>JARWMC010000005.1:0-10000000 GCA_029959065.1 Colias behrii | reverse complement strand
CAAATGACTGCCCTTTTGCTTCAACCCAGGGGCAAAAGGGGCTCGCGGGCTGCTTGCAGCCCGCGCACAACGCACCAGCTAGTTATAATATATAAAGCTACACTACCACTGACTCACTCACTGACATCGGGTTTCTCGGAAACTACGGGGAAAGTTGGGGGGATTTCGACGTGGACGTGTAGAGGTGCTCCCAGTGACCACCGGAAAAATATTGACATCTCCAACACCCTGGACAAGAGAGTGGACCCCTGGAGGTGCGCAAAAACGGTGGTACCTGGAGGGGGGGTGTCTGAACAAAAAATGCTCGGAACTGGTGGCGATTACCAGGGGGGGTGGAAAAATGGGGATTTTCGCGAAAACAAGATGGCCGCCGTACTTTGCCAAAATCGCCGTTTATGAATCCTTACGTCTCAAATTTGGCACACGTGCTCTGTTCGAACCGGCGAATCGATCGGTGCCCCGTTCGAGTGGCTCCGGGCCCCCGTTTCCGACTTCCATACAACGTAAAATCCAACGGCCCGCGGAAACGGTGCGAGTTGGGTGGGGGGTCCGGGAACTAAAAATGATCACCACCCTGGGACGCTACCAGGGAGCCATAGTGGGTCGCTCGATTTTGGAATTTTTCCATTTTTGGCGCAAACATAAAAAGGTGCCTATAGCCGAGGTGGTGCAATGGAGAAACACACCAATGACGCATTCATACTCGCCCAGCTCCCAGGATATCCAGAAAAATATGAAACCCTGAACTTTCTCACAGCCCGCGAAGACGGTCAACGGCCCGCGCAAACGGTAGCAGCTACATCTGGGGTGCTCGAACTAAACTTGGAGTAGACCTCGAGCAATTACCACAGAAAGTGAAAAAAATTCAAAATGGCGGAAAAATGGCCGCCGCCATACAAATTTCTAAAACGGCCATCGCTGGTCCGATCGCGCTGAAACTTGGCACAGGGGCTTTAATCGAGCCGCACATTAAGTTGGCATACTCATAATCGAGTTTCCACCGCTGGTTTCCGAGTTTCATACAACGCAAGATTCGACGGCTCTCCGAAACGGCGCAAGATAGCTTGGGGGTGTAGAACTAAAAAATGATCAGGAAGATGGGGCGCTACCAGGGCAATGGAGAAATTTCAAATTGGACGCAATTTTTTTTTCAAAAATGGCCAATTTTTCAAAGCAAGATGGTGGCGCCGGTTACTTTACGATGGGTCTGAAAATTGACTTCTGATCTCTGATCGGCCAGATTTACAAAATTGCATACTCAGAATTTCTCTCCGACCCCCGGTTTCCATTTTCCATACATCACGAAATTCGACGGCTCTCCGAAACGGCGCCAGATAGGTGGGGGGTGTAGAACTAAAAAATGATCAAGAAGATGGGGTGCTACCAGGGCAATCGAGAAATTTCAAATTGGACGCAATTTTTTTTTTTCAAAAATGGCCAATTTTTCAAAGCAAGATGGTGGCGCCGGTTATTTCACAATCGGTCTGAAAATTGATTTTTGTGCTCTTATCGGC
This sequence comes from Colias behrii, assembly GCA_029959065.1. Taxonomy (NCBI): domain Eukaryota; kingdom Metazoa; phylum Arthropoda; class Insecta; order Lepidoptera; family Pieridae; genus Colias; species Colias behrii. The sequence continues at coordinate 9,998,486 of JARWMC010000005.1, read as the reverse complement.
CATATTTACAAAACTGCATACTCAGAATTTCTCTCCGACCCCCGGTTTCCATTTTCCATACATCACGAAATTCAACGGCTCTCTGAACCGGTGGCAGGTAGGTCGGGGTCGCCGAAGTAAAAAATGCTTCAAAACCTGGTCCGCTTCCAGGCATATAAAAATTTTTGGTAAAAAGCGAAATTTTTTTTTTCAAAAATTTTGTATGGAAATTTCCATAGTAGGAAGGGTAATTGAATAGCAATGGCAAAAGACGGCGCCGCGGGCTGCTTGCTGCCCGCGCACCGCACAACCTCGAAGGTAGACAGCTTCCCAGAGTAGAAAAAATTTGAATGGGGTATTTATTAACATTTCCGACTGACTGTTGAATCGCTGCTACCAGATAGTAACAAATGGACAAGAAATTCGAATGCATTTTCAAATGACTGAAGATTGCTGACCTGGGATGGGCCGTGGGCTGCTTGCAGCCCGCGCACCATGCACCCTCGAACGTGGACAGTCTCACGGAGTAAAAAAACCAGCACGCTCACCAAGTGCCGGATTACCTCACGATCTTCTCTGGCTGAAAGGCTGAATAGTGTGCAGAAAAGATTGATTTTGTTGCATTGGTAGGCAGTTGCTATTCTATCTGGAATTTATCTTAAATTTGTTTAATGTATTCATGTATTCCTCACGTAGGGACCATACTTCATAAGCTTTTAATATATGAATTATAAAATAATATTGGAGAAAAAGACGCCAATAAGTAGAATGCTATTCAAATTAATATAAGATGTACATCTGTTGGCAAATCAAATAAATAAATAAATAAATTCAATACGATACAGACACAATTCAATTCAAGTATATAAACAGACTTCCTAAAAAATTTTAGTCAATTATGTAGGTAAATTCTTAGTTAATTTTTAGGCGTTACGTAAACTACAAAATATTACATATATATCAATATAGACCTGTCTACCTTAATTGTTACTTACATCAAAAGTTTACCTACATGAAACTTGAAAAGTGAAAACACTTGAATGTGATACGTGAATAGGTATATATTTTTTATACTAGCTTTCCGCGCGCCAACGGCTTCGCCAGCGTAGTTGAAGAACCCGCATAGTTGTGAATAATATAGGTAATATAGGTAATAAACCGAGAAGAGTAATTGCTATTGATGTTATTAAAACAAATAGTAAAAAAATCGAGGTAAAACAACCATATTTTTATATGATTTTTATACAGATTTTCTACCGACGCATCTCACGGATACCAGTTGCAGTGTTGAGATTTCGTCTCGACATATCGTAATTGACATAGTTAAACAGGACGAATAAATATATGTACCTACTGAGTTACTGACTATTGCCACACCATTGCTATGGGGTCTATAAAACCAGCGTTTATTTGCAAAACAATAATTGTTCTTTGTAATAAATATTTAATGTGTAGAAATGGACAGTTGATTTACTATGAAAGTTGGTATAGATTTAAATTAAAATGAGTTAAGTGCGAGTTGGACTCACAACACTAAGGTTTCCGTACATGCCAACATTACTTATCTACGGTTTTTTATTAAGCTATTGCTGCTATTGCATAGCTTCTATCGCGGGCCTTGAGCGCGGGGACCGAATCGAGAAATTCCGTAACGAAAAGACCTCACGCTCACCACTCCGACTGGCTCGGAGGTGTGGCTTGAAGGCATGCTATTTACCGCGGCAGTCACCGAGTGCCACACGTTATTTTTGTTGTTGTGCCCTACCCTACTATACTATTCCTTTATTTAAACATGTACCTGTACATAGTAATAAGTATATAGATCTATTACATAATAATAATTATACTGATTTTTTATTTCATTATTCTGGATATCCTGGGAGCTGGGCGAGTATGAATGCGTCATTGGTGTGTTTCTCCATTGCACCACCTCGGCTATATGCACCTTTTTATGTTTGCGCCAAAAATGGAAAAATTCCAAAATCGAGCGTCTCACTGTGGCTCCCTGGTAGCGTCCCAGGGTGGTGATCATTTTTAGTTCCGGGACCCCCCACCCAACTCGCACCGTTTCCGCGGGCCGTTGGATTTTCCATTGTATGAAAGTCGGAAACGGGGGCCCGGAGCCACTCGAACTGGGCACCGATCGATTCGCCGGCTCGAACAGAGCACGTGTGCCAAATTTGAGACGTAAGGATTCATAAACGGCGATTTTGGCAAAGTACGGCGGCCATCTTGTTTTCGCGAAAATCCCCATTTTTCCACCCCCCCTGGTAATCGCCACCAGTTCCGAGCATTTTTTGTTCAGACACCCCCCCTCCAGGTACCACCGTTTTTGCGCACCTCCAGGGGTCCACTCGGTTTTCGAAGGTGATCGAGATCGCTATATTTTTCCTCTGGTCCATCGGAGCACCTCTACACGATCACGTCGTTATCCCCCCCACTTTCCACGTAGTTTCCGAGAAAAGCGATGTCAGTGAGTCAGTGAGTCAGTGGTAGTGTAGCTTTATATATTATAAAACTAGCGGCCCGCCCCGGCTTCGCCCGTGGTACATATGAAAAATAGATGTTGGCCGATTCTCAGACTTACCCGATATGCACAGAAAATTTCATGAGAATCGGTCCACCCGTTTCGGAGGAGTATGCAGACTAACATTGTGACACGAGAATTTTATATATAAGATACAGTTTACTTTAACATACATGCTATATGCAAATTTATCTAACATTAAAATAAAGGTATTTTAAAAAATTATATGAAAGCAATTTAAATTATTTTTTTCTACTTTATGAATATTATTACTAAGAGACACTAGAGATTAATAAGAAAATGAAACACATTAAAAAGTTTTCATTATAATATATTTACACTGAAAACATAATATCCAAACCATATGATAACTATTTATTTTATTTAATTTAATTATAAACATGACTTGGTGTAGGTATAGGTATTAGGTACTATGTTTAAATTAATATTTTAATGATACAGTAACTTTTATTTCATATTTTCGTCAAGACTTCTGCAGGGATCCCGAGTTACATTGTTCTTGAAAGATATTTTTTGGATAGATATATTAAATTTATGATGTTTGGTGAATTAAAATTGATAAAGACTAAAGAGTATGGCCAAATTAATATACTCGGTTCCTTTTTTCTTATAGCAAACAATTTTGTTTAAAATGTTTAAAACGGCTTTCACTTATTAGGTATATTCTGTATATTATAGTAAGAAGTATAAAATGTACAGTAGCAATAGCTATCAAGTTTTCAGAGATATCATGGTTATTCAAATTGAAGTTTATACACTTTATTACTATTTTTCATCTATAATATAATACCATCAATGGGTCAATATAATAATAATGAGTTATTCAATATTAATAATACTAATAACTTTCTGGAATCTTAGACAGACACCTCAAATAAATGAAATTCGGGATCACGTTTCAAAAATTAAACCAATATTTGAATAAGTAATTTATAAGCAGTTTCGACTGACTGTAGAATCGCTGTTAGCAGATGTAACAAATGGACAGGAAATTCGAATGCATTTTCAAATGACTGAAGATTTCTGCCCTGGGATGAGCCGCGAGCTGCTTGCAGCTCGCGCACCACGCACCCTCGAAGGTGGACAGCCCCCCGGAATAGAAAATATTTGAATGGGAAATTTATAAGCACTTCCGATTGACTGCGGAATCGCTGTTAGCAGATAATAACAAATTGACGGGGAATATTTAATGCATTTTCAAATGACTGAAGATTTCTGCCCTGGGATGCTTCCGTACCACGCTCCCTCGAAGGTGGACAGCCTCCCGGAGTGGAAAATACTTGAATGGGGAATTTATAAGCATTACCGACTGACTGTAGATTCGCTGTTAGCAGATGTAACAAATGGACAGAAAATTCGGATGCATTTTCAAATGACTGCCCTATTGCTTCAACCCAGGGGCAAAAGGGGCTCGCGGGCTGCTTGCAGCCCGCGCACAACGCACCAGCTAGTTATAATATATAAAGCTACACTACCACTCACTCACTCACTGACATCGCTTTTCTCGGAAACTACGCGGAAAGTGGGGGGGATAACGACGTGAACGTGTAGAGGTGCGCCGAGCGACCAGAGGAAAAATATAGCGATCTCGATCATCTTCGAAAACCGAGTGGACCCCTGGAGGTGCGCAGAAACGGTGATACCTGGAGGGGGGGTGTCTGAACAAAAAATGCTCAGAACTGGTGGCGATTACCAGGGGGGGTGGAAAAATGGGGATTTTCGCGAAAACAAGATGGCCGCCGTACTTTGCCAAAATCGCCGTTTATGAATCCTTACGTCTCAAATTTGGCACACGTGCTCTGTTCGAGCCGGCGAATCGATCGGTGCCCCGTTCGAGTGGCTCCGGGCCCCCGTTTCCAACTTCCATACAACGTAAAATCCAACGGCCCGCGGAAACGGTGCGAGTTGAGTGGGGGGTCCGGGAACTAAAAATGAACACCACCCTGGGACGCTACCAGGGAGCCATAGTGGGTCGCTCGATTTTGGAATTTTTCCATTTTTGGCGCAAACATAAAAACGTAAATTTAGATGAGGTGGCGCAACGCGGAAACACACTCACACCATGTCTGTACTCGCCCAGCTCCCAGGATATCCAGAAAAATACGAAATCTTAAACTTTCCCTCATCTCGCGAAGACGATCAACGGCCCGCGCAAACGGTAGCAGCTGCATCTGGGGTGCTCGAACTAAACTTGGAGTAGACCTCGAGCAATTACCACAGATAGTGAAAAAATTCAAAATGGCGGAAAAAATGGCCGCCGCCATACAAATGCTAAAACGGCCATCGCTGGTCCGATCGCACTGAAACTTGGCACAGGGGCTTTAATCGAGCCTCACATTACGTTGGCATACTCATCATCGAGTTTCCATCGCTGGTTTCCGAGTTTCATACAACGCGAAATTCGACGGCTCTCCGAAACGGCGCCAGATAGGTGGGGGGTGTAGAACTAAAAAATGATCAGGAAGATGGGGCGCTACCAGGGCAATGGAGAAATTTCAAATTGGACGCAATTTTTTTTTCAAAAATGGCCAATTTTTCAAAGCAAGATGGTGGCGCCGGTTACTTTACGATCGGTCTGAAAATTGACTTCTATGCTCTAATCGGCCAGATTTACAAAACTACATACTCAGAATTTCTTTCCGACCCCCGGTTTCCATTTTCCATACATCACGAAATTCAATGGTTCTCTGAATCGGTGACAGGTAGGTCGGGGTCGCCGAAGTAAAAAATACTTCAAAACTTGGTCCGCTTCCAGGCATATAAAATTTTTTGTTAAAAAGCGAAATTTTTTTTTTCCAAAATTTTGTATGTAATTTTTCATAGTAGGAAGGGTAATTGAATAGCAACGGCAAAAGACGGCGCCGCGGGCTGCTTGCTGCCCGCGCACCGCGCAACCTCGAAGGTCGACAGCCTCCCGGAGTAGAAAATATTTATTAACTTTTGAACTACCGCACGAGCCAAGCGAGCGAAGCGAGCGAATCACGGCAGCGGCTGGCGTAAATATTCAAATTGGTAGCGAGGAGCGAAGCGACGAGCGAGTTAGGTTAACTTTTGAACTACCGCACTAGCCAAGCGAGCAAGTCACGTCCGCGGCCGGCGTAAATATTCAAAGAAGTAGCGAGGAGCGAAGCGACGAGCGAGTTAGGTTAACTTTTAAACTACTGCACTAGCCAAGCGAGCAAGTCACGTCCGCGGCCGGCGTAAATATTCAAAGAAGTAGCGAGGAGCGAAGCGACGAGCGAGTTAGGTTAACTTTTGAACTACCGCACTAGCCAAGCGAGCGAAGCGAGCCAGTCACGTCAGCGGCCGGCGTAAATATTCAAAGAAGTAGCGAGGAGCGAAGCGACGAGCGAGTTAGGTTAACTTTTGAACTACCGCACTAGCCAAGCGAGCGAAGCGAGCAATTCACGTCAGCGGCCGGCGTAAATATTCAAATAGGTAGCGAGGAGCGAAGCGACGAGCGTGTTAAGTAAACTCTTGAACAGAAGCGACTTTAGAGCGATTCCCAGTCAAACAAAAAAACTACGTAGGTTAAAAACTATTTAGACTACATTAAAAAAACCGACTTCAAAAACGGAAAAGTAGGTTCTTATTTTTATTGCCGAAAGCATACTGAATTTGATTTTAAACGAAGAGCTACTAATGAAGTTTTCAATACGTAATAATATACACATCTTCACACATTTATTGAGTGAATGAGATGATTTATAAGCGTAGGACTTACACCAAGAGTAGTGTAGTTTTTATATCGAAAATAGCCAATGTTGCGAATAATGTAATTGAATTGCAAGTAGGTAGTTCTTGTATCGAAATAATCGTAGTTCTTGTATCAAAAAATAGCGTAGTTTAATAAGTGCTTAGTGCTTGGCACCGACTTCAAACCTATATAGTGAATAACACAACTAAATAATATTATGTAGTAATTAATTATTTTTTACTTTTCCGTTTTTGAAGTCGGTTTTTCTAAAGTAGTTATTTTTATAGTGTAACGATATCTTATTCGATACACCCTTTGACTGTAGTCCTATGGCCTTGCATTTAGATATTTTTAGTGCCGAAAGCATAATGAATTTGATTTTAAACGACGCTACTAAAAAGACTTGAAGTTTTCAATATGTTTTATACATCTTCACACATTTATTGTCTTGAACAGTTTATTATGAAAAGTCACCGCTGTGACACCTCAAATAAATGAAATTCGGGATCACGTTTCAAAAATTTAACCAATATTTGAATAAGTAATTTATAAGCAGTTTCGACTGACTGTAGAATCGCTGTTAGCAGATGTAACAAATGGACAGGAAATTCGAATGCATTTTCAAATGACTGAAGATTTCTGCCCTGGGATGAGCCGCGAGCTGCTTGCAGCTCGCGCACCACGCACCCTCGAAGGTGGACAGCCCCCCAGAATAGAAAATATTTGAATGGGAAATTTATAAGCACTTCCGATTGACTGTGGAATCGCTGTTAGCAGATGTAACAAATGGACAGGAAATTTGAATGCATTTTCAAATGACTGAAGATTTCTGCCCTGGGATGCTTCCGCACCACGCTCCTTCGAAGGTGGACACGCTCCCAGCCTCCCGGAGTGGAAAATACTTGAATGGGGAATTTATAAGCATTAGCGACTGACTGTAGATTCGATGTTAACAAATGTAACAAATGGACAGAAAATTCGAATGCATTTTCTAATGACTGCCCTATTGCTTCAACCCAGGGGCAAAAGGGGCTCGCGGGCTGCTTGCAGCCCGCGCACAACGCACCAGCTAGTATATTATATATTCACGAATCATGACAACTACCGAAATGATAATTGTTTTTAAGTGAATTTAAATCTGTTCCAATTAAAATGACTAGAAAGGTAGGTATGATCTAATTGATGAAGAAAACCTAAAAATTGACTTTAGGTTTAATTTATAAATAATAGAGCAATAATATATTGCTCTATATGCATCCGAAACGGTCGTATCAATGTTTAATTACTCATCTAACCCTTTTGAATATTCTTATTATACGTTTTGCTTATTTTTAAACGACAATATTAGTCATTTCCGCAATAAACACACAATTATTTATTCTTTTTATATTCAATAACATAATAATATAAACAACACAGGATTTTAAATTTTCGCAAGATACTAAAACAAACAAGGTCAGTCACATGTACTTGCTAAATCAGAGACACAAATAACATTAAAAATTATAAGCTAGCTTTGTAATTATATTTTGTATAACCGTTAATAAATTATTAAAAATTATTTTTTGTCAGGATCATTGTTTAAATATACTCAAAAGATCTTGACCTTGTTCCGTGGGGGAGAATATTTTATACAATCCTTTAAACTTTAAGATAATATGCTTATTCTACTCTGACAAAGAATATATTATAATATATTTAATCAATTCTAATAATAAAAAGCTGGAGAGTTTGTTTGCTTGCTTGCTTGAATGCGTTAATCTCGGGGGTCTGATTTGAGAAATTACTTCACTGTTAGAGAGTCTATTTATCGAGAAAGGCTATATATCATCTATAGGCTTTATATCATCACTCTGACCAATAGGAGCGGAAAGCCGCGGGGTACAGCTAGCGTTTAATAAACTTGGCTTTCAACTTCTGTATTAACCAGTAATTTAGCTATAAAAGATAATTGTACAGCCATAATTCAACTAAAATATATGCCAAAAAAGGACACTAACGTAGTTATAATATCCGTAATAACTCATTGCGGTCTCTAACGAACGCTAATTTTATTCATGGTTGGAGGTGGCGTGCATTTGGGACGCTTTTAAATAAATCTTTATGAATATGTATCTTCCAAACAATGCTTCTTTAAATAACGTTGTAATTAGTTACGTAACAGTTGTTTTCATGCAATTTTTGTGTAGAAAATTATATCATGTTAGAGAAAAATGAGAATGTGATAATAAAATTTTAAATGAAAATTTTTAAATGATTTGACGATACTTTTCATAATTTCATTTAATTTTAAATGAAAAGTGTCGTTAATATTATTATTATTTCGTATCTCAATTAGAGCAGGCTCCAAGGAGATGTTCGTTTGCAAAAATAGCGGACCTAAATCTGACTTCTGATATATATTGTATAGGTCCCAGACATCCTATAGACAGATGTTGCCAACCAGTTTTGTGGTCCCCCTGCCCGCACCCCGGTAATTAAATATGGCATACAAAGAAAAAAATAAAAATTTCCAAAACATGCCGTGTGGGGTATCAAATGAAAGAGCTTATTGAGTAGATCACGAATATATAGCATACTATATACATTTCTTACACTTTCTCTAAGATTTTTTAGAAAATTTACGAAAATGGTCCATTTTTGAGTTAACTTTAAACCACTATAGATTGAAAACTCATGAATATATTTTTTAAATTATTATTTTAAATAATTAACAATAGTCCATTGTTTATGATTCAATAGTTCGTAATATAATATAAGTGAGCTATGTGGTGGATTTGATGAAAATAACTATATACTATATGAACTTGAAAATATACTCGCCATCTTTGAATGCTCCCCCCACTCCCCCATGCAACTATTTCACTGTACGAAATATTGAATCGTAAACAATGGACTATTGTTAATTATTTAAAATAATAATTTAAAAAATATATTTATGAGTTTTCAATCTATAGTGGTTTAAAGTTAACTCAAAAATGGACCATTTTCGTAAATTTTCTAAAAAATCTTAGAGAAAGTGTAAGAAATGTATATAGTATGCTATATATTCGTGATCTACTCAATAAGCTCTTTCATTTGATACCCCACACGGCATGTTTTGGAAATTTTTATTTTTTTCTTTGTATGCCATATTTAATTACCGGGGTGCGGGCAGGGGGACCACAAAACTGGTTGGCAACATCTGTCTATAGGATGTCTGGGATCTATACAATATATATCAGAAGTCAGATTTAGGTCCGCGATTTTTGCAAACGAAACTCCACTGAGAGTCCGGTCTAAATGTGAGTATAGTAAAGTAAGGATGTGGGTTTCTACGCACTGACTCATTCTTCGTAATGTCATAATATACCTATCACAATTAAACTGGCATTTTATTTACTCAGTAATTATCCTGCAGAGAGCGTGACTCAATTCGTACTAAAATACGCCCGCTATTTATAGAAAAACTTCATAAAAGGAAAATTAATAAAAATTATAATACCTGATATTGGCTTCATTGTTACTGTACGTTTATTACCTGCCAATAAGCTCTTAATCAAATATTTTTAATAACAACAGCTACACTAACCATTTGAGTCACTTGTAACTACGTATAAAATATACAAATTATGAAATATGTGACATCTCTATTGAATAAAGTAGAAATAAAATCAATCTGAAAATTTTATTGGATATAGCGATTTTATAAAAAAAAAATCTAAATGATATCATCCACATTTTAGTAAATATACGAATGGTTAGATGATATATTTTATTTGATGGATTCGAATATTGGAGAATCTATTGATACGAATCTTTTTTTATTCGTATATTTACGGTTCAATAGCAACGGATCTGGACTAAAATATTAGACCTATTGTTACAACATATAACTATATTTATTATAAAGAAACATTATACGTTCATATTCTATCATACTTATATTAGATTCAATTATTGTTTTCTACATACATCTTATATATGTAATAACTCATTGAGCAATTTGCAAAGCGCATTTGTTTCAACACTACAATGACAACACTGTATATTTCTACACATTGCATCTAACAATTCAATCAATCGATGATCAACAATAGATCTGTTTTCTCAACGAGAAAAGTTGACAAAATGATCATCAGCGCGGCAAACCCGTCACGAACATCATCAATGGAATCACGATCGGAATGATTAGATAGCGCAATCCAATTTCATAGGAACATCGGCTGCATCGGCACAATGCAATTTGTTATTGAAGTTTCGACACAAGTGTCCCCGGTTTTCATCTTCATAACATTTGGTGCTGTTTGCGTCGTATTCGGTAACGATATTTGAATGTTGACGTTCACGTTCTACCGATGCGATGTTCCGAGCTATATCTTCATTTCATGCTGAAAACAATATAAACATGTTATATTTCATGCTAACATCTGACCCGTCGGTCAATATGATCTTGCATAAGACGAACTCATTACTACTAATACATAATAAATATAAGTTAGTATTTATACCTAAATATTTATACCTAAATATCTAAATATTTATACAAAATAAGTAAATGTAGTAAAAATCTATATTTTCTCTGAACTGTACGAAAATAACCGGCAGGCGAATAGTTACTTTTAGATTTATAATACTAGAATAGATATTCTAATTAATCACGGATAATTCATGAATCATGAGCGATAGTTACGTATATATGACTAACGCTATGCGTAAATTACCAATTTCTGTTAAACCAACGATCATAGTTAACAGGAGGGATATCGAAAATTGGCTCCGTGTAATTATGGATCGGATTAACTTAATTAAATTGCACAATCAAGAGCTTTCATAGGTTCACTAGCGCTACTGAATATGCCATATACTCCTCATAATGACGTATAAAATATAAATTATAAAACTAAACTCAAATGCGCACCATTAATATTATTATGTTATTACAATCAAAGATATACATTTCAGTGTTTAACAGTGAACTCCATGGATAAGATATTCAAGCTTATAAATAGAATAGAAGCATAAGTAGATTTGGCAATAATCGTACTTCACCTACCGTTGAGACAACAAATTGTTTTATCGCTATTCCTGAAAAGGTTCCACCAACGCGCACGTAATTCTTTCCAGTCGGCATACAAACAGCCCCTAAGGAGGCGACAATCCTCACCGCAAACAATAAAAATATACATAAAAATAAATTTGATACTTGAAAACCGACGGCCGTGAGGAATATACATTATTTTGATGATTCCACTATTCAACCGGCTAGGGTTAGTTTTTGCCATTTATATTCAACTTATTCAAGTAACTCGAGTAAACAGACTAATAAAACTTTATATTACTGTATCCTTTGTCACCTAACAGGTTTATTACATTTTTGTTTGTAACGAAATAACCACCTATCTTCTTGTGTAATACTGTATAAACTTACTATGGTTATATAAATGTATGAAACGAGTCGCCGCATTAGACAAAAGATTAAATCTCCCAGTCTTATATTTTCATTCGAAAATAGCCAGCCATAGTAAAAATATTCAGTCTGAAATGTCCAATTACGTATGTCAAATCACTGAATTGAGAATTTTATTTTATTTAAAACTGAAATGGACTCTATTTAAGAAAGAATTTAGTCCGATGCTTTTAACCCTCGGACAGGTCTAATCAAGATTGATGCTAAAGTATACCAGCTGTTCATTTTTAGATTTTCTAAATAGATAGAACACAGAGCTATAAATAACTACACTGACTCTATACTTATTTAAAGGAAAATAGACATATTATATACATATTATAACAAACTGTTATTATATCTATCGTAAGGAGTTTTATATACTTCTCAATATATATAATGTGTAAATTGTTAAATGTAGTATAACATTTGTCATGAAAGTCGGTGAAGACAGTTATTATACAATCATTGTGAATCGTATTTTATAGTAACAACGCGTGTCGAATGTGTAACGATAACGCATACTGTTGGAAAACATAATCATAAGTCCATTGAAGAACACTTCCAAAGCATTCACTGAGGAATGTGCAATTAGGGCTGCGGCAAATATTGAAATATGATTTTAATACTTATGACCAGCGACGAGAAACATTCAAATTGATAAATTATTGTCGAATTTATATAATTTTATATCATTATGGTTGATTTAACAGCTTTCTGTAAGTTTAAATTACAAATTATGTATGCAACTTACACAAACTGAATTTAGCCTAATATTCAGAATTTTAAGCAAAAATCGAAGGAGCACTTTACTTTACTCAATATAACACCCTTATTTTAAAACAGCAAAGTTTTCATTAAAAACAAAAGCTATCACTAACTTATAAACTATTCAAGCTTCCTAATGGAGCTCTAAGTGAAGGCTTTTGAAAACTTGGCTACCTTTCACGGCTACCGTATTTTCTTTTCAGATAATAATTATAATGTGAATTTAAAATATTAAGGATTTATAAATCCTATCTTTAGGTTTGATCACAAACAACATTGAATGATGAGTAATAATCAATATTTTGAGTGAAACGTGTTAAATTTTTCAACGTTCACTCCTTTATCTATCTATAGTCTATACATATAATAAAATTGTAGAAAAACTAACTATATCATTGAAAATATATATGCAAGCGGAAATGAAACAAAAAAGAGAAAAAATAACTGTCCAATACAAGAACTTTTTTACCAAATTCTAAAAGACCGGAGTGATGTACAATTTGCCTAGGAATCGAATTCACGCAAGTCACGCTGTCACGCGGAGTGACGCGCGACGTGCTGCGGAATAATGACTGCCAAATGAACTGAACACGGGATTCAAATGCGTGACGCAATTGCATTAAAGAACTGGTTGGCTGCTGCATAAATAATGGGTGTTTGATTTATTGGCTGAGGCCTAATCTAAGGTTCAATCTTCAAATTTTGTTGTTGAGAAAAAATAAATCAGAGCTTAATAAAATAACAAACTGGTCAACAATTAAATTCAAATATTTAAGTACATTATATGTTATTTATTCAAACTTTTAGATTTGATGATTAGATTTTATGAACTTTTAGATCGCTGTCTGAGCGATAAGACCGCCTGTTGTGCTCTTTTATTAACTAATGTATTGTGTCCTTATTTGTACTTTTCTCTGTGGTGCACAATAAAGTATTTTTGTTTGTTTGTTTGTTTGTTGTACTAATGAAAAATGTACATTGTTTTTTAGGTAGTCAAGTTGCTGTTATCAGAAAAGTAAGTAAAAATTTTAGTAATCGAATTTTGCAAAATCTTTAAAGTTATGGTCGACAATCGAAATATTGGAAACAAAAATATATTGGAGACTCTCTCACAGATAACTTACTGGAAAGATCAATGATGTACTTTCTTATATATATTATCATACAAAATAATCCCACATATGTAACCTATTTAGGCAATTAATCATTGTAAATAGATCCCATAATCCGCTCTTATACCTCTGTATTTAAACATCATCGAACATCAATTATTAAGCACAAATAGAGCGGAAGCTGGGATACGGCCTTCAAGGTGTGAGCGCAACCATTAATCCCAAAAATGGGATCACTTGAGCCAGTGATTTGTAGAACTAATACTAATATAGTTATTAGTTATAAATTCCAATTGTGCTCTCACTTTTCATGTTTAGTTTAAAGTACCTAAGAGTTACTCACGCATACGAATTTTGTAAATTTTATTTATTAAAATATTTCGATTTAACATCATTTATCTGAAACTTACGCAATCCAGTCAGTGGGTTATAAAATGTCTAGTACCATTGCTAGTTATTTAATCCCTCAAACTATTTCGTTTTGAACTTTAAATTGGACGTATATTATGTACACACGGGCTCTTCAAAGCTTCATGTCTGCGAATAATGATGGCGCGTCTGAAGCACACGTGACGATGAATTAAGGCACCACACTAAACGTATGTTTTAGTTTCACCTCGCATTTTAAAAGGAACAATTTAGATGCAAACGAGCCTCGAAATATTGTTACTGGGCGCTCTCATTTCAACTTTTAACTCGCGCGTAACATGCTAGCGCTGTCGTTAAAGTTACAATGTATATTTGTCTTGAATTTTGAATTTTATTTGAATATTTAATAGTAAGTAGCAGGTTAATCCAAATTCCAGGCAGCTCTATTAGTAGTTGGATTATATTCTTTTATTTACCAATGTCTTAATACCCTTATAAAATATTACATCACGCGAATAGAACATTAAAAAAAGCCTGCTTGAATAAATATGATTTACGAAATGATATTATTATTTAAGTCAAACAACAAGTTAAAGAATGGTTGTCAATATTAATGTTTACTTTATTAATTATCAATTTTATAATTTAATAAGTTATAAGGCAGAAGGTAAGAGCAACATCAAACAAAGGTCGGAGGGTAAATAAATATTATAATTAGAATGTATAGGGCATTCAATATTGTATCAGCAATATATGAACTTTTAAATATATTGAATTCATTGATAATTTAGCTAACATACGACTACGTTATTATTATTTTTCAACAATTAAAACAACAATATATTTCTTTTAATTATTGTACCTAATACAAAATGAATATGTAAACAAATCTTAGACTACAAGCCGGTATAGGAAAAAAATATGGGTCAATTGAACCACCAGGGGACATATCTAGAACGTTAGAAGAGCATAAAATAATAAGATTCATCAGAGTGCAGATGAGAATTCAAAAGTACAGGTAGACTCGGTAAATTTTGGTCATATATTTTTGTACGGCATTCTTAACCATCGATAGATCCATTAAAAATAATAAGAAACCGCTCAGTGCCGTACAAAAATGGTGGTCCACAAAGTCGGAATTTTTATTTAATTTCCGAGAGTTACCGGGGGTAAATTTGGTCATTTGACCATGTACGGCATCTGTGTCATACTATTTCAATACTGCTTTTAATCCATTATTCCGCAACGCCGTACAAAAATCATGGGGACAAGGGGAAAAAATCGAGAGTTGCAATCCCCTCTCTTTCCCCACTCCGGGGGGTCATTTGACAAAGTACGGCTTCGGTTCCAAAACATTATCTAGCACTCAAAAGTACTATTAAAAGCAATGCCGTCAAAAAATAATTGTTCTTTTAAATGTATACCAATAATCATCTTAATTTCATCGAATTCTTGATATAAAGAGCTGTAAGGTCATTTGACCCTGTACGGGAACTTTTTTTTTAACATGATATTGTAAAATTCAATTGTTGTATAGTATTGCCGTTCAAAAGAAACCGTTCTAAAAAAGTTATAGAGAAATGCATAAACTGAAATTTTGTAAAAGTTTAAACATCGTAGATTAATGAAATATAATAGTTTTCTACACTTTATTCGTTGTTTTAAATAGTATTAACATAGATAAATTAGGAAAAAACGATGCCGTACATTTTTGTGCAGACCACATCTTTTAGGCTGATGAAAGCGACGAAAGCTACAATTTTAAGGGTGCTTTATGGCCATCTGATACAGTACGGCATTAACATATTTTTACCCGACTACGGCAAAGCAAAAGGAGGGTTATGATTTTGACAGGCCATGTATGTATGTTCATCTATTCCCTCGTAACTTCTAAACTACTTATCAGAATTCGACAAATGACATATCATTAGAAGCGTCTGAATTGTTCACTGGATAACCAGTGACCAGCTAGCTAAAGGCTATATGGGGTTTCACAAAATCTAATGTGGCGTCCTCTAGCGGACAAAACATACAGAGTAAAAAAATTAAGTTAAGATAAATATGCCGTGTTTGGTATCATTTGAAAGCGCTTAATTGTACATTTTGAATATGTATATATTACTAGCATTTGCTTGTGACTTTACCTGTATTCATGGGCTGATTGCATATAATTCACATCTTTTCGTTCATTATAGCTTCTTTATTAGTTCATCAATTTAACGGAGTCCATTCCACCTGACTCCGACTTTCCAAGGTGATAATTAACCACCTCGAGCTTCTTAATATTAATGTATATTTATATTTTATTATCAAAATATAAAGCAAACATTTCGTTACATGGATTTTTTTCTTTTTCAGATTTTTCCCCTTTGAACCAACGAAAATGTACGGCACATGAAAAAATATTATCTATGCATAAAATACTTTAAAAATAAATTTATTTCGTGTTGTGTCAAATGACCCCCTGGAGTGGTGAAAGAGAGGGGATTGCAACTCTCGATTTTATCCCCTTGTCCCCATGATTTTTGTACGGCGTTGCGGAATAATGGATTAAAAGCAGTATTGAAATAGTATGACACAGATGCCGTACATGGTCAAATGACCAAATTTACCCCCGGTAACTCTCGGAAATTAAATAAAAATTCCGACTTTGTGGACCACCATTTTTGTACGGCACTGAGCGGTTTCTTATTATTTTTAATGGATCTATCGATGGTTAAGAATGCCGTACAAAAATATATGACCAAAATTTACCGAGTCTACCTGTACTTTTGAATTCTCATCTGCACTCAGTTGGACAGCTTACAAGTGACGGCATAGTGATGAATCTTATTATTTTATGCTCTTCTATCGTTCTAGATATGTCCCCTGGTGGTTCAATTGACCCATATTTTTTTCCTATACCGGCTTGTAGTCTATCTGTTTAGTTGTGAAATATACAATAGGTACACGTACAATAACGCAATTGTCGCAAGTCGTCTCAGAACCGACGTTATATTGATCCCTCCATTTACATGTTTTCCGTACCTATAAGAAAATCCCTTCGCAGTACTGCAATTACACTTCGACAGCTCCGACATAATTATATTGGAATAAATTATTCTTGAAAGGATGACAACATTATTGTAACGACCGTAGAATCTATTCATATGAGCCGCTTTCCGCTTCATATTATGGGTCGATTATTATATTTTATGAATATTAATTTGTAACTTTTAACTCGTGTCAAATATAAATGGCGTTAAAATCTTTATAATCCACTAGCGGCCCGTCCCGGCTTCGCACGGGCATTAAACATTACATTTAGATTTGTTAATTTTAACACATTCATAATAATAATAATAATATGACACAATATATTCATCCCTTTTTGCGTCGAGCTCCTAAAAAAGAGTAAATAAAAAAAAATAAGAATAATTAAATTCAGATATTATTTAATGATTTTTTTGTATTTATGTGTTTTTTTTTTGTATATTTTTGGGGTTTTTTTTCTTTTTTTTGATATATTTTTTTAATTTTTTGTTTTTTTTTTTCAATTATTGAGGTCATAACCCTAAAAGAAAATACATTTATTTTGTTAGAGCTTCTCTGTAAACAATATTTGATGTTGTTTTATTTTGTGGCAGCAAAATAAATTGATTTTCAGGGGCTCCGACTCGCGATAGACCAACATACAGTTAACCATGAGTAAAACATTTCTTTCGCAGATCGATCCCTACTAATTCGAAGGTTTGGCCTTGTTGGGACTTGTTAATTGTTAATG
The DNA here is from genome assembly GCA_029959065.1 of Colias behrii. NCBI lineage: Eukaryota > Metazoa > Arthropoda > Insecta > Lepidoptera > Pieridae > Colias > Colias behrii. The sequence continues at coordinate 9,980,822 of JARWMC010000005.1, read as the reverse complement.
CGAAAGATGTTTTTACCGGAAATTGAAGCCGTTTAAATGGGATTGGCAGATCAGTTGGGATCATCGGTATCCTCGGTATATGAGCTAGTTGACCACCTGCTGGGCCAGTGATAATAGTTGCTACTATTAAATTGTCCTTTAACTCCTTAATAAGCAGCCTCGTCCCATTACACATGCTCGGAGGGTTTAAATTTCTTAAAAGCATGATTGGGATTCCGATTTTTAACGTCAATTCATGGGGTGGCAGTCCAGAAGGGTTCAACGAATTTAAAAATTCCTGTGGATAATGGACTGCATCTTCAATATTCGTTACAGTGTCGATCGATTTGTATGTTTTTGTTTGGCCGGGGACTTTTTGAACAATCAGATTGTTTATTTCATTGACAGTATCATTCTTAGGTGATACTATAGCCCGAGAACACAGCCAATGGAAGTCTCTTTCGTGCAAATTCTCGATATCAGGGTATACAGAATCTATTAAATTTTCCAAATTATGGAGTATTTGGCCTAGAGACTCATCCAGAAGAATGTCACAATGACCGCTTAAATTTGGAGTTGGAAAAATTCCTTCCCCAAGTTTTAGCAGTTGCTGTGGGAAATCGCTATCAGTGATTCCATGAAGATGAGCGCTCATATTTGTCCTTAATTTTAATGTTTCAATCGTAGTCCATAAGGGAGACGATTTCAAGCATGCCTTGATGATATCTGCTCGCGTGCCTCTGTTAATAACGGGGAGAGTCTGTCGAAAATCTCCAGCAAATACAAAAGTAATCCGGCCCATGACTGCAGAGGAGTTCCTTAGATCCTGTAAGGTTCTGTTCACGGCCTCTATATGTGCTCTATGGCTCATCGTGCATTCGTCCCACATAATCAATGAGGCGTCTTGTAGTAATTTACCAATAGGTCCATTTTTGCGGATGGAACATGTAGATTGTTGTTCAAGATTGACGGATAGTGGAAGTTTAAAAGTAGAATGAGCAGTTTTGCCATCCTTCAAGAGAGTTGCAGCAATTCCTGAGGAAGCAACTGCTATTGCTATCTTCCCTGATTGTCTTATCTTAGCAAGTATCAAATTTGCAAGAAACGTCTTTCCCGTTCCACCAGGTGCATCCAAAAAGAAAACTTTTCTTTTGTCATGAATGACGCTATCGACTATAGTTTCAAAAGCATGTCTTTGATCTGGGACTAACTTTGGCAGGTTTTCATTGACAAAAGCGGTCAAATTATTTGTATCATAGCGATGAGTCATAGTCTCTGCTGCATTGCTTTCTGTACGAACTGATGATGGTAATCCGAAATCACTTAGGCTTTTGTCATTTAATTGCAACAGTTTATTTTCTATTTGTATCAAACCTTCGTTATAAATGTCCTCATTGTATGGTAAGGTGATGTCTTGATTTTGCTGTCTGATTCTGTGTCTAATATCTTCACATAAATCGTCTTTGAAAATGTTCCATAATTTTAATGGTTCCGATGGCTGACAAAATAAAAGTATGACCACAAACAATTCTCTCAATTGTAATGGACATTGAGAAAGCGAAGCTTCTCTGAGAGTATTTTCCCAATGGTCATCGTTTTCTAGCAAACCTCTAGCACGGCAAGCAGCTTGATACGTTTCTTTCAGAACTCCGTCAACGGTTTTCAAGTACTGGAATGAAGTTGGACCGCGTACGTGGTGCAGCAACATCCTAACTCCCGTACCCCTGCCCGAGTGACGCCTACAACGCATAGCTAGCCGAATACAGTTTATTTTTTAATTTTTTTTTAACTCGTGATATCTTTTGAATGGATTGTCAGAATCGAATAATTCAAAAAGTAATATAAAGATATTGAAGCAGTCTTAAATAATACATCATTTATTTTGATAAGGGTTAATACCAAGGTACAAATAAAGAGCTTTTTGTAGCGGTGGTATTTTAATTTCTTTTTTTCAATAAAAAAACGCTTATTGTGACATGACTGTAATTGTTAGAGATATGCTGCCGCTGATTTTTTGTAGATAATGGTGTGTTCTAAAAAAATGTAGCATATCATTTTGTTCTATCATCAATAGTTTTCGCAGCGCACGCGATGTAAGGTAGTTTTTTGATATTTTTTTCACACCTTGGATTACGTTATCGTAATTTTAGTAAGGATGCCTATTTTTTTTGAAAATGAAATATAGCCTATGTCACTCAGAAATGATGTATCTTTCCAACAGTGAAAGAATTTTTCAAATCTGCCAAGTAGTTTCGGAGCCTATTCAATTCATACAAACAAACAAACAAACAAAAAATCAAACCTTTCCTCTTTATAATATTTGTATAGATAATGTTATCTTGTATTGTAATGCGACTCTATTGCGAATATTAACATTTACTTATTATGACATAATATGTAGCTACCGCGCATCTTGTTCGTGTTTTAGATATCCAACAATTAAATTGTCAATGTAATTGCATAAATAGGGAAGCTTCAGTTTTACTACGGTCCATATTAATCTTCACTTTCAAAATTCATAGGTACACATTCTATAACACAAATATAATTGGATTCGGTCCCAAAAAAATGGTGTCTTATAAATTCCAATAGTGAAAAGGGAGCAGGTGAAGAGGGTCGCATGCAATAACTCTTCCTGCATCTCGGAATAACATCCGTCGATACTGTTACGTGTTACTTTTTGCTTCCTACATCGTCATAAAAGTTTGGTGCAGAAGAAATGTGAAAACGTCATTTTTGGCTTATTTCTGTTATATATGTATTTTTGTTGTATCTATAACTAAAATCAGTTGCATAGTTTTAAAGATTTAAGCAAGACCTACAACGAGAAGCGACTTAGTTTTGTACTATTTTACTGTATTTATTTCTATTGTTCTTAAAAAATATATTTTATAAGTAATGAAGTTACATAAACATTACCTAATAATAATGATTTTGTAAATTTAATTAAATGTATTTGAAATTGTAATGAAGTGTAGAATAACTAACATTCGTGACATGCCTAGAGAAAAAATAAACATATGAGCACATTTAATATATTTTGAATTAATTGGAGTTGAAACATTGTTTTAAAATTGAAAAGATTTTATTCCACTAATAATTTCCGTATCTAAATTCTTGTCGAGGCGAATCTAAACCAATTTTTCGGATCGGAGTAGTATCGGTTTGTAATTTAATATTGCTGTGAAAATCTGTTGAAACAAGGAAAAAAGTAACTTGTTAATATTATCTAATATTATATTCTATATCTACTTAAATGCACATCGCATTAGAGCTTACTTTGGAGTGATAAATACATAATATTCGGTCCATCAATTTGTTCATTCTTGCGTAGCTAATAATTACAATAAACTTTGCAGTCACTGAATAGTTTATCTTTTGATCTTTTAAAATTCGCCTAGTGATAATTTTTTATAATTATAATGCAGTTCTAATTATGTCACATACATATTCACGAAGTTAATTAACTCAATTTAGTTTTTAAGTCAATATAGACTAAGAATTCAATTTATCCCGATAAGAAAAGGAATATTGTGGTGAAACCGGTGAAAAAGCTTTTATTATCGATTCATCACGAAACTTCCTTTGAAAATGAGATTATTTTCTCTATAATATAATTAATTCTAATTAAAATTCACGTGCCAAATGTAGTATGCAACATTGCAACAGAATGGTGGTGCGTGGTATGAACTTTATTTAATTTTTACAAAAATAAAAATAAGTAATGTTTCCATAAAAAAAATCATTGCTATTTATTGTAATGTTCGTACAAAGTCCATAGTATGCGAAAAATAACATTGATGTAATCCCAGCCAGGATTTATGTACTGAAAGAGAATCTTACAAGAACAAACTTTAGTATTTATCTTAGTATCGTATTCACAGTTCAATGGAAACAAATAAATTGCAGTAAATCACAAGCATCTAATCTCCCGAAGTAATACAGAGTAAACAAAGCAATAAAAAGAAAAAGTATAATGAAACTAGTTCTAGTGGATATTTGTCGGTACCTGTGACGAAACGAGCTCTCTTTGTATGAGAAACACTCATATATTTTATGTTACTAATATACTAGAAACTTCTACCATTTTCTAAGAAAAATGACTTACTAAACAGCTTAATAGCATTAGATACACTATGTATCTAACAACTTTTCATTATGCTTGTACTTTGTAATATAATATTAAATTATTCATTGAAATTGATTAACTTTAACGTTCACCTGCTCAATAAAACGTTAATTAAAATGCAATTCTCCAACTTGTTCTTAATTTTAAACTCGAAGACTATTCATTGCCTTTGGCTCTAGTACATATTATTATCAAGCAAAAATCATTCAAATCATTTCGTTAAGCCATTATTTCTACGACTGAAAAAATCTATTAAGCTTCCCTACTGATTAAATAGCAAAGTCCAGACATTCTTTTGTCTTTTCATCCTTCAATAACCTTATCAAAAGAAACTATTCTTATATTGATTTCGATAGACCTTTCATTGAGATTAATAGAGAAAAATATGTTAAATAACTACATTAGTGACATTATCACTATCATTTTAACTAAGTTACGTTATACAGAAATTTCTTATAATAATATTTACCTACAGGAAAATCATAATTGATAACCCAAGAATAATAATTTTAATATTAGGTAATTAATACAATACTATGTATATCTGATTGTTTACATTCTATATTTTAAGATCTTATAAAATTAAGGGCTACAACTATTTTAATCAACCACAAAAAAGAAATATGAACTACAACGCAACGCAAGCAAAGCCGACAGCGTAAAGCTAGCAACAAATAAACATTCGTCACGTATCATAGCTGACTTTTGACCTCATAGAATAATCAACGTGCAAGCCCACACTAACCTACGCTTTGTTATGGCATTCATATACCAATTAAACCAAAATGATCGATCACGGCTACGCGTAAATGAAGACGGTTTATTTATATCCATCTTAACACCTTATAAAAGACAATAGAATAACGCCTTGACTTATTGATAAAAATTGCCAAGGTTTACGATGGTGAGTCAAACTATTATGTTTCATGTAAACAAAACATTATAAAGCCTTAAGAGGCGTTTTAAATTGAATTAATATAATTGAATAGAATAAACACGTTCACGCTTAACACCTTTGAGAAATATAAAACAATTTTTTGATCAAAAGTGTTATCTTTGTCCTTATTTTGTAAAAAAAAATATGAATGAAATAAATAGATCTAGAATACTATTACTAAGCTCCAATTTTCGCTAGGTTTCGAGGATCATGAACAACTAATCATCAGTCATTGAATACTTGACGGCCATATAAGGAGATCATCCGTCAAATTTTAAGACGTGAGTGAACGGCATTGTTATTCTATGTTCCATGTAATTGAACAAGGATGACCTTTCTGTCTATCTGTGCGTCGGGGATATCACGACACTGTCTCAATAATATAGAATGGAATATGAAAACTTGGACATCGTATTTACCCAGGGTCTGCTTGTGTGAGCACAACAATCTTATATACTTGATTAACTTTAAACGCTATGGCATATTATACCTATTGCGTTAATGACTATTAAATAAACAAAATTAAAATAATCAAATTTAAGACATTTGCTACAATCTAGATTAAAGATAAAAAGCACAAAGTCGTTCTTACACGATAGGTCACGTACACAACGTAATTATATATTTGGAACTTCAGTTACCAAACAACAAGAATGGTCGAAAATTAATGTACATTTAAATGAAGGTAACAATTTAGAATTTCATAAATAATTTATTTAGAATTCTTGACATTGTAATTCCGACTGTGATAAGACTTTCGTGACTACTCCCCGAGGCATGCTACATTCAATTTTACGAAAGAAATATCTCTTATCGGGGTGTATAATAATAATTTATGAAGCACTTTATGATGTTTCGAGTGAAAAGCTTGGCCAAGAATTTAAACCGCTTATGTATTTTATAGCTTGTAAATAATATATTGTGTTGGTCTTTGTTTTGGCCTGATAAAACATATTATTTTAAAAACCTTATGTACAACTGGTTTAGAATGAGCTACATAAAATTTTTTTATTATGATAAACAATCAAATTCATGGCTGAAACTGACTCGACCATTTTAATTATAATTCTCGTGTCGGAAAGAGCCCTCCAACCTCCGGTAAAATATAACAAAAGCTTAACAATGACAACGGCCTTGTATTAAATCGATTCAATGAAAATATTAGGTTAAAGGTTATACGAGATGCTCCAACCGATTGACCTAAACTATTGTGTTTCTCTCCTACTTGCCGATGTGAAAAATTAAATTCTTATTTTGTACGCGAATACCATTGAAGTCACGGCCGATTTAATATTGAATTCAGGATCTGTGAATACTTGCTTAACGCTCAACCGACACTATTGATTTCATTCCATTCATCACGTTAACTGACGGCCATTGTAAACATTATGGTATATATACATCTGTACATTCAATTGATCAATTCATATGTTGTGAATGTTTGCTTTTGTATAAACATAATAGATTACATTAATATTATTTGGCCAGCATTAATTTTAATTAGAGAATAACATGCAGTAGTTGCTGTCAAACACATTAAACATAAAGTTAAAGGTTGAGTGCCAAGAAAAGGTACCAAACGCACCACCTGATAGAATATTATAAATTGAACGGTAATTCCAAATAGTCTATTTTGTAATCATTAACAAAATTCCTTAAATGCATCAAAAATCCAATTAACATAGCTCGTGCAAGACTTAGCTCGTACAAGCCGAGACCCGGTAACAGGAGATTAAGTTCTGGCTTAATTATGCCGCCGCCCCTGTTCCACTCGGCTTACTATTTTGCTACAATATTTAGCCTTAGATCATTGTGGCATTAACCATTACATCTATTCTCTTTGGCTTATGCCGTTATATAAAATTTAATAAATTCACAAGTGACAATATTCCTTTATCAACATTAAAGCGAGACTGACTATATTATACTTTAAATGGCAAAATTTAGTAAAATATACAATATTCTGTGTTGATTTTGTCCAAACAATAAACTTTATATTTAAGCTCACGTTTATGTTATACGTATAATTCGGCGAAAAAGACTCTCTTTTCTCTATGACATCGAATCAAAAAAATATTTAAATAATTTATTTCCCTTTCTTAAGAATCAGCGGAAAATTTAAACTAAAATATTAATCAACATCATTATTAAAATTACTTTGAACACCTGAATGTTAAGTTCCAAAGCAATAAAGAAAATGTTATGCACCTTAAAATGTTTTCCGACAGTAAGCATGTCGATACTGTGAATATCCTTTTTGACTCGTAGTCAATATACTAGTAAAGTAAAACCTCAAATAATCAAACTAATCGATTACATAAGAAGAACCTTACATCACTGTATATTATACAAAGCTTTAATCCAACTCTATGAGAAAAAGAAAACATGTGCTCATGAAATACAAGTTCAACATACCTTATAAGACGTTACACTAGACGTAAAATCTTAAGAATTTCCAAGAACAACGGTACGAATGTGTATTTATAATTTTACAGGTTAATTCAATTTGAGATAACGTTTTCATTAGGTGTAAACAAGTTAGCTCGAAGCGCAATTACTATCGTCCTATAGGTATAGCGAAATGATATTACAGCCTGTGACGTTCCCCTTAATAACCTCCGACGTAATTAAAATCCGGACGACGGATTAATAAACAGTTCACTATAGATAAGCGTTTATGTTTTGCATCTGTGCAATATATAACTGAGCTCACATAACTTATTTGTACGATTTACTCTCTCATTCGTACGTGATTCTTGTAATTATTTACGGTTTTTATCATTTAGTTTGGGTACTTAATTATAAACTTAAATGGAGTGTTAATTACTAAATATGTATCTTACATAATATTTTAAGACATAACGCGAGAAGGTCATTTCAATGCCTTTTCAGCACATTACCTAGACAATAATAGCATTAATATTTTATATTCATGTAGAGCCTTTGCAAAAAATATTATCAAAACCAAATAAAAAAACTCTATGTTAAAATTAGGAGCAAAAATAGCATTTCGTAATTGTTCGATTGAATCGCTTCGGATTAGCAGGGAGAGTTGTTGCGTGAATTTTAATTCTCACCGATTAGATGCCAATTAGTATTCCAGACAAAACAACAACTAATAAAAAGGAGGCGCCGCGGGGAAAATTGAAAATATCCGCAACAGTCAAGAAAATGACAAGGCCTCTTCGTCACGCCGTGAAAATAGAATCGTCCAACATTCTGTATTCCCGTCACGTGGCGCCAAAAGTTTGTTTACGTTTCCATTCTATTATAATCTTGAGGCAATCTCCATAACAAGCGGCTGCTTATGCCGCTACCGATATCAATTCACGGACCGACCATTTATACTGTTTGCGATCTACCCTTTTATTGGAACGCAAAAACATACAATTGGAATGATACGAGTGCATTATCGACGCCCGCAAATACTACAGGGAATATCTGAATTGAATAGATAAATGAAATTACATTGGGATCGTCCTATCCTTTGAATTCAAGTGTAGGGGCGTAAAATATAAGTGATATCATCGTAATTTTTCTTTTTTAATTTTCACAGAATCTCGATTTCTTATCCTATTGAATGATTATTGATATTTTAACAAATAAAAAAATATATAACGTATTTTTAACAAAGCATATATTGCTATAGGTCAAGTAAACTAAAATACAACAAATTAGTCCGGCTTCAAATATATCGGAAACAATAATATCGATAACTGAGTCATTGTATTACTAGCAGTATTTAAGAAACTTTAATAATATAAGTGAGGGCGTAAAGTATAAATGTATTTTTATTATATGTGAATTTTTTAGGCTTAATAATAGTTGAGTTCATAAAAATATTCATGCGTATAACAACAATAATGTAGGCGTTAAATTCCATTTTCATTTTAGCACTTACCTCATATTTCTTTATTTGAATCATGAAGTATCATGAAGTATCAGTGAATGCAATAAAATATTATTAAGGTTATAATACGTGTGAATTCATTGAGTCAATACATTTATAGATACGTAAATCACGCTAAGTGTATTTGATGAACGAATAAGTAAAGAAAAAGATCCTCCAAGGATGGATAAGGAATTTTAAATATCTATTCTATACTAATTAAAACTAACTTCTATTCTGGCAACTTAAACTAAGAATAATTAAGACAAACGTTCCAGTCCCAAACAAAAGCTCAAATAGCCCTTAGCTAAAACTTACCCCTGAAAATGTTTCTACCTAAGAATTAACAGTAATAAATGGGCGATTAACATCAAGTTCAACCAATTCAAAGTTGTAGCCATAAAATTATGTTTATTAACAACAATTAGATACCGCGGCTAACAATGTAAGGTCGCCAGGGTTAATGCACATTAGCGTACAACTATTATAATCTCCAGGCTAATGCGTAAAGTTTAATATACGCAAAATGCCCCCTACATCATTACAAATGACGCGTTGTTAACTCATTATCGTAAAACCCAGTACTAGCAAAGATATTACGTCTTTGTTTCTACTATTCTGGGCTTCTCTATCTGAATTTCATAAACGCACACCGTTGTTATTGTGTATATTAAAGCAAATGCTTAAATTGTTTGTCGAATATTCTTTTTAAAACACAATAAATAAGTGTATTTCCATTTTGCACGGTTGACAACCAATAAAATAGTGCGGATACAAATATGGGAAAGTGGTGAAAGATATTGAAAACAATTTATTCAGTACACGAGTCCTCCGTACAAAGAGACTTATTCCTTACCTCGGATTTCCTGTAAACAAATACAGCGAGAACAGGACATTTAACATTCAGACAGGGAACAAAGTGGGCAGCCTCCACCGGCCTTCGAAATTGAGCACTAATACACGTATATTAGTTTGCAGACATTTTCAGGAGAATACGTCTCGCTGTAACTTAATCCCGCATGAAGAGGGTTTTTCCCTTGTATTTTAGTTGGAATAGTTCTTAGTTATACAATTACCTTCCTTGCTGTTGAAATAATAGCTTAAATAGTATGCAATAAAATGATATCCCAGTGATAAATAAAATACATTTTTAAATAACTTACTTTCAATTATACGCGCTTAAAAATCATTACGAGAAAAATACAGAATACGTTTAAAATATTTAAATAGAAACAGAGTTGGAAGTAGAGTATGACATAGAGCAGGCTCCAAGGAGATGTTCGTTTGCAAAAATAGCGGACCTAAATCTGACTTCTGATATATATTGTATAGGTCCCAGACATCCTATAGACAGATGTTGCCAACCAGTTTTGTGGTCCCCCTGCCCGCACCCCGGTAATTAAATATGGCATACAAAGAAAAAAATAAAAATTTCCAAAACATGCCGTGTGGGGTATCAAATGAAAGAGCTTATTGAGTAGATCACGAATATATAGCATACTATATACATTTCTTACACTTTCTCTAAGATTTTTTAGAAAATTTACGAAAATGGTCCATTTTTGAGTTAACTTTAAACCACTATAGATTGAAAACTCATGAATATATTTTTTAAATTATTATTTTAAATAATTAACAATAGTCCATTGTTTATGATTCAATAGTTCGTAATATAATATAAGTGAGCTATGTGGTGGATTTGATGAAAATAACTATATACTATATGAACTTGAAAATATACTCGCCATCTTTGAATGCTCCCCCCACTCCCCCATGCAACTATTTCACTGTACGAAATATTGAATCGTAAACAATGGACTATTGTTAATTATTTAAAATAATAATTTAAAAAATATATTTATGAGTTTTCAATCTATAGTGGTTTAAAGTTAACTCAAAAATGGACCATTTTCGTAAATTTTCTAAAAAATCTTAGAGAAAGTGTAAGAAATGTATATAGTATGCTATATATTCGTGATCTACTCAATAAGCTCTTTCATTTGATACCCCACACGGCATGTTTTGGAAATTTTTATTTTTTTCTTTGTATGCCATATTTAATTACCGGGGTGCGGGCAGGGGGACCACAAAACTGGTTGGCAACATCTGTCTATAGGATGTCTGGGATCTATACAATATATATCAGAAGTCAGATTTAGGTCCGCGATTTTTGCAAACGAAACTCCACTGAGAGTCCGGTCTAACATCAAAGATTCCATTACAGCTGTTATACGTCCATTACCGGCTCGGCCCTCGCTCGGAGCGACCAGGACACGAGAATTTCCAATCTGAAATTCAAAATCCTGTTGAAACAGATAAGTGGAAAGAATATCCCCATTAAAAGTCGATGGCGAATGATATTTTGCCGCACCCCATTAAAATGAAATTTTATGATAATCGCCCCTTATAAACCATTGACATTTTCGCACTCCACATCGAGTATTCCTTTTCCTTGCCAATGAAAATGAAATACAGAAAGAATAGCAGTACTAATGAATTTAAATGTTATTCAATTAAATGCACATGAATTATTCAGTAAAAGAATGCTAGGTAACGTAGAAAGAATTCCAACCTCAGTCGACCGTCGTAGCCTTAAAGATCTCGGAGCGTATAATTAATTACTTTTTAGTGATAAACTAAGATTGATTCCATTGCGTTAGAAATCAAAGATACAGTAACAAAGAGCTGTTTGACTGGTTGTTCGTATAAATAAATGATCCTTGTTAAGTGATAGTCGTTAAAGCAACTTTTTTCTTTGTCTCTCCATAATCTTTAATTGGCAACGCATTCCTAGAAGCGCGCCCAACTGTTCTTGTACATCTACGGCGGAAAAAATAATGTGCTAATAACATGTTATAATATTTAATAATTCATAACCAGTAATATATATTGTATTGTTCACTTATAAAGTAAAAACTTTATTCAGAATTCATTTAATAAAAGGTAATTTATTATATTGATATTCAAATCCACGGGCATTTATCGACAAACTTTTAACCCTTTAGGTGAATGATCGGATTATCTTCCCAGTTTTTTTAAGACCGAAACTTATTGAATGTACAGATTAAGCTAAATTTAAATGATAGCCAAAAATTCATTGTTTACTTTTCTGTTAAGATTTGAGCACGATCGTTGATTTTTTTTTTTACTTTTAATGTAATCATATTCTTTAATCTTTTAGTTTTATTTGGAATACTAATAAAAAGTTATACGAATTATTTTTTAATTTTATACATATAACAGGGATTATATGATTATATATATTGTATACGCTACATAATATTCTGTATCGAAAAATTCATAATTTAATTTACCCTTAAAAATATTCTACAACAAAAAGGCAGTAAATCATTCGGCCATTCTTTATTTTATCACTATACAATAATTTATTAACATCGCTACCGTAAAATCAATAAATATAATTCAGAGAGATATTCACTAAATTGGGTTAAAGATTTAAGAGTGACAGTTTGATAAAAAATATCCTAATCTCATAAGCCTTTGACCGTAACCCACGCAAATTAATGGCTTGTCCTCTGCTCCTTTGTTTGTTTTGCTTCAATGCCCAGCAAAATATACGATATTTTTTGTAAGATACGAAGTGAATGAGGTCATCTGATGGCAGGCGTTATTGATGCTGAAAATAAATAAGAGTAGAACGGGGAAATGATGAAGTAAAGGAATTAGGCCTCGGTAGTCTAGCGCGCCGGATGAGACGCAATACAATTAGATTCTTAGCTCCTGACTACGCTTTTGCGATTCTTTTTATTTTCTCGGATACTGAATCTTAAAGAAAAACGTATTCTTATGTACGACATAGATATTCATTTCAGTGACGAAAAATTATTTTTACACATTTTGTTTATAATTATTTGAATATAAAAAATGAGTTTAAAAGTGGAAGTGGCAATCGAAATATCTTTTCTGGTGAATATTCTGGCTTTATTTCAGTCTCCAAACAAATTCGTAAAAGTGGTTGATGAGTTTCGGTTTTTAAAATCCATCGTCAGTGGCAATTTCCAACCGCACATATCAAAGAAAGACAATTTTCTGCGTCCTAGTTGTTATTCCGACAGAACGAATATTACATGCACCAAACGAATACGATAACGCGATAAACATTTGCCACTGCAAAGATGTCACGACAAAAATATGTTTGCGCTTTGTAAGAGTGTTATCTAAGCTGATATATTGGATATGTTGGTCGAAAGCCCGCAACCGCACTCTGTCGCCATAATAAATTTTGTGGCAAACAATATTCCCTTGCCTTTGTCTGACCTCCGAGAATCGATCCGACACAACAATACTGATGCTGAGCTACTTGTATCTCCTTTTCAACAAATAGTCATAGAATGCTGACAACATATTTCGCTATAATATATACTTCAATGAGTTTAAGTTTATATCGGTAGCACTTTTTTTAGAATTTCGTGTCATATACCTATGTAGTGAAATTTAGCTTAAATAAAAATACTGAAAACTAATTACGTTATCTGAACTTTCAGGCTAAATAAAACTTCAACAACAAGCCAGAAAATCATTTGATAATGTAATAATCAAAATGTTGCGGGTTTAGCCGGTTTTACGTACAAATTGTACCCCAAAATATACTGGATTATTACGAAAGTAAATCTCAAACTATCTCAAATTAAAATCTTTCGTGCCAATACAAGTAGAAAGCTTTCGAAGCGTCATGGAGAAAATTTAGCGAATAATATTATTCAAATACAAGCCTCGCTTTGCTTCGTAAAATAAGGTATTAATTTATTTTGAAAACATGTCCTAAAATAGTTTCAAAACAAGAAAAGAGAATAATCAAAGGCCGTCGTTACATATTTTTATTGAATGAAATCAAAAGATAAGCTTTGCTCTCAAATATAATTTAATCTAAGAATAAATATAATTACATTCGTATGTTTGTCCGCGTCTAAAATATACCTACTCAAGAAATGGCTATAACAATTGGCATGACGCAAAACGCGCTATGATGTGCGCAATTAATCCATTCAAATCAAAATTCAAATATTTAACGTAGGCGTGAACGAGAATCGCATTTACCATCGCTTGTTATCGTTGGTAAGCTCATTTGGCGCGCCCTTCGTAAAGTATTATATTATCTGTGCTTCGTGCTTCGCCCCACTGACTCATAGCGATGCTGATCAAAGCTTATAACTTATAACCTTACTTAGCTGTGTACATGAAATCTATTTCCATTGTTGCATTATGTATTAATAACGTATCGTGGTAGTAATATTGATTAAATTCGTTTAAATGAAATGGTCAAAAATTCAGTTATAGCTACATCAAATACAAATGGAATTATATCCATGATCTTATTAGATATACAAAGATGTTATTTTACTTGTCTATTATTAATTCCTTCCTAATTTGTCTATTGTCTAAATATTAATTCCTTCGTCTTATGTATTCGTAGATCGACTCTACGTGACTAAGTAAACAACTCAACATTCCGTGTACTGATCAAAATAGGTCACATACGGCATATGAAATTACCCAAATATTTTTAGCTGTATTATGTTGTGTGAATATTTAGTATTGTGTGGGCGAAACATTTGAAGATTACGTAAGCACTTTCAGCAAATTCGTAGCGAGGAAGTACCTGAGGGTTTGTTGAGCAAGCTCATACCTACTTAAACAATGTTTGAAAGGGATTATGTCTTCATCAACTAACTTCCACTATCTGATCCGTTAACATTGACGTCATTTCGTAAGTATTAATTTATAAAGCTTAACTTGCGGTTGTTGATGAAATTAAACTAAGTTTACGTTAACTTATTTATCATTTCTTGTTCCAACTTGTATCGCAGGATGTTAGGATAAGTTGGATCACAATTGTTTAACTTTGTTCGTTGTGGAAATTATTAATTTAAACACACCATGTATGTGTTCTCAGCCTTTCTTTACTTATACTAATTGTGGATTTAAGACGATACATAAACTATTGTTTAAATTGTAGGTAGATTAGTACATTAAAATTTCATTTAGAATTCTGTAATTGGGCAATTTCCACAACTGGCACTAAGTTTATTCTAGTAGATTCAGATCACGTCAAAGTAGTAAAATAATATAACTTTATCCTTCACGTCAACGTTTTGAATAAAATGCAAAACGTGCTTGGGTTGCAGCCAAGCCGTCTTCGCACACCTTGGCGCTCTTAATCAGATGACATTTTACATATAGCACCTTTATATACAAACGTTAATAAATGAAAATATCAAATATTATTCGAGATCAGATTTTAAATCGCAGAGCATTAAATGGTTATTATTAAAGTATATCACGATTACTCTACAGGTTTATAATTGGCAATGAACCTAAGCAATAACCTTAAACTTTGATATATAAAAACCTATTTTAGCATTTTATGGTATACAAAATAAAATGTTTTATATGTTACTTACTTAAAATATTACCTTCTTTTGTCTTAAGTCAAATGTAGGTACTTTACAAAAAAAAGAAACATAAAACGAAGTGCAACATATATAACAGACTGAGCACTTTCAAAAATAAAATATATTTAGAGCATGGATATCCCTCGAGCCCCAAAACTTAGAATATAAATTTGACCAGTTGCCGCTTAGTTGTTTGTTCAACAATAGGCAGGGTTGCCAACATAAATTATCGGACAACAGTCGTCTCGAATTTACACAAATCGATCGGCAAATATTTACCTCGACATAACAGTCAACATAAAACTATTAGCGCGTCTTTTATTACCTTTTGATGTTTCTTTTATTATATATGTAAATTATAGATACATGTACAGTGTGCATCCTGTTTTGTTTACATGTAAAATGTTGCCCATACAGGGGACATAACAAGGGAGCATAAAAAAAGCTTCTAGAAAATTTGTCATCAAAATATATGATACTATCTCGTAACTCTATATCAAGTGGAATATGATTCTTCAATATACCTACGTTAAGGCCGTGGATTAGGATCTTATGAGGCGCTTCATGAAAGCTTACTCTTAAGCCATTGAAATCGATGTCATAAAATATTCTTGAACGCTAGTTTTGCATCGCTACCAATATTTTTAATGCTTAAATAGATAGAACGTTGTAATAGTATATTAATTAATTTTTGGTTCAAATTATTGCCGAAGAATTATCTATTGTAATTGGTTTCGACTTAATTAATAGGGCGTTTAATTTTGACACGCTCGTTTTTATCATCTGAGTTCCCACTTTCCATAGAAAATTTTGTCAATATAGAATAATAATAATTCAGGCTCTGTAATCGAGGACGGGGGAAGGTTTGTGAGTCTTTTAGTATTTTTTTTATATATAAGAACATTTTCTTACACTGAATATATCTGTAATTATTCCAACTATTTTAAATGCTCTATTCTCTAAACTATATCATCCGGATTCTCTATGCATCCACGATGAATATAGAACTCATATTTTCTCAATTCTTTTCATTCAAATGATATTCAAGTACAATAGCTCACCGCATGGTGATATTCCCTACGCAAAGGTTCACATAAAGGGACGCCTCATTATATTTTGTTTATATAGAGGATAAACCCTACATCACCTATCCGGTCAGAATATGTATGCACATCTATGAAATGTACTAACTGCAAACAAAAACGTCCTTGTTTAATAATAAAGACTTCTCCTTACGAAAATGTATTCATATTCCTGTAATAACTCACGAATATAATTGTTATCGATTACAATAATAACACGTAATAGACGTCAACGGATTTGAGAACCAATTATTTGGTTAAATAATATTTAATTGCAGTATTAAATAATAAACAAGCGATTAAATTTCTAAACGAACATGTTTTAAGATAAATGTGTTGAAACTAATAATATTTTGAGTGAAAACTGTTTGGGCACTGAGTATTTTATTTTGTGGGTATTGCAAGAGATTGCGTTTCTAGAGACTGTAACGTATGGTAACGCTCATTTAGCTTTATAAGTTTTAATATCTGGCAGGTTGATCTGAAACACCCAGCAATGAACATTATCACTGAACAATTTAAGGTATAATCAGCATTAAGAAGTCTTAAGAACCTGACTATCAAATAAAATATAACAAATACCAAAAGAATGAACGTGCCAAAGAAAGAAGATTGCTATATGATATGATAATTATTCAATATGAAAGTATAAAAAATATATTTTTTAATTTAATCTTAATAATAATTTACATTTTTTTGCTATCCGTACCATAAAGTCGCGTCATCTAGTGCATGAATAGTTCGAGACAGGAAGAGCCACAAACACCACCGCTCATCTTGCTAGCAAACACTCATCCACCCTTAGACCTTTGATGCCGTCCTGACACCATACATATTTCGAGTGTCTCTTTGCGCTTTTAAAGTACTTTTTAATATTAAATCTCGCCTTAAAATAGTCGTTTTCAAATTATATCGCGTTGCAGTGGTATTATTTTTGTATTCAAATTGTGCAAGAAAAAAAAGAGATGTTTAGAAATCTTGTAATATTCCAGAAAACGAGAGCAGTGAGCACTCCAAATTGCAATTCTTGCTAAAATTACAAAGTACTCAAAAATATTTATATTTTATGAGACATTAAGTTGAACCGATACCATTTATGTTAATATGATAGAAAGCCAAAACGTTCGAGCATTTGCCCCTATTGCTATATTCAGTTCGAACGGGTGCTTACGATTGGAACTCAGTAAGCATTCAAATGCCTTCAACGCCGTCGACTCCGCTGGACCGACTGTGGAGCACAATAGATGCCAATTTACACAGGAATTCAGTTCAGATGCCTCCATGCTGACACTGTAAGCATACTGGCATATTTCGAAACTGCTCATCCAATTATCTTTACTGTCTGTTTATAGGGAGAAATATTACTAGGTACAGCATGGATACATCTTGTATGTTATTAATTGATCTAAAACATAATAGTTAGCATGTTCAATATTTTTTTTCCTCATACAGCATATAAAATACCTAATACCAAGATTGTGTGTCTTATTTAAGTTATCCTAATAATTGCAATCTCTTAGTCGGTCATTCCATTGTGTGTAAGAAGAATAAACTATCCAACAGCCTTCAATACTTGGAAACAAAGTTGCCGAAAATGCTTAAAATATTCCAAACAGCTCGTTCATGTCCCAGCGGAATTTAATTATCTCGGTATACGAATACGAGTATCTCTATCGATCCTATTTAAGACATTTCGTAGTGCACTGCGAATTCCGGAGCTAACCTCACCGACCTTACATCCTTCAGTCGTGCCTTCAAATGCCGCAACCCCACAATGGATGCCGATCGTGAATTACCAAGTGTAATCGCCGATCGTCATAAGTAACAAGGATTAGCTCGTAATTCAATTTTGTACACTAATTAATAAAGTTTGAAGAAAATGTTTATTTGAAAGAGATTTGGAAAAATTAATACTAATGTAAACCTAGAGAAAGAAACTTACCTACCTAGATGTCACGGTCCTCAGAAAATTATTCATAACAAAAATCAGTCAATCACGACACCCTCTGCATCAGTTAATTAATTAAAAAGGCATAACAATAGGTCACCTCAAACCTCAAAACACAGCGATTGTTGCGTAAATAAGTGTAGCAAACAAACATGTTTATGCTAAAAGCTATATTGGTTTTGTGCAATGAATTGGTATACCAATGAAATGAGAGGGCGAGTCCGCTCGAACCATTTGCATGTTGAGTGATTATTTTGTCCACCGATGCGTGTTTTGTACGGAATCATTTGTTTTATAACAGTTTATTCGTTCAGTTTACATTTAATCAGACGTACACCTTCGTTCGTATAATAGTACGTTAGTTAATAAATCCAAATAGTAAATAGGTACATTTATTGAATTTATATTTTTGGTTTTATGGCATTCAAATGCTTTATAAATATAAATTTATAAAGAATAGAAAAAAATCGATCACGAGGCGGGACTCGAACCCGCCGACATCGTTACAATATTGTATTCACTGAAAAGTGCTTCATATTGGTTGAAATGGTTGTTAATCATCTCAATAGATGGCGCGCGGTGTGTCCCTTCAGACACATAAAACTGAAAGAATAGAATAAATTCGATCACTCGGGCGGGTCACGAGTGGCTGAGTTGGTGAGGCATCCGCCCCGGAATGGCGCGAAGGATGCGGGTTCGAGTCCCGCCTCGTGATCGATTTTTTTCTATTCTTTATAAATTTATAGGTACATTTATGTTTAATTATTTTAACTAAGTAATGTTTACTTTTCTTTGGTTCCAGATTCCTGTTTGCCGAATTGCACAGTTTATCAAAATGAGATTACATCAAAACCAGAGCTGATCATTATTATTAATTTAAGAAATCAAAGACTGCCAAAATGCGCATCATGGATCTACGGATATTCCTCATATTAGCTGTCTCTACTTCACTATGTACGTATTTATTTAAATACACTTTAAAATATAAACATAAAAACATTTTTAAACACAAATTGCATGAATTATTGCACTTACGCTTCTAGTATAAAAATGTAATATGAAACACTTCTTGTAGCTGTACTTGTACATATAAAATTAATAATGATTCTGTTTGTTACTTTGTAAATAATAAATTATTTCAATTACATTTGCGCATAATTCTACAGTATTTTAGGCATCATGATACTGCTATCAGCGCAATACGTTTACTTGTCCGTGACTCGAAAATCAAAAGGTTGAACATTCATTAAAATCTGCAAACAATATCCATATACGATCTAACCTTAAATCAGGAGCCTTATTATGTTTTACAAAAGCTCAAATATTTCACAATAAACCTACTGTTATCTTACGAAATTCAGAAATATACGCTAATATGAAAGCACAAAAAGATATTGTTGTCCTCATCGTATATCTTCCATCTCGTTACAACATAATTGTTGAAACGCAAACTTTTTGTAATTTATCAGTATAATACTTACGCTTCGAGAAAAGTATAAGTGTAGGTAATTGAAAGCATAGATTACTGTAAGGCGGCCCGGATCCTTATCAAAGGTGGACTATCTCAGCTCACTTGCTGGCAAACTGTGCGGAAGTAACAAGAATATAGAGAAACGACTCTGCTTGAATTTTGTTACCTACTTTCCAATGCGAGAATGCAATATAAATTTGATTTTGGCACCGATGCACGATAAAGCAGCAATTTTATGATTTCATGCTGAACTATCGAATTGAATGTAAGCAACATCTATTATGGTATCAATCGGTATCAAGTACATTACAGGATATAAATATATATTTGAATTACTATCCCATTCGTAAACAATGTATTTAAGCAATATAAGTAAAAAAAACAGATAAATTCCCTTTTTATACAAATATTTCAGCCTAACGACATTACACATCATTAATTCAACGATACGCATGTCTTGAATGACTTTGTTTGTATCTATTCCCTTTTTTTAAGCCCCACGATGGCACTAATACGGACCATTAACCATTCAATGATATTGAAGTAACACTTTCAATGACTTTTTATCGTTTCACTTTCTTTTAACGAATGTTCAAACCGTTGTATAATCTTGTTAATCACTGGTAATAAATGAATTGTTTTTATAATTGCAGGCAGCGTGACAGCGAATCCAGCGAACTTTCTGACCCAAACTGTGTATGGATTTTTAGACTTTACAACGACGATTGGAAACACTGTTATGGTATTCTCGCCTCAATCAGCGCCACCTCCAGGTAACTGAATAATATATAATGTATACAAAAATGTAAATTACTTTTTTTGTACATTATAAATAAATAAAAAATACTATTTAATGATAAGTATGTAGAAAGGAGGTCACATCGTTATGAGACTATATTTTGAATTATATTTAGTATAATTATTTGTTTTCCATTAAAGGATATTTCATACAATTTCATTTTTAAATTTTAGAACCACCTAAAACTGAAAAATCGGTCCAAGAAAATGTTATTGAAACGAAGCCCCCTCCGATTAGCAGTATCAAACCAGAAACCATAAAACCAAGCAAGATCACAGATAAGGACAAAACCAACAAAGCACCACCTCCAGCTATAGCTTCCAGTGCAGTCTCTGTAATAAGTTCATCACCTAAATCAGAAAACAAACCTCCGAAACCTATTATTAAAGAACAAAAACAAATTATTACTAAAGTAGAAGTCTTTGCGGGCCCATCGAAAATTGTTGAAAATAATTCAGCAAAGCCATCGTCGTCAAAGTCAAATAAACAAGCATCACAATCTAATAAAAAACCAAAAAATCCTTCTTCGAAAGTTACAAATATAGTGAGTAGTAAAGTGGAAGTTAAACAAAATGCACCAGCATCAATCGTTAACTCCAAAGTTAACAAAGTTGTGGAATTACAATCTAGCCAAAGTGACGAGGAACCCGCAATCTTAGTAAGAAATAATAACATTGGAGAACCTGAGTATGACTATCTCTCTAGACAGCCATCTGAATTCGTAGAGGAGACTTATAGAGTTATTAATCTACGCCCATCCAAAGCCCATGCTCAGAAACCGAAAAATCATAAAAACCGTGTTCATGCACCAACTCCACCTCCAGAGGACGAAGAACACCCACTTGGACTTGTAACTACACTTGGAGGAACAATTGTTAAGGATGGTCTTACGACAGTGCACGAAACTAGTGTCATAGGCACCTATATATCTGGAAAATATGCTCAAGTATTAAACAGTAATTCCAAAGTTTTACCATCAGGTCATAAAGGAAAAATTGCACCAAGTCCTACTCATAGAATTTTAAAAACTGCTGCACCTGCTATTTCAAAAAATCATAGACTCAACTTGGAACCAACACCCTCAATCAGCGGAGATGAAGAAATAAACACTAAAACTACAAGAAGGCAAGCAAATAGCGGTACCTCTTTTAAAAATAGACATAGATCTCAAAATAATGACAATGACAGCATTGAACCAACTAACCAATCTAAAAAGTTTAAAAATAGAAATTCGTCAAATAGCCAGCGAACCCTAAGGTATCGTATCAATAAAACTGTATATATTTATTTATATTTCATTTTGATATCTTCGCACTTAGAGTGGCACCGTCTCTATGTATCCTCTTTTTAAATTATATATAATTTCTGCTTTAAAATAAAATCACTGTTGCACTGTTTGTTACACACAACTTTTGTCTCTATTTTCAGTACACGCTTTGGCCGTCCCACAAATACTCCTCAACTGGCAACCGTCTCTGTTTTCAGAGAGTCTTCGGCTCCATCATTTTCTAACAGGAGAAAGAGCAATCGAAATTCTGGGCACAAAACGACTGTAACACCTCAAAGCAATAATGACAGTCAATCACGACGTGGATTTAAACCACGCATTCAGCCAACAGCAGTCGAACAAGTGACGCCTTCTGCGTCTACCAGCGTATATAAATTTAAACTAAACCGCGCTCCTGGGTCAGGACGCTGGCAATATAAAACAAGCCCTAAACCCAAGGTAACAATACGAAAAATGAGTGGTGATGACGAACCTCAAACCACTCCGAACACAAACCCTTTGTTTGACGACTTCCAGTCGAATGATGTTACGCCACAAGCTCGATCCGACAACGACCTTGAGTTGTCAGGATCACAGACTGGTCCTGGCACACTCTTGGATAATGACACAGAAGATAACTCCATTGAAAAGCCGCCGCCGGTAGAAACCTTAAAAGTTGAAATTTCAACACCGGCCAATTTCCAAGATGTCTATTACGAAATTGCAACACTGAAATCTCCGTATACATTCCAGGTATAATTTTAAATAAATATAATATTAAGTAACGCTTATTATCTTCATTGGGATTAAGCAGTTCATTGGGATTAAGCAGTTCATGCATCATGATGGTTATTATCGCCACCCCATTCTACAAAGACAGTATAGTTGTTATTAATACATTTCATGAGTAATTTGCGTCTTTCCAAACTATACAAGGCCAGTACGCAACGGTGTGAAACTAATCACGTATAGTTTGGAAATAACTTTTTTACAAAGTTCTTCCAATCTATACAACAGCAGTACGCAAATACTCGCGTATACTTTGTAGTGAAGTAAGTAAGAATAGCGCTCCAAAATATACAGCGCCAGTACGCATGCGGACTAATCGTGTATGTTTCGGAGTAAGCGCGGCGTCTTTCCATTGCTCGCGTTTATATTATTGTATTGCTGTTTTGAAATCTATTATTAAAATGCATGTGTATTGTGTATAATATAAGTTGCATACTGATCGTATATTTTTTGTATCGAGGATGCTTGCGTCTTCGTTCCCGACTATACTGCACGACAATAGTGCTAAAAATATGTAAGAATCTAATAAGTCCAGAAGAAGACGGTTGCGAGGCGACGGAGCCCCGCTTCGCGGGGCTCCTATTTTTGTGTAGTTAAAAAAAACACGAACCTAACCTAACCCATAGGTAACCCTTATATCTGTTACCTATTTATTTTTCTAAGCTTACCTAATAATATTTTTATTCCATATTTTACTGAATCAATCAAGAGGAATAAAAGTAGATAGATATAGCTGTACAAGTCTTTGATTGCCTATATATTTATTATTTCGCTCAAGCGTAAGTGGTGTAGTAGCTATATTTAGTTATACATATTTTGCGTACTGATCGTGTATAGTTTGGAACGAAGCAGCAAGCATCCGCGTTACAAAGTATACACGATCAGTACGCAAAATTCGTGTATATATTGTAATAACAAACTTAAAAACAGCATTACAAAGTATACACGAGCAGTTTCCTATGGTTGCGTTCTGGCTATGTATAGTTTGGAAATACGCGAGTAATTTAGTATAATGCATTCCAAATTCCAATCCAGGCTCCTTTTCGTTATTTTCATCATAAATGCAAAGTAAAGTGAATGCATTAGATGAAGTGTCACTTTTTACTTTTAATAAAATCTTCTAAATTAGAATCAATCATATGCTTTGCCCAGCAAGGCTGCAATATATATTTGATATACTTTTTAATTCGAAATTTCAATACTTATTTGTATTGAGAACAAATATAATTTATTTTTTATGTGCAGGTTGGACGGGTCAAGAATACTCGAATCATTACAGTTACAACGACTATAGAAAAGCGAATAGAACCAACGTCATCGTACAATTTGCAAAGTTCTCTCAACGAACCGTTGACAGAAAATATATTAGCAACAGCATCGCCCTACGGAAAAGATCATTATCTCTTAGATTCCAGTATTGCTACATTACCAGCTATAACACTGTCCTCTGATGTGGAGACGCCTCCTCTAGAAACTGTAACTGAAACGTTCAGTACTACTCAACACTTGCTAAAAACACATATACTACCGATAGTAAGAGATGTCAACGTAACAAGTAGCCTCACTTTTATTCAAACATATGAAGTGACACGCTTTGTCACTGCAACAAAAACATTACCTCCCATGGACTTCTTCCAGTTCATCCCAAGTAAAACACTCAAAGAATTCAACAGCCGCCTTGATGAAGCAGGATCCGAATTACATTTAGAATTAGACTTTGGTGATAGCAACGAAGATGAAGACGGGGTTCCTAGACGTGTATTCCCTCCGGACTTAGATCTTGCAAATATTGGATCAGATTTTGATCTAACAGAAATTGATAAATACAGGGATAATCACTTGAGACTAAAGAAAGCTCACGGGCAAAATAAAAACAATCATGTAACAGAAGCACCCAACCCACCTACACCAGCTTTGTCTCCCGAACAGGCTCAACAGCTTGCTTTATTGAGATTATTAAACCCAGCAGCTGCAGCACAAATTCCTAACGTAGTGACTACATCGAAACCCATACTTAAATATGAGACTATTTATGAGTCTCACGTTATCCCCGTATTTGATGGTAAGAGCACGGTGCACAGTACCATTTCGCGACCAGTTGCTACAGTAACTAAGACAGAGTTCGAAGTGGGTACTAGCAGTCTCCCAGCACTGCCTCTCAATCCCCTATTCCCTCAACAACAATTCACGGTTACGTCAACACCCGTCGTATTGAACACAGAAGTCACTGCTACGAATAGTCAAGTTCTGAAACTCACTTTCGGTGCTAAAACAGTATACACCACTTTGTTCTCTACGGCAGTCGTGCCCACTGTGTTGACATCTTATGTGACATCATCGGTACCAATTCAAGCTAGCGCTGCTGGTTTTCCTGGGTACTTCCCACCTCCATTTGCTCCTTTCCCATACGTGGGATAAAAATAATTAGTAAATTAATTAGGAAACAGTGCCTTAAATTAGTTAATGTGATAAATCAGTGTTTAAGTACATGACTCTTAAAACAATTATAAAGTGAAGCGATGTGAGAAAAGTTAAAAGTTTACGTGCATTTTAGGTAAAAATCGAACAATAATTTAAAGTGTGCTACGACTTATAAGATTTTTAAATGAAATGTAAGTGCTTAAAATTTGGACATCGAGCTTTATTTAGGTACATACATGCTATGTATATATAAAAATATACTCGTAAAAATAGTACCTTTGTAATTTTTTGTAAATATTTTATTTATACTTTTATATGTTTTGTATATAGAAAATGTTTAATTAAGACTTAATCAATATTGAATATTTACTTTGTAACTGTTTATACATGTTCTAAGCCAATAGCATTAAATAAATATTTAAATAAGAATTGTAGTTTGTTTTACCTCCTCACTGAATACATAGAAGGAATAATATAAGTCACAGTTGTAATTAAAGATTTAAAGATAATAAAGGATGGATGGAAGAATATAAATGAAACATTGAACCTTCATGAACAATATTTCAGTCAACAATCTAGTAACAACCAAATTGCAGGATATTCCTTCTGTACCTAATTACGTAAAAGAGATGCAATACATACACCGGAATTGTGAAATTCCCGATCCTTTCATGCAATTCAAGATAAAATTATTTCCAAGAGTTTTACATGTAAATTATTTTAATTAATTATGATAAAATTCATTTAAACCAACAATGAACTGAAGAATTACAGCTGCATCATTGTAAACAATAACACAGTTTTATAATATAGTGATAATTTTTAATACATATTTCATTGCAATCCTTATATAAAGAATGTTTTTTTTTTATTAGGCAATATATAAAACAACACTGCTGTTGGTAGAGCTCACACAAACTAGATTCTATAAAACTCATATTTTTTAAATATTTACCGATTCTTGAGTTATATTTACATAAAAGAATAATACTTCCTTAAATAAAAATAGTTTACCAAAGGAAAGGAAGTTCACTTTTACAAATTACATATTTACAATAAATTCAATACTCACTACTCATATATCTATACTAATAATAACATAGTTAAATCGTTTGTGAGTTTTATTGTAATTGGGGAGCATATTATGATAACTAAAAAGGTCCAATTAGATTTTAGTATGTTATACTTATTGAATATTTTTGGTTTTATGGCATTCAAATGCTTTATAAATATAAATTTATAAAGAATAGAAAAAATTCGATCACGAGGCGGGACTCGAACCCGCATCCTTTCGCGCCATTCCGGGGCGGATGCCTGACCAATTCAGCCACTCACGATTCACTCACTCACCCGCCAGAGCAATCGAATTTATTCTATTCTTTCAGTTTTATGTGTCTAAGGGACACACCGCGCGCCATCTATTGAGGTGATAAGCAACCATCTCAACCAAGATTCGAGTCCCGCCTCGTGATCGAATTTTTTCTATTCTTTATAAATTTATATGTTATACTTATGTTATAACTGATCGAACATGCAGAAGCAATTATTATTGTTTTTTAATTCAAAAATCAGTTATTCTATGTATCTGCTGTGGTATGGGGTAATATAATCGAAGGCAAATACACTAGTGAGAGAACCAGTAAAAATGTAAGCTCCTACGCCACAAATTCTGTATGTATTAAAACAGCGACATATCTCTACGTTATAAATCTGAGCAGTGGGAGTGCTCTACTCGCTGATGGAACGAGGTTAGACGAAATCGGCTTATCGTCCGCCGATGCCGAGGGGGGAGCAATGTCATTACGATATGGCTTTGCCCCTCGATACACTGCCATGCAAATTCTCTGTGTACTTTTTGCTAACCCTTCTTTCGGCGTACTTCAT
The DNA here is from genome assembly GCA_029959065.1 of Colias behrii. NCBI lineage: Eukaryota > Metazoa > Arthropoda > Insecta > Lepidoptera > Pieridae > Colias > Colias behrii. The sequence continues at coordinate 9,953,814 of JARWMC010000005.1, read as the reverse complement.
ATTTTCACGTAAGCTTTTACGCACGTAGGATATTTGAGAGCTTTTGTGAAGTATGAAAGGTAAGCAGTAATGTTTTTCATTCGTGTCTACAAAAATTGGTATTGCATATAGAATATTTCCTGAGATATAATAAAACCCCTTATCTGCTCAAATCCTATTTTCCGTGAGTCAGTTAAAGAAAAAGACGTTCTATGAAAACGATAAGTATAAATATTAACAACCATACAACAGTCATAAATACAACTTTATTCTACTGTTTTACCGTATTAGAATATATTATATTAATTATAAAGGAAATAGAGACATAAATGTTTCTAGTACATACACATAACATTTTTGAAAGATTTGCCTACACCAACACTATGTCTTCCCATAGAGGAATGACGCTCTATTTAAGGATAATTACTCATGATACATATTATTTTATCTTCTTATCATAATCCCTGCAATCAGAACTCAATATATCGACAAGTAAAAGATAAGAAAAACTTCAAACGAAGTGAATAATTTCGATTAACTACGTATGTGCTAATGATAAAATTATTATCATCAGAATTGATTTCAAATGTAAAATAAACAATGTAACTACGTACAAAATAAATTTTAAAAATAAATGTGCAATGTGGAAATATAAGTGGATATTTGTTATTAGTTCAATATTCTGTAAGTACCAACAAGCTTTAATTTCCTAAAGTAAGAATGATCTTATGTTCATATAGATAATCACCGCTTCTTATAAATTATTCCTTTATAGTCATTACATTAGTAACTATTCCTTTGTTTTAAAAACGTGTTAACAATTATATTCAAATACTTATGTACTTATTTGTTATACATACCGCAGTTCAATTGCCCTAATAAACAACGCAACAAAACGTTTTTCACTGTGCAAACGAAATGACCACATTAATACTTTTCGGTAGCTGCACCAATCTTAACCTTAGTATTCAAGACACAGGAGACTACTAAAGAGTATTTATGGATAAACGATTTTACTTTGAATCCGCTAGTTCCGATGCAGCATTTGCATGCAACTAACGAATGGGTATTCCCTTGTAGCATATAAATGTTCGATAGGTAATGGTTTAGACTTCAGTACATCTTTTGTATCCGAAAAGTAATTTGCTACGAATTAGAAGCAATTTGTCCATAATTATGTCAATACATTGGTAAAGACTTATAATTATATTTAGCCTCTAGCGTAGTAAACGCTTATAATTATATTTTTAGCCTCTACCTTCCTTCTCAGTTATCTGCTGTGGTATGGGGTGATAAACCCCCGTAATTCCAACAGTGGATTATAATCGTTGTGCCAAATTTCATCAAAATCGCTGCAGGGGTTTAGCCATGAAGAAGAGACAGACAGATTCACGGTATGTCAGTCTGTCTCTTCGCATTTATAATGTTAGCAGAGAAGTAGGGGATTTCGTGTTATAACATAGTTCTTAATCTGGGTAGAGCCATTAATTAAGAAAAGAAGTAGTCCACAATCAAATCATTACATTTTTAATGGCAGATGCTGCTGTTATAGCACAGACAACGCATAACGACACTCGATGTTTTCAATTCACTTGGCTCGGTCCCCGGTATGACAACCAGAGTGTTTTTATGAACGCAACATGCAGCGATGCGACGCAATTAGCTGATGGTGTACCCTGCCACCACCCCTTGGTAGTATCAGGTAAGTGTTATGGAAACCGCAGAAGAAAATCCGGTTAAATATATGTCGCGTCTTAGCATCTATGATTATAGATCAAAAGTTGTTGGATACATGATACATCAGGTAAATTTGCCAATTATAACAAAACAAAGATGATTTATTAAAATACCTTATGTAACTTAACTAAGATATACATATTTCAAAATTAAAATTCCTACTAGAAATTAATATGGAATAGCATTACGGTCTGATGGCTACCATATTTAAAATAGCCAAGTTAATGCTAAATATTAAAAAAAATGCAAACATGTCGAGATTGGCACTAATTGAATGTCTGGACTGTAAGCGTCATCATGTTTTAAGAGCTTATTAAAAAAACGTTTCACTACACGTCATTTGCATTACGCAGCTACCTTTAAATAGCAGTTAAATATTCCCTTATGAGGTTTAAATAGTATTTTCGAACTTAACGCTATATAAAATTATTTTCAGAGGACGGAACGTGGCCCGATATTGATTACATTTGGACCCACCACTTTGCAGATACAACATGCACTCTTTCACAAAACGATGTTTGTGCCAAATATACATTCTATTTTAATGGCCATCGTAAGTGTTATTTAATTATATATATATATATATATATTTAATTCCATTGCTATATTTATTTTTATATTGACTTTTACAAATTTAATTTAGTGGTTAATAAATAGGTAGCTAATAAACATTTGCCTCCTCTAACTGAAAGTTACATCTTTACGATCTTTACTCACTACTGCTAGAAATATTTTAATGTTGGGTAGTCCTTCCAGTTCTCCTTTTCAAAGCTACCTATATTAATAAGCGATCTTTAATAATGACAAAGAAATGATTCAATTGGCAGCATCTCTGTGATGTCATAAACTGACCAATGAGGGCACAAAAATCAATAATTTTTATATTTTAATTTAAGTTACATTAGAATGAACAGCTAACCAGAGTAGAGAATCTGAATGTAGAGTATTTCTTACAAGTTACAAGTGCATAGCAAGAAAATAATTAAATAAATAATTTTCCCTGCAACCTTTACAGCTGAAAACGCAACCTACATGTGTACCAGAGCAGTGGATACAATGGACACGGCAATCACGAGCGGTTGTTTCGAACAAATATCTGGAAGTTATAGCACACGCGTGTGTTTCTGCCGGTCTGTCCCTGGAGGAGTCCCGTGTAACAAAGCTCCGATTACACAAACTAACTTATTAACAAGTTTTACGTTTATTTTTATTGTATTTACATTTATTTCATCTAGGTTTAGTACTGTGCTGTAAATAAAAGTATAAAAATAATTATTTTTCGTTTCATTTCTCCATTTTTTTAAGGGGTTAATTTTTACGAGAGTTACTAATTATATAAAGTCATGCCAGTGTAATATCAAACCTAATAAGCTTCATTATATAGTTATCATATGAACAATTTTTTTTTTTTTTTTTCATTGTCCACTGAAAATGGAAAAGTTTGTAACAGGAAGGATACCTAACAATATTTTATGAAAAGTAGGACATATTATCTTTTCAATACTTAGGCCGCCTGTCCATCTGCAAGAAAACTTCCGCGAGAAATGTCCGACAGTCTGTCTGAAAGTAGCTTGCAAGTCTAATTCCGCGTTTCCACCTGCAAGTAGACTTGCAAGTTGCTATCAGACAGACTGTCGGACATTTCTCGCGGAAGTTTTCTTGCAGATGGAAACGCGGCCTCATACTTTTATTCGTTCTGTTTACTGGTAAAAAGTAGATAGAAACAAAAAATTTAATATGAATAATGTCGAACCACACGAACACACAAAATAAAATTAATTTCATTGCCTTATTCAGTAACTACTTTCGTAATCAAAATGTTTCGTATACCATTATTATTTCAATTTAAAGGAGATAATATTACCTATTGGTATTTATTTATATGTGAGAAATTAAATAGTTGTACTATTAAAATATTCATTACTTATTCCTTTTTATATCGCCCTTGCAGAGCAATTTGAAAAAAATAATAATATGCGATTAAGCGATTGTGTTATTCACATGAAATAATTTTAAAAGTAATTAAGAAAGTAATATTCTATTCGGGAAAGAATCCGAATATACATTGTTATTTATTACACTTTAGTTGCTACTTGCTAGTATACATACATATTTCTATTATTACTTAAAACACAAAACTAAAACTTAAGGCTAGACTAGCACAGAGGGCGACCTTATCACCAAAGAGTGATCTCAATATATTATTTTTTAAGTATATGTTACGCTTTAATTGTTATAAAACAATAATAATATTGATGCAATTATTTTAATATATACTGTGTGTGACATTGATATAATCTTTGGCTATAATTTAGCAATGACGTGTCTTTAATGTCATTATTAGACTGTCAATGTCAATACGTCAGCTACTAAGCCGTGGTCTAATGCAAAATAGGGAATTGTTTCCATTTTTTTTTATAAATAAAGTAAGGCTTGTGAATTAGTGAAAACAGGGCCGAAATTATCACTTAAGATGTACTCTGTGTTGACGAGGGGAAACGCTATTTTAACGTATACATTAAGTGTGCTAGCATGTTTAACTTTCCTATGTTTTCTATCCACATTAACAGTGGATTATAGAACCGCTGCTCAAATGAATACAGTTAAAGTAGTCGTGTAAGTATTATGTTCAAGTATATTGGAAATCGACTCACGATTACAATTTCTTTATAACCAAAAACTTGGCACAAATTTTTCAACATACACATTTTCTTTAACTAGATATTTTTCCTCTACAACTTATGCCTCTATCATATTAATGGTTAAATCTTATCTATTTTTAATGTTGCAGAAAGAATGTTCCAGACTATGGTGCCTCAAGAGAAAAGAATGACTTGGGATATTTAACATTTGATCTGAAGACTGATCTCTCTAATTTATTTAACTGGAATGTTAAACAGTTGTTTCTGTATCTCACTGCTGAGTACATAACACCATCAAATGAGTTAAATCAAGTTGTTCTGTGGGATAAAATCATTCTAAGGGGAGAGAACGCTCTACTAGATTTTAAGAATATGAACATTAAATACTATTTCTGGGATGATGGAAATGGTTTAAAGTAAGTAGTGTCATCATTAGAAAAATGATTCCATTAATATCTCTATGAACATGGATTCTTGAATAAGACATTTGACTTATTGAAATTATATAGAATTAAAGTTATGATTGAACATAAATAATGTACAAGTAGAATTCAAATAATATTCCAAGTATTCTTAGTTCTGTCTTATTATTGAGTGTAAATACAGTAACTAAACTATTTTTGATATTTTATATGTTAAAGTTATATATTTTGTAAAGTTATTGATGCTGGCCGCTGGGCAATAAGACATGAGTTTGAATCCAGCTTTGTGATCGAAGTTTTTTCTATCTTTAAAATTTTATCATTTATTATTTCTGTTACATCCTACTCTGATGTGTAAATGTAAAATTAAAATAACATTTATCCTTATTTTCCAGGGGTCACAATAATGTCACACTAACTCTCTCTTGGAACATCATCCCCAACGCTGGTCTCCTGCCTAACATTCAAGCAATTGGCCAACATTCCTTCAGATTCCCGAAGGAATACACACAAGCCAGAGTGTGATTCACGAAGAATGAGTGTTAGATGTGTATGAATTTGTGTGGTAATTTTAAAAATGAATATACAGTTTCATTTATGTATGTGTATCATTTTGTCCAAACATTAATAGATATAAGTAGACCTTATGTATTTTTCTAATCTTCTACTAATATAAAAATAAGTCGGGTTTTCCTTCCTGACGCTATAACTCCAGAACGCACAAACTGATTTCCACGGTTTTGCATTTGTTTGAAAGGTCTCGGGCTCCATGAGGTTTATAGCAAAGAAAAGGTGTCTCTGGTGGCGAAACGGAGTTCGCCCGGTTTGCTTGTTTGTAATAAAATTAATTTTATTACTACTCCTGACAGTATTCCTCGGACAATATTGGTATGTTTAAATTCATAACAAATCCTACACCAACAATTGACACTAATTCAACTCCCCTGTACATTCTAAAGAAGTAAATTCTTACTATACAATATACATTAACATTACAAAAAACTTTAAAAGCAAATCTTTCATTATTAGAATTAGTAGTAATATAAAAGTAAAATTAAATTACTTATGTTAAATATGATAAAGTAAAACCATGTATCTTTTGGACATCACTTTATTTTCAATATAATTTTACAAAACTGTCACCTTTATGTATCACCATAAAAACAATCAAATAAACTGCTCTTTCCATGAATATAATTTGTCACAAAAGACAAAAGTTAAAATATAAAAAATCAGCTCCTCTGTGTAGGATATTGGTAATTATAGTAATTCACTGATCCCAGTAAAAAATAAGTTGGAAGAAAATAATATAACAATTACAATATTGTATGTCCAATGTTTTTCCTGTACATTAAGATTTTAATTATTAAGGTATACTAAGGCGCTGGCTCCACGAGCGAGAGAATCGCGACGAGTCCGCCCTTATATCGTCGGATAATCTCCACGAACGAGCGATAATTCCGCCGCGTATCGTCGCGAGTCGTAACGGAATCGCAGCGTTTCCGCGGCGACTCGTAACGGTATCGCCACGTTTCCTCTACGAGAAGACCAGAGGCAACGCTGAAATGACGCTGCGTTTGACAGCGCGCCCGCTGCTAGTCGCGGCGGGCTAGCGACGATGTAATGACGTTTCGCGCGCTCATTGCCACTCGTCGCATCGCGGCGATAATATCGCCGTGTGGAGACGGTTCCATAGAGAGTGTATAGAAATACGTGGCACGACGATAATATCGCCGCGATTCTCTCGCTCGTGGAGCCAGCGCCTAAGTGATCTAAAATATTATGAACATTTGCAAAATCATTTGATTTTGACATAAAATTTAACAATTTCTAGTAGATAAACTATATTACTTAAAATAGAACAGGGATACATTCAACAAAACACTTCTTCAACATGCTAGGTATAGACAAATATTTAGAGGTAAAGAACATATAATTATTTTTTCATTATTAGTAGTAAATAACTACATAAGTACCTGGTACCTATTTCGGTGTCGCTTTTAGACTTGCTGCTTTATAGTATAAATTTGTGTTTATTACCTGAAAGTACAACTTCATATTTTATAATGAAATATTTTGTGGTTGTGCGATTGTGTAGCCATAACAGGAAAGTATGACTATTAATTAACATTAATAAGGTACCGACTTCCAATGAGGACGGTTTTTGACCAAGTTCGCAGTACTACTCCTACCCAGTCCACAATAATATTGCTTGCAATTACTAGCTTGTATTAAATTACGCACGTCTATGAAGATACTACAATTCTTTATCTACCTCTAAGCTACTAACACCCAAAGCTGAACATGTTACATGAAAAAATATCGCATCAAGTGTTTATGAATTTTTGTACCTATATAATTACTAGATACTTTTAAAATGAATTTATCCTAAATATGCTAATATTAATTACAATAGAAGAAACTGAAAATCATATTATTCCTTCACCAAACTAAGAAAAGAGTTAATGTTTATTATTGCGCAGATCATGCTAATTGTGCTATTTCAAGCTATTCTAAATGAAGATGAAGTACAATCACATTAATGTGTTATATTGAGATCTAAATCTTCAAATCAAAAACTACTGACAAAAGTAACCATTACATTGTGTTTGTACTACAGTATTATTATGAATTATTATTATGTTCTGAAATGGGCAGGGTCAAGACAACATTATGTAAAGTGGCGCCTGGAGCATATTTTATAATTTAGAAACGCTTAAGGGTTTTCTCAAAATTTAAATCAATATGGTCTTTTTTTAAATAACAAAGCAAAATCTTAATTCAGGACATTTTACTTGATTGATATTATCTATCTTGCATATTTTATATTTGTTTACGTGTTCTCTTAAAGCGAATGGTTTAAGTGAGTCAAATAAACATTCATAACTTTGTTTTCAAAATAAATGGATCATAACATCCTTGGAATCTTAATAATTTATTAATACTGATGAATAGCGACAGGATTGATAATATCATTTTATCACGAAAGTATAATCAACACATCAATTAATAGTAACGTAATAATAAAAACAATTTGCTGGGAAACCCTAGACAAATAAGTTTGCCATTAGGTAAAAATGGTCATACTAAGCAATATTTATTAGTATGTTTAACACACTGCCTGTATTCTTTATTATAATCAGTAAAGGTACAAGATTAATTATATACCACCCTTCTGCTATTAAAATACATTTATTTTTAAAACAGAGAATCTCTTCTTAGTTACTTTTTAAATCTGGAATCATGTTAAAAATGCAACAAGTTTAATTAATGTTTGTTGTATATAAAATAAAATATTCAGACGTTTTTGTCTGTTCGCGATATAGGTACTCCAAAACTACTTCAACGAATTGCATTCTGAGATGTTTCTGTTGTCTGTTGTCCGAGAGCTTTCCGCTCTTCTTCGCGGGCGAAGCCGCGAACAGAAACCTAACATTTAAATATTATATTTTATTCTGCGCTGATTTGAAGATTCCCAGTTTTAAAATGGTTGTCTCATAAGTACAAAACTTTTGATTGTGCCCTCATTGCTTCCATAGCTGTACGTTTTATATGTCGTAGTAAGGCAAGGATGAACAGATTATTCTCTCAATAGGCTATAATATATTATAGGTACTCTTTCAAGAATTGTTTAAGTAATGAGTCATTAAATGTGTTTGTCATGATATGCATATTGCACAGCTCTCTTTCGATTAAAAAGGAAAATGAAAAAAAATCGTCAGAAAAAGTTTCATGGGTGCTGCTGATCCTTTGTTATAATAATATCTTACTACGACATAGATCTGAATAAACTTACTTCGTAAAATCTACTAACTATAATCTACTGAGTTATAAGTTTTAACATTATGAATATACTACTAAATCTTAACTTTAATATCTACTGAACTGAAAGAGAAAGTAAAGTTGAAATTCTTTGCAATATAAACTATACAATTTATTATCATATTGTCTAAATAGCACAGTACATCTAATACATGTTAATTTACTAGATATATTTAATAGCTTGTAGAGATTGCAAAGAATGAAATTTAGAAGTTTTACCCCAGTATTATAGCGGCAATTATAAAAACATTTTACTTAATTTCCATGTAGAGGTTTACCAATTTTAATGTAGTATCTTAATAGGGACTATTTACAGAAATAATATTACCTAAAAAAATACATGAACATTTATGTTGTTTCTGCCTCTGTGCCCCTGCTTTTAAGTAAATGAAAATATTGAAAACGTTGAAAACATACAAAATCTGTGACAAATAAAGTGTTTTGAATTTGTTACTACATTAAAATTGGGAGATATTAATTTAAGTTCAATTAATATCTACACCAGACACTAAATAAATGTTAAGTTGGCATTAGTAGCATGTTATACTTAATGTAGATTCTAAAGATCACAGTAATGCCATAAGTATTAATCAAACATTCATCACATCTGGAAATTTCAACAAAGGCGCTTCATCATGATCGCTGAGCACAGACAGAAAATATATTTAGATAGTACAATGAATAATAAACATTAAATACAACCAATAGAGAAATGATTCGATAATACCGTGAGAGAGTTCATAACGGGGGTAGGTAGGGGGCCTTGAATGTAGTGGAGCCGGTCACACACATGAGATTTGTCGCACAAATGTCTGTGTCACAAGAGAACGTTCACATGTATGGTATGAGGTGCATGGTTGGTCGTTCAGAGGCGGCACGTGTCGAGCGCGGGTCGTCACGCGCCCGACATGGGCGGCCCGTCCGTCTGCACGTCCTTGTCCTCAGTGGGCGGCGCGTACGCCTTGTCCGAGCCGTACCGCCGCGAGATGTCGAGCATCTCGCGGAGACCCTGCAATGTTCACATCATTGGAATCAATTTAATTCTATAACATAATGATTCTAGCATCCTCAACCAGGGTAGATGCATTTCAGATCTTTACATGATTTTTATTAAAAAACTTTTTTAAAATGAAATACCATGATGTTAGTTGTCTTCCGTCCTGTTTCTGAATTGAGTATTTTACGTTAGGAATGTCTCAAACCATAATTTTTTTTAATATGTGTGATATTATGCTCTATGAAACCTTAATCACATCAATATTTAATTTGCAAGCAATAAGCTGAATGAAATATGTCTGGGAATTTTACAAAAAATATTATAAAATTAACAAACATAATACATAAGTTAGGATTTGAGACTGCAAATAATTAAATTGCCTAATTTAGTTTAAAATTATCTTAACCACAGCTTGGATCACTTAATTAAAACAAAATAAAAAGAGTGGCATGTCTTATGACCATAAATTTCACCTATTGAAGGCCTGTAACCTGTGTTGATAATGCCAATGATGAAGAAATTTAATAAACTACATCCCAACTTTCTAACTTTCACCAAATGAGATAAAATTCTTTGTTTAGCACATACACAAAAAAAATTGAACTAAAATAAAAAGCTTAGAAAAGTTAAGAAATAGTACATATATTATGCAAAATAAAACATCATAATATACCTTATTCTCTGTAATAAGCCTTTGGTATAATTCCTCTTCCTTCCTTGAATCACCGTGAGCATCCATGTTGACTGCTTTGTACATTATACTTGTCATTTCATTAATACGCTCTGCTTGCTGGCGAATTAACTGTAATAATATATTTAATCATTTACAATCTAAATACATAGCTTCATTTAATCAGTTGTTTAAAAAATTTAAAACTTATTTGTTTTTATACACAAATTGTTCATAAGAATACCTCTTGCTGCTTCTCATTAATAGCGGCTGTGAAGTCTATCCTCGACTCCCATACTCTCTTTTCTGTATGTTGTCTGTACTTTGACATGATCAGCTCCAATGCTCTCCTGTGATCTTCCAATGCCGCTCTGAGCTCCCCATTCTCCCGCTGAACGTCTCTCATCAATCGAGATTCCCTTTCTATACTTGCGATTAATTCTCCTCTCGGTCTTTCCCTCGAAGCCTCATTAAGAGTATCTACTTCTTCTTTGTACTAAAATAAACATTGAATTTATAAGATCGACTGATCAATATTTACCTAACATTACATTTGCTTATATATAGTATAATGAAAATATTAGCCTGTCAATAGGTCTTACAAGGAATTACTGGAGCAAAGCAATAAGGCTTAATTGTACCTGTTTCATAGTGCTAATTTGTCTGTAAGCTGTTTGAGTTTCGGTTAGCAGAGCATCAGCTTCTGTCTCACGCTCCTTTAGACGGCCAGCCAGTCTTTTAGCGTCCAAAATTATTTGTTGTATGGTCAGTGACATCTGAAAAGGCCAACAATCTACAAAACCTTCCGTTGTAAAGCTTCATTTCACTGTATTATTCATCAAATATACAAACCCTGTACGTCGCATATAGTTAAAGCACAAGTGACGGATCATCTAATCTGTATAATTTTAATAACACACCAGCTAAAACGCTAATTTATTACGAATAAGCGAAGCACATCAGCTGTTTCACGATTAGGGTTCGGCAGCCATTAGCTTTCATTAGAAGCACATAGAAACGATACCATAATGAATTTAAAGAGACAAATTTAACAAAACACGAAGGCTATATGGCTAGAACTCTATGAAAAAGAGAGAAAGCATTATGTTTCGTTAAGCAACTGAAATTAACAGTATAATACTTGATGACATGACCTTGAAAGTCATTTCCACAGATTAGAAATATCAAATATGTGTCGTTTTTCGGTCTGCGGTGGTGTAAGTGTATACACGTGCTTTGTGTCTAGAGTGTTTATATTTTCATATTTCTTAGTTTAATTTTGATTTTTACTATATTAAGTCTATCAAACCTGATATTTGTGTGTTGGTGACGGTTTATGTGTGGTGAAGGTTTGTTTTAATTTCTAGTAGATATTATTTAAGTCATGGAGGTATCACCTCCTGATCCACCTGATCCACCTCCCCCTCCTGAGACTATGAGCGATAATGTGCCCCGTCCAAGGCCAAAACGTCATCTTGACCAGGATGTTGGTGATGATATTAGAAGCAAAACAAAGAAATCTTCGCTAATCGATTGTCCTAACTCTATTTCCATAGATACCGTTTATAAGCATCCGCTTCTAGAAGGCCCTATTCGACAGTATTCTGTAACTGACTCGGGACCATACATTGTTCATTGCAGTAAGATAGAAAATGACCCTGCATCAGGCACCTCGATCCGTGCCATCAAAATCGGTCAACTACTTGTTAGAAATGGCATCAAAAATATTTGCAGAGATGGCATTAAGAAAATCGGCCGCAATAGGGTGGCTATCGAATTCTTAAGTGGTGAAGATGCCAATGTATTTATTGGTCATCCAATATTGGCACAGCACAACCTTAGCGCAATTATCCCCTTATACAATTATTCACGAATGGGCATTGTGAGAGGAGTGCCCACTGACATTTCTATGCAGGAATTTGCTGCCAACTTGGAAATCCCTGCGGGCTTTGGGTATATCTTAAGATATACCTGCTTGCCTATCCTATTTAACCTACGTGCTTTTAAAAGCACGTAGGTTAAATAGGAAAAATCGTACGACAGAGACCACTGAATGGATCCCCACAAACTCCCTAGTCCTAACATTCCAAGGGCAGAAGCTTCCTGACAAGGTCTTCCTGTACAAATCATCCTTAACAGTAGAGCTTTATAGACTGCCAACAATCCAGTGCCTGAAATGCTGTAGGTTTGGCCACATTAAAAACCAGTGTAGGTCAAACCCACGATGTTTTAAATGTTCAAAAGACCACCCCGGTGATGAATGTGAGGTGAAAGAATCAGATGCCAATTGCATTAATTGTTCAGGCTCACACTTTGCATCTTACAATTCATGCCCTGAACAAATCCGGCAGAAGAACATTAAATCGGTTATGTCTGAAGAAAGTATATCCTATCAGGAAGCTTCGCTCCGATTCTCAACTTCCAAAAAGTCCTACGCTGATGCTTCCCGGTCCGTTCCGTCATTCAGAGACCAAGCCCCTGAAACATCCTCCCCAAGAATGACACCAAATACCATTTCCTATAAAAAAACTGTCTTCCGTGCCCCCCGCCCTCGCCCTCTTCTGGGTAAAACATACGACAAAGCCGCTCACTCTGAGATAACGCAGGCTCCTCAGTCTGTGTTCGGCAATGGATGTGCTTTATCTGGGGCTATCCCCTCCTCCCATTCCTCTATCTCTCCTCTCCCCTCTCCCTCCTCTTCTCCTTCATCTAACAACGACTCCAATGTGGTTGTATCTTGCCTTTCTTTTGTTTATGACATCTTGAGAATGTACAATGATACTGAATTACCGTCCAACGTGAGATCTGTGCTATGCAAAATTTTTGAAACGGTTCAAGTAAACAATGGCTCCACAGAATTTAATACAATGGAATGCCAGGAGCTTGCGGCCGAAAAAGCATGAACTAATTCGATTAATTAATGATTATGAACCTTTAATTATTGCTATATCGGAGACCTGGTTTATTCCAGAGTCTCGTTTTCATATTTCCACCTACTCTTGTTTACGCGACGACAGAAGTGATGGATACGCTGGATCTGCACTTTTTGTCAAAAGAAATATCCCCTTCTCTAGAATCCCCATCCCATCCCATCATGATGACATTAATGCTGTAGCAGCAAAAGTCTTAGACTTCACTGTTATATCCCTCTATATCTCAAATCCTAACTCTTCCCTAATCCCAGATCTGTATTATATCTTCTCCTCTCTCCCTGCCCCGATACTTATTTTAGGAGACTTCAACGCCCACCATTCGTGCTGGGGCTCAAACAAAACAGATGCTTTCTCCTTGTCCTTACTGGAATTAATTGATGACCTTAACCTCTGTATTCTTAATACCGGCTCTCCCACTCATCGTGTTATTCCCTCTCAAAACCCTAATAGTGCTGTAGACCTTTCCCTCTGCTCCCCCTCTATATCTTTACTAAGTTCATGGACTGTCCTCCCTGACTCACGCGGCAGTGATCACTATCCTATTCTTCTGTCCATTAATAAACATTTTTCCAGCTCAAATCCTTCTCCTTTACTTAGGTTTAGATTATCCAAGGCCAAATGGAGCGAATTTTCTCAATCATTGGTTTTGAAAATGAGTTCCGCTCCTTTTATTAATGACATGGACAATGCTCTGAATACCTACTCCTGGTTAGTTGATTCCCTTATCTCTAGTGCCGAACAACATATCGTCGTAGCAATTGTTTTTCGCCCTAATATCCATTGCTTCAGTATTAAGAAAGGACCTGGTGCTAATGAGAACTTCAACCGAATCATAGCTGAGGAATTCCATGGTTGGACAACTATTTTTACGGACGCCTCAAAGCTATCGAATACTGACAATGTAGGAATCGCCGTCTGGATCCCAAAATACTCCATAATGCTATGTCGCAAATGCCCACCGCTGACATCCTCTTACACGGGAGAGGCATTGGCTATCCTGGAAGCTGTCTCATATATTCTCTCTCATGACATGAATCAATCTATCATCTGCTCCGACTCCCAAAGCTGCTTAAATTCTTTATGTTCTAACCTATTCCGAGCCAAAATTAAACATCCTATTATCCTCAAAATAAAAGAACTCCTATTTGAATGTCATGAGAGAAATATTCGTGTGACATTGACCTGGATCCCCAGTCATTGTGGTATCCTCGACAATGAGTCAGCAGACTGGTGTGCCAAGACTGCCTCCAGGATAGCATCTGAGTCCCACAATCTAGTGTATTCCCAAGATCTTATATCGCTTGCTCAACTGCGCCTCACTGAATCATGGAAAGCCTCTTGGAAATCATCCCAATTAATGAAAGGTAAGTTTTATGGCTCAATCCAGGGTGATATTCCATCCAAACCTTGGTTCTCAAAATTCAAAAAGGTAAGTAAGCCAGTTACTTCTGTGATCTGTCGAATAAGGCTTGGTCATTCATGTACCCCTGTCCATTTGGCTAAGATTCGGGTAAGGGATAGCTCACTATGTGAATGTGGCATAGACGAGGGCACATTAGACCATATCTTCCTCAACTGTCCTAATCACTCCCCTTCCCTGTATGATTTCCTTCCTCCAGATATCCCTAGACCCACTAACATGAACACTCTTTTAGCAATGTTAAACACACCTATAATTGAAATTCTTACCAACTTTATCACAACTAATAAACTAAAATTATAATTTACACCTAGATTAATTTACTATAAATATATAATATATATTTACAATATTGAGTAGTCCTATTTCGTTTGTTTTTAATTAACTCTCATATCATTTATTATCTGTCTGAAATAACAGTACTAATTTTTATGTTGTGTATCTATATATTGTGTTTGTCTCTTTTTGTTTTAGGTATATCTGCGTTTTGATTGACATCGGTCTAATAATGTTAGCTCGGAGCAATTAACAAGCCTGGAGAAGTAACAATTAATTGAACGTTTCTTATATAGTGGCTCTCTTTTATTCAATACCCTAATTAATGCGATAGAAAGAGACAACACACTGTTATCGGCTTGGCATTCAAATCCACATGTAGCCACTTTTTGTTCTAAAAAGGTAGTGCTTGCCACTTTATCGAATACTAAAATATCGATAAATAAAAAAATTAAGTTATAAAATTGCTTGAAGATAATTTAAGATTCTTTTAATTTTGAATTATGGATAGGTAATTCCAAATTTTAAGATTCGTTTAATTTGGAATTATTCATTTACGATGCGTATTGACTGCCTTGCATTGTATGGTAGTGGTATTTATAAAAAAATATTATTAGGTATTTCGGTTTAGGTTGTTTTTTATGGTTTCGTAAAAAGGTACGTTTTTTTCCTGTTTTCATAGATTCATTCATAAAATTATACGGAACCATTCGTGCGCGAATCTGACTTCCACCTGGTTGATCTTTTTACAAATCAATAATCGTATCCTACTAATATTATAAAAGCAAAAATATATACCTAAGAATGGACATTTGATATTCTTTCACGTAAAAACTACTGAATGAGTTTTTATGGAACTTTACAAATAAACATATTATAGATTAAACATCAGAATAACATATAGGCTACAATTTACCGCGGGAAAATAACTCATTCCCACAGGAAAAAATTGGTAAAAGTTTAAAATAAATTGCTTCAAATAAAACAAATAAAATTTAAAAAATTTTTTTACAACATTTTATTTCGATACTTAATTAACAAATTACAATATTTATTATTTAAAATAGATGCCACCTTAACTTGTGGCACAGCATCTCTGCAAAGCACTTTACTTTTCTTCCCGTCTGATTCGAAATGATTTGAACAAGGCCGAGAATGTTTTGAAGGCTTCCAATTTTCCCTGTGCTATAGCTTTAACCCAAACATCTTTTAATTTTTCTCAAGCCAGAAACCTGCAAATAACAATAAAATCCATACTTAAATACCTTTTTTTTTCTCCTAACTAAAAGCAGTCATTATCAATGAAGTACTTCGTACCTACTCAAGTATCGATAATTGCACAACACTATGGAAGTTATATTTTGCATTTTTTCTAAAAACTAAGCTGATTATGATTTCATTTCAATGATTACGGTTAGATAAAACATAGATGATTATGAAAATAACGTAAATTAACTTATTTATAATACAATTAACAAAAAAATTGATCAAAACACTAACCTGTGAAAAGACAAATTCCAATCTTCATCCGATTTCCCAGTACTACGGCTTTTACAGCCGTGAACAACACAAGCCATGTAATCTTTAGTAAATTATCTTTTCAGAAAATAACATAAGAAACTAGAAAACACGTTTTTCACTTCAAAAACAATAATTAAAATCACCATGCGTTAGTGACCAGACTGGTCACTAAAACAAATTGAAATGGCTACATGTCATTTCAAACTGTTGAACTGACATATATCTGTCCTCTTTTTTCGCATGACATTTTGCCATAAGCCAAAAAGGCCAAACTAGTGCTTTATTGTTCAATTAATTGTTACTTCTCCAGGCTTGTTAATTGCTCCGAGAATGTTAGTTTCTCAAGCGTGTATTATCTTCCCAACGTGACATTGGCAGAATTGTACTCAAACAAAATTGCCACCCTTCGAAAAAATTGAATTGAATCAAATATGTGTCTATCTATTATAAAATTGGGAAAGCTCGGAAAGCTCAATTTTCACTCCATCAGGTTAAGGAGTTGAACCACAGGGTTGAACCAAGGGTCCTAGATATGATTCCCTGTGGGGACTAACGAAACAAAAATATCTCGATCTGAACAAGAGGTAGAAGATTTATCCGATAGGAAAATTTTACCAAAAATGCCACACAAGGGGATCGTTTACCGTCGTTAACGGATTTATTTAAAAATCCTTCTCAGTTGTACCATGGAATACATATATATTAATAAATTATGTTAAAATATCGTGTAGCTTTAACAAAATTCAATCGAAATATTATTTTTAATCTATGGCATTGAAAACGTCTGTCTGTCGTCTTGACTCATGTCACGCTCAAAATTGTCTGAACCAAATCTCTGCCTACGCGAATAATAAAGCTGAGTTTTCGTTTAGTTGTATTTCGAAGGCGCTTTGACAACGAGACAACATATCGCTGATCGCAATGACAAAGTGTTCAGTGAAAATCTGTCGAAATAGCTCTATATTAAAACATAAAAAGGATGGAGTTTCGTATTTCAGGCAAGTGCAACTTTATATAAAAAAAAAATTTTAAACTAACTTGACGTTTGAAATCGTTTTGCTAAATAATTAACCCTTGGGTAGCTTAGCGTTAGCTACTTATATTCTGTACCTCGGAAATAAAAGAGAAAAACGCTGCTTCACTTCACTCCGACATCTATAAATTCCGGAAGATGGCAGTTGGCACTGGCACAGATTAGATACTAGATACCTACACATTGCCTACACAAGATAATAGGCAGAGCCATGGACGTATAAAAAAAGACGGACGCCGTTTTACGAACAAACAACGTGAAGCCACCGTAGTAAGCTAGCGATCGTGTAAAGACAATGAACACGCAAACACTCTCACCATAGTAAGCTAGTCGGCCGCCATTACGTCGTGAACTACCGACTGATTAACAGCGTCACTGTTTCACAAAAAATATTTAAAATGCCGTCTTGCGTGGTTAAATGGTGTCGCAACAGTACAATTTTAAATAACAAAACACAGAGGATTACATTCCACAGGGAAGCAAGTTATTTCTTTTATGTTTTAATGACAAAATTATTACGACAAAATTTATAGAAAAAAATACAGCCGCCATTGTCATCAGGACAGCTGTTGCCATAGTGTTGCCATTACTTCAAAATTTCATTCTCCCAAAAGTTGGGGAGTTAATGTAAAGTTTTAAAATTTTTTTAAATTACGATAAAATAATTTGATACAAAATGCAAATTTGTTTTTGCATTTTCTTCTCACAAAAACATGTATACTATGCTAACCCTTATATAACAACCATATTTAAAAAAAATATCACAGCCAATTAATACTGTCTACGACATCTGTTATAAGACAGTTAATTTGAAAATTTCAAGTATATGTATACTGAAATCGTATGAAGCATGTTTCCTATTTGTTTAGTTATAAACTGACATTTTATTTATTTTATTTTATTTAAGTATTTTAATAATAATTAAGGAGACATTACCTCTCCTCCCCCCAATATTGGTTGAACAAGTTTTCATACATTTTCCTTTGGTTTCGCGTCCAGTGGTTGATTTGTCAAAGCTAAATAGAAATTGTATTTATGCATAGGTTCTATTAGTTAGAGTACACATAAAAAGTATATCAAATTGAAAAATAAAAATACTAAAGTGTGGGGTAATTTTATTGCATCTGGCAATCAACCTGGCACACACACACATGGATGTGTCGCCGCCATTACTAGGCTTCACTGAATGTTTAGGCGATACTCCGTCCGTCTTTTTTTATACGTCCATGGGCAGAGCATTATTCTGCTATTTTAGTTACATGTCACAGCAATCAGCATTACGATTCAATTGAGTTTTGTTGATTAAAAGTGGCGTAGAATTATTTAAAACATTATATTACAATATACTTAATTAAATTCTTAGATTAAATTATCAATAAAATAAAACATGTATTTTAATGTTTTGTTTTATTTCTTTACATTCAGTCGGTCATGCAAACTCAAGCATTTATATTTTATTCAATCAGACTTCTTTTAGAAGCACTTTTGAATCGTCTTAAAATAGTTTTACCTTTGACCAGCTATTCGGAAAGCAGTTTCTACGGAGAAGACCTGGCAAGAAAATCCGTAGTTGCTCTTTTCAAATCATGTCAAATTTACATTTTAATTTCACATTCTTATAATCTAAGGTCGCGTTTCCATCTGCAAGAAAACTTCCGCAAGAAATGTCCGGCAGTCTGTCTGACAGCAACTTGCAAGTGGTAACGCGGAATTAGACTTGCAAGCTGCTGTCAGACAGACTGTCGGACATTTCTTGCGGAAGTTTTCTTGCAGATGGAAACGCGGCCTAAGCTTATATAATATTTATGTCGTGGCCTTAGGTCGTGGCCATATCGTAGATTTGCTCAAAGATCAAGCCGATCAGTGGCTGCACGATACATCGTCAAAAAAATCCACACAAGAAAGTAAGAAAAGGGAATTTGCCGCCCCATGGCCGCCCCCTGTAGTTCCTAAAGTATCGAACTTGACCGACCGAACACAAAAAATATTACCTATGACATAATTTAAAGGAAATTTTATGTAGAAAATTTTCCTAGAAGTACCTAACCGTAGGCTATATGTGCAGGTTTTAGAGTTGTACGCAAAAACTAAAAAAAAGGTCCTATGAACTCTCCCTACCCTTAGCTCACCCCCCACGCTTGAGGACTTTCGATATGATCATCTGGACATGTAAAAAATAACTAGCGATTTTGAAAACTACTTACACGATTTATTTCCGCTAATTTTACTTATTTTCTCGGACTAGTATGATTTAGAACAGAAATATATTTAGTTGCGCGCGAGATATATACAATAATTTCCTATTATTTTCTCGTTTGGAAAATTTGCAAACTCTTTAAAGTACCTAAAGTAAATAAAATACAAAACTTCAGTGCCGGCGTTGGGGGGGGGGCGATGGCCCAGGGCGACAAATTCTGGGGGGCGCCAAGGTCTGAAGTTGGAGTTGCCTCTCCTGATACAAACCCTCAGAACTGTGCTCTACGCTCTGTGCATATGCATATTTTCTGTTGAGATTTTTTTTAGATGGATTTTTTGAGGGTTTGTGGTCGAGGAGCGACTCTAACGATATCGTTAGAGTCACTCCTCCTTTACTTGGGATCAGCAAAAAACTAACACTTGATATTGCTTCCCTCAAGTGGGCGCCACAATATTTTCGCCCGGGGTGTCAGTGGCCCTTACGCCGGCACTGCTAAACTTAGTACACTTATTTATTAATTCTACCTGTGACATCACCACATAATTTTTCGTTTTAATTTATTTTCTCTTAAAATACACAATACACAATAGCGTAACGAAGATGAAACGGATTTTTCTTTCATGGGCTTATAAAAAATAAAATGTTGTCGATTATTTACCCATTCAGCTATGGTGCCTTAAAAATGACCCCCCCCATCCCTTAGTTGTTGCTGGCTGTTGATAATACAAGCTATGAAGCTTTATGAGTCGTTTTCAAAATAATTGTACATTACTACAAAATGTTTGTCCCCCTAAAAAATCTTCGAAAAAAATATGGTTACGACTGAAATAAATCATTGTTAACGTTTTACAGACTAAACTTAAGCATACTGCATATCATTTCTGATAAAAAGCAATGAATTGCGATTCAAATTCTTACATAATTTTAATGTGAAAATAAAGTAACAAAAAAAACTCCATACATTTTTTATTGTCCCCTATGTGGACGACAATGAAAACCAATATTTTTATCAGAATTTTTGTATGAAACTTCCTATTTTTTTGTATCATAATTAAAAAGCAATGTTTGAAGTGTTATATCTGATAGATTAAACTATTTAAATTACCTTAAATAAACGAAGAATGACATATTATAAAAATGTCCCTATCAATCGTTACAATTTCGTGACACTGATTTATTGACATAATTAACCAACTTCTTGTATCACAAAGAGGTGGAATCTAACTCTAATCATTGGTAACACTGGTCATGTCACGAAAAGTAAGGTCACATTAACGCGCCGCCATTTTGTTCGTCGTCCAGACACGGAAGAAGTCCTGTAGTGTGCTGTGCAAAAAATTTAGTTACATTTTCCTAACGACGTATTCTCAACAAAAGTAAGTACATTTTGAAGAATTCACCTACCGCAATTGTAATATACTTAAATTATGACTAGAGTAATAGATTACACTTTCAATCTAATGGTAAATGTGATTATGTTTTGTGTAAAAGTATTTCTTAGGTTATTTTTTACATGTTACTGACGAACAATTTCTTGACATTTACTGACGTCAGTAAATTGTAGACGGTAAAGCTGTGGTCTCATGTGTAAAGTATGAAAATAAGATATTAAAATGTGTGTTAAATTAATGTAACGAATAAAAATAAAGGAGAAAAACAATAAATCTCTCAAGATTATTTTTTTGTAACTACAGGCCATACTTTTTTAAACCATGATGTAGGGTTAGTAAAGTCGGGCTTAGGGACTTGACTTTTCCTGGGATCTGATAACTTTTTTATAGTGAAAGCGGATCAGTGAGTCTTGGCCTCCAATTTTACAAGTGGTTTCTGATGGGATAACGCTTGCCTTATTGCATTTAGTGTTGATCGCTTTTCCACCCACACGAGTGATGCTTACTTTTGTTTTTATTTTT
The DNA here is from genome assembly GCA_029959065.1 of Colias behrii. Classification (NCBI taxonomy): domain Eukaryota; kingdom Metazoa; phylum Arthropoda; class Insecta; order Lepidoptera; family Pieridae; genus Colias; species Colias behrii. The sequence goes on along the minus strand of JARWMC010000005.1, from coordinate 9,932,252 downwards.
ATTCAAAATACATATATCCAACAGCTTTTTTAGTTTCAGAATGCCGCTAGCCGGTGCCGAACGGCAAAAAAGTACATTGAAAAACTAAAAAAGCGCAAAACCCTGAAAAATATGAAAAGAAAAGGAAAAAACACCTCGAGAAAGTGAAACAAAGACAAAGAAAAATATCAGATCTTAATGACAGTGAAAAAGAAGCTCGAAGACAAAAATGGAAAGAAGCTAATGATAGAAGAAAAGAAAAGGAAAAGCAAACAGAGAATTATAAAAATTGATTGTTTGTTGATTATTTTGTAAATAAAAATATATTTTTTTTAACTAGTGACTTCTTACTTTTTTATATGTAATATTACCTTATTCTGAATACAGCCTTACTTTTACAACTTCCTGACATTTCCTAACGAAACAGTTTACTGACAATTTCGTGACGTACAAATATTTTGAAAATGACCCTTATTTCACATTTTCATGTGAAACATTTGTTTTTCTATTATTATTATTTTAGTTTTCCACGCAATCCTATACGGTGTTCTAAGTGGGCAGCGATTATTGGAAGATCCCGAGGTGAAGAATTTTACCAGCCAAGGAAAGGGTCCGTTGTCTGTTCCGATCACTTTCCTGAGTCGGACATGTACACAACAACTAAAGGTTTCAGAAGACTCATCAGAAGTGCAAAACCAACTTTGCTTGTGAGTTAACAACGTTACCTACGCCTTATTAAGAACAGTTGCAATTAATAGACTCCGAAACTTGCCCGTGACACAGGCTCAATTTTAATTTTATCGCGGGTCCCCGGGTCAAGCTGGGACGAGCGTATAGTATTACATACATATACGTATAATATATTGTATATACTTAAACACATTCAGATAATATAAATTGATCGTGTACTAGCTGCCCTAGTGACGCTGTGCTGCCCCATTGCTCTTTTTTTCGTGTTTTCTCTCTCGAACCTTCCTTGTGTCTTTATTTTTTATTTACTTACAGCTGCAAGACAATAAAGCGAGTAATGATATTATCATTAAACAGGAATTAATCGAAATAGAAGAAGAAACGATTGGATCTGCTCACGTAAGTTAATAATTAAACTACAAATAAATAAATACATTATAATATGCAAAGTAAAGGGCATTTGCATTTTATTTTATTTGGGGATCGCAGAGATATAATGCTGGTTCTACATTTTTAAAGTGAAACTTTTATTACATCGTCTCAAACTTTTTGGTCTGTGTAGCGCATGTCGCGTGTATCGCGGCTGCCGAGTAGGTATACCTACTCGGCAGCCGACCGACACGCGACATGCGCTACACAAAGCAGTGTTCGGAACCGTTCGAACAGTTTCACTTTTACCGTGGTTTCATAAAACCACACAACATTTTTTTTTTAGCTGGTGCCACAGGCGGATCAAGAATGTTTTGTGAATAGTGAATCAAGTTACCAGCCTTTACACCAGGTACATGAAAATTATAAAAAAATACAAATTATAAATTAGTTTTTAAAAGTTTATAACCATCAAAAATTAATATTATTTATTTACAGGACGAGAATGTAGAAATAAAGAGACAGTCTCTTTCATCTTCCTTGAGTATTGGATCTATTTTAGACACTCCCAGAGAAGTTTTTATGAAGAAAAAAATAGATATTATTGAAAAAAGGATCATAGACAAAAACAAGAAAATAGACGCACTACGAAAACAGAATAAAAGACTTGTTAAGAGGAATATATGTTTGAAGACTGCATTGTCCGCTTTTAAAAAAAGGAGTAGAATTGTCGAATCGAATAAAAAATTACAAAGCCTAAAATTACAGTATATTGTCAAGGTAAAATTTAGAGTTTAAAAATATATTTTTTTATTTTATTTATCAATTGTTTTTTTTACCCACGACCACACCACTGCCACAGAATACATAATAGTAGCTAAACGCTACAGAACGGACACTCTCCGCCTCCGCCAAAATTAAAGACTTACCTCACCCCGCACGATCAGTCTAAAAATGGTCCACATTTTTCTACAGGGACGATACGCAACGAAGATTGACAACATTAATCAAATTGACTTATAGTAATTTTATTATTTTGGATTTGTGATTATCGTTTTTCGTAGAAAATGGTTAGATATTGTGCTGTTTACGGATGTATTTCATCAGAAAAACGCGAATTTTTTTTTTTACGCTAGTCAAAAATGTGCCAACCATAAAGCGTTAACACACACATTTGCAGTCTCTACAGTGTGACTGTCAAAACGATAATTTTGTATGGAGTGACCGGGGTGTGCCACTGCCTCTTGCACTTTTTCCTATATTACTTGCTTTGTCATCTGTGGTTGTTTCTAACGATACGTATCAATGAAGAAACAATTTATAATTAGCGTTTACAATAAAGTGAATACTACTGCCTCAAAATAAAATGATAAATAGAGTAGGTATCAATTAAAATTGTCATAGAATGTGAATCACTTTTAATAAAATAGTATATTATTTAAATCTTTTATATGCTTTTGTATTTAAGTTGTTCTTTTTCTTTTGAATTGATATTCACTGCTTACCTAACATTAACATTTCTTCAATATCAAAGACTATAACACGTGAGACGGTTCTTACGTCTACCCTCCACTACATTTATAATATCTATATATAGGATATTTATATTTTACCACTTTACCTTAGGTATATAAAATGATTTTTGAAACTGAGCACCGACACCACAACAAAAAAGCGTAATGTATTCCAGGAAACAATAAAGTATCAGTCATTTAAACAGTATATTTCGCTTGTCGCATTATTTAGCATTATTTTTGCATTATTTAGGTACCTTGTCCTTGTACATACGTCGTAAGTAATAAGCCACAATGTTCTAGGTAAGTATTATGTAATTTTACATTTAGCCGAAAATTACAATACCTAATTCATAATATAATATTCAAAGATCACGAATAATCATAAACACGAATATCAATAACGTTTTACGTACAATAGGTTATAGGTGTGGTAACGGCCTGTACCTATATGGAATATGTATACAACGTTATTATATTTTATGAATGTAATATTACAGTAACTATATGAATACATAATTTAAACAGTCTTTTGTATTGTAGTGTCTATAATTCTTTGTCTAATGTCTAATTTTATTTGAAATGGACTATAAAAACTTCACGAAATGAGTTAAAGCACAGTGGTAGGAGCAGGAAAAATAATGAACAAATCATACATCAAAAATTTAATTCACTGTGGTCTATGAGTAGTCCATTGAAATGTTACATTTATTAGGCCTAACCTTGCGTTTTTTAGAGGACGCAATTTTGTTTTTTTGATATGTAGGAAGGGTCAGTGTGAAGCTAAAACCAAGTTTGTGGGGTCGCCATCCTTGTCCCACGGCCGCCATCTTGAAAATAGCGGTTGAAATGGTTTTTACGATATATCTCTTAAACTATTTATCTGATAAAAAAATATCGTTAACATTATTTGCTGCAAATTAAATTCTCTACAACTTTGGTGCAGTAACTTTTCGTCGTAGAACTATAAATAAAAAAGTTATAAGCGAAAATGTTAAGAAATTAGAGCTATTTATATTTTTCAATAAAACTTTTTTTATCATTTATGAAGAAATGATATCAGACCATTTTTGTAGATTGTTTTTCGAGGAACAACTTTTATGTACAACATTTTTTCATTACGTCAATAACTAAGGTTTTACAGCGCTCTGAAGTGAGTACTATTTTTCAGTACTCTTAACTGTACATATATTGGCTATTGGCTCTTTTCCCATACTCCAGAACAATAGAAGCACACTGCAGAAGATTTCAACCCTGCTTTTCGACGTAAAAAAAACGCGCTTCCAGACTCTACCTCCTGGGTGGTGGGGAAAGGATTCAATAATTAATTATTAATAATATTGCAAAATTAATTATTAAAAATATTATAATAACAAAAAAAAACAATTACTGATGACAAATTATTATTAGTACACACATAAAATAAGTGTACTGTATAGTTCAGAGTACTGAAAATTAGTACTCACTTTGGAGCGCTGTAAAACCTTAGCTATTTACTTAATGAAAAAATGTTGTATATAAAAGTTGTTCCTCGAAAAACAATCTACAAAAATGGTCTGAAATCATTTCTTCGTAAACTTATAAAAAAAAAGTTTTATTGAAAAATAAAAATATCACTAATTTCTGAACATTTTCGCTTATAACTTTTTTATTTATAGTTCTACGACAAAAAGTTACTTGACCAAAGTTGTAGAGAATTTAATTTGCAACAAATAATGTTACCAAATTTTTTTTATCAAATAAATAGTTTAAGAGATATATCGTAAAAACCATTTCAACCGCTATTTTCAAGATGGCGGCCGTGGGACAAGGGTGGCGACCCCACAAACTTGGTGATAGCTTCACACTGACCCCCCCTACACACCAAAAAAATAAAAATGCGTCCTCTAAAAAATGCAACCCCAAATGTAACTTTTCAATGGACTAGAGGACTTTTTGAAGGTATTTAAAATAATTTAATTTTAACACATCGCTGCCCGGCAAAAAAAACGTCATAATACAGAAAAGTTACGTTTTGACATCTTTGTACCATTTAAATAGCAAATGCATCATTTACCTTCTGTAAAATCGTCATTATTATGTTGTACTTAGTTGCCGAGAGATGGCGCTAAGTTCTCTTTTTCACTAAGACCGAAGACGTATTGCACAGTTGACCGGCATGAACAGTGTCACATTTGTATTGATACAGAACGGTTGTGTATTGTGTTGCCAAAAAAGTGTATTAACGTGTGTTGTGACTTTCTATCGGTAAGTTTTACAAGTTTATAATAGAATTACTAACATGAAAAGTGCATCAAATTGTGTTATGACAGTTTTCTCGACGAAAAAATATTGTAGAGTGCTTAATATTTTAAAGAAAATAGTCATAACCTGTGTAGGTACGCTTTAGGTGTATGTTTTAGTTAAAGATAAGGTAATATTGTCATAACCTCGGAGCAATTAACAAGCCTGGAGAAGTAACAATTAATTGAACGTTTCTTATATAGTGGCTCTCTTTTATTCAATACCCTAATTAATGCGATAGAAAGAGACAACACACTGTTATCGGCTTGGCATTCAAATCCACATGTAGTCACTTTTTGTTCTAAAAAGGTAGTGCTTGCCACTTTATCGAATACTAAAATATCGATAAATAAAAAAATTAAGTTATAAAATTGCTTGAAGATAATTTAAGATTCTTTTAATTTTGAATTATGGATAGGTAATTCCAAATTTTAAGATTCGTTTAATTTGGAATTATTCATTTACGATGCGTATTGACTGCCTTGCATTGTATGGTAGTTGTATTTATAAAAAAATATTATTAGGTATTTCGGTTTAGGTTGTTTTTTATGGTTTCGTAAAAAGGTACGTATTTTTTCCTGTTTTCATAGATTCATTCTATTAATATTAATATCTATTCTACTAATATTATAAAAGCAAAAATATATAAGAATGGACATTTGATATTCTTTCACGAAAAAACTACTGAATGAGTTTTTATGGAACTTTCCAATTATACATTATAACATTATTTGGTTGAAAGTACTTTATTAACTTTAACACAATATGTTATTAAGATATAAATTAACAAAGACATATTATAACATTGTTCTTACAATTATCGAAATATACGATTAACAACGGCGTGCGCGCTGCGGCGACTACGCAAGGGAACATTCTAGATAACTATGCGGCCCGCGCCGGCCACTGCGGCGAGCGGGGTGCGCGGTGCTGAGGGGGGGGGGGGGAAGGAGAAGGGGCCCACCCCGGGCTACGTTTGAACATTAGGTACAGCGCGTTACACTCTCCCCCTTTTGACCAGGGAAGGGTCTCCCGAGAGGTCAAACAAAATGACAAGCGCGCTGCAGTTAGGTCACCTTCCGTGGGCGACCTCTATTACGTTTAGGCATAATCGGCTCAGGACATTCACCCTCCCTAGCATGGTAAGGACGCAAGTCTGACACATGATACTTACCGACGATTTCTCCTGTCTTATCATGAGCTAGGAGGTAGGTAGTAGGACTCACCTTTTTAGAAACGACGTACGGTCCATCTCGTTTTGGATTGAACTTCGAGGTGACTCCCTTCGCGGCATTACTAAGCGTGTGGGTCCGCATTAGGACTAAGTCTCCTTCCAGGTAGTCATGGGTAGACGTCCGACCCTTATCGGCATATGTCTTACGGACATCTTGTTGCCGCTCTAGAGTCTCTTTGGCTGCTGAGACGCTATCTGCGAGCTTGAGCAGGTAAGGCGTAATTTGGGGAACAAAGTTCTCGGATTCCACGACTGCTCTTAGGTCTGCCTGAGCAGTAATGGGTGACCGTAGCTCACGACCGAAAGTCAGGTAAGCTGGAGTATGATCCGTAGACTTAGTTACTGAGCTATTGAAAGCAAACCGTACAAACGGTAGTACCTCTGGCCAAGTTTGATGGCGACCTTCCACTAAGATGGCGAGCTGAGCCTTTAGATCCCTATTTTTCCGCTCAACGGGATTCGCCTCGGGATGATATAGCGGCACCAGACTCTGTTTGACACCTAGAACAAACATCGCCTTCTGCATAACGTCTGCCACAAATTGCACTCCGTTATCAGAAATCATCCGTCTAGGAAGACCAAATCTCATAAATACCTCATTGACCAGAGTTTTAGCACACATCTCTGCTGTGGCTTCGGTGAGAGCGAAGACTTCTACCCACTTACTAGCGGTGTCCTCCACTATGAGGATCCATCTCTCACCTTGGGGTCCTTTAGGCAACGGACCAAAAAGATCAGTTGCGATAGTTTCAAACCTTTGAGACGGGACAGGAGTTTGAAGCAAGCCGGCTGGTTTGAGGGTTGATGGCTTGTAGCGTTGACACTCGATGCAGGTCTTCAGATACTCGGTCACAAACCGTCTCATCCCAGGAAAATAGAAACGTTGCGAGATACGGTGTATTGTTCTATCAATACCACCATGAGCGGCGGTAGGCGAGTCATGACATTCGATCATGACTTCTTTCCGCAGGCTCTCCGGTACGACGAGCTGAGGCTCCTCGGAATCAGTATCAGGTACATACCGATACAAAACACCTTGATTCAGGAGATAGCCTCTCTCAGACCAACGATTTATATTAAGTTCATCCTTACCTTCGAGGTCTTGGATGATCTTTGCAACTTCCGGATCAGCTAACTGCGCATCACGGGTGGAGGTTGCATTCCAGCGCGGTACATCAACAACAACAGGACAGATAGCCGATTCAGATGCAGGACCATCTGATGTCACGGGACGACTGAGCGTATCGGCAAGTACATTAACCTTCCCTGGGGCATAGTCGATATGCAGGTCGAAAGATTGCAACTTCAAGGCCCAACGTACTAATCTGCCACTTGGGGACTTGAGAGTGAAAAGCCATTTCAAGGGTTGGTGATCTGTTATCACGTTGACCTGGTGACCATCGATGTAACCTCGGAATCGTTCTACTGCCCACACCACTGCGAGGGCCTCCCTCTCCGTGGTGGAATAATTCTGCTCGGCTGGAGTGAGCAGACGGCTGGCATATTCAATTGGATGTTCCTGATTCGGTGACTCCCCCTGGAGTAAGGCTGCGCCGAGTGCATAATTACTGGCGTCAGTCCGCAATACGAATGGTTTCGTATAATCTGCTTGAACAAGAATAGGGGCCGTGGTCAGGAGTTTCTTAAGAGTTTCAAAAGACTTAACTTGCTCCAAATTCCATACCCACGCCTGAGACTTTTTTGTTAAGCGAGTAAGTGGTTCAGCCACCTTGGCGAACTCTGGGATAAACTTGCGGAACCATGAGCAGGTTTGGAGGAAGGTGCGAAGTTGCTGCAGGTTTGTCGGTTCCTTCATTTCTATAACAGCACTTACCTTCTCTTGGTCTGGTGATATACCATCACGAGATATCACGTGCCCAAGGTATTTGAGTCGGTCTCTGGCAAACACACACTTCTCTCGGTTTGCTCGAAGCTTGAACACACGGAGACGCTCGAATACAGCACGCAGATCTGCTAGGTGGGACTCCAGGTCTTCCGAAATCACCAAAAGATCATCCAAATAACCTAAAATAGTCTTACCGCCAAGAGTAGATCCTGATCGGAAACGATCTATAAGCCTCTGAAACGTCGCTGGCGAATTCTTAAGGCCAAACGGCATACGTTTGAAGCGGTACGTACCGAAAGGCGTGACGAACGCCGTTTTGTCACGATCGGCGGTACTCACCTGCCAGTACCCACTGCGAAGATCCAGAGAACTCATTACACAACCCTTCTTGGTCGACTGTAAGAGCTCGTCAATACGCGGCATAGGGTAGGCATCCGTCTTGGTGACCGCGTTCAACTTTCGGTAGTCGACACAAAACCTATACGTACCATTACGTTTTGGTACCAAGACACATGGTGCTGCCCAGGCGGATTCGCATTCCTCGATCACGTCCTCTGCCACCATCTTGTCCAACTCGGCGCGCATGATCTCCTTCTTGGCAGGCGTAACGCGATACGGGGGCAAAGCAATAGGCGGATGGTCGCCTGTATCGATGTGATGTTCCGCAAATGGAGTCGGCTCTCCGACTATATCGAAAATATCTGAGTACTCACATAAAAGATTCTGCAAACCACCACGCTCCTCCTCAGTCAACAAAGCGCCCTCATCTTCCCTCAGTAGGTTGAGAGAGGCACAATCCACCACCTCGCGAGAACTCTCCGTCAGTAGGGGGTGAATGAACTGAGGCCGATCAGCTGTATACCATGTCATGGAAGAAAAATTCAAGACCAACTTAGATTTAGTAATGAAATCTATCCCTAATAGCGTTTCGTTATTTGACGCATCGGGAAACACAACAAATTCAACAGGAATACACAAAGACATACAATTCACATTAACACATGTTAACAATACATTATTCGTACGAATACTACCATCAGCCAATCTAATCGACATAGTCTGCGATTTAAATTTAACATTTAGACGTAAAAGTAGTGCATACAGTGATGAACCCGCGATACTACGCCGGGCGGCAGTATCTATAAGCGCTGATCCGCAAAAACCAAAAATCTCAATATTCAAAATAGGGCGGTCCCGCGTGATGGTATTATTCGACGTACTAACATTACAACAATCCCGCGTCTCAGTTATTGAATAAAACATATTACGTTGTGGTTCATTTGAATTACTATTAATATTACATGTCAAACTCGATACAATATTATTTTTGCATGTTGGACAATTTGTTCGTACATACCCTTTTTCACCACAACCATAACAAACAAGGCTAGACTTATTATCACTAGACGATAGATTATATTTATATTTAGAGTCTTTCTTTGGGCACAAATCACGCGTATGACCTCGACCTTTGCAATACGCACAGAATAACTTTTGACTCGCGATCTTATTTTTAGCGACACTTTGCACTTCGTTACACATAATATTACGTACGGATTGAACCTGCGAACGCGCGATCGATTGCTGAGCACCACTGAGCGACGGGGACGTCACACCGTTTCCCGCCAAATTGACGCCCGAGGCGGCGGCCGCAGCGGCGGCGCGCGGCGGCCGCGTACCGGCCTCCCGCACGTGCCGCTCGCGCGTCGATCCCGCCGGCGCCGGCTGCGATGAAGTACTTGCACTGGAACTTTCCGTAATGGATTCTTCTATATCTCGGGCTTTGTCGATTAGCGACTCAATACTGCTAACCGTACCTCGAGGTAATCGCTTACGAATACGTTTATGTAATAATCCGTATATCATATCTATCTTAGCTTCTTCAGGTAATACGTAAGGAAACTTAGCAATCATGCCTCGTATACGTATGATGAAGGAGTCCGCGAGTTCTTCACTTTGTTCGTTAGCGAATATCTTCCGATATAGCTTATGAGCAGGACACGGAGTACCATACATACTTCGTAGTCGTCTGACGGCTTCGGACCACGAGGACACTTCCGTCCGGATCCCTCTCCACCATACTGCAGCCTCGCCATGGAGCAGCATCGGGAGACCACGAAGCGCAAGGTCATCGGTAACCACTGCACACTCTTTGTACATCTCGACGGAGTCGATGAAGGCTTCTACGACTTCCGGATCACGGTTCGAACCATCGAAGCGTGCCGTACACTTGGACATGTTCCCTGTTTTGTTAATCGACGACGGTGTCGGTGAGGGCGTCGGCGCGGGAAACCCACCTGCCGCGTGCGATGCCATGAGGGATTCGACGAGCTGCCGATTTGCTTCCGCCTGAGTCTTCGCGAAGGCGGTAAGAAATGAAGTCAGCTGGTCACCAGACATGAGCACTGGCGAAGGTCTTGTGGTATCTTCATCCGAGCTGGACTGCGCGTCAGCGTCACTTGCCTTTGTGTCCGTTCGTACTTTACGTGGAGGCATCTTCGCTCTTTACGTAGGCACCAGAGAACAGGAACACAGGAACAAAGAAAACCGTTAGCGGTCGACCGGCACGAACTTGTTTAAACTGGTTCGCGGCCGCAAGTTGGGCGCCACTTATAACATTATTTGGTTGAAAGTACTTTATTAACTTTAACACAATATGTTATTAAGATATAAATTAACAAAGACATATTATAACATTGTTCTTACAATTATCGAAATATACGATTAACAACGGCGTGCGCGCTGCGGCGACTACGCAAGGGAACATTCTAGATAACTATGCGGCCCGCGCCGGCCACTGCGGCGAGCGGGGTGCGCGGTGCTGAGGGGGGGGGGGGGAAGGAGAAGGGGCCCACCCCGGGCTACGTTTGAACATTAGGTACAGCGCGTTACAACATATTATAGATTAAACATCAGAATAACATATAGGCTACAATTTACAGCGGGAAAATAACTCATTCCCACAGGAAAAAATTGGTAAAAGTTTAAAATAAATTGCTTCAAATAAAACAAATAAAATTTTAAATTTTTTTGCAACATTTTATTTCGATACTTAATTAACAAATTACAATATTTATTATTTAAAATAGATGCCACCTTAAACTTGTGGCACAGCATCTCTGCAAAGCACTTTACTTTTCTTCCCGTCTGATTCGAAATGATTTGAACAAGGCCGAGAATGTTTTGAAGGCTTCCAATTTTCCCTGTGCTATAGCTTTAACCCAAACATCTTTTAATTTTTCTCAAGCCAGAAACCTGCAAATAACAATAAAATCCATACTTAAATACCTTTTTTTTTCTCCTAACCTAAAGCAGTCATTATCAATGAAGTACTTCGTACCTACTCAAGTATCGATAATTGCACAACACTATGGAAGTTATATTTTGCATTTTTTCTAAAAACTAAGCTGATTATGATTTCATTTCAATGATTACGGTTAGATAAAACATAGATGATTATGAAAATAACGTAAATTAACTTATTTATAATACAATTAACAAAAAAATTGATCAAAACACTAACCTGTGAAAAGACAAATTCCAATCTTCATCCGATTTCCCAGTACTACGGCTTTTACAGCCGTGAACAACACAAGCCATGTAATCTTTAGTAAATTATCTTTTCAGAAAATAACATAAGAAACTAGAAAACAAGTTTTTCACTTCAAAAACAATAATTAAAATCACCATGCGTTAGTGACCAGACTGGTCACTAAAACAAATTGTAATGGCTACATGTCATTTCAAACTGTCGAACTGACATATATCTGTCCTCTTTTTTCGCATGACATTTTGCCATAAGCCAAAAAGGCCAAACTAGTGCTTTATTGTTCAATTAATTGTTACTTCTCCAGGCTTGATAATTGCTCCGAGGTCATAACACATTTAATGACATTGTTATTGCAAAACGTAACAATAACTAAAGTTTTATGTTGTATTAATTCGTTCTTTCTGCAAAAAATCTTAACTAGTGTTTTTATACAAGTGACATATTTTGTTATCTGTCTGTTTTCATGAAAAAATATTATGATTTGAGGCGAATCTAAGTTCTTTCTGTTTTTTATCTTTCCTGACTATACCTACTTATTATTTTGATTTATTTTTCAAGGAAAACATGAAGACCATTCGTGCGACATTGTTGGTAAAAATGGCGCGTAGGGAAGACCAAGAAAACATTTCAAGTAGTGTTCAAACTATATCTATAGGAAGGGATGATCCGGAGCAAGGTTAGTATTTTACCAGCAATATTCGTTTTATAGGTATGTGTAAGTCGTGTAACGTAATAATTAACATTGTGAGCAGCTATTATTACTTTAGTATGTAGGTACCTCTTCTTTCTGTCATAGCCTTTTTTCATTTCTAGGTACAAACAGTAAGCCTACTTCAGAAACTCATGAATGTTTGAAACAAAATGCAACTTTAGAACAAAACTCCGTCGATACCCAATGTGAAGGTCAAAGCATTGTGGATGATACACTTTCCTGTAAAGGTACGCAGATTGATACTAAGCTAAGGATTTTGTTTATAGGTTTGAGACTTAATTTTTGTTGTTTTTTTGTTTTAGATGTACATCAGGAATAAGAATGTAAAGAAAATCTTTATTTCGAAGATAGCGATGATAGCGTAAAAGACCCAAATTTCGAAATGAATTGTAATAATAAAAGTTCAAGCTCAGATAGTAGCTCTAGTCGTCTAAAGCTGGCCATACACGCTAGGGTGTACCTGACAGGTTTGCCTGTGCAGTTACGCCTGCCAGGTAAAGTTGAGTTGAGAAGAGGACTTAAGCTGGCCATACACGCTAGGGTGTACCTGACAGGTTTGCCTGTGCAGTTACGCCTGTCAGGTAAAGTTGAGTTGAGAAGAGGACATACACGCAGCGGTAAACCTGCACAAACTCTCATTTGAAACCATGCCCTCGGCCGCGGCGCTTGATATCGACGCAGTAGCTTTAATTGATTTATTATTTATTTTATTGAAGAAAAAGAAATATAAACGAAGATACCGTGAACGATGGTGCAAATCATGGTTATTTATTTTATTTTATTTTATGCTATAGGATAGCAAACGAGCAGACGCGTCGCCTGGTGTTAAGCGATACACGCCGCCCATAAGCATCCACTCCACTGGGAAGTGGATGTGTTGCTATCCTCAAAGGGATTTGGAAGGAGTTAGGTAGAAGGGGCGAGGATGGGAGGGAATGAGGATAGGGAAGGAGAGGATGGGTAGGGGATGGAAAGGGATGTGGGCCACCGGACCCCTGTTATGACCTACGGACCTATGGTTATTGCAAAGTTATTGTTATTATACTCTCATGTGAACTTGTTGAAAGAATTGATATTTGAGCCGAATGATTTTCGCAACTATCTACGATGAAAAGACGTATCTCAAACTATTAGCAGCTATGACTCCTTTACACATATGCACGTGTTTCCCTGCTAGCACTCACTGGACAACTGACGACTACGTCGAACCGCCCCATACACGCTCAGGTTTGCCTGCACAGTTAAACTGCACAGGTATACCCACGCGTAAAAAATATCAATTTTCATATTTTTTCTGTCGCCTGAACAGGTGTGAAAACTTGCACAGTTCTGTAACATACACGCTCCGGTTAACCTGAACAGGTGACCTGTACAGGCAAACCTGTCAGGTACACCCTAGCGTGTATGGCCAGCTATACACGCAGCGTTAAACCTGCACAAACTTTCATTTGAAACCATGCCCTCGGCCGCGGCGCTTGATATCGACGCAGTAGCGTTAATTGGTTTATTATTTATTTTATTGAAGAAAAAGAAATATAAACGAAGATACCGTGAACGATGGTGCAAATCATGGTTATTGCAAAGAAAAGAGTACTCTCATGTGAACTTGTTGAAAGAATTGATATTTGAGCCGAATGATTTTCGCAACTATCTACGAATGGATAAAAAGACGTATCAAACTATTAGCAACTGTGACTCCTTTACACATATGCACGTGTTTCCCTGCTAGCACTCACGGGACAACTGACGACTACGTCGAACCGCCCCATACACGCTCAGGTTTGCCTGCACAGTTAAACTGCACAGGTAAACCCACGCGTAAAAAATATCAATTTTCAATATTTTTTCTGTCGCCTGAACAGGTGTGAAAACTTGCACAGTTCTGTAAAGCTGGCCATACACGCTCCGGTTAACCTGAACAGGTGACCTGTACAGGCAAACCTGTCTGGTACACCCTAGCGTGTATGGCCAGCTTTACAGCAAGAAAGCGTGTTAGACGAGATTCCCATTTCTCGGCTATGGAACAGAAGCAACAAACGCAGATAAAACAGATTGTTTCTTTTGGCATGAGGGAGAAGCGAACCGCGGAGCTGATGAAATAGGATCTTGTGTATACAAGTTTATCGAAAATACACTGCTAAATTACGATGGACCTGGACTAGATCTGATATTCTACTCCGACAACTGCTGCGGTCAGAAAAGATCGGTTTATTGTTTCTGTTTACTTGTTCGCATTATTGAAATTCCCTAAAATAAGACGTATAACGCACAAATACCTAATAACAGGCCACACACAAAATGAAGCGGACTCCGTGCATTCTACAATTGAAAAGCAAATTCAGAAAAGACTGAAATCGGGTCCAATTTATGTACCCAGTCAGTACGTGGAAGCGATAAAATGCGCTAAGAAAAAGGGCAGACCCTACGCCGTAACAGAAATGGCATATCGTGATTTTTACTCTCTGAAGCGTCTATCTGAGGACATTGGAATGACAAAAACATTTAAAATTTCCGAAATAAAAGTTTTTAAATTAATGCAAGATGATCCTACTAAGTTATTTTACAAAACTTCTTATAAGGATGATCAATATTCCGAAACAGTTTTAACACGAAAAAAAAATGTGAACCAAATAACTCTGAAATTGGCCTACAGATCTAAACCTAAACTCAAAGAAAACAAACTAAAAGATCTTCACGAATTATTAAGAAATAATCACATTCCGCAGTTTTACGAATCTTTTTATAATTCCCTTAAGTAATGTTTTGTTCCAAAAGATTTCTGACAATTTTTTGATTATTTACGGGTTGTTACTTGTTTTGATTGATATTGATTTAATTTTTAACTTAGAAATCAAAATATTTAAATTTTCATTCAAGAAGTTCCTATTTTAGTTCCTTTTAGCTGATTATTATAATATAAGTATTGTTACCTGCAATTTGCTGCATGTGAGTTAATTAGACATAAGATTTTTTTAATAAGAAGTTTATAATTTAGTAATACTTTGTAATAGTAAAAGTAAATTTAAACATTTTTATAAATAAAGTTTTATTTCTTCATCCTATAAAAAGAGTATCATTTCCCAAAATATGTTCAATATCCACAAAAAAAGAGTCATAACATATCCGACATTTAATATTTCTTGAAAGTTGCTTAAAAAAAATTATAATTCTTCTGAAAATTGTATGCTATGTGAAGTGTTAATAAACATATTATTTGTAAATAAATTTTCAGTTATTTAACTCCTATAATTTTTACATTATCAATGCAGTAAATAGTAAAAAATCTTAAAAGTCTCGTTATCTCGAATTAGTCATTTTTATGTTATGACACTTTTTTTGCCGGGCAGCGACATGTATTCTTCTTAATTAATAATAACTTCTTCTTTATTCTCTCAAGGTATTATAAATTGTGCTTATCCAAAAAGCTTCTTATTAAACTGTTAATTGTATCAGGATCTTCCTGCTGCATAAAATGTCCCAAATCCTTCACTACTTTCTTTTCAAGGCTTGTGTATCGTGTTTCCATTAGATCACTTATCTCTTTGCTTACATAGGGATCTTTTTCTCCTAAAGCATACAGAAACGGTATATCCTCCTTAAAATTTTGAGACGTGTATGTGTACCTGAAGTTTGCTCTATAATAATTGATCGGTGGTGTAATTGCATCTGGAAAAAAATGTCGGAAAACACGTTAATTGACAAAGAAAATAATAAAGTTGAACAGTTTGTTTGAATGTTTGGTTCAATGTGCTAATTCAGGACTACGCTACGGGTGCGATTTGAAATCATATAAGTAGGTAGGTAAGTATCAGTTTTAGATCAAAACGCTCTCCAATAGAAGCGGAGCAATGCGGGTAATCCCGCAGGCACAGTATTGAATCAATTTAATCTTGATTGTTAAACAAAATGTAAAGGACGAGCACACGCAGGCGGCAACGGGGCTCCCCGCGCAGCGGCTCCACGTGTATGGGGCGAAGTATCAACGCTGCACGTGGAAGAGAGGCGCACCGCGGTTTCGACGAGGCGCACCGCGGTTTCGCCTATCGCGCTGTACTCAGTACGCCACGTGTATTGCGTTTACACGTGGAAGAGGCGTGGCCTAGGCGGCACATGCAAGACAGCCGCCGCCGCTTTTGGATGCCGCCGCCGCTTTGAGTCTCGCCGCTTTTGGATGCCGCCGCCGCTTTGTGCCTCGCCGCCGGGCGGCCGCTTTGAATATCGCCGCCGGCGACGAATATAAATAGCCCAAATTTTCAAATTGCGTTCAGTTCGAGCAAGTGCTTACTCCAGACCAGTAGTGAATAAGTACTAATAGTGATCAGTCCCAGCAAGTTATTATTCCAGAACAGTAGTGAATAAGCAATAGTGATTAGGTATAAATTGTAATTGTAAAGAGAAAATATATGTATGTCGAAGGAAGGGTGTTTATTTTGACCACAAACCCCAACAAATATACAGTCCACAATAAAGTGTGGTCCTTCGATCGCTGGATAACAAAGTGTGGTCCTTCGATCGCCGGATAACAACGTGTGATCCAACGAGCGCCGGATACTTCAAGGAAGAAACGCTGCACGTGGAAGACCAGATCCTGCCGAAGAGAGGTACGCATCGGCAACGAGCTCACCTTCGAGGGACGAATATCGGCAAACCGGTAACGTTGGTACTAGCCTGCTGGTGTTTTTGATCGTCACCAGGCGAGTCAGGTACCTACCGACGGGGCCGCGCTGTTGGTACAAGTCCAATAAGGTGAGTCGTAAGGTTTTTTACGGGCAGACACGGGCCGCCAGTGGTGACCTAGTGGTACGCGCCGGGAATCAGGGGTGCTGGTCAGCGGAACGAGTCTGCCAGTATAAGCCTGCGGTGCGTCACCTCTTTAGGCATGGTGGTAACCCGCAGCCAGGGTGACGCTGTGGAAGTTGAAGACCGGAGCCAGGAGACAGAGCGTGTGCGGCAAGAACGAATGCAGCGGCTGGTGCTGGACCCGTTGGCATCGCCGTCTGACGCACGCTTGACGTCAGCCACAGAAACAATGGAGATCCCGCCGCAACCGCGACGGCATTCGCCAGCGAGATCCGCTAGATCGGTGCGGTCGTCGGCGAGTACGGCGCGGCGGATTAAGGCGGCGGAATTAGAAGCGGCAGAGCGACTCGCCGCTATACAGAGAAAAGAACTACAAATTGAGAAAGAACTAATAAATAAACGCTTACAGTTCGAGGTGTCCGCCATACAGGAAGACGAGGGCCTGCCGGAAGATGCCGTCACCGCGACAGAAGAACGAAACAAGGTGGACGAGTGGCTCCAGTCACATCCTGTGCCGAAGGATGACAGACACCAGCGATCCGAACTAAGAAGAGGAAGATCGCCGACGCCGACCAGACGAACAGGAATAGAGCAGCTGGCGGCGTCCCTAGAGAAGATGGCGCGACCGCGCCTACGCCACGCGGACCTTCCAGTATTTTCAGGTGCGATCGAAGAGTGGCTGCCGTTCCGAGCAGCCTACCGGGACACAAGCAGCATGTACCAAGTGTCCGACGCAGAAAACATCCAGCGGCTGCGTACATGCCTGAAGGGGGAAGCAAGGGACGCCGTGGCAGCGCTGCTTCACACTGCTTCATCGCCTGAAGCAGTCATGAAAACCTTGGAGCAGTGCTTCGGGAGGCCCGAGATAATTATCGACAGGGCCATGGAGGACCTGAGGAAGCTGCCGCGACCTGGAGCAGCGGCCAAGGACATCAACAGCTTCGCGGTGAAGGTACAGAACGTGGTATGCATACTTCAAACCATAGATAGAAAGGGATATTTATACAATCCTATGCTAGCAAGGGAGATATTGGACAAACTAAGTCCGCACCTGCGGTCCAGATGGTGCGACTATGCATATTCACAGGAAGGAACGGCAGATCCGGAAATTGTGGTGCTGTCCCGCTTCCTGATGAGAGAGGCGGACCAGGCGCTCCGCTACACATACGCGCCGACGAGCAGCACTGCGCCAGCGCGCAGAGACACCACGGCAGCAGCGGCAGCAGCGGCAGTGCGACCTGCTCCACCAAGAAGGAAGTCGGCAGTATACGCCATAGTTTCCAGCAGTGGTGATGAAGAGGAGAAGAAAGAAGAGAAGAAAGAAGAGAAGAAAGAAGAGAAGAAAGAAGACTTCTGCCTATGCTGCGGGCGCGACCACACCATGGTTGCCTGCCCGCGCTACGCCAAGCTGTCGGTGGATGAGCGGTGGGCGCTGGTGAGGGAAAAGGGCGCCTGCTTCAAGTGCGCCACGAAGAAACATCGGCGCATCTACTGTCGAGCGAAACCATGCGGCGTGAACCAGTGCCGCCGCCCGCATCATTCATCACTGCACGACGTAAGAAGAGAAGAGCCTGCTGCGTCGACCGAAGAAACCGTCATGGCGGTTGCTGACCGCGCAACCGCACCACCCCGCGCCGTCCTGCTGAAGATGTGTCCAGTCACCGTCGTCGGCCCACGGGGGGAGGTATCGACGCACGCACTGCTCGATGAGGGCTCCACCATCACCCTCATTGATGAGGACCTGGCGCAACAGATCGGCGCCGAAGGTCCCGCCACGCCGCTCCGCATCCACGGGGCGAACATGGAGCAGATTGAAGAAGGAAGTCGACTGGTGACTGTGCAGCTGCGGGGGCAGAGCGACGGGACACTACACGACCTGCGCGCCCGCACGATGAAGAAGCTACAGTTGCATCAGCAGTCCATCCCGGGTTCTCTGCTTCGGTACAGACACCTGCGCGACATACCGGAACATGAGGTATGTTACGAACAAGCACGCGCGGGTGTCCTGGTGGGTACCGACCACTGGGAGCATATCGTGACAAGAGAACTTCGGACGGGCGGCGCCGACGAACCTGCCGCCTCCAAGACAAATCTCGGCTGGGTGATACATGGAACAACGCCGCGTAGAATGATCGTCGAAAGGGACTACGTGCTTCATGTCCGAGAACAGCAGCAAGCGGACCTACGGCTACACAACCTGGTGGAAGAACACTTCAAGATAGAATCATTGAACATAGCCAGTAGACCGCGCATAGGTGAAGCCGACCGACGAGCGACGTCAATCGTCGAGATGACTACGAAGAAGACGCCGGGCGGGTATGAAATCGGCCTGCCATGGAAAAGAGATAATGTCCGCATGCCGCCGAGCTACAATGCCGCGCTGCGGAGACTTCTGAAGATTGAAGCCAAGATGGACGCCGCGCCAGAATTCGCAGCCGAGTACACCAAGCAGATGAACAACTTATTTGAGAAAAGGTATGCGGTTCCATGCGATGGCAGTGAAGGCGAGAGCAGCGTGTGCTGGTACCTGCCGCATTTCGCTGTGACCAATCCCAACAAGCCAGGGAAGCAGCGATTGGTTTTTGATGCGGCAGCCAAAAGCCACGGGACTTGTTTAAATGACGAACTGCTTGAGGGCCCAGACTTGCTACTATCACTGCCAGGTATATTATTTCGATTCAGGGAAAGGGCAGTGGCAGTCACGGCAGATATAGAGGAGATGTTCTTACAAGTAAAAATAAGACCCGAAGACCAGCCAGCGCAGCAGTTTTTATGGAGGGGGAGCCGACGCGACACGCCGCCACAGCACTACAAGATGACGTCCATGATATTTGGTGCAGCGAGCTCTCCGTTCATGGCGCATTACATCCGTAATCATAATGCGCAGCAGCACGCAGAACAGTATCCAATGGCGTTGGAAGCGATAACGAAGAGCCACTACATGGACGATCTGGTGGTGAGCTACGCCGACACGGAGGAAGCCAGACAAGCAATCGAAGAAATACGGACGGTGCACGCGGCGGCAGGCTTCAAGCTACGGGGATGGAACGCCAGCGACAGGAGCGTGCTGAGGGACGTGCCACGAGAACTGCACGCCAGCACACCAACGCAGCTGGGAGGAGCGCAGCCAGCCCCGAAGATCCTCGGGCTAATTTGGGACGCCGAGCAAGACGCGCTAGGATTCAACACAGCAATGAACAGGGTACCGGTGGAGGTGCGAGATCGCAAGCGCCCGCCGACCAAGCGCGAAGCATTAAGTGCGGTAATGTCAATTTATGACCCACTAGGCCTCTTAAGTTATTTCACCATCCGTGCTAAAATCATATTGCAGAGCCTGTGGCGCCTCCAGATTTCATGGGACGAACCAATACCCGAAGAAGAGGGCGAGCAGTTTGCGGGCTGGCTGGCGCAGCTGGAAGCGGTCGGCGCGCTACGTTTGCCGCGATGCTACGCAACGGACAACGTCGAAGACATCGAGCTGCACGTGCTATGCGACGCCAGTGAACAAGCGTATGCAGCCGTGGCGTACTGGCGTATGCGACGAACGGACGGCAGCGTACAAGTGAAACTCGTCTCGGCGAAAGCGAAGGTGGCACCACGGCGCGCGCAGACAATCCCGCGCCTAGAGCTGCAGGCGGCGGTGATCGGCGCCAGACTCGCCGATCAGATAAGAAGAGAGCACAGGTATGACATATCTCGTACTTGGTTTTGGACAGACTCATCGACGGTGGTGCACTGGGTGCGCAACGATGCAAAGAGATACACGCCGTTCGTCGCGCATCGCCTCGGTGAGATTGGAGAACTAACACAAAGGGAAGAGTGGCGGTGGCTGCCGACTCATGAAAACGTTGCCGACGACGCCACCCGCCTAAGTTTCACCACGGGACATGATCGATGGTTCCAGGGTCCAGAATTCCTGACAAAGACGGAGGATCAGTGGCCCACGGAGAAGGAACTTCGAGAAACTACGGACGAGGCTGATGTACTGCATGTAAGCGAGCTGCCACGGAAGATGGAATGGCTGCCGGATCCAGAGCGCTTCTCCAAATTCCGCACACTGGTGGGAGCAACAGCGAGGGTGCTCGCATTCATCGACATACGCATCAGACACACGGCGACGAGACTAGAATGTCGCCACCTGGAGCAAGCCGAACGACTGTTGGTGCAGCGCGCACAGAACGACAGCTTTGGAGAAGACATAAAGCGAATCAAGGACGCGCGCCCCATCAGCAGACCCAGTAGACTGTACAAATTGGACCCGGTAATGGAAGACGGCGTGCTGAGAGTAAGGGGCCGCATAAACGCAGCCACGGCACCCGACACAATGAAGAAGCCGGTAATCCTCGACGGCCGGCACAGAATAACCAGACTAATAGTGTTACAGGAACATTGTGCCGCCGGACACGCCAACCGCGAGCGCGTCACCAACGACCTGAGGCAGCGCTACTGGGTCATCCACCTGCGGCCTACAGTGCGCGCCGTGGAGAAGAACTGCGCGCTGTGCCGAGTACGCCGAGCAATGCCGCAGGTCCCAGCCAAAGGGGACTTGCCGCGCGCTCGCCTCGACCCGTTCCACCGACCCTTCACCAACTGCGGGGTCGACTACTTCGGGCCAATGATGGTCAAGATCGGACGAAGAAGAGAGAAGAGATGGGGCGCGCTGTTCACATGCCTGACATCGCGCGCCGTGCACCTGGAGCTCGTCGCATCTCTGTCAACGGACTCAGCCATCATGGCGCTGAGAAGGATGGCAGCTCGCAGAGGGTGGCCTCGTCTGATGTACTCAGACAACGGTACAAACTTCAGGGGCGCCGATCAAGAACTGAAGAAGGCGTACAACGAGTGGGCGCCGGCGCTACAAGAAGAAGCGCTGCGCCACCGGATGGAGTGGCGCTACATACCGCCGGGTGCGCCGCATCAAGGCGGTGCATGGGAGCGGCTGGTGCGGTCGGTGAAAACCGCGCTCGGCACGACACTACGGGAGAAGGCGCCGCCAGAAGAGGTGCTGCGGACTCTACTCACCGAGGCGGAGTTCGCGGTGAACGCGAGGCCGCTGACTCACGTAAGCGTGAGCCCAGACGACCCCGAAGCCCTCACGCCCAACCACTTCCTGTTGGGCTCCTCAACGGGACTGCCGACGACGGGGCCGTGCGACGAAGCAGACCGACGGACCTGGCGCGCCAGCCAGGCGCTCGCCGACCACTTCTGGCGCCGATGGATCAGGGAGTACCTACCGACGCTCGTGCCACGGGGGGAGGCGCGAAAGGACACGCGACGCCTCGAGGAAGGTGACGTGGTCATCATCGTGGACCACGTCTTGCCGCGCAACACATGGCCCATGGGGGTCGTGGTGCGCGTTCACGCCGGGCCGGACGACGCTGTGCGGGTAGCCGAAGTGAAGACCAAGAGCGGGATCTTCAGACGCCCCGTCAGCAAGCTCGTCGTGATGAAGGAGGCTACGCAAGCTACGCCGGGGGGAGGACTGTAAAGGACGAGCACACGCAGGCGGCAACGGGGCTCCCCGCGCAGCGGCTCCACGTGTATGGGGCGAAGTATCAACGCTACACGTGGAAGAGAGGCGCACCGCGGTTTCGACGAGGCGCACCGCGGTTTCGCCTATCGCGCTGTACTCAGTACGCCACGTGTATTGCGTTTACACGTGGAGGAGGCGTGGCCTAGGCGGCACATGCAAGACAGCCGCCGCCGCTTTTGGATGCCGCCGCCGCTTTGAGTCTCGCCGCTTTTGGATGCCGCCGCCGCTTTGTGCCTCGCCGCCGGGCGGCCGCTTTGAATATCGCCGCCGGCGACGAATATAAATAGCCCAAATTTTCAAATTGCGTTCAGTTCGAGCAAGTGCTTACTCCAGACCAGTAGTGAATAAGTACTAATAGTGATCAGTTCCAGCAAGTGCTTACTCCAGACCAGTAGTGAATAAGCAATAGTGATTAGGTATAAATTGTAATTGTAAAAAGGGAAAATATATGTATGTCGAAGGAAGGGTGTTTATTTTGACCACAAACCCCCAACAAACATATACAGTCCACAATACAAAATCTGTTGTAAGAAATAGGAAGTGCCTCATAAAAGGAACTAAATTAAACAGTCTTAACTCTTATTTGAATAGGTACTTACGTTTTTTGCTGAACCAATATTTAAAACATTCGATGTCTTGACTGTCAATTGTTGTTCTTCCTTTTACAAGCATTGCTCTGTCCAATAAATCTAAATTATTTTGTTGAAACAATAGTTCCGGAATTATCGGCATTCGGTACAAAAACACGTACCTGCAAAAAATAAAACTTACGATTATTTTAATATTCACAACTGCATTTCGAAGAATAAAAGATTCGAGTTTTTATTTATTGTTTTCAATGTCAATGAATATGAATCACCCTGTTGATATTATTCGAAATTCTCCCATCCTATATTTTAACCTTAATAAAATGTATATCTATTCCATAAAAGCTTTAAAGTTTCTAAAGAAAAAAATTACTACGGGGGTAAAATATATGTATACTATCTAACAAGAAACACCATGCTCCTATGCATGATAAATTATAAAGCTTTACCAGGATTTCTTCCTCTGTTCCTCATACGTCCAGATCGCTTCATTCCAAATGTCAATCGCTGTGCTGGACATCACGATAATACCTTGTAGTGTTTCTGGATATACATCCCGATACTGGCAAGCTACGATACCGCCCCAGTCGTGAGCTACGAGAATAAACTTCTCTCTACCTAGAAATTGTTTTCAATGTTATTTAGAGATCTAAGCATAAAAATGAATAGGCGGGTCCTTCCGGTCCGGTCTATATAAAACGCTTGTACTGCCGAGTCACGTCCATACTGACAGCGGACCGAGCTGCTTTGCGCAGCGCTGCTCATTTTATGTGGACCCGCCTATTAACATATCTTTTAATACACAAATAACATATAAAAAAGTTACCCAATTGTCGCACTAGATCACGTATGTCTTCTACCAATAACTCAAGTTTGTAAGCTGATACTTCCTCTGGTCTTTCGGAATCACAGTAACCCCTCATATCGACGGCTATGCACCTGTGGAAAATTATCGACAAAAACATTTAAAAAACATACATATTTACAGGTAGGATATTATTAATTATGTCCATCCCACTTTATTCACTTATTAAAATTTAAAACTGCTTTGAACAGTATTTCTAATTTTCAATATTTCGCTGTTATATTATAGTAAACAATTTTGTTACGATAGGTACCTACATACATTTATATATTTTTTTATAATTTCACTACATTTATCGTTGTTTTTAATACATACAAAAGGTCCATAATTACCAGTAGTCTTTACTAAATTCTACAAGCTGATAGCGCCACGAATACCAAAATTCAGGATATCCATGCAAAAACACCATCAATGGCTTCGAGGGATCACCATTTTCCACATAATGAAGTATTATATTCTGAAACAGAAATTAATTATTAAATTACCTAAATATGTATATTCCTAAAGTACCTACCTAACGACTACTACGAATATGCATTCTAAGGCTAATAAATTATCTTTTTTCCTTTCCTTCCTTTATTAGTTTTTTCCTTTTGACGGAATATTCAAACCGACAGCCTGAGAAATCACTCTATTTTGTAAATATATTTTATATCCGTTAACTATATATCCAATCAAATAACTAAAAGACAAAGCGTTACCAATGACCTAACATCTGATAGATGGTAAGTTACCATCAATAATAATCATATCAATAATTTTAGAGAGTGCTCTGTGCTATGAATTGGCCGATTGGTTGTTTTAGATTCCTATCAAACCAGATATCATAAATTACTCCTAGTTTTCTTCTATTTATTTATTTTTTAAGAAAAAATACAAACACCTAAATTACTATCTTTTCTAGACTATTCATGTGTACCTATACTGAATAAAATTTAATCGCTTTGTGCATTCATTGCATCAATTTCGTTCCGCTTTCTTAGATAAAATATCTTACGTGCTATTGAGAAATTTATCGTCTTATAAGTATATACTACGATACACTGGGACATTAAAAAAATCAATGACGAAAAGCATAGCCAAGTCAAGTTTACTTTACAATTAGCAGCCATTTTTGTGCTTTATTATTTTAGCAGTAATTCTAATCACTTATTTATTCGTAGCGCAGTCGGAAAAATTGATGAAAAAGCAACATAATGATTATGATCTTAAATTTTAATGAAATGTAAATATTTTTACGATTGTAAAAAACCTTAACCAGGGAATGGGAAAACTTAATTTTCGCAAACCTTATTAGGTTTGCGAAAATTAAGTTTGCGAAATTATTATGCATATTTAGAGTGCACGGAATAGATAGATGAGATTTTATCTACAGACATTGTTTGCTGAAAACTAGCCTTAATTCAAATTTAAATTTTATTTCAGTCTCAAAGCTTATAATACTATTCATTAGTACCTATTGTATATTATCTATGTGAAAATGTGAGTGTTGTTTTTGTTATTGAAATAACTAGTATTAAAATAAATATACCTAGTAAAATTTAAGGGTCACACTGTACTCTATAGGACTAAGGACTCTACCCAGTAAAACATGCTGTGGCAGTAACAAGAAGGTGTCAGACAAAAAAAAAATGTATTGAACAGTATTGAGACTATTTGTCGATTTTTTAGCATTCGTATATTCTACGATTGTATTTAAATTGTACGTACTTATTAATATTTTACGAAAACAAGTGAGTTAATTAGATCTACACATACAGAAATAAAATTCGGTCCAGTGCGAGTGGAACTTGCAACAGGAAGGGTTCCGTACAAATAATCAAGAGCAACTACAAAAAAATTGATAACCCATCCAATTTATGATAGATGAAGAGCGAAGTTTTATTAAAAAGTTCACAAAGGTTACGTAGTAACTATTTAGTAATTAAAATTGCTTTGGTTCCGGAACCCTTAAACTTAATATCATCTAACTAACTACCCAAATGAATGTGAAAAATCGCAAAAAATATATGAGCGCTACGAACGAATCGCATGAGTGCTAATAGAATAATAACATATTATTATAGGTTACGAGTTGCGGCATGTTTGCAGTTTATTATAATATCTACATCTTTGATATTCTAGTCTATACTCTATACTATTCAGCAGACAGCATTTAAAAAATATACTAACGTCGACTAATGACTTCTGAGAGTGACGAATCGAAATTCTTAGATTATCATTTGTCTGTAGTAGTAAGATATATATTATGATAATTAAACTCCTAATTGTCATTAGTAATTGTCTAAAGATAGGAATAGAGCAGTTGATTCTATTCATATAATATTTTAGCAATAATAATATAAAATTTACTATTATTCAGTAATAATGATTTTTGTTTTGGCGATGCAGATGTAGTTTAGTAGAAGATGCATTTTATAATTTTGTTATTATTCAGGTACTCTAATTGTGTTAAAATTATATTGAAGATAATAAAACTAAAAAAAAATGGATAAACTTACGTTTGCTTTCAAGTATTTATGCACTCCATATTTCGGGTCGGATAGTCTTGCTGGTGGTTCCAATCTTACTTTCGTAGCCCAAGTGTTTCTAAACGGATTTTTTAAATAATTCACAGCGAACGCAATAACTATTGCCATAGAATAATATAGAGTAAGGGCATTTGAAACAACAAAACGTTTGAATAACGTTATCACACTCATGTTTCTCACATAATTTTACCTAGCACCATAATATAAGAAGAATAATGTACTATATTGTACCTAGCACTAGGTAGTGGACTAGGTACGTGTGCTGCAGTCGCCTTATGATATCCGACTGACACGGTATGGATGTCGGAAATAAAGGTGAACAATAATTGCGAAGTATAGTTATTATCTTGCATTACATTATAATTCTATCCGCGTGTAATCTGTAGGGACACATTGCGTAGTCGTATAGGAGCTACCAACATTGACAAGAGAGAATTTTAGTATAGTTGGTTCTTTGATATACTGTTTCTCTCCCTATTTCGGTTAGAGTCCGGGCTGTCTGGCTGGCCGCAGTGGTTGCGTTTATTAGTGCGCATCTTATCTGCACAGGAAAATATCCGTAATTTAAAGTCATTTATTAACGCGTAATTTTTAATCTTTTGCCTTTAGATAGATCCATCAGACATAAATTTTTTATTGCAAGACGTTTTTTTCGTTGTTAAATAGGTGCCAGACGCAATTTTTTATTTCAAAATCATTAAAATGTCATCGAAATAAGTGAAATTCCATGAACATGAGTCCCCGTGAAGGATATACTATGTATAATATTCATTTTACTATTTACAATTTTTTAGCAACAATCTACCATGGTGTCTCCTTTTCCCAACGAACCTCAAATAGGACGTTAATGTAAACTTGATAAAAACCAAATATCATCAAATTCATATTAATACCCAAAAGTGTAATAAATATGAAACCATCTATTAAAAATATTAGTTTACTAATTATTCAATATAAGTATTAAAAAAGGATAATATAATATAAGTAATAAAGTTATTACTTACCTTTTAAGCGGACTCATGTTGATGTAATTTCACTTACGCATATACGCATCAATAGCATAATATAGGTGATGTGTATATTATACAACATTAGGCCAATGGGCAATGCTTCAACAATAGGTGTACTTACACAGCATTCATCACAGTTCTCGACTCTACCACACTACTGACTCTAGTCTACTGACTCTAGTGTACACAACATTCAAACAGGTTAAATTAATTATTAACTGTTGGATAAAGGAAGGTTTGAAGCTGAGAATAAAGGGAAAAGACTTGAAAGGATACGGAAAATGATACGGACCTTTGACTCCCCATCTTTCCGGTGCAAGCTGGCTTAATTTGTGCTGTTAGCATGCTAACAGCACAAATTGAGCCAGCTTGCAAATTGGTTGGCTCCCAAATTGGTTGTTATTCAATGATGTTAAATTAACGAAAAAAACATCGTTTGATCTTTCATTCTATTCTATTATAAAAAAATGAGTTGCTATTTGGTATATACCACGAAGCAAGCATTGTAAGATTAGGTAATACTTCTCTTCAAAGTGTCAATTGTGTAAATTTAACACGAGACTTCCAAAACATACGAAGTGAAAACGAAAATCTTAGAAACTTCAAGCTGATTTGCCTTGACCAATTTATGTTTATATGTATATCTAATCATTGATCATTGATATAATATATAAGTAATTCAATAATTGAAATGCTTTGTATCATAAGAAAATTGTTACTTCCTTCGAATTATATTTACTGACGTTTCACTTTTTGGTCGGTACTTATAGACCAATTCTACGTGTGTAATATTTTTGTGATCTACAATATTCGTCATAATTTCGCAGTGTACTGAAGTCCCGTGTCCCCGAGAGGGGTTAGGGGCAGATGCATTATGCATAGGTACATCGGTTCCACTGATCAATTTTCTTTGTATATTTGTATATTGGCCGTTTTTCTTAAATTTGAATTAAACATTATTTAATTTACTTTTCCTCCTTCTAGAAGTGTCCTCGAATTCTAAATTAATTGTTTATAACAGTAATCTTAATCACAATCGATGTTGGATACAAGGTGTAAATTTTTTTAAATAAGTACCTACGTAAGTAAATAGGAATCTACACAAGAAATGCAACCGTTTACATTATTTGAGATGCATTCATAATTTCCTTGTTTCTTATTTGTAAATAAAAAGCATTTTTAAGAGAAAATAAATTTATTCACCAAAACAATGAAGACGAAACCAAATTTTCCTACTCCATCCTTACTAAACTAATTTATTAAAATATGTTAATTAGTTGATAAAAATTCATACATAAAATTGTCGTTTCATTCCATCAATTCTCATTTCGAATTCGACACAATAACTTAATGAGGTAGACGATAGGTACCTACGTTATTTGCTACATTTAAGTTGATCAACAATGAATTATAATAGGTATCCCAAGAATACGTAATATATTTCATAAACCTTTTAAAGGTACATAATATTTTAGCTAGGTACATATTATAGAAATTTGTAAAGACGCAGTAGCAAATGAAGAAAAACTCCTTTAAAATCAATTAAATAATGTTATATTTAACTCAGGGAACAACAGCTCCATCAACATAATATTATGTTAAACTATATTTCGATACGCATTTGCATGTTAGATGCAAGGGCGTCGCCAAGGGGGGGCAGGGAGGGGCAGCTGCCCCCCCCTAGAGATTCTAAAAAAGTTGAAAATTTTTATCGCCCTTTTTTCAATGCACGACGTGTACGGTAGACCGATCGTTTAGCAGCCTCAGGAGACTAAAAACCTGGCTAAGAAGCACTATGAGTGAAAATCGCCTCAATGGTTTGGCCATGATGAGTGTGCATCGAAAACTTATACATGGAAACTTACAAGATTTTAATAATAAAGTGGTCGAGAAGTTTACAATGAATCCCCGAAAATTATGTTTTAATTAACCTAATACAAACAATGACCCCTATAATATTAAAATCTTGTAATTTAAAAAAAAATACGCTGTACGCTGTACATTTATTCAAATTCAAACTCCTTTTTATTCTATTTTTCTAATAAATGTTATTATAACTTATAATTACAAGTTTTTTATTACATAGTCAAGAGCTCGTGCTCGTGTAGCTTTACACCATGTCTGGTTCACTACATACAAAAGACGATTAATGCCATCCGTCTACCAATAGATGCCGCTAAGTGTATCATTTTAACCAGCAAGAAACAAAATTAGATTTAATTGCAATTTCATTGCTTTTTATAATTTTTTACATACTTTTGTAAATGGAACCTACCTATTTAATTTAATTTTCACTCGATTTTAACTAATTTTACAGAAAAGTTTATATTCAAAACAACGCCATCTCATGAAACTACTATAAACAAGTTATTCTCCTCCGATTTGGCGATGCTAAACGAATACTAGATGGCACTAAGACGTTTTTACGTTACTTTTCACGTTTTTAACACAGACTAATAATAATATCACAGACCACAGACTAATAATAATATATGTGTACTACGTTTTTAATACATAACCTCATTGCCTTTGCAGTACCTATAAAAAATATTGTAAATGGGTTAAAGCCGTTATTAATTATTACTAACTGCGTTCCTGTAGCGGCTTATATTAGGTAGGTACCTATAGTCTGTCCACTATAAGAATTGCTTTTTGACAGCTCGACGGGTGATACCAGAAGTGATGTTCAAAAGATTATCGATTGTGATACCATTTCAATTATAAATTTAAAATATTATCATAAATCGAATCAGGTACGTAAATAATAATTACAACGTAAACGTACTAATAAGATATGTAATAATAAGACCACATATCTATGCATTGTATGTTAAAACTAAACTAACCACATATTTTATTATTTATTGGTTTCTATCTTACAATTCGGTTGTCTTTACGTTTAAATTATATAACATAATAGAAGAGTTTTTCTGTATCGGATATATTTTACAGAGTATTTGTATCGATTATTCTAATCTATCGACCCATTATTGAATAATTCTGTGTAGGCATCACTAAGTGGGCGGGACCTGTCCATGAAGTACGATAATTATTTGTATGACATTTTAACATAGACAATACAATCCTACATAGGCGTGAAGCTGTCAAAAAGCAAATAATAATATAATGGACGGAGTATAGTGTATTGATCGTTTTCATACGAAAAATGAATTGTCGGAAAACTTGCGAGATTGTGTGAATATTTGATTGCAAGATCTCATTACAAAATAATAATAATAATACAACCTATACTTAAACCGTAGTAAGTATATTATTTCTAGTCACATTTAATTATAAGTATATAAATCTTATATATAAAATTCTCGTGTCACAATGTTAGTCTGCATACTCCTCCGAAACGGGTGGACCGATTCTCATGAAGTTTTCTGTGCATATCGGGTAAGTCTGAGAATCGGCCAACATCTATTTTTCATATGTACCACGGGCGAAGCCGGGGCGGGCCGTTAGTTATAAATAAATATTAAAGGACAATATTACACAAATCGACCTAGTCCCACAGTAATCTCAATTAAGGCTTATGTTGTGGGTACTAGACGATGATAAATATAATTTAATATTTTATAAATACATATATAGATAACACCCAGACCCAAAAACAAATAATCAAGTTCATCACACAAATATTTGCCCTGACCGGGGATCGAACCCAGGACCGTCAGCTCAGTAGGCAGTTACTTTACCTCTGCGCCAACCGCGTCGTTAAGAATATCAAGAAATCATCATAATGATAATAAATCGAAACTAAAGTTAAATACCTACCTACGTCATCTTGTTTTATTTTCTAAATAATCCTATCAGATTACCTTTATATGAAGTATGAACCAAAAAGTTTTGAGATTTAAACCGTAGAAAAGGTTTTGAATGATCCTTTGCGTTTTTTTTCTTTATGCGCTTAAAATTAAATATTTCGACATCGATTCCCATAAGAATGAAGTATTTTTCCGTTATAAAAAGTAGCCTATGTTCATCAGGTAGGTATAATTTTTGCTTCGAATGGTGAAATAATTTTTCAAATCAATCCAGTAGTTTCGGATCCTATCCAATACAAACAAACAAACAATCAAATCATTTCTGTTTTGTAGATAAATACGAAAGTTACTCCGTCATAGTAGGACAAAATAGAAAATAGTGGGACCACGAGAAAATAGGTA
The DNA here is from genome assembly GCA_029959065.1 of Colias behrii. Taxonomy (NCBI): domain Eukaryota; kingdom Metazoa; phylum Arthropoda; class Insecta; order Lepidoptera; family Pieridae; genus Colias; species Colias behrii. The sequence goes on along the minus strand of JARWMC010000005.1, from coordinate 9,900,577 downwards.
TTCCCGCACGCGTCTGAACCGATTTTGACGGAAATTTCGATATACATACATACACGGTACATACCTACGTTGAAAAAGGACATCTCAATTTTGTTGCATAAATAGGATTCAAGGTGTAGGAACAGGGATTGAATAAGGCACACGGTTGAAGCCGTAGAATGAAAGTTGGTAATTTATAAGATTAATTTATTGTAAAATAAACTACTTCATTTTACTTAAACATATTCTATTTATCATTCATTGACTTATCATAAACTTTTGAGTCTAGTTAGGTACTAGTACCTATTATGTGAAAATTTTGAAAAAAATGTTTTCTTTAGGAAATTATTAGCATTAATTACCTTGTCTTGTCATTAATTTATTTACCTACTTGGTAATAATCGGTCGAACACTTGTTTAAAGTTTATTTTCCTTGTCTTTTCCAGGTAATCTAAATTATTTAATTTTTGCAGTAGGTAATTAATTCATTTCGGCTTGAACAAACAAGGCCATTAGGTGAAGCGAGATTGCCAAATATGGGTGATCTGTAGATTGCCGTCCTGCTGTCGAGCGTTCGCGGTACGGACGCCGCGCTGTTGCCGCACCGTGCATTTTGTATGAAAACAAACGACCGGCCGTGCGCCGTACGACAAACGCACAGCTTCGGCACTGTAGCGACTAGCGGTCCGATACGAAACGCATAAATTGAAAGAGCCATAAGTGTTGGAACAACATTCCACCACCATTTAACCAGTTTGACAAATATTAATAATTTTCGTTTCCAATACCGGAGACATATTTTAAAATCCTGTTCTAACCCTGCATTTGTATCGAATTACAGTTTACACATAAACTTTAATTAAATATTTATTTTATTTACTGGTTATAATATAACATAACATTATATAGACCGTTATTTTCTGCCTATTTATCATTATAATTATAAACATTGTAAGTATATGTTAACGGAAATGTATGTAATCCGTCATTGTATGAAATTCCCAGGAAATGTATGTAATTCCTAAAATCGCATGGAAATGTGTGAAATAAATTATTTTATAGTACACATTTCCTAGGAAATCCATACATTTCCTAACTAACAGTCGGAAATGTAAAACATCTAAGATATTGGAAGGTACGCGGGACGAGGGGTATGTATGTCGCAATCGGATTGTATAATCCGCCGAATTACAAACGGCCGGCATTTTGTAATATGCCGAAAATTCGTAATCAGAATTTTTTGGTTTGGATAAGGGGGTGGGTTAGGTTAGGTTCGTGTTTTTTAGAACTATACAGAAATAGGAGCCCCACGAAGTGGGGCTCCGTCGGCTCGCGACCGTCTTTTTGTAGAATGTTTGAAAAAGACGAATTTCGGCATATTACAAAATGCCGGCCGTTTGTAATACGGCGGATTATACAATCCAACTGCGACATGTACACGGGGACAGCAGGACGAGGGGACTGATTACCTTAAGGACGCTGTCACAAATCTGCGTTACTCAAATTTAGGTATATTTAACGTCGCAACGTGGTTCGCGGGACATCACGCTCACGTAAACATAGCGCAATCCATTTTATAGACCATCTTCATACTTGATATTTTTTTTATATTTTTATTGAAATTGATTCCAGAAGATTACTGGGAACTTTAAAAAAATCATTTTGTTACTTTTATTAGTAGGTACGATCCTTATAAGTATTTTAGTGTATTCAACCAACTTAAAAAAGTGGGACTATTTTACAACAATTTGAATATGAATTGTATTATTGTATACAATATCGAAGCTTTTTAAGAAATGTATAAAATACTTTTTTAAGAATTATTATCATACATAATATTATGTTACCGGCAATATATTAAACCCGGCATTGTATGCAATTCTTAGTAAATGTAGGTATGTTATTCCGAGAAACAGTCGGAATTAAATAAATTAAATTCGTCACATTATCTATATCTTTAAATCTGAACTTTTCCTAAGTAGCAAACACATTTGCAAATGTGGGTGGTTTTTGGGGTAGCTATTAACCAATATGAGGTCAAAACTAAAATCCAAGATGGCGCCGACGAAAATTTGAAATCTTTTCGTCATGGGTGTCATTTTCAAGGAGTTGGAGTAGCTATTAAACAATATGAGGTCAAATCCAAAATGGCGCCGACGAAAATTTGACATCATTTCGTCATGGGTGTCATTTTCATGGTTTTTGGGGTAGCTATTAACCAATATGAGGTCAAAACTAAAATCCAAGATGGCGCGGACGAAAATTTTACATATTTTCGTCATGGGTGTCATTTTCATGGTTATTGGGGTATCTATTAACCAATATGAGGTCAAAACTAAAATCCAAGATTGCGCCGACGAAAATTTTACATCTTTTCGACACGGGTGTCATTTTCATGGTTTTTGGGGTAGCTATTAACCAATATGAGGTCAAAACTAAAATCCAAGATGGCGCGGACGAAAATTTTACATATTTTCGTCATGGGTGTCATTTTCATGGTTATTGGGGTATCTATTAACCACTATGAGGTCAAAACTAAAATCCAAGATGGCGCGAACGAAAATTTTACATATTTTCGTCATGGGTGTCATTTTCATGGTTATTGGGGTATCTATTAACCAATATGAGGTCAAAACTAAAATCCAAGATGGCGCCGACGAAAATTTTACATCTTTTCGACACGGGTGTCATTTTCATGGTTTTTGGGGTAGCTATTAATCAATATGAGGTCAAAACTAAAATCGAAGATGGCGCTGACGAAAATTTTACATCTTTTCATCACGGGTGTCATTTTCATGGTTTTTGTGGTAGCTATTTACCAATATGTGGTCAAAGCTAAAATCCAAGATGGTGTCGACGAAACTCTTACATCTTTTCGGCATGGGTGTCATTATCAAGGTTTTTGAGACAGCTATGTAGGTATTACCAAATCCCCAATGTAACCGTCGATAATTAGGTATATTTTTCTTACTCCTTTAAAGTAAACTTAAATAAAATAACTAAAACGTTAACAACTACAGTTTTGTAGAAAGTCTTTAAAATTGTGTGTTGTGTTTTATATTACATTTCTAAATTCTAAATATTAGAATTTAGAAATGTAATATAAAACGCATCTCTGTGGCAATCATCATCTGTGTTTATATTCTGACAGATATTATTAACTTTAAATATATTCGCTAAACTTTTTTTAAAATAAAGTTTATCTAAAACATTTAAACGAAGATAATAAAAAAAAGAACGTGTGTGCCGAGAAAACGTGTCAGATTCATAGATACCAAAATCGCCGCCTTGCTCCATAACGCGACAGTATTACCATGACACGATCTTGAAATTCGACGACCATCGTGGATTTTAGTTTTGACCTCATATTCGTTAATAGCTATCCCAAAAACCATGAAAATGACACCCATCACGAAAAAAGTCAAATTTTCGTCAGCGCCATCTTGGATTATAGTTTTGACCTCATATTCGTTAATAGCTACCCCAAAAACCATGAAAATGACACCCATGATGAAAAGATGTAAAATTTTTCGTCAGCGCCATCTTGGATTATAGTTTTGACCTCATATTCGTTAATAGCTACCCCAAAAACCATGAAAATGACACCCATGATGAAAAGATGTAAAAGTTTTGTCGGCGCCATCTTGGATTAGAGTTTTGACCTCATATTCGTTAATAGCTACCCCAAAAACCATGAAAATGACACCCATCACGAAAAAAAGTCAAATTTTTCGTCGGCGCCATCTTGGATTTTAGTTTTGACCTCATATTGGTTAATAGCTACCCCAAAAACAATGAAAATGACACCCATGACGAAAAGATGTACAATTTTCGTCGGCGCCATCTTGGATTTCAGTTTTGACCTCATATTCGTTAAAGCTACCCCAAAAACTATGAAAATGACACCCATGACGAAAATATGTCAAATTTTTCGTCGGCGCCATCTTGGATTTTAGTTTTGACCTCATATTGGTCAATAGCTACCCCAAAAACCATGAAAATGACACCCATGACGAAAAGATGTACAATTTTCGTCGGCGCCATCTTGGATTTCAGTTTTGACCTCATATTCGTTAATAGCTACCCCAAAAACTATGAAAATGACACCCATCACGAAAAAAAGTCAAATTTTCGTCGACGCCATCTTGAATTGTTTTACCCCACCAATCTATTCAACAACCCATAAAAAAGAGCATCTGAAAAGTATCAAATATTTCAAATCACGAAAACGACAGTGCACGCACAATAATCTTTTTCTAATTCGTTTTATTTTTGGGACAAGGAGCGATACACCCGTCCTTCCAAGAGCGCTTCTGAGCGCGGTCTGACGACCCGCGAGAGCAAAATGTATGAAGAAATCAACAAGTATTTTTAATTTAGCTAATAATTGAAATAAAATTTTGATTTAGATACAAAAAAATTATCAGAATCTATAAAGGACTTCCCTCCCTCCCTCATCCTCCTCATCCCTCAATAATTTATAGGTAAGAAGATAGATTAGGCTTTTAATTTTCTTAAAATTGTACCGTTTTAGACCCCATTTTTTTGCATTTTATGCGATCATTGTGCTGGGAAAATCGTATTTCAGCGACAATTTTGTATGACGTCGTACAATTTTTATAAGATGATCGTAGATCTGAATATATTATCTTTAAATTAAGATATTACTTTGTTCTCACGTGTAATTGCTTTGAGTTAAAATGGTACCGTAAAATAGCGTTTTTTGTTAAAAATCGGTAATAGCACCCTTAAATAAATGAAAATTTGATTTGATTGAATATAAGTTGATTTAAGAAATGTTAATTAGTAAGATAATATGAACATATTATTATTATTTTACGGTAAGACTGTTACCCGATTGTCTCAATAAGTGCTATAATAAAAAAAAATAACAACGTGTTTTATTACAGAAATCATTTACTTTATTTACATTTCCTAATACGATATTGGAATTATATATAATTCCAAGGAAGATTATACATTTACTAGGATACTAGCGGTCCGCCCCGGCTTCGCCCGTGGTACATGTTTACGTTTTCTCTACATAAGAACCATCCTCGTATTTCAAGGAATATAATAAAAAAAGAATCATCGAAATCGGTTCAGCCGTTCTCGAGTTATGCGCTTACCAACACATTTTGCGATTCATTTTTATATTTACTAGGATATGTATGCATTAAATAGTTTATTAAACAATATTTTATACATTTCCTAAGTGGCATCGGCATTGTACACATTTCCTATTAGTTTGAGACCCATTCGTTAAAAAGTCTTCAAATAACGTTTGTTTTATTATCTCGAAACTGCAATTAATAAAAAATGAAAATAATTTTTTTTTAATAATTAATAAAAAATATCCTGTCCAGGATTTTTCCAGTCAAACCATTTTTAATACACTTAATTTATTATAAAATTGGTCTCATTCTATTATCACGCCGTTGCATTTCGACTTATATTCGGATCTTAGACCACTAGGATTTGTATACAATTCCTTGATTTCATACATTTCCGGTAACATATACATAATTTCATTTTATTTATTTACATTAAGTATATACATAATTACATACTGATATTATATCTACCTATACATATATATATATGTATATATATGTATATCATGTTTTAACTGATGTATTTATTTATTAGTATTTATCATATTAATAGAAATATATCTTTCACATAATAATATGATAATTTAACATGAGTATATTATACTCATGTTAAATTATCATTATATACAATTCTAGACTGAAACTCCAATAGTCACTTGGGGTCACTGAAAATCAGTGGTGGTGAGGTATTAATCACCTTGCCATCATATACTGAGTTGGCTCCATTTGTCAGGTCACTCACTGCCACATTACAGTTCTTAGGAATAAGATTATTTTTATTTAATTATTTTTCTTTTTATTTCTTTTTGTTTTTCCTTCGTTTATAAATGTATCTCGTGTTGTGATCTTGACAATAAATGTGTTTTATTTATTTATTTATTTAATGTCCCTTACTGCATGCTTTTCATGCAGTTGTCCGCACCATATGTATTGTGGTCTTTGTCCATACACACTTTCTCCAAAGCCCTGCTTTGGTCTTGTTTGATGTATATAAGCTCCTGTATATTAGTAAAAGTTAATCAAATATTTAATTCTTATTTCTTGAAATTTGGTATAGTATTCTTTGTGTGATACAAATCAAAACCAACAGTCAGGTTAGGTAGACTACAATTTACAAAACTGGCAGGGTTGCCATGCAATGGTTGGTGGTTAATGAAACACTTGACTCGACTGTAAGCTTGTATTGAACTGCTTAAACTGTAGAACAACAGGACTATATATTCTAGACGCACACATACAATAGATTACACACTACACTGTAAACTGTAGAATTAATATTAAAGACATAGTTCACTATATATTTTGTAGTCTTTGATTATTTATACAACAGACTAGAAATAAATACTATGTATGCGATTATACCTATTCTAGCCATCCATTTTAGTGTTCCTTAAAATTAAGTACATCTTAGTCAAAGGACAACTTATTGTGTGTTTGCCCGTAATGCACTCATAATAATTTTAAGTTGAATGTTTGTCATTCTTTATGTACCAAACACAGTCACGGCCACGGCGCTCATTCCATTTTACTGGTATTAAAACAGATGAAATCCTTCATGATCCCATATCCTTCTTAGTAGCAAATGTAGAAATCCCTTTCTTGTGTCTACAATGTTTTTGTGGAGAATCGTATTTACATTTGGGATGGATTAATCCTTCTCCTCTCTTGAACAAATTTGTTATTGCGAACGTAAGCAATAAGTCTGTAATAAAACAATCTTATATTGGGTTACAAATCCATAAACCAATCATTAAAAATCATGTTTGTAAAAATTTATGTTCAGAGAAAATATCAGTTTACCGTATAAAGCTTATTTTCTGCCGTTTTTCTGCCTGTAGATTCTACATAACCTCACAGTCCATCAATCATATTTAGCACTTATTTTTCAACAATTAAAAACGAAAACAAACAAAGCTTCTCGTTTTGGTTTTGACAGAATCTCGTAAATAAACTGAACTAAATACCAGTCATAATAATGTAGGTACTCTGTGAGTCAGCTTTTCCGAGTAGGTACAAAATATTATGTTGACAGTTGACAGTTGACACTTGACGCCAAAGACTTGAAAATAAAAGGTACGTGTACATATATTTACATTAGTGCCATCTAGTGGCTCTGGAAGGAAAAGAACATCAAGTCAGTGTTTAACGTGCCATCTAGTGTGTTAAAAGCAAAAGACTAAGAGATATAATCGAACATGTAGTACGTTATTTCCCCACTGGCGCTTTAATTGCGTAAATTCATAGTGCAACTTTTTTTGTATGGAGTGCACCGTCTGTTGTATACGTAGTATATTATTATTAGTCTGTGCTTTACACATTGGACTATGTACTGTCATAGAATATATACAGGATAGAGCAAGTTTTTAAAAACTAAACGGAAAACTTATTTTATGTGATTTTATTTTTTTACGGGCTCTTGAAGTTGTGAACATACTGGGTAATTTTATCTTTCTTGGCATTTAATTCTTTTTTTTATTCCATTCAAAGATCTAACGTTAGTAAAAGTTACCAAATGTTACCATACTGAATTGGCCTATCTTTCAGCTTAGCACACAAAAAAAATCAAGCATCTACCGCAATAATTGACGTCACCATGAGTAAAAATCTCATCGTACTCGGCGATAGGTGAAAAATTGAAAAGGTCATAACTCCGAAACTACGAAAAATCGCATAACATACATGGGGGTGATTCGGATAGCCCTCTAGGTCCTCTACCTCCTGGTTTCAGTATATCCATACTTCTTGGGACACCCTGTATGTATATAGTACTAAGATACTGTTGTTATTACAATCGCTGTAGATGTAAGGCTCGTAGTACAAGTGGAAAGCTTCATGGGCTGTCGACTTTACCTACAATTCATACCTACTACTTTTCTCATTCTCTATGAATGAGAAAAGTATGAATTGTAGTAGATAAAGTCAACTTGCCCCCCCCTGCGCCATCGGCTGGCGACGCCCTTGGTTAGATGTTTCATTTCGGTAACAATATTCCATTACCCTCCATTACCATAAGAAATTCTAATTTAGTCATTTAAATTTCAAATGACCTATAACAAAAATGAAACAATAATTAATTATTATTCGTCACCAGCAAAACGCATGTTACTCGCAATATACAATTCATCCATATCATTTTGTACATCTGGCACTGCGAGATCTTCTATTTCCCGCCACAACTCAGTATCGTTTATGTTACTCGAGAATATTCTAGAAGGATCGGTGGAAAACTTGTAAACATTGCGCGTAAAATTCGAATCTGGATTGTCGTTATTCAACCGTTCCATAGTCTCCCTCTCTATTTGTTCTAATTGCTCAATAACACGGTTCGGATCCTCGCCTTTTGGTCTTTCGTTGAAGTCTAGATCGATTTCAATACTGGAATAAATAAAAATTATTTTTACTTTGCATGTATCAATCTTTATTTAGATTATCATATCACGAAAATAATATACAAACAACATTGTTTCTCCCATTTGCATATTGATATTCGCAAAACTTTCACTAAAGTTTATCAAATAAGTTAGCTATAAAATCGTAATATTATAAAAGTAAACAGTCTCTACAGTTTTTATTTTCGTATACAGCATTTTAAAAACAAAATCTGAATGATTTTCACGATTTTAAATGTCACAGATATAAAATCAAATGTTTCCTCTATAATATAATGTTATAAGTTTAGGTTTACATATATATGTAAATAAATATTAATTTTATAATCATAGCCGGATTACGAAAGCACGTTATTGAATCGTGTGACGATATGTTTTATGATTGTTTGGTAAATAATGTTCATCTCTTGAATACTGTGTACTTTTGGACGCAGTTGACACAGATTTCTCTTTGTATAAGTATACGTCTTCGTCTTCGTCTTAACTCTTTGAGCACACTACAAAAAATACTGTTGTGAAATCATAATAGGTCAATAAATAGTAGAATGTACTAGGTACTCATTATTTAATCTCTATCTTTTTTCAATGGACAACTGTATAATGTTCTTATAATAGAGATTAGTGCATGATTGAAAATATTATGCCATTTTCAATGAAAAATTAAATATTAAGATTTTTTTTAATTATTTATTTTAAACAGCTAGTTCCATATATATTCACAACAAATTCATATGTTATTAAATAACGAATATATATTCGTTTACTATTTATTATGTATACGAATAAACTTACCCAGTATCCTTTTTAAACTTCTCCCACACGTCTGCTGATAGAGTCATAGGTATTTCAGCAGCTACGGCCCGACAAGCTTGCTCCATTGTTTCTTCTGTTCTTATGGAACTAGCTGTTTAAAATAAATAATTAAAAAAAATCTTAATATTTAATTTTTCATTGAAAATGGCATAATATTTTCAATCATGCACTAATCTCTATTATAAGAACATTATGAATTTATTTATATTATTATAATTTATTTTTATGAATAGCATATAATGTTCTGTCGTTATGTACGTCTCTGTAAGAATTTTAAAATATAACGAGGCATCATTGGTTAGACCGTTAGAGGGTAGGTACTTCACAATTATTTCCATGTGCATGTGGTATAATAAATAATTTCATCATATAATAGATATTACTTATCAACCTAATTTCCGTTTATTTACTAAATAACTAAATACATCTCAATATGTATTCATCATTATAATAAAAAAAATGACATGTACTTGAACTGTTACGACTGTTCTTCGTTCTTCGTAAAGCCCGCGCCAAATTTCCACAAACCGGCGCATTTGAAGTCAACTTGCTTCCACTTGCACTAGAATGCCATTCGTCATCTATGGACAATAAAAATAACTATAAGAATGTAAGCTGTAAGACATAATTTGACCTCATTTTTTTTATAGATTAAGCCTGAGAAATACACACATCTATGCGTAAATAGTCGAAAAACATAATCCTTATTTTGCCACATTGAGAAAAAGCACGTACCCAAAAGAGTATGCATTATGTGTAATTTGGTCGGTTTGTCTATGGTGCGCTCGACCGCTGTTTTCGGTCTCTGTGGCAAACGGACGCGCGACCGTGTTCCCGCGCATTCTGTTGTCGCTGGTCTACGAAACGTTCGTTCCCGCTTCATTTCAACTTTTGGAACATTTGCATCCGCCTGCAAAGTAAGATATTTTGTTTTGAAATGATGTAGCGCATTAAATCATTTACCTCCTGGTTTTCCTGTAAGCGAATTGACAAATATAGAGGAAAAGAACTAGAATGATGAAACTGATTCATTTGCAATTTGCCGACAATATTACAGCAAGAATAATATACTAATAATATAAGTCCAAGCAAACCAAATAGAAACGATTTTTGGGAAGAATAGTCGAGTTAGTTTTAAAGCACCTACTTGTATCTCTCCCTGATGAGAAGGTCCAGGTTGAACATCATCAAAATTGGTTTCTTTATTAGCGACCACTTGGTCTTCCTCAATATCACTCACACCTGCTTCCGAGTCCGAAGATGCTTCTAATGATAAGTTTTCATCGGCTAAACATGATAAATGAAATTATTAGGCATTTTAATTAGAAAAACGGATTAAAATAAGATAAAATTTTTAACGACAGTAATTATGTTTGTATCAAAAAGAAAGCTGCGTAAATTTTTTTTTATAAGTAATTTAGTTTGATTGAGTAAAATAAAGAAGGTTTTCTACACTAAAAATCCGTGACCCTTTGTGAGGTATGCAGGTGCCTTTTACACCTAATCAGGCTTCTATTTCCTGCCAAAGAAAGTGAAACATTTTTGGATTAGTTTTTACTTTTAAGAGCGTGTACGCGGTTCGTGCGCTGTTTGGCTCAAATATGTGATTTTTCAAACCAGATTGTCTATCAACCACTTATCTTACAAACATTTGAGTTACTAATAATTTTAGGAAATGTTATTGTCTATGTTGTTAGATAGAGTTTTTTTTCGATTAATACAGTATTTGTGAATACCATCAAGATTACTGAGTAGATGTTTACTTAATTTCACTTTTAGTGTCAATTTCGAAGCTAAAAATATCTGAAATTACTGACAGATCTAACAAACATTTTTTTTAACTGCAAAAATCCTTAAAAAAGTCGTTAGTTAAAAGATTTTTTTATTTTGGACTCCCAACTTATGAAATTAAAATCCGAACAATGTGAATTGAACTGTGAACAAGTTGCTAGGCGCTCTCTCTGACCCCTGTTGACCTTTGCCTTGCATAGTAAAAGGATAGCGCATGCTTCGATAGATCGAGTAGATTTTGACTTGCGCTAAATTGAACGCGCGCTCTTAAGCGGCTCTACGCTTACGTATTCATCACTCGGCCATGTCATGATATAGCTATAGCACTAACGTAATTAAAACTACGCACAATACAATATCATATAATACAGTAATAGATCCCAGATACAATAATAATTATAATCGTAACATTAATCTATGTAATTGATCTAGCTTTTATATACGACTAGCTGCGCTTCGCGGTTTCACCCGCGTGGCTTCGCTCCTGTTGGTCTTAGCGTAATTATATAGCCTTCCTCAATAAATTGGCTATCTATTATCTAACACCGAAATAATTTTTCAAATCGGACCAGTAGTTCCTGAGATTAAACAAACAAACAAACTCTTCAGCTTTATAATATTAGTATCTTAATCTTAATCTTAATACTATTATAAAGGCGAAAGTTTGTAAGGATGTATGGATGTATGGATGTATGGATGTATGGATGTTTGTTACTCTTTCACGTAAAAACTACTGAACCGATTACAATGAAATTTAGCACACATATAGAGGGTAACTTGGATTAACACATAGGATAGTTTTTATCCCGGAAATCCCACGGGAACGGGAACTATGCGGGTTTTCCTTTGCAAACGCGGGCGAAGCCGCGGGCGGAAATCTAGTAGACTATAAATAGTTAAATACAAAACGTCAAACCTTAAAAAGTTAATTTTATAATCTTTATCATACTTCAAGATCACATATGTATCTTAAACTAATCCATAAAAAATAAACTAACCATTATCGTCTTGTAACGGACGGTCATCCAAATGCGTCAACATTGGCAGAGCTGACGTCACGAGCGACGTATAATGCTGCAGGTCGGACAGTGGTGTTCCTCGTAACACAATACGTCGTAGGGAACTACACACTCCTAATGTCCAGAGGCGGCTCGATTCTTCTATTGGATTTCTAGTGACATAAAAAGTGTCTGTTTTGATTAACTTACTGGTAGAATGGCTACGCTTTATGAAAGATTTGATTGTAGCACAAGCATGCATTCTATGCTCAATATTTCATTGATTTTAGGGAATCCTCCGGTGATATCACTCGTATAAAACAAAGTATTCACATGCTACATTATAAGAAAACATTCAAACGTAATAGGCAGATACATAGTTAGTACATACCTAATAAGAAAACAATTATCTCAGTAATTTGGCATACTTACTGTGCAAGATTCAATGTGTGTAACTTTTGCAACACGGCTAACGGATTTAAATCATGGAGGCGGTTTCCAACAGCGTGCAGTTCCCGGAGAGTTCCCAAACCCCATATCCCGTCGAGAGACGTGAGGCCGCAACGGTTTACGCTCAAAAGCTAGAATAATTTGTTCCATAATCTAAATAATTATTTATAAAAGTAACTCCGTAGACCTGGATTTGGAATGCTGAATATAGTAATTAATATCATGCCTTTTTGCTCGAAGAATAGGCGCAAAATGGCAAAATTCTAACACAATCATTCACGCTATTTTATTCTATAGAAAGTTTACTTGTAATGAGCAATAAAGGTGGCATTTATATTTTTGTGTAAAATATAATTTGATTGGAAGTTTGGAAGTAAAGGGATCGACCATAGAACATTAAAGAAATAAGCACCTTCCGTTTAGTATTATAAATATTATCTCATATCTGTGCTTCCGTTAACCTTTATGCCGTTAACTTTTGAACAAGGGCTTAGAATCTGTGGTATAGCTGTAGTAGGTATCTGTGGTATAGCTCTTACTTTTTGTACTAATATCAAGATTCAAGATACTATTGTACCTATTAGAAACTGTACCTTTAAATGGACCAATCCAATGCCGAGATCTCTTAAAGACGATATAGCACTCCCGTCGAGGGTCAATGAACGTAGTCTTGGAGCCAAAACGTGTAACCTTCGCAAGCCTACACGCTCCGCTACTACTCGCAATTTGGCTTCACGAATTCTTAGAACTTCTTCGTCAGTTGTGACACCACTGCTTTGTTTCTTATAAAACAAATAACTCTAGGTGACTACCGTGGGAATACAATATAGGTAATTACAGGTATATCTAAATTCTGATCTCCTAAGAATAAAGGAACCATATTCGATTATGTACTACGATATATCGAGTATCAGGAAATGCATATCCATTGCAAAAGATTATCATCGACCACGACATATAATATCATGTGGTGTTATTGCAGAATAGATGTAGATTATTATAGGTACTCCGTACATACCGTAATTAGTATACGATTAAAGAGAGATTAAAATTTTTTTTTTTTTTCATGCACCAAGTTTATACAGTTTTAGAAAGTTTAAATTGTTACTTTCTATCGTTTTAACGTGTCGAATAATAACTATTTGCTTTTGCAAAAAAGATAAAGGACTGCTGAAGCTATTTTGGCTTTACGGCTAGGTAAAGGAGTGACACAACGTTACAAAAGTATAGCTAAATTGTACATTTTTAATTTAAGAACTTACGAGCAATTCTATGAGCGTCAACTCTCTTGGGATGACAATCCGTCTATAGCCTGGAAGACGACGTTCCAGTTCATCTTGCCCAGATGGCTGTTCTGGATCAGGCGGTCTCATCGCCAATGCTCTAAATTAATAAATGAAATTTATTTCCATTTTTTGTATGTACGCAAGTTACACACTTAATAACATAAGAGCAGATTGTTTACTGGAAAACTAACTACGTCTGCTTCTTTTTTTTTTAATTTTCCTGCAAGCAACCGTATACAAAAAAATGCGCAGAAGTAGCTAATGAATCACTAAGTAGGAAAAACAACATCATAAAACTTAAATATACCTAAACAAAGGTGTTGCTCGAACATTCTGAGGTTCTGATGAGCTTGTACTAGAAATTTCGGAGGGAGATGGCGATGCTATTACACTGGGAGTCCTTGGTGCAGAACCCAGCTCCACACATGGCGCTTCATGAAACGGCATAGCACACTAATACGCACAACTACTTGTTATATTTGATTCTATATCTTATTCCAAAGTTATTTAATGATTTATCATAAAGTTTTTACGAGATCTAACAGTTATTCTATATTAATAAACAAAATAATTCAGAAAATATTTTGTATAATAACAAATCTGTTGTCAATGACAACAAATTGCAGAGAATCAGACAACGACGCGAAGTTATAAAATCCAAAAATGCACGCCTTTCGTTTTTCTAATCAATTGTAATTAGATGCGATTAAAATAATAAATTAAATTAGACATGGTCCATGATCTGGCCTTAATTTTTTAATACTCATACTCTACATAAAAAAAGAGATAGATTCGGAACACATTCGGAAGTTACTGTAACTACGCCAGTTTCAGAAAAAAGTATATCCAACATGTTTGTTTTTCTTTTAAAACACGTTTTTGTTTTAATTTATCTCAAAATATCGTTTAAAAATTTCATAAACGTTATTGTTGAAGCTAATGTTTTTCCTCGACATTTTTTTTTTTTTGTTTTTTTTTATGACACCTCCTCCTGACCCTCCTGACCTAAATGTGAGTGCTACAGAGCAAGTTTTATTTTTATTTTTTATAGCTGCGTCATTACGTTTGAATTCGCGGCAAAATACGTGCCTGTCTGATATCCTAGGCTAGGAATTAGGATTGAACTATCATCTTCGAGCGAAGGCGCAAGAATCCGCGTTACAAAGTATACACGATTACGCAAAATTCGTGTATATGTTACCGGAAATGTATGTAATCCGTCATTATATACAATTCCTAGGAAATGTATATAATTCCTAAAATCGCACGGAAATGTGCGAAATAAATTATTTTATACACATTTCCTAGGAAATCTATACATTTCCTAAATAGCTATCGGAAATGTAAAATATTAAAGATATTGTTATGTCGCAGGCTAATTGTATATATAATCTGGCCGTTTACAAACGGTCGGCATTTTGTAGTAACTATGCCGATAATTCGTAATCAGAAATTTTTGGTTTGGATAAGGGGGTGGGTTAGGTTAGGTTCGTGTTTTTTAAAACTACACAGAAATAGGAGCCCCACGAAGTGGGGCTCCGTCGGCTCGCGACCGTCTTTTTGTAGAATTTTGGAAAAAGACGAATTTTCGGCATATTAAAACAGCTAGCCGTAATGTAATACGGCGGATTATACAATCCGACTGCGCCAAATATACGCGGGGACAGCGGGACGAGGGGACTGATTACTTGCCAAATGAAAATTTGATTTTATAAGAATAAATATAAGTTGATTTTGTGATATTTACGTTAAAAGTTAGATAGTTGATTTTTAAAATGTTAATTAGTAAGATAATAATATGAACATTATATTATTACAATTTTACGGTATGACTGTTACCCGATTGTATCAATAAGAGCTATAATAAAAAAAAATAACAACGTGTTTTATTACAGAAAGCATTTACTTTACACATTTCCTAATACGATATTGGAATTGTATACAATTCCTAGGAAGATTATACATTTCCTAGGATATGCATGCATTAAATAGTTTTTTAAACAATATTTTATACATTTCCTAAATGGTATCGTAATTGTACACATTTCCTAGGAATTGTATACAATTCCTTGATTTCATACATTTCCGGTAACATATATATTGTATCTAATCACAGAGTTAAAATGTGCTTAAAATCAGCATTACATTTTACAATATATACACGAGTAGTTTCCTATGGTTGCGTTCTGGCTATGTATAGATGGGAAAAACGCACCGCCGCGGCCGGCCGCCCCTCTGAATCTATTGTCATCCAAAAGTTCATAAGTATAAAGTGATACACAAATAACCATTACTTGATCTGTATATATAACATTGACCATCATAATAAATAAACTGTCTAGACCTGTGGTCCAGACAAACCATCAAAGGTACCTATTAAGATATTTTAACATATTGTAACCATAAAGGTATATTCGTTTTGATAATTAATGGTATAAATAAACCAGTAATCTAAACACAACTAAATAAGATTTATTATGCAGTAGGAATTACTTAAAAACTTTTGTATGGGTTATGGGTTGTACCACGGTTGTAGAGTTTGGCCAGCCAAAGCTGAACCCAGTGTTTTTTGTAGCGGCCACACTATGGAATGTCATCATGGCGTTTCGGCGTACAAGTTAGTTGTCAGTTTTGTTGAAAACTGTTCAAATCATTTGCTATAATAACGTTTAAATCCTGCTGTGTTGTGTACCTAATGTACCTATATACTATGATCACCTCTAAGAATATCAAAAGTATCAAAATGTTTTTTTACTACTAAAGCCGATGTTACCAGGTCCATATTTTTTTAAATTTGCCGCCTTTTACTGGGTTCAGCTTTGGCTGGCCAGACTCTACTCACGTTGTACTCAACATCGGCGAAAAGTTTAGACCTCATTAAACTCACAAAAAAAAAACTAATATGTCAGATGTCTAATGTCAACTTCATAAATCATTATTTGGCGCCAAAACACTACAAAGTACAAGGATTGAAAATTTGAAGCTTTACCTTAACTTATCATTTAGATTTTAGAGTAATTTCAGGGTTGTTTGTGGTTATTCCGCTGAGCATTATTCAAAGAAAAATGGGGATTATCAACGGTTGCGAAACACATGATGAATATCAATATCTGAACCTGGTGAAACAGATCATAGAAACAGGTAATTATCTAAGTTTCACAGGTCACTGTTCTTTTATTAAGTACACTGATAAGTGTAGTTATAGATCAATAATGTTGTAGGTGATGAACGTATAGACAGAACTGGAGTGGGAACCAAGTCTATATTTGGAGCAATGCAAAGATATTCCCTCAGTAATAAAGTTTTACCCCTTTTAACTACCAAGCGCGTTTTCACCAAGGGGGTTATAGCAGAGTTATTATGGATGATTTCTGGTTCCACAGACAGTAAAGCTCTAGCTAGCAAGGGTGTTCATATTTGGGATGCAAATGGTTCCAGGTCATTTTTAGACAATTTAGGATTAACAAATCGTGAAGAAGGTAAGCCATACACAAATCTTTTATTAGCAAATTATATATCATAATTAATTGACATTCTTAAAATTAAAAAGAAATCCACATAAAATGATGCTAGAGAGTATTTTTTATGATCCTTTATAACTTATAACACTTGTTTTATTCTTATACCTTTTTATATCAGGTGACTTGGGTCCTGTCTATGGCTTTCAGTGGAGACACAGCGGGGCTACATATAAAGACTGCAAAACTGATTACACTGGCCAGGGGATTGATCAATTACAGAATGTTATTGACACTATCAAGTAATATAAAATGCATCAATGCAATAATTACAAATAATAATACAATCAACCATTAACAGTAACCTTATTTATAAATAAGGCTAATATTAACTGCAAATAAGCTGAAATTCTTTATTTTTAGGAAGAACCCTGCCGATAGGAGAATTTTAATGTGTTCATGGATACCATCTGATCTTAACAAGATGGCGTTACCTCCTTGCCATTGCTTAGCCCAATTCCATGTGGCAAATGGCAAACTTTCTTGTCAATTGTACCAAAGGAGTGCAGATATGGGACTAGGTGTACCTTTCAATATTGCTAGCTATGCTATCTTGACACATATGATAGCACACATTACAGAACTTGAGGTTTGTACCTGCATTGCAACCACTCTATATAATATATTAACAATGATTTGGGACAAAGACACCAAACATTCTACATGATCCTGCCATTGAAATTATACAACTTTCACTTATCTTCAATATCGCTCGCTCAAGTTTTTTTTATAAAAATTTTCTATCATAAAAACTTTGTAGTACATAGGTACAAGAAAGAAATATAAAATGAATTCTTTATCATATTTGTCTTTTTGCAGGCCGGAGAATTTATCCACACTACTGGCGACACACATGTGTATCTTAATCATATAGAACCTCTTAAAATACAATTAGAAAGAGAACCAAGACCCTTCCCTACATTAGAATTCAGCAGGAAGATTAACTCTATTGATGACTTCAAGATTGAAGACTTTGTTATTAAGGACTACAATCCACACCCTAAGATTGAAATGCAAATGGCTGTTTAAAATAAATGTTTCAATGAAAATTGTATTAAAAATTATATATTACTATACATTTAAGAATTAATATTATTTTAGTAGCTTTCCACAGCATTGTGTAACACTTAACAAAATTATATTTTAACTTTCCTCAAGAAGCACACAATGAAAACAGAATAAAAATTAGTGCCGTAGTTTGAGTTCATTGTATAGACTGATAGACAAATGCAGCGGAAGCTGTGGCAGAAGACTTTGTATCATCACAATATGTTGTAATGTTAGTAGTAATTGTTGTATTAAATCATTTTTTCAGTATTAATGTAAGCTTAAACATGTGATGAAAAACACAAATCATTTCATAATTTGCTTTATTAAAATTACATTTATGATACTAAAAAACGCCCATAACTAATTAAATGGCAATTCATTCTTAAAAATAAGTGATGTCATTTTGTCAATACATTGCATTTATTCAAAATGTTAAATTCATAATATAACAAATCTATAATAAACATTTGTTATCTTACAATCTAGACAACATCCTTAAGTATTTACTGTTTGTACATTAATTTCTTTTAACATGATGCATATATTTGTAGAACAAAGACTGCAACAGAAATATTTTGTACAAATAAAGTTGTGTTAATTTCATGGATATTGTAATTGACTTTGATAAATAAATGGTGTCAATGGAAATCTACTTTCTTATTATCAACACATTTGATCGTCCTGTGATGGTACCTGAAATATATAGGGAAAAATGTTATAAATTATTTTTATATAATTTATAAAAACATTGAATTTTAAAATACAAAAACATTAAAAATGAATCCCTATTTCACTTGATCACGGGCATTACGCGTGAGCGGCTGGACTGATTTCAACAAAGACTACAACCTTTGCCGGGTTAGCTAGTTGAATGTATTTTATAGCCTCAATATTACAGATCCCTCGAAAACCCAAGTAAATCATTATTAAGCAAGAAAAATTAATATTACTGTCAAATTGATTTACTGAATAAAAAATTGTTTACCTGTGATTGTTCTTCTAACCTACTACTTGGTATAGGCAATGCAGCCATTTGTTCGGCTAATGCCATAGTTTCCTCAGATTCTACTTTTATTTCTACCCATAGTGTATCTGAAAAAAGTAAAATAATAAATATAATGCTTAGTTGTATTTAGGTTCAATTTTACCATCTTTCTATCCACTTTCTTTCTTTGATTCATCAAATATATTATTTCTGTACTATTTCATAGATCATTCTCATCTTTAATTAATTATTTTATTAAAAAACAGGTTTTTGCACAATATTGTGCAATCTTGCCAATGGTAATTCAAATAACACATCATGTTCATACATAAATAATGATAAACATTGATTAATTTTATCTTAAATAAATAAAATAAAATAATGGTTTATATGGAACCTACCCCCTATTTGTTCTCCTTTTTCTGTAACTAAGTGGAAATAGCCTCTAAAAGTTCCGGGAGTGCTGGGCGCTACAAGTTTAATAGTTATTGTTGTGGTATGTCCAGGTGGTAAAGGTGGTACAAACACAGGAGTGGCTCCCAAAGGTTCACCTCCAGCCTGTATCAACCTACAACTCCCTGGCCATCCTTCTGTGCCTGTATTTGCTATACTCCAATTCTGTTCAAAACTGTTGTCATAATAATTAAAATTAATTTCTTAATAAACTTAACAGCTATCAATAGGCAAAAGGTTCAATAATGTTTTTATGCATCCTGGTAAATACATTTTTTTATTACTAACAGCAATAAATATTCTGCTCCCACTTTGTAGGAAGCAAGAAATGAAATGTTGTTGAAAAAATATATCATTGCTAAGAGGAAAAGATAAGCCTACTGACACACTTTTATACTATTAGAATATATCTACTAAATAATGATAATATATAAGTTCATAAGGTTAAAAAGAAACTTTAAAATAGAAGTAGGTACAATATAAAATTTACCAAGATCCAGGACCAACTGCCGACTCCTGTGTTTGAGCTGCTTTAAGAGACATGGATGGAAGTTTGGGTGGTAGACTATAATCTAAATAACAACATATTGCTGCTTGTAAGTTCCTAAAAAATAACAAATCATCAATGAAAATCTTTCCAATCGGTATTACTTCACCATATAACAATATTTGTTTTTAATGGGCCATTTACCAATTACTCATATCTAGGAAAAAACTTGCAGTGTTATAATTTAAACTAGGTCCTAGAAGTCTTTGCATTTGGTTTATAAGTTCATCTCTATCTGTGGTGTTCATGCAACTAAATTGCAACAAGAGATTTTGATCTATCTCCCCGGGAATAGCAGAACCGTCCACATCCATTGTTTTTCTTTTCAGTTATTATAATATTGCATCAATACGACTCACAATTGCACTTTTGACATTCCTTTGTTTATATTCGTCAGCTGACCAAGTAAACGCCAATATTCACCATTTAATCAATCTATTTACTTTCAGTGATTTAAATTAAGTTATGTATACACAAAGCGCATTATTTACATAAAAAATATGCAATGACCGAATAACATCAAATTACGATTGAAATTATCAAATCACACAGACAGTGGACCAGCTGTCATCACTCATCATTATTATTATTACTAAATAACGAGAAACCACAATGGTCAAAGTTATATTTTTATCTGTGATTCGTTTGTTTAATCTACATTCAAAAAGATAACTCAGTTTAGGAGAATATAATATGCTTGCTTTTCTTGTACTTAAACTTGAGGCGTATGCAGAAAGATAGCTGGAAACTTATAAGCGCTTACCGGCGCTTGACAACGTTGGTTCGTTCTACACAAAAGAAGCAGGTTGAAGCAGACCAAGACAAATTTTATTAGACTATAGGCCCATGTTGAAAAAGTTATAGGTCATTTGAACCACCAGGTGACCTATTTAGAACGATATAAGAGCATAAAATAATAAGATTCAGCACTATGCCGTCACTAGTAAGCTGTCCAACTGAGTGCAGATGAGAATTCGAAAGTACAGGTAGAGTGAGAACATTTCGGTCACATATTTTTGTACGGCATTCTTACCACCGATAGATCCATTAAAAATAATAAGAAAACGCACAGTGCCGTACAAAAATGGTGGTCCACAAAGTCGGAATATTTTTTTTATTTTCCGACAATTACCGGGGTAAATTTGGTAATTGATTTTGTACGGCATCTGTGTCATACTATTTCAATACTGCTTTTAATCCATTATTCCGCAACGCCGTACAAAAATCATGCGACAAGGGGAAAAAATCGAGACTTGCAATCCCCTCTCTTTCCGTAGTCCAGGGGGTGATTTGAAGAAGTACGGCTTCGGTTCCAAAACATTATCTAGCACTCAAAAGTACTATTATATGTAATGCCGAATAGAAAGTACTAGACTACCTAAATTCCTCATAGGATAAAAGTTTCTTGCTTCTGAATTAATGATGTCACGAGATTAAATAATATGTAAAACGTGTGTAAAGCGATTTTGAATGAATTCGTAGACAATTTCTGCACCCGCTGCAGCTGGTACTATCCTCCTTCTCATAATCAGCATTATCTAATTTAGTTTCTAAATTTAGGACAGTGTTTTCAGAAGCTTCTTCTTATTAATTTTTTTAGGGAAGTGTAATAAGGGCTTGAGCAAGGTGAGGTGTAATAAGCGCATAACAAAAAAAAATGCGACTGTAAGAGCGTTTTCACATTATCCGATCCGATATCGGATATCGGACGCCGATAGCCGATATCCGATATCGGATACAATTTGCCCTTTCAAATTGTCCGATAAAATCGTTCCGATATCATCATGAGTGTTGTCAGAAATTTTTAGAGAAAACTAAACTAAATTGCCAGTTGATAAAAAAAGGTATAATTAAAAAAAATTCAAATGATAGATCATAGTTGTACATACATTAAAAATAACTACGTTAAAAAAAACAACTTCAAAAAAAGAAAAGTAAAATGTAAAAAAGATTTGATATCATTAATTACTGCATATTATTTAGATGTGCTATTTACTAAATAGTTTTGATATCGGTCATTTGTATAGTATAATATGTTAACACATTATAAATTAAATAAATTTATATCAATACCTACTACAACCTAGTATTAGTTAATAGTTTTAGTAATACATATTAGTAAATACCTTTCAAAATCTATTAAATGTATTTTTAGCAAGACGTACCTAGTCATTTAGTCATTTTTGACGTGACAACGCGAACGTCTTATAATTCGATAAAGCCGGCTGCACGCACGAAAAAACATGACTCATGCGGCGTTACCTCGCTCTGAGGCGTTCCATGTAGGCTTTTGAAGTGCAAGCGAGAGTGCGGAACGAGCGACAAAGAAGCACAATCGGACGGTGTCACGTTCAACTATCGCCAGTAAACCGACTTTACAGACAACCAATTTTTTTCACTATATACATTTATAAAAGTTCATGTAGTACCTATGATAAATTTATTAAGTGATACAATCTTTGTTCACATTTTCTTTTCTTTTTCTTATTACACTGTAATATCCTAAAATAATATTGTCACCCGTTCAAATATATTTGTAATATGATTGTTGTAATTTCCTGTAAGTAAAGATACATAAATTATTTTATTGTCATAAGCAATTATTTTGAATTAAGAGTTTTCAAACTTTGTATTCTTTGTTGTAAATTCAAAAAAAAAAATCGGTGTGAAATCTCCTCCTTTTTTTGAAGTCGGTTAAAAACAAAGCACTCAATGACAACAATACAATATAATTTGGAAAATCCAAAAGTGCACGCCTCATAATTTTTTTTTAATAATTATTTATTAATTATTATTTTTGTTTATTTAATAACAATTAAACCACATCGAATCAGACCCTGAAAAATGAAAGGGTTCTATTCCTGAGCATACTCAAGCGTAAGAGAAAAAAAAAGACTCGATTAGTAAAGTATTTCGGTCGCTATCGTGTTAACAAGAAAATCCTCCGCACATACAGACACACGGACGTCCAAGACAGAACTTTTTTAAACTGTTTTTTAACTAGTTTAAATAACAAAAATGACATCAAAAATATCATGAATGTTAAAAATAGTGTTTTTTCTTAATATGTGTGTGTATGTATTATCTTACAAGTGCAATGTATGATACATAAAGACATTTTAAGTTTGAAAAATCAGATGTTTTGCGCGAAGTGACAGTAGTACCCACCTCAACGCTTCGCTTATGAGGCGTGCAAAACAGCACAACCAACATCCGAGTAGGAGGAGGAGCGAGGCAGAATGAGTTAAAATAAAGATGATAGACACTAATGTTTTCGAAGATAGATATTTGAATTTAAGAACGCAATATATTTTTGTTTACTTCAGTTCAGCAAATTGCCGTATATTTTAATACGGTAATTAAAATAGCTGCCGTAGAAATCGTATTTTTAATGCCTATAAACACTTAAATGTGTGTTTTCTTAATAAAAAAAGGTTTCTTTTAATAGAAAGGGTTTTAGGTTAAAGCAAAGAATTTTTTTAAAGATTTAGCGCCATAAAAGACTGAAAATACACATACTAGTGCTTTTTTGCTGTTAATATACTGCCTTTTCGAAAATTGAGTTGGCAGCACTGAACATTATCGTCCGATAGCCGCTGGCATATCGGTGTCGGCTCCGATATCCGATATCGGACCGGACAATGTGAAAGACAGGTACATATTTCATACATTTTACTTCCCTCTGATATCGGATATCGGCTATCGGCGTCCGATATCCGATATCGGATATCGGCTATCGGCGTCCGATATCCGATATCGGATCGGATAATGTGAAAACGCTCTAATTGCTGTTGGGATATGGTCCGAGGGCTTCCGAGGGTTATGGGGTTATGGGTTTGGCGTTGACAGCTGACACTTGACAGTTGACATAATATATGAGTGGGTGGTACACACATGAAAGATTATTTATAATTTTCATATTTTCGCAAGTTTTCTACTGATATTTTGATTTCGTTGTACTAACTTTTAGTTTCAATGCGCTCTATATTACAATTATAAATGAACACACTTAATTTGGTGGATTAATTTATAATTTTTAATTAAAAAGGGAAATTCTGGGGTATCGTGCTTATGTATTCGAATTGTTATAATATGTTTCTATTATTTATTTATTACTCCCTTAATTTCCCTTGTAATAAAAATGAGTTAGTGTTATCCAACGAATAGGGAAGCTTCCGGGTAAGAAATAGTTACTATGTAGATTTAAAAAATATTTATTATTCATTTATAGTTCCGCTTATTATATAAATTCAAATTTAAATTTTCAGTTACAAATGAAAACAACAGTTCATGAAGCTTTTATTTTGGAGTATATCTTATTGTTAATTTAAGTTTACTTAGATATGGAAGTTGAGGAACCAAAATCAAAGAAGCAATATAAATGTGCACATGTTGGCTGTACAGCTGAATTTGATAGACCTCATAGATTAACACAACACCACTTAACACATATTAACTGTGTAAGTTCTCTTAAACATCCTTAATTATTTTGAGTTGATACAATAATATAATATTACTATTTGTATTTATTGTTAGAAACCATTTACCTGCGTTGAAGATGGGTGTGGAAAATCATACACAAGCAAAAGTCACTTAGAGAGACATATAAATAGTACACATAGAAGCTATAATGCAGATGTATTGTATACGTAAGTATTTATTTTGTATTATTCAAAGGGGTCTGTAGTAAATTCCTTATTTTTTAGTGACTTAAAATAATTGTCTGTGTTAAATTAACTTAAATTTAAAAGAAATGAACTTGTTTTTTATTCATCGGACTTCTTCATTAGCCAGCCAGTCACAAAGAATTGAACTTTTATTTAAACAATGATAGAAATATATTGTTTACAGTATACTAATCTTGTACCTTAAACATAGCTACGTACATATGTTTTTTTCATCACTATAATTAATTCTAAGTAAAAGTTTACAGAACAGAAAAGACAACTGAGAGTATTTTGTTATTGTTTCAGCTGTCCAAAATGTTTAAAACAATATGCAAATAGGCAAAATTTAAAAAGGCACTATAAAATACAGCATCTTGACGGAACCAAACCATTTGCATGTGAACAGTGTCCACTCTCCTTTAAACTTAAGCATCAATTGAGCACTCATATGTATCATCACACTGGAATTAAGGCTTTCAAGTATGTATAATTTATTATTATAATATTTACTATTTTACTTACTAAATAATCATTTAACTATTATTTAAATAGACACAATAATTAAGAGAAAGAAATGTTGCCAAAAAGCACTGATTTTATTTCACAGTATTTAACAAAGTAATTTCTAAAAGTTTCATACATGTAGTATGTGTATGTTTGTGTGTGTATGTTTTAGGCAGTATATTGACATTCTAAATATTGCAGTTGTCCAATGTGTCCAAAACAATTTGTTACAATAACGGAACAGAAGAAGCATATAAGAAACCATAAAGTGTTCACATGTGAGCATTGCAATCAACAATTTACAAGATGGACGGATGTATTGCATCACAAGCAGACAAATCATCAGTCAGAAGGTATATATTATTTTTCTTCTTATACAAATCTTGAAGATATTAAGTTTTGTATTTATATTGTTTCATTATTTAAATATCTTGTAAGTATTTTAAGAATAACATTATTATTTTCAGAATATATATGTGATGATTGTGGAAAAATATTTAACCGAAGACAGCACATAGTCCGTCATGTTAAACTTCACGCGAATTCCAGGGAAAATACAATTTACTTTTGCCCTTTTGAAAACTGTTTTAGGTAGTATGTGTTTAATTATGTAAATAAATTCATTTTACTTTTTATTATTTCCCGTAATATAAATGTTCGAACCTTTTTTTATTTCTAGGCATTATTCAAGGAACAGCAATTTAAAACAGCACATACAAGTAAAACATGAAGGGATGACATTTAATTGCCATCTTTGTGATGCAAAATTGACTACAATGGTACATTTTATTATTACCTACTCAAATTTGTGGAAACTAAATGAAAACCTGAGTAAAAGATGTAAATGTACATTTATTTTAATTTACAGGCAAAATTGAATGAACACATAGAAAGGCACAATCGTCCTCCAATGTATAAGCCACCAAAGACATTAGTTACAGGTAGAAAAAAACGCAAAGATGCCTATGTTCCAAGGACAAATACAGCCCTAAAATTAGCAGGACTGCACTGTTCTTTTGAACAAAATCCATATATGGCTCAAGGTGGAACTGTTGAACCTAATGTAGAAAATGGAGGTGTTAACCAGCTGTGTAATATAGGAATCCAACACGAAAATCCTGTAATCATTTGAATTTAAAACTGATTAGTTGAAAATTGTGATAGTACCTCGAATGTACAATAAAAAAATATTTATAATTAACAGGTACTTTTATTTTAAAGCTAATGCTAAAGAAGTCAAAACAGTCTTGAAACTCGCATGTTTGTGTACCTACTTAATTTGCCTTAAAAGTAAACGTACCATCATGCTTATTCGTTACGTTCTTATCGTTCGATGCTATGCAGTTGACTTATATACTCTGTGGCTCGGAGCAATTAACAAGCCTGGAGAAGTAACAATTAATTGAACGTTTCTTATATAGTGGCTCTCTTTTATTCAATACCCTAATTAATGCGATAGAAAGAGACAACACACTGTTATCGGCTTGGCATTCAAATCCACATGTAGCCACTTTTTGTTCTAAGAAGGTAGTGCTTGCCACTTTATCGAATACTAAAATATCGATAAATAAAAAAATTAAGTTATAAAATTGCTTGAAGATAATTTAAGATTCTTTTAATTTTGAATTATGGATAGGTAATTCCAAATTTTAAGATTCGTTTAATTTGGAATTATTCATTTACGATGCGTATTGACTGCCTTGCATTTTATGGTAGTGGTATTTATAAAAAAATATTATTAGGTATTTCGGTTTAGGTTGTTTTTTATGGTTTCGTAAAAAGGTACGTATTTTTTCCTGTTTTCATAGATTCATTCATAGAATTATACGGAACCCTTCGTGCGCGAATCTGACTTCCACCTGGTTGATCTTTTTACAAATCAATAATCGTATCCTACTAATATTATAAAAGCAAAAATATATAAGAATGGACATTTGATATTCTTTCACGAAAAAACTACTGAATGAGTTTTTATGGAACTTTACAATTATACATATTATAGATTAAACATCAGAATAACATATAGGCTACAATTTACCGCGGGAAAATAACTCATTCCCACAGGAAAAAATTGGTAAAAGTTTAAAATAAATTGCTTCAAATAAAACAAATAAAATTTAAAATTTTTTTTTACAACATTTTATTTTGATACTTAATTAACAAATTACAATATTTATTATTTAAAATAGATGCCACCTTAAACTTGTGGCACAGCATCTCTGCAAAGCACTTTACTTTTCTTCCCGTCTGATTCGAAATGATTTGAACAAGGCCGAGAATGTTTTGAAGGCTTCCAATTTTCCCTGTGCTATAGCTTTAACCCAAACATCTTTTAATTTTTCTCAAGCCAGAAACCTGCAAATAACAATAAAATCCATACTTAAATACCTTTTTTTTCTCCTAACCTAAAGCAGTCATTATCAATGAAGTACTTCGTACCTACTCAAGTATCGATAATTACACAACACTATGGAAGTTATATTTTGCATTTTTTCTAAAAACTAAGCTGATTATGATTTCATTTCAATGATTACGGTTAGATAAAACATAGATGATTATGAAAATAACGTAAATTAACTTATTTATAATACAATTAACAAAAAAATTGATCAAAACACTAACCTGTGAAAAGACAAATTCCAATCTTCATCCGATTTCCCAGTACTACGGCTTTTACAGCCGTGAACAACACAAGCCATGTAATCTTTAGTAAATTATCTTTTCAGAAAATAACATAAGAAACTAGAAAACACGTTTTTCACTTCAAAAACAATAATTAAAATCACCATGCGTTAGTGACCAGACTGGTCACTAAAACAAATTGTAATGGCTATTGGCTACATGTCATTTCAAACTGTCGAACTGACATATATCTGTCCTCTTTTTTCGCATGACATTTTGCCATAAGCCAAAAAGGCCAAACTAGTGCTTTATTGTTCAATTAATTGTTACTTCTCCAGGCTTGATATAATTGCTCCGAGCTCTGTGGTTATCAGTCTGACATTTGTGTCACTGTCATGTTCAAAACTGACACATGAAGCCAACAGTCAACAGCTGGCTTATCAAAATTTATTATTATTTTTAAATCAGCTGTTGCGTGGCTGTTGCCAACAGTTGCCAATAGAGGACTGTTGCCACAGAGGCCGTGCCGCTTTTGGCTGCAGCTACAGTGTTTGTTTTATGTTTTGCTGTAGTTGCTACAGTAATTAACTTAATTTACGTTCTTAGATACCTAAACATTAATCAATATAAGATTGACCTAGTTAATATTTGCTAACTGATCGTATCATACAATATAATAAATGTGTTACTTGTGCTTGCACTTTTAATAAAGAAAAATTGTTTTTACAATATTCAAAGAATTTATTGCACATTCCTAGTTATTAGATATGGAGTTTACTTTAAACGTTTTTACATTGAACTGTTGGTGTGTATATTTCTTTTTCATCCATAAATATTTTTTAAAGATTTAAAATTTAAAATTATTCTTTATTGTTTAGGGGCATTCCATTTGTATCAAAAAACCGTAAGGAACGAATGGAAGCAATAGCAAAATATTTAATCACTAGTGATCATAATATAGTGTGCCTGCAAGAGGTTTGGAGCGAACAGGATTATTTGTATTTGAAGGAAAACATAAGTACTGCCTTGCCTTATTCTCATTATTTTT
The DNA here is from genome assembly GCA_029959065.1 of Colias behrii. Classification (NCBI taxonomy): domain Eukaryota; kingdom Metazoa; phylum Arthropoda; class Insecta; order Lepidoptera; family Pieridae; genus Colias; species Colias behrii. The sequence goes on along the minus strand of JARWMC010000005.1, from coordinate 9,871,363 downwards.
ATAGGTAAATATATAATATTTTTTTACAGTTGAAAAGAGATTGTAATATAATTGTTTTATGATTTTTAGATTAAAGTATTTTTGTTTAATATTATGTTAGTTTTTAATTATTATATACATGAAAAATATATTCTAAGATGTTTATAAATAATATGAAATCTGCTGATAAAAATATATTTTATATTAATATTTATAAAAAAATATTTATTATGATTTTAGCGGTGTGTTGGGTTCAGGACTGTGCGTATTCTCTAAATGGCTCATACAAGATGTTTTCTATCACCAGTGGCCACTGAATGGCTACATACACAAAATACACCATGGTGACTGGTTTGGAGGCAAAGGGGTTGGCCTGTGCAGGATAAAATACATGGAAAGACTGATAAATGTTTATTGTACTCATGTAAGTAATAAAAAGATAAAGCTCTTGACATGATAACACTAGCTGAAATAATCTATGAATTTGAGTTTATCAGTGTTCAATGACTGGTAAATTTGTGAAATAATATTTGGTACCTAGTATTTAGTTTTTATATATATTTGTTTTTCCCATATAAACAAAAGAAAAAAACTCCCATTGCCAGAGGATTATGATTATATATCATACTTTTATTTTATTTGTTTATAATTTACATTCTAAACACACTTATGGCTTGTCATATATTAAAAAAAATCCCAGTTATCTATGTAATGAAAGCTAAATAACCACTATGTATCTATGTTTTGTTATTAATTCCTTTGTTTTATGTTTCATTGTAATTGAAGATATTAATTGCAGTTCAATGTTAGTTTAACACAATGCTATCATGGACTCATTAACATATCTCCTATACATTGAGATAATATTACTTCGTATGGAGCAGACACCACGAACAAAATCTGTGCGCCAAGCGCGGCGGCGCGGGGCGCGCGAATGACAGCTAGACAGTCATAGATTATGCGATGTCACTGACTCACCGCTATAGAGGCGACACTTTGTTTCATTCTGTCTAAGTATTTTATTGGGTGCCACTCCTTACATGCACGTTGACTTGAAATTTTCTTTGTACTTACTTAATATTTATTTTAGGTATAAACTGACTTTACTACGCGGGGCTAACAATATCTGGCATATAATATAGGATGATGTAAATAGTGACGTCATATGGAATAACTTAATTTTTTTCGGGTTTTAGGTTCAGTCAGGGCTATGGGAAGTTTCATTCCTTACAAATTGAGCCTTTTTTAGAAAAAAAAATAAAAGCCGTGTAATTTTGTACAAAATGTTTATTTAGTTCATCATCCTCAGAACATGTTCCCGGCTCAGAAATTGCTTGTATTGTTTTTTTTCAGTACTATTGTAGCACACCTTCGGCTAAAATAAATATAACATAATGTTAGTGATGGCTAAAATAATATTTTATTTGTTATACAAATCCGTAAAATTTTATTATTATTACTAACATCAATACAAGGAACAGCAGACTTCTTTAGAAAACGCCTTCCCGCTTTTGTGGTATATTTATCCTCATCGCGAAAATGCAATGAACAGACGCAAGTTCTATCGGATGGTAACCAGGTTTCTTCACTGCGGTTGTTTGGGACAAATTTTACCCATTTTTCCCTTTCTTCACGGCCCAGACATGGAAACCTTGAATAGAAAAAATATTAATTACTTATCTCTGAACTAGCTGGCTGGCTACGCCCGTGGCTTCGCCCGTGGTTCATATTTCGCAATAAAAAGTAGCCTATGTTCTTTCTCAGGGTCTAAAGATTGTCTGTGCCAAATTTCATCAAAATCGGTCCAGTAGTTTATGAGCCTATTAATTACAATCAAACAAACAAACAAAGTTTTCCTCTTTATAATATTAGTGCAGATAAATAAAAAATAATTCAATTGACAACATTTCAAAATTTTAACCTACTTATTTTTTTATTTTAATCAAAACTAGATCAAAAATTATTATACATGTATTTTTTGCTTTTTCAAAATATTAAAGTTTTCATTCATCTTTTTGAGTTTGAAAATCATCTCATTCTAAAATGTCGTAAACGCCAAATGACGTCATACATATTACATACGGAGGAATAGATTTTTTCCACAGAACAGTAAAAACATATAGAAGTGCGATAATGTCATAATTAGTATGAAAACCAGTGTCGCCAAACCCACACATTTAAACCGATAGTTATACAGTACACTACAAGTAAACTATGCCTTTGATTGGACAGCTTAATTTGAGTAAAAACTGACTTAGGTTATAAATTCAGCATTTCAATATGTACCCTAACGCACCATGTTACGGTTTATTTTAGTATAACATCCCTAGGTATATTAGCTGTTTTGTTTCTCATTGCACAGAAATTCCAAATTCGAAAACATTCAGCTACTCCACAACAGAGGGCGTTAGTTTTCGATAAATAAAACTTTGAACCTCAACACATAGAGATAAGGTTGAAATTTGTGTCACTCAACATTAATGACATTAACTTGATATTTATCTGATGCTATGCCCTGAGGGATGTCAGCCTTGTTATCGATAATTCACAAATAAATATTTTTTGTGTATTTTTTTTTCTTTCTTTTATATGAGTATAGTATAATGTGTCACATTTTGGAGTATGTTTATTACTACTAAGTACGTCTTTTTATATTATTATTATTAAATAAAAAACGGAATAGAATAGTATTAATCTATATTTACAAAATACAACAGAAAATATGCATTATTTTAAATCTTGGAACTGCCGTAGGTTTGCTGTATCGGTGGCCTTTGTTAGACCGCTTAGTGCTGTTCGGCATCCAGTTAACTCGTCACGTTGCATTTATCCATTTCTCTTTTAAATTAGCCTCTTTGGGAAATCTATAAATAAATTGGACAAATGAAAGCTAAGGAAAAATAAAATAAAATTTAATATTTATAATGTTTGTCTTTTCTAAAGTATCGATACTGTCGATATGCGCCACAAGCATCACTAAAGCGACATTCGTTTGTTTATTGCAATAATATTCCAGAAAGTCTTGTTTGCTGTTCAATCTATAATATTACTAATTTCTTACGGATTAAGGTTCATTTTGACTAGATATTTGTATACAATTTTGACAAATTACGACAAGCGAAGTTATAACATAAAATATAATTAAAATAAATAAAAATAAGACTTACCGATGGTATAAAATGCCTCCATTGCTGATATTATTTCGTCTGCTATCATTTTTGCACTCTAATACCGAACAACACGTCCTAATTAATGAATAAATATGGAAAAAAGGTTTGACAGCTGACAACCGACTCGAATATTTTTCTGCGCACAACTGAGAGCAAGTTAGGTGATCTTACCTTACCAGTGACACGTGGGCCACGCCCACATCACACTTCTATCTACTTTACTGTTCTGTGATTTTTTCCTTTGCGACGTAATTTAGATTAAAAAAAAAAAAAAACTCGACAGTTGACATTTAACATTTTATCACTCTTGACAGTTGACACTAAAATAAACCGCCATTCGCCAAGCTTTGTAATTAACTACACACCGTTATTTGCAAGTCTTTTCGAGTATCTTAAATTTTGATAGCTAACATAGATTGTTGTAATTTTATACTACACAATGAAAGTTTCCGAAGGATTTCAGTCTGCTGATAATAGAAACCTACCTTCAGTTAGTTATCTGATGATAATGGAATATATGTATGAAAACGATTGCTACAATGCTGCGGAAACTCGTAGTGCTAAAGCATTACTTGCATCTCGAGAATCTTACGTCGAAACAGCAGTAGGATACGTCGAAGTTAAGCGGGAAGGAAATTTGTGTATAATTAAATGCCGTGTAACACCAGAGTCCAGAACACAAAGTTAAAGGGAAACTATACGTCGTGTCTGCTACAATAGATGAGACTGCAGAAAAAATCATAAAAGTTGAATGTAACGACTGCGCAGCAGCAGCAGGAGGGTGCAAACACGCCATTTGTTTTGTAATTTGGCTTGTTAAACGATCAGATGAGCCATCGGTTACATCAACTGTTTGCTATTGGACTAAACCCAGACTTGCCGCAGCTGTTACAGATAAGCAGTTTGTTTTGGCTAAAAATTTGGGAAGAAAAAGGAAAGTTCCTGAAGATATAAATGTGAATGCAACATTATCCACATTTACTAATGAGTGTAATCTGCGCAATATATCTGAAGGAATGATTTTAAAATATTGCCAAGAACAGCAGCCTGCACTGATTGATTTAACCGTTTTTAATTTAATGCTCCAGTTTATTCAAGATGTCCAATATGATCACAGTTACATGGCATTTAAATCATGGTATGCAAACATCATTACAGACAACCTCAAAAACCAAATAGCTGAAAAAACTAAAAAACAGGCCGACTCTAAATTGTGGCATGCAATGCGTCAGGGTAGAGTGACTGGCTCCAAAATTTATGAGGCAGTGAAATGCAAAACTACAGATGGTGCATTAGTCAACAGTATTTTAGGGGGATATAAAGTGCCAGAGACTCAAGCTATTAAAAGAGGCAAAACATTAGAAAATCTAGTTATACAGGAGCTTGAAATACAACTAAATATCCACATCGAAAAACAAGGCTTAATTTTACTATCCCCTACAATTGGAGTATCCCCAGATGGCATTTGCAAGGACTTTGTCATTGAAGTAAAAAGTCCAATGAGTCAAAAAGCAATGAAAAGGTACATAAACGAAAATGAAATAAAAGAAAAATTTAAAGCACAAATTATGCTTCAGATGTTTGCTGCTAAAAAGAAAAAAGGATTATTTTGTGTAGCTGATCCACATTTTGAACAAAACAAAATCATCCACAAATACTGGATCCTTTATGATGATGATTATATGCAACATTTGTTAAGGGGTGCTGAAAATTTCTGGGAAACATATATTTTCCCAAAAATGTTGGAAAGTGTTAAATAAATAGAACTTTATAAAAAACAGTCTTTTATTTATAGGAAATTATGAAAATCATAGGCATATTAAGATTAAATAAAATAAGTATTGTACAAAACTACATACATATACATAAGTTTAAGTTTGAACTTAATAATTTCTTAGTAAATTTAACCTAAATGTCCTTACATACAGAAATGACACTGTTTAAAATTATTTTTACAGAATATTCATTATTTATATTTACTATAGAACTTTATAAATTAATCAAACCACATACTATGGTCACCACTTCATCTATCTGTTGAATTAACTTATTATTAATAATAGAATGTGGTTTTAACAATTTTTCACTATGGAACTTTGTAAATTAATCAAACCACATGCTATTGTTACCACTTCATCGATGTATTGAATTAACTTATTATTAATAACAGAATGTGGTTTTAACAATTTAAATAATCTTATTCTCCTAATAACCCTCTCTATATGAAATGCGTAGACTGGCAATAACTTTACTTTGAATGGCTTCTTTTTTTGTTAATTTTACATTTTTTGCAACACTTGGTGGACGAAGAAGCTTTATGCCTTTTTTAGTCAATAAACGATCAATATGTTTGAATCCCCGATCTGCTAATATTGAGCAGTTAGGTGGTAACACATCTAAAAATCTAGATACTTCCACTATGTTTGTATCAGATATCCTACCACCATGGCCAGCTGATACAAAAACAATGAAACCATCAGGTGTTGAAGCCAATAAATATTTTAGTGTGTTAGCATTTTTATACTGAGACCAGGTCAGTGATTGCTCTATGGGTTTGGATGGTTTTTCTATTTCTATTTCAAAACAATCTATTATGCAATATATATTTGAGTATTCTTTATTTGTTTTAAAAGAAGATGGTAAGTTTCGTTTTACAGTCAAAATAGGGGGACAAAAAATCAATTGTTTAAAAAAATTAGATAGTAAATAAAGAGCTTTATAAAATATACGCCATAAAGTGCTTAGAGATATACAAAACATGTCTGATATTTGCCTGAATGATAAATTATTTTTAATTTTGTATAATGTTATTATAATATGTATAGATTTTAATTTTAAATGAGACACAAAAAAGTTTATTAACCAATAATAATTTTGTGGTAATCCTATGTAATCTAATGGCCTTTTTTCAATTATTTCTAGCATGAAGGATTTTTGTATGTTTTCGTTTGTAATGTCAGAAACATCTACAGAAGTTGTAGTAGTAGTGCTACCCTGTGTTGATGGTATGGCATCATCAATATCAATTTGTTCACTATTAAAGTCATCATCATCTTGACAAAAAGATAATGGAGCTGTCTTAATTTTACTCAAAGAACAGTTAGTGGTGCAATCTGCCATTTTTGGTTTCACTTGCACACCTTTATTACAAAATAAAATCATCTTATTTTCTGTGACACTATCTATCTCCATTGGAATTGCTGCTGATGATGTGCTAGGCTGAGGTTCCCTTAATGGAGATATATTAGGTAGGAGGGACTGCGGTAAAGAAGCTTTGAGTTTGGGTCGTCCTCTCATAGTTGACCAATACATGTAGTTAGTTATATCTTCTTTTAACTGCAACAAATATTGATGTAAATAATGGATTGAAAGAAATCTAAGTTTGTAAATATATTGCCAGAAAAATATTCAAGTATACTATTATAGTTTTAATTAGTTTATTGAGAACACAAATATTGATTTGAGAATCAAAATCTATGTAAACAAATTTATTCAAAAAAACAATTCTGCTATTCTAAAATCTGAATAATGTTACATTGAGATGATCTTCACATATGTAAAGGCTACGCTTAGGGCAATCAACACCCACTGCTTTACACCAGTCTTGCTTAGACGCACTGGGCACCACAAAAAACATTTTTTCTTTATGTTTAATAGAATTGTTCTTGCAGGAAGGAACAAAACAATATTTGGCCTCTTTAAAAGGTGTATATTTTTCATTTAGATTCATCGTGAGATTAAAATCCAAAACAAAAACAAAATAACACGTTCTAACAATACTTCGTTAGCTTGAATAATCACAAACAGTAAACAGTAAACACTACAACTATTGACATTAGAAATATGACACAGGTGACAGGACATGCCATTGCCATGTAAACGTCAAATTGATAGTTTTTTTTTAACATAGAAAATTAGGCTAGGGCGCGTTTTTATTCCTCCGTATGTATGACGTCATCATAACATTTTTCGTTTATATTTAATTTCTCCTAAAATATGCGATAAAAAAAAAATGTTGTGTGGTTTTATGAAACCACGGTAAAAGTGAAACTGTTCGAACGGTTCCGAACACTGCTTTGTGTAGCGCATGTCGCGTGTCGGTCGGCTGCCGAGTAGGTATACCTACTCGGCAGCCGCGATACACGCGACATGCGCTACACAGACCAAAAAGTTTGAGACGATGTAATAAAAGTTTCACTTTAAAAATTAAATAAATTTTTTTCTGTAATCGCAATAGCAAAATAAAGAAACGGTTTTTTTCTTTCATGGTCTTATAAAAAATGAAATGTTGTCAATTATACGTTCAAGTCAGTAGCTTATACAATATCAATTAAAAACTTGATTAAAATCAATTAACAAAAAAAAATTGGTGATTAAGTAATTGATTTTCATATTTCATGATTTCACCTTTTTTCAATTAACAACCAGTCTATGCTTTTCTAAATAATATGTAAAATTATTATTTTATACTATAAAAATATACGCCAGCAAATATTACTAACAACACTTATTTCATGCCCAATGTCATATCTTAAATTTTTAATCTATGACAAATGACGCAAAATGTCGCCCGCCAAAAATTTTGCTCTAACTAGGTTTTAAAAATTATTATCTAGTTACTTACTGATGAAAAGTTATTCCTTTGCACTTTTCCGTATTATTTGTATTATTTGTGCAATATCGTATCACACACGTAGGCATATTTGATGCGTTTCACTTTAAAACAAATAAAAAATGAGCGTGACGTTCGCGCCAATGAGCGAGCAAGCGACTGAGTGCAGTTACGCCAGATGGCGTATGTTGAGCGGAACATAAGTGATGTAGGCGGTGTCGTCTCCATATGTGTACCTCAATGCTCCTATATAGCCCGGTCAATTTAAACCAAAAAATGAGGGTACTACTACATAAAGTCCCAACAGGCTGAATTTCTGTGAAGTTGTTGAAAACATAATTATAAACAATGTCTAAAAGTTCCCCATCATTCCCCTGTAAGCTAAAAATTTTATTCACGGTCAAAGGTCAAAAAAATGAGTTTTTCGCGATTTTCAGCAAAACGGTAAGTTTTATCATAAAGTACCTCAGGCAAAGATTGTAGATCATAAAATTATCTATAAAAATGTGTCGGCGGCGGCTGGATTTTAGGACTATGTGGGCTGGTTATATCCTCTACAGTGGGCATCTTGGGTAACTTCGAGCATCAAAAGACATAAACGGAATCTAACACTGACAATCACTAATGAACTGAAATGAATACTTTGTATAGCGAATCTAAACTCAAACTAATATAGAGACTGATATAGACGAACAGACAAGTCCGCTCGGCACGAGCTCCAATACTTGAATGCCCGTCCGCTACCACGGCCATGTCCAAGTGCACTTCGTGAGTCATGCGCTTGCGTTCGGTAATATCAGGGGGGGGATCTCCGACACGGCCATCTCTGACGATCACACGTCCTCGTGTGAGGTCTCTGCAAAGACTACATACTCACAGTATCCTGCTCGGCCATACTGATTCTTGTCAACCATTTTAGGTCGTCACTAAAACAAACAATAATCATTATTCATCAATCAGCGCCGCACCAACAGCTCTCCTCGATTTCGCACCTACGAAACGTAATAGCTCTGAATAACGTCGCACCAACGACTCATGTCGATTTCGCACCAACGAAACGACTAAAGCACGGAACATCGTCGCTACAACGATACACCACAATTTCGCACCGACGAAATGAGGCTAACATTTAATAACGTCGCTACAACGACTCATCTCGCGTTCGCAACAACGAAAACAAGGATATCTCAAAAGGTCGTCGCTTCAACGACTCATCTCGTTAACGCACCAACGTAAACAAGGACAACTCTAAATGTCGTCGCTACAACGACTCATCTTGCTAATACACCAGCGAAAGCAAGGATAGCCCGTCGCTACAACGACATTACTCGTTAACGCACCAACGTAACGAAGAATCTACTACCACTCAACAAACGGCACTACAATGCATTACAAAATCCAGATAAAACATTTTACATCTCCCCTTTTACACAAAGCTCTTACGTCATTTTAACTACTACCACTACTAGCTACTACTAATAACCTCGTGGTCGGATATTTTCCTGACTCTGTTGTGAGGATTTTGGAATTGAATGATTTGAAACGGCACTAATAACTACACCTCAACAATTTTAAGCGTACCCTTCAACTTCAAGTCAAGCTTGCTTTGATTTATTTCCTCAATTTCGAAAAGAAGATTATCACCAACATTAAATTTCCATTAGTTAGCTTTACTTTTATCATAACTTGATCGACTTCATTATTAATTACAGACATTAATCCCAAAGTCTACTGCTCTATCAGCTATCTAGCTTTTGTAACACGGTTTATAGTGAAGTTCATTGCCAGTCGTACGTCACCTAACGCATCTTTGACAATATCGATGTTTGCTAGACTCTACTGCTATGTCTAGCAGTGAACAACCAAAGGCTGATGATGTTGATGATGATGACGATGTCGACTTCCATGTTCAGCAGTGACTACGAAAGGCAGATGATGTTGACGATGACGATGATGATGACTTCTATGTCCAGCAGTGTACTGCAAAAGGCTGATTATGTTGACGATGACGCCATGTCTAGTAGTGGACTATATCGATGACGATGATGAATGATGACTGCCATGAGCACACCTTTTCAGCGTAGGTACTCGTCACTATCTACCTGATCATTAACACCACTACCCCCGGTGGAGACTACATCTTAATGTAATTTTATTTTTACAAAATAACTGAGAAAACATTTACTTTCTAAGCACCTGCCAGATTATCAATAATACTGGCTAGTTATCAAAACAAATTAACACTGGCCTCTAGTGCCGTTATACTACTTCTAGTACTACTAAACCACTCTACACATTTTTAAAGTAATAGAGCAAAACATACCGGGTGAAAGACTCAATTAGACTTAAACATACTCCTTAACATCATTCTTCCCACTAAGTTTCCCCTGTAGCATCAATGTGCACGGAATACTAACTTAGGAGTTCTGCCTGAATTCTACCTGAGCTAGGCTTAGAGATTTAGCAAGTGATAAAGTTCACAACGAACTTACGCCCGAACTTAGACATGTAGCCCAGATGCATGACTAAATCGTGGATATTATGTACCACTGATCTTTTACCATTTTATCTGCACCTTGACAAATAATTTGCAACCTTACCGCATATGTCTTCCAGACATCAACAAGTAACAACTCATTCTGCATGTCCAAATGCCTCTCTTGGTCCTGGCAGCCAGTCAACGGAAAGCTCAGCTATGTTGACTCGATTCTGCCCCACACAATTTGGAATAAACGAAATACATACTGTGACAGCGAATGTGCATTGCGCGAAACTCGAAAGGCAACCAACATCCTTTATACTAGCTCCCTTTATCTCTGTCATGAATGATATTAGAGTCGATAGACTGGAGACAGACCCTCTCTACCTGTGAACACGTGAAGACACTACTCTGCTTTTTACTAAACGGCTCCCACCGAATTGCAATCAGTCACCACTGCAAACTTGCATTCCTGCAAAATAATACCTGAAGTGCATAACTGCATTAACCACTGCTATGCTGCTGCAACTTAAACTGCGGTCTCGTGTGCATGGGAGTAAAACCTGGTCTCTAAGGCAGTAGTTCTACGTCTGTAGTAAGCAACTGGATGCTACTACCGTCATGTTTCCATATCAGTTCAGTACCACATCCATCCGCGCTCGCATCTATGTGAACTGCGGTCATACACCATAAGAATAGGCTGTGATGTTAAAAGACTAATAAACGTTCAACTGATTTGCTCATGTGATGATGAGTAATCACTTATCAATTTTACTTCCCTTTTAACTTGTAAGCACAAACAATAGTGCTATAATTTAAGAAAACTGTTAATAAACAAACAGAAATAAGAAGCTGTATAAGCTATGTGACTGTACTTTACCATCCTTAATAACAAAGCCTAAGTATTAAACACTACGCTTTCAAAACTTACATTTGGATAGGTTTAAAGAAGATACTACCTGTTGAATTTATATTTTTGGTTTTATGGCATTCAAATGCTTTATAAATATAAATTTATAAAGAATAGAAAAAATTCGATCACGAGGCGGGACTCGAACCCGCATCCTTCGCGCCATTCCGGGGCGGATGCCTCACCAACTCAGCCACTCATGACCCGCCCGAGTGATCGAATTTATTCTATTCTTTCAGTTTTATGTGTCTGAAGGGACACACCGCGCGCCATCTATTGAGATGATTAACAACCATTTCAACCAATATGAAGCACTTTTCAGTGAATACAATATTGTAACGATGGAACACGACCTTTTTTTGTTGAATTTATATTTTTGGTTTTATGGCATTCAAATGCTTTATAAATATAAATTTATAAAGAATAGAAAAAATTCGATCACGAGGCGGGACTCGAACCCGCATCCTTCGCGCCATTCCGGGGCGGATGCCTCACCAACTCAGCCACTCATGACCCGCCCGAGTGATCGAATTTATTCTATTCTTTCAGTTTTATGTGTCTGAAGGGACACACCGCGCGCCATCTATTGAGATGATTAACAACCATTTCAACCAATATGAAGCACTTTTCAGTGAATACAATATTGTAACGATGGAACACGACCTTTTTTTGTTGAATTTATATTTTTGGTTTTATGGCATTCAAATGCTTTATAAATATAAATTTATAAAGAATAGAAAAAATTCGATCACGAGGCGGGACTCGAACCCGCATCCTTCGCGCCATTCCGGGGCGGATGCCTCACCAACTCAGCCACTCATGACCCGCCCGAGTGTTCCATCGTTACAATATTGTATTCACTGAAAAGTGCTTCATATTGGTTGAAATGGTTGTTAATCATCTCAATAGATGGCGCGCGGTGTGTCCCTTCAGACACATAAAACTGAAAGAATAGAATAAATTCGATCACTCGGGCGGGTCATGAGTGGCTGAGTTGGTGAGGCATCCGCCCCGGAATGGCGCGAAGGATGCGGGTTCGAGTCCCGCCTCGTGATCGAATTTTTTCTATTCTTTATAAATTTATATTTATAAAGCATTTGAATGCCATAAAACCAAAAATATAAATTCAACAAAAAAAGGTCGTGTTCCATCGTTACAATATTGTATTCACTGAAAAGTGCTTCATATTGGTTGAAATGGTTGTTAATCATCTCAATAGATGGCGCGCGGTGTGTCCCTTCAGACACATAAAACTGAAAGAATAGAATAAATTCGATCACTCGGGCGGGTCATGAGTGGCTGAGTTGGTGAGGCATCCGCCCCGGAATGGCGCGAAGGATGCGGGTTCGAGTCCCGCCTCGTGATCGAATTTTTTCTATTCTTTATAAATTTATAAGATACTACCTTCCATAAAGCACTTACTCCACTCCTTACTACAATCTGGATACGCACTGTACCTTGTTCCACGTCAGAAGCTAACCAGATAGCTACTTGGTTTCACTAATCCAGCTGTTAAAAACTCATTGACACTTTGTTACGCAATCTGCTGCTCGTTCAACGCACAAAACTCCTTAGAACAGACACATTTCAACAGCTGTAACCAGTGGCGGCGTAGCATAGGTTGGCACCCGGGGCGACTTTCTATTGAGCACCCTCAAAATAAAACGACAAATATTATTAAACGTGTTTACGTGACTTTATTTTGCTAAAATACTCAATGACATTATCAAAATTTACTTTTCTGTCTTTTTCAATGGACAATATGACTACAAGCCCGCATAGGAAAAAAATATGGGTCAAATGAACCACCAGGGGACATATCTAGAACGATAGAAGAGCAAAAAATAATAAGATTCATCACTATGCCGTCACTTGTAAGCTGTCCAACTGAGTGCAGATGAGAATTGAAAAGTACAGGTAGACCCGGTAAATTTTGGTCATATATTTTTGTACGGCATTCTTAACCATCGATAGATCCATTAAAAATAATAAGAAACCGCTCAGTGCCGTACAAAAATGGTGGCCCACCAAGTCGGAATTTTTATTTAATTTCCGAGAGTTACCGGGGGTCAATTTGGTCATTTGACCATGTACGGCATCTGTGTCATACTATTGCTATACTGCTTTTAATCCATTATTCCGCAACGCCGTACAAAAATCATGGGGACAAGGGGAAAAAATCGAGAATTGTAATCCCCTCTCTTTCCCCACTCCAGGGGGTCATTTGACTAAGTACGGCTTCGGTTCCAAAACATTATCTAGCACTCAAAAGTACTATTAAAAGCAATGCCGTCAAAAAATAATTGTTCTTTTAAATGTATACCAATAATCATCTTAATTTCATCGAATTCTTGATATAAAGAGCTGTAAGGTCATTTGACCCTGTACGGGAACTTTTTTTTTAACATGATATTGTAAAATTCAATTGTTGTATAGTATTGCCGTTCAAAAGAAACCGTTCTAAAAAAAGTTATAGAGAAATGCAAAAACTGAAATTTTGTAAAAGTTTAAACATCGTAGATTAATGAAATATAATAGTTTTCTACACTTTATTCGTTGTTTTAAATAGTATTCACATAGATAAATTAGGAAAAACCGATGCCGTACATTTTTGTGCAGACCACATCTTTTAGGCTGATGAAAGCGACGCTACAATTTTAAGGGTACTTTATGGCCATCTGATACAGTATGGCATTAACATATTTTTGCCCGACTACGGCAAAGCAAAAGGAGGGTTATGATTTTGACAGGCCATGAATGTATGTTCATCTATTCTCTCGTAACTTCGAAACTACTTATCAGAATTCGACAAATGACATATCATTAGAAGCGTCTGAATTGTTCACTGGATAACCAGCGACCAGCTAGCTAAAGGCTATATGGGGTTTCACAAAATCTAATGTGGCGCCCTCTAGCGGACAAAACATACAGAGTAAAAAAAATAAGTTAAGATAAATATGCCGTGTTTGGTATCATTTGAAAGCGCTTTACTTGTACATTTTGAATATGTATATATTACTAGCATTTGCTTGTGACTTTACCTGTATTCATGGGCTGATTGCATATAATTCACATCTTTTCGTTCATAGCTTCTTTATTAGTTCATCAATTTAACGGAGTCCATTCCACCTGACTCCGACTTTCCAAGGTGATAATTAACCACCTCGAGCTTCTTAATATTAATGTATATTTATATTTTATTATCAAAATATAAAGCAAACATTTCGTTATATGGATTTTTTTCTTTTTCAGATTTTTCCCCTTTGAACCAACGAAAATGTACGGCACATGAAAAAATATTATCTATGCATAAAATACTTTAAAAATAAATTTATTTCGTGTTGTGTCAAATGACCCCCTGGAGTGGGGAAAGAGAGGGGATTACAACTCTCGATTTTTTCCCCTTGTCCCCATGATTTTTGTACGGCGTTGCGGAATAATGGATTAAAAGCAGTATAGCAATAGTATGACACAGATGCCGTACATGGTCAAATGACCAAATTTACCCCCGGTAACTCTCGGAAATTAAATAAAAATTCCGACTTGGTGGACCACCATTTTTGTACGGCACTGAGCGGTTTCTTATTATTTTTAATGGATCTATCGATGGTTAAGAATGCCGTACAAAAATATATGACCAAAATTTACCGAGTCTACCTGTACTTTTCAATTCTCATCTGCACTCAGTTGGACAGCTTACAAGTGACGGCATAGTGATGAATCTTATAATTTTTTGCTCTTCTATCGTTCTAGATATGTCCCCTGGTGGTTCATTTGACCCATATTTTTTTCCTATGCGGGCTTGTAGTCTACAAGTCTGTTTGGCTCATTGTAGATCTTAAGTAAGATTTTATTAACTTTAATTTTGAGAAACTTCTTTCACAAGAAGCCACCGAAACACAAATAGTTAACTTGACTGACCGGTTGGCTTGGTTGGTAGTGGCCCTGCCTTCCAAGCCAGAGGTCGTGGGTTCGATTCCCACCCGGGGCAAATATTTGTGTGATGAAAATAGATGTTTGCTCTGTGTCTGGGTGTTAATCTATACTAATATTATAAAGCTGAAGAGTTTGTTTGTTTGTTTGTTTGTTTGTTTGTTTGAACGCGCTAATCTCGGGAACTACTGGTCCGATTTGAAAAATTCTTTCGGTGTTAGATAGCTCATTTATCGAGGAAGGCTATAGGCTACATATCATCACGCTACGACCAACAGGAGAGGAGCCACGGGGGTGAAACCGCGCGGAGCAGCTAGTTATCTATATAAGGATTTATTTAAAAATTATATATGTATGAAAGCTTAGTATGGGATCAGATTGTGCCGTGTGTGAAAATTGTCCTGAAATATTTATTTATTAATATTTATTACTAGCGGTCCGCCCCGGCTTCGCCCGTGGTACATATTTCGCAATAAAAGGTAGCCTATGTCCTTTCTCGGGTATCAAAATATCTCCATACCAAATTTCATGCAAATTGGTTCAGTAGTTTAGGCGTGATTAAGTAACAGACAGACAGACAGAGTTACTTTCGCATTTATAATATTAGTATGGATTAAAAAAAATCTTAGACATAGAGCTAGACTTGGAACAGACTCAGAATAGTCCCATTTTACAATAAATTTCAAAAGCTCCAAGTCCATTGGATCGCTTCTTGAAGAGAAATGCTGGCGGCTTCCAAGTGGCGCCTCAGTCGTAAAATCTCCAAAATAATGTCCTCTGCAGAAAATTCATCATAGATTTTTGTAAGATTTGGAACTATATCACGAAGGTCTTCTTCTGTTGACGTAAGTAGAGTTTCAGACTGAACAACACCAAATGTTATGAGAATGTCATCCATTGCTTTGTAGCGATGCTCTAGTTCTTCGTAAAATCTATCAAGACATTCTAACATAGCTCTATGCAACTCGTCTGGCAATGTTAGTCCAACGTCTTGGGACATTTCTCCTGGCATTCGTCGTCGGAATCTCCTCCTCCCTCTTCTTTCAACGGAAATATCCAAATCCTCACATTTTTCAGTTGCGTAGGAAATAGCTCTTTCCACTATTTGGATACGTTGAGTTTGAAGAAAAATTTTTAGGGCTTTGATTTTTATAACACACTTTTCCAGCGATAGCCCAGATGTTTGGATATACTTTTGTGTCTGATTAACTCCTTCTAGGATTTCACATCAAAAGGAAAGGTAGTACTTATTGACTTTCGTTTGAATTAATGCCTTTCGCCCGCGCTATTCTTGTCCTGTAGATGCGCCAGCGGCTACTATCTGCGCGACAGAGTTGGCATTTCTTTGTCACCGTGTTGTCACCCCTGGATGCTTGGCACCCGGGGCGGACCGCCCCCACCGCCCCCCCTTTACGCCGCCACTGCCTGTAACTCAGATGGTAAATTAGTGCTCATAATAATACACTAAAACACAACACATTGAAATTCTCTAATTGAAATTCACGCCTCTGCATGTTGGACTTATGTCCCTAAGTAAGCCTACCAAACCGCTAGGTATCTTTCTTCTATCGGTACCAGCGTATAATAGAGAGAAACTCAATTAACTAAGCAACACGCTTCAATAAGATGAAATTATTGTATTGTCACTATTCCTTAGTAAATGTACATAGTGTGAACTAAATCTGTCTAATTAAAGTAGGTAGTTCAAAATCGAGTTCGTTACATACCAACAATAAAGGAAGCCAAATGTAAGCGTGTTAAAAATCAAAACAATTTTTCGTATCAGACTTGCTACAAACAAGAACATTATTACGCAATAATGTAACACATTAGAATATCACACATGTAAACTTTGTGTTTAATTTCTCAACCTAATAAGCTAGCATCGCTATCATAATAATGATTAGGCACAACACAAATTAAAATTACTAAAAAGTAATCGCCTATTGTAACTTGCCATAAACCTTGTTATGAACTGTCTACAATATGTTAACAGATTATTTTGAAATTAATGTTATTATTATAAACGCTTACTAGTCAATTTGCTACTAGCAATTATATCTCTGATAAGGATACACTCAGTACCTACCAAGAAACAAAACTAAACATGTATGACTCACAGTTAACTAAACAAAACTAAACAAGTTTGCCACACGGCACGTGTTGACTCAATGATTGCACTCATGCAACCTGGATGTACCTGACCCGCTGGTTTTCGGTGATTCTATGCCTAGTGCAATCATTAGCACCTTATCCGCTCGTGCAATCCGATGCAAAGTGGCCAGACACGCCACACATGAAACAAATGACTCGCGATGGTTAAACCCTGCACTAAGAGGACTGCTGATCCGTCGCGCGCCCTCCATCTGCTGTCTGCGAATGGCATTCACACGCAGGTCTCATACAGACTTATTGATAGCACACAGTCAGCGAAGCAGCCCTGTTACGGTTCGTACCTACTTGTCCTGTAAATTTTAGTAATTTGCGGAGCCTCTCTCCTCATAAAGACGGCCGCCCTGAGCTCTCCCTGCTGCAATCCCCGGCAACAAACTCAGTAGCAAGGGCCACACGCTGCAAACACTCGTCAAACCGTGAAACACGCGACAGCACGGTTGAAGCGGCAACTTCCTTCACGCTTACATATCGCCACGAAGCCACTGACACACACAACCCGACGACACACACCGACAGGCACTCACGTCGCTTGGCTCGCCACCCTGCAAGTTAACACAAGCAGCCGCAGCGGGTTCAACATAGTCACATTACGCTACACAATACGGTAACAATTCTCTTTACTGTGTCCCCTGCTACCAGAAAATAAATTAAGAGACATGATAGACACTGCAAAGCACTTTAACGCATCATAAATAGCAAATAGTAACAAATAATAACTTTAACGGCTTTTTTTTTAAAACACAGATCAACGGACAATGGCATTACATCACGCACGTTGTTGTTCCACTTGTTGTATGTTGTAAGCACTCACCGGTTTTCTTATGGCTACGATTAAACGTCGCATGATACTATTTGCACCTCCAGAATAATTTTATAACATGTCTACATTACCACATGACTATTGTAAAAATCACGTTTATTCTTTGTGCTCAAAGCAATCCCGCTTCTGATGTCGGCGGCGGCTGGATTTTAGGACTATGTGGGCTGGTTATATCCTCTACAGTGGGCATCTTGGGTAACTTCGAGCATCAAAAGACATAAACGGAATCTAACACTGACAATCACTAATGAACTGAAATGAATACTTTGTATAGCGAATCTAAACTCAAACTAATATAGAGACTGATATAGACGAACAGACAAGTCCGCTCGGCACGAGCTCCAATACTTGAATGCCCGTCCGCTACCACGGCCATGTCCAAGTGCACTTCGTGAGTCATGCGCTTGCGTTCGGTAATATCAGGGGGGGATCTCCGACAAATGTATCAATACTTTTTTTCTTACGAGCCACCGTTTCTGAGATATAACGATTCAAAAAGTTATAAAAGTTGTTATCGTCATAATATGCATGAGTACGCCACGTATATACATCTAGAGTTGTAATATTTTATATAATATATATATATATATATATATATATATATATATATATATATATATATTATATATGTATATTATATATTAAATGTTTAAGTATTTTTCTATCGGTCATTGTAACTTATACAGTAGAACCTCGATAACTTAAATCTCGGTAACATAAAAACCTCTGTAACTTCAAAAAATAATATGTTCCCTTCCCATCAGAGCTCAAAGCCTCTTTAACTTAAAATACGCAACCTCTATATCTTAAATAAATAATCTCTGTATTGGCCTTTAGTAACTTAAAGAAATGTTTCCACAACCTCTATAACATAAAATTGTTTGTCAATGAGGTGAAGATGTTGACTTACTTGTAATACTCACTGCTCGAACGCCAACTGAAAAAAACTATTTTTTTCTTAAAACCAGGAAAAGCTCAGCATCAATCAAATATATGTATATTCATCAAAAAGTTTATTTACTTTAGTTAAGTGTAAAGATCATGTACTATTTTTAGACGCAATAACTGGCTGTGATACGACATCTGCATTTTACAGGAGGGGTAAAACAGCAGTTTTCAAAATGTTTGAAAAACAAGATTTAATTCAATGTGCTGAAGTTTTTAAAAAGAGTAATTCAACTCAACAAGAAGTTACTACCAACGGCATCCGCTTTCTTCTTTCTATGTACGGAGCTCCTAAAAAAACTACCTGTTTAGATAAGCATCGATATGCATGTTTCGTTAAAAACACTAAACATAAAAAACAAGTTCAACTAGCTTGTCTTCCTCCAACCTCAGTTGCTGCTCACCAACATCTTTTTCGAGTATATTACCAAGTTCAAGTGTGGCTTGGTTATGATCAGCTAGACCCTACAGACTGGGGTTGGAAGTTGGTCAACAATATATTAGAGCCAGTTCAAACTTTACTTCCACCTGCGCCGGAAAAACTGCTGAACACTATTTTTTGCAACTGCAAAAAGGGATGCAGTGCTAAATGTGGTTGCAAAAAAGTCGGACTGTCTTGTTCTTTGGCATGCACAAATTGTCAAGGCCGGTCGTGCTCTAATATTGAATCACAAACAATGGAGGATTCGTTTGACTCCGACGAAGTATCATGCGATACATCGCTATTGACGCAATTTACTTGCATCCAAAATGAAGATGAAGAAGAAGCAGGAGAAGAAGAACAAGAAGAAGAACAAGAAGAAGATCAAGAAGAAGAACAAGAATTTGAAACTTACGAATAAGACGAATAAACTTCAACACTTTTTTTTCATTTACATCGCTTTTATCTTTCCCAATCTTTGAAAATTTCCGTTATTTCGCAATAGTTTTACATTAAACAGGATCACAACTGACCCGTGGAGTAGGCCTACTGGGGAAACCACGTTAAAAAACGCGCTAAGTACACTACCTCATAGGTGGCGTGGAAACGTGTGCATATTATGACGATAACAACTTTTATAACTTTTTGAATCGTTATATCTCAGAAACGGTGGCTCGTAAGAAAAAAGTATTGATACATTTGTTATAGATAATTTTATGATCTACAATCTTTGCCTGAGGTACTTTATGATAAAACTTACCGTTTTGCTGAAAATCGCGAAAAACTCATTTTTTTTACCTTTGACCGTGAATAAAATTTTTAGCTTACAGGGGAATGATGGGGAACTTTTAGACATTGTTTATAATTATGTTTTCAACAACTTCACAGAAATTCAGCCTGTTGGGACTTTATGTAGCACCGAATGTTTAAATTGACCGGGCTAATACAAACAAATGTAATTGACAAAACATGTATACTTAATGATAAAAATTATTATGGATATACAATACGCTAAAATAAATAATAAAAAAATAAAAATATATTTATTTGCTCAAATGTGGTTCACAAGTTATTACTTTATGGAAAGTACAGCACATTCGCCCGTTATGCAAATATAATTTCACAGCTCCGCATAATCAGAAAAAAAAAACAATTTTATTACATAAACATTATTATAGTTAAGTTCAAATAGCTATAGAACACTATTTTTATATATTAATCAGACGGGTATTATTTTATTTTATTAAGGGCCTAATTTTTTTGTAAACTCACTACAAACTATCTCACTCAACAAATTCAATGTTCCAAAAATTATTTAAAAAATTAGTAAGTATATGAAATTTTTATCCAGTTACACGCAGAATACAATGAAGATGACATATATTTGGCGCATCGAGTTCTGCAAGCACATTCCACGGCTGAATTTATTAATCTTACCTCACCACCATCTGACATATCTATCTTAGCGGGAGATCTCAATACTGCACCAGGAGAACTGTCCTTTAGGTAATTTCTGCAAGTCATTTCTGAATAATTTGGATTTTTCTATATTAAACATTTTGATTGAAAACTTAAGATTAGATACCTAAATTTAATAAATTTTGGTTCTTGATATATGTACGAATATCAGTTTCTTACATTAAAAAAAAAAAAAAAAAAACTATGTTATGGTACATAAATTATTTTAATAATGGAATGTTTTCCTATCAGTTCATATTTTATTTAGTTGTAATTATTTATTTGTTACAGATTAATAACACAGATACCAAACTTGATAGACCCAGGCAGCATTGGAGCAGCTGGCGACGGACCAACATCCATAAAAGCAACAGGGACAAGTAATAATATCAACAATAGTTATTCTAATCCTAAAATAGCAAAGGCCTGTCCAGAGGGAAAGAGAATTGATCATATATTGTATCATGTAGATCCTGCTTGGGAGGTAATGTTTTTTAATATGCATATTTTTAAACAGTTTCCTTTAAATATTAATAATTCCTTATAACTAGGAAATTTTTAAATGTAGGTATATATTCATAGTAAAGTGATGGTCAGACCTACTTGTCATAACAAACACAATAATGAAGCTATTAAAAACATATTAAAATCATTAATTAACATAAATAAATCTATTTCAGGCCGAGGTGATTGACATGAAAAATCCTCTGGAAGATAGAGTACCAGGTCAAAACTTTTCATACTCCGACCACAATGCTGTATCTCTGCAGTTGAAAATAAAACCGTCAAATGTTAAAAATAAAATACGATCACAGAGTTCAATTGATAGTTATGATGATACAATAATAGAAGCAATCAAAGTTTGTAAGGAAGCAATGGTGACTGTAGCTAAATCGAAAAAGTTGTACCTTTTTACCGGAACATTGATTTTCATGTTTCTCCTTGGTTCAGTCGGATTTTGGCCCAATATCATAATTGCAGATGTAATTAAGATTCTAATGACCGGTGTATGCTTCTATTATATAGTAATGGGATCACTTTGGAATAGAATTGAGATGAACAGTTTAAAAGCTGGTTTGACAGCATTGGAAAATTTCAAAAGTAGCAGAAATTATGATTTGGGTAAATCGAAATATTAATTGGAGCGCATTTATCCAACAGAAAGGCGATTTAATTCCTATACAGTAATATATAACTCATCAGTATTTATGTAATACGTATTTTAGTTTAAGATGGTTACAATATATCCATTACCAAAAACAGTTTATTATAAATAAATAAAAAAACTTATTAGAAATGTAAGTGACGTTTAATCTGTTAGGGGCCGTTCATAAAATACGTCACACTAAAATTAACGTTTTTTGACCCCCTCCCCCCCAGTTGTCACGCTGTGTCACACTTTCTGTGACCCCCCCTGGAAATAAATCGTCACAAAAACTAAGACCCCTCCCCCCCTAAACATGATAAATTTTGATTGATAATACTTACACAAATGGATATTAGAAAATATTTTTTTTATTTTTGTAATAAAATTTAAATATTAGCGCTCATGTTGAAAAAAATAACATTTAAATACGTATCTGTATATTTACGAATACGAAATAAATGACTTCTATCATTACAAAATTGAAAAAAAAGTCGAGAGAACGAATACTTAGTAAACATTTTTAATGAACGGCGAACGTCACGCTGCCGTAGACCCCCTGCACCCCCTTGTCACATCTTGTCACACTCGCGAAAACCCCTCCCCCCCCCTTGTATGCGAACGTATTTTATGAACGGCCCCTTATATATATTTGATTACGCAAAATAATTATGTATTTTTGTTCTGAAAATTGATTATTTAAATTACATACTTAGCTACCTACTAAAATATGTAGTAAATCCATAATATATTAGGAATAAACTTTTTTGGAATGCATTCTACAATGTACATATTTATTATGATCAACAGTTATACCGGTATACGTTTTATTCTTAGCTACCTCTTTTGTTGAAAATTAATTTTCCATCATTCAATGAAAGAGGAGTCGTAGGTATTATCAAGATTTTAAGAGATTAAGCACTATAGGGGTCTGTGTCCCTACGATGTGTGTTGTTGACCCCTACAGTACGTATTCATAATATTTTTATAAAAGCTATTTGTACTTAGCCAATAATTAAATGAATATTTAAGTGATGCTCATGTATTTAAGAATATTATATCGAATGTATGTGATACTATATTTTTATTATGACTTTAGTTATAATTTTCCTGTTTATAATAATTATAAGAAATAAATGAAATTCGCAACTTAGAAAAACTTTTTATTTCATACAACAATGCAATGCAATTACATCCTTTAACAATATATCACATTCCAGATTATTCACCATAAAGTTTTTTTTTTCATCCGCCCAATATTATGCATCCAAGTACTATAAACTTGACACTTTATGGCAAGAAAAATACTCGAAAACGAAGTTATTCTAAAACTTAAGATACAAACAACACAATATATTATAAGAATCATATCTAGGCAATTGAAATAAAAATAATGAATATAAAATTTTGATATTTTGTACTTAGTCAGTACGTTACTTGTACAAAATCATTTATTAAGTTCATTTTTGATTCTTAACAAAATCTTTTATTTATTTTATTTTAGTTCATTTTAGATTTAATTAAATGCTCAAATGATTATAAGGAACGAACGAAATTAATAGTAATGATTATTAATTTGTTCTTCCCATTAAATCATAGGTGTTATTTTAGCAACTGGGTTATACTATGATTATGTTTCATATTATGTACATTGATATAATATATCATAGCCTAAAATTGCACTCGATAGTTATTTCAAAGTAAACAGCACACAAAATACTCTGGTTAAGTACAGTGGTTTGACGAAATGTAAATAATTGTTCTAGAAATTTGGAATGCAATATTAATACTTAATCTAGCGAGATAAGACTACTATCACTTCAGTTATAATATATGAAAATCAGTATCCAATAAATATTGTGATTCATAACGAAATATATCAAGCATTTCATGCAATATATTATTAAACTTTCGCGTCAGGCGTTTTGTTATCGTCAGATATATCGAGTAAAGGGTCAGTTTCTGAATTCAGAGAGCCAGTGGCTATGGTATTTTCGAGTGAGCCATACACTGATGGTCTAACTTCCACTGAAGGCGGTTCAGTCGCTTCCACCGTCAAGTCAGGTGCAGAACTTGATGCATCCTGTTCAGTAACCAATCTCGAACTCTCGTCATACCCTCTTGTCATGTGATACTGCGTTTTACCTCGTAATCTCCTACTGAATGAGCTTCCTGAAATTTAAATAACATTTGTAAATTTACAAAAACTAAATGGCAGGTACCTACTATTGTGTTATTGTTTATGTCCATTAAGGCTGCTTTTTTTAGGAAAAAAAAATGTATATGTATGAGCTATGTTAATCATTGGATAAAGTGATCTAACTACTCGCTTTTCCTATCTAGCAGCTGTTTATTCTATGCATTGCAGGATTACAAACCTATACACAGATAGTCTCACAATACGGAAGACGCGTCTTCGAATCCCGACTCGTGATAGAATTTTTTCTATTATTTAACAATTTATAGTCTGACAATAAACAACTGTTTCTTACCCACAACACCAAGGTGCTCAGATATATCTCTCTTCACGTCAGACACGTCCCACATAGCCAGGAACGAGCCGAGACAAGATGGCGACGGGTCCAGTGGCGACACATATGGTTTGTACGAGAAACTGTAGTGATGAGCAATCGCCGCTAAGAACATCTCTATACATATAAGGAAGTCCTGAAAAATAAATATTATTCATTTGATAATTCGATTCAATAAAAAAGAAACGTATTTTCAATACTATTATATTTTTGTTAAACTATTTAAATATAAAGTTCATAAATATTTCATTATTTTAAAAGAAAGCAGTGCTTATGTAAAACAAAAAATGAGGGTTTGAATGGTACCTCACTATCCATATTATATTCTTTTTAATTTTTCAAATATTCATTCCTTCATTAGGATAGGAACTAGTTATTAGTACAAGGAAAATTATTAAATCCCATCTTCATGAACAATTAAATTTATATCTTACTAGAGGTCCGCCCCGGCTTCGCCCGTGGTACATATTTCGCAATAAAAGGTAGCCTATGTCCTTTCTCGGGTATCAAAATATCTCCATACCAAATTTCATGCAAATTGGTTCAGTAGTTTAGGCGTGATTGAGTAACAGACAGACAGACAGAGTTACTTTCGCATTTATAATATTAGTATGGATTTTAGAGGTCAATCAACTGACATTTATTTAGAGGCAATAGCCAATAGTTATGTTTGGATATCTGTTTATTAATAGATAAGGTGGTAAAGTAAACAAAGTGCACAGACCTGTAATTTGGAAGACATAATCTTTATCTTGTCTTTATCAGAAATATCAAATATTGTTGATATCACTCCACAGTATACCAAAATATTGATGATTACACCTTGGCTGAAAATTAAGTCATACAAAACTTTAAAAAATATAAAAATAAAGATACATAAATGAATGAATTGTAAGATTCTAATCTACTAAAGAATTTTTCAACTATGTACAGTCTAATTTAACACACAGAACCAGTTTATTTCAACACAGATAAATTTCAAAAGATTACTATCTTTTGAAATTTAGTTATTTTATTTTCAAAAGATTACTATCTTTTGAAAGTAACTTGTTTCCTCTAATTTAAATAATACTCACAAGAATGAGAAGAATACAACAGCCTTGATGCATAGGAATTTTCCAATAGGCTTCATTGGTTTTAGCTCAGTCCTATTGGCTCGGTAGAATAGTACCAAGCAGTACATAGCCACAAATTGTGAGAAATTATTAATAGCAATCATGTAAGGAAACGCTACGTTGGGACTAAAGTCACTCTCGCCATAAACACCACAGAGCTCACATATCATTGATATTACTGTTGTTAGAGGCCTTACAAGTGTATATTGCAGGATACCATGCTTACAATTATGAATGAATTCACTGAAAACAATTTTTAAATCAATTAAATTGGCAAAAATAACATGTTTTACTGATAACAATTTTATATTTTTGAACAATTCTGTATATTCATTAATTAAAATTTATATTTATATTATACATAATTCCGTGATAAAACTGAGTAAAAAATTTTGTCCAGTAATTTAAATAATCACTACTCTGTTAACACGTCTTGTTTTTACCATTATTAAAATTCAATTATAAAGTGATTTATTGTTTGATTGCAACTAAGAATGTTTATGAGATAAGGAGGTCATTATTACTTTTTAGATAACATATTTATATAATTTCAGACAAACAAGATGAAAAAAATCATTATTACTAGGTATTACATTTCCTCATCGAAATAATAGTTGATTTTTTCAAGTAATATTATGAAATAATTTTGAAAACAACTTTACAAAAGATGTAATATTTCACAATAGGTAAAGTCATAAATTAAAAATAAAATCATTGAACACCTTACCTTCCCATTTCCCATGGGGCCAAACAACACAATGGGAATATATGATAGACCTGTGGTTTTAATTCCAATGAAGCTTCAAGGTCATTACCATCATTGAGGTAATTCAGAAGGTATTTCATAAAATTATAAATTACATAGGCTTCATAACATTCTCTCAAAGAGTCCATATAAATGGACTGCTCAGGAAATTCCAATCCAAGCCATGCATTTAAGGCATAAATTGGTACCATCCATAAGATCCTGCAAGTTTAAGGAAAATGATTCATATGAGGAAAAACAAATATTAAAGACAAGAGCTTAAAATTTACTGACTCATGGATAAAAAAATATATTGGGAAATTTTACAGGAAAGCACTATTTTGTTAACTTTCACTCACCTTATAATGTGTTTTTGAAGGGAAGGTTTAGTGTAATGGACTATATGTTGTGTAATCTGCCAAATTGATATTGGCATGGCAAGGAGAACAAACCCACCAGCAACAAGGGTTCCTTGATCTGATTTTGTAAAGCCATTTTCTATGGCATGTACAACGAGCGTTGGCACTAATACAATTACTAACAGGATATACGTAGCTATAAAGAAAGGTCGTATCCATAGTCTCCACTGGCCAAAAAACGAACTAATTGGTGGTGTGCACATTTTTTACTCTTTTAATTACGTGCTTATAACTTTCTTCACCCGACAAACATGTCCATTACAGAAAGTCACTTTCAAAGAATAATTAAACAAATTGTGATTCATATGGATGCACAATAAACAACACTTATAAAAAACATCAACATGTAGAAATTTTTTAACAAGTATATAATTATTTTTAAATTCACTTTTTATTTATATTTTGCACCTATTCACTTACAATGAGGTATTATTTTTACCCACAATCCACATAAAACTAAAATATTTTCGTCGACAACGAACAGTCAATATTGAATTATGAATATTAGTCACTTTTTGACATTTGAACATATTCTGATTTGACAATTGAGTAGGTATTGACACTAGTACATGGTAGGTACACACACAACATAATAATAATGTGGATAAGCATGACATTTGTATACGAATGACTAAGACGAATGATCGGTCAATTATTCGAATAAACTGAAATAATGTCCGAATTATTTCATAAAATTAATATATTTTTATGGTTTCTGCCTTCTACTAGCATCAAAACTGCAAAAAATCTCTTAACTATACCACAACAGAAATGAACAAATTTTCATGCCATTTACCATTATTACCATAATAATTGTAAAATAAAAGAAAAAAAAAATGTTGTGTGGTTTTATGAAACCACGGTAAAAGTGAAACTGTTCGAACCACAGATCTAGTACTTGAAGTAGATTTGCAATGCTATTGTGAAAAGAGATAGAT
This sequence comes from Colias behrii, assembly GCA_029959065.1. Classification (NCBI taxonomy): domain Eukaryota; kingdom Metazoa; phylum Arthropoda; class Insecta; order Lepidoptera; family Pieridae; genus Colias; species Colias behrii. The sequence continues at coordinate 9,843,569 of JARWMC010000005.1, read as the reverse complement.
AGCTACGCTTACATTATGTGAGTGAAGGGGATGTAGATACGTTTTTTTTGTCCTTATCTGCGTGGCCACTTTTTTGTTTGGCCCAGGTTTGACAGTAGTCAAACCTGGGCCAAACAAACAAAGCAGATCTGATATTTAATTAGTTTTCTTGTGTCTAATGTTCTTTTTGGTGATAAATACATTTGGAAGTTAATTATAAAAGTGTTCTGAATGTACTACGTGTACTGAGTGTTTATAATTATGGGTGGTTGCAGCGTATTAGGCTATAACAGCCGCACGGAAACAAACGCCGATGGAATTTCATTTCATTCGTAAGTAAACAATTAAATAAAGATACATAATATCAGAATCATTATAATTGTCTGTTTCCTATCAACTGATCATTCTTATTGTTAATATTTCGTGGTAATTTTAGCTTTTAAGTGTAAGATAACCTCAATCACAATGTTGCCTGCAAATGGGAAAAAAAGTCCACAAAATTGCAAAAAAATGTTTGTCCCATAGTTTTCCAACGTATTCTGGCATTGGTAAAATATGGATTGATGCTAGTCGGTAAAATTGGGTACCATCTAAAAAGCGAGAATATGTTCAAAGAATTTTAACGTAATTTTTTTGTTTGCAAACCTAAATTATCTCTCCTTGAGTCAAATGCTACGCCAACAATAAGCATGAATGTACATAATTACTTATCTACATTTTAAGAAGTTGATTTTAAATCACAATCAAATTCCATTGTTAGATTTCCCTATAACCCTAAGATACATTATTTTCATATGCGTTTATTAAACTTTGTTACATATTAAATTGCTTTTTATATTAACTCTCTAGTAAAATTATGGTATTTGAGGCTTAATTTATATTAAAACACAAGGATGATGCAATCACTTTTATTTGACACAACAAAACTGACATACGATCGGTGACATTATTTGTGTGTACCCTCACTAATATACTACAATCCCTCCACCTTTAGTTACAACTTAATGACTAGGTATTACAAAAATTTACGTTTTTTACGTATACGCAAAGGATATCTACGAGGTGTCAACTGATCGTCACTCCGGGGGTCTATAGGGGCGGAAGGAGAACTCACGCTAGTAGTGACAGAGCTTCCTTCAGAATCTGAGCCAACTGGTACCGACTCACTCCTCTCCTCCTCTACCTGTTCTTGTTGAGGAGCTGGCGATGACAAGACGTTTGAATCATGAGGAACTCCCTGCAATTGCGGTGGATCTTGTTCCGTAACATGTTCCCCAGGAACTGAAGATTCAGTCACCTCATTAGAAGTGTAGTCCCCGAAGCAACTCACATCATCAGAAACATGTTCATTGTATTTTTTAGAACCCTTATAAATCAAAATTTGGTCTATATGTTTGCGAACGTAGACATTTTGTTCTGGTACATAAACCAAATACATCCTTGAGCCAATGTTTTTCTTAATTATACCAAATTTATAAGTATGTTTGGTTCCATTTTTATAATAGTGTTTAAACAAAACTTCATCTCCGGTTTTAAATATAATTTTACGATGACCCCCATAGGCGTTACTTTGTGAAATCTGTTTAGCATGAACAATATCCTTAATGACACTTGACAAAGACTCTGAGGTTGGTGAATTGCCACCAGCCACCGTACTACGTTCACAAAGTAAATCTAAACGGCAACGTAACTTACGGTCAAACATTAACTCTGCGGGAGAGACACCGGTAGTGCAGTGAGCCGAATTTCTATAATTAAATAAATATTCGTATAATTTATCAACCAACATTTTGGAGCTGCCTTCGTTTAAAATCACCTGAATGCTGCGTTTAAATGTTTTCACAGTATTTTCGGCCTGACCGTTAGACGCTGGGTGGTACGGTGCAATAGTTACATGTTTTACTCCATTGCGTTGACAAAAATTTTCAAAATAAGCTGAACAAAAATTAGTTCCATTATCCGTCACTATAACTTTAACTAAACCAAATCTACTAAACATTTCACTGACTTTCAATACCACCGCTTCACTATCTGTCGTTGACATGATAAAACATTCTACCCATTTAGAATATGCATCAACTGCTACTAAAAAAATTTTATTGTTCAACGAAAACATATCTAAATGAATGCGCTCCCAAGGACGCTCGGGGTAGGACCAATGGGCGAGGGGCGCGCGCGGGGGGCTGCTACGAAAAACATTGCAAATACTACATGAACCAATTTTTTGCTCAATATGTTTATCGATGTTAGGCCACCACATACGAGTGCGCGCTTCATTCTTAGTTTTAACGATTCCAAAATGAGAACTATGCAATTCATTCAATAAACGTTCACGTAAAATGGTAGGAATTACAATCTTATGGCCGCGCATAATGCAACCATCTTCATATGAAAGTTCATTTCTACACATAAAATACGGTTTTAAATCTAAATCCGCAAGCTTTTTAGGCCAACCGTGCTTAATGAAATTTATAATTTTAAGGAAAATATTATCATTTTCAGTGGCGCTCTTAATTTCGTTAAAAGATATAGGTTTTAAAAATAAATTCGCAATAAAATTAACGTATGAACATGAGTCGGTTGTATTTAAATCACATTCAGATTCAGACGGAATTTCTAGAACCGATCGAGACAAAAAATCTGCAACATTGTTATTGCTATTAATATATTCGATATTAAAATTGTATGCCGATAAAAACAACGCATATCGCTGCAAACGGTTCGCAGCGAGTTCGGGAATACCCTTTTTTGATGCAAATATCGACAACAAAGGCTTATGATCAGTTCGTAAGGTGAAAGGAACAGTACGACCGTACAAATAATGATGGAATTTTTTTATTGCAAAAACTATAGCAGATGCCTCTTTCTGAATCTGCGCATAATTACGCTCCGCGGACGACAACGACCGCGACGCATACGCCACTACCCGCTCAGCGCCGTCCGGCTGCCGCTGTGCCAGCACGGCGCCCAGCCCCGCCGGCCCCGCGTCTGCCGTCACTATCGTACACAGCTCGGGGTCGAAGTGGGCCAGCACCCGATCCGATGATAATTCTTGTTTAATTCTACAAAACGCCTCATTCTGTTCACGGCCCCAAAACCATTTTGTATCTTTTTTTAGTAACAAATGTAACGGATCCAAAACACTCGATGTGTTTGGTATGAAACATCTATAATAATTTACCATACCTAGAAAAGATTTCAACTCACTAACGTTCTTTGGGCATCTTGCGTTTAAAATAGCTTCAACTTTTTGTTTTGATTTATGTAGACCGTTTTTATCTATGACGAAACCGAGATATTCGATAGATGTCTGAAATAATTTACATTTCTCTCGTTTTACACGTAAACCCGCATCCTGCAATCTACTCAAAACCAGCTCCAATCTCTGCAAATGCAATGCTTTTGTAGGACCCGTTATCAAAATATCGTCCAAAAAGACGCAAACTCCCTCAATACCCACCAATAACTGATCCATAGTACGCTGAAAAATGCACGGAGCGTTCGATAAACCAAAAACCAGTCTATTGTATCGAAAGAGACCCAAATGAGTGTTGATACATGTCAATTCTTTGGAATTATCTAATAATAATTGATTGTAAGCCCTAGAAAGATCTAGCTTAGAAAATTCTAACCCTCCGTGTAATTTAGAAAAAATATCTTCGATCCTAGGCAGAGGATAATTATCGATGTACAGCACTTTGTTTAAAGTTACTGAAAAATCCCCACAAATTCTTATATTACCGTCGGGTTTTAAAACGGGGACGATAGGTGTTGCAAAATCAGAGTAATCAACCTTTTCCAAAATACCTAAATCAAGTAAACGATTTAATTCCGCCTCCACTTTAGTTTTCAATGGAATCGGCACCGGTCTAGGTTTAAAAAATTTCAATTGACTCCCTGGTTTGATTTTTAAAGTCACTTTATATTTATTAAACGTACCTAAGGTATCACTAAAAAGTACAGAATATATTTTATTTAAAATCTTATCTGCAAGTCCGTTTGATTCTAAACTGTTGTAGTTACACGAACTAAACTCCAAACTAAAAAAAGAAATAAAATCACGACCTAAAAGTATCGGTAGGTTTTTGTGTGTATTTACAATAAAAAAATTAATCGGTTTAACGATACTATCATAGGTAACGTTCATACAAATATAACCCAATGGGTTAATTCTAGTCCCGTTATAACAATTAAACACCACACTACTCGGTTTTAACAACAGTTTACGTTTAAAATATTTTTCATAAATAAGATATGGCAAAACGGATACTGCACTACCGCTGTCGATTTCACAAATAAACTTTAACGAATCCAACAACACCGAAAGACGCATAGGTTCTCCATTTAAACATTTAATATTAAATAACTCACCAACTTCAGAGTCCTCGCCGTGCATTTCTACATAATTATTACGCTTAACATTAACGTTACAAACTCGTTGTAAATGTTTACCGCACTTATTACAACTATAACTTTTAAAACGACACTGCTCTTTTGAATGGCCTTTACCACCGCACACTACACATAACACTTTCTCACTGAAGCTGGGGCCCCGGGCCGCCCTCCCGGGGGCGCCGGGACGGACGGCGAACACACCAACCGGACCTCGTTCAACTCCCGGCTGCACACTCGCCGATGATGCCGAATCAGCACTTTGCAATGCCAAGCGGGCACACTGCACGCTTAATGCCATCTCCAACGCCTTGTTGAAAGACAAATTATCGATATTCTCAGCGAATAACTTTTCTTTTTCTTTGGCATTTACTAGACCCAATACGAATCTATCACGTAGTGCTGTGTCCAATTCGCCCTTGAAGCCACAATGTTGCGCTAAATGTCGTACTCGCGCCGCCCATTCAGTTAAATCTTCCCCCGGTCTTTGTTCAGCCTTATAAAACAAATATCTTTCAGCAAAAGTACTTCTCTTCAAGATAAAATGATCGTTTAACTTCTGTACGAGTGTAGCGTACTTGATGTTTTCTAAATCCGAAGGAAATACTAAATCTTTAGCGACGCGATAAGTGTCTTCTACCAACGCTGTCAACAACAACGCGCGGCGCTTCACTTCACCCCGGCTTTGTCTGTATTGTCATCAATGCTGTTAGCCGTACAATACTGCTTATAACGACTAATGAATATACTCCATTCTTGCGCGCGGTGGTCGAACGTGAGATTGCTGCCAAATGATGCATTTCCAACAAAAGACATATTTCACTGTATTCTTTGTACTTTTTCACGTGTGAATTACTATTTCCTCGTCGCCAATTATGGTATTTGAGGCTTAATTTATATTAAAACACAAGGATGATGCAATCACTTTTATTTGACACAACAAAACTGACATACGATCGGTGACATTATTTGTGTGTACCCTCACTAATATACTACAAAAATAAAAGTAAAATATAGATCTAAGAATTTATATATTTTTTAGTTTGAATCTGTGCAGTCATCGGCATCGGCAACACAAAATGATGATCCAAATTCCAATACCATCAACGAGCTATAGAGGAGTTAAAAGGAATAGACAGAAATCAAATGATTAAAATGTGTCCCCAGGTGCTAAAACTCGAAAACTGGTTTGTACTAAAAAATACATCTTAATTAATAAAAAACAAGTTATTTGGTAATACATACTTAATAATGGATAAAAATTTGTAACCGGAGTAAATTAAGCATTAATTCCATTTTATTTGCCATTAATTGTTAGCATTTCTCTTTAAAAAATGTTTTTATTTCTAAAAGCAGAGTTGTTTTGATGCCATACTTTCAAATTTAATATATTGAAGTATTTTTATTTCTAATTATTTGCTATATATGTATATTAATGTTATACTTTGATACCAATATATTGGTATTAAAATAATTAATATAATGGCCTTGACACAAAAAATATTTTATATTCTAAAATTTATTTTTTCAGTTGCAGAAGCAAAAACAGATATCAGCTAATCGTCTTAAGAAATTGCTTGTTAAATACTTATAAATATGGAAGAAACAGAAGTTCTCCGCAGCATCGAAAACGGAAATAAAGATTTTCTAAAACTCAAGGAAACGATATTCAAGCCAATTACGCAACTTTTCCTTATGTCTAAATTTCATAAGCCCAAAAGCGTAGGTACGAAAAACATTCGACATCGGGCTACGTAGATTTTGTACATACTTGATTTTTATGTTCCAATATTTGTAATCGGCCCTTAGCACAGAAATTTATACTTGTATAAAATAATCTATGATAATAAAACACATTGAAACTGAATCTGAATTTAATATTCCTTTATTTGTGGTCTTCCCTTCTCGAATGTATATTATGTATATCTAGTGCACATTGTTATCTACAGCTTTTTTGTCAGAACAAAACTTTTAACTAGATGATTTGCAAGGAAAGATATACCTAACTTCCTATATACCGGTCTTCTTTCGAACATATTTAAAGTAAAAAAATGAAAGCAGCGGGTTAAAAACGGTTATTGTGGTTATTCCCAGTCACACCCCCAACTTGTCACACTATTACTGAATGAGAAAAAAATATTCTCTACTTATGAGTCACATTAAACATATTTTGCAGGTGATTTTCAGGACATTTTTAAGGAAACTATAAATTCGGAATTTTAAAAAACTAAAAAGGTAAATTTTCATTAAAAATACGTCCTCAAATTCACCTCACATTATTTATTTATTACACTGAATTATAATAAATAATTAATAAAGTAAGAGTAAGTAAAGGTGAATTTGAGGACGTATTTTTAATGAAAATTTTCCCTAAAATGCAGGAAAGTTTATAAAATGGCAACACTCGAAGATAGAGCGAAATGCACTGAGGTGGCCACGCATGTTCAGAATCTAGTTGTACTAGATCTGTGGTTCGAACCGTAGACAGAGAAACCAATAGACAAACTCACTGATATCTTATGTCGCATTCACACAAGAAAAAGAGCAACTTATGCCGGTCGCGGTGTTGTGTAAAGAAATGAGAGAGAACGATAAAATTTTTTGTTTCACGCAGCGTGCCACTTTTTTCAAGAATAGCAACCTACTTTGATAAACAAAGTTTGACAGCTAGCTATCGTCTTCCATAAAAATATAGTTTTTACATGCTCTAAGTTACGTAATTCATAGTATGTTTGGTTTTGAATGATTTAGACTTACTGTTAATACCTTATAAAATAATACCATGGTGCGGTGTAGCGTTAAAGGGTGTAAAAGTGATAGTGGAACGAAAATGCCTGGATTGTCTTTTCACTCGTAAGTATACAACTCTTTATCAGTTTATAGGCCTTCATGATATTTTAGCGTGTTAATATATTGTGTATCACGTGCTGTTGACTTGAATACATTGTTTAAAAACCACAAGAATAACAATTATAAATTTTAACCTAAAAAATTTTGTGTTGCCAACTTTTCTACAAATTGTTACCCACTATTATGGGAAATAATAATATATATATTCTGCAGTGTGTATTTAATTAAATATCTGAAATATTCAATGGCTTGTTCCAGTTTTCCTGAACCGGATAATTTACGACAAATTTGGATTGTAGCTACAGGACGAACAGATTGGAAACCAAAACCGAAGGTTAGAAAGTATTACGGCAATCACCACCACCGCGACGCTGCCCCGCCGAAGACAATGGACACTCTTGGTTCCAACATTGAACCGGAGGGACGTAGTTAATTAAGTTAGAGATAATTAAAATGTAATTTTTTTATTACAATAAATTATTATTGAGTAAATTTCGTTTTTTTTTGCGCCTTCGCGGGTCGGTCAATATAATTAACGTGTGTATCTGTTAATACTTACGAAAATAAACATTATTTTATTTATTTTTTATTTTATTTTATAAAAAATAATAAACAATCGAGTTTTCATCTACATTATCATTACATACACATTTTCATATGATAATGATATATACATACTAGCGGTCCGCCCCGGCTTCGCCCGTGGTACATATGAAAAATAGATGGTGGCCGATTCTCAGACTTACCCGATATGCACAGAAAATTTCATGAGAATCGGTCCACCCGTTTCGGAGGAGTATGCAGACTAACATTGTGACACGAGAATTTTATATATAAGAGATTATATAATATATAGGTACCTATGTACATACATAATATGTATTACCCTTCTAAAAGTAATATGTTTATTATATACTAGCTGCGCTCCGCGGTTTCACCCACGTGGCTCCACTCCTGTTGGTCTAAGTGTTATGGTACAATATAGCCTACTATAGCCTTCCTCGATCAATGGGCTATCTAACACTGAAATAATTTTTCAAACCTCCTCACCTTCACCCCGTCCCGCACTACGCCTCCTCATTGTATTAAACAGTATACCTACTATTTTCTGTAAATTGACACTTTTAAAAATTCGTTATATCTTTTGAATGGAATATCGCGGACTTTCTTGTAGATATTGCTCCATTCTATAATACCGTAGAACATTTTTTTGTTCAATAGATTCCGCAGCGCACGCGATGACAGAATTTTTATTAAGGATACATTATTGCATTTTTGGTAAGGATCTCTATTTTTTTTGAAAATGCAATATAGCCTATGTTGCTCAGTGAAGATGCAGTTTTCTAATGGTGAAAGAATTTTTGAAATCTGTCCAGTAGTTTATGCGTGAAAACCATACATACATACATGATTACAAACCTTTCCTCTTTATAATATTAGTATAGACATGTAAGTATGTACCTACATAATGTGGATATCTCATTATTATCCACTTATGTTATGTGAATAATGATATTGAGAGATTTGTATCTTACAAATTGTGGGGTAAATTTTCCCTCACACGGTAACCCTAAATATTGTGACGTATTCTTTTTTATCTCTTTCTGCGACACGCATTGCCGGTGTCTATTGGATTCTCTGTCTACGGTTCGAACGGTTCCGAACACAGATCTAGTTAGATCTGTGGTTCCGAACACTGCTTTGTGTAGCGCATGTCGCGTGACGGTCGGCTGCCGAGTAGGTATACCTACTCGGCAGCCGCGATACACGCGACATGCGCTACACAGACCAAAAAGTTTGAGACGATGTAATAAAAGTTTCACTTTAAAAACAATTAAACTATCATAAATTGGCTTATTGTGAATTATTTATTTATTACGTCTACAAAATTATAGTGTAAAATTTGGTATAATCCGTGATTTACGAAAATAAATATACTGATCACGATTACATTAACTAATAACTCACAAAAAAAATGTGTCTATGAAGATTAAAATGTCAATCAGTGTTGCTACCACCTAGAAATGCAAATATCGCAACAAGTTTTTTTAGTTCATCATCTATCGAGTTGCGAGACGAGTGAGAGAGTAGATAGTAGGTAGATACTACTTACTAGTTAGCTAGTATTAGTTGTATGGAATGGGTTCGTTTAAAATATGTTAGTGATTTCATTTAAGAAAATTTAAAAAGGTAAACTTAATGTGATACCATGATTTATTTGTAAATTGCTGTTAACTAAAAGTGGGGACCCACTTATTTGTGCATTTACAGTTATTCGCGTAACACGTATTTTGTGCATAGAGTTCGAGCATTGAATTAGGCCACATAGCGATCTCTCCCTAAAATACCGCTGTTCTGGCTGTCGAGTGTCGACGTATCGAGACGGGCCAGCAAGTGAGTGCTATGTCTTGTTAATAATTGCAAATAAAATTGCATTAAACAGTTGAGATTGGTGATTATAAAGTAAGGAATAAGTATAGGATGTGATAGATAAGGTTTATAAATAGTCTATCGCAACTCGATTATTCGTATGTTTTCGTAAATGGGTCACCTCGCCATTCTTGAAGAATGAGTTGCAAGGTGTTTTAGATTGAAATGGAGCTTTAATTTGTTGAGTTTTGATTATTATATCGTTAGTGGATACAGCTTATAACGTGTTTTTGTTTTAGTTAAGTGAGGCGGGAGAGTTATGAACAAAAAAGGCCGCGATTTAATGTGATGTCATCAAAAGGGGAAACAGAGGCCGACTCTGGCACCGTGTCGCCAAATCTTGCTGCTGTTAAAAATGAACCGGTGAGTGATATCTTTAATTATTAAAATAATAAATATACATCATCCCAATGTCAGTAGAAAAAGTAGGGCAATGTTGTTGAACCTACTTCTGGTTTACATAGCTGCTATTCCATTAAGTTTATTACGAACTTAAACAAAACTTATGTAATCTATTATTTATCTCTTAGTTCACACAAATAATTATTAGCATAAAATTATATTCTACACCATGTACATAGCTGTCCTATCAAGTTATATTTGATACAAGTATAAAGTTGGCAAACCATAGTTTTTAAAGCCATATCAGTTTAAATTCCTGTTTTGGTTTTCATTCTTAGCTTTAATTATTACAAGTATCTTTTAAGCTAAGTATATTAAACCTCATACTTTTACAAAACTATCTATATAATTATTACTTCTTATAACTACCTAGTTGAATAAGGATTATTTTTTTTTACAAATTGATTATCCATTTATTAATGATATATTATACATTTACAATATTTTTCAACAACTAGCTTTCCGCCTGCGGCTTCGCCCGCGTTTTCAAAGAAAAACCCGCATAGTTCCCGTTCCCGTGGGATTTCCGGGATAAAACCCAGCCTATGTTACTCGTGGATAATGTAGCTTTCGAATGGTGAAAGAATTTTTAAAATCGGTCCAGTAGTTTATGAGCCTATTCATTACAATCAAACAAACAAACAAAGTTTTCCTCTTTATAATATTAGTGTAGATTTATAGGAAGAAATGAAAATGTTTTACTATCTTTAATTAAAATAAACAAGGAGTTTGTTTGGTTGTACCTGAAAGTTTTAGAAACTACTTAACCAGTTTTGAAAGTTTATTAATGAACAAAATGTGATATAATTCTTTAAGTGACTTTACATGTTTCTTTATAGTATAGGAGCTAGCAACGTTGACAAGAGAGAATTTTAGTATAGTTGGTTCTTTGATATACTGTTTCTCTTCCTATTTCGGTTAGAGTCCGGGCTGTCTGGCTGGCCGCAGTGGTTGCGTTTATTAGTGCGCATCTTATCTGCACAGGAAAATATCCGTAATTTAAAGTCATTTATTAACGCGTAATTTTTAATCTTTTGCCTTTAGATAGATCCATCAGACATAAATTTTTTATTGCAAGACGTTTTTTTCATTGTTAAATAGGTGCCAAACGCAATTTTTATTTCAAAATCATTAAAATGTCATCGAAATAAGTGAAATTCCATCGATCTTATCTATTCTGGATCTATCTAAAGGCAAAAGATTAAAAATTACGCGTTAATAAATGACTTTAAAGTTAAGCATATTTTCCTGTGCGCACTAATAAACGCAACCACTACCGCCAGCCAGACAGCCCGGACTCTAACCGAAATAGCAAGAGAAACAGTATATCAAAAACCCAACTAGACTAAAATGACTTTTTTTTTAAACGTTACTAGCTCCCGTACCATTACTTTTTATCCAAACCCAAATCAATTGGTGGTTGTGTGAATTACTTAAATAATCGACTTTGGCAAAATTAATCAGGGGCACATGAATGGAGGTTAAAAATTAAGTTCTGTTATGTAATAATAATATTCCAGCTAATGGACTATAATATTAGACCTGTGCTCTAAGTACACTTAATTATTCAAAATTTACTTAATTAGAGGTATATTAGCAAGCTTTTTAATTGTTAAAAGAAATGTTCAGAGAATACCATTGTGCTTTTTTTTCTATTGTTAATACAATTTGTATCATTAATGATCATTAATTTGATAATATTATGTAGCATTATGTTTTCATCACTATCAAATCAAAATATATCCTGAAGCATATAAGTAATATTTTGTTACTGGTCACTTGCTTTTTTTACTTGCATTATAAAACTTGCTTATAACAAAATGTAGTCCTTCTTATTCACAAAAAAAACTTGACAAAGGTGGATTATTTAAGAAACAGTGGAATTGGAATACAAGAAAATTTTTCATATCATTATTTTTCTTTTTATGAAATTATGTGTACTTTTATTGGATTAATTGAGGTTGAGGTGTGGTTGTTCCTGAGATTAGCATGTTCTACCAAACAAATAAACAAACTTTTCAGCTTTATAATATTCAATAAGATTATTTTGAATATATAACAAAACATTATAATTGTTATATATCTGTAATAGCAGTATATAATAGGAAAAATGAATGATGTGTATTTGTAAGGATATTTTTAATCTATACATATAATAAATCTGTAGAAGGGTCAATTCTGTACATTGAAAATATTGAAAAAATAAATAGCAGGGGGTGTTACTGGATCGATACCAAACCCAAATATGTGATTAAAAAATTTTTTGTCTGTCTGTCTGTCTGTCTGTTTCAGTTTTATCCATAGACGTTGTTCTGTAGAACCGCGAACACACGTTGGGTATTATTATAGGCCTAGCCGTATTTGGGTCCAATAGATATTTATAAGATGTTATTGTCAGAGTTACTCAAAATGGAGAAATAAACCATCCACGCGAAGACCCACATCCGCGCGGACGGAGTCGCGGGCGGAAGCTAGTGCTAAATATTTTTGTTTATGAAACATTGGGTTTAACGCACGCTGACCCACATAACTGTACTTACTTTCAAAGGAATATTTCTTTCTATTTTTGCGCTGCTGTTCTGCTCGTATTGTAGAGTATATATATATATCCTAGCCTATATACTTCCTAGATAAATTTAATATTTATGCAATGTTTAAATTTTTCAATTCAAACCAGTGTAGTTTCTCAGATGAGTGTATTTAACCAATCTCTTTCAACATTTTATATTAGTATAGATCCTTAGTCTTTAATTGTAAGTTTATATTAAATACATTAATGGTATTACATGGTATTCGAAATTTATTAGGGTTTCTAAGAAATACCTATAAAATAGACAAAATATTTCTTTCAGACGGTGGCGGCACCTAGTAAAGACACTCCAAAGCGGGGCAGTGGTACATTACTTAAATGTACCACTTGCAATAGTTTTAGTACCTTAAGCACACGGGCTTTAAATACACATATGGCGCAGTGTTCACCGGATAACAATAATGTGGCCGCAGCTCAGAACACCGACACGCGGCCACACAGAAAGCTCTTCGAGTGTGATGTGTGCAATATGAAATTCTCAAATGGCGCTAACATGCGCCGACATAAAATGAGACACACCGGCGTAAAACCCTACGAATGTAGGGTGTGCCAGAAGAGATTTTTCCGCAAGGATCATTTAGCCGAACACTTTACAACTCACACCAAAAGCTTGCCATACCATTGCCCGATTTGCAATAGAGGATTCCAACGACAGATCGCGATGCGTGCCCACTTCCAAAACGAACACGTGGGACAGCATGACCTCGTTAAAACTTGCCCGCTTTGTAGTTACCGTGCGCCGACAATGAAGAGTCTCAGAGTTCATTTCTTTAACAGGTAACATTAGAATACTGCCTCTTATGATGGATATCTAAAATTTTATTTTAAAAATGAAATATTATTTTTCAGGCACGGTATCGATCTCGACAATCCAGGTCCCGGCAATAACTCTGTTTCCCTTCTCGCTGCTGGCATCGCAAATGCCGCATACGCCGATGGTACAATGGACCCTAGCACGCTGAATGCACTCGGAGCTCTTGGCTCTGGACTATCCGTATCGGTTGCGGCAGCTTACTCCGACAGTGGAGATAGTAACGGCGAAAGATCTGTTGACAATGCAACGCCACCTATGCACTATTTGACCCCTCATGTCGAAATATCTATGGCAGATAATAATGACACCTTCTCTCCAGGGCAAACAAACAACATGAGTAATTCAGGTATGTTTTATTTATTAATATGTATATAAGAGCAACTATGGAGTTTCTTGCCGATTCTTCTCCATAGATACTGCTTTCCGAATCGGTGGTAAATGTAAAAAATACTTATGTAATGACGATTCGAAAGTGCTACTAAATAGTAGTCTAATTGAATAAATGAATGTTTGAGTTTGAGTTTACTTATTATGTTTTGAGAATATTAGATTCACTGACCGTATACAGTTTTCCTTTTTCTAATAATTTTCCTTTATATTCAAATATACTTTAAGTGTAGTTGTATCACAAAATTAAGTACATTGCGGAAAACTAGCCTTTAATATACAGCTAACATGTACCATAATGTCATAAAGCCTTTTTACAATTAATATATAAGATCCACTTGAATTTAAATTGTATTTTAAATGTAAGTTTAACATAAATGTTTAGGTACTGTGTTTTCTTATGTAACAACTAGAACTAACCTACCCTATTATCCTCATTAAAGATTTTTTATAGTTTGCCCTAATGATGAGATTTAGAGGAAATTAAAATGTTTAATGCATTTATATTTTAAATATCCAACAGTGATTTTTTTTTTAATTTGCCCAGTAGTTTCTTATCGATACATTTATTTTCTGAGTACAGATAAAAAAATCACTTCGGGTCCCCTAAGTCATGATCGACAAATGTTCTACATAAACAATCGAACATTCCAGAGTCCCGTATGAACGGCGAAGGTCCGAGCTCGCCGCAGTCCGGCGACAGCGCTGTCGCCAGCAGCTCACTCTCCGCCGGCCTGCCCACTAACATTACCCCGTCCATCACGCTCATACCTATCAAGCAAGTATGTGTTTTGTTGTTTTGTATGTATTGATGAAGAATAGTAACTTAGTAATTTTTGCAAAAGGCATTTGGTTATACGTTAGAAGTTTGATTAACAAACTATGGCTTATATAAACAATATAAAAAGTGCTTTCAATTATAAAGGAAGTTGAATCATGATGAAAAGCTTTAAAATCCAAAAGTTCAACTCAACTGTAAATATGCGTACTAATAACTAACGGGAATTCGTTTCGCGGGCAGGACTTGAGCAACTGTACTTCTTTTCAACTTTTTAAAATAAATAAGTACGATTTTTTAATAAAGTGTATGAATCATTGTCGTTAATCGTAATAATTTTAAATTTGCTAATTGATTTCACAAAAATATTTTAACGATACATATGGCGTATGTATTTGTGCGTCGCAAATTATTGGTTCGTTTGGAATGCTAAGTATTGTTGTTGAATAGGAACCAAATGCTCAAGACGAGTCGAACTCCGGCGAGCAAGGCGACGCGAACAGCGGCGACAAACGTGACGTGTCGTCGAGCCTCCCGTCCCTTATCAAAGTGTCGCCGCTCAAGAGCCTCTTGCGGGAAGACATACGCCGCCGAATCTCTGCCCGCGGACGGACTCGCGGTTCCAATGTATGTTCTCCATACATCATTCACGCATTTATACTTTGCTCTTTCGCTTTCTTCCAAAACATATTTAACAGCTATGTTAATCATAACATACTTGACATATACAAATTAAAAACGTAATTCTTTAGGATAATGCATGCATTACATTATATTTTATCGTTTAAAGATACTGCTTATATTGCAAATCTACACTAATATTATAAAGAGGAAAACTTTGTTTGTTTGTTTGTTTGATTGTAATGAATAGGCTCATAAACTACTGGACCGATTTTAAAAATTCTTTCACCATTCGAAAGCTACGTTATCCACGAGTAATATAGGATAGGTTTTATCCCGGAAATTCCACGGGAACGGGAACTATGCGAGTTTTTCTTTGAAACCGCGGGTGGAGCCGCCGGCGGAAAGCTATTATATAGCTATATTATATAAGCTGTTATATAAAAATGTTTATAAATTTCAGGCTTCTCGATCTTCTCCGTGCGAGGGCGGCGTGATAACCTCAACCCACGGCGATGCCGCCCTACTTCCATCTTCACTTGTGTGCACGTTCTGCTCGATCACGTTCCCGGACTCGACGCTCTACTTCCTGCACAAGGGCTGCCACTGCGACTCCAACCCGTGGAAGTGCAACATCTGCGGCGAACAGTGCTGCAACGTGTACGAGTTCAACTCCCACCTTCTCAGCAAGAGTCATCAATGACTGTTTGCAGGGGGGACGTCCGAACACTGACTTTGAACGATGCACTGTGTCACTACGCGAGCGCTTCGAAGGTACTTCTTCACTTTTCGTTTCCTCTCTGTCCCTACGAACGTTTCCTATGTTGAAGTGCTTCGAATATGCTAACGCTAACGTCCCCCCGAAGCTAATGAAAGTGCAAATTCGAGAAGTTTATAATACGGTTATTGTAGGTAAATGAGTGAAGATATTTTTATGGATATTTTAGTACTTAATTGTTTGCGGTCTTAATTAGCGTCGATTATAAAAAAAAGTTTGGGACCTGTTACGGTTGATGTTTTTGGAAAGTTTCAACATTCCAAATTGTAACGAATGCATTCCATTTGATGAGATTGATTATATGAAGCCTCTGGTGGGGAAAGAAGTAATACTTATTTGTTATCTTAAAAAGATTTTATTTATTAATTTAATTAATTTCAAGTGTGTACTTAAATGTACAGAGAGTTTTACAAAACAATATTTATAGTATATTATGTGGTGCGATAGTAAATTTTACAAATGTTTAAAAGAGATGCAGATAGTGTACAAATTAATATATTTTTACATTTCACTATTGACAAGATTTTTATTAAAAGGCAAAGCCTCTAAGCTCTTTATTTGTGATCAAGAGATAGACCGGAATTATAAATTCTACATTCCGTATTTATTTATAATATATTTTCTATTAAAGCATGTAATGCAAGTCCACGACTAATAGTTAATGTACAATTTTATTTTTATTTTGTTGTTATTATTTATTTTCTAAAATAAAAACAGAATATGTAGATATACATTGTAATGTACTTAAGTGGTCAAGCAATCGTGATTAAGATGGGTGTTTGTATAGCTCATATGCAAACAATGTATTGCTCAATACTTTCAAGGCTCAAGGAGATTGAACCATATTACACTATTGGGTAGAATCTATTCGCACAAAATTAAATTTAACAGAAACATGCCGTCTATGTTCAATTTATTTTAAACAAATTGCGTGCTTTCACCTGGTGCCCATTTCAATAAGCGACAGCCAGTGCTTGTAGAAATTCAAATGCTAACTAACAATTAAATTAGGTATTTAACAAAAAGTTATTCTGAAATCTACTTAATTTTTATTTTTTAAATAATTGGTTAAGAAGATATAAATTATGTTCGTACCTATATTCATCTATTCGCCAAATGTGCTCAACTGCAAAAAACTATTGAATGCAATGAAATTATTTATTAGAGAAATAAATAAATATTAGAATTTTAATGCTTATGTTATGTTTATGTTTAAATTATATTTAAAAAATGTGTAAGTTAGGATATTTTGTTGCAGTTCTATTATTCTTTTCAAAATCTGACTTTTACTTTTGTTTAATTTGGTAATATGCTAATATTTTTCTGAACTAAATCTTTATTCTTGGCTGCAAAAATATCTTAATCATAAAGGTGCGTATATATTCGGGACTTACAGGTAAGTACATTCTAATTTTAATTGGTCCATTCACTTAATTCGATGATTGAGAGTTAAACATTCCTGTAGACTATAAGTACTTAATATCGGTTGTGGTCTTGCCTGTTAAGTTAACAAAATCGTTTTAGGTGAAACTGAAATTATGTTTACCAACGAAGATATGCATATATGACTATTGTTTTGTTATTTCATTGCTATTAGTTAGGACATCGGAGTGCGCGGTAGTCCGTCCAGACGTGGACTTAGAGAGTTACCTGGGAACGACATATTTATTATTTATATACATTCTTATATTTCTGTTTCATTGTTGATTATATTATAGACGTGAATTGTAGTACTAATATTTGGACCCTACCGTTGCGCCACGGTGTAGTTTTAAGGGTAGGTTATTTAAATGCAATTAATATTATTAATTGGTAACCCCATTGGGCGCCTTCACTTAATCCGTCCATATCTAACGATAGATATTGCCTTTACTATTTAATAGAGATAATATATTTATAGGTGTTAGTTACACTAAGAGCAGATTTTAAGTGAAATATTTACAGAATAACAAAGGTTTACGGATAGTTATTTAAGAATCAAACAGAATGTTATGTTTACGTTTACTTTTTGATTCTCAGATAATTCTTAAAGACCGTGTTGTTGTTTGTTGCAGTTTTGATGTAAATGCTTTACTTTCGTGTGGTAGAATGATTTCTAAGTAACGATCATAAAAATATGGTCCAAACGAATATAACTAATAACTATTGTCAATTTATTGTGAACTTGATACAAAGCAGTATTTTAAAATCCCCATTCACGTTATTTTGTTAAGCAAATGTGGTTTAACTATAAGTAGAATAGCATTGTGTTTAATAATCGTAATTAATTTATTTATTGCGGTTGTCTTTTTTCCATTACCCCGACAACAATTCAAGCAAATATTTGCTGTTTAAGGCTCTAAAACACTTTTAGGCCTTTAACACTGAGATATTTAATATCCTTTACTTGTAGGAATATTTAGATTAGCAGTCCTCACCTTAATACCAAAATACAGCTTACCAACATTTTAATATTTTGCTTTAAGTTGTTATGTGTGTAACAATGTAGTTTAGATTTTAAAAACAATCATAAATGTAGACAGATTGAGATCATCGTTGATATTTTGCTGTTAAATTTATTACGTTATTAAATATTAAAAATATAATAACATATTATTATAGGTACTAATTTAGAAGAGACAAACTATTTATGAGCATCCAATTTTGGAAATATGAGTGATAGTAAATGATATCAAGTTATAGCAGATTGTGCCTTAGATCAGTAATAAAGTATATATATTATAGTAAATTGTGTTTTCGAAATTTATATAAAAAAATTAAGTAATATTTAGACGTGTGTGTTAAACTGTTTTCTCACATAAAGTATATTTACACGAAATCTAAATAAATGTTATTTATTTATATAATATAGCAAGATACGGCTGTTTTGCTTGTTTTTATGGTAAAGTTTATTTGCAGTTGATATGTATGTCATCTTGTTATGATTGTTTAGAATTTTAAAGGAAATGGTACTTATTACCGGATATGTAATTATATTTATTTACTTGTAATAAAATAATTTGGTAAAGGGTCTAATAAAAATATTAATAAAATATCAGATATTATGTGTTTGTTTTTTTAATCTCCATTACTTACACTTATCTTACACTATTCATAAATTACCTTATAGGCCGGAAGATGCTGACACAAAATTTCGGGTCATTTGTAACAGGATGGCGGTTCTAGAGGGGTCTTAGTGACAATGACAAAAAGAAAAATGATGGTCAGAACGCTGGTACCTACCGGCGGACTAGTCGCCTGGGCGTTAGTCGAACTCGTCGGATAAATAGCGAAAGTCAAGCGATTTGTAACACAAAAATTTTATAATTTACCGATATCTAAATTTTATAATCGGTAAATTATAAAATTTTTGTGTTACAAATCGTTTGACTTTCGCTATTTATCCGACGAGTTCGACTAACGCCCACGCGACTAGTCCGCCGGTAGGTACCAGCGTTCTGACCATCATTTTTCTTTTTGTCATTGCGTACTAAGACCCCTGTAGAACCGCCGCGCCATCCTGTTACAAATGACCCGAAATTTTGTGTCAGTATCTCCCGGCCTATTAGTTAATTAAAAGAAAAATATTTGTTAGGCGATCTCTTAGAGCATAAAAGACTAAGTAAATAATCGATGTAACTGGATTGTAGAGAATATAACTAATAAATCATCGTGGTAGATATAATGTTTTTGTTGGATTTTCCGAGACATTTCATGTGTATTCAGGTGCGGTCATTGACATACTATGTAGAGAGGGCATCGCCACTAAACTATTTGTAACACGAGTTAGAGCCAAGCGTCTCAAACATCGCTTATATCTATGACCTAGCCGCCCCACGCGCGCCCCGCACCGCCGCGGCCGCGATTGTCACACAGATTTTGTTCGAGGTGTCCTCTCTATACGTAGTAATAATACCTCAATGGGTACTGTGGGTACGTTTCATAGGTACATCCTGCTAATATTATAAATGCGAAAGTGTGAGGACGGATGTATTTGTATGTGTAGGTGTGTAAGTTTGTTACTCTTTCATGCAAATGCTACTGAACCCAAACTGAACCGATTACAATGAAATTTAGCAAATATAGAGGGTAACTTGGAGAAATACATAGAATAGGTTTTATCCATTGAGGTATTATTACTACGTACGAATGTAGTACATAGTAACTCGAATGGTTTTATCCCGAAGTATTTCAGTTTACCTCGAACCGTTGCCTGTGGTTGCCTCGAACGGACAGACATATGACATAATATAATACTATACGAGGCGGACGACTTGTTGTATAATATGTATTGATGAATTATGGATAATATGCTTACAATCGTAAAAAAATTACTTACATTTAACTTAGTTATTTAATAAATAAATAAAAAACGGAAATCAGGTTAATATACCGTGTTTTCCAATTACAGCACTAGAGCGCTTTATGCGGCATAATGCTTAACGTTGAATGTTCCAACTACAGCAACGCTTCGCACAATCAGGCACTCAAAAGTAATGCGCGTGAATTGATGCGTGCAATCGATTTATCGTTAGTAATTATTAATTGTTGGAAAAAAATTTAAAGCTTTCGTTTCATTGTAGTTTTTTCGAAATAATCAAAATTAATTCAAATTGTGTTAAAAAAATAAATATAAGTATGGATGAAGGTACAAACATTGAAAAAAATGTTAATGAAATAATCAAAATCCAAATTACTTTAAATAACCGTAAATATTTTTCAACCAATTATTATTATGTATACCACTTTATTTACACATTAATGAGGTTATTGCTAACTCTATGAATATTTTTTTTTTCAACACTGAACTTAGCGCAACCTGCTGGTGCGTTTCACGTTCCAATTAAGCATCAGCATAATTCGGCATTGTGCGCCACTGAGTCGCATTATGCTCTGTAATTGGAAAACAGCCTATATAAATGTTTTGTCATTGATATGAATGGCAAGTGGCAACTCTTTCCCGTGTATGGATTCCCTCAAGAAGCTTATATTATCTAATACACTGGAGATTGCACTATGAACATTAACTTGTAACAAGAAAATATGACGTTGAATGACGCCTGTATGTTTTTTTATCCCTTTCACACCTAACTTGGCAAGTTGGTGTGAAAGGGATAAAAAAACATACAGGCGTCATTCAACGTCATATTTTCTTGTTACAAGTTAATGTTCATAGTGCAATCTCCAGTGTTATTAGATATCACACTGTAGAGACTGCAAATGTGTGTGTTAACGCTTTATGGTTGGCACATTTTTGACTAGTGTAAAAAAAAATTCACGTTTTTCTGATGAAATACATCCGTAAACAGCACAATATCTAACCATTTTCTACGAAAAACGATAATCACAAATCCAAAATAATAAAATTACTTTAAGTCAATTTGATTAATGTTGTCAATCTTCGTTGCGTATCGTCCCTGTAGAAAAATGTGGACCATTTTTAGACTGATCGTGCGGGGTGAGGTAAGTGTTTAATTTTGGCGGGAGGCGGAGAGTGTCCGTTCTGTAGCGTTTAGCTACTATTATGTATTCTGTGCCATAACAGAAAAAAAAAGTGGCAACTCGGTCCTAAACTCTTATGTCACAAGCAAGCGCAAAGTTTGTAATGTCATTGTCAAAGTTTTGTTGACCTAAACTTAAAACTTTTTTGTTATTTAATAACTTTTTAATCACTTGCTTGTGTTATAAAACATTAACTGTAATTTTGTTCCTGAAGCAGTAATTATCAATTAGTGTAATGGGAAAAAGTACGCAGGTCGATGGCGATAATAATCCAACTTCTGCGGAATCGGATCCCGCAAAGTTGTTGGAGGCTGCTTTACAACAGATGGATGGAATTATAGCCGGTAAGTGAATATACATAAATCTTTATTGAACAAAAGTTATCATAAACCCACTCAAACATATCTGAAGTACTCTGTAACATCGCAAATATGGGTACTTCCTTTTGGGCGAAACTTATATTTACTTTCCTACATTGGTCCATATTAGTCATTACTTTATGCATTTTTCTACACCTAAGTCTACACCGTTCTATTCGTTTCTTTCTATAAATAAGTGTAAATAGGATTTCTTTTGAAAATTAAAAAAAAAAAAATGTGTGAAAAGTTTTCATAACTACTTTACACAAACTATTTATTGAGGTAAGTATTTTTCTGGATTTAAGTTTTTATTGATAATTCTACTGCAGGTCTTTCTATGAACACATTAAATAAAAATATAAAATATTATAAGTATGACAGAATTTTAACAATATAATCTTATCAAGTAGGACATGCTAATCTTATATTTTGATAAATTTGCATTGCCATATGTTGTTTGGTGGCATTGAATAACATTTCTCAAGTAATATTAAATGTTCTGTTTAATTAACATAATTTCTTTATATTAGTTTATTTCCTATGACTATTTTGAGCATTAACTTTTCAAGATTATTGTACAGTACCCATTTATTCATATCTACCACAAAACCATAAAAAGTTAAGATTCCATTAATTGAAATTGTAAATAAATGTACAAGAGAATGGCCAATATCCGTATGCCCAATAACAAAATTGCCAATTATCTGAATTGGTCTAGCTTAATACAAAAACCAAAAAACTGAAACCAATAAATTTTTCTTTTTTATTGTAACAAGTTGGAACTCGCTGAAATCCAGATAAATTTCAACTGTTATAGTTGAAAGACACTATCCATTCCAGAATTCCGTGTATCCTTACTTTTCTTATTTTTGTTTTCCCTTTTTTTGAACTATATTTATTAAATTTAACAAAGTTTCTATGTGTGAAATTTCATTATTCTTGATTACCAGTCTGTATCCGCTTATCTGAAATTTTTAATACATACATATTTAAATTGACCCCCATGCCAATTAATTTGGATAATCTGCAATATAATTGAAACTTGATGTATTTTAACCCATTGAGCCCCAATGGGCCCGATCGGTCCCAGACACAATAGATTTTCTATTATGTCTGTGGTTCTGGGGCTAGACAGATTAATTAATGGCCCTGTTAAATGTATATGGACATTATAAATTTCAATATACATATTTAGTTTGTCTTGCATGCTCTCCTTAATTATATGTAAAATTTGTAACAAAAATGAGCTTTCACTTCTAAGTGTAGAGTAGGTAACACCAAAAAACATGCTGGTTAATAAGAAAGTCTACCCAAAATGAAAGCTTTCTTCACAGTTAAATAGCATTAAATGTTATACTGAGAATTATCAGGGACCGAAACTCGAAACAAGTAACGAGCAGTAAAAGGTAAGCTAGGGGGTGGCATTAGGGTGAAAAGGGGTGCTAACTGTTGAACCGAGGGTGGATCGGCGCCAGTCGGTCGGTGCACGCGCGTCGTACAGACGTCTCGTCGGTTAATACGCGAAAATCCGCAATTTACGTGACGCTTTATATTCGCAAAATCTGAAAAAATCTCTCATTTTTCAATTACCCTTACTGACATGTAATTTTTAATTTTTTTAAACATATGTTTTGAGCTATGAATATCTAATTATAAGTTATTAAAACTTATAAAGAGATAAGTACACATTTATCTGCATGGTTTCTATGGTCTAGAAAATAGAATTCTGTTTGCCTATATATTTTTTTAACCTTACAAACATAACAGTAGGTATTTAATGCGTCATTACATTGTTGGACTGGTAATATTATTATGTAAATATATTACACAGTTATTTTTTCGGTGTAGAAAAATGCATAATACTGACAAACATTTTATCGTAATAAGGACTATTTAGTAATTAAAAGATCTTATCGCAATAACAATCATTAAAAAAACATGCGAGAAAAACAGAAATGCCTATTAGAGATATGTATGTAAAAAATATTAAATAGGTATTATGATTATCTCTTCAATTTAATAAAAATATGTATGTATTCAATTCAAATATGCTATATTTATATGCTATATTATTAAGACCTATAATTGATTTATACTTGTTTCTGCGATCGCTTTGATCTAGGCTTATTTATAAAGTTACTTCATTACTTACATAATATCGTGCGTTGTGTTAAATGCAAAAAATAGTAAACACGTGCATGCACTCGTATATTATAAAAAAATTGCGCATTTTTCGTCTTAATCGTTAACATGGGATTTTTCAAACAAAAACATAAAGTAAAATATGCACGATATATTGTTAATTGGTAAAAAAAAAAGAATTTGTTTACGCGTTATTACAGTATCCAAATGAAAATATAGGAAGAATTTTTATGGCAAAACAAGGATAAAGAATCGTATACAACGAAACTCGAAGCTGGTTGGATGGAGAATTTAATCTCTCTTGGAACGTAGAAAGCTGAATTTTTCTGACGTCTCTTATCGCAGTGGGCCGTTCATCAAATATTTGCTTTTAGGATAAATGTAACACTTTCATTTTATTAATTTTCGTTGTCAGAAGCTCCTTTTTGTAAACGCTGAAAAAACAGAACCTTTATATTTTTTGATAGAAAAATGGTTTTATTACAATATATTATCATCAAACCTTATGCAACCAGGAGCAGATGAAATTCGTATGACACAGCCGATTTATAAAGCCATATGTTTGAAATTCGTTTGGCATTTCCTCCCGTTTCTATTCTTCGAACACCTTCCTACATCACTGTCTGTTATTCAACAGGTTCGTATTTTTCACGCGGATTTCGACCTGAACACCCTATTGACCCCAGTCTCCCCCCATTGTTCGTGAAGAGGCGAGTAATCCCGATAAGCCATCTATTGTGTTTCATATGAGGAAGACGTCAGATATTCACTGAAGTATCATAAAATAGTACAGTTTAAGATTGTGTACCTCATGTGGTCTTTGATGCCATCCTTGATCAGAGACAGTAATTTTAATTTCTTTAAGTCGTATAACGGAACGATGGAGATAACAAACCATTATAATAGTATACCCATATTACATTATACATTATAGCTCTAAATAGATTCATCAATTCAGAAATACAAACTAAGTACACATTAACATTGTATAGACCCTAAAGTTTACGGTATCGTTCTCACGTGCAGGTTCAATCGTGTGGAATACGGTCCACAGATGATATTTTTAATTAATATAAATATATTAATAATTATTGTGTTATTTATATACATTACAATCGTCATTAACATTTTAAATTAAATAAATTTTTCACACAATCCCATTGAGCTTGTCTGTGCTGTTCATGTAGTGCTGGAAAGAAGCGTAATATCGTGTGTGGACGGACTCTGACAATGATCGCTAAAGTTTTATGTGTGATGTGAGTGCATTGTGTTGCGATGCCGGGTTGCTGGCAGTGGCCGGAGCACGTCACGCGTTGCTGGCTCTTCGACGTGTGCGGCCGGGGCCTGTTCGACGTTGAGGCGGAATCGCAGATACCACAACGTATGTTATTCGACTTGTGATTAGAACATTAGTAAATTAAGTACCTATATGAAAATGTGGCTAATCTAACTACACCTTCTGTTTTCACAATTTTGTTGCTCATTGAGTTTACATTTTGCTTCTCCTTTACGTGCTTTTACTAAGTTGCAGAAAATAACATTCAAAAGATAATATTCATTTCAATCAACCAACAGAAACTTTTAATTAACGGAGCCTTTTCAAGCAGGTTGCAATACTGTAAATGCGAAATCGTGTTGGTTAATAGTTTGCCTACCATTCACGCTGCAAAGGAACAATGCACGGACGCGACTTTTTGCACGGATATAGTATCTATGAGAGCTTGGGAATATTGTTTATCCACCTATTACATGAGTAACGCAGTGGGCTTAAGATAGTAGGAACCTCCCAAAAGCTATTAAACTTATTTTTCAATGTGACCTAATGTATTTTACCTATTTATTATTTGAAATTCTAACAAGTACACGTTGTATGTAGGTACACGGACACGGTGTGCTCGTATGTATTCTGATTCCTGCTGCAGTTTATAGAGAAAGTGATGGGATGCCTGATCGATTAAAGGATACATAAAAACGACGTTCCTATAATAAGGCACAAATTGAAATAAAGCTAACTGTAAAACTCTTTTGGATAATTTTATCGGTAGCCACCGGTAATGGCCGAAGGACTACCGAAACGTTCCGTTCTGAATATGCGATAAAGTCGTTGAAATTATGAATGATTACTTTAGTACAACAAATAAGAAATAGAATATTATTATGTATTTAAATAAATTATGTATATTTTATTTTTATTCAAGTTGCACTCACTAACCAGCGCAATATTCCCACAGCATTTCCTTGAAAAAGTTGAGATATCCTTTTTATCCGCAAATTCCCAGCGGATTTGTCTAGCTACGTTGCAATCTGCTTTAAAATCGTGCTAGATATCTATGTAAAGCAATATAACGCAAAGAAAAAAAAATGATGGAGTGGTTTTTGTTTTCGTGCCCGAAGCAAGAGTCATTGTTCCAACGCGAATACAATTCCCTCGCTCCCTGCGATATTTCAGCGACTGGAATAATTTCGACGACATTATGATTGCCTTATATGATTGTTGGGATTTTATGTGCTACCATTTATGGGAACGTAGGAAATATTTTGGATTTATGTTAGCTATGCCATACGCGTCGTAGTAGAGCT
The DNA here is from genome assembly GCA_029959065.1 of Colias behrii. NCBI lineage: Eukaryota > Metazoa > Arthropoda > Insecta > Lepidoptera > Pieridae > Colias > Colias behrii. Next base: position 9,816,986 of record JARWMC010000005.1, on the reverse strand, counting down.
AATACAATAGACTAGATTAACATTCAAAGAATATGCGGTAAGTTCACGGTAATAACCAATTTTGTTAATATTAGCAGCTGCAAAGCTAAAATTTACTATAGCACAGTATTGCTGTAGTAAGGTATCGAGATAATTAAGCTACGTATCCATGTTAAGATCGCATTATACTACCCTAAACATTTGGTGGACGAGAGTTAATGGAGAAGATCATTACTATGTCATCATATTGCAGTTTAGATGTTACCGTCTACCGTACACCATCGACAAGTATCCCTGTACGGAAATCATTAACATCGGGTTTTGGTATAAATATTTCATTACGTTATTCGTCTATTATGGTTTCAGTAGTTTAAAGCCACAGCTGCGAAACTCGTAAAATTTTCCTCGTAAAATATCAAAACGGACTAAATACAATAAAGAGCTCATTAAAAGTTTTAATTGTAAGTTCCTAAATTCGTAAGATCAGTAAATTACTTTCATTATGGGGTCGATAAAAAATAGAGTCCCTTTGTAATAATGTTTCGAAGTAACGTCCATCCTCTTCACTAATTACTTTCGACAGGCGCTACCAGTGCGGCGGTGCGAGCTTTACAAGTAAATTGGCATCTATAAATTTAATATTACTTCGTAGGAAGAATACATTCAAACATTTTGTGCAGTTATGAGTTAGTGCGGTATAATTAAACCGGTCACTGATCCGTTGTGGTTCACGCTGACTTTTCGGCTACCTAAATAAAATGGTATCTCGTAAGGCATACGTGATAGGATAAAATATTCGTCAAATTTATTGGACGGGCTAAAAATTTAATTAAATAATAAATTGCATAACGTGTTCAGTGTAAGGTATTTTGTATTTCACAAGCAGAAAGCCACACAGCTGCGCTAAAGGAATCTTCAGACCACAAGCCAGCCCGTGAAACGCTAGGCATCGGCTTTTAGTATAGCTAAATACAAGCGATCGATGATCAGTAAGTGTACCGTGTAGACAGTATGGCAGACGTAATCCGATGGCTTTATCTTGTATAGGTACTAGTATATTCAATAACCATTGAAAACATTGCCATGATACGCCGTCGGCACCGGAGATAATTAACCTATTGTTATGATGTTTTTCCTTATAAAAAGGTAGCACAATGTGTTTTATGTCTTTTATGTTCTTTTATCAACGTATTTCATGAAAATGTTGAATGCAACTGCAATATATTTGCTGGGAATTGAACCAGTTGCATTATTTGTATATTAATTTTAAATATGTAGAGCTCGTTTCTGTTTTAACATTAACTTTGAATGATAAGTCGAAATAACTTTTGTTGCTTATTTTATCTTCATAACTAGTGTTAATATCTAATGTGGTATGAGTTTCATAATTTTCTGCAAGTTTGAAACTTAATTTTCGCACGTTGCGAGGCGCATTCGTACTTGTTCATTAATATAGAACGTATCACTTGAAACTTCAGTCAGCAAGTTTGCGGCATTTCTTAACAAGGACATGACGTCCTTCGCTTCATTTACTTTGCATCTCACTAATGAGTTGGGTTCTACTTATTAAAGTTACCAGTGGGAGTAGAGCATGTAGCGCACGATTTGGGTCATCGGCTTTAAAATAAAGCAGCCAGACGCCCATCTCACTCAACTCCTCTTCCTATAGTTCCGAGCAGATGCCAATATGCTACGTCTTAACTTGTTGTGAATGCTAAAAGTGTGAATGTGATGTAATACAAATAATCAGCCTCAAAATGTTTGAATCGAACTTATTTCCATGCACAATTTATCAAGTACCATCCACATTAGGTCTAACACCTTATTAAAGGGCTGATTTTTCAATCCTTGGTTAAAACTTACTTAATCGTTCAATAAAGTATTAAACTACCATTTAAAAAAATTATTCTAAATGCCCGTATTTGACAGTTTACAGGTGACATTTTAATATTATCGTGTTATACTTTATTGGGCGGATAAGTTTTAACCAAGTATTGAAAAATCGACCCTAAGTTATTTTAATTAAAACAAAATACAACGGCATAAAATATACATACAATTCGATATATTACATACATTAAAACTTGACATACATTGTAAATAGAAAAGTCTTATCCCTGTATAAATTAAATTGAAGTCGGAATCCTATTTCCCCTTCCTCACCCTTCCCAGTCCTTTCCTTTATTCGTGTCGTCAATCTTTTCAATAAAAGGCCCTCCGCTAATATTCATGAGAAATGGTTGTTGTTTACCATCAGGTGAACCACAGCCTCGGTTGCCCGATCTAACATAAAAACATAGATATTGACTTTCTATCCCGATAGATTTTTCTAAAAATATCTAAATAGTTAGTGTTCAGCAAAAAACATTTTTTACATGCAAATTTCTTTTTACAGAGGCGGGAGGCGCGGGTCCCGGTGGGACAACTGGTCCGGGACGAGCAGCCAGGGCGCGGGCGTTAGAACTAGCACAGCAATTGGCATCATCCCTGCAACATGCGATCCCACCGCCACCGAGACCTGACTTCACCACAGCGAGTGCGATACTACGGTGGCTGCAGCAGAACAATAATTCGGTGGCACTCGTAAGTGAATGTTCATTTGTTTATGGAGCACCACGTGTACCCTGAAAAGAAGAATCGTTTGATGGTTATTATTTATTGAGAAATTACTGTTTGTTATAAACGGGCCATATCAACGTTATTAGCACCAGCATTTAATAAAATTTAAAGGTAAATTTAAATTTATTTCCTCATAGTAATTTGAACTGAATCTTACAGTAGCCTCATAAAACTCTACATAAAAATGACAAACGTTTTCAACGTGCATCGTATCCAAAATTCACATATTAGACCGGACTCTCAGTGGAGTTTCGTTTGCAAAAATCGCGGACCTAAATCTGACTTCTGATATATATTGTATAGATCCCAGACATCCTATAGACAGATGTTGCCAACCAGTTTTGTGGTCCCCCTGCCCGCACCCCGGTAATTAAATATGGCATACAAAGAAAAAAATAAAAATTTCCAAAACATGCCGTGTGGGGTATCAAATGAAAGAGCTTATTGAGTAGATCACGAATATATAGCATACTATATACATTTCTTACACTTTCTCTAAGATTTTTTAGAAAATTTACGAAAATGGTCCATTTTTGAGTTAACTTTAAACCACTATAGATTGAAAACTCATGAATATATTTTTTAAATTATTATTTTAAATAATTAACAATAGTCCATTGTTTACGATTCAATATTTCTTACAGTGAAATAGTAGCATGGGGGAGTGGGGGGAGCATTCAAAGATGGCGAGTATATTTTCAAGTTCATATAGTATATAGTTATTTTCATCAAATCCACCACATAGCTCACTTATATTATATTACGAACTATTGAATCATAAACAATGGACTATTGTTAATTATTTAAAATAATAATTTAAAAAATATATTCATGAGTTTTCAATCTATAGTGGTTTAAAGTTAACTCAAAAATGGACCATTTTCGTAAATTTTCTAAAAAATCTTAGAGAAAGTGTAAGAAATGTATATAGTATGCTATATATTCGTGATCTACTCAATAAGTTCTTTCATTTGATACCCCACACGGCATGTTTTGGAAATTTTTATTTTTTTCTTTGTATGCCATATTTAATTACCGGGGTGCGGGCAGGGGGACCACAAAACTGGTTGGCAACATCTGTCTATAGGATGTCTGGGACCTATACAATATATATCAGAAGTCAGATTTAGGTCCGCTATTTTTGCAAACGAACATCTCCTTGGAGCCTGCTCTATATTTAATTGCGTAGCCGCAAGGCATCGCGGATAACGGATAACCGCTGAAATAAATGGCTCAGTGAACACGATTTGTTCCATGTACTCGTATACATTCTGATAACATTTCTAAAAAATATTTCCGTATTCTAAAACTGTATGACTTTTTACAAATATGTTATTTATATTACCGTTCTGTTTGAAAATCGTTCAAAAACCTGAAGGAATTATTATTTAGTAAGATGACAGGCGAAATGTGCAGAAATAACAGCTTATAGTAGGGGAGCCCAAGAGGGGATTTTGGGATTTACTCGAGCGCGTCAGATTACTATAAGGGAAGGTACCTTAGCTATTCATTAGAACATCAATATGAGCCGTTATGGTTGGTGGGTGCGCTCAGGGGCCCCGCTGGAAAATTTGAAAAAATCTATAATTCCCTAAGGTTGAGCTCGAATCGTCAGATTAGCGAAATGGGGACTTCTTGTATTGTAATTAGCCCCCCCATATATTAATCTGACTCGCTCGAATAATATTACTTTAATTTTTTACCCTTTCTTCATAGCGATTAAATCGCCACTTAAATATTCAGATTAACGTATATTTTATTTCAGTGACGTCCTGGAGCATGTAAAATATCAATATCTAACGCGCGTGAGTATTGCCAAGCCAATTTTTTTCTTTTTTAAATTAAAAAAAATCAAAAAACCCTTCCCCACCGCTAAAAGTGAAAACATTATAGGACCTTTTTTTCTCGCTATGGTCTAATCTACCAATTCTAATAGGTTCCCGTGACGCTCGAGTAAATCCACATTTAGCATCATGGGCTCCCCTACTATTACATGGCGAAAGTCTGACTTGAAATAAGATTCTTAATAATTTTTCAACAAGCCGAGTTGAATAATTCTGTTCTAGAAAAAAATACCAATTTTTCTGTGCGATATTAAAATTTTTAACAGTACATAGTACTGAAAGCCTTTGAGAGCGTAGTACCACGTAGTACGGAAGTGAGCTAATTGCGCTCGCTCGGTCCCTTTGCTCGCTGACGTGAGTTCGAGCCTGTGCTGTTCCAACTCAACCATATTCAATGTTTAAGTACCTACTAGCTTATTTGGAGTACGCTCTGATGACCTAATATAGGGGTGGTAATTAAATATTTTCCTGTAAGAGCCGTATATGGTAAAGCAACGTGACCATTTTTAAGAAGGTGCCTATTTTTGCAACATTAGCTATGAGACCATTAGAACTATCTAAATCTTTTTCAATTTAATTTATTGTAATATAATATAAAGATATGTACGTTACTACGTTGTAAAAATGCAGATAAACATTGTTCCCAAAACGTTTCAATGTTAAACAAGAATGAATTCCTGTAAAACCAAGCTTTTGTGTAAGCCTCGGTTTTCAAATAGAAATAGTCGGAGTGTTCTTTCTGAATAGCATTTCAATGCGTACCCGCGAACAATTCGCGACCTCGTGTTATTGATCCACTGTCCCGTGTCTGTTCTTTTCCAAACAACAGACCCTGTCTTCAGCAGATGAACATCTCCTTCTGTAACAAACTGAATTAATGATAACATTGAAATAAGTATTTTTTTTATTAATTAAAGGAATCAAAATGTATCAATACTAGCGTTTTTATTAAAAGATCGGGTTTAGGCAGCAGTTACCCGGATCCCATTACCATCATTAAAGAGTTGATGAAAGTTTTTGAAAGAAACTTGTGTCCGCAACCAACCGGCTCTACAAGTAAAGTTTGTAGACTAAATTTTACCCTCATCCTAAGAGTTTTTTGCAGACGGAAAATATTCGATCTGTAATTTTTAAAAGTCTAGAATACTGTGCTATTCATAACATTCGATGTGTAGTATTCAAAATGCCTAGAACACGAGTCGTATAAAATCTCTAAAAACGAAATAGCACAGAAAAGATCTATGCGGTCGGAGATGAATCGAAAAATTCCCACGCACTTGGCAAGCAGGACCAAGTGACACATTTTGGATGAATGGATCTATTTACACGCAAGGACTGAGTGCACTTTGAATGTGTATCGTGTGTACAACTTAGGCATTCATTGGCAGTCGCTTCCCTCAGTCGGGGTAACTAACCGGACTATGAATGCTGGCTTAAACATCCTGTAGTCCCGTGTCTGAATAATCCCTTTGGCTATTTCGCCTCGAACATGTACAGAATATCGAATATTTCATTGTGGAATTTTGTACCCGTTTCATTGTAAGCTTTAATTGTCGGTGTAAATAACAATAAAACGGTGATGGGCTTTTCGTGTTCCCGTACACACATTTTATTGTTATTTCTGTAATTACCTTTAGCAGGTTTTAAACAATATATTCATCTTTAATCAATTTGTGAATGATGTTTGAATTACCAGAAAATACACAGTAGTACATTCTAATAAGTAGGTCGTGGTATTCCTTACATGTCGTGATTACATTCCACATTATATTCATAAACCATTGCCTACATAGTGACAGGTCAGTGTTCCATCGAGTCTGTAAAGTGGTTATAACATCAATTAATCAGGGAAGGCTGCTCTCCTGCGAACTAGGCGGTTCCAGATGAGTGCGCTACCCATTAGTGCTAATTAGAATTTTTATACGCTTCGAACTTACCATGCAACAATGAGGGTTTTGATATTGAAAATGAATTTTCTCCGATATCGGATGATGTAGACTCGGATTTCATAACAGGAATTCGTTTCTTTTGTTTGTGTTTGAGGACATATTTAGATATTGTTGATATTGTTATATATTTGTAACTTTCATGTTTTGTAAAATCTTATGATAGTAAAGTTCGTCATAGTTGTTAAAAAAATGGTATGTTTTACGGACAGGGAAAAAACCAGTCATATTTGTGATTCATGTGTAAAAAAATTTAAAATAAAAGTTTATTAATACACATTGGTATTTGTAAGGAAGTCAGTTAAACTCCTAAAATTTAATTTAAATAAGCATTTAATATTATCGAAACAGCGAAGTAAGTTTAATTAAAATATCGGACGTGGATTGGTGAAAATGTCAAGACCCGTCTATTACGTAGACGGCAAACGTTCATTACCAAGGGAAGGCAACTCGAAATAATATATTGTGATTTAACCTCCACGGTTCACAATTACAATTTAAATGTGTTTGTATTTTTTGTATGCTATCTCGGAGCTCCATATAATATTATATTTTTAAATGAAGTGCTTCCGATGCTTTTCTTTGACCCATTTTCACCTTATTTCAAGTAGAATGTACAAATACAAAACGTTTCAAGTACAAAATGATTTTTTCTCAAAAGGAGGATGTTGTTCGTTATTTTAAAAGGGTTTAAACATATCAGGCATATAATGATTTTAATAAACATTTAGATATAGATTTAAATATGTAAAAAATTAACTTATTGGATTAAGGTTTAGACAAATCTCGTAAATCATCTTATTTTATACATAAAACAGTAAAGTGTTTAAGTATATATTGATCTAGTATAAGAACGCCTAAAATAACATCTTAATTTTCTTCCGTAATTACGTAGCTTAATGCAATCGTGTAAAACGTGACACAGAAATTTATAACAGTATGTAATACCATTAGCTTACGAACGGCCTACATTTGTTGTTTATGATATTTTTAAATTGTCTTACATCGTTATGATAATTGAATTACTTCCTTCACAGTAACAAATCATACTAATTGCTCACACTTGCACAATTCTTTGCTATCGTTTTAATTTTTTGTAATTCCATGGTGATTGGTGCGGCTCGCCCTCGATCGATTCGGGTCATTTCAGGTCGACAAAACGGGATACGCCGTATCCTAGATCATATTACCATAAAATAAAATTTTATTATAGCTGCTAGAGTTCACGAAAATAATTGATTTGCTCGTGACAAAGATTTTTTTTCTGTCTATATTGTGCTGCGTTCTAGACAATGTTTTAACCTGTAGTAACATTGCACTTCCTAACAATATAAGGAGATCTTAATCCTCAAGATAGCAACCTAACGAAGAATTATTACGGCATGCAAGAATGAACATAATCTTTTAGAGTTCTTAAGTTCCATACTATTATTAGCACATTATTAGGCACACGCAGTATTCATTAATTTATTTTCGATAGTAGGGTAATTGACAATGATTCAATTGACATAACGGTTCATTACGATGGCCGTTGTCATCGGCGCAGAGCGTGAAAACTTCGAATATCCGCTGCTGCCACTCGCTTCCGTTCGAGTGCGTACTTGAGTTCCACCGCGTAAATGATTTTTCCTCTATCGTGTTAACGAATTTCAGAATAAAACGTTTATTCAGGAATTTTTATCTAAACTGTATGTGAAAATGAATAGTTAATAGATAAACACTCTCCAGTTTCAAATTATGCATCAACTATTTTTGATTTTGATTCATTACTTACATCGATGCTACAAATATGCTAATCATACATTATTGGATGTAGTCGTGCGAAATTGGAAAATATGGCAAACTCTGCTTTATCATTGTTGCTCTAAAATTATGTATCAGAAATTATGAGAATGTACAAATTTCAAACGGAATTGGCAAACGAGCCAATATCGCGTAGCCACGTGGTTTCGAGGAAATCGTATATGAATTGTTACGTTACACGCGAATAATTTGTTTCAATCATCGTACCAATAAGCTCTCGATGCTTCCGACTTGAATCTGAAACTCGGTAATTGGATTGTGATATCTACGTGATTTAAAAGCTCATTATTTTTCCCGGGACTCGAGGTACTCTTAATCCTTTTCGTTATGAAAATTATGTAAAAGGTTTTCATCTACAAACATTGTGACCATATTGTGATCATTAATTTGGATCAGAGTTTTATGAAGTGTGTCAAGAATAACAAGATCTGCAAAATTTATTGAATACTGTGTAATATTTACGTCTATTAAAGTATATCTATCTTTTTATTTGTAAAATTATCGTGTCTCGTCAGCTTTGCCTCGAAGCCGGCTTGACCGATTTTTATAAACTTTTATAGGTATATTCGGTTGGTCTGAGAATAGATCTTAAACCATTTTTTACATCCTTAAGGGTCAAGGTAAATTTTTTTACCAAGTATGTGTGATGTAATTTTAATTTTTTATATTTCCTGCTAGAAATACTAAGGATCTCTTAATGAGTAGAGAAGCTGTAAACATTGTTAGTGATAAACATTGTTGATTTTCGATGATTACAATAAATACTACAAGTGCAGCTTTCGAAAATTGACCGTAAAATATTTTAAATTTGGCCTTTGAAAACAACAGCGCCAAAAGTAAAGCAGAAAACGTAAAACAAATAGAAAGCGATCAGTTTAAATGATTGTCAGTTGAAACTCGCAAAAGTACGAGGGTCATGTGGCATTCGAGCTACAGAGCTTCCATGTTTACCGGCTGCCTCAGCAAATTTGCTTGTGCAAAGTGTAATTTAAAATTCAGAGAGTTCAGTCGCGTCAGCGTCGAGCCTCTCATTATTACCTTTATCTTTGTCACAGAAAACACAATGGATAATGAAATTGAAAATATCGACTACGTATACGTTGCATACAAATTACTGATGTGATTTTTTAGTAGGATAAAATTAACAGCAAATAAGCTTTCTAGTACAAATTATTCATATATTGCTTAGATTGCAATAGCCAGAAGACTTCAAAATTTAAAACCCTCGATTACCATTTGTATTAAATTTATTTTTTTGCATTTGCATTAATTATTATAGATTGATAATTATTCAGGTAGGTGCGATGAGTAAAATGTGAAGCAATTTCGGGTGTATTTGCTTTAAAATCGTACGCATGCTCAGTATTTGTTTACACAAGAGAACAGCCGAACGCTTTATGTTTATTTTGAAACTGATTAATTGCACGCATTTTGCAAATCACCACGAATATTTATGAATATCTTTGGATGCAGCATTACAACTCACAATATTTTGATAAAGATTAATGATATATTTATACATTACACGTAAAATTTCCTCAATTCTATCTTGGTATGCGAGAATCCATCTCAAGAAATACCGTAGATACACTAGTCCTGTAAATTAGGGCATTCTGAAACGATTTCTTCATCCAGTTGTTTATTTTGACGAACGGAAATAGTAGTGATTCACATGGGTATTAAAAACCTGTATATTTGGTGTTTCGATTTCAGCACGCAATCATTATTGGGAGCAGGAGTATTATCCAATGCAGTATATTGTATTTATAACTACCGGCCGCCTAAAACTCCATTTGCCACCCACTGGTCTGTAAGTTTGTGAACCGGAATATTTACGTTGTTATTATTATAACACAACAATATGATTGTACAATTATTTAATCCGATTAAAATATTGAAATTGTTAGGTTGTTGTGGTAGTTCATATGAATTGTTATTTATAAATAAAAACATACATTCACGTTTACGCTTTTAGTGTTTAATTTATTTATACCACAAAGCTATTCAATTGGGTCTTCTAAAAAAACAATCCGTTTAATTATAATTTTCGGTTGTTGTACCCAATTCTACTATCTTGTGTACGTGTTGTTCACATACACGTGACGAATTTTAGCACGAGTTGGCAACAACGTTGCGTGAAGCTCAAAAGCTTTCAAACTTTCGCACGGAGCAAGTGATTAAACTAGTATTCTAGATTATCGCAGAACGATATTATTCGCGTGTGTTCCTTCGCCCGATTAGTTCGAGACCCAAGTGGGTCGTAGGAATCGATTGCTCTCGTAAAGTGTACAAAGAAGAATAAAAATTGCGTCTACGAGCCAGCCAGTCTCCGTAAGCAGGCAGTCAGTCGCTGTCAAGTTCAGGTTAAACTTTCTGTGCCTTATATTTCTTTTAGAAAATACTTACGACAAGTTTCTCGTCGGAGTGCTTAGCTACACGAACCATAGTAAACGGTTTGCGTCCTCGTGTTTTATTGCTTTTAATTTTCCAGACATGTTATTGTTTGTTGTTTTTAAGTAAACTATGCCACTGTTATTGAAATTGGTAAATTACTATCTTTATTGGTCTATTGATATATTTTCAGTGCCATGTATGAAGAAACTACTATTCTAATGTTTTTAAGCTAACGTTACGCTGTGTCTTAAATGCTAATTTTACTAATTAATTGAAATACCGAACTATTTAAAAGTGTTTACAACGTAGACTGTATAGGAACAAATAATATTATACATAATTACTTCAAATTACGATGCAAAATCTTCAAATAATAATAAAAGGTCGTGTTAAATACATTGATACAAATAAATAAAATAAATAAATAAGACTGTTTGTGCCCTATCAGATTTAAAAGAATATGGCATTTTAAAAGATGTGAAAGTAATATTGATTACCGCTTAGATCAAAAGCTTAGACATCATGAATAATTCAACCTGTAAATAATGTAGTGCGAGACAATTGTCTTGTGAAAAGGGGATATTAGTCAGCTAAAATTATACGTTTATCGGTATTCATTACGAGTTTATGTGCTATACGTAGTTAAATTTTCTATTAATTATTATCATTCATGTTTTCGTCTAAGGTATTTTCTAGCATGTAAATATGAATTTATATTTACTTTCTACAAATAAGATAATATTATTTTATATCAGTGACATTTTAATGTGAACAGTGCAAGCTATAAAAGAAAAATACATACCTAAAATAACTGTAGTTTACGAAATACTTAAGTCTAAAAAAAGTATTTTATAAGCGTTAACGAAGGAGACAGCTGTCTTCTATTTCCGACACGAGGGGAGGTTTATTTGAAACAATCAACAATACGCACGACACCCAGAATCATCTTCCTATAACTGTTATTGTAATGGTGTGCTATATACATATAGTGCTATTATCTATGTGGGCTTTAGGGGGAAAGTAAAAGAAATTGCGTGCCTTTTTGAAGCGTACGTGACTGATTACAACGTAGTTTCTATGAGGGAGAAAGGGACGACTTTGTTTTTTTTTTTATTTTTATGTTACCGAAGATGTTTTAATATCCAATAATACATGTGTAAATCTATAATATACTTTTATACAGAACAAGACAATGAACTGCTTAACACCTCGAAGCAAGAGGCGTCAGAATTTGGAAGATTCGAGAATACCTTCATATTATTCAGTTCAGCCTCCTTATAACCCCGAGTTTATTTATGAAAACTTAGAGAGTAAAACCAGCTTTTATTTTCCTGGAGGAGTGAGCCACACCGTGCATCAGACACTTAACTGCGAAGACGATACCGATGGGCGGGGGCGGCGCTCGGTATACGAAGGCGTTAACTGGCTACCGGTGAGTGCGCAAGTGTTGTTACTTGTGTGCATCGCGCCGCACGCTGCTCACATGCGCTTACGCATTGCCCAGTGTTATCTTTAGTGTAATGTTTGTAAATTGTAGCAATGCAGTTCACTTTCGTACCGTAATAACCTAAACGTTGTTTATACACGTTTCTTATAACGATCGGCTTCTTTATGTGAAAAGCTATAACACTTATTTTTGTCTAATAAAAGGATCAAAGTTTAAAGGGTGTGGGGATACGGATTGAACGTTCGCGTTCTATTTCTGAGCACGTACGTTTACCGTGTTCTTACAGGCGCCACTCATTTCGAACTACAACATGCGTGAACGCGGCCGCGAGGGATCAATCGTAGCTGCCACTATAGCTGCGTTGCATAGTCGTTCGGCTATTGATGTTAAATCTCAACTGGTCAATCCACGTCCAACCACCGAAGTGGACAGGAACGTGTTTCGATCTCCAAGAAATAACATTCATGACGATCAATTGAGACGGGTATCTGTGATCAGTGAGCGCCCTTTATCAACAGCATCAGAAACGTCAGAGCGCGATTCCGCGTCCATTCAATCCAGCGAGGAACCTCCCTTACACGAGAGTACGTAATATACGCTTTGTAAACGATTCAATGACGTATAGTAACACTGGAACGCGGCCAAACTCTAAAATAGAGGCGCGTTTGTGACTCGTATACTGAGAGCTTGTCGCGCAGTGTCGTTATTGTGAAGCCTCATGTCCGACCGCGAATTTCTAACGGAACTCTTTGAGGAGGAAGAAGATGGAGAACGGGCGGCTGTCGGTTACGTACATCCAGCCGTCCGTTCTTACATGTACTCCCCAATGGGTAAGTGAAAATCGTTGTCGAACGTGGGACTTGCACTGTTTTAAACTTATTTAAAAAAATGTGATAACAGGCGGTGACTCGGACAGTCCAGATGAAACAACAGTGAAATGTTCGGGATGGACGGATCGTACTGCACCAGCTCAGCGAGCTGATTCTTCTGATTCTGACACTTCTTCGAGTGAAGATGATGACGATTCGGATGGCCAAGAATATGTGACGCGTGACCATGATGCAGATTACCGCACTCTTACGCCTAATAGACGTTCTGATAATAGTACACGATGTGATGGGGATTTTAAATGGATGCCAAGCGTAGACATGATGGAAGATACCGGAGATATGCATTCAGTCGGTTCTCGTGGTAATAATTGCAATTCAGCAAGCTTAGAGAGAAGGCGTCGTACGCCAAGTGACCGGGGAGAACGTGACCGTAAAACAAGGTCATCGTTGTCAACGAAACCGCCACAGCATCCGTCGGTCCCACGGGTATCTCCCCGGCCGCGTCACTCGAGAAATGAAGAAACACCACCTGAACTGCAGCGACGTTGGAATTCTTATGAACATTTTCGATGGCCGGAAGGCGGATGGTGGCCACCTATGTGTTGGTGTCACGGGCCGCCCCCGCCACCTCCTTGTTGTATGCATGAACATAATAATTGGCCGTCACATCCATCCCTAGCACCGGTTCCTTCTCGTCCGTTTAAGGTATATTGTGTATAATTGATATTAATAAATATAGATGTATTAACGTGTTTTAATAAGATGATTTAACCGTATGAAATAACGTGTTTTATTGTGATATAACTCTAGAAGTGTTGTAATTTCTATATTAACATTTTATTTACTTAATATAATAATCATATCTGATTAATTATTCTCAGCTGTATTTATAATCGCGTTCGTACACAACGCTAAAAGCTTCGTGCTCCGTAACAAATTTTGCACAAGAGAATAGCAAAACTTTATCGCGTAGAAGTTATGACGTAGTTTCAAGATTTATAAACGTGAAGATACGATGTTACGCATAAGAATTGTATATGGGTTGTAATTAATAGAATAATAAATATTACAGAATGACGCGGAAGATCGAGTGCGGCGGCTGGAGGCGGATAAGGAGAGCTTACAGCTACAAGTGCAGGTTTTGTCAGAACAAATTGCGGCACAGACGGAGAAGATGACGGACCTGGAGCGATCGCTACACGATGCGAGGCAGCGACTAGACGATACTGAACAAAGACTGCAAAAGGTATGGGAATTTCTGTTTTTATTTTACGAATAATATCTATTAACCATATTTAGAATCCATGTTCAATTGTGATACGATCACTTGGTTACGATTGAAATACTCATACAAAATATGAAATAAAATTATCTAGGGTAATATCTGGCCCTTCTGATTTTCACACCGTAGAATGATTAAGTCCATTTACTTGAGGCAACAACCAAATTAGATTTAAAGGCAACGGTACCGACGAGTACAACTGAATTATTCAAAGCAGGTGTAAATCTGCTTAGCATTTAAAGCGCACGGTACCCAGTGGAATAGTGATTGAATAAACATGATTGGCGTGGGCCGTACAATTTCTAACTCGCTTGACGATGTACTTCTGCTATAATTGTTGATTGTTTGGGCGGAGTTAGAATATGTTTATGTTCCTTTATAATATCTTAAGCATTTTCCGAAAGTGGTTGTACAACCTTATTTTAATAGCACCGCTCTTATAATTTATTGGTACTGGAATGAAAATTGCTCCAAGAATTTGATAAACTGCGTCCTTTCCTGAAAAGCCATTTAAACAACTGAATTATTACTTTGGAAATAAACTAAAACATGATTAGTTGCCATGTTACTTCCTATGTTTTCTCTATTTCTGGAATAAGTTTATTAAATGTAGATAATATATTATGTTCTTTGGTATTTTTATTTTTACATCCTGATATCCTATTCAATCATTACATAAACTTAATACAAGATATATAGCAGATTTTAAGAATGAAATAAATGTGCCAAAATAACCCCATTTAGATAAGCTTCGTTTTAAAAAGTCTATTCGACTGTAACGTCTGTTCTTCGTCAGATTTAATCGTATCATTCATAGCAACCTCTACACCGTTGTTTAGAGAACAGCACGTAATACAACTAAAAGTAATGATGAGTCAGAACAAACGAGGCCAATAAAAGCGTCGGTTTATGAAATATTACATCGGTGTATATTTGTTAACTGAATTGAGGAAGCCCACAACACTGTTCATCGTAAAATACGTTAATGGATGGCATCAATTTAGTTAGCATCACGTGCGCCACGTATACAAGTAAATAAAAGTTTGAAGGACTGCTAGTAATTATGGTAGTGCATTTTATAACAGAAATGTTGCAAATTTAAAAAAGGCTAGTGATTACCTATTACTTTCTCCATTTACAAGTTTGTAAATTTTGCCATAGAATACAAGTTAATCATAATGTTAATGATTCCTTACATGAAATATTTTAACTGATTGCGTGAATTAAAAAAAAATAATAGTTGCAAGATTTATGTTAGAGTTTTGATTCGTTAACGGTTTTTTTTGTTCGTGATAAAACTGCCCTAGTAACGTTGTTCGTCAGCTCTTTATACATTAAAGACATACATTTTATCTGATAACTTTTATATAAAACATGTAGGATATAAGGTATCTACTTCATACATGTTTATGTTATATTTTCTAACTACGATGCAAGGTAAATGCATAGTTAACACAAACAGTTATAATACCGTAGTCTATTTGCTCGTCGCGTAGTTCGCTTCGAACGCCTACAGCACGCGTGCTTTTTATTAAACGAGATAAGAGTAAATGCAGCTATAAAATGTCGGATTGATAAAGTTTATTCCCGTCTGTTTATTTTCCAAAGAGAATCCCTTGTTTATACAGACATTTCTAAGATTCACTGCAGCCCGGCAATGTGGGATCTGGAAATATTTTCAACATTTATATCTTACTAGCTGTTGCCCGCGACTTCGTCCGCGATTACGTCGTTTTTCGTCATTCGTCGTTTAAAAAAAATACGTGACACTTTATTTTTGAATGTTCTTAATTATTGTCTCTTATAAAATTTAACTACATTAAAATTGAACACTCTGATAAGAAAATCTTACAATCAGAAGAAAACATGAATGAATGTGATTTAAATTCTACATTACTGAGTATTTCAAATAATAATCTAAATTAAATGTAGATTAACAGTTTGAGCGCACCATTATAGAATATGTACCTAAGTATTAAAATTACGTTAGTTTACATAGTAACTTTACTAAAAACACGATGACTTTCTTTCGCGCTCGGTACCACAAACTAAGCATGTTTGTGGTACGTGGCCCGCGTCACTTGACCCCCCGCGAGTTCCCCTCCGTTGCTATGCGAAAATAAGTTGCTCTACTGTAGGAAAAATTGTAATACTGTGGCCTGGGCGTTATAACACGTCCAGGGAGTTCCTGAGTGCCGATATTACCATCTTGAGGAAAAGCTTCTAATGTCAATTTAAAACTGCACATACGAATTAACCTGTTCTAAAATTGTGAAATGAGTTCAGTTTTAAATTTGAGAAATATTGATTTCTTGTATTCCACTATTCGTTGTAGTCGAATACAAAATATATTTTAACAAACTTAGGTTGGCCTTCAGGCAAAAGGGAGAAGGGGATATTTAGTGTATTTTTAAAGCATTTAAATGCTTTATACAATCCTGGATGATGAACTGTATATCATGTACTCTGATCCCAGTCGGTCGGTCGGTACCTCGATAGCCATAACGATAAATATTAAAAAAAAGACGTGTGGCACTCGGGGACTGCCGCGGTAAAGCTATTGCGTGCTATGCCTTCAAGCCACACCTCCGCGCCCGTCGGAGTGGGGAGCGTGAGGTTTTTCGTTACGGAATTTCTGGATTCGGTCCCCGCGCTCAAGGCCCGCGATAGAAGCTATGCAATAGCTTAAAAACATTACTTGTACAGTTGTGAGTGCAAAATTTACGTTTCATTTGGCAATAACATTTTTTCGGTACTAAAACGTAGTAGTTTGATATGTGGTGGGCTGCCCCTCCTCTCCTTCCTGAAAAATATCCTCCAAAATTTCCCGAGATTCTTCCAATGATTGAACCATTGGACGTTGGACATTAACTTCAGTCAAAAATTGACGAAGCGGATGATTACTAATTTCCACTTAATCCTCGCTGCCACTATCTTTATCATCAAATCATCAATTTTCAAGTGGTGTTGTAAAATTGTCAGCAGAAATCGTCTTCCAAAGGCGATATAATTTTATGAACATTGAATCTGTAAATAAAAAAATCAAAAGTTAACTGTAAATCTATAAAAAAAGCTACTTACAAATAAAATTTTATCAAAAACTACTCTTCCCAATGCACCTCAAAATCTTGTAAAAGTCATATATAAAAGAATTCTTCATTTTGTTATTTCATTCTAAAGTGTAATATAATACCAACAAAAAACATGAATTGCTATCATTATAAAAAATAAATACCTATAAGTAACAACTTATCTTTTGTGGGAACGCATGATGGTGAAAATTCACAAAACACCAAGATTGCATTTGATATTTTTGGCATTACATTGCTTTATAAATACCACTACATAGTATAAAAAAAACGCTTTCTCTGTCCCTATGTCCCTATATGTCCCTTTGTATGCTTAAATCTTTAAAACTGCGCAACGGATTTTGATGCGGTTTTTTTAATAGATAGACTGATTCAAGAGGAAGGTTTTAGTATATAACTTATTAGGTTTTAGACAAAGCGGACGAAGCTGCGGGCGGTAAGCTAGTAAATTTATAAAACACGAAGATTTTTAAAATTGTAACTAATGAACACAATCAATATTAGATTAACTGTAGATAATGGTGTCTAGTTTTACTTAAAATAATAAACATCTACCCTCACTTTAAAAAATGTAGTATATTTATTATTTACACGAAATATACCTTATAGGGAAGGGAAGATATGGGTTAAAGAGTTAAATAAATAACATGATTATATTTAAATTATTAATTAATTTTCAACAGTGTATTCAGTAGTGTTAACATGTAAATTGATTTGATTTTTTATAAAATCTCATAGATGGCGCTGTTTCAAAATTTTCTTTATACAATATTATGTTTCTCTTCCGAAATTGCGTAATTATGACGTAGTTTCTATAGTGTAAAGGTAGATAATAGCATGGCTTACTCAAAAACAACATTTAAACTTGCATCGTTAGATTACACGCTGTCACAGAATGCTTAAGAATAGATCCTCCCCCGAAGTCAATGTTTATTTCGTACTAACGACATGTAATTGATGAAGAAATGATAACTATCAAAAACTTACCTTTTCTATGATACAATATAACACGGCATATTTTTTAAATTATCTTGCTCAAATCTGCTCAAGATTATGAGGGTTTTGTTGGAACTTGCAATTGTCAAAACTAAGTGTTAAAATTTTTATGCAAAAAATGCATACAAATAACTAACTACAAACAATTGAATTTTATCGAGCTGATTACCTTTTGCCCCGGTTTCCTAGAAGAAATTATTGCTTAGTGAAATTAGGTGGCCTAATAAATATACTGTATTTTTGTAAAAGAGGTAAATAAGTAAAAAATATTTAAATTATCATTTTCCAATAAGTGTTAATGTGTATATTTATTTGATTTTAATGAAATCTCATAGATGGCTCTGTTACAAAATTAACATTATACAACTTACATTCTTTAAACTATGTTTCTCTTCCCAAGTTACTAAACTAAATGGCATAATTTTTATAGTGTCAATCTAGATATTGTCAAACAACATTAATTATATATGCGTCATTTGATTATTATTAATTTCCAATAGTTAACGTGTGTTTGATTTTTATAACACTTCATAGATGGCGCTGATTCAAATTTGTCTTTATACACTAAGATTCACTAAAATGTTTCTCTGCCAAAATTACGTAAATGACGTAGTTTTTATAGTGTAAAGCTAGATAATAGCTTGGCTTACTCAAAAACAACATTTAAACATGAGTCTTTAGATTGTACGCTGTCGTAATACACGGAATACGTAAGAAAAATAAAGGTTCACAGCTCCTCCCCCGGAGGTGATAGCATGATAATATGTATATAAACTACATAGTATAAAACAAAGTCGCTTTCCCTGTCCCTATGTCCCTATGTCCCTATGTCCCTTTGTACGCTTAAATCTTTGAAACTACGCAACGGATTTTGATGCGGTTTTTTTTAATAGATAGAGTGATTCAAGAGGAAGGTTTATATGTATAATAACATCCATTAAATAGTGGAGAAGTACTGTTATTTTTGAGGTTTCTAATGTGATGTCGTAAAAAATTACATTTTTTCCGCTTACATTGCAAACGCAGGCTGAACCCTACGAGTTTTATCAAAATAATGTACTAAGTATTATACACATTGAAAAGGTCTACAGAAAAGTCCGCGATGGTATATGTCTATCCCTTATGGATAACCCACAATAACTTTTTTTTGTCATTTACTTTTTACGACAAATAATGGCTAATTTTCGATGCGATTTTAACCAATACAGCATTAATCCTTAGCCAATTAAATACCTTGAATACATTGTTCATTTAATATAGATCTATATGGCCCTTTACACCGTATGATTTAAGTGAATATTTTCGAAGATATTACAGATTTAAAAATTGCGGGACGTAGCGTTTGCGGCGGTACCGGCCGGCCGCCCGGCTATCTATTTTATACACGTGCGAAGCCGGAGCGGGCCGCTATGTTTTTACTTTTTATATAGGTACAACGTTCACAGTTTTTCTGTAGTGTATTTAGTATCAGCATTGCACCCGTGCGAAGCCGGGGCGGGTCGCTAGTATGTATATAAAAGCCTCACCCGACCTGTTAGTAATATTCATGCAAAATTTGAAGTCAATCTATGCAGTACTTTTCGAGATTAGCCTGGACAAACATACAGACAAACAGACAAACAGACAAAAATTCTAAAAACTATGTTTTTGGCTTCTATATCGATTATAGATCATGGATTATGTATTCTTTTAAAAAAATATTCAATGTACAGTTTTGACTTTCCTACGATTTTATTATATGTATAGATACTTCTTTTAACCATACATAGGTATATATCCATGGCATTTGATAAGAATAGGTATAGGAAGAAAATAAAGTTACGAAAGAAGCTTTTTAGCTTTTTTCGGTATATGAGCAAAAACTCATATATCGCGGGTAGACTAGCTTCTTTCGCATTATTGCGAAAGATGCTTTATAATAAGTTGTAGAGAACTTAGATAAGGCGCTCTATATGCATAACTTTCTTTAGTAGCCTTATCTTTAACCGATTTTTATCCGTTCTGAAAATGAAACACAAAAAACTTAATAACTTCGTTTTAAATTGTCCCTGATTGGGTTTTATAGGTTTTCTCAATAAATCGAAATAATAAGTCTTGAAGTCTTTAAAGTAGAAAAACGTCAATTCTTAGTAATAAGTACTTTTCATTTAATGCGATGGGACGAAAAAGTTAATTTAAAGATTTAAATATAGGATTAAAGAAATGGGTTAACTGTTTCAGAAAACTGTTTCAACTAGGTGTAATAAAATCGTACGTGTGTATGTGATGATGTGAGATTATTTCACCGTACAGTCTGAAACGATTCTGATGAATTAAAATACAGTGAAAGTTTATACAATAGGGTATTTTTGAGGCATATACCTATGATAAAAATTAATTAAAGGACAGAAATATAGTAGGTAGACAGGTATTAAGTACCAATAGAACACAAAATTGGAAAGTAGAAGTTAGGAATTCATAAAATAGTGTAATTATTTATTCTCTAAAATGTTTTACTTATACACATATTTTTGTGCATAGAAAAATATATAACGACCTTTCATTTCATACTGATATTGTAATAGAGATTCCGAGAACAATATGTTTTGTTTTACTGCACAAAACCCGACGACCGTATTTGTTGCATTTCTCTTTGCATAAATTTGTATTTATTCATAATGAGACTCGAGATATATAAATAAGATAAAATATTCATCTTTTAATAAGGTACTCGACGTCCATTAGTTTTCATGGTTTTCACGGTTATGACAAGCGTCACGGGTTTGCGGGTTTAGTTCAATGGATACTTAATTACCTTTTAGTGCGAAACCCTTGATAAGCTCCGACACACATTAACCTATATACGAGATAAATTAAAATATGTAAACTATTTCGCGCTAGAATTTTTCATATTAAGCATAACAAAGAAAATAAAAAATGAACTGAATTCAAGCGAGGTTTTATATTTCATAGCTTGTGAAGTGCGCAGTGGGTATTTTAATTGCTTCCGTTACTATTCCGTGGGATCTGGCACAGTTTTTATCCTATTCCAACTTGGAAATGATGAGTTCAAGTTGTTGAATTGTTTCCCTACTTATTATTCATTGCCAAAATTATAATTTTAATACATAAAATAACTAACAGCCGCTCTTCAATTTTGCATAGAGCAACATGAGTTATATAGGGTAGTTATACATTTTGTTGTGGCAAACAAACGACTTACTTCCTTTCCTACATCACGCTTATATATGAAACCTATTATTATCTCTAGCAAATTGTTACAAGGTTGGAATGTAGTCATAATATTGATAAGCTCTTAGCTCATACCCCTTGTTTGATATACTATATCTAGTTTATAATTAACTAGCGACCCGCCCCGGCTTCGCACGGGTGCAATGGCGGCCGGCCGGTACTGCCGCAAACGCTACGTCCCGCAATTTTTAAATCTGTAATATCTTCGAAAATATTCACTTAAATCATACGGTGTAAAGGGCCATATAGACCTATATTAAATGAACAATGTATTCAAGGTATTTAATTGGTTAAGGATTAATGCTGTATTGGTTAAAATCGCTTCGAAAATTAGCCATTATTTGTCGTAAAAAGTAAATGACAAAAAAAGTTATTGTGGGTTATCCATAAGAGATAGACATATACACCATCACGGACTTTTCTCAATACTTAGTACATTATTTTGATAAAACTCGTAGGGTTCAGCCTGCGTTTGCAATGTAAGCGGAAAAAATGTAATTTTTTTGCGACATCACATTAGAAACCTCAAGTACTTCTTCACTATTTAATGGATGTTATTATACATATAAACCTTCCTCTTGAATCACTCTATCTATTAAAAAAAACCGCATCAAAATCCGTTGCGTAGTTTCAAAGATTTAAGCGTACAAAGGGACATAGGGACAGAGAAAGCGACTTTGTTTTATACTATGTAGTGATGATAGTGATGATATACTATGATTTCGTTCAGATTTTTTTATGTATCCAGCCAATGTCAAATTCATTTTATAAGAGCAACGATTCATAAGTACAGTACTCCCAAACTGATAATGCGCATAGAAAAATTCGTCACTGTTCGGCAACTCTCATATTCCCCGAGCCTTCGAAGACGATACGTATATAGAGTGGTTAAATATACATATTTTCTTCATGCATAGTTTATTAGAATTATGAGTTTTATTGTGGTTTTATGGTAAAAGAGATAAGTAACGAAATTTGTTTCGATAATTCAATGTAAGTTAATAGCGAGGATAAGCCACACGATTGCGAATATATATTTGTTGTATTGATTTACTTGGAAAATTCTATACTTAGAACTATTAAAGTGTCTTACTGAAGCTGGCGTAATGATGGATGTATGGAAGGTTTAAAATAAGACAAAATTTATATTTAAAAAAATGATTTTCAAACACTGGTTTACATTTAAATTGTGAAATCTAATCATTAAAATCTCAGTCCAAAGGATTTACAGAATCAGAGATTATCTCTATTTCTGATATCGTAGAATGATCAGAACTTTCATTATGCTCTTATTAATTTTCGCTTTCCCCACTGCTATCTGCTACCTGTGTAAATAATCATTTTACCGGAAAATTCAACTTTGAAACAAAACTAAGAAGGGTATGTAACAGCACCTCTATATAATTCCATACAGAGATAATACGTGCGGTCACCACCAGTATATAAAGACGACTGACGGATTTTTGAATTTTTTGACTGACAGGCTACCGTCACCTATCGCCCGAATTGTTTTCGATTGTGTATAACTCTGAATTGACTCCTATTTCTTTCGAACAAGGTGCAAGATGCAAGTGCATTGTTTAGGGCACTTACGATTCAATGATTCGGGGTGATTCGGGTTTCTGGAAATACGATAATTAGCGAAGATCTGCATGCGCATTATTAATTTTGGAGTACTGTATTTATTCTTGCTTGCTGATTGGCTTAGCACCTAATTCCAAACGAAGAGCGCTCTGTGATTAGTTTTTCGAACTTCAATTACCTTGCAAACGACCACATCGCAAACGACGGCAAACTGCAGGGGCGTGTGATCGTTACAGGAAATGCTGCAGCGTTCATCGCTCGAGACGCAAAAGTTGGAATTGCTGTCAAAGTTGAGCGAAGTTCGGTTGCGGGCGGCTGAACGGGGCGTGCTGGAGCGCTCGCCGCCGCCCGACGCGCCCGTACAACGCCCGGCACCGCCGAGGGTGAGATAAACTAAGACTCTGAATTAATTTACAACATACATTTGTATTTTTTTCTGATTACACATATTTAAGAAAGAAAGGAAGTTCAACGTTCAAAAGTAAGGAAGAAGGACATTTCAGTGACTTCGCAAGACAGAAGAAAAAAAAAACTAAAATTCAGTTTTTGAAAATACAATTTTAAATATGAAATAAATATTTTAATGTTGGATAGCCCATTTATTGAGGTAACGATAGGCTTTAGAAGATAACGCTTAGATCAATACCGTAACGATAAGAGCGGAGTTAATAAATATTGCTAATTGCTCGAGAAAATCGCGTCTTAACAGATCAAACGCAATCAAATTGCCATTGCTATAAGTTTGTCTGTAATTTTTTATCTAAAATTATGTTTTGGTAAATATCTATTAAAAGTAGAACGTGTCAGTTCATTATATTATTCAGTTGTTCCACATTTTACAGCTAGATTAAGAAAGTAGTTTAATGTGTTATACATTTATGGGTACCAATTGACCTTCAAAACATTGATTCGTCTATTGATGATATGAGTGTGTATGAATTTTTGAAGACAGACAAAACTTTTTTCGTGTACACCTAGTATCTTAAGGATATAGGTACAAAATAATAGAACAATACAAAAAAATTATACTTTCATCGACTTTTTCGACCTCAAATGGAGCTTTTTTACAACAGAAGTCCTTCATATGCGTAGAATACAACAAACGGGACTAATGAGCCGCTCTGAGGCCTAATTACAGCCTAATGAGGCACATTTAGACATTCCCCTTGAGTTTAGTTTCCAACTAACCTAGATTTTTATACGACATATATTACGCATTTAGGAGGCTGAGTTTTGACAATAACATCAAAGAGGAGAAAATGAACACGTTAGGTAACAAAGAACAAAACATTTTATGCTTTAGCTTTGATTATTAATAATACCTAATCATATAAATTCCTATAAATAAGAAACTAAAACTTGAATACTGTTTTTTAAGTTTCTGTAAAATAATGTTGGGCAGAAAGAGCTAAAATAAAATAAATTTATAGTTGAGGCTGTTATAAGACTTGATGATGATGACAAATGACAATGCAGTTTATTTGTATACTTGTTACATAGACTATAAGATTTAGTATTATATATGGACACCATTTTTTTATTTGTCCGTCGATTGTATGGTTTTTCAGGCAAAATTTTACAGTTTTGAATGCAAGAGAACGACTGCAACTATTTAAAGTACTATGCATTTTTTATGTCGAATAAACGATACTGTTAAATTCATGATATGTTATTTTTACATGACATGTTTTTATGATTTGTTTAAATCTGAGCCGACGGTCCCGGGTTCGATCCCAGGGTCAGGGCAAATATTTGTGTGATGAACTCAATTATTTGTTCTTGGGTCTGGGTGTTATCTATATAGGTATGTATTTATTAAATATTATATTTATCGTCGCCTAGTACCCACAACACAAGCCTTAATTGAGCTTACTGTGGGACTAGGTCGATTTGTGTAATAATGTCCTATAATATTTATTTATTTATTTAATCTTGTTATTATCCGCAGACGCCGCCCGCGAACTACGGGCGGCAGATCGAGCGCAACACGCACGCGTACTCGTCCCTCCCGCGCTCGTCGGTGCTCGCGACGGACGCGCGGCTCGCGTTCGGTAAACACATCAACAACATGGTGGTGGCTCGCGGCCGCGGACAATCGGTGCCGAACCTAGGTCTCTGGGGTTTCGCCCCCAGCATGGTGCTAATGATTGTCGATTGTGCTTTTTTTTACTTTTTTTTTTTGGTGCAGATGAGGGTAGTTGGTTGATTTAGTTGTGAGATTGCAGCTAGAAAGTATGCGATCTATGAAATTAGAGTAGTTGAGAGTCCCTTGAATAGATATTCTGATTTATAGCACAGTTTATAGTTTGACTTAAAGCTTTTTGATACAATTTCTTTAATTATAATAGTTAGGTTATTTTTTTTACTTTTTAAGAGTATACAGTTTTTTACAGTATACAGTTTTTAAGAAATAGTATATTCAATTTCAGTTCATTTTTAGATTTATTAGAAATGTCAAAATTCTTAATTGTTTAAAAGTTCAGTCAAGATAAACAAGGATATTTTCAATTATCCATAAATTACTTATACATGTTAAAATAATTCAATGCAGTAAAATCCTCGCTGAATTTTTTAAAGGTTCTATAAAACTTGTCAACGTAAAAGTTTTTAAAGCAAACCTACACTATTATTGTTTGTCGCTCTAAGTTCCATTTCAACGGAGTATCCGCTAAGTGATGTACATTGAATGCATGCTTTTAACGTGATTTGTGGAGTATAGGAGCTTTGTAAATATTGATTTTAAAGCGAGCGTACACTTAATGTCAGGACAATTTCAAATGCAATTTCCCATATTATGTGTATAATGTGTCCTACTAGTATTATGATTTATAGTCAAATATAATGCATAAGTATACGCCGAGCTTCATAATTTTCTTATCACTATTTTCTACTTGCACAAGTTCGTAGCAATAGCTATTGCCTTATTTGCTTAATTATATAATTCTTCTACAATTGCTTGAATCATTTAACGTTTTATTCTGAGTTCCAAATACTTGCAATTAGTCATTCTTGCATAAATTTTTAAACGCAAAAAATGTAAATAGCCTCAAATAATACAATTTTCTACATAATAAAAAAATATTATTGACATTAAATTGAATTTTTAGCGGAGAAAGAAGACGCCATACCACGTGGTAGTCCATCACCATCGTTACGGGAGGTTCGAGCTCGGCTGGGCAGTGGGAGTGTGAGGCTCGAGGGGGATGAATTGTCACGGTCCTCGTTACGTGCTTCGGCGCCGAGACAACGGCCACAGACTATGCCCTGGTATTTATTTAGATAGTATAAACAATATTGTTTTTTTTTAAGCTATTGCATAGCTTCTATCGCGGGGACCGAATCGAGAAATTCCGTAACGAAAAACCTCACGCTCCCCACTCCGACGGGCACGGAGGTGTGGCTTGAAGGCATGCTATGCAATAGCTTTACCGCGGCAGTCCCCGAGTGCCACACGTCTTTTTTTATATTTTTAAATGTTGTGTCACCAAACAAAAAAAAAAATAACTTCAGAATAAAAAGATAATTTATTAGTCAAAGATGTAGTAGAAGTTGATTTATAATCAGTTGGCCAATGAGAATTAAGAGGTCTTAAAAAAATTATATTTAACCAATATCAATCAGACAATGGTTTTACTAACTGCTTTCAATATTTCACTATGATAAATAATTAATGCTAATAATGATACTCAATATGCCCTTATTAAACCACCAGGCAAACGACAGACGTGCGCCAATGGGACTGCGATACAACATGCGGTTGGCTAGAACACCTCGGTCTAGACGCATACACACAATCGGCTCGTACTTGGCTGGGCTCTTCACCAGACGCTCGCGGTGTGATCGCCTCCGCTTCGCCAGCAAATATAGAGAAAGAATTGGGAATAAAACATCCAATGCATAAGAAGAAGATTGTGCTCGCTATTACTGATCTTTTGGTGAGTTTTAGCAACTTGAAATTTAATATGAAAGTATAAACCTGTGTTGATTTTATGAGATGTGTCATGCTTAGTTGACTAAAAAGAATATGCTGTTTATGGTTATTTAAAATTTGGATTGTAATTAAATTCTGTTTGGATAGTTACGTATGCATAATATACTTGTATTGAAGTACAATTCTGCGTATGAAATTGAGATTTTGGCAATT
The DNA here is from genome assembly GCA_029959065.1 of Colias behrii. Lineage (NCBI taxonomy): Eukaryota > Metazoa > Arthropoda > Insecta > Lepidoptera > Pieridae > Colias > Colias behrii. The sequence continues at coordinate 9,789,798 of JARWMC010000005.1, read as the reverse complement.
ACACAGCGATGAATTTTGTTTAGTTTATTCTTATGAACTACCACTTTTACGTTTATATCACTTATTGCAGGGTGGTCACGGCGACGCGATGCTAACGGCAGCTGGTCGACTGGACACCGCGTGGGCTCTGCGGTGGCTGGAGGACGTGGGCGTGTGCGGCGCGCGCGCAGCTGCGGCCGAGGCGGCGCTCGACGCGCGACTGCTGCACCGCCTCACGCACTCCGACTTATATAACCACCTGCGGGTCACGCATGCGCTGCACGCACTCTCTATTAGGAGAGGTAAGATGGAAAAAAAAATAAAAGAGCGTGTGTGCCGAGCACACGTGTCAGAAATGAAACTTCTTTGGCAAGGTTCTAAGATACCAAAATCGTCGCCTTACTCCATGACGTGATGGTATTGCCATGACGCGACCTTGAAATTTATGAAAGTAGAAATTAATTAATTTAAGAAATTTACTTCAAAATCTGTTTCATAATTTTGAACATTTTTAATTGAATGACTGTGTAAACAGTCTGATTAATTACACAGTCGAATAAGCAATCTTCTCCATTTAAATACTTTCACTTTATTTTTATTTGAGTAATTCACATTAAATTAAGTTGTATCTATCGATTCACAGGCATCCAAGTGCTCCGCGACAACAAGTTCAACCCGGACACGATGATACGTCGCGCAGCAGAGGGGGAAGTTGCCCTCGTTGGTTCAGACATGGAAGGCGATAGCGGGGGTGCGGGAATTGCTCTGGGGGGCGCGGGGAGCACACCCGCGGTAGAATTAGCACGGTGGTCTTCACATCGTGTGATGCAGTGGTTGAAAGAAATCGATCTGGCAGAGTACGCGCCTAACCTGCGTGGGGCGGGTGAGTACAGATAGCATATAGCTGTAAGAAGGCATTTCGCCCATCACAATGTGCTCTAGCATTCATAGTACGGGCGTGGGGAGCACGCTGATTGGTTAAAAATGGAAGGCGATAGCGGGGGTGCGGCAATCGCTGTGGGGGGCGCGGGGAGCACACCCGCAGTAGAATTAGCACGGTGGTCTTCACATAGAGTCATGCAGTGGTTGAAAGAGATCGATTTAGCGGAATACGCGCCTAACCTACGTGGGGCGGGTGAGTACAGATAAAATATAGCATACGCTTATAAAAATTTATAAATTATAAATTCTGAAAAAAATTGCATGCATAACATATTTTGCACAATTATTACCTCAAATGCCAGAATTATTAACAAAAGAAACAAAAAACAAAATATGTTGCAACAATACCGAATGTCGAAAAAGCAGCTAACGAGAATGTTATATCAGAAGTGAGATAAATAACTCCGAATAAAACGTTTATTTTTATACATTTTAAGCTATTGCATAACTTCTATCGCGGCCCTTGAGCGCGGGGACCGAATCCAGAAATTCCGTAACGAAAAAACCTCACACTCCCCACTCCGACGGGCACGGAGGTGTGGCTTAAAGGCATAGCATGCAATAACTTTACCGCGGCAGTCCCCGAGTGCCACACGTCTTTTTTTTTTATTGTTTACAGGTGTTCACGGAGGTCTTATGTTACTAGAGCCACGTTTTACAGCCGAGCTGCTCGCGGCGCTCCTCAATATTCCTGCTAACAAGACGTTATTACGGCGACATCTTACACAGAGGTAATTAAACCATTTAAATTAATCAATACAATGAAGATCACTGCATTTATGAGCGCAGATATCAGTAATATCAACGTATACATTATAATATAGTAACTATTCCCAAATACCAATTATCATAAAGCCATATTTTGTTCATATTTCAGGTTTAACGATCTACTAGGACGGGACGTGATACAACAGAAGCGTAACGCCGAACAAACGTTGGGTTACCAACCACTCACTGCTACTACCAAATATAAGGTTTCTAAAATATTTCATTTCATTTTGTTTAATAATTTCATAAGGGTTTCTTATTTAGCTGGGGCATTGAGGGCATTTTTTTTTAATTGTAAAAAAACTATAAATCGTCGAATATATGTAATACATAAGTATTATACATAGTTTTAAGTATAAACTTAAAACTATGTATTATGTTAGTAAGAATTCATAGTAAATTGCTTCGATCACATATATGATCAAATGTGATGGTATTAAAAAGTGGAATTTGTTATTATATCTGTATCAACACCCACACTGTAACTTATTATCGCAGCAAGATATTTTCCCTATATTTCACACTACGCCGCTCACTATTCATATGAAATAAATAAATAATACCCATAAGTATCGCCGAACATTCCAGGTGCCAAAGAGGAGTCAATTTTCGCTAAAACGCAAGAAAAGCCGCGAGGAAGATCTAGGCGAGCTCGTGTGTCCGCTGCACGACGACTGCTCAGGTGACGCGGGTGACGGTGTAAGTGCACTAACACTACTAACTGCATGTACACTTTACACTTACCTGTACTATGTGAAAGTGTCAATTTGTTTGGTTCGATCGGTTGGTGTTAGCGCAGTGTTTAGGGGGATGTGAACGTCGGATTGTTGGGATAAGTGCATGTTTTATTGATTTTTTTTTTGGGGTAAAAAATAGATATTACTAGAAAGAGTATTACAAATACGGATAGACTGATACTATAAGATAGGCCTTAATATCTTATGATTCGGGCGATAAATATTGGGACGATCAAAATATTGGATTTGCGATAAACGCACGGCGCGAGCGAATTGAGTTTTGAAAACCTGAAGTTAGGGGTTGGGCCATTGAGAAACATTTCAATTAAATAGGTTCTTTAGATTAGCTTGAAAGCGTTGCAGAAAGAAAGACAGATAGCCAAGTTGAAACAACTTCTTGCAAGTTTTAATCGGTAAATAATTGTAGAAAAAGATTGTACATTCTGAAGTTATAATCTGGTGTTATTTTATAATCTTGGATATTTTCTAGTGAAATATTATTAGGGTAATATTAATGAGGTGAATAGTAAGTACATATTTTGTAATTAGGAATATGGTTGTGGTGAAGCTTCAGTGCAATTTTGGATATTGAACAAACTAGCTATATACGGGAGTTTTTGGCTTTACTAAACATTAATTAACCAAATTAATAACTGGTGTGGATAATTTCGCTTTTGGGTATAAATTGTTGTTTTTTTCGTGTTTTAATGTAAATTTAAGTATGTAGTCATATTTATTTATCTATTTTGAAAAACAATACATTCTTAATAGCGTATAATAACATTTATTTTCATTCATTAACAACCCATTCATAATATATTATTTGTTACCGTATTCTTGCATTCTTATTTGAATGTTGTGTTAATAAACAGACGACGAGAGCAAAATCAGCGGCAGCCGGCGAGTCGGGTGCCTGTCCCCCGCGTGACGTCACTCGCGGCCACTAGCCCGCGCCGCTGCGTGTGTGCGCCGGCGCCGAGACCGTGCTCTAGCGCGCGCACGCAGCGGGCACAAGCGCGGCGGCGGACACGTGCGCGCGTGCCGGCGTCCGGGACGCTACTGACAACAAACGTGTGGCTTGCGCGGGATGTGATCGTGTTCGGTGCATGTGTGTGTAGTTGTTATGGCACACACGCAGGCCGCAGATTGTGCTCGTGTTGGGTACATGTGTGCGTGCGTGTAGTTGTTATAGCACACGTGCAGAATTTGAGCATGTGTGCGTTAAGGCGTTTTTATAGCACACGCGCAGGACTTGCTTATGTTGGTTATATGTGTGCGTGCGTGTATGTCGTCAACGTTCAATAATCTCATATTATCGAACGTATGCGTGTGTACATACGATATGCTAATGTTGATTGTATGTGTGCGCGTGTCGCTGTTAAAGCACACGTGTTCATTTTCTTTTTCTATAATACACGAGAGCGCTGAAACGAAATAATTTCTTGTAAATATAATGTTTTCACATATTATGACATATACGCACGCACAGATTCATTATTTATAGTGGTTGGTGAAAAATTACGGAAGTTTGAATATGCAAAGCAATGCGAGTCTTTAAAATAAATCACACTTAGATCACTAAGGGATTAAAGTTTATAAATGAAATAATAGAATAGCTTGATGGTTGGTTTTCAAGTGCTAAGTTTATTGTGTTTAAATTATTTATTAGTATAATTTAAAAAACAAATAAAAAATATGTATTAATTAAGTAATAAATTATAATCTAATTTCTATTTGAACAAATTTAATACTTATCTTTGACTTTATACATAATCATGATATAGTTTCCTATAGGAAGTTATAAGTACCATGTTTGGGATTTGGTACTGGACCAGTACAATTCTTTTGTATATATCTCAAGGAGATGTAGTTATAAATGCTTATGCTCCATTGTTTGACCAAGAATGAAATATAGATAATCAGGCTTTTCATTAAATACATTGAATATAAAACTATTTCATAAATAAATGGCATTATGCCATACATATTGGTGTATTCGTTAGAATCGAAAATTTAAAATAAATACGTATCATATGATAATTCCCCTAGACCCTGGTTATTTCTACAGTGCTATCGTATAAAATAATATCCTTTTAATAAAATAATCTTATTGGCAGCATGTTTGTGGTGCTTTTTGTGCTCTTTATGAATGATATTGTTATGATAATTAAGAATAAATATGATATATATACTAATACATACAAGTTTTAATTGCCAAAAATTTTATAATTAACATTGGTTTGATGGGAATTAATGTAGTGACTAAATTCACAAATTAATATAAATGTTTAATTGTGTAACAGAACTAAGCTAACGTAAGTTTTGCACAAAATCGCAATAAATAAGTTATCAAAAGAAATAAGATTCAGGGCAAGTTTTATGACAGAATTTTATGGACATTCCATCATGTTTTATGATACATACATACGAACGTGTACAAAATTGTACATGTTACATGCTTGACAGCTATTTCATACAGCTATTATTTTCTAGTACCTATTATTACGAATTATTAAAATTTGAACCACTATTTATTTTACCGATATATTAAGTTATGAAATTTCTAAGGTCGTTAAATAATTCCAGAATAGGGAGCGTAAATATTCTGAAAAGATGAAAATTTTATTGTAACTTTTAAAAAATTAGTAGATAAAGTAAAAAAGATTAAGTAACGTTCCCTATGTAACAAGGTAATTTATATAATTTTCAAGCGTACTTAGTTAAAACGATAGTAGATAGAAAACGACTGATGAACGACAATATTATAACTGGTCTCTTTCTTATCGCTGCTACTATTTATTGCATAGTTGGTGAATATATCGATTTGTTATAAGTAGTCTCATAGATATAACAACATACGTGTTGAGTTTTTTAAGAGTTTTAATCGTTAGCGTTTGATAATTATTGTATTTATGAATTGAGAATAAGTATTAATTAAATTAATCGTGAATGAATCGCATTCTTAAATGCTTGTATTTTATCGCACAATACCAAAATAATAATGCATTTTCGAGGGTTCTTTACAAATTTATTTTATTTTGTAAATTTTATATTTGGGCTTGATGTGTTGGATTTTATGAATCATTTGTGTTGTATAGCATATACCATGAATTCGTATTGTAATATACACTTGCATTTTTGATGATATACATTAGAAATATTCGCGTCTATATTTTCATTTGCTTAAACATTGTTTGTTCCTTGTGATTTTTGTATTAAATTAATACAATGACGATCCACGTTCCTGTTCCTACCAAGTGTGCCAAATGACTGTGCGATCAAAATGCCCATTATAATGAACCCTTGTCTTCCATAGCAATGTAATACTAATAGAATGTAAGTGTTAAACTTTATATAATCCAGTTAAAATAATACAACAGAACATGTTTATACAATAAATATATTAAATAATTTTTACAATAACTTAAATTCATCAATAATACTTGTAAAAATTAATAAACACTGATTGAACATTTTCGTCTTTTATTCTCTCTCCTCGAACAAATGATGTGATTTTGCGAAGTTTGAGTCGGCGTTTTTTAATATTTTTAAGCCCTCTGAAAAAATTACATTTAACTGTTAAAATATTCTCAGGATCGCTGTATCTAATGGGTAAAGTATCGCTTAATAATGTAATGATAACAAACACACAAATAAACATATGTTTTATCAAATATTGCCCACGTAATAATAGTCACAAAAATTAAACTAAAAGTATAATGTATTGTTTACCTTTCCCTCTTCCTTTGCGGCGCAGTTCTGCAAGTCTTTCCACCTCACTCTCCTCTTCAAAGTGCTCTTGTTCTTTTCTCTGCGTCTCTTCTTGAGCCTGCTTCAGTAAGGATTCTTCCAAGAATGTGAATTCTAAAAAAGAAGCACTTAAGTTTATTTTGCACTAGAGGTCCGCCCCGGCTTCGCCCGTGGTACATATTTCGCAATAAAAGGTAGCCTATGTCCTTTCTCGGGTATCAAAATATCTCCATACCAAATTTCATGCAAATTGGTTCAGTAGTTTAGGCGTGATTGAGTAACAGACAGACAGACAGAGTTACTTTCGCATTTATAATATTAGTATGGATTCGAAAAACTTGCAATGTAATGAAGTGAATATTCCCCTTTTCAGTCGTAAAATTTACGCACATACATATTACTACAGACAATTAATTCATATTTACAAATAATTAATTTGAAAGCAGTATTAAGATTGTAGATATCTTACTCGTAAGCCTAGGGTCCATATTGATCCAAGGCCCGTTAAACATACTGCCAGCGGTAGGTCTCGCCTTCGCCTCGGGTTCCATTAGCTGCGTCACTTGTTGTTTGCATTCCGATGACAGTTGGTTCACAATACCCGTGCGGAATCGCCATTTACGCATCACCTAATTAGTTTAATAGTGGGATAAGCTTTGATGGTTTGAGTAATAAAATAATAAATGAATAATGTACCTAATTAAAAGCAGCTAGGTACCTGTTTTTCATACAATTTTTTGACGGAAGTTTCATTAAATGGCAAGGCTTTATTAAGCATCGTGTACATAATGATCCCGGTTGACCACATATCCGCCAATTTTGGTAGATAGGGTACACCTTTTAACACTTCAGGTGCGGCGTACGACAACGACCCACAATACGTTTCACTGAGCACGTCTCGGTCCCGTTGTCTCACATTACGGGCGAAACCAAAATCTGTTATTTTTACATTATAATTAGCTGTAATTAAAATATTTTCACACTTTAAATCCCTATGTGCAATGTTCAACGTGTGTATGTAATGTAGGCCAGATAGAATTTGACGCATCCACAGCCTGCTTTGGTTCTCAGGGACGGCACCGTTCTGAGTTAGAAAATCCAATAGATCTCCGTTCTCGGCAAATCGAAGGAAAATAAAGTACTTAGCGCGACGCTGAAATATATTGGACACATGAACAATGTGTGGGTGATTGACTCGAATTAGCACATCAAGTTCTCGTGGCAAGAATTTCGTTAAATAGTCACGTGGGGCCTGCGCTGTGTCGATAACTTTACAGGCCATTACAGTATGTCGGGTTTCATCAACCATATGTGTTGCTTTAAACACCTGAAAGGGGATTACGGGATTTAATATTTATTATGATTAGACGCGATACAGATTAGAATATAATATCAAATTTACTTTAGCATACGAGCCTTCTCCAATTATTTTCTCTAGAATGAAACCCTTTTCTTGCAGAACGGTGATGTCTGAATGTGTGGCGCTAAGTTCTAACTTATCGTTCGCTGGCATTTATGTGACTATTGCGTGTCGCGTGCGCATAATTACTTTATTTTTACCTTACTCAACATATTTATCAAATATTGGGCTTGGGCTATTGTTTAGGGAAGAAAGATCTTTTGATATTGCTACATGATTGAAATCGTTGTTACAGACATCAATTGTCACCTATTAGTGACACGTAAACTGTCTTAATTTATATTTCTATATATTTTAATAAGGAGTAATTTATTCGACAACATAGTAACTTTTAAATTTTTTATAACCACTATTACCTTATATAACAAAAACATATATACACCTTTATATAACAAAAATAATATAAAATCAATAGACAAGGTATCTTTCTGGTTTGTATGTGTATTACATAAATACTTAATCATCATGATGATGTTGATTCATCCAAATCGAAGGTTGGTTTAACAATAGATTGATCTGGAAGACAGGAATCCTTTTCCGTCTTGATTGGTTCAGTTACTTCAACTTTTTGCAGGCTGAGAATTCTTTCCTCTCGAGCTTTTTTATACGCCAAAGTTTCCTGTGGTGTCCATTCTACAAAAATATATCAAATATTACATGGTATAAGACAAAAAGGATGACCATTTTTTTCAAAACTAAATTTACCTAGTAATCTTGAGTCCATAGCAATCCATTCGCCGTTTATAACATCGTTAACTTTTATCCTGTTTCTGTGATTTGGCTCTAACATTAAATGAACAAGACGTTTACAATTTTCAGACAGTGTTTCATTGTAGCGAGAACGAAACCTCCAATTTCTATTGATCTGAGCTTGATACAACTGTTTTATGTGTTTATCTTCAAATGGCATGGCTCTATTCAACATAACATACAGGACAATACCTAACGACCACACATCTGTAGGTTTCGGATAATATGGAGACCCTTGCAAAATTTCTGGTGCCGTATATGATAGGGATCCGCAGAATGTTTCACTCGGAATGTCCTTGTATCTCTTATCGACACACATACGAGCGAATCCAAAATCAGATAACTTAGCATTCTGATTAGCAGTCAAAAGGACATTTTCGCATTTGATATCACGATGTGCTATTTCTAATTCGTGCATGTACTGAATGGCTAGGGCGAGTTGTCTGGTCCAAATTCTTGCTTGGTCCTCTTGTACAGCTCCCTTTTGTAATATATGCTCTAAGAGATCTCCGTGCTCCATATACCGCATAAATATAAAGTACTTGTACCGTCTTTGAAATATACTGTGGGTGTGCACTAGATGAGGATGATTTAGTTTAATCAACATTTCAATTTCCCGTGGTAGGAACTTTTTAACAAAATCCTTCGGAGCTGTATTTGTGTCGATTACTTTACAAGCAAGTACCGATAATCTATCATTTTTATTTGCATTTCTGTATTCGGCTAGATATACCTATGTAAAAAATAGACACATAATTTGAAATATTCAGGTACATTTTGAGATAAATATTTCTAATATTAACATGTTGCTTTACCTTTGCATATGAACCCTCGTTTATTTTTTTTATCATTTTGTACCCACGCGTCGCTAGTGTTAATTGTTCAGAACCCGTTAATTTCAAATCGTCTTCAATTGATACCTGTTATCATTGTATTATTGTATCAATAATGGCTTACCATAGAGCAGTTTTGCCTAATGAATTGATTTTATACTAACTTTCATAATAAAATAAGGTTAAAAGCGATTGTATACCTTATTAACTTTTCCCTCCATTTATTCAGGTTTTTTCTGTCTAGCCGTTAAATTAGCGAGAGACTTTATCATTTCACTCACCTGAAGAAAAAAATATTTTTAAAGAATATATTTATGTTCAACAACGAAATATCTTTTAATTATTATTTAAAATTTATTTACTCTAAACGATTCTTTAGTTTCTCGACTCAAAATGTCTCCTTGTCTTTTAGGTGGATTGCGATGAGAATCCGATAATCTTCGACGCTCCTCTTTAGCTCTTTGTAACGCAGCTGCTTCCACAGCGTTTAAAGCTTAAAATAAACGGATTTTAGTTCATTCGTACACATGGCTCGCATTAACAAAATTGTATAAAATTGATTACTTGTAAGTCTGCTGTCCATAGCAATCCACTCGGAACCTAGCACTTGCTCTGCAGTATGTCGCAAACCAGGGTCAGGTTCCATTAAATGCTTAACGACAGATTTGCACTCCAATGACAGAACACTCGCAACTCTAGATCGAAACCTATACTTTTTTCCCATCTGCTGTTCGTAAAGTTTTCGCATTCGCGTGTCATCAAACGGCATAGATTTATTAAGCATAACAAATAGGACAACACCAAGAGACCACAAATCAGTAGGCTTCGGCAAGTACGGTTTTCCTCTCAAAATCTCGGGCGCCGCATATGACATAGAACCACAATATGTTTCACTCAAAATAGGTTGATCCTCTTCATCCACACAAGACCTTGAAAAGCCAAAGTCTGAAAGTTTTACGTTATAATTCGCTGTCAACAACACATTTTCACATTTAATATCACGGTGAGTAATCTCCAACTCGTGTAAATACTGTAGAGCCAATGCCAATTGACGAAACCACACTCTCGACTGATTTTCAGAGACGCAGCCGTTTTTTAAAATGTAACCGAGAAGATCCCCGTTTTCACTGTATCTCATAAAGATGTAATATTTAGTTTTTCGTTGAAATATACTATGTATATGAATTAGGTGTGGGTGGTTCAAGCGTATGAGAACGTCGATTTCACGAGGTAGAAACTTAACGACGAAATCTTTTGGAGCCTTTGATGTTTCTATTATTTTACATGCGAGTGTAATTTTATTCGAAGATTCTTTTGTTGAATAATCGGTTAAATAAACCTGTGGATAAACAAGTAGTACTTAGCATGAAAAATGAATAATGTATTGTTAAATGAATGATATGTGGGACCACCTTAGCGTAAGCACCTTCACCGACGAATTTGAGTAATTTGTATCCTTTTGCAGACAAAGTATTTTCTTCAGATGCAGTTGTTTTCAAATCGGTCATGATAATACGCGCATGTGGTTAAGCACCGAGCATGCTGCGTATTTGCCTCTCTCGCCCACCACGGGATCCTTCGGCGGGCTCATCGATCGAAGGAAAGAGGACATTTTTACGCGAAAACTTGTATTTCGATTTACATCACTATAATTTTTTTTTATTTATACACTAATAATTTGACATCTATAATGCATCTATCATTTTGTGTGCGTCAATGACAATTATTGTAAAGAAGATTTATTGTGAATATAGAGAAAATAAAATTCAAATTCATATTCAGTCTTTTATTTCAAACTTAACAAACCCAGAAAATTAAAATGCTTATATCTTACTAATGGAATCAAAGGTATGCAAAATATACATAAATTAAATCTTGTACTCTTACTCAATAGGCAAAAACATAATGCAATTATAATAAAAAATCTACGTATGTACTTTAACAAATTTTAAATTTGTCTTAACTTGATAAAATAAATAAATAGAATAAATATTTTTTTATCGTAATACCACACGTAATACGTTCTATAGTATATTCAATGATAGAAATAAATTAAATTAAGATTTGTAACTAGATTATAAATTCGTCTACGCCTATACTTCCAATTGCTTTTTATTTAAAAATTCTCCAGCTAAAGATATTCGTTGCAAGAAAGATGGCGCAGGAGTTAACAATAGTTTATATTTGTCACCATCAGGATGGTCTGGGTATCTCTTTTCTCTCCTTATACGTTCGAGCATATGTTGCGGTTCGCATTTAGGTTTCGTCTTCCATTCACTGTTAAGGAAATCTTGTAAAACCTTTGGCAACAACTTCATAGCTTCTTTTGCTCTTGCCGTACTCGGTAACTCTAGTTTATCATCTTCCTGAGTTGGTTCTGGTATAATAATGTCGTCAACTTCAACTTTATCTGTCTCATTACTTTCCGATTGACTTGTGTCCGATTTTTCATTTTCATCTTCGATATTACTTGTGTTATTGTAAAAACTATTAATCCGTTCCTTTAAAACATCACTGAATGATGATTCGTTCTTTGTTTTTTCTCTTTCCGTTCCGTCTATATTTACGTAACCGGTTCTTGTTTCTGTTTTGATGGAAACATGATTTTGGTCTTTATTAACATTACTGTCTACATTATGTTTTATTTCCTCAGATTCAAGAATATCGTCTTTATTTGTTTCTAGCGGGTTTTCAGATTTAATTTCTTGATAACTGCTGTTATTTGTCGACGCGTCTATCATTGTCATAAACTGTATATTATCTTCCTCTTCTAGTATTTGATATATTCTATGTACTTCGCTTATATTTATCCTGTAATTAATAATGAAATAAATTTAAGAGAACCAGTTCAGAAAGTCGGTAGCTTGAATCTTACTAAACTATTTCCTAAAAATCTACCAACACGTATCAACTAAAATCAAAACTAAAATTATCAAAGCTTACCCTTGTCTTGCTTCGTGGCAACAATACAGCATAGTTGGATCAATAGGATGAGCTTCAGTATTAAATATATATCCCCCAACATCAACTATACATTCTCCATTGGGAGTGTTTATTACAGTGCCATGAACACCAGGATTGTGAATAAAGTTATCTGGGTCAAAGAGTAAATACAAATACTTGGTTGTTTCTGCGAGGAAGAAAGATTCCATTCTGTCCTCTTTCCGATGGTCGCGGACGTCTTTTATCTGAAATCAATAAGTTAAATAATAGCTTTGGAAGGAATTATACTTATAAAATTAATGACTTCTATAAAAATTGAGAGTACATAAGTGACATGTATTTGAAGATTTTTAGATGTTATTAATACTTGAATTATTACAATTAATAAATGAATTTGAATTTTTGACCATATTTATTCTTTTTTATTTTTCATTGAATTTCATTTATTTCAATTAAGACCAAAATAAATAATATCACTTTTCAGAGTAAACATTAATCTAGAATTGAACCCACAAAATTTTTATTTAAGTCTTTAACACCTTCACCATTGCACAATCACCAATTATTTCACTTACCGTCGCATAACCGCATGGCGTCCTTGCACTATGCTGTATACTTCTTAGAATATCTTCGCCCATTTGCAATAGAATCGGATCTCTAGTTTCCCTATACAGATACATGATTGATTCTATTAGCTCTGGTCTGAGAGGATAACTCTCTCGGGAAGTTGAGGCTTCTCCTGTACCAAGGTTATATACTTCAGGAGTAAAGCCATACTGCTTCCATACACCATGGTAGTTGTGTATTATGCGCATGGCTGTGTCACTTTCACCTAAAAAGCGGAAAAATACAGGAAAATATAGCTACAGTCAGCTTTCAATCTTGCATTGTATGTATTTCGAAAACATAATTTGAAATGAAAAACTAGCAACGATAAAAAAACATCTACCTATCTTTCAATACCAAATATAAAGAATATAAACACTCATTTACTGTAGTAGGTCTCTTCAATTATTGTGAGATTATTGCTTATATTATATGACATTTATATTATGAGAATAAGGCAAGTTTATTCCTACTCAAAAAAAATTATGCATTATGAATACAAAAAATAAATAATATATTTATTTTAAAACCAGGGATAAAAAATATTTTTGTTAATTTCTCACCAATCAAACTGAGTAATCCTGGCCAGTATGACTCGAGAGACTGAAAGACTGGCAACGTAACATGTCCCCTCAACATAGTGGCCCACACATACCAGTCATCCTTCTTCAAGTATTTATCAATTACTTCGCGCGCTTCATTGAACATCGACATTAATTCCGGCCTCTCTAGTAAAATTGCTCCTGGAATAGATTAAAATTAACTCATGATATTTTGCGTATGTAATCATTTAATTACTGTCTTCCTCTTGAATCACTGAATCTTATTTAAAAAAACCTCTATCAAAATCTTTTGTATGGAATTTGAGTCTAAGCATACATAGGGACAGTCAGTGTAAAGCAAATTTATTTTAGGCTGCATGTACAAAAGAGAATTTAATATTTTCAATTACTATGCTTCAAATTAGCCTTATATTTAACTTTGAGCTTATATTAACTAATTTATAATTCTCCATTTTATATTTTTATTACATGTTATTGTGAATAAGTGAATATTACTTTAAAACAACCTTTAACTAGATATTCAAAGTACGAGTCCACTCCTCCTCCTATACCAGCGTCTTGTGCAGTCCAACGGCCAGACATCACGTCTATGTGATTGCCCACAAGACCAATCGGTGATCTATGGTGATATAGTGCTTTTAATGCATTATATGCTACCTGTGAAATGAGAGAATTTCAAATGAAATAATTACAACGCAACAGCAAATAATAAAAACCAGAAAATAGAACAACAAAAGTATTTTTAGATATTTTCGCGTGAAAATCGTAATTTTATTTGTATGAACACAAACACTAATCTGAAGTTATCTGTACCTATTGGTTACGATTGTGTATAAACATCCGACTAGTCAACGATTAGTGTATAAAACAATAATTTAGAATGTTGTGTAAAACCACTCTTATTGTGCTTGAAAATAGAAATATCCCATTCTTGTATGTTTTTTCTTAGCTCTATATGAATACAATATATTAAACTCACCTCTTCATACAATGGATCCCCAGTCAATCTACTCAGAGTACCAAATTCTATGATAAATGTTCCCACACCAGCAGTGCAAGTAATGCTAGTTTCACCGGTAGGAACACCAGATCTCAAATTGATTGTTCCATAAGGCATGCCTGTTGTTGTATCAAATGCTGCGATAAGACGCTGAGCTACATCTTCAGCTAGTCTTAAAAGAGGTCCGTTGCAGGGCCAGCCTGGTTCTAACTTCATGCCTGATCTAAAAAAAATAAATTGATTGTTTAAATGAAATATTCGAATCTTCTAACACATATCATATCATATGAGAAGGGTTAACATTATAATTTGATCATTGAAAATATGAAATCTTATAAAATTACGTAGAAAATGTTTGCAAAGATTTAATATATGATATGTATTTATCTAGTTTTATTAAAGATTTGACTTACTTGTGTGACAATAGATGAGCACTCAACAAGCCACCTATTATTCTTATATTTGTTTCAAATACAGATACATTGATATCTGTATCAAAGTTTTGTTTTTGTAGAACAATATCAACTACTCTGTTGAACTCAGTGTAATTTCCCACTATCACCAGCATGTCCAGAGCATCTATAAGTGTGAGAGAGTAGCTACCCCATGTGTCTACTCCGTCACAGCTTAGAGGCCGCAGTTCATCATATGGATAGGCATATGTTAAATAACTATCATATGCATGCTGGAACATCTCACGGACTTCCTCCCTAAAACAATGTCCACCACATATAGATACATAGATTTTACACATATAAATAGATTTTGAAAATATACATTATAATTAAGTTTTTAGGTTGCATTGTTTATTTTACCTTAACTTAATAATGTCTTCTTTCTTATATTCTCTGATAGTATAACACATTTTACATAAACAAAGAATTATAACGAAATAAATATGCAGTTTATTTACGGAGTACATTTTGCGAAGTCTCTAAAACTTTCATATAAAAGTGGGAAGTTTATTTTACTATAACCATTTCAGATACTACAATACATATAATAATATTTTAAGCTGTTTCATATAGAGCCGGCATTCTAAATTGCGGGTTATTTGCAAATTACCATAATGCAATTTAATCAATTATGAATTCGCAAATTTACAAAAAATAATGCATTAATTATTTACATTTGCAACTGACAATTATTACAAATGACATGTGACATGACGTTGGATGTAGAAGATATTTTGTTCTGCCTTGGCCACACGAGAACACGCGTCTTTTTGATGATGATGAAGTGTGGATGAAGTCTATTTATTATTACTTTCTTTTGAATATATTTTTTAATTGGAATAAGTTTTAGAATAACATAATTATTATCTTTTGATTTTTGTGATATAAAATGTTTGCAGATAAGCGGGGAATTCACTAGACGGGCATGTCCGTGGGCAGTTTGTCCGGGCATGCCTGGCGACGCAATACACTTCACAGACTCTTCAGTTTGTTTTAGAACAGCTTCGCTATTAGTTGTGTTGCAAGATGGCAATGCAAAGGCGAAAAATTGCAATAGTTGCCGGTGCAGCGTTTATTCTTAGATGAAAAGAACATTTACATTTACATTTTTCAATCAAATGTTGATAGGCGGTATTATGCATTTCACTATTCATAAATTCCTTGCTTTTTACCTTCCATAAACATGGATAAGTTTTGTATTCAGCTATAAATTCTTATCCTAGAATATTTTATTCTCATTAAAACTCATTTTAAATTAAAAATACTCCACAACTCGGCGAATGATAATAAGCGGACGTCTGTTTGGGTTGCTGTCACTGCCAGGTCTGTCCACAGGCCGCCTGGACTAAGCATACACGCTCGGACCTGTCGGTGCCTGTGCAGACAAAATGAGATCGCGCGGACTTCCAACGGGCAGTCTGCCAGACCGCCCGCGGCAGTACTACACTGACTGATAAAGCACAGGTCACATGATAGTAGCGAAGCCCGTCGGACTTGTCTGCAGGCTTGCCCGCGGACATGCCCGTCCAGTGAATTCCCCGCTTTATACACTTGTGAAATATTCACATAGAACAATTTAATCCTATAGAAAACAAATCTTGTTTTTGAATAACGATGGAAAGAAATTTAACAACATAGCGTTCTAAAATTATTTAGTTGTTTCTTTCAATGGTTAGTCAACCATACCATTATTATATGCACGTATAAAATTATTTTGTTATTCATATTATATTAGTCATATCAATACAGCACTAGTTCAATGTAGATTAAAGCTTCTTTTGGAAACTGTTTCTCTCCATTTTAAAGTTTCTCAGCCTCGTTGTACAATTGAACTTATCTTGATTAAATTAAATTAACTTAAATTAAAAAGTAAAGTATCCATAAAATTTAAATAGTATAAAAAAAGATTAAAAACTTCACTCTATGGCACCTATATTGTGCTTTCTTCCTATTGGTTCAAATTTAAAAATATCATAGCTAACAGAGTAACGTAAATTACAACAGCTGAAACTATCAACATGTCTGTTTTCCGTTGACGCTTCCCTGCGTTTTGAGGGTGATTTTAATTTTTTGCGGAAATATTTTAACTTCTACACTCAACTTTTTAACAAAATGCATTCATAAGTACCTAGTTGCAAACGTATTTCCGCAAAAACTGTCATTCGCCACATTAGAATCCCGCGTTTTGTTTCATCAAGTTCAACGGTTATTGTTTACGGAAACAGCGGGGCAATGGCATCTTTTAGAATTTACGACGATCAAGAAAATTCTTCATTAGGATTAAGAAAAGATGCAGACGCACTTGCTGCTGCTACACAAAGGCGCGCGCTGGGAGATCTCAGCCAATTCGCCTGCAACCAGAACCGCAACGTAAAACACGTAAGTTGAGTCGTTCATTGAAAATTGTAGCTTATTTTCTCATAGGTTTCATATTTTTCTTCATTCCTTCCATATATTAGGTTGGCATGACAAAAGGACCATGCAAAGTTCAAGATGAGAATAGGACTGTACGCCAGATAAAGAACGAAAAGAATATTGTGCCCCCCGTGGCTCAATTTCGCGCCTTCAGCGTCTACGAAGATAAACCAACTGAAGCAGAAGTGAAGAAAAGAGAACCTACATTTAAACCCTTTATTGCCAAAGAGATCAAAAAAGACAACTTCTTCATCAACGCTGCAGAAAATGTCAAGGCTCTTTGTGCTCAAGCAGAGAAACATTGTGAAAAACCTAAAGAGCTGCCTCAAATAAGGTATGTACTTGCTGCACATAGTTCTTAGTCAATTCCAAAATATTCTTTAAACATAGTGGTAAGCTTATAGAACAGCTTAAATTATCTTTGTATAACCTCACACTCTTTGTAAAAGTAACCACATTCTTGAAAATGTGTAAGTATCATTGTTTAGTGAATTGGGTAAGTTTCTAAACTGGTCATCATTTGGTCATGTGCATTTTCTTCTAAAATCTTAAAAACATTAAAAAAAAGTTTATTATTATGTTGTATGTCTCTTTTAGTTTTTTCATCATAGCCTTACATTAAGACATAGATTTTGGATGACATCATTTGGTCTAAATACACTGTTCCACAACCTCAATAAAAGTTCTAAGTATTTTGTTTGTTACCATAGTAACAAAGTTGTACCAACACTCAACCATGAATTAGTGTAAACATGTTATGTTTGTACCCTGGTTTCCATGGGATTAAGAGGGAGCAGTTATATTGTAACAATTGTCTCTATTCTTGTTTATATACTTATCTGAATACCTTTTGTATAGACCACCTTTGCAAGAGATAAAAGATGGCCAAGAGAAAAAGGTTGAGAAAGATGTTGTTGAATCTCCAATGTCAGTTGTTGACTCCAGTATACTGTCTATGTCAATATCAAAAAATGAAAGTCTTTTGGAAGAGACCGACGATGATACTAAAACTGCTCAGACTGACAGAGAAATGTTCTTCCATGTTGCTGAATATAGACAGGATATCTATGACTATATGAGGGAGATTGAGGTATTAAATCATTGTAAATTGTAATACATCAGTCACAATATTCAAATTAAGTTTTAATATTACTAGAGTATTGATTTATAAGTCATAACAGTAAATATGAATACTAATACTACATTCTGTTAATAAGTTTGTAATATCAACAGGTAAAGAACAGAGCGAATCCTCGTTACATGCGAAAGCAACCCGATATCACTCATGTCATGAGGTCCATTCTCATTGACTGGTTAGTGGAGGTGTGCGATGAATACAATCAGCAAAGTGAGACGCTACACCTTGCAGTGTCCTATGTTGACAGATTCCTATCTTATATGAGTGTGGTACGCACTAAACTGCAACTGGTTGGCACTGCCGCTACTTATATTGCATCGTAAGTGTAATATTTAACTTAATGTATAATTTTTTTTATATACATAAAAAAGATAATGTATAATGAAATGATTGATGGGTATGTAATTTATGATATTTTTATAACATGAATTGGAATTAATTGAAATTTAAATGCTTGTGTATGCTTGTGTATCTTATGATATATTTGTATTTCATATATTTAATATTTATTTATCATTATTATTTTTTTTTTTGTTTATTTTTATGTACCTATTTGTATCATGTAATCAGTAATGTATATCATGTGTATATATTTTATTGTATTCTTTCATTACTTCTACTCTATCTATAAATATGTTTTTATTTTGTTTTACAATATATTGCGCTTCTTTGCCTTTCTCCCTGTGGTTGCCTGGCAGAGAACACTACATAGTGATAAGGCCACCCTTTGTGCTTTTTTTTTAAACTTATTGTAACCTTTACATATATTTTTGTTTCTTGCACAATAAAGTGTTAAATAAATATATAAATAAATAAATAAATGCTTTGGAATTGAAGCCATTGTAATAAAAATTTAGGTTACATTTATAAGTTTGACTTTATAGCTTATCTGTTCTTCTTTGCCTTATTATAATATAGTACATTTATCAGTTGAATCCTTTCAATAATATGTTAATATATACATTCTGTTAGAATGCTATAATTTTTTTTATTTATTAGTAAAATTATCTAACAGGAAATATGAAGAGGTGTACCCTCCAGAGGTCTCAGAGTTTGTCTATATCACTGATGACACATACACAAAGAAGGAGGTGCTACGTATGGAACATCTCATACTGAAAGTTTTATCTTTTGACCTCTCCACACCAACCTCATTGTCTTTCCTCTCACACTATTGCATATCAAATGGACTTTCTAAGAAGACCTTCCATCTGGCTGCGGTAAGTGCTTTTTAACCTTTAGAAGTTAAATGTATGTGAGTCTAATTTTTTATAAATTAATAACAATTTTATGAATCTCTGTCATTATTTCTTCAAACATTATATCTATCTAAGTAACAGTTTTTTTGCACATCAAAATGATATTGGTACTTTACTTGAAATAGGTAATTACTAGTAACAAATCAGCTTAAATTTCGTTCTTACTTGTCATATTTAAATATTGCAGTTTTATTTGTAAAAGTTGTTTAATAATATACAGTAACAAACATATTATCATCTATATGAAATGACTTCATTGTAATTATAATCTAATTTCCTAATTAGGTCATTGTGATAAGAATTATGCTTGTTTTTATAACAATATGTGTAGATGTTATTGTTGCAAAATGCATTTTTCTTGTGTGTTACAAAACATCTGTTAAAAGAATAAACTCGCCCAGATACACATAAGGCGGTTTCATTTAAAAATAATCTAATTAGGAATATCAATAATTTTTTGAATACTCTGATATTTATTAGATCAAGTGTTACAATAAATTGTTCCTATTGTATGCTTGCCAAGTTATCAAATTCAGTTGAAACATTTTGATATTTTTTATGTTCATGATTTAGCAGTGATGCAGAATGCAGATATTATATTCATTCACAAGGATTGTGGTTCTAATTTACAGTCAATAGATTTATTTCCTCAAAAAATTAAGTTTTTTTTTAATAGATGGGTATAAACATTACTTCATGAGTATTATAATGCTCATTTCTATATTCCATTTAATCCCTATTACTCTAAGTCATTGGATATTTAATATGTGACATATTTTTGGAGTACTATGTAATCTTTATTTCTATTTTCAAAAAATAATATCTCTATTTCCCTGGATAACTGTAACCTGATTCTGCAATATCTCATAAAACATCCGCAGTACATAGCGGAGCTCTCCCTACTCGAAGCGGACCCGTACCTGCAGTTCAAGCCGTCGGTGATAGCGGCGAGTGCGCTAGCGACGGCGCGTCACTGCCTGCTGTGCGAGCGTGCGGACTGCGCACAGGGACGCGCGGATAACGCGCCGCACCCGCAATGCGCTGCTATTGGTGAGTGCACTTATATTGAGCTAGGTGTTTCTCTCAGGAGGAGTACAACATAGCGTTTACTACAACATAGTAGGTTCTCAATTCAACTGTATTATTTTTTTGGTATTGTAGCCTCTGAGCTTTCGACTGTATTTATTTATTTATTTAAAAGCTGGTGCCTCTCTTGTGGTCTAATTCTGAATGTTTAAAGGCAGTTTAGTTTTTTGTTTAATTATTATTATTCTGAAATAATAAAAAAAAAACTTAATGTGGTGATTTACCTGAGTAAATCACCACATTAAGTTTTTTTTTTAAATATTGGTATTGTTACTCTGCTCAATGTTTTGAGCCAAACTTTAATTTACACATTTCATCACTAATTAATATATTCTCGGTGTAGCATGGCCGGCGGCGCTGTGTGCGAGCGCGGGCTACTCGCTGGGTGCGCTGGGCGCGTGCCTGCGCGAGCTGGCGCGCTCGCACGCGCACGCGGCCGCGCAGCCGCACCAGGCGATACCCGACAAGTACAGGAACAACAAGTGAGTGCGTGTTGTAGCACACACAGTGCTTGCGTAAGCACAGAATACATAATAGTAGCTAAACGCTACAGAACGGACACTCCACCTCCCGCCAAAATTAAACACTTACCTCACCCCGCACGATCGTGATTAAAATGGGACACGTTTTTCTTCAAGGACGATACGCAACGAAGATTGACAACATTAATCAAATTGACTTAAAGTAATTATATTATTTTGGATTTGTGATTATCGTTTTTCGTAGAAAATGGTTAGATATTGTGCTGTTTACGGATGTATTTCATCAGAAAAACGCGAATTTTTTTTTTACGCTAGTCAAAAATGTGCCAACCATAAAGCGTTAACACACACATTTGCAGTCTCTACAGTGTGACTGTCAAAACGATAATTTTGTATGGAGTGTCCGGGGTGTGGCGTAAGGGCCACTGATACCCCGGGCGAAAATATTGTGGCGCCCACTTAGGGAAGCAATATCAAGTGTAAGGTTAAAATTCAGACCTTGGCGCCCCCCAGAATTTGTCGCCCTGGGCCATCGCCCCTCTCGCCCCCCCCCTAACGCCGGCCCTGGCTGTACATATTGATCAGGCACATTAGTACGGAGTAGAAGTCAATAATAACGTCTTACTAGAGGATTGTAAATCATTGCAATGCATAAAAACACATGATATTACCTCATCGCATAAAGCGACTGATCGTGAATAAAATTATTTAAAATTATAATTTTAAGCAAAAATAAAGGTACACTTGACTTAAAATCAGTTTCGGCCTAACAGGCATCAATTTATTGTTCTTTCATTGTAAATAATCACATATTATTTTGTTTACATATCAAATAATATAAGAGAAGGAACTGTTACCTGAGATACAGATACCTAGTTCAAAATAAGTATTCCGAACCAAATTTACAAAATTTTCAAATAAACATTTTTTTAGCATTTACCTACTGACGTTATTGTAATCAAATCCCAGTAATATCTCATGTGTGTGTGTTTTTTCCTACTTTACAGATATGACGCAGTTTCCTCAATCGAACCGAAGCCAATGTTCGCGATTGCTAAGTACCAGCCGCCCGCACCGGCCGCGCGCCCGAGCGAACCCGCTAGAACTGCCTAGTGTATTTGACTTTAGCTAATGTGCCCAACCTTTGTGCCAAACGGTAAAAATTAAATATAGCTCAAACAGTTATGCTCTTAAGTGTGCATAATGAAAACGTAACTCCATACATACGAAATGGCACATGTCTTTTGACGCAACTTGCTTTGAACGCTTTGCCGTCGCGCAACGTGTTTCTATCAAGATTCAAGAAATTATGAATTTCATTGACTCAGCTTTGCTCAAATATCTGTGTTAGCATTGTGAACAACTATTATACTACTAATATTTTCTTTGGATTGTTTGGCTAATGAATTCTTGACGAATGCCCCTTCTATTTGTCTGTAAAGCTGGCAATTTTAATTTCACTTCATGGAAGGCTGAAAGAGTTAATATTAAATAGTAATCATTTCATTGTTTGCTTATCTCGTTAGCATAATTTCCAGGTTTTTCGTAAGTATGTGAGCAAAAAACGAAACCATAAAGATACGATTAAATTCCGCATATTGTGATTTTTGTGGACCAACTAGTTTGATAGCTAGGTTTACATAATAATGTAGTCACACAATAGGGTTAAATTTAGTATAATATTGGCTATAATGTTACTGACGAATTTGCATTTAGCGCTGCTAAGTATTTTAATGTGTGAGGACAAGTCTCGTATATTTTTGGTAAATAATTTGAACTGCCAATTATTACGTATTACATGTTTCTTAGTAAATTATTATTTTTGAGATATAAGGTATGTTTTTAATGTTGATAAGTAGTTTATAATGTAATTTAATATAATGAAACCACATATTTTTCTCCAGTGTTTCTAGCGGAGGTGAGTTCGAGTACCTATTTATAATGATAATATATAGTATTATTAAAATAATCCCGTTGTTTTATTTTTTACCTAGTAAATAATATTTATACAGTTATGTATAAAACGTCCCCTATTTTCACACACATGGTATTAAACACATAAAAATTTCAGTGCATTGCACAACATGCATTTGATTTTATGATTTATCAATCAGAAAATTTATGAATTTTTATTATATCCACCTTTTAAATATGTAAGAAAGTGCAGCTTGTCGCTTCATAATTTTTCAAATTGACTACGATAGTAAATGTACTCCAAACTTCTTTTTCTGATCTTTGCTTATACAACAATGAAATAGATATTATGTTTATCAAGAGTTTCAGTTCCCATTGAAAATTAAATTTAAGTCGTATTACAATTTTTAAATGCAATAAAATGACACCTACCAAGAGCTTGCACACTACCGTGGTGGTATTGCAATGATGCCTTTTAAGTACGTCGTAGACTAAAAAAAATATGCTAAACTCGCCTAGCGTCCGCGTTGGCTTGTCTGTAAAGCTAGCAAATGTACCTTCGATTCTGTATGTAAAACGGGTTGGTAGCGAATGTGCTGAATAGCATTTTATTTAACCAGTTTGATTTTATATTATATTTCAACAATTATTTAGGGCAGGTTTTATTATATTCTATCATGTGATTTCCATCCAAAAGGGGTTATAATATAAGACTGCATTTTTTATCGCGACATCAGAGTATGCAATTCATTGAATTAATTTACTTAACCTCATTAATGTGCACGCATTGCAAATTGAAAAGTCAATGAGTGCGCTAGACAAAGTGGGTAGTAGAGCGAGTAAAATCTATTTGAAGAGACTCGATTGTCTCCATCGTCGCGTAGTAGCGGCTCTCCCAGAATGTCATATCCACAGTCATATCAATGTACAGATGAATGTATAAAATTATGTGATTATAATCGCACACATAAGATGCACACATTATTATTGTGTTATTAAATTTGGATTGGTTTGAAAGCTAAAATTAAAAGTTGAAAATGTACGTGTTGGCGTTGCTCTAGGTGAGAACTCGGCAACGCGGCATTTTTTGTAAAAGTGTAGTTTATATAAAAAAAATACAGACAAAATTATGTACTTCGTTTATTTCGAACTAAATATATTACTTCATTCAATGTGATGTGCGAGGTTTCCATATTATATTTGTACTTGCATGACTTGCATATCGTCGGTGGTCATTGTGGGGAGTGTTTTTCTTGAGTGTACACGTTGCCAAAGCCTTTTTTAGCAGTCGGTGATCCTGGAATGAAAAACGGCCATTATTTATAAATGCTCACAATAACAATTGCAACGGCCGTTACATAATACTCGTTTGCAATAAAAAAAAAAAAAAAAAACTGCGCTTGTACGGAGTCAATGCTAATTGCGGTTTGTAGCCACCGTATTTGAATTTACGACGCGACGTGCGTGCTTGAATACGGAATTCTAAATGGTTCGCAGCTGCCCGGCTGCAGCTATTTTATGTTCCAGACTTTACAGCTATGCTTTTATATTTTTTACAGATATTTCTAGAAATATTTTCACTGCTTTTGTAATCTTTAAAAATGAATTAACGAAAAAATATTATTTTTACAATTTATAAATAAGTTTTCGTCATAGTAACGTGTACGAAACCGTTTCTATCCACAGACAGTTTATAAAACCGAGCTGGCGTTGTGTTTATAAACATTCATGAAATTGGCAAGTGTACGGGGAACGTGCGAGAAATGCCTATTTCAGTCTGGATTTCCAGGAAGTTTCTATATAAACTACATCTATTTCCAATTTGAATATAGCACAAACTTTAAACGTTCTAAGTCTTCCTTTCGTCTGGTTTTCGAGACAAACGATTTAAATTTTATTTGCGAACGTCTGTCCGCTTTGGACACGAGACGATCTGCGTAATTGTAAACATCATAAATCATTCCCCTTTCAGGCCGGGTGTTGCGACGATGTATTTAAAGAGATGATAAGGGACGAGTTTATGCGTCAGATATCTTTCGTTATGATTGATTTTCAAGGGCCATTCATCTTACCGCATGTGGTTATGTGTAATAACACTCAACATATGCAGTATTATATCTCTTCATTTTTATTTATGATCTGAGATTTATGCACATATTAACTGCACGTTAACTAACTCTAATGATGCGGGTTACGGATACAGAAGGAAGGTTAACCGTGAAATTAGTTATGGTACCGTGATCATTAGTATTCGTTACTTTACAAAGTCGTGTCCACGTTTTAGAGAACGTTAAATACAATAGTGTTGAACGTGTTAATCTTAATCACAACAAGGGCTGAAGCGCGTTATTAGCCTTCGTTCTGTCGTGCTTATAGCACCTCAGTATTATACAAGCGGACGTGCTTAGAGAATTAATTATCTACCTGCATACGCTGCCTGTTGTTGCGTTATAACCACTAACGTAATGCAAAGGACCTACATCATTGATTTACTCATTACATTATTTGAAAAGTGATGAATATATTTAGAGAAAATTATAAATTGTTATACTTTCAGAGAGAAATTCATGTTCGACAACGTCCAGAGTTGTTCGAATATTGCTATAGTCGTATATTTTTTATGCAAGCTTTCGAAATAATTCGATATTGCATTTTTTCTAATGTCCATTACCAATTTGGGAACGTAACAACTAACAAAGCACGGTGTTTGCAGGTGGGTTTATTGACATTACATAAGAAAACGCTTTCAGAAAACAATCGATCAGTATCGATACAATAAACTGACGATTGTGACGTTTTGCATGTTAAGAGGTCGGTATCGGAGCCACGGAGCAACTTCCGCAGCCCCAAAAGGAAAGGAAATTCACGAGTGAATTAGCAATTAAATACGTGTGTGTGATATGAACCGAATCGATTCCCATGACAGCTAGAATAATAATATTCTTTAAATAGGAATTCAAGTATGTGCAATATGCATTATATAATAGTTAATGCATACCTAAATAGTAAATAGTTATAATAATAGGAATTAAAAAAATATATGAATTAGGTACAGTACTCCAAAAGTAATAATGCGCATAGAAATCTTCGTCACTGTTCGGCAACTGTCATATTCCGGGAGCGTCCGAAGATGATATGTACATATAGAGTGATTAAATGCATTTTCTTCATGCATAATTTAGTCAAATTATGTGTTTTGTGCTAAAAGAGATTAATATTTATTAATATTAAATTAATAAAAGAGATTAATATTAATTACATTTCCCGCAGCCGTAGGCCCCAAAAGAAAACTCAGATTTACTTAGAACTACATTTAATGGCTAAATTGAGACTTTTACACCCATGTCTGCACGATGCAGACCGGAGTTAAAGAATGAATTTATACATTTTAATAATTATAAAGACGTAAGCTTGGATGCTAACTCAGGGAAATCGGACTAACATTCTATTCCCGTGCGAACGGCGTATTCATCAGTTTCGTATGAAGGCAGGGCCGTAACTCCTCCCGCCGAAGTTCAGCGACCATTTTTGAATTTTGTGAAAAAATGTTGCTGGGGCTCATCTGCTCATCTGTGGTCTTCTATTTGCGATGTGTCGATCTGCGTCACGTCATGTATCAAATGGCCAAAATTAAGACTGCACCAACCAGAATTATGTATATAGGGATAGTGGTTTGATATATTACAGGATCCTTTTCTATAGCGAAAGGGGTTTGCATTAAAACTTGCTATTGGATTTTGTGCAAATCTTCCAAATTAACTGAGTTGAGAATTTCGTATCTTGTATATTTATTTCTAATGTCCTTGATATCTGTACCGCTTATCTTCAGTCAGTGACTGTTCCTTAATTTTGTCATTTATATTATAGATCTTGAAATTCTCCGATTCGAACATACATCCAGTAAGTAGGTATAGTTAATAAGAATGTACCTTGGAGTATCACGAAGTCCTCTTGTTGCAATTATAGTAAGATTTTAGATGAGCGTGGCAAAGATAGTATGTAATGTCGTTCATCTAATTCTTGCGTCGTTTCTTTTGAGAGTGAAATAACTGTCGTCTCGCAGGAACTATTTATGGTTTGATTCTGAATCTGAATGAAGTCCTGAATACAGTCCGGCTTCGTCTGAATTTGATTGTTTTTAGATTCTCAGAGATACCAGATATTATACTTCGGGCATTCAGCCTCTATGTACAAGAATGAGTTACTGTTAGTTGCTATATAGGGATAGGAAGGGATGTCGAGGGCCTGCCTATTCTTATTTGGAAAAATAGCTATATGAAATAAATCAAGAATATCTGTAGAAACTAATGGAAATTTAAAAATTATTACAATTTGCTTATTTGAAATGTAATATCCAGGCTTAAGTATATTATAATATTCCCTATCTTTTAATTTTAATATTTGATTCTTATCATAAATGTTACCTAATTTCTTATTCATCTTCCTAACTGTTTCCATATAACTACTTAACATAGAATGATGAACTTAACGTATTTATTAAGATTATTGTCATAAAATTTTTTTTAGAATTGAATTAATGTGAAATTAATTTTCTTTTGATTTTCCACTATTTTTTTTTAAAGCTTTAATGAAATTGTCATATTTTATAGCATCTATGTAATCCAAATTAATACCGCTAATACCTATGATGATCGATCCTAATCTTCACAGTAAAAGCACAGTGTGTAAAGTTCGGATCATATGTATACCGATAAGGCGATTCACTATAATAATTGTAATACGAATAATTCTCGGAATAAATGTCAGGGCCGTACTCAGGTGGATATAATTCATGCATATATTCATTTCACGCATTTTCAAATAATTTTGTGTTAAAGGTAAACCTAGAACGGGTTTCGAATTACTTAAATGCTTTTCTATCATTTTTACTAATTATTAAAATTATTTTTATTCTGTAAATAAGATGCATTTAATTCTCCGTACAAAAATTCTAATGATTAAATTAAATTGAATGAAATGAAAAATTTATTTGTCACAATTTTTAAACGTTTTTTCAATTGAAATCGGCCGCATACATTGAATTCTTGAACCTAAGGCCTCCTATAAACCACGAATAAAAGCTTGTAGATTTTTTTTTTTTATATAAAGTGTACTTTTTGCCTCTGTGATGGTTACAACCGATTCATGGTTACAACCGATGCCAAATCATTATATAGAGTGGTTTTGTCTTTTTGATCCTGAAATTATTTATTAATGGATTTTGAATGCCTACTCAATTTTGGGTATGTAATTTTATTTAATTTATCATTGATTAAGAAATTAGGCTATTCACTACCTTCAGCATTAACTTTATAATATAACTTTATA
This sequence comes from Colias behrii, assembly GCA_029959065.1. Lineage (NCBI taxonomy): Eukaryota > Metazoa > Arthropoda > Insecta > Lepidoptera > Pieridae > Colias > Colias behrii. The sequence goes on along the minus strand of JARWMC010000005.1, from coordinate 9,761,430 downwards.
ATCTAGTTAATAAGTATCTAATCTAGTTAATAATATAGTATAGTTATAATTTTAAAGTAAATCTCTACTATTATCTAAAACTAGTCCACGAACAGCCTAACTCAATGTAGTGCTCTCGGGAATTAGACTTTCACGGATGGAAAATCATGGAAAGGAAATTAGGACTAAAAAAATATATAAACTAGTAAAAGGAAGCAACACAGAACTATTCTATGTACTTACCAATTTATCTGGTTACTTTTCGGGATCGATGTTTGATTTAGCCTCCAGGCCGCAGAAACCGTAGATTCTGGATCCTCAGCTCCGTAGCGATAGCAAGGTTACTATCTATGCCACGTTTTTTGAGGATCCTACCGACTGCGCCAATTACATTTCCCGCAGCCGTAGGCCCCAAAAGAAAACTCAGATTTACTTAGAACTTAGAATGGCTAAATTGAGACTTTTACACCCATGTCTGCACGATGCAGACCGGAGTTAAAGAATGAATTTATACATTTTAATAATTATAAAGACGTAAGCTTGGATGCTAACTCAGGGAAATCGGACATTCTATTCCCGTGCGAACGGCGTATTCATCAGTTTCGTATGAAGGCAGGGCCGTAACTTATTTATCAATATTTATTACGTTAAAGTAACGATTTTGTTTCGATAATTCCTTGTAAGTAAATAGCGAGGATAACCCCACTATTGCGAATATATCTTAGTTGGATTGATTTACTTGGAAAATTTTATAGTACTTTTAAAGTGTCTTACTGAAGCTGGTGCATGTAATGATGGAAAAAAGAAAGTAAAAAAAACACAAAATTTATATTGTATAAAATATGGTTTTCAAACACAGGTTTACATTTAAACCATATAAATCTAATCATTAAAATCTCAGTTCTAAAGTATTTACAGTACTGATCATTCTTCAATATAGGCTATTTGACAAGGTTTTGAAAACTGTCTCAAATTATTAAGATACGTTTATAGAGCACACAAAACACATGTTTCTTAATTTTTTGTAGTTATTCATTGAGAAAATGGAAAATAAAAACATGATATTCAAATATGCCGCCAAAACACAATTTTGAAGAATATGGCGTCTCGCGACCATGGTGACGTCACAGCCGCGTAAACATCAACTTGCTCCTAGTACTTTTGTTCGTTTTTGTTTTAATTTTAGTATAATTAAGTTAATCTGTTTAAAAACCAGAAAATGAGTTCTTATAGGTTGTGTGTAGTTCCTGGATGCAGAAATACAACTATTAAAACCCCTGACAAACTATTTATATGTGCTCCAAAAGATATAAAAATGCGTAGAAAGTGGTTGCAGTTAGCTCGCAGAAATCCAAGTGATATATTATCAATTAAAACAGTTATATTTTTTTGTGAAGACCACTTCAATGTAAGTATGGTGTTGAATACCTAGTAGGCAGTTTATTTTATTTGCAATACATAGTATAAATCGTCTCATTACTTACCTGCTTGAGGTTAGATAATGATATATATAAATTGATGATGTACAGAAAGATTCAAACTCATATCGCACCCTTCAATTCTGTGTTGTCTGTATGTTTTACTAGACACAATTTAAGCCTGATCATCCGGTACCTAATGTTAATGACTCGCTTATTTGATGAAAAACAAAGGGCATAACCTAAAAAATGTATACTTCATAATTATTGTGCTATTGTGATTCATGTTTGTACATTTAACTAAAAAGGTAATGAATGACGAATTAAATATTAACATACGTAGCTGTTTTCACATTTCTCAATTCAGGAGCGTAAAAATCTGGGTTGTTTTTAAAGAACATGCCAACCATTATAGCGTCCACTTTAGGTAGATTTCTACTGTCTGCTTTTTCGAAATTAGGTTCCATGACAAACAAAAATAACACATAAAGAACAAAACTGATTACAGACACCTTGAATCACAAGAAATAAGTTATACTAGAAACAAAACCAAAAGCGAAATTCAGCAACGACGGACGTGAGTAAACGTTGGGATCACTTGTTATTTACGCGGCTGTGACGTCATGGCAGATGCAGCCAATCATGGATGTTTTCGGTCACGTGGTAATTTAAAAAAATATGTTGTTTTTTCTCGACGATTTATAAATAAATATGTTATTATTTATATCATTTATTAATTTGAATCGCTTCAAAAACCTTATATATATATGGATAACACAAAAAAGTAATTTATTTTTTATACTGTCAAATAGCCTATTATGACAATTACAAAAAAATAAAAATAAAAACAATTAAAATCAGGGATTTTCTTTATTTCTGACATTTTAGATACATCGGAACTTTCATTATGCTCTTCTTCATTTTCACTTTCCCTACTGCCATCACCTGTGTAAATCATTTCGTCGATTAATTCAATTCACCTTTAAAAACAAAACCAAGAAGGGTATGTAATAGCAGCTCTATATAATTCCACACAGAGAGAACACGTGCAGTCACCACCAATATTTAAAGACGACTGACGGATTTTTGAATTTTTTGACTGACAGGCTATCGTCACCTACCGCCCGATTTGTTTTTGATTGTGTATGACCGTGAATTGACTTTTATTTTCAGTTGAACAAGGTGTAAAATCCAAGTGCATTGTTTAGGACTCTTACGATTCAATGATTCGAGTGTTTTCGGAAATACGACAATTAGCGAAGATTTGCGTGCGCATTATTAATTTTGGAGTACTGTATTATCGTTTTAAGATTATATCTTGCAAAAACGTTTGTTGACTTCAAATAGGTATATGTAGGCTCTTGCCTTCTACCTAAGAGCTAGCGCGCAAGAGCAACTTTTGTCTCCGCAACTATTTTGTCTCTCCCATCAACTTTATGGGCTAGTAAGAAAGTGCGCGCACGTAGCGACGCAACTCCCCATAGAGTTGATGGGAGAGACAAAATAGTTGCGGAGACAAAAGTTGCTCTTGCGCGCTAGCTCTAATACCTTTTTTTATACAGGTGTTATGCATATTGACCTTATTCAAATTTCAAGGGTGCATTAAAGAGCAATCATAAAACAATATAAAAATACCAAATTATAGGAATTAAGCTAGTAGGTACCTGTTCAAGAATCTTCATATTCCTTCGCCTAGAACGTAGACTATGTTATTAATTTTTATTGGTTTATTTACCGACATTTTCAATATTTGTTTGATATTTATTTATTATGTCTATTCACGCTAAAATGGCTCAACATTTTTCATGCGACATTAGCAAGCAAATGAATCTCAAGAACACGCATAAATCTTTAAACAAACATGATTTTATTTTCGCAATAAATTATCTGCACGCTGCGTTTGCATTGTTGCTTTTGTAACGTTTACGTTCCTAAGCTTTTTATAGGAATATGTGGATTAGGTTATACATGATAGATCGATAGTAAAAAGAATGTATCGGATGGTCTATTATTGACTACGCAAACATCTTGAAGGGAAGCTTTCGGCTCGTTTCCTGGCGCAGAGAAATGGGGCCGGCCGTGACGCACGTTACACATCTACATCCGTTCATATTTATAAAAACTAGATTTTTTTACTCATTCGGCATTCGACTAATTAAATTTGTGGAGTTCTCTATAACTTCCTGCCAACGGCCACGGCGTTGTCGAATTCCAAAGAACGATATTATGATTTTGTTTTTTTTTTGGACCAATCATAAACATTGTAACTAACCTTATTGTAACATTTTGATTTTGATACATAAAATTTGGAATAAGTACATTCTTACAGGTAATTTCCTAAGTTTAAAATATGTAATGTTTGCAAAAATGAACAGACAAAGATAAGCCATTGGAAAAAATACAAACTATCTTAGTAAATATCGACTCTACATTTTACATTTTTGTGCTTCAAAAATAAAATTAAAATAAATTATTAACTTGAACTAATTATTTTCCTTCAGAGTATACTCCTATACCTATGACTAGATAAACCGCCTCTGATCTCTTACCACGGTCGGAGCGCTCTGCTGAATAACAATGAGACGCTAGAGTTCATTGTTACTGAGAAGTTGTTCTGTTTATTCTATTTTGTACTAAGATTATAAATAAAATGGAACATTCTGCATAAGACTAACTAATTCGAAGAACACCTGTTTGTAAGGCATCTAGAGTACGCGTATCTCACGATGCACGATGTGAAGAATAACATTACTTTAGCTAGATAGGTACTTATACAAGTTAGTAGAGACTTTGTTTAAGCAGTATACTTTTTTGTTATAGGGAAATTGGGACTATGCCGCTTACTAACTTGAAAACAAAAGAAAATAACAAAATAATGGTGAAGAAAAATACCGGAACATCATATTTTTACCTAAATAAGTGGCCGCCAGTCTATTCATCTTAAAGTTTTTCATTCGTTTGTTTGTTTTTACTGTCTCCTGTTTTGTTTTGTACAGTTTTTTTCGTTATGTTCAAATAAATACTATTCTTTTCCACTTGAAAAGGGAAGAGGTTCACCGTTCAAAAATGCATTTATTACCTAAGTCAAGTTTCTATATAAAGTTGACTGATTAATTATATAGAGCCGGTAAATATTTCATATTTAATACTACTTTGTTTAACGATATAACTCAAAAAGTACTCGACTTATATTGAAAATTATTTTGCCACAGCTACCGAGTAACAAAGTTTTTTTTTTTTATCCCGGCCCATCGGGTGAAGCAAGGACAAGCAGCTACTGTTCCTATAATCTAATTAGTTTACAATCGTAAACAGTTCAACGAACCCATAAATATCGGACCGATACGATTATTTATGTTTGATTGTGGTCAAAAAATCAGTGAGCAGGAAGTGAGAGGCTTCCCGGCGGGCCGAGTGAAACCTCGGGAGCGGAAGCACTGAGGTGGGAGTGAAGGCGACGGGCCTGCATTACAAATTACTTCTTAATGAACGCACGTGCATTCCTCCAATCTTGATATACAATTTAGCCTTTGAATGTTTACGTGCTACTTTACTACGATATAAGGCCGTGTGTTCGGAGGAAGGGTAGCCTCATTATCGTGGTCCTCTTTAAGTGTTAATATATTACTAATGACATTCCTGTAACTGACTACAAGTATACTTTCGGTAAGCGTTCTAATTTATAGTGATCAATTAATGTACAATAGAAACTAAAGTCCGAGTATCGTCCCGTTAATAGATTCGTGGAAATTAATATACCTACAATCTAGAACAATGTTCTTCATCACTTATCGATACACTCATCTATAAATCATCTCGAATAAGAACGAATATGAACTCTCATGTTAAATAGGTCGAAGTAATTGTGTAAACAAGGGCTATATTCATCGTTTATTAGAAATACTGCCTTGTTGATGACTGATAAATCCTCATCAAGAATTCAATCTTTCTTGTTAGATATATTGAGGATATTTTTAGCTCTCAAAGTCAAAGTTTCAAGTCATCCGACGTTTATTAACACACCAACAATAAAGAAAAACAAAAAATAGCCGCAAATATCAGACATTTTGGTTCTCGTTTTTGCAAAGTCGGCAAAATTTCCGGAGTAGAACAATTACCTACAAGCATGTCGAATTTTATTCGCTGTATAAAATCTGGCACTTAAAGTACCTAAGCTTTTTATCTGAGACCTATAAAAAAGACCGTTGCCATGCACTTCCTAGACGCTGAATCAATCCTGTTATAGATTTGTTTTCAGTCGATATTAAAACTAAAATTAACCACACTATTGTATTCTGAAACATTTTCTGTTGCTTGATTTCTTTGAACTAGCAATAGAAATTATCTATCAACTATCAAAAAGTGTGGAGTAAGCTCAGGGGGTAATTAGTTAAATTCATTCATGGTAGTTACTTACAGCTTCCTCGTGCATTTCATACCTAAGTATATAAAATGTAGAGTATAGACATCAAAGCCTTTATGCAGACGTAGAAAATTTTGTAAAAAATATAGTTAAAACAAAAAAGAAAATAAATAAGGACTTACTTAGTTTTGAAAAACCCTAAAAAAATTATTACAATACATTAATTACTTCAACAAAAAAAAAAAAAATAACCAACCGACTGACGATTAAAATAACTAGCAATCGTAAATGCAGTGTTAACTCGTAAAGTTTTTCAGCTTCAAGTCCGTATAACCCGGTTTATTCGAGTCGCACTGGCATGCGGCCAGGGTTGCCCTGCGCGACCTCACCATTAAACGAAAGTTTTTACTGTGACGCAGTAAACATTCCTTTTTAGGATTTCTTTTTTGGTATCTTTAAGTCATGCGAGCGCCTGATGCGCAAGAATGTTATAGGTTAATGCACTTTCTCTAGTTGACTATAGTTCCCTATTGTTTCAATAGCTATGTTTCGCATTTAAATCGTCGTTCTAATCACGTTAACCGTTTTTGGGTAATAAAATTGGTATGCTAAATTGGTTTAAAAAATTCTAAATCTTTCGATGCATCGTGTGGTAAATTCAAAGTGAAATAACGGTAAGTAATTTGATGGTAATTTGTTTGCCAATCGATTTTAAACAAAAATAAGAAGGATTCGTTCAATAAAATAGGGGAAATAACTCCAGTGATTCAAGGTACGGTATACGCTATAAAATAAAGGTAAGAAAATGTATTTAATTTTACCTAGCAAAGCATCTTTGCCGGCGTGAATGTTGCAGTATATGTGATGGTCGGTGGCCACCAGCGGTTCGACCGGCGCCTCACCAGCTTCCATCAATTTCAGCTTTGCTGATATATCGTGCACATCTGATGAAGAAAAAATTTATATATAAGTCGACATTGAGACAGTTTATTAAAATACTTTGAATCTAATAAACTCAAAGAGAATTTCAACTTTCTTATAATTTTTTTTTACAAAATCAGCATACGTTATTTTAAATTCTTTGAAATTTCTTTAAATAGGTAGGTAGGTACAAAATATGACGATGCAATGTAGGTATAAATGTATAATTGATATCTTCGTCAACTTTCTATCGATGGCGGATGTCTTTCACAATACATAGATATAATAACAGTAAACGTTTGAATTTCTACTCTACAAATCCACCTACGCTTCTATTGGTTGAGCTCTTTATTGTTTCTAACGTTTACGAATGTTCTTTCATGTTATTTTTTTCTTTATCCAGTGATAAATGCTCTTGCATACATAATAAAGAAAAAATTTAGATGTTTTGGGAAGTATCTAAAAACATGAAAACAAACATGAACAATATAACATTGTATCTACTTTTGGTATAATGAAATGCATACAAAAACCACCGTTAGCTATTGTTATGATGTCGGTTGGGTGATCAGGTCAAAATTAGTAGCGCACATGTTCAAACAAACCCGCATTGTTTACATGCGCTCGCGCCTGTTTGCGCGCCTCCACGGAGCCAAATCCTGGACCATGTGTGCTCACTGCTTTACACTATTTGCTATACCTCGTTTTTTCACTACATATTGATAGTTCTTTCGCAGCTCTGTATCTATTTTCGAAACTTCTCGATATTTGTGATAAGAATGTTTATTGGATTTCGATGTCTACTCTAAACATAATCTAACTTGATATGACTTGTAGATATGATTTTATGTTTGTTGTATATCTGGTATCCCTAATTAGGTCATTTTTGTCACGGATAGTTCTGATTTCTTAAATATAGTTATGAAGCAATGACTAAATGCGTTTCCTGCTATAATAATATGATCTAACCCATTGAGCCCCAAGTGGCCCGATCGGTCCACGACACAATAGATTTTCTATTGTGTCTGTGGTTCCGGGGCCTGAGTTATTAATTAGGTATACCAAAGTATTTATGTTAGGTACCTTTTAACCAATGATGTTAGTGATTAGCACTGTTCATATGAATGAAATTCTTAAGCTCCTACACAGTTATGAATGAGGAATGTAGACAAACATCCAAATAAGAGTAGCGGATTTTTTAATAGTTTAATCTTTTATCATTCAAGGGACGTCGTAGTTTCGTTAACGTTACCTACATGCTCGAGTACGCCCACATATCCACAATAATACATGGAGGTCGCGTGATCATCACCGTCCTGAATAAATAAATGTTTTTGGTACTTATGAACATCATGTTTGACAACATTGCGGTCACTTAATTTGTATTTTACGATGTTCAGTTTTAATGCATGCGAATTATTTGTGTCGTTTTCTTTTTGGGTTCACTTCTTTTGTATGCCATATTTTAAAGTTATAAATTAAAGCTATTAAATTATATTGAATGGAATTGTAGACCCGTCGTAGCTGGAATTGGGCAAAATTAGGTTTCAATGGTGCCATTTTTGTGATTTTTTTTTGTATTGACGCATTCGTTATATAGGTAGGTAGGTAGGTAGAAATTGCTATTTAGCAATAAAGCCGCCAATTGCTTCCGACATCCACTGGTATGTATTGTAAAATTAAAAATTGTGTGCAATAAAGAATATATAACTATAACTAGGTATAGACCTACCACTGTAGCTTTTAATGTGTATACTGTAATGCAATAAACTAGAGAGTAATATATCTAGCCTGTTTTATAACTTCATTTCATTAAAATTTTATATAACTCCAATAAAACTTTACTGCGCTTCACGAAATTTATTTTCTCTGGCGCCTTATTCAAATAAATAATAGTCTGAAGAAATATGGATCATAGCCAATTATTATATTTTTGTAAACAAAATATCCATACAATTCAACGAGACATGCTACGTTTTACGAAAACAGCTGCTAGGATTTCGATGTGCATAATTTGGCATGAACATTTCGAGTCAGAACAGATATCTGATATATTATATTTTAGAGATGGAAGTGGAACCGATTGACGTAAAAGGTTTCTTCATAAAAAATAACATAAAAATTGAAAAATTGAGCGGAATTGTTTTTGATCATGTTATCATTGTTGGTATAATAAATGATTAGTTTGCGATGGGTCATATGAAACAACACACATGAATGGTGCTGAGTGATGCTGCACGTTACTGAAGAACTATACGAGTAGTTTGCTTGTAAATCAAATTGATAGGAGTACCTATCCTTTTATGATGAAATTCGAGCTGATGATTGATTTATAACTGAATTATTTACTATTGTGATATAGTTTGTAGTAATTAGTAGCTGTAGGTACTAGTGATGCTCACCTGACGTAAGCGCTTGTTTCAATGCCCGCCACTGTCTCGCATGGTAGACGGATAGCGTAAGCACTACTACGAAGAAAACTATACATCCACTAACTGCTAAAGTCAATGTAGACGTTTGTATGTCCCACCCAGTTTCACGAGCACTACTCTCAGTCACTTCACCGCTGTAGTCCGAGTATTCGTAATATTCGTAATCACTAGATAATTCACTCGCGTTTGAGTCATTGTCTTTTCGTGGTGTGTTAAAGGGCCAGATGCGGACCTCGTAAAGTGGTTGGCAGATGGTGTCCCTGTGTGTCTCGCAGGGGAACTTGACGGCGAGGCGGCGCGGGTCACAGCGGGTGCAAGGCTTACAGACGCCATTTTCTCGATCCCACCAGGTTTTCCCGCGCTCGCAGGCGCCGCCGCCCAAGACGGGAGCGAGCGTCAGGATAGCGATCAGCAAACATAACCTGAATATCTCTCCTCGCATTACCTATTAAGAATAGAAAATTATTATTCTACTGAATAGACAATTGATTCGAATGAATAAAACGCGAATTATACAGGTAAAGATCAAGCAAGACCAAAATAAATGCCATAAGAAGATTTATTTTTATTTATATTGTAGAAAAACAGATAAATAAGCATTATAAATATCTACGGCGAGTAAAAGATCGATAAATCTAACTACATATAACTATATGTATGGTAATTTTTCTCCTAATTATTATTTAATAAATAGGAGAAAAATTTAAGAAATGCATTAGCATACTGGCTCGGGCTAAACCACGGCTAAACTGTAGGTAGTAAATAGTAATATTATTTAAACTGTGCGAAAGCATTAGGGCTTTTAGAACAAGATACAGGTTTAAGGCTTGTTCCTTATCGTTGGACGTTCGGTTTCCAGCTAAAACTTTCTAAGCCGCGGCTTTGTGAGACATTTGATTATTATCAATTGTCGTGATGTACCGTTTACGTTTATGTACTTACCTAATACCATTATAAATACATAACAATATATTAGATGTGCCTAGTTCATATGGTCGTTATTCAATTTAAGACTACAGATAAATGGATTTATAAAAAAAATTGTGATAATCTGTCGGTTCTATAAATGCTATAAAGAAAGGCGCGCATTGTAAAATCCGATGCAATAAAAATATAGGTACTTACATACTTGTCTTGTTTTTTTTTTAACAGATATAACGGACATAAAAATAAAAGGTTTAGGATCCCTGAAAGAGAAATAGGTAGGTATACTTACCACCTATAAGATTTTTTGAACAGCTAATAAGAATATGTATCTACCTACCTAATAAAAAAATTCTCATCTCTAGCATCAAGCAGAGTGTTTACATAGTACAGCAACTTAGATACCATATTACATGTACTACATCAAATGAATATTTATAAACTATTTTGTAGGAAGAGATCTAAGAGCATTTTAGCCGCATCATCATAGCGATAGGTAGGTAGGTACCTCTTTAAAATAGAGGGCTCTATCATAACAAAATTAAATTGGATGCTCATAAAGCAATTGATCACATCAATATGATTTATGATTAAATTACATATATACTTATGTATATATACCTAGTTGAAGGTAATATCAAGAAAATCCTGATTAACTTGGCATATCCGGATTACGTAGAAATATTAGAGATGCTCCTTAAAATATGAATAAGATTTAAAAAAAATATGTATAGGCATACCTACACTTATCTCATTAGGTACATACTACATAGTATATAACTACTTGTGCGGAATTAGTCTCAGTATAACTAATAATTTATTATATCAAATTGTTGGAGATAATAATAAATATTTACCTTAAAGCTTAGATTCATGTAGGTATGTTACCTATGTCTTCAAAAAGGTCCACATCTCAATTTTAATAGACTCCAAACACTATTTCTTTTTACATAATTCCTGGCCATCTATATTATAAATAAAAATATGTTCAATTTTAAGCACAAACTCTTCACCTTTTTCAAAATATACTTTTATTTCATTTATATAAGTAATAAATTAAATTAAATAATAACGGATTCTATATAATATTATGCGCCTACGCTTTATTCTTTAACTAGCGTGACTGACAAATCTTAATCGAAATTCGAATCGACACTCGACAGTCCGTTGCCCAACTCAACTCTCGTATTCCGATTTCCGAAGTCAAACGGCAAACCGAGACCCGAGTTGAAAAATTAGTAGAACGAATAGGTCGCAACGAATATTTTATATTTATTTGATTACTTTGGTCCTTCGTAACTAAGACATAAGATTCAAAATTGGTTGATGCTAGATTGAGCGACGATTGGTTGTGCCAGCAGTGTTACTATTTATTTGTTCATCAATCCTTCAGCTTTTGAACAAAAACTTAGAAATATTAAATAAATCACCGTAACCGTTCAAATATGGAATTATCATTGTAATGTTGAAAATAAAATGCGTTCACGCTCGTCGAAAAATCTTGTATCTATCAATACTGTTAAATGTCAAATTTGACTGACGTTCGATCTTATTTTCATTAATGTCATTCGCCAATAGTTCAAAGGTTTTTACATTGTTTTAATTTTTTGTGGATTGAATAGTCATTTTATTGTTTCAATGTGAGGTTCGGAATAAACATTAATTAACCTTTTAATGTTTTACCACGTTTTATACAATACAACATTTTGTAATATTTAGATGCACAAAATAATAATATAATTCAATATTTGCCAGTATTTACGTCTCGAACTCAAAACATGAGCGCAATTAATCGGAAGAACAATAGAGCACAAAGTGTCCAAGGTGAAAATATTCAAGATCCGTCCATTTCATCAACAGTTATGAACATTAAACCAAGAGTGTTGTATAGGCGAAATGACTGCATTGGATTGTTTGATCCTATTCCAAGTACCTTATTCCTTTATTTCCTTACCATTTTTCGTCCTAACTCGCTTGATAACGGTGACATTAACTGATACCAAAAACTTATTAATGATTTCTATTTCAGATTCCCACAATACTGTATCAAAATCATCAGGTTTATCAACATCCACAGCTTTAATTCTTGTGCTCATTATATTTTTGTCTTCCCTGTTAACATTGGGCTTTATTTATAGACAGTTTCCTGATTTAGATGAGTAAGTTCTGTGAATATTATTGAATTTTTGTTTGATGTTCAATATTTTACCTCACTTTTAACCAATTACTTTTTTTTCATGAAGCCAGGAAAAACAGCATATAAAGTTACCATGGGATCTGGAAGAGGCCAAACAACTTGGTCTTGTTTTGGATAGATACAAAGACAAATACTTTTATGAAGTATTATTGGGAGTAGTCTTAGTGTACATATTGTATCCTTTTTATTGAATACTAACAACTTGCCCTGGCTTCTCTCAGACCAAGTTGACACTGGATAAAAAATAGCCTTTGTTACTAAAGATGTAGCTTTCCAATGGTTAAAGAATTTTTAAAATTAGTTCAATATATCTAGAGATTACCCCTTTAAAAATCAACAATACAGCTTTATAATATTATTTTTAGTATACATAACAATTCAAATGTCAATTGCTGCTACATAAAACAATTTGATTAAAGATTGAATTAAAACTTATAATAACCTTAACCAGATGTACAGTTTGCAAACATTTGCAATTCCAGGGTCAATATTCCTCAGTATTCTTTCGGGATTTCTATTCCCATTTTATTTAGCACTAATTTTGGTTTGTTGTTGTTCTGCAATTGGAGCAAGTTTATGTTTCTTTTTATCCAACTTACTTGGGAAGAGATTGGTGAAGAAATTTTTTCCCGAAAGAGCTGCACAGTGGTCAAAAGCTGTAGAGAAACATAGAAACAACTTGCTCAATTATATAATATTTTTGAGGGTGACACCATTCTTACCGAATTGGTTTATAAATATGTCCGCACCAGTCATTGGTGTACCTCTTGTGCCATTTGCAGTAGGAACCTTTATAGGTGAGTCATTTAATGATGCAACATTTTTTTGTTTATCTTATCTATATGATAGGAGTAGTTGAAATTGTTCTTATAGTTATTATTATAAAAAATTAAATCAGTATGTCTTTATTCTAGGTATTGCCCCACCTTCCTTTGTGGCCATACAAGCGGGGCAGACTTTACATACATTGACTTCAACAAGGGACGCATGGTCGTGGACTTCCATAACAGTCTTAAGTTTGTTTGCCCTAGTCTCCTTAGTACCTGTATTATTGAAGCAAAAACTAAAAGCAAAGTTTGAATAACTATTTATGATTTTTAGTTAATTTATTTTAGACAAATTAATATAAATGGGTTTGATTAAATGTTTTTACATTCCATGTGGAGTGTGTTGTTTGAGGCAAGCATGTTTTATTTGAAAGTTTATCTTTTAAATTATTTTAATGTATTAACTTTTAACATTTGGCTGCTAATTTCAAGTGACATGTAAACTCTTCTGCAGAAGTATTATTCACAAGTGATAAAACTAAATAAAAAGTATTATTAGGATAAATTTTTACTATTATTCAACAATAAGATCCAACATGAGCAATGAATGTTTCGTTATGTAAAGTTTGCTGAACAGTAGGTCTCCAATACCACCAGTTGTACCACACTAAAATAAAATAAAAATATAATTAGATTGTATGATGTATCCATCTGAGTATGATTCAATTGAACTAAAGTTAAAATGTCCATACAGTTAGTATAAAAATTGTAATTTGTACATGAAAAATACAAGTATAATAAATTCTAATAAGAAGTCTATTTGAAAAATCTAGCAAACATATTGTTATATACAAATTATTTAAAATACTTACACAAGTATGATTCCGGTAACTTTATCTCTAGAGATCTACATTGATGCTTACATTCATCAGCAGGTGCCAATGTAACAGTTCTCTTTCCACTTAATACTAGTAAAAATGAGAAATTACATTCTGTATCTGGCACTTGAAATTGATTTCCTTTTGTATCTACAATTATATATCTTTCTGAGCTTTGACCAAACTTTGGCACAATTTTGGGCCTTGGAATGTACTGTCGTAATGTTCTTGCTGCATTCAATGTGTTTATTTTCCTACAAAAATCATGTTTTTGTTTTAAAATATATTCAAATTCAATTAAGTATGAAAATATAGTAACTAATAAAAAAGATTAGCTTACCAAATATACAGATTATTATCTGTATTACTATTATGATTTTTACTAAACACATCTGCAGGTGATAAATAATATTTATTATTTACTAGTACTTTAGGACTTTCTGCATCAAATATCTTCCTATTTCTAACATATAATTCACTTAATTGTGTCCATGACAATTCTGGTTGTTTAGTTAAATAAATCAAGGGTGAAATGTGCTGCCTATGTGAAGGATTGGGATTTTGTATTTCTCTGACATTTTGAACATTACTACAAGGCCAACAGTCCATATCCACTACCGTAAAGTAAGGGTTTTGGATCAAACATGTTTCTTGATGCAGACCTGTAGCAAATCATAACATAAAAGTAAATATACAGTTATTTTTATTAATCAAATAAACAGAACGAATAATTACCTGTTAATACCGGGAATATGGATAGAAATGGAATAGAAATTTGTCTCCAGAACCGCAGTCCTGGATAAATATATTCTTGTAGATTGCAAATGATAAAACTATAAATTTCTCTATAGTGTGTAGTAAGTACTATTATACATGAAAGAGCAAATATTATGATGAATATCTTTAGCCATAGTTTACGCTTGTATTGATTTGAGTTTTCAAGATTTCGAAGGGATTCTAAATACATCCGTCGGAACTCATCCTCGCTAATGCCCGCATCAATGCATTCTTTTTTTAATCTCTGTACATCGTTTGAATAGTCTTGTAAAGTTTCTGTAGTCATTTATATAGTGGCACTACTTATAAGTAATAGAGAACTTATAAGTTCATTTAGGTATTTACGATTTGAAATTAAATAATGTAAAATGTTTACATTGAGTCAATTGTCAACTTCTGGTGTCAACTGTCAAAGTCAATACGTCAACGTCAACGTTTAGCTAATTTTACGGCACAGACTGGATAGTGCATAATTATTACAAAATTGTTACTATGGTCCTGTACTGTGGTCCTGTACCTAGTACCTTTAAATCCATACTAATATTATAAATGCGAAAGTAACTCTGTCTGTCTGTCTGTTACTCAATCACGCCTAAACTACTGAACCAATTTGCATGAAATTTGGTATGGAGATATTTTGATACCCGAGAAAGGACATAGGCTACCTTTTATTGCGAAATATTATGTACCACGGGCGAAGCCGGGGCGGACCTCTAGTATTATATACATTAAGCCTTATGGTATTCTTATAAATACGCGATAATGAGGAGAAGGGCAGCAGTGGGCAGCATCTATGATGAAGAGAATGCGATAGAGTTCCAATGACATTCTGAAGACATTAATTATTGACAAAGTAGACGGTCCATTCATCCATTATCATATTGTGTACTATGTAAATCGTACACAATATGATAATGGATAATTTTTAATGGTTTTAATAATATTAAATAAACAAAACAATATTATTATGTGTTCCGTTTGACGTCCGTAGTCCATTATGAGAGAGTACATCGCCTTTTTCCCCGTGAAGTCGCTAGATGGTGCTAGTTTTAAGCCCGTCACGTGGTACCGCCGCCAGCGCCGCGAGTGGTGGGAGACAAAACTCACCACAGTCCCGGCAAGCCACCAGAAATATTCTCATTGTTGCGTCGTTTTTCAAACCGTACGCAAGTCGTTAGATTATATGTAATTTTAAAATACTGTATTTTAAATTACATATATACATAATCTAAATTATAATTTTATACGAACTTTCGAGATTGAAGTAGAAAGTTCAGTTTTTTCTTTTTAAATAGTTTTTATTTAAGTCCGTTACGTTTCATAGTGAAATGAATATTCAAGTGTTACCTGCGTTATCGTTATTTCAAACGAATAACGAAAATCGAATTTATTTGAAGTATAAATCTGCAACCACGAGCGTGGCATCGCGACCATAAGTCTATAGCGCAGGCCAAGGGCCTACCGAATCGTGTCGAGCGTCTTAACAGCGCGTTTTCTACGTGTTCCGAGCTGAGTTCTTCTTGTTCGGGGTCCAGCGACGACGAGGAGCCGCCGCAGCGTGTATGGCGCCGCCAGCGCGCGTTCAGCCGCTCGTGTGCAGGTTTGAGATTTTGTCTCAACACGGTGAGTCATGTTATTAATACATTATACGTGATTTACGATGATTTCAATACAAATCTTTCAACGTTAATGGTTATTAAGTACTGGATGTTACGCGTTAGATAACCTATTTTCACAAATATCGGTTTTAATATATTATATTAATTGCCGTAAGCAGATTCGAAACGTGTTTCGATCTTTTGATTTTATTCCTCCTTGAATCGTATTCGCTACGCGGACATTCTAAATGTATGTGAATTGTGCCTTCCTTTTCCGAATTGAGGGTAAATATCAAAAACGAATTCTTAATCTCGTTAGATTAGAAAATTCATCCGGTACAAGTCGAATCAAGTAGAATGTAGTTGCCTATATCTTGTAAGCACAATAGAAATAGGTGAATTATTACGAATTCTTACAAATATATTAATAATTTTTGCCTGACGCATTAAATTAGTCCGCGACTCTCAAATTACTGCTTAATTTAAATGCGACTTCTATTCTCTATACAAATAAATTTAAGAATTAATAGAGATGCTTTGATAAGTTTAAAGTCATATAAAATTCCTCCCGCTGTGAAAAGAATTTTTAACTTGCTAACATGATTAGTAGCATATGCAGATAGGCGGATTTGATAAGTTGGTTTAAAACTCGTCACAATCAGTTTTTACCAGTACATTCAATAACCGTTAAGATCGACTTTTTAAATCGTTTCAAATCATTTCATGAATACAAAAGTTAGAATCAGGGGAAACACCAAAAGAATAAAAAAAGGGGGGGGGAGATTTTCAACAAATAAAAGCTCAAATTAATCTCGTCACCCTCGAATACCATATAATTCGAAAACCAGCCATAGTTTTAGGTAACTTGTAAAATACTTATTTATTCTTTAACTCTGACATCATACTTTATGTCTTTGAAGATTCAAGTCACTATTGAAAATCAGGGGTTCGTCAAACGAACACCATGACTATTGTTAATCACACCTTTTCATAATTAAGAAAAGCAAGTTCTGCAAATACAGAGTAATTTTCAATTTCACACCCACTGTTAACTGTGACATGACATACTCAACATAAAATCATAAATTTTTGTATTTGCGAGACTATCGACTACCCGTACGTATCGACGCCTCCTATATCCTTGTATCACTATTGTATACCATATCGATATTATAATTATAAATACATCATAAACGAAGGTCAATTACTTAAGATAACGTATCAGCCCTTCGGGCTAACGTCAGCTCAAAGAATGTTTGCAACAGTCACAAACTGGACTGCTGAAGAACCAAGGGACTGTGGCCTTTACTTGGTGATCTACATGGGCAATGATTTGCGTTCACCAGAACAGCATGTACACCACATTGGAACGAAATGAAATGATTTATTTTGCAAGAAATGTGAAAAATTTACATATGTTATATTGTTTCATTATTCCGCACAAATCGTCAATTGATTGGCTTGCAGAGACTTTGGAATTGCAATTCAACTCAATTCCATTCGAAATAAAGTTCGTCTCTAACCTACTTTGGAATATCAATCCGATAGAATCTATTCTGACACCCGAGCGTTGCTAAGATTTTCTACGAATGGTTTGGAGCACGGAAGCAAATTTGAAATTGGCGATGGAAATTAAATTGAAAGTGTCAGTGCCTAAAAACAGGCTTAATAGCAGGCAGTTGGTCCCTCAAGCAGGCATACCACCTCTTAGGGTTTCTTAACTTTGCAACCTTCATCACCCTCCGGGGAAGGATGCACTGCCGCATGCTATAGCGCCAAGGGAACGCCTCTCGGGGCTTATTACCTTTGCAACCTTCATCACCCTCCGGGGAAGGATGCACTGGCGCACGCTGCAGCGCTACAGAAACGCCTCACAGGCTTATCACTTTTGCAACCTCTATCACCCTCCGGGTAAGGATGCACTGGAGCACGCTGCAGCGCTACACGAACGCCCCACGGGCTTATTATTATTTTTGCAACCTCCATCACCCTCCGGGGATGGATGCAGCGGCGCAGCACGCTGCAGCGGTACAGGAACGCCTCTCAGGCCTTTTATTTTGAAACCTTCATCACCCTCCGGGGATGGAAGCACTTACGCACGCTGCAGCGCCACAGGAACGCCTATCAAGGTTTGTCATCGTTGCAAATTTTATTACCCTCCGGGGAAGGATGTACTGACACACGCCACAGCGCTACAGGAACGCCTCTTAGGGCTAATCAACTTTGAAACCTTTGTCTCCCTCCGGGGAAGAATGAACTGTCGCTCTTGTTAAAGATCTAGTTCAAAAACATCTTTTAAAAGCAAGTAAGTGAAAAAACAAGTATAATATCTACCAGCCGTATCCAATTCACAGGATAGTCTTGGCAGTGAATGAAAGGACCTTGGACCCAGTGTCATTGAAATGTTTGCAGTAATAGCTTTCCTAATCTTGACTGTCGAGGTAGTAAGAAAAAATTTCATTCAAAGGCAGAACGAAATCTCTTTGACAAGAGTTATTAGTTTGAACGTTTGAACACTTCACAACCTTCTAGGGCTGTACAGCTAGGAAGCCGAATTCTCGCGCAATTGCACCGGCTCCTAATACAACGTGCTCGAACAGTCGACACAAACATTTCCATTCAGAGGGGAATTCTACAAATAAATTTTAATCACAGCTCAAACAGCTTACGTTATTTCAAGTAAGACAGTCTTAAACAACCGGCTCTATTGCCTCGAGTTCATTATAATAGTACCCAAGTGGAAGAAACCCTCTTTGCACCCAGACCTCAAGAGGCGTGCTACTATCAGGATAAGTCCTCTCAATCGTTCACTGACAAACACGCACAGGTTCAGCTCCAACGCAAATACAGAACCTACAGCTGAAAGTCTGGCTCATTTTGAATAGGTCAACCTGTTGTACACCTTGATGGACAGCTTAAATAAATAAATAAATAAATAAATAAACATACATAGACTGCTGGTGACCACTGACCAGGCTATAAAAGGATGCTAAATACTTAGCTAAATTATGTATAACTGACGGTTTAGTACACCATTCTTATACATAAAATCAGTCAGTTTGTATTAAAATAAAATTATATTAAAATTTCATCTGATCATTTAAGCAAACATTACCTTAGGGTATTTCCTTAGCTAGAACATATCTTTCAAAATTACAAATCCGGAAGGCAAGGAAGGTTATTCAAAAACTCTTATCGAGATATTTTTAAAATAAATCAGCATTATAAAAATAATTATTTAACTATGTGATTTATAAAATTAATAAAAAATTGTTTGCATTTATTAACGCGCAGCTACTATATTGTGATTACTGTTATTAGCTTTTGGACGTGTTCTCTATTTATTCCTGTTTACATTGCAATTCAAAACAATGGGTCGAGAGTGAAGACGCGTTTACCTCGCATTCCGCAAGTTAGCTAATTTATTGTCACATATTATGTAAATATGAATCCAGTTTTAAGCGCATTTTCCAATCCATAAGAGGTTCTCTGACTAATCTGTTTATTACTACACAGCATCCGGTGAGACCAGCTACAGCGGCTATCATAGGTGGCAGGGTAAAGTGAGCTCTTTTAGAGTCGAGTTTAAAATCTGGGTAATGTTACATAGTTATAGTAGCATTATAACCATTATGTATATAAACATTATTATTTACGTACAAATTTTTAAAGAATATAATAAATTCGATCACAAGGTGGGATTCGAACCCCCGTCTTTCCGCCACAGGGTGGAATTATTATTATATTATTGTCGTAGTGTATCTAATACTAATCAAAATAGAAGTCATTAGTAATCACAATCGAGATTTTTCAGCCTACTCAGGTTTAAGTGCATATTATACTGATTAAAATGTTGACAATATATACTTGTAGTATATTTATGGATGTATTTTATGCATGGTATTGAGACAAATTTTCAATAATTATCAAAGTCATGATTTTATACATTATATACTTTGTTTATAGGATGTATATAAGCTTTTTGGGGCATTACTCTATCGCATTGTTGCATCTTATTTATCAAGCCACCAGGAGATATCAAACAACTCTCTCATAATGGACTACGGACGTCAAACGGAACACATAATATATAAATTTTACCTTAAAATAAAATTTGTATTAATGTGCCTCTGGAAAACATACAGCATTGTTATGAAGAAGCAATGTATACTCAACCATAGATACGGAATGATTTCCATAGACTACATACAAACTCTAGTTCCAATTTATTCGGCTAGAGGTCGTCGCTGTCACCAGCAAGGTGATGGGGGAACCAAATTCATTTTTCGAATCATAGCGTTGTGTACTCTCGCCATAGGCGGTCGTTTCAATAAGCATTACTAGTATACAAGTGTTCAAAAGTTTAAAGTGCTAGTGTGTGAATAATTTAATAATTTTTTCAAATTCAACCGTTACTGTTCGTAATGAATTCACCACCTAACGACGACTTCGAGGAGCCTTCTGGGGCCCCGAGGGGCTCGGAAGGCCATCGTTCTGCTGCTTCGCCCTCGTCAGCGAGCCGGAGCGACAACAAACGGAAGAAATGTACTTCAAGTTCGAGTGACAGCGACTCGGACCCGGAGGTCGACGTGCCGACGACCAAGAAACAAAAATCGAGTACTGAGGTAACCGCCGATCCTCGGATCGACGTACTATATGCCCAGGTTAGTTTTCTTACAAACTATTTAATGCAGCAACAAAATGCTCAAAATATTAAGGAGTCTAATAATAATGTTGAAGTACCCGCAACCGAAAATATCGAATTTTTGTCGAATCCATCAACGAGTACAAACAAATCAATAGATTTAGGCGTTTGTAAAACGGTTTTTGACGAGAAAAAAGTTCTTAAACCCGCGAATGAAAAATTATTACGTCAATTAATCGAGCTTCAACAATTTAATTCGCCAACGTGGCCTCATATTCGCTATTCCAAAGCGTTAACGGACATGCTAGCCGCGCCAGGTTTTTGTAGTTTAAAAATTAACGACGAAATGTGTTCTTTAAACAAAGGTAAAGATTTCTTAGCATCAACCGAAGAAATTATGGCCGCGATTACAAATGCATTATTACAACAAAGAGAATTATTACAATCGGGCTTACAGGAGCTCATTAATTGGGCCCACAATTGTCAATCAGAACTTAATCCAGATAATCTTTTTAAAAAAATTTCTGACGCGTTTGGTACTACATCTCCGTCATATAAGCTATCGGAACAAACATTACAAATTGTGTGCGGTAAAAGAGCGGAGTGTATCGAAATTAGGAGAAAAAGATTATTAGACGGAATTAGGGATAAAAATATTCAAAGCGCGCTTAGGAATATCCCTCCGAGCGAAGAACATTAAACTCTTAACATTTATACAATCGCTAGGCGGCCCTCACTTTTGGTTACTGCCCTCACAATCACAAATTTATAAAAAAACGGAACCACTTAAAAAGAAGTACAAGGATTCGATACCTTCTACTTCCAAGGCTCAATACCGTTCGAATAAAAACGTTACTCGAGATACATTTAAAAATTCGCAAAGTAATTTTAAAAAGACAAATAATTTTAAACAAACTAAAAATAATTCCTTTCGAAACAAAGAAGATAGGAAGTGACTATCCGACACACTTCAGGGGGGGTTGTTTAAAAGCCTTCAAGAGCCGTTGGCAAGCATTGGGCGCGAACAAGTTTATAATTTCGGCAATAACACACTTTCGATTACCCCTGGTAAAAAAACCACCATTAATAATGCCAACAAAGGAAATTATGAAACAATATTCAACAACCCCGTCCCCTGCAATGTCTCAATCAATACAGGAGCTTCTGGGTAAAGGTGTACTGAAGATCGTCACCAAAAGAACTCCCAGCTTTATTTCAAAGCTTTTTCTGAGGAAGAAAAGCGACGGCACTATGCGTCCGATATTCGACCTGCGGGAACTGAACAAATTTATAAATGCAAAGCATTTTCGCCTCATTTCGCACTCCACGGTTCCCGAGTTTCTCCAGCCTGGGGACTGGATGGTAAAACTAGACATCTCGTTAGCCTATTTTCACCTGGCCTGCGCCAAGTCTCACCGGCCTTTTATGAGAATAAGTTACCAGCTCCAACTTTACGAAATGACGTGCCTACCCTTTGGCCTAGCGTCAGCGCCGTACCTTTTCTCTTCAGTAACATGTTGGGTCGCGGAGACCCTGCGTGCAAAAGGTTGTCGAGTTCTAGTGTATCTAGACGACTACCTTCTGGTCAATCAGGACCAGTCCAAGTTATGTCGTCAGGCTGCGGAAGCCGTGCGGCACTTGGAATATCTGGGATGGCAGATAAACTACCAAAAATCGGTTTTGACCCCCACTCAAGACTTGGAATATTTAGGCATACGATGGCAGACTGCAAAAAATGTTATGTCACTACCAGAGAAAAGGAGGGACAAGCTAGACAACGCCATAGCTCAGGTTCAGAAGAAACAACAGGTAAACCTTCGAGAACTACAATGCCTTTTGGGTCAACTGAATTTTGCGAATTTCGTTATCCCGCGGGGCCGATTACATTGTCGCAGAATGCAGATCTTTCTGCGACGCTTCAACAAGAAGAGATCGCGACAGAAACTGCCAGTCCCAGCCATTGTGGCACAAGAGATGACGTGGTGGCGCGGAGCTACCCGGCACAGCATGCCAATACACAAAAAACCTGCCACCCATTTCCTGGCGACGGATGCTTCGGACTTTGGTTGGGGAGCCCAACTGAATGGGAAGACTATGTCAGGAGTCTGGTCAGTCCGTCAGAGAAGGTGGCATTGCAACAAAAAAGAACTATACGCCGTAGTAACGGCTATAGAGAAGAATGTAGAACTGTTGCGCAATGCACACGTTCTAATTCAGTCAGACAACAGGACACTGATTGCTTATATTCGAAAAGAAGGGGGGACGAGATCGATAGCCTTGTTAACACTAACTTCCAGGTTGTTACAAATAGTGGACCGCTACAAGATAACGGTGAGCGCATATTACCTACCGGGACGGTACAATATAATAGCGGACAGGCTATTACGAGGAAAACGTCCAGCAGAGTGGCATCTATTACCAAGAGCGACAGCGAAAGTGTTCCAGAAGTGGGGACAACCCCAGATCGACCTGTTTGCTACAAGAAAGTCTGCAGTAGTACAGGAATACGTGTCGATAGACTGCAGAGATCTATCAGCAAGTTATATAGACGCCTTCAGCAGGCCATGGAAGTATCAGCTAGCATGGGTATTCCCACCGCCAAGCCTCATACCACGGGTGCTAGCACATCTAAACAGTGCAACGGGAACGTATCTTGTAGTAGCCCCAGAATGGCCGAAGGCGTTTTGGCTCCAGGACCTGAAGGTCAGAGCCCTGGATCATCCGTACCAGATCATGAACCTGCCAGAAGTGCTGATAGATGTAACGACACTGTTACCCCCACCACAAGTGCAGACATTAACCCTGAAAGTTTGGAGGATTGGGGGTGGGGCGAACTAATAAAAGATTGGTCAGAGCAGGAGAAGAATCTGTTAAAGAGAAGCTGGCGAGTTTCCACATTATCAACGTATACGCCAGCCCTCAGAAGATGGCTATCTTGGTGTGTCAATTGTTCAGTAAATCCAAAGTGTCCAAAGCCAGCGGATATCGCCCGCTTTTTAATACATCTTAACGTAAATGAGAAATTATCATACAGCACGATACTGGTCCATAAATCAGCTATTTTAACATTCTGCGGTCCTCATATAGAAAAAGTCATTTTCAAATTTTATTATTAAACATACCCTTAAAGCAATTGGCGCCTGTAACCCTAAGGCTGTTAGACCGGTGATTATATGGGATCCGAGAACTGTTCTTGAGTGGCTCTCGTCTAACCCGCTAAAGGATATATTGCTATTTGATATTTCTCGTAGAACAGCTACGATATTATTACTGGCTTCGGGACGACGGGTTCATGACCTTACATTGTTAAATATATCGGATAATAGTTTCTTTGATAATGGTGAAAACATCTACCTAATACCAGCTTTTGGTTCAAAAACAGATACTCATAGTTCTCGTCAATCAGCTTGGAAACTTACGAAACATCCGGATAAAAACATCTGTCCAGTCACTTTTGTACGGCTTTTAATACAAAAGAGTTATTCAAAACGTAGTGAAGCTAATAATTTAAAAAACCTATTCATAACATTCGGTAGCAAAACTAAAGCTGCTTCCCGTACAGTGATTGGGAATTGGGTACGCTCTGTACTCAGAGACAGCGGAATAAATGCTTCTCCAGGCAGCTGTAGATCGGCGGTAGCATCATTAGGATGGCTGGAGAATCAGCCTATAGATGAAATACTGTAATATATGTATGTACTGTAATAATAATATGAATGTGAATGTGAATGTGAACATACACATACACGAACGGCGAACGGCGAACGGCGAACGGCGAACGGCGAACGGCGAACGGCGAACGGCGAACGGCGAAAGGCGAACGGCGAACGGCGAACGGCGAACGGCGAACGGCGAACGGCGAACGGCGAACGGCGAACGGCGAACGGCGAACGGCGAACGGCGAACGGCGAACGGCGAACGGCGAACGGCGAACGGCGAACGGCGAACGGCGAACGGCGAACGGCGAACGGCGAACGGCGAACGGCGAACGGCGAACGGCGAACGGCGAACGGCGAACGGCGAACGGCGAACGGCGAACGGCGAACGGCGAACGGCGAACGGCGAACGGCGAACGGCGAACGGCGAACGGCGAACGGCGAACGGCGAACGGCGAACGGCGAACGGCGAACGGCGAACGGCGAACGGCGAACGGCGAACGGCGAACGGCGAACGGCGAACGGCGAACGGCGAACGGCGAACGGCGAACGGCGAACGGCGAACGGCGAACGGCGAACGGCGAACGGCGAACGGCGAACGGCGAACGGCGAACGGCGAACGGCGAACGGCGAACGGCGAACGGCGAACGGCGAACGGCGAACGGCGAACGGCGAACGGCGAACGGCGAACGGCGAACGGCGAACGGCGAACGGCGAACGGCGAACGGCGAACGGCGAACGGCGAACGGCGAACGGCGAACGGCGAACGGCGAACGGCGAACGGCGAACGGCGAACGGCGAACGGCGAACGGCGAACGGCGAACGGCGAACGGCGAACGGCGAACGGCGAACGGCGAACGGCGAACGGCGAACGGCGAACGGCGAACGGCGAACGGCGAACGGCGAACGGCGAACGGCGAACGGCGAACGGCGAACGGCGAACGGCGAACGGCGAACGGCGAACGGCGAACGGCGAACGGCGAACGGCGAACGGCGAACGGCGAACGGCGAACGGCGAACGGCGAACGGCGAACGGCGAACGGCGAACGGCGAACGGCGAACGGCGAACGGCGAACGGCGAACGGCGAACGGCGAACGGCGAACGGCGAACGGCGAACGGCGAACGGCGAACGGCGAACGGCGAACGGCGAACGGCGAACGGCGAACGGCGAACGGCGAACGGCGAACGGCGAACGGCGAACGGCGAACGGCGAACGGCGAACGGCGAACGGCGAACGGCGAACGGCGAACGGCGAACGGCGAACGGCGAACGGCGAACGGCGAACGGCGAACGGCGAACGGCGAACGGCGAACGGCGAACGGCGAACGGCGAACGGCGAACGGCGAACGGCGAACGGCGAACGGCGAACGGCGAACGGCGAACGGCGAACGGCGAACGGCGAACGGCGAACGGCGAACGGCGAACGGCGAACGGCGAACGGCGAACGGCGAACGGCGAACGGCGAACGGCGAACGGCGAACGGCGAACGGCGAACGGCGAACGGCGAACGGCGAACGGCGAACGGCGAACGGCGAACGGCGAACGGCGAACGGCGAACGGCGAACTACGAACTACGAACTACGAACTACGAACTACGAACTACGAACTACGAACTACGAATTACGAATTACGAATTACGAATTACGAATTACGAATTACGAATTACGAATTACGAATTACGAATTACGAATTACGAACAATGTGAATGTGAATGTGAACAGAACATGTGAACAGATACAATTACTGTTCATTCCAATTCAATTAAGATTATTACTGCACATTCGAAATCAGATACTGTTAAAGCAAATTCTGACACCGTCACAGTTCATACTGACACGGAGAACCCAATTCTAGATATCCCTATAACAGATGTACTGGCTGATTTACCTATTCATATCTATACTAAGAAGAATATGGCGCTGTTGCTAAATTTAGGCTTAAGAGGGTACCTAAATTGTTACAGAATCCTTCCTCTGATCCTGTGCCTGGTACAAGCGGAGGATCCCACCCTGAGTAGCTTTGATGATGGACCTGGTATATTACCATTTAATATTGGAACTGCAAGAATTGTCACTCATTTTCATTCATTTTTGCAAATTATTAATTTAAACTTTAAAGGATATTCGTGATAGTATAACCATAGTAAAGGACCAATTAAATTCAATAACACCTAATTTGCACGATAGATTTTTTTCGCTATATAATTCACATATCACACTTGCATTATAAGATTATAAAATTGTCAAATCAGTTAGAAACTTTTGAACCCAATCGCATAAAGAGAGGTCTCATAGATGGTTTAGGTTCAGTAATAAAAAGTATTTCTGGTAACCTAGACTATACAGATGCAATTAAATATGATACCGCGATTAAATTATTACAATATAATGAGAATAGATTGGTCACAGAAATGAATAATCATATAAGCCTCAGTAAAGATTGGATAAAACAACAATCTGATATTTTAAACAACTTAATAAAAAATCAGGAAAAAATTTAAATAGCTATAAATGATTTAAAGGCCAATAATTTAAACATTACTCTATATATCGATTAAATTCAACGCGTAGCAATTATCAGATAACATTGATGATATATCTGAGGAATTACATAGATAAGAAAATTTATTAGGTTTTATTCGTGCGAAAAGTACGCTAGTAAGTTATATTCAATTCAAATTCACTAAAAGAAATGTTAAATAAATTACACAAATTTTATGGCAAAGAGCAAATCCCTCAAGTTAATTATAGAGAATATTTTGATTTAGTTAAACTAGGCTATTATTATAGTAATAGAAATATAGTTTTTATGTTCCCGGTTGTCCTTCCTACTACCTTTGAATTATTTAAATTATCCATAGTTCCCAATTAAGATAGTAAAGTCCTAATTCCACCCTATCCTTTTGTGGCAATTCACGACGAGGATTTTATGTACATGGAGGCAGAATGCCCGAAGTATGGCCTAGGGTATCTATGTGAGGACAAGCTGAACCATCATCGATCCAAAAATGACTGCGTGTATCACCTTATTACCACGCAACGAGTCGTCGCATCTTGTCTCTTCACGCCTGTGGAACTCGGAGCCCCGGCCCTAGAAAAATTGGACCCCCAAGTTTCCCCAGGTTTCTCCAAGCCATCAAAAATTCACCTATCATGCTCGCAAGATCAATATGACGTCATTAAAAAAAAGCGAGGATTTCAGACCAGAAGAAGACCACATCAAAGGACAGATAATGAAAATTGCAAACCTACCAGATTCCAGCCAATATAATACAGATGGAGAAGCAATCATGATAATCAAAAAGAAAAAATAGAACATCAATCGGCGGAGTGTGAAATTTCAGCGATATTAACGAGCCTTGCCCGCCAATAGTCGCTGAACTTCAGGAGGGAGGTGTTATGTACCTACATATAACACGCCTTAATTATTAGAGGATGCATTGGGCCACCCAAGAAGGACTTGTACTTGATAGCGATTGCGACATCGCGCACACCTGCGATTCCAGAGAGTGTTGCGGCAATCACCACCACCGCGACGCTGCAGCTGCCTCGCCGAGGACGACGTGCACTCTTGGTTCCAACATTGAACGGGAGGGACGTAGTTTAAGTTAGGAATAATTTATAATGTAATTTTTTTACAATAAATTATTAATAAGTAAATTTCGTTTTTTTTTGCGCCTTCGCGGGTCGGTCAATATAATTCGTGTTCGTGTTCGTGTTCGTGTTTGTTTGAGTTTTATTTTGAGTTCGTGTTCGTGTTCGTGTTCGTGTTCGTGTTCGTGTTCGTGTTCGTTTTCGTTTTCGTGTTCGTGTTCGTGTTCGTGTTCGTGTTCGTGTTCGTGTTCGTGTTCGTGTTCGTGTTCGTGTTCGTGTTCGTGTTCGTGTTCGTGTTCGTGTTCGTGTTCGTGTTCGTGTTCGTGTTCGTGTTCGTGTTCGTGTTCGTGTTCGTGTTCGTGTTATTGGAAATAAAAATTAACATCGAGTCCTACCTTATCGACTGTAGAAAAAAATTATAGAACATTTCAATTATTTTCTTACATTATCGACTATAGATGAAAATTATATAAATTAACAAAAATCATATTTTGCAAATTGAAAAATGGAATAATTTTATCAAATAATGTATTGTCATCGGTCCTCAATAAATCTA
The DNA here is from genome assembly GCA_029959065.1 of Colias behrii. NCBI lineage: Eukaryota > Metazoa > Arthropoda > Insecta > Lepidoptera > Pieridae > Colias > Colias behrii. The sequence goes on along the minus strand of JARWMC010000005.1, from coordinate 9,732,725 downwards.
CAAAGTTTGAACGAAATCTGGCCGTTTAAAGTGGGTCAAAATCGCGCCCAAAGAAGTCGGTTACAAACAAACATACAAAAAAAACAAGGTGAAGCTAATAAAAAGCGTGTAATAATGAAAAACTTAACGATAAGGGTTCATCTATAACCATTTGGGGGCTACGATACACAGAAACACAGAAAGAAACGTCAAACTTATAACACCCCTCCCATATTGTGAGAAAAAAGTTAAAAGAGTAACTAAAGAGTTTTTTTCCCGGGTCTTCTTGGTAGAAACCATGTAGAAACTGTTTTCCAAACCTACCTACGTAGTACATAGACGTAATATTATTATGATGATTCAAAGTATTTAAAGGAAGTCTAGTTGAAAAAATAAATAAATGTTTGACTATGATTGAGTCTGTATCGTTTATAAAAAAAGAAGTTTCCTTTTGATATTTTTTATTGTGTTGTGATAATTGTACAAGTTTATCAATTTTCATGTTTAAGTGGTAGGTAAATACAACCTAAATTTGGGTCTAGGTTGATATAAGTATTGGAGTACAATATTTTAATTATTTGTTGTTGGTTAGGTAGTTAGGTACACAACTATAAAACGATATAAGGTCGCGTTATTAATAATAGTAACTACTAAAGTCAGTATTGAATACAACAGTGAATACTGATATTCAAGTAGGTATGTTCGGACGGGTAATGACTGATAAAATGTGAATATCGCTTTCACATGGGTTTGATTTGATTAGGTGACACCTATTTAAGACGCTTATAGCCTATAATTTATACAAAATAATATTATTAGTCTTAGTGTCAAAACTAATAGCACAAATTCCAATTTTCTATAACAAATTCTCTAGACATTTAACCACAAAATAATTACACGATAAGATAACACAAAGTAGCCGTGTTCGGGTTCGATAATATACTGTCAATGCACGTAAAGAGTCCGTCAATAAGACGACATGCTCTCTTGAATGTTCTTATTTATAAATCTTTCATTTTCAATAGTGTAGTGTAAAAGATCCGCCTAGCATCAAGTGAAGTTGTTGGAATGTATTCAAATATACATTGATTAATAAAATGTTTATAAACAAACAACTGAATGGATTTTGATGGACGACGGGAAAGCGCTGGTTGGCGCTGGTCACTTCTCTTTTCCCTTGTATTCCTGAACGTGAGTACTTATATCCGTTACAAAATATTTACGAACTGAGTGATTTCAACATCAACAGGTTAAATCTCTTACAAATATGAGATCACACACGTAAACGGAAATATATTTGCGTCATAATTATTTTGTTCATTGTTGTTAGTAAACTCTAGACTCTCTCTCACATCAGGAAACTTAATTTTATAATGTGTATTAGAAAAAAAATCTAATATCTATAGTAATTCTTCACTTACAAAATATACATTTTGAGTCTGATTTATCAAAAAAAGTTAGCTAATTGTTTTTCTAAAATATTGTGTTTTACGTAAGCTCTATGTATGAAACATCTATATCTCTAGTCTCTACGTATCTATCAGGTAACGTAGATATTACACAAATATATTTTTAAACTGGTACCTAGTTTCCAATTATTGTTTCTAATGTTTTTATCTCCGTGGCCGTGATGTCACAAAGTTGGAAGTTATCTGAGGATAGGTACGTCAATTTACAAAGGTGTGAGTTGACAAAACGGCAGATAAAACAATCAAATTCAACTATTTATAGTAGACTAGCGACCCGCCCCGGCTTCGCACGGGTGCAATGCTGATGCTAAATACACTACAGAAAAACTGTGAACGTTGTATATAAAAACATAGCGGCCCGCTCCGGCTTCGCACGGGTATAAAATATACAAGCCGGGCGGCCGGCCGGTACCGCTGCAAACGCTACGTCCCGCAATTTTTAAATCTGTAATATCTTCGAAAATATTCACTTAAATCATACGGTGTAAAGGGCCATATAGATCTATATTAATTGAACAATGTATTCAAGGTATTTAATTGGTTAAGGATTAATGCTGTATTGGTTAAAATCGCTTCGAAAATTAGCCATTATTTGTCGTAAAAAGTAAATGACAAAAAAAATTTATTGTGGGTTATCCATAAGAGATAGACATATACCACCGCGGACTTTTCTGTAGACCTTTTCAATGTGTATAATACTTAGTACATTATTTTGATAAAACTCGTAGGGTTCAGCCTGCGTTTGCAATGTAAGCGGAAAAAATGTAATTTTTTACGACATCACATTAGAAACCTCAAAAATAACAGTACTTCTCCGCTATTTGATGGATGTTATTATACATATAAACCTTCCTCTTGAATCACTCTATCTATTAAAAAAAACCGCATCAAAATCCGTTCCGTAGTTTCAAAGATTTAAGCGTACAAAGGGACATAGGGAAATAGGGACATAGGGACAGAGAAAGCGACTTTGTTTTATACTATGTAGTGATGATGCAAACATCGCAATATTTAAATAATTACTTGAACTATATAATTACTTCATTGCGTTGATTGCAATGATTATTTAATAAACAACTTATCATGTTTACGAAATAAATATTATTTGATTTTATTCCACTAATCACCCCTTATGATGCTGCAATATGCAGATTATAGATATGTATATATTCTACTAATATAAAAAATGCGAAAATTTGTATGTATGTATTGATGTTTTCTACTCTTTCACGCAAATACTATTGAACCGATTACAATGAAAATTGGTATGTAGGAAGCTGAAGACCAAGAATAACACATAGGTTTTTTATCCTGGGTATCCCACGGGATCGGGAACTATGCGAATTTTTCTTTGACAAGGCGGGCGAAGTCGCGGGCGGAAAGCTTGTGCATCTAATATCTATATGGCAGAAATAAAATATTCTCATAACGAAACATTTTTTTTTTGGTTTAGTAGGCACTTATTTGAATACTTACTGACAAAACTGATTCTAATTATTATTATTCCAATGATCTTTGAGTCCATGCCAAGGAAGCCGGAGTTGGCCGGACGACCGGTAGAGGTTCTTTGGGTGTTGTGTCTAAAATTTAAATCATAGGAACGGGTGTTTCTGTAATTTCAGCAATAAAAACAAATAAACATTTGTATTAGAAACACTTTTCAGGATAACGACATATATTTTAAACAAAACATTATCGTTAATATCACGTGCATAATTTACTCACACAGAAGCTAATATATCATTCTTATGCCGATATTATTCTGTGACGTAGCATGATGTATTGTGTGTAGATATTATACCTATGTGTATTAATAATAAATGCAAAAAATGTTAATCTTATCGTACCTACCTGTTGATTACTTGATTAAATAATGTATAAGCGACACAGCAAAAAAAATGAATGAATTAATTTTTTGGGTAGGTAGATACGTTTTTTAAAGAACCTAAGTACCTTACCTTTTAATTGCTTATGATATTTTCAGTCATCATTGCCCCATTAAATTAATGTTTTAAAAATAGATTACAATACAATAGGTCGAGTTAATGAATTTCAATTAAATATGTGTACCTACCTATTTAAAATTTGTATTTAATGTTTTAAATTTTTTGGTTTTTTAACCACAATAATTTATATTTAATGAGTTTTGAAGATCTTTTTCATGACACCTATAAAAAAGAACATTTCATAAATTTTGTTGTCCGTCTGGCCATTTGTTACCGATCGCTTTGAAATTTCATATACTTCGTAACATACATTTTTGACCGAACCTTATGTTCGTGACATCGTAAAAATTTTGCCCAAAACATATTTTTTTTCGTTCCTTTTATCCATTTATTTCCTTAATTTTCAGATATGTCTGCCCAGTCTACTGCTTTCCTATGGAGTTTTTTGGGTGCATTTATCCAGTTTCGATGTACCATTATGGGTCGGCCTTACGACTCCGTCCATTTTTGTCCTAACCTATAGTTTAACACGTAAGTTATAAAAATATACAAATCTTTTTATCTTAATCATATTATGTTCATTTGATTAAATAATTGCATTTGAAGATTAATTATACACCTAATATTCAACATGAAGGACAATATGTTCCTATGAATATCAAATGACAAACGGTTTACAAAAAAGCAAACTTTAGATTAAAGAAGCACTTGAGATTGAAAAAATTGCATTCGACATGATTACATGAATATATCGAAGAATTATGAGGGTAGTAAGTATGCGCAGCCATCGTTTTGAAGTTTATATTATCTGGTTTAATTTTAGAATGCTGGTTCAGAGAAGCGGCGGACTCATGGGGAGGCTCTGTAGGATACAGAGTGATGGGTACTATAGGACTATTCTTTGTGGTCGTCAGTCTCATCATTTGCGCTTTCGTTCCATATCATGTACAGCCTTACATCTATGGTATAGTTGGAGGTGAGTTTTTTCGTCACAACTTAACAACTTAGTCGTGTTTATTTTTCATTAAGCTTATTATAGATTGTTTTATTTTTTTAGGTCTAGGATCATCTCTTTTGTCCGCACAAGTAGATGCAGTAATATTTGAAACTTATGATACTCGCTTGGTTTTTGTAAAAGGGTTTTGCCTTCTTGGACAGGCCATTGGTCTATCGATATTTCCACATTTACTGACGGAATTAATAGACGTTTATGGATATTCTTTCGCTTATATTGTATATGCTGGGATTATGTTACAATCATTAGTCGCAATTATGTTACTAAATATTGACGAAAGTGCGCGAAGACCTGCTTCTTTCTCAAGATATAAAGACTTATCTCAAGGTTACATGGTATATAAGAATGAAGCAATAGATAATTTTTATGGAACAGAACTACAATTGCACTATTTAAACAAAAAGTGTTGGAAAAATCCCTCTGACGATCAATTGCATCGGGAAGAAGAGCTCAAGTATGATGATGTGAGTATCATAGAAACGATAACACCTCCTCCGAGTCCAGAAGAGAAGAGAAGAAACATATTTGGAGTTGATATTTTACCAGAAATACCAGAAGAAAGTGAAGAAAGCGACAGTGATGATCACAACGCAGCAGGTATTAACAAGAAAAAGAATCGTTTAAGTGTAGCTATTAAAAGACTGAGTACCTTGGGAGAAAACATAGACGGGTGTATAACAAATCAAGTAAGAAGGGATTCACAAACGGAGCGGGAAAATGCTGATGTAAGTGAATATACAGAATTTGAAGTAAAATATGAAACTATAGCACCCATGACTGATATACATACAGAGAAAATATTTAACACTTTTAACTTTAGATGTCAATCAGCTTACATGAATATGAAAAGAAAATTATCGATTCCTTCATATAGAATGTACAGAATACGACGAAGATTTATTTATTTTATGTACAGCATTAATGACACATTTTTAAAGCCGCTTACGAGGTCGCTTTCTTGTGGAAAGTTTTATCCCGCCTTGTTATTAAGTTTTTCAAGATTAAGTTTACTATCAATATCATTAGTTTTGTTACCAATGTTAGCCTCAGAAGTGCATCCGAAAATTTCGATGCTCGAGATGAACTTTTTGATGTCTCTATATGGTTTTACTTGGATTTGTTTCCTGTTATGTACGCCGTGGCTGGAGCAGACACCAAAACGAAATTACAAATATATTGTCGTCATGGGCCTAGGCATATCAACGATCTCAGCATTTGGTATGTTCCTACGTAATATTAATATTTTTTTTATCATATGTGACACAAATGTACATTCTTTATCAGTTGAAAAGTCATCATAAATTCGATTACATGCTGTCCTAGTTAATATTTATAAATGTTTGGATTTCCGCTTTTACAGGCATTATACAATCTTTTTATAAAATGTTTTTTTTTTCAGTGTTAGCAGCAGATAACAATCATGATTCGTATTCAATAGGCTGCGTAATTGCTGGTTTTGGCTTTGGAGCAGTGGCATCAAGTTGGGAGACAGCTGTCCAAGACTTCGTCGGCGCTAGAAAGTGGCCTAAAATTCACAGCACATTAGAAACCTTTTCAGCGTGCTTAATGACTGTATTTGTTGTAGGGCTCTCTTTTATAATAGAAAAACCAAATGGTCCCCAATTCGTTATGTTCATATTAGGTATACTTCTGGCTAGTGCAACATTTGTTTGGTTTATAATAGCCGTTGTTTCAATTTATTTGACAAACATAAGAACGATGAGACTTGGCAGGAAATGTTTGTTTTGAACTATTGAAATATACAGTTACCAGGGAAAGTTCATTAAGATTCTAAGAAAAATTATTTACAGGAATAGGTAACCATTGTGATATTGTAGTTGTGTAGATCTAGAAATGTCGTTTAACAATAATAACTGTAAATATACCTACAATAAAATATGACTTAAGTGTGTTCAATTGTATATAATAATTATTAAGTTTTAAATGAATACATACTTACTCAATGTTTTTAATGCTAAACCTTTTATTTTCTTTTGTATAATATTCACATTTCTTAAATTATCTATTCATTGAGAGACACATAGAGAGGTTTAATAATAATGTACCTACGTGTCGTTAGTGTTTGAGTTGTATCTTGTTTACTCGTAAAAGGAAATTCCCAGATAAACAGTGTTATTAAGTAATTTTTACAACTATATCTACTAACTAATCCTTGTAAACATTTATAGGAAACGGAGATTATTTCTTTATCTAAAATTTTCAAATATTTTAATAACTCTATCTATGCATAACACATTAATCATTCTCATCGTCCTCACGTAATTGTTGCCTCTATAACAAAGACATAATATTATGCTATATGTAGGGGGGCCTGTAGGAAGACCTTAACTATATTACTTTTTATTGATTCTACATAGGTAGTTCAAATATTTCAAACAGGTTTAATTCTGTACTTTGTAGAAATTTGGAAAAAGTTGAAGGGCTAACAGATTTTTAAAAGGATCTCTTATTTCTGCAATTTTCAGTTTGCATCCAGTCCAGTGAATATTTTAACAGTCTAGTTAACATTCCTAAAATAACAAGAACTTCTATTTAGTAGATAGTAGACAGCTACCATTCAGATTTCAGTATTCAGAGAAAAAGATGCCGTAAACAAAGTGATATGATAATAATCGCAGGAAATTATGTGTCAACTTTATTTATTTAACATCAGTCGTAATCTATGTGTGACAGTGTAAGTATGTAATTATAAATGAGTCGTTTGAGCTTACAGCTTGCAAGAACATTGATATTATCTCTGAGTATCACGGGCTGACATTCGACTGAAAAGTCTACGAGATAAACGACAAGTATACGAGTCGAAAGAAAATCTATTGGTTTAATTAACGTTTAAAATGTGGCCATGGCTCTCAAGAAAAAAGAAAACAAAAATATATTTGTGTTGTTCTTGGTACGTATGAATACTTATATTTATCATAAGATTATTTCAGATTGATTACGTTTCATAGTTAAGAGTGTTATTAAAAATTATGTAAACATTTTCAGGTCACAGTCATAATTCAAGTGGATATAACGTGTGCTGAAAATTTCGATTGTAAAGGAAAGGCTTTTTATTGTTTGAATTCAACACATTTTATGATATGTGTTGATTTTGGAGATGGAATATCAAAATCTGTAGATGACTTTCTAATTCCATGCCCTCCGCCTACTACATGTTCGGAAACCAATATCTATGAATGTGAATTTCACGAATCGACCACTCTAAACCCTATTATTCAGCAGAGTGAAGTAACGAAAAATGTGATTGCAACTAGTCTTCATTTATTTTGGGAAGGCATAGAATATACAACAGCTAAACCGTTTTGGTATAAAAATGTGGGTGAAAAATCTGAGCAATATCACACAGGAAGTTCTACAGTTGAAAATGAATTATTTAATAATGATAAATTTGTGCCTCATTTTGAATCAAATTCTAAAATCGATACTACAACAAAGTCAATCGAGAAAATAGAAACACAACATTATACAACAAATGACCTCAATACAGTTAGTGAAATACAAAAGGTGTTGACGTATACAAATAAACCTCAAGTAGACATGGTAAGTGATTATAATACAGAAATGCTTGAAAGCACTACAGAATTAAATTTTCATTTCACTAAAAGCCAGGAAGTGACTAACGATTACAGTTCCTACACGAGCAACATTGATGAAAATAATATATACCCAAAGACGACACCATATTATGAACAGTATTATGATACTGTGAGCGAAACGACTTCATCAGGACAACCTTCAAGTTATGTGTATTCAACGCCTGAAATCTATAAGTCAATGGAGACAATTATAGACCGCACACATTTAGTATCTGAAGCTGAGGCTAAATTAACAACTAATGATTACGTCAAATATTTTAATAGTCCAACTATAGATGAAGTAATAACTAGTACATGGAGTAATATAAACAAAGGTGATACTGCATCAGCATATACCGAAAAATCAGTCATAACTGATGATATTGAACAAATAAAAAATGAAATGATTCCTATCAATTCCAATTCTATGATAAGTACTGTTAAATATTCACAAACAACTTCTGATAATGATTTTACAGAGAACCAAATCTTAGAAACACACGCCAATAACGATGTACCTACCTATACTCATAATAATATTTTCAGTGAGATTACAGAATTTCCTGATAGTAATTTGATTAAAAGCAGTCTTGATCATACAATTTTAGAAATGACCCAAACAATTTCACCTACAGAAAGTATTTCACAAACGTCTAGTCCAGTTGAGGGTACAGCTAATTTATATGATTTAAATACTCTTGGAACAACAGATTTAGATTTGAACGAGCATTCAGAAAAGGATGTATCTTTAATTGAATCAACGACTATAATGGAAACATATAAAGAAACCCTGCCTCAAAACGATGCTCATACAGGTAAATATAATGATTCAAATAAATACTCACAAACAAATAATTCATTAAACAATTTTAATAGTACATATGACAATGATAATGTGTTAGTATACACTAGCAATGAAAGCGCCACAGAAATCTACATAAAGAGTACGATACAGGAAGACGCAGCAGCAGGCACAATTTTTACCCGTGATCCAAATTATAAAGAAACGGCAACACCTAGGAATGATATTTCAAGTGCTAATATTTTATTAGCGACAAATTCGGGAGCAGTCAACACTACAGATGTATATGAAAATGAATATCTTCGAGAGACAATAACAGTATCAGAGCAATTGTTCAAGGAGAATTTTAGTTATACTCTGGAAAGTCTCTCAACAGCAGTTTTAGAACATGAAAACGTAATTACAACAGAATCTAACAAGAATGTTTTTCCATTCATTGACCAATCAGAAATTATTCAGAGAAATAACACAGACGCAGATGATGTTATGAAACTTAGTACTGTTCTCATCGGCCCTGAAATAAATACAAAAGTTACCGATAATAATTTAAAAGAAAACACGGTATCCGATAGTTTAGATTTATCTACATTATCACAAGACCTTAATAAAAATAATATCATGGATGGAATAAATTCAACGATTCCGAATAATGATATAAAGTACGGAGACATCGTTGATGAAATTACATCATCTGGATTAAAACCTACAGAATTAAATTCTAATTTACCATTTATTATTGATGTAACAGAGGCAGACCAAGCTTTATCAAATACAGTTTTATCAAGCAAATATACCACAACAACGCCGACACCATATCAATATACAACAAGCTTACAAAATGATTTTAGAAACAACTTTAATCCAACTTCATTACATTATGAAACCACAAATGCTGTTAGTAATACAGGCCAAGAAATGATTGACATATCTGACGCTGTGATTGAACTATTGGATAATATTGACGAGTCAAAGTTATCATCCTTAATTCTTAATGAACAACCTATGCCAACGTTATATATGGAATCTCAGATAGTTCCTACAATTTCATATCCCAATAAATCAAAAAGCAAGGAAGGAGCCATTAAAAACGATATCGATAATAATAATATTCTGATTTCGACAGAAAATTCGAATCAAGATATAATTCGTACAGAAGATACGACTAATACTTTAGATCCTGAAGCAAAACGAAACACATTCGATGATAAAAACACAACTTATAAAAACGCTCAAGGCTTAATTTCCAGACCCAATACAACTCTTGAGAAGATTCATTCATTGGATAGTATTGATCAGCCAAAATTATCATCCGATACACATAACATAACTCTGATGTCAACTGTGTATTCTGAACCTCCTACAATATTGACCGTGATGACTAATTCTGAAAGTTCAAGTAACATCTACGATAAAACTGATAAATTCGAAACAACAATTAAGGATCCATTAGATAATTTTAACATATCAAAATTATTATCAGCTACTCGTAATATAAAACCGGTGTCAACATTATATTTTGAATCTCAGACGATAGCGACGGTACCTTATCCAGAAATAATTACTGATAGCAATACCGATCATAATTTTCAGCCTTCAAGAGAAAGTTTGAATGATGGTATATCACGTTCTTTAGAAGATAAAGTATATACTACCAATAGCTTAGGTCCTGAATCATATAAATACAATTTTGATAATAGTAATTTACAACATAAAGAAACTGATAAGTATCAGTTTCCAACCAGTGCACCTGTAACACAAAATCTTTATCTTCATAAAGACACTACTATCAAAATTGTTAGTACTACGGAAGGATTTAACAATCAGATTTACACATCTTCAAGAGACAGATATTTATCCACTGTGCCATTACAAATAAATCTTGGTAGCAGTAAAAATTCCAATAGTGATTACACATTGACAACAATTACTGAAAAAACTCCTGTTATAACTTCAATAGATAGTAATCATTATGAAAATATCGATAGTTCTACTGCACCAAATTTGCATCAACAGTCTTATGAAGATGTAGAAAGTTTACCACCCAAAGAAGTGTTTATAAGTAAAGACCATGTTACAAATGGAGGAACTTCGAAAGCACAGGCAATAAATTATACCCACGAAGACACCATCTACGGCACCGATAAAATACATGTAAAATTCGAAGATAATTTGCTAACAACGGCTTATTTCCAATATCAAACGCCAGATTTAAGAGCAACGGAAACAACTCACAGCTATAATGAAAATGCTCCCACTCAAAATCATACAAAACAGACCAAAACAAATAACAGTCAAAGAAAAGCAGTTGAATCTCTTCTTATTTTTTCTACAAATATAGAAGGGACTTTATCTGAAATAACATCACGTCCGCAAATAAAAGTAAATTCATATACAACAGACAAACCCGATACTCTAAACGTTAACGATAGTCTATCAAGCGTGAAAAGTCATACTCTAAATATAAACGTTAGTTTATCAAGCGTGAAAAACGAAACTGCCCGTTCAGGTGAAGACAATGGAAATACACCCTTTTCATCTATGCACGTTACACCGGATTTGGCAATTAATGAACATATCATAAGAACAGGAAAAAATAATGTAAATATTTCAGAATCAGAAGTTATGTTTCCAGTTGCGATAGATAAGGGTACTACCCATAGCATAAAATCGTCAATTAATGTTTTATTTTCAAAGGTTTCAAATACAGAAGAGATCAAAACAACTAGCAATCAAAGAATATCGGTTGTAACTCTTCCTTCTTTTTATTCTGCAAACATAGAAGGGGCTTTACCTCAAACAATATCACCTCCGCAAACAAAAGCAAATTTATATACGACGGTCAAGCCCGATTATATAAGTGTGAACGATGGTCAATCAAGCGTGAAAAGCCAGACGGCTAGTACAATTAATGACAATGGAAACAAACTCTTTTCAGCTAAACACATTACACCAGGTTTGGAAATTATTGAACAAACCATAAGAATAGAAAAAAATAAAATAAATACGCCAGAACCAGAAGTCATTATTCCTATTGTGTCTGAAAGGGGTATAACTGAAAACATTAATTCATCAATAAATGTATTACATCCAAGAGTTTCAAATGTAGAGGAGCACCAAACCAGGAATTCTACAAAGTCAGACATAAATTATACAGAAGGTAATAAAGTAAAAAATCATACGACAATAGCACCTGTTGTTGTCACACATAGAACTACAATTAATACTCGCGCATTTGGTTTTAACTGCCTGAATCGTTTTCGAGGAAAGTATAATGACGAGAACGACTGTCAAAAGTTCTACATTTGTATTGGAAGATTCTATCCTATAGTCGGACACTGCCCTATAAACACGGTATTTAGCGACATTCTTAAACAGTGCACCAGGAATTTATCTCACTGTGTTAGAAATAACCAATTTCAGTGTGTAAGAGCTGGGAGATTCAGTGATATTTGGGAACATAATGCATATTATATTTGTGTAAAAAATAAATATAATTATGTAAGATTTAAACTTAGGTGTCAAAAAGGCTATGTACTTAATATGAAATCCGTTACTTGTATCGAGGACAATTTACAGGTTTCGCTTTCAAAACATGAGTTTGATTCAAAAAGTAGTAGTAGTAGTAGCAGTATGGATTCTAGGTCAGCAAACAATGATAAGAAACCCTTAAAGTATAATTTTCAGTGTATCCAAGAAGGCAAATTTTCAGATCCATATGATTGTAGAACTTATTACGTATGCAAGAAAAATTCCAAATCTGAATTTAGACGTAGAAAGAAAAATTGTGACTCGGATGAGGTTTTTCATAAAAGAAAGAAAAAATGTGTTGATGCTGAGAGTTACGAGTGCGACGACTAAGTTTATTCAAAGATGTATAATATGATATTATTTATTACACATTATTATTTTTTAATACCTTTATTAAATAAATAAATAATTACTGAGTACATAATTAGCTGGTTTTATTTAATAATAATGATATTAAGGTACCTAATAAAATAATTAATGCAATAAATAGCTTCTGAAGGTAAATACTAAAAAAAATAGTAACTACTATTATTATAAAATTTACATAACGATCAGTCTTATATTATTTGAGAATATCTCATAACATCAAAAAAATGGTTGCCTGTAAAGTCGGTTTTACGGGCGAAGATTTTACGTGACAACGTCTTTTTCTCGGTAGAATATTTATGTGCTGCGCGCGCGGCAGACCGCGGGCCTCTCTCTCGTTCGGTGACTCATCGTAACGTTACCGAGCGTTACACTTTTTCATAAGTGACTCCCAGTCGCAACCTAATTTAAGACGTTGTCACGTCAAAAATTAAACATTTTCTCGAGGTCGTCTGTTTGCTGTTCCAGCACCTTGTAAAAATTGATCTTCCTCATCCTTTTCCAATGAAATACAAAAATTGTTTGAGAACAGTGTGCATCGAATGGTATATTCTCCTTTTGCTGGTCGCTGTGGGCAGAAGTATGTAACACGCACGGGCCCTTCGTCATCGGTCACAGCAAAGTTATAGTTTTCACATTCAACTGGCTTCACTCTAGTTCCATACTGACCTAATCCATTGCCATTAATACGATGTGTATCACCCTTCTTGTTACCATCTGAATAAAACTTGTTTGATACAGAAGTGTTATTTCCCATAGGACATCTGTATTTGTCTGGCGAGGTACATGCCCTTGTATAGCCGTTAAAAACTGTGCGTCCCGTGCATTGGAATTTGAGACCTTGAAAGCGATTTTTATTCGGTATACACAATATGTAGCCTTTGCAGCCAGGTACATTTGGGTCTGCTATCCGCTCATTGCGGTAGCATCGAACGTTTTTCGTTAGGACTGGATCGATATAATTGCCAATATTCTCGCAAACTTCGTTGGATTCTTCATTGCATATTGTATTTGATGGACACAAGAAAGCTGGACCCAGCATGTTGCCTTCCTCACAAATTCTTAATCGAGATACTCCATCGCAGACAAAACCATATGGACCGCAGTCTAATTTATTCGTGTAAAAGTTCGTAACTCTTGCGCTATTAATCGGCAGGATCTGAGTAACAAAAATTATTGAAATTATTAATCTTAATATAATAATTCCTTAATAAAATAAACAATGAAAATAAATGATAATCGTTATAATGTTAGTTCTTACAAGAGTATGAATTTATTATTCGTTTATTAGTGACGTATTCTAACATCAAAAGCCTTATTTTGTCTGTTACATATTTTATCCTTTATATCTCCTATCAAGTTCGTTCGATAAAACTTTACTTACCAGAGACAAACATATCCACACTGAATTATATTTCCACATTTTTAAACTCAGATTGAACACGACACCTCGTCTCTATACGACTACTGTTCAACTAACAGCATCAGTTACTTTCTTTTGAACTTACGTATTTCGCATCCAATTATCATTTTTAACACCTCGAGTATGGAGAAATGGGTCCATGTCACTGGCTCATTGTGTCGCCTTGTCTTTGTTGTCTTAGCGGGAATTATTCATAGTTGGTATGTTTATCTATTCACTTAAGGCAAATAATGTAGGCGTATTTTCGGCAGTATTTCAAGTTCACACTTTTATCACCGCATTGCGTGTTTGTGTGATGAGTGTGTTTTTGATATCAAACGTTTGGAGAAGAATTTATTTTCATGAGCATTTTGTAAAAAATATACTGGTTCAAATCTAGTACATACATATATCATTATTTTATAGTCTTAAAAAGATAGATCATTTATAAAATATCTAAGAAATCTCTTACAAATGAATTGTGATAAAGAAAAGACCGGTTACAACTATAATGTTATATTTCAACTAAAGCTAACAATTATTGTAATTAAAGTTAATCTTCATCAGATGTATCGCTGTCGCTTTCTGAACTAGACGAAGTATTCATGGGCGCACCAGTCTTTGCTCTGAAAAGAGAAATTCAAATTACCATTCTGTCATACATTGCAACTTTTTTCATAATTTTGATATCATATCGAACAAAAACCTATTGGAATCTTATTTTAAGAATTAAAATCCTTTATTTACATTATTATTATGTTGATGCAGACACAATGGATTATTATAGTTTTTACTTCTTATTTTTTTTATAGATCCTTTTTTAAAGACAAACTTATATGACACTTTAATAGCCTATTGATTTATTCTAACACAAAGCTAAGGAAATTGCAATTTCACGAAAATTAAACTTGATCTAAAAATCCTAAATTTAATAAGTTGTAAAACCACCAAAATAACTTTCATCATCTTTCGACTATTATATACTCACAAATGATAAGCCTCCGCGATGACCAAAGCCGCGGGATGCAGCGAGGCCGTTAGCGAAGCGCTCGGCTCCCGCAACAACGTCTCGACCTCTTCAATTGGTCGGTTCAACATCACGCTCAACGTTCCCGTGCACGCAGTTAGCGCTTCTTCAAACCCGCATTCCGCTAGGTATGTAACTGCTGTCTGATTGGTTAAACACATCCCAATTATAGATTTTGTATTTATTAGAAAATAATGACAAACATACCAACTACAATAATTAATTAATGTATAAACTTAAGCCTATATTAAGCCAGTAAAATACGTAGATGAGGTGCTAACGAAAGATGAAGTTAATTATTAAGTTAATCTTTCGTTAATAAATACTTGAATGTAAATTTATAGTCTGTGTGTAAACGAAAGGTGCTTGATTGTGTATTATAGATATTTCTATCTATGTGTAATGTATGTAAGTGTATATTACCCAAAATTTAAAATATCTTCAATAATATCTTCTAAGTAGACAAATGCTTCTTAAACCACGTCGTTGGTGTTCGAACACCCTTTGCGAGCCATCGCCTGGGCACGATACCTCACGGCCAATGCAACGTCTCACTAAAGATGGCCGTACAAGGGGACCACACTTTGCCAATTATATTATAATTATAAATAATACAATAAATATTAATAAAGAGTTTTGGTAACTCGATGTATATGTTTAAACATCTATAGTGAGGCATTATATTGGACAATAATATAAAATGTATACTCGCCAATACATAACTTCTCACTAAGACGACCAAACATGAAATAAGATGATTTTGGAGTCAAATAAAATACAGCATATATGTGTAATATATATAGATATATAAAAAATTATAATAATACTTATTTATCATTATCATTTAAATACCGTTACTGAAACGACGGCCAATGCAATAGCTCACTCGCGACGGCCAAACAATATCTATAATATACTATACAAAAAAATATTAAATAAATAAATAAAATAATACTATCAAAATAACAATAAAAATATATTCAGTTGAAAGAATTAAAAATATGATACAATTTACAAACAAAATATTATAAACTCTTGAAGTTCTGATGACGTCTATAAAACTAATAACGTATATTATGAAACTAGACGACTTTGATTCACAATAATTCTTTTATAACAAATAACAAACATAAAGAATAAGCGTTAATAAAAACAGACTAGTTTAAAGTGAAGTTTATGATGATCAGGACTCAGGAGTCCAAGAAACTGTATGTAGCAGGTATCTTGATCTTCATTGGTGAAACGTTGTTTGTGTCTGGACATCCACTGTGGGACGTTTTACTATAGTTTTTAAGCTATTGCATAGCTTCTATCGCGGGCCTTGAGCGCCGGGACCGAATCGAGAAATTCCGTAACGAAAAACCTCACGCTCCCCACTCCGACGGACACGGAGGTGTGGCTTAAAGGCATGCTATGCAATAGCTTTACCGCGGCAGTCCCCGAGTGCCACACGTCTTTTTTTTATATACAGACGAACGACCCACTAACGATGTCCATACAATATTATGTACATCTTCAAACGGTACGTCCAGACATTTCTAATACATTTATTTACTGAATACATAAGCATAGTTTCCTAACAAAGTTCGAATATCAGTACAGTTTTCAAATAATAAATAATTATTCCACATAGAGAAAACACTTTCACTTGTAAATTATTTTTGATAATCTCGAAGAATCGACGAACGCGTGCGAACATCCCCAATGAGCAATTATATTAAAACGTTGCTATATGCAAGCGTCAATGTAATATCTCATTAAGGACGGCCGCACGCTGAAACCATCTTCTTCCACGGTAAAATCCGTAAACAACATAAAAGCATTCACGAAATAAACAATTTTGATAATTAAATAACATTAAATGTATATGTCGCAGGCAAATTGTATGATTTGGCCGTTTACAAACAAATTACGAGCGTTTGTAAACTGTCGAATCATACAATTTGCCTGCGATATATACCTACAACACCTGGAAAAATGGCAATGTAAATTTCATAAAAATTCTCCCTATTAAAGCATTTGCATCAGACAGATCTCCATAGAGCGAGCAGCCTCGCGTAGCACTTGCTGCGCGAAGAAACTCGTTTAAAAAAGTTTCTTCGCGCAGCAAATGCTACGCAAGGCTGCGCGAAGAAACTCGGTTCTTTGTGACCCACCTATTAAATAGCAAAAAAAAGTAATTGATTCCATTGAAAGTGAAGTGATCGGGAACATCGTCGTCGGTGCACGAACATCCTGCGTGAGCCATCACCTGGGTACGATACACAACAACCAATGCAACGGCTCACTAACGATGGCCGTACAATACTTCTTAAAATCAGCTTGTAAAGAACGTTAGATTTATAGCCAATATGCATGATAAATCTATAAAATTAAAAAAAAATATATATATATATATAAACAATAAATATTAAAAAAAAAAAAAAAAAACTAGACTTTCAATAAACGAAGAATAAATTAAATGAACACATACAATTAATCCGTAGTTTTCTTAATAAAAATTTGATTAATACACATTTGGTCTTCGTAGTTCGTGTTCCAATTTCTATTCTTGCATGTAGTATCTTCAGCAGCTAGTTGTCGACTCGATGTATGTGTATGGACATCCACCGTGAGCCTTTGAATTATTAATTATTTTTTTCCCAATGCAGGACAGGAATCCAAAGGCTCACTAACGATGGCCATACAATGTGTAACTCTTCGATGAATACTTCGATGATACTCTTGAAAAGGTACTCCATCTTTTTAAATGTACTATAAAATATTAAATCAAAATATTAGATGGACTATTATATATTACATTTGTAGCAACAAAACATATTATAATTGCATTAAAAATAGGATATACATAAATGTAATTTTCGGAAGACAGAATAATAATATGATTATATTGAAAAAAAATAAGTTTATAGGGATAATATTATAATCTCGAAGACAATGTACGAACATCCTGTGTGAGCCGTCACCTGGGTACGATATAGAACGATCTATGCAACGGCTCACTATAGAGATGGCCATACAACGTAAATTAAATTATGTATTATATTTTTGGTTACACATTATCTAGTATAAAAAGCCAAAATAATTATATATATATATATATATATATATATATTATATTTGTACCTACAAAACATATTTTATTAGAATAAGATATAGGATAAATGTACATGTAATTTCCGGAAGTCTTAATACCACGTACACTTAGAGCGAGTATAAAATTAAAGAAAAAAAAAAAAAAAAAAAACAGAAGTTTATTGGGATAATGGGAAGATCTCGACGAAAATGCACGAACATCCTGTGTGAGCCGTCACCTGGGTACGATATAGAACGACCGATGCAACGGCTCACTAGAGATGGCCATACAACGTAACTATAAATTTTTATAGTATAAATTATTCATTCTAAAAGGCCATTACCATTAGATGGACTATTATATATTACATTTGTACCCACAAAACATAATTGCATAAAATAGGATGTAATTGTAATTTCTAGAAGATTCAATACGATGTAAACTTACAAAAAATATAAATAACTATTGAAAGAAAGAAACAAAAGTTTATTGGGATAATGTAAAGATCTCGAAGACAATGTACGAACATCCTCTGTGAGTCGACACCTGGGTACGATATAGAACGACCGATGCAACGGCTCACTAGAGATGGCCATACAACGTAACTCTAAATGTTTATATTTGTGGTTATAAATTATTCATTATAATAGGCCATTAGATTGACTATTATATATGTTACATTTGTACCTACAAAACATATAATTTTGCATATAAATAGGATATACATGTAATTTTAGGGATACATAGTATGAAGTAAACTTAGAACAAATATAATGAATCTAATGGAAAAAAGGAAGAAAAGTTAATTGGGATAATGTAAAAATCACGATGACAATGTAAGAACATCCTGTGTGAGCCGTCACCTGGGTACGATACACAACGACCGATGCAACGGCTCACTAGAGATGGCCATACAACGCAATATCTTGAATTTAAGTCTATTTACTACTGTACGTCATTGTTAAAATAAATCTTATATACACATCTTTAATAAACACGATTCTGATATCTAACCGTGAAAGCCGGTTAATAATTATTCTTCGTTGATTAAAAATCGTTGTTTATGTACGAACATTCTTTGCGAGCCGACGCCTGGGCACGATACATCACGGCCAATGCAGCGGCTCGCTAGTATGGCCGTACGACGTACAAAGGTAAAATATCAACATATTGAATGGAATATAAATAGAACATTGAATATATAATGTATAAGTATTATTCGATCGAAAACTGCTTAATCTAAGACATTTGTTAAAAAAATTACATATGAAATAGAATATAAAATATAGTGTTAAAAACTTACATATTATATACAAGTAAATATATATTATGAGTCAAATCCTATACCTTGTAGCATTCCTACTATGAACTGAAATATTCTATGTGCTGATAATAAAATAACATTCAAGGGCACGTAATAAAATTTTCGGCGTAAACTCAATATGCGTTGTTGTTTTGTACGACAGAAAACACCATAGATCTTAAGTCAGTGTTTAAAAGTGTAATGAAATGATAAATAATTTTACTTACTATACTATAATGTCTTAATTAATAGTAAGTAAAATAAATAGATAGTTAAAATAATAAACAAATATCCAAATAATCACATTGTACAGCAACCTCGTCTAAACGTTTTATACTGGCATAATAAGCAATTTTTAAAAGTAAAACCGACAACTAACGAGATAATTACTCAATAACACAGTACATGTATACATATAACAACATATAATACGATCCATATAAGAATAGGATCGACTTGGCGCCATTTTGTGACGTCATTGCTGTTGTGTGCAGAGTTATTAATCCAAGTTAGGCATTTGTATTTAATTTAGAAATTTTAAAGTCCGACAAAATAAAATAATCGAATATTGATATTGAAATAATGTTTTCCAAGCAAATTATAGTTATCAAATGACATCTAACATGATTTTTTTGATTGCATGCCTATTCTCATTCGCATCGCAATACATGTACTGTCTTATACGTCAAGTAAGTAACATATGGAGTAAATAAACAAATACTTACAGCAGATAGACCAGGTTTGCCAACACTGGCCGCTTTCTTGGCAACTTCCACCAGCACCTCAGGTTTTTCCGGCACTCCTGTGGCCTGTTCCTCCCTTAGCCGTTTCAACCCCTCACCGACCACCTCCCAACTCGGATCCTCTTTATTTTTCACGTCCGAACATAATTCTATTATATTCGTCAAAGACGACGCTGACAACCTGATAGATTGTAAACAAAATGGAAGAAAATAAAAAAACACGGAAGAAAAAAACTAAAAATTCGCAGTATGGGATGCTCATTATATATATATATATATATATATATATATATACATATATATTCTATAAAATAATGTTTATACATTTAATATTTCATGCATGAATGGGGTTTCACAAAAGCATAACAAGCGACAGATATCACATTGACAAAGAGGATGTAAGATAAATCTTGAATCTGTAAAATGTTATTAGAGAAAAAAAAATAAATAAATTCATCAAATACTTTTGTTGCATTGGTGTTCGTCGATCTTCATTTTCGCCTTGCTCCTCCATCATTTGACCAAACTTGAGCATGTCGGCTGCTGCGGCACGAATTTTTCCTTTCACTTCTTCATCTGAAAATAAGAAACATATTCCTTATACAGGGTGTCCCACTGTTGGTATACTAAGCTCAAAGGAGGTTATAGCTTTGCATACGCCGAGTTCGTAAAAAATACTTATAAAATTCCAGACGTATTTTTAAGCTATTGCATAGCTTCTATCGCGAGCCTTGAGCGCGGGGACCGAGTCGAGAAATTCCGTAACGAAAAAACCTCACGCTCCCCACTCCGACGGACACGGAGGTGTGGCTTGAAGGCATGCTATGCAATAGCTTTATCGCGGCAGTCCCCGAGTGCCACACGTCTTTTTTTTTCAAAAATATGAATTCTTAAAACTCTATGTGTACACCCAAAACAAGCAACCCACTCAACTTTGCCACCAGCACGAGAGCTATCGTTTAAGATTATGTTTTCATAGACAAAATGCTCACATGAGCGAAGTGGTATATGCCGGCTGCACCAAGCTAGAGAAGAAAACATGAATTTTCAGGAAAAATTTAGCAAAAAATTTTTCACGTAATTTTGTTGTTTTAGTATTTTTTACGTGATCAGTGCATGCAAAACTACAAATTCCTTCGCGCTTAGTATACCAATAGAGGGACACCCTGTATATTATATTATGTATATAGATTATTCAAAACAAAATCAATGAAAAGGATTTTTTATTTTGGCGAGTTTAGCGTGTTTAATTTTATAAGTCCTCTAGGCGCGTTGAGAGTAAAATTTCAAGGTCTCGTCATGGCAATACCGTCACGTCAGGGAGTAAAGCGACGATTTTAGTATCTTTAAATCTTGCAAAAGAAGTTTAACTTCTGACACGTGTGCTCGGCACACACGCTCTTTCGTAGAATTTTACGTGCTTTTAATTTTGTAAATTGTGCAGTCAATTTTTTTTGCGAAGTCCAACACTAAATAAATAAATATTTTTTTAAATAATTTAACATAATATATGGACATCTCAAGTAAAACCCCAATTACCTTGATACGAGTAACAATTGCAGAAAGCTTCTAGAAGCCTCTCGACCAGTTTGATCCTTTTGGCGTGTCCGAACACGACGAGCTGTGACCACGCTTCCGCTAACCGGTCACCGGCACCGCTCACTTCTAGCGTCCTTATTATCTACGGTATAAGGTTCAATTTTGAATGAACTAAAATATATCTTGTATTGTTATTATTTTCTATGGGATAAGGAACAATTTTGAATGAACTAAAATATGAATTGTATAAAGCAGCCTTACCCTTATTGTCTATGGGATAGGGACCAATTTTTAAAGAATTGTATTGTAAAAAGAAAACGAAGTGTATTGTAAAGCCTTTACGTCTTTCTTATTTCTGGCATAAGGACCAAATTTGAATGGCATTGTGTTCTTAAAAAATTACCTCTTCCATTACTGAAGGTTCTGGCACATAAACATTCGGGACTAACGTATCCAGTAGCTGAGTTGTCCTTTCAAATGGTGCGTGTCTGTAAATGATAAGTATTTTTTTAATGTTTAATTCTTAAGGGTAGATAAAAAAGAGTATTTATACATAATTAATTAGTTTTATTTTTATTTCTTTAATATATTATAACATAGCATGATTGATCTGGGTGAAATCTTGTATAGTTTTAGATTTGTAGTTTATATTATTGTTTGTTTCTTATCTCTGATAAAATATTGATTTATATTTATTACTTATATCAGAGAATTTAGCTAAAATTTGTCATTAAATAAAAAAAATCTCACCTGCACGCAACGGTAACAAAATGTCTGTAATAAATGCTTTCTTTGTATGCGTCGCCAACCAACTTGTAGTTATCGTCTTTCATTAGCAATGCGTGTACTCGCTCCGCTAAAGTAATGTCCTGTAACATGTTATAATTATGACATAAATAAAGATATTAGTCATATTTTTTTTAGTACATATTTGTATTTTAAAATAAATTTATGTCATAATTATAACATGAAGCATAAGCATTATATATATATTTTTAATCATGTTTTATTTATATTTAAAAGCAATTATTACCTGCAAATGCTCACTGCATACACCCATAGCCGTGATAAAGAAGTGTGTGTCTGCCACATCGGATGGTTCCAAACTAGCTCTGCGTTCTAGATCGCTTAGTATTGTAGAAAGGATGTCTATGCGTGGCCCTCCTGCAAAAAAAATATTAAAAATACATATAATACAATTTACTGTTTTAGAAAGTATATCTAGATTGTTAGCATAAATTATAGAGTGACCCATTTTATGGACCAAACAATTAAATGGACAAAGCAATTTAAACTCAAGCCCAGTAATTTGTAACAATGATTGTATCGATACTAATATTACAATAGGAAACATTTGTGCTTTTATATAATAATTTTAAATTAATAATTTCAAAAAATTTTACATGCAGAGAAAGCTACATTTTTCCTGAGTCAAATTGACTATATTTTATTCCGAGGACGAACATACTTTATATAAATAAATTAATATTTAATAAACAAATACTTACTTTCTTTACAGAACAAGCATAACAAATGATAATACGCGCCAAGACCGGGTTGGATATTCAATTTTCTCATCTCGCTGACAATTTGTAAGGCGAACGTTTGTAACGCTTTGCCACCGCCCCACGCTGATATCGATTTCAAACATGACGTCAATGTTTCTTTGTTTGGTGTTAGCCCCTGAAAAGATAATGGAATAAATATTTCCAGGCATTCAAAATTAATGTGTTTAAATACGTAGCATTATAGTTGGTACTGAATTTCGAACACATTTTGATGAAATGATGCTAAGGAATCAATTAATTTTCAAGTTATTGCAAGTTTTTATCAAACTAACAGATAATCAAATGACTCCACGTGATATCGCAATAAGTCCGCTTTAGTTTGGAAAGCAACATTTTTTACGATAAATTTTATTAAATCGATTCTTACCTGTTCATTCATTTGCGCCAGTAGAGATTTCATAGCATCGATACGCAGAGCTGTGCCTTCTTTCAAAAAGCCAACACAGCTTAGCAGAGAATTGTAAACGTCAGTAGACAGAAGTATGCCATTTTCTATCGCTTCCTGTGCCAAGGCATGCGCACGCTCAGCCTGAAATTAAAAAAAAAAAAAAATTAGTGACAATTCCAATGTTTTATAAACACATTTTAATTAAATTTTGTTGATAGATCAAAGCATATTCAAAATTGAAAGAGTAAGTATATTTTATAAAAAAATATTGTTATATTCACCTGGTAATACTTTGCCATTCCTTGAATCAGTGTACAGTATGCTTCTGGTGTTTTAGGTTCCATTGATGCGAAGATTTTGTCTGCAAGTCCGCCCAACCTGAAAACATAAAATTGAAAATATTATCTATTGACCTTTGTTTTTATTAAAAATAAAAATATTCATAATTTTCACAAAATAATTATAAGAAGTAAATTACCTCCAAGTAGCTGCTTGTCTCTCACGAGTGGCCGCAGCGAACCACCTTTCCTCCAACCATTCGGCTGCAATCGGTTCCTTTTCATTATAAAAGCATAGCAGTTGCAAAAGACCGAGCTTCAGTTCATCATTGACTCCTTCCGAACCACCTAGCAGTTGGTACACCTTGACTGCATCATCTAGGAGCGCATTGTTGATGGTATATATTAGGTCTTCTTCAGTAACCTGATAAAAAAAAAATGAAAATTTGATACAAAAGTAAAAAAAAAATTCCAAAAAAATTATCTCAACTCATCAAATTAATTTGCCGAAACCAAAAAAAAAAGTAGATCTTACCTTGCTCTCATCATTATAGATAGGCCTCGGTGCATAAGCCTCTATCTCCGGGTCGGCATTGACGTAAGGTGTTTTCATCTTCAAAGGTGGGTCCCATTCTCTTGTAGTGAACAGGGTAGCGTATTCGTCTCTTATCCATGCGGCCGCCTTGCGCCCCGCCTCCGCTGACAACGCATACGCCCGCTTGCGGTAATTCGACTGCGGTATGAGGAACGGATCATCGTGGTATCTGAAAAGAATAAAAAAAAATTGTAATCATCGATGTGACAAATCATTAAAGTAAAAAAAAATTAATTACACAGTATATGAAAATAATTCAGCTCAATCCTTTGTCTTTATTGAAAATAATTGCAAAGAAGACGTGTGTTCGCAGTGCAGTTCCGATAGTAAATGCGCATGCAGGAGATGAAATTGAAATAGGTCAGTCCCCCCCCCTCCCACCCTTCCCACCTAACAGGGATACGCCCAAGATGGCGGATGCGCAGTTGCAAACAAGTTGCAGGATTCGCAGGTGTATTGATTGCCGCATCGCTATCGATAGTCATGTAATATTAATAGTACATGACTATCTATAGGTTTCAATTCAAGATGGCGGACTGCAGTAAAATTCATAAATTAAATTGGGTCATATAATACAACAATCTAAAAGGATATTTGAATTTAGAATAGAAACAAAGAGCTGCGTTTGCGATTTTTTTTTATCAAGAAGATTGTGTAACAAAAAATCAGATGAAATTTTAGTTTTTGGATGAGAGATCAGATCAGTGGCCTTAAATATATAATTATGTTTTTAAAAGGTCGAAGTTCAACAGGATATTTAAAGGTGACAAAGATCTTAAGTATAGTTTTTTTTTTCCTTTTTACAACAATTTTTGTAAAAGTTAATAAATTTTTGCCACATCGCGTAGGTAATATAAAAAAATGGTAGATTGCTAGCGCTATAAACAATAAATAAGTACATAAGTTCGCAAAAAATAAAATACACACAAGGTAAGTAAGGACGAAAGGCATTAGATCTCAAAAATAATTAAATATTGAATCAACAGGCTATCAAAACAAGCCCCAATGAATCAACAAGTGTTTTCTATTACAAAAGGTTACGACCAAGATGGTGGCTATTGAAGTCGCACGAAAAATTATTAAGAAATTATTCGAATTGCTTGCCAAACAAAATAATAAATTTAATCAAATTAAAGATATGAGATCTATAAAATTTTAATTTTTGAAAAAAAAAAATAGTTAAGGAAATTGTAAGATGTAGGTAAGTAGACATAAAATAACTCTCACCTAAAAAGGCAGAATGATGCACTATTGCAGCAAAGATTTGATAAAATATTTCTATGCTTTAAAGTTTAAACTACCACTGGACTATAGACTCTTTATTGAATATCGAGCTTTGAAAGTGGAGAGGTCTATTCACTTGCAAGGACTGGCGATAAGTGTCGTCCTCGGTACGCTGCAGTTAGCTGCATAACCCTCCCCCTGTACCCCCGCATCACGTCTGGACCCTTTTGCGCAGTTGCAGATTTATTGAATATTAATTAATTCAAATAGGTCACAGGTAAATCTAGGATACAACAGCCACTGCAACCCCCCGCACCCCTCGTGCACTGCTCTTCAAAATAAGATGGCGGAATATTGAAATATCACAGGTAATATCTGGCTACATTATAATGGCCAGAAGAAAATGGGTTGAGATTGCAAGTATATTGCTAAGTAAAGCTTTTTTGAAAATTTTCAGATTTTAAAATATGACTGTGTTTAAATTTGTTTAATATTATTTCCCTGCATCCCCCGCCTGAGATACGCTGCGCAGATGCAAATTTATTGAATATAAGGACAAATAGGTCACAGGTGAATCTAGGATACAGAAGCCACTGCAACCCCCCGCACCCCTCGTGTACTGCTCTTCAAAACATCAAGATGGCGGAATCGGTAATGAAAATTAAGGAAGTATTTCAAATAGGTCACAGGTAAGTCTAGGATATAAGATGGCGGCTTCTAGCTCTTGATAAGTGATGAGAAGAGAGTTTCGAATAAAAGTATGTAACCTATTGCAAAGAATGTTTTAATTTAATTTAATACATAAAGTTTGTTTAATATTTCTCATCCCCCCCATGTTATGTTGTGTACATGCAAATATGTATATCGAAAATAATATCTATTAGGTCATAAATCAATCTAGAAAGAATATTCTAGCAACTATCGCGCCCTCCCTATGTCCTTTTCTATAAGGAGATCGAATGATGATGCGATATACCTGTATCGCGAAGTAAAAACTTTAGGCTTCTAAAACAGATAATTGTGTAAGAATTTGGGATACTGCATCCCCTCCCCGATGCCACCTGTTGCGCAGATGCAGATTTATTGAATACTAGTTACTTATATAATCTTTAGAAATTAAAAATTTATGTAACATCGGAAGAGACTAGTTTCCCACAACCACAGAATACATAATAGTAGCTAAACGCTACAGAACGGACACTCTTCCTCTTCCTCTCTCTTATCTCGATGACACAATAACTAAAAAGTCATCGAGATACGTGGAATTTCATCAACATAAGTCCCCGTAAAAGATAAGTAATAACTTTATTACTTATATTATACTATTATTTTTTAATAATTAATTATAGTAAACTAATGTTTTTAGTGGGTTATTTCATATTTGTTACACTTTTAGGTAGTTATGTGAATTTGATGATATGATAGTTATTTTTAAATGTGTCTGGCAAGATGTAAGAACCATGAAAACTGTCCGGCTCCTTAGGTACCATCTTTTTATAGGTCCCCAAGTTACATATATAAAATTTATCTTTTAAACTATAATGAAAGTTAGGTACTATTTTATACACCTTTACTACCTGTTTCCTGCCAAAGTAACCACAACCCAAACTTGATAGTCGCTGGTCGTTCTTATCTGTATAGGAGACATATACAGAGAAACTTTCAACTTTCCGAAAAAAACGAAAAGTCTGGCCGTCGTGGGCTCTTGATCTAATATTATGTAAAAACTTTTAGGCTCCTAAAACAGATTATTATGTCAAAGTTTGGTACAAGGGACACTGCATCCCCCCGCCAAAGATACCTGTTGCGCAGATGCAGATTTATTGAATACTAGTTCAAATAGGTCATAGGTAAATCTAGGACGTTACCTAGCAACCACCCTTACCCACCCCTCCCGCACTCCCGCATGTTTTTCTCTACAAAGAGACGCAACACAATGGCGGAATTAAAATTATAAAATACTAGCGCCCCGCCCCGGCTTCGCCCGTGGTACCTACATGTTTAAACTATCCTATCTCTCAAGTTGGATCGAACTGCACATGGTGTGCGAATTTTATTATAATCGGTTAAGTGATTTAGGAGTCCATTGAGGACAAACATTGTGACACGAGATTTATATATATTAAGATTAACATCAAAAGGTATTTGGGAAATTTAGAAGAACAAAACCCATTTCGAATGCATCAGTAAAGCATATTGTAAAAAAATTAGCTTCTAAAACAGATAATTATGTCAGCATTTAGTACATGGGAAATTGTATCCCCCCGCCGATGACACCTGTTGCGCAGATGCAGATTTATTGAATACTAGTTCAAATAGGTCATAGGTAAATTTAGGACGTTACATAGCAACCACCCGCACTCGCCCCTCCCGCACTCCCGCAAGTTTTTCACTACAAAGACGCAACAAGATAGCGGAATCAAAATTGTGAAATTCATTTCATATTACATTCAATATTTAAGTTGAGAAGAATAAAACAAATTTCGCATGTTAAGACTATTGCAAAGCCAAGAGTACTTTAAAACTTTACACTTAAATATGTTTGAATAAAAGTTATCTAAATATGATGCTGCATCATCCATTGTAGAGATGCTCTGCGCAGATGCAGACTTATTGAACATAAGTTCCAATAGGTCATAGGTAAACTAGAATGTTATGGACCTAGCAACCACCGCACCCTCGCATACCACGTTTTCTAGCGTCCTTTTCTTCAAAGAAAGACAACAAAATGGCGGAATCACGATTATAGATTTTCACTTTGTAATGAAAATACACTAGAATACACTGGGGTAGATAGATCCCTTTAAAAATAATAAAAAGTGCAAAAAAATCGCAGTAGGATGAAACCCATTAGAAATGGAGGAAAATATGATAAAAATGTAAGGAAAAATAAATTACGGTCAATCCGAGTTCGGGAAGTGGGAGGGGGGAGCTTTTAAGAGAAAAAATGGTCTCTCTCGATTTCCGACAAAACTACAAGTCCTACGGAAAAAAGTTCAATCGCAAAGTTGTAGGTAATAAAAGGATCTACAACTTTTGTATTAACAATTTTTTCACATAACCACAAAATTTAGGTGAAAAATTCAAAAAACCAAGTTTTTTGGTTTTTTATTTTTATCTACTTCAAAATTTATTTTACGAAATTTGGTGGAAACTTACTTTATTATGTCCCAAATACACTGTAATTTATTTGATTGAAAATATTTATTTTTTCGCCTTATTTTGAATTAATACCAAAAAAACAACCTAATTTTCAATCGAAAAGTCACCCGTCAAAATATCAGCTTTTTTCAAAAACTTGGGGAGCCTTTTATTCATTGAAATCTCTACTTTCATATGGTGTAAAAAAAAATAAACATTACCATAGTAAATGTTCTCAGGAAATGCATACAGTGTGATAATGAGCTTTTACTAAATCAGGCACACTTCTCGAACTCTATATCTTCTCTTGTATCGGCTTTTCGGTAATATTTCAAAAGAAAAAAAATTATCTGATCAAAGAAACGATACCACAGCTAACATTTGACAGCATGTTCATAAACAAAATGATGTCGATGAAAACCACAGAACAGTAAAAACATATAGAAGTGCGATAATGTCATAATTAGTATGAAAACCTGTGTCGCCAAACCCACACATTTAAACCGATAGTTATACAGTACACTACAAGTAAACTATGCCTTTGATTGGACAGCTTAATTTGAGTAAAAACTGACTTAGGTTATAAATTCAGCATTTCAATATGTACCCTAACGCACCATGTTACGGTTTATTTTAGTATAACATCCCTAGGTATATTAGCTGTTTTGTTTCTCATTGCACAGAAATTCCAAATTCGAAAACATTCAGCTACTCCACAACAGAGGGCGTTAGTTTTCGATAGATATAAATTTGAAACGCAACACATAGAGATAAGGTTGAAATTTGTGTCACTCAACATTAATGACATTAACTTGATATTTATCTGATGCTATGCTCTGAGGGATGTCAGCGTTGTTATCGATAATTCACAAATAAATATTTTTTGTGTATTTTTTTTTTCTTTCTTTTATATGAGTATAGTATAATGTGTCACATTTTGGAGTATGTTTATTACTACTAAGTAGGTCTTTTTATATTATTATTATTAAATAAAAAACGGAATAGAATAGTATTAATCTATATTTACAAAATACAAACAGAAAATATGCATTATTTTAAATCTTGGAACTGCCGTAGGTTTGCTGTATCGGTGGCCTTTGTTAGACCGCTTAGTGCTGTTCGGCATCCAGTTAACTCGTCACGTTGCATTTATCCATTTCTCTTTTAAATTAGCCTCTTTGGGAAATCTATAAATAAATTGGACAAATGAAAGCTAAGGAAAAATAAAATAAAATTTAATATTTATAATGTTTGTCTTTTCTAAAGTATCGATACTGTCGATATGCGCCACAAGCATCACTAAAGCGACATTCGTTTGTTTATTGCAATAATATTCCAGAAAGTCTTGTTTGCTGTTCAATCTATAATAGTACTAATTTCTTACGGATTAAGGTTCATTTTGACTAGATATTTGTATACAATTTTGACAAATTACGACAAGCGAAGTTATAACATAAAATATAATTAAAATAAATAAAAATAAGACTTACCGATGGTATGAAATGCCTCCATTGCTGATATTATTTCGTCTGCTATCATTTTTGCACTCTAATACCGAACAACACGTCCTAATTAATGAATAAATATGGAAAAAAGGTTTGACAGCTGACAACCGACTCGAATATTTTTCTGCGCACAACTGAGAGCAAGTTAGGTGATCTTACCTTACCAGTGACACGTGGGCCACGCCCACATCACACTTCTATCTACTTTACTGTTCTGTGATGAAAACATTTCAGGTCGTTTGAGAAATTTGCCTGACTTAGTGAAAGCTCATTATCACACTGTTTGTATGCATTTTCTGAGTAAATTTCCTATGGTAATGTATATTATAATTCTAAATAATAATCAGAAAGTAGATATTTCAACGAACAAAAAGCCCCCAAATTTTTTGAAAAAAGCTGATATTTTGACGTCAGAATTTTCGATTGAAAATTAGGTTGTTTTTTTGGTATTAAGTTGAAATAAGGCGAAAAAATAAATATTTGCAATCAAATAAATTACAGTGTATTTGGGACATAATAAAGTAAGTTTCCACTAAATTTCGTAGAAAAAAAAATAAATTTTGAAGTAGATAAAAATAAAAAACCAAAAACTTGGTTTTTTGAATTTTTCACGTAAATTTTTAGGTTATGTGAAAAAATTGTAAATACAAAAGTTGTAGATCTTTTTATTACCTACAACTTTGCCATTGAACTTTTTTCCGTAGGACTTGTAGTTTTGTCGGAAATCGAGAGAAACAATTTTTTTCTCTTAAAAGCTCCCCCCCTCCCACTTCCCGAACTCGGATTGACCGTAATTTATTTTTCCTTTTATTTTCATCATATTCCCCTCCTTTTCTAATGGGTTTCATCCGACTGCGATTTTTTTTTGTTTCAAAAATTATCTTCTCTAGTCTAGAAGTGTTGAGAAAATTCGTACTTTCTAATCTAATAACAAATGTTCCTTATAAGATATTCTATACAGGCTTTAGAAGTACCTATCCACGAAATATTACAGAATATAATATTTCGTGGATAGGTAAATAGGTCATAAATGAATATAGGATGGCTGGGAAGCTGGGATAGAGTGCTGTGTCAGGTTATTTACAATTGGGCGGAAAAATAAATATATTTACCTTGCTTGAATACTTGCTTGAATGTTACTGAGGCCGTTTATGCTTTCGCAGGTCAGACTTATTATCATAACATAAGATGTTTTGTTTATTTCAATTTTTAATCCATACTTTGAATTTACGTACGAAAATGTAAAATTGAATAATTATTATTCTTTCCTTTATAAGCACTTATCTTAGGAATAAGAAGTCAGACTGTATAATTTATATTTGCGTTCGATGCATACAATATTAGTTTAAAGAAAATTTCATACTACTAGTTTAAGATTTATAAGGCAAAATGTGGAAATGAATTGTAAATAACGTTAGGGCTATTAGGGCAACCATGGAGAAGTAAACCGAGTAAACACAGCTAGCAATACATAAATGAATAATTTAAGATTAAATTATTATCACTTGAGACAATCCCGCGCCATCGATAGGAGCTTTTGCGCAGTTGCCGATTTATTGAATTTAGTTGCTATAGGTCAAAGGTGAATCTAGAGATGCTAGAATGTTCGCTACAACCCCACCGCCACCCTCCCCCTTCCACTATTTCACAGACGCTACGAGATGCCGGAATCAAAATGGCCGATACCTATATGATGGCCATATTGATTTATCTATAACATGGGCGCATTAACGAAGGTCCAAAATAAATGTACATATTGCACGCCTCATAAGCGAAACGTTGAGGTGGGTACTACTGTCACTTCGCGCAAAACATCTGATTTTTCAAACTTAAAATGTCTTTATGTATCATACATTGCACTTGTAAGATAATACATACACACACATATTAAGAAAAAACACTATTTTTAACATTCATGATATTTTTGATGTCATTTTTGTTATTTAAACTAGTTAAAAAACAGTTTAAAAAAGTTCTGTCTTGGACGTCCGTGTGTCTGTATGTGCGGAGGATTTTCTTGTTAACACGATAGCGACCGAAATACTTTACTAATCGAGTCTTTTTTTTTCTCTTACGCTTGAGTATGCTCAGGAATAGAACCCTTTCATTTTTCAGGGTCTGATTCGATGTGGTTTAATTGTTATTAAATAAACAAAAATAATAATTAATAAATAATTATTAAAAAAAAATTATGAGGCGTGCACTTTTGGATTTTCCAAATTATATTTTAAATTATGGGATACAATTGCTTTGCTCCATCGCTTTGCTCGCGTGCTACGCACGAATAAAAAGAAGGCTACAGTATATTCTTGTACGGTGTAGCAATAATAATTTAGTTTTATATCAAACAGCGACCATCTTAATAAGTTACATCTTCTTCTTTTTCTTATATATAATAAATAATAGTTAAAAAAAACTAAAAAACACGCTTTTTATAGAAAACCGAACTAAAAAATAGAAAATAAATTTAAATGAATTTAAATTAAGAAAATAGTGTTAAAAATTTCAATGAATATAAATTAATAATAGTGTGAGTAAAAAAAAAATATTTTATTTAAAAAAAATCGTGGGGTGCATGGTGTCAATGGTTATTATAGATATTTTATTGACAGATATGAGTAGAGTGATTATCATTTCGATAATATCTTAAGAAGCACCCCACGCTTTTTTTAAAATAAAATAATTTTTTTTTACTCACACTATTATTAATTTATATTCATTGAAATTTTTAACACTATTTTCTTAATTTAAATTCATTTAAATTTATTTTCTATTTTTTAGTTCGGTTTTCTATAAAAAGCGTGTTTTTTAGTTTTTTTTAACTATTATTTATTTTCTACTTTTTAGTTTGGATTATTTATAATAGCTTGTTTTTTTAATTTTAAACTATTGCACGACTCATGATGCGAAGCATCAGAGAGTGCTTTACAATCGAAAAATTGTTTTCGCCTTATTTTGGCAACTATTTTTAGTATTATAGCCTTGTTAGTTAAAGGAATCAAGATATTTTGCATACTATTGTCGAGATAATTTAACGGAGATTAATTCTATCTGAGGCTCGGATCTCAGCCATGGAATCACGCACTTGCTGCAAACGAGCTGCTCTGGCTTCCTCTGACAGTTTGGCTCTGTAATTTCTCATATAAAGCGCTCTTTTCTTCTTTCTCTCTTCTAATTCCTCGCTTGAAAGTTTTGACGTTCGTTTTATTGACTGTTGTCTTCTTTTCTCTAATGTCCTTTATCTCTGTGTTTTATTATATTTTTGTTTGTTTTTTCTTTCCATGATGTTTCCACGAGCAATGGACTGGTTACTGAGAACCTTCTTCTTTCTTTCAAAAATATCTTTATCTATCATTAGGCTTGTTATAGGTATAACAAGGTTACATATTTTTTTAATTTTTACGTTTTCATCAAATTTTACGTGTCTTACGACTTAACAAATTGTTTATATTCTTTATATATCTCATACACGTTTTCGGTTACTTAGCACCAATAGTCTACTCCCCTACATAAATATGAGCAACGGACGAACGTAGACACGGCAAAATAATTAAAATTAGTCACAGAGACGGTGGCGGACTCTTCGTGGCTCGTGAAATCTAAGTTACATGCACGCATAAAAATTATTTGTTAGGACAACAAAAACAGGGATAACAAAAAAATATGCTGTGATAAGAAATGAATTTACTTACAATAACAAATCAACTAGTTTATTTAACAAGATGAACTAAGTTGCAATAACAAATGAGTTTTCACTGCTCTGAAGTTAATTTTGTTGTTTTAACAAAATCGCTTTGTTATTGTAATAAATTTTTTTGTTGCAATAACAAAATAGTTTTCTTATCAATAAAATTTGTTACTTGAACAAGCTATTCCGTTGCTTTAACAAATCGATTTATTATTTTTTTTAAATAATTGAAAGATTCGGTTACAATAACGAAATAATTTTGTTGAGTGAACAAATGATTTTTAATTTTTTAAACTATTATTTGTTTTGTAGAATTATAAAATTCTCTTTAGTATACAAAAATTTGTCAATATTAGAGAAAACGGCTAAAGATAATTATTGGAAATAAAAATTAACATCGAGTCCTGCCTTATCGACTGTAGAGAAAAATTATAGAAAATTTTAATTATTTTCTTACCTTATCGACTATAGATGAAAATTATATAAATTAACAAAAATCATATTTTGCAAATTGAAAAATGGAATAATTTTATCAAATTAGTGTATTGTCATCGGTCCTCAATAAATCTACAAAGTTTGAACGAAATCTGGCCGTTTAAAGTGGGTCAAAATCGCGCCCAAAGAAGTCGGTTACAAACAAACATACAAACATAATAAATAATAGTTAAAAAAAACTAAAAAACACGCTTTTTATAGAAAACCGAACTAAAAAATAGAAAATAAATTTAAATGAATTTAAATTAAGAAAATAGTGTTAAAAATTTCAATGAATATAAATTAATAATAGTGTGAGTAAAAAAAAAATATTTTATTTAAAAAAAATCGTGGGGTGCATGGTGTCAATGGTTATTATAGATATTTTATTGACAGATATGAGTAGAGTGATTATCATTTCGATAATATCTTAAGAAGCACCCCACGCTTTTTTTAAAATAAAATAATTTTTTTTTACTCACACTATTATTAATTTATATTCATTGAAATTTTTAACACTATTTTCTTAATTTAAATTCATTTAAATTTATTTTCTATTTTTTAGTTCGGTTTTCTATAAAAAGCGTGTTTTTTAGTTTTTTTTAACTATTATTTATTTTCTACTTTTTAGTTTGGATTATTTATAATAGCTTGTTTTTTTAATTTTAAACTATTGCACGACTCATGATGCGAAGCATCAGAGAGTGCTTTACAATCGAAAAATTGTTTTCGCCTTATTTTGGCAACTATTTTTAGTATTATAGCCTTGTTAGTTAAAGGAATCAAGATATTTTGCATACTATTGTCGAGATAATTTAACGGAGATTAATTCTATCTGAGGCTCGGATCTCAGCCATGGAATCACGCACTTGCTGCAAACGAGCTGCTCTGGCTTCCTCTGACAGTTTGGCTCTGTAATTTCTCATATAAAGCGCTCTTTTCTTCTTTCTCTCTTCTAATTCCTCGCTTGAAAGTTTTGACGTTCGTTTTATTGACTGTTGTCTTCTTTTCTCTAATGTCCTTTATCTCTGTGTTTTATTATATTTTTGTTTGTTTTTTCTTTCCATGATGTTTCCACGAGCAATGGACTGGTTACTGAGAACCTTCTTCTTTCTTTCAAAAATATCTTTATCTATCATTAGGCTTGTTATAGGTATA
Source organism: Colias behrii (assembly GCA_029959065.1). Classification (NCBI taxonomy): domain Eukaryota; kingdom Metazoa; phylum Arthropoda; class Insecta; order Lepidoptera; family Pieridae; genus Colias; species Colias behrii. The sequence continues at coordinate 9,696,915 of JARWMC010000005.1, read as the reverse complement.
ACAAGGTTACATATTTTTTTAATTTTTACGTTTTCATCAAATTTTACGTGTCTTACGACTTAACAAATTGTTTATATTCTTTATATATCTCATACACGTTTTCGGTTACTTAGCACCAATAGTCTACTCCCCTACATAAATATGAGCAACGGACGAACGTAGACACGGCAAAATAATTAAAATTAGTCACAGAGACGGTGGCGGACTCTTCGTGGCTCGTGAAATCTAAGTTACATGCACGCATAAAAATTATTTGTTAGGACAACAAAAACAGGGATAACAAAAAAATATGCTGTGATAAGAAATGAATTTACTTACAATAACAAATCAACTAGTTTATTTAACAAGATGAACTAAGTTGCAATAACAAATGAGTTTTCACTGCTCTGAAGTTAATTTTGTTGTTTTAACAAAATCGCTTTGTTATTGTAATAAATTTTTTTGTTGCAATAACAAAATAGTTTTCTTATCAATAAAATTTGTTACTTGAACAAGCTATTCCGTTGCTTTAACAAATCGATTTATTATTTTTTTTAAATAATTGAAAGATTCGGTTACAATAACGAAATAATTTTGTTGAGTGAACAAATGATTTTTAATTTTTTAAACTATTATTTGTTTTGTAGAATTATAAAATTCTCTTTAGTATACAAAAATTTGTCAATATTAGAGAAAACGGCTAAAGATAATTATTGGAAATAAAAATTAACATCGAGTCCTGCCTTATCGACTGTAGAGAAAAATTATAGAAAATTTTAATTATTTTCTTACCTTATCGACTATAGATGAAAATTATATAAATTAACAAAAATCATATTTTGCAAATTGAAAAATGGAATAATTTTATCAAATTAGTGTATTGTCATCGGTCCTCAATAAATCTACAAAGTTTGAACGAAATCTGGCCGTTTAAAGTGGGTCAAAATCGCGCCCAAAGAAGTCGGTTACAAACAAACATACAAACATAAAAATGGAATAATTTTATCAAATTAGTGTATTGTCATCGGTCCTCAATAAATCTACAAAGTTTGAACGAAATCTGGCCGTTTAAAGTGGGTCAAAATCGCGCCCAAAGAAGTCGGTTACAAACATACAAACATACAGGTGAAGCTAATAAAAAGCGTGTAAAAATGGAATAATTTTATCAAATTAGTGTATTGTCATCGGTCCTCAATAAATCTACAAAGTTTGAACGAAATCTGGCCGTTTAAAGTGGGTCAAAATCGCGCCCAAAGAAGTCGGTTACAAACATACAAACATACAGGTGAAGCTAATAAAAAGCGTGTAAAAATGAATCGCAAAATGTGTTGGTAAGCGCATAACTCGAGAACGGCTGAACCGATTTCGATAATTCTTTTTTTATTATATTCCTTGAAGTACGAGGATGGTTCTTATGTAGAGAAAACGTAAACATGTACCACGGGCGAAGCCGGGGCGGACCGCTAGCTTCCAATAAATATATAATACATCTTTTAAAAGTCTAATAATATATGAGAACCCAATATTTTGCAAATGGAAACTGAGAACAGAAGAATGGTGACTGGGGATGTGCTTAATCACCCTTTATATAATATATTCTCGTGAGTTTGAATGCTTTATAAGATGGACAAAGATCACTTAATTGTTTTGTCTGAATACTTTTTCGCGTTGTACGGAAACATTTTTAAACATTTAAATAGGTTGTTGTTTGAATGAATAATGACGGACCGCTATTAATTGATATAAGCGTTTGGTGCATAATAATTATTGAGCAAGTTTTTCGCTAAGATTTCGATTTTGCGGTTTAGAATGAAAAAGTTAGAATAGCCTTATGTCACGAGACAAGCCGCGGAGAAGGAACAGAAAAGTAAACACAGCTAGCGAAACATAAATAACTTATGAAGAATCAATTATTATCACGGAAAATTCCCCGCGCCATCGACAGGGACCGCGCCTGTTGCGCAGTTGTCGATTTATTGAATTTTAGTTTATATAGGTCAAAGGTGAATCTAGATGCTAGAATGGTCGCTACAACCCCACCCCACCGCCACCCTCCCCCTTCCACAATTACACAGACGCTTTGAGATGCCGGAATGAAAATGGCCGATATAAGGTTTATCTATAAAATGGTAGATCATTGAATGTTAAAACATATGTAGTTTAAATATAGGATACAATTGCTTTGCCCACATGCTACAGAATTAAAAAGTAGCTATTAACATGTTATTCCTTAACCTACAACCAATTAGAAGTTTTAAATCAGACAAAGAACAATTTCATAATTCATAACAATTAAGCCTTTATAATATGAAACATTTTCAAAATGACATATCGTTAGATAGAGAAAGGTTGCATAAATATTTTGTCTAAAGACTTATTTATAGGTATTGGTATTACCTTATTATTATGGACAGCGCTAGTCGTCCGCTAAACGGATGAATAAAATAAATTAGTTGTCCGATTACCGGATGAATAAAATAATTTAATCGTCCGATAATTCTTTAGAGAACTGCCGCACGTATTATAGGTTTTTTTGTGGGGGGAGGAGAGGGGGGAGGAGGGCACACGTAGGTATTTGATTTTTTTTTGCGCGTCGACGGAGCCCCGCTTCGCGGGGCTCCTATTTCTGTATAGTTTTTTTTTTAAGAAACCTAACCTAACCTAACCTAACGGCTAACCTAACCTAAACTTGATTTTTTTTGCGCGTCGACGGAGCCCCGCTTCGCGGGGCTCCTATTTCTGTGTAGTTTTTTTTTTAAGAAACCTAACCTAACCTAACCTAACGGCTAACCTAACCTAAACTTGATTTTTTTTTGCGCGTCGACGGAGCCCCGCTTCGCGGGGCTCCTATTTCTGTGTAGTTTTTTTTTAAGAAACCTAACCTAACCTAACCTAACGGCTAACCTAACCTAAACTTGATTTTTTTTTTGCGCGTCGACGGAGCCCCGCTTCGCGGGGCTCCTATTTCTGTGTAGTTTTTTTTTTAAGAAACCTAACCTAACCTAACCTAACCTAAACTTGATTTTTTTTTTGCGCGTCGACGGAGCCCCGCTTCGCGAGGCTCCTATTTCTGTGTAGTTTTTTTTTTAAGAAACCTAACCTAACCTAACCTAACGGCTAACCTAACCTAAACCTAACCTAACGAATTGAGGGCGAATAGAGAAAAGTTGTTCCTATAAAACATGCTTATATTAGCGTAATCTTTACGATAAAACAATAATAAATAGGTGTTATAATGACACCAACTCCATCAAAAATTTTCTAAGTCCTGCGCCCCCTTTGCTTTAGTCCAACCCAACTAGCTTTAGTGTTAAAAGGTTATCTAGTAATCCGAATAATCGGACGATTAAATTATTTTATTCATCCGGTAATCGGACGATTAAGTTATTTTATTCATCCGGTAATCGGACGACTAATTTATTTTATTCATCCGTTTAGCGGACGACTAGACACTTCGTATTATTATTACCTTCTGTCCGTCCTTGGAACTATAGCACAAGAGCAATTCGTAACTTAAAAACTATATCAAATGTCTTGACATTAAAAATTTAATGTAATGCAAAAGAAGACGCAAGAAATGCATGCATTAGGAAAAATATTAAATGAATATATATTATATTTTTTAATATGGATAAGGTTAAAAGAATCTATTGAATAGACTATAGAATAATCATGTTACGTGTTACATCTTATATATGTTATAGTCAAACCCCGAAGCTCGTTCACTCTTAGGATGGACTGGTCAAACCTCAGGTCTGGCATAATGACTTTGTCAAAGCCCAAATAAATGAGATATTTCGGCCTTTTACTAAACAGTTTTCGTCATTCGTTGTTAGTTGAGGCGTCTTATGCGCGTGCGATGCCTATGCTGCGTTCGCCTGCGCCCGAGACTGCTGCTGATTTCGGTCAAAGGGTGAAATTCAAATCTATTTCGAGGATTGCCCAATGGATTTTGCCAAACCTAAGATAAACCAGTCCTTCCGCGAAGAGATTGTGTTTCGGGATTTGACTATAACATATATATATAAAACTCAAAGGTGACTGATATAGTGATCTATCAACGCACAGCCCAAACCACTGGACGTATCGGGCTGAAATTTGGCATGCAGGTAGATGTTAGGACGTAGGCATCCGCTAAGAAAGGATTTCCCGAAATTCTTGCGGGAACGGGGAAAAACGGGGATGCGCGTACAAAGTCGTGGGCGGAGGCTAGTATTGTATAATTTGTAATAAATTCTTATTCCCGAGTTTATACATTGACTTTGGCTCTATGCTAAACAAGATGGCTGACCCTATTCAACAGGTATGTTATCATAAAGACAACAAAATCAATTTTCAGGAAAGAATTTTGCTTTATTAAGTTTATATTAAAATTAAATTTTAAATTGGTGGCCAAGACTACACCACAGGTTATACCATGTTTTAACAAGTTTTATAATTTTGGAAAATAATTGAAAGTGATATACGTAATTATAAAAATCAAACAAACTGGCTCCTGCTAAAAAAGTGCATCATATTGAGCCTATTGGGCTAGCCAATTAACATTAAAACTATAGACAAACATATTTTTGAGCAGACCACACCCTATGCTATTTATAGACAAACTTTCCATCCAAAAACGTAATAAACGAAACAGATATTCGCAAGTAGCAATAAGTATAAATTTTGCAAAATAAATTAAGGTTTATATAAATTTAGAATATAACTTACTTGTAATGTGGAGCTGTAGGGTCGACACCGACTGTCGCGGCCAACGCTTGAAGAATATCAGTGGGCCCGCGGGGGATGCGCGGCGGCGGCGAAATACCGTCTATTGATTTTCCGCCCACAGGTAGTTTCTGCCCCTCCAAGGTCGACAGAGATCGACAAATGCGAGCCAATCTGGCTACTTGCCTTTAAAACGAAATATTATTAACATATTTAAATAGGATAAAATCTGATTTTTAGCTTAATTGGGATACGCTCACTAAGTTAATAAGAATCCGACAATATTCACGTCTAATTTATTTAATAATGAAAAACATAAATGAATAAAATGTTAACAGATGAGATAAATGAAAGTAAAACTGTTATAATAAGTTATATTGTTAAAATTAAGATTAATATAGGAAAACAAAATTTACACAAAAATATTTACCTTTGTATCGATATATTTGAATACATTGTGAGTTATATTTGATGTAAAGGTTAAATATTAATTGTAGCTGGTTCAACGAGAATAATCCAATTCAAACTATTAATTTATGATGTATATAAACTCATATTTTATTTAATTCTTAAATTCTAACCAAACACATACTAATTACTATCTGACAGAACGTGAAAATTTAAAACTGACATTTGACAATTGACAAATGACAGCTGACATCCGTTTCTTTTTCAGATGCATTAATTTAGTGAATACAAGGTTTTTTAGTTATAGCCAAACAGGTTCTTAAAACGAATAAATGAACTTTCACGCTTTGCACAAACAAGGAAGCGGTATTTTCTATAATCGTTAGTTTTTTTTCCCTTACTCTGCGCACATTTGAATTTAATTAAACTGGCAACATTATTTTAGGCAGCGACCGCGACCGCGACGACGCGGACGCTACGCGGAGTGCGGACGCGATATCGTCACGTCTACGGCCTACGGGACTTCATTAGCGGCGACTACACTACCTAGTTATAATAATGTACTCTGTGGACTACACTAGTGTCTAATGGGGCCTTAATGCGGCGTCGCGTGGAAAGTCCTATAAAAATTTAATCCCAGAGCTAATACATAAGTCATCAAGATGTATAATGATGGTGGAAGAAGCGATTAATAATTAAATATAAATTTATATTTGATTAATATAGAACTTTTCTTTATTGCTATACTCTATAGGTACCTTCCTATCGTTAGCCAGTTACTAGCTGATAATATTCTTTATCTTTTAAGAATGTATTACTAAACAATATTCTTTTTAAGCTAGTTCATTATGATTTATTGTCAATAACAAATAAAAGATTACATATTATATCAAACTTTTATTTAGTAGACCGTATATTATCATTGCATGATGGTTAAATTTATTGTTAATTTAAAAATATTTTTGTATCCTCTGCATTTTAATAGGCATCATACCTAATTAAAGGGTAGAAAACACTTGAAATATGTTATTTAAATTTATAGAAAATAAACTTGTACTCGAAGAAAAAGTCAGAACATAAACCTGTCTGTTATTTAATTATGTACTTAATAAATTCTAAATGAGATATTTCAAAGTTGTAACTTATAACAGTAATAACAAAGGTACGTACGTATCAAGTAGGTACGTATACAAAATGACAGATGTACATACAGTACATATTGGGTGTTTAACATACATACAAACTGTATTTGTCTTAGCCTTGGGCTCGTTTAGGTGACGAAACACATCTTTACACAAAATATGTAAACGCAGGAAATGTCGCATGAAAATAATCAGCGTTGATACGATTACAAAATCATTAAACTGAGAGACATTGTTATACCGACAGTTAAGCATTGTATTGATAGTGGAGCAACTGAATTCAATGTAATATTCCCAGAAAAATTGTCAATTGTAACTTGCAACGTGTTTTTTGGGGTCGTGGTCGTCTCTATATTTTTGTGGCACTGATAGACGTCTTTTTCGACGCACATACTTCCATTAAATACAGTGTTCAAAGGACAATCGATGAGTCTTGCTGTGAAAATATTGTTGAAATCTTTAACACATGATATATAGGATGTACAGTTTTCATTCAATGGTTCAACGATGTCTTCTTCTTTAGTACAGTTGTAATTGGGCCAACATTTGTACTCGGTGACATTCGTGCATTGGTTATCTAGGTGGCTAAATATGGAATGTTCAGGGCATATAAGGTTGTACTGCATAAAGCCTGCTGCACCCTTCAAGCACATTACAAAACCACGGCATTCAGGTTCTAAATTATTTGGGAATCTTCCTGTTTGCGTACATGCGTAACTCACATTGTTTATGCCCTATAAAATAAAAATAACATTAAAATATCATTGAATTAATTTGATGACTTAATTAAATATCATATCGCAAAAGTACTTCGTAGTGCTTACCAAAAGCAGAAGTATTCCCATAATTATAAACATTTTATCAATTTAACTTTTTAATACACATTGAACAATATAAATCAGCATCAAATTAATTACTGACTTGTCGGATGCAGAAATGAATTTAACAATGAAGCTAAGAGATCTGTCTCAGTCAGTTTGGTAAATAAAAAGATTAGGGATGTTCACATAAATAGAGAGTTTATCGATAAACGGCAAAAATTGTATCTAATTAGCTTTTAATATTTATTTAATTAAACAGTGTAAGAATTTTAATAAGCATTCTTTCAACATAGAAAAAATTAACCAAGATAGGTAGATATTACATTGTTTTAATTCCGAGTCATAGACTTTTATTGGGGCCTTCAACTAGAAAAGTATTCATAGTACCTTACACAACAGCAGCAGTGTTTTTAGGGGTGGTGAAGGATATTTATCGTGTTGGTAACTACATTTTAGTACGCTAAAGCCTAAAGAATATCTAGGTACTTCTCAAAAAAATGATAACTAGTATAAACATCACTACATTCAACAGTTTTGTGTCTTTTTACTAAGTTACATCGTAAAGAGAACCTACAACACTATATTGGATTTAGATAAAAGATTTCATATAAGAGTAGTTTAGTAGGTATAGGTTTGTTTATAGCTTACGTTTTATTATGCTCTCCACGAATTAGTCACACACTATAGAGATTGTGGTTCTCACTAGATAAGGACCTGTCCTATATACCTAATGCTGGATGTTTTAAAACATTTTTTTTCTAAACACTTAAGAGATAACGATTAAGAGACTAAACCAAGAAATTTTAGTAAAAAAGAATGGGTGAAACATTGCACAAATGTCAATGTGGTCGCATCGAGTCAAATTTTGCAAAGAAAGTCTTAAATATGTACTGAAAATAATATAGTTACCTATGTCTTAAAATTTGATGATGACTATGATATTATATTACTTTCGCTAAATTGTTACTTTAAACTAAAAAATTTCTCACTAAAACTTCATCGCTTTCTCTGTCCCTATGTCCCTATGTATGTTTAAATCTTTAAAAGTACGCAACCGAATTTTATGCGTTTTTTTTAATAGGTAGAGATTTTGATTCAAAAGAAAGGTTTTAGTAGACCGTACATAATTTATTAGGTTTTAAACAGCGGGTGAAGCTGCGGGCGGAAAGCTAGTACATACTATAATATTATAATGCTATACGATTAATTAAGTTTACAAACCTTGTAAACATTCTGCGTGACATTACTAGTAAAATGCAGGAAAATAAAATGTAGACATTTCAACGTTACAAAAAAATCGTTCTTTTGTATTTGTAGAAAATATATTTTATGGCTCTACCTATGCATAGTAGACCGGGAGATATTAACACAAAATTTCGAGTCATTTGTAACAGGATGGCGGTTCTTAGTACGCAATGACAAAAATAAAAATGATGGTGTGAACGCTGGTACCGGCGGCTTAGTCGCGTGGGCGTTAGTCGAACTCGTCGGAAAAATAGCGAAAGTCAAACGATTTGTAACACAAAAATTTTAGAATTTACCGATAGCCCATAAAAAAGAAGTAGGCGGTAGTGTCATGCCATACTTTTCCGGTGTGACTTACAGCCCGCCATACCGACGCGAATGTGTTGATTTAAAAAAAACAATTCAACCATTTGTATCAGGCTAACTTTTGCACAGGTAACCATCGTCGTGCAGCCATTTACGAAAATCGCCATGCCATACTTTTTGGACAATTCCAAATGGTCGCCATACCGCCGAAAATCTGCAAATTTTTTTTTCTCGCCAAACGATTTGTACCACCTTAAATTTTTTTTTCAACACTTCCTGAATGATTATAAATAGAAGTGTGATAATGCCATACCTGTGGGAGGTGGCGAATGTGTATAAGATTTCTTTTATTGTAAGATGTTATTCGTATTTTGAACGATTTGTAACAGTATGGCACTAATTTTTCCTGTAAGTTTGAGGATCAACGAATATAAATACAAAATTTCAAAGATTTAGGTGTTGGAAATCTTCACTTATATAAATTAATAATAAATTAATTTTTCAAGTATGGCAGCACTTTTTCCCCCTACTAGAAGTATGGCAAATATAATAATGATCACATTTTATCAAATACTCTCCAAAAATCCAAATGCAATACTGGTACAAAAAGTTTGGCGAAAAAAAAAATTTTTGCAGATTTTCGGCGGTATGGCGACCATTTGGAATCGTCCGAAAAGTATGGCATGGTGATTTTCGTAAATGGCTGCACGACGATGGTTACCTGTGCAAAAGTTAGCCTGGTACAAATGGTTGAATTGTTTTTTTTTAAATCAACACATTCGCGTCGGTATGGCGGGCTGTAAGTCACACCGGAAAAGTATGGCATGACACTACCGCCTACTTCTTTTTTATGGGCTATCGGTAAATTCTAAAATTTTTGTGTTACAAATCGTTTGACTTTCGCTATTTTTCCGACGAGTTCGACTAACGCCCACGCGACTAAGCCGCCGGTACCAGCGTTCACACCATCATTTTTATTTTTGTCATTGCGTACTAAGACCCCTGTAGAACCGCCCCATCCTGTTACAAATGACTCGAAATTTTGTGTCAATATCTCCCGGTCTATAGAGTTTTAATAGTTAGATATTCGAATAGGTGTCATGAAATCTTGCTTAGTACAATAAAACAGTCATAACTCAAAGGTAAGATTAAGATAACAATTATCTAGTCTTAGAATACTCAATGGATTATGCGACTTAGTTAGTAACTTAGAATTTTTGCAAATGCATCTTCCCATTATATGTATTAAGAATTAATTACAATATAACAATCGAATTACGAATAAGTAACAGGGAATCTTTGGATAGTGTACAAGTAGGATGCCAAATTGAAAGAAAATGCAGAAAATAACAAACAATATCTTCGGTTATAAACGGATAAGCTTGACGTGAAAGGTTTAACAAATATGAGACTAATTGTGGCTGTAAAATTAAGAGCATCCTAAGTCCTAACACATATAAAATGAATCCAACTTGAAGGTTTATGGAGTCGATGTTCAATATGGGTGGACAACTTTGTGTTACAATTTTCCTAGTAAGTATGTTTCACTTTTCCTTTCAGATACTTAATTCGTCGGCTTACTGCAAAAACGTGATAAATGCAATTTTTTGCAAAATCGAGTTAAACATACAGATAAATGTAATTTTTCATGCTCTATCTACTAGTAAAACCGAATAAATGCAATACCCAATGGCTGCCGAGTTATCGAGATTGAAAAAGTGATAATTAACTAGTTTTCTAAAAAGTATACCAGTATAATATATTAAATAACCTTATAACTTAAATCTGTTTCAATTTATACAGGCAAACAACAATAAATACGTTTATTGCTTTTTACATTTTATAATTTAAGAAGTGGAATACTAAAAATTATTCTGAGAAAATATCATAAACGCATTTATTTTAATGAACGATATTTAATTTAAACACCATAAATATAATAAAGCTATTTATTCCATTTAACTAGTCAAATACTTAAATTTTTCGCTTACTTCTTTACAGCAAAAACGAAATAAATGTCATTTATGCTTTTTTACGTGTAACGAATGAGAGTAACGCCGCAGTTATCACATTACGCGCGCGCCTGCTCAACGTGTTGTGTGAAGAAAATTGATATAACTAACTAACGTGTAACTGTTTGTTGTGATAAATATGGATTCTCGAGGAAGAAGATTAGTGTCTATGATAAATAATCCTAAAACAGTGGAAGGTGAGTGAGTTAAAACTGTTTTTTTTTTAATTTTAGGTTATGTTGATAGCTCTTGTTTTGTTCAACGATTATTCATGGTGTGTTTACTTGTTATTTTATTTTAGTATGTATATATAGCTTAACTAAAATTCATGTAGTTACATACAAAGTTTTTATCATACACAACTCCATTTTTAAAACAACGACGCTGCTAGAATTTGGCTTGTTTCAAAAATTTACTTAAGGAATAGTTATTATGAAAACAATTAATGTTTTAAATGATGAGTTGAGCGTATTTTTATAAATATGGCTTGGCTCTGTAACACTCGTGTTTTCTAACAGTTTCTTTAATACCTACCCACTTTCTCGCGATTATCAAATTCAAGCGCGCGATTTTTTTTTCACTGTTTTTTTACCTATTTTATCATCGTAGAATAATAAGGCGATTTTAATCTTTTTAATGTTGTAGGTACAGATGATTTCGATGAAGTGCCTGGACCTTCGCATCAAAATTTGTGGAGCCCAGCTTCGAATTGCACTTCACCTTTGAATGATTCTAGGGCAAAAATAGTAGCTGAAATGGAGCGCATGTTTGACAGCGATGACTCTGATAAAGACCCACTTACAACCCGGCTCCAGATTATTTAATACAACCAGAGGATTTATTCGATGAACAGTGGGCTACTAATAACAATGAGAATTTGAAAATGTGGAATTATATGGAAATTATGAAGTAGTTCAACCTAAACCCGGCGATCTTATGATTGCACAGATGCTGCCAACATCTGATGCACATCAAGTTGTAACATCTATTTGGGGGCTCTTATTGGAATACGTATGCAATGCTACTCAAAAAAGGAAACGTTGGATGAAACGTTTCCTCTCGTCAAAGTCAAAGGAAGATTGAACATTTTTAAAAGCCTAACAGGATGAATTGTCTTGGATAGACTTAGATTATTTTTAATTAATACTTTTATTTGGTATAAAAATGTAACAATTTAATTGATTGTGACCAATAAAATTGATTATAAATTAAAAATCGTTTCATTTCATCAAACTTATTTCATTTAGCACTTACCTTATTTTATAAATCTCTTTTGTATCAAGTTTAGAGGATCAGGTAAGTGACATACCCTAAATTTCTACAGGTAAAATAAGTTAAATGTATTACAAATATCATTATTGTGGTCAATTTAATCTATAAACATATTTCCTGTAAAGTGATTGGTGTCAAATACAATACACTGTTATTGAAAACTAAAGTGAGCTTCTGTAACAAATAATTCAGAAAATACAACATGTTTCTTAAATACAGGTAAAACATGTTAAATGCTGCACCCTTTCTGTCTAAGTTAAATTTTAAAAGGTTTATAATCAAAACAAATACTATGTAAGTCTAAATATTAAAAGAAGGGTAGTTAGTGCAACATTTTGCATTAAAATTTTTTGAAATAATGAGTGTTAAGTAGAACAAATTGAAACCTAAACTTTAAAAAGCCATTTACTCGAAATGTCAAAAACTGCACTTATTATTTTTTACCAGTAAGCAGACGTTATTATTGATAATAATAATTCCAAAACTTGAAGATGGAGGAATTGTGGATTTTTAAGAATAAGAATTTACATTTCGTATTTGTTTATTTACAAATGCGCCATCATGCAATAGGTACAGGTAAATTATCTTGGAGAAATTTTTGCGTTTGTAGTAGTGTATGGTCAGCAAATAAAAAAAAACAACATTTTATTTTTAGTTTTTATTATATATATATATATATATATATATATATATATATATATATATATATATATATATATATATATATATATATATATATATATATATATATATATATATATATGGGATTTTAAATTAAACTATATGTGTTTCTCCTCTGAAAAAGATGAGACTTTATTTTAATATTTGCACATTTAACATACGTATAACTTTTACATTAACAATGTTACTAAAATGAAAAATTTACTAACCTGAAAAAGAAACGACATTTAAAGTTTAATTTACTAACTTCAGTACACAATTTAAACAGTTCCAAGATTCTCTTTTTAATTTTAATTCAAAACTCAAAAATCAAACATTTATTTATTCAATTAGACTTCTTCTAGAAGCACTTTTGAAACGTCATTAGGTACATATTTTTAACATTTACCACCGATTCGGAAAGCAGTATCTACGGAGAAGAACCGGCAAGAAACTCCATAGTTGCTCTTTTTAATCATGTCAGTTTTAATTTTACAAAACATATATGTAACATCATATTATATTATAGTAATATGCCAAAGAACTGTCCTGTGGTTTTTACGCGACAACCCTCCATGGGTTTTTATCGTCCATATATTCCTTAATACTGTAATAGGCTCTCTGAACTAATTTTTTATATAAGTTTTAAATTTAGAACTACTAAACTCTTTAATATTATGAGGAATTCTGTTGTAAAAAGCGTATACCTTGGCCCATAAATGAATTTTTAACTTTAGCTCGCCGGAAAAATGGCATTTCATTTTATTCTAATAATTCATCAACCCCAGGCATATCACAATCATCCCCATCCTCGCTTTCATCAGATGAATTATTTAAATTAATTATAATTCGTTCTGATATTGCGTCTAAAGCTGCGTCTCTACCCTGATATTTGCTTTCCTCCTCAATAGCATGCAGACAAACTTTTCTCCATTCCTCTACAGTTATGGCGTTCATTTTTTCTTCAGCTAATGACATTATAACATTCATATTCATTGCGACATTCTTTTTTGCGACATATGTTTTCACTATCCCCCATATATTTTCTATAGGATTAAACTCCGGATGGTATGGTGGTAAACGCAGCACAGTATGACCGTGCTGTCGTAATAGTTCGTCTATCTTGTACTCTATAAATCTCGCCTTGTTTTGCAGAATCAGTTCATATAATTGAGGCTTAAGCAACGTGGATGAATGCTCAATGTTTCTAAATGTCAGCCAGTCAATCATTTGCTGTTTTCTAGAATTACTATTCGGTGCAGGATTTTGTATTGAGTTATGATATGGTGCGTTGTCAACAACAACAACACTATTTGGTTGTAAGTTGGGTATTAATTGAGTTTGAATCCACCTTGAATAGTTGTCATAATTCATATTGTCGTGGTAATCTCCACTTTTTTGGTTGGCTTTAAACATAAGCAATGCATTTGGTATAAAGCCATCCATTCCACCAGCATGAACAATGATTAAGCGGTTGCCTTTCGATATATGTTGCTTGAAACCTGAAGTGCTTCCATCTGACCAAGATTTTGAGAGGGTATGTGATGTATTTATATAAGTTTCGTCGGTGTAAACAATTGGTCGGCGTTGTTCACGATATTCAGCAATTTTCATCAAATAATTAATTCGCAAGTATCTAATTTCGTGTTTTTCCATAAGAAGTTTCCGGTTATCTTCTGTTTGCTTCCAATTAAAACCTAATGACATGACGTGTTTTCGTAACGTGCTGACACAACCTTTATAATCGATATCTTCTTTCAATTTTGCGTGCAAAGTTTTCAAAGTGGGAACTTCTTTATTTGTGATGTGGAAGTCATGAATTGTTCTTCTGATAACTTGCTGATCAAAGTTATCGATTACTATTGTAGGTTTACGATTCGGTTTCTTTTTAGGAGATTTAAATGTTACTTCCTGATCTGAAGGACAACATTTGCTTTCTGATACTACCTTTCTGACGGATGCTATTGAAATTCCTGTTGATTTAGCAACTAATTGAGTGGGGGTCATAATACTGCTCGGGTTGTTATTACACTCATTTTCGAAATATTTGTACAAACAGTACAAAACTTCTTTAGTTTGAGAAGTCAAAGGCTTGCCTCGACCATGTTTTGACACTGGAGCCATTTTGAATTAACATGTAGAGAACTGTAGAGGGGTTGTAAACTCAAAGACGATTCGGATTGTAATGATTTTATTTGCACACAGTTCCCGTATTTATACAAAAAATCGACCAAAAACAAAACCAATCAGAATTCTAATTTTGAAATTGAAATTTAGAATGCGCTCTGATTAAGAAAAAGAATGCGCCGGCTTGTACACAATATGATAATATATATATACTCTATGCATGTCTCCCATAAACAATATAAAGTTACAACACTTACACACAAATTAAACCCTTCAACAAATATTATAACAATAATAACAAATAATAACAACAATCAACAAATACAAAATTTAACAATTAAACTACGTAATAATTATAATTTTTGAATTAAATGTGTGCTTTATGTTCTAACGGTACCAAACGACTGCACGTGGCACCTGCGGACAGCGTAAACTGGTTTATTCTGGTTTTGTGCGTGTTTCCACTTTCCACTATCAAGTGACGATTTATTTATTTGTTTTGTTTCGTAATTATTATGGTCAAATATTAATTATGAAACAAATTATTATGGACACGATATTTTATTGTTTCACGGTAGTCGCCTTGTCGTTTGCTCAAGTACGTGAAATTGAATGATATATTTTTTTTTATAAAGTCAAAACCATTTTCTTTCAAATAAAAACTTGTTTTTATTGAAAACAAAAGTGTTGCTAGGAATAAGTATAAAATTAAATAGTAATGTTAGGATATCGAAACATTTTTGTATAGGCCAGAACGATATAGTGGAAACGCGCTCTAAGATCTGAGTAATATACACACCACTACATATGCAAAAATTTCTCCAAGCTAATTTACCTGTACCGCATCTTATTGAGCCTTTTCACCTTAATCAGTATATTTTTTAGATATAAGTAGTTATGTTTTTTAGAATAATTTTTTATTGGTATATTTACTTTTTTAATTGCAGCTTGCTTGTTTTGCGTGGAAGGCTCAAGCAGCCGTGAACTGTACGTCCACTGGTCGATTCGCAGATCCAGCCGACACTACATGCAAGAATTACAGTCTTTGTGTATTTGACAGTACCACGAACACGCTCCTGACTTACAACTACACGTGCCCTACAACCTCCTTGTTCGACCCAACTACCAGGGTTTGTACCACTAATTACGTCTGTCCTACAAATTCCACTACAAATACGACCACGACATCGGTCTGCACAACTGATGGTTTCGTCGCCGATCCGAACTCAACGGACTGCACTACGTATATACAATGTGTGGACATTAACGGGACGTTCAGTGAAACTACATTAACATGTCCAAATAATACGTTTTATAATCCAAATACGACATTATGTGAAGAGAGTTATACTTGTACAACTACTCAAACGGTATCTTGTACTTCAGTTGGGAGAATAGCCAATACCACGGACACAACTTGCCAGAGATATATCCTGTGTGTTGCGGCAACAAATGGGACCTTATTGCAATATTCTTACACATGTCCTACGACATCTTTATTCAATCCGACCACTCGAGTCTGCACAACTAACTACACTTGTCCTAATTAGTATACGATTGTATTGAGTCGCAATGTAAATAAGAAATAAATTCATTTAGTTAAGCTGATTTCATTAATAATTATGAGTATCTGATGCGAGAGGTGTGATAAATGTTTGGAATTCATAAACATGAACTTATGACAATACAATGTTAGTTGTTACGATCGGAGAAAGATACAGAAAATTTATGTAATAGTTATCTTGGAAGTTACTGATTTATAGTTTCACATTTCCGCTATAATTCCATGAACTAAAATATCTAGGTTATAAATAAAATTTAGTTTAATTTAAATTTGATTTATTATGTCTCCACACACAATACATTCTCTAAAAAATAAATACAATAAACTCTATATGGCTTTACATAATGTATGTCTGATGAGTGTTCCGTCATCGGTGTAGGTACTAAGCGCAATGGAATATTTAAACGTCTTAAAAAACATGGTATTTTAATTTTTGATTGTACACTGATCATTGTGATTTATAAGATCGTTGTCGTTTACTTCGTTTTACGTACTTCAATTCGTAAGTATCAGTGTCCATATTTTGGCTTTCTGCTTTTAAACGTAGAGCAAGTTTCCTAGCTTTTTTAAGATTGCGTTCAATTTCAAAAACATCATGAGCTTCACTGATAGCTGTTATACTAGAGAAAGGTTTCAGTGTAGTTTTCTTCATGGTGGAATAAAATTTACGAAAATAATTGTCTCGTACTTGGTTAATTAGATATGCTGGTACAAAAGGTTTCTGTTTTATTCTCGTTTCTCCAACGGTGATAGCAGTAACAGTTCCCATAGCATTCGGTCTGAAAGATCGTTTATCATTTTGGATAGTTACGATTTTGGTATCAATCCTTCGAAAGCTTTCTTCGAGATCAGGGAAGCAGGTAACTAAATAAGTTGACTCGTTCAGCCGTCGCACTTGATAATTCCTTACACAGCTCGTGAGAGTTATTATAGTGCTAATAATACAATGTCGTAGCAAAATATGTCTTCTATTGAATACATTCATCACATGTTTTATCCCGTGATTGTTACAACGATTGCATGTCATGTGGCTTACTGTCAATGATGAACAGACATTAGCATGACAGTCACATGACAGTAGAGGTGGTAGAGACCAACCAACGTAGAGATGGTAGAGACCTTCTTGGTAGAGACACACCTCTCCCAGAAACTATAAATTTATGTTTTGCAAGGAGTGTCATTTTATTTTTTAAACATATTGTCAGAGGTTGTAAACTTGTTGTAAATTGTAAAATATAAGAATAACAAAATTGTGAACAAAATGTTATTGTATCTCCTTCAAAGCAATAATAAAAAATAAAAAAATATAAATTAGCAATGGTTGAAAACTTTATATCTTGTAGGTAATATCTAATATTAATTATTAACCTGTTATTTATAGTAACTTGAACTATACGGAGTTCCGGAGAATAACACATATTATCTAATATATTCATATTAATTCCGGATGTGCGTTGATCACTTAGTTTATCGTACAATGTAGGTATTAAATTAAAAGAGTAAATTACTTTTTTATGTATGTTATAATTTTATTACTTCAATAAGTGAAAAATAAAGAGCCACTTGAAATCAAGGTCAATCATAATGCATCATCCAAAGATAAAATACCCAAATCGATTTTAAGCTCTATATCTCGTGCGATAAATCATATTTTACATTGTCGTAAAAACATGTGAATTGTTGGGGAAACGAGCATGAGATAGTTCCCGGTGTTATTGTTTTCAATGTCACAAGTACATGATTCTTAATTGTTACTTCCGCTTGAGAATAATTAAAACTGTAGAGTCGCTTTATATTTTATTTAATGGATTGAATATTTAAAACAAAAAGTTTGTAGTGATGATTCGAGGTTCTCAAATTGAAACCATTTGTTACAACTTTATACTTAACTAAATACTTACCTACCTATTAATTAAGAATACCTACATATTACCCGTTGTGCCTTGGAGAGACGGCTAGAGATGTTTTTTATGGCGAATTCAACAGTCAACTATATGTTTAAGTTTCTCTACATTGTAGTATCTCATATTATTATGTAATTTGACTATATTTTATCATCCTCTATCATATCTATATCAAGGAAAGTTATAAATTAATATTATAAAATAAAGATTATATTTATGAAACATTGATCATTTTTACGGCGTTGTCATTTCTTAGTATTTCAATTGTGATTGTGTATGTACACACTACGATAATCATAAATTTATTAGCCGTATCAATTTATCATGAAATTGCTATGACTTGTTTGTATTATACATACAGCCGTACAAATAAACGAGTTATAACATTTTATGAAAAGAATAAACTAAGAATAAGGAAAAATCATACAAATAAACACGTAATAAATGAAACCTAGTATATCGTCGTAATAAGTATTCATACTTAATTCATACTTAGGTTTGCGCGTTCACCGCTAAAAAGACCCCATTTGTTGTAGAACCTCGGTTTAAGAGTACTCCCCTTAGTATATCGCCGAAAATCGGAATCCTCGGAGTTGAAATCTCGAGTGACGTTCAATTCCGCAGTCATTTGGAAGCGAAGGCTAAATTAGCCTCGAAAAAACTTGGTGTGCTCAGTAGATCGAGACAGTACTTCAAGCCGGCCCACCGACTTCAGCTGTACAAGGCTCAGGTGCGACCGCATATGGAGTACTGTTCTCATCTCTGGGCCGGAGCCCCTCAGTATCAACTCCTTCCTCTTGACCGCATCCAACGTCGAGCAGCTCGAATTGTCGATGACCGTAGGCTTTCCGATAGGCTCGATCCACTGTCAGTGCGAAGAGACGTTGCGTCTCTCTGTATACTGTACAGAATCTACTATGGGGAGTGCTCTGAGGAATTGTTCCACCTTTTACCAGCCGCACAGTTCCACCACCGGACCACACGCCGTAAAAACCAGTTCCATCCGCACCATCTGGATGGTTGGCGCTCCACCACTGTCCGCTTCACCCGCAACTTCCTTCCGCGTACGGTGAAACTGTGGAACGATTTGCCACCTGCGGTGTTCCCGAACAACTACGACATTGGGGCCTTCAAGAAGAGAGCTTATTTGTCCATAAAAGGCCGGCAAAGCACCTGTAACACTTCTAGTGTTACAAGTGTTTATGGGCGGTGGTGACCACTTAACATCAGGTGGCCCACCTGCTCCTTTGCTTGCTCTGACATAAAAAAAAAAAAATGGTTGCCTGTAAAGTCGGTTTTACGGGCGAAGATTTTACGTGACAACGTCTTTTTCTCGGTAGAATATTTATGTGCTGCGCGCGCGGCAGACCGCGGGCCTCTCTCTCGTTCGGTGACTCATCGTAACGTTACCGAGCGTTACACTTTTTCATAAGTGACTCCCAGCCGCAACCTAATTTAAGACGTTGTCACGTCAAAAAAAAAAAAATACTAATGCTATTTCGTCCTTATTCCGGCTACCACCCTAGTATAAGTCTGACATAACCGAGTTATAACCTACTAGTGGTCCGCCCCGGCTTCGCCCGTGGTACATATTTCGCAATAAAAGGTAGCCTATGTCCCAAATTTCATGCAAATTGGTTCAGTAGTTTAGGCGTGATTGAGTAACAGACATACAGACAGAGTTACTTTCGCATTTATAATATTAGTATGGATCTTTTAGTACATTGTGCTGTGTTTTACAAGTTTTAGAAGCAATTTTCAATCTAAATTTGTGATAATAGCAATGAGAGTAATACGAGAAGTAGAAAAAGTTGAGCAAATTAATAATTTCATTAAGTATTGAACTGGAAAATTTTGTATGAAATGTCAAAACATACGAAATTATGAAAAACCCTTTTGATATTTATAATGATTTATTTGTTTACGGCATGCGCCAAACCATACATACATAAAACTTATTTCTAAACTTATCACAATGATATAAACTTTCGTTGAAAATATAAATCTTCTAAGCCTGGAGTTGTATGTTTTGAGTACCAGTTATTTGGCAACTCTCTTTCTCAAGGTGGGTTTATCTTCTGTTCTCCGATATAGTATCCGATATTGGATAGCGTTCTCTTTCATTTGCTTGCATATTTAATGATATATTTAAATTTAAATAAATATTTAAAAAATAAATAAACTGAACATCGTATGATGAAACTTCACAACAAATTCGACGAAGTCAAACGAGCGTCAAAATGACAGCACCAAGGCTTAACCGTAGACAATTTCAATGTTTTTCATAATTTTGTGAATGAATTGCTACGTTGCCGCTTCGCGCCTATTGCATAGCGTGAGTATAGTTACATCGACGTTATTCCAAATTTATTTGTAAGAAATTATGATATCCTTATTCTTTATTTATTCTAATCATATCTATTCATTGCATAAGGTTTGAATAAGCAAGTTTTTATTTGTACGGCTGATAATATATAGAAAAAATAAAATTCCAGTTTTGCGACTCTACATATTTTTGTTCCTTATTTAATCCATAATCGTGTGAGTGTGATATACGCTTTCACTCGCGTGTCTCGAAGCTGCTGATCAATACAATTTGCAATGATTTATTTTAGCATTTTGTTCCAATTTGGTACACTGCGTGTGTAGACCGCAGTGACACAAATGTATCAACGACTATACTTTTGATGACAACACGATTAGCAACCAGTGTTTATTTATTATAATTAAAACGGTATTGCACCAATTACATTAATTATATCTAAAAATTACATAAATTATATTACAAAAAAATAAAATTAAATCAAATTACAAATTACATATAAAAAGAAAAACAATAAATTAATATAATGAATGGTTTCTGTTCCCAACACCAGCAATAAATATGATAAATTGATTGCTAGTATTAAAAACAAAAACCATTCAAAACTTTTCAGAAAAGCTCAAGCACGCCGACAACAACGAGCCCCATCCATCCGCGAACAGATCGCATTCGGGGTTGTTATTGAGGAGAGCATTGAGTGCAGTGAGAGCGCGTGGAATTGGTGATAAGGCTCGGGCTGTAGTGTGAGCCGGCGGTATAGCAAAGAGCACATGCTTGCGCGCTCGACAGTAATTATCAGGCACAAATAATTTACACACCTCATCACTCAAATCAATAGCGTCAATTTTGCCACGCAGAATCTTGCAGACAAAGGCTAATTGATTGTATTTCCTACGTGTCTCCAATGAGTTGTACCCAAGACAGCCTAGCAAAAACATTGTCGGATATAAATAGGGATAGTACCCAAATTGATGTTTGAACAGGAACCGAAGGAAAGCCTTTTGGATTTTTTCGAGCATCAGGGTATATTTTCCCTCGTGTGTGTTCCATACACAAGAACTAGTCTCCAACTTGCTGCGGACCAGGGCTCCATATACAAGCCTTATAGCGTGTCCGGTTTGAAAATCACGTACATTCCGAAGAACAAACCCAAGCCGTCTAAAAGATTCACCTGCCAACATTGCAACATGATCGTGAAATGTGAGCCCGCGATCAAATGTGACACCCAAATCCTTAATTACAGTGCTTCTGGTAATGGATGTATTTTTGATCTTGTAATCAAAGTGTATCGGGTGCCTCATCCGACCGAAGGTCATCAAAAAGCATTTCTCTATGTTAAATTCCAATTTGTTTCTAATGCTCCACTCATAAATAGCATCGATGTCATGCTGAAGAGCTAAGCAATCTAACTCAGACCCGATTTCCAAATACAATTTGAAATCATCAGCGTAAAGAAGACTCCTAGCATGAGATACCACTCTAGGTAGGTCGTTTACCATGATCAAAAATAAGAGAGTGTTATAATATCTGTGGCTTAACTAGATGGTATAGTTTAATCTCGGTTTAATCATACGATTTAAGAGATGGAATTGCATCTATCTATTATAGCACAGATTATTAATAATATACTACGATTATAGTTATAAGAATTCGATTTAGTTGTGACGTAATTTCGTCACGTAGAAATATGTAACTATCATATTTGTTTAGTATGTGGAAAAACCAAACGAGGCGGATTACATTTCTCCCAAACTTTCTTTGTTTTTTAGAGGTTAAATTTAAATTATACAAATAAATCAAATCAAATGTACACAGTTCACAATATAACATGATAGTATACATACCTAGATGAATTAAAATGTATATTTATATTCTCACTTCTGAGTAGGTATTATAAAACATTAATTGACAAAAAAAACTGTTCATTTTAATTCGAAATTTAACATTTATAACAAAGTAAATTTAACTAGCTGCTTGCCCAGACTGCGCCCGGGATCGCTTGTTATCATGTATCAAAATGTAGGTAATATGTCAAAAGCTATTTGGGAGCTTTTCGCGACACTAGCTCTATACATATATTATATTGATAGAACCTAACCTAATCGATAAGAGTTGGTTTGAGTGATGTGATAATATCACAAAGTGCAGTAGGTATTTCCGTTAATCCGTTTTAATTGGTAATGCGTTTACAAATCTTATTTACATTTCTTACTTGCATGAGTTGCACCACAGATGATGTACTATGTCACGTTATCTATAATTGGTTTCAATTATAAGCTTAACTTTGAGGATTATTACAGGAACTGAGAAATTCCTGATAATATCATACTATATCTATTAATGACTAAAAACATAATATAAACAACGGTGAAGATTTTACATCTAGACTAGCTGATCTGCAATTGTTTTTCTACCAGGAACAATATGACTGTATGAAATAAACCTACATATTATTATTAGGTACCAAAATTTAAGAAATTTATTAAATTCGGTAGAGTTGTTTTTAAAGTGAGCAACTACATAGATGACACGAGTGCTCTACAATCTATTAGGGATTTTGAAAAGCAGTGTTTAAATATAATATAAAACTTAGCGGTTATCGCATCCTCTGTGTAGAAGTTTATTTTAAACAGCAATAACACATTTACACGTAATGTAACATAAATCGAATTTCGTAATAAGCATAATTTTAGTTAACATCTGCCAATATATCAGGTAAATACGAGTAAAAGTTTCTCAAGAGGACGTGAACAGAATATCGGTTTGCTTTCGCAAAAGTATCTGTTTAGTAAACGGTTCGCTTCTCTTCGAAATTTTACAATTTCACTAAATAACGGCTGACAACAGTGAATACTAAACTTTTATTACGCATTGTATTGTGTGTTTTTATTGTTCCAAATAAAGAATTTTGAATTTTTGAATTTTTTTTTAATCTAGTTATACATGTTTGCACTTATATGGAATGAAAATTTGCAATAAGGATTGGTTTTGCAGTCTTGTGCAATTTTGCCGATATCTTTATTGCAGTAAGAAAACGTGGAAAAAATTTGTTGAGGTAGGTATGTAGAAAAACCAAACGAGGCGGATTACATAATTACATTTCACCCAAACGTTCTTTGTTTGTTTAGAGGTTATTTTTAAATAAAATAAATTAATCAAATAAAATGTATGCGAAACTGACAATATCACTATATAGTATGAAATTAATCTATATATATAAAACTCAAAGGTGACTGATATAGTGATCTATCAACGCACAGCCCAAACCACTGGACGTATCGGGCTGAAATTTGGCATGCAGGTAGATGTTAGGACGTAGGCATCCGCTAAGAAAGGATTTCCCGAAATTCTTGCGGGAACGGGGAAAAACGGGGATGCACGTACAAAGTCGTGGGCGGAAGCTAGTGTGAAATAAAGTCGTTGCTATGGTTTTGGATTATGGCTGATAAAATATATCAGTCAGCATAGTCTTGATAGGTATTCGCGGTGACGCTTGTTAACTTTATAGCCGATGTTCCAAGTTCCAATGACGATTGTCTATGCGTATCCCATAGGGTATTATTTTAAGGTCTTATATAGAATAGGTATAGATATCGAATTTGTCAAAAAAAATGCGGACAGGCCAAGATAAATTGGTATGATCTATTTCTGATGATATTCTTTCTTCTCATCTCCAAAAATTCTGCTTGTTTATTATTGACCTTAACTTATCCGCTAACCAATATTTACTGAAACAAATACAAAGCAATGCGTGCCAAATAGCTCACCTTCCGTATGCGAGCGTCTGCACGGAAATCCATAAATTGTAACCAACGAAGCATCATTAAAAAACCAACTTTAGTAATCATGCATCATATGTATCGTGACAGAATGTACGAGCCGGGTAATAAGGAAAGTGCAAGTAATAGGGAAGGTGTATGGAAGATTATCTCCAACTATTATTGCGTTTTGTCCGTAACTATTATGTTTACCATTATAAATATTATATCATGTGTTTGAAACAGTTCGTTGTTGTTTCCTTATTGGTACTGACTTTGAAATTTGTATTTTTGTGAATATTTCGAAAAATAGGAATGTTTTGAGAAATGAGTTGTTGAGCTTTCTTTTCTATTTACCTATAGATAATATTCATCACGTGAAAGAATTATAAATTATCAAAATCAACACAAAGTATATACAGGTAGTAAACACGGGCTATTACTATTTCTTAAACTTTTATAAAAAGATTGTGTGAAAAAAGAAGTTTTTATTAAAAATATTAAAAATAATAAAACAAGGTTGAGCTTGGTAAATATGACGTATATTAAAGGAGACACTTTTGCACGCCTCATAAGCGAAGCGTTGAGGTGGGTACTACTGTCACTTCGCGCAAAACATCTGATTTTTCAAACTTAAAATGTCTTTATGTATCATACATTGCACTTGTAAGATAATACATACACACACATATTAAGAAAAAATACTATTTTTAACATTCATGATATTTTTGATGTCATTTTTGTTATTTAAACTAGTTAAAAAACAGTTTAAAAAAGTTCTGTCTTGGACGTCCGTGTGTCTGTATGTGCGGAGGATTTTCTTGTTAACACGATAGCGACCGAAATACTTTACTAATCGAGTCTTTTTTTTTCTCTTACGCTTGAGTATGCTCAGGAATAGAACCCTTTCATTTTTCAGGGTCTGATTCGATGTGGTTTAATTGTTATTAAATAAACAAAAATAATAATTAATAAATAATTATTAAAAAAAAATTATGAGGCGTGCACTTTTGGATTTTCCAAACTATTTATTATCTATGATGCTTAGATCCAATAGTACCAAATGACCTTACGTGACCTCAATATCTGGGTGCATTCCTTATCAATTACGTCACTATTGTTGTCAGAAGCCTTAACTCGTACGAGACCAGTAAATCTTCCGTAATAGTTAAATTTGTGACGGTGCTTCTAGCGCTGAAGCATTTTATGTCTCTCAAAACGTTTAAGTAGCAACTGACAAAGCTATAAGGAATTTTAAGTTCTTAAAAGTTTATGGTCCTGTTTAAATACGTTTAAAACGTAAGGGTGTGACATTTTATGTTCATTGGCATCGTTAATTTTTTTTATACATATGTATCACCACAGACTAATAATAATATAATGGTACATATCTCACTCAATTATCTATAAAAGTTAGATTTTTTTCTATTTACAAGAATTGCTGGTATTCTTATAATTAAATCAATTTCCTACATGTAAGTAAACGTTACAAAACCTCAAGAGCTTTATTATCAGCAAAAATATTATTTATCTGTAAACATCACTTAAAATGAGCTTTCCCAGCTTATTATCACATTATTATTGCCATCAATAATTTGAAAGATATTTCCATGAAATATTTTTTTTTTATTTCAAGAGCTTTATTAGCAGTTAGAATCTCGCATCCCTTCTAAAAAATGTATCTACCTGCATCACGTAAATTGAGCTAGAAATATTGATTCGATTGCCTCGATATGGGTGCAGGTTGCGGTCAAGGGTTGGCTCACACACGGCTGGTCGTGAAATCGAAATGGGTCAGGTAGAAACCCCCGCCCCATCAACTCGCGCGCATCGCTTCACCTAGCGCTCATTCGCTTTTTGCCCACCTTTCGACTTGCGCGCAGCCTCCACCATTGTTCACTTACGCATTTCTCTCGTGGGAACCGACTTTTCGTGCTTTAACCGCAAGCCTGTACATCTTCAACGTCTTCACTGATAACACGTTATAGTGAGGCATGGCTTGCGATATGAGTCAGGAATGTAACTATGTAAGGTGACGTCTGGATTTGTGAACAGGTGTAAAGTGATGAACATATAAATTGAATGATTGAATCATATTATTGGAGATAATGGCGACGCTATCGGTAAGTTTATCGCATCTACCCACTTTATTTATTAGATAATTTAAGCTACCTGGGAGCTTCAATTAATTCATGTTTAGTTTCTTGTTTAATCTACGTCTTCGTCTAAGTGTTTAAGATTTTCATAACTTTATTTTTATTATACGTAATATTTTTTTTGTTTGTAATTTGTTCTTTTACACAAAAGCCGTCCTATTTTTTAAAAAGTAAAAAAGTAAAATATAAGCTATAAGCAATAAATAACTAATATGTTCTTTATTGCGGGTCAGCTTATGCGATGCCGGTACAACCAACTATAAAGAATCAAAAAAAAATATCACGATGATATTTTTTTACTGTAGTAATTTCAAATATTTCTCTGGAGAAAATATATACAATATATTTTGTATGATACGAGTTCATCTGCAACCATCCTATCACTAACCAATCAACTAAGATTAATTGTTATGGTATAATCATTACTTTTTATGATCACTCTGAGCTAAATTAGTTCAAACTAATTGTGTGGAAGTTCATATTCACACGGATGTTTCGTTAGAGGAATTTAAAAACAAACAGATAAGGTCCAAAGTAAATTGTTAAAGTAAATATTGAAGGTTACTTAAAGCTCGCGGCAATTTTGGGATCACCTTTTTCCGTTGCGTAACATTTCATCGCTCTGACAGTGATTTGAAAATATTTTTAATGTTCCATGAACGTATTTTGTTACTCGCCAGTGTCATTTTATAAAAAAAAAGAAATTGTACATTTTTATACAAAATGCAAAGTCATTATGACTACCAGTGTCTTTGTGTTATGAGAGCTTTATGATTGACTTGAGATTATTATGTTCTTGGTTGGAAAAGTTTCAAATACAATGTCAAATACATATATTATAATGTTTATAATCGTCATAAACGTTTTAAAGAAAATTAATTAAATTTCTCACTTATATAGCTGTGAGCATTGATTGTATAATTAATATTACGATATGCATAAGTAACCAGATTTTAATATTTATGCTATTAAATAAAGATAGGATAAAATTAAAATAATATAATATTGTGTATAACTGGGTTATAAATTATAATACATCTAAGAGAATTTTTGGAAGTGCAGCACAGAATTGACAAAGTTGTAAGCTAGTGTGAGTAAAAAGTGAAACATAATATCATATTATTATGCTACGCAATTCCTATGTAGCGAATTTATTTTTTCATATTATTATTTACCAAGACTTAGAAACAAATGTTTAGAACTAAACAAAACCTGTAAGTTTTAAGCTTTTGATCTACGAGAGATTTAAAACGTACATAAATATTAAATAACCTCGGCTATACCAATGACTTTTCCCAACACCAGAGGAAGTCAGTATAGTAAATGATTTTATTTTATACATAAAACATACTTCCCATCCCATTAATACTATCTCTTAGTTCCGTGCTCATCGCATTGAACTTTAACTTTCGATTTCATGATCGTAGATTATTTGTAGTAAGTTGTAGTAGTTGTTCGTCCGCCCTGCTGGTAATTATTAAATACTGAGATGCAATTTCTGATAAATCAAACAAATAAAACTAAATAATTAGCTTAGTAAGCTAGCTAGTACTTCTACAAAGCTTATACATAGTTACAAATAAAACGTCTACAAAGCTCTATCAGTCTCTACCTTGCGTTACATTTATGTTGTACCTATCAGCTAAGACTTTTCGGTCTATCCAGTATTAGTTCTATGATACTATGGTGCTTGACTTTATGTAGAAAATATATAAATTATAAATACAAGGCATAGTATTATATTATCTGTGTATAAGTTATATGGGTCAATGAGAGAAACGTTCAAAAACACGCAAATAATTACCAAAACTGCTACATAATATTTACACTAACAATACGTATTGATTAAGTAATGTAGAAAAGAAAGTAGGAATATATTATTATACTCAACTGCAATGGTGACATCTTACATATACGTACGTTCTGTGTCCAATTCAATGTAAATAGATTGTTAACACATTACATTTAGAGTGAAATCGATATTATAAAACAACGTAGTAATGTTTAATTCGTGTTCCTGCCATTAGAAGATGTTTGTCTGCAGAGCATATCTCACGGACCGCTAATGTTGAACTTAGATCATAAAGCCGAGTGCTTTGGAACTGATCATTGTTCTATCCAATTGTTATGTCTGGGAATGTGTTTGTTAAGCCCGTGAAAGCGTATTTTCTCACCCAGCTCGTAAAAGATATAATATTATGTCGAGGCGCTTGCTTAAATTCATGTGCCACGGAGCGTGTTAATTCTTTTTGTTAAACTATCAGAGTGTTCAGGGACTGAGTAACGATTCTTCGAAAAATGCATATAACTCAAAACAAATACGTTGCCTTAACTTTCACAGAAAATGGAAACTATTATGTTATATCGCGTGGAGCGACTAAAATAAAATCTCGTCATATTAATTGGTTAATTTGTTTGGGTCATCACACTCTAAAACACATATAAGATCATTGTTAAAACATTCATGTTTTAATGAGAGCGTTTCGTAGATCCATCGGGTTCAATTCTGTGCCAAACATAAAAAGGACGATAGCTTAGATTACTTAAATGCAATAAAAATAGTTATATTTTCTCACTGCCTTAAACTTTATTATCAGTTAAATTACTTTGTATTCTATAAAATTCATACGAAAATAAATCTTCGAAAAATAATAATCGTAAATATTGTTAATATGCATACGTGAAATATACATCACGATCATAATGTTGGAATGTGAATAATTATAGTAAGTACTAGTGCGTAAATTTTTTTCATTGTCATTCATCAGTTATGTAACATAGCAATTTAAACAAAGCGCGGAAATCTATGTAAATAAAGAAAATTATCGCGTCAAGCACCGGTTAAATCGTAGTGATGGATAATTACAGTTACAAACCATTCATTAAGCATTACTGAATAGTTTTTAACACTAATACGTGAAGATAAAATTAAACATAATTTGTAGGTGAAATAATTATAATTTTTCTATTATATTACGTTACAGGGTGTGTAAATCGGATTAGATAATAAAATAAAACTAATGTGGCCTTTGCTTTTTCTACATCTGTTCCCTAAACAGTGAAGTCAGTTCGGATAATGCAGCAGCAGCAGACGATTTGCCATGTATTTTTTTCATTTTTGATAATAGAATAACCAAACATACCATAATATTTGAGTGCCTATAGGTTTCAACTAGGTCACACGGTTACAACTCTAAAAGTATAAGTTCTTTTATACTATTAAAATAGATTATGCAGTGGAACATATTTTTGATATATTTTATGGTTATAAAAATAGACCTTTCACCTTCCTAATGTAATAATGATTATTTTCTCTAATTTAACGGATGTTAGCTTAATGTCTGACCATTTATGTACGTAACATAACATACATTTACAGATTTATCATGAACTTTGTCCATTGAGAAGTATGTATATCACTATTTTATGTTAAGAAAAAAAAGAAGCTTTTTTAAAAGGTTCATTGTCAGTTTTTACGTAGATCCTCATCGTTCAATCAATTATTATGAGATCGTACACTATGGGATTTGAAGATCACCATTGAATGATTCAGCTATTATTTCGAATGACCATATAGGAATGCGATGATCACTTTCGTTTTTTATTGAAATCGAACGTTATGTGATCTCAAAAGGTATCGATAAGATTTCATAGTAATCATCTAACCATACAACCTCGATTAAAGCTTTATAAGTTATGAGGTTTTTTCAATTTGGCTTCGATTAGGTACTTTATCACAAGGTGTGAGTGTGGCTTATGGTTTATGGTAAAATATTTTAACATTATCTACTTAACTACTGTGTTCTGTGTTTTATATTTTTTATTTACTATTTATATTATCATATTAAAATAAGTACCTTATCATTAAAATGAAATGCAAAATGTATAATGTAGCGCATTAAAAAGTGTAATAATATCGTTAATGTAAAAATAGCTTTATTCTGAATCAAATTATTCGACTTTATAAACAAAAAATATTAACTACCTACACAAAATAATTGTATCGTGTCTAGATTTTGCATAATAGTGAGGTAATACTTTATATGTTATCTAATACTGATCAAAAAAATTGTAAAAGTACCAATTTGAGGTCTTTCTCGAACTTGTTTATTTTTTATATGTATTTACGACTTCATGTATTCGTCGGCAAGGCTGATAGTCCTTGTCAGGTTCCGTACATAGCATTTAATTGTTTGTAGGATGATACAAAGAGATTATTATTCTGAAGTTATTTTGAGAAATTTATGTTCTTAAAATTGTGCATATTTTTTATTTGCATACAAAATTATGGTTCCCTGTCACAAACCAATATTAAAAACCGCCATACTCTGTAGTCTGTAAGATATCTATGAACTAGTTATTAAATAGGTACCATAATAGTACGTAGTAAGACATACTGGCCCACTGAGATTCTCTCGTGTTTTTATAATAGCATACATTTGTATATTATTTTCACACACATAATAACCGATGTGCATGACAAGATGCAAGTAACACGAAATCCGGACATGAAATAAAACGACAAATCATCTTCCAGCCATTAACCTCCATTTCCTGTTTTTAGCGCAAACGCCATGTTTTCATCCGATTTCTATATGATTTACTACTGTTTATATTATTAAAATCATTTCTTCAAGTGCGGAAATGTCCCTAAATGGTCGTTTTTGTAACATATAATTACGGGTTATCCAGATAAACTTTACCTGGCCTACAGGTCATTAAAATCCTACCACTTACCTACAGGTAATATATAGATTTTGATAAAAATTGATTACGTACTATTTTGTTAAATTACGTAGATCAAGTTAACACTTTTGAGATTTTATTCATTGAAATTTATTTCCGCCAAATCTCTCCGTGAAACATTAATCTGACAAGAGTTTAAAAGATGCATTAGGTTTCTAATTGTAAAGATTTTTCATCTCATATACTCACGAGAATGTCTCTAAATTGACCTGTAACCTCCCTTATCAGATATATCTTGTTGGAATGCTACGTCATTGAATTAATCATGAATTTCAAAGAAATAGAGCCGAGTTATATCTTGTTTTAATGTTAATAATACGATGATATTCATAAAAACACTGTTAATTAAAGTATTTATATCATAAGCTCTAAGATTTTATAAACATTCTAAAATTGTGTAACAATTTGGTAAAAGTGATGTTATAAATTGTAAAATTAAAATTATAACAAGTAGGTAACACTTCCGAAACTTAAAAATTAAAAATTACTCTTGATCTGTAATAAAAAATAAAAATTTACTCGAATAAAATATTACGAATTGAAGAGAGCTAAAAACAAAATACATGTAATGTTATATTTTATTACAATTTAAGACTTCACTTTTTTGTATAGGTAAAAAGTAACAAACGTGGAATGAAAAATTCAAATTATCTCATATTATTCAAAACCATTGTTCTTCAACATAAAGTTATTACCTTAACCCAGTTTTCACTTTCGACTGAAGAAAATGATCTTATGACATAGGAATAGCGATTTGTGGTGTAATTAAGTAAAAGTAATGGTAGAAGCGTGCGAACTTGTTGGGGTCATATTGGTCTTCCTTTTGACCTTTAAAATGAGATTATAAATACCTTATAGTTTTGTTTTCATAAATGAATCATTCTACATAATGTTTTTCGTAGTCGTTATGACATTTTTCAAGTTTGTTGCATTAGCATTCGTGAAAAATATAATAATTATCAAAACACGACTGCGTAAAATATTTAAATATGAATTCATTAAACCACATTATTAATAGATTTTGGAAAAACCATGTGTGTAGTAAACAAAATGTCGCAAAATATAACAAAAATCTATAAATTTAATAAATCCAGCATGTTATGTTCATAATTCGCACTTCATCATCTCTATTATCTAGCACAGTCTTGCACTAGCGCTACAGGATGTGACAAAGAAATACACAAATCACTAACAATATATTTTCTAAACGCAGTCAGGTGAAAATACGATGGGTGTTATATTAACGGACTTTTGAATCTACTACTATTAAGGAAATCGCCTCTGCGTTTCCTACAAGTATGATATAAAATACGATTAAATACAGATATTATCACGATAGTAGAGGTCAAGAACCTCCCCGCGACCCAATTAGTTACAATATATTCGTTTAAAAATAGATAATTAAAATGTTACAATTATTATTGTAATAAATTGTAACGCTTGCTTTCTACGGATGGACGGTGCACCGTTGAAATGCTAGACTTCCTTAAATTATATTAATTAAGATCTAAAATTACACAATATGATAATTCTTTCACGGAAGCATTAAATGTTAAGATCGTGTTAGGAAAAAATATTTAACGATTAACGGTTATTTATATACATAGTAATTTCCGAATTCCTCAAGTAAGGTTAATGGCCAAGTCCTCGAGAGATGTTAACACAGATTAAGTTATCATGACGTAATGATAAGACCACAAGATCTTCTTACATAGCAAGAGGTATCTCGCAAAGCATATTAACTTTTAATTACTTCATTTAATAAGCTTTTAAAAGTTTAAATTACCTACTAGTTGGTTTTTAAATTTCAGTATGGTTTTAATGATAAGTTCCTCAAAGGTTATTTGAATTATTCTCAGCTATAAATATATTGTAGATTATTTTATATCGAAGTATTTCAAATTTAAAAGTAACTGCTTCGGTTGAGTGTCATCGGGTCAAAATAATTGCGATAAATTATTTGTGTAATTATTAATCACCTAAAATTATACTTTACAATACAAGTACATATAAAAAATAAAATCAGTTCAATTTGAATATTATTATTCTGTGATTGAAAAAATATTTTAAAAGCTCAGTTTCACTTCAGTTTCTTTTCAAGTTTACTATGCGATTACCTTATTGTTTATTATGCGATCGATCACCAATTCGATTCCTGCGTACGAAAATCCTTCAAAACTACGTGATGTTTGTGGTCAAGTAGCCCATCGAGAAACATTTCACTTTTATTCGCGTATTTATTCAAGTGATGTGCCCAAACGAATGGCAAGAGTTTTGAAATTTGTTCTCGATACGAGTGATGATTTCAATATTACTTGGAACGATTTCAGTGATATAAAATAATGGCACGGATAGATAATATAGCTACTATGAGAATATTATAACTACCAATAAATAATTGACTATAGTAGGTTTTAGATTTGCGCTACAGCTTCATTCGATTGAAAGAATATCCCTGGGATTAATTATTTAATTATTAGGTCGAGATTCGCCTGAGCTAAATATAATTTAAAATTTAAATATCTGCTTTCCATCTCCAACTCCAAATATTCCGAGAATTAAGCAGACTATTGTGTTGACTCTATACATGATAAATTTTTATTTCAAATTTGAATATTACCAATATTACTGTATAAATTACTATCAAGGTGTAGATAGGTAAAATAAACCTAATAACCTATATGACCTACATTATTTTTTATATTTCATAAAATTAATTAATATGATATAAAAATGGTACATATAATTATTAATTAATAATTTAAGCTTATTATGATTTAGTAATAGTAACTAGCATTTTCTTCCGTCGACATTTATCAACAGTACCGTATGGGAAAGAGAAAAGTGTAAAGAATAACTTGTGGGAAGTAGTTACAATGGCAGTGTGGCGCGTGTTTCTCTAATTTTCTAACTAATTACAAAATGAACGGTTAAAGCAATTTCTCTACTAAATAAAATTAGTAAGTAATATATGAATATTTTTCTATTTCAGGCAGTTCCAGTGTTACTAGTTGCCATATTTGCAAGATGCAGCTGCGAACCAACAATTGACCACACATACCATAACAGAAACGAAGCATCACAGTTTGGAGAATTATTGAGGCCGCCGCCGCCTCCGCCATTACCCATTATTCCTGTGCCATTCCACGGAGGAGCAGGACGGTCGCAGCAACAAAACGTTGACTTCGGCTACCAGTATCAAGTGCCACCACCGCCTCAACCTCCATTACCCCCTATTTCTCCACCTAGTGATTTTAAGTTTCCCGCACCATTTTACAAACAGTATAATTTCAATTTTGTTCCTCCTCCGCATCCTTTTACAACTACTCCATCGCCAACTATTTTCCAAAAAGTATCACAATGGCTATTTCCCTCGCAGCAGACTTCCGATGACGCAAATGTTAACAATTATCACATACCACAAGTTCAAAAAAATTGCAATCCTTGTAATTTAGCACCATGGATACCTGTAATTAGATACGACTTGTCAGCTAAAAATCAAAGAGAAAATATCAAACAAACATATGGGTCACCCATTCCAACCGCTTCCTCCAATGTATATAATACAATTCAAAATGTACCTCAAAGATTTAACAAACAGACGTCGGATCAGTCGCCATTAACTACTGATGGCTCGCATGCCACTTATGGGCTACCTCAACAAGTATATAAAGAAAGCTTCAGTACTGTAAGCTCAACCTATGGACCTCCAAGCCCAACTCACACTGTTACAATACCACATGAATCTTCTTTAAGTACATATTCTCTTGCAAGTAATAATCCATTTGTAACGTCTTCGTATGAAGTATCAAGTCATTCTTTTGGTTCTAGTTCTTCTTTCCGAAATCCGAGTTCATCATACGGTGTACCGAGTTCATCGTATATTCCAAGTTCTTCTATATTTGTAACTCAACAACCTCCTACTTCTACATCAAGTATTTCTCACTATCAGATAAATAATCAAATAACGGATCATAGTAATTATATTAGTACACTTAAACCATCAACTGAATTTGAATTACCTAAAGTGGAATCGCCTACCGGTTTTAAAAACTCATATGGAGAACCTATAGTTAATACATATGCTTTAGATATTCCATATTCGATCACTGGTGCTGAATCATTAAAAATTAAAACAGAAGTTTTACCGGATAGTAAGCCCATTTACCAAAATACTAATTCCACAATAGCCCTAGCTAATCCAGCACCATTTAGCTTAAATAGAGGTAGGCACATACATACACTGCAACCGGTTGCATTACCGAATTTAAGTGTGTCACCTTTGCCACCTATTTTTAATGCACGACCATTTAGACGTTTACCGCTAAATAATTTGTCAAATAATATTAAAGAAATAAGTAATATCGAACAACATTTGAATAACGTAAACATTGCTAAAAGTATTCCCATTGCTGAATTTGTACATTCTATAGAATATCCACATACTGTCATTCAGTCGCCTATTATTGATATTGATACTTCCAAAACCAATCAGACAAAGTCTTATAGAAATATTCCAAATAGTTTTGTTGTTGATGATAATCATGATATCCACACTCCACAAGCTTCGGAAGACCACGTTTCGGCATCAAAAACGAATTCCGATTCTAGTTTTGAAAGTACTGGAGTTGACTATGCAAATGATTTATATGATACTATACTACCATCAGAATTAAAACAACCATTCAGTGTTCCATCTAATCACAGGCCAGTGTTTGCTGATTTAAGAGGATTAAAAGATGAAGATATTGATAAATATCGCACGGAGAGTAATTTACAGCAC
This sequence comes from Colias behrii, assembly GCA_029959065.1. Taxonomy (NCBI): domain Eukaryota; kingdom Metazoa; phylum Arthropoda; class Insecta; order Lepidoptera; family Pieridae; genus Colias; species Colias behrii. Next base: position 9,661,002 of record JARWMC010000005.1, on the reverse strand, counting down.
ATTGATTCACCATTACTATATCTAAAGCCTAGTGCTCCCCACAAAAACTTTGCCAACTTTGTTACTTCTTCTACGCCTAGAAATAAAAAAGTATATGAAATATATGATGAAATTCCAACCACGGAAACACCACAAGATTCAACATTAACAAGTGCTTGGGATGAAAGTAGGAATTACTTTTCACAAGAAATATCACATGCAAAAAAGGAACAAAACATCAACAGGTCTAAAGTTGTTCAAATAATTGTTCCATATACAAGCGGGCATCAAGACAACGATAATTATTATGATCTTAAAGAGTGGTCGCTAGCTTTAGAAAAAGAAGCCCAACCTAGAAAGGTCCATACTAAAACCGAAACAAATATTTTAAATGCAAGTACGGAAAGTTACGAAAGTTTTATGTCAACTACTGAAGTACCAACATCTACTGTAACAGAATATTATAATTCGGATCCCTTAAACACGCCTCCAGTAAATGATTTCTATGATGTCAAGGAACCTCCATTCGACATTATAAAGTTACAACATACCATTGATGATTGGACACAACAAGAATATTCTAAAGACTTCAGGGCTCCGGCAAAATCAAGGTCTAATGAAAAGTACTCGAAACAAATTCCTGATGATTTTTTGACAACGTTAAGCCCGATAACAAGCATGCCTACGGAAGCTAATACTTACAATTACGATATTTACGACCACGAAGGTTCAAGTAGCATACAATACGTGGTCAGGGAAAATAAAAGCAGCATTTCACCGAAACCATTTAAGCAATACAATACAATTGAACGCACTAAAACAAATCATCAAAGTGAGAAGAGCAAAGAATCACATGATGATTATAAACCTCACATTTACACTGCTGCATCAAAGTTTAGAAAGGTAACAACCACTCCTCCACCTTGGGGTTATATACAAACATCTATATCTCCTTTAACAAAAGAAAAAGTATATGTAGTAACATCTAAACCATGGCGGGAGAAATCCAATTCCTCGAATGAGTATGAATACAATAAGAAAGTAAAATCTCAATCATCCAGCAGTGATGAATCCTACGATAATTTACCATTTAAATCACCTCGTTTCTCCAATCGTCCTGCTTTTGGGGATCAAACATACCTCTTTTCAAAAGGATGGCATCAAACTAGTAAGTGTATATTTCCATGAACATAATAATACGCTTGGCTTAGCTGACAACTGTGGCTGACAATATTTTAAATGTAACTAACAGAATATACTTCTTTTTATAGATTAATACATTTTGACACAATATATAAGTGATGGCTTATTTTGCATTATATTTGTATGTGTTTTGCATATTGTCTCATGTGTATTATTTGGTGTTTCAGTTAACAACTTGGAGAATCGAATGTTTAATGAAAATAATTCATTTGAAAGCAATTCTGACGGCAATGAGGTAATAATTTCTACACATTATACATACACTGTCTTCTCTCACTGTACGACATTTTTAATACAATGCTCTAGGAATGTATTATTTCCAATTCTCTGTGGAGAGAGTTTAATGACTAAAATGAAACTTTTTTTTACAATTTTTTCTTGTTGCAGGAAGAAGAGGAACCAAAAAATGTAGAGTCCCGAAGATAATGTGGACTTATTTTATTCCCTAAAAGTGAAGTAAAAAGTGAATATATGTGATAGTGACATTTTAAATTGCTTGGAAATAATATTCAAGTGATCAAATATATAAACTTTAAAACTGTGAAGTGACTAAGTGGATTTTATGCAGTTAAAGTGCTGCTTTACCATAGATAAGCGCCCTTTTAACTTGTATTGTCATATAAGTCCAAAGTAGTCTAATGTAGAAATGTACCTATTTATAAAAAGTTTTACACAATAATTGTAGTGTATTTATGTAATATGTCTTGTTAAAGGAAATATATACTTCCTGAAAGATTAAAATTTACACGGTCTGTAGATTAAAATTAATTCAAATATATATTTTTTGTATATATTTGCATTGATTATAAGTCCAGATAATAATAATAATTGCTTACTCCTTTCACGTAAAATAACAACAAACATTTCATGTAAAGATTTGTAGTTAGGTAGACTTGGAGTTTGTAAAGTGTGTCTGTTATAAGATTTTCATAAGAGCCCTTGTTATAAGTAATATGATTTGCATTTGGAAATACTGAGACAATTCCTTATTGCAGACCAAATTACAATAATTATTGAATAACGTTCAATTTGGTGCGTGAATCAAATTTGTAAACAAGAAATATATTATTTCTATAACTAATTTTATTTACATTAATATTGGTCACCACTTTGTACATAATAACTTTTGTAAATAATTACCTAGTACAATTTAATAATAAGTTGTAGAGACTTATATTACAATAACTATTAAGTGATAAAATAAATATTATCTACGTATAATATTTTTGTGAATGACTTATCAATATGTTTGTACATTAATTTAAGTATATACAGAGACTTGTAAATTTATATCATAATAATTATACGAAAGCAAGTTGCTCATTCATTTGATTGTCCTGTTTTATTACTTTTCATTCTGAAGTATAAAAATTCGGCGCACCAGAGAATAACAGTCAGGAACGTAACAAAATTGAGAACAACGATTGGTGCTCTATATGAACCTGAAGCATCACGTATTCGACCTGAAAAGAAAATTATTCGTCTCTTTAATTTGTTAGGAAAAAAGGAAATATTATTGAGTAATCCAGACATTATGAAGATACAATAACATTGTTAGAAACTTGAATTTTATGAAGATATTTCATAATATTGATTTGTGCTCTGGAATCACTTTAGTGACTTAATTTTTCAGAATTTTCTCTATGTAGAGAGATATTATTTTCTGATAAATATTCACAGCATGCATAGCAGTATTCTGATAACAAGAATAGAACTCACCTAAAAAGGATCCAATAGTAATTATAACAATGCCGTTAAAGAACATTTGAATACCAGATGCGAATGGCAACCGTTCTAGTGGCACATAGCTTGGTATGATGATGTTCATGTAGACTGTTCTCACTCCTTTGGTGATTCCGATAGCTAGAGCTACTAACACCATTCCAATAAAGGAATTTGTAAACAGCATTACTGAAACAAAGATACAGTTTGTTATAATTTACAATTTATCTTATTAGGTCGTGGTTCGTTGTCGAGAGGACGTAATAAGGGCATGTAGACATAAATACACAAAATATGTAATTAATCGCAGTAAATACAAATCAATAATTATACTAAGTACACTTTATCGTAATACGTCTTATTAAAGTTAAATATTAGATCTATTTTTCATTCGAAAATAAGTCAAATTCAAATGATAGGTATTTTTTTACGAAAATGGAAAAATATTAACTCGCCATATAATTATTGGTTTCAGTTACAAAATCAAAGCAAATTTCGTTAATTAATTTGTTTTACTTTTCGTATTTTTAAATAATCTAATTAATAAATAGTTGTGTAATATATTCTCATGCATTAATGCATGATAACTAATTACTTTTCTTGTGATATTGTTTTATCTTATCACATTCTATTGCTCGACCTTCATTTATTTTAACTATTATTATATTATTACCTAACGTGAAATCTTCCATAATTACAACTTCTGTATTTATACAGCCACTGTTAGTTTTCATATTTGTCATTAAATAAAATAAATCAAATGTTTGTATATTTGTTGATTTTAGAACAGGCGATAATTATTTTATATTTTTTATATGAATGTAGAGATCCTTCGTCTGTTCTGTTGGAGGACAATAAGTGTTTACTTTTAAATTTATATAAACTTATTATGATTTACTGAGTCAATAATATAATATGAACTATTGAGTGTGCTCGAGATGCACTTCCATGGCCGAGATTTGGTTGAGGGCACTATTTACTATCTGATATTCTTTATTTATTTTAGTGATAATCCCTAAGTATCGATAATCGAACTTAACATTAACTATGGTGATTATTTATTGAATCCATTAATCAAAGTTAATAGTTAACACGACATAACCCACTACTAATAATTTAGATAACATATACATTAATCCTTCCTAGAACTATTAATAACTTATACTGAGTTATAAAAATACGTTTTAGTGAGCAATTTGAAATGAATTAACTATATAAATCAAAGAAAAATTACTTACTTGTCCTTGTAAAGATGATGACTAGTAAACTAACCATATACATAATTCTTGGGGGCTTATTACACCACTCTCCGATAAAAGGGGATAACAGTCTAAAGAGTGTATCCGAAAATCCAATGATAGCCATGATCTGTGCAATTTCGGATGTTTCAAACTGAAGCATGTCTTTGAGTATTATTGGAAACAAAAGTGAAAAGTTTGTTTCTACGCAAGATGCAAACGATAGTCCTATTAGTATATTCACAAATATTGGATCACTGAGTAACGTTAAATCAAAAAAGTCGACAAACTTTTTAAAGTGTGTCTTATTTTCCTTATTTAATTCGTGTGTAACTTCCTTTTCTTTTACAATTTCGGTTTCTCGAAATATATTGATCGAGCTTCCCAAATTGATTTCTTGAGATTCCCACCATTTGTACTTTGACTCCGCCAAAGGTGGCTCAGGAGAATTCTTCCTAATATCTGGATGCGATACTGCATTTCTATCATGAAAACTATTGCCATTGGTTAGAGCATGCATCGACATACTTTTCGATGGTACATCTCCATTTTCATTTTGTTGCTCAAGATGTGGTAAGGAATGTATTCCTGAAGAAAAAAACAAATAAGAAATGTTATAATGATAATGAAAACTAAAAATTATTCAGCATCTTTAGTTTTAAACCAATCTTACCAATTTCTTTGGAGGCTGTAATGCTGCCGTTTATCAGTTCAACAGCAGACTCTTTATTTAGGGGTTCCTCTTCTTCAGATTGAGGAGGATCTATTAAGTACCATTTTGCTGGCCTGAGTAGACACGCGGCTAGGAGAGAATGCAGACATATTGCACCCAAAATGAGAACTGCATATCTCCAGCCATAGGCATACATAAGTACACTCATTACTAATGGTGTATAAATAGCACCAAGTCCAGTGATAGACATCCCAACCCCTATAGCACGCCCTCTTTTCTGCCTAAAGAATGAATTTATAGCTAAAGAAAACGCTGCCATAACTGCTGCAACTCCCATGGCTGTAAAAAATGACCATCATATTTATATGTAATTCTCTTAAGTAGATGAAATTAATTAGTGTATAATTTTTTATAGAATAAATGTACGCACAGTTAATAATACTGTAGGAGATGAAGAATAGCCAAAAGTTCGTTGATACCGCGGTCAGCATCAAACCGACAGATACAAAAATGGCGCCAGCCACTGCTACTTTTCTGTATCCAAATCGGCGTAAAACAGGGCCACCAAAGAACGACAGGAGCATCCCGTTGCCATGATTGAATATAATTATAAGTGTCCCTTGTGTAGCGGACATACCCGTGTCCGCAAATGCTTCTTGAAATATAAGGCCGAACCCTGCTATGAGGGGTAAAACGACCACCTGGAATTACGTTAGTTAATTTATATTTATATCGATTATTAGATTAAGATGTTCTTAGCAGGAAAAGTTTTTCTCAATACTGATTTTTTTCTACTTTAATTTACGTTGCTTATCAATTTATTAATTAACTAATTGTATACTTAATTAAAAAAAGAATAATTGACAAAATAAAAATTTAATTAAAACTATTACTTACATTGTTAAGGGCGTATGCAAAAGTGACCACCCAGCCATAACCTCCGTCAGGTGGCACTTTATTAGGTCGAGCCATTGTAAGATAAATTGATGCAATATTCACATTTCTCAATCAACGGTAACTTAACTATTTGTGCAGTTAGAAGCCATTATCACTATTCGAGTGCACTACCGGGTCATCTGCGCCCGAGATAATCCACTTAACAGTTTATTGACTTTAATGTCCTAAATAGCACAGGAGCAGTACCCGCATGAATGGAGGAACGGTGGCGAGTAACACGTACAAAAGTAGACATTCCGACACTTGTTATCGGTCTGACTTTAATGTCGTTTATTATCAACACTGAAGTTTTATTGGCCTACAGACTTATTTACCTAATGTTTATCGAATTAAGTTTTGATTATTTATAGCCAAAACAGATGTTTACGCCTAGTTAGATATGAGGTTATGTTGGAACAAATTTCTTGGCAATTCTTTCTGTTTCTATTATAAATACTTTAATTTGTTTATAGTTGATCCTCTTTATGCTAAAAAAATGAAAGATAAACATTGAAACCTGCCATTAATTGCATCTAATTTTAATGATTGCTATATTCTTAAACTATTACTTGTATCGATTTGGTGTCTCTAGAGTCTAGACTCTAGCTTAATTACAATTTCAAAAAAAAAATAATTACTAGTATTTCTCCATTTATTATTAACGTCTATACAATATCGTATTTCGATGTCTATTTTAGGGTTTATCTTGTGGTTAGGTTAGGTAAGTAATAAGAGATATTTCATGCAGTGCAATTTAATAGAATGATATTTTGTATTCGGTTTACTATAGTAATATAACATTTCTTTAAGTTATCTTTAAACAAACTGAAAAAAATACTCGTTTTCTAATCGATAACCGTGATAGAGTTCCAGTCTAACATGTAGAGCTCAAAGAGACGAAGATATTTTATCATTGAATCGCGGTGTCAATGACCATTTCGAAATGAACAAAAGAACAAATGTTAACAATTATCAAGATATTTACATAAAATCGCTACGTGATAATATTGTTGTTTAATTACTGAACAATTAACTTATATATTTATATATTATTAGAGTTTATTGACGTAAATACCAGAGTTTTTGTAAGAGTTACTGGTTTTCAATAGCACTTTCCTTATGACGAGTTCATCGTAACTACTTCATCCTGTCCATCAATTACTTACATTAGTATTTAGTATTTATCTTACTATGTATCCAAGGCTTCCTTGGTCGATGTGAATGAGCTTGTTAATATCATACCATAGTACCTACTACCACACTGCTAGCTAGTCTTTGCTATTGTGAAATTATTAATTTTCATTTGTCGCTAATTGTACGGTAAGTCAAAGATGTATGATATCAAAGATGTAAAGTAAATAAGCAAAGAAATAGGGCTCAAGACAAATCTCTTAGCTACTTATATATTTTACTTGAGTATAGTTTACACCTTGACCATGCCTCAAAAAACATTATGAATGACCGACTTTTATGTAGGTAGGTATATTGAAACCGAATTTTAATTTCTGTCTGACTCAACCAAAGTATAATCATCGATACGCGCTTAGCAACGTTAGAATTGGTAAAAATTATTTATCTAGAATATACGCATTACAGCATTTTCATTTCTTATCGATAAATTAATGGTCACGAATGGAATTAAGTTTATATCTTTAAAATGATTACAAGTAAGCTATCTATATGACGACATAGATTTGAAATGGGCATTGGGTAGAATGCTATAAATAATATGAAAATACTTGTAAATCTTTAAATAATTTTAACATTAATATTAGAAATTGAAGTTAGTCAATCCTTCCCACAACACAATTTCCAAATTGAACATAGGTATTTTGTGATTTTTGTAAAACAACATTTATAAGTTTACACAAACCTTAAATAACTTTGTTAGTTACTCACAACTTAGTAAACAATAAATCTATTATAAATAATTACTGTAAAAGACAGAACGAATTTCGGTTCGCTAAAACAAATGTTTTTAGCACAGCAACTCATATTCAAAATGAATAGACGCAAACTCATTTAAACAAACTAACGTGTACAACCAAATACTATAACGATCGGATATAAGAGGATTTGTTATCACAACACATGTTACGAGTGTTAAAATGATACTGGCAGCAAGATGACCTCCATACCATCACTGGCCACACTAATCAGCATTATTGGTTAATAGGTCGTATTCGGCATTATTCACTTATGGCATTTACATAAAATCCCGAACAATGAAAACGAATAAAGATCGTAAAAAACTATTTTTATTGAAACTAATACAGTAACTAATATTTATATCATGATTTGACAGCTTCTGCATCGATCGCATTCTGCTTTCGCATGATGTAATATTTTTCCAAGCCCCACGAGATGGCTGTGAGCCAAGTGAAAATGTTCAAACAATGCAATGTCACTGCAGTCGTCGTGTTGTCTTTGATCCAACCTGAAAGTAAGCCACTGTATAAATGTTCGTTTTAAAATTAATTTGTGCCTGTACAAAAACATACAAAATTACACATATTCATGTGTTTCATTCAACTGAATCTTTATTATATTATAAGTGTTGTCGAGTGGACGAATAGCCGAAATGCATAATGCAAATGAAAATAATAAATGTTATATCGGAAAATAGTTCATACGCCTTTTAATTCTTACCAACAACGGGACCCAAACTAAGGTAAACCATTCCAGCCGTCAACAGTTGTATACCGGTAGCGCCTGGAAGCTTATGGAGCGGAACATGAGTGGGGATAACAAGGGCCATAAAAACTGTTCGTAATCCCTTTCCGAAACCAATCATAACGGCCACCAGAAGGACTACGGTATAATCTTGACAATATGCTAACACTGAAATATAAATATCATTATTACCTAAATATCGAATATTGCTGTGAAATGTATGTATAAAAACAAAATGTTTACCGACTCTTCCCATGGCCATTGACATAACCCCAAATAAGAAAAACGAATTATTGTCCCAACCGATTTTGCCAGCAACAAAAGGTATGCAGAAGCGAATACAAATATCAACTCCAGCCAGAAGTGACATGAAGAACGCTATTTGCGATTTTGTCATTCCGTAATCTCCTAAAATAAATGGAGTGAGAATTGAAAAATTTAATTCGTTAAAATTTGCTAAGGTTATTCCAAGCATTAGATTGATGAATGTGAAATCTTTTAAAAGGTCTAAATCAAAGAACATTGCAACTTTTTCACAAAATGTTAGGTTTTCTAAAGGGTCCTCTTCATTTTCCTGTTCCTCTTCAAGAATTGTTCCATTAGTTTCATTATTATTAGTGATAAGCTTTGATTGTTCAGCTTCATTTTCATCTTCAGTTTCTTTTAAGTATTGTTCGAGTTTCAAAGAAGCTTGTTTCAAAACTTCGCTTTCGTAATTGAAGTTATTAGACTTCCTTCTATTCTTTGATTTATTTGACTGGTTACTGTGATTATCCCGTAAATATTTTTTTTCTTCGGATTCTTCTTGATTTTTAAATGAAATATTACTGTGGTTATTCTTTTGATAGTTTTCACCGTACTGCCCATCCATTTTAAATGATTTCAGGCTTTTCGCACCCGCCATATGTTTTTCAGCGCGATCAGCGATATATTTCGCTTTTTGCGGATCAATTTTTTCAACAACTGCTTTTTCTTCAGCTTTAAGATCTTGAGGAGCCTTTAAAGACGGACAATCTTCTATTTCAGACTCAGGAATTTGTGTTTCTAATGTTACAGATGTTTTACGTTTTTGTTTGACAATAACTTTGGGCTCACGTTCTTGTGCTAAGACACCCAAATTAGCGGAAGAGTTTTTTTTAGATTCATTCAAATAAAGTGTTGAAGATTTTCTAGATCTGTTTTCTAGTAAATTTGACATTGATGGTTTTTTAGAATTTAATCGCGATGTTTTAGCAGAAGTTTCCCTTGATGATAATCTGCTTCTTGATTGGCGGGATTGACTGAAATATCCATCATTCGCTCGCAACATCATAGGTACTCCAGGATCTGTAATTTCGTATCCAGTATTTACTGGATCATCTTCATTATAAAGGTATTGGCTAGAGAATACACTGAGATTTTTTATTTTCGACACTTGGCTGAAATATCCACTTTCATCGCTCTTCTTTTCGTTTATTAATTGCGTAGTGGGTTGATCTGAGGACAGAAGTCTTTCTTCGTCATTATTGTTTGGTGGTTTAGCGTGCCATTCCACAGGATGTAATAAAAGGGCTCCAGCCACAGCGTGTAAGGCAAATCCGGCTAAAATAAGTACAGCGCCTGTTTCGCCGAAACAGGCAAATAGTGCTGTGATAATATGAGGCCATAACATCGGACCAAGCCCAGTTGTAGTCCATGACAGGCCGGTCGCTAATCTTCGTCGATTTTTCCAATAAGTATTAAGGGCTAGTGCATTGGCAGAGCTGCTTATACCATAACCAGCACCTGGAAATGCGAAATAAATTTGATAAATATTGTTAATGTAACTAGGTAATTAATTTTGCAACAAAATCGAGAAGCTTAATTTTTGTTAGTTCACATAATAAAATTGTATTTTGTAAATGTACATTGTGAGCAATTTTTCTTATCTTATAATGATTTTGTGCAATATACAATTTTTGGCAGTGATTGATCGACGAATTATCGTCGTATAGTATTAATTTGTAATTCAGAGAACGTATTAATTACCAACGAGAAAATTTAACTCTTCAATTTGTCTGTTTTTAATATTGAAATAACCGATTGTTACTAAATGCATATGAATGAATGTATGATATGTCGTGGCCATATCGTAGATTTGCTCATTTCATGAAATGGTCGCATTTCACGAAATGGTTGAATGTCTATTGGCCACATCATGATGTGGTTTGAGTAGATCAATGATAAGAAATCGTTTCTCGATATTTTTTTCATGAAATGATCAAAATTATTTGAACATATCGTAAAATTAACATTAATTATTGGTAGAGGCGCTGCAAGCGCTGTGTTTATGTGATAAGATGGCGGACGCTGGTGAAAATTTTATTATTCGCAGTTAAAAACTTCATAATTCGTTTAATTACAATATGAAGAAAGTCATAGCAAAGAATTTACGACGAAGAGGTTCGAGTACTATGGAAACTGCAGATATCTTATATTGAAGAAAAAATGCGTCTAAAATCCTATAACTATATTTATATATTCTACTAGGTATATTATTATAATTGTTTATTTTCTAAAAAACGATTCGCTTCTGGTACTCGCCGGCCGCTGCCGCGGCACTAACTTGACTGACAATAAAAAAATTCTTTAAATATTCTAAATTTTTTAAATATTTTATCGACTCCCTATATTTTATACGATCTGGCCAAATGTGGATGGCAAAATCGTAAAACATTGATGATTTAACGATCTGATCAAACTATGTTGGCCACATCATGAAATGCGACCATTTCACGAAATGATCAATCATTTCATGAAATGAGCCAATCTACGATATGGCCACGACATGTACACTGCACATACACCAAAATAGTAATTTTTACAATTTTGTCTTGTCAGTCTGTCTGTCTTTAGTCCGATCTGAGTAATATACTGGACCGATTTTGACGGGACTTTCACTGACAGATAGCTGTTGTTATAAGGCTATTTTTATACCGATATTCCCACTGGAACATTAGGATTAAAAGGAAGAACTCATTCACGCGCGCGTGTGAAACTGCGGGGCGCAGCTAGTAATTAATATAAATAAATAATAGGCTCTTACGGTCTTACCGTAAAGTATTGAAAAGCTGATAAGATAAGTGGTGAAGTTGTAAGAAAATGTCGTCAATAGTAGAGCTATGAACACTACAATTGCTCCAGTAAGCGACACTTGCCGATAGCTGAATGTTTTGAAAACAGGACCGTTTGCTAATCCTGAAAAAATAAATCACAAATTAAGATAAATCTCGCAGAAGAGATTACCTCTATGCGTGATATAAATACGTGTCTTCGTCGTGTATAAGTCGTGTAGTTATTTAAACAGGTTAATCTGTATCCAAATATTGAAGATAGACGTGTTATTGTCTTCAAGAAAAAGCATAAAAAATCTAATCAAACTCAAAATCAAACATTTATTTGTTAAATTAAACATTTTCTAAAAGCACTTTTCTTATTCTATATCTATTATTCTTTATCTATTTTATTATTTACCAATCAAAACAAAACGCGGTTCTTAGTTTTTGAAATTTGAATAAATCTTGGGAAGATCTTGGGATTATTTGCATAATACAATATGTATTATCATAAACTCCGTTATGTTTTGAATAGTAGGTGCATAACGCCTGATATTGGGTATTAAAATGGCATTAAGATAAACTTGTAAATATGTAATTGAAATGAGTGATCATGTATATTCGGTTATCAGTTTTGTGATAAGGCACGTCAAATGTGCATTATTAAAATTTAAATGCATTCATTAATGGGATCAAGGACATTTTTTTTTATTCTTATTTTTTTACAGTAGTTTCTGTTTCTGGGACATCTGAAACTGCAGATCGTGTAGGATTTTCCGTTTCAAGCTTTATTCTTTAAAATTACACATCGTATTTTGATGCGGTTTTCTTATTTAAGATGGAGTGGTTCTCGAGAAAGGTTTAAATAGGTATATAATTGTTTTAGACAAAGCGGGCGAAGCCATGGGCAGAATGCTATTTGTTTTGAAGAATGTAATTTGAACAAGAAGGAAACCTTAATTTTACTTATTCTTCATAATGATGTTAATCATTTTATTTCACAGAAGAAACAGTTAAACATATTGTCAGTTAGTGCGTAAGTTAAATGTGCCGTTATTGTGCATAAAGTTACCATCCAATACGCGTCACGCACCGACGCAAGACGTCAGAGCGGAATTCATGTTGATGATGGTCGTCGTCTGAGAGCTGGTGATGCCGAGACGAGCGAATTTGTCCCGAAACAATAGCCCGAATTGCTGGAGAATCGGTAACGCAGATAGCTGTGGAGAATTAATATGTTTATTAAACATTTTGTTCGATCAGCGATTCTTGGTTTTATTGCTCGTGATAGACAAACTTTGGTTTTGAATTTTGTATGTCAGTAAGGGCAAAGAGCAGTCGTAAACGTCATTGTAAGCGACCTCTGCCCAATGTGTTGTATTAATTTAAGCATTTCAATAATGCACAAGCAACCAATTCTTTTCCCAATATATCGTGGTAACCTTTATGGCATATCGTGGTTGGATTGCCAATAATTGAAGAAGGACAATTTGGTGCGCTACTTATTGACACCGGACACCTCGATTCCTTTACGTCCTTTTTATTGACACAAATATGAAACTTTTGTCCAAGGTACCGATAGGTATTAGTAACGAATAAATGTTTGATTGAAAGTGTAATTTAACCAATGTGGGAACCCGAAAATTGGTGAAATTACACTTTCTTACTTTCAAGGTCGTCTTTAGACGTGATTCGCTTGAGAGCATTTATTATATTGGTCTCGTCACAGAGTTAAAATAGAGAGTGATTGTGGTATATTTTAAAAATACTAAATAATTAATTTGTTATATAAGTATGATTTCACCGCAAACAAAAGCGGTTAACAAAATTTAAGATGCACTTAAAGCATGAACACATACCTACCTACTCAAATTTTCCAAATGTAAAAAGTTTGGTTTGGTAAATAATATTATGTACCTACATAGTTACCTATATAATAAAAATGAATCAAAATGTGTTGATAAGCGTAAAACTGACAGAACGGCTCTATATTTTCGGTAATTTTTTTGTTTTTGTTTAGGCGCAAGGAAGGTTCTTATATGGCGAGAAAACACGAAAAGGGGTAATAGGGCAGAACAACAATTTTTTAGACAGTTTTCTTAAGAGTTTACTAATATCACATTCACATACATGCATTAGTAATAGTAGCATTTCAACGTAAGCAAAGAATTTATGATCCCATCAATAATAAAAGGACTTACATTAGAAAATCCTGCTGCAAATATGATCATCCATCCCCATCCTCCATCAGGAGGCACGAATTCGCCTTCCTTTAAAACCTTCGATTTGATCGGTTTCGACTTAGTCATCCTGAAAATAATTCACAGTCACAAATTTGTATATCTTTTTTATTGTATAATATGATATCGGAGAGTCACAACAGTCATTTAGTGAGTGACAAATTTGAGTGGTAATTTGTAGTTACACGAGCGGTAATTAAATCAATTCGCTTTTTATCTAAACTGTCTAACGCTTTTGTGGAATAAATAGAGTCGTTATTCGAATTGAAGTGTAGTCTTCAGTTCAAAAGCAATATTTGTATGAAATTGGTGTTATCTGCCCACGCGTCCGTCCATGCATCTTGGAATTTATCATATAAACATATCATTAGTTTTATAGCATATTGATAACTACTGCGCCCATTTCAAGATAAGCTTGCAGATATGGGCTATGGCAATAGCTATTTGTTTTATAATTAAAAACTTAATTGTCATTTACAACTTTACTCTTAAAAAACTAATCCACAAACATAACCATACACGAGCATCGTTTGCCTAAACGATATCCAACTGTCTAATTCGAATGCGTTTTTAAGAAGTTAAACATAGACAATAGATGATATCTAATTAATTAACGTATGTACTTCGTATGTTTTTAAAAAGACAAAGGGCAAACATAAGTAACAAAGGTAAGTTAAACATCCAAACTTAGTAGTCCCGTTTTCGTTTCGTAGTCGTAACTTGGACATGGACCATATTGGATAGAGAATCAGCCAACATCTATTTTTCAGTAGACAATGTATAATTAAACTTTAAAGTGTAAGTTTATGTACTGTTAATTGCCGTTCGTAGTCGTAACTTAGACATGGACCATATTGGGACCATACAATCAGCCAACTAAGAGTATTAAGGCAGTACAACGCATGCAGGGACAGCTTATACCTATATCGTTCGGCAATCGGCATATACCTAGTAGTAAATACAATGTTAAACTACTGTTTATCGTCTACAGACTATAGTTACTATCAGCTTATCGAAACTAGTCTACCCATTTTAATTGTGGCGACGTGATGTCTCAATAACTAATCCTTTGTTGTACATGAATATATAGTATTTTATTACTAGACATGTCTTCTATTAGTAGGTAGGTACTTATTGGCGTATATTTTCTTCTTTTGAATAATGTAATATAAATAATGATGAATAACAATGTCAATTTACAAGTATATGTATATACAAAAAAATGTATAACGCTTGACTAATGAGTATTCACGAGAAAATCGTATGACGATTTCTTTCATATGTGATTTATATAAAATGCATTGTGAAATGAAACAAACATAATTATTATAGTCGTTTTTCGTCATCTAAGAGAAAATTCACGCGAATATTGTAATACCTAGGTACCACAGATAATTTAATACTATACTAGAAATATGTGCTTATATAAGAAAGTGGGTTTTCTTGTCTATCACAACGCGAAAACGATTCTTATGATTTTTTTCTGGAGATGTTTTCTTATTATAACAGCTGCTGGTAACAGCTAAATTTCTTAAATAAAATAAATAAAAAATAACATTGGTGTGAGGAAATATCTGTAATTCTCAAAAATTGAAATAAATAATAGGTATGGAAATTAATGCGTGCACTGCAACTGTAATCTCCGCATTGATAAGACTCACCTGACTCATATTATATTCACAAAGAAAAAAAAAACTGTTTAATTTTTCACAATAGCTCTCTTATATCAATTATTAAAAAGAACTACACAATACACTAGTTCTCATACGGTTATTCATCTACTGAATGCCATGGAATCTTATGGAGACTTAAGGTTTACAATTCTAGGTAGATTAGCTACGTATTGCATCAATTAAACAAGTACCGACTTATCTGATATTTTATTGTTTGAATTATTTTAATTGTCGTCTATAAACCATGTCCTTATGGTACTTTATTAGCAATACAAATCTAGCTATCCATTCTATATTACCAGAATGAGATCGAATTTTCGCTTTACAATTAGTAGCTTAGATGTAACTTTAAATGTATAGATTCCTACGTAGGCATTAGTGATTAGGTACCTAGTATGTATGAACTAGAAAAAATAGTAATAAGGAAATAGGTATATAGTTCTACAGTAATTTATTAATTAAGGACCTACTACCTATATTATAATATTATTTAAGTACAGGGTACTTACTAAGTTATTTTCGTCGGTTAAAAGACTGATTTGAAAAAAGGCTCTATCCGGAGTGACAATTTTGTCAAGTTAGCAGCACCTACATTTACACCTACAGGTAGAAAACGAGGACACATCAAATGAATCTACAAAATAATTTTTAGAAAATATATTAAACCGAGCAGCCGCCAACGTAAACTCAACTATCCTGTCGTTAGAAAGAGCGTGAAGCCGTGGAAACTTTTTCAACCCTATTCTCCATCTTGAATGCCATAGGCAAGATAATATATATAATAATAGCTGTTAATTGTTATACATATTATTCTACACTGTGATTCTACATAATGAATAATATTAAAAGGAGTATCTACTATGTAATAAGTACGACTTTCATTTTTTTCTTTATAGACAGATCGTAGAGATTGCAACCATTAAGTTGCAAAAAGCTTGCAAAAAGTATCTTTGAGATGTCGATTTGGTTTCAAACAAAGTTGATAGTTTTTATTCATATGAATTTTCTTTACTAGTTACTACATACTACTTCTTACTTTATTTTTAACGTAGTTTTACCACCTTGATACAAATTCCATCAATAATATTGTAAACTAGCGGTCCGCCCCGGCTTCGCCGTGGTACATGTTCATGTTTTCTCTCCATAAGAACCATCCTCGTACTTCAAGGAATATTATAATATAAATAATTATCGAAATCGGTCCACCCGTTCACGCGTGATGCCGCGGCCGTGACCAAGGAAAACGGGTTTCATTTTTATATAGATGCAGCAAAAGTAATATAAAAATAACGACATCTAGCGTTGACTCACAGAACTACAATAAAGCACGTCATGTTTTGTATTCTGTGACAAAAACCTTACATTCAGGTTTTTATTTAAACTTTCATATCATTGTAATAAAATAAATTTAATTTAAATATAAACATTACTGTTATATAAATTTATTTTAATGCATGAGTATTTATTTTAATTAAATAATTTACAAGGTAGTATTCATATATACAGTGCCATCTTGTGATTCCGCAAGTTAATTTATATTGTCTGTATTTCGAGAGTTCTAGGGTTGTGTGTAAATGTATCGATAAGATTATTATATTATATTTTCAGTGTAATCAGTACTATTTTGCTTCAAGATGAAAAAGCCAATTCAATAAAATTCAATGGACACTGATAATAGCCTGATAATTTTTTAAAGTGAAACTTTTATTACATCGTCTCAAACTTTTTGGTCTGTGTAGCGCATGTCGCGTGTATCGCGGCTGCCGAGTAGGTATACCTACTCGGCAGCCGACCGACACGCGACATGCGCTACACAAAGCAGTGTTCGGAACCGTTCGAACAGTTTCACTTTTACCGTGGTTTCATAAAACCACACAACATTTTTTTCTTATTAATATTTCTTCTGAAATGATAAAGTATTGAATAAATGAAATAGAATTGAAGAATGGGGAAATCAAATGTAATCAAGGTGTTTACCTTTATCAAAAATAGTTATAGTACAAATATTTCAATATGTACGTAGAAAATTATATTAACGCTTTGGCAAGATCCGAGTAATAAAATCGATTACAAGTATTTATCTGCTGTATCGATTGAACTTTGTGCCAATCACATCCCTATTTTTTTGCCCAATAAGCAGTAGCTATACTCTGTCCATTATATTATTTGCTTTTTGACAGCTTCACGCCTATGAAGGATTGTATTGTCTATGTTAAAATGTCATACAAATAATTATTGTACTTCATGGACAGGCCCCGCCCACTTAGTGATGTCTACACAGAATTATTCAATGATGGGTCGATAGATTATAAAATCGATAGAAATACTCTGTAAAATGTTTACGATACAGAAAAACTCTTCTATTATGCTATATAATTTAAACATAAAGACAACCAAATTGTAAGATAGAAACCAATAAATAATAAAATATTAGTTTAGTTTAGTTTTAACATAAAATGCATAGATATGTGGTCTTATTATTACATATCTTATTAGTATGTTTACGTTGTAATTATTATTTACGTACCTGATTCGATTTATGATAATATTTTGAATTTATAATTGAAATGGTATCACAATCGATAATCTTTTGTACATCACTTCTGGTATCACCCGTCGAGCTGTCAAAAAGCAATTCTTATAGTGGACAGACTATACCGTAGACAGAGAAACCAGACTATACCGAGTCGCATAGATAGTTCCAAACATAGAGTAGTTCCAAACTACCAAGTTACCAACCAAAGATTCGAAGAAATGTGCAACGAGGGAAAACATATGAGAGAGAAATAACAAAGAACCACAGATTAGGTATTAGTACGAGCAAAGAACCAGGTTATCAAAACAGTTGTAGTTTTGTGTCATAAGTTTTTCGTGCTTTTTGTTAATATTCGTTGCAAGAATTGATTTGACAAAAGTTATTTGATAGTTAACGTTACTATAATAATTTTGACAACAGTATTATTATCCTGCAAATAAAGTTAAATGTTTATTTTTAAAGTGTGCTAAAAAATGTTAACGGTGTTATTGTGAAACTGAATATTTCGTAACTGCATATATGGGACTTCTTTTTAGCACGGTAAGTAAAACCTTATATTTATATCACAAAATATAAAATTAACATGCAAAATTATAAAAATATCGTGGTTTGTTAGACTTGGCATAGATATTGCCAAGATCTCATATTTATTACAAAGAATTTGTGTAATGTGTATTTATTTTTGACCATTGAGCCCGGCTGTCGTTAGAATGCACAAATTCTTCAGGTATTTTTTTTATATATTTTCTCTGTTTCTTAATAATGGCTCATCATATTATATTGTACCTACCTACATTTCAATTAAGTACTTAGAAAAATAAACCCAGTAAATAGTGTAATACCAATACACTGTAGTTAGCTGAAAAGTTAAGAAAGTAGCCTTAAATAAAAATTTTGTTTTTAAGTAGTATTTTTAAATACCTTTCACATGTGCACTACATTGATGAAACTGTTTTAAATTCAAGTAAATATTAATTAATACACACAATATATATAATAAAGTAAGGAAGTTGTGATCATCCTTAAAATAAACACTCAAAAACATTCATTCAATTCCTCCGAGTTAACCTTTGTCATGCATGTTTAATTTTCCTTTACTATATAAAACATTTCAAATGTCAAATTAATAAATACAGTCAGCGTCAAAATATTGAAAGTAGGTGTTGATTTCCTAACAAAGAACTGCAATATAATTCCCATTTCCATGACAGTACACGGAGAGATGATCTATATTAATTACTCACTAACTCTTACTAATTAGTAATGCAATTTGTACAAAGAAAGTAGTCCTAAAAAGTTTAAAAACGCAGTAAATTAAAAGAACCATATATTCTGCCGTTACAGATAAAAACTTGCATTATAACCCTTCTTTCATTGTGGTTGCCTTTGGGGATTAAATTTTTATGTATATTGTATTATTATTATTAGTTCAAAGGAAACACATTTATGATTAGACAATAAAGCAAAATTAGAAGTTTGTTCAATGTAGGTACCTAATTGTTTTTTTTATCATCATCTAGATTAGATTGTTTGATATAAAAACTAAAGACTAAAGAGTCTATTGACATTAATTACCTTAATAGGCATTTCCTTATTTTCATTACTTAATTGTTCTGTAACATTCAGCTAATTAAAAGTGTTTGTGAAATTTTTATGCCCGCCACAATTAAAATAAACATGCATTTAGCCAGAAAAATATCATTTGAATTTGACTATATTCTCTATTACATATATTGAACTTATTTTTATAATTTTATTCAATTTTTAGATTCTTGTTTTTATGAATAAAATGTTACATATTATAATTATAATGACTTAAGACAATAACAATAAGAATTTTCTAATTATATGATACCCTTAGGCACCCGTTACACGCTCAATCTAGAATGTGATCCTTGATCATGATCATTGATCTCAATCCAGATTGACTGTGTAATGTATTTGATTGACGGATCGTGCAATCTGATCAGAAAATATCTAGATTTTTTGAAATCAACGATCTCGATCCTTTGATCGAGATCCAGATTGATCGTGTAATGTAACATGCTGTCAAATTACATCAGTCTGCGTTCGGAGCGCGATGGAGTCGGACGACAATAACGACGATATTCCCGGACGATGGCCCGGCCGCAAGTGCCAACAACGTCGAAAACGCCGGATATTTCTCCAAAAAATTTAATGCATAGAAAATTGAAAATATGGTTAGCGGAAAAATGTTTCTATTCTTTAAATGAATTTTTTAAATCGTGATATTAATAAAAACGTGTTAATTTTAATGTTATTTAATGTATTATATTTATATAATCTGCAATGTAATCGTGAAAAATTTGTATGCCAATTTTTTGGCGAATTGTGTGGACTATTTTATTAATTAAATCATGTGACCTTGTATTACCACAATTCTGGCAAATAAATAAATAATTTGAATTTGATGATCAAAACATGCCTCCTTCATCCTGTAGTAATTTGTGTAATCCTCTTCCTCTTCCGTACTATAAATTTCTTCTAACAAGTTCAAATGTGTATAGATTAGTAGCCATGGTTTAACCCAGCGTTTCCTCTACACGCGTTTTTTCAAAGAACAGGCAACATAATTATTGCTGCACAAGCTTTGTTCTTATTCAGATCCATTTAGTGGTTGTGAATGCGTGTGCATTTGACAATGTCGAACAGTGGACTGATATGATCTGGATTGACCATCTAATGTCGCGACGATCCACATAAAGATTCGTCAATCCGTCACCTGACTTGGATCGTGATCTAGATTGAGCGTGTAACGGGTGCCTTAATCTTTACCCATAAGAACTCAGTTCTTTCATTTTTGTAATACTAGCTTTCCGCCCGCGGCTTCGCCCGCTTTGTCTAAAACATAATAAATTATATACTAAAACCTTCCTCTTTAATCACTCTATCTATTAAAAAAAACCGCATCAAAATCCGTTGCGTAGTTTTAAAGATTTAAGCATACATAGGGACATAGGGACAGAGAAAGCGACTTTGTTTTATACTATATGGTTAGGGAGCCAGGTGCAAATTTGGTTAACTATTTCCTCTCAAGAGATAATTCGTCAGACGCATGAGAGTATAGTATTATAAAGCCTCGTGAACGTCAGCTGGCGCTCGGTTGGGGGGGTGAGCGGTTGTAGCCTCCCACGCACATAGGAAAAAAAATACATTCATTCATTCATTTCCTCTCAGCTAAAAATTTGTCAAATTGTAGCTAACCCAATATCTCAACGAAAAAAAATAGTCAGCTGGTTACAACATGGTGTATTATACGTCAGCTGGTGTCTCGAACATGAAAGTTAAATTTAAAGAAAAATTTATTTTCCGTTATTTCCTCTCAAACAAAAATTTACCTGATGATAGCTTATATGTAACTGTGGATAAATATATATGTCAGCTGGCTGTATCTTGGTGGAAAAACCGTCAGCTGATACGGGAGGCTACAACCGCTCTTCCCCCCAACCGAGCTCCAGCTGACGTTCACGAGGCTTCATAATACTATACTTTGATGCATTTTACTAATTACCGCTTGAGAGGAACTTGGTCATAAAATCTGCTGCTGGCTCCCGGACCAATACTAGCGACCCGCCCCGGCTTCGCACGGGTGCAATGCTGATATTAAATACACTACAGAAAAACTGTGAACGTTGTATATAAAAACATAGCGGCCCGCTCCGGCTTCGCACGGGTATAAAATATATAGCCGGGCGGCCGGCCGGTACCGCCGCAAACGCTACGTCCCGCAATTTTTAAATCTGTAATATCTTCGAAAATATTCACTTAAATCATACGGTGTAAAGGGCCATATAGATCTATATTAAATGAACAATGTATTCAAGGTATTTAATTGGTTAAGGATTAATGCTGTATTGGTTAAAATCGCTTCGAAAATTAGCCATTATTTGTCGTAAAAAGTAAATGACAAAAAAAAGTTATTGTGGGTTATCCATAAGAGATAGACATATACCATCGCGGACTTTTCTGTAGACCTTTTCAATGTGTACAATACTTAGTACATTATTTTGATAAAACTCGTAGGGTTCAGCCTGCGTTTGCAATGTAAGCGGAAAAAATGTAGTTTTTTACGACATCACATTAGAAACCTCAAAAATAACAGTACTTCTCCACTATTTAATGGATGTTATTATACATATAAACCTTCCTCTTGAATCACTCTATCTATTAAAAAAAACCGCATCAAAATCCGTTGCGTAGTTTCAAAGATTTAAGCATACAAAGGGACATAGGGACATAGGGATATAGGGACATAGGGACAGAGAAAGCGACTTTGTTTTATACTATGTAGTGATAAAGTCATAAAAACTATCAATAAATTTAAAAGGATTAAGTGACTAAGCGTGACTAAGAGCGTATACGCACTATGCGGGTAGCCGCATTGCGGGTAGCCGTCCGGCTGACCGCAAGCACAATTATGTACGTAATATTCATTTCTATGCGCACTGCGATGCGGCTACCGCAGACCGCACAGTGCGCATAGAAATGAATATTACGTACATAATTGTGCTTGCGGTCAGCCGGACGGCTACCCGCAATGCGGCTACCCGCATAGTGCGTATACGCTCTTAAGCACAATTATGTACGTAATATTCATTTCTATGCGCACTGCGATGCGGCTACCGCAGACCGCACAGTGCGCATAGAAATGAATATTACGTACATAATTGTGCTTGCGGTCAGCCGGACGGCTACCCGCAATGCGGCTACCCGCATAGTGCGTATACGCTCTAAGTGTGTAAGTATTTACACAATATTCATTATCATAGGAAGATCATATCCCTAAGAATAATAAAAGTGGCAAAGATTTGCTTCATCTATGTAGCACTTGTTCTGTTGTGATTTGACACAGGTAGTTAAGTTCTATTTCATCCTATTTATTAGGAGATAGGCGGTAGGCCACGTTTACAACATACATATTTTGTTTTATTGATATAGGTTGGCATATACCTGCTTTTGGGTGGTGCTACTAAAACTAGCCATCAGGTGGCCCACAAGCTCGGTATATTTCTACTCAAGTAAAATTTGTAGTAGGTATATTTTATAACTGAAAATCTATACATAGGTATATTATAAAGCTGAAGAGTTTGTTTGTTTGTTTGAACGCGCTAATCTCAGGAACTACTGGTCCGATTTGAAAAATTCTTTCGGTGTTAGATAGCCCATTCATCGAGGAAGGCTATAGGCTATATAATATCATCACGCTAAGACCAACAGGAGCCACGCGGATGCAACCGCGGAGCGCAGCTCACTGCTCAACACTAGCGTTATATCGTAACAAATTTGCCCTTTGTTACATTCCGTTGTCGTTTTTGTGATGTCATCACGAAGGGTATTGCCCAACGTTTCAAAGAATTTAAAACTTTACAAAAATACGTACTGTCACCCGCCAGGTTTCCCCGAGCGCGTAAGAATAATAAAAGTGGCAAAGATTTGCTTCATCTATGTAGCACTTGTTCTGTTGTGATTTGACACAGGTAGTTAAGTTCTATTTCATCCTATTTATTAGGAGATAGGCGGTAGGCCACGTTTACAACATACATATTTTGTTTTATTGATATAGGTTGGCATATACCTGCTTTTGGGTGGTGCTACTAAAACTAGCCATCAGGTGGCCCACAAGCTCGGTATATTTCTACTCAAGTAAAATTTGTAGTAGGTATATTTTATAACTGAAAATCTATACATAGGTATATTATAAAGCTGAAGAGTTTGTTTGTTTGTTTGAACGCGCTAATCTCAGGAACTACTGGTCCGATTTGAAAAATTCTTTCGGTGTTAGATAGCCCATTCATCGAGGAAGGCTATAGGCTATATAATATCATCACGCTAAGACCAACAGGAGCCACGCGGATGCAACCGCGGAGCGCAGCTCACTGCTCAACACTAGCGTTATATCGTAACAAATTTGCCCTTTGTTACATTCCGTTGTCGTTTTTGTGATGTCATCACGAAGGGTATTGCCCAACGTTTCAAAGAATTTAAAACTTTACAAAAATACGTACTGTCACCCGCCAGGTTTCCCCGAGCGCGTATGATTGAAACGGCATTTTATTAGGAAATCTTTTTCTCGAATTGTTATAGATAGGTATCTTAAATTGTAGTCATATATCTTATTGCCGTATACAATAACAAGAATGTGCGTCAAATATCACCAACACAGGTCGTGAACATTTTGTGGAGTATCGCAAACCTGACGTCTATGTTATCGCAAATATAACTTGCGGTTGGCGTTGATTGTTTTTTACCGAATATAAACCTCTGTCGTGGCCATATCGTAGATTTGCTCATTTCATGAAATGGCCAACATAGTTTGATCAGATCGTTAAATCGTCAACGTTTCACGATTTGGTCATCGACATTTGGCCAGATCGTATAAAATATCTTAGAGAGACCATAAAACATTAAAAAATTCAGAATATTTTAAGAACTTGTTTATTGTCATTTAAGTTAGTGCCGCGGTAGCGCCGGCGAATACCAGAAGCGAATGGTTTTTTCAATAGAAAACAGTTAGGTTATGTTAGGTTAGACTTTAATAAGCAACGCACGAGCCGAGCGAGCAAAGCGAGCGTGCCGCGGCAGCGGCCGGCGAGTGCCAGAAGCGAATCGCTTTTTAAAAAAGAAACAAAAATGGTCGCATTTCGTGAAATGGCCATCCACGTTTGGCCAGATCGACGATCTGGCCAAATGTGGATGACCAAATCGTGAAACGTTGACGATTTAACGATCTGGCCAAACTAAATTGGCCATTTCATGAAATGAGCAAATCTACGATATGGCCACGACACCTCAAAATCGTATTGATATGTACTTATTGTGTTATTATTATCGTATTGTCTGCATCTTCTACGACTGCCTAAATCTGGTAAGAACATCATTATTTTTTATCTTTATCTTTGTATTATAATTAGTTACCTATAAACTTTATTTATATACAATAATTATTATTTCTATTTAAGTATTTACTTACGTTTATTTTAATCTAGACGCGTGTTTCGGTGGGATGCGTGTTCATATGGGTTAAAAAAGAAATAGTCTATTGTTACTTAGTAATTAAACATGAGATTTTAAATCGTAGCGAACAAACAAAAAAAAAAAAAAAAATATGGGTCCATAATGTCAGAACTCAGACGTACGCCACTGAGCCTAAGTTTAACATTGCTCACTTGTCCTAATAATTGCAATCAACATAATGAATCCTCATTCAAAAATACAGGGCTTATAGTAGAGCTTTTACTGTGTGTCTATTCCATAGTCTATACCTACTACGTGACTACGGTAAATTAGCTTGGAGAAATTTTTGCGTTTGTAGTAGTGTATGGTCAGCAAATAAAATAAAACAACATTTTATTTTTAGTTTTTATTTTATACAGGGTTACTTGTAAAACACCAGCAACCTCGCAGGACAAGATAGCTAACATCATAAGTAACAACATTTGTTCTACGACTTTTGGCATAACGCAATAAATTATTTTTAAATGATTTTTTAAACTTTTATTGTACTCTCCTTACATTTGTAAGTCTATGTTCTATTAATTATCGGATGGACGACGCGACGCCCCCTTCCCCCTCTCGTTCGCTTTTTGTTTACGTAATTTTTGGGAGGCGTAGAGTTTATAATATTCAGACGGAAAATTAAATGAATATTTATTTTTGTATGAAAATAAAATCTAACAAATTATCAAAAGTCGAAATGTTGTTACTTATGATGTTAGCTATCTTGTCCTGCGAGGTTGCCGGTGTTTTACAAGTAACCCTGTATATATAAGGGATTTTAAATTAAACTATATGTGTTTCTCCTCTGAAAAAGATGAGACTTTATTTTAATATTTGCACATTTAACATACATATAACTTTTACATTAACAATGTTACTAAAATGAAAAATTTACTAACCTGAAAAAGAAACGACATTTAAAGTTTAATTCTTTAGTTTGAGAAGTCAAAGGCTTGCCTCGACCATGTTTTAACACTGGAGCCATATTGAATTAACAATATAAAGTTACAACACTTACACACAAATTAAACACTAGTTATGGCCCTGCCTTCATACAAAACTGCTGAATACGCCGTTCGCACGGGAATAGAATGTGGATGCGATTTCCCTTAGTTAGCATCCAAGCTTACGTCTTTATAATTATTAAACTGTATAAATTCATTCTTTAACTCCGGTCTGCATCGTGCAGACATGGGTGTAAAAGTCTCATTTTAGCTATTAAATGTAGTTTTTAAGTACATCTGAGTTTTCATTTGGGGCCTCCGGCTGCGGGACATGTAATTCACTTCAACAAATATTATAACAATAATAACAAATAATAACAACAATCAACAAATACAAAATTTATCAATTAAACTACGTACATAATAATTATAATTTTTGAATGAAATGTGCTTTATGTTCTAACGGTACCAAACGACTGCACGTGGCACCTGCGGACAGCGTAAACTGGTTTATTCTGGTTTTGTGCGTGTTTCCACTTTCCACTATCAAGTGACGATTTATTTATTTGTTTTGTTTCGTAATTATTATGGTCAAATATTAATTATGAAACAAATTATTATGGACACGATATTTTATTGTTTCACGGTAGTCGCCTTGTCGTTTGCTCAAGGACGTAAAATTGAATGATATATTTTTTTTTATAAAGTCAAAACCATTTTCTTTCAAATAAAAACTTGTTTTTATTGAAAACAAAAGTGTTGCTAGGAATAAGTATAAAATTAAATAGTAATGTTAGGATATCGAAACATTTTTGTATAGGCCAGAACGATATAGTGGAAACGCGCTCTAAGATCTGAGTAATATACACACCACTACATATGCAAAAATTTCTCCAAGCTAATTTACCTGTAAATAGGGTCTTAGGCCTTAGCCGCATATCTGTTTACACGTTTGTCGTCTAACGTCTGTCTGTCGACCTAAGAGCTTTTTTATTAGAGAAAGCCGACATGAATCTAGGACTCCTAGATTGTTTACCGGTGCCACAGTAAATATAACGCAACACGCATGAAATAAACTTTTTTACATTGACCGTAGATTACCACAGATCTATTTGTGTGACCCACATACATGAACAGTGTCCTTTCATATAATAAAACAACCAATGAATAATAAATTTGATGATAGGTACATTAAATACAACATTACCTTTAGAACTACACTAGCAAAACGTTTCAATTTTCTAGTCTAATGTCAATTATATTAAACACATTGAATAATATTGTAAAATGTGAGATTTAAGAACCTGTTTGTGATCTTTATTTTGAATCGTCCTAATATACTTAGGTAGGTATTATAAGTCTATAAAATATTAGAAATGATCAGTGATTCTTAAAAATGTTATTAAAAACTCACTTTACAATAATTATTATTTCTATTTAAATAGTTAGGTATAGTTCCTACTGATAAATGCATTGGTAAAAAAGCCTTAATACAATCGATCGTAAATTTTACAATTATTGATAATTAATAATTATTAATTATCTATGCAATATTGTGTCTTTATTATGCATTATAAACACAGATAATATATTATTGGTATCTACCTAGTTAACTGATAATTTTTAAAGATCGATCTCGATGCACGTGATTATTGTGCAATAATATGATGTCTGAAGTGTTTGAGGCTGATAAAGTTCTTGATTATTATTATTGACCGACATTTAGGAGTGTTTACAGCATTCAATCTCAGCATCGTTTGTTTTTTTATCTGATAGCAATGCGCCTTGTGAGGATGTTACATATTAAATAAATAAATAGGTACATATGATATTAATCAGCATCTGCATCGGCCCTACAACAGTGAATGAACTACCTACAATTCGATTTAAAAGATCTATTCACTGATAAAACATTGTTTACGTGTTGGGGGTCGCGTAGGTATAAAGTCTGAGTGGCCTTCGATTTAATAATAAAATTTAAAGTGATACATACATTGAAAGGCTAATAATTTAGTATACATGTATTTGCGACACTCACACGAGGGTTGCCAACACTTCATCATCAAAATATAGTATTTTCCAAAATAAGGTGTAAAAAAAATAGTACATTTAAAAAAAATATAGTATTTTAAGTATAGGAAAAACAAAAAAAATAGACAAATGTATATTTGTTAATTATTTATTTTTATAAAAACTATATTTTTTTGCACTTCTTGCACTGTGTAACAGCTTTTTGTTTAAAATAAAAGTGTCATATGCTTTGTCACATTCAATTTTTAAATTAATATAAATAAAAAGCTCATTTTTTTATTACCTAATGATACACTACTTATGTTTCTTTCTTCTCGCCACTTTCATAACCGAAAATATCCTTTCTGTGAATGCCGAAGTGGCGGGAATAGAGAGCAGGTATGAAATTACTTTAAATAAATTTGGTACTTAAGTCATTTTCAGTATTTTTTAAAATATGCTGCCATTTTTGGCCTGTAGTTTTGTCAGTAAAGTCACTACAGTCTTTTACTGTAGCAAAGATTTTATTCAATATCGTTATTTCAGAATATAGGTCGTCCATTTTGATACTCGATTTTTCTTAACTTTTTTTAAATTTTTGATTTTAAATAACCAATTGCTTTCACCGAAATCAAACCATTTATTAAGATACCTAGTCTAAACATTTATCAAGAAATAACAAAAAATTCTTTTGAATTCCGTAACTTTCTGTAGGGGATTTTGCTTCTAATTATTGCAACATTTTTTTTAAATATTATAGTATTTTTGCGTATTATACATATATGTTTTCAACAGTATATACTACGCAGACCCGAAATATAGTACAATACTATATATTATAGTACGGTTGGCAACCCTAAGTCTCACAACCACAAAGAAAAATCGTCTCATTGGAAGTGTGTTAAATTTTGCGTATAAACAACACATTATACGTACCTACGTGTTTTAAAATATGGAAATATTGTTATATAAGAACAGGTAATGTGAAACCGGAATTTGATAAATGGCAAATATTAGTTAGGTGCAAATTCTGTGTAGACTGATGGTTCGGCCAATTCGACTTGTACGTAGGTAAATATAATTTACTAGCGACCCGCTCCGGCTTCGCACGGGTGCAATGGCGGCCGGCCGGTACCGCCGCAAACGCTACGTCCTGCAATTTTGTAATTATATTCGAAAATATTCACTTAAATCATACGATGTAAAGGGCCATATAGATCTATATTAAATGAACAATGTATTCAAGGTATTTAATTGGGTAAGGATTAATGCTGTATTGGTTAAAATCGCTTCGAAAATTAACCATTATTTGTCGTAAAAAGTAAATGACAAAAAAAAGTTATTGTGGGTTATCCATAAGAGATAGACATATACCATCACGGACTTTTCTGTACACCTTTTCAATGTGTACAATACTTAGTACCTAGTTAGTACATTATTTTGATAAAACTCGTAGTGTTCAGCCTGCGTTTGCAATGTAAGCGGAAAAAATGTAATTATTTACGACATCACATTAGAATCCTCAAAAATAACAGTACTTCTCCACTATTTAATGGATATTATTATACATATAAACCTTCCTCTTGAATCACTCTATCTATTAAAAAAAACCGCATCAAAATCCGTTGCGTAGTTTCAAAGATTTAAGCATACAAAGGGACAGGGAAATAGGGACAGAGAAAGCGACTTTGTTTTATACTATGTAGTGATGGCCACATAAAAAGATAATACCTCCATGATTATTTCAGTGAATTCTGTTATTTTAAAGTGTGACAGCTAAAACTGTTTACGATGCTATTACCTTCTTAGTACTGATATTGAATAATTCAAGAGTTTGTTGTTATGGCATTTTTTTGTATTTCTTTTCATTACGATTCATAGAAACGGTTCATAGCTTTTGTTATGACTTATGATATTTTATGTAGCACTATCTTTCCGCCCGCGGCTTCGCCCGCTTTGTCTAAAACGTAATAAATTACCTAAATACTAAAACCTTCCTCTTGAATCCGTTACGTAGTTTTAAAGATTTAAACATACATATGGACATAGGGACAGAGAAAACTACTTTGTTTTAATTATATCTACTATGTAGTGATATTATAATAATATAAAGAAGTCTTGTATTTTTCACTTTAAATCTTATGTTTTATTATTTAATAAAAAATTATTTGAATAATTCGTTGTGCAGCTCACGAGAGGCTGAGGCGGACGGACCAGCTATCAAATATTAAATCATACACTGCATTCGACTACTGACGTCGGGTGAGGTCGTTGTCCTCTTTCGGCTTTCTGACTGAAATGATGGTTCTAAAAAAATTGAAAAAACTCAAAACTCTAAGAACATTCGAGAATTAAAGACAGAATATTAAATAAAATGATCTTATTATTATTTGTTGAAAAATCGTGTAAAATTAATAATTTATATCTACTAAAATAATAAATGCGAAAGTCTGTTTGTATGGCTGTGACTCTTTCACTAGACCGAATTGGAGTAAATTTGGAATTAAAATAGATAGGTAAAACGTGAGCTTTTTTTTCAAAAATCAACTAATGAAACTAGAGATAAAAGGTTATTGCCCGTGGTTAAACTGCGCGACACAGCTAGTTCGTTATTACTAATTAACGAATTTGTTACATATTACAAATGTATAAATACTCGTAATTGATATAGGTTACTGGGTCACGATAATTGATAAGTGATATCTTTATTGTCTTGTGAAATTTTATTATCTGATCATCATTTTAGCACATCATTTATAAATAATCTAAGTACTTGTAATAAAAATGACTCAAGCAAACAAATGTTAACAAACAAATCAAATGTTTTAAAACTTAGATTACAAAATAAAAGACAGATGGAGCGTTGCCGAACTAAACCGAATAATTTATCGTCATTTCCATAAAGCTATGTGTGCTGTCATTTCGCCGTGCGTTGCACTGTCTAACACGGTGCTTCTGTGTGCGTGTAATGTTACCAGATATTGAAAAATTTCACAAATTTTGGCCCGACTACGGAAGAAAGAGGGTTATGTTTTTCGAGTGTATGTATGTATAATATTTCTTAGACACGCCCTGCAGTATAAACTGTTGGATCGATTTTGAGTTGTGAGGTGTCATTGCAATCATCGGAAAATTTATGAAGGTAGTGGTGGTAGTGACGTAGGCTACATAAATTAGCAGTCAAGTTTTAATTTTAATTTTAATTTTTAATATAAATTCGGGTTTATGATATTTTTTTATATTATTGTAAAAATTATTTTGTTACATAAAGCACCTATCTACTAAAGTTATATATGGACAAAATAATTTTATTCAATTTTTAATTAAATAAATTACATTAAAAAAAAGTTTTTATTTTTCAAAACATGAATGCGAATAGCGATAGTTTTTAGTCGAGAATGTGGGACATTTTATTTTCATCATATCCATCATGGAGTTCACATGAATTAAATCGCGAGCGAAAACGACTATGACGCTTTTTATAAAAGTAACAAAAAATGTATAATGCTTATTAAAATAATCTAATATTGATCATGAACCTTTATTGCACATACATACAATCACATACAAATAATCACATTCACGATCGAAAAATCCAACAGCACTACCCCGTAGATCTTTTAACCATTTTACCGTTTTACCCATAAAAATGGCAAATTCATTTTCAAAATACTGGCAGCATACGTTGAAGTTTTGAATTCCTTCGTAAATGTAAAATTATTATTTGTATACAAAATTAAATAAGCCAAATAATCTACAGAAAACCTGTAAAACGATGTTTTATCTTTTTGTTTTTTTTCGGGAACAAATTTTACAGCGTTTTAATATCACAAGACAGCATTTTTTTACTAAAATATCAAACCCCTTTTGACGTATTGCATGACACTAGAATCGCTATAACACTGGCGGAGGTTCGTATTCGTTTTTGATTTCGTATTTTCTTTGACAAGGGCGATGGACGACTGACATGCTCCATCTGCCTTTTATTTCGTAATCTAAGTTTTAAAATATTTAGTATCCTACAATAGGATTGTGAATATAGTTATAACTTATAACTTCGAAAAACGTTATTAAAAACATGTTGAATAATTATAAATATCGTGTGTAATTGTGTATTTTACGCTTGATTGATGTTCTTGGTCATTTTCATGCATCAACATACGGCATTATATTTAAAATAATTTCTACCTTAAGAACCGGTGATAAGAATTCAAGAACAGTGTTGGTTGTCTCTCTATAACAGCCCCGGATCAGCAAACTGGAGCACTTGTCACGCGCGGCAGTTTCTTAGGGGCGCCAAATCCTTGAGAGTTGAAACAAGAATTCGAAATATCGTAGAAGTGAAGCCCCGTTCCTACAATCTCATATGTCAAGTTATCGAACATACAATATCATACATTATCAAGTTATCGAATCTGTTAGGTAGTTTTTGAACATATACAGTTAAGTGTCAAGTGATTTACGAAGGCGCATCTTAACAGATCAAGTAATTCTTTTTTGGACGCGTGCGTATTGTGCGTTATCTTTCTGACAGGGAAATCCCCATCATATCTCTAAGAGCCAAGTCGAACAAATTCGAATACTCGAACTTCAAGTGACAAACACTGTCTGTCGTGTGTTGTTTAACAGTTTTTCTCAAACACTAAAGGGAAGGGGCGCCACTATCGAGTTTTAAAAAATCGTAGATCCGGGGCTGCGTGCCTGCGTCCAAGTTATATATTTTATTGGGATTAGATAAAACTTAACTGGGATTATATAGGGACTTGTTTCTATAACTATTTAAACAATTGTAATTATGTTGAATTTACTACAGGATCTAGTTTTACAAACAAGCGGACATACCTAATAGTTAGCATCAATTCAATTTTAATTTACTAGTAATTTTGAAACAGCCGTATCGATTTTAGAGTTTTTTTTTTCTGTATAAAATTTAAAATTCTGTAAAAAAATACATATTACATATATGTTAAATGAAAGTAATGGAATAATTTAAAGTTTTCTAGAATTTTCGATTATATACATATAGGTCTGCCGTAACAGCGTTTGCGCTCCCGTATATAATCGAAAATCCTAGAGAACTTTAAATTATTCCATTACTTTCATAAAACATATAATATGTATTTTTTTTTATTGCAAATTTGTAAGCTAAATCTATCATTTAATGTGTATTTTTTTTTATTTCTGTTGTATGTACTAGAAATTCGACGCCATATACGCATAAAATTTCATCAAAGTAAGGCTATTTTAACTTAGATTTTCTTTGAATTTTTGAATAAAAATACTTAAAATTCCTCGAACACTTTTTAGGATGTCAGTGTCTTTATTTTTGTATATTTTATAAGAAAACTTCTTATTTTAAATTCTGTGTAAACTACAAAGACACGAACGTCCCGCATTGAAAAAATCACACACGCCTCAGGTTATTGGCTATTAAACAAACTAGACAATGAAAATCAATAAATTGTCTAGGACACTTTTTAGATATTGAATAAATCTTTAATTTAAGATATTATACACACTGTTACATACATAACACATTGTTACTAATTCACTTTTCTTAAACGAGCTGCTAAAGAATTACAGAAACAAGTCAATATCACTCTAAAATCGATACGGACTCTTAAATATTCATTTGTTAGTTACGTACTGTGTATTTTTCTTTGTAATAAAATAATTTGAGACTCTATGGAAAGATAAATAGAAACACCGATCACAATTTTCTTTACTAAATATACTTAACTAGAATTAAAGATGATCGTTTTGAAATGCTCCAAGTTCCAACTGTATTTATCTTCAATCAGTAACGATTAACACATACAAAACGAAACATACTCGCATTCTCGTATCTTTATAAGGATGTAATCTACAATGTATTATTACTAGAGATGAAACGGATATCCGGTAACTATCCGGTATCCGGCCTATCCGGCCGCCATAATACTATCCGGCCGAATACCGGATAGCTACTATTCGGCCGGATATACATCCGGCCGATAAAAAAAAAATAGCTGGATAAAAGAAACATATTTTTGAGTAATTATTTGCTTTATTTAGCAAGAATCACATTTCCCCGAAATCAATAATTATTGAATATGTTACGAAACTTGCAAGATATTATTTTACTTGATAGGTATTAAAATTATTGCAATTAGATTATTTATTATTAGATACATTACCTGCTGTTTTCGCTTCGCCGCCACGAGAAATATTAACATTGCATAATAAACAAAGAGCTATCTTTTTATTTTCACTGCTTATGTCAAAGTATTTCCATAAAGACGATATTTTCTTCACCGATGCCATTTCTCGGTGCTAAATCTTTTAGACCTATGTATGTACTTAAAATAATAAGAGCACTAATAAAATTATAACCTAAAAACGATCACGCACGTGTCTGCCCTGCATGCAATCGAAACAATAATAAAATTGTACAATTGTTAACTTCACTCATCAACGAAAAGAATCGAACCGAGTCCATCCTATCGTTCGCGCGACGCCTACGCAAACGGCTAAGTTTCGCCGGATATTCGGTGGCCGGATATTCGGCTATCCGGCCACTTGGTTGGCCGAATATCCGGTATCCGGTATCCGGCCAAACTGCTATCCGTTTCATCTCTAATTATTACCTTTTTTTTTTTTTTTTTTAAGTGGGGAAATCTTGCATAGATACCCACGGCCTCCGGGGAAGGGGCCGTGGGTTATGTCGGATTCCTACCGACCAAAACCCCACTGTGTTCCGTCAAGCCGCATCAACGACGGGGCCACGGGTATGGTAGAATTCTTCCGTGACCCCGTCAGCGGCTGCCCGTCGCCGGGCCAAAACAAATTGTGAGCCAACCAGCTCTAACCTCATGGGGCGGCGTGAGCGGAACACGTCTCACGCCACCACATCTCTCCGGACGATGGACTAAATCCCCGCTCCATCGCCCGGCTCCCCTCGTTAGGGAGGCTGGTTGCGGCCGCGTAAATCAGCCGCAACACGACGACGACGCCCAATAGGGCGTCGGCGCCGGATCGGGTCCGCGTGAGGATCCCTCTCGCGGACCCGCTCAGCCTCCTCTTTCCGCGAGATCACGTCCTCAGAGAACGTGATCATCGCGCGCCAGGATCTGTCGCTGCCCACCATTGCACGAACTATGGAAGGCAGAGAGAGATCCGACCCGACGACCGCGACCAAGCGAGCACGAGGCTCGGCCCACGCGGGGCACACGGCAAGAGTATGATCTGCCGTGTCCTCCGGGCAGGCGCACCAATGGCAAGCCATGCTGGGCTCCCTCCTCGCGACTTTGCACAGATACCGCCCGAAGCAACCGTGCCCGGACAGTACCTGTGCAAGGCGGAAGGTTATGGCCCCATGCCACCTGTCGCACCACTCTCGCAGCACCGGTCGAATTGCTGCGACCGTCCGCTCTCCAGCGCTGGGCTCTTCGAGCCGGCGTTCCCACTCCCGGAACCGCCGTTCGACGGCCTCATCCCTCCACTGCTCAACCTCCTCATAGGATGGGTTGAGCCCAAGTAAATTGGACGCCGAGACGCGGCGATACACGTCCGCGAGCATCTCGGCGTCCAGTTCCCACGGTGGCGTTCCGGCCATCACGCACGCTGCCTCGAATGAGACCGTGCGGTACGCCCTCACTACCCTAAGGGCCATGACCCGCTGCGGTCTCCGCAGGAATGGTCTATTACGGGCGCTTAGGGCATCTGCCCAGATGGGGGCCCCATAGAGGGCCATGGAGCGGATTACGCCTGTATACAAGCGGCGACACCCACCCCTGGCACCCCTAAGGTTTGGGAGCAAGCTTCCCAGTGCCCCGGCCACCCCAACAAGACGGGGGGCGAGGCGACGGAAGTGCTCCACGAACCTCCATCTGCTGTCCAGCACAATGCCTAGGTACCGCATTGTGGATCCAACCTTGATGGGCACCCCGCTAACCCGGATCTCCGATCCAGCGCTGTGTAGCCTTCGACGGCCGGGAAAGAAGATAGCCTCCGACTTCTCCAGCGCCACCTCGAGACCCAGCCGCCGAATGCGACCCACCACGTCCGCCACCCCCGCAGCAGCTAGGAGAGCCGCCTCGTCATACGAGGCACCACGCGCGGTCACCAGGGTGTCGTCCGCGTAGCAGGTTACGCCGACACCTGGGAGATTTGCGGCGCGCAGGACCCAGTCGTATCCAATGTTCCACAGGAGAGGTCCGAGGACTGAACCCTGTGGAACACCGCACGAGACCTCCTTCTCGCTCCACCCATCCCGAGTAGGATACGCCACAGCCCTGTCCGAAAGATATGATCGCAGTAGGCGCATCATATATTCCGGGACGCGGTGAAAGTGGAGCGCGTCCAGAATCTTCTCCCACGGCAGGGTGTTGAAGGCATTGGCGATGTCCAAGGACACCGCCAGAACAACCTCGCCGTTCTCAGTCGCGCTCTCCACAGTCGCCCTCACACGCGTTATGGCATCGAGCGTAGACCTCCCCCGGCGAAAACCAAATTGGTTGTTGCTGAGGTCCGGACCTATTCCCTCTAAATGGTTGACGAGGCGAGCTGCGAAAACGCGCTCAAAAAGCTTGCTCACCTCGTCAAGCAGAACGATAGGCCTGTAAGCAGTGGGTGAGATCTGCGGGCGCCCATCCTTCCTCAGCAGGACCAAGTTCCCCGTCTTCCACCTGCGGGGAAATTGGCCCTGCCGAAGGCAGGCTGAAAATAACTGCTCTACTCGGGGTCCGAGAGCCTCCATCGCCAGCACCCAGGCTCGACCAGGGATTCCGTCTGGGCCTGGGGCGGTGTTCTTCTGCTTGAGTCGCCCCACCGCTGTTTCCACTTCGTCCCGGGTGACATCCGGAACAGATACACCTGCAGAGTCTTCCTGTTCATCAGACGTCGCCGCCGTTGTCAAGGCATCTCTTCCCCTCTCTGGGAACAGGGTTGCTACAATCTGTTCCAGTAAACGAGGCTCGAGGGACTGAGACAGGGGAGGGGCCCACGGGCGGAGCTTCTGCCTTACCCGCTTGTACGGCCGACCCCACGGTTCTCGGTTTAGGCTCTCAAGCATTTCGTCCCAGGCCCGGTCCTTGGCGCTGCCGATTGCCTCCTGCAGAGCCGTCACGCACTCCCTATAAGCGGCATATAGTCGCGTTTCCTCCTCCTCATCGCGCCATCTCCGGCGCCGGTGTCTGGTGTACGCCCGCCTCGCAGCCACACAAGAAGTGCGCAGCTGGGCGATTTCGGCAGACCACCAGTACATCCGACGTCTGCGCGGAGTAGAGCGGGCTCTGGGCATCGACGCGTCGCAAACCTGCACCATAGCGTTTGCCAGCCATGCTGCTTCATCCTCGACCGAACCGTCCTGTGGCGCAGGCAACCACGACTGCACTATGGCAGCCTCAATCAGAAGATCCCTGTCGAGGCTCCGAAGTGCCCAGCGTGGACGCCTATCAGTCCGGGAAGACCAGCTGGAGGCAATCGAGGGCGCAGATATGCTGAAGCGGATGTAGCGATGGTCCGACAGCGTCTCCACATCGGTAACAACCCTCCAATCCTCGATTCGCCGTGCAAGGGGGGGGCTTGCAAACGTGACGTCAACGATGGATCCACCCCTTTGCCTCACACACGTTAATTCCGACCCACGATTGAGAACCGAGAGATCGGCCGCAACCGCCCAGTCCTGTAATACTGCTCCCCGCGCATTCCTCACCGAAGATCCCCATGCCATTGACTTGGCATTGAAATCTCCGGCCAGAAGTATAGGCTGAGGACGGGCGAGCTCAATCAGCTCCCCCAACTCTGCCAGAAACTGCTCGAACTCGTCCAGTCCGCGGTTGGGAGAGAAGTATACTCCGACCACCGTGTATCCTCTGATTGAAGCCGAGACGCAGCCCCGCCGCCGGACAACTCGTTCCATAGTCACACCCCCCTGAGCCACCAACGTCACCAAGCCATCCACGTCCCCCACCCAGTTATCCCGGAGAGGTACCGAGTATGGCTCAGCTACCACCGCCACATCTATCATCCACTCCGCCAGACTCTGGAGCAGCAGATCTTGAGCTCTGGCGCAGTGGTTAATGTTGGCTTGAAGAAAGCGGAGGGCCATCGCTACGTCTCCATTCCTTCTACCTCCACAGGCGCCTCTAGTGGCGCAGGGCAGGAACGCGATGCGACTACTGGGCCATCGCGACTCTTGCCTCCTCTCTTCCGCTTAGGGGCTTTGCAGGCCGGGCCCCCGAGCCGGTGTCCCGCAGGTAGTTTTGCATCGGCGCAGAGGACACAATGAGCGGTTGCAGAGCACCCTGCAGCCTTGTGCCCATTTTCGCCACACCGATAACAGACGTTGCTTCGGTCTGTCGGCGATGAGCACATGGCTCTTACGTGTCCCACCTCCAGACACCGGAAGCAGCGTTGCGGCTTCACTGCGCCAAGCGAGACCCCCGCGGAAACCCATCCAACAAGGATGCGCCCAGCCTGCGCCACCTTTTTCGCGGCGGCTACCGGGCAACTCACCCACGCCGTGGTGGAGCCCCTCGAGCCCACGCGCAGACCACTACACTTGACCTGGTCCGCGGGGCACTCACCCACCCGGGAGATTGCAGCTGCGACTTCCTCGGCAGCCACCGAATCGTCGAGACCAGTGACCCGAACCTCCGCGCACTTTATCGGCCTGGATACCTTGATGGTATCTTCGCCCCACACCTCGCGTAGTCTACCAGCAAGGGCGTCCGCCTCCTTTGCACTTGTAGTGCCCGGTATTTCCAGAATTCTGGATCTCTAATTATTACCTACTTATCGCCGTCAGCTGTTTAAAGTTCATCAATTGTAATCTTTGTAAAAAATTCTTATGTGTTATGCTGAATACGTGTTGATAAACGTTCGGTTGCAATTAACATGAAAATATTGCAGAATTTTTATCTTAAGTAATTTCTTTTCATATGAGGAGACGTAACTAAGACCTTAATTTTTCAATCAAAAGATATAAATTACGATAAGTATTATGTTTTATAACATAATAAGTAATAACCTTAGTGCATGTCAAGTACCATTAATGATTATTATTATGTGTCCGAACAGCGCACAAGAGTTATATTCGTCTTGCTAATGCTACAAAAAAATCGAAGTCATTGCTCTCGGAACGAAGTACGAAATGTTATTACGTATACCGCTTTCGGATTAACAGTTTGCGATGACCTCGCGAATACGCACGTGGTTGCCGGCTTCAATCGTTCTATTGCGGCCACGTGGTGCTAGCGTGATCCTCTCTAGACCCACTCGTATATACGTCTAACTGTCGACGGTATTTATAGGCGTATACTTGAAGCGTGCCGGCTGTCGGAATCAAAACAACAATGATAAGTGATGATAAAGCAGTTGTTGTCCGGCAACTGTATCTACTCCAAACTGCTGTATGTGTGGGTTTAAGTAATATGTACACAATGTAACAAAAAAATTATACCGGTCGAATTGATAATCTCCTTCTTTTTTTGAAGTCGGTTAAAAACGGTTAAAACAATTGAATGTTACTTAGGTACACGAAATTAACTCTATAGGGAACAATAAAATAAATTAGACAAAGTATTTTAACATATCCTTCCAACCGTATTTATTTATACAGAAGTAACTGATAGTACTTACAGTTTAACCAAAAAATTTTTATATGCCAGAGGGACCAAAACTTTTAATTAAGTTTTTATAGTGTATTTGTCTGAAATAAGGCAGTCGTTGAAGAAATTAGTTATTACGGCTTGCGAGTTACTCATATTTAACATTTGGTACTAAGTAATAGTTAAATGCTGTAAAGATTTAGTATCGTAGGTTGCAAATTAATAAGGTTGGTATAATATTTTACGCAATTTGCCGTAGGCAATTATCCAAGTTAATTAATTGATAAATTGAATTACCTGCCATGCTATTTGTTTTCATGTAGAATTTAAGCATCCGTCGGTTACTTTTGAAAAATAAAAAAAATGAAACAAAATTAAATGAAATGCTTTTCGTGCTAAATGAGATCCCCAGACCCCATGGGAATGAGATGTTTGAGTGCGTTATATCATTCTAGGATAGCCTATATTAATTCTACCTATCCACAGACATACAAATATCTTACCATAAAATACATCCGTTGGGACGTGAGAGAAAGACAAACAAACACACTTTCGCATTGCTATAGCTTAATAGTTTGTTAGAATGTGCTAAATTCAAGAACGGTTACATCGTAACTTACTAGGTATTTGTTAAGTTAAATCTGTGCTGCTCCGAATTGAATAAGGCTTTATAACAACAGTTACGACGTGGGTGAAACTTCGAGGCCACAGCTACTGTAATATAAGTATTCTTACAAATCATAACGTGTACATCGAGAACTACAATATGTTATTGCACGTTGCAGGTTCGTAGGTGACAATTAGCAAAATGACGGTAGAGAAGAGCAAAGGTTTTGAGAAGTGCAAGGGTTACCAGCCAGCGACGCGCAAGGTCGCACCGGACGGTGGATGGGCGTGGATGGTGTGTTTGGGAGTCAGCTTAGTGAATGTAAGTTTTATTTATATTTAGTTTGTATACTGATTAATTGTTAGCTAGCTTCAGTCTTTGTTTTACTTTCGGTTTCAGGACAAAGTAGCCTAAATGGTAAGCCAGGCTTTAATTATCTCTTCATCATGTTATTGTGGTAGAAAATTTGTTATCTGTGTGTCGAATTTAACTTCGATCAGAGCAGCAGATTTATTAATTCATCCAACCACCTTGAACGTTTAACGTATGTGAAATATGAGTAGTATTCTATCCTTATATCCTTTCTTTCGATCATAATGAGTGTAAATAGAGCATCTAAAGCAAACATTAAATAAACGTTTAGGTATAGGTTTTGAATTTACGATAATTCTAATTTGGCCTGCATTATGCATATTCCTTGCCATGGCTGCACTATCTTTCTATCTTCAAGTAGGTATTGTAAAGAAATACAATAAAGTGTTGTTATTGTATTATCACATAATGGTCTAGTAATAACATGAATAATTGGATCTTTATCCTCGTAAAAGGCACAATATGAGTTTTTGAGACGCTACATACCTCCTTTATGATGGTAAATAATGTTTTGTATACAGAGTGTATCGATTTATTTAATGGGTGGAATCTATACTAATATTATAAAGCTGAAGAGTTTGTTTGTTTGTTTGTTTGTTTGAACGCGCTAATCTCCGGAACTACTGGTCCGATTTGAAAAATTCTTTCGGTGTTAGATAGCTCATTTATCGAGGAAGGCTATAGGCTATATATATCATCACGCTACGACCAACAGGAGAGGAGCCACGGGGGTAAAACCGCGCGGAGCAGCTAGTAATAATATATATAGAAACTATCTATGATAATATTATACAGGTGAATTGTTTCTTTGGTTGAAGGCGTCAATCTTGCTAGTAGTTTCCATTAAAAAATAAGCATCAATGACAATTTTAGTTGAAATTCACGCACAAAAACAAGAGAAAGCTGTACCTAAAAAGAGAAGAATAAAAACCAGAAATAATTTTTAAAAGAATTCGGTATTGGATTGGGAATTTTCATCATCGGCATCGGAACAAGAAATTATAGACGAAAAACCAGATGATCAGGCGGCGGTATCTAGTGATAGAATTAACTTTAGCGAGTTGTTATTGAAACTGAAAGACAAAGTATTTTTGAATAAACTTAGTTGGCAAGCTAAAATAAGTAAATTGATAAAAACATGCATTGAATGGATTATACTTTTGATGGTAGAGAACATATCAGATTGGCCGTTAGTTAAGAACATTATAGATAGTGTATTTAAGTTTAGCAATGGATAAAAATTGTGATTTAAAATTAAACGTTATTCAATGGAATTGTCAAAGCTTAAAACCTAAGATTGTTCTATTAGAGAGTTTGCTTACCCAAGAAAACATTCATATTGCAGTATTAAATGATCTTAGCTTGTCCGACCTCAAATGAAGCAAGAAAATTAATTAAAATTGTATCCTTAGGTTTAAGTAGACGGTAGATAATTATTATGCTTTACTGTTAGAATAATCTGTTTTGTTATGTTTTGATTTTATTTTTGAGAGTGACATGATCAAGTATGATCAAACTCTCGTATTAAATAAAGATATAAAAAAAAAGCTTCATTGCAGCAAAAACATAAAAAATACCGACCTTTAATACCTACGATGGGATTGGAAACTCAACCCTTCTCTAAATGTTATTAAAATAAGAATTGAAACTTAAACAGATATTTCGATAAAATATCCAATAAAAAGTTATGTCTGCGATTGTTGTTGTCCCAAAACTAAATATTATGTCTGGTATTCGTGTGTATTATCATAAATTATAATATCTCTATGTGACCTGATTATAATATCTCAAACACAATAATATATCTAAGTGAACTCCATGAACTCTGTTGACAACAATGTTCGTGCGTGGAGGCAATGATGCTGCATCTCACAATTATTATAAGTCACATGTTCTACAATTGCTCTCACAGGCATGTTTATCTATCAGGTCACTTATGTATAATCTTTTGGTCTTTACTCGTAAGAATACATTTTTGATGTACCTTCTATAAGATATGGTTCAGTTGCTAGTTGCTACCTAAATACATATAAATACAATAATATCTTGTACCTCAATTATTTAGGTCATTGAAGTGAATTAGCAAATTGTAATTAATGAAATATCCAGCGGCACAAGATCGACGTCATTATCATAATTAATGATTTGCTTTTACCTCGTCGTTTGTGATTGTTAGATGCTTTCGTGATCTTTGTGTAAGGCTATCACTAATCATTATTATACAATTTGTTTTTTCTTTATAAGGTGACACATTTTCAGTTTATTTTTGTTGTTGGTAATTCCTGTTTATTATTCGGATTGAGATTTGGATTCTATCTGCTGATCGGTAGATATACAAACGTACTAATAAATGTATTTGGGCCAATCAATCAACGAGCTAACCCATCAAACCGATGTAATATCATAATATGTAATAATTTTATTTCAATGACTTAAAATAACTGATGCTTTATGAAACTACGTATTAACTGAGTGTTATGTCAGCAAAATATAAATCAGGCATTATTATCAATTTTTATAATGGCATTGTTTATCTTTGGTAACCGTAGCCATGCCACACATTAATGATAACAACGCCAAAAGCACAGCAAAACATCGTGATTCGATTACAATGGGCATAATCATGACGTCATCCTTTCGAACTTTCGTTCTTGCTCAATTTACTAATATGACGTCAGCACGCCCATCTAACCCGCCGAATTTGTTTTTCAGTTCTCCACGCGTTCACTGGAGCCATCGTTCGGTTTGCTGTTCAAGGATCTGTTGGATGACCTCGGGGTCCACACGACAGGGGCGGCAGTGATCGCCAGTACCCTTGACTCGGTCGTGAACTTCTCCGGTTTCTTCGTGGGCCCCGTCATCAAAACCTTTTCATACAGAAAGGTGTGCTTCGTCGGCTCGACGATATGCGCCCTTGGTCTTCTCTTCACCGCGCCGGCGAACAGTATGGCACACATATTAGCTACATACAGTATACTTGGCGGTGAGTTTATAGTCCATTGTTTAGAGTAAGCGACGCGGCAAATAAATATGTGATCCGTGCATACTTTAGGTTCATTCACATCGGATCGGATTACACGCTTGTTACCTATCCAGTTATCATGTCATTAGATCTATATTGGATAAATGTTTTATTTTATTTGTTCTCAGTTATATCACCTTAAATCCAATAATAAATAATAATGGATATTAATGTTTTCCCATTCAGTTCCACACACCGTAACGTTTGTGTCGGT
Source organism: Colias behrii (assembly GCA_029959065.1). Lineage (NCBI taxonomy): Eukaryota > Metazoa > Arthropoda > Insecta > Lepidoptera > Pieridae > Colias > Colias behrii. The sequence continues at coordinate 9,617,278 of JARWMC010000005.1, read as the reverse complement.
TTTTACCTTATACAGCAGAAAATTTCAAGTGCGACAAAGCCATTGTCGCTAGCGTGTATGAATCATAGTAAAATAATTCGTCAGCATGCTTTGTGCCGCTGATAAGTTTGTAATAAGGCAGTTTGCTGTTTGACCACTGAACCTAACCGATAAGTGATGCAATGTGTCTTTGTTAATTGAACTAAACACCGCCTACAATTATGTAAATATAATCCCATTCGGTCTGTATAAATAACTTTTCGTGTTAAAATGTTAAATATTGTTAAAAAGTTAAATATTACAAAAGTCTTAAAATAGATTTTATTACATTTTTGCGTGACTCAACATAATATATAGATAATCTAAATAATATACCTATTATCTGAACACTGCAGTGATAAATAATGATGAGCATTTAATAAGACGGAGCTGAGTCTTCTGGGAATATGTAATAGGCATGACGACAGTATCCATAAATGATCGTATTAGTGTTTTTAAGGGAAAATGTATAATAAATAAATTAAATATAGTGACTTAGAAATCTTAAAAACATTAAGATTAATGAGATTATCAATAAAATAAAACATTGAAATTCTGCAGTTGGCCATTTTGACTAAAACACTCGTGACGTCACGCTTAAGTAAACAACTCACGTCAGATGTGTTTTGTTGTTATGAATATGTTGAGAATACGCATTTTTATTTATTTTCTATTGTTTCACGTATGCTTTATCGACTCAGAACAGAAATATAATTGCGAATTCACGAATACATGGTTCGGGGTTCTCCGCGCCAACTTTATACAATCATTTCTTATTATTTTTTCGCTTGAAATAATTACTAACACATTTTTGAGCATTATTTTTATGTGGATTCACACTGCAATACTGCACACCACTTATAAACTTTAAAATTCATTTCTATAACACATATTAAATAAATATTTTTTTAATTTTCTTCGCAATGCGTACAAATAATTACGTATTTACTAAAGAGTGACGTCACGCCTACGCCATGACACCTGCGAGCTGTTTTGGCACAGTTAATAAATATTTTTTGAAAAATGGCTTTTATCTTCGTTAAATTTAAGTATATTACCGAAATATAGGGTTTTTCTTATATAGTAAACGTATACACACATTAAGGAAGAGGATTTCAAAATCTTTCGTCATGCCTATTGCTTATTTGTAAGGATTCTGTTTGTATTACTCATTTGAATTTCGTATTTATCCTATTGTTTCCTGAAATTTTCCATAGGTTTAATTTCCATGAATACGATGATACAGTTTTATTGTGCCTACACTCGTGACTATCGTTGTTCTAATTATATATGATGATAGCCAATCGCTAGGCATAATGTGAATATATTGTGGGGATAAAGATAACAAATACATAGATATAGGTTATAAATAAATACTATAATCATTTGCGGTGTTAATTCATCGTGCAGAAGAAGTAGAATGATGGGTTTTTTTTATTAGAGATAGGGAAGCGCTTGACCACAATCTCGCCTGATGTAAAGCTAAGATGTGATCTAAGATGGTACGCATTTCCCTAAAAATTGTCCACATTGAACATGTAGAAACTATAATATTATATCAGTAATGAATAGAAACTATACACTAGTATGTACTAGGAAATAGTTATTTAGTGAATTATAGTTTCCTTGTTGTTTAAGGTCCATTATTTTTATATTCGTTGTTTTAATTAAGCTTCAATATTTCTATAACTTCTCACGTAGTGATAGCGCGGTAATAATTTAAATATACTTCGAGAATGCCTCGCATGAAGATTTCTATAATCAATGCGATTGATATGATATGATTATTATGATTCGTACCAAAGATGTATTATTATTCGACTTACTACTACTAAAATAATGAAAATAAGTAATATTGTTTCATCATAGATATAGAAAACTCAAAAACATCACATAATGATTTTTAATTAAAACCTTATCCAAGCAATATATTATATACCTAACTAATTGTTTTATGCAACTAAATGTTTCGTTTTTATATAATTTTAAATAACAATTGATTCACGAAAACCGAATAAACGTATCTCGATGAATAAACGTTGTGTGTTAGAAAAGTATATTGCATAAGTTAGTGTCATATTCCTAGCGTAAATTCTTAAAATACCTTCTGGTCTAAGATCCAAATATAGGTCGACCTTCACCGGCGTGATAATAGAATGAGACCAATTTTATAATAAATTTAGTCTATTAAAAATGTATTAAAAATGGGTTTACTGGGAAAATCCTGGACAGGACATTTTTAATGAATTAAAAAAAAACATTTTTTTTTAATTAATTGCAGTATCAAGATAATAAAAAAAAATTATAATAGACTTAAAGTATGAAACCTACAGAATGTGCAGTCATAGTCGTTTTCTAATATTTACCGGGACAAACGGCTAGGTTGGCAGGTATAAACAGGTATGTCGGTACCAGTTACTTTCACTTTATAGGATGATGAAAAAAAAAAATTATGTCAGCGCTGTTTTATTACAAAATTGTTTTATTATCTCGAAACTGCAATTAATAAAAAATGAAAATAAAAGATTTTTTAATAATTAATTAAAAAATATCCTGTCCAGGATTTTCCCAGTCAACAAATTTTTAATACATTTTTTAATAGACTAAATTTATTATAAAATTGGTATCATTCTATTATCACGCCGGTGAAGGTCGACTTATGTTCGGATCTTCTACCATTCCATATGACACCGGTTTTCTTACGATCGTGCTATTCTAAATCTAAATTTAATTATTAATGTCACCTTCACACTTTAAGTGAAATTTAGTATTCGTACCATATTTTATGATGAATATATAACATTTATTACTCCTTGAATCTTATCAAATTAATTACAGTATGGTGAATATCGCCAGAAATCTATAACAGAATGAAAATCGGTGCAGTCAATTTTGACTTCATCACGAACAGACCGACGCGATAGAGTTTTGATTTATAGTGTAGCGATTTGCTGCGGTATCTTTTACATAGGTACAAAAAATTCATGATTTATTTCTTTATTTCAGGGTTCGGAGTAGGTTTAGCGTCATCGTCTTCCTTCGTATCATTAAATCATTACTTCTCCAAAAAGCGTGGTCAAGCGGTCGGTTTATCGATGGCTGGAACGGGTTTCGGTTTGATGGTTATGCCGCAATTAGTTAAGATATTACTGGGGGAATACGGGTTCAGATGGACCGTGGTTATATTGGGAGCGCTGGCGTTCCATGCGGTACTGGGATCGACTCTATTGCAACCTGTGGAACAGCATCTGAAGGAGGAACCGGTGGATTGTGAACTGCAACCTGTTAAGGTGAGGGAATGTGTGCTTAGGTGTAGATATCCTTTTCTAAAGTATTAAGTAGATCAATAGCCACGAGTTGCCAGTAATATAGTGTTTATTAGCTGCTATGTGGTTTCAAAAGCAAATATTGTTATAGCTCAGTGTTATAAACTATCACTGTCAAGGGTCGTCAAAATCCGTTCTAGGGTTTCCGCGTGAAAGAGTAACAAATGTCCATAAACATAATCTTCGCGAAGATATCTCAACATTCAAATCTATATTTATTATTCACGCTTGTGGTAGACTAAACAATCGCACATTTGTGATCTCTGAATACATGACTTTTTCACCAGTTAATAAGTGTTATTTTTAGTTGAATTAAAACCTGCTAGATTTCATTTCTACCAAAAATTCCAGGAAATGGAATGTATCAACGAGAGCGATGAAGAAGAAGAGGACAAATTCGAAATCAATCCACTAGTTACTCATCCGATGCCAAAACTGACAACTCAAAGGTCCCACAACAATATGAACCATCCTTCAGTTAGAACCGTAGGCTTACCACGAGCAAAGACATGTGATAAACCATTACAAGAATTTGAAAGGTGTAAACAGAACCAAGGAATGACAACAGCTGCGTCTCTAGCAGCAATGCCAATGGTGAAGTCAAGTGGTAGTATAAGCGAAGCGGCCAGGAAGAGGAAAGTGTCTGTGATATCTAACATATCCAATATGGACTTTACGGGTAGCTACTTTCAGCTGTATCTTGATGTGAGTATGTTTTATTTTGTTTTATGGAATAATAGTATAGGTAATTGGGATAAGCACTGGTTATAAAAAAGTCAGTCGCATATAAATGATAATAAAGTTTATTTTGTTTTTCACGTTTTTTTTTTTGCAAAACTAATTAACTTTTACATTATAACAATGTATTATTTAGTTTTAATTGGAATTTCAATGTTATTTCCATTAGAGTGTTTTATTTTTGATAAAAAATAATGAGTATAAAATGTATCTCAGTATAATAAATTTTAAGTAAAATCGCATCACAGTGAAATAATTGATACAAATTTATTTTAGACGGCAGACGAAGACGCGCTTCAAATGAAAGCTATAAAGAAAAGTGAACCTGAGGAGAAGAAGAAGAGTTTTATAAGAAAGTTCATAGCTCTCATGGATCTAGATTTACTAAAAGACTGGTCTTTTCTAAACCTTTTACTTGGACTCTCCTTGTTTTGGGCTGGGGAGTTGCAGTTTCGTATGTTGACGCCCTTCTTTATTAGGAGTTTAGGTACGATATAGTTGGTTATTAATTTAATGATATGTTTGAAAAAAAATTTTTTTCATAAATGTTATATTTGTTAGCGTAAATGCGTATTTTCGCGCCTTGTTATCATCCCTTATTGTACCTCCATGTTTTCCATTAAAATACATTTTTACTTACTAATTAATAGCCTATAAAATTCTCTAAAGATACCGATAAAAATGCCGAGTAATAAAGTCGTGACAGATAAACAGTCGGAACGATACTTCGTTTAACATAAAAAAATCCTTCGTGTGTTTTATTTTAATGTGTATGTTTGTTATTTTAGGTTATAATATGAATGACACGGCTTTTTGCCTCTCTATGACCGCCATCACGGATATAGGCGTTAGATTGGTGTTGCCTCCAATATTCGACAGAACCACGATATCCAAGAAGATGATATTCTTCGTGTCTTCCTTCTTTTTGGCTGCTACACGATCAGGTATATTCAGTAAATTGTTTATAGATACAAAACAAGATTGCGTCAATTTCAATGTTACTGGAATATTGCAACAAGAACAAAAATAAAGAAATCTGATATAATATTTTAAGATATTTACATTATGATAGGGATCATGGTTACAGAATGTTAGAGGTGTTTATCTCAGTTTCACAAATGATTTATATATGCTATGTAAAATTAAATGTACACTTGATTCTCGGGATATGGACAAAATTCAATATGGTCTAAGATCCAAATATAGGTCGACCTTCACCGGCGTGATAATAGAATGAGACCAATTTTATAATAAATTTAGTGTATTAAAAAATGTTTTAAAAAGGGGTTTACTGGGAAAATCCTGGACAGGATATTTTTTAATTAAATTATTAAAAAATATTTTATTTTAATTTTTTATTAATTGCAGTTTCGAGATAATAAAACAATTTTGAAATAAAACAGCGCTGACATAATTTTTTTTTCATCATCCTATCAAGTGAAAGTAACTGGTACCGACATACCTGTTTATACCTGCCAACCTAGCCGTTTGTCCCGGTAAATATTAGAAAACGACTATGACTGCACATTCTGTAGGTTTCATACTTTAAGTCTATTATAATTTTTTTTTATTATCTTGATACTGCAATTAATTAAAAAAAAAAATGTTTTTTTTTTAATTCATTAAAAATGTCCTGTCCAGGATTTTCCCAGTCAACCCATTTTTAATACATTTTTTAATAGACTAAATTTATTATAAAATTGGTCTCATTCTATTATCACGCCGGTGAAGGTCGACTTATGTTCGGATCTTCTACCAATAGGTTCAATATGAAGTCACGAATACTTTCCTACTATACTTCAGCATATTAGTTTGAATCCTTGAAATTGAGTATATGAACATTTTACCAAATTTCAGTTCTAGCAGAACAATCAGAATGGGTGCCACTAATGATCTGGCTGTCCATATGTGGTTTCTTCCGAGGCATGTGCCTGAGCAACTTCACTCTAACGATATCCGAGTATTGCCCCCTTGAGAAGCTGCCCGCTGCGTTCGGTCTGCACATGGTCAGCAAGGGTGTGCTTGTTGTGCTTATTGGACCACTTATTGGTGAGTTATATTCTATTACTTTTATTATATTAGGCCAGATTGCAGTAACGAAATAGGGTGCTAAATGCAAATATGAAAAAATAAGCTGATGACAAGCTTAAAAACTAAGAGCTGTACTAGTTGAAGCAATGTTGCGAGTTTTATAATGGCAATAGAATTCAAAACTTGTTTTTACAATTTAATTTTAAGTAAGACAATAAATGTTAAGAAATATTATTTTCATTAACCATAGACAAAAACTTTTATTTCACATCAAAATTCCCTGTAGCTTATAATATGATATTCACTCTTTCCTATTTAAATGTCTGTCTACTATTTTGGTAACAAAATGCATTATTTATTTATAATCATCACATATTTTCTTATAATATACCTATATATTAATTTATAAAGTAAAGAAAAACTAATTTTTTGTTTATTTTTTTCAGGATACGTAAGAGATTACACGAACAGTTTCTCAATATGCATACACGTACAGAACTGTTTGATAATGTCGTGCGTGCTCGTGTGGGGCGTCGAGTACGCGTACAACCTGACGCGGCGGCGTAAAGTCGTACAAATATAGTACTTATACGGTACGATATTAGGTCAAATTTTGTATGGCAAATTTGCAGATATATTATGACGAATTTGTTGAAGTGAAAACTTCTTTAGCGGCGTTGAGCACTTTTTCTGTAATGGGTATAAAATCTTAAACTCGCGTCAGGACACGTGACCTGATCGAAAAAGCGTAAGACGGATACCATTCAAAAATATCAAACATGCTCAACGTTAATAATCAAGTTTTCACTTCTGCCGGCACTCCCGGAGTGCAACCCGTCTTTTTTATTGTTGTAAGTACTTCATGTTGTTTTGAAGTTTGCTTGTTGGCTATGTACGTTAAGGAGCGGTTAATTTTATTTCAACCTACTGCCAGGTTATAGCAGTACTTAGTTTGATACTTAATGTTTTGTTTACGCGTGATTATGTTTTTGAAATTTATTAACAATACTGACTCTCGTAATAATGACAAGTGACAAGTGATAGGTAGATATCAAGAAGCTTATATCTAATAATACACTGGAGATTTCAGTATGAACATTAACTTGCCAAGTTAGGTGTGAAAGGGATAAAAAAACATACAGGCGTCATTCAAGGTCATATTTTCTTGTTACAAGTTAATGTTCATACTGAAATCTCCAGTGTATTAGATATAAGCTTCTTGGTAGATATATATGTAGTTTTTTGACATGGCTGGTGAATGAAATCGATTAGGTATGACTTTTTATTCCGAAATTGCAAGCACAAATATTTACAAAGCATTTCTTAAAATAGGTCGCCAATCATCGTAAAATTGAAATAACTTAGACTCTGGTACAAGTCAAATTTTAAGGATACCGGCAAACTAGAATTAACTATAAAATTCATATCAAAATGAAAAGACAAGTAAATATTAATCTCTATTTACATTTTAAATCCTATACTATCCCTACTCATGACAAAATTGGCCTCTCTCTAAACTTTTTCTTCATGACTTTTTATTATTTAAAATTATATAAAAGTGAATGTGAAATACACAAAATTGAAAGTCGTTAATATACAAATATTAAGCCTCATTTTGGAGCTTGAAATGACGAAACGTATAATTATTATTTTATTTTGTAAACGTATTCTAACTTTTGCACGCCTCATAAGCGAAGCGTTGAGGTGGGTACTACTGTCACTTCGCGCAAAACATCTGATTTTTCAAACTTAAAATGTCTTTATGTATCATACATTGCACTTGTAAGATAATACATACACACACATATTAAGAAAAAACACTATTTTTAACATTCATGATATTTTTGATGTCATTTTTGTTATTTAAACTAGTTAAAAAACAGTTTAAAAAAGTTCTGTCTTGGACGTCCGTGTGTCTGTATGTGCGGAGGATTTTCTTGTTAACACGATAGCGACCGAAATACTTTACTAATCGAGTCTTTTTTTTTCTCTTACGCTTGAGTATGCTCAGGAATAGAACCCTTTCATTTTTCAGGGTCTGATTCGATGTGGTTTAATTGTTATTAAATAAACAAAAATAATAATTAATAAATAATTATTAAAAAAAAATTATGAGGCGTGCACTTTTGGATTTTCCAAACTTTTTTTATTATCTATTTATTATTTAGGAATTTTGCGAAAAAATATAAAACCAGTATACAACGCAAGTCGATGCATTTTGGTAGACGTGAGCAGAAAAAATAAGTTGTGTGTAAAAAATAATGTCTTCGAGTGTCCCAGTGTGAACAATGTTTACCAGTTTTAGAGTATTTCACAAATATATGCCAATAAATGAAGTTTGTATACTAAACTTCTGTAGTAATATTAAAATTAATATACCTGTTTAACAGTTTTAGAAAACCTTTTAACCTTCGTAGTTCTTTTAATGATTGTATTTTTAGATGATTGTTTGTAGTTTGGAAAGTTTTATCGATCTAGTGTTTTAGATGCCTTCATTGACTTCAAGACAAACCTTGAATTTGTTAACAAAACTTATATGAAATTTATTGTATAGTTATAAAAGATGTGTCAATGTTTTATGCTGCCACATTTTTCTTCGTAATTTGTCTAGACATTTTTCTACGACGCATATTTCTTCGTGTCTGTTAAACGCGATAATTCGCGGGACTATAGTATTTTTAAAACGTTAAATAACATTGTGATGACGTCATACTTCGCTCTTCCTTTTTTATATATACTTAATATATCAATCATTTTTATATGACTAAGTATATTTATATTGTAAGACCAGTGCTTTATTTTTATTGAATGTTAAAGATTTTTGTTACAGCAGTACAGTTATTTTGTGAGAACGATACTATTTAAATCGTATGATTGTGTTCGATGTTTATAATCGATTTAACCAAATGATCGAATCGATTCCCAAATCGATTTTTTATGTTGTTTGTATGAATTATAAATATTAAATTGACGCATTACGTATGCGTTATTTGTCTTCCCTAACCGAACTAATTTTGTTTAATTCATATATGTTAAAAATGTAATAAATGGCAACATTGTTCTGTCAAAGCAGCATTTTATAAGTTTTATTTTAATCAAGCTCAAATACATAAAATCGATTATTTTATATTCGTTTCTTCCTTTTATACATTTAAGCATCAATGTTTTTGTTGTTATCTTTTAACTTTTAATTTTCATGACAAGATTCAATTTGCCCTTAAAGCAAATTAAAAACTTAATTATTGAAATGTATGTGCCAATGTTTTTATGTGGAAGGAACTGAAATGAAATTAGTTGTAAGGTAACGATTTTAAACGTATGAATAGAGATGACTTAATAATGAAACGTGTGAAGGAATTATATTATATATTTTTATAGCGTTAATCATATTATTTAAATATGCATTGCATTTGCCTTCTAAAAGTGTGTCCTTGTAAGTGTTTGTTTTGTAGACATGAAATAAATAAATAATTAATAGGGATAAAGAATTTCTTTATACCTATATGTCTATTTTGAATGTGTGAATGTGTATTTCGTGATTTTTTTCTAAATTTTATGTTCTAAATATAAATCTACGAATATATTTTAAAATTAAGTATACATATGTAATTTGTTTCCACGCTAATTCTGTCTATAACTTTGTTTTAATTTAAGTGTCGGTTTATAAATAAATACGACGCAAATAATTATTTCATTTTTAGTTTGTTTTTAAATTAATTAAACTCAAATACGATATAATATACTTACGTTGCGTTTTATAAGTGGATTTAGAAAGTGGAAATTTATTACTTATAGGAATTTTGTTTGCGTCGTAATTAGTTTTGGTGTGCTGTTAACTTTAATAATCATTGACATACATTGTTTTATATAAAATGTTATATATTTTGTTGTTTACGTACTTACTTATTTTATACGATGGTAAATTTTCCTAATAATTTTTTCCATATAAAAAGTATTTTATCACTTGAAGTAAAAATAATATGAAAATGTAATTCCCATTGTCATTTGCAGGTCGATCTATGAATTATATCATAACGGCTGACAAGTACATTTTAGATAAAATACATATTTATATTTTGTCTCTTAGAGCTGTGTACTACGTAAAATACAGTTATATTATTGATCAATGTACAATATATCTGAGTACATATTGAAACAAGACAAAAAACAATGATTAAACAAGTAATTGGTTACCCGTATGTGTGTTTTATTTTATTACAAGCAGCTCCCACAGATATTCTTTCAAATATCCTATTTAGAAAGAAATGAAAAACATACGTCTTTCAGTGTTGACAAGGAAGGAAATACAACATCCAATTAATTAATATTATAAATACAACGAGAATGATTTTGAATAAATCTACAGAGTGCACTGACCTCTAATTACTGGGAACATCAATTTTAAACCAGATTGAATAACTATTTTTATGCCTTACTCAATTAACATTGTTTGGCTTAATTATAATCACTGACCATAATGTGATTTATATTAGAAAAACAAAATGCAGAAATATATTAAAACAATTTTGACCGACCATCCAAAGTTTAGGTTAATAAGTCATAAGGTTCGACCTCTGACAGGTTCTTGTCAATTAGCTGGGGAATCTCTTACCACCAGGCGATCCACATGCTCTTTTTTTTTTGTGTGGTGTTCCTCAATGTTAGCCAGAAGGGCTTCTACATTTTAACGCGGACGCGTTCCACATGCTCGTTTGCCCACTTTACTATAAAAAAAAGAATTGTATGAAAATGGTAACTAACACCTCGAAGGATTCTTAATTGAAGTAATAATTAATAAATCTCAAAGCGGAAATTCGATCATAGTAGATATCTACTACAGGTATTTTAGGAGTCAAGGTATGACTTATCCATAAGAGGCACGTTTTGGATCAATATACATTGACGGGATTAACTTATTTTATTGGTTTCCTAGACTATGGTTCAACAGGCACGTGGTCTAATTTGGTGTAATCCGATATCCCTCCGGTCTTGATCTAAATTAATAGTAATTCGTGACGTTTTTTACTCCTACTAGTATTCAATATGCTGTTTATGCTATGAATAAAAATTATTCGTGGTTAGTATTGTATTTATTAAATTTTGACCAAATCGGGGCACTGGTTTTTACGCGATTGAATCGCATTCCAACACAAAAAAAAATAACAACTATTATATTTTGGGATCATATAAGATCCTGGCATAGCAATTACTCTTTATGAAAATAATTTTAATGATTTTGATTACGCGTAATATATAAAGTATACCAAAACCTTTAAAAACACAGAACATATAAAAGAGATATAATATATTACATTCATTATAGTAAAAATTCGAAACTTGTTATATTTTATTCTTATTATTTCCGTTTCTTAATTGCTCTCATTTTGTGTTAAATATTAAAATAATTGTTATTGATAAAATATCATTTGATGATAATATTGATTTTGCTTCCTGTCTGCAATACATTGAAATCTTTTACTCGCATCGTAAATGCAAACAAGAGTTGTTATTCAATAAATTACAGCACCGTGTTACTGACCCCCAAAAGTTATTTTAAGAACTTACGAACGAAATGTTTTAGTAAGATGTTTGTAAGAGAGCCTGAAGTAAAAGTATGTGGTTACTTCACATTAAAGGTGAACAGAAGACGGTACCTACATTGTTGTTATCGGAAGTTATTTCGTATCACTAGAGTATTGCAATATTTTCGATCATTTTTTTTAATAATTGGTACCTAGTTTAGTGATCTTAGCCAGAAGGGAAGACAGTGAAAAATCACTACCTATATCTGTCTCCTTATATAATACTAGTGGTCCGCCCCGGCTTCGCCCGTGGTACATATTTCGCAATAAAAGGTAGTCTATGTCCTTTCTCGGGTATCAAAATATCTCCATACCAAATTTCATGCAAATTGGTTCAGTAGTTTAGGCGTGATTGAGTAACAGACAGACAGACAGAGTTACTTTCGCATTTATAATATTAGTATGGATTATGCTTTTCGCCTTTATAATATTTTAATTAAAAAGTACCTTAAATTCGCTGGCGATGACGACGATACTTAATTTTTTTTTATAAAAATCTAATTTTGTCAGAAATAGTATACCATAGAATGATGCCTTTTAAATTACCTACGACAATTACTTAGGTATCTAGTAGATAGTGCTTTATGTTACAGAAATAATACTATGACACAATTATACCTTTAAAATGAGCCCAAGCATTGTGAAATGAACATCCTGAGCCTGGGATAAAAATATACTTTTGGATCGAACCATGTTCGTGGTGCCTAACTCATTAAACATATTATTCGTCCTCATTAGCCCTTTTATCATTTTATACTTAAATGCATGACGTATAATTATAATATGAATGTCTCAATAAGGCATACCTACTTACCTTTATTTTTTAATTATTTTTTATTAACATAGTTGCAATGTTTTCAGTACATTTGAATGTCATTATCCATCTATTTTAGGAATGCTAACGAACTACAATGTAGATATAGTTAGTGTACGTATTAGAGTTTCACTCTCTGTGTAAGATAAAGACTTTCCTTCCTACCAGTTGTAGCTTATAAGTAAGAGGTACAATAATAACGATTTTTAGAGTGATATTATTATAGCACATATCTAACAAAACAAATAATAAGAGTTACGGAGTATTTGTAAATTTTTGTGGGTAGGTACTATAAAGTTTGAGGATTTAAGATGTAGAGTCTTTTAATCTCTACTTAATTATAAAATCTAGCTCGTTTCGTGGTTCGATTAAAATTTCATAATATAATTGCTGAAATTATAAGATATAATATCTATCTCTAAATCATAGTGTAAAAGTGACAAATGATGCAACAAGAATATCCAGGATTTAGATTGGATTCAAATATGGATAGACCATAAAAAGCATACGCTAGGAATTCCAACCTTTTTGGGAATGGGAATGGAATCCTTGTAAAACATGAGATCTAAAAGAAACATCCTCATGTTAGATGCATGTATTTTTTACCGACTTGTGAAAGATAAAGAACATTTATAGTAAGTTTACATTTAGTTCACAAATAAAAGACTGAAAAACACACTTTTAACATCCATATATCAGAAAAGGTTTATCTAAATTATAAATAACAAAATGATAATGTATTACCCTAAAAAATAATGCAAATGGATCCAGGGCCGTCTCTACCGGAACGGGTCGCTGGGAAAATAAAGAAAATGGGGCCTTTTGCACGACTCATAATGCGAAGTACATAATATTAGGAAGTGCTCTATGATCGAAAAAATTGATTTGCTATTTAATTAATTACATGATTGGTAATCCACGTATGTAATATCCTAAATCTGCATTATTATAGATAATGGAGATTAATACTATCACTGGTAAGAATTGATTCAAGATAATCAAACCGGAAAGAAATGTAGAAATAGGAAATAGGAAAAAAGAAAATTCCCCTCAAACAACACTTAGGTATTTTCGGTTGAAACAAGACAGTTTGTACAAAACTATATTAATTTAATTGTTTCATTTTTTTAGCTGTAAATAAAATATACTATGTATGGGTGGTATTTATTTTGACTTAAATATTTTGAATAAAATATTATTATAATTAAAAATTATTGTCTAACATCACATCTAACATATACAGTTATCATATTTTGGTGACGTGTCTAATTACGGTGTTAATTTATTATATTTTACAATCGCGGGGCCCCTGGTCAAGTAATCAAAATGACCAGTGTAAAGAGGGTCCTGAATGGATTAGTTGGGAATATGTACATAGCTATTGTACACTATAAGTATATTGATCATTTCTTATCGTATTTAATTGAATTTTTTTATGCCATTTTGCAGATAAAATACATTTCTTTTATTTATTATCTTGCTATCCAGCGAGGTCAAAAATGTTTCAAAAGAAACGAAAATAACAATGTTATCGTATGTAAATGGAACTTTTTAGATTTATCAACCTCTAATTATTATTATAGGTAGTTATTGTTTATTTTTTACGTCTATTTGCGACTATAAATTGGATGTAAGGTAAAAGATTTCCTGTTATAATCTCAATTTTATGTAAATTTATTATCAGTTGCTAAGTGCAATATATTATCTTTTCCATTTTTAATTTATTCTAAATATTTTATTATTCTTTGACACTGCAGCAGGATGAGTTTCAATTTATGAGAATATAATATTACATGATGGTTATGCAACATATTTTGTAAATTACGAGTAATTGCCATAAATCTACCATGGAGTTTATTTAATTTTATTACAATAATTACGTAATGTCAACATAAACATGGAGAAATTACCTGATAATAAGGCCTAGATATTTTATTTCCGAAGTCCTTGGCAATCGATAACCTTCCGTAGGGTAACCGCACCTTGGACCTCTATCATTATTATGTTTTACATAAATAACTGTATGTAAGTATAACATTTTTTTCTGTTGTAATAAGTATATTAATAGACACTTTTAGAACGATGGAAGCAGGGTTAAAAAAGGTGGAAAATTAATTACCAAATACTACCTATACTGGTACGTAGGTTATATAGATAATTTCCACCATTAGAATGAAAATACAACAGTTACAACAGTTTAATATTCAGTGTCTTTTGCATTTGGACCTTTCTTTTCTTTTTGCTAGTAAATATTCTAAGTTTTTAGAGCTCCGTTATAGCATTATAGCATTCCGTAATAGATAGATAGTTAAAATTTTCTGTATGATTGTCATTTATTTATTTATAATGCTTTAATGTACAAAATGATATGAATAAACCTTAAATATACGAATTAGAAAGGTACAAACATTTTGCACAATAGGCGACCTTATTGTTGTAAAGCAATCTCTGCCAGGCAACCTGGTAGAAAAGGAAATGTAAGAAGTTTAGGGTATAGCGCAAATGATTTATTTATGTTGCCAAAATAACAATAAATATTTAAAAACATCTAGGTTAAATAAGTGATGTGCCAACACTTATTTTACCTCGATTTTTATTGGATAGGTGACCATTTTTATTGTATTTGCTTGAAGTTACTTCAGTGTCGCGAGTCTGACTAGCACTTGATCGTTTTTTATTATTTAGTACTATATTATCTACTTAGTTAAGTTCGGTGAATGTGATACAATTGTTTTCTGTATTCTTTACTCTGGAGATTGAGTTGGTGATTTGTTAAGTATGTTTAACTATAATCTAGCTAAAACTAAATATCTGCGAGAACCTTACATGAAGGTTTAAGCTATGCCATGTATTTACTTCACTATATTTTTAAACATATTCGAATATCAAATACGATGTCACTAGACAGTTTTTATTGCAAACGTTTTGTTTTAGTTATGTATTTTTAATTGAAGTTTCAATGATTGTTTGTGATAGAAAATGCTAGCAATGCCAAATGACTTGAGTTGTTATTTAGTTTGATCGCCTTAACTAAACTTTTGTTGAACCTCAGCTCGTTAATACTTCAATCCTGTTATAGATAATATGTTTATTACAGCTAAAAATCAATAATAAGAATGTTAAATGCCTTATAAGTTATAATTTGCATTAACATATCATTGATTTGTTTTATATTATGTATTATGAATTGACCTAATGGATTGTTGAAAGGTTCCTCTGCTTTTAAAATTAGATATAATAATAACAGGTAAAAGTAGAATTTAATGTTTAATGTCAAACTGATCCTTGCATCATACATCTCTGATAATGTCACTATCACCGACTGACTGAGAGAATATGTGCTTTAATTAAGTCGGAATAATGTTCTCAATTGGAGCCTTATTTTCGCTTAACAAATGAACCGTATAAAATGGTGGCAGAAACAAACAGGCTGTTTTACGTGCGGGTCGCCTCCTCGGAGGGAAATGCTGACAAGACATTTTTAAAATTTATTTCCCGCTTAATTAAAAAATACTTTAGAGGATGCACCTCAGAATAGATTAATCTGTAAAACAATAATATAAAAAAATATATCGCGGTAGATTCCCCTGAATTTTTGTGAGGTGACTTGGTTTTTGGGTAACCATGGATGAGGCGTTCGCACATTTGGAGCAAAATAAACCAAAACAAGGAAAAAACTCTTTGATAGCGCCGGACGGGGGTTGGGGTTATGTCGTTTGTATCGGTGTTGGATTTACTTTCGTAAGTAACTATTTTTCTTACTTTTAAATGTTTTTTTTTTTTTACTTAAAATATATTGTGTAAGATTTTGTACATGTAAAGGAAAGAATGGATTACGTGTTATTTCAAATTTATAAAATGTTATAACAACTAAAACAACTTATTTATTTTATTAGATTGTTGTTATGGGTTCATTTTTTAATAAGTTCTTAATTATCTTCACATGAAGTAAAGGTACAATCATTTAAAATTTAATATAAATAGTATTAAAACTTTAAATGATTAAATAAGTATCTTATTAATAATCATGACGGTTTTATCATTTATCTATAATAAAAGAAAGTCGTGTTAGTTACCTACACCACTTTTAAGTTTTAACTCTACACTCTATATTCACTCTTTACAAATAAAGGACTACCATAACAAATTTGCGTTTTCATGCCGATAAAAAAATCAAAACAGAAAATATTTGTGTAATGTATCATGCAATAATCAGAAGTTAGATTATTATACAAATAATTTACCTTAATTGAATTCTAAAGATTGTCTACAAAAAAGTGATTAAAGAAAATACGATATGCAGTAAAATTAACTCATCACTTTTGATTTCAAGTCTTTATAGTTATATTTTTATCTGAATTAATTATTTTCTTACTTACCTTTATGAGTTGCGTGAATGAATAAAGACAATGCTGGGTGAATGGATTCTTACCATAAAACTACAAACACATAACGTTAGATATCTAAATTAATATTTAAATAAGTGCAGGAAGATTATAATTGCACACATTATTAAGCTGAAATAAGAAATGCGCTTACCTATGTTTAATCTTTCGCTGTAATTCTTGTAGATCGATTATAAAGTTATAATATCCGTTTTATGTAGTGATTACAGTTATTAAATAATATACTTGCCATTAAGTATTTATTTCATACTCATATGCTAATCAATAATTATTTGAACCTGATTTATTATCAATGAGTTAGTGTTTTATTTTTCTGTTATACGTGTTCTTATCTAAAGTTACAATCATTTCATTGAATGCGTGTAGATCTGCATATTCTTTATTTTGAGTTAGAGTTTATTCGTTCTTAATAGCTGTTGCGAAGACAAAAATCCAAGTCTGCATTTTGTGCTATATAACTCATATAGATATATATTATATAAAGTATTTATCAGAACTAATGTAGATTTAGCATATAAGATTTTCTAATAGAATTAAAATCTGCGTCCTGAGCGTTCCAGAAATGTTGTGAACATCATATCGTATTGTCGATAATTCATTTAAATATTGTTCAAACAACATAAATAATTTATCTTATGTATAATATATTATTTCTTGTCATTAATTGATTCGGAATTATATTATCTTGTTCCATTACATGTTCGTTGTAGTGTTTGAGAATTGGATTTATTTTATTTTTTAAACTGATTAGGTAAGTAATTAAAATACATTTTCTGTAGTGGTTTGAATCAATGCAACTGCAAAACAGTTGGCAGTTAAAATTTTAACCATATAAGAATATAGTTAAATTTAAACCATAGGTAGATATAAAAATGTAGATATCTAAATCGTCACAATAATAAAATTATTCTTTATTTCATTAACATACCACTTATGATTTGAATTTTAAGGAGATAGCTGGATATACCGGAAATGGATAAAGCCTCCAAAGTGTAAAAGAAAGTTGAAGGCTATGCGACAGATTATATTTCGCGACGGACAACTAATCAATAGAGAATTAATTAAAATTATCTAAATAATTCATGTCTATTCAATCCTAATGTCATTTTTTTTATTAAAACTGAGTTAGAAATTGCGCTCCGCGGTTTCACCCGCGTGGCTCCGCTCCCGTTGGTCTTAGCGTGATGATATAATATTGCCTTCCTCGATAAATGGGCTATCCAACATCGAGAGAATTTTTCAAATCGGACCAGTAGTTCTTGAGATTAGCGCGTTCAAACAAACAAACAAACTCTTCAGCTTTATAATATTAATATAAGTATAGATAAGTATGACGTGCGTACCTACTACGTAAATTCTAGTGGTTTTACGGTAAAGTAGTAATATAGTCAATATTGTGCAACTTTTATTTAAAAGTAGAGAGAGTATTTTAGGAAGTTAATTATGCATAATGTTAATTTTCGATAAAAAGCAAGTTGATGAACATGTCTTTTAACACACATACTTAAAATAGAATTTGAATGACGTGATTGACAAGATAAATCTACTACTATAGCTATAATTTGTATATAACATGTATGGAATTTATACCCAAATATATAGCCATCGGAACTAGTTTATTGGTAGGTTCATCTCTAAAGTTTGCCATATGAAATATGCCATAATGTGCAACTGTACATTTTATGTAGATATTGAAAAAAAAAAAAGAAAATTTATAAATATAAAAAAAAAATATTGTCTTTGTACTTAGGATCTGTCTAGACCATTGACTTTAAATGCAAATTGACTTAATTTATTTAATTAAATATTTTAAATTATAAATACCTACATATTTGTAAAAGATAATATGTGCTTGCCATCATAAGATTTGATATCTTGCAGTAGATAAAACCTTCAATATTATTATTTACAAGAGACATTCGTGGATTTTTCTCATCACAGTTTCTTTGCGACCGGATCGGTTTAGCTTCTGAAAAAAGTAAAGACAAATAAACAAAAAAATAAAAAAGGATATTTAGGGTAAACGCAGCTATCAACGACCCATCGAAAATCTGAAGGTATTACCGACCTATAAAAGTAATTCGAAATTTAAACGTTCCCAGAACTATTATAGCTATAGGTAGGCAAAGTTATACACGAATGTATTACTTGAGCATCGTATACTTTTACGTTAGTGTGAATAACTGTGCAAAAAAGAGTTAAAATACGTAAGTTGCTGCGGGGTAGCGTGGACGCAGGACGTTTCGTACTGTTCCGTTGTTCCTTCGGGTAAGTACTGTGATTTATCTTTTTAAGACATTTACAAACAAATGACATCTATACTTTAATTTATATTACTAAATGTCAATGCATTTAAGTGTCAACTTTTCATTTCTTACAACATTTTATTAATAAAAAGTAATTTGAAACGATAAAACTTAAAATAAAAATGGGACGGTGTTAGCTTCACCAGTTTAAGTCGTGGCAGGTATCAACGACCCATAAGTCGGCAATGGCAGCAACGTAACTTTTTGTTTTAAATTTCTTTTATGTTATTGTATCACACTAACACAAGTGGTTTTATGGACCAGTTTAAATCTAAGCTATGAGTCTTCATAAAAATCTATTAGCGACTAAACTTTTTTGTCTAGTGTTTATTTTTTAGCGTTGTCAATTTATACAAAGTTATGATATTTTTCGAGGATCGGTATCGAATAGTTACAGTAGTAAATCATTGTTTTTTTGTTTAAACAATATGCATTTGTTCATATTTTGTATGACATTAATCAATTATAATCTATTTTATAGTCTGATGGTCAAATGAATTAAAATAACCATTTTTTTATGGGTCGGTAATACAATTTAGGTTTATACTTACATACTTTATTACCGACCCATGTGGGTCGGCAATAGCAACTATAGGAAGCTATTACCGATCGAATATAGATTGTTTAGTTTCTCATCTACTTTTATGACATAATAGGTGCCTATTAAAAATGCTTCTTCATGGTTAAATTAACACAAAACATATAATCATATTTTTTTCCAGAAATATGGAGCCACAAAAGCGGCGAAAAGTATACAGTAAAACACAACTCGCCGAAGCAATCAATCAAATAGCACAAGGAAATACCCTAGAGTTTGAAATCCTTTAATTTAATATATTATGTACATATATTAATAGTGTTATGTTGATTAATTTAAAAGTTTATAATTATTTAGTTCATTACTAAGAAGTACTCATTTGTTTTATTAAAAATAACTACATATAATAAAAAAATACGAATATATTTGCATTTTTATTTCATTTTATTAAGATCGGTAATCATCATCATCACTAGCTTCTATTACATTCCATTGCTGGAAAAAGGCCTCCTCTCACGTACGATCGGGAATAGCTGCATAAAAATCGTTAATAGCTTCACAGCCGTTTTTATGGGTCGGTAATTCCAACAATCGACTAAGTCACATTGTAAATTATTTTTTACAAGATAATCCTTTATTTGAATGTATTTGATTCAATAAAAACATTTTTTATACATAACACTAGCATATAAAATGAAACTATAAATCTTTAGAAGAACCAGTATACTTAAAAAATATGGTTGATTTTAAAATTGCCTTAGAGGGGTCGTTAATACCTGCGTTTACCTTATATGTCAACAATTACAATGGGCACAAAATGAAACATGGTAATTTGATAGTTATTTTATTTTATGCAATTTTTTTTATTATTGTTGACGAAAACAGATTTTTTTAATGATTTAAACCAGCGGGGTTACCAAATTGGTCATCAAATTGTTTTAAAATTTAATCATATTCTGTAATGTTATTATGTTAATTCTATCTTATCTTATTTAAATTGATACTGATTCCGTTTTCTAGCGAAAGAAATATGTATCGATCTATAAATATTCAGACAAAAGCTATTGGCATAATTAATAGATATATAAAAATGGAAAATAACGAAATATATACTAAAGTGTAGATATATATTTCTTTATATTATATATATTCGTTTCGTTATCGTATAGGAGCTACCAACGTTGACAAGAGAGAATTTTAGTATAGTTGGTTCTTTGATATTCTGTTTCTCTTCCTATTTTAGTTAGAGTCCGGGCTGTCTGGCTGGCCGCAGTGGTTGCGTTTATTAGTGCGCATCTTATCTGCACAGGAAAATATCCGTAATTTAAAGTCATTTATTAACGCGTAATTTTTAATCTTTTGCCTTTAGATAGATCCATCAGACATAATTTTTTTATTGCAAGACGTTTTTTTCGTTGTTAAATAGGTGCCAGACGCAATTTTTTATTTCAAAATCATTAAAATGTCATCGAAATAAGTGAAATTCCATCAACATGAGTCCCCGTGAAGGATATACTATGTATAATATTCATTTTACTATTTAAAATTTTTTAGCAACAATCTACCATGGTGCCTCCTTTTGCCAACGAACCTCAAATAGGACGTTAATGTAAACTTGATAAAAACCAAATATCATCAAATTCATATTAATACCCAAAAGTGTAATAAATATGAAACCATCTATTAAAAATATTACCTAGTTTACTAATTATTCAATATAAGTATTAAAAAAGGATAATATAATATAAGTAATAAAGTTATTACTTACCTTTTAAGCGGACTCATGTTGATGTAATTTCACTTATTTCGATGACATTTTAATTATTTTGAAATAAAAAATTGCGTATGGCACCTATTTAACAACGAAAAAAGCTTCTTGCAATAAAAAAATTATGTCTGATGGATCTATCTAAAGGCAAAAGATTAAAAATTACGCGTTAATAAATGACTTTAAATTACGGATATTTTCCTGTGCGCACTAATAAACGCAACCACTACCGCCAGCCAGACAGCCCGGACTCTAACCGAAATAGCAAGAGAAACAGTATAATATCAAAAACCCAACTATACTAAAATGACTTTTTTTATTAACGTTAATAGCTCCCGTACCATTATATAACATATTTATAAGACATTGTTACCAGCAAGTGGACCTATGTTGTTCTCTATTAATATCATTATAAAGATGTTTCTAAATATTTCAGATGCTTGGGTTCGGATCGTCAAATGCTTTCGGAATACTATTCAATAACTTTTTCATGCAACAAGATGGTGCGAGTGGACTTCCCCTTGTTATAGGAGTTTACAATGGAGCACTGTCAATAGCAGGTATTGAGTTGTTGCAATATGTAATTTATGTAGTTTTTCATTTCAGAGATTTATATCATGCTACTATTAAGTAGCATGATATAATTGTTTTTTGATTTTTCTCAGATTTATTAGTATTAATCTGAGTAAAGCCAAAACAAAAAAAGTGCATATTTTCTTACCTATTTTTCATCCATATATCATTTTGATCGAGTTCTCTTATCTTGGTAAGAACAAGCCAATGTTTCCCAATTTACGAACAGATAAAGAGATAGTTACAGAGTTATATTTTCGATTATATTTGGAACTTCATGTTCAAAAATTCTATCAGAGAGTAGTAATGTCAATGAACTAGGCGGTTAAATTATAAATTATTAAAAACTAATTGTTGCGATAGAAACAGTACACCACATGTCAATAATTAAAATAAATTAAAAGTTACACCACATGTCAATTAAAAGAAATTAATCTTCCATCCCGGCAAATGTTTGCCACGAAATCCATTGAATTAATTCATGTTACGCTGCTCTGACCCTAATCTATGAAAGGTCAATAACCATTATCTTAATCTAACAGTTTCATTAAGAATCCATAGTAGGGCTATGTCAGTGTCATTTTAATTTTCTATTTGCAATATTAATTGATCTGGCCGAGATATTAGATGAAAATCAAAAAGCAATGACCTATTTCCCTAATTTATTGATGAACTGAATTTAGACGATCTAAAATTTAAGGGCAATTAATTGCAAACCGATACAACCTTATTCAGGCGCGGTCCTAGCCTGACATTTTGGGGGGGGTCACGTGGCTGAAAATGTAGCAACCCCCCCCCCCCCTCCAAATCATACTCGTCAAAAATAGTAGTCAATACAAGTTATAATTCATACATATTTTTACATATTCTTTTTATATTTTACGAAAATTTTCAGCGTTTACGGCTGTATTGACATAGAAGTTTGATTTTATTACAGCTTATAGATATTATAGACTTGAGTTAATTTAATACATGTAAGCGTTCATGAGTAAAGGGCAACCCCCTTTTTAAGTTTAAAATATTGAACATATTTTTTTTGAAGTGAAAACTTCTTTAGCGGCGTTGGGTATAAAATCTTAAACTCGCGTCAGGACACGTGGCCTGATCGAAAAAGCGTAAGACGGATTTTTTTTTTTTAGCCCTTATATTCCATGCGTAAGATGGATACCATTCCAAAATATCAAACATGCTGAACGTTAATAATCAAGTTTTCACTTCTGCCGGCACTCCCGGAGTGCAACCCGTCTTTTTTTTTTTATATAATGTAATTCGCATTTAGCACAAGATCGTGATTCATGGAAGCGCATTGGGGAGGCCTTTGCTCAGCATTGGGACACAACAGGCTAATACAATACAACAATACAAATGTAATAAAAAATTCATAATATTTTTCGTAATTATTCCTATATCTGTGTTATAAGACGTTACTTTGTACCAAATTTCAAGACTCTGTGTTCATAGGAAGCACCCTGTAGGTTTTGATTCCCTTGCGAATGTCGAAATTTGCGAAAATTTTCAGCATTTACGTCTGTATCTTTTGATTGCGTTGGCTTATAAGATTGATTTCTTCACAGCTTCTTTTAGGGAACGTAGACTTGAGTATTCGATATAAATTTCAGCTTGATACCTCTACGCGTTCCAGACAGATAAAATCAAACGTATAAGCCAACGCAATCAAAAGATATAGCCGTCAATTTTTTTTTATTTTTTCGCAAATTTCGACATTCGTAAGGAATTCAAAACCTAGTGTAGTTCCCGCGTTAGGCCGGGAGATACTGACACAAAATTTCGGGTCATTTGTAACACGATGGCGGTTCTACAGGGGTCATAGTACGCAATGACAAAAAGAAAAATGATGGTCAGAACGCTGGTACTGGCGGACTAGTCGCGTGGGCGTTAGTCGAACTCGTCGGACAAATAGCGAAAGTCAAACGATTTGTAACACAAAAATTTTAGAATTTACCGATAGCCCACAAAAAAGTTGTAGGCGGTAGTGTCATGCCATACTTTTCCGGTGTGACTTACAGCCCGCCATACCGACGCAAATGCGTTGATTTAAAAAAAAAACAATTCAACCATTTGTACCAGGCTAACTTTTGCACAGGTAATCATCATCGTGTAGCTATTTACGAAAATCGCACATGCCATACTTTTTGGACGATTCCAAATGGTCGCCATACCGCCGAAAATCTGCAAAAATTTTTGACGTGACAACGTCTTATAATTCGATAAAGCCGGCTGCACGCACGAAAAAACATGACTCATGCGGCGTTACCTCGCTCTGACTCATCTGAGGCGTTCCATGTAAGGCTTGAAGTGCGAGCGAGAGCGCGGAACGAGCGACAAAGAAGCACAATCGGACGTTGTCACGTTCAACTATCGTCAGTAAACCGACTTTACAGACAACCAATTTTTTTTTTCGCCAAACGATTTGTACCAGTATTGCATTTGGATTTTTGCAGAGTATTTGATAAAATGTGACCATTATTATATTTGTCATACTTCTAGTAGGGGGAAAAAGTGCTGCCATACTTGAAAAATTAATTTATTCGTCACGTTTCAAAAATACGACTGTACAATACGTAAAATAATTTTTTATAGTATGGGATCTATATATATTCTGTTTGTTTGTAATTTGTATACAATTCTACCTAGAAAAAAATATCGCAGATTGCAAACATGGGGCGGACGATTGTAAGACTAAGCCAATACGTAAAAAAAAAATGCAAAGAATTGGCGATTTGTACCAGTATGGCATTTGGAGTTTTGGAAAGTATATGATGCAACGTGACCATTATTATATTTGCCATACTTTTAATAGGGAGAAAAATTAGTGCCATACTACAAATCATTCAAAATACGAATAAAATCTTACGATAAAAAAAACATCTTATACACGTTCGCCACCTCCCACAGGTATGGCATTATCACACTTCTATTTATAATAATTCAAGAGTTGTTGAAAAAAAAATTTAGGGTGGTACAAATCGTTTGGCGAGAAAATAAATTTGCAGATTTTCGGCGGTATGGTGACCATTTGGAATCGTCCGAAAAGTATGGCATGGCGATTTTCGTAAATGGCTGCAAGACGATGGTTACCTGTGCAAAAGTTAGCCTGGTACAAATGGTTGAATTGTTTTTTTTTAAATCAACGCATTCGCGTCGGTATGGCGGGCTGTAAGTCACACTGGAAAAGTATGGCAGGACACTACCGCCTACATCTTTTTTATGGGCTATTGGTTAATTCTAAAATTTTTGTGTTACAAATCGTTTGACTTTCGCTATTTATCCGACGAGTTCGACTAACGCCCACGCGACTAGTCCGTCGGTACCAGCGTTCTGACCATCATTTTTCTTTTTGTCATTGCGTACCCCGTACCCCTGTAGAACCGCCATCCTGTTACAAATGATCCGAAATTTTGTGTCAGTATCTCCCGGCCTATGTACACAGAATCATGAAATTTGTTACAGTGTAACGTCCTAAAATACAGATATAGGAATAATTGCGAAATACATGAATTTTAATTAGATTATGTAAAAAATATTAAAAAAAATCAAACTTCTTGTTTATGAAAATTTTCGCAAATTTTGACATTCGCAAGGGATTAAAAACAAGTTTAAACGGAAATTTAGTTGTGTGAGTGACTCCGATTCGCACTTGGTCATTTTTTTATATTTTGTACAGTATAAGAATTTTTTTCTATTTTATCGAGTACGATTTTGGGGGGGGTCATGTCCCCCGTGACCCCCCCCCTGGGACCGCGCTTGACCTTATTGCTTGACTCTGGTTGTACTTATAGTATTAGCTTTTTAAAAAGTTTCATAGTAATGGAAAACATCTACATATAACTTGTGCCTATTTCTCTCTTTCAGGATTTCTGAGTGGCATAGCATTGAAAAAGTATTCGTTCAGACAAGTTGGTTTGGTTGGAGCTGGACTCTTCATTTTAGGAGACGTTTTGACAATTTTCGTACAAAGAACTTATCAATTAGTGTTTACTTTTGGTGTTATACGAGGTAAATATTTATATTTAAATAAATTTACATAATAGTCATTGAGTTACAATAATTATCGCCTTAATAAGGATGAAATCTGAATGAGGCGGAGTAAAACTCTACTTTAAAGTAGAGTTATTGATAAATTTAATTGACTATTCAAATTAACTTTATAGGTACGGTACTTGTATTCCAGGGGCTGGTTTTGGAGTAATGATACCAGTTAGTTTTACGGCATTCAACTGTTACTTTACGAAAAAAAGAACGGCCATGATGAGCGCAAATCAAACAATGAGTAGTATGGCTTCGATAACATTTCCCATACTAGTCACATATCTTCTGGCAGAATATGGGTTTAGGTGGACTCTCGCTTTAATTATGGCGGTAGATTTACATTTATTATTTGCGATGATAGTTATGCATCCTGTTGAATGGCACATGGTGAAGGCACCAGAGTGTGCTATAAAAGGTAATTTTGTAATCAGTTTATGTCAGTATTTGTCTTGTTGCTTGATTTGTAGTCATGCACAAAGAATGGTTCAATCATTAATTAAGTTTGTGGAAGCATTGCGTCATGACATTTTAAGGATCAAATTTAGTGTTAACGATTTTAACGGTAGGTACTACGTTTTTTTTTTAATTACACATTCACTTCATCTTTGTGATATAGTGGCTTCTGCTCATTGAATTAGATTCGGATATGTGTGTATGTACCTATGTGTCGTCCGCTTATCAATGTCCACATGACATTTC
This sequence comes from Colias behrii, assembly GCA_029959065.1. NCBI lineage: Eukaryota > Metazoa > Arthropoda > Insecta > Lepidoptera > Pieridae > Colias > Colias behrii. Next base: position 9,590,429 of record JARWMC010000005.1, on the reverse strand, counting down.
AGAATTGTCTTCACTTTGTGACATCAATAAAATAAAAAATGAATGTGAAGTTATAGATGAAACCGCCATAAAAATGTTGCCAGGTGATGACGTGATCGAAGTTAAAACATCACCGGTCCGGCATGAATCAATTCAAAAAAGTATTATGTAAGTAGTATTATCATAATGATTTTTTAATGATTATTTTAGTGATAACGATGCAGATATCTTAATTTATACGATTTTTGCTATACTGTCCTTGACCTTGCATTTGGTAATATATTTCTAAAGTATTTTACCATTAATGATATAATTATTAATTATACATGAATGTTAGAAATTTATTAACAATACTTAATGAATATTGTATTTAATTTATTCAATAAGTATACATATACATATTATATAATAAATGAATAAAATATCAATCTCTTGATTCAAACTTTTAGATATGAATTCTAAAAACCTTGAAAAACAACGGATAGAGCAAATTATGATTACTTAATATATTAATTCCTAAGTACCTGACGATGAGTTTGGAAGGGACGATCACTAAATATCTTTTGTATAAAAATGTGTTTGCTTGTGCATAAAAATTATAAGTTGTAAATTTTACTTACAGAAAAATGATTTACGCAAACGTAGAGTTAGATCTATTGAAAGATCCCAGATTTGTTAGTACTTTAGTCGGACTTGGCTTTGCTTTTGTGTCCGATGTAACGTATCTTGCAATGGAACCTATGCTGTTGTTTTCTTATCAATATTCTAAGGTAAAATGGTTATATTATTTTAACAACATTTAGCATAATTAAAAATACTAATCATTGTAGAAGTAGAAATAAATAGCAATACTCGCGCTACTTTTTGAAAATGGAATGCCTAAGTTCTTTGTTCTTTTTTAAATGTAATTAGTGGCCAGTTTTATTTCGTCACAGATTAAAATAAATGTGTCGAATATTTCTAATTATTTAATGATGACTGTTTTTTTTTTTAGATGCAAGTGGCCACATGCGTCATGGCTGGTGCTATTGCTGACTTGGCTGCTAGATTTATTTTAGCGGTTTTCACATATTTTTATAACGTGGATAGCAGAAAATTATTTTTTATTGGGACATTCATTACTATGATATTACGAATTGGTAATTTTGTTTATTTTTTTTTAACTCCAATTTATAGAAATAATTATATTCTTGTTATTTAAATAGTCATACAATTATAAATTTAATAATGTATCGATTATTCAGACCAACCTCATTTTCTTATGCAATACTTCTATTATTAGTAATTAAGTTGATAGAGAACAGGCTTTTCTATAAAAATATTTTAAGGTACATTTTATCTATTTACTTATTACTGTAAATCTTATTAAGATCGATTAACTTCTCATTAATATTCTATGTATTTCTTGAGCTATATGTATAATTTATCAGGTTTGTCCAAGGTCTATATAAGAAAATTCTAAAGATACACAGTTTCTTAACCTTAAGGTATGCGAATTCAAAGACGGCGTCTCATACTTATTAATTTGTTCAAAAAATATACAATTTAAACTGTAATAAGGTTTGATGGGTACCTATAACTTTACTTTTTAATGAATTTTAATTAAATTTTACTTTGCATAATAATATATAATATTTTAAGACCATTAACTTACAAGTTAATATTGGCTTGGAAATAAAATATAATACGCAGAGTTGCTTACAACTTGATTGATCCATACAACTTTTTACTATAACGCCAGTTGAACCGGGAGCGAAAGGCTAGTCTTTAATTATATTGTAGTTTAGTTACTTTAATTTTTACTTATATTTTTTCAGTTCTGGTAACATCAGACAACGTGACATTCGTGTTTACAATAACAATAATTTCGGGTCTTGTAAGATGTTCGGTTCAAGTGTTATTCCCCTTGGTGCTGGTGACTGCAGCCCCAGACCGGTTTCCAGCCGCTTTGGCACTCCATATCTTATTCTCTGGATGTCTCATGTTGATGGCCGATCCGATGATAGGTTGGTATTTCACTATAAGGATTAACTATATAATTATTAAAACAGTCTGTTGTCCGCAAAAACTATTGGAAAGATTTCTGATTTAGTTATAGTTAGGCTATAATTTATCGTGAATAATTTAATTTGAATTTGAATCTACGCACGCGCGTACGTGACGGGTGCTTAACTATTTTATTTAATGTAATGCAGTAGGTTAATTTCTAATTTTTAAGAATCTCTTGGTGTGGTTTTTGAAATGCAGAAATTGGCGTCAATATTTGTAATGAATTGAAACATAAATAAATACATTAATTAATTATATTTTTTCAGGTGTAATTTATGAAGCGACAGGAAGTTACGTGAACTGTTTTATTGCTATGAGCTTTTGCTGCTTAGTGTGTATAATTCTCTGGACTGTAGAATACTTTGTGTATCGTAAGAAAACGTGATAAAATCGAGTATTAATTAATTAAAGAAACTCATACTTTCTTGCAGGGAACAATATGTTTTCAACGCCCAAGCAAGTTTATTCAAACCATTTTTAAACTATGTAGTTTAGGTTCAATTTAAGCTTTATTTTTCACAAAGGTTTCCTATTTTTGAATTATTGTTACGTTTGTTAAGTATACTATATTTAGTAGTAAATTAAATTTAAGGTATATTAGAATTTTAAAAATAATGTTACCAAACAGATTAACATAATAAGTATATAATATTTATCTGAATCCTCTTAATTTCGCTGTCAGATAGTGTATAAGATTAGTTTAGAAATTTTATAAAATTGACTGAAACAAACACATCGTTAAAATTCAGTGTGATTATGAGGCTTCTGTAAAATAATTGATTGGATCTAGATATATTAATTTGTATTTATTGTAAATATATAAATACAAAACAGGAGAAATTTGTGTAGAAGTAAAGTACTTACAAAAGTATTTCCATTTCACCAAATAGACTTATGACGTTTGAAATTGATGATTTTGTTTGTTTGTCTTTAAGCAATAGATATATGAATAGCGCAAATACTGTATTATATAGATAATAAAAATGTGTAACAAGTAATTTTTTACCTTTATAGTAGAGATCTAAAATAATCAACTTTAAGTTTTTATACACAATATGTATATTATATGAATGGATTGTTTTGGTAAAAATACTCAATGCATTGTTTCAATGAAAATTTAATAAATATTCAATTTATATCTGTATACATAAATTATTAACCATAAAATAATAAATATAAAATGAAACAATTCAGTTATTTTTACTGAATTTAATAAAAAAAAAAAAGACGGGTTGCACTCCGGGAGTGCCGGCAGAAGTGAAAACGCGCGTAGTAGAGACTAGAGAGGGGATAGCTGTCTACTCTCCATCCGTGTTACGCTTTTTCGATCAGGTCACGTGTCCTGACGCGAGTTTAAGATTTTATACCCATTACAGAAAAAGTGCTCAACGCCGCTAAAGAAGTTTTCACTTCAAAAAAATATTAATCTTATATATCAACTTTTATTATATACACATCACCTTTCGTAACCAGTCAAGAATATAAATAGTGTTACCCTAATTACACAAATGATCTGAAATATTTGATTTAGCCTTAAAATTCTTAAATTTATCAGGTCTTATCATTTGTTACATTACTGTTCATAATGACTACGTTAATAGTAATGATGACAGAGTGTTAACAGTCATAGTTTCCTCTATCTAGGAATTAAATTTAAGCGGTAGATGGAACCCGTTTCCTTGGTTCGATTTGAACCCTGAAGCCGTCGTTTCTCTTGAGGATGATGTCGGCCTGTAATACGTACTGGTCCTCGGTAACGTCAGATACCATCTTGTAGTTACGGAGGATCGTGGACAGGAGGATCTTCAGCTTCAGAAGAGCGTATTTACGACCTACAAGCATCAAATTAACGTGTTAAGTGCATCGTAAGATAAACGTTTATCATTGTTCTATTTTATTGTACCGTACTCTAGGATTGTAGAGCAAACAGTTATAAGATAAAACTATTTTAGTAACAATTAGATTCTCGGTGTCGTTATGACAAGTTTTGCAATGGTTTGTTTATACCGGTTTCTTTCATTTTGATTTACATAATTATCTTGCTACAAACATTAATTGCCCTTCAGTTTCATATTTTATTGATAACTAATATAAAAAATAGAAACAGCATTTTTTTCCTTGCCCTTAATAACTGAAATTAATAAGTGACAAAATTTCCATAGCCTGATATGATGTTCACAAAAAAAGTAAAAAAAATACATACCAACACAACTCCTAGGGCCGGCACTGAATGGAATGTAACTGTAGTAGTGTCTGTTCTGTGTGTTCTCTGGCAGGAAGTTGTCAGGGTCGAACACGTTCGGGTTCTTGTAGTATTTCGGGTTGCGGTGGATCTGGAAGGTTCCGACTACCACCGTGGACCCGGCGGGGAGTACGTAGTTGTTTGTGGCTGGAATTAAATTATTATTTTTGATTCAAATTGTCAGAAATGCGGGTCCAACCGGAGGGCCCCAGCTTTCAAATAAAAAATGAATCATCTAAATCGATTCACCCAGTCGAAAGTGCTGATGTAACAAACCAAAAAAAAACATAGACGAATTGAGAACCTCCCCCTTTTTTGATGTCGATTGAAAAACATTAAATATGATAAATAAATACTTTTTTTATTGGGAATTGATTTAAATTGTATTTTTATACATCTATAATTTATTTATATAAATTCTTTTTTTAATTATGATTTATTTAACGCAAGATTTGAAAGTATAATCTATTCCAGATTGGACTTGGCGCGATTATGACCACAAGGTATGCACAAGGTATGTAGAAATAAATTAGTTTGACATAATAAGTGCACGTGTAAGTATATATTATATTTATAAAATAATTTGCATTATTAAAAATTTAATCCTACTCAATATCCTATGACCTATATCATTTCCTTACTCTTATTTCTTAATGATAAAAATATTTAAGTACACATTCTGATTACTACTATTTGCTAATTAATCATCATCATGACAACGCATGGCCAAAAACATTAGGTTCTTTTGACGTCTGTTGTTTTAAAACAAAGGAATCAAAATACATAATTCACATATTAACAAATCATATACCTATACCACAGATTACTAAATACTAAATAGTAGTCACCATTACTTAAGTTATACTCACAAATCTTAACGTCACGGTTCAACTTCCTGGCAATGATTGGTACAGGTGGGTACATCCTGAGGGATTCAAAGATCACTCTCTCCAAGTATTTCATCTGGAGGGTGTCTTCGAAGGTGCAGGGGCGGTCAGAGTCGCCGAAGATGGAGTAGAGCTCATCGTAGACTCTGGTCTGGATGTCATGGTGGATGCCGAGCAGGCAGAGCAAGAAACTGGAGCCAGCTGCTGTCGTGTCGTGACCCTAAGAGAATATGCCTTATGAGATAATTATTGTATGATAAAATTTTACTTACAATCAAGAGTTTAATTTAAGTAATAAACCAACTAAGAATTCATCGTCTTGAATAACATTTAAACGATCTAAGTAGTAAGTAATACCACAGACTAATAATAATATACTACGTATACAAGTAATACTGTTGCGTATATTCGGAATACTTATTTATGTATTTAGAATAAAAATTAATTATCAAAATCATATTATTGTCCCAAACACTTTTCCCAATGTTTTCATAATATGCATAATTACCTCAAACATAATGGTGTCAACCTCTTCCTTGATTTCATGGTCAGTAATTTTGTTAGTGCCGTTTTGTGCGGACTCAATCATAAGGTCCAAGAAAGCAAGGCGTTTCTTCTCACCTAAAACATATTACACTTTGTAATGCAAGTAATAAACAATGCGATGTTGTTATGCGGAATACGATAAAATTGAACTTGAATTGATCTTTTGCTCCTTGAAACAGCATATCAAGATGAAACAAGATCTCAATTACCTATTTAGTAACATTATCCAATCGAGATCTACTTACCGACGTCATTTTCATCGTTGAAGTCAAGATCATCGCGGTAACCCTTGAAGACTGTGTCAGCCAGAGTCTTGACATTGGCAAGACCTGTCTCGTTTTCTGATGAAGTTTTCTCCTCTACAATGCCAGTTGTGATACCCTTGGATTTGTTCTGGATGTAGCGCTCTTTCTTGTTTTTGATTACCTAAACCAACGAAAAATTGAATAAATTTTCATCGTCCTTTAATGTTTTTTGGAAACAATCTAACATTGTTTCAAATGGGTAATCTTTATAAAACATTTATTATTTATAACTAAAGAACATAATTGTATTGCTGATTACCTAATCTATTAATAGTGGTTGAATAAATTTTCATCATATTTTAAAGTTCTTAAACAATGTAAAATTGAATCAAATTGTTTAACGTTTGTTTGAAACTAAATTTAAATATATTTGTATAAGTAATTAGTTAAAACGGTTTATATTAACCTTGTTAGTAAGACCGTGGATGATGTCCAACAGTTGCTTTTGCTTTTCGAAGAAAGATGTAAGCTTGAAGATTGCGTCGAAACGAAGCCAGAATTTGTAATGCCTTTGGTGAATGATATCGCACATCCTGTAAAATATTAATTATTTAAATCGTAAGCCAACCGAATAAAACAGTAGAAATAATTACTTAAAACATGTTTAGAAGCTTTTTTTCAAGATAAAGGTTTCAATAGAGTTTTAGAAGTTTTGGATATACGTACTTCATGACAGCCATAGCGTAATCGAAGCCGGATTCATCTTGAGTTTCTTTGGTAATACCCATAGCGGTTTCTGAAATAATTATGGCATTTTATATAAATGTGTATGGACCATCGTTTTATTTCTATCTAAAGGAATTGAGACTCTGTAACGTTTAGGAATTTATTAAACTTTTTGTACAATAATTAAAGAAATAATAATAGTTAAGTAAAGCTATTTTATGTAGTCTAGTAATAGTTTAAAGTAACTCGATTTTTCAAAATTAGAAAAAAAAAACATGTAGAATGTATCTTATAACTGCAGTTGTATAATGGCCGTTCCCAATATCGTATCTATCTTCGGTTTGACCCTACTAAAGATAGAAAATGCTATCTATCTTTTGTTTTGGCATCCCAATAAGCTTAGGTACTAGCGATAAGCTAACCTATCTCTGATCGCTATCTATCGTCTAGAGGACTAACTGCTTACTAGAGGTATATTTTTCTCTTTGAATTTGTCTATTTGAGCGTCCCAATAACGTTTTGACAGCTGTCAGCCAGTAATGGTCGTTCCCAATATCGTATCTATCTTACGATAGATAGAACCTTACTAGCTATCGGAGATAGCTGTCTATCTATAAGCGTAGTTTGAATATCGGGAACGGCCATAAGAGAATAGTTTAAGAGTCAATGAATTGTTCTGTCTAATAGGTTAATTAAATTAATATTATGAGTAAATTTAAGTTATTTTCATTGAATACAACAACAATATATGATTATGACGTATTAAATTAATTAATGCATCATAAATAAATAGTAGTTAATTATTGAAATAGGTTTTTATCCATGACGCACTTTCCAAAGCAAATGTTGCTTCATCATTACAATTGATTTTATTGTTGACAATAAAAATAAAATTATGTACTAAGGTCATATGTATACGTATGAATATGCAAAACTAGCTTTTTTTAATAAACAGAATTCGTTTGTAGTCGTAATTATGTACATACTCGTATAATATAATTTAATGGCTGGAAAATTAAGTTTTCTTGATTGTGTGCATGTCTTTTGTTGTTTTTTTGGCGATGCAAAAGTTCGATAATATAATCGAATGAACTGTCAATGTGAATATTGGAATAAGGTACTTAATGTATTATTTTTGTTCTCGTATCCGTAATTCGATCAAGTTTCTTTTACTTATTAATAAAATATATAATTTAGTTATTAATAAATATTAAATCTATAAGAAGAGGATTTTATGAAGTGATAAAGATGTAAACATTAGTTAATCATTCTAAAAATAGTTTATGCTTTTTTGGTGTTTATATTCTTACACAATGTTATGATTTTGTGTTACGTAATGTTGTGAAATTCAAACAAAACATTAATAATGAGAATGTAATAGATAGGTAATATCGAATATGATTTTGAGTTTTGTAAATTGAATTGTAATTTAATACTAATAGATTAGTAGAATAGTAGGTACCTACATATAAAATTTCTCAATAATTCACCAATTTCTTTATCGCGATAAGTAGAGTAAGTGATTCAAGATCTTACCCAAAAGAATGTCTACAGTGACACCGCTCATGTAGTCATGGACATCGAAGACTCTTCCCATTTCGGTCTTCATCCTGTTGACAACACTCTTGCTGTTCTGGTTGAAGGTGTCCACGAAGGACTTCAGGATGTTGATGTGGAATGTGGGAGCAATCATTTTGCGGTGGGACCTCCATTTCTCGCCTAAATTGAGATATTTGTACCGTGATCAACAATTGTTTGTTACGAGTACAAAAGAACATTAATTACAAGGTTTATTATCATATTAAGATATATTTTACAAATAACAACGTCGTTTCGTCGTCGTGGATTCAATCTACAGGAAATTATTTTTAGTCTTATACGTTATTAAATTTAGAATTAAACAGTTCATAATTGAAATTTTCGTCACAAAATAGTACCTATACAATTTTCGACACATCATTTTATGATATTTATTCATTTTGACAGATCATAATAACTTAATTTACAGGTAAATTAGCTTGGAGAAATTTTTGCGTTTGTAGTAGTGTATGGTCAGCAAATAAAATAAAACAACATTTTATTTTTAGTTTTTATTTTATATATATAAGGGATTTTAAATTAAACTATATGTGTTTCTCCTCTGAAAAAGATGAGACTTTATTTTAATATTTGCACATTTAACATACGTATAACTTTTACATTAACAATGTTACTAAAATGAAAAATTTACTAACCTGAAAAAGAAACGACATTTAAAGTTTAATTCTTTAGTTTGAGAAGTCAAAGGCTTGCCTCGACCATGTTTTAACACTGGAGCCATTTTGAATTAACAATATAAAGTTACAACACTTACACACAAATTAAACACTTCAACAAATATTATAACAATAGAAATAATAACAACAATCAACAAATACAAAATTTAACAATTAAACTACTAGACCGGGAGATATTGACACAAAATTTCGAGTCATTTGTAACAGGATGGCGGTTCTACAGGGGTCTTAGTACGCAATGTACGTACCGGCGCCTCTCCACTAATACGGAGAGGCAAATGCTGAGTAGTCCACCAGTATTGTTTGGCGAAAAAAAAAATTTTGCAGTTTTTCGGCGGTATGGCGACCATTTGGAATCGTCCGAAAAGTATGGCATGGCGATTTTCGTAAATGGCTGCACGACGATGGTTACCTGTGCAAAAGTTAGCCTGGTACAAATGGTTGAATTGTTTTTTTTAAATCAACACATTCGCGTCGGTATGGCGGGCTGTAAGTCACACCGGAAAAGTATGGCATGACACTACCGCCTACTTCTTTTTTATGGGCTATCGGTAAATTCTAAAATTTTTGTGTTACAAATTGTTTGACTTCGCTATTTTTCCGTCGAGTTCGACTAACGCCCACGCGACTAAGCCGCCGGTACCAGTGTTCACACCATCGTTTTTCTTTTTGTCATTGCGTACTAAGACCCCTGTAGAACCGCCATCCTGTTACAAATGACTCGAAATTTGGTGTCAATATCTCCCGGTCTATACGTAATAATTATAATTTTTGAATGAAATGTGTGCTTTATGTTCTAACGGTACCAAACGACTGCACGTGGCACCTGCGGACAGCGTAAACTGGTTTATTCTGTTTTTGTGCGTGTTTCCACTTTCCACTATCAAGTGACGATTTATTTATTTGTTTTGTTTCGTAATTATTATGGTCAAATATTAATTATGAAACAAATTATTATGGACACGATATTTTATTGTTTCACGGTAGTCGTCTTGTCGTTTGCTCTAGGACATGAAATTGAATGATATATTTTTTTTTATAAAGTCAAAACCATATTCTTTCAAATAAAAACTTGTTTTTATTGAAAACAAAAGTGTTGCTAGGAATAAGTATGAAATTAAATAGTAATGTTAGGATATCGAAACATTTTTGTATAGGCCAGAACGATATAGTGGAAACGCGCTCTAAGATCTGAGTAATATACACACCACTACATATGCAAAAATTTCTCCAAGCTAATTTACCTGTAAATACCGTTATTAGAGCAGTGATGTCTACAACTCTCTTGTTAATTTTCCTACATAGAAAATAATTGTAAGATATAGGTACAAATAATGTATCAATGTATGATTTACCTGAACTAATAAGGAGACCTTCACCAAGCCATGGCTTGAAGAATTTGTACTCAGTGGCTTTGTCAATGTGTACTTGGCTGTTAAGGATTACTTCTACATCATCAGGGTCGCTCAAGAACACAATGAGCTTTGAGCCGAACCAACCACGGACGACTGTTCCGTATATTTCGGCGTATTCCAGGGCAAGTTTGACCAATTCTAAAATGAAATGTTTGAGTTATGTAATGGCGAATTTTATCAATGTTCAATTACTATCACCACAAACAATACATTTTTGTTCTACAATTTTGAGAAACTATCATACTTTCAGGTTTGGGCCTATAAATAGTATTTATTCTGCAGCTATATTTTAGGAATAATAAAACATGAATATTTTAAAATACACAGAACAGTAAATATCGATCATGATGCGGTGAAAAATAAAATAAAACTTATTTAACTTTATTTTATCGACATTACAATATTTTGTATTCGCTACTGAGAACCTCCGTCGTTCTTTTAAAAGTCAGTTAAAATAGATCTGTGTTTGGCGACGACTTGAAAAACTACGGTCACCACTTTTAAATTCTAGTCTATTGTTAAATAGATAAAAATGTAAAGCATATTTTATCGTGCGAATTTGTTATACACGCCCTAGTAGAATTTAAAAAATGAAATTTCTTAAAAATGCTGCCTTCAAAATGACAAGGTAGAAACTTTTGCGAGCCTTTCAGCACGGATCTTTCGACTAGTCGGTATTATAAAATAATAAAAATAATAATATGCGAAACTTTAGTTGTTAGGATATTTAGATGGATATAATATGAATATGTGCGGATATTGGTTATTAAATTACTCTAAAAATTAATTAGTTAATACTCTGGATTAGCGTACTATAGTCTATCTTTGAACTGGGTGTGAAAGTAAATTGATATTGTAGAGGGATTTATCAAATTATACAGAAGATCTATTTTCACTATGACGTCCGTAGTATATAAAGTTCTATTGGACTCGAGTTTAGTGGTGTTATTGGTACTAATCTTACCTTCTGGTTTTTTACCGAGGGCTAATAGAGCATTTCCGAATACTGGAATTGCCATGGGCCCTGGCAGTTTGTTTCCTAGCTTGTGTAATCTTGACTGTTGTTGCCATCTGTATAAGAGCCATAATCCGGTGGCAAGGAGAACTAGAGGATAAAAGATCAGACGCGTCGAAAGCTGGTACGTCTGAACGTCTTCGACGACCGTCATATTGCTGTAAAAAAGAAAATGTCTAAATACATGCATTGATTTATAAGACAGCAGGTGATACAATTTATATTGACTATTTTAGTAGCGTTTCTTGTAAAAAAAGCTGTCTATCCGTCTGTAACTATATATGCTGTTATTTAAAACTAACCAGCCGATATTGATCCGATGTTTTTTAATAAATTGAGGAGTTTTTGAAGAAGGTTTTAGTTTACTATTTGTTAAGTTTTAGACAGAACGGGACTCAGGAGAAGCCGCAGGCGGAATATGCCATAAGTATATATTATATAAACTAATGTCGAGAAGAAAAGTCTATCGTTTTTCTTTGAAAATAATTAAGGACTCCGTAATATGATTTTAAAAAGTTATTATTTAAGTTAATCGTAGCTTTACAATTTGTTATGTATGTGAATTTTAAGATATTATTGTTTATTATTTTGTTCATAAATAAATAACAGCACGTACGGATGCAGTAAAATATTATTATGCAGTTAAATTAAATAAGAAGGTCACGTTTGAAATGGATAACATTAATAAGCAAAATTTTAGTTCCATTTGGAAAGAAAAGTAATTATAAAAATATGTAATTTCCTTTTGTTTAAAATATATTATAAGAAGAAATGGGCAGTGATAAAATAATACTCTTATTATATTTGTTTGTCATATAAATTTGTCCGCCAATTTTAATTTTTTTTTGGTGAAAATAAAAATAATACCTATTGAAATTACACATACTTACACATAATACACACGAACAGTCTAAGATTATCAAAATTAACACACGTAGGTATGGTAATTAAGAATAAGAAACTTAAATAAGCTTCTATTTTAGTTACAATAAATATAATTTTTAGATATAATTTTTAGAATTAAACCATAGAAAAATAATTACATCACCCACTTAGAAACAACTTTGGTAATTTTCAAAATAGAAAAGTATTTAATCTGGAAAGTTTTTAATTATTACATAATTATGTGAGTTCTATTAAATATGCACGTTGTAGGTACCTGGTTAATCCAGACGGTGTGATGTGAAAATATAATCCTCTTTGCTCCAGTTACAATTGGTGGTGTATTGCTATTTGGCTTTAAGATTTGCTAAACAACAGTTCTTATATAATGACGATGACAAACGAAATCACAAAAGTGTTAAGGTGAGGACACACGCGCGTTTTACCTACGATAAAAGTATAATAATTTTATTTAGGGCAGAATATTTACTGAACGTGTCATTTATTTGAGCTTTTATTACTCTTTATGAGCTCTGTCACATCTGTGAATATTGAATATCATGCTCATTTTTATTGTCTAGGTACTAAACTATGCACGGCTGGCTGCCATGATATTTTAAATTTGTTGTTATTTATGATAAATATATATTTTTTCATAGGTACAGATTCTAGTAGTCTTGATTCGAGTTATAAGGATTTTTTTCAATCCGCTTTAATAGATACTATTCTCCTGTATTTTCCTATGAAATGCATTTCATTTTTCACTTATAATATGAGCCTGACAGAGTTGTTATTAACTAAATCTAATTTCTAATACTCATACATTTCATTACGAATTCAGTGAAAGCTTGTTTAGGAGCGCTTTTACACAAATCTGTAACAAGCAAGCATAATATTTAATTTCTTTGACCATAATATAGGTACTTGTCATAATTATTGTACAACGTGGAGTTTATTATTCTTTAAAGATTCACCAACAAATAATTCAAGTTTAAGATAATTTACGTCGCGAAATCTAATTTTAAAATAAGCTTTTTGCAAAATGTCTATATTATTTTATCTCTGCTAAGTATTATTTAACATTAAACATTATATTATACCTACTATTAGAAAAAAAAATATGTATAAGCCTTAACTGTAATGAAATTAATAGTTATAATTCCTTGACATTTCACCTGAAAATTTTTCATTGTTTGCTAATGGATCGAATCACTTATGACCAATTGATTGGTGATAAAATTTACGTTGAACTTGTAAACAGTTAACCAAATTATAATATTTCATACAGTATTATATAAAAATTTCATTACCTAGTACTGTATGTATGTAAATAATTGTATCATTTTAATAACTTATTATCGATGTAAAGGAGACGATTTTTTTTGTTTGGAGAATAGGCCCACCTCAATTTCTTAGCGTATATTAATGAAATGTGTGTTAATTTGTTCCTTGAAGTCCCCAGATTATAGTGGTGAAATTACTTTTACATGTTTTAACCGGAATCTTTAGAAACACGATGTGCAAACATTTACCTCCTTCCTACATAAAAACTAACTGATAATGAGCGATTTGTCTTGTGTGACCCATCCGAATCATTGGGTTACAATATATTTAAATGAATGAATAAATAAATATTAGAAAACATCACATACATTGTCACGATTCCAAGCTCGGAAATCGGAAACAGCGAAGTTACCACAAACACAGAGACCCGATTTGGTTATAAATAGTATAGAAAATAAGTGATATAAGTGTGTGTACCTCAAGTTTCTGGACCTTATGCGATTTTAGCGAATGGGAAAACTGATTAAATAAGAAATTATTAGTTTAGTAGGTAGGTAGGTACGTGATTTATGACTAGGAGTAGGTACATAGTATTAGGATAGGTAGCCATTTGCACAGCTATGCTATTATTCATGTTCTATTGTAATATTAAACGCCCTTAAGTTGTAGCAATTACATTTTAAAATAGGGAATAAAACATTGTTTATGTTAAAAACATTACAACTACGACAGGAAGAATCTGACGTCTATCAAAGCAGCCAATAGATGTAACGTTTCGTTACACGGATTTTTTTAGCTTAGTAGAAACAAATTGTTTTATTTGATTAATAATTACAGGATTTAAAATCGCTATCAATCACATTCTTCCACATAAATAGGAATAAAAACAGTTTCTAAAGTGATTTGTTTAAGGCAGTTTTTTTCGCTTTATGGTTTTATTTTCATTCTATCGATAAAACCGTTTCGTTCCAGTTATAATTATTTTAATGTTGGCCATTGTTCTTGGTTTCTAGACAGCAGGGATGATATCAAAATAAAGCTTTTTAATTCGATTTCATGATTCCGGTTTCGTTTGTAAAACAACGAAGCTTCAAAATTCATAATATAATTTTATATTTTTACACGTTTTTTTTTTATTACTATACGTTACCGAGTCTTGGTGGGCCCACAAAAAATAGTCTCCTTTATGAAATTAAAATAATATATATAGAGCATATTGACATAACGCATTTCGTAATAGGGTGATGGAAAACTTCGGTTTTGGAACTTACGTTTGTTTTAATAAGATTCAGCTTTGAATTTTACATTTTTGATTTTAGATCTAGGAGTAAGTATGTTAATATGTATTGTTACTTTATTATCTTTGGATCTAAAGCACAGAATACATAATAGTAGCTAAACGCTACAGAACGGACACTCTCCGCCTCCCGCCAAAATTAAACACTTACCTCACCCCGCACGATCAGACTAAAAATGGTCCATATTTTTCTACAGGGACGATACGCAACGAAGATTGACAACATTAATCAAATTGACTTAAAGTAATTTTATTATTTTGGATTTGTGATTATCGTTTTTCGTAGAAAATGGTTAGATATTGTGCTGTTTACGGATTTATTTCATCAGAAAAACGCGAATTTTTTTTACGCTAGTCACAAATGTGCCAACCATAAAGCGTTAACACACACATTTGTAGTCTCTACAGTGTGACTGTCAAAACGATAATTTTGTATGGAGTGTCCGGGGTGTGTCTAAAGTACGTCATATCGTCGCCTGTGGTCTATACCTATTTACAGTGTTACCTATCTACAATACTCAGTTCTACGATTATGTGTTCGAGTCCTGGTAGAAACCTAAAAAAGTCTTGGTCTGAAAGATCCAAGAAGCCAAAACCGATCAGTGAAACAGACACGAATTATCATCATAAGCTTATTTTCTGTGGACTCACGGCGAGAGAGATATCGTCCTTTACACCGCGGCCTCTGAAAAAGTGTTGCAGATGTTACTTGTTTCCAAAAGTTTTTTTGGTTCTACGACATTTGTGTTATTTTGGGTTTCATACACGTATTAAAAATAAATAAATTTCTTGATGGTTATGCTAATCGTCCGGTTCACGAAAGAGTAAAAAATCGTTATAGTGTGTGCTTATTTAAAAAAAGAGTGTGCGTTATTTCATAAGTTTAATTATTATAGATCCAAATAATTTTCTTAGTCTAGTGTGGTTAGATGTAAGCCATGATTATAATTCTGCTGGTCGAACGATGCCGTTCAATTAAGAGGCTAGGCAATTCATTGAACGGCTGATTAAGCTACTTGACATAGATAAGGAGTCCTTAGCAACAAATACCTACTGTAAGGAGCATTTAGCTTCGTATAATACTGTTGAGGCTCCTTAGCAGTATTTAAGTAGATTATAAAATATTATTTGCTTTGCTTACAATGAATATCATTGTTTGCTTAGCACTCTGTCTATTTTTAGTATACACGTAAGTATTTTCTTTCACAACTTAATTAATAATTCCTAAATTAATTAATCACGAATTTACAGTAGTAGTACATACGCATCGATTCAAATACGCATTTTGGTACTATTGAAGAAAACATCGCTTTGTTTCTGGGTGCGAAATTATTGCCAACTCTATTATTGTCAAGTAAGTTATTGTTTCTCTTTGTTCAGTAGTTTTTTTTTTGATAAAACTTAAGTAATTGGTGAACCAAACCTAACTTTTTGAATTGTATTCGTAACAGACAAAACTGTTTATCGGATTGAAGAAATTGCATTTATTTAATGACTGAAGAATTACTGTAGAGTTTATAAATAAATAATGTACATAAATACCGCTATCTATAATAAGTATTGACTGCAAATATGTTTCATAGTTTAAATTAATTAGTAGGTAAAACATCAATGTCCTAGTGCTTATGTTAGTAAGTCAGTAATAAATAAAACAGTTAATTTCTGCAACGTTTTGTATATTTTATTTGCAACGAGGTTCATTTATAGGTTTCAAAATATGTTACATGTGTAGGTAAACATAATATTATGTTATCGTACCATTTTAGTAGGTACCTGACTATTTAATGTAAGCAAATGCTCTTTAATGATTATTTTGTCAGCACAAACCTGTAGGAATAAAAAAGGTAACTTATGATATTATACTATACTTGAGATATGCCTTTCTACATATTATTTTAAAGATGTTCGAAATAATCAGTAGATCAAATATTTGTGTTTACTTCTCGAAAATTATAGAATATTACGTACAGTGTACAATTATTTTTTATAGAGATAAAAGTTTAAGGAATTTTTATTCTTACAACAAGCTTACAACCCATTAAATTTTTGAGAAAGACTTTTAAGAGATTTTATCTAAGTGTGTGAAATTCATTCATAATAATTATGCACTTATTTGTAATCTTATGTCTACGATTCGCCAATGCACGTAGTCCAATTTCAATCAGATCATAATAATGAAAGAAAAATGTTAACGGCAATTTCTCTTATGTTCATATTTGCTATACATATTTGAGGCGCTTTAGATTAGAAAGGACTAACATGTTTTAAATTTGTAGCTAGATCCTAGAAATTAGAATATTTAAAGTGAAAATATAAATTTTATTGGGCCCATAAAAAATAACATTTAAGTTTGGATGAATATAATGAAATTATAAAAAGTTACCCTTAGCGAGTAGAAGATGAGATAGTTATCTTTATAAACGAGTAGATAATATTGCAATGCTAGCAAGTTCATTTGCATGTTCATTACAAAGTCTGTGTGAAATAGCAAGTGACATGTGCATGACTTTATAATTTTAATTTAGATAATATTATAATGTTATCTATTATGATGCTGTCTTCACCCTGTAATATGTATATGTAAACCTATATATATACAGGTTGATCTCCCGGCTAAATGTACAAGCTTCGCTTTTCTAAAACTTCACTTCTTTAATTTGGTATTGTTTCATTTGGGTGACTATAATAACAGTAAAATCAAAGGGCAATTCATGGAAATATTAGAAATGTTTATTGTGCATACCTAATTTCCCAATTTGAATAACAAAACAATATGCTTACATAATAAAGGAATAGTATTGAAATAAAGTCATAGTATAACAATTAATATTGTATCTAATATTTACAATTTGATGTAAACTCAGAAAAATGACACCTTTTAATTAACTGTTTCTGTGTTAATGTTTAGTACAATATCTTGTTTTTAGTGGGTTACGATTCAGATAAGTAATTTTAAAGTTTTCGGACTTCAAATTCAGAGGCCAATAACATCTGAGTCATTAGCCTTTAGGTCACATATAAACACGAACCTGAATTAGTTTTATATTTTGAATTTTAGGGTACCCGGAACGATAAAGGCCACAATGCATGTGAAGAATGCGAAGAAATTCAGATGCATAGTTGATGTTATTTTAATTAAAATGTAAATTTTGCGAATATTATGATATGAGTAGAAAATTATTAATGCTAATTTAATGCTATAGATTTGGGTCGGTACCTGTCATATTTATTATGTTAGCAATACCGTTATAAAATGTATATATCTTTATGATTTATCTATATTAATACTACCTAGGTATAGTTTATTGTATAACGAAAACTCATTAGGGAATTAGGGGTCACGTGATGTTCCAGATCCCTCTTAGTACCTGTGTGTTGGGTGGTGATGATGTCATTTTAATTATTGTAGAATATTTAAGGAGATGAAACCAAAATATTAGTAAACTATACCTAATATTACTAATTAAAATGCCTTTACATTTATTTTTATATGTTGTTATGCCGTAGCTCTATCTCTACGAAGCTTAACAAAAATTATACGCGGTATTAACATTGCAAAACGTATAATAATTGTATTATAACTATATACGAAATAAGCAAATAGACAATTAATTTACGAACGTATTATAACTATACAATATAATCTTGTTAAAAAAAATAGACCAATCGGAGACGATAGAGCATTTTCCTATAGAATACATTAGTTATGCCTAACAAAGAAGCTAATGAAAAGCTTAATTTATAGCAAAAAATTCAACCCGTCCGACTAGGGCCCTTCCGGCCTCCTCCACTCAAGCGACAGCCCAAGCCGAGGTTCGAGATCCCCATCAGGGGGGGATGCCCTTGCGCATGTCGCTACCAGGGTGAACCTTCAGTTTACCCACGCGTACGCGTTAAAATGTAGAAGCCCTTCTGGCTAACATTGAGAGACACCACACAAAAAAAGCAAAAAATTCAAATAAAAAAATCTGACGTAAATGTAATTTTTTGTTCCCATAATAATTGATTTACCCACATTGTTCTGCTCCTGTTGTTCTTAGCGTGATGATATACTGCCTAGCCTTCCTAGATAAATGGGCTATCTAACACCGAAAGAATTTTTCAAATCGGACCAGTGGTTCCTGAGATTAGCACGTTCAAACAAACAAACTCTACAGCTTTATAATATTATAATAAGTATCTATAGATAAATAGTAATTATTGTTTCATTTAGTACTGATGATCGGTTTAATGAATCAATATCTTTTTAGGTATCTCCATAAGTGTGATCATAAATAACAATAAGTCGATGACATGTTTCCTTGTCTTGTGATAAGCACATAACATACCCGAGATTTATAGTCGCATGCTATTATATTAATTATACTCATATAAAAGGTTTATTCATTAATTTTATTGGTGAAATCGGATCTTTAAGAGTGACGAGGCATCTTTCTATCTATTTATATTTTCCTTACGATATCATGTACATTTATGTCTTTTGGTTTTGTGTTACAAGAAATATTTAGAATTAACAACGCTAGGTTTTTTTCAAAAACGAGTTCCTAAATGGAGTTAAGGCATTGTTGGTTTATTTAAGTGGGATTTATTAGTGCCCTACTTACTAAGAAGCCTCAGTTTTTTTTCAAATGGTATTTAGATTAGGTGTTATTTTTGCTCCACCTTTTCAGGAGTTGTTGGTGTTAGGGTAGAGCGGGGCTAAAAGTTGCGATTTTTTTAAATTTCCTCAATTTCTTAAGGAACATCTTGCTCTATTTTTAGTATTATGCGTGTAAAATGAAAATTTTATACTAAGAAAATTATTTTGTTCATGTTATTCAAGATTTATTTACGAAGTAATGTAGGTAGGTACTTATATTTTGAGTTTTGTTAAAAAGTCGTAAGAACAGAGATTACTCGATCATCTCTACTTCTTGATAATTATTGTTAATAAATGTCTAACATACGTCATTTTTTAATACACGTTCTTTAAAAATGATCAAAGGTCAGCTTTTAAAAGGTCTAGGTGTTATTTTGTTGTAAAAGGGACTAGGTAAACACCATTAAATATACAAATGATTGTTTTATTTACACAGTGACAACTTATTATTTAAATGAGGTTTCACGTGCAAACTTGATTGTGAATCATATTATATGCGTCAGGGGTGTTAGAAAAATAAACAAAAGTAATGATGTGTATTACAATGAATAACTTTAAACAACATTTTTTATTAACATTATTAACAATACAACAATATTATCCTAATTAAAAACACTTTGAAATGACCCCTCAAAAAGTTCTGAGTGGCAGCCATCTTTTCATTATTGCCTGGAAATTATTTCATTATTTCTTTCCTCAAAAGTAATCCTTATAGCTGAGGTAAGACACAATTATTCTATCATAATTATTAAAATATATCAATACCATATCTTCGACTTTTTTCTCGATTTCTGCAGTGAAGGACGTGATGGCGTCTTGGTCTTCTGCTATATTTATCTGCTGTCGATGTACTTCCTCAGCTTAAATGCCTTATCCTAGTGTGTAATATCACAATAAGAGGAGGTAGAGTCCTCGAATGTTTCTATTAAATCGTTTATTAGATCTTGGATAAACCTTATTTTCAAGCATAGATCACGATCTCTAAATCAGTAGCTACTTTTATCGTAGCGTAATTTTACTACAACATGACCTTATTACAATTAATGCAAAAAATGAGTAGAGATAAGAAAATAACTGTGGTTGTAAACGGGCTATGAGAATGATTTACAAGAACACACTCTGACACTAATATACCTGTTTAAATATCCAATTAACATTGTTATTTAATAGAGATATGTTCAAAAACTAAATACTGTTTTTAGAAACCACATTAATACAAACAAAATAACACATCAATTTACAAATTAGGCGATATGTTTACATTATTATGTCTCGTGACATTCTCCGCTAATTGGTCGTATAAAGTAAATAAATACAGATAATAATCATTCAATAGGGGATTATTTAAAACCACTTTCATCAAACAATATTTAAGTAAATATAATTAGTACCTACCCTAAAAATCAAGTGTACCTAGTGTTTCTATTGTGATAGTAAATATTTGAAGTGAAACTTCTTTATCGGGGTTGGAAAAAAATTTAGTGTAACATTTTTTCGTTACGCGTGACATTTTTCCGTTACGCGCCATCTTTTTCTTATCCCAACCACGCATGATTCGACGTATTTCTGTAAAGTTGCTTAAAGTAAATTATTTTTTGAAAAATAAGGTCATAAAGAAGTTTCACTTCTTACGTGTGTACACTAACTAGTACACGCACACATTTTTTTTTATTTATCGTTTAACCACAAGATTTTTCATTATTTGATTTTTATTTCAATATATTGTATTGTATTATTCTGGATATATTATATTGCATATTAAAAAAAAAACCGTTATATTCAGGGCAATAATAATATAACGGAAAGAAAATTATTATTATTGTTTTAATACAAGGTCTTTAGGTACACCCACACAGCAATGAAAGGAATGCAGTTCGACCATGGAATGACAAAGATCGAAGAGCACCAGTGGTAGAGAAATTACGAACCTTTGTGCTGAGAAATCTTTCGTAAAATATAATGAAAAAAAATTGTTATAGTATATAAAATTATACATATCCCGTAAATCCCTTCATTGGTGGTAAATAATGGCACAAACTACATTTAAATCGTTGTAAATAATTTACTAATCTGTCTTACAAAATTGACTTATAATTTTGTAATTTTACATTTAGAGAGCAAACTCTAAACAACAAAATTCAATTTATAGTTTTATGTTGACAATATTTTGAAATACGATTAACCATTTATGTAGATGGTTAGGGAAAATTTTCAAACAGAGACTCACTATTCACACTATAAATAGGTACCTATTCAAAAAGCGCTTTTAATTTTCATAAAATTATGACATTTATTATAGCATTTTATGAAATGTGATACTCAATAATTATAATATGTATTATATAAAAATAAGTTTATCTGTAATCTTGCATGTGTAACTAAATACATTAATAGTATCTATTATATATTATTATGTAACATGCGCATGAGCTTGGATTCGTCATCATACCTGTGGCTCTCATTATACATATAACTAGCTTTCCGCCCGCGGCTCCGCCCGCGTTTTCAAAGAAAAGCCGCATAGTTCCCGTTTCCGTGGGATTTCCGGGATAAAACTTATCCTATGCGTTAATCCAAGTTACCCTCTATGTGTGTGCTTAATTTCATTGTAATCGGTTCAGTAATATTTGCGTGAAAGAGTAACAAACACACACACATCCTCACAAACTTTCGCATTTATAATATTAGTAGGATAGGATTGTAGTATAAAATTAATATAATGAGGTATCTTTAATAATAATTGTTAGTGTAATAATTCTTCTTAAACGTTACGTTACGAAACGTTAAACATTGTTATAAATCGCACGTGCGTTTGTCACATTAAAACAGGGCAAATTTTATTTTTGAGGCAAAATTTTGGACGCTTTATTGCGTTCTCTATGGTAATAATTTTAATCTCTATTGTTATGATAAAATTTAAGAATGTACTAAGTTTTTGTATATACCAATTGATATTTATAGTAGTCTTACGGTCCATTTGCATCAAAAGCACAGAGCTAGAGTAAGAGCATTCTTTCGTGACCTTTTAGTGTAAACGAAAACTCGTATTCAGTGTTGTTCAGTATTAGAACATTGCATAGAATTCTTTCGAACGCACTAAGAACAACGAAAGAAGCTCTACGCTCTACACTAAAATAATTTAACATAATGGGGTTAGAATGAGCATTCGCTCGTTTGATTTAAATAAATACACCGTTATAGAATTATAATATTCACTATCAAATAATTTTGTATCGAAATTATTGAAATTGTGACCGACTCCTTGGTAAAATGGTAAACATGCGCAAAAAGACAGGAGAAAATTAACAAAAAAAATCTTGGTTTGGAAGGGTAAAGTAGGCTGATCACCTTCTTGCTCGTAAAGATTGCAGATAACAGACGGTAAATGATCGCCACAAGGAGATTGGATTTACACATATTATATTCTGTCTTAAATCTTAGTTTATATTCATGTTGTTAATATACAGTTTAGCCTTAGCTCTATATTGCATTTAACAGAACAAGTAAACTAGGATTGACCTATATATCACAATTTTTAACATATAATAAGCAAGTAAATAAATATCACAAAATACAGAACATCCATCTTCTCCAAACAAACAAAAAGGAGAAAATACAAACTTGCACTATGAAGACTTAATAATTGATAAACCTTCTTTAAATTTTATTTTTTTTATTACTTGACAAGTAAAATAAAGCCTAGACACAAGAAACAAAACTTTAAACACCACAACAGCGCTACCCGGTTCGTCAATTATTTATAGCAGCTAGATGATAAACAATAATTTAGAGCAAACGATTATCAAGTACATGTGGAATTAATAACACTAACAGGTATTAACAATGTGATGTAATGGAATATAAATTAATTGGTCTTTTTATCTATTTTAAAGTAGTCAACGCTTGTTAAAAAGTAGCACGACCAAAATTTAATTTTACTCAATATTATTTGTGCATTATTGTCAATATGTTTTGCTATCTAGTTTATTGCACCAATAAAAATGTTGTTTATCAATATTATTTATTAAACAGTACCTATACTAGTCGCGACAACTTGTTTTGAAATTATAATTTAAACACAGCCACAGTTTCATAACCGAATTTTTGTGAAATAACAAAGGCAAAAGTACCTGCTGCGTAAATACTTTCTCAGCCATGAAGTCCCATCTATTATCCAACACTTCGTGCTAATGACATTGAAATCCTTTCTCCGACAATCGTCAGAACGTAAAATGTTAACAATGCGACTCGAAGATAAGATAAATAATGTCATGTAGTGATTGGAGTTTCATAAAATAAAGCCCTCGGTCCGTACATCGGCGACTCACAGTATCATTGCATGATCGGTACAAGATGGACCACGAGGAAGGAACTGAGTTAGAAAAGATAAACAAAAGTGATGAAAATGGTGACGTGAAAAATAATTATTGCGATGTCGATCCTCGGCTACCGTTTAGGAGACAGGTGTGTGATATGTGTGTTATAAATTAGGCAGTTAATGTTTTTCAAGTGGCTAAATTAACATAAAGGAATATTCGTAAAATTACCACGAGTATTTAAAATAATATCCATTTAAGTAGGTGCAGTGCGTATATTTTATTCTTCTATATAAAAACAACAACAGAATCTGGTTTAAAGCTTGACTTTTAGTGTTATGATGTTAAAATATAAATGGCATATAAATAATTATGCACTGTTTGTAGTTACATTTAAATCGCATTATTAAACTTGGAAAATATACCTTAAGTATAAGAATACAGTGATAATTTTGTTTGAGGATAACTATAAAGTTTATTTTTCTATATAACTTACATATTAAATTTATTTTGGAATATATTTGCATTTAAATTACCTCGTAACCATGGGGTTCGTGAGGCTTTTAACTTGTTTTAAGAATGAAAGAGGTTCAAATGGATGTGAAATGCGTGTTAACATTTCATCTACTCTTCGTTAGAACTATCTAAAATTAATAGAAAACATGGGCACTTGGGTTTTTAATATAGGTCAATATGATGAGCCAAACTTTCACTGGTTTTACTAAAACGTTTGGTTAAGAAATTTTAATCATGGTTGATACCCATCAAATATTCATATTCTCATAACATAATCTCTACATAAAATATTCATAAAGAAATCTATTTTGAGCATCAAAAGATGTAGGACGAAAAACATATAAAATACCTTTTATAATAGGTATTTTATACTCTTGTTTAATAAAAGTACGCAAATATTTTTAATAAGAACATAATAAAATTTTATAAACGAGCGAAATTTTCTTCAGATTAAATTTCAACTAAATATTCGCAACCCACTAAAGTACTCAACAATAAATTCCTACTTAAAAAAAGGTCGTAGGTACAATGACTATGCATGAATATGCATGAATGAAATGACAAATGAAATAAATAATTAAAAGAAACAATACATCCCAGGTACATCTCCAAAGATGTAAAATATTTAAGCACGTGGTATTTATAGAGCATATCTTCCCAAAGTAAAGAGAAAGGTAGCACAACAGCTAGACAAAGCTTACCGTAGGCCGCGAAGGGTTACAAAACGTGTAACTACTTACGTTTTGGATATAGGACCGAACGGTATTATAGTCAGCTTTTGGAAACCGGTTTACCCAAGAGTCCTCTTTTTCCTTCTAAATATTAAAGGTGATTTACCTTTAAAACCAAGCTTATTTCATAAACCTCATAAATTCGGTGGCATTTTGGGTATACTTCTTAATAATAGTTAAACGTCTCAGTTTCTAAAATATTCTTGCGTCATTGAGTTTTATGTTGTGGAGCAAAATGGGGCCATCTCGTAGTATGATGTAATGAAAACATTGTTTTGACATGAACTTTTACGATAGTTGTAACCATGTCACCAATAAATAATTGATACTGATTATTGTCTAAATTTATCGAAGCAGACGCCTTTCATTTGGACAAAGGAGTCATCATTGGTTGCAGTATGTTTTACTCATGTTTATGCTACTGTAAAAGCTAAAGTTCCAGAAAACCTGCGTTTTATCAGTTGAACTTTCTTAAAGTTATTATTTTGTTTCTTGTGCAAATAAAGTATTTATTTATTCACTCATTCATTCATTCATTCATTCATTCATTCATTCAAAAATGTTTGTAGGAGAAATATACTTGTATGTCATCAGAATAGAGAATATAGTCTCTTGATTTTATTGGGTGGATTTTGCTCTATTGCACGCCTCATAAGCGAAGCGTTGAGGTGGGTACTACTGTCACTTCGCGCAAAACATCTGATTTTTCAAACTTAAAATGTCTTTATGTATCATACATTGCACTTGTAAGATAATACATACACACACATATTAAGAAAAAACACTATTTTTAACATTCATGATATTTTTGATGTCATTTTTGTTATTTAAACTAGTTAAAAAACAGTTTAAAAAAGTTCTGTCTTGGACGTCCGTGTGTCTGTATGTGCGGAGGATTTTCTTGTTAACACGATAGCGACCGAAATACTTTACTAATCGAGTCTTTTTTTTTCTCTTACGCTTGAGTATGCTCAGGAATAGAACCCTTTCATTTTTCAGGGTCTGATTCGATGTGGTTTAATTGTTATTAAATAAACAAAAATAATAATTAATAAATAATTATTAAAAAAAAATTATGAGGCGTGCACTTTTGGATTTTCCAAACTTTTTTAAAACATATTATATAGGAACCCTGCTTCGCGAAGCTCCGTCGACTTATTTAAAAATAAATAAATAACTAATTTTTTATTTCCAGATATTCATCCATATTTATATCCATTCCTTTAAATTTAACCTTTCCTACAAATGTTATAAACGTTTAAGTTTTAAAGGCCGGTTTGACCAATAGACACCTAGTTGTGGCCGCTTTTCGCGTGTTAATCGTAAGTCGTAACATGAGGGTACATTTAAAAAAGAAGGATTAAGCTGCCATCTTTGGTAAAACTTAGAATTTCACACACTAAAATAGCAGAATAACTATCTACTTATACTCATACACAAAAAATATGATAATGATAAAAAATTGTAAATTATTTAGTATAGAATCTAACAAGAATTTTAATGAAAATTTTGATAATAAGTATAATTAACAAAAAATTAACGTCCGTATTATATCTATATACATATATAAAAATGAATCCCGTTTTCCTTGGTCACGGCATCACGCGTGAACGGGTGGACCGATTTCGATAATTCTTTTTTTATTATATTCCTTGAAGTACGAGGATGGTTCTTATGAAGAGAAAACGTAAATATATACCACGGGCGATGCCGGGGCGGACCGCTAGTAAATAATAAAATATAATAATAAAATAATCTTTATAATCTAGTAAATATAATAATAAAATAATCTTTTCAGCGAATTTCTGTTCGCTCTAACACAAAACTAAAAATAAATGTTCGAGATATACCTACTCGTAGGTTAAGAACCGGCGATCAGAGTAATGAAAAAAAAAAAATCATAATGGAGTCCATCCATCAGATTGGTGTTTACTTTGTATAATATTAATACGCAATATGATAAAAGTTTATAAATTATTACTGTTATGACTCAGTATAACGTGTTTCTATTGAAAACCACCCAATGTAGAGTTTTTTAAGAAATAATAAAATCACAGTGGAATAGTATTAAAATTGCAACAGATAGATAATAATTTGTAGCAGATGAAAATCTTCAAATTAATAAATTTATTTAATTGAAACAAAATTTGAATTACTTTCAAGTGCATTCACTTATCTAAAAATATTATTTGTATTGTTGTTTCCTCAAGATACTGTAAACTTTTCAAAGATATTGATATAACTCATAATAAATACTTATTGTAACCTGTTTTTACACCCAGGCCTGAAATATATTATATATTTGAAGCCTATATTTTGAATAATGTTACTATAGGAACAACACCTTAAAGCCTTATCCCTATCCTCATCCTAGCAGACTGCTACATCCTAGCAGTCGCTGGCAACTGCTAGTAGCAGTTGCCAGTGACTTAGTCAAAGCATAAAAATATTTATAAAATGCTAAATTCTGCATGTATAGATATACTTACATTTTATACATTTTTATAAATAATATTTAATTAATTGGAATTGAGCAGCGAAACTTTCGCTTAAAAATTATAATGTTAAATGTATAATTTAAGACTTTAACGGTAATAATAACTGTTTAATGAAAGCTTTTTTCGGGTTATTCTTAGTATAGAAAGTTATATTTAGTTACAGTTATTTTTTAATAAAAATTATGAGATATTTTTTTGTTAGTTTTCACACGTGGTAGAAATCGTTAGAATATGTACATTGTGCATAATTATAATATGTATCGGAGATATTCCGTTATCAGCAATATCAGATTAGACTAGTCACTTGTGTAATTATTAAATAAACACATATTACGCGTTTTTAAATAAATAAGTACATATCTTATTTATCTTCTTCTTCTTCTTCTCTTATATATAAAAATGAATCGCAAAATGTGTTGGTAAGCGCATAACTCGAGAACGGCTGAACCGATTTCGATAATTCTTTTTTTATTATATTCCTTGAAGTAAGAGGATGGTTCTTATGTAGAGAAAACGTAAAAATGTACCACGGGCGAAGCCGGGGCGGACCGCTAGTATTGAGATAAATATATTTATAAAACTTGCTATTAATTTGTTTGCGATGTATTCAGATTAACAAAATTGCAACAACACCTACAATAGAGAATCTATACTAATATTATAAAGCTGAAGAGTTTGTTTGTTTGTTTGAACGCGCTAATCTCAGGAACTTCTGGTTTGATTTGAAAAATTCTTGCGGTATTAGATAGCCCATTTATTGAGGAAGGCTATAGGCCTTTATCATCACGCTAAGACCAACAGGAGCGGAGCAATGCGGATAAATCCGAGGGGCACAGCTAGTAATATAATATTGTTAAAGCTGAAAAAAGGTTGAATACTGCATAGAGCCCTAAGTTCATTGTACGTTTTGCATCGTGTTGAAACAAGAAATAATAACATGCAGACGAAAATATATTTTAATTTTGAAAGTTACTTTGTCTGTAGTAACGTTATCACGCCTGAATAACAGAAATGATTTGACAATTTTTTATTTACCTACCTACACATCATAGATATTGAAATTATTAAAAATCTATATAGGATATTAATAGATGGATTAAAACTCTTTGTAGAGAACACTAAGCTTAGAAGAAGTTAATTAGGATATTTCTATGTGCGACATTCATCGCACTATAAGGTAACGTTAATTGTTAATTGGCTAGTTTTATCTAAATTACTCAAGGAAGTTTTATAGGTATTAATTCAGCTAGGAAGTTAGTACAATCTGTATAACTTTGTCATTACAATAAAACACGAGACTTACGTTATACACGCGTTATAAATAGGTGATATCCTACAAGTAAACAATGTCAACCATCTCATAAACTCGCTTATCGATGTTCTTTGTGTAATTATTGTTGTATCTTACATTATAGGACAAAAATCGGTTATTGCCCTTGGGCTGCAGGTATACGGTGAGACATCGAAGCTTCCTTTGGCCCTTTTTCGTCTTCCTTTAAAAATAATGAAACCAATGTATAGGACGTTAGGTTAGTCAATAAGCTCATTTTGTGTAATACCTATATTGCTTCAATATTGACCACATCATCATCACTACATATTATAGTATAAAACAAAGTCGCTTTCTCTGTCCCTATTTCCCTATGTCCCTTTGTATGCTTAAATCTTTGAAACTACGCAATGGATTTTGATGCGGTTTTTTTTAATAGATAGAGTGATTAAAGAGGAAGGTTTATATGTATAATAACATCCATTGAATAGTGGAGTAGTACTGTTATTTTTGAGGTTTCTAATGTGATGTCGTAAATAATTACATTTTTTCCGCTTACATTGCAAACGCAGGCTGAACCCTACGAGTTTTATCAAAATAATGTACTAAGTATTGTACACATTGAAAAGGTCTACAGAAAAGTCCGTGATGGTATATGTCTATCTCTTATGGATAACCCACAATAACTTTTTTTTGTCATTTACTTTTTACGACAAATAATGGTTAATTTTCGAAGCGATTTTAACCAATACAGCATTAATCCTTAACCAATTAAATACCTTGAATACATTGTTCATTTAATATAGATCTATATGGCCCTTTACACCGTATGATTTAAGTGAATATTTTCGAAGATATTACAGATTTAAAAATTGCGGGACGTAGCGGTTGCGGCGGTACCGGCCGGCCGCCATTGCACCCGTGCGAAGCCGGGGCGGGTCGCTAGTTAGATTACAAAGTAATAAATATATTAGTGTACCAGTCATAGATTTAATGATTTCTAAAGACCCAAGAATGACACGCTCAAGCTAAGACGCAGTTAGAGTTGCAAATCAAGATTCCATAGCTTATATTATTTTACATTTATATGTACATTACAATGTAGTTTATTATCGACCATCGTAAACAACATTCTTTCAAAAATCATTAAATTGGTTTCAATGCCCAGTCCCTTTAATGACTAGGTACTTAAAAATATTTTATAAGAGATTAAAATTATTAATAACATATGCAAGATATGCAATCATAGATATTAGATTGAATAAATTGTTCCCTTCCGTTATTCAAATCAATAATTTTATATTTATTGTAATAACAATTAACAAGTTATAAAGGTCTATATGTCGCAGGTTTTTCATAAAATTAGGTTTTTGATCAAAAACCTAGGTTTTTCATCAAAAACCGGAAGATGACACATTTTAAACTCAATTTCATCAAAAACCTGTAACAATCCAGATTTTTGATCAAAAACCTGAACTAGTTTGGGTTTATGATCAATCTGATTGGATTGAAGGAGGAGAATATTGATTGGATAATGGATGTAAAATTTTGATAAATAAATGATTGTTTTCTTTCTACTAAGTTGCAAATGATGATGGATTGTTTTATTTATTTCATTTAAATTTGTCATAAAACAAAGCAAACCCGTGATTTTGACAAGAACTTTATCATAAACCCAAACTAGTTCAGGTTTTTGATCAAAAATCTGGATTGTTACAGGTTTTTGATGAAATTGAGTTTAAAATGTGTCATCTTCCGGTTTTTGATGAAAAACCTAGGTTTTTGATCAAAAACCTAATTTTATGAAAAACCTGCGACATATATATTCCTCGCAAGTTGCTTTTATTATAAACGAGGCCATTTGAATGAATATTTATCACCAAGAAGTAACTACTTAAGGACAAAAAGAAAATAAATTATTGTGTAACGTAATTTATTAATAAAGTACTAAAGATATATTTTAAACACATTTCAGGCATTGGTATCAATGGGGTCATTCATGCTGTCGTTCAGTGCAGGAGCCACCGGTGGAATATCAGCTATTATTATACCGCAGTTGCTAAAAGACAATCATGGGAGACACAATCACTATAATATGGATATGTTGTCCTGGGTAGGTATGTATTCCTGGTACATTGGTTTGAATATTGTTGATTGGTTAATATTAATTAAAATGAATTGGTAGTGACGCTTTCGTTTACGTTACATTATAATTCGAGTTAAATATTTATTAGTTGTTTTGATTTTATAGAGTTGTATTTTTAGAGACGCAGTTTTTCCTTATTGAAGATTGTCAAATTGTTCATTAAAATATTCCTATAAGGTACAAAGTTATGGATAAGTAAGAAAAAGAGAAGAAAAATAACACTTGTGACTTGTTATATAATTATTATGTTCTTAAATATATTTTCATATACGTAGTAGTTTTCGTGTAGATAATTAACTTTATTTATTGCATTTGTAAATTAAATATAGTTCTGATTTTATATATTGAATGATGTCTGTTACTATAAATAAGAAAATTCCATATCCTACTAATATTATAAATGCGAAAGTTTGTGAGGATGTGGGTGTGTTTGATACTCTTTCACGCAAATACTACTGAACAGATTACAATGAAATTTAGCACACGTATAGAGAGTAACTTGGATTAACACATAGGATAGGTTTTATCCCGGAAATCCCACGGGAACGGGAACTATGCGGATTTTCCTTTGAAAACGCGGGCGAAGTCGCGGGCAGAAATCTAGTTCTACATATTTTCCAGTAATAACAATCCCTAATGCAAATATCAATTTTTAAAATAGATAAATAAGATGCTTTAGTTTAATTTAATTTTGTGTTTTATCATCATTAGTCATTAAAATTTTAACAGTTTATTATCCTTAATCCAAGAGGAGATTAAATCGACAAATCGAATTATTAAAATCCATTCAGCCGTTCTTCATTAATTATTATTTATGTAAATAACAATACATATTATATATTTCACACTACATAGAAAATCTTTTCACGCATTTTCTTGTATTTTACAGCGGCTATGTCATCGCTGGCTC
The DNA here is from genome assembly GCA_029959065.1 of Colias behrii. Taxonomy (NCBI): domain Eukaryota; kingdom Metazoa; phylum Arthropoda; class Insecta; order Lepidoptera; family Pieridae; genus Colias; species Colias behrii. Next base: position 9,558,560 of record JARWMC010000005.1, on the reverse strand, counting down.
TGCTCTTCGGTAACATGATATCTGGATATTTGATGGAACGCTTCGGAAGAAGAACATCTCAGATCATTCTATCAATGTTCTATATCAGTGGATGGGTCATCATTGGATTCGCAAAGAACATGTTTTTCATGTTACTGGGAAGATTTATCACTGGTTTTTGTCAAGGATGGCTTGGGCCTTTAGGACCAGTGTTTATTGGAGAAATTAGCTCACCGGCTTATAGAGGATTATTTTTAGCTGGCTTATCATTGAGTATTGCATCCGGTGTCTTTATGTCTCACTTATTTGGAACTTTCCTCCATTGGAGCCACGCATCATTCCTCTGCGCTCTGTTTCCATTATCAGGATGCATTGTTTTATATTTCGCTCCCGAATCACCATCTTGGCTAGCATCCAAGAATGAAATAGAAAAATGTAGAACGGCGTTTTATTGGTATAGAGGAAGAACTCCAGTAATGCAGAACGAACTCGACAAAATGCTTGTAGAACACGAAAAGAAAAAGAAGGTAAAGCCAAAATTGGAAACATTAAAAGAAAACATAAAGAAGCCAGAGTTTTGGAAACCGCTGTCTATCATGATTGTATTCTTTATCGTGACTCAGTTATCCGGTATCAATGTTATTTGCGCATATACGACCAATATAATGGAAGTTCTCATTGGAAATAACAAAAACACGTACGCTGCGATGTTAGCTACGGATGTTTTACGAGTCGTAGCTTTGATTTCAGCCTGTATTCTACTTCGAAGGATAGGTAGACGACCATTAGCTGTATTCAGTGGGATATTTACTACTTTATCACTGATAACATTAGCAATATACTTATACCTTGTAGATAAACGCATAATAAGACATATATCACCGACGATATCGTTAGGTTTAATGGCGGTTTATATAGTAGTTTCTAATTTAGGTATATCGCCATTACCTTGGAATATGGTAGGCGAAGTGTTTGCGACTGAAACAAAAGGCTTAGGATCCGGTATCAGTGTAATGATGACATCGATAGCTTTCTTTGGAACTGTAAAAACTGCCCCAGCAATGTTCGATGCAATTGGCCACCACGGCACTTACTTATTTTATGGTCTGTCGACTCTATGCGGTACCATATTTTTGTATTTCTTCCTTCCTGAGACTAAGGGAAAAACTCTATTGCAGATTGCCGAGCATTTCAGAAACGGCAATAAAAGTAAAGAAAAAAGTCTGAAGGAAGATAATAATTTTGTTTGATTACGAGTTCAATACCGTTGCTAAGACGTCGTGATAAGATAATTCGCTGTTTAACGAAGAGAGGTTAGGATGAAATTAATTGAATAGAACAATTTTAGATATTAATATCAAACAATTAAATGAATTTAATGCCAATTAGAATAGTGAATAATAGGAAAATATATAATATTATCATAGGAATATTTTTAGTAAAGCACAATGTTATCAATCATTTAGCTACATAAAATCTATTAATGCCTATCGTTACAGATAATGCGCTACTTAACCTAATAAGATATGATTCTCATTGATATTACGAAATACCAGGTATCATTTGACCTTTAGGTAAATAAATAAATATTGTACCTGTGTAAGGTTATTTAGATTTCATTTTGATTAGTAGGTAAAAGTTATGTAATAGGAAATTACTCACACAAAATAGTTACCATAAAAACTGCATATTATTAAGATAATACCTGCATGCATTATGCCGGTATTTATCCTATGAAACATCAAACACAGTTGACAGATATATACGTACATACAGTTAGGAAACCAAGCCCCTGCGATGAAATTATGACGTTAGCACTGTTATAGCTATAGGGCTGTTACCTTTTTGATATTTAACCGACTTCAAAAATAAAGGAGGAGGTTATCAATTCGGCCTGTATATTTCTGTTTGCTTTTTTTCACAGTCGATTTTGTGGTAATTTTGAGATTAAAACTCGTTAAAATACAAAAATGGTGTAGCCTAAATATGAATTTACAAGAAGAAACAATCCGAATTAATACACCTTGTAAAAGTAAATACGTTTTTATCAGTGCTATATTTCGAAATCTTGTTTTGTTATGGACGCCGAAGGTTATTTAATGTACCTAAGTTATTTATAATGCTTGATATTTGTATTATACATATATTCAATAATTATTTTAAACCAGAATTTACAATACTTGTATGTAGGTATACCTACTAAATTATTTTTAAAACGATAAATTAAATTAAATTAAAAAACACAAAATATGCAGAAATAAATTAAAATTATTATTATACGAGCATAGAATAGAACCTCCACCTTTTTGTTTTAGGATGAAAAAGAAAATAGTTTGACAGGCTTAGTGCTTCACAAAGTGGTAACGTCACGTATCGATAAAAATACAATAATAATTATAATATCTATCTTTTATGTATTTATGTTTTAACATTTTGGTGAAATATATTATTTCAGTTTAAATTGAACACGTGCTTGTAGATAAGTTGATTTCGGCGATCATTTTAAAAATGCCACGTACTAATTGCGCAGTATTCGGCTGCTTGAATTCAACTATACCAATTATACCACCAGATGATTTTGTTCAATATGTCGAGAAAATGGATAACATTTTCGTTGCTGCTTTAAGAGAGAACACATAAACTGTAAAGTGGCTGAATTAATTTACAACGAATTAAACATAATCAGTTACTTAAAAAAACTGCTCATAAGATTGAGAATATTTTACACGATAAAATTTAACAATAAATTCCGAATTAGTCGTAGTAGACGAAAGTATTTTTCAGTAAATAATTTGTAATTTTTTTTTCGAATAAAGGCATATTTATGTAATGGTTATTTTAATATCTATACATATAGTAAAATCGTAGGAAAGTCAAAACTGTAGATTGAATATTTTTTAAAAGAATACTTGGGACAATAGATACCGAAGCCAAAATATAGTTAGGCTACAAACTGAAACAATCGATATTTATTTAACGTGAAGTCATTGACATCACTTTTCTATACTATGTATCTTTGTCATTCAAAATCTGTGGATGTGTCACCCGCTACTATCGATCCCCCTGAATACCCTTATGATTCTCGTAAACACGCTTGCTTGTGTGCGTGTGCCATTTCGAACGTTTTGTATGAAGTTTCCTTACTGTATGTATCTGTATATTGTGCATCAAACAACCTATCAGTCCAGAAACAGTTTAGAGAGCCCCACTTATAAAACTGCCCTTTTAACCTGCTGTAAAAAATGTTCTTTCAATGTTAGTTAATTAGAACAAGGTGAAGTGTTTACGGATGCACCCTCGCTAATAAAAACCGAAGACTATTTCACAGTCCGTTAGAGATGGACAAGTGGCACGCTTCTGTCTGTAAATTATGAATTTCTTCCTGTTGTGACACGTGGTTATGACCCGAAGCGCTCGAAGATGATTCGCTGACATCTGCGAAGAGGCTTTTTTTCAAAATTTAAGAAGTTCCCACGTTGGTACGCGACATGTTTTTATGCAGACAAAAACCCAGGAAAACATCTGGGCTAGATGTGGTTATTTTCGGAGGACTTAATGTTTTTATGGAGATGCAAGGAAATGTAAAAACGTTGACGTACATCTTCGCTTGATAAAAGTTATCTTTATACACGCAAGTCGCTCATTCCGAGTCAAAGTGTAGTCTTTACATTGTCATAAATGCTGAGTCTGTCTTTTGTTAATGCGCATAACAAATATTTAATTAGCAAACCAGTCATATGTGATCTCTTATCTTAACCTTATTATATAACTCAAACACATTGATAATAGTGTAGTGTAAATTATTTACGTAATAAATATTCAAATACGTAAAAATATTACTAATGAGCTCGGTACATTCCATACGAATAATAATAATTGCATATCGTAGAGTAATATAAATTTGGTATTTAAATTAACCTATATAGAAATTAGTTCAATTTCCATATCAAGTAGTTCCTGTGAAATGTGAATATGTTTTGTTTATTGTTCTGTGAACTACTTACATAATATCATATCATGTGTATCAGCAGGGTTGCCAATGTGTGGGGAATTCCCCAAACTGTGGGGATTTTCAGCCCGATTGGGGAATTTGTGGGGAGAGCGTTGGTGTGGGGAAAATGCGGGGAATTTAGACATTTTGACAATTTGACATTTCTTGAACTGAAAATAGAAGAAATAAAAGTAAATGTTCCCCGTTATGTTATCGCATATTTTTATAAGTATTGCCTAGCCTTTTATATTGAACTGACTACTAACACAACAAAGTTTTTCGACTTTACTGGCACATTATTTCATTATGAATATCGATAGTGAATCCTTCAGAAGCTCAGCAACTACAAATCAAATCACTTAAATCAGTGCTTCAGCAATTTCTGATTCTGGAAAATGATGTAACATCTCAGAATGTAGACAATGCACGTAGACGATGCAAGTAGGCGCACGGTTATTTCTCAACGTAAGATATTGACGTGACATACCATAGACGAGACTGTCCAACGAGACTACTTAATGATTTAAGGGTTAGTTTAAGGGTCTCACGTATGTCGACTAGAGAAGAGATAAAGAAGAAAGGTGATGTTTAAAATTCGAACCAACAAATGACTTGCAAAAAAAATATGCCGCAAAGTAGATGCAGATGCAGAGCAGTAATTACATAAGTTTACGTTTATCCTTCTAATATAATAAATGCGAAAGTTTACGAATGCGAAATAGTACCTACTACTGAACCGATTACAATAAAATTCGGTATGACGGTAGCTGAAAATCCAGAATAAGACAGGCTACTTTTTATCCCAGAAATCCCACAGGAACGGGAACTATGCTGGTTTTTCTTTGAAAACGCGAGCGAAGCCGGGTGCGGAAATGTAGAGATAAACTACGATAACATGGCGCGCCCCTCCAAAATTCAAAACGTTTGAAAGTATTTGTGAAAGTATTTACAATGCAATTTATTTATTTATTAATTTGGAGGGGCGCGCCATGTTATCGTAGTTTATCATTTTGGAATCTTGGTGGTGCATTGTAAATACTTTCACAAATACTTTCAAACGTTTTGAATTTTGGAGGGGCACGCCATGTTATCGTAGTTTATCTCTAATTTCGAATACATAAAGTACCTATTTGGATTTAAATTCTTATTTCTATGAAATCGTGTGAATATGGCTTTTATTTCACTGTCTGAAAACGTGTGGGGAATATGTGGGGATTATCGATTTTTTATTCCCCAAAATTGGGGATTTTCGGTTAGAGTTTTGGGGAATCCTGACTTCGGACGTTGGCAACGCTGTGTGTATGGGTCAGAACGGAGGTACCTACAACAATAATTTACAATAAGACACGTGGCGGAACGGAAACTATGCACGTGGTTTCAATTAGAGCGGGAGATATAAAAAATATTAAAAAGAATAAAACACATCACCCCTAAGTGGGTGGAGTTGTTGTAATAAAGGGCTTATCGAAGAAATACGTATCTATTGACCTATGACTGCGAATAGAAAACATTGTTCCATTTATTATTATACAATCGTATATACGTAATACAAGTCGTAATACAAGACTCGTGATTTTATTACTGTTTTAAGTAGTTAATTATTATTTAGGATTCATTATAACATCATTTGTAAAATTGTTGTTTCTTTTAAATAGAATTTGTTCATTTCTTGAATGTAAAATAATTTTTTACAGTTCTATGTGTTCAATTGCCACGTTTCATCTAGTCCGTTAAATATTTTAGGTTTAATTTTAATACAAATTATGTTAGCCATCGATTTTGACTTATTTATAGCATTTGTAGACAAATAATTATGCGACTTTCAATTATGTACCAGCATTCATATAAATAAATAAAAACAACATCGATTTTTTTTTTGTTTTATTGTTTCACTGTTTAATCTCCTTCAACATACATGTTTCTTGATTTGGGCTTCAAACGTATATTGAGTAAATATGATTCATAGTACCTAGTGAATTAAGATGAAACAATTTCATCATCACCTGTTTCGAGATAAGAAAAACAGTTACTCATAAAATAAGTGATTCGAGGATGCATAATATAATTATCTTGAATATGCATAAAACGCTATTATTAACATTCAACACATTTCTATACAGGAAGATAATTATGCAAGTGATTTAATATGAAATAATAAATAACCGGAATCATGCCTAAACTCTGCACGGAGCATGCACGTGCATATAGGTACCATACGTCAACCCCGCTTCCTATACACATGTTCCACAACTAAATAATTCAATAACAAAAATACATTAATTATTCAACATTTACGTACATTTATTGTGCGTTTGATACAATACTTAATTTATAATTCCTTTTTTTAGCGTAAGCTGCGAGCATTTACTGTCCAGTGTTCACGTAGTACTTTTTTTACGTCAAATAATTAATTACCGTAATTATTCACTTCTTAATATTCAATAGACTCTATCTCTCAATTGTTTTTGTAAAATTAGACAAAATTTTCAAAACAATGACTTGAACGTATATAAATAAACAGCATAAGGGCCTCTTTTTAAATAATTCGGCGTCCATTTATGCTTTGCATACTTACAATATTTTTGTTTAATAGTATGAATTATTTCCATAGATAAGTATTAAGAATTAGAATGAAACAATTATTGTAGTAATTATAATGAAATAATAGTACATATAAGCTTCCCAAAAGGCTAGGAACCTGAGTATTCTTTAGAAAATAATGGTGTAAAGCTTTTTTCTTTATATGATATCACAATGTCCCTTTGCTTTATACGACCCAAAAAAGATTATAATATACCTAATCTATCATACATATTTTATAAGTATTAAAACAATACATCATATCCAGATCTAAGGTTAATGCTAATACATTCGATAAGCGAATACACATATTTTTGTATTGTCTTTGAAATTCAGTAGTATGTATTTTGTTGTAAATTAACGTGCTTTTTCCTCATATAAGTATGCTCGCATACGCAGCTTACGCATAACATCGAAATGAAGTATCTAAATAGATAGTGTAAAGCCATGTGAATGTGTCACAGTCTAGATATTAATCTAAGTAAACAAAACTATTAGCAGGGAATGAGTAAGTTTCGTAAACACTTAATAAATTACAAACATTGATCTCATCAAACGTGTCACATTTATGACAAATTTGAGATTATTATAAACAATTAGAATAATTTATGAGACACTTTAGCTATCTCATCATATAATCATTATTATGATAAATTAGTAGTTTGACGTACATAAAGTACAGTGTCATTTTCTATGACGTGATCGTTTTACAATTCAAATTGTACATTGAAACGTATAATTTTAAATATTTGATTCGAATTATACAAATTAATCTAAATGAAAACATATGCCACCGTGACTTTTGCTTGTTCTGGAGTTAATTTAGTTCGGAGTAGGTTTTTGTACGGTGAGATTGCCATATGGTGCTGATACGCATGCCGTATGGCAGGCTCCATACATTGTCGGGATTCTGGCGTAATTTCTCTGTCTACTATCTCAAACAATCTGGCAGTACGTCTGTTGCAATAAAAAGAGGCTATTTTTTGTTAAAGTGTCCTCTCGTCTCCGTTGAGAGGGTTTGGAGTATACGCTTTTTCATGAGTTGTTTACTTTATACTTTTACGTGCACCGCCAAAAGCTAATTAAGGTAGTCTTTATGTTTGTTTTGATGTTTTAAATTACATTTATTTAATGTTTTGATGTTGTTTTGTGTGGGATTTCAAAACGATAAAAAGATCAGGTATGAATATTTGAACAAAAGCGGCATACAATTTAATTCGTGATCCAAAAATATGAAGCTCAAACTTTCGACGTTGCATAAAGCACGAAGATTATAAACGTCATCCTAATCTTTGAACACGTGGATCCAATACTTTGTGTGAGGTTGAAAAGTGCTTATTCAGTTTTGTTCGTTAGGTTCGGTAGTTCCCTAAAGGCGAGTCCATTTTTTGCCGGTTCCCATGAACCCTGCGACAATGGCGACGACCTCGCTGAAAGACTGCCGAAGATCCACGCAAGAATAAATATTACGCAACAATAGGGTAGCTTCTTTGACTTTTAGTTGCCATATAGCGCTATGGAACGACTTGATACTTTATTTAAACGCTTCAAAGTATGTAAAATGTTTGCATGAAAACGTTGTATTGATGTAAGTTTTATTACATTATTAGTTATTCTATCATTTTAATTTCATTTTAATAGTGTACGACAGACAAGTTCGTCCACTTCTCTATTTGTCTAATTGTTATTATAGATTTATAGATTTTAAAGTTACTAATAATACCTATGCCTTGCAGGTAGGTTAATATATGACATACTAGGTTTCCGCCCGCGGCTTCGCCCGCGCAGTCAAAGAAAAACCCGCATAGTTCCCGTTCCCGTGGGATTTCCGGGATTGCGTCATTTTCCCGGGATAAAAAGTAGCCTATGTCCTTTCTCGGGTATCAAAAGATCTCCATACCAAATTTCATGAAAATTGGTTCAGTAGTTTAGGCGTGATTGAGTAACAGACAGACAGACAGAGTTACTTTCGCATTTATAATATTAGTATGGATAACGATTAAATAAAAACAAAGACATTAATTGCAAACATATTACATGATCATTGATCATAATATTTAAATGGACGCAAATAACCTCGCTTAGTTCTTCGGATAGCCGTGTTTTTAACTCCTTTAATCGAAAAGTATCAAGGGTGTCAGGCCACGTATAAGGTAACAATAGGTAGAGTCCCGTAACGGACTTTTTTCAAAGAGAATCAATCAGGATTTCTTCGGTGTTATCACAATATACTACGTAGGTAACGTAATAGTTTGTTATGGTAAAGAGCAGTTTTCTTTCCCACGTCACTTAATTTTTACTTAACTCAACAAACTATTTTATCTTACACTTCTTAAAGTAATACATTAAACAATATAATAATTATAATTTTGATATTTGGTTATTTAATGTAAACAGGGAAAGTAATCACGAAAACTTAACTATAAAAATACTACGTGAGTTGGTGCAAATATTGCGGGCACAGTAAGATATAAATAAAAAATAAATCAATAAAATTCCACTCATTCACTTGTTTAGTAAATACAGCATCTTTTTTGTTTTTAAAGCATAGCCGTAGGTATCATTAAGATAAAAAATATCCAAAACAAAACTTCTTTGTTTGATAGTTGTTTTTTTCCACATATCGATCATAATTACACATTCTTTCACGTGTGTCTAACTCTAATCATAAGAAACAGTGCCTGACGAATGAAGCGGAAAATATTTAAATGGAAGCCAAAATAGCGTGCCGCGAGTTATCCCCGTAAAATATTACTAAAATGAATAAAAAAACCTTTCAAAATAAATTAAAATTCCTGCACCCGGAAGCTGGATATAACAGGAACGAAGCAAGAAATAGGATTTACAAATTTCAAATTGTTCACATTCTGTTTATGTCACCTGTGTTAATATTTGTCCTGCTAAAATTGTTTTACGTTGTCTATTTTATTTTTAAAAGTACAATGATTCTAATAAGGTTAAAGATTAATTAAATTTTAATTTTATTTGTGAATTGTCTGCATTACTTTTATATTAATTTTAATGTTTTATAAATTATTCACGATTTATTTTAAATATTTATCGATTTCAAAATTCTCGCACATATCAAATTCCAGTTTACTCGTCACTATAGAACCAGAAAAGGATCCGTTGCATAAATCTTAGCTTAAACTCGATCCCAAAAATTGTAATCAACCGTTTGTTCGCTCCCCAGAAATAAATATATTTTTTTTCGAAGGGTAACGGCGGCGCATTACAATCATAATAGCGACACCGCCGTACCGTTAACGGCCTTTTGTCCAGATACAACGATATTCCAAACTGGAGATTAAACTGCGGTTAAGAAATGTAGGAGTAAAATTAGTGCAAATGGAAAAAGAACATATTTTTACCAGAAATTTTTAAGAATAGAAATATTCATTTAAAGGTTAGATTTTTATATTTTGAGTGTACTGAGTACTGACATAATAATAATTATTATTGGTATTCACCAATGAGAGAAGACTTTTTATTTCGTATTTAATAAAAATTAAACTATTTTAAAATCCAAAGAATACTTTAGTACAGTAAAAAAACATTTCACACTCAATAATAAATGTAATTCAAAGTAGAAAGTACAGCAATGATTAAATATTTTAAACGACGTTTAATGTTATGGTTAACATTTTGTGGCACCCCAAATCGGTACTTACAAAGCTTTTTAAGTAGGTCATTTAATGTAAAACAATTTGCCGTATTAGCATGAGGGTTTTGTCTCGAAGGGTTGGTATACAAAGATGTGTCGTTAATGACGTCATTGAGATCATCAGATTACACAAAAAGGGATCAGTATGCAATGGGGTTATTGTGAATGACTAATAAAATAAATTGGGTAGCTATTAGAAATATTTATTACACTTAAATAGTATATATCTAAGATCACATTATTTTCATAAAGGCACAAAGAAAAATCCTACAATATTTGTCCATCAGGTGCCCTAACTTTATATACATTAATAAAAGCACTTATGGTTTTATATTATCTAAGTTTAGTTACAAACATATCTATATTTTAATCTAGATACAATATAAATTAATTGACACTAGCATAAATGGCATTTACTTTAATGCGACATTTATAACGCGATAGACGCAAAGTCTAACTAGTCTATACAAAATGACCGTTACAGAACACCTTGCGCTCGCTTCGTACATCGACTTTGGCACTGACAGCTGTATGTTTACATCACATACCTATAAATTAACTATACTATTTACATCTACATGTTTCTATAAAAAGTTTTCTAATATTATAACTAGTTAAGGCGTTTTATTTTTAGATAACGAACGTGCCTGCCTTGTTTTTTCTTGCCACCATTTTAGAGTTTCTTCAAATTGTTCACGATCTTCGGGAGTGACTTGGATGTCAGGCAGCTCTTTTTTGAGTTCTATATCGCTATATTGTTGATCGTCCGACACTTGATCTTCTTCTTTAAATTTGAACTGAGCGTGATTAAGAATCATATCTGGATTGATAGCGTCCAGAGGCAGCTCAGATGCATCTTCGTAATTAGTGTGAATTTGTTGATGAATTGAATCCACATATTTGACTTCGAAATCATTTTCATTAATTGGGACATCATTTTCACTGCAATAATTTTGTTCTGGAATTACTGTAAACTGTTCTGCCGAATTGGGGAATTGAAAATGGCCATCGAGAAGATGGTGGTGATTAATTTCATCTTGAGCTAGAAGATCTGATGATGGTGTCAAGGGTTGTCCTGTCCTATCTTCTTCATAAAGGCGAGGAGTAGACACTAATTGGAATGTCTCAGAACTTTGTAAGTCAACGTAGTGATGAGTTTGTATTTGTTGCAGAGAACCGTCCAGATCATCTTCATCTAAATCTTCGTCCTCCATACCTGGCGAATTTAAGCAATAATAATTTCGCTCTTGGCTATTTTCTCTCGGAGATGAAGATGCTGGAGACGGAAAAGATTCCATTGATGGCCGAGATAAGTTTTCTTTATCAGCGTGTCCGATATTAAGTAGTGTTTCCAAATTTCTTATGTACTCAACGGCCATGCGTAGAGTTTCAACTTTGCTTAATTTTTTATTTGGGCCTCTGTTTGAGTTTGCATTTTCAAACACCGCAGCCACCTCATCGGGGATGTGTCGGCGCAAGGCGGCAAATCCGTCATTGACTTGGCGAACGCGATTCCTTTCCCGCGCATTTCGGCGCGCTACAGCGAGAGGTGTTGCAGCTCTCGCATTATCCTCCGGAATATTTTCGCGGTATTTTGGGCGCTTCGCTAATGAATTTGCATTGCTTTCAATGGAATGCACTAATGACGACACTGACACTGTATTCGATGATTGGAGCTTTTGTTTTTTCCTTACTATAACGATTTCACGTCTGTTTGCGTCATTATTTGTTATATTCACTGAATTGTTCACAGATTCTTGAAGCACTTGGGTCTTGAGTGGCGAATTGCGGAACACGACAACTCCGATTGAGCTCATTTTGGAGAGATGCTGTTTTCACATGTTATGAGTAACTGATTGTTTGATTTAGTTCCGGGTTTGTTTTTAGTATGATATTAGCTATTACTGTATAAAATATGTTTAGGTGGCGTCAGAGCGCCGTCCGTCGCGGGAATGGCGCGTGCCGTGAGCCGCACCTGGGGTGGCTCGCGGCTTACGGGGGGATCAATAGGGGTAGGTACTTACGTTTACTAGTTGCACACATGCTCTTTCAAAAGGGCAGATTGGAGAATCGTTAAGGCTCAGTTTATAGAGAATACAAATGTATTGTGATACAATGTATGTTGAGAATTCCATAGCTGTAGGTTAATATTATGAAGAGACGTATTTGTTTCTTTAATTGTATTTGAACTATAATTTAATATTTTAATAGCATAATAAATACGAGAAATAAAGGCATAAGAGAATACACTACTACTGCAACTAAAAGAAATAGAAAATGAATTAAAGTTTTACCTGGATACGGATAATAATTAAGTTTTAAATAAGTAATCATTTTCTGTAAAAATAAGTAAAGTATATTTCTTATAGTTAAATTCAATGTTGATTGTTGACATTGACAAGCACAATTTTCGTCTTAGCAAGTTATTCGTCTGAGCCATAACGCTGGTTCGATCCACATTTTTCGTATTGGATGATATTTTTCATGGGGTGTCGCACCCAACTGGACTATTTATGTGTGAGTGACGCACACAAACATACAATTAAATAAATTACTCGTACACATGAGGTAACGGGCCTAAACCATTCGCGTGTTCCAGTGCAATTTTATATGCGCCTGCGCAGGGTGAGTTAGTAATTTTGACTATCATAGTAATCACTATTATAGTTTACACTAGTGTCATTAATATCGCATTATTCACATATAATATGTTATATTATAAATATAAAAATAAATAGCAATATGAATACAATATTTACTAACAAGACTATTACTATTACAGCTCAAACATTAAACAGCTGCACATGTACACATCTTTGTAATTAAAATTTTATTAAATGTGCGATATAAGATAAGTCAAAGTATTTTACGTATCCTGAATCATATAAAGATTATATCAACGGTTTTATTTTTTCTAAATCTCTATTATTGTATGTGCGTGTGTGCGTACACCCACGCCAGCTGCATTGCCTTAATGTGCTGGCACGCGCCGTGCCTTTGTTATGTTTCTATGGTAGAACTGATAGTCGAAGTTAATTGTACTGTATGTATCTTTTATTTGTTAGTTAATATACTATGTGGTATTTTTAAAATTATTGTAATGCTGTGTACGTAGCGATTGTATTGAATCTGCTTCATAACAGCCTCCATAATATCTCTTAACTTTTTTAAACCTAGTCCTTAGTAATACTTGGGTCCTGGCAGAACAACATTTGAGGAGACAATAGAAAATAATATAAATTGATTGATTTAATATAACGAAAAAGCACGCATATTACTTTTAAAGATTTTACAAATAAATTCACTTGACTTAAAATAATAATTTATATGTGAATAAAGGAATCACTGCCAAATAAACTCCTACCTGAAATAATTCAATAAGATCCTCAAAATATAATTAGACACAATATTAGGTACCTAGAATCGTTACCATATTATCTTTCATTTAAACCTACAATATTACTTATATAATTTTGCATAGAACTCAACTCTGTTCTGACGCTGAAAACGTTCTAAATCCGAAAATTATAAAGACTATTGTTTATAAAGAATAACATTTACGAAGAATAATCTGTAAGGTTATAAAAAATCAAGCTACTTATAGGAAAAAGACACCAAATAAGATGAAGCGCCTTTTCTATTGAAGTAGCAATTCTCACGGCTATACTTTTAAGACGTGTAACAATTTAGGCGACTTACTATTTGATACAACATTGCTACAAAATATAGAAAGCTGTGCAGTAATAAATAAACCGCGGAAAGTATTTCGAATAAGAGTTAAATCCCCTGTTGTGTTTAACTCTTTATTATAATGAACAAGTGACATTACATTTTTATAAAGTATATCAAAGTACCCACATTATAATTAATATTACATACAACATCTTCCCCTTTCAATAAGATATAACATAAGGATAATAAAATAATTTGCTGACGAACGATACTAATTTTACAATGAACCTTATATATACACTTAAGCAATAGAGTACATTCATTACAGTAAGTTTAGCTAAACAATCAATTAGTTTGCAATAATCTATATCTATCCATTAGTGCAAAACATAACATCATGTATGATATTCTATAGACATTAATTATAAATCATCTCAGCTAGTAACATTAAACAAAATTTAATGATAACCATTCAATCATAAATTTAACACATTACTCGCACTTAACCTATAAATACTTTAAAAACACACAAAAGCCAAACAATAGTAGAACATTCGATATACACATATTCCTATACTACATCATCCGATACTATTTTTTGTTTCTTTTTTTTTTTTTAATATTCTTACATATTAAACTAAAACATTAATTATATAGTTAATAAAGAAATCTGTCTGGAGGACGCACTACTCTTCCAGAACGAGTACAATAAAATTTTGTATTTTGCGACACCTCAGTAGGAGAAGAATTTATCTTGTTATTTTGGACATAACTTTCATCAAAATCATCATAATCGCCGATAGGACTCCTATAATCAGGTTTCGTACTTTTATTTAAAACGGGCTCGTTCTGATCGACGCCAGTCTTAATAATTTGCTGCCTATTCCTCCTATACCGTGCGCCGTCCGGCGTGCGCACCCAGTACGATCGCGGCTCCGCGGCCGGGCCCTCCACGCGCGCCGGCACCCAGCGGCTGTGACTCATTCCCTGCCCATCGCGAATACGTACAAAATCATTGTTATTTAACGGCTTTAATTTTCGCGTATGCTGATTGTAGAACGAGCTCGATTTTTTCGTTTTTTCTGCACGTTTTATTGCTACTTTCTCTCTGGAAGGAAGCTTCGGTCTTAAAAGATTCGAACAAACGGGTAGCCTAGTATTTAAACGCCTACCCATCAAAAGCTGAGCCGATGAATAAATCTCCCCTGATATAGGCGTATTTCTAAAATTTAATAAAGCTAGATACGGATCTGTGCCGCCCTGTTCGGCTTTAATTAATAATTTTTTAACAGTTTGTACGTTACGTTCGGCTAAACCATTAGATCGGGGATAATAAGGCGAACTCGTTACATGTCGAAATCCCCAAGCCTCACTGAAATTCTTAAACTCCCCAGATGTAAACTGCAGGCCGTTGTCCGAAATTAACCGCTTCGGGATACCGTGACGAGAAAACATATCCTTTAACTGTTTAATTACCGAACCGGAGGCGGAGGTAATATCTCTCAATGAAGCGACCTCCACGTATTTCGAATAGTAGTCTACGACCAAAATGAAATATTTATTTTTAATCTGAAAAATGTCAGCGGCTAGCACTTCCCACGGAGTGTCCGGTTGCGGGTGCGGCAGCAGCGGCTCGCGCGGCTGCTCGGCGCGGTGCTGCGCGCACACGCCGCAGCGCCGCACCGCCCGCTCGATGTCCGCAGACATGCCCGGCCACCACATCACGTCGCGAGCTCGGTTTTTACACTTATCGATACCTAGATGGCCCTCGTGAATTCTATTTATCATTTCTTTTCTAAGACTCGTTGGTATAATTACTCTGTGATTTTTGAACGCTATATTTTTAATAACGTGAAATTCATCTCTTATATCCCAATACACCTTCGCGCTTCCATCTAACAACGCTTTCGTGTGAGGCCAACCAGTTTTATAATAATCTATCGCTTTGCAGAGCCCCACATCATTCCTAGTCTCATTCTCCACTAACTTCAGTTTTTCATCACTGAAACCGGTATTTTGAATAATAAGATTCACATGTCCTTCCACATCTTTTTGAATTTTATCTTCAGTACTATGTAAATTATCTAATTTAGTTCTCGACAATGTGTCCGCTATAAACATGAGTTTGCCTGGAACATAACATACATTTAACGAATATCGTTGTAATTTTAATAACAGTCTTTGCAACCTAATAGGTATATCATTCAGTGGTTTTTTGAAAATAGATTCTAACGGTTTGTGATCGCTTTCCACTATAACGTTAGTATGTCCATAAACAAATTGATGGAATTTCGAACACCCATATACCAGCATCTCCTTCTCTATTTGCGCCCAGCGACTCTCGGCAGGTGTTAAAGCGCGCGCCGCGAACGCCACGGGCCGCCCCTCTTGCAACAAACACGCTCCGAGACCGAACGCACTCGCATCGACAGAGACGATAACTTGTTTATTTGGATCATAAAATCTCAAAGAAGGCGCATTCATTAAGGACGTTTTAATTTTATTATAAACTTTAGTATGTATTTCGTGCCAATCGAATTGTACATTATTTTTTAGTAATGATCTCAACGGTTCCACTAATTTAGCATAATTAGGAATAAATCGAGATACATAATTGGACATCCCTAAAAACCTCTCTAACTCTTTTCTGTTTACAGGTATACTCATGTCTCTTATTACACGAATTCTATCTGGATCCGGCTTAATCCCATTTGAATTAAAAATATGCCCTAGGAATTTAACTTATCTCACCCCAAATTTACATTTATCCCGGTTGAACCTTACCCCATTTGCCACAGCGCACTGCAGCACCTTATGTAACCGCTCGTCATGCTCCTCTTTTGTCTTACCGTACACCAACACATCGTCGACGTACGTTTCAACGCCTTCACATGCAAACAATCTATGCATTACACTATGAAAAACCTCACACGCACTACTAATTCCGAAAGGCAATCGTAAAAATCTATATCTCCCGAAAGGTGTTGCAAAAGTACATAGCTTAGAACTATCATAATCCAATTTTAACATATAAAATCCTTTACTAGCGTCCAAAACGGAAAAATAATTAGCTCCAGACAAATTTGCAATTATTTCATCAAGCGTAGGCAATTGAAAATGACATCTTTTAATTGCCTCATTTAAAAACTTAGGGTCTAAACATATGCGTAATTTACCATCCGGTTTTTCCACTAATACTATATTTGACACCCAATCGGTGGGTTCACTAACAGGCATTATAATGTTAAGCTGTTGTAAGCGATTGAGCTCCTCCTTTAACTTAGGTTTTAATTTAATCGGTATTTTTCTTGCACTCCTTACTACGGGAGGAACCCTCTCGTCTACAATAATTCTATGAAAACCTGGTAATTCTCCTATTCCTTCAAACACAGATTTATATTGCTCGAAAAAGTCTATATTACAATTTTTTATCTCATTAATTCTCATAATCATATTTAATTTGACACAAGCATCTCTCGATAACAAGTTACTGCAATTTAGATTCAAAACAAATATTTTTTCATGTATTTTTAAAGACTTATATGTAATCGAGGCCATAAAGTAACCAATAACATTTAATTTATTTTTACTCACCTCTTTAAGAATTACATTAGTTTTCAATAAATCTCTTTTACTAAATCCTGAGGCTAAATAGCTAGACAATGACATTACACAAACATCGGCTCCACTATCTAATTTAAACATCATCGCTTTGCCATTTACATAAACATAATCGAACCAAGCGTGTCCGTCTATCGTGTTTATTTCAATACCATTTATTATATATTCCTCACCTGAACCCTCTGACGGCGGGGTCGAACGATTCACTTCGCGTAACGATACCGCACTATACCTACAACACTTTGCAAAATGTCCACGTTTATCACATCTATAACAACTTACGTAAAAAGCGGGACACTTATTATATTGATGCATACGATCACAATAGGCGCACTTCGGACGCGTACGTCGCACCTGATGACCTTGATGCTGCGGCGCGGCAAGCGCGCGCTGCGGCCGCGCCGGCCAGGCGGGCCCGTGCCAGCCGCCGCTCGCCCTCGCTCGCGCGCCGCGCGAACTCACCGCTTCCACCTCGACGTCACGACCGACCATTGAACGCGCACTCCTCACTTCATTCATATAACTTGATGAACTTCCCGGAATTTGTGTATCAATTACAATTTTATTAGCAGGCGGCGCGGGCGCGTCGACTCGGCCCGCTTGATGACACGCAGCCTCCGCCGCTCGACACCACGATTCTGCGTCATTCAATTCCAAATCCTTTTTTCTTAAAAGACGCTCCCTTAACTGTGCATCTCGTATTCCTCGTATTAACTGCGTTAGAATGAGGCTATCTCTTAGTTGCCCAAATGAACACACTTTACTTTGTATTTTTAAGCGTGCAAAATAACACTCGAAAGATTCATCTGCGTTTTGATAACACTCGAAAAACAAATGACGCTCGTAATTAATATTCTTCTTCGGGTCTAAACGTTCTTGAAACTTCAAACATAATACGTCATATTTGTTAATCTCACTACTTTGAAAATCGAGTTCTTCATATATTTCACGTCCACATTTACCAATTGAATGTAAAAATAAAGCACACTTCTCACGTCCAGGGGCATTTTCTCTTCCAGATGCAATTAAATACCAATCAAAACATTTCTTCCAATCTCGCCAATTCTCCGACATATTGCCATGACTTAACATTGCCGCTGGCTGTTGTATCGCATTATTGATGCAACTTAAATCTTTATCACTCTTTGCCATGTTCACAAATACTTATAAACTTTTTTAATGAACAATATCTCATTTGTATATACTAATTATTCAATTAATTTGCAATTATTTTCACACCTGACACCATGTTGTGTTTAACTCTTTATTATAATGAACAAGTGACATTACATTTTTATAAAGTATATCAAAGTACCCACATTATAATTAATATTACATACAACATCCCCAATACGCCAAAAGTGCATCCTGTAACCCAAGATGTCGCTTTTTTCTCCGCCAATCCGCTCAGTAAGGTGAGTCAAACCATCTTGCGAACATGTGGGAGACGCACCCCATAGCCCACGATATGGTAAGCTATATTTAGTTTACCATATGTTAATGGTGTTCTTAAAGGAAGGTGTAGCAAATCGGGACTTGAGAATCGCATGTGATCTTGAAGCGACTGTCAAAACATTTTAACTCCTTTTTGGGGTTTTAGAACTTCATAAAACAGAGTACAAACCACAAGTATTAATGCGTGAATAAATATTCAGTTTTATAGGCATAAGTACAGAACATCAAAATTATTATTTTTCTGCTTTGTTCTGAAAATGAGTAAAATAAATATTAAAGTATTGCAAAGAACAATCTTCTGTTTTTAACTCCTGACACATAAGTTGCAAAGTACGCTGAGGGATATTAAAAAAAATATGAAAGGCGCTTTGAAGTTAAATATTCTACAATAAGTTTCTTTAAATTCAATCGGGCGGTGTTCGCTTAGCAACACGATTCTAATAGAAGCTTTTGACCTTTGGTTCATTCATTACCATATTCCCTTTTAGGTCTAGTCCCTATAAGTTTTCAATCGTTAATCTCATATATTGCATCATAATATTTCTTTCATTAGTTACAAAATATGAAATCCTCGATAAAATTTAATCATTTGAATAGATTATCACTATCATATTCAGCTAGGCTGGGCCAGATTTACAAACAATAAATATGATTGTATACTCTCGTATATTATTTATCAAAAAACGAAAGTGGTTTATGTCATACTTTGATACCGAAGCATCCATACCCAAATTATTGTCACAGTGCATAATGAACTTTTCGAGTGAGTAGTGAATAGCAGACTTCCAAAAATTAGCAAAAATAAATACCTAAGTCTGCTAACCTGTGCATATATTATAAATCAGGACCAGCTGTGTTTTTAATAGATCCCGCCGACCGAGTTACCTTCGAATGCTATAACCTATCTCAATACAGGTTGCCTTGAAATAGCTGAGCTATTGAGTAATTCCCCATCCAGACGCATTATTACTAACAAGAATACAAATAAAAGGGAACCTTCAACTTGTAAATTAGAGCTAAGGTCACTATAACAAAAGCCAGGGGGAGGTTGCTTAGGTTGCATCTAGACGGCTAGAACAGCAAAGGCATTCATTCAGATCGCATGCAAGGGGAATTTGTAAAGGCTTAATTCCGGCTTAATATTCTATTCTATTTAAAAACGAATTAAAATATGAGCTTACTATGTCTCGCTTACTTCTTTCTTCTTTATGTCTGGCCGAATAATTCCATGTTCCCTTTCATTACAATATCTGGAGCAAAATAACAATAATAGCATCCAGTGCGCTTTCAATTTGTGGTCCAGACATAAAACGCTTTTCAAATTCATTGTTTCTATCCAGACGGGACGTACTGGCTTGCCCCCTTCCTTTGGGACCTTCAGAACTGCATTCGTTTTCAATAAACTTTTTAAGCAGTACCACTGTTTGGAACTAGCAATTTTGAAGCTGTCACCCCATTATGCAATTTATTTCTTAAAGGATAAGGATCATAACGATATTTTCTATGTGCTCTCATTTCAAGTGCACCAGATCGGGTCTGGTTGTTGTTCCATTCAATTATTTAGCACTTTCAATGGCGAAACCGTTACTTGCAAAGATTTCGCTACGGGAATATTTCTGCTTGAAGTTTATTCTTAACACGTCCGCGGAACCGTGAGAAAAAAATTTTGCTAACTAGATCAGGGAATTCATTTATCAGGCAAATTTTTTGGGCTCATTATGAATAGTGTGTAGTAAAAAATAGAAGATCATTTTCATTATTTTTGGTCAAAGAAAGTTTTTGGATATGATCTAAGTTCCGTTAAGTATTCTCAAAAAAAGTTATCGAAATAGGCAGATGTTCATAGTAACACGTTCATGTGATTCTTTTTCTCTTTCTTTCCAAAACTGATCCCATATAGGGGAAAGAGACGATAGATACATGGGGTTGGCGCGAGGGTTTTGCCACGTGACCTTCTAAAGTAATATTAACGCACACATAGAAATACTAACCCTCCTTTATTTTATTGATCAGTGGAATAAATCTCTTCGATTAATATCCGTTTATGAAGCTTAATTTAGAATTTTATAAATTTAAAAGCTGTACACGACTGCTTAGACTTATTGCATTTTTCAATGTGAAGGATGCTTTAAAATATTAGATTCAAGAGTTCTTCGAGATCTAATTATTTTCGATATCTAATTCGGTTAGCATTTGAATTGCATTATATATCCGAATATTTTAAATATGAATAATAAGAATCTATAATGTTTAAACAAACTAAACGTAATAATAATGAATTAACCAATTTTCATCTTGACTTCGTTAGAAAAGGTAAGGATTATTTCATAGAATTTTTAAATATCGGAGTAATTGCCGTACCTATGAGAAAAAAAAATAGTCGTATATGTTACATGAAATGGTGACATAAGTCTGAATATTTCTACGAAATACTTCATGGAGCTAAATTATTTAAGTCAGTTTTTATAATATAGATATTCTATTTCACGAAGTCCGTTTGGCTTTGGTTGTAGTAGTGACATGTACGGATAAGGGCTCTTGTGTGTGTAAACGTAGGGGGAGCGTAAGCAAAAAAGATCTTAGGTATTTTAAATTTGAAATAAATTTTACTTAATATATTTATGTTTGACCTATATGTATGTTTGACCGCGATTATCTCTCGTTTGGCTGAACCGATTTTGATGCTGTTTCAGAAAAAGTATTTTTTATACTTAGAAGGTTTAACTACAAAGAGGGGAAGAGTTTAAGAGTTTCTTTTTTTAAGAGTTTCTCATACCTATTGAAGCCGATGAATTTTTTAGAAATAGTTTTATTTAGGTTCTTAGGTACTACATATTAGAAACATACAAATATATAATTAGTTTTTATTCACTATCAGATGAATATTCAACTTGCGATTCAGTATCGTCGGAATCACTGGACATTTTTTATGAAGTCAAAGTCCAGGTCAAAGTATTTTAAATATTCTTTTTCGATTTTCTCAACATGAGTACGAGTATTTTTCTACATTTCGCTGCTGACATGATCCAAGCCTTCATTAATCAATCTTTCGGTGTTGGTTGTTAGTTGCCATGCTGACGCTACTTCACGAAAAAAATTGGTACAGGACTATAAACACAAGTTACTCGGACGGCGTCGCGACCGTGACTGACCGCTGACCGCTCCTGGTATCACGCACACTAACACAATGTGCATGTACACGCCTGACAACATCCATAGTCAAACGGACTTCGTGAAATAGAATATCTATACCTACACATAATATAACATTTTTGATTGTGATATTCCTATTAGAATGTCCGAAAATTTATGTACTATAAAAATAAAGCAATTTGTTTAATAATAGGTGCAGAAAATGGCTACCATTAGTGGATGATTCCGAGATTCGAGACTTCCGAGTTCCGACTATAATCGTGTTAGAAAAACGAGCTACTGGACGCAGAGTATCGAGTTACGCTACTTAAACTGTCGTCAGCCGCCACCCACATAGTTTTTTGAGTTTTTTACCAATCATCTTACAAAACTAAATAGATTTCCTGCTACAAAAACAAACATAGACCCTTATTGACTCTAAAATTTACTTCCCAAATGTCTTGTTGCGGGTGAATGATGGATTTCGAATGAATCTTCATCTTTGACAGAATGACGCTTCCGATTTTGATAGCTCTAAATCATATGGCTGTGTGTGGTTAGGGACGACATAATTATAAATTGTTTTTGCGTGCATTTGAAAATTTGTTATTTCGATATTTGTTTTGTAGAGCTGTTCGCTTGTTGTTCATATTATGTAGAGTCGTTACCTACTTTATTATTCAGTTACACAGTTACAGCATAGAATAAAGAGACACAGGTTACAGTTTAAGTTTATTAAATTTTAAAAGTAAAGCGGATTACTGTAATATGTTTATAAATATTTTAGATGAGATTGAGCGTTTATTAAATAGGTACAATTTATTTGCATATTCTACCAAAACTTTCAAGTGGTAAATATTATAGGTTAGTTTAAATAGAGACGAGCCTGCATTGCGTGTGGGCGATCCAACTTCTCACATAAATTTAATTTCTGAATTTATCTGTTCATCAAAACGGGGTTTATACGTAATATATCAAATTTACAAGGAATCCTACAGAAATCGAGCTGATGGTGCGTAGGCAGCGATATTAATCGGTGATCGTTTGTACGAATCGGTTAGTCGGTTCAGTGATTATGTAACCATCAAGAGTTTGTGCTATATTTTGTTACAGACACCGAATTTCTTTAGTTCGTAATATTTTAGTTCAATTATATTTGGCTTTATTAATTTAAGAGGAATATTTATAGGATAAGTAATAAATATTGGTCAAATACTTACTTTTTATCAGCTTTAGATCAATCAGATTTGGTCAGTAAAAAAGACATCCATTTTTTTCGTAAATTATTAAAAAAGGACCAAGGATACAAAATAGGACTACCGTGGACACAGTTTGATTTACGAGAAATAAAAGTTTGGGCTGTCTTAGCGGTGCAATTAAAATATTTAAAGAAGCTCCCGCAGTGGGTGGTAGGCGACAGTTCTCACGAGCCTATTAAATATAATTTTATTTACTTTTTGCTTTTGTTTTACGAATGTCCTTTGATTTATCCTTGCGGACGTTTCGGTGTCGTTTGACGTTTATGGGATTCCTTGTAGCCCTGTGTCGGTGGCGCTAAAATATTTGCGCCTTTGTTTAAATCGAACTTCCGCTTTGTATGTGACTTTATTTATTATCTGTAACTAATTTGGTAAATTATACAAATATTACCTGGATGTACTCTTTTTATTAAAAAAAGCAATTAAAATAAAAATGAATTTTGTTCAAGTTGCAACATTGTAAGCTTGGGTATTTTTACTTTACCATTTTTGGCTTGTAAAATAATACAGCATCATTATTTACATGCCAGCAAATCGATAACCAGCAAGTTATGATATCATGACATTTAATTGCTAGTAACTCAAAGGAAACCCTTTGAAGAGAGGGCCGTTTGTTCAAATGTCAACATTCATAACCGCTTGATCTTATCAAACAACGCACATAGTACCGGCATTAAAATAAATTTTATTATAAACGATTTGTGAAATGCGTTGTCAGCATGACGCGAACTGCGTTTAGTGAAATCAAGCTTTTTATACAACAAAGGGTATAATAGTTTTGTCCCGAGACAGTATTGTGATGAAACATTTAGTAAGTTCGCAGCATGTGGTGGCTGGCCGTCCACCGTTTGGAAGCCAGATTAAAGTGTAGCAGCGCATTAACATATTATTATCATCATTTTTAACCCCATGCAGGATGACGCGAGATATTAAAGGATGAAATTAAAATAGTTTATTTTTACGACTCGGATAGGAGCAGGCAAGTCATCGATTGGAGATGAATAGTTAGTATAAATTTGCGTGCTCGCAGTTGGTTAGTCCGACATTAGCGGAGTTGTGCGTTTTAAATCACTTGGAAGAGAACATGCGCCTTCTCTTACTTTATCTATTGCAATAATTCCTGACGCGTTAAAATGAAGCCGGCGGCGCGGTGTCGGCGCGCAACGTGAACAATTTAATTGAATAAAATTAGCCAATAAAGTCCGCTTGTCGAAGCCAACTACAATGGAATACCGCCTTCAGAGCTCGTAAAACAGTCTTATTTACTGGAGTACCCATTGGGAATCTGCATTAAGAAGTCTCAATATGCTGTTCGGCCCATTTACATGTGTTCATAGTCAGAGAAGTAATAGGTCGGGCGACAATTTATACTTCAAATGTGACATCTTACTTGTAAAGCAACAATGCGACACGATAAAGGACATGGGATTGTTTATGTATATTTTGTTTTAGTTATTCTAGATCTATAGTCCTATTGTGTTTTCGTATGAAAGCACAGTTGATACTACTTACTTTTACGATATAAACTCAAATATATAGTGTTTCAAGAAACTTTTTGCCATTCAAAAACAGATTGAAAAGGTGAACCTGCGTGCATGTTAATGTGTTTTAATTTTGATAATCAGCAATAGAACATTATTTCTGCATAACATATATTTGTTGATTCTCTTTGAATATTAATAAGGCAATAATGTACGGACAATTGTATCAAATTAGCTATTAAGTGCGCTCTGGGAGCGACACGCGCGCTGCCCGCGGGGCTCCTTCAATGCAAGCAGAAGTCTTCATCAGAAACCTGTTTATTTGTTTTCTTATTAAGTGTGATCAATAAATAACTAAGAATTGGAAGTCGAGAATTTTTAATTATACTTTTATAGTTACAAAAAGTTTTTAAATTCTTAATGTGGTATGAATAATCCAGATCGTAATGGGTAAAATTATTAAATATTCGTTTGAGGATGTAGGTATATTCGTGTTCCTTTTTACTAATTTAAACTTCTAGAAATTTAATAATAAAAATTAAAGATGACTAGTGCGTAGGACGTACAGGAAGAATATTTGCATAGAGGTTCCATGTTATCAAACGTTTATCAAAAATGTAAGAGATTGTTGGACTGAATAATATGTCTTATTTGATTTGTAAGGCAATACCGCAATAGTAGTTATTATTAAAATATGCCTTTAAATATGTATCTATAGATTTCAATCAAAGATCGATTGTAGATTGGAATTATAGAGACATCCCAGATAGCTCACCAGCATTTTGATAAAAAAAATTGCCATCATCATCTACATTACCATGAAAACCTCCATCTAAATCTAAATACAAGATTGAACTCATAAACACATCTTTTAAAATTTCGCTAGTGGTTGCTACAATTTGGTTGACAAATGCTTGCCGGTCCTTTGTCGGCGTTGGTAATGGGCTATGTAAGCTAACGACAAATTTACCCCATAAATAATCTTAGTGATGTCCCGATCTGCCTTTTTAATTTAGTACACTCGCTATCGATATCATAATTCATTCACGTCTTTATTACATGTTTTATTCAGAGAAGAGGCATGTCACGGTAGTCTCATTAGCCCTTTTATATTATACTATAAGTCATTTTTCTGGATGTCATCTCGAAGAAATTGGAATAAATTATTTATAGATTTATTATAGACAATTTTTACTTTAATGCATTTTTCCATTAAGGGTTAAGACTTTAAAACGGAATGGAAATTAACAAAGTCAGTATAAGGAAAGAAAATAACTATAGTCTCTAATAAATTTTGATAATAATTGCAGTATTAATAATCCCTTCCCATGAAATAATAACTTTTCTACATTGTAAGCTGCCTGTAAAATATAAATGCCAAACATCATTATAGTGAATGAATAAAAAATAATCATTTATAACCCACGTTCAGTTTGGGAATTATAATGACGTACCGCGGGTGTAATCATGTCTTTTCGTTTACACATTGCGTCCACTGCATTTGCAAAATTATGTCCTTACTGGATCGTTTTACTTGTGCAAATTCAAAACACTATCTCCGTCTTCCTCAGATATATGCACGGAAAGAGAAACAAATGAAAAAAGTCTTGTAGTAAATTTTTACTTGAGTGTTTTACAGTGAAAAATGGTGGCCCGAGGGAACAAACTTATTTCCTTAACGATGATTCCTGAAACCTCAATTTGCTATCCTCTGACGTATTGGGACGGAAGCACCACACACGCCGCAATTTCAACCATCAATTCTTTATGCTAATACCAACAATATTTTTGCGATGTCTTCGTTAATATAACAATCAAGTGCCTTTAGTGGGTGTATACTGAACGTCAAAGCGAAGATAGCACTCGTTCTTTTCGAACTCAGTTAAAGGCAAGAAGATACGCTTAATGAACGCTGACGTACATTGTGTTTGACACTATAATTTATGTTTTAAACAGGACTCTTAATCTACCGCCTACATTTGTATCATAGTGGCGAACATGTTAGCAAGTCATTAACATCCCGGCCGATCGTTATTTACTAAACAAACTGCGATAAGAGAAACGAGCTCGACGTTTCGGGCGTCTTTTTGAGATTTGGCAAAAATATCGACAGAACTTTTTTGTTGTTCACCTGTTCATGTTACGATATCGCACGAGTTCCTACCACCCGTGTTTTAATAAACACTTATCGGAACACAATCTTAAGGAGCAAAGAATTATGGCATATTTAAACAATTTATTGCTGCCGCAAAACAAGGGATATCCTGATAAACTTTTACGTTTCCGATAACGTTCTTTAGTACGGTTTGCCGAAAACATGACGTTTTTCTTGTATTCAGATAAACGAGTGCAGATTTTTTGCGTTGTAGATACGCGATAAAGATATTTTAATATATTATAAGCCTCATATCATTATATATTTCTAATTTGCCAAAACCTAATTGTCATCCACGATTAAATTGAAAATAAAGCTATTTACAATAAATAAGGCGCATTATGGCAGTTGCACAGCTGTTTTAAATATATAATGAGGTCTAATGATTAATATTTTAAAGCTAATTGTAATACTAATGATATTAGTTGCATACGAATTGTTCCATTGATTTTAGAGCGTTGTTTTTGAGAATTCTAATAATGTTGTGACAATAATCGTTGTGAATGGAAATTCCAATAAGTACGGTTGGCATATAAAGTATTGCTAGTTGAACAAAGGTATCTTTGATTTATTAATGTTTTTCGCCATTTATTTTTGCAGCCGCTTCGCTTATCAAGATTAATATATTTCAACTGTCGCAATCTCTCATTTAATTAAACGCATATTTTAAGAAACTATTAATGTTCATTGAAGATACTCACCTTCAACTATGTTTAGCTATATCGATGATGCTATAAGAAACATTCAATTATTTATATTACTTTCGACGGATTAGCTTAAGAAAGTATCCTTTTCAACATTGGCTGTAATTCGATCGTTTTTGTGGACCGTGGACACGAATCACGCATTTATGTCTTAATCGGACCAGGTAAATTAGTTATTGAGTTACAAATAAGGTTGTTTGAGTAAATGATACCGATAGCTCTCGCACGTCTGATTAGCATTCGACAAATTGAGGTAGGTCATGTGGAATTTTAGTATAGCAATTCGTTTGATTGGCTAATTAGAATATAGTTTATTGTCAGCATGCTTTGGTTTAATGGTCCTTAAGTATTTTGTGCGTCAATATATCTTTCGCTTAGGTATGTATTTTAATACAAAACATGTTTTTGTAGTGTTGACGTGAACTTGAAGTTCATTGGATCAACGATGACAATTAAATGAATTGCCAAGGTTTGAATCTGTAATTATTGTGAATAAATCATTTCGTCATAAATAAATACGTATGTGTCGGAATGGATTTATAATCTGTTAATATTTAATTGTTGTGTCACAGTGTTTGTAATCTCTATATCGTGAACGTTTTTCTTTCTGTGTAAAATGTTAAGGTCTGAAAATCAGTTGTAGACTGTTTTTATAACCCTAAGTGATAAAGGTGTTATGTCTAACTAGAAGAAATGTAATTAGCAATAGATCTCACAGAGGGTGATTCTATGTTATGTTTGTGGCAATCGAATAACAATATGAACCACTTGATTGGTCTTTATTATTTGTTCATGAACGGAGTAATTAAAATTTTGGGTTGTATTTTCAATGAAATATACGATTCTTACGTATCACATATCATACTATTAATTATATTCAATCGTATCCATAACACTAATATAACGTTTAAAAAATTTATCAATAAAAAGAAGACATTAAGTAATTTCTGTGAAAGGACTTTACTATTAACATGTCTCCTAAATATCAACACCCTTAATAATCTAAACCACAGCAATCACCATAGTTCAATATAAAGGATGAGCTATTCCAGTGGTCGGCGCTATAATGACACCGATGAATTGTTGACCGGCGAACGAACAGTCACTAAAACCATTATTAATACATAGTTTTTTAACCGACTCTTTATCTCGCGCGGGAATCCTTTCGATCCATCCATTCTATTGTTTTTGAACCACTTTTTTACATTGATATCAATATTTTTTCCGATCGGAGAAGAGATAAAGTAGTGATTTGTACAGAACAGATATCGTTCCAAAGAAATGCCTTTAGGCCTCTTATGATCCGTGTATCAGTTTGTCGGTAACCTCTCTTTGTATGTTAATGTTATATTGTTTCATTAAACCATCTTTATTACATCAATAACATTAAGTATATCAAAAGTATATCTCTTTTCACACAATTATGTTTGATTGAAATTTAGAATCCTTAATATCGGAACATAATAGGAAGCCAATTAATTTGGCTTATTTCGTTCTGCATCTGACACTGATTACGTTTTAATAGCGGCTCAGTCACATTAAGAAGTTAACATTTTTATTGTAAATTTAAATTCGATATGGAAGTTACAACAATAAGGGATTTTGTACTAAGTAGAAGGTAAAATATCTTCGTTTTTATGGCGGCAGCTTAGTTCTTGCAAACGTCGAAGCAGGCTGCAATATTTTTCGTTAAAGATATAGCTGCTCGCTCGCAGGCCACTATTTAGGGATTTAAGGTTTTAAACATAATATCTGTAGTGGTGCCACTTTATTAAGACATATTTAAATTATGTGTTTTTAAGCTATTGCATATTTATCTAGCCAATCATTCATAGAAATAGAGTTTAAATATGTAATAAGTAATGTAACGAGTATTAAAAATCGAAACGTCATGTATGAACGAATTGAACTGACCTTTGATGTAAATGATCCAAGTCTTGATCGAGCCACTTAATTTAAACATGAGCTCTCGATTTCAATGTAATCTGTATCGATTATCTATACAGGCATTTCTATGATTGATTTCACTATACTTGTAATTTCTTACAGCCCTTAAAAGGTTCGAAGAAAATTAATAGAGATGTTTGTTTTAGTGGAAGCAGTCAATCGCCGCGGGCGACCGACATATTCAGAGTTTAATGAAGTGTCCGATTCTGTTTTTGATTTGTGTAAAAGAACATTCATTTGTATAAAACAGTCTTCACAAAGTTTTTTATGACATGACCGTTTGAATGTCACTATGACCCTTCTGTTAGCGCTAAGTACCTACCTACCTTTATCTAAGTGAAATTTGTTGAACATAATATTTTATACTAGCTGTGCCCGCGACTTCGTCCGCGTGGAATAGTGACTGCGTATAGTAGTTACTACTTAACTTTTATTGAGTAAACACGTACTACCATAAATAATTAAAAGAACTGTTAGTAAAATTTATGACTAAACTGAGCTACAAAATAAAAAAGAAATGCCTAATTAATTTTTTACGTAAAATTTATTTTAAATTATGTCATATTATTTTTTAGGCACCAGGGTCGAGGGGAGCAAATTTATTTACCTTCCTTTCTTGTATGTGTGTTTTTAACAATGTATCGTGCAGCAACTGAGCGCCGAGACAAACGTCAAAACGCAAAGGAATAGAATCCGCTATCGATACTAATTGACATAAGCGTATGATGTTTTGCTAAGGATTTGTTCACCCTACCAACGACGACGACGACCACGAACAAAATTTTCATTCAGTCGCAATTTTACAAAATTGTGCAAAACACAATTAAAAATAAAATATTAAAATTTCCTGTCGTTCTGGTGCCTGGAATTTTTTTTGAGATCAATGAATGAAAAAATATATTTTTCGTAGAAACAGTGGCTCCTAGAAAAAAATGTATTTGAAGTTTTTTATAGATAATTTTATGATCTTCAATTTTGGTAATAGATGATTATATGATTAACTTACCGTCTATTTTTATATTAATTATCCTCGAATTTTTTTTTCTTTTCGAGTACCAGTATGACGGGAAATTTTAATATTTTTTTTAAACCAATTTTGTCTGGAGGACAATTTTGGTCGTAGTCGTCGTCGCCGTTGGTAGTGTGACCGAACCATTACTAAAATATCATGAGTTTATGTAAAAAATTAGCGATAGTAGTTTCTATTCTTTAGCGTTATTCTATTCTCTGACATTAGTCTTGGCCTGCTGATCAGCTTAATCGATACTCAGTTTTTATCAAATCCAGCACCAAATCCAAATCAGATCTTTCCTGTCTCACGCATGTAGTAATTAATTACCGTTTAGACCATGCAATAAAAATTAAATTAAAAAACACCCAACGCAACGAATAAAAGTGCATAGAAAAAGGAATACATAAATAATTTCACAAACTTCCCGACGATCTTTAAAAATAAATACCATCTATACTGATATTATAAAGAGGAAATGTTTGTAATTATGTATGTATGTATGGTTTTCACGCATAAACTACTGGAACGATTTCAAAAATTCTTTCACCATCAGAAAGCTGCATCTTCACTGAGCAAAATAGGCTAGGTTTTATCCCGGAAACGGCCGCAGGCGGAAAGCTAGTTTTAAATATTTATAAAAATAAAAAACAAAGTCGTCGGGGCTGCCATGCCATCATTATCATAATATGTATATCATATGTTTTCTTTTATAATGGTACTTAATTTTAAAGATCGTCGGAAAGTTTGTAAAATTATTTATTCCTAAAATTTTTTCTTCATTGCGTTGGGTTTTTTTTATTAAATTTTCTTTTATAATTTAATTTTCTTATTTTCATGTAATATTTTCAAGTGAGCGAGACCGAGCTATCAATTCTACCTCCATATTACATTCCTACATCATATTGATATCTATAAGCTTTTTGCTCCTTGAAATCTTTTAAGTTGGGCCGTAAGTCGTAACCGTGCACAAATTGCAATGGACCACAGTGGCAAAAGAAGTAGGAAGAAGGTATATTTAGGAAAAAAAATTGCCAAGGGCCAGGCCTATGTGGCTATGAGTAGAGTTCAAAATTTCCAGGGTGTGGCTATCCTCTCGCTCCCATGTCCCCTCTTCTTTCACAGACTTCCCTTTCCAACCCTAGTAAATGGCAGAACCGATTTTGATGTAAACCACGTCACGTCATATCCTGTCGTTTGATGCTCCATTTGGTTTATTTATCCAACAACTGTCACCCCTAAAGTAGGACTGTTGATATTTTTTAAAATATCGGATTTTCGATGTATCGATATTTTCAAATATATCAGTATCGGAGT
Source organism: Colias behrii (assembly GCA_029959065.1). Classification (NCBI taxonomy): domain Eukaryota; kingdom Metazoa; phylum Arthropoda; class Insecta; order Lepidoptera; family Pieridae; genus Colias; species Colias behrii. The sequence goes on along the minus strand of JARWMC010000005.1, from coordinate 9,526,594 downwards.
TCGATATATCGAAAAAAATATCGATATTTCGATATATCGGCTTTATTTAAAAAAAATCGTAAGTCAGCTCAAAAATGATTACACAATTTATAGTCTAGTAGATTTATTAAACAAATTAAATTATGAATGTACATACGTAGTAGGATATAGTTCTTGGTAATTACTTTTTAAATTTAAATGAGACAATTATGTATACCAATACCAATATTTTTCTGTAAGAGTTTTTAAAAATACTCTTTGTTTTAAATATGTTCAGCTGTTTGGCTACTAAGATTGTTAGGCACTGAAAGATTGATTGAAGAAGCAACTCGTTCAGATGATAAAAAATTGTCAAGCGACTGCTAACATTAAGTTTACGACGATTTTTTAGATTAAATAAATTACGGGAAAAAAATTATTAAAAAAAATATCGACCATCGATATCGATATTTCAATACCGAACTATCGATATATCGTCCAAAAAATATTAGTAATAAATATCGATATTTCGATATATAGATATTTTATCAACAGTCCTACCCTAAAGTGCCCTATCCATACTATATATATATATATTATATATATATATATATATATATATTATATATATATATATATATATATATATATATATATATATATATATATATATATATATATATATATATATATATATATATATATATATATATATATATTATATATATATATATATAATATAATATTATAAATGCGAAAGTAACTCTGTCTGTCTGTCTGTTACTCAATCACGCCTTAACTACTGAACCAATTTGCATGAAATTTGGTATAGAGATATTTTGATTCCCGAGAAAGGACATAGGATAGGTTTTATCCCGGAAATCCTACGGGAACGGGTTTTTCTTTGAATACGCGGGCGAAGCCGCGGGCGGAAAGCTAGTATGTAATAAACGGATGAACCGATTTCTATAAAACATTACTAACTAATTGTAATTCACACGTTGCCCTTTCATATTTTGATATGCCGCTTGAGTATATTATTTGACCACATTCGATTATTGTTCATTCCCACTTTTACCTCTGTAGTCTAACAAATGGATAAACCGAATTGGATAAAAATATAACTAACTGTACTTCACCCGTTATGCACTTTCATTTGATATATGTCTCTTAGGTATATTTGACAACATTTGTTTTTTTCATTCCCCCTTTTATCTATATATAGGTATAGTAAATGGATGAACCGATTTTGATTAAATACGTCTAATTAAACTTTACACGTCATGCCCTTTCATTTCATATGTCACTTGAGTATAATTGACAAAATTCATTTTTTTATTACCGCTTTTATATCGCTACCGCTTTATATCAAATACATGGATGAACCGATTTTGATAAAACGTTCACTTTCATTTAATATATATCACTTAGATTCGACAACTTTAATTTTTTTCATTCCCACTTTTACCCCTATAGGTAGGTATAATAAATGGATGAACCGATTTTGATACACTTTATCTAAGAACCAGCGTCGGAAAATATGCTGCCTAACAAAAAACCGCATCTAATTCGGATTACCTGTTAGCGAGCTACGGTGGAACAAACAGATACACACACACAGACACACATAGCGGTCAAACACTTATCACTCATCTTTTTGCGTCGGGGCTTAAAAATATATGTAATACGACATAATTTAAAGGACATTTTATGTATAAAATTTACCTAAAAATAAGCATAATTTTAATTTGCCCCTCCCCCCTACTACCTCAGCTTACCCCCCCCACCCCCACCCCACCCTTGGGGACTTTCGACATGATCACCTGGACATTTCATAGAAATAACTGTAGCGTATAACAGATAACTTACGTTTTATCGTACACTGTATAATAGTGTACCATAGAATGCCTTAGCAAATGTTCGCCGTGAATACTTAAATGGTCATAACTTTTTTATTTATAAACCGATTGACATGAAATAAACACTAAATGTTAAATGAAGATTACCACAATATATTAGTGAAAACCACATTTAAATCGGATAAGCCGTTTCTGAGATTAGCGTGTTCAAACATACAGACAAACAGACAAACGGACAAACGGACAAACGGACAAACAGACAAACAGACAAAAAAAATTTTAACGACAGTTTTGGGTTTGGGATCGATTTAGTAATAACCCCTGCTAAATTTTTTTTACATATTTTCATTGTACAGACACCACTTTTCTAGAATTTTATTATATGTATTGATGATGATTACAAAGCATCTGTATCTTCAAACCATTTTATTTAGATTTTACAGAATATAAAATGGTAAGATCTACCGTTTAAATCAAAATAATAAGCCTGTCACTAGCTAGTTAGAATTCCACAATCGGTAAAATATAATAAAGCGTTAACATTTAAATAAAGCCTGGGGCAACACCGCATTCATTTCAAAAGTTACCGCTTCTGTGTTAACTTTCGGATAATATCGATAACCAAATATTTACCTTGTGTTAATGACAAAGAGCTTTTCGATTGAGATTAAATCGGAAATACCCTACAGCCCTATATTTAATTATAATACATTCGAACCTATCAATAGCCATGTAAGTTATAACTCATTATTACGAGAAATATTTCACACGAAAATTTATTCCAATTGTTTTGATAAAATATAAATAATTTAAATATTACCGTCTTTCATATTGCAGGGGTCATGAAGGTAACGTCGATTAGATATTAATTTAATTTATTAAGTGAAATATTGCGTGTTTAGTAAAGATTTGTCTGGGAAAACGTGTAGGTACCTACGTTGTCAGCACAGATGTGCCTATTATATCCCATTATAAATCATATACTTACGTAATGTTCACAAATATAGTCGTGATAAATAAGAATTTTCTCTGTGGGAATCTTTGCGTATGAGGTATATGGTTGTTTTCATTTAAATATCAAATAGTTTATACTATAGCGCAAGAGAGCCAGAAATACGACTCTTTTAATCTACACAACACCTTATTTATTTATAGTGAGAGTTTAAAATAGGATTTAGAAATTTTCTATCAAAGGTTACTCTGACATATCGTTAAATTCTTTCCTGATATTCGGTTCTCAGTCTGCTCAAAATGTCGTTTAAAAAGCGTTAGTGTATAAAATATAAACGCAACATTCTTCAATAATTGATTTAAAAATATTGTCTACATCTTAACCGTCACCGTTCTTAAAAAATAATCGTCTATAATTATGAAAATTGTACACAAGCAACCCGTTCGATGTCCAACTTAAAGTGCAGAAGCAGTAACCGCTAAACAAGTACAAATTGCACATATATTGTTGACAACATTATCATACAGCAGCGGATACTAGGTACGGAGCAGTGTATTTTCTATAAATAATAATTGTATCGCATGCGTCGCTAATTGCTCAACTAGACCTAAGAAATCATAGATGTATCTAACCCTTCATAAACATAAAACATTTAATAGAAAATCTTCAAAACAATTACTAAGATTAAATTTGTACAAAATTAATATTATAATCATTACACGAAGCATACGCGATATTACAAAGTGCCTAGTAATAAATACATGAGCGAGCGAGAACGATCGAGATTAATGTGAAAGGCTCTGCTATTAAAATTTCCATAACACGGCCCTAACCATGAATTAATCTAAGAGCTCGGTTCACTCGAACTTATCTCGCATGCATCACTACGATCTGCTAAACTCCTAGCTGCCGTGAAAAAAAACTTTAATAATTCCAATTAACCCTAATAATAGGCTCTGGGCATAGAGGCAGTGCGATTAAAAAGACAAATTCCTTAACCACTAGACTACAATAGCAGGTTGCGAGCATTCCCGTTCGTTCGCAGTGCGCTTATTAATAGACCGACGACCGGTAGCCAACGACGTCGCCATACTGAGCCAAAGATATGATTAACGTAAAGCCGATACATAATAAGTGATATTGGACCTGCTGGATGTTATGGAGAATATGAAAAGCGGAGCGGGTCCTCGACGTATCCATTACAGGCGACAAACGCGTGCGTTGACGCTCCCTATTGTTACAAGCGATGTATGCTAAAATGCCAACTATGCTATTTATTCCCACTATCGCAAAAGACATTGAATACCGGATTAAGATCTGTCTCATAAATATACGCTATAATTAAATAAAGCACTACGCGGCACGTGGTGAGTGTTGACAAAAAAGCCTTTTACGGCTTCAATTTGACACTAATTAATCGCGAGTTTTTCTTAATGTGCCATTTCTTACTTAAATAAATATTTAACATTTTGTTTTAATGAGACTAAAGTTTTAAGTTATGTTTACTAAAGTTCGACACATCCTTTTCCAGGAATTCCCTACGTTGTTTAAATACCCTTTCACTTGTTATTAATTCACATGCAGTATAGCATGCAGTAAATGGTAGCGTATTTTAGTTCGTATAGGTATTTGTATTTTTTGCAAAGGATGGTTCAAAGTAGCATAATATGGTATAGGCTATGTAATCCACTAGAACGTTACTCCGTTCATAATTCTTCTTCTATGCCAGGTTGAACTGTGTAACACAACCAATAAATTTAACTTTTCATCTTGTCTATTGTCTTGAACAATTATCGATGAAAAGCCATTAATTATACTAATGGGTAGATTTTTTCCTCTGCAATTTATCGGCAAACGATAGCAAAGGCTCCTTTATTGTTTATTGTTAAGCTGTTTTTGTTGGTTTGTAAATTCAGAGGCTATATTGATGAGTGCTACAAACAAATGAACATAATAATAATTTAGTGTTATCGCCCGATAAATACACAGAGGCGATTGTAAATAACTGTCCATTGACAAGAAATGTAATTGGTTATGCTTGCACATCGATCAGATTTGAACCTTAACTTGAATAGAAAATAATGAAAATATATTTATTTAGCAAGTCAAGTAGAGGAGAGGAACGATCCTATTTGGATAAAGACTAAAAACTGGTTGCGAGGAAGTCGTTGCTATTTCACATTAAAATTTAACATTTATTATGTGTTCAGGTTGTGTTTTTTCTGAATATTATTTCCTTATGGAAAGACGTTCGTTGGCAGTATTTTCCCTTTCATTTGTGCATAAAAACGATCAGACGCTATAGTTACACGACTTTCCTTTTCAAAATTTCAGCTAAATAAGAAATTATTTTCCCTTTTTACTTAACAATAATTTCCTCTAAATTTACTCCGCTATTTAATATTTTAAATCTAGAGTCAGAAATATTTAAAAAATAAGCAAAAACCAAATTTATAACAACATTATTCTTAAAAGAATGAACAGTCAATGGTTTCACTGATGGAATTAAAAAATGCAATCTAAATACTCTGTTGTATGAACATAACTAATGATGAGTATCCGCCAATTAAGCTTCGTCTGCACTGTACGCGTGACAAAAACTTGCCCAGAGTCTTGTGAGGCGCTACCGAACTTAATTGGACTCACAACGTATTGACAACTGGTTATTGTACCAGTGTGGCAATGGATCGCGATCGAAGGTCGCATAGCTGGATTCCTAGCACATATCTGGTCCCACTTTAACCATTTCTGTCCGATATCTAGATAAAAACACGGCAAACTCACTTAAAATACGATATACCCAAATGGGAATTTGAAATTATTATTCGCATTTAAATACTTGAGGTAAAAATAGAAGCCTTTTTGTTACGAAGTGCAAATTTATTGATTAACATTAGAATTAATTCATGATTCCCTTCGAGGGAAATATACACAGTGTAAACATTATACAAAAACAAATAAGGCATTGTGGCAAAATGCTCCATCAAAGGGACCGGGTGCACACTCTATATAAATAAGTTTCTAGAATGGAAATAATTTAATATTAAAAATTTAAAAATAGTAACTCTATAATAATTGCATGTCTTGATTAAATTCATCATCACTTTGAGGCGTTAATTTCATGTCAACTTGCAAGGATACCATTCCGATATAATGATCATCTTGTTGTATTAAGGCCTTATAATGATCTAAGGGCCTTATATTTAATTACAAACAATTAATTGAAAGTGTAGACCGAACACTTCTATTTTTGTATGTATTCACTCTTTGTAAACACTTGCTATATTTATCTTTTGATCATATTATGCGTAGTTAAATTTTAGATTATCTTGACATGTTTTTTTACGCAGGCGAAGTGAAGCTACAAAAACAACTCCAAGCAATGCATTTGCATTTTAATACATGTGACCAGTGACATGTATTCTACATTAGACGAGATGTGGTAATTTATTTTGATGTAAAACAACGACTGTAATTAAAACATTAATATTTACAAGTTTGAAACTTTTTATAAAATTTTATTGTAGCATTGCGAAATAGCAGAGTGACAGAGACAGACATCGTATTTGTGCTCTATCTACATCTCTCATCAAAATATAATTATTTTTATGTAAACTAAATATATTGCATATCACCATAACACAATGTTAAATCAATTACTGCATAATTCATTTATCTGCACTACTAGAAAATCATTCGCTAACAAATTATCGAATTAAAATCGAATGCGCAAAGCCATTTCACTCTGTTACATGTTATTATTGAATTATCCGTTTCTATGTTACCCTTTTATTATCAGCAGTTGTAATTAGCGAAGGATGCAAAGTGGAGGTATTAAATCATATACCAGTATGTAAAGACGAGCGGCGCGTGGCACGGCGACTCAACAGGTTACACCACTCGGCGTCTGCCAATCGCTTCTAAATAAAAATAAACACGTCTGATTACAGCTATCAGAATGTCCGATTGAAGTAAACCTTAATTTTATAATTACTTACATACCGAGTAATCTAAAACACTCGGTCTATAAACAGTTTAGCAACATTCCGTACCTTCGGTTGCCTTTCCAATCTTCTTGATATTTAAAAAGGCGTGTTTTTCATTTATTTCTTAATAAGAGATGCAAGTGTCCATTGGCTTGGCCGTTTAATTAAGCACTAGTGGAACACATTCATATTCCTGCAAATCTGCATAGGTATTTGTATTTTAATCCTCAGTATTTATAGTTACGCTTTTATTTTGTCAGCCGTTTAATTGTGAAATATCGTTGCCATTCTTTTCTTAATAACTGGGTAGTTTTATTGTCGTTATTGAAATATACGTACTTTGCACATGATTTGATTAATTGGCAATATATTATATATGTAGAATTTGAAAGATTCCTTGTGATATTTTGAGGGTTAATATACCTATATTTTATTTATAACAAAATTTAACTTCAATGAATAAGGCAGATATTATCATCTGGAACTTAAACACAAAAAATCATGATCTGAATCAGATCGGCCCTTGAATAAAAGTTATTAAATTGCGATTCAAATGTCAATATTAAAAATATAATTATTGGTTGTAAGAACTGACGTTCAGTTAAAGCCATAGAAATCTAAATAACAAGGCAATAGAAGTCGTAAGCACGCGTGACATTGTCGCCGCTCAGGTGGTTACCATGCCACAAGTCTGTTCGTCGCTTGGTGGTCGCTTGTTCAGTTGTTCCTGACACGTGCGTGAGTAAACATGGTGTGTTACAGCATTTCCCACTGCGGAAATTCTTCCATAAATTGTAATTATACTAATAAAGGAATAAAATTTCACCGGTAAGTATTTTTGTTTATAAATATTGCCGTTTTTCCTTAAAATTATAGAATATTTACAAGTATTACGAGTGTCACCATAGTAATCGAAATAACAATGAATGACACAGTCGACCATTCTTATTATCACGTTTAACACAAATTTCAACCTTATTTGTATGAGTTTATGTTCAAAGTTATATCTATTGAAAATTGACAACCTCTGTTGTAGAAAAGCCGAATTTTTGCGTATTGGAGCAAAAATAAACAAAACGTCTCATATACTTAGGGATGTTATTCTAAAATAAACCGTAAATTCGTGCGTTAGGATACATATTAAAAAGCTTAATTTAATATTTAAGTTAGTTTTCACTAAAATCAAGCTGTCCAATAAAAGGCATAGTTTACTTGTGTGTACTGTTTAGCTATCGGTTTAAATGTGTTGATTTTGGCGACAGCGGTTTTCATACGAATTATGACATTATAGCACTTCTATGTGTCTTGTTATTTAGATTTCTATGGTTAAAGCCCTTTTTTTTTTTTTTTTTTTTTTTTTTTTTTTTTATAGTGGGGAAATCTTCCAAAGATACCCACGGCTCCCGGGGATGGAGCCAAGGGTTATGTCGGATTCTTACCGACTAAAACCCCACTGTGTTCCGTCGAGCCGCGCAGTTAGCCGGGGCCGCGGGTACTCTTAGAAATCGTCCACGACCCTGGCAGATGGTTAAAGCCCTAAGAAACTTTGTCAAAATAATTTCTTAAGTTCAACTTGGCTCTACCGTACTTTTTTAGAATTTTCTTTAATTGGAAAAGGTTCTACACACGACGGCTTGTTTATCCAGTATTTGTGGAATAAAAAGAGGAATCTGATGAGTCCAGTGAGTTTTATTCATTCAAGAATTTGTTGGCAAGCAATTAAGCGAAGCTTGGCTGTCGTACATCAAACAGAATAAACAAAATACGAATTTTTCATGACCAGGCTTTATTATATAAATAATATATGAATTCATTGATGCATCTTATGTATAAATAAAGATGCCTATACTCAGAAAACGTTTCTCAATCGATATAGAGCATGTAAAAATCTGAAGAAACCGCCGTGAAATTGCGGATTTGTTGTTTATATTTCTTACATAAAATAGCAATCTATTTTATGTAAGAAACATAAACAACAAATCTCTGGCCAATGCCAGACTCTTCTAGAACGTCTCTTTACACATATTGGCTAATGGTAGATACAGTTATCTTGTATTTTCATTAATTTGTTAGATGTATCATCAAATCAAAATGTGACCTACATACGTAGTGAGCACAAAACAAAATTATAAATGTAATTGCATTATATAATAATAATTATGATCGTAATAAAACCGCACGTTAAACTACTATATTTATGAAGGTGAGTAATAACTTTAGCACGGTAGGGGAATAGCGTTGATAATATTACTTGCGTAAGTAGCAAGTTCGCGTATTGTAAATAAAATCGAGTTACCCTGAAGAGAAAGAAATAAAATTGATAAGCGTATATAACTATGTCAGTTATAGGTGTGCCAAACCTTTTTAACAATTCCGTGAACGAAAGGAACTATTAATTATTTAATAACCATGATACAGACAGCGCATTTTTTTTAAAATCTCGTGTTTCAGAATATATGATAAGTATAAATAGATTTTCCACTTTCAATGATAGCCCTTTTTGATTGGCCAATGATTAACATTAATTAGAAATAACTTCATGCTAGAGATGAAATGGTCGGTGATATACAACCTATAAGATGAGCTCTTATAATCATAGTCTGACGCGGACAATCGATTTTTGTAAATATAATTATTTGGTTCTAAACTAAAAACAATAGTGGATCAAATATTCTTATATTTTTAGCAAGCACGATTCCTAGATGATGTAAAGTCTTCCACTTTGCTGAGAACATCAATAAATAAGGAAATCGTCATAGAACAACAGCACTTCCAAATAAAGTGTTCACGACTTCAGACTGGTAACAAGCACTAAGATTCGAGTAATACGCGACCGCTCACAGCTGTTGCGCGAATCGAATTGATCCGAAACAATTATCTCTGCCTCGAAAATTCGTTAACATCATAAGAATCAATTCTCACTGAAGCCGTCATTCCGTTGTTAACAAAAGTTATTACAGAAATAAAAGCCGCCTTCCGCACTTTTTCTCTTTATTTTCAAGACAAGGCTAAAAATAATACGTCATTTTGAAGATATTTAATTCTTCTGTTGATGGTTCAATATTTTTTTGTGGCCGCAGTAAAGATATTGATGGCCATATCAATTGGTATTTTGCAAATGTATTTTAAAATAGTAATTGTTTTAAATATATTCGTTATAGGTACTTTGAGTTTCATCATGTTGAAAAAAAAAAGATACGAAAATGGATTCAACCGCGTAGATTTGAGATAACAAATCTAAATTCCTCCTATCAATAATATAAGAAACATTTGATTCAATAAATCGAAGGAAATTTGTTTGAAAACAATAAATAAAAGCTAGCGATATATTATGTTATAATAAATAAAATAAAAATAAATAAATTATGACGTCATAATTAAGGTTTTTAAGCTTTTTAAACTTTGACTTTAACTATTCAAAGCAAATACTCTATCGATCCATTATTATGATTACCTCCACAGTAATTTTATCATTGAAGTATGAACAACGAGAATAGTATTTAATTTTCATGAACTACTGTACAAAGAAAAATAAACCTTATAATCGTTGTAAGACTAGATTCTAAGGCCACGCAATTATTAATAATTAAAACGATTATTTTTGCAAGACAGTTCAGGAGCTTGGAATAATTAATTTTCTTATTAGTTTGCTAGAGGCTGGAGAATACCGGCTGTATATGTCGTGTAATCGAGACGAAAGTGAGAGTTTATTATACCTACGTATCAGACTCTATCATCTCAGCCTGTTATTTTTTAAGCTAGTACCCAAAGCTTTCGCTATTATAAAATAGGTTTTGTTGATGTTTATTGTATGTATTGACCCATATTATCTATATAAAGTACTCAGGTTCTCTATAGCTATGATACGGGAATCTGTAAAAATTATTTAACTACCTACTATTTAAGCACATACATAGGTGTAATAGTTAAGTTTTAAATTATTATTTACTAGCTTTCCTCCCGCGGCTTCGCCCGCGTTTTCAACGAAAAGCCCGCATAGTTCCCGTTCCCGTGGGATTTCCGGGATAAAACCTATCCTATGTGTTAATCCAAGTTACCCTTAATTTCATTATAATCGGTTCAGTAGTATTTGCGTGAAACAGTAACAAACACAAACACACACACACACACATCCTCACAAACTTTCGCATTTATAATATTAGTAGGATTTAGAAGACCTGATCATAAAAATTATAGGTACCATAAAGAAATTGCAGTAAATCCCCACACGCCATTGAAGTTTGATTTACCGATGATTTATTGTAGCTCGGAAAACTGAAGTCTATATTACCGTAAAGATAATTATTGGTTTAACAAACGTATGCGGCAGCTTTTAAAATTAATGGACACGTGAATTAAAGTCGGTGTGCGGACTCGTAATGAAGATAAGGTTGGGGTGGACGCGCTTTGATAAACTTTTGACGGCATTTCTGCTTCCAAGATAAGGCTTTAATTGCTAAGATAATACCAGGCTCTGCTTTTTAAGATGGGAGTCTATTGTATACAACCAATGTCCCTGCACTTGAGACTATAGTACTTTAGTATTCTGAAATTATGCTCTGATGAGATTAAGGACTAGCCCTAGTCATTTTACACGCGTGATACATGATAGAATTAAAGAGATTGCACTTACGATTGAACGCACATACTGTTTAATTATTTTTAACATGACATTTCAATTAAAATTATTCGTTAAAATATTATTCTTGTACTTTTTATGCCTTCTGCAAATCGTATAATAGTATACTGCAGTTCCAAGTCGGAGGTTGACAAATGAGCTATATTATAACTCTGCCTTTGCATATGATTGGCTTATCAATAACTCTGATGGAGTTATAAACTGAAAATATAATCATGGTTTCTTATTTATATTAAAATATTTAATCTAGTATGATTTTGTGTGTATGTAGATACTTACAATTCTAGAATATACGAGATTTATGCTCGTATCAGTTTCATATTGGATTTGATATTAAAAAATATGAGCAATTTTAAAAGGTTAAACCGTGGAGTAAAATGACAAATGTTATCGTTGGCTGGTCTTAATGAATAAATAGATTGGTCATTGGATAATGAAATCCTTCTTTTAATGTTTCCAAGTAAAAATGGAAAGAGTTGTACTCAATATCTGATAAATATCTATTGATATAAGTTAACATTGATTTTCACCGTTATTATAATATGTGTAAACACATACGTTGCCAAAAACTGGCCATAGCGAGTTTGTTATTTATTGAATCGTCTTTACAATTCATGACAGTCACTTGTATTGTAATAACACATTTAAGTGTTTAAATGTTCTTTATGAAAGCTTTATTATAATCGAAATTCAACGTACGACCGGGGAGATCGTAAAATATTTTGAGAACGCGCTTCCATGTACCGCAGCCTTCTACAAGAGCGGCAACAGCAGTGCGTGCTGGCGATCGTTAATTTTGATTGACGAGTCGCTTGTTTGCTGTTCAACTGAAATACGACTGATTGTGCAATGAAGAACCGAGTACCGACAAGCACTGGCGATGCGGAATCCGCCGAACACATTTTTAAGTTGAGACTTTTAAATTTGTGTTTATATGAAAATGGGGATTGGTACAGTCATTTTTATTCAATAAGCATCTCTTTATTTTACTTAAAACTTGCATTTAAAATAATGTCAATGTTGGAAAAGTAGGTACCTATAGTAAAAATAAATGATCAAATTGATTTGAGAAATATTTTGCTAGAAATGTGTGTAAAACATATCCATCTGTCCAGTGTACAGAAATATAGATAGCTAATGCAAACACGACCTATACGCGGCTGTGAAAACTATTGCCATAAATCTCATAACAAGCGCGCTCATCAATCTCGGATTCATTAAGATCTTGTGAAGTATTGATTGCAACGTGCACGGTAAGAATTCGCACACCCCTCGCCGCAGCTCCGCCTACATTTCGCACAACCCGCGAAATGTGTTTATAACGATCCCTTCGCTACACCCACCTATGCTTGAACTTTTTCAACGGCTACTCATTTCCTTGTTAACTAATAGACAATAATGATTGATGGAATATTTCGCAAGAATTAAATTACCCCTCCGACACATTTCAGTTCGTATCACTCGAAACTTGTAATTATTGCGAGATTAATATCCGCCATTCTTTCGATAATGGCATATTAATTCGGTTCCTTGTTTCGTCTACAAATTATGTTTCAATAATTCGGACGGAAATGACAAATAAGTGAAATAAGACCAGTCGGATTGAAGATATCGCATTTCCGCTATCAATCATGAAAAACAATGAGTTGGCAATGCAGCAAGGCGACTTCCCACGGCCAATACGATCCTATAATATCTACTGAGATGTAATAAGTCCTGAGAAAATTCGAGTACATTTCGAATGCGAATGTTACACGTCATGATTAAGAGATAAGTTTTTAATACACCATATCACATATTCATTTCAGAGAAAGATGCAATAAAAAGGCATGGCATTAAATTTTGTTGAAAGCTTAACGTCTAATATTTACTTTAGAAATTCGAAGATTGCTTTCAATAAGATCGATCGACAATCTTATAAGATTGTCAAATTGTGGAGTCGAACAAATGTTTGAGCTATTAAATGACTGTCAACGTAGAATTATAGCCAATTATTTATTGCTTTTATATTTAAATGAGGCTTAGTAATAAAATTTTAAATTAAAATTCACACCTACTTACAATTATATGATACTACTTTATGTCTAATAAAGACCGATTAATTTAATATTTATAGATATTGGAATCAATGATTTAAAACGTAATAAGAACGATAAGATTTAAAATAACATAAAACAATATTTTAACATTCATTATTAGCTTTTTATTTTCTTAGAAACCAATGTACGGAATGAAAGATAGCTTTTTGTGTTTACGTTTCTCTAATTATTAAAGAATATGTATTTGAATAAACAGAATATTCTCCAATAAGGATTATTATGAGCCTCTTAAAAAAATCTGCGAATTATTTGAACTTGCAGCATAAGCCACATATTAGTACGTTTACAGCGAATACAATAATAGTCAAGGATTGTTTCGGATAAGTAAATAATAAAGCTTAAAGGGCGCTTTAATGACAGTAGATTTGAGATAACAAATCTAAATTCCTCTACAATTTAAATTGCATAGATATTACTTGTTGGTAATTAATACAATTGGTTTGACATTCACAGACTATGCGGCATGATCTTTCGCCCCAAGTGTTCCGGTGTAGACATCAGGAACGGATGCATAAACAGCTTTTTGTTAAGTCGGTAAGTCACAGATATACATAGCGGCTTAATGAGCGGATAGAAAGGCCTTTATTCTTCAAGACCTACATTTGGTATATGGTTTTTGTTTTGCAATTTCCTGCCGAAATGTTAAAGGATGCATTACAGTATTTGTCGTTTAGATTTAAACGAAGCTGTGGTATGTAATACAGTGAAAACATTGAAAGATCGTTATTTTGAGAACATGCTAAATTTTTCTGTTTGAGGTAAATTTAAATGTAAGATTTTATAATGCTTATACTACCATACATCTGTATTACGTATCAATTAGGAATGACGCAAACTTTTTTATTTACATTACGCTTATAAACGAAAAGCTCGTGAAAGCATTCGACGAAAAATGTAATGAGAAAACGAGTCCAATAAGATTAATATGCATTACAACTTGTTTTACACATATAGCTACCTAATATTACTAGCACCTAATATTATTAGCTCTGATCAAAATTCAACCTTTAATACAATTAAACTAGTATTGTTGCCAAATCGGAGGGAGGTTAGTCACGTGGCAGACAGGTGTGGATATGTGAGGGCTTTTGGAGGGATAATAATAATATTTGTAAGGGCCAGTGGTTAGTTTAAATAATAATAAATAAATACTTTTAAATTTGAATCTACAATCAGGATTGTTAGAGTTATTGTGTGTGTAGTTGGAATGAAATTTATTCTAACTTATTTGGTTACTACTTAACACACATCGATACTACTTACATAATTGTAAGTAGTATCGATTTGTGTCTACTCTGTTTTGAATTAGGTCTGTCCGTTTAAAGTGTGTCCAAATCTATTCTAAAGATGTCGATTACATACAGGTAAAGCTAATTTAAGCTTGTTATTAAGTGTATATTTTATATTACAATTATTTATCGACGTACATATTTACTGCATAATATAACATGTTGCAGTTAAAATTACAGATATTTTGACCTCTGCTCAAGATTAAGTACAGATTTCAAATCAGCTTTAAATTAAAAACGATCCGGTCCAAAAGCCCGTACTGCCCGTTAAACTGTGCTCTCAAAAAATCCAGTATTCAAATTACATGAATTAAAAAGCACCCCGCGCATATCGGAACAATGAAAATCAGTCACCACACTCTATAATGCACATTGCTATACATGTTAGATTTGGAACTTGCTCAATGGACACCAGGCACCCTAACAATTAAATGTCTAGTATAAAATGGTCTTTGATGTTCATAGAATTTTGGTATATTGCTTGGAGTCTAGAGGTCAAGTTATACTGGCCGTTGAGCTTATGCAACGTGCGTTGTCGACGCGTGTCGCGAGGGCGCAGGACAGGTGTGACGCACCCCTTATTTGAGGGAATTTCAGGCATAAGTATAGTTATGCTTGTAATTATTCGGGTAACAACAATTTTTGTGTACGCTATGGTTTCTGTACTTTATATTAATGTATCACATACGACAAAATAAAATCATTTGTCATTGAATTTTCACTTTTATATCAAACTTTTAAATTGTACTGAGAATCTGAATCCTTAAATAATAATAAAAATATATTGACAGTTCCTTGTACTTATATTATAGAATATAATCTATTAGACATAAAGATCTACGTATCTCAACTATCGATGCTGAAAGTTTTTCGTGTGGCAAGATTAAAATTAAAAGTTACTTCAAGAAAGGTTTTTTTTAAATAACAATAATGCCATAGGTACGTTATTGATAGAAAATCCTAATAATATTGTGTATAGTATTCTGGTATCATTGTCACTGTACAATCGGCACTCATCCATAGTAAAAGCACGTTACACTTTATCGTATGCAAATAAACGTGTTGTGTTTGAATTCAACCCCTACATAATATTTGGTTCAAGGAATGGAACGTAATAAACTCTCTAATATAATATACTAGCTGCTCCGCGCGGTTTCACCCCCGTGGCTCCACTCCTGTTGGTCGTAGCGTGATGATATATAGCCTATAACCTTCCTCGATAAATGGGCTATCTAACACCGAAAGAATTTTTCAAATCGGACCAGTAGTTCCCGAGATTAGCGCGTTCAAACAAACAAACAAACAAACAAACAAACAAACTCTTCAGCTTTATAATATTAGTATAGATATATAATTTTAATATTACACGTGCAATTTGTTACTAGCAAAAAAATATTAATAATACCAAATAACATAAAAATGTCACATGCATGTCGTATATGTGAAAACGTGTCGTATATTTTCAGTTTCTATAAAATTGAAGTTTTATTGGCAAAATATCAGAATATAAATGGTTATTCTTTTGAGAACTATTTAGAATCGTTGCTATCTAATTGAAGATCATAATCGGGAAGCGATTAACGTCCACGTGTTTGGATACTTTGACCACAAGAGAATTCAGAGAGTAAACAACAATTTATATTCTCATGATTTATATTCCAAAAAAAATATCCTTTGTCAAAATACAAAATAAATGTTGAAATTTTTACTAAAATCCGCGCGCGATCCAGCGATAGAATTGAAGTATTTCAACACCATTGTACTACGGGGTTCTTTGAAATCGGTGTTCTATTGAAATCTATCCCTACGTGATGGGACTTTAACAAAAATCACTATTGTCATTCAACCTGATGATAGATATTTTACACTATCAACTTAGCTGATGCCATAAAAGTACATAAAAGCAGATTAAAAAAGTTTTGAAGTGCTGATTGCAAAACAATTCATGTTTATACGGCTAAAGGCAGTTCTACGTTATACGCCTGAATGGCCACGTTACAATATGGATTACACTTAGCAATTAATATGGACGTGTCATAAGTAATAGACAGTAGTATTTTTGCAGCATAATTGACACGGTGGTTATAAACTTATGATATAGTTAAACGATTAATTTGCCGCGGTTGGTGGTAACATCGTTGTACGAATAATGAGACGAACGATCCCAATGATTCTTGCGTGCCAATTATTGACGTTATTATTTTGAAAATATGATCGTCCTTTTGTGATATTTAACGCGGTTATATGGCAATATTTTAATGGACCTTAGCTGTCTGCGCTTATTGAATTCAAGATCGCTTATGAAATTCAATAACTTGTAAATATTATATTTATCACCGGGTAAGCATCCAGCGATATACCCGAAGCTCATAAAATTTTATAATAATGTTGTATGTCTACAAAAGGTATTAATATTTAACGAAATAGTATGAATTAAGTTCTACGTTTTTAATCAGAATTCCTTCCACCTTAACTATGAATCCAATTAACAGGCGTACCTACATTAATAATAATTATTAATAAAGTGTTTTTAATTAAGTCATTAGTAGATTGACATTACCAAATCGCTGAATTTTATCGATAGAGATAAGTAATTAATTATTTCCCGATTGGTCGTTGAAAAAATTATAATGCACCAAGTCATTTTATGAATAAACTGATTGAGAATCCAGGTAGCTAATAGGGTGCAATCGCACTTATCGAAAACGTCTGACACTTAAAAATTGACCACAGATTATACCGCGTTCACACCGAGACAGCCTATTAGCTGCACAAAAAAGGACATTTATTATCAATTAATTAGTTCTTACACCCAGCCCGATAAGATGGCGTGTCTCAGCATTGCTCGCTGAAGTTTAATTAAGAGGGAATTAAAATGAAAAATACCATCGTCACGGAGTTTTAATGAATCGCGAGGATTTTTCCATTTTAGGAATTCGCCGCCTGAGGACGATATTGAGAGAATGCCTTGTTTTCAGCTCGGTTTATACGAGTGGTGTACGCATTAAGCTGTCCTCTCGGATAATGGATTGGGAATTTCATGCTCCAAAGGTCGATTTAAATTAATTTATACATTAACAAGACAAGTGGAGGTAGGGCGCGTGAAACTCGAAGTAAATAGTGTTAATCCGAACCGAGACGGCCGCCGGAACGGGCTCCTAGTGGCTAGTGCATACTTACACTAACATTTAAATGCTTGTAATGTAGATTAATGAGACCGGTACATTGCGTAATGATTGCACTTAAGTCTCAAATAATTTAACCGCTAAAATAAATCGTTCTTTGGATGCTATTACTCAGAAACTAATACTCGTTATAGGGCTTTTCTGTAGATTAGATAAGTAAAGTGGCCGTTTTATCGTCTTTTTCTCAGCTATAAATTTGTATTATAGACTATTATTACATTGAATCAATTCACAATGTAATAAATCAATCTCTGGTGAGTTTTTAATGTAACGTGTTTCTTATATATTTTATACATCAAATATATAATATAAATAAATTAAAGATACTGGACTATTCTGTAAGTAGGTGGGACTTAGGTCAAACATTTAGTAAAAAGCTGACGTAAAGTAGAAGCACTACACATAAATTTATATCTCTATCGATGGTTTAACCAGTTTAATTATGTAAGTTTAGTTAGTTTTATAATGTACTCTATAACAATTTGAACAAATTAATATGCACCTTAAATAAAAATGCGAAGGTAACTTAATAAACAAACAGCACTTTCCTCTGGTTATTTATGTAAAGTTTATTATGCAATTTTAATTATTTAAATCCGGTTCTAAAAATTTACGATCAGCTTTATTGATAATTACTGATTAATTCCTCTTCGATTGATTTGAATAATTTGATTAGCGTTATTTGTGAATAAATTTAAAATAATTCAAATGCATTTCAATATTCCGCATGATTGCATGATATGCGAAACAGGAATGCATAGATATGGAAATATTAATTTCAAATAGATCAAGCGCAAATCGGATAGACCGAGATAAATTAGCTTGAAGTATAAAATCAATTTATTTCTTGAAAGTGGACTTCTATCAGATTAGTGTCTAGTCTCGTTACAGTGAAAGCAATTCTAAGATCGCGAATCCTTTTTCTGATTGACGGACACTTAATATGTTTGCAGACAAAACAAGAAATAAAGGGAATTTCGAACGGAAGCAGTGTAGCTATTGACCCTAAACCCTTGCCCAAATACAATGAAGGATCAAGAAAAATAGAGAGAGTGGAGCGCGCGCCGATACATCTGCCGGCCACTATCGAATAAATCTACTAAAATAATATTTTTATTTTGATTACGTTGCACGGGTTGAGCAGATGTTAGAAGATACACAGGGACGATTAGAATAGCGAACGCGCTCGTGTTTGATATGTACACATTCACACATAGGTGTGATTGTGATTGAACTAATTTGGTAAATAACAATGATGAAGAAGGAATTAAGTATTAATAAATTAAATACCAGTTGTGTGGTAATACGAGAGAGTTGGAGGGAAAACGACACTTCTGGGAGCTTTTGGTATACGTCCATACGATTCACTTGAAAACTGCTAGAACAAATTATTTCATAAAGCAAACTGTTTATGTATTTAAAATTTTTTTTTTCACGAAATATATTTTTATCCGAAAACATTTGAAAACAAAAACAGCCTAATTAGTCAAGCCGTAAGCTATAATCATTTATATAGGTAATGTACGTAGACTGTGTCCTTACCAATAGAAATTTAGAATTAAACAGCTCGGTATTTTCTGTGTCCGTGTGTCTCACAATCTAAGGGGTGTATAAGTCGCCAGTCATACCCATACAGTATTAGATGTAATAGGGTACATTATCACCTTATTGACCCAGTGCAAGGTGTGATGCCTTGTGCCCGGGGTGAATATGTATGTAAGATAACAAATACATTGTTAAAGAAAAGTTCGATACAATCCTTGGTGCGAGATATTAGATAATATTTTTGAATAACAATAACTTTTTGAATTATTAAGCTTAAAAGCATAAATATCGTTCTTCTATACAACTACGAAACTGTGTTTTTGAAGTGAAACTTCTTTATCGGGGTTGGAAAAAATTTAGTGTAACATTTTTACGTTACGCGTGACATTATTCCGTTACACGCCATCTTTTTCTTATCCCTACCACGCGTGATTCGATGTATTTCTGTAAAGTTGCATGTAGTAAATTATTTTTTGAAAAATAAGGTCATAAAGAAGTTTCACTTCTTACGTGTGTACACTAGTACACGCACACATTTTTTTTATATAGTATGAAATTGAAATACAAACCATTATAAGAAGATAGAGCCAAATTATATTTTTTCGATCAAGAATTATAAATGCGAACCTACACCAATTAATTTTTTACGAACAATTTTACGCAACATTCAATCTAATGGTTTATTTTACACACCATATATTTTTACAAGCATCCGCCTATACTGTCAAAAATTTACTATCACGCAATGCGATGTATAATAAAGGTAACTAATAAATAAAATTAGTATCGTTGTTGCGGTGACAATAATAGGTAAAGAAGCCGCAAAGATTGTCCCGGGGCGGGTCCGTCAAAGGGACGCAATGCGCACAGCGCAACTCTGACGTGAACAGATAGATTCCATTCAGCTTAGGCGGACAAATTGTTGACAATACTGTTACTAATAAAAAGACAAAGCATCCTCTGGTCATTCATAAAACACGATTAAGGTAAGTGTTAATAATTTTATTTTGTTTATTCGTCTGAACGGTAAGTGCAATCAAACTGTCTCCAATTCTCTAGAATTCAACCCATTAAACCTCTAGGTTGGTCTAGGTATTTGTCTGAGGTTATTGTTTCTAACGGTCTAGCTATAGAATTGTCGCTCCAATAAATCCTACAGAGGAGTGAATATTGTTTCTCGTATCTCTCCCTAATGAGAATATTTTACACACCTTAGACAGTGATATAAAAATATGAGCCACCGTTCTGAAACGTGGCATAAATCTTCAATGCTTCGACACTTTTTGACCACACGTCAGGTTATGATCGATATAAAATGCTCGCTTTGTAGTTTTGCCTTTTACGCCACGCTACAATGGACGGACGTCTAACTTATAACTTTTTGTACGGACAAAGGCGCCATAACGACAATGTCTCTGAATATAATATCAATAAATGGACGGCTGGACTGTGATATTAAAATATATCGCCCGTGAGATCGAAGTAAATCAATATTGTAGCTTGTTTAAATCATCACTGGAATTTTGTCGCTAACAATGTGTGTGTGCTTTCAGCTTATCTGTTTTTCAATACGTTTCCTTATCAATTTTTTAATTAGAATTTTAGAATTTATTTATTATTGTTTACATTTATTCAATAGGAATCAACAACATTTCTTTTTTCCTTTTTCGCCAGGATTTAGGCAATTGATTTCTGGTCAGCCCATTTGAAGATTAACCGGATCAAAAAAAAAAATGTTGAATGATTGTTATTTCGTTATAAATGTTGAGACGATTCATTTTACTTCTTACACTCCAAGTTCTCTAAAGTTTTAAATTTAATGAATATTCGATTGTATGGGATATCTTTCTTATATATAAAAATGAATCGCAAAATGTGTTGGTAAGCGCATAACTCGAGAACGGCTGAACCGATTTCGATAATTCTTTTTTTATTATATTCCTTGAAGTGCGAGGATGGTTTTTATGTAGAGAAAACGTAAATATGTACCACGGGCGAAGCCGGGGCGGACCGCTAGTTGTCGATAAAATTTAAACAATGTACGCTGGTGACATGTCGTAGTACAACTGCCTTCATAAAGGAGAATGACCACGGGTGGTATCGGTAAAATTTTAGTTGTGCCAAGTATTCATGATATTGTTAATTCCTATTTGTATTTATAATGATCGTATGTATCACTATTAAGTCTTAATTATACCGGATAAATTGGAATAATAGTAAAAGTTTGTGTTTTGAAACATGTATGGCCACGTATGAAATCGGTAAAATACTAGTTGTGTCACGTGTTCGTGATATTGTTAATTCCTATTTGTATTTATAATGATCATATTTATCACTATTAAGTCGTAATTATACCGAATAAATAGAAATAAAAGTAAAAGTTTTTGTTTTGACACATATATCTATCTCTCTTGCAAGCGTCATAATAATATGTCATAGTTTCTATTTGAAATGAATGTGTTCGACGCATTGTTCGACGTTATTTATTTTGAAATAATGTTTATTACGATTTACTTTTCACATTTGTCTTGTAAATTAAAATATTACCTATGTAATAAATGTAAAACTTAACGTTCATCGTTAGTTTAAACTCGATAAAGTATTTTTTGAAGTGTTGAATAAAACTATTGTTTTATTTTTACTGTCGCGAACTGCGGTTTATTTACATAAAAACTTTAATCATATCTAAAAGTACTAACATCAAGCTTTAAATTGAGCTATATTTCATCTTGACACAATAAGTTTGATTGCGATACCAAGTGCCATAGTCACTTGGGCAATCTCCTTTATGGCTGGTTCACACTTTGATTAGTGTGAGTGCAGGTGATTAGTGCGAGTGCAGGTGTGTAGTGCGAGTAGTGTCCAATTCAACTGCGAGTGCAGGTGATTAGTGGGAGTGCAGGTCAATGGTGCAATTCGCGACGCTACAGACTACGCTAAACACTAAACACTAAACACTCGTGTCCAGACGTGTTTAGGCAGGCACACTGCGAGTGAGGGGGAAGGAAGGGCGCGCGGGACGTGGCTACTCGCAGTCCACTCGCAAAAAAATAGAACACGCTTCTATTCACTTTACTACACAGCCTACTAAACACTTGCACTAAACAGTCGCTGTCCACACGTAGTTACTAAACACCTGCACTAATCACCTGCACTCGCACTAATCAAAGTGTGAACCAGCCATTACGCTACTTCATTTAAATACCACAAAATGTCTAAATATTAGGTACATTTCATGCGTAGAATAAGTTTACATTTAGAGTACCCCGTAGGTGGCATTTCATGTTACATCTCACTGTGTCAGCGCATCGATGCATGTCAATTCGACATACATCGAAATAATCCAACAAAACACCCATCCGCTCAATTTCCCCCGAAACGTCAAATGTTCGCTTTCGACGGCGTTTTAAAATGCAACAAGTTTTTATACATAGGACCAACCAGAGTATGCAAAATCGACGTCACCAGCTCAATTCAATCAGAGTCGAAGTCAGTATCCGCAAACGGTCAAACAAAATTTGGCCTGGAACTCTAAACTCTATTGATCTGCTCCCTATAAATATCGCCTTGTTTGCTTCCCAACCAATCCACGATACCAGTTTAGTTACAATGGGTACTATTTGATTGCTTCATTATGCGAAATGGGACTCCGCTCATTGTATATCATTTTGCATGTTATATTTGTTTGTATCCTAATTTAATCATCTTGAAGATTGGACCACCGGGTAGAGCTATGTATTGGGTGGCCTTAAGACTTCGTATTGCACATTTGGACAGTTGACTGCTTTTCCGTAACTGAATTATATCATTGAGAATATCTAAGTAAGGCTTTATAGGCAGTTAAAGTGTGCAGTATCATGATTTAATGTATTAAATGAAAACATCTCTTTATTTATTTTTTATAGAAAATAAATGATGAAATTCATTACACATTAATCATAAAAATAGAAGCGTCGTGTACATCATTCTTTATTGCTACTTATATATGTTTTCATATTTAAATATTTAATTTGGCTCTCACGAACGAGATAATTTTGTATATTTAAGAACCGTACCTCATAGATTTACGGAATCGTTAAATTAATTACTCTGACCAATTAATAGGTAATTTATTATGGTAAAAATATGGGCACTTTGTAACAGTATTTTTACATATGGAATATGGTAATTGAATGTTATGGAGATGCTTTCATTATAAAATCAAATGAGCTCATAAAGATTACGATGACGTAGGTACTTTAAACGTCAAAACGTTGTTTAATGTTTATGTCTCGATTGTAAGACCTAGTTTCAGATATTATCTAGATTTGCTGTAGGAACAGTGAAGTATTTTTAGTTTTTTTTTACTACTCTAACAAAAGTATGATTAAGATATATAATCACTGTTTTAGATGGATTTTTAACATGATATTATCCTCTACTGTCTTATCTGTATTTAAAGTTTTTGTAACCTATCAATCTGATGAAAATATGATTTTATTATAATGATTAAAAGGTCAATTACTTTTAGGTTTTCTTGCATAAACCTTCTGTTTTCATTATGTTCACTGGTATTTAAAGGAATCTTTTCATGCTCTTTACACTGAAAGATGAAGGCATCGTGTGCGTTAAGAATGTTACAGTTTGACTTATGCATGTAATTTCGCACGGGCACTTGAACTCCAAAAAGGCATACAAAGGGAACATTAGTAACGTGCATGAAAGAGTGTAAAAGAAGTGTAACTGTATCCTTCGTAACAGGCATAACAATGGGGTATCGGTTCCTTGAAGTCACGAGCTCGGAAGAGCAAAGCGGCCGACGTCTCGTCTCAGGTTAAATTTAGCGTTAGTGATCCCATCTACATGTTACCTTTGAAAGTAAAAGCTGAATGAAAGCAAAATTATTAAGACGTATTGTCATTTACGCGTAATGGGATTAAGAGCAGCTTTCTTTTTATAAAGCCTTGTTTGTTTTGTTGTATTTTGTTCAATTGAAAATAATGTATGTTTACATTATTGTATGCTTTAAATTTTAATGCTTCAATTTTTTATTGATAGCTATTTACTCAAGTTCACGTTTGCATCAGCGCTATAGGTATTTGAATATCTCAGTATTTTCTGTTATCTGATATTTATGCTCTTATGCTTATTACCGTTGAAGCTGCACATAAGTAATCTTAAAATTTATACATTTTAACCTCCTATCACGAAAAAGAAACAAATTTATTGCTCATTGAATTAAGGAAAACTTCTTTTGTGAGTAACACATATATTTTTATTACTTTCAGTACAGGTTTATTGTTGAATACATCTGGAAAACGGCTCATGAAAAACTTTTATATACATAGTATACGGTTGTACCACTGCTACGTGGTACTATGCGTTGACATGTGGCCTGCGCTTATCACCGTTCGAAACGGCCGTATCAATAAATATTGATGGCCGCGTAAGTAGATTGAATAATAAAATTATAACAGGACTTCAGTGATTAATGGAAGCCAATCCGTTATTTTGGGATACAATGCACTTTTTACATAAAATGATACCGGTGTACACGTGCTAAGGAATTTTCATTCATACCGGTCAGTTGAATCAAAAAATGCATCAATGGTTGAATTATTGTAATCGTTATGTGAGAGTAATATAATAGAGATTTACATTTTATGATGGCGCGGTATGAAATAACTGCGTGCCTTTACTCGTCAACCAGGAACAGATAACTTCGTGAGCAAAAAATCAGTTCAGAGCCTGGGATGCTCTGGAAAATATCTGAATGGCATTGCTTTGGGATATGCGCAGAATACACCTTATGAATGTAAAGACGTGCCTTGTTTCTTTGATTTATATTGTTTTTGTTGCATGTTCATTTCGCAAGTATTGATATTCGATATATTATGTTACTGTTTCTCTGATCAATATTGTTTTTATATCATGTTCATTTCTCGAGTATTGATATTCGATGTAGTATGTTACATAATAAATATTAGGGAATAATAATTCATATTCATATTTTTTTAGATGCTTTCAATAATTTAGATTCAGATTTTTAACTATATATTAGTTGTGAATATGGGAATATTATATTACAGTAATTAATTAAATTATTATGTGTTATTATTTCTAATAATAAAATATCGCTATTAATTTGAATTTCCGCGTTATTATCAAAAAAAATATTCATCAAACAAAAAAAAAGTTTGATTCTCCGCCGTTCCATACATAAAAGAGAGTCTATACCTTCTTTCGTCTACATACAACGTTAACATGAATGTAATATTACGTCATAAAAATGATATACGAGACAGACATACGCTATGGACTGGCGTCGGTAAAAACTTGTGCGTCACCTAGATCCAGGCTAGTTTCAATCAGATAGTCTCACGCAGCTCCATTCAACATTTATCACGAGGCGGATGCTGTACGCAACTTGTATAACAATGATTATCGTTAGTTTGCTATGTGCATCCGTTTACATGAAATTAATCTTACTTATCTCATTCGACAGCTTTGAATAGTCTATGCAATAGCTATCTGCTACTACTTATGGCAGGAAGTAAGTACAGAACAATATTTGTGACGGTTATGTCTATCTTCTTTAGATCCATATTATCTAATGCTGGACCAAAATACTACAAAATATGATATGTTTCATGTATAGAAAGAAATAATTGGACTATTATTTGTGTGGAGCCTTAAAAAGAGAGCTTTCATTGTCATAGTCATAAAACTATATTTTAAGAGACAAAAAAGGCTTTAGAAGAGAATATAGGAAAGTATAATAATAACATTTATCAATAAAATTTACCAGCTTAGTAAAAAAGTAATTAATCAGTCTATAAACCACATCATTACCAATACATGTTGGCAATAAATACGAAAAAGTTAATTTAATAAACTCCATACACAATACTTTCAGTAAAATTTTAAATTAACCTCTGTTCTGATTATTTAATGAGAAAACCAGAATTATAAAATACACAAAGAACTTGTCCACGATAAGATGACCATCAACTAATCAACACCATCGTGTCTTCATAGATACTTTATCTCTATACAACGTTTCTAAGATAAAAGTTAAATTTAAGATTATGAAGTAATAACGTTGATATAAAAAGGTGATTTTATTATGCCATCAATCTTGTAGCTCTGGGCGTTGGTGGTTTTTCCATCAAATTAATATTTTTATTGTTCTCGTATTTTTCAATAATAAAGGTGTATACGTTAACTGATGTGGTGATTATAACCTCTCCGACTGCGAATGAAGTTGTATGATGTAGACATTTTGCTATTATACCTGTTAATTTAAGATATAAAAACGTATACGTGTATTACCTTCTACAATATTGTAATTCATAATAAAGTTTTTACACTTATATTTTTAAACACCACCTTTTTTAATACTGATGATGATACAAAATAACTTAATAACTAAATGCACTCATCTATTTGTAGCATTTTTCGTTTCAATAATACTTATAAAAAATAGACTTGCAAACTAACCTTACTGTTTTAATGGTGGTTGGTATATTTTTCTCCAAAATTATTGCAATAAATGCATAAGATGAATACATTTTAATTTACATGTTTCATCATGGGTGTCTTTGCTGCTTGTTTTGATAAAATTTTCAATATACAACTATGATTACACTTTCTCAATAGCCAGGCCTTCAACCTTCACCGATACTGATTCACACAATTAATTATCCATCATTGACATGATGTATTCACTGGCCTATAAATATTTTGACATGTCAATTTCTTAATATCCGCTCGTTATCTTTTGCGTCTCCTTTTAGAAAAGCCGAATGTTATCTGTAGGATCATCCGATTTATCTTGCTTATCTGTGGCACATGTCATAAATGACCTCTAAATAGGGTTTCCCTAATTGGAAGGACATTTTTATGTGGACTTTCATTAACATATTAATTGTACCTGGTCTGTTTCATTTTTGTGATTACTAGCCTAATTAGAGGCAATAGAAGCGATGTATTTATGGTTTGTTTTATAGAAACTACATTAAAACTACGTGGAATAGAAAAAAACTACGGATTGCTATAGTTTTTTTCGTAGCGACAATAAATTACTACAATTACGTATAGGGTCGCAAAACGTCAGTTGACTTTCACTATAGTCCTTTTCACCTATGATGATTCCTGTGACACTTCATCGTGTTCCGAATTACGTATTTTATGTTTAAAAAGCCAAAATAATTTTAGTGCATAATATTTTTATTTTATGGAGGCATTATTACCAAAAATATAAAAAATGAAACATCATAAGCTTATAAAACAAAAACAGTATTGTTTAGTTTAATATAATGAAAATTAAAATAAAATAACACAAAAATATAATACCTACGCAATTCGTGTACATGAAATGGATCGTTGAAAAATCATAGAGTTGGAAAATCATATAATCGGCGCCCATCTTGTGATCGTTTGTCAATCGAGTCAATCGTCTGTACGAGTGCGTCAGCCTTGTATACAAGTTGCATTTTTATATTGATACTTTACGTGGTATTCTGTTATTGTTACTAATTGTTATTGTTGACTTTTTGTTGCTGTTGTTTGCTAAGTTTCCTTAGTTAATTGTTGGCGAAATGCCGAAAAAACTAATTTTGGTACTTTATTCAAATCGATTTCATTTCCATATAAAATATTATCGATTATCGGAAACAATTGATACGATTTCAGTAAAGGACACCTCTACACGTGTCAAAAATCGATGTGTCACAGAAATCATCTTAGGTGGAAAGGACTATAATTGTAAATCGACTCTATGGATAAAAACTTCCGTGTTTAGTATATTAATATTTGCTTTCTTAGAAAAGGGTTGCTTTCGTCACATGAAACTCTAACTGCTTTTTCCGGGGTTCCATGGCGGAGGGTAAAAGTCAGGTCAGTGTTGACATCCGTCTAAATAGTCGATGTTTGTTTATTAACGTATTTCAGCTACTGGATTTATGGGTTCTTTTGTATCTATAGACGAGGATCGACCCAGAGATACCATAGATTTATTGTGATAAAATATTTATTGAGCCCTGTGTTACGATACTGCTTATTGAATACCTAAGTCTATATTATTTTTTTGATATATTAAGTTTTATCTATGTATTTTCGTATAGGTATATAACTTATTTAATCAACTAATTTAGTATTTGACCCCTTATTATTTTATTAGCGGAATTACAGAATTTGCACAATCGAATTTACTTTCCTTATTTCCACTTAAGTAAATCGTACGTCTGCCTTAAAACAATATTATAGCATCAATCAAGTTAAAGTACTGAAAGAGCAAATTTATGTAAACGTCAATGAAAAATTTAAGGCTCATTCATATTGATGAAAATTATCGGTCGTACATATAGTTATATAGTTGCAGCGTATGTCTCTATATGGAAGTTAAGTATCTTAAAATAATCAACTTCATTCAACAGGGCATGGGAGCCGGCGCATACCTCTGCCGGTGCCACGCGACCGAGTCCACAAAAACTGTCCTGTCATTGCGCAAACTTATAATAAGGCCCATTCACACGCACCCTGGTGGATATTTTTTCAACGTCAGCCGGGACAGGCATGCAATTTTGTCGAAAAAACGGCAAAATCAATAATGGCTGTGCACGTGTTGCCGATGGATTATAGATTATGTTCACGAAGATTTTCTCAGCGTACCGCGCAGAGGTCGAGTCAGGTATGTCTTGAATAAAAAATACATGGAGCTGCGTTTGTATTTTATGTGACGATCTTGGTATTTCTGCTTATCGCGGGTTGGTATTAAATCAACTTCAAAGATGTGTTTTTAATATGTTGTTCAAAGTGACCATGAAGAATTAACTATTTTTGTATTTCTTGTAAAATACGTTGTTAAATTGTTAATACGAAAATATGTTTTACTTAAGATAGTTTACGCCTCATGTTCAAATATTAGGTATGTTTCAATATATAAAATTAAAGTCTACTCTATAGCTTTTCTTATTCCTCCTTAAGAATTGCGCTTCACAAAGAAATTCTATACAATTATAACGGCCAAAATTGTAACTGTCTCTTAACAAAACTTTGATGTTATACTACTTCACAAAAGCAGGTAATTTTATAGGAAGAATCCAAATGCTTTTTTAGACTGAAGAAAAAACTGTTATTTAGCAGATATAAAGCCCTGATAATGTGTTTTGTAATAAATAGGTCAGCAAAGTAAGTATTGAAAATTCATATTATTAAGCTTTCGGCGAAAACTACTTAGCGATGAAATATTGTTTTATAATAAATAGATGATCCTTGAAATTGACATTCGATAGATCAAGATTGGGACTATAATTGGCAAACATTATAGAAAATCAGCAATTTATTTTTTATAATGACGACATGAAATCTCTTTTGGAGTAGGTATTTATTCCCATTGAAACTTAATGTTAAAAAGTTCAGTATGTATTATCATAGAGATGACATAATATTATATATATGTACTAAGAATTTTGTAGAAAATGGAGGTATCTTTATGTAGTATTAAAGTTTTTCAGGAAATTTGATGTCAATGTGACTTATAAACTTGTACTAATTGAGAGCATTATTTACGTGAAGGTGTATATTGTTATCTAAACATATAAGTTGATCGTAGTTTATATTATGTAGATAGGTACTGAAATACTGTTTTCATTACTTTACTCAATACATTAGCTCTTAGGCTCTATTCTATTAATTTTTACATGGATGGATGTGTAAACGCATGAATGTGTACAAATTAATAAAATCGCTTGCTGAATTTCTATAACATTTGCTATATTTATAGATACTGGTCTGGATTAACATAAAACCCAATTATAAGATCGATGATCGATCACGAAAGTGAATAGAAAATATTTTTACCTAGTCTTTTTAACAATAGACTACAGTTTTGTTGTTGACGTTACCTCGAATTTCTTGGTAAAGAATAACTCTTCCTTAATAGCAAAAACCCGTATAAATATTTACATTTAAAAATTCCCACATTCGAAATGCGATCCTACATGAATTTTCATTTCTCTACATTAACCACCAGCATACTGTACGCAATGGGTGGTTTAATCAAAGGCTCCCAGCGTAATTAGACCGGACTCTCAGTGGAGTTTCGTTTGCAAAAATCGCGGACCTAAATCTGACTTCTGATATATATTGTATAGATCCCAGACATCCTATAGACAGATGTTGCCAACCAGTTTTGTGGTCCCCCTGCCCGCACCCCGGTAATTAAATATGGCATACAAAGAAAAAAATAAAAATTTCCAAAACATGCCGTGTGGGGTATCAAATGAAAGAGCTTATTGAGTAGATCACGAATATATAGCATACTATATACATTTCTTACACTTTCTCTAAGATTTTTTAGAAAATTTACGAAAATGGTCCATTTTTGAGTTAACTTTAAACCACTATAGATTGAAAACTCATAAATATATTTTTTAAATTATTATTTTAAATAATTAACAATAGTCCATTGTTTACGATTCAATATTTCGTACAGTGAAATAGTTGCATGGGGGAGTGGGGGGAGCATTCAAAGATGGCGAGTATATTTTCAAGTTCATATAGTATATAGTTATTTTCATCAAATCCACCACATAGCTCACTTATATTATATTACGAACTATTGAATCATAAACAATGGACTATTGTTAATTATTTAAAATAATAATTTAAAAAATATATTCATGAGTTTTCAATCTATAGTGGTTTAAAGTTAACTCAAAAATGGACCATTTTCGTAAATTTTCTAAAAAATCTTAGAGAAAGTGTAAGAAATGTATATAGTATGCTATATATTCGTGATCTACTCAATAAGCTCTTTCATTTGATACCCCACACGGCATGTTTTGGAAATTTTTATTTTTTTCTTTGTATGCCATATTTAATTACCGGGGTGCGGGCAGGGGGACCACAAAACTGGTTGGCAACATCTGTCTATAGGATGTCTGGGACCTATACAATATATATCAGAAGTCAGATTTAGGTCCGCTATTTTTGCAAACGAACATCTCCTTGGAGCCTGCTCTAAATGGGGTTATTGACATAAAAGAGAAAAAGTGCTTTTTGGTAAACGTCATACAAACGAGTCACGTAAGATGCGTGTGTCACTGGCGCATCACTGAATAACAGTAATCGTGAATGAATTGTAATGGCGGGCGGTTTAATTGATTCCGCGACCTGCCGGACCTGTCTGTTACGTAGTGAGGGGCTATGTCGATATCGATGTCGATATTCTGAATAAATGTTAGGGATGATTGTTACACGGTTTAATAAGTTAAATGTAATGAACGGGATCAAATAATAATAAAAAGATTGTTAACTAAAAATAATCAATTGTTAAAATTAGCATGCTCTAACATACATTAATTAAAATATATTTAAGTAGGTACACGTTTTTGAAACATTTTTTGTATCTACGATACATTTAATGTTTTATCTACCTAATCTATTCTTATAATTATTTTATACTTTCTTTGTAAAAGTATATACAAATGCAATGCTATTTGTACCACATTTTTTTATTTTAAATGTACATGTAATAAGAAAAATAAAGAACACTGCTCAATAAAGCTTTTCCAATACATATCGTGCTTACGATTTTACACACAACACTATACTGCTAAAAACGTTTCATTCAAAGTTTTAGCTTGAAATTCACTGCACTGCATTGAGTCGAAAATCGGCCAACTGAACGCATCAAGATGACTACATCTCCTAGTTCAAACCCATTGACATCTACACTACCCTTGGCACCTAATCGGAAGTCGCATCAATTGTCGCGATTCGTGAAGACAATTATTGCATCATCGAATGCGTCGAGTCATCGGCCTACCACTTACAGAGCGGATGTTGTTAAGTGTGCCTTGATTAGCCGAGACGATGTTAAACGGCAGTCCGAGCAAGTTCAAACAATTAACTGTATAGAAGTGTCCGACTCTAATGAATGATACAGACTTGCTCCATTTCATAATACAAACACCGTGACAAGACGCGGCTTACAAATTAAGATTAATTCAAGATTATTACGCGAGAACGACGCAATGTCCTTGAAGCTAGACGTCATTTTGAACTCTATCCAGCTTGCAATGTAGTCTAAAATTAAATAAGGGCCCACGATTAAATAATAATTATAGTAACGAGTAAGTTAAGCGAAATTATTTAACCTTAGCAATTCAATGTCCTCCAGCTATTTTTATCAACGATGCAGCGAATGTAATTTTAGAAACTGTTTGCTGTCAACGTTTTTAGAATCTCCATTGTACTAGTCACGTATTGTATGGATGTGTACAATTCTCCAGGGTGTAATAGCACTGCGTCGTTGATTTTACAAGTGCATAAACATTGCATTAGATAATATCTTTTATTCTTTGCCGGCCGCAGGCAAATTCTAACGAAAAGAAGGTTTTGTCTGTGCGTCTTCAAAGAGAATGAGACAAATAAAACCTTATACGGAAGACAAATATAAACTAAGATATATAATTGTAAAAATAGGTAACTACATTGTATAAATGTGTATTTGAACTACAGATCATGTTTCAATGCTATACTTTGTTGGAATGAATTCTATACAGGAGAAAAGAATAAAAAGTATTTTCATTAAAGCATTAACTCTTAAAGTAGTAAATCACCATTGATCATATCATATTTCATTGACCACAGTAAATCGTGATAAGTGTTACCACACAAGAAAAATCACGTAGCTCTACTGCTATTTTTACCTCTCATAAGTGGAAATAAATTGTACAATTTGTCATGAAGATAGCCGTAATATAAGCACTTTAGGTGCTGAGGTGTATTGATTATGATTATATCGATACGCCCACGCTTGATAAATATTTGAACTAGATAATATACACGAGTCTCGTCGTCCAAGGAAGTAATACTTAGAAATTTGTTCTGATAACTCTTTACATTTTATTATATCTGTTTGATATAAATTTCGCTTTAAGGGTGCTATTACAGATTTTTAACAAAAAACGCTATTTTACGGTACAATTTTAACTCAAAGCAATTACACGTGAGAACAAAGTAATATCTTAAATTAAAGATAATATATTCAGTTCTACGATCATCTTATAAAAATTGTACGACGTAATACAAAATTGTCGCTGAAATCATCGATTTTCCCAGCACAATGATCGCATAAAATGCAGAAAAATGGGGTCTAGAACGGTACAATTTTAAGAAAATTAAAAGCCTAATCTATCTTCTTACCTATAAATTATTGAGGGATATATAGTCCTTTATAGATTCTGATAATTTTTTTGTATCTAAATCAAAATTTTATTTCAATTATTAGCTAAATTAAAAATACTTGTCGTTTTCTTCATACATTTTGCTCTCGCGGCCCGCGGGTCGTCAGACCGCGCTCAGAAGCGCTCTTGGAAGGACGGGTGTATCGCTCCTCGTCCCAAAAATAAAACGAATAAGAAAAAGATTATTGTGCGTGCACTGTCGTTTTCGTGATTTGAAATATTTGATACTTTAAAAGAGTAAACTGTATAAGTTTCATATTCCAATTATTTGTAATTTAAAATTATGTTTTAAAAATTACCTTGCCTGAAATGGTCTTTTTATGGGTTGTTGAATAGATTGGTGGGGTAAAACAATTCAAGATGGCGTCGACGAAAATTTGACTTTTTTTCGTGATAGGTGTCATTTTCATAGTTTTTGGGGTAGCTATTAACGAATATGAGGTCAAAACTGATATCCAAGATGGCGCCGACGAAAATTGTACATCTTTTCGCGATGGGTGTCATTTTCATGGTTTTTGGGGTAGCTATTAACCAATATGAGGTCAAAACTAAAATCCAAGATGGCGCCGACGAAAAATTTGACATATTTTCGTCATGGGTGTCATTTTCATGGTTTTTGGGGTAGCTATTAACGAATATGAGGTCAAAACTATAATCCAAGATGGCGCTGACGAAAATTTGACTTTTTTTCGTGATGGGTGTCATTTTCATGGTTTTTGGGGTAGCTATTAACGAATATGAGGTCAAAATTATAATCCAAGATGGCGCCGACGAAAATTTTACACCTTTTCGTCATGGGTGTCATTTTCATGGTTTTTGGGGTAGGTATTAACCAATATGAGGTCAAAACTAAAATCCAATATGGCGCCGACGAAAATTTTACATCTTTTCGTTATGGGTGTCATTTTCATGGTTTTTGGGGTAGCTATTAACGAATATGAGGTCAAAACTATAATCCAAGATGGCACCGACAAAAATTTTACATCTTTTCGTCATGGGTGTAATTTTCATGGTTTTTGGGGTAGCTATTAACCAATATGAGGTCAAAACTGAAATCCAAGATGGCGCCGACGAAAATTTTACATCTTTTCGTTATGGGTGTCATTTTCATGGTTTTTGGGGTAGCTATTAACCAATTTGAGGTCAAAACTAAAATCCAAGATGGCGCCGACGAAAATTGTACATCTTTTCGTGATGGGTGTCATTTTCATGGTTTTTGGGGTAGCTATTAACCAATTTGAGGTCAAAACTAAAATCCAAGATGGCGCCGACGAAAAATTTGACATCTTTTCATCATGGGTGTAATTTTCATGGTTTTTGGGGTAGCTATTAACCAATATGAGGTCAAAACTAAAATCCAATATGGCGCCGACGAAAATTTTACATCTTTTCGTTATGGGTGTCATTTTCATGGTTTTTGGGGTAGCTATTAAAGAATATGAGGTCAAAACTAAAATCCAAGATGGTCGTCGAATTTCAAGATCGCGTCATGGTAATACTGTCGCGTTATCGAGTAAGGCGGCGATTTTGGTATCTATGAATCTCGCCAAAGAAGTTTCACTCCTGACACGTTTTTTCGGCACACACGTTCTTTTTTATTTTATTATCTTCGTTTAAATGTTTTAGATAAACTTTATTTTAAATAAAGTTTAGCGAATATATTTAAACTTTAAAGTTAATAATATCTGTCAGAATATTAACACAGATGATGATTGCCACAGAGTTGCGTTTTATATTACACTAGCGGTCCGCCCCGGCTTCGCCCGTTGTACATGTTTACGTTTTCTCTACATAAGAACCATCCTCGTACTTCAAGGAATATAATAAAAAAAGAATTATCGAAATCGGTTCAGCCGTTCTCGAGTTATGCGCTTACCAACACATTTTGCGATTCATTTTTATATATAAGAAGATTACATTTCTAAATATGCATTTCAATGTTCTTTAAAATTGTTTTTTTTAAGACTTTCTACAAAACTGTAGTTTATTTAAGTTTACTTTAAAGGAGTAAGAAAAATATACCTAATTATCGACGGTTACATTGGGGATTTGGTAATACATAGCTGTCTCAAAAACCATGAAAATGACACCCGTGTCGAAAAGATGTAAAATTTTCGTCGGCGCCATCTTGTATTTTAGTTTTGACCTCATATTGGTTAATAGATACCCCAATAACCATGAAAATGACACCCATAACGAAAATATGTAAAATTTTCGTCGGCGCCATCTTGGATTTTAGTTTTGACCTCGTATTGGTCAATAGCTACCCCAAAAACCATGAAAAGGACACCCATGACGAAATGATGTCAAATTTTCGTCGGCGCCATTTTGGATTTTAGATTTGACCTCATATAGATTAATAGCTACTCCAACTCCTTGAAAATGACACCCATGACGAAAAGATTTCAAATTTTCGTCGGCGCCATCTTGGATTTTAGTTTTGACCTCATATTGATTAATAGCTACTCCAACTCCTTGAAAATAACACCCATGACGAAAAGATTTAAAATTTTCGTCGGCGCCATCTTGGATTTTAGTTTTGACCTCATATTGGTTAATAGCTACCCCAAAAACCACCCACATTTGCAAATGTGTTTGCTACTTAGGAAAAGTTCAGTTTTAAAGATATAGGTAATGTGACGAATTTAATTTATTTCATTCCGACTGTTTCTCGGAATAACATACATTTACTAAGAATTGCATACAATGACCCGGCATTGTAATTAATATATTGCCGGTAACATAATATTATGTATGATAATAATTCTTAAAAAAGTATTTTATACATTTCTTAAAAAACTTCGATATTGTATACAATAATACAATTCATATTCAAATTGTTGTAAAATAGTCACACTTTTTTAAGTTGGTTGAATACACTAAAATACTTATAAGGATCGTACCTACTAATAAAAGTAACAAAATGAATTTTTAAAGTTCCCAGTAATCTTCTGGAATCAATTTCAATAAAATATAAAAAAAAATAATAATATCAAGTATGAAGATGATCTATAAAATGGATTGCGCTATGTTTACGTGAGCGCGATGTCCCGCGAACCACGTTGCGACGTTAAATACCTAAATTTGAGTAACGCAGATTTGTGACAGCGTCCTTTTGCCCAGTATATTTACTAGAAGCAAATATATTTTCATTGTTAAGTTTGCGACAACACATCATTTACAGGATGATTAAACATTTATAGGCCAGAATTTGCTTCGAATGGACACGCAATTGTACATCCACAATACTACAATACTACTCACATATTATATTGGGAATTTGTGATTGAAACCCTCAATTGCGATGTTCATTTGAAATTGTAAAACGTCAGACCATTCTTCACGCGTCGGATCGCTGTTTTCATTACAAATTGATAGCTTTGTGCGTGGTTTTAATCAAGGTTGCTATTTTTATAAATAATAAATTGGAGGGACAGGAATAGATGAACAAAGGAAATATGGATGGGCAATAAATACAGCATAATAGTTTTATAAATAAAACAGGGAATAACATACAAGCAATTATAATATCTACTATAATATATATTAATGAATCTCCTTAAATTCAGACCCTGCAGAATCAAAAGCAAAATATTAGTTTTAGGAGGTGAATTGCTGTCAATGGAGTAAATTATTCTTCAAGTGCTTTACAATGTATTTGTCATACGACAAAGCCTCCTCATTCATGATTTGTTCTCACTTTAATGTTATTGCGGGATTATAGAGTATTCATTTTGACCGTTCCGCTTCTTAACATACGGGATGTTTCTCTGTGACACAAGATTTTTATATTCAATATTGCCGAATAAATATAACGCCTCTACAAGTGCTACTCCCCATAAAGAGACAATAATGAATAATAAATGGTCAAGCTTGCACCACAATAGTTACAAAAGATAAAAGAAAAATTACACGGAAATTTCAAGGCGTGAACAATGTCTCGGCTCCCTTCACTAGATAACAATTTGCACTTCGAGTGTCGGTCATTGTGTTAGTTACATTATAAATAAACATTACAAAGGCTTCCTTCCAGATGTGTTAGAGTGTGAACACTTTTGAACACGCGCGCGGCACACTGCACAAGCCTTGACATTGGACTACTTTAATTTATAACAAATCAGCTGACTTTTGTCGAAAAAAATGCACCTGACAGAACTTTTTACATGACATCTGGCGTCGTAAAGTTAATTTTTTATTAAATTAAAAATTGTGTTAAAATGCTCGATGAAATAAACGTTTAAATTTAAAACTACTTCGAGCTCGATTATCGACATATAATTGCGAATGTAACAGATAATTTTATTATACAGCTAAGTACGTGATCAGACTCGTGTGCCAGACCTGGTGGGGACAAATATTTTTTATCGCATGAGAATGAGCCTTCCTGAATGCCGTGGCCGTGTGAACGCTGCACAGACTTACTTCAAGATTAACCAATAACATCAATTTAAAAATGATTTCCCATTAATCGCATATTAATTGCCTAATCTACTCACCATAATAAGACATGACTATGGTCTATGGCCGGTTTATACAATAATCATCCAGAAGTCATATAAATAAAAAAGAAACAATAAAGGTCCGAACTCAATAATAACTCGCATACATTTAGCCTCGAAGATTAAGATGCTTCCTCATTAACCCGGTCCAATCATAGACCTTATAAGCTTGTTGTTATTAATTTATAGAAAGTCATCGTGAGCCCATTAGTCGAGATAACCATATTGATCGTTCCGATGATATTCCGATTGCCGGCCGATACTTGTTACCTTTGTGTGTGATTGCTCTAATGATCACGTGCTGCTTGTTAGCGCTGATCAGCAGCCATTATTATGATTTTGTATCGTTGCCGCTTTAGATTTATGACTTTCACAGGTTCTAATGGTGCAATTATAACCACGATTTACGTTGAAATAGGCTAGTTAAGTCATCTGCCTACCGAAGTTGTAAACGAAAAAAAATGTTTTAACGTTCAAGTTTTAACGTTCCCACTGCCTGCTCTTGTTTCAACACATAAAAGTAATGGGTTATCCAAATCGGAAGCTACTCGTTACTGTCGCACGATCCTTAAGAATCAAGTCCACGTTTATCACCAAAATCTCTTTTTATCTGAGAAAGATCTCACGAATTAATTCTTTTACACCCCATTAATGTCAAACGTGATTCATTAACAATAGAAATGCAAATACGTTTGATCGCTGAGCATTCTGGTTTCGAGCGTTTCACCTCACCCAATTAAATCTAGCATAATATCGTAGTTTGTCGCCCGACACGTTGTGAACTTAATAAATTGGAAGTGAAAAGTTCTGTTGGGCCGCTTTTAGTGAAAAGGTACGATCTAGTTGTCGACCGGCCGTCGTCGCATAGAAACATCTTAATTAAGACGCAAACGTTCGACCATAAAAAATATTTACATGGAATTTTTTAACTATATATACAATATACATATTTTATTCTATAAAGTAACCAGATACTGAATGTATTTTCATTGGGGATGTGAAAAGGCGGTGTAATGGAATTCAACGCATATCGAGCTATGAAAATAAATATTTAAATAGAACGTTCCTCCGCTTTAATGGCGCATTTTATTTTATTTTATTTTATTTTTTTTTTATTGTACAATAGAGGAGCGCTTGGCCACAATCTCGCCTGATGGTAAGCTGAGATGTGGCCTAAGATGGAGCGCGCTTCCCTAAAATGTACCTGTTCACTCTCCTCTTGAAGACCTCCAAATTGTACTCGTCGGGGAACACAGATTCAGGAAGCATGTTCCAGTCCCTAGCGGTTCGAATAAAGAATGACGATCCGAACCGCTTTGTCCGGGTACATGGAACGTCAACCATGTGGCGATGCCTAGAATCTGTGCGCCTCGACGAACGATGGAAAAATGGGGATGGCGGAATTAGGTCGTGCAATTCCGCAGCGCACTCTCCAAAGTGTATCCGGTAAAAAACCGATAAACTTGCCACTCTGCGACGGTGGGCGAGGCTCTGGAGTTTTTTGCCTACTAGCTCATCGTCGTTTATTAGCATTTTATAATAGGTTTCAGTTTTAAATTACATCAGATGGAATTCTGCGTGTTGATAAGATTGCTTATAGACAGAATTAAAATTAACGA
Source organism: Colias behrii (assembly GCA_029959065.1). Taxonomy (NCBI): domain Eukaryota; kingdom Metazoa; phylum Arthropoda; class Insecta; order Lepidoptera; family Pieridae; genus Colias; species Colias behrii. The sequence continues at coordinate 9,486,730 of JARWMC010000005.1, read as the reverse complement.
GACTATTAACAAATCAATGATGTGGTTCCAATTAAGTAACTCGGTATATTATGCGGTGGTTTGCAGTTCTCACGTCTTCGATAATTATCGCGAAATGAGATCTTAAGCAAGGCACAACCCCGTAATATGTGAACGTTCGTGAATTTAAACTGCCCACATATTTTAACTATAATCTTGATTCTAGCCAGCGATGTTTAAAGCCCGTAAACATTTATATTAATCGTCCACATCTTGTAAACACACGGTTGGTTTGATTAAAACCATAAAAATAAAGCGACAGTTAACATGTGGAGCGAATGATCCTTTCTCAGCCTGGTTCATCAAATCTGACGATTTGATTCGCGGCCTGAAACCCTAAAAGTTCAGAAGGTGACTATAATAACAGCAGATGTATGTTTGAGCTCGTTTTGAAAAATAAACAACCCATAATTATACACTTCAAGTTGATTTAACAATAGCCGAGATCGTCATAACCGTAAAGTTTACTTCACCGAATGTCCTATTTTCCATTTGTAGTCCTTTTTAATACCCATAAAAGTTTATACTGTAAATAACTGAATAATAAAATCGTATATTTTATAATACTACAATACTTTTAACGAAAATCTCTCATGAATAGATAAATATGTTTTTAGATTAAAGTGTATTTAGTTACGTGAATTCTATTTGCATATAAAATTATTTGACTGAATTTCATATAGCATTCTCAATTTATTTTAATATCTTAATTTTCCTTCTACTGTTTTTGCAATAAAAAAAATACCACAATAAAAACAATTTTATGAAAAGTTAATTTGATCCACTTATTGGTTGAAATTCATAAATTTTGCAACAAATTTCGTCGGTGTTTTTTATGATAAAAAATAGCGGTGTATCAAAGTTGGCACCTGTACCCCAAGCTGTTAAACAAATATAAAATACCGTTTAATTCTGTCATAAATATTAATAATAGAGGATGAGCGTTAAATACCTTGACCATAGACCTAATTGTAGGTGAACCATGATATCTACTCTACGATTTGATAAAATTAAAGACTTGATTTGTTGAATGTTAAATTCATCTAGTTTTAGGTTGCTAAAACCAATTATAGAAAACCATTTAAATTTCATAGGTATAACTACGAATAATGAGATAGTTTGACAAACATTACAAGTATTTCATGATTTTACAGAAACATAAAACCTTCCACTTCACGACTGATTTAAAAAGGTAATTATTACTGTGAATTTTTGTCTCTTATACTACCTAAAAAAGACAAAGATATGTATATCCTAAGAAATACTAAATAAATGGTGACTCTAAACGCATTGACTTTTCGTGTTAATTTTGACGAAACGCAACAGCGAATTCGATTACTCAAGGGTGCGCCGGAATCGCCCAAAAAATTAATCATCACGCCCCTATTTCTGACCTGTTTGTTTTTAATCAACGTATTTGTTCTTTATCTTTGACCGCTGATTAAGATTTTATTCATAGCTGCATTATTTACGCCCATTTTTTGCAACTACGTGGAATCTTTAAACGGTTTTATGGTTTCACGCTACGATTTTTATTTGTATTAAATTGGTTTGTTTCAAAGTCCCGACTACATTTTAGTTTTAACATCTTATGAAAAATAAATATTTAAATAATTTTAGTGGCTACGTAAGAAGACAACCAAAAAAAAATATGAACTATAAACATGATTTCTTTTAATATTCAATGTACCAAAAATACCATAGCTACTAACCATTTAGGTATGTAAGTAGTTGCATATCTCTCTTGACGAGCCTATAAACTCATTCAATTAACTTATAAGTGCTTAATGAGTGTAATGAAACCAACTCGTGGTTTATGTCACTCTATACACTACAATATTCTCAACATTATATCGGTCAGTAGCATTTCGGATTACAAATTCACACTGCAAATACGGGCGTGCGTTATGGGACAGCTGTCTCTGACCACAACAACAAAAAGTGTCCAGATAGAATCAGTTCAGATTACGTTTCACGAGAGATGGTGGTATTGAAAAAATGCCCAAAAAAGCATTCCCGCCGCAATGTAAATATGACGCTTGTGAGTCTTGTAACGAACTTATGGTAACTGGAGTATGAATATTTGCATTGTGCGGCGTACAAGCTCTCTACAAAGGCTGCTGGGAACAGTTTAGTGCCGAAATCAATTTTTTGTTTCAAAAGTTTGGGTATCTGATGCTTGGTAAGTTATAAGGTAGGTTACTCTAAAATGTATGAAAGTAAAACGATAGCTGATTGTATTCAAAAGCGTTCTGTGATAAATAAGAAATAAACTAGTAAGAAGATTATTTATATACAGTGAATAATATATTGATATTATCGTTAATGATCAATTCACTTTATTAGGTACTATAAAAAGCAATTAATGTGTACAAAAACTAGTCCATGAAACAATAGTCTGATAAAATATGTTATGTGAAGATATGACGAATGGTAAATAAAACATGAATTATTTTAAACATAAAACAATAATTCAACATAAATATCTTCCAAGTAATCGAGCAGCCACAAAAAACATATTTTATAGAAATAACTAGCACATTAAATAGGTAGGTAGGTATAGTTTTCAGAACAGTATCTATTACTAATTTTATGACTTCTGTCTTCTATAAGAATTATGGAGTGTGTCGAAAAATATTTATTGATTTGAACGGTGAGTATTCCCTTTGAGTATTTTGAAGCTCGTTTATCCGAATCTTATAATACGAATCTAATTTCGCCACCGCACTGGTTTCGCGAACAAAGCGCGTTTTCTACGGCTTTTAAACATCAATAGATATTTAGATGGTATTTTTTCAGTACGGTTCAAGGTAGTGTTCCCTTATTTGCCTTTTGTAAAATCGTGGGCGCGACAAAGCCACAAACATACCCTGCTGCGTGCCCGACAGATTTTTTGCGTAAATTTCGTATTTTATTTCATTTATCGAACCTCAATGCGCAGAAAAAGTGCGTTTCGTACTTCTTATTGTATGGAGAAAAAATTTAATGGAAGACGCACATGATATATCGTCTCGTGGTTAGGTTGTCTATTCACTTGGTAGCATTGTGGCAAGCCCTATTGATAAACCGTTGGTCAGTCTTAAATTATACGAATAATACTTTTTTTGCACTAATGTATATCTATTTTATACGATGGATTACACTGTTATCTACCTACTATTGCACATATAGTTACTTCAATGTTGAAAATAATTATTAATCATCTTATATATTTAATCTTATTTGAGTTGTAGGTATCCTTACATTATGATGGCACCAAGCCCGTAAGATTGATAGCAAAACATTAACAAAACAATTTTCTGTAGTTCACTGTCATCAACATTTCACATCAATAATGCATTTAAAATGAATGCTCATAATATTTTACTTTATTTCAAGTTGTATATGCAATTATTAATTAACCTGTTAGCTTGATTCCAAAAATATGCTACACTAATGCGATTAAGTAGAATTTGATATAATTAATAGGAATCTACCTAATAATTATTTAAAGTTCAATTTGCCACAGCGTTATTATTCCCATGCCTTCACAATGTAAGAGCGCAAATTAATTCGCTTGAAAGCCAGATTATGTTGCTGATTGAAGCTGCATAAATTAGGCTCTGAAAATTTGGTTCAATTTAATATGAGGCTTTCATGGGGCCTTTATTCGCGGCTGCAGTACAAAACGTTCCGGAACACGTGCAAGTTCGCACAATGAGAGTTTGCATTTCCGCCCAGTATGCACTTCCTTTACTTCGTTTTTACTTTTTATTAAGCTTTTATATTGCGGTCTGGACTCCTTTGTGAGCAAGCATTGTGTGTAGGACATTCAGACACAACGCACGGTAGGTTTCGATTTCGTTAATGATATCGGTAGGATTTTTATCGTGATTGAAATCGAAAGGAAAGGAAATATATTTGAAGAAACTACTTCCGAAATGTGCTCGCGTTTACAATAAGGCATTGGTATTGCGTCGCTTATTAATACAGCCATAGTTTTAGACCTTTTTTATTTGCTAGAATATAACAAATGGCTTATTTCAAATGAGCATTTTATCAAATTTAACAGCTCATTATTATTATGACAAACACACTTTGAGATATCTAAAGAAACTAGATACCTTAACTATGAGAACATGTTTAGAAGTTAATTTAACACATTTTATCTCAGCAATCAACATCCCACGTCAAGATAAGCGCCGGTAAGCCACCAAGAGAGCCCTTTCTTGCTAAATTTATTTACACTTCCATCACAAAAGAGATTTAAAACAAAAAGTCAAACACCATTATTCTTCCACAGAAACAATACGAAGCAAAAAATCGCACAAGTAAGTAGATCAGATAGTACCAAAAGTTGTTTGGGTATAGGATGATAAAATGTTTTTATTGCAAATTATTTCAGATTCATTCACTAAAAGATGTCTTATGATCATGTACTAAGGTTCAGATTGTATTGTTGGGGTATAAAGAGAATGTCAACGTAAAGAGTTTTGTTGTGGTCAAACCCTGATTATTTTTATCTCAACTGTATCTTTAATGGCGTCAAAACGTATGTCCGGCGCTCCGCATGGTACAGGAAGGTGCGATGGCAGGAGGTCGCTGCCACACAAGGTGATGTCTTATTTCTCGAAATTAAGTAATAAGGGATGATATTAAAGTGACAAATTGTCAAATTATTGCAAACGCTAAATGCGGGAGGTCCGGCCAGATCACTTGTATCGCTCACCCCCTGCATAGTTAAATAAATTATTAGGAAGTTATTGAATGCTTCCGTGATCGGAAGCAATTTCTAGAATGAGATGTCATGTGGAATGACATAAATGGAATTGTACTGTCATCTATGAATACGCTTAAAACTTTTATTTGATATTACAAGTCACAACAGTGAAATCAATATTTTTGTTGATCCTTTTTGCTAAAACATATTTCCGAATTATCCCATGTATAAAACAAGAAATAAATATTTTTATAGTTTATTTATTTATGTGCCCCAGTTTAATAATATTATGTTAAATAAGAGATGAATGGTTGTATAATTAAAATTACGTGATCTAAAAGATTTTCACGTAGCTACGTAGAAATGGTTGTCAATTTTAACGGTTTCGTTTTATAACAGCCAGCAGGTGGACAGTCCGAAAAGTTAATGCGGTTAAATGTTGTCAGTCTAGTTTTAAACTATCGATTTTAATTGGAACGGATATTGCTGAGATATTTTCCTGGTGAATCAAACACACCGCTAATTTTCGGCTGACGTCGAATATTCATAGTTTAGAGAAAATCAATAAAGATAAAATTATACGACGGTAAAAAGGTAGGCTCATCTTCTTAGAATACGAAAAGGAATTTCTATTTGCTGTGTAGATACTAGGCGAATATTACCGGTCATAATTTATAGCTACAAATATTATTGCGAAATTTATTACACGATTACATTACATTGCAAAGTGAGAAATAAAACAGTTTCGAATAAAATAGCACAATATGAGCGAATAGTATGAAACCGAGTATGTTTTATGTAAATTCGTTTATAATAATTTATATTCATGTTTCTCGCGGGAAAAGGTTTAAAAATCTCCTTGGCTCCTGAACGTAAATTAAGTAAATGTATATTGCCGAGGATGAGAGATAAATTACTCTCATTTTTCACAAACAATTACGATAATTAATTGTCTTGCAGTTGAGGCGGTTCTCACGTCGCGACTTTATGGCTAAAGTTATCCTTTATGCCTTTAACGACAAGACCTTTGATTATGTTCTCATAATAAAAACAAATAGTTTTAACAATTATCCGACTCAGTAGTTTAAATGCGGTTCGACTGTGACTGCGAAAGGAAAAGTTGTTTCTAGAACAATTCGTATCAATATCAAAAAGGAATACAACAAGAGTTGTTTGTGCGAGCATCAAAGTATCACAGCTTCCGTGGCGAGATAGTATCTACAACATAATGTGTTCAATACTACAATAAAGATGTCCGAAGCGATAGCCGTAAGTAAACGTAACAAGTTCGTTAGCGAGTTGACTTTACATAGTAAATAGGGAATTAACTTGTTCGCATTGGTGGCAGCTTTTTTATTTAGAATTAGTGTAGTACCGTAGATAAGAATTTAAAAAGTCTGTCGGTAGTTTTTGCGAACAATTAAGCGAACTATTATAAATTAAACGACCGAGAACATATATGGCTCTACCTACTTATGGTCAGGAAAGAAAAAGTTTTATAACTAGGTAGTACGTTTTTGATAAAATATAATTAACAATTACATATTTGCCATTGCCTAGTGAACATTATTTAGCGCATAATATATCTTGTTACTAAATTTTAATATGCAATAACTATACAAAGATAGAAATTCCCTGAAGTGTAGCCCGCGGATAGCACTTACGTCATTAAGCTCACTACTGCACAGTGACATTGCATAATACGGGCTATAATGGGCACTAACTCGCATCGACACCGAGCCACTAGATATCATCATTATTTTAAAACGTTTAAAGATCACAAAGCCAGCAAGCGTTACTTTGTGGACGCGTAATGCGTGTAATATGCTCCTGATTGGCTTGAATTAATCGTGAGCGCATGCGTGACCGCTTCTCCTCTCCGAGTCACTTCATGATGCTGGCTTTTTAAGATACACTCAGAACCGAGTGAATTAAAAATAATGGTATAATTAAACGTTACATCGCTCTTTGTACGTCTTAAACTAATATATCGCTCGCAATTATATTCGTTTTAATTATACTCAATAATTTACTACAGGCCCTCAATATTTCTCGCCGCGACGGCAGTCTTCTCCGATTAGTGAGCTTTTCATTCCCCGTCCAATTACGCTTACACGTGAAATAGAGTGAAGTCAATTTGCCGGTTAGTGATATTAATTATTGTATATTAAAAGAGGAGCGGCAATAAGGTAATCCGAATTTTATAATGGGTGATATGTGCGGGATCTGTGTAATGGCACGAAATGATGAATGTTAAGTTAGTGAGATCGATATTAAATCATAAAATGTCGATCAACATCACTATTAGAGACGCTTAAGAAATTTAACATCGTATAATAATCCGTTAACATCGTTTAATGGAGGTAGTTAATTCAAATTTTTCTAATATGTTTAATAATAAATCCATTTATGTAATAGCCCGTGGGCGGGTTATGGTGCGATTCGTCACCGTCATCAGGCAGAGCTGCCGTTCGACCACCGGGGCCACCAAAACCGTGCTTTTCTACATTTCAACTAATCTCACAAGTTATCGACGCCTATCAATGATATTGTGGCGTATTTATACTTTTATTATTGTAATAAACTGTGGTTTAGCAATTCGATATAATGACATGAATTAATGTTTAAACATCTTAATTCAAAAATATGGTTATTTATTAAAACTTTAAATACGTAGAACGTAAAGTATTCTTCGATTATTGAAATTAAGGTTTGTGTATTAGCGAAATCAATGTTACGCATAGTTTTAACCCATAGGTAATTAATTATAATGCTGATTAAAATAGGTAACTGGAAGATGTAAAAACAGTTTATTGTTACATTTGCATCTTTCCTGTAAGTATTTTAAACGTAGACAAAAAAGCACGGAAATTATTTAGTCGGTTTAATTGACGTAACTTTCAAAACACGTTTTCATCTCAAATTCGTTCTACGGCTACCGAGCATTTGCTACCGCGCATGATTACCCACTATCTTTCCTTAATTTGTCATGGTTTCTGACAGAATTATACTAACGACAATTATAATCATTACAATTGGTCACGCCTCATTAGGTAATGAAGACGTCGCCGCCAACCTATCATTACTTTTTACTCTCAGCAGACTACCTATACAAAAAGCGCAGGAATGTAACCGAATTGCTATTTTATTTTAATTCGTACTATGATCTCATTATACAATATTACAACGAGAATAAAACATCTATGTTTGCTAAGCTTAAAAAGCAAAAGTTTTGAGACCTCTATCTTCAGCTCTAGCATTAAAAAAGCTTATATTCATCCGCACAAATAATTCGCGTACGCAACAAGCAACAAATGAAATAATATTCTTACATTTTATCGTGACAAGAGTTGCAAAATATAACGAACTAGTAAATCATATAAAACTTCGATTAGCTCTATGTCACGGCATGAATGTAATAATTGTCGCATCTATTTTAATGGCTACTTCGTATGCATGTATCTACCCTTCAGTAACAAGAATATCAAATTACTTTTAATGAATTTTAAACAATTTAAAACCATTCTACCATGCTCTTAAAGCACTACTGTTTCATTGCTTGCGTGAGATGCGCCAGTAAATTTCTGTTTTTAATATAAATAATACTTGCGGCGAGGGTGATTTTACACAAATCTTAGTCAGCACACGCTGTTACTTTTTGCAACCCTCATCGCCCAGAATTACAAGAAAACGAGAAAGTTTACAATTATTCTGAATAATGAGCTCAGAATTGAATACTAATGAGTTGATATTAAATAAACGCGACCGATGCCTCGGGCCCAAATTCAGTGTGTAGGTACTTAAAGTGAAAATAAAAATTAGAGACAGCTTCATTTAATTTTAAAGTGAGATACATGGAATATTGAAACGAATTAACAATTTTGGTCTACGCAAACAGGTGAGCAATCAAGTAAGCTCTCCAGTGTAAGCTTTTGTATTTTTTGAAATCTCTAGTCTTCCAATACTGAATCTGTGTATTATTACCAACAAGTTTACTTGTTTGTTACAACTGAATCAAAATAACTATCAGATTCAAATCGAGAATTAAAATTGACGGAACAGGAAAACCCAATGACGTTTCTTCGAAATAACATCCAATTATGTTCATTACAATTTTCATAGTGAAGCAATTTGAGTCGTGCTTTACTCTGATCTGTGCATTCAGACAGAAAATTGTGGTAAATTTCATGCGGTTCGCTCAAATCGATGACCTGCGCTTGACTTTTGATCGAGTCAATGTCAATGACATCGGCAATTACTGGTAAGTTTCAGTCAACTTTTTCTGTTCCGCAATGTACGCTTCACTTTTTGCTTTTAAATTCACTTGAATTGAAATTTCTCAAAATATTGTTGAATACGAGTTGATTTTAGTATAGCTATCCGTATTTACCAAATAAATAAGATAATATTATGTGCATTGTGCAGGCTTCAGAAAAAAGACTTAAAAATTATGTCTTATATTTCAATATTCAATAGGTACCTGTTCCGGATTCCTTTGTTCATTTAAATTTCGCAATTCATAACATAATTTAAATTTCGCAATTCATAACAAGTAGGTAGTTATTAGTTAAGTCTTAATCGGCATTTTAATTTATAAGCAATCGTTATAGGTCCTACCTACTTCTATCATTACAAATACTTAACATTAGTTCAAAATACGATGTGGTATTTCTCCATTTCAGATTTCTCCATTTCAGATTTCTCCTTTTATAAGAAGGTAAATATGATTGCAATGAAAATCTCTAATCCTGATTAAAATTAAAATACGTTTACCGCGCGTAGTATGTGGCGCTACCTTTTTGATATCAACGTAACAAATTGCTTGTAGTCTGATATTTTTGTAATGTAACTTATTTTCAACAGTTATCTCTCTTTGATCAATTTATCGGTTCGTTAGTGACTAATAAATGTGTCTCGATTCTATGATTATAAAGCTATTTGTAAACGTAATGGTTCTGATTAACACTAAAAAAGTATTCAATCCATCGCATGTCGACAGTCGACGGCGTCTTTCATTTACTCGGTTGCAGCGTTTGATTACGTAATTACAAGAGTACTTCCTGTTATGCGTAACTGATTTTAGTTTGTAATCGATGATTTTATCGAAAACCATGAGATTTTGAAGCTTAATGATTACTTATTGGTCCATTAACGTTGAACGCTCCATAAAAGGAAGTACCGTGATATTGAGCCCCATAAGGCATGATATTGGCGAATTTCGGTTTGCACATTAAATCAAAAGCGTGGAAATTATGAAGCACAAAGTGATGGTCCGTGATGCTAATGGTACTCAATAGCATGTCATTAGCCAGAAGCGTGTATGACACGATTTAAGGAATAAGTACTGGTTGGGAGAGTACAGTTCAGTACGGAGTAATACAAGCAGATGCCTGATTAATGTTACTTTGTATTTTATACCCCTATTATTTCACGGTCGGTACAAAATTTTCAACGATAAAAATATTTTCCGTATAATATTGATGGCTTTCTTGGTGACATGTTTTTGGGAGCAATTTTATCTTTACATACCTTTACCTAAATTTGGAGCTAGCTTAGAAGGAACAATTTGGAAATGTGTGTGGTCTAGTATTAACTTGTACACTATTTTACCCATAATTATTATACTATTCAGCAATCCTTATTATTGCTAGCTAGGGCTAGGGTGATAACATTATTTAAACAGTAATAAAAGTTAGATATATAGTTAAAGGATTGAATACATAACATGAAACAACACTCAGCATTTTCCTGTTCGCAATCAACGTCAGTAATGAGAATCAATTCCCATCTTAGATCGTTCACAGTGTAGGAACAATACCGAACAGACTTTAGACTTTCCATTCCTTTAAATTAATTTACATTTGCAGTGGATGGGCTGTAACGCGGACGACGTGACACTACCAGACCACCGGAGTCGAGGTTTTTTGACCGAGCCTTCATTAGAGCGAAACAAGTGACTGACGCACCGGACAAGCGTTTTATTCAGTCTTCCGAGATTAGTTTATAGTCATCTTTTAATTAGTTACAAATTAGAGGAAATATGTTACGATTTCAGTTAATTAAATAGCTTGTAATTAATAGATTAAGTCACTTTATTAGTCCGATTATTGGAGGCAGAAGCCCGCACACATTTTGAAAGTAAATAATTGTCATTTTTGTGGCTTCTGATAATTAAACTTTAAAAAGTATTGAGCTTTTTGACAAGTTCTTGTGCTTTCCTTTTTTTACTGTTATGAAATCAAGATATTATGTAGAATATTTTATTAATTGGTAAAATGTATGAGGTAATACAGAAGTAAGGCATAAATAACAACATTGAATTTGCATGTATATGGAAATATTTAGACCTCCGATTATAAATGGCTGCAAATTAAAATTCTTACGCGTTCCATGTCGTTATACTCGTAAACGTCTAAATCCTTATTTATTATATGGCCATCGTATTTAAATAACATCATAAAGTACTTATATAATAGTCCACAGAAAACACCAAATATTTAGAAGTTACATGTACAATACCGAGTTGTATAATAAGTTTGTCAATCACGTTGACAGCTGCTATTTGAAAAGTGATAGGGAATTAAACTCATTGTCGCCTCAGTATGCTTTAATCTAGGCCGTATTATGTGAGGTCAGTTCCATACTGCCTATTATCGCTATCACCAATGGAACGTAATTTCTTCCGTTTATTGATAAGTCAATAATATTTACTGTCACTCGTCAAACCACCTGGTTCGGTCGACGACCTCATCTCTGTTTAATTCGTGTATTTAAATTTAATTTAACGCAATTGTCTGGTTTTCATGGCCATGTGTTGTGTTTTTGTGTAAAAAATATACCAAATATATAAGCATATCGAAGTACCTATCCATGTTTATGTTGATACTTCGACGTTAATTTCTAGATAAGATAAGTTTATCTTATCTTATCTAGAAATTAAAAATGGAATTAATAAAATTCAAAGAACAACCGCCTGAACTTACGTCATTTTCACTTTACTCTTAAATAACGTACCTGCAACTGCAACATTGCAACATTATCATTAAGAAAAAGTCGACTAATCAAAATAACTTTGACCAACTCGAGTGAATTTACGGTACGTAACAGACGTCAATTTGATTTCTATAAAGGTTTTCCGGAATTATAAGTGATCTTGTTGCGGATTGGATATATCACGGACGATAGGGGACGATACGCACGACTTTATGTGGTTAATTCCATCTGCGGCGGTCTGACGAGCCCTAATTATTTGAATAGCGCGACACGAAGCCCCTTTGAGGAAAGCCGATAAGTTGCGTGAGGATGTATTGGAGATTTGTATTGATAAGGCTATTTGCTGATCGGGTGTGCTATTTTTTATTGGTAGAATTACCGCTATATACAGGTTAAATATAGAAGAATAGATTTCTATACTCTATAGAGCTATTGTAGAAGCATTATTTGAAGGTGTTTTTTATTTCTTCTGATCTTTATTCTGAATTTGTCTCGTTTTAAAAAATGTTTACGAATGCGACGTTACTTTCTTTAATTGACTTAAAAAGATTTCTTATAACACGGAAGCCGTTTGATCCTTATGAGCGACTTTAATGTATAATGAAAAAATGGCCAAAGAATTTGTTTAATTGGTAATCAATTGAAGGTTTTACAGGACGCTGTCAGGTCGTGACGAGCACCCTTAGGATAAATTGGAGAATTTAAAAGATATTTGAAGTATTTAAGATCGCTACCTGCAACCGATCCCAATTCATTAACGGCTATTAATGAAGTTTATAGCGGTTTGACAATTTATGAGAAACAGCTGATGAACTAAAATGTCTGCGGTTCAATATCTTGTGTTTTTGTGGACAAAAAATTCTAGGAACAATTAATAAATTCGAGCGTGTACGGCATTCCATAATAGGAAATAGGTACCTACTTGCAAATTATTATTGCCTCTAAAGATACACTAGGTACACTTTGTTATTTAAAGGGTTCATTTGTGTATTTAATAATGTGATAGCGCAGTGATCTCTAACATAAGTATGTACATACCTACCTATTTCTAAAATTTTGTCCCTAAACAATCAAGTTCTGATGTCTTAAAGTCGTAAGTAATATTTTGTTGTAAGTAACTATTGGAACCAAATATACTGCCATATTTCATACAACTATTTCTTTTATAATTGAAAATGAAATTAAAAATTCTTTCTGCGTTAGCTCTAAACAAGTTGGACTTGTAGTTTTCAATATTTATAACATTGTAAGAAATAGTTCGTTATACTTTTTAGTTGGAATTCCGGCCAGTTATAGTCGAGGCACTTGAACTTGTTCGAAACAAAAATAACTGCGTGCGTGTGCCTTATATTTGGGTCACACGCTTAATGGTCGGTACATTTTGAGTCAAGGTCGCAGGCGCACTGCAGGAATAAGTAATAACCTAAATTGGTTTCGTGTTTGTGTTCAAGTTGGCACACGATGTTATGAAGGCAATCTTAAAGGTAAGTTTAGTGAAGTAGTTATATGCAAAGTTGGTTAGGTACATAGTTTAATACTTTTTATTATAATTAAACATTTAGGTACCTAGAGTTTCCCGAACTTCTATTGTATATTGATGTATTACCGATACAAAAAATTAACCAAGGTTGATCTAGTTAACTACCTATTGTTCACAAAATGATATAAAATTTCCCCATTGGCTGATCTTGAAAACTGAAGTCAAAGCTTTTATGAACTTCACGTTATCTAAAATTTAACAAACAAACTTTACAGGAAAACGTAGTTTCCAATTCGAAAAAAAAACAAAATTCATGTTCTATTAAACCATTAAATCTTCAAACCCTAACCATTATTTTGGTCGCTAAATAAAAAATGACACCAACTCAAATTACAGTCGCAGGCGAAGTTAATTACATGCGCATTTCGTTCGGAAAGCAATCGGTTCTGCGCAAGCGGTCAGCAGCTGCGTGCGACGGGTCGTGCGACGGTCGCGTGCCGGGCGCGCGCGGAGCCGCCCGAGCTCGACCGATCGGTCCACCGCGCGCGCACAGAGTAATGTCAGATAGATATTGGCACAGAGTAATAATAAATATTAAATAAATGCATTTAAATTCTCATCAATGAAATATTACTTTATTAAATGTTATGTGCATCGTTTCGAAATTGTGGGATGTCATCTTTGTTAGATTTTTGTATGTTATGTTTATGTTTAATTACTACGTATTTTAGATACCTACTCGTTATTTTATTTCAAAGTGCATTATTTAATTTTTACATGACCGTGGAAGTAAGGCATCATAAATTCATATCACAATGTCTTGGAATGTAAAGTTCATTATAAAGGAGTAATTTTTCATTTATTATTAAATACTGAATGTGCTTAATACTTTAAGTGAAATATGCCTTTTTTTCTACAATTTAATTAATAATTTATAGGTATGGAACTTCGCAGTAGGTATACAAAAACAATGAAACTTATACTCACAAATCAAAATTTACCACAATACATCAATTGTAAAATTGGAAATAAAAACTGCACGGTTATATTACATATGACAAATAAAAGGCTCTACATACGCACTAACATTCTCGTCAAAACTCGTCAATTATAAATAGCATTGCACGTCGAATAATTGGCTGCATATTTCACGAGATGTTCACAAAAAGTGGATTCATTGCAAGCGGATGCATCATCGCATAGTAACCAACAATTAATATAAGGAGAATTAATGAGGCCGTTTGTACCGTGTACCTTCGAAACTATTCGCAAATATTCTCGTCCCACAGGTGTTCCATATGCTTCCGTCGCATCTAGTAATTCTCGTTTCAAACAACGAGTTCAAACAATTAATACCGTCGGAAATATCCACCCATAATCGCGTTCTTCCCCTCCATTATCAAAAATTACTATTGCAATTCGACGTCGATGGGCGGTTCGGGCGCAGTAATAACATTGAAACACAGATTGTCTTGTTCAAATTCAATGTTGTATCAAGAGTTTAGATGTGTATTGAAATATTTCGCGTATTATTACCGATTCGCAATGTAATCCGATCAGAAGCACGTGTGAACCAGCTTTTGTTACTTTCTTTTATTAGATACGGTACGTGTTACCTTTTCCTGTGTATATTTAAAATTGAGGAAGTTTAGTGCGTGTCTGTTTATAATCTGAAAACAAGCAACACCAGAGCCTTCAAACAGAAGCTTTAAAAATGCAAATAGCATTATATGTGTGCTTTGTATAACATAACAAAACGACTATTACAATTCTTAGTCTTGCTTTTCCCAGATCTCCTTAAAATCAGTTAAGCTATTTTTTCTTTCACTAGTGACTAGCACCGGTCACGGGCTTTCACTAGCAGATATTTGAGTTCATAAAGATGCATTTTAAAACATTAATTTTGACATGGAAAAATAAATATCGTAGGTATTATTCCGTGGACGAAGTAGCATGTACCTTATATCACATATTAGTAAATCGCTACTACATCTCACGTATACATACCATCTCAATATAAATCTTAATCTCGTGGAATTTAATTATTTATTTATATAGTCATAGGGACTGCCGATAGAAGAGAAATCTAATAACTCAGAGTTTTAGTGGAAAAATTTAAAATGTAACATTAACATGTTCGTGACGCTGCGAACCCATAAGATTTTTCGCCACCAAAACGTCCTCAAGAAGGATTAGTAAGTTTTCCTTTCAAACTAAAGTACTCAATATTATTATATTATGCAAGGATGAATAGATAAGGCTCTATAGTTAAAGGAAATAACTAACCTTGTAAGTATTTATAATCTATAGTATATTTTACATATTATAATTCTCTATACTTATCAAATTTATTTAAGCTTAATCACCATCGTCAGTAAAATTCAATGTGAAGTGTAGTTACTATCTATTAAATTTCACTTTCGGTAAACCTTAGTTCATTCTTCCTTATGAATATGAAAAAAAGATTGTGTGCTTTATTGTCCATGTTTGATGAACTTATTCAAACTTAGATATCTAGTGAAATTAATCCTTTTGTAACTTTTTAAAATCAAGTTCAATTTTCTGTCTTAAAATTAAGCTTCTTCAAAAGTTCTATTTGAAATGGTTTAATTTTAATTTATTTGTTATTGGCTCTCTTGGCGTATACAACTACGCAGAAATTAATATTATGTTTTCTAATAAATAAGATGTTCATATTATGTAGGGAAAAATAAGATATCAAAAATAAAAGAGTTTGATAATTTATCAAAAATTTATTTAAATATAGTAGTTAATTTCAGGTGAAATATTTCAAGATATAACAACTATTAAAACTTATATTATTAGGAATCTTTTATAGGTACTAAGTTTACTTATTTAACACTGTCAATAGCTTTACAACTATTCCGGGTATAATGAATACTTCCAAATAGTTTTAGCCAAAAAGGCACAGTTGTTTATTCCAACAAATAATTTGTTATCATTTCAATAGATTCTGTACAATATAATATACTTAACACTAATGACTAGAAAACAATATACAAACATAACTATATAGGTAAAACTAAACTCTACTGGAAGTAACTCTAAGGCTAGCTAAAGGCACAGCGTTTATTAAGTCTCTTACAATTAATCTAAATGCTTCTATGGAACAATGAATATTTCAGTCTTAGTGCTGCAATTCCACACACGTATGAAATGTAAGCGGAGTCTTCAGTCGTTCGTTCGCTCGGCGGAATGCATCGATGGGATCGTTATAGTCTACCATTATCCCCTCTCATTAGGAATACACTGATTGCGCTTAATTAGAGGTTCACTCAGAGTCCCTTGCGCTCCATCGCTCGGGCTCTTCTTGAAGTCATCATTTTTTCACAACCAATACGCGGCTTAATGCCTTCACTTTGATCACCGTCAACTCGGTACCTGGAAAAAGGAACGGCGACGTTAATAAAGTTCAAAATCAAAATTTAAAAAAGCTGAAACGCGGGCCACTCTACCATCGATATCTTCAATTCACATTAAATCTAACTAAGCTAGTTTATCACCAGATGTTTGCTCAGAGCTTAGCAAATATTGTAACACGTGTGCTTCCACCGTCCCTATATTTCCTCTCGAGATTTCGTCTTCCGGTACAAGAAATTAAGTGGCAACAGCAGGGTGATGAATTTTTTGCGAGTTTTAATTTCGTGGCGCTACCGTATTTTATGAGTTCCGATCGAGTCATATGGCCAACCAATAAGAGCCGGCTTATGTTGACCGGATGCTCCTTATTGATTTAAGATAAATCGGCAAAATACGAAATGCAACAAAACCTGTTTCCACTTGTTACAAATCAGAGCAATCTCATGCGACCACTTGTTATTAGAATACACTACTTTTTATATGCAATTTTCCCACTACATGCGGGGCAAACCACAAGGTTGTTAGAAGTAATTGCTATTCGCTCATTGAAATTACGTACATATGCGGGTATTGTTTGGAGCATTAAAATTAATTTGAACTTAGAAACATACACAAAATAATATTTGTATCGCAGAAAAACTTTTAAAATAGCTTAAGGATTTAAATATTTTAAGATGCTCTTTGTAGGAGACAGACTATTGTGTTGATGTGATTCCACCGTGAATAGATAAAGGTATTCGGCAATGGTTCACTGCGCAAACATAATAGATATATGTGTTTACTTTTTGGCTCGTAAGGTAGAACGATCCCAAAATCTCCATTGAATTTGTGCAATATAAAAGAACAGACCTGACCCGGTAGGTAACCGTGACTAACGAATAGAGCAAAAAGCTTAGTCGGCGAGTTTATAGCTAATAAAAAATTCGTATACCTGGGGGACTGTCAATTTAAGGATACTGGGACTTGAATGTACGTCATTATAAAAATTCGTGCGCTGATAACAAATGTCAACACAACCGAGACAAAAATGTAAATAAACTGATAAGAATTTTTAAATTTCAAGGTCTTGTAGCTTTAAAATATAAACTAATTATTTACTTCGTTAAATTTTACCCGATAGACAATTAATTTATAAAAGTTTTAATGACTGCTTTTGAAGGACTTCTTTACTTTTAAAATAATCTAATACTTTAAAATTAACTTGAACTAATACAATTTTGGATATAAATTTTTGAAATGCTTACCTCAGTTCACTGTTGTTGCCACCACGATATAACATCAAGAAGTTCTTCATCTTCAGGACTCATGGGCTCGTAGGAGTCATAAACTTCATGACAATTGGCACTTGCGGAGCTTTCCGATAAAAGGGATGGAGCAGGTGAGTGAGATTCTTCCGATGACGGGGGAGTTTGAGGTCCACTAGTATTTAATCCTAAACTCATTTGCGTTTCGGAACAACCTTCTTCGCTTTCATCTAATAACCGTTTTAGACTTTTAATGTATTCAACAGCTAATCGTAAAGTATCAACTTTACTTAGTTTTCTTGAAGATCCTCTGCCACCAGCGAGCGCGGCGGTAACAGCTGATGGAATGTGCTGTCGGAGGGCAGCAAATCCATTGTTTACTTGTTTCACTCTGTTCCTTTCTCTGGCGTTCCTGCGTGCTACTGAAGCAGGTTGTGCTGGATACGTCTGGTGCAGGTATGATCGCTTCTTGCATCGCCCCGCATCAGGCGCCGGGGCCAGACGTCTGGGTGGCTGATTTTGAAGCTGTGTAAGTTTTTGATTAACACCAAGATTTTGGTAAGCGTGTATCGTAGCCATCGGCATCGCGTTACAATTCGAGTGTAGGTTAAGTCGAGCGCACGTGTGCGTGCCGCGAAGGTTGTCGGTGGATTGGCGGAGGTGGCTCGCACCCCCGACTCTAAGTAGCGCGCGCGCAGGCAGAGGTGGGGCGCGCGCCTCGCACGCGCACTCGCACGGGCCGTCCCTCCCCGCGACTCGCCGCTCGGCTACTTGTTGCGCACTGATCAAAATACGCCGGCACTTATTATGCCATAGAGCCAGTGAGCTCGCGCCGCTATTGTTGCACGTTGTTACGCATAATTATCCTGTCCGTTGCCTTGTTCGGCAGACGAGACCTCGTATCTATTTAGAAGTCGTTAGGCAGAATAGACGCTGTAAACGCGTTTGAGCTATATTGTGCTATTAACGTTTTGGAGCTTTTGTTTTATTGACGAGAAATATAAACTTTTACAATCCTTGTAGATAGGGAATCTAAAAAACAATTTTACTTTTTGTGCAATTGGTCTCTACATGTCGTAATACATTTGTTCCCGTGAAAGGGCTAATTATAAGGGTTGCGCCTACGCACCTAAGACAGGTGCGTGCAGGTTGTTGATGGTGCTACTATTATCGACATTTTTGCATGCACTAATATGTTACGAGAAGAGTATTAAGAGTTTCGATACGCAATTAGAGCAATATTAAAATTTGTAAGCTGTTTTTATCTTATATCATATTATTTAATGGTTCTGTTGCATTTATTCAAAAAATAATTGAGTGCTATAAATACAAATAATTTGTATTAAGAAATAAGTTGTTATTTATTTTTATCAGACAAAAAGGCATATCTGCTTACACATTTACAAATTATCGTATTTTGAATCTCGAAAGATATTTGCATTAAAACTAATGCACATGGAATTTTCAACCCTTATGGCTTATAGGATTAATTCCACCGAAGTGCGTGACCGACGTACTTATAAAAATATTGCGAAATTAATGACCCGCTCTTAAATTTTATGATTTAACTATGTAGGTATCGTTTTGTTTAATAACATTGTAATCGTTGTAATTGAAAAAAATGGACATGTAGAGTAATACAAGTTTTTAATTTAGAAAAACATGTTTTCAATAAAAATAACTGCGTTTAAAACAACCGACTTCAAAAACGGAAAAGTGATAAATAAAAAAGATTTGATATTATTAATTACTACAATATATTATTTTTGAAGTCGGTTGTTTTTAACGCAGTTATTTTTATTTAATACTTTTTTTAGTGTATTTTTCAAAACGAATCAAACGAGCCCAATCTCGATAAAGTTGAGTCAATATATTACTGAGTTCCTATGGCCACCTTCCGATTCCATCATCAAATCAGCTCTATGTCATGATAATGTTTCATCGCTATCCAATTTACATACGTATACAAAATTTCAGCTCAATCGGTTACCGGGAAGTGAATCAAAGTTACTTGCTACATTTCAATTAAGTCATCGAGTACCGACAAAAATGCTGATAAAATACAAACTACTGGGCCTATCCGAATAAAATTTTTATGGGACCAATTCGACATCATCCCGCATCGAACAAAAAAAGAATCACGTAAATCGGTTAAGAAACCTCGGAGTAATCGGTGTACATACATAAAAAAAAAAATAATAAATTATACCGGCCGAATTGATAACCTCCTCCTTTTTTTTGAAGTCGGTTAAAAACACATTTGTAAATGTAAATTTTAACGTTATAGGTAGATACATAATGGAAAATAGTCATGGATGCTTATTATAAATTTACGTAAAAATAATAAAAAATGACTCTAACGGTAACTTTGTACTCATCTACTAAAAATGTACGCTAAAAACAAAATTAAAAGCTTAGGCAATAGTTAACGAAAATCTCAACAACAAGATATCATCTCTGCTTTAAATTCAGTAAGTACCTACCTACTAAGTAACATAATTCACTATTTTGTGCCAATATAATTCCATGCACTAAAATATTTGTAAATTATGAATATCGAAGAAGCCGTATTAAGGCGAATACCGAATATGTAAAAAACAAAATATTTTTAGAGATTGGGTATTCGTCTCGGTCACACAGCGCACATGCGGTGGCGTCAAGTTATCGGCAGGTGTAGCGTCGCGCGACACAGCATAGCGCGTGCTACCGTGCGTGACGTCATACGGTTGTGCTCATTTTGTTTATACATATACATAAATATTATTATTTTGAATAATTAAATCGTATATTTACTAATGTGGATATTAATATTTTCCGTTCTTTCCGAATATACCTAATATTTATTTCTTAGGTAGGTGTATCATGATGTAATTAAAAATTCAAACACATAGTGTTATTATAAAAAAAATACATTTTTAGACCTCAAATCTATAACTAATATATATAACTAAAACCAATAAGAGAATGAAAACGACAACGTTTTTTTGATTGTCACATTTCCCCCAACCCTTGTCTACTCACGCCATCTATGACTACCCTTAAGTCGCGGGAACTAAAATCGATAAAATGTTTCCACCCCATATTTAGTTCCGTTAAACTTTAATAGATGGCGCTTAGCATGAATTGTTGTTTTTTCTAGAAGACTCAGTGCTCATTTTTTATTAGTTGTCCATCATGTCCCATATTTTTTGTGTATTTTTTATGTAAAACAATCGATGTACAGCTGCTAATGAGCCTTAATAAAATAAGACAAGGTAAGGTTAGCATATTAAATTAGATTGTTTTTTGATTTTTTCAATTTCAATAATTTAAGTCTAGAGAAAAATGCAGGTTGATAACAGGTTGTTTAAAAGTCAATTATCAACATTATTTTTATTTTTTCTTCTCGGATAAGCGTCAAATCATAATTAATAAAATTTACAACTTAATGGAACATGTACAGCGGGCCACTGATATCGGCACTCTTTCATTTTTACGCATAATATCAGCATACCTTCATTGTAATTACGATGTCTTTTGCTAAATTTATTGATATCCATAATAACCATATAACTTTCGCAGTGTCATCCGTTACGGTTCTTTGAAGCCTGTTAAAATTTTATCAACGTCAAGCGACTTTATAAAATTAACCGTAAAGCTTACATTTTGCGTACAGTGATATCAAAAATATTTTGTTAAAGTCACGAGATACGAGTCTTACAAATGATAAAATGGCGACAAGCGACAAAGACGGATCCTGATTGTCATGGAAACAAACGTCTTACGAGCTGTTGTCCTCTAAATAACGCTTAGTTGCCGCAATAACTTCTAGTGGCCTCGTAGGCTATCATTTACCACAAACACAAATAAAAATATGTGTCTTTATCTATATGAGCATTAGTGAAGATTGGCGTAAACTTTCAGTCTGATGTGTAATTTTGCGTTCGCTGACACAAACTACATAATTGCAATACCTCAATATATCACGTGGTTGCATTCGCAGTTAAATAGTAGATATAATTCGCGTAATTTATAGGATGCGGACTAGGAGTAGCGGGCTGCGAGATGGTAGACGCGGCTAATAGCCGTGGACCACGCGACCACGTCGCTCTGTGGACAGTCGGGAGCACAACGCCCGAGGCGCGTCGGTGTTTCTAGAGCACTCAAATCAACGACAAATTGATGCTCTAATTGTATGTATTATGCTAATTTATCTTCAAAATAATTTATTACTTTAAATACGACAGAGCGCCTTGACCTTTTCGATATTATTTTATATTAAACGTGCTAATGTTAACCGCCAAACCACAGTTAAATTTTGCAATGTCTATTATGAATTTATAATAAATTAAAAAATATATCAATGTTTCAATAATTAGTTAAATTTATAATTTTAATGTTCACTTTGAACGTCATAATTTTCTTACACAACAAACAAATAATTACGCTTAAGAATGAGATATACCTCCAAGCATTATTACCTATATGTACCCATATAGTAACCACCTATAAGTTCTTAGGTTCATGAAACTTTCTCTGGTCTTGCTAAGTACTATGATTTTACTTTTTATGTTAATTGAGGCAATAAATTTCAATGGGACTGTACTTCAAATAGTTGGGTAGTGAACACTGTGGCAATTTTATTTATCGGCTGTACGAACTCGCGGGAAAAACCTTCTGCTTTTATTTTAATTCCTTATTATTCATTTATCAAACAAATAGCATTCCAGCTTCGGGAGGGTATCTTTGAAATCCGCAAACAAGCCCTTTCGCGTATAATTAATTTTATTATTTTATTAAGCTGTTAATTTATTACCATACAAGGGACAGCATAATAAACGGCACGGGTGAAATAATTGATTTGTTCTTTTGTTTAGCGTAATTACGTACAATAGCAACAAGCCTTTATATATCCCAAAATGTTACATACTTAAGAAATTCTTGTAATTAAGTCATTATCTATTGAGAAGCAAAATAATAGCACAAAATATATGTGTTGTCAAAAGTTCTATGAGTGTGGTATAAAATATAATACCTATGCATCAACAAATATAATACTTAGGTAATATATTATATAACTGGCATCTTCGTCATTCGAATTATAAGAGCGGTAGTGCTCCAGTACTTAGAGATAAATTTAACCTGTCATTACAATTAAAATTAATTGCTTTACGACGTCCTCATTAGAGTCCAAATCGATTTCTTGTATGTAACTCCGGGCTTTATTTAAGCCACTAATTCTTGAATTAGAGGACATAAAAATTAATCGTGATTAAGGTGCAACTTCAATTAACCTAATGCAATAAATACTCTCGACTCATGTACAAAACCCCAAACCGGTGACATAAATACATAGACCATTTCATTCTGAAGCTGGAAAATTTCATTCGCATTGCCCTTTTAATTCGTTGGAATCTTATTAGTCGTAATTAGTAGAGCTGTTGTTAAAAACAGGTGCACGAAATTTACCAACTTTCTATGATGGACCAGTTTACGACTGTCACCGGTTCGATCCAAACGGCTACTGATTATAAACAACGCAATAAATTAATTTTACCAAATCTCTAGAGCTCTACACCTACCGATTACGAAAATGAATTTTTTGATTTAATTACATAAACATGTCGAAGCAAATTTATCGTTTTGTGTAATAAGGGAAGCATAAATTCAGTGAACTACGATTAATAATTCTTATAAGACTTACATACTATTACAATTTCAATCTCAAATAAGATTTTAAGAGCACCCAAAAGCGACGCTCATAAGAATGTAATGACATTCTCATAAGCAATTTACTTCGTGAGGCTTTCACTAATTCTAAACCAGCCTATTGTTGTTTGCAAGCGCGCGATTGGCGACGTGAAGCCTGTATACCTACTCGAGCCTCCAATCACGGCCGCAGGTTCTAATTAGATACGCATAGATATTTGCAAACACTCATAGAACGGGTCGCGGTTGGCTCGTTCCGACTTTCGAATTTATTGCGAACTAGTACGACGACTATTTGTAGATTTGTGGTGTGTATTCCGATTTGGACGTGATATAATCGAAGCTTTATGAATTTTCTTAACATAAAACCTATTAAAATTTTACTATAATTTTAATAGGAATTTAAAATCATTTTCGGTGGTTAATTTTCATATCTAATAAATTCTAGTGAGTTTTGCCTAAACAGATGATCTTGATATTAAAATTTGAAGATAAAATCGATACAATAAATAATTTATAATTGCAGTAATTTGTCTATGTTAGTAGTTAATACTCAGTAAATTATTGTCATATTGAACACATTTAATATGATGTACGTTCCGTCAATAGGACACGCCCTATACGATTCCAATTAACTAGTGTGAAAACGAACTTATAAGACTTGTAATGATAAATCGCCTTTTCCAATAAGTAATGCTTGTTAGATACGATTTGAGTTATTTTATCGGTCTTATTAGTTCTCTGATAAATTCAAGGCGGATTTTTTAGTAACATTTCTTATAGGATATAACTATATTTTAGTTGCTGTTTCCTATTAGAAATATAAATTCTAATACTATTAGATGTTTTTATCGAACTCGCTCATGTTTGTTACCTACAAACTTTTAATGAAGAAGTCGCATGGCGCGGCATAATAAAGCTGATATCATAACGTTGTTATATATAACAATTTATATAAGGTAGATATATTTGACTTGAACTATAAGCATACGTTTTGAAAATCCAGCATGGTTAACATGTATCACTTTCAAAAGCAATATTAACATCATTCCGTTGAGAAATTATTAAAATATGCTGCAAAAACAATTACACTTAGGAACATTTCATGCTCGCCAGTTGCCACACGATACAATGTTCTCGCCAGACTATAAATACCTGTCGCTGTCTTCGCATAAATTTATTCATACTTGATATTTTTAAATGATTTGTATTATCTTATTTGTGAAATTTAAACACTAGTCTGGGTGGCTAATTTACTAACTTGAACGAGAATTTATCGTACGCTCACGTATTGGTACGCAAATTTTTGATATTGTAGATTCGTTTAAGATCATGTTATTCGATAAGATTATTTATATAACATTCTGTAGATTTATTATTTCATCTTTAGTAGTGCCTACTGCCCAGTGTGTAATTTAAACCTCGTTCAATTTTATCTTGAGGTTTGAAACCTAATAGGGGTCATCCATAAATTACGTCACACAAATTTCAGAACTTTTATACCCCTCCCCTCGTCCTTGTCACAAGTTGTCACATTTTTAGAACCCCCTCCCCCCTTGTGTGACGTCACACATTTTTCAAAATAACGTTTGTATTTAGAAAAACAGATGTAGTTCAATTTGTTTCATATTTTCATTACTCGTAAGATTAAATACCCCACTTACATTAAAATTTCTCACTTGAATTATAACACTGATCTAGAAGTTAAATATTGTTGTGAGAAAGAAACTAGCAAGAGTGCTAAAAAAATCAAGTTTTTTTCACATATAAATTTCACATGTGACGTCACAAAGCTTTTGAGCCCCCCTGCCCCTTGTCACACTATGTCACACCCTGATGATACCCTTCCCCCCTACTAACGTGTGACGTAATTTATGGATGGCCCCATATTTAAAACTTACAACAAAGTCGGTTTTATCATTTTATGGTAACCGTCTAAAAGTGCTTTATCGTATACCTATAGGTAATAAAAAGAAAACAGTTTTGTTGTGCTCCACTACTTAACCTCTACCAAATTATGTTTTTAGGTGGATATTTAATATAAAAAAATATTTAAGAAAAAAAAAGCTTACAGCGTTCTTTTCGTTTTTAGGGTTCCGTACCTCAAAAGGAAAAAACGGAACCCTTATAGGATCACTTTGTTGTCCGTCTGTCCGTCCGTCCGTCCGTCCGTCCGTCCGTCCGTCCGTCTGTCAAGACCCTTTTTCTCAGGAACGCGTGGAGGTATGAAGCTGAAATTTATATCAATTACTCAGGTCTACTGTCCCTTGAAGCTGTGAAAAAATCAAACTTCTAAGCCAACACAATCAAAAGATACAGCCGTTTATGCCGCAAATTTTCGACACTTGCAAGGGAATCAAAACCTACAGGGTGCTTCCCGTGAACTCAGAATCTTGAAATTTGGTACGAAGCAACGTCTTATAGCATAGATAAAGGAAAAATTACGAAAACCATAAATTTTTAGTTACATCACATAATATATTTTTTTTTTAATAATTTTAAACTTACTACCCATTTCCTCATAAACGCGTAGAGGTATTAAATTGAAATTCATACCAAATACTCAGGTCTATAATACCTTTAAGCTGTAACAAAATCAAACTTCTATGTCAACGCAATCAAAAGAAACAGCAATTTAAGCTGCATATTTTGAAACTCGCAAGTACTCGCAAGGGAATCAAAACCTAAAGGGTACTTCCAGTCGACCTAGAATCTTGAAATTTGGCATGAAGCAACGTTTTATAGCACATATAAAGGAAAAATTCCGAAAACCTTAAATTTTTAGTTACATTACAAAATATATATTTATTTTTTAATAAATATAAACTTATTACTTTTTTCCTCATGAACGCGTAGAGTTATCAAGTTGAAATTCATATCAAATACTTAGATCTAATTGCCTTTAACCCGTGAAAAAAAAATTGCAGGTTTGTACGGGACCCTCGGTGCGCGAGTCCGACTCGCACTTGGCCGGTTTTTATTATCAAAATTCTGACCCTGATCCTCACAACTTAAATTCTATTCAGATTTATTCTACTAATATTTGCCTACTAAGAAGGACCATTCATAAACGAGGATTTCAATTGAAATTCGAAACACACGTTCAAATTAGCTTCCGAATACGCATGATCCTTAGGAATCAGAGTCGGAACTTTTACTTTTGGCTAAAAAAAAAAACAAAAGCGATGGAATTGTCACGTAGTAATAATTTCACTGTCATTATGTTGAACGTGTGATAATCTGTGTCGAGTTGGCGCCAGATTTTTATTGTTCTCGGCGGTTGGTAGCATCTTCCTTTTTTACGTGATTTGTTTTGTAATTAGATGTTTTTATCGAACTCGCTCATGTTTGTACTTTTAATGAAGGTGACGTTTATTATTGATTTAAAGTAATTTATGGTTAGTTAAATGTTAATATAGATTTAAAATAAGTGATGACTTTTAATTTCCATAACTATATTTATTTAATAACGATTAATCTCTAGAATTTTAGAGACTCATTTTCTTTGATTTATGTATTTATTTTTTTCTTGCCCTCCGACATGTTGGACATGAGACTATAAACATTTCAAATTTATTTAAGCGACTAATTTGATGTTAATTGGTGGTTTATTTGACAGGCAGTTAATGCAGTGTGCACTATCTGTCAGTTTGTATAAACAAAAGTACTCATAGACATGCCCTGTACCTACCTATGTGGTTAAAAATTACACTTGACATGGTTTTATCAATAGTTTGTTAACCGTAATATTTTGAAGTTTTATAACACATCGATGTACCTACGTAATTAGGAAATCTTCGTAGATAGGAAAATCTTCAATATTCTAATAACCTTAGCTAAAAGGTACCTATTTATAAATATATATCATCAGTATCTTTAAAACACTTCGCTTTCCTATTAATTTATTAAATTATAGATTCATTATATTTCCTTAGTTTAATGACGAACATATTTAACGAAGTTATCGGTTATCCAACGGTTCATCTCTTATCTCTTAATCCACAGCGGTAGCAATTGTCATCAAAAATTAATCAACCTTTTCTAAATTATCTAATTTATCTGATATCGACAACTTTAATAGACACGACAATTAATAGTAATTAATTTAAAACATACGAGTTTTCGAATTCGGATATTTATTGATTCAAATACCAGAGATCTAAATGCTTCCGTTATTAATTTTGTTATACAAAAGTAAAAAGGTTTTTTAGACATAAACGTAGAAACTATGTCGAATGGAAAGTTAATTGTTAATGAAAGAATTTGTTATTTGATGCACCAAAGCAATAATGACGAATTTGTAAATAAGCGATATTACTAGAGACTTTATTGCGTAAATGCACCTGATGATAGCATCTTAGATGCACCTTACGTAAGAGAATATAGACTATAATAGTAATTCTCTTTTCTTACAATGTTAACTACGAGCGGAGCACAAACACATCTTTACTTGCCGAATAAGGAGACACGTACAACAAATTGTGTATAGTTTCTGTAATATTATGCACATATAAAACCCATTTAAAAAATGTTAAGGATTTATACACAGAATTGAGTGCCTTTAAATCAACACTAGTGTATAAAAGCACATATTTTTGTAATGGTACTGGTAATATTTTTGTAATGGTAATTTTGAAACATCTGCTTTTAAAGCAATAGTACCTACGCAATGTGCAATTTTTTCCTGTCTTAGTATATTTACATCACGTATAAGTAATTGCACCAATCAAAGGTACAATAATAATACATTAATACTACATACATTTGACAATGCGATGTGATTTGAAAATAATCGCAGGGAGCCACGTGATTTCATTCAGCTGTGAGGTAGTAGCGTGCGAACCTGCCAAAAAGTTTAGGTCATTGATCCGCGGGATACAATGCAATCATGGCGAATCTTCATCTGGAATACTATTTGAAGATGATTAATGTGCGGTGATGTTTTTGCAAAAATGTAATATTTTATTATACTTACATAAATAATTATGTGTATGGAGTATTTACTATTTCTAATTAAAGTTATTTAATATTATCTTTGGAAGAGAGTTCAAACAGATACGAGACAAAATTTAATTTATCACAGAAATATTGAAAATTTGATCTCGATATTAGTGGTTCAAAATCACGATTCATTTATGAATCAATCTTTAATTTTTATAACAACACGAGAAAAAATAGTACTTAAAACATTTTTACATAAAGTACGTATCCAAATTATCTTAATTATAGGCAAGATTTATCTCGATGGGAATATGTTAACTTCTGTTTATAAACCACTAAAGCAATTAAATATTATTTAATAAAAATGTATCAAATTGAGAGCCTAATTATATCAGTATTGCACCCTATGGAAAGCTTAAAGTAGCATGAACATTAAACTCGAAGTTTTAGAAATAAAATGATCATAAAACTAATTAGCAATCTAAGGTTTTACGATACAATAAATAAATAAAATGGATCTCGAAAAGTTCACTCATGAACCTGTGTCTCGTCAGTTTTTGTTTTAAGACAAGATCAAGAAGAAGACATCCTGGCTAATTAAAGCTTTAAGAGTACCTTTAAACCCGTAACACATTAATATTTATGAATGAGTTCTGTGAGGATACAGAAATACTTAGAGCCTGACTTCTTGATATCTATATGTTGTGACTCGTTGTTTTAAATTAACACTTAGCTCCAATGAATATTAGATTCTATTTTTCATGATATCTGAACCTAATCTATACTCGTATTGCTGACATAATGAGATAATTACCTCTTAGTTAGAAGTAGGTTTAAACTGAAATTCAAGTTGGATTCCTAATGGCGTATATTTATCAAAACTTATAAGATTCGTTAGCTAACTCATGAATAATAAGTGAATTTTATAGCTATAAATACGCTAAACAGTACACAAATTAAAAGTTATTCATTAATTCACATGGGATAACGGTAAAAAAAAATATATCAAAGTGCTTTAAATTCGATATTGATGAAATGGCAGTCAATTAGAATGATTTAGCCACAGGGAGCCTGTCTATCAGCTACACCAGTCTTTCCCAACGTGGGCGATAACGCCCCCTTGTGGGCGCTGCAGGCCTAAAGGGGGGCGGTAAGAGACTCAGAAAAAAAAGGGGGCGTTGTGTAGGGCTTTGGGGTCGATTTATAATTTCATCTACCTAGCTAGGAAGACTCTTAGAAACCGACTGAACTCTCGACTTCGAGAGTCGACATCTTGTGAACATCAACTAATATTAATTAAGATATAGCTCAAACTCGGTTCGATATAATAGACCGCGGGCAATCATGTTTTAACAAGTTTTTGTAAAATAATCCGATTTGTACATTCCTGTATCAATCGGCTGGTTCTATAATACTTGTTCTTGCTTGTCGAGTACGATTGGGCGTCGAATGAGATAAACGAGTTTATGCACGTTTGATGTCTTATTCCTGTTGGTGCGTGCTGCTTATGCAATCCTATATAAACGACGTAAATTTATTTTATTTTCATTTGCGGTTTCGCGCATAATAGATAAGCAGTACTTGATTTCAACACTTACGTATTTCTCAAAACAAAACAATGTCGGAAGTAAAAAAGAAGAGACGGCAATACTCTGCGGAATATATTAAATTCGGATTTATTGAAAATCCCACAAACCCGTCGTCGCCTTTGTGTCTTCTATGTCTAAAAACATTTTCGAACGAAGCAATGAAGCCTTCAAGACTGCAAGATCATTTGAATAAAATGCATCCAGATAAGAAAGACAAGAATGTAGCATTTTTTCAAGACCTAGAGAAGAAGCATAATACTCAGCCAAGTGTATCAAAACTATTTTCGGCGGCTGCTAAGCAAGATGACGACGGACTTCGAGCTTCGTACAATATCTCTTTGTTAATTGCTCAAAAAGGCAAACCACACAACATCGGAGAAGAGTTAATTTTGCCAGCAATAAAGGAAGTAATAACTACTGTGCTTCATAAACCGGCCGCAGATATTATCCGAAAAATTCCTTTGAGTAATAATTCTGTGCAAAGACGAATTGATGAAATGGCTGAAAACATTGAAGAATCATTGTGCAATCATCTGAGGACTAGTCAATTCTCAATTCAGCTCGATGAGTCCACTTTACCAACTAATGAAGCGTTGTTGCTATCTTACGGGAGGTTTATTAAAGATGAGAAAATACGTGAAGAACTATTGTTTGCCAGAAATTTGGAGACAGATACAAAAGGCGAAACCATATTCAATACATTGGAAAAGTTTTGTGAAGAGAAAGAGATTCCTTTGAAAAATATTATATCAGTTGCTACGGATGGCGCTCCGGCTATGACAGGGCGCCATAAAGGCTTCATAGCGTACTTAAAGAATAAAATTCCAGATGTCCTTGCTATACATTGCGTTATTCATAGACAACATTTGGTTGCTAGAAACTTAAGTGAACGACTATTTCAATCACTGCAATATGTCATCAAAGCAGTCAATAAAATCCGTAGCAGCTCTTTGAATGATAGATTATTTCATCAGCTTTGTGCTACTAATGACGAAGGTTTCAACCGTTTGTTGCTTCATACTGAAGTTCGTTGGCTGTCAAGAGGCAATTGTCTGATTCGATTTTACAACCTGTTTGACTCTGTGATAGAGTTCTTGGAAACTAAAGATACAGAACTGCGCAACAATCTCATAACATCAAAGAATGATATAGCTTACATGACAGACCTGTATAAACTGTTCAACGACATGAACCTCCAACTGCAAGGCGATGAACTAAATTTAATTAAAACAAAAAATGTCGTTGCTGCTTTCGCAGCCAAACTGCTTCTGCACAAAAAGAATATGGGCAGACGTGAGTTTAACAATTTTCCGAATTTATCAGTATTTTGCAGTAACGACGACTTGTTTGCCTACTGCCAACATTTGGAAAACCTCCACATTGACTTCACCGAACGATACCAGGACATTTTAAACTTGGAAATACCAGACTGGGTGTTGGATCCGTTTTCAAATGTCAACACAGCAATGTCACCTCAGCTGGAAGAAGAACTTATAGAATTGACAACAAACGAAGAAACAAAAATCAAGTTTAAAAATGGATATCAAGAATTTTGGCTACAAAAACCGATCCCACAATTGTACCCTGGATTGTGGTCAATTGTTCAACGATTCTTGATAGCATTCCCATCGTCATATTTGTGTGAACGTGGATTTAGTGCTGTGGCAACGCTGCTTACTAAAAAGAGAAATCGTTTGCGTGTTACCGAACGTGGCGACTTGCGGCTGTTTTTGAGTAAATTGGAACCTGATATCAACAAACTTATTGAACAGCATCAGATTCAACCTTCACATTAGTTTTTATATAAGAATTGATTATGTTTGTTTTATTTTCAATAAAAGATACTCTACTATAAAGTTGCGTTTCAATAATCAGTTACAAGTACTTAGCGTTTTTTAAGTATGTTTAAAAAGGGGGGCGTTAAAAAATAATTTATTCTTAAAGTGGGCAGTAGACAAAAAAAGGTTGGGAACCCCTGAGCTACACGAAGGCAGTCTCATCAGACCATCATCGCCTTATTATTATTTATGTAAAAACATAAATTCTTTACATGGACGCATAATGTTTTACATTTTTTGTGCATCTGTAGTTTCTTGAGGTTGTGTAGTAGGTATGTTATTTAGAAATAAATCGTAGTTTCAATTATTCTTCTTGGATTTAAACGGGTATTTTTATCATACAGTTCTTTTAACAAGCAATATACAAATCGTAATAAATAATAAAATATTAATATACTTACAAAACGTTTCTACTTTTATGAAGCAAACATAAATAATAATTATGGTACAATAGTAACTCCTTAAGAAAATTGAGTCGTTTCGTTAAATTACTTAATCTTTCCATTTTTACCTTATAATACAAGCTCATAAGCGTCACTACACGCAAATGCGTACTTAAACAAGATTACAAATGTTTTTTATTTGTACTGAAGGCAAGTTCGGTTAATATAGAAATGAAATAAAAGGCAACAAAATAACTTGATCGCTTCGCAAGTGGACTCACTTATTTGAGTATAAAATTCTTTACTTCATAAACACGTAGCTTTATATACATTCAAGATAAGTAAGTACTTCAAGACTGCTTACAAATACCGGTAGGAATTTACATAAGACGCCAATTAGAAAGAGGCTTATGAAGTCTTCTTTTAAATTTTTATCGCATCAGAATTATTGGCAAAGGCTATAAAGCTGTTTGTGCTAACCATTGTTAAAAAAATAAGTATTATTCCTTCAAAGATTGAGAGGAAAGAATATTTCTTAATATCACACGTATTCAACATCAAAATATTTAATGATTTTATACTATAGCCATGATAGCAATATTCGATATCCCTATTTACGACATTGCGAGTCGCTTATCAGTAATCAATAAATAAGAATGACATGAACACGTATAGTAAGAATAGGCACTGAAAAGTATGTAATATTATAATGTGAGCAGGCTTAACATATGCAAATGTCAACTGCAATACGAACGCCGCGTGTGGCGCGAGACAAAAACGAACTTTTGAAACATGAAACGATAAATCAAAGCACAAAAAATACGTGTTACCTTGGTCCGTTGTTTACACATACACACCACAATGTCGCAACGCCTAAAAACCTGCATTTTTACACATAAACTCATTAAGGTGAAGAACTTCTCCCTTTTCTGTTCCTTATTACTTTTCAAACTCAAATCGTCAGATCTTCCCATTCTAAATTATATTCTAAAAAGTAACCGATTGTTAATATTGTTTTCATTAAAACAGAATGTGTTCTAAGCAGATTTAAATATAATATTTTAGTAGCGGCCTGCGGTGAAAGGATGCTGCCGCTTAAGAACCTTACGTGGTGGTAATAAATACTTCGCTTTCCTCATTACCCTACAGCCCAAAACGACGCAACAAAAAAGCAAATGACATACGCTGATATGTGAATGAATTCATTTAGTAAATTGAGAAATAAAACCACTTTTTACGAACCAAAAGTGCTCTAATTGATATTTTGATCAGCGCTTGCTCGCTGGGTGGCGAGGAACAAAAATATCAATAACGAAAATGACATCAGCGATGGCGCATTGCCCGTGAACCCTTGTTTATGTGATTTTGTATTTACGATAGGTACTTTAATTTAACTTTACGCCGGTACCTCGGTAGGGGATTTAATTAATAGCATACTCGTTTCTACACTTTAGCTTAATGCGCAATTTAATTAATGTCTCGTTACTTGTTCTTTACTGAAATTGCGTTCTTCACACTGTCTTTTTGATTTATGCGTATAGAAATATCATTGTACAGGTGTCTCGGGAACTAAGCACGATACACGCAGCTGTTATTATACGCTCAATTAAAAGTAACAATATGATTGATTCTTATCAAACCCCTTTCATCAAACAATTGATTTGATGTCTTATTTGAAATCTTTTAAATTACATGATACTGTGGAATGGTTTTTCTATTCTAATTTTAGATAATTATATAACATAGATTCGGTTCGGTAGTTAGATCTCAATCCTTTGGACAAACCTTCGTGACATATTATGTAGATCATTAATGTGGCCTATTTTAGTTAAAATGACTGGTATTAAAGAATTAGTTTACTGTCATTATTTTTTTATCAATCCCAAATAGTCGCATGACTTCAATGAAATTTGTTACAATCCTTTCGGGTATCTGTTTGTTTTTTGGATAGTTTTTACGTAACATAGGCCACATAACTGATGGAATCAGTTGTACAGTGACAAAATACTTGGGGCACT
The DNA here is from genome assembly GCA_029959065.1 of Colias behrii. NCBI lineage: Eukaryota > Metazoa > Arthropoda > Insecta > Lepidoptera > Pieridae > Colias > Colias behrii. The sequence goes on along the minus strand of JARWMC010000005.1, from coordinate 9,452,458 downwards.
GTTCCTTTGTCGTCAAATCGGGGATTGTATATGCATCGAGATGAACCTCTTGATATTTTACCTCGTGTCATTATTAAGACATCACTTACCCGGTGGCTCGGGAGATCTTTTTGCTGATAAAATTTCGATCATTTATTCTGTATCCCTTGTAAATGGCTGAGAAAATGTTTTATAGACGGTGACATTTAAATCATTTCCTGGCTACTCGTTAAGAGTATTGTTTTGTTTTAGGATACGGTTTTTATTAAGTAATCATTAAGGATTATGAGAATGCATTTTCATACAATATATTATGTAAATGAGTTTAGGAATATTGACAATCTTTATTATAAGTTATAACCATAACTAGTCAATTTTTGTTTTTGATTGATTATTCATATAAAATATGCGTGGAATTCCTAATTATGTAATTAATATTTGGATTCATCAGACTTCAGAGTAATTATAAACAATATTATATTCACTAGGATTTTGAATTTTTTAACGTTTCCTTCAACATCCTTAATTAAAACCCTTCATGGTCTAGCATCTTCCTTCCGATTGATTTGTCTTTTAGTTCAAACAAATTGTTGTTCATTCGCACGTGAATACGAGGACCACAAACCAACCGGCAAAGGATGCATTAATTAGGATCCTGGCCTTAATTAAATTGTAACGTCTCAGCGAATTTCCCTGGGACCCTAACGTGGTGGTCTTGCGTCCATGTTACTTTTGAACTTTATGATACATTCAATAAACGTTAAGCTTTAATTAAAGGTTCACTGCAGCTTCTTTTGTTTCCTGTGTGTTTTTATCCTGAATTTTGTACTGATTATCCTCGTTATGATCAAGTCTTAACAGATTTTCTGTTTAACGTTGTAATAAGACATTCGCTTTATATTAATGTAAAATAAAAAAAAATTGGTTCTTTGTAAAGTAGGTTTACGATCGAGATGTTTACGTGATAACGTCTTATTGGTGGCAGCGCTCGAGATGAGACGGGAGATCGGTCCGTCTCTCTCTCGTTATACCTGCGATCGCGCTCGTGAGGTTTTGGTGTGACACAAGTTTCTGAACATGTCACCCGACTAAAACGATTTTAAAAACGTTATCACGTTAAAATTATCCGCACAATTGGCTATTATTGGCTAGTCTTCACTCCACTCACACCGAAGTTGAGTTGGTTATTCTATTATTCCTTTGAATTATAAAAAAAATTCAAACGATTATTTATTCAATTTGATTTTATCTGTTACTAGCGACCCGCCCCGGCTTCGCACGGGTGCAATGGCGGCCGGCCGGTACCGCCGGCAAACGCTACGTCCCGCAATTTTTAAATCTGTAATATCTTCGAAAATATTCACAAGTCATACGGTATCGGTCAATTAAGGAAAGCTGGCATGTTCACAGTACTCACACTTATGCAATTTCACTTACAGTATGTTCAAAAATAAATGCGACTCTAGTTTCATTTTAGACTTGAATTGTAAAATGGGTGCGTTGTAGATAAATATATGCAAATATAATTATGAAAGCTCTCATAATTTACCTGTAAAATTATAATTTAAAAGTAAATCAATTGATGAAGTTAATTATTTATTCTAATAATAATCAATTGGATAAAAGTATTAATAATCATTCAATTATCAAATAATAATTAAATTTCAGGTCATAAAAACAATACAAATAACACGTGCGCTCACTCCCAACACACGGATGGTTGTTTTGATAATGATTTAAATAACGGACGTCTTCTGCAGTTGCGGAGCAGTCTTGTCCTGACTTTGGTCGAGTAAAGATATCTAAGAAATATTATATTTGTCTTAAGTACGTAATACCTACCAATACGCGCTAACAAATATGTGTTACATGTTTATTGTATAATTTTCACATTATTGGTTTTAAACTCAAACTCAAACATTTATACAATTAGACTTCTTCTAGAAGCACTTTTGAATCGTCATAACAGTTTAACAGTTTTAACATTTACCACCAATTCAGAAAGCAGTATCTATAGAGAAGAAGAAGAATCTATTTAATCATAATCGTAATCTTCTACTTCACTGAAACTTTCATCGCTCGAAGAACTCGCCGTCGGAATTTCTTAATGTTATTATAAATGAGTCAGTGTAATTATCTACTTTTGGTTCTAATTGAATATATTTTTCCTCATGTTCTCGCGTCTTTCTCCAAACGTCACTAAACATATCCAGACTAATAGCATTTGCTTCCTTTCTAAATAATTCTTCCACAGTTTTCAAGTTAAAGTTCACATTTTGTGATGCTACTTTCCCTTTAATTATGCCCCATTCTCTATTGGGTTGAGTTCTGGATGGTATGGTAGAAGGCGCAATACACTATGTCCATGATCTTTGAGGATTGCATCAAGTAAAAATTGTGTATAGTTTGGCTTATTTTTTTTAATAATGTGATAACTCTGATTATTAATTAGTAATTTGATTTTTGAAAAAAAAAAATGCCGATTTTAGTCAAAATTTATATTTTTATAACAAGATCCTTATCATCCAAATTTCCACCTTGGTGAGAAAAATTGACATTTCTAATGAAAATGAACAAAAAATTAAATGATTTTATTAAATACTGTAAAATAGTCTATAATTCTTCCATTTACTGTATCACAAAATTCTTCATAGATTTTTAGATATTCGTACTACACCAATTACATCACCCTGTATTTATAAACAATTGCAAAATATGACACATACATAGGCCGGGAGATACTGACACAAAATTTCGGGTCATTTGTAACAGAATGGCGGTTCTATAGAGGTCTTATTACGCAATGACTAAAAGAAAAATGATGGTCAGAACGCTGGTACCGGCGGACTAGTCGCGTGGGCGTTAGTCGAACTCGTCGTATAAATAGCGAAAGTCAAACGATTTGTAACACAAAAATTTTAGAATTTACCGATAGCCCATAAAAAAGATGTAGGCGGTAGTGCGGTTTGGAATCGGAATCGGAATTGGAATTTGGAAGCGGTTTGGAATCGTCCGAAAAGTATGGCATGGCGATTTTAGTAAATGGCTGCACGACGATGGTTACCTGTGCAAAAGTTAGCCCGGTACAAATGGTTGAATTGTTTTTTTTAAATCAACGCATTCACGTCGGTATGGCGGACTGTAAGTCACATCGTAAAAGTATGGCATGACACTACCGCCTACATCTTTTTTAAGGGCTATCGGTAAATTCTAAAATTTTTGTGTTACAAATCGTTGGACTTTCGCTATTTATCCGACGAGTGTGACTAACGCCCACGCGACTAGTCCGCCGGTACCAGCGTTCTGACCATCATTTTTCTTTTTGTCATTGCGTACTAAGACCCCTCTAGACCGCCATCCTGTTACAAATGACCCGAAATTTTGTGTCAGTATCTCCCGGCCTAACATGTGCAATGTGTAAATGTGTTGACGTTCCAGCTCTTCTTAATGGGCCTATACGGTATACGGTAATCATACGTCTAATAAAATAAAACGCTTGATGACAGACAAGAACCAAAAACTATATTTTAAAAACCGAACATATCAAAACCTAACACACATCTTGCTACATGTCGCTACTAAATAGTTCGTATATGAGTGATATTGTCGATATAAAATAACACCCCTACTTATCACAATATTCACTAAACAATCATATACAAAATTATTCTATACAAACTATGCCAAGAAGCAACATAAATTTATAATGTTTTGCTGAACATAAACTTTTAGTAAGAATATCAGCTGGCATATCAGCTGTTGGCAAATACAGCACCTTAACAATTTTATCTCTTACTAGATCACAACAAAAATGATATTTAATATCGATATGCTTTGTACGTTTATGAAATGCTGGATTTGCACACAGCTTCTGCGCACCTTGGTTATCATTAAATATGCAAATAGTGTACATCTTATTGGTTATTTCATATTGTAATTCCTTAAGATATAATGCTTCTCTACATGCTTCAGATAGACCAATATACTCTGATTCAGTGCTAGAGAGGGCTACACATTTCTGTTTTCTACACTCCCATGATATTACACCATCAGATAACAAAAAACACATTCCAGTATATGATCTCCTATCTTCAGAGTTAGAAGCCCAATCAGCATCTACATAGCCTGTTATTTCTGAATTACCTTCTTTACAATATTTTATTCCATAACATTTAGTTCGTTTTAAATACCTTAATACTCTTTTTGCATATTCCCAATGCTCTTTTGTGTGACAATTATTAAACTGACTTAAAAAACTTATAGAGTAACTAATATCTGGCCTAGTTAAGACTGACAAGTACATCAAACTACCAATTAGTTGTTGATAGGGCACATGACTATTTGCCCCTACTGGACCTTTATTTACATTTAATTTGACCTCCATCGGAGTATCAACAGTCTTACAATCACTTAAATTAAATCTGCTTAAAAGTTGATCAATATAAGCTTCCTGACTCAAAGTTACATATCCTTTATCTTTATTGAAGGTTACATTCATTCCAAGACATAATTTAGCTTCACCTAAGTCCTTAATGCTGAAATTATTAGATAAAATCTGTTTCAAGTTATTAGTTTCAATTATATCATTGGAAAATATAAAGAAATCGTCGACATAGACTGTCACAATGGTCTTACAATTATTAATATTCTTTGTATACATACATGGTTCTATTTTTGACCTTTTGTAACCATTACTGATCAAACAATTATCAACCTTTTTATTCCAAGCTCTAGAGGCTTGCTTAAGTCCATAAATGGCCTTTTTAAGTTTCAATACTTTATGATCTGAACTACTACTATTATAACAATCTGGCATTTTCATGTAAATGGTTTCCTCTAAATCACCATTCAAGAAAGCAGTCTTGACATCTAAATGGTGAACATCCATACCTAACTTTACAGACAATGCAAATAATAGTCGAAGGGTTGTATGTCTCACTACAGGCGAAAATGTTTCTGTGTAATCTACACCATATTTTTGGGTGAAGCCCTTTGCGACCAAACGAGCACGATAACGCACATTGTTTTCACTATCGTACTTTTTTCGTAACACCCACTTGCACTGCACTATAGTACCATCTTTTGGTACATCTACGAGTTCCCATGCACTATGATTCTCGAATGACTGTAGCTCATCCTGTACTGCCGCTAACCAATGTTCTTTCTCTGGACCTTCCAAAGCTTCCTGCAAGGATATCTCATCCATGAACATGTTGTCATCTTTTATACAAGCACTTGCAAATCCATATCTGTCTGGCTGCTGCCTACGCCGGGGACCAGATATTATGTTGACATTGTTCAATATAATGGAGTCTTCACTGTCTGTTGTACCAGTCTCAGAGCTATCTAATGTGTCTTCTTCACAAGGTTCATATAGTTCACTGCTGTCATCTGTGTTCGAGCTCTCTGATTGTTCAAGTGAATCTTCCTGAGGTGTCAAGTCTTTTTCCTCCACTGGAACCATATTCACTTCATCTGAACAATTTTCCTGTACCTTCAGATCACTCTCTGTCTCCATCTTCTCCAACACTATAACATCTCGACTGGTAGTAATGGCATTAGTCTTCGGGTTGTAAATTCTGTACCCTTTGACCTCATTGGAATAGCCGACAAGGATACATTTATCAGACTTTCTGTCCCACTTTAATCTCTTTTGTTTCGGCACGTGTACCATGACTGTACTACCGAAAACACGAAGATGACTTACATCAGGCTTTCTGCCTGTCCATATCTCGAAAGGAGTTTTATAATTTAATGATGCGGTCACAGTTCTGTTCTGTAAGTACACTGCTGTGTGTGCCGCCTCTGCCCAAAACCTTTTCTCGAGACCTGCATCAAACAGTAGACACTTGGCTTTCTCAACGACAGTCCGATTATATCGTTCCGAGAGGCCATTCTGCTCGGGAGTGTATGGGTTCGTTTTGTGATGTACGATCCCATGCGACTTCAAAAAATTGTCAAACTTACTGTTGCAGAATTCTGTCCCGTTGTCACTTCTCAAGATCTTTATGCTGCAATTAAGTTGATTCTCAACCTCTGCTTTATACTGTTGAAAACATGTTAATGCCTCATCTTTACTTTTCAAAAAATAAATGTATGTCATACGACTAAAATCATCTATGAACAGCATAAAGTATCTAGAACCACCTAGAGATAGATTTTCCATTGGTCCGCAGAGATCAGTATGCACAATATGTAGCAACTCAGCACTTCTGTTACCTTCTTTGGGAAAAGGTAAGCGGCTCTGCTTCCCCTCACAGCATGCAACACATGATGACTTTGATATATCAGTCTTACTATCAAGTGTCAATCCCTGTACAGCATCTTGCATCTTGTTCAAATACTGGCTGTTGACATGACCTAGACGTCGATGCCAAACTTCACTGGACACCATCACTGCAGCCGATGAACAACACTCAGGCATGTTTAGTTTATACACACCATTCAACAGACTCGCTGTAGCCACTAATACTCCTGCTTGGTTGAAAATCTGACATCCATTATTGTTGAATGAAACTTTGTTTCCTTTTGATATAAGTTGACTAACAGACAACAGATTTGTAGTCAACTTCGGCACGCATAATACATCTTCCACTGTAATATCGTATTCACAGGCATGCGTCTTTGTCGTAATCTGCACATCTCCAGTACATACTACTGGTATTTTATCTTTATTTGCCACGACAATTTCTTTGATCATAACATCTCGCGACACATTTGACAACCATTCTTCGTTCGCGGTAAGATGAACACTCGCCCCGGAGTCAATATACCAGTCACTTTTACAAAATTCACCATTCAGGAACACGGCGCTAAACGCGTTACTTCTTGTGCGTTCATTTTTATTTGTATTCGACGCATTTTTGTCCGAAAATGTACATTGATTGCGATAATGTCCTGTTTGTTTACATTTGTAGCATCTAATGACTTTTGGTTTTGACTTTGACAAGTTTGATATCTGTTCAGTGTTACCAACATTCCGTTTCATCTTATAACTCGCAAATGCTCCACTGGAATTGGAAGCGCTACTGTCTTTGCCATTTCCACTTTCTTCCATGTCCAATAATTTTGTTTTAATGGCGTCTGATGTCAATGGTATGCCGCAATGCTCAATCGCCATTATCATAGGGGAATATTTTTCTGTTAATCCCGCTAACAAAAGCGATGCGACCCACTCATCATTGATATTAAAGCCCGTACCGCTTAATTTTTGGCTTGTTTCAATGATTTGTGTCACGTACGAAGTCATTGAAGCACTATTTTCGAGTCGTATTGAAATCAAACTCCTCAGCAAACTGATTCTTCTCGTGAATCCTGAGTCATCAAATAGGTTCTTCAATTTCTTCCACAGCTCATGTGTCGTTTGTACACTTTTTATATGCACATAAAGCGACGAATCTATTGTCATGATCAGCTTAGCTCTGGTTTTCGCGTCACCTGCTGCTCCTATTTCTGCTGGTACAGTCTCCGACTTGATGCAATCAGACAATCCCTCCAGCACCAGAAAATTCTCAGCCGCAAAAGCCCATTCGCTGTAGTTTTCTCGTCCTTTCAATTTAGGCACACTAACAAGATAATTCGTCGTCATTTTCAACTAAAAATCTGGGCCCATAACCTCTAATAAAATAAAACGCTTGATGACAGACAAGAACCAAAAACTATATTTTAAAAACCGAACATATCAAAACCTAACACACATCTTGCTACATGTCGCTACTAAATAGTTCGTATATGAGTGATATTGTCGATATAAAATAACAATACGGTATAAAGGGCCATATAGATCTATATTAAATGAACAATGTATTCAAGGTATTTAATTGGTTAAGGATTAATGCTGTATTGGTTAAAATCGCTTCGAAAATTAGCCATTATTTGTCGTAAAAAGTAAATGACAAAAAAAGTTATTGTGGGTTATCCATAAGAGATAGACATATACCATCACGGACTTTAAGTATATAAGACCTTTAGACCTTTTCAATGTGTACAATACTGAGTACAGGATTTTGATAAAACTCGTAGGGTTCAGCCTGCGTTTGCAATGTAAGCGGAAAAAATGTAATTATTTACGACATCACATTAGAAACCTCAAAAATAACAGTACTTCTCCACTATTTAATGGATGTTATTATACATATAAACCTTCCTCTTGAATCACTCTATTTATTAAAAAAAACCGCATCGAAATCCGTTGCGTAGTTTCAAAGATTTAAGCATACAAAGGGACATAGGGAAATAGGGACAGAGAAAGCGACTTTGTTTTATACTATGTAGTGATTTCTTTGTCACAAATATTCTTGACTCATTATTCTTATGCATCAGCATATAATTTTCAATGAACTCATAAAAATTCATTAGAAGGAATGTAATTAAACATCACAGGCAATTAAAAAATAGATTAGATCCTAGAAACTAAAGATGAAGTTATTAAATTGATGAGCGGCAGTGCCCTTCATAAAAAGGCGTTAACCACGAAGAATAGCTTTATATTTGTGTTTAATTAAGAATTTTCATGCTATAAAGCCACAATCCAATAATTATGATGATAAAAATGAACCCGGTTATATAAGAGGGCGGCCGATCAATACAAAAAAGGTTCAGAAGCCTACATCGATGTAAAAAGTCTGCTATTGCGTGTTTCGTGCATTTTATTTATAATTCTCTATTTGATAGACATTTTAAGTACTTGAATCATTTACGTCTTATATTATTATATGTCACCACTTACAAAACAAAGTTTTCTCATTTTTTCAGATTATTGAATCAACATACATACTTTGTAAAGTATCGCATATTATATCATTATAAAAATAATGTGCCATACTTTTCAAACTATGCTTGTTAAAAGCTTGAAGGATAGACCGAGTAAATTTCGATTGCATAGAAAATAATTTAGGTACTAGTTCGCCGTGGCTCCTGTGAGCTCTATGGTATGCCTAATTTTCACAGCAAGAGACATCCCATGCTGGGTCTTTGTCAATGTAGACGTCATTAATCAACTTCCAATTATTCTTTGGAGATGTTTTGTTATTCCATCCCCTTCTGAGTGAAGATAATTTGCTAACTTATTTCTAATTTATCGGGTTTAACGGTTTGATATGCGGATCTGTCATTGTGAAATATTTGATCGGATTCGTTTATTTGTTGTGGCCTCTAGCTAATGATCTTGTAGCAAGCAGTTTGTTCTGTTTATATGATGTGTGTATGATATCAGCTTTGGTATATTTTGGTAAACTGAATGTTTGTTCATAACGTTGTTAAACTATGTAGATATAGGATGGACATAATGATATTGTTCTGTCATACAACTGCAGCTAACATCTATCATAAACAATGATCAACATTGTAAGCGGTATGAAAATATGGGTCGTCTAGAATAATCATTAAACAGCCAATTACATTACAAACTCTATAGTCTATATATAGATATCTCATTCTTATTGCAAATCTTTAACCTATAAAATGTGAGGCAGCAAGAAAATTGTAAACAACAAAACTATTCGCTTTTTGCGTTAAGCTCGAGCACCGTGAAATAAAGTGGAACCGAAAGAATGACAATTCCTAAATGATTACAGGACAAATAATGCGTTGCCAAGTATAGTCGTAGCCTAGAACGAGTCCCAAACATGTCGGTGGCTCCATTTAACATGCCCATAGACTGGGGTTGGTCCCGCGTGAAGAATACTAATGAACTGCAAACTATTTTAGAACATATCATTAAGAAACAGGTCACATATGGAAAAATGCCGGGTAGGGTGCATTGAACGCGGCCAAATCATAAAATATGTCGATAATGCAAATGTAAAGGGACACGTTTTATTATGATTCTGTTGAATAGTTTTTGTGAATGATCATTTAATTTGAACTCGTTTCAAAGCTGAGTCGGCTGGGGGGAAATCTAACAGCTGTAGAGGATACAGAATACGGAATTCGCGGCATTCCAGTGTTAATTAATTAATTTGATTTACATTTATAAACTTTGTATTTTTGTTTTTCTTGTAAAGCACTTTAAATTAAAAGAAAAACAAATATGTATCCAAGTAAATATTTTGAAACCACCATAACTCGGATGGCATGTAGGAATATTTTAAAATGCCAAACCCTTCAATTTACCTTCAACAGACATTTCTAGAATTAAAAGTACCTACGTTGAAGGAAAGAGATGTAAATATGATTTTCGGTTTGCACGAAAAGGAAGTAAAAACGTAATAGCAGGTGTCGCGACACATCTGCGCTTGACTGAACGGCACGTGCGACCCAGCCTTCAGTTGAAAGATTCTTGCCAAACTAGTCAGAGATTTCTAATGACAAATCTTGGATATTGGTTATGCATGTGTAACACGTGCTACGCAACTAATCCGGTCAAGTTTTAGGCCTATAAACAGGTGAATCCGAAATAGCAGATCAAATAGATACAGAGATACGTGTTGTGGCGTGCGATCTCTATGAATAATATAAATAAAATATACGTTAACATACCAATAAAATACTTCATTTTCATTTTAAATTTTCAGAAAATTTCATTCTAATGAATACAAGCAGGTTTTTTGTTGTGAAATATAATCTATATATAAATATTACTCTGCGTTTAAAAACGTAGTATTTGTCTTATTGGATGATTTGATTGTTATTACCAAAACAACAATCTCGAAAACTCGAATAATACCTACTAACACAAACATCTGCAATAATTAAGCACATGTGAAATGATCGAGCAAGCTTATACGTAATGGTTGTTAAACGGCGATTCCCAAAACCGCTATAAAAATCCATCAGGAACCGTTGTTCCCCGCCCAGAGTCCTTTTGAGGCAGCGTCGGTGATTTCAGGCTAGCAAACAAACGCCGTCTGAAATGAATTATAAGCCATCGATTTATTATTACAATCAGCCTGTCGCGTAGCTTCCTGATCGCGAAATTGCTTATGAAATTGGCAGCCGCTCGTGCTGGCCACGCGATGTCGTTAATGACGCATAAAAACCGAAGAGCGCTTTACTTTTCAATTATGATTGAGGTATGTCGTATGCAATTTACATCGCACGCTCAGTGCTTTAGCGTTAAAAAATAGCGGTACTTAATGGTGTTCGCACGGTCGCGGTGTATGGTTTTGAATTATTAGAAAAAGATAATCGTGTGGAATAATGCTTTACTTTTTTATTAAATTTGGTACTTTTATATTACATAAGCGTTGCTAATCATGCTTTCGCAATGCAATATGATCGCAATCTTTATCTTAATTCGTGAAAGTCAATTTTCATTTTAATTTGTTATAAAGTCAACGAACGCGCGAAAGGTTAAAAAAGGGATAAAAATGCATACTTTTATATCCTACAATCTTCGGGAACTTAATTTCATTATTGAGAATGGAAAAAACTTAGAAATATTACAAACGAGCCGTCGCGGCGTCGTCGGCTTGTTAAAAAGCTATTAATTCAATTTTTGACGTATTTCAATAAACGCTTAACACCTTTTCCCTTAAGCTATCATTAGGCTTATTATTGTATCCCGACGCGACCGATCAGCATCAGAAATGCGAGTTTGAAACAGAACTGGTTCGATTCTATGTTGATAACATCGACATTAAGTGTTACGTTATTCATACATTATAATGTGGACTTGTTCAAGAAATTTCAAGATTCTTAAAGGGATAACGAAACATTCTATGACAACAAAAATATCAACAGTAATTCTAGTTAAAATACAAAAGAAATAAATTGGTGCTGAATTTTTCATTAACATTGGATATATCAACGTAAAGTTGAAAATGCAAGGTTTGAATATATTATTAATCAAGAAAAATATTCCTTTAATCTTATCAAAAAAATCTAATTTAGTAGGTACCTACTAGATTTGATGAATCTGGCTGTTTTTGACGTGACAACGTCTTATAATTCGATAGCGCCGGCTGCACGCACGAAAAAACATGACTCATGCGGCGTTACCTCGCTCTGAGGCGTTCCGTGTAAGGCTTGAAGTGCAAGCGAGAGCGCGGAACGAGCGACAAAGAAGCACGATCTTTACAGACAACCAATTTTTTTATTTAAAACACGATAATTTTACAAGTATATGTAATGTTCAAAATGTATATTAAAAGAGCGTGAAAAAATGTAATTAAAATGTCTATAACAAACGTGCCCCACAAAGGACATAGGACACAACAATCGAACGACTCCTAGCGTAAACTTTACCTATAAGGAAATGCGAGAAACAAACACCCGAACCGAAAACGGCGAGATTACAATTTATAAAGCTCGTTAAGTTCATTAAAAGGCTTAAATTTTATCTGCGCAATTTATGTTAACCACCGAGCGCGATGCGCGGCGTATCGATACAGCTTCTTACTAATTGGAAACGCAACTAATTAGAATAATTCACGGTCCCTACATGTATCTCATAATGAAATGAAATTGTTCGATTGTTGGAACACGTTCTACTAACTGTACACGGTATCTGGGGATCTGGAAATTGTAATTAGGTTGCTGATGGTGTAGGGAAGCGTAGAAATGTTATAGACCGGGAGATATTGACACAAAATTTCGAGTCATTTGTAACAGGATGGCGGTTCTACAGGGTTCCTAGTACGCAATGACAAAAAGAAAAATGATGGTGTGAACGCTGGTACCGGCGGCTTAGTCGCGTGGGCGTTAGTCGAACTCGTCGGAAAATAGCGAAAGTCAAACGATTTGTAACAGTATGGCACTTATTTTTCCTGTAAGTTTGAGGATCAACAAATATAAATACAAAATTTCAAAGATCTAGGTGTTGGAAATCTCCACTTATATAAATTAATAATAAATTAATTTTTCAAGTATGACAGCACTTTTTCCCCCTACTAGAAGTATGGCAAATATAATAATGGTCACATTTTATCAAATACTCTCCAAAAATCCAAATGCAATACTGGTACAAAAAGTTTGGCGAAATAAAAATTTTTTGCAGATTTTCGGCGGTATGGCGACCATTTGGAATCGTCCGAAAAGTATGGCATGGCGATTTTCGTAAATGGCTGCACGACGATGGTTACCTGTGCAAAAGTTAGCCTGGTACAAATGGTTGAATAATTGTTTTATTTAAATCAACACATTCGCGTCGGTATGGCGGGCTGTAAGTCACACCGGAAAAGTATGGCATGACACTAACGCCTACTTCTTTTTTATGGGCTATCGGTAAATTCTAAAATTTTTGTGTTACAAATCGTTTGACTTTCGCTATTTTTCCGACGAGTTCGACTAACGCCCACGCGACTAAGCCGCCGGTACCAGCGTTCACACCATCATTTTTCTTTTTGTCATTGCGTACTAAGACCCCTGTAGAACCGCCATCCTATTACAAATGACTCGAAATTTTGTGTCAATATCTCCCGGTCTATTAGTCATATCAAAAATGACAAGGAGTGCATAGTATAATTCGAATTAGTTAATTCATTTCTGAGGTACATACATACAAATTAATACATAGTTTTGTTATGAAATAGGTTTATGGAATACATATTGCAATTAGTCTATGAATATTCATACTATTAATAAAATTAATTTAGAAGTAGATTGGTATATTAAATTGATGAATAAATTTTGAAATTCCTCATATTTGTAAACCTTAACGAATATCTTGTATTCTAAGGAATAACAATAAAATTCAAATCTTAGTCAAATGCTTAAAATATAGACGTCACAAATCTAAAATACACATATAGCTACATGTGGGTTAACAAATACCATATCAATTGGCTTTTCTCTAATAATAACAATTTCAATTTTGTCAATTGTTTACTTTTAACTAATCACCGTGCGAACATTCATCACCTTTCACACGGCGCTGTCATTAAATCACAATACTGACCCATGACCGATTGCAAAGGTCAGTAACGGATATACAGTTCCTGCAGTCATTAGCTAACCCCATTGGTGACAACCATCAGCCTTTCACACTTCGTTTTTGACATATTTTTCCATGGCAGATTTATGAGCTAACCACGTAATAGATCATGAACGATGATTGTATTCAATAAAGTATGGAAACAAATTATTTTTGGTAGAAATATAATGTAATTTTATTTTTAATGGGTTGCTTGGAAGAGATCACTACTAAGTAATAATGCCGCCAAATAACTAAAGGTACTGTTTTTTATCTTTATTATTTTAGTAGGTAGTACAAAAGAGTAAAGAAACAATATACCAAATAAATAAATATGTATTGTTCAGTACTAAATATATAAACATACATGATATTTACTATGAGTTCTGCCCTATCAAGGCCGCGCCGCGCCGCGCCGCGCCATAGCGACGTCCTCGGTTACATCTTCAAGCAATTAATATTTAAATGTGTGGTACCTAACCCTAAATTGGCGGTTTGGCAACGTCGCCAATTTTGAAATTTCCATAATATTTAACGCGTGCAAAGCTAATGGCGCTTTATCGAGCCAAAGCGACACAGTAGAAAAAAAACAGAAATAAATATATGTATTATGTATGTAGTTTATATTTTCCCACTTACTATTTTTTTTGCATCGTTAATATGACAAACTATCGCAACGTAGATTTTGTTTTGCGAATTAAGCAAGAGAAAATATCAATTAATTGTTGTGGATGATAAGAATAAAAGTACTAAATGTGATAAATTAATATACCCATAATTACGCCAATTTTGTCATAACATCAACTTCCTCATGACATCCCCTGATATTTTGTATTTCCGGACATTCAACTGAGTAATGTCCCTTGTCCACTTCCTAAAGAACACATGTTTGATTTACATGAATATTATCTAGTTGTTTTATAATTGTATTACATTGTCTCAGTAGGTTATTTATTCATACATTTTATTCTATATTATATATGTACACGCACACGCACACTTATAAATGTTTACATAATCAGGTTAAACTTATTAAATTATAGAAAATATTAGAGAACTATTAAATTAATATAAATTAAATTTTAATGCCAACACAGCTGGTGCATGGAGCATTTGAATAAGCTAAATAATTGTGGTAATAGAGAAAACTATCGCCATGAATTTTATAATCTTATTTATGAAATCAAATCGATACAAGTTAATATTATATTCATACAGATCCAACAAACGTTTTGTGATTCAACTTTAATCGTTTGACCACACGTAGCTATTTTTATTATTATTGGGTAATTTTATTCAATTAATGGGTACTTAAATCAATTTAGATATATTTAAAGCGACACAGCATTTCGATTTAAATAATTGGAAACAAATAATCGACACGAGTCTAAAACATGCAATAAAACCGTATCAATTTTTCAGCCGTATCATTGGACATGTTCTACTACGGACCACCGTATTGCACTATCAGCTCTGTCTGCAATTTGCCTTTGAGACTGCCGGCGATCAACTTCTTATCAGCTCATAGAAATGATAAAATCTACAGCGGCGACGAGTTCATTATTGTTCCGCCCATTAACGCCCATTAAAATTGCAATCAGTACTCACTTATTCATATGTCGACGAAGAGGAACAACGTCACGTCGGGTGTCGCATCGTAACCGATCCTTAATTACTCGAATTCATCTTGTCGCCATCGAGCGAGGCCGCAATGGCCGCTACTGATACATAATTAAACATGAAATTACCATTCGATAAGTTCCGGCGGTAACTCTCTGATCCAATAAACCCCCAATGATATTATGACTGTGACTAATTCTGTTAGTTTTAAGGTCAGTTTCGGCGCCGCCTCTGATAAAAACTAAACAAACAGTCTCTAGAACTAATGAGTGTGTAATTCTGTTAGGATGTGGAAGTTTATGATACATTATAGATTGCATTGGAGATCGGAACCCTGTGGAATAAAAGAAGCCTTGGCGAAAACGAAGCGTCAGCAATTTAGCAATTATGAGTTTTATAATAATTGGTTTCTACATGTATATGAAAGTACAAGAAAAGAAAAGAGCTGTATTCTAATTTAATTGAGAGTTCGTGATTGTGACTTTTTGAGAACTGCCTATAAAAGTTGCCGATCAAATTGGATCATAAAACTCAGTATTAACCTTTCACCGGCTTTATTTAACGAAACGGCTAAATGATTTGATTCTCATGGTACTTAAAGATAGCGTTTTATTTTACTTTTAAATAGCCTTTATTATCTTTTTCATGTATATCTAACATTATCTGCTGAAGAATGTTATGGCTCAGTAGATGATATTTAAATCTGTAAATAATCACAACTAACAACAATAATACAACATTTTCTTTTATTTCTATCGATATATCAAGCAAATGATAAACAAATTATCATAGCTGCAACAGTCATGTACATCTTCCCTTCACACAAAATTTTCAGCGCTAGTAAACGTGCCAAACACAAATAGCGGTAATGTTCACGTTGTACAGTGAAGGCCTAATAGGGAGCGGTCAAAGAGGTTCGAGCGCGCAATGAAATGTTTATTGGCAGCCGAAGAAATGGCGCCCAGACGGCTTCGCGCCCCAAGCGTGGATAACGAGTCGTAAATGACATTACATTCAATCAAACCTCTCGATTGCACGATTGATACTATCGGAATGAAAACTGCTCCAACGAATTGAAAATCGATTCGATACGCAACGTTTGGTGAGCGATTAAATTTGGTTTTACTGTGAAACTTTCCGCTTCTGCGTTTGATTGATTTATTTACATATTTTATTTATGATCTAATAGTGACAGGTGGGATCTGGTAATTACTGTATGGAACTAAACCGCTTTGCCTTCTATTATGAAATTTGCCTTGAATTACACAACCGAATACCATGCTTATGCTAATTTTGTGTTTTTAAAGGTAGATGTTGTAGTTATATTGCAAATACATATTTGAAATAAAGACTTATGTTCAAGTTGTGTGAAACAAGGCACGTTTCTTATTTATAGATTAAATAATAATAGGGAAACTTTCTAGGAGTAGAAAAAGAGCTTTTTCGTACGAAACGTACTTAATATAAATGTTTTACGTTACGTATGGTAATAAGATGTTGTTTCGGATATTCAAACGAGGGACACCTTACGTGTAAACTTTGCAATTATTGCTAAATAAGGGGCTTATTATTTATCTCGATCTGTGTTGGACGCTGTATTTAAGAAGTAAGGCCGTGTTTACGAAGATTATATGAAATCTTTTTAGAATTGATTAGAGGGTTACTTGGTAAAGAAACCTGACTTCTAATGAATACTCATGCCCGCTGTTAAATTGAAAACATTTTACATTATTATATGTTCTTTCTAAAACGGTAAAAGTTAGGTATATCTGTATTAACCTGTTCTTTATAACTCTTTGAAAGTAAAATGAAATAATATTAAATTAGATTAAGCAGAATTATGTCATTATATAAATGTAACAAAAAAAATATTGACAAAATATTGCGGTAAAAATTAAAAAAAAATATAATAAAAACACAAATATATTTAATGCTTTGTTTTATAGTATTCACATGCTTTATAAAAATATTGTAATTGAAATGAAAAATAATATCACTCTTTACTCTATGTACATAGTGAGCGCGTCCTTTCAATGACATGCTACGATGTCTCGTAGACGACACCGTCTCGGATCGACGACGTCAGTCATTCAATGCGCTGTGTTAACGAGTACCATGCAAATTGTGTCGCTAACAATATTCTAGAAACAAGTGCGGGCTGGACGCATTTGTTTTTTTTACATACTGCGGGTACTCTAATTTTGCATAGAGTGATTTTAACGCCTAGGTTGTTAGGACGGCAATTAAGGGAATAAGTACAAGTTATAATTATACCAAATCCATCTTATGTGATTAAGAAGTTGCCTTGGTAATCCTAAATATTGATGTTTATTAAAAGTAAACATTATAATTAGATATACCTACGTTACAAATAAAACATGAATTAAATGACTACTAAATAACATAATGAAATATGAGAATCACGTTCATATTCAAGTTTAAATAAAAAATATTGCAGGGAAAATTGCATTACTGCACCTTTACGAATACATGATGTGTACTTAGAATTTTAAATTTGACAGTTCCAATTTGACAGTTGCAAATTGGTATACGCGAAAAGGTCTGATTCAAATCATTATTTCACTTGTTTGGAATATAAGGTTTACCTTCTATCAATAAGGTCGTTATATTTGTGTTCTCACGTCTACGTTCGTTGAATTTTCTCCATTCTATTTATACCTACTCTATACAGTGAGTAGTGGGTTCCTAGTAAATATTGATATTTTCACCCATCCTTGTAGGACTACGTAGCTCTAGAATATATTATGTTAGAGCGTGGCGAGCTATCATATAGGTATGTGAAACTTTAAAGAATTAGGTACGTACTCTACTTTCGAAGCACTGGTACAATAAGAGAACATAGTCTATGCCTTCGTACAATCAATCAATAAATTGTCATCATCTTTAAACACCTCACTTCCCTACAACATTCCATCTTATTTTCTAATCAAAACTTATCGTTAGCTGAAGAGGATAAACTTACATGGTATACAAAGCTCTACCGTTATCTAAACACCTCATGTAAGCAGCAACCTGTGAACCTGTGAACATCTATATGTTTATTACGTACTTCAAGAGTAGTTCGACAATATAGTTCCCAATAAATGCATTAGATCTGTTGTCCACACCGATGGGTGGGCGACCGCCCGTAGCTCCTCATCTAAACTCCAAAGTCCAAACATCGCGTGGGCTGTAAACATTTAATCGCTTACATATTATTCTCATCTTATTCTTATGAGTTACGTGAATGAAAGCTATTATACGTGTTAACGTTGTGGGAAATGTGCTTTTATGAGAATGTTGTGAACGATTGAGCTATATTGTTACGGAATATATGGGAGGATTATGGTTTGGAGATGATCGAATGATGATTAATTAAATTTTATTGCTCTCTTTGCCAAGTTGAGCTTATATTTTATAGAGAGATATTTCAGTTAATAGGGTGCAGAAATTTCCAATAAGTGTGATATTTGAATTAATATATATCTAAGTAAAGTAATTAATTCTAATAAGATGTTGACGAAAATAATACAAACGTTGGATTTGCAATTTGCATAGCTAAATTTACCCTGAAGCACGAGTTGTCTAGTTAAAGACCATTTACAACAAGATATTCTATTGTAATTTTGCGATATGTAAAAAGTTTCGCCGCCTACCGTATAATTTTGTCGAGTATAAAGAACAATAAATATTTATAAAACCACTTTTCCATCTCGGGTAAATTGCGGTATAATCAACCTTAAGTTTATCACAATGTTTTTATATCGATTGCTCTGAATACATTCAGTGAGTAATTGTTACAAAGTACTAACTACTGAGAAGGTCCGTGACGGAGTAACAGCCAATTAACTTGATATAAATTGTTTTATTATTTCACTTGTACGGTGTACCTACCGCTCATAAAGTTTTACCAGAAGCCGCTGCGTGCTTCGTGCCTGAGATCTCAAGCTGTTATTACGAAAAGGTATTTTGATATAATGAACGCTGAAAATGTTCGACGAAATGTGTTAAGACGATAGAGTTGTTCTCTAAATAAAAATTGCTGTGTTATATGCAATCTTTTATGACGCATGAGTATGTATGCACAACATAAACATTTTATCCTTCGTATTTAAAAGTTTTCAATTATAAAATATATTACTAACAGGATTTTTATATGTCTAATTAGTAGGAATAAAATACGAAGTATACTTTTGACGACTGTGTGGCGTGTGCCTACCACCCTCAAAGCACTTAAATAATATTTGTAAAGATGCACAATATCTCATCTTTTTACAACTACAATAAACGTCAACATCTCCGTTTTAATGACATAACAATTTAAATAATTTGTCAACGCGGTGATGGACTTGAAGATAAAACGCAGTAATGTGCGACCAACAAAAGATACTAAGGGGCAATTCGTCAAAAGCGTATCGATGGTGCGTCAACAGTTTTACGACGACGTTGACCGATGACAGAGATGCTCAAGATAATATATTACCTGTTGAGTTAGAAGCCACATATTCGATTTATGTATCTAATAAGAAGTCTAATTTAATTAAATCATTAACGCATTTTGTTTTACTGCGTTCACTTCGTAAATATTTCAGTTTATTTCATTCTAGAGAAAACTTTATAACTTTTTAAATTTATACTAATTTTACGGTTCCACACGTGTACGTAGGTACTTGTATTTCTAAATTACTGAATACAGATTAATAATATAACAGACCATTTGCAAAGGTGATCATCCTATTGACGTGGAACATAGTTTAAAAGTTTAAACATATAGGACAGATTCCGGAAAAGGATTTATTATTTATGTACTTTATATCGTGTAAACATATAATTGAATTCTTCTTCATTAAATACCATATACACAGAACATCAACACATAGTTTAATTACTTTATCCATACAATTTGAAGCACATACATAGTTGCATCGTTAATTCCCACGAGCGCTAATGAACATTCGTCCGTTCATTCAAAGCCCACGACGCCCTATCGCGCACATCGCGAAAATCACTATGTCCTGGGCAATGGTGTGTACACAGCGATTTGACACCGACGCCTGTTAATATAAACGGACGCCATCAATATACAGCTATCATGTCATCGGAGACGTTAAAGCATTACAAGCCTTTAGCCAATTTCACTTTGCATACAATTTGTCATTGTAAAATTATAATTTGAATAGATCACCCTGGTTATATAATGTTGATGGTCCATGCATTTACAATAGATTATGGTGGCGTCTGCAGCAGAATTAAATACTTATTTTTTATAGCATGATTAGACACAGCTAAAGTTTATTCTGAAATATTTCCAAATAGAGCAACAAATAAAAAGTGGCACAGAAAAAAATACATGTTTTCCTTACAGTTTAATAAGAATAATTTTGTATTTAATTTCCATGTCATTATATAGTTAAAATGTAGATTCCCTGTGCACACGTGCTATATAGACCGGACTCTCAGTGGAGTTTCGTTTGCAAAAATAGCGGACCTAAATCTGACTTCTGATATATATTGTATAGATCCCAGACATCCTATAGACAGATGTTGCCAACCAGTTTTGTGGTCCCCCTCTCCCCACCCCGGTAATTAAATATGGCATACAAAGAAAAAAATAAAAATTTCCAAAACATGCCGTGTGGGGTATCAAATGAAAGAGCTTATTGAGTAGATCACGAATATATAGCATACTATAACATTTCTTACACTTTCTCTAAGATTTTTTAGAAAATTTACGAAAATGCTCCATTTTTGAGTTAACTTTAAACCACTATAGATTGAAAACTCATGTATATATTTTTTAAATTATTATTTTAAATAATTAACAATAGTCCATTGTTTACGATTCAATAGTTCGTACAGTGAAATAGTTGCATGGGGGAGTGGGGGGAGCATTCAAAGATGGCGAGTATATTTTCAAGTTTATGCCAGAAATAAAGGCCTAATACAAAAATATCGGTGTCAGGGTTTAGAATAATTATCTCTGCAATATGGCAGAACATTCTTGAATCAGCCTCTGTGTGATTAGATTTCAAATCGGTAACTTCAGTGAAAGTTGCGCCTTGCAATTTAAAACATTTAGTGAGGTCATCAAGTCCACCACATACATATAGCTCACTTATATTATATTACGAACTATTGAATCATAAACAATGGACTATTGTTAATTATTTAAAATAATAATTTAAAAAATATATTGATGGGTTTTCAATCTATAGTGGTTTAAAGTTAACTCAAAAATGGAGCATTTTCGTAAATTTTCTAAAAAATCTTAGAGAAAGTGTAAGAAATGTTATAGTATGCTATATATTCGTGATCTACTCAATAAGCTCTTTCATTTGATACCCCACACGGCATGTTTTGGAAATTTTTATTTTTTTCTTTGTATGCCATATTTAATTACCGGGGTGGGGGGAGGGGGACCACAAAACTGGTTGGCAACATCTGTCTATAGGATGTCTGGTATCTATACAATATATATCAGAAGTCAGATTTAGGTCCGCTATTTTTGCAAACGAACATCTCCTTGGAGCCTGCTCTAATAGGTATCGCACATTTCCAAATGAAAACAATGAAATCAAATCACATTTCTTATACGATTACAAACTACACAACTCATAAGAAACAAATCCAAACGTTATTTAAAGACGAATCAATCACGATGACAGAAAGCACATTACATTTCAGTTCAAAGGAGCGAATTTGAATCAGACATAATAAAAACCAACGCGATAACAACATCAAGGCACCAACAAGCGTCGCTAATGCTGACAGAGTCGCAATATTGGGCAAGCATACGAAATCAATAATTGCACTTACACAATGAGATACAACTTGGTTATCCATATTGGTGTGATAATTTTTCACCAAATTTTTTGACACCTGCATTCATAATCTCCTCTCATCTTGTAACCGGTTCAGTTGGATTCCGCCGCTAATTTACGTGGTTTCGTTTTAGATATTCAAATTTTCTTATTTGCATATTCTGAAATAGTTTACAATTATCTATATCAACAAATCAAGCCACATCTCAAATGTAACGCATCGATTCCGATCGATTCATGAGATTAATAAATTAACATAAATTTTTGCCTCAATTTTATGTAATCGTGAGTAAATTTCGATTTTACTTTCGTGTTATAATTAATTACTTAATTAGATATGGGAAATTATGAAATAGTATCGAAATTTATGAAAAGTTGAGCCTAAAAATCAGCAATAAAAATACTAAACTGCAATTATTTGTGTTAAAATAATTGTAATTGATAAGCCATCATTAAAATTGACACGAAACGATGATAAAACCGAAATTCCGGCCATACATTAGTGACGCAAAAATAAATATATACCTTAACTATTTTTTTTTTTTTTTTTTTTTTGTATAAAATAGGAATAGATACGAATCAGAAAAGCTCTCTTGATTGTGACCAAGATAAAATAAATTTTGAAGACTATAAATTAGAATAAATTAATAATCTACTTAAACCTAGTTACAAATTACAATAGTACGACTATTTTTGTTTGTTCAATTAAATAAATCAATATTAAATGCAGTTATAAAACAGTTACATTTGTAACTACGGTGTTTTGATTTTTTGCAGAATACCCTTACTTATTAATAACCATATCTTATTCACCGAGTCATTACCTAATGACTTAATAATAATGACATCGAGCACTTTAATTCAGTTCAATCACTTTTCTCATATAATTTGCCATTAAGAGCGGTCTTACACAGCATTTATTTCTTAATACCAGTACATCTTGATTGCCCAAGAGACAACTACAATTAAGTTAAAATGCGATCTCTCTACTGCAATCTGGATGAATATCTCAGAGACGCATCATAAAATCGTTCCGAAAACTTAATGTATAAACCTTTACCTCTCTTATAAGGTATATAAAACTGTTCGGCTTCATTACGATGCATGTCGAGATCAATAAAAACGTAATTAAAAGATACGCTACTTGAATTTCAACAAGTAACGCAAGTATTTAGTTTTATATGAGCTTTAATTGTATGACAATTTATATTTAGCGCTTATCGTTAAAAATTTAAATAACTCAATCTTTATTTCATGTATATTTTTAAAATTATAGTAAAAATGGTCAATAACTTTCATAACTAATCTTTGCAAAAATTCTTGTTCAAGTAAAACAGACACTATCTATCTATCATTTCTATTGAGTTGTGAATTTGTGATGTATGTATACAAATTAATTCTTAATTAATTAAATATTGAAAGAACATCCTGCAAGACATTAAACAATTCTTAACGATATATTTATTTAGAATAATTGAAAAACACTCTGTTTAATGATGGAAGTTTGCCGGCTTCTAGATAAATCGCTAAGGTGAGGCGCAATAAAATTTATAAATAATAAGTTATCATGTTGTGATTAATAAAATACACGGCATTCCCCAGGGATATCAAACTGTGCACAGTTATAATGCAGAAATATTAGCAGGTCGAGCTGGTCAATTTAATAAGAAATACTTACATTTTAAACGCTCTTGTTAAATTTTTTGGTACCTGACAGCAGTTCACTGGAATGGCCCGAGTTTATTTTGTTCTGAAATGAAATAAAGTATATTTTAAACACCGTTAAAAAGGCCGCCATCTTGTAGCCCTCTGAGGGAACACATGCGAAATAAGATTTTATTGATGACCGTGATTGAGTTACCAATATGCCGACTTTGCTAAGCATTCAGAACTGCAATGTATTGGAATTTGTACTCAATAATTTTGTGAGCCGGTGCTTTGAAATCGAAGATGTTTATGTGGCTCATGCTGCAGAATATCTTAAACGAGTGTTGGATGGATTAAACGAGGCCATTCAAAATGCCCATTATACGTTGAACAGTTTATGAAGAGATTTTCCGTGATGTTAAACCTCTTAACTTTATTTTTTAGGCATAATATAATTTAAAAAAAAAAACAAAGAATAGTAATATCATCTTCCATTGCCACGGTGTTAATTACGTTGTAATAAAAGATATTTGCATTTGAAAATGTTAGTATTGAGGCTGCAAATATGGGATTTTGCTGACTCTATAAATTCAATACTATCAGTTGTAAGCAATTTACCTAGATGTTTATAAATGTCAATTTATTTAACCATTTGCATAAATCTGGCGTTGTCAGGACGTCAGCGGATACAGGTGTATCTTGAAAACAATCAACTCTTGCTCTGAACAAAATCTGTGCAACCAAATGTATGCCAAACAAAAAATACAGAGTAAATGCATTCAATTCAGGTGTGTTCTTTATGTTGGCTGAAATTTAAACTATAAACTATATTGTGACTGAAAATTGATTAATTAAATGAGACATCTGTGAATTTGTTGTCAAAATAAAAAAAAGTCGAAATGTCAAGAGCACACTGAAAAATAAAGTTACACGATTAAGAAAAATGCCTAAAAGTTTCCAATAAGCAAAACAGGTAAGTTTCGTGTGCGGTATGAGGCATATAGTTTTCACTTTTTCAGTTATAATTCTTCTAAGGAGGAAGGTGATCGGTCGCCGGTATAGTGAAATTTTTATAAGTTTCCAACGGGAATCGAATCTGAAACCATCTCGGAATGTAAATGTCGGCCTATAGTGAATCACTTTACCAAGAATCCAATAAGGAATCTCCTTTCTTGACATTGCTAACTCTTCGATAAATTTAATCTAGCAAGAAAAAAACACGCAATTAAGCTTCTTTATACCGCTATTAGTGCGCTGTTTTTTATTGGTTTATCCGTTTAATATCAGCAATATTTACGACGCTCTCAAATTATTTCATAATTTAATTGATATAATAATCGAAGTATTATGTATTGTTGTATGGAGAGGTCCAAAACAACGCCGGACGCAGGTGTATTGTAAATACGGATGTTACACCCCATCTCATTTACAAAAGGAAAAAACTCGAAATGTTGACCAAAATTTAATTGTTGTTCTTTTCGTGTCTGCCTTTTCTCTTAGGGAATTTGACCCCCTTTTAATAATATGAAGATAACTATTCAAAATAAATTGAGAAAATATATCCCTGATTCTTGGCAAAAAGAAGAACGTTGCGACATTGCGAAATAATAGAGCATATTTTATTAATTAGGTACATTTGATGGATGTGGTTCTTTAAATAAAAACTAAAAATATTAATTGTTTAGATGGAGAAACGAGAAATCTTTTAAAGCAACTTTTCAAGAAGTGTTTGTTTGTTCCAAAAATTATCTGTTAAGATAGAGGGAGAAGAAATTTTGTGTCCCACAGAGAGCTGCATAAAAACGAGGTAGTCATTATAGATAATCAGATTATGTAAAAGTGATTTTATATTAAAAAGAGACCCGGCTCCGTTTTTTGTTTAAAAATTCGTCTCCGAGGGCAAAAAATGATTGACTATGCCTTAATCCGAAACTAATAGCAATAATTTGATATGAATAACGGTCATTACTAAAATATTTCAGTACGAACTAAGTTAGCACAAGTCTGATGCGACAAATTAATTTTATATTAAAACTTTTACTTCAGTCAAGCACTGGCCCATCATTATTAAGATAAGATACGCTTATTTCATTTTATGCAATGATATAATATCTTTATATAATATGTGTGATTAAAATTATGAGATAGTTTGCTTACTACATAGTTACTACGAACTTAAATATCATTTGTAGGTCGCAAACTTTTGTTTATTTGAAGCGTTTTGAGTATCATCAATCAAAGGAATTTAATGTTCTCTGACCGCTCCCAAAGTAAACAAAATATAACTAATGAACAATAGATGAGTTAGTTTGTGAAAATTAATTTAACCGGAATTTTACTTGCGGCTCTTTTTCTATCCATCAATCAAGAAACCATAATGTACGTTTCTATCTCTTTTTGTTCATAGTTATTGGACAGAGATAAAATATATTACGTATGTTGTGATGGTAAGCAACCCCTAATTCACACGAATGACTTGGGGTAAAGCTTCCTAGAGTAATCTCTGGTATGAATCAACAGAAGTTCATTATATCTAACAAAGTGAATGTTTAAGTAATACCACAATGACCAGACTAAATATTTATTTATTTAACACACGTGATAACGTGAAGCACCATTCATTACTCTGTACATAAATATTATGATCAATAATGAGAAGATCACTTATATTAGTAAAACAAAATGTTGCAATAATGATATCTTCAGACAGCCATAGTTTATCTTGCTTCGTGTCATCATATTGTCATGTTATGAACAGAACTTGAACAGAACAAAAATAAAAATAAAAACTCGTTAAAAAATTGCATCAAATGTTGTCAATATTTATTAAATGAAAAGTGAAATAGAAAAATTATGTTTTAGACAACGAACAAAACGGCTTTACCAATTTCCGTTACAAAGATTTACACGTACATAGATGCAAATTAAAACATAAAATTAGCGATCGCATGATAAGGGCTCCTGTTTCATTAAAAAGTAATGAAAACTTCCACAGAATATTAATTGTCAGCGTTATAAATAAATCATTTTAAAATACATTTATGTATGTAACTGGTACTTTATATAATGATTACCTGAGGCCCTTTAATAAATCTTAACATTTCATGTTTCGATAAAACATATTGATTACAAATTAGGTATTTATAAACATCTTTGAAGTATTTAGGATCAATTGCATCAGCATGTATCAATTGAATAATGAGCCGGTTTCGATTTTATTATAGGTAGCGTTGGTTTAACTATTACAACCAACATGTCGTTGGTTGGTCAAACTTTCGACATTGAAGCAACAGAATATCATTTTATTAGGTTTGTCTTATCAAATTAAGAAAGGAAAACATCGACTTAGATAAATACCACCGTATGGTACAGCAAAGCTCTGGTTACCGCAACAAATTTTTAAGTCTTGATTTCTGCAATGATTTATAAATAGGGCGATCATGAAGGTTATATGACCTTACAATGTAGCTTCGGATCGCAATAATGGGATAGTGCATTTATTACTAGTCGCTCATTATGGCATGGTTAACTAATTAGTAATTACTTACTTACAATGTTTAAGGAAGCAATGTCGGAAGTTACTGCTTCCAGTTAACAAATTCAGATCTGCATTGAAAAGCAGTCATTTAATTAGTTTTCCCATTATGTGCAGTATTTGTAACAGATATCATAGTTAATTCTGTTCTTTACCCTATTTTTTTAAATACATATAGCTTATTTATAAGAAATCCATTAAGTTTTGGACGTAAGTTTTTTCGGTATAAAAATGATTTATATGGACTCCCGCTATTTTGTTTACGAAGCGATTCGGTATACAAAGCGAAAGATCGATATCATCTAACACAAATGTGTTCGGCATGATGCGAGAATTTTGACACCAAACACTGAACGATAACATCTTAAAACATTCTAATGTTTTAAACAAACTCTTTTATATGGGCTAACTTAATTTCCTGGGAATAAAAGAGATGTTTCTTTTGATATTTTTTACGTCGCGGCCAAAATGTTGCTACACTTTTTCTTCTGGGGAAGCACTCTGTTGACGTTTATCAAGATTGATTTTCGTGAGATTTTTTAGGATACTGTTTTACAATAAATGTCTTAAAAAGAAGTTATTTATTTTATTCATATGATACCAACATTTAGGTAAAGAACAACAACAAAATAAACAATTTGCAAAACAATACTAACTCGTACATCTATTTGCTGAAAAATGTAGGTAATTTCATTTGAAACGAATAATCCATTAATCGCATTAAAGATCATATCAATCATGTATACTTACTTAATCGAGTTGTTTTATTTAGCATGCATATGCAAATAGATTTGAGAGACATGTCCCACAGGTCTTCATGTGCTCTGGCAGTTCATTACCTCTAACTTTCATGTCTTCACTGACGATAGAAATAAATGCAAAACAAGTCATACGACGAACATACTTGCAGCTTTGACATGTATCAAGTGATACAATTAATTTATGGTTAATATAAGCATAAATGTTATTTGTTTACTAACGATGTATGATCATATAATTTTATATGATTAAAGTTCAACAAAATGCTTACAATGCTTACATATTGGAACTAAAAAGTTCACAAAATAAACGATTAAGAACTATGTAATCTTCGACTGTATTAGATCCACATTAAATCGAAAGATAAGAATTGTTAAATATCAATTAACATAACATTTATTGATTGAAATGACCGACTACTTACGTAATGTGGAATGTTTTACAAAACACAGATAGTTTGTCATATGGAAATTATGGGATACTAGCTTTCCGCCCGCGGCTTCGCCCGCGCAGTCAAAGAAAAACCCGCATAGTTCCCGTTCCCGTGGGATTTCCGGGATTGCGTCATTTTCCCGGGATAAAAAGTAGCCTATGTCCTTTCTCGGGTATCAAAATATCTCCATACCAAATTTCATGAAAATTGGTTAAGTAATTTAGGCGTGATTGAGTAACAGACAGACAGACAGAGTTACTTTCGCATTTATAATATTAATAGTATGGATTTTGTTCTCATGCATATTCTAAAGGCAGGTTCTATATATTGTATTCTCGTTGTTAGGAAATTTTTCGTATATTAGAAAATCGATATTTTTCCATCTAATAAATATGCAAATAAAACAAAAAACTGGAATTAATTAAATACTAATAAACCTACTTTTGTTTTGTCGTTTTGTGAGCGTCTAACCTACGTTTGAGACGGTTAAAAATAGGGTTGTAACGGAGGCCTACTTAGCGGAGGCGGAGGCGGATGCGGAGGTGAAGAGGTTCGCCTCCGCGGATGCGGAGGTTAACGGAGGCGGAGGCGGAGGTGAAATTTGTTGGGAAAATTATAATTATCGTCTACTTCTACAAAGTACTGCCAAATTTCACTAGTTTTCGGCTTCATCACGTTATTTAAATAACAATAACTAATAGTTACGCACAAAATTACTTAAAACAATCACGGCTCAATTGCAACTACGCGGTACCGAACGCTTTGACAGGTTGATTCCTGTTATTCATTCACTCACACTTCCACCACCCGCTTGGCCGTGTTCCCGCGGCTTTAGCAAACTCTCGACCATTTCACTTGAAAACACGCAGCCGAGCGGCCGCGTCGCCTAGCGTCGCTCCTTGCGCGTTGTTTGTGATCGTAAATGAACTTCCGATATGACTCCGCATAAATTTTGCGGAGGCGGAGGTTAAATTCTTTGCGGAAGTTCCGCAGTAACGAAGGCGGAGGCGGAGTTCCGTTACAACCCTAGTTAAAAATACCAGTTTCTAATTCAGTTTATGGCGAAATTAAGTTCAGATAGGTAGTATAAGAGCTAACGAAAGTTTATATTTTATATTAAACATATGTGAATTTTCTATAGTAGGGGAGCCCATAATGCTAAATGTGGATTTACTCGAGCGTCACGGGAACCTATTAGAATTGGTAGATTAGACCATAGCGAGAAAAAAAGGTCCTATAATGTTTTCACTTTTAGCGGTGGGGAAGGGTTTTTTTATTTTTTTTAAATTTTAAAAAGAAAAAAATTGGCTTGGAAATACTCAAGCGCGTTAGATATTGATATTTTACATGCTCCAGGACGTCACTGAAATAAAATATACATTAATCTGAATATTTAAGTGGCGATTTAATCGCTATGAAGAAGGGGTAAAAAATTAAAGTAATATTATTCGAGCGAGTCAGATTAATATATGGGGGGGTTAATTACAATACAAGAAGTCCCCATTTCGCTAATCTGACGATTCGAGCTCAACCTTAGGGAATTATGGATTTTTCAAATTTTGATCCTGAGCGCCTGAGCGCACCCACCAACCATAACTGCTCATATTGACTAGAAGTACTAATGAATAGCTAAGGTCCCTTATAGTAATCTGACGCGCTCGAGTAAATCCCAAAATCCCCTCTTGGGCTCCCCTACTACTATTGTTTATATTTAAATTCGTATTTTTAGGTATATTCATAACATAGTAATATCATTAGATTTAATTCATAATACAAAAAATAAAATATCTACTACTTAACAATTTCTATCTGAATCAAAAAGAACGAAAGTGCTTATAATAATTAAATATTTACCAATTCAGTCAAATATAAACCTCACACGAGATACACAATAAGAAATAAAACATCACACCATACACGTAAATTCGCATCCAATTCAAAAATATCATCTAACATACTTCATAAGCCACGAAACAAAATTGATCAGCTCCTAAGCTATTCATAGCAAAGAATGCGGGCGATCCTGGGTTTCTTTAACTACCTGCATGCATTAGGACTGCATGCAACTAGCCTCACCTACAGACCCGTTGCCCGTATTCCCATTTGAGCTATAAAAAATAGATGCTGTAAAATGTTAGGATCTAGTTTTACCGGACTAACGACACATATGGAGTTTGTATATAATTAGCGAAGGAATATGTATTCTATTAGATAAGTATAATAACGCTATTTTTTACAAAAAGTAATGGCAGCTTCCTTGCTCTTACTGAGAAAAGTATAATTGGACCTTAAACAAATGTCTATGAAGTAATAACTGCTATTGAATATTTGTTTATCTGTACCTATACTGTACATACTTTAAATCAAACCAAATAACACTGTATTGTATGCACCTATTCAGAATCTGTGCCAAGAAGCTTTTACTCTAGCGAGCGCAACTCTGTCCGCATCTAGCAGAAGAACACAACCCATCCCAGTCAATTAATTATGCGAATTTATAGAAATAACGTCTCTATTAGATTTCCTGTCATAGATCTAAAACATTTGAAACGGCTATTAGTGGTCTGTGGTTGGACATATGCAAAAACCACAGATCTAGCACTAGTAGATTTGCAATGCTATGGTGAAACGAGATAGATAGCTACGCTTTCATTATGTGAGTGAAGGGGATGTAGATACGTTTTTTTTGTCCTTATCTGCGTGGCCACTTTTTAGATGGCCTACTGTCAAAACTGGGCCAAACAAACAAAGCAGATCTGATATTTAATTAGTTTTCTTGTGTCTACTGTTCTTTTTGGTGATAAATACATTTGGAAGTTAATTATAAAAGTGTTCTGAATGTCCTACGTGTACTGAGTGTTTATAATTATGGGTGGTTGCAGCGTATTAGGCTATAACAGCCGCACGGAAACAAACGCCGATGGAATTTCGTTTCATTCGTAAGTAAACAATTAAATATAGATACATAATATCAGAATCATTATAATTGACTGTTTCCTATCAACTGATCATTCTTATTGTTAATATTTGTCGCGGGGTCTTCCACGCAGGCCTTCACAGGCCTCGGGGTAACTGTTCGGGGCGACGGCCCCTTTCAGTGGTGGCAACGCCGCCTGCAACTACAGGCGGGGCACTGGGTGGGACCTAATGGTCCGAGGTGTCGTGTCCGGGGGGGTGTCCTGCTGCAGTGCGATCGAGCCCGCGTGGTATCGCGGGCGATCTGCTAGCTGCTGCAGGGTGTTAATATTTCGTGGCAGTTTTAGGTTTTAAGTGTAAGATAACCTCAATCACAATGTTGCCTGCAAATGGGAAAAAAAGTCCACAAAATTGCAAAAAAATGTTTGTCCAATAGTTTTCCAACGTATTCTGGCATTCGTAAAATATGGATTGATGCTAGTCGGTAAAATTGGGTACCATCTAAAAAGCGAGAATATGTTCAAAGAATTTTAACGCAATTTTTTTGTTTGCAAACCTAAATTATCTCTCCTTCAGTCAAATGCCACGCCAACAATAAGCATGAATGTAATTACTTATCTACATTTTAAGAAGTTGATTTTAAATCACAATCAAATTCCATTGTTAGATTTCCCTATAACCCTAAGATAGATTATTTTCATATGCGTTTATTAAACTTTGTTACATATTAAATTGCTTTTTACATTAACTCTCTAGTAAAATAAAAGTAAAATATAAATCTAAGAATTTATATTTTTTTAGTTTGAATCTGTGCAGTCAGTATCGGCAACACAAAATGATGATCCAAATTCCAATACCATCAACGAGCTATAGAGGAGTTAAAAGGAATAGACAGAAATCAAATGATTAAAATGTGTCCCCAGGTGCTAAAACTCGAAAACTGGTTTGTACTAAAAAATACATCTTAATTAATAAAAATAACAAGTTATTTGGTAATACATACTTAATAATGGATAAAAAATTATAACCGGAGTAAATTAAGCATTAATTCCATTTTATTTGCCATTAATTGTTAGCATTTCTCTTTAAAAATTGTTTTTATTTCTAAAAGCAGAGTTGTTTTGATGCCATAGTTTCAAATTTAATATATTGAAGTATTTTTATTTCTAATTATTTGCTATATATGTATATTAATGTTATACTTTGATACCAATATATTGGTATTAAAATAATTAATATCCATTATCCTTGACACAAAAAATATTTCATATTCTAAAATTTATTTTTTCAGTTGCAGAAGCAAAAACAGATATCAGCTAATCGTCTTAAGAAATTGCTTGTTAAATGCTTATAAATATGGAAGAAACAGAAGTTCTCCGCAGCATCGAAAACGGAAATAAAGATTTTCTAAAACTCAAGGAAACGATATTCAAGCCAATTACGCAACTTTTCCTTATATCTAAATTTCATAAGCCCAAAAGCGTACGTTTACGTACGAAAAACATTCGACATCGGGCTATGTAGATTTTGTACCTACTTGATTTTTATGTTCCAATATTTGTAATCGGCCCTTAGCACAGAAATTTATACATGTGTTAAATAACCTATGATAATAAAACACATTATAAATAAATAAATAAAATAAATAAATAAATCATTTATTTGCAAGTAAACATGGTATACATAGGTGTTAAGAATAAGATACATTATTTCAGCATGTTTAGCCGTTATTCAACGGCATGCAAATACATTTTTTATTAGATACATTACATAAGATTAGATTAGATTACATTAGATATTACATTTTATATTATGTCTTCTTAATTTTATTTTATTAAAATCAATTCATTTGTTATTCATTCACATTATTATAATTAATATTTCACAATTCATTCATATTCATTACAAAAATTACATACATTATTACAAAAATAATATTAAGACGCAAGTAGACAATGTTAATTACGAGTTTAGGTATTCTTTAACACTATAAAAACATTTCTGTTGAAGCCATTTATAAAGTTCTTTAAAAAATAATTTAGTATCTAAGTTTTTTAATTTAGTTGGCACTTTATTATATATTATTACACTCATACAAAGACAGTTTTTATTATATTTTTTTAATCTAGGATTATCTTTTAAAATTAGTTTACTTGGATCTCTGCGACTACGGCTATTTAAATCACTTGCCTTTTTATAAAGATACATATGCTTAGTCACAAACACGCACATATCATAAATGTAAAGAGATGGCAATGGCAGCAGACAAAGTTTTTTAAATATCGGCTTACAGGACTGATCCGATCTCATACCACATAAGGCCCGTATACATCTCTTTTGAGCCAGAAATGCTCTTGTTATATCGGTACTATTGCCCCAGATAACAAGTCCATAACGCAAAACAGATTCCACGTAAGCGTAATAAGAAGTAAGTGCGGTTTTTAAGTTTGTAACTCTTCTTACTTGCCTTAATGCAAAAACAAATTTATTTAATCTACTACACACATTGAAACTGTATCTGAATTTAATATTCCTTTATTTGTGGTCTT
Source organism: Colias behrii (assembly GCA_029959065.1). Classification (NCBI taxonomy): domain Eukaryota; kingdom Metazoa; phylum Arthropoda; class Insecta; order Lepidoptera; family Pieridae; genus Colias; species Colias behrii. The sequence continues at coordinate 9,418,347 of JARWMC010000005.1, read as the reverse complement.
CCCTTCTCGAATGTATATTATGTATATAAAAACTACAAAGGTAAATTTTCATTAAAAATACGTCCTCAAATTCACCTAATATTATTTATTTATTACACTGAATTGTAATAAATAATTAATGTTAGAGTGAATTTGAGGACGTATTTTTAATGAAAATTTTCCCTAAAATGTAGGAATGTTTATAAAATGGCAACACTCGAAGATAGAGCGAAATGCACTGAGGTGGCCACGCATGTTCGGAATCTAGTAGTGCTAGATCTGTGGCAAAAACGACCTGTACTAGACACCATGCAGGTGACGCTTAGACATCTATTACTCGGCTCCACGTCATCTATATACAAATTGTTTTTCATACTTTTATTATTTTCACCGATGGCTCATATTAAAATATGGCTCGTATGTATGAAGACAGAATAATGACCGCAATCGATTTTCTTGAATTACAAGTTTCTTTTTCCAAGTATTTGTTATATATATCGTTAATTATAATGTGCATAATTAAAATAAATACGCGGAGACGAGAATATTCTGCATCTGTTTGTTGTGAGGACATGTTAACTAATATCTAAATGCATAAAGTACCATTAGCTGGCTATAATAAGGCAATGCTATTTTTCAATACATTTTATTGCGCAGTGGCATGACGAATGTATGCAATAGATATAACTTTACACCGTAAAAAATCGCACCTGGTGAAGCTAAGCACTAATTAGAGGGTGGTTTATAGTTTTATCTGTAAACCACGTAATTGATATTAAAATAAACCTATACATTAATTGTTATGAATACCGAGTTCAATGATTTTCTGTATAAGAGATATTTATGTATTATTCAAAGTTTATTTATACTATTTTGTTTGTAAGACAATTTGTACTATAAATGTTTGTTATAATTTTATTGGATATATAAAAAAATCTAAAGATTGATAAATAGACGATATTTTTTTAATGAGCCCCTGTCATAACACAAAGAAAATTATTTTATAAGAAATTTTCTTTGCTTATGATGTGAGGTAGGACTGTGAGTTTTTATTAGGGCATTATAGATAGTCAACAGTTTTATAACGTGTTCAAATCCTACCTTCGCTGATTGTTTTTTCCTAGATTATATATTTTCCTTGACTTTAAAAGGAGTAAAAATTAATTATCAAGCAAAATAAAAGCAAAATGTGTATACTTAATATGAGCCATAAATAATACAAAATAATTTTCTTGTCTTGCATTTATATTCAGCGAAATATATCATTATAAACGTATGTTTTTAAATTGATATTAATATCAATTAGGTACGTGGTCATGATCTCATACATGCCCCTATAAAAACAATGTAGTATTTTTAATTATGCTAATTATGACGATAAGGCCGGTGCAATGTATCAAAGCGACGTCCTTCGCGAAGGCCGCGTGTCCAGCGCGCGCTGGGTGTGAGTGACCTGTCACGAGTCACGACGCAAGTGAGCGGCACTCGGCAGGGCGCGCGCCGCATGTAGCGCCCGCGCCGCCGCGGCACTCGTCCGCCATGTTAATTACTACGACCAATAAGGCGCCCCGTCAACATATTTATTTTTTTAATTTATGAATCGCAAAACCCACTTCATTAAGCTCCTATCTGTATTGCATCCTTTTTCGAGCGAACTTGACCTTGATCGAAATGCCAAGATTAATACCGAACGAACGCACTTCAGCACGAGTCGCGACTCGCGACTCCATTTAAGGCACGATACTTATTGGTATTCGAGACGTTTTATTAAAATAAAAATCCTAGAGTGGCTACCGAATTCCCCGCCATATATTGCAGTGTCAACATTTATGACGACAACGAAAAAACGTCGATGGCTATTATTAGCGGGTATCAATAAACTCGTTTGTGGTTCTTTGTTTATCGTATACGTTTGCACGTCTTAAAATTTTTCGCATAGACGTCATATCTAGCAGCAGCGATAAACAAGCTCAGTATTATGCCTATCCATTTTAGTGGTCAAAGTGGTAAGTAAATGTTGGCTGAAGGAATGCGAATTGAGTATAATTTCACACGTAAGAAAAAATACATTCCCACCGATATTTTGATTGGTGGACGGCTCGTCAATACGGGAGATCAAAGGCGACCGCTCGTCGCGCTGCATATCGAAACTTGAATCTTTGTCATTCGCGCTCGAGTTGACTGTGCCTCGCCGAGTCACAAGCGCCGCCGTTGGCAATTAATGTAGCCGAAGATCATCAATAAACATCTTTATCACTTCATCGCCTCTGACACCAGGAGTACTTAAACATCTAGGGACCAGAGTTATAAGTTTTGAATATACAGTCACGCACGCCTTTCAAGTTTCAACGGGCTCCGTGTAGATACAAGTTGTTTGCATTTTTATTTTACCCCTGCGAACAAGTAGCGCTAAATATAAACAATATTTACAACAAATCATTAAGAACGTTCGTAACTGGAAAATGAAAATTATTCTATATAATTATTAATGATGCCGCTTTAAATCTACGTGGTTATTGCGTTAGCGGAGTTCGGAGCCGAGTGACCAATTATGACCATTTAAACGGATGGTTAAAGCATATGACGAGTCGTCTCGACTGGCTGTCACTCCATCTACGGTAATCCAATGTTCTATCGATGCCGGCACTTTGATATGGTTTTTCTTCGTAATTTAGACGCTAGCTTCTTACTATATCAAATACCGTAGAATATTGTTGGAAGTGCTAACATAAAACTTAATATATATCTTTGCAATTTGTACGTTCATGCAGGCTGCAGCTATTCATTTATTGTAAATTGATATGCCTTTTTATCATAAGTACATAATATGCCTCCTTCTTTCATCTTCAGAATTCGGATATAATACAATAAAGCAATTATGAAGTGGGACCCGGTATAGCAATCCTAATAGTTTGACAAAAAAAAAATACGAATGAACAGATTCCTGAAAGTATCTCATCCACGCCTATAGATCTTAACTTTCGTTCACAATAAACTAAAGCATTGAGAAACTGATTTCAAAAATAATCCGCACGATATCAGATAAGGCGGTAATTCAAAGATTCAGTTCAGTTCGCGTGATGCTCTGGAGATGCGTCGATAAATTGCAGATCACGAGATTTGTAAATACACCGGCGTATCAGTTACAGGGATGGCGAGAAAGTACGACTCAAGGTTTCATCGTTATATTTTAATCAATTTGTATTTTGAGAGCGGAGGAAATTTTAAGTCTTTACGCTACATACTTATTTCTGTAAACATTAAAAAGAGTATAGCATAGTGCGCGTTAAAAACTGAAATAATATATTATTTATGTTGGCTTCTCTTCTTCAGCTTATTTATAAGCACAAAGTATGATTGCAATAAAATGTAATTCGCTCTATATTATTCGCTCTATAGTATTCTTAATAATCGCAGCTCTACATTCTCGTTTTGCAATAATAAATTGATTTTGCAAAAGCCTATTGTCATTTATACGATAACATCTTATATTATTCTTCCACATAAGAAACCTTCTCCCATATTACGTATAACAATATCGTTTGTCATAAGAAACTCCCCAAATTTTGGGAGACAATAAAACGTTCAAAGACAATGCAAGACATTTGGAGTGATACAAAATAGTAGTACGGGGCCGCGCCGGGAGCATAGCTCCTCCTTCCATTGTAGCGAACAATACGCTGTAACTCCTTACTAACAAGACTTAATGATGGCCCCACTTATGAGTAAAGCGCGGTTGCAATGGTTAAATATTCGAGACAATTATAATTGTTAAAACTAGAACTCTAGTGAACATTTGAAATTGGCAGTGAGTTATATGCAATTTTTAGATAGCTTAAAATTATATAGACTGTTATAACTTTTAGAACTAATCGCAGAAATTATAAAGATGACTCTACATTTATGAAATAGTCTTCTTGAAAGCGTTACACCTAGTATCTAATCTGTGGTTACACTATATTTTACAAAATATACATTGTTTCCGTAAATAAAACTATTAAACAAAAGGGAGATCAACTCCAAAAGCTCTGAAGAAGCACGAATAGTATTTTATTAACAAACAAAGAGGCGCCTATGTAACTTTCTCATTGACTGCTTTTAATACGTACCTTCAATATAACCTCTAAAAATTACAAAACAATAAACCGCTCATCACTTACGGCACACAAAAGCCCGCAGCACACGCACATTTGTATAAAGCATAATAAGCATACCCATTTGGCATATTGTATTGACACACGATAAATATTTGCGAGATTACAACGCGCACAGATTGCGCTTGCGATGTATCCATTGCTCCAGGGGTCCTAGTAGTCTTTCCTGAGAGGACCGGTTTCACTTACAGATAATCTATACGTGCCAATTATATAACTACGTATGCGAATTAGACGCGAATCTCTTTTAATCTCTGTGTATTATAAGCAATTACTAAAGTTATGTTATCTATTATCGAGCCTTACAAAAGTCGCTTTGATGCAAAAGCTTTTGATAAAACCATTTAAAATCGTCTTGATAAAACCATTAAAAATTTATTTCAATCTCATGTTCTTTATGTTAAAATTACCATTAAGACTTAAAAATATAATCTTACCGTGGTGCGAACCTTCCTTGTGTATTAATCTTAAATATTCAAGCAAAAGATAGACTTAAGAAGAAATTGCTATCGCATACACATTTCAACGTGACTGATTTAAGTATTTTAATTACAAAACCCGCTACATATCGAATTTGTGTTCGAGATATCCCGGCTTTATCACTATCAGAGCATAGTGTAAAATACACATTGAAACACCTTCTTGAATACTAACGTTAATGAATCCTGGCGTAAGAAAAAAGGAGCAATAACAAAAACCATTAACACGTGTGCCTTTTAATACCGAGTTCGTAAATTAATGTTCTTTTTATACTTTTTTATTTTTTTCCCTGTAAAGGCTGATCGAGGAATGTTCCGAGCGCCACCCTTAAAAATCCTAATTTAATTTAAAAGGTAGGCAGCACTTCTTTAATCATAGGCTTACTTCTAAATTACATAGTACGGTAATAGCTCCTGAGCAATCAGCAATTCTTTATATTTGCTACTGTTTTTTGTGGCAATAAAAAATAAAACTCAACCCACAAAATATGGTCAAAAATCAACGAAAGGTAACCGGCTTATTGCCACGTGGTTATGCCAAGTTTTAATCTTGTAATTTATGGATAGTAAAACATACTAGGTCCTTTGTCTCGATAGATACTTGTATCTTGCTAATTTATCCTTGTTACGTAATATACGCACGCATATGACACAATAAAACATTACAGGAATACGTGCTAGAATTTCTTAAAATAATTAAATCTAAATAATACTATGATATAAGTTTTTTAAACATAAGTATCTACAATGTAATATATTTTAGTATCATTAAATTTTACCTTTCCATACTTAAATTCATCTCACAAATCGGAGCCCTTAAAATTAATAAAATATTTTGTATCTTTCGCTGCCGTATTCCCGCTTATTATTCGGTAATCGAAATAACATATTTTTATCAAAATTACAGAGCGCTAGATCAGTAGAATCTACGATACGAATCCTCATTAAAATGGGATGACTCCGCAGATCACGAATATTATACGTGAGAGTTCCCTTGCTGGAGTTGCTAGAACATAGTTGCCCTCAGAAGTATCGACACGTCGAGCAAATTACAGGGGTACCAGCAAACTTAGCACACTTTAGGTGTCAAAATTGCCGTAATTCCCAGGAGCGGTGTCCACCACGCCTCTCCTTAAAACGAACCGACATTTTGCTCGTTCCAAAATATTTCAAACTCAATTTTTTCAATGATTTGTGGCCGCAACCGATAAACCGAAATTGGATGATCGGAAACAACATTTCGATCGTGTGAAAGCAATTTTTTATTTTTTGCATTGATTTCTGACTTCTGTTGAACTTTCATTCATTTTATCGTATGAACAAAAAACTGGAATCGCGAGTCAAAAAGGTTATATAAAATATCAATATTTACACTGTAAAAATTGTCTCTATCGATAACATTTCTTTACTTATTTTGGATTTTCTGAATGCCATTTCAATGTTATTTAAATAACTCACATGTAAAATGTGTTTAATACAATGTTTAATGGGCTTAAGCTGGAGATGTGGTGGGTGATCGATCAAATAAAATGAGAAGTAAAATAAAACAAGTCTTAAAAACAAAATTATAATATTTTGTGTCGTGTAATATGATTCTTACAAAAGCTTACATAATAATAAGACTATTTAAGTCCATTATCGTCATAATTTAGGATCATTGTAATTCGATTAGTTTTGTTCCGATACCGAATAGATCTTTTGATGTCGAACAATTGAGCTATATTAACTATATTGACATCATAAATCTTCGTGTCTTTTATACCAACGTGATGAATATTTTACAATAAATACTTAACTAGTATAAAATTCTTAGACTTACTTTTAACTTTCGTTTATTTACATTCATCCACCTCTACATTTTATTGCTCACGTCAATAATGTGTGCTAGATAATTTAATAAACAGATTAGCATGATTTGATGAGTAGGTAATAATTTTAAATAAGATTCACACCATTTTTCAAGTCTCTTAAGTAATCCTTGTTCAAAAATGCCTAATCATAAAAATAATAACTGGAGCTGGAAATGTGTAACTACTCTCGCCTATTTCACGGCAATTTTCTTAACATTCATGAAATTGCACACTATATTTCATGCCCTAAATGTATTGGCAGACAAAATTAATTGCATGTTTTCAAATCTCAACCAGTCGTGAAATTGGGCAAGTTTGTGATGCAAGTGTGGCGACAACAACAGACTTATTTTCATTGTCTATTATGAATTGTGCAAAGGGGTTTACCTGATGGTGCATACGAAGGTCCCAATAAGTTTTTTGTTGTCCATCGCTACACTGTGTTACGTCGAAACTTGCGTGATGTAGGATACCTGTGTCGTCTCGGTACATTACACAATGTTCACAATGGGAGCCGTCGCTCAATCTTCTTAAGGACCTCTGATTTTTTTTGCATGTTTAATTTCGATGTGCGTCGAAGTCAACAAGATGGACTTAAGGGTTCTCGGCAAACTGCTAAACAATTGTTGCGTCACGGTCAATAGAGCACGGTTAGTTTTTGTTGATATTTTTTCACGATTCCCCTTTACCACAGCCTTTACGCAGCCACAACCGTTATTGGTTCTCTAAATTATGTGGTTATTGGAAAGGATTGACCAAGATAAGCTAAGGAATTAAACCTTCCAAATTCTCCTTGTGCAATTGTGGATTTCAATTTAACTCAAAATTGTAAGCTCTACGACTATATAAATAATAAGGGGAAAAGTTGTAGGCTTACAAAAGCTTCCGTAAGCCTTAGTTGCATTATAAACAATTAAATGATAATAATTAAGGTTTTATGTCATGTTGTATAAAAGAAAATCTTTGAAAATAACCAACTTATATAACTAACTAGCAAACCGGGCGAACTCCGTTTCGCCACCAGAGACACCTTTTCTTTGCTATAAACCTCACGGAGCCCGAGACCTTTCCAACGAATACAAAACCGTGGAAATCGGTTCGTGCATTCTGGAGTTATAGCGTCAGGAAGGAAAACCCGACTTATTTTTATATAGTAGATTATAATTTCTAAATTAGATAAATATCAATTATCCTTTCATTATACCTACTAGCGAAAAGTGGATAAAAATCTATATCGTTCTAAAAGAAATTAATTAAACTAAAGAGGACGTGGTTATTTATTTGCAACATCATAAACAGCATCCGTACTATGATTTGCAGATAATTTGAGAACAAAACAGTGTGAAATTAACACAATGGACTTTTGATAGCGGCCTTTTGTAGCAAGCTGTTTCCAACAAAAGATCGTTATCACGCCTGCTCTTTTCATTAGTCGAAAATAGAATATTTTGTGAGTGCAAAAAATTATTAAAAATCTCTGTTATACAAAGATTCATATGAATGTTGCAACTTCCGTTGTGGTTCAAAACGTTTAAGTGGAAGTAAGGGGCGTTCATTATGACATATAAATCAGATTGTATTCATTTTAACACGTTATTCTTATCTTCAGGGTACTCCAACGCAGTCATTGACCAAATAATTGGTGACATATGTCACTTTACAATATCTTGCGTTTACACTGCATCACGCCTATTTCATAATAGAACGCTCGTGCCATTTCGAAGATTTATACCCTAATACAATACGGCACATAAATTTTTATCCGACCATAGAAATTAACACAATTCTACCACATTCTGGGTAAGGAAATAAATGCCATTCCAATTATTAAAAGCGTATTCGACCGGAAGTTTTCGAGTATTTTTGTTGTATCTTTTAAACGCTGCACTTATTTTAAACAAATATGAAACGTACGAAGCGTTTTCGGCGACGCCTAAGTCGAGGAGAATAGAAGATTACGCCGAAATCCTGTTTTTGTTTGTTTTCTTTAGCGTTATTCAATTGTGTTCCTCGGTCGGTTTAGTGCCGAGACGCACGTATTAAGCTTATTAAATATAGAGCGATTTATAACAATTTCTTTGCTCGATTTCTATGTTAAAGTTTATAGGTACCTGTCGTAAAAGTTTTACGAAAGTGTAATCAATTAGTAAGGAATTAATCTTTCATAATTTATTGCGTGTCATAAACCAACGTTGTTGCCAAGAAAACATATTAACATCAAATTATATATAGAAAATTTATAAATACCTATTAACATTTATATGTATTTGTATGGTTAAAACTTAAAATATATTCGAATAACGATTGCTATCAGATTTGGACGCGGATACAAAAACAAGGCTGACCGCAAACACACTCTCGTGTGAAATATAACGGACCAATTTAGTTTCTTTTTTTATTTTAAACTATTTCTAAAAATTAGGGAAAAGATCGAACATCAAATTGGATCATTGCCTTCTGATACTTATCGTTTTGTAAATAACAGGGTTGTTCTTTTTTAGATTTACAATTAACATGACCATGGATTTATTTCTAGGAAGTCACTAAAATAAAAGAATGAAATTTAAAGAAGGTTATGGTTTTATCTAAGAATCCTATAAATAGATATAGCATAGCATATCGCATCAAAAGTACATAATGTCATAATAATTCATATAATATGAGACAGTCAATTTTTCATCACATCGATGGCTGGATAAATTAAACTATGCGATACGGACTAAAAGCATCGGCTCCTGTATCAGTATAGAGGTGTCATACTTATCGAAATTAATTATATGAATGATTGCTATTGAAAAAGCCGAGCGATAAGATTCCTCTCATTGGGAAAGTTCAACTATTTTATTTATTCTTTTCTGAAATACATTAATACTCCAGTTACGTTCTTATTACTGATGAAATGTTATTTATGTACGTTTTAAAATCTTAAGTATCGATGTTACTCTATACACGTGATAATGTCTGTGTTTATTTTAACGTTTTACGAGATCGGCCGGAATACAAGAAGTGTTCGGATTATCGACTACATTAATTTAACGAACGTTTATCAGTCACTTGTTAAGTAACATTGTCGACACTTTAATCGAACAAACTTATTTTAATTGGTATCTTCTTTACGAGAATCTCAAATGCAATTAAGAAGATGAACGTAATTGGAGCAGGGATCAAGAAGTTCCCATACTGATGGATGATATCAATTTTGTTCCGCTCCCAACTAATTAGTTATCTTATTTGTTTAGTGCCTTCTAACTAAAACAGAGTCGATAAACTCCGTAATGAAGATTTATATAACCCGAAAAGCGTTTGCAGTCGAAAGTAGGTATCACCGTGAACGGGTCCGGTTCACACCTCATTACCTAAAGCTTAAAAGTCTTAAAGTATTGTCCAGGCGATGTCTTTTTCAGCCACATCAAATACGAACACCGACAATGCGCCCGGATCTCAGCTTTACTTGAGCCAACGCGTGCCTTTAATCTCTATTGATATAACGGGCCGTAACGTGGTGGGAACACCTTACGTGTTTTTTATGTGTAGGTTTAAAGTTTAGAATAAAAATCTTTATAAAACGGTACCGATAGTTTTTGTATCGATTCGAATGTAAGGGTGTAGCGGTGCCGTTATGACAAACAATGAATCTTTCAAGTGTTACAGTTTTTCAACATAACTGTATCACGTAAACGCTTCCGAGACGCGAGGGTCATGTATTGGCTTCAAGGTGGAAGGAAGCAATACATTTTACCGTGATCTACATTATGTTATTGAATTACTTTTAAAATTGATTCAGATTTTAGGACTGTTTGCAATAAGACCACATCTGCTGGGGCGAAGCGTTTTTTCTCAATATTGAACTTATAGATGTGGGTGCTTAATTATGGTGCACGTAAAGATAATGTAATATAATCCTCTTTCAAACAATTGTGACACAGCAAGGTGATGCAAAGACCTCACATTCATTCATAGAAATGGGTACGAAATACAATCTTTGTTCCATTTAAAAGGTAACTCCAGGTGAATTATTTTGGCACGTTCCTTGATAACTCATCAAACACCTTGTCCTATATTTTAATGGTAAAGATGATTTCATGGTGCAGTGTTAGATCGGCAGATGCCAAAGGGTATTGTGGATATTTAGATAATTGCTGGGTATTCAATAGATCGTCGATACAGCAAGGTGTACTTTCTATAGGAGCATGCGCAGAAATCATCACAATAATAAGTTACGATTTACGATACGCATCTTTCTGTAACTGCCTATATTAATATTATTTGCGTATTAAGCTGGCCATACACGCTAGGGTGTACCTGACAGGTTTGCCTGTACAGGTCACCTGTTCAGGTTAACCGGAGCGTGTATGTTACAGAACTGTGCAAGTTTTCACACCTGTTCAGGCGACAGAAAAAATATTGAAAATTGATATTTTTTACGCGTGGGTATACCTGTGCAGTTTAACTGTGCAGGCAAACCTGAGCGTGTTTCGGCGGTTCGACGTAGTCGTCAGTTGTCCAGTGAGTGCTAGCAGGGAAACTCGTGCATATGTGTAAAGGAGTCACAGCTGCTAATAGTTTGAGATACGTCTTTTCATCCATTCGTAGATAGTTGCGAAAATCATTCGGCTCAAATATCAATTCTTTCAACAAGTTCACATGAGAGTACTCTTTTCTTTGCAATAACCATGATTTGCACCATCGTTCACGGTATCTTCGTTTATATTTCTTTTTCTTCAATAAAATAAATAATAAACCAATTAAAGCTACTGCGTCGATATCAAGCGCCGCGGCCGAGGGCATGGTTTCAAATGAGAGTTTGTGCAGGTTTACCGCTGCGTGTATGTCCTCTTCTCAACTCAACTTTACCTGACAGGCGTAACTGCACAGGCAAACCTGTCAGGTACACCCTAGCGTGTATGGCCAGCTTTACATTTTGAGACGAGTAATTTTAGATTAAAACTGTAATTATAAGTATAGATCGTGTTCTGTGACATATAAACCACACGGAAAGATATTAAATATCATCATAACATTAAGATTAGGATAAATAAGCTCATTTAGTGATCATTAACAAATTGGATTCATAAAAATAAGAGCATAAAAGTTATCAAATAGCAAACAAAACCAAATGTGCAACTATTACAGAACCTGAAATATTTTAAGCATTTTTTTCATTCCATTTAATATTTCTGTATTGATGATAATGGCTTGGTTACTGAAGGAGAATTAACATTTTAAACCAATACCACTTATTTAATCTCCAAGTAGCAAAGTATGCGCAAGTAATCAAGGACTTTACTGTTTGACATTTGTATATATTTTATGGATAGTACGATTATTCGCAATTTTTACAAATGCATTGCATTGCTTTTGCTAATTACCTACAGAAGCTTTTAGTGGTAAGACATTGTAGCTGTAATAATAACTCTATTGATGGAAATATCATAGATATATCTGGATATTTAAATACTAAGGTGTATTAAAGATACAACTATAAAACAGTATCATTATGGACTTTAGTATCTTTATTTTATTTCCATTTTACAACAAAAAGATAATCTTTCAAGAATTTTTACTGTTTATTTTTTAATTAAGATATTGCAAGTAAGGATATTAAATCCTTTTCCTCAATAATGTAATGGATTCTTATATCAACACAAATTTTAATCTGTGTGGTCTTTTATGAACACTCAACTATCTCACCTCAGTCATTTATTATTTTCTTGGTTATGAGTGTCCGCTTTGATTCATGAAGAACATTCTTACATGCATTTAGTTTAATTATTTGTTGTTGTTACGGTACTTAACAGTACACTATCCTAAATTCATTGCTGGCTTAAGAACATCTGTTCACAATTGTGAATTGAGTAGAAATGGCACAGATCGATTTGTCGGCGAATAATCAAAGGAATCGAATGCGTCGACAGATGACGTATCGGTTGCACAATGTCTGAATAAAAGGGTTGAGTGCATACCGATGCAATTCATAAGGGCACTTCACGGTCAATCGTAACCGAACACTCAGCAAAAACCCTTCTCGATTTCAGCACGTGTGCGAACATTAGCCTCCTATGGAGATGGTGATTGATGGTGGTCTATCGAATATTACATCTGTGTTGTGCTAACCCGAACAATTTGCAAGAAGAAGCAGCAGCAGAAGCATGTTTGAAGTCGTACAATATCTTCGCTACGCTATATATAGAATTCGCTATCAAATTGTCATCCATGTTTATTTTAGTACCTACTTTACGTGTGTTTTCAGTTTTGTATTCCAGTATTTGAATAATTATTTTGTATAATGTAGGTCAATTTATGTATTTCTCTTTTAAAGCAGTCGTTAAACGTTCTTGATAAAGTAGGTTCCTACCTTTCATTGAATAAACATTTAGGTATATTTTGCTACCAAATCGTATTAACGTCATTAATTTAAAGATTCAAAACTATCTACTATTGTTAAAACATACTAAAATCTACTGACCACCGTTGTACGAAATTAAAAATAATAATTTAGACTGCAAAGCCTAAGCAAATATTGCAGTTTGCCCACTGGCGCCTGTAACTTGATATCTGTTTGAGTTTGACTAACATTGCCAAAGTTATTGAAAGTAGGTACTTTTCAAATAGACTTTTTTGGTTACTGCTAAGCGTAAATAGCGATTTAAATGTACGGTATTTTTATTTATAACAAAAGTAACTGTGATGTAAGTAAATGTTTACGTTGCTCTGTGAAGTCATACTGTCTTAGTAAAAAAATACCTATATTATACTTACTTAATATTATAATTAATGCGAAGGTTTGTGAGTATGTATGGATGTTTGTTACTCTTTCACGAAAATACTGCTGAACCGATAACAATGAAATTTGGCACACACATAGAAGATAACTTTAGATAGAAGATACTTGGATTAACACATTACATACGATAGGTTTTATAACGGAAATGCGTTTTTATTTGAAAACGCGGAAGAATGCGCGGGCGGAAAGCTATTGTTTATATAAAACTAAATAATAATCCAAATTGTAAGTACAAGGTGTGTGAGGTGGTAGGAAGGTGAATCAATAAGAACGTGTTTTATTACAATTCACAAATCCTTATTAGCCAGGAGCCTGGTAGTGAAATTATCGTAAATTCTTAAACGTGTATGATGTATCTGAACATTCAAACAACATGAAATGCATATCACTGTTTCCAATCAAAAAGACACATCCCATAATGACCTTTTCCATTCTTCATCTTGATATATTCCATTATTTGAAAAAAGACAACATTTCTTCTGAAATGCATAAAATACGCTATTAGATACTACGCAAAGTCTAGTTTTATATACAGACAATTGGCAAAACCAAACATTATATTTTTTTTTAATTTGATTGAATACTCAAACGGTAAAGAAAACAACGACGAAAAGAACCTACACCAGAGAAATACTGCAATCAAAAACATAACATAACTCTATGTAATATAAAATTACTACAATCAAAAACATAACATAACAACTTAGTCCCAACAAAAATGCATTATAAATAAACAATCAAGACCGCTTCATTGTCGCAGGTACAAATTAGTGATCGGGCCTGCGTCAGTCAAGATGGTGGTCGTTGATACTCCAGTCTGTATAAAGACATAATTTTGTCAACATACAAAAAGTGAAGCACATCCCACTAGATGGACGATTTAGCCTCCACTGTTAATTAACGATGTCACTCAGATCGTAAAAGTTGAATAAATAAACTGCAGTTTCTCGCGATGGCTTGTACTTATTCATGAAAAGCAATGGAAACCTTTTGAAGGATATGTTTTAACCATAAACATGTTCTAAACATTACACATAGGTATAATAAAGAAGAAAAATGGAAAGTTACATAGATTATTAAATTATGTACAAACTAAACATAAGTATGCTTCATTTAAATTGATTGTAGCAATTAATCAATATACTTAAATTAAATAATAGCCGTGTATGTACTACGAATATTTTAATTTTTCACATCGTTCAAAGATAATAAACCAAACAGAAATACGTATAATCTTGACACACCACAAATCTCATAGACACGCTTTCAAAACCAAGCATACATACATTGATATGCTTGTCAGCATCTCATAAAAGCGGAAAGTATATTTCAACCCTGGTCATTGTCGGTGCAGTAAAGGCTTTGCATACACTACGGGTACATTATGCGCGGCTAATGAAGCATTCCAGTTTCCTGTGCAATTGATTGAGATGTATTCGCAACCCGGAAACCGCTTTGTTATGTTTGATGTCGCGAAAGGGTGATTCGGAACTCGGTGCCGCTGTATGTAAATCCATGGTTAGTTAGCCTTTGTTGCATATTCAATTTTTATGTGCTGTACAATGAGAAAGACGTATTGGTTATTTAAGTTCAACGTATTTATTTTATCTAAAATTAAGGCTTTATTCACAAAGTTTTACTCATAGTTCGAAACTTTATATTTAGAGGAATTCGATAATTAATCATTGCTAAAAATTTACGCAAAGTACACGTGTTTATAGTGTTTTTATTATAATTTTATTGAATGAGGAAGTCCATTCGCATAATTAACCGTACATTAAATGACTAATTAACATAATTAAAAGCTTGAAACGATTATGAGTATGAAGTGCTTATATTTTTTACTCTAATTTTAAAAGTTATCACACGCCACGGGAATAGTTTTGATCTAAATCGTAGCGGGGGTTTGGCGCCCACCCATAGGTGAGGACAGCCAAATAAACTGCATTGGAACACAGTAAATCAACTAAATGTGTTATTTGTTTAGTTGCCTTGTTATACCGCCTTGAATTTTTCACATCCTTTAACCCAGAGCGGGCTCATAAACATAATCTTCATATATTTGAAGAAAAAAATAATTATCCCCTAATAAACTTCATTTGATATCAATAAAACGTCAAGTATGTAAATTACAATAAACACATCCTTGAAACTGAGCTATAGCAACAAATTATTAATTGGCCGTTGATTACTTTAAAATAAAACGACATTATTAACCGACGTCTATTACTTACGGCGTAGTAAGTTTACAAGCGCTGTAAACCGGTCTTAACACAGTCGAAATAAACAAATAATTCGTTTACATCAATTGGAGAGGGAACGTTCTCAACGACAGCTCTTGTAAATCTATCTAAGATAGCAATCTTGATGTACGCACGGATGCAAACGGGCTGCCCTCCGGACCTCAATTTGATTTACGGAAATGTTTCAAGCCCACAGAAGTATAGCTGTAGACGTTTAGCTGGACATTTTCCTTATCATCAAATCATCTCAATTGTTTTGGTCAATCTAGATTGAAGGAATTTTATCAAATCTAAATGTAAACATGAATGCAAAACGAACTATTGTCAGAATTCCCTTTTATAATTATGTCGGCCGGTATGCTTAACCCTTTTTTTTCAGATTTCATATCATTTTGCTCTATTTGGATGATTAAACGATTAAACGATTTTTATTGACTTTATGTAAACAAAACTTTAGCTATCAGAACTATTACTTATACGTTTACGATATAAACTTTATTAGTATATCGTTCACATTAATCTACATTTGTATTAGAGAGCAATAAATAACACCGTGTACTGTGTTTTAATGCCGCTAAGTAATTGTAACTAATCTAATTTTACCCATAGACCCTTTGTAATACATCATATTATTAGGAAAGTCCGCGGTTCATAAATAAATAGACTGCACGGGGAGTCCAAACCTAACGAATAAAATTTATAGAGCCCTAATACCAATAAGGGCAGTGTCCCACTGAGCTCTCAGTGAGAGTTATCTACCGATGCAAATTCGTTTGTTACTTGACTTTTATTTATAGGCCAGCCTGAAATAAATTAACAGTTATCGATTCCTTATCGCAGTCATAACATCTTGATTTATGCTGCTTTATGCCCTTGAACAGTAAGTTTCATTAAATACAGCGAATATATGTGCTTAATTAAATATTCTTTAGTAAATATGCCTTCATATAAAAATATGCATAGATATCTACATTAAAATCTTTGGTTGATTTAAGGATTTATTTTATAACTTATTAATATATATATATCAGTCATTCAAAATGTTATTTATAGCGTCAAGTTATAGCGTATTTTCGGTAATGAAAATAAAAATAAAAGGCAACCTTCATGTTAACAGAATGGCACGTGTTCGACGCAATATCATGAAGAGCGCGCAAAAATGTTGTATAACCAAAAAGTTAACTTCGCCACGATCGCTAACGACCATCCCTACATTTGGCAGATGTTGTTTTTGGTCATTAGACTGGAAAAAAATCAATTAATAACCACCGTTTGTGTATAAAATTGATTACTGCTTCTGAAGTCAGCCGAGAGGGTATCAGTGTGAACCCTGAAAATCGTAATTGTATATTGTCTAATCGAGTGCCAGGATAATCCCTCTCTTTCCAGCTTATTTAAAATAGCTAAGTATAAAAGGGATGCCTGTTAGGAAGTAAATGGCGCTTCTCTTCGCGACTACATTTTGATTGATGAACAGAGAAAACGCCTCAAGTGAGTTCATCACGCCCAAATTTAATTTAGAAGAAATATGAAAATGTGCAGGCTATTTATTACATTTTGTTTGTTTTGGAGTACTTTTTTTCGAAATTCAATAACACACTCCATAATTTCACAGCGGAAGGTACGGTTTGCAGAAAACGCATCAGCGAACTATTTTGTTTACACTATTTCAATCTTGGTCCACTTTTATTGCCGCGGTAGATTGAAAAGTAAAGTCATAAAATTGGTGTTGAATTTATTTTTATGACACAATTTTTTGTTGTTTTAAGTTAAACGTAGGTAAGTATCGTAACGACCGTCAAACGTTTTGTGGAGTCTAAAATTAAGATAAACGTCGCCTATTATGTCCACTTAATACGAGAACGTTTCGGAGCTATAAACATAATGCTTTTAATCATAGTAGATTGGGGCTAGACCCGTAATGTTTGTTAAATGGAGAACATAAAACTCCTTTAGTGGTTGTGAAGAAGTGATAACCGTATTTTACGTGCATATAAAATATTTTATTTCAGTACTAAGAAATATCAACTATGCAATAAATAATTATAAACTGATAACTGTTCTTTAATGAGTTATTGGTGTTTTACATGTGCTATAACAAATTTCAGCTTTCTTTTCACACACTTGTCTCTACAAAATGATGCTTAGTTTTTTTTGTTATCTGTACTTTTTCGCACAAAATTCTCATACCAGTTTGCAACTTATCACTTTTTATGGCCTTAATAAATTTGAATTTTAACACATTGGGTTATGTAAGTAAAAAACCACGTCTAACATATCAATGAACTTATGCAAAAACTAATAATCATTTAGACACAAAAGCCTTGCTAGGTCGTTAGGCCTTTTTATTTTCCTTTCTTTGTAAACCAAAAGAAGAAAACGGAATTGTTTAAGCTAAGAGTAATAAAACAATGTTGTTAAGGTAGAGTTTTAAAATTATTTTTATACAAATGATAGCT
Organism: Colias behrii; assembly: GCA_029959065.1. NCBI lineage: Eukaryota > Metazoa > Arthropoda > Insecta > Lepidoptera > Pieridae > Colias > Colias behrii. The sequence continues at coordinate 9,400,399 of JARWMC010000005.1, read as the reverse complement.
CCATTCTTTTCCCTGTCCAATCGTTCATCATTTGAAGATTTATCATGAGTAAATAGATAATAAAGTAAATTGAATCTTTTCTCACAAATTCGCCCGCGAGCTGTGAGTTCCTGTAATGACACCGGAACCCTTTGTCAAATTATAATGTTTATTTATGAGAACATATTATCGATAATGTTGAGTTTCTTAAATTAATTTAAAGTAGGCAGTTACGACAAAAATTTGGTAGAACAAATTTTAATTTATTCATTGAGCCGTTCTATTATCTGGTACATGATATAATAGAAACCTAAGTACCTCTTAAAAAACAGAGAACATTCATTGAAGTGTATTACGATCTGATAAACAGTCAGATTCCGTTCTCCATTTTTGTCACTTTGGTGTCACACATTACATTTTAATAATGATGTCATCAAGAGAGATACCAGATCGACGATAGATACACGGATCATACATATCTCGTAATAGGTCGCCCATGTGATCCAAATCCGTCGAGTCGTCGTCGTGACATAATACGGCGGTACATTTAAAATGTTATCTAGAAAATTCCATCAAACTTGCTACTTACCGATATCAAACAAGCAGATGTATTCAACTTGTTATCTCAGTTTGCGTGGGTGGACGGCACGCGACGGTGTTGGCAATGAACGGCTTCAATGCAACCCATTGTTGCTCACCCCTGCACTGAAGTGGCACACGACTAAAACTTCCGTATTTGCTCTTCTATAGTTAACATTTCAACAGTAGTGCTGTTTGCTGTTCAATGAAGTTACCATACTATTATCACACTATTATGTTCCTACTTTATGTAGGTACAAATTTCATGTTTTTGTCTATTTCTATTTTTAACGTGGAAGAGGAAAAGAGATTTTCACTTTAGTCAAACTATTTAATTTTTAAAAATTATTTTTTTCTATGTCGTGATGTCTCTTCAATCAAGACTATTTTACAGTTTTTACATAATTTAATTTAAAGATTATGTATTAACATTTCGTTAACAAAAGGTAGAGTCAATGTAAAAGAGCCAATTTCTTACATATTAAACATTTATTATTAGAAACAGTTAACAACCACGTTTCAAACGATTTCTACATAGAAGAAGAAAATAGTGACTGTCAAATCAAGCCAGTAGACAGCTTGTCGCAGAGGCACGATGTTTATCGTTAAGTACAAGATCTAACAATGACAGACATTGCGGCTCATTAACATAATTATGAATTCAAATTTGAAGATTGATTGGTGGAAAACTAAGGGCCATTTCACACGGGTATTCCCATTTCTTTTCTTTAAACAAAAAAATATTTGGATGAAGTGGTAACTTTATTTTAACTTACATAAAGCATTACGTAAAACAGTAATTGCGCGATATATTACGGATATGGTAATTCCTTATATTTTCAATAACTTCCTGCCTGTTATAGCCATTTATGTTGTCATCATATGACAATTTTTTACATTTTTCTTACAACAATATATCAAAACGTGCAGTTGCTCTATACTTATCAGAAATGCATACTTAATAAATCATTGTATGAAAAATATTAATCATTGTAAAAAAAATTTGGAAATTTTTTAAATCTTTAGGAGTTGGTAAAGCCTCCCACACCTTTTCTTCGTGTAACATTAATATCGACAATTTAAATTCACACTTTGCTTCTTCATCTATTCTTAATCATAATGCCTCTACTCTTAATAATCTTTCTACCATTTCTACTCCTGATTTTCCTCCGTTTATTTTCAAGGTAAGTTCTGTTGATGAAGTTAAGAAGACAATCCTGTCCATATCATCGAATGCCATCGGTACTGATCATATCAGTCGTAATATGATCATTCCCATCCTCGATATCATTATTCCCGTCATAACACATATCCTTAATTTTTCTATCACCTCCGGTTCATTTCCTAGCTCCTGGAAGGACGCTCATATCATTCCTTTGCCCAAAAAATCCAATCCTATTAGTTTATCTGATTTTCGTCCCATCTCCATCTTACCATTCCTTTCTAAAGTACTCGAGCGTCTTATCCACTCCCAGCTTAGCAGTTTCCTTAACACTAATAACATCCTTAGTCCCTATCAGTCAGGCTTTCGTCCCGGTCATAGTACGACGACAGCCCTGGTCAAAGTTACTGATGACATTCGTTATGGTATGGACAACAAGCAACTCACTGTTTTAACTCTCTTAGATTTTAGCAAAGCTTTTAACACGGTAAATCACAATATCCTTCTGAGTTTTCTACGACTTCTTAACTTTTCATCGACAGTTCTTAACTGGTTTCAAAGTTACCTGGGCGATCGGCGGCAGCGAATTCTGATGGATGACAAACATTCATCTTGGTGCGCAGTATCCGCCGGTGTGCCACAGGGTGGCGTCTTGTCACCTCTTCTTTTTGCCATATTCATTAACAATCTCACAAATCAATTAACTTCTCCCTACCATATGTTTGCCGACGATTTACAGATCTACACTCAGTCAACCCTTGATAACCTACCAAACGCAGTTCATTCCATCAACAACGAACTGACCAACGTAGTTACATGGTGCGATCAATTTGGCCTAAAAATCAATCCATCAAAAAGTCAGGTCATCCTGATCGGTAGTCCCTACCAAATATCGGAGGTTGATTGGGGTATATTGCCTTCTGTACAGATTCGGGGAGAAATCATTCCTTATAGCGAGCACGTTAAAAACTTAGGTGTCTACCTGGATCAGACATTATCTTGGTCGCATCACATTCAAGAACTGAGTCGAAAATTTTATGCTGCTTCTAGTTCTTTGCGGCGTCTTCGTAATTTCTTACCCATATCGACCAAAGTTATGCTAGCACAGTCTCTTCTCCTTCCCATTATTGACTACGCTGATGCTTGCTTTCCTGATTTAACAGTCGAGCAGATAGAAAAACTTGAGCGCCTTCAAAACTACGGTATCCGGTTTGTATTTGGTCTTCGCAAATACGACCATGTCTCCTCCTTCCGCAAGAAGCTCAAGTGGCTCCCAGTCCGCTTTCGCCGGAATGTGCATTACTTGCAGTTACTTTATCGTGTCCTTTTTGATCCCAAGACTCCTTCATACCTTAAAAATAAATTTGACTTCCTGCACTGTGATAACTATTCTCTTCGTTCAGTGGATAGGCTTGTCCTGTGCACACCTTTTCATCGCACGCGCTTTTATGGTAATTCTTTTATCATTACGACCATTAACCTATGGAATTCCTTGCCTATATCCATAAGACAAGCTCAAACTCTGTCTATATTTAAAAGTCTTGTACGTGACTACTTTTTAAATCTTGCGTTTGAATCAGAATAGTTTTTGTAGTATATATTATAATATATGTTTATATTTTTAGGATGTATTTATATTTTATATATTATTATTTTATTCAGATATATATTAGCATTATTATAGCATTATCTTGTATATATTCTATATTTTATTTTCAATGTAAGTATATAATATCTTATGGTATATTTATATCTTATATTAGTGTGTAAGTATATGTATTTTTTACTAAAAATCATCTATTTATGTTTAACTTTTTACCTACCTCCGCTGTACTTATTTATTGTTTTTCACACAATCTGTTGGTTGCCTGGAAGAGATTACTTGTTAGTAATAAGGCCGCCTTCTGTGTTGTATGTCCTAGCTTAAGTTTTTATTGTACCTACTATTGTTATATTTGCAGCACAATAAAGTGTTTAAAATAAAAAAAAAAAATTAATTGTAGTGGCTATACACGATTCTAATTTATCTTTATAGGGTAAAAGAAGGGTGTCTATGAATCACGCAATGCTGAATCATCATTAACTTATATAAAATATAAAGCCAAAGGGGGTGAATGTTATGTATAAAATGTGTGATGTATTGGCATATAAGGCATTAGGGTTGTAGGTTAAAATTTTGTTCATAACTACTTACTATAATTTTATAGATATTTTCCAAAAAAACAATGACTTTTTGCTATAAGTATAGCTATGCTTGCATAGCTACGTCTAGAAAATTTTGCATACATTAAAAGTTAAATCATTCTCTATAAATTGCTCTAGATATTGCAAAATTTTTATTAATTAAGTCTAAGATTCTTCATAATGCAATGCGGAACATACATAATATACATATACATATAAAAATTTTGTATCGTGAGCTACCTTCACAAAATGCATAATAATTTAAATAATTGAATCACAAACTAATGATATTTACCTTTGATTGATGCCGGTACTAAGTTAATGATGATCAAAATAACCCCCTAACCCTTCCAGGTAAGGGTCGACCGCCGGCCGCGAACCACCCTCCGAGTCTCACGAAATTACATACTCATTTACTTCTTAATTTGGAACTATGATTATTTATATTGGGAGACGCAGATGGAAAAGACTCTTGCCTAAAAATGCCTGTAATTTTTAGTCCTCCAAAAAAATCATCAAACCTTACTCGTAACTAGGGCATGCACCCGGGTTTACCCGGTTCCGAAAAACCCGGGTAAACCCGGGTTTTTTGATGATCTTGAGAACCGGGTCTGAATAATATGAAACCCGGTTCTCCCGGTTCCGACCAAAATATTACAATATAAAGTATTATTTATATTTTGCTGCATTATTTTATCAAATTTATTATATCTGGCAACGTCAGACTCACGTGCATCGCGAATTTTCGTGCCACGCCTCAAGCTTGGCTCTGATTGGTTGTCTAACCTTAGATGCTATAGGTTTCCTACGGTTGTATTTATTATTATTATGAGCCATGGCTGTCCCACTGCTGAGCAAAGGCCTCTCTTCCCTCAATCCATTTCTCCCTATTTTGAGCAATTTTGCTCCAATCTGCTAAATGGAAATCAAGCTCGTCCCGCCATCTTGTTCTGGGCCTGCCACGCAACCTTTTGTCCTTGTTGGGGATCCACAAAGGGGTAATTTTCGCCCACAACTCCTCCGACATTCGGCAAACATGGCCAACCCAGTTCAATTTCAGCTCAGCAGCTTTATGAGCTACATCGATTATCTGTGTTTTTGAGTGCAGTATCTCATTTTGGACGCAATCCGTAAGTTTTACGCCCAAAATACTGCGTTTTACCCCAAGAGCGAACTTTTGGCGATCAGTCAATGACCAAGTCTGTGCACCGTAGGTGAGGATGGGTAAGATGCACATGTCCATGAGTCTTCGCTTTAGTGAAAACATCTTCAGCTTCGGCATCTTTCCTTTAATCAGCTCTTTCATCGACCAAAAGCTTCTCCAAGCGTTCTCAATCCGTTTACCAATTTCTGTATCCTGTCTTGCTTGGAAAGAAACTATTTGGCCAAGACAGGTATACTCATCGACATATGCAACTGACCCACCCTCGACAATGATGGTGGTTTTGGTGCTATTAGTCATTATCTTTGTTTTGGTCATGTTCATCGTAAGTCCAACGTAAGTAAAAGTTCATCGTAAGGCTTGCATCGCTCAAGTCTTCGAGCATCGTTTGCAACTCTGAGGATGTTACAATAAAAAAATTAGGCTTCGAAAATGACATAAATTAGGCTACAGAAATATTTTTATTAGATTTGTCGTGAATTTGAAAAGCTGTTGATTTTACTGTTTCACATAATGATCCAGTCATGTTTTTGTTTTTGGTATTAAGCTGAAATTTATATCGAATACTCAAGTCTACGGTCCCTTGATGCTGTGAAAAAGTCAAACTCACAAGCCAACGCATCAAAAGATACAGCCGTAAATGCTGAAAATTTTCGCAAATTTCGACATTTAAATGGAACTCAAAACCTACAGGGTACTTCTCATGAACATAGAGCCTTGAAATTTGGTATAAGTAACGTCTTATAACACAGATAAAGGAAAATTTGCTAGAAACATAAATTTTTAAGTTACAAAATTATAAAAAAATAGGTTTATTCGGAGCCCTCGGAGCGCGAGTCCAACTCGCACTTGGCCGGTTTTTTGCTTTACAGTTTGCAGTTGATGAAAAAGGTTTAAGTTTATATGTGATATTATGATAACAAGGTACTTTATAAGACTGATAAATAAAGAGAAGTATTGAAATTTTGTTTCTTTATTAATTTAATAAAACAAGACACAAGCCGCGTAAAATAAAAGGCCCATCAGGTACTTTTACGGTTACTTTTGTTTTATTTCGTATTTTTTCCGAGGTATTATAAAAGAACCGGGTAACCCGGTTCTACCCGGTTCTTAGCTCGATTTGGAACCGGGTTCCAGAAACTTGGAACCGGACTCGGTTCTGCATGCCCTACTCGTAACTATTGCGCTGAATTCCCGAAGTGATTCTTAGAATTCAACACTAGAACTAAAAAATTCATAAAAAAATACTAAATTTTAAAAAGCTTCCCAATATTATTTCAGATGTCCTTAATTACCTTCTTCATCAAACAGTAACTATTTAATTAAGGTATTTTAAATCGAAACGTCTATAAACGAAGGCATGCGCACACTCGTTTTGATGTTATTTTAAGATTCAGACATTAATGCAGTTGTTAGAAACTGGTACAAACTAGTTAGAGCAGTACAAGCGCATATAAAGACGACATTTTGTACTAATCATAATCAATCTTTGTCACGTTAATGATAAATCGTAACACACAGTGAAATTCGAGCACGTGCTTATCCAATTAATTTGCATTTTTAATTATTATCACTTTAATTGTGTTTGTTTTATTTCAATTTGAATATTTTTTTATAAACTGTACTTAAATATTTGAATAAAATAAATATAAATTAAGGTGACCGCTACTCAGAGGCGTGTTTGGGAATTTTATAAGTAAAATGCTTTTTATGAGGCAAGAAGGTAGAGAGGTCATCGGATGTGCTAAAACATAAGTTTCTAACTCTTAACAACTTGAGACACTTCCTTTTTCTGCTTTTGAATTTTGATGTGTGTGTGAATTGTGAACAGATCAATTTTTTCGCCGTAAACAAATGTATCGATGTTATAGGAAGTATAGGTAAATGAAAAATATAAAAAATCCAGCATTTATCATCATGTTCTCATAGTCAAACTATGTCAGGTACATAATTTAGTCTCGTTATCATAAATTTGCAACATATATCTATATCTTTTCTATTTCATGTGAGCGTTATAAGATTGTATAGGTAATCCAATTCCAATTCTATTAAAATTTCCTGATAAATACAATATCAAGTTCACAACTAAATCATAATTTTCACTTATTTATATGGATACAAACTCGTACATCAATACATACAGAATACATTGAGGCTAATAAAATAAATCAAAAATCACTTAGGGCCTGAATTTATTGCATCCGAGCCTTAAGCAAGTGTGTCCTGTATTTAATTTCGGCGGGACCTTTGCCCTGTGCGTGTCGGATGCTGTATGTATAGTTTATTACAATCTGTTTATTATTAAGCTTCAATTATAGTACAAATGACTTGTTTGAAAATTGTCACATGATATTTTTACTTTACTTTAAATTAACAAGTTTAGATCAAGAAAATTCGTAGTAAAACGAGAGGTGATTTTCTTTGGAATATATGACACTTTGTATTTATGTAATAAGTGAAAATAGAACTATAAAATAGTAGCTACTCCGCGCTGTTTCACCCGCGGACGAAACCATGGGCAAAAGCGTTTTTTCTTAAAATATTAGCTATTTCTGAAGCTTAACATAATATTTTATCGGTTTTAGAAGGCTCTTTTCTACTTTTATTATAAATTTTTAAGCTATTGCATAGTTTCTATCGCGGGCCTTGAGCGCGGGAACCGAATCCAGAAATTGCGTAACGAAAAACCTCACGCTCCTCACTCCGACGGGCGCGGAGGTGTGGCTTGAAGGCATAGCATGCAATAGCTTTACCGCGGCAGTCCCCGAGTGCCACACGTCTTTTTTTTTTATTTTATCTATAGCGTTATCGTGCTTACCATTATTTGAAGGTTTCAATGTTGTAATTCTTAATTTACACATTTTTCACATTGTACAAAATTACCATATTAAAATTATGTATTTTTAAACGTTTATAAATAATTAATTGCTTGTAGTGATTTACAATAATTGGCTTATTATTTAATTAAGTTTGCGATATACATATATTGGAAAATAAATAATGGTTTAGTTTTGTGAACGAAATAAAGCGACCTGCTTAAAGTTCATAGAAAGCGTCGTTTTACAACCTTCAGAGTTAACTAAGATAAAGTTTTATGATTGTCGTAATAAATAAAATTAACTATTTTATTGGGTCTCGATATGGCTTACGTAACTGATGTCGTGTGCTTTTTATTTCCACCCATAAAATGGGTCCAGTAAGTTGTACCCGACAATGTCAATTTTTGCAATAATTATTGTAATTACTCTTACTATTTCCTAACTTTATCAGTGCAGAGGTTAAGATTAATCGTAATTGCGTTAAAAATCAAAATTGTGATACAACAAAGCTAGTATGTTCACAATACAATATTAATTTAGAGAAATAAAAAATATCTAGTAATTAATTAACAAACAAAAATATCTAATTATTAAAAATATAAATAAAATCTTCCATTCGTTCCCTATACATACAAGTAACCGCTGTAAATAGTTAATTTGTTTCTCTGATAACAATTAATAAGCGCTCACATTCGCTCGTGACCACCGAAGGGTGTCGTGACTGCGGCGTCTCTGACCCAACTCAGATTGAGATATCAAAATACGCGATTTGGTCCCACGATTCAATTCATTTGTTTTATACATATATACAAATCTCCCTTTAAGGCAACTTTTCGACGGATCATTTAACGTTCATGAACTTCAATAAACATTAACTACCCATTAAATTTAAACACACACTAAGTGACTAACTACTTTTAAATATGCCCGCCATCTCATTATAATACGAAAACATCGCCCCGAATAAAATGTGTGTGTATCGACCTCGAAATCACATAAAAACCATGTATTACTATTAGAGATGAAACGGATATCCGGTAACTATCCGGTATCCGGCCTATCCGGCCGCCATAATACTATCCGGCCGAATACCGGATAGCTACTATTCGGTCGGATATACATCCGGCCGATTAAAAAAAGCTGGATAAAAGAAACATATTTTTGAGTAATTATTTCCTTTATTTAGTAAGAATCACATTTCCCCGAAATCAATAATTATTGAATATGTTACGAAACTTGCAAGATATTATTTTATTTGATAGGTATTAAAATTATTGCAATTAGATTATTAATAATTAGATACATCTGCTTTTTTCGCTTCGCCGCCACGAGAAATATTAAACAAAGAGCTAACTTTTTATTTTTACTGCTTATGTCAAAGTATTCCCATAAAGACGATCTTTACTTCACCGATGCCATTTCTCGTTGCTAAATCTTTTAGACCTATGTATATATGTATGTACTTAAAATAATAAGAGCACAAATAAATAAATAAATAAATATTTCGGGACAATTTTCACACACGGCACGATGCGATCTGATCCCATACTAAGCTTTCGCTTGTGTTATGGAAACCAGATGGCTGATAAACATATATATATATATATATATATATATATATATATAATTTTAAATAAATACTTATATAGATAATTAACACCCAGACACAGCGCAAACATCTATGTTCATCACACAAATATTTGCCCCGGGTGGGAATCGAACCCACGACCTCTAGCTTGGAAGGCAGGGCCACTACCAACCAAGCCAACCGGCCAGTCAAATTATAACCTAAAAACGATCACGCACGTGTCTGCTCTGCATGCAATCGACACAATAATAAAATTGTACAATTGTTAACTTCACTCATCAACGAAAAGACCCGAATCGAACCTAGTCCATCCTATCGTTCGCGCGACGCCTACGCAAACGGCTAAGTTTCGCCGGATATTCGGCGGCCGGATATTCGGCTATCCGGCCACTTGTTCGGCCGAATATCCGGTATCTGGTATCCGGCCAAACTGCTATCCGTTTCATCTCTAATTACTATACATTTAAAACGAAATTCCCATTAAAGTTTAGTACGGACTACGGTATGTTTACACATACATTCAGCACCTACATTTACATAATTTTGATACTATCAAGTGCAGCTATGGCATCACGGCGTAGCTGAAATATTCTTGATTTAAAAATACATGTGTCTCTAGAAATTACAGCTCTAACGATTTAAATAATGCACTGCTTTATCGGCCATTCCCGCGTCTATTTACACTTTCTCAGGTAACATTGCTATCAGCGATCTACGTAATGATAAGAGCAGCTAAGCTAATTGTTTTATTTGAACCTTACAAATTGCTATATCCGTTGCATAAAGCTAACGAGGCTACGCCGATGAAATCTGCCCTGATTTATATTTTATTGCTCCTAGATTTATCAGGTCCTTAAGCGTTTACTAGATAGCATGTGTTAAGAATATGGCTTCATTGTTTTCTGCTGTGGAGTTTAATTTAATAATTTGATTGGTTTAATTAATTTTAAAGAACGATAATTACTTCTTTTATTGGTTTGTTTACTTTTAAATATAATATGAATGTTGTTTAATGCTTATGAAGTATGAATGTTCCATTGCCTTTTTCGTTTGATAGTTAATTAAATATTCTATCTATATTCTTTCAAAGCTCTCAGTGACTTAAAAGACAGTTTTAACCATCTCTTCAAATCATTATATTATATAGTAGCATATTATAACAGTAACAGTACTTGTAATTTGTGAACAGTTAAAAATCAGCTTGTTTTAATTATTTCTTTAGAATTGCAGATTTTGCGCTAAAGCTTAGTTATTTATATATAATAACTTACAATGTATTCTCCTTTATTGATTGCATATTATCTTAACTTCAGATTCGCTAAGGGATTAAGACATCACAATATTTATATAAGCCTCAAGCATGGGTCGAGCCATTCAATTTTACGACGTAAATCTAGATTAAACGTTTCAACGCCTCTCAACAATGCCTTATGGGATCGATCTTACAAACAAACATACATGTAATAAAAGTGTATTTTTACTGGTACCTTAAGATTATTCATTCATTTATATGCTTAGTACACACGTTCATGTTATTTTTATTTGACGCCTTCCCGCGATTTACGGGCTAATATATGTATCAATCAATCAAAATGTACACAAAAAGAAAACCTTGGAATCGGCAGCTGCATTTATGTAAACGATTACATTTGTAGGTTACTAATAAAAGTGGAAAAAATCACGCATTCATCGATGCGCGACAGAATTGGCGCACGCGCTGATCTTAAGAATTAATAGATTTACAAGATTCCGTGTCGTATGGACACGGAATCTTGTATTTATATGGCAAAGGCATTTATATGCTTAGCTGTAGAACAGATTTTTATTAAAGCCGTATTTTAAAGATTTTATTTAAAGTATTCCCTCAAGACAATCAATAATAACTAATTAATAAGTAATATAAAATTCAAGGGCTCTTTCCTAATCCATCTATCCATACATTATCATTAAAATATTAACTGCTATAAATATTTTTAAAACATCTGTTCATTATAATCCTAGGTGTAATATAATTGTGTTCAAATATTTTGTAATTTACTTCTAATATCATCCGATACATAATCACAGTTTAAATCACACTATTATACGTTTCATTTATAGCAAATTATGAACTTACTCGAGCAAATTATGTTAAATAAAATAAAAGGTATTCTAAGCATAAAATAAAGTGACAGTGGTACTAAAGCAATTAATTCAGGCAGTAGTCCCAACCTGGTTCAGTTATGTTTGCATTTAACCGCGTGAGCCCAGATCTCTATCAAATCTACTACTCACACATAACAACCATACAAAATTTAATAACTCTCAACGTTAACGCAATATTCAACCTTATTTTCTTAGGAATAAAGGTAGAATTTATATATAACTTTTGAATAACCGATTGTATAAGTTGGCATTCGCACTTGTTGAAGCTTTTGTCGTATTATCAGAATTGAATCTGCCGCTCGGTTTTACGGTAATCGTACTCTATACATTTGCGTCCTCAACATATTTATGTTAATCGTTACTTTTAGTAGCCACTAGCCACATATTAATTTTTTTTCTCACTGAGTGCTGATTATATGTGACATTACATACCTACCTGGGTACATCGGTGCTTTATTATGTTAATTATGTCTTAGTATTAAAACACATATTAATTATAGAATAGGATTATTAAAAATATTCAAAACAAATATTTTGTCTAGCATGGTATATCCTCTTGGAAAGAAATATATATCTATAGATAAAATAACAAGAAATTTCAAAATTTTGAATAGTCTACTTGATAAGTTGAAAATGGCGTAAAAAAGAGATAAGTCTCTTAAAAATACGTGCGATAGCTCATTTGATTCGGAATGACGTCTAGAAAAATGTATCGGAAATATGTATTAGCACACAAAAAATTGCAAAAGTTATAAACAAATTAAGTTGCAAAAAAAAGGTATTTCGTTTATTGTTAATAACTCCGAAATTATTAACATTTCAGAAATTTTGAAAAAAGATTCTTAAAGAGGAGGAAATTTCCAACGAAAATCTTCCGACTCCCGGAATTCTATCTCCATTATTTATAATTTTAATTTAACGCTGAAAATAGGCCCCCGCGCGGCATTTTTAGTTAGCGCGCGCGGCTTCAAAACCGAGCACGTCACACTAATTATTTTTTTAAGGTATTAAATATTAATTTAAAAATTTAAAAAAATTATGGTGTATTCCGAACACTTCAAAGAATTTGCTCCCGTTGGAAATTTTACTTAAAGTTAATTTTTCAACAAATTAGACAAATGTTAACTAACGAAATTTTTTCGAACTTCCGTCCTTATTGCACATTCAAAAAAATGTTTAAATAATTGTCGGTAAAATTTTTCACTTCGTGGAGCCCTTCATATAAATATACTTAACAAGATCGCGCCATAAAAGTTTAAAATTTTTTAATACTTTGTTTATAATAATTTTTTAAAGTTAACAAAAAACTAGAAATTTATAGTTTTTTGTTCAAGTTACTTAAGTTGAAAAAATTATTATAAACAAAGTATTAAAAAATTTTAAACTTTTATGGCGCGATCTTGTTAAGTATATTTATATGAAGGGCTCCACGAAGTGAAAAATTTTACCGACAATTATTTAAACATTTTTTTGAATGTGCAATAAGGACGGAAAATTTTTAAATTAATATTTAATACCTTAAAAAAAATAATTAGTGTGACGTGCTCGGTTTTGAAGCCGCGCGCGCTAACTAAAAATGCCGCGCGGAGGCCTATTTTCAGCGTTAAATTAAAATTATAAATAATAGAGATAGAATTCCGGGAGTCCGGAGATTTTCGTTGGAAATTTCCTCCTCTTTAAGAATCTTTTTTCAAAATTTCTGAGATGATAAAAATTTCGGAGTTATTAACAATAAACGAAATACCTTTTTTTTGCAACTTAATTTGTTTATAACTTTTGCAATTTTTTGTGTGCTAATACACATTTCCGATACATTTTTCTAGACGTCATTCCAAATCAAATGAGCTATCGCACGTATTTTTAAGAGACTTATCTCTATTTTACGCCATTTTCAACTTATCAAGTAGACTAGAACACAACATTCGCTTTTAACTCGCCGAGGGAATTACAATTAAACGGTTATTTATGCTAAAACTTAATGGGTGCACTTAATACCCCATTACCTTATTAAAAATATTGGCATGTCGAATCAAAAATGACTCTAATTTTGATGTAATTAATGTGTACTAAAAATTCATGTGCGTACTCGCAAACCGTTGTGCCCGCCCAGAGGCAGCTGTGTCCTCACAGGATTCACTAAGCCTCTATTATCGTCCCTCTCGCATAAACACGTCCAATAAAAGCCGACGGTGGACGAGCGTCAATTTATTTTTGAAATTAACCTGTCGCATGCACTTAAGGCACCCGCAAGTAAGCATGCCTCAAATGAATCGGTGCAATTTTCAGATGTCGATGGTAATTTTTATGTATTAATTATACAGGAGTATTACATGTTTGTAACAATTTATACATTTTGCAAGCCTTTTCACTCTACAGTTATACTAAGCACCTGTTTCGCTGGCAAACGCCATGTTTACTTTAATGATTATGTGAATTCCTTTACATCCTTAGACTTCAATGACCTATTTTGTATGGACGCTCATTACTCTTACCATAATTAGATATAATCCTCGATCAAATCCTTTTAAATGGATGACTAAAGACAAAGATCTTACCTTATATACTACTTCGATTTCAATTAAAGGGGGCTCTGAGAAGGGGGGCACAAAGTTCGCAGCAAGGGCAGATGTACACTGACACCTGCCCTTTAATTCTTTATCTTTTTTACTCCTTACCATAACTATATTCACCTCTCTTTCCAGTAGCTATTTTTATGAATAATTAATATAGTATAATAATATCTAATCAAGCATACAAATCCAGTAATAGATAAATTTACGATTCGATTTTGAAGTCTACCTATGAACAAATATGCCAACCGTTTATGTAACAAAACCCATAATCTATGTATTAATTAAGGTAGAAAGTACCTTCATTAGCACAACTATGTTGTCATACTGTGATGATGTGAATCGAATATTAGTAGCAACAAGCAGGTGTCTCTTCGGCTATAATTACAAAATATTAAACTATAAACGTAAATTAAATACGAAATCGAGTACGCGACGTGCGTGCGTCAAATACGAAATTGATCATATTTACATACTGTTTAAAATCAGGGATACATGTTGTTTAGCGTAGTCAGATATATATAAACAGGATTTTTGTAATTTCCACTTCTTAAAACTACCGTAATATGTACCTAATAGTTATGGTTAAGGCCAATATGCACATGGAATTCTTAAATATAGGTACCTACCTCCTACACTAATAGAAATATTGCAATAGTAACCAAACAAAAACGTATCTACATTAAAACTATTAATAGAAAAGTGCTGTTAAGTCGAAAGATTTTTAAGAGATAGACATAAATGATGCGAAGGTAAAACATTGTAGACATTGCAATTTAGTAGTCTCGCGATACGTGAGCGCTGAACAAGCCGGCTCGTGGAATAAATTCTACAATGGTTATGCTTTGTACCGATTAAAGTTATTTAAGAACTTAGTATTTCATAACTATTCAGTACTTATCTCAATAGCCTTATATGTCTGTAGTGGAAAATATTATTATACTAATGTCGCATACTCGGATGAATGATGCAGTAAATATTGTATGTGCGTATTATATGCGATTAAAATAAATACGGGGCAGTTTTATGTTCCATACATCATAAAAACAAAACCCTAAGTTAAACCGATACGCCAGGTTCCCTAGGTAATTAATATGATATGCAACAAGAGCACGTTAAACTTTAACAACTTTACGAGTGTACTCGCGGGTTTCAGGCGACGCGACGGCTCGGGCAGGTGCCGCCGAGCGCACACTTCTTTTATTAAAATTAATACCAATGTCGCGTGTGCACATTCTTACTCGATAACGCCTCGACGTAATTAAGGTATGGTTTAAAACGAGCAAACCCGTCTTCGGTGAGCGGTCGTGCGCCAGCCACGCGCCTCGCTGTGGCGTTTAACAAGAATTTTTCTTACTCGTTTCTCGCATATCATATCAAGATTATATGACACAAAATATCGAGTTTGTTTATTGGCAATCAGCGTTCGACGTTTTATTTATGCTGCCAGTTTTTCACCTGTTCAAAATTGGAGCCGTCGATCCACATTGCATTATAAAACTTACGTTGAAAATGTGACGGTTATATACGAGTCGAACAAAGCTAATTATCTATTTAGGCCTATCTTATCGCCGGGGCTAACAAGGTATCGTAAACCTATAAACGGTATATACGGGGCTGTTTGTCGGCTGGTATCATTTTTTTTAAACAAGCCTTATTTATGACTTTCATAGAAAATTCTAAGCGAGGTTCGATACTTCAGCTATAAGAGTAGGATATTTTAAACGTTCGTTTTACGTCGTTTCCACAGACGATGTGAATGAACCTTAACAAAGACGGTGGATATATTTGTATTCGATTGTCGATTCTATGTGTGAATTGATACAAAATCGGTGGTATTATCTCGGGCAAAATCATTGTCGGAGTGTCAACAAGTCACGGGCCGGTTGACGCCGCATTGTCCCGACACGTCCCACCGTCCTCTCTGCGATCGAATTGTCCAAACCGATACGATTCCCCGATATTTCCCTGTCACTGCAACAACATTTGCATGCCTGTGACGTACAGCCTGTGAAGCCTCCACTCGGCGCAACAATATCGAAGGGTCTCTACGGTCTCTACGCTCTATGTGCTAATACATATGTATAACATTGCGAAAAGGTAAACAAAAAGGATCGGAAATTTTATAAGATATAGTGTTCATTTCAAGGTTTCGAAATTGCGTTATGTTTGGGTAGAATAAATAGTTGGACATTAAATAAAGTAATTAATCGTTAAATATTTTATATAAAACGATACGTCTTCGAACCACAACAATGCCTTTGATCAATCAATTAAAACCGCGTTTCGGACATGTGTTAAAACGCAAATCATGCTGCGTATTTACATGTTTGATAAAGCTAGGCTTTGTATCGAACGCGAGCACGCTTGAGGGGAAATGTAAAACATTCCTTATTAATGCTTAATATCACCCTTTGACGTTGCGATCAATAGGAGTCACTCAACAAGTCGTTAATCAAACTATATTGGATAGGAATCAGGTAGTTCTTTTGTATGATGTCGGCGAGCTTTTACGTGTGATTTATAGATATGTGCATAATTTTTAAATATGAAATTAATGGGAGGTTGCCTCCTCAATGAATTACATAGAGTCACGTCGCTACCGATCTTTTCAACCAAATTCTGTGGTATCGACAAACAATTCGATTCGTATTCGAAAGAAAAACTTCCACACGGTTCAATGTTACTGCTGTAATTTCAAGGATTTTTATGACGTTTAACGTTTTTTAAAAACTGTTATTTGCAGGTACTATACAAAGTATCGTAAATTGAAACAATCATTATCTCGAAGTTAATTAAATGTTTTCAACTCGTAAATAAATAGATATTGCGAAATAATGGAAAAAACGGATTCCGAGCAAATCATTTCAGTATATAGTTACAACAATAATTGCTAAGCAATTAACAGAATTTATAGACACTTATAAGTTTACTAGACCTACTATCAGCACATTAATGTAATTTAAAGACTGTAGCAGACATTTCCAGTTCTGTCTGAACTTCGCAAAGAACAAGAATGCAACCGGCTCGACAAATGTAATTATTACTTAAAAATATAAGTGACTGTAAACAGATACGCTAATTGTGTATAAGAATTTCAAACGCTAAAAATACTGCGGTATTCGTAACAACGACGCTTGTTAAACATGCATTTTTAGGTATTATTATAATGCTTTAATTTCAGGTGTCCTGTAGAGTCTATTTATGTAAAAAACATTAAGTTGCAGTTGAGTATGATCATTAAAGATCTTACATGTATAAAGAATACTGATTTGTAAAAGTGTTTTAAAATTAAAATGTTCGAAAATTATCCAATCGTTACTTATACAAAGTCGCAGACATTTCATAAATTTTTCATTATAATACTTATCATAATTGTTCCTAGTTTTTGAATATTCCAGCTGTATCAGAATATAAGATATGTTATCTTTATATTCAAATCTCACTAAATCTATTGCGAATAAGCATTGATCATCGAACTTTTTATACAAAAGTTGCTAAAGTGACACCTATCTATAAATCTGGACCTAAATCTGACCCTGGAAATTATCGACCTATTTCAGTACTGCCTATTGTATCTAAAATTTTCGAAAAGGTTTTATACACTCGCCTGCTCAAATACTTAAATAAAATAAATTTTCTAATTGAATATCAATACGGTTTTCGTCCTAAATCAAATACACTATCAGCTACAATTGATCTTGTTTCCAAAATTAAAGACAATATAGATAAGAAGCACTTGGCCTTAGGAATATTTATAGATCTTAAAAAGGCATTCGACACCGTCAGCCACCCCATTCTATTAAATAAATTAAAAAACATAGGTATAACTGATTTAGTGTATAAAATACTTGATTCATACCTAAACAACAGGTATCAAATAGTAAAAATTAATAATTATGTATCAAATCCCGCAGAAATCAAATATGGAGTCCCTCAGGGCTCTGTCTTAGGACCGTTGCTTTTTTTGGTATATATCAATGATATTAATAGCGCTGGATTGTCTGGGAACATATCACTGTATGCTGATGATACTTGTCTCTTCTACTTCGGGGATTCAGCAGTCAACTTAACGAAAGTTGCTCAAAATGATCTTAATCTATTAAATAGCTGGTTAAAGTTAAATTTATTGACAATTAATGTAAAAAAGACCTCTTTTGTAATCTATGCAGCCAAAAATAAAAAAATATCTTATTTTCCACCTCTTACAATAGACTCGCAACCATTAAACAGATCTAACGAAGAGAAATATCTTGGCCTAATCTTGGATAATAAATTAACATTTAAATCACACATAAACCACGTGAGATCTAAGTTAATACCACTTACAGGGGCTTTAAGAAATGCTGCTAAATATATACCATTTAAATTACGATATAGTATCTATAACACGCTTGTTAAACCACATCTAGATTATCTTATCCCAGTTTGGGGGCAATCGGCGCCTACTAATTTAAAAAAACTACAAATTACGCAAAACAAACTAGTAAAAATCCTTTTTAACTTTAATTTTTTAACGCCAACTAAGGATCTATACTTCCGTACCAAATTGTTTGATTTAAATAAATTATATAAATATCACACATGCATACTGATTAAAAATATTCTATCTAATAATATAAAAACACAAATAACACTAAACAAAAAATCCCACAAATACCACACACGAAAGAGTGATAACCTTGAATTACCATTTATAAGAACTCTATACGGTAAGAGAAACTTAAGATTTGAGGGAGCACAATTGTACAATAGCTTGCCTAAAGCAATTAAAGAATCCTCATCAATTACTATTTTTAAAAATAAATTAAAGACATACTTAACTAATTTCGATAGCTGATTGTGTTATACTAACTGCAAAATTGTTATTTCTCATATTTGTAAAAGATCATATTGTATTGTTCTTGTTTATGCTTAGATCATTAAGTAATGGATGGAGTACGCTGGCAAATGTTCTAACTAAACTTTCTGCTGATTTTGGTGCGGGGAGGGTAACTCACACTGATGAAACACAATGAAACACAATCACACATTCACAAAAATAATTTGTGTCACGAAAGTCGTAAAAATTTACGACCTTTTAAGCGACGAGTTTTTAAATTCAACTCTATCACTAAGTTCATAAAGATTAAATTTGTATTTCTTTACAAGATAGTCTCGTAAGGAATGCGGTTCATTATCGCGTTTTAAATTCAACTTTATCTCTTAGTGCATAAAGATTAAATTTGTATATTTTCTTTCCATGATAGTCTCGTGGGGCCGCATCAATGATCGAGTAAACATGACTCGAATATTTGTCTTGATCATATCGCTAAACGATACATCGACGATTATTATAAATTGCATTTAATTAGAAATGTACGTTAAAAAAATAAAAAAACATACACAAATGAAAGGTTATTCCATCTTTTTTAATATTCGACATGTTTGAATTGCTTCTGCAAGACTTGACAGTACAAAACGGCATTTTTAGCGGAGCACTCGCAGACGTCCTTTCCATGTTTTACGAATACGCAGAGTGTTTGTAATCGATTACGCAAGTAGTTTTTAAGAAAGCATAAGATTTTTCGATTCGAATAATCTTATACCTCGGCAAAAGGGTAAGCGCCTGTGAGTGTTATCCATTACTTAATGATCTAAGTGTTTATGAGATAAATAAAGTTCTTTAAACCGAAAATAACAACATATTCTCATGAATGTCATCATTTCGCCTGAAGAATCGGAGATTTAGTGCACAATTTATTAAAACATTTGCTTGCACAAATTATTTTGATTATGCAGGCTCAATTAAACGTTATTTACATAAAAAATAACGTTTTTCCAAACAATTAAGTTTATTTGTTTGAGTCCCACACCGTTGATGCGTAACCAGCAGATGATGCAGTTCCCATAATCATCACCCTTGTCCCACGTCATCTCGTAATTTGTTAGAAATAATTGTTTTATTTGCTACAACGGTAATTGCTTAATATGGGAATGTCGCATCATAACATTATTAACATGTGCCTAGTAAATATAGGGTAAACTTGACACAAATAAAATTTAATACCTGACTGTACAAGTATACAGACTATAGAGATATCACTAATACATAGTAGGAACAGAGATACATTTTTTATTATTAAATTACTAAAAGTTACTCACATTGCAAATAAAATATACAGATTGAATAGTAGGTAGAGCTTATGACATATGAAGCGTATGGTATGTCAACAATTAACTTTATATTCGTAGCGGTTAATTGCAGATCTCAATTATTAATTGCTTCTCTGTAATTAATTTAAATCCATTATAAAGCATTTAGTATCAAATGTACGTTATACATATATAGCGAACGTTGGATGATAAGCTTATTTATATAAAATTTAATTATTACCAACGAAAAAGTAAATAACTTATCCATTGTTGTTTTT
This sequence comes from Colias behrii, assembly GCA_029959065.1. Classification (NCBI taxonomy): domain Eukaryota; kingdom Metazoa; phylum Arthropoda; class Insecta; order Lepidoptera; family Pieridae; genus Colias; species Colias behrii. The sequence continues at coordinate 9,379,798 of JARWMC010000005.1, read as the reverse complement.
ACCTATAAAAACATTTAATTAATAACATAAAATTGTCTGTGAAATTATATTTAACTACATTTATTTCAGTTTTTTTAGACATTCATATACCAGACTAATAAATACTGTAATCGAACAAAAAATGCGGAACCTATTAACGCCTTCCCACAGGTCATATCCGGTAAACATTACAGGGTCTATTACTTTAGGGGAAGAAATAATCATTATGTTTTTCATAATATAAAAGTAAGAGTAGCGTGAATTACTGTATATAAGATTTTATCTACTTTAAAGAAAATTAACACAATCATCATTACATTTAATAAAGCCAATAATCTGTACGTTTAATCAATTTGTGTGTTTAATCAATTTTAAAACAATGTAAAAATCGCATTTTATTACTTATTAATAATATTTGTAATGTTTAATATAAAAACGGTTTAAAGTCTAAGAAAAAGTCTCTCTACTATTCATATTATTACAATATCAAAGTATATAGACTACTGTTCAAATTATTACAAGTCATCATAATGTGTAATAGAATCCAAAATTTCAGGTGATAGTCAAAATCTATAAACTCTATTTAATACACAAATACATATTCAAGCGGTAGGTAATTATAATTCAAGCATTTAATTTGTGGATAATAATAATTAACAATCACGCATAATGTATAGGATTACTGTAGTATCACATTTATTTTAGGGAAAGAATTTCAACACTCCAAGACCCCGCTATGTTTACACGTAATGACATGAATGTTTAGTATTCCTAAACAAACTTTACAACTTTAAATTAGTAGCTTATTTAAATTCAAAAGTAATAAATTTTCAACGCATTTTATCAGTGTGTGAAAGATTTTAAATGGCCGAAGCGTGGTAAGGCAATCTGATTAATTATTAATTAATACCTATATCAACAGCTTACAGTTCCTTGTGATTAATCGTTTAAGAGTATTATAAGCTTAAGCTAAATCTTAATATTTTTGTTACTTATATGTAATTAAATCCCAATCTACGAATATACAGAAAAAGCTCCATGTAACATGACCGTGTTCCTTAATGATATTTTTATGAAGTGCAATACAAGATTTTATTCTAATTTATCTGTAAAAATGTAATGATAATAATTATTATTAATTTATTTAATTTATCATTGGACATAATCATACATTTGTGACTGCGTACCGTCTCAAAGATAAATATCATTTAACTCCAATCCTCCAGCTATGATATTCTTTATTAAGAAATATTTTAAATGTCTCGTATTAAGATGCGACTGTGTCGATAAAGTGCTTATATCGATTGATTTATTTAAATACTACCGAATTTGGATAGATTGTTATGCGATACTGACGCTTGGGTCTTTTACAAAAAATCCCGTAGCGGTCTCTTCACCAAATTCCTATCGTATATTTCAAGTTTATAATATTGTAGGTATACAATAGGAAAAATGAAAATATAAAGATGACAATATTGTAAAAATTTGGGTAAACTAATCGTAAATTACGTTTTATATTTCCACAGTGCTATTCAGTGGTCATCAATAAAAAACTGGGCACGCGTTAGCCTTGCCCTGTCCGCCACGCTCCCCTATCCACCTCGCCAGGTACGGACCCGTACGTGAAGGGAAGGGATGATGGAAAATAATAGGGGAAGAGAATTTTAAAATTTATATTTTTTGCAGCCGGCGCAGGTGATATAACGCGTGCGCGTGCGCCGCCGGCTCACTTGTGCGTGAAGCTCCGTTGCCGCCGCTCGCTACGAAAGCTCCCACAAAGCCTCCCACACTCGCGCCAGCCAGTGCTTTTCCGGGCGTCGCGCGGATCGGTTGTGTACTATCCTCAGTGACCCGCGTAAACACGTAATATGTTGCAAGAAATACAACTCGTTCAAGGTCAAACAAACTACGTCGTCGTCTCGTCTGGCTACCAATCAGCGACCGTAACTAAAACGGATATGGAGAAAAGGGTCGTGCCGATCGCACCGGCTCCTGAAAAGAATTATGTCACACACGATACTCCCCCAAACCTACAATACAGGAAGAAAGTGCACTTTAGAACAAACCCATACACAGGACCGCAAGCTGCGTCGATTGCGAGACGAAATGCAAGGGAACGTAATCGTGTAAAACAAGTCAATGACGGCTTCAACGCCCTTCGCCGTCACTTGCCCGCTTCTGTAGTAGCCGCACTATCAGGTGGCGCTAGACGGGGGTCGGGGAAGAAACTGAGCAAAGTGGACACGTTAAGAATGGTCGTCGAATATATTAGATACCTTCAACAGTTATTAGATGAGAGTGACGCAGCTATGGGAATAACTCGCGATCAAGAAAATAGAGAAAATATTCCCAATACGCAATCGATGTCATCAGTGTCAGATATGGATGACAGTTTTTTCTATAGTAGCGGCTCCCCTTCTTCTGAGAAGGCCGATTCACCTGCACCTTCGGATTGCTCTTCGGGAGTGTCATCAGCATACTCTGCGGTGGATCGATACGAAGTGTCGACGCAGCAGCAGCTCGGCCCTATGGATGAAGATGAACTCCTGGATGTTATATCCTGGTGGCAGCAAAAATAACAAAACGTATGTATTTTAATTTACACTTTCCTATTGACAGTTTTCAAAATGTATTTACAACATGTTCTGTAAAAAAAATAATAAATTTAACTTTATTTATTTTTTTATGAATGTTTTTATGTTATTTTTGTAATATAAAAATACTAATTTTTATTTCCTTTGTTAACAGATACTCAATGATTCGAGATTGGACGAATCCCTCCGACACACTCAATCAATTTTGCGGTTGTAGTGAAGACGAAAAGACTCTTAATATATCTAGTCAAATATTAGTGCCTTAATATGTTTAATTAGTAGAAAATAGTATAAACTGTATGGAACAGGAAGTAACCTATGTGAAAGCTATATGATATGTTTTGTTACCGTATGATGGACGAGCTTGAGGCCTTTAAAGTAATTGTTATGGAGCCAAATGTAAATATTAGGTTAAGGTAACATTAAATTATTTATTGAATCTTTGACTTTTCTTACTTGACTATTCCCATAAGAATATCTTATTAGAATCCATCTCATTTTCTATTAAGATTTATATTACTCCATACACACACTGTTTTCACCTTTTTATTTAAATTTACGTAAAAAAATATCTTTTAATGTATACACCTATTAGGTACCTATATAATATAAAATATTTAAATAGAACCTCAAATTAAAAATGCGAATGGCTTTTGTTATTTTAAATATAAAATTGATAATAAAAACCACATTTACTCTATGATAAAAACAATTTTGATAAGGAAGAGAAAATAAAAATTCGAATCGACGTTTTTTTCTGTGAATTTTTTTTTTCTTTAATATCCTTATATTTTGAACGGTACAGACGTGAAAATAAAATTTTAATTATTTTTAACTTGTTACAAATTAAAAAGATACGAAACGTTTTCAGTGTAAATAAAAGGATCTAAATATAGTTTTATTTTTATAGCTTAGATAATCATCGTCGATGTATTATTATAAGTCTTCTTGTTCTTCTTCTTATTGATAAATATGTCTTTAAAAGTCGTTTAAAAATATATTGATGTATGAAGCTTATTATTTTTCCGTATCTTATATTCATAGTCCATTTATACAACGTTATATCAAACTTAGAGATATACATTAACAATATTACTCATTACCTGTATACAAATATGTATTGCTAAAACAACAAGTCTTACAATAAATATTTAATTCACTTTATTAATAATGCAAAAACTCGTAGGAACAAAGCGACACATCCTAACCTACCTACGAAATATTTTTGATGTAACAAATATTAATATTAAAAGTTTGAAAAAAATACACTGCAAATACATATTATCTTATGTACATATTATGTATGGAAAAGCCCTTGTATTAAACATGTTCTATCTTTAATACCTTGTAATTTTTATTAAATTAAATTAATAAAGAACTGTAACTGCAGAAAAACAAAACATTGAAGACAATCCTGAAATTTCTCATTACTTCTGGCTTTTTTACCTACGTACAAATAGAGGCACATACACATATTTTAGTCATTTTCATTACGTCCTTATGTTTTCGGTTTAAATAGTAACAATAATAGTATCAATTGAAGGATCCATCACTCCCAGTACTACGAGACATGAAAAATGAGCTTCTCATGCGGTAATAAAAATGTCATCCTCATGATATCATTATTATACATTACATTATATAATTCAATATATATTTGCACACAAGGCAAATGCATTAAAAACACGACCGTAAACTACACCCTATAACATTTTTATAAGCATTCTGCGTAAAAGCGTGTTCCTTTACCCTTTCTAGTAATAAATCATAGCCCACATGGATAGAATTAGCAGAGCTAGATGATATCTCTAAGAAAAATCAGTCAAAATAAAAAATACCTCACACGAAACCAATCAACTATCATTATACGACATACAGATGAGGGCACGTTCTATTAATTTATATCCAATGTGGGTGGATAAACTGATATTATTTTTTTATGAGTCGCAGAATATAAAGCAACAAATAACTATAATTTTTATGACATTTTTATTAAGATCTTTGAAAAACTATGAGGTAAATAAAATAGATCGTAAAGCGTATGAACTAATGAAGACACGAGAGAAGTTGGAACTATTAATTGTGTTTGATATGTTGGGTGATTGTTCACGAATAGTTTATATTAATTGCTCCTGAAATTATAATAAGGGGTATTTTTTTATCAAAAAAATAATTATGCTCTTTGTTCAAGAAATATTACAATTCCTATATTCGAATATGTAGATACTTTTTATATCCTTATGATAAAATATATAAAAAAATGATAATATTTAATGTCCATGCATTAATAATTGCATTGTTATGACACGTCATGAGAAATTAATTTGTAACTTTGGGTTGCGTGTGACCGAATCTTTTCTAAAAAAATGTTATTGTTTTGATAAAAAATGACACGGCATAGAGGTATCTGATAATAAGTGTAGGCGGGGTCACAACAAAAGAGAAATTGGTTAACACCAAACCAACACAATACGGGTTGAAGTTTTAATTCGGGTGTAAAATTAAGTTTCCTAGCATTCTTTTGTTTGCTTGTTTTATTCTTTTTTTCTAACGCGCGGTTTTGGTCACCGTTTATAACACGGCTGTTTGTTTAGCAGATCGATGGAAAATTACTGTTTTGTTATTATATTCTTCTTAATTGTATAATGACTGTTTTTTGAAAAATTAAGTTGCCAAATCAAATGGGCCGCATTTTATACAATAAAACGATCTCGATAACATTTTGTTGCTGAACCACGATCGCTACTTGACATCAATCACGCGCGTAATCGCGTCTGAAGCCTATCTGAACTAGTGGAGACTGCATTTAGGAAGTTTATCTTGCTAATGATGTTTAACGACGTAGCCTCGCTGTGTTATCACTAGCTGTCGCCTACGGTAGCTGGTCCACATTGAAATACGCTTCCAGCAAAATCACCCATATACGTAAGGCGGCAAAATCTAAATTCCTGTGCACAAATGTATGTAGCGAAATGCTAGTAGCATTTTCTCATCGGCTGTCCCTTTGTCGCCTTCGATATCTCAAAAGTGAATTAATTGACGGATCGCGGTAGCAGTGTTGATTACTCTTTTTTGTGACTTCCAACCACTTTTGTCACTAATTTTATCTATTCGATACGAGGTTGCGCTATCGTTTTTTCGAAAATATGTGGAGACTGGAAGTATTACAGATTATCGATTTCATCGCCTGCATCAATTTAGGCGTCGGTAATTATGGGTAATTGATTTAAAAATAATGCACGTGTGTGAACCGTTCGTAGCGAGTAAATTTAATAGTGCGGAGGCGTCCAGGGTGCGCGGTTATATTCCAATTGAATTCGGGTTGCGAGAACAAAAGCCGGCAACACGGCTGTCGGCCGCATTAACGCCCTACTACAATAAATCCAGGAGGTCCGTCGCCATGGGGCTAATTACTCTGGATATCGGTTGATATACTGTCTACTTAGGAGCCGTGATGTATGACCATATTCAAAGGAATGGACGCCGCTCGCCCGAGGCGCGGACTATATGCCCTGATTATAATTATGCACGTTTAGGATAACGACTGTCGACAATGCTCCGCTAAGCTCTAACCGCGGAAGCGTGTCCCGACCGGTCGGACTCGGACTGAAGGACATAATGAGATCTCCTTGTTTATATTCATTACCCCCCGCTCGAGTTACTGTGAGATAAAAAAACCATAGTTAACATAATCATGCACCTCTTCATAAATAAAAAGACTTTAAGGAACAAAAAATTTGCTACGCAGACAACGAGTCCTTCAATACGGTTCATTCATAAAACATAAGAACCATTAAGCACGACAAAGGAGGAACTTTACGAAACTATGCAGCTTCTTATAAATCGACATCGAATGAGATATCTTGGCCGAAGTATTGTGGTCGAACAACAATAAGATCTAGATTAGTGACGCGTATTGTGTCGCCAAAGGGTTACTCTTTTGTGCTGTATACAAGAGCTGCGCCCGCGCATAATGCGTATCAGCGAAATTTTCGATCATCGATTCGCACGGTTTCTTCGAAATTTAAAAGATAATAAATAGTTTTGCATTGTTGGTTTTTTCTATGCTTTGCAATTTAAATAAATTGAACTGACTATGATAAACAATTTCAATATGTTTATTGTTTATCTACCATTCTGGTGCTTTTATGGTGAAGAAGAAAGTTTACCTAATTAAATATATAATCAGCAAAAGGTTTAAAATAAATAAACCTCTTTATCCTTGGAATTTAATGGAAATCTTCAGAAGAAAAAGGAAGTAGAAAAATGTTTAGTCAGTACGCATATATCTAGAATGCCCACTAAATACGATTTCTAAAATATTAAGTTATTTTACGTGCAATATTTCATACGTTTAAACAATTATTTTACAATTTTCATATTTTAAAACATACTGATTTCTCACGAATACGACTTTCTAACTAAATAAATAGTATATAAATAGTAAAAAAATTGACATTATTTAACCACATCTCACGAACTAAGCCACCAGTGTTGAATTTGTTACCAAACTTACAATAGAGCAGTGATAAGATCAAAACTCAGGCCTCAGTAGACAAATTGTTTGCATTCAATACCCATTACTTCGTCGATGTTTACAAAACATGTCATTCTAAAAGAATTACTTTAAATAATACTTTGTACTGTGAAATTGATTCTTGGATATCCATTGGGAACGGTGTGAGAAATTACATGGTGGCTGATCCTTATCTAAAGCAACAACATCTTTAACACGATGTTATTATTTAAATATTCATTGAATACTAACTATTAACTTGTACTATTTGAATTTCGATTTGAATGTATTAGTCAGAATTTGTAACGTGTACGCGATACCATCTTTTTTAAGAATGATTGCACCAAAAATGTTATGTGTTTCGAGAGAAGTGGAAGTAGTATGTAGTTATTTACATTTTTTCGACACGCTCTATGGGGTAAATAGACGGTATCATTTTCCCTTAAATTTAAAGCCCCAGCGTAACCAATTAAGTTAAATATCTGCCAAAAATATTACGCTTCTCACATTAGCATTACCGCGCAAACGAGGTATTACATTTTCGATGTGGCTATCAATCTGCAGCGCACTTCCCGTCGAATCATTTCATATTTTCAATTTGTAAGTGTAATGTTTGATAAAAATCCTTTAGTATCTGGCAGATGTTAAATGATTTCGGGCAAGCAAGGTGTCGCAGCTCAGGTGCCGGGCCGCAGCACAAGCCATCAAAATGTCCCCAACGTACAGACGCGAGAAGAAATAAGAAAACACATTTAAAACATTTTTTTGGTTCGATTTGATGAACGACTTTGGAGGGGTGATGTACATATATGTTCTAGATTGATTTTATTTATTTTAACTGGATATTACAACTGCTTTAAGTAAAAGTACCTAGTAACGAATACCTCTGACACTTTTCATCGTTTTATTAATATCACTATTAACAATTTTAAAATAACTAACTCATAGCTTTTTTCGTGTTAGTGAGATTCCCTAACACAGCTATACTCTAAGTGTGTTCCGCGGAACCCTAGGGTTCCGCGATACCTCTGTAGGGGTTCCGCAAGACTGATGTCGCTGATTTGGCTATCTTGCTGGTTATCGTGAGATATCCTGTTAAAGTAAATTTATTTATTATCTGTGTTATTCTAAATTGCGTGCCTTCCATTGCGGTGTATAATCTATGGTCTCTCTCTGCTCTGTGACATTATAGCGACTGCATGTGTTCCCGGTATTTTTACTTAGAAATAAAGTAAATTCTGAAGTAATCAGTGTTTGTGACTCATTAACCCATCAGGTTATGGGCCCAGATAGCTCAGAAACAAGGAAAGTGCGAAATCTCGTTGTAAAATCAGTGATCAAAACATTATATGTGAACTTAACCTCAAACCGGCAACGTGACTTTTGTTAATACAAACTTTTGTGTTGAAAGTGAATAAATTCAAACAAAATGGCAACAAATAACCAATTGGCATTAATTGAAAAGCTATCCGGTCGGGAAAACTATGCAACTTGGCGGTTTGCAATGCAAACATATCTACAACATGAGGAGTTGTGGGACTGCATAGAATCTAACATGGAATCAGATCCAAAACGAGATACTAAGGCGAGAACTAAGATAATCCTCTCAGTTGATCCCACGAACTATGTGCATATCCAAGAGGCTCGCACCGCCAAAGAAGTTTGGGATAAATTGTCCTCAACATTTGATGACTCTGGGCTGACACGCAGAGTTGGGCTACTGCGTGATTTATGTAATACGTCACTAACTGAATGTCAAAATGTAGAAGAGTACGTAAGCAGAATAATGAACACAGCTCATAAACTCAGAAACATTGGTTTCAAAGTGGACGACGAGTGGCTAGGTACTATGTTGCTCTCAGGTCTGCCCGAAAGCTATAAACCAATGATAATGGCCATTGAAAGCTCAGGCATAACTATTACTTCAGATTCTGTAAAGGCAAAATTATTACAGGATGTCAGACCATATGAAAATGAGTCAAATGCATTCGCAGTTAACAAAAAATTTCAGAAAAATTTCAAGAGGCATTCTAAAGGACCTAGGTGCTACACCTGTAATAAATATGGACACAAAAGCCCAGAATGCAAATTGAAAAATAAAGAAGTATCACAAAATTCCAGTAGTTCATCATATGCTGCTGTATTTATTGCGACAACTGCACAGTGTGATGCCTGGTATGTGGACTCAGGCGCATCCTCACATATGGTCAAAGACAAGAGTTTGCTTCAGAATGAGACTACTTCCGTTATAAAGAATATAAGAGTAGCAGATAACAAAGTATTATCAGTGCAATGCTCAGGGCAAGTGAGCTTAAATACTTACAATGAAAAAGGTCAAGAAAATAAGGTACTGTTTACAAATGTATTACATGTTCCTGAATTAGCTACAAACTTACTATCTGTAAGTCAGATTATTCGCTGTGGAGGCCAAGTAAGATTTGAAAAAACTGGCTGTGTTATTATGAACAATAAAAATCAGATAGTAGCAACAGCTAGTATTATCAACAACATGTATCGACTAAATATGTATAATGGGCATGCCTACATATCTGATGTTGAAGAAAATGATGCATATTTGTGGCATCAATGTATGGGTCACCTGAATTTCAGTGACTTAGATAAATTATTGGAAAATACTGAAGGTATGAAAGTACTAAAGAAAAGTGTTAACAATTTAACATGCATAACATGCATAGAAGGAAAACAAGCGAGACTGCCTTTCAAAAATAAAGGAACAAGGGCTACAAAACTCCTTGAACTTGTGCATTCCGATGTATGTGGGCCCATGGAGACAGAATCTCTCGGTGGAGCTAAGTACTTTCTCACTTTTATCGACGATTTTTCAAAAAATGTATTTGTTTATTTCTTAAAGCACAAATCAGAGGTGCTTGATAAATTTAAAGAATACAAACATTATGTAGAGAAACAATTGGAATGTAAAATCAAATGTCTACGCACTGATAATGGCCTTGAATATATTAATAAGAATATTTCTGATCTTTTAAAAAGTAATGGAATCATACATCAAACTACTGTGCCCTATACACCACAGCAAAATGGTGTCGCTGAAATACTTAATAGAACATTAGTAGAAAAAGCCAAGTGTATGTTACTCAATGCAAAATTATCTAAAAGATACTGGGCGGAAGCTATCCATACGGCTGCTTATCTACTAAATAGAATACCAACTAAGTCATTAGATTATAAAACTCCTCAAGAAATATGGACGGGAAATAAACCAAGTGTTAGTCACCTACGTGTATTTGGATGTGAAGCGATGGTACACCTACCAAAAGAGAAAAGAAAGAAATGGGATCCAAAAGCACAGAAAGCAATATTTACTGGTTATTGTACTAATACCAAGGGTTACAGGTTTGTCATTCCTACATCTGGACTGGTTGTGAAGAGCAGAGATGCAGTCTTCCTAGAATCAACTGTAACAAGAAACTATGTTCCGGTGGACTTAACTGAAGCAAAGGACGAGTCTCTAGATGAAGAGCTTCTTTCAGACAGCACAAAGTCAAGTTCCACAAACACAGTGAGTAATTATGATGAATATGATTCTTATGACTCATCGTCAAACAGTATTTATGTACCAGATACAAATATTAATAACCTGCCCGTTCCAAACATAACATTAAGACCAAGAAATAAACAGTTGCACTCTAAATTAAAAGATTTTGGAACATATTTATGCTATAATGAAGGAATTTTAGATGTACCTTTAACCTACAATGATGCAATTACATCAGCTGATTCTGAGAAGTGGAAAATGTCAATAAGTGAGGAATTACAATCTCATAGTGAAAACCAGACATGGACATTGGTTGAGAAACCTGAAAATGCCAAAGTGATTGGATGCAAATGGGTATTCAGAATAAAGGATGAGCCAACAGGTCCACGGTACAAGTCTCGTCTGTGTGCAAAAGGCTATGCACAAACGAAGGGGATCGACTATGATGAAACCTTCTCAGGTATGACTCTATCCGTTCACTTTTATCAATAGCTGCTGAACAAAACTTAGAAATAATGCAATTTGATATAAAAACAGCATTTCTTTATGGAGAGTTAAAAGAACAAATATTCATGGTTCCACCTGAGGGCTTAGAATGTTTGCCTAATACTGTATGTAAACTTAATAAATCACTTTATGGCCTCAAACAAGCTCCTAGGTGCTGGAACACTAAATTTAATATAGTTTTACAAAAATTTGGTTTTGTCAAAAGCTTAGCTGATCAGTGTGTCTATATTGGTCAAGTTAATGAAATTAAATGTTATTTATGCCTTTATGTGGATGATGGTCTTTTAATGTCAAAAGATAAGATGATTTTGAAAGAAGTAATTGATGAATTGAAAACAAGCTTTAACATAAAGACTTGTACACCTTCTAACTTTGTTGGTATGCAAATAGAAAGAAATAAAAGACATATTCTTATTCATCAAAGTAAATATATTGAAAAACTGTTGGAAAAGTTCAACATGAGCAGTGCTAACCCTAACTCTGTTCCAGCTGATCCTCATGTAAAGTTACAGAAAAATGAGACGATGCCTGCATACAAGCTACCATACAGAGAAGCAGTTGGATCACTTATACACCTAGCAACTGTAAGCAGACCAGACATTATGTTTGCAGTCAGTCTGGTAAGTCAGTTTTTGCACAATTATAATGAGTCTCACTGGAATGCTGTAAAGAAAATATTAAAATATTTAAGAGGAACCATTGATTTTGGTCTATGCTATCAATGTAAGCCACAGACCTCAGATTTAATTGGCTATAGCGATGCTGATTATGCTAATGATGTTATATCAAGGCGTTCCATGACAGGCTATGTGTTCATGAAAAGTGGAGCTGCGATCACATGGTCCAGTTAACGCCAACATAGTGTAGCCTTGTCAACTACTGAGGCGGAATTTATGGCTGCCTGTGCGGCCACCAAAGAATTAATGTGGTTAAAACAATTATTTTGTGATTTAGGAGAATACAAACAAAGTTCTGTGTGTTTAAATATTGACAATCAAAGTGCTATAAATGTAATTAAAAATAGTGAATTTCATAAACGCTGTAAACATTGATATTAAGTATAATTTTGTGAAAGAAAAATATAATGAAAAGATTATTTCTTTAAAGTATGTTGGTACAGATCATCAATTTGCTGATATTTTTACTAAAGCGTTACCTCGAGATAGATTTAAACTCGCCATCGTTGTCTACTTAAAGTGATGTACTTTAAACCGCGAAGGTTTTCAACTTCGGAACTATATAAAATCTGCGATGTTCTAACAGTTAGACAGTTGTACATTCTTTTGGTTACTACTAAAATTCGTAAAATGGCTCCTTTTGACAAATCAACTGAAAATAGAAGGAGAAAGAAAGACGTTTTTAACACTATATGTACTAAAACAGTTTTTGCTAAACACCAATTTAAAGCAAGGTCCATCTACCTCTATAATCGTCTTAATAATATTTTGGATATACATAGACTTAATCATCGTGATTTTAAAAAAACAGTTATTCATTATTTAAAAACACTTTCCTATGAGGATACTGAGGCGCTTCTACACTACATTTTATAATATTCTGTAATAGCTTAAACATACCCAAACACACACACACACACACACACACACGAACGCACGCACACACACACACACACACACGCACGCACGCACGCACGCACACACACACACACACACACACACACACACACACACACTCATTCACTCACTTATACACATACATCTGCACACGTATTATATTTGTAAACTTTAGTTAAGGAAGAGCGGGTCCTCCTGACACAGGTTTTTGTAAACTTACTAGGAGGACTCATCCACTTTCTGTATTTGAAAATTGTGTGTATGAAATAAATATATTTTTCATTTTTTCATTTTTTCAAACTGTTAAGATGTAATATTGGTATGTCAAATCTAGGAACTTAAAGTGTTTGTATTCCGATATAGATTTAAGTTGAATAAATGTAATATTGGTATGTTAAATTTGAAAACTTTGAATGTTTGTATAGCAAGATAGACTTAAGTTGATTAAAAGTAAATTTGGTATGTTAAATAAAAGGTGAATATTAAGTTCTGTTATAATAAGAAGTAAATTGTTATGTTAAACTTATGTATAAGTGAAGTTGAAAGTTTTTGTTTATATTTTCTTTGTGGAAGGCTCTTATTTTAAGGGAGTGTTAAAGTAAATTTATTTATTATCTGTGTTATTCTAAATTGCGTGCCTTCCATTGCGGTGTATAATCTATGGTCTCTCTCTGCTCTGTGACATTATAGCGACTGCATGTGTTCCCGGTATTTTTACTTAGAAATAAAGTTAATTCTGAAGTAATCAGTGTTTGTGACTAATTAACCCATCATATCCATATGAAAGTTCTTTTGAAGAAGACATGCTTATGTGTTCACCGCTGCTCACAAACACTACCGGGGAAGAAATTTTTAATAAAATAAATATATTTTTTGAAGAAAATAATCTCAGTTGGGAAAATTGCATTGACATTTGCACAGATGGGGCCAAGGCGATGACAGGTAAAATAGCAGGAGCAGTGTCACGAATAAAAAATAAAGCGCCTAATTGTAGTTCCAGCCATTGTATTCTGCACAGTATTCTGCATAGACAAGCACTTGCGATGAAGCAAATGCCATCAAATCTAAAATTAGTTATGGATGAAGCGGTCAAAATAATTAATTTTATCAAATCACGACCACTACAATCCCGATTGTTTTCATTATTGTGTGAAGATTATGGCAGTAAACATAAAACACTGCTGCACCATACAGAAGTGCGATGGCTGTCTCGGGGTAAAACTTTAACAAGGCTATTTGAACTTAGAGCCGAGTTACAAATGTTTTTTTCAGCAGATACTTCTTTTAATTTGAAGGACCGTTTGTATGATAAAACTTGGTTGTTCCGATTGTCTTTTATGGCGGATATCTTTCAAAAACTGAACGAATTGAATTTATCATTGCAAGGTAAACAGACAACAGTTTTTCAGGCCTATAACAAAATAACTGCCTTCAAAAGAAAATTAGATTTTTGGATTATTTGCGTTTGTAAGAAAGAAATAGAAAGCTTTACGTCACTCAGTGAGTTTGTTAGCGATAACGACTCAGAAATGAATCAAGTTGATGTGTTTGAAGAATTGGTCCAATATCTCAGTTCGATGCGCGCATCTTTTGAAAAGTATTTTCCCGAAGAACAGAATACAAAAATGAAACTGAATTCATGGATTCATAATCCTTTTTTACCCAACTTGCAAAAGCCCGAAAGTATGTCAAACGAGATATATGAATCTGTTTTAGAAATGTCATCAGACACAAGTATGGAGTCACTGTTCAAAACGACGCCTCTCAACGATTTTTGGTGCAAAATCCGTGATGAATATCCAATGCTTGGCAAAATGGCTCTGAATATTCTTCTCCCGTTCCCAACAACATATTTGTGCGAAACAGGATTCTCAACCTATGCAGCCACGAAAACAAAATATCGGAATAGACTGGACGCCGAACATGATATGAGACTTCAACTGTCTTCTATCAAACCTGATATAAACCAATTGATGAAAAATAAAAAACAGTTTTATACCTCCCATTAGTTAGATTTTTTCTTTTTTAATAGAATATATTATATTATTGTATTTGCCATGTGGTAAAGTAAGTAATAATTAGTACCTAACTGTTACATTGTACTTTTATTATGCTTGTTATTAAAGAATACACTTTTAAAAACTATTGTTTTATTGTAGGGTTCCATCAAGTAGTTTGCTTCCCAAAAGGGTTCCGTCACCAAAAAAGTTTGAGAACCACTACCCTAACATATAACAATATCAATATGTGGCAAAGCAAAAAATACGTCATTTCATCCCTCACATACGTAATAATTTAACATTGTATAGCGTAATAAAATTAAATACAATTAATTAATCATTACACCAACTGCGCTTCAATGTCCTTCCTGCAAGAATTTTTTAAGTCCCGTAAGTATGATGGTTTGAAGAAGTGGGCCAGCATGAACCATCGATTAAATTCCGAATGTTTTTGGTAATTATTTTTTGGCAACATGCCATCAATTTTATATCATTTGCATATCTGTTACGTTTTAATTGCATTAAGGTAATATAATTTTACAGTGAACACATTGTACCCTGATTATAAATGTATTATATTTACAAATTAAAATTACTAAAAAGCAAAATGTTATGTCGGGATGATAAAAAGTTAATTTTGAATTAAGATATGATTTAACATAAAGGAATGGAGAGCTCGAGTCACGTTGATGTCTTTTATACCAACCATTCATTTCATGCCCATTGCTAACATACACTTCACTATGAATGATTTCTATGTTACTACTACCCCAATTGGCTATATATTCATATCACTGAAAGGTGTAAAATCTCAAATACAATAAACGCGTGCAGAAAGCAGATGACAACGCAACCTTTGCATAACAGTTATCAAAAGCTGAAGACATTCGTCGAAATATAAAATGCAATAATCAAATCGGATGGGTGCTTCACGGTCAAACGGATTTGCTAGCTAAAGGATTTGCGCAAAAACTTTCTATTTGCAATACCCTTTCCTTTTGTGCAACCCTAAACTTTCGATACAATTTGCACAAATATCGTCGGCACATGCTAACCCAGGTGTATTAGTAATACATCTTGCATCTTTTTGAATGTAAAATTTTAATGATAGATGATGTTTTTTTATACTATTTCTCTAATAAACGTTATATTTAAAATATCGCCGAAGAAATATGATAATATAAAACGTATATTGAGTAAAATTTAAATAACAATAAAGAGAATGAACAGAAGTGGAAAATATTTTAGTTCGAGACATTTACATTGGTGTTAACGAGGGCTGCCTCTATAAAACTTTTGTGCTCAGACATAAATCTTTAGCAGCAGTTAGAAAGACATTTCAATATGAATATATAAAAATCTGGAGTTTATGATACTTTAAAATATAAAATTCTCAAATAGATTTCGAAAGATTCTGTTAATGATTTCTAGTAGATAAATTAGATTTGTGTTTTAGTTCTAACTGTTATCTATAGAGGTAAATGTTATCTTTTGTGGTTAATACGTTAATGTTGTTTCTCTGTTAAGAAGACGTTGGACAAAAAACTTCCGCCGTCTCGTCGGCTTGCAAAATTTTAAACTAATATATTTACTCAATTAGAGATGTACTAGGAGTATCAGTTGTTGTTGTTTTTTTGGTTTATTTTGTGTGTGATTTATGTATCACATACATTTCCATTACCTTTTATGTATACATTTTTTGTTTTAAATACAAAGATTAAACAATTAGCACACAATTTAATTATAATTCCGTATTTGACATTAAATACATACCTACATTTTTAGAAGGTACTGAATATTTTGTAGTTTTAATCTTTATAACATTTTATATATGCATAATTATAAAGTTTTTAAAATAATATAAAGATTCGTTAATAAATTTGAGTCAGGACAGATTTCATCTATAACTTTAGAAATGTATACTTAAAACGATATTTCATTAATATCCGAGCTCTATCCTGATTCGATAACAAACAATAAAAGGCGCTAGAGACTTGGGGATTGATTTAAAAAAAATATTTTAATGATTCCGAAGTGTAAAAATTGCGATAAAGAATACTAGGTATCGCTCTCGTCTTAAGTGGCCGATAACGTCTGTAAGAAAAGTTATTTTTTTAATTAACACATAAAGGTAGATAAAGAAATATATATACATAAAGATATCTTAATCTCCATGGCGCCAATTCTTGAAAGAGCTTACCCTTTGATAACGTCTCGACATCTTTATCAAGTGTAGCCGTAGGGCATTCCTATAGAACGGGATGCGTTATGCAAAAAATCCATTGGTTCTTCCGTTAATTAATGGTTTGAGTATAGGGTTTTAGCTAAGACCACCCTCGAAATTCATATTGACTAATATGTAGATGGAGATATTCAAATCGCAGTCTAATTAATGAGCAAACATGATATATAATATTTAGAAAAAATTGTATTCTTAAACGCCATACTAATGGCAAGTCCTTTTTGTCATTTGCTAATAAGTTCCCTAAAATTTTTTTATTAAAAATGTATAAAGCTATCATGTATATTTGCTATCTGTATCCAAATCTATATTACGGCCAATGAAATTTAATACAGTACCTACTTCATAATTTAAAAAAATGTCTATGATTTATTATTATTCTACAACCTAATACGAACAACATGACATCAATTAAAAAAGAACATAAAAGACATACTAAGAGGTCGCGTAACTTATTCAATATTGTCATTTGAATAATTTTATATCTCAACTCGGATGGAGGCAAAATAATCGACGCAGTACAACGTGGGAATACGTAACCTACGGCGGCCGTACGCTTCGGATATAAATCACTAATAACAACCCGAGATTTATACCACTACTTGTAATTATGTACGAATGAATATATCCCGGTAGATATACGGCCTCCGTGATTTACTTCTAATAATTTGTTCGTTTGCTGTTCGATTGTTGAACCATGTTTAGATTTCATGTGCATTATTGCAATGTTAAGATATATTATGACGTCAGCTAATTAACTCAGAAAATAGTCGTTTTTAGACGTCCGTTTTAATTAAGAGGTCTGTTATGAAGACTGTAAGAAATGTGAACGTTGTTCAGTATCCATATTTCACCCTAAGCTTTGAAATATTAGGCCAATTATAGAATCGGAATAAGAGAAAATGAATGAAGACTAAAATCGCTAGCCCGCGGCGGCGGTGCTGCGGAGGGCCACTGTTTAGACCATATTTAGATATTTTTTGCTATACATTATGAAAAATAAATCCTATCCATACGATCTCGTTCCCGTGATTTATTGTTTGAATCCATTTAACCTCTGCTCTACACTTGTTAGTATTCAAAGAAGATTTCCATATCATTTAACGCATTAGAAACTCTCAAGACACCGTTTGGATGTATAAATAATGAAACGTTATATGTTTCAATCAATTACTTATATGTAAACGAGAATATTACATTAATAAAATTCCTTTCATAATATATTTTTACGCATTAGCGCTATCATTCTAAATTAAAGCGACGAAATGAAAAATCTGCTTTTATTTTTAATTATGTATAATATCTAAAGTAACTAAGTGAAACTTCTAAAAGCTTTATGCTTGGCAAATTAATAGAGATGCATTAAAAGTTACGAAACCTTATATGTATAAGTAATTGATACTTAATATACCATATCGTCACTAATGAAATAGATGTTACTTTAAAATCCATTTATTTAATGAAAAAATATACACGCATATAAATATTAATTTGAATTAATCCATAAAGTTAAGTAAGATTTTAGTGGCAAAGCAATTATATTAAAATAATCTTATTGCATTATTTTAATGAATAAGTTTTTTTTAATATTTTCGGATCTAATAATGTAAAAAAGTCATGCATAAAATGTGAAATAATTATATCACAATATCATCATTTTGATTACCAAAATATTTAAGAAAAGGAACAAGATGAAAGGAAAAATTAATGACAAAAAAGGAGCTTTTAACGCGTGTAATTGTATTAAGTGTTAAACAAAAAATTCATTGTTCAGATTTTACAACAATCCATGAAATAACAGTCGCTTCTTACTTTGTCACATACAGACCAAAAGTTCGCGCTTTAATAATATATCATTATATTGAATTATCCCATATTGCCTTCGTCTATCCCTTTATTCACCATTACCTAATTTAAAAACGAAAGCTTGGGAGTTTAATTCATAAGTAAGGTAAATTAGATATGAAAAATGGTGATTTTTGATATAGTTATAGTCGAGCGCCTAAATGAGTGTTCATTTTTTTAATTTCTGTTTATGCGATGCTATCCTAGAATTTGAATCTTACTTGTATGAAATTCTTCCTTAAAGTTTACTAATAATTCGATAATGCTAATTAAAATCTGGATTTTCGACCCTCTCCAAGAAGCATTGGCACCTAGAAAGCATGATCATTACGTTTGCATGACTATTTCTAATTATGTTATTATTTTTTTCCGTCAGTATGTATCGCCGTGAACCGCCGTCGGCTACCGCAGCCGCCAACCGCCCAGGAAGCGCAACTCAACGCGAATAAGAAATAAATTCCCTGGCAAGCGTAACAAAGTTAAAGAAAAAGGAAGCGTTTTAGCCCTACGGCTATGGCGCACTGAATATTCCCGTAATTTACCACACAGAAAAATGTGCGGATGCCTCGAAATCGTAAACAACCAATTTGTTATACCCTCCACAAATGGAGCTCATTTGTAGACGCGTACAAGCTTATTATTACTGATTAAAAATTTCAAAAATGCATTCGTTTTATTTTCCAAGTCTGTAGCATTAAGAAATCAATCTTATTAACGATGTAGAAGCTGTTGCATAATTAAATGTTTCAAAAATTACAAATGACTTAAAACAATATTCATGTTCTGGCCAAAGTTCATGCCAACATTTCTATTAGGCCAAGAGCGCACCACGATTTTAATTTTTGCGACACGATTTCAAAATCACGCTGTAGAAAATCGCAGAGAGTACGGTGCGCGCACAGCGATAATTTAATAGTGATCCTTACTCACTTTCATCATGGATTTCGTACAAGTTGCTTGTCTTTATTTACTACTTCGGAGGATAAGAAGAAAAAAAAAAAGAAAATTCGTCAATATTGGACTCATCCTTTTACAGCAGATAGAATTGTCAAAGTTTCTTTTATCAGAAATACAATGAACTTCGGATGTATCCCAAAAATTTTCTTTGGCTATTATAGAATGAAAATTCCGAAATACAATGAACTTCGGATGTATCCCAAAAAATTCTTTGGCTATTATAGAATGAAAATTCCGCCAAAAAGGCTGCCCTTTGTGCTTTTTTTTTTATTATTGTTACCTTTATGTATATTTTGTTTCATGCACAATAAAGTGTTAAATAAATAAATAAATAAATTCAAACTTTTGACAGATTACTGTACAAACAGTACCTATACCACTACGATGTTGACTGTTGGACAGACGAAACACAAGTGAAGTGCCGGCCGGGCCCGAGTGTGCGATTTTATTATCGCAGTGCGCGCGGTACCATACAAATTCATATTATGCATTTCATTTTCGCGACAATCGCGTCGCGAGCAGTCGCAGCAAAATGTGACAAATCACAATTTTAAAATCGCTGCGATTATTTAATCGCATGTGCGCGCATTGTCATAGTAACTCTTACGTTGTATTTCTGCGATAAAATAATCACGCTGCAGAAAGTCGTGGTGCGCGCTAGCTCTAAACCATTTGACTTCTGCAATCAATAACAATTCGTTCGGTCACCACAACATGTTACTAATTTTTTATTCCATAGAAACAGTGTGTAATTTTTTACACATGTTCCCAATTAACAAAGATTGGTTAGTTATAAATCTGTTGGAACTGATGGTCAATGTTCAGCGAGCGAGGCAAAGGTGGAAGCAATTTGTCTTACATCGTCTGATACAATCGATCGAACACTATCACAAATCTATTGACCCATGGGCCACTTTATGGAACACTATTGCTTATGAGACTCTGTTTATTATTTAATTTATACTTAGTTTTATTTAGCAAAGGTTAGACGTTACAATTATATAGATACCCGAAAACATTTTTAAAATTATCTTGTATCTTGATGAAAATGATGAAAACAAAGATCTCTTAATACAAGTAGATTATTGTTATTAATTAATTTATCTCATTATTTTCAATTTATAAAAGTGCACTCTACATAATTTGTGGCCCACACCAATTGTAATTAATTGATACTGTTACAAATAAGTATTCCTTGTACTTTTATAATTTATACAATTTTAAGCTCTGTACGTTACAATACAATGAATATAATATTAAAAGCTTCCAAACATCAAATATTTGTAGCAACACTGATAAAGCCTGATAAGCTAAGCACCATCGCGAGTACAATACGAGCATACGTTTTTATGTTCCACCATTCATGCTCTATACACGAGGTGTTAAATTGTTTTCACGATAAAATCAACGATACAATATGAAGTTCCTGCTGCACTTTTTACATTAACTCTTTCTGCGTTCGTAATGGAACAGCTGAATTTTATTCGGCTTATTTTACATTAAAAGATATTACAAATTAATACAGCAGCGTCTTCATTAAAAATATTATCATGTAAAACGATTTACTGTTATTAAAACCGGTAGTTATGAGGAGGTTAAAAATTATACATTGCAATTAATTTAGGCTTCGTTGACACACCGAATGTCCTTTGGGCACACAATGTTATGTAAATTCGATTTTAGCATAATTGAAAACGAATGCGCATAATGACAACCTTTGTATAGTTAATATTATGCCATACTTTTTGAAGGCATAAAAATATTAGCAATATCGGAAGCTGTTTACAAATGAAACATCGTATTGTATCTATTGTGATGCGCTAGGAAGTAAAGAAATAATATTTTCATATCCTGTTTGGTGAGTGAAATTTTAGAGAGAGTTTTTGCAAAGCGCATACATCCGTGGGAGAACTACCTGAACCCCGCTGCGCGGTAATTTCTTATAAATCGACATTGAGTGAGACAGCCAGTACTATTTTCCCGCTGGGCAAGCGGCGGAGGGGGAGAGGAGGGGGGGGAGGAATCGGCGATAACAATGTCACACAATAGTGCAGTGATCTAGATTAGTGACGCACATTGTGTCGCCAAAGGGTTGGACGCTTTGTGTTCGCACAAACGATGCGACCGCGCATAATGCGAATAACCCGCAAACATCTCGATATTCAATTCGCATGGATTCTATGAATTTCTAAAGAAAATAAATATAACTTTTGACAGCGTTCAATGCTTCGATGCTATCTTTATTTGTCATATTGTGAATTCATAACAGTGATAGTAGAATAGAAGGTTTTGTTCTCTTTTTGTGGATTATTTTTATTTATATACAGTAACGTGCTTAAAATATGAAATATGAAGGAATTAGACTATATTGAATTCCTTAAGGCAGCATGTAATTAATTTTTAATGGATCAGAAAACCTGTAATCATACTTTTAACTAAATTAAGGCTTGTGACGTGACGCTCTTCAGGGTTAAATATAAATCCACCATTTGAAATATTCTAATGGTTTATA
Organism: Colias behrii; assembly: GCA_029959065.1. Taxonomy (NCBI): domain Eukaryota; kingdom Metazoa; phylum Arthropoda; class Insecta; order Lepidoptera; family Pieridae; genus Colias; species Colias behrii. The sequence continues at coordinate 9,357,558 of JARWMC010000005.1, read as the reverse complement.
ATGAATAAGTTTTTATTAATACTAGACAACCAGCAATTAAGCAATTTCAGTCCGCTTAAGGGATGGTATAATTACCGCTCATGTAAGAAATAAAGGGTAAAAGTATTTTTTCATCCAAAGGGGTAACTTAGATATTTAAGACTGTTTTATTGGTCTATCAATATATAATTAAATTTTGTTTAAAGTGCCTAAGTAAATTTAAGATGTCCGCTTAAGGGATGGTATAATTACCGCTCATGTAAGAAATAAAGGGTAAAAGTATTTTTTCATCCAAAGGGGTAACTTAGATATTTAAGACTGTTTTATTGGTCTATCAATATATAATTAAATTTTGTTTAAAGTGCCTAAGTAAATTTAAGATGAAATCTTAAATTTACTTAGGCACAGATTAATACGATATAAAGTTATTTATAATAAAAAATACAAACAACCCATCTTCTAAGTCCACTAAAAGAGTAGTCAAAATATTTTATGGTCGTAAATGTTAACACTTTTGTCAAATGAGATCACCCACACAAAACACAAAAGCGGCCGATGTAAATCTTCACTTTTAAATGCCGCTTAGAGCGAAGCGTTCTAATAAAAATATAGATATGACCAAAATGCTAAATGCAATAAATTCGACGTCCATTCATAAAACCTCTACTAAAAAACGTCAAACCTACATTTCATATCATAAAAATATAAGCTTCGTTTCTAAGGGTTTTTTACGTGTAACCTGACCGCTGTCATACTTAATTGTAACCCTTAAAAAATACGTGAATAGGCTCTGCATTCGCTTCGAGCGCACAGGGGTTGACAAAGTTTGAAGCGATTTGTCTTACAAGATCAGATTGTGTCTCAATTTTACACCGATTTTTTGCACCCTAATTGATCGGTTTTAGTAAGGTTTATGATCCAATTTCGATGACACCCGGGGCTATAAAGTAATTCGTTTTAGTACAACTTATATTTCAAGTTGAAAGATTTATAAAATCTGTCCTGTGGTCTTATTCAAATGACACCCCCTTAAATCAATGATCAACCATTCATCTCCTCGGCGACAGAAACTTTTTATCAACAACACAGTAAATAAAGTTCACTTAAAAATTCAACCCTTTCTGTTTTACTATTTATTTTCGACACTAATGTGAGCATTACTTTGTCGGTTCGATTTTAATTGTAAATCCACGTAAGATAATATGATAATTGAATTAATCGGAGTTAACTTAAGTTTTCATCCTTTAACTGAGTTTGAATTTTTATCGAAAATGAATATTCATTTCAACTCACAAATTTATAATGGATCTAAAGGTACATTAAGAAATTGATAACTATGTTATTAAATACTAAAAGCAGTTCAAATAGAGTAGCTTTTTTGAAAAATGTACTTGCGATGATGAGCAAAAAACAAACGGAAGAGGATGGGACCTTCCAATATTAGTTTTATATCTGGCAGAAAAAAGACTGACACTTGAGAGCGATTCACGATCGAAATAAAAATAATAATGGGAACCCTTTGAGAATGGAGAATTATTTACGAACCCTTTCGGCGAGCGGCGCACCTGATGCGGAAGCTATTCGCGTATTTCGTGAGAAAATTGATTTAAATTACATTTGATACATTTGTGCGAAAAATGTAAAAAGGGATGAAAAGTGACATGACTTATAATTTATGAAATTTAGATGACTATTCATACGTAGCTATAAAATACATGCGGAATTTTATGAACGCTAAAACAGTTAGCGCAAAGCTGATTATGTATCAGACATGAAGTTTAAGCATTGTATAGCTTTATTCAGATTCTTATCATACATTTGCTTATCTCCCTCGAGTACACATATTCCTTAAAATGTTAATACTGGAATATCTTAATTAAAGTTTATAGGGAAGCGACTTCGATTGCACACGAAGGAACGGTCACGTACTGAATATCACTGATAACGATAAGTGTTGCGTATTCAAGCAAGTAAAATGCACCTTATCACGTTGAAATAAGGAGTATGGATGTTATCGTTTCTTGGTTTTGCCCGCATACTACCTTACAATACCGACACGCGTCACCGCATAGATAATGTTATCTGAATTACACTTGACTCTAAATGTATTCACAGCTACAGCTTATATCTTATAGTACAAGTACATAACAATACAGGATGCATTGTTATACATTTTAAAAAATAAAAGAAATAATAAATATTCAGTTGTCTGTAAATATCAGCGAAAGTTAGAGTCATTTGTAGAGTTTAATAATTGTGTATCGTATGAGAACATCTCAATGGTGTAAGATTTTTTAACAAAAAAACGTAAACTATGCGTAGCCTAGCCATGCCTAACAATGCCTAGCTTATGGTAAACTTTAACCATTTTTTCGCAATCGTTGATTATATTAAAACAAGTATAAAATTTAAGTAGTGAGTCAATTTCTCTAGTTATTGTTTAAATCGATATATTATTTACATTTCATTACAATTTAGCTCCCAGCGACATTTCCCATGACTAAATACCCCGATAAATTGAAACCGAGAGCGGCCAACAATTTTATCATTATGTGATTTAAAATAATGATTTTGTCACCCTCGTAAGCGCCTAATGTCACGGAAGCCGAGCTTTTGATAATTTGACTGCTGTCATAACAGCGGATACTGGCCATTTAAGCTTATTTCACCTAATTGAATCCTAGAGTATTAAGCCCTTCTAACCTATAATCCCTTTTATGAGATTCACGCCGACGTTTTTTAGGGATCACGCACTCAAATGTCTCTTTAGCATTAACTTTTTTAGGACTTATACAATCTACTTAAAAATCTTTAATTTCTTAAGTACGTAATATTTGTATTGGACATTAGACAAATGGTGCAATTTTTTGGAATGCTAAATGCATAGACAAAGTACCTACTAGAATATTTTTAATGATCGTAATCATTAAAAATATTATATTATCTTTAGCTTCTACTGAAAAAGTTATCTGTATAACTCTCGATTAGCAAATACTAGGCAGTATAAAATAAGTATCTACATAAATGACTATCTCAATAATATAGATAAAATCTAATAGCCAATACAAAAGGCAATATAAATATTGATAGCTAGTGATGCACCTATAAACAGCAAATAAACATTAGTATATTTTCGCGTTGTATCAGAGCTATAAAACTAATCTCAAAAAGTAGTAATAACGAATGTCGGTACACATCAAAGTAACATGGTATTTAATAAATATTAAATCTCAAGTATTACCCGCATGCGGTTAACTTAAGTAAATTCTAATCTAAAACTAGTCAAAAGGAACTTTGAAAGGCAAAACGTCCTTAAAATATCTCTACACCGACAATTTTATAACCGCAGTATAAAAAACTATTAGAGGAAATACAAAAAATGTTGCAAACTGAGATAAGTGTTAACTATTTGACGTAGTTCGTGCGGAAATCATTCTCAAATTGCACATCAAAAAGTACCTTCCGATTTCGTACGAGCTAACGTTTTTTTGGAAGGTTTGAGAATTGCGCATTTCATGGATTTTAATTTTCATAACTAGCTTGCTTCCGAATGAATATCGAATATCATGTACCATTCATGTGGTGGGCTTATCGTAAGGCGATACTTTACGAATTCGCGGTCAAGTGAACCCATCTGTACTGTACGTTGTAGCTGTTAATCAAAACGGGTAATTGGCTCTTGCGATTGCTTTATTCTGCAGATGCGGAAATATTCTTGTTCAGAAAATTGCTCCTTCACAGAATGCGCCACTGCACAGGGATACTTTTCGCTCTTATTTTTAGTAGATCTATAGGATATAAAATTTAATATTAAGAACGTATTCAAATATAATTGTAAATGTTAATATTAATAACAAATCCCACAAACCAACGAACATATTTTATTTATTACATATATATTTTCACACGATAATCATTTTGAGAACACTCCTCAAAAGTTATCGAATTTCCCGCCGTCAATAGTATTAATATATACAAGATTTTCACGTTGTCATCATCTATTCTATTACATAACTAAATTAGACGCGTTTTAATAGAATTTGTTACTAATGAGGTTATCATAAACATAAGAAATAACAACCTACTTTCTAATGTCATAATGAGTCGAAACTCAAAGGCTTAAACCAGATGAAATTTAACATCTATATTATAAGATTACGCTACCGTTAAAATACGATTGATATATTACTGACACAAAAAACTTATTTATAAGCATTAGTTTACTTAAAAACTAATCGCAAATATGCATCCGTGTCTATATTCATACTTTGTATAACACAAAGATACAATTAAAGCAATGTACTTATTTATATTCAATTAAAATCAGTTTCGTACGTACAATTGTATAGCAGTAAGCAACCCTCGTGACCTCACCCACATCTACGAGGCTCCCGGCGAAGGAAGCCGATATCCGACAATTATTTATGTTTCCACGGGTCCGCTGTAAGACATTGTTGCGTCAATTGTTTGTACAGTTAAGTACATCTAGATAATAAATTATTAAAACATAAAAAATATGTCAATGCCTCAAAGTAAAGATGAAATTTTGGAACGATTTCGACAGTAATTAACCAATCAATCAATACAATGAAATGTTAAATATACCTATAACTAGTAGTTTGACCTATTTTACAAACATTTACAACGCCTATAAAAATAGAGGGAAAATGTAAATTTACACTTTTTTATTGTATTAATTTACTCGTAGTATCAGCACAGATTACTACCTATAATATAATTACAACGTAAAGTATATAACGTATAAATCCCATACTGCGATAATGTACCATATTACCGGTAACTGCTGCGTATTTGACCTTCAAGTACAGCTAAGAATATACTCAAATAAATACTGAAAGCGTGTAGTAATTAAGCATTTCATTACTTCTCTGATAATAAAGTAATGAATATATTAGTTTTAAAAAAAAAACATCAATATCAATAACCAAGTTCCAATAAGGCGAACTCTGTAAATCTTACGACAGAATTGAGAGGAGGCTATAAACTATTTGCATACAACCCCGTTCCCATGTATCGTTTTATTCCGAACAACGGCGACATTGCAATTTTAATCATACTTTAATGAACTAAGACGTTACTTCGGTATTCATTTCTCCTACATCGTCTATAACATATTGATACTTGATAACCCATTTATAAATAAAACTTATTATTTCTTACATTTTATTATTATTTATTTATTTATTGCCAAAAACCACACAGATTTGTCCGGCATGCAATGCAATCCATTGTTCAAGTTGTTTAAAAAATGCAATTTTAATTTAAATTTAACATTATTATTATTTATGTTTTTTTTTAAGTTCAAATCAAGATTTTTTAATAATTGAGGAACTAAATAACGAGTTGTTCTTTTACCATAATTGTTAATTATTTACATGATGGTTTAAATACTAGGTATATTTTAATAAGTGTTCGGAATCTACAATTTTAGAGAACAAAAGATGGTTTGATTTTAAATAAAAAGCAACACAAAAATCGTTAAGACCATGTTAAGCCCCATCATTGTCTTGATCTCCACTTGAGCCAATTATTCTTTGTTAAAGACGCGGTAGTTCTACAGTGAAAGTAAGATATTAATTAAAATTTACCAAATGAATAAACCTATTGAGCGCATTAAAGCAGTTTATATGAACAATAGCATTAGAGCAGTCAAGAGAAATCGCCAGACAATAGAAGTGTTAAGATTAAAAGAAAGGTTGTTAACTTGTAAGCGCCAGAAAATTAATTGAATAGTAGTAATAACTTAAGCTCATTATATTTTAGCACGTAGCTCGGTTAACACTGGTGTAAAAAGTTACCCATTGCTTGAGTTATAGTTATTAGTAATATCTTTATTACATGTCACATAAAACCAAGATAGAGCCACTCACGCAGTAACCACACATAGATACTTTACAAGAATTATTAAGCAAAGAAGTAAACGTATAAAACTTTATCGTTAACATTTCGCAAATATCACGAACGGAACAAAGCTCACGTGCGCCATGAAACAAGATTACGCGCACAAAGCAAATCAAATTCGCTACGTTTTAACAGTTTCCGGAATTTGCCAAACTACACGTTTTTGTGCCGACAAACAGGAAGCATTGAAGTGGAAAATAAATCCAATATTAATAGAAATAATCTTAAGGATGTTAAAGACGAACACGATTTTATAGAAATCAAAAGTGTTTGGATTTGAGGTTAGGTAAGCTTTTATTTCAATACTGCGATTGTATGAAAGGTCGAAGATCATTGCTTTTTTAATTTATTAAGATTAGTCATCCTCGCAATTTGATCAAAATTTAATATTGTTATGTTATTGAAAAATGATATACGAAAAAGAAAATTATGAAATTTTCTTGTCCGTATCTATACTAATATCATAAAGCTGAATGAGTTTGTTTTTTTGTTTGTTTGTTTGAACGCGCTAATCTCAGGATATACTGGTCCGATTTGCAAAATTCTTTCGGTGTTAGATAGCCCATTAGTTGGAACGATAGTAGGATAGGATAGCAATAGGATAGGATAGATAGGATTTGTGACATAGACCGGGAGATATTGACACAAAATTTCGAGTCATTTGTAACAGGATGGCGGTTCTACAGGGGTCTTAGTACGCAATGACAAAAAGAAAAATGATGGTGTGAACGCTGGTACCGGCGGCTTACTCGCGTGGGCGTTAGTCGAACTCGTCGGAAAAATAGCGAAAGTCAAACGATTTGTAACACAAAAATTTTAGAATTTACCGATAGCCCATAAAAAAGAAGTAGGCGGTAGTGTCATGCCATACTTTTCCGGTGTGACTTACAGCCCGCCATACCGACGCGAATGTGTTGATTAAAAAAAAACAATTCAACCATTTGTACCAGGCTAACTTTTGCACAGATAACCATCGTCGTGCAGCCATTTACGAAAATCGCCATGCCATACTTTTCGGACGATTCCAAATGGTCGCCATACCGCCGAAAATCTGTAAAAATTTTTTTTCGTCAAACTTTTTGTACCAGTATTGCATTTGGATTTTTGGAGAGTATTTGATAAAATGTGACCATTATTATATTTGCCATACTTCTAGTAGGGGGAAAAAGTGCTGCCATACTTGAAAAATTAATTTATTATTAATTTATATAAGTGAAGATTTCCAACACCTAGATCTTTGAAATTTTGTATTTATATTTGTTGATCCTCAAACTTACAGGAAAAATTTGTGCCATACTGTTACAAATCGTTATAAATACGAATAACATCTTACAATAAAAGAAATCTTATACACATTCGCCACCTCCCACAGGTATGGCATTATCACACTTCTATTTATAATCATTCAGGAGTTGTTGAAAAAAAAATTTAAGGTGGTACAAATCGTTCGGCGAGAAAAAAAATTTGCAGATTTTCGGTGGTATGGCGACCATTTGGAATCGTCCGAAAAGTATGGCATGGCGATATTCGTAAATGGCTGCACGACGATGGTTACCTGTGCAAAAGTTAGCCTGGTACAAATGGTTGAATTGTTTTTTTTTTAAATCAACACATTCGCGTCGGTATGACGGGCTGTAAGTCACACCGGAAAAGTATGGCATGACACTACCGCCTACTTCTTTTTTATGTTCTATCGGTAAATTCTAAAATTTTTGTGTTACAAATCGTTTGACTTTCGCTATTTTTCCGACGAGTTCGACTAACGCCCACGCGACTAAGCCGCCGGTACCAGCGTTCACACCATCATTTTTTTTTTGTCATTGCGTACAAAGACCCCTGTAGAACCGCCATCCTGTTACAAATGACTCGAAATTTTGTGTCAATATCTCCCGGTCTAACAGACGTTTGTCGGCGAATATATGATTGAAATTTTAGTATTGGCAGCTGAATAATAAATTTATTTAGGTATAAAGAAAATATCTTTACTTATCGTTGTTTTTTCCTTGAATCAGACTATAAAAATAATACCTACTGTGATTGATAGATCCATTTACATTTTGCGAAAAAACCCTGTTACTAATTTATTTATGTTAAAATTGAACATGTTTTTATCTAATAATAGATAAATTATTATAGTATTGAATAGTACGATACTATTGAAAATGGAATAAACAATGTGCTTCCTCAACGCTATATACGCTTAAATATACCAATCGTAATTCGTGCTATAAGTGAACAGTATTAACCAATCGGAATTTTAATAAATAAAATTCCCATTAACCACACTGCACTAAAGATTCTCAGATAATCTTTCACAATTAAAACTTAACTTGAACTCGCTCGTATTTCGTAGTAATCAAGTAACAGTACATTATCAGACGTTCTCACCCGATGCGAACTTCGTCGCTTATCTGAGGCTTTATTCACACATGTAAATGCATTTAGCTTCCAACGCTTATCTCGTTCGACACCATTAATCTTATATAACAATGCATCCGCGGTGTGACCGAGATGGCTAAATCAACTCCAGTAGGTGTGATTACAGATTTTTGCATACAAATAAATAAGATTCGGTATCGTACCATATGTGAGACAAAAATTCGATATCCATTCAGATCGAACCGCTGGCTATGTTAATTTAAAGCCTTAAAGTAAGCCTGCTATGTAGATAACGTAAGATTGTGTTTTATTAAGATCAATAACATTATCTCTCTGATGAATGTGTTTGTTCTTTTAATTAAAATATCTTAAGTTTTTATATTGAACAGGTGATAAATGAGTATTTTTAGGTATTGAAGGAAAAAATTCAATATGTTTAATACGTTTATTTATATCATTATTATTTCTTATAATGGACGAATGCATGTTATCCTGTCATGATTACATTTTATAATAAATAAGTTCACAGCCTCATCAATACATAAACTATTTATACACAATAATTCTTAAAGCTAAATTATTTAAATTATTTACAAAACTTACTGCCACAAACATAACAATGACTAGACATCACTACTCAAACAAACAGAATCGATTTACTTCGCTTGCCACCAAGAAATAGCATCTAACAATTCGTTATCATGCATTGAAGTGTACTCAGCAGGGTATGAGGTAACTGGTGGCGCATAATATTCGTTACTGATAGAATATGATGATGATACACCCGAAGAACATTCTGAATTCACTGGCGAAGGCACTGATTCAGCGTACGGTGAATTTCTTCCGCCGTATACTCCTTCATCGATGTCACTCGCGACTGACGTGTCCATGGGTGGTTTTGTGATACCCAGTTCTGCATCGCTCTCGTCGATAAGATTTTCCAAATATCTAATATATTCCACAACCATACGTAAGGTGTCAACTTTACTAAGCTTCTTCCCGGTTCCCCGGCGGGCTCCGCCAGATAAGGCGTTAATGACGGCGGCTGGTAACCTCTTTCGCAAAGCATTAAATCCATCGTTCACTTGCTTCACACGGTTCCTTTCGCGAGCGTTTCTTCTGGCGATCGAAGCAGCTTGTGCGCCTGTATAAGGGTTGCTTTTGTAGCTATATTTTCTCGGAACTGTATCCATATCCAAATCTTCCGTAGTCGGTGCAATTGGAACGTATTTGGGCAAGTCGGTCTTGTAAGAAACGTAAGGCATGTTGAAGATCTTATTCTGAAGCATGATTATTTTGTAATGATAAAATTTATGTAGAGCGCGGTAAGAGACGAAGTGTTGAATGAGTGTTCCGGGCACCCGCTCCACTTTATATGGCATCGAAGTTCTCAAAAAAATGAATAGACTCCCACCCCTATGCCTTTTTTCGGAACTTACCTGGGATAGGAGCAAAAAACAAACCAATATATTCGAAAATGTACGCGTGCCTATTGATGATAGTGACCAGTACTTGAGAATACAACAAAATGACATTGAAAAAATTATGCATAACTTACATAAGCTTAATCCTTAGTAAATTTCGATTAAATTGTGGACTATTTTATGCTATCTAAATCATTACATACAAATATAATTAATCTAATATGTAAACTTTTATCTATCTAAGTAAGTATACCTAATTAGAATTACTATATGCATTTTAATATTTCCTCCACACATGTTTGTGTACACAAAATGTTTAAATTAAGAGGTGCACTCATAGCGCCATCTAGTTCTTAATGATGTAATATTGGTCTAATTTTAGATACACAAAAAATGTTAAGTGTATTTTTTTTAATATGAGATCGGACTTAATATGAGATGGAAACACAAATATTTAATAACTTCAATTAATTTCATCCCTAATATAATGGTCTATCTACACATTCTTCACTTCGATAAAGTGAGATCATTTTCTTTATTCCATGTTTATAGTGCAATTTCACAAAAGTTGTATTTTAAAAATGTGAATAACAAGTGTAGTGTACATTGAACTTTAACAACTTGCATAATAGTGCATGTCTAATTTATTACGGTCAAGTGGAATGAAACAAAGTATGTTTTATTGTACAACAATATCCAAAGCTAATATTTAAAAATAACATTCAGATCGTTTTAAGTTTAACTGTATGTACTAGGATATAAGGGTTATATTTTTAAAGCTTTATTAATATATTTTTAAATACTCTTGACGGTTGGATTCTCGCTGTGCGGCAGAGCCTTCAGTGTATTTCTGAAAAAGGTTACATTAATTTGGAACTAAGAGCCAGTATTTTACACGGTCTTCAATGGTAAGGGCCCACTATTGTTCCCTGTATTGTACTTAAAAAGATTACACAAGGAATGTGGGCCAGGCCATTGAGACAGAGAGAAGAATGAATTGTTTAGAAGCCTTCAATCATCCCATTGACGGAGGCGCTAAACTTGATTTTAATAGACTTCGTGTCGCCTTTAAGAAGCAATTCATATTTAATTTTGTCCCATTGATTCTCTCTGGTCTACCTGACTTGAGATTGAAAAACACTACCTTTAATAGTTTTTAATTGCGCTCTATCTGTAAAACTTACGTGCTATGTTGTTTTTACATTTATGTTTATAACGGAAATATTGTATGAGGTAGGAATACAGACAGTCATTTAATAATTTTTATTTTATAGTTACATGGAAGATTACAAATACTAGAACTAATAAGGTTTCATATTTAAGTAACACACATATTATAGGCAATATATTGCGTACATAATCAAAATATTATGTAAGAGACAATTTTGGGAAAAGCAATAATATCACGAACGAAAAATATATTAAATACGACAACACTAATTAACATGTTTTCATTCACTTAATTATATCAGAGACGAAATTAAGTCAGAGCAAATTAAAACACCCATAAGAACACCTGCCACACCATAACTGTCATTTTGTAAGAGTTCGCTTTCGCCATCATTAAATCGATATTTTAGGGTTCAACTTAGAATTTTCTATCATAAAACTATGAAATTAAATATCATAAAACTAGGAAATTTAATGTCTCCCTTGAGTCGTATAACTTCTCACATGTTCCATTTATAAAAGAATGAATTCATCCCATCCATCATTTCAGCTTCTTCCTGCAAGTGATTTCGCAAAATATAATGAAATTGTGGGTGTGATAGATGCAGGACAAAAAGGCGTACAATGGCGCGACGGGATAGCTCACAATACTATCGTCAAATAACATTTAGCCAGCCCACACCTTAGAGAATCGCAAATAGAGACATCTACGGTACACAATAGCGATATAAAGGAGCAACCAGAACCATAACCGATAATTACAACCTTTGTAACATTGATATTCAAGCACATTTAAGAAATGCTCATGAACGTCGACAGAATTTTAATTGGCTAGGTTTTCAAACATTGAAATAGTACATTAATTCTAAATTATTATCGATCCACCTGCTCATTTGAATGTTTTTATTGGATGTATTAAATTTATATTAATACCAAACTTGACCTTAAAACGTTAATCATAATGAAATCGATTCGATTTATCGATAATTCAATTTTACGGCAAAACTATGTAATTGACACTACAATTTTGCAGATAAATTTAGTGGGCCTCGGCGCATATGAGAGCTTAATGCTGATCGAATCTGCATATAAGTGGGCAGTGCACTCGTAATAAACTCATTCAGTGGATTATAGACGAGAAGCGATCGCCTGACAGTTCCATTACTGGATCGATGTGTAGCTAATATTTATACACGGAGCATACAATCCATGCAAATAATCGACTTGGTGGTCCTTCGAGTACTGGATATGTCTTTGATCGATAAAGTTGTAAGCTTAATTACTTAACTGGAACTGTAACATGTTTTAAAAGACACCGCGCAAAGGATTATTGCTTTGAGTGAATCGAATTGCTAGCGCCGGGTTGAGAATCTTAGGAGTAAATGTGAATATTCATAGAAATATTTAATACGACACAGCTCTGCGAGTCTCTAGGATTATTATGTTTGCATACTATTATTTGAGAGAGAGACAAATGTTACACTACAATGCCAATAAAAACAGGTTTATCGATAGTAATCTTTACCATCGTTAGCAAAGAAACTTCTATGGCTAGATATATCAGTAAATCTGATATTGTTTGTAGAGTACATATTTGGCACAAGCCGTCGAGTGTAGAAGATTTACGCACCTTGCCGGCATGTGTGCAATCCTTTCGCATCTGCCGATCTTGCACTGATTTTTATTTATGAATAATATGACGAATTATGGCTGCGCTTTTATCTGCTACCACCTTTCCGGATGTACTTTGACAACGGATGTTGCCTATCCTTTAATAAGTGTCGCAAACTTAGTTGCTGAGTAATGCCTTATAAATAAAATAAACACGCAAATATTATTTTAAATGTTTGCTTTAGCATATTACGATTTTTTTTATTTGAGTGTTAATGCACCTTTTATATTAAGGTCTCTTTAAAAGCGCACAATGCGTAAGTCGCGGCGTGCCACCTATCAATCCTCCACGGGGGCATCTATTTAATATGATTATACGCATGACAGTGCCCTCAGAACGACGCTTTGTTGTGCAACATTATACCCTCTATTGACATGTTAGCTTTTTACTCGCCAAGGTCTATTGTAAATATAGTAATGTCCCTTACAAATCCAATTTTAATAGATACGCATTTTTTTAGCCTAAACACGCGCCCGACTGGCATTAGAAAGTTGAATATTCTCGGAATCAGAATAGCGTTTAATGATATACAGTGATTAGATAATAAATTAAATTGAAAATACCGATGTGTTGAATTTGTGTTTTAGCGTATCGATTTTCCCGATCCGCTCCCTACCGCGTGAAGCGAATTTAACTCCAATTAAAAATACCCATAAAATTAAAGCAACACTCGATAGCTATGAAATTCGAAGGAACTCAGTAGATAATTATGACTTAATTATTATTTGATAAATGCAACACGATTAAAGAGTATTTAATTTAAGAATATTAAATTATCATATCTTATGTTTTAGAATATATTACCATCTATTAACTTGTAATTTGTTTACTTCTGATTAAAGCTACAAATACGGTCGAAGACGCTGACACTATAAATTTTTAGGGTACCGTTTTTCAAATTTCTATCCTTATTATATATATGTGTTATAAAGGGCCTTACAGTTTAATACATCATGCTGCTACATACTGTAAAATCAAACTTATACATAATTAAAATAAATATAAAAGAGTCGAAGAAATACTTTGTAACAAAATTACCTCAACACAAAGTAGAATGTAAAAGATCCATATTCAGAACTCCAAATTAAATTTAACACATAAAACCGACAATACAATGGCGTTTATTAAATTTCTCGGTGGTGGGTTCCCCAAATTGAATGTATTAAAGTGAAATAAATTCTTTAATAATATCAAGATATTTCAAAGTATTCATATGTAATATCTACAAATGTATTGACCGCAATGCGTTATTAATTCAAATTTTATGGGCACCAAATAAAATTGAGCTACCTGCAGGGTGGCCCGGCAATTTATAAATGTCGTTAACAAAAATAACTACAGTGGTTGTAATGAAAAATGATAATTAAGAATAACTTTCAAAATCTACTGTAACGGTAGGAGAGTCGTTTAAATATTCACCGTGACAATTTATGACTTTTACCAGATTAAGGCGTTATTTTTTTAAATATAACCTAAGCCAATTCAGAGTTCAAATAAATACCAAACATATTATGTTAATTTCTTTACCCCGTTGTTTATCATAAATATTATAAATATGTCCGAGAACATGAAAGGGATATCAAAAAGAAAATTCCAAAGTGCAGCTCCATCTCGAAGTAAATAATTAAGAATTAAGATATGTTATTAAGATAATTAATATATTTTCGCTATACAAGTAAGCCACACAATAAATAGTAATTTAATTTTATCTTTGTTTCCAATAATGTCGATAGAGCTAGAGAAAAAAAATAATAAATCATTTATTATATTGCTACGATTAGTACTGTACAATGTACATAGAGCACATGCTACTGACTAACTAATACATATACAGAAGTCACAAGCGTGATCAACTTAAAACATTCCACACCTTGCTCGGAGTTTCAAAACACAAGAGTTAACTACACATTTTTACAGGAAACACATTTTCCCACATCCTCTTCAAAGCAACGCCATAAATAACCAAAATTACTTGAAGTGTTAAACTGCAATCAAATCAGTTGTTTTCATGCCAGTTAACAATGCTGTAATTAACACCTTCACGCTATATCCACAACGCTCCAATGTTGATTTTAAAGAAACAAATAAATTAAAAAAACTCTGTAAGTAATTACGACAACTGAATAAGACTTCAACCCACATGCATAAATTTTGCACGTGTAGTTTTTTCATAACTCAAAATTGAGGAAGAATAATGGGATGTCATTAATTAGCCACTTTAACAAACGTAATGATGAAGAATACTTGAAATAGCAAGAATTAATAATTTACTTTTGATTAACGAATTAATTTATTGAAAATTTACTCGTACAAAAAGATTGCTATTAATTATTTCATTTTAAAAACCACTTCTCACTTAATCAGTATTGACTGTGTGTTAAAAAAATCACAGCATCTCAAATCTATGTTATTTACATTATGATACAGTAAAATAATTGATATTTTGGTCTTGAACTACAAAAGTATTTTATATTCGGACTTTCGAAGAAATGGCACTGCATCGTATAGGCCCATTAAGAAGAGCTGGAACGTCAACACATTTACACATTGCACATGTTAGGCCGGGAGATACTGACACAAAATTTCGGGTCATTTGTAACAGGATGGCGGTCTAGAGGGGTCTTAGTACGCAATGACAAAAAGAAAAATGATGGTCAGAACGCTGGTACCGGCGGACTAGTCGCGTGGGCGTTAGTCACACTCGTCGGATAAATAGCGAAAGTCCAACGATTTGTAACACAAAAATTTTAGAATTTACCGATAGCCCTTAAAAAAGATGTAGGCGGTAGTGTCATGCCATACTTTTACGATGTGACTTACAGTCCGCCATACCGACGTGAATGCGTTGATTTAAAAAAAACAATTCAACCATTTGTACCGGGCTAACTTTTGCACAGGTAACCATCGTCGTGCAGCCATTTACTAAAATCGCCATGCCATACTTTTCGGACGATTCCAAACCGCTTCCAAATTCCAATTCCGATTCCGATTCCAAACCGCACTACCGCCTACATCTTTTTTATGGGCTATCGGTAAATTCTAAAATTTTTGTGTTACAAATCGTTTGACTTTCGCTATTTATACGACGAGTTCGACTAACGCCCACGCGACTAGTCCGCCGGTACCAGCGTTCTGACCATCATTTTTCTTTTAGTCATTGCGTAATAAGACCTCTATAGAACCGCCATTCTGTTACAAATGACCCGAAATTTTGTGTCAGTATCTCCCGGCCTATGTATGTGTCATATTTTGCAATTGTTTATAAATACAGGGTGATGTAATTGGTGTAGTACGAATATCTAAAAATCTATGAAGAATTTTGTGATACAGTAAATGGAAGAATTATAGACTATTTTACAGTATTTAATAAAATCATTTAATTTTTTGTTCATTTTCATTAGAAATGTCAATTTTTCTCACCAAGGTGGAAATTTGGATGATAAGGATCTTGTTATAAAAATATAAATTTTGACTAAAATCGGCATTTTTTTTTTTTTTCAAAAATCAAATTACTAATTAATAATCAGAGTTATCACATTATTAAAAAAAATAAGCCAAACTATACACAATTTTTACTTGATGCAATCCTCAAAGATCATGGACATAGTGTATTGCGCCTTCTACCATACCATCCAGAACTCAACCCAATAGAGTTACTATGGGGCATAATTAAAGGGAAAGTAGCATCACAAAATGTGAACTTTAACTTGAAAACTGTGGAAGAATTATTTAGAAAGGAAGCAAATGCTATTAGTCTGGATATGTTTAGTGACGTTTGGAGAAAGACGCGAGAACATGAGGAAAAATATATTCAATTAGAACCAAAAGTAGATAATTACACTGACTCATTTATAATAACATTAAGAAATTCCGACGGCGAGTTCTTCGAGCGATGAAAGTTTCAGTGAAGTAGAAGATTACGATTATGATTAAATAGATTCTTCTTCTTCTCTATAGATACTGCTTTCTGAATTGGTGGTAAATGTTAAAACTGTTAAACTGTTATGACGATTCAAAAGTGCTTCTAGAAGAAGTCTAATTGTATAAATGTTTGAGTTTGAGTTTAAAACCAATAATGTGAAAATTATACAATAAACATGTAACACATATTTGTTAGCGCGTATTGGTAGGTATTACGTACTTAAGACAAATATAATATTTCTTAGATATCTTTACTCGACCAAAGTCAGGACAAGACTGCTCCGCAACTGCAGAAGACGTCCGTTATTTAAATCATTATCAAAACAACCATCCGTGTGTTGGGAGTGAGCGCACGTGTTATTTGTATTGTTTTTATGACCTGAAATTTAATTATTATTTGATAATTGAATGATTATTAATACTTTTATCCAATTGATTATTATTAGAATAAATAATTAACTTCATCAATTGATTTACTTTTAAATTATAATTTTACAGGTAAATTATGAGAGCTTTCATAATTATATTTGCATATATTTATCTACAACGCACCCATTTTACAATTCAAGTCTAAAATGAAACTAGAGTCGCATTTATTTTTGAACATACTGTAAGTGAAATTGCATAAGTGTGAGTACTGTGAACATGCCAGCTTTCCTTAATTGACCGATAACAAACAGTGAACAATCGAACAATGGCTCGAGCCAAAGTTAGTTTTTGCTAAATAGCATCCATTGACGATGACTTTAAAATGTCGATCAGGTAATATATAGGCATTTTAATTAAACGGTTAATGAAACATATCGTTTGGAATGTTTCCTGCATTGTAAAATTCTTTTCATGACATGATTTTAAATGCGAATTTAATAAGATATCAGGAGAGAGACAAATTTTCGGTATACCTGTGCACTCATGCGTTGATTTTTATAATTACCCATCGGTGGAGCGTCAATTAGTTATCGAAAATGAAATACATATTCGATTCCTAATTAAAACATTTCTTTGGGTTTTGATAAGATATTCAATAAAAACTTTTATGTTTGTAATCTTCGTGTAATAATCTCAATGCTGTAAGCTTTAAAAGCGAGCTTTATCATATTAACGATAAAAATGCAAAAGTTATATTTACCCCTATTTACTTAGAACATTCGTGTAGCTTCTCATAACTAGTAATAAAAGATGCTATTAAGAATAAATATAACGAAGTCTCGGCAATTTTATTTACGTTTATCCCCTGAGGCTATTTGGATAGTAAATGATGTATCCATTTCAGTTCGGATCATCTCTCAGATATCAGATGCTAAATTAGTACTCTTATAAAACAAACAGTTATTTGCATATCTGGATCAGGGGTTTGTTGATTCTTAAAGATATAGATGGATAGAGTGCTGTTGATACACAGAAATATTAAGATAAATTACAATTAAGACCGTACCAACTACGAATATGAGAGCTTAATTATATAAAACATGTTTTACTTATTCATTAAAATATACATAATTAAAATGTTACAATGGTTTTTATATTGATTCAGAATTTACAATAATAAGGAGGAATTATAGTGAAAAAAAGACACTTCTACGAAACATTTCTAAAAAAATGTAGAGCGAACTAAGTATTTCAAAGTATCAATACGTTTTATTCGCGCTACAAAATGTTTGTTTGCCAAACCAAGTGAGCTGGCAGGATAAATAATAGCTTAATTCTACGTTTCGTCGGCTAAGGTGGCTGCTTTCTCAGCTCAATACTAAGTTTAAGGTGGTTAAAAATGCGTGTTATTAACAACCAGACGCTCCAAACAACCGACAACAAACGTTTGTTTAATATTAATTTCGTCGATTATGTTTTCAATCTCGGGAAAGTTAAAATAAAGGATCAAAATTTTATTCGACTAAAAGGTAATTTAAACACGAAATCATGCAAGTTATTTATGGTCCTATCGTATTGACGGTATTCATAATTTCTAGCATAGCCAACAATGTTATTCTATTAGGTAGTACAAAAAAGCAGTTGACGGAAACTATAAAATCACAATCTTAACAACACGACATAATGATTGGGGTAGGCTGTAATAAAATTAGTTGATAATGACTTAAGAATCACAACTGATATGACGTTTCAGGGAGTATCAGTTAAGAGTATATGAGAGTATATTCAAACGGGGGCCACCCATATTGCGCCCCACGCGTCGTCCTTCCCCGCCACTGTGACGGATTCTCGCCACGCCCCTCATTTGTTATACAAATTTTAAACTACCCTTTGAGCTAAATATCAGCAAACTCAAGGATAAAAGAACACTGATTTTGCCAAACAATCACCTTTTGCAAATTTTCTTTTACACTCTTACTCTACTTCTTTTAATCATAAATTAAATTTCTCCTGAACAATCTTGAATACATTAGAGACTATAAGTATAAAATTTAATAAATGCATTTTTTTTTTTTTGGAATGGGATGATTGACTTAAATTGCCAATTTTAAACCTAATATAAAGCTAATTATAATCCTACAACTAGTACCCTCTGTGACAAAATTACATAGGTATTATGTGTGGTCAGACCAAATGAGACTAGTTATGAAACATGATTTTCAGTTAATATGCTGGCTGTACCTTAGATTGCGCTTAGTTTGTTATTTCACTGAGTAAAACAAATACTGCGGCATCAAATTAAGGAGTCAACGTGAAGAAATTCCATATAATTTACCATAACCTGAGGACAATTCGCAATTGTTTGGCGGCAACCAAGATTGAGACGGCAGGAATGGATTACACTCAGAAGCCCCAGGGTTTTGGGCTAAGGTACCTATCGCTCCTTGATTAAATAAACCTTCAAGTGAATGTCACGCCGCCGGCCCAAAACGTCACTCTTCGGCATATTGCACTTATTTCACACCGTTTTTATTCCTTTAATTTGGTTGCAAAATAAATAGCACGCCATTCACACTCCTTAGTTGATTTGCACGAGTAACAATTATACTGCAAAAATAAAAATAAGCAACTGGCTTTGCTCTCCGTTGCCAGACCACCACTTGGTCCGGTATATTTGTTGTCATTTTATGCATAAAAGGCACTTATTAAACTCAAGTTTAATTAAAATGAATGTTAAGAAAACTGATACATAAGATAATAAGAACTAGTCATTTTTTACGCGACATATTTGGGTACATCCCCTATTAATATTCATTACGTATAACTGGTTGTTTACATACGACCTTATAGTAGAAATGGTTCGCTGACATCCTCGGGGAGTGCGCGGAGATTCTTAGCAATTTGTTAGGGAGCGAAGAGCTATTTGTCTATAAGGAACCGCATTTATCAGCGGGCAGGCGGTGCGGTTGATTCTTCAACTTAGTCCCTCATCACTATTTACGACTCGATTGTTGAATCACCAAACTTGCCAACAATTTATAATCGTTATATTTTGTTCATATAACTCGCAATCGAAACGGTAATGTATAGCCTACAAGTATTGAATATTAATATGTTCTCCGAGGTGGTTTTGCTTTCCAATAAAATGTCAAATGCACATTGAACGTCTCACAAAAAATATAAATGTAATCTATGGAAATCACAAATTTATACGAAACGGTAGGGCTGAGCATACATAAAAAATCGAGGTTGAATTTCGTTCCGCCGAAAATTATGACTTAATAAAATTCTTCGTACGTCGTATTTCATTTAGTGATAAAGGGAGCAATGACGTCTGTGGCTACCCATTAGCTTTATAAAGCGAACGAACTATTAAAACCACTAAACGCTTCAAAACGATTAAAGCGCGATATCAAATACCAGTAAATTTTATGGCCTCACCGTTTTTTAATCAACTTTTAATTTCAATTAGTTCTGATAACATACATTTTGATATAAGCTTAAAACGTTTAACTATTAATACCCACCACCTGTATATCGAATGCTCATTGAATAATTACAAGTTAAAGTAATAGAAATCTTTATCTAATAGTTTCGTTTATCGGCCATTATACACTTTCCCAAAATGCTTACCAGAATCATTTTTAATTCAATATATGTATAATGTAAATAAGAGCTTTTAACATTAATGGAGGAATTTACCACCTAAACTGTATTCGAAAATATACATTTAAAAATATAATAGAAAACCTAAAACCAAATAATCAATTCCAATTAATAACTAAAGTTAATTAAGCCTGGTTATGCTAAAGAGTAGAAGAAAGAATGTAGAAAGACGCAAGGAATAGAAGTGGAACAGTGGGAACTAATGCAAAAATTCGCAGAAGCAACGATGCAATACATAAATCTAAACATGGTGTCGTTGGACAGAACTCTGGCCCTTGAATGGGACGCAATATGAAGGATGACCGAGCATACCTATAGGCATGTCCCTTATACTGGACATTTTGACAACGATACGATATGTAAAATGATATATGAAAGCGATCGCTGAAATTGAATCGACTTTGAGCATGAGGAATAGCGACTGAAGAACTATAAACTACGTCAAATTTACAAATGACTATTGAAAATGCATACTTATGTAATGATTAATGATTTGAATTCTGACAAGCATCTTTAAGCATATTGTAACAAATTAAATTAAGTATAAATCATAGTCCCATTAAACGTGTCGAATTACATTTTATTTTTTAAGTCAAATCATGCTTACAAAATCAGATGACAGCACTTTTGACATCGTGTCAACTTTGCAATGTCTTTTATTTTCTCATTCCATCACAAAAGCATTGTTCCAGTTTAAATTACCAGTTTTCTCGAAATGTTTTAAGGTTACGAATAAATTGTTTATTTATTCCTCCCCATTGAAGATCTGATGTCAATTTAGCGGCTTTAGAATCGATCTCCAAGTTTAAGAAAAACACAATGACATTAGACAGTCCTAATGGTGCTCCGAACATGGGCATTTTAATCCCGTCATACAATATTGATGTTTTTAGAATTTATTGTCAGAGCTTAGAGAAATTTCAAAGTCAATATAGCTTATTAATGTGTGAAGAGGCACCTCACAAGGAATCCATTCACTGGGAGCATATTTTTATGTACTCTGTGATGATCGTTAGCAAAATACTTTGGATTTCAACTTCAGAATACAATTGAATTATTTCAAAGCTAAGCTTCAGATATTCATAACAAGTAAAGGGTATTTCTTTTGTTTAAAAGTGTACGATTTATACATAAATCATAATTCTACTTGATTTCAAATGATAACAGAGTTACATAAAGGACAATAAAAAAAAACCATAATTTCGTTCTCACATTAAAAATGATCAGTGCTGACGAAGTGGTTAATCAAATCGTAGTGAATGTGAAATTACACGTTGATGTAAAATTTAATTTCTCAATGTATCTGCATCTTAACCATATTATAACAGTTCCAATCAATTAAGAAAACCATCGTGAGAAATCCAGTATGTCCAGGAAAAATTCGACTCTATGTGACATGAGTTTATGGCAGATTACGTTCTAAATTACTTATTTATTACACTTTACTATGCTAGTATACATATTTCTATTATTAGGTACTTAAAACTAAAACTTGTAGCTAAACTAGCACAGAGGGCGGCCTTATCACTAAAGAGTGATCTCTTTCAGGCATTATCTTAAGCTTGATGGACTAATATCGATAGCTTTTCAATAATCAAGTATATTATGTTGATTAAAAAAAGATGTAGTATATAAAATAAACGTGTGATTATCGTCAAACCTCGCCGATCCAGAACTCCTGAAAGGTACTGACTTTGAAAAACTAATTATAAGATATTTATAATGTAATTCCTACAATTGAATTGGTCAAGAATACAAAAGAGTGACAACATTCAAGTAAATAATTTATTGACGTAACTTCTTTACTCTATTCTTACCTTCAGCTTGTGGCTTATTCAAAACAAAGTTTCACATTGAACTAAAAAAGGAGCGGGTTCCACTGTTGTCATTTATTTGTTTTTGACGTAGGCCAAAAAAGGCGTTATTCACAAACGGTTTCCAGACTTTTAAAAACCCTACTTTAAATATAAATGAGTATTAACGTCTCTACCCAATTGTAGACACGTCCAAATTGACTTTAATCTGAGTAACTGCGGACATTGGTTCCCAAGGCACGTTTCCAGTTGAATGAGATTTAATCTCGACTCTCACAAATAGAAATATCTTCAATGAATTTCTTGATGGCTGCATAATATAATATAGTACGTCTATTGTCCATCCTGCTTAATTATTGTTAATCATAATTTTTTTAATAAGTCATGTTTCTGTGAAATCTTTCAAGATATATAGAAATGACATGGCGTTATATGTATAAATAAAGCAAAATTACTATTATTTTTACTTATAGGAACAATTTCAACTTCTGCTGAGGTAAGGTTCGAGTATGTATACTCTAAGAGCTATAATTTTACAAATAATATAATAAGTACCTATTGTATCTGAACAGCTTAGAATTTAGTACTCGCGATGATGATCTTAATAGTTGTTCATTATTTAAAAAATATTTAAACGCGATCCGCAGACGGTTTTTGAGTATATCCTGTCGTTCTTTTTATTACGATTTATGAATGTATTTCTTTTAATAAATGTATTTAGTGAGTAACACGTGACGACAGCCGCTGCGGGCCAGCGGTCAGACGCAAATTATGGCAATCCTGACACCTACGAGGTGCTAACTGGGGGCGCAACCTACAATTTGCGAAACGTGTGCTGTAGCACCAAAGCGCGCTGCCGGCAAACAATTCAGACACTGATTTCATATGCACTGTATTTAACAATGCTTTATTCTTTTTGGTTTCGCACTTAACTTTCATCGATCTCATTATACCTGACAGCTTCTAATTTTAGCGACCAAACCCCAGGATCATTTAATTTTATTTAACATTCTTGGACTGCAGATTCACAAAGACGACAGAACGAGTATAAAATTATCTCGCTGATACCTATAGCCCAGTCACCTGCTATCGAGGGCGGCGATACGCAACTGTGTGTAATACAGTCGGAAACATTGGTAGACCGTGCACCGCAAAACAATAGCCACAACAAAGGGGAAACGAGCGATCGATTTTGAAATCAGCCCCGCAATCTCGGCGCGGTGTAATCTCGCAAATATTTATTATATGTCAAAACAATATGCCGAAATGGAAGGCTTATTGTAGTTTTTACAAATGTGTCTGCTTCGCTTGGAGCGCTCGTTAGTGTGAAGTACGAGGCATTGTGGGGCACAATGGAAGGCGGGGTGAGCCCGGGGCGCCTGCGCACCGCGGGAAAATGCAATCCTGTAATAAAAATATGACATTTATAGACTTAAACTTTAAATATACACGTATCTGTCTTTTAAACAACAAATACCAAATGAAAACAAAACAAGTTTAGCTATTATAAGTATTTTATACGTAGGTACCCTTTAAATGCGAAATATTTGTTTAATTATTCATAACCTGATATGATCGAGAGAACTAATTGAACTGGAGTGAATAAAACTTTTAATATCGTAAGTAATCACTGGCGCCGCGCCGATTAAACGGGCAATATACTAAGGGACATTCCTCGCTGTCCATTTTAATCGTAAGTCCATGTCGAGGGTGGATAAAGAAATAATCATAACATTGGAAAGTCCCGTTGGTTTCAATGGCAGTAAAGGCGTGTGTGTGGATGTCGCGCTGCCTCGCGCGATGCCACAATTTTACGACAAAATAATATTCTTTAATTATAATGGAGCGTCTTAAGGTAAAAAGACGGCACACGCGACAACTGTATTAAATTTTAATGGAATAAAGTTGCACCTGCACGGATCGGCCGCTCAGTCGATCACTTGGTATTCGCCTCCGCGGAATCTACCGAGTATTTCTAATTAAACAATGATTACGTCTAAACGCAGACAGGAATTACGTTTATGAAAGCACTCGAATTGCCAAATGACAAGACGAAGTTAACTTATCACTTTAAAACTGTGTACCTCGAGCCTCGAGTACCTAATTACTTAAATTAGCCAATTAATCGATTAAAAGGCTTTTAGGAATTTCAGTTATGTCCTCGGATAAATAATAATAAAGGTTTTGTTTTCATTTAATAAAGCTGCAACCAGAGACGTCTTTGAATTATGTTTAGAAGCTAAGGTATTTGTTGTTTTCCGGTTCAAAAATTCCAAATAATAATACTCGATTCAGACGACTTCTTGATAGAGTCGTAAAGACTAAAGACATGTAATGTTATCGATATTTGTGTGCTAGCAATTTTGTACAAGAATCTTTAACATTTTGTGTATGTGTAGAATATCAAAAAATAATCCTACTTAATATTATAAATGCGAAACTTTGTGAGGTTGGATGTTTTTTACTCTTTCAACAAACATTATTACTCCTTCACGAAAAAAACTACTAGTCAGATTTGAATTAAACTTTACGGTAATATAGCATTTACATCAGAATAACATATTATGAGCTAGAAAAATACTTTATTTTGAAGCGGGTTTGTCCATTGGAGAAACCGCGCTACACAAATAGTAATACAAAGATAGTAATAGAAAGAGAAACTGCCAATGTTTCTCATATTAAAACCTACATGTTTCATTATAATTTATAGAAATAAGACAAACCTAATTCCTAAACGTTTCACATTGAATTGTTGAGCCTAACTGCCCCCACGAAGGCTAACTTTAAGCTAGAACAGGTAGAATGTACTTGCGCAATTAATAGAACTGACGTAGGCATGGTCATTATAACCGCCGCAAGGTCCATTCTAGTTACCATCACTTTGTATAAATTATATAAAAATAAGCACATCACGAAAGGGACAGTTATATTGGCGTTATTGGGTATTAGAAGGTGATGGGTGAGGTGGCAGGGGCAGGTGTCACGGGACATCTGCTGTCCACGGCGGGCACGTGGCCAACCCTCTAAGCCGAACTCTTCGCGCTACGGGAAAAAGTCGAGAAATCACATTATTAACCACTAATTGCGATTTTACCTTGATTAATACGGTTTTTGTTTGCAAATCTTGTTATTCGTAAGATCGGGTGTTTCCTTTCGGTGTTTTCCTTATTCTTTTGTTTGTTTTTTTATATGAAAAATTTCCTTGTGACGGAGTCATCAGTCAGTTACGTTAGTTGTGTGTAAAGTGCCTTGCCTGTGGTTTTATAACTTATAATAACATTAAAAGCCTTAATATAAGATGTTTTAAGAATTCTGAACTTTAAATTTAGTGTTTTTTATTAACAATAATAAAATAAATTATTTTTTATAATAACGTGTAAGGAGCTACTTTACAACATAACATTATCATTGAGCTGATAATATTACAATTTTAAAATGATTTTATTTGATGTAATTATTACCAGAAATCATAAATATGATGTGCAAATTAAAACAAAAAATAAAGAAACTTATTAATTATACTTGTTATCTTTTTCACAATAAGGATGATGCAAAATCTTTTTTTTATATTCTATAATACGTAAATACAAAATATTTTTTATCATATTGTTAAAATTTTAGACCGCGGTTTTTTCTATTATGGGTAGTATAGTATTATAATTATTATTATCTATGTATAGGTATTAGGTATTTGGTAAGTCTAGATAATATGTATCTACTAATTCGGGCAATAAAATATCTCCGAACCAAATTAATAAGTATATCCGATTAAGTGTTTTTATGAAACAACCATCCATGAATCTTCACAAACTTTCCCTTTTATATTATCTGCCTTAGATTAGCATGAGAAATGTCAGTAGGATTCGTGTCTTTGTGCTTAACTTAGTGCTTAAAAACTCATTGTTCCAATATTATTATCATTTGAATGCTCTAGAAAGTAGAGAAGTATCAACGATACGATGACGTAGATTTCTCAGTCCTGCAAAAAGACGAACCTTCGAAATTATTATCATTGCATTGCAACACATAACATTATGGTGATGGAATGGAGAAAATGGTGTTACACCATTGTTTATTATTTAATGAGAAATGTTTTACCATAGTTACTCGAACTTTGGCTGCCAATTTTTGTCGTGTGAAGGTTGTCTTGACATTAGCATCTTTAAATTACTACTAGGGATTTTTACGATTGTAACCCATGTCATCACATTCTATATACGTCAATTTTAAACTATCATTGGGCATTAAAATTCTTTGTGTTTTAATGGAGTAGCTCATTATACCTCGGTCAGTTAGTTAAATATGCTCTTTTAGGACATGAAACAGTGGGAGTTAAAAATATTCAGGAATGGGTGATGCGTAAATGTACTCCTCATTAATAAATAAACCATATAAAGCGACTGTTAAATGGTACTCACTATAAATTTATCCTCAGATCAATATCAGGGATAAGATGAACTTCACGGTTCTTGATGTGGGTTGCAGGTAGGTACTTTATTGTGTCTTATGTTGTATTTCCATATGTGCACTAAAGATGGCCATAATAATGTATTTAAGAGGACGGATCAAGACTAATGGGTACAAATTTGTGTATTATTTATCCCCTTGCTGATTGTGGATTCCGTTTTATATCTGTGAAATAAGTGTATGACATACAATGTGAATTAAGCATTCTGTTTGTACCTACAGGAAATCATTTTAGACTTTTTAAACATTTATTTGATGACTTTTAATATAATTAATGTTTATTTTTTTAACAATACAACGATAACGAAAACGCGGCACATATCGTAGAACAAATTTACTCGTAGCAAATTTATGCAAGGCAAAATAAGATAATTTATTTAGAAGTATTATTTTTTGAATACGTATAATGTTTATAATATTATATATCTTCACTAAATACAATCCAGGTTTGTAGATAAAATAAAAAATACTCTAAGGAATAATTAATTTAATATACCTGAGTCATGTTTTTTCGTGCGTGCAGCCGGCTCCATCGAATAACGTCAAAAATAATAATATTTATATTAATTGTATTTTCATATTAGCCATAAATCTTCTATCATTTATTTCAAAAATTTAAAGAATTTATTTGTCATACCTACATTCTGAAGTATGGCGCCTATTCCGCTTACTGAGCAAAGTATACATATTAATTATTTAACTAAACTGTTTTGATAGGAGTAAAAAATTATATTTACGAAATTTTTTCTTTATTTTGTTTCATTATTCATAGTCTATAAATATGCATTAAACAACTTTCTTAGTTTGTTTAACTTGCATACCTAGTCATTTTGGAAATTACGTACATAATAATATCTATGTATATTAAAAAAGACACAATAATAGCGATAATATTTTTTTTTCTAGGTAGGTAGTGTTGTTTAACCTTATCCTTCATAAGAATAATTTAAGTCTAAAAGTTAATAAATATACGCAAAAATAATCAATAACTTAAATTCATATTAAGATATATTATATCAATAAGGATTAAGGTTAGATTAGTAACTATATTATATTTTTTAAGTAAAACAAAATCAAGGCCTCCTATTAATATTTACTCGTAAGTCAGAAATCTATTAAATCAGGTAATTTTAATATATATTTTTTTTTTTTTATATATAAGAGGAGGCAACAGAGCAGACGCATCACCTGATGGAAAGTGTACTGCGTCGCCCATAGGCACCAGCAATGCTGGGGACATTGTCAGTGCGTTGCCGGCCTTTGAGGTAGGAGTACGCTCTTTTCTTTCTTTAATATGTTTTATTATGCAAGTAATCCGGATTAAATTGCAAGGGTGGGCAACATATCGGGGCACGCGACTACAGCATTCTTTCGGCGACAAGTTTCCTTCAAAGGCGCGCCAGCCGTCCAAACATGAATTAAATCATTATCAGAACTATTATCCACACAGGTCTTATTTACACTCATGTTTAAATCATTGCTCTGGATAATAAGCCTTCACTAAATTGAGGCGTCGATGTTTGTTTTGTGAATAGAAAAATAGATAGGTATAGGGTGTCCACATCTACTAAGATCCTTGAACACCTGTTTTCAGAAAAATCACAATATGAAATCCTATTCAAGATTGTGAAATTCTTTCCAGATATTATTTGCTTATCACTTATCAAAATAGAAGGAGCTATATTAGTAACAACCTGAGGTGATTTCAGATTCTGTTGGCAAATATGAGCATGGTTCACGTTACACGCCGAGTATACAGCAAAGGTGCAAGAATTTTTTACATTCATTTTTCAGTGTTATTTTCCAGAGGTTTATTACCATGACCAATTTAAAGTTTTATGTCTCAAAAAATCGATGCTTCTTTTTACAAAGTATAAATAAATAAAAGCCTTTATTTACATATGCAATACGGATAAGGTAATATTTATTCAGTTTGCCTGGAAAAGCGGTTCCTATTGACAAATTTAAAGAAATCAACCACGTCGTAACGTAAAAATTCGCATGTATCTCCTTATATTAAAACTTGACGGGCAATTTTATTATGTTGACGTTATTCGAGAAGGAATGTCAATATCAATCGTCATTTGCATCGGAATAATAAGTGAATACGCGGGTACAATCGAAATATTTGCATCGATTTCAATCGATTCGATCACTTAAAGCGTGGTGTCAGTTAGTGAAAAGGTCTCTAGTGTTATTTATTGACACTTCTCATTGTCTCCTTCACTCACTGCCATACAAGTAGGAATTTGCTCGCGTTTTTAGCGCCATATTTATTGACACTTTATGTGAACCAAAAACAATGGTGCGGATCCATAGATGGTAGAATTTAATACTAAGATCCTCTTATTGAACACTGACGGTTAAATAATTCTTAAAGCCTTGGCTACAGAGGGACGGAGGAGTTATTTTGCATTCAAGGATACACATTATAACATCTCTTCTTTTCTATTTACTGTCCCGTTTTATTTACATTTTAGAAATATCACTGTATTACTTTATATAATTTTATTGATAAAATAAATAGCATCCAGTACTACATACTACGCATATAGATTATAGATAAATAATTTCAAAAGCGCATTATTGCTTATAAATATAAATTACACAAAGTATTGAATGTTGTTTTTGTGCACATTTTATACTGTGACATGATTTAGGATGTCTCTAATTGGACATTTATTTCTTGCAAGTTAGCAACTTTAGAACAATACTCAATGAAACTGGCCGGCACGCGCTATTTTTTGCTGACATGTAACCGATATTACAATTTTAAATAAGCTTTTAAAGTAAACGTATCATACGGTGATTGGGTCCTCAGAGGCTCAGAGCATAGAGTGCACGGCAAATAACCGACTAATTGGTGTCCAATAATTTCGGGACTTCGAATTAATGGGCATTTTCGTTTGTTTTTGTTCAGAGAAAAGTTTCTAATCGCAGATTAAATCAAATGACACAAAACATTGGAGTCCTCGTTATTAGAGCAGATGTGCGAGCTAATGAGGAGCCCATGTGGAAAATGTTTTAATCACATCGGTGTGGAAATATATGATTCTATTACTCTGATTACTCATGCTAATTTAAATCCTCTTTTTCAGGATGGATGAAATATTTATATTTACGTACATTTTTTATTCCGTAAATGTTTTGTAAGAACCGGCGGGTTATTTTTTATTGATAAACTCATGATACAATATTGGAAAAATATGCAAAATAATATGTTCTTATGTACATATTTAATTATTTACATTAGTAGGAAATTCGCCGGGTCACCTAGTTAGTACTTACAAATAAAATACAGTTCTTAATGTTCAATAGGAGGGCTTTGGATTGAAGCAACAATATATAAAATTACCTATTATTATTTCCTCGACTGCGATAAAATAGCACTAGCCACGGAACTATTTCCTCACCTTTGATTATTTAATCAAAGTTCCTCATTTTTTATTAGATCCTTCTTGCGATACGAAATTATTATGCAAATAGATTTTAAAACAAAGTAATGCACTTAAGAAAAATAAATTTATTCATTTTATTTAAATTTTTCGGTTTCGTCCACTGTCTCTTACGACATTAAAATGATTATAAATTTCAGTTAACTAGTAATTTTGCGAATTTATATTTATAACATAGGTAATAAGTTTAAGTTAATAATAAAAAAACGTGAAATATTTTAAACCAACACAATTTGGTAATATATAAAATAACTATATGTAAATAATTATATGGTACTAGCTTTCCACCCGCGGCATCGCCCGCGCAGTCAAAGAAAAACCCGCATAGTTCCCGTGGGATTTCCGGGATAAAACCTATCCTATGTCCTTTCTCGGGTATCAAAATATCTCTTTACCAAATTTCATGCAAATGGGTTCAGAAGTTAAGGCGTGATTGAGTAACAGACAGACAGACAGAGTTACTTTCGCATTTATAATATTAGTATGGATAAAAACGGTAGAAACATAATATTCTTCTATTTTATAATACGCTTCATAAAAATACGGTGCAGTTGTTTTTATTTGGATAAATTTAATTAAAAAAATTGAAATACTATATAAAATATTAAGATAAGAAATGAAAAACTTGGCACTTGGATCTTGTTCCTGTCCATAATTTACATAAATAATATTGTGGCTAATTTTCATAATGACTTGAACTAAATAGATTTTAACGAGACTTATTCTGCAGATAAGTATGTAGTTAATTAGATAAAAAAGAGATAATATTTTAATATGTCTCCGAAAAATCGCATGGAAATTAGAATAAGTAAACTACAGCCAGTTTACAATCAATAAACATTTACATCTTGTTTAAGTTTAAAATAATTGAATCCATAAAACCATTAGAACCCGTTTTAATGCCGGCAAACATAAAACAAACCTGACCACAAAACATTAATCAAGGATCACACTCTTGCAAATAGTGCATACAACTGGGCGCGTCTGTTGATTGATAGAGTTCGTTTTTTTTTCATAGCAAAGGTGTGCGTGATTACTCATTATCATATTATTATATACCTACCTACTTAATAGGAAATACGGCCTCAGTTCAATCAGGTTTCTCCTCAACTAGCTGTATACAATAACAAATTTCGCCACGCCCATGAAAAGGAATCAAGTCATTATTCAAAAAATTTACCGGTTTGTAAAATTGTTACATAAATAGATTGATTGTAATGTTTAGTGCTAGTAATGTTGCACGCATTTTATAAATAGCTTTTTTATTGTTTTTTTTTTTTTTTATTCAGGCAACAAAGACCCACAATTTTACATTTACATAATTTCAATTACAAAAAATATACTTAATGTAATTAATTCTAAATAAAAAATACTTACAAATTTTATGAAGAGAAAATGTTAAATTTTTGTTGATTACCCACATTTAAGGAATTTCCAATGTGTGAGCCAAGCATGCTTCAAAAAGAATTGGGCCAGTTCGCACCGGGGAAAGTACCATACCCTCACAAAAGTACAGCGTGAGATAAAAGCATGCGAATGCTAGTTCATGTGCGCAGTGCGGTGGTGATCGCTTATCATCAGGCGAACCACTAGATCGGTTGGTTGCCCGTTTGAACATGAACAAAAAAGCGTTATACGGACTGTCTTATATAATGGCCTAAGCTTAAAATAGCCTATCTATAAAATGTTTAATAATTAATTTATTTATTTTATTCATAACGTGATTGCATATTGCATAATTTGTGTAAAAAAATTCAAATAAGTAAACTTTTTCAAAAACACCAATAACCCATATTTTATGCACAATTTCAAAATCCATGAGAATGTTAATAATGTTATTTTTTCACTTTTTACATCCTATAGACGTGTAATTATATGTATATCGACCTTGCTACATATTTTATAAAGTGAATTTAAATTATTGCACTTTCAAAATATATTCGATGTTTTTGAATGGCAAAAACTAGTTTAATTGGCGAATATCCTGCCCCTGAACTGCCAAGTTACGTTCATAACGAATAATATGGTGGGCTGTAGTTATATCGTGGGAAATCATATTTTGAAACGGAATTCAAAAGTAATATGACAAAAATTAAGAACCCAATGGAGGAACCATATCCGTTTCGCATTAGAGGTATTTTAGTGTTACAAAAGATTTCCATTACATTCACCGAGAGATGATAATCTTGAGCCTTGAGATGAGATTCTATATTAATAGGCATTTTGTACGAGTTGCGTAGTGTTTGAATATTAGAAGCCGTTGAAAATCGGAGTGAAGAAAATGTTACAAAACGGTTATAAATACAAAGTGTGCACATAAAATATTTACAATGTTCCACTCACAGTTCCACTAATCAAAAGGAGCATTTTCCATAATATTCCTCCAGCATAGTATAAGTTTTTCTTTTCAATATTATGACATCCTCTTTCCACATTTATTTTCGTTTATTTTTTTATAAATTTATTTTAATTAAGTACACATTACAATAGATTACAATGTTTTAGTGATTGTGAAAATTTAAAATGATTTCGTGTACAGATATCGAATATTTTTGATCGAATACAATGTGTACAATTTTATTTTATCACATGTACAATTATTACGTACCAACATTAAGCTTTTATTCAAACTCAAACTCAAACTCAAACTCAAACATTCATTTATTCAATTAGACTACTATTTAGTAGCACTTTCGAATCGTCATTACATAAGTATTTTTAACATTTACCACCGATTCGGAAAGCAGTATCTATGGAGAAGAATCGGCCAAATAATTCGACTACATTCCATCCACAAATATGACACAATTATTATTTTTTTTTTTATTCACAGAGAATTTCGTAACTACAAAGCCCACATTTATAGATGCAATGTACATTGTACATTAACTACAGACACCATCACCCACATTATATTGACCTCATAGTATATTCTGAGACCATGGTTTTATCGCGTAGTGAAACATTGCAAAACTAGGCTTCTTCTCACTAGGCCTACTTTGCGATAATTTGCACCTAGATATTAAGAAACACTTGTCAGCGGGACATTAGAACTGATTAATATAATATCCGGCTATATTTAGCTTGTTATAGGTATCTCAATTTTGATTTAGACTTCATTCCTACATTCTCACTCCTTGTATAATGCGTAACCAGATAAAAGAGAAAACTTCGCAATAATCAAATTATGTATATTTCACTACATTTATTATTTAATTGAATCTTATTTTTAGGCATCCGTCTTACATCAAAGTTAGAAAAAACGCTCCAATGAGCGGAACCGACCTGATAAGATAAAATTCAAAAGGATTACCTAAGTGGTAAATGAAATCACAATTTTTATAGGTTTATAGTATTTTTGTGTATGTACTTTACAGATACTATCACTATGAACTGATTCCCGCATTTTTATTTCTTTTCCACATCTTACATCACGGTCCTTGACCCTTTCGTAGTATGTAGTAAAATGTTACCGTTACTAGCAGAGAGATGTTAAAATATGTAAAAAAATGTCCAAATGATTGAACGAGATCGACAATACTTAGTTGCCAGCCAAATCAAGTTATTGACTATTTAACATAACTTTTCACTCACGAGTTTTTTTTTATGTATACCTATTTTGGCTAGCGGAACTTCTACGTGTTACGTTTTTGTCACAATTTGAAATACATTCAGCGGATAACACTGACTGCTTAATCTAAAAATAGCAATTAACTTTCTAAAAGAACGCAAACTAACGAGTGTAGATATATTTATATCAAAACACGTATGGTAAAAATAGTAACCGACAGATTAGGTAACTTAAAAGTACAGTCTAAATTAGTAATTATTAGTTACCAATAAATTCGGCGACCTTTTCAGTTTACATTTAATTATATTGTTTACAATGCAATTCGATCCAGGCTATTAGGGATTTCCTCATCAAGCTAACTAAAGCAGTCATAATCCGGTATGTGGGAGCCGGAGGCTTTATCTCTTACTTAACCTTTTCCGTTATTGTAACCCTGAGTTTTCCACCATTTGACTTTATAAAACATCACTGACCATTGAGTATATAATGATAGGTGTATCCCCTCCGCAATATATGAGGAAGCCTCTAGACCTAGAGTTAATACTAAATACTACAATGACAATCGAGGGATGGTAGGTTGGAAAAATACGCCAAGCCATTGTAGGGTCATATGATGAAGTGTGATAAAATTGTTATCATGAAAGTCTTGACCTTTTTTAATACCATTTGATAAAGTAGGTACCTATGTACTTACGTTCTAAGTACACAAGTACAATAAATTAACAATGAGCTTTTATAGCTGAAGGTCCATTGATCTAATAAATTTTACACGAACCTTCAAGTACTTTTGTTACGCAACGGAAACATACAATTTTAGCATTGGGAAATTTTTAGAAAGCATACTCTATTAGACGTTTAATAGCATAATATATATGTTTGTTTAATGGCTATTAACCATGTTAAATATAGGTGTAGGTGGTAACATACATGATACAGTAGCAAATAATCGCAGACAAGTAAGTAATCAATATAATTAGGGAAATATATAGTATAGGTACTAGATGGCCTGGTGTACTTCGTATGACCTACACAATATACATATATTTGTAAAACATATTTTCTCGAACGTTATGTTTCTCACGCTATAACCACTGATTACTGAGTAGTTACTGCGATAACTCAGATATTTTTGAATCAAATTATCCAAATCGATAAAGCCATTCTCGATTTTTAGAGAGGCAATCGCTCGGCGAATAATTTTATGTGTATAGTATAAATATATTTATAATAGTTAACATAAATTAACAAAGTCATAGTGTTAATTTTATTTTTTTAAATAATTGTGTACCCAATTATAAGTAAAACATTGTCCATGAGGGACATGGTAAACACATACAGAAGATAAGTACGAACTACAGAATCCTTGTGATTAGTTAAAAACTCAAAATATAGTATAATACAGTTTGCTTAATACTTTAATTTCTTACTGCGACCAAGAATGTGTTACTAAAAATTAAAATTTATCAATGAATAAGAAAGAACACCTAAGACGTGTAATAATAACCACAAACCAAGAAGCTTATATCTAATACACTGGAGATTGCACTATGAACGTTTACTTGTCACGGGAAGGTATGACCTTGAATGACGCCTGGATGTTTTTTTGTCCCTTTCACACCTAACTTGGCAAGTTGGTGTGAAAGGGATGAAGGAACAACCAGGCGTCATTCAAGGTCACACCTTCCCGTGACAAGTCAACGTTCATAGTGCAATCTCCAGTGTATTAGATATAAGCTTCTTGCCACAAACTAACAATTTAATAAAGCCTTGTCCCGTTTGACACTTATCATAATGTACATTGTACACAACATATCATAAAGATTTTAGTAGGAAATTGTATTGACATAGCTTTGCGTTGATTTTAAGATTTTTCTCATTTTATTAACACCATTTTTATCATTTGAATCCATTGACATACTATAATTTTTTAAATTAATATTTATAAATCTCTCGTTTTAAGTTATTAGAAATATTTCTAATATCGCTTGTTTTTGCATTTGCAGTCATGATATAAAATTTTAAATTACAATTAACACAATAATAATTTAACAAATTCTATTTTACGTTTTAGTTAAATAAAAAAAACAAAGTCTGTCATACAAATATCATAATTTATTTTTTATTTTGGCCTTTAAATTCCTTTAATTATTCTTGTGTACATACACGTCACATAACTCGATATTCCAAGCAGTGGTCACACTATCACAGAAAATTCACACATTACCATGTCCATGACCTGGTTTTGTTTATGTTCCATAACCTTAATAACTATAATATGCAAGTTACTCCCACGTGGGTGTGTTGTCCGAAACCAAATCAAAACGTACTTGGTAACGAATGCATTTAACACCGTTTAGTAAAGTTGTTTTATCAAATAAATTATAATAACAAAATTATTTGAGTAGACTAGGAATGAATTAGCTATACCTATTCTGAGGCCTATTTGGTATCTTACGGAACATTTTTCAAGAATATCGCTCAAGCTTTTCGATGGAGCTTTAACTTAATATAACAAACTGCGAATATATTCTGTGGGTCAGGGTTTATTATGGCCTAAAGCCTCGTCTCCTAAACGTCTGACTCGCACGAGTAGGTAGCATTTGTATGATGATGATTACAATGTATAAATATGTTTTTCAGATATATTTTATTGTTGTTCAAAAAACAAATCAGACACAAGTAATATTGGAGTCTATAAAGTTATTATTCGTAAACTCTATGCAGGTAGTGCGTAAAGTATATTACAGTTTACGAATCTATAATAATCTTTAAGCCAAAAGTAGAAGAAATTTAATGAGAACACAGACAGATATATAAAGAGGTAGTAGGTAAATAAATAAAATGCAACTTTGCCTTATTTTAACGTAATTTGCGTGATTTATATTTATTGTCAGCATGTCGCCAATATCATATAATTTCTCCTTATTAAGTATAAACAGTTTCCAAAGTTTTTGTACATTGTTATTTACTTATATTATATTAACAAACAACATTAAAAACTACTTCGATTTCCATTAAATGATTATACACTTACCTACTTATATGGATTTTGATATGTGCTCAGAAGTTTAACCTTGATTAAAAAAATAATGAATTAACTTTAAACAAAGCCCTTACACAAAACGTCGATTAAAAAGAGGCCAACCACTTCCTTTACTCGAGTAGTACGACAATATTATGTACAAATATTCGTAAATTGTAATTTTTTTTTAACTCTTCTTATATTGTAATATTGTGAATGCAGTTTAAAAATAGAATTCTTATATTTAATTTTAAATTGAGAAAGTCAGTGACCTTTTTTGTAAATTATTTAAAACTTTAAATCAAATAAGGCAATGTGAAAGCCCTTTTGCAACTAGTTATCGACCGATATAACCAAAATGATTCTTGAAGATTTTTTTATACATAATAATTTATTGATTACGCATAAAATATTTTTATAACAAAGTTGATTAAGTTGTTTTTCAAAAACCTAATACAATACACCATTCATCCTTCTCAAAATGTGGTAATTCCACGCAGAACTTCGAAGCTCGTACGCCTCAAAAGCCTCTTCGTCTCGTGTAGAATTTTTTTCCAAAATCATTTCCTTAAAATCTCTTAGTTTCCTATAGTCTGTTCTACCTTTTTCATAAGAGTCGTTTTTCTGGAATATTTTTTATTCACCACTGCTTTATTGATATTTTTATTATATCCTTTTGAAATTTAACTAAATATATCTTGAGACTTTTTTCCACAAAGTTTATGTCGGAAAATGAAAATTGAACGTGTATACTAAACGACAACTAAACCTATTTTCGATAACTCTGCTACAAATAAATATATTCATTGAATGTATAAATTAATTTGTTTATTCTAAAAGTTTAATATTCAAGCATTCCTTAACTTGGCTCAGTACGCAAAGTACTTCTGGTAAATTAGGTCAATGATATGTAAGGTACTGATAGCGACTGATTTCATAAACTAGTTATTAGAAGGTGCTAATGCAGTATATGCAAGTTCAATATATAATTTTATTTGATATTATTATATTTAATATGTAATATTAAATATTGTTCGAATACAAAAGGAACATTCAATTATGTTATTGTTATTGGAGTAAAAACAAGCATGCTACAGTATAAAATAAAATGCTTATCAATACGTTTTATATACAAAATTTTATTTGTGGATTTAGGAAACCTCGTAATGAACTTAATAATATGTTTGTATATTTGTATAATCATTAATTTGATTATAAAATGTGAGTTTTAAAAAGGAATTAATTTAAAAGATTAGACACTATTAAAGGTTTCAAAATGTTGCTAAATAAAACATTTAGGTATTTTGTCGTAATGAACGGAATATTCCAA
The DNA here is from genome assembly GCA_029959065.1 of Colias behrii. Lineage (NCBI taxonomy): Eukaryota > Metazoa > Arthropoda > Insecta > Lepidoptera > Pieridae > Colias > Colias behrii. The sequence goes on along the minus strand of JARWMC010000005.1, from coordinate 9,319,397 downwards.
AAATAAATTGCATCCGTCACTTAAATCCCTTTAGTAAAAGTAAAAAACATCGAGTCATTCAAACCGGCTTATCACATTCCCTTATAAAACTGAAAGTGAACTCCACGATTCAGAAATGTGTTACATATTATTAAAAAGTTATTCTGAAAACAATAAGTATGTAGTTATTGCATAAAATCAGTTTTGTACTTGAATAAGCAGTTTCCGCTCTACTTTTCTTACATAATACCCAAGGTCGTAGGACAGATTCAGTGAAGGATAAAACAAATAACACTATTTATTTATAACCTATGATATATCTATTTAAGGGAGTATTCTTTCTTCAATGAAAAAGCTCAATTCATTTTCCTCAATGCTTTTCTCATAAAGCGGAAAATTTAAATTTGCCAGAGCGGTTGAATACTACTGCTTGGAAAAAAATATCGCATTTATAAGTTATATAGTTACTGATATTTTATAATAGTTTATAGTTACCGATATTATAGTTATTGATCAATAATTGCTTCCACAATCCCAACCGATTACAATTGCGTTACGCACTAAACATTATACATAACAGAATCACGATCCATCATTGGCTTTGAGCCCGTATATTAAATAGGAAGGTTAGAGAATTATCAGATCTATAAAAATAAAATAGCAGTAATTAAATACCACGTTAATTGTTTTGAATTTTGTGTGTTGAATAAACGCAGGAGCTACATAACTCGTTTGGAAGCACGTGACCCGCGCTCGATGTGATGATACCAAACACGTGCGCAAAACATTTATTTAAACTACCTAATCTACGATCTGGAATTCATTGTAAAATGAGACGAGTAGGTACCTACTCATATGGGCTGGAGTTATAGCTCTACGAGCCTTTCACTTCAACCTACTACACTACATTGACCCAATTAGTATCGAATCGATCACTTTGAAAATCTGAATTTATCTCAATTTAAGTAAAATTAAACTTCCATTAAGTTATCCTGGCTCAATATCATATTACAAGGCAAATTCCTGAGCAAATTGTCGTTCGAAGAATTTTGCTTAATTTTCTCTTAGCTAAAAGCTTCCAGTTTAGTTGATAATTATGTCATCAATATTACACACGCAAGCTCGCCGTCACGAGAGAACCGATAAAATAATCGTGTTCTACCGCACGTGGGTAAATGTATCGCCATAGAGCTATGAAACCCGATTTACATATCAGCGCAATAATGTATTTTATTTCCTCGCTTTTTAAACTATATAAAAGTAAATTAACATAATTAATCAATACACGACAAAAATCTTTATTGATAACGGTTTTCGAGTTAAGTTTTAGTTTGAGTATCTATGAAACATTTCTGCATTAAAAAAGGTAAAGTTATTAAATAATGACGTTTTTGCTGCTTTTAGATGTGTCTGGAAAAAGATTTTTATCCCTTCCCATGGTTCTGAACAGTAGACATTTGTAGATAGTTATATAAATAATGGTAGTGTAATTGTGGAGTGTAATCCATATACATAAAGCTTAGGAAGTTATTATGTTATTTCTTTTACATTGTACACATAAGAAAGAGAAAAAGCAGAGATATAACACACAGCCTTATACCAGTTCTTGTGATAAGTATATAATAAATATGTAATATGAGATTATAAGTACAATTTCATTATAAAATATAGCTTACTAGAAAAGGGAGGTTGGTCAGTAAAAAGACCAATTTTATGTACCTATATCATTCTAATATTACAACACGTATATGAAAACATTTTCTATTTTTGGATTGTTTGCATTTTTAAGTTTATTTTGTTACGAAAGCCTTATATTTTGCAGTCCATTAAAACAAGAATAATACATTTCCATTTGAACATATTTTAAAGGCAATTGCAGCAAAATTAGCATAATTTTAAAATTAATTTAATGTTTTAATTTAATTAAAAATTGAGTGCGTGTGAAACAAATTCTTTAAAAAATATTTTTTCGATATGTTGTGGCAATTAAGATTCACAAAATTTTAATATGATGCAATTTCTTAGTAACTCTGTGATCACTTCCTCAGCGTTAACGCACTGGAAGGAGAATATGGTAAGTTTTAAAAGGCTGGGGTTACTCACATTACTTTAGTTTCATTCAAACAGCTGTAGCCAATCGTAAGGCTGTTTACAACTGATTGTACGTAATGTATATATCATATTATTTACACGTTTTATCAAAAACTGTATCGATTTTAAACGCAGCAGCTTTATGTAGTTATTAGCAAAAAAGACCTTTTTTAAACTTTGATAAAATTAAATATTTATAGCTGAAATCTATAGTGAAAATGAAAATAAGAGTGCCCATAATACATACAGGTTTTAAAAAACAATGACGTCAATTGCGATGGATTATAACATGTCCGTTTGAATTCACAGTTACACAAAAATGGTGGGACGTCTTCTAGTATTCAGTTACATCTTAGTCGTTGCTTCTGCGACGGTGAAGCTTCGGGAACTTTACGCCTGGAATGTTCTAGATTGGAACTATCCAGATCCTTTTGCAAAGCAAAGGGATATCGACAGCGGAGCTCTCAACCCAAAGAATGCCCTGCCTGTTGGCATTGAGAGATGGAGGAACAAACTTTTCGTCTCCGTTCCCAGATGGTTCCCAGGTTAGTGTTTTATATTCCAGATTTATTTTTAATATCTTAATTATATGAAATTCTCGGATAGTCATAAAATCAAATTTTGCATCCAATGAAAATGATATGATAGCATAGATACGTGAACTAAAAAAATATTTCAATTACCTAGTTTATTTTAAGAACATTTAAAAAAATTCGATTCAGACTAGTAATAATAAATACAAACTAATAATATACATGACTTTTCAAAATTGCCTAAAATTAAAAATAGATAAAGTCTCTAATTTCACAAATCATAATTTTACCATTAAAATGATAGTTTTTGCTCAATTTGAATAAAATTAAGAAGAATGGAATAATTTTCTCTTTTCAAAATTATAAATTTTATAAATTAATTTACTTACTTAATTATCACGGGATCCTGTTCACTTTACATTAATTGTTATCATAAGAAACGCAATAGTAGTGCTTATTTAGACTTAATATTTCTCGACATCAACATAATATTGCAATTTCCTACTTTCTATAAAATATATTCTATGTTCAAGTATGTAACGATGAAAAGTGAAAGAAAACGTGATAAAAATGCTACAACGAGGAAAGGTTTCTATTTAAACGTCTTATGTGTAAAAGGCCTTAAATTTAGAAATATTAATAATAATTATTCGATTTTTTGGTATTTATGGGAGAAGCTACAATTCTCCGATGTTTGCAATTGTTGCCTTTATTACACAAATACATGAACTACTCAAAATATCATACACAAAAAATTGATTTATTTTAATTATTTTTTTTTTTTACTTGTCACGGCTTTAGATTCAGTAGCTCTTCTTATCTTTATCTATTGCATATATTTATTTTGGTCAGTGACCCCATTAATATATATTAAATTTTGTCTATTCTTTTAGTGCTAATTTAAAAAAAATATGTATAAAAAATAAAAAAGATATAAATTTTATCATAGATTAACCAAGGTCAATATAAAGCCGCTTTAATTCTATGCCCGGATGAAGCAGGAAAAAAATATATATTACAGCGTTTGTTATCTTTCCTTTTCCGTTCAAATCCTTCATGTTTTTAAGTTATTAGCCATAGTTAACTATGTGGGTAATAACTATATTTTCTTATTCAAATAAATCTCAGCTTTAACGATAATAGTTTTACAATCTCCATTAACATAATTATAGCGCAAAAAATAACTTCATTAGATTTACAAGTAATGTCTGAAAAGATATAATAATACAACTTTGAGATAAATTAAGAAATACGTGTTTCATAAATCACAATGCGCTCGTTTTGGATTTATTTTTTAAACTAAACTGACCTAAATTTTTTTCTTTTTATATTTGGGGCCTGAAAATAGAAACAGTTACCTACTAAATTTAAAATAAGAATTGAGTGTCAACTGTCACGAGTTATCAACAGTAAAAAAAATAATTTTATCCAAGACATAGCAAAAATGCCCTAACATATCTGATGTAGCCCTAATAAAAACTAAATTATTTCATTGTATACCACGACTAGTATAGAATAATAATATAAATGCCGATCATATTTCAATTTAAAAACGAGTGCATTTCATCCGACAATGACCTAGTTTACATTCACATATAGTGCAAGATTGAAAATTCCACAGGCACCATTAATTAAAATTCTTCAAACAGCAGAAAAAACAGACAATGGTCGCGGGCTATAAATTCATAAGATTAAGAATAACAACAAGATTACTGAAATGAGTAACAAAAAAGTGCATAATAATACTATGATATGTAATAAATAAAATGAGGCAATTATGCAAGACGCAACCACGCCCGGGCGTGCAAAAAGATGATTAGCAACATTTCCTTTTAATCGCTGGTGTTTATGATTTGCGTTACGCCGGCACAACTGCTGAACCGCAACATCGAAATAACCCATTTTTTTTTAATACCTCAATTTAATATAATTACATTTATACAAAAACTAGCTGTGCTCCTCGGTTTTACCAGCGTTGCTCCGCTGCGCTCCTGTCGGTCTTAGCGTGATGATATATTAAAGTCTATACTCTATAGCCTTCCTCGATATAATTAATAGACTATCTAAACAGTGAAATAATTTTTCAAATCGGCCCGATGGTTCTGAGATAAGCGCGTTCAAGCAAACAAACAAACTCTTTAGCTTTATGATACATATTAGCACAGTATTATTTTTTATACTTTTATTATGATATCATCCTTATCTCCTTAAATCACGGCATTGGTGCAAATATTCACTTACACGTGACTATTTGTACCAATTTCAACTACTTACCTAATTCTTTTTTGTTGTGCTTATTATTATGAGGATTTCTATGCCAGAAAAAAATAAGATGCGCGGAAAATTTAAAAATAATCAACATATAATTAACTTTTTTCAACAACAATGACGCTGACGGGACAAAGTCTGATAGTCTACTTATGAAGAGGAATGATGTTTTTGTTTTGATTGTTATGGTTTAATCCAAAAACAACCAGATTGATATTTAAAAAAAAATTGTTTTTATCACTTTACCGGTTCATTTAGGCTATTTTTTATCCCGGGAGCTAGCTACTGGTTATTATTCTGTGTCCCGGGTCCACCCGAGTCACAGAATAATAACTAGTAGCCCGAGTGAAGCTATAGCTAAGTAACATAGAATTTCATCAAATTGATATGTGTATTTCAACTGTGTTGGTACGTTTCACAACATAAAATCCAAAAATACATGAATAGCACATTATGTATAATCATGATACGACCTTAAAACCAAAATACAAAAATAGAAAAGAAATTTAATTTTAGTCTCGATTTTGTAATTATGTATTTCAAAGAACTCTTTGTAAGTTTTTATTAAGTAATCACTAATTTTAAGGATATAATATATTATATTTTATAATATAGTTCCGGAATTATAACGCTATAATTTTCTCATATTTATTGTCTATTTGCGTCTTTCAATTATATTTGTATGCGCTATTAATTACAATCTAAGGATTAATTAGATAACGTTGTTATTAGATAAAGATTTAGTGTTGCTTATTAAGTTTCATTACAACACAAGGTATCTCTTTGTAATAATCAAAACGCCTTATTGAACACGCCACTAATTTTAGACAGACCCTTGTATAAAAAACATGTTGAATTTGTATACTTATTTACGAAAACAGTTTTTCATAAATAGCTACCAAACCATATCGTCTATTTAATTTCGAATCATTTGAAAGAAACTAAAGGTTTAGGAAATTAAAAAGCTTATGAAGCTCATTTTTATATAGAAATTTTATGGATCCTATAATATTTCCCTAATTGTAATGGCACACTCTTCGCACAAATATATTTTCATGAATTATAATATTATGACCCTATCTGCAATGAAAATAAGCAATTAAAATGTTCAATTCAACATACATTTTTAAAACCTTTTTCCCTTCACAAACAGGATTACATTAGTAAATATTTACCGAGCAGTCTGTCCTATTGGGACATCTTTAATCCATAAATATTATCTCATCATCTAATATCACTTAACTGTTAAGTTACCAACAATCCACTAACTGGCTCAAACCTGATTTCTCTTACAAATTAAACGATGCTATAACATAATCGGTTGTTGATGTTAAATTTGACACACAAAATTAACGGACACAAACAGACCTTTTCGTTTTAATTTATACCATTGGTTAAAGCAAGATGCGTCACTTTACAAGCAACAACTTTACTGACCTACTAAACTAAAGGTTAAGTTTTCCCATTTAATTTAACTAGAGCTGGGCTAAATTATGATACATCAATCAATTATGCAAAGTTAACAATTTCTGTACTGTAACTATCGTTTTTGCCAAACAGGACACAGGTAAATTGATTAGGTATGGTAATTTATTTGTACCTATGAAGATTGATGTATTGAGTTGGCGGAACTCAGTTCGCCTACCAACATTTATCAATATGGGTTAACAGTATCGTCAGTATCTAAGGGCTTAGCAACTATTCATATTTGAACGTTAAAATTCTTACAAAGCCCTTGTGTAGATTATTATCGATTGAATTATACACAAGTCAAAGTTATATAATGAATATCAGTAATGTACTTTTCTTGGTAATGAATCATGCTCAATTTATGTTCTCAATTGTATATGAACGTACGACATAACATGAAACCTTCACGAGGTATTTCCTTAACTTAATTGCTTAAAAACAATTGAACCACCTCAATATTACATAACGTTAAATAATAAAGTTATCAATAATTTTTATTATTTTCACAGGTATTCCTGCCACATTAAATTACATTGATATGGATGCTCCCTATGATCCGTCTCCGAAACTGACACCATATCCAAGTTTTAGAGAAAATGAATTAGGAAATTGTGAAGAAGGTCTAACTACTGTGTACAGAATCAAGGCAGATAAATGCGATCGTTTGTGGGTCTTAGATGTCGGCACCTATGGATATGGTGAGATTTTATTATTATTCAGAAATAAATAATTATGTAAATAAATCATGATATGTAGAATATTGACTTTGAGATTTTTTTTCAGATCCTAATGTTACCAACGTGTGTCCCTACGCATTGAACGTATACGACCTACATACGAACAGACGTTTAAGACGATATGTATTCAGGAATGAAGATATTGTCTCCACAACTTTCATCGCTAACATAGCCTTAGACGAAGGCGACTCCTGTGACGATACCTTCGCATACTTCTCAGATGAGCTAGGATATGGACTAATCGCCTATTCGTGGGAACAAAACAAATCATGGCGCTTTAGCCACAGTTACTTCTTCCCTGATCCATTGGTCGGTGACTTCAACATCGCAGGTCTGAACTTCCAATGGGGAGCTGAAGGAATATTTGGAATTTCTGCCTCCCCAAGAGGACCTGATGGATACAGAACCCTTTACTTCAGTCCTTTGTCAAGTTACACAGAGTTTGCTGTATCTACTCGTATCTTGAGAGATGAATCAAAAGTAGAAGGCTCGTATCATGACTTCAAGGTTGTTGGATCTCGAGGTCCTAATACTCACACGACATCTAAAGTCATGGATGAGACGGGTGTCCAACTTTACAATTTAATCGACCAAAATGCTATTGGATGTTGGAACACGAACCTTCCACTCAAACCACAAAACACCGCTATCGCTGATAAAGATGATGTCGGTCTTATTTTCCCTTGTGACGTGAAAATTGATAACGATAGGAATGTTTGGGTTATTTCAGATCGTATGGCCGTCTTTTTGGAATCAGAACTTGATTACAGCGATATCAATTTTAGAATTTATGCGGCTAATTTCGACTCACTGGTACAAGGAACAGTTTGTGAACCTGATCCATCTCAAGCAATTACGCAGTTTAAAAATCCAACATTTGACAATTCACTGAGTCTTTACGATGCAAACCTTGCTTCTGTAACTCCTCAAACTTTTACAGGAATTTCCCCAGCTTTCAGATCTCTTCCGACTTATACTAATAACGCTCGACAACAGTTCTCCTACCAGTTCCCCAGTCATGCTTCTCGGTCGTACGTTTTTCCTACACCTAAACCACTTCTAAGCTCAAACAGGCCCTGGTGGTTCGCCAAAAACAATTATAGTCCATACTAATAATTGTACTTTTGAGAGCTAACAAAATATTAAAATTCAGAATTTTCATTTACATATGAAAATATCTGAAAGTTATTGTCCAAAATGTCAAATGAAATCAGTACTTTGAAAATCATAGTATTTAAGTAATAAGTAATCATAGTATTTAAGTAATAAGTATTATGAATGAAGAATAGTTTAGACCGGACTCTCAGTGGAGTTTCGTTTGCAAAAATAGCGGACCTAAATCTGACTTCTGATATATATTGTATAGATCCCAGACATCCTATAGATAGATGTTGCCAACCAGTTTTGTGGTCCCCCTCCCCCCACCCCGGTAATTAAATATGGCATACAAAGAAAAAAATAAAAAATTCCAAAACATGCCGTGTGTCTTAAAGAAAGTGTAAGAAATGTTATAGTATGCTATATATTCGTGATCTACTCAATAAGCTCTTTCATTTGATACCCCACACGGCATGTTTTGGAAATTTTTATTTTTTTCTTTGTATGCCATATTTAATTACCGGGGTGGGGGGAGGGGGACCACAAAACTGGTTGGCAACATCTGTCTATAGGGTGTCTGGGATCTATACAATATATATCAGAAGTCAGATTTAGGTCCGCTATTTTTGCAAACGAACATCTCCTTGGAGCCTGCTCTAGTTGTTTATTCGTAGAACATAATATGCGATGCATATATTTTTTAGCATAGTAAATGTCACTATTATATTTAAGCAAAGCTCAAATGAATGATTGTCGTAAAGCGTGAGAAAATGTTTTTAATGTAAATGTAATGAAAAATAATCGATATAAAATCGAATTATTTTGCCGCGTGTTCTTATGAAATTAGATTTTATAACTAGTACAAGATTATAGTAATATATACCATAATATTTTGTTGTGAACAATCTGAAATCATTTATAAAAAATGTTAAAAAATAAATGAATTTAAGTAAAAAGCGTTTTATTGTTTCTCCTTGATAGTTGTACCCATGATAGTTGTAAATTTTAATTCTAGAGTAGACTTTAGACTAGGTACTTTCATGTCTGAACTGTATGTTTCTAATAATAAAATCCGAAATCTGGATGTTTATAAAAGCAATTAATAATCAATAAACGACCTTGGAGAGAATTTCTACATGTACATATTATAACTACTACTGACTACACAATTTCTAATTCAATCTTTCATTACGTTTGCGTTCCTTCTGATATTATCCTCGTTGATTGTTGAACACCAAACATAAAATATTACAAATAGTTAAAAACTACGTTTCCATAAACAACTAAAAATGGATAAAATCCTATGCATGTTCACAACAATTCACAAAACAATCATAATTTTATCGACGATCATTTCATACACTGTCATTACCTTCACGACAGATCTATTGTTGCATGATTTCATACGATATTATTCAGTTATCACTTATCACCAAACCTGTGCGCTTCCGACACCTTATTTTATGAACTATGTTTATGAAGAATGTCGTTGAATATTTAGACAAACCGTGATTGGTTTAACATTTTTATCTAAGTCTTAAACTATAAAACACCCGCATTGTTTGCTCACTGTAGGCTTCGAGTGTCAAACAAGGGTAAGGTTGTAATTGTAGACTATTTAGATTGAAGTGTTCTAAATTATTGACTAAACTATACGTCGGATGGAATTTTATACGAGTTTGATATTAAATGATTTCTGTTAATTAAAAGTGAAACTGTTTTATTAAGTGAAGTGTATTTTTACATTATGAGTGTGACAATAGAGAAGATCGATTATAAGGAAAGTGAATACAATCCTTATGAACATAGAAAAGTGTTAAAACCTAGTTCGTAAGTTTTTAAAATTAATTCATTCTGCTTTACTATTATTACTATTATTATCCATGACACATTCGTAATTCATGTAGGTATGTACCTATCATAACGTTCTATACAAAATGTAGGTAATAAAAATCTTTATACTTACACATTAATCATATTCTTCTTTTCAATTATTTTAGTTTAGTATTCTTTAATTTATATTTTCATGTTCAACAAATGTCATAAATAATTTCAGAGATGTAAGGGCTACCGCAAACATAATAAAGGCTTCGTTAGGTTCAGGACTATTAGCTGGCCCTCTGGCATTTTCAAATGCTGGATGGGGTGTTGGAATTATAGGAACAATTATTGTTGGTGTCATTTGTGGACATTGCATTCATATTTTGGTAAGTCAATTTGGATTAAGTTAGTACAAAAGTATTTGAATAAGTCTCGATAGAACTGTAATCACTAATCTCAAACAACATGTTATTTCTTTTAAGTACTCTCATACTATTTGAGTAATCTTCTCGTAGATACTTAAAAACTAGCGTAGCATATTTTTCTTTTCTGAAAATTATTCTAAAAGAAAATGTCTGACTATTTTATAATTTATTTTAGGTGAAAACGTCTAGAGGTTGTTGTAAAATCGAAAAGGAGCCTCAACTAAATTACGCTGAAACTTGTGAATCTGCATTCAATAATGGACCTAAATGCCTTCACAAATACTCCAAAGCAGCGAGGTATTGCATAAATTACTAGATAATATTACTTTCTTTCAATTTCCTGTCCCTATTCATTCAATTCACAATTCAAACACTCAAAACCAATTAAATATTTTAATATAGCCCAAAAAATACAATTTGTTATCAAGCAATAATTGTAATTTCGTTCATATTATGACTTCATTGTTTTCTCATATCACAATAGTGCTACAAAATAATGTACTTGTGGCTAATATCTATATTTCGATTACAATTTACATATAATAAAATTGATGAATTACATTAAACGATACAAATTAACTTGATCAAATAATGTCAAAAAAAATTATAACAAAGCTATAGCCGACACATTATTGATATGTTAGTTTAACACCTCAATATAACTTTCTACGATGTTGTTTAGTTTCTCATTCTCATTGTTAAATAATGTATAATATAGGTATAACAATAAATAAAGTATTTATTATATTTCAGTATTTTCGCCGAATTTTCACTACTATCAACATACGTCGGTGTGTGTTGTATTTATACAGTTTTGATATCGGATTCTATCAAACAGGTTTGCAAATTTTTATTGCGTTTAATTATAATTTAATTTACATTGTATTGTTTGCGTTATTGTATAATACAATTTTTTTTTCAGCTTGTAGACAGATATGTTCCCGGCGTCAATTTATCTGTGGAATACTACTGTCTCATCATTTTAATACCATTATGCCTGTTATGCCAAGTGAAATATTTGAAGTGGCTTGCTATTTTCTCAATGCTAGCAAACTTTTTCTTAGTAGCAACATATCTTATCTGTCTTTATTATATCTTTGGGGATGAAATCAACTTTTCAGATAAGAAAGTTGTCGGTGACCCGGCCCGGTTTCCGGCTTTTATATCGTAAGTTGAGAAAGGTGACTCAGTTCATGATTTTGCAATTATAACGGTCGATCAATTTTAATACATTAATTATTATTGATAATTTCAAAATTATTCATCTACTTTAAATTCTCTAGTAAAAGCAAGAAGAATGTGTTACCTTCTTTCTTATAAATCTGCACTACAATTAACATATTATTAATAATTATTAAATATTTATAAGAATGAAATAAAAAAGCACTATATTACGTTAATAGTAAAATCCGACCTAGATTTAAAAAAGGAAATTTTATTAAATAAATATAAATTCCTCAGGACTGTAATTTTTGCAATGGAAGGCATCGGCTTGGTCATGCCCGTTGAGAATGCTATGAAGAAACCACAACACTTTCTTGGATGTCCCAGTGTTCTAGTGGTAGCTATGTCGGCTATCGTATTCTTTTATAGTACATTGGGTCTATTCGGTTACTTTCGTTATGGGGACCTTGCGAGAGGATCCATCACACTAAATCTCCCGATTGACGACTGGTAAATTTTAGTTTGTTTTAAACTATTATAATCAAATTCTAAACATATAACCATTATTATAATATCCTAAATATATTAAATGATTAAAATATTTTTCCAATTAATAGAATTTGGTTTTATGTAAGTCTTGTAGTGAAGACATATTTATTGGACATTCGAGCTTTGAAATATCTTTCAATAGATCCCTTTCTATTATTCCAAACAACAACTTTAACAGAAAATAATATTTATTAAACAATAACTTTCTGACTGTAATCTCAATTACGTCTTCATTGTAACTTTAAAGATACCGCTGCTGTAATAGAGCTTAATGCTAATATCGATAACCTATCAAACACTCAAATTGTTAAGCTTGTTTTTACTATACTGTACCCAGTAATCGCTTTTTGAGTGGGTTATTATGATATTGTGTAGATTTAATAAATATGTTATTATGCAATTCAAAAGAGTTACAGCTACCGTATAGAAAGAAATACTGGGGTTAAAATTCCTGTAACAGTTGGTATTCCTGTAATCGATGGTGTGGTTTAATCAGTTTATTTTTAGTCAATAATTTATTTCACTTTAGAATGTCATCATTTCATCACATTTACATTAGATGCCGTTCACTTTTCTTTTATATCTATTGGTCTAAGATCCGAATATAGGTCGACCTGCACCGGCGTGATAATAGAATGAGACCAATTTTATAATAAATGTAGTCTATTAAAAAATCTATTAAAGATGGGTTGACTGAAAAAATCCTGGACAGGACATTTAAATTCATTTTTAAAAAAATATTTTTTTTTAATTAATTGCAGTACTTATCAAGATAATAAAAAAAATTATAATAGACTTGAAGTATGAAACCTACATAATGTGCAGTCATAGGGTTTTCTAATATTTACCTGGACAAACTGCTAGGTTGGCAGGTATAAACAGGCATGTCCGTACCAGTTACTTTCACTTGATGGGATGATAGAAAAAAAAATATATCAGCATGAGCGCTGTTTTATAACAAAATTGTTTATTGTCTCAACACTGCATAATTAAAAAAATAAAAAGATTTTTTTAATAATTAACTAAAAATATCCTGTCCAGGATTTTTTCAGTCAACCCATCTTTAATAGATTTTTTAATAGACTACATTTATTATAAAATTGGTCTCATTCTATTATCACGCCGGTGCAGGTCGACCTATATTCGGATCTTAGACCAATATCTTTACATTAAACCCAATCTTATTTGACATTTTCCTTTCAGGGCCGCTATATTTGCTAAAGTTTTCATCGCCTTGTCTATCTTCTTCACGTATCCCTTACAATTTTACGTAGTCTTTGATATATTTAAGAGATACACCGATTCGTATATTGGGGATCGTTATAAGAACATAGCTGATATTGGAGGACGGACTATAGGAGTTTGCTTTTGTGGTAAGTTCATATTCAACTATTAAAATTATTCTACTGTCAACATACATTATAAATGTAACGCTACCATAACTATTCAAAGGAAAGAATGGCAACAGGTGGTGTTTATAATCATGAAAAATTTACATATTGATTGAAAAATAATAACCATCGAGGTTATTGTTATCCCTCATTTACAATGTTACAATTTAATGATATAAATCGATTACAGAAATATTATTTCTTTCAGTTGGAATTGGTGTGGCATTGCCTTTACTGGAACAAATCATCAATCTCGTTGGCGCCTGTTTCTACTCTATCCTAGGACTTGTAATCCCTGGAATAGTCGAGACTGTGTTCCGATGGAACAATCTTGGAACCTTTAAATGGGTCCTAGTAAAAAATATATTCATTGTTTTATTCGGTCTCGGAAGTTTAATATCAGGATGTACAGTCACAGTTCTTGACATCATCGCCATATTAAATAGCAAAATGGAATAGTAAATACAATTATTAATTTATATTATTTCTTAGACAATACATATCCGTGAAATTATTGTAATTTATTAAATTATTGAACAGTATTGAACAATTTATACTATTTAGTTTAATTTAAATACCTAATATAAAGTTTAAAGAAAACATTTATACAGGTGTAATAAGAATTTGCTCATTTACAACATTTTTAATATATAAGAGTATCTAACATTGCATATTCATGCTTGTTCAAATTTTGTAAAGATAGTTTAAACATTTCATACTGCATACGTTATAGGGTTCCAGTATTTATCTCATTGTTATCAACGATTTAAATACTGAGATTATAACTATAAAACACTTATGTTTATACAAACCTTGTCATTCACCAACAACCTCGAATCGGAATTAATTCTTGCTTCTATATTATTGTATTTTAAGAGCGATTTTCTTATGAAAGCACGCGCATTCCATAAACGTTAAACGAAGGATAATTAATACCTTGCTCAAGTGATAACATGAGTGTACCTAATGATGCGGAAAACACGCAAGAGAAGGAATATAATCCTTATGAACATCGACAAGTCAAAAAGCCTAACTCGTAAGTCAATTTATTATAATTGAAGCAACCTTTATAATACTGTAATATAAATTGATGTGAAAAAATGGACATTTGATGAGGATCTTTTCCATAATGAACCTTTGATGTTGTTGCGAACAGAGTTCATCTTTGATTATATTAAAGTCTGTTTTAAAGCGTCACATTAGAGTATGTTTTTAGATTCATACGTTTTTCAATTTATACAACCTAGCTGGCACTTTTAAGGTCAGTAGTTGTACCAATTGTAAATACGAATACTATTGCAAAGCAGTGCATTGCCTTCTTTTATGATTCTAATTTATTATTAAGTCCATAAAGTAATCTTTGAGCAATTCAATGTAAATTGCATGACACAAATACAAAATTCGTTACATTGAGTACTTATAATTTAATTTCAGCGATATACGTTCCCTGGCAAATTTATTGAAAGCTTCGCTGGGATCAGGGATCCTTGCTATGCCTCTTGCCTTCTCCAATGCAGGATGGGGCTTTGGTATTGTTGGAACAATCATAGTGGCATTTATTTGTGGTCACTGTGTTCACATATTTGTAAGTAGTCTTATATCAATATTCTCAAAATTAATTAAAATTAAATAGTCCTTAGAATTTAGTACCTACTTCGCACCCGTTCTCAAACAAAGAAATATGCTTGTTTTATTATTGAAGAATGTAAAACTAAATATTTGTGTCAATACTTAATATAAATATGAAATATTTAAAAATTGAATAATCATGTTTGTGTAATTTACTTGAAACATTTCAGGTTAAGGTATCTCGTGGATGTTGTAAAGTTCTTAGGAAACCTTTATTAAATTATGCTGAAACTTGCGAAGCAGCATTCTCTATTGGGGATAAAAGAATTAAACCATTTGCTAAATTTGCTCGGTACGTAATAAAATTTATATGCAAGCATTATTTGTAATCAGCTGTATGTTTTTTGTTTCAGTTTTAAATAATAATGTCTGTTATCTCGGCACGTTTACGTAAATCATAATAATCAGATGAAACTAAATAAGACATTCAGTACCTAAAAATGCAGACATTTTAACCGAACGCCTTACGACTGAATTTCAGAATAAAAACCTTTAAAATGCGAAATGATAATGATAGTAGGTAACTGGTACTGACTGGTACATACTTTCACTGAAGGCTGAATGCCAATGTCATATTGGATAATGGATATAATATGCTAACTTGATGCTAACCTACTATCAATATCATGACGTTAAAACCAACTCTTAGGCCCTTCTCCCATTACGATACGCACAGGCGATTCAAGTATCCTGCAAGTCTCGGAGACCAGTCGCCGCGGAGTATCTCACATACATTTGTATGTAGGCTCGCACACTACGCTACCGGTATCCTTCACGTCCGCGACTAGTATCGCACGACTCACCATGTTGGTCGCTTTTGCGTCGCGTCTTGCGCGTATCTCTTCGGTAGAAAGATAAAAATTTCTTATCATCATGTTGTAGTTCTCGTGCGGCTACAATAACTCTACAATTGATTTTTCTTTCAATCTATGGATGATTCCAGTTCTTCCTAGTTCCTACTCTTACGTCTAGTTCTCGTGCGGCTACAAAAACTACAATTTATGTTTCTTTCAATATATGGATGAATCCAGTACTTCCTACTCTTACGTCGTCACTGGAATCGCTCGACATAACGTCCGTCCACAAAAACGAGGCACAATAATGATGAATTTAGTCATTTTTCAGTCGCTTAATATGCGAGCATCGGGTAGCGAGCAAATATCTAACTAGTATTCTACTCGAGTATCGTATTCTAGAAGTATCGTAATGGGAGAAGGGCCTTATGTTTTCGTATTGTCTTCAATTTTTTTTGTATTGAAGAATTGAAGAAAACTCAAATATATTTAATTTATTTATAATCTTAATTTTCAGAATATTTGCGGAGGTGGCACAATTACTCACTTACTTAGGTGTATGTTGCATTTTTACAGTTTTAATAGCCGATTCAATAAAACAGGTAGTTAATATTTTTATATACTTACTCAATAACATAGAACACGAATTATGTTTCAGACAGCCGGAGGCCCCAAAAAAAACTACGAATTCACTTAGAAATACTTTAATATAAACTTATTACAATACGTCTTGCTCGATGCAAGTCTTAACAATTAATCATCATAAAGCTAATTGAATATAAAATGAAAACTTAAAATTACGTTGCGCCAATGGAATCTGCTACGTCCGCACAATACGTTCCCGTGAGAAGCGTCGACGCAGCAATGTCTTGGGGATCCGTTGGCGTAACTCCTCCCCCCGAAGACCAGCAACTATTTGAGCACGGTGTGATAAAATGTTGCTGGAAACTGTGGTCCTGGCGAAGATTCGGTACAATTTTGACTGTCTTGATCTTCCGTCTTTGTATTAGGGTCGTCTTGATTCTTCCAGCACGTAACGTTCTTATAACGGATTACTTTGTAAGTTGCGAAAAGTAGCAAAGTGCCCAAAAGGAATGTATAAATTGGGACAGTGGTATGGTATATCGTCGATGTATCCTTTTCTAGTTCAATCGGTGCTTGCATCAGTATCTTAGTATGAATCTTATGCAGATCTTCCAAATTGATTGAATTCAACTTTACATGATTTTCAGGGCTGTGGTTGAAGTGTATTTCATTTAAGTCGATATTACTTATTTTCAGTGGTTGTCCTCGAATTCTATCTTGAACGTTATTGACTTTAAATTTATCTGATTCCAGGATACAATTTTCAGGAACGGTTATGAGGAAGCTGCCATTAACAGTCATGAAATCGTCCTGTTTGCATTTTAGGTGTATTTTCGTCTGGTGTGGCATAGATAGGATGTAGTGTCTGTCATCCAATCCTAGTATCATTTCTTGAGAAAGGATTACTTCCGTCATCCTGCATCCTTGGCCCAAGATTTGACTTTGAATAAAATCCTGTATGCAGTCTGCTTTCGTCTGGATCTGATTGGTTTTTATCTCACAAAGATACCCGTTACCGTACTTCGGGCATTCAGCCTCCATGTACAAGAAAGACTGTGTACTTGTGGCAATGAAAGGATAAGGAGGGATGAGAGCCTGCATGTACTTATTAGGAAAAACAGCTAATTTATAAAAAGTAAATGAATCCTTAGACACTATTGGAAATTTAAGAACAATTATAATCTTTTTTCCATTAAAATAATATCCTGGTTTTATTATATCGTAATATTGTCTTAATTCTAACTCTAAAATTCTATCCTTACCATATATAGTATTTAATTTTATTAATATATCCTTTAACACATTTGAACTTAACATAGAATGATGTGTTGAGGACGTACGAATGAAAGCTAATGTATTTTCAATTCTAACCAATTCTTGCAATATATCATCTACATTTTCTGTCATTATGCTAAGGATCTGGGCAAATTTAGCATATTTTATCAAACGGGATATTTTATAGTCTTGTTGCGTCATAAAAAAATAATAAAGTAGAATTTATCTTTACCTGATTTTCGACAATTTTGGATATAAGTTCAGAATGACGTTTCATCCATTCTTTGCTTATACTAATATGACTATTGAATTCATTAACTATTTGATCCTGATTGTGTTCTAAATTTTTGATAACACTATCGTATCTTATCGCGTCTGTATAATCTAAATTACCAGTTATGCCTTTTATTACCGATCCTAGCCCATCAATGAGACCTCTTTTTACACGGCTTGGCTCAAGCGATTTAAGCTGTTCTAAAACTTGCACTAATTTAGAAGAAAGGTGCTCAATTTGATTTTCGTACAAACTTAAAGCTTCACTGTCTAGAGTCTTTTTATAGTGTATAAGTTGGTCCTGTAATGTCCTTAATTTAATGTCAATGTCATTAAGTTCTATGTATTCTAAAAACGTATGATAGTGCGTCAAAAGTCTCGCTTGTCCAAGTTTAAACGGCAGTAGTCCTGGTCCATTTCCTAAGTCGTCAAGTTTTATCTCCTGTGTCATTACTACGGGGATCGTGAGAAGCATCAGTATCCTGTAACAATTTGGCGGTCTTAGGCACACGTTTAAGTCTGTGTTTTGCAACGGGGTCCTTTTTACGAGAGGTATATATATGTATAGGCAAGTTAGTTAAAACCTTATCTTTAGTATAACGGGGTGCTAATTTCTTACGGGCAGCTAATGGGTTATTGACAAATACTGTCTGACCAGGTTCGTACTGGATCTCGGGATCCCGATCTCTATTCCTATTTTCTATTAGATTAGTTCTATTTTGTAAAGAAAATTCGTTAATCGTTTTATATACTTCCTGTACTCTACTCCTGTGTGTTAATATATATTGCTGCATTAAGTGTTTTGTTAGATCAATATCTACAGGGTCTCTAGGATCCATATGACCAAGTATGAGGTCATACGGCCTACATTTTGTAAAACTATGGATAGTACTATTGTATGCTAAAAGTGCGTAAGGTATTAAATGCGTCACCATAGCCTCTCTATTTTTTAATCTAAGTATTCTAAGGTGTTCTAAAAGCGTGGAATGGAATCTTTCTATATTACCGTTGTCATTCGGCGAATTTGGAAGTATTTTGTGATGATTAATTTTATGTAAGTTAACGAATTCAGAAAAAATTTGGTTCGTAAATTCCGTGCCATTATCAGTTACAATCGTTAAAGGCAGACCGTGATGCGTTGAAAATGTTAAAAGAGCTTGCACAATACTTATAGCAGTAATATCTCGGAGGTAATAAGCTTGCGCGTACTTAGAAAACACGTCTATAATAGTTAGATATTTTTCGGACTCAACTGTAAAAGTATCTATGTGAACAATTTCGAAAGGCTTTGTAGCTGGTGGAACAACCTTGAATTGCTGTTTAATGGGTTTCCTGTCATATTTTACCTGACCGCATATACTACATTCGTTAATAAATTTAGTAATTTCATCCTTCATTTTAGGCCAAAAATAACGTTTAGAAAGAGCTAAGTAACATTCGTTTATCCCTCGGTGGTTTGTTTTACCATCGTGGTACTTTCTAATCAAATCCTGCTGGTTTAAGTAGTCACTGACGTTTTCTATCTCGGATTTGGCTATCACAAGCTTGTATGACGAACTTTTGAACTTTTCCTGTATAATGGGAACAATATCGAACATACAGTCATATGGTTCTATTAACATCGCGGTTTTAATTTTTGGACTAACAAATTCTTTAATCATATCGACTATATCTTCCTCAAGGTAAGGTTGACGTAGTTGGAGAGAAATACGCGTGTGATTTTCAAAAGGCTTAGTTACTTTAGGCTTACGTTTGATATCGCCTACTACCGTAATGAATAATTGCCTATGAAATTTATTTAATGGTTCATCTGTAATTGGTACCTCGAGTATAGGATTTTCTCTACTAGTGTGTGCTGTTTCCGTGGATGAGCCTAGCGATATATGGTCACCTGATGGTGAATAAGCCGTTTCGGTTGAAGACCTCATTGCGTTCTGATTACGTCTAGGTGAACTAAGATGAACTGTCTCTGTGGATGAGCTAATTGAAATATTATCTACTGATGTGTTAACTAATACGGAACTAATTTCTTCGTTATGAATTTCAACGCGAGATAACGCATCTGCGTTTGTGTTAGCTTTTCCTTTTTTATAGATTACCGAAAAATCATATTCACTAAGCTTAAGTTTCCACCGCGTTAGTCTTGCATTCGGTTCTTTCATACTCATAATCCACTGTAATGGCTTATGATCTGTAACGATTTTGAATTTACGGCCAAATAAATAAGGGCGAAAGTACTTTGTTGCCCAGACTATAGCTAAAAGCTCTTTTTCTATAGTACTATAATTTAATTCACTGTCATTAAGTGTTCTAGACGCGTAACAGATAGGCTTATCAGAACCAATAGGACCTTGCGATAAGATAGCTCCTAAAGCAAAATTTGAAGCGTCCGTTGTTAAAATGAAATCTTTACTAAAATCTGGATACTGTAAAATCGGATCATTCGTTAAGAGAGACTTACATTTCGTAAAACAATTTATGTAATCAGTATCTAAAATTATCTTCTTGCCTTTTTTCAAACACTGCGTTAGAGGTTTTGTGATACGAGCGAAATCGGGTACAAATTTTCTATAATAGCCTAATAAACCGAGAAATTGCTTAATTTGCTTAGGCGTTTTAGGTATAGGATACTTTTCAATTGCTGAAATTTTGTCCGGATTAGGCTTAATTCCGTCCTTAGAAATAACATGGCCTAAATACGATGTCTCTAATTTTAAAAATTCTGACTTGTCCATTTGGATTTTAAAATTTGACTCTCTCAATTTTGCAAAAACCTTTTCCAAATTATTCATGTGCTCTTGCAATGACGTACTAAAAACAATGATATCGTCGAGATAAACTAGGCAAATCGTGTTCTGCAGGTCTTTGAGAACATTGTCCATCACTCTCTGAAAAGTTGATGGAGAATTTTTTAAGCCCATGGGCATACGTAAAAATTCGTAGTGCCCATGCTCGACATTGAACCCTGTCTTGTGGACGTCATCAGGGTGCATTTCCACCTGATAGAATCCACTAGCTAAATCTAAGGTCGTAAAATATTGGCAATTTCCTAGCTTATGGAGGACGTCATTTATATTGGGGATGGGATATTTATCATCTACTGTCTTTTCATTAACCTTTCTGAAGTCTACAACAAGCCGCCACTTAGTTTTACCTGAAGCGTCTGCTTTTTTTGGGACCACCCATATAGGTGAGCTCCATGCAGATGCAGAAGGTCTAATTATACCTTGTTCTAACATATTTTTAATTTGGCTTTTGACTTCCTCTCTATGAATAAATGGATATCTGTAGCTACGAGTGTGAACGGGTACCTCATCCGTTGTCCTAATTCTATGCTTAATCTTATTAGTGAACGTGAGAGGCTCTCCCTCAATGTAAAATACGTCCGCGTACCTAGCACATAATTTCTCTAAATTGATACGTTCTTCCGGATTTAAATGATCGGTTCTAAGTTTGGATAAAACTTTATCTGCACGAGATGTAACTCTATTATTGCTAAAAACTTCTGCATTAAAAATTTCGCAGTTAATTGGTTTATCTAATGAAAAAATTACGTCATGCGGAGATGGGTTGTACACTTCCAGGAAACCTCTATTCTCCACTACTGAAGTTAAACATTGGGGTATCACGCAGCTGCCTACAGCCTGCTCAGAAATGATGACGTCACCATTTTCGCAATTAATGGGAATTTTAACCAATTTTGATGAACCGGCAGGTATGACGTCTTCATAAAAATTAATGTTACACGAGTTATACATGAGGATAGGGTTTCGAGCATAACGCGTAATTAAAACTCTGTCCTTCAAATCAATTTTTGCGCCCCAAAATTCTAACAAATCTAATCCTATAAGCCCGTCAAAGAATTCATGAAATTTATATATAAAAAGTTTTATATTTTTCTAAATTCTGAAAAGCACGGTATAGTTATTGAATAATTATTGCGAGTTGTCGCGTGAACGTTCGTTACCTCAAAGGGATCGTAATCTAATTTTAAAGCAAAGTTCAAATAATTGAACTGCTTCCGGACTTATAAACGACTGATTAGCACCAGTATCTATTAATAATTTTAAAGGTGGATCTGAAATTTGTATGAAAGGAAGCTGCCTTTGCGTTTGAATGTTAAGCTCTATCTTGGCTTTTTTAAAAGGCACTTTTTCGTAAAATTTTCATTATCACCGCTAGAGGGCTCTAACTCAGGTGTCACTACTTGGGATAAGTCGCAATGCTGTTCTTCAATATAGTTACAGTCAAGGTTAGATGAGTCATAGTCATTATAATCGTTAAAGTATTGTTCAGAGTCATAGTAACAGTTATTGTCATAATTATTAAAATCATTATCAAAGTAGTAACTTTCATGAGGTATTTGTGATTCATGCATATGCATCTCCCTATTCCTAAAATTATGCGCAATTTGAGAAGATGGAATCTCTTTAGTTACATAATGACTAACACCGCTCATTGGTTTCGGACCTTGATTTTGATTAAATTTTGGTTGTAGCCTAAAAACGTTACTTTGCGGATTATAGTTCGGTGGTAAAGCGCGGAACATCTGTTGTGTTCGCGTCGGCTGCCTATTGAAATTATTAAATTGCGGCCGACCTTGAACAGGTTGATGCGTACTAGGTCTAGGCATCGGTGCAAATTGTTCGGAATTTCTTGGAACATGTGTATTATTGAATGAAAATTGGGGCCCCAAAGGCATGGGCCCTAAATTAAATTGCTTTTTATCTAATTTTTGAATACTATTCCTATTTTGCAGGTATGTCGCGTTAAGTTCCTCTTGCACGTATTCGAGGGCCTTTTCCATCGTTTCGGGCCTCATACACCGAATTCGTGACCCTAGAGGTTCTTTCAAACCGCGAACATAAGCCTGAAGGGCTACTTTTTTATAGAGCGTACGTTTCGCTTCGATTGTACTTTCGATCACTTCGTGAAGCGAAACGTAAGTCATGATTGTACTAAAAAGTTGCTGGCACCTTTCGTAATATTCCTGCGGGGTTGAGGACCCCTGTGAAGCCATAGACAAGTCATTGTACAGAGAGATTTCATCTCTTTGGTCTGAAAAATTATTAATTAAAGCCGACCTTATACCGGCCCAATTTTCGGGAATTCCGTTCGAATTCATAAACCGAGAGGCAGAACCGGTAATTTTATTTAAAATTCCGTTTATTAAGCATAAATTTGATAATTCACAACCCGGCCCTGTACTAACATATTGGTTAACTATTAGATCGCAAATTTTTATAAATCTAGTTAAAACATTCGGATTCCCGTCGAATTCGGGAACCGGGCGTAAGGCCTTAAATATAACGTCAGGGTCATGTACAGCCATCTCTTCAAAAATACTTTCTAAGCTACCTAAATTCCTACGATTATTATCTAGATACGACCTACGAGATAACCTACTCGATGCAGGCTCCCGGGAAAATAATTCTCTCGGATGGAAAATTTTGGAAATATAAAAAATATCAAAAAGGATTAAAACTAAAAGGATAAGTAACACAGATCTATTCTATGTACTTACATGAACATAATTCGGCTTCTTTCGGGATCAATGTTCGGATGTCGCCTCCAGGCCGCAGAAACCGTAGATTCTGGATCCTCGTAGCAATAGCGAAGGTCACTATCTATGCCACTTATTTTTGAGGATCCTACCGACTGCACCAATTATGTTTCAGACAGCCGGAGGCCCCAAAAAAAACTACGAATTCACTTAGAAATACTTTAATATAAACTTATTACAATACGTCTTGCTCGATGCAAGTCTTAACAATTAATCATCATAAAGCTAATTGAATATAAAATGAAAACTTAAAATTACGTTGCGCCAATGGAATCTGCTACGTCCGCACAATACGTTCCCGTGAGAAGCGTCGACGCAGCAATGTCTTGGGGATCCGTTGGCGTAACTCACGTCTACAATATTTTGGTCTATATGTTTATCTCTATTATTTATACATTGACCATTTAAAACTGAAAAAAATATTCTATATCTAATATACAATGGCTTTATAGTGTTAATGGGACTGTTCTCTATGCAGAGGAAGCGGTCAATAGATACTTACAACTTTTAAATTTATTATCTTTGCCTTAATAAAAAAGTTAATTTAAAATTTAAATGTACCTACAAAATATATTTTCGTTATCATTTCAGCTCTTCGATAGATATGTGCCAACAATTATTCTGCCAGTCGAATATTATTGCTTAATCATACCAATCCCACTTTGTTTGATGTGCCAAATTAGATATTTGAAATGGTTAGCCCCATTTTCGTTGGTTGCTAACGTTTTATTGGTCGCCACGTTCGCAATATGCATATATTATATCTTTAAAGATGAAATATCTGTTGCGGATAGGAAAGTTGTGGGCCCAGCAGCGCGACTGCCGGCTTTTCTTTCGTAAGTATAGTTTTACACATATGTGTAATTTGAGTGGAAGTTAAAATTACGATAATTGCAAGACATTTTGCAAGATACTATACGTATACAACATACACATACAATATACACGTACGATGTTTCGTATTAATTCGGTAGCTAAAAATAGGAAACATATTTTCAATGTTTCATGAACCTTATAACTTAACAAATACTAGTCCAATTTTATTTGGCAAATATGCTTTTAATAAAACGATCAAAACTGTATCTGTAAACAGGAACTTAAATTGAATATTCTTTCTAATATTTTTCTAGTTTACCTAATGTTTAACGAGTTTTTTCATTAATGCATACGTACACTGCAAATTACAAACATTAGAACCTTAAATCATTATTTTTTTTTAATCACTGCATACACATTAATAACATTAACAATTAGTACAGTGATCTTCGCAATGGAAGGCATCGGTGTCGTGATGCCGGTAGAGAATGCCATGAAGAAGCCGCAGCATTTCCTTGGATGCCCAGGCGTGCTTGTAATAGCCATGACGTTCATCATGGTTCTATATACCATCCTTGGGCTGTTCGGATATTTGAGATACGGTGATGAATTGAGAGGATCGATCACGTTGAACTTACCTATTGATGATTGGTATGATTTGCTTTTTATCCTGAATGTAAAGCTTATAATGTGAAGTGTAATAATATTTTGAAAATTGAAAATGTACTTCAATGCAAATTTTATAGAAGTTGGAGTTTTATGGATTTTATTATTAATCATAACTAATTAATTAAGAAAGGATAATTCTAAAGCTCTATTAGTTTATTTTTTATTTACGAGTACACATATAACTGGTAATTCAATTCATTTACCTTAATACTAAACAAAATATTATACACATAACTACTTTTAACTAAATTATATACAATACATATAAAATTTTCAGGCCAGCAATTTTCGCGAAGATTTTTATAGCACTCTCTATATTTCTTACTTATCCATTGCACTTCTTTGTCGTTGTTGGTGTTCTAACAAGATTTATTGAACCCCACATACGAAAGGAATATAGAAATATAACACAAATATTTGGCAGAACCGCTGTCGTGCTTTTTTGCGGTAAGTTTATACGAAGGAGTTAAAATATGTAAGAATTACCGTTATTTCAAAAAATCCAGTTTGTCATGTTATATTGCCTCATTGAAATAATTTTAAAACTACTCAATTTATTATTTTAAATGAAAATAAAATAATTATTTCATTCCATGAGAATGAAATTAGACGCACCAGTAATTAATAAACTGGAAAATCTAAGAGATATTATTAAATCACTTCTTCTTCACCTTAAATCTAGTATACCTACATAAATAAACTCTAATCACCATGTTTATAGCTTCATTCAACAATTCTATGTTTTCAGGTGGAATCGGAGTAGCGTTACCAATGTTAGAACACATAACTAACCTAGTAGGAGCTCTGTTTTATTCAACACTAGGACTTATTATACCAGGAGTAGTAGAAACTATATTCAGGTGGGAAGACCTTGGGAAATATAACTGGATCTTATGGAAAAATGTTCTGATTGTCGTATTCGGTGTATTTTGTGCAATTTCTGGATGCACTGTCACTGTCCTCGATATTATTGAAAAGCTAAGGAAAACAACAGAATAAAATATTTCTATGACTTTGTTGTTATTTAATTCATAGTAACACGATTTTTAAATCACAGATATTTTACACATAACGTTTGGTTTGCCTGTAGATAGAACTTACTCCTTTACAAAATGCAAGAGCAATGACGCCAATATAAGTGGTTTCTATACTGTTGTAGAATACAAGATATAATCAGAAATTGAACAAAAAAAGGATAAACAGACTGATCTTAAGTTTTCTTAGTCAGCATACTTTAAATGTGTTTTCAAACATGTAAGCTATGTCGAGGTCCTTATAATCGTTTATCTTTATTGTACTTACATTAATAAAAAAAGATTAACAAATTCACTTATCATAAAATATTTAGTTCAAAAATGTTTTTAATTTGTTTACCTTTGTTTCAAAGGTAGCCCCTGCCATAATAATGATAATTATAATACGAGTGATTGAAAACATAAACTTTGATATAAAATCATCGAACTGGTGGTTCGATAAATTACGCTGGCCTGAATCACAATCCTGAATTCAGAACAATTTAGAAGAGTCGATTGACGATTCATAATCTTAATTTAAATGTTTGTGAGTTTACTCTATAGAAATGTACAGAAAGATGTGCGTTCTTAATTCAAAATCCGGTATAGAATTCAGGAGAATCTGAAAAAAATCTGAAATTTCCGAATCGGTGGTAAATTATAATTTTTCTGTATTTTGACGATTCAAAAGGGCTTCGAAACTATAAGTCTAGTTGAATAGATAAATGTATGAGTTTTAGTTATGAAATATTTGAGGTTGAACAGTGAAATTGTATGCAATTTTAGTGCATTCTGAATTAAGTTTCTGAATTAAGATCCTGAATTAATTACAAGCATTCTATAATATAAATGGTAAAATGTTAAATAACATTACCCTGACTGGGATGTACGTCGTACGCGCGGCTACTTTATAGAACATTTTCAGGTCAATAGATCATTCATATTGTTATCAAAACATAGACTGAATGAGCCAAGTGCGTAGCGAATCGTAAAATGTTGACAGAGTTAGAATAAAATTCGCATTTATTGTAAAACTCGAGGCTATCCAAAAATACACACTGGACACTCCTCTTAATCTTTATAATTATCCTACTACATGAACATGACATAATCCCGCAATAATTTTATTGTAATTTTTAATGTGTATGTATTTTTAATTGAGATTTTGATTTACAGAATAATGCCTATAATTAAGAATTAAAATCAAGTCTTAGCGAACGCACTGTATCATCTCCAGCCGTGAAAGCATAACTAATGTAGTCTACACATGATTAGAGATTTATTTTGAATTTTAGATGCATTTAATGAACGAAACTGATTTCAGTTAGTCAGTTGGAAATACCCTATTTTAAATTTCCTTAATGATTACCATTTCCTTTCGACTATTATACATCAATTCATCAATTGAAATAAAATTATAAAGAGGAAAGCTTTTTTGCTTTGAAAAAATTTATACGAGTGCTCTTCGTTGTTTTTTATAGTTTTTCCATACTTATTTTTTTATTTTTCCTCTCGTTTACGGACGGCACGGCGCGCTCCGAGTGAGTTGAATAAGTAAATAATATATACTAGTTTAATCGAAGGTAACTGGTTAAGTGACTTTTTCTTGTTGTTTTTTTTTTGTTGCATTTCTTTCATGTAGTCATTTAAATTATATAATATTTGTCCAAAAATCACTTTACAATGTCGTCCTACCTTCCACGTGGAAACGACAGTCTAATTTTGCTCTCTCTCAAGGTAATTCTTTAAGGCCCTTGACACTATTTACATTGTAGTAAATATGAATCTTTATAAATTGGAACCAGCACGTGTTTTACTGCTATTTGTATCTACGAATTATATGCTCTATGGTTATTTATAAACAATTTATAATGGAGTTAATTATTTTGTGTCCTACTCTTCTCGTCACATCACGTGAATAATTTCCTGGTTTAATAAAGCTTCGAACAGAATCACATGAGAAATGAGACCAGAAGATGACCACCCTTCTCCCAGGTGGGAACTTACACAATACCTTTTTGTCTTTCTTGACAGCATTGAGAACTTGAGAAGTGTATTTCTTCCTTTACTTACAGAATTGTACCACAGTATTACAATATTATTATTGTACTCTCTATTTACATCAACAGTTCTTTTCATTTTGCCAAATTACCGCTTTCTTTTAGTTAGTTAATACAAATTTTTAAGTTCACAATTAGGATTCAGTCATATTTAAGAAACATTAAGTTTTTTATGAATTTACATTTAATACTTTGATTCGATAATTAAGTAATTATAAAATTAATTAATTTAATCTAATAATCCATACTAATACGCTTTATAAATTGATTCCATGAAATTGGTATGCGCGGTGATAAAAACTTGAATATTACCCGATTTGGTCAGATCCAACGTTTTACTGAATGAAAGAATCTCCCGTCTTAATATTAACCATTGTCACCTAGCAGCGGGAAGCTTTAATGTAAATATTTATAGAGCTGCATTAGATCTATTAAACACTAGCGTTAGATCGATTAAGAATCTTGCCAAACGGCGTCTACGAGTTTCGTATCAGTTTCTTGTATTTATAAACATAATGATTGCGAGTCTGCTGTGACTTCGGAGACGTCTTGTCGTGGTTACCGTGTACAGACACGCCGCGCCGCACGCTATGTCACGAGAAATAAAATACACCTAAATTAATTTTAAAGTTAACTAAATTTCCAAACAGTATTATTGTGAAATAGAGTGATTAATATCTGTGATTATGTCGAATAGTTATAATATGAAGGAATTTAGTTCAACGTAAGTAATTTTTTCCAGTTTTCAATCGTTAATTTTGTAACAGTTTGTTTGGACACTAATAAAAATTTGTTACGCTTTGCACGTACAATGTAATCCCTGTTTACAAATGTTTCTAAGTATATGCAATAGGAAAGAAAATTATTTTTCACATATAATTACAAAAGATTACAACTACCTAAGTATTTTATTGCCTACTTCTAGAACTTCTCTTTCTAGTTAATGTTGAATACACGCCTAAAAATTCTGACATAGCTACTTAAATTTATACATATTATAATTATTATACTTTTTTTTTTTATTGTACAATAGGGGAGCGCTTGGCCACAATCTCGCCTGATGGTAAGCTGAGATGTGGCCTAAGATGGAGCGCGCTTCCCTAAAATGTACCTGTTCACTCTCCTCTTGAAGACCTCCAAATTGTACTCGTCGGGGAACACAGATTCAGGAAGCATGTTCCAGTCCCTAGCGGTTCGAATAAAGAATGACGATCCGAACCGCTTTGTCCGGGTACATGGAACGTCAACCATGTGGCGATGCCTAGAATCTGTGCGCCTCGACGAACGATGGAAAAATGGGGATGGCGGAATTAGGTCGTGCAATTCCGCAGCGCACTCTCCAAAGTGTATCCGGTAAAAAACCGATAAACTTGCCACTCTGCGACGGTGGGCGAGGCTCTGGAGTTTTTTGCCTACTAGCTCATCGTCGTTTATTAGCCTCTTGGCACGCCTCTCTATCGCCTCAAGTGTCTCCAGCTGGTATTTGGCAGATCCATCCCAGAGGTGAGAGCAGTATTCCATGCACGAACGGACCTGTGCTTGATAGAGGTTGAGCAACTGTCCCGGGCTGAAATACTGCCTCACCTTTGCCAGTATACCAAGCTTTTTTGAGGCTACTTGGGCTTTTGATTCAATGTATGAACCAAAGTTGAGAGTAGGCGTTAAGGTGATACCAAGAAGCTCGAGGTGGTCAGTTATCGGTACGGATACACTTTGGAAGGACGGAGTTAGGTTGAATGGACTCCGTTTAGCGGTGAATAGACACGCCTGGGTCTTGGTCGCATTGAACTTGACCAGATTGGCCTCGCCCCATTCGGAGACTGCCTGTAAGGACAAGTTCATGCGTTCGACCATCGCCTCCCGTAGAGACTGGATTTGTGCCGTACTGGCTCGCGCGCTGGATGCGTATCTCTCCACAACGGTGCTATCGTCTGCGTACCCATAGATACCGGGTTTCAGCAGATCGTTAATGTGTAGCAGGAATAGTGTTGCGGAGAGAACTGATCCCTGAGGGACCCCGGCATTAACAGCCAATTGGTCGGACGAGCAACCGTCGACGACTACTCGAATCGACCGGTCTCTCAAGAAATCTGAGATCCATGCGCAAAAACCAGTAGGCAGACCGTGCGATGGAAGCTTGCCGATAAGACTATCATGCCAGACCCTATCGAAGGCCTTCGAGATATCGAGGGAGACTGCGAGTGCTTCACCATGATTCTCGATGGCCTCACTCCAGATATAGGTGGCACACGCTAGAAGATCCCCAGTGGACCGATTTCGGCGAAATCCGTATTGGCGGTCACTGAGTAGATCGTTCGCTTCTAGGTGTGCCATTAACCTGCTGTTCAGTACACGCTCCATAGTCTTGCAGAGTATGGACGTGACTGAAATTGGCCTATAATTGGAGGGGTCGGCACGACTGCCTTTTTTGGGCACAGGGTGCACGTTGGCAAGTTTCCATGATTTCGGTACTTTTCCAGTCATCATCGAAAGGCGAAAGAGGCGTGTCAAGACAGGAGCGAGCTCAGGCGCACAGGTTTTAAGCACTATGGCTGGTATTCCATCAGGGCCACTAGCTTTGTTCACGTCAAGATTTCGCAGCGTTTTCAGAACCTCAGTCTGACGGATGCGAATTTCTGGCATGCTCACCTCGCATCCAGGTAGACTGGGAGGTTTGGCGCTTGCGGAATCTAGACGTGAATTTTCTGCGAACAGAGTAGCTAGTAGGTTCGCTTTCTCCGTGGCAGTGTGAGCCAGCGACCCATCTGGTTTCAGCAGTGGAGGAAGCTGATAAACAACTTTAACACACTGTTTGTAGGTACCCTTTATTTTGAAAAATATTTGCATATAATTTAGGTATGTTTACCTACAAGAATATCGAAGTCAAATGTCTTCAAAAAGCTTTTCGCTATATTGCAATTTGCAGGTGCTTACTTATTTAGCGCACTGTGCTTAAGTATTCATAATCCCCTTTTCTTAATGAACATTATGATTATATAGTGTTATTAAAATATCTTGATAACAAATACATACCAAAAATGTAAACAATGAATATCATAATACATAACAGTCATCTCATGCAATGCAGTTAAAACCAAAACGTCATCAAGTTTATAAAAGATTTAATGAAACAAACAATTTAAGAGAAACAACCTAACCGATTATCCCTATAATAAATAAAATAAATAAATCATTTATTTTCACATAATAATTTTACAAATCAAAGTGACCCAGCTGGCTCCTAAGTCCTAAGATAGTAAGAACTGTTTTTCAGGAGCCTGTGTCTTCTATAATAGACCTTTTTTATATTAATAGAACACAGATTCTTCACATGAGTGTCTATTTTTTTTGCAAAATAAGTTTGAGATGAGGATAGCTATAGGTACTCGCCACAGATATTTTTATTATCTGTCTACCAGGAACTAGTCTTAATGAATCAAGGCAACATATCTTATTAGAACCTCATTAAAAAATTACTGTTGTAATATTTAACATAACAAGAGCTATTTAATTATTTTGAACTACTTATTGATTTTTATAATTGCTATTTGTCCTTAATTAATGCATGAAAAAAAGTAATTGCTGCGGAAATTTTTTACCGACGCGATTCCCAAAAAACCTTTTTTTTATTCAATCAATTGTTCATCTATCATAATGGTTATTATATATTATCTATTCGTTCATAAAATTCTAAACAAGGCCGACGTTTTAAAAAATAAATTATCTATAATGAAAATTAGCAATGTTTAATCAAGCAGGCAATAATTGGAAAACGGTTACAAATGAACGCGTTTTATTTTGCCCAGTATCTTCCCGTTAACACTACGTTATTTACACTACGTTATAGTAGTCGTCCCAGATACCATAAACTATTTTCAGTTCTAGTAGGCGTATTTATGCAATGCGGCGAATTTCGTTTCACGGTGAACATATGACTTGCGCCAACTCATTGATAACTGATAACTCATCATGTACAATTAAAAACCGGTCAAGAGTGATTTATCTTAATCTAGTACTGGTGCGTCTGTAATTGAGTTACTAATTTTGATAAAATGTTTTAAAATTAGGTACTTACAATTATTGTTTCAATTTATGTACAGCACGTGAAAATTTCTAAATTAAATTCATAGAAGTTTTCTTAATTTCCTTTAATATGGCTGAAACAATAAATTAAAACGTAATTACAATATAATAAAATGATCACTTTTAAAAAGATTTTCCCATCTAGGAAATTGTTAGCGGGGCAGATATTTTACCAAAAGAGGTCTAATAATTCGTAGACGTAAATCGATCTTAACTAACATATCTTGATTTATTAATTAAGTACTTATAATAATTGATACACGAAATTGACGAAAATAAAATAAAATAATAGGTTAGCAATGTATAGAATGAATCCTTTAAAGGTCATATGGTAACAAGAGTTGAGTTTTATTCAACCATTCTATAAATAATAAGAAGCTGTGATTAAATCGCAATTCTTACCTATCTTCCTGAATCGTATTGCACGATTGTTGATTATGATTACTCATTATCGTGCCGATCATTGTCAAACTGGTTTTGTTCATATAATATGAAGATTTCATCGCTGGATTCGCCTGACCTTTTATTATTTATATTACAAATCTGAAGAGTTTGTTCAATTGATAAAAATAAACACGCTAAAATATGTGGGTCAAAAATGGTGGATCATGGAATTATTGTATTGTCACCGATCCTCTCTCTCAATTAAATCTGTCCATTTAAAGTAGGCCCAAAATAACTGTACAGGAATAAAGTCTACACAGTTATGCTACGGCCACACTACCTTACCGTCTACCGGGCTGTTACCGCAATAATTATGGCATTAAATTACCGTCTAAATTACTGCATGAACTGGTGTGGTTACACTACAGTTTACCTAGATATGTCGGTAATTATTGGCATTTACCGCAGCAAAAAAAATATTAGTTAATAATTAATATATAATATGGTTTCTGTAATAATTCATCAAGGATTCTTTCTTTTTAAAAAGGATTTTTTCTTTTTCAAATCATCTATTGTACTTGGAAATGATAAATTTTGTTTGATCCGACGCCACGCATCATTGTGTACACTGCGATGTTTATAGTTCTTCTATTGGGTATCCCCAAGATCCCAAAGAGAAGAATTCCAAAAATTTGCGCCATCGAGCGCTTTTTCATTTGACCACTCCATGTCGGTCGATACGTGCGTCGCCGGTGAGCTCATATTGCACACTGGACAAACGGTAGTGTGGCCGCATACGCAATAATTACGGCGGTAATCTTCTTTGATGTGCGAAAGAATAACGCCGCCGGAGCTATTGCCTACCGCCATTTGTCATATTGATTGGCATTGTAGAATTATGGCCATAAGTCGTGGTTACACCTAGGTGTTGTTAAAGTTGTGGCAATAATTATTGGCATATCACGGTAGTGTGGCCGTAGTATTAGAAACAAACATATAGCGTACAGGTGAACCATGTTAATGAAATGGCAAAATATGAAAATAATCTCTAATTTGTACCTGCGCTCTTTTAAATATTTAACAGCATTTTCTTATAGTCTACTAGTAAATCTGTCTTTAGACCTGAGAAACATCATACCTAGTCATCAGATAATTTTAAGCAAACAGATAATATTAAAACATTGAAATTATATTAATAGTTGCATGATAAAGCATATTATCTAGGAGTATCGTGATTGCAGGTCTTCTCCTGTAATCTAATTTATAAAGCCTTTTAATCCGTTGTGATTTGTATTGTGATATTTTACATACTTACTTATACCATGCGATAAGATAAATATTCTTTGAATATCTCACGTAAAATAAACGTGCCGCAATGTTTAATGATTAACACACATAACTTTAACTAAATCAACAGATTTAATATGCGTCGAGATTACTAACTAGGCTTTTTATAATTTCGGTAAATTGCTGGCACGATTTCAATCAAAATTAGACTACAATATTTTGCAGAATCAATTTTACTTCTATTCAATCTAACCTTTATAAAATATATGGAACGATACAATTTATTTAGCATTTCTTTTTTTCTTAATTATATCTTATTGAAACAAGTCCAATTATTTGATCGTTTTTTACTTATATAAATTGTCTTGAGCTAATTTACTTAATGACTGAAGTAGGTAATAAAGACAATTTCCGTTAAACGTTTTAATAGATTTAAAGATCCTAATTTTTGTATGTCTTTTTTAGGCTAAGTATAATGATAGTAAATTAAAAATAAATGTATTATAGTAGAGGCTAGAGCTATTCGATGTGCCAAAACTGTTATGTTAAGATCACGACGTATCCGTTTTCCAAACCAGTTTCTCCGCATGGTAACAAATAAGAGCCTCCAAGTCATGACTCAAGTATGACGTAATTATTAGTATTAATATGCATTTTTTATATTGATTCCAGGGCGGTAATAACAGAAAATGCAGTATTTCCATCCACATTTTCTGTTAACACAATCAATACAAAATGTAAAGAAAATGACATTGAAGAAAATTCCTACGATCCATTTAAAAACAGGAAATTGGAACATCCGAACTCGTAAGTCTATTAATGTTTAAAATACAACCATATAAAGTTTATAGATGGTACGATATTTTAATTATATCTTAGTTAGGTGTAGACATGGTATAGATATTGTGTCTAATGTCTATACACGATGCAAAAGTTACTTATGTCTTGTTTATCTAACTATTAATAAGTACAAGAATTTTCCTTAACAAGAAACTACAAAGCAATGTAGTAACTTCATTAAAGTTTTCTATACAGCTTCAGTTGTCCGAATCTAATCTATTGCATATTAATTTCTTTCCAGAGATATAAGATCATTCGCTAATCTCCTGAAATCCTCACTAGGCTCTGGTATATTAGCAATGCCTGCTGCTTTTAAGAATGCAGGATCAATTGTTGGTATATTTGGAACAATAATATTAGGATACATTTGCACACATTGCGTTTATTTATTGGTAAGTTCAGGATTATACTTATAGAACACATATTTAAGTTGTTTACATTTCTGTTATTGAGGCCACCAACTTAATAAAGTTGTACTAACCAAAATATGTCTTTTTGTTTATCGTAAATATTGTACGCAGGTTAAAACATCACAAGATGTTTCCAGAGTATCAAAAGTACCGTCACTTGGATATGCAGAAACAGTTGAAGCAGTATTTGCTACTGGACCGAGGCGGTTGCGCAAAATTTCTACTGCTAGCAGGTACCTACTTATATCTTAAGAGCTCATAATATTAGCTTTTAAGACGGGTTTTTTAATAATATTAAAACACACGTGACATATAGAAGTACTTACGTAAATAACAATATAAACATTGTAAAACGCAATACAATTTTCTATTTTTAAACCACTAGGCGAAAATATGAATAAAAATAAAACGCACCAATCTCAACAACATGTTATTTAATAAGAAATAACTTTTTACATTCCAGTCTCGGTTTTAATACCTTAGTGGTTGGCAATTGCAACCAAATAACTAAAGAATGGCTCAAAATTTAACAGTAAATCAAGATTTCGTTTTACTTGCTCGCCAAAAACCAGTATGACTTGATACTGTGCTATAATTACGTATACCAGAACCACAATAGTAGCTAAAGAACAGAAACTGTCATAACTTTATCTGTAGAAAATATTTTAATATCAATCCGTGTAAAGGCCTAATTTGCATTACCGATGCGACAATAGTAAATAGTAATAGCACAGTATTACCATATTTCCTACAGTAGTGCGACGAATGTACTTGTGCAGAGAAACGGAGGGGAATTACTGGCGGGGCGACGCGGGCCGCGTAAGGCAATCACGCTGAGATTGCCTTACGTATCGCGAAGGGCAGACGCTTCAGAGTTTTTTTGTCTAATAATTTATACTTACGTATTCTATAATGGTGGGCACAAACTGTTGTGTTTATGGATGCAAATCTACATTTAAATCCAAGGACATAAAGTTTCATAGATTTCCTCGCGACGAGAGGTAGGTTTTTCAAATTCTGTTTAGTACCAATTCAAAGATGTTGAAGATGTTTTTGACTATACATATTTTAAGTAGCTATAAGATATATATAAAATATATTATTGAGGATTTTCAAGAAAACCAATTTGTTTCTCTGTTAATTCAAAGTTTTTATTTTAAAGTTTTCACAATAGTTAACATACAAATAGTTTGTTACTACAACAACTTAAAATATGTAATCTCACCTGTAAATTCAAAGAAACGACATTTAAAGTCCACTTATAATAAATCCTCAATTACCTACAGTAAAAGTTCCTTATTCGCGGGGTATATGTTCCTTAAATATGCCGCGAATACAGAAACCGTGAATACGGAATGGTAATTTATATGGGATTATAGGGGATACGTTCCTAGGTGACGATTGAGATTTTTTTCGTGTCGAAACTCGTTTCTCATTTTTTTTTAGTTGACATTATAAACTAGGAAGAGTGCAGTGGATCACAATTTTTGTAACGAATGTGAAAGACGAAACAATAAAACACGCAAAGCGGCTTTTACTATAAACGGAACTACATTTAAAAATATACTTTATTTATTGAGTTATAAGGTTGCTTCCATTCTGTTCATTTACATTCTCAAAAACATCAATCGCAGCAAAGGCGGCTTGCGACAAAGGCGGCTTGTGTCAAAGGCCTCGGCGATATCATTTAACAACATAATAATATGTACTTTAGGCTAACTTGTAATAAGATCTATTTTACTTTCTTATTAGTCCATTTGACAAGGATATTGGGTTAGATACCTATTGGAATAATTTTATTATCATATATGTACTTATTAAATCCGCGAATAAAAAAATTTTTAATCGTTTCTCGCCATTTTTTCTTTCTGCTACGTCAATCCGAGCCACAGATAACATGAACACGCGAAGCGCGCCAAATTTGAATAATGATGAAATGTTATTTCATTACATATAATATATGTTACCGGAAATGTATGAAATCAAGGAATTGTATACAAATCCTAGGAAATGTGTACAATTCCGATACCATTTAGGAAATGTATAAAATATTGTTTAATAAACTATTTAATGCATAGATATCCTAGGAAATGTATAATCTTCCTCGGAATTGTATATAATTCCAATATCGTATTAGGAAATGTATGAAGTAAATGATTTCTGTGATAAAACACTGTATCGGGTAACAGTCTTACCGTAAAATAATAATAATATGTTCATATTATCTTACTAATTAACATTTCTTAAATATTAAATAATTTAACGTACAAAGAAAGGACAACGTTGAAAAAAAATAGAAATGAACATTTAAAATAAATAAATAATAAGTTGATTGAGTTTAATTAAAGTTGATTTTAATTAAATAATAATTTGAGAATAAGTAAATTTGGTTGTTAATAATCAATAGGCAATGACAATGTCACTGCGGCGACATATTATACTATGTTTCTGTATAAATAATTACATTAGATTCAATAATCACAATTATTTTTAATGTACATGTGAATAAATAATTACATATTAATAGTTATGATAAAAATTGTTTTATTTCCCATTTGGTGACAACCCTAGCATATTTACACGTGGCAGCGTGAGTACCTACACTGGCGGCGGCATCGCGCGACATCAAAGGCGTTTCCTTACTGTAGGAAAATAATATTGTAATACTGTGGTAATAGGTTCTATTTGTAGGTATAAATAATTGTGTAAAAATATATAAGAGAATATTTAATGTGCTTTTTATGTAAAAAGCATTTAAGAGACAAAATGTTCCAGACATAAAAAGTACAAATTTTCATATCAATAAGTTTCTCCAAATGTATTTGATCGACTTCTAATTGTCGTGACACATATTATACAAGTCCAATGCCGAATTAATAAAAACGTTAATATGGAACACGTTTAAAAAAATCATAAGTACTTGTAGTATTAGCGTGATGTGTATAATATTATTATACTAGGTTTCCGCCCGCGGCTTCGCCCGCGCAGTCAAAGAAAAACCCGCATAGTTCCCGTTCCCGTGGGATTTCCGGGATTGCGTCATTTTCCCGGGATAAAAAGTAGCCTATGTCCAGTGTCCTTTCTCGGGTATCAAAATATCTCCATACCAAATTTCATGAAAATTGGTTCAGTAGTTTAGGCGTGATTGAGTAACAGACAGACAGACAGAGTTACTTTCGCATTTATAATATTGGTATGGATACAGCATAATTTATATTGTAGGACATATTTTATTGTAATAATTTTATCATCGATTCAAGGATTCATAGAATATATAGAAATACATTTAATATACCAATTTTTAGACTAACATTGTCAATAAAGAAAATTTTACACATTTTTTGATACAGAATGCCAATAAAATCTTAAAGCTTTAATCATCATTAGTAAGTAATACCTTCCTAATACCACAGACTAATAATAATATACTACGTATACAACTAATACCTATGTTTTTAGAGCAATCATGAATAGTTGGTAAATGGTATCTATAAGTCTGTACCTGATGTTTATTTTTCCTGACGGACAAGTGAAGTGCTTATAAAAAAGTAATGTTACAGTTTCCCTCTCCTCTTTTAGTGTAGATCCCTGAAATTACCCTTTAAACAAAATCTACAAGAAAATTTGTATAAACTATAAACATAATATCAGACCTAGTTATTTGTATGAACAAATTATTATGTACATTATTTTTTGATCTCTTATTTAGATACGCCACTATTCTAGAGGTACTGACAAGTGACAAGTTATGAAGTATTAAATATTTTTCACTAATGTTTCAGGATATTTATAGACTGGGCGATGGCTCTAACAATTCTTGGCGCTTGTGCAGTGTATGTCATCTTACTCGTCGATTCTGTACAACAGGTAGGTATTTTGGATGATAGACAATGTGATATAGGTATAACGAATAAACAATATGAAATTATTGCAACCTCCTAGCAATAAGAACGAGTAGATTTAACCTAAACACAATAGTAATTTATAGCAAGCTATGCGCAATAAAAGCGTATAGTAATATTGTTTTATTGCAAATATTATCTAGTTATTCCCGCAGTAATTGTCAACTATTATGTGACCGAAATTATAGGTATATATATTTATTCGTAGAAACTGCAGGGAGATTATTTGGCAAACATAACTAAGCAATAAATTAATAAAACGAAGGAAATATGTAATTATTTTAGACGTTTAATTAGTGCAAAAGTTCGTGAGGATATTCTCAGTAGGTAGCATTTTAATCACCAATGTACATGCATACAATCAACAATGCAATTTCTGCTCTATACTCAGTTAAATTGAAAAAGGTATAAATGTACCTATGCTCATTGCTTATCACTCACTAGTAATTTCAGTATCTGTCCCCTGACAAATCCTTCTCACTGCTCTCTGTTCAGTCTAATAATATTTAGTAGATACCTAATAGCAAAGAAAACGGAAAAATACTGACAGATCGATGTTACCATCCAGGATAGAATTGAATGCTGCCAACATCTGAAACTATGTCTTCTATAATAAAATCATATATGGAAATGTCTTGTTCTTTCAGATAGTCGACTTCTATTATGTGGATAATACTATAAACAAAACAATGTACTGCCTTATGTTTCTGGTGCCTGTCTTATTATTTACACAAATCAAAAACCTGAAGTACATAGCGCCATTTTCAGGTTTCGCCAATATACTATTGGTGTTAACTTTTCTGATATGTCTTTACTATATTTGTGATGAATTCCCTGAATTTGATTCTAAACCGAAAGCCGTTGATATTGGGCGACTGCCATTATTTGTTGGGTAAGCAAAATTAGTATTGTATCTTGTAAATTATATTGTTTGCATTGCATTTGAATGTCTTGATTATGATCACGTGAGTTTAATGAAAATGTTCTGAATGCAATGTTTAAGGAAAATGTAAAATAAAATTGCCGACTTTTTCTGTAATTTTAATGTAGGTGAACCTGAACTATTAGTTATATTTAGCGGATATACAAGTCAACAGGCTAACGACTACTTTTACAAATTGCATGGGACGCAATGAAATTTAACTTCAGCATGCATCAAGGAAGAGTCACTCTGAAATACGTACTTGAAGTCGAGTCACTGCATGCTATCTAAATATAAAAATCATACTTTCAGAACCGTTATTTTCGCCATGGAAGGAATCGGTGTTGTTTTACCAGTAGAGAATACAATGGCCAAGCCTCAGCATTTTCTGGGTTGCCCGGGCGTTTTAAACATCACGATGTCAATTGTTGTTCTTCTATACATGATTATGGGAATATTGGGATACTTAAAATATGGAGAAGCTGCTGCTGGCAGTATCACGTTAAATCTTCCTACTGAAGAAATGTAAGTATTCTGTTAATAAAATATGATTTTATGGGATTAATATTAGGGTTATTATGAACACTGAATCGATTAATTAGTGATGCATACTTTATTAGTTTTTACCTAAGTACCTACATAAAATAATTTTATTCGTAAAAAATTAAAAAAACAACCCGTCATTCAATTCTTGTCTTGAGAATAAATTAATTTGTAAATAAATAATTTTTAATTAAATTAATTTCTACTGGCTTAAAATAAAACAATATAAATTACTATTTATAATTCAAAATGTTGCCTCTTTACAATTTTAGTAGGTAAAGATAGGATGGTCGAAAAATAATATGATGGTTGTAATTTCCAATTAATATTGGTAGGAGAATAATTTTAAAGTTCTTGATAGTAGTTTATAAAATATAAACTAGCTTACCCGCGTAAACGTTGTTCTGCCTTACTCTTATAATTGAGAGGTATGAAAAATAGATTTTGGCAGAATCTCAGTGATACCCAATCCGGCCCACATTTCATGAGAATCGGCCGTTTCGCAGGAGTTAAATACCTAGACTCAAAAAACACTCCGTAGGTATACTAGGCGTTGGGTACAAAATAGACATTTGATCTTAAACTAAATAGTTATCTAATACTTACATCCTTTTTTATATTTTTCAATTATCCAATAAAAAAAAAATCTAATTAAATTTTCAGCCCTGCGTTGATGGCTAAAGTGTTCATCACATTAGCTATATTCTTCACTTACATCCTGCAATTCTACGTTCCCATGGAAATCGTGTGGAGAAATATTAAACAACGTGTAACGCAAAAGTACCACAATCATGCACAAGCTGTAATGCGAGCGATATTTGCAATACTTACTGGTAATTACCCAAACCCACTTAACTACATACCTACGTATTATCACAATATACTTACAGTTACATTTTTTGTTTTTTCGTTAACAACGACAACACATGACATTAAGAATTTTTGATAGACATGTAAATAATTGTGATAACAACATTTTGACGTGATAAATTGTAAAAATATTACGCCATCATTTTTGGTAAGATGAAATAAAATATGTTACCTATATAGTTAGGTGTTTTAACTGCAAACACGAACTGATCCATAACTGACTAAACGCAAATAAAGTGCAATTCGCGTTTTTACTAAACGACTCCATGAATTTTCATGACTTATCATATTTTTATACAAAATATCAGAATCAAAATCAAACTAAAAACTTGTCAAATAAGTCATTTTAATTTTTTTCGCCTTGTTTGCCAAAAATTCATTCGCACTTGCTTGTTAAATTGATAATGATGCTATCATCGTACAATAAACCTATTTATTCAAAAGCGGTGCGTGGCCTGATCACTTGATCAGTAATTATAGTTCCCACTAATTTTCGTCGTCAAAAACGTACGTTTGTTTCAAAATCTTTCGTCAACAACTACCTATGTACCTACTAATGTACGTAAACCTAACTATTGATTTGATTTGTTCGTTATAGTGGCAGCTGCAGCAACATTACCTCGATTGGAGCAAGTAATCGGACTGGAAGGAGCATTTTTCTACTCATTCCTTGGATTAATCGCACCTTCAATTATTGACCTCATCTTCAGATGGGAAAGAGACCTCGGAAAGTACAATTATGTAGTATATAAGAATTTGTTTTTGATCATATTCGGATTTTTTGTTTTAGTAACAGGAGTATTGCAAAGTGTAAGAGAAATCATTAAAACAAGCGAAATGCATTAAATTAGTATTATATAATATATAGGTTTATTGAATTATTGACTGACGAGAACAATATGTAAATAATTAATGAATTTATTTTAATACCATTATAAATAGGACAAAAAATAAAATTATACTAAAACTGATCTCTGTGTTTTTTCTCAAGCGTTGTCCTGTTAAATGTATTATGTGAATAAATATAAAATAGGTAGGTAGGTATTACACAAAAGTGCCTAAGTGATTCACATACTTACATAGGTATGTAATCGTAGTTAATCTGTATGACACAATATTAAATAATAACGATGAAAGGGTGGCAATCTGTATTGTAATAGAAAAGTTAAAAATGCAATAATACTAGAAATCACACCCATTATATCAAACTCGAACATTTTTTATTTATTCAATTAAATTTCTTCTAGATGTACTTTTGATTTTTAACATAGTTTTACACCAGCATTTAACCCTGGTTACAAGCTAAGGGATTGGTTTCTAATTAAAATGAAAAGAGAAACCTGAAATGGTTTTCCCAGAAATTTACCTAAGTACTTACACGTATTTTAAATAAGGCCATACAAATATAAATAAGCAATATCTTCTATATACCTAACACATAAAATAATAACATTTTATATTATTAATTAGGAAGCATTTAGGAAGGTACACCTAAGTAGGTAGGTTTTTTTATTTTTTATTTTACTAATATAATTATTAATTACTATTTGTAATGTAATATTAATCTAAATTAATTATTCATGATTTGATTGGTGTATCAACACACTGAAGTCTGAAGATAGTCCGAACTACTATGGTTGAATAGGTGCTATGCTGGGATAGGAAGGTAGAGCGGTGGCTAGGAGCCAAGATGAGGGGCGCCAAAATGAATAATGTAAAAACATAGTTCTAATCGTTTCATTGAAGAATTTTGTTTATGAATGTTCATATTTTTGGTAGGTACTTACCTGAAGAACAACAAACCAACATAAAATTGATTTTCTAACAAGTAGGAAAATATTATGTTTATGTATTACTATTTTTTTAACGAAATTTATATGAATACCTACCTCCATCCAAAGGGCGGACTTTAAGCTCTACCCTCAGTACGAACTACGGCACAAGAGAAAAGCACCCATGACCCACCTTCTTGTCTTTTATTAACCATCACCCACTTAAAAAATATCTCTATAAAAATAAGGTTTTTGGTGAAAATACTAACTCAATCAAATAGTCCCGGTCGAGTAGCTAATAGAGCGATTACACCTAACGAGTACAGTGGCGAGTCAGTGTCCTCGGCCGAGTGCTCG
Source organism: Colias behrii (assembly GCA_029959065.1). Lineage (NCBI taxonomy): Eukaryota > Metazoa > Arthropoda > Insecta > Lepidoptera > Pieridae > Colias > Colias behrii. The sequence continues at coordinate 9,275,824 of JARWMC010000005.1, read as the reverse complement.
GTTGGTATAAAAACTTTAACGAGTGCTCGGCCGAGTACTCGGCCGAGAAGAGCGGCGAGAGATGGGGCGATTACACCTGACGAGTACAGTGGCGAGTCAGTGTCCTCGGCCGAGTGCTCGGTTGGTATAAACACTTTAACGAGTGCTCGGCCGAGTACTCGGCCGAGAAGAGCGGCGAGAGAGTCACTAGAATCCCAATTTGTTTACTCGGCCGAGTACCCACCACCCCGTTTCATTCTTCTGTCCCCGCAGCGACTCGCCATCCCGCTCGGCACGTATAAACACGCACTCGCTTGTCACTCGGCCTGGACGACTCCGACGATGATATTACCAAAGCTAACGCACGGCTAGACTCGGCGATTGAAGCCCAACGTCGAACCAACCGCGACACCGCACACACCACAGCAGAAAGCGTACACCGTCTTCGCCGGCGAAGACGAGGTCCCTTGTTCCGCGTTCCCGCGCCCACCCGGGTGAGCGCCCGTCCGATTAGGGCCCTTCTGGCCTCCTCCACTCAAGCGACAGCCCAAGCCGAGGTTCGTGGTCCCCGTCAAGGGGGGACGCCCTTGTGCATGTCGCTACCAGGGTGAACCTTCAGTTCACCCCCGCGTCCGCGTTAAAATGTAGAAGCCCTTCTGGCTAACATTGAGAGACACCACAAAAAAAAAAAAAAAAAAAAAAAAAAAAGTCACTCGGCCACTCGCCACTCGTTCGTTATTCGTCATCAAGCAGTGTGCGTGTTTGTGTATTTTTTCAAACAATTTATCAAAATCTCAATTAAAATGGCCGCTAATAACAAGTGGATCTACTGCAATTTTTTAAAAAGGCTATTTGTTGCTCCAAGGGCATTTCGCCTTAAAATCCATTTTCTGGTCCAAATTCGTTGATTTTTAATTACAATTTTCTAAGATTTTTCTTAAATATGTATTTTTTATCTGTGCCATTGTCAAATAATTATTAGTTAGCTATGTATGGTTTTTTTTTTTTTCGATCTTTGTTGTGTCGGAGAAAACACGTGCCATTGAGATTTTTGTTAATTAAATTGTTGAGAACACTCTTTTTTAGTGTAAACTGGTAGTGATAACCAAATCTGTGACTGTCTCTATATATATATTGGGGTAAGCGTTTATTTACTAACTTTCCTCACCCATCATGAATCCTGATCCTCCCGACCCTGGTAAACCTCCTGACATCCAGGGTGAGGTGATGGAAGCGGAGCACACAAGTAATAAAAGACAGCGGTCAGAGCCATCCGTTGCTGATACAGATATTATCCCGTCTAAAAGACACGTAACAGCTACTAACTACGCGATCGCATCCTCTCAAAGTTTATATGTGGATCCCATTTTATCTAATCCCATTACATATTCCGACAATGACAGTGGTCCGTTTATTGTTTATGTGTCCCGTACAGAGGCCGATCCTGCGGCGGGTTTAACTATTAGGCCGATTAAATTTGGTTCATTCTTATACAATAATCGTGTAGCTAACATAGCTAAAGATGGAGTTAAAGCTATTGGGCGAAATAAAATTTCTGTACAATTCAATACCGCTTGTGACGCAAATAATTTTATAAATTTCCCCCCTCTTAAAGATTCAAATTACCAAGCCTCCATTCCAACTTTTCACATCACTCGTATGGGCATTGTCAAAGGTGTCCCTACGGAGTGGTCTATGGAAGAATTTATCAGCCATGTGGATTTCCCAGGTAGGGAATGCAATCCGGATTACCCGAAATCCGATAAATCCGGATTTTGCTCGAATTTAAATAGGCTTTTAAATCCGGATTTAAAGAATGGAATCCGGATTTTTCGAACATATTAGCACAGTATTACAATATTTATAGGTGCTAATGTTTCTTGCGTTAGACGATAGATGGCACTGTAAGTGCATCCCGTTCCCGCGCAAGCAGTCGAATTTGGCGCGAATCGCGACACGTCGCGAAGCGGGCCTAAAAATAATACGTTTGAATTTAGATCTTATCACATTGCATTACTGTTGACTTTTGTTTACAACAATTTATCACCATTCGAAGCGTCGACTGGAACGTATTTCAGCTTACGCTGAGAAATAGAAGAAGTAATTTGTAAAACTGTGGACTTGGAAAGCCGAAATAATCTTCAAGTGTCTGAGTCTGAGGCTAACACAGTCGAATCGTCGACAACAACATCGAGACAACGCGAATTGACTGAATCTCAGCATCTTAGTTATAGAGACAAATTGGATCTGGAATTAACAAAAATAAAAATGATTGGAGTTGGGGAAGAAAATGTGCCCAGACGGCAGGCAGAAACTGACATACTCAGCTTAGTGCGGGTAGAAATGGCATTATTTGAGGAAAGTGGTTCGCGAGGCCGATACTTGGAGGCCGCCTACAAACATCTTTTATGCATCCCACCAACAAGTGTTGAATCAGAGCGAGCTTTTTCCGCAGCAGGAATCATCTGTAACCGAATTCGCAGCCGGTTAAATGACACTACATTAGACGCATTGTCATTTTTGAGGTCTCATTTTATGTCTCAAAAACAAAAGTAATTTTAGATTATATTTTAGAGCTAGCGCGCACGAGCAACTTTGTCTCCGCAACTATTTTGTCTCCGCAACTATTTTGTCTCTCCACCCATGGGCTAGTATGAAAGTGCGCGCACGTAGGAACGCAACTCCCCATACAATTGATGGGAGAGACAAAATAGTTGCGTAGACAAAGTTGCTCGTGCGCGCTAGCTCTTAGTAATAATCTGTTTGCTCGTTGTGTTCATGAAAATTTGAATTTTGTTATTACTGATTTTGATAAAAATAAGAACTCTGATGGAAAGACTGTCATCATTACTAATAAAGAATGAAAAAGCAAAATAGGATTTTGCTTACTGATTTAGAAAATTGAAGCTGTTTCGTTTTATATGTTTGTATATGATGAAAACTCTGTTTGCAATTTATGTTGTTTCTATTATCTAAGAAAATATTAAATGTTTTGTTATAATGTTTATGTCTGATGGATGTGACAAGGAGTCTGCTTTATGTTTTTTCTTTACCAAAATGTAAAAGTTTTTATTTTATTAGAATTTTAGAGTTTGTCTAGTTAATTTCTAGGTATTGAAAAATATAAATACATTTGATTTAACTAAGATTCATGTTTTTTATTGATTTTACATAATAATAAACGTTTCAAACGGAGAAGTTAAATTTTTCATTAAAAATCCGCTAAATCCGGATTCTCCGGATTATTGTATAAATCCGTTTTTCAAAATCCGGATTTTGTAAAGTAAACGGATTTGCATTCCCTATTCCCAGGTGGAAGAGGCAAAATATTGAAAGCCAGACGGCTTAATAAAAAAATTAGAATAGATGGTGTTACTTCATGGTCACCATCTCAAACCGTCGTTTTGACCTTTCAGGGCCAAGTTCGCCCAGACCGAATTTACTGCCTTTTTAATTCCATGCCAGTAGAGGTATACCAATACCCTACAGTTCAATGCTTTAAATGCTGTCGGTTTGGACATGTACGCGATCAATGCCGCTCCAAGGAACGCTGTTTCAAATGTTCACAGGCCCACTTGGGTGACTCTTGTCCAACTCTAGAATCTGATGCAACATGCCTTCACTGTACTGGTAAGCATTATGCAACCGATAAGAAATGCCCTGAGCAATCCAGACAAAAGGCCATTAAGCAATTAATGGCATCCGAAGGGATATCATTTGAGGAGGCTTCTAAAGTCATCCCATCAACACGTAGGTCCTACGCTGAGAATACCCAGATTCAGAATACACTATCTGTGAACTCCCAAAGCCTCCCCTCTTCCCAATTTAACCCTCCTATCCAATCAACTCCTAATATTTCATATAGAAAAACTGTCACTCAGACCCCACGTTCCTGCGCCCCTCTTGGTAAGTCTTATGATAAGGCTGTACATCAATCTATCATCCGTGAACCCTCCTCCTCCCTTTCCAATGGTTGTGCTTTCCCTAATACAGGCTCTTCTCCTCCTTTTGATGAACATCTTCTTAATATGTGTTTGTCATTTATAGAAACTTTACTTTCTTACCCCCACCAGTTACCGTCCAACGTTGCCCAAAGACTATCCCGCTTCACATCAATTCTTAATTATGGATCTAGTGTTTCTACAATGGAACGCTCAGAGTATCCGTCCCAAGAAGCATGAGATTTTCGATTTGATAACCAATCATAAACCTCTGGTTCTTGCTATCTCAGAGACATGGTTATTGCCCGGTTCTCGCTTTAGGGTTCCAGGGTATTCCTGTCTTAGAGATGACAGAGCTGATGGTTATGCTGGCTGCGCTCTGATCTTGAATAACAGTATTTCCTTCTCACACATTTCACTTCCCCACCATGGCTGTAACTTTAATGCAGTTGCAGCTAGAGTTGCTAATATTTCCGTCTTATGTGTTTATATCCCTCATCCCCATTCTGGTTTTATTCCTGAGCTTTCCCTAATCATCTCCTCTCTCCCTCCTCCGATTCTTATTATGGGTGACTTTAACGGGCACCATACTTCTTGGGGTTCGTACATGTGCGACTCCTTTGGATACCTTTTGGTTGACCTCTTTGAAGATCTGAATATGTGTATTATTAACGATTGCCTACCTACACGGAGAGTCTCCCCAGTACAAAACCCTAACACTGTAGTGGACTTAACTATTTGTTCTTCCATTTTAGCTCCTTCCTTTTCATGTTCTACACTTTCCTCTACCCATGGCAGTGATCATTTTCCAATTCTCATCTCCTGCTCCCGCATAGTCCATGTTCCCACTAGAACATTTCCACCTTTACTCAAATTTAAATTAGGTAATGCTGACTGGGAGAAATTTACTAACTCCCTTGAGTCCAAAATAAGTAACCTCCCAAATGCATCTCTTGAGAATTGTCTGGAATGTTATTCCCTTTTCGTCAACTGTCTCGATGCCACTGCTTCCGAATCCTTTCCGTTGAAATCCTATTCCACATCGTCTATTAAGAAGCTATCTCCTCCCTGGTGGGATCATGAGTGTACTAACGTGGTTAAAGAGCGTAAAGAAGCCGAATTAAATTATAATTCCATTATGTCGAATGAGAACTTTATTCATTATAAGAAAGTTGCAGCACGCGCTAAACCAGGGGTTCCCAACCTTTTTTTGTCTACTGCCCACTTTAAGAATAAATTATTTTTTAACGCCCCCCTTTTTAAACATACTTAAAAACCGCTAAGTACTTATAACTGATTATTGAAACGCAATTTTATAGTATTCGGACAGAGTATCTTTTATTGAAAATAAAACAAACATAATCAATTCTTATATAAAAACTAATGTGAAGGTTGAATCTGATGCTGTTCAATAAGTTTGTTGATATCAGGTTCCAATTTACTCAAAAACAGCCGCATGTCGCCACGTTCGGTAACACGCAAACGATTTCTCTTTTTAATAAGCAGCGTTGCCACAGCACTAAATCCACGTTCACACAAATATGACGATGGGAATGCTATCAAGAATCGTTGAACAATTGACCACAATCCAGGGTACAATTGCGGGATCGGTTTTTGTAGCCAAAATTCTTGATATCCATTTTTGAACTTGATTTTTGTTTCTTCGTTTGTTGTCAATTCTATAAGTTCTTCTTCCAGCTGAGGTGACATTGCTGTGTTGACATTTGAAATGGATCCAACACCCAGTCTGGTATTTCCAAGTTTAAAATGTCCTGGTATCGTTCGGTGAAGTCAATGTGGAGGTTTTCCAAATGTTGGCAGTAGGCAAACAAGTCGTCGTTACTGCAGAATACCGATAAATTCGGAAAATTGTGAAACTCACGTCTGCCCATATTCTTTTTGTGCAGAAGCAGTTTGGCTGCGAAAGCAGCAACGACATTTTTTGTTTTAATTAAATTTAGTTCATCGCCTTGCAGTTGGAGGTTCATGTCGTTGAACAGTTTATACAGGTCTGTCATGTAAGCTATATCATTCTTTGATGTTATGAGATTGTTGCGCAGTTCTATATCTTTAGTTTCCAAGAACTCTATCACAGAGTCAAACAGGTTGTAAAATCGAATCAGACAATTGCCTCTTGACAGCCAACGAACTTCAGTATGAAGCAACAAACGGTTGAAATCTTCGTCATTAGTAGCACAAAGCTGATGAAATAATCTATCATTCAAAGAGCTGCTACGGATTTTATTGACTGCTTTGATGACATATTGCAGTGATTGAAATAGTCGTTCACTTAAGTTTCTAGCAACCAAATGTTGTCTATGAATAACGCAATGTATAGCAAGGACATCTGGAATTTTATTCTTTAAGTACGCTATGAAGCCTTTATGGCGCCCTGTCATAGCCGGAGCGCCATCCGTAGCAACTGATATAATATTTTTCAAAGGAATCTCTTTCTCTTCACAAAACTTTTCCAATGTATTGAATATGGTTTCGCCTTTTGTATCTGTCTCCAAATTTCTGGCAAACAATAGTTCTTCACGTATTTTCTCATCTTTAATAAACCTCCCGTAAGATAGCAACAACGCTTCATTAGTTGGTAAAGTGGACTCATCGAGCTGAATTGAGAATTGACTAGTCCTCAGATGATTGCACAATGATTCTTCAATGTTTTCAGCCATTTCATCAATTCGTCTTTGCACAGAATTATTACTCAAAGGAATTTTTCGGATAATATCTGCGGCCGGTTTATGAAGCACAGTAGTTATTACTTCCTTTATTGCTGGCAAAATTAACTCTTCTCCGATGTTGTGTGGTTTGCCTTTTTGAGCAATTAACAAAGAGATATTGTACGAAGCTCGAAGTCCGTCGTCATCTTGCTTAGCAGCCGCCGAAAATAGTTTTGATACACTTGGCTGAGTATTATGCTTCTTCTCTAGGTCTTGAAAATATGCTACATTCTTGTCTTTCTTATCTGGATGCATTTTATTCAAATGATCTTGCAGTCTTGAAGGCTTCATTGCTTCGTTCGAAAATGTTTTTAGACATAGAAGACACAAAGGCGACGACGGGTTTGTGGGATTTTCAATAAATCCGAATTTAATATATTCCGCAGAGTATTGCCGTCTCTTCTTTTTTACTTCCGACATTGTTTTGTTTTGAGAAATACGTAAGTGTTGAAATCAAGTACTGCTTATCTATTATGCGCGAAACCGCAAATGAAAATAAAATAAATTTACGTCGTTTATATAGGATTGCATAAGCAGCACGCACCAACAGGAATAAGACAAACGTGCTTAAACTCGTTTATCTCATTCGACGCCCAATCGTACTCGACAAGCAAGAACAAGTATTATAGAACCAGCCGATTGATACAGGAATGTACAAATCGGATTATTTAAAAAAAACTTGTTAAAACATGATTGTCCGCGGTCTATTATATCGAACCGAGTTTGAGCTATATCTTAATAATTAATATTAGTTGATGTTCACAAGATGTCGACTCTCGAAGTCGAGAGCTCAGTCGGCGTCTAAAAGTCTTCCTAGCTAGGTAGATGAAATTATAAATCGACCCCAAAGCCCTACACAACGCCCCCTTTTTTTTCTGGGTCTCTTACCGCCCCCCTTTAGGCCTGCAGCGCCCACAAGGGGGCGTTATCGCCCACGTTGGGAAAGACTGCGCTAAACGGATGCTATCAAAAAAGAAGAAAGAGGGCTGGATTCGATTCTGTGAGAACTTATCTCCCAAAACACCACCATCACTGATGTGGAATAGTATTCGGCGTTTCCGTGGAGCTTTAAATGATAAAAATAGGATATCCAACAATTCAGATATTTGGCTTGATGATTTTATTGACAAACTATCCCCACCATTTGTTCCCTCTTTTGACCATTTTCCTTGTCCTCCCCATAATATAGTATCGCACGACAGTATGGATTGCCCTTTCACCTTGCAAGAACTTATTACGGTTCTTGACGGCTTAAAAGACTCATCCCCTGGGGTTGATGGTATACCATATTCTTTTCTTTGCAAATCTGGCGATCAGACTAAATCTTATTTTCTAAATTTAATTAATATCTTCTTTTTACACGCTATCATTCCCGATTCTTGGAAAACACAGCTTATTATCCCTATTCCTAAACCCGGCAAGGATCCTCTTAGCCCCAATTCCTATAGACCAATCGCACTGTCTTCTACCTTAGCCAAAATCTCTGAACACCTTATTAAAAATCGCCTGGAGTGGCTAGTCGAAAATAGGGGCCTCCTATCTAGTTCTCAATTTGGCTTTAGAAAAGGCTTAAGTGTGCTGGATAGTCTTAGTATTTTAACCACTGACATACGCTCCTCTTTTCACAACAAACAGTACCTAGTGGGTGTATTTTTGGATGTAGTTTCAGCGTACGATAATGTTCTTCTTCCAGTGCTCAGACAGAAAATGTTACAGCTGAGTTTGCCTGAGAGGATGATACATTTCATCTTCAACTTATTAATGTTGAGGACAATACAGGTACGCTCTTCTAAAGATACATCTACTAGACTTATATTCAAGGGACTCCCTCAGGGTTCCGTTTTGAGTCCATTACTATATTCTATCTACACCTGGGATTTGGATAAAGCTATCCCATCTTATTGTAGTGTTTTGCAATACGCAGATGATATAGCGCTATATGCTTCGTCAGAGAATATGGATGTGATTACCTTCAGACTTAACAGTGCTTTAGCTTATCTGGAGAATTGGATGAACGATCACGGCTTGTCACTATCGCCCGGCAAAAGCAATGTAGTTGTGTTCACCAAAAAACGTTTGATACCACAGCCAGTTATACTACTTGAAAACTCCTCAATCCCGGTAGTCAATAAGATTAAATTTCTGGGGGTGGTGCTTGACCAAAAGTTGAATGGTATGGCTCACACTAACTACATTTCTCAAAAGTGCGAGAAGGGTATCAATGTTTTACGCTCCTTATCTGGTGTTTGGTGGGGATCACATCCATATTGTCGAAAACTAGTATATAATGCTATCATTCGGAGTCATTTGGATTATGCGTCGTTCATATTAGAACCTTGTAATAAGACAGCTATAGTAAAATTGGATAGAATTCAATACAAATGTCTGCGAATCATTATAGGGGCTATGAAGTCTACCCCAGTCAATGCCCTCCAGGTGGAATGTGTTGACCCTCCCTTACCTCTCCGCCGGCAATATCTGGCAGACAAATATTTCTTTCGGCTAATTCAATTATCTTCCCATCCCCTTCTCCCTAAAATCCGTAATCTCCTTCACATGCTCACCTTAAATAATCTCCGTCGTCCATCTGATTTTCCATGCCTACTTAAAAGCCTTATTAAATTTAATCGCCTCCCGGATCCAACATGCCAATTTAGTATCCATCCTTTATATTCAACTCCGTTTCATGCTTTAGTTTTTAACCCCAACCTTAGTTTGAGTTGTGGTATTCAAAAATATGCTCCCGATTCTAATGTTGCTTTTAATTTTATGGTTGCCTCTCACTGGCGTGGTTATAATCTTTTTTTCACGGATGCATCAAAAGTGGCAAAACATCTTGCTGTAGGGGTTGCTGTATGGCACCATAATTCTAACACTATTTTACAATTTAAATGTCCCCCTCAATCCTCTGTTTTCACAGGTGAAGCCACGGCTATCCTGGAGGCTCTGAATTTTATCAACTCTCATAATCTCCATAATTCTGTAATCTTTTCAGACTCTCTCAGCTGCCTTCAGACTATTACTTCTAACCCTTTCCGTTCTAAGTCTAAATTTCCTATTATCTTTCTTATTAAATCCACACTTTATGACTGTTTCAGGAAAGGACTTCAAGTAGATCTAGTACACATTCCTAGCCATTCTGGTATTATAGGCAATGAGAAAGCTGACGTTTTGGCTAAATCAGCCATCCAACATGGTACTCTCGAACATTACTACAATTATGCCCATGATCTCTCTTCTCTTTCTAAGGATCGTTTGGATTATACATGGAACAGTCAGTGGAAAAATTCTACTAAAGGGAAATTTTATAGAGATATCCAACCCTCAATTCCATGTAAGCCCTGGTTCTTTCGTTTCCCTAATATAGACAAGCCTACTGTTTCCACCATTTGCCGCCTCCGTTTAGGTCACAATACCACTCCTACCCATTTATTTAAAATTCATGTCCGTGATCATTCTATCTGTGAGTGTGGTATAGACGAGGGAAGTTACGATCATTTATTCTTTGTTTGCCCAAAGCTTCGTATCTCACTTCTGGATATCCTCCCCCCAGATGTTCCCCTCCCTACTAATTTTAATTGTTTACTTTGTCTTGTCCCTACCTCATTTGTCAATATCCTATCAAAATTTATCAATTTTAACAATCTAAAATTTTGAACCCCATCCAAGTACCTATATCTATTTTATGTTATGCTTTTGTGATGTGTTGTGTTGTCTATAACTAATATTTGTTCTTTGTCAGGTTATACAGCTCCATGTAAGAAATCTATGAGTAAACAAAACTGAACCATCTCAATCGTGATTTTTCCTTAGCACAGAGTATGCTTAACATGAGCATTAACTTAAACTGACCATCCGTTCAAAACTTGACATTGGCAGAATCCGTCCTCACTGGGATCGGGAGTTGCCATTTGCTAAAAAGAAGAAGAAGAAGAAGAAGCTATGTATGTACCTATTTAGTATTTTAAAATGTTATTTGCTGAAAAATGTATAATTTTAATTTCCTACAACTAAATATACATGTAAATCCATTAAAAGGTAAGTTAACATTTTTTCAGATTATCCATATGCACAAGAAAATTAACGCCTTCTAAAAGGAAAACGTCCAAAACGTATACCTGCAGGTTGCCGCGCCAAAACGATCAAAAATATTTTTATCAGCACAAAAACCAACTAGGTACCAAGTACCAAGTAACCCAAACATTTACTCACATTTCTCTTACATGTTGTGGTGTAGTATTTGTATTCTCTTTGTTGTGGTCGATTGCATAACCAATAAGTATTACAGATATAATCCCCTGTGTTGTTTAATTTGAGGTTAAATCTTTATTGTTAAAAAAACGCATGAGAGGTTTCGGTAAAAATGTACTTTAAGGGCCGTTGAGGGGGGGGGGGGGGGGTAAAGGGGGGAGGAGGGGAGGAGGGGGGGAGAGGAACCCCCTCTGTGAAGGGGGAGGTTCGGAACCCCCCCCCTTTTCGAGAAAATGCAAAACAATTTTTGAGGTTATGTTACGAAATGTAATAGGAAAAAGGGGGTAATGGAGAGGAGATTTGGCAGGGAGGGTTGGAAAAAGGAGGGGGGATAAGAATACAACATAAAATACAGTAATTTTTGACATTTTTTTTAATAGTTTCGGGTGAAAATGTAAACTTTTTTAAGGAGGGTGAAACGAGTGGGCTTCGCCAGAAGACTCGCTTCGTCGCCCCCTCGCTTTACAAAAACACTCTAGTTGTGTGACAGACAAGACCACGTGGGATCGGGTTGCTCCGATTCGGATCTGCTACTCGAAGTGACCTAACTCGACTCAAGTCGGGGTGCTCTGATTCGGATATGCTACTCAATGTAACCTAAATCGACTCAAGTTGGGGTGCTCTGATTCAGATCTGCTACTCAAAGTGACCTAATTTGACTCAAGTCAGGGTGCTCTGATTCAGATCTGCTACTCAAAGCGGGCTAACCCAATTGGTGTGCTCGATCTCAAATCGAAGAATCGATTTCTCTGACCAAATAAATCAATTTTTTAAATCGATATGCCGTACTGAATCGATACAGTGAATCGATATTTTACCCTTGGAAATCGACTTTCGATTTTTTCTTTTATGGTAAAAAAAAATATTTAGAATTAACTGAATGTACTCACAATATTATCGAATTCCCTGAACTAAAAAATTCCTGATTTTACTGATAAGAGATCCCAGAGATTGTTTATTATGGTACCATTCTTGGGCTACATAAAAATGGATTTATATTTACATTGCAAATACAAATTTGGAAAAAATCGATTTTTCAGAAATCGATTTATTAGACCTCGATTTTTTTATGAATCAATTTATCAAGTTACGATTCGCCCTCAAAGATTGATGATAAAACCTAACCTAACCTAACCTAACCTAACCTAGTGACTTTCCCTATCTCCTCATGTCTTTTTTATATTGTGTCAGACACTGCCTTAACTCCGGCGCTACGGGAAGTGCAGCCCTTCCGCCCTTGCGTGACAAAGCACGGTCGCCCGTACTCCGCTTCGCAGCTTCGGCTTGTTGGTCGCCTTCAGCGACCAGCCTCAGCCGCTCCGCTCCGCACGGCTCCCGAGCTTTGTCACGGCGGGCGAGGGCTGCTCTCCCTCTGCGCCTCCGGCTTTTTACATACACTCTAGGGGTAGGGCAGACAAGACCACGTGGAATCGGGGTTGACAGCTTCGGTTCTGTGGCAAGTCTTATGATAATGCAATGCTTATTTTAGCGTAACGTTTTTTAGCTAGATTCGGACTTTCGCAGCTTAATATTGAATACATAATATTCCATCATTGAAAAAAATTACATTTTACATGAATTGTACTTGCAAAAACGAAACGCAACAAAAAAAACAAATGTCAAGATGGTTGCTCAAAATTGTATGAAAAATTATGAAACTTTGATAATTAATTTCTAAAAAACTATAAATCTCCGCCGGTTAAAATTTTACGGGTCAGTTACTTAGGCATAGACCTTTCTCCAATAAAATTTTGGTTGCCCAACTCAATGGCCCTTAAGGTACATTTTAGCCGAGGTTTCATCATATTTCACTAAAATGGTGTTCGATGTGAATTTTAATTCCAAAAGCGTAAGTAATCTTAATACAGTATATATTGCACAGAACAGTAAAGTAGATAGAAGTGTGATGTGGGCGTGGCCCACGTGTCACTGGTAAGGTAAGATCACCTAACTTGCTCTCAGTTGTGCGCAGAAAAATATTCGAGTCGGTTGTCAGCTGTCAAACCTTTTTTCCATATTTATTCATTAATTAGGACGTGTTGTTCGGTATTAGAGTGCAAAAATGATAGCAGACGAAATAATATCAGCAATGGAGGCATTTCATACCATCGGTAAGTCTTATTTTTATTTATTTTAATTATATTTTATGTTATAACTTCGCTTGTCGTAATTTGTCAAAATTGTATACAAATATCTAGTCAAAATGAACCTTAATCCGTAAGAAATTAGTACTATTATAGATTGAACAGCAAACAAGACTTTCTGGAATATTATTGCAATAAACAAACGAATGTCGCTTTAGTGATGCTTGTGGCGCATATCGACAGTATCGATACTTTAGAAAAGACAAACATTATAAATATTAAATTTTATTTTATTTTTCCTTAGCTTTCATTTGTCCAATTTATTTATAGATTTCCCAAAGAGGCTAATTTAAAAGAGAAATGGATAAATGCAACGTGACGAGTTAACTGGATGCCGAACAGCACTAAGCGGTCTAACAAAGGCCACCGATACAGCAAACGTACGGCAGTTCCAAGATTTAAAATAATGCATATTTTCTGTTTGTATTTTGTAAATATAGATTAATACTATTCTATTCCGTTTTTTATTTAATAATAATAATATAAAAAGACGTACTTAGTAGTAATAAACATACTCCAAAATGTGACACATTATACTATACTCATATAAAAGAAAGAAAAAAAAAATACACAAAAAATATTTATTTGTGAATTATCGATAACAAGGCTGACATCCCTCAGAGCATAGCATCAGATAAATATCAAGTTAATGTCATTAATGTTGAGTGACACAAATTTCAACCTTATCTCTATGTGTTGCGTTTCAAATTTATATCTATCGAAAACTAACGCCCTCTGTTGTGGAGTAGCTGAATGTTTTCGAATTTGGAATTTCTGTGCAATGAGAAACAAAACAGCTAATATACCTAGGGATGTTATACTAAAATAAACCGTAACATGGTGCGTTAGGGTACATATTGAAATGCTGAATTTATAACCTAAGTCAGTTTTTACTCAAATTAAGCTGTCCAATCAAAGGCATAGTTTACTTGTAGTGTAAAGTATAACTATCGGTTTAAATGTGTGGGTTTGGCGACACAGGTTTTCATACTAATTATGACATTATCGCACTTCTATGATATATTGCCTTGTTCCTGAAAGACCTTGGTTCATAATGTGTCTATTGTACCTACCTACATAGGTATATTTTAACATAGAATTCAATAAAATGAGATACAGATAATCAGACTCTGGTGATTGGTTTTACTTATCTCCATTAATACTATCTTTCGATAAAATCAAATTTAAAGGTAATTCCAGTGTTTAGAAATCCTTTTTTACTTGAAATACGTTTGTGTTGAAACTGAAACAAAAAAAATGGTATGTACACAGTACAAATCAAAATTTTGCAACACTGCAATTATTCACCTCGTAAACACTAAGTAGTCCCTCCACTGTATTCCCTGCATGAGCGTCGTGTTTATATGTTGTTTACGCGTAGGTAATCAGTGTTAAATTCATATAATCAATCACTCATAGATAGCAGGGTTCAAGGTTCGTTACCTCCTCAGTGAACATTTATATTAGAGTGCAAAGCTAAGGTTATATTTCATGTCATTGAGTATCATTAACATAAGTTACGCGCGGCCGTAGTGTCGTCTGAAGTGTGAGATACAATGAGTAATTTGGAAGCTGCTTTCCACGACATATTTGAGAATATTCCTGTATGTATTTAAGTGTGTTCATCTAAATATTATTTATCTGTCTACATAGTATTATAATACTTATGTACCTTATCTGTTTAGAAACTTATATTTTTTCAAAAACTCATATCACATTAACTTTACTTTTTGAATTATAAATCTGAATGTTCACTACAATTTCATGTGTCTATTCACTTGGTAACTATTTACTATGTATATCCTTCTAAATAAAATAGTTACATTGAATTGATAAATTTGAATTTATAATTTTTAGGTTTTGCCGATTATAGCTGGTGTGGGTGCAGGTGTAGTTGCCATAACAGTTGTTGCAAACTGTGTATGGGGAAAGAAGACAAATGCTTCATCCCAGAAGAAAAATCCCATTACTTTAGTAGACAACAGTGTCAAATATCCCTTGCCTTTAATAGAGCGGCAAGAATTAAGTCATGACACAAGGAGGTTCCGATTTGGATTACCCACTTCTGATCATGTTCTAGGTAAGTTATAATAGCAAATCAATATTTTGTACTAATTTTAATAAAAACAGCAGAAGTTAATATTAATTCTTAATTGATATTAAGTAAATTTGGCTAAGCACCTACATTTTTTAAAACATATTCAATCTTTAAATGCAATTCAAAGCATTAACCATATAAACTGTTTTAAACCTAGATAGGTAGTACAAAAATGTATGTTCTTTGATTGAGCAGTATATTAAATATTCACATCAACAAAACAAATAGCAAAAAATTTACACAATAGCTGTGTTGACTTATAATTTTGTACCTAAGACTTCAAGGCTCTTGGTTTAAATATTGTATTAAAACTAAATGATTATCAAATATATTATTTAAATTTCAATTTTTAGGATTGCCTATTGGTCAGCATATTCACCTTTCGGTTAGAATCAACGATGAACTGGTTGTAAGAGCTTATACTCCTGTCTCCAGTGATAAAGAGAAGGGCTATGTTGATCTGGTTATTAAGGTAAAGTTTATTTATTTATTATGCATATTTATAATATAAATTTCATAAGAAAAATTCATCTCTTACCACTATAACTTGATTGATAAAAATTATGTAGGAAGCTTAATATTGTAGAAAAATAAATTGCAAACTCATTTAAGAAAAACCAAACTCGGGATGACATGACTAAAATCATACACAACTGAATATTCATTTTGTTTTCTTAATAAATATTAAGTTGCATTAAGGCTTAAAAAGTTATGAAAATACTTTTTCATATAAGTAGTATATTAAAATAGTGTATGCTATAAAATATATTGCTATACATACATTTCTAAAATGTAATTGCAACAAAATTATATTTTATGTATCATCTTGTGGAACTATTAGAAGAAGCAGTGGGACAAAATAAATAAACTTCCATAAATTATTCAATAGATTTGAGCCTTGGGTTCACTGAATTAATGTTCGGCTGACTTAGTACCTGTATACATAGATTTATTTAAAAAATTGAAAAGATAAGCTATCTAACTGTTTGCTTTTATAACCATGAACAAATAAGGAAAAACAATTACATAAAAACATTTTCCTCATACAGGTTTACTTCAAAAATGTTCACCCAAAGTTCCCCGATGGTGGTAAAATGTCACAGCATTTGGAAAGTATGAAAATTGGTGACACCATTGATGTGAGAGGTCCATCAGGAAGATTGGTATACATGGGCAATGGCACTTTCCACATCAAGAAGCAAGTAAAAGGTCCACCAACTCCAGTTAGTGTGAAGAAAATCAATATGATTGCTGGTGAGTTAAATATTTCATTACTTATTATAATTGGGTTATATGTGGGCCTGCTATGGACAAAATACCTAATGCTGACCAAGCATTAACTAATAGAAGACACATGTATGAAACATTTTTCTTCTACAACATTAATTTTATTATTTTTTTGTCTTGCAAAAAAAATTGTCAATTTTATAATTTATTAAAGCACTTATATATTTGAAATTATTTAAAGAACAACAAAATTCTGTACTGTATACAATAAATAACAAAACTGTTATCAGTTTCTTGAGATATGAATAAAGACTGAAATGCCAATCTGATATCTTAGCAAACTGACTCACAATGACAAACCTTTTTTACTGACCTTTGTAAGGTTAATTAAATAAATACATAGTCTCCATTTTTTATAGAGCTTGAAATGTTTATACTACTCTTGTTATTAAAAATCTGTCATAGACTGGCATAAAAACAAACTAGTTTTTCCTTTAATTTCAAAGACAACTTAGTTAAAATAAATAATAATATTTTGAATAATTATAAAAACTACAAATGGTTTTATTAGCATGAAATATCACAATAATTTTAACTAAATTCAAATTATTTATTTGGAACATTTTAACATACACAACTTAATGAACATTGGCACCCATATGATATTATGTATTTGTGGGGGTGTGAGATTGTATGGGTGAGTAAGTGAGAGTGAGATCATTATAAAATTTATTATACCTAAATGTGGCAATTCAATAATCTTTTTATCATAATGAACATATACCATATCTCTAAAATATATTACAATTACCTCATACACTGTTATGTTTGATTAAATATACAAAACAAAGTTAATATTGGTATAATTACTTCAGTGATATAATATGTGCGTAGTTTGTAGATAAAATTCTGAATTGTATAGTCATATTATATCATGTAGCTTTTGACTTGATAACATATCAATTCAGGATTTAGTAGGAAAGATATTGAGAATTGATAACATGTTGTCTGGTAATAATAAAACGCAGGTAAAGGTACAATGTTTAGGGTGCTTTTCCACCAATAATGTGCGAGGATGTGAAGCGATATGATTGGTTATTTACAAACACATTCCTCGCTCATTATTGGTGGAAAAGCATCCTTACTCATGGTTATTCTACAGAGGAAATGAATACGTTTTTATCTCTGAAACAAAATATATCTTATCCAATCTTTATGTGAATTAAAAATAGTTTAATAGGAAATGGTTGTGCAAAAAGCCTTCAATGAGTCAATAGTACACTTATTATTATCTATATATAAATGAACCCATACATATAATCTTATTCCTTTAGCAATTATTTGAATTTGTAACTCTCCAGTTTAAACAATCAATATCTAATGAACTGTTGTACATATTCTAAAATTTTTATCTCAATTTTTGAAATATGTAAATGTTTAATGTTAAAATGGGTCATTCTTTTAAACTGATAAAGATATTATGTATTACAGTTTAATTATAAACAGATGTGTTTCCTAATGTTATACTTATAAAGATGTGAAGACCTACGGAAATTGGAAGAACATTAATATAATACAACAATTGTATTTCAAAACATTAAGCTAATAGAGGATTAAAATACATTAAAATATTAGATTTAGAAAAAACTTGTTTTAAATTTGAATAAACTTGAATTAAGTAGGTATTTGAACTAAATGATGATAGTCACTCATGAGTGACTATCATCATTTAGTTCAAATTATACATTTATACATGTATACAAGGGCCGTATTACCCAATGTGTGACGGAATTTAAACAAACCGGTATCATTACACAAATAATTGTTTTACAGGTGGAACGGGCATTGCACCCATGTTGCAACTTATCAGACATATTTGCCAAGACCCTGAAGATAACACGGAAATAAAACTCCTGTTCGCAAACCAGACTGAAGATGATATCTTACTGAGGAATGAATTGGAACAATATCAAAGGGAGCATCCTGAACAATTCAGCCTGTGGTACACGGTTGACAGGCCAAAAGAGGGTTAGTTTTATTAATTTACTAATATTTTTTTTAGTATATAAATGTTAGGTTTATTTAAGCTTATGAAAGGCTAAACTGATTTTGATGCCTTGATTCCACGTATCTTCTGATTGTTTAAAACTTAATGAAAATGTACGTCTACTCAGGCGAAGCCACACAGGTATATGTGTATCTACAAGTAACGTTTTTACCCAAACTGTTCTAATCCTATACTTTGCGAAGGCTGATAAGTTTCATACAAATATATAATCGGGGAAAAACAAAAAAAAAACTATTTATTACAATCAAGATTAAGATAAATCGAGCGTGTTTATTATTTTTAGTGTACAATTAAACTAATAAAAATAATATAATCCGTCTTCCGGCGCCGACGTGAAAAAAATTAATTATAGTCCTTTTCATTTAGGATGATTCCTGTGACACTTCATTGTGTTCCGAATTACGTATTTTATGTTTAAAAAGTCAAAATAATTTTAGTGCATAATATTTTTATTTTATGGCGGCATTATTACCAAAAATATAAAAATGAAACATCTTAAGCTTATAAATCAAAAACAGTATTGTTTAGTTTAATATAATGAAAAATAAAATAAAATAACACAAAAATATAATACCTACGCAATTCGTGTACATGAAATGGATCGTTGAAAAATCATAGAGTTGGAAAATCATATAATCGGCGCCCATCTTGTGATCGTTTGTCAATCGAGTCAATCGTCTGTACGAGTACGTCAGCCTTGTATACAAGTTGCATTTTTATATTGATACTTTACGTGGTATTCTGTTATTTTTACTAATTGTTATTGTTGACTTTTTGTTGCTGTTGTTTGCTAAGGTTCCTTAGTTAATTGTTGGCGAAATGCCGAAAAAACTAATTTTGGTACTTTATTCAAATCGATTTCATTTCCATATAGAATATTATCGATTATCGGAAACAATTGATACGATTTCAGTAACCGACATCTCTACACGTGTCAAAAATCGATGTGTCACAGAAATCATCTTAGGTGGAAAGGACTATAATCGAAAAATGGCACCAAGAATGTATGTTGTTATCTCAAGTTTAAGTTGAAATAATTATGTAAAATATTTCGTTTTTTATAAACGAAATGGTATAAGGTAATTTTTTTCAATATAAATATTGTAAAAAGTAGAAATAAATACGAATTACGCTTGCTATATTTTCTAGATACTACAACATTGAAATTCTCTCCATTCTAATATATTTATTTCAAATATTACAGGTTGGACCTACAGCTCAGGTTTCATAAACGACGAAATGGTCCGCGACCATTTGTTCCCGCCCGCCGATGACGTCATTGTACTAATGTGTGGCCCACCGCCGATGATCAACCACGCTTGCAATCCAGCACTCGATAAATTGAATTACAATAAAGAATTGCGTTTCGCCTACTAAGAGAAAACGTAGATTTAAAATAATATCAACTACCTCCATTGTTTTAAAATGGAATTATATTTTTTTATTTATTAACTAATTATTATTGTTGTATAAATGTTTTATTGTACGAATATATTTGTATCGTGTTGACTTAAGAACGAGGTCCGATAAAGGTGACAATGTTATACCGTAATTCTTTGAATCGTTGTTTTACAATTTGTTAATGCATATTAATATTGGTTGTGAGACGCGACAGAGACTATTGTGTTAATGTCTTGATGGTTCGTAAGTGATTGAATGTTACACGGTAGATTTATAGAATTTTTAAAAATATATGTTTGGTAAAATGTATACTCAGTGACTTTGATTTGTACCTAGAACCTACATAAGTAAATAATTTTATGGAAATGTTATTTTTCTATTTTTTGCAATCGATTAAATAATTAAGGAAAACACTCGAAATTTAATCTAATGCGTTATACAGTTATATAATTTGATAACAATATAATCTTGATGACCAGTCATTCATTGCTCGTTTATGAAATGCATTAATTATTTTAATGGTTCCTAACGATATTAGTGACATTTCTATCCATACTATATACTATACTATATTAATATTATAAATGCGAAAGTAACTCTGTCTGTCTGTCTGTTACTCAATCACGCCTTAACTACTGAACCAATTTGCATGAAATTTGGTATAGAGACATTTTGATACCCGAGAAAGGACATAGGCTACTTTTTATCCCGGGAAATAGGATAGGTTTTATCCCAGAAATCCCACGGGAACGGGAACTATGCGGGTTTTTCTTTGACTGCGCGGGCGAAGCTGCGGGTGGAAAGCTAGTTTCTAATAAATTAAGGGCTCAAACAAATGCTTTTTATTACTAAGTCATTTACCAAATAACCAGAGATGTTTATAATTCATATTATTATTTATGAAGCTTTTTTGATTTATTAACCCTTAATTTGGTATAGTCATTTTAAGTTTTTTCATTTTATAGTCTTTAATGACATTTTATATCTAATTGATGATATCTATATTCTATAAAAAGTAAAAACATGAAATTATTATATTTTTACCACTATCTTATTACGTACTTTTATACTTACCTATAAAATGCATATTTATTTATTTATTAGACACATCAATAATGACTCAATTAATACAATTTACAGAAGTACATTAATAATTATTTCATAAACTGAATTGGCCATAAAGCAGGCATATACTACAATTATAAAAAAAAGGTCTTAAAATTTTACAGTTTTAAAAGTCTAAAAATACATAATCAAATTAATCATCCATTGAAAAAAAAATAAGTATAAAAACATAAAATGCATCACATAATTAAAAATTTATCAAGAATACATAAAATTAATACTACAATAATAACATGATGTTAAAATTTTGAAATTTTATACATCCATGAAATAAAAAATATGTAAAATTCAATTAAAACATGGCTAAAACACATAAAATACAAAATAAAAACGCATAAAATAAAATATGTCAAACACATCAAAAATACAACACAATCACTGAATAAAATTTACTATTTTATTTTTAAAACTATAATAAATTTTATTCATATGACTCACTTTTGAATTTTTTTTAATCCCTACACTATGCTCAAGCAGTTATTAAAGCCAAAAATAGTGCTATGGTCAGTTAGTGTATAAATAAATAAATTACTTAACAATAGTTAGGAGTTAAATGATAAATAAAATAAGTGAAGGTGTCCTAAATCCTAATACACTTTTAATCTCAATAGTCGTAAGGATTTTTCTATCCTAGCACCCAACTTACCGCGCGATAAGGAACTTCGTTCCAAAACATACGTATTTATTTTAATGTTTATTACCTTGACAATAATAAAAAAAATTATATAACTAAGCGTTACCTACTGAACCCCTTACAAAACAAAAACGCCTACGAGATACATAACATTCATGATTCACCATTACGTATGTATAAAATTGCTTTTAATATTAATGAAATGGTTAACAAATTAACACGTCCTATTTTTGTTACTTTCATCAGTGGATTCAACGACTATTAAACGGTTTTGTAAAGGCAAAAAACACAATATAGTTTTAAAATTCCCGTACTATAATTTGTAGGAGTTGAAAATTTTAACTAGATATTATCTTTTGAAATGGAAAACCTAAAGAAACCTAGAGCTGAATATCTATCAAGTGATATATTAGAGGAAAACTTCATCAAGTCTTTTTCACCCTTCCATGTGGTTCAAACGATATTGGGATCGTCTCGTGTAGATATTCGAGACCGATTTGTGAGTCCTCTATCGAGGAGACAAAAAATTATAGCTGTTTTTTCGTTGATCATAACTCTATTGCTATACATTTACATTATACATAATTACACTTACAACAAATTTTACAAGTATCCTGCTATTTGCTTCTTAAATACGTGCTCTACATCCGCATACTATTTTACTTTCCTTTGCAATATAATTCACGTAAGGTTTGTAAATGCTGATGCGAATCAAAAATTTTATTTATTGCTCCAGGAAATTGATCGCATCATGAAAATAGACCAGAATGATAAAATTTATCATTTGTTATTTCTTAATAATTTAGGCACTATAATGTCTTCTTCTGTTTTCTTAGCAGCCACATTTTTCATAGCTATTTATGAAAATTTTATTTTGATTTTGGGATTCTCAGGAATGTTATATAGCATGTTATGTTGTGTTATAGAGTGGTTATGCTGCGCAGATTTACTTGTTTATTTCTTTTTACGTTTGCGCTTTATAAATGCTATCATTATAAATCACATTGAAGGCAACACTAAATTAAAGAAATCAAAAAATACCTTTAATTTTCCTATGGCTTTTATTTGTATGCGTCGGTTAGCATTAGAAACACATCATTTTAAAACCAGTAAGACCCATGTGTACCTGAAAGCATTATTTGATGGATATTTGGCATTTCAACATCATTGCCGATGGCAAGTAAGTTTTTGTTTTTTTTTTGTTTATAGGTATAACATGATTACCTGATAGGTATATTATACATAATATTATTCCCTATGAGTCACGAGGAAAAAAAATACCAAATAAGTATCTATCTATTAAACCGCGGGAATATCATTAAAAAAGTAGCATCAGCAAAGTTAGAAAAGTTCCAATCAAAATCGGTGTTACCTAATTCCAGAGATGATGCCGAACAAACAGACAGATCACAGACAGAATTACGTATTTATGTTCAATTTCTGACTATTTTTTTGTCAATAATTTATTGAACTAATACCTATTAGTTAGATACCTACTTAACTACATACTTAAATATAAATTGACTAAATTATAATTTGTTGTGTTTCAGATGCTCTTATTCTTCACCAATTTCTTTTTGCAGTCAATGTTAATTATTGAATTTAGCATCATGGCTCTACAAAATGATGTGAGTTATCAGAATACCTACCTAATAAAACGAAGGTTTATTATATTTAAAAATTTAATTGAGTATAATAGAATTTTGATTTATTAAGGACGTAGCCAGTAAAATAGAAAAATGAAGCATATTTTCCAGCCTTCCGCTAGCTAATATGGCTCTATGATAAACTAAAAGTTACATAAGATATTGCTCAGTTAAAATTAACAGGAGTGACAAAATACGATACGATCAATACCAAATAGTATCATCCAAATCCGTTCAGGGGTTTTCGCGTGAGTAACATTAAGATATGAGTATAGATGTATGAACTCAAATAAAAAATCGCGCTTATAATATAAATGTTATTCTGTAAAGATAAAAAAACCTTCAAAAGATATATATTCTTTTGAAGGTTCTGAACCACAAAAGTAAAAAACGGAACCCTTATAATATCACTTTGTTGGCCGTCTGTCTGTCTGTCAACTCCATTTCACTCATATAAACACGTGGTATCAAGATGAAATTTATATCATACTAGGTTTCCGCCCGCGGCTTCGCCCGCGCAAACAAAGAAAAATCCGCATAGTTCCCGTTCCCATGGGATTTCCGGGATTGCGTCATTTTCCCGGGATAAAAAGTAGCCTATGTCCTTTCTCGGGTATCAAAATATTATCTCCATACCAAATTTCATGAAAATTGGTTCAGTAGTTTAGGCGTGATTGAGTAACAGACAGACAGACAGAGTTACATTCGCATTTATAATATTAGTATGGATACCTACTCAAATCTATACCATAGACAATAATTAATATACTTAACCTAGAAGACTTACGATAGCCATAGTAAACAGCGTAATTCGTTTCTCAGTTCCCAATTTAGTCGATAGATGTCACTCGCAGTAGCTTTTGGCATTTTTTAATTGAATGGTTCTTGTCTCAACTAGATGTCGCTACTAAAAAAATCAATGTGCCAAATAGTATCTTGACGTAAAATATAATACGCAAAAAACGTAAATTAAAACGTAAAAAATAATACGTAAAATATAATATGCAAAAATGAATGATTTGATTTTATTAGTCCATGTCTATACTATCCCTTGAAGCTGTGAAAGAAATAAACTTCTAAGTCAACGCAAAAAGAAGATACAATCATTTTTGCTGTAAATTCATAACATTCGCACAGGAATCAAAACATACAGGTACCTCCCGTGGACACATAATCTTGAAATTACAATAATTAATTAATTAAATATACGGTACAAAGCAACGTCTGGTAGCACAGGTAGAGGAATAATTGCTAAAAGCATAAATTTAACAACAAATAATAAAAAAAATACGTGCTTGCACTTGACTGCTCTTTATTTAAACGAAATATTTACATTTTTTCAGGCAATGCAATGGCTGGAGCTAGTAACCTTACCCTCAGCAATAGGTGTATGCCTAATCTTGGGTACAGTAATTTGTGCTCGATGTGAATTCTTCTTTAGAGAAGTGCAGCAGACAAAGCGCTTATGCATTACTATTTTATCACAAAACTTTGAGGGTAAGCATATAATAATATTATTAACGAAAATTATAATAATTCAAATAAATTTTAATTTTCTTTTCGCCATAGCAGTATTCATACTAAAGGATTAGTATTTAGTACTAGTTATATAATAAACTTGATGCTTTTACTGGTTTTTGTAATAGTTAAAATTATACATAAAAATTAAAATTCCATTTACAGGACCTCTACGAACAAAAGCAAAGACCATGTTGAAATTGATTGAAAATCAGCCACCACAGTTTTCTGTTTATAACATGTGGGATATGAACGCATCAGCTATGTTGAAAATGTTGAATATAATCACTACATTAGCTGTAGCTTTACTGCAATTCGCTTTTCTATAAAAAAAATTATAAAAAACATTAGAAGTAATCAAAGTATTCATTTTTTAACAAAAACCATTGCAGGGGAAGAGAAAAAAATAAGCATGTCTATTCGAAACAATTTTATTTCAAGTATAAAATTAAAATATCAGGTCACACTTAAATAACTAATTATACTTAGGCACGGATGCATATTGGACGGAACATTATAAAATATGTCTTTTATCACTGTTACCTACTACCTACTTACTTTGCGCTATTTTTATACATCAATGTATAAGCAATTACCACTGCTTTATTTAATAATAAAATTATGACAGTATACAATTTTGACAATCATGTTATCAATGTAATAAATTTTAAGTAAGAATATAAGAAAATACATAAAAATATTCAAGTCAAAAGATTGTATAATTTCATTGAATTATAATTTTTTCTTCTGACAACTGCATCTTCTTAATTGAAATAACAGTCATATATTTCAACTTTTACAATGTGTAATTGAAAAAAAAGTAAATTTTGTGAATTTCCCTTTCATTAACCAAAGATATTTAAAATAGATTGGTTAAACTACCTATGTAGGTATTTACATAACAATTATAGAAAATTACTTATTTACTGTGCTTGTATTTGTATTAGTTACTTAAAACTATTTGTATAAAAGAGATTCTTCAACAATTATATAGATCTACTAGCTTCCGCCCGCGACTCCGTCCGCGCGGAAAAATTAAGAAAAATAAATTAATATTATTTTTTTTCCTACCTATTTTTCCGGGATAAAAAGTATCCTATTTTATGCCCGGGATAGTAAGGTATAATTATACCAAGTTTCATTGAAATCGAACCGTTAGTTTTCACGTGATGCCTGAACATACAGACAGACAGACAGACAGACAGACAGACAAAAATTTTTTTAATTACATATTTGGGTTTGGTATCGATCCAGTAACACCCTCTGCTATTTATTTTTTCAATATTTTTAATGTACAGAATTGACCTTTCTACAGATTTATTATATGTATAGATTTAAGTCTAGTTCTAAAATATTTTGGAATAAATGCACAAGGCTCTAAATTGTGTGAATCACTGATCACTGCAAAATTGTCTATTTTATAATTATTATGAATAATTATTCTGTAGTGTGTTGAATATCAAAACATTTTACTTATAAATAAGAAAAATAAAGATATTGTTAATAAAAGCACTGAGTTTGAATTGAATGTAGCGTTGTTACACCTGTGGTCGAGGAAACAGAAGCACCATGTTGTTTCATCATACCAGTTTCTGAAATAAATTAAATTCCTATTATGTTTTTTATAGTATAGTATGGTGTTCGTAGCATATATTGTATCATTAACAAGCTACTAAATATTATCCATACCATAACATGGTTAAAAACAATTTAAGATCTCATGAAAACAACTTGTATTTCCAACAAAAAAATA
Source organism: Colias behrii (assembly GCA_029959065.1). NCBI lineage: Eukaryota > Metazoa > Arthropoda > Insecta > Lepidoptera > Pieridae > Colias > Colias behrii. Next base: position 9,249,313 of record JARWMC010000005.1, on the reverse strand, counting down.
ACAACCCCAAAATGTGCAAAAACCCAATTTGTGCATTATATTCTGTCATACATGAAATATATATGAAACTAATGTACTGTTTATGATACAAAAATTTGCATTATTAATGCTATTAACACAAAATACTCATTATATTACTAAAATAAAGTAAAATTCATACCTTTTAATATCAAGTTCCTTAATTGTATTGTTCACATAGTGAGCGAGATTCTCATCCTTTGCTGCGGCTCTGCAGCCTTCATATGTATCTGCTGGAATGTCTGTTCTGAATGCTTTGAAGTTACTTAGACAGTCTCTTGTTATTACCCTTTGCGCTAGAAAGTAATAATTACCAATTTAGTGTTATAACATCCAAATGTTTTTATTTTAAACTTATTTGTTCCTTTGTTTGTTGAATATGTCTTTTTATTGGCTAAAATCTAACCTAAACTTAGTATTTTTGTGAGCAACCAAGACATATTGCAGTATATTTTAGCCAAAACTTTAAAGAAATCAGCTTTCTCACAACTGATTGTAAATAATGCTACAAAGTATAAATTTAAAAATTTAAATAATAATATACCTCCTTTTCTCTCAATAAGTTTGACACAAATATCTTCATTGTCTGGGCATGGTTTGCCCAAGTAACCCACACCTCTCCAGTTAAATGGCTCATGACATCCTGGTATTGCAGATGTACATTGATAGCACCATATCGCTGAAACTAATCATGACATTATTAAAAACAGAACCAAACTTAGACTCATATTGGTTGTAATTAGCACATTTTCACAGGTCAAATATAAATATCACATAGAGTACCTTCAAGCTACCTCTATGTGATATTTATATATTGTTTGAATGGATTTTGTTTTCATTAAACCAAAGAAATACTTGCAGCTTTATATAAAATGCATTGTGTTTGCAAAAACTAATTATTAACCTAACATGATTTTTGAAATTCTGTATTCAGGTAATGTTTTGTTGTTCGAACATTACGTTTATAAATCAAAATGAGGATCTCCTTAATAAAATATAACTAACATGATAATATGAACTCAAAAGTAAGTAATAAGCTTAAAGTTATAAACGCCACACCCTGATATTCTTGATAATTATTAATGGGATTTTATAAACTTACTTTCGTTGATGCAAGACGCAAAAGCAAGTAACATACAAATCCTTTTCATATTTAAGTATTGTTATTGATCTGTTTTAAACACAATATTATAGATTTTAATTTAAAAACAAGCGGTTAGTAAAATGTAAATAAAAATGGTTTGGAGTTTGGACGTTCGTTATTCGTTAACTGTCATAATGTGAAATGCAAAGATCACAGGCAAAGATGTTAATAGGGCATAGAGAGCCCTCTTGAAGCATATGAAGGCAAACCTATTTGACTTTGACAGGCGACAATGCGCCCTCTGGATTTTGGGGTTAAAACTAATTCTATATACCTACATTTGTATACGTAGTATATTATTATTAGTCTGTGCCTACATACATATACGCTCATATACGTACTTATTATATTATTTATATTTTTTTAGCACTTCTTCAGGCAATATATTTTTTACTTGATAGTTGAAATCAAACTTCAAAGTAATATGTGCTTGGAATAAATGCTCACATATAATATTTGCGTCGTTATTGAAATAGGAGAGCGATATTGTTTCAGAGAATACAACTGAAATATCATTTATTTTCAACATTTAAGAAATAAGACTAAAGATCTAAATGATTACGAAATGGATGGTGTTTAAAGATTTAGGTGATTTAAAAAAACTTTTCACTTATAATAATTACAAGATAATTAGTATATTATAAATTAGTTTCATTAAATGAATATTACGGAGTCTTTAAAAATAAGATATTTGGAAGTGCTAAATATTATTCAGTCAAATTTCTTAAAACATATTGAAGTAGGTACTTACTAAGAATAATGAAGAAAACGACAATAAAAGAAATTAGTACTTTATTTTTTAAATGCTTTCACTTAATGTAATATTACATTTTATATACCTAAAACAAAACTGTCCGTGCACATAGTTTTCAGTAGAAAGTTTTGAAAGCCTGAACGTAGGGCGCGATTAAACGCACTTTCACCACACTTTCACGAGAACTAGAAACTTCACACGATTATCAACAAAATTAACTAAATAAGTAAATAAACTTCACGTATAGTAGCCGCCATTTTATGACAGCAATTGTGATGTTTACAAACAAAATATTTTCAGTTAGTCAATGTTACCAATTAATAAATCATATTTAACACTTTTCATGTAAATTAATAAAATGTTTTTAATATTTATTTAGCCAGAAACAGTATTTTTTTATATAAAATATTTTCCTGAATTATATTTCTATATGATACTGAAATAAAAATCTGAGATAATTGTTCTAATTCATTTAAACTTTTAATACAGAAAGGTTTTCATTTGTCTTATTTTACTACTTTGATTTCATTATGACAACACTGAGAAGCTTTCAGAAGATGTTGCAAGTTTATTAATTTGATACCATATGAAACGATTTAAATCGCAAAATCATTTAATGGCATTTGAAAAAAGGTAAGCTTCGCATTCGATCCAATAAAATAAAACAATGCTTCAAGAATACCTGCCATTTATTTAAATATCTCTATACAATTTGCAATAACTTCGGAAAGTGCGATGCCATCTCTTGGGGATTTAATATAAACTGATTAAAATACGTTTTTACTCGCCAAAGTATAGATGGCGTCGCTTTCTTTAATAAATGTCAGTTTGTTCTAAGCTCAGAGCAATAAACCTATAGAGTTCTTATATTGAGACAGAACAAAATACATATTTTCTAATCTACTTACTCTTAGTCAATAACAGCATAAGCCAGATTGAGATAGCGATAGAGTATCTGCACTGTCTTCAAACGTAGCGCGCCGGCAGTCAGTTTGTTTTCCAACCAGCTGGTGGGCTCAGTGCATCAAGTGTTTTTAACGAAATATTTAGAAAATATAAAGTGTATAGTGTTTCTTTTTATTTGTCAGTGTGCTAAAATGACTATTGTATGTTTAGCTACCGGCTATCACTAGTCGAATGGGAGTTTTGGATGAAAACAATGAAAAAATATCTTTCCATCGGTAAGTGATTTTCAGCAAATTGATAAATATTTATGTTTTAACCCTATTTGAAGGTTTTATCAAGCGCTTTTTTATAATTTTAAGTTGTAACTGTAACATTTACCCACTTTATGGGGTTGTGGACTACAAAAGAATTAAACAATTTTTAAAAAATGTCACAATATTATCACGTTTGGCATTTTGTTTACCACCGTAGTGTTGTAACACATCTAGCGTATATTATCGATTTATGACAAAAAATCTATTTCATATTAACGTTGATTTATTTATTTTGTTTCTTATATCAGATTTATATGTAGTTTGTTGTTGCAAATAATAGATGTAAATTTTCTACAGCAGGAAAATAAAAAATACCACGTGGTTGTTTTATTTGACTTATCTGTTTAGTTTGTTGTTTATTATTTTCTCTTTTAGATTATTAATAAATTCATTTTGTTTTAGATTTCCAGAGATAAATAAAAAATGGGTATAAAACATGAGACGAGTAGATTGGACGCCGTCGAAATTTGCTAGATTGTGTTCACTGCATTTCGAGCCTGCGTGTTATCAAGATGGATACTCTAGAAGAATTGTGCAATGTTACGCTTACGTTTTTTTTTGTTCCTGTAGATAATAAATACATTTGTGTTTTATTTGGAATTTTTTTTACACATAAGTTGCTTTAAATGTGTAACTATGTGAAAATTAAACGGTTGATTAAATGACAGTTCTCATAGATGAGAAACTACTATTGAAATACATACTTAATATACATGCGTTTTCAAAGAAAAACCCGCATAGTTCCCATTCCTGTGGGATTTACGGGATCAAAAGTAATTTTTCCAAATTTCATTGTAATCGGTTTAGTAGTATTCGCGTGAAAGAGTAACAAACATCCATCCTCACAAACTTTCGCTTTATTAGTAGGATGTAAGTAAAATGTTTTCTTTAAGTCCTTTTATGAACTTGTTAAAATGCTGCATGATTCCCTCATGCTGACTGTGCCTTTCTCCTCACTCCTTTAACTTTATCATCATTTCCATCTTTATTTTAAATTAGTTACATTTCAAGTTTTAAAATTTATTTTATAATATACTAGCTTTCCGCCCGCGTTTTTAAAGAAAATCCCGCACAGTTCCCGTTCACGTGGGATTTCCGGGATAAAACCTATCCTATGTGTGTATGTACAAAATTTCATTGTAATCGGTTCAGCAGTGAAAGAGAAAGTTATCCATTCTCGCATAATTTCGCATTTATTATATTCGTAGGATTAAACAAATATTGTATTCAACTGAAATTAATGATTAATTTTGTTTTTTTTTTATTATTTATTATTTCACGAAACCGTAAATGCAAAATGCATTCACGATTTTATCGATTGAAGCACATCCCATCACTATCACCTTCTATCTATCTAAATACGTACCTATAGTAAAAATGGTGCCATGACTATGTTGAAACGTAGCTTGTAGTCTATAGCTATCTCATTCTTTCATACGACGTTTTCTTTAGATAGAGAGAAACAAATATATGTAAATTGTATACGCTCGATACAAGTACTCTATAGGTTTATTGCTCTGAGGTTCTAAGTGTCCCCCCCCTGGTGAAATGTCATGACTGATGACCGACATTGAGAGTTGAGACGTCTCGATTACATAGATTACTTGCTCTGTGGTCTCGACGACGTCTCATACCTGTGTGGCCAGCATACTTTTATCTGTGCTTTTATACTCGGTCTAATTTAACCGTAGACAGAGAAACCAATAGACAAACTGATATCTTATGTCGCATTCACACAAGAAAAAGAGCAACTTATGCCGGTGTTGTGTAAAGAAATGAGAGAGAACGATAAAATTTTTTGTTTCACGCAGCGTGCCACTTTTTTCAAGAATAGCAACCTACTTTGATAAACAAAGTTTGACAGCTAGCTATCGTCTTCCTTATAAATATAGTTTTTATATGCTCTAAGTTACGTAATTCATAGTATGTTTGGTTTTGAATGATTTAGACTTACTGTTAATACCTTATAAAATAATACCATGGTGCGGTGTAGCGTTAAAGGGTGTAAAAGTGATAGTGGAACGAAAATGCCTGGATTGTCTTTTCACTCGTAAGTATACAACTCTTTATCAGTTTATAGGCCTTCATGATATTTTAGCGTGTTAATATATTGTGTATCACGTGCTGTTGACTTGAATACATTGTTTAAAAACCACAAAAATAACAATTATAAATTTTAACCTAAAAAATTTTGTGTTGCCAACTTTTCTACAAATTGTTACCCACTATTATGGGAAATAATAATATATATATTCTGCAGTGTGTATTTAATTAAATATCTGAAATATTCAATGGCTTGTTCCAGTTTTCCTGAACCGGATAATTTACGACAAATTTGGATTGTAGCTACAGGACGAACAGATTGGAAACCAAAACCGAAGGTTAGAAAGTATTACGGCAATCACCACCACCGCGACGCTGCCCCGCCGAAGACAATGGACACTCTTGGTTCCAACATTGAACCGGAGGGACGTAGTTAATTAAGTTAGAGATAATTTAAATGTAATTTTTTTATTACAATAAATTATTATTGAGTAAATTTCGTTTTTTTTTTGCGCCTTCGCGGGTCGGTCAATATAATTAACGTGTGTATCTGTTAATACTTACGAAAATAAACATTATTTTATTTATTTTTTATTTTATTTTATAAAAAATAATAAACAATCGAGTTTTCATCTACATTATCATTACATACACATTTTCATATGATAATGATATATACATATTATATAATATATAGGTATGTGTATATACATAATATGTATTACCCTTCTAAAAGTAATATGTTTATTATATACTAGCTGCGCTCCGCGGTTTCACCCACGTGGCTCCACTCCTGTTGGTCTAAGTGTTATGGTACAATACAGCCTACTATAGCCTTCCTCGATCAATGGGCTATCTAACACTGAAATAATTTTTCAAACCTCCTCACCTTCACCCCGTCCCGCACTACGCCTCCTCATTGTATTAAACAGTATACATATATATTTAGTATTTTCTGTAAATTGACACTTTTAAAAATTCGTTATATCTTTTGAATGGAATATCGCGGACTTTCTTGTAGATATTGCTCCATTCTATAATACCGTAGAACATTTTTTTGTTCAATAGATTCCGCAGCGCACGCGATGACAGAATTTTTATTAAGGATACATTATTGCATTTTTGGTAAGGATCTCTATTTTTTTTGAAAATGCAATATAGCCTATGTTGCTCAGTGAAGATGCAGTTTTCTAATGGTGAAAGAATTTTTGAAATCTGTCCAGTAGTTTATGCGTGAAAACCATACATACATACATGATTACAAACCTTTCCTCTTTATAATATTAGTATAGACATGTAAGTATGTACCTACATAATGTGGATATCTCATTATTATCCACTTATGTTATGTGAATATTGATATTGAGAGATTTGTATCTTACAAATTGTGGGGTAAATTTTCCCTCACACGGTAACCCTAAATATTGTGACGTATTCTTTTTTATCTCTTTCTGCGACACGCATTGCCGGTGTCTATTGGATTCTCTGTCTACGAATTTAACATATCTTGAGCTTTCAGCTTTGGTAAACTGCTCTAAGAATAAAACAGCCACGAAGTAAATAATGATATTATCATTTTCGGTGTACACCTGTTGCAGTACTTTCTCTAGCGAGCAAACATGACCTAATACGAGAGTCTATTAGACTAATATTAAATAAGCCATATGCGAGCCATGGGTACACTTATAATAGTCCTAGTAATTTTATTTAGCCATGATAATCTTTTTTTTTTATTATTATTTTTTTATATCAGAGCAAGCAAAGGGGCAGGTGGGCCACCTGATGTTAAGTGGTCACCACCGCCCATAAACACTTGCAACACTCTAGTGTCCACCTGTCTATGGGCGTATTCAGAAAGAAAGCTTGAAACTTATAAGCGCTTATAAGCGCTTATCGGCGCTTATAAGCGCTGGTTACCCGCGCAGGAAAATATATGAACATGCGCTTATAAGCGCTGATAGGCGCCGACAAGTTCCAACAAGTTTCAACAAACTTGTCGGCGCCGATCAGCGCTTATAAGCGCATGTTCATATATTTTCCTGCGCGGGTTACCAGCGCTTATAAGCGCCGATAAGCGCTTATAAGCGCTTATAAGTTTCAAGCTTTCTTTCTGAATACGCCCTATGTCCTTTTATGGACAAATAAGCTCTTTTCTTGAAGGCCCCAATGTCGTAGTTAATCAATTAATATTTTCGTTATTCTCCAATTTTAGCGATACAAAATAGTGTTTAAACCCTAATCTCACTCTAATTTAAATAATGTATTATTGTTTAATACTAATATTATTCTCTTATCATCGAAATATTACTACTAAAAGCCTGTTGGAGATTTTTTTTATTTACTAGCTAATTGAAACATAAGTCTAAGAAATATGGTTTATTTATAGTAAGCGTTTCATTTACTAATTTATTTGAATTTTTACTGTGTCTATTTATTATACTATTATGGCTTTCATTTTGTGCATATTTATCTTTAACATTAGTTAAAGAGTAAATTAGGGCTCTTCGGGTGGCGGCTGTTCTTCTGGAGGTTGTAAGGAAGCCATGAGCATTAATAAATCTTCTTTATTCAAATCTATGCACATAGTACCTACGACGTCTTCGATTCCAATTGTGCCATCGTTACTCATATCCACTTCCTTAATAAGATTATCCAATTGTTTTTGTGGCATTTTGTGACCAAGTTTAGATAGGACTTCTTTCATGTATTCTCTATCCATTGTTCCGGTTCGGCCTGGGTCTAAAACTTGTAACGCCGATCGTAGCTCGTCTTCGACAGGAAAATCCCTTTGTCTTAAAGTTACCATTTTTACAAATTGATCAAAATTAATGTGTCCCTGAGGGTGTGGTGGTCTTACACAGTAAGCTATTAATTCTTGTAATTGTTCAGGTGTATATGTCATTAGGAGAAGAGATTTTAGCATGTACACGAGCTCTTTTTCCGTTATATAGCCATCCAAATCCGTATACGCCGGAGTATAGTTTTGAAAGTATTCCCAAAGTTGTTCAACTTCAGCTAATTGATCGGGACGTAACTCAAATGGTGGTTTGAGTGCTTCTTTGGAATCAGTTAAATCAAAGGGTGCAGCTGGGTCAGGTGGTGGTTCTTCTACATATCCCTCTTCTTCTTCAACTTGTTCTTCATCTGCTGGAGGCTGTTCTTCTTTTTTTTCTTCTTGCTCTCCTTCCACATGTTCGCCCTCTAATTCTTCACGCATCATCTCTTCACCTTCGCCCATAACAATCTCTTTCTGCTCTCCATCAATTTCTTCATGATCCACATGTTCACCAGCAATTTCCTCCCCTTCAAGTTTTTCCGTATCTTCTCCGGTGACTGCTTCTTGGTCCTCTGTCGTGACGTCAGTTTTACTTCCGGTTTCCTCACCATCGTTATTTGTAACTTCATCGCCTTGCTCGCCACCTTCTGAATCTTTCGCGGTCTGTTCCTCACTCACAAGATTTTCCTCTTCCATATTTTACCACATGTAATTTTAAAAGATACTTACTTAAAGAAAGATTTGATATTTCAAGCGACTATTTCATACTAAAAATTTATCATCACTTCTAGTTTTTCTCAAATGCATCCGAAGAACTGTTGTCAAATTGTCTGTTATTTTATCATATAAACTTAAACTGCCTAATGATATAAAATCAAGTATATCAATAAATTCTTCTGAAAGTACATATCGTATATTTTCCATAAAATCGAACATTTAAATTAAATAAATATCTTTTTCATAACGTAAACTGTTTCAAACGAAAATTGGTAAAAAGACAACGTCATTAATTGAGTCTTGAAAAACAGCAAAATAAAATTGTTGTAGGTAAATTAAAATCGTTTGCATAATGCATTATTTAAAAAAGTATACTCGTGGGACCTCGTGGTATACTTTTTTATTTATTTAATCGACTGAACTAAAATAGTCATTTCAATCTTAGACAAAAATAATATAATATACTTAATCCGATACCACAGAACTCGATATAGTTCTGTGTCCGATACGCAATTATTTATATATGTACGTATTTTACAGTTTTATTTACAGTGTCACAACTCACAATATTTTTATAAACCCTCCTGGGACCGTGTCCCTAAAGTGTGAAAAAATATGGGCTGATGATTGGTGATGACTATAATGATGTATATTGTATATAAAATGGAAAAACAATAAAAGTCTTGTTATAATAGGGAAGACAAAATATATGGAAAATTACTTTAAAAGGTCAAAGAAGCAAGAAGAAGTGTTTTATGTTTTACGTAATTAAAATACTTACGTGTATAAACTTGGTAAAATTAAAAAAAAAACCTGCAACAGGTTTGGTGATAATTACTTATGTTAAACAAATTACAATAATTTATACGATAGGAAGATGCAAAAGTTTTGCGTCCTCCCACGGCTATGCAACTTGTACTTTCAATGCATCACGTGCTTTTGGCGTAAGAGAAAGAAGCGTTCGCGATGGTGAGCGGTAGTGCTTGTATGGTTGGATCCATACTCCATACTCCATAGGCCACACGCTCGTCAGATGACAAAACACACGGGAGTGTGCGCATACGTTCCAAATATCGAATTGTGCTTATAATTTTTTGGCGGGAAAACAACAAACATTGCGATTTATGTTTTTAATTGACTACATATTTTGTTTGTGATCTGGATAATTTTATTTTTCTTATGTGATTTTTACTTCGAATATGGTAAGTTTTTTGAACAAAAAATTATTAATGCTTTTCTAAGAAGTACTTATGTCGCTAAGTGAACATGAAATAAATAGGTCATAAAATAAATAATCTAAGAGATATGTATAATATAGATAGAATAATAATTTAAAAATACTTTCATTGAATTTGTTAAACCTATCTTTATAGATAAGTACTTTATAAAACTGTGTCGTTTCTGATGTAATCCCAAAATAATTTCCTACTTTAAAAAATAATTCTTCCTGTTTTTCATTTTTGATATTATTGCTAATTTAAATCATATGACAGAAAATAAAGAATTACCAAAGTATTATTTTCCTTGCTTCAAAAATTAATGTTTATAACTAATATTGGAAAAAAGACCACCCTTCTGCACAAAACATATTGATCTGAGGTTTATTCTGTTTTATCTACACATATCGATTTTTTTTCCGGGAATAATGATAGAGCCACAGATAGAGCTATTTTAAAATATTTTGTTTGAATATAGTATCTTTTCCTGAATATAATATTTAATATTTATAATTAAATACTTAACTCAATATTTATAAATCATTTAATATTAATTTCACTAGGTAAATCTCCTCACATTCCCTCGTGAACCATTTTCATCTTTGAAACAGTAGAGATCTTTTGAACAGAATTTGGAGACTTAAAATTTTCGCGCCATAATCCATTCAGACGAGATATTAACAGACTACCCTATAAAAATTTAAATCTGAATCCGCTAAAAATAGGCAAAATTTCCTTTAAAATAACAGACGTTAAAATATGTATTGTAGAGTCTATAGGTAAAGTAAGTATTAAAAAATATACCTACCTATTAAATTTTAAGCTTAACCTCGTTATAGTTCTGACTTCTGACTCTGGTTTGTAATGTTATATTATCTGACTATAATATTATCTGTTTATATCTGTACGCATCGAATAGAAAACATTGTATAGAATTACCTAAGAATAAATTGTTAAGTGTCAAATGTAAAAAGACCGATCTACTTGCTCTGTGGGACCAATCATCGGTCTTTCAGAAAAGAAATATGTATAATATTATGTAGTTGGGAGTTGGGCGGCATATTTTTGAAGTGAAACTTCTTTATCGGGGTTGGAAAAAAATTTAGTGTAACATTTTTTCGTTACGCGTGACATTTTTCCGTTACGCGCCATCTTGTTCTTATCCCTACCACGCGTGATTCGACGTATTTCTGTCAAGTTGCATATAGTAAATTATTTTTTGAAAAATAAGGTCATAAAGAAGTTTCACTTCTTACGTGTGTACACGCACACATTTTTTTTTACTATGAATTTTTATTGCACTAATAAATTAATGAAATTGGGAAAATAATTCTTTATTTTACCCAGCAGTTTAGTTTAATAGTATTCTTATTATGCCAATTTATTCCTTATTATATTTAGTTGTGTATTGTAAATATATTTTTTTTCACATACTGTATGTCTATAAAAAATAATGCTGTAAATCTCTGGCTCTGGTGCGTTCCATTTTCCGCGATTCTTGGGTCCAGCTTCTACTATGCTTAAAGTTGGCCACCGAAAAGGTTAAAATCCCATATGCCAAAAAAACGTACGATCTACCTATGCGATCTACCAAATATTTATGAGAAGCGTTTTAAATTTGTAAAATCACAGATTTATCAGATATGCAAATATGCCTACTGCACGTAGTATTTGATTACAAAGAAAACATGCGTTTTCCATTAATTAATTAATAAAGAAACATGACCTCGACTCTATTCAAGATATACCTAGAAAGAATTCTTCCCAAAATATTTAAATCTTACTAGTATATTACTATACATTTTCATCAATTTGACTTATTCCACATCCATTTAATCATTTAAGCATTTTTAATCGACAATAATTATTTTAATTTCCATAGGATATCTCTATACGTGAAAAGTTAGTAGTCGGTATGTTTTTAAAAATTTATTAGGGTCAATCCACTTGTATAGATTTTTTAATTGGACAGACTTCAAATAAAACTAAAATGTTCACGTGATTGTTCATTACAAATGTAATTGAGCGTTTTTATCATCGGTTTTTATATACCAATCTCATTGATCATCTGATAACCTTTGGCCGTGAGACTACAGTACATCATAAACGTACACTAATTACTCCCACATCAAATAATTGCCGAATTTCTAAATCACGTATAACGTGAGTATCCTTGACAATAATTTATAAATCTCGATTAGTCACAGATTAACCTTGTTATAAACTGTATTGTTGGATGCTATTTCTATTTTTCTTCGTGATTACACCTGCATTTCTCGGAAAAATATTTTTATAAAATGTTAGTTTTCCATTTCCTTAATGTTTACCTAGCACTGATTTTACGAACACTTGATACAATACTATATTTTATTGTAACAACGAAGAGTTTTTTATTAAACCTTAAACGGATCAAGAAACGACATCGAAGGTTAACAAAGCCCGAATGAGCTACAAAGATTTGAACTTGACGCGTCAAACTGTTATATGAAACTGTAACAACTCTTTGTTTTGCAGTCCGTGCATCACGACACGATCGTGCTCTTATTATTCTACCGAAAACTAAAGTTATTGGCCTCAAGTTTAATTAAAAAAGTTTTGCAATTTTATTATTAACTTATGGTGCAATGCGAATGGGTTCTCCGCTGGATAGAGAAATATTAACATCGACATTATTTTCAATAGTCGGCGACGTACATAGTTTCGGGTACTAACAGATAAATTTCAAAATGGTCAAAGGTGGGAGGATAATAGATGATCTGCTTGCAATGAGCTTTTAATTTTTACTACTAGTAATATATTATCTGTGGTTTTATTACTACCTATAGGTACCATATAATAATTAATACCTATTATTGATTATTTTTAATTAAGAACAAGGCTACCTTTACAAATTTGAAGGCAGGTAAAGAGAAGAGGGCAGAAAGTAGAAGAATATCTTGCCGCGGCTATGAAGCACATAAAATAAAAATTTTAAAACATTTTAGTAATAACTATGTATTGCTTTGTATTAAGAATACTGACTACATGATGATACCGTAGGTAGTACCGGTTTTCGAATAGTTTTTTTTTAGAATCAAGAATAGATATACATATATCAATATCTAGAGTACCTACTTAGTTACCTTCTCGTAGAGATTTAAATAAGTTGTGTTTCATTGCCTGAACATAAAATACAAAGATTTATTGTACCTATAGCGTAACGTCAGCCGAATATATATTGTATCAAATATTAATCATATATGCAAATTAGTAAGACAAACATTTGATATAAAGTGTTATAGGATGACTAAGCGATTAGTTACGTGATACTCAGCATAACATATTATATGCATTGGAAAGTTGTACTTAAATAGCTACTGTTTACCGATCAAATGTTATTATAATAGCTTTCCTTAATATTTGTTTATGAGTAATCCTGCTTTTAATTAATGTCATTTTTTCTGTCTCATGAGTTTCCCAAGGAGTTTCCTAATAAATGTAAACAAGTACATAACATAAAAGCTATAGTCATGTGACTGACTGACATGTGACCAACATAATCGATCAATGGATCGACCAATAATTTATTTTTTATCTGTTATGAAATTAATTAATGTAACAATTTGTGATGTAATTTTACACACATATCTATGAAAAACTAGCCTAAAATCTCATACAGTACCTTTACCTACCTAATTGATATTAATATTGTCCTAAATTAAAGACGAATAAAATTAAACAATCGGAGAAGCTAGAGCATGATCTGTACTGTATAGGAAATTATTTCAACCTTTGTTCTCGATTTTTCCGGGTGAAAGTATAGGAGCGAATCGTGGACAGTCCGGATGCACTTGCAGACATTATCGCCAAGAAGTCGCCAAGTCATGTGCTCGATGGCTTACTTATACCTTGGGTCAGGCAAGCCCTTAGGAAGCATTGTGAAATTGGAAGTATTTTTAAAAGAAATTTAGTTATGTATACAAAAAAAAATGGAGTTCCACTTTTATCTGCCAAGAAAAATAATTCCTAGTGTAGTAAAACTAGGTACCTATATGCAAGAAAATTACAAACATGCCTGTGTACAGTTTAAATTCTATACAGTATTTTGGACTATACAACATACTTAATCGAGTGATGATTAATTAATAATCGTAATTAGTAATTACCTATGCTATGAACGATTTAAATTGGAGAAATAATGCTTTGCATGCGTAGTGCATGGGTATCTATGTGGGTATCTAGCTAATTACCTATAAAGGAGGTTTGTAGGAACGCATCTACTTTTAAGATTTCACCGTCGCGTCTCATTAATTAATTATGTAATTTTGAAATCAATTATTTAAACAGGTAGCTGATATGCTTGTCGTCTGAATTTTTATCTAGGTAAATTATTATTGAAAAATGTTAATAGAAAAGTAGGTATGCATTTATATAAATTGCAAGATAACAGATGATCACACTTCCTGTATAATTATTGCTTAATTGATATGATTTAAATAAAATATGCAGTAATAGTAAATTTGAAAGTCGCAAATTGATAAAATGATGTCAATCTAAAATAAGTATTGAGTTTCAATATCTGCTCGACTTGGCATGTGAAGGGACGGATTTGAATCTTTGCTAATAAATTCATCCACTCAGTATAACTTTACGTAGAACAAGTAATTCTAACCACAAATTTGGATATATAATGCGATTGCGGTTTTGAAGTATATTTTGTTTACGACCCGTGTTAGATGGTAAGTGACCCTGTCTATTGCCTCTTGAAGATGAGCTTTTCGACAATGATGTCATAAAAAGGTTTTGACTCAGTAGAATAATAATAAGAGTCACCGTAAGCCTTAGAGATTTGCGTTTTATTATGATAACATATTTAAAAAATAAAAATATAATGTAAACTGTAATCATCTGATAACTTTTTATAATGTCAAAATGTTTAATCTTGATTATTTATTATTCATTTTTATAAAGTGTATTTGTTTTATGTTTTATTTCTTTAATAAATAACTTGACTTTAGCTAAGTTATAAGGCGCATGCTTTTTCAAAATAGACATAAATCTGGTCAAAGGATTGTTTAGCACGCATTTAGACGATATCATCTTCTCGACTTGAATAATAAAATTCTAAAGGTAATAAAAAAACAGAATCGAACTTTTTTATTTAGAAAAAAATATTAGAGCCAATTAACATCGGATGACTCCTTTTGGAACACCTTGAATTTCATTTTCAAATAGGTAATATACAAAAACAAAAAACTTTTCTTTGGGATCTTTTATAAATATTTTTAAATCACCACATCACACCTGCCTGTCTCTACGGATTCCAACTACTCACGAAGAACCAAATCTTACAATAATTATTGTGTTAAACGTTTAAACCGTGAATACACAAAATTAACGAAACTTGAAAGGTGATCAGTTCATCAGTGATTAATGTTTATCTTTTACAAATGCCCGTTTTTATAAAGGATTTTTTTATAAGCAAGAATGAAAATCTAGTCAATATTCTCTACAACAAAAACATACGTTTTTTGTGTAAATTAATAGAATTCCCTATCGACCGTAGCTTAGATATATAAGCCTAAAAAATTAAAACAACTTAAAATATTGACATAAATAATTTCAAATATTTACTTATATTTAATTAGTTAGTTAGGTACTTAGGTACCTATAATATAATTGGCAGAAACCGTCCTCACTGAGATTGGGAATTTCCATTATTAGGAAAGAGAAGAATTACCTACAATATATTTGTTTACTTAGGTACTACAAAGAAAATATTTAAACGGCTTGAAACTCTACATGATTGCCTTATATTTATGAAAACAAAATTATTGACAACGTATTTTCTAGCTGGTCTGACATCACTGCTGGCGTTCCACAAGGTGGCGTCCTCTCTCCTCTTCTCTTCTCTATATTTATCAACTCTATCTCTCTTTCGCTTACTTCCTTCTCTCACATGTATGCAGATGATCTCCAGATCTACACAATGTCCACGTTCGAAAATTTACCGTCTGCCATAGCAACAACAAATAACGACCTGTCCTTGATCATGAATTGGAGTAGATCTCATGGCTTGGTAGTAAACCCTACTAAGACCAAAACTATTCTTATCGGCAGCTCTTCATTCATATCAAGGGTAGGCTGGTCTAGTTTACCCCCTATTACTGTGGACGGTACCATAATCCCATTCAGTGATAGCATTAAAAGCTTAGGCGTCACCATTGACCGAACACTATCTTGACAACCGCAAATAAATGAGCTCAACAAGAAAATCTTTGCCTCATCGCATTCACTCATGAGAATTCGCAACTTCTTGCCCATCTCAACCAGAACTTCTCTTGCACAATCCCTCCTCCTTCCCATCCTCGATTATGCCGATGTCTGTTATCCCGACCTGACCGAAATCCAGTTGGACAAACTTGAGCGTCTCCAAAATGTTTGCATACGCTTCATTTTTGGCTTGCGCAAGTATGACCACGTCTCGCAATACAGGACAAAGCTCAAGTGGCTACCAATACGTCAGCGTCGGAATACCCACCTTCTCCAACTCCTATACCGTGTCCTGTTTAATCCTAAAACTCCTGGCTACCTAAAGGAAAAATTCCAATTTCGAGAGAGCACCGACTTTAATCTGCGCTGCTCTGAAAATTTACTTTTAAAAATTCCACCTCACAAGACCAAATTTTACCAAAACTCGTTTCATGTGCAAGCTATACACTTGTGGAATGCTCTTCCAATAAGCATAAGACGCGCTCAATCACTAAACATATTTAAAAAACTCATATTTGACCATTTCTTTAATCAGCTATAATATTTGACATATATTTAGATATATATATATATATATATATATATATATATATATTTATTTATTTACTTATGTATATATATTTATATGTTTGCATGTATGTATGTGTATTATAGTCTATATTTTCGTATTAATATATGTATATATAATGTATTAATATATGTATTTATATCTGTATAAATATATTTGTTATTTTTATTTTTGGTCTGTTTTCTTTTTAATTCTATTTAATTAAAACACCACCTATCTCATTCGATTTCATCAAACTAATCCTATCCAAAGGTTGCCTGGCAGAGATCGCTTGAAAGCGATAAGGCCGCCTATTTAACATGTTGTATCTGTCTTATATGTTTTTTTTTCTCTCTTTTCTTTTCTTTTCTTCTGTATGTGTGTGTTAAATAAAGAATTTTTGTATTTGTATTTTGTATTTGTATTGTAAGAAAATAAATGTTTACAAATTTATTTCAATTTTGTTGCATCCTTGGCCCAAGATTTTAAAGAATGGATGTCGAAAGTAGGCGGGAGGCATTCAAACGTTCGATCGATACAAAAAGTCACCGACGTTGGACGTTTATCTACCCACAATTGAATACTCAAATCCTCTGTCTACGCTCAAATCGTTAAGTCCTTCAGCGTGATTTATTTTCGTAACAATATATAAGACATGACAAAGAGAACTCGTGCTAAATTCTCTTCTCAATATGCCTCAGTTGCACCAATATCAAAGAGGTTTCAGCGAATGCACTGCTATTGAGAGCAATATTGCGAAATAATAAATTATCGCTAAACCGTAGCATCGATAATTAGAAGCTTTGCATGCAGTCACGTTTGGAAGCCATGTTGCAGTTGTTGCTATTTGTTAACAATTTGAATCACATGGTACCTAGATGGCTTGATAAGTGCTTCTCAATTAGTTATAGGAATTATAATAGGAATTTCAAAAGTGCTCAATTCATAATTTTTTATTGTGAACAAATAATAAATCTTATCACCTATATATAAATTTATTTAATTTTTCAGAAGTAATAAAATATTTGCATAATAAGAAGGTTGATTAATTATAATATGTCTTGATTAATATCAATATAAATATTATATCATTGTACAGTCACGACCAAGGTTAAATGGCAAATACTCCAATTAAAACAACACGCGCTAATTTCAAAAGCTCATCATCAGTCTTTAATAAAAAAAATATAATCAAGGTTTTATCTGAATACGATCACGCGCAATCCCATTAATTCAATTCTGACTTTTGATGATATCGTAATTAATCAGAATAGATGCTGATTCTATTTATTATTTTAATATGTACATCCGTCATTTTTAATTTTCAAAGTTCAAAAACCTTTTATTTAGACTAAGCTGCTACTTCTATAATTAGTACTTAGTCGAATCGTAATATTATTCGTTATTTATAGTCAACTCTACATTGGTTAATTTGAAACAAAGTGTATATTGGATGCAAAGTAATAACTTTTTACCTTGTATTAATGGATCTTGTATAAGTCGTAAGTATGCGCTCCCATTAGTAGATCAATTTTTATTGTCATGATTCAAGAGACCAATTTATTATGACCGCTTGAAAGCTGGGATACGTGTTTCAACATTCAACCATAAAATCGAAGGATAAATTAAATGAACTCTGGGCTATATTTCACGTCTAAGTAACTATTGATTAACCTATAACTTGTATTTTATGATACTTTTACCTATACATTATTTTTAAAATGACAAAGAAGCAAAGTTTTCAATTTGTTAGAGATATATTTATAGAAATGTTTTAACACATTATTTTCGTAGTAATTGTAATATTGACTGGTCTTTTATGGGTAAAAATTATTAAAATTATATAATTACTAAACAGTAGCTGATGCCCGCGACCATAGATAGGTAATACTGTATACTTCGCGTGAACTTTAGACACGAACAACAGCATTTTTCAATTAAATTACCTACGCGTAAGATTTTCAAATTTATACTTACTCTCATCATGTGGAATATTTTGTATCTCTTATAGGTCTGTTGCGGTTCTGCATCAGGTGTTCCAGTTTTCAAAATAAATTATAGCCTTTATGTTGCCGAGACGTAATACCTACACAACCAAAGAACTTTCATTGAATCCGTCCAGCAGTTTTGGAGATTAGCGTGTTCAAATATACAGACAGACAGATTTTTTTTAAAATTCGTGATCTATTACTGTTTCTAAACCTCCTATTACTGTTCTAATTTAATGTACAGACGCAGTTTTTTTACTGTAATGTTTTATATTTCTCATTTTTCTCATTTCCATAATACTCGGGTACCACCAGAAGGACGGTACCCGGTCTTTTGGAAGGCTTACCACTTACAATCCTACAATTGCTATTGAAAGGCTTTAAAATTTAAAGTTTGAAGACGGTGAAATAAAATTAAAAATAATTCAATATTTGCACAAGGTTAAATGGACATGGCTAATAACACGGGAGAATTTTATTTCGTCATTCGGCAGGTCCACTTGAAATAAATGCACTTCTATTGTGTCGCAAGTTGTGGCAAATACCGACCGCATGAAGGCATGAGGCATCTTATCGCGGTTTGTTAAATATATTTTGTTATGAATTTAATTGTGATATATTTCAAGTAACAATATCAAATGCATGTAAGTAAATACAATTATAATATAATTGAAGGAAAATCAAATAAGATATTTAATATATTTTTTAAAGAAAAGGTACTTGCGGCGTGATCTACAATCTATATCGAAGCCAACTGCCAAAAATATAGTTTTTAGGATGTTTGTCTATTTATCTGTATTTGTAACCGAGCTAAATTCAAAAAGTGCTGCTTATCCCGGAAATCCCACGGGAACAATGCGGGTTTTTCTTTGACTACTAGTGTATCATAAATACAATAAAATCGGTCAAGTGTGTATCAGACTTGCAATACTAAGGATTCCGTACAAATACGCAATTGCAAAAAATGGTCACTCATCCAATTTATTACCGTTCTAACCATTGCTAAATTAAAAAAAGAGAATTAAATAGTTAGCATGCTATATGCTATTCTCTATTGCTGCAGAGAGTTCCTCGTTGTGCTCTAAAGTTGTGCTTCATTCGTTCTTACCAAAATTTACGCATGCGCTAAATGTACACAATATTGTATATGTCGTGGCCATATCGTAGATTTGCTCATTTCATGAAATGGCCAACATAGTTTGATCAGATCGTTAAATCGTCAACGTTTCACGATTTGGTCATCGACATTTGGCCAGATCGTATAAAATATCTTAGAGAGTCCATAAAACATTAAAAAATTCAGAATATTTTAAGAACTTGTTTATTGTCATTTAAGTTAGTGCCGCGGTAGCGCCGGCGAATGCCAGAAGCGAATGGTTTTTTCAATAGAAAACAGTTAGGTTAGGTTAGGTTAGACTTTAATAAATAACGCACGAGCCGAGCGAGCAAAGCGAGCGTGCCGCGGCAGCGGCCGGCGAGTGCCAGAAGCGAATCGCTTTTTAAAAAAGAAACAAAAATGGTCGCATTTCGTGAAATGGCCATCCACGTTTGGCCAGATCGACGATCTGGCCAAATGTGGATGACCAAATCGTGAAACGTTGACGATTTAACGATCTGGCCAAACTAAATTGGCCATTTCATGAAATGAGCAAATCTACGATATGGCCACGACATATATAGTGCTAGATCCCACCGCAGGATTAATTCGTTCATAGTTTTTTTGATGAAACCAAAATTTTATGTATATATTCTCTATTCGATACGATATATATATTCTCCTTATTATAAATATACATAAAATGTTGGTTTCATCAAAAAAACTATGAACGAAGTAATCCTGCGGTGGTACTGCTGGTACTAGCTGACCCGGCCGCGGCGAGCTTCGTACCGCCCTTGTACCATAGAATATATTATACTCTAACGCGCATGCTTGTACCGCCTAACAGAAAATTAATGTCGTGTTACCTTTTATCTGAACTAATTAAGGCTTTGATGAACGTAATACAATGATAAAAAATAAATATTAATATGGATAATTAATACGATAAGTACCTAGTTATGTAAAAATATTTTTGTTATTATGAATGATAAGTCGGGCTTCAAGACCAGGCGACAATGCATAACATCACCACGGCTAAACGATGAAGGAAAGCATCGTGACGAAACCGTCATGTCGATGAATCAAAAGTTTGAAGACATGCAACATCTGCCAATATTTGTGATACTTTCATTCTTTCATTATCATCGAGCGATAGACGCTGATAGTTGATACAGTGGATAATCATCGTCGCCTGTGATGGTTTCTATCGTCAATTTTCGTGGATACCGTTTAGGGACTTGTCGTCGACCATGCACGGTCATTGGCGGTTTATGGTGCCATACTACGGTCCATGAATCATACAACATATTATATACGTAATTACAACATCATGTACATAGGATGTTATCTATTTGATCAACAGCTAACCAAATTAGAATGTGTGCATATGGCAAGCCTCGTTTTTGCCATTCGATTGAATACATCCAGCTTTGAGTAATCCCAAAGGCGTGTTGCATAACAATGTAATTCATCAATGACCGGATTTTTTGCTTGAAAACTCGAGCGTTGATTTCGATTATTTGATGTTTGTCCGGGAAGCTGCAATTGAATAATTTCCATTCATTTCGGATTACATGACGTAGACAATAGTTTATTCATCCTTTTTAAATAGTTTACACAAAATGTATTTCTGAACGCATGCATAAATGTCAATCATTACTTGAAATATTTGACAGCGAACATTGCGATTTGCGAATTGCATGACGTTTACGTTTACGGACGTGTTTTTTGTTTATAGATATCACAGAATATCTACGCTTGATTTGAACATTTGATTTTCTTATAAATCTTTGAGGTGTAAAAATTTCTACAACGTGATATTGGCTAAATTGTGGCAATGCAGTACTGCAATTCATCAAAAAAAAAACTGAATTGACAGGTACGAAATAAAGGCATTGAAGAAGAAAATTTAGGGAAAATGATTCTTCATCATTCATCTTTCATAATTATTTTATTCGTCGAGTTTTCATAGTTTTTAAGATGTATTCTGCTATTCGGGGCGGATACAAACCCAACAAATAAAATACCATGAAAATTGGTCCAGCATATCGAGATCAGATCAGATCGAGGTCAGAGAGTAATTTATTATGTGTTGCAACAAACCCGACTTTCTTTTATATATTATTATTTATTTATTACATTGATATATTTAGTTATCAATTATCAATGTTCTATTTGATCAGGATCTTCAATATTTCGACAATTTATATTTATTGTTATAATAAACTATTTATTATTCACAAAATTGATATCCAAGTTAGTCATATTTTATATATTCTTTTTGTATACATTCTCATTGTAATTAAAAATTTAAAATCCATGTATTATGCCAGTGGTTGATGTGTCGCAGGTCTGGCAGGACACAGCCATCTGGCGGGACTTCACTTTATATTACTGAGTTCAAAGTAGATTTATAAGGTTTTAACTTTTATTCAATTTTTTATCTCCGTTATTAGATTATTTTACACTAAATTTATATCAATATTTATATATCAATTACACTAAATTATGCAAAATCTCATCATAATTTTAAATTTTAAAATAAGTGTTTGTTGGAAAAGGAATTTTATTTTTATTTATTTTTTAGATTTCAAGATGCCTCAAATAAGAGTTCCGGAAAGCGCTACTATAAATAAAAAATGTACAGTGAAAAGTCCACCTAAAAGTTCAACGGAACGTAATCGTGAATATAGAGCTCGAAAAAAGGCTTTAAAAAATGCACACAATTCTCCACCATTTGTACCAAAAACACCAGCACAATGTAGTCGTGAATATAGAGCTCGACAAAAAGCACTCAGAAATGCTACTAATCACAATTCACTGGACTCTACATCGACTATTGTTCAAGCAGGGGTACATCAAGAAAATTCTCCATCATTTTTAGCAAAAACACCAGCACAACGTAGTCGTGAATATCGAGCTCGAAAAAGAGCACTTAAAATTGCTTCTGATCAAAACTCATCTGCTCCAAGATTTTTACCAAAAACACCAGCACAATGTAGTCGTGATTATCGAGCTCGAAAAAGAGCTCTTAAAAATGCTACTGTTCAAGACTCACTAGACTTTACATCAATCATTGCTGAAGCAGAGGGATGTCAACAAAATTCTCCATCATTGTTAGTTAAAACACCAGCACAATGTAATCGTGATTATAGAGCTCGAAAAATAGCTTTGATGGACCTTAAACAACCAGTATTGGAAACTCCACCTGTTAAAATAGAAGTAGAAGTAGATATTGAAAACTTTTTATTTGACACCATGTAAAGAAAAAGAAGAACAGAAAAAAATAACAAAAATGGCAAAAAGGACTCCCAGTCAGCAAAGCAGCAAACATGAATTAAAATGTATTACTGCACTGATTTTCAGAGGAGACCACTGTGACTGTACAGATGCAATGATTTAGTAATAAATAATATGTAAATAATAAAATGATATGTGTGTGTTTTTGTAGCATATATAGGGAATATATATGTACACCTTACCTTTATTTTGCGAACATACATATGAGTAGTCGATATTATAAAGATACACAATAGAAATCGCTTAAAATGATAAATGTTTCAAATATGTGGCTGTCGCCACTCGCCACACATATTTGAAACATTGATGGTTGGTGTGGCCGAACTCCTTGGTAATCGGTAATTGCTTCAGATGCTGCAGCAATATAAACCTCAGGTTTTTAAAACATGGCACTGAAGAAAGATTTCGTAAAGCGGGAGTTATTCCAGCACTTTGAAGCAGCATAACGAAAACTACCACGAAACGTTTAAGAAAAATGTTGCAATAACTTAATACTTCCGGAATTAGCTAACCTAGCATTATAATCATTTTTGAAATAATTTTGTCGAAAAATCGATTAGTAAATCACGATTCTTGAAATCAGCCTAGTCATATTATCTATGGATGGACAGACAGAAAGTACATTTTACTGAGAAAATTTTACAAAATCTATGTTTATACTTTATCTCCCCTTCGGTCATTGACCTCTTCATAAATTGCTACCTACTTTAAACAACATAAAAACGCAACGACCTCCATATATTCCATTTACCATACCATAAACTGCAATAAATCATTTGTTACATTTAAAATTCTATATATGGAATTCACGTAAGCAAGATTCAAGATGGGACATGACTATAATAAATGATGAACCAAAAAGATAATGACGACAAACACCATTTAAAGATATGGTTTCAGGTTTAGGTACATAGGTACTTTATTTTATATATTGTATACCTCATCATTTTAATTTTTACTCCTGGATGATGCAAAATTACTTGATAAATTACATTATGAACCACCTTTCATTTTGTGTGTCTATTATTATTGAGCTTGTAAGTTATAAACCTTCTCTAAAACTAAAATCTCACTCAATAAGTAAATACCCACCGAGCTTACGAAAGTGAACTGAAAATCTAGAGCACCACAATTTAGTCTATTGCGGTTTAATCGATATAGTAAGTTGATTTCTTGTGATGCGGTAATTCAATCTATAATAAAATCAATACTTTACCCGTGTTTGAAGGCGGAGTTCTATTTAGGTAACCAATGGGCAATGAGAATCAATGTTATTAGTCTAAGGTTATTAGTATCGACGTGTCGTCTGCTACGGTAACTAGCTACTATATATATAGCTATATATATATGCTATAAGTATTTACATCTGGCCATAAAGGGCGATCAATTCCTTAAAATAATTCGGAACAATTTTCTTAACTTTGTTCAAAAGTACACTGAGAATACAGAGCTAAGACAGAGCTGGTCTTTTTATTCCTATACCTACACTATTCTTTGCCTTTACATCAACCAATTTTTAATGTATCAAGACTATAAAACCTATTCACAGAGATCAGGAGCTATTACAACTGTGCTACTCTTCCACCTCTCATGGGAAGTGGTCACAGGCACCCAGTTCGTATCCCACGTGCGAGTGACCACACCAGCACATAGCTACGCACATGGCGTCGGTGATCCCTTACCAGTTCTGGAGAGAAGCTTGCATTCTCGTCGACCACCTATACGGGATTTGAGAAGTTGGTACCTATGATTTTTTTTTTGTATCGGGCAACTAGGACAGTTCTTAAATGCGCCAGTTTATGTAGGTGTTTTAGCACAGTTTTAGGAGTCTATTGGAGGGAAAATCTCTGAAGTCTTAATTGCGAAGTTTGTTATATGTAACTATCAATCTAACAACCTATTCCATAAATAACTTGGCGATAATCATCGGCATCCTGAGCTGTCTAGCTCAGGATGAAGAGAACGAACTTGTGATCTCCCATATCTGTTATTTATTTAATAAGTACCTATAATAAAATATCCTTTCATTTACTCCTAATAATATAGTATTATAATTATCTGTGTTAATAATATAAACGCGAAAGTTTGTGAGGATGGATGTATGTTTGTTATTCTTTTACGTAAAAACTGTTGAACCGATTACAATGAAATTTGGTATGTAGGTAGCTAAAGACCCAGAATAGGATATAGGCTACTTTTTATCCGGGATCCACAGGAACGGGAACTATGCTGGTTTTTCTTTGAAAATGCGGACGAAGCCGCGGGCGGAAATCTAGTTCAGCAATAAACATTAAACAGTATCACAGTATTACTTGAAAGGAACAATTACTTACCTAGTTGATTAATGATTGGTACTCGTTTTTAACTGAAACTCTTTTCAAATCTTTATTAATCGTCTGAATTTAGGCGATTGTCTTGATTTTATCTAATTTAATATTTTCTTTCCATGTTTAGCGTCACAAGCAACACAAGCGCAGTACGGTGGTTATCCAAGGCTCAAACCGTTGATACCTTTCAACGCAGAAGAGCCACGCGCCAAAATTTCACCATGGCAGCATGCGTTAGATAATGCAGGTACCTATGTATTATCCTTAGAGCATAAGTCTAAGGTATCATCCTTGTATTATCTACAGTCTAAGTCTACAGTAAATATGTTTTATATACTAGATTTCCGACCGCGGCTTCGCTCGCGTTTTCAAAGAAAGACATGCATAGTTCCCGTTCCTGTGGGATTTCCGGGATAAAAAGTAGCCATCTCCTATTTTGGGTCTTCAGCTACCTAGTTACCTACATACCAAATTTCATTGTAATCGATTCAGTTATTTTTACGTGAAAGAATAACATCCATCCATACTTACATACTTTCGCGTACTTATAATATCAGTAAGATTTAAATGTTTATAGTAAGGAAAATTTAAATAATACTTAAGAAAGAAAATTTCCAGATCTAGAACGATATTTTAATTTACTTAAAATTCTCATTTTAAAAAGTTAGGAACACCAACTAATAGCAATTTATAATTACAGAGACAATTCCCGTGCTGCCACCATCGCCGTATAAAGTAGATTCTCCCGACCCAGAGTCTCTTTGGCCCGTAGGCCTTTTCCTACCGCCCTTGAAACCGCCAAGCTTCGATATAAACCGACGATCGAGTACTGACTACTTAAACCCTGGTCTTAATGGAGAAGGTATTATGGAAAGACATTTAACGATTTATTCTATATAAAATTTATAATAATAAATAATAATATCTTCTATATAATTTATTTTATTATTTTATTATATATTTATTCTTATATTTATTTATTCTTCATTCCGTTGTTTTATTAGACATAGAGCATGAAAAAGGAGGAATGCGTAAGAGCGCATCTTTAATAACCCGCTATAATAAACTCACCTGTATGTTTGTACGTAAACGACTCCTTAGGCTTACACATGACGTTGAATATCATAATATTGTGATTCAAAAGGGTCATGAAAGAAAAGAAAAACTAAATTAGGTAGTATGGAACCCTTAGCTTCGCGAGTCCGACTCGCACTTAACCGTTTTTTAACTATATTATTTTATTTAGTTAAATTTAAATGTATTAGGTAACGGTAACTAAGTAACTTAAACTACAAATTTTTAAAAAGCCTTACTTCACTAGGTACCTACCTACTTCTTATGTCACATGAAATTAGGCAAATAAACATAGATCAAATGACTAAGCAAATATTATGCTACCATTTATTTCTCAGTTATTTGAGCCCGGTGGGAAACAAAACTGATAATGATTAGTTTAGCCTCA
Source organism: Colias behrii (assembly GCA_029959065.1). Taxonomy (NCBI): domain Eukaryota; kingdom Metazoa; phylum Arthropoda; class Insecta; order Lepidoptera; family Pieridae; genus Colias; species Colias behrii. Next base: position 9,222,449 of record JARWMC010000005.1, on the reverse strand, counting down.
TGATTAATTTCTTTTATTGGTTTGGAGTCAATTTCTCCAGGTAAAATCGTGTTTTCGATTGTTAAACTAATCATTTTTAATAGTTAAATGGATATCTTAATTACGAAAAAAATTAAATAACATGGAATAAATTAACTAATATATTACTACAGACTCTAAACTATAGCATAATTACTAAATAATTCATTAGAAGAGAACATTTTCTAATTATATCCTTTTTACTATGATTTCAGAAACCAATTACAATGATCCATATTTTCTACAAGGTTCGGAGGCATTAGCGGCAGTGGAGAAAACAAGATTGCATGGAAAATTATATTTTCACGACATTCCTCATATAACATCGCTTTTGGCGAATCAAGAACTACGTATAAAAAACAACCTAAAACCTAACAGGATTGGAAGCATACGACAAAGCTGGCCATACAATAGGGGGTAGAATGTCGTAATAAATAAATGTTAGGATTTTGTATATCTTTCGAAATACTCACGTCGATTCGTTTTAAGGTTATAAAAAATTAAAAATAAAATAAATACCTCAGTCTAAGATATGTTTCATTTATATCCTTTTATTGTCCTGACTTTATAGTGAGTCTACATTTATAAATACCAGTAATTTGAATGTTTGTTTTGAAATTATAGTTTATGCTTTATTGCATTTCAAATCAATTAAAACTGGCAATTATTCAATAGATATTTTCCCACTTCACCTCAGAAAAAGAGAGCAGATAAATATTAGATTGGACACATAGATTGTAATTGAAACAACTTTACACATAGATACTTAAATCTTTTATATTTTATACATACAGCTAAACATAGTATAAAGGGCAGTGGTAACAGATATAAAAACTTATAAATCTAGAACTTACTAAGAAAATTTTAATAAAAAGTTATGTACATAAAAATTTTAATTTACAATTTATTTCATCACATATTTAGGACGGAATAGTGAAAAATGAAAATTGGAATGTTATCTTAAAATTTCACATCTTAAGTACAAATTAAATAAATCTTATCAAAAATATAATGAGAATTTAATAATATATTGTATTATCAAGATGATTCATTAATATTCAATTTGTAACTTGCATCAATATCAACATCTTAAATAGTAATTAAGTACAATAATTGTATAAAATATCACAATTCTTATTTGAGCTGCAATACACTTAATGCAAAAGTTTGTTCATATTAGGGCCGATTTTTCAATCCTTAGTTAAAACTTATTCATCGAATATCGTATTAAACAACCATTTTAAAAATGTGTCACTTGCCCACTTTTTGACAGTTTTTAGGTGACATCTGTATATTATTGTGTAATACTTTATTGGACGGATAAGATTTAACCAAGGATTGAAAAATCAGCCCTTAATCATCCTTATAACTGTTGAATATCATAATTAATTCATTAAACAACAAGCAAGAAATGTTGTTGTTGAGTATCTCTTGAGACGGATCAATAATATGAGATTCATGTATATTCTTCAAAAACTTACTACATGCCTGTATAAAAATATGAAAAGGCACAAACAAGAGAGCTTATTAATAAAGTATAGTGTACTGAAGTTACTTTAACAGCTGAATTACATAGATCTCCATTACAGAAGCACATGTACACTTTCCTGTGATTCCACATAGTGTAGGCACACCTTTCCTCATCGTCACTAGGTGACCTCTGGAGACACATTCTTTGTGTCGCAGCACCATAATCTGAAAATATAAAAATATGTATATGTACTTTAAAATATTTTAAGATATAAGTAATATGTTAATATAGTCTGTGCAAAAAATTGTTTCAATTCTTCATAATAGTTTTGTTTGTATAGTAAAACTTGAATGAACTCAGAATGAAAATAACTTTGTTTGAAAAGTATAATATGAATATAATTATGTAACACTATTGTTTCTTTCACTTTATTCCCATACATTACAAATATTAATGATGGTAATCATAAAGTTATTAAGGATATATGTACTTATTATTTCATATTTTAAATAAACTATATATAGTACATATTTCCTATTTATTTCCATTTCAACCTTGTTTTTTGCAAATACATTATTTTCAATAAATAAGCAATCTCTTTTCATAATAAAAATCTACAAATTTATGGCAAAACAATAAATTACCATCAGTTCTGAAAGCGCCTGTAGTACCCTCAATCATCTTTCCACACCATCCTGATGGACAAGCTACTATGTGTATTCCAATTTGAGTTTCTGGCTCTGTGACATTTGTCGGGAAAGGATCACCGCACGATCCGAGCTCGCCTCTCGATCTACATCTTATACATCGCTTATTTAAACCTAAAATTAATTACACAAAAAATATTAGAAAGTTTGTATTAACTGGTTCAATCAGCCAGCACTAACATAATATATACAAAAATATAATAATCACATCAATATTATCAACTCTATACAATATACGAGTTTCTAGTGACTCAGTTACGCGAGTAAACATTTCATTTTCGTTTTGTTGTACACTCCAACTCTCTTTTTACCTTGAAAATATATCCGTGTTATAGCATAATGTTAAATGAAAACTTACAATTAACTCCTTCGAAAACGAGCAAGCCCACAATACACCATAACACTAACGATATATTACTCATCTCAAATGACTGTTATATTATGTTGTTAACTATAATAATTAAACATTTTCTATTTACAATTCAACATGTATTTCTATTTTCCAATCAACACGTAACCATCAAGCACAGCTGACAAACTGACAGTTGTCAGCTGTCCGCTTCTGTTGACAGATACAAAAATAATGATTTACATAGACATATTTTTAACAATTTATCATAACTTAATAATTAATTTGATAACGCGGACCCACACCCGGACCGTAACTGATTAGATAAAAAAACGAGTTAATGATTATCACAATCAACTAAAAACCAAATGCTTATAAAGCAGAGAATGCGTACATATTCTAACGCAAAATAATATTACATAATTAGTTAGTACAAAATGCTATAAAACAAAATATATTTCTATGTTTTTAGATCATTGAGTTACATGTACTACGTACTAGAGAGGACATCGCTACTACACTATTTGTAACACGAGTTAGAGTCAATCGTCTCAAACTCAATTTTTTTTTGTTACATTGTTTGGTTTTAATTGATAAGTTTATTCATATTTTTTTAATAAGATAAACAATATTTATTTGTTACATTGATTGGTTTTAATTTATAAGTAATAAGAGGCAGAATATCTACAAAGTGTATGACTCATTAGCCGCCCCCCGCCGCCGCACTTGTCGCACAGATTTTGTTCGTGGTGCCCTCTCTAGTAATAATACCTCAATGGTTTTTAGTGGCAGGGTGGCAGGCGTATTTTTAAAACTTCGAAGCACTTCGGAGTCAATTATTGATATTTTTAAAGGATCTAGAAATGAATTTCTTCGATGCCAAGCGATGAAAATTCCAGTACAATAACAAACAAGAGTCAGGTTTATAACAAAAGCCAAATATATTGAATACCGGAATAATTCTGAAATAAAAACGTTTAGCAAGCGTTTAGCATACTAGAACCTTAGACTAAAAAAGAATTAATAAAATGGTTGCCTGTAAAGTCGGTTTTACGGGCGAAGATTTTACGTGACAACGTCTTTTTCTCGGTAGAATATTTATGTGCTGCGCGCGCGGCAGACCGCGGGCCTCTCTCTCGTTCGGTGACTCATCGTAACGTTACCGAGCGTTACACTTTTTCATAAGTGACTCCCAGCCGCAACCTAATTTAAGACGTTGTCACGTCAATATAATTTCTGTCATTTTTCCACACAGTAGAATGAATACTGCTATAGTACACCATGGTAATCAGGATATATATTAAAAGTTTTATGAAAATAGGAAAATAAATATTATATTAACTAACACTCATTATCAACTAGCTTTCCGCCCGCGTTTTCAAAGAAAAACCCGCATAGTTCCCGTTCCCGTGGGATTTACGAAATTAAACCTAATCTTTGTGTTAATCCAAGTTACCCTCTATAAGTGTGCTAAATTTAATTGTAATCGGTTCAGTAGTATTTGCGTGAAAGAATAACAAACACACACATACACATCCTCACAAACTTTCGCATTTATAATATTAGTAGGATAGGATAAGAAACTGCTCAAAAATGTCCTAAAATATATATTGCATTTAATAATTAGAGATCATTCATACCTCGATTAAGAAGCCTTGACATCGTAACAACTTAAATTTTAAAGCTTTGTTATCCTTCACCATCTATGAAACTCCCGTACCTTCTTTTCTTTTATGGAATACTAGCTTTCCACCCGCGGCTTCGCCCGCGTTTTCAAAGAAAAACCCGTATAGGTAGTTCCCGTTCCCGTGGGATTTCCGGGATAAAACCTATCCTATGTGTTAATCCCAGTTACCCTCTATATGTGTGCTAAATTTCATTGTAATCGGTTCAGTAGTATTTGCGTAAAAGAGGTTACTCTTTCAATAAATAAACAAACACACAGACATCCTCACAAACTTTCGCATTTATAATATTAGAAGGATAGGATAGGATATTAGTAAGATAGGATGTAAAGTAAATCGCGTGAATCAATAGTTTTAAGAGGTTCTTCTTCATTAAAAGCCTAGATTGTTTCTATAAATTATTAAATTAGATTATTATTATCATATGTTTTAAGTTATGACGAATAATAAAAAAAATAATGATATAAGTGTATTGCAGTTTAATATAAACTACGAATTTGAAAAAAAAGTATTTATATTTCTATCAATTAATGATTATTTTATCACGATCTGTAAGCAGTAGATACGCTAATGGGATGTGCAATTACAAATGCACTTTCACCTATTATTACTCGTTTTGGCTATAATTATTAGTTCTCATTCCCTTAAATAAAAAAGGGTATCATTTAAGCTATCACCAATTTAATTAGTTTTGTGTTTCTTAAATAATAGGGTTTGTCCTCAAAATAGTAGATCTGTCACCAAAATGTAGTCACCAAACAATGCAAAATCAGTTCCACAATAAATCACCTAAAATCCTGAGATATAAGGTCTAGTACCAAATAAATGTTTTTGTATGTATTATAATAGGTGTGTCCTAATAAGTATTTAAGCAAACTAATTTAAAGAGATCACCAATAAATCATAATTATTATACAGAAAATTGCATTAAGTTCAAATAAAAAATTAGGGTTGTCATCATAGTTTCATTCAAAAGATTCTGCTACTTAACTAGACTCCCAAGGTTCTAAATTTCCACTGGTAGTATAAATTATATTTAAATAAAAATTTTAGCAGAGTAGTAAGTAAATAAAACAATTAAAGTCAAAATAATCAATACTTATTGTTTAAAATAATTACCACAGAACAATCAGCGCTGGTTTAAAATAGCTGGCTTATGGCTAGCAGAATAGTAGATAAAACACTTAATTAAAGTGAAAATAATCAATATTTATTCTTAAAAATAATAACCACTGAATAATCAGCTTGTCGCGCCAATTTGTCTCCGCCCCTTTGATCATTTTTTCATTAAAATTATAAATTGATGTATTAAATTGGTAACGAATACTATTAATTTAATATCTGAACGAAATAAAATAATACTACTGTATTGGTGACAAAATATCAAATAAAAAGGAGTCGCAGTCAGGGATCGATAATCGATTTATTTGGTGACAGATCTACCATTCTGAGCACAGAGTTATTATTTAAGTAACAAAACTGTTATTATAAGAACGAAGTTTATATTCATGTAATGCAATATAATTTTATTGGTTATCGATCTCTTATTTTACACATATATTAACATTAATTTGATAATTCATACCTGGGAACAATTTTTGTTTATCTGAGAACGAAAATATTTCGTGGTGATAGATCTATTTATTAGGTGATACAACTTGATGACAAATATAAATTTTGGTGATAGAAAATATAGTTCCCAATAAAAAAAAGATTTTGGTATAGAGGTCAATAAATAGACATGATTTTTTTAAAGCAAGTTTAAAAAATCACTAAGATTTTACTCTCATTTTATAATAATTATTTCTAACCATTACGACTAAGCAATAAAAATTGTAGTTGTGAATCTATTTAAATCATACATACTTTTAAAATTCCGAAAGGCTCATTGCTCAATTTGAACCACATGACAGAGCAAGTAATATAGGTGAATTCAAACGCTCATTGCGTACTGCTCTTTTATTGGAGTTTACATAAAAGAAACTTGTTGTAGACTTTCCGAAATGCTAAATTCAATTAACAGCCGTCTTTGTACCATGCCACATGAGATTCTATCAGCATTTCAGGACATTGGAGAGATATATGACCGCTCTCGGCTATGTATTTTACTAGGCTGTATTTAAAATCTTTGCTTTAAAACCATTTTCTCAGTATACTTGAGTATTATTATTATTATGTAATAGCTGCGTCCGCAATTATACCCGCGTAAACATCGCGTAAATGAGTTTTCCTTTTAATCCTAATGTTACTGTAGGAACATCAGTATAAAAAGAAGCCTTAGTCCTACTTCTTGTTACATCAGCTATCTTACGATTAAATTCCCGTCAAGATAGGTCCAACAGTTCCAGAGATTAGTAGTTACAAAATGAACAGACAGAAAAAGAAAGAAACACTAAAATAAATACTTATGCTACTTCGTTATATGTATCGTGTATGCAACCATATACATTTTTTAGAAAAACCATATTACACTAATAATTCATCGGTAATTAACTAGATAATCATTTTTTTTTTTATACATGATAGGCAGGCGTTTGGCCACTATCCCGCCTGATGTAAAGCGGTGATGTGATCTATGAAGGAGCACGTCTGCCTAGAAGAAGCCTATTCACTCTAGACTTGAAGAGCTGCAGATTATAATGGTCCGGGAATACCGACGACGATTTATATTCATTTCACACACTCGAGGGCATATTTGATGAGTTTCATGGTTTTTTCACTTTTGCTTTAAAACAAACAAGACATGAACGCGACTATCGCGCTAAAGTGACTGAGTGCAGTGTGGCCGGTTGACCTCTGTTGAGCGGAACGTAAGTGATGTAAGCGGTGTCTTCTCCATACGTAGTAATAGTATCTCAATGTTTTAATTGCCTTTTTTTCTGTATCTCGTAAAAAAAAATAATCAATTATATTATTTTCCTGTCCCAAAATATTTTTAGTTTTCACCCACGTCAGTGATATAGCAATAATGAAAAATAAAAAAATGGTTGCCTGTAAAGTCGGTTTTACGGGCGAAGATTTTACGTGACAACGTCTTTTTCTCGGTAGAATATTTATGTGCTGCGCGCGCGGCAGACCGCGGGCCTCTCTCTCGTTCGGTGACTCATCGTAACGTTACCGAGCGTTACACTTTTTCATAAGTGACTCCCAGTCGCAACCTAATTTAAGACGTTGTCACGTCAAAAAAACTTAAAATTACTACGTCCCGTCATGACTACTTTTTAAGTTATAAAAGCGGACGTATAAAAGCCATGAACTTTGGTTTCTTCTTAGGTTTCTTTTTTGACGTGACAACATCTTAAATTAGGTTGCGACTGGGAGTCACTTATGAAAAAGTGTAACGCTCGGTAACGTTACGATGAGTCACCGAACGAGAGAGAGGCCCGCGGTCTGCCGCGCGCGCAGCACATAAATATTCTACCGAGAAAAAGACGTTGTCACGTAAAATCTTCGCCCGTAAAACCGACTTTACAGGCAACCATTTTTTTAATTTTCAAGATATGTAACAGTGTAAATAATATTTTAGAGATTTTTTTTTTAATATAACGTAAACAAGAATAATTAATGATAACTTAGATCATTAAGTAATGGATGGAGCACGCTGGCAAATGTTCTAACTAAACTTTCTGCCGATTTTGGTGCGGGGAGGGTAACTCACACTTTGAAACACAATCACACATTCACAAAAATAATTTGTGTCTTTACAAACTCAAACTATTACAAAATTGACAGACTAGCATGTTTTTGCACACATACATCGATTACACAGAAAAATCTCTGTACATATACGTAATAATACAATCGCTCTAAAGGGATGTAACCATATCGATATTACAAAAATAATAATTTTGTTGAAATTAGATATAACATTAATATTATATTCATAAAAAATACTACACAGGTCATTTGTAACGTTTTCATCATTATTATATGCATACGAAAAAACAATAAAACGCCATTTTATTTGTATTTGAATATGTATTTATTCAACACATCACATATTATATTTAATAAAATAAATATCGGTACAGAAATTTTTATTATTTCTGTACCGAGGTGTCCATTCTGATTTTCTCCCACAGCATTCAATCCACCTTAGCCTTAAAGCAGGATTTTTTGTAAATCTGAAATATACGCAATATTAATACATACATATAAACAAACTAGCTGCTCCGCGCGGTTTCACCCCCGTGGCTCCACTCCTGTTGGTCGTAGCGTGATGATATATAGCCTATAACCTTCCTCGATAAATGGGCTATCTAACACCGAAAGAATTTTTCAAATCGGACCAGTAGTTCCCGAGAATAGCGCGTTCAAACAAACAAACAAACAAACAAACTCTTCAGCTTTATAATATTAGTATAGATTACATAATAGAAAGGTTACAAGATTAACATTACAAAAAAGTGCGAGTCGGACTCGCGCACGAAGGGTTCCGTACCATTAAAATGTTCTGCCAGTTAAAAGTAACCGAGCGTAGGTAAATTTTAATAAATATATACAAGACTTACAAAATAAACATTATACTCCTTTTTATGTAGTTGTGTAAAATTTTAATATAATAAAGATTAATTCTCATCTCATTTCAAATTATACTTAGAAAAATATTTTTTTATCGACGTTCAAGTTAAAAGCAGTCCGTCACTAAGAAAGTCGTAAAAATTTACGATCTTTTAAGCGACGAGTTTTTAAATTCAACTCTATCACTAAGTTCATAAAGATTAAATTTGAATTTCTCTTCAAGATAGTCTCGCTACATCACTTTATAGTCTCGTGGGGAGTGCGGTTCAATATCGCGTTCTAAATTCAACTTTATCGCTTAGTTCATAAAGATTAAATTTGTATATTTTCTCTTCAAGATTGTCTCGCTACATCGCTTTATAGTCTCGTGGGGAATGCGGTTCAATATCGCGTTTTAAATTCAACTTTATCTCTTAGTTTATAAAGATTAAATTTGTATACTTTCTTTCCATGATAGTCTCGTGAAGCCGCATCAATGATCGAGTAAACACATGACTCGATTATTTGTCTTGATCATATCGCTAAACGATACATCGACGATTATTAGAAATTGCATTTAAATTGATATTTACGTAAAAAAAATAAAAAAATACTTACAAATGAAAGGTTATTCCATCTTTTTTAATACTTGATGTGTTTGACTTGTTTCTGCAAGACTTGACAGCACAAAACGGCATTTTAGCGGAGCACTCGCAGACGTCCTTTCGATGTTTTACGAATACGCAGAGTGTTTGTAATTGATTACGCAAATAGTTTTTATGAAAGCATAAGACTTTTCGATTCGAATAATCTTATACCTCGGCAAAAGGGGAAGCGCCTGTGAGTGTTATCCATTACTTAATGATCTAAGAATGATAATAATTGTTTTTAATGTCATAGGTCATTTGATGATATGAATGTCTTGGTGTGAATAGCTTCTTTTCAATTCGTTGTAAGTACTTATATACATACTCGGATCTAAATAATTTATATTTTGAAGTGAATTAAAAATATTTTTTTAAATGCTTTACTCGAATAAATAATTATTTATTATATTACAATTTGTTATATTCATTAAATAAAAATTATATTGTCTAAAATACCATAGACCATAGTGTAGATAGAACTTTTTGGCAATTTAAAGTTGGCGCCTGGCGGTGGCGCTCTCGTCTTCAAAATCAAATTTACGACATCAATATGGCGGATAAGTGGGAAAGTAAGTTTGTTTATATTTTTATATCAATAAAAAACAGTTAACGATCTCCCGAAAAACTATTTAAAAAAGTTCCTTTTATAAAAATTCAAATAATTTTATCCATTACCATATTCCAGTTTTATCCATTTCCGTATTCGTTATTGAGGTTCAAAATTTGAAAAAATTCAAATTTTCCGAGGAATTGTCAGCTATTATACGTTTTAAATTAACTCTTTCAACTTAACACCTGTTGAATAATGCAAATAATATAAATTGAAAACCTTGACAAAGCAGTGCTTTATGTATCCAAGTTATTAGATGCTTAGAATTAAATTATTCTTATACTTTTTAGGCGATGAAAAGTCATCGACGAGAATGCAATTAAGAGTTAAAGATGAACCAATGGATCTGGATTTACCTGAAGAAGATGATATACCACCCGCTTTCGGTCCTGCTGCCCTTGGACTGCATCGAGTTGGTACAGTATTGCCACCAAAACCTACACCAAGTGAACCCATGCAAAAGCTTAATGCTAGAGGAATGCCAGCTCGAATTCGAAAAAAGAACAGATTTATATTTGTTGATGACTTTGTCAATACATCACCTCCTAGGCAATCACCTAAACGTATACCTAAAATTTTAAAAACACCTGTAAAGCAATCAAGTGCTAAAAAGCAGAAATCACCAACAAAGTCACCTGCTAAACTGCAGAGGAATATTGAAGAGAAGACAGAGAGTCAATCGCCGGACCGTAAGAGTGGTCAAAGAATAGGAATGAGGTTAAGAAATCTTCTGAAACTTCCTAAAGCCCATAAATGGGTGTGCTTTGAATATTTTTACAGTAACATAGATAAGGCATTGTTTGATGGTGAAAATGATTTTATGATCTGTCTGAAGGAGTCATTTCCACAGTTAGCGAATAAAAAGCTTACAAAAGTTCAGTGGGCAAAAATTAGACAAATGATGGGTAAACCACGTAGATGTTCCCAAGCGTTTTTTGAAGAGGAAAGGAGAGAATTAGATAGAAAAAGGAAATTGATAAGATATATTCAACAAAGAAAAACTGCAGATGTATGTGTTAAAGATTTACCGAATGAAATTCCAATGCAGCTAGTTGTTGGAACAAAAGTAACCGCTAGGCTGCGTAAACCACAAGATGGCCTTTTTACTGGTGTTATTGACGCTGTAGATACTTCTAATAATACTTATAGAATAACATTTGAAAGACCTAAATTAGGTACACACTCAGTTCCAGATTATGAAGTTTTATCAAATGAACCACCAGATTCCCTATTTCTGTCTAGTATAACCCAGAGGTTTCGCCCACGCACTGCCAATGATTTATATCATCTTTATCATACATCAATACCAAAGAATATTAGTCAAGGGGATCCAATGATAGGTTGTAATGATATAACTAATGCCATTGAAAAAAACCTTGGTTCTTACCCTTATGCATTTTTGGAACTTATTGCTAAATTGACTAAAGTATTGCAAGTGAAAAGAAGTAAAATTAATAAATTAAAAGAAATGAATTCTGAAGCTGAAAAACGAAAATCATTTGATCAAAAAACACCGGAAGATTTTGAGAGAAAGTATGCTGCAATTGTGATTGACCTGGAAAGAATGAATATGGATTTACAGGAATATATAAATGAAATACAGGTTTATTGCCAACAAATTGCCCCTGGGCCGAGCTTGGCAGCTATGTTAGCTCCGTCTCATCTACGAGAAAAGTGTAGAGAAGAAGCATCTGAACTTGTAGCCAATAACAATAATAACTGTGTTAAAGATTCTAATGTACTAGATCTTATCACAGATTTAACAGCTCTTATGTTACAAGTAAAAAGCCTGTCCAATTCTGATCAGAATGCTTATGAACTAAGTGTATTACAAGGCACTATGGAACAAATAAAAATGAAATTAGAACCAAAATATCAAAGGATATTTCAAAATAGTGTTGAACCTCATATGCAAAGGATTCAGATGGGATTAGGGCAAATATCAACAAGTACTTTAATTGTTGGGACATAGTTGTGACTTAAGGTAAATTAGCTTGGAGAAATTTTTGCGTTTGTAGTAGTGTATGGTCAGCAAATAAAATAAAACAACATTTTATTTTTAGTTTTTATTTTATACAGGGTTACTTGTAAAACACCAGCAACCTCGCAGGACAAGATAGCTAACATCATAAGTAACAACATTTGTTCTACGACTTTTGGCATAACGCAATAAATTATTTTTAAATGATTTTTTAAACTTTTATTGTACTCTCCTTACATTTGTAAGTCTATGTTCTATTAATTATCGGATGGACGACGCGACGCCCCCTTCCCCCTCTCGTTCGCTTTTTGTTTACGTAATTTTTGGGAGGCGTAGAGTTTATAATATTCAGACGGAAAATTAAATGAATATTTATTTTTGTATGAAAAAAAAATCCAACAAATTATCAAAAGTCGAAATGTTGTTACTTATGATGTTAGCTATCTTGTCCTGCGAGGTTGCCGGTGTTTTACAAGTAACCCTGTATATATAAGGGATTTTAAATTAAACTATATGTGTTTCTCCTCTGAAAAAGATGAGACTTTATTTTAATACTAGCTTCCGCCCGCGACTCCGTCCGCGCGGATGTCGGTCTTCGCCTGGATGGTTTATTTCTCCATTTTGAGTAACTCTGACAGTAACATCTTATAAATATCTATTGGACTCAAATACGGCTAGGCCTATAATAATACCCAACTTGTGTTCGCTGTTCTACAGAACAACGTCTATGGATAAAACTGAAAAATTTAGATTATTTTTTTTCTTCGTATTTTTTCAGGATAAAAAGTATCCTATTTTACGCCCAGGATAATAAGGTATAATTATACCAAGTTTCATCGAAATCGAACCGTTAGTTTTCACGTGATGTCTTCACATACAGACAGACAGACAGACAGACAGACAGACAGACAGACAAAAATTTTTTTAATCACATATTTGGGTTTGGTATCGATCCAGTAACACTCCCTGCTATTTATTTTTTCAATATTTTCAATGTACAGAATTGACCCTTCTACAGATTTATTATATGTATAGATTTGCACATTTAACATACATATAACTTTTACATTAACAATGTTACTAAAATGAAAAATTTACTAACCTGAAAAAGAAACGACATTTAAAGTTTAATTCTTTAGTTTGAGAAGTCAAAGGCTTGCCTCGACCATGTTTTAACACTGGAGCCATATTGAATTAACAATATAAAGTTACAACACTTACACACAAATTAAACACTAGTTATGGCCCTGCCTTCATACAAAACTGCTGAATACGCCGTTCGCACGGGAATAGAATGTGGATGCGATTTCCCTTAGTTAGCATCCAAGCTTACGTCTTTATAATTATTAAACTGTATAAATTCATTCTTTAACTCCGGTCTGCATCGTGCAGACATGGGTGTAAAAGTCTCATTTTAGCTATTAAATGTAGTTTTTAAGTACATCTGAGTTTTCATTTGGGGCCTCCGGCTGCGGGACATGTAATTCACTTCAACAAATATTATAACAATAATAACAAATAATAACAACAATCAACAAATACAAAATTTATCAATTAAACTACGTACATAATAATTATAATTTTTGAATGAAATGTGCTTTATGTTCTAACGGTACCAAACGACTGCACGTGGCACCTGCGGACAGCGTAAACTGGTTTATTCTGGTTTTGTGCGTGTTTCCACTTTCCACTATCAAGTGACGATTTATTTATTTGGTTTGTTTCGTAATTATTATGGTCAAATATTAATTATGAAACAAATTATTATGGACACGATATTTTATTGTTTCACGGTAGTCGCCTTGTCGTTTGCTCAAGGACGTAAAATTGAATGATATATTTTTTTTTATAAAGTCAAAACCATTTTCTTTCAAATAAAAACTTGTTTTTATTGAAAACAAAAGTGTTGCTAGGAATAAGTATAAAATTAAATAGTAATGTTAGGATATCGAAACATTTTTGTATAGGCCAGAACGATATAGTGGAAACGCGCTCTAAGATCTGAGTAATATACACACCACTACATATGCAAAAATTTCTCCAAGCTAATTTACCTGTACAAGTTTAAAATAAGTAGAAGAGTGATAGGCACAGGATATAAAATTTTCTCTTTTATTGTAATAATTGGGATATTATACAATTTATTTAAACAAATATGTAATATAAAAATGTAAATGTATAATTTGTAATAACTAAAAAAATTATTAACGAAATGTTTAAATAAAACACTAACAAATCAACAAAATTTTTATTTTATTTTCATCATTTTTTTATCAATAGATACCTCAAATGTTCTAAAATTTTAGAACATAATGGATTTAATTTTTTTAATCACTGTAATTTTTATTTCAATGATTCATAATGATATATTCATGTATATCCAAAAATATTCAAAAATTAACATGACTGGCATGGTATAGTAAAACTATTGCTTACATGGTGGAATGTAAAAAAAATTTCAAAAGAACTGAAATTTAAACTGTTGTAGAGATACAATAAATTATGTAATTTCACATTTTATATTTATTAAATATTTCCAATAAATCATCAGCTTCTTCAGATGTCTTAACTCTAATAAGAACTGGGGTTGGAGGTGGTTTTGCATCAGGGGTTGGTATGCAAACAAGCATAACATTATTTTTACCCATACGCTGTGTAGGAATTGATGCACTAAGTATCATATTGAGCAGAACTGTCCCCAAGGTTGTGTTTGCTCTCACTAACAGTTGATGTTTCCCACTTTCTTCTATTTTCTTTATGTACAGTGTGCATACACCTTTATCAACAAAGTTGCCATCTTTCTTAAAAAATACTTTACATTTCTTGTCAAAGACACTGTTCTCTTCAACCAAGGGAGTAAATTCTACTTTGGGTGGTTGATCTTCATCTTCATTGTTGTTGCTTTGAGTAGTTTCTTCTTCTTTCTTTTGAATGTTTGAATTAAAACTGAACGGTTTTCCAGCACCAAAAGAAAATGTTGAATTACCATTGGTAATTGTTCCTGTAGAAGTTCCAGAAAACAAACTAGATGATTGGGATGTTGAATTCATTCCAAAACTAAAACCAGTTTTAGTTGTAGTTATTGCAGGCAGACCAGGGGTAGAAGTTGTTGTCGAGTTAGTTCCAAATGAAAAGCCAGTACTTTTTTTGGGAGTTTGGTCTGTGTTGGAAGTAGAAGTTGTTGTTGGAGTTTTTGAAACATTTCCCAAAGAGAAACCACTTGTAGTTGTTGTTGTTGGAGTTTTTGAAACATTTCCCAAAGAGAAACCACTTGTAGTTGTTGTTGTTGGAGTTTTTGAAACATTTCCCAAAGAGAAACCACTTGTAGTTGTTGTTGTTGGAGTTTTTGAAACATTTCCAAAAGAGAAGCCACTTGTAGTTGTTGAAACATTTCCCAAAGAAAAGCCACTTGTAGTTGTTGCTGTTGGAGTTTTTGAAGCAATCCCAAAAGAGAAACCAGTGGTTCCTGTAGTTGTTTCTTGTTTATTATTTGATGTAGGAGTTCCAAATATGTTACTTGTTTTTTCTGTTACTAATGTATTTCTATTAGTAGTTGATGTGTTTGAAAATAAGCTTGATCCAGTAGGAGTAGATTTTATTTCACTATTAACATTTTGTTTAAAATCACCCTTTTCACCACCAGACTTTGATTCTTTATTATTAAAGTATTCATCTTGAATATCTTTCAAATGCTTTTCATAATCCTTAAATATTGGTGACAGAATACATAAAGGAGTTTCTTTAACATGTTTTTCAATCCATTCTGATACGGATACATTCAGTCCTTGAATATTTTTATAATAATTTAATTTTCTTTCATCAATTTCATCTTTGTCCCCACCTGATTCTTTTGTTTCTCGTGAATCTTTCTTCTCTGGTGAAATTTTGTTTTCAATTGGTTTATCCTTTTTAGCTAATGGCATATTAAAGTTTGGCCCAGTTGAAGACATTTTAAATGGTGATGAAGATGAAGAAGTGAATACATTACTGGAGACATTTGACTTAGGAGCAGAAGAAGGACTGCTTTTTGGAGCAGGAGTGGGGCTGCTTTTTGAAGCGAAACTGAAAGTGCTCAGAGGAGTTGAGGTAGTTTGAATTTTAAAGGGACTTTCACTTTGGCCTTCTTTAGAATCCAATTTAGTGTCGGTTTGTGGGAATTTAATTCCTGTAGGACTAGTTGTTGTTGATTTGCCAAATAGAGATGACTGATTTGTTGATGATGTCACTGGTGCTGAAGATCCTAAAGCAGTAAATCCCGAAGAGCTAGCACTGGTTGTGAAAAGTTTAGATGAAAACAGTGAAGAAGATCCTTCAGTAACACTTGGACTTGATAAAGATGTATTGGCTTTATTTCCATTTGTTAAGTTGGCCAAAAAATCAAATGAAGTCTTTTGAGTTTTATTGAAGCCACCAAATCCACTAAATACACTTTTTTGACCCTGAAAACAAAAAAAAATTAACAAATGTTTATGTATGTATGTGTGTAATATTTTCAGCTCAAGCATAATATCATAAGTTTTTAAGAATGTATATTATGTGAATTTGTTAATTTCTAACTGTTGCTGAGATTTGAATCTGAATATTATTTAGCTTACAAAAAAAATTCCTTTTTAATTGTGTAATTATTATAAAGGTATTGACATTTACTTCATTATTTCCAATATTCGACCGCCGCTTAGCAGTTCGTATTACGCGTTTCTCCAAAACTTCTTTTGGTGCCATTTTAAATCCCTCGGTGTCTTCGGGTTCATTAGAATCTTCCTGATCCCAATTATCATGATTCAGTTCTGTAGTTGCTGCTCTTTTTACTGACATTTTTCAATAGATTTTAGCCAAATAATCAAAGGAGAGATACGCGAATAGCTTTTAGCAGACTGCGTGACACAAATGCGTTTTATAAATTAGCAATGTTGTACATTTTAAGATACGTATCTTTTAATAAATGCAAATACAATTTAAACGACTGCCAAAATTATTTGAAGTAAAAAACTTGAGATAAATAAAAATTTGTATTTCGATTATCGATATTTACTAAAAACACTGAACTACTAAAAATTACTGGTTGCACATTTTCCACACTATAAAGTGACATAAGTCGTGATGTGACAGGTTAACATAGAACAGGAAAACATAATGGAATAATAAATTTCAACAGACTAAACACAATTATTTTACACTTTCATACCGTCTTAGGCCGCCTTACCATCTGCAAGAAAACTTGCGCAAGAAATGTCCGACAGTCTGTCTGACAGCAGCTTGAAAGTCTAATTCCGCGTTTCCACCTGCAAGTAACCGACAGCAATGCAACATTTTCTCAAATATTTCCACACTTATCAATATGGATTTCGAAGAGATGGTTATGGTGTATTACTCTAATGTCCTTAGAAACCGAAGACGGCGGCGCAAAAATAGCCCCATAGATTAGATGTGAGAGACAAAATAGTTGCAGAGACAAAAGTCGCTTGTGCGCGCTAGATGTTACTAGTATTTGTATTCTCTTTGCTCTGTGGCGTGGCGTCGTGGCTTAGGCCGCCTGTCCACGTCCGTCCTGTCCACGTCCGTTTCCACCTGCAAGTAGACTTGCAAGCTGCTGTCAGACAGAGTGTCGGACATTTCTTGCGGAAGTTTTCTTGCAGATGGAAACGCGGCCTTAGAGCGTTTTCACATTATCCGATCCGATATCGGATATCGGACGCCGATAGCCGATATCCGATATCGGGGGTAAGTAAAATGTATGATTTATGTACCTGTCTTTCACATTGTCCGGTCCGATATCGGATATCGGAGCCGACACCGATATGCCCGTGTGAGTCGGACGATAATGTTCAGTGTTACCAACTCAATTTTCGAAAAGGCATTATACCAACAGCAAAAAAGCACTAGTTTGTGTATTTTCAGTCATACAAAATCCTTTAATTTACTTTAAACCTTTTTATTAAGAAAACATTCATTTAAGTATAAGGCATTAAAATACGATTTATACGGGAGCTATTTTAATACCGTCCTATAATATACGGCAATTGGCCGAACTGAAGTAAACAAAAATATATTGCTTCATAGATTCAACCGCATCTTCAAGACATTAGTGTCTATCATCTTTATTTACTCATTCTGCCTCGCTCCTCCGACTCGGGTGTTGCGTTCTTTATTGTATTGTTGTCATTGAGTCACAGATTGAGTGCTTTGTTTATAACCGATTTTTTTTTTGAAGTGAAAACTTCTTTAGCGGCGTTGTGTATAAAATCTTAAACTCGCGGTCAGGACACGTGGCCTGATCGAAAAAGCGTAAGACGGATGTTTTTTTTTTTTTTTTTTTAGCCCTTATATTCCATGCGTAAGACGGATACCATTCAAAAATATCAAACATGCTGAACGTTAATAATCAAGTTTTCACTTCTGCCGGCACTCCCGGAGTGCAACCCGTCTTTTTTTTGAAGTGAAAACTTCTTTAGCGGCGTTGGGTATAAAATCTTAAACTCGCGTCAGGACACGTGGCCTGATCGAAAAAGCGTAAGACGGATTTTTTTTTTTTTTTAGCCCTTATATTCCATGCGTAAGACGGATACCATTCCAAAATATCAAACATGCTGAACGTTAATAATCAAGTTTTCACTTCTGCCGGCACTCCCGGAGTGCAACCCGTCTTTTTTTTATATTGTTTGATAGGAAAGCGCTTGACCACTATCTCGCCTGATGGAAAGCTGAGATGTGGCCTAAGATGGAGCGCGTTTTCCTAGAAGGTACCTGTTCACTCTTTTCTTGAAGACCTCCATGTTGTACTCGTCGGGGAACACAGACTCAGGAAGCATGTTCCAGTCCCTCGCGGTTCGAATGAAGAATGTCGATCCGAACCGCTTTGTCCGGGTACATGGAACGTCCACCATATGGCGGTGCCTAGAGTCTGTGCGCCTCGACGAACGATGGAAAAACGGGGATGGCGGAATTAGATCGTGCAATTCCGCAGCGCACTTAAAAAAAAGGAGGTTTGGCACCGATATCAAAACTATTTAGTAAATAGCACATCTAAATAATGTGCAGTAATTAATAATATCAAATCTTTTTTATATTTTACTTTTCCGTTTTTGAAGTCGGTTTTTTTTAAAGTAGTTATTTTTACTGTATGTACAACTACGATCTATCAGTTGAATTTTTTTTTAATCATACCTTTTTAATATAGAAACATATACAATATGGCAATTTTGTTTAGTTTTCTCTAAAAACTTCTGGCAACACTCATGATGATATCGGAACAAGAAGCTTATATCTAATACACTGGAGATTGCACTATGACCATTAACTTGTAACAAGAAAATATGACCTTGAATGACGTCAGTGCTGTTTTTTGTCTCTTTCTGTGGAGTGACCACGCTGGTTTGTATATTCAGGATTTTTCGAAATAGAAAAAACTAAAAATCATGGTCTATAAATAATAACGACATATATTTTTAACAGTATTTATATTATAATATTACTGGTCATACTTTAGAGGTACATACAATTTTAATTGGTATAGAATGATAGTTTTAAATAATTTTTAGCTACAAAGCTTGGATATGAACCGATATATAGCATTAACATCCTTTGTAAATAGAGGAAAGTTGTGTTTTGCATCAGATGCTGTTTACCAAATTGTAAGCTACTCAGATCTTCTTTTTAAACGCGTTGCTTCGACGCGGACGGGTCAATTTCAAGCCAAAATCATCAAAGAAAAACTGTTTATAGCAGCCTTGCACAAATTTCAGCTAACTTTACAAAGTTTATTTTTCAAAAGGTATTTTTTTCTGGGTCGTAATCCTCAGTAATTTTACCCTTGATGGGCACATATATTTCTTTTTATTTTACTTTTTGGAAAGCTGAAATACGTAAAACAAAAAAATATGAGGTAAGTATAAAATTATAAATTTCAATGTAAAAACGAACAATCTTATAACTACATGTATGTGAGTGCAATACCGATGTCGTGTGTTGTTTCATTACTAGTAACAATCTTGAAAATGGTGTTCTAAATTTCATCATAATATTGTTATTACAATATATTCTCTTCGCTGTCCATAAAAACTCGTCATCATGGTTACCTTACTTGTTAAATTTGTTTATTGAAAACTTGTTGAAAAATGATAAAGTATTAGGAAAATAACAAATTTAACATGACTGCTTACTAAAATGATACAAAATTTGACAATTTTTGCCATTGAAATGATTCTAAACAGGTAAATGCAGGAGTATTGAGGAATATTGTAAATAACGTAAATATACACTTGCCTGTGAAATTCTATGCCAGAATTTAGTGTCCAAACACTTCTGCAATTTTGCACAATACAATGCATTCTTTATATTCGGAAAATATTTATTAAATAAGCAACAATATTAACTTAAATATTCGAAGCGACGCAATTTTTTTGACACACATGCCATATTGACAAAGTGAGAGTTGCTACAGGTAAATTAGCTTGGAGAAATTTTTGCATATGTAGTGGTGTGTATATTACTCAGATCTTAGAGCGCGTTTCCACTATATCGTTCTGGCCTATACAAAAATGTTTCGATATCCTAACATTACTATTTAATTTTATACTTATTCCTAGCAACACTTTTGTTTTCAATAAAAACAAGTTTTTATTTGAAAGAATATGGTTTTGACTTTATAAAAAAAAATATATCATTCAATTTCACGTCCTAGAGCAAACGACAAGACGACTACCGTGAAACAATAAAATATCGTGTCTATAATAATTTGTTTCATAATTAATATTTGACCATAATAATTACGAAACAAAACAAATAAATAAATCGTCACTTGATAGTGGAAAGTGGAAACACGCACAAAACCAGAATAAACCAGTTTACGCTGTCCGCAGGTGCCACGTGCAGTCGTTTGGTACCGTTACAACATAAAGCACACATTTCATTCAAAAATTATAATTATTACGTATAGACCGGGAAATATTGACACAAAATTTCGAGTCATTTGTAACAGGATGGCGGTTCTACAGGGGTCTTAGTACGCAATGACAAAAAGAAAAACGATGGTGTGAACACTGGTACCGGCGGCTTAGTCGCGTGGGCGTTAGTCGAACTCGTCGGAAAAATAGCGAAGTCAAACAATTTGTAACACAAAAATTTTAGAATTTACCGATAGCCCATAAAAAAGAAGTACCTAGGCGGTAGTGTCATGCCATACTTTTCCGGTGTGACTTACAGCCCGCCATACCGACGCGAATGTGTTGATTTAAAAAAAACAATTCAACCATTTGTACCAGGCTAACTTTTGCACAGGTAACCATCGTCAACTTAAAAACTTAACCATCGTTAACTTTTTCGTCATCGTCGTGACTTTATATTGTTAATTCAAAATGGCTCCAGTGTTAAAACATGGTCGAGGCAAGCCTTTGACTTCTCAAACTAAAGAATTAAACTTTAAATGTCGTTTCTTTTTCAGGTTAGTAAATTTTTCATTTTAGTAACATTGTTAATGTAAAAGTTATACGTATGTTAAATGTGCAAATATTAAAATAAAGTCTCATCTTTTTCAGAGGAGAAACACATATAGTTTAATTTAAAATCCCTAATATATATAAAATAAAAACTAAAAATAAAATGTTGTTTTATTTTATTTGCTGACCATACACTACTACAAACGCAAAAATTTCTCCAAGCTAATTTACCTGTACAATTTTATTATGGTGACTACCCATAATCAGGGAGTATCGCTTTTTAATAATTGGTTCAGATACTTATTTTATTTAGCATAAATAATAATAGTCTCATCCAACAATGCTTCTGAATGACGTTGTTGGCAATTTATCAACAAACTCATGTACAAAAACTAACCTTTTGCACAGAATATTACAGCATACATAGTAGCCTTGGGAAAACTTCGTATTAACAGTGGCAATACCAAGTTAGGTGTGAAAGTGATAAAAAATATCAACTGGGCAATATTTTCTTGTTACACGTTAATGTTCATACCGAAATCTCCAGTGTATTAGATATAAGCTTCTTGTATCGGAACGATTTTATCGGATAATGTGAAAGGGCAAATTGTATCCGATATCGGATATCGGCTATCGGCGTCCGATATCCGATATCGGATCGGCTAATGTGAAAACGCTCTTAGCGTCGCGGACAGGGACAGGGGCGACGACTGTATGGGACTTCTTTCGTGGTACGCATTTATAGTTTTTGTTTTGTCGGAAATCGAAATTTGACGAACTTGGCCGATGGCTATTCCGAATAGTACTTCGAGTTTCGACTAATGTTTCGACTTTCGAGTTGCGACAAATCAAATTACAAAAGATCACAGAGCAAGTAATATCAAAAGATGCTAATAATATTTTCTAACATTGTACAATAATGCTGTTGATATTGCTTCAATTTCTTGATGTCTCCTTCGCAAATTAAATTAGTGCGATACTATTGAGTGCGCAACCTAAATGGGAAAAATATTTGTATAATTAAGTTTAAGAAAAATAATAGACACTCATGAAATTAAATTCATAACAAGGTTGCTACCACCTACTTTTGATAACTTTCTTTGTTAAAATTAATTCTTTAGTATTAATTCGCTATAATATAAATTAGTGACTGAAAATTTGTTAAACCAAAGCTAAGGTTGTAACTTGTAAACAATTATTTATATTGTGGCTAAGGCTATGGAGTGACATTTCAAATTGTATTACCTTCGGTGAATGCAATGGAAGTTTCTAATGAAATAAAAGAAGATATTCGGAAAACACAAACTGATTTAAAAAATGCTATACGGGTGCATCAGGTATTTAAAGTTTTAGTTGTACTTTCAAGTTTCCTTTCATATTAAATATCTTATTTTTAAGTACGTAGCTACTTGTTGTGAGTACACTTTGGAAAGTAAAAATGGTTGTTCAGCAAGCAACATTCAAGTACATAATTACTTTTACTGTGTTATTTTGCATGATGAATCAATATTATATTACGTGTTTGAATAAATGTTGTTTGTTTGTAGTAAACTAAGTTATTGTTTACATAATAATTATCAGTATATAAAGTCGGTTTATATAGGAAAAAAATAATAACAGTCAGATTAATGTGAATTTTTAATTATTGTGGTTTCTCTTTTAAACAGAATATTTTTATTTTTAGATTTGGGTTGCACGCCTCCAAGAAGATGAAACTGTAAGCTCATTATAGATATACCTATATAATATATGAAGACCACTTATTTAGTGTAATACATTTTTCTTTTCAGAATATACATCTGAAAAATAAAGTTAGTGAAGCTGAAAAAGAAATTGTTGCCATTGGACGTGCTCAAGTAAGTTGTTATTATAAAATATTATTGTTATTTGTACCATACCTATTATTATTTTATTTTATTTATTTTTTATATTTTATTGTTCAGAAATTGGTGGTTGATAGACTGAGGAAAGAGTTGGAATTGTATCAACAACGCTTAAGAGCTAAAAATAAGCAAGTCAGTATTGAAAATGACAATCACTATATTGCTCAACAATTAAGAGACCATGAATTACAATATCGCAATAGGAATCATACCACATCACTACTAAAACCTTCAGTGTTAAACGAAATCCAAATAAAAACCGAGAATTTAACAGATGATGTGAATAATGAGTCTGATATAGAAAATGATATTATACCACATGAAAAAGAAACTAATAATGAAGATGAGAGACACAAAGAAAGTTTTGTAAGAAATTTTCCTCAGTTGGAAAATTTAATACACAACGACAGGAGTAACTTCGAAAATGCTCTCAACAAGGTTAAGGAAGTATTTTTGTAAGTATACATTTATAAGTATTTATTTAACAAAGTATGTATTCATAGAACTACAGAGAGGTAAAATTTAAAGAAAACAACAATTTTAATTATGTTGAACATCATTATTGAATGTGATGTTTATTTGTTTTTGTTCATACCATTCATTTATTTTTTTAGGGGAACAAAGTTTGATGACAATGATTGGCCAGATAGATCGGATTCAGATTCATCGCCAAATACAGAGATATCACCGGCTCCATCACCACCCCTTCTGCCTGAACCGGGAGAGCCAATATCCAAAGAAGGTTTCATGAGGTAATATAATTTGGTTTGGTGACTACATTAGTAGTAGCATTAGCATTAGCTTATATGTATAGTCTGTACATTGAGTAATTTATAGATTAAACTATGTGTAGTTATATAACACAATATGCATATATGGGGGACATTAATTTTATATTATTGCATTGATGTGTTCTGTTCACAACATGCATAAAATATTTAATAATCATTGATTATTATTACATTTTCTCAATGAACCATTATATCAAGAAGTTTTAAATATTATCTAACTGAAGGGTTTTTTATTTCTAGGCTTATTGGATTGGTGACACCAATCCAAAAAGAAATAATGGAGAAAAGAATAAACGAAAATCGCAAAAGGGCTGCTGGCGCAAATAGAAATGAATTTGTTTATGGCAATTATGAAATGGTTCCTGTAAGAAAAATATTTTCTTTTTCTACCTAACTTGATAAATATCTAATAATGATTCAGCACAAATTTTAATACCAAATATAATATATTTTTGTTGTTATATAGATATTTTGATGAAAAAAGTGCATCATTATTTTTTGTGCTATTTCAGAAACGGAAGAAGTTAAACCAATACCCATATCTACAGAACCATAGTGATCCACCACAAACGCGATCAGCAAAACTTCGCAAGCAGGTATACTGGAGATTACTTTATTAAGTTATTTTGTTATTAAATCATTCAAATATAGTTCTGAATTAAAATTAGTTACATTTATGTAAAATAATAATGACCACTTTTTTGTGCTAGTTAAATTATCCGTATATTATTTCACAGAATCAGAATAAGTCATCCCGTGAAGGATCTCCATCAGGGTCATCAACAGATAATAAAGGTAAATAATAATTTTGTCTTACATATTACTGATATTTTTTGTTTGAGTTGTGAAATTTTTAGGAATATTTGTGTATTATACTTTGACAAGTACACTATAACTTTTTCATGTCTTGATTGCATATTTTTGACAATAGCAGATTAAATTATTTTTTTTTAATTCTAGGTTGGGGAAACAAACCAGCCTGGATGGCAACTCTACCAGCTGGTCTGTCAGTGGAGCCAGTTTATTCACCAACTAAAAAAGTTTGTCATGGCTGCGGAAGAAATGGTAAGATTTTTATTTACATCAAAAAGTTTGCACTAAAAATTAAATAGTAGGATAGATATTGGTGCGTAAAAAATTGCAATGGAATATTTTTGATATTTTTGTAGTTTTATTCAAGTTGAGTAAACAGAAGAAGGATACAGTAATAATATATTTTAAAAATTATTAATTCAATTACAGAGTTCTGTCGAGAAAATATTTTCAATAGTTACCACTTAACTAGGAACAGAATCTGAATAATTTGTGCCTAAAATAACACGACGTAACGTGCAATAAACATCTAGGCTGTCGTCAGCAAAACTCTGCCTACTAGCATATGAGGCAGAGTATTCTAAGGAACGCATACAATCGACTTTTAGCAATACTACAACAAAATAGGGTGTAAATTTGAATGAATGTTTATAACGACGCTCGGATATTTTTTGATGCGCTTTTAATATGAATGAATGAATGAATGAATGAATGAATGAATGAATGAATGAATGTCTATTGTCAACGGCTTTAATATGTTTATTGGTATTGCAGACGTGCCTTCGCTTCTGGTGCCGTGCGCGGAGTGCGCGGTGTGGCAGCACACGGGCTGCGGCGCGGAGGGGCGCTGCGCCGCGTGCCGCGCGCCGCTGCCCGAGCCCGCGTGCGCCGCCGCGCCCGCACCCAGCGCGCACCTGTACACTGGTGAGCTGGGTACTCACTTAGCAGTGTAGCACGTAACGTATCAGATACGGTATCAACCTGCAAGTGGATACGGCTCGTCCACGGTCTTCCGCGTATCTAGCTACGAGCCGCCGGATCCGCAGTGCTCGTGCTGCGAGCCGCCTTTGTGTTCGCAGTGAAACCGCCACTCGGCGGGTCACTGCGAGCTTACAGCGCTCCACGCGCGAGCGGCTCGCAGCGGGCTCGTGTCTACGTACTCACTTGATACCGTATCTGATACGTTACGTGCTACACTGCTAAGTGAGTACCCAGCTGTATGTGCCGCGCCGCTGGGCCGTGCGCGGAGTGCGCGGTGTGCATAGCGTGTAACTGCAGTGCTGCTGCATAATCGCCACCCGTATTGTTATACTTGCTGAGAAGAGTAGATAGACGTAGAGCGCGCGAGCGCACGCCGGTTGAACTATAACATCCGTCACGGGCACCTCTACCACAAGATAAAAGAAAACAACACAGGCAAAGCTTACGCGCCGATCGCGTTACATTACTACAAGCATACAGCGTGTGTCAACTACCCAGTTTGTCACGTACGCGCCGCTTGCACTGTTGATAAACGCAGGCCCTAACGCGCGTCATTTTAACGACTTTTGTATTTTTTATATTATATCCTATTTAAATCCTCTATTATCTTTTCAGATAAATTAGCGGAACGCAAACGACTACAAGAGAAAAACATAGAACTGTGCGTTGAGCTACGGAAGCTGGAAGCGCGAGCGGCAACTTTGAAAGAGAATCTCAACGAACACAATGCTGAGAAGCGGCAACTGTTGGCGGACCAAATAAAAACGCAAAGAAACCTCCAGAAACTTCTAGACTTTATCAGCCAGTTCAAGGAAACCTCAATCAGTGTTCATTCAACGAGCGCCAGCGAATCTGGGAGTGAAGTTAGTAAAAGCAATGAAGAATGATTTTAGGTGGGTGTTTTTATGTAGATTTTTGGATTGTATATACAATCTAAATACAATCCAAATATAATTAAGTACATTTTAAGTTGATTTGGCCTTGAGTTCTATTCAAGTAAGTTAAATAATTTTTATTTGGTCCTGTACGTTAATTATTTCTATTCCAAGTTATTTCATGACGCGTATGGTCGCGACAAGGTACTTTAGTACTGATAATAAACTTGAACGAAAAACGAAACGATGTCCAAATGCTATAACTATAAGGATTGTTTTCATAAAAAGCTGATAATATGTTTCCACAGAACAGTAAAGTAGATAGAAGTGTGATGTGGGCGTGGCCCACGTGTCACTGGTAAGGTAAGATCACCTAACTTGCTCTCAGTTGTGCGCAGAAAAATATTCGAGTCGGTTGTCAGCTGTCAAACCTTTTTTCCATATTTATTCATTAATTAGGACGTGTTGTTCGGTATTAGAGTGCAAAAATGATAGCAGACGAAATAATATCAGCAATGGAGGCATTTCATACCATCGGTAAGTCTTATTTTTATTTATTTTAATTATATTTTATGTTATAACTTCGCTTGTCGTAATTTGTCAAAATTGTATACAAATATCTAGTCAAAATGAACCTTAATCCGTAAGAAATTAGTACTATTATAGATTGAACAGCAAACAAGACTTTCTGGAATATTATTGCAATAAACAAACGAATGTCGCTTTAGTGATGCTTGTGGCGCATATCGACAGTATCGATACTTTAGAAAAGACAAACAATATAAATATTAAATTTTATTTTATTTTTCCTTAGCTTTCATTTGTCCAATTTATTTATAGATTTCCCAAAGAGGCTAATTTAAAAGAGAAATGGATAAATGCAACGTGACGAGTTAACTGGATGCCGAACAGCACTAAGCGGTCTAACAAAGGCCACCGATACAGCAAACCTACGGCAGTTCCAAGATTTAAAATAATGCATATTTTCTGTTTGTATTTTGTAAATATAGATTAATACTATTCTATTCCGTTTTTTATTTAATAATAATAATATAAAAAGACCTACTTAGTAGTAATAAACATACTCCAAAATGTGACACATTATACTATACTCATATAAAAGAAAGAAAAAAAAAAATACACAAAAAATATTTATTTGTGAATTATCGATAACAAGGCTGACATCCCTCAGAGCATAGCATCAGATAAATATCAAGTTAATGTCATTAATGTTGAGTGACACAAATTTCAACCTTATCTCTATGTGTTGCGTTTCAAATTTATATCTATCGAAAACTAACGCCCTCTGTTGTGGAGTAGCTGAATGTTTTCGAATTTGGAATTTCTGTGCAATGAGAAACAAAACAGCTAATATACCTAGGGATGTTATACTAAAATAAACCGTAACATGGTGCGTTAGGGTACATATTGAAATGCTGAATTTATAACCTAAGTCAGTTTTTACTCAAATTAAGCTGTCCAATCAAAGGCATAGTTTACTTGTAGTGTACTGTATAACTATCGGTTTAAATGTGTGGGTTTGGCGACACAGGTTTTCATACTAATTATGACATTATCGCACTTCTATATGTTTTTACTGTTCTGTGTATGTTTCTCACAAGTAAAAATAATATTGAACATGTGCTCATGAGCAGACAAAAGACGAAAATTTAAGTGTTTATTTACATTATTGTGAATAATAAACAATAATCCTTCTTTTTTCTATTTATTTCAGGTAATAAAGTAAGCCTCTATACATATAATTTAAGATGTGTTAAATGTTGTTGATTTGTCATTGTCTTGTTATGGAGTGTAGCAGTTAAGAGGGGTTAGGCGGTCAGCGAAAATTCAGCTATTCGGGCCTGAGGTAAGCGGTGAGGGGATCCGCGTTTAGTATGGAATCAACGTGCTCGAAACTTAAAATCGTAAGCGCCATTCACATTTTTATCAAAAAGTGAATGAAAATATTTAGTATTTTCTAAATCTAAAACAGTCACGAAATCGAGAAGGTAAATACCTATGTATTTGTGATTTTATACGAATTATTATCGTAAAATACAGTTGTAATGAGAATTTATATGATATTTTAGAGGTAACTTCAGGATTTTTTTTTATCGAGCAAAATTTTTCCAATCGTGTTTTGGAAACAGTCATCCCATCACACATACGTTCTGTAATACATATTAGAAATTTCAGTGCGAAAAAACTTCAATATTTTCAATTATAGCTCATAGAAAACAGTCTATTTTGCCGTGTTCACCTACTAAGGGCCCTTAATAATTATTGTACTTATACTTATTTTGATAAACCAATTTGTATTATAGTTGATTTTATTGTAACATATCGTCTCGAATATTGTTTTTTTATAGTTCTTGGGATCGTGATTATATAATGTTGTTTTGGTAAAATCAAATGATAGGATATTCTCAAATGATATTATAGAAAAATTCAAAAGGGTATACAAATGTCCAATTTCTTAAGAATGGCTTTATTTTTTGTTAATCAAATTATTCCATAAATCCAATACAGAATGTTATTTTTGGATCACATTTAAGGGTAGAATACATTATAAACCAAAATTAAATAAGTATAAAAAAGTGTTCAAGTAACTCTTAACTAATTAGAAATAAGTATTATTATTGTATATCTGTGTAGACTTATGTGTAGTACAAAATGTGGATGATTTGGTAATTAATGAATGTAATTAATTCTCTGTGATATGATTAAGTTTTCCTTTAATGTTACTTTTTGTGAATCCAGGGTTTTACGTCAATAAAACGTATACGTTGGTATATTGTATTTTTATTTATTATAAGATATAACGATATACGTTGGTATATTGTATTTTTATCTATTTGGATAAACTTCTAAATTGAAAATTTATGCAAGTTCTAATATTTTTTTGCCCCTTGTTACGTCTTTTCTTAATTCGATAATACTTTGTTCCAATAAGTTACATTCAAGTTGCGTGATACTAGTGTATCTTTTCATTTCGCAAAATCCGTTTTGATCGATGTTGACCAGACCAGAGAAAAATGAAGTACCAAAATCATTGTTTTCTACAAGCGCATTTACTTTGGCCAATCTGCCATCTAAAGCATCTAGAACTCCTTGCGTGAACAACATAGCTCCATATGCAACGGAAAGTGTAGGTGACCAACCCTTCTTCGAGTTCGTGCTAAATTCACCAACTTTGCGAACTTTATTGACAAATTCTCGAACTTTCTTTTCATCCATTTCACATTGGGGTTTGGATTGAGAGATTAAAGGCAGGAGCGTTTTATCGGAATGCCCACCAATAACTGGGACAATACATTCGTCTGGATTGAAATTGTTTTCCGAAGCGTATAAAGCTTGCGCTCGCATTGCACCCACGGCTGTTATTCCGAATAGTTTCTTCGGGTTGTAATCCCCGTGGTTTCTTAATAATTCGGACGCCATAGGCACGAGAGTATTTAATGGTTCAGTTGTTATTCCTACGAATGGCATTGGTCGTAATTTAGCTATTTTTAGACACAATCTTCTGATAAATTCAGCATTTCGATTGAATCTCTCTTTTTCAGTTATGCCATGTTTCACGGGGGACCCACTGGCTGCGATTACAATGTCTGTATTTTTCAAGGCATTGTCTAAGGTATCCTCTCCAGTGTAACCTTGTAGTGCTGAATGAACTGGTACATGCGAGAGATCTAAAACAACTCCGGACGTTTTATCAAGTGTATCATGAACAACTAATTTTCTTATGTTTGGATTAGTTCTTAGAAGTAGACCAATAGTTTGTCCAACATCACTAGCACCACCTACCACTGTAACTTGATAATTCCGAGTCAATGTTCTGTTCGCTATTAATTTAAATAACCGCTTGGTGAGAGCCATTGTGTGTGCTATTTTTATTTCTTGATATTATTTAGATGGAAAACTATGAATTTGACTTTGAATTGGCAGGATTGTGTTTATTTGAAAGCCATAGATAATAATAAAAATACCATTATAATTGTAGAACACTTCATAAATTAATAGATAAGTTAGAACATTTCTTATTATTGCTGGTATTTTTATTCTATGTTAAATTCTAAACTGATAATGCTTTTTGTTGAACCACCTGACAGAATAACAATGTCGGTAAGAAATTAAATTCTGTGAAATATTTTTTATACGCATATATTTTTACAATGTGGTGTCGTGGTTCTGCTGCGTTGAAGAGTCTCTTAACGAAGAGATGTTTTATAAATATGGAACAGAAAAGAAATGCTCAAGTGTCCATTGTCGGAGCAGCTAATGAAATTGGCTCAAATTTGGCTTTACTTTTGAAACAGAACAGATATATAACCCGACTAAATCTATACGATGATGATGAGAAAGTATTACGTATTGGTGCTGAACTAAGTGAAATCCCGAAAGGGCCTGTAATAACAAGTTATAGCGGGAATAGTTTTCTTCCTGCTTCGATTCGCTTTTCCCACCTTATTATAATGGTATCTAGAGTACCAAGAAGACCCGGATATACAAGGGATCAAATGCTGGAAGTTAATGCACCTTCCGTTCAAAAACTATGCAGAACAATGGCTGATATAAACCCAGATGCATTTTTAGCTATTTCAACTAATCCTATTAATTCAATTATACCTCTTGCAAGTTCATTGTTATTTAGATACAGTGCTTACGATGCGGCCAAAATATTTGGCATCACTCATATAGATACATGTAGAGCTAGAGCCTTTGCTTCTAAAGCATTAAACGTAAACCCGCGGCATTTGCATATACCAGTTATCGGAGGTCATTCTGATCAAACCATTATACCATTGTTTTCAAACATTACTCCTTCCCATTATAAAGTGGATCCATGTCAAGCTGATACATTAACGAGGCTTGTAAAAAAAGCCGGTATGGAAGTAATAAACCACAAACTCGGTATAGATTCAGCAACTTTAGCTATGGCGTGGTCTATTAATGAATTCGTCGATAATATTCTTCAGGCGATGTATGGAGATTACGTTGTAGTAAACAGCTATACATCAAACCCTCACTACGGAACTAGATTTTTCTCTGGCCCGACAAGAGTCGGCTGTTACGGTATCGTTGAAACGTGCAATTCCAATTTTAATATGACTGAGTATGAAAAACATATACTTGGGAACGCTGTCACGGACATTAACAAAGATGTTGCTCGAGGGGAAGAATATGCTCGAGTAATAGCAGAGGTTAAAAACTAAGATATTTAATCGAGTATTTTTTTCAGTTTTGTAATATTTTACAGAATTTAAAATGTGCACCGATATTCGTATTTATAAATATATTTTTAAACCCTAATGTTTCTTTAAATTAAAGCCCCTTGAAAAACAAACAAATACGTAGCACTTTAGAACAATGTTGGAAGTAATTGAAGCTGACGTGTGTGGAACATAAACGACCAATATCGAACAAATAACACGGTAGCGGCACAAAGCGGCCATCGGAGTCTCTTCCCATTCAGAAAACTATGTAACTACCTTTGCGATGCTTCGGTCACTACTAATCCAATAAAGGGATGTGATCACATTGCTTTTCCGATCAATTGTCTACGAGATGCTTAATAATATTATATACCTAGCTTATAAGGATAGGAGAAAATTCTGGGACAGGTAATGAGCGCTAGTAAATTAAATATGTATTCAGATTATTATCATGGACATAGCTGAAAGGGCAATATATTTTTTTTAATTTTTATAAGTATGGTAAGATAATAAATAAAATATAATAAAATTACGAATAGGCATTTCAATAACAGTTAGCTACCCATACAAGTACCTATAGCCTAATGGTTTTACAATGTACCCAGTCACCAGTGTGAACGCGTTCTTACCGTAAACGTAGAGCGCAACGCGACCGCAAATAAGGTTGGTAACGACAGGGTTAACTTTAAGATAATCGGGCTCCAGTAGGAGTCCGCGGCGACCTTACATCCACTTTAATGTCTTGAGGTCTTGACGACCGCCGTTCCAACTTCTGGTGTTCACACTCGTAAAGGGTGATTACGAGTCGGTAAGATCATTTACTAGACGAGTGTCTTGGGGCCGTTTCGGTGTACAATGTTGTGATTGTGACTGTAATGTAACCTTCAATTAGGTGTATGTTGTGTGTGATTAAATTATCATATCTAAGATAATCGATATATGGTTAATGCGGAACGAAAATATTTTCTTAGTTGTATTTGCATCTTAAGCGATTGTACTTTTAAAAAGTTAGTAGGTAAATTAATAATCAACGTACATTAACATTGTTTATATTTACAATGTACAAATGAAATACATCAATACACCATCGCATCTAACGTACACAATGAAATCAAACGTCTGGCAATTGTAGCATTCCCGGGAGTTACGAAAGAATGCGAGTTTCAAAGCGTCTCGCCCGCACACAAGTCGTTATCTGGATAAGTTGTTTGCTAAACCCGCCACGGCAAGAATTGCAAATGGCGATAATTCTAACTACGCCAATAAATCAGTAACACCCGTTCAAGTTTTTTCCTCAAGGGTGCACCTCGCCAGCATTGTTGGTGATTGATCGCTCGTTCCTGTACTTAAAACTTTCTTTTGCAGCGAACATGTGTTGAAAAGTTTTCACGGTATTCTTTGACATATTTGAAATCCATATAAAGATTTATGGCTCTGTAATCTAACAATAAACATCTAATACTCAGCGAAATAGTTTTTGTTGCCAGTTCGGGAATTTTCCGTAGTATTATAAGGATCTAAGAATTATGATTGTTACACGATTAAAGAAAATATGTGATTCTTGGAAAGCAAACTTAGCTGTAGATAGTACATGCATAGATCAATTCGTAAGAAAGCAATAAATTAGTTTTCGATGACACCCCTGGGAGCTGACCAACAGTGGCTCCTTTGGTCGATTTATAGTCGTCGCTAATTGCCCTTAATTTATAACGTCTATACATTGCGTATCTACTATAATCATAAGATTATACATGTTATACTTCGGTAGAAATAGAATATGGTTGCTAAGTGAAGCAATTGTTAGATAAGCCCTAGTAGTGAGTCAAAGATTACATTGTATTTAAATCATAATTCTTATGAGTTGGTTCTATAACCTATTTTGTATTACGCATTCTTATTCTTATTGTGACCAGTGTTTTGTCTTCAAAAAGAGTGGTATTTTGAGTTCGTGTAGATGTTTATATAAATAAGCTAAGTTTGAATTTCAACAAACAGCCTTTATAGAGATTAATTACCTCGATACGAACCTACTTTAAAATGTTTTTTCTTTTCTTTTTTGTTGTATTTTTATAAATATTATAAATATGTTTCTTACATAATATAGGCACGGTAAGTATCGACTATCGTAGTTCATAACCTAGAAAAATATTTCTCTTCTAGCTGAAAATATGAAGTCATTGATCCTTGTGTTATCTCGATTAAAAGAAAATGCTCCATAAACATATTTTTCTATTTTCATATTCACTTTAACCCTAGATTACTAACCTTCGTCGATTCGACGACGCGTCACCAAAAAAATCGCTATAACTTTTACGCGCGCGACCGTATGGTTTTCTAACTTCAGCTAATCTCAGCCGACCGGTTGCGCTTGTGATGGACGGTAGTGCTTTGTGCGTGGAAGGTCCACACGCGCTGTTCCAGCAACCATGGCTCGTCACATCGACGAAGGTTAGTATTAACGTAACTTTTCGTACTATTTAGTTGAGCTAAAATAACGTTAATTTATCTTTTATAATGGTGCCTATTATTTTATTTTTTAGATTCGATTCATATGTTATTATTAGAAGTCGAAAGCGGTGAGAAAAATTCATCTGCGAGATAGTCTGAAGACCACATTGAGGCTGATGAGGCATGAAACGGAGGGTGATGATGAAGTTTCTACTGTAAATAAAGAGCAATTTCCAGATCAAGATTATGAGGCAAGTAGTAATACATCTCCCCACGTTCCATTGAAGACGAAACACCTGGCACTTCAGCTGACCCTAGTGATTTGATTATAAGACCATCGCGTACCATTCTTCTTGGGAAAGATAAACATATGGTCACCACAACAGTCAAGGTCACAAAGCAGTAGACCTTCAAGGAACATAGATACATAGCACGTAGGCCTTTACGCTTTTTTCAAAGTATTTTAGATCCTCTTCAATGTTTTTCAGGTATAATTACTGATGACATTACTGATACTCTGCGGGACTCAATCACATAAATTTTAAACATTCCAGGAAGAAGTAATGTGAATGTTATAAATGAGACTGAGCAAAGTAATGCTGCTAATGTTCCTCCACAGCAAAATAAAAGAAACATTTATGCTATATGTCCCTCCGTAAAGCAAAGGTAAACTAAAAATAGGTGCACTAAGTGCAAAAAATCATTGTGTGGGGAACACAAACTTGATGTGTGTCACAAATGTTTTAGATCCTAAGCTATTATCAAAATTATATTTTTTATGAATTTTTCAGATATTATTTTTGTAATTAATAGTTTATTTCGAGCAATTTAGTGGTATATATTATAGGGGAGACCGGGTACAAAAGTAACACTTTGTACTTGTACCTTGATTTCTGACTGGGTGTTACTGTTATCATTAAATTAATATAACCATATATAAATTTAGTTTATATTCTTTACACTAGCACCTCAATTTATTATATTATGTAGTGTTTTATATTCATAAAGTAAATTTAAAAAAAAATCGTCAGTTGTTACTTTCGACCCCGTAAGCAGGTCGAAAGTAACACGTCGTGGGTCGAAAGTAACAAGACAAAGGGGTTGGTAATTAATACAATATTATGATGGTAAATCAACAAATTATTTGTTTAAAGACTTTGTATTAATAACACATATCAACTTTTGTATTTTAAATATAATACTTGCAAATATAATACAAAACAATCGATAAAAAATATTCGAAGTTCAAGTCATGAGATTAATAATTAATTAAGGGAATCATTCTTTTATAATTAAAAATTCTGCATCCCGCATCCATCCGGTAGCATTCCCAGCTCCAGCACAACCAACAGGACCCTCGGCAATACGAAAAAAGCGGAATGTGTTCTCCTAGAGCATTAATGGCAACAGCAACAGTTACTAATTTTCCAGGCTCTGCTACGGTTATGGCACCTACTTGTATAATCCCTTTTTAATCTATAATTTTGCTAGGTTTTTGGACGGTGGTCACCCCTGTCTCGTCCATATTCCAGGTATCTTTTGGCTCAAATTGGTACCTTTCCCAATACCTCAGCAAGGTTATCAAAAAAATTATTCTCATTATGCTCGTTGATGGAGATATACCTATATAGATAACTGAAAATAAACTGCAGAGCACTCGATTAAATAGTCGCGTAGATTACTTTACTTGTTATTAGTAAATCTCGATCGACGCAAGGTAGCTGCACTAGTATTACGGCTTATAATTTTTTTTATAAATCTATATAATGTTACATGGCAAATATTATATTTTTGCAAGGCCTCTAATTGTTGCACCATCTTTCAAAATGCTCTTCAGCCGTGTTGGTAATTCCTCGATCAGTAGTTCTAATGCGTTGTCGCGGCATTCTGTTGAAGTAAACATGTACATAAAAATATACATAATCATAATGGGACAAAAATAACATGTTACTTTTGTACCCATAGGGCTATGTTACTTTTGTACCCGTCTATATTTTTGCCAAGACGTGCAACAAAACTTTTAAACGGAACGTTCTACATAAAAATGATTATGATCAATGTACAATTACTCTAATCAAGAATGGATATGCAAACTTTCAGATTTCTATCATCCTTTTAAGACTACGTAAACGGTTAATAAAAAAATGTCGAAAATCTTACTTTTGATTCGTGAAAACACGTAGCGTCCTGTCACACAGCCTAACAGCGAGTGGCGCACGCGGCGAATGAATACAATTAAGGGGGACGCTCTCGGCTATCGCCTGACAGAGGCTAAGCGGTGTTCGCCCATTGGATAAATCTAGAGAGCATTTGTTACTTTCGACCCACCGTTACTTTTGTACCCGGTCTCCCCTATGTACGAATTTTTCAAAAAATTTAAGAATGTTTATAAAGCGTGTAAACTATGATCTCATTTTGGTGACTGTTTGAATGAAACATATGTTCAAATAAGTATTTTAATATTTTTATATGTAGATTAATACATTGTCCTTAAAATAAAGACATAACTACAAATATTTTTTTTTAATTAAGCCCCCTAAATTCCCTCCAATAAACAGCGTAGTCGAAAAGACGAAGGTTAGTATTAAACGTCGAAAAATAAGGTTAGTGTTCTAGGGTTAAGTGTTAGCCATTAGGCGCTTACTTCTATAAAACATTTAGTTCGCACGTGTGTGAACATTAAATACTCTAACGTTTTTCATAGTTTAAATTAAGGAGTATTCAATTTAGGGTAATTATTGATAATAACTGCATTGCTACCGTTGCAAGCGAGTACCTACGCTGTAATTAAATCCCCGTAATAATTAGCGGTAGCATAACATCCAATTTTACAGAAACTGCCTGTAATATGATGCATATAATAATGTTTAGTCTGCTGCACTATTTCCGTTTCTTCATTATGGACGGTTTCTCGCGAAGTGAATGTGATTTCCTTATTTTGTTCCAGTAAATAACATAGTAGCGAAACTTCGTTAAATAGGTTAAATTTAAGAAAAACATTTTTATGAATGTTTTTATAAGTTCAATATGTATTTGAGCATGAAAACGATTTCCAGAGTCCAGACGTTATACACAATTATATAAAAAGTAAATCAGGGTATGTAAGAGTTGAACAGTGTTGGGCTATTTTTCAATATTTAAAACCCAAAAACTTGCGGGCCATTACCCCACTACGCAACGGCATTACATATGGGCCTGCGGTTTCTCACAATAAGAGCACAGTCATAAATATCGCGATGAGAGAGATCCCTGAATGCTGCGTCACTTGCATTCGCGATCTATGAGATAAAGGGCAGGAGTGTGCGCGGCGCGTGCGCGCATTTCGACTACCGGTCTGTAAAATGTAGTGCATGGAGTACACGATACTCCTTCTATACAAACTTTATCGATGATAAAAATGAGGATTTGCACTCTCTATGTAATTGTGTATTTGTTTGTGAGTAAGTAGGTATCTTAAAGAGTTAAAAGAAATTTAGGTTAATGTAGAGATGAAAAATAGTCTTATTTTATACACTTTGTTTTTTTTTTTTAATTTTTCTTTAATATCAGAGTGTTTTAATTTTGTTTTAAATCAGTAAAAACCTTATCTGTCTGTATTTTTTTAATATCAACTTGAGAATTTCTAGTGAAAGCTCTATCTCTATCATTTAAACTTTCTCACCAAATTTAAGAAATCACCAATTAATTTAAATAAAGTGTCTCATCCAGTACACATAAGCCCTCAACATCGTGTGGGGTAGTGATGTGCTCGCGAATATTGAACGAGATTCATTAGCACGTGTCAGCTCACTCGACGATCGGTCACAATCACCACTCGCCAACCCTCTAATGTGAATAATCCGGAATCATGCGTTACTTATGGTTTTGATATCCTGAACACCAGTGATATTGTTATTGGGTAAACGTTGCAATATCACGATATTTAAGATATATACCTAAACCTCGTAATCTAGCTACCTCTACGGTGTTGCTTACGTTCAGGAAAAGACCAAAAAAAAAAGAAGATAAACACGTACATTGTCATATCTACGAATTGCTATTATTATAGAATATAGATATGATATACTGGAGTATATCATATCTATAAACTCAAGAAAAGTTGTGATTTTACTGATGCCTTGACATTACTGGGTACATAATTTGCGCATTATATCAATAAATCGATAATAAAGAACGGACAATAAGTTTTATATCTACCTAAACATTTCTCTATCTCTACATTTTTCCAAAATATGTTGTGTATAGTATAGCCTTAATCTTAATTGTTTAATCAGGTAGGTACATACTTTTGTATAATCAAATACTATGTCGCACACAATCTGCAGTAACCACATTACGATTTGATTCTTCTATTGTCCCCTATAATTTTATTCTGGTGTTAATACGCAATCGGGATTACACTCCATTAGTTTTGGCTTTGCTATTGAACCGCAAAATAAATAAAGATTATTATATTAAGTGTCGTGAGAAAGAGTCGGTCGAATAAACTCTGGATTATGGTAATGGTATTGTTATGATGTATAAACTAAAATAAATGTAATAATAACTGCAGTGTCATTACATAATATTTAAAAATGTAATATAGGTAGTAAAGAAACACACAAGCGCAAGCTTCGCTAATTCCACTTTATTTAGATTTTTATTACAAAAAACTAAGTATGACAGGTTTCGAAACATCATACCTCATACCTGATGATGATGTTATTATAAAATGCAGTTCCATCAATAATAGAGATACACTAGAGATACACAAAGTATAAATTATAAAAATAATATAAATTCAAATTGAAGGTCATAATACAAGGTATTTGTAATTACTAATTACTGTATGCTTATCTAATATATATTATAAAGGCGAAAGTTTGTAAGGATGTATGGATGTATGGATGTTTGTTACTCTTTCACGTAAAAACTACTGAACCGATTACAATGAAATTTAGCACACATATAGAGGGTAACTTGGATTAACACATAGGATAGTTTTTATCCCGGAAATCCCACGGGAACGGGAACTATGCGGGTTTTCCTTTGCAAACGCGGGCGAAGCCGCGGGCGGAAATCTAGTGAGATATGTTTTAAGTAGGTATATATATATTTTTTTGAGAATAAATGGAATTTAGATGTCTTGCCTTATTGAAAGAATCAGTTCATATTCATATCGTAATGAATTCTACAAAATCGTAAACGCAAAACATTAAGCATTCTAGTCTGTGATCTCTTTAGTACAGGACATTAATCTTATATCATACTTATCATTTAATTAGATCCGTGCGCCCTTGCGGCTTCAATTTTATTTTATAACGTCATACACACGTCCCCTTACAAACAGAAGATTTAATTCCCTCCATGAGTGCTGAGATTTGTATAGATATAAGGTGCAAAATGGTTTGCGTGCGGTAATTTTATAGTGTTTCTATACGTACGATGCGCCCCTTGTACGTTGTCCTCTACGCTACTAGCCACTGGTTGCGACAAATTAGTAGGGTTGGCACGTATAAGTTTTTAAAATTTACCTGAAAAGTGGACTTTCAATTACAATAACTATATCTCCACCTTGAAAATATTCTCTTTAAAAACAAAGAAAGATAAATAATAATAATAAATAAAAATCGTTTATTTGTTTCATAACACAGTGTACAATCAGTTTTGATTACAGTAAAAATTACATATTATAATAACGGGCACTTAATAGAGATACACTAGTCCCCACACTAGGATCCCCTGTGTTGTGGGAAACTATAATTAGAACCACAAATTCTAATACTTAGTCCATAAAATAAAATGATCATTTGATATTCTTCTTACACCGGCTTAAAGTCATATGAACCTTTGTACCTTAGCAGTGGCATCCCTATTTTACAAGCCAAACTGCATTTTATGTCTTGCGCCTTCCCGCCGGATATTAAGCCCCAAACTTAATCACGTCCCTCTTACATTATTGTGTAGTTGAAATATTTTTTATACAACTCATTAAACACCGTTAAATTCCCACGAATTCAATCTTTTTTTATGGATCCTTTTTATTTTCACAATTAGTTTCGTGAAGTAATTCGTTCACGCTGCATAATTCCTACGCCATTCAGCGAGCTTTAAGTTCTATCATTCAATTTTTATAATTGAATAATGTGCCTTTATGCGACGGTGCGGTGTTCGCATTACAAAGGGTAATGTGCATTTAATTTATCTCTTCAATATAATTAACGATTCCGCTCACGATTTATGCATGCACAAAGAAAGTTCAGAATTGTTAAAATATATTTCAGGGCTATATAATTTGGAACAAGAAAAGATATTGTTTCCAGTTTTCAAAATAGGTATTCTGTGCTATGTAAACATAAATTTCGCATGATTTCTTTATATAAGTACTTAATATAGATATAATATTTATTTTTTAGTTTTATCTTGCGTAGTTAGTTAATAATTATATACAGTAAACATCTGCCAGCCGCGACCGCTACGAAAAAATTGAGCGTTACAAAAAAGTAGATTTTAAACTGTATTTAAATTTGCATCAGCGATACTCGTGATGTAGATGAGTAACGTCACGTGTAGCCTCCCCGCGCCTAATTGACACCCCACACACCCTTGATTTTTCTATACTTTTTATTTTCTAGTGAACAAATTTTTGTTACAGGCTAGCTTCCCATTTTAGGTTAGATTTTTAAGTGATATTTTGCTCGTTTCATGAATTTTAGATATATGACAGGTAGGTATTTAAAATTGTAGGTAACATAAAACAATATAATAATAAATCTGTGGTTTAAGTAAACTGGATAAAGTTTCGTTTACTGCAAATGAACAAGGAATACAAACATAATAAGGGTGTGTGTGGAACGGACGTTGGTGGATAGAGCCGTATTATTTGTCAACGTTCTGGCTCAGGGCGGCACAATCTTAAAATCGATTTTCATTTATTCGCAGATTATCCGAAATAAACCGTCGGTGGTTATGAAAAAAATAGAGCAGACAGTTCTATTCGATGAAATTGTAGCGACGACAACGAAATAATATATGTAGTTATTGAAATATAACCTTTGTGTAGTTATTCATCTTTTATTACACCCGCATATAACAAGCCCCTACAAAATTAAAACAAAAGAAATAAATGAGCTATTTTAATACATAATCCAACTCTACCATTGATACAATCATAATTGTGATGATATTGGATTTTAATATATCATTTAAAAAAATAAGATTGGGTACAGCGAAGCTCATAGGCAGAATTCTCTTCATCGATAAAAATCTTAGAATAAAAATACTTAGTGTGTAGTTTACTGGTATCTAAATTGTTCGCGCAACTCTCGATAGGTGGTGTTGGGTGTCTCTTTGGATCTCGGAGCAATTATCAATTATCAATTATCAGGCTTGTTAATTGCTCCGAGCTTTGGATGGTTTACTTTTCAATAGCTAAATTATTATTGTCAAGGTGCTAGCCAATTTCGCCTACTATTTTTCTGAAAGTTTCATTTTTTATTTAAATGTTCATTGTTTCTTCTGAACCAATTTATTTGTTATTTGATATTAATTATTAAACGTAACTGTTTGATGCATCTATAACATTGTTGTGATAAAAAGAAACAGCACAATAATTCGATGAAAATAATTCATGAATTTTTTTTATACCACGAGTAGGTACCTACTGTATGTACCTACTCTCATGTAACTTACGTATTTCAACGATCGAATGAAAATATACGTTAAAAGTTATATTTTGTTTTTACACTCGTAGCATTCGTAGCTCTATGCAAACGTATGGCCACGGTAGATTCTTGGTCGGCCGGGCAAAATCTTTACAAATGTGCGCCGTTATCGTACCGCCCTATTGACCGTCCGTCCGACCGCACATTCCTCAGCCTGAAAAATAACGGGTTTATTTAATTTTATAGCCTCGCCGCGTGCTGAATGGCCGATTGGACCACGGTGACGGAGGGCTTTCTTTTTTTTGTATTATTCGTTGTTTGTTTGCTTTTATAGTTTTGAGTGTGGTCATCTGTAGATGAGTTTGTTATTCTTTGATTTGAAAAAATATTATTGGGAAAGTTTTTATATCGACTGCGCTATATTGTAATTTTATAATTTAGCTAATGAACTTGATTGTTTCTCTGAAATAAAATTACTTATATAAAATTTACATAATCGACTTAACTCATTCGACCAGCTTATTTTAATTATAAGATTTCCCTCAACGATGTCCCCGTTAGTGATTTTTTATTATACTCTTTACGTGCATATGTTTGCTAGCTAATTATGGATCAGAATAAACACAATATCCTGGTTTCCCCGGTGTTTACTTTTCCCATGGCAGCACAGTTCGACGGTAGGGTACTGATCTTATTAATTTAATCCCCGTAGATAATATTGCGATTTGTCACGTTTTGACGAATTTGATTTGCACGAAATGTAAAGTTAAGTCGAAATGTATTTTGGACTAATTGATTACAACTATCTGGGTAATTGATCAAGCAAAGTTTAGTGATATATAATTGTAAAAAGACAATTATTTTAATGGAAACTACATTAAAAATAGAATGTAAGACTATTACCGATTGGTCAATATATAGTG
The DNA here is from genome assembly GCA_029959065.1 of Colias behrii. NCBI lineage: Eukaryota > Metazoa > Arthropoda > Insecta > Lepidoptera > Pieridae > Colias > Colias behrii. The sequence goes on along the minus strand of JARWMC010000005.1, from coordinate 9,179,477 downwards.
AATTGAAACGTTGTTTACCACATTATTATAAATGGAAACGTTTAATTCTACATTATTACTACTAATAACTATGTGCATGCTTAGATTTTAAGTCTAAGTATCGATAACTATAGCTATCTATTAAGGAAAACATCAGAGTACTAATATTCCATTGATATCGAATAATTACACAATTGTTAGAAAAAGCAAGGCCAGCGTAAACTATTGTAGCGTAAAATTGTCCGATATTATGAAATGACGAAAAAAATTAACGAAATGTGCGTAATCCGGTTATTTTTTACGCAACTGCTTTCAATATAACTTTCATTGACTGGTTTGTTAAAGATTTTGGCAATATACCTACGCGTATATTTTATAAGGTGAAATACTATGACCCCCTGTGTAGAGACAGTTTTATTTCTCCATTACTAAGCAATTACTTATAAACCAGTACAAATTTACAATGAAATGTAATCATTTTCATATCGTATATATTCTTTATAATGCGGTAAATAACAAAAAATAATCAACTAAAGTTATAAATTGATCAGAAGTTGTGTTACAATCTATTTAGCTACAGATAGAAACTGCAACCTATAAATTATTTTTATATAAAAGAAATCCAGTTTTTCATACAATTAAATAATGAAGAATCTATTTATAGTCAACTTTTTGTTTCTAACGCAATTTTAAATTAGATTCATTTAGCGATTAAACTGACCGAATTATCACCTTAAGGTTATTTCTGTTCTTTTTATTTTGACCTTATTTTTTACTTAAAACTTTTTGTTTTTGGTTACGTATTGCATGGAAAAAGCGTTATTCTTATTAAATCTGTTCAAGTATTTGGAAATCTTATAATAATTTGAGGTGTTGCTTGCAAATTGCTTAGTTTTTAAGTAAATTTATTCAGCGAATTAAAACCAGCTTAATTCTCAGCCGGGAGGAATGTTATTAAAACAAGTGGAGTAAACAAAATTCAAATGAGTAAAACAAACTTGGCTACACAGACTGCTTTACATGCCATCATTTGCTTATTATTACACCCTCTGTAGCAGTTGATGAACGTTTAAAATTATTCCACTTTAAAATATTTTTAGAATATAATTTTACTGGTAACTATTTGATTTTTTTTCGTCTATTTTAATTTTAACAATTTAACAATTTAACATTAACGTAGACATAGACAAACAAACAACTAACAAAAAATAATAATGAAACAGAAAAATGTATTTTTTTATTATTAGGTACAATTTACATAATATCCTGCAATACATATATTACATATTATTTAATTTATGACAGTTACATACTCTGTATCAATAATGTAATCATTCGAGATTTTTCATTGAACGGTTTTAACAAAAGTTAATACTACAAGTACTAAACAGTGCTTGTTAGTCACTCAATTTAAAAAGAAATCATAAATCCATATTTTACGCGAAATGTTTCTTTAAATTACAATAAGTACTTAACTCTGAAAGCGTCACGCGATATCAGTTCGCGTGAGAGCCCTTAAGCCGTCTCCGTCATTAGCACACTTTGTAAACTGACGAAAGGTTTAAAGCTACGTTTAATTTATGTAAATTTCTATTTCGTTTTCTTTGCTAGGACTTAATAAGGGACGCGTTAACAACGACTTGAGGATTATGCACAGACTTCACTTAACACATTTGTGATCAATATTTGCAAGTATAATTCATTAGCTTTGCGAATTATTCGCATGTTTTGATTTATTAAATTATATGAATGTAATGTCTTTATGTTAGTAAACAGTTTTTAACTAGAAATAAATAACAGATTTATCTAATATCTAATATATATTATAAAGGCGAAAGTTTGTAAGGATGTATGGATGTATGGATGTTTGTTACTCTTTCACGTAAAAACTACTGAACCGATTACAATGAAATTTAGCACACATATTGAGGGTAACTTGGATTAACACATAGGATAGTTTTTATCCCGGAAATCCCACGGGAACGGGAACTATGCGGGTTTTCCTTTGCAAACGCGGGCGAAGCCGCGGGCGGAAATCTAGTACTTTCATAATTACGAATAGTACCTACCTCATAGCAAGTATGTAATATTTAATGGCAAGTATTCATTTTAAATGAGAATAATAATATAAAGAAAAGTTAATGTTATTCATTATCATTTATCAGAGTTTAGTAGCCAACGTGCGCTTAGAATTTTTGTCGCATATCCAATAAATCGCCTAACGTTTTCGTATATCGAAACGTCAATGAAGGCAACCTTTTTATCGGGCGTATAATTGTATTTCTTGAGCGTATTCGAAGACTAATCGTGGGCTTACACTACGCGGTCGGCGACACCATCAGTTTCCAACACAATGGCCATTCACAATAGGCCAAAACGGCACACAATAGTGGCAGTTTACCCCACAACACCGGCTCAATGGTCAGCCGTCTATCCCTCATTCCGAAAAACTCAAGGAAACAAGCAGATAAGAGTGATTAATTGGTTTAAGTCGATTTCAATGAAAGCGGCAACGCTGAGCCGATTTTTTACGTAAAGGATAAGTTTTAATCTGTTCCTTTCATTTCAGATTCGTTGTAATTTATCATTTCTTATTTATCTTGTTGAAAAATTTGCTTACCGTAGGCTATTTTTTCTTGAAAATCTATTGTTAAAGATGATGTTTTTGTTTCATTATTACATTAAGACCTAACCTACCTATCTATTATTAACCCGTATGTGACGTTCTGTTGTCCAAAAACTAAATAGGTTCAATTTGAAGTAAGCATCTACTTAGTTCATACAAGTTATGTTTAAAAATATATTTTATATAATATATGCTACATCTTGTAACCTCTAGGGTATCGGAACCCTTCTATAGGTGTTTGACTGACAAAAAGGCGATGAAAATTGTTAAAAGTTGTCATGATTTGTTGGGTTACATGCTTCGAGTTACCCGGCAATAAATTTAGCGGGTATAAGAAATAAACGCGTCAATGTAAACCGGGTTGACGTGTCTCTAGTGATGTGCGTATGTTTATCGATTTATCTATTAAAAATCATCTTCAATATATCCCATTCAATATTATGAGTTGCTCTTAGAGCTCTATGTTTTATTAAACACACATTTTCAGTCACATTTTTTTAATTTTGCTTGAATATTTTTAACATTCTCTTGTATACCTTATTATACAAGATTAATATACAAATAAAGAAAAATACAACTTATACAGTAATTCAATATTTTGAGTCACCATAATGTAAGAAATAAAGAGCAAATAAAGCTTTCAACAAATATTCCATTGACTTGACTTTGAACAGTGTGTTGAATAATATCCATTTGTAATCTAGGTATCGATATTGTTATGTAAACAATGACATCCCTAGCAGTGGGGTTGTTTATGAATGGATCGCAAATTGATACAGAACGCAAGGCGTTCGTGTCGATTTATTTAGGTTTTTAGGTATTCAATATTCGAGTCATATCTATGTTAATAAGCGTTTTGTACACGGGTTTTATATAATTTTGTCTTATTACTTATACAGACGTATGAATATTGAATACATGAAAAGTGGTCGTTTAATTATATCACTTCATAACGGCTCTACCATTTTGGTTACCGGTTATTGTGTTGCGATATTCATATCTTTTCAAATTTGATATTTTTACAAAGAAAATTAAAAATTAAAAACGTGGTTTCAATCTAATTTGAATTGTTTTACATATTTATAGACAAATATTTTTGAAAGAGATTGGTTAATAAAACTCATATCTAATAAAATAATTAATAGTTCTTGTTATAACATTTTGTAGCGTCGGTTATCACTTACATTGCATATCACTAATACTCGTTATAATAATATGATGATAGTATAAAGGAGTAATAAATCATTTTTTGACAACCCTCATGTGTGGCTTAATTGATTTAATACAGAGTAGAGATGTAAGAAAGATGGATAACAAGACGGACAAAAGGTAATCCATTCTTATTCATATTCAATTTTGTAATATACATCTACGGGGATTGAATGTCGTTGCATTGTAAAGAAGTGAATAGAAGCTTATGGAACATGTATAATACGAACAAAATTTGTTGTTACGATGCAAGACTTTGTTTTATATAAAATATAAATTATTTTTGTTGAAATAATCACATTTAATGAAAATTTCATGTAAATATAAGTTTTTAAAATTTCTACAATCAGTATTTAATAATACTTATGATAACTTTTAAAAAAATCTGTACTTTTTTTGAATTACTAGAACTAGATAATCTTGTTTTCAGGAACTTTGATATAAATTAGTGATGGGCCGAATGTGGATTGAACCGAATTCGAACTTCGGCCGAACATTCGGTACATGACAACGCCGAATTCGAACTTCGGCCGAAGTTCGGCCGAAGTTTGGCAGATCTTCCCGCCTTTTATTCAATGAGTCATTCATGTTATGATTACCTAACATTATGTATGATTAAAAATAAATAATTATTTCCTTTTCATACCTAATTCTGCGTTTTATTTCATTAAAATAATATAATTCCATTGACTTTGAATACTCAAGAAATAATAAAGTTTGTGACTTCATAATACATTTCACCTAACTAAACCTATAATTAAATAAATTATTTTAATTGATCATAATTATTATCGATGCTCATTCTCTCGACTCGCAAGGGATATCGGCGTGATATGTATGTATGCTGGTCCACCTACTACTATGACGATGATGTAACGAATTTCGGCCGAAGTTCGGTATTATGAACCGAATTTCGGCCGAATGACTGAATGAAATTCGGTTTAATGTGCCGAATTTCGGTTAAACCGAATGTGAAACGAACTTCGGCCCATCCCTAATATAAATACAATTGGGGTGACATATATATTATGTATTTGATTGAATTTGGACAACGGCTATTACTAGTTAAGTTTCCAAGAGCGAAGCGTTGGGGTAATGCTAATATTCCATATTTTTCTTTTATTCCCTCAGAATAAGTAGTAATCTTTAATAAAATATAATTTTATTATTTTAATATGAAAAAAATCTTTAAATCTGTAGGTATATTTATTTTATTACTTTGATAAAATTTAGTCTGTAGGTCTAAGAAAAATACATAGGTGCTTCAACAAGGCCTACTTCTCGTTATTATAATAATATATCGATTTAGCGTCAAGGAATACAATTAATTTATCTATTTTAAAGGAAACTTGCAATATTTAGGCTAAATTGTCAAATTATATAATTTTTGTGAGTAACTCGCGAGCGACCTGTTTTTTATAATATATAATGGATTTTCTTCCATGTAAAAACGTTCTCATATACATATCTACTGAAATTATCAGGTAGGTAATAAAATTTTTATATATGTTTCGCCTTAGAATGTCGAAGCCGACGGACAGCCAATGGTTTCATAATTTATACATTGTTATTATTTTTATCCCTTTCCCAGATAAAAGATTATTATTCTAAAGAGAAATTTTGACGATAATTTATGATTGTTTTTTTTTACTCAAACTAAATAATCATTCATGGGGTCATTGACCACACTAGAATAAATTATAGTTTAGTAGGTATAAATAAGGGTAAGGGTTGTTTCTGTGACGGTAACTTGCGGCGTGGTGCCAACCTGTTTTATTGATGGTGTCTTCAACGAGCACCACTTATCTTTAGTAACTGCATTTAACATTTGAATAAGGTATAAATGATGAAAATTATGTTTAATTTATACAATGTAAATTTATTATTAAGAGAAATGAATTTTATTAAGTATTTTTAAACCTAATCGTTAAAGTAAATATGTAAAAATATTTAAACGATGCCGCGTTCTTTAATTTCCGAACTGGTAAAATAATAAATTGCTAAATCTCCTCAAAGTCACTTATCATCTAAAACTAGCTTAAAATAGTTATAATTATGTTGTTTTCTTTGTAATGGACCTAGTTACATTGCTTTAAATGATCCGTCATTATCGGTACTCGCCTATCTATTATAGGAAAATAAACTTCCAAAAAATAAATGGTGAAGCATTAGTACAGACTAATTGTCCATTAAATTAATAGAAAACGAATTATGCGGGACTTTATCATTTTAATGAACAATTAAGGCTGTTTTAATTTTGTAAAAGAAAATTAATACACCATTAATAGCTGAAAATAGATTTGAATGTATCGCGTAACAACGTGTTCGTTACCTCCATATTGAATTGCAGTTTCTAAATGACAAGTAATCTAGAGTATAGACCGTAAAATAGTTAAAAGCTATCGTCCGATCGTAATTTGATTCAGTATCGTTTTTATTTAGGCCTAAATGCAATACCGCACAATCTGCCCACTTACGGTGCTAAGCGTCGTTTCAGGGGTAGAAGGTCGTAAGTGCGTAGCCGGCTTCGAGCGAAAAGCTCTATTGCAGTAGAGCTTGCGTTCAGAAAAAGGAAAGGGCACATCCCCGCTTTAGGGTACTATAGTTGGCTCATTCATTCGCTTCCCGCCGGTGGCAGCGAGCGCACGTTTCGCGACTCGGGCGAATTGTACTAAGACGATCGCGAAAAAACTTTTCAGTGCAGTGTCGAACGATCCTTGTAAGCACTCGAATATGAACAAGATTCTCTCGTGCTGTGAATTTAACTAAGTGAAAAGAGACTGATCGGCGGCTGGAGTGTTCTGAAGAGGCTAATTAAGAGCTAGGCTAATTGGCGGGGCCGGCGTTTCATGAAGGTGAGCCGACTTTTATTTCCGTTCAGCAATCCCTCTAATTGCGTCAATTAGTGTAATGCGGCGACAACTTTGAAGAGTCCGCTTAATGATCGCCATGGTTGCTTGTGTAGCCTTTGAAAAACTAATGAAAATAGTGTATAACGAATTGTGTCTGGTTTCAGAATAATTAATACTGAGCCTTAGGCCGCCACCCTTCCCTGTATTCTTACTTGCAGTTAATTAACTATTTTACCAGATAAAGAGGTGCTTTTAACAATACCGCGGTACAAGTTTTCTAAATTGCTTTTTATGTGATAAGGAGGTGTACACTATTTTAAAACTTTATCATGAAAAGTTTATAAAGTTCTAATGTGTAGTGAATTAATCATTCGTAATTTTTAAAATTAAAGTAATTTATATAACTTCTTATTTATAACATTTCCTAATTATAAAAAAGCCTCTCTAACACAAAATAAAATAAAACATTTTCGCGAGTTTTTATTTTATTTTAAAAATTAAGTAATTACAGGGAAAAAGATATTGTTTATTTTTTCATTCTAATTGGAGTTGAAAACGCGAACGCAACGAGTGAATATATTGCCGCTAAAGTTGTCAGTAAGCTCCTGAATCATAGGCAGTAAATTCTCTTTCTGAGAACTGTCTATTTGTACAAATTGTGCAAGTGACGTACGACATAAATAATATTCTAATAAATTATCCGGAAAACTGTTAATAATATTACAGCAAGTTACATCATTAAAAGTAAAAACTTGGAAAATAAATTATTTTATTATTTATTTAATAGTTACATAAATTATAGGCAAAGAAGTTTTGAATGAATACCTACGCAAAATATTATAAAATTAAGCCCATAACTGTAAACTGAGTAGGTATTTCTCCTAACAAATACACCGAGTTCCATGAAAAACTAATAAGCTAATAAGAATAAATAAAACGCCTTTGAAAATAGCATTATTAAAATTGCCAATTAAGCGTACAGTAGCAATTCTTTATTCCCCTAATGAGCTCTCACAGATAATGTTTCCTGTTAATTTGTTTGTAGATATACCTACGTTTAGAATATTTCTTGTATTTATTTACTCAAGTCGGATGTTAGAAGCGTCGATTAAGCATCAATTATTTTTTAAACTTACATTAATAACGAGAAATAAATTGATTGTGACATTTAAGAGCAATCAATATTGATATAACTGATGATAAAAAGAAGTTCAATGTTATATCTTCTAACTGAAGAGAGCAGTCTGCAGTTTTTATCATTTATTAAAAACTACTTTACTATACCTAGCTGAGTATGATCTATTAATCAATACAGGACACAGGTATAAATATAATATTTTGTCACTTAAAAGTAAAATCTTATCATTTTTGTCTTAAATCTAAATATAATGTTCTAATTCTAACTCTATCTATTTTTGTATAACAATACAAAGATAACGAATTGCGTTTGAAGTTAAAAATATACGAAGATTTTTGTAAAAGTGTAATTCCGTTGAGCTCGAAGCGACATGGTTGTACCAAAAGCCAATTAGAATGGCGTATCCTGCTTGTTTATTCTCTAATTAGCAAGTGGCGCATTAGAGGTACATCACTAGACCAGGAGAGTGCTATGCTTCATTCGTTTTAATTATAAACATTGCTCATTGGGTTCTTATAATTACTAATGACAATTAAGGGAAGCTTTATTGCGCTTCTTAAATAATGACTATGATTCCACATGTATTTTATGTTGGTGATTTATGAATAAGTTTAGACGTAGATCGTTCTTAAATGTAAAGTTACACGTTTTTTTGTATTGTATGTAAAAAAAAAAACAAAAAAAAAAGTATACTTTCCTGGGAAAATAAACATAAAGAAAGACCAAGTGATTTTATACATTTCATTTCAATTTAATATAAACAATTCCGCATTTACTATTTAGGTACTACAATCAAGAACCAACTTCGTTAAGATCGCTATGTAAAGCCCGTGGTTCATAAGCTCGTGCGCAGGTGATGTAATAATAAAATCTGATTTAATTCTGAGTCTCGCGGGCAAGATCACCATAAAGCTTTAACGTATAATTATTAATTAATATTGTAGGTAGATATGCCTGATTCTAAAACCTATAACAAAATATGTTTCCATTTGTTATTTAAATAATGATAAAAATAAGAAATATGCTTGTTCTTTTTTTAATTTTACACACATCTGAATATTGAGCAATCTTTCATTTTTATTTATTAAGACAATACATAAGCATCTCTATAAGTATTGTAATCCCATACTATTAAGGGATTTCCGTACCTCATATTCTAATCGGAATTGAAGCCATCGAAATTATAAATTTACTCTACTTACTGATCTAATTCCCACGATATGATTTAAATCTAAACACAGTAAAATAATTTCAAAAATTTGCAGTAAAATATATACCTACGTAATTGATGTTAAAGATATCTAACCCGCTTACCAATTAGTCTATTGAATACAAAGTTTTACATTACCTGTATAAAATTTTGTGCATGCAAATTAATTAATTTCAGCCAATTAATAAACCCGTTTTAATTAACGAGGCTGTTAGGATAAATTAATCAGCAGTGCTTCGTCCGTTCACAATGACCGCGTTTCTAATATTAATTACAGATAGGATTATATCATTTCTATCTGTCCGTAATTTTCTAAAATAACCCCACCGCGTAATAATCATGTTGAGTACGACCGGAGCTTATGTGTTTTAATGGATTTAATTTCAACTAATTCTCAATCAGTTTGATTAAAAAATTTACTTAACACTTGGAGTTTCGACCTCACCCAGCTTTAGGTTACATTAACTTAATCACGCGACCGTAATTTTAAACCCATTTTTACTAAAATAATTGAAGTTCACTTCTTCGCTTATTAACCGTCCTATTTATTTTGTTACCATGCCGTTGAACAATAGTTTTATTACAAATGATGTTTATGATTTAATTACGTAATACTATTTATACAATTAACGACACAATAGGCACCTTTATCAACCGTGCCTTGGAAATTAAAATAACTTGTTTTATTATCACATACTCGTATTATAATTATTTAATACAAAACACTTATCAAACGTGTACTTATGCTATTTGTTTTCACGACTAGAAGACGATAATATGCAAAACATCTTCGCGAAAGAAGAGGTTTATTAACTAGATAATGTGGGAGGCCTTCGCTGTATGATGTAAATACAGCCTAATTCATTCATTTAATAATATTTTAATAAATGAAAGTGACATGTGCGGCGCGCGGCCGGTCGCGATGCGGTAGGGTTGTCATTAGCGATTGCCTGCAGTGACACGGGGTCACCGGGCTTGCTAATTGGTCCGCTCCACAGTTTTCTCTTTCCTGTATAGCAAACAAATTAGTACGAGGAACACTTGACTAGGGTTATCGCTGGGCAAAATTGCGAAATATCGGACAAATTTCGGAATAGATTTTTCATTTTCATTGTAAGATTAAGCCATAAATGATTTCAATTTCGGATTCATACTGTATACATCTGTAATAAAAATTATATATTTACAATGAAGCTATTGCTTCTATTATAGAAACAAAATCAAATATCAAGTAACATTTCAACCCAGCTTGAAAGAAAAGCATCTCATCTCTATAATTTTTTAGGAGACATTAGTTAACATTTACAGAAATGCTTTTGAATGCTATTAAATATTATATTTTAAGGCAAGTGGAAATATATAACTAACACTGCGCATGTTTCTGGGCAACGGTTGTCACTAACCCAGATAGCCCGTGCCCTATAAAAAGTAAATTTTAATCGTTATCGGTAGCCCTGAAGGTCACTTGTAATTAGGTTGTAGTCGAGTCTTGTTTTTCAGTGGCGGCGGTTGCGCTTCCTCTTGTTGCTTATTTAATTACTAGGCAGCTGTCTCCTACTTGAATAAGCCTTCGTCGAACAGACTGGACAACATAAGACAGAATATGTTTAATAATTTTAGAGTTATAATTTCACCTTTGTTCTTATAGACGTTTTCAACAAGTTTTTTACCCTACATTATTTTTATGATAGGAAAATTCCATCAACGGTTAACTCGTTAGCTTTTTCCTGAGCAAATTATTTATTTTAAAAGCAATTATCGACAATCCTACTCGTGGAAGGAGGTAATTGTTCCCCATCGAGGATTATATTGTAACAACCTACGTAAAATCTGGGAGAGCTAATTAAGTCAAAATCACTCAAGATACGATGAAATCATCTAATTAAAACCGATACGCGAGAAAGCGTTGTTATTTCTAAAAATACTTTGTATCTTATCGCTTCGGTAAACGTTTCTATAAGTACACAGAAGTCAATTGTTTTACATATTATCTGTGTGTTAACTGTTATCTTAATAACATCGTATACATAATTAGAAAGTCTTGGACCACTCATTGGTTTATGTTTGACCAGATAACCTCTCGTGGCGTGACTAATGACGTGCGTTCGAGTACGTTTGTTTGTATACAGGGGTCTTTGGCTACGTGCATCAACGTCAATATTGTTTTTCCTATATGAATTTTGTTTGCTGCTCGATGTTATGTGTCGTTAAAATTTTATTATCATTGATCTGATCTTCAATAAATTGTTATGTAATATATCTACATATTACATTTTAAATATGTTTAAAGCCATTCATGTATTATTCACAATTAATATAGTATTGTATACTTAGATATTACATTTATAAATATCAATACAAGCCAGGTAATTAATGTACCCTTAATTTTAAAATTGACGACAATTATCATAAATACAGTATTTTCTATTTCCGACGAGTCCCTAATTAGTGTTCCTACGTTAGCGACTTGAATGCAAATACTGTGTTATTAGGCAGGTTAATTAAAGAGTTATCGTTCGTAATTAACCCGTTTCGGTACAGTACGTGTGCCCATAGCTTGTACAAACACCACTAATTAAGAAATTCCTCTTCATTAACTCAATTAGATTTATTCACATCAAGACTATGTACCTAAATAGCCCAATTAAAAATACTGAGTTAATTCTAGCATAATTAGTGCATTTCAATGTAAACATTGACGTTGTGCATACATTCTAATACTTATATGCGTTGCATAATCGGATTACTTTCTTTGCCAAGAATTATTTTAATGAAAGAAGACTTTGAAGTGCGAAACTGTAGTAGGATATTGGTTTATTCTTTAATGGGCTTAACTTAATCATTTTCTCGTCTCGCATGAGCTTACTCGTAAAGTATGTGCCGACTGCATTTGTTTGTTATCCAGTAATAGGTTAACAATACGTGACGAGTTTTATAGTAACTGAACAAGCTGATATAAAAGTGTCACAATCGACAAAAGTTCGGAAATACAGTGCCATTGTCAACATGGTAGGAAGTCGCGACCCGCCTTGGGTTATCTATTATAATTAAGAATGAACTATTGACGTCAAGAACGAAACGTATCACAGCGGTTGACAGCAACAATCGGTTTTTATTAGAGACCCGCTCTAGATAACCCTCATTAAGTCGAAAAAGTCGAAGCTTCATTAATGCCATTATCAGTTGAAGGATTCTTAGGACTAGAAGTTTACATATTATCACAACATAAAGACGTCAGTCTTTTATGGTTTGACGTTCGTAATTGAATTTAATTAATTGACGCAGGCTTATTAACTTTGTTGTGCTGTTAAATGATTTTATAACGTAATTACTCAATAAAATTTATGATAGATATCATATTTTGTCTTCTTTTTTTTTGTTTAAAACTAGTCATTAAAAATATCTACGTCAGTATTTTTTTAAATATTCGAACCATTATATAATATAGGAAGTAGGGATGTAACGATACATGATTTTGCCGATACGATACCGATACCGATATTTGTAATAAAATATCGGCGATACCGATACCGATACCGATATCGATGGCTTGGTAGAAAAATAAATAGTGAATTATGCATAAAAGTTACCAACATTTAACAGAGACTCAACTGTAAATCGTATTCTTTTAAATAACAATGCCAAATCAAAAAACAAGAAAACCATTTATTTTAGTATTATTATTTTGCAAAGTCAGTTAAACTTTAAGTTATACACATACAATCAGTTCCTAATAAAAGTTTACTATTGGTAGAGTTTTTTCAAAAAACAAAGTGCGCACGCGCGGGCGGCCTCCCGCATCGTTCATTGGGCGCGGTTTTTTGAATTGTTTGATATCGGTATTGGTTGTTTTATAATCGGCGATACCGATATATCGGCTTGCCGATTATATCGGCCGATATATCGGTATCGGTATCGGTATCGTTACATCCCTAATAGGAAGTAATACAAGATTTGATTGAACCTTCCTAATAAGTTGTACGAAATAATTTATGTACAAAACGGTACGAAAACAGGCGTCAGACTAAAAAAGAGGTCGGGCATTTATTGGTCGTTTCGATTTTAGTGCTTTTAAAGTACAGTCAAAGTTTGTAACGATGCCTCTGTTCGACAGATTTTATGCAAATTTCTGTAACTTTTCATTAAGTAGGGGACAAACTGTTTTCGTTTTTTAATACTTTGCTCTACCTAGAGCAAAGTGAGTAGGTACATATTTCGGCCCTTAAAGTTTTCTTAGAATTGGTCGAAACATAATGTTAAAAAAATACTTTTTCCTGATATGCCTGCCCTCCATGGAAAACCGCAACATTCCTGCGTCTGCTCTGATTGCTGCCCAAGTTAATTTAAGCGCCTGTAAGAATTATGTTAGGCATGCGCATGATTCTTATTTCTCTTTCAATATAACATGATTATGGTGGTAAATAATTAATAATAATTAATTTAATCGTAATTTACTACTACTTTGAGAAATTCATAACGGGGCAAAATTTTCAAGTATCGAAGTAATTGCGCCTCCGGATCGCGACTAACCGATCAACAATGAAATTCACAATGGGGTTAATACCCTCTTGATAGAAAGCGCTCATTTCCTCTGTTGGTACTTCATTCGTGGAGTAGCAAACACAGGTCGTATTGAACGGCAATGGCGACTAACGCTACGGCAATTTGAACGTTCAGTGGCCCGGCGCGCACCAACAGTCCTCGAAATTAGTAATACACACTGCCTGATGAATACTTCACAATTACACATACGCTTTGCTGACTATTGTGATTCGAATGTAATTAAATAATTAATAATGCATGCCTTATAAAAAATCATAGACTCTATTGCTATCTGAGGGTATGCAAATAAGAGCACAACATTCCCGTTGGTATGTTTAATTAATGAATAAAAAACTTATTTTGCTGAACCTATACCATATAGAAATAACAGTGAGAATGTATATTGTAATAAGAAAACACGTAGTTTATATTACAACCACAATTTGTAATATGATGTCTCTGTTTCACGCTAGCGTGTGGTCGACAGGAGTGATATTTGCGTTGTTATTAATTCCGCAAAATTGAAAGCCGATCCGGTCACAATGACTCTAGCAATTATTAGACCAGATTCAAACTGTTTTGTTGTTTCTCTTTTTCACTCCTTAATATTTGTCGTATTTGTTTGCTGTTCAAAATTTTTGCATAACGTAATTTATTAATTACCTTGACAACACAACTTTACTTAACAAACTTAATTATAGTAATTTATAGTCAAAATCGTTCCCAACATAATTTAAATAAAAAATCAATAAATTATAATTACCGCCGTTAAGGTTTTATTCACTAAATGTAGTCTTCACTCTCCAATTAGGACAGCTTAACTGAGCGTCGAGGGCTACTAATTTGAGACTTCTGTATCGCTCTCATCGATAGGAAGCTTGCCACCTAGGTAGGTGGCAAGCTTCCTATCTACAACTAGGTAGTTGTTTCAAGTAGATTAAAATTAACATTGTTTATACATTGATGTTTATAAATATTTTATTATGATGGAAATTTCCAAGAAAGTTACAAATAGATCAGATAATCAGTTTTTAATTTCGCTGAATGTAACATCTCATTTTTCCTATAAAATAAGATGATACGTGGGTGCAAGCGCAAGATAGTGAAGATACTAGGTATTAACGTAATGCAGAACCTTTAGTAACGTCATTTCTCGAAAGTTTTCAAGCGGCTTAAAACATCTCCAAGAATTTTTATTATAACTAAACAACATCATTAAAAAAAATTAATATTATATACTGCTGTTTTATCGATTTAGGCTTACATAGAAAAGTAGTGTACTGCCGTCGCATTCAATGCAAAACATAAATAAAAATATTAAAAGTCAATCCGTAGCAATTTCGCGTATGGAAACGGAGCAAACTCCCCGATTCAATTACAAGCGAGCATTTATCATCGAAGCTGACAAACGATGTCGACTTGTTATTTCCAGGACTAATGTTTGAGAACTATTGCGTACTGACCCCTAATTCGACGATTTTTCTGTACAAAACTGGTTTGTGACAACGGCCATAAATATCACTAGTTTGCTGAAAATATTATACAAGAATTATATTAGTATTTGGAAGTAGGAAGCAGCATAGAAATTCTGTATTAAGAATTACTTAAATCTTTTCAAATATATATATCTAACTTTCAGATATATAACGCGCAATACGTTTCTACGAACGCACGTTTGTTTTTCTTTTACAAGTTCCTAGTACTGATTGAAAGCATTGGTTTAAGAGAATGCATAATGGGCGGAAAAATGTCAAGCGTAAGTGTATTAAAGTTGGGGTCCGTTAAGTTTCCGCTGCGTGCCGTTCCTGATGTATGGTTGCGACGACAAATTGAAAACTGTACCAAATGGCCCGCGGTTCGCAGAGGGCACAACGGTTACCGTTTAATAAAAACCCACTGTTTTGGATAATTGAAACGTACGTGCATTTGTAAATATATCGAATTATAATCGTATGATTGTATCGCAGATATAGCTGGAATATGTAGGGCAGTTGCGAAATGCTTATATGCAAACATAGCAGTAATACGCAGTTTCAATTTTATTGAATAATAATTTAATTAGGTATATAATTTTAAATGTTCCATTTCAATAAATTAAGATTGCAAAACCGTAAACAAAAATAAACATGAAAAGAACATGACATCAACATTAACCTATACATAAAATAAATAATGGTATTAAATAAGTATCCTTCTTATTCAAATTCAATTATAAAGTATTATTGTTTCCCGTAAGCAATGTGGAATGTAGTTTCTGTTACAGTTGTATTCAATATAGAGTTTCGTTCGGCCAGAAAATAGTTGGGGGACGCGTGAGCGCGCTTCATACGGGACCCGCGTCGCAGACCTACGAATTATATCGGTAAACAATTGTTACAATTTTGCAACCGATGGAACCTCGATATTGAGTTAAAGTTAATTTAATATACAAAAAAGGCCGTGATATCGAAAACATGGATACCAGTTTGTTTTTGTTGTATGTAAAGCCATTGCACGAAAAATAACTGAAAATAAATAAGCGATGATCAGATATATAATATCAGATGCAGAATGAAAGTAAACAAAAATTTACTTAACACTGTAAAAAACAGGAATGCGAAAAAGAATAAGTCGAACCGAATGTCGCAAAGTAGTAATAAGTAATATTACCCATCTCATATCCCTAAAAATAAAATTCACTCTAACTAGATGTATTTTTCGTAACTGAGTCAAAAGAAATAATACCGTAAAGGGTACTTGTCCCTAACAAATAGTTATCTATCTATCTATACTTATAATAAATCTGTAGAGAGGCCAATTCTGTACATGAAATATATTAAAAAAAAAACTATGAAGGGGTGATAAGGGATCGCTACTGATGCCAAAAATGCAATCAGTAAAATTTTTGTCTGTCTGTCTGTCTGTCTGTCTGTCTGTCTGTCTGTCTGTCTGTATATTCGTTATAGAAACAAAAACTACACGACGGATTTTAACGAAATTTGGCACAATTATTCTTCATACTCCTGGGCAGGTTATAGTATACTTTTTATTACGCTACGATCAATATGAGCAGAGCAGTGAAGTGAAATATTGGGAAAACGGGAGAAGTTACTCCATTTTTTAAGCTTCCGTCGCGTGTGCAGCCTTAATGGTTAACCATTAAGGCTGCACACTACAGCTACATAGAAATCATGTACGACACAAATGTTCTTAAATTATTATTATTATATAAAAATAAATTCCTAGACAGCATAATATGTCTATCTTTTAAAATTGACTCACAATAACACGTAGTTTCAATAGCTTAGCAATTCGGAGCTTTCTGATTATATTTGTCGACTCTTACGTTTACAACACTCTCACTCATCCCTAATTAAAAAAGTTAACATTATTACCTATTCAATAATAATAATAAGAATCATGTAAATCGGTGTAGAAACACCAAAGTTATACATATAAAATTACGTAAGGTATTCAATGCGGTTCGCGCCTCTTTGATGGAAACCCATGGAGCGCATGTACTAAGCACGTCTTCTATGTCATCTTCGGTTTTCTGAGCTACTGAATCGATAATTTCGTCATCAGATAATGCAAACACGTGTTTACGTGAGTCATAAATTTATTATGGTATAGTCCTAAAATGTTTTCTAAGAAACAATAGTGTACTTACATTGTCGGCAAGTTTATTTTATTTTATTTTATTTTATTAAGGCTCATTAGCAGCTGTACATCGATTGTTTTACATAAAAAGTACACAAAAAAGTTCAAGTTCTTAAAGTCGGCAACTTATTTTTGTTCGAACAATAGAGATAATAAATTCCAAATGATCAAGTTGTAAAGGTTGTAAAATAAAACGTGCGGCGGGTCCGCGTGCGAGGTTCATTACCGTTCATACAATATTTGGCTGTTGATGCGAATAGACGTTCAGAGTGTTCGACCTTATTGACAGATTTCTTTTGTTGTTTTTCTATAGGTTTTAGTAGTGTTAAAGCATATTATTAGTTTACATTTTATTTCTTTATAAGTGAAGTACCAGTAGGTACGCATTTTAGTTATTTTGGAAGTGTTTAATTATATTAATAGTTTATTTTCGTAATTATTTGTTTTTCTATAGGTTTTGGTAGTGTTTAAGCATATTAATAGTTTACATTTTATTTCTTTATAAGTGAAGTAGCAGTTGGTACGTATTTTAGTTATTTTGGTAGTGTTTAATTATATCAATAGTTTATTGTCGTAATTATTTGTTTTTCTATAGGTTTTGGTGGTGTTTAAGCATATTATTAGTTTACATTTTATTTCTTTATAAGTGAAGTAGCAGTAGGTACGTATCTTTGTTATTTTGGTAGATATTAATAGTTTATTTTCGTAATTATCATATATTTATTATAGTAGTGTTTAACTATAATTATTATAGTTCATTTATAGATTTCTTTTGTTGTTATTCTATAGGTTTCGGTAGTGTTTAAGCATATTATTAGTTTACATTTTATTCCTTTATAAGTAGTAGTAGGTACGCATTTTAGTTATTTTAGTAGTGTTTATATTATAATATAATATTAATAGATTTCATAAGTGCAAGGTAGCTTCAGTTACTGTTGATTAAAAATACACAATGCCACCTAAAAAAAGACCATCTTTATCTCGAAATTCTAGAGATGCTAAGAGGATGAGAAATGCGCGTTCTCAAGAATCGGCAGAGGAAAGAGCACATCGGTTAAACTCTATGAGAGTTAGTGCCTCAACTTCTCGAGCCAATGAAAGCTCTTCAGAGAGAGAGATGCGATTAGCAGCTGACAGAGCGAGACGAGCTACATCACGGGCGTCTCAAAGCTTTTCTCAACGAGAGCTAAGGCTTACCATTGACCAAGAACAACATGTGTTATCCCGAGCAGCTGAAACTGCTTCACAACGAGAATTGCGTCTCACAGCTGACCGCGAACGACATACATTATCTCGCGAGTCCGAAACATTTACTGAAAGGGAATTACGTCTCACAGCTGACCGCGAACGACATACATTATCTCGCGAGTCCGAAACATTTACTGAAAGGGAATTACGTCTCACAGCTGACCGCGAACGGCATACATTATCTCGCGAGTCAGAAACCTTCACTGAGAGGGAATTACGTCTTACAGCTGACCGCGAACGTCATATATTGTCTCGCGAGTCAGAAACCTTCACTGAGAGGGAATTACGTCTTACAGCTGACCGCGAACGTCATATATTGTCTCGCGAGTCAGAAACCTTCACTGAGAGGGAATTACGTCTCACAGCTGACCGCGAACGTCATATATTGTCTCGCGAGTCAGAAACCTTCACTGAGAGGGAATTACGTCTCACAGCTGACCGCGAACGTCATATATTGTCTCGCGAGTCAGAAACCTTCACTGAGAGGGAATTGCGTCTCACAGCTGACCGCGAACGTCATATTTTATCTCGAGAATCTGAAACTTTTACTCAATATGAAGACCGTTTGACAAATGATAGGGTGCACCATAATATTGTTCGATCACTCGAAGATGAACATGAGCATGAACAACGACTAGAGTCGGTACGCGAACATTACAATTCTTTGACACAAGAACGATTAATAAGTTTGTCTAATGAAAGATTAAGAATCGAAAATATTCGGTCTCTTGAAACGGACGAACAGCGAGAGGCCCGTCTTACTGCAGACAGATTTCGACATAGTCTTAATAACTTAGATGTACACATAGAAGATCAATCTAGAAATACGGTGGCGTGGTCCGACAAATATAAAAGTGGGTTTGCTTATAACTTCACAATTGATTACAGATCATCTTCTGTAATAGGCGATATGAACGTGGTATGTTCTTTTTGTAATGCTTTAAAGTGGAGTAAGGAGTCGGCTGGATTCTGTTGTTCTGGAGGTAAAATAAATTTGCCTTCATTCGAAGACCCACCGGAACCTTTGAAATCATTACTATTAGGGGAACATGTGCAATCTAAACAGTTTTTCGACAACATTCGCACTTATAATAGTGCGTTTCAGATGACATCCTTTGGTGCTCAACAAATCTCCGAAGGTCCTTTCATGCCTACTTTTAAAATACAAGGTCAGGTTTACCATTTGATAGGATCTCTTTTGCCTGAAGACCAACCTAAGTTTCTTCAAATATATTTTGTATCCGACTACAACGAACAGTCGAATATAAGAAATCAATATTTCCCAAATTTAAATGCTGAACTCATTTCACAACTTCAGAACATGTTGCATCAGATTAATTCGTATGTATGCAGTTTTAAATCGGCATTAGAAGCTCTTCCTCGAGATGATGATAACAATTATAAAATTGTTATAAATGCCGATAGGCGTCCAACGCAGGAACACCCTGGGCGTTATAATGCTCCATCCACGAATGAAGTTGCTGTGGTATTGGTCGACCAGGAATGTGATAGGCGTGATATCGTTATCCGTTCCAGAGACAATCGTTTACAACGTATTTACGAAACCCACAGGGCTTACGACGGTTTACAATATCCTTTGATATATTGTCGAGGGGAAGATGGTTATAATTTTGCTTTATACCAAACTGATCCGCATACAGGCGCACCTATTTATAATAAAAAGATTTCATGCCTTCAATTTTACTGTTACCAATTGCAAGTAAGACGGAATAGGTTTGTATACTTGCAACGTTTTCGTGGCTTATTCAATCAGTTTATTGTAGACATGTACGCAAAAATTGAAACCGAAAGATTAGTTTATATACGATCTAATCAAAGGCAGCTGCGCGCTGAAGAATACGTGCACATTCGCGACGCCATGCAGCAAGATAATGATACGGTGAATATGGGCCGTTTAGTTATTTTGCCCTCTTCTTTTACTGGTGGTCCACGCTACATGCACGAACGTACTCAAGATGCTTTTTGCTACGTAAGAAAATATGGACGTCCCGACTTATTTATTACTGTAACTACCAATCCTAAGTGGGATGAAATCACTCGGGAGCTTCTTGAGGGTCAAGCACCGCATGACCGCCATGATATCATCGCAAGAGTTTTTCATTTAAAATTAAAATCAATGATAGATCTATTTACCAAAGATAACATTTTTGGAGAAGTATTGTGTTATATGTATAGTGTTGAATGGCAAAAACGCGGCTTACCCCACGCACATATCCTGCTTTGGTTAAAAGATAAGGTTCGACCTAATGATGTAGACAGTTTAATCAGTGCTGAAATTCCAAGTCCGATTGCAGATTCCGAGTTATACGACATTGTTAAAACTCATATGATACATGGTCCATGTGGTGCATTTAACGTGAATTCTTCTTGCATGCAAGACGGTCGTTGCACTAAAAGATATCCAAAAGCCTTAGTGGAAGAAACTGTAACAGGACATGATGGATACCCGTTATATCGTCGCCGTTCAAGAGATACTGGTGGTTTCACTGTTGAAAAGCGAGTGTCTGGACAACAGGTTATTTTAGACAATAGGTGGGTCGTTCCGTATTCTCCTGTGTTGTCCAGAGCATTTCAAGCTCACATAAATGTTGAAATGTGTAATAGTGTAGAGTCAATAAAATATATTTGTAAGTACATTAATAAGGGCAGTGACCAAGCTACATTTGCTTTGAGAAATGAAAATGATGAAGTTACAAGATTTCAGTCAGGCAGATATATAAGTTCTTCAGAAGCTGTGTGGCGGATCTTAAGTTTCAACATTCATGAAAGATATCCACCTGTGACTCATCTGGATGTTCATCTTGAAGGCGGTCAACGTATATATTTCAACACCGAAAATGTCACAGAACGGTTAGAGAACCCTAGACAAACAACTTTATTAGCATTCTTTCGACTTTGCCAAACTGATGATTTTGCAAAATCTCTTTTATATGAAGAAGTTCCATCGTATTATACCTACGATAAGCAACGAGGTGTCTTTAATCGTAGACGCCGTGGCAGGCCTGTAGATGGCGAGTCAGGTATTTTCAAAGAACATGTTCTTGGTAGAGTATACACCGTTCATCCTAACAACGCTGAGTGTTTCTATTTGCGATTATTATTACATACTGTGCGAGGACCAACCTCATTTATAGATTTGAGAAAAGTAGACGATGTTGTTTATCCCAGTTATCATGCAGCTTGCCAAGCGCGTCATTTGCTTGAAAATGATCAGCATTGGGATGACGCTTTAGCAGAATCCTGTGTTAGTGATAATCCAAGACGGTTACGTCATTTATTTGTAACATTACTTACATTTTGTAATTTGTCAGATGCTGTACAATTATGGGAAAAATATAAAGACAAATTTTCAGAAGACTTTCTTAGAAATATATCTAACAATGATGAAGGCACAACTAATGATAATTTCCGTGATCTTGCCATAAATCAGTGCTTATTAGCTCTTCAGGATGAGTTAACAGCAGTTGGCGGTAAATCACTATGTGAATATGGTTTGCCAACACCAACCTCAGTCGGAGAGGTAACTAATAGGGAATATTCCGCAGAGATTGGTTACAACTTAATGGAACTGCTGACAACATTAGAAAACGGTGTCCCAATGATGACTGCAGAACAACGTTCAGTTTATGACCGCGTGTGCGGAAGTGTTCAAAATAATTTGGGAACAATATGGTTTTTAGATGCACCTGGAGGAACTGGGAAAACCTTTTTGACTAAATTAATATTGGCTTATGTTCGAAATCAGCGTAAAATAGCTCTTGCCGTAGCTTCATCTGGGATAGCTGCAACATTGCTACCAGGAGGTAAAACGGCTCACACTATGTTCAAAATACCAATTGATTTAGATCGCACGGAAAGTCCAACCTGTAGTATTTCAAGAAATAGCGACAAAGCAAAGGTATTACGCGAGTGTAATTTAATCATATGGGATGAATGTACGATGGCCCATCGAAAAGCAGTAGAAGCGGTAGATAGAACTTTAAGGGATATAAGACAAAATGATCGACCAATGGGCGGTATCACGGTTTTATTTTGTGGTGATTTCCGACAAACCTTACCGGTAATACCACGGGGAACCCGAGCTGATGAGGTTAGGGCTTGCCTGAAAAGCTCTTATTTGTGGCGTGATATACAATCGGTGCATTTGACTATAAACATGCGAGTGAGAACTGGAGATAACCCGGATGATAGTCAATTTTCTGATTCATTATTAAAGATTGGTGAAGGTACCTATCCACAACTACACCAAGGAAAACTTATTCTGACGCCTGAATTATGTTGTATAGTGCAATCTCAACCACATCTTATATCGTCGGTTTACGGTGACGTAACAAATATATTAAATAGGGACAATTCCTGGCTATGCGAAAGATCTATTTTAACTCCTCGCAATGACCAGGCATCTGAGATTAATAACAAAATACTGTCGAATATACAGGGGGAAAGCAAAGTTTATAGATCAATAAATAGAATGGTCGATGAACAAGAAGCAACTAATTACCCGATAGAATTTTTAAATTCTTTAAATATGCCCGGACTTCCTTCTCACGAAATTTGTTTAAAAATTGGCATTCCGATTATTCTACTCCGAAATTTAAGACCACCACAACTTTGCAATGGAACTCGACTAAAAGTAACCCAGTTGCAACAAAATATAATCGAGGCTCAAATTTTAACAGGTTGCGGTGCAGGAGAAACCGTCTTTATCCCCAGAATACCCTTAATACCAAAT
Organism: Colias behrii; assembly: GCA_029959065.1. Taxonomy (NCBI): domain Eukaryota; kingdom Metazoa; phylum Arthropoda; class Insecta; order Lepidoptera; family Pieridae; genus Colias; species Colias behrii. The sequence continues at coordinate 9,156,281 of JARWMC010000005.1, read as the reverse complement.
AATTTTCCATTCCAATTTAAAAGGACGCAATTCCCAGTATCGGTGTGTTATGCAATGACAATAAATAAGGCTCAAGGGCAGACTTTTCATGTTGCCGGAGTAGATCTCGGTGTCAGTTGTTTCTCGCATGGTCAGTTATACGTTGCTCTTTCCCGTGTTAGCAGTTCTAGAAATCTTTATGTTCACGTGCCGGACGGGTCAACTTTCAATATAGTTTACCCGGAAGCTTTGCGCTAAAGTATTTTGGTTCTATAGGTCCTTAAGCCTCATGTGAACCTGATGTAAATAATATTACCAATACATTTTAAATTAATAATACACAAGGAGTTACACGCTGACGTAGTCGCGGGCACAGCTATCTATACTTTTCTGCCGGAAGTCACTATTCCACGCGGACGAAGTCGCGGGCAAAAGCTAGTATTACATAAATAAGGCGGCCGGAAGAGTTTAGGCGATAGCAATCTGCGGACGGACGACGGGATGAAACCGTTTCTACTTATATTAAGTGGGCTTTACATACATTGTAGCCTGAATTCATATAATTTGTTATCTCCTTTCAAATTTTGATAACTCGAATGAAAGTCTCATTTGATAATATTCTCATTACAAAGCCATGTCTGGAATTTAGGTCCTTGTTTAAACGGTTGTGTTGTCGCGTTATTGGAGCCGTGGACATGATAGTTCTTAGTAAATGTAAAGTATAGTTTGTGGTTTGGTATCGCGGTAACTCGATATGGAGACGCGTCGCCGCCCACGGGTAAACGGGTTAAAGTTACATTTCTATCCAGCTTACTGATACGTTACAAATGGAGCCGTTGACACACGATACGGATATTGGCTCCGTGATTTAATTACTCTCGAATATTTGCTTTAATCAAATCATCAAGTCCGTACGCCCTGGACTTTCGTTTATTTATATTTTACAGCGGTTATGGATTTATACATGACAAGCATAATTGATCAACAAGCCCTTTTACACGTAGTTGAATGTTCATCAATAAAATACTGATGTCAGGACTCAGGATATTAATATAGTGTGCACTATGTAGCGTTCTGTTCCGATAATTATGCATGTATTAAATATTTATTAAAATAATATATTCAAGCGAAAATATTTAAGGTTTTTCGGAGCGGTCGATTGAGGGTTAAATCGTGTAATACACGGCATCAGACAAAATCTCGGCTCGAAAATAAGAAATGCAATCTTAAAGCGAAATCAAACAAATAGCTCAGTTTCTGCAGTGACCGTTTCAAATTGTAGGAACAGACGGGTCCGCAGCGGGATGGAATCCAATCAACGAAACTAGTTTCACTGATGCCTATCGCTTGTTTCACATTCTAAGATTTGTTTCTCGAGATTAAATCAAAGGCGAATTACAGTGGCGGCGAAAAAGAAATATGGTGAGTCCGGCCCCGTGCAGGGCGGGGGTGTCCTGCTGAAATTGCTTTTCAATCCCTCGGACTTTGGACTTGTAAAGAAGTTATTACCTTCCTACGAGATAGCGGCGGGTCCGGCGATACGGATATATGTCTTTTTCATATGTAATATTCCTTTTTCGCGTTTTATTAATGGAAAATGTTTCGTGGGACAGTGCGGCTCTCGCCTCTGATATTAAAAAGCCTCAGCCGATACAGTGTGGCGTCTTTACGAGATGCCCGTAAATAGATTTATGTTTCGAAGCTATACATATTTTTATACTGAGAAAGTGGGCAGCAATACTTGCTGCAAAGTGGGCAGCAAGTATTGTTATAAGGTAGATTAATTGTTTTCGCGCTACAATTGTTGGTGTTTGCGGATTGTCGTAATAAAATTATATTTACAGTTAAGTATTGAAAAATGTTAGCGCTTTTACTTGATTTTCTTATTTATAATGCCTTTACACCAATAATACATTAAATTAAATAAATAACCAAACAAATATCTTTTAACTAACAGCAAATAACCTATTCAAAAATAAACAGCATACGCTCGAAATATTTTTAATATGAAATATCCAATACGCTTACCTACGTATTGTTCAGTACCTGTGTGCATTCCCGTTTAATAATGATGCCTACTCTAATTAAGTCCACTACACCAATGTTTGGAATTAATTAGTGTATTGTTTAATTGGCATCTCTTGTTATCTGTTTGTTTGGATTATTTATTCATTAGTGGTGCTTGTGACAGCTGTTGCTGAGGTAGATGTATTTTATATAAACGATTGTTTAAAATATCCTAATTAGTGAAATATTTTATAATGATTCTGTTTCATAGCGATTAGCGACATTTGTGTGATTAATTAGAACGACTGTCAATTGCATTAATTATATGACGCGATGTTTTAAACATAAGAATTTTCGAGTTTTTTTTGCATGGCCATTTGTTAAGGCTAGTTACAATTATTTATAATATCTAGTAAAAATGTGAATTCTATGTAGCCAATGTGCACGGTTGGTGCCGCGCGTCAAACGCAGGGACATCATGCGCAGGACATATAACAACGCGGTGCTTGATTACACCTGTCCGTCACGATTAATACAATATTGTGTGTGATTCAAATTGAATTAGCCCTCCATTGTGGAATTACCCGTGTATGTTTCGTATGGAGTATTGGTTTTGAATATTTAGTAGCCAATTTAGATCGAGTTGCTATTGTGATTTGGTAATAGAATACGGCGTTCCCAATGTTTTGTGGGGTGTCATTAAATTTGTACTAAACTATTAGCTGGTACGTTCAAATTCATAATTAGTTATTGAATTACGGTAGCAATGTGGTTGCGGTTTAAATTAGTGTACAAAGGGTGGCAATAAACGGTATTATCACACGTAGTGTTGAGATTGTGGTAAAAGGATTCGTCAATAAAAAATATTTATTAATATTAAACAGACGAGTTTATTTATGAACAGTAATGACTGATGGCGCTTGACCAGCTAATGTGTTGATTTTAAACTGGCGGAAAAGTTGTTTGTACGATTTTTTTATTCATGGGCTATGAGTAATTTACGATTTAACTTCTAATTTGCTAAATTAATCAGAAAAATAGAGTTTCTATATCTTACTCTGTATTAAATACGAAAGAACCTATCATATTTTTATATTACATCTCTGCTCTCGAAAAATAATATTACATCTCATTTTTATTGACATTCCCGCAGCTTTTGGTGATAACGTACTTATAATCTTCTTTAAAACCACAGATCACAGAAACTAAAGGGAGATATGGTTAGGGGGCGGGGCCGGTGTCGCAGCAATATGCCCAAAAAAAGAACACATGCTGTTTGTTGCATTCAGTTGACGTTCGACCGTCGGCCGGGTATTATTTGACAATGCCGTGTTGTTCCGTTAAAGTTTGTAAAAACCGAAGTGAAACCAGCATCTTTAAGTCAAATGGAATCACATACCATCGGTAAGCACTGAAAATTATACGATTTTCTTACTAAAATTTCAAAAACAATATTACGTAGAGTGATTTCTTGGTTTCTTATCTTTTATATTATGTGACAGAACGACAGTCACAATAATTTATGTAAATAGTTTACAATGCTTCTTCAGTACGTGACTCTATTCAAACGCGGAGTTCGAACTTCGAATACCGCAGTGTATAATGAACATACTAAAGCTAACAATCGTGTAGTACGGCCGCTGCTCGCGGTCGTTAGTTAAGGATGCTAATCGAGTGTGTCCATGTCGATAAGATTCGGATTTTTACTACCTTACTACCTTATTTTTATATCATAATGTATTACTATTAGCATTATATCATAATGTATTACTATAAGCTTATTATTTGATAGGTACTCGAGCAATAATTTTATAGTAATTATTATACATGGATTAAAAAAAAGAAGTCACTTATTTCATACTTATTTTACTTTACAATAAGTCAATAGGCAATGCTTTATGGACTTCATCACCATGAATGCTACCATCAAGGACCAAGGTGTCCATTTGTACCTAGTTACTGTATTTACTATAAATTGTTTTAATTTTATCGTTTCTCATTTTATCGACAAGCAATCCCTATCATAAACGCATATCTTGCGGCTGTAGTGGTGCTATATACGTACGTCACTTACAATCTAGTGTGCGAACGAATAGTCGCTCTGAAATTTTTGTGTGATGACACGCACACAACGCGAAGTATTGTTTTTATTTTGTTTACTGTTGTGTGCGTAAATTTGTAATGAGACACCAGGTTTCGTACTCAGCGCAAGCGATTGGCATCTCTCTAGATCTCTATGTTTAAAACCATACGTCATTTCAACTCTACCCCGTATTTCCTGAGTTAGCTTGTTTGTTTAAACTTACAATCAAACAAACTCTTCAGCCTTACATTAGTATAGGATTGATTCTGTGTCTCTCACCAATTTCCACCCAATTGACCACGAATATGGTCCACTGATATTCACTAGGACTTAATTCTTAAATACAGCTGGTTCGCGCCATGTTTAGACAGCTGTCATTTGTTTAGGAATATATTGAATAGCGTTTTGTTTAATTTGTTTGTGAACGCTCACAACTCAATAATATTGTTTACACAATTCTAAATTTGCTTGTATATCTAGTGATCCATAAATTTAAGTTCATTAGTTTGTGGTTTTGTTATATATTTATGTAATCTTGTTATTTTATACAAGAAAATAAGTTTCAATGGTAGAGAATAATTAAAGAATTAACGTGATTTTAAAGACAAGTTTTTTTTTTATTAAAATTAGTATAAAATAGAATACATATTAAATATGGAAATATTTTTTAAATAAACTTTTTACTAGTTCCATATCAAAACATCGCACGGAAGTCATACAGGGAGACTTATTTTTTCGTCAAAAAAAATGAATGCCAACTAGACAGGTCTGCATCACAATTATTGAACTAGTAAGCGTTGTAGTCTAACAAAATAGCTGAGCTAATAATACCCTCCCGTTGTATCGATTTTCTAAACTTATTCACGTCCACTTTCAACATTAAAAATAAGTCGTTATAACTTCCATTTGATGTGTGGAAAAATGGAATAGAAGGGAAAAAGAGCATCTGCTATATGCAACCAGGGACTTTTAAAAGACATATCTGGGTCGTGAATGTCGTTAATGATTTAGTACAACAATTAGGTAAACCACGCCCTCTAAACCGTTCTGAACTAGCACAATTAAAAAAGAATTAGTAAAAACTTAGAAATTACTACGAACATTTAAATTTACGCTTGGACCACAGTTCTGTTAATTGCTCCAATAAAACTGCACAATATATTTTAATTACTAAAATTTGATCCGAGCAGTTACCGGCGCAAATTACAGAAGCACCGTGTGTAATAGAATATGGTTGTGAAACTAATTTAGATGGAAGATCATCCACGTAATTAATCCACTTACCAAGAACGCGGCCGCTTTGTAACTAGATGCTCAACTTCACAACTTCGCTCTGAGCTCATATGCTTAAGTGACGTTGGCAACAATACGTCAGCTCGAGACCCTGATTAAGAGGAAATCCCAGCTTCGAAGAGCCTTTTGTAAGGGATATACAATTAGGAAATCCGTAAATATGTACGGAAATACTAATTATTTTAACGTTACAATGAATAGGCACATTAAAACCGTACACATTTCAGTATTATTACTCCTCAATATAAATCCACGCAAATATTGATCGTTTGCTCGAACATTTTATAATTCCAACTAACTGCTATATTAAATTTTACCAATTCTTCTCGCCCGCCGGATACATCAGCTTAATAAGTTAATTAAAATAATTCGTCAAACTGAACTATTTTGCTTATTCAATTATTACAGGCTTTTGTTACGTCTCTCATACGATTCATTTCAATTTATGATATTTATGCCACATTTTGATTGAAATTTATTAATCAGCTTTTAACAAACACATGTTATTATAATTTAATAATAACTGATAAAATGATATAATGTTTTTCATCGTAGGGTCTTGAATTATTATTGGACAGATTTGTAGAAATAACTAAGTATTATGAGAATTTAGTTATTTCAATGCTATTTATAACTAATAAACTTTATGAATAAGAAAATTAGACATATAATACACTTAATTAAGAATATATTCGCGATTTTTTGCTCGTATCCTGATCGCGTATTGAAGTGTTCAGAATCGGCGTTTAGGGGGTTGCCTTGAATGTGGATTGATTAAGTTGACTCAGTGTGAATGCTTCTTAATGAAGCTCACAACGGCATATCTAAAGCGTCGAGGTATTTGTTAATAGTATTGTCCTTTTAAATCGTAGCTGATGTATTCGTGACTTCACAATCAATGAACAAATTCAATACTTAGATATATTTATTTATGTAACTTGTTTGGACAAAAATGAATATGCAAATATTCTTCAAACTGTAGATATGCTAAAATAAAAGTTAAAATGAAGTGATCGGCTGCTCTGAATATGCTTCTGCCAACTTTCTTTGTCCAACTTGTGGAAGAGTATGCCGCTCTTGCATTGAACTGTAATATAAAAACATTGCTCAGATACAAGAATCGTCTTTAAAAGATGAAAACGCCAACGACGATATTTTATGGGAACAAAATCAGATAGCTCCTTTATTATAAAATTAATACCAATGCAGCTATTGCATAATATAGTAAAATAATTCTGCTAAGTGCTCCCGGCTTCATGTACATTACATACACAGCGAAATTAAATTTTAATTACAGGAAATCAAATTAATTTTGTAACTAATTGGCACTATCGAATCAGAACGGTTTACATACCTTCATGGGTCGGTGGCACGCATCGATTTAATCAAATGTCCGTCAGTGGTCCAATATTGTAAGTGTATTGTGGTTTAATTGCAATATTATGTGAAAACGTGATTATACACCCGTTTGCGTTAACTCTTTATTTAGGTCTCAATTTACTATGCGTTTTGTGAAATCGCTATTTTTTAATAGTTTTACGAAATTTTTGTCGGACTATGTAGAAATGGATGTTGTTGAAAACGCACTTTTGAACGCACGTTGGCTGATTTTTTATTACATTTTTTTGGTAGTTTTTAAATTAGGATAGTTAAATGTTTTATTAAATTCTACTATCCTTTTGAGGTTATATTGAATAGATACCTAATTATGTAAACAAATAATTACAATGAATATAACCTTTATTTAAGCTGTAAATTACAAAATGATTAGCGTAAGTCTAGAAATTTCTTTAGGTTTCTTTGAAGCCCTTTCGCTTTAACAGGATCAACTAGTTATAAGATCGTGTGACATAAAAAGGTAAAGATTCACTTGATACAAATTATACAATGTTTTTTTCGTATTTTATGAACATTTTATTAACTACAGATAATGAGCTGGTTTTAATCGTACTGTATTTCTATCGTGTTGTTTGCCAAACTAACTAAATTAAATAATCTATCTCAGTGTGGGAAATATTTTTGCGTATTTTAATTTGCAGTATTCAAAATTAATTTGAGATTATGAAGTTGATTCATGACAAATAGTTGTCGCGTAAATTTATGAATGAATTTTAGTCGCATTATTTCCAAGAATCGTTATCCTGTTCTATATTATTAATTTTTTACCCTGTATTACTCATAGTTTGTGGTTTTACAAGAGACTTTTAAATTGAGTATAAAATAATAATAAACCATTTTCCTTTGTGGTTATCGTAATACCTATTCCTATTTTTATTCTTGTTAATGCTTGTTTACAGTATTTGTTTACATCATAATAAATTTAAATTCGCCAGAAGTATGTCATTCTAACCACATGTTGAAAACCTATTTGTACATTTTTTAATGCAGGTTTTTAATTTAAAGAAAGTTTAATAAACAAAGTCCACAGATACCAAATAGTATTTCTTCTCCTAGTATCGAAAAGTATATTTAATTATAATTGTATACAGAGTGCATCATAGCCATCAGATTCAAACTGGATCTAAATGAGTATTCTTGGACTGATTTTATATTTTTTTATCATTAAACAAGTAATATCAAACAAACTCTATTTACTGTGAAATTAAAAAGACAACAAACATTTTCGTTATCCATATATCCATACAATCATCACATTCTATGAAAGTCTGTATCTGAATATACCTATATACAATATCCAGCTATATCAAACCACATCGGTCAGGCACTGCACCAATAATACGCTCAATTAATTAGCGCACCGACTGACGTGTTCGACGTACTTACCTAATTAATGTCCCAGAACCAAGGCTACAATAATGCTGTTATTATAATACCACTGGCTGCCACTGATTGAGTTACTCACACAAACAAACTGATCTAATGAACACCGCGTAAGATTATCGCGACGATAGAATTATTGAGGTGTGAACATCTGCAACGTTATACAATATAGATCTATTTATATTATTAACATGTTGCATCGTATCATATTATTTATGTTCAAATTTACCAACCATAACTTCCAAGATCATCGTCATTAATTATTATTATACAGTATACACGTCAACGTCTTTTTACATTCGATTATTGAGATCCATAATTACTCTTTATTACCCGATAACAAAGCTGAGCGGCTATGTATTCAGTAATACAATCAAATGAAAGGCCAATAGAGACGGATTAATATTATTGCATTAGTACAATATGCCGTCAATAATTCACCTTCATCCTACGAAATTTAAGGGGAGAGAGGGGAACAATTTAGCAGCAATTTTAATAATAAGTCCCTGGTATTTCTATTATAGCCGGGAGGCGATCAGGTGGGTCCCCGCGAGGGGTTTAATAACTGACGATTAGCCTATTGGATTCGCTATGAATGTTTGCTATTTTTTCTATATTGCCTCAACGCACGTTTAAATGAAGCGGAAATTAAAAATAGTTTGTTTACTGAATGCAAGCTTCTATGCGTTTATTAAATTGCTAACGTAATAAGTGGAACGGTTCAAAGCATTGGATAAACTTGGCGGACATGTTAATGAAGTGATGTGGTTTTGCAATATCCGTGTGTTTCATCTACCTATACATTCCGCTAAATGAAATGGAATACTCTCATATCATGTACAATGCTGCCGTGATAACTAAGAATGCAGTAATCGCAAAATGGCGGTTTTGAGATAAACGCGGGAAAGACATTTTTACATATTTGAGGAAGATGTTTATATTTTATAGCCCTTGAAATCTATCAATAAAATTGGAAAAAATACAAGCTTTACAAAGATAATTATCTTATATTTCATAAATTAGTATATCCATTAATAATGCGTATTATTGCGTTTAGGTTTAGCATCAGGACATGTGAAAATCACAGGACACTAAGTCTAAATACAGTACTTGCGCTCATTACTGCATTATGTTCTAGCGCATGTTGATTACTGCGTTATAGTTTAGTATTTAATACAGGTTTTTTAATGTCCGGGGCTAAGTAGATGTACACATAATATCTTCTCACTTTTACACAGATTTAAAAAAATGCTCTACGGTTGAAACCTACTGCGGGGATATCAAAATTAAACAATTTGTAGAAGAAAATTAAGTTTTATTAAGACAACATTTATTTTAACGTCAGTTAAACTGACATGTATACAGGGTGTAATCGTTAAGTGTGCACAGGCGATTATTCCGTAACTATTACAGATATCAAAAAACTATTAACTGATATTGAAAGTACTTAACCTAATGAGTAAAATGGCCATAATAAATTTTTAAAAATAAAACGAGAAATATCCAAATTACTATATAATATAGTGCCTGGGGGTCTTCACCTCGGATTAGAGTTATAGTGAATGAATTATTATGATCGATGTGGGATATTGTTTTTTAAACTATAAATTGCAATGTTTACCCAATTTTTTTTGTGCACTCCATTGTTTCATTGTTTAAACAAATTATTGTGAAAAATTCATGTTTGACCATAGAGGGTGTCCCAAGAAGTAGTGATATACTGAAGCTGGGAGGTAGAGGACATGAAGGGCTATCCGAATCACCCCCATGTATATTATGCGATTTTTCGTATTTTCGGAGTTATGATGTTTTTTTTCAAATTTTCACCTATCGCCGAGTACGTAGAGATTTTGATTTATGGTGACGTGAATTATGGCGGTAAATGCTTGATTTTTTTTGTGTGCTAAGCTGAAAGATAGGCTAATTCAGTATAGTAACATTTACTATGGTTAGATCTTCGAATGGAATAAAAAAAGAATTTAATGCCAAGAAAGACAAAATTACCCAGTATGTTCATAACTTCAAGGGCCCGTAAAAAATAAAATCAGATAAAAAATATCCGTTTGGCTTTTTAAAAACTTACTCTATCTATGAGGTAGCTACCCTGAAAATTTCATTTTATTATTCATAAGACTTCAATCGAAAAATTGAAATCTGAAAGTGGTAAATGCAAAATTTTAATGCAAACAACATAAAACCAATTACAAGGTGTTTAATTACAATAAATTTTCAAAAGACCCCCCCTGTTGCTCACTGCAAGTGCAACATCACCGGAAAAAGTTGTCTTTTAAACGTCTGAATACCCTTTTATTATTTTAATGGTTTCTTCTGCTACTCTCAATTTCCGGGTTAATTCGTCCAAATTGCGGCATTCTCTCGAGTAGACGAGGTCTTTTTAGTATCTCCATACAAAAAAATGCCGGCGTAGTCAGATTTCATACATCAACACTTCAACTTTGAATGAATCCATCACGAATTTTATAGCCGTCCAGAAATCCGATTATTATCGAGATGTCCAGAAAAGGATTTCTGGTATAACCGACTTAGAGACACTTGCAGCAAAATATCATTCGGATTATTATAATTTGCTGAAAAATTCAATTCATCTCAATAATGTTGAAAAGAAAATTAATCTAAGTAGATGCAGCAATGGAGCAAATATACAAGTACCCACATAGAAGAGAATGATGATTGCCAATTTACCATGCAAAAGTTGAAAAACGTCATAACTACAGAGCATATCCCGGTAGAAAAAACTATTAAAAAACGACTAATAGAACGCTTTCACGATGATATTATCATTTCAACTAAATATTTGATGTAGGCAACAAAGTTGGTAATTGTAATATATTAAATAAACAGATTTGGTACTAATATTTTTTTTTCTTTTCATTAGTCGTAATTAATTAGGTACCTTATTTTTTTAAATGTACTCAATTATAGAGTACGTTTAATTTATAATTAAACCGGCCGAGAAATTCCATTGTACATAGCAGTTGTGGCTCCGCTCTCCCCTCCACGTTTTTCTATCTGTTCGAGATCCCTACTGCTATTTTTATACACAGATATCTTTGAAAAATATTCCTATATGTCTACTCGAATAAAAAAAAAAGAAATACTGTTTAAAGTGAAAATATATGGTCAAACATTAATTTTTCATAACATTTTTTTTTAAACAACGAAACAATGGAGTGCACAAAAAAAATTTGGTTAAACATTGCAATTTATAGTTTAAAAAACAATATCCCACATCGATCATATTAATTCATTCACTATAATTACTCTAATCCGAGGTTATACGGTTTTTAATGCTCCAGGCACTCCACTAATATGACGACGACGCACTGATTTGCTTCAACAAAACGCAGCACTGTATCGTACGGTTACGATCTCGCGAACTTTTACTACACACAAATGCAGTAATGTGGAGAACTGCGTTTTGACGTAGCAATTGATCTACAGACATTGGAATAAAATGTTACAGTAATGGCTATTACTGCACTTTGTTTTAGGGTATCTTAACAAGAACTGCATTCTTTTTAGCACATGTTTAATACGGCGCTTTTTCTTATCATTGATATAGTTTTCATGTAAGTACTGCAAAAATCGTTAGCTAAAAAACATACTTCCGGGTACTTTTTTTATGAAATTATTTTTTCTTCATGTTAATAAACCCCTTGGGATCCCATTTCTTGCAAAAAGTAAAAATCCCAAAAATGTCGATTACTGCATTCTTTGTTATCAGGGCAGAATGTAGATACAACCGGACTATGTTTGAATGTACCTACATGTGTTTTAGGAAATTGATTAAAAAGTCAAAAAGACGTTTAGCCATGTAGGCTGCTATGAGAAATTTTAATTAAAAGTGATAGCGCGTAAGGTACAATGTGTGCCCTTCATGGTTGGGGTGATTTTTAATTATTAAAATTTCAACGCCGGCGGCGGTTGCCGATATTACTTTGATGTGGGGCCCATCTAGATATTACTACTACTGCACATATTGGACAGATAATAAACAAAACAGCACAAACATGACATAAATAAGAAATTAATAAATACGGCGCGGCGTTTAGCCATGTGTTAATATTTTCTGTAATTTAATTTTTAACTATTATAATTTAGCATATTTAAGAATAGTAAAATTATAAGTACCAAAAGTTGTTTTTATAAATTACAAATTTTCATATTTAAACCATTTTCAAAACACAGTTGTATAATCAAACCTATAAGATAGGTCCATAAAACAATCTTACCCAAACAATATTTGTAACGAAGCAAAAAGTTATTATTCAAATCACAATAGCCCGCGGTACGTAGGCTGTGAATTGAAAATAATACCGGTATGTTTTAATTTCCCTGCGAGTGACGGGTCACGTGGCTCCCTTCGCGACTGTCATCGTCACTGCGTGGACAATTAGCCAACTCATGAGATTAAATAAGTGCACTGAATATTTGCTCAATTTTTCATACTTGGATGAATTTTGTTGGAACGTATTGCTGGCAAATGGGTGCACTGAATGTAAATGCATAGCAATGTTCTTTTATATGTTTGCTTATTGTTTTTAGGAAAAAGCCTTAGTGTTAGTGTAAGTTTATTATATAACATAATATAGTATGTAATGCATATTTTATCATCTTATATATAAAATTTTCGTGTCACAATGTTAGTCTGCATACTCCTCCGAAACGGGTGGACCGATTCTCATGAAATTTTCTGTGCATATCGGGTAAGTCTGAGACAGTGGCGGGGCAAGACCTAAATTTGATGTGGGCAAGACAGATTTCGCGAGGCCCTGTTCTATGGCGACCTGAAGACGGATTTTATAAAATAATAAAAACAATTGCGTACTTTGACTTGATTGGTTGTCTTCCTAGTCAAGAAAGTAAACAAATAAAACCAGGGATTCCCCGCACTCTGGTTGTTTTTTTTTTTAATTTATTAAGGCATTGGAACTCTGGTCGGTCGGTGGCAAATGTTGCCAGACTAAGAAACCATGTTTCACAACAAAATTGATTTATATCTTGAATTTATATTTTTGGTTTTATGGCATTCAAATGCTTTTTATTATTTTGATTTATATCTTTTTTAACCGACTTCAATCAATTCGGCCGGTATATTTTTTTTATGTATGTACATCGATTACTCCGAGGGTTCTGAACCGATTTACGTGATTCTTTTTTTGTTTGATACGAAATTTTGTCGATTTGGTCCCATTAAAATTTTATTCGTATAGGCCCAGTAGTTTTTATTTTATGAGCATTTTCGTCTAATCTCGATGACTTAATTGAAATGTAGCAAGTAACTTTGATTCACTTCTCGATAACCAATTGAGCTGAAATTTTGTATAGGTACGTATACATATAAATTGGATAGCGATTAAACATTATCATGATATAGAGCCGATTTGATGATGGAATCGGAAGGTGGCCATAGGAACTCAGTAATATATTGACTTAACTTTATCAAGTTTGGGCTCGTTTGATTCGTGTTGAAAAATACACTAAAATGATTAAATAAAAATAACTACGTTAAAAACAACCGACTTCAAAAACGGAAAAGCAAAAAATTAAAAGATTTGATATTATTAATTACTACATATTACTTATTCAGATGTGCTATTTATTAAATGGGTTTGAAGTCGGTGCCAAGCACTAAGCACTTAGTAATAAATGCGTGCACTGACATCAAACCTTTTTAGTTTTTAGTAAATAGCATATCTAAAATAATAATATGTAGTAATTAATAATATCAAATCTTTTTAATTTTTGCTTTTCCGTTTTTGAAGTCGGTTGTTTTTAATGTAGTTATTTTTATTTTATTTTATTCTCGCTTTAAAAAATTTTGAGGCGCGAGGCCCCTTGTACCGCGAGGCCGTAGGCGGTGGCCCACGTCGCCCACGCCTTACGCCGCCTCTGGTCTGAGAATCGGCCAACATCTATTTTTCATATGTAGGTACCACGGGCGAAGCCGGGGCGGACCGCTAGTATTGTATATTATGTATTGTATAACATACTAGAATCTTTAAGATTTATATTTATTGTAGACTATAGTAGCCCCTCTTCTTAGCTCTGCGTAGTAGAATGACAGCATTTTTCGAGATAGAGTAAAAGAAATTCAATTTTTTCCATTTTTTTAGATTAGTTTAATCCAGTAATCTATTATTACAGAAAAGTAATATTTCCTTATCTTTACACGTTTTTCTTTAAAATGGTGCATATTATATGAGATTTAAACGAAACCAATTTGATTTATTTATAAGCAACTTAAAGTCGAAAGGCGGCGGCATAAAAAGCACTGGCGACTCGATTAGTGTACGCGGCTTTATTTGATTGAATAATCTTTATGTCATAATCTGACATTGATTTCTTTGCATTTGAAATGGAAAGAGTGACTCGGAGCTGAGTTGCACGAGCGTAAAATTAATACGATTGTTGCAAGTGTGTTGAATTTATTGCGAGTGGCAACCCGGGGGTATAATGCATGGATTAGAACTGGGCATATTCTATCACGCGTAAGTGATATTGACTTCATTCAGGTCAAGTGGCTCGTGACATTCGTCCTTTGGGTATATTGTGTCTTGTATAATATCGAATATCAGTACGTTAAAATATAAATGCATTTTAAATTTAAGATACAACGTAAAGGCGTCTAATCCCTAAGCCGAGCTTGTTTTATTAAGATTAGGCAAATAACGAAAATAAAATTAAAAACTCTACACAACTTCGTTAACAGCTGACAGCTGTTATAGAGATTTCAACAAATATATGATTTAAAAAAAGAAGTCCCTCACTCTTTCATTGTATAATATTTTTTATTTCGAAACGGCAAATAAATTCTTATATTAGAAACCGTAAAATAGCTTAACCTACTATCTCCTATTAAAATCTCACGCAATTTATAGTTTAAAACAAAAGTAGCCTCTTAGCATTTGTTAGCTTGAAACTAATTTAAATACAACATAACAAGCTAAAATTACGATTCTAAAGCCCGAGGGGTCAAAAGTCGTGCATACAATAGATGCATTGCGATCCAATTAAAATTAATTAGCTTCAGAAAACACTACGGGCAAAGCAACAAATCGATGAAAGATACAACCTCGGATAAAGGCTCCGTGGATAAGGACACGAGTTGCATTGTTATAAATATCATTCTAAATAAATTATAATAGAGTCGCAATTGGTCCGGATTTCAGACACCTTTTTGCTCCAATTTGCTCATTTGTTGTATTGATCATTAAGTTTCTATGAGTGGGTTAATAATAAAATACATTTTGATATGAGAAATAAATTTATCAAACATGTTTACATAATATAGGTACATCATTGTTTTTTTCACGATGTACATAGTGTTTTAATATAATTATTTCAATTATAAATTATGGATGTATTATGTTTATAAATAGACAAAGACTAGTACTAAGGAACCATGAAAAGTTTCATTTTATTAGAATTGGTATTATTTTTATTTCACAGTTATCAACTAGGTATACTAATTAATATTATGCCATAGTTTTGTTATTATTGTGTCATTAAGGAAGGTGGACCCCAAAATACAGGCTGTCCTAGTTTGGGGTCCAAATGTTACATGTTTGTACCTAACCCACAAATTGATCAATAAATGATTTTTATTTTTAATTTTATTTTTAATAGGGCAAGCAATAAACCATTCAAGCACTTTTATGGGATAACATTACAACGAGTTTAATTAAATTAGAAGTAAAATTAAAATATTCGCTTTAATTATCTTTGCGTTCATTGTTTACTTGCGAGCACTAATTATTAATTAGCCGTTGCGTGACACGTGGCGTTTGAAACAAGAACAATATGTATGATGTATGTTCTCATCGATGTCTTGAAATTGGGCCGTTTATAAAATAACGGTTATTTTCGTTGTCAATTTATCATTGTACTGGGCGGGAGACGTTAATCATAAGTGGAGTGATTGCCAAAACCCGTGCTCTAGTGTGATTTATGATATTAGTATGTTAATTACGATGTACTGGGTGTCGCTCAGGTCACGCCTAATTGACAATCTTTATGAGCTTTGTCACGCTCAAGGTTGCCACTTCGGAGAGAGTTTATCTTTGGTGCTTTCAATTCTCCGTAGCAGACATCTGTATAAGATCGGACATATTTGAATGATTGTCGTGCAATTAAAATAAAATGTATGTAATTACTGTAATTACTAAAATTAATCGTCGTTGGAGAAATATCTCAAAAGTCAGACCCATACTCAAAGAGATCACAAGATTGTGTTTACGTAATCAAAATTGCATTCGTTAATTAAATGTATGCGTCTGCATAAAATGATAACATACCTTCACAATACGTCACACGTGTTATAAACTTTTCAGGTGTTATAAAGTATAAAAATCTCGGCAATTCAATTAGCTGGAAAGCTTGAAGGGTGCGGAGGGCAGGGCCTAATAAACATAATATAAATAATCTGTGGCGATAAATCTGCAGCGCTTTATGGCAGGAGTGGGTTGTCACTCCGCCTAATTAGCGCTAGTGCTGCTGCCTTATACTCCTTAAGCGCTTCGAGCGCTTTCGAGTTTCGAGAGATCTTTAGAAGATAATAGATTACTTGTTGGCATGCTATAATAACGATATCGAAATAATTATTTATCCTTGTTATATATGTACACCTTGAAATTTGGGTATTACCCATATTAACAAGAGATTAATTTGTCTACGTATGTAAAACTTAAAAAAATCTCCATGAAATAATTACTAATTTTGAAATATGCACGTTGTGTTCCTATTAAATCTGTTATGCACAAAAATCCAAGAGCCAGTTTGAAGCGCTGCAAGCGGTTAAGTTGTACATTCCCTCAAAGCACTCTTCATCAGGCTTAGTTAATTATGAGGACATATCAGTTTTATTATAATTACTCATTTTAATATAGCTGCGCCTAACGCGTGTCGTGTGTCGGCTACAATTTCGTGGCTATGCTGCGCTCAGTAATTGAATTCCTGCGCGCCGTTTAGCATTTTAATTTGAAACTTTGTTTCACCTCTGCTCGTGTCGTATTGTCGATGTTAACAATAACTGTAATGATGGTTATTAGAGTCATATATTAAAATATAATTTTCAGACAAACAATGATTTTGAAAATGAATTTGATTTTGAGAGTGAGCCCGTCAGCAGCATGCTTTTTCTCGGTTACTCTGTAAGATACAGGAAGTTTTCTGGCAAAAGTTTCTCTAATAGGCCATGTATGCTTTTCGTAAGCACACATGCGCCCCTACTGATGAAGATATTCAACAATTGTTTGGAATTTATTATTTAATTCATTTTAAGCGAGCCGTGAATAAAATTGAATCCGAGAGTCAACACGGTAGAGTTATTTTGTTTCATCAAATTAATCTCGCAATGGAACTAATTCAGACATATTTTCGTTACATTTTACAGCACCCAAAAATGCTTATGAATTATTAATTAAATAAAAAATGTAAATGTGATCTGACAAGAGAAGAATAAAAACGTAAATATAGGGATAATGATATCGGGCCGCGATGCAGGTGTTACATATAGTGCTAGTTGAAATTCCCTCTCATCGGGTATCACATGCATGCACCATTACCTCCATAATTTAATTAGTTTCAAGTGATCATTTCATTAATAGAGGCGATATTTGGCGAGCGCTCTCGTACGCCCGCGGCTTTGTCAATTTTAATTAATACCCGATAGGTGGACCGAAATGTTGAAATTCTTCTTTAATGGCTCGAGATTTCTAATAATTTAATTAAAGAGAGAGTTAATAAGCGAGCCAGTCCTAATGGTATTCCTGTAACGCGCCGGTATTTGCTATCTATGCTGGGGTATGCATATAGACGGATTTTATTATTGCAACGTTTAATTACCTACTGAATAGTTATAGAGCTTATATCTTTCCTGTAATTTTTCGATTGAACTTTGTTAAATCATTTAATAAGGTAGCAATAAACAAGGTTAACAATGACGTCATGTGTTGTGAGGATGTTAAATATGTATGCAACTTAGAAACGTCAAGATAATGTCGACAAAATTGCCTGATTATTGGCTTGAAAACAAAATGAATGCCGTTTTCCGCTTAAACAAAATGACATATAATCGGTATCCGTTTTCAAATAGAATGTCAAGTAAATTATAGCACGTTGCATAATGTTATAGGCAGTAAGTGTGCACAGGGCCGGCTTAAGAGCGTAAAACTAGGGCGTGCTTCTTGTAGGTATGTTAATTTTTGTTGCTTATTTCTTTTCCAATACCAATTCAAAGTACATATTTGTTCCTTATTATAATTCTTACAGCAGAATAGTTTTTTTATGTTATTATTAATAAAATTTCCGTTGCGTCAAAAACTCTTTGTTAGTTGGCGTTTCTAGAATACCTCTATGCCCAGCAAATCTTTTTTTTTTAACTGTTTAATTTTTTCAAACCTGTATTTTCCAGCTACATTTTGTATACGAACAAAACTACTGTTTCCAATAATTATCGTTTCATGAAAAAATGTCTCTTTAATTCATCACTGGCCATAATTAATCGTTTATATGAAAAAGAACATAATTTATTGGAAAATAAATCACTTTTAAATACTCGATGATTGATCATATCTCGAAATTTATGTAAAACGTTTTACCTTTAAAACGTTTTTTATAAACAATAATTATTTCTTATGAATCAATTTTCCTTCAAGTCACGTATTTGTACGTAATTGTAAAGGGTAAGGTTAGTAATACAGAATCATCATATTTATAACATTGAAAGCATGAGGGGGAAACCACAGCAAACTTGTACCTATATTTGTTTTCCTTTCGATGATGTTATAATGAATCCTATACTTGTTTTACATGCATCAATGACATAATGTAATTACCACTAACAATGATTTAATAATACAATTATGATTTGAAACAAGTTCTCAATATTGAAGTATATTTTTCTTACAGGTTATCGATATTTTTTAATCAGTACGTTTATATCGCAATTATATACCTTGTCTTTATTGGACAACAGCTACGTTATTTTTTAATAAACCTCATGTGTCCCATTTACAAATCCAAGGACCATACGTTCCTAGATTCAATAACGCGTCAAAAGTAAACAGATAATATGATAGATGACTATAGATTAAAGATAATAGTCGGATATAACTCTTTACGTCGGTAATACGTCTAGCGGTCCCGACTCGATCTTCAAAGGAAGCTCCGTGCAAACATTGGATAATAAAATATGCTAATATTTTAGTTTCCAGTCCTCAACGGATACTTTGAGGTGCAATTAAGCTTCTAACGTAATAAGCGTGTGTCAAAGAGCGTGGGAAATGGACGTGTGTAAGGTAATAGTTGTAAGTACATGACTGTTATTTTACAAGTACGAATTAAACATATTGCCAGAATGTTACCGTAATCTCTATGGAGACTAGCCTTCTTCGTTGTCATAACTCCTATTCCTTTATCACTTATATGGTCAAGGTGCTTGTACAAAACTGGTGAGAGATCAAGAAATAGATCTGACATTGGGTAGGAACTCTGTAACTGTCAATTGTACTGGTTTGTATAGAGAAATCAGAAAAATATATGGCAATGTGCACGAGAGCACAATTATGTCATACATTTCAAAAGCGTACTTGCTAAAACTTAACAAAATGCTTGTAAAAAGTGATTCACCCTTCCAAACTACTGCAGTAATTGGCGCGATACTACAGATATTAGTTTTTAGTATTGTACGCTATCAAACATGCCAATTTGCGTATCAAACTGATTCGTCCTTACCGGTCTGGAACACAGATAAATTGGAATTAGTTATGCGATCGGCCGCGAGAGGTCGCGGCTTGAATTGAAAACGTGCACCACGCTTGTCAACGATTACATGCAATTAACTGATACGCTTTGATTCGTGAACTCCGATTCTCGCGCTTCAGTATCCTCCGTGAGGTAAAATTTATCACAGGATTGGTTTAAATTGGCGATATTTCCGCTTTTTTCCCAAACATGATAACCGAGCTAGACGTAACGCTCTTTTTAAAATCTTAAACGCTCTATTCTGTAAATAGCGTAATATTAATTACTAGGTACTCATAATTAATGAATACATTCATCAAATAATGGTGACGATAATGTAATATGAATAATAAGCATTATTTTGATACTCGATACGTATACATATGCATTTTATATCTTGCACAATACCAAGTTACTAGTTACCTATTATTCTGTGACAATACACATTTAAATATTGTGAACAATTATTGAATGATTGTTTAGTTTATACATATTTACTAATTGTTATCTTATGTGTACTCCGTAATAAATTAGTCTCTTTGACATAATAATGGATTCGGTTACAATCGTAAAATACCAGTACAAAACCTAATAATAACTTTAAGGAACCGAGAATTATTTCCCTATTTCACAAAAAATCGTTTAAGTTTTATTGTAAAGGTTTTTTTTTATATTGATAAAGGTAGGTAGACATACGCTTATGTTTAGCGAAAAATATGAAGTATGTATCGCAATGATTCTACCAACACTACTAAAACGGAATTAAAATATTTGTTACATAAAATTAACACACAATGAGAAGTGCAGAGGAATCGTAGTTTATTTTCGAGATTGCACACGTGCACGTTGTAGAAAAAAGAGTAATATTATTTTTCAATTCCCATACAAAGGTGGTCGGTACGCGGCGGTAAATTGGTTGTATTGTCAATTTGGGCAGTGCGTGCCGGGGCGCAGATGAAATGTTTATTTTCAATTTCCGCCATTTTCCCGCCGTGGCAGCCGCAGGATTAGAATTTGAAACAACTACACTATCGATTATCACCTTCCACGCCTATTTGATGGTGTATCATAATTTATATGCGGCAAGATAATATGCATTTCTTCACAATGCCGCCTTCACTATTCACATCATAATGGGCTGACCGTTTGCATAGGTAGTATTTTTCTTTTCCTTTCAAAACTTATGTCATATTCGGATGTTTACGGATAATTGATTTTACTATGATTAAGCCTTTTGTACCGAAGTACAAAATATTTTTTAAATAATAATTTAAAATGCATTTTAACCTGCTGGGCTTTTATAGAACTATATTGGAAAATTTATAATAATTGCTATTGTGATATTCCCAACAAATAAAACAATTACACAATCAAAGATCCATAACAAGTAACGTAATATTATAATTATCCTTGTTTAGTTAACAAACACGTAATTATAATTAATTTATGTAATGTCACTATAGTTTCAAATAAGTATTAAGGAAACAAGCTATCACAGGAAACCGGGCGATAGTCCACATTCATTCATACTTCATTCAGTTTTCAAAAGGAGCGTGAATCGTAAACACGTGTTTTTAATTATTTAAATAAAGTGCAGTGTCATTTGGTCATACTTCTATACAACGTTGCTTTTATACTACGTCGTCTTTTTGAAGTTAAGTTGCTGGTAAAAAGTAAGATGTCTTAATTTTTCTTATCCTAATATCAGTTTTTATTTCTTAAATTACCTAAATGTAATATTAAGCTTGTTTTTAATTTTTATGATAGAAAATAAATTCAGTAAAATAAATAAAAGTTTGTAATTACTTACAATAATTGAAAGCGATATTTTATATTGTATTCTTAAATTTCTTTACAATAAATTTCTGGCATTTTATAATTTACTGATTGTTAAATTTTACATACCTAATTAAATAATAAATAATAAAACGAATTAGAAAGGAGATCATTTATAACGAAAACAAATCGAGATATTAAAAAAAATCATGTAAATCACAACAAAAGGCACAACTAAATGTCAACTATGATCCCAAAAATGGCATAACATACTTAAATAAACGTTTGTTTAAACTGACAATAGACTTTAAAAAAATTAACATTGAGTAAACAGTGAAAAGCTATCGCGCTATCATCAGTATGGCACCAACCGCAATGTTAATAATAAAATTTTAATTAATTTAAGCACTACTACGCTATCACATTAAAAGAGGCGCGTAAATTATAATTAAATGAAATAGACGTCACTCGATGAGCCGCAAATGAATGAATGTAATTGAATGACTCCCACAAATAAAAGCAATTTTCTTACAGCCCAGCCCTCAGTTAATATCAGTTAATTGATAGTCTGAAGCTTTGATTAAACTATTTTTGATATGATCGCTTAATCCGTTCGCAACCTGAATTACGTTAAATAATACGCCTACACTTCGGATTAATCAGCAATGTGATACCTACGTGTTAAAAGTTACAACTCTCAATATAAATCAAACTATATTTTTGTTCAAACACGTACCTTCGGATCTATCTCGCCTTTCCAGAAACTAGTTACATTATTTGTTGGAATACAGCGAAAATAGCAATCCCATAAGAGATCATAAATAAAACATTGAATCCGATACCTCCCGATAGCTATTGTCTAAGCTAATAAATGTTTAATAAGAATTAGGTAAAAGTGGCACTCCCTGGATAGCAAGTGGGGATCTTCATTGTATTAGTGAGGGCTGCATAATGTCAGAATTGACAGAGCCGAGGGCTCTAATAATACACCGATACACTTTAATGGAAACATACCTAATGAAATTCTAGCTTCTATCTTTATTACGTGGATTAATGGAAAAATAATAAATAGCTTCATATCTAATTTAGAAATTATGTATACAGAAAGTTGAAATCGAAGTCGTCGAGCTCGTCTTAACGATGCATTTATAAATAGGCATAATGAATCCCTTAGCCAAGCTATAATCTTAGTGGCACTTATCTCGAAAACAATTTATTAGATTAGTTCTGCCAGAAAAACTCGTTCTATTATAGATAGATTTACATCTCGATTGAATTTTAATTGAGGTAACGAGCGAGTGCACTCCAATAATGGAGTAAGTTAATTATAAAAGGCAATTGATTTAAAAGGAGTGGTGTCGCGGTCGCGGTATGAGTAACAGAAAAAGTTTTCAATTTCACTAAAAGGGACTGGTTTGTGTCTCAGAAGTCTCGTCTGGTTATCGGCTTGTAATGTATGAACTTACTCGCCGCGGCTTTATTTTATAACTCACTTCACGTAATAGGCCCCGAGTTGGTTTAATTCACTTTGCCCCTCGCCACGCGACTCGTTTTCTAATTTGGCTTTGTGCTCATCTTGTAAAACGTGCTAATCGAAGCGGTCGGGAGTAATCCTCCGTACATCAGATCCTACTTACATTCAGACTGTATGTGCGTTCCTATTTATCTCCATAAATTCGTCCATAAACATGCTCCATAAATTATCATGACGACGATTTGGAACATTTTACAACTGCCATCAAAAGATTCTTTACGATCAATGGAGATGGTGACTGTAGTAAGTTTCATAATTAATTTGAGACGTTCATTTTATAATGTAATAAAATATCAGCAATATCGGGAACATCTGATAGCTAAAGCATCCCTTCAGTTACGCGCACATTAAGTTAACATGCGTTTTATCTTCCAGTAATCATAAAAGTTTACATTTCTCTCGCTTGTACCATAATATGCCATAAAGCATAAACAAAAATGTAATATAAAGTTACCAATTTATTTGTTGTATCAATTACACTACCTAATATACACTCAAGTAATTAATACCCCGTCATTTCGCCCTATTTTTATTGGACACAATTAAAGCAAATGGAATACTTCAATATTCTTTCTCATAATGATTATTTTGTAGATTAAAAATAAATTATGTGTTATTTTTATGAAGAAATGATATAAAGTTATTATTGTTTTAAAATACACGGAAAGTTTTAAAATCCGGAGTTAGTAAGACATATCCAATAGATAAAGTGATATCCGCCAGTTATAAAACAAACTTTATAGTTTTGTTTTTGGCAGTTTTGACACTGCTTCTATCTACTTATTTGTTCCTTCACTCGGATCTAACCGAGGTGGAAACTTCTAACTTCTGGAACTATCTCCGTGAGTATCACTTACTTTAGTTGTCAGGGGATTTTGTTTATTGCATTTTCAAAACTATAATACTCTACCGTTTTCAACGTTATAGGGCTAGGTAAAGATTGGACATATATAAACAATAGTAACAGCGTAGTTTCAGTTGAATTTACAATAATAAACGTTTACACTAAGATTTTACGGGATTGTCTCTATTGAGAGATAGCGCTCGCCGGGCCGGTATTGTGTAGACTGTAGTGTATACTCCTTGAGGACGCCGGGTGACAGGAGACACCTGAAAACAATAAACACGAAATTGCCACAATAATCGGCCCTCATGATCAGCGAAACGACTGTCAGACAATGGGGCAGATTACGCGATAGGGGTTTAACCGAATAGCAGCTAACTTGATTATGCGGCCATCCGTGATTGTGTTTGAGCCTATTAATGTTTGAATTTCGTTATATTATTACGCTAGCCGGGCGCTGCCGGTAATCCAATATGCGGGGTAAGGTATTAAGGCGAAATACAATCATGCTTGTGCACCTTTTGGGCTACGCCCCCTGGGTGGAGCATAAGAGCGCGCGGGACGCTTCACAAAAATCCCCTCGCCACGCCACACAACTGAATAGATGACGGAAACATACGGAACTAACGGAGGTTCAATGAACTTTACTTATATTCTTATGTTCGCGCGGTTAAAGCTGAGTAAAGCGATCCGGCAACGTCTTTTCGTTGCCGGGCCCATCGAACTAGAAAAATCGACCTTTGTTCCTTTGCACGAAGGTCGATTTTTAATTGGTACAAATCTGGTTACAAAAAGTGAGCTTGTGACTAAATTATTTTATGATGTAATTATTTGTTATTGTTAGGGCCTCGTTCACCATCTCCAAGTAAAGTGTTGATTAGTTACTTCTTAATTAACGTTAATCAGCAAGTAAAGGTTACGAGTATCTTTTGTCAATTTCACAAACGAAAAGTAAGCTCTGAGTAACAACTTACTGGTTAAATGAGTAACGGAACAAATCGTACGTCCCGTTCGTTCAATATTACGTCAATGTCACTCGTCAAACGTCATTGCACTATTGCAGCTGTCATTTATTTGATAATTGTTGTGGATTGTCTGTAGGATTGGAAATACGCGTGTGATTTTAATTTGTTAAGTTGTACTTACCTTTTTAATTATCATGAATAAAGTTAAAAGAGATAGAAGTGCAAACTTTTCTTTGCATGAGAGAGATATTTTAGTCTCTCTTGTAAAAAAATACCAAGCTGTGCTGGAAAATAAACAGAGTGATGGTTCGACGTGGAAAAAGAAAGAAGCCGCTTGGGAAAGCATTCAAAATGAATTTAATGCTCGATCTGGAGGCATATTCAGATCGACCAAAACATTAAAGGTTAAATATGAGGGCTTGAAACGTATAGTGAGGAAAAAGTCAGCTGCATGTCACTCTGAACTTTACCGTACCGGAGGCGGTAAGAACATTGCTCCTCCACTCGATAATGTGGAAGAACAGATTAAAGCAATGATAACTTTAAGCACCGATGGCTTGGATAGTATATACGACTCCGATATATTGCCACAAACTCAAGAAGGTAGGTAACCTTGTTCACTTGTTTAAAAAAGTACTAGGGAACGTGACCGTCTTTACCAGTGCGGTCTATTTGAAATTAAAAGTGGTTTATTGTAAATGATTAGTCATACCTATTTAACTAAAATATATGCTTTCTTACAGACAGAATTGATGTTACCTCCATCCATACAATGCCACCATCACAAATGGATAACAGAACTGAGGTTGTAGAAAGTGAGGCTACTCAAAACCGTAAGTATCCAATATACTACCTATCATGTCATGTAGGTACCTATCAACATATTTGCAAAAGAAATAAATTTGCCTGCTGTGTCGCACAATCAAAGTTAAATCATTATTTATTTCCCATTCACTTGATTGCTAATAATTATTGCTGTACTTTTTTACAGAAGTTGTACTATTACTTACAAATGAGGAATCATTGCCACTCACTATTAGTTCAGAAACAGTTCCAGAAGAAACAAATATAATAAAGGGAGACGATGTAAATGGTAAGTATGTGTTGATATTATTTTTGATACTTTTCATTAATTATAACCTTTTATATTCTTCAAGTAATAGGATAACTAATATATAATTAATATATAATATTTTAATATATAATATAATTAAATTAACAGCAACAGCAGTTATGTAAGTTAAGGTCTACCTCACACTGGTTAATATGTTACTGTGCCCATATGCTATTTCTTAATATAAACCATATTATGAGTTCTCTTCTATAAAAGTAAACACATTTAAAATTAATATATACTTCATTTTTATTTCAGACAAAGCTTTGCATGAAACGCCAAATGGGAAATGTGTCATAACTCCAACTACTTCTGCCAATAAAAAATGGGATGTCACTAGCAGAAGAAATTTAAAATCAAGAAAACATCCTGCACTGATTGGTATGACATAGTAATAGAATTGTAACATAATATATAAAAAATTACAATTTCTTTCTCAACCTAATTTCACTATTGTTTTATTTACAGCTAATACACCAAAAAAAAACACTTTTTGATGAGCTGACTCAAGCTAAGCTGGAACTAGTTCAGCTCCAAAGAGATTTTTTGGAAGCAGAAATAAGTGAAAAAAAGAAGGTGTGGGAATTTGAAGAAAGTGAACGCAAGAAGGAGGCAGAGTTTAAAGAAAAGGAGCGCAAATGGAAGGAAGAAGAGTATAAATTAAAATTAGGAAAGAATTTTAAATAAATTCAATTAGTATTTATTCATCTCAAAAATTGTATCACTAGCTGTAAGGTACCTTATTATAAATAAATAAATAATAAATAAATAAATTGTTTGATTTATTTAGGATCTATTATTATTTAGTAATGGTAAAAAATATTCTTGCACCAGTCT
This sequence comes from Colias behrii, assembly GCA_029959065.1. Classification (NCBI taxonomy): domain Eukaryota; kingdom Metazoa; phylum Arthropoda; class Insecta; order Lepidoptera; family Pieridae; genus Colias; species Colias behrii. Next base: position 9,129,302 of record JARWMC010000005.1, on the reverse strand, counting down.
ATTTCTAGGATCATAATTCAGCTCAGGGCTCTGTGCTGCAATTTCTTCCAGAGTCTGTGTATCAGTTGAGTTGTAGTTGTCCCCAAAGTTTCTTTCATTAATATTAATTGCAATATTATGCAATACAAAGCAGGCAACTATTATAGCTTGTACACGAGCTAATTTTAACGTTATCTGTCGCCTAAGCACAGGAAACCTATTCTTGCACACACCAAAACATCTTTCAATAGTATTCCTTGTTCGAATGTGTGACTCATTATATAAATTTTCTGCCGGGGATGATGGGTTCAGAAAGGGTGTCAAAAGATATTGCTTTAACTCATATCCACTGTCACCGAGAAGTAAGCCATCTCTAAATTGTCCACTTTCAAATCTGTGTTTCAAAAATGAATTATTGAAAATTGTCTGATCATGAACAGATCCTGGCCATCTTGCTACAATATCCAAGCATTTTAGTTGGCTGTCACAAACAACCTGAACATTAATTGAGAAGTTTGACTTTCTGTTCCTATAATTTTCAGCTGAATTGCCACCTGAAATGAAAAGTATTTAAGGATTACATTTTAATATTTTAATGATTACCAAGTTAACGTTTTCTTCATTGGCATGACAACATAAAAAAATAAAACGTACCTGGTGACTTTATTGTAACATGAGTACAATCTAAAGCCCCTATTACCCTGGGGAATCTTGCGATTTCATAAAAACCATCTTGAAGTGTGTTTAAGTTGTCAGGGAACTTTATTATCAATGGGCGTAGTTGAGCAATAGCCACAGTCACCTTCTTAACGATACGGCTTGCTGTTGGTGGACTGACTCCACAAAAATCAGCCGCACTTCTTAAGTAGGATCCAGTAGCGAGATACCTCAATGTTAATAGTAGGCTTGTTTTTGTTGGAACTGCTTGATTTCTAAAATAAAGATTTTTTATAAGTTAGGTAACTACTACACCTACTTCAAACAACAGGTAACACATTTATGTAGCTATTTTGAATATTATAGGAGGGAGGGATTAATATGATTTGATAGGTTCTCTAGGATCTATAAGTAAAATCACTTCAATAATTAAAAAATACTACTCACCTTTGCGATGTAGGCATTATTTTATGTTTTATAAAGTTATGCACTTGGTTAACTGCATATTTCGATAGACGAAATCTAGCGAAAAAATCAGTTTCATCCAGGTCCGTAAAATAATCAACACGGAATTTAAATACACGAATCCTTGCTATTCGTTGTGTCGAATAATATTCTAATTCATCCAACTGATGATCAATTAAATCAAATAAATCCATTTTTATTCGTTTATTTAAAAAAAATCGTTGGTGATATGCAAGAAATGACAACAGACAATACTTAACCGTCGAGTAAAACACGCTAATTGGCAGAAGACGTGGCAAGTAAGTTACGGGTCAGTTAAACTTATGATTAGTGCTACTCGGACGTCGTGAAACTCGCACTTGAAGTTACGGGCCACTTTAACTGGCGATTAGCCTACTCGACACTTTACTTGAGGGTGGTGAAACAGGCCCTTAGAATTGTCGCTACCTACGCGACGTTATTAGCTTATTTGCAAATCTTTGTAAACAAATTTTATAGTTTTTCGACATGGGGACTTTACGTGCAATATGATAATAAAAATACATAATAGAATAATGCTATTTACGTTTGTTTTTGACGTGACAACGTCTTAAATTAGGTTGCGGCTGGGAGTCACTTATGAAAAAGTGTAACGCTCGGTAACGTTACGATGAGTCACCGAACGAGAGAGAGGCCCGCGGTCTGCCGCGCGCGCAGCACATAAATATTCTACCGAGAAAAAGACGTTGTCACGTAAAATCTTCGCCCGTAAAACCGACTTTACAGGCAACCATTTTTTTTTTACATTATTATCGGTTTTAAAAGATTTAAAAAAACGGGTTTTTGTTTTTATATCATATTTATTGAAAAAAAAAAACAATAATAGACAAAAAAATATTATTTACAATTTTGATTATTTTTGAATAAATATATCCGACATTTTGATATACTTAACATCAGATATTTTCGAATGCTGGTTTTGTTACCATTTTATTGTTCCAATGTTTATCTTCTTGATACGACTTCTTCTCCTTGTTCCGTAAATAAATATGTCTCTTGCCCGTTACTTTGAGCTATCCTTGTACATTGAGGTGCTGAAACAACCATAATAAGTTATAATAGGAGAAAAATTAATTGATAATACCTCTTATAATACCACGATTATTATAAAGATACTGTCATCAAAACTAGAAAAAATTGCACAGCTGTGTACGTTCCTTTGTCGCTTTATTATCCTAGCCCGTAATAAACTCGATTGTCGGCGTCATACATAGCAAACTTTCTGAGAAAATCGTTCTTTTGTTTGCAAAATTTTACGGTTGACCGCAATTATTATTACAAGTGCTTTTATAAAAATTAGTAAAAAATTTCGCAGCTGTGTCCGTTCGTTTATCGCTCTATTGTCCTAGCTCGTAAAAAAGTCGATTGTCGGCATCATAGTTACATAACTACAAATTTTTCAAATATTTTTTATATAAAATTTATAAGTAATTGTGCTTATGCATAATATGCAAATAGTATTCATAAAAACAAATTAAAAAATTACTCATACATACATTCATTCGAATTGATATATGTATAAATAAATATCCTTTATCTAGTCCTGTCTAGATCTAATCCTTATCTTGGGATTGCTCACATGTGTATAGAATTGTTAGTAGATCAGCAATAAGCCTAAAATAGCATGATATCTAATAAGTAAAAAAATTACAATTACCGGTGCAGTGAAAGACCTCAGACAATAGTTATAATACAATAAAAAAAAAACAAAAAAGTTATACGCAATAGGGTTGAAAAAAAATTGTTTCTGATCTCACTGGTAATTACCTACCCGTCAGTGATAACTTACACTAGTCTGAAATATTCCACTATCTTCAATCTTATGACTTATAAATAAATGACATAAGAATAAACTTACACAAAAAAAGTACTATGTGAAACTGTCTGAAGATCCACATCAGTTTCTGGTAATCATGGTTGGTCTAAAAGACCAACGTGTCTTTATTGCGTCCTGGCTTGCAAGCTGCACATCGGATTTTTCGTGGTCGCGCTTCGCTATTAGAAATAAACATACATACACAAATCAGTAGTATATTTATTGGAAAATGAAATCTCAAGAAACAACTAAAACATTACCTATTTATACCAATAATAAAATTATAAATAAAAATAAAGACAGAGTGCATAAAATTATAAAATCTTGATTTGTGCGTTGCTAAATTCAGACTTTGTAAACATATATTATGTACTAATACAAAAATCATAAAAAGGTAATGTAATCTCAAAATATGACTAAAATAATATTACTAAGTATTACAAATAAAAATAACTATCAGATTTTCATTTATGCGTTTCTCAATTTAGACTTGTAAACATATACCTAGTAATCAAAATATTTGAAGTTGAAATCTTTAGACGTGTAGCGACCGAAAGACATAATAAATATAAATAAGCATGATAAACATTAAACTTACCTATTTAGATACAATAACTGTAGTTTCTTCATCTGCCCTCGCAACATTTTCTTCCTAATGTTCTCACCATCAATGTTTTGGCTACCAAAATTCACCATGTTTATGAAAAACTTTAGTAACACTAACACTAAATCACGTATGCGAGTAGACACCGGCACCGCGCGAAAAAGTTGTACAGGACTGCTCTCTAAGACGCGTTGGCGTCGACTAACAGGAGGCGGAACGGCGGAAGCGACCGGCCTGGGCGCAATTTTTTGCTCATAGTTTATAAATATATTTTTTTTAAATTACTGATGTATTAATTGAAAAATCTAATCCCGTACGTCCCTCAAGAATTGAATGGAAGTGGATGTGGATAAAGTTTCATTGATATTACTTTACTATTGTCCAAATGAAATTGATTCTCCGTTTAATTTTTGGGCAACTTCACAACGTTTTTCTATCGAGGCAAATTTTGTCAATCGTGTTTCGGTTCCCAAACGTCACTAAACAAACTCTTCAATTAAATAAATCGATAAATAAAAAAAATCAAATTCAAAGTTTTTGAAGAAAAAAATTAATTCTCCGTGCGCTCGAAACGTCTGTTTTGGGTCTCATTTCGCCTTAACGAATGCCGTTCCCGATCTCGATCGTATTAAATGCATATGACTTAGAATAGATATGAAAGACAATGGCTCGTAGAAAGTGTTCAAATTAAAAGAAGTGTCATTTCTCATTTGTATGGTAATGTGTTATGTTTTGATACACGTGTTGGCGAACAAACAATAATGTGTAGGAGAGGAGTGAGCGGATGTTGTGTCGAGACGGAGGGTGCGAAACGGAGCCTCGGTCGACACGCTCGGCCCATCGCTAGATTAAAGAACAACTTAAAGGAAAGCAATCTGCTAAATAAGTGCCACTCTACTCATTTCCAACTGAAGCATACTCTACCTGTACTTTTTGAAATGAGTTATTTTTTTTATTCATATCATTTAAAACAAATCAGTCCTTCATTATTTTATGTTGGCTTATGAATTGTATCAGACCAATTTTATTAGTTTGATTGGTGTTCTTTTCGTATTTATTACAAAAATGTGACTGCCTTAGATAAACAAACATTATCCTAAAAATTTAAAGAACATGACTTCATTTCGTGTGTCAAAAACATTATCCATATCCGAGGTAAATAAAAAAAAATATAAATAAAAAGGACCTAGTATTTTTCAAAAGACGACATTAGCGATATTACTATGGGCAACATAAAAATAACGTCGAGCACAGTTTAAGGTAATGGTAGTTGTTTGAATTATTTAGCTCGTCTCGTTACTCTCGCTATTTCCGCAGGTGTGGCAATCATATTGTTTCCGAGGGCCCCTCGGAACTCCCCCTCCTCGAGTCGCTTATTCTTTAATCTCGCTGATGAATTATGATTAGCGAAGTGCACTCAATCCTATTAGTCTTGTCTCACAAATATACAAAACGCTTCTATAGCCTTTACTATTTACGAGCTCGCCCGTCCTGTCATCTATATATTTTATATCTCCCGATTGTAATTTCGAAAGTATTATTTATCAGACCGTAACATTTTACCTTAATGCAGTTAACTGCATTCGAAACGTGCATTAAAATTTTCCGAGAGCGAAACAAAAACCTTTATGACCCGTATAGCCGCGTAATAGCTCGCCGAGGGACCACAAACTCCGATTATCCAAACAGAGAGCTCCCAAAACGGCGTTGTGAAATTTTAACGTATAATTGATTATGAAGTTGGCCAGTAATGGGCGAAAATAGTTTCTAATTTGGAGTGTGGCGGTGGCGCGTAATTGGTCTCGGACCGCGTCTGTGTTAATCATTAATACTAGAGCGGACGAGCTCGGGCTCCCGGCACTCGGTTCCCCGGTGGCCCGCGCAGCATCCTTCAATTTAGCCGCAGTTCAATGCATCGTCAAAAGCTTCTACATTTCAGTTAACAGAATTCGCCGAATGACAGTGATGTGAAATCGAAGCAGTAGTTTTATTCTCTTTCACGGCAGCGAGTTAAATACTAATTCGTGCGTATTGACATTTGAAAGTCAATGGTAATGGAAGGCGTGAGCTTTTTTTGTGCCTTATCTGGCTCGGCCGCGTTAGCTACGGGTTGTTTTCGAAGTGCCATGGCATGTCGCTGTCACTATACTGTTTGTAATTATTCACGACTGTTCTTTTGTCTATCTACTTTTTAATGGTTTTATTTAGTGTACTACTTGCATTGCATTTCACGATGTTGAGTGCAGTTGAACGGAAATGAAAACGTGATCAAGTTATAATTAAGTTCGGTAGGTATAACATTGTATATTATTGTAATATAATCAATCAATCAATCAATCAATCATAATCATTTATTCACCATAAATACAAAATTAAATACATAGAAATAATTATCTTAATTAATTAAACATAAAAATACAAGGATATTATAACAGGACCTGATGATTAAAAGATAATATGACCTGCAGACCTACACTAAGACAGCTTGTATCGTAGGCCTGCAACCCTTCCTGATTACACAATAAGGTAAGTGGTACTCATTATATATCAGGTATTAAAAATTATCTGATATTATCAATCAAAATTATTTATACATAAAGATAAGACATTATTTATACATATTAAGATTAAATTTATATTTTTATTTATTAATTTATAAACTAAATGAAATCTGCGCCTATATTAACGCCTTTATTTATAAGTGTGTAACTATGTGTGAATGTGTGTGTGTGTGTGTGTGCGTGTGTGTGTGTGTGTGTGTATGTGTGTGTGTGTGTGTGTGTGTGTGCGTGTGTGTGTGCGATTTGTGGCAAGACAGAGAAAATAACATGGATCAGACTATAACTTTAAGCATTTTCTCAATAGCTTCATAATCACACTCAATCAACCAGTTTCTTATGGCACTGTTGGCATCTCTTATGGACATCGAAGGCAGAGCTACAATATCTTTGGCCATTCTATTGTATATGAGAGGTCCAAGAAATGCTTGCTGGCGTTGAGCAAGTTTAGTGCTTGTTTTGGGCTTAGAGAAGACTTTATCTTTCCTTCTTTTACCTATAGGGTTAGAACTGATTAATTGGTGCTGATTTAAGAGAATTTTTTGAATAAAGAGTTGTCTTACAGTTAGTACCCCACATTCAGCGAATAACTCTGATGTACCAAAATAAAAAGGCCTGGAAATGGCGACTTTCAATACCGCTCTTTGAGCCCGTTCCAGTATTAACATATTGGTACTTGGAGCACCTCCCCAAGAACTGCAGCAATAGGTTAGTAGTGGCTTACATAGTGCATTGTAGACTTTAATTATTAGGTCACGATCTGCGACTTCTCGGAGATTTTTAAAAACATAAATGAGCTTTCGAATTCTCTTACTTAGATACTCAATGTGAGGTTTCCAGCAGAACCTGCTGTCTAGGATAATTCCTAAGTACTTGATGGAGGTGACGCGTTCCAGTTCAGGACATGCACAGGAAGAAATTTGGCAGCTCAGATGTGCCTTTAATGAAGTTTGCTCAGGACGATTACGCGTTTGGGAGAAAAGTATATACTTGGTCTTTGCTATGTTAAGGGAGAGCTTATTATTCTGAAGCCAAGTAATTACTTGTTTTAATCCTTCCTCAGCATTTGACTGAGCCTCCTGCCAACTGTTCCCAGTGAATATTAGAGCTGTATCGTCAGCATAGGAGAAAATTTTACCTTGCTTCAAGGAGATATTAAAGAGGTCATTAACGTAGACCAAAAAGAGACTCGGGCCGAGTACACTGCCTTGAGGTACACCATAGCTAACTTCCCGTTTTTCACTGATATAGTCACCAATTTTAGTTTTTTGTTTCCTGTTTGTCAGATAATCTTTTAGTAGAGACAGTGCATTCTCCCTGATACCTACTTTCTCTAGTTTATCCACAAGGGCGGGTATGGAAACCGTATCAAATGCCTTTGCTAAATCAAGAAAAACTCCAACTACTTTTTTTCGTTTGTCCAAATTATCAACAATGTATTCTGAGATATTGGATACCGCATTTTCAGTTGATCGGCCCTCCCTAAAACCATATTGCGATGAAGATAGAATTTGGTATTTTTCGAGAAAACTCATTAGTCGTTTGTTTATTACTTTTTCAAGCACTTTGGATAACACCGGGAGAATAGAGATGGGTCTGTAGTTTTCAACACTATCGCTGCACCCACCCTTATGAATAGGAACAATTATAGAAGTTTTAAAAGCATCAGGGAAAATCCCTGTCATGAGACTTCGGTTGCAAATGTGAGTTATGACGGGCACAAGCACAGTAGCCGAGCTCTTAATGATTTCCGCTGTGATACCATCATATCCCGCTGCACAATCACTCTTTAAATTTTTAATTATGCCAAGTATTTCGTCTGGGTCTGTTTCTAACATGACAATGGAATTAGTTTGTGAAAGAGTATGGTTTATTTTAGTTGACATAGCTGTGGCTTTAATCTTCTCAGCTAGAGTCTTTCCCACGCTAACAAAGTAATCGTTTATAAAGTTGATAGAGCTAGTTGGGTTATCCTTTACTTTAATTAGGCCCACATTTTTATTTTCATCTCTTTCAGTATTAGTGACTTTTTTTATTGCCTGCCATGTTTTTTTGATGTTGTTTTGATGTTTTAGAAGTTCAGCTTTGTAATAATCTCTTTTCAAGTTTTTTAATAATTTCGTACAAAAGTTTCTATAACGTAGGTAAGTAATCCTTAGAATTTGGTTATTAGGAACGTCTTTCAGTCTTATGTGCATGTTGTCTCGAGTCTTTATACAACGGAGAATTCCAGGTGTAATCCACGGTTTTAGTATTCGTTGCTTACCTGATATCTTAAAGGTCTTAGAACAATATTTCATGAGGTTAATTAACTTACAATACAAAATATCTGTCGCCAAATTTACATCCATTGCTTCGAGAACCTCACTAAAGTCAGCAGCCTTCAAATCATTGCATAATTTTATTACGTCAATTTTAGTTATAGTTCTACTAAAGCTCAATTTACTAGATTTTTCTTTAATTATATTTAACATAACTGGCTTATGGTCAGTTACATAAGTGTCAATAATAAGTGTGGTATATTGACACCTTGTTTTGAGCATTACATGATCAAGGCACCTATTCCCACGGGTTATCAGCGTGTGACTAGCTAGAAGTCCATGACTAGCTAGTAAATCCAGGTAAGTGGTAGAATGTTTGTCTGTACTATTGGAATGGATGTCAATATTTATATCTCCTATAACCGAGATAGTCTTGCATTTAGAAACCGTGGTAAGGACTGAATCCAACGAGTGCAGAAAAGGATCTATTCCCGAAATGGATGGTGATCTGTATAGGGCCACAATAGCGATTTCATTTCCCACATTCAAAAGAAGGCAGTTAGCGTCTTGAAATTTTGGCTCTTTAATAGATATATCCAGACCGCTTTTTGAGTAAACAATTATGCCTCCATTTTGATTTAGACAGTTTTTAGTAGACGAAGTGCTATAATTGTTCATTTTCGGATAAGGCTTCTCATTGTCTATCCAACACTCTGTTAGTATTATGATATCACATTGCATATCTAATCTTTGTATAAGAACTTCGAGAGCTGGATAATTTTTATTAATAATAAATGGTTTCAATTTAAATCACTTTTCACCATTCTGATATTGTACTGGTAAATTCTACCACACAAAAGCCACGGTACTGAACTTTCTAACACACCGATTTAATTTATAAAATTGTCAATAGCCCCTTATCCTATATAGCAGTAACAATGCACAATACACTCGATTAACTGTACTGAGAAACAATCACACAATCATTGACACGATTTAAGTAAACGGGCATGGTTCCGTCCAATATCCGTGGCCATTATTTACGCCCGTCGATCCGTTCTCAAAAACATACAAAAATGGTAAGCTACGAACATTCGTCACGGACACACAATGCTTCATATTGTGTTGGCGGGTTCTTACCGCCTGCACTAGAAATGAAACAAGAATTACGTAACTATTCCATTGTTTAAAATGTTAGATTACCATTGCTATTATGTTTGATGACTTAATCATAAGCCGATTACAAAATAATTCTAAATAATCTATCATTAGCGAATGTTATTTGTGACAATTTTGGGCGCATTATTAGTTGTACAAATTGCAAACAAATAGTAATTACGCCTTTAATTGAAAATATGTACAATAAATGTAAGATATCTAATTAATTATTATCTATATTAGTCATGATTAGTGATGATTAATTTATTACGTAGCGATTTAATGGAAATAACGGGAAGTGACCGAATGTTTCAGAGACATGTTTTGGCAAAGGTTAGAAATTCCTTGCCCCATATAATTTACTTCATCGTTGTCTTATCTATCCAAAGTGTAATTGGTTATTATATTCGAACACATAATAATACACACATAATATACTTAAGCTTATGATGTTGGCTGACGGCACTTATTTGTTCGTAATAAGCAATTTTGAATATAAATGTACGAAATCAAAATAGCAAGGGTTGTAATAATTAAATAAATACTTACTGCACCTGTGTCCAGTCGTTCGCCGAAATTTAATTGAAAAATGTTCGTATTTAAAGTGTTAATTAACCGTGACGGCAACCGTGCTTGACTTTATTGCTACGGGACTGTTTTTTCATTGGACTGCTCTAAATTATAGTTTTTGCCATATATCCGATACCTTTAAACTATTTTATTTATCACGAAAATGTTGATTTTTGTTTCGCGTTATAATTAATCGCTTGACTGGTTACATTAATATTGAATTATTTGCTTTGGTATAACATTATAATTTATGATCTCTCATTTATCATGTATATTAATACTATTCACAAAATGTTTTGTATACATTTTGTAATATAACTCACATTAAGAGAAAATGATAAATTACAAATATGTACAACATTTATACACTATTTAAAATAGCAATCAATATTATTTCCATTCTCAATCTAACGTGTATCTTGGGACCAACGTGTATCTTGGGACCACCAATCTTTAAAAATTTAAAATAATTAAAACCAATTTTAGCATTTGTCTTAATTACTATTTCTCTTACAGTCCGAAAGGCGGACGCCGCAGCAGTCGAGCGGCGGGAGTCCATCGCTGGGCAACCAGATATACGCCATGGACGTGACGAAGGAAGCCCGCGCGTCGCCCCTGCCCACCGCGCAGTCGGGCAGCGGGGCTTCGGCTCAACCACCGCAGCCTCAGGTAATAAAAATTACAAAATTTATATGTAAACTTTATACATTACCAGCTTGAGACTTTGAGTACCAAATTTCATATCTAAGATCAGTTGATTTTGCGTGAAAGAGTTACAAACATCCACACTTGCAAATTTTCGCATTTATAATATTAGTAGGATGGTTGAATTAGTTTCAACGTGACTGCTAGACTTTGAGTATGAACTATGAACGTATGTTTAATGTGCATATAGCTTTATAAAATAAATTCAGGCATGTAAAGATATAATATTACCACTTCTGAACTTCAAAATAGAATTCCAGTAAAATCTCATATCTTACTTTATTTATGGTTTGTATAATATATTCAATTAATCTATTTTTTTAAATAGATCTGTGCGGGATGCAGTAAGGTGATAACAGAGAGATATCTGCTGAAGGCTCTGGATCAGCTGTGGCACGAGGATTGCCTGAAATGTGGATGCTGTGACTGTAGGCTTGGGGAAGTCGGCCACACTCTGTATACTCGTGCCAACCTTATTTTGTGCAAACGGGATTATTTAAGGTAAATCTTATTTCCTACAATTAATTTAATATGATTTGCTGCTTGAGACAGATTTTGACACTGAATTAAATTGTGCGGTGGATTGAAATATTGATAAGATATTTTTCTTTTATATTTTTTTTATCTTATATTTTGTATCTTTAACATGGCTAGAAATTAGAACACAGATACAAGTCAATACTTATTAGGATAATAAATACTTATTTACCTACTGTTCTTGTTGATAATCGAAAATTGGCTTAGGGTTTAAATAATATGCAAATTATTGAATGGAAAGACATACTGACTTTATGATACCGAACAAAGTCGCTGTATTTGGTTTGAGCTAAATGTTGTAGTCAAGAATATTACAACTTGGAATTGACTATTTCAAAACTATGATTTATTTTGAGATAATTGTCGCAAAACATGTACCTATTGTCAAGTCAGAAATGTACACTGTCAATCTTGGAGTGAATTAGGTAAATCGTTTAGAATATTTCTGTTATATTGTGTAAAATATTAAAGTTGATATTTTTTGTCAGATTTGGCGGTTTATTTAAAAGGCTGTGTACATTTTGCTCTTGCAAAATTATTTTATTGTTAGACACTTTAGAATGTACTACTAAATCTGTGATTTACACTCTGTCAGTCAGTCTCTATCTCACATATATTTAAGCATTACGTTTACGTTTACGTCACATATTATTGGGTTGTAATTTAGAAGATATTAAATTCCTACTTTACTTAATTACATAAACAAATTATTTTAATAAACCTTTTTGTCACCAGGTTATTCGGCAACACGGGTTATTGCGCGGCTTGCAATAAAGTGATCCCAGCGTTCGAGATGGTGATGCGTGCGCGCAGCAATGTCTATCATCTGGAATGCTTTGCTTGTCAACAATGCAATCACAGGTAATTATATTATGTATGATTAAAATATTTTTTGCCCGATATATGTATAGATATCTATATATATTAATAAATACAGCCAAGAGAATTCTTAATTCTACGTTCACGTTGTGTCCTGTTCCATCAGATAAAATGTTATTCTTTAAAATTGGAACATTATATATTATTATGATATTAGGATAAAGTAGCCTATTGACTCCACCTAAGACAATATCTTCACAATCTCCACGGGACACGTTATTAAAAACTATCGGAGCATCTAAGCCTATTGTCCTAGCAGAAGCCTTACGGAGCACACTCACTTAATTTTCTCACCTGTCAAAAGCGATTGCGCTCCTGAAAATTGAACGGGGACTCTATATTGAACACAAGTCCACTATGAGACTTCTTTTATAAGCGAGATAAAATATTCAGAATAATGTGATGAACGAAAGGGACAGGTATATTGTTGAGCGAAAACTTTGTATGGTTTATTCAACTCACGGACACCAAACAAAGAGCGCGATTAAATTTTCCGCTACATAAGAAAGCTACACGGAATAAAGAAACGCTTTTTAAAGACTTGCGATTGTTTATGTGCACGGCGTAAATCATTTTGGTTGAGGAAACAATTTTATGTTGGTAGAGTTTATGTACGAGTTAATAAAGATATTAGATTATAGCAAAGCAAAGATTTAAAATCCTTTTTCAGATTCATAATACAGTTCTATAGTCGCAATAAGATTAAATGTAGATATATAGTTACTTTGATAGACACATTGTTTTATTCACCGTTATTCCGTCGCTAGGTATATAAAACAGAAATTATAGTCAGTATTGGTAAACAAAGATAAACTCTTTGATTTCCCCGGCGCTCTCAACTCGGTTATCAAACGGTGAGCGATGATCTGTCTAGCTCAAAGAGCGAACTTATTGATGAAGTTATCGATACGAGTCTAGTGTGATGCAATAAACGACGGCTTAATATTCCCTTGCAGGTATACTAATGTTTGTTGGGAACGTATACACATTTATTAAACTAGACTACGTCTACAGGTAAATTAGCTTGGAGAAATTTTTGCGTTTGTAGTAGTGTATGGTCAGCAAATAAAATAAAACAACATTTTATTTTTAGTTTTTATTTTATACAGGGTTACTTGTAAAACACCAGCAACCTCGCAGGACAAGATAGCTAACATCATAAGTAACAACATTTGTTCTACGACTTTTGGCATAACGCAATAAATTATTTTTAAATGATTTTTTAAACTTTTATTGTACTCTCCTTACATTTGTAAGTCTATGTTCTATTAATTATCGGATGGACGACGCGACGCCCCCTTCCCCCTCTTGTTCGCTTTTTGTTTACGTAATTTTTGGGAGGCGTAGAGTTTATAATATTCAGACGGAAAATTAAATGAATATTTATTTTTGTATGAAAATAAAATCTAACAAATTATCAAAAGTCGAAATGTTGTTACTTATGATGTTAGCTATCTTGTCCTGCGAGGTTGCCGGTGTTTTACAAGTAACCCTGTATATATAAGGGATTTTAAATTAAACTATATGTGTTTCTCCTCTGAAAAAGATGAGACTTTATTTTAATATTTGCACATTTAACATACATATAACTTTTACATTAACAATGTTACTAAAATGAAAAATTTACTAACCTGAAAAAGAAACGACATTTAAAGTTTAATTCTTTAGTTTGAGAAGTCAAAGGCTTGCCTCGACCATGTTTTAACACTGGAGCCATATTGAATTAACAATATAAAGTTACAACACTTACACACAAATTAAACACTAGTTATGGCCCTGCCTTCATACAAAACTGCTGAATACGCCGTTCGCACGGGAATAGAATGTGGATGCGATTTCCCTTAGTTAGCATCCAAGCTTACGTCTTTATAATTATTAAACTGTATAAATTCATTCTTTAACTCCGGTCTGCATCGTGCAGACATGGGTGTAAAAGTCTCATTTTAGCTATTAAATGTAGTTTTTAAGTACATCTGAGTTTTCATTTGGGGCCTCCGGCTGCGGGACATGTAATTCACTTCAACAAATATTATAACAATAATAACAAATAATAACAACAATCAACAAATACAAAATTTATCAATTAAACTACGTACATAATAATTATAATTTTTGAATGAAATGTGCTTTATGTTCTAACGCTACCAAACGACTGCACGTGGCACCTGCGGACAGCGTAAACTGGTTTATTCTGGTTTTGTGCGTGTTTCCACTTTCCACTATCAAGTGACGATTTATTTATTTGTTTTGTTTCGTAATTATTATGGTCAAATATTAATTATGAAACAAATTATTATGGACACGATATTTTATTGTTTCACGGTAGTCGCCTTGTCGTTTGCTCAAGGACGTAAAATTGAATGATATATTTTTTTTTATAAAGTCAAAACCATTTTCTTTCAAATAAAAACTTGTTTTTATTGAAAACAAAAGTGTTGCTAGGAATAAGTATAAAATTAAATAGTAATGTTAGGATATCGAAACATTTTTGTATAGGCCAGAACGATATAGTGGAAACGCGCTCTAAGATCTGAGTAATATACACACCACTACATATGCAAAAATTTCTCCAAGCTAATTTACCTGTAATGGATATAAGCTGTAATTGATACAGATCAAATGATAGGTAGTCTGTAATATTGTGGAGCTATGACAGATTATAAATCGGTATCTATGGCTTGATATTAAATATGTTAGAGTTACAGTTATTAATATTAAGCAAAGAGATTAAAGTTTTATTGATTTGCAATACCGACTAATTTGAAATGGTGGGACTTATTTAACGTATTTTATATGAATAATGTAGTAATCAAATCTTTTTTAACCATGTATTAAAAATTACTGAAACATTACAATCCAACACAACTAGAACTTTCAGTACATTGTCTTTTACTTTGCAATACGTGTAAGATTGAATCTATACTTATAATAAATCTGTAGAGAGGCCAATTCTGTACATGAAATATATTAAAAAAAAAACTATGAAGGGGTGATAAGGGATCGCTACTGATGCCAAAAATGCAATCAGTAAAATTTTTGTCTGTCTGTCTGTCTGTCTGTCTGTCTGTCTGTCTGTATATTCGTTATAGAAACAAAAACTACACGACGGATTTTAACGAAATTTGGCACAATTATTCTTCATACTCCTGGGCAGGTTATAGTATACTTTTTATTACGCTACGATCAATATGAGCAGAGCAGTGAAGTGAAATATTGGGAAAACGGGAGAAGTTACTCCATTTTTTAAGCTTCCGTCGCGTGTGCAGCCTTAATGGTTAAAGCTACATAGAAATCATGTACGACACAAATGTTCTTAAATTATTATTATTATATAAAAATAAATTCCTAGACAGCATAACATGTCTATCTTTTAAAATTGACTCACAATAACACGTAGTTTCAATAGCTTAGCAATTCGGAGCTTTCTTGTCGACTCTTACGTTTACAACACTCTCACTCATCCCTAATTAAAAAAGTTAACATTATTACCTATTCAATAATAATAATAAGAATCATGTAAATCGGTGTAGAAACACCAAAGTTATACATATAAAATTACGTAAGGTATTCAATGCGGTTCGCGCCTCTTTGATGGAAACCCATGGAGCGCATGTACTAAGCACGTCTTCTATGTCATCTTCGGTTTTCTGAGCTACTGAATCGATAATTTCGTCATCAGATAATGCAAACACGTGTTTACGTGAGTCATAAATTTATTATGGTATAGTCCTAAAATGTTTTCTAAGAAACAATAGTGTACTTACATTGTCGGCAAGTTTATTTTATTTTATTTTATTTTATTAAGGCTCATTAGCAGCTGTACATCGATTGTTTTACATAAAAAGTACACAAAAAAGTTCAAGTTCTTAAAGTCGGCAACTTATTTTTGTTCGAACAATAGAGATAATAAATTCCAAATGATCAAGTTGTAAAGGTTGTAAAATAAAACGTGCGGCGGGTCCGCGTGCGAGGTTCATTACCGTTCATACAATATTTGGCTGTTGATGCGAATAGACGTTCAGAGTGTTCGACCTTATTGACAGATTTCTTTTGTTGTTTTTCTATAGGTTTTAGTAGTGTTAAAGCATATTATTAGTTTACATTTTATTTCTTTATAAGTGAAGTACCAGTAGGTACGCATTTTAGTTATTTTGGAAGTGTTTAATTATATTAATAGTTTATTTTCGTAATTATTTGTTTTTCTATAGGTTTTGGTAGTGTTTAAGCATATTAATAGTTTACATTTTATTTCTTTATAAGTGAAGTAGCAGTTGGTACGTATTTTAGTTATTTTGGTAGTGTTTAATTATATCAATAGTTTATTGTCGTAATTATTTGTTTTTCTATAGGTTTTGGTGGTGTTTAAGCATATTATTAGTTTACATTTTATTTCTTTATAAGTGAAGTAGCAGTAGGTACGTATCTTTGTTATTTTGGTAGATATTAATAGTTTATTTTCGTAATTATCATATATTTATTATAGTAGTGTTTAACTATAATTATTATAGTTCATTTATAGATTTCTTTTGTTGTTATTCTATAGGTTTCGGTAGTGTTTAAGCATATTATTAGTTTACATTTTATTCCTTTATAAGTAGTAGTAGGTACGCATTTTAGTTATTTTAGTAGTGTTTATATTATAATATAATATTAATAGATTTCATAAGTGCAAGGTAGCTTCAGTTACTGTTGATTAAAAATACACAATGCCACCTAAAAAAAGACCATCTTTATCTCGAAATTCTAGAGATGCTAAGAGGATGAGAAATGCGCGTTCTCAAGAATCGGCAGAGGAAAGAGCACATCGGTTAAACTCTATGAGAGTTAGTGCCTCAACTTCTCGAGCCAATGAAAGCTCTTCAGAGAGAGAGATGCGATTAGCAGCTGACAGAGCGAGACGAGCTACATCACGGGCGTCTCAAAGCTTTTCTCAACGAGAGCTAAGGCTTACCATTGACCAAGAACAACATGTGTTATCCCGAGCAGCTGAAACTGCTTCACAACGAGAATTGCGTCTCACAGCTGACCGCGAACGACATACATTATCTCGCGAGTCCGAAACATTTACTGAAAGGGAATTACGTCTCACAGCTGACCGCGAACGACATACATTATCTCGCGAGTCCGAAACATTTACTGAAAGGGAATTACGTCTCACAGCTGACCGCGAACGGCATACATTATCTCGCGAGTCAGAAACCTTCACTGAGAGGGAATTACGTCTTACAGCTGACCGCGAACGTCATATATTGTCTCGCGAGTCAGAAACCTTCACTGAGAGGGAATTACGTCTTACAGCTGACCGCGAACGTCATATATTGTCTCGCGAGTCAGAAACCTTCACTGAGAGGGAATTACGTCTCACAGCTGACCGCGAACGTCATATATTGTCTCGCGAGTCAGAAACCTTCACTGAGAGGGAATTACGTCTCACAGCTGACCGCGAACGTCATATATTGTCTCGCGAGTCAGAAACCTTCACTGAGAGGGAATTGCGTCTCACAGCTGACCGCGAACGTCATATTTTATCTCGAGAATCTGAAACTTTTACTCAATATGAAGACCGTTTGACAAATGATAGGGTGCACCATAATATTGTTCGATCACTCGAAGATGAACATGAGCATGAACAACGACTAGAGTCGGTACGCGAACATTACAATTCTTTGACACAAGAACGATTAATAAGTTTGTCTAATGAAAGATTAAGAATCGAAAATATTCGGTCTCTTGAAACGGACGAACAGCGAGAGGCCCGTCTTACTGCAGACAGATTTCGACATAGTCTTAATAACTTAGATGTACACATAGAAGATCAATCTAGAAATACGGTGGCGTGGTCCGACAAATATAAAAGTGGGTTTGCTTATAACTTCACAATTGATTACAGATCATCTTCTGTAATAGGCGATATGAACGTGGTATGTTCTTTTTGTAATGCTTTAAAGTGGAGTAAGGAGTCGGCTGGATTCTGTTGTTCTGGAGGTAAAATAAATTTGCCTTCATTCGAAGACCCACCGGAACCTTTGAAATCATTACTATTAGGGGAACATGTGCAATCTAAACAGTTTTTCGACAACATTCGCACTTATAATAGTGCGTTTCAGATGACATCCTTTGGTGCTCAACAAATCTCCGAAGGTCCTTTCATGCCTACTTTTAAAATACAAGGTCAGGTTTACCATTTGATAGGATCTCTTTTGCCTGAAGACCAACCTAAGTTTCTTCAAATATATTTTGTATCCGACTACAACGAACAGTCGAATATAAGAAATCAATATTTCCCAAATTTAAATGCTGAACTCATTTCACAACTTCAGAACATGTTGCATCAGATTAATTCGTATGTATGCAGTTTTAAATCGGCATTAGAAGCTCTTCCTCGAGATGATGATAACAATTATAAAATTGTTATAAATGCCGATAGGCGTCCAACGCAGGAACACCCTGGGCGTTATAATGCTCCATCCACGAATGAAGTTGCTGTGGTATTGGTCGACCAGGAATGTGATAGGCGTGATATCGTTATCCGTTCCAGAGACAATCGTTTACAACGTATTTACGAAACCCACAGGGCTTACGACGGTTTACAATATCCTTTGATATATTGTCGAGGGGAAGATGGTTATAATTTTGCTTTATACCAAACTGATCCGCATACAGGCGCACCTATTTATAATAAAAAGATTTCATGCCTTCAATTTTACTGTTACCAATTGCAAGTAAGACGGAATAGGTTTGTATACTTGCAACGTTTTCGTGGCTTATTCAATCAGTTTATTGTAGACATGTACGCAAAAATTGAAACCGAAAGATTAGTTTATATACGATCTAATCAAAGGCAGCTGCGCGCTGAAGAATACGTGCACATTCGCGACGCCATGCAGCAAGATAATGATACGGTGAATATGGGCCGTTTAGTTATTTTGCCCTCTTCTTTTACTGGTGGTCCACGCTACATGCACGAACGTACTCAAGATGCTTTTTGCTACGTAAGAAAATATGGACGTCCCGACTTATTTATTACTGTAACTACCAATCCTAAGTGGGATGAAATCACTCGGGAGCTTCTTGAGGGTCAAGCACCGCATGACCGCCATGATATCATCGCAAGAGTTTTTCATTTAAAATTAAAATCAATGATAGATCTATTTACCAAAGATAACATTTTTGGAGAAGTATTGTGTTATATGTATAGTGTTGAATGGCAAAAACGCGGCTTACCCCACGCACATATCCTGCTTTGGTTAAAAGATAAGGTTCGACCTAATGATGTAGACAGTTTAATCAGTGCTGAAATTCCAAGTCCGATTGCAGATTCCGAGTTATACGACATTGTTAAAACTCATATGATACATGGTCCATGTGGTGCATTTAACGTGAATTCTTCTTGCATGCAAGACGGTCGTTGCACTAAAAGATATCCAAAAGCCTTAGTGGAAGAAACTGTAACAGGACATGATGGATACCCGTTATATCGTCGCCGTTCAAGAGATACTGGTGGTTTCACTGTTGAAAAGCGAGTGTCTGGACAACAGGTTATTTTAGACAATAGGTGGGTCGTTCCGTATTCTCCTGTGTTGTCCAGAGCATTTCAAGCTCACATAAATGTTGAAATGTGTAATAGTGTAGAGTCAATAAAATATATTTGTAAGTACATTAATAAGGGCAGTGACCAAGCTACATTTGCTTTGAGAAATGAAAATGATGAAGTTACAAGATTTCAGTCAGGCAGATATATAAGTTCTTCAGAAGCTGTGTGGCGGATCTTAAGTTTCAACATTCATGAAAGATATCCACCTGTGACTCATCTGGATGTTCATCTTGAAGGCGGTCAACGTATATATTTCAACACCGAAAATGTCACAGAACGGTTAGAGAACCCTAGACAAACAACTTTATTAGCATTCTTTCGACTTTGCCAAACTGATGATTTTGCAAAATCTCTTTTATATGAAGAAGTTCCATCGTATTATACCTACGATAAGCAACGAGGTGTCTTTAATCGTAGACGCCGTGGCAGGCCTGTAGATGGCGAGTCAGGTATTTTCAAAGAACATGTTCTTGGTAGAGTATACACCGTTCATCCTAACAACGCTGAGTGTTTCTATTTGCGATTATTATTACATACTGTGCGAGGACCAACCTCATTTATAGATTTGAGAAAAGTAGACGATGTTGTTTATCCCAGTTATCATGCAGCTTGCCAAGCGCGTCATTTGCTTGAAAATGATCAGCATTGGGATGACGCTTTAGCAGAATCCTGTGTTAGTGATAATCCAAGACGGTTACGTCATTTATTTGTAACATTACTTACATTTTGTAATTTGTCAGATGCTGTACAATTATGGGAAAAATATAAAGACAAATTTTCAGAAGACTTTCTTAGAAATATATCTAACAATGATGAAGGCACAACTAATGATAATTTCCGTGATCTTGCCATAAATCAGTGCTTATTAGCTCTTCAGGATGAGTTAACAGCAGTTGGCGGTAAATCACTATGTGAATATGGTTTGCCAACACCAACCTCAGTCGGAGAGGTAACTAATAGGGAATATTCCGCAGAGATTGGTTACAACTTAATGGAACTGCTGACAACATTAGAAAACGGTGTCCCAATGATGACTGCAGAACAACGTTCAGTTTATGACCGCGTGTGCGGAAGTGTTCAAAATAATTTGGGAACAATATGGTTTTTAGATGCACCTGGAGGAACTGGGAAAACCTTTTTGACTAAATTAATATTGGCTTATGTTCGAAATCAGCGTAAAATAGCTCTTGCCGTAGCTTCATCTGGGATAGCTGCAACATTGCTACCAGGAGGTAAAACGGCTCACACTATGTTCAAAATACCAATTGATTTAGATCGCACGGAAAGTCCAACCTGTAGTATTTCAAGAAATAGCGACAAAGCAAAGGTATTACGCGAGTGTAATTTAATCATATGGGATGAATGTACGATGGCCCATCGAAAAGCAGTAGAAGCGGTAGATAGAACTTTAAGGGATATAAGACAAAATGATCGACCAATGGGCGGTATCACGGTTTTATTTTGTGGTGATTTCCGACAAACCTTACCGGTAATACCACGGGGAACCCGAGCTGATGAGGTTAGGGCTTGCCTGAAAAGCTCTTATTTGTGGCGTGATATACAATCGGTGCATTTGACTATAAACATGCGAGTGAGAACTGGAGATAACCCGGATGATAGTCAATTTTCTGATTCATTATTAAAGATTGGTGAAGGTACCTATCCACAACTACACCAAGGAAAACTTATTCTGACGACGCCTGAATTATGTTGTATAGTGCAATCTCAACCACATCTTATATCGTCGGTTTACGGTGACGTAACAAATATATTAAATAGGGACAATTCCTGGCTATGCGAAAGATCTATTTTAACTCCTCGCAATGACCAGGCATCTGAGATTAATAACAAAATACTGTCGAATATACAGGGGGAAAGCAAAGTTTATAGATCAATAAATAGAATGGTCGATGAACAAGAAGCAACTAATTACCCGATAGAATTTTTAAATTCTTTAAATATGCCCGGACTTCCTTCTCACGAAATTTGTTTAAAAATTGGCATTCCGATTATTCTACTCCGAAATTTAAGACCACCACAACTTTGCAATGGAACTCGACTAAAAGTAACCCAGTTGCAACAAAATATAATCGAGGCTCAAATTTTAACAGGTTGCGGTGCAGGAGAAACCGTCTTTATCCCCAGAATACCCTTAATACCAAATAATTTTCCATTCCAATTTAAAAGGACGCAATTCCCAGTATCGGTGTGTTATGCAATGACAATAAATAAGGCTCAAGGGCAGACTTTTCATGTTGCCGGAGTAGATCTCGGTGTCAGTTGTTTCTCGCATGGTCAGTTATACGTTGCTCTTTCCCGTGTTAGCAGTTCTAGAAATCTTTATGTTCACGTGCCGGACGGGTCAACTTTCAATATAGTTTACCCGGAAGCTTTGCGCTAAAGTATTTTGGTTCTATAGGTCCTTAAGCCTCATGTGAACCTGATGTAAATAATATTACCAATACATTTTAAATTAATAATACACAAGGAGTTACACGCTGACGTAGTCGCGGGCACAGCTATCTATACTTTTCTGCCGGAAGTCACTATTCCACGCGGACGAAGTCGCGGGCAAAAGCTAGTTTTGAATAAGGTTTTAGAAGAAGAGCAATCTTCGCCGGTCTGTTCGCTTAAATAATAGAAAGGTCGCGAAGATTGGAGCTTCTCTGAATGGTTTATACGTCACTGGTGGACCTTTCCCGTGTTTGTAGATCTCGAGTGACATCTTTCCCAAATTGTGTATGCATTTTAATGGTTTTAGTACGAAACAATATTGCGCATGTTTTAGGAGACGTCTATTGTCTTTGAAATACACTATAGGTACTAGCTTTTTGATAAAGATGAGTAGGAATATGTATTGTAGAGTCTTTTTGATATAAAGTATCATTCAAACAATAAATTAAAATAATTATTTTTTTCAGTAACTTATTAACGTAATGTAATTTTGTAAATTTTTAAAAATTCTGCCAGGTATCTTTTGATTTTTTGCTGTACATTGAAATGAGAGTCGGTCAGTTTAGTAGATTAAAGAAATAAAATTATTTAGGATTACGTTTATGGCTATAAATAAATTTAAAAAATTTTATTTGTATTTTATCTAGAATCACAAATCCATTTTGAATAGAAAATTAAACATGAAACGCACGTGCCCATTTATTTCGTCAAAACGTAATTCTTTGTAAAAGCCTTTCATTTCAAACTATTGGAAAAATTTGACATACGCGCGTACACTTCAATATCTGCACGTGTTTACCTAACAATATGGAGCAACGGGTATTAAATATCACATACAAATCTATTTCCACGGCCGACAGAAATCTGAATCCAATTTGCGGGCTGTCCGATTGCAGCGAGGCCGGCAGGTATCATGGCGAATATCGCTAAACGGTTAAATAATTTAGTAGCAATCTGACGGCGCGCCCGCGGCCGGAGCCGGGCTATCGCGTCGCTGCGCTGCCGTTACTGCGTCGCATCCTTCTGACGACGACGCCGACGTGACGTTTATCAATACCACAACTCTGGCTTATTTTAATCAAATGTTTACGATTATGTTATATGATTTGGGGTTGCTTTTATGATGTTGAAAAATTATTGTTTTCTAGAATTCCTTGTAAGTTTTGTAGAATATTTCTTAATGGTTTCTTTGCTAATCTTCTTTATCCGAGGACACTTCTAATTCAGATTTAACAAGTCATTTCGTGTCGTACAATATTGTAGGTACGTAGGACTGTACTTAATAACATGATTATGTTCTTCGATGCGTTCATAACAGAAAAATAATTAACTTAATTTAAGTTACGTCCGATTAGATAAATCGTCAACTGCCAAAGCTGCCGCGACACAATGGCGTGATACACAAAGCGTAACTTGCGCCCAGTCATTAAAATTTCGTTCTACATCTTTTCCATTACGCGACTGCAGACAAAAAATAGCAAAATAAAAAGGACAACCCCCAAAAACAAAAGTCGGGAACGGAGAGAACAGGAAATAAAGTTAATTAAGAGCGGCGAAATCGACTGAGTTGCGGTGGAAATTGGCCCCTTAAAAAAGAGACATTTGTAGCCGAGCTATTGCGCTTAATTTTTGTGACAAGTGAAACAAAAGAGTTGGCAGGGTGGTCGACACTGCGGGGTGCGGAAAGACGCGGGGAGGGGTGGGAAGGGAGATAAGGTTTGGTGTTATCACCGGCGGTTCCGGACGGCCACTGGCGACTGCCGACTCGAAGGATGCTTTTGTTTGCCACATTGAGGGATGCGCTCGCGTGACGTTATCGTACCTTCTTCGCGTTGACCTTTCCTACGGTAACGGTAAATTTTATTTCCAAGACGTTTCGGTGGGTTTCTGGCACCCCGTAAAACAATGATAAACCCGCGATATCATCTTAATGGTTTTTACAAGCTTAGTCGTTGTATCGTTTATACCCTATAGTTAAATTGTACCATACTGAATCAATGCCTGAAAGAAAGTGGGTAATGATATATTTGTAAAATAGTGCAGTAATCTTTTTTCGTAGTAGTTATCTTATATTAAAATATACGTAATGAACAATTAATTAAGAAGCGTTTTCATGTTTAAAAATATGAGAAAAGCTCGTAACATATTAAATATAAAATTGGGTATCATAGTTACAAGTTTTTTATGAACACATTAACTGTTTAATTATATTAAAGCATACTGGTTATTCTGTTTGTAATTATGCATGTACTCTGATGCTAATTTTACGAAAAATGTTTCATATGTTACGAATTCCTGGAAAGGATTTCAATGAGTTTTATTCGAACAGTTAAAGAGATTTCTGGAATTAATAAATTGGTTTGTTGTACATATTTTGTATTCGGAAAACCGTGGATAAAAATATGCTTTAATCAAGTGTTCATATAAATGTTTAATAAGAGACTGCAATATAAAAATTAAAAACCCACGTAATAAGTAGGTACGCCTTTTTCTAACAAGTAATTATTTTGTCGTAGATTTTGCGTGGGTGACAGATTCTACCTCTGCGAGAATAAGATCCTTTGCGAATACGACTATGAAGAGAGGTTAGTGTTCGCAAACATGGCCTATAACCCGCCGCCGCTGGCGCATCTCAAGCGACAGACGACACACTTGCCTCCACCACCGGTAAGCATATTGTTTATCTAACTTACAACATTTTCGCATCGAATACATTACAGACTGTAAAATGAATTGTAAAAGTATTTATTCAGAATTTTTTTTATCGATAAATAATAAATATACTTATCTTGTTTAGATATTATTATTATTTATGAAAAGCAACATCTAATATATTTAGCACAAATCAACTGCGGTGTAAGAAAAGTTATTTCGTTTAATTTTTTTTCGTTTCGTTAGCTATGAGAGAGCAGAACGCCGGATGATCTGGATTTTGATACACTATTTACTTATTGATAATTTTTTTATTTTTTTAACAGACAAGCAGTGCAATGAGTGGACTGATGAACGGGTCCAGTCGATCTGGTGATCTTAATAACAACATGTCGGGGTCGTCCCCGGCCCCCTTCGCTGCTCCCCCGCACCTCAAGCCCCTGGGGCTCTCTGCGTCCAGCTGAGATTATCGCGTGTGAGGCCTACCCATGTATGCCAAGTATCAACCGTAATTCTGCATTTCACATTGGAAGCAGAAATGCATATTAAAAAAACTTTCGTGCTGTAAACTCTGTGTAGTGACATACTCGCGTTTTACGCACTTATCGAAACTTTCGTGTTATAGAACAAAGAGCAAAATGCCAAAACTTATATTCATTTTTAATTCGCCAATATATTATATTAGATAGATTATTGGTTATATTGAAATGTATTTAGTCTGTTTATTAAGGTGATCTCATAAGGCAATTGTATTAGAATAAAATAAATGTTACATGTAAAGTGTAGATGAACAGCGGGTGAAAGACTATGTTACTTATTAAAACTATATGTGTAAATTTTCTACTAAAGTAATCCATACAATTTGTAATTAATAAGGCTGTTAAGCTTGGGTTTTCGTAAGTAGGGTGCCCTTATACCTCAAAATATGTTAATATTCTATAGACCGCATTATAGGGTCAAATCACACCATCAAATCGTTGTTTATTAAAGCACTAACTTATAGTGCAAATACACAGTTACGATGGCACAATTTACCAGAAAACCTTAGTACATAATACATTTTATTCCCTGCTGTTTTTAAAGTATCAGGATTGTTAACATCAGTTTCAACTTGTCCCAGGCTAGAGAGAAATCCTAGTATTGAAGGAATTTTCAAATTTTTTGCGCTAAGACCGCCATAAATACGAATAGAGTTTTCCCTATCCTAATGCCATCAACATGAAATTGTTTTTATTGTTTATATTTTTTTTTTTATTTTTGGCCTGGCCATATTATAAAATTTATTTTATGTCTTACCCGCTAGCAACATTGTTATTTTTTGTAATTATAATTGTATAATATCTGTTAAGTTTACTAAACATTGTTATAATGTTTGTATTATTTATGTAAATAATATTCCTATGCTAAGTAGATTATTGTAATTTATAATAATGAATTGGTGTATAATATGTAATATTAAATCATAGAAAAATGGTACATGTTGATAAAATTTAAAATTTCATAATTATTCTAAATAGTTCAAATTAGTTACTTAGCGATATTTTCCGCATTTAATTAGGTGAATATAATGCATTCCTAATTAAATAAGAGATGTTACTATCTTGTGTGAATACATATTGTGTATATGAACATGTCAGGCTCCTAACCAATGATATGACCAAAGACGTAGATGAATAAAAATTTTGTTCAAACTATAATTTTGTTTCATTTGTATATATAAGAATATTAGGATAATTTCAAAGAAAATTAGGTATTTTTCCGAATTTTTATATGAGCTGCCTTACCTTTCTCAAATTAAACCTTGTGTTCGTGACTGAAGTAATTCTTATTAAATTTTACATTGAACACAATCCTATTAAGAAGCCGTCTTAGTTAATTTGTATCTAAAACAATCAATGTTAGATATTCGCCGTCATCTGAAGAATTTAATGAAATCGTTCAATCGTTCAATCAAATAGCAAATTCAACCAGATGACTGCGACATATATAACAGTGAATATTCACCAGTGAATATTGGTGGCCACGAGTGAGGTGAAAAGAAGAGAAAAATCACCCCAATTTCCTTTCACCCGGCCTTCTTTGTCGGCCTAACGCACTCTGATAGAATTGTTATCGATACCATCTTTAATTTCGACGGTAAACAAAGCGATAGTAACTGGAAAAAGCTCTAAGCTTCAAGAAACTGTAAAATACATGCAAATTTATTACTCTCTATATTTTATGTTTCATGTTTTAATTGTTTTCATGTGTTATTTATTTTTGCTTTAACGCTTTCCAATTGAATCATTATCTAATATAATATTAAATCAAGGCAAAATTATATTTATTTATTAATTATAAGTCTTATTTTGAATCTAATTTAATTCTTTTTGCATATGATAAAAATACTCTATCTTCTGAGTATATTATTTAAATAACACGTATACGAGTACACATTTGATCGTTAAATGCCGTCGTTGTCGCCCAAGGGTTGTCGAATGAGTAATCAAATAAAATCGAGACGCTTGACTAATTTCTCGAACACTGCTTCCTCAACCATGAACTGTACAATGAGGTGCATGGAAATGGTATGGGCCGACACGGCACAATTAAAAATTTGAATCCTTATGACACAAAAAGTGGAAATATACAAATAAACAACGTAGGAAGCCGAGCGCACACCACTGATGGCTTCTTGCAATAATTTCCGTTTTCAATGAACGCGTTTTTCTTTTTCTTATCACCGCACCAACTTAGATGGTTGGGAATAAATTGAAATACAAAATTGATTGTTGACTTTTCCCGGTCGCTTTATTACTGCCATAAATGGGAAAGAGATTGAAAATTGCCTATAGACGCAACAGATTTGACGATTCCGTTATTCTTTGATCGAATTTATTGTTGTATTTTGCTATAATTATGGCCTAGTTTTCCTGCACATTACCTACAGCTAATCAATTTCTAATATAACGCTCTACTTATACTGATTTGTTTGCGGCCTTACCTTTTACCTCAGACTTATGAATAATCCATTAATTTTGTCACTGATTGACATAAAAATCATTAAAACGACTACAAATAACCATGTAAAATATTTTTGTAATTATCATCTATGTAGAGAGCTCTACGTAGCAAATATGATGATGACTTAGGAGAGTCGGCGATCTAATGCTCTCTGTCATTTTAGTAGGTATATCTGTATTATTTATTTTTGGTGTAAAATTTTTACATAAATTCGTAAAAAAATAAAAAAATACATCATACTGAGAGATTTGTACTTGGTTTGTATCTGCTGGGTCATGATCAACACTAGTATTTCTTCAAAACGAGTAACGTTTTAACGTTATTGTAGTTACTATTTTATGTCAAAATGTTAAAGAAGCTTAATATGAGCTATAAATAATGCAACAATCTACTCACCTCTGTTAAATCATTAGCTTATTACTATTTCTTCTGTCGATAGTCAGGCTTATAACTACTTAAATTCACTATTAAGTTTTAACGGTACAATGGCAAAATCCATTTATAATTTGACAATTACATGAAATTGATTTTGTTTACGTGTATATTTGTGCACTAAATAATAATATATCTATTATAACATAACATCTTCTACGCAGTAAGCTTAACCAATTTCTTGTCTCTCCATTTACAACATTTTTAAATCCATACGATTTATTATAAACGTGAAAGTCTGACTGTCTGTTATGCTAAAATAAGTAGGTACCTAATAAAAGTTTTTGCCCGTAGTTCTGTCCATGCCACAAACGACTGGGCAAAGCTAAAAGGTAATTATTATATGCACAGATACATAAACAGAACAGAAAACTGGAGAACTCCCAAAAGAGCCACAATCATTATTTTAATATCTTGTTTAGCATTTACAGTTAATGTCCAGACAAGATGAGTTAACGACAGTTTTCAGTTATTCAGCCTCCTGCCTCCAGTTAGGGATTTATCCTTGGAAATGGTTCCGCGTCGTGACCAATTAAAAAAGACCCCTAACAAAGAATGAAATCACATTTCGTCCTCTGCGTATACAGCGAAACTGAAAGAGTACAAAAGCTTCACGGCAATGGTATTATCTGGTCGGCATCTCTTATTTTTATTCGAGTTTTAATTATTAAAAGTTTTATGAACTGCTTATTCCTTTTTATGAGATTGTTGAATTAATTTCTTTTGTTTGTTAACTCATTACATTAAGTAGATTGCTTAAATTTTGTTCAGCTTAGAAATTTATGGACAAAGTATGGTATAAGGAAAATTGCTCAGGAAGCAAAACAGGCGCTTTAGTTTTCGTGTGAGTAATGTTTTATTGTGGGTGGCTAGAACACACTAAGTTTATATGTAATGCATTTGCAAGTTATAATTTATGATATGGGTATGAAATGTGATGTTATAATAAAAGCAGTTTTTAGATAATAAGTAGGTTAGAGATAACTAAATATTTATTTTTATATTCAGATTTAACATGAAACATTAAAATACCTGGTTCTAAAACACATAATATATTCATTTCAGAAGATATCGTTGATCAATTTTATCTTGTGTCGAACATAAAAACATTTGAAAGTTCTTACAGAAATATTCAAGTTGAATTTTCATTCGGTACGTTGAGTTTGCCGTAAGTAAATTTGGCTTTAAAATATGCATAACAGTTCCCAATGCGAGCTTCTTTCGGAATTTAAACGCATCGAATCGTATTAAGATACATTTCGACGGAACATTTTAAAAATTTCAATAAGAAAATACTCGTTTTCGGAAAGAATTCAGCGTTAGAAGTTAGAACCATAGGATATAAACATCTGGAGATTTTGGTACATTATAATTTGGACAAAAAGCTACTTATAAGCACTATACACTGCATCATCACTACATAGTATAAAACAAAGTCGCTTTCTCTGTCCCTATGTCCCTTTATACGCTTAAATCTTTGAAACTACGCAACGGATTTTGATGCGGTTTTTTTTAATAGATATAGTGATTCAAGAGGGAGGTTTATATGTATAATAACATCCATTAAATAGTGGGGAAGTATTGCTATTGAATTTATATTTTTGGTTTTATGGCATTCAAATGCTTTATAAATGTAAATTTATAAAGAATAGAAAAAATTCGATCACGAGGCGGGACTCGAACCCGCATCCTTCGCGCCATTCCGGGGCGGATGCCTCACCAACTCAGCCACTCGTGACCCGCCCGAGTGATCGAATTTATTCTATTCTTTCAGTTTTATGTGTCTGAAGGGACACACCGCGCGCCATCTATTGAGATGATTAACAACCATTTCAACCAATATGAAGCACTTTTCAGTGAATACAATATTGTAACGATGGAACACGACCTTTTTTGTTGAATTTATATTTTTGGTTTTATGGCATTCAAATGCTTTATAAATATAAATTTATAAAGAATAGAAAAAATTCGATCAC
Source organism: Colias behrii (assembly GCA_029959065.1). NCBI lineage: Eukaryota > Metazoa > Arthropoda > Insecta > Lepidoptera > Pieridae > Colias > Colias behrii. The sequence goes on along the minus strand of JARWMC010000005.1, from coordinate 9,098,963 downwards.
GAGGCGGGACTCGAACCCGCATCCTTCGCGCCATTCCGGGGCGGATGCCTCACCAACTCAGCCACTCGTGACCCGCCCGAGTGATCGAATTTATTCTATTCTTTCAGTTTTATGTGTCTGAAGGGACACACCGCGCGCCATCTATTGAGATGATTAACAACCATTTCAACCAATATGAAGCACTTTTCAGTGAATACAATATTGTAACGATGGAACACGACCTTTTTTGTTGAATTTATATTTTTGGTTTTATGGCATTCAAATGCTTTATAAATATAAATTTATAAAGAATAGAAAAAATTCGATCACGAGGCGGGACTCGAACCCGCATCCTTCGCGCCATTCCGGGGCGGATGCCTCACCAACTCAGCCACTCGTGACCCGCCCGAGTGATCGAATTTATTCTATTCTTTCAGTTTTATGTGTCTGAAGGGACACACCTCGCGCTATCTATTGAGATGATTAACAACCATTTCAACCAATATGAAGCACTTTTCAGTGAATACAATATTGTAACGATGGAACATGACCTTTTTTGTTGAATTTATATTTTTGGTTTTATGGCATTCAAATGCTTTATAAATATAAATTTATAAAGAATAGAAAAAATTCGATCACGAGGCGGGACTCGAACCCGCATCCTTCGCGCCATTCCGGGGCGGATGCCTCACCAACTCAGCCACTCGTGACCCGCCCGAGTGATCGAATTTATTCTATTCTTTCAGTTTTATGTGTCAGAAGGGACACACCGCGCGCCATCTATTGAGATGATTAACAACCATTTCAACCAATATGAAGCACTTTTCAGTGAATACAATATTGTAACGATGGAACACGACCTTTTTTGTTGAATTTATATTTTTGGTTTTATGGCATTCAAATGCTTTATAAATATAAATTTATAAAGAATAGAAAAAATTCGATCACGAGGCGGGACTCGAACCCGCATCCTTCGCGCCATTCCGGGGCGGATGCCTCACCAACTCAGCCACTCGTGACCCGCCCGAGTGATCGAATTTATTCTATTCTTTCAGTTTTATGTGTCTGAAGGGACACACCGCGCGCCATCTATTGAGATGATTAACAACCATTTCAACCAATATGAAGCACTTTTCAGTGAATACAATATTGTAACGATGGAACACGACCTTTTTTGTTGAATTTATATTTTTGGTTTTATGGCATTCAAATGCTTTATAAATATAAATTTATAAAGAATAGAAAAAATTGTGTGTCCCTTCAGATACATAAAACTGAAAGAATAGAATAAATTCGATCACTCGGGCGGGTCACGAGTGGCTGAGTTGGTGAGGCATCCGCCCCGGAATGGCGCGAAGGATGCGGGTTCGAGTCCCGCCTCGTGATCGAATTTTTTCTATTCTTTATAAATTTATATTTATAAAGCATTTGAATGCCATAAAACCAAAAATATAAATTCAACAAAAAAGGTCGTGTTCCATCGTTACAATATTGTATTCACTGAAAAGTGCTTCATATTGGTTGAAATGGTTGTTAATCATCTCAATAGATGGCGCGCGGTGTGTCCCTTCTGACACATAAAACTGAAAGAATAGAATAAATTCGATCACTCGGGCGGGTCACGAGTGGCTGAGTTGGTGAGGCATCCGCCCCGGAATGGCGCGAAGGATGCGGGTTCGAGTCCCGCCTCGTGATCGAATTTTTTCTATTCTTTATAAATTTATATTTATAAAGCATTTGAATGCCATAAAACCAAAAATATAAATTCAACAAAAAAGGTCATGTTCCATCGTTACAATATTGTATTCACTGAAAAGTGCTTCATATTGGTTGAAATGGTTGTTAATCATCTCAATAGATGGCGCGAGGTGTGTCCCTTCAGACACATAAAACTGAAAGAATAGAATAAATTCGATCACTCGGGCGGGTCACGAGTGGCTGAGTTGGTGAGGCATCCGCCCCGGAATGGCGCGAAGGATGCGGGTTCGAGTCCCGCCTCGTGATCGAATTTTTTCTATTCTTTATAAATTTATAAGTATTGCTATTTTTGAGGTTTCTAATGTGATGTCGTAAAAAATTACATGTTTTCCGCTTACATTGCAAACGCAGGCTGAACCCTACGAGTTTTATCAAAATAATGTACTAAGTATTATACACATTGAAAAGGTCTACAGAAAAGTCTGTGATGGTATATGTCTATCTCTTATGGATAACCCACAATAACTTGTTTTTGTCATTTACTTTTTACGACAAATAATAGCTAATTTTAAAAGCGATTTTAACCAATACAGCATTAATCCTTAACCAATTAAATACCTTGAATACATTGTTCATTTAATATAGATCTATATGGCCCTATACACCGTATGATTTAAGTGAATATTTTCGAAGATATTACAGATTTAAAAATTGTGGGACGTAGCGTTTGCGGCGGTACCGGCCGGCCGCCCGGCTATATATTATTTACCCGTGCGAAGCCGGAGCGGGCCGCTATGTTTTTATAATACAATACAACGTTCACAGTTTTTCTGTAGTATATTTAGTATCAGCATTGCACCCGTGCGAAGCCGGGGCGGGTCGCTAGTCTAATTATAAGACATAATTAATGAGGTACTTATTAAATATTTATCTAAAATAAAATCAAGAAAACGAAATAAATTATATATTCGTTACAATGTTATTATAGACACCTACAATAATGTAATTCGAAATTTTCCGATTATTGCTATTTTAGTTAAAAATGTTTTTTAATTTTTAAATTGATCGCAATTAAAAAATATGTATAAACTAAGAACAAGGAAATTCAAGCGGTAATATTTGGAGCAAGATGTTCCGGTCTGGCTGTAGCGTCAAAGTTTTGCGAATAAGTAGAATTAAGTAAGGTTGCAGGCTTAACGCCTCCGCAGTTTGCTCTAATAGCATTATCAAGTTTCCAGACCGTATTGAGAAAATACTCCTACATATTGTACTCATTTAAGGTTCCATGAAATAGTTATCACAATTTCCTGTGAAATAAAATATCGATTTATTATAAAATATGTTTATTTTCCATATGCATGTGCTTTCACAAACAAAAAGTTAAACATTACTTCCTGAAAATAAAATTATATTAATTGATCGATATTGAAAACTTAAATAAACGTCATTATCGTCCAGATGAACGGCAAAGTGTGAAAGACTGAAAATGGTATGATATTAGTGGATGAACTTTTAGTTTTCTTTACTGGTTCTTGCTGAGCTTCCACATTGGACCGTCTCGCGTCTTCATCATCATTACTCTTTTCTGGTGCAGATGTCGATGTGGTACTTGAAGAGCTTTCAACGGTTAAATCTTTAGTACTAGAATGCGTTGAAGTAGTTATCTCGTCATCCTTTGTTGTAGTTGTTGTGGGCCTGGCAGGACCACTTTCTTCCGATAAAATAATATTGTCTTCCGCTTCGAACGGTCTAGTCACTACCACTGTAGTAGATTCTGACTTAGATTTTTCAGAAGTAGTAGATACAATGTTTTGCGCATATTTATCAGTATCCTTGTTTATAACTGTGCAAACTTTAGCGCATTGTTTCTCTCCGCAAATGTCTTGTATGCCACATGATATAAAATCAGTCCAACCAGAGAATAGCTGATATAGATGTGGCTCTTGACAACCATCACTGTATGTTTGCAACCCATATACATCACTGTCACATAGAAGTGGTCCACCACTGTTACCCTAAAATTAAAGAGAAAATAGATTAAATTTGCAACCAAATGCCTTTTTTCTTATTTTTTTTCAATAAAGATGTAACTTACACGACAGAAATTGGTTCCATAGGACGTATTCTTCTTATCGTCAATGTCCATAGCACAAATCATCGTACTCTGTCGAAAATGACTTCCACAATGTTCTAATGTCGGCGGAACGATGTCAACAGGAATTTGGATAAGGAACCTATCTTCCGTTATATTTGGATTTTTTCTCTAAAAAATAAATTAAATATTAAATATATACGATTTGAATATTATAAAGTATTATTTCAAATAATCAGATATTACCGCATATACAAGTATAACACATTCTTTCTCAGAAAATGTCCGTTTCGGTGAAATTGACGTTATTGCAACTGAAGTAGTAATGTTAAATGGTACTAGGGTTTTTAATAAGGATATGTCACTATACCACCATTCAATGGCACTAAAGTTGTAGGGTCGGATGATCTGTATAACCTATAAATAAAGTCGATATTAGCATAGCATTCAATTAAAATTTAAAAATAGTATAAATATTTTTGTTAATACTTCGCTCTCCTGTTCATCCTCGTCTTCGTTAATAGTGAAATGTTTATCAATAGCCACACTTCCAAGTCTAGCAACAAGAGTTTTCTTTGGAAAGGCTAGAGGAACATCGGTCTCTAACGATGATGTTATTAACCAATCTGGTTTCACCAAGATACCAGCACGAGTAATTCGATCTCCATTCTTGTCTACTACGGAGTCATCCGGATAGTATATGAACGCCTAGAATAACATAGACATATTATAGGCATGCTTAATAATTTCCTCTAATTTTCAAGAAGACATTAGTGATATTACCATATAGGGATATGTCCCTCGTTTGATTTCAATTTCACCTTCCGAAACCACATTTTGCACCAACAATGCTGAAAATTAAAAACACATCTGTGATTTATGTAATAACAAAATAAGACATGAATTGAGAAACTTAATCTTACCAGACAATAAGAATACCAAACTTTTACGCATATTTATAATATTCAGGATCAGAATTTATTCAGAAAATTCACCATATCTTTTTTGGCACACGATAACTGTCAACATACTTATATTTTGAAAGAAGAATATAATTGTCTCATTAATGTTTTTAAGCAAATTACGTTTAAAATTGCATTAAATACTTTTTTCCTAATTTATGTTAAACTTGTATAATGCAATTTCAGTATAGGACTATATGTTATAAAAAAGATTTACATCTAAAACAATTTTCTTACACATAACACCATTAACCTAAAGAAAATCTTTATTTATATTATTTATTAGTACTGCAACATAGGAACTAAATAATATATCCTAAAGGTCCTATCCTTGTTTTATACCTTGGCATAAAAATCAAATTAGCCGAATCACTTCTCTTTATTCACCGCTATCTCTAACAAAGTTGCCGCGACTCCAGCCGAAGACATTAATCAGAATCGTAACCGAGCTAAGACGTATTATCCTCTATAACGCAAAAAGAATGAGTTTGCAAATTTAAACGCGTGTTTTACAGATAAGATGGAGGATGAATCCCTAAAACATCTAATTATTCATGTAGGGGTGTTTAAGGACGCGTATTAATACGCTCTGAGTGCCGTCGCCGTTTGAAAAATATGCTAAGAATGTAAAAAGAGCCGTTTATTTTAAAAGACTGCGAACACGACTTGGGCGGGCGCAATTCTACATGCCGGCTCCACGTCTTTTCTGTTTTGAAATTGGGTAAATGCATAAAACATTTAGCGAATATTTTCGACTCTTTTTTAGAGGATCTAAATTGAATAACTTAATTTTTTTAACTCCCATTTTCTGTAAGTAATATTCTAAGCAGACATTAAATAAATGACAAAGAAGAAGATAAGCTTTTATTCCGTATATTTAACATAATAAAATTGTGGAGGACTGTGTGTTGTCCAGGTTTCACGCAATAAGTACTGGACGGATTTTAATGAAACTATTAATGTGGCTAGGCAACATTAAGGCAATAATTTATTTTGAAGAATTTAATATAAATTTGAATCTTTGCACGAAGTCGCGGGTTTAGGTGGTATTACATAGTAAACGTCTACTATGTGCACAGTATACGTCTAGGTACTATGTAACATTAAAACGAACATTTTCTACCTTCGAAGCGACGATCATGAAGGCATTTAACTTTACAGCAATAAAAGATTCAAAGGGGAATTTTAGCGAGTTCACTGAAAGTTTTCTTTATCATACAGTATACCTACGACGCGAAGGTGATATGAATATTAAACGGTTGAAGAATTAGAAGATTTATACGACGATTCGGAAGTTGGGCGGACCCTGCGCACTTAAATGAATGTTTAACATTATCTGCAGAGTTTTAAGGGAGTTGAGCCTCTTAAACAACTTGCGAAGAAACTTTAATAGACAGAGGCTCTCGGGCGATTAATTCGGGAACGTGGAAAGGTAGACGGGAATTCTTAATGTGAAAGGGTGACTCTCATTCCAATCAGTGTAGTTATGGCAAATAGCTAATGCATATAGATTTCAAGATGTCGTACTGATTTGATAAATAGTTCAGTCTTTTCGTTTGATATTCCATACGATGAAACAGTAATGCTATAAATAATATAAAAATAAATGATTAAGAAACAAAATGTTATACGTATTTCGAACAAAGAGAATTCCTATAATTAAATACACGATAATATTTTTCTCAAATGAAATAAACACGTAGTTCGCAACATAAATTTGATAGGCTCGCTTGGCAGGTAGTCATTGTTTGACGGCGTCATTTTCCGATGCTCTGTCCCACACTATTGTGTGCCGCACTTTATTGAATTTGATTTACGCGCCAATTTTTGTAGGCTTCGGTTTTTATTAACTGACCTCGGCGCCGATGTAAACTTAATTGAATCCGCCAACAAAAGGCATCGAATGAAAAGAGCGTCCAGCAGTGTGCGATGCAGATTATAATAGATTTTTCTGAATTTGCATGGGCTTTAAGTTACCCGATATTGAATTTTTTCACGGTGGTTGAACTATTGTTTTCATAACATTTAATATCCTGAAAATAAATTGAAATTAACTTTGTGTATCTGTTTTAAAATAAAAATTAATTAATGCATTTTGCAATGACGTGCCTACGATTTGAATGATTATGCAATTGTAACTTAAAATTTGAGGAATAAATATTACGTTTGATGACAAAAACCTCTCGTTCTATTATACAATGTTACAATGGGACAAATGTATTTACATTGTTCTGTGTATATTTCCATGAATATTGGGTTAAATTGTCTTTCTTCAAATTTTCTGCAACAAAAGCGAATTATACGCTGAGACCGTAATCTGAGTTAATTATCTGAAATTCGGTCGTATTTAACGTCGTTTCAAAACGAGTTTTCGCAATTATTGTAGTCGAGTCAAAAGAGATTTCTAAAGGAATCGCAAACACAATTAGGAGCAAGTTGTTGTTTGTTGAAATTGTCAAGGAAAGAGTGTACATGACATGCCACTCTATATGCCTAAGTATTGCATGTTTGGGTCTAAATACAATATTTATTAATCTATTCGATGTATGTGATTGTATATTATTAGATGCAAGTATTTATTGATTATATGTAAAATATACGACTACAAATATCCAAAACAAAATGAATTTTATTTGAGTTTTAGGAAACAAAGTGACACTAGCTGGATCATTGTTTACTGATACTCGGAAGCTTGCTTTTTACGCAAAATCGAAAAGTAGCTTATAGTTACTGAATTTTGAATTATGCAAAATTATTTTTCGTCAGAATTTTGGTTATCACACTGCATATGTATGCAAAACATATGCAAAACGTAATATAATATAATGTTAACAACGTAATTACTACAAGATCTTAAAATTCCATTCATTGTATTATTGCTTAAACGCTCATAACCAAGGTTTGACGTAATTTGAAACGGACGTTCAATTTCTATGGTTTCTAAAACACGTGAATCTCATTCGTTGTAAAATAACTTTTGAAAATTTAATTACAATTATTTCGCTCGTTCTTTCGAATGCACATTCAAGTTTGGCTTAAAGCTCGTTATTATGATTGTACCCTAAAGAGAGATACACAATCAAATCAAGCAGAACAATGGTGGTGCAATTAAACCTAGAGGGGAGACTCGTAACCGACGCCAAGAGCCAATATTTTTCTTCGCTGAACTTCGGAAAGATATGAATCAACATGACGTTACAATTACGTCGGTTTTCCTTGAATGAAAATAAAAATTTTCGCCACATTTAAATGTTTTAATTTCTGAGGTTTCAATATGGTTTCTTGATGAATTACATCGCAGTAGATTATCAATTGTGCAAGATAAATTACTTTTACTTCGAAATGACAATCTTTATACCTGTAAACTGCATCATATAATCGAAGGGGAAAATCATACTAATATTATAAATGCGAAAGTTTGTGAGTATGTATGGATGTTTGTTACTCTTTCACGCAAGTACTATACTGAACCGATTACAATGAAATTTGGTATGTAGGTAACTAAAGACCCAGAATAACACATAGGCTTTTGAACTCAGAAATCTCACGAAAACAGGATCTATCCGGGTTTTTCTATGAATTTACGCAAGCGAAGCCGCGGGCGGAAAGCTCTCATAATTATTAATATGCAAGGATTGATTCGTTGCTGATGATCATAGCTTAGATTATAGAGCGAGAATAGAAAAGAGGTCTTCAAATTTTAAACTTCCTTCCTTCTTGTCAATTGAAAAATATAGTTCTAATATCATCATCTGCTAAATGAGATAATATGAAGCATATACATACATATAAAATTTACTACAACGATAAAGTCTGTTTCAGTTGTTTAGCAACTAGAATACATTCAATTCCATTCATTATCAACTTCCAATGCAAATTCTTGCCTGAATAAGGTCTGTTTACTTCTTTGCTCCTTTGTTTTAGCCGTAACGAGCAGAAAAAGGGCCCATTCAGAGCATCCGAACCTAATTATCCTACCCTCGGTTACAAAGGAGGGTTTCTAATTAACGACATTATGTCAAATAATTTGTTTGAGTCAACGTCTTACTTCGTTTCATTCGCGGATTGGATTAAGTTTGCTTTCGGTCGGGTACGTTTGTTTAATGAATAAAGGCGAAATTAGCCGATTGTTAAAGGCTTACGAATCAAGGGACATTCAAATATACGCGCGTGTTATGAAGAAGTTTGAATATCACTTTATTTGTTTGCGTATATTTCATGATATTAATACACCTTATTATTTGTAAGATTTACTCTTTCTTATAATTATTGATGCTCTTACACAGAAAGTTTATTCTCTATTCCATAACTATCTACAATATATATTCGAACTAAAATGATAACCGTTATATGTATTAGTCCGTCGGTAATTAATATCCAATAGGTAATTACGATGATAGATGCCCGTCACACTGCACAGTGGTTGTCTCGTCAGCTGTCAGCTGTAAATACCTGTAACTGTTAATGAATTATCCTAATGGATAGTGCTGCTTTTTTATTGTGTATGAATAAGACACAGTTTTTATAAGGAATAAGAAAATAGAGTGAATAATTAGTGTTAAATTTTAATATCCTTCATTCTTTTATATACCTAATAAAACAAAATTAAGTTCCCTCATTTAAACTCAATAAAAAACCATTAGAAAACCACATCTTTATGTAATAACATACTTTATGTAATATTTAACTCACCCATTAATAAATTATGCTTAAAATTTTTCAATTTAATTGTAGTAGAGATGTTATATTTTTCAAGGTATACAACTTCTAGGTTTTTATGCTTCGTTTCGAAACTCAAAATATTCATTTCCTGATTTTGTTCTAAATTAATATACTAACTAGTAAACACAATATTACTTAGGTACAATAGCGCTAATAACAGTAGCTGTGTGCGCAAGAGCACAATTGTATGGTTTTTGTACAAAAATGCTTATCTTCCTTGGTCTTTACATTTTCTCAGTAAATTAAAAGGCGCTTTAAATAAACATACATCCATAAAACAGTATGGTAGATTTAGAAAATATTATTTATTCATATTTGAATTTTCTGGATCATGGATAGCTCACGGTCTACGAAGTCGCTACGATACAGGGAAAGACGCGCAATCGAATTAGTGAAGTGAAGAATCTATTGCTATTTAACAATAATCATCGACCAAAGGAGATGCTATCATCACTAAAAAATTTTTTAATGTTTCTTCTGTAACGTTTAACATAATCGCGATATCTCTCTTTATTGTATAAAATAGGCACTGTTTACTTAAAATGTTGTCATGTAATAACATCAGATTATGCTTATCCAGTGCTGGCTGACATTGAAGTCTCTGTACAGGCGCTTACGCCTCTGTTGGAGAGAATTTGAGCTTCCGAAGAACTGCCTGAGGATTGGAATAAGGGTCTTCTGATTACTGTCCCGAAGAAAGGGGACCTCAGTCTATGTAACAATTGGAGGGGTATAACTTTGCTTTCTACACCATCTAAGGTTCTTACCAGGATATTACTTAATAGATTGATCAAAGCTGTAGAACCTATCCTGCGAAGAGAACAGGCTGGATTTCGCCCTAACCGCTCATGTACGGACCAGATCAACACTTTAAGAATCATACTGGAGGAAGCATCAGAATGGCAACGTGATATTTATCTCACATTCGTCGATTTCGAAAAGGCTTTCGACACAGTTAAATGGTCCAGCATCTGGTGCCGACTCAGCGAAATAGGCGTCCCAGATAAAATAATAAACTTGGTGAGAGCTATCTACAAGCGTTACGTATGTAAGGTCTCACATGACGGACTTATCTCGGATGACATTGGTGTGAGTGCAGGTGTGAGACAGGGCTGTTTGCTATTCCCCTTGCTTTTCCTGGTGGTACTAGATGGCATAATGCATAAAGTCAACGAAGGTAAGCGACGCGGTATAGAGTGGGGGTTGACCGACCAGTTGGATGACCTAGACTACGCTGATGACCTGTGTCTGCTCAGTCACAAACACGTTGACATGCAGTCCAAGCTTGATGACCTTCAACGTGAAGCTGCTGTTTGTGGACTAAAAATTAACACCCTAAAGACCCAGGAAATGCGCACTGAGGGGAGAAATCCACAACCACTGACTTTAGGCCCACAACAAATAAAGCGTGTCCAGCAATTTACGTACCTCGGCAGTATAGTGTCTAATTCCGGTGGAACCGAAGAGGACATCACTTCGAGAATCGCCAAAGCAAGGGCAACCTTCGCGCAGCTACGACCCATATGGCAATCGGAGAAGCTAACGCGTGGAGTGAAATTTAAAATATTTCGCTCCAACGTAAAGAGTGTCCTTTTATATGGGAGTGAAACGTGGAGGGTGACCAAAGACATCACGCATGGACTTCAGGTCTTCGTCAACCGATGCCTCCGCCAAATACTGCGAATCCACTGGCCAGACAAGATATCCAACGACAATCTATTGGAACGCTGCCATGAAACTCCTATATCCCGTCAAATCTTACGTCGAAAATGGACTTGGATCGGCCACACCCTCAGAAGGAATACCTCACATATACCTAGGCAAGCCCTGGAATGGACTCCGCAAGGAAAAAGGAAGCGTGGCCGTCCTAGGCAATCCTGGCGACGATCGGTGGCGGCGGAGGCTAGGGCGATTGGGTTGACGTGGCAGGAGGTGAAGAGCGTAGCCCAAGACAGAACGCGATGGCGGCGCACTGTGGACGCCCTCTGCCCCACATAGGGGCCACAGGACATTAAGTCAAGTAAGTCATGCTTATCCAGTATTAGATCGTTATTCGTAGACTAATCTGTCACAGCTAACAAAGCATTTGTCCCTGTGATTGGATGCAATTAATTGAATTAGTTAATTAACAATTACATATTACGAGTAATGGATAATATGAGTACCACTGTGGTTGATTGTGTATCGATATCGCTAATGGATAAGCCACTTGCAAATAAATTATTAGTAGATAATTAAACGTTTATAATTCGGCTCAATAGAATATATTATTACGTCGTGATTTGATTAATATCACCTACTTATTTTTAATTGACTTGTGAGAACAGTCAACGATACAGATGGGAAACTTTATTTCCTTTTTTATTTTTTTATTTATTTTGTCTACGAGAATTTTATTTAAATATTTTACGTATAAAATAGTAGTTATTAGAAACAACTACTATTTTATACGTAAAATATTTAAGCGAAGACAAAAATTGTAGAGCCATAACTGTGGCCATAATGTCATTAATTTTTGTTTCATATAATAAAATGGCATTCCTCTCCTTCATTTCATTTTAAAGTAGGCAACTTTAATTAATTTATCTATACGTACCTTAAAGCATCTTCTTGTAAATTTTATATCGTAAAACACAAATTTCAGACCATTTTAAAAAAGTTTTTAAGTCTTACAACGAAATGGAACGCAAAAACGTGCAGAAAAAGACAAAAATAGAATCCCCTAAGAGGAGTGACCATTGCTAATGCCAGGCGGCTTTACAACGAAGGGATTAGCAGACATTTGAATGGCGAGCGGGCGTCTCGTTAGTAATTGAGTTAATATTTGGTTATCGGCGGCGCGCACTCGCTTGCGCGACTAATCCTCACGAATTAATGACTCAAATTTATCATTATTAATGCCCACATGAACCCTACCTGCACCTGAATTCATATAGGCCGTAAGCCCCTTTGTTTTATGTTATTTTTGGGCTAGCAATTGATGCGCCGTTTAAACGATCGCCGTAAAATTGGTGGATAAGTTGTTTTATGCGCTAGTTTAAAAATATTATTTTGTTTGTTGATAAAATTTTGAAATAACTAAACAATTAATTGAATATACAAGCACGAAACCACTTAATGTTTTTATGAACTTAAATGATACAAATTAAATACAACACTTAATTTTTTTTAATAGGATTGCCCATTTAGCTACTACTGAAAAACTGCGTGCCAGTAACGTTATAACCAAGTAAAAATTGTTTTTCAAAAAGATCATTTTTCAATTCACTTTTGGCGTCAATATTCTGGCAATATTATATTTTAACAGGATTCTTACTATGTCAGTTCTAGAACATTTCCTAAAAATGTGTGAATGCAAAATTAATGCGGGTACGCATTTACCGCCAGTGTATCACAGTTTCATTAAACAGTAGTGTAGAATTAATTAAATCTCGAAAGGGAATATGGCCGTCGTTTACAGGGAGCCGATCCGTAGTCCGGTCACCTGAAACAATTCAATCCGACAGTTTTACGATCAAACGCTGCGTTTATTTGCAGGTTGCGCTTCGCTTACTGGCTTTATGACGATTTTTTATGGTCCCAATAGTTCATAGTTTGATAGGGTTAAGGGAGAATGGCTTTTCGATTGGTATAAACAACCTAAAGGAACAATATTAGCTGTTTTGATATGGAGTGACATAAAACACGCTTTTATTACGGTGGATATAATATTTTAATACTATACATAATTTCCTGAGATAAAATAAATATGTTATGAAAAAATGCAGCCGTATCGCTTATTATACTTTAACGTATCTATGGAATAAAAGAGTTCAATATAATAAGTATTTTAATTTATAAAGAGCAAACTTATCAACGCATACAACCAACACTACTAATATACTCGACCAATTTTTATGGTACCTACCTATTATTAATTTAACAACCCTATTACGAAGTGACAATAGCAGGAAAGTCTAGATATATCTGTTACTGTATTTATTTATTTATTTATATTTAAGATTTTCCAACAAAGGATACAGTCTATATTATTTTACATAGCTTACAATTGAATACAATATATGGTCTACTGCACCTTCAATAACAGGAAAATACAACATTACATTAAGTTAAATTCAATATGTCAATTTGCTGAAAAATAATATATAATTTTAAACTAATTTTTTTATATAATAATAATTTTAAATTTTAATATAATAATATTTTGAATGTCAAAGTGCTTAATATTTTAGTCCAAATAAATTCATTACAATTCATTCAAATTTTATACATAAAATACATTTAATAAGAAGATAATAAGAACATATTTTTATCACTCATTACAGACTTTGAGGATTAACGATTTAAATTTCGTAAATGATTGACCGAAGATGTCTATGTCTCCCGAGATGCCCGTGAACTTAATATACTCGTGGGAGAGTCTTACTATGGGTGAATTTTTGCCTAGATTTGTCCTGTATGAGGGCGCACTCAGGAGGGAACGGGGTTGACGAGGGACTCTAGACGGTACATTGATACAGAGCCTACTAAGTAATGCAGGACAGTCGAGACCGTTGTTTAACAATTTGTATAAGAACGAAAGATCAGCTATAGTGCGACGCGATTCGAGAGATGTCATGTTAAAGTGTTTTAGCCTGCCTTCATAAGAGCTTATGGATCTTACGATACCAGCACGGTAAGCAAGGTGGCGTACTATTTTTGTGAATCTGATAACAGGGGTTCCAAACTATACTGCAATACTCCAAACGACTGCGCACGAAGCTATTATAGAGGAGTAGAGCAGTAGAGGTGTTTTTAAATTCTTTTGAACAACGCAGAATAAATCCAAGAGAACGGTACGCCGCTGCGATTATAACATCATAATGTTCTATAAAACGTAGCTTACAATCCAAGTGCACTCCCAGATCGCGAATCGAAGTTACTTCCATTAGAATGTTACCCTTAATGTGATATTTGGAGAGTATTCTATTTTGGGAGCGAGTAAAAGATATCTGGTAACACTTGCCATAATTCAGATACATTGCGTTTCTTTCGCACCAATTATTCAGTCTATCTAGGTCAGATTGTATTAAATCGGAATCAGCACGAGAATTTATTTGACGAATTAATTTCAAATCGTCAGCAAATAGAAATGGTGTACTGTGCTGGAAAATATCAGGTAAATCATTAATAAATATGTTAAAAAATAATGGGCCCAGGGTTGACCCTTGAGGCACTCCTGATGTCGCTAAGAAGTACTCGGACTGAACTCCATCAAGAACTACCGACGACTTTCTTCCACTTAAATAAGACGTGCACCAATTCAAAATATTACCTGTAATTCCAGAGTGTTTCAACTTGTACTTACTGTATATAAAAGTCCAGTGATAATGACGGGAAATGTATAAAAGGGAAATATATCGGTATATAGGTAATCCCAGTTCGCATGTGCAGTACTGAACGATTAATGCGCGATCACATCACGCTAATCACACGCGATTGACGGCGCTCACAAATGACGCGCTATCGGGTTACCGAATGACGCCCGCTAATGAATTAGTGCTCATAACACTATCCGATTGTCAGTTCAATTCCATGTCTTCTAATTGATTTCGATTTTCAGCTTTTATGTTACAATAAACTAGTTTGAACAAGCAATGGGTGGAGTTTTTAGGTTTTTATTCGTTGAGATGCGTGAGAGTTTTATATGTTATGTTGATTCAAGTGGTTTCATATTTAAAACACTAGTGTTGGAACATTTTCCCCTTCATTAACTTTATTCATTACAATATACATAAAGCAATATAATGCAATAATATGCACACATATTTTCGTATTAGACATCGTGTCAGAATTATGTAATCGATATTCAAATCGCGAATCGGCATGTCACTCATGGCACTACAAATTCTCTAGTTATCGATGATGAAACAAGACAATAGTCGAATGGCTGATCAAACTAGATGCGACAATTACAACGACATGACAAATTACATTAAGTGGGACATGACAGTGCAGTGCAGATTGTGCACGGATTCGCATAATGACGTCACGCGCGACTCGCACGATATAATTAACGACTGATTAGCGTGCAATTAGCTTACTAAGCTGATAACAGATGCAGCTAACATCTTAGTAGGTCTATTATGACCAGTATTGAGTGACTTGGAGAGTATTTTTATGTGAAATAGGTTCTAGAATTGTATTATGTGAGTAAAGTTACTTTTATTTATTGTATGTAGGTTCCTTATAACTAGAAAATACAGAATAAACAGATATCTATAGGTGCAAATACCCCATTTCCTGAGAAAAATTCTCAAATGTTCATTTAATTGTGTGCTGAAATATTTTATACTGGAATGAAAGACTAAAAAAATCTATCAGTCAATAGGTAAGTACTACCTACTTCTAACGGTGCATTTAGATCAAACGAGCGAATGCTCATTCTTACCCCACCATGTCAAATAGGTAGTAGTTAGTTTAGTTAGTTTACAAACAGGCGCAGAGCATTATTTCGTTGTTCTTACTGAGTTCGAAAAGATTCTATGCAATATGCTAATACGAATAAGAGTTTTCGTTAACACTAAAAGATCACGAAATAATGCTCTTGCTCTAGCTCTAGCTCTAAGTTCGTTTGGTCTAAATGCACCGTAATATGCGGAAGAGCGTTTTTTTCGTTTATAATTTTTTTTCTCGACATTGTTATGACTACGTAAATATCCGACATCAGTAGGTACTCAAACTTCCTTTAATTAATTTGGCTATAATCTTTATTTAATTTGGCTAGGATCTATTGATCCTTAAATAAAATAAAACCTGCCAAGTGCATGTCGGAATCGCGCACCGAGGGTTCTGTACAAACTTGTTTTTTATTATATGCTTTACTTAAAATATGACCTGCTTTTCAGAATTTATTTCTTTATCTGAGATATAAAGCGTTGCTTCGCATCTTTAAAGATTTTATATCTTTTGAAGTTTAATTGCGTTGGAAGTTTGATTTTTGTGGACCTGAGTATTTGATATAAATTTCACCTCAATGTGTTCCTGAGAAAAAGGGTCTTGACAGAGAGACAGATAGACAGACGGACAACAAGGTGTTCTAAAGTGATCAACAGAGTGAGTATGAAGATTCAGTTTTCTTCCATTTGTGGCTCGGCACCCTAAAAATATTTACAAACATATATATGAAAGTTTATATTTATTCTTTTACTAAATACCTACAGAAAAAATGATAAACCTGGAGACTTTGTTTTCCCTCTTTTATATTATAAAGATTTTTTGCTTATTTTAGGTGCCTTATTAATTTTCAAGAAATTAAAAAAATATTACAATTCACTTTTCATGTTTTCATTTCATAACCAAAAATAATGTTTTCTTCAAATATGTGCGGATCAGGTTTGATATAGGTAGGTATTATTATGGCATGTACGAGTGGAATAACTTGGTGAGTTATTAATTCACTTCGAAATATACTAATAGACAAACAATTTATAATTTGGAATTTATTTCTTAAAAGTGAATTAAAATGTTGTTATAATTATTTCGTAGCAAACAAAATGCAACCCCTTAAGATTTAAAACGTTGTGCTAATAAATTCCTCAAGCGTCGTCTTCATTTTCAAAGGATTCCTATGCATGCTGTACCCTCGTTGACAATCTCAGGATTAATTAATTGTAAAGATTTACCCTTAATTATTTGAGTTAAATACCTGACGTAAAGTATGCTTGGCGCGACTATGCCAGCGATTTGCTCAAAGACATTCTTGTAACATCTCAGTCGGGAACTGCTTTGATAACAATAAAATTTTTAGAATCTTTAGAGAGGAGTATTAAAAAGAGTTGCATGTTCTAATAACGTTTCTGTTATTCTAAATACCATTTTAACTTTTTTATATTTTAAATTAAACTTATTTCTTAGCAATATTTTATAGTTTAGCCTGTATTCATAATGAATGCTCGAAATGTTAAAAATCATTCACTTGAGTAGGTATATGAAGATTAAATCTTTTCAAAACATTTTATTTACCCATATTTATTTTTTATAATACCTTCTCCAAAACACCACATTAATTTTATTAAATAAAAGTTAAACGTTAAAATAATTCATCCTTCTGAAATTAACGTTTGGAATAAATTTTAATCGACATTGAAGTTAACAAATTACTTGATAAAGTGTTCATAGCGACGATACTTTAGAGGGACGCTCCTCCCACCTGTCAGGTTTTTCATCCAGCAGAGGCGTGGCTTCGTGTGGGCGGGGCCACGTATAAATACGCCCCGCCTACCCGAATGCTCCTCAGTTGGCAGCGGGACGCCACGGGGGATGAATCTCTCGTCATCCGTATGCTCATGATTGATGCTGCTCATTAGAACTTCTTGCGTCTGATAAATATTTCAGGCCAAGAGTTTTAGCCTTTAGGCTATACGAGCCAGGTTACACTTTGTTTCCTTTGCATAATTTATATTGATTCTTAGTTAGGTAGATGATATTAGTTTCAAAATCACTTGGTTTGGAAAGAGACTCTTTAATTCTGTTTGGTTCGATTGTGTAATAGGAATTCTGTGCTTAAGTACCTATGGATTTAAATATAAAATATTTTTTAAACATGAAGTTTAATTTAATACTAGATATTGTTATGAATTAAATTACATGCAGGAAATTAATAATAGTATAGTAATTATAGTAACATGATTGATTAAAGCTTTCATGAAGTCACATTGCAAAAGCAACATACAACAATGACATTGCTCCTTAACAAAACAAATGTCTAGGGTAAATAATTTATTTAATTATAAAAAGTAAAAGTATCTTGCTATCGGCGGTCGTATTTTACATTTAATCTGCGGTGATTAATTAAGATGTCAACAGGGGCCATGCAGCTCGGGTATGCATCATAATATTGTCTACCAACAATTTATTTCGCTACAGAGAGGTACTTGATAAAGTAGAAAAAAATCTAGAATACGAAATCTATTTTCTGAATAAAACTGCTAAATTTATTATTCATGTGTGCTATGACATTGTGCACAGTAGAAGAATATTAAGAAGAAATTATGTCTATTTAAGCTGCAGGAAATTTATATCTTTAATGAGATTTATAAATAAATAAATTAAAGACAAATGAATACGCTCTTTTATTTTAGTTATGATATGTCATGAAAAGACTCTACTATATTACAATTATAATTACCACATGAATGCCTAAGTTTAAATTTCAGATGCAGAACAAAAAATGTGTAAAATATTATCAAAACCACGTTCCCGGTCCGGACCTAAAGAAAAATTAGCAAAGGTAATTCATTAACCGTCTACAAAGATTGCGCTAAGTCTTTTATTTCAGAGTGGGCTCCCAAAGTATTTTTTAATTCCGAAGCATTAGCATTGTCTCCTGGCTTGATTTATGTTCAACACCGCGACTGCTACGCAAATAGACCGAGATAATGGCCATTTTTACACCTTAATTAAAACGCTTTAATTAATGTTCAGATTTATATGGAATTGTGATTTTTGTATAGTAATGAGCCTATCGTAGGCATGTCTACGTTTTGATGTATTGTCAACTATTGTAAGTATAGAATCGGCCCACTATGTGAAACATTTAATTCAATTATAAACCTCTTTTTGTATGTTTGGGGTGCAAGTAATGAAAACCCTCAAACTTTAATACATTATAAAAATAAAAATATGAAGAGGGTAGAAGGAAAATATTAATGAATGAGAGAAAACGTTATATTTAAACGTACTTCAATTAAAATATTACTTGAAGCACACTCCAGCTCGTAAGCTCTGCATGTTGCACATGTTCAACTTATATAAAGCCGTAGCTTTTATCCATAAAGCTGGGTACATAATGTCGAGCCGTTAATTTTATGTTATGCGATATAGGGTCGGTCGAAAACCGCCTTATTCACGCTTATCTTAATGGTTCTGGTACTATCGCCGTGTACGTAAACTACAATTTAAAGAAAACTTTGTAGGTTATGTTTCGTAGAAAGGACCATTTTCATTAAGTTTAATTTTGTAGTCGGTAAGTTTAACTTTATTGTAAGTATAATAATGTTTTAATATTAATATATGTATCTATCAATATTTCAAAATCTAACAAATATACAGTTTTATTAATTTAAACACAAAATATTTTTTTGGCTTGTAGAATTATATAATATCAAATGATTTAAAAAGTATTTAACTACTTATATTACTTATTAAACATTCACCCGCTTACAAGAAAGTGAAATCATGCATACAAAATCGCAGTTACCTACACGTCAGAATTTACCTTCGTATATTATCTTCAATACTGCATAACATAAAATCGCATGATGCTACGCGATGGGGCATGCAATAACCGATCAAATTGCCTATTTAGCAACGGCTAATTGGCAAACAAACACCACTGCGGAACATTCGATATCACAATTAATGATCCTTGTATTGATTGCAAATATACGAGTAAACAGCACAATAGCACCAGACGGAATTTGCTTTACGGATTATTTTTGGATTTCTATAGCCAGTTATTTGGGAAAAAACATGTAGATTAAAAGATTTTACCTGAGCTTATTTATAAGTACGTACCTACATACAATGCTCTTTGCATACAGTTTCTGGTTTCCTATGTCACGTACTTAAGGGTATTTTTTGTGTATCAAGATTGTTTATATACTACTGATTAAAATATCATGATTAGTTACTTTAATTCCCGTAACTTTATAAAATTAATATTGTTGTAGCTATTATCTGAAATTTAATGATAGCTTGGATTAATATTAAGGTAAAGCCTTAACACAGCATATTCTAGTTTACAAAAAAAATCAAAAGTTTTAAATAATATCAAGCCACAAAGCATTAATCCGTCCCGTACGCAAGCTCTCTGCATTTCACCTTAATTGTGGCGTATTCAAAGTGCTCGTTTGTCGGTAACAAGCACAAGAACGCTAATTACGATAAATGATGTTTATAATTAAAATAACACTCGTGGCTCTTGCGAATCAAAGCGAGGTTGCGAATCTCTGGCGCGTGCTAACCGCCCACTTGACTGTATGCGCCATTTTTCTGTGTGCTTGGATGTCTCCTATGCGAGATAGGGTTGAATACAATCATTTTTTTTAATGTGCGGATTTTCTTGATTACATAGTATAGAATCAGTAATTAGAACAGATAGAATAAGATATGAGATAAGCTTAACCTTATCTGGAATAAGAAATATGTAGGTTAGAAATTATTGACTGAATCCTTCTTTAACAATCATCCTATTCAATTTATTTCCTTTGCTTAGAATTAAGGTACTTTTCAAATTTCATTATTATGTTTCTCGATTTTATTAAGCTTTATGAATTATTGTCGTTGTATATTGAAGCTGCTTTTATGAGCAGTTTTTAATTTTACATACAGCGCATGTTTTTCCACGATCAAAACAAATAAATTCTAGCCCAATCACATCAAATACAGTCCCCATTATACCGTTATCAATATTAGTTATAAATAGACTGTAAACCGAGTGCAGACAACCTAGGCCGTCTGAATTTGACGGAGGCACGCACGAGTTAGCACAGCCCTGAGTACTAATTAGGGTGAATGTTTATCTACAGACCTACTTATCCTACGGTCAAAACAAATAAATTATCTAAATCAATCACGAATATGAATATTACCTATAAATAGGCAGACTGTGAGTCGAGTGTAGACAACCTAGGCCGTCTGCAGAGCCCTAAGTACTAATTAGGGTGAATGTTTATCTACATACGTACTTATCCTACGGTCAAAACACATAAATTTTCTAACTCAATCACATTCAATATACTATGAATATAAACTATAAATAGCCAGACTGTAAACCGGGTGTAGACAACCTAGGCCGTCTGAATTTGACGGAGGCACGCACGAGTTCGCAGAGCCCTAAGTGCGGATTGCTAATTAGGGTGAACGTCACGTTTCTATCTTAAATAAACTTGTTTCGTTTTTCTTCCGTAAATAAGATGGTGGATATAATTTATATTTTTTTTTTTTTTTTTGGTTTTATGGCATTCAAATGCTTTATAAATATAAATTTATAAAGAATAGAAAAAAAAATTTATAAATTTATATTTATAAAGCATTTGAATGCCATAAAACCAAAAAAAAAAAAAAAATATAAATTCAACAAAAAAGGTCGTGTTCCATCGTTACAATATTGTATTCACTGAAAGGTGCTTCATATTGGTTGAAATGGTTGTTAATCATCTCAATAGATGGCGCGCGGTGTGTCCCTTCAGACACATAAAACTGAAAGAATAGAATAAATTCGATCACTCGGGCGGGTCACGAGTGGCTGAGTTGGTGAGGCATCCGCCCCGGAATGGCGCGAAGGATGCGGGTTCGAGTCCCGCCTCGTGATCGAATTTTTTCTATTCTTTATAAATTTATAAATTTATATGGTGGATATAATGAAACAAAGTCAATTATTATGTAAACCTACGTTCTTTAATGAACCTAAATATCCTATCCTAGTATCGGCTTTCAATATATTTTTGTATAATTAAAAAATGTTGAAATTTCAGTTTTATAGCTATATATAGAGCTATATTGTTAGTAAGTTATGTAGAAAATAGTTTTTTTATTTTTTTTAAGTAACCTCAATATAATTTCAAGAAAACAGGACTAATTTACTACAAATTATAAGCCTCCATCATTTTACGAAATGTATTTCACTAATTTTATTCTTAAAAGCTGACATAATATTATTGTCCCTGAAATAGCAAATAGTAAAACTTGTGAATTCATGAGAGCAAGTTACGGAAATATATTATGTTCAGTTTGAAATCACTTAAGTAGTAATAATTGACTTTATTTAGGGCTCGGCTCCAAGCAAAGCGCAACCCTTTGATAAAGTTAGGAACACAACAAGCTTTTCTTTTATAAGTCAATTTAGATCATAAGTAGTTACGCTCCGTGAATTGAGAAGTATATTTTAAAAATCTGTGTTATATCGAATGACCATGTAAGAAATTGTATTTTCTGAATAATTCGCTAATTCATTTAGATATAAAAATTAATACATAGCATGTTGTAATATTCGTCTTGAAAAATGTTTTAAAGGTTATTATAAACTAGCTGTGCCCGCGACTTCGTCCGCGTGGAATAGTGACTGCATAGTAGTTACTACTTAACACACAATTATTGAGTAAACACGTCTTGAAACACGTACTACCATAAACAACTAAATTATAAGTACTTACAGATTATTTTACAGTTAAGAAATAAAAAAAATAATGACACAAAATAACTGTTAGTAAAATTAAAACTAAACTGAGCTATAAAACTTTGTTACAGAAAAGTTCAAAATTTCCAGGGTGTGGCTATCCTCTCGCTCCCATGTCCCCCTCTTCTTTCACAGCCTTTCAACCCTTCCCTTTCCATCCCTAGTAAATGGCAGAACCGATTTTGATGTAAATAATATTATCTCATTGTACCTATATGTACACGTCATATCCTATCGTTTGATGCTCCATTTGGTTTATTTATCTAACCACTGTCACCCCTAAAGTGCCCTATATGTAATAAACGGATGAACCGATTTCGATAAAACATTACTAATTGTAATTCACCCGTTATGCACATTCATTTGATATATCACTTAGGTAGGTACTATCACAATATTTGACAACATTCGTTTCTTTCATTCCCACTTATACCTATACAGTAAAGTAAAAAAAGTAGTCAAATTTTATCAAAATCGGTTCATCCATTTATTTGATATAGAAGGTATAAAAGTGGTAGATAATAAAAAAAGTGAATTTTGACTCAAGTGACATATGAAATGAAAGGGCATGACGTGTAAAGTATAATTAGACATATTTAATCAAAATCGGTTCATCCATTTACTATACCTATATACAGGGTGTAATCGTTAAGTGTGCACAGGCGATTTTTCCGTAAGTATTACAGATAACAAAAAACTTTAAACTGATATCGAAAGTACTTAACCTAATGAGTAAAATGGCCGTAATAAATTTTTAAAAATAAATCGAGAAATATCAAAAAAATTATCTTTAAACCCTCCCATACATTAAGTATGAAATATGAATATCCCGTATACATTTAATATGAAAGATTTTTAGATTTCTTTTTCTTTTTTGGTTTTCTGCTTTAATTACTTCGCAAATTTGAAGTGGCATTTTCCACGCTTTTTCCGGAAATTTTCACGCATTTTCCGGATATTTTCCGGGGATTTTTCCGTGCATTTTCCGGGCATTTTCCAGGCATTTTCCACGCTTTTTCCGGACATTTCCACGCATTTTCCGGATATTTTCCAGACATTTCCCTGGCATTTCCGGTTATTTTCCGGGATTTTCCAGACATTTTCCGGGAATTTCCCAGGCATTTTCCGAGCATTTCCCGTTGGATTTTCCGGATGTTGCCCAGACATTTTCCGGACATTTCCCTGGCATTTTCCGGGAATTTTCCACGCATTTCCCAGGCATTTTCCGGACATTTCTCAGGCATTTTCCGGGGATTTTCCAGGCATTTTCCAGGCATTTTCCGGATATTTTCCGGACATTTCCCTGACATAGCCTGTAAATGCTCGGAAAATGCCCGGAAAATGTCTGGAAATCCCCGGAAAATGCCAGGGAAATGACCAAAAAATGTCTGGAAAACATCCAGAAAATCCCCGGGAAATGCTCGGAAAATCCCCGGAAAAAGCCTGGGAAATTCACGGAAAATAACCGGAAAATGCCTGGGAAATGCTCGGAAAATGCGTGCAAATTTCCGGAAAAACCGTGGAAAATCCCTGGAAAATGCCAGGAAAATATCCGGAAAATGCGTGAAAATGTCCGGAAAATATCCGGTAAATGCGTGAAAATGTCCGGAAAATATCCGGAAAATGCCTGGAAAATCCCCGGAAAGTGCCTGAGAAATGTCCGGAAAATGCCTGGGAAATGCGTGGAAAATCCCCGGAAAATGCCAGGGAAATATCCGGAAAATGTCTGGGAAACATCCGGAAAATCCCCGGGAAATGCTCGGAAAATCCCCGGAAAATGCCTGGGAAATTCCCGGAAAATGTCTGGAAAATCCCGGAAAATAACCGGAAAATGCCAGGGAAATGTCTGGAAAATATCCGGAAATTGCGTGGAAATGTCCGGAAAAAGCCTGGAAAATGTCCGGAAAATGCTCGGAAAATCCCCGGAAAATATCCGGAAAATGCGTGAAAATGTCCGGAAAAAGCGTGGAAAATGCCACTTCAAATTTGCGAAGTAATTAAAGCAGAAAACCAAAAAAGAAAAAGAAAGCTAAAATCTTTCATATTAAATGAATACGGGATATTCATATTTCATACTTAATGTATGGGAGGGTTTAAAGATAATTTTTTTGATATTTCTCGATTTATTTTTAAAAATTTATTACGGCCATTTTACTCATTAGGTTAAGTACTTTCGATATCAGTTTAAAGTTTTTTGTTATCTGTAATACTTACGGAAAAATCGCCTGTGCACACTTAACGATTACACCCTGTATATAGGTATAGTAAATGGATGAACCGATTTTGATTAAATATGTCTAATTATACTTTACACGTCATGCCCTTTCATTTCATATGTCACTTGAGTCAAAATTCACTTTTTTTATTATCTACCACTTTTATACCTATATCAAATAAATGGATGAACCGATTTTGATAAAATTTGACTTATTTTTACTGATAGGTCGTTCACTTTCATTTAATATATCACTAAAGTATATTCGACAACTTTAGTTATTTTCATTCCCACTTTTACCCCTATATACCTAGTTACAATAAATGGATGAACCGATTTTGAAACAGTTTATTTAAGAACCAGCGTCGGAAAATATGCTGCCTAACAAAAAAACATCATCTAATTCGGATTACCTGCTAGCGAGCTACGGTGGCACAAACACACACACACACAGCGGTCAAACACTTATCACCCATATTTTTGCATCGGGGGTTAAAAATATAATATTATAAATACGACATAATTTAAAGGACATTTTATGTATAAAATTTACCTAGAAATCCCCCCCCCCCCTACTACCTCAGCTTACCCCCCCACCCTTGGGGACTTTCGATATGATCACTTGGACATAACTGTAGCGTATAACAGATAACTTACGTTTTATCGTACACTGTATGTGTACCATAGAATGCCTTAGCAAATGTTCGCCGTGAGTACTTAAATGGTCATAACTTTTTTATTTATGAACCGATTGACATGAAATAAACACTAAATGTTAAATGAAGATTACCACAATATATTAGTGAAAACCGCATCGAAATCGGATAAGCCGTTTCTGAGATTAGCGTGTTCAAACATACAGACAAACAGACAAACAGACAAAAAAATTTTTAACTACAGTTTTGGGTTTGGGATCGATTTAATAATAACCCCTGCTAATTTTTTTTTACATATTTTCATTGTACAGACACCACTTTTCTAGAATTTTATTATATGTATTGATTCTAAAAGTGTAATATAATACCTACCAACAAAAAACATGAATTGCTATCATTATAAAAAATAAATACCTATAAGTAACAACTTACTTTTTGTGGGAACGCATGATGGTGAAAATTCACAAAACACGAAGATTGCATTTGATATTTTTGGTTTTATGGCATTCAATTGCTTTATAAATATCACTACATAGTATAAAAAAAGTCGCTTTCTCTGTCCCTATGTCCCTTTGTATGCTTAAATCTTTAAAACTTCGCAACGGATTTTGATGCGGTTTTTTTAATAGATAGACTGATTCAAGAGGAAGGTTTTAGTATATAATTTATTAGGTTTTAGACAAAGCGGACGAACCCGCGGGCGGTAAGCTAGTAAATTTATAAAATACGAAGATTTTTAAAATTGTAACTAATGAACGCAATCAATATTAGATTAACTGTAGATAATGGTGTCTAGTTTTACTTAAAATAATAAACATCTACCCTCACTTTAAAAAAATGTAGTATATTTATTATTTACACGAAATATACCTTATAGGGAAGGGAAGATATGGGCTAAAGAGTTAAATAAATAACATAATTATATTTAAATTATTAATTTCCAACTGTGTATTCAGTAGTGTTAACATCTAAATTGATTTGATTTTTACGAAATCTCATAGATGGCGCTGTTACAAAATTAACATTATACAACTTACATTCTTTAAACTATGTTTCTCTTCCCAAGTTACTTAAATGGCATAATTTTTATAGTGTCAATCTAGATATTGTCAAACAACATTTATATATGCGTCATTTGATTATTAATTTCCAATAGTTAAGGTGTGTTTGATTTTTCTAACACTTCATAGATGGCGCTGTTTCAAATTTGTCTTTATACTGCTAAGATTCATTTAACTGTTTCTCTGCCCAAATTACGTAAATGACATAGTTTTTATTTTGTAAAGCTAGATAATAGCATGGCTTACTCGAAACCAACATTTAAACATGAGTCTTTAGATTGTACGCTGTCGTAGTACACGGAATATGTAAGAAAAATAAAGGCTCACAGCTCCTCCCCCGAAGGTGATATCATGATAATATGTTTAAACTATCCTCACCCGACCTCTTAGGAATATTCATGCAAAATTTGAAGTAAATCTATGCAGTACTTTTCGAGATTAGCCCGGTCAACATACAAACATACAGACAAACAGACAAACAGACAAACAGACAAAAATTCTAAAAACTATATTTTTGGCTTCTATATCGATTATAGATCATGGATTATGTATTCTTTAAAAAAATATTCAATGTACAGTTTTGACTTTCCTACGATTTTATTATATGTATAGATTCTTAAATACATTGTTTCCTATTATATAATAAATCAAAGATTACTTATACACATCGTATACATTTTTTTTATCTCAACGAAAGACAAATGCAATGTCGCACAAAAATAAACACACTTATTCAAATTTTATGTTTCTAGGTACGAATATTATTCTCAGTGCAGTACCAGCAGTCGAGTAATTAAAGCCAGCCTTTACTGATTTATCGCGTCCACAATTTATTCCTTTATCTTTGCGCAGACCACTAATATATCTTTATTCAGTGGAGATAAAATTAGCGAATTTGTTCGTTGCGCCAACATTGCTTTCCTTCCTTCTAAAAGGGTTGCGGAGAGGTAATTTACTTTTTACATTGATTTATGAGAACAATTCTGTTTACATGTAAAAACAATTAGATACTGAATTATTCCATTGATTTCATTTTTATTAATTTACGCATGCATTAATGTCGAACGTATTGTTATAATAAACATGAACAACGAATGTTAGAGCTGTTTCGCACGTGAATATATTGAGTTTGTTAACTTTACAAAACTTTTAAGACGAGGTGTTTCTAAGCAAAAGAGGATCATATCAACGATGCATTAGATTCTGTCTAGACGAAATGTATACAATTTCAGCATAGGTATCCAACTAATTCATAGAAATAAAACCCTCATAACATCCATCCATTACCTACATTACGTCCATTAAAGCGATACTATACAACAATCGTGTTACAGAATAGTCAATCTAATAAATTTAAAAGGCGATTTATTAAAAATTTCATGAAGCGAGGCATGTTACGTTCAAACCGGTTTCGATAAAAAGATTAATAATTCACGAGTTTACGGTGCTTAGTGGTACTGTTGCATGGCGGAGCGTTATCGTTCCGATCTCGAAGCGAAATGGCACCGTATAAAATGCATCTAGAGTGAAGGTTGTGTTGTTATGACACCTAATATGCATTTGGCACGCGATTCCGTGCGGTTTACTTTGCTGCTGTTAATGTAACGGGTAATAGTAACGCTGTGATTGATATGATTGCTTCTGTGGAATAACCTGTTAATTAAGGTATTAAATTGCGAGTGCGGACGTGTCATTGGTTTATAAGAAACCCGTGCATGCTTTAAAGTAACTAGTTTATACTTTATAGAGTTCCTTACTTATAAAATAATGGCAAAGTAGAATAAATAAGTTCAAATATTGCTATCCATGATAGTGAATCGTAAATAGATTTCTTTAATTCACGTAGACCCGTAGCTAGCGTAGCGTTTCTATAAACGTCGCATACAATAAGTGATTTCCGGCAATATTAGCAACTTTGATATTATAATTCAGTCTCATCTGTCAACTGTCACCCTACTGAGTAACATCGTTGTTAATAGTTCCTCCTTATTTATATCAAAAATCAGTATAATAAGTGCCAATCCGTGTATATTTTTTTGATAAGTTACAGTATAAATCAAGCAATAACAATTCTGTGCAGTGATATTGGTGATTAATGAACAATGTACAAAATCTAGAATATCAAATCGTAAGTCGATTACAACTGATAATAACATAGTATTTATTACTTCCTTTATGTGAAGTTACATACCTAGTTTTCTCTTAAAAAGAAAAGGAACTTCATAATATTGATTGCTTAAATAAGTGAATTGAATATGTCTCGAATACATAGAACGCCGCCTCAGAATAATTTACAAAATTTGACTCATGTTTCATCCGCCCCAAATATAACGCTAATACCCTCCGATTGTGAGGGTGATCTTAATGTTACAAATCGAAACAAACGCCCTCGGCCGGACTTCTCACCCACAAATGATTTTAAAATCTTCAAGAAAGAAATAAAATGTATGCTCACAAACTGGAAGACGGAATATGATGAAAGTTGGACCAAAATGGCGGAGACACAAAATAATATTTTAACCAAATTAACTACAGAGATATCTGAACTCAAAATTCAAAATATAACAATCCAAAAATCTAATCTTGAAATAGAAAAGTCCATTAATTTCATAAATAACCAGCTTGAGGATATGAAAAAACAAGTATTGGATTTAAAAAAAGAGAGACAAGAGCATATAAATATTATAAATAGCTTGGAAAAAAAAATTCAGGACTTGCAATATTCATCGCGTTCATCAAGCATTGAAATACGTAACATTCCAGCTAAAGAATCAGAATCCCTATTGGATCTTACAAAGGTTGTCACTAATATTGCTTCAACTCTTAACATTAGTATTTCTCCGACTGAGATTCGCGATGTCTATCGTTTGCCCGGGAAACCTGGAGGAAAAAAAGCCATTATAGCCGAATTTTCCACGGTACGCATGAAAAGCTTGATGCTCTCTTCTGTTAAAAATTACAATAAGGGCTGTAGTCGGGATGACAAACTAAATCTTCAAAAAATTGGTTACTCCAATGATACTTCCCCCATATATGTGGCCGAACACCTGCCTGGCACCACTAAAAAGTTGTTTTACACTGCCCGAGAATTCGCCAAAAAGTTTGATTTCAAGTTCTGTTGGACTGTAAATGGTAAAGTTTTCCTAAGAAAAAGAGAAGGTGATAAACATTATATTGTAAATTCAGATCAATGCCATTATTCAAAATGAATTGTGACTAATTCTTGGCTCAATTGTATTCAAACTTATATTAATTCATTTTTTACTTTTTATACCTAATCAATTACTAGAATTGTATAAAATATTAAATCTAAGTTCGATTTATTTTTGTAATAATGTAATTTGTAAACTATATACACTATACATGTACACTCATACACACACATATACAAAATATCATTCTATTATTATTATTCTTTACAATACTTATAATGGTTGGAAATCTTATTCCCCCTCACATTTTAATATGAAACCAAACATAATATTATTATACTCTCTGTCGCAAGCTTTATTAAGTTTATTAGTTTACTTTTTTACTGCACTTCTTGGAGTCAATGATAGTTATTTAATACATTCGAAATGGCTTCTGTGACAATAAAAGACTTTAATTCAGATCTTGATAGATGCAACTTAACAAATTCTCACTACTGCTTGCCTGAACATTGTCTAAGTTATATACAAAATGGAAATAAGGTTCTTAATATATTGCATTTAAATATCAGAAGTATCAATAAAAATTTCGACAACCTCAGTACTTTATTAATTGAAATTAAAATAACATGTAACATTATCGTTCTATCTGAATGTTGGCTCAATAAGGCTTACAATATACCTACTCTTGATTGATATGTTATACATAGCACGAATAATAATTTTAATCAGAATTCAGGCATTATAATTTATACAAAAAAAGATTTAAAATGCTCGATTTCCGAACCGCTTTTCCAAGATGCTAACTGTCTAGTTTGCAAACTTGAATCAATTGCAATTGTTGCCATTTATAGATCGCCATCCCTAAAATCAAAAGAAAACATTGACAACTTTTTAAATAGCCTCGATTCTGTTTTTACTCAATTTTCTAAATTTTCAAACATTGCGCTAATTGGAGATATTAATATAGATATTAAAGAGAATAACGTGGATTCTAGATCTCATGACTATCTTAACCTAAGTGCCATCCACGGTCTGTTTCCAGCACATACGTCTCCCACTAGACAGGCAAACTGTCTTGATCATATTTTACTAAAATCGACACGTGATCGCACTGTCTTAATTATAGAATCTTGTATCACTGACCACATGCCAGTATTACTATCACTAAATATAAATTTCCAAAAAAATATAACTCATAATTATGCTTCGCGTGTTGTTTATCTTGGTATTCAGCTGGAATTAGAAAATATCGATCTTTCAGGTCTCATGAATAATAATGATCCAAATATTATAACAGACAAATTAATTTCACTCATATCTGATATTGTTAAAAAACATACTACTCAACATAAAGTTCCTAGAAAGAATAGAAACATAAAACCTTGGATAACGCCAGGGCTTTTAAGGTGTATTAGAAACCGCGATAAAATGCATAAGAAGGTGAGGAAATCACCTGATAATATAATTCTTAAATTATCATACTGTAGGTATCGTAATTTTTGTAATCGTCTTCTACGAACATTGAAACGCGAATACGAGAAAAGTATACTAACAAAAGCTAGAAATAATATTAAAGCTACTTGGCAAGCGATCACCGAAATAACGAACACAAAAAAATCACGCATTTCTTCTTCAGGTCTCTTAAAAATAGCCACTTCTCCAAAAACTTCGACTAATGTAGTAAACAATTTCTTTGCTGATACTGGACAAAGACTTGCATCAATTATTAAAGTTTCTCCTTTTAACAGTTTCTCTTACACTTGTCTGCCGTCCTCTGTTAATTCCTTATTTTTGCCTAATGTAGATCAAACTGAGATTGAATCCATAATTTTAAATTTAAGATCTGATTGTGCGACCGGTTGGGACGGTATTTCATCAAAGGTTATAAAGATGTGTCGACGTTCCCTCGCTCCCATTATCACTCATATTTGTAACAAAAGTATTGAACATGGAATCTTTCCTAATGCTTTTAAAAAGGCAGTTGTTCATCCAGTGTTTAAGGGTGGGGACAGAGAGGATGTTAACCAGTATAGACCAATTTCAGTATTAACCAGCTTATCTAAAATACTTGAACGTGTCTTAAATAATAATCTTACAAAGTTTTTGGAAAGGAATAACATTATATCAAGTAAGCAATATGGCTTTAGGAAGGGTCTGTCTACAGAGGACGCTGTTATTGATCTTGTTGGAGATATAGTCGGGCACTTAGATAATCAAGCTAGGTGTTTGGCTGTATTTCTAGACTTATCAAAGGCTTTTGACACAGTTTCTGTCCCCAACCTTATACAAAAACTTGAAGAAATTGGAGTGAGGGGATGCCCACTACAGATTTTTGCTGATTACCTATCAAATAGGGTCCAATGTGTTAAAATTGATGAGCACTTAAGTGACGATGTGCCTATTACCTATGGCGTGCCACAAGGCAGTATACTTGGACCTACACTTTTTCAAATATATATAAATAAACTGTGCCAAATTAAACTTCAGAACTGCAATATATTTACATATGCAGACGATACTGCTCTTGTAATTTGGGACTCGGACTGGACAAAGCTTCAATACAGGGCTGAAAACTGTTTAAGAATTGTTATGTCATGGCTATCATCTAATTTGTTGACTGTAAATGTTGTGAAAACTAAATTTATTCCATTTTATATAAATAACCGGGGAGCGCCACCATTAAGTTTTAAAATAAATGTTCATTCGTGTGATACAACTGAAATTGTCTCATGTGGATGTCCTTCCTTATCGCGTGTAGTAACCTACAAATACCTAGGTGTTACCATAGATGATCGACTAAAATGGCATCCACAAATTGATGTAATAGCAGCACGAATAAGATCACTTACATTTATTTTTAAAAAGTTACGTAACTCGGCTAGCTTTGATATTTTGAAATTAGTCTACTTTAGTTTATGTCAATCGGTGTTAAGCTACTGCATACCGGCCTGGGGTGGTGCTTGTAAGAGTATAATGCTTATTGCAGAAAAAGCACAACGTTCTGTGCGTAAAGTTATGTCTCACAAACCATTCAGGTTTCCAACAAACGAACTCTACGCTCACTGTGAAGTCCTCACGGTAAGACAGCTTTACATTCTGCGAACTATTATCAAAAAACATCCAAAAGTTCCCTCTTCACGTGACCCAGACAAACGGAGTTCTAGAGATATTTGTCCCTTAGTACCCCACAGGACAAGCTTTGCCAAGCATCAGTACCGCGTTTTGAGTTCATTGATTTACAATAAAATAAATCGCCGCACTTTGATTTTTGACCTTAACAAACATGACTTAAAAAAAAAGTTAACAAAGATATTACAAACATTAGACTATTTGGAGACAGAGAAAATTACAACTTTTAAAAAAATATAGTAAGAACTGAGGGAAATAAGTACACGCTCTGCACTTACACACACACACACACAGGCTACACACATCCACTCACGCTCACACACACACACACACACACTCACGCTCTCACATACATACTATACATATATATATATTATATTATATATATTTTTAATTTAAACTTTTTGTAATCAAACCGAATTTTTGTTTTGTTTTGTTTTGTTTTGCTTTTAAAAAATGTACTTGTATTTATAAGGAGGAACGCTGGCTCTTGAGACACAGAGTTACTCTAGTTCAAGAGTCAGCGTACATATTTTTGTAGTTTATGTTTTTGGCAAAATAAAGATTTTTTTATTTTTATTTATTATTTATTAATTATTTTTTTATAATTTAATTCTTACAGAAGAGAATATCCACTAACTATTTCAACCAATAAATATTGCTACCTAAGTTATAAATTTGTTTTAGATGATGTTGACTATGAGGTCAGTCTGGTCAGTATTTTTTAGTTAGGTAATAGTGTGTTATTTTCTACAAGTTACTTGTTAAAGTATTAAAAATATAAGAAGGTATTGTTAACAAGCTTCCTATTATCAATATGACATGAGTTAGATAATAAAATTTGTGTTATATTAGACAATGTGTTCATATAAACAGTATGATAAATTATATCATATTATCATTAAAAATAAACGACATAATTTTATAGCTTCAGAACTTGCCTCATTCTCATAAGAGGCTCATAAATTTCCTTCCACCATCGAAAGTAATGATAAAGTTCAATAACATCGTTTTAAATAATGGAAAACAGAACGTGACGTCCGGCCAGTAAGTTCGGTTTGGAACAGGGGCTGTAAATGCCTGAACTCAAACAAAGTCTGCGACAAAACACAGTCCACAATGACTCATACTTATTAAGTACATATTTGCTCGACAACGGTCCATTAATCAATTTTTGCATTTTTAATTCGCCCCTCATTATTTGCCTGTGAATTTCATTTCCACTGTTGTTCCACCATTTTAAAATTTAAACTCGTCGGGCCTTCAAAACGCACATTTCCAAGTAATTTACAATTTATCGTGTTCGCCTGCAAATGAGCAAATATTTTTCATTTGTTAAGCCACTTGTAATTAAATATATTAAAATTTTATTTCAAAATGTGGCCGGATTGCATTTTGCTTGGTGAAAGGCAGTTTTCATTAAGACATGAACATGAACGGAAATGTATACTTTATTGAAAACATTTATGTTCGTAGCTGGCGAGAACAAAGACTTAACAGATGCTTGCTATTTAATATGTTTAAGGACGCTATTACGTATTTTTACAAAAACACGCTGTTTTACGGTACCATTTTAACTTAAAGCAATTACACGTGAGAACATAGTAATATCTTAATTTAAAGATAATATATTCAGCTCTACGTTCATTTTATAAAAATTGTACGACGTCATACAAAATTGTCGCTGAAATACGTTTTTTCCATCACAATAAACGCATAAAATGCAAAAAAATGGGGTCTAAAGCGGTACCATTTTAGGAAAATTAAGAGCCTAATCTATTTTCTTATATCTTATTGAGGGATATATAGTCCTTTATATATGGTGTAATTTTTATGAATCTAAATCAAAATTTTATTTCAATTATGAGCTAAATTAAAAATACTTGTCGATTTCTTCATACATTTTGTTCTCGCGGTTCGTCAGACCGCGCTCAGAAGCGCTCTTGGAAGGACGGGTGTATCGCTCCTCGTGCCAAAAATAAAAACGAAATAAAAAAAGATTATTGTGCGTGCACTGTCTTTTTCGTGATTTGAAATATTTGATACTTTATAAGAGTAAACTGTATAAGTTTCATATTCCAATTATTTGTAATTTAAAATTATGTTTTAAAAATTACCTTGCCTGAGATTCTCTTTTTTATGGGTTGTTGAATAGGAATAGCGGCAAAGTTTTGAAGTAGACTAGTAGGAAGACTATTATGATGTTGGTTGATCTGTATGAGTATAAGATGGCGCCGACGAAAATTTGACTTTTTTTCGTGATGGGTGTCATTTTCATGGTTTTTGGGGTAGCTATTAACGAATATGAGGTCAAAACTATAATCCAAGATGGCGCTGACGAAAATTTGACTTTTTTTCGTGATGGGTGTCATTTTCATGGTTTTTGGGGAGGTATTAACCAATATGAGGTCAAAACTAAAATCCAAGATGGCGCCGACGAAAATTTGACTTTTTTTCGTGATGGGTGTCATTTTCATGGTTTTTGGGGTAGCTATTAACGAATATGAGGTCAAAACTATAATCCAAGATGGCGCCGACGAAAATTTTACATCTTTTCGTCATGGGTGTCATTTTCATGGTTTTTGGGGTAGGTATTAACCAATATGAGGTCAAAAATAAAATCCAAGATGGCGCCGACGAAAATTTTACATCTTTTCGTCATGGGTGTCATTTTCATGGTTTTTGAGGTAGCTATTAACGAATATGAGGTTGAAACTATAATCCAAGATGGCACCGACGAAAATTTGACATCTTTTCGTCATGGGTGTCATTTTCATGGTTTTTGGGGTAGCTATTAACGAATATGTGGTCAAAACTGAAATCCAAGATGGCGCCGACGAAAATTTTACATCTTTTCGTCATGGGTGTCATTTTCATGGTTTTTGGGGTAGCTATTAACCAATATGAGGTCAAAACTAAAATCCAAGATGGCGCCGACGAAAAATTGACATCTTTTCGTCATGGGTGTCATTTTCATGGTTTTTGGAGTGGCTATTAACCAATGTGAGGTCAAAACTAAAATCCAAGATGGCGTCGACAAAAATTTTACATCTTTTCGTCACGGGTGTCATTTTCATGGTGTTTGGTGTAGCTATTAACCAATATGAGGTCAAAACTAAAATCCAAGATGGTGCCGACGAAAATTTGATATCTTTTCGGCATGGGTGTCATTTTCAAGGTTTTTGAGACAGCTATTAACAAATCCCCAATGTTACCGTCGATAATTTGGTACATTTTTCTTACAACCGTTTACATATTTTTCGTGTAGAAATTTTGTGGAACTGTACACAGCTAATAGCCTTTTGAAGTGAAACTTCTTTAGACGCATTGAGAGTAAAATTTCAAGATCGCGTCATGGTAATACTGTCACGTTATGGAGCAAGGCGGCGATTTTGGTATCTATGAATCTCGCCAAAGAAATTTCACTTCTGACACGTTATCTTGGCACACACGCTCTTTTTTATTTTATTCTCTTCGTTTTAATGTTTTAGCTGAACTTTATTTTAAATAAAGTTTAGCGAATATATTTAAAGTTAATAATATCTGTCAGAATATTAACATGATTGCCACAGAGTTGCGTTTTATATTACACTAGCTTACCGCCCGCGGCTTCGCCCGCTTTCTCTAAAACGATTTGAGATTTAAACTATCCTATCTCTCAAGTTGGATCGAACTGCACATGGTGTGCGAATTTTATTATAATCGGTTAAGTGGTTTAGGACTTAGGAGTCCATTGAGGACAAACATTGTGACACGAGATTTATATACCTATATTAAGATTTCTAAATATGCATTTCAATGTTCTTTAAAATTGTTTTTTTTAAGACTTTCTACAAAACTGTAGTTGTTAACGTTTTTGTTATTTTATTTAAGTTTACTTTAAAGGAGTAAGAAAAATATACCAAATTATCGACGGTTACATTGGGGATTTGTTAATAGCTGTCTCAAAAACCTTGAAAATGACACCCATGCCGAAAAGATGTAAAAGTTTCGTCGACACCATCTTGGATTTTAGCTTTGACCTCATATTGGTAAATAGCTACCCCAAAAACCATGAAAATGACACCCGTGACGAAAAGATGTAAAATTTTCGTCGGCGCCATCTTCGATTTTAGTTTTGACCTCATATTGGTTAATAGCTACCCCAAAAACCATGAAAATGACACCCGTGACGAAAAGATGTAAAATTTTCGTCGGCGCAATCTTAGATTTTTTTTGACCTCATATTGGTTAATAGATACCCCAATAACCATGAAAATGACACCCATCACGAAAAAAAGTCAAATTTTCGTCGACGCCATCTTGGATTGTTGTTTCATAAAAATTATGGCTTAGAGCCATAAGGCCGCCATTTGTACATTTTGAATGGTTTTGTTGTACTTTTATTTTATAAGACAGTTGTACAATAAAGAGTAAATAAATAAATAAATAAATAATATTTGCAAATGTGTTTGCTACTTAGGAAAAGTTCAGATTTAAAGATATCATAGGTAATGTGACGAATATAATTTATTTCATTCCGACCGTTTCTCGGAATAACATACATTTACTAAGAATTGCATACAATGCCGGGTTTAATATATTGCCGCCTGCCGGTAACATAATATTATGTATGATAATAATTCTTAAAAAAGTATTTTATACATTTCTTAAAAAGCTTCGATATTGTATACAATAATACAATTCATTAACTGATTATTATTCAAATTGTTGTAAAATAGTCACACTTTTTTAAGTTGGTTGAATACTCTAAAATACTTATAAGGATCGTACCTACTAATAAAAGTAACAAAATGAATTTTTAAGTTCCCAGTAATCTTCTGGAATCAATTTAAATAAAAATATAAAAATAAAATAATATCAAGTATGAAGATGGTCTATAAAATGGAATGCGCTATGTTTACGTGAGCGTGATGTTCCCGCGAACCACGTTGCGACGTTAAATACCTAAATTTGAGTAGCGCAGATTTGTGACAGCGTCCTTAATAAGCATTGATCCTATCGAATTTTTATTCATCTCAACTTTATTATCCATTTGTATAAAAAGATTACAATATGAGCATTTTACGTTTTTTACTACAATACTTCAACACATTTTCTATAGATAACACCAAACAAAAAAACTTCCAATTCGGAAACATTACAACAAAAAATGAAAACCAGTTATTTTCGACGATATTGAATTAAAGGAAGGACTTTTATATAAAAGTGCGTACGGGAATATGAAATTCTCGTCGATGTTAATATACAACATAGTCGAAAGTTTAATAAAATGTGCGCACGACTACACAAGTTTCCACTTAATAGGCTGAAGTGTCGTCCAGAGCTACGAATTGAAAAATCCCATTCAAGCACTATCCGACAAATTCGTCAAAGCGGAAAATCGCTACGGACTCAAGAAGGAATGGATACTGATCAAAATATTATACTTGGCTACTGTTTTCTTGTTTTTAATGTGAGTATAAGGGTTGGTACAAAATATAATATTAGCTGTTATTAACACATTAACATTAACATATCGTGATAGGTAGATAACTACTTCTGTAATTAATTGAATAACTTTTCTTTTTTAAATAAATAATTTGAATAAATCTGTAATTCTCTATGAATGTCTCTACATCCAGATTTCTCTCTCCAGATACTCTGCCGTAGTGAACATTGGTTGTCAGGCTGTTGTGTTTCTACTTCGTTTGTGGAATTATAGTAATTAGATTAAAATTTAATGCCTATTCTAATATATAAGTAACTAGCTTTCCGCCCGCGGCTTCGCCCGCTTTGTCTAAAACCTAATAAATTATACACTAAAACCTTCCTCTTGAATCACTCTATCTATTACAAAAAACCGCATTAAAATCCGTTGCGTAGTTTTAAAGATTTAAGCATACATAGGCACATAGGGACAGAAAAAGCGACTTTGTTTTATACTATGTAGTGATAACAGTTCGTTTTACAGTACTACGTAATTCACAACTTTTCATTTCAAATAATACAACATGTTAATGTGCATTGTGCATTTAAAATACAATCATAAACACCATTTACATATAGACACACAGTAACACACATTTGCTACGCTTTTTCCTTTCAAATTATCCATGAAAAAGCTAGCTGCAGTGCTATTAGAGCTATATCGTATAATGTTCTACAAGCACGTTCATTATGAACGCAAATAGCTTAATTGCATGACGTAAACATTTAATTAATTCGCTTATTTTAAAAATAACCACGTAAATACGGCGCATTCGAGTCGTGTGTTCTAAAGCAAACTTCTTGTTACAGCGAGTGCATGCTTAATGCCCGAGTAAATATTAAACGATCGTTCCGGAGTTTTTTGCTTTATATTTTTGACGTGGGTCCTCACTGTAATTGATAAAGGCAAAACGGCTGCCGTGACATGTTGTATATGCGAATTTAAAAGCTTCCGACTCGCGGATTTTAAATCCAAATTAATCTTGCGCTTTTTATTGCATTTCGGAAAATGATGCGATCATTAATTAATAGATGAAGTATCCGTTACTTTAGTTACTGCTACGCATTTCATTTTTGTTTTAAGTACTGTCTGTGTCGGTGTCTGGGCTATACAAGTTTTTTTTTGTATATTCAATTAGACTCGTTATTTGTTAACTTAAATATTATTTTAGTAAATTCTATATAGAATATCCATATTAAACATTATCGATCTGTTTACTATTGAGTACAATGTAAGGTACAATGTCACTGATATCTTACGGCACAGGTATCTACATTTATTATTCAGCATGTAAATAGATGAAAATTTCCAACGCTTTACGAAACACCTCAATAATCACGACAACTTGATCCAACGTAACTACAATGCTAACTAGACCGTCGAAACTTAAACATAATACGAAATTGTCCCTTCTAACATACGGTGAGAAGTATTCTAAATTCACCCTTATTCCAAAGAAATACAATTCATCAAATAATTTGGTGGTAGAAGCAATAATTTTGTCAGAATATACACAAACTTGGTCTAACTTAAAGCTGTCAAATTTGTTTAGCGGTAGGGTGGGCCGCTAAGTTGCGAGGCTGCCGCGGGCGTATAACTAAGTGCTTACTTGCGTAAGTTACTAAATTGTAACATTTGTGTTGATAAATTAAGCTCACGGCTTGGCTAATATTGGATTGACGAATTAAATTTAATAGATAAGTACTTTATGTTAAATGTAATTTGTCAGCCCATATGTTTAAATGTTTGTCAGCCCAATTAGTAAAATGCAATGTAGCAAACTATATCTGACGATTTTTTGTACTTCTATACAGGTTGAAAACAAGAAAACATATGCAATTTGTATTCCAATCCCTTTACAACACAACTCACAATGGCTTATTTAACAATATATGTGTATAAAACGATCATACCTTTACTTCTGTAAATAACTAATACGAATATACGAAATACCAATCCAATACGTAACATAAACATCACATAGCAACAACAAACAACGCTAAGATCTGTATAATCTTACCCGGTACATGAAACCTTAGTTATTTCAGTAAGTTAGCATAGAGCGGTAAACGATCGTATTACAATAGCACCGGTCGGGATTCCATGGACAAAGTTTCCAAGAAGCCGGACATCGCCTGGAGACTAATTATAAAAACCACTCACTTTTCTTCATTTAATTTTTTCACCGCCGTTAAATATTAAAACTCCGTGAAACCTTATTGCTTTGATTATAGGGAAAGGTAGGGCAATTTTAAAATTTACGAAGTATAAGTAAATTGTCGGTATTTATAGTTATTGCTTTACTTGTATTAAAAACTTAAAGAAAAATCCATTTATTCTGTTGTGATAGTTCTTTCAGAAACTAGAGTTTTCATACAATATTGCTAATTTTTTAATGGTTGTACTTACTACTCCAACCAGTAACAAAACATACCACATAAAATTTGCATAATATAATAGCCTCAAAGAAAATACAAAAAACCCTTTTCTCTTCTTAATTCCAAATACATGTGCAAAAATTATGAATTTTATTAAGTGTTCATACAATATAATATCAGAGAGCTGGCCAAGCTGGCCAACTAATACAAAAATCTCATCAATGTCATCAGCGAGACATAAAATACTTTAGAACATTGCAACCTAGAAAGAGTTGATATTAGCATGCTATAAAAGAAAATAAGTGAAGCGATAAGGGTCGTTCCACACTGCGTCATATTTCACAAAGTGCCCTAAGTTCGGCAGTTAACTCGCACGGTTATGGCACTGTTAACACGTGTTGACGCTCTATATTGTTTCTACTTCGTATCCAACTAAATCATCGGATATGTGAAAAAAGTTTACGAGCCCCCGTATTTCTTGTTCGCGAACATTCTATGAAATTACCCCACATTCTAGCAATCACTTTCTTACAATACTGTAATTGAAAAATTTCAATATCGCTATTATACTCCTGCCTAACATAGTAGTTTTAATTGTATTAAAGATTAAACTGATTATCAACTTTATTTACTACAGAACTTATACAGTGATTTTTAAACTGTGTACTTATATATTTGTGTAGCTACATCATTAAGTAGGTACCTAGTACACTAGTAATAGATTTTTTAAATACAGCATAATAATAAAACAAAACAATAGATACATTCTTTGCCCAATCAAAATGAGTGTCTTATAACAACTCAATGTATTTAATAAAGGTATGTTAACAATTTTATGAAACATTTACCTGAATCATTTTCGGTAGCCAAGTGAAATACAGTCATAACAAAAGTTAAAACCTATGACAAAAGTAGCCATAAAGCGAGCCATGAAATACACGAGCGCTGAAAAAATGAAAAGAAATGGGTAATATTTTCCGGTAAGCTCGGAAACGAGCCAAAACGTATTTACGTGTCGCAGTAAAAATCGCCGATGGATTATGAGCCTTTATTGTTGGAGATGATTCTGTGCGAACGTCTGAATAGATTGCACATGTGTGTGTAGCGTGTCTTTGCTTTGTAATTGCTTTGCCTTTCAATTTTGGCTTGTATCTCGTTTTTAATACTTGTTCATTGTCGAGTGGATAATTATTGTTTATTGTATTTATGTAGGGGTGTACCTAAATTTTTAGAAAAACGTATGGTTAAGAAATTACACATTCAAAACAGGTTTGTTTCTCGTTAAAGTATCATTCAGTATTATGAATTCTGAAATTTAGGAATCAATATTCATGTCCGTTTATTGTTAATATTTACTCTTTCAATTTCGAGTATTTGTTTTATTTGATTACGTGATTCCTATAATAATACTACGTTGAGTTTTCATTAAATAAATTTTTTGGTTCATAAATGTATGTATTCATAGTTAAATCTATACAGTATATTGTAACGTGGTTTTGTTTAAATTACTTCCTGTATTACACTATATATTGTATGTAGGTTGTCTGTAAACAGTCTCTTAACCAAATTTTCATAAGAGATCAGTTGAAGCGTCGCCCCGAGCGACGGGACCCTCGACTGAAGTCCACTTTGTAACATTAAACGACTCTTTATAGAAACGAGGTAAACTGGCCTGACGACATAAGTTTACGAGTTGACATTATATTCTTTATTGTTATAAAGTCACTTTCATATACCTATTTCATAAATGGACGGAGAGTTGTTTGGAAAGGCGTTTGTTTCAGTATTTCTTGCGATGTTTAACACTGACGACTATTAATACTTTGCTAAGTACTTAAATGCTTATTCTTACGTACAACATAGAGTATTATTACGACAACAAGCTAATGTGTACCATTAGGATAACATGATCTGTTTATGTAGCTATATTATTTCGGAGAGGTCTACAAAAAAGGTATGTAAATAAGTGTGTAGGTATAATAAATAATGAACTAATTAATATTTTTAATTTATAATAAGGTCTTCTTTATAGTTGGAAAATATACCATGAACTTATTTATTTAAGTACATATTTACTTTCAAGGCGACGACTTGTTAAAAGCGTCACTACGAATAAGCTCAGTGAAGCGAACAGTCTTGACAGTATCATATTTGAAGGAGGGTCTGCTTTGTACTAGAAAGAGGACATCAAATGAAACTTTATTGGACATTTTCATCTGTACGCGCATCTTCGTTTAGTTATGTTTTGACCAAGTATTGTTGAGTTAATGCAATTTTCTTTTACTTTAGTACTTTGAGCCGTGTTTCTTCAAAATAGAGCAATTTTAAAAATAAATCGGAGTTTTTTTTACAAACTAATAGAATTTTATTGATTTTTTTCATTCAAACAAATTATAAGTGAATACGATTTCAATAACAAAGTACGCACCCATTACGCACCTTAAGTTGTGTTGAATGCTTTATGATAATAGCAATATAAAAGGAACACAACCCTTACATATCGTTCAGCGGATGTAAGGAATGTTTGTTACAAAAGAAAACGCATGTTTCACAAAATAAAATTACTAAAACGTGGACAATTTCCGCGTATGGACGTATGAGGACGATTTCCGAAATGTGTTTACAATGAAGGCCGAGCTACGTCGGACGCGACATATTTCATCGTGCCGGAGAAATGCCTTTGACTCTATAAAAATTGTACGACGCAAAACGGTACACTCGTTTAGAAAAAGTACATATTATCTTAGATAATATATTTATTTGTGAAACTTAATTAAAGGCAAAATGTTTTTTAAGGGGTTGTTTTTTAATGTTTTAAATTTAGGATTTATTTTTCAATTTAGATGAGTTATGTTTTTTATTATATTTTATTTATCTTTTACTCCTTCAGTATATTAAATAAGCTTACTTTTGTAGGTTACTTTATTCGACTAGTTTGATAGCAGTCTAGTTTTATTTACACAAAGA
Source organism: Colias behrii (assembly GCA_029959065.1). Classification (NCBI taxonomy): domain Eukaryota; kingdom Metazoa; phylum Arthropoda; class Insecta; order Lepidoptera; family Pieridae; genus Colias; species Colias behrii. The sequence continues at coordinate 9,055,263 of JARWMC010000005.1, read as the reverse complement.
TTTACTTTGAATCAGTAGTCCAGGTAAGCGCAAGACTTAAAAAAAGGTCTCCTTTTGTATGCGATTGTACACTCGGCAAGCGTGTCCACCTCCCCGTTCCGGTCAGTATATAATAAAGTTATTCTCCTTTCGATAAACTTCAGTTTGTCCGTCGATAAATTACCCGCTCACTCGCGGAAGTCGCCTCGGCCTTGCCAAATATTGGCTTAACTTTAAGAATATCCCGGATTTCCAACAGATAACTCGTATTTTGTAACGACAAATGTCGACAAATAATGGGATAATATTGACATAAATCATACTTTGTTGTGTCTCACTGTGCTAATAAATTTGGGACCGAGGATATACTTTGCGATTTTAGTAGAATTCATTACTGCTTGATGACAAGAATTGTGACAAATAGGAATATCGTGTCGACTAGAGATGACCGAGATCTATCTAATCTATCTATCTAATCGTAACAATGTCTAGGGGCCACTGAAAACCAGCTCTGTGTGTGCATAATTGCAGCATAGATTATGCTGAGTTGGCTTCCCTTTTTCAAGGACACTGTTTAACAATTGAATTTCTTGTAATTTTTTTTTCTCATGTTCTTTTTTACTTGTTCTCTTGTGTGTAAATTTTATGTAATTTTCTTTTTTTGTTTAGTTTAGTTTTGTTTCTTTTTTTGTATTGATGTTATTTATTGATGTCCTTGAAATAAATGATTTTTCTTTCTTTCTAAAAAAATGATTTTTCTAGATATTTACTGCGATTATAATAATTTATATATTTCTATGAAAATTACGTTTTTTATGAGCCGACAAGCATTACGAAATATGACTTCTCCAAATTACCTAACAGATTTCAGTTTCGATTGAAATATTTGCATAAGTAGTTTTCCTTCCCCCATTTATATAGGTATATCTTGCCGGTACTTTTTCCTCTTTGCAAAAATAAAATATCTTTCCGTTTCGCCACTAGTATTGTTTGCGGTATGCATCTGATGGCGCGGCACTAATGCCGTATGAATGAAATTTACTGTCAATATCTGAGGCCCGCATGCGGCTTTGTGACGCAAACTGTCCTCTTTTATATCCATTATTTCTCTCTTCTTGTTCAATTTTTCGACGTTTTAATATTAGTGGTACCTATTCTAAGTTGTTGTTATATAACGATGTTGTTACTATAGTTTTGAATTAGATTTTTATTCGCATGTTTTCAAAATGAATAAAATATGATTTGTTTATTTCATGATAATTTGTTTATTTTATCATGTTTTTAATTTTCTCTACGAGAATTAGAACTGTTATCCAAATCGGTAAACGATTTGGATAACGTGATTAAACAGCAACGACTTCAAAGTCGATAAACGAACCTAATCAAGCAACGTGCTAAACACTTGAAAGATGAAGAACCTATCCATCTCTCTTTAAAGCAGCAATTTTTCAGCTCGCACTTCCCAAAGTTACTTAAACTGACTGCGAAATAATGAGCCCGAAACCTCCGCAGCTTATAAGCGCCCCTATAATTTGTCCGGGATTATCGAGACGACGAGGTGTATCCCGGCGATTAGTCACAAGTATCGCGAGATGAATTCTCACAGCGTTTGGATCCAAGGCTTATCTTCAGACGGGGAATCGAACGAACCCACTACGAATACTGATTACCTCGGCCCGATTAAGTATTCACGTTAAGGTGTGGAATTATCTCGATTGAGTCTGAATCACGTTGTTTGAATTAATACTTTTAAACTGTTATGCGCGTGCTGGGATCAGGAATATCAGATGATTATGTTAGTAGATGGATATTGATAGGGTATGTACTGTGTATAATAATCGCATTAGTTATTGAACACGTATATTATAATTTTCAATGGGGACATGCGTTGGCTTTAGTTTACATAGGAACTTGACATTTTTGACGTATAGGTAATACTTTTACTTATTTAACTTTATGGTATATAATCCTGTTTAAATGTGAAAAAGGAAGGAACAAAAAAGTTAAACTGGTACCTCAGATTCATATGCTTTTCAGTAATTGACTTCATAAATATGGGCATACCCACAGATCACAGAAACTAAAGGGAGATATGGTTAGGGGGCGGGGCCGGTGTCGCAGCAATGTGCCCAAAAAAAGAACAAGCTGTAGCGGTGCTGTATACGTACGTCACTTACAATCTAGTGTGCGAACGAATAGTCGCTCTCATATTTTTGTGTGATGACACGCACACAACGCGAAGTATTGTTTTGATTTTGTTTACTGCAGTTGTGTGCGTAATTTTTTTATGAGACACGGTTTCGTACTCAGCGCAAGCGATTTGCATCTCTCTAGATCTCTATGGGCATACCCCATGCGCCAAATACGCATTTCATCTTCATAATGAGAAGTAATACTTCAATGCATTAATTTAAAACTTACGTGTGAACGCACATAGCGGTTGCAGCTATTAATTATCAGTACCGTCACAGGCTGCGGTTCGATGCCCAGCCGAGACGGCTGCCCCCGCTCAGACTTACCACCCAAACTTAGTTGTAATTAATTGAGGGCTTAAGTTTATTGAAGCCGAAAACTGTATGGAAATGACAGTTGCCGACATTTGCAATTATTTTTGGGAATGATGGTGGGTTAGTGGTTATTATATTAACAACCATTTCAATTTTAAAGCAGTAACTGTTACTTATGGCAGTGTAGTACAAAATGTTTTCTGCATAGGTAATATCAGCGGTGCTTTAATCATTTATATCGGCACAATAAATATGCTATTGATTCTATCTAGTACTCACCACCACCGACAGTCTACCCTTACTAGATTCTCAGGTATTTTTCCGATTCGAGAAATTTTGCGAAATTTGTATTGCATACTCTAAACAGTGTGTATCATTATGTATTGTAAATGTGTACACAAAAATTACAATAATTTATTACCAGTAAAGCAAACACAGTTTCATCAAACAGTCCATCCCTGTGTCTACACCAATACACACTACTACAAAAGCAGACCATCTCAGGATATGATCCGAGTGTCCACAGGCATGATAATTACGGCACACCTCAGGCGGGCCGCAATTAATGCAGCCCGCAATCCGCTGCAGCTCGCACGTCCACTGCGGTGGGCTGCCTGCGACGTCGCATCGCATACCGACTGGACACTGATTGATTATAAGAATATTGTATGATATCTGTGGATTGTAAAATCTTAAGAATGTATGTATCGATGATTGAAGAAAATAGAGGAGATCGTCATTGCTACTTATTTTAATTTATTAATTAGGAACGCCATAAAAATTGGCATTGTAAATGCTTTCATCATTTCATTAACATAGATCCAATAGTATATTATGTCTACAAAAATATTAAAATTTTATTTAAAAAGCACTTAAGTGAACCTGTTTATAAATTCCTTACTATCTAAAATAGTAAATTTTATGCCCAGAAAGTGTAGTACTAGTAGTAAGCACACTTTACAATATAGGTAACTCATAATTATAAATATCCTGGCACACGTGTATCCAAATATCAATTAATTCGGACCATAAGATATCGTCCCTAATGAATTCGTAATCTCGGTAATCTGTTCAATGAGAAATGGCATTTTCCAAAACGGCTCGGCGGCAAACAAATTAAATCTTACCCAAAAATGAATTTATCACGTATCCTCGGGTCAGCGTGCTTAACTATTACAATGTATTTGTCCCTAACCCTTTTTATAAGAAGGTTTATTTTAGGGTATGGTAAGAAAATTATTTGTTTGTGAATCATTTAGAAGTAGTATGTAAAAGTCGCACTACTTTTCATGATTGTAAACTGATTAACTGATAATTAATCGTTGTAAATAGAATACGGGTATAATAACTTTAACTTAATACGTTAAAAATAACGTTAAGTAAAAATGAAAAAAATATATATAAAGCTTTGGTAAGCTCTTAAATATTTTTGATTTAAAGAACTAGTAACAATTCGATAATTAAAGATATAGTCGATTTAATCATTTCAAACGTTGTTTCAATCTCCTATTACTTATATCACAACTATAATTCTTACAGTAGTTACTTTAAGTATATTGGATAGCAAATAAAACAATCATTTAATTTACATTACGATTAAATAAAATGAATTTTATTCGAATAAACAACTTCGAACAATTACCACCAAATGTTGCGCGGCTCAAGCACAAATATTTTAATTACGGAGTGTCCAGTAAGACCGATGTCCCCGTGGCGTCACATGGTGGTCAGTGATTAATATGCAGGACTGAGATTGAGGCACACGCCTGCCGTTTTGCTTTACTATTTGCCTTCACAGTTGAAAAGTATTAGACTTTTGATTTAGCTTTATGTGTATCTAGTTGTATATTGTAGTAATAAGATTAACCCAAAAGGTTTATTGTAACAAAGTTATTTATTAACAAGAATTTCGTATTATCATTAGTGGTTTTTTTCGGGTGTTAAATAAAAGTATTTTATTTCACCTTCATCAAAATGCGATATATTATAAGTGTAATATTTATAGCTGGATTATTTACAATATATTGACTACGAAGAGTCGTAGCTTGTCGTAGTCGTACATTATACAACAACATTTAATTTTATTATTATAAGACTTTTTACAGGCGTTTAACTCAATGTGTATAACATTTATTTTACAATATTATAATGATAGTGAAAAGTCGTAGCTCGTAGCACATTATTCGTAGCACAGATTCGTAGCCCGTTCTGATGGTGGGTAAATTAGTGACACACACGTGCGCCTAACTGCCCTACATGCGCAGGCTAATTGCTTGTACGTTTAACATTTTAAACCGTATAATTAAATTAAAATTATTAAGAAAAAATAATAAAACATATAAAATTGAACAACGTGTTATAATATAATTTTATTCGCTTTTTTATACAAATAAATTTGTGTAACGTTACTCAATATTTCAGTTAAATATTTCATTAAACTTCACTTTTTCTTAATTCAATTGGTACGGGTTACATATTATTATGGTTATGCTAATATTATATTTAACGATGTAGGTATATACATAACTTTATTGTGATTTTTGTGAACAGTTCTAATAACAATAATTATATTTTATGTTATTAAGTTACAAATTCATGTTCCTTGAACATTCTTTATTTAAAACATATTATTTTTTTTTAAACTTTTAAAAGTCATAATTCCGGGACACCGTTAAGAGTAAAATGAAACATTCACGCTGTTATCTTCAATGTTGGCAAGAATAAAATGTGAGTTTAAATTCAAGTTTGCACAATAAATAATTGTTTCCCGAGACATAATTGCCGTAATTTCATGAATAATTACAGCCATAGAGCAATTAAATAAATTACAGCAAGAATAACGAGCTCCTTCGGGCTTTAGTTTAAACTTAGGGCGCCGGCTGTGCAGTTTGCGAATCATAACTCTTACGGTTTCAAACACTGTACTTTATTGCAAACAATGCGCATCCATAAAGCAACACAGCGAAGTTTTGAGCGAGGTAAGAAGTGAGGTAACATTTTATAAGCGCCTGATAAATTGTGGCTTCGCAAAATCTAAACACGTAACCGCAAATGGTAGCACCAAATGCGGTTAGGCTGAAAATTTCAAAAAGAGAATCGCTGCTGTCATACGCGATATGGCGGGCTTCCAAATACCGGGGACCAGTGTCGGGAGGGCAGGGGGAAAGGGGTAACTTCCCCACATGGCCAGTTAGTTACGCCGCGAATTATAGGGGCCATTACGATTCATTAAGGCCAGTTAGGCTTAAACCGGTGTTTACTCACGCACACACAGACAATGTCGTGCATACACAGATTCGCAACACGTATTGTTTCGAATCACGGTTCTAAAATGAGATGACAGCAATCTGTATTTTGTGCTACAAATAATTTTACGACCGGTTTCACGGGATTATTTGATGAATTTAAATATAGAGATTTAACTTGTAACAATTAATTATTTATTTGTTCATAATTCTTCTTACTATACGAAAATAAAAATATTATATCTGTTAGCGCGTTTAATTTAACGATAAAATTATATTTTAAAAGTAAATCAATTGATGAACTTAATTAATTATTTTAATAATAATCAAATGGATAAAAGTATTAATAATCATTTAATTATCAAATCATAATAATATTACATGTCATATTCAAAATAACGATCAAAACAACACAATAACACTGACACTGACTGCGCTGACTCACACCACTCGAATAGTTGTTTTGATCGTCCTATAAATAACGGTCGCCTGTAGTTGCGAGTCATTCTTGTCTTGACTTTGGTCGAGTAAAGATGTCTAAGAAATATTATATCAGTATTTAATTACGTAATACAGCCACGCTCTAACATATCTGTCTTAGTAATTAAACTTTTTACTGACTACAGCTCGCAATGGTTTCTAGTATGATATATTTACTCTTAATTACATAATTATTTACTTTTAATGCCATTAGCAAATTTCAATTCCAATAAGAAAATATTAAATCTTTATGAAATATTTGTAATTGCTCTGTAACTATTCTAGGTAACGAGTAAAAGGGTTCCTAAATAAAAAGGGTGGTCCACTATACGTGGTCTAAATCAATATAAAATATCTGTCTATAAATCGGTGTATGATGTTTACATCGTAGGGTATCAAAACGGCTTCAGTGGATTTATATGTAAATAGCTATCGCATTGCGTAGCACGTAGCTGGAGGCTTGCCAGTATTGACATTATCGGCTATGGGCACGCAAACTGCCTGTGGCGAACATTATATTCATAACGCGTTATGTTTTATATACTAAATATACCATGCGATACTTACTTGGTAGAATACTGAGAGCACATATTATGCGGAAGACAAACTCTCGTTGTGATGCTCAGGATAAGATTACGTTATAGGATAATGTGTAAATTAATATGAGAACATGGAAATTAAACTTAGAAGGTTACATATTTATTTATTTTTTTAAGACTAAAGAAGATTTTCACAATAAGAAACACTTTAAACGGGCATATTTTCACGAAAAAGTCTAACAGCTGTCTCATAACCAATCATGACGAAGTCAAATCGAGCGTTCATTCGACACAGCAATTATTGACCTCTCGTTCTAATTTCGACTTTACTGCCCTAAAAAAAGAGACGATTATACCCGCAAAGTTCGGCGTAAATATCGTATCTGCCAATTTGTAGCCCAGTGCATGTAGCAGGTAAATAACCGAAGAGGATCGTTTACCGATGCTTTTGACAGCCTGTAGCGTTGAGCAAACACGCCGATTATTTGTGCGAACCATTTTTTATTTTTAGTATATTCCGCTGTGGAGGCGATCGTTCAATTACAGAACCATTGTATATATGACAGCTATAATGCCGGATTAAAACGAGCCATGCAAATAATTGATCGTAATAATTTATAAATGAATGCTGATTGTTTACGATTACATGAAGTTTCATGTATGCACACATACACTATTCTCAGAATATAAAAGTAAATAACTGTGTGCAACAAACTTACAACTTTTGGACAAAAAGGTATGTCATAATACATATCTTACTTTCTGTGTGTTTTAAACTCCAATCATAATTAGTAACACGGTCATCCCTAACAACTCTAACAAATCTGCGTTTCACCTCCGAGCTCATTTAAAATCGTCCCCGACAATTTATTCTCAAACCCAGACACATTAACAAAAGCCCGCGACCCAAAAGAAGTCCGAAAAAACATAGCTGCAACTAAGCCCACGGGCTATCTAATAACATTTATTACTCGGCCGCTCGTCCCCAGCGTCCACTTCCAGTGCCTGATAAACTGATGCCATTTTTGCCGCCATTTTTATTTATAGCTATTGATGCACAATATTGTTAGTGATCAATAAGTCTAAATACGTTAATAGGCTGTTTTTAAATCGTCCTTATTACAGTGAGTTGAAATTATGTTCATTGTCAGGGACCAGGTATGTAAGATAAACATGAAACAACAGGAAACTTCTAAAACAACTAACAACGTGTTAAACTCCTTTCGGGAAACACATAATAATAATAAAATTCATTCAACTGTACATAATACAAAATAAACTTCATAAGTCGCGATATCTATATCATTATAATTAGGTATTATAGTTACAAGTACATATTAATTAGGGATGTAACGATACATGATTTTGCCGATACGATACCGATACCGATATTTGTAATAAAATATCGGCGATACCGATACCGATACCGATATCGATGGCTTGGTAGAAAAATAAATAGTGAATTATGCATAAAACTTACCAACATTTAACAGAGACTCAACTGTAAATCGTATTCTTTTAAATAACAATGCCAAATCAAAAAACAAGAAAACCATTTATTTTAGTATTATTATTTTGCAAAGTCAGTTAAACTTTAAGTTATACACATACAATCAGTTCCTAATAAAAGTTTACTATTGGTAGAGTTTTTTTCAAAAAACAAAGTGCGCACGCGCGGGCGGCCTCCCGCATCGTTCATTGGGCGCGGTTTTTTGAATTGTTTGATATCGGTATCGGTTGTTTTATAATCGGCGATACCGATATATCGGCTTGCCGATTATATCGGCCGATATATCGGTATCGGTATCGGTATCGTTACATCCCTAATATTAATCATATCGATGAGAACAAGCGAGTGGTAGCGAGATTTATGCGATCGCAACTTTTCCGCTTCGCACGCACGCCGGAACTAATGACCGCCATTTCGAGTATAAATGATGTGTGATTCTGTTTTTCCTATAATGAGAACACTTACCTGACCGGTATTGATCACTTTTAGATGAGGGGGATATCTTCATAGCGTAGAATTGTAATATAAAGAACAATACAGTATTTATTTTTAGTTCAGGCTATAGACAAACATTACAATATTGATTTTCAATTAAGTACCTGTATGTTTTCACTTTTCTATGTTGGTAAATATAGGCTGCTTAATATATTAAACTGTTACATCACATTTCACTCTACTGCAAAAATTCACGAAACTTTAATTTAGATTGCGGTCATTACTTGAGTTTAGAAAATAAACTACGCAGATAAAACTTCAATCAAACATTTATAATTAAAACAACACCCCACATATATCATAGTTTGTACACATTAAAGTGACAGTATCTGAAGCGGGTTGATATTATAATTTAAGGCAATGTTTGTTTGAAGTGGACAGCAAAATCCTGCACATAAATTGGCAGCGACCGGAGTTAGCTAAACACGGTAAAGCGCCCGGGGGACCGGCCCGCACACAAATCATTGTCTGAAGTAAAGACAAAACGGTGCGCTAACGTCTTGGATGTGTTAGTTTGGTAAACATGATATTTTGTGTCTTATCTATTTTTGTACATGTGCAGATACCTAATTATTATATTATCTCCTCTTTAGATAAAACGGTGCGCATACGATGTGTTAGTTTGGTAAACAAGATGTTTTGTGTCTTGTCTGTTTTTGTACATATGCAGATAATTAATATTACCACTACTTCAGGTGATATGGTGCTCTATTATGCGATTACATCTTGCCTATTTTTGCTTGAATTTAATATACGTGTTAACAATTTTTACGCAACTCAACATCATAATTAACCGAAATTAAAGTCAAATCCTAGAAAATACAAGTTTTTTTAACTGAGTTGGGAAATGAAAGAATATATTCAATTATAGTTTTATTGCTTAGATAAGCAGTTAATAGAATGGAGACATATGGAAAATTACATAATCTTCGATTCAGTTACATATTTCTCGATTCTGCTAACTTCTGGTACGGCATCACCTAAAAGATGAGCTAGAATTTTTTTAAAGAGTATTCTTATTACAATTATATTTTTTTGCGAAAACGATATTAACATTTATATAATTGTGTATCAATCGAACATTTATAACTTAATATAAACCCACGGCTATCCACGGTCCACAGTGGCCCACGAGGAGCATTAGCCGGCCCCTCTCTTTGTCCCTTTGATTTGTGTGAGCCGCCCCAAGATCCATTGCCTAAAGGAATGCTTACTGACGCCAATAACACTTTGTTTTATTGGTAATGTTGCTTTAAAAAGCTGCTAAAGATGTTCATTTTTATACAAGTAAGAAATGAATAAATTATTTAAATACTTATGTGAAATCATATGCCTAAATAGGCTAAATCTACATCTTCTGCTGTAGTATGCATGTAAGTAAAAATGTGTACGAAATTTGTATTTCGTTTTTTTGAATATCAAAGTAAATTTTTGTTAACATATACATGGGTCTGACATGTTGAAGTCTACCTATAAAAAAAAAATCGAAACTTTATTTGGATTGGACATACCTCACATAACCTTTGTAAAGTGAAATTAATAAAAGCTGTTTCAAACACAAAATTTTATGAACAAAAACTTTTATTTTTTTATCATTATATACAGTAAAATGATAAAAAAATTATTGATCAAAGTTGCGAAAAAGCGCGGACAATGTCTATCTGTTAGACACCATTTATAAACGTCAGAGCAATGACTGCCGTGAAACCTCCCGATCCATAATTAATGATAATATCCGCCAGACGGATTTTTCATCGACGAGAAAAACTCTGAACACCGGAAAATAATCGCGGAAAGGCTTTACTCATTTATGACGGCGTTTTCAACTTGATGGACGTGCTAGATGCCGTTTTTTGTTTTTGAAATGACGATTTATAAAGCTGATACGTGATATAAAAATTATTAATTAATGAACAGAGGATTATCTTAAATCAAAGAATTATTTTATTATTTTCAGTAATAATATTAATTTCCGAGCAATGTAGAATTTTGTGATATTTAAAATTGACAATGAAAAAGTAGACTTTATAACTTCTCTACCAGTGGAATGGCGAATAATATTTCTCACTATATAGTAGTGTAAGAAATAAAACGGGAGGCCGGTTTAAATATTAGTTTGAATGAAATAAAAATAAGAATGTACTGCGATTCTACACAGCTACCTAATTGATGTAGGTAGTTGATAACAAATCGCAGCAAGTCAACGACTATTAGCAATGTGAGGGTAGTTGGGTCGAACGTCGTATAAACAACGTCCGAGCCCCTAGGCACGATTCTTACGAATGCGCCGAGTCAAAGGAACGCGGCAATTTATAGTATTCGACAGCTAAGCATGTTCTGACAGGTGACAGTGACAGCTATATTGACAACTATTCATCCACAAAAATATTAAATCAAAAGTTACGTCTAACACGGCCATACTGACAAACGTGTTATGTACTGTGTATACACGCCTTAACTATTAGAGGATGCATGGGGCCACCCAAGAAGGACTTGCACCTGTTAGCAATTGCGACATCGCGCACACCTGCGATTCCAGAGAGTGTTGCGGCAATCATCACCACCGCGACGCTGTAGCTGCTCCGCCGTGGACGACGAGCACTCTTTGTTCCAACATCGAACGGGAGGGACGTAGTTTAAGTTAGGAATAATTTATAATGTAATTTTTTTACAATAAATCTATCTATACTTATAATAAATCTGTAGAGAGGCCAATTCTGTACATGAAATATATTTAAAAAAAAACTATGAAGGGGTGATAAGGGATCGCTACTGATGCCAAAAATGCAATCAGTAAAATTTTTGTCTGTCTGTCTGTCTGTCTGTCTGTCTGTCTGTCTGTCTGTCTGTATATTCGTTATAGAAACAAAAACTACACGACGGATTTTAACCAAATTTGGCACAATTATTCTTCATACTCCTGGGCAGGTTATAGTAAAAGAATCATGTAAATCGGTGTAGAAACACCAAAGTTATACATGAAATACGCTATAAGTCATCGCGCGTGAATACAGAATCATGCCATAAGGATTATTTTTGTGTATCAGTTGCCGCGTTCGACGCGCTTCGCGGCGGGAGCTATAAAAAGGCGGCGGGTCTGCACCCGTTTCGCGTTGTCACGGCATCACGTGTGAACGGCTGAATCGATTTCGATAATTCTTTTCTATTATATTCATTGAAGTACGAGGATGGTTCTTATGTAGAGAAAACGTAAATATGTACCACGGGCGAAGCCGGGGCGGACCGCTAGTTATTAATAAGTAAATTTCGGTTTTTTTTGCGCCTTCGCGGGTCGGTCAATATAATTGGCGCAGTCGGTAGGATAATCCTTGAGAGCCGTCTCTCGGAACGCGAAACTACAAGCATCGAGTATCGCTATTCCATCGGAGGGACGACGACGGGGATCCAGAACCTACACCATTGGCCGCCGCAACGCGAAGGGTATCCGAACATTGATACTGCAGGAAAGGCCGAAATGAAAATCCTGTAAGTACACTAATTCTCTTAGTGACTTGCCACTCCTAGATTGTAAGTTTTCCTAGATTACCCATTCACGGGAACCGAGGAACTGTAGTGCGTAGGCTTAAAATATATTAATTCATCGCGAATTAATTTTAGAATTTTGCAAAATCAATTTGTAAAATTCAAATATATAGATATTAGGTTGATAAAAGATTAATAAATTTAAATATTAATTAATTACGAATTGATTAATTTTCGAATTTTACGAATTAATTCATTTTATAATTCAAATATATTAGGTAAAGATTATTAATTTTTTATGTTAGGTTAACGAAGTAAATAAATTTAATTAAATTTAATATATTTTATATAGGTAATACAGATATTTAAAATGTCAGATTTGGATAAAAATTTTAATGCACTTAGGCTTTTGCCAGAATTTGATGGTAATATTAACGTTTTAACAAGATTTATACATTTAAGTGACCAATTAGCTGAGGAATTTATAGATAAAGATCCCGGAAATACTTTAAAAACTGCCGCGTTATGTAATGGTATTTTAAATAAAGTCACTGGGCCCGCAGCCCGAGTTATTAATGCAAATGGTATACCTACTACTTGGCACGGTATTAGAAGCGTATTAGTTAATAACTTTTCTGACCATAGAGATGAGACCGCCCTTTATAACGATTTAGCCTTATTAACGCAAGGTCGTAGCTCTCCTCAAGAGTTCTATGAAAAATGTCAGCATCTTTTTAGTACCATAATGACGTATATAGCATTACATGAAACAGTCGTTACTACTCGTGAGGCAAAAAGGGACCTGTATCAAAAATTAACACTACAGGCTTTCCTACGTGGCTTACGAGATCCGTTAGGCTCACGCATACGTTGCATGCGCCCCGCAACCATTGAAAAGGCATTAGAATACGTTAATGAAGAACAAAGCACTTTATACCTTCAACAACGTAATGAAACTTTTGATAGGAAACCCCACGTACCCTTTAGAATGCCATACTCGCATGAACCGTTTTATAGACATAATGATTTTAGTGAACCTATATCTTCTAAACCACAGCCTATACATTCGTTTAGACCGCAATTTAAGCCATCAAATTTTATTCAACCATACGGACCAGCACGTCCAACTCGTACTATGCAAATTTTCCGCGCTGCACCCCCTAACTATAACCCGCAGAGCAATACGTTCAGATTACAGCCTAAACATCCCGCGCATCCGAAACCGCATCCTATGAGTGGCGTTAGCCATTACGTGACAAAGACTTTACCACCGACACCTTTTGCACGCGCTCATGATTGGTCAAAATTTGGCAATCCACCCCCGAGTAATTATTTTAAGACTAGGGAGATGAATCATAATGAATATATAGATGACGAAGATTATTACTGTACCGATTTATATCCTTATGAAGCTGACTATTATAATAATGAATATTACTGTACGGAATATGAACCCTATGTACATTACGAACAGACAGACGCACCTGAAAATTTTGTTGAAACGTGTGACGTACGTTCAGAACACGATCAGGATTTTCAGAATCCACCAAAAATTAGAAAAACCAAAATAGAATTAAATCTACACACGCAACGTCAACTTCCTTATATTCAAATTCGTAATCCTCCACTTAAATTGTTAATTGATACTGGAGCTAACCAATCTTTTCTTAGCCCCGATGCAGTACAGAGATATTTTCCTGACGTTACTCTTAATTATGATCCCTTTGAAGTAAGTAATGTTCATGCCGTAACACGTAATAAGTATTCTATAACATTACCTAGTTTTCCTGAATTTAATGACCCTGACGATATCACATTTTTCGTTTATAAATTTCACAATTATTTCGACGGCTTAATAGGTTCAGATTTGTTAGATAAATGGGAAGCATCAATAAATTATAAAACTAAAACTTTAAATACTTGCAATGCTACGAATCGGTTATTAGTATATGACTCACGGAACGCTAATCTTTATGAGGACGTCATACCCGCAGGAAGTAGTAAATTAGTTAGATTACCCGTAGATGTTGAGAATGGAGACGCTATTATACCGGAACAAATTATATGTAATTGTCATATTTCTGAATGTTTAACGAAGGCGAGGAGCAATCGCGCTATCGTGGAAATTTCTAATCCAACCCGTAATGATGTAATTTTTTCAATGGATCGACCAGTATGTGCCGAGGTTTATAATAACGAGTACACGCGCACCAAACGTTCGTCCGACCGTGTGAAACAGGTATTATCTCGCTTGCGTACTGATCACTTAAATAATGAGGAACGTTTAAATTTAGAGTCATTATGTTCAGAATATGCGGATGTATTTTATATAGAAGGCGAAAACTTAACATTTACGAATAAAATTAAGCATTCTATTAGAACTAAGGATGAAATACCGGTTTATACGAAAAGTTATCGCTATCCATTTATTCATAGGCAGGAAGTACAGAATCAGATAAGTAAAATGTTAGAACAGGGTATTATTAGACCATCAGATTCAGCATGGAGCTCTCCTATTTGGGTGGTACCTAAAAAGGCAGATGCATCCGGCAAAGTTAAATGGCGTTTAGTTGTTGATTTTAGAAAGTTAAATGAGAAAACTTTGGATGACAAATATCCGATTCCTAATATCACAGATGTCTTACATAAATTGGGTAACTGTCAATACTTCACAACGCTAGATTTAGCAAGTGGGTTTTATCAAGTGGAAATGAACCCGGCTGACATTCCAAAAACTGCTTTTAGTGTAGAACATGGTCATTTTGAATTCTTAAGAATGCCCATGGGTCTGAAGAATAGTCCATCTACTTTTCAAAGAGTAATGGATAATGTACTGAGAGATTTGCAAAATTCTATTTGTCTAGTTTACTTAGATGATATAATAGTGTTTAGCACTTCTTTACAGGAGCATATCGTTAATCTTGGAAAAGTGTTTCAGAGATTGCGTGAATCCAACTTTAAAATACAGATGTATAAATCGGAATTTCTTAAACTCGAAACCGCGTATCTTGGTCACATTATTAGCAAAGATGGGATAAAGCCTAACCCAGATAAGATATCTGCCATCCAAAAGTATCCTCTTCCGAAAACTCCAACCGACATTAAACGATTTCTAGGTCTATTAGGTTATTATAGGAAATTCATACCAGATTTCGCTAAAATCACGAAACCCATGACACAATGCTTAAAAAAGGGTTCAAAGATAACATTTTCTAAAGATTACATTGAATGTTTCAATAGGTGTAAAACATTATTAATGAACGATCCAATTCTTCAGTATCCTGATTTCAATAAAGAATTTATTCTTACAACTGACGCGTCGAATTTAGCTATCGGTGCTGTACTCTCTCAAGGCCCCGTTGGTTCCGATAAACCAATTGCGTACGCTTCACGTACACTTAATAGTAGCGAAATTAATTATAGCACGATTGAGAAGGAGCTATTAGCAATTGTCTGGGCAACGAAATATTTCCGCCCTTACCTTTTTGGCCGTAAGTTTAAAATTATAACTGATCATAGACCCCTTCAATGGGTCATGAATTTAAAGGAACCTAATTCCCGTCTCACACGTTGGAGGCTCAAACTTAGCGAATACGATTACACTGTAATTTATAAGCAGGGAAAGCAAAATTGTAACGCCGATGCTTTATCGCGTATTCAAATTAACAATGAGGAAACAGATTCTTTAGCGGTTAATCCAACAGAAACAACACCTTCATTAATAAGAAGAAGTTCAGATACAATTACTGTTAATTCAAATTCAAGTACGATTACTGCACATTCGAAATCAGGTACTCTTACAGCAAGTTCCGACACCGTCACAGTTCATACTGACGCGGAGAACCCAATTTTAGATGTACCTATAACAGATCACCCGTTGAATAAATTTAAGAGACAGATAGTTATTACTTTAATAGATAGAGTACCGAGTAAGCCTATAATTTCAAAACCTTTTGAAAATCATACTAAGATAGATATTAATGTTAACAAAGCGAATATTGATAGTGAAATAGTTTCACTTATTAAAAAATATGTAGATCCTAAGATAAAAACTGCAATTCTAGTTCATTCCCCTGATGCTATGTGTGCTATAGTTCCAATAATACAGGCTAATTTTAAAAGTTCATGTATGGATTTAGTTCTTACAAAATTAGAATTGCAAAATGTCAAAGATTACTTTAAGCAACAGGAAATAATACGAAATTATCATGAAGGCAAAACTAACCATCGCGGAATTAACGAAACTCATTTATCTTTATCTAGGAAATACTTTTGGCCTAAAATGAAGGAAGCTGTAACTAAATATATTAATGAGTGTAGCATATGTGGTCAAGGAAAATATGATAGAATTCCAGTAAATCCAAAATTTCGAATCGTAGTTCCTCCTACAAAGCCTTTTGAAATAGTACATCTCGATTTACTTAGTATTGATTCTCAGAAATATCTCACTATAATAGATGCATTCTCTAAGTATGCTCAAGCATATTGTTTAAAAGACGCAACCGCGATAAGCGTAGTTCAGGCTCTTTTGACGTTTAGTACACATCATGGCTTACCTATGACTGTCGTAACGGATCGAGGTCCTGAATTCACGAACCAAATATTCAGTGAATTTGTAAGACTTCATAGAATAAATCACCATAAGTTATTAGCTCATGCACCTAACGAAAATGGTATGGTAGAACGGCTTCACTCAACTTTATTAGAACATATACGTTTACTAAAACTTGAACGACGCGGACGTGGTGAATTAATCATAAACTTAATGCCGTATGCTGTTCTTGCCTATAATAGTTCGATCCACAGTTTCACGAAGTGCAGGCCTCTTGACATTATAACCGGTCATTTAGATCCCCGCGATCCTGTAGATATCGATCTATCAGAAAATGTCTTACAGCAATATATGCAAGAACATCGCGATAGTATGCACAAAGTATTCAAAATTATTAATGAATCGTCTTTGGAACGCCGTACTCAAATTACAGAAAACATTAATAGGAACCGCGAACCCGAAATACAGTATTATCCAGATCAACAAATTTTTGTAAGAAATCCTAGGGCTAGACGGCAAAAGACCGCACCGCGTTTTACGCACGATACCGTACTAGCTGATTTACCTATTCATATCTATACTAAGAAGAAATATGGCGCTGTTGCTAAATCTAGGCTTAAGAGGGTACCTAAATTGTTACAGAATCCTTCCTCTGATCCTGTGCCTGATTCAAGCGGAGGATCCCACCCTGAGTAGCTTGGATGATGGACCCGGTATACTACCATTTAATATTGGAACTGCAAGAATTGTCACTCATTATCATTCATTTTTGCAAATTATTAATTTAAAAGATATTCGCGATAGTATAACCATAGTAAAGGATCAATTAAATTCATTTACACCTAATTTGCACGATAGATTATTTTCGCTATATAATTCACATATCGAACACTTACATTATAAGATTATTAAATTATCAAATCAGTTAGAAACTTTTGAACCCAATCGCAAAAAGAGAGGTCTCATAGATGGTTTAGGTTCAGTAATAAAAAGTATTTCTGGTAACCTAGACTATACGGATGCAATTAAATATGATACCGCAATTAAATTATTACAAAATAATGAAAATAGATTGGTCACAGAAATGAATAATCATATAAGCCTCAGTAAAGATTGGATAAACCAACAATCTGACATTTTAAACAACTTAATTAAAAATCAGGAAAAAATTGAAATAGCTATAAATGATTTAAAGGAAAATAATTTAAACATTACTATATACATCGATTTAATTCAACGCGTAGCAATTTTATCAGATAACATTGATGATATATCTGAGGAATTACATAGATTAGAAAATTTATTAGGTTTTATTCGTGCGAAAAGTACGCATCATCTTATGTTCAATTCAAATTCACTAAAAGAAATGTTAAATAAGTTAAACAAATTTTATGGCAAAGATCAAATCCCTCAAGTTAATTATAGAGAATATTTTGATTTAGTTAAACTAGGCTATTATTATAGTAATAGAAATATAGTTATAGTTTTTATGTTCCCGGTTGTCCTTCCTGCTACCTTTGAATTATTTAAATTATCCATAGTTCCTAATAAAGATAGTAAAGTCCTAATTCCACCCTATCCTTTTGTGGCAATTCACGACGAGGATTTTATGTACATGGAGGCAGAATGCCCGAAGTCTGGCCTAGGGTATCTATGTGAGGACAAGTTGAACCATCATCGATCCAAAAATGACTGCGTGTATCACCTTATTACCACGCAACGAGTCGTCGCATCTTGTCTCTTCACGCCTGTGGAGCTCGGAGCACCCGCACTAGAAAAATTAGACGACGCCCACTACGTCATCAGTTTCCCAAAGCCATCAAAAATTCACCTATCATGCTCGCAAGATCAATATGACGTCATTAAAGGAAGCTACTTAGCCACAATACCCAAAAACTGCATTCTTCAAACGGAGGCTTTCAAGATAGTCAATCGAGAAGACCATATCAAAGGACAGATAATGAAAATTGCAAACCTGCCAGATTCCAGCCAATATAATACAGATGAAGAAGTTCTGAAGTTGAATTCGATAAATTTGGATAAATTACACGCTAGTAACAGAGCTATATCAATGGAAATGCCTATCAGTACCAACAACGGATACGAGATTCTCTATATGCAGCCTTCCATCATACCGATATATGTTATATTAATAACGAGTGCAGTTGCCCTAGTGACATGGTACGTCGTACGGAGAGTGCGTACATCAAAGCCTATTACTACGAGTGTTCATGGTAATCAAAGAGAAGAAATAGAACATCAATCGGCGGAGTGTGAAATTTCAGCGATATTAACGAGCCTTGCCCGCCAATAATCGCTGAACTTCAGGAGGGAGGTGTTATGTACTGTGTATACACGCCTTAACTATTAGAGGATGCATGGGGCCACCCAAGAAGGACTTGCACCTGTTAGCAATTGCGACATCGCGCACACCTGCGATTCCAGAGAGTGTTGCGGCAATCATCACCACCGGGACGCTGTAGCTGCTCCGCCGTGGACGACGAGCACTCTTTGTTCCAACATCGAACGGGAGGGACGTAGTTTAAGTTAGGAATAATTTATAATGTAATTTTTTTACAATAAATTATTAATAAGTAAATTTCGGTTTTTTTTGCGCCTTCGCGGGTCGGTCAATATAATTAACGTACGTCCTCGTACGCCTTTTCTCGTATTACAATACAACGGTAGTTCATCTCGGAATTTCAAAAACACACTGCCTCGGCCACACTGACCATACTTTTCTACGCACTCGTTAGTAAAACAGCGACTAGACAATACCTCAACGCTCAAATCCGACTAGCGAGTCAACTCACTACGGACATACAGACGGCGACTTGACGGTATATCTACGCTCGTACGACTAGTGAAATACATCACTACGATACGTCAGCGACTAGACAATACCTCAACTCTTAAATCCGACTAGCGAGACAACTCACTACGGACATACAGACGGCGACTTGACGGTATATCTACGTTCGTACGACTAGTGAAATACATCACTACTATACGTCAGCGACTAGACAATACCTCAACGCCAGGGTTCGACTAGCAATTTGAATCACTACGAGCCAATAACACTCATCGTCAAAAAAATTCGGCACATGCTTCGGGACACCACTCGCCACGCCAGGGCACCATATTATGCTGTGCTGCGGCTTGAGTCTTCTTTCCGTAGTCACCACAACGAGTTTCAACTCGTATCGACCACTAGGCAGGATGTTCACTACTTCGTAGGGCCCTCGCATCCCTGAATCTAATTTACCTGTGAACTGAGAGGTTTTTATTACAAACACTGGACCGCAGCCCAGATAGCACACACAATTTCTTCGATGGACTACATTCCCGTTACAATAATCCACGTAACAAACTTTTACTTTACACAACGCACGAAAAAAAAAAACACAAATGCCAGTTACAAAACTACGTAAACATAAACACATTTAAAAATAGTGGGCTTGAATTCTATCCCAATTCTGATAATAGAAATTACACGCGAGACTGGGTTAAATATTAGTTTGAAATGTAATTAGAATGTACTGCGATTCTACACAGCTACCTAATTGATGTAGGTAGTTGATAACAAATCGCAGCAAGTCAACGACTATTAGCAATGTGAGGGTAGTTGGGTCGAACGTCGTATAAACAACGTCCGAGCCCCTAGGCACGATTTTTACGAATGCGCCGAGTCAAAGGAACGCGGCAATTTATAGTATTCGACAGCTAAGCATGTTCTGACAGGTGACAGTGACAGCTATATTGACAACTATTCATCCACAAAAATATTAAATCAAAAGTTACGTCTAACAGTAGGTATATCAAATATTTATGTTTAATGAGTAGTTTAGTTTGAAAAATATTTCAATATATTTAGTCACTTATTAAATTAAATAAGTTGTTTTATGTAACAAGCAATCTTAAACTATGCGATATGTTTATTCCATGGATAGATAGAATTAAAAAAGCTTCATCGTTCTTGTCAAAATATACAACGGTCATCGTTTCAGAAAAAGAAAAAAAAATAATCTCGTTGGTCTCGTATCTAATCCTGCGTGGCTTCAAACCGGAGATACAACCTTTAAAAAAAGAAATCCGAGCGGAAGCAGTGAGCAGGAAGACGACAGCGCCGCGGCCGTCGCCGACCGATAGAATTAAAAATTTAACGAGTATCCGTTCCCTGTGTTTGTGGTATAAAAGAAATGTAAATAGAGTATTTAAAAAGAATTGACTCTATGAAATGATACGTCGTTTGTTAAAATTAGCAGTGTAAAAATTAGCGAGTAGGTAGTCAATCTCCTGGCGATGTCTGCGATTATTTTTACTTCTATATTTTTACCAGCATTTAAAAATATTCAGAAGTGCATAATATGTCGCATATAAACTTATATGGTAGTCACAAATAAATTTTATTTATATTTAGTTATAGTTATAAAAATAAAACACAAAAAAGAAAAACAGCACAGAAAATTAGCAGGTTTGCAAATAATGATTCTTTACCATATTTTTAAAAGACTCAATCGATTGAGCTTTCCTAATGCTGGTAGATCATTCCAAAGTTGCACAGCTTTAACAGTAAAAGAAGCGTTATAAAATTTAGTTGAGTGAACAGGAACACTTAGCATTAGGTTATCATTAGATCGTAGGTTCAAACTCCTGGCAGATAAAAATTCAAAGTTATCTTTTAAATAGCAAGGAATACGAGGATCAAATAGTATGCAGTACAGGAGCGAGAGGACATGAGTATTGCGGCGGTGGCGGATGGGTAGCCATTTAAGCTGCTTCCGAAATGCTGTCTTCTCCTTCTTCTTCTTCTTATCAGCCGTGGGACGTCCACTGCTGGACAAAGGCCTCCCTCAAGGATTTCCAGTACGACCGGTCACCGGCGGCCTGCATCCAGCGGCTCCCTGCCACTCGGACCAGGTCGTCTGTCCATCTTGTGGGAGGTCGTCCCACGCTTCGTCTTCCCGTACGTGGCCTCCATTCCAGAACCTTTCTGCCCCAACGGCCATCGGTTCTACGGGCTATGTGCCCCGCCCATTGCCACTTCAACGTGCTAATCCGGCGAGCTATGTCGGTGACTCCGGTTCTCCTACGGATCTCCTCATTTCTGATTCGATCTCGTAGGGAAACTCCGAGCATAGCCCTTTCCATAGCACGTTGGGCGACGCTGAGCTTGTTCACAAGGCCCAGGGTTAGAGGCCACGTCTCTGTTCCGTAAGTCATCACTGGTAACACACACTGCTCGAAGACTTTAGTCTTCAGGCACTGAGGGATTTTGGACGAAAAGATGTTCTTTAACTTCCCGAACGCTGCCCATCCGAGTCGGATTCGACGATTGACCTCCTTCCCGAAGTTGGACCTGCCTAATTGGACGGTTTGTCCTAGGTAGACATATTCGTCAACAACTTCGAGAGTAGAGTTTCCAACAGAGACTGGAGTGGGCACAACATGGACATTCGACATAATTTTCGTCTTGTCCATGTTCATGCTAAGGCCCACTTGTTGTGAAACTCTGTAGAGGTCATCGAGCATTGCATTAAGGTCTTCCATGGATTCTGCCATGACTACGATATCATCGGCAAAACGAAGATGAGAGATGTACTCGCCATTAATATTGATGCCTAGTCCTTTCCATTCCAACAGTTTGAAGGCATCTTCCAAAGCAGCGGTAAAAAGTTTGGGCGAGATCACGTCGCCTTGTCTGACACCGCGCTGCAATGGGATTGCCTTTGTACACTGATCTTGTACTCGGACTGACATGGTGGCGTGTTCGTACAAGCTTCTCAATACTTCGATGTACCGATAGTCAATACGGCACCGCTGGAGAGACCTTAACACGGCCCAGGTCTCGATCGAATCGAAGGCTTTTTCATAGTCCACAAACGCTAAGCATAGTGGCAAATTATACTCCTCGGTTTTCTGTATAATTTGCCGCAGCGTGTGGATGTGGTCTATGGTGCTAAAGCCTTTACGGAAACCGGCTTGTTCGGGAGGCTGGAAGTCATCTAACCTGCGTTCGAGACGATTCGTGATAACCCTGGAGAACAGCTTATAAACATGGCTCAAGAGTGATATCGGTCTGTAGTTCTTCAATAGGGTCTTGTCTCCCTTTTTGAAGAACAGAACAACCACACCCCTGCTCCATGCTTCAGGCGTTGTGCCCTCGAGTAGGGCGGAATTAAATAGCCTCTGTAGCATTCTAAGGATTGGTTTACCACCCGCTCTCAGAAGCTCAGAGGTGATTCCGTCCTCACCCGGCGCCTTGTTGTTCTTAAGCTGTTTCAGAGCTATCCTAATCTCGTACAGGCTGATGTCCGGGATATCTTCGGTGAAATGTCGGGTTAGTCGGGCTCTCGGGTCTTTCGCCGGACTAGAAACAGGCTTGGCAACTGAGGTGTAAAGTTGCCGGTAGAACCTCTCGACCTCTCCTAATACCTCTGGCTTGGCCGACACTACTACGCCACGATCTGTCTTCAGCTTCGTCAGCTGGCTCTGCCCAATAGACATATCTCTTGCAAACACTTTCGAGCCTTGATTTCGCTTAATCGCTTCCTCAATGCTTGAAGCATTAAAGGAGCGAATGTCGTGCCGCAGAGATTTAGATATCCGTCTATTGAGCTGCCTATATGACTTAGCATCTTCAGATGTGCGCAGTGGCATAGAGCGCCGGTCTGCCATTAGTTTCAGAGTTTGGTCCGAGAGTTTTTGCGGATTTACTTTACGGGTTTTAAAGTGGGACCCAACCGCGCGGATAGTTTCTACCAGCCTGTTATTTAGATCGTCCACAGAGACGCTACTGTCGAGGCAAGCGAAGCGATTTTGGAGCTCCAGTTGAAAGCTTTCGGGGTTTTGGATTTGAGCATGGCAATGGCGGAGCGTAGACTTCATTAGACGTGATCTTTCACGTTTGACATTAATATTCAAGATGCCTCGTACCATTCGGTGATCGCTTCCGGTTTTCACCCTATGGATCACAGATACATCTTTGAATATTTGTCTCTTCGTGGTCATAATGAAGTCTATCTCATTTTTCGTCCTTCCATCCGGGCTCAGCCAGGTCCACTTCCTGTGATTCGGTTTCTGGAAGAAGGAATTCATCATAAAGAGTCCTTCCTTCTCCAGAAAATCAGCAAGTTTCTGGCCCCTCGGATTACGTTGCCCAAACCCAAATTGCCCCACTCTCAACTCATCATCGCCTCTCTTCCCCAACTTTGCGTTGAAATCTCCCATCACAACATTGAAGTGTGTTTTCGAGGTATGTATGGCTCTACTTACGTCCTCATACATAATCTCCACTTCTTCATCGGAGTGAGCCGAGGTCGGTGCGTAAACCTGTATGACTTTCAGCGAATATCTTTGAGATATTCTGAGTATAAGGCACGCTACCCTGCTCGATACACTCTCAATGCTTACGATGTTGTTGACGAGAGATTTGTGGACGATAAACCCGACTCCACCTTGGGACTGTTGGTCGCCCTCCCGGTAGAAGAACAAATTACCAGACGTCAACGTTATCGTGTCCTCCCCCTCTCTTCGGACTTCTGATAACCCTATGACATCCCATCGTAATTTGTTCAATTCTTCTTCCAGCTCAACAATCTTTTCGTCCGTCCTCAATGTGCGTGCATTGTATGTTACCAGGGCCAGGGGTCGTGTGGAGTGGTAGCCGGATCTCATCCGGTGATTCTTAGCACCCCTTGCCCCGCCGTTACCATGGCCGCTACCGTAGCCAGGAATCGCGGGGCTGCCGGGTACTAGGGGCCTGGTTGGTGGTGTGCTGTCCATGAGGGGATAATGCCAGTACTCGCCACGCTTGGCAGGCGGGTTGGCGAGCGCAGTTGGTGTTAAGTAGTGGATCGCGGAACGCTGCTGCCCGTTCCGGTATGATGTATCCCTTAGTCGCCTTTTACGACACCCACGGGAGGAGATGGGGAGGTGCTATTCTTAAACCGGCACCCCACGGCGAACCGCACCGAAATGCTGTGACATGGTCAAATTTTCTCAACCCAAAAACAAAACGCAGGGCAAGGTTCTGCAAACGTTCGATTTTATCGAGTTGCTCCTGGGTTAGGTTGGAAAAACACACGTCAGCATAGTCCAGAATGGGCAGCATTAAGGTCTGAGCAAGCATAACTTTGGTGGGAATAGGCAAAAAATTGCGCAGCCTTCTTAAACTAGATGCTGTCCAAAATACTTTTTTACTGATGTTTTTTAACTGCACTGACCATGACAGAGTTTCGTCCATATATAAGCCCAAGTTTTTAACCGATTTTCGGTAAGGCACGACGACGCCATCAATATAGATAGGTGGTAAGGTAGTCCAGTTGATTCTAGCCACCAGACTCTGACTACCAATAATGATGGCTTTTGATTTTAATGGGTTTAATTTGAGACCATGGGATACACTCCAATCAGGCACCTTGTTTAGTAGTGAGACAAAATGCAAATTTATGTTGTGTACATTACCATATTTGCCTGGTTTGACACAAAATCAAAATAGATTTATCTATAATATTAACTTAAAATTATATAACTTAACAAATCATCATAGTGATGCATTTATATATTTTGACATAAATTCTTGTACAAAATCTTTTTGCTTGACAAGGAATACAGTGTATCTGCCATTTAGATATAAGCGAGAACTTGCTATGTTAATAGCATATAAAATTATTAACCAGTCTGGTACATGTTTGGTATCAGACCATCGATCTACTATAATTTTATGTAGTAGTAATTATATACATCAACCTAGGTTAAGTGTTGACAGACAAACTAGCCCTAAGCTAGATTTAAACTAGTATGTAAGACAACAGCTAAGCAGCCTTTTTCCATTGTGCATCAAAATATTCAAGGCTTGGCTAGCAAATTATTAGAAATAGAATTATTTTTAAATCATAATAGAATTAAAATATTTTGTGTAACAGAACATTGGCTTAAACAATGTCAGTTGTTAATAAATATTGATAATTATAAATTAAAAAGTATATACTTTAGGACAAACGCTATTCATGGAGGTTCTCTTATTTTTGTACACAACAGTTTAAAATGCAAGGAACGAACTGACATTGTTAGACTTTCTGTAGAACGCACCATTGAACTGTCCTGTGTTGAGCTTGAGCGTTACATTATTGTTTGCGTATACAGACCTCCTTCCAGGGACTATAATTTGTTTGAGACAGTCATGGAAGAAATATTAAAGCGTTAAGGCAGGAGTAAAAAGAAGGTAATAGCATGTGGTGATTTTAATATTGATTTACTTTCACACACACAAACGGCAACACGAATAGTTAATTTGTTTCATTCATTTAATCTGTATAAACTTTTTGATGAACCCACACGAATAACACCTACTTCTGCAACTTGTATTGATAATATATACTGTGATTGCAAATGTTTAGAAAAAAATATTCTCAACACGCTAACTTCGGATCACTGTGGCCAGAAAGTAGTTTTTGAATGGGATTGCATACCTACATTTAAAAGAATTAATGTTAGGCCTATAACTAAAAAAGGCATTCATACATTTAGAAATAATATTGATAATAAACTGCCTGACCTGAATGATCAATCCTTTCATAAAAACCCTTGTGAAATGTTTACAAATCTTTTTAAGTTCATTCATAGTGAATATGAAAAAATATTTAAAATTAAGTCATTAACTATTACCAAGGATTTACCATTCAGTCAATGGGCAACTCCTAGTATACACAGATGCAGGAACGTTCTTTACGAGTTATATGGTATGAAACAATATAACAAAGACTTGTCATTTCTTAGTTATGTTAGAAATTATTCTAAAACATTTAAAAAAGTTTGTTTCACTGCCAAGAGTTTGTATGTCAGAGATAAAATACGCAACTCTGACAATAAAGTTAAAACGGTTTGTACAATTATTAATGGTGAAATGGGCAAAAGCCAATCAAATGATAGTACCATAAAACTTGTCAATGCTGGTAGGGTCATTGACAAAAGTGCTGATGTTGCGCTTGCTTTTGAAGATTTCTTTAGTAGTGTCCCTGCTAGTATTACTAAGAAATTAAATTCGTCTTCAGCGCTTGCAGAGTCTCTTTTGAGGGATCACGTTGCTGAGTGTAACAAATTATTTGAATTGCGACACGTGACTGCTGATGAAATTGTTAAAACTTTTAAAACATTAAATTTAAAAAAAAACATGTGATCTGTGGGGTATGTCTGTAAATTTAGTAAATAATATCATAGAAAACATTGCCAATCATGGCAATGTTTTCTATGCCATGATTGGCATACATAGCAAATTCGTTTATATTTAATCAGTGTTGCGACTGTGGTATATTCCCTGATTTACTAAAGTTTAGCAAAGTTATTCCTTTATTTAAAAGTGGTGACCAAGAAGACTGTAATAACTATAGGCCAATTTCCATATTACCAACTTTGAGCAAAGTCTTCGAGAAATTAATTTTAAACCAATTAAGTAGTCATTTTGCATCAAATGGTTTACTGCACGCCAAACAGTATGGTTTCACAAAGGGGCGCTCTACCACTGATGCCGGAGTAGCTCTTTTGTCACATATATACAAAGCATGGGAAAATTCAAAGAATGCTTTGGGGATATTCTGCGACCTTTCTAAGGCTTTCGACTGTGTAGAACATTCCACTCTATTACGGAAACTAAATTTTTATGGTATCAAAGGTTTAGCTCAGGATCTCATAGCTTCATATCTTCAGAACAGGGTACAAACCGTTGTCGTTAATGGAGAGAAATCTCGCGGTGCGCCGATTAACATAGGTGTTCCGCAGGGATCTATCTTAGGACCGTTTTTGTTCTTAGTGTATATTAATGACCTACCTTATTATTTGCAGGATATGTGTGAAATAGTACTGTTTGCAGAATATGACACCTCATTAATATTTAATGTGGATAGACATGATACAAATGTTGACGAAGTAAACTCTGCTCTTTTACGCATATCCAATTGGTTTAATGCTAATAACTTACTATTAAATGCAAAAAAAAACAAATTGTGTAGAATTTATCCTCCCAAATGTAAAAAAAGGTGAAAAGGAATATTATTTTAAACGGGGAGGTATTATACCCTGTGGAATCTACTGTTTTTCTTGGTTTGACATTAGATGAGAAGCTTCAATGGCCCATGTTACCACCGCCGCTGCTAAGCTCAGCTCAGCTGCATATGCAGTTAGAAGAATAAGGCATCTCACCGATGAAGAGACGGCTAGATTTGTTTACTTTAGCTACTTTCATAGCATTATGTCCTATGGAATTCTACTATGGGGCAGGGCTGCAGATATAGAAACTATATTTATATTACAGAAAAGAGCCATACGCTCTATATATAATTTGCGTGCTCGAGACTCACTAAGAGATCTCTTTAAGAATACTGGTATCCTTACTGTACCGTCGCAGTGTATATTTAATAATATTTTATATATACACAATAACGCTTACTTACACACAAAAGTAGGAGATAGACATTGTTATGACACAAGAAACAGAAATAAAATTGAAATGCCATTTTTCCGGCTAGCTAAAGTTAAAAATTCATTTATGGGTCAAGGTATACGCTTTTACAACAGAATTCCTCATAATATTAAAGAGTTTAGTAGTTCTAAATTTAAAACTTATATAAAAAAAGTACTAGTTCAGAGAGCCTATTACAGTATTAAGGAATATATGGACGATAAAAACCCATGGAGGGTTGTCGCGTAAAAACCACAGGACAGTTCTTTGGCATATCACTATAAATTATGATGTTACATATGTAATTTGTAAAATTAAATTGTAAAACTGACATGATTAAAAAGAGCAACTATGGAGTTTCTTGCCGATTCTTCTCCGTAGATACTGCTTTCCGAATCGGTGGTAAATGTTAAAAATATGTACCTATGACGTTTCAAAAGTGCTTCTAGAAGAAGTCTAATTGAATAAATAAATGTTTGAGTTTGAGTTTGAGTATCATTAATGGCAGTGTTTATATCAGCTAAAGGCGACTGTGTATATATTTGAAGGTCGTCTGCATAAAGATGATAAAGGGAAGTTAGGTGAGGAGTTAAAAAGTTAATAAATATAGCAAACAGAATTGGAGAGAGCACACCACCTTGTGGCACGCCAGCAAATATGTTGCGCCAGGTTGAAAAAGAATTATCGACAAGAATACGTTGCTGGCGGCCAGCCAAGTAACTCTGAAACCATCCAAGAACATTGGGAGATAGGTTTATGGAACGAAGCATGCCTAACAATAAATCAAAATCCACGGTATTGAAGGCATTACTAAAATCTAAAAGTATAAGAACTGTGAGTATCCTGTTGTCCATACCCCAGCGTATGTCATCTGTGATTTTAAGAAGAGCAGTAGTCGTACTATGACCGGGGCGGAAACCAGATTGAAAGGGATCGAGGAGGGAATTTTTATTAAGAAAGAGACTAAGCTGTTGTTGGATAAGGCGTTCTAGGATTTAGAGAATTAAGTAAACGTTAGTGATTTAAATTTGTGAAGTTCATCAGCAGTTGGCAATGACTGGAATCTCTTGTATCGACAAGTAATCAAATACTATACTTACATACAAACCACTTGTGAACTTTTGAACGTTTGAATGTCATTTAGGCTGTATTGAACGGTTAATTAAGCTGCGACATTTACATAAATGAAGAATTAGCAGCAATAGAGCATCTACTTAAATCAGTTTTAATAATGCAGCTCCATGACTACATATCTACATACTTCTTACATCATGTTGTTTTAGATAATATTATAATATCTTTAATAATGACTTTGTGAAATAACTTACTCCAATTAATTTAACATTCTTCATTGGCTTTAAATTAACGTCGAACTCAAATTGCTTTAAATCAATAATATTGAGGTAATTATATCAAATATAATGACCTCAATATTATGTTAGGGTTAATCAATTGAAATATTTACATAATGCTTGCTTTTGTAATATTTTTATTGTTAGTTATTATTACTAGATTTTCATAACTCGGTATTAGGTAGGTATATTTTTAATAGGTCATCTCATCTATTGTATAGATAGCAAGTATCATCAGGTACATAATATGATAGCTACAGAACTATAATTAATCTAACAGAAACAAAGTAATGATTTAGGTAACTGGTATAGTGATTATAATTAAACTCATCGTTAGTAACAATATTGCCAGTGACTTACCTATGTTAAATTATAATAATTAATGTATTCAGATTAATATGGCTTCCTTGTATACCACTCACATACGCAATTTCATATGAACGAATAGATACATACGAGGAGCACACTAACAGCTTTATTTATATAACCCGGGTACTAAAGAAATGTCTCACTTTAGTCCTTCAGAGCAAGGATCTTAGTGGGCGTGCCGAGTGAAAGGCGGAGCTTGAGATGGACACTCCTTGGATTCCTCTTTTTTGCTCCATCGCGTATTTAGGTACAACACATCCAATTAAACCTGACCTCCGCAATTTCAAACAGTTTCACTGGTCTCATCTCAAATCGTACGCACTGAGCGGCGGGCGGGAGGTCAACCACTCTGGTCATATTTATATACGCATAGAAACAAAGCACCGAACAACTTTTGTCGTTATCGCGTTTATAAACTTCTCGAGACAATTCCATTTTATGGGGTGTTTTGCTTGAGATAAATTTTATTTCTTTTTGTCTACGTGCTTTTGTTTCTGAATATTTCGTTTAATATCGAAAACAAAAGAAAATTGACACGATAAGAAGGTATCTATAAAATGAATAGAATGAAAATTAAATTACATTTATATTACAATAGATATTTAAGGCACTACATGTAGCATTTTTTCAACATTCAACAATATAGTATAAGAAATATTCAATATGTACTGAATATAATAATAATCCTTCATTTCTCATAAAGACTCTTTCAAGGAAGATTGATAGGGAGCGAGCTTATCTTGTGAGGAGATTATAAGAGTATCGCTTCGGCGTTCAAGAAACGTTAATGAATGATCGATCTTAGTCTGATGAAATCTTATGTGGAAAAATTCAATAATAAAAGGCATAATAAATTAATAAATAGCAAATCGAGAACTTTATTTTAATCACTTAATACTAGCGTGTAGGTACTATAAGAAATTACACGCGAGGCCGGGTTAAATATTAGTTTGAAATGTAATAAGAATGTACTGCGATTCTACACAGCTACCTAAGAGCGTATACGCACTATGCGGATAGCCGCATTGCGGTTAGCCGTCCGGCTGACCGCAAGCACAATTATGTACGGAATATTCATTTCTATGCGCACTGTGCGGTCTGCGGTAGCCGCATCGCAGTGCGCATAGAAATGAATATTACGTACATAATTGTGCTTGCGGTCAGCCGGACGGCTACCCGCAATGCGGCTACCCGCATAGTGCGTATACGCTCTAATTGATGTAGGTAGTTGATAACAAATCGCAGCAAGTCAACGACTATTAGCAAAGTGAAGGTAGTTGGGTCGAACGTCGTATAAACAACGTCCGAGCCCCTAGGCACGATTCGTACGAATGCGCCACGAGTCAAAGGAAAGCGGCTTTTTACAGCTAAGCATGTTCAGACATGAAATAATGACAACTACATTGACAACTATTCATCCACAAAAATATTAAATCAAAAGTTACGTCTAACAGTACTATATTAGATTCAACTCAATTAACATTCGTTATATTTTAACGGAAATATATAATAATTCAATGTTTCAGTAGGTAAGCTTACATGATAATAAATTGATGAATACATTGTATAATACAATCAATCACTTATAATTAACACAGACAAAGATACCTTTTTTGAAACGATAAATTTCGTTGTTAAAGACACGATATAATTAATGATAAATTTCAGCAATTACGATTCCAGTTCAATGTAAACGAAGCTGTGGTAGGCAGCACTAAAGAAATATTTATATTATTTAATTATTTTATTATATTTGATTGAAAGGAATACTGAAATCATTATCTACAAAAGGCAAAGTCACAATGAATTACCGTGAAGTTGTGCTTAAACACATTCAATTTAGCACTTACACCCCATTACAGCAAATTATCGATGTCACCTACATCACATTGTGTGAACTCAACCCTAAGAGCCATTTATGTATCGATGTGTGCGTACCATCCCTATTGAACATTGTACTAGTGTGCGTTATCAGAAAGATTCCACTTCATTTCCCTCGACCCGCACATGACGTCACATGTTATAAATATAATACCGCAGTGTTATAATAAACATTCAATGTTACTAAGCGCCCTATTTCCTTTCATTACGGTGATGTCAATAATTTCGCTATTCATACTCAATCATCTTGTCTCAAGATATAAAAGTCACACAGATGTATCATTTTCAACTCGAAATCAATAGTTTTAATATAATATTATAGAGACAAAGGTATGACATTCTTGGTTACACTAATTATTTTTTTTATAAGAATTCGAATTAAGGGTCACAATAGATATCGTACACCTCGCTTTGCAAAATAGGTTCCATTAAAAAATACTGTCTATTAAATTAGGTACATACACGGTACATATTACTAATGCCTTTTACATAAACATCAAGAGAGGAGCCGTCGCGTCGTTTAGGAAATGAGCGTCAGCTTTTTATCTAAATGGCGGAACGGGAACGTAAAAATGGCGTAAAATTTCCATTTGATACAATAAATAATGAAATAAAACCGTCTATCACCCACATACGGCTGCTTAATGTACTACAAGTTATGACTAATAACTTCCAAATAACATTGTCGTATAAAAAACAAAGAGGAAGAATATTCGTATTTCGTTCGAGCAAATAAATGGGAACAAAAGAAAATGTAATTGTAAAACCAAAGCGGGTAATTGAAAACGTTACTTTATAAAAACAAACATAATAAACGAGGAAAATAATTGTAAACGAGTCGAACAAAACCCAAACACAATAGCGGGTCTATTCGCAACCTTTTCAGCAGCGAGTAATGAAGCCGTATCTTTAATAGCTGCGATAAGGGCGCTAAATGTTTGCGCACACGCCAAATAATAAGCGTCTCGATCATTTACCGCAGAGGGGTGAAGTTTTGACGAGAAAAAAGAATATTCGCTGGGCTTTTGATGGCGACCGCTTATCGGCAAATGAGATAAGTGCGAATTGAATAACAGCAGCCTTGTGGTCATATTTCTCTGTCATTTGGGGAAACTATACATAATGAATGATGGATGGCTTAATCTATAGTTTCTATACCAGTAATTGCTATGTTTACTTTTTATTAAATACGCGTTTTGTAACTTATTATTATCGTGTAAGATTAAACAAGAATATATTATTGTATCTTATTATTGTGTTACTATTTGAAACACAGAAATTGACAAATACATTGAAATAATAGGTAGTTAGGTTAACCTATATCTGCTTTAGTAGTTGATGGTTATTAATCCACTCAGCTTATACCTAAATCCATATTTTAGTCTAATAGTTTCAAACCCATTGCATAACTTTTATATCCTTTCGTTGAAAGTAACCTCAAAATTTAGTTTCAGATAAACAGATGGGTAACCTTAACGTTCGGCCGATAACGTATCGTGCGCTAAACTTCTTGCTTTACGATTATTTCCCAATAAAGGGAACTCTAAGTAAAAACAACTTTACAGCTATCCTTTTATTGCTGTCTTTAAACGCGGTTTATTTTAGTACGATACTATTGTTCGTGTTGACATTTCCCTTTAAGGGTGTGTGTGTGTGTGTGTGATACTTATAGGAGTTAATTTTTATGCAAACAAAATTGCAACCTACTTAAGTTCAGTAGGTTATATTAGGTTATATTGATACTTACTGAAGGGATAAAGATGTCTGCAATAAAAAAAAAACTATCTGTATAAATTAAAATACATTTCAAAATTTTTATTTTATGTAATCCGTGTCCAATATTAAAATAACGGAATTTATGTACAGTCTACACGCTATGTACAGTGTACACTACTCAACGCATATAGATTAAATCCGATATAAACTACACTTAAAACTAATTGCAAAACATTCAGTCCTAAATCCACCACCCTTATACTTATCGTCACGGGCGTCATCAAAACTAAATTTCGGCAACGAGTCGCAATCCCATCGCAAATAGCGGGAGGAATGACGTACAAAGTACAAACTCTATATTATATTCGCGAACACACGGGTATTGCGTGCTTATGATAGAAAAATTCATTTTTGCGCCCTTTTATTATCACTGTTATTAATAGGTAATTATTTCATATGGTTGGAAATATTGAAATATCTTGGATAAGGAACTTACAATCAGAAAATTACATACCTAATATTACAACCTGGAATGTTTTAACGTCTTTTAGTTTTTGATGCATGTTCTAAATCTGTGTTCTAAATATAAAATGTTACTAAAGACACTTATAAATTGCCATACGTATAAAGTATTATAATAAAATCATAAATCCAGTAATTTTATTTTACCATTTAGATTGCTCGAATGTTTCGCCTACTGTAACATTTGTTGCACAATCTTGCCCTTCATATGTCACAGCAGTGAATAGCCAGATGAATATTGTTTCAAACGGAATTAGACACGCACCGCGGGGACGGGATCACTTATAATTGTTATTTTATTCATAGAAACAACAGTCCTACGGGACGTTGGATAGGTGAACAAATATTTTGACTCGCTGAGCACCTTTTAGCGCGACTCATGTTGTGGAGGACCTATCGTAGAGTGTTATTTAACAGTTAGTACATTTTGTTTTGAAAACGTTTCATATATTTATCCATTTTATATGACAAATGAGTTATGAATTGAATTCACTTTTTATCTATTAAATGTAAGTAGTTCGTTTTCAGTGAATAGCCCATAAGAAATACCTAGTAGTCAACAAGAAATTTTAAAATTCATCACGTAAGTCTATATTATTCACACCATAAGCGAGGCAGATTACGAGGCTCTGTAGCCAGCAGATAACCCAAACTTGTAGGACGGTATCCCGCGCAATCATCCTACAAATCCCGTATCATTAAGTATCGCTAAGAAAGCGATTCGCGGACCATTACCATGTTAATAACGTGGGGGAAAGTGCAATTAATCAAGTTGACGTTTAGCCACCTCGGGCACCGTACTAACCTCAGTGGCTTACGCAATTTTATGCATAGATTCCGCATTGGGATACGAAGATGAATTTGGTGGTGTGACTTGATTCGAAATAGTTTATTCAACCCCTGTCTTAATCACGGTTTGATTTCATTTCGTTGGTTTGAATTGTATTGAAGTATTTTAATAGTATCACAGAAAATATAGTAGGTCCACTTACTGAACTAACTAAAGTTGATTACATTTTGAATATAGGTAGTTAATATTCAAAATAATTATTCTAAACAGAGATAAATATCACTATATCTCTGTTTAGAATTTATTCTAGTATTTATTTGGTTTTATAATTCACAATATTTATTAATACTTATTTTATACTTTAAATTATAGGTACCTAGGTAAAATACATTACAGTAAACACTAGAAGTTAATCTTCAGTTATTTTCGGACGGACGGTTTATATGATATTTTATTTTTATTTTATTTTAT
The DNA here is from genome assembly GCA_029959065.1 of Colias behrii. Taxonomy (NCBI): domain Eukaryota; kingdom Metazoa; phylum Arthropoda; class Insecta; order Lepidoptera; family Pieridae; genus Colias; species Colias behrii. The sequence continues at coordinate 9,019,914 of JARWMC010000005.1, read as the reverse complement.
TTGTACGATATTTGCATATAAAGTTTGTAATTCATGTGAAATATTATTTCGACAATAAAGCTCTGTATCGTTCAGCTTTAAATTATTCAACACAACAATTCATAGCGGGCTTCAAAAAATACAAAGTAAGCCAATTACACAGAGAACGTAGCCTTTTTATCCCCCTTATTTAAATTATAAAACCTCGAATTCAAATCCAACATAACATAATGTGTATAATCTGGCCGCGACGGTCAAAAGCTGATATTCCTCCTTTTAATCCCTGTCAGATTATTTAAATTCCCACCTGCGAGCACCCGCTTTCCTTTTTTCGGAGACTTTTTATTTAACAAAATAAAATATAAAAATATTCCCGTATTTGTTTTGGACGGACGGAATCCTTTAATTTTCGGCACGGCTGCGTGACAGTTCACCCACTGTGTGCCTGCAGTTTGTGGGTCGCTTTGAGATAAATATTTTGTCATTTTTATATTACGTTATAAATAATTAAATTGTTTTATGGTTCAGAAAACTTTCCTACATTTTTACGCGCTTTGATTAAAAGGGGTAATGCCGGTAGACTTTGAAATTTTCAATAATGCTTTAGTAGAGGTATTTTTATAATTAATATAGGGAAGATTAGGTAGGTAATAAAAGGGATACTTAAGGCTTATACATGCGCTAATAACCTTGACCATACTTGACGGATCTCAAACCTCTCCCGCTGCACCTTCTTTTTTCCTCGCATTTTGTATTTAAAAAGATACTAATCAGTGAAACAAAAAATCCTCGTCAGGGACTGTTGTGTAACTGATAATTTATTAAACATAAAATTTTCAGAGCTCTAAGTCAGCAGGTTACGAAGTTTATAGAGTATTTGCGGAAAAATCGATGACCACGGCACATTTTTTTTCTAGAAATCTATTAACTTTGGAAAAAAGTCCTCGCGAGCAATTAAAGATCAAAGACCATCCTATTTTATATATTTTTTTCGGTATTGTGCTTTATGTTGTACCAGACTTATTGTTGTACAGTACAATATGGGGGTCTTCAAGAGGAGAGTGAACAGGTACATTCTAGGGAAGCACGCTCCATCTTAGGCCACATCTCAGCTTACCATCAGGCGAGATCGTGGCCAAGTGCTCCCCTATCGCAGCATAAAAAAAAAAAAAAAAAAAGACTTTATAGAGGTTGAACATAGTCGAAATTGCCGGGAATTGCCGGGTAACGCCTTAATGGTACCTAAATTATTATCAACCGATACCAAGGATGGACTGTAATAAAAGAATCTGACGATATTATGGAAAATTATTTCATAAAGCAATTGATGATCATAAATTATGAAATAAAAGTGCTACATCTTGTTACGAAAACACTAGATAAGATGATTGATGAGACGATTTAATCTTACCATTGCCAAATATTTTTATAGTAGAGCTTTGTAAGAATTATCAGGTCAGGTTGCTAAAATGAAAAATGTAACACGGCTTGTTAATATTTTTTTTATCCTAACAATTTTACGTTAGTCCCAACAACTACCTTGAATACATTGCATAAAATGGCTACACATTCGCATTCCTTTTAAATGAAATATCACCTTTCAAAACTTTCGCATACGTATTATTTTTATTATTCTCTAAGCTATATGTAACATTCGCGCACTCGGAGCGTTCAGTGTACCGCGAGAAAATTTCGTAATGAAAACAACTTTTTGAATTAACGTCGCAATGGAGTTTTTCCATTCGACTCTCCATTGAAAGTATAAAACTCCTGTATCGAGCATAAAGTTATGCAGAAGCTGAAAGCACCGTTTAAAATCGTTCGTACATATGAAGTTTAATTTTTATTTCATATGCCACGCAAAATGAAGGGGTCGTTTGTTGCGAGAAATTTTCTCAACTATTATATATAATAGAAATACATTTGTATTGTTGGTACTTATATTTACGTGAAATTTTATATTGACTTATCAATATTTTGGAAACGGTATCAATAACATTGCGACTTTCTATTGAACCGATGTACAAAGAGCGGCCACAACAAGAGAACCGATAAATCACTTGCCAACTTCAAATAGAAACGTCATATTATTTCCACAAAAGATTTAACTCGAAAATAAATTATATTTTCCCCTTTTCCGTTTGCCATTGTTCATGGACGTGTGGAAGCCGCACCATTCTCTGCGATATTTAAAAAACCATTAAGTGCACGCTTTTGTATAGAAAAATTCAGACGGCAATGTCTAATAGTTTTATGAAAACAAAGAGGACTCCACTATGTGTTTTTCACTATTCAACTCTCAAAGTGGCACATTGCTTGAAAATTTGAAAGTCAAACAATCTGCAAACATAGATCACACTGACTGAAAAAATGGCCTTACTTTTGCATCATTTAGATGCAAGATTTGAGCTTTTAACTTACTGAACTATTCCGAACTACTAATTAGTATCTCCAAAACCTTTTTATTAAGCTATTGCATAGCTTCTATTGCAGGCCTTGAGCGCGGGGACCGAATCTAGAAATTCCGTAACGAAAAAACCTCACGCTCCCCACTCCGACGGGCGGAGGTGTGGCTTGAAGGCATGCTATGCAATAGCTTTACCGCGGCATTCCCCGAGTGCCACACGTTTTTTATTTTTTTCTTTGAAAAACCATATTATGCAAACTAGGCAATACAATACGTTTTTGGTTCAACAAATCTGTAACTAACGATTATATGGACTTACTGGCTGGAAAACGCGGGCTATCTAATTTTGTACAGACATATACATGTTATTATCTGATTTTGTGAGGATTATTATAGAAGAATGTTTGTTAATTAATTGAAATGGTAAAATTAGTTAAATTATAATGAATAACAAACTAAATTATCGCCGATTTAGCCACATAAGCATTACCAGAAAATATCACATATTCTCTACATAGGTTTATTTACTCAGGTTTACAAGCGAACATTATGCGGATAATTGTGTGCCAACAATACGTTATCCGCACATATTTTTCCTTGCCGTGTTTAGCAACAGATCCACGAATCGCGCCATAAATTTAACGCTAGCCTGATTTACAGCCTCCGACTAAATGTTTGATTTGTGCTCATAAATCGAGATGAGCGTTTGTCAGCTACACGTTTGGTCCTTCTTGGATTTTTCGATGTATAAATGCAACTGTAGGAATTATTGTCTATTTTTGTTTTTATTGTGTAAAAACATCATTATTTTTCGATTAAGGCGAAATGAGACCCAAAACAGACGTTTCGAGCGCACGGAGAATTAATTTTTTTCTTCAAAAACTTTGAATTTGATTTTTTTTATTTATCGATTTATTTAATTGAAGAGTTTGTTTAGTGACGTTTGGGAACCGAAACACGATTGACAAAATTTGCCTCGATAGAAAAACGTTGTGAAGTTGCCCAAAAATTAAACGGAGAATCAATTTCATTTGGACAATAGTAAAGTAATATCAATGAAACTTTATCCACATCCACTTCCATTCAATTCTTGAGGGACGTACGGGATTAGATTTTTCAATTAATACATCAGTAATTTAAAAAAAATATATTTATAAACTATGAGCAAAAAATTGCGCCCAGGCCGGTCGCTTCCGCCGTTCCGCCTCCTGTTAGTCGACGCCAACGCGTCTTAGAGAGCAGTCCTGTACAACTTTTTCGCGCGGTGCCGGTGTCTACTCGCATACGTGATTTAGTGTTAGTGTTACTAAAGTTTTTCATAAACATGGTGAATTTTGGTAGCCAAAACATTGATGGTGAGAACATTAGGAAGAAAATGTTGCGAAGGCAGATGAAGAAACTACAGTTATTGTATCTAAATAGGTAAGTTTAATGTTTATCATGCTTATTTATATTTATTATGTCTTTCGGTCGCTACACGTCTAAAGATTTCAACTTCAAATATTTTGATTACTAGGTATATGTTTACAAGTCTAAATTGAGAAACGCATAAATGAAAATCTGATAGTTATTTTTATTTGTAATACTTAGTAATATTATTTTAGTCATATTTTGAGATTACATTACCTTTTTATGATTTTTGTATTAGTACATAATATATGTTTACAAAGTCTGAATTTAGCAACGCACAAATCAAGATTTTATAATTTTATGCACTCTGTCTTTATTTTTATTTATAATTTTATTATTGGTATAAATAGGTAATGTTTTAGTTGTTTCTTGAGATTTCATTTTCCAATAAATATACTACTGATTTGTGTATGTATGTTTATTTCTAATAGCGAAGCGCGACCACGAAAAATCCGATGTGCAGCTTGCAAGCCAGGACGCAATAAAGACACGTTGGTCTTTTAGACCAACCATGATTACCAGAAACTGATGTGGATCTTCAGACAGTTTCACATAGTACTTTTTTTGTGTAAGTTTATTCTTATGTCATTTATTTATAAGTCATAAGATTGAAGATAGTGGAATATTTCAGACTAGTGTAAGTTATCACTGACGGGTAGGTAATTACCAGTGAGATCAGAAACAATTTTTTTTCAACCCTATTGCGTATAACTTTTTTGTTTTTTTTTATTGTATTATAACTATTGTCTGAGGTCTTTCACTGCACCGGTAATTGTAATTTTTTTACTTATTAGATATCATGCTATTTTAGGCTTATTGCTGATCTACTAACAATTCTATACACATGTGAGCAATCCCAAGATAAGGATTAGATCTAGACAGGACTAGATAAAGGATATTTATTTATACATATATTAATTCGAATGAATGTATGTATGAGTAATTTTTTAATTTGTTTTTATGAATACTATTTGCATATTATGCATATGCACAATTACTTATAAATTTTATATAAAAAATATTTGAAAAATTTGTAGTTATGTAACTATGATGCCGACAATCGACTTTTTTACGAGCTAGGACAATAGAGCGATAAACGAACGGACACAGCTGCGAAATTTTTTACTAATTTTTATAAAAGCACTTGTAATAATAATTGCGGTCAACCGTAAAATTTTGCAAACAAAAGAACGATTTTCTCAGAAAGTTTGCTATGTATGACGCCGACAATCGAGTTTATTACGGGCTAGGATAATAAAGCGACAAAGGAACGTACACAGCTGTGCAATTTTTTCTAGTTTTGATGACAGTATCTTTATAATAATCGTGGTATTATAAGAGGTATTATCAATTAATTTTTCTCCTATTATAACTTATTATGGTTGTTTCAGCACCTCAATGTACAAGGATAGCTCAAAGTAACGGGCAAGAGACATATTTATTTACGGAACAAGGAGAAGAAGTCGTATCAAGAAGATAAACATTGGAACAATAAAATGGTAACAAAACCAGCATTCGAAAATATCTGATGTTAAGTATATCAAAATGTCGGATATATTTATTCAAAAATAATCAAAATTGTAAATAATATTTTTTTGTCTATTATTGTTTTTTTTTTTTTTTTTCAATAAATATGATATAAAAACAAAAACCCGTTTTTTTAAATCTTTTAAAACCGATAATAATGTAAAAAAAAAATGGTTGCCTGTAAAGTCGGTTTTACGGGCGAAGATTTTACGTGACAACGTCTTTTTCTCGGTAGAATATTTATGTGCTGCGCGCGCGGCAGACCGCGGGCCTCTCTCTCGTTCGGTGACTCATCGTAACGTTACCGAGCGTTACACTTTTTCATAAGTGACTCCCAGCCGCAACCTAATTTAAGACGTTGTCACGTCAAAAACAAACGTAAATAGCATTATTCTATTATGTATTTTTATTATCATATTGCACGTAAAGTCCCCATGTCGAAAAACTATAAAATTTGTTTACAAAGATTTGCAAATAAGCTAATAACGTAGGTAGCGACAATTCTAAGGGCCTGTTTCACCACCCTCAAGTAAAGTGTCGAGTAGGCTAATCGCCAGTTAAAGTGGCCCGTAACTTCAAGTGCGAGTTTCACGACGTCCGAGTAGCACTAATCATAAGTTTAACTGACCCGTAACTTACTTGCCACGTCTTCTGCCAATTAGCGTGTTTTACTCGACGGTTAAGTATTGTCTGTTGTCATTTCTTGCATATCACCAACGATTTTTTTTAAATAAACGAATAAAAATGGATTTATTTGATTTAATTGATCATCAGTTGGATGAATTAGAATATTATTCGACACAACGAATAGCAAGGATTCGTGTATTTAAATTCCGTGTTGATTATTTTACGGACCTGGATGAAACTGATTTTTTCGCTAGATTTCGTCTATCGAAATATGCAGTTAACCAAGTGCATAACTTTATAAAACATAAAATAATGCCTACATCGCAAAGGTGAGTAGTATTTTTTAATTATTGAAGTGATTTTACTTATAGATCCTAGAGAACCTATCAAATCATATTAATCCCTCCCTCCTATAATATTCAAAATAGCTACATAAATGTGTTACCTGTTGTTTGAAGTAGGTGTAGTAGTTACCTAACTTATAAAAAATCTTTATTTTAGAAATCAAGCAGTTCCAACAAAAACAAGCCTACTATTAACATTGAGGTATCTCGCTACTGGATCCTACTTAAGAAGTGCGGCTGGTTTTTGTGGAGTCAGTCCACCAACAGCAAGCCGTATCGTTAAGAAGGTGACTGTGGCTATTGCTCAACTACGCCCATTGATAATAAAGTTCCCTGACAACTTAAACACACTTCAAGATGGTTTTTATGAAATCGCAAGATTCCCCAGGGTAATAGGGGCTTTAGATTGTACTCATGTTACAATAAAGTCACCAGGTACGTTTTATTTTTTTATGTTGTCATGCCAATGAAGAAAACGTTAACTTGGTAATCATTAAAATATTAAAATGTAATCCTTAAATACTTTTCATTTCAGGTGGCAATTCAGCTGAAAATTATAGGAACAGAAAGTCAAACTTCTCAATTAATGTTCAGGTTGTTTGTGACAGCCAATTAAAATGCTTGGATATTGTAGCAAGATGGCCAGGATCTGTTCATGATCAGACAATTTTCAATAATTCATTTTTGAAACACAGATTTGAAAGTGGACAATTTAGAGATGGCTTACTTCTCGGTGACAGTGGATATGAGTTAAAGCAATATCTTTTGACACCCTTTCTGAACCCATCATCCCCGGCAGAAAATTTATATAATGAGTCACACATTCGAACAAGGAATACTATTGAAAGATGTTTTGGTGTGTGCAAGAATAGGTTTCCTGTGCTTAGGCGACAGATAACGTTAAAATTAGCTCGTGTACAAGCTATAATAGTTGCCTGCTTTGTATTGCATAATATTGCAATTAATATTAATGAAAGAAACTTTGGGGACAACTACAACTCAACTGATACACAGACTCTGGAAGAAATTGCAGCACAGAGCCCTGAGCTGAATTATGATCCTAGAAATAGACTGGTGCAAGAATATTTTTTACCATTACTAAATAATAATAGATCCTAAATAAATCAAACAATTTATTTATTTATTATTTATTTATTTATAATAAGGTACCTTACAGCTAGTGATACAATTTTTGAGATGAATAAATACTAATTGAATTTATTTAAAATTCTTTCCTAATTTTAATTTATACTCTTCTTCCTTCCATTTGCGCTCCTTTTCTTTAAACTCTGCCTCCTTCTTGCGTTCACTTTCTTCAAATTCCCACACCTTCTTTTTTTCACTTATTTCTGCTTCCAAAAAATCTCTTTGGAGCTGAACTAGTTCCAGCTTAGCTTGAGTCAGCTCATCAAAAAGTGTTTTTTTTGGTGTATTAGCTGTAAATAAAACAATAGTGAAATTAGGTTGAGAAAGAAATTGTAATTTTTTATATATTATGTTATAATTCTATTACTATGTCATACCAATCAGTGCAGGATGTTTTCTTGATTTTAAATTTCTTCTGCTAGTGACATCCCATTTTTTATTGGCAGAAGTAGTTGGAGTTATGACACATTTCCCATTTGGCGTTTCATGCAAAGCTTTGTCTGAAATAAAAATGAAGTATATATTAATTTTAAATGTGTTTACTTTTATAGAAGAGAACTCATAATATGGTTTATATTAAGAAATAGCATATGGGCACAGTAACATATTAACCAGTGTGAGGTAGACCTTAACTTACATAACTGCTGTTGCTGTTAATTTAATTATATTATATATTAAAATATTATATATTAATTATATATTAGTTATCCTATTACTTGAAGAATATAAAAGGTTATAATTAATGAAAAGTATCAAAAATAATATCAACACATACTTACCATTTACATCGTCTCCCTTTATTATATTTGTTTCTTCTGGAACTGTTTCTGAACTAATAGTGAGTGGCAATGATTCCTCATTTGTAAGTAATAGTACAACTTCTGTAAAAAAGTACAGCAATAATTATTAGCAATCAAGTGAATGGGAAATAAATAATGATTTAACTTTGATTGTGCGACACAGCAGGCAAATTTATTTCTTTTGCAAATATGTTGATAGGTACCTACATGACATGATAGGTAGTATATTGGATACTTACGGTTTTGAGTAGCCTCACTTTCTACAACCTCAGTTCTGTTATCCATTTGTGATGGTGGCATTGTATGGATGGAGGTAACATCAATTCTGTCTGTAAGAAAGCATATATTTTAGTTAAATAGGTATGACTAATCATTTACAATAAACCACTTTTGATTTCAAATAGACCGCACTGGTAAAGACGGTCACGTTCCCTAGTACTTTTTTAAACAAGTGAACAAGGTTACCTACCTTCTTGAGTTTGTGGCAATATATCGGAGTCGTATATACTATCCAAGCCATCGGTGCTTAAAGTTATCATTGCTTTAATCTGTTCTTCCACATTATCGAGTGGAGGAGCAATGTTCTTACCGCCTCCGGTACGGTAAAGTTCAGAGTGACATGCAGCTGACTTTTTCCTCACTATACGTTTCAAGCCCTCATATTTAACCTTTAATGTTTTGGTCGATCTGAATATGCCTCCAGATCGAGCATTAAATTCATTTTGAATGCTTTCCCAAGCGGCTTCTTTCTTTTTCCACGTCGAACCATCACTCTGTTTATTTTCCAGCACAGCTTGGTATTTTTTTACAAGAGAGACTAAAATATCTCTCTCATGCAAAGAAAAGTTTGCACTTCTATCTCTTTTAACTTTATTCATGATAATTAAAAAGGTAAGTACAACTTAACAAATTAAAATCACACGCGTATTTCCAATCCTACAGACAATCCACAACAATTATCAAATAAATGACAGCTGCAATAGTGCAATGACGTTTGACGAGTGACATTGACGTAATATTGAACGAACGGGACGTACGATTTGTTCCGTTACTCATTTAACCAGTAAGTTGTTACTCAGAGCTTACTTTTCGTTTGTGAAATTGACAAAAGATACTCGTAACCTTTACTTGCTGATTAACGTTAATTAAGAAGTAACTAATCAACACTTTACTTGGAGATGGTGAACGAGGCCCTAACAATAACAAATAATTACATCATAAAATAATTTAGTCACAAGCTCACTTTTTGTAACCAGATTTGTACCAATTAAAAATCGACCTTCGTGCAAAGGAACAAAGGTCGATTTTTCTAGTTCGATGGGCCCGGCAACGAAAAGACGTTGCCGGATCGCTTTACTCAGCTTTAACCGCGCGAACATAAGAATATAAGTAAAGTTCATTGAACCTCCGTTAGTTCCGTATGTTTCCGTCATCTATTCAGTTGTGTGGCGTGGCGAGGGGATTTTTGTGAAGCGTCCCGCGCGCTCTTATGCTCCACCCAGGGGGCGTAGCCCAAAAGGTGCACAAGCATGATTGTATTTCGCCTTAATCACACATGACACGGGATTTCAATGTTATTACGAATCAACTGCAATTCATATCTTATTACCACATTATACTATGCTATTGCTATAACGTACTTATTATTTAACCAATATCATAGTATGATAATACTTGACGAACCAACATAATATAACTACATTAAGTTAGTGCATTACCAACTCTGTACAATTCTAATATTTCAAGGCCGTCTAAAAGAGCAGTTTATGTTTAATTATGCATGCGGGTATATTATCCTAACAATAGGAAAGTAACAAGTTTAATTAGCGTTTGTATTCAGTATGCACGCTTTTGTATAGAAAAATTCAGACGGCAATGTCTAATAGTTTTATGAAAACAAAGAGGACTCCACTATGTGTTTTTCACTATTCAACTCTCAAAGTGGCACATTGCTTGAAAATTTGAAAGTCAAACAATCTGCAAACATAGATCACACTGACTGAAAAAATGGCCTTACTTTTGCATCATTTAGATGCAAGATTTGAGCTTTTAACTTACTGAACTATTCCGAACTACTAATTAGTATCTCCAAAACCTTTTGATTAAGCTATTGCATAGCTTCTATTGCAGGCCTTGAGCGCGGGGACCGAATCTAGAAATTCCGTAACGAAAAAACCTCACGCTCCCCACTCCGACGGGCGGAGGTGTGGCTTGAAGGCATGCTATGCAATAGCTTTACCGCGGCAGTCCCCGAGTGCCACACGTTTTTTATTTTTTTCTTTGAAAAACCATATTATGCAAACTAGGCAATACAATACGTTTTTGGTTCAACAAATCTGTAACTAACGATTATATGGACTTACTGGCTGGAAAACGCGGGCTATCTAATTTTGTACAGACATATACATGTTATTATCTGATTTTGTGAGGATTATTATAGAAGAATGTTTGTTAATTAATTGAAATGGTAAAATTAGTTAAATTATAATGAATAACAAACTAAATTATCGCCGATTTAGCCACATAAGCATTACCAGAAAATATCACATATTCTCTACATAGGTTTATTTACTCAGGTTTACAAGCGAACATTATGCGGATAATTGTGTGCCAACAATACGTTATCCGCACATATTTTTCCTTGCCGTGTTTAGCAACAGATCCACGAATCGCGCCATAAATTTAACGCTAGCCTGATTTACAGCCTCCGACTAAATGTTTGATTTGTGCTCATAAATCGAGATGAGCGTTTGTCAGCTACACGTTTGGTCCTTCTTGGATTTTTCGATGTATAAATGCAACTGTAGGAATTATTGTCTATTTTTGTTTTTATTGTGTAAAAACATCATTATTTTTCGATTAATCACACATGACACGGGATTTCAATGTTATTACGAATCAACTGCAATTCATATCTTATTACCACATTATACTATGCTATTGCTATAACGTACTTATTATTTAACCAATATCATAGTATGATAATACTTGACGAACCAACATAATATAACTACATTAAGTTAGTGCATTACCAACTCTGTACAATTCTAATATTTCAAGGCCGTCTAAAAGAGCAGTTTATGTTTAATTATGCATGCGGGTATATTATCCTAACAATAGGAAAGTAACAAGTTTAATTAGCGTTTGTATTCAGTACTTACTTGTTTCGCGACTGCCTGAGAGCTCCATTCAAACCTACTTATGTGTAAGCACGATAACGTATAGTTTCCTAACTGCTACGTCTTATTATACAGAGGAATGGGGATTATTGTGTTATTATTTATCCATTGAGTGTTCTGGAATTTCAGTAGCTCTCTAATGTCTGTGCTACTAAATATCTGTGCTTATTACTATGTATAAATCCTTTTTGAAACAAAAAGTTATAGATAAATAGCGTATGAAACTTATAAGGAGGGCGTTATGAGATAAGCAAGTTCGAATTTAATACATTCTAAAGGTAATCCCATATACATTAATTTTAAAATTTCATCAATAAATAGTCAAACAAATCAAACTAGATAGTTAAATGGAAAAATGAATACAATAATGCAAGTGAGCGCGGGCGCGATAATTTGCCGATTCAAATCGGAAACACGCGATAAATCCACCGTTTAGCGCTTTTCAATTCAAACGTCACCTAAATTTGAACCGACAATAGTGCTAAAGGCTTTATGCCATTACCAATTATTAGCCAGATAGTGGAATTTTACACTGTCATTCTATGTACATACTATATGATAGTATGTACATAGAATCACATAGAACCTATGAAGGTATGATTGGTTTCGCTTTATGGTCTTTTATGCACATAATACATATACATTATGTGATGTTACGTTAAATTTCACCTAAAATAAAAATAAAAACTACGAATGGCATTTCAGCAAAATTTTTCGCATCTTCAGAAACATTTTTAAACAAAAACGTTAAAACCACTAACCCTAAAAAGCTACCTTTAATATTACGCGGATTTATTGAAAGTGGTAACCCGCAATATTTATATAGTTATTCGGCACTATGTAAATAGTATATTCATGACAAAAATTCGAACTCTTTCTAAATATAAACACTGCCTCCAAAGCGAGGTTCAAAATTAAAAGTTTAATAAACAAACGCAGCGAAAGCTAATATAATATTGATAGGTTGGATTCAGTAAGGGCTGCGTCGCTTTTTGTTCGTTATTTATGACGCCACTGATATCGATAGCTCGAAGCGGTATCATGAAATATTAAACGCATTACAAGTGGCATATAGGCCGAAAGATGAGGTAAGAAAAACGTTTACATTTCAACTGAGAATAAGGAATAGGAGGGATACGCCTTGAAGAAAATAAGGCATCGAAATATTACAAAATAACAAATACTCTATGTCTTTCACCTATTTTCCGATGAGATTAATTTAAAGTGTAGCAAACATTGCTGGACAAAATTAACATTCTATTAGATTTTAGAATCAACATTCTATTAGATTTTAATTTTAGATTTTCTCTTAAATCTAGTTGTAATTAGAACAAAATACAATTTTATTACAAAAATTTAAAACGCTCTATATCTTTAAACTTCTTATCCACATAATGTTTTCTTAACAGAAATCGCAACTAAAACTGGCAACAACCGCAATAGTATCTCGTTTACGAATCACACAAAAGTTTATTCGTTCGCTTTTATCGCAAGTGAGGGCGTTAGAGAAAATGATTTATACGATTTATCATAAATAACTTATTTCTACCCCGCAAACACTATCGTGAAGAAGCGATGTGGAATGTTTAGTGCAATTTAAAGGAAATGAGATTGGCTGTGTAAAAATAATCGTTATTGATTTACCTTTTAAAATAAAGTTTATTTTTTTTTACAAAAATATATATTAATCATAGAATATTTACAATGATTTAAGAATCGCTTTCGAGGATTGGACTTCGATTTAATTATTTTATTTCGTTAATAAAATGTGTCGTTTACTACAATACTGCAAATTATGTGTAAGTAACTTAAAGTTTAATCTTTTTGCACAAATAAAATTTCTATTCTTCGACTTCTGTCGCTCAAAATGAGCTAAGTTTTAGAATATGCCAATACAATATGAAAAATATTCAGAACAACATTTAATATCGGCTCGGCAAGAGTTATTCACGCGGGCTGGTCATAATGTATCGAGTAGTCCCTCACAACATTTCTAATATTATTATAATCTACATATTATTCCAATAAGTGGGTTTTCGGCGCCAATATTGCGCTCGGGAGTAAAGTAGCCAACCCTCAGAAGTGAGTAACTTTTTACCTTTTATTGTTTTATTTATAACTTTGTGATTGATGATGGCTCAGAACGAAGTTGCCTTCATAAATATTGGGGGGCAGGCGCGAACTATTTACGCAATAGTTGCTTTGTATTGCTTGCTGAAGTTCTTTTCCAACTGTTTGGTTATACTATGTTACAGGTTACTATTTATTTAAAAGTCTTATATAATTGAATGCATAGGAGCGCCTTATATAGACAAGTTTGATGTTTTACCAAATGTTAACTATAACCACAGTATAAGAAAGAAGCGCTAGTTAGAAATATACGGGTTACTTTATTATGAACGTACGTACGTAACTTATACTTATTATACCTATTACGTACCCAGCAATAACGAATATCCCAAAAGCTATATCACTCAGATAAAGTGATAGCAGTTAAAGTAGAATTAAAGTAAATGATCAATAAAGTTAAATACGAGAATCGTGCTCGGGGACCACAAATAGTGCGTTATCAACAATCAACAGGAAATCCGTGCCACTGACGATGTTCGTTCCGCGCTCGACAATTCAATTTGCATACACGTTTATCGCTTTTGTTTTGTACTTTTAATTTCAATGCGAAATAAAACCGCAGCAAAGTGCAACTTCTGCAATTTCATGTATTGCTGGTGTATAGTGACTGATTTTTGCTTAAAATTTTTTATAATGTTTCCAACGTGAGAGATACGCAAAGATATGCCCTTTTGTTGTTTCACATCAACTAATTTTGATTAAACAATTTGCAACAAGCGCAGATATGAGTTGACTTTCCTATTTAATTTCTAGAATTCCTGAAACTCTCTGATGCTTATAGTTTTCATGCGTGCACCCAAGATAAACCTAGACAGATCATTGAAAAGGTTATTAAATAGAAACATAGAACGTAAATATATAAGTATGCCAACAAACAGCTAAACATGTAGAGGCTCAGTCATTTTCATAAATAGCTTTTGCATCCAGGTACGATCTAAGAATAAATGACGGTCGCGCTCAAAGGTGGCTCTACAATAGCTTTTCAGAGCACGATAGGGCGTCGTATCATTGAACGAGTCCATAAAGTGGCATTTACAAAGAGACGTCCATGCGGCCCGGCGGCCGATAGCACAATGCGGCAAACGACGTCGGCGCTTCCTGTTCCGGCCGCGGCGCCACCGTCGCGCAGATTTATGCGCCTCGCTTCCTCCCGCCATATGCGTGCCTGTCTACCCTCCTTCATTTACACAAAACTCGAGTTTTTCAAGCACCTGTGTTGTATGAATGTCGTAGCGGATGTCGGCTTTTTGCTATTCGGTGTTCGCGTATATATCTGCTACTTTATGATGGTAATAACGTTTCTTTTAAAGGTCGTGTTTACATCATACTTAAGTTGAATTTAAATGAAAATGAACATTTCACTCGCGGGATTGTTTAAATGTATGTGACTTTGAAATGTGTACACTTTACCTTATAGTATTCAGGCACGTTAGTTTTGAGTTAATTTATTTTAAAGCGATATTTTATAAGTAGTTACACATAATATTCTTGATTCTTCTCAATATTATCAAAATCAAACTTCCTTTTCCATGTCTTGAAACATTAATCAAAGGTACAGCCTTTTTATAACCCTTACAACGTTTTTACAGTGAAAATTTCATAATTAAAATTAGATGACAAACATATTCACTTTGGAATAAGTATTTGAAAGATATAAAATATAAAAAAATCTATGTTATAGTACATTAAGTCACCGTTTAACAACACTGTAGTACATACAAAGTTTATCTGGAAGGAAGAAAGGAATAGTTCGTGCATAATAGAGCGTCGGCCGCAAACGCTCTACGTCTCGGAATATCTTAGCAGCTTACTGCTATCACATCATCCTGGCAAGTGCGGCCTTGCTGCAGTGAATTTCATATTTGATATAACTTCTGATTTAAATTTATAGCGAAATTCTTAACTTAAATAAAAAATATAGACTGATTATTTTACCTCCAATCCGGATTTGAAAAGGGCTCCATCTTCTATCCATAAAATTAAAATATGTACATACTTTTATGTAAGCGTCTACAAACTAAAATTATAAACTATAATATATACTCTAAGGATCTCTCATAATGTGAGTCTCATTCTTTTCGCTCTACATTACTGCAACTATGAAACCAATCATGTAATAACAATCCAATCGAAGCTATACTCTGGCTATTATAATCGCCGTAACAAGGCCGCAACGCAACTGTGAAGCAAAGTTTGATATAAATTTTGTACAATAAACCTTATAACGTTAACTTCGTATCTTTGTCTGCTCACGTGGGGGCAGGTGAGGGAGTGGAATTCCAACTAGCTTTGTGAATCAATCAGGAATTAATTGCGGCCCCTCCAACTTGAGTGGAGTTGAATGATTTGTGAACACAGCTATGTTATGCTAGTCGGATACTATTTTAGTGTTTTCAAATAAGGCTACGGGCCGATTTACAATGTCCAAGATTACAATTTACAACAAACAATTACGTAAGTAATGAAACTATTTGGACTTTATCTATTTGGAAATTATTTTACAAATTCGATCAGAACTCTACGAGATGCAAATTACATATTTTAACTGTTGAAACCTAACATTTGGAAATACTTTAACACAAAAACGGGTCTTGAAAAATAGCTACCAAATGTTATTAGCAAATTAATCTAATATTGTTAGCAAATTAATAAATTTTATGCTGGAAAATGGTAAGAATAACAAATTCTCACATAAATTTATTAATACATTTTTAGTTCTAGACTAGGTACTAATTTCTAATACGAAAACTGTTCAACTCCAAAAATGTGATGGCAGCAGCGATACAAGATATTTGAGTTTAAACTGAAGTTGAGCTTCCAACTCCTGGCAGGCGAAAAGCTAAAACTTTATAACAGTGCGATTGTTTAGATCAGTCTTTCCCAACGTGGGCGATAACGCCCCCTTGTGGGCGCTGCAGGCCTAAAGGGGGGCGGTAAGAGACCCAGAAAAAAAAGGGGGCGTTGTGTAGGGCTTTGGGGTCGATTTATAATTTCATCTACCTAGCTAGGAAGACTCTTAGAAACCGACTGAGCTCTCGACTTCGAGAGTCGACATCTTGTGAACATCAACTAATATTAATTAAGATATAGCTCAAAATCGGTTCGATATAATAGACCGCGGGCAATCATGTTTTAACAAGTTTTTGTTAAATAATCCGATTTGTACATTCCTGTATCAATCGGCTGGTTCTATAATACTTGTTCTTGCTTGTCGAGTACGATTGGGCGTCGAATGAGATAAACGAGTTTATGCACGTTTGATGTCTTATTCCTGTTGGTGCGTGCTGCTTATGCAATCCTATATAAACGACGTAAATTTATTTTATTTTCATTTGCGGTTTCGCGCATAATAGATAAGCAGTACTTGATTTCAACACTTACGTATTTCTCAAAACAAAACAATGTCGGAAGTAAAAAAGAAGAGACGGCAATACTCTGCGGAATATATTAAATTCGGATTTATTGAAAATCCCACAAACCCGTCGTCGCCTTTGTGTCTTCTATGTCTAAAAACATTTTCGAACGAAGCAATGAAGCCTTCAAGACTGCAAGATCATTTGAATAAAATGCATCCAGATAAGAAAGACAAGAATGTAGCATATTTTCAAGACCTAGAGAAGAAGCATAATACTCAGCCAAGTGTATCAAAACTATTTTCGGCGGCTGCTAAGCAAGATGACGACGGACTTCGAGCTTCGTACAATATCTCTTTGTTAATTGCTCAAAAAGGCAAACCACACAACATCGGAGAAGAGTTAATTTTGCCAGCAATAAAGGAAGTAATAACTACTGTGCTTCATAAACCGGCCGCAGATATTATCCGAAAAATTCCTTTGAGTAATAATTCTGTGCAAAGACGAATTGATGAAATGGCTGAAAACATTGAAGAATCATTGTGCAATCATCTGAGGACTAGTCAATTCTCAATTCAGCTCGATGAGTCCACTTTACCAACTAATGAAGCGTTGTTGCTATCTTACGGGAGGTTTATTAAAGATGAGAAAATACGTGAAGAACTATTGTTTGCCAGAAATTTGGAGACAGATACAAAAGGCGAAACCATATTCAATACATTGGAAAAGTTTTGTGAAGAGAAAGAGATTCCTTTGAAAAATATTATATCAGTTGCTACGGATGGCGCTCCGGCTATGACAGGGCGCCATAAAGGCTTCATAGCGTACTTAAAGAATAAAATTCCAGATGTCCTTGCTATACATTGCGTTATTCATAGACAACATTTGGTTGCTAGAAACTTAAGTGAACGACTATTTCAATCACTGCAATATGTCATCAAAGCAGTCAATAAAATCCGTAGCAGCTCTTTGAATGATAGATTATTTCATCAGCTTTGTGCTACTAATGACGAAGATTTCAACCGTTTGTTGCTTCATACTGAAGTTCGTTGGCTGTCAAGAGGCAATTGTCTGATTCGATTTTACAACCTGTTTGACTCTGTGATAGAGTTCTTGGAAACTAAAGATACAGAACTGCGCAACAATCTCATAACATCAAAGAATTATATAGCTTACATGACAGACCTGTATAAACTGTTCAACGACATGAACCTCCAACTGCAAGGCGATGAACTAAATTTAATTAAAACAAAAAATGTCGTTGCTGCTTTCGCAGCCAAACTGCTTCTGCACAAAAAGAATATGGGCAGACGTGAGTTTCACAATTTTCCGAATTTATCAGTATTTTGCAGTAACGACGACTTGTTTGCCTACTGCCAACATTTGGAAAACCTCCACATTGACTTCACCGAACGATACCAGGACATTTTAAACTTGGAAATACCAGACTGGGTGTTGGATCCGTTTTCAAATGTCAACACAGCAATGTCACCTCAGCTGGAAGAAGAACTTATAGAATTGACAACAAACGAAGAAACAAAAATCAAGTTTAAAAATGGATATCAAGAATTTTGGCTACAAAAACCGATCCCACAATTGTACCCTGGATTGTGGTCAATTGTTCAACGATTCTTGATAGCATTCCCATCGTCATATTTGTGTGAACGTGGATTTAGTGCTGTGGCAACGCTGCTTACTAAAAAGAGAAATCGTTTGCGTGTTACCGAACGTGGCGACTTGCGGCTGTTTTTGAGTAAATTGGAACCTGATATCAACAAACTTATTGAACAGCATCAGATTCAACCTTCACATTAGTTTTTATATAAGAATTGATTATGTTTGTTTTATTTTCAATAAAAGATACTCTACTATAAAGTTGCGTTTCAATAATCAGTTATAAGTACTTAGCGTTTTTTAAGTATGTTTAAAAAGGGGGGCGTTAAAAAATAATTTATTCTTAAAGTGGGCAGTAGACAAAAAAAGGTTGGGAACCCCTGGTTTAGATATTCGGAAAGGTAGATCGCCAGCGTCAAAGGAAAAGTTTCAAACGGTTCGCCATAGACTGTTTGTTGCTCTAAATGTTCCGTGATTTTGAATAGCCTAATTAATTCGCTAGTAATTAATTAATTGTATTCAGTCAAGTGGCTTTTGGTTTATTTGGCTGGTTGTAATTAGTCAAATATTATATTGAAAATTATCAAATATTAAAAAAACGCTGTTCTTTAGAGCTTAACAAAGAAAATTATTCCCCCTGGACATAGGAAATATTTTCCTCTTATCTCTCTCTCTTCAACTTTTATCTTTACTTTTTCTTACACAATGTATAAACTTACCAATATTAAACAAATTAAACAATTTATTTGTTCAACAGCATGAGTGTGTGGTTACAAAAGATATAAATAAATAAATTGGTTAAACATTGAACTTAATCTCAACTGTAATAAATTATTTTATTTTATTTTTAAACATTTACATATACAAGATGTTAAATCCCCTTCAGACATTGGCATGCAGACAATAAAATCGAATTTAGCTTAGTTACCTGTGTATCGGATGGCGGAATAAGCATACCTTTCTGAAGAGGCTCTTCACTGGCGACTCTATCCGTAAAGGCATAGTTGCAATCAAACGCATATCGCGTTTCTATTTTATTATATATTTTCTTAGTATTCTATACATACGTTTGTATATCGTTTTAAGTAAATTGTTAAGATAAATAGATCCTTATACAATTAATTCATATACGTACATTTACAATGGAACCATACTGCTGTACTTTCATTTATATTTAAATCAAATCTTTCCTACTAATATTATAATTGCGAATGTTTGTTACTCTTTCGCGTAAATACTACTGAACCGATTACAATGAAATTTATCACACATATAGAGAGTATAACTTGGATTAACACATAGGTTTTATCCCGGAAATCCCACGGGGTCCCAAATTCTTGCTTGCGAAGCTAGTGACAAATAAATTACAAATGTGTAATTATAAAAAAAAGTATCTATTACGTAGTCGCGTAGAGTAAAGTTATCAATAAGTTTGTAAATGAGTTCAAAAATAATTTTGCTTTACATAATATGCAACATAAATAAATTAAGTATTACCTTAATTAATCCTTTCCAAAACTGTCTTGTACCCAGCCGCCCATATATCACAGCACCTTGACTAAGATAATTGCTTAAGTGGGATCTCACTTAGCCCTCAGCGGCCCCCTTAAGGGACAAGATTCTACGTTGCCCTTTCGCCGTCTTACTTGAGTGCCAGATAAAGACAGTATATTGTAGCCGAAAATCTCCTGTCCTAAGATAACATAATGCAATCAGAGGATTTGGTGTCTAATCCAATATAAATTAACAATTACATATGAAAAATAGCTATTGATTTACTCACCATATATTTAATTTACTTTTATTTCCATTAAATCAATTCTATTATTAATATGCATGTAAAATCAATATATGTAAAACATTTCATGTCGCATTCGCAAACAAACATTTTATAAACATAATAAAAAATGTATGCTCCAAGTGGAAATTGTTTAAGATAACATTAATACGCATCTAAAGTTTTTCTATTGAGTGTGTAAACATCGTAAATACTTAATCGCACCTTAATTGCCGAAACAAAGTAACTCACACGCGTAAGAAACTTGAAAGAGGGTTTCAAGTCTTGACGTCTTCACTGTCTTAACACATTAACTATTCACATTAAAGATTTGTTAGATACTTTGAAGATACAGCTGCCAACAGCACCATATATTATAACGATATAAGGTAAATTACAAGTAAGTTTTAACATCAACTTTTCATAAAAAATAAACCAAACATAACATAATGAGGATAAACATATTGTACGTTTTCACATGAAACAAAAGCGATGAGTTTCAATTCATATGATGAAACGTAACAACACAATGTTTTCGCAATAAATTCAATTTAATTAAATAAATTTACAAATTTGATGAAACTACAGTTTTGTTATGATGTTTTATAAACATGTCAGTCCGATTCAATAACATATCAATGGATTTAAATGCAATGAAGACAATCCGTTAAATATAGACGATATTAAATTGAACCTTTACGAGCTATAACTTGCTTTACGATTCAGGATCAAATAATATAATTCAGTACACGTCTTCTAACGAATATTGATACGGCTTCCAGAAAGCCAATCCGCAATAATTTTCACTCAAATCTGACGTAAACATGACCGATATTCTCAAGCAATTTGCATGTCCGTTGCCTCTTGAATAAATTAGAGCCACCTGCCCGAAGGTTCAGCCTCTATGAATATGTAAGACAATGGCTTCCAAATCTTAAACTCCAATTAGAAAGGGGTCATTAAGCCCATGCTTGATTACATCTGCATTTGTATAAGGAATTGTTAATATTTCTATGAATATTTATGACAAATTATGAGGCTTGATAAACAAAATGCGCATTACAAAATTTATTTGCTGTGACAAATAATGTTCTAACATTTGAAATGTGTAACGAACATTGAGCAAAATTCAAAATTTACTGTTTATATAATGGAAAGGTTTTTCTGAAACTTACTGCTGTAAGTTTAAATAGCCTCAAGTTAATAAGCGGTCACTTATCGTCCAACCATGGCGTCGGCCAGTATAACATGGTTAGCGAGTAATCAATTCCGCCGCCGAAGTCGATACCACTCGACTAGTATCACGATTTAATTTTCACGGTACATTCTCACCTCGGGCGGATTGAAAATATTTAATATTTTCCCAATTTACGTGACCGGGATAGTATCCAATTATGCTCTACAGATGAAATTATGAATCCCTGGCAGACTCGAGTACTTTGATTGTCAATGACAGGCCATTTTTATTGGCCTTTCCTGATTTTTTTACAAAAAATAGTATATAGATATTCTTTTTCTTTTATACGACTTTTTGTTCTTACAAAGCAGAGTCAAATTGTTGTAAATTTAAACTAATGTGCAATTCGTTGATTTTTACAATTCTCAATCTGAGAAGAAACTCGCCTATCCAACATCCATCCTATCCCAAGAATATCTTTGTCCATTCAATACCCTCTAGAGAAGTAAAATAAGCGTTATGCCTTATAACGAGGTAATTATTCGAGCGTGAGAGCACGTTGGCTCGTACCATAAATACGTAGAGCAAACACGGTATTAGCACCGGTCACGCTGCACCTTGTTTGTACGGCCTAAAACAACATGCGTTTGCGGCCACCGACTGAATTTGTTACTGTCGGTCATTTGCTGACTCAGTCAAATTTTCGTACATGTATATGCGGAATGTATTTTGTTTTTATTCCTATTACGAATTTTAATATTATTTTAAGTATGTTTTTCGCAGATGAAGGTGTGCAAGGCCCTCAGTTTCGTAAACAAAACGATGTAATACAAACCTAGAGCAAAGAGAGTAAGATCGGTTCTTACTTTTCATTGATAAAATCCTACTAGTACCTGAGTATCATTAAATATGTAATTTAACAATAAATAATAACCTGTGATATAATTTGATGATCTATATTTGTAGCCATGAATTAAAACTTAAAATTGAATTGTTTATTTGTATACATTTTTACATTATAAATTAAATTCACTTTCGTGCGCAACAGTACATACGTGACCGTACGTAAATGGTCAGATAACGAATTACGCTTTACAATATTTTGTATGATATTAATATAACGAAATAATTTTGTAAATAAAGATATTATTTTTTGAGATTGCAATCTATAGCAAATATATATTTCACATTTAAAGTAATTACAGACTTTAAAAGGGTTAGGGAAAAGGGTTTATCGAAAAATATTTTTATTGATAATAATAATAAAGGTTGGTGGGGCCTGCTGAAATGTTTATTGTTATATTTATTAACGTTATTGTTTTTTGTATTAAATAATTACATTATAACCGACGGAGTACAACAGAGGCTTGTGAGTTCCGTGATAATTAATAAATAATTAATTTAATAGAGCAAGAGAAATTATACAGAGAAAAAATTATATAGTGTAGAGCATTGATGTAGAAACTATACAATATTGTTTTATCCAAAACGTGATTTATATTTATATTATCAATCTTTTAAAACGCTTAAGTTGAACTTGATAGACTACCCTTATTTCAAATGTATTTTCATTATGAGTCTTTCATTTATAAACGACACCGTTCGTAATACATAGTACAAATTACCTCAAGTCAAAGTCACTACTGCATAGGTGCATGATCATGTAGCTGTAGTAAAGAATAAATACACAATCTCAAGTGTGTATTAGATCAAACAGTTGCAATATCACGGTCGGTAAACCAGAGATAACAGAACGAATGTTAGGACATGTCGATTTTAGCTAATGTCGGCGTGTCAACACTCGGACCTCAACATGTGGACACGGCCTAAACAAACAGTCATTACTCCTGACACTGCGCTACGTGATCGCCGCCTAAACGATCGTATTCAATCGCAAATGTTATAAACATATTTTTGGAAATCGAGACGAAGCTTATCTTTATTCAATTGGTTTGGAAATGTTTGATTTGCGGGATTGAGCTTGGACATTTTAAAAATGATTCCAGTTATATAATTATTATCATCACGTGTAGCTTTAATAAGAACTGTGAAAGAACTTTCTAAGCTTTACATAGGCTTTTAATTGAATTGGTTTTCAGATACATGAAATTTCGTACATGACATGAAACTGTAAGTTGAGCTATTTTTATCTTGCATTGTTTGTCTCTATTTCCAGTCCAATATTCACTATTTACAAAGCATGTAGGCAACATATTGTGATTAGAGTATTGTTTTAGCATGCAGCCAGTATTCTAGTGTCGGTTGCACACCGTCGCACGCCACGCTCTGTGAATGACATATCGTGTGCACGTGGCCTGCGTTTTGTATCACTGAAACCGTCATTTGAAATAAAATTCGTGTTGACATAGTGGCTTAAAATAGCCTTTTGATTGCAGCTATGTGTAAGTTATTTGAATATGAGTTGATAAAAATAATTGTTTTTAACATTCGGCGTAATCTAGGTATCTTTATATACGCAAGTCTATCAATTTATTAAACATAAAAAACATGACAATTAAATAGAAAAACATGTAAATGTTTAATGCCTTTATTCAATACGTACCTATGTTTTTCTATTAATACAAGTTGAAGTAACAACTAACAGCATCTTAACTTAAGCAACGTGTACGCATTATCTCTACCTACTTATAAGTATTACTACTGTAGGTCGCATATTAGTTATTAGTAACTGTTAGTCATGTCTACGTCCACAAAGACACAAACAGAAATGTAATAGATATTATGAATGGACGTCGAAATACATACAAAGGTAGAAACACGTCTGTCAGATAGCAAGACGGTTAAAATAGAGGAAATAGGGAGAAACATCGAACTATTTCTCAGATAACGTCAGACGTTGAGACTATTATGAACGTTGTATGAAGGCCAGCTAGACTATATAAATTATTCTGTAACTCCGGAATCTTGTTATTAATATTAGCACTTACATTAATACCTGTACTGAAAGGCTAAAGGTTAAATCTAGATTGGGGTTAAGACAGGAAATATTACGATTCCCTTTTTATAAAAGATAAAATACTCTGCAAATTCCGAATCTTCGAAAAAAAGTTATAAAAATAAATGCAAATATTCTCCCTAACAAAACATACACAAGCAAACACAAGTTACTCAGATAATTATATTAAGCGCATTATTCACAGTTTTCCCCCGAGCCTCCCAAAACTTTCTAGAACTGACCCGTAACTTAACCAGTAAATATCGAAGCCGCTTACTTCCAAAAACTTAAACACTATTCCCACTTGTGGCTGACCTCTGTTAAAACAAGAACAAGTGACCAGCTGGGGACCTTCACGTTAACAAGAATACACGCATTAGTTTTCCAAGGGATTAAATTTGTTATGTTCATTATCAAGTTAAATATAAATGTACCTACCTAATGAGTGTGATAAGTGCTTAATAATTTTTTTTCGAAATCGTTAAGGTTTTTCTTTAATTCGGAATTCGATTGTGTTATTCGTCACCTTTTTAATTAATACATCACAAGCACAGATAATACAATACTATACTGGAGTATGAGTATGGAGTTAACTTAAATATGTATTAACAGAAAAACATAAAAGATATCTACGCTTTTCCTAATGACACACATTACTGTTCCAGGCTATTTATTTCATAGAAATCTAACGTCGAGTTCCAATACTATAAGCTAAATACATAATAATCAATATCAGGTAAACGTCAGACTTGCCAAAGAGAGAACAGATTTGCAAGTTCTACAGAGCTTGTATCGGCTGAAGTAACAGATTTCCACTGTTGGTATTGCACGAGCCACTTTCAAATTCAATTAATCATAGTTCGGATTAGTTCGTCTTTGACGATCGGTGGTCAGACGTGACTGTCTTTCCTAATGGTATTTTGATAACTTAAGGGTTTTTTGATATACCCATTGGTTACTACTATAACATTTTACATATGGGTTTATTTAAAATATTAGGTATATCACATTGAAGGAGAGCATGACGTATTTCCGATTTATATGGAGAATTTTCTAAATGTAATATTGACCTACAATGAAAACTTAATAATCAAATTAATAAAATCCTAAATAACAAACGATATAACATTATTTATAGTACCTATTACAGATGTTTTTCATTTACGATTAATTGACTCTATATCACTAATAAATAGCTCTGCGTGAAATGAATAGAATCGTTAAAGATACCCGTTAACCAATTATTATATTTTCATAATAAACCGTACAAGTTCAATACAAAGTATCTTATAGTTACATATCATATATTGGCAAGCACATTAAGTTTGGCTAGTTCCAATGGTCAGTGTTCAAAGTACACAGGATCAGTAACCCGCCGGGAGCGGAACCCAGCTCTTACTAACAAATTTATTAAGAGGCTATTTCTAAATACCGTCGGGATTTCGCTTCAAATTAAATCCCGTTTTACTCTAAGCTTTCTAAATTCGAGTTAGTCGTGCCTTAACTGTGTGCTTAAGTAGATATACGAATAGAAATAGAATTCATTCTCAGTTTATCCACATTTTAGAGATAGAAATTGTCTTTATTTGGATTAAGCATTAAAAGACTTCTTGGTTATATTTTATAAAAATTTATTACAATATTATTGAAACTGAAAAATTGCACCTGTAATAATAGTACCCTTTAATTTTTTAATGGTGTCATTAAATTATGAAGTCTTTGCAAACGTTATTGTGAATAATCCATACCTACTAATATTATAAATGCGAAAGTAACTCTGTCTGTCTGTCTGTTACTCAATCACGCCTTAACTACTGAACCAATTTGCATGAAATTTGGTATAGAGATATTTTGATACCCGAGAAAGGACATAGGATAGGTTTTATCCCGGAAATCCTACGGGAACGGGTTTTTCTTTGAAAACGCGGGCGAAGCCGCGGGCGGAAAGCTAGTAATTTATAAGCATGATTATTTGTTATCAATTATTACAATAACGTTTCTGTTACTCACGACGCGTATCAATACATCCACACAAAAATATCCCGTAACATTGTATCTCGAACCACAATCCTTCCGTTAAAAGGAAAGTTGTAACAAATCAAAAGACTAATAAAGGCGAGACGTACAAGTCTCTGAAAGTATTTCTTTCACGGGTTAAAGTTGCGAGTCGAGAATTTCCTGAGAATGGCAACAACGGAACTGCAAACGACTTCCGTACCGCGGATCTTGGTGCACGTAGACAACCGCTGCTCTTTTGTTTCGCTTCTAAATGCAATATATTTCATACATTTCAGTTGAGAAAAGAATACAACTTTTTATTTAATCGATACGTGTTTAATTCTAAAGTATTTACGTGTACGGAAATTTTCGCAAAGGAAGAGGAGAAATTAAATTACCGTTTAATTAGGAGCTACGAAAGTTCTACGCTACTGTATATTATGTGTTATTTTTTTCTCCTCCACAATTTTTTATACCTTATTTTTTTTATTCATATATAATGTTTAATCTATTAACATAACTTCACCTCATAAGATTATTCATTCCAATAAAATATTTAGATTGAAGAGAAAAATGCTTAAGTCAAAGGAAATAATAATATTATTTTATTACAACGGTATCCAAAACTTGATTTAATAATTGAGGAATTCAAAATCCAAACTAGGAATTACGCTGTATCATGACCAAAGTAACAATTTGTTAACAACAATCAATTTAACGGACCCGATACAACTCAAACAACAACTTGTAACAACTTAACATTGAATAAACAATCTGGCCTTAATATTGGTCTTAGTAATATATAAAACAATATAATGTAACGTTCTTATACCAAGCAACAAATATACCCAGATTTCTATGAATTGATCAAAAAATGGTATCTACGTATATATTACTCTCACTAATTAAGTTATATACAAAGCTTTTATACTGCACGTAATACGATTCTAACAAACTGTATTGCATTTGATTCTAATAACTGTATTGTATTGTAATTGGCATGTATTTTATATTGAATTCATCTAGAATATAATAAAGCTACATGGTTAAAGCTGATTCAAAATAAATATATCGCATGTGTTTAAGCTAATAATGCTACGAAAGTGCTACGCAAACAATATTTGTTTAATATTTTAATTTCATGACGAAGATAAATAAAAATGTGTAAGATACAACAATACTCTATATATATTGATCATTATTGCACATATTTATTCCAACTGCTGAATTTAGGGAACTGAATATTAATGTCATAAAGATACATTTCCCTTCGCTGGATATGTCTAAAAAAGTTTTAAGTCTTGACCACGCCGATATACCTATCTTCCTACACCAAATTTGAACAAAGAAGAGATAATTAAAAATATTTTATTTACTAGCTGCGCTCTGTGGTTTCACTCGCGTGGCTCCGCTCCTGTTGGTCTTAGCGTGATGATATATAGCCTATAGCTTTCCTCGATGAATAGGCTATCTAACACCGAAAGAATTTTTCAAATCGGACCAGTAGTTCCTTTTAAGGAAATTTAGTATGGTAAATTCTCTGCGGAGAATTCCAAAGCTTAAGCTTAACATAAGACACGAAGCAAATCTATGCGTTTCCGTGATGCCTTCTAATGAAAGTCAAACTAAGATCGCATGAGCATATATTAATATCAATTTGATGAATGACTAATTAATCTTCCTAGAGCAGTGTTACGCTCTTGATTATAATAAACCCTTGAGGCGGATTGCAAGTAACATGTTTCAGACTATTGTATTATTATAAATACTGTGTTATATTGATTTTATCTTATAATGGGTAAGCTTATATTAATGCTTACCATTTAAAAATATGACGTAAAAAATAAATTCCATAATAATGTAGATGATGGCAAACTGCAACTTATTAACTACACATTTGTCTACGCTTAATAATAGTTTAAAAAACTAAAAAACACGCTTTTTATAGAAAACCGAACTAAAAAATAGAAAATTTTATCAAATTAGTGTATTGTCATCGGTCCTCAATAAATCTACAAAGTTTGAACGAAATCTGGCCGTTTAAAGTGGGTCAAAATCGCGCCCAAAGAAGTCGGTTACAAACAAACAAACATACAGGTGAAGCTAATATATAAAGCGTGTAAAAAGCGTGTAATAAAAATACACATAATTTCTTGAATAGAATAACATTTTCTACGAATGTAAAAAAATATGGATTTACGCTCCCTTTCTCCAGTGATCGTTAATTTGAGATTCCGGTGCCATAAAATAAATATCTTCAAATATAATTCAATTTTTTATTTATATTTCGATATTGCATGTAAATAGAACGTATTTAAAACACTTCGACTATCCACTTTACGAGTATAGCCGTGAAAAATGAAAATTCACCATTTAAATGTGAAACTGGTACCCGAGTCGAAATAAAAAATGTTAAAAATTGAGTAAGAACTCTATATCCCTGAATATGTTACAAAACTTCATAATATTTTTCGCTTTATTTTTATACATTCCATTATCAATTTATTATGGATTTGAAAAATTCATATTTTGCTCTTATTGAATTAATTGTTTAAAAATTTAAATTTTTTAAATCAATTTGAAGAAATAAATATACTGAAATAAAATGTGTATACTAAACACTACACTGACCTATTTTTAAGATACTTTTAACTCAGAACCGCTTTTTGTATATGAACAATTGCAACCAAAAAAACAAATTTGTTAATGTACCTAATTTGATTTTTTAGTAGACTCATATAACAATATATCTTGCCCTGATACACTTGAAATACAATCAAGCCCAGCATCAGTGAAATAGAATTTTTTCCCTTAAAAATTGCGATCACGTATCTAATATAGTGAAAACAATATTCTAGTGACCGGATGATTTCTGAACAGATGTGTGCCCTTCGATTTCCATGTAATAAGGTTATGATTTTGAAATATGAATGTTCGATGCTATAATTTTTTTATTAAAGTATGCGTACCTATTGTAAATTAAATCGTATTAATAAACATTTATTTACTGTATACAAAGAGTAGTAAAATGTGTGTGTTTATTTTATATGAATAAATAAAATATTAAATATGTTCCTATTTATAAATATTACTACAAAATCCTTTAATGTAATTGGGTTCATTCGCTATTTTTTTTCTTTAAATAATGCTATTTATGCAATTATTTATTACCATCTCTCACAATAAATTTTCGAACCATCCATTACATATACACGTGTAACCAAAAAGTCAAATTCGATTCTCGATTTATATTTTTCGATAGCGCGATATCAAAATTTAAAATCGCATACATCGCGCAGTTTGTAGCTTCTAATGCTCTCGAGGGGTGTAAAAACGGCGTATCGATATAAAAACCACATTAATCTGCACTTATCTTGCTCGTGTTATTTAATGACGCGTCATTTCGCGGTTATTTGTAATGCTTTCGGGCGAAACCACCGATGTTAAATGATTATTTATTGAGATAAACGTTGTACATACATACGTATATTCTTAAGCGTAGATCATTATTTAGTCATAACGTTAAAAATAAACGAATAACTAAGCGACTCTATTTAAATGTAAAGGATCCCAGTCACATTAATGAAAATAGAGGCATAACTTAAACATCAATGTGACATTTTACCCCGTTTAAAATAATTCACAGCGCTTTATCGGGCGTACGATTATTTCACAAAACATTTTCCTTCCAGCAAACAGCGGTAGATTTGCATGAAATATAAAGGTGACCGCACACATAGTTTCCTGTTGTTTATAGCGGTCACTAAACGCGTTCGTTTTGTTTGCCCTCCCCTTTCGCATTCCTGTCTTAGTTCCTTTATTGTCTTACCTTCCGCTTATGACGTTGGATACAGATCATTTATTATAACGGGACAAAAGGATGCATATTTTGCATTGTAACGACAAAGTTTCGCGAAAATCCCTTTGTGAATATAATAATTCGCAAACATAAAAATGTTGGTCTTTTCAAATATAATGTGAATGGTATTTAAATAGCTTGAAGCAGGGCATATTATTCAGGAGTGCTCAAATTGAATATGAGTTCAAAATTCTTCTAATCTAGCCACTTTTATTCGATTATTCAATTATTCCTATTATATCGAGAGTGGGGAAATGTCAATTGAACGTCATATTGGCGATAATCGACACTCGATCCACGTCTCTTTCTAATGAGGGTCGACATATTGAAGTTCCAAGTGGAATTATTAAAAAACCATTTAGATGTGGGACAAACACTGTGATGGATGGACTTTGGAATACGATCCATTTCAATTTCAGCCGTTGTCTCTTTATAAAGGGTGAGTGTCCCTTGGTGCTTTAGTTAAAAAATTATGCGATCGAATCACGTATTTAGATATATATCAAAAAGACTTTCATTGTGGTCTGTTCTTTTTTTTTATTAACTGTACATGTAATAGATTTACGACACAACAGCTGTTTATACATAAATAAGCGTCTTCAAAATTACAACGTATCTATTATTTTGACGGATATTTTGTTTCACACATAAAGTTATATCAAAGAACACGTAGAAACATTTATTAGCAGGTAATAAAGGGCACAATATTTCTCACTCGTAACCAAGAGTGATGAGCTGATAAATCATATCTAGTCGCCGATTTATATCGCAATAAAGAACAAGAAACTGCAGCTATAAATAAATACATTATCTCTTTATTATGCCATATATTTTTTGCGAAAATTCGTATAAATCGGGTTTACCTAGTTACATCATTTCATTTTGATAAACTCAGAATTTACAGTTACAATTTACAGATACTCCATATTTATTGGATAAAAAAATGTAGAAAGGTTTTCATTTTGAATTTTAATGCTAGTTTAAATATGTTAAATAGACGTGTGCAAAGTTAGTTTTGAAATGGTATTGTAAGAAATTACAAGCGAGGCCGGGTCAAATATTAGTTTGAATGTAATAAGAATGTACTGCGATTCTACACAGCTACCTAATTGATGTAGGTAGTTGATAACAAAACGCAGCAAGTCAACGACTATTAGCAAAGTGAGGGTAGTTGGGTCGAACGTCGTATAGACAACGTCTGAGCACCATGACACGATTCGTACGAATGCGCCACGAGTCAAAGGAAAGCGGCAATTTATAGTATTCGACAGCTAAGCATGTTCGGACAGGAAACAGTGACAACTATATTGACAACTATTTATCCACAAAAATATTAAATCAAAAGTTACGTCTAAGAGCGGGGGCACACGATGCGTTGCGGCGCCGCACCGCAAAGATTTCACCGTGTCAGTGGGCACACGAGTGGTGCGGCGCCGTAACGTTGTTCTGTCGCAGCGGCGTCGTAGCAGCGTTGCACAGCGTGTCCTTCCTTGTGACGCAAAACAACTGAGCGGTGCCGCTCCGACGTCGCACCGCATTCACCCCTCCCCGCCTCGTCTTGGTGGTTGCAAGTCCGGTGCGGCGCCGGAGCGCATCGTGTGACATGCCACAGATATTTCTATGTAAGACGACGCAGCGACACCGCTCCGGCGCCGGACCGCCGCCTCAACGCATCGTGTGCCCCCGCCGTAACAGTATAATGACCAGAATTAGTCTGCTAGCAAATAAAAAAATGTATATTTCTCATATGAAAACGGCAGACACACAATAAGTTCATAATCTAACATGCAACAATTTTACATACAAGCTTAGTGTAAAGACCGCTCGACGTGGAATGCTAAAAGCCCGGGCCGTTAACTTAGCTTCACTGTATAAAATAACCATCTGTGGAAAACCGCCGCTTATCCCCAAGAAAAACTCTCTTTGTGAGGATAACTCGTTCTACATCCCCTCTTATGATATGTTTACGTACTTTGAGATTTTATGTGGACGTTCTAACGCCGAGCACGAATTTTATTGGGTTTATAGAATTTTATGACGCCATATCCCACGAAGTGGCCGATGTTTTTCATTGTTTATTGATTTTGATGCCTCCATGCGTCTATTAAACTGTCGATAAGGTTGAAAATTATAGACGGTTGCATTTTAAAGCAGAAATGCAGGTTTAAAATTATCTACCTCTATTTCGGAGTGTCAATTTCGTTAAAATCTTGGTACGAAAATACTTTCGGAGCGAGGTTTAACAGTTTGACGGCGCACTTAATGTATTTATACCGACCGGACAGCGGCATCTGTGGCTAATGATATCGCCGGACTGCCCCTCCCCCCGGGCCGCCGCCCACCCCCCGGACACCCGATAGACCCCCATGACTCGGTCATTAGTTAAACACGCACAGCCGCCCGCATGTCGCAAGTTTATCTTTGGCTAAACTGTAGGTATGTGGACTCGATTAGCCCTTTGATCAAATAATCCAGCGATAAAATAGGGTTTGTCGAGGAAATTTAATTACATTAAATGTCATTGTTCAGCCGCTCTGGCGGTGAAATGGTGCTGTTAATTCAGTAAGATAAGTGGACGTTTAACATTTACTGTGTAGTGTGTGTACTGTGTGATTGGCTCTGAAAAGCCCTAATTTCTATTGAAACACACATTCGTATTGTTTTGAAAAAGATTATTTACAAGTATTTTATCTATAAAAATTATCAAGACGTTCTACGTAATCTATTTTCGCTACATTTATTTATTGCTTTATATATAGATCCTTAGTTTAAAGACATATATGGTATCGGTATATACATATATGGAAAGGTCTGAAAGACACGGTCGTTAATTGCAGGTGGCGTGGAGATTAAGTGAGCAGCGATTTAATTGGCGGTCAACTCGCCGCATGTAAACATTTCCTGGAACAACCTAGATTAAACCTTACTTATTAAACTATACATACATATGTGTATTTTAATAAATAACTGTGTTTTATGAATGATTCTTAGATAATACGCTTTTAATTAGCCACATTTTTATTTCTGATATTTTATTAACTGAAATGATTTGACAAGCCATAAAAATTCAGTCCACATTTATAGGTATAAATAAAATCTTAGTGTAACACAACCCTTCATATAAAGAAATATCATACCTACGAGAAGCTATTAAAGCTTTATTTCTTGAACCGAATATACAATATTATAAATTCTTCTTTGACTATCCGTATCCAATTTCTGTTTCCAGTTTTATAATAATTGAAACATAAAGTATGTCAGGTTACGTTTTGAGGATTCCTTATAGTATGCACAGCTCATCTTTCCCCAGATACCATGGAGTTCACTCGTATCTCGTATACCAAAGCATGATCGTGACCACTTATTTTCTGGTAGTTGATCAGCTAGCAGGTAGAACGGGTTACGGGGAGGTAGCGGTCACTCGATTAATACTAACATTAATCTCGGCTGCCCCACCGGAGGGCGCCTTAATTTATAACCCCGTTTTGACAATTGATGACCGTCAAAATTCACCAGATATTTGTTGTGAACGTTTTATTTTATAGGCTTTTAATGCTGAGTAAACAAACGTAAAAGTTTGGAACGAATGTAGAGACATAATGAATGAATTAGATAGGTAAGTACAATGTTTAATGTAGAAAAATTGTATTTGTTAATGATAAAGTTATGTTTATGTTATTTGTAGATTGCTTTCGCATTTCAGTATCTAACAACATATATATTTTTTTAAACAGGCGGCACCAACAATAAGAAAAGATAATATTTTAAAACCCTGAAATAATTAACTTCGTACTCAGTAAATTGTTAACAAATCTGTAGCTAATGAACACTGAAGGTCGTCGTGGAAGTAAGGCATGCGTAAATTGTGCTAGTGACGGGCGCACGGAATATTAATGTGCACTGCGACATCTAGTGGACTTCACTTGCAGACCTTTTGGATGTTGAGATTTTTTGCGAGGATTTACCACCCGCAGTGTTATAGCTTAAAGAAGACATGGAAAGCCAGTATAATAGTTGCAATAAAACTAAATTCAATAATATAGAGCTCTTGGGCGGCGCGGGCGGTGGTATATTGCTCTGCCGCAAATTAAGCTCTATGTAAAGCATGCTGAATATCAAGTCGAAAGTGC
Source organism: Colias behrii (assembly GCA_029959065.1). Taxonomy (NCBI): domain Eukaryota; kingdom Metazoa; phylum Arthropoda; class Insecta; order Lepidoptera; family Pieridae; genus Colias; species Colias behrii. The sequence goes on along the minus strand of JARWMC010000005.1, from coordinate 8,985,501 downwards.
AATCCAAGTCATTTTACCTTTGATGCAATAAAAGAGTTAAAGTTAAAAAATCAAATATACATTTTATATCTCCTAAAACTACACCTCAAACCTTCACAGACACATCACAGGCGGATTTCTTAATTAGTGGTATAAAAACTGAGTAGGTATAAGTATATCTATTGAACAATGTAAAATTCTATCCAGATCATTGCATAAACTAATAAACTATGCTTATAATCAATTTATTTCCATTCTCCCCAGATATGGATTTATCATCAAAAAGCAATTACATATTCGAATATGAAAATTAGTTTTACCCTTAAAATTATAAATTCGACGTTGACACAGGGACTCGAAACAGAACTAATACGGAATAAATTTTCAACTTAATTTAACTAGACAAACACAAAGGGCCAAACGGGGACCGCCTTCATTTCAGTATTGAGGTGAAAACTAAAGATAAGCCACTTTCCGCCTCATTGTACATTCAACTATGAAACCATTCGTGGTAAACTATTATGAAAATGATACCTACGCTATATAATAATATGGTATTCAACTATCTTTTATTTCATATTTCGACATTTACCTATGTTTAAAGTTATATATTGTTTTTGTAAATAGTATTGGATTTTTATCTTTTATTCACTGCCACAAAAAATGCATTTTATATAAGGAAGTTGTTTTGTTTTAATGATTTTTATAGCTATGCACTTCCTTAAGAAAAACTATTATTTATCACATACATAAGTAGCATACATTCACAACATGTGTGTGATATTTATACTCAAATAATATGCCGCATCCATAACATTCCGTAGCCACGTAAAATCGCGCTCCATGCGATTTCGCGCTTGGCTGTCCCTGCATCTGTCGCGGGCCGCGTCCGCGCCCGCTGCCGCTTCGCTGACTCCGAATCGCTGACGACTTTGACATTCCACGTTTAAAATGGCGAACTTTTAATTCGTTTGACTTACAGCTTACAGTGACTAATTTAGCCAAATAATGACATTGTACTAAATGCAAGCAATTTTAGGTTCTCACAAGTAATACTTTACTTAATAATGAAATGAATAAGTTAATTTAAAATGTTAAGTTTATTATTATTTTATTAATAACTATCCTTTTTCTCGTGCTTTATTTTGCTGTGACCTGTGAAATAACTCATTGACCGCTTAAAAATGTAGCAGATGTATATTAATTCGTTATTGATCTACATTCCGTGTGTGCAATAAAATATTTTTATCATCATAAAAACGAAATCCAATCCGCCGCTGTAATTAATGAATGAAAACAGTAAAATTTAACGTCAAAGCGAATTTTTGAAACTGTCAACAAAAAATGTAAAATCTGGAGTGGCTTAATTAAATTTCATCCAACGTGAAACCAATTGGCTTCAATCGAAATCAAAGGTCATAATAATTTAATCGGTGCAAAATACAGTGGTTCCGTCTGTGCATGTGATAGCACTACGCCAGTTATTAAACCGCAGCCTCTGATGTTCAATTTACAACGTAACCAATTCATTTTTATTAAACATTTTAAAGTTAAAACACAGCGATGAGCGATACATAAAAATAAGTATAGTGCATTGTGAAACCTAAACTACCTAACTTTAGACAGGGCTACACTATTTAAAGTTATGTTCATTTTGCGTAACGTAACTCAAGTTTATCATTTTATCATTATAAATAATTATGCATCTATATTTGTTTATGATTTACCCTGTAGTTGATTAAAATTCGAAATGCGTTCAATGCACAATATAGTCGAAAGTTCTCACAATCTACAGCGAAGTTACTTAAGCTTAGTTTCGCAATACATTCTCATTCAGCAATAACACTGGGGGAAGTAATTAATAAGGCTAATATGATTAGTAGTTCGCTTCTGTATTAGTGTTTGCTTTGCGAATGTTTCAGAGACAGCATGTTTGATTTATCTATACGTACACAACAATACGTATGAACTAGCTAACACTCTGAAAGTTTGACTTGGATTTTTATAATCCAATTCTTAGTCTAAATCGATTCAAATTGATCGGATATAAGATGAAATTTCGTAAATTAAGTGTACAGGTATTAACTATTAAATAAGTTATTTTAGGACCGTTGTTACAGAAAAACCGTAAAATCGTGAAAAAAGTTTCAGAGATCAGCCAGAAGATCCAGCAGATATATTTTGTTTGTTTTTGGTTTTGATATACATAATCCCCACATTCGTCATCATTTGCACTTAACAATAAACTGTTATTTATTGTGAGATACGTGACATAATCAAAGGTCACTACAACATTTATTTGTAGACTAGCGGTCCGCCCCGGCTTCGCCCGTGGTACATATTTACGTTTTCTCCATCCTCGTACTTCAAGGAATATAATAAAAAAAGAATTATCGAAATCGGTTCAGCCGTTCTCGAGTTATGCGCTTACCGACACATTTTGCGATTCATTTTTATATGTATAAGAAAGATATCATTCATGAATTCAAGGAAATATAATTTTACGCTCTGATTATAATAAAGAATAATTAATATCCAGTATCAACCCACCCAATGCAATAAATGTATAAACGGAAGCTGCAAGCAAATTACTTATCGAATATCAATTTAAGCCACCTTAAAATTTATTTTATATTGGTTACTCGATCACCTGTGATTTGGATACGTGTTCTTCATTTACTTTCTATTTTGTCAATGTGTTAACAATAAGAAAATTGTTAATGGATGCTCACTCTCCCTTATCAGGTAATACCTATTCGTAATCGATAGCTAAAGCAGTATTATCAATTATTTAACAGTATCATGAAATAAACGATACGAATAATCCTGTAACATTGAGTTCATCTACTTAATGCTAACCGTACCATTCCGCTTGTAATTTCGGAGTAACTTGCACCATAACTGAGGTTTGTTTAGTAAACTATATTTCATGAGTGCTAAGAGTAGTTCGGGAATTAAGCTACAATTAAATGGTCGTAAATTCTAAGTTTGGGTCGGGTCACTTCGGGGAGCTCGGAGGCAATTTATCAATTATTTACGCCACTTGGGCCCCGCGCTGTCTGCCGTCACCTGCCCGCGGTGCGACCAACTGATTTCGGATTTGTTTATCCGTCTTACAATTAATTATTATCAGCCATTATAATTATTGTCGAACTGAAAAAGTTTATTATACAATGTTTCAGACATGTATTGTTCATTTCACACCGCACTATCGGTTGCTAATACTTTAAAAAGCTCTGTAGGTTGTATTTTTATTTCAACATATTCGAAAGGGAAAGTGTGTTGGCTTTTGTTTTTTTTAATTGCCACGTTAGTACTACGACTCGAGAATAATGAACCCCGCAAAAACAAATATAGTGTCATCTTCAGAAAACGTTCGTATTTCCTTCTAGGTTAAGAAACATAATGTCGTCAGAACACAAGACGTGTTGGTCTCGCAATCAGTCACTTAGCTAGGACACCAGTGTCTTCCGTACTGCGGTCACGCAATCGATCTCAGTCGACAGTTTGCCACCCTAAGTACCTTTGACGTCACCAACAACTGTGACTTGGCTGACGATATGTAGACCTTCATCATTCATAATGCTAATTGAAGGTGGTGTAAGTTTAACATATATGTTCAATGTTCGTGTTTATAGTGCTAAAATCTATACTCAAAGTTAATTCATTTTACTGCCTTTATTTAATGAGCGTATTAATTTCCGAGGTCAACTTTAAACTAAAAAAAATTGGTTGTCTGTAAAGTCGGTTTACTGACGATAGTTGAACGTGACAACGTCCGATTGTGCTTCTTTGTCGTTCGTTTCGCGCTCTCGCTCGCACTTCAAGCCTTACATGGAACGCCTCAGAGCGAGGTAACGCCGCATGAGTCATGTTTTTTCGTGCGTGCAGGCGGCTCTATCGAATTATAAGACGTTGTCACGTCAAAAGTAGAGTTATCGTGTAGAGCTTTGAGTAATTCATATTGCTTTTAACGTATTAAGTAATGTGAGTATATTAAACTTAAAGGAACGTAAACAATTAAGGCCAATTTTCTGGCGGCGACGGCTCGTCAAGCTGTTAAGACGGGATCTTTTATACGAATCGCTAAAACACAGGCGAGGCGTCGAAGCTAACTTAAGCCTTTTGTTTGCTAATTCCTAAGATAAACGTTGCTACACAGTGTACACAGCTTCTTTGAATTTTATAAATTCGTTTATGATTTTTGTGGTCAGTTTTCTATTGCATTGTTTTGAAATTATTATCCATTTATACTTCTGTGAAGCAATATTAAAAAAAAAACACTTTACTAGTGTTTGATTATTCGTCACTTTAATACATCTAGAGATTAATAAATAATCTGAAAAGGTATTTTATTCTTAAGATAAAGGTTCATATTAATTAGGATTCTGTTAAAAAAGTAGGTACAAAATCAAAATAAACAACTTTCTTTAATTTCACTTTATTTACAAGACAATAAAATCCGTATAATTACCATCATAGCGCTACATCATACTGTGGTCATACTTAAGATTAATTACTTTATTTAAGTCGCCGTCAATGTACACACACCGTAAGAGCCTCGTATTGTCTTGACGCCATCAGTCACGAGAAATGCGAAAATTGTAACAATACCGGATTAACAGTTGACGCCTTTATAAATATTCATTTTAGGAGTGTTCAATTTGAGGGCCGTTTGAGAGCCTCGCTTTGTTCGTGTGACAGATGTGTTAAATCCTTCGTTATTGTTTCATTGTTCGCTGATTTGATTAATTCATTAAAAACTTGGTTGGAGTAGCATAAACTGTTTATAATTGAGATTGTAGAAGTGCCTGTACATACTTATACGCATAATGTGATATAATTCCCAGTGTAACTACTGTAATACTTCATGAATATTTTATTCGTAGATTTTTTTTTGTTATTGATTGTTGACAGATATTCAAATAATTTTTAATATCTGTCAACTATAACACACTAATGATACCTACTCAAAATTAAGAAAAAAATTGTTTTATAGCATTAAATGGCTCGTAAAATTTTCAAACAAAAATCTTTTTAAACGGCAAATTTTCTGGGACCGTAAGCTAAACACATTGTAAACTTGTAAACAGGTAATGAAGCTTTGAACGCACTAGTATACTGTATAGTGAGGTAGCGGAGCGCACTATCGCGGTATCTTCACGCTCGGTCAAGCAGAACCCTTCTGCTTCATCACACGCGCCGATCCGAACGATTCATGGTAGTGGTGCGTGCTGACTAGGCCACTGAAAAATATTAAACAAATTAATATATGTATTAGTTTCTATGGGGCACTTCCTAACTCTTCCATAGATGCGTTTATTATGAAGGTAGTGGGTCTAACCATCCCCAGAAAACAAACAAACAACACATTTTCCCATTTTTTAATAATATTTTATAATATAAGATCCATGATTTTAGAACTTCACACATCAGTGTCGAATTTTGTTCTGCAAACGTTGCTGTTCGTGGCTCTGTTTGCAGACACCTTTATAACAAGATATCATCAAAGGCTGTGAATGTTAAAATATGCGCTTTTATAGCAAAAAAAAAACATAATAATATTTATACTTCACTTATCTGAAACCCTTTTTTTATAAACAGAACATAAGGAGTCACCACATTCCATTCTTTCGCTTTATATCACAATTGATTTTAAAATTATAAATGACATATTATATATGTAGTTTTTATGTTATTTTGAATGATACATGCAAATGTGTATGGCTCGTGATATTGATTAATAGCTAATTAAATAGAACCTATTCCTATAGTCATGCCCGGGATTGTTTCGTTTACGACACGTTAATCGCGCCGCGGTATTGTTTACAAATAATTAATTGTCCAATGCAAGTGCAACTGCGACTATTAATAGCATTTGTATGCAGTTATGAGACGCCAACATTTAATTAAAACCACCCTAATAGTTATTATCCTAAGGCTCAAAATCACAGTTCGTTTATTTAAGCTATGGTCCACGGTTATAACGAGCAGTTTCGAACGATCGTACATGGAAATTTAAAAGGGAATTAATTTTATTCATTGGAAAATAGAGGATATATTGGCTTGGATTAGTTAAACGATTTCATGGGCTGCAAAATGCCTTAACGCTAAACTGTGTCAACGGAAATAAGTCTTTATAGTTGAAGCTATAGGGTTGAAAATTGTTAAGCAGGTTGTGTGTAAATATGCAATGCACTTGATGAATGTTGCACTGGGTGTTGCAGGGTGGCGAATTCTGTGCAACGCGTGTCGTTGAATAATTCGTTTCGAACGGGCGATTAACGTCCAGCGTCAACCGATCGGACTTTTTGCACTTCCTCATAAACGTAACGTAAGGGCAAAAACCACTTTATTGGATGTAGATTTATGAAAAATGTTTTAAAGGAAAATTGAGTTCAACTCTACGGTATTCTATGATTTTTAAGAATGAAACTATGATGTCATGAAATGAGTTAGTAAGAATTACGAATAATTATTTAAATAAATCATTTCCTACTAGAAACTATAAGTAAATTTAGTTGTAACTACTGAATCACATCTATTATAGGTATTGTAATTCATAATTATAAATTTATTAAAAATATATAAATTTTCTATTGAATAGAAAATCAACTATGTAATATGTTGTACCAACAACAAACTCGAACTTACATAAAATTATCAAAACATTAATTCAAAAGCTAAGCTATAATAAATTTTAATTACTAGCCAATTAAAACAACATACAACATTATTTATACAACCATCAAACACTAAATAGGCCAATTAGAACATTATACTATAAGCCAATTAATTACTGGGTAATAGAACCTTATTAAATTATTATGCATAAATGATCAAATCCAGAGCTAGATATCATTAGGCTAGGATTAAAGTAGATGCCACGCGGTAAATCAATGAAGCCTGTCTAGTCAGGTTAATCAAATGTATTCACTGGGCTTAATGTACGAGTATATGCGCTAAGTACAATCATCGAGGTAAGGTGACTCGGGAAAATTGTGAATAGATGTGTTGATGGGTATCAACCATAACACAAGGTTCTTATTTATTAGCCATGCTATTAATACTTTGGATACTGATATTATAAATTAAAAATTTCTTCAAAAATAAAAGCATCGACGACACTAACTAAAAATTAATACGAAACTTATGATTCTAAAATATTTCATTTATTGATATATAAATCTTTATCTTAACTTTATATAGACCGGACTCTCAGTGGAGTTTCGTTTGCAAAAATCGCGGACCTAAATCTGACTTCTGATATATATTGTATAGATCCCAGACATCCTATAGACAGATGTTGCCAACCAGTTTTGTGGTCCCCCTGCCCGCACCCCGGTAATTAAATATGGCATACAAAGAAAAAAATAAAAATTTCCAAAACATGCCGTGTGGGGTATCAAATGAAAGAGCTTATTGAGTAGATCACGAATATATAGCATACTATATACATTTCTTACACTTTCTCTAAGATTTTTTAGAAAATTTACGAAAATGGTCCATTTTTGAGTTAACTTTAAACCACTATAGATTGAAAACTCATAAATATATTTTTTAAATTATTATTTTAAATAATTAACAATAGTCCATTGTTTACGATTCAATATTTCGTACAGTGAAATAGTTGCATGGGGGAGTGGGGGGAGCATTCAAAGATGGCGAGTATATTTTCAAGTTCATATAGTATATAGTTATTTTCATCAAATCCACCACATAGCTCACTTATATTATATTACGAACTATTGAATCATAAACAATGGACTATTGTTAATTATTTAAAATAATAATTTAAAAAATATATTCATGAGTTTTCAATCTATAGTGGTTTAAAGTTAACTCAAAAATGGACCATTTTCGTAAATTTTCTAAAAAATCTTAGAGAAAGTGTAAGAAATGTATATAGTATGCTATATATTCGTGATCTACTCAATAAGCTCTTTCATTTGATACCCCACACGGCATGTTTTGGAAATTTTTATTTTTTTCTTTGTATGCCATATTTAATTACCGGGGTGCGGGCAGGGGGACCACAAAACTGGTTGGCAACATCTGTCTATAGGATGTCTGGGACCTATACAATATATATCAGAAGTCAGATTTAGGTCCGCTATTTTTGCAAACGAACATCTCCTTGGAGCCTGCTCTAATAAGTTCTTATAACTGTTTAGAGAATTGAAAATTATGCACAAATAATATTCGAATAATCCTTGAAAATTCACAAAACCTCACAGCCTTAGATAAATTGGAGCGAAACCGATATTCTGCACATAACTGTCCAATATTGCATGCAGCATGTGAGTAGATTCCTGGAATATCACTGGAAATTCTAGACTCACTGAAACAATTCCCATACCCCAACTATAATATCTCTCCATATTTAAGAGTAAATACGGAAACACGAGCAGAAGTAAACAGTTTTGTCATTCGCACACAATTGCCCCATAAAATCGCATAATTCGTTGACAGTGAAAGACGACACTCATCATTTCAACGCCATTTTTATAGGCACAATTTCTTTCGTATAAACGTAAAAATCGGGTCGTCTTTATAAAAACATCTCTTCAATTGTCATTCATGAGGGCAGATCGCGTATTTGTCATCGCGCGTGTCGCTCGCGTATCGCGTACCAAATATTAAAATGCAATTTTAAACAAAAACTCATCGGATTCGAACCCTCGCAATAAAAATGACTATTTGCAGCACAAATAGATGTTGCTATTATGTGTGCTACGGCAATAAAGGGCCAAATCATAAAGTATAGATATTGTGTATTAGAATATAAATAAAACATATTTTTAAAAGAATTTCTTAGTACGACTCGTAAGTTAAATATAACGATTGTGAACAAAGAATTCTATGCTACATTAATTTAAACAAATATCGATACTAAACAGATATTTTTATTGTTTATTTTTATTAAAATACACGTCTTTCTTAAGCAAAAATTCTGATTAAAATAACATCCATCAAGAAGTAGTTATATTTTGTGGCCCATTTTAAAGTACATAAGCAAGCAAAAATGCCCAAAATATAGAAGAATTGTCAATAAATATTGTGTAACAAAATCAAAGCGAGAGGCAGGAGGCATTTTGTATTCACTGCATCGTCAAGAAGACATCAGGAGGGAAAGCAGCAAAATATTATAATAGCATAATGGTGTCAGGTGGTGTTGTTCTGCAGGGCGCCTACCTTCGGAGACATTGGGTTGTGCTCTCATATCGATATCCAGCAATTTAACAGAATTATACATATATTGAGCAAAATGTAGTATAACATAGTTTATAGGTAAATAAACAATTAACACGAGTCTTTAGTGACGAAAATAGGTTCATATTAATTATTCAATCGTAGTCGTTGATATAATATCAAGTAGCTACTAATAATAAGAAGTAATTGTTTATACTTAAATTATAAAAACTGTGCTTAAAAAGGATGAATTATGTCGTTACTGAAAACATTTGAAGAGTACAGGGAAAGAATGATCTAAGTCACCCTAAAACTCTTTTTGAGTTAGTAACGCCATCTTGTTCGCAATACGCTAAGCTTGCTTACCTCAAAATATGAAATGGGCAAAAACGTTCTAAGTCCCGAAAAATTGTCTTTAATATTTCGGCCTAAAAGTTAAAAGTGATCATAGTCCAATCGTTAAAATGTAAAAACGATCATAGTCATACGACATTGATCATTTATACAAGTTTTCGACCGAATTACTAAACGTCAAGAATACAGTTGACGTTTCGTGTTATTCGTATTTTTCTCAACGACCGTTTTCAACAAAATTTGCGCCGATCAGTTAATTAAGGATTTAAAGTCATGTCTGATAGCGAATCTTGTTTGGATGATGCTGTGGACATTAATAAAAATACTAGAAAACGTAAAAAATGTGGTCGTGTAAGTGACACTACGCGTTATTTGCGGAATCATTGTTATACTCAAGGTGATCCATGCAAGTGTAAGCGTTTTGATTGTTTTAATACGTTATCAAAGACATCCCAGCTCTCGATTTTAAACAATTTCAATTCTATGAGTGATAGAAATGAGCAAAATCAGTATCTAGCGGGATTAATCACCGTTCTTCCTATAGTAAAGAGACGACCTCGACGACCTGAAAATGAGGCTAAATTAAGAGACGCAGCTTACAGTTACAGAGTTAAGGCATCCGATGATAATAATGTGGACACTCAAGTTTGCTACAAAGCATTTTTATCCCTTCATGGCATTACAAACAGACGCTGCGAAACTATTAAAAAACAATTGTTGGTATCTGGTGTAATTAAGAAAGATGGTAGGGGGAAACACACAAATAGACCACAGAAAAAATCGTATGAAACTCAACAGGCAGTCCATGATCACATTGCTAGCCTACGTGGCAGAAAGGCACACTACTCTTTAACTAAAACAACTAAAACTTACTTGCCAGAAGAATTAAACATTAAGAAGTTATTTAATTTATACTGTGAAAGAAATCCCAACCATCCAGTTTCATACGAATATTACCGAAATTATTTTAACTCTAACTTCAATATTTCATTTGGTTACCCCCGCACTGACACTTGTAGCCAGTGTGATAAATTTTTGGTTGAAGAGAAGTGTCTGAGTGTAAAAATTAATGAAGAGACAAATGAAGAAAAAAAGAAAATACTTATGAAACAAAAAGAGTTACTGCAGAAAAAGAATACATTACATAAATTGAAAGCTGCAACATTTTATAATAGAAAAAGACAAGCTAAAAATAAAGCTATGAAAGATTTAAATTATGAGGGAATAACAATAGACTTTGCGAAAAATCTGCCAGTGCCAAATATCACAACAAACGATGTTTATTATCGGAGACAGCTCTCAATTTACAGCTTCATATACACATTCTTTCAAGTGGCCAATCAATATTTTTTTCATATCCTCAAACAATTGCCCACAAAGGTGCTGATGATGTAGTGTCAATGTTAAATTATTTTATTTACAATATTCTACCAGCAGAATGTAGAAAACTGGCAATTTTTTGTGACTCATGTGCTGGTCAAAATAAAAACTACACAATGATCCGCTACCTACACAATCTTGTCCATAGTAAGTGTCGGCTTGATGAAGTGACTGTCACATTTCCAGAACGTGGTCACAGCTATCTGGAATGTGACAAAGACTTTGGTCTTATTAACCAAAAATCATTTTCTGAACTTCCAGAAGATTGGATTAAGATATTTAGGGAGTCGCGTGTAAAACCATATCCCTTCCATGTAATTGATGCAAAACAGGATATATTTTTTAAGTGGACATCTTTTTTAACTGGGTACTATAGAAACCAATGTCCTTTTGCCACAAGACCAGTCACTGAATTGTATATTAATAAAAATCAAAACTGCAATACTGTAAATGCACGACAGTCATTTAATGGCCCATGGGAAAGTCATGTGATAGTAAAACGTGGTAAGCAAATGATTCAAGAAGATGAACCTGAGCTGTCATACAATAATTTAATTCCACTCAAAAATGCTTTGTACACAGATTTGCAACATTTGAAGCAGTTTTGTTCCCAAAGAGCTCAAGATTATTATAATAATCTGCCTCATATGGAATAATATTATGACTTTGATCATTCTAGCACATTTTCAACATGACTTTGATCATTATTCCAATTTATTTTTGTATGTTAATTAAGATATTAATAAATATAATTAATATAAATACATTTTTTTCTTTTTTATATATAACACAATATCCTATAATATATCAGTAGTCATCCTTGTATAAAAGAATTTTAATGTGTTACATTAATTAATTAATTACAAGTCTATAAAGTTAAAAAATAATATTTCTAACAATTAGCGTAAAGTGACTTTGATCATTTTTTTCCTGTGCTCTTCATTTCCGTATTAATTTAAAGCATATATTCCAAAATACTCGAACAAACAATTATTATTCTTTCTAAAACTTTATCGAGACATGCACATCACTACTAAAAAGGCCTTTGGCGGCACACAGTTGCCTGTTGAGGCACAGGAGCTCGTGATATGAAAGCAAAGTGACGTCACTAAACTCCAGTCTCTCTCCATGTAACTTTGTGAGAACTGAGATCTCGAGTTTTATTGTTCGTTGGATTATCATGTGCTTTGTTTTATTGCACTCTCGGTGTTTAGACGCCGACTGTGGTGCGAATGCCAAACAATCTGTAAATATATACATGTATGAAATTAATTTTCAATTTTTAAATGGTTTTCATATTTATTTATTTATTTATTTACTCTTTATTGTACAACAGTCTTATAAAGTAAAAGTACAACAAAACTATTCAAAATGTACAAATGGCGGCCTTATGGCTCTAAGCCATCTCTGCCAGGCAACCTTCATAATGTTAGGACTTGGTAAGTTCTGGATATATCTTATCTACTATATATATATTTTTATCCAGAAGTACCTTTAAGGTACCTACTAGTAATATTTATATAGAAACTTGTAATAAAAAAGAACGTAACGTTCCCTTATGTATTTTCTACATACATATTAAGAAAAAATACCTATATTTATTAAGTGTAATAACAACATACATTTAATCATATGGATAATACTCATGTATTTAATTAAAGCGTTATTGTTTAGATTTGATATTCCGTGAGGGAACAAAAACATGTCACTGGAAATAAATTCCAAACCCTAACCGAATTGTTTACTTTATAAATGATGATTATCCAAATGTAAACGCGCCATATGAAAATGGCAATTAAGAATGAAAAATGATCATTACTGCTGTTATAATTAAAAAGCCGTGACATGTTCTTATGAGTTAGTATATTCAGACTGTGATTAATATTTCCGTGTGACAGCTCATTGTCCTATTCTCAGAATAGCATAAAATTACAATTTGATATCTATTTAAAATGGGGTATTAAAAGGTGTGTGATTTTCAGCAAAATTTTTGGTCACTAATCTATTGAGGACGTGATTTCTATACTCTTTTGATATTAGCAATTTTATAATATTATGTATGATGAATGTTTTTAATTACAAAAATATCCTAGTCATTTCATATTTTCTTGTCTTAGTCCTGGCTCCAAAATAGTTGTTCGATCCTCGGTAAGATCTTAAAATTATCCTTCTTAAATAAGCAAACTTCTATTTTAGATCATTGTTCTATTAGATTTCTTATACATAACAAAATATCAAAACTAATTGAACAACACAGGTAATATGATACATGAAAATCTAACTCAATAAACGCTAAGCCGATGGATACTCGTAATCCATATCAGTCAAGTTTAAATCGCAGTGGCAAACGAAAATGTCAACTTGTAATCTATGTAATTAAGTGAATGTCAGGGAGGTTTAGTGAGCGCTTCGAGTGACATACTACGCGATATAACACCATTATGTTACTTAACGTTACAGCCAAACTGGTTCATAATAAATTGGTTTACACTTTGAATAACGTTATCACATTTAAAACGTTCATATAGTAGTCCCTAATGTGTATATCGTTGGTATGATTATGATTGACGCTCAATCACAAAAAATATACTTAAGGCGTTATTTACAGAAATTATATTCCATAGAGAAGAAATATACTTTAATTGATAAGATACAAATAAAAACACTGTAAGATAAAATCTGGCCTCTTATTATTCAATAACCCTTTTATGACTGTATGAGCCTTCACTTAGGTAGTGTTATTAAAGCATCCTGCGCTATGAAAATAATTATATTCTATGCAAAAAGGAAATCTAATTGACGTCGCCAGACGTGACTCCCGAGACATAAGTGTAGACGTAGATCTCGTAAGTTAACTGCCACTAAATGAATTATTCCGGCGCGGTGGCGCCCTCTGTTGACGGAGCAAACTTCGCTAAATAGTTTCGTTCCCACTGCTATTATTGTTCAGAAACTGTCGCAACTTGCCTATACAGTGACGTTGTCTCTTAGCACAATACGTCCTGATAGAAGCAGCTATTTGAATAAGTAAAGAACTAGTGGGAGTACAAATCTGCATTTAAGAATTTCTTCTCCTTTACTAGCTTTATTAAAATAAAAATATTTAAGTATATTATTATTGTAACATATTTTAGTAATAAATGGTTTTAATATGATAAAATATACTTACACCAGTAATTAGCTACGCAATAAGTATTTACAATACAATACTACGTAATACAATGGAGTTCTCTGACGAAAACTTGAATAAACAGAAACGCGTTTGGTCAATAGCTGATATATTAGTACTTGTAAAATCTTGTTCTGATGAATTCAAGTTATATATGTCCGATTTCATATTTATGACGTGAATATCCAATTTATAAGGATATACATAATATACCGTCTTCATTAATTATGAAAGGCGTACATATATAGTTACATGACAAATTACATCAATGACAGTTATTTTAGTGCATTATAATTCTTAACCATCATCTTCAATGATTACAATTTTCTAATCCCACAATATCACTTAGAAATTGGACATAGACAACGCATATCTAATTTCATATGACAATTCCAAAGCAGCTTATTTCACACGAGCGCTTCCAATTAATATGTTAATGTAAGAATATTCGGGGTTACGATGCACCGGGGTGCAAGACGCAGTAAAATCCGCTCAATCGTAATCTTGTTGGAGATTACCTCTCTGCGGCTAGTTGAATTTCGGTTTGAATTAATTTGCAACTACTTTAGATGGGTTTCTGATTTTGTGTCCGTCGTCGTCTGACACTTGCAAGAATTTAATATGTTATTAATTATGGGTTATATTTTTTAAAACGACCCTCTGAACTCTTTACAGTGAATATAGGCACAGAATTTACAATGATATGACTACTTGGTAAACTTTAAAAATAAAATACTTTGCAGACGGCCACAAAATTTCCAACAATATTTCTTTATAATTAGCTAGTTATAAGTTATTTAATAGACACATACCTATATCTACCAAATTATAAACTGCAAATATGGTTTTATAAAATAAATATAAATGAAGAAAATTGCCCCATCTATATCTATAATTTTATTATTACACAAGATGCATGCAAATTGCTTATCAATATTCTGTTACATGATAACTGGATTACCTTTCACCTTGGATTATATTAATAAAAAAAACTACGTGTTTTTTACCCGATTACGTATACCTTCGATAGCTCAGTTGGTAGAGCGGTGGACTGTAGAGGATTAATAGCTGTCATCCATAGGTCGCTGGTTCAAATCCGGCTCGAAGGAAATTTTTATACCGAATTTTATTAAATTAATTAGAAGATAAACAAATAAATTAAAATAAAAGATATTCTTGAGAGTTTTTATATAATCGCTCATTACTGTATATTTTTTAAATTATTTCATTAAGATTTTTAGAAACTGTACAATGTACATTCGTAACATACTTATCAGGAACGTGTTTCGCTGTCCTAATCGACTTGGAAAAACTTAGAACTATATAAATATAATAGCAATTATTGAAACAAAGACTTGCGAAGTGTATGTTAAAGATTATTATTTGTACATATCTATTGCTGTATATAGTGGATATTTACCACTTGTGTTTGTATGTTCTTGAAACATACTGTTATTCGAGTAAACATCGTAAATGTACAGAATACGAAAGGCATTTCCTTTCTAAGACTTTCACCGCATAAACAAATTTAATGAATTATTTATCCATACTTAATATTATAAATGCGAAAGTAACTCTGTCTGTCTGTCTGTTACTCAATCACGCCTAAACTACTGAACCAATTTTCATGAAATTTGGTATGGAGATATTTTTGATACCCGAGAAAGGACATAGGCTACTTTTTATCCCGGGAAAATGACGCAATCCCGGAAATCTTTTTTTTCTTTGACTGCGCGGGCGAAGCCGCGGGCGGAAACCTAGTTTAAAATAAATGTGTATACCTTCGATAGCTCAGTTGGTAGAGCGGTGGACTGTAGATGTATAAATAACTGTCATCCATAGGTCGCTGGTTCAAAACCGGCTCGAAGGAAATTTTTTACTTCTACCCACAAAAATTTAGAAATTTATTTTAGTTATTTGGAACGAAGCAAGAGCAACGGTACAGTGTAACAATAAGAACCCGCTGAAAAATTAGTCACCTATGCTCAATCACCTTTTACCATAAAGCAACTCGAAAGTACAAATCGATAATTTAGAGATTATTTTGCTTTCTTAAACAATTCTCAGATTAAGAACAACAATAATTTAATAAACAATTGCAATTCATTGTATAATAAAGTTGAAGATATACGAATTTTAATCTCTACTCTACATAAGTGACCTTCTGAGTGATAAAAAGGAGGGCACCTTTCACTTGCACACTTTATAATATACTTATACGCAAAATTTAAAGTAACAAGCAAGCCTTCGATAGCTCAGTTGGTAGAGCGGTGGACTGTAGATGTATAATAACTGTTATCCATAGGTCGCTGGTTCAAATCCGGCTCGAAGGAATTTTTTAAATCTACCCGCAAAATATTTTGAGACAAAAAACTTAAATTTAAAAAAATCATATCTTTTGAAGTTATAAGTTGAAACTTGCTTGCATGCTTTTTATTAATTGACAGCCATTATATGTTTTGCAGAAAAATACTTCTTTGCTGTAGGTTACTCCAGTGTTATTTTTCATAGTAACAATTAGTATCAAACTATCATTTCGACAACAAATGTTTTCCATTATTTATAAACAAAACAACTGATAAGGAAATCATTACATAACATTGGAATTTTAATCACTTTCGTAATCTATGTTCATTCAGTACGTGCTAAAAGGAGGGCACCTTTCACTTTTACACTGATACAAATACGAATGTATACGTATAATTTGAAGTAATGTATATACCTTCGATAGCTCAGTTGGTAGAGCGGTGGACTGTAGAGGAATTGAAGCTGCCATCCATAGGTCGCTGGTTCAAATCCGGCTCGAAGGAAATTTTTGCTCACATTTATATTGAGTATTATTATTACATACATTAAATAAATAAAAAAAATGTCTTACTTTTAATGGTCTTCTACTTCATGCTACTTTTGAATATTCTGCAAATTCAACAATAGTTGAATTTTATTGATAAGAGGAGTATGATAATGCCATTGTTGATTTACTTTCTTTTGTTTTCCTACAAATAAAGGATTGACATGCAAATTCAGGCAGGTATTTGAAGCTTCGTGAACTATACCTATTTCTCAGTTTTGAAAGAAGAATAGATGGGTGATAACTGATAATGTTATACATGAATACAAATTTAATTATCCGTAAATTGTTTAAACAAAGGTTACAGTGTGAAGACACTGTAACGCATAACGCATTTTATAAAATCATAAATGATACTAATTATATGATGCAACTTTTAATGCAATAACTCGATTATCTCCACATGTGCAACATTAAAGTGATAAGTGAACACCTTTCACCTCTCATTAAATTTTATAATTGTATTAAATGCTTTTTTCGCCAATAACCATATACCTTCGATAGCTCAGTTGGTAGAGCGGTGGACTGTAGTTGGTTATAATGGCTATCCATAGGTCGCTGGTTCAAATCCGGCTCGAAGGAATTTTTTTTACAAAAATAGTTAAAAAAAATTAAATGGTCTCGTACGCAATAATCCTTTTAGGCTGTAAAAACCTTTCAGAATTCGGAAACGAATTGAGAACTAAATAAAATACCAGAATTCTATGCAATACGCATTATTATAATGATTCATATATTATTTCCTTTTACACTAACAAATAACTAAACGCGTAATTGTGGCGTACGTGACAAACTCATCATTTGACTAACTCACTATCAAATAATTCACTGTAATTATTCACATTGACCTATAGTAATGGCTATGAAATATGCACCAACATTTCCATGTCAAATTGACAGGTATCATAGCAAAGGGCACCTCGTAAAGATCAAACATAAGCTCGTCAAATAATTCAGGGGTATTCCGCCACTTAGCATAAGGTCAAACTGACATTTCGTTCAGCATTTGCGCGAAAGGCAATTCATAATGTTGACGGGATGGTTGGGTAAACGTCACGCAAGAGGTGCTTTAGTGATGGGATAGTGGAGTGGATATATCGATATTATATACATCGATAAAGTCGGTCAGATGATAGCACCGCATTACTAAGGTGAATAAATACTCATAAAGCATGATAATGTGTTACTATTTTAGTTTATCGGTGATTTAATAATATGTTTTCAATATAAATTTATATGTGTGTTGTGGTTTTAAACATAACCATAAAATAAAAATAAAAATAGAACATGTACATAAAGTGCTTCTTTCGATTCACTATGCTTTGAAGTGTTTCTGTTATATGTTTGCTAAGACATATTCTAAAAGATTTTTGTTTTCAATATCGACAAAGCCAAGCAACTAAGCAACTAACCAACCCTTAAGCGTATAAATAAAATGGTAACTACTGGATCAGGAAACGGCCTGTCGTAGGCTCACTTAAAATATTTAGGTTCGAGTTAGGAAGTATGCTTGATTTAATTATAGTCATTCTAACTGATGTTAGACACGAAACGCAATCCACTGCAATAGATGCACGATAAATTGTTAGACTTGTAAAACAAAGCTGTATCACTAGATAATCATTGTTTTTTATACATTTTTGCAGTTACACAAAATAAATAAAATATCCTGCCATTTTTCCAGAGACAGGCAATAAATCTCATCTCGTTAAACAATTTGATCCATTTAAACTTCAAATCCCGTGAAGAAAACGTTACCCGAATCCATTCAAGTCGTATCATTCAAAAATGCGTCTCCTAATTTACGATTGTACTAATTAAGTCAATCTCCCATAAAATCCCCCTTTCTTAGCGACTCGTCTCTCGTCTGTAGTCGCATAAAACGCGAGAAAACCTAATGCCATTTCACGGCGGAGTAAACCTTTCTGTTGGAGTTAACGTCTATTTAAACTTGGCTTAAGTTAATCGATCGAGAAGGCCCTTAATTATGGCTTTATCTACGAAGCAATGAGGATCGAAGCGAGAGGATTTAACTCAGCTCGAATTAGCAGCATTATGCCAAGTTCACAACGTGGGTACGACGTTAACTCCTTCGTACAAAAACACTGCAAGAAAGTTGTAATTTAATCAACAATTTTGAAGTTCCAAATTCAGCCCTAAGAAAGAAATACTAATATCCAACGTTTTACTATACAGTACTGCAGCACATCTTAGCGATATAAAAGACACGAGGAGACAAGAGGATATTTTCTTCGCAACTCTCACAAGATATTTTAATAATTAATTGTGTTAAATATGAATGTGCTCAGCATAACTCGATATTAGTAAAGTAAACCATGAAGCGACGGTAGTCTGTGCGAATTAGCGTCAAACCGCTAACCTGGAGTGTCACCACGATATTAATATTCATAATCGACGCTCCTTGCATGTTATTATAGAACGTGGTGCGACGAAACTTGGGATGTTAATTAATTTTGGCATGTTTAATAGAGACGTTTCAAGTAAGAATTGCATTAACTAATTTTAAATGTCTAATCTTAATCGTTTTTCGTAAACCAAGAATAAATAATTCATTGTAGTAGATAGAGCAGTTGTTTTTAATACAATACTTGCTAACCGATATCGTATTATGTTTATTAAAAATATTTCGAACAAATAAAAAATCAGAGCATTAAACTTCATGTTGCAGAGTGTTCACACATAAAGCAAGATACGTAGGTAACAATTAATTTATAGCTGCATTGTTTTATATACTAATAAATATAATTCCATTTATGCATTGCTTGAAATATGAGGAAATGCGTAATAAAAACAGATGAGAAAACACAGATTTCGCGTTAAGTCGTGTGACTTGCAGTTCGCGGCTCCCCGCCGGGGCCACAAACCCTAATTATGTCTGAAACAATACCGCACCTTATTTTTATCCATTTTGTGCTCAATCATAATTACCAGATCCATCCTCGGGGATCCGCGAAAAATCATCATCCGTATTCCCTTAGTACCTTTATACCTTATATTAAAAGGAACGTATTAGTTATTTCAAATATTGTTTCATGATAATCTTGTCATAGAGCATATAAAGCAAATTATTTTTATTGGCTTCCAAATTAACAAACACTTTGTGCCATTTAAACTCTCAATAAAACTAGGGTTCATAAAAATAACGAGTTCGAATTCAATATACCTATTACCCAAGCAATTCCTAGTCAATCGGATATACGAAACGCATTGTGATACAATAAAAGCCTTTGAAATCAAACAACAGCTCCATAAAAGCGCGCTATTAATTACCTCAGTCTCGAATATTTATCTTTTTCACGGTAAACGCTTTGTGGGAAGGGGAAGTTTATATTTTTTTTAATTAATACCGTGGAAAATGTCAAAGTCACTGGGTGAACCATTTACTAGAAACATAATGTTAATTAATAGTCATGTAAAAAGATAAAAATATCTTTTGTGAAATGATTATTCAATAGAAATAAATTTATTAGTACGCTATAATATATTTACTGGTAGACTCTTTAGGATTTATGAAACGCTATATATGATTTTCATTCATACAACATGTAAGTAAATCTTTAATGATTATTCCTTTGTATAAGTGTCAGTCAACCCATTCTCTTGTAAACGAAGTGTATTCTATTGGAAATTCGTGTCACTTCACAGGGGTGCCCGGGAATCGTCAGCGTGAAAATCATTCATTAGGAAAACCTGTAGGAAAACATGGACTTAAAAGATTTCCCTCTCTCGTTAATTATAACACATTTCACGGACGAACGGATAGAGTTTGGAAACATTATTTTTGAGAATATAGTCTAATAATTGTTAAACCAGATTTATTTCTCATTCAATATGATGCTTTTTTCCATTTTTGTTTTGTGAAATTTGTGAAGTCGTAGCTATAATTATGTAGATTACATCTGTATGATTGTTATAATATTATAACACAACAATTTTGAAAAGCCCTCGGCTCCAAA
The DNA here is from genome assembly GCA_029959065.1 of Colias behrii. Taxonomy (NCBI): domain Eukaryota; kingdom Metazoa; phylum Arthropoda; class Insecta; order Lepidoptera; family Pieridae; genus Colias; species Colias behrii. The sequence continues at coordinate 8,964,599 of JARWMC010000005.1, read as the reverse complement.
CTTATCTCCTACAGAAACTGGGTTCGTAAAATAAACAAATTACCTCTGTGTGAGACTAGATATATGACTAGACAGAGAAATATCAGTTCTCATAATGGAAGCAATCATTTTTAATTGTAATAATTCATTTAATAACACAATCAAAGGGTAAATCGCTACCCAGCCTGGGTTTGATAAAATTTTATTACACGGACAAAGCTCACTTAAAATTAGCGTTATAAGCCCTCGCTCATACAAATTGCCTCTTTTATCCGAATTTATTGAAGGTAATTGATTTAATGCGCTCTTTGTTAACGATTATCTTACCCGTATAATTGTTTTTCGATAACAATTCAATTAATTTGAATATTATATAATGATATTGATTTAATACATAATATGTGACTAAGATTTTTATCAAGTGTATAAATTAATGCAAATAGAGAAAATGTCAGAATTTAAAAGTAAAATTAGAAACTTTATTTCATATAACGTAATAACTACAAAAATTGCGCCACAATAGAAAAAAATTAATGTTTCAGACTGTGTTTATATTAGCAACTTATTTCAAAACTTTACTGTTCAGCCTGAAACAACAACGTTACAAAATTAGCCTTTTAATAACTGGCTAACAGCTCAATTGGGATTTTTTAAACCCACAAGTCACCTGTGGCAATCAGAACTATAATTTCCGGTCAGTTCGAATAATTTCCAGACGGCTGTAGGCTGTAATTATGGCAATTGCTGTAATTGCAACACTAGCGGTTCAATATCGTATGAAAGGGGTTTTAATACTCTTTCTGTTTGAGTATAATTTACAACTCTGTCGTGTTGACACGGGGTACCTATAATCTATAGGCTAATTCTAAACAAATGAAAGGGTTAACATAAACATAAAGTTTTAGTTAACGTTAATACAAAGTTAGTTCAATGACAACTTATTTATATAAAACTATATATGCTGAAAGTAGATACATATACCTATTTAAAATGATTAAGAAGTACATTTTGGACAATAACATCACCATGTTGCTGAAGCAAATCTTTTCGAAGAAATCCTACATATTATATTTGTTTATAAAAAAACATATTTAAAGCTAGCTACGCTTAAAAAACTATTTGATTATTCTTAAAATAACATTACCTACATACACTACGCGACAAGCAAAACGGGTGAAAATCAAGGAAAATTTCGCGGCTTTATCTTTTCCCTTTAATTGTTGGCAGGAGTGCTATCTCGAGGTTTACTCACTCGGATTGCGGCCAATAAAATGTTACAACCCCTTTGTCGGATGCCGCATATACCGCGCTTTTGTCACCCGTGTACTTGCTTATTATTGTAGTTGTAAAATATTATTTGCGGTTTGTTTAAATAAGCGGGTAAATGTTTGAAACATGTTCTATTCAATCCTTTTGTGAAACATTTTCGTAATAGTATATTGTAAACTTATAACAAAATTTAATATTTTATTCGAATATTGCTATATTTTATTTAAAAATAACAATACCAAATAGTACCTACTTCCATAGTTTGTTAATACAGTTCAGATTCACAGTTTAACTTTCTTCCTACCAGAAGCATCTTAACATCATAAACACGTAGCGTCTATTTTGAATAATTTAGTTTGTAGGCATCCTCGCGCTTTCCAAACAACTAAAGAAATCCGCGAATACACATTTCTTTTGATATGTGAATAAAACGTGACTTCCTGTAATGGTATTGGTGTGGAAAAAGTTCGAAGTATTGTTATTATTGGTTATCTATAATATGTTGGGTGGTTATTTATAAAGTAGGTACCTACCTAAGAAAAAGCAAATATAAACATTTTTAAACAAATTAAACAAATTTATGGGACACGTTTAAAATTTTTTACTTACACTGTAATTACAGGTAGGCTGAAATTCCTTTGAAATATTAGTAGATGGAACTATTAAAATAACTTCCAATTACATCATTACGAAAGTCGAGTAGAGCCTTTAGTCAAGTTCGCATATTTTTAAATATATTTTTGCATATTTTTAAATAAATTTGGTAGCGAACCGACATCACGGATATGTATCGAAATAAATATCCCTTTATTTATGTGTATCGTTTGACACCGCAGCCTTTTGTGAAAAAATCTCACGTTCGATACGCTCTACGCATCGCGATCTGTATGACTCGCGACACACGATTTTGTAGAGACGTGACGGAATGAGGTCGATAAAAAATTTAACATAAATAATTAAATACCAGTTCAACACAACTTCTGCTTGTTTTGATTGACTTTTCTGTCAGATTAAATGAGAAATAATCGTGAACTAGAGTTAAACTATCACTAATGTAACTCGTAAGTGTAACTATTAAACTAATATGTATTGTTATAAACCCGGCGGTTATAATATGAAGTGATGTGAAAGTGCTTATGAAAATTTTTTTGCTCTATCGCGCAAAAACAAATTAATTCATGTATGAATGTATCCTAAGAATCTCATGATATCAATGAATTGTCATCATTAGCCAAATTATTACTTATTATGCTAAATATTATAACTGCTAATCTTTCACATTAACTTATAACAGATAAAAACCACACATCATACTGCTGGCTTTGAAAGCCTCATTACCCCCTCTAATAAAAACAAAGGAAATATTCTTCACCAAATAATCGATAAAATCAGCACATCCCTCATATGAATAAAAGCGAATAGGCTCTGTCAATAGTTGGGTTGGTATTTGCGAGGCAAACAGGTCGCTTCTGCGCGGGTAGGCGCCGCCGCAATCGCGTGCCCTTGTCAACACGATTGGGCATTTCATTCTTTTAGAGAAATTTCATTGTTTAAATGTAAAACTGGGAATATTCCAATTGGCCGCTTTTCATTACATATTTCAAGTCAAGATATTGTAAAATTAAGATAGGAGCGGTTAAGGAACATAGGAACAGTTAATACTACTAACTATATCCTCCTTAAACTTAATGTAATAAAGAAAACATTTACAAGCTAAACATTTAGGATTAAAAAAATAGGAACACTGTAAAAAAATAGGAACGTTGCTATAAATAAGGGACTGTAAGTAACAGTGTTGTGAGAATGATTACATTGCACATTAGTCTTGCCCCACAAAAACATCCACAATTCAACAAAAACAAACGTGCGGATTGCCTCTGAGTGATGGTAATTTGTCAGGTGTGTAGAGCAAAGAAGTTCTACTGTAGATAATACACCTCTACCAATAGTTTATTTTGTACTGGACTGAACAATATTGTTGATATAAGTGAGAGAGATAATATTACATTAAAATTATATACTTAAATCTATTAAGAATTATGATAATTAATTAATCTATGTATTCATTTATTTTATTTTTTTGCAACAAATAAGTTATAGATGACACATATGTGAAAAGATATAACTAACTCTATCTTTTTATAATAAGTATAGGAACACTAGCAGGATATTTTCTGCATACAATAGTCAATATGTGTATATGCCTCTCAGAGAAAACTTTTATAACCTCAACCATGTATTATTCTTTGGTGAAGTGCGTGGGAACAATCCGCGAAAGAACAACGCGGTTGCTCCCGCTAACGTCTTGTTCAAACAGAATGAAATATCTTAACGCGTCTCCTAATGGTCCTCATTTATTTCCCTCCCGAATCTCGCACTGAGCGCTCCTAATTATTGCGTTTCCAGTAGGGTTATTAAGTTTTGGTTTAAATGAGAAATGGGCGCATTCGTTCCGTGCTCAACGTGATATCTTCTCGCGCCAAAGGTCTTAAAATTTAATTTTAGATCATGGCGTAATGATGTAATTAAATAAATCGTCGGCGTGCTTGTTTTCAGTAAATAATTTTCAGCTTCACAAATATTTTATGTAGAGATTTTAATATAAAGTAACTAACATGATATCATTGTGATATTTTATTTTTACTTAGGTATTTGTTTAATTTATTATGTAAATTTACAGATAATATTTGCTATTGTACCATAAATTATTTCATGCTTATAAATTGAAATAAAAAACACATTTTAACTATCAATAGATTTTTTTTTCAATCATATTGTAAATGTTCAAAATCATGTTAACTAAACGAACCATTATCTACCTATAAACTGATTATATTGCATTGCTGCTATATCGCTCCCATAATGTGATACAAAACTTTAAGGCAATTTAGCCGTAGGCCTAAGCTCATACATATATTGTTTAAAGCCCCTGGCATTAACAAATATCTAACTTTCTTCAGATAACTCGACGCTGCGTCTTAAACTTCTCTAAGAAGATTTACATACTTAAGCGTTTGGGTAGAAGTCAGTAAAATAACAAATTTAGTTAAAGAATATAATTTTGCAATCTTATAAATTAATAATTTATATAATTCGCCCATTTTTAAACTGTAATAATAATTTGTAATAACTGCCTATGCATATGATTCACTTTAAATAAAATTATTTAACATAGTGCTTGTGTTAAAATTAAAAATAAAAGGACTTTCTATGTATGCTCTAGGATTCTAAGTATCATATTTACTAATTCATATTTTAATATACTAACTTGTGGTCTCCAAATGTGACGTACCTACTTACCTACTTCTACGAGAAATTAACAAGGAAATTTCACACATTTCAGAGCTTCGTAGGTGTGGAATTGTTTATAATTCCTGTACATACATCAGTTATCCAAAGCAGTCGGGCGATTCGTAGCCACCTTGTAGCTATGCGAGCGTTACGTGGTCTACGAGTAACACATGAAAGGACACTCTACCAACAATATTATACTGTTGTTGTAAAGATAAAGATACTTATTATTATTAAAATCGTCTTGCAAGGTACGTAATTGGTAATTATATACAAATTACTCTAATACTGTTGCTGTGTTTTGTAAAAATGTACACGTGTGTGTGTGTGTGTGTGTGTGTGTAAAAACGTAGGTACTTTTTAAATACCTACCTACGTTTACGTTTCTCTTATATGAAGGTCTCTACCTATATATAAAGGTATAATATTATTAAAATAATTAAACCACATCATAAATCCCTCTAAAATGTACCTATACTAGCTTAGCGTTTAGCTACTATTATGTATTCTGTGCCTATACCGTCCACTTAATAATAATTTTACATGTTATACGAAATAGAGCATATTCCCCATAGTTCGATAGAGTGGCCTCAACTCCAAATGCTTGAAAACCGCCTCAAGGCACGAATGCCTGGCAAGACAAACCGAAATCTTATCAAGCGTCCGCCATGTTGGTCTCGTTAATAAGCAAAACTACTCACAAGGGCCGCCATAACTTACCTGAAGGCTGTTTGTGGAACATATTGCGCGGCGCCAATGGCAAACACTTGTACTACAAACTCCGATAACTTATGGACGGGCGCGGCCCGATGTTACTTTATTACCTTTGGATAATTTGTATTAGTCCGATTGAATAATTATTGCGAGTTCACCACGTATTAGTGTAGATATTAATAGCTGTTGAACGACTATCATCCAACAGTTGCTTGTGGATAAATCTGTAAGGGCAAAATATAGGAGAGAAGGTTTAATGAAATGATGATGATGACGCACAGTTTCCTCTATAATGAAAACAAACAAAAAAAAGTGTATTTTGCTGTATGCTGCATATCATTAAGGTGACGAAGCATGCTAATTTCTTATATTACATTGTAAATGTTGACTATGATCACAATTTCTAATTAATATTCTTTAAAAAGGTGCCGAATCCAAAGAACCAATTTATTTTCTTTCCCTCTTATTTAAATAATGTTTGACAAAAGGATTCTTATTAATAAAAGAGAAGGCGGACAAAAAGAACTCTTATAAATGTTAAAGAGCCTGTAAATGTGGCATTTTCTTTATAATAGCGGAGGAATTTTAACCCTTCACAATATAAAAATGAATGAATTTTTCAACGACTCATTTCTACGAAAGGTTGGAATTGCATCAATTTAATTTTGAAAGCGCTTTACACGAGCGACTTCGATTCAAACAAATGCGGGGTGATGAATCTCATGGGAGCGGTTTATTTCATAGCAATTAGTTAGCTACAGGCAGAAGATTCGTCACGAATGAACGAATACCCCTTTCAGGAACGCTTTAAATGCTACGACGCACTCGCGATGTATCCGTATACCTACATTATTTTATACTGACATAAAATAAAAATAATTGTGGTCAACTTTATGTTTCTTTATTTATTACATATGGCAAAAACAGCATGTAATATTACGATATTGGTTTTAATTTGGAAAAATATTCAACAACCAACTGCATACTACGCAAGTATTTATTGAATGGAAAGCTTAACCCATAAATCGTCATAGATACGACATCGTTTATCGAAATAAACGATATCGTATCGTACGGTATAAGTATTTCCATAAAAGAAGACCAACTTGTTCATCTAAACTGAGTTGTCGGGAAATCTGTAACAAAACGGCCGTTGAGGCAAGTTCAGACAATAAACAAAGTCGGAGATAAGCGAGTTGCGACTTCATTGTTCTGCCGGGATTCCACGATACTGCGGCTGAGAGGGAGTTGACGCAATTATTAATAAAATTACTTTCCTTGGAATTGGCATTTAATTCTAATTCTTCTTTTGTTTGTATGGTGTAAGCAGGTACTTTCTTAAGTTCAATAGGCATTCTTGTAGCTAATTGCTGTTTTGAAGAAAAGATCTTATTTTACTACCAGTCGTAGGTAACTGTAGTTAAAATAAGTAACACGAAATGTACAGATAACACATACATTCTCTTTGGGCTTAGAACATGTCAAATATCCATAAAAACTAAAAGGTTTGTGACTTCCTTTTCCTTCCATTTCTTTCTATTGAAGAAAAATGTTACCTATTTTCTCTTTCTTTTCATTTTCGAGAGGCTTTGTGATTCAATTTTTATCATAAATTAACCAAAAAGAAAAAAGTTATTATAATAATGTATTATAGATACGTATTAAATATATATTGACTAATCATCTTATTACAAGCATTCCCAACCGACGAGACCCATCGAAAGTTCGTTAAAGTAATGTCACTCTATTTTACTTCCCCTTTTCAGACGAAAGAGATGAAAATAGGAATAAACTTAAACGAAACAAGGACAAAAGCACCGAGATAATATCCCATAATCACAGTTTTGTTTTCCAATCGGTACTAACGATTATTGGCGTGTTATTCGGGTGTCGTTTTGAAATTGCTTTAGTGTAAGACAAGTCGTTATCAAGTCTAATAAAAAGAGAATGGGTGATTCGATTAGTGTGCTTCGAGGTAATTATATATTTTACAACTTGTTTCCCTGTTTATTAAGGTTATTATTAGTTTTCGTAGACACAATAAATATTGATACATGAATTATACCTACCGTCGTAAAAGGACAAAATAAAGTCTTGTAATTTATTTGAGGACCTTAAATTTATATGTATGCTTTCCTAGTTGCAGATAAAATTGCATATTCACTTTGGGGTACACGAAAAATTGTAAATTAAAATTTTGTCCTCGCTTCCCAAAACTGAATGGAAATTACAAAGGATTGGTGAAATTTTCAAGTAGCTAGCTACTATTCATTTATTACAAAGTAACATAAGAGGTTGAATATATTAAAATTGCAGATTGGCTTCTTTTTGCTTTACTTAGTTGGAATTTTTATATATGTACTTAGTTAGTTGGGTAATTCTAACAATATACCTAGCTTTAATATCTAGTTACCTATCAGATTTGATCTTTACGATTGCAACTACATTCCTCTATGGGATGAGTTTAATGCCAGGTCATAAAAAATAATCGCTGTATAAATCTATGTGCGGGATAGAGGTGAAAGGTACTCTTCATCTTTCCTTACCAAGCAGATAGAAAACGTTACATAATGTAAGTACGACAAAATAAATTAACTCTTATGTATTTAAAACGATAATATAAGTACATCTCTCGGTGCCTGATAGATCTTTGCTGCTACCACTTTTAAATTCTAAATAAACACCTATCGGGCGTAGCAAAAGAATAACATTATGAAACCCAATGACATGAATATAATAAAATATAATAACTTGCACATTCACCGGAATTGGACATATATTTTATAAGGACTTTAACGGGAGCTTAACGTTTAAATTAGTTTATTCCCCTAAAGCAGAACCACAGGGAAGGGTTGGAAAATTTAAATTACAAATAAAAGCACTGAAAAATATCTACCTACGAGTGGGTAGTGCCTCAATAACGACTTCCCTTAATTAAAGCCGAAAGAGTAATAAAGGGAATTAATCTGTAAACTTGAATGGTGTTATTGTCAAAGAGAAAGTGAGAAGTGACTGCATAACAAGCCATCAACGATTTTAATATTTATTTTTCACTCCGCTGACAATTGATGGGTTTACGTTTCATAGCAAAAAATATTGCCACAAATGAGAAAAATGTCAATTTCATTATACTCAAAATTAGTTCTAGTTACATTTGGCATAATTGAAATTCCCTTCGAAGTAGAAATTCGACAAAAAATAATAAAGAAGTTTGTTAGAGGACAAAAAGACCTTTCAACAAACAAATGTTCTATACAGCCCCAAAAGCTGTAATTGGTCATAAGAATTTCGATATGAACTCGACCTAATACAGCATATTAGGCTTGGTCCATATTGAAAGCTTCATATCGACCCCGATTTTGTACGTCAGTCATGACGCTCCAATGGCCGAGCCACTCAACTGTGTCAGATGCTATATTGAAATATGTCAGCCGATTGGGCATCCGTCCGACATGTAACTGCTCCAGGATCCTTCACATCAAAGTACCTGTATTTGATCTGCATGCTTCTCTGAATTTTGGATATCAGCATATTAGTTTGCAATGTACAATATGTATACCAACGTATCGGATTGCGAGTGAATTATGGATTCGCTTCTGTTGCAAATTTGCAATGGTTGGTGGTAATGAAACACTTTACTAGACTGTAGGCTGTATATGCTGTTATTACAAATGCTTTTACAAGAGCTGAACCACAGGACTATATAGTATGACGCACACATACATAACATACATGATACATTACACACTACATCTCCCCTCATAGAAAATAATAAAAAAAATAGTAATTAACATTTTTTTTAGCTGAATATAATGCAAATTTTTTCTTCGTTTTTGGTTACATATCTTAATACCTATCATATAAACGAGTAAATAAAATCAAAATTAAAATTAAAACAATAGCATGGATTTCCACTTATTAATAATTACTAATTTTTAAAACTCCAAAAAAGAACATTCTATATGATTACACATTGGCTTACACACTAAATAGTAACGAATATTAATAGATTAAAACAAAAATCTAAATTTACCTACTTCAAAAGTAAGAAAAAAAAATTGAAAAATTATACAATATTAGAAAATATTTTATCGTCATATCCGTATTTAAAAATGTCACAGTCCGTAATTAATTAATAGTCATATCCGAGTAAAATAATTATCTTTCAATAAATCTTACAATATATTCCCATAGAATACGTTTATTTATGTGCTTACAGTTTACACATCATACTTAGAAACGACATAATATTCATTATCTGTATTAAATTTTCTTCATATATTTTATTCTTTATGTACTTTCTCATACGTACGATATCAAGATACACAATTTCATTTAGGGTAATCTTCCCTCTTAATATTTATCATAATTATAATTAATAACACCGTCGTGTTTTATATTATTCATCTTATTATATTCAATAATTCATGATACAAGAAATATATTTATTTATTTATAACATTAACATTAATTCAGGCAGTTCTTTTAACACATCATTATATTATCATATATTTTATACCTTTATTTATAGGTACCATGTGTCCAAGTTATCTTCACGAGTGGTAGCTCGACCTAATCATGATCAGAATTACAAGGATTCGTGCCTGTCTTGTAACCTGGTGTACCTTGTTTCTAACAATAAATCATATCATTTCACTTTTCAATTGTAGCTCTCAGGCTTACATATAAATTTATTTTTATTTTTCATACAATATTAATTCTTATTTCTCCGAGTAATTAAATGTCACATTATTATAGGAATATAAAAGAAAAACTTAGGTGATCAAGCTAAGATTCCATCTATACCCTAACATAAAAAAAAAACAATCTGAGTAAATTTTTTTTGTACTCATACAACGACAAATATTTACTTTTTCTCTTCTTCTATATTCTTCTAGATTTATCATGGTAATTCATTTAATCAAATAAGAATATACTTCATTGGTCGTATATGGTCGTATACCTATATTATCTATCCTTACCTAAATCATCTTGAAATATAAATTTAATTACATTTTATTAGTTACAATAATTTTTATTTATGAAATTAGTTAAATCCTCCGAATCCAAAATGTTAATTAAAAAAATTAAAGTTTCACACTCAATTGAATTGACAAGATCGTATTGCATTACGAACATTTTATAAAATGCACAGAACGATGCATTGTGACTACCTAGTTACCTACATGGTAACACGAAATATGAGACGAAATTACAGACGCTGCATACCATTTCCCTATTTGGTAGCGCTTTATAAAACAAACAATGAACTAATAGAATTATCTGTTACTAAGTACTTTGATTATACATAGCTATATATATTTATGTATAATAAATATAACATAATAATGGTTTTTGACAAAAAAAAATCTTTTAACTAAAATAATTCGTTACCTTACATTAATGTAAAATACACTGCTTGAACTTTAAATTTCACTTTTAGCTTTTTTTTCTTTCACCAAATTAAACTTTTATTCCGTCGTCACTTGAATTTCGGGACATTCGGGATTCTGGTCAATTTGGGAAAACGTCTGCTATTCACACTGGCTGATCTCCCGGCTCCAGCTGCATCCTTCCAAATCTCCAATTTTATTTCACAATTTTTTCATAAATAGATGATATTCCAAATCTCCATAGTTTTATTTTTGTTTTAAAAAACTTTCTTCGTCAAATAAATTCTGTTCTTAATTTCCATATTCACGTTCGTCGATTTTTTTATTATATTGATAAATTTTCTATCCGGTACATTGCGATTTGCGAATACGCATAAAAATTATTTGTTTAAATTTTGACTTTTAAAATATTATTTTTCAAAAATGATCCATAGCTCAGTACTGCCGCGAGGCAGCACTGGCAGGGTCGCCATGCAATGGTTGGTGGTAATGAAACACTTTACTAGACTGTAGGCTGTATAATACTGTTATTACAATTGCTCTTACAAGAGCTGAACCACAGGACTATATAGTATGACGCACACATACATAACATACATGATACATTACACATAATATAGCTAAGTATGCAATAACCAATATTGGATACTTAGCTATATTATGTGTATAATTTACGTGATTATATATTATGATTTAATGAAATTTATATAAATGAAAATTATATTGCGTGTTTAATTAAATCATCCCCTATTTTATTTATCCACTTTATTTATTTTTGACTGGTGTTTTTAAATGTTTAATAATAGGTAATTAGTATGTAATTACGAAATTATATTCCTATTAAATAATTAGGAGATAACAAAAATACAAAAAAATATTATGACTTTTATTCAAAGAATCGTCTACACTGTAGACTCTACAGAGAGTAAGTATCACATTTTAAGGTAGGTAAGTTAACGAAAACACTAAGTAACTACATACAATATTATAAGTAAAGTAAAATTATTATTTTATTCAATATCTATCATATAATCACATGAGGTGAGGTCGCATGCTATAATTGCTTAATTTTAATTATAAATAAATATTATTCTTAGTTAGATGTAATTAATATCTATGTTCTTTTATAGTTATAAACTAATCTATTTATTGTACTAGCTTGTGCTCCGTCTCTTACAGGCAAGTTGTAGTACATGTCATCGTAACTTGCGTATCGTCGTGTACTTGGCTTTATATCAAGTTGAATATAATCTCCCTCTTCCGTTCTTACCTGTCCACTTTCTTTTCCACTATACCTTGGATCTTCGTAAATTGTTATCGTTTGCTTTCTATGAGCAACTACGGGTGCATTAGCAGGAACATCTGCGGGAATCTCAGCAACTGGAGAAGAACGGGACTCTCCATAACGATAACCGTAGCCATGGTTAGGACCGTGGCCGTAACCACCATCATGTCGTATACCATGATCATCATAGTAACCGGGACCGCCATAATCTCGCCCCCAATCAGAATTCCTGTCCCAATCGCGACGCTCATCCCAACCGGGTTCTGCCCAGTCCCTTTTGTCTTGCCATTGATTCCAGTCCCAACCAGGATCGTGGTGTGCTGGTGGAGCATGATACACGTGTGGCTCTTTGTACTCGCGACGATCGTGAACGTTATCTCTGTCATAATAATTACGAGCCTTGTGATGTTTGTTGTAGTTTTCCAAGTCTTGTAAATAGTGATTTTTTCCATAATCCTGATGACCTATTCTTTTGTCGCCTATATCAGCGTGTCGGCTGTGACCTCCACCTCTGTAATGATCACGGAGATATTCGTGACCGTTGTTGTGGGAGCCTTTATAATTCCTACCGTCACGGTTATCGTAACTGTTTAGTTTTTTATTATAGGCGGATTGATCACCTTCATCATTGAAATCGTCAAAATAAGTGCTTTTGTTAGAAGATTCATCTTTATGGTAGGAATTTTGAAAACCTTGCTTATGGTGCCCCTTTTTATGACCTCGCTTATACCCATTCGCGTGACTATCTTCGGCTTGATCTTGTTTGACGTTTGATCCACCATATTCATCACTTTCTGATTCTGATTTCGTATCAAAATCTTTCTTCAAATATTTTAGATCATCGGTGGTTTTTGAATGTTGATTGGAGTGATTGTCATTTACGTTACTTTCAATGTGATGATCTTTTTCTCCCTTTTGTTTTTCTAATTTTACTATTTCAGCACCTTCATTATGTGATAGGTCTTTCGAATGTTCTTCTAAGGCATCTTTGAGTACCGATGCGCTCACCCTTGATGTCACCAAGATAACACAAATAAATAATGTTAAACGTTTCTTGCACCAACGAACCATTTCATTACTTCTTTATGATTAAAACATTTAAAGTGACTTCTTTGAACTTAAAATCTGTAGTAAATGGAATTTGTGTTGCGCAAGTTCATTTATACTGCCTCCAACTATGTTAAATTTCGCGGCTATTAGGGCACAATAACAGGAAGCTCCCTGCGTAGAGGGTACAATGAGTACCCAAAAAGAATAACATAGTTACTTTGACCGTGACATGACGATTTTCAGTGAAGCTAGAGTACCGTGGCCCGAGCGTCATGGAGGTCAATCCATATTGATTGAATCATTTGAAATAGCACATTTTATATTAAACACTATAACTATATTAAACTTAAAAATAAGCTAATGTTAAACTTTACATAGTTTGTCCCTAATTAGAAATTTGTGCTTGCTTTACAACTATATACAGGGTTACCGGGAAAGTCGTACAGAATATTGAAGGACGTTATTATTCAGGTCATTTCTGATTGAATTGGTCCCATAATATCCGAAACCTAACCGTTATGGAGATATTGAATTTTAAAGATATTTCATAAAAATCTTTTTTCTTTTGGCTTTTCTATCATTTTTTTTCGATTGGAGCTACTAGGGCCCGGTTTTTTTATGTTTTCAATTAGAAGACATGTCAATTAATAAAAATGACCAACAAAAACTGAACCTTTTACTAACAGCTTCATGTCATGTCTTTTTATGTCCAGTGTAAAATTCAATTTATTTTTTTATTATTTTATTATATGGATCCACCCGCACCCCATAGTCGATATCAATTTGTTGACCGAAATCAAGTGGTCTTTATTGATTGTGTATGGTTGAATTTTGGTTGTCTATAATAAATAAATAAACTTAAAATTAAGGACTTTTAAATTATGTGAATTATCGATATAGGTATACTACATAATGTTTAGTACCTATAGTATCTTGCTATGCAAAGTTTTAATAACTACCGCGTTGCCGAAATTCGGTCGTCTTGTTACGTGAAGACGTCCGACAATAAAGGACCAAATAAATACTTTAAGAATAAAAAAGTATTGTCTATATTTTTTTATAAATTATTTAATTATTTTCCTCGACAATCTTGAAGAGTAGCGAAATTGTAAAAAAAATCTTTGATATTTCTTAAATGTTCTATGATAGGATAGAAATGAAAAACGTTTTAAAGTTATTCATATATTTACTAGAAAAAAATACAAATAAATAATAACGGTGTAACAAGTTTAAGCACATTATCATTCCGATAATTTAAATCCATTAAACGAACAAGCGCACAAACATACACATCAGAATGTATGACCATAAACTAATATTGCTTTTATACAGATAGGAATATGTATAATGAAATAAAAAGTAAATTAGCTTGACTTAAAATCTCAAATAAATAAGGATCAATCAGATATTTTCTTATGATATTACAAACTTATTACTAACAACCGTAAATGTATCTGACGAAATGCTTTACTTTGTTTACAAAAAAAAATGTTAGAGAAGTCCGCTTCAAAAATGCAAGAAAGTTTACTAACATTTAATAACAACTCTAATTTGCAAACAGTTAAGAGATTATTATTGTTTTATACTTTAATCATTACAAAGGATTGACATTTTCGTAAAGTTAAATGTAAATAAATAAATTAGTAACGTCACTTTACAACTAATTTATCTAAACAAAAAAACGTTAAATAAAATGAAAAATTTGTACAACACAATTTTCTATAGATGGAACATTACGTCTACTAGTATCGCGAGGTGATCAAAATAAACGACTAATATGTCTTATCCTAAATTTTATTTTTCTATAAAAATATTATAAATCCATAGCAAGTCCTGTACTTGACACTTCTTGTTGATAAGTTATTTAAATGCAACTTTCAAGTTCTCTAAAAAACAAATATATTTCCACGTCAAAGTGTTTATCCGCCTCGAAGGACCATTTGTTGGCCAACGGAACTGACCGCCGTAACTGAGAGTTTAGCTTTCATAGAATTACATCACTTTAGCTTGATTTCAAATGTGTGAACAACACTTCCACTTTATAAATTTAGGCTCCACAAGATTCAATCCATTTCATAGTAAGTGTAAAGTAACTTTGATATTAAATGTATGAGCTTCACACTCACACTGAGTAAATTTTTTGGCTCAACAAGTATTTTTTTTTGACGTGACAACGTCTTAAATTAGGTTGCGGCTGGGAGTCACTTATGAAAAAGTGTAACGCTCGGTAACGTTACGATGAGTCACCGAACGAGAGAGAGGCCCGCGGTCTGCCGCGCGCGCAGCACATAAATATTCTACCGAGAAAAAGACGTTGTCACGTAAAATCTTCGCCCGTAAAACCGACTTTACAGGCAACCATTTTTTTTTTTTTACACCAAAACAAACATTTGACACCTATAGGATATTATATTTCTTCCATCACCTTCCCATCCTAGCAGATTTACCGTTATACTGTTTAAGCAACAGGTCCATTCATTTCTTTGAGACCTAGTTTACTGATACGGGTCCGTAATTCATCAACTAGACTTTCTCTGGGCACTTCATTCTCTTCCCTAGTAGTAATATTACGGATTTTAACAACACCCCGTTTCAATTCAGACTCTCCGAGTACAACAGCAAATGGTATACCATTTTCTTCGCAGTGCTGCAATTGGTTGAGCATCTTGGGATTCTTCTTGTAGGACTGTTCAGTCTGAAAATAATATGTACAGTTTAAAACGGTTGCAATGTTATCATTATATTTAATATTTCTTTAGATGGTCAGTGAATATTGGAACCTATGTTTAGGACACACTATTTGATGCATTATTGATTACAAATTATTTTAATGTACACAATAAACCATTTTTTTATAGCGTATTATGCAATTTCAAATAAAAAAATAGCAAACGTAATGTCGTTAATTTTATGTTAAACCAAACCCAAAATAAGTTCGAGAAAAGGTAGGTAGAGCCCATCACGCGTCGTTTGTCTCGTTTTGGCGGGCGCATTACCGTGCGGAGATTAACACTTTACTGTTTAACTAGCTTCCGCCCACGACTTTATACGTGTATCCCCGTTTTTCCCCGTTCCCGCAAGAATTTCGGGAAATCCTTTCTTAGCGGATGCCTACGTCCTAACATCTACCTGCATGCGAAATTTCGGCCCGATACGTCCAGTGGTTTGGGCTGTGCGTTGATAGATCACTATATCCGTCACCTTTGAGTTTTATATATATAGATACTATTAATATACATTTCGATGCTCCTGTGTGTTTTTAATTATTATTTCTTACCTTAATCCCCGCATTCCACAATTCGGAGCATATCTTGAGCCGCTCATCTAGGAAGTTCTTCTGCGCGGACGCCACATACACGTCAATGTCGCTGGTCCGCACGCTAATGTCACCTGCGGCTAACTTCGCTTCTAACACTGAGAACACACGCTCTACGCCTATACTCACTCCGACGCATGGCACCTGAAAGTTTTTATATTGTAATGAAATTATACCGGAGTGGAGATATTGTAAAAATACGTATAAAATATAAATATTTTTACCGATGGCAATACAATTGTAATACAATTAAACGCATTAAATGGATTATAATATTTCTTAAATAACAATTATAATGTTTATTACATTGTTTATTTAAAAACAACGATCAGGATGCTCGGCTTTTCATGGTATGTAAGCAACAGCAAAGTAAGTGATCAATCATCAACCATAATTGAAAATTAAATTACGATATTCATTTTCTTTTACAGAAAACAATCATAACACCACATATGGTACAAAATGGTGCACTATTGATTCAAATTTACGCAACACCATATTTGAAATTCGTGCTGAAATAGATACAAAAATATTTATAAGATTGTGCAACAATATTCATGATTGTTCAACCTGTATGGAAAAACGAAATAGAAATTAATTACCCACTTGTTTATGCTTTGAATCAAACATTCCCACGAGATTGTCGTATCTACCGCCGCCCGCGATAGATCCAACCGTTTGTTCCTCGTTGCCGATTTTGATAGGTTCTAAAAATAAAATAGCATGAGATTTTATCATCAACACATATTCTGCAATTGATTTCACATCATATTTAAATAAAGTGAAGTTAATATTTTTGTTAGACTATCGCCTGGTAGACTTTCTTATGCTAACATTACACACAAGAAATACACTCAGCAAATATATATTCGAATACGTATATAACAATTACTATATCAAAGAAATAATACTCTAAAATAAATATGAGATAAGTCTTATAGAAAAAGATACTTACGTGTCAGAACCGCTTCATAAATAACACCAGTATAATAATCTAATCCTCTGGCAAGGCTCAAATCAAACAGAATTTTATCTTGGATTCCAAGAAGTTCACAATAGTGCAACAATAATTTGAGTCCCTCCAAGCCTTCCACGGCACTCTTTGATTTAGAAAGCTTCTCGTCTTGCAGAAGTTTCTGGGCTAATTCAGAACCTCCGTTGAGACGAACATACTCCCCGATTCTGTCTGCTGCTTCTGGTGTTACACCCTTCTCGTTAATCATTTCAGTTCTCACTTCCTCCCACGGTAACTGAAAGCAATAAAAAAATATTTAAGGTGGTGCTTTATAGAGTTTACTCTAAAAAAAATATTTTTTTCATGTTTAGATTTAGAAGCAAATGACTATAATTTATACTTACTATAAACATAATACTAAAGATTTTTATAAAAAAATTGTTTGAATTATTTTAATTTTAATTTACATCAATTAAAATGACGGTTGTTTGAACATTGTGAATTCAAAATACTAAGAAACATAAAATACAAGCAGTAGAAATAAACATTCCAATGAGATTTGAAATATTAAATTGACCAACCAGGTGTAATTTAAAAACTAATCAATTGTTATAAAAAGCATAGCATCCACCTCACGCATCATTAAATAATAAACAACATAATACTACAAATTCCTGCAAGCTACATAACCATACCATTACATTTCTTTAAGCACTTGGTGATAATTATAACCATCCAATATCCGAAGCAAAACCGGTTCCCCGTCGCCTAGCAACGGAGCATGCTCCAGAGCAATAAAATTAACATCCACTCTCACTATGTCACTACAACTCAATGACATTACAAGTTACCTTATCAAGTTTGTCGACAGTGGAGCAAGTAGACCGGAACAGGTCTGCGGGAACGCCGCACGCTTCGAACATGCCGTCGAGCAATCTCCTGTGGTTCACCTTGAGTATGTATTTGCCAATATCAAGGGCATCCAGGATCTCCGTGACCACTTTGAGGCATTCCGCGTCGGGTATCATGGGATCGTATTGGCCGGCGATGTCGAAATCCTAAAAAGAAGTTTTCTTTATAAATTTATATTTATAAAGCATTTGACGCCGTAAAACCAAAAATATCAAACTCAAGCATACCTAACTTAAAAAATGTGTTCAACCGTAATGCATGATTCATAGTAGTTGAAATAAATCTAAATTTTGTGTAATGCACAAATCTTGTGAATGGCAGGTTAGACCTTCTATCTAACAAGGCCAAATAATACTCTTACAGTGTAACCTTTAGAGTACTAACTATAACTATAACAACCTGCATTTATGTATTGATCTAGTCTAATTTTAAAGTAAATTATAAAATGGGCATTCAATTTGATGGATTAGTTTATACAACAACGATAAAAAATTAAAAGTTCCTGGATGCTAAACCAATCAATACAAATCTTATTTTTGAAAAAAATTAACACATTATAGCAGTGGGATAAAAAGAAATAATAATTTGATTATTAAAAACTTACACATTGATAAAATTCTCTGTATCTCCCTCTAGTCATAGCAGGATTATCTCTTCTATATACTTTAGCAATGTGATATCTCTTCAAATTTGAAATTTTGTTCATGGCCAAGTATCTGGCCAGTGGCACTGTCAGGTCATATCTTAGTGAAAGGATTTCACCACCCTGATCTTTCAAATCGTAGATTAATTTTGAATCTTCACCATATTTTCCAGTTAAAACTTCCTGCAAGTAATATTTTAATCAGGTACAAAGATAATCTAATTAATTTACAAAAGGAAATTGTATTACACTAGTATTCACTCAAGAACAGCTGCATTATTCTGTTAATTAACATTAATTATAAATTTTATACAATTATTAATTAAAGCATAGTTAAATTAGATTAAAAAATCATATTTAACAATTAAGCTTAGACTATTATTATACCTTTAATTCGAAAACTGGTGTGTCGATACATTCTGCACCATGTTTTTTAAATACATTTGTAATTTTCTGCAGAACATTATTTCTTATTGTCATCTGCTGGGAATTATAATCCCTTGTTCCTTTTGGAGTTTTGAGGGTGAATTTTTGAGGTGCCGCATCTTCTGCAGGACCCAACTGAGCTTTAAGTGCCAATAATTTTGCAACTTCTTCTTGTATCTGTAATTAAAGACAAAATTATACTCAAAAATAAAGAAAGATTAATAAAACACTACAAGAAAAGCCTCTAAGAAGTCCTAAGTTTTTTGCTAATAGCTCGATGTAACCAATACCTTGCAAGAGGAAGTTGTTGCAATACTTTTTGAGAAACCACCTCTGAAAGCTGCATTACACAACAATAGTGCTGTTGCATTATGTCTCAAGTCTACAAATCTTAACGCTTTGTGAAACATGCTTCTCTAATCAATACTTTTCGACTTGCCCCAATATGATTCCTCGTCACCACTGATGTTTATATTACCGGAAAAAAACAAATAAAATTGTTACTATAAAATTATTATGTGGCAACGAAATAACCATATGTGGAGGCTCAAATTTAATACAATAAATTGCAAACATCTAAACACATCAATACTAGTAATTGGTGCAATATTATATTTCAAAACACACCTGTTCACCATAACTTTTTGTACAACCCCTTAACATTTTAATAACATTTGCTGATGGACAAGCTTCAGGAAATAATTCTATCTCAGAGTCACTGAAACTCCGCATATGGTACCACCATCTCTTTAAATATACATATTTATAGAAATTTATGTCACTATTTAAAGTTTTTAGCAGTTCTATATCATATTTACTGGGTAAATATCCACAAACATAGCTGTATTCGGATAGGTGTCTGTCAATTTCATCAAGATCTTGAAATGTTTTAGTTTGTGTACTAACCTACAAAATCAATGGTAGAAGTTGATGATGCAATGTGTTATAAATTTAACCTATGCATTACTTTAGGGATTACATTTTTTACATACCTTCTCGTTCGCTTCTTTGGCTGCTTTTAATTTTCTAACAAGATCACCCTGTTCCTTAATTTGTTGTAACAATGAGTTTTGCAAATCTGCCATTTCTTTAGATTTTTCAAAAATATCTGATGCTGACTAACAATTCCTTACACTTACTGTTACGTATCTAGCGAGAATGATTGTGACTCGAGACTAATACAGAAATGATTGTAGGTTAGCCTTTGCAATTCCTTTCATTTCACTTTGCAGTTGGCTCACTGCTGCTACACGTTCACGGTGGCAAAGTGGTGACAGGCTTAGAATTTAAAGAAAGGCACCCGGCTCACGGCTGGCTGTAAAGATCTCTCTTTGGTTAAATTTGTCATATTTTGTCAATGCCATTTACGAATCTGTCATTCTCTCAAACGTCAATTATTTTGACACTTTTAAAAAGCGGACGACGCGACGCGCGCTGTAGCTAACCACACATAATAATCTATACTTATTTATTCTATCTCTACATTATAAAATAATGTAATGTATGTGTATAATAAAAGGTTTGGTGGGCCGTCACCACAGGCCGTCACATTCTGGTATTCATGTAATTGATCACAACGCCATCTATTAAAACTAGGCTGTAGTTATTTTATTTTTATACAGTCACCACGTCGCGGTCGCTGATATAAAACAAATGATATAAGTTGTATACGTAGTATATTATTATTAGTCTGTGGATATAAGAATATAAATGTAGATTGTAGCTATGCCACTACTAGATTTAATTATATAAATATAAATAGCTTTTTCACTAAAGCAACACAATTAACATAAAAAATGAAAAGTGCATTTTTTAACACCGCTGATTTTTGCCATCCATATTAATTATGTTTACCCGAGATGTTTACATTTTATTCCGTAAATTCAGTAATTATGAAATTAAGAACAGCGCCATCTATTAGAATCTGGCAGTAATTCTTGTGTATCGATAGATATCACAGTAATAAAATATAATTAATCTGATATTTATGTAGATGGCGCTAGTAGTTTGTATATTATTGTGATATTATAAGTTTGCAGTTATATCAATATTTAAATAGCCACCAAAAAATTTAATTATAAATTTTTTCCTATTGCTATAGGGAATTTTCATTATATTTCACGAATCGAAATCGATATTGAAATTGAATACAGCGCCATCTATTAGAAGGAGGCTGTAGTCATTATTAATTTCGATTCTTCTATTCACCACTAGATGTCTCTGATACAAAGTATATTTTAAGGAATACTTATGTAGCTCACCAAACTTGACCGACGCAAAATTTTTTTTAGTTTTATATTTTTATTATGCCATATCGTTAGTTCATGGTTTACTCTTAATTCTGTGCTTTAAATAATTGTTTCTTCTTTAATTGTTTATTAACAATAAATAAAATAAAAAATATACTGGTTGGCTCCCCCATTCAAAATTATTAATATTTTTTTCCATTATTAGTTTATAAACATTTATTATCGTTTGTTCTTCAATAAATAACGTTTGTTGGAACATTTAATTGTTATAATTCAATCTGCCAACATAGTTTGAATCGTCAATGTTTCACGATGTGGTCATCCACATTTGGCCAGATCGTATAAAATATAGAGTCCAATGGAGTCCATAAAATATTTAAAAAATTCAGAATATTTTAAGAACTTGTTTATTGTCATATAAGTTAGTGCCGCGGCAGCGGCCCGCGAATGCCAGAAGCGAATCGCTTTTTTAAAAATAAACAACTTAATAATATAGTAAGATAGTAAGATATATAAATATAGTTATAGGATTTTAGACGCAATTTTTCTTCAATATAAGATATCCACAGTTTCCATAGTACTTGAACCTCTTCGATATGACTTTCTTCATATTGTAATTAAACGAATTATGAAGTTTTTAAATGCGAATAATTAAATTTTCGCCAGCGGCTGCCATCTTATCACATAAACACAGCGCTTGCAGCGCCTCTACCAATAATTAATGTAACTATTTTACGATATGATCAATTATTAATAATAAATTTTGATCATTTCATGAAAAAACCGCGCGTTTAGTTGGCCATATCGAGAAACGATTTCTTATCATTGATCTGCTCAAACCACATCATGATGTGGTCAATAGACATTCAACCATTTCATGAAATGCGACCATTTCGTGAAATGATCAATCATTTCATGAAATGAGCAAATCTACGATATGGCCACGACATATATACTATAATAGGTATATACTCGGATTCCATATTGAATTCTTCCTATAACAACACATTTTCGCTACTACTGAGATCATTAAGTACTTATAATGATATAAGCGCTACTACCACTACTACCTACCACACTACGATAAAAAATGCTCTGTGATCTTTGGTTTCAATAAAAATATTCTCTGTAATATATTCTGTGATCTGTCTTTTTAAAATATAGTATTCTGTTTTTGTCATTGTGGTACTGTCAAAATTGTAAATTTTCCCATTAAATTAGAAAATATTGATTACTTTTCAATTTTTCTCATATTATTTTTGTTAGAGAAAATTTAATCACACAATCTTTCGCTTTACTAATGGTTTTATTTTTAGAAATATATTAATAAAAACAATATAAATGTTGGTTCTGAAAAATGGATAGATTTGAATACATGGAGGCGCGTTTATTTGACGGCGAAAATTATATAAAACGCGATAAAAACGTAAAGCTGTATGATGGCGAAGATAAGGTAAATGATTCTGATTTGCTTAAAAATATATTATTTTGTAACGTGCCTAATTATTATCATATCTTGTTGTAGACTCAATACGTAGATGGTGAGGTAGTGCTTACATCTCACAGACTACTGTGGGGAAAGCCAGGCGACATACCCAAAGGGCTTATTTGTTTATCTCTCTATTTGTACTATGTTTTCTGTTTGGAAGAAGAGAATGGTGGCGTTTTTGGCCTAGGCGGTCCGAAACGTATAATATTGCATTTGGGGCCTGCCCTTCCAGGTATAACACAGTTTTCGTACACAATAAATTTTTATGTTAGTATGTATTTATAAATGCAGCATACATTTATACATTTTTAATATTTCCAGGAAAAAGACCTGGCCCAGCTGTAATAAGCACTTACCACTTCATAAAGCTTTCATTCAAAGATGGTATAGATGCTGCTTTTTACAAAGCTTTGAGTGATGCTGTGGCTGCAAAGTTATGGGAAAAGCATCCAATAGAAACAAATGCCTTCAGCAGCCCCAATATGAGCCCAAGACCATCAATAAACCCCATTAATTCTAAAATTCGATCAGGTATAGTTGGGATTGAAAGAAGCATTGAAGAACAACATAAAGCAACTGATGAAAGTATCAGCGTTGCTTTTAAAGATTTAACTAAGCTAATGGAAAAGGCTAAAGATATGGTTTCTATTTCCAAAACAATCTCTACTAAAATCAGGGTAAATATTGATTTGATTCTTCAACAGATAAGAAGTTATTAATGCAATAAAAATGTGTTTAACCCAGATGTTACTGAAACAATTTTTGTTATCATATTAAGGTGAAATTTACATATTGTGTCCATATTGCAAAAAGTTTAACTGGAAAAATAGTATAAAAATTTTATCTGTTGTGGAAATCTCGGAAAATGGTGTACTTTTAAAAGGACGGTAGTAATATGTACTACTAAGTAGGTAGACTATGATATTAAAATGACAACATACATTTCACATATATTTATGTAGCAATATGAAAGTTTTCAAAACATAATTTAGGATGCAAGGTTCCATTACATTTAGGACAATAGAAATTGGCTTTCTTGTGACATTCTATACACCGAAGCTGCTTGTCTCTGTACCTAATGATGTGATCTTTTCCATCAAATCCAGAGGTTTTACGGAAACTCTAGCACCTTTACGTTCCACGTTCTTATATGTTTCGAGCAGAGCAGTTCCAACACTTCTACGAATGTGGAGATAATCATAATGGCCCCCTTTTACTTATATATTTGCCAAGAATTATGTATTGCCATATCTATTCCATGACAAGCCAAAGAAAAATACCACTTCTTGCCTCTGATAGATGTCTGGTACAAACCGATGCTCTGGTCGGATCTGTCCACCCCTCCCATTTTCTCGTTGTACTTTTTTTACGACAAGTAGGTATATGTTTCTTCTGTTGTTGTGAAAATCTCTTTACCGTAAGCACAGGCTGAATCGTATCAGAGTTTGATGCAACAGTCACATTACTGTTATCATTCCATTTGCAAAATAAATTTGTTCTGCTCTGGTCGATTGATGCTTGAATGTACCTCGTGGTGTCTTTTTCAATTCTCGAAGGCAGCAGGCAAAGGGCATTTCACGACGCGATTTTCACGTACTGTGCCAGTAGCCTTTATTCCTCGTACTCGAAGTTCATCAATGAGATGAATGTACGTCCATTTTAGTTTAGTTTAGTTGTCAAAAAATAAATGGAATGCAGCTTTGCCCTATATTCGTCGCAGTACATCGGCATACTGTAATAGAACGCTTGCACCCAATCCCAGAGACTTTTGGTATTTGTATTGATTACCAACATCATTCGATTGTCCTTGGTATGGATCACACCAAACTATGCAACCTAACCGTGTCGCTCCGACCCAAAATTCATACCTCCATCTTATCGGCCGCCATAGTAGGGAACCATGGCTTCGTCAATGCTGTGATGCTCTTCAAAGAGTGCATGCGCAAAAAAGTACTCTATAGTAGTACATATTACTACTGGCCTTTTAAAAGAACGGCAATTAAAACTGCATAAATATCACAAATAAAATGTAATCTAATAGTAGGTAATATATATTTCTGATAAAACACGTTTCAAATTACGTGTATTTAAAATAAATCAAGTAATTTGTTGTAATTTATTGATAATACATTTAACTTGATTTATCAATGGAAAATAGCAGAAATTCTAAAATAATTTAAAAATATACCACTGTTGTAAAACGACACAACACTTTAATTTTCCAATTCCTACAACCGTGAGGTGCCAAATGAATATAAACATTTTTTTCAAAAATGCCCTCATTGTTAATAATAATTTTATTTATGGTGCGTCCTTTTAAAAGAACGATAGTAACAACTGGGTTAAGTATATTTCATAAGTGATTTTTGTGTTGCTTGTTCAAGAATGTTATGAGTCTGTAGATTAAAGTCAATAAAATTCCTGGTAGTTTTATAAATAAATTTCATTCACTGTTTTTTTATTTTTCAATTTATAATATTAATTTAGTGTTATTCTCTCTGATATAGGAAAAACAAGGTGACATATCTGAGGATGATACAGTAAGATTCAAGTCATACTTAATGAGTCTTGGAATTGATGATCCTGTGACCAGAGATGCATTTAGATCTGACTCAGAGTATTATATGGGGCTCGCACAGCAAATATCTGATATGATGGTTGCCGCACTGATGGTAAATATTAAATATTTTACTTTTTTATGTTGGCACCCCTACTGAAACTTTCCCAATGATGTGAATCATATTTTAACAGATAATGGGTGTAAAGTATACCATTTTGACCAAAATAATAACATAATACTTATTTTTGATGTTAATAATATTCCCAGAAACGCTTTCAGATGTTTATATCCTCATACAGTACACAATGCACATACTTTTATTTCTTTAAAATAAAAACTTTTGATGTAAAATATCTTTTGGCGCACGCACGTAAAAAGCGATTTCTGGCATGGCGGCGCAAGAAATCGAAATTAATTCACATTAATAATATCAATGTTTCGCATCCGCCAGGAGTCCCGTGACGGCTCAATTCTTTTTTATACTACAATGAATTCATTTGAAAATATTGTTCTGTATCTAGGAATGTGGAGGCATAATGTCCCTGGCTGATGTTTGGTGCCGCGTGAATAGAGCAAGAGGTTTGGAACTAATATCCCCAGAAGATTTACTTAATGCTTGCAAGTAATGAACTATTCATTTTGATAGCAATTAAATTAAGAAGTAGGAACCTTTATTCAATTTCATATTATAGATAGATAATATAAAGGTAGCTTCTAGTCCTTGGTCCTTGAGCAATCTTGAAATAACACAAGAAGTTTAAAAAATAATAACCAAGTAATGCATGGCAGAATGGGTTTATTTTATGCCACCTTGTTGGGTTCAATATAAATAATTTTATTGAATTACATTTAAGGTTACTCCCAAACATTGGTGCGCCAATGTCTCTTCGCAAGTTTCCAAGTGGTGCATGTGTCCTTCAGCTGAATAATAACAGAGATGAAGAAGTTGCTAAAGCTACTAGTCAATTGGTAATTATTATCAAAATATATATTTGAGACTAATTCTTAACTTGAATACAGTTTTGTCATTTTTAAAGCATACACTGATTATGCCACATTGAATAAGTTAAATTATGATATTTCCTTCTAGATAGGAATAAGCAATACACTAACTAAGAATTAATGGATTTTTACATTTAAGCACAACTTAATGTTCTGAACTAAATTATTTTGGTGTGTAAAAATTGTTGTTTTGCGTAGAACACATGGAAATGTAAATAATTAAATGTAGTTTTATACCACCACCAATCAATATAAAAAAATATCCAACACCACATTTCATGCAATTTTTCGATCTACTGATTTATATAATTTTATCATAATTTACAGATTGAAGAAAATGGCTCACTTACTCCTATTAAACTATCGCAAATCGCAAACGTATCCGTCCTCTTAGCGCGTGAACGTCTCTTCACTACAGAAAGACTTGGAATGGCCTGCAGAGACGAATCTATTGAGGGATTAGCTTTTTATCGAAATCTATTTTTAAGTAAAGTGTAAATTATGTTTATATTTAATAATATATTTTCTTGAGACTTCGAAGTTCGAAATGTGTTTTTCTTTCACACTAAAACAACACAATAAGCAGAATTTTTTATTGAAGCAAGTTCACAAAAGCTTAGTAAACTTAAACCTACATTTTTTTTATACCAACTCTGTAAACAACCTCGCAAAATATCTTGAGACACAACTTTCTCCTTATACATAAAGATATGAGCATTTTTCTATGCATTCTAAAGCGCGTCACACACGGTGAAGATACTATAATATTTTATGTTAAGATTCTCTAATATTAAATATTACAGTATCTTAAGGTATCCGGTATCAGCGTTCTGACCATCATTTTGTTTTTTGTCATTGCGTACTAAGACCCCTGTAGAACCGCCATCCTGTTACAAATGACCCGAAATTTTGTGTCAGTGTTTCGGGTCATTTGTAACAGGATGGCGGTTCTACAGGGGTCTTAGTACGCAATGACAAAAAGAAAAATGATGGTCAGAACGCTGATACCGGATACCTTAAGATACTGTAATATTTTATATTAGAGAATCTTAACATAAAATATTATAGTATCTTCACCGTGTGTGACGCGCTTAAGTGTGAAATGTAATACTGGACAAACAGTGCTCAGTTTAATAAATATATACTGTTAAAGATTAACTTTGTGTCAAAATTTTTATCTTCTCATCCTGAGCCTGTTAAAATTCATTGTCATTCACTTCAGAATTTTTGCTCCTGGAATGATGTATATTCATCATTAATGTCCATCAACCAGGTTCCAAAAAGTTATACATATTGTAAATATTATCTTACATTTCTTTATTGTGTGAGAATACATTAATTATTATTATGAATATTTTTAATTTCTACACATAATCAGTTATAAGCCCCAAAGCAAATTCACACATTTGTTTACAACCATCACCAAATTTCTTTCACACATGTTATGAGATCTTTTACTAAAGAATATTGAGAAGATAATCGCACATTAAGAATTTAAATTATTATTATTAATAAAGCAATATAACATACATGAAAGTTGTGATTCATTCATTAATGTTGAAATCTAGATTTTTTTTTCCATTTTTTATTTTTTACAATGCTATATACTAGCATAATATATTGAAGTATCCAAAAATATACATATAATGTATTTGCCATTTCATTCAAAAGCAATGGATTTGCAAAAGTTAGTAAACACATGCAACAATCATGTCTTTAAAGACCATTAATAGTTTATTTTACAACTTTAGAAGCTTTTCATTGTGATTATATTAAGCACTTGAGGCATAGGTACTTTATTTTACAAACTTCCCCATTAAAATGTAAAAATACAGACATTCACAATAAACATTTTTGTACCAACACCTTAAATTTGCAATAAATAAGCTACAATATTATAGTTTAAATAAAATTGGCAAAATAAATAAAATCATATCCTAATTCTAACATTTATTACTCAAAGTTGGAATGAATTTTGTTAATACTCGATTGCACTCTGAAAATCCTTTGGTATCTGGTTGTATTTTCCACACAACTCCCATGCTTTGAAATCATCACATGACCTCACACTTTCTATGAAACATTCAACGCCTCTTACAAATGGTAACATCATCTCTTGATTTATAACTTCAGAAAGACGGTGCAGGAATGCAATATTTTTAGCCAGGCTTTCTTTTATATTTGAAGAAAGTGGTCGCTCAGTGCACTGTACTATATCCATCTAATAAAAAATTAATAGATTAGAATATTCAAAGTTCTGCAAAAAATGATCAGCAATTTTGGACAACAATTATTTAATCATAAATACCTTTTCATCAATTGTGTTCAATTTTAGGCCAAGATGAGTATTCAGACATTGTGCTAAAGTTTTTACGTTATCAGGAACTCTACCTGTTTTATTTTTGGTGATGATAAGGTCACCAACCTGAAAATTAAAATTAATAATAATATTGAAATATTGTTCAGACAACTTTTATTTAGAAGACTTCAATATCAAAGATGCTCATACTAACCTGAGTGTCAAAAATGGATTTAATCTTAATATTATGTTTATGATATAGGCAGTCAGATATTTTTCTGCAATCATGGACAATCTTTTTAATACTTTCATCTTCAAGTATATTCTTTAAGCCAGCATCAAAGGCATGATATTGCATAACTTGAATGTCAAAAATGTAAATCTGTTCTGGAGTTGAAAGCACTAAGAATGGCATTTTACATTTCCGTCCCATGTGTGCACCATCAGTACTCAAAGCTATATAGTTATAATGCTTCAGTACATCCATTGCCTCGTGAAAAGTGCTATCAACTTGATTTATGTAGACATATTTTTTAGATACTTTCAAAATTTCTTCACATTCCTTCTGAGATATTTTCAAAAATGTTTGCTCATTTACTTCTTGCAGTTTTACAATGTTTCTTACCTCAGAATCATAGTAGTGGCATACACCTTCACTCTTATCATTTAAAGACAACTCTTTCACATTGTAAAGTGATATTTTAGATTTGTCATTTGTGATGCTATAAAATCTGCCTTCTACCACTTCAGAATCTTTTGTATGTAATTGTAATAAATCTCCTTTCATATATAGACTGTCCATTTTGCAAGTTTTGTAGTAATATATGATAAGACTTCTGAGTAATACTAATCCTTTTTAACAGGCTTAGTCGGAGCTTTTTCAGCCTCACTGTAGGCTCTGTATATGTATAGGCCAAGTGTAATATGTAGAACGACTACAGCTACAACAGCAGAGTAAACGCTGCTTGTAATTGGCTCTAAACGTAGTAAGCCATCGAATAGTAAACTCTTAACTAGGAAAAAAGAGACCACAGGGACGATGATAATGAACAAACAGTATTTTATAACTGTTCGAAAGACCTGAAAGTCGGGTAATTCCTAAAAAATAAAATAGGTTATATGACAGTGACAAAATCGATAAATATTAAATTGCAATTACTTTAGAATATTACTTACATTTGCCTTGCCTTCAATCATTATAAGTTAAAACAAAAAATAAAAATAAATCAAATAATCAGAAATAGGAGCACACTCATCAATAATCCCACAGAGCAAGTATGGAGCAAGTAATATAATCCAAGATCAATGACAAATGACGATGACAATAGCGAATAGAACAACCAAAAAGTTACAGTACAATCACGTTCATTAATCGAAGGACATAAAAATAAAGTACCCAATTCACGTTCCTGGTAGCCGGTCGCAGTTTCGTAGTGTACGAATTACGATATTGTATACCTATGTGAAAATGTAAAATGTACACGTAAAAGTATTTGAGTAAAATGTATACATAGGTCATTGAAGTATTTTGAAGTGAAACTTGTTTAGGCGCGTTGGTAGTAAAATTTTAAGTTCGCGTCATGGCAATACCGTCACGCCATGGAGTAAGGCGACAATTTTGGTATCTTTGAATCTTGCCAAAAAAATTTTCATTAAAGCGCCTTATTCACGGTCCATCCCCGCTGTACGTCAGCTCAAGGCTGCGGTCTTAGAGTATATATACTATCTATAGAGTGCGAACAACCAAGTGGGAACAGTAGGCACAGGTGGGAACAACACGACGTTCCCGCCGCGAGCGCTCGTAGTCGTGGTTGAGTGCTGACGAAGTGCGTTGCTCTGGAATTTTATTCATATTTACGAATAAACATGGTGAAATGTGCAGTTCGATCTTGCAAGAACGATACTAGAAAAAACACAAAATTGAAATTCAGTATCACAATTTTCATCGGTAAGTCGATTGTTGTACTTATTTTTATGAAAATAAATCTAGCATCGCGGGGGTGAAGGGGAAGTGGGAGACGGACACGCGCACGCTCGCTGGCGCACCTCACTGCCGCCACGTGATCGTAGTGATTTGACTTAACCAACGCTGTACTCGATAGTTTACTAGAAGAATTATATTTTAACATATTATTTATTTAACTTTAAAATTAAAACTCTTTTAAAAATATATTATAAATAATTTTGTGGTGTGTTTTGTATGATAAACTTTCTATTATTATGAATGCGAATATATTTTATTGTAAATGTAAAGTATGTAATGTTACGATATATTATGGGCCTCTAAATTGATTTTGAAGATTTTGGTAGGTATAGAATGGATAAAATTAAATAAAAAAAAATATTATTAATATTATTTCATTTTAAATTATTAATTATTTCTTATTTTTATTTAATATTTTAAAAACATCATTATTATTGATTGATTTATTATTAAAAAAATAGCACTAAACTAAACCCGTTCTTTTATTTTATTAACTTTAATATTTAAGAAGTCCACAAGGTATTCTGATATTCCAATTAAATATATTTTTTTAAAGTACTTATAATTAATACAAGAAATATTCAAATGGAATAAACACACATTATCCACTTGGCAAACAAATTTATATATATTTATACTTTATTCATTCATACATTTCTCCTTTATTAACATAATATTGAACATAAAATTTACTTATGATTCATATTCATTACATAACTTATCGATAGCTCGGCACGCAATTGATATCCATCCCTATTTGTCACACACACATATATATAGTATCTATAGCTCATCTGCCTACGATTCGCACTGAGCAATTTGTGCAATACACGCGCTCTATACTACTGTATATATATACTCTAAGGCTGCGGTGCTGGATGTATCCTACTGACGATCGTGCGCGCATCAAGCATGGCTAGGGTTGCCAACTTTTATTAGAAGAAATAGAGTATATCTGATTTCAAAGGAGGTAAATAAAGAGTACGGACTTACAAAAAAGAGTATCATTTATTTAATATTTTTAAAAATGTATTTTTTTGTACTTTTTGCAGTACCTAACAATTTTTCATTATTTTTAAATGAATTATATGAATCCAAACATTCCAAATCTAAATTTATATATATCAAGAGCTCATTTTTAATTAATTTTAATGAAGCTCGGTTTCTCTCTTCCCGCCACTTCACATTCATCATTCATGACCGAAAAGACTCTTTCAGTAAATGCTGAAGTGGCGGGAACAGAGAGTATATAGCTAATCATTTTTTTTAACCCTTTATAGGGCAGAAGGCCCTGGCTTGTATTTTAAAAATAAAACACTGGGATATTAAAAGTAGTATTTATTGAAAATTTTTGAGACACTTTTTTTTTTCCATGAAAAAAAAATTATGGTGTCCACATTTTGGACACTGCCCCTTCTCATGTATGAAATTGTGCAAAACATGGTGTAATGCATAATGGCACTTTGCATTTGACACACTCTATTTTGCTCTTTTTTCCAAGAGCTTTACTGCTGCAAGCTCTGCACCTTCTATAACTGGGCAGCTCTCCCGGCATATGCGATCCCACATTATTCAGCCTTAGCTCGTCAGGGATACCATAAATAGACTTCTGCCTGCTTGTTGGTCCCTTTGGTCTTTTGGTCGCAAAGTTGGGCAAGACAGATACTCTTCGTTTCCTGGAGCTGTAATTGTTGACCAGGTTACGTGCCAGGTCAGTGCGGAACTGCAATGCACTCATTGGATTATGCACTCTGTCATTTTGGGTATAAAGTATGTGGGCATTGCAGCTACGGTGACAGGTTCCCAATCTTTTTGACAGTTTTGTGTTGCATATAAATTAGTTTGGTCAACAATGCTAGCTATGACTTCATCCGTGAAAAAAGCTGTAAAATATACAGCAGGATATTCTGTTTCTGTTCGGGATAAACCGTTTCGGTTTCAATACTCTATCATCGAATTTATCAATTGGCGGATTGTGGGGAAGCTGCACTTTTTTCCAATGTTCGTCATCACTGTCGGAGCTATCGTCAGATGATTCTGTACCTGCATCAGCAGGAGGTGTAATATTTCGTGGTATTGGAGATGCGGAAGCAGTTGTTAGAGCAGGAGACAATCTAGAAGTTCCAGGAGAAGGATGTGGCTGCGTGGAGCTAGTATGTGAAACAAATGTACCTGCAGAAGATGACTCTATCCTCAGGTTTGAAACTGTTGCAGGTCTAAGAGGCAAGCTTGGTTCCAAAATTTCTTGAAGTTCACTTGGCGGTATGAAAATAGTTTCGGTGTCGTTCTCGTCACTTTCGTTGCCATCTTCAGAGTGTTCACCATCCGACAATGCAAACAGGTCTTCGAGAACATCTTGGAGTTTATCTAATGGAATCGTCTGAAATAGGAACAGTTACATACTTAGTTACATAGAAACCAAAAATTATAAATCTGATTCTAAGGCATGAAAATTACCATGACCTACGCAGGCAGTGTCCAAAATATGGACGTCATAATTTTTAGTTTCTGACAAGAAATGTGAACCACAATCTCAAAAATCAGAGCTTTTACCCCATATTTACAACATTTGGAACAATACATAAAAGAAAACTTACCTTTCTGTTCATTGCTTTTGAAGATTTTCTTAGATTTATTTACCACCATCAAAAATCATCAATTTTTGACATATCATCGATCACCTGATAAAAGTCGGCCATGCTTGTTTTTTTTTTTACGTTTCGTTATCAGTATCTAATTGCTCAACCAGAGTGCCAAAAGTGACATTTGTCTGACGTTTAGTTTAGCCGCGAAAATTTAAAATGTATGGTGTCCAATATATGGACAGAGCCCCAAAAAGGGACAAACAAATTCGTCAGGACATTTTTTTTAAATAAATTGCCATTTTTCTGCAGTGGACTTTTGCATAAAATCTGTGTTATTCAACAATTCGCCTTGGAGTTCTTTTAAAATAATAACTTCTGAATATACACAGTACCTAGGTTGATCCAAAAGTAATGATAATTGGGTATTTCCTGTGTACATAAAAATATAAAATAGGTAACTGTTTCTTGCTTGCTCATGTACTCACTAAGTTATCACAAAAAAATCATATCAATAGGCCACGTTTCCAAGTATTTACATTAATTTGAATGTGAACCGTGCGTGCCAGAATTGTTGCCTAATCTGCTGTACAGCAAGCCTATTCACGATCGAGCACGCACGATGCATCATCGCTCTGACGTACGTCCGCGCTATTCACTGTCCATCTGCACGACGTTCGCGGTGGTGGGGGTGCTCGCTGGACGAAAAATTGGTCGTGCACATCCAGCAACATAATAATAATAATTATTGACGTACGTCAATACTATTCACTGTCGTTTTGCGTCGTGCATCGTGTATGACCTTGGCGGGACGTACAGCAAGATGGACCGTGAATAAGGCGCTTAAGTCTGACACGTGTGTTTTTTTTTTTTTTATGTCAGAGCAAGCAAGGATCAGGTTGGCCACCTGATGTTAAATGGTCATCACCGTCCATACACACTTGTAACACTGGAAGTGTTATAGGTACTTTGCTGGACTTTTACTGATAAAATACTCTCTTTTCTTGAAGCTCCCAATGTCGTAGCTGTTCGATCATCGCAGGTGGTAAATCGTTCCAAAGCTTCACCGTACGCGGAAAAAGTTGCGAGGGTGGCGTACGGTGGTAGAGCGCCAACGATGGTGCTGCGAACGGAATGAAGCGCATATTACACTTCGCTCAATTTAGGACTAAATTCAGAAACAACTTAGAATATTATTGATCACTGACTGTCCTTAATTTAGTTACTGAATCAGATAGCAGACGAGTGTCATAGAACCTGCGGGTGCAGAAATTGTCTACGAATGAATTTGAGATCGCTTCACATATTTTAAAATTTCATGACATCGTTAATGCACAAGTAAGATAAATTAATATACTGATTAGGTACGCTAACCAATTCAACGCTGAAAAGGAGGTCTACGTTTAGTTGCGCGCATGATCTTTTTTTTTATTTGTATTTTAATCTAAAATTCATGATACAATAAAATATATAATATGTACCTACATCAATATTATATACTGCATTTTACTCTATTTACAAAGGAAAAATATACACTCTCACAACTTCATGGTCTTTGAGCGAGCATAAAGGCGGAGCAATATAAAGGAAAGTTAATTATTTTTGTTATGAAAGCAATGGTGTTTTGACTACAATAGTAAATATTAGATATTAAAATGTTTGTTTTAGAGTTCTCCAAATTAATTACAAAACATGTTAAACTTTCAAGAATTTTGATTAATAACTAAACAAGGAAGACACAAATAAATACAATGCCGAAATCATTAGAATAATCGAAAAGAATAATAATCAATAATTAACTATTATATATCAAATCTTGCTTAATTGAATACTTAATAACAATATGGATACAATTATTATATTAAATTAATATTCTTAATTAATTAAAAAGCATTTTCATTTTTCGTAATTAATAAGGTTTATACTAGCAGTTCGTCTAAAATATTTATTGAAATCGGCACCACAGTTTTTGCGTTAATACATGTATATAAAAATTAAAATTCTTCCTCTTTCTACGGATTATTTTACCTAAATACGTATTAATATTTATTACATAGTGTATACGGAACTGACCTGAGTAGAAGTTGCAATACAGTCTTTGCTATAAAACGATGTCTCACTCATGTGTTGTGGTGAAAATATGTATTCAAATTATTTTCTCGATCATTCATAGTTTGACCAGGAAAATAAATGTTAGTATTGTATAATTATTATAAAACATAAAAATGCTCAAAGTTAAATACGGTGTTATTAATTGTCTTATATTGTTAGTAAGTAAAACGCTTTTAACAAGAAATAGTGCAATATTTGAAAACGATCATTGTTTATAGCAGCAAATATTATGATCTTTTCATATATATTTTTTTTATTTCTAGAATTTAATATGGGTTCATGGTACTTTTAAAGACCTCAATGAAATTAAAAATCATGTCCTACAATGGAAGGATCAAAACTTAAATTTTAATGAGGTTAGAAATTCAATAGTTACTATTCAATTATTTAAAGTTTTAACCTTTTCACTTATTTTGTTCTACATTTTTAGGTTGGAGTGGCAACAAACGGAATTTTTGATCTAAGTGATGTTAAAAATAAATTACTGCAGTGGAAAACTCAAAAACTATCAACATTATGTCCGTCGAATGGGTACATTAGAACAAAATATATAAATAATAATAATTTTACTTGGTTAGTGCACAAGTTTTAATTCAAATTTTGTTTTTTAGGGCACAACTCCAATTTTTATTAAATTTAGTATGTAGCACTGCTCAGCCTACGAACGTAACCAACCGCGACGCTTGCATATCTTGTTTTTCTAGAGTGACGTCTATGCCGGAGGTATGTCCCTCTATTATTGTTCTACAAATTGTATTTAAACTAACTTATAACTTTGTAATTTCTTTATTTAAGGGTCCTCAAGAATTAAATGCTTTGAGTGTTTGCGCCGTACAATATTTTGCTAATACATCGTATTTTAGCTGTGCAACAGCGCTCATGGTAAATATAATATAATTTATTTATACGTATTAATAGTAATGACGATACTATTATATTATTAGCATAATGTTATATTATTATACGTTTAAGTTCTTACTACAAATTTTAAAGATTAGAAGAATAAATTCTATAATCATTTATTTTGTGATTGCAATTTTTAGGCTCTATCCACATCAGCTTTGAATGTTCAACCTTCAGGATGTTATATGGGATATTGCGATTTTGTACGATGCTTAAGAAGAACCAATTCAATGAATTTGGTAAGTATTAAATAGTTAATTATAGCATTCACGGTATAATTCTTAGTCTAACAATAATTATGCATTTTTTTAAGATCACGCAATGTACGAGAGAAGCTAGAACTGGTGTGAATATAACAGTTGATGCTGATAATGTTAGATTTTACACAAATGTAACATCATGTATCTTGGCAAAAACAAGATGTGGTCCTTTTAATCCTATATCTGGTGAACCACAAACTCCAGGTTACACATCTTCAGGAATGAGAGTTACCAATGCACTTCAGTTTTCTGAAAACAGTGAACTTCGCATATTGGCTTTTTCTGCAAATACACCGGTCTCTTCATCTTTTTGTTCCACTATGAATAATTTAAATCAAACTAGTTGGTTGACAAATGTATGTTAATGTATAATAATATAAGAATGAACTAGGTTTCAATGTAAATTAAGAATTAAATTTTATTTTTTTCTAGAATATGGTTTTTGTATTAATAAGCTTTAAAATTAAAAAAAAAAAACTAGCGTTAAGTTCAAAAACTGCAACTGCAGGGAAGCGATTTTTTTCGGAAATAAGGAAACAAACATTTGTGTATAGCACTGTAGGCGTAACGCGGACGTTGCCAAGAAGACAGAGTAAGTATGTAAAGTGCTAAGGTAAAGTGTATGTAAAGAATAGACGAGTTGCCACTATTGTTCGTACTATTTTTGATAAATTAAAAGATCTCTCAACTTCTTGTCTCTTTTTTCTTTAAAAAGTGTAGGGTGATGAATGGGTGTCTTCTTCTTCTGTTTTGTTTATGGCCTTCACGATCCCAATAGACTTGCTTTTGACATTTGACACCTTGTTATTTGTCAAATGTCACATTTAAAAGTCAAAACAAAGGCAAAAAAAAATTTAAGAAAACCAGCTAAGGTTAATAAATGTTTATTTTTTAATTAAATAGAAGAATAATAGATACCCTTGCATCACTATAGGTGAAAGCAGTAAGTTAAATAAAATTTTCAACTCAATTCATCTTTATTTTACTTGAAGTTAGTGAAATATTAAGCATCTTTGATAATTAAAAATAAGTAAATAAATCAATATTTCAGAATATTTTTCAGACACGGCACGATCTGATCCCATACTTAGCTTTTCACTTGTGTTATGGAAACCAAATGGCTGATAAACATACATATTACATATATAGTTAATATAATTTTAATATATCATATATATACTTATTATATATAATTAACACCCAGACAAACATCGATGTTCATCACACAGATATTTGCCCTGGGTGGGAACCTACAACCTGGCTCAACTCTGGCTTCGAAGGCAGGGTCCTACCAGCTAAGCCATACAGTCAGTCAAAATTTTTTGTATAATTTTATTTGTATTAAAACAATTGTCTTCAATTGTAAACTGTATCCTGGTTCAAATAAAAATAACATGTACATACATTATACACATTCCTATTTAATATTTAGTAAGTTAAAAATATTAATTATAAACTTGATGATTTCTCTTTGTATATTTCTGATAAATTTGAGACAGTTAAAATAAGGTCAAGGGGCTATTAAAATAATACTATTTATGTATGTATAATTGTGTGCTATTTGATAAAACACTGAATAAAAATGTAATTATTGCTTATCTTATTAGATTCTTATAAAATGAATATTTGTACATCTTAAAATTATTTTCTAGCTGCATCTTTTGGTTTGTTTTTAAAGTTCTTCCCCTTTTTCTTGGCTTTTTTTCTAGATTGTATAGAATTATCAGAATCAGAGTTTTCTGATACCATTTTTGTTTCTTTCTGTTTTGACTTTTTCGTTTGAATAGCGGTTGCTACATAGGCTCCTTTTCTAAATGTTGATTTAGCTTGTCTGTTTTCAAGAAGACTTGGGCGTTGAAGAGATTGGTTATTTCTTGGTATTTCGGTAAAGCTTGTATTGTTTAACTGAGCAATCTCTGTTTTACTATGTTTTAATCTAGAAAGGGAAAGTGTTAATATTATAAAAAAATATTTTTTTAATATTAATAGCAAAAAGTGAAATTGTAATTTATATATAAGTAATGCTTAAAGACAGATAATGCTTATGGATCAAAGAAATAGCTCATATTTCGATATTTTACTATTGACTTTGAGCATATCACTACACATACAGGGTTTCCCAGTAATGGTGAATAATCAATGGTACATACTCGAAAGGTATGAAGGCGTAATAGACAGTATAGATAATAATTACTCACTTTCCCTTCTTTTTATATGTTTTGCTAGTTTTATTACTTGGTTCTAATGTGTCTTCGACAGATGGTACTTTCAATGAAACCTTTTTGGATTTGTACTTTTTCTTCTTCTTCATGTCTTTATTTTTCTTTTTTTCATCTTCTAACTCTTCTAATTTTTTCGAACATGATCTGTGGATGAGTTTGGCTTACTTAAAATGATATTCTTAATTAATAAATATAAATGTTAGTTAACTGATGCTATAATATAACAAAAAATATAGTAAAGCTCATGATCAATGATGTAGATGTAATAGATTTAATTAACACTTTGTATTACAGTTAGAAGTTAAATAATTAAAATCCTCAAGTTAATTGTTTTTGATATAAGCCTTCCGCGATTTATGGGCTATCTAACACAGAAATAGTTTTTCAAATCAGACATGTAGTTCCTGAGTTTAGCGTTTTCA
Source organism: Colias behrii (assembly GCA_029959065.1). Taxonomy (NCBI): domain Eukaryota; kingdom Metazoa; phylum Arthropoda; class Insecta; order Lepidoptera; family Pieridae; genus Colias; species Colias behrii. The sequence continues at coordinate 8,925,282 of JARWMC010000005.1, read as the reverse complement.
ACCAAACAAACCAACTCACCAGCTTTATAATATTAGCATAGATTACCTGAGCAATGCCTCACTGTCTGTAAAGTAAGAATTCATTGCAAAACTTGAAATGCCCCACGATAAAGGACCTTTCTCATCTTCCTGTAGTCCTGTCCAAAAATTTTTCTTCAATGCATTCAATTTTACTTGTAATTCAGATGGCTGTGTGTTTCTGCTCTTGATCTCTGCAAGGCATCTACAAAATTTGTTAATAATACACATTGTTAGCGTGTCCAAGAATTATATGGTTCAATGAAATGTGCCAAAAAAAAGGAAACTCATAAATTTAAATTTAACAATACTTGTTTACTTCAATGTTTCCTTACCTAGGCGGTGGTAAACGTCTAAACTGATGCCACGACGCGGGGTTAAGTTTGGGTTTTTGAATCGAGTCGTCGAACATAGACACACTTCGTGGTCTTCTAGATTTCGGTTTTTTTTCACGGTCCGAATTAAACGGCGAATCATTCGTCTAAAATGAGTTGTTACTTAGTACATACAATAATGACAAAAGTTGAAAATTAAATAATACTAAATACAATCAGAAGGAAATAAAATAAAAGTTGATACCGGGACAGGAAAAATTTTAAGCTCCGGAGGCATTTTCTTTTTTCGACGGGGTTTATTTTTATTAGATGTTTGCAAAAGTTTATGTACTCGTCTTACAGGACTTAAGTTTTCTTCAATTGAATCGCAATCAGAAGAAGTCATTGCATCTGATGTTAAGTCTATTGTTGCTCTTGGGACCTAAAAATTAGAAGATAGCTGAATGAAAAGAACAATAATTATGTTGAAATAATGCATGTATAAATCTGGCCAAGAAAGTGTTAAAGTACTTTTAAAGTTTCACGTTTTGTTTTCTTCTTTTGGAGTTTATTAGGTTTCTCCTGTAGAATTTGCTGCCGCCTTTGCCTCTGTAATTATTTGAATAATTGAATACCTTGCATTACTACATTATTACAAATTTGCTATAAATGCAGTTTAATGCAAACCTCATTCGATCTATTTATATCTGGAAAAATTGGCGACGGTGGTGGTGCAGATTGGATTACACCAATTTTCGGTCTTGTAGCAACTGCTGCCTCCGAACTACTACTGGAGGTATCACCCTCATCACTGCGAATGTTATTTTTAGTCACGTACTGGATACTAAAAAATCTCAAATTACTTTAAATGTTCGGAAATTAAAAAAAAAAAATACAAAACTTGCCTTGAATAGTCAGACAGGTCAATATTAGTTGGCTCATCTGCATTCGATCCTTCTTTTAAAAGACGTGTCACTATTTTATTCCTTAATCTCTCTTTACTGGGGTCATCATCATAAAAATCAAGGAGAGTTTCGCAAAATGTTTTTCCCAAGCTTTCGTAGTCTTGAACTGAAAAGTGTGTAGACATTCTACTGCCAAGTTCTGATCCTCCAAAGGATGCTTCCATAGTATAACTATTAGCTATTCCTAGCATCCAAACTACAACGCGCGCCGTCCCTTCTTTACTTCGCTGAATTCTAAATTTGCAGTGTTCAAAAGAAAACTGAAAACATGAAAGAAGTTGAAAATGTGTTTTTTTCGGTAGAAAATATTGTAAATTTATTGAAACTTACTTTGTCGGCTGCGTTTTTATGTAACATTAGAGGAAACACCTGTTCTTGTAAACGCTTATCTGAATTTCTTCTACTTTCGCAACCATATATGAAGATATTATGTTTACGGGAGTGAGCGTGAAGGTCTACATACATTGCTATTCCACATTCCTCCTGCAATCTAGTAAGGATAAAATAAAGTTTGATCATTATCAATGAACATTTTTTTCTAAAATTTGCCATACCTGCGTATCATAACTTTCGTGTGCCAAACAGGTGGATATGTTTCTCGGATAACAGTGCGATATTGTCTATTTAAATCCTTTCCAGTTAGTGAACAGCGATTGTTACCAACAATTACCTGAGAAAATAATAAACGTATAGTTAGTTAAATTTACATTTCAAATTAAGATCTCACAAAACAACTATCCAAAAACTTTATTTACCAACCCCATCTGGATTAAGCATTGGAACAAGTTTGAATATGAATTTTTCTCTCAATTCGCGAGCTTGATTAGAATCTCCGGTTAAATAGTCCATGAATCCTTTCATCATCCAGGATGCTGGTGTTTCGCCAGGATGGACTCTAGCGGTTATAATGACCGCTTTCTTTTTCTGCGATAAGAATTCTTTTAATCTTATTGGATTATAAATTATATAATTTAGAATAAAACCTAAATATATATTTTTTAACCTTTTGTTCCATTTCATTTTGGTTTTGGGGAGCAGTCACGGTAAGATAATATACATTATTGCCTGCTAAAGTTCTGCAAAGAAGCCTCAGTTTCGAATAAGTTGATTTGACTGGATGTGCTTGTAACCTCGAAAGATATTCTTGCAAATCAGAATACGTATACGGATAACAGTGAGCAACATAAACTGCGTCATCCGAGTGTGGAAACTCAATATTGAATGTTAACGTATAACTTGGAAATTGTTCCTCCTCTTCACACCTGTGGATTATGCTATGTTTTATTTTTGCTCTGTGTGTGATATAATATACTTTTTAGTTAATAACAAATAATATGACTAACGTGGGATCATTCTTGTAGTATGCGATATTGTCACCGCATCGTCTCCAACCGATCGAATGCAACTGAGCGTCCTTGGTCGAGTACAGTAAAGGTCGCATGCCTTCATTATATAAACTTTCTGGCTTTGATAGATTAACTATGGAAAACCTGCAATGTAAATTATGCTGTACGTGCATCACAATAATAAAAATTTAAATTATACATGTAGATATGAATATTACCTATACATCATTTGTTTCCTTGTATTAGATACTTTAAAATAGAACCACTGCACATGTCTGTTTGTGTATAGATCGGTCCGAAGATGAAGTTCATAATAAGCAGATGTTATCTTTATAGCTTTTGCAAGATTACCGCTTTCAAAGCGGGATTCAAATCGTAATTCATCGTCACCTCCAGCACTTGTGCACGCTGATAAAAATAGACGTGATCCACCGACGGTTGAACGACTAAACTAAAAATATACAAAATTAGGGAAATAAGTTAGGTTGCACATAATTTCATAATTTTCTTATGAATTCGATACTATTTTTTAACTCACATAGTTCACTGCACTCATTGGATAATATTGAAAAATTACTGTGCCGGCTTCCTCACCAACTGGTTGTGGTTTTAATTCTTTACCAGTAGGCACATAATAAGGTTCAGGTGATGCCGGACTCCAACATATGTGTTGTATTCTTTCTTCGACTACCTGATAGCATTGTTATGTTAGTACTGTCTTATACAATTTTATAGAGCAAATTATTATACTTGAATAAAAAAAATCTCAACGGATTATTATAGGAGTAGTCTTACTTGGCATTCTGATGGCCACCGTGGTGCTTGCTGTGGACAATCTAATTCTTTCGGCAGTGCAAAGAGATCTCTCGGCTCCTTTAATTTGGCAATGGTTTTAAACGTTTTTATATCTGTGTTAATTTCTAGTTGATTCGTTTTGATATTGTTCTGAAGGAAGTTCGAAATAAATGTACCTGCAAGAAAAGCTATTAACTTATTAAAAAAATATATTTAAATACATGACTTGAAAAAAATAGGTGTTAAGAAGTAATTCTATTTTAATTTTACACAAGATATGTAAATAAAATTATCGTTCTCTATAATATAAGTAATGTAACGTTTATTGATATAAATTAACGATGTCTTCCTCGTTTCCAAGCTTTGTTATTCAATACCTTTATTACAAATAGGAAATAATGAAGCTTGCAATGTTTTTACTTGATCTAAATTCGCTAATAAAATATTGTCCCGCAAAACCGGATCTCTGCTAGGAAAGTTTAAAGTAAGTGTCGTTTTTTCCGTAAATTCTTTCCTTTGTTCCTCTCTCTCAATCATCATGACGTTTTCTTGGACGCGTTCCAGTTGTTTCCACCATAACATTGTACTAAAGTAAATACGAACTTGTAAAGTTTAAAACTTTTAGCTATTTAATCTTATCAAGGCATTTCGCAGCGTTGTACTTTCAGTCGCCATGGTTGCACAAAAAAATTGTGAGATGATAAACGATTGATTTTCGTCGGCGTGACCTGGCGAGTGGAGCGACGCACGAAATTGTACTGAAGTTTTTCGGGGGCGTTGTAAAGTTATGGATGTTTGAAAATGAAAGCCTGATGTCACGTCACTATCATAACTAACAAGTGACGATAGCTTGCGTCAGCAAGCTTTTGTTGGCAAGTCATAAAATTATAGTTTTAAATCATCCATATTTAAACAATTAAATGTTCCATTAATTAATTTGTGTTCTTAATTATTTAAACTTAGTAAAATAATTGTAGTATTTAGAGATAACTGTTCAAATATTTAATTTAATATCTATTCTCAATTTATCATTAGTAACTAATATGATGAGTAATATAAATGTATAAAAATTCGTGTATTACCCACCGCATTCTTCCTGTACCTACAGCAGTTTGCATAAAATTAATGAAATCGAGATACTAAGTAATTTTATATTTCAAAAATAAGGAACTTTCACTTCTACGTATTTTTTTTTACTAATTTTTGCTTAATTCGATACAAAATAACACGATTATATAAAACGTATGAACACTGTAAGTTACGCTACGCCTTCCACGTAAATCTGAAAGGTGACTGCACTTCTTGGTAAAGTGTTAAAGTTCGATGGAAACGTGCAAACTTCGTAATCGTTAAACTTTTTCACATAGACATGCGAAGAAAACAATGTTCAATAAAGTTATAGGGAAAAGCCAGACAATGGGCTTCGATCAATTCTTGTAGACGACTGTAGTTATTTAAAAACTGTACTGGATTATATGGATTGAAGACTGTAAACTACTATAGTAAATATAATTTAATGTCTTATACTTATTAAAGATTTATGGTCCGTTGATGCAATTCTTTTGGAAGCCAGAAAATTGTCCTTCATTTGCATTTGGAGTAAGTACCTACAAACTTAATAACATAGCTCTAAGTATAATGATAATATTATAGTTGTCGATCTAGCTTTAAACAAATAAGTTCTCTACCTTATCATAATTGTATTTCTGTAAATCCGTGTAATGTTGTAATAAGGTATAGCAATATGCAGCATTAAGAAAATCTATAGAAGCCTACCTAGAGTTATCTTTGGAATTATAATAAATAGGTATGTGGAACAAAACGGTCGCTAAGGTAACGACACTAGTGAAGTCGATAGTATCAGTATCTAACAAAACATTATTAAATTAAGAGGTTGTTAATGGTTTTCGCAAGATTTTGTGCGTGAGATAAAAACGTAAGTAATAGGCCCTTATTACGTTAAGCTAACATGCAACCTTGTCAGTGTGAATATACCTATCCATGCAGATAATAGATTCTGCAATGTGTTATTTAGATTAGACAATAATTGCTAAATTTCAACAATGCTGAGCGAAAATGTTTCAATAATTATAATTCATACCAATTTGTGTATAATATCAGACTAGAGAATATAAGCTGTCTCGATTTCATTAATGAGAATAAATCTGCCTCAACATTTTAATATAGTTTCTCTGCATTCTTCAATATATACGATGATCTCGTACTTCAAAAGTCAGTCTACTTTTTGTCGAACATACGGGAAATTTACTTAAAGTAGCTAATTAATTAAGATTTTAGAGTGGTCAACAATGTTATTCTCCTATTATTTAAACATTAGACATGACCTCGACCTCTAGAGCAATTCGTTATCGTAATGGATTGTCTAAACTGCAGCTGATTACAAAATAGAAGTCGCGGGAACATTAAGGCCCAAACTATTTAAAACTTTAAATTATAAATGTCTAGATACATATCTCACTATATCCAAACTAATAGAAGGGTTACCCTTAGAATGCGTAGACAACGTAAAATGGCGGTAGGGATTGAGAAGTGAAATACGCGAGGTGATTGGCCGCGCCCAGGCACCGCTTGGTGCGGATCGATCAGGGCTTTGTCAATTATATTATCAATGAACATACGCCCTACGTACTAAAAAAAACTCTTAACACAATACTTGTTCTTATTTGAAATAACATAAAAATTTTAATTTAAATGCACATTTTAATGTACGTAATTAATCTACCTAATCATTATGCATTATTCGAGTTTTTACTTCAATTATTTCCTTTTTAATTCCTGATTTCTATTTTTTATTTTAGGTATAAAATAAATATTTTTCTTGTTTTAGAATTAAAAAAAACATGGGTCGTAAAGTTGTCGTAGCCATTTGTACTCTAAATCAATGGGCCTTGGATTTTGAGGGTAATTTAAGCAGGATTTTACAATCTATTCAAGAAGCGAAAGAGTTGGGAGCTCTTTACCGCACTGGGCCTGAATTAGAGATATGGTAATTTTGCTATGTTGATTATTAATTTTTGTTATGATCGTAGTATGTATTTTGTGTATATTTGGTAAAGTATCATGTATCTTTATTTAATTTACTTATTCTCATGTATTTTAGTGGTTATAGCTGCGAGGATCATTTCCATGAGCCCGATACATTTCTTCATAGCTGGCAGGTTCTTGCAGAGTTGCTTAAGTCGTCAACATGTGATAATATACTAGTAGATGTCGGTATGCCCGTGCAGCATCGTAATGTATCATATAATTGTCGTGTAGTTTTCTTGAACAAAAAGATATTGTTGATACGACCTAAGATGACGCTGTGCGAGGACGGCAACTACAGAGAATCTCGGTGGTTCTCTCGTTGGACAAAGGTGGGTATTTGAAACGAGTATTTAGAATTCGCAAAGTATTTTTTGGCCATAGATAGATAATTAAATACCTACATATATGTAAGATTTTTTGGCTTTCAATTACAATTCTTCTGAGTTGACTCTTTGTAAAACATTAATAAATTTTTTTCTAATTATTCTCAATGACTCTCGCTGTAGAGTATACTATTAAAATTGTCAGTTTGTGTAATTTATATTTGCATGTTGTTGTTACATTTAGAAGAATACAATAAGTCTGTAATTAATAATAATTAATGAAACAATGTAAACAAACGTTGGTATTTCTAATAACTCTAGCTGTAGAAATACTTATACATATTATTTTTCACAAAGGAGAGGCAAACAGAAGATTACTACTTGCCAAGAATGATCACGGCGATAACAAACCAAACTACTGTTCCCATTGGTGACGCTGTTATAGCTACGAAGGATACATGCATTGGCTTCGAAATTTGTGAAGAATTATGGAATCCTCGAAGGTATATCATAATTTAATGACTCCTTGATGTATCCTTTGGGACTTAGTTAAAATATTAGATAGTTAAAATATTATATGTTAATCGGAGTTGGGGGTAATAAAAGACTTCATTATTAGATTATGATTTTGTTTAGTTATTGGATTGTGTTTTGGATTGAGTTTAATGATAAACATTTTTTTATTTGATAGCATTAAATGCAATTTATTAATTTTTGAAAAATTAGTAGAAAAAAAAGATAACACTTGATAAAAACCCACCATGATTGAAATTTTTCTATTCCTTAAAAAAATTCAAAAAGTATGTGTACCTACTTCTATTAGTCTAACTTTCTGTACCACGCTGATACATAGAGTTGAAAAATTATGGTGATGATGATGTGAGGTGTGATGTGATGGTAATATTTTGGCCCTATAATGTGGGGTACATACATTTGGTACACCTAAAGAATTTTTACAGTCGTCACATAGATCTGGGCCTCGACGGCGTGGAAATTATATGCAACGGTTCAGGCAGTTACACGGAACTACGAAAAGCGTATGTGACCGTGGACTTAGTAAAAAGTGCGACGTTCAAAAGCGGTGGGGCGTACTTGTTCAGTAATTTACGAGGGTGTGACGGACAAAGGATTTATTTCAATGGATGCTCCTGTGTTGCTGTGAATGGTGATATCGTCAGTAGGGGATTGCAATTTTCTCTACAGGATGTGGTCTGTTACTTTATTACGTTGTATCAGTTTTTATATGGCTTATTGGGGTATTATTCTAAAAGGGTTCAAGGGAAATTACAATTTTATAATTCTGGATGTATATTAAGACTATAATTTCTATGTATATCCTGTTTATTTCCAATGCATACAAAATGGTATGTAAATTACATTCATAGTATTTTTTATAAAATTAAATATGCTATGAATGTAATTTACACATCATTTCGTATATAGTTATGCAATAAAAATAACTACGTTAAAAACAACCGACTTCAAAAACGGAAAAGTAAAAAATAAAAAAGATTTGATAAAGATTTGATTTTTACTTTTCCGTTTTTGAAGTCGGTTGTTTTTAACGTAGTTATTTTTATTTAATACTTTTTAGTGTATTTTTCAACACGCATCAAACGAGCCCAAACTCGATAAAGTTGAGTCAATATATTACTGAGTTTCTATGGCCACCTTCCGATTCCACCATCAAATCAGCTCTATGTCATGATAATGTTTCATCGCTATCCAATTTACATACGTATACAAAATTTCAGCTCAATCGGTTACCGGGAAGTGAATCAAAGTTACTTGCTACATTTCAATTAAGTCATCGAGATCAGACAAAAATGCTCATAAAACAAAAACTAGCAGGCCTATCCGAATAAAATTTTTATGGGACCAATTCGACACCATTCCGCATCAAACAAAAAAAGAATCACGTAAATCGGTTCAGAAACCTCGGAGTAATCGGTGTACATACATAAAAAAAAAAAAAAACATACCGGCCGAATTGATAACCTCCTCCTTTTTTTTAAAGTCGGTTAAAAAATAAAGTTACTATCGCATTTTTTTATTCAAATTGAAATTATAATGAGAAAACAGGGTAAAATTTTATAAGTAGTTACTAAAAAAATAACAATTCTATTTGTTTTTCCAACTATTTAAATGTTCGATTATTTCTTTGTTTTTATTTTTTTAACAAACAGTATTGAATTAAATTAGGTAGAAATACATTTTAAATTCTATATGACATAAGTTCATAAAATTTGTAAAAACACAAATACAAAATGTCGTTACAATTTAAAGATTTTGTATAAAGTAGGAAGAATCGAATAATTCTAATCATAAAGGAGTCCTTGAGTCTGATTTGCAGCAATTGGTTATAGGTATTTAATGTCAAATGTCTATTAATTCAAACCTGAGAATCATATCTCATCATATCTGCTTGCTTTCTTTTATAACAAACGAAATTAAACGACATCGCAACTCGCAAGTAAACCAAAATATATGTTTTAGGAGGTCATTACTGCCACGATCGACCTCGAGGACATTAGGTCATACCGTGCTAAGAAACGGTCTAGATCTCATCTAGCCGCGTCTAGCCCACCATTTCCAAGGATCACAGTGGACTTCGCTTTATCTGATAATAAAGATATTCATCTAATTGCCAATCCAGCGATCGAATGGCAGTATTTGAGCCCGGAGGAAGAAATTGCTATGGGTAAGTAGTATAGTAATATGTATGTACCTATTTCGATTTCACGTTTTAAATTATTTATACAGGGTGTAATCGTTAAGTGTGCACAAGCGATTATTCCGTAAATATTGCAGATAACAAAAAACTTTAAACTGATATCGAAAATACTTAAGGACGTATCGGTCAATTAAGGAAAGCTGGCATGTTCACAGTACTCACACTTATGCAATTTCACTTACAGTATGTTCAAAAATAAATGCGACTCTAGTTTCATTTTAGACTTGAATTGTAAAATGGTGCGTTGTAGATAAATATATGCTAATATAATTATGAAAGCTCTCATAATTTACCTGTAAAATTATAATTTAAAAGTAAATCAATTGATGAACTTAAAAACCACGGTAAAAGTGAAACTGTTCGAACGGTTCCGAACACTGCTTTGTGTAGCGCATGTCGCGTGACGGTCGGCTGCCGAGTAGGTATACCTACTCGGCAGCCGCGATACACGCGACATGCGCTACACAGACCAAAAAGTTTGAGACGATGTAATAAAAGTTTCACTTTAATTAATTATTTATTCTAATAATAATCAATTGGATAAAAGTATTAATAATCATTCAATTATCAAATAATAATTAAATTTCAGGTCATAAAAACAATACAAATAACACGTGCGCTCACTCCCAACACACGGATGGTTGTTTTGATAATGATTTAAATAACGGACGTCTTCTGCAGTTGCGGAGCAGTCTTGTCCTGACTTTGGTCGAGTAAAGATATCTAAGAAATATTATATTTGTAGTAAGTACGTAATACCTACCAATACGCGCTAACAAATATGTGTTACATGTTTATTGTATAATTTTCACACTATTGGTTTTCTCAAACTCAAACATTTATACAATTAGACTTCTTCTAAAAGCACTTTTGAATCGTCATAACAGTTTAACAGTTTTAACATTTAGCACCAATTCAGAAAGCAGTATCTATAGAGAAGAAGAAGAATCTATTTAATCATAATCGTAATCTTCTACTTCACTGAAACTTTCATCGCTCGAAGAACTCGATGTTTCGTTGTCGGAATTTCTTAATGTTATTATAAATGAGTCAGTGTAATTATCTACTTTTGGTTATAATTGAATATATTTTTCCTCATGTTCTCGTGTCTTTCTCCAAACGTCACTAAACATATCCAGACTAATAGCATTTGCTTCCTTTCTAAATAATTCTTCCACAGTTTTCAAGTTAAAGTTCACATTTTGTGATGCTACTTTCCCTTTAATTATGCCCCATAGTAACTCTATTGGGTTGAGTTCTGGATGGTGGAAGGCGCAATACACTATGTCCATGATCTTTGAGGATTGCATCAAGTAAAAATTGTGTATAGTTTGCCTTATTTTTTTTAATAATGTCATAAAGAATAGGTATTGTGTTTCTTTCTGGATATGGTATATTATGTTTGTCCAACCAAGCTAACATGTCACTTTTTCTTGAATTCGATGTGGGCACTGGATCCGATACGACGTTGTGGTATGATGCACTATCGAGTACTAAAACTGACTGAGGTGGTAAATTTGGAAGAAGTTTTTCTATGAAATAAAATATTATCTATGCTTAGGAATGCTTTTCCCTTATGCCCGAGATCCAAAAAGCTAGTTTTTTATGCTATGATAGCAAGCTAGTGTCAGTCAGCTAGCAAGCTTCTGGCTTCGTGTAGACAAAACTAGATTCGTTTCTAAGCTAGAAAACTAGTTAGCTAGTTGACAAGCCAGGACAGTTTCAATAGGATGGAGTTCTATTTTTTAGGCGAATAGCCACCCCAACCACTGATTTTACTATCTTAGCTTATGTACTGTGTTTATGTGACCGATGAAGCTAGTTTTCAGTAATTGATGAGAGCGTTTAGCATATGTGGTGCAAGTTGACGCCTTTGCTGTTATTTACCAATGATTCCGGTTAGGTTTTCATCCGGATCCACGAAGAACACGAGCCGGAGAAACGCTTGGGATAGTTAGCCATCTGTGGCATCCTCAGGAGGTACATCTATATCATCACGGGAATATCATAATGTGGGTCCGGATCAGGAGTCTACTTTGGCGCATGAACCCAGCGCGTTTGTTGGTTACAAAGGTAATAAAAACACGAGGAGGTAGTAAATTAAAGTAGTAAATTAAAAAGTAGTAGTAAATTAAAAAGTATTGTCTCATACAAAGTAAAAATGGACCAGAAATTCTTACTCATGAATGATAATGTCCCTTCGCATACGACATGACAGGGAACGGCCGCTCTTCGAGACCAAAATATTCAAGTTTTAGACTGGCTTGCATATTCGCTCGTCTTTTAATTCTATTGAATATGCTTAGGATATGTCACAACTAAGCGCTCTAAAAGATTTTCCGCAAAATTTAATTACGGATCAACAACTTTACGAACACTTCCAAAGAACACATACCGCAATAAGACATTGGTATTCAATTTTAAGTAAGAACAACCGATATCGTTTGTAAATTAATGTAAATGGTGATAACTCTGATTATTAATTAGTAATTTGATTTTTGAAAAAAAAATGCCGATTTTAGTCAAAATTTATATTTTTCTAACAAGATCCTTATCATCCAAATTTCCACATTGGTGAGAAAAATTGACATTTCTAATGAAAATGAACAAAAAATTAAATGATTTTATTAAATACTGTAAAATCCATACTAATATTATAAATGCGAAAGTAACTCTGTCTGTCTGTCTGTTACTCAATCACGCCTAAACTACTGAACCAATTTGCATGAAATTTGGTATGGAGATGTTTTGATACCCGAGAAAGGACATAGGCTACCTTATATTGCGAAATATGTACCACGGGCGAAGCCGGGGCGGACCACTAGTAGTCTATAATTCTTCCATTTACTGTATCACAAAATTCTTCATAGATTTTTAGATATTCGTACTACACCAATTACATCACCCTGTATTTATAAACAATTGCAAAATATGACACATACATAGGCCGGGAGATACTGACACAAAATTTCGGGTCATTTGTAACAGAATGGCGGTTCTACAGAGGTCTTATTACGCAATGACTAAAAGAAAAATGATGGTCAGAACGCTGGTACCGGCGGACTAGTCGCGTGGGCGTTAGTCGAACTCGTCGGATAAATAGCGAAAGTCAAACGATTTGTAACACAAAAGTTTTAGAATTTACCGATAGCCCATAAAAAAGATGTAGGCGGTAGTGCGGTTTGGAATCGGAATCGGAATTGGAATTTGGAAGCGGTTTGGAATCGTCCGAAAAGTATGGCATGGCGATTTTAGTAAATGGCTGCACGACGATGGTTACCTGTGCAAAAGTTAGCCCGGTACAAATGGTTGAATTGTTTTTTTTAAATCAACGCATTCACGTCGGTATGGCGGACTGTAAGTCACATCGTAAAAGTATGGCATGACACTACCGCCTACATCTTTTTTAAGGGCTATCGGTAAATTCTAAAATTTTTGTGTTACAAATCGTTGGACTTTCGCTATTTATCCGACGAGTGTGACTAACGCCCACGCGACTAGTCCGCCGGTACCAGCGTTCTGACCATCATTTTTCTTTTTGTCATTGCGTACTAAGACCCCTCTAGACCGCCATCCTGTTACAAATGAACCGAAATTTTGTGTCAGTATCTCCCGGCCTAACATGTGCAATGTGTAAATGTGTTGACGTTCCAGCTCTTAATATAGGTATATTTACAAATTGACGCGCATCAATTTTAGGTATTGAGTCTTACTACTACACGTGCACGGCTCACACACACATCGAAATGCGCGAAGCGGCGAAATTATGAGTAAACTGACACGACTTGATAATTGAGCTTATTTTTATTGCTATGTTTTTTTTAACTTTACTTTGATTTGTAAAGTTTGTAACGTTGAATGGTCACAAAAGTAGATACCATTTATCTAATTTCATTGGACAGTGATTGTTTGGTAAACAAGTACTTGCCAAAGTGTACTTCGAAGACTGGTACTGGAACTCATAGACGAGTGGAGCTAGGTGTGCCGAGTTTGGGCTCGTTTTGTTAGTAATGTTGAGACCTTACCTCCGGACTTGATGGAGTGACCTGCAGGTGTACTTCGAAGACTGCTACTGGAACTAATAGATGGTTAGAGCTAGGTGTGCCGAGTTTGGGCTTATTTTGTTAGTTATGTTGAGACCTTACCTCCGGACTTGATGGAGTGACCTGCAGGTGTACTTCGAAGACTGCTACTGGAACTATTATACGAGTAGAGCTAGGTGTGCCGAGTTTGGGCTCATTTTGTTAGTTATGTTGAGACCTTACCTCCGGACTTGATGGAATGACCTGCAGGTGTACTTCGAAGACTGCTACTGGAACTAATAGACGAGTGGAGCTAGGTGTGCCGAGTTTGGGCTCGTTTTGTTAGTTATGTTGTGACCTTACCTCCGGACTTGATGGAGTGACCTGCAGGTGTACTTCGAAGACTGCTACTGGAACTATTATACGAGTAGAGCTAGGTGTGCCATCAAGTCCGGAGGTAAGGTCTCAACATAACTAACAAAATGAGCCCAAACTCGGCACACCTAGCTCTACTCATATAATAGTTCCAGTAGCAGTCTTCGAAGTACACCTGCAGGTCACTCCATCAAGTCCGGAGGTAAGGTCTCAACATAACTAACAAAACGAGCCCAAACTCGGCACACCTAGCTCTACTCGTCTATTAGTTCCAGTAGCAGTCTTCGAAGTACACATGCAGGTCACTCCATCAAGTCAGAAACTAAATATGAAATTTATAATCCCATAAGTATGAAAAACTATAAATAAAATCTTTCCTTGGTGTGCCTTGGTTGTCGGTGCAGAATGCGTCAATGATCAAGTTTATTAGGTCAAATATTTTGTATACGTACAGCGATCTTTTCGTAAACGAGGAGCTGCTTACAAGCGTCACAGTGTCTACTCACAACGGCGTCCGAGCGCCGACTAAATTTCTAAAATATTTCATTACAAATTTTTGTGCAATAAATCAAGATAGTGACAAATAAAATAACCCTTATTTCAATGCAATAAGTATCACGCGTTACAGCTAAATATGTGAAAAAATAAGATTTGATTTTAATTTTTTTCTCAGCCTATTTGTAACATTTTGATAGTTTTTTTTAGTACCTTTTTGAGTTAGACATGTCTACTTACTTAAAATATTTTTAAATAAATCAATTTGTTTTATTAAATACAAGAAAAATGTTCGTTTATTCAGCACGATATTGTCAATTTTGTGTGAAGAGGCAACGGAAATTATTTTTTTCAATATTATAAACCAAAATTTTCGACTAAAAAATTAGTACCATTTAAAGATTAAAGAGTAATCTATTTATGGTAATTATTAGTTAAATTTGGTTTTGTACTATTTCGCCGCAAAATGCACCGAAAAACTGCTTATTTTTGTCAGATTCGTAAACGCGTCCTTAACCTTATGAGTAAAATGGCCATAGTAATTTTTTAAAAATAAAACGAGAAATATCCAAAAATGTTACATTAAACGCTCCCATACAATTTATTTCCCATACATTTTGTATTCATAGCAGATTTTCGAAGTGACGTCCTCTTTGTGCAATACAATGAGGAGCTCTATTTACAGTTTCTAATTGAATTTCCCTTCAAATTTGCGAAGTAATTAAAGCAGAAAATCAAAAAAAGAAGGAAAAAGCTAAAATCTTTCATATTAAATGTACATGGGATATTTATATCTCATACTAAATGTATGGGAGGGTTTAAAGTTATTTTTTTAGATATTTCTCGTTTTATTTTTAAAAATGTATTATGGCCATTTTACTCATTTGGTTAAGTACTTTCGATATCAGTTTAGAGTTTTTTGATATCTGTAATAGTTACGGAATAATCGCCTGTGCACACTTAACGATTACACCCTGTATAACTAGGTATGTAAATGAATATCATTTTGTTTAAAAATATTATTTCTATAGCATTTTGATGAAAATATCTAAATCTCTTGAATAAGCTAGCTCGGAATACAAGCTATATTATGTTTAAATGTACGTTAGTACATAAAATTTATTACAAATACTTCGCCATCATTATCGTATGCAGTTAGCAGTTTACCCTATTTTAACTGACATCTTTTAATCTTAACGTCGTTTTATTAGACTTTTAAACCAAGCTGTTAACCCATATTAATATTTATACAGGACCAGCATGTTGGCTATGGGATTATTTACGAAGATCGGGCCAAGGGGGGTTCTTTTTGCCCCTAAGTGGTGGGGTGGACTCGTCGAGCACTGCTTGTATTGTGTTCTCCATGTGTACGCAAATTTGTGATGCAGTGCAGAGAGGAGGTGAGTTAAAAAAATACCTAACTTTAACTTTATTAATTAATCTTTTGTAGAACATTTTTGTCAATTAAATTTCGATAGACTTATAAATTAAATTTTTTATACAAGCATGGTGAAAAATTGATAAAAAAGATTATATTATACCAAATATCATATATTAGGTAGGTATATTGTAGGTACAGATTGAAAAGTGTTAAAATCGGAAAGTGTGTCGCAACGTTTTGTCTGTTCTATTTTCTATAAATAGGTAGATAAACTTAATAATATTTTAGTACCTACCGAGATTTTAATCATATCCAAATTAAATTTTAATGTGTTTATAACAATAGGTACGAATGTGTAAAGATTTTTTAACTTGTAATAAATGATAAAATAAATAATGGCTTTTTGCCAATGTCCGTAATCCATCTAACGAATAGTTGTACCTATCAGCGCTGCAGCGGCCTAAATTTATTTTAATTTATTGAACTCTGCTATAGATATATGTACGATATCAAAGTTTCGTTGTTAACCGGTTACACGCATGTGTAACATTACTTCTTATCTATAATCGGTGATAACAAGTTTAATTTTGGGATGTCATACTTACGTAATTTTTTGTTGTAAAAAAATGTATTAGGAAAAATTATCTCTAAATTGTTCATCAATATTATAATAAAAAATGATACAATTTAAAAAAATATATTCAGAAAATGAAATAATAAAAATAAAAAAAGATTTCCTACCACTAGGCACCGGCGAGATTCGAACTCACGATCTCCTGTTTACTAGACAGGCGCTTTAACCAACTAAGCCACGGCGCCGATGTCTTATACGACGAAATAAGCGTATAATACGTTCTTTTCTCTGACACGTGTGATGATGTAATACGTTCATATTAATCTTGCATCTGTCGTCCTTATGCTTTTATTAATAAAGTTTAATTTCAATTAAACCTTATTATCATTCAGAATGAAATGTTTTGATGATTTTTGAATAGTTTGCAATAAATTAATATGTATGTTCAATTTAATATATTACAAGCGGTCCGCCCCGGCTTCGCCCGTGGTACCTACATGTTAACGTTTTTTTTTCATAAGAACCATCTTCATACTTCAAGGAATAGATTCCGCAGCGCACGCGATGACAGAATTTTTATTAAGGAATTTTTTACAGCTTGGGTTACATTATTGCATTTTTGGTAAGGATCTCTAATTTTTTTGAAAATGCAATATAGCCTATGTTGCTCAGTGAAGATGCAGCTTTCTAATGGTGAAAGAATTTTTGAAATCGGTCCAGCCCCCCTAGCCAAGTGGCTTTCTGTTAGCGTAGCGTTCAATAGAATAGACTACGAATGTATGAGATTGACGTAAGCTGTAGATAAACGTATCTACAGCTTACGTCAATCTCATACATTCGTAGTCTATTCTATTGAACGCTACGCTAACAGAAAGCCACTTGGCTAGGGGGGCTGTAGTTTATGCGTGAAAACCATACATACGTAATTACAAACCTTTCCTCTTTATAATATTAGTATAGATAGAGCTGATGATTATTACTTAGTAGGCTACTACGTACATAATATTATTTAATACAAGCGGTTCGACCCGGCTTCGTCCGTAGTACGTATATTATAATATGTATAACGAAATCGGTCCTGCAGTATTATATTATTCATATAGTTGTTTTTTTTTATATAATAGAAATGCTTTGTTTTCTAATATTTGCACTGTTTTAATGAAGGCCTGAATGTAAAAAAATCCCTTTCCTTTCAGATAGCCAAGTTCTATCCGACGTTCGTAAGATAGTGTCAGAATCAGATTACACCCCACTCGATCCGAAGGAACTTTGCAATAGAATACTGGTCACATGTTACATGGCCACTGAGAATTCCAGTGAAGAGACGAGACAGAGGGCTAAGCAGGTTGTATTTACCGGATTTTTATAATTTTCTTAATAAATAAATAAATATATGAATTAAGTTTTAAGGAAGCAGATGTGTGAGTCAGCTAATTCATATATTTTTAACATAAATTTATTTAATAACATTTGGAATATTGTTTGTCTTCTATTACCGCCTTTTTTAAATGTACATATATCATTATTCATTTATATAAAAATAATAATCTAATAGATATTTTTCACTGAACCCAATATGGAAAAGGTATCATTTGTATTTTGTGGCAATTATACACCTAATGTACTGGCTATAAAGGACATTATTGCATGAATATATTCTAATAATACATGAAATTTTTAGTTGTCCACCGAAATAGGGAGTTACCATTTTCCCATACTAATCGACTCTGCAGTGAGTGCAGCTATTGGTGTATTTCAAACTGCTACTGGACTTGTACCGAAGTTTAAGATCAATGGTGGCTGCCATCGAGAGAATCAAACATTGCAAAACATTCAGGTATTTATAAGAAGCACATATCATAGAAATTAGAAACAGTTAATGTTAGAAATGTGAATATTATTAAAGTTACTATTTAAAAATTAAAATGTATCAGATATCATTAATTTTGTACACATTTTTTTTGTCTTTTACCAATAGTTGCTAATATACATTCTTATACATTTAATAGGTGCTTGATTTTTTTTCTTTCAGGCTCGTCTCCGCATGGTATTCGCGTACCTATTTGCCCAGCTAATGCTCTGGGTGCGAGGCAAGCCGGGTTGTTTGCTAGTGTTGGGTTCTGCCAACGTGGACGAGGCTCTACGGGGCTATCTCACTAAGTACGACTGTTCTAGTGCAGATGTGAACCCCATTGGTGGCATTTCTAAGACAGACTTGAAATCGTTTCTGCGTTTCGCTGAAATGCGGTAAGGTTATGTAATTTTAATTTTAAGGGTACTTTTAAAGGTGTATCAATAATGCTTTTT
Organism: Colias behrii; assembly: GCA_029959065.1. Taxonomy (NCBI): domain Eukaryota; kingdom Metazoa; phylum Arthropoda; class Insecta; order Lepidoptera; family Pieridae; genus Colias; species Colias behrii. The sequence continues at coordinate 8,906,585 of JARWMC010000005.1, read as the reverse complement.
ACTAGGTATCTTAAATTGCTAAATAATAATGAGATTATTATTATTTAAATCTATACTAATATTATAAAGGTGAAGAGTTTGTTTGTTTGAACGCGCTAATCTCGGGAACTACTGTTCCGATTTGAAAAATTCTTTCGGTGTTAGATAGCCCATTTATCGAGGAAGGCTATAGGCTATATATCATCACGCTAAGACCAACAGAAGTGGAGCACTGCGGGTAAAACCGCAGGGCACAGCTAGTTGCTTAATAATAATGAGACCACTATTATTTAAATTGCTAAATAATAATTTATTTATTACCCTTCTATAATATATATGTATGTTACAATTAAACATTTCAATTAATATATATGTTTAGTTGTTTTTCTATGTTTTTCAAACGATAATCTATTATTTCGATATGTCTTCAAGGACTTCCTGTATGTTTCATAATAATTAACATAAGTATTGGATTGCAATTAATAATCTCTTTTTATTTCTTTTATCTTTCCGTTAAACAAAATTTATACAAAACATCAAAGTCAATAATATACTAATTAGTTACTACAGGTATAAAATTTTATTTTATTTTTCAGTTTTTCCCTGCCGTCTCTATCAGGTATATTAGAAGCTCCGCCTACAGCAGAATTAGAGCCTTTAGAGGAAGGAAAGATCACGCAAACAGACGAAGAAGATATGGGAATGACGTACAAAGAACTGTCTGAGTTTGGTCGACTGAGGAAAATGTACTCGTGTGGCCCGTTTGGAATGTTCCAGAAATTAGTACACACTTGGAACGAGAAGTGTTCCCCACAAGAGGTATGTATCTATAGATGGATTCGTAGATATTGAGCAAAATTATTTTATTTATTTCATGTTGAAGTTTTTATTGTATAACTTAAAAATAGTAATTATAAAAATGAAGCAGAACAAAAAGGCATAATTTGCATAAAGGCAACCTTAATGCTGAACAGTATCTCTACCAGGCTACCAGGCTACCAGGCTAACCGGAAAAATAATGAGCCCATTATTTTTAATTAGGTTGAGATGAGAAGAAAAATCCCTAAAAAATTGAGCGTGTCAGAAGTGAAATTTTTTTGTCAAGATTCAAAGATACCAAAATCGTCGCCTAATACTCCATGACGTGACGTGGTATTGTCATGGCGCGATCTTGAAACAAATGAAATAATATCCATCCACATTTCATTGGCCAATTTCAATGGCCGAGCCACGGTCAGACGAATCACTTCATACAAAAAGTATACAATACTAGCGGTCCGCCCCGGCTTCGCCCGTGGAACCTACATGTTTAAACTATCCTATCTCTCAAGTTGGATCGAACTGCACATGGTGTGCGAATTTTATTATAATCGGTTAAGTGGTTTAGGAGTCCATTGAGGACAAACATTGTGACACGAGATTTATATATATTAAGATTTGACCGGCCGGCCGGCCCCGTCGCGACACGGTGTAGCGTGAATTATCCTTAATACACACTGAAATAAGAAATAATAGTACAGAACAATGGGAAAGGCATAAGTAAAACAATGTTTTTTCTGTGTCAGCGACCGCTGTAATCACGAACCGCAGACATTTCTCATAGGTACTCCATTTTTTCATTATCAACATTATTTTAGTTGTATGGTGTTTCATACGCAACATAAATTGGAATAATTTCCAACAAAAAAAAATAAATAATATATTCAGCCGCCTTGTATCCATACGATAATAATATATAGCTGATATAATTATAAAGCTGAAGAGTTTGTTTGTATGTTTATACGTCCTAATCTCAGGAACTACTGGACCGATTAAAAAATATTGGCACATACTGGTACATACACATTGTGGTACTTTCAGGTGGCAGATAAAGTGAAGCACTTTTTCCGTTGTTACGCGATGAATCGCCACAAAATGACGGTTCTGACGCCATCTTACCACGCGGAATCCTACAACCCGGACGACAATCGCTTCGACCATCGACCTTTCTTATACCCTGTGCAGTGGAATTGGCAGTTCAAGAAAATTGACGAATCGGTAAGAAAATTTTTATCTTTTTTCAATTAACAACTATACTTACACACCTGTTAAAACTGCCCGAGGGGCGAAGTTTGTCTAAAAAATGTATCCTAATTATGCAAGCAAACAAACATACAGATGAAACTAATGTAAAGAAATTAAAGTCATCAAGTGTCGCTTATTGGCGCGCGGTTCAATCAACTTACACTTATTTTTACTATGACGTATATTTTATGAAAAACCTTAATATTAATTCTGACTAAGCCGTTGTCTGAAAACAATCATAAGTAGTTTCACAATAGTTAACTAGTTAATTGAATCAGCTGTACAAATATACGTCGTCAAATAAATTTTATTTGGATTTAATTAAGCGTATAAAATTCCGCTACTTATGGATCTTTGTTTTGTGCCAATGTTTACCTATTTTATTTAATTATAGAAGGTTATTTATACTAAAATTTTACATATTTTTCATTTTTTATAAGGGTCAGTTACTCAACTTGCTGATAATCACTCACTGATGGCCTGCTCAATTATTTGTTAAAAAGTTATTTGTCATTTAATTTGCAACATCAGGTTTACAGAACTTATCTAGAGGTTGTAAAACTTGCTATAAATATATTATTTATGTTAATTTGTGTTAAACATGACTAAACATGTGATTGTATTTTCTAGAAACTTTTTATTTTGTTTCCTTTTTCAGGTGGCTCTTATGATGCATAGATAGAGTTACTACTTGGTAAGAACTTGAAGCAATATTCTTTAAATATTCCTTTAGTATCGGCATTCTAGTAACTAGTGAATGTTTTAGCACACCATAGTGTATGTTCTATATTTATAATAATTTTACAATGATGTCGATTGTCATCATTAATAGCTGTGTTATAAAATCTTTATTAATTTATATTAGGAAAATATGTATGTATTTTTGTCAATAGTTTTTTAAATCTTGCTTATTGTTTGGTTTTTATTGCCTTTTCATATTTATAAGTTACGTTATGTAGATCGGGTAATTCTTTGGGTTAAATAAATAAATATGAGTTTTATTATTCAAGGATTCATTTTATTTTTATTTCCACTAATCTCAGATATTTTATTTTTTATTTTTTACATATTTCAATTAAGTAAGAATCAAAAAAATTGGGAAAATGTCCAATGAGTTCTCCGTTGTTGTGTTTATTCACTGAAAACGAAAAAAAAACAGTGTTAGAGTAGCAGGGCTCCTATTTCTCTGTAGTTTGTTAAAACCTTATCAACCTTCGGATTCTAGTGACAAATTACTTAATTCATTCTTCATTTCTCTAGATATACTTAAGTAAGTGAAACAATAATTATTAAATATTTTTAGTGAAAAAACGTAATAGGTATACAAGAACAAAGGTTGCGTGATTTTGGGGTATCCCTAGGTTTTCGTAAAATCTCTTATATCCTGATTTCCCTGCGAGATGTACACACAAAAAGCTATCTATAAAGCTCAAAAGATTAATTATATTATTAAGCTCAAGTGTTCATTGGTGACATTACGACCAACGAAGTAATTTATATGAGTATTTTCAATATATACAGGGTGGAAACCTGTAATGATTTTCAGTTATATAAATTCTCAGACACGGCAAGTGTTCAAGAATCTTAGAATGCCGTTCTATTTCTTAAAAAAAAGGAATGTTTCCTTTCAGCAAAATTTGCTATCTCCAGTATTTCAAGTACTTCTCCCCCAGAGCAAATTCAAAATTAATATAAATTTTAAAGATAAAAATATTTATATACTTACTATCCATTGTTTCATTTAAATAAACATTTGCTCCACTCCTTTAATCATTTGCTCCATGAAACCTAAGAGAGAGGCGTTTTTAATCAATAATTAAATATTGATAATTAAGCTATTAAACAACCTAGGATTAATTAAATTTGAATTGAAGAAATAAAATATTCGGACAAGGGCTTTCTCATACATGTTATTTCATATTTTTCACTAAAGAATAGATGAAAATTCCAAAGAAAAAGTTTTCTTTGGAATTTTCATTCTTTGCTGACATATGCCCGATAGACTACAATTATATAGTTACATCTTAAACTTTGTTTACTGTAAAAACGTCTTCCCAACTAGTATAATAGTTAAATGAAAGTGTAATTGAATGGTTGTTTAGTATACATATTTTACTTAAATAAACAAAATTCAATAATGCTAGCAGGAGATTTCAATACCTACTTCAGGGGGGTTGAATATGAGAATACTTCAATCGTTTATATACCACGCAATCAATATTGTTGTTGTAAACAAAAAATATTAAGTAACTAATTTTTCTATTTTGGAATTGTAGTTGTAATTAATGTTTTAGGACGTTGTATTTTAGAAAATTTGTATGCCAATTGTTTGGCGAATTGTGTGGACTATGTGAACTCTGCATTACCACAATTCTAACAAAAAAAATGATTTGATTTGGAAATGTAATAACTGCAGGCTACAAACCAGCTTGTTTAGGCGAAGGTGCTGCAGGTAAGGAGGGTGTTTTTACGGCCGGTACGTTTGGTGATATCGATGCGGGGCCTGTTGAAGAATCTGTAACATATTTAACGTTTACTACAGTATATAGATGATAGATGATATGATGAGATTGCGACAGACAAAAATCCCATTTTTATTAAAACAATAAGCAAATATTGCATCAGTACCTAGGTAACTATTAACAAATAACAAAAAAAAGCAAATAATGCAAAAGTTACTTAATTTTATTTTCAAAATCGCGTTCACTAGACTATAATGAGAAATAATTTTATTTTAATAAATATAATGGTAAATAGTTGCTTGGCTGAAATAGTCTATATTATTATCATGAATGTTGTATATTCAGAAGTTATTACTTACCCGCTGGCTTCGCAAACTGTAATAGAAATATAAATAATGAGTTGAAAAGAATATGTTACATTAATATTAAAATAAGTACGAGAAAGCAACTTTAGAAACATTGGAATGAAATTCTAAATATTCGAGAAACCACTTTACAAAAACATATTACTCAAATAATAATTAATTAATCATAATATCTGATAAATACGTAAGTAAAAAAAGCATATTAAGTTTATTAAATATGAATTCATGTATATTTTCTATTCACGTTAAAATATAAATAGATAACAAATTACGAAAGGCTACTACTTACTGCGCCTATGAACATCAATGCTAAAAGCAGAACAACAAATAGCTTTTTCAACATGTTTGGAGTCTTTATGACGCTCTCGGCAGTTGAATATTGGCTTTAAAGTAATATGTTGAGTTTATATATCACCGGTAGACGCAGTACAATATTATGTGAACACCTGAACAAATTTTAAAATATGCAGACGTAGGTAGTACAAAATATTTTTGACACACGCTTTGTTAAAATGTTAGATGACGTATATGGTGAATATCGTGTAAGTTTTCCATGAAGTTATGGATTCACCGTTTTGTTTATATAAAAGGTCGTTTAATTAGAATACTTATAATTTATAAAAATATATTATATTCCTTTAACTTCAAAGGACGACATGATGTGACTATTCTTAACAACGCAGTTGTTAAAGATGCCATTAATTTATTTTATATCTATCTAATACATTTAAATGAGCAATTCGATTTTAATGAAGTTGTTCTTGCATACTTTATGCTCTTGCATACTTCAATTAACCTCCTGGTTTTAGGGGTGATTAATCGATCTGGCAAGGATACATTTAAAGACAAAATGAATCGAGCAAAGTTCGGTCACCCAGGAAATATTGCATTTATAAAAAAAAAATGTAAGCAATATGATTTTAATATTGACTAAGTATAAAAAAAGAGTACCTTATTGTGTGAAATATTAACAGGTTTTTCTACGTGTCCTTTTTAATAGTTTGAACATGTAGGTAAAATAATACATTTTATTTTAAATCAGGCTTCTTTATTTCGAATAATAATATGAAGATGATACGTTATTTTATTAGTATGATATTGATAGAAATAGCTAATCCAGAATTTATGCGTGTTCACCCATGAACTGCATTGTTTAAAACACCTGGAAAATAAATATGAGGTCAATTATATTTGTTTTATAAAATATTATCTATTATCTATAAGTAGGTAAGTACAAATAAATTGAATTGTATTGTTTTTAATATTGAAATAGCAGCACTTTACTTAATGCACATAGACGTATAGGTACACTCAAAATAATACATTAAAAAATTGTCTGTCTGCTTGTTCCGGCTAATCTATGGATCTACTCGACCGATTTTGAAGGGACTTTCAATTGCGGATAGCTCATGTAAAGCTCAAAAATAAGTAAAAGTAAAAGTAACTCAATAATAACTTGTTTTATATTATAACTAGCTGGCTTCTTTTATAATTTCGTGGACACAGCCAGTATCATATAAATGTTACCAGATGTAGGACTTATTATAAATGGAGCAATTACATATGATTTTTAAATACATTGTATGATTTATAACTTACTGGTCTCATTACAGATTTAAGGAAATTCTTTGGAAGACTGAATAAATCCATTAGCGGTCCTTCGTTACCTGCAAAAAGCGGGAAAAACAGTAATGTACCTTCATTTGCTTGATAGGGTCTACATTTGTTTACAGCCTTCCAGCGTCATTCAACATTATAGGGAGATATTTTTAAATATAGAAATCTAGCTATCCTATCGTGTCAATACCTACGCTATTTTATCCCCTTGCATTGGCAGTATCTATCAAGATCTTAGCAGAAGCCTACATCATGCTAAATTTCAACCGGATCGGTCTAGTCGTTTGGGCTATGCAATTGCGCATTGATAGTCAGAAATAGATCAGACAAACCGTCTTATATATTTGCGTTTTATATATTACTAGCGGTCCGCCCCGGCTTCGCCCTTGGTACAAATTTCGCAATAAAAAGTAGCCTATGTCCTTTCTCGGGTATCAAAATATCTCCATACCAAATTTCATGCAAATTGGTTCAGTAGTTTAGGCGTGATTGAGTAACAGACAGACAGACAGAGTTACTTTCGCATTTATAATATTAGTATGGATTATATTATATAAAACATAGAAAAGAGAAAATATACAGGGGAATAAATAATAATGCATACAATAGTAACTAACCATTATTATTTGGGGTGTTAGGTTGTGCAGGTTTCGCTTGAGGATCTAAGATAAATAATTATTGTTTAAATAGTGTTCATACAAAACCATTAACATGCTGAAGCAAAATGTAAAATTCAATATTACGTTGAGGATACAATATAGTATATTGTGCAGAGGCTCACTAGCTTTATCAGCTCTATCAGCAAGCTTAATCCATAACGACTAAGTATTTTTGTACCTTATGATATAAAAAATTTCAGCTTCGGCTAGCCACTTCATCCAATATTTATTTAAAAATTTTCAGGTCGTTAGGTAATCGTCGCTTTCTAGCGACTAGGCAAGGCTATATTAATGATCTTAATGATAAAGATACTTAAGACAGGAATAGCAAATTGTAGTGTATTTGCATTATGCATTATCTGTGGATCATATTTTTTATGTGGGTATTTGGGAAATAAGAGTCAGTCTTGATTATATATCGGTGTACGTTATTTCACTTCCTGTAATAAGTATAATTCCTTATTTCAATCTCACAAAATATAACAGAAATATTAATCAAATGCGATTTAGTTATCTCGTTTGCGTATTACTTGAACTTATTTTTTGTCTTAACTATAAATAGGTATAGTTTTCATCAATAAAAACAAAAAAAAATTGCTCACCATCAGCTTTAACATTTGCAATCTGTAAAAGATTGATTTTTTTTTAATGCCTGAAATGTTTATTTATATCTAATTTTTGAAGGTGTCTAAAGTAGGTATCACTACATAGTATAAAACCAAGTCGCTTTCTCTGTCCCTATGTCCCTATGTATGCATAAATCTTTAAAACTACGCAACGGATTTTGATGCGGTTTTTTTTAATAGATAGAGAGATTTATGGGGAAGGTTTTAGTATATATTTTATTAGGTTTTAGACAAAGCGGGCGAAGCCGCAGGCGGAAAGCTAGTACAGAATAAAGAAAGAACAACTTACGTTGCTGAGGATCAGCGTTGTGATGACGAGACCGAAGAAAAATTTCTTTAACATTTTGAGTTTATTAGTAAGGAAAGTAAGCCTTTGCGGCGGCATTCTAATATTTATATATAGGTACTGCAGGTGTGTATACATACGTTTACACACACGCACATTAAAACATACATATGTATGGGTATAATTTACATCGATTAGGAGAAAAATCTGTTGTAATAATTATAATTTCTAGATGAATTTACATTCAAGTGTAAATTACCGTGTCATTACGGTGTCGATAATATGTCGATAAAGCGCATTATCGTCATTTTCAGACAAATTATTGACGCATATGAAAACAATCTTAAGATTGTTTTCATATGCGTCAATGCTTAAGCATTAGGTAGGTCTTCATAAAAATTAAAATCCCTATGATAATATTTGAATTATGTAATTGGAGCTAAGTATTTGACTCATGTACCTACTTCCTTTTTGTTCTAGATTGAAATACATATTTTAAGCTGAGTATCAGTTTTGTTGCTAAAAAATAGCCAAGTCAATTCTTGAGATTACTAGTGAATTTGGCACTCATATAGATTGCCTAATAACAAAGTACTTAATAATTAAAGAAGTGATTGACAGAGACATGATTTTTTTCTTACAACAAAGCTGGTGTCTGCCGGTTGGCCCCATTTAATTTTTATGTACTGACAATTTAAAGCGGTTTAGTTTTTTGTTAAGGGCCCTTTTAGTAGGAAACGGCAAAATGGACTATAATTGAAAATATTGAAGTTTTTTCGCACTGAAATTTCTAATATGTATTATGAACACTGAACGTATGTGTGATGGGATGACTGTTTCCAAAACACGATTGGAAGAATTTTGCTCGATAAAAAAATCCTGAAGTTACCTCTAAAATATCATATAAATGCTCATTACAACTGTATTTTACGATAATAATTCGTATAAAATCACAAATACATAGGTACCTTTCTATTCTTTATAAATTTATACATAGGTACATATTTACCTTCTCGATTTCGAGACTGTTTTAGATTTAGAAAATACTAAATATTTTCATTCACTTTTTGGTAAAAATGTGAAAGGCGCTTACGATTTTTAGTTTCGAGCATGTTGATTCTGGTTGATTCCATACTAAACGCGGACCCCCTCACCCCTTACCTAAGGCACGAATAGCTGAATTTTCGCTGACCGCCTAACCCCTCTTAAAAATAATTATTTATTAGCCGCCGCATGTCTCTAGATATAGAGAATTAATCCTGAAAATAACGTCAAACTCTATAAACCTTCGTTAGACTATATACCTATCAGGTAACTATTCATTATTATTTGTACAGTATATGAAAGACTGTGAGTCACACCAACTCTTATTTTAAAAGTACGTGTGTCTCATAAAATGACATTGGTTTGTCGACAACCATATGAAAATCTGCGACAAAAACAATCGTAACTAATGAGTTTTATTTTTTTCGTAAAGTGCCACTCATAATTCGATCAAGTAACATGTTGTTAAAATTCATATATTATAATCAACAAATCTTTAATTGCCCTACTGAATATGTACTAATAATTATTATAAAAATGTATGTTGCCACGTGGCAAGTCTTTGCTTGTTGTTTTACATTTCTTTATTGAAATACAAATAAAAAAGGTCTTATCACCTCTACTAAATAAAATAAGAAAAGATATTATTGACGATTGTATAGACAATCGTCAATAATATCTTTTCTTATTTCTTAAAGAGATAAAAAAAATAAAATGTATTGCATTTTAAATTTTTAATTAGTTATCATCATCATTAGATTTACAAATCACACATACCATACTAAGTAGAGAATGGTACTTTGCTAATTACTAATGCCCGTTTTCACCAACAACCCGTAAAATTTAAGTGTCACCTAAGTCAGTTAAGGGGATACCTAACGTAAAATTTGCTTTCACCGACGGATAAGTGTCACTTATATCGTTAGGTAGCCCTTAAAATTTAGGGGGTGAATATTCGATCCCCTAACGTTTAAGTGACAGATATTTATCCTATTTAACGTATTTAAAAATGGATAGCGACGACGATACAAATATTTAGAAGCAATTGAAGATATAGAATTATAAAATAACCGAAGTTTGTTAAGACGAACGCGAATTTACCGTGAAAGATCAAAGGATTTAAAAAAATGTGATGACAGATAAATTTTGTAGGTACACGTTTTCTCTTTTCTGCCATTATCATCAATACATATAATAAAATTCTAGAAAAGTGGTGTCTGTACAATGAAAATATGTAAAAAAAAATTAGCAGGGGTTATTATTAAATCGATCCCAAACCCAAAACTGTAGTTAAAAAATTTTTTGTCTGTTTGTCTGTTTGTCTATTTGTCTGTATGTTTGAACACGCTAATCTCAGAAACGGCTTATCCGATTTCGATGCAGTTTTCACTAATATATTGTGGTAATCTTCATTTAACATTTAGTGTTTATTTCATGTCAATCGGTTCATAAATAAAAAAGTAATGACCATTTAAGTACTCACGGCGAACATTTGCTAAGGCATTCTATGGTACACATACAGTGTACGATAAAACGTAAGTTATCTGTTATACGCTACAGTTATGTCCAAGTGATCATATCGAAAGTCCCCAAGGGTGGGGGGTAAGCTGAGGTAGTAGGGGGGAGGGGTCAAATTAAAATTATACTTATTTCTAGGTAAATTTTATACATAAAATGTCCTTTAAATTATGTCGTATTTATAATATTATATTTTTAACCCCCGATGCAAAAATATGGGTGATAAGTGTTTGACCGCTGTGTGTGTGTGTGTTTGTGCCACCGTAGCTCGCTAGCAGGTAATCCGAATTAGATGATGTTTTTTTGTTAGGCAGCATATTTTCCGACGCTGGTTCTTAAATAAACTGTATCAAAATCGGTTCATCCATTTATTGTGTAAAAGTGGGAATGAAAATAACTAAAGTTGTCGAATATACTTTAGTGATATATTAAATGAAAGTGAACGACCTATCAGTAAAAATAAGTCAAATTTTATCAAAATCGGTTCATCCATTTATTTGATATAGGTATAAAAGTGGTAGATAATAAAAAAAGTGAATTTTGACTCAAGTGACATATGAAATGAAAGGGCATGACGTGTAAAGTATAATTAGACATATTTAATCAAAATCGGTTCATCCATTTACTATACCTATATACAGGGTGTAATCGTTAAGTGTGCACAGGCGATTTTTCCGTAAGTATTACAGATAACAAAAAACTTTAAACTGATATCGAAAGTACTTAACCTAATGAGTAAAATGGCGGTAATAAATTTTTAAAAATAAATCGAGAAATATCAAAAAAATTATCTTTAAACCCTCCCATACATTAAGTATGAAATATGAATATCCCATATACATTTAATATGAAAGATTTTAGCTTTCTTTTTCTTTTTTGGTTTTCTGCTTTAATTACTTCGCAAACTTGAAGTGGCATTTTCCACGCTTTTTCCGGACATTTTCACGCATTTTCCGGATATTTTCCGGGGATTTTCCGAGCATTTTCGGGGCATTTTCCAGGCATTTTCCACGCTTTTTCCGGACATATCCACGCATTTTCCGGATATTTTCCAGACATTTCCCTGGCATTTTCCGGATGTTTCCCAGACATTTTCCGGACATTTCCCTGGCATTTTCCGGGGATTTTCCACGCATTTTCCGGACATTTTTCAGGCATTTTCCGGGGATTTTCCAGGCATTTTCCGGATATTTTCCGGACATTTTCACGCATTTTCCGGATATTTTCCAGGCATTTTCCAGGGATATTCCACGGTTTTTCCGGAAATTTCCACGCATTTTCCGAGCATTTCCCAGGCATTTTCCAGTTATTTTCCGGGAATTTCCCAGGCTTTTTCCGGGGATTTTCCGAGCATTTCCCGGGGATTTTCCGGATGTTTTCCAGACATTTTCCGGACATTTCCCTGGCATTTTCCGGGGATTTTCCGAGCATTTCCCGGGGATTTTCCGGATGTTTTCCAGACATTTTCCGGACATTTCCCTGGCATTTTCCGGGGATTTTCCACGCATTTCCCAGACATTTTCCGGACATTTCTCAGGCATTTTCCGGCGATTTTCCAGGCATTTTCCGGATATTTTCCGGACATTTTCACGCATTTACCGGATATTTTCCGGACATTTTCACGCATTTTCCGGATATTTTCCAGGCATTTTCCAGGGATTTTCCACGGTTTTTCCGGAAATTTCCACGCATTTTTCGAGCATTTTCCGGGCATTTTCAGGCATTTTCCACGCTTTTTCCGGAAATTTCCACGCATTTTCCAGATATTTTCCAGACATTTCCCTGGCATTTTCAGGCATTTTCCACGCTTTTTCCGGAAATTTCCACGCATTTTCCGGATATTTTCCAGACATTTCCCTGGCATTTTCCGGTTATTTTCCGGGATTTTCCAGGCATTTTCCGGGAATTTCCCAGGCATTTTCCGAGCATTTCCCGGGGATTTTCCGGATGTTTCCCAGACATTTTCCGGACATTTCCCTGGCATTTCCGGGGATTTTCCACGCATTTACCGGATATTTTCCGGACATTTTCACGCATTTTCCGGATATCTTCCAGGCCTTTTCCAGGGATTTTCCACGGTTTTTCCGGAAATTTCCACGCATTTTCCGAGCATTTCCCAGGCATTTTCCGGTTATTTTCCGGGAATTTCCCAGGCTTTTTCCGGGGATTTTCCGAGCATATCCCGGGGATTTTCCCGATGTTTTCCAGACATTTTCCGGACATTTCCCTGGCATTTTCCGGGGATTTTCCAGACATTTTCCGGGGATTTTCCGAGCATTTCCCGGGGATTTTCCAGACATTTACAGGCTATGTCAGGGAAATGTCCGGAAAATGCCTGGAAAATTCCCGGAAAATATCCGGAAAATGCGTGAAAATGTCCGGAAAAATGTGGAAAATGTCACTTCAAATTTGCGAAGTAATTAAAGCAGAAAACCAAAAAAACAAAAAAAAAAGCTAAAATCTTTCATATTAAATGTAGGTATATGGGATATTCATATTTCATACTTAATGAATGGGAGGGTTTAAAGATAATTTTTTTGATATTTCTCGATTTATTTTTAAAAATTTATTACCGCCATTTTACTCATTAGGTTAAGTACTTTCGATATCAGTTTAAAGTTTTTTGTTATCTGTAATACTTACGGAAAAATCGCCTGTGCACACTTAACGATTACACCCTGTATAGGTATAAGTGGGAATGAAAGAAACTAATGTTGTCAAATATTGTGATAGTACCTACCTAAGTGATATATCAAATGAATGTGCATAACGGGTGAATTACAATTAGTAATGTTTTATCGAAATCGGTTCATCCGTTTTTTACATATAGGGCACTTTAGGGGTGACAGTGGTTAGATAAATAAACCAAATGGAGCATCAAACGATAGGATATGACGTGTACATATAGGTACAATTAGATAATATTACTTACATCAAAATCGGTTCTGCCATTTACTAGGGATGGAAAGGGAAGGGTTGAAAGTCTGTGAAAGAAGAGGAGGACATGGGAGCGAGAGGATAGCCACACCCTGGAAATTTTGAACTCTTCTCAAAGCCACATAGGCCTGGCCCTTGGCAATTTTTTTTCTTAAATATACCACTTCTTTTGCCACTGTGGTCCATTACAATTTATGCACGGTTACGGCCCAACTTAAAAGATGTCAGATGTAGGAATGTATTATGGAGGTAGAGGTAGGTCTCGCTCACTTGAAAATATTAAATGAAAATAAGAAACCGAAGTTTAAAAATTAAAAAAAAAAACCAACGCAACGAAGGAAAAGGAATATATTATATAATTTTACAAACTTCCCGACGATCTTTAAAATTAAGTACCATTATAAAAAAATATATATATAAGATATATTATTATGATAATGATGGTATGGTATGGTATCCTTAACTTTTACCAAAATTGTAGATTATAAAATTATCTTTAAAAAACTTCACATACATTTTTTTTCTAGGAGCCACTGTTTCTACGAAAAATCTATTTTTTCATTCATCGTTGATCTCAAAAATAAAAATTCCAATCACCAGAACGACAGGAAATTTTAATAATTGATTTATAATTGTGTTTTACACAATTTTATTAAATTGCGACTGGATGAAAATTTTGTTCGTGGTCGTCGTCGTCGTTGGTAGGGTGCACAAATCCTTAGCAAAACATCATACGCTTATGTCAATTAGTATCGATAGCGGATTCTATTCCTTTACGTTTTGACGTTTGCCTCGGCACTCAGTTGCTGCACAATTTATTGTCAAAAACATCCATACAAGGAAGGAAGGTAAATAAATTTGCTCCTCTCCCTAGTGGTGCCTAAAAAATAATATGCCATAATTTAAAATAAATTTTACGTAGAAAATTAATTAGGCACTTATTTTTTTATTTTTTAGCTCAGTTTAGTAATAAATTTTACTAACTGTTCTTTTAATTATTTATGGTAGTACGTGTTTATTCAATAAAAGTTAAGTAGTAACTACTATGCAGTCACTATTCCACGCGGACGAAGTCGCGGGCACAGCTAGTTCTTTATAATATAATTACAAACACCAAAGAAAAATAACACGAATCAAACAACGAATGCAACCGGCAACAAAATCAAAACAGAACCTAAATAATTTCACGAAGCAACTTGAGTCACGCGATGACATTGTCATTTGTCATTAAAAATGTCACTGTCACACATTTTAAGAACACAATAGGTATACATATACCTTTGTAGGTATATACAAAATCTAATATTTTATGTCTAAGCTAAATTTTGCTAGTTTACAGTAATTGATAGTGTTAGTCGCGTGACAGCAGAACACACATACCTACTAAAAACTTATTAAATTAGAAGGGATGTGTTATATTTGCATAAGTTTCCACAGTATTACGAACAAGGTCTTCTCTCGTTGAAAACGAAAACTGGAACATTTGGACTATAAGTACGATTATAGTCACTGCGCATTTCGAAACAGCACTAAAATTGAAATAGTACATTCCGTATACAGATATTTGGGGATCGTAAACTTTGAACATTTGAAATATTTCCTCTGTTAATTGAAGGGTGTCCTCTGAAATTAAATAAGGATTGAATAATTATTAAATTGTGATTTAAACAAATATCTATGTTGTTTAATATTAAGCATAAGCATATTGTTAATGGAGTTAAGCAAATTGTCTTGCGGTGCGCCGATTATTAACATTGGTGTTCCGCAGGGATCTATCTTAGGACCGTTCGTTTTTAGTATAGGTATATTAATGATTTTCCTTATTATTCGCAGGTTTAAAATAGAACTGTTTGCAGATGATACCTCATTATTATTTGATATGGATAGAAATGACACAAATTTTCTCGAAGTAAACTGCTCTTTTACGCATAACCAATTGGTTTAATGAAATAATTTTACATGCAAACAAACAAACTCTTCAGCTTTATAATATTAGTATACATGATATTATATTACATATATATTCATCTGCACTGTTTGTACAACATTTTGCAACTTACGCTAAATAAATGCTTACCCGATAAATTAGATTCCAGCATAACATACGCACAAATCTGTTGTGTTTTCCCGATTTGTGTCAAAAACATATCCGCGAAGATACCACAGACGAATTTAAACAGCCAAAGTATACCAACAGAAATTAACACAACTGTAATCCGTAATCCATCAACTACCTTGAAATAAATATTCATTATGATTATAATATACTATGCAATATTTTCAAATAAGACCATGTATGGAACATTTAATTTTTAAAGAAATGTGAATAAAATATTCCTTAATTATAATTAATCTATATAGATAAAAATGAATCGTAAAATGTGTTGCTAAGCGTAAAACTCGAGAACGGCTGGACCAATTCGGGTATTTTTAAAATTTTTGTTAAGGCACAAGAATGGTTCATATGGAGATAAAAAACGTAAAAACAACAGAACAACGTCTGCCGGGGCAGCTAGTATAACAAAAATATCGATAAAAGTCGGGGGTTCGAGGCCAGGCGAGCGAGCAGGAGATAAAATTAATTTTTCAATTTTACCACTGCTCGAAACAGAGAATCAAATTGAGTTAGTTATAAATGTTCTTAATAAAATTATGTGTTACATTTACAAATTGTGACTAAACAATTGGAAACAACTATAAAATATGATATTATAACTAAGACGTATACATACCGGTATAATTTTTAGATAGTTTATAATTCCGTGTGCCATTACAAGCGACGATGCTAATACAAAAAAAGTCCCAATGAGAATCTGTAATTAAATATAATTTAAAGACTTATAAGGCCACGAAAATATTGAATAAATTATAGTGAACAGAATTTCATTATTTTCTATTTATATTTGTAAATATTTTCTATACAATAAATGTGTAAGCTTAGATTATAATTTTATTTATAAAAAAAAACATCATCTACTTACCACAAATCTGTATGATATTTCAATATGGCGAATAACTATAAATACTAAGCGAAACACTTGTCTAACTTTTAGCTTATCTATAAGTTGTACTTTAACTAAATTATTGAAGTCTTTTCTCCAAAAGAATCCGTCGAAAAATAAAACGTTTTGTGCGAAGAGTTCATAGTTTACATTGCTTTCCTTGGTTAATGCTATATTTAAATAACGAACTCTCAAGGATAAAAATAGGTACACAGCAAGCAATATATCCAAGTATACGTAGGAACAATACATATTAATCACTAATAAAGTTCCAATTATTGTAGTTGAAATAGATGAATTTGTAGTTATTACAAGAGTTACGGCTGTAATTATTGCTACATTCGTAATAACAAACACATAGAAAATAAATCCCCTGTGGTCTATGTTCCTCATAAATTTAGTTTCCTTTGCACCAATTAATATATCAATATCAACGCAGATATTAAAAAGTTTAATAAGCGCATCCCTCCTTATGACACCCACGTATACAAAAATCGAAACAGAAAATAATGTTATCATTAATGCTATAACAGCTAATGGCGCTCTAATAAACTGTATAAAATACAAAGCCTTCCAGGATATAATCGTCCCACACACAATGGTTATAAAGGGCAATATAAACAGTTTTAAATTAGTTAAAACGTTACTTGTCCTTTTAAATCCCGTGTTATTTGTTATATACAATAAATATAAAAGTGGTAAGTAAGAGGCGACTGCTTTAATTCTATCAGTATGTTCTTTTATTAATTTTTGTTTGATCATTGTGAAGCTTTTACGTACGTATATGAGGGAATGTGAAGAAAACTGTAGGGCTACATTATATATATTGATAGATTACTATCATAAATCAATTAGTAAAGCATGTGGGCCCATGAGGTTAAATTAAATATACATCACATGTCAACGTTTATAGGAAAATAATAATCGAATTTCAATAATAAAAATCGTTTCATTATGTTGCTCATAATATATTTTCTTAATTAGCTGAAACTTTTCTTTATTTCATGCTATTTAACTTTATATTTCTTTTACTGATTAAAATTGGGTAGTTTTATAAAAGCGATAGCGAATTATATATTATTGATAAAAATTTCGTATAATCTATACTTCGTCGTCGAGCATTAACTTTATTGCTCTAATGTTCTATAGTTTATTTATAAAAATTGGTTCGGAGACACAGTCAAAGAATGGACTTTTTACCTATGAGGCAAGTAAATAAACTACGATTTGAAATTCTACTGTATTTAACTTTAGAGATCTACTTGAAGTGCTCTATAGTTATTAGTTATAGCAACCAATAGACATTAAAATTTGCACAGATATGCTCCCCTAAACAAAGTCTCCTGTAGAATTGGTTTGAGCAATGTCATGTTATAGAAAATTTGTACGTAAATTGTTACTTATACGTAGTATATTATTATTAGTCTGTGCTTATACTATTTTGAAACTAAAGTAACAACCATTTTTTAGATTAAAAATGTTTTTGGCAAATAATTTCCTAAATAGAAGCTTAGGGGGCTTAGGCTCCATAAATTACGTGAGGTGTTTTAGGGGGGGAGGGGGGTCGACTCAAATCTCATCTAACCTTACGCTGGGGAGAGGGGGGGGTCTCAGCAAATATCACGCAATTTTTTTTTTAATTGAAATAAAACAAATTATACTCTTTTTTCCATTTAATAAATTGTACATGCTGAAGATTTGAATCGTACGGATACCATTTAAGTATTCTATTGTTAAATTTTTATAGTTTTAACTTGTCGTAAATAAAAGCACGAAGCAATTTTTTTTTCTTGTTACAATGACAAATTAATGCGTTTACATAAGAAACCCACATTATGAAAAATCTCACGTGAGATTGGGGGATGGGGGAGGGGGTTAAATAAAATCTCACAAATTGAAAAAAACACCTCACGTAATTTATGGAAGCTCCCTTACGTTAATTTATAAATAATTAGTTTGCGTCAAATATAATAATTAACCATAACTTTGTAGGTATTTTTTTATTAAACTGTATTAAATAAGGAATTCGATTAAACTATCCAACAAAGATCCTATAGGGAGTTATCAAATCTCATCTAATTATTTTTATACATAAATGTGCAGAAAAAAACATAATTATAATATATATTAACTATGTGAACCAATTAAAGGTTTGAACTGTTAATTAGTCCGTCATAAAAGGAAATAAGGGGTTTGGTTGCGTTTGAAAAGTTAAGTTGAGAGAACTCAAATGATATTCTTTGGGTAAATCGTCTATTTTTACTATTCAAAAGCACTTCTGAAGGCCTGGTTCTGAAGAAGTCTAGTTATTAGAAGAGTTAGTAAAAATGTTTGGATTTGAAATAACTGCGCATTTTTCGAGTTACTTTTTATTCAAAATCCACCGTTCAAAATCAAGCTATCTCCTTATTTATTAATTGTGACCATATTAAATATGGTATAAACTCCTGTTCCAGGTTTGGATAAGCCACATCGAAAATAGCAAATAGTAAAAATTATAAATACTCAGGTGTTTTTTATTAGATTTGACATGTACATTTATCTTCTCTTATATATAAAAATGAATCGCAAAATGTGTTGGTAAGCGCATAACTCGAGAACGGCTGAACCGATTTCGATAATTCTTTTTTTATTATATTCCTTGAAGTACGAGGATGGTTTTTATGTAGAGAAAACGTAAATATGTACCACGGGCGAAGCCGGGGCGGACCGCTAGTCTAATATAATAATGAATCACGCCTTATTACGAATTACAAAAGCGTGTTTAAAATTTCAGCACTAGCGCAGCGATCGAGACTGGAACAACATTCAGGTTTATGTTTGTCCCGTTAACAAGTAAGTATCAAAAGTTTTGGGAATCTTTGTCTTAACAGCGCTATATGAACTACTCTACTATTGTAGAGCTTAATGCGAGTGTTAGAATTCATAGGACCGAAATAAAACCATATATTTAATCATGATATTATATTATTGCTTATCAGTACAATGTAACAGATTGTTTCTAAGAATATGAAACTATAACTTTACATTGCCATCAAAATGCTAGTAAATGCAATCGATAAGTAGTTAAAATTAAGGCATTGCGCTATCACAAGATAATTGAGTGTAACCAATTACTGTTGATAAGCCAATACGCTCAGATCAAAGTATTCTTCGTACAAAATGCTATAACAATTTTCATACAAATTTATACAATATTCTCTTTTTAGAAATCTCATAAAGCTAATAAGGTACCACTAAAATATTTTTAAAATTTACTACTAATATATAAATTTAGTAATATTTACAAATTTTTCATTAATATCCACAAGCTTCGCTGTGAAAGCGCAAATGTACCGAAATTGAGCATCATAACTTCTTAAACTCTTAATTACGCATAACACGTGCGTTATTTCAATTACACTTTGTATATTCTATTATGTAATAACAATTAACGCATTAAATAACTTAGCACAATAGATAATTCTTACACACACTCACAGCACACACTGTAAACCAATTATTTTTATAATTTAATCATATAAATACTTCTAGAAATGCATTTAAACTTGGTACGACTTAATGTGAGCTCGGGGCGAGCGTTCACGTATAAATTTAAAAATTTTGTTACATAATAAGTACCAACAAAAACAAACATAACGTATTAAGTACACATTAAATTGTGACATGAATTGTGTTATCATTTTAATGTCAATTAGAATCTAATATCACTAGAAAGGAAAGAAACGAGATTCCTTAATTGAGTTAATTACTATCGAGGCGTATTAAAACGCACTCGAAGTATTATTTTATTAATGAATCGGACAAAAACGTCATCCGGTCCATAGATTGTTTCATTTCAATTCAGCGATTCATAATCTCGCTATTAGCACCATCCACTATGCATTCTATTCTAACCTACGCTGACTTGAAATGAAACCGCAAATGTGTTATTATCATAAAACCTACATAGGTATCTTAAAAGTCTTAATTATTCTGCAGCTACATTTAAACTTAAGACTAACCCCGTACCATCACCAAACATTGCACATAATACCCGATACTTTGATTTTTTAATTGCAGTCATGCCTAACGCAATAGGCTAATGGAGTCTCCTCTGACTGTTAAAAAATTAAGGTATTTTAAAAAGGAGACGTGGCTCCCATATTAAAGTTGTTAATAATATTCCTCAATAATCAGGAGACCTACAGTTAGCTTGGAAGACAGTAATCTTTATAATCTAAATCGTGACAGAAGACACACAGCATGCACTGGGATCGCTTTACATTCTTTTATAACCAACGGACGGAATAAATTCGTAATTTTTTCAATATTACAATACATCTTTTTAGCAGAAATCTTGAATATTATTTGTATTTAAAAAACGTCTTATTATTAGTTGTGGACTGGCATAGGTAATTGTCCTAGTAGTTGATTTGCGAATGTTGCGTTTGTGAACTTGAAATGTCGTTTGTCGTAGAACTTGAGTAAGGCTGGAGAGTATGGATGTTGTTTTTTAAGGTGCATGTAGTGCTCTTCGGGCTCGGAAGTTGTGTGGCCGCATTCTTCGCAGACGTACATCTGTAAATGAGATGTTATTATAAGATATGGTAGATATAAAAAACATTACATATGTAATAACTATGGAACATTGTTATATGGGACTAGCAATGCCCTGCGGTATCACCCGCATAGATAGCGATATGATATCGTGACAGTGAAAAGTCTACTATAGGTCGGACTATAGGTTTAATTTTTAATCACATGAAAATCACCTTTACCCCGTACCGCACTACGCTCATTGTATTGAACAGTATACCTACTATTTTCTGTAGATTGACACTTTTAAAAATTCGTTATATCTTTTGAATGGAATATCCAATTTTTTTCATTTAAAAAGTGTTTTGCTGGTATTGAAACAGTCTATAATAAAACATCATTTAATGGGATAAGGATTAATATATGTGTATGGATAACATGGTTTGATTACTGTCGGCACTTCTATTTACTTTGAAAACGTAAAAAAGTTGTTGTAGTAACATAACTACTGAAGATGGACATATGGTATCGCGGACTTTCTTGTAGATATTGATCCATTCTATAATACCGTAGAACATTTTTTTGTTCTATTTTCAATAGATTCCGCAGCGCACGCGATGAAAGAAGTTTTATTGAGGAATTTTTTACACCTTGGGTTACATTGTTGCATTTTTGGTAAGGATCTCTAATTTTTTTGAAAATGCAATATAGCCTATGTTGCTCAGTGAAGATGCAGCTTTCTAATGGTGAAAGAATTTTTGAAATCGGTCCAGTAGTTTAGGCGTGAAAACCATACATACATACATACATACATACATAATTACAAACCTTTCCTCTTTATAATATTAGTATGGGATATATTTAATACATGTCTTAGACCTTTAATTATGAGGGAATATTTTAGAATAATACCCACCTTAGTCCTCCTCTCTTTATAAGCATATGTATGTTGTACGCCATGAACTTTCAAACAGTGAGATTCTAGCGAACATCTTTGGGTGAAAGATTTTTCACATAGATTGCACTTGTAGGGTCGGACTCCAGTGTGAGTTCGTGTGTGTCTTTTTAAGTCAAAGGTGTCGTTGAATCCTTTTCCGCAGAACGTGCAGAGATACCGTTTCACGTCAGAGTGACACTTCATGTGACGGTTTAGCAGCCTCTGCAAGCTAAAGTTCTTTGAGCATACTCTGCACACGAATTTTGTGGGATCATCTTCGCTTACTAATACTTGTTTATTCTTCTCCTCTTCTCTTTGTCTGGCATTTGCTTCAGTGGCTAGAGGATTTTTTACACCGTGACCTCCGTTTATAAATTCTAATGGCAGTTCAGCAGGAAGGCCCAACTGTAAAGAAAAAGTAATACTTTTAGTATTATTGATGTTATGTTTGGACAGCTACTTATGTATAAGTATTTATTCGTCAAATTATAAAGCTGAGCGATATAAAAGACAGCTGTCCGTAGAAAAAAATGGTACGTAAATAAACAAGAATAAAGTTGCAGTAGGTAAAAGCATAAGTTGATTCAGGCTCAGCGTTATATATTAACGGTATTGTACATTCAAATTTCAATGTCATAGTGATGTTCCAGCAAATACATATTTACACTTTTTTATTTAATTGTGTCGAAGATGACATTGAATGAGAAACGATTGAGAGCTTCGCCTTAAAATCAAATAATGCTTACCCTTTGTTGCAAGATTTGAATTTTGCTATCGGCGACTGAGCCATTCTTCACACTTACAGCAGCAGCAGGGCTTAAAGATGAGTTCTCGATGTGGTTGTTGCCATCCAGGGAACTATTGCCTCCAGGTGATGGAAGTGAAACTCCAGTTGGTGAATCCAAATCCAAGGAATGACTAGTGAAAGGGAAACCAGGAGATAGTATTTGTTGTCTTTGTTGAAGTTGTACATGAATTTGTAGTTGTTGCATTTGACCTTCGTTGTGGGGTAAGAGTGCTGGATTAAGCTGCATTAATAAATCTGGTCGTTCCTTAGCAAATCCATAAGAGGAACCTTGTTCTTGGCTTGCAAAAGCAATGTAGTTTGCTTTTTCGTAATACTGTCTGCTTAGGTTTACTTGTTCCGCTAAGGATTCAATATCTACACCATTGTGAACAGAATCAGGTGTAATGGATGAAGATTCTCGGATTTCTGAATCTGTTATTTGTTCAACGTGATTGTTGAGAAGGCTAGCAAAGTCTTCGGTAGAGTCAGAAAGATTACCTAAAATCCCTTCATTAGAAGCAAAAGTTAAAGTTGTATAAAATTGATTGTTGTCAATTACATCTTCACCCATATCTACAACCATAGAATTATCGAAATTGTTACTGTAATTACCGATAGATCCAAGATTTTCTAGTTTATTTTCAATCCGGTCGTAATCAATTTCTTCATCTTTCAATGCAATTCCATAGTGCGCGTTTTGCATTAAAGAATATTGTTTACTTTGTTCTGGGAAATTTGTGTTAGCATTATCTGTATTTTCACAATCCATGTTAAAACCATTTATCATATTAAATTCGTTTGAAAAGTTACCGTTTGCATTAAACGAACTTTGTCCTCCTTTGGTGTTTGGTCCGAGTGTTTCATAAAAAGGTGGAAGGCTGCCTGTGGGCGGGCTGTTAGGTCCATAATTTGATCTACCATCACGACCATTACCACCGCTACCAGATCCGCCACCAAGCGCTCCTCCACCTCCACCCGAAGAGGGGGCTGCACTGCCAGCACCTGAGCTAAAACTTCCTGACCCACCGGTACTTTGTGAACCAGAATTTGAACTATTGCCATTAGTTGAGCGACCATGGCCTGCGGCAGCGTTGATAATGCCTGGTAATTTATTCCCAGGACAATTTCTTAATACTAGTACTGGTCTTGCCAAAATACCGTTAGCAATTTTGGAACTGCTGGTTCGTCTTTGTTCTCTTATTTTCTTTTCGGTTTCTTCGTCTTCAGTCTCGCCTCTCTTTTTAGCTATTGCGTAGTCTATTGGCTGATCTTGTTCTGGTTCTGAAGGAGGTAAAGTAACTGGAAGGCATACATCAGATAATTCTTTTTTGTTGTTTTGGAATTGTGATTGTGATGGTGTTCTTTGAATAACTGAAACTTTTTGGCATGTGACATTATTATCAATACCAGGTGATGGTGTAGCTTCAGGTGAAGGCGAATTCCTAGACGGAAGAACAATTGGATCGGCTTGTAATACATCTTTTTCTTCCTTTATTAAGGGTTTATCTTCAACTTTTTTGCTATCAACTGCTACAGGCAAATATTGTTTTCTTTCTGCTTGAGTCAGGACATGACCTCTGTGACTTCCGTAAGGAATTTCACCCCCGAGGATGGAAGATATGAATCTTCTCGGCTCTTTAGTGCGTCTCTCTTGCGATGTTCTATTTCCATTGCTTTCGCCGAATACGTCGCGATCTGAAAATAAAAATAATATTTTTAAAAGAACTGTAAATAATGTAATATTAACTAATAAAATAGTAACTATTCTCCGTATAACGTATTCGTGTAGCGTCGATGGCATAAGGCCTCGTTGACGTCACTGGTATGTGCCTCCATAACGGTAATGCTCGCCTCCACATACACACCCACATATTACATATATACTTTTATGTGTGCGTATCGCATTATTATAATTGGCATACCATAAAATAACCAATTCAGTCTCGTCCTCTCCCAAGCACATAATTTTTATAAATTTATTGTTGACTGTTGTGATCATTCTCGAAATTATTACACAAAAATTTATGAACTATGACTCTTTTCTGTTTTAATTATTTCCTTCATATACCTATACGAGATTTAATATTATTATTTATTTATATCTAGGAAAGAAGAAGGTGAATTAACTTTCGTGCTCATGTTATCTATACAGACACCATATTTTAAGGAGTGTATGCCGAACGTAAGAACTAAACTTTTGTTTTTGTTTTGTGTATTTTAAAGTTATTTATTCTATTATACTCCAACAAGTTCAATCAAGATTGTAGAAACCAATTATAGTTAAAAGTGAAAGAATTTAATGTCAATAATGGTTCATCTTGAATCTGTAGACATAAAACATGCGTAGGTAGTTAGTGAAAGTCCCAAGGTTGCATCAAACGGGTTCCTTTGCCCTTTCTTAGCTTTTGTTAGGGATCCAAGGACGAGGCCAGCATTGTTGAGCCCTTTTTTACAGTCTTCGTAATTGTATGCGGCCGCGCAGCCTGGCGTGACAACGCAAACTTGAATTTTTGAACCCCCATCCATATAACACCATTACTGACAGTTATCAATGGTCACAGATTTAAAGAATGAAATTGAATTATTTTTACAAGAACTAAAATTATGGAAATGGAAATATTGAAATCATTTACATCATCATGTCTGTTTCTAGTAGGTATAAACGGATTTGTCTAGACTCTAATGTG
Organism: Colias behrii; assembly: GCA_029959065.1. Taxonomy (NCBI): domain Eukaryota; kingdom Metazoa; phylum Arthropoda; class Insecta; order Lepidoptera; family Pieridae; genus Colias; species Colias behrii. The sequence goes on along the minus strand of JARWMC010000005.1, from coordinate 8,881,097 downwards.
TCTAGCATTTATCTCACCATTTTCCTACCATACATCGTACTATATTATTTAGCATTGAAGTCATTGTTAACGAGGTCTATTTAAATAGTGCGGTTTTTATTCTAAAACGGTAAGTGAAGGCCCCGTAATTACCATGTCCATATCTATTCAGTTACTCTCTGTTTCCTGCCAAGAAACTGTATGTATAACCTTGAATACGAACACTCATTATTTGGCTATTAAAAGCAGCCTTCATTGGTCGGTTTTGGCAATAATTAGATATTCTCGGGCGGAATAAATTTTTATTCACATCTCAGCTAATTAGTCAGTCAGATTTTGGTAAACAGGTAGACAAAATCGTTTAATTTTAAATTTTTTTTTAATAACTTTGATAGTTTAGTCACATAATTTCGCTACGTAAATCGAAATTTCTAAATGATCTAAATGAAAAATCCATATACTAATTGCTTTTAAATTATGGTCCATATTTTAGCTAAATAAAATTTGCGGTTCTAAGTTATAATATTAGATGTAATTACTGGAACATTTATCATTGGGAAAATGCCATTCTAATAGATATGCCAAAATGATTAATTATGGCACGTTGCTGGCAAGTCGTTATAATGTTGGACTTGCTGAATGTTGTGAAGTAAAAGACGTCAATTTAAAACGGATACTTCATTCACTTTTACAAGAAATGAATGCTTTAACATTTTCAAGTTTATTATGACAAAATGTTTCACATTCAACAAGGCAGTTAAGCTAGCAATGTGAACATCAATAAAAAACAACGCGTCGGGCCAGCAGGCAACTAGCATGTCCTTGCTTCTCGGGGTTATCGGACGCTGTTAGCATTTAACGCTTTAAAAACGTAAGACAGCTACGAGGAACCGCTCCGGACGAAGCACATAAAATTCCGTTGAGGCCTTTTTTCCATAAACATAAGTACCGATAGCACACGGTACATCGGGATCGCACTGCCCGCCGAGGATCGGTTAAAGGTCGTTGAGAAGGACATTTTTTGTACTGAATTATTTATCATGGGTACGGTCGTATATTAGTGTTCATTAGTACCTGCGTCTTTTACGCTGATAATGGTTAAGAGTTTATTATCCATTAAAAGTAGAGGTTTTTAATTTTAATCCCGTTTTTTCGACACTAAAATAAATGTTAGATTTTTTATTTTACCCAATAATTCCGATTTATATATTATCTGTAAATAATTTTAAATTTTCCCAAGCAAACAGTTTACTCTGAACTTACTGACCTAAACGCTACTTCAATGACAAACTTGCGGCAGTACCACAGTATTACAATATTATTTCCTACAGTAAGGAAACGCCTTTGATGTCGCGCGATGCCGCCGCCAGCGTAGGTACTTACGCTGCCACACGAAAATACGCTAGGGTTGCAACAAATGGGAAATAAAACAATTGTGATTATTAATATTATGATGAATTCATTTATTCATATGTAAATTCAAAATAATTGCGATTATTAAATCTGATGTAATTATTTGTTCATAAATATATAATTACAGATATTGCACTGCTAAATATTATTTACGTGGACACTTTATTTTTGGATGTTCTTAATTGTAAATTATAACATTTAACTAAGTAATGCATTCGCATTGGGATGTACAATCTGATTAGAAAATAATGAGGACAACATATACATAGCTTTGATTTTAATTCAACAGATACAATTAATACAATCTTTCTGAAATATTGTTTCCTTCTGGGATTTCAATGTAGATTTACATCCGTAAACGGAACAGTTTGTGCGCGCCATAATAGAATATGTAAGTACCTATGCATAATAAAATTATTACACAAACAATACGACTGCGTCGTCCTTTCGCGCTAGGTAATGCAAACTCAGCGTGATTGCATTAAGCGGCCCGCGTCGCCCGACCCCCCGACAGTTCCCCTCCGTTTCTCTGCCCAAGTACATTCGTCGCCATACTGTAGCAAATATGGTATTACTGTGGCAGTACTAAAGAACACATTCTCTTATTATAAATTTAAACGCTATGCTAACTTTTCTATAGTTGAAATTTTCGAATAAAAACATTCGCGCAACAAAAAAATACCATCGATTTAGTGTTTCGTTTCTTTAAAATGAATAGCTACAAAAACTGTTCAACAGTTTATTACTTTGATCACAACGTGAATCACAACCAGATTTGGCGAGGGTGAATGACCCAAATATGTTTAGCGAAGTGTTCAAGGCTAGAAGTTACTAATTTGGTGTGTTAAAAAAGTTGTATCTATGAAGGCGATCAAATGATTTGTTTTCGTGGTCAGCCCGCAATTACAGGTTGTAGGCTGCGCTTGAATATAAAACACATAATTATGTTCAACCGTTATTTTTTTAAGAAGTATTATTATGTTCCCACACATTATATGTGAATAAATATTAATAGAAATAGATTATTGTTATATGTTTGTGCGAAATACATTATGGTATTAAGGGCCAGATCAAATATATTTATTTAGCTTTATGATAATATATGAACGTTTAACTTCAAACTATGAAAACACATTTTTGTGTTGAATTATTGTGTGAAATACATAGGACAAATTATTGCAAAATATAATAATAATTCAAATATTCTGGATTTACATTCAATTGACACCCTAGTTCTGAAACATGTTCTCGACAAGTTCGAATGAGGCACTATTCAGGTATTATTTGGAACAGTCGTACATTGTCCTTTGTAGGCACCGTAGGCGTTATTTGGCAAATTACTCTAAAATACCTACACGAAATGATTATCTTTATATGACATGACAAAACAATAGAGATGACCTTATGCTCGCTATGGGTGCGTGCGAAACGCTCACTATTCTGTTTATTTTTATTTGCCTTAAATGTTTATAGTCCACATATGAAAACCTTGTCCACTCCAACGGAATATATCAAGATGTCTGCTATAACCGTACTTTAGTCATACTTTATCTATATTTTTAGAAGGATTATTTTTCGAAGCATCGATAAAAATGTCCAGTTCGTCCCAGGTGGTCCTTAATGTGTTTCGATATAACAAATAGCTCAAACGTCGAAAACATCATTCAAACTTGAAAGAGATAAAAGGTACTTTAGATGAAGAATTATGTAGATATATCACTTGGTTTACATACATACTTGGTTTATGTATCGGTGCAGTAAACAACATAATATGATTGCAATATGCAATACAAGTTCTAAAATAATGAATACTTTGAATGCACGTGTATAACAGTATTTACCTACTTCATAACGTTTCAGTGATGACGAACATATTATAATGTGCACATTCATAGAGCGTGATTTAAACCGTTGTAGCGTATATGAAAATTATTATAATATATCTCAGCCTTTTAAATACAGAATATACTTTTTAAACTATTGCTTTAACTATAAGTAACAACTCAAAATATTTAATTAGCCTCGATTGCCTTCAGCACTATTTTATAGGAGATAATGCGATAACCTATCTGATCTTATAGTGCTATAATAAATAGTAAATATGTACTAGACTAATCAAAACCTATTTAATACTAGATTTTATTGTTTCCGCAATATACTCAATTGGTTACAGTCGCTTCTTTCCCACAATCTTAACGCGTACCGTAATGACTTCAGTGGTCGTGGTTTTTGTGGCATTATAGAACAATTTCATGTATATGTCTATACTTATTTTATAAAGTAATATCAAACATAATAAGCCTGCCGTTGTTCAGATCGACGTTCGTTAAAATTTTATATAATTGAATTATCCATATTTGTATTTAACATCTGGAAAGGACGCGCTATAAACTGTAGTTGGTGAAAAAACACAGAATGTACACAAACAAGCAGATGCTTTTTAAAATTGGCATGAGCGATAATTAAAAACTGGAACCCGCATCTCGTGCGTTAACGAAACCGGTGTATGGAGAATATCTTGAGACATGTGTGACCAGTCGTTCCTAGAACACTTCACGAGCCATGCCCAGGACTGAGCAAAAAATTAATGGCGAAATATTCTAATCGCCTCAAGTGGGTCGCTTTACTGATTTTTTGTCGCTTTAAACTTTTAGCTAATGATAATTACTTTTTTATTAAAGCATACTATGTACATTATATTATCTACCTATACAATGGAAAGGAAATTTCTGCTGAAGTATGTATGTAAATTGTAAATTGGTACCTTCATCATTATACTTTTGATTTGAAACTAAATCCTATAATACAACAAATTAAACACATCACAATATTACGAAAATGTATACCCAAAACACAAAATATTAAGTATCCTTCTCAGTAACCAATAATGTAAAGAAAGAATAATTGAAAGATCCCCGATTAAAGTGCAATTGTTCGGTTAAAGTCATTCCGAGAACAGTTTTGCTCCATTATGAATGTAATCGGAGTATTTTTATCGCAAATCTTTGTAAAGGTAAATCCTTAAAAAGGCAACTTCAATACAATGGCTGGGCGATACAATGGTGCTGGCGGCCACATGGTAAAATTTATTTTCCTTTTGGTAATGCAAAAAGATTCATGTTTTTTTACTGATTGTAAACGGTTCACCGATATGCGCGATGTGCCTACTGTTTCAAGGGAAATTTTGTTCATTCACTTCGTATGATTCGAATTGTACAGAAAATTAAAGAATTTACCATTAATTAATTGATAATCATAACGATTCAGGTAATTGTGTGCTATATATAGGCCTATTCTTATTATTTAAGTTCGGGACATAATTTTATATTTAAAAAGACCTGCATATTTGATTGAGTACCTACATGCTATTTATTATTATTATACCAGTCGCTCCTGTATAAAGTCAAAGTATCAGAAAGGTTATATTGCGAACGAGTTTCATATTTTTAATAACATAAATGTATAGAGAATGTATTAAGTAAAATAGTGTCATAATTATTATTAATTAAACGAAGGTATCATTAATTAAATCTTAATCTTAATACTATTATAAAGGCGAAACTTTGTAAGGATGTATGGATGTATGGATGTTTGTTACTCTTTCACGTAAAAATTACTTAACCGATTACAATGAAATTTAGCACACATATAGAGGGTAACTTGGATTAACACATAGGATAGGTTTTATCCCGGAAATCCCACGGGAACGGGAACTATGCGGGTTTTCCTTTGAAAACGCGGGCGAAGCCGCGGGCGGAAATCTAGTTATTCAATATTTTAATTCGCATGATATATTATATTCGGAAAATCTTTAAATAAATGAAAGAATTTATTTTTTATTTAAGCGTATTTTTTATTTAATGTATATTGCAATTAATTATTTAAGATAGAACTTAGCAAAAATTTTGAATTTATTATGAAATATATATATTTTAAAAGTTGTCATACCACTTCAGTAAACCCAACTTTATTAGCGGTAAAACAAGTATCAAGTTATTGTAACTTAATGCGAATTTAAGAATGTAATTTTAAAAGATGGCGATAATTAATAAATAAAGTAACTGTTTATTATGTAACCGTCTTCACGATACACTTCTACGATGCGCGTTGAAGTCTTTTGTACTGGTCTGAAATAGTTATTTTATGTGTCTAAATTAATAACATAAATTTTACTAAATTTAGGCATATATAAACATAGCTTTGATAATACTTTGATGGTGTTAGTACAGCAGAACATCGTCCAAATTTACATGTACGCAAATTATAAAGGATTTCTTATTTTGTCATGTTTTCTGAAGAGTAGAATAGCATGTTAGGTTTATATTATGAAAGGCTATATTGAAAATCTAACAAACCAATTATTAGTTCATTTAATTATTATTAAACATAATTTTTTAGGGGAGATCTAGTTCTTTATCGAATACTAGCTGTGCTCCGCGGTTTTACCCGCAGTGCTCCGCTCATGTTGGTCTTAGCGTAATGATATATAACCTATAGCCTTCCTCGATAAATGAGCTATCTAACACCGAAATAATTTTTCAAATCGGACCAGTAGTTCCCGAGATAAGCGCGTTCAAACAAACAAACAAACATACAAACTCTTCAGCTTTATAATATTAGTATAGACACGTTCGAAATGAATTTCCAAAGTAGAAAATAATTTATAATCATAAATTTCTTATAACATTATATTAAATCATAATAACAGAAATTATAGAAAAAGATAAGAAAGAATAACTGTAAATAGATCATACACTTGTCGTCAGTTAGGTGCTCACGGAAGGTCGACACGACCCCATCTTGCTCCCCTTTAAACTTTACCTTTTACATTGTGACCTTTCGTACATTTGCACCCTTTACTGCAGAAGCAGGTGTAGAATCACCTGTGTACCTAATTATGTACATTTTAGTCTATTTATAATTTCACTTACAATAGCGATAAGCTTCTATACGGGTACTCTGTAACGGTACTATCGATTATTTTTGCTACATTAGCTAAGTAGGTACTTGGTTGCTTTAAAACTATTAGCACAAACCATTAGTTTAATTTTTGTTTGTTATTCGCATCTGATGCCTGTTTACGTATAAATTGAATCAATATTAATGTTTTCATTAAGTGGAACTTGGATTAAAAAAAAATATATAGGCTCTACGTTATAAGCTTCATGCAATTGAACACATTAAAATTTTATCAGGAGATATTTTACTTTATCATCCCTACTTTTATAAATCGACTTTTATTCTAGGTCAACTTTGCGTGGTTTTAATCATGCCACTGAAAGTCGGGTGGATTTGTGTAATTATCTACTACAGAAATGTCAATCACGAGAATTTTCTTATTAGTTGATAAGCCGAGCACTATCTAATTGTGATGTTGAAGACGTTTTTTATAGAGATCGTGAACAGTATTTTCCAGTACCTGTTTAAAAGTTAATGTTATTGAAATGTCAAACAGCGGTGACTAACCTAAATACAAAGCAGGCGACGGAAGCGCTATTGTGCTGTTATCATTGTCACCTTACTCATAAAAGGTACTATACCACGCGAACTTGACCATCTCTGATACGTTTTAATTACGTTGAAAAATCAGAATAAACTGACTTAGGTTTCTCCTAATTTAAAATCTTGGTAACATGAATAATAATATCATTAATGTTATGTACCAATTTTTAAAGATAACGTTTCTTCAATCTTCGTGATATCCACTGTCAGTTTTGTTAATAAAATGTCTAATTCTAGGCCCGTAGAATTGTTTGGAAGTGACATTAAAACCTACAACATAGGATGTAAGCACACAACGTTAAAACAGTTCTAAAACAACGGAAGTGCGCTTTTGTATAGCAATCATTGACACCTCACTAACATCGTCCGGTCAATTCCTGTCTCGTGCCGTGACGTTACTGTGACCATCTATAGCGAGTAATTGATTAATCTTTATATTTATTTTATAAAGATAATAATCCTGCTACGTGTGCCATAAAATTAAGGTGGAAATTTTTCGTCAATGATTAAGCAAATTCAACAAGAATTTGCAAAATGGAACAGTAATCTTGACTCCCGAAAACATAATCATATACAGTCCTAGGTTCTCCTCAAATCCTATAAAGTGGAAACATATTAGCACAGAAAAATTTTTAGCACAACAGTGTGAGTAAACATATGGTGCAAAGACGCAAAAACCTGACAGTTATGAGTGATTCACGCTTAGTAACTACCCGACACCGTTAAAATCTTCGTTGACGTTGGGTTCGCTTGTCTGAACGAATATTGATTTATCTGCGGCAATATCAATTATATTTCATATAATATCCTTGATCTGCTAATATGTTTTTGTATTTTGCAGTGAAAATAAATTTGAAACCTTTTACGATTAACAAAAAGCTTAAGGATCACGACAGTCACACATGATCGCAGGTAGATTTGTTTGAGCGTGGTCCAAAACAGGATTCTGTTCAAGTGTGGGTATCCTTTTTTTGACGGAGTAGCCGTTATGGAGGAAGTGAGAATAAATGGTACATCTCTTGATATAGTTATGAAATTAATAAAAAGTAATATTAAACAGGTAAATAATTAATACGAAAATAATAATAGCACGTGAGCGATTGACATTGAAAATGCTGCACGTATATTACACAAGACCGATGAACATGCCATAAAAGGCGTCGTTATTCATTTAATTTAACAGGATGACAGTGAAGCATGTACAAAAAGATGTCTGAAGCAATGAATGGACGCATTATGTATATGAATGTTAAACTAACTCACCGCATTCTTTATCCTTCTTAGACAGGAGCGGAATGGGACCATCATCTAGAGGGGAGCCGGGGCACAAGGAGTCCGCTTTGCTCGCGAGCAACTCCTGCCCTTCTTGCAACCCGAGCTGCTGCTCATGCAGCCTCTTTTTTATCAAAAAGATTTTCGGCATTTTTAACGTCAATTAACACTGCACTCAATCCTTGTTTGTCTCTATCACAAAGTCTAATAGATCACCCCGTCCAAAATCTATAAACACTAGTTTGCATCGTAACACTGCACGATAGATTTCCTCGCGTCGCTGTTTATTTTGTGCGCAGCAAGTAGCGGCACAAGCGATACCGTTGGCCGCTGCGAAAGGACTGAGTGCTAGTAGGTGTGTGGTGCGAGCGACACCGTTGCCTGAACAAGTCCGCCCGCGCCCGCGCCGGCGCCGCCCGCCGTCCCTTGCGCCCGCGTCGACCGCCGTACCGCCACCTCTGCACGACATCATAAATACAGATTCCAGTAAAAGTGCTCGCATAGACCTTCCCACTGTTATACTAATAATACCGTTCTTTTCATTTCCTTTAGACTCATTGTCCTTCCTCACTGTGGGTATTCCAGTCCGGAAATATTTTCATTTTCAAAATTACAATCTAAATTAAACCGTTTATGCTAATTGCGTTTCATTATCACTGCACATCAATTCTTCATATTATTAATTGTTGTCTGCTTAATGATCTGTATTAAGATTGGGAAAAATATAAAGTGAATTCCGGAAGGTTCAATCTTAAAGTATGTCAGTTGAATCACAAATTGTGAATCATTACAGGTCGGAGATTTTAATATTACATAGGTATTATATTTACTTGTTTTAAATTAAAACAAAAATCATTGCATATTCATGAGTGGTTGGAAGCTTTTCTTCAGATTTCAGGTATAGACCCCTAAGCAGATCGGCGGCGCTTCAATCGACAGGCAGATTAGAAGAAAAAAGATTCTCTAACATAGACAAAGCAATCAGCGAAGGGTTTTCGTAGTACCTAAAGAACTGGGATTTACAAAAAGAACTTACGGAATACTGCCTCTATAAATTTTACAACGACCATTGTTCATGCAGATTTGAAATAAAAATTAAAAAGCATTGTTCTTTCTTTTCAGTGGCGACATTCATTCCTTGTCGGTATATTTGAAGTTGTTTGTATTCTAACATGTGTTGGCACAATTTATGTAGATTGTAAAAGTAACTTTACTTTTACCGTACATAAGACGATACTGATAATAATCGGGATGGTATCCAGGAAATTTCAAACGCTGATTTAATTCTTTGGTATAACCACAATAAACATCCTGTAAGTAAACCTCCTAATTTCCGGAATTAGCATTAAACATGAACCATGAGCACTTTCTTCGAGTAGATAATAATGTTAATCTTAAGGATTTGTTACAAGTATACTATTTACATGTATTTCACAGAATTCGTATGCCACACTTAACACCAATTCGTAGTTGTTGGTCAGAATAAAAAAGGGATTACTTAGTGCAAGACAGTTAATACTGTAAGCTTAAGCTTCAAGTCTCGCGAAAACGGTTTAAAATATTTTGTGTATATTTTTTGCTGAGCCTGAATCTTTTTATCCATGGATGAGCACATTGGTCACTGCTATACCTATGTACATGTTTTATGCTTTTCTTAAAAGTGATGTTGATGACTAAACTCATGATTTTAAGGTTCTTATTTATACGTAAATTTAAAAATAGTTTGCTTTGCGGTTGCTTTTGTTTTCGAAAATTTGAATTTCGTTTTGATAGTCTAACATGTTTTGGAATATTTAAATCATCCATAAATCTCTTTAATAAAGAAGCCGCTAACGAGATCATAAAGTGTTGAAAGGTTGGTTTGTTTGTACAAAAAAGGCAAAACCATAACGTGCTTCCGAATTGGCCCTGTTTACTTTTTAGCTTGCCTTAAAAAAATTGAGCTGTGTTGGCGCGCGAACTAATTTTTTAGTCAATAAGAAGACCGTACTTAGTCATCTTTATGAAATCTTTGAAAAGATTATTTGCTGAAATAATATTATTAATAGTAGTAGTTCGCCAGTATTTTTTTTTATTCTTAAATTCTTCCACTTCTCCGTAAAAGTAAATATTGGAGGACGTATATTATTTTTTACTCCATATGAATTATAATCCAATAGAAGTGTTGTACCGTCAAATTGGCCAACATTGCCCACGAGGGTATCTTTGCCAGAAGATCAATTCATAAGAAAATTTTTAAATTGCAAAAATACCTTTATACTTTGGCAACATTAAAAGTATTTGGTGTAAAATAGGTTAACTTAAATCAGCAACTTGTTGTAACTCATCGAATATCATGTGTGATTTCACGGGCAAAAAATGGTGAAAATTCAAGTGTTAGTTTGTGCGTGATGGCGAAAACACCGTGTATTTTTACTCATAACATGTTATAAAATAACGTTTGAAGAGTATTTTAATGCTATTATTACCACTGAAGGTTGTTTTAAACAAAAGTTACAATGGTGGGCAAAATTACCCAATAATGTAGCAGATCGCTACATTATTGGGTAATTTTGCCAACATTGCCCATTATCAAAAAAAAGCTTAGGGTTGGCACATTTCATATTACCACATAATTTGATAGTTAATAATATTAATTCTATTCGGTTAATTTCGGAAAAATAAGCTTAATTTGGTATCCGGGAAAGAACCATGATAAATAAAGTTAAATCGCTGAATTTTAAGCACAACTTAAATGTAAAAATATGTTTATTTTTATTAAATAGTCTGCACTGAACAATATTCTGTTTTGCTTTTTTTATCTTTTTATTGACTACAACATAATCCTACTACGAAATATTTGCAGTAAAAGAAATCGGAAGTCATGCTCATTTTACTGAGATGTACCAACCCTAGGTTTTTTGGAAAAGCGAAATGCGATTTGTATGAAAAATATAAAAAATACCTGAGTTACTTTGCCCAGCCACTAAAGTCGGGAACCTTTCATGATACTGCTTTGATTTTAAAGTAAACGACATCTTTACCAACATTTTTGAATTGGACTTTAATATAATCTGGCTAGAGGTCATATTTACGCCAAAAATCGACGTGGGCAATGTTGGCAACAAGTGCAGATAACTTTACCCGCCCTCAAAAACAGACACAAAATGAATAAAATGTTGAAGAATAATGAAATTTTCCACAGCAATATGCACAAGATCTAAGAAAAACATATGCTAACAGAAAATACTTACGTTGCCATAGATTTTTTTTTGCGGTAATTGATATTATTCATAAAATGTGGGCAATGTTGGCCAATTTGACGGTACACTTCTATTGGATTATAATTCATATGGACTTAAAGCTAAACGTAAATAAGCCAAAAGTAATTTTATCCTTACTTTCTTATGTAACATCGATAGTTTAAAACATGTTTCGTCTCTCGATAGGGTAAAGGGCGTCAACAGTAATCCGCCATGCATAGCGATTTTCCCTGATTCCCCAAATTCGTAATTCCATCCTAGAATTGAAATAAAATGTTAATAGTACAATTAATGCACTGTTGAAAACTAATTAGAACTTGAATTATTAAATATTTATGTATTTTCCAGAAAAGATTTTACACTCTTCAACAATATAGATAGGTTAGTATCTATTCCCAATGCATAAACTCGATATATTCAGAATAAGCAGGAAGGAATACAGTATTTAGACATGAAGAACATGATACGAAGTAGGCAGTAGATAGTCACTAATCAGCGAACAATGAACATATCTAGGACCTCAGCATCTTAGAAAAGATGTTCGATATTGCCTTGCATACGTTTGCTACGGGTTAAAACGTTATGATATGCCGTGATGTAGATGATTAATCTTCAATCAATCACGTTATTCTTTCTCGCAGCGAATGCACGTGTAGTGAGGTCGTGCGCTTGCGTCGTGCAACTCTTTGGTATCTGGCATCGAGTGACCATGAAGTTATCTTTGTGAGAAACCGCCATGATATGAATTATATTTTTAAGTTTGTTGGATGTTTCAGATAATGTTAACCCATGTTTTTATTTTACAATATAAACGAAATTAGGTCTTGTGGATACAGAAAGGCAGAAAGAAAAGCGAATTCCACAGTTAACGAGACATAAAAAGTTATGTGTTTGAACTGTTAATGCACAAGATCTACTGGTGTGATTGAGCTTTGCGTGAATTTAGCTTTCGTTTCATACAAATTTAAATACGATTAAAAAAGCGACAGCAAAGCTTCTTGTCAAAGCTGACATATTTTCTAATTAACGTCAATTCCTCAAGCAAACGATATGTGTTGCAATATTTTTAATAGTTCATTAACTGGTTTGAAATATAGAGCAATCCTATATTCTGATATATTTTATTATTAGTGTTCAGTTGCGCAACTATTGCCTGTGCTGTTCCGCATCGCTGGCTTCACTCAAGTTCTCGGTCTTACCCGGAGGCCGTAGGTACTCAAGCAGTTGCCAACAAAAAGTATCCTAAAATAGATGGTATAGAAACAAAAAAATATTATAGCCCTTTTTAATATTTATAACTAGCGACCCGCCCCGGCTTCGCACGGGTGCAATGCTGATACTAAATACACTACAGAAAAACTGTGAACGTTGTATATAAAAACATAGCGGCCCGCTCCGGCTTCGCACGGGTATAAAATATATAGCCGGGCGGCCGGCCGGTACCGCCGCAAACGCTACGTCCCGCAATTTATCTTCGAAAATATTCACTTAAATCATACGGTGTAAAGGGCCATATAGATCTATATTAAATGAACAATGTATTCAAGGTATTTAATTGGTTAAGGATTAATGCTGTATTGGTTAAAATCGCTTCGAAAATTAGCCATTATTTGTCGTAAAAAATACATGACAAAAAAAGTTATTGTGGGTTATCCATAAGAGATAGACATATACCATCGCGGACTTTTCTGTAGACCTTTTCAATGTGTATAATACTTAGTACATTATTTTGATAAAACTCGTAGGGTTCAGCCTGCGTTTGCAATGTAAGCGGAAAAAATGTAATTTTTTACGACATCACATTAGAAACCTCAAAAATAACAGTACTTCTCCACTATTTAATGGATGTTATTATACATATAAACCTTCCTCTTGAATCACTCTATCTATTAAAAAAAACTGCATCAAAATCCGTTGCGTAGTTTCAAAGATTTAAGCGTACAAAGGGACATAGGGACATAGGGACAGAGAAAGCGACTTTGTTTTATACTATGTAGTGATAGTGATGATGTAGCTGGTGAAAAAATTATCTTTTATGTCGTTTTGTTTGCAAACATACAATTTTATCATCCTTGCAATATTAGTGTATAAATTTATTCCAATAGATAATACTCCCTAATAGTAAGTCTGAATTAAAAAAAAAAAAAAAAGGCTGGTGTTTATCGACTGAAGTAATAATTACCATTTCTATTGTCAAACGAGGTCAAGAGCTATTTATAATATTATCTGACTCCTAAAACACAATTTAATGAACAGTATATAATATGTTTTATCTTTCGTTTGTGTAATTTTTTCCTTCAATGTTGAATGTGTAAAAAAATATAAAATTCAAAGACTAAATTTAAGACAATTAAAACAACAAAAACTTTTTTTATGTAATCCTTATTATTAATACTCCTTATTTATTCTTTAGAGCTTAATTATACTTTGTTTTTAATCCTATTCATTGTAGTTTATGATGATACTTTTATACAATAGATTTGATTATAGATTTAAAGTGATACGGTTTATACTTTATATTGAGAAGATATATTTGCAATGATGTAGATCTAACTGATTTACAATTGATCTCAGATATTTTTTGCATATGCACCCAAAATGCCAAAAAAAAACAGTGCCAGCCAACGGTACAATTTGCATTCTGGGCGATTTAAATGCAAGCTTTAAATTGGTTAGGTATGATTATTTTTTGTAGGTATGTTCACTAAAATTTGTGCTTGATTTATCCTAACGATAAAATGAAAGATTAAATGTGTAGATTTACGATAGGTAGGAATATAATTGCAGACTGCTGCAAGCACAGAATACAAAACCAAAAATGAATATTTAACGGAATATACACACACTGAAGTTAAATCATGGATTTTTTGAACTCGAAGAAAGCAGAAACGATACAATTTATTTGATAACTGTGTACCTAATTAGTAATTACTTAAAAATGTGATAATATTTATATACCCATAATAACATTATTAGGATAGAAAGATATATAGAACAAATTCCGAATTATCATGTCACGAAATATCCAGTGATAGCTTTTTTAACAAAATTAAAAGTCATATTCTCGTGCAATATTTGTACAGCATAGATGTCATGTTCCAGCAACTTAAGAGCATTCGTTACGTGATGTAGACGTCAGAAAATTCTCATGTGATCATATCCATTATGTATTATGTACCTATACCGGTTGTCAAAAGGCTGTATTGCAGAGAGGCGAGCGGGGACTGCGGCTCGGGGGAACGGGACGGGTACAGCGACCGCAATACGACTTACGGATTGTAAACGGGTCTATGTTGCTGTCATTTGCTTTACAATTGTGCACTCAATGTGCAGGCAATATGAGTGAATATTGTGTACTTTAATGAATAAGTTATGCGTTCTTTGATTAGGGGAATGGGTTAGCGTTGCCGCTTCGAAGCGCCCAGCCACCATTGCCCATTGCCAAGATCACGGACCGCGCTTGCGAAGCGAATGTCAGCCACGTCACGAACTTAGCATTGCTTTGGATCGAATTTAAGCACAGATTTATTGATCACGATGTTTAATACTTTGTTTATTACTTCATAAAATAATGTAGAGACCGTAACTAGTTGTACAGGGCTTTTATCTATTGCAATTAGTAAATTTCATATAACAAGTTGGATGGTTACTTCTTCCGAGTCTATACAATGCGTAGAATGATATAATGACATAATATCAAGCTTACAAAATAAATTATTTATTAACATTGTAAGGTTTTTTATACGTGAAAAATTAAAATATTGATTAAATGTAAAAAATTCTATACAATTATAATAAAAACAATTTTCAAAACTATAATGAAACATGACATTGATAGCAATTTATATGCGTCACAAGATAAAACTATGATAACATAATAATTAATATCTTTACGGAAACACACAGGAATGCCTAGCACGTGTTTACATTTTATTCCCGATTGGAAAATATTTTAATGAGTTAGAAACACTTTTGATTTTATTCATCCTCAAAATAAGAAATAGCGAGAAGCTTCGATTCGCATGGCAAAATAAACATTTATTGCCCTAAAATTCAACCACACCATTTGTTTTATCATAAAAGCAAATCTTGTTCAAGTAAAATATAAATTACATATTTCAAAAATAAACATTACATACAAAATATCTTTACTTAATTTAAAAAACTCCCGCTTAAATAAAATCTAAAATCTCTGAATAGTTCCCAATTAATCAAACCAACTCATAACTCCCTATTGGAGCCGCTATTATGCAATCAACTTACACAATCACATACTTTGTGTCCATCCATCCCCACTGTAAATACTTCCCCAAGAATGCCTAACGAGTTCTGTCCTGTATGTACGGCTGTATAATAGCCCTTGCCCTATCTTTATATGGGCCGAGCCGTAGTCTCCCGCAATCTTCATTCAATTCACGTAAGGTAGCGGCTCTAAGGACCGGGTTTTTGTAATAGTGCAACAGGTAGAAAGGAAAGGATTGCGAGTATAATGTGAAGGAAACGGCATGATGTCATCTTTGAGTGTTCTGTCTCTCTCTGGTCTGAGCGGCAGAAGTTTGCGGCCATGGCGAGGCGCGAGCGAAGGAATGCCGTACGATTTGAGCTCGCGGACTATACGGATATGTATATCGTATAGTTTTGCGCTTATAACACACACTGCCCTAATGCGTATGGGTCATATAGCGGGATTTACAGAGTTTAGTCAGTGAAATTATATTGAAAGAGAGTCTGATCATTTTTGTCTATTCCTAAATGTTTAATTAGCATTGCATTCACTTTTAATGTAAAAATAAAATGGGAAAAATGAAATGTTTCTTGTATTTAATTATTTCTAAAATTATAAATTAATTTAGATATATATTTAAAAGTAATAATAAATCTTATTTATTTATCAAATATTGACCTTTGAATTATTATAGTCAGAAATTAGATAGGACATCCAAATAAAATATTATGTAAATGCAATATGATTTATCAAATATGACATTTAAAAATACTTCATGAGCAATTACAAATTTAAGAATTATTGTAATGAAACTACTGAATGAAGAAAAATAAAAAAATATAACAACATAAGATAAAATTGCAAGTATGTATAGGAAGTCTTTGACATTTAATAATAATATAACTAATGGTGTCCCACAACACATTAAAATTCTCGAAAGGGCCTCTGCGTGTTGGATCCGTGTCCCCACGTAAGCCTTCCAAAGATCCGGGTACTGTCCTTCTGGTGGTACCCGAGTATTATGGAAATGAGAAACATATAACTAAAACTGAAATAATGCCTACCCTAAATAATGCCTCTTAGTAGAGAAAAACACAATAGTAGCTATGATACTATAAAAGCAGCATAATAATAAATTTACTTATATATCTGAAGAAGCAGATAACATTAATCATCAAGTATTGCTACAGGTATCTCATTAATTACTAAGTTCAATACTTGCAATTGTCGGTGGTTTGTATAAATGGCGATAGATTGGTTTTATACACAAGCAATGTCGGTCGTGTTTCTTGTGTAAACAAGACGCCCAGTCGCCGGTCACATAAAAAGTTTCCTCCAAGATCCGGTCACACTGGTCCGTAAGATCGATGACCTCTGTTTGCCGTTTGACTTAATGGAAATTGCTTTTCTTGCCGTTGATAACACTGGACGTTCTTAATTGATAAATATTCAACGTCCAATTACGTTTCAGGTTGGCATTTAATAAGTTATTATTATGTATATCGAGCGGTTCGATTCTGAGGGTTGAGAAGTGAGGATTCCTTGTTATTTCACGGTATTGAGGAAAAGACAGCGCCATTTTATTTTCATAATTTAATGATTTGTTAAGTGCATTAATTGGAACGAAACGAAATATTAAAAATATAGTATTTTCTATGTTTTTCTGCGGCACTCACGTTACTCTCAACACTTACATCAATATCGGTAACGTTATGCGACTTTAACGAGACCGGTTACGCTGCATTCATAGCTATAACAACTATGAGCATATCAAAATTATGAGTTATTTGAATATTTGGTGACTAGCAAAATATTTAAAAATATATTTGGTACTTCGAAACCTTTACATAGAAATATTTCATAAACTTTTAGAATAAAAAGCACACGAGGTAATTATTAAAGAGCATCAGTATAATAGGAATCAAATGAATATGTGCATCATCACGAATTCATAAATACAAATGAACAAAAAGCCGGACTCTTAACTAGATCGCGAAGGGCCTGAAATAAAACTTGTTACAATGGTGATGTTGCGATGCAAGTCACGTGGCTTTAGCGGTCGCGCTTGGCGGTGCAGCACGATCTAGCGTTCCGCTTTGCGCCGGCGCACATTTACAACCCCGCACCCCCCCGCACCCCCCGGCTCACACGAACATACCTCCCTGCTGGCCCTGACCGAGACAGACCGGACCATTACGAAACCAACGAGAAAAGCTTCTTTCTTTTCCGCAGGTGTTACGGATGTAGTAATGGTTTATTCACAGGTTAGTTTACATCAATTGGTTCCCATTGCGTCATTTCGAAATAGCTTGTTAATTACACGCAGCGATTTATTGTATGTGTGACTGATTTAAAATCGTGAGATATACAATGATAGCTAATTTTAGAGATACAAACGTTACAAAAGCTGTAAAACGCCAACTGATATGACTAGCCCATCGTTACTTGATCATTCACATAATAATTTTATGTGTATCAAGGATATTAGGCGATTCGTAAGTGTAATTGGAAAAAGGCTTTATTTAATAAATCTGATAATTCAGTATTATCCAAATTATCTATCAAGATTACAAACATTTGGGGAACCTATAACAAAAAGCTATCTGCAAAATTAATTACGAAAATTTTAATGGAGACGTACACCTGCAAATCTTTCATCACATGTCTAATTTCATTTATTTAAAGAGTACCACAGACTAAAAATTGGTCATACAATGAAAACTAAAATTCGCAGAACGAAAATGAGGACCCATTGATGAGTAATTTGACTGTGGCTTTTATTAAAGATTTTATCAAATCTTACATCAAAAGCAGGTGGTAGTCATTTTGGTAGTTCATATTTGCAACCTGCTTTCTTATTTATTACTAAACTAGCTTTCCGCCCGCGGCTTCGCCCGCGCAGTCAAAGAAAAACCCGCATAGTTCCCGTTCCCGTGGGATTTCCGGGATTGCGTCATTTTCCCGGGATAAAAAGTAGCCTATGTCCTTTCTCGGGTATCAAAATATCTCCATACCAAATTTCATGAAAATTGGTTCAGTAGTTTAGGCGTGATTGAGTAACAGACAGACAGACAGAGTTACTTTCGCATTTATAATATTAGTATGGATTAGTAAGATTTGACATTTGGCTATTTCACCTGCTTTGTAAACAGTGTTTCATATGTGATTGTTTATTTTTTTTGTAAATTTTATCGTGTTATAACAATCAGGAGTGTTTCCAGTATAACTCCACAAAAGTTATATAAAAAACCGAAACCATTTTATAGGCCCGTTTCTATTTAAGATAAAATCATGTCCTTGGTATGAGATGAATCTGCGACCTGTTTAACATTAGGAAGTATATCACCGCTACGTGGAGAGCATTTATAAGAGGCCAAGTATTATCGTACTTATAATAAATCATAAAGATATATAGCAGATGTATGTTAGGTACTATTCTTACACAACTTTGAATATGTATGGTAAAAGCGTAGTAACTTCTAACAGTACTAGCTACAATATAAATATTTTTGCTTTATTATGTTTTTTGCATTATTTTAAAATTGGCAGTGTGTTAAAGAAGTAAAATGATTAAATGTAATGAAAAGTTCAATTTATTTTTCTTCAAGAATTCATATTTTCTTCTGCTAAATAAATATAATATGTTTGTAAATAATTTATAATTAGGTACCTATTATTTGTTATCTTCTTTAATCAAAATTCTAAGTTTATTACCAAACAATAAAAATCATAAATATTATTTAGCTTTATAAGCTCAAAAGTAGGTAACAAGAACGGCGTCTTGTAATTCAGAACTTGTTAGCACCCCCAGTCCGGCGAGGCCGGGTTTGTAAAATTTATATTTATTACATTTTATGAGTTTTGCGTTTTATTATATCTCGGTAATGGGTCCACTGGCCGGAATATCGATACATATAAAACGCTGTTCATGTTGTTATGTCGGCTTAGTTATGAAAAAAAATATATAGATAACCTAAATAATATTAAGTTTTTAATAAATACCTAAACAGCTTGTTTTTATAGAAGGGTATATTCATGGAAGGATAACATTATGAATTAGGTAAATTGACTAAATTCTCAATTTGCAAAATATTCACAAAACTTTAATATTTTTATAACCGTAATAATTTATTTTATTGCTTAATAAAAAATATAACCGCAAATTTAAGACGGTAGAAATTAAACTTAGAAGTGTCCAGTAAATATAGAGGATGGTTAATACCTAGGTCGTATTTTATGTATATCATAAAATATAAACTAAGCCTTCCGTTAACGGCTTGCTATAGTTCGCATCTATTTACCGTGCTCCAGTTCTGAAATAAATATAGAGATGATAATAATTATATGATGATGATCTGAGATAATCATTATTTTATATATGACAAACAAAGAGAGACAGATCATTATAAATATATTGTATTTCAATTATTATCCTAGAGATAGATTTAAAATTCTATGCCAAAGTAGTCTAAATTTTATATATTTTAAAACATACAAAAAATACTAATATTGCGTTAATTTTCAAAAGCGGGTTTTATGTCTGACGTGGTCTAGACTCTAGATGCCGTATCGTTGTTCTGAAATTGTATTATTGTCAAAATACTTAAGTATATACTATGGCACATACAATAAAGTTAGGCTAATCTATTAGTACAGTATCGTGTACAAATGCTGTATAATTGTATATGTATCGTCGTACTGTATCACATCACACTAAGAAGCGAACGTCAAGTGCGACGAATGGCCAGGGAGTTCAAGATGGTTGGCTACAAAGAGTAGCTATGCATATTCATGCGTTCTGGCCTCCTTACAAAATGTCGTAGCTGATGTTGTGTCGCTGACACGGTTTCTATCTCATAGCATTCGAGACGCTAATTTTGTGTACATATTGTATCTCTATTACACCTCGAACAAGTAAGGCCCATTTTCGTAATGTATGCTGTAATTATCAAAAAACCGGTATAATTAATAATCTAGTACATATCCGTAAAATGTCTTCAAATATAAAGTTTCGAAGAACTAGATAAATATATAAGTTATTCCGTTTGATAAAGAAACACAACTTCCTTAATGATTATTTAATTTACGATATAAATATAGAAGTGTGTATGTTAATTATAGCGCTGACAAAATATTCTGGACGCTGTATACAAATAAATAAGGAATTTTTAAGGATAAAGATCTTTAAACAGCGATAAAGTAAAATTTACATTATGACAATAGTTATTAATGAGCTATGTACATATTTTAATTATATATAAATACACTCCAAAAGAATCCGTTAAGAGTGATACGACAAACATTTCATCTATCGATTTAAATAAAATACACTAAATAACTCTGTTTGTAAATCGATTACAGTGTTACATTTTATTCAAAATTGGGTAATTAAGATATCGTCTCTAAGGTCGGGTTAAAGTTGACTGCATTGTTACTCGATGTTAATGATCTAATTGCCAGTGAACAAATTTTAACAAATGTTGATGAGGAAATTGTGAATTGTTTTGAGATTAGCTACGAAAATTTAAAAATTTAAATTACTATTTCAGGACAAGCTCTTCACGCTTAGTTCTATGACAGCGTATTTTCTTGATATCATAATCACGTGAAACTATTATTTCGTTTGGAATTTACGCTTCATTTTGTGCTCATTTATAACAACCTGTGAAGTGATCAAACGATGTGAGCATTCACACCTCATGACTCCAAAATGAAAACAAAATCATGAATACAAGCCAATGGAAGTTGTGTCGACGACCTATGAAAGGATATACTAAGTGAGCTGTTATATACTAATATAAAAGTATAGCGTCATCGTCAATAATTTACTTTAAAATCATGATTATGCTTTGTCGATGTTCTTAGCGGTCTGCGCTATGTATCATATCATTTGTCACTTGTTGTTTTGATTGTTTATCAGTTCATTAAATATTTCATTAAAAAAAAAATTGTAAATAACAAGTTTGATTCTAGAGTCGTAGAGTCAGCTTATCCTATAATATTAAAAAAATGATACAAGGATTATTAATTCCAATAAAAATGTGAGTTGCTAAATAAACTATGAATTTGCGATCTTAATCATATATCATACATGCGAATAACAAACAAAGAGACTGCTGAGATCGGAAAGTCACTGTACAATACTAAAAATAGCGGTATGTTAATTGATGATGCAAAACTGACTTCACTGTTTCGAGTGTGAATAGAATCATTTTTAAACGAATTACATTGAGTGTAATAATCAAACTTAATTTCAATCATAGTCGTAGCAGATAGCATAGTAGGTATAAAGAGAACAGATAGTCAACAGCATGTCGAGGGAATTTAATTATACGATAAACTGTAAAGGCAGTAGTTTAATTACTTTATAATAATAGTTTATATAGTGAAAAATACGAAACGGAGAGCATTTATACTGTATTCCACTTTTTATTACCAAGTCCATTATATAATTTAATTATTGAACTTTTTTTACAAGTGCTACCAGGTGAATTGTCTATAAAAAGAAACAAGAAAATTAAAACACAGGAAAAAACCTATTCGTTCTAAAAAGAAATATAAGACATAATCACTAATCAGTGAAAATAAATTGCAATGCGGGCGCCCACAGGCTACGACGGAAGTATTGTACTCAAATGTGTTGATATTGGAAGTAGGCTTAGATACTTCGTACATACATTGAACTGGATATGTGCGTGGTCTGCATTTAAATTGTAATAAGTACTCGTACTAGGTTTAAAGGGAATAAGTATATTACTCAATAGATTATTTACAAGCAAGAATAAGAATCTACTACTAGCAAGAAATATAAAGTGCTTGATAAAACTAGAATATTGAGACTAATTTAAAGAACTTAATTTGAGTTTGATATTTGAGTCTATATCATTTCTGCCTTCTATCATCTTGTGTAGATTGCCTCAAATTTATTTAATTAAATATGGCTGCGCAAGCCTCACCCTATTAGAATTAAACGAGAGCGGAGTTCACGAAAATTCTAAATTATAATATAATATAATGTTATAAACGCAATAATCCAATTAATGTAATCCAAAGTTATCTGTTATTTTCATTCTGAAATAAGTCTGAAATAGTTTTATAAAATACTCGGTATTTGAAATAGACAAACATCATGGGCCATCAAGGTTTTAATATAAAGTAAGTACCTATATAACATTATTTTCGCCAGGAACACAGTATTATTTTTTTAATCTGCTATGAATTTGCATAATTCTGAATGGTTTATGGTATACTATAGGGTAGCGACAAGACATCTGTCTTACCATTACATACTTTCGCTTGTAGCCTATCCGGTATTAGTGCTTAAATGGTAAGGGACTTGTTGTAAATAATGTCTCATATATATTAAGTAAGATATACATAGCAGTATTACATTTAAGTTATTTTAGAAATTTATGGTTAAAAAGGAAAACAACCTTTTCAGGAAAACAATTTGGCAAGAATTGAATAAGTATAATATTGATAATTAATTAAAAACATACCTATTCGGTTTATATTATATATACTCTTAAATAAAATTATAACGTTAAATTGGTGTTATTTAAGATTTGGAAGGTTGGTATTGAAATATTTTGCAATATCTTCAACAGATGAGATCGAAGTCCTTAACGGTACAAAAATCCAATAATGATTACATGCGCATATTATTTACATATTTTATGGTATTTCCATAGATTTTTTAAATTATTTATTTTCGTGCGATAATCTTGACTACATAAAATTAATACACTTTTTTCATGAGGTTTCGTATGGAAGATCTTTTTAATGGATATAAAATAACCTTTTATATATTGTATATTTTATGTAAACATTTTTTAATAATAACAAATGGAAAATTTCGTAGCGAGGAGCTTTCCCGTTCGTTTTTATTCTGTGCAATATAAGGTATGTAATATAATGGTCCCTCCATCTACTCGTAACATACGTAGTGAATCGTCTCTAATCAATTTTACACAATTAGATTTCTTGTAACTCACCATAACTTCGCAACAAACCGCGAAGTTAACTGTAAACTTGGCTCGAACATTACAAAAACTTAATCGGTAACAACTGGAGCAAATCGGTCGAACGCGCTAATTGTAAAGCTGCAATTAAAACAATATTGTGCAATATTCGATACAAAAATAGTCACGGAAGGAGGGCTTTATTAAAAACTTTTCAAAAATGTCGACAGTTTTATATGTTTTTATTTTAAGGATTATAGTTGTTTTTAAACACATATTATAAATTTACGCAATCCTGTCTTTAGATATTTGTAAAAGAATGCGTGACACACGTGTTTTTGTTGGCCTACAATGTGAATTATATATTGTATCTGTCTGTATGGCGATTGTTGATAGAGGTTGGAAGTAGCAGCGGTGGTAAAGAGGTCGCAAGGGAGTGGGAGGGGGCGGCCGATGACCGGCGACAACCTTACTGCGTAGCCAATGTCTAGGGTAAGGTCCTCAAACGCGAAGTGGAATAACGCTTTCGTCATTCACGACTCGGTGGGCGGCATCGACACGATTAGAATTTATTGCTCTCGCTAAATGAAGATGGGAATTTCATTTTCTCTTGACTTTGTCACACAATGATGAAATATTTGTTGAAGGGCATTGACATTTGGCGTGGATTGTTATATTTTAAAATTAATATGTTATTAGTGTATTTTTTATATCTAGCAAAAAAATGTATATTTAACATTACTATGAAAAAGATCTCCCAAATTGAAGTACTTAAAAGACTTCATACTTAATTACATTTAAATTAACAAAATAAGTACTACGTTCATTTTCAGCGCATATTTTTTTCGTTGTAGCTGGCATCGATGTTGGTTTGGACGTTCGCCTCAGAGCTACGTGTTTTTATTCGAGAGAAAGAGAGAGGGTAATGCCCTCTAAAGTTGTTTGTGGCAAAAAATGGGGACACAAAGACCGGCTCACTTATTTCGGTTAAGTTATGAATCAGCATGAGATAAACAATAAACCTAACTAATTAAAGATGCCAGTATTTATTTGGTCAAATAGGTCACGTATGACTGAACAAAACTTGCGGAAATTGAGAAAAGCTCCGGCGAACTATTTCATCATATTTCAGAAACTTTGAACATATTTGAATCATTCTTGTGACTAATCTTAAATCTAAATCTTACAAGAAGTAAGGAGTAATAAAATTAAAACAGTGGAGCCATCTCCCTTAGATTCCTTATTTTAGTTGCAATCATTTGCGTTTCATAAAGCTTATATCAATAATTTTAATATGTAGCAGGAAATAAAAATAGACATGATCACATCCGATGATTATTCTAAAAAACGAATCAAAAATCGATTTCCACTCGGCTCATGTTATGCAAAAAACTGTTAACGAAGTGCGACCCATTTACATTTCCATGACGGCCTGAGGTGATAGATATCGACCTTTAAAGTTATTCACAACGTAAACAAATTGTTCCCGGCTTCATGGCTGCGGCACTAAAACCTTGGTTTTGACATACAGCTAGGGGACCAAGGACGTAGCGCTAAAGGTGCTATTTTTGTTTTGTATACTATGTAGGTAGAGTAACACCTTTTGATATTAAAATATATACCTATATTTGCAGAGGGCAATAGTGGTACAAACTCGCTCTGTTACGTGTCTTCATACATAACATGCGGCTCGCAAAGTCCAAGCAGTTTGATGGCTTGCGGCTTTGCTCCCGAGGTATTCGGATAAAAAGTTCTACGTGTTATTATAACACGTTTCAATCTATTTGCGAACATAATTTTAGATATACCAAACTTCTAGATTTAAAATATTAGGATAAAAGCTCTATGAGGATAATTTATACTTCTTAATTAGCTTTAGTTTGAGGTTAGATTTCTTTAGCTTATTGTAAATAGTCAAACGTACTGTAGATGAAATTGGAAACCATGGAGACCACGCTGTACTATATGAAAGAAATATAAAAAGTTATTTTTTGTTTAAAATGTAATGAAATTTTCAAATTTGCTACACGAAGCTTGTTAGAAGAAAGTTTAAAATTACAATATTATTTTTTTGTACATTTTACAAAATATCAACCTTCTAGATGTATAATGTATATAGCTATTATAATAAAAATAATATATATTTCTATCGTTACATTTATTTTTCACATATTGGAGGCCCTGGCGTGTGCAAGCTAACGGTAAGCTCACGTGTCTCCGAGAAGCCATCGACCCTCACCGGCCTCCGCGCAATATTCTACGCGCAATACTCACCTGTCCATTACAGAATGACATAAATCTCATAACTACACATATATAAACGCCCTTATTACTATAAATGTTAAAAAATATTTTACTTTCTCAACTTTGCGCCTTTAAACCCTCTGACAATGAATAAAGCAATGGTATATAGTTCTGATGGGTCATATGTGATTACAATACTGAGATAAATTTACTGCGTGTTGCATTGCAATAAAGTTTTATTTTCGTTAAAAGCGGTTTTCATATAAATAAATAAACGTAATATATGTTATGTTGGCTTCATCTAACATCATTTGCATTATTCATATCTTGCATTAATTTATAAATTGTGTCATAGTTATATTAACGCGAAATTTCTTCAATTTATAAGAAATACATTTACAACAATAAAATAGAGAAAACTATCTTTTAATTTTGTACATTTTAAAGTTTAAAGTAATATCAGCAATGACAAATGCGGAAATATTAACCCAAAATAAAGCATTATAACAAATCAAAAACTATGACAAGACTATTCGCATTATTTTCTGTGAAGTGTTGAACATTTTTAAATAATGAAGTTAATATGATTATAAGAAATGAGGTAGCACATACCTTAATGTTACAAATGGTAGCTATTCTTTCTCCCACATCATGTTTCATTCTCTTCAAGACGATATTTTTTGATTCATGCCGTAGTATAAGTAGGTATTCTTGTTAAATATAATTTAAGAAATTTGTTACTGCTTACGCAAAAGTTCTTCAGCCACACTGCAAATAAAAAAAAATTTTGTTCAAAACATGTTCTTTTGCCAAGGAAAAGTTCAATCAAACAGAAGTAATATACCTACTTACAATCACAAGAAATATCTTGTTTATCTTTGACATTTCTTGTGAGCCGAATAAAATTAATCACGTTTATATTATATTTGTACTCTTCACACATGTATTATTCAAATAATTATCCGTTTTATTACATTTGTAAAAATTGATATAAGTTTTATAGTTTTTACGCAAGCGCGGCGCCATCGCGCCATGTTTTCTTTGGCGCGAAAAATTCGAACCACAGATAACACAATACCTAATCACAGCTTATATAAACTTTTTTAAATATATTTTTTAATTATTTCGATAATTAAAATAAAGTTATATATAATAAAGTACTTACAACCCTAAAAAAAATTTAGAATTTTTATTTATATTTTATTTCTTTGTTTATTATATATTTTCCTTTTAAATAAGCACGCGCCCCGTCGCGGTCGCGGCCGCGCAGCTGTCAGGTTGGCTGAATGTTATACATTTTCTTACAGTTCAATGAAGAAAAAAAAAACACTTTTCAAATAAAAGTTTGTTTTTTTAAGAATTTTAAACGTATAATTTTTTTTTAACTAGTCACCTTAGCGATTTATCAAAATTTTCATTTCCCTAAGAATTGACAGAAGCCTTGCAAAAGCATAATAATTATACCACTATGTGTGATTGTTTATTTTGTATTCTTGGACGTATAAATTCTTGATAAAAGTTTCGATTAAGCCAAAGCAATTTAATAATTTATTAGACTAGATAGGTATACCACAGATAATAGAATACTATAGATTATACTAATTAGGTACATTATCATTCTTGTTGATTTTAATTCATGTAAATCAGCTTTGAACTTTATTTCGGACACAAGAGGAAATTAACAGTGTTGTTAATTTTTATTTATTTATTATCTAATATACGATTTCCAAGACGAAATAAACACGGATTCTAATAAGGGCTAGTGGCGGAATATTATTAAGCAGAATAATTCAAGTCAAGCATCGGTATTTCAGTAGATATAAATAATTTGTGAAATAATTATCTATTATTAAACATTTTAGAATTTTTTTATGGGTAGAAAAAAAAATGAACCATTTCAAAAACGTGGACATAGAATAAGAAAAAAATTAGTAGTACATAAATCGAAATGGTTTTCTTTTCCAAGCCAGCCTATCTCCGTCCTAAATACATCTCATTTCGTCCTGATTCTTTGAAAATTCTATTAAATGTAATTATTCAAAGAACCGTTATCATATGAAAACACCAGAGTTTCGAAGTGCTTAAAATCTGCAAAACATTAGTCACGTTTTACACGTGATAAAGATCAACCAAGGGCAAATTTGTGTCATAACAATCTAATATAGCTAGTTGTTTGTTATGAAATCAATTAACCCTTCGATTGGATGAATAAGTTGTCATGTAATCGTTAAATCACTACGCGATTTATTTTTATTAATCGTCGGTCTGATATAGGGGATGAAAGAGTTATAATATTCTCTTTTTGCAGAATATTAAACGAATGCGTTACCTATGCTTCTTAATATAATATTTAACCAATATTCGAAGAAGGTGTTTCATAGATTATAATATGTATAATAATTATTATGTTATATACTTACATTAACAACACTATAATATTATGTATAATGGACAATGGAAAAACAGCTTTGGTCTTGAATGAAAAAATAAGTTGGAAAGTTCGTAAAATTTAACGAATGTGCATATCTTAGTGTTTCAGTACTTATACAATCACATAATAATGTTTAGTCACATGGCCATTAGCGACACGATTTGTATCAATTGGACGGTGAATAATTTTTTTTGGGCACTTAAAATGGTACGCTTAATTCATTTTTAAGTGCTGTAATAAAATTAAAAGGGTTCTAATGTTTATTAGATATCACAATATGAGTATTACATTCATTGTTTGAAATATACCTAACTACACATAACAGTAAATGATCATGCACCTATCTATAATAATATATCTAATGATAACTATGTAATATTCCAAATTGCCAACACTTTATTTGAAATAAATTTAGTGGTATTCTTAAAACACTATAATTTTAGGTATATAGGTGTATATACTTGTTTTTAACTCTTGCAGAAATACGTTATGACATAGATACCAAATCTTTTGGAGTATACCTATAATGAGAAACATACTTTCAAATTATTTAATTTATTTTCAATATCAGGATCTTGGAGCACACATCCGAAGATAACCTGTATGAAATATATAGAATAAAATATTGATCACCTATTTGGCTTTAAATTGCAGAACGCACGTGAGGTGTTATACAGCAGATACCGTAAGTTTCATGTGTTGCCCGAATCCTATTGCGTCACCACAGCTCATTTGAAGTCCATATTATGTAACTACACATTTGGTATGATTTCACTTTCACATAGGGACCATCTCCTGGTATCTTGCGACATACTTTATGCTAAGCGAGGGATGTAGTCAAATCAGAAGCAATTGATACTAGAAGATTACGTTATTATGCAATGTTCTTTTCTAGAAATCCGGCCTTGAGAGGAAGTGGATTTTTCTGAAAATATGTGTGCTTTATCATTTATTTTAGAAGCAAATAAACATACAAATTATCACATGTATGGAGTTGGATTCAAAAAGAATTATTGTTTCATGGATATTTATCTATACTAAATACTAATATTATAAAGAGGAAAGGTTTGTATGTATGTATGTATGTATGTATGGTTTTCACGCATAAACTACTGGACCGATTTTGATGAAATTTGGCATAGATAATCTTTAGACCCTGAGAAAGAACATAGGCTACCTTTTATTGCGAAATATGTACCACGGGCGAAGCCGGGGCGGACCGCTAGTACAAAATAAACATCTAGTGCTATGTAATTAATAAAGATCGATCATAAGACACCAAATCTATAAATAATTGTCTAAAACTATTTTTGATATGATAAAATATATAAATAAACAATAAAAAAAGGTGTGTTGTTTTCAAATATACATAATATGTATAACTTGCTCTATCTAAAATTTTCGAAATTAAAATCTTTGTATTCGTAATGTTTGAAAATTTTCCAGAGGAGCTTTCTTATGTCGTATCTTATTGAATTAATTTATGACATGGATATTTTCAGTTTGTATTTCATTGTCGCCATACTGGAGAAAACATTCGCTCTTTACAATAATAATGTGTTTTAAATCGATATTTTGTCCCTGAACTTGTTTTACGTAACGTATAGTCGAGCCAATTTAATAGGCAACATTTGACGTCTATCAATTTTATCTTCGAAGAGAGGTAACCTGCTTAAAAACATCGATTAAAGTAAATTAATTGATACGGATTTGAAACATTGAAACATTTGTCAATCGAACTTGAAACACATGTCAATTTTAAAATTCATCAGGCGAGTTCCTGTCCCAGTAATATACTTTCTTTCGTAAATTTAGGGAGCAAAATAAGACAAGTATAAAGCGCGTCACACACGGTGAAGATACTATAATATTTTATCTTAAGATACTGTTATATTTTAAATTACAGTATCTTAACGCATCCGGTATCAGCGTTCGGACCATCATTTTTCTTTTTGTCATTGCGTACTAAGACCCCTGTAGAACCGCCATCCTGTTACAAATGACGCGAAATTTTGTGGGTCATTTGTAACAGGATGGCGGTTCTACAGGAGTCTTAGTACGCAATGACAAAAAGAAAAATGATGGTCCGAACGCTGATACCGGATGCGTTAAGATACTGTAATATAAAATATAACAGTATCTTAAGATAAAATATTATAGTATCTTCACCGTGTGTGACGCGCTTAATACATTATTAAAAAAACTCAACGCATTTATTAAGTTATGGTGATTTTTATTCACAAGTAGGTAGGTAATCAATGCATTCGATTCTAGATGTCAGATTTAGATTTTTAGAGTAACGTCTCTGGTATTTTAAAATAAAAAAGGTTTATTGACACAAAATTGTAGCGACGTCAGTTCTTTAAATCAGAAATTGTTTATTATGTTGAGAATGGTTTATCAGTAAAATCAAATCTTAAAATTACTTGTATTGGTCATCACTACATAGTATAAAACAAAGTCGCTTTCTCTGTCCCTATGTCCTTATGTCCCTATGTCCCTATGTCCCTTTGTACGCTTAAATCTTTGAAACTACGCAACGGATTTTGATGTGTTTTTTTTTAATAGATAGAGTGATTCAAGAGGAAGGTTTATATGTATAATAACATCCATTAAATAGTGGAGAAGTACTGTTATTTTTGAGGTTTCTAATGTGATGTCGTAAAAAATTACATTTTTTCCGCTTACATTGCAAACGCAGGCTGAACCCTACGAGTTTTATCAAATTAATGTACTAAGTATTATACACATTGAAAAGGTCTACAGAAAAGTCCGCGATGGTATATGTCTATCTCTTATGGATAACCCACAATAACTTTTTTTTGTCATTTACTTTTTACGACAAAGAATGGCTAATTTTCGAAGCGATTTTAACCAATACAGCATTAATCCTTTACCAATTAAATACCTTAAATACATTGTTCATTTAATATAGATCTATATGGCCCTTTACACCGTATGATTTAAGTGAATATTTTCGAAGATATTACAGATTTAAAAATTGCGGGACGTAGCGTTTGCGGCGGTACCGGCCGGCCGCCCGGCTATATATTATTTTATTCCGCGAAGCTGGAGCGGGCCGCTACGTTTTTATATACAACGTTCACAGTTTTTCTGTAGTGTATTTAGTATCAGCATTGCACCCGTGCGAAGCCGGGGCGGGTCGCTAGTTATTATTATAAACTAGCTGGCCCGGCGAACTTTGTACCGCCCAGTCAATGAATGTCGTGTTACCTTTGGGCTTGGAACTAATTTAGGCTATGATGAACGGAATACAATGATACAAAATAAATATAGATATAGGTATAATGGCTTTTTATTTCGATGAATAACACATATAGAAATAGAATAAAAAAATAATTACTTAAATACTTCATACCTACACGTGTCAGAGAAAAATTACCTATTGAATTAAACTACGTTTTGCAGCCTGGGATGCACTCGAATTAACTCTTTTCGTTCTTTAACTGGTGTCGACCACAAATCGTTTCCTTTCACTTTTGATAGATCTACTTCTACCACTAT
Source organism: Colias behrii (assembly GCA_029959065.1). Taxonomy (NCBI): domain Eukaryota; kingdom Metazoa; phylum Arthropoda; class Insecta; order Lepidoptera; family Pieridae; genus Colias; species Colias behrii. The sequence continues at coordinate 8,849,303 of JARWMC010000005.1, read as the reverse complement.
CATCGGGCGACCGACGATGATACAGTGGGTAACCATCGTTGCCTGTGATGGTCTTTGCCGTCAATTTTCGTGGATACCTTTTGGAACACTCGCTGTCAACCATGCATGGTGATTGGCGGTTGATGGTGCCACACGGTCCATGAATCATATATTCGTGATTAGAACATCATGTCATGTCGTTCTGGATCGGTTACAGGATTAGCAATCCCCGCACATACAATTTATATCCGCCCGAATTCTTTCGACTAACCAAATTAAAATGTGTGCATGCTGCAAGCCTTATTTTTGTCATTCGATTGAATACATCCATCATTGAATAATCCCAAAGATGTGTTGCTTTTGTAACTCATGATCGGATTTTTTGCTTGAAAACATGTGTGGTAATGTCGAGCCGATCACTTGATATCTGTCCGGGAAGCAGCAGTTGAATAATTTCCATCCATTTAGGATTACATGTAAGTGTAATGAATAGATCTGGCCGACCATAATGACGAAAATATTATGTATGTCATTGCATCTTGCGCATATTCATGACCTGTGTATGTCGCAGTAAATAGACCAACATTTTCTGCATCTTCTTCTCTGTGCTAATTGCATCGCGTAAATGGATGTAATCTTCAAAACGCAATTTAGCTTGGTTCGAACCAATGAATCAGGGGATCCGTTTCAATTTTAACGTTATATACATAATAATATTATTATGTCAACGCAATATTGTTGAAGCAGTCGACGAAATTGCAACAAATTATAATTGTCAGAATTTTTACATTTTTATAGAATTTCTTTTTAATAATTAAGCGAACTAACCTTCTTGATTAGATTCCTCACCAAAAATACCTTATTAATTTCTGAAAACACGCGTAAACACAATCATTTGAGGAATTTTTATGTATCTGCTTTTATTGCACTTTTTGATAATTGATTTTAAAAAAATACAAACAATATTTATTCACCCTTTTTACTTTTTAATTATTTTACACATAATACATTTTTGAACGCATGAATGTCAAACATTATTTTCCGTATTTGACAGGATTGACAACTAATGATTGACATGTACGAAAATCAAAATTTTGGGAAAATATTTATTCGTCTAGTTTTTGTTATTTTTATGATTTATTCTGCTATTCTGGGCGGTGACAAATCCAACAAATCCAAAACCATGAAAATTGGTTCAGCAGATCTCGAGTTATAAGTGTTGGAACATACAGAATTTCTTTTATATATATAGATATGTAATCGTAATTGAAAAAAGTTAAGCAAATGTGCAGTTCTAACAAAACGAAATATCATGTTATTCTATGTCGTCGTTACTAGGTTACGTTGTTGAATTTTGTTGAACTGTCAAATGTTGCCTATTAAAATGGCTCTACTATAATGTATTGACTTTCAGATGAGAGCTCAAGAGTTGAATTTATATTTTTGGTTTTATGGCATTCAATTGCTTTATAAATATAAATTTATAAAGAATAGAAAAAATTCGATCACGAGGCGGGACGAGCTCAAGAGTTACGAATAGTTAGAAATGATTCCATTTCTTATTTATTTGCGTTGTTTTAGAACAATCTAGTATTTTTTAGATTTAACGCTTATTATTCTGGCGATTTTATATTGGATATTCTAAATGATAATTGTAGTATTATTGTATTATTTTCTGCAATCCGGTGTTAATTTTGATCAATTATTTTTTTTGTTATTGTAATTATACATATTTATGTATGATAGGCAAGTATTATAGCAGAACTGCCTTTTCTATATCACAGAAGGCTAAAATTTCATATGTATTCTGTTTATAAAACAAATCAGTCAAAAGAATCGATTTATATATAAACGTGTCATGTAATAATTATACTTGTACGATAAAAATATATAACAAAAATTACAAAGATAAATAGGTTCTAAGATATACATATATTCGTTATATTATCCTGTTTTCTTAAGTAAATTATTCTGTTCTGTATTACAGTGAATAGCAAATAACAAACTTATGCAACAACCACTGCTTTAGTTGTTAATTCATTTAATAATTTATCAATTCTTCTCGTGACCGTCATTGAAGGAAAACTTTGATGGTTTTTACAAAGTAGAATATATTTGCGTCAAATCTACATTTTATATTTGTGTTAATAAAACATTTTATGTATTCGATATTATTGGTCTCGGCAGTCGATACAAGATTGGACATCATACAAGTCATAGTTATGAAACGATAAATATTGTTTTAGGTATCGTTTTCATTTACCAGTATTCAAATATAAAAGTTTATAATCAAATGGTAATCCAGTGAACAGGATGTTTTGTTGATTTTGTTTATACAAAACTTAATCTTCTCTATAATATCTGTACAAAACATATAATATATAGTAGGTATATGGAATAATAAACATCTGCCTAGGAAATTTATTCATAGCTTTAAATATCATTTGATAGTTTATACCTTTTCCTCGAAGTAGATTGTATTTTTGGATCTATTGCTATTTATAAATGTATTAAAGTTTGAATAACATGTATATAAACCTACGATTTATCACTCTTTATGACTTATAATAAAGAAACGGACTAAAGAGTTTTGAAAATTTAAACAAAATATAAATGCTGATATTTATTTTATTACATCAATTAATTAAATTGATTTAAATCCGTGAGCATGGGAAACAATGAAACCGAATGTAAACGCTACTACATAACGTGGCATAACTATTGTTATCAGATTCCCATAAACCGTTGGAATTAATTGTCAATGAGTTTGTGAAGCCATAACATAATGGAGGTATAACCGCCTCCACATCTTTGTGCCTACTACAGGTGCCATAGCGTTTTCCCATTCATACAATAGTTTCTCACGGTCATATTACGTTTATGCTTTGTGAACCACCCCTTATTCGAATGCCTTTTAAGGTTGAGGGTAAATCTCACACAGGTAGTTATACAACAGGTACAACAGGTAGGCACTTGTTCCATAAATAAGACAGACGATTTTCACCTGTTTTCCGAACTTGTTGTGTATATTATTCCGTGAAGTTTATTTCGGAATAAGGCAAACTTGTGTTGTCAGGTGTAAAGTTTGAGATCAAAATTTTTAGTACATTGTGATAAAATACGTTATGACCGTTGGTTATTTCGACGGTTAGTTTAGAAAAAAATTATTGAATATGATTATTCTTGTAACAGATTATTAAGATTTCTTTAAATATACTGAAAATAAAGTGTTTTTAAACTAATCTAATATTAATATTAACCTTATAGATAGAGAGGGTTTTTGTAACTCTACGTATTTTTTTTAAATATTTTTTTACAACTGTAGTAAATACCACAAATCAAGTTCGCTGCTAAAAATCCAACGTAATATGTAAAAGGCAATGGTTTGATTGATTTAATGTGTAATTAAATAAAAATCGCTCGATGGCAATAAATTTAGAAAGGAACTAAAAAAATGTATTAAGAATATTAAATAGATGTGGTTTTTATGCGTAAGTATAAGGAAGTCCTTAACAATGGCGGAGGAAACGGAAGCAAATCGGGGCTCGCAGCGACCAATGCGCCTGCGCTGCCTAGTTTGTAGCGCAAGGACTGCCTAGCTGACCTCAAAACTCTATAGCTATATAATTTGCATCAGTTTTCCTGGAACATCCTACTTATATATCTTTTTGTTATATGAATACACGCTATTATTTCTAACTCATACGAAGAAGACAAGTTGATGGATTACTCTATTTTAATATATACGATTTGATAATATATTCAAATATCGTTTTGACTTTGATGTCATTTAATTTATGTTGCGTCTTTTATAGTTGTATGTTTACAGAATAATTAAATAAGTATTAATACTTCCATAAATTTTCTATTATACAGTTATTTACGGGCTTCTGGTATGTTGTTTTAATTACGTATAATCGGCGACGTCGACGTATGTACTTTTTAATATTTGCTGACCATTTAATGGACGTTTTGCCATTTACGCCTCGTTCATATTAATAGAACAACATCGTAAATTATCCCACAAAAATATTCAGTGCGGACAATATGTTTAATCTACCTGTTTACAACTTGATCATATATGCCATTTGTAATATTCACAAGTTTTATGGTTAATAAGCACGTATAAAATTTAAACTTTTCATGCGAATAGATTTAATTTGACTCTAATTTTTTATGTAGTATTAAAACAGCAATTACGTCGACTACGTACTTAAAATACTGTTAACGCTGGCCAAATTATGATCTAATTTGAACCATTATGATTTCCATTTATATCATAATTTTAATTAAATTGCGAACACCATGATGCGGAAGTCATGAACTCAATCGTGATTGTGGTAAATAAAATAGAATGATTCGCACGGAACAATGGGTTGGGTTATCGAACTGTAGTACCATTTCGGTGAAGGTCCCAGGGTCCGAGGTCGAAGCTAGATTTATATCTGTCCATTTATTTTTATTCTAGTTTTATAAATTCCATTTCCAATCTTGTCATGTTACTTTGCAACTTTAGTATTACTTAATCAATTTTAATTGAAATTTGTTTATAATTTTCAGGTATTTGTCAAAAACCAGCCCGTTTTTTCAGTTAAACAATATTACACAATATACTGTTTTTAAATAAACGTTTCGGTATTTATAGAATCCAAGCGCAGAAACCGTTATTAATTTTAAATTAACTTTTCTCATGCAGCATTTACTACATAATTACGAATAAAATAATTTTATATCAAAACGAGAAATTGTTAAAAATAACACCTTTTGGCTTGTAAGTCAATTGCCATGACGATAATCTTAGCGTGAAGTGTAAAAATTTTTATTGCTCATGTCTGCAATTTGAGTCATCAAAAAAGTCAATAAAAAAGTACACTTAAAATTATAGGTATTCAATTTCGTTTTTTTTACATTTATTGATTTATAGAGACTATAAATAATGATCACTATCCACTACCAAAAAACATATCTCATTAATTGATATAAATCAGTGATCAAATCATTACATAAATACATAATATACATGTTTTTAAAAATTCGCTACAAACGTTTTTATTTTGTATTTACATTCAAAACTGTAAGTATAGTCATTTGTGAATACAGCATTATAAATTTATTTTGATAGATATAAAATCAAAAGCGACATCTAGCACAAACATCCATAGAATAATAATGTCTTACACACAAATAAAACTGTAATGTTGAACGATGAATGTGAACGTGAACATAGACGCACACATACGACATTGACATAGAAAAACGAACATTATACACACACCAACGAAGCGTTACAGCCTCTTACGTGAAGAACGTAAGCGACTGCGGAACTCAAGATGGCTGACATTGGCAATGGTCGTTGACCCAGCGCGCGCAGCCTTCAAAGCTTAGATCTAACATTAGAGAGGTTGTTATTTTCCGACCACTTTTGTTGCTTTTCGTGACGGTATATATTTTTGGACTCGATACACAGCTTGATAATAATAATTTTTAAAGTTATGTATTATTAAGCACATTACATGGATTTTTTCTTAAATAGGTACCTATCTAATGAGATTATTTTTACCATGCTTTAAATTATACCTACTACATCCCAAATTTTTTTCATAGTCTGCGATCTACGAACTGTTTTGCATCTTTATAAATTTAAATATAGGTATTATATTATATATCATATTATACTAAATTAAAGAGAAACTAAATAATAATCACATAGGCTTATTCTATTGTAATACGAAAATGCAAAAGTAATAAATATTATATATTGAAATGAAATTTGTTTCTGACGAGCGAAAATCATAGAATAGAATAGGTACCTAATGCTTTTTTAACATTTATAAATATTGAAAACAAAATAGCGATAACAGTGTATTCATGCTGACATTAAAGTACCTAAGTTAAATGTCATAACATATTAATTACTGTGTTATGTGTCATACAGTAAATGTCTTATTGTAATGCAAATCTTATTTACTAGTGTTCATAATATATTGGATGTTGATGCGTTCGCAGATTATCTATCGTATTAATTGAATCGCGTAATCCGAGCGCTGGTAATGAAATATTTCCGTGGTGCCCTCTCGCGGCGGCGCGCAACCGCGGAATGTAGCGCAAGCTAACGGTGCGCGCGCCGCGAAAAAACTCAAGTTCACTATCACGGAAGATTGCGCGCGGCCATTACAGCGCGGTTACGTCGCCCGTCGGATGGCTATTATGCGAATACCGCGTAACTAAGTTACATAAGATGCAGTCATCGTTTTCAATATATTTGCCGTTTTTATGAAATTCGTCTCGGTTAAGGTCATTTGTTTCAAGGTCTTGGGGAGATCTGTAAAGATATGGTATTTCATGTACAAATTATTTAATTTAGGAGGAACGCGTCGATACGTTTGAATTTGTGTATAAATATCTATGATATGATAATTGTTTCAACGTTTTAGACCTTTTTTTATCAGTAAAAAAACACATTTTATAGGTATGTAACTGCAATTTGATACGAAACGGTATAATGTTATATGTGTCAGAATCAATCTAACCGAAATATTTTCGAATTTTAATGCATTAAAAATCATACCAATAAAAAATACATAAAATGTCTTCCACGAATGCAAGTCGATAGCATGAATATAAAATTATAAATATGGGACACGTAGACACGTTTTTGACACTGCAGACAGTAACTTTTGATGAGCTATATTATCAACAAATATCTTCTATCACTGTTATGTCGTGGGAAACACAATTGTGTATTATCCATAATATCGTGGGTACGCGACTTTGCTTCTTAAAATGTTAATTGTCGACTTTGTATCAATTTATTTTTTTACATTCGTGCGAATTCTGCCTATTTAGTAGTCCGCGTGTGTAATTACACGATTCTCTTAAGAATTTACGTGGCAAGTTGCACCGTAATGTTGTATAATGGTAATTGGTTATTTTACATGTGAAATAGTTTCTCGAGGTGATAATTTTTTTTTTTAATCGTTTACTAGGTGTAGGCTACGCATATTTAATTGTATTGTAACAAAAAGTCCACTGATAAAGATTTGTTCTGTACAGTTTAAACGAGGATAGAATTAAGTATTTTTAAATTTATTAGTTTATATAAAGTAAAGCATTTCAATGCCATAAAACAAAAAAAAAAAAAACTTTAAACAGTAGAATGTAATAGACAAATGTGACCTAAAATCTATGCTACGCTAAAAATTGCTCAATGCACAACTCTGGCTTTCTGTGAGATATGAATGTTTATATAACAGCTTTACCGACAAGGAAGTTATTTCCATGTTAAAAAATACGATAAAGCACTGCCAGTTATTAAAATACGTTCAAAAATCCTTGAAACAAACGAGTACGCCAGATTCTTATTAGTCTCAAACTAATAGACTTTCTTTTTTAATGACGTCCGATAATTCAATGTCGTTCCGACACTGTAACAAATAGCTACCTGCAATATCACCTGTCATTTCCCTAAGATAATATCACAACAATCAGTGCTTTCCGGAAAAAAATAACAACCATAATGTATTCATCACCGTCATCCGATGCGTTTCATTTTTTTTTTTCAAAACGTGAAATTGACGTGGTTAATTTACTTGAAGGGATATAAATATAGGGATAATTACGTAAATTATATTATGAAGACTATGCATAGGTACAAATGTATTAAATAAAAAGACATGAATTTCATAAAAGTTTACAAACTTGAGCTTTTGAGAAATGTTTCGATTATTATCGTTAATATTTTTACTTTTTATACAATTAGTAATGGTAGAGTAATGTTTTAAGTTTAATCATTTAATGGATGTATATTTTGCAGATAATAAATCCTTAACGATATCGAGCACTATAAGACTTCAGTCATGAATCTTTAACATTTGCCTCCCGAGAAACAGTCGACAAAAAGCTCCAGTTATGAAAATCACAACACTTGACAAATAATCCAGTCAGTAGGTATTTATGCTCTACAAAAGGTGGCGTAGAAAATGTTTTGAAACGATATTGTTTAGGTATGAAAGGTTAATAAAAATCCAAGTTTTCGACCTTGACGGACCCAGGCGCTAGCCGCCATCTTCAATTAAAGGTGCTAAAATTAGGTATATTTTAAATAACTTCTCAATTGTTTACTAAATCACAAAAGTGTCTATGAGGGGTTCAAAGAAGACAAAATTACCTACATTTTTTGCATACATGATTATTCTGTAAGTCTTAAAGGTTAAAAGTTACAAGCGACGGAAATAATAATATTTACAGAAAACATATAATTTTAATTTTGTTTAAAAATTGTACAGCTATCATTTTTTAATTCTCTTTGATGGCCCGGGCTGGTTAATGGTGGCTTCTTCATTATCGTCGCTGAAATTGTCTGTTTCATTGTCTGTATTTTTAGTTTCCAACCATAAAATTTCGTCGTCATGACCAGAAGAAATCGAAGACATATTTTTAGCACCTTTAATTCAAGATGGCGGCTAGCGCCGGGGTCCGCCAAGGTCGAAAACTTGGATTTTTATTAACCTTTCATACCTAAACAATATCGTTTCAAAACATTTTCTACGCCACCTTTTGTAGAGCAGAGGCTTTTACATTTCCCCACAGACTGGACTAAAATCTAATTTACAAAACGTTATAGTTTTCAAAGCCAAATAGCAGCTGACTGTCAGTGAAATGCTAAAGCCATAATTTAGGTGGCTATTATCTATATTGATTAATTTTGTTTCTGGGTAGCTGCGGGCAAGGGATGCTAATAAGGTGATCTGTACACAGTTTTGCACCTTGTGCTATCAAATCTTTTTCTTTCAACGAAAAAACTATACGAACAGGTGGAGTTTTCTCTTTTATTTTGGTATGATGTATGACTCTTTAATAATACTATAGAAGAAAACATTAGCTCGTTAAAAATAATTACAGGTAAATTAGCTTGGAGAAATTTTTGCATATGTAGTGGTGTGTATATTACTCAGATCTTAGAGCGCGTTTCCACTATATCGTTCTGGCCTATACAAAAATGTTTCGATATCCTAACATTACTATTTAATTTTATACTTATTCCTAGCAACACTTTTGTTTTCAATAAAAACAAGTTTTTATTTGAAAGAAAATGGTTTTGACTTTATAAAAAAAAATATATCATTCAATTTTACGTCCTTGAGCAAACGACAAGGCGACTACCGTGAAACAATAAAATATCGTGTCCATAATAATTTGTTTCATAATTAATATTTGACCATAATAATTACGAAACAAAACAAATAAATAAATCGTCACTTGATAGTGGAAAGTGGAAACACGCACAAAACCAGAATAAACCAGTTTACGCTGTCCGCAGGTGCCACGTGCAGTCGTTTGGTACCGTTAGAACATAAAGCACATTTCATTCAAAAATTATAATTATTATGTACGTAGTTTAATTGATAAATTTTGTATTTGTTGATTGTTGTTATTATTTGTTATTATTGTTATAATATTTGTTGAAGTGAATTACATGTCCCGCAGCCGGAGGCCCCAAATGAAAACTCAGATGTACTTAAAAACTACATTTAATAGCTAAAATGAGACTTTTACACCCATGTCTGCACGATGCAGACCGGAGTTAAAGAATGAATTTATACAGTTTAATAATTATAAAGACGTAAGCTTGGATGCTAACTAAGGGAAATCGCATCCACATTCTATTCCCGTGCGAACGGCGTATTCAGCAGTTTTGTATGAAGGCAGGGCCATAACTAGTGTTTAATTTGTGTGTAAGTGTTGTAACTTTATATTGTTAATTCAATATGGCTCCAGTGTTAAAACATGGTCGAGGCAAGCCTTTGACTTCTCAAACTAAAGAATTAAACTTTAAATGTCGTTTCTTTTTCAGGTTAGTAAATTTTTCATTTTAGTAACATTGTTAATGTAAAAGTTATATGTATGTTAAATGTGCAAATATTAAAATAAAGTCTCATCTTTTTCAGAGGAGAAACACATATAGTTTAATTTAAAATCCCTTATATATACAGGGTTACTTGTAAAACACCGGCAACCTCGCAGGACAAGATAGCTAACATCATAAGTAACAACATTTCGACTTTTGATAATTTGTTAGATTTTATTTTCATACAAAAATAAATATTCATTTAATTTTCCGTCTGAATATTATAAACTCTACGCCTCCCAAAAATTACGTAAACAAAAAGCGAACGAGAGGGGGAAGGGGGCGTCGCGTCGTCCATCCGATAATTAATAGAACATAGACTTACAAATGTAAGGAGAGTACAATAAAAGTTTAAAAAATCATTTAAAAATAATTTATTGCGTTATGCCAAAAGTCGTAGAACAAATGTTGTTACTTATGATGTTAGCTATCTTGTCCTGCGAGGTTGCTGGTGTTTTACAAGTAACCCTGTATAAAATAAAAACTAAAAATAAAATGTTGTTTTATTTTATTTGCTGACCATACACTACTACAAACGCAAAAATTTCTCCAAGCTAATTTACCTGTAGCTGACAATTTTTACCTGTATTTGATGAGGTTCAATAAAAACAATGAATGATAAGTTCCAGCCTTAGTTTGTATATTTTTTATACTATTTAATTATATGTATATGTTACCGGAAATGTATGAAATCAAGGAATTGTATACAAATCCTAGGAAATGTGTACAATTCCGATACCATTTAGGAAATGTATAAAATATTGTTTAAAAAACTATTTAATGCATGGATATCCTAAGAAATGTATAATCTTCCTCGGAATTGTATACAATTCCAATATCGTATTAGGAAATGTGTAAAGTAAATGCTGTCTGTAATAAAACACGTTGTTAATTTTTTTTATTATAGCTCTTATTGATACATCATACAATCGGTCATACCGTAAAATAATAATAATATTATGTTCATTATCTTACTAATTAACATTTTTAAAATCAACTATCTATTAACTTTTAACGTAAATATCACAAAATCAACTTATATTTATTCTTATAAAATCAAATTTTCATTTGGCAAGTAATCAGTCCCCTCGTCCCGCTGTCCCCGCGTATATCTGTCGCAGTCGGATTGTATTACATTACGTAATTAGTATAATCCGCCGTATTACATTACGGCTAGCTGTTTTAATATGCCGAAAATTCGTCTTTTTCCAAAATTCTACAAAAAGACGGTCGCGAGCCGACGGAGCCCCACTTCGTGGGGCTCCTATTTCTGTGTAGTTTTAATAAACACGAACCTAACCTAACCCACCCCCTTATCCAAACCAAAAATTTCTGATTACGAATTATCGGCATATTAAAAAATGCCGACCGTTTGTAAACGGCCAGATTATACAATTTGCCTGCGACATATCAATATCTTAAATGTTTTACATTTCCGATCGCTATTTAGGAAATGTACAGATTTCCTAGGAAATGTGTATAAAATAATTTATTTCACACATTTCCGTGCGATTTTAGGAAATACATACATTTCCTAGGAATTGTATACAATGACGGATTACATACATTTCCGGTAACATATACAATTATGAAATGTTTTTATATAGGTATAATTTGTCTCATATCATGTGTTAATACTAGGTATGTACTAATAAAGATATTAAAAAAATGATTATACGATAAATACCTTTTTTGTAACACTATAATACTAATTCTAAAACTGATTCTGTATATAAATAGCGTATAATAAAATAAAAAAGCTTTATTTACTGCAATAGAGCCCGTTCAGTACAAAAGAGTTCAACGTCAGACACGTGTATAAGCTAATTTAAATATTATACAACTTCAACAATGCACTAAAGGCTTAAGTTGACTTGTTTTCAATATTAATGTTACACAATTCCCTTTTTATACTGTGATTATATTTTAATATATGCGGTATAACGTATTTAATTCGCAAACAGAAAAGACAATACTAATCCCGTGTTTAATCACAGATAATTGCACATGCTTTTATTAAGGAAATAGATATGGTATAAGTTCATAAAACAATCTCTAGTCTAGTTATCTATGGGAAGTGCATCTGCTGGTAGGAAACGCGTCCATTGTATCAAAGTTATTGACGCACCTGCGGCTGACTCCCACGATAGTTGTACTTCGCTCTGTGCACTGTGTAGGTACTCTGTGTTGTGTATAGTGCAACCTCTATATGGGGCACTTCCCTTAATAATATCTTCACTTGTTCGATATGTCTCAATGCTGTGTAAAGTGCAACCTCAATATAGGGCACTTTCCATATAATATCATAAACTACACTTGTTTGATATGTATCAATTGGTGGTCACGAATGACCCTAGTACATACATTTATGCTGATTATTTATTTGAAAGAAATGATTGTACAATATAGATGAAAACAATGGATGTTTATAATAGAAAACAAAAACGTGTACAAAAGCAGACGTCGCGAGTAAACTCCTGTAAAGATAAAAGATTTATTTTTAAGACTAAATTATTTTATGAATTTAACCAAGAAATACACAAATAATTATGTAAAACAGTTAAGGGGCATAAAATCATATGCACAACCTAATCATAAATAATAATTACCATAGAATATTAACCTTATTTAGAAAACAACCCCGCGTTCTCACGAATTAAATCAAATTCATGCTTTCACTTCCCTAAAAAAACGTAATTCCCATGAATTTTTTGCGTTTGATTAAGTACAAAAAATCCCTTTCGATTTCCGTCCAGGCGCAGGCGCCATCTGCCTTTATTCTTGTCATGTGTTTGTGTTCCTTTGGTTCAGTTTTTTTTCAATTTGCCCGGATTTCACCGGAAACCGCTAGTCTATGGATTACACATAAAAAGCGTATTGTTTTTTCACAGAATACATAATAGTAGCTAAACGCTACAGAACGGACACTCTCCGCCTCCCGCCAAAATTAAACACTTACCTCACCCCGCGCGATCGTGATTAAAATGGGCCATATTTTTATGCCAGGACGATACGCAACGAAGATTGACAACATTAATCAAATTGATTTAAAGTAATTTTATTATTTTGGATTTGTGATTATCGTTTTTCGTAGAAAATGGTTAGATATTGTGCTGTTTACGGATGTATTTCATCAGAAAAACGCGAATTTTTTTTTTACGCTAGTCACAAATGTGCCAACCATAAAGCGTTAACACACACATTTGCAGTCTCTACAGTGTGACTGTCAAAACGATAATTTTGTATGGAGTGTCCGGGGTGTGGTTTTTTGAATCAATTTATTATATTGCCTATGCGTGTAAATCAAAATGTAAAGTAATGACCAATTTTATAAAATACTCAACTAGGTAAGTGTGCGAATTTTTATTACTAAAATTATGTGTATTTTAAATACATTTTTATTCTTACTGTAACACAACACACTAATCGTCTTGAACAACTTTATCAATATATTCCGCTATAGATAACTGGCCTAATAAACGAGTAAAGGTATTGTTTAAAATTGACTACTACAAGATAAAAATAACGGACAATAGATCAATACAGTTTAGCCGTAAAGATAAATTTAATCCTTAAACTGTTTTACTTTGCTTTTATTCTCATTGTTATCTGTTATTTTTCAATTTTGGAGATAGTTTTATGTAACAGAAACCTTCAATATGCGTTTTGCGTCAACAGTTTTGTTTAAATGCCGACAAAGGGGCGGAACTTTCTTTCGGCAAAGCCTTTGAGAATGAATTGTTTAGATAAGAGAGAATGGGATAATTCAGATTTAGTGCATAGAAAGTATATTGCATTATTATGTTACTCCTTATGTTTTGAATGATTATTAGGATGTCCAATAAAGGTGAACAGGCTAAAATTACCGTTGCATTATCTAGGTTTCATCTCTTATCTTCGTAACTTCTATTTGAACTTATCCCGGTTTATTTACCGTTATAAATAAAGGATTACATAAAATAGGCCGAAAATAAATAAATTCTATGTAGTGTTTTTTATTGTGCTAATTGTATGAATAAAATGTACACTACCACTGGGATATCCTATAAAAATTATTAGTTCTAATTAATTTTGCAAGACCATTCGTGCATACATCCGCAATAGTTGCGAATGTTTATCGGCAATCTGAATCATTAAACTTTTTTTTTATATTTCCCAAATAATATATCATTAAAAATATATAGTACTTTGTCCGGTACAAATAATACTTTGTCAGGTATTTGGTATCGTTTGAACATATTTTACAGATAAAAAAGAGCGTGTTTGCCGAGCAACGGTGTCAGGCGTGAAACTTCTTTAGCAAGGTTCGTAGATACCAAAATCGTCGCCTTACTCCATGACGCGACCTTTATCCTTCCTTTTTTTTTAAGAAGTTTGACTTCAAAAATCAATTATACTTTGTCATTCCCATCATAAAAAGCTTTAATTTTACACAATCTAAAGAAAATGTGTACGTTCAATGTTCATATTTTAATACAGCTAAACAGTTTCAATTTCGCATTTTATTAACAAGTCGTGAACTTCGCAATAATAACAATTCTCACACATATCTCATAACCGGATACTCCAATCTTCAAAATTTTGTTAAAAACACAATATTTATTGAGAATAACGACAAGTAGTTACTTATTTCCTGTCCTATTATTATTGCTCATATTAATCGATAGAAAGACCATTATTTCAGATTTTTATGAACTATGGCGTTAACTGTTGCTTTACAAAAGATTGCATGATTTTAATTGTAAAGCGTATCTAAATAGACTAAATATTATTTTTGTGACAAATTACCTTTCTTATTATAGAAAAAACATCGGGTCTGAAGATTTGAATATGTACATGTAATATGTGTATTGGAATATAATAATGAATATGTTTCTTTCTTTAAACGTGTTAAGTGTGAAACTATTTTAAAAAACATTATTTTACATAAAGTACTGCATATATAAATTTGAGAAAATGTACTGTTAAAATAGGACAAGTTCAACGAAGCCTTAAATCGTGGCCACTCTACACGTAGGCATTAGAAAAAAGGCATCTCGGTTAGAAGCGCATCTGCTGCGATTCCCACGGAAAGGATTGCGAGGTGCCTTATGTTACTTCCTTAAATAGATATAACGCAAAGGCTGATCGAAGCATTGTTTTTCTAAGTCTAATACATGTTTAGAACATTACCAATAAAGTTGCGACGGTTTTTACACCGCTGTATTTGCCTTTGATGTGCAGCAGGTTCTATGTGGAATTAATTATCAACTTGTCAAGGAAAGGTAATATTAATAATAATTAAATATCAACTGGCTTAAGAATATTT
Organism: Colias behrii; assembly: GCA_029959065.1. Taxonomy (NCBI): domain Eukaryota; kingdom Metazoa; phylum Arthropoda; class Insecta; order Lepidoptera; family Pieridae; genus Colias; species Colias behrii. Next base: position 8,834,109 of record JARWMC010000005.1, on the reverse strand, counting down.
TCTTTAATTTTATTTAAAAAAAATATTTGATCAGCCCTAGACAGTACTAACAATTTAAGTATTTTATTATGTGAACTGTAGGTAAAAAAAAATTGAGCAAACTCTATTAGTAGGTAGCTCTATTTTTATATGGCATTCCCAATCTGTTATTGAAATAACAAAGAAAAACAAACAGAAACTCATTTCTTCATTTTGACTGGACAACAATGAACAAGCAATTACTATTGTTAGGTAAATTGAAGTAAAAAGCATATTGAAAGCAAAAAGGAGCAATACTTTTTAAGTTGGCTTCCTAAAATGATTTGCATCTGCTTTTTAAATACCGGATGGCACGAAAACTGCACTAAAAATTGCCTTTATTACACTTAACCACAGCTTATGAAATAACACACTGTTAGAAAAACGCTAAATTCGTAATGTAGTAGAAAAAATAGTATTACGAAGAGAGTAAAATGTAAATAAAAACTTAATTAATAGTTTTTTTTTCCACTAATGATAACATGAAAGCACGTGCCTCATTTTATTATTAAATGATTTAAAAGGCAAAGTCGTTGAAATAACATTCTATAAAAAGGTTTCTTAATAAATTGATGAATAATGAGACAAGGTGCATCTTCCTTACATATAAGTAGACGTTTTAAATAGAAAATTAATGAATTCTAGTGAGTCTTACATTTTTATTATAAGGTGTTTGTGTTATTTACATCTAATTAGGTGCCTTTAGCACACAATAATGTTAATTAAAATTCGGAAAATACTTGCGAATATCTTTTATAAAATAATAGGAACCATACCTTAATATTTTCCTAGGAAAGAAAAATGTGACGAAAAGCAATAAAAATTAATAATCTGGCGCTACATAATTTGTTCGGTTGCAATACTTCTGAAACAAAAAGAATTGCTGATATTTTATTTTATACCGGGTTAGTCTGGGTGGATCCGGGACGAGCTGCTAGTATTTAATATGATAATTGGCGCATATGTCAAAGGCTATAAAAATAATTTATTATCTATAAATATAGCGAAGGCAAGAACAAGACGTCACGACTGCGATTTGCTTCAACATACAACGTCTGAACCAAAGCAGTTGAAACGAACCTAACATTTCATGTTGCACTAACAAATAAATAGCATATTGCTTTATAATACAAACTTCTACAAACAATCTTCCCTTAGCACACAATGCATCGCTAAAGTCCAGATTGTCGGTTATCACCTCCACCGCAACAAAGGCATGTGAAGCTAACACATGCCATAACCCTTCAATGTTCAGACGTGTACCAAATGACTTGCACAATGTGCATTATCTTCGTAACCGCAACACAATTTGCGAACCCAATGTAATTGACAATTTCAGGGTTCGACTAGAACGGTGCAATGTAAAAATAGCTACACCAAAATACACATGGTAAAAAAGGCAATGTGAATATAAATTCGTCTATACGAAAAATAAATTTGTTATTTAAATCAAATTTTCAAAATAGAAACTATAATAAATAACAATTAACCCCTTGACCACCGAGCGGCCCAATGAGACCGCGACACAATAGATTTTCTATTGGGTCTGTGATTCCGGGGGCTGAGGGATTAAATAAAAATAGCGACAATATTACGTTTTTAATGGAACTTTTGTGTCTATATCTTATATATTATTTAAAACTGAATAATTTAAAGAAAAATGGTGAACTATTAATATTGCAATAATTTAGGTGAGAGATATTCTGATTAAATATAATAAAAAATCTGAGAACTTCTGTAATAGTTATAGGTATCAACTGTTTTGATCAAATCGATTATCGGCTCTAAAAAGTAATGACTATCGTTAGGAAAACGCAAATTAAACTAAGGATTGTGAATATTATCGTCATAGGACCATTATAATTATATCTATGCATAAAAAGTTTAAATTCCGTTTTAATTTCATGGGATAATTCTGTTATATAATATTAATACCCAACGTATTAAGTATTGATTCACATACAGAAATGCGTTGAAAATTGTACATAATGATCATTATAGCAATATTGCATTTCATACGGAACCAAAACAATATTCAGTATCTGCCTTGACACTTTTAACTCCAAGCCAGATGACCGAAGCTATGAAATTTATAAATTCCTTTAACATTTCTACTTGCGTTTTTATTGTGATAGTATAAAAGAGATGCAATCGGCGGGAGCACATTGCGTTGCATACATTTTGCATAAAGTTGCACATTGCCCAAGGTGTTGCTGTGTGAATAGATTTCTTCGAACTATCTATCCATCATAATAATGGACACCAATACACTCGTTTAACGTATGCACAATATCTTGTTTTCCTTTCTAGATAATTTTTGAGTGATCTATCACTTTGCAGCTTTCAAGTTTGCGTAATCATTTTTTTCAGTAGGTATAATATTTTTCAAACTAAGGATGCGATGGTGAAGTATAAAATATTGTGAACAATTAATGTAAAATTCCGGTTCCCTGATTTACCAAATAACTGACTGTTAACTGTTTTACTGACAGCTTTGACGATCGCTAATACTGTTTTTCTTCCAAAATGTTTACCTTTCCATCATCTATTGCCACACAAGACTATTTAGCCTATAAATATGTAAAATGAATTTTCTTTCACAGCTACCTAATGACATCACCTTGTCCACTCAAATAAGTACGTAATTTAAATGTACTGAGGTCTTGCTGGTTGAAAGACCGACTGAATGTGTTTTTAGCCTTAATTACCGCGCAAACACTCGTCTCACCAATACAGATCGTGTGTTGCGAAATATTTAATAACCCGCTGCTGTATTTGCAGAACTCACTATTGTGAGGTATTAAATGACAGCAAATAGATGCTTAAAGTAAATACGTAGTACGTTATGTGACTAGTAAATATATGTTTATGTGTTGGCTACTAGAATTTTTTTCAGAATTTTATAATAGTTTAAAAAAATCATCATAAAGTTACAGCTTTAAACTTTTGTTTATTTCAAAGTATGCGGGTGTACTTAATAACTCAGGCCCCGGAATCACAGACACAATAGAAAATCTATTGTGTCGTGGACCGATCGGGCCGTTCGGGGCTCAATGAGTTAAGACTAATGGATTACCCTATTGGAAATTAGGAAAAATTGTCCAAATCGCAACTTTTAAACAGTGATTTGGAAGAACTCAAAACACGTTGTAAATTAGCAGCTTCTAATGGCTATTAAAAAAGCTGCACTTTTACGATATGTCTTAAACACAGATAGGTACCTCTATACACAGTACTCAGGTTTTTAAGTAACCTTTCAACAGAAAACGATACGAAACGAACTAAGAATCAGATGAGTCATGGACCAATCTACTGCTACACAATCGAACATCGTCGTTACACGTTTAACAGTAATCGCAAATCAAATTAAATAAACTCGTTAGACATGAAAATTACATTTTCTTTTAGTTTTATGTAACAGGAAAGTAAATAATTAGACAAGTGATTGAAATGTAATTACTTCTTTCAATCAACTTGTTGCGGATATATTAAACATATTTAGTAATGTTGTAGGCCTAGATTTGGTTCATAATATTCATTAATAGGAGTATGATTATGCATATCTTTACTAATTTTATAAAGAGGAAAGGTTTGTAATTATGTAATTATGTATGTATGTATGTATAGTTTTCACGCATAAACTACTGGACCGATTTCAAAAATTCTTTCACCATTAGAAAGCTGCATCTTCACTGAGCAACATAGGCTATATTGCATTTTCAAAAAAATTAGAGATCCTTACCAAAAATGCAATAATGTAACCCAAGGTGTAAAAAATTCATTAATAAAAATTCTGTCATCGCGTGCGCTGCGGAATCTATTGAAGATAGAACAAAAAATGTTCTACGGTATTATAGAATGTATCAATATCTACAAGAAAGTCCGCGATACCATATGTCCATCTTCAGTAGTTATGTTACTGTCGTGGCCATATCGTAGATTTGCTCATTTCATGATATGATTGATCATTTCACGAAATGGTCGCATTTCATGAAATGGCCAACATAGTTTGATCAGATCGTTAAATCGTGAACGTTTCACGATTTGGTCATCCACATTTGGCCAGATCGTATAAAATATAGAGAGTCTATAAAATATTAAAAAAATTCAGAATATTCTAAGAACTTGTTTATTGTCATTTAAGTTAGTGCCGCGGCAGCAGCCGGCGAATGCCAGCAGCGAATGGTTTTTGCAATAGAAAACAGTTAGGTTAGGTTAGGTTAGACTTTGATAAACAACGCACGAGCCGAGCGAGCAAAGCGAGCGTGCCGCGGCAGCGGCCGGTGAGTGCCACAAGCGGATCGCTTTTTAAAAAACAAACAATTATAATAATATAGTAATATATATAAATATATATCCTAAAAGAAAAAATGCATCTTAAATCCTTTTATTTAAGATGCATTTTTTCTTCAATATAATATATAAAATATCCACATTTTCCATAGTACTCGAACCTCTTTGTCGTAAATTCTTTGCTATGACTTTCTTCATATTGTTATTAAACGAATTATGAAGTTTTTAACTGCGAATAATTACATTTTCGCCAGCGGCCGCCATCTTATCACATAAACACAGCGCTTGCAGCGCCTCTACCACTGATTAATGTAACTATTTTACGATATGATCAAATAATTTTGATCATTTCATGAAAAAACCGCGCGTTTAGTTGGCCATATCGAGAAACGATTTCTTATCATTGATCTGCTCAAACCACATCATGATGTGGCCAATAGACATTCGATCATTTCATGAAATGCGACCATTTCACGAAATGATCGATCATATCATGAAATGAGCAAATCTACGATATGGCCACGACATTACTACAACAACTTTTTTACGTTTTCAAAGTAAATAGAAGTGCCGACAGTAATCAAACCATGTTATCCATACACATATATTAATCCTTATCCCATTAAATGATGTTTTATTATAGACTGTTTCAATACCAGAAAAATACTTTTTAAATTAAAAAAATTGGATATTCCATTCAAAAGATATAACGAATTTTTAAAAGTGTCAATTTACAGAAAATAGTAGGCATACTGTTTAATACAATGAGCAGGCGTAGTGCGGGACGGGATGAGGGTGATTTTCATGTGATTAAAAATTAAACCTATAGTCCGACCTATAGTAGGCTTTTCACTGTCACGATATCTATGCGGGTGAAACCGCAGGGCATTGCTAGTTTCATAATAAACATAATCATTAATGATTAATATCTGAATTCACTGTTTTATTAGAGTTAAAGTTATCGTGCTACTGTTGTTTTTATTTCCCTTATGTTACTATCTTGGGTTTAGACAAAACATTACTAAAGAATCGTCAACCAATTGTTTCTAGCTACTTATTTATAACTAGCTGCTCCGCGCGGTTTCACCCCCGTGGCTCCACTCCTGTTGCCCGTAGCGTGATGAAATATAGCCTATAACCTTCCTCGATAAATGGGCTATCTAACACCGAAAGAATTTTTCAAATCGGATCAGTAGTTCCCGAGATTAGTGCGTTCAAACAAACAAACAAACAAACAAACTCTTCAGCTTTATAATATTAGTATAGATTATAATTATTTCTTAAATATTATCCACCATCGCGTTCTGTAAAAGTACATATATTTATATTTTGTATATTTTTGAGACATAATCAATCACAGTATTTTTTATACATATACGGACTTTAAAGTTGATGCAATTCTAACAAAATATTATTTACTTAATTTATTTTCGCACACGTCATGTCAAGTGATTTTTTATCAGCAGTGGCAAATAAATGTTTTTAAAACGTCCTTTACATTTATGTTACAACAATAAAACGAAATATTTTCAACCACATATATACAGTTAGTAAGTCTATGTTGACTTATAATTTCAATGACGTTTTTTGCTATATTTCCGCGAGCCAGTCCTAGCTGACAAGTTATTCTATTGGTCGCTAGTTTTGTGTGGATAAGTCAAATATTATCAGAATTCATTATACTGTGTTACTTAGTATAGTGTTCTCAGAGAAAAGTTTGAATGAGAACTAAATTCGTAAGTTGAATCTTATGCGAATTAATTGAAATATTTCAATATTCTTTATGTAATTATAACAAGTTCTGTTTGTACTAAATATATTATTAGCTATGCAGATTTGATTAGGGGTTAAATGTAGTAGCTATACATGTTGTCATTGAATTTAATAACACCTTTTATTATTAGTTGCTGGTTTATTAAAATGTAAAAAATATTCATTTATATTTAAATATTAAAAAAAAAAAGATAGAAATCTATATAATTGCCCGAATTTATTTTATTTTTAAAACTGAAATCCATATTATTCTAACGTTGATAGAGCGAGGTGAATGTCCTCTCTTGTCCTCTACAAGAGTTATATCTCTTAAAGGCCTCTCACTGAAATCCTCGCAGTTTGGTTTATATCTTTACTTTAAAAATTTACACATCGTTGAGTATACCAATTGTATTATGTTTGGGTCAAATGGGTCGATAGGAAATGATTATTACGTTCACCATTTAATATTTATGTTTGAAACTTCAGGTTTAATGCTATACAAAATTCTTCGTTTTGAATTTTATTTCAGTTTGTATCAATTTTTTCAGGTATTATAATGTCAACGAAAAATATTGTTTTGTAATAAATGTATTTATAAACTATTGTTTTTAAATTGAAACAAACTTCTGTTATGTGGTTTGGTGGTTTACAATAAAATGTAGATATTTATTGCTAGAATTAATTAGCACGTCATAGCTTTATTATTTACGATACATTATTATGTTTTTACAGTTTCATATATACAACTCAAAATACATCTTATTATAGACTTGTAACGTGGCTTAGTATGTGGCTTAGCATATGTTTTTGGTTTGTTTTTCTTATTATATTATATCAGAGATTAAACTTCAATTCAAAAAGTTCCTGGGTTTATACTTTTTTTTTTCATTACAACTTGTTAAAAATGCAATTAAATTGACATTGAGGCATATTCTATTATCTTTAGCGCTAGTATACACAATCCTAGCGAAGTATGTTCTTTTTTTAATTTTTGTATAATAGTGAAGGTTTTGAAATTTAATTTATTTAAAGCCTGAATGGTAACCGGGAAACCCAGGAGCAAGCTTGGACCTTCCTCTCCACAGCTGACCTACTGACGGATTGTTGACCCCAACGCTCTGTCACTTTTCTTCATATTTCATTACCAATGACGATAGTTCTGTATGAATACTATTATATGAAGCCTTTTTATATTATTATTAAAATTAATTATATGTTGTATGGATGATAGAGACAGAGCTCTACATATGAATTATGGCTGTTAAGTTTGAATTTGAGTTTGAGTTTAAGTATGTATCTAAGTTTAAGATAATGAAAAACTAACTATATACATAGTTTTTATTAGAAATGCAAAATGTTTGTAAAATAAAAGTCAAAAATTACTTTTTAAAACGAAAAGTGTGTAAATCTTAAAATAACCAATTTATTAACTTTTTAAGAAAGGTTTCAATTAAGACAATAAAGTTAAATATGTTTAATCTACAGTTTCAAAATCTTTTTATAAAATAAATAGGAATACAATTTCAACAAGCGTATACAAATAATTTAAAATACTTGAGAAAACACAAAAAACCGTTCATTTCCCAAACATTAATTTAACATATAATTAAGTAATTCAAGATAAGAGTTAAACGTTGCTTTAATAAGTCTATTCACACGTTCGCAATTATTTAACGAGAATTTGAAGAAAGGTCTATAAAAGTGGATGGTGAGGCCTACGGGTGTTGTCCTACTTCTTACAAGAGTAATGACCTCAGTACTTTGTATAAATTCCGCCAGTCATAATTTTCCTATTATATCAGTGAGCATTATAAAGCGGAATCATACCCTAAAACAAAGAGCTTTTGTACTTTGGTAGTTAATAACTAGTTACGGCTTGTGGAGACTGTCCTAAATTCATTCTTTTTTTGAACGTAAGTTATATTCAAGGCTAAAATTTTCTTTGTTAACGTAATTCATTACTTTGGAATAACATTTGTGGATAATATGTTTATTATTTGATACACAAGGCTGTCGCTTTGTTTTCATTTATTAATTAAAAATGCTAAGTAATCATAATTTACGAATTTACATTCACCTTAATCCTATCCTATCCTTTTTTTTTTTTTTAACGTTGGGAAATGCTTTTACGCATCCCCCTCTACAGTTTTGCTGTATGTGCCCTCATAATAGTATCGCAGAAGGCCACGACCATATTCCAATTCGTGTCGCCAGCGACCATTAACTTAACGAGGCCTTGCAGGGTCAACTCGTTTCGTGTTCCCAACAAACTCTCGAGAGGCCTTCTTTCGTTTGTCCATGCTGGACATTCCACCAAGGTGTGTAGGGCCGTGTCCAACAGGCTGCTGCAGTGGTGGCAGGCGGGGGCCGCTTCACGCCCTATCCTATGCAGGTAGCTGCCAAAGCATCCATGCCCCGACAGCACCTGCACAAGACGGTAGGTGAGTGACCCCCACCGTCTCTCTACCCATTCTCTCAGCACCGGGCTAATCGCGTTGAGAGTCCAGGCCCCCACGCAGGACACATCAAGTTCTTGTCGCCATTTTAGGAATACTTCATCGCGCGCTTCCCGCTTCCAGGCTTCGAGCGTTTCAGGGGGCAGCTCTGAATCCCTACTTCTTGCCTCCGCTCTGCGCCAGTATACCTCCGCCAGGGCGGCCGCTTCGAGGTGCCAGGGTGCAGTTCCAGCTATAACGCACACCGCATCGTAAGAAACGGTGCGATACGCCCTTGCAACCCTTATAGCTATCACTCGCTGCCTCAGCACGATAGTGTTACGTGTTAAAAGCTTATCAGCCCATATCGGGCACCCGTACAGCGCCTGAGAGCGCACAACGCCAGGAAAGAGTCGGCGACATGCCCCGCTTGGCCCCCCAATATTCGGCATGATACGGCAGAGAGCCGCTGCCGTGGTGCTGAGCTTTGTAGCCAGTACCGAGAAGTGAGCTTGGAATGTCCATCGCGGATCGAGCACCAGACCGAGATATTTCAGCCTGGGCCCAATTCGGATGGGCACCCCACTCACCACTATCTCCTCCCCAGACGGTGGAGCCCTCCGATGTCCATGAAAGCATATGGCTTCTGATTTTTCAAGTGCTACTTTTAGCCCTAGACTTTTAATTTTGGCGACAACTATCCTATCCTATCCTATTCTATCCTATAACTATCCTACTAATATTATAAATGCGAAAGTTTGTGAGAATGGATGTGTGTGTGTGTGTGTGTTTGTTACTCTTTCACGCAAATACTACAGAACCGATTACAATAAAATTAAGCACACATATAGAGGGTAAATTGGATTAACACATAGGATAGGTTTTATCTCGGAAATCCCACGGGAACGGGAATTATGCGGGTTTTTCTTTGAAAACATGGGCGAAGCCGCGTGCGGAAAGCTAGTATTATCATAAAAGGATATACAAATTTATCGAGATAGAGCCTACCTAAATCTAAATTGAAACAGCGTTAAGAGTCCTAAACGATTTTAGAGTGATTTTTACTTGTTTCTGTAATTCTTTAGAAGCTCGTTTAACAAAACTAAATTAGTAACAATGTGTGATGATATCTTAAATTAAAGATTCATTCAATATCTAAAATACATTCGAGACAATTTATTGATATTCATTGTCCAGTTTGTTTAATAGCCAATAACCTAAGGCGTGTTTCAATTTTTTCCATGCGGGACGTTCGTGTCTTTGTATTTTACACGTTATTTAATAGAAGAAGTTTTCTTATAAAATATACTACAGTAAAGACACTGAGACATCCTAAAATATGTTCGAGGCAATTTATGTACTTTTATTGAAAAATTCAAAGAACATCTAAGTTAAAATAGCCTTACTTTGATGAAATTTTATGCGTATATGGCGTCGAATTTCTAGTTCTTACAAAAGAGTTAAAAAAAATAAAAAATACACACTAAATGATAGGTAAATGCTTAAAAATTTGCAATAAAAGAAATACATATTATATGTTGTATGAAAGAAATGGAATAATTTAAAGTTATAACGCTCTTTGAGTATTTCTGCATTTGACAAGACATGCAATATTTGTCAAAGTCAGTATTTCATAGTTCAAACAACTTGATAGTGGTTCGTCACGTCGAGTTTGACTTGCTTCGACAAATTTAGCACACTTAAGGCTCTGTCGTCGTGACGCTCAGCTTGTAAACTCCAGGCAGTTTGCTTATTCATTAGAGCGTTACATTTTCATGTTAGAAATAGTTTTCATGATGATGAGGAGGCATTTTCGGATGTGCTTTACACATTCAATTCTTTTGGAAGTAAAAATACATTTTGTGGTTTTATATAAATTTATTCTTGTACATAATTGGGGCCTAGGGGCCACTGAAAATCAGTGGCATGAATGGTTTTATTATCATTCGTGCCGAATACTGAGTTGGTCCCTTTTGTCAACGTGAAAATGCCCAGTACCTTCCCACATTATATGAATACATATTTTGATGATAATTACTTATTGATGATAAATAATTTAATGTGTGTATTATATGTGTGTTGCTAAATGTTTATATTGTGTAAAATCTCATGCTCTGGTGTATTTGTGTTATGTTGACAATAAACGTTTATTTATTTATTTTATTTATTTATTTAATTCGTTGGTGAAGAATAATAACCCTAATTTAATAATTTAGTTTTAATCGTTAATTTTACATTTAAATGAATACACGACTAGTGTATAAATAACTTTATTTGATATTAAAATCAGGAAATTATATTATCTATTTTTGCATTTTAATTCTATGCTGAATTGTAAATTTTAGAGTTTTTTATTTTAAAATAGGATATCCTTAACATTGCTAATCTATTTGTTTTTTGTCTATTTATAAATATTAAATTATTATACATTCAAAAGCCTATTTGATTTGCTGGTTACTGTAGTACTGTAGTACTAGTTACAGCTACTGTAGTAATTTGTTTAGAATCATCAGGGAGCTCTCGAAAAGTGATCACATTATCATTTCTGTTTTTAAGACATGTACTTACATAAACGAATAACGAATAAACAGGTATACAATATAGAGATTCAAGGATATTAAAATTGCAATAAAACATTAAAATATTTTAAACAAACGTTAGCGGACATTATCCTGAAATGTCCATGTAAATGAGGACGAATCCATAAACCAGAATCAATTTCAACAGCGTCAAGCGTACGTTATACGTTATCTGATTATATGCAAGTTTTTTCGAATGAAATATATTTATATAATATGCTTATTTAGTAGTCGATAAATGGCTCATGTTGGCATTTTGCAAGTGTTCGAACAATGTTGCCGCACTCGTTGGCACGGGACAAACAGGATGGGGACCGGTTGGGCGTCTATCAGAAACCACGTATGGATATAGGTTTTATATGCACACCATTTATTTATTGGTTCATTATGTTGTTGCTAGCATCGAGATGGCCAAGTCTGAGGGACGCTCAAATAAACAATTACTGTTGTTGTTTGTTTGATGGAACTTACAATGTTTACTCGTAATGTCATGTTTTCTATTACCACTACGAGACATAAAATATACTAAAACAAAACACATAAAAAATGGTACAGGTGGGGAATGGGAGGTATATATATAAATATTTGGTTAATTATTAGCTGATCGGTATCAGCTATATAAGGAAATCATCGATCACATTTTTATCTCAGCACAAAATATTATTAATCATTATTCAAATTTTATTTAAATCGAGACTGACGTTTGTATTTAAGACTTCAGATTACACTTTATAAAGCTTAATTGATTAATGCTATTTTATATGGTCCTATAAATTATTGGAACGATATATAAATATTGTAAATACAAATAAATTGGTCTTGTAAAACAAGGTGTTGTCGATACAAAAAGCATATCGATATATGGGGTAGATCTTATCTAGCTGGAAAGTAATAGTGCTCCACTGACTATTGTCCAATAAAAAGGGACATTGAAGTCCTAAAAAATGGCACTCATTTGTTTTTAGCGATGTATATGTTGCAAGAGACAGTAGGTACCGTAGAAATTGAAATACATAAAAAAGTATGGATAGTTATTTTTACAAACATCATCAAAGACTTTTTACGACGTTTGTATTTATTTTTCATGATGATGTTATTTTGCCGTTTTGGTAATGGTATCTACTTTGTTTTTAATTTATAAAATAATTATCTTTTCCGTACAAACAGTGCGGCATGAGTTTAGGTATTGTAACCTTCCTGATGTACTGAACTTGATAAGAACTAAATACATTACTGGTGACCATGACAAATTTCAAATGATTGTGCTCAAAGTATCAAGATTCAGATATTTAGGTAAACACGATCGCGATATAAAAAACTAGATTCCTCTATTAATAAAGGACAAAAGTTTTAATTTATTGGTTAGTGTGCTTGTCCAGACTATGAAGCAATCCAGTTCTTGATATTTGCAACAAGTTAACTTTATATTACTTACTAGCGACCCGCCCCGGCTTCGCACGGGTGCAATGCTGATACTAAATACACTACAGAAAAACTGTGAACACGCTCTTGCCGCACCGGGCGACCGGCCGGTACCGCCGCAAACGCTGCGTCCCGCAATTTTTAAATCTGTAATATCTTCGAAAATATTCACTTAAATCATACGGTGTAAAGGGCCATATAGATCTATATTGAATGAACAATGTATTCAAGGTATTTAATTGGTTAAGGATTAATGCTGTATTGGTTAAAATCGCTTCGAAAATTAGCCATTATTTGTCGTAAAAAGTAAATGAAAAAAAAAAGTTATTTTGGGTTTTCCATAAGAGATAGACATATACCATCGCGGACTTTTCTGTAGACCTTTTCAATGTGTACAGTACTTAGTACATTATTTTGATAAAACTGTAACCGTAAGCGGAAAAAATGTAAAAATTTACGACATACCATTAGAAACCTCAAAAATAACAGTACTTCTCCACTATTTAATGGATGTTATTATACATATAAACCTTCCTCTTGAATCACTCTATCTATTAAAAAAAACCGCATCAAAATCCGTTGCGTAGTTTTTATAGATTTAAGCGTACAAAGGGACATAGGGAAATAGGGACATAGGGAAATAGGGACAGAGAAAGCGACTTTGTTTTATACTATGTAGTGAAGTTACTGAATACACTGATGTGTAGTAAATTAAAAACTTTGTTTGCTTAGGTATGAAATAAACATAAAAATAAATTCAATATTTGAAAGGCAAATTTTTATAGGAAGCATATTTATGTTCTTTCTACTTTTTACTACACTGCATAATATTAGAATCATATTCACGTTTTTCTTTAACCAAATTACAAAAAATAATGGAACAATAGAAGCATGGTGTTTGTTTTGTATTTTTATATGACTTCACGTAGAGTGGGGTTAGACCCCTCTACAGAAACAGTATGAAAACATTGTTTATCAAATACCATGTTTAGCTTATGTAGGTAGCATGTAGGTAGATAATACGAAATAAAGTTACCCAGTTTTAATAGACTAAGGCTTGATTCGCTAGTTGGGTGCCAATTTTCACATGAGAGTGATAATGAACTTTAAACATACATATTATAATATCCATTATATTAACCTTTATAAACTGTTCAAGACGTAATAGGTACTTTAAAGCTTCAATAGTATACCTACTACTTAATGATAGAATAGTTTAAAAAGTTGATAGATACAAAAACCTTCAAGAAATAGCTGTAAAAAGATATAAATGCGCGAAATGTTAGTTTAGTTTGAAAATAATGGGGTTTAAATTCGAAAATAATACAGCAAGTGAACCTTAACCACAATATAAATATATTTTAATTTTATAGACTGTGCCTTAACTATGTTTATGTTCCATTATTCAAGCGTTGAACATAAGGTAATAGAGTTACGGCTAAGTGCCCAACGTTTGTCCTTACATTCAAAGAATATCTGAACCTATTTTGTTTTTCAGAATCTCCATATTACGAGAAATTAAATAACACGAAGACTGTGCTATTTTTAGAAATAAGCAGGGATGTAATCTTGAATCTAATTAATTGGTGTAATTTTGTTTGCCACTAGGATGTGTTATTCCGAATACTATCATTTTATAGTATCCGTGAATAAGTGAAACTAAAAATAATATAATATGTATGGCACCTCTATAGTACCTACTATGTAGTATTACTATATATATAAATTACATTTATTTTGTTTAAATCGAACTAACATTTTGTTAAAAATAGCACTCTTAATAGTGAATATTTTAAACCCAAAATATTTTAAACCTCATGTAATTGTAATTTATATAAGTCTCGTATAGCATGCAAATTGAGAATTGCAATACGTATAAAATATATGCTAAATTTCGATCGCTAAAAATTCATATTCAAATTAATGTAACGTCGTGTCCTCTTGGAGGAGACTTTAAAATACGTAAACATGTATTACATAATCTTTGTGCGAAGTAAGAGCTAGCACCTAGGGCTGTTCAAAATGTTTAGAGGTAATTACATGATATTACATACTATGTTTGTACTACTCTCTTTAGAATTCTCTAAACGTGACACAAAGATTGCATAGTCATCCAAACACTAAAGAATATACACTGATATTCTCATTCTAAATAAGCATAATGCATAATCTGATTAAAGTTATCCAGTATTCGATAGAGCACTATTAATTAGGTAAGCATTGTTGTTTCGGTCACATTAATGAATGAATGGAATGGCGTTCCGGAATGAAAATAATATACATTCCATAGCGCTTTTGAAAATACGGTAAAAATCACAAGTATTTAGTAATTATTAACATGCAATAAGTAAAAAATCAATTTCTAAACTACGCTCTCTAGCAGCCCTACTGTCGTGTCGCTAAGGTGCGCGGGAGTGGCGCGCACCGCTGCAGTCATGGTCAAGGACTCAGCTATACTTCATTATATTCACGATTGCTAACTTACGATTTATGTTTGTTTATCTTATTCAATCGAATTATAATCTTTACGAGATCCTTTATCGTTTTAGTATGTATCAAAGGTTGTAAAATATTTTAATAATCCGAGTTGTGTAACGACACAAGCATAACGATGCTTACTATGTGACTTTCTGGGGTGAAATTAATTTTAAATGTACATGTTTTTCAAAATTACTGTATCTTATGCAGTTTTGATTATTTTATAAAAGTTAATCCAAATCCATGAAAGTTCATTACTTAAGCTTTACGTTCGCGTTGGTATCATATAAATGACACATTCATCAGTTAATAAAAATTGAGTATTTTATTTGTAAGTAAGCATCATTAAATATAATATTATGTGCATAAATCTAATGATAAACAAAGTAATTAATCAATTATTTAATTAATTCTAACACTACTTCGTAATAATATTATGATATGAACATTGAACAACTTAAAGTATTTCAAAGAATGACTAATATCGAGTTTGTCATCGGCACACCTTGAGTATTGTAAAGGTTCATCTAGAGATGCATTTATTTTGAAATTGTAATGATGAATCGGGTCTTGTACCTGTCACATTAACTACACAATCGACGCTTATTGCACATTTATCTGTTTATTTTGAGGCTCATAAATATTTTCACAAGAAAGTTCTCGAAAGATAAGATCCTTTTAAATTTAAACAATGTTTTTCTACATATCGATCGTTACGTAAATTTTTCCGTCATGAATTGCGCTGTGTCTATTGAATTATTGGAATGCGTAAATATTACGTAAAACAAAATAATTCAAACAGTTTGTTTATATTTATGTTTTGATAGCTTCATGCATTATACATATTTACAATTCATTTTCTGTATTCACACATTAAACACATTCTTTCTGAGAGAGTTCTTTACATTATCTGACTAGTGTTTCCATAATAACTATTATTGGTCCTTAAAGTAGCCGGTGAATTAGCAATTTTACTTCACTGAAACATATTCTTGATAAGAATACTCGGGCACATCAGTAAAACGCATAATTTTATAGCTTTTCATCTTTACGTAGGATGATTAATACCAGAATATCATATTCTTTGTCTATACATCGTGTCTATTGATGTGACAAATATGGAGTGTATACAAAAAAGCAATTTGCGATTCATCCATCACCGCTCCACGTTTATTTTTGTTCGTTCGTTTATGTGTAATGTGTGGGTGTATATTGTGTACTGCTTGCACAATGACTAAACCTTGGAGATGAAAAAAGATACATATTGTTAAGATGAATAAGTGAACTTGAGCTTAAAACGAGATGTTTATGATCATACAGGTTATTTGTGCTGTCTCTACACTATAAAGCATATTTCGTGTCTTGTCTCCATACTGAATAATTTACGCTATCTTTTATTGATATTTATAGTTTTCGAATAAATTTCAATAAGACATATGTTTCCATTTTTGTCGATGATGCAAGCAAAACTGAAATTTTGAAATTAACAGCTTACTAGAGCTGATTTTTAAAATACATGTCAATATTGTTTTTACTTAAATTAAGATAAAAATAATTGTATCTCATTTGTATCAAACAAGTTGATACTTGTTATCAATCTAAAATTAGTTAGTAAAAATTAAAACTCGATTTTACGATGGGGAGTGCCGATTAATAAAAACTTTAGCTCTCTTTTTCCCTTTTATTGTACATACATTCCCATTTATTATTATTGTAATACCATAATATTAAAATTATATACCTGCATACGAATATATTCTCCATGCAAATCGATGACCGATGATTTTCAACAAAATTATACGTCCTTATATGTATTAAAAATGGATCTCAAAGACGAGAGCCCACAATCAGTATACGCAGTTATACTCTGCACCAACTGTAAACACCGAATACTTTGTAAAATATTCAGGAGTAATGGTACAAAATGGCATCATTACAGCAAGATTAATATCTGTGTTGGACTTGCTGATTCATGTCGTACATATTTCATAACATTAAACGGTAATTACTGGTAGAATTGATTGCACGATTTACGAGCTGCTATCATTTATTTTCAAACCATGTAAGTAGAGGCACGGTTTAAACTGGATTACTGCTATCTGTATCTCGATATACAATGTAGGGAAACATTATAAACGTGTGTCATTAAATGCAGATGTTCTGTTTCCCGTTGGAAAATAAATTAGAAGGCGCTATTGCAATTTAAAGATACTTTAAGATAAGTTTTAGCCGCCTCCTTGGTTTAGTGATTGATGCGTGAGCGTAGAACCGAGAAGTCCTGGGTTCGATCCCGGTGGAGACGAAGAAAAAAAAGTCTCGGTCTGGCAGGACACAGAAGGTTGATCATACCTACTTGTCCCTAAAGAAAATCGATCAGTGAAACAGATGTATGCATAATGCATCTGCCCCAGGGACACGGGGACTTCAAACTTTAAAATAAGTAAATATTTACTTCAATGGATGTCACATGTTTTGAATAATAATCTTGTTACGTAAATGTTTAAATACTCTCACTTGTTGTTTACTGTCGAAGCTTAGAAAGCGTCCCGCCCTGATCATGTTATAATATAAAAAGTGAACTAGTAAAAGAGAAATACTGTATACGTTTTACAATATGTCCCCTAGGGCTTTTATTACATTTTCTCATTATAGAAACGTACATGATAGACTAAATACAATATCAAGATAACATCAAGATATGTGAAGAATGATAATTGAAGTGGGCTTTTATGTAGGAACTTATGCTGCCGCCGTAGATAAGCTATTACACACAAGGGGTAAGAGCTTAAAGCTATGAATTAAAAAATGTAACATTTTATTTGGCAGAAGACATTTATGGGTATAGAAATGCTTGTAGGCTTAATGCGTACTAATAGAGAATATATTATTATAAATTAATGATGACTTAAATATATTTTTTGTACCCTTGAATTAATTTTTATAGAATCGAAAATAAACCAGCTATGGAAGAAAACATCAAAGCAATAAAGAGAAAAATTAAAAAAACCATTGATTAATTCAATATCTTATACTATATGCTATATAAATAACTATAAGTAATTCTTTGCAAGAATAACTATAGAGCAAACGTGAAATAAAGTGCTATTTAACCTTGCTGATACAAAAAAATAAATGAGAGCGGCAAAAACCATCCTAATTTTAATTAATAAAAACAGCATACTAGAACTGGTTTTATGGAACGGTTATCAACATGTTATGTGGGGACCCGATATAATTAGGTTTAAATGAAATATATGGCCTTGAGGTATTCAACCATACAAAGAAACACGTAGTATGTTCACTGTTAGCTGTGGGCACTGCTCACATAGAATGGAACATTTAATTGTCTTTCCACTCTACTGAATTCTGTAGAGCTGTTGAATATTCACTGCCGGACACAATTTATTCCATATTTTCCATATAATGGTTAATATAAATATGTTCAGTAAATCTTTAACGTTTCACATAATAACCTCTATTTATACAGGTACAATAACAACATGTTTATGAATACAACTAAGGTTGTATAATGAATTTTTTTACTTGCATTTCTAGGAAATATTTACACTTTTAAAAACAACTAGTATTACTTCCTAATGCTATTATAAAATACTGGGACCTTTGTTTCCAATTACTGATAATGCCCCCGATAGCCTATTTCACACTATCGAAGTAAACTTTTATTTATTATCAGCACACAAACAGAACATTTCTGCCGGCCACAAAAATCTCCGTCCCCAGTCCTCTCTTTGGTAGAATATTTACATACACAATACACAAACTGCCGGCTATACAATAATTCTCTGGTACCGTTTAAACTACGTAACTCGCGCCGGTCGATGCGAACCGTCCCCCGCTAGGCCAAGGCCGTGTGACATAACGTATTACGTCGCGCCGTTAGTCGCACCGCTACTCGCTGATAACTTGCTTTCTTTGCTCATCATTGCAATGTGCACTTTACAGCTGATGTTTACTTTTATGCAATTGTTGGAAATGTTCTTTTTCTTTTGAAGTTTTGAAGGTTGTTGGTAATAATGAACTTTATGTGGATTTTGTATCTATGTATGTAATAGGAAATAATTTTGTAGGTGCTAAAGTTTATTAACGTTATAATTTAATTTAATTTTGTAGATTCTGAAGTTACGTAAACATTTTTTGAAAAACTATCTTTAGTGCGCTCTAAATAGAGTTATATACTTTTTTAGATCTGTATTCGAATAATAATAAGGCATTCTAACTCATCTTGATATTTCGTGCCCATATTTCATAAAGGCATAAAGGCTCAAGGCTACTGACCTAATTTTTAACATTGAAATTGTGAATTGAATCGGGTTAAAATCAAAGTTTTCTTTAAAATATTATTTGCGGCCATATTTATTTAATTTACTTTTCTTTTTATTCCTATCGAGTTGTCCAACTAACGGCATTTTAACCATGTCGTATATATTTCTTATGTCACAGGGAAGTAAACGAGTTCCGAGCACATCCAATCGAGGTTTTTTTTACAAAAAAAGCTGTATATAGTATACCCTCGTGAATTGAAAGGATGACGCAAATTGCAAATACCTTATAGCACCTAAATTATTGGTAGATATAAAAATGACATTGAATATTCGATCATTTTCTACAAAATATATTAATATATAAATATTAATATTATTTCTTACAAAATTTCACATTAATATATGTAGAATTTTGACTATTGCAATTTGTTATCGGTCATTTTTTTTATCAGGAAATTAAAAAGAACGTAGGTAGATACTGCAGCTCGTAATAATCATGTACCTGACAAATATACATTTATATTATTATTTCTCAGTTAAACATTAAGTAAATAAATAAATAATAATTGTAACTCGTTCATCAAAGATGAAGAAAGTGAAATATCCATGAAAATAACACCGAACTTTGGTCAATTTAAAGTATTTTCCGAAAATTAAACAGATTCAAAATCAATTTAGATGATGTTATGTTTTAGTAATATAGGTAATTTAAATGGTTTAGGTTATTAATTTTCGTATTTATCATATGAATGCATCCTTGCATGCATCACTTGTGAGGTGTCCCGTCCGTGTTTGAAAGTTTGTTACCTATATTGTCTTTCATTTGGGGGTTGCATTTTGAAAATATGTAATAGAGATCGAAATTTTAATTTTCAATCGGGCGAAAATTGTCAAGAAAAATTTTGGCGTGTTTCAACCGACTACGATTTCACTTAATTTTTCATTATTAATTTTAGCATACTTTTCGTAGCATCCAGTGGTGGTAAATAATCCTTGTATTTAGGTCCTTATTTTTAACATTAAGGTGGCAAGAACGTCAGTAACATTTTTTTGCAAAACAAATTACTACAACTTATTTCACAATTAAGGTCGGGATTGTAAGTAACTACATTCTTACATGTCTTTATTCACTTTATTTCATTACATTTTTAACATGTATCATTCAAAAATCATGTGGAAAATTTTAAATTATCAAGGTTGAAAGATAATTTAAAAAGTTACAGTCACTATCGGTTCTCAGTTCAATGACTGAATCCGGTGTCTAATTAAAAAGTAATCGTCAATTTGTTTTACCGGATTCGTTGCCTTTTTATCTCTGAATACTGGAAATTGTTTTGTAAAAAATGTTGGCAGGGCAACATACTGCTAATGCAAGCTTCTTCACGTTGACATATATCTACTGGATGATAGAGATGTAATTTATTAACAAATCTGTGATACTAAGATTTGATAAATCCCAAAATTTAACAACGCTACTCTGTAGCTGCAACTTAACTAATTGGTTTGAAGCTTTGTCTTTTTGAAGCTTTAAGTTAACTTTAACTTTCGAAGTAACAAATCACACTCCCACTTTATTTACTCCTGGAATAACAGTATTGTACTAGAATAATAAATAAATTAAATATGATTCCTTGCTTTAAGTTTCTGTGTTTACGACGCCGGGATATCATTCAACGGTACTGCCAATCAGAGACTACGTGGAACTAGCTGTTGCCAATCTACATTCTAAGACAGAGATACGTGTGACGAATATTACAACGATTACGTCTTACTGACTCTCGTCGCAATTTTTGATGAAAATACTACGTATATGGTAGTATATGAAAAATTATAGATACTTAGGACACTAAATTGTTTTGGCCATTCACTATTGGATACGTCTTGTAAGGAAATAGGGCTCTACACTAAAATTACTTTTTTGTTCGATAAAATTGCAGCCTGCCAGATTAATATAGGCACAGACAGGATAGTTTCATCCCGTAAATCCCACCGGAACAGGAGCTATGCGGGTTCTCCATTACACGCGAGCGAAGCCGCGGTTGGAATGTTATTATACCTTATAACTTCATAGAAAGAATAAACTAAGGAAGAAAAACATGAATTTAAAATAAAAATACACTAGGCGCATAGGAATAACCTTATAATTAAAATTCCCCTTAGTTAACGGGAAAGCTGTAGCTACTAACTCTAGTGCGTGCATAAGCTTCGTAAATGAGATGGACTTAATCAGTCATGATAATTACAATTTTATTATTATAAAAAATAAGAAGCATAATTTAAGTAACCACTTCGTTATCAAGTGTTTTTAAACTTTTCAGGCTAATGATTACTTATTCGTTATTAACTAACTAGTTAATAACTATTAAGCCTAGCCTAGCCTTAATATTAGCCTAAAAAAATTAAATGAGTTATTTTTGTTTAATTTTCTGGAAATGTACCGCTATACCATATTTCATTCTTACTATGCCTATACATAAGTTCTCTATTTTTAAATCACTTTTTGTTCTCGTGATTAAAATGTCACGTTTACGAAGATTAATTATTTTAAAATAATTTATCAGCTAATCGTTTTTCTTTATATTTTTTGTGTGCAATTAATTCCAAGTAGGTATACCAAGAGTATACCTACTTATATAGGTATCTATACTAGCTGTCCCATGTAACTTCGTGTGCGCTGTAATAGACATGAATACTTTTTCTCATTTTTACAAAATTTTGCAATACGTAGCGTAAATACCTGTATAACCCATAGCATTTTCCTCAATAAATAGACTATCTGCCACTTTTTTATAAAGTCCATCCAGTTTCTTTAAAATAAATAAAACGACTTTTATGCTTTGAAATAAATATTTTAATAATAATGCACACTTAAAATATCCGTAACTAAAATTAATTTGAAATAGATGTGTTAATTAAATCTCTATAAAATGTGACAAAATTTTATTCTAATAGCTTCTGATTATTCAGGTTTAGACAATAATGTGATTTTGATATTATAATTTAAAAGTATAAGTAGAAATTTTACGACCACACATAGCATCACGTAAGTATGCGTCGTCGTCATTATACAGTTTTTATCCTCCGTAATTTCCAGGGATTCAGCGAATACTAAAGCTAGAATTACTGTCATTTAAATAAACACTTAAGACATACGTGCATAGTGGCGTAACAGTTACGGTTGATTTTGCTTAAGAACTAGTCAAGCCGGAATGTCTGAGTGGCTAGGTGCATCCTCTTGTCGACTGGCTCATAATATATAGCACTGTTACCAGTAGCTTGTTCTCTCCACATCCTGTTACTCAATGTCCATTTTGGACGCGGCTCTTCATCTCGTTTTTATTCTTGTCAAATAAATGCACGTAGACGAAATTTGTTTGCAGGCGGCGTTTGTATGTAAAGGAACGATTATTTATTCATATTCAATGATGAATACCACAAGGTATTCATCATTGAATATGCAATATATGTAATAGTTTGACAGACTACAAAGTATTTCCATTAAAATGATGGGATTCTTCGGATTATTTGCAACAGACTTTCTGCCCACGGCGACGCCTGTGTACTCGAAGGGAATTCCCATGAGAATGAGATGTTTCACCGTGTTAAAAAGTATCCTAAGACACTCTCTAATCTCCTATTACCTAAAAATCCCATCATAAATCGTTTTATTGCAACGTAAAAAAAAAACAAAAACATTTTGAAACTTCACGAAATAAATTATTGTATGATGGTAGAGCCTAGAGCGTATTGTGTTCCTAGGTGAAGTAGTTACTCTAAAACCATGACTATATAATTTAATACTATAATTATTAAGCAACAAGTACTGTATATATAAATAATTACTTAATAATTATCCCATAAATATTATATACGCGTCTAATATAATACATAAATGAATGTCACGTAATAGGTCTGTCCTCGTCATACAACTGTGGTCTTGCGCATCTCGCAAAGGAACTGTATCATTAACGAGTCCTTATTTATAACACGGCCGTGTCCTTTTCGAATCAGTTACGATCTCTGCGATGTTTGGCAGCAAGTACAGTTACTTATCGATTCGACATTGTACCGTCCTGGCATTCGCGATTCCACGACCACGCACGTGCTTCGAATTTATTGATACGCTCGTGAGAACCGACAGAATGAAGTTATGTAGGCATTCAATACAGATCATCGTATCATTCTATTTGATAACACCTAAGATAACATTCCTATACCTACTTATCCGAATCGAACATACGCCAGCGAAACGTGCGAAAAATCTAGAAAACTTTTTATTTTAATGATCTCGAATGCGGGTCGCTTATTAAGTTTTCGAGAAACCTATGTAAATGATGGGTTTTCTACCAATACCTCGTTATTCATTCTGTGGGTATGACTCGGTAGGATGAGAAAATATTCCACCCAATTTATATTCCTGCAGGCTTCAAGGACAAACAGTCTTAATGTTTTTAATAATATTGTGAATTATGATTATTGATTGCTAACAATTCTGGTACCCAAAAAACGTACCTACTGATAATATTATTGTTTGTTACATTACAAAAACAAAACTAATGAATTTCAAGAATCCTCAGACAGCTCTATTATAATGAAGTGTTTAGTTTGAACACTCAATTTGTGAAACAATACATTCATTAGCAGTTAATGAGAATTCTTTTCTGACGAAAATGATAAAAGTAAACATGAAAAATTTTCCGTGGTTTTTGAATGATGTGAAATTTAGGGAATATATTTAAGTTTTCCAGGTCCAATTTAATATAAATAGCTAGAAAAAGGGTTTAAAAGTAACTTTAATGAAGGAATATTTTTTTTATAATTACATATTTTATACCTTGAATTGTCTATAAAATGTTAAAATAGTAAGATCGTTACATTCAAACTGATTGAAAGTGTAAGTACTTTCTTGATCTGAACATAATCATGATTGGCGTCACAGCTCTCGCCTAGGCCCTCGGCCTAAAAACCCAGTCGGGAATAAATGAATCGCCAATGCATTTGTTTCAAACAATAGCCGACCCAAGGTTCCATTACACGTGGGACTGCACGGGATTTGTGCATGTGTCTCAACGTGATGCTCCGGACCTATAAACCCATTGCTTTTTAACACGAACAACGCGCCACGTGACTCATATTCAAATCGGGCTGACCCCTTTAAGTCTTCAACTGCATAGACTACCAACTAGCCAACGGTTGCGCAAGAAACTAAGAGCTTCGAATTATCGTCAAACTAAAGATCATATATAGGACAACACCGGAACAAGGACAAATATTTACATAACTTTAAAATACAAATTTCGATTTGTTTTAACATGAACTCTTGTACGTACGGCTTATTCAAATATCCATTAAAATACTTTGGAGGTGAACGTATTTATCACCTTTGTTAACATTAATATGTTGTATGATATCAAAATTGTATAAACCGAAAAGTTTGCCAAAACCGCATCATCATTCATCACTGACGTAGCAACTATTATGATGCCCATTTAATTTGACGATGCAAAATACTAGATCAAATAAACATGTCCATGCACAGCTGTTAGCGATAGATATGAAAGTTTAATGAGAGGAAATTTACAAAAAGAGGAAACATTAAAATAGCAGAAAATGTAAAAGTGTTAACGCGATGTTCGAAGAATATATTTCCAAGTTATGGTTTTATTGAATCAATTCCGAGCTTTCGTATAAACAATGAAGTGCAACCGTTTCGACTTGGGAACAAATCTACATAACAGAAAGTACCGATTTTGCCTTCTCCGTTTCGTTTTATTGTTTTTCTATTTAAAATATTTGAAACAAAGGTCTTTACAATAGTTAACTTTCGTTTTAACTGCACTCTCCATTTCTTAGGGTACAAAATAATTTATTACTGGTCGAGTTACTGGTATACTGTATACAGTCATTTTATCATAACAAAAGATGTTCATTCCGCTTATCCAATTGTTGACACAATAATGGTCGCTCCACAAAGAGATTGGTTTTGAAGCTGAATGACAAATTCCTATGGTCGAAGAAAGTAAATTGTAAGAGTTGCATAAAAGAAATAATGTGGGTACTTAAGATAGATTTCATTGTATATTTATTTCATCGGAGTTTATAATAAGATATATGTAATATTTAAATATGACTGAAAAAAGTTAAATTACTAATTATTTGATCGATCTTATTTCTAATGCTGTTTTACTTCGATTGTGATGCGATTTACATTTGAAAATGTAAAATAATTAATTATTTTCACTGAATGAAATAAATTCTTATCTGTCTTAGAATAAATTGTTATTACAATAAAGTAAAATTGACATGTTTTTTTTATATTTTAACGCTGGTATTTAATTAAAAATATTAACTTATTGCTGGATGAATACTTGTGTATAGTTTTAAGACTTCGTGAATCGTGATATAATAATTTAATACCGAAACGATTTCAGTTTTTCTTTTATTTATGTTGTTCGGGAATAATTTTTTTTATCTTATCATTAAAAAACGTAAATGACATAAAATACCTTAAAATATACGATTACATTTAAAAATTTTAGTAGTATCACATTTCAATTAAATAATATTTGTACATATCTTGTGGTAAAATAAAAAGATACCTAATAGTTATTTTCTGTTTCAGTAGATAATAAACTTTTATTTCTACGTCGTTTTTTTATGTTCCTGCAACATAGTAAAACAATAAAGTTGATATTCAGGATTCAGACAATGCTATAAAATTTGTTGCTGCCTGTGGAAAAAAAATCATTCTTTGTGTAAAAATTGCTTATTCGACAGGAATTAATGTTGTACAACAGAGTAAGTAATTAATTATTATTTATTACGATTGTATAGCTGTTGAAATTTTTAGAATACAAGGAAAAGTTAGGTTTTACTCCTTTTTTAAATGTCTCTATATCAATGCTATGCAATGCCTGGTCTTAGGAAGTTAGGCTGTTAGGAGCTTTTAAGTGTGCTTTAACTTATTTGGCTCATCATTGGCCATTTGCGTCTATTTCAGACGATTATCGTAGTCAGTAAGGAGTCTCTATCTATTACACTTCTTATGATGGCTATGTAGCCCAATACGCGATGCACAGGTGCGCCCACATTTGGGACACCTGTGTTCTCCAGGGAGTTGAGCGGAGGAGGGTAGTTGTGTTTGGGCGTGTCGTTTTTGTCTTCTATCAGCCAGTTTAGAAAACCAAGTCTGATCGTGGTTTCTGCAACCTTCCCGTAATTGTGAGCGCCATCTCTCACGGTTGCTCGCGTACTCTTGCCATTTGGATACGTCTAAGTTGAATGACTGCATATCTCGCTTTGCGCAGTCTTTAAATCGTAACAGCGGTCGGCCGATACGCCTTTTTCCAATGGCAAGTTGGCTGAATAGCACCTGTCGGGGCAGTCGTGTGGGTTCCATTCGATGCACATGGCCCAACCAGCGAAGACGTCTTTCTTTGAGTATTGCAATGACGCTTGACATATTGCAGATCTTAAGGACGTTTTCGTGAGTAACTTTGTCACGTCATGTAATTCCCAGAATTTTTCGAAGACAACGTAGATGGAAAGCATTGAGACGTCTTTCGTGATTGGCATAAGATGTCCAGGTTTCTGACGCGTATAATAGAACACTAAGCACACATGCCCTGTAAACAGCTACTTTTGTTGGGATTGTCAGATATTTATTATCCCAGACCCGATCATTCAGCTTGCCAAACATAGTAGCAGCCCTGCCTATACGCACGTCAATCTCGGCATCCTGAGCAAGTATGTTTGACAGAGTTAATCCGAGGTATTTAAAACTATCGACAATTCGCAGCTGAGAACCGTTCAGGGTTATCTGAGGGATGAGGGAGACACAATGCAAAGAGGTGTGTTTTGTTCGCTGCATTTCTCTTGAAGTTGTTTAAGAGTGAATATCAGGTCGGTGGTAGACCGTTTGGATCGAAATCCACATTGACTTTCGGGATAGACACGTTCCGCTAGTTTCTGTACGCGCGTCAATACGATTCTACCGAGTACTTTACCCGCGATGCTGAGCAGAGAGATGCCTCGGTATTTGTTGCAGTCCCCACGATCGCCTCTACCTTTGTAGATAGTCACAATGTTGGCATCCCGCATTTCCTTGGGAAGGTATTCTTGTTCCCAACAGTTTAAAAAGAATCTATGGAGAATAGGAAGCACACACTTGAGTTTTAAGACTTCTCCACAGATTTCGTCGGGCCCAGCCCTTATTTGGCTACTAGTTCTTTTTTTGGTTTGTAATTAACTATACATTCTCATTACTATAAATCAACAAAATACAGGGTGTCCAGTGGCAGATTTCAATGTTTGAGGGCTTGTAAAAAAAGAAGTATTATTTCAAAACAAAATATTTTTATTAAAGTCAAAAGAAGACGAGTGCGGATTTTATCTCCTGAAAATTACATTTTCCAAATGCCGCCCTTCTACTCTCACACACTCCTCAATCTATTCCGCATGTTGAGAAAAACTTGTTTGCAAAGGGAACTGGGAATTCTGTTTATTTCAGCCCGGATATTTTCCTTCAGTTGTCTTATGGTTGTTGGATTTGATTGGTAAACCACAGATTTTAGATAGCCCCACAAGAAAAAGTCACATGGACTTAGGTCTGGTCACCTGGGTGGCCACGGGATGGTGCCGTTTTGGGATATGTGCTTTTCAGGAAATAACTGCCGCACTGAATTCATTGACACATTAGCAGTATGAGCCGTAGCAAATCTTGAATAATCTGAATTTAGTATGGATGGAGCTTAAGTTTTTTTCGCATAATGACCTGTAAAATCGATTTAGGAATTCCCAATATTGACGAACGTGTGCGAAGTGATAAACGAGGATTTTCAATTACAGAATTCATAACAAGTTTAATGTTTTCTATCGTGGATTCTGATGGTGCTGGTCCCGGCCTAGGGTTATTAATGACTGAACCTGTAGCCCTAAACCTTGCTACCCACGACTGTATCAAATTTATCGAAGGTCCATCTCTTAAACGATGAATTTGATAATGGTTATTAAACCGACTGCGTGCTTTCGCCAGCGAAATCACACGAAAAGTATGCCTCAATAGCATAAGCGCGATGCTCTCCGCTCCACTGCTCCATGGCGACTAAAAAATCCGCAGAGCTTACGCGCTGAATGACACCCCCCGCGTCCCCCTCGCAAGTCGCGTTTTAAAACTAGAAGCGTTCAAACATTGAAATCTGCTGCTGGACACCCTGTATTAGTGATCTTTTCAAAGAAATTTGTAAGAACTTATACCTGGGTAGGCTGGGCTAGGCTGGGCCTATAAAAGTCTTTGACTGCTAGCTACCTACCTTATAAGATTACCCAGGCCAAATAGGTACCTTTATATAATTACACACTTTTACTAAATTCGAAGCCAGCATCTAGAGCAGCGGCTATTTCAAGCAAACCGGCTTTAGTCGTGTGGACTCAGTATATTCGAGCGATGGTAAGTTGGCCAAAGTGAAATGACCGCTAGTGACCACCGCGGTGGTTGCGTCATTCAAGTAATCAAGTTCGCCTCTTGAATTTGAAGTTTAAGTTCGTGTGATTATAATTTAAAGTGTTCTTATTACAGGAATACGTTGAATGTTCACTTTACTGAAGTACTGAATAAGTGTGAGTTGGAACGATTCCCTGAAAGAGTTATATTATGAGGCGGTATATTGTATAGTGTAATACCTATTTATTGTTTGTCTTGCACGTGGTAAAAATATTACTTCAAAATTGCTGGTGGATTCAAAGGAAAATAAAATATGCTGATGGTGTTATGTATGATCTTTATTATATATGATGTTTTACTTACAGACAACTGACACCTTCTTGGCTGTTTAATTTGTCTTTCCTGGCTTCCATATTCATCATTGAAATTAAACAAAGT
This sequence comes from Colias behrii, assembly GCA_029959065.1. Classification (NCBI taxonomy): domain Eukaryota; kingdom Metazoa; phylum Arthropoda; class Insecta; order Lepidoptera; family Pieridae; genus Colias; species Colias behrii. Next base: position 8,804,966 of record JARWMC010000005.1, on the reverse strand, counting down.
AAGGCGAAATAGCTCTAACAGTATGATAAACATCAATCATTGAATGTAGTAATATCGTCATTGTCACTAATTGTGAATTTCCTATCAACGTTTTGAAAAAGGGTTAAAATATTATATTAGAAGGATTTACACATAATGTAGATAGTATTTATAAATATGACAGGTTAATACAATAACCCAAGAGCCCACGACGGCCAGACTTTCCTTATTTTAGAAAAGTTGAAAGTTTCTCTGTATATGTCTCCGATACAGATAAGAACGACTAGCGATTATCAAGTCTGGGTTACTTTGGCAGGAAACAGGTAGTAAAGGTTTATAAAATTGTACCTAACTTTCATTATAGTTTAAAAGCTAAATTTTATATATGTTACTTGGGGACGTATAAAAAGATGTTACCTCAAGAGCCGGACAGTTTTCATGGTTCTTACATCTTGCCAGACACATTTAAATTTAATAACTATCATATCATCAAATTCACATAACTACCTAAAAGTGTAACAAATATGAAATGACCCATTAAAAACATTAGTTAACTATAATTATTAAAAAAATAATAGTATAATATATAAGTAATAAAGTTATTACTTATCTTTTACGGGGACTTATGTTGATGGAATTTCACGTATCTGGATGACACAATAACTAAAAAGTCATCGAGATACTTGAAAGCTTGCTAAGTTTTAAAAAGTAGCGATTCAAGTCCAATATCTGAAACGATGGATAAAATTAGTACTGGAAAATAAGCTTGAATATGATATCAAATAATTACTTAGCGCTTTGCCAAAACCTTAATAATTTAATAAGGCAGGTAAACTAATGTGTCCTTAGATCTTAGCAAGCGATCGTTGGAATTGGAAATACGTTCTATTTTCGGAAACCGTGTTTTTGCCAACCACGTCCAAGTTCAACAGCCAGAATCGCGATCTAGACACGGCCGAAGGATGGAGCCGACCCACTTGTGGTTCCCTGACCTCCGCCGCAACCTAGCGTAGCGTTCCACCTCTCTCTCTTACACTTTCAAAACAATACCTCTATCCCTTTCTACGACATTTTCGCACGCATATTCGGAAAATAGCTTAAGTACTTTAAAATTTTGAAGCGGAAAGGCTATTCACATTTATCATAGCACAATGACGCCTTAAATCATGGGTTGTTCTAGGCCATCTTCATTTAATAGGTTTTTGCTACCTTCACTCATTTTTGTTAAGCAGAAGATTATTATATTAAAACAGATTTTTTTTTTTATTTTTCTCTCACTTCATCACTAGAATTTCTAGAATTTAATTTTGAATTAACGTAAATCTGTTTGTTGAATTATAAAAAGTGCTAATAAATTACAGTAGGCGTGCAAAAAAAAGCAATTTTCCTTGCAAAATGTGGAATTATAAATTGAGTGTTTTCAATTTAGCGATAAACTTAATCTGTTACTACATTCATATATACGTAGTACGTATAATTAAAACTTATTTTCGATAAAAATAATTATTTCCTTTGAAATTTATCATACGGATATGACACATTTACAATTTATTGTGTTCTTTTGAAACATTTATCCATCTATACTCTCTAGATGTTATATTCACAATGTCATCAAGTGCTAAATATTTTTGTACACAGAGTGGCATCGAGAGCAAGTAACGGGTACCGACGACACCGATTACCTATATCATTGGAGTCCAAAAATGCTAACACTTATGTAACTAAAAGCGAACGTGTTGACAAAGGACGCTCTGAGCCGTGTCATGACACAACACAACGGTAACCGTCGGTAAGCGGGACGAAGACTCAAAAGAACATAACATCACCATATAAAGAAGGACACGAGCGTGCTGAATTTCATTTTCTAAAACCCGATTACACAGAGGTGACGCAAGGCGGGCTGGAGGTCGGCTAACGGGCGGCGACAGAAAGCTCGAAATCGAAAGGCGTACGAAACTGAAATCGAAGGGAGCGATCCCGTTATCCTGACGGACTGAGATGGAAAGCTCCCGTTAAAGCGTTATGCACGTTGATCGCAAAACAATGACTCATGGGATAATCCTTGTGGTGCACAGCCGACGCGTACCGCAGCGTAGCCAATGTAGGCTGTAGCACTTACGTCTTCCTTGAAAATTACTATTCTGGTGCGTATGCCTAAAGCTACGTCTTATGAGGCATACCTAGAGCTATGAGTTTTCTATAATAGCAAAAGCTTCAATGGTATTTGAAAAAATGTACAAATACATTGATAGGTATACTATTGTGAGGGCCATGGCCATTTTATCGAAGAATATTTTAGTTTATTTTTATTAAAATAACACTCAAAATAAAAACCACAAAAATGATCAATAACATATTTTTATTATTCAAAGAAAATTAGATCCTTACACTTACAATCATATATCATCATAGTCATATAGTAGAAATACCTGAAATAGTATTCTTAACAAAAATAGTGAAAATATATAATACAATTCCTACTCACATAAATAGGCAAAAAAGCGTTCGTAATATTTTGTCAGTAGGTAACTTCCTACAGGCGTTTGTATTTAACAAAAACTTTAGTAAATTGGAAAAAAAAGGAACGAACTTAATCTCATTTAACTTATTGAATGAGGTTTTACAGATGTTCAAAATTACCGCTTTTAACTTTATAATTATAAATTTAAAAACAGCACCATCTAGTTTCTTATACACGTATCATTGTAACGAATATATTCAAGAACGCTCATCGTAATAATTGTATTTGTATAATTCAAGTTTTTCATTTGTTTCACAAAGCGTGCGATAGAGGTCACTGTTATATTTTTATTCCATAAAATATAATATTTTACATCTTCTCAAACAACTCATCAAGAGATGTAGTTTAGTGAGGTAGAAGTTGTAATTTTAGTAAGAGTTAAAAAATCATACCATAATAATAATAATCATATCGGTTCCATAAAGTTATGTGGAGGATAAAGGTAAAGGATATTATGTGGATAGCATAAATGGAAGGGCATTTATACTATCCACTAGTTATTAAATTAGTCTTTAGTTAGTTACCTACATTATGGATTTAACTTTAATCACTCATATAAACGCTTCACACTACATCAAAGAAAGCTGTGCTTGGCATGATAATAGTTTATCATGGCCTACGTGTCTGCGTACTCGTAGATACTAGATAAGTACTTAAAATATAATTAACTATTATTGGTATGGTATAATTGTAATCTATACTATAAAAAACTGTTTGCTTATTCCTGTCTCTCCTCTTTGAATAAGAGCAAAGTTCACTTTGTCAATGTTTGATACTTTATAATATTCTATATAATTATTACGTTTAATTTAGTGATGCAACGAATACGAATACGAATATTCGTATTCGCCGAATAGTGGACATTTACCGAATATTCGTATTCGGCGAATATTCATCATCATCATTGGCCTTTACGTCTATCACAGACGATTTATGGTGTATTGCCTGCACAATGTTTCTGGTGTCCAAATAATCCAATGCGGGATCGACATACTTTTCCGCAGGTCGGACAAGGGAAGTTTGCAGAAGCCGATCCAGAGTCGTCTTGATGGCGTTTCCTCCTTCTGTCTGCGAGTACTCTGAACCAAGACTCGTCACAGGATCTGCAACCCTCAGAAACAAGTTTGCGCCATTCCGATCGATTGGTAGCGAACTTCTCCCAATTATTATGATCAATCTTGAAAGAAGCCATGTCTCGTTTCACACAATCCTTAAAGCGGAGCAAAGGTCTCCCGATGTCTCTCTTTGCGTCGGCGATTGTACCTAGCATAACGCGCCTTGGCAACCGAGAAGGCTCCATCCTATACACATGCCCTAGCCAACGGAGACGTTTCTGTTTGAGCAACGTAGTCAGGCTAGGTAGCTGTGCAGTTTGGAGTACCTTCTGGTTAGTGATCTTGTTTTGCCATGTTATGCCTAAGATTTTACGTAAGCAGCGCATATAGAAGGAGTTTAATCGTCGTTCCTGTTTGGCATATGATGTCCAAGTCTCAGCCCCGTACAAAAGAATGCTCAAGATGGAAGCTTGGAACACTATCATCTTAGTCTTAACAGTGAGATGTTTGTTTCGCCATACCTTTCCATTAAGCTTACCAAACATGGTCGCCGCTTTGTCGATACGAATATCGATCTCTGAATTAAGCGAGAGATTGTTCGACACGGTTGACCCTAGGTAGCAAAATCTGTCAACTTCAGCTAGTGGCGTGCCATTCAGCGATACTGCCGACCCCGCAGGAGTTCCTTGTGACAATATCACTGTCTTGCTGGTATTTACAGTCATGGCAAACTGAGAACAAGCTCGTGAAAACCTGTCTATCATCGTCTGGAGCTCAAACGGTGAATTGGCTAGTAGTGCTGCGTCATCTGCAAAGAGAAGATTATCCACGAAGAGATCCTCGCGATGTTTTTTGGACTTAAGCAGGGAGATGTTAAACAGCCTGCCATCCGTTCTAGTATATAAATGTACACCTTGATGGTCATCACTGAATGCTGCACGCAGCATCAGCGAGAAGTATATTCCAAACAGGGTGGGTGCCAAAACACAACCCTGCCGTACACCCCTGCAAACTTTAAACGGCTCTGATGTACTGCCGTTGAAAACTACGATGCCATTCATGTTTTCGTGGAATGATTTTATCAGGCACAGAAGTCTAGGTGGGCACCCGATGCTTTCTAGTGCTGAGTACAGTCCCTCTCGGCTAACCGTGTCGAAGGCTTTGTTGAGGTCAACAAAAGCCACAAACAAGGGAGTCTTCTGCTCTCTACACTTCTCCTGTAATTGACGTAGAGTAAAAATCATGTCCGTCGTAGAACGATGGGGGCGGAAGCCACATTGAGATTCCGGATATACTCGGTTCGCAAGCTTTTGGAGCCTGGATTGAATGACTCGACTGAAAAGTTTTCCAACAATACTTAGGAGGGAGATACCACGATAGCAGTTGCAATCGCCACGGTCACCTTTCCCTTTGTATATGGTCACAATATTAGCGTCTCGCATATCTTGTGGCACTTCACCTACTTCCCAGCATTTACGCAGGAGACTATACAGCATCGGTCTTACACACTGGAGTTTAATTATTTCGGCTTGGGTTCCATCGCAGCCAGGGCTCTTACCGGATTTTAGTTTGTTTACTGCATTATTAAACTCCTCTAAAGACGGTTGATCATCTAGCTCAGTCCATAAGTCTAGTTTAGGCATATTATTAACAACATCCGAGTGTACATTAGTAGGACGTGAGTAGAGACCGGTGTAATGCTCAACCCAACGGTCAAGTTGTTTTCTAGAATCTGTTATAGAGAAGCTATTCGGCGAATATACTAATATTTAAAAACGAATATTTTTGTACGCAACTCTATTTGTACTACAGATTTCAAAATCGCGCGTAAAAATATGACATGTACAGAGACTGCTGATCCACTGGCCTTCTGGCGAGCGAGATGATGTCCATTTTCCAAGTCTGAAAAAACTCGCCCAAAAATATTTTTCACTGAAGCCATGTACAGTCGCTTCGGAAAGACTTTTTTCAACGGCTGGAAACATCCAGACTGAAAAAAAAATCGCCTAAAACCAGAAATCTACGAATTTTATGTTTTTTAAATAAAAATTTGCCTATTGTATAAAATTTTAATTATTAGGAGAGTAAACATTCATTAAATAAATAAGTCTTTTATTACCAAGGCGAGATATTCGTATTCGTATTCGTATTCGCCGAATAGTAGGTTTGATATTCGTATTCGTATTCGTATTCGTAAAAGTAGTATTCATTGCATCACTAGTTTAATTTAATGAATTGTTAATATAAAAATATCTTTATAAGGAAATAGTTTCGCAGGGTTAAACTAATTTTGTAACATTGACCTTCACTCATAAATACTCATATAATATACATTTTAAATGTAAATTTATTGTCTAGTTTATCTACGGAGACGGGTTTTTAGCAAATACTTTTCAATGCCTTTGCAATTTGCACTAAACATGTGGGTATGCTAATTATTATAATTAACGTCTGTTCTGATAACTAACACACTTTCCTTGAAAACTTTGTTTTGTAGTGATCTATAGTTTGTTACACCTATGATTAGGATGAGATAGATCCTTTTCTTACATTAAAAAAATAACTCAAACTATAACCCATTGACGATGCTTCTAGGAGGCCTATAACCAAAAGCTGAAAAATGCAAGGTTTATAAAAAAATAACCAATTGGAAGATAAAAAAGAAAACTGTATAAGTATGTGGTTTAAAATATAATAAATATATTGCTTACACCAAAAATCATTTAAATCAGGTGTCATTTAAATCTTTATCTAATGATAACAACGGTTGACTACAGATCACAGATGACTACAGTTGACTACAAACAAAGTACAGTTTGTCCTTGTTAGGCCTGAAAAAATATTGCAACACGTTTAACCGAAAATACTATAACGATATAGAGAGATTTGTAGATAGCGCAAAGGCGTGGTGGCTGTGCCTGATGAATTATGCCAGTGATATTTAATAATCATTCAAATAAAAATTTTATTTATTTTATTTTATCACAAAATAGTTACCTTCGTAGTTTAAAGCACACAATAATAAAAAATATGCTCTAAGGTATCATTGTTACAAATGCCTTACCTGGCTTTTTTATTTTATCAAATTAAAATTTAGGAACATAGGTTCCAGAAATCATCTCAATAATAACGTAGAGAAAAATGCTATGAAAAAGTAACTTAGTTCAGTGAAAATAGATGTCGCTATACGCTATTGAGTCGAGTTGAATCGCGCTAGTGAAATAGTTTTGTTGTATTGATATAATTTTCGAATGGAGAGACACGAATTACGTCGTTGTTGAACCTTTGTTCAACTATCCGTGCTATTGACTAAACTTAATTTATAAAAATCTGACAGTTAGTCAGATTTGTATATAATGTATATAGTGGAATTTGTTTACAGGCAATAATTATTCCGAAGGTAATATCAAACACGCCGAACTAAGAGGCCGTCATAGCCCATAGTTCATACAAAGTATTTTGTAGAAAATAAACAATCTCCTGTTTTTGTGACTAGGTACATATTTATTTTTTTATGTTACGGTCCTGCCATCATGTTAAAGTACTGAGGACGCCGTCGCACGGTCGAACGGAGTGTGGGAGTGGATTTCTGAGTTAGCATTTATGGCTGCTGTACACGAGGAGAGTAAACGGTAGAGTAGAGTGGTAGAGTAGAGTAGGCAGTTACTCTACAAAAACTGGTAGAGTAGTATGCTAATTGCTAGTTCACTCTACCGTTTACTCTTCCCGTGAATAGCAGCCATTAAGTTTTCATTATTATTATAATTATTTCATGAGATTTATTGTCAATCTAGAGCTCCGGTCTACATAGAGCAGCCATTGGTGTTATGAGTTAATTTTTCTAACTCTATAGTAAGAAGTATAGTGGAATACGGTTCTGTTGTCTGGCGCCCACACTATGCAACTCATATCCTCAGATTAGAGCGTATTCAACGCAGGTTTACAAACTATTTAGTGTTCTGCGCAGGCGAATCAAAAAAGCTGAAATCGTATGAAAGCCGACTGAAAAAGTTTAATATGACATCGTTGGAACAACGCAGAGATCTGTTGGATATGGTTTTTCTGTACAAAGTCTTTCATAATGCAATTGACTGTGAGAAGCTACTTAGTCAATTTAAATTCAATATCCCTAAGCATTATCCAAGGAAACAAATTACGAACTTGCTATTTGCACGTCAAAACAGAACTGTACTGGGTCGCAACTCCCCCATTCCTAGACTATGCACCTTACACAATAAATATAGCAACTCAGTGGATATTTTCTCAGACTCCCTCTATAAGGTTCGGAAAGCAATGCTTAACATTAAGACTTAATTCTTTTTCAAATTCACATATAATTATCTTTATGTCCGTAATATATAGATGAAATATTTAATGTAATAACTTTTTTAATATTGCCTGTGTAGTTAATCAGAACTCTTTAATTATAAGAGCACACACATTTCTTTTTTGTTTAATTGTATAGATATTGTGTATAGATATCGCCTAATTTATTATTAATTTCTGTGAATGTAGTGTTCATCTGTAATAGTTGTGCATAATAATGTGTAAATCCTATTGTTACTGTTTTACGTGAATGATACATATGTAACAACTGGTGATGAACCTTTTTAATAAATAAATAAATAAATTTTTAAATAGAGATAAGCCGCAGTATTCATACTTGATACTTCGATAAAGAAGATAATCATAATGTGAGACAAATATTTGTTCCCATTTTTGCAACATTTTTGAGTGATACCTACTTCCTTCCTGAATGAAATCGTGTATACCCTTTGTATACCTGAATAAGTTCGTTCAAACAATCATTATGTAAATTAACAACTCTTTTAATTAATTAAATATGTATGTCTTCTGCTTAATATGTTCTGGTTAATATATTGGATTAGTATACATTATTTTTCACAAAAGATACATAGTAGGATACACATAGTAGGAAGTTATCAGGAAGAAGTCAGGAGGGAACATAAAAATTTCACAATGACTGCATTTATCAAAGTTACCGTGACTTACCTGTTATATATGCAGACAAACACATCGAAACGTACCATACATAATAATTTATTTGAGCAGCTTTATTATTTACAATACTATATTTGGTACGTGTATTTGCGTCAGATTCACTAATTGTCTTTACATGAGATTCCTGACGCATTGACCTGTGATCAACCTGTCCAGTTTTAATCCAAATAATATAAAAAGAATATTTACAACCATAACCAATCCAGTTTTAATCCAAATAATATAAAAAGAATATTTACGTTGAGCAAATTATCTGCAAGTTTTATTTTTTTACACCTTTATGTCTCGGGTTATTTTTAGATCTTAAATATCGAGGAAACGCTATCACACAACAATAGTGATCTTTAGGTGTCTTTAGTGCCTAGACTGCGTTTAATGTCATGTTCTTTTAAAGTGAATAATATATTTTTGAGCTCCGCCGCAAAGAAAATATATTATTCCCACTCTATTTTCCTATTTATATTAATTATTACATGTAAAATATGAATGCACTATTTCTACAAAATATCTTTATATTCACATTTATGTAATTATTTCTTATATTTATTTCAGAATTCATATTTAACCATAAAACATATGATTTAGATTAGAAAAATATACGCTAAAATCATCAATCAATATATGATAACCTTAAATAATTAATTACTTTTTAATGTAAGTGGCGTAATGAAGCTGTGCAGTTGATTGTCTTGTTTACTTGCTCTATGTGAAATTAAACATAAATCATATATGTAATATATTCAACTTAGTATATTTTTGTATCTTTCTAAGATTATGAAGAAATTGCAGTCAGAACTGTTTGTTTATACTTATACAACCAGTTCTGACTAAATTTTAAACTTGCCTATTTTTCTATAACCTCTGAGAAATTTTGTCTTGTCTTAAGAATGAATGATTTATTTTTTACCACCCTGCACTTTGAGCACACTTCTTTAACCGTCGCTACATTTCTTTTATCTATATTTATGTATATGTTGAGTTCGAAAAAATATTTTTTTCTATTTTGTAAAATGGTTCACATTTATCGTAAATACATACAATATCTTCTTTCCATGTCTCAGTTGATAAGACTTTTGATAGAGCACGTATCGGCTGTTACATTATAGCTCAGAAAATAAGGAATATTCACAACAAAATGACAAAGAAAAATTGCAAAATAACAAAAAAAGCCCTTCTTATGAATTCTAGAGATAATTTTATCAAAACGTTTAGAAAAAAAAGATAAGACCAGTGATATTATAAAAGTATACTAGTTAGACCAATAGTGATACCGTGATACAATTTCCATTCGTTGCTTTTACTATAAATAAATTATGAATTTTAAAGATATGAAGGTCAAAGGTTGTATAAATTTGGTATAAAAATAAATTGTACCTATGAGAATTATTTTTATAATATGCATTTTGCTCTATATTATGCGAATCATCTTATATATAAAATTCTCGTGTCACAATGTTAGTCTGCATACTCCTCCGAAACGGGTGGACCGATTCTCATGAAATTTTCTGTGCATATCGGGTAAGTCTGAGAATCGGCCAACATCTATTTTTCATATGTACCACGGGCGAAGCCGGGGCGGACCGCTAGTTTATATATAATTTATACTTAACCTTACTACTTAAATAATTATACTAATTATTATAATATGTGGCCATATCATTAAATGTATAATTTATCCAGCACACTTTAATAGTACGAGATCCGGCTGCAGGATCAGTGCGTTCATCGGTTTTTTGCTGAAAACCGAATTTTTATGTATATTTATAATTAGGAGAATATATATCGACTAGGTTGCCAGTCAAAATTTGGCCGCAAGCATGTTTAATTAAAATTTTTCTAATCGATTTTTGGGAAAAAAATTCGTTCACTTGTTTTTTGAATAAAATGTAGTCTACATCGCGTCAAATGATATAAAAATTCTAAAAAATCACGGTTGCCGCTTTTCACCTGGCCGCAACATCTCGGCAGCCTGGTGCAAACAGGTATGATTTCGATTCATTTTTACGTTCATAACGCACATTTATGAATCATATATCAAATTAAAGCTAATTTTTTTCTATTTATTATCATATATGGTTGCCTAATTAAATCCGGCCGCAAATAAGGGTTGCTGGCTTATAAAAATTATAAATATAGGATTAGTGCGTTCATCGGTTTTTTGCTGAAAACCGAATTTTTATGTATATTTATAATTAGGAGAATATAATATATCGACTAGGTTGCCAGTCAAAATTTGGCCGCAAGCATGTTTACACTCAACTTTAAATATTCAACATCTTTAACAGCCGGCAACCCTTATTTGCGGCCGGATTTAATTAGGCAACCATATATGATAATAAATAGAAAAAAATTAGCTTTAATTTGATATATGATTCATAAATGTGCGTTATGAACGTAAAAATGAATCAAAATCATACCTGTTTGCACCAGGCTGCCAAGATGTTGCGGCCAGGTGAAAAGCGGCAACCGTGATTTTTTAGAATTTTTATATCATTTGACGCGATGTAGACTACATTTTATTCAAAAAACAAGTGAACGAATTTTTTTCCCAAAAATCGATTAGACAAATTTTAATTGAACATGCTTGCGGCCAAATTTTGACTGGCAACCTAGTCGATATATATTCTCCTAATTATAAATATACATAAAAATTCGATTTCAGCAAAAAACCGATGAACGCACTAATCCTATATTAATAATTTTTTAAAGCCAGCAACCCTTATTTGCGGCTGGATTTAATTAGGCAACCATATATGATAATAAATAGAAAAAAATTAGCTTTAATTTGATATATGATTCATAAATGTGCGTTATGAACGTAAAAATGAATCGAAATCATACCTGTTTGCACCAGGCTGCCAAGATGTTGCGGCCAGGTGAAAAGCGGCAACCGTGATTTTTTAGAATTTTTATATCATTTGACGTGATGTAGACTACATTTTATTCAAAAAACAAGTGAACGAATTTTTTTCCCAAAAATCGATTAGAAAAATTTTAATTAAACATGCTTGCGGCCAAATTTTGACTGGCAACCTAGTCGATATATATTCTCCTAATTATAAATATACATAAAAATTCGGTTTTCAGCAAAAAACCGATGAACGCACTGATCCTGCGGTGGGATCTTAGACTATAAGTAATAGTTATAAAGAACAATTGACCTTTTCAAATAGTTATCTTATTATAAATAGTTCACTCACAAAGGAAGACATTTAATTAAACATTTTTTATTATACTTCCTGGATAATTATAGTGATAGATAGATAGATAGAGTATCTAGGTGTGAACACAATACTTACTGAAGAATGAAAATAAGCCGGTATTTATATAATTTTTATACTTTAATGCTCCACTTGTAATATTAACAACATTATCTTTATGAAGATCATTGTGAATTTGGCCTTGAAAATTAGTTGAAGTTAAAAATCTTCCAATTTTTTTATTATTTCCCTGTACATTCAAATAAAAACGAGCGATAATGTTCATGTCGTTTTTTGTAAAGCATCGTTCCAATCTACGTGTCTAATCGCTACGCTTGTTTTTCTAACACGTTCTCGAAATAGAAATATTTTTGCAATAGTATACCCATTAAATACGTCATCGAAGATACCGGTTTATTATAACGTATCGTAATGTAATAATAACTGTTAGTATTTACTATGTCTTAGTATTTTTCCAAAGAATAATGTTTCCATCGGCTATGAGAGCTGTATCCGTATTGCACGAGCTACCGGTTTTCCTTGCAGTGTTGAACTCTACCGACCAGTGGAGCTACACGAGTGAGCCGCGTTCTTATGACGGTCAAGTTTATCAAATTATTATTCGCCGACATACATATAATATCTGCTGTATTTTAATTACATAATTAACCGTGAATAATATTGTTCAACCCGTGTGGTAAACATTGTGTTTAGGATATTATCTAACGTAGACGATATGAATTTTTGCACTAAATCCTAAGCAAAAAGATAAGGATGTATTGTTGCTGTTTGTTTTATTTCTATTCGATATCAATAAATCAAGATAGAATAGACATTTTATATTGTTTAATATGGATTTTAGAAAAAAGTCACACATCACAATGTTTGTCTTTATAGCCTGATTTTTAAAGCATCAATATTTAAATCGATCTCGCATATCTGATAACAGGGCGTTGTCGATTTTCTTGAAGCGACGAATATCATTTTCGCGTTTCGCGCCGGCTTCTCATTGACATCATCATACACGAAGCCTAAATTAAACGAGAGGCCTGGTGGAATCCTTTTGCATCTCGATAAGGCAAGGTTAATAAATTTAATTTCCTCTAAATCGGGAACGAGTTTGTAAAGCTTTAGGTAAACAGGTTCCAATATCAAATTACAAAACTTGATGTGATAGGTTGTGACGCCTCCTCTTTTATATTCCAGTCGGAAAGGATTGGGATACGAAACTAGCCTATTTTCGCAAACATATGACGCCGTTTTCCTAAGAGGGCTCGAAAAATATTTCGATATCTCTATAAACCTCTCGACTTCTGATTTGAATGCTTCGCTGGATTCATCATGTTCTTGTGTGTCTTCAATAAAATCGGTTTTTGTTTCCTCTTGCACGGTTTTCAAACTGCTACGACTAGCATTTTCTGCGGTATATTTATCGTTTGTCACTTTATAAGTTGTGGTGATGGGATTGCCTTTTCTTAGAGGCGGCGATTTGATACGTCTTTTTTGATTCATAGTTAATAAAATATCATTACATTAATTTGGTTTATATAAAATATAATCACTTTGAATTTCTTTTCTGGCTTTATAACAACTCGACGACACAAAGTTTATGTATTGACAAGAATGACACAAAACGTTGAAAAAAAAATACAACAAAAGCGAAGAATAGAAAAGAAAGTTTGCATGAATGAAATTATTAAATTAAAAACAGAAAAATATGTATTTTAATACGAATATAAAAATGTTTGTGTTTTTTGTAAGGTAGTATTATTAGTTCTTACACATTTCAAGACATATCAATGGATACACCTGCGTAGGCATCCGCTAAGTAAAAAGCTTCGTAAAGCTTTATCAAATCATTAATTATTATCTAATACTACCTCTCTCATACTCTCGTTATTAGTCTATTTAGCTCTAAAAACCAGTCTTAAATCCAATATTTATATTAAGATATAAATATATATTTGCTAATGATTATCAAATTCTTCAAACGAAGTATTCTATAAATAAAATAAAAATAACTGCGTTAAAAACAACCGACTTCAAAAACAGAAAAGTAAAAAATAAAAAAGATTTGATATTATTAATTACTACATATTATTTAGATGTGCTATTTATTACAGTACTCCAAAATTAATAATGCGCATGCAGATCTTTGCAAATTATCGTATTTCCAGAAACACCCGAATCACCCCGAATCATTGAATCGTAAGTGCCCTAAACAATGCACTTGCATCTTGCACCTTGTTCGAAAGAAATAGGAGTCAATTCAGAGTCATACACAATCGAAAACAATTCGGGCGGTAGGTTGTTTGAATGTTGTTGTTGAATGTAGCCTGTCAGTCAAAAAATTAAAAAATCCGTCAGTCGTAATTTATATATTGGTGGTGACCGCACGTATTATCTCTGTATGGAATTATATAGAGCTGCTGTTACATACCCTTCTTAGTTTTGTTTCAAAGTTGAATTTTCCGATAAAATGATTATTTACACAGGTAGCAGATAGCAGTGGAGAAAGTGAAAGTTAAAAAGAGCATAATGAAAGTTCTGATCATTCTACAATATCAGAAATAGAAATAATCCCTGATTCTGTAAATCCTTTGGACTGAGATTTTAATGATTAGATTTCTACAATTTAAATGTAAACCAGTGTTTGAAAATATTTTTTTTAAATATAAACTTTGTCTTATTTTAACCTTCCATACATCCATCATCACGCCAGCTTCAGTAAGACACTTTAATAGTTCTAAGTATAGAACATTTAATTATCGAAACAAATTTCGAAACTTATCTCTTTTACCAGAAAATCACAATAAAACTCATAATTCTAATAAACTATTCATGAAGAAAATACATTTAACCACTCTATATACATATCGTCTTCGGACGCTCGGGGAAAATGACAGTTGCCGAACAGTGACGAATTTTTCTATGCGCATTATTAGTTTGGGAGTACTGTAAATAGGTTTGATGTCGGTGCACGGGCTTTATACTAAGTGCTTAGTGTTTGGCACCGACTTCAAACCTATTTAATAAATAGCACATCTAAATAATATGTAGTAATTAATAATATCAAATCTTTTTTATTTTTTACTTTTCTGTTTTTGAAGTCGGTTGTTTTTAACGCAGTTATTTTTATTTAATACTTTTTAGTGTATTTTTCAACACGAATCAAACGAGCCGAATCTCGATAAAATTGAGTCAATATATTACTGAGTTCCTATGGCCACCTTCCGATTCCATCATCAAATCAGCTCATTGTCATGATAATGTTTCATCGCTATCCAATTTACATACGTAGATTTACAAAATTTCAGCTCAATCGGTTACCGAGAAGTGAATCAAAGTTACTTGCTACATTTCAATTAAGTCATCGAGTACAGACAAAAATGCTCATAAAATAAAAACTACTGGGTCTGTCCGAATCAAATTTTTATGGGACCAATTCGACACCATCCCGCATCGAACAAAAAAAGAATCACGTAAATCGGTTAAGAAACCTAGGAGTAATCGGTGTACATACATTAAAAAAAAAATATATACCGGCCGAATTGATAACCTCCTCGTTTTTGTGAAGTCGGTTAATTAAAAATGAATCATCGAAATGTCTGCACGCGCTAAACTTCCTAACTACTGCATCGTATTGGATAAATCTAAGATCTATATAACCTAATCGATAAATTTATATAATAAGAAGGTTTCTAAAATAAATACCTGCTAATTTCAAACCAAAAGTCAGAACAAAGAGCTTGTTATTATAGTGAGTATTATAGTAGTTTTTTTGTTGTAATGTGTTTGTGACGAGCTATGATAGAACTAATGATTTCAAAGATTTGGTGATTTATAAAACGTCTGCACTTACATCAAACGAACATAGAGCTAGAGCTAGAGCAAGAGCATTCTTTCGTGATCTTTAAATGTAAACGAAAATTCGTATTCAGTGTATTTCAGTATAAGAACATTGCATAGAATCTTTTCGAACGCACCAAGAACAACGAAAGAATGCTCTACCCCTAGTATAATAGTGCAATACACTTTTGGCCCCATCGGTATATTTATTATAATATTAGGTATCGATTATCTACTATACAAATATAATGTCCCCACTTTGTACCCACCCTTTCAGATGACATTAGTCATTATAATTAGCCCACGTTTATGCATAATGATAATTTAATTCAGTATGTGGAAATAACAAACGCATAAATTATGCAGTTCAATTAATTTGTATACGTTTTGTTTTTACAAACAAATCGCACAATATTTTCTCGGAAATAAATGAGAATATAATATTATGTTATTATAATATCCATACTATTGAAAAAAGCTTCAAAGACCACCGTGATCTTTATTTTTTCTGGTATTGTTTTAGTTTTAGAGTTAAAACCTGATAATAATTTATCAATAGATAATAATTGATTTAAAACAAATTAAAAATTATAACTAGTCTGTTGAATAATTTTGTGAATTAACTACTTATTTTATACCATGTGTACGTGTCTTAGTAGTTATCTATGCAATTGTACACATATAACATCATATTATTAAAATTATTATTGCATAATTATAACCTATAAAACCTTGATATGAATAGCTCATATTTAATATTCGCATAATGATATTGCAGGTATTTTAACACGTTCGCTGCGAAACAGGGCTTGAAACACCCTGTCCGTGTCTCGTCGTTATAGCGGTAGGAAAAAACTTAAACTTCTCTGTCGTGCGGGAGGCATAACTTCCATCTGGTTCAGTGTAGGAAAGTGATATCTATATATCTGAGATGTGCTATTGATTCCTAGTTCAATGGTATACCGACCTTAATACCGGGTTTCTTAGACCTCGTGCCGCACTGAACAAATAAAAATTCTAACACAGTGCGGAACGAGGTTGCGAACACCTCGTACCACCGCGCACCTCGTACCGCACCCTAAGCTAGCTTCACGCGGTTAGTGTTGTGCAACGCATTCGAGACTATTTGTGGAACAACTTATTGAAGCTTTTACAAAGAAGGACTTGAATGTGGATACAGGTACCTAATTTTCAAACTACTCGTTATAATAAATATCGTTAATAGAAACGTGAATGTGACATGTTGAGTAACTTTCTTCAAATAGGTTGATAATCATGATTACTATTAGTGTGTTTGTTCATTGAATCAACTAGCGGCAAATCCAAAACACCCGGCAATCGGTGTATGGCTCATCAAAATTTAACTCTTGCCCAAGTCAACAAGCCAACAAACAAGGCACATCATCTCTTAAAGGGATCAAAGAAGAGGAGATGTGTAGGATGTTACGAAAAACTCCGCATCTCCTTAACAAGTCGTGAGGCCGACAAAAAAAGTAAAGGAAATTCTCACAGAATGCACTGGTTGCAAACAATATTCTGGTTTGGCCTGTTTTAATAAAAAACATCCATAAGTTTGATAAATAAATACAATTAAATAAAATCGATATTTCTTTTCCCATCACTAAATTATATGAAAAACTGCTATTGTTCAGTGCGGTATGGGGTACATCAGACCCCACATTTTATTTTACCCATAGAATCTAAACTAACTAATCTAACCACGGGCGGCGGTAGATTTAGGTTAATGAACTCATTGTTAATAATAATCACGACAAAAGCCGCACACTTTGTCTTATTTGGCGCCAAAAAAAGGATTTTGGTCTCCTACGGGCGGTGGGGTTTAATATGCCTCGTGCCGCCACAATCTCTGGTATAGGACAAGGTTTAAAACGACCCGTAACGCAGTAATGGAAAGTACAGATATATCTGTGCCGCAGCGAACGTGTTAAACCGGTTCACTTAGTCTAGAAGTCTAGCGGCTAATGTAGCATTATCTGTACCTTGAATGGCTTTATTTCCGAAAAATTGAACGACATTGGTATTTCAATACACACTTTCAATACATCCATGTTGATTAATATATTATGGAATGCATATTAACAAAATTAATTTTAACATGCTTTAGCTACTTTCCGATCATTATAATATAATTAATTTAAGGTAAAAAATTGGTTGTCTGTAAAGTCGGTTTACTGACGATAGTTGAACGTGACAACGTCCAATTGTGCTTCTTTGTCGCTCGTTCCGCGCTCTCGCTTGCACTTCAAGCCATTACATGTGCTTACATGGAACGCCTCAGAGCGAGGTAACGCCGCATGAGTCATGTTTTTTCGTGCGTGCAGCCGGCTCTATCGAATTATAAGACGTTGTCACGTCAAAACCTCTATTAAAAACAAGCTTTTAAGTAAGTGACTTACTCCACCGTATTTAGAATGACATCACATAATTCCTCAGTTATTCTTAGTTCTTAAGAAGCCCTTTTGTTTGAAACCCATAATTATTATACATATAGGAGTGCGTTAAAAATAAATAATTGTTCTTGTCAACGTTCATGCAAAATTTCAGCTCAGTTGATTAAAGATATCTGCTTCAAAATTGAGTTGCAAGATTTCACCCGAACATTGCAAGGTAATAAAAAGCTTATAAAAATAAACAACGATTAAAATTACAAATGCAACATAAACTTCAAAGTATCATGATAAAAGTACTTGACATTGACATTTATTACTGCACAAATTTTGCTCAATAAATTCACAGGATTTCCCAGGTCTTTCATGCAATCTGATTCCTACACATTTCGGTCATTAAGTAGAGCGTCCAAGGATATGATAGAAATTTTTCCATTCGTTTACCGACCCTGTTCAATGTTCATAACAAAATGTTTACACAAACAACCTTACATCTGCAAAAAACCCATTCGGAATATATTAATTACATAAATGATTTCCAAGTAAAACTGTATTGTTATATATACCACTATGATCGAAAGATCGTACGATGTATGTAATTAACCTAAAAGGCTTTAAGAATGCGATGATGTTCAATAAAATTTACATGCTTATTTATTCACATAACATGACGTTTTGTATCCTATAAAGGAGAATGGCGAAACTGGGCCTCACTGTTACAGAAATCATAATATATTTAAAATTCATTATGTTAATTTTAATAATTATTTGTAAAATATTGACTTCTGATTCTATGGGAAAACAAATCTTTGAAAAAAAAAGATGATTCGTTCACTACCGGTCTTATCAAGCAGAGATGTCAGTGTTGTCAGGAGTAAAATAGTCAAATATATAGATTAATACGAATGAATGTTTATTTTTCATTTTTAGTTTTATTGAATTCAAATGCTATAAAAATCAGAAGCAAAACTTAACTTTTTTTAACACACATCTTAATTTATTTAGGTCATTCTATAAAATAAAAACATATTTTACTTAATCAATAATATTTATAACATAATTACATTTCCCGCAGCCGGAGGCCCCAAAAGAAACTCAGATATACTTAGAAACTACATTTAATGGCTAAAATGAGACTTTTACACCCATGTCTGCACGATGCAGACCGGAGTTAAAGAATGAATTTATACATTTTAATAATTATAAAGACGTAAGCTTGGATGCTAACTCAGGGAAATCGGACCCACATTCTATTCCCGTGCGAACGGCGTATTCAGCAGTTTCGTATGAAGGCAGGGCCGTAACTCCTCCCGCCGAAGTTCAGCGACCATTTTTGAATTTTGTGAAAAAATGTTGCTGGAAGCTGGGGCTCATCTGCTCATCTGTGGTCCTCTATAATGTATGTGTCGATCTGCGTCACATCATGTATCAAATGGCCAAAATTAAGACTGCACCAACCAGAATTATGTATATAGGAATAGTGGATTGATATATTACAGGATCCTTTTCTATAGCGATAGGGGTTTGCATTAAACTTGCTATTGGATTTTGTGCAAATCTTCCAAATTAACTGAGTTGAGAATTTCGTATCTTGTATATTTATTTCTAATGTCCTTGATATCTGTTCCGCTTATCTTCAGTCAGTGGCTGTTCCTTAATTTTGTCATTTACATTATAGGTCTTGAAATTCTCCGACTCGTACATACATCCAGTAGGTATAGTTAATAAGAATGTACCTTGGAGTATCACGAAGTCCTCTTGTTGCATTTATAGTGAGATTTTAGACGAGCGTGGTAAAGATAGTTAAGTATGTAATGTCGTTCATCTAATACTTGCGCCGTTTCTTTTGAGAGTGAAATAACTGTCGTCTCGCAGGAACTATTTAAGGTTTGATTCTGAATCTGAATGAAGTCCTGAATACAGTCCGGCTTCGTCTGAATTTGATTGTTTTTCGATTCACAGAGATACCAGATATTATACTTCGGGCATTCAGCCTCTATGTACAAGGATGAGTTACTGTTAGTTGCTATATAGGGATAGGAAGGGATGAGGGCCTGCCTATTCTTATTTGGAAAAATAGCTAAATGAAATAAATCAAGAATATCTGTAGAAACTAATGGAATGGAATTTAAAAATTATTACAATTTGCTTATTTGAAATGTAGTATCCAGGCTTAAGTATATTATAATATTCCCTATCTTTTAATTTTAATATTTGATTCTTATCATAAATGTTACCTAATTTCTTAATCATCTTCCTAACTGTTTCCATATAACTAACATAGAATGATGAACTTAACGTATTTATTAAGATTATTGTCATTAATTTTTTTTTAGAATTGAATTAATGTGAAATTAATTTTCTTTTGATTTTCCACTATTTTTTTTTAAAGCTTTAATGAAATTGTCATATTTTATAGCATCTATGTAATCCAAATTAATACCGCTAATACCTATGATGATCGATCCTAATCTTCACAGTAAAAGCACAGTGTGTAAAGTTCGGATCATATGTATACCGATAAGGCGATTCACTATAATAATTGTAATACGAATAATTCTCGGAATAAAAGTCAGGGCCGTACTCAGGTGGATATAATTCATGCATATATTCATTTCACGCATTTTCAAATAATTTTGTGTTAAAGGTAAACCTAGAACGGGTTTCGAATTACTTAAATGCTTTTCTATCATTTTTACTAATTATTAAAATTATTTTTATTCTGTAAATAAGATGCATTTAATTCTCCGTACAAAAATTCTAATGATTAAATTAAATTGAATGAAATGAAAAATTTATTTGTCACAATTTTTAAACGTTTTTTCAATTGAAATCGGCCGCATACATTGAATTCTTGAACCTAAGGCCTCCTATAAACCACGAATAAAAGCTTGTAGAATTTTTTTTTTATATAAAGTGTACTTTTTGCCTCTGTGATGGTTACAACCGATTCATGGTTACAACCGAATAACCAATGCCAAATCATTATATAGAGTGGTTTTGTCTATTTGATCCTGAAATTATTTATTAATGGATTTGAATGCCTACTCAATTTTGGGCATGAAATTTTATTTAATTTATCATTGATTAAGAAATTAGGCTATTCACTACCTTCAGCATTAACTTTATAATATAACTTTACAATCTAGTTAATCTAATTAATTTTAAACTAAATCTCTAATATTATTTAAAACTAGTCTACGAGCAGCCTAACTCAATGTAGGTAGTGCTCTTGGGAATTTGACTTTCACGGATGGAAAATCATGGAAAGGAAATTAGGACTAAAAATAGGTATAAACTAGTAAAAGGAAGCAACACAGAACTATTCTATGTACTTACCAATTAATCTGGTTACTTTTCGGGATCAATGTTTGATTTAGCCTCCAGGCCGCAGAAACCGTAGATTCTGGATCCTCAGCTCCGTAGCGATAGCAAGTTTACTATCTATGCCACGTTTTTTGAGGATCCTACCGACTGCGCCAATTACATTTCCCGCAGCCGGAGGCCCCAAAAGAAACTCAGATATACTTAGAAACTACATTTAATGGCTAAAATGAGACTTTTACACCCATGTCTGCACGATGCAGACCGGAGTTAAAGAATGAATTTATACATTTTAATAATTATAAAGACGTAAGCTTGGATGCTAACTCAGGGAAATCGGACCCACATTCTATTCCCGTGCGAACGGCGTATTCAGCAGTTTCGTATGAAGGCAGGACCGTAACTACATTTTTATTTAGGTAGCTGGCCATTAATAAATGTCAAATTATTAATCATAATTGTGTCAGTGATGAGTGATTTGTTATGTTTGTTGTTTGACTTTTGAGTGAAGTTTTAGTAACGTTATATTCAAAATTGCCTTAATCGTCTATTTTTACTCTAAAGATATTATTTGAATTATTGATTAGTCTTATTATGAAAGCGAATCCTGATTCATCCATTTATAAAGATATAAGAAATGTACCTACCTAGTGATTGTTGATGTTTTGGTAAGTTAAAATGTGTGTTGAATAATATGTGTTGGATCCAATATTTCTTTTACCTGACTGTTCTACTGTTACACTATTATTAGCTAGACAATGTAGATAGAAAATAAACTTACCTGAACCTAGAAAAAGGCAATGCTATTCATTTAACTCAAGCAAACTAACTTTTATTTTTGTTACTTAACACCTCAATATCTCTGCTATCCCATAGAACAGATCTATAATTATTATATTCATAGAATCTGTATATTTTTATCTATTTAATCCCTCATAAATCATCAGTGTAACGATCAGGCCCAGAGTCCTATGGGAGTTTGCCATTCTCCTTTCTAAAGTGATTTTGATTAAGTAATCCTTTTTTATTCATCAACTTCGTGTAAATAGAAGATGAAAACAGAAATGGCCTCAGTCCAGTTAATAGTTTTAAAAAGCAATATAAGGATAACACATAAATAATATTATATTGTTAGAAATTACAGGCGAGGCCGGGTTAAATATTAGTTTGAATGTAATAAGAATTTACTGCGATTCTACGCAGCTACCTAATTGATGTAGGTAATTGATAACAAATCGCAGCAAGTCAACAACTGGAAGTATCTATAGATTATCATTTATCATATATTGTTATACTAGATTTCCGCCCGCGGCTTCGCCCGCGTTTTCAAAGGAAAACCCGCAAAGTTCCCGTTCCCGTGGGATTTCCGGGATAAAACCTATCCTATGTGTTAATCCAAGTTACCCTCTATATGTGTGCTAAATTTCATTGTAATTGGTGCAGTAGTTTTTACGTGAAAGAGTAACAAACATCCATACATCCATACATCCATACATCCATACATCCATACATCCATACATCCATACATCCATACTTACAAACTTTCGCCTTTATAATAGTATTAAGATAACAGTTTTAATAGGACACAGGTGTCGATAACTAGTAAATAAGTCGATAAATAATAATAAAGTATGTGATCATAATTGCCATTGATTTTGAACTTATACGTACACGTATACTCGTTTATTTATATGAAGGTATACATCATTTGGTAATAAAAATACTACGTATTAATTTTACAGCAATGGACCAATCTATATTCAATATCCATGGGGTCATTGACCACTTCAAATGAAAACCAGAATATTCTGTGCCTCTGAATGGGTATTATTTTAGTTTATTGTGTTATATTTTTATATTTAATATAAAGAAACAAATTCCGAGATCGCGGTGAGCAAGATTTAATTTCATTTTCATATAATAATCATATAATTATGTTACTCTAGTTACATAATGAAAATTAATTCCGATAGTACAAAATCACCCCTTGGAGTTGATGATTGAGGCTTTCATACTAAGACTTATATTGTAAAGTAAGTACGTATTTACTAATATGTAGTTATAAAATGTTTATAACAATGTCGAAAATAATTTAATTTTATGAGTTTTATAATTTTCACTTCAATATGGAAGTCGTGAATCTTTGAAAACGTAGATTTGGAAGGTAATTTTTATGCAGGTTATGCAGGTACAGGGTTTTTTAGAGAACGTAATTGTTTATGATAAAATATAACATTATTCGTTTCGTCTGTTTTCCTTTATGGAAGGAATATGTTAGTGCATTATCTACCTAAAACAGACGCTTGCGCTGATTTTCGCATAAATCACAAAGGCGAAACTTACAGTATAATAAAACACAATGATACATTTATTTGTTGGCAATTTGAACCTTAAGTTTCTTATAATTAAACAAAAAACAGTACGAGCGTTACGGTAATGTGATTTTGTTAATTGATACAGTTTTTGGATCTGAATATTTTAATGAATTGAATAACAAGTCAGATATTGTTATGTCGATAGCATTTGTTACAAAGAAAAAAACATTTTTTTTGTAGGAGTGTAATAAATGCTGAGACGAAATTTTCCTCTCATATTTGATAGAAAAAACAACGCAATAGTTCGTGTAAATATTATCGAGTCCTTTAATTTTATTAAGAACAAACTTGTTTAATGCATTCACATTAATGACGTCAAATGGAAACGTACGCCTTATCTTTACTATAATTATTTGTAAACATATATTTATAGAACATTATGATTTATGGTTTATAGTTGAACGGAATTTGGCTACTCACTCACGACGATCTCAGTATAATTTATGCTAATTAATATGAAAAATTATATTTTTAAAGAACCGGATGTTACGTATATTATATATTTTTTTATGAAACATAATACGAGCAATGAAAAACATGTTTTATTAATAATAATTAATCCCAAGCTTAACTATAAAAAATTATAACATGGATTTTTTAAATACAGAATTCATTTTCATTTGTCAAAAAAAAATATAACGTAAACACCGATTTTTTTAATAATAATGTACATACTTACATTAAGGGTACTATTACAGATTTTTTACGGTACCATTTTAACTCAAAGCAATTACATGTGAGAACAAAGTAATATCTTAATTTAAAGATAATATATTCAGTTCTACGATCATCTTATAAAAATTGTACGACGTCATACAAAATTGTCGCTGAAATACGATTTTCTCAGCACAATGATCGCATAAAATGCAAAAAAATGGGGTCTAAAACGGTACCATTTTAAGAAAATTAAAAGCCTAATCTATCTTGTTACCTATAAATTATTGAGGGATATATAGTCCTTTATAGATTCTGATAATTTTTTTGTATCTAAATCAAAATTTTATTTCAATTATTAGCTAAATTAAAAATACTTGTCGATTTCTTCATACATTTTGCTCTCGCGGGTCGTCAGATCGCGCTCAGAAGCGCTCTTGGAAGGACGGGTGTATCGCTCCTCGTCCAAAAATAAAACGAATTAGAAAAAGATTATTGTGCGTGCACTGTCGTTTTCGTGATTTGAAATATTTGATACTTTATAAGAGTAAACTGTATAAGTTTCATATTCCGATTATTTGTAATTTAAAATTATGTTTTAAAAATTACGTTGACTGAGATCCTCTTTATTATGGGTTGTTGAACGGATTGGTGGGGTAAAGCAATTTGACAAAACTTAAATCCAAGATGGCGCCGACGAAAATTTTACATCTTTTCGTCATGGGTGTCCTTTTCATGGTTTTTGGGGTAGCTATTAACCAATATGAGGTCAAAACTAAAATTTAAAATGGCGCCGCCGTAAATTTTACATATTTTCGTCATGGGTGTCATTTTCATGGTTTTTGGGGTAGCTATTATCCAATATGAGGTTAAAACTAAAATCCAAGATGGCGCCGACGAAAATTTTACATCTTTTCGTCATGGGTGTCAATTTCATGGTTTTTGGGGTAGCTATTAACCAATATGAGGTCAAAACTAAAATTTAAAATGGCGCCTCCGTAAATTTTACATATTTTCGTCATGGGTGTCATTTTCATGGTTTTTGGGGTAGCTGTTAACCAATATGAGGTCAAAACTAAAATCCAAGATGGCGCCGACGAAAATTTTACATCTTTTCGTCATGGGTGTCATTTTCATGGTTTTTGGGGTAGCTATTAACCAATATGAGGTTAAAACTAAAATCCAAGATGGCGCCGACGAAAATTTTACATCTTTTCGTCATGGGTGTCATTTTCATGGTTTTAGGGGTAGCTATTAACCAATATGAGGTCAAAACTAAAATCCAAGATGGCGCCGACGAAAATTTTACATCATTCATCATCTTGGATTTTAGTTTTGACCTCATATGGATAATAGCTTCCCCAAAAACCACCCACATTTGCAAATGTGTTTGCTCCTTAGGAAAAGTTCAGATTTCCTAGGTAATCTGACGAATCTAATTTATTTAATTCCAACCGTATCTCGGAATAACATACATATTTTTCTAAGAATTGTATACAATGCCGGATTTAATACATTGCTGGTAACATATTATGTATGATAATTCTTAAAAAAGTATTTTAAACATTTCTTAAAAAGCTTAGATATTGCATACAATTCCTAGAGGTTTTGTAAAACACTCACACTTTTTCAAGTTAGTTACTAACTAACATACTTATCAGAATAATTATTGTACCTACTAATAAAAGTAAGAAAATGAATTTTTAAAATTCGTTATAATGTTCTGGAATCAATTTCAATAAAATTTAAAAATTAAAAATAATATCAAGTATGAAGATGGTCTATAAAATGGAATGCGCTATGTTTACGTGAGCGTGATGTTCCCGCGAACCACGTTGCGACGTTAAATGCAATTTGAGTAGCACAGATTTGTGACAGCGTCCTTAAACAACTGTGGTCATTTTATTTGATACTAGGTTTCCGCCCGCGGCTTCGCCCGCGCAGTCAAAGAAAAACCCGCATAGTTCCCGTTCCCGTGGGATTTCCGGGATTGCGTCATTTTCCCGGGATAAAAAGTAGCCTATGTCCTTTCTCGGGTATCAAAATATCTCCATACCAAATTTCATGAAAATTGGTTCAGTAGTTTAGGCGTGATTGAGTAACAGACAGACAGACAGAGTTACTTTCGCATTTATAATATTAGTATGGATTAATAGAGTTAGTTATTATTTGTCAGCTGATTGACACTAATGTGCTAAATAAAAATTGATTTTTAAATGCTACAAATTAACAACTATCAATATTTAGATCAATGACCCTCTTGGATAATAATTATAAGTGTAGTTAGTAATTACTATTTTTAATTACTATTACTAATTATAAGTTAGTTAGTTTTTAACCGCAGGGTACAGAGTACGAACCTGATAAACAAACTAACTTTAACAAAATATAAAAATAGGTAGATATCAATAAAACATCGTGAAGCCAGAAAGTCTACCTGTAAATAAAATCAATTAGAGAAAGAGATTGTCTTTTACGGTGCAAACGAATTCTTAAAAATATAAAAAATGAGTACATATTAATAAAAATGTGCTACAACAAACAGCATACAATGCCTATTAAAATTTCTAGATGCGTAAAAACACATGGATCAACACATTTTTAGGTTTTACATAGTTCAGCCTGTGGACGAAAACAACTTAATTATTTGGATTGCTATCTGTTGTTTTTTATGGTTATTACGTATATTCATAGTTTATAAGTTGTTTGTTTCGATCAGCTTTAATCTTTGACTAGTAGACTACAGGCCGGTATATAAAAAAATATCGGTCATTTGAACCACCAGGTGACCTATCTAGAACGATAGAAGAGCATAAAATAATAAGATTCAGCACTATGCCGTCACTTGAAAGCTGTCCAACTGAGTGCAGATGAGAATTCGAAAGTACAGCTGGTAGACTCGGTAAATTTTGGTCATATATTTTTGTACGGCATTCTTAACCAACGATAGATCCATTAAAAATAATAAGAAAACGCACAGTGCTATAAATTTATAAAGAATAGAAAAATTCGATCACGAGGCGGGACTCGAACCAGCATCCTTTCGCGCCATTCCGGGGCGGATGCCTGACCAATTCAGCCACTCGTGACCCGCCAGAGCAATCGAATTTATTCTATTCTTTCAGTTTTATGTGTCTAAGGGACACACCGCGCCATCTATCGAGATGATTAACAACCATCTCAACCAATATGAAACACTTTTCAGTGAATACAATATTGTAACGATGGGACACGACCTTTTTTGTTGAAATTTATATTTTTTTTGTTTTATGGCATTCAAATGCTTTATAAATATAAATTTATAAAGAATAGAAAAAAATCGATCACCCGGGCAGGCCCCGGAATGGCGCGAAAGGTTGCGGGTTCGAGTCCCGCCTCGTGATCGAATTTTTTCTATTCTTTATAAATTTATATTTATAAAGCATTTGAATGCCATAAAACAAAAAAAAAATATAAATTTCAACGCACAGTGCTGTACAAAAATGGTGGTCCACAAAGTCGGAATTTTTTATTTATTTTCCGAGAATTTCAGTGGTAAATTTGGTCATTTTATTATGTACGGCATCTGTGTTATACTATTTCAATGCTGCTTTTAATCCATTATTCCGCAACGCCGTACAAAAATCATGGGGACAAGGTGAAAAAATCGAGAGTTGCAATCCCCTCTCTTTCCCCACTCCAGGGGGTGATTTGACACAACATGAAATAAGTTTATTTTTAAAGTATTTTATGCATAGATAATATTTTTTCATGTGCCGTACATTTTCGTTGGTTCAAAGGGGAAAAAAACTGAAAAAGAAAAAAAATTCCATATAACGAAATGTAAGGTGAATTTTTTTATATTTTTATTTATTTATTTATCATTTATTCAGGAAATTATTACAATTCTTAAAAACTAAACAATTTAAAAAATATATATATGCTTACAAACTAAAATTACATTAACAGAAAAGAAAAAGAAAAATAAAAGCAAAATTCCCTGAAAAGGTCTTGGCTCAGCACATGCCATAGTTCTATAAACCATGACGCTGATATTCTGCCAAGACCATGGGCTGAAATACTATCTCACCTTCGCCAGAATTCCAAGCTTTTTTGAGGCTACTTGACTGAACTTTGGTTCCTTCATAGAATCAAAAGCTTTTGATTCTATGAAGGAACCAAAGTTCAGAGTAGGCGTTAAGGTGATACCAAGAAGCTCGAGGTGGTTAGTTATCGGCACGGACACACCTTGGTAAGTCGGAGTCAGGTGGAATGGACTCCGTAAAATTGATGAACTTATAAAGAAGCTATGAACGAAAAGATGTGAATTATATGCAATCAGCCCATGAATACAGGTAAAGTCACAAGCAAATGCTAGTAATATATACAATACATATTCAAAATGTACAAGTAAAGCGCTTTCAAATGATACCAAACACGGCATATTTACGTTAACTTTATTTTTTTACTCTGTATGTTTTGTCCGCTAGAGGGCGCCATATTAGATTTTGTGAAACCCCATATAGCCTTGATAGGCTAGCTGGTCGCTGGTTATCCAGCGGACAATTCAGATGCTTCTAAAGATATGTCATTTGTCGAATTCTGATAAGTAGTTTAGAAGTTACGAGGGAACAGATGAACATACATACATACATATATGGCCTGTCAAAATCATAACCCTCCTTTTGCTTTGCCGTAGTTGGGTAAAAATATGTTAATGCCGTACTGTATCAGATGGCCATAAAGTACCCTTAAAATTGTAGCGTCGCTTTCATCAGCCTAAAAGATGTGGTCTGCACAAAAATGTACGGCATCATTTTTTCCTAATTTATCTATGTTAATACTATTTAAAACAAGGAATAAAATGTAGAAAACTATTATATTTCATTAATCTACGATGTTTAAACTTTTACAAAATTTCAGTTTTTGCATTTCTCTATAACTTTTTTTAGAACGGTTTCTTTTGAACGGCAATACTATATTACAATACTATTTTACAATATCATGTTAAAAAAAATGTTCCCGTACAGGGTCAAATGACCTTACAGCTCTTTATATCAAGAATACGATGAAATTAATTTGATTATTGGTATACATTTAAAAGAACATTCATTTTTTGACAGCATTGCTTTTAATAGTACTTTTGAGTGCTAGATAATGTTTTGGAACCGAAGCCGTACTGTGTCAAATCACCCCCTGGAGTGGGGAAAGAGAGGGGATTGCAACTCTCGATTTTTTCCCCTTGTCCCCATGATTTTTGTACGGCGTTGCGGAATAATGGATTAAAAGCAGTATTGAAATAGTATGACACAGATGCCGTACATAATCAAATGACCAAATTTACCCCTGAAATTCTCGGAAAAGAAATAAAAAATTCCGACTTTGTGGACCACCATTTTTGTACGGCACTGTGCGTTTTCTTATTATTTTTAATGGATCTATCGGTGGTTAAGAATGCCGTACAAAAATATATGACCAACATTTACTGAGTCTACCTGTACTTTCGAATTCTCATCTGCACTCAGTTGGACAGCTTGCAAGTGACGGCATAGTGCTGAATCTTATTATTTTATGCTCTTCTATCGTTCTAGATAGGTCACCTGGTGGTTCAAATGACCCATACTTTTTTTATATACCGGCCTGTAGTCTATAGAAGGTTCTTTATAGTCCTTATTTTACTAATTCTGAGTCGAATAATATAAGCGTCATATTTCAATAAAAAAACTAGCGCTTGAATACTAAATTCGAAGGTCCTGAACTGTAGCTCGTATTATAACGAAGGTCTATCGGAATATTCAATGCTAATATGTACATATTTTACTGTAAGGACACCTTTCGGTCAATCTAGTGTTAATACCAAATAACCTACACCAACCACACCTACATTGCATTTTGGTCTTAATATTCAAATGACAATAGATTGAAGTTGAATAGCACCTATCGATTAATAAGGGTATATTAAAGGTGTTATACACACTATAGGAAATATGCAGGGTAAGAATTTATAATTTTTGAAGAGATTTTTTGAAGAGAAGAATTTCATATTTTCGTACTTAAAAATGAGTCTAAAAATATGACTGGGACAGTGACCGATTACGAATTGATAATTGGCTTTACTATAAAAAGTAACAAAATATCCAGTTCTCATTTAATACGACACAGTTGCATCACTGGTTCAGAAAAATCTGGTTTTATAGCCTGCATGTTATGATATTTTAGGACAATACCCTTAAAAATACCTATCCCATACATTTTTTACAAAGTTCATCCACTAAAGAAGGCAATGAACATTTGATAATATGATAATATTATATACAATATTTATGTAACGTATCCACTCTTTATTTAGATACAGGTCAGTAACAATGACCTTATTCATTTGAATAATATACTTGGCCAGAAGTTATTTTTATTCGATCAGTCGATCATGTGTGTGAGACGCGAAGAAGGTTTTTTTTAATAGAAGCACTTACAAACTTTTCCTAACGTGCTAATAACAGTTTAGTCTTCTTTATGAGTCCATTACTTGGTCCATTATCTATGACACAGATAAATAATTGTTTTCATTCTCTGTTCAGGCTTTTGATAGAACTTAAACCGGTTTTTAAGCAAGGGTTTGATGAACGAATAAATGCCACGCCCAAATTTATTGCGGAAAAATCATGTTGTTGGTGGAATCACGGATAAATAGTTCTGAATAACTTACAAACTATAAGGCTATTAAAACACAGTTAGTCAGTTTGTGTTTGAATTCCTTGTACGAATGGTTCAAAAAACTAAGAATTACTTATTTTACACGTGTATGGTTAAATAGTAAATACATAATTTTCAATTAACTAATTTATTTTTATATTTAATAGGCAGACGTTTGACCGCTATCCTGCCTGATGTTAAGCAGTGATGCGATCTATGTAGGAGCACATCTGCCTAGAAGAACCCTATTCATTATTGATTTGAAGAGCTGAATATTGTAGTCATCCGGGAACATCGATCTTGGAAGAGAATTCCATACCTTCGCAGTTCGACGTAAAAATAATTTGCATACCTAACGCTGTTTACGTACATGTGAAATCGACTGCGAAGGAGTGGAATCCCATTCCTCGCCTGGATGTACGGCGGAAAGATAGAGAAGGAGGAACGAGATGGTGGAGTTCTTGCGCACATTCACTGAAATAGACTACAGGCCCGTGTTGAAAAAAAATATGGGTCATTTGAACCACCAGGTGACCTATCTAGAACGATATAAGAGCATAAAATAATAAGATTCAGCACTATGCCGTCACTTGTAAGCTGTCCAACTGAGTGCAGATGAGAATTCGAAAGTGCCGTACAAAAATGGTGGTCCACAAAGTCGGAATTTTTATTTATTTTCCGAGAATTACCGGGGTAAATTTGGTCATTTGATTATGTACGGCATCTGTGTCATACTATTTCAATACTGCTTTTAATCCAATATTCCGCAACGCCGTACAAAAATCATGGGGACAAGGGGATAAAATCGAGAGTTGCAATTCCCCCTCTTTCCGCACTCCAGGGGGTGATTTGATACAACATACACATG
Source organism: Colias behrii (assembly GCA_029959065.1). Classification (NCBI taxonomy): domain Eukaryota; kingdom Metazoa; phylum Arthropoda; class Insecta; order Lepidoptera; family Pieridae; genus Colias; species Colias behrii. The sequence goes on along the minus strand of JARWMC010000005.1, from coordinate 8,773,039 downwards.
AAATAAATTTATTTTGAAAGTATTTTATGCATAGATAATATTTTTTCATGTGCCGTACATTTTCGTTGGTTCAAAGGCAAAAAAAACTGAAAAAGAAAAAATGTATCAAAATGTAAGGTGAATTTTTAAAAACCATATTTTTTGTTATCATCATTAAATTTATAGAATTTTTCTAAAAAATGATTGTTTTATTTATTCACCTCATTACAATGAAACAAATCAATAATAATATATATAAAACTATTGATACTGGGATTGACACTTTCAATTCTTGGACATAATATACACACCGTTTCAGTTCAGTTAGACCAGGGGTTCCCAAAGTGTGCGCCGCGGCCATGGCCGCGGCGCCCTGCTGCACCGTGGCAAGTTAGAGGGGCGCCGTGAGTCGATCTGCTTATATTCGCGAGTACGTTTTTTGAGCGCTCAAATAGCTAGGTTGGGTGGGTAGGGCGCCGCGACAAAAATTTTTAAATGAAACTGCGGCGCGAGCTGAACCCCTGAAAAGATTGGGAACCCCTGACTGTTAGACGTCATAGTGATTTTATCATGTTATCAATTGTACTCTTCAAAAATATGTTAATGCCGTACTGTATCAGATGGCCATAAAGTACCCTTAAAATTGTAGCATCGCTTTCATCAGCCTAAAAGATGTGGTCTGCACAAAAATGTACGGCATCATTTTTTCCTAATTTATGTATGTTAATACTATTTAAAACAAGGAATAAAATGTAGGAAACTATTATATTTCATTAATCTACGATGTTTAAACTTTTACGAAATTTCAGTTTTTGCATTTCTCTATAACTTTTTTTAGAACGGTTTCTTTTGAACGGCAACACTATACAACAATTGAATTTTACAATATCATGTTAAAAAAAAGTTCCCGTACAGGGTCAAATGACTTTACAGCTCTATAAATCAAGGATACGATGAAATTAAGATGATTATTGATATACATTCAAAGGAACAATAATTTTTTGACGGCATTACTTTTAATAGTACTTTTGAGTGCTAGATAATATTTTGGAACCGAAGCCGTACTTTTTCAAATCACCCCTTGGAATGCGGAAAGAGAGGGGATTGCAACTCTCGATTTTTTCCCCTTCTCCAAATGATTTTTGTACGACGTTGCGGAATAATGGATTAAACGCAGTATTGAAATAGTATGAGACAGATGCCGTAGATAAATAAAAATTCCGACTTTGTGGACCACCATTTTTGTACGGCACTGTGCGTTTTCTTATTATTTTTAATGGATCTATCGGTGGTAAAGAATGCCGTACAAAAATATGTGACCAAAATTTACCGAGTCTACCTGTACTTTCGAATTCTCATCTGCACTCAGTTGGACAGCTTACAAGTGACGGCATAGTGCTGAATCTTATTATTTTATGCTCTTATATCGTTCTAGATAAGTCACCCGGTGGTTCAAATGACCCATATTTTTTTTCAACACGGGCCTGTAGTCTAAAATGAATTCTGTAGAAAACCGATATGCATGCCAATTCTCAGTATTCTACTATTTATCAGAATTCCCCAGTATACCTATACCAGAGGGTAGTTTTAACATACTCTTTACTCAGGAACTAACATAGGTTTTGACTAGTGTCCAGGTGTATTTTGTGCGCGCGTTGTATATCGTAAAATATAATTTTATGCACATAAACAATAATTGAAAGGAGAATGGTGAAACTGGGCCTAACTGTTACAGAAATCATAATATATTTAAAATTCATTATGTTAATTTTAATAATTATTTGTAAAATATTGACTTCTGATTCTATGGGAAAATAAATCTTTGAAAAAAAAGATAATTCGTTCACTACCGGTCTTATCAAGCAGAGATGTGTTGTCAGGAGTAAAATAGTCAAATATATAGATTAATACGAATGAATGTTTATTTTTCATTTTTAGTTTTATTGAATTCAAATGCTATAAAAATCAGAAGCAAAACTTAACTTTCTTTAACACACATCTTAATTTATTTAGGTCATTCTATAAAATAAAAACATATTTTACTTAATCAATAATATTTATAACATTTTTATTTAGGTAGCTGGCCATTAATAAATGTCAAATTATTAATCATAATTGTGTCAGTGATGAGTGATTTGTTATGTTTGTTGTTTGACTTTTGAGTGAAGTTTTAGTAACGTTATATTCAAAATTGCCTTAATCGTCTATTTTTACTCTAAAGATATTATTTTAATTGATTAGTCTTATTATGAAAGCGAATCCTGATTCATCCATTTATAAAGATATAAGAAATGTACCTACCTAGTGATTGTTGATGTTTTGGTAAGTTAAAAGGTGTGTTGAATAATATGTGTTGGATCCAATATTTATATTACCTGACTGTTCTACAGTTACACTATCATTAGCTAGACAATGTAGATAGAAAATAAACTTACCTGGACCTAGAAAAAGGCAATGCTATTCATTTAATTCAAGCAAACTAACTTTTATTTTTGTTACTTTACACCCCAATATCTCTGCTACCCCATAGAACAGATCTATAATTATTATATTCATAGAATTTGTATATTTTTATCTATTTAATCCCCCATAAATCATCAGTGTAACGCTCAGGCCCAGAGTCCTATGGGAGTTTGCCATTCTCCTTTCTGACAACTTCGATAGAAAACTTCACGAGTGCTGCCAAAGCACCATTTTTAGATTGTATTAATATGAAGATTATACTTGTCGGCGCAACGACGATAAACGACTACCCTCAAACTACTAAATAATTATAACTAGCTAAAGTTTACTTTGATCTTTTTAAATAAGTGGTTGATTCATTAATCAACCACTAATGAAATAATTAAATTAACGAAATAATTAATGTTTGTTAAAACTGATGAAAATTCATTGTAAAAATTCGAGTGGCAACACTCAAACTAATTCTTATGAGTCATGGTTCGCTTTAAATACGAGCGCCCGACGGCACAGAGCACATTCACGCGCCGGCCGTCGGAGCGTTCGGAGCTCTCTCTATAATTTCCACGTGAATTAAAAAGGCAGTAAAAATACCTACGGGCGTTCTACTTCGAGTGTGAGCGCCTGCTCTGATGATGGTGACGTCAGAATTGCTGACGTCACTCTTTTAAAAAATAGCCTTTGGGGCCCTTCTTCCGTCATACTTTTTAACGGATGTATATACCTACATTATTAAAAAATAACCTTATGTAAAGCATTATAAAAAAATAAACTCGTATATCATATCAAGGTTAAAATTATTTTACGGATGGAAACCTGTCGGTGATCAAAATGATTTTTTTTACGTATAAAATAAATAAAAAAAGGTTACGGTCCGAATAATCTGCTTTCAGTTCATCTAACATTATTAATTTAGGCTGTATCTTATATTTCAGTTATGTTTCTTTGTAGATTTCTCAGCATATAAATTTACCTGAAATCTTAAATGTAAGGAGAAACGAAGTCAGTATAAAAAATGTTGTATTTTTAATACAGTCTAATTTTTTATTTTTTACCTATTTAGTTATAATTTACTTCACTCGCAAATAATTTTTTTACTACTATATTTGTTTCGTAAGTATAAAGATGAACATATACAGTACTCCAAAATTAATAATGCGCATGCAGATCTTCGCTAATTATCGTATTTCTAGAAACACCCGAATCACCCCGAATCATTGAATCGTAAGTGCCCTAAACAATGCACTTGCATCTTGCACCTTGTTCAAAAGAAATAGGAGTCAATTCAGAGTCATACACAATCGAAAACAATTCAGGCGATAGGTGACGGTAGCCTGTCAGTCAAAAAATTCAAAAATCCATCAGTCGTCTTGATATATTGGTGGTGACCGCACGTATTATCTCTGTATGGAATTATATAGAGCTGCTGTTACATACCCTTCTTAGTTTTGTTTCAATGTTGAATTTTCCGATAAAATGATTATTTACACAGGTAGCAGATAGCAGTGGGGAAAGTGAAAATTAATAAGAGCATAATGAAAGTTCTGATCATTCTACGATATCAGAAATAGAGATAATCCCTGATTCTGTAAATCCTTTGGACTGAGATTTTAATGATTAGATTTCTACAATTTAAATGTAAACCAGTGTTTGAAAATCATTTTTTTTAAATATAAACTTTGTCTTATTTTAACCTTCCATACATCCATCATTACGCCAGCTTCAGTAAGACACTTTAATAGTTATAAGTATAGAATTTTCCGAGTAAATCAATACAACAAATATAATTATATTCGCAATCTTGTGGCTTATCCTCGCTATTAACTTACTACACCAGGGTAGATCCCTTTGCCGGGCGGTGGAACGGGGAATGTAATCCATCGTCCGGTGCGGTGAGGCGACTTGAGACGTGTTCCGCTCATGCCGCCAACGGGAGGGAAGAGCAGGCAAACCACCTTTCCTGTTCTTGGCTTGCGCCTGGCCTGGAGATGGGCTGCCGCCGAGGGGGTCGCGGAAGAATTCTAACAAATACCCGCGGCCCCATCATTAAAGCGGCTCGACGGAACACAGTGGGGTTTTAGTCGGTAAGAATCCGACATAACCCACGGCTCCTTCCCCGGGGGCCGTGGGTATCTTTGGAAGATTTCCCCACTATAAAAAAAAAAAAAAAAGGGTAGATCCCTTTAAAAATAATAAAAAGTGCAAAAAAATCGCAGTAGGATGAAACCCATTAGAAAAGGAGGAAAATATGATAAAAATGTAAGGAAAAATAAATTACAGTCAATCAGAGTTCGGGAAGTGGGAGGGGGGGAGTTTTTCATATGGTGTAAAAAAAATAAACATTACCATAGTAAATGTTCTCAGGAAATGCATACAAACAGTGTGATAATGAGCTTTTACTAAATCAGGCAAATTTCTCATGAAAGTAGAGATTTCAATGAACAAAAGGCTTCCCAAGTTTTTGAAAAAAGCTGATATTTTGACGGGTGAGTTTTCGATTGAAAATTAGGTTGTTTTTTTGGTATTAATTCAAAATAAGGCGAAAAAATAAATATTTTCAATCAAATAAATTACAGTGTATTTGGAACATAATAAAGTAAGTTTCCACCAAATTTCGTAGAAAAAAAATAAATTTTGAAGTAGATAAAAAAATAAAAAACCAAAAACTTGGTTTTTTGAATTTTTCACCTAAATTTTGAGGTTATGTGAAAAAATTGCAAATAGAAAAGTTGTAGATCTTTTTATTACCTACAACTTTGCCAATGAACTTTTTTCCGTAGGACTTGTAGTTTTGTCGGAAATCGAGAGAAACCTTTTTTTTCTCTTAAAAGCTCCCCCCTCCCACTTCCCGAACTCAGATTGACCGTAATTTATTTTTCCTTACATTTTTATCATATTCCCCTCCTTTTCTAATGGGTTTCATCCTACTGCGATTTTTTTTTGTTTCAAAAATTATCTACCCTGGTGTATACATTGAATTATCGAAACAAATTTCGTTACTTATCTCTTTTACCATAAAACCACAATAAAACTCATAATTCTAATAAACTATTCATGAAGAAAATACATTTAACCACTCTATATACATATCATCTTCGGAGGCTCGGGGAATATGACAGTTGCCGAACAGTGACGAATTTTTCTATGCGCATTATCAGTTTGGGAGTACTGTACAGTGGAATCCGTTTATAATGACATCGAAGGGATTCGACAAACACGTCATAATAAGCGGACGTCATACAAAGCGTAAAATGAAAAATCTTTTTTATGTAAATATGTATGTATTTAAGTATTTTAATAAAGAAACATAGTATAATTGCATATGTATACGTACATATTAAATCAAAATCAAAATTGCACGTAATCAGCAGATTATTATAATAACACATACAAGTGTATTTTTTTACTGTAAGTACGTACACTGTAATTTTTGTCTGCTTTTGTTTTTTCATTTTATTGTAAAAACAGTCTCTAATACTATTGTGTATAGAAGACATAGCTTTGGTCATATTATCATTTTCAATATTGCTGTGAACAAATCGTGATAATAATTCTGCAACTTTTAATGCCTCTTCTGCTGAAGGTAATGGTGATTCCTCGACTTCCTCTTCCCCATCACTTTCCAGTTGTTCCTTAGCACTAATTTTCTGTACGATATTTTCATCGGTGGGTTCTTCGGATGTGAGGAGATCGCTATCAATGACAACATAATCTTCCCACATTTCCGTGTAAAGAATCATGCCGGTCATTATAACCAGACATAATTTATTAAAAATGGGTCATAATAAGCGGCATGTCACTGTAAGGGAAGTCAATATATCCGACTTTTTATAAAGAATTTTATATGAAAACCAAACTTCGTAGTGCAATTACGTCATAATAACCGGTTGGTCAATATAGGCGGCGGCGGTTATTTTTGTACATGATAGTGTAAAATGTAAAGAACGAACTGACATTGTTAGTCTTTCTGTAGAACGGACCATTGAACTGTCCTGTGTGGAGCTGGAGCGTTATATTATTGTTTGCGTTTATAGACCCCCTTCCAGTGACTATAATATGTTTGAGACAGTCATGGAAGAAATATTAAAGCGTCTAAGCAGGAGTAAAAAAAAAGTTATAGTATGTGGTGATTTTAATATTGATTTACTTTTACAAACACAAACGGCTACACGAATTGTTAATTTATTTCAGTCATTTAATCTATATAAACTTTTTAACGAACCCACACGAATTACACCTACTTCTGCAACCTGTATTGATAATATATACTGTGACTGCATCTGTTTAGAGAAAAATATTCTCAATACATTGACTTCGGATCACTGTGGCCAGAAAGTAGTTTTTGAATGGGATTGCATACCTACATTTAAAAGGATTAATGTTAGGCCTATAACTAAAAAAGGCATTAATAAATTTAGGAATAATATTAATAAAAACCTGCCCGTACTAAATGATCAATCCTTTCCTAATAGTCCTTGTGAAATGTTTAAAACATTTAGTAAATGGGCGACAGCTAGTATACATAGGTGCAGGAACATTCTTTATGAATTATATGGTATGAAGCAATATAATAAAGACCCATCTTTTCTTAGTTATGTTAGAAATTACTCAAAAATTTTTAAAAAAGTTTGTTTTACTGCAAAGCGTTTGTACTTTGTATATCAAAGAAAAAATACGCGACTCTGATAATAAAGTTAAAACAGTTTGGTCAATTATTAATGGTGAAATGGGTAAAAGCAAATCAAGTAATACCATAAAACTTGTAAATAATGACAGGGTTATTGACAAAAGTGCTGATGCTTGCTTTTGAAGAATTCTTCAGTAGTGTCCCTGCTACTATTACTAATAGTTTAAATTCGTCTTCAGCACTTGCAGAAACCTTTTTGAGGGACCATGTTGCGGGGTGCAGTACATTATTTGAATTACGACACGTAACTGCTAGTGATATTGTTACTGCCTTTAAGACGCTTAATCTAAAAAATACTTGTGATCTTTGGGGAATGTCCGTAAATTTAGTTAATAATATAATAGAAAATATTGCGAAAAATTTAGCTTTCATATTTAATAAGTGTTGTGACTATGGTACATTTCCTAATTTACTAAAGCTTAGTAAAGTTATACCTCTATTTAAGAAGGGCGATCAAGAAGACTGTAACAATTATAGACCTATCTCTATTTTACCAACATTAAGTAAGGTATTCGAGAAGTTAATATTAAACCAATTGAGTAGTCATTTTGCATCTAATAATTTACTGCACACCAAACAGTTTGGTTTCACAAAGGGGCGCTCAACCACAGATGCTGGAGTTGCACTTCTAACACATATATATAAAGCATGGGAAAACTCAAAAAATGCTCTAGGGATATTTTGTGACCTCTCCAAGGCATTTGACTGCGTTGAACATTGTACTTTGTTACGTAAACTTAATCACTATGGAATTAAAGGAAAAGCCCAGAACCTCATAGCGTCATACCTGCATGATAGGATACAGACTGTAGTTGTTAATGGAGAACGTTCTAGCGGTGCGTCAATTAACATTGGTGTTCCACAGGGGTCAATTTTAGGTCCCTTCTTGTTCTTGGTATATATCAATGATCTTCCCTATTATTTGCAGGATAGGTGTGAAATAGTTCTGTTTGCAGATGATACCTCATTAATTTTTAATGTGGATAGGCATGACCCAAATGTTGACGAAGTGAACAGTGCTCTTTTACACATATCTGAATGGTTTACTGCCAATAATTTATTATTAAATGCCAAAAAAACCACTTGTGTTGAATTTTTACTTCCTAATGTAAAAAAGTTGAACAGAGATATTGCCTTGAACGGGGAGGTATTGCATCCTACTGAGTCTACTGTATTTCTAGGGTTAACATTGGACGAGAAACTACAGTGGGGAGCCCATGTCAACACCGCTGCAGGTAAGCTCAGTTCTGCTGCATATGCAGTCCGAAAAATAAGGCATCTCACCGATGAAGATACGGCTAGATTGGTTTATTTCAGCTACTTTCATAGCATTATGTTCTATGGAATTCTACTGTGGGGCAGGGCTGCAGATATAGAAACTATATTTATCTTACAGAAGAGAGCCATTCGCTCTATATATAATTTACGTGCTCGGGACTCACTAAGAGATCATTTTAAGAATACTGGTATCCTTACTGTACCATCACAGTATATATTTAATAATATTTTGCATGTACACAAAAGCTCTGACTTACACACAAGAGTAGGAGATAGACACGATTATGGCACAAGGAACAGGAATAGAATTGAAATGCCATTTTTCCGATTAGCTAAAGTTAAAAATTCATTTATGGGTCAAGGTATACGCTTATACAATAGAATTCCTCACAATATTAAAGAGTTTAGTAGTTCTAAATTTAAAACTTACATAAAAAATGTACTAGTTCAGAGAGCGTACTACAGTATTCAGGAATATATGGACGATAAAGACCCATGGAGGGTTGTCGCGTAAAAACCACAGGACAGTTCTTTGGCATATTATGTAGTTAGATATAAGTTACATATTATGTAAATTTATTGACATTATTTTAAAAGAGCAACTATGGAGTTTCTTGCCGATTCTTCTCCATAGATACTGCTTTCCGAATCGGTGGTAAATGTTAAAAATACTATGTAATGACGATTCGAAAGTGCTACTAAATAGTAGTCTAATTGAATAAATGAATGTTTGAGTTTGAGTTTGAGTTTGGAGTCATAATAAACGGATTCTACTGTACCTTAATAAGTATTATTTTTTCAGGTTAAATAAAAACTAATATCGTTTAGGTACATTAAACCGTAAAAAATATCCAAATTGCCACGAACAAAAAACATTGGGCTCTTTAACTGCCTCACGAAAACCATACCTACCGCCAGGATCTAACAAACAGGTTTAACAAAAATACAAAAAATAATAATGTGTATAATACAAATAGACAGAGCTCGGTTTAATTTCAATATTTGCAATATTTTTGGTAAATCCACTTTTTTGTTATACATTCTATGATTAAATTTATATAATAGTACCTATGTTTGTTGGTTGGCGTAAACGTGTTATTTTTGCTTCTTTCTTTAATTATTATCAATTTTATACTAACTTATGAATTAACATAGAGGATTAAGGCGTTTTTTATTTTATTGTGTTTTTAGTTTTGAAATAGTTTTGACCTATGTTTGGAATTAATCTAACTTGACACAAACATTATAAATACCTGTATCATTAAACTTAAGATCTTTGTGACATACCGACGCTTAATAATATATAAATTAATGTTGATTTTGATTAAATCTGTGTGAATTATAATATAACGAAGCCATAAAATGTATTAGCTGGGATTTAATGTATGCCATGTTTACACCGCTGAACAAGGATAAGTATTGTAAAATGCTTGTAAATATTAATTAATATTATGACGTCAATGAGATGACTGTTTAACGAATCACTGTTTATTTAGACTGTGTAAAAAAATCTAAACATTGCGTATTATCAATTAGCATTGAATATATTAAATATTATATAACAAATAATCTATTGTAGTAGGTACCATAAATTCTACTGTATATAATAATTGTAGTAGTTAGGTAAGTAGTTAGGTATTAAATTATTATTTTTTTTATAAAAAGGTTTTTAAGAAACCGATAATCTCCTTTGGTTGCAACGAATGCACGTTGATAAACCTCGTAAGAGTAAGTATATATCAAAATATAGTGGGCCTGGAAACGGGTATCTGCTGAGCGGAACACGCGGTAGAGTCGTAACCGTTTCCGCAGTTCCGCCCAAAGCAGCGCGATGGAACAGAGTGGGGTTTTAGTCCCACGACGGAGTATCTATAGATTTCCCACTATAAAAAAAGTACCAATAAAATCCCTTTACGAACAAAATGTCGAAAATACTCTACATTATTTTATATGTACGTACATGGTTATCCTTGTTTCTGCTCATTTATAAGTTAGTGACCTCTAAAATGCAACAATATTAATGAACTTATGATGGAATATGATCACAAATTATTTGACACTATGGATTCGCGAATTATTATTATAATTTAGTTAATTAAAAGGATTAGGCATCTATTATTAAGAAAAATTTACATAATTACTTTTTTATACTCTGTACCAGTATATTACGAAGTTTAACATACTAGTAGTTCGCATATGAATTAAGCTACCGGCACGTGTATCTTCTGAATATACGAGATGCAATAAAGCACGTGGAATGTAGATAAAGTTTGCTCACCTTAAACATTAGTGTAAAATACTGAAACAAAGTAATAAGCAAATGTTGCGGTTTTATACTATTAGAATTACAAGAATCACCGTAAACCTTCACTGTCTTTTGTTCTTTGAAATACTTCCAAATAGATTTTGGTCGGATGAGCGAGTGAAAAAGTATCTACAAATTACGACTAGTTACTTTTTAATTGTTTCAAGACGAAAAAAGGAATTGAAGAGTGAAATCACATAAGTTATAGATTGTAGGTAAAAATAATGTGATATTTAAGCCTACCCTACCCACCTACGTATAATTTCAATTATATTGTGACGCAATTGAACACAGAATAAAAAGAACACTAAAGAATATAAAGTAGGCTCTACGCGAGCTAATTTGCCGTAGGTACCCTGAGTGGCCATGATCCATTATGGAAAGTCCAACCTATAAAAGTAAATAATAATAAAAAATACACGTTTGCGACGAAAGACGTATAAGATTAATATTAACTCCTTTATTTAAGTAATCTCAAGATACGATACGTAGACAGTAGAAAATAAACCTAGAGCATATGCTTGTATACCTATTAAAAATACATAAACTAACAATTCACATACAGCCAATACCAGTCGAAATTTTTAAACTACTTTCATGCAATGTGTACTCCAATTCCAAATATAAAGATTCTTAGATTTTCAGAATATGTTAAAACTTAAGGTTTCTACATATGCATACAAAACTAAACTTTAAACTTCTTTTGTTAAAAATGTTTAAAATCTTAAAACTAACATTTTCTCCATTGACCTTCCGCAATGCACGTCTCATCAGCCGTCAATGAAGAGTTTTGTAAAGCAATCTTTCCTTTATACTCGGGAAGTATAAAAGGAAGTCCGTGCATGGAATCTCAAGAATTATTATCCATTGCCGCGAATGTTCAACGTAACTAAATACATCCACATGATAATGCGTCACGAATGCAGATCTAGTCACAGATCAATAATTAATATAAAAATAATATATTACTACTAAGAACCTGTTAGCCTTTGCACAAAGATAGTATAAACAACGTCGTTGTAGCATTTAGAATGAAATAATAAAAATAATATACAATAAATCATTTTGCAATAAAAATTTAGGAAAAATTCATCAATGTACGACAAGAAAGTATATAATACGATGATATTCATTCATATCATGTATACACCAGATTATCAGGTAAACTAATACCTTATCAATATTTTGAATTATGTATTGTTGTAGTATTATTAGAACACCCAAGAAAATAAAATTTCAATACTAAAATAAAAAATAAATGTTGTGTGGTTTTATGAAACCACGGTAAAAGTGAAACTTTCCGAACACTGCTTTATACCTACTCGGCAGCCGACCGTCACGCGACATGCGCTACACAGACCAAAAAGTTTGAGACGATGTAATAAAAGTTTCACTTTAAAACTCATAATAATAAATCTTAACTTATCAGATCGAATGAATGAACATAACCTAATACATAATATGATATTATTATCCATTTTTTGATCTTACGTAGGTAATAAGTAGAGACAACAAAGAATTGGTTTAATATGGATTCTGAACAAAAGTATTTAAAACGTGACGATAAGTATATTACTAACAGAACGATAAATAGCATGGTTTATTAACAAAACAATTACATTTTATAAGTCACAAGCAAGAAAACTATTTAATCGTTTGTTACAACCTCGTCTGTAACAAAATACCCCAATATATTGATTCTATTGTGTCGAATCTAAAGCAATGTAAACAATATCAGCATATTTTTATTTAAGCATAAAAAACAGATCATTTATTTTCTACGATTAAATAAAAAGAAATGCCTAATGCAATCACCAAGTTATAGAGTACTATTCTACTTATTTTTTACAAGCAAAACCATTTTCGATACGACAAAAAATATCATGTTTTCAGAGGCTACAGATTGTATTCGCATTGTATTGGTGAAACAAAAGCGTTCTCTCTCCACAAATTACACTGTACACAAATAACATATAATTGCGCAATTTCATGTAACTAACTTTTAGTAGAGTCGATCACAAAATGTTGTTTTAGGTAATTAATAAATTTTACACGTCAATTGCCAAAATATCCCAATTCTTATTTGAGAATCGAAAATTATAAACAAACACTTTACCTGTACTTCAGAGTGCTTCTTATTTACGTCAAGAATTAAATAATCAGTAATATCACTACAACTTTTATGTCCATAAACACAAAATCAAACAGATTCGCTGAATAAATTTGACTTACAAACTATGTGAAAATATTTGTGTGTCACTAATACGACCTTCACTTATTATGGGAAATTGAAGAAAGTATTGAAGAGAAAGAACCTAAGGGTTACATACCCCGTTTCGTGATAGAGATACGTGCTGACGCTTTGAGTGCTAGCGTTGTTCAGTATCTAGAGCTTTCAGTTCGACAAATAAATCGCATCATAAGTTTTAGAACATTTGCATAATAGTTCGATAAACACGCGGCGCTTAGCGGCGTCGTTTGGTGACGTCATAAGCGTCTATATAGGTTGTTGCGCGTGAGAATCATAAATAGTCGATATAAAGACGTGCTGGACACGCCTCAGCATCAGCCAAGATTTATTCGAAACAGTAGGGGCTTGTAGGAGCCGGTTCTTACTGGAAGAAGGTAGGGCTTTACCATATAGTTTTTACAGTGATGTGTGTTAAATTCGACTTAGATAAATTTGTTCAATCAAAGGACTGCCTATTGTGATTTTATGTGTTTGAAGGATTATCACGTAGAATTGTAAATATACTTTTAACGTTTTAATGTTCATAATATTGTGTTAACTTGTTCAAAACAGGTATAGTTTGAATATCGCTACGGGATGAATGTGAAAAATGAAAAGTTTAAATAAAATTTATTTTAAATTTTTGTTATTTATCATAAAAATTATAAATTTTTTTAATATTTAAATCGGTGTTATCTTATATAATAAAATATGATAATGTATGGAACAAATTTCAAAAATTTAATTTTTTTCGATTAAAATACTTTTTGAATGAAAAATTTACTATAATTATTTTGTAATTTATTTAATAATTGGTTCTCAATAACTTGATTCTATGAAGCCTTCTTCATTGAACAGAAAAATTCCGTTGCGGTTTCTCGAACTGGATTAAGAACTTGGAAAAATACCATATATCCTTGTGAACAGTTTATTTGATTATTATATTTTTAAATAAAAGGTCGATTAGTCATTTACTGATATTAATTAATCTATTTATTATGTAGGATTTATTTAAACGATTCATAATTAAATCAACTAGCGATCATCAAAATAACTTTCTTTAACACGCTTTTATTAGCTTCATTTATTAATAGTAAAAAAATATCCAGTGGATCAATCACAATAGGCATCATATCAATTCAAACCTCAATATTGTGGAAGCATATATTATAATAGTGCATTGTATAAAGATCATAGCTCAAACATTTATCTCCTACAAACAGGCAAAAAACCGCAAAATGAGTTACGCGGCTGCTGAGACAGTTGCCCAGTCCAGCACCTGGGCGGCTACCAACCTGTTCTACGTGCTTCTGGTACCAGCTCTCATCCTATGGTACACATACTGGCGCATGTCCAGAAGGAACCTATACGAATTGGCTGATAAACTCTCGGGACCAAAGGGATTACCCCTCATCGGAAATGCCTTGGAATTCACTGGAGGATCTGCCGGTAAGCAATATCATAAGTCTTTGATGGGATAAAAATTGCATTATTTCACAACGACTGATTTATTAACGATCTAAAATAATAAATATATGAAGAAAAATATTGAGAAAATTTAAAGCTATAAAAATAAAAAAGAAGAAAGACATGACTCTACTCTGTACCGTTAAAAAAAAATAAAAATAAAAGTTATTCAATACACGTACCTTAATAATACGTTATATCACTCGTTTTTATTATCTTTAAATTCATTAATAAATCGGTATTCTATAAATAATGTGCAAAACAATTAAATGTGTAAATGAGTGGTTTTATATTCATGTGATTAATATAAATTGATTAAATAATTACGAGACACATTAACCTTAAAATAGCATTATATTAAAGTCTATATTTTTTTGTCTGCAGAAATTTTCCAAACCATGATTAAACGTAGTGAGGAGTTTGATGACAGCGTGATCAAAGTATGGATTGGACCTCGTCTTTTGGTGTTCCTCTACGACCCTCGTGATGTGGAGCTGATCCTCAGTAGCCATGTCCACATCGACAAGGCCGACGAGTACAAATTCTTCAAGCCCTGGCTTGGAAACGGTCTCCTTATCAGCACAGGTTTGTATTTGTTTATAACAGAGAAAGTAAAGAAGACGCAACTGATGTAAAGAAGTCTCAATCATTCTTAAACTCGATTTCATGAATGTAAATGAGCAGTGATGTATTTGACGCAAAAAATAGGTAGAATAATAAACGGATCCAATTTTTATTTATAGAATATGTCGTATTGTCGATGTAAAAATAGAACTTTGATGTTTTTTCTTGTAAATTTTTGTGCGAAAGTGAAGCAAAGTCCTGTCGCTTATAAATATTTACTTTTATTGAGAGTAATACGCATTAGTTATGTAGGTATGCTATCCGGTAAAATATATTATGCCAATGTAAACAATAATCGGTTTTTATTGAGATCTCATTCTTTCCAATTAATCGTTGTTTATTAGGATCTTTTCTTATTCATTTTTATTAAACGAGCAGTGCTACCAAATCTGCCAAGTATAAACATAAACATGCCTGAAGGTGGTGAACCTCCAACTAATATATCGCGGCACCTTCGCTGAATACTAAAGAGGTAGTTACATTTAAAGAGCATTTGGAGGTCGTAGGAATTGATAAAACTTTTATTTTTAGGTCAAAAATGGCGTTCCCACCGAAAACTTATTGCACCCACTTTCCACTTAAACGTTTTGAAGAGTTTCATTGACCTCTTCAATGCCAACTCAAGGGCTGTTGTCGAAAAACTGAAGAAGGAAACAGGAGAATTCGACTGCCACGACTACATGAGCGAGTGCACCGTGGAAATCTTATTAGGTAAGTTAATTCTGAAAGGACTTCCCAGATGTAATTTACGTTACATATTCCAAGAATATTAACAGTAAAAAAGGCAAGGCCATTCATTATTTATGATCTCTTAATAAACGAAAAATCTAATTAAATTAAAAAATAAACTTATAGAGCATTAAAAATAAATGTGGTTTGAAAAAACACAAAAAACTAATTATGCTTGTAACAAACGTAAAAACTTAATTAAATTCAAAGAGCTATATGAGATATTAATTTTTTACCTTGCACATAAAAACGCAGATATTTTTTCTATTCATAACAATTTGCATAAATATTAACTTACAAAATTTACGTTTGAATATCCTTAACGGATGTGATCATTAAAATCTGGTTCTGTATTAAAGAAAAAAATATGTAAATAAAACTACTCGATTAAAATGCCTTGTCACGTTATTACGTTACTTGTCACGTTATAAATAGCAATACTACATAATATTATTATGTTTTCATCAAAGACAGTGGTCATAAAATCGCCTTGAGGTCAGCTTGAGATCGGTCTCAGGTTGTAACTTCAAGGCAAGACCTATCCCCAGAAACATTTGTTTACAGCGTGACATTACAATTTGTCTAATTTCTTTATAATAATAATTGTAGTGCATAATTTTTAATAATGACTGGTTTTTTAAATTATATATTCTGTTTCCTACAAGTTATAATAATGCGTGTTGATCTAATTCGATTGGTTTCTATAAATAATTGCTACATACTTTGATATATTATACTTGATACTTACCTAGTAAGTATATAATACAGTAGTAAACTTATAATAAGAATATTGTTATCCTAAAAATATACAAGTATGAGAAAAAGTACGACTGTGCATAACTATTTAAATAATGTGCAGGAAGTAACGATTAAATAGGGCATTCTATCGCGTTCACATAACATCCGCGACTTTTATGGAAGCAATTGCGTTGTTTATATACAAGTCAGTGTCAACATGACCGCAGGCTTTAGAACGTGCTTCTAGTACATAACATTAATGTAATTCATAATGGCATAAGGAAAAGTATGCAAAGATACTAAATAGGTCGACTCAGACGACCCCCCACGAAACACGTAACGCTAATGGCCAATATTCACTAAAACGGGCTCGGGATTACGGAGTAATACTATTCTGATTACGCAAGATTTTAAATACAATCGGGGTCAATGATGCGATCTAGTACGAATTGTTTTCTGAATATATATATCGATTTATTTACAGAAACCGCTATGGGTGTAAGCAAGAGCACACAAGACCGCAGTGGTTTCGAATATGCTATGGCTGTCATGAAGATGTGCGACATCCTTCACTTGAGACACACCAAGATTTGGCTCAGACCCGACTTCTTGTTCAGCTTTACCCAATACGCTAAGCTGCAAAACAAACTGCTCGACATTATTCACGGATTGACTAAGAAGGTAATTATTTAAATTTATACATAGACCGAGGTATTATCATTCGTTTTTAATTTCGTCCTGTTTGAAAATTATGATTTTACAACTATAAAATAACGAATATTTTTATTATTTTCATAGGTCATTCAGAAGAAGAAGGAGGAATTCAAATCTGGCAAGAAACCATCAGCTGTCGTGACCGAAGTTGTTGAAAAGGAAACAGAGCCTGCCAAGACTACATCAGTTGAAGGACTTTCCTTCGGTCAATCATCTGGCTTAAAGGATGACTTGGATGTCGATGATGACGTCGGCCAAAAGAAACGTTTGGCCTTCCTTGACCTGCTTTTGGAAAGCGCTCAGGGTGGTGTTGTAATTTCCGACGAGGAAATCAAGGAACAAGTCGACACTATTATGTTTGAGGTACTTTACTTTATTTTTCACAAAATCATATAAATTACATTGTTTACAATTTATAGATTCTAGATAATAATTTAAATTATTATTCAGGGACACGACACCACAGCCGCTGGAAGCAGTTTCTTCTTATCAGCTATGGGTATCCACCAAGATATTCAAGATAAAGTAGTCGAAGAGCTCGACAGCATATTCGGTGACTCAGACCGCCCAGCCACCTTCCAGGATACATTGGAAATGAAATACTTGGAAAGATGTCTGATGGAAACGCTCCGCATGTTCCCTCCCGTGCCAATTATTGCTCGTCACCTTAAACAAGATATTACAATGCGTAAGTTGAATACTATTGCAATATTATTATTATCCTTGTTAATAAACGTTTATATTTAATATAATTTTATTTGGTATTTTATAGCATCCAACGGAAAGAAAGTCCCAGCCGGCTCTACAGTTATTATCGCTACATATAAATTGCACCGTCGTGAGGACATCTATCCTAACCCTGACAAATTCAACCCAGACAACTTCTTGCCGGAACGCTCCGCTAACCGCCACTACTACGCCTTTGTGCCATTCTCTGCGGGACCTAGAAGTTGCGTTGGTAAGTAAACAAGATTTTAAAGTATTGGACACAATATTTTTAATTCGAATGGAACTTATTTTCTTATAAAATCTATTAATTTTTACAGGTCGTAAATACGCCATGCTGAAGCTTAAGATAATTCTGTCAACAATTCTAAGGAACTTCCGCGTCTACTCAGACCTTAAGGAGTCCGACTTCAAACTCCAGGCTGACATCATCCTCAAACGAGCTGAAGGATTCAAAGTACGCTTGGAACCACGCAAAAGAATGACCAAAGCTTGCTGAACAAGAAATAGATTCTAATATATAAATACTTAGTACATAATATATTTAACTGTAGAAATTGTGCACATTTATACAGTATTTATCGTTACATGCATTTGTGATACCAGTACTGACTAAATTATTGTTAATTTTTGTATTGTTAAGAATGAACAATTAATCTGGGTGGCAGATTTTTAAATGGGATGAAGAGGTACAAACGTTTCAATATTGCTCAATCGTGTTAGGATTATATTTTATAATATTATGCATATGATGCATTGTAAATAGTCAACATTGTCTATGCGTATAGGATAAATGTGATGAAGCAATAAAGGAAAAATTTTAATATCATATTTTATTTATAAATTTCGCACCTTGTACAGAACGCTCCTTTGCGAAACTGCTCCTTAATATTCTTATATCTTCAATAGTTCCAGTTCTTCCTAAATTTAAGTCTGTTTCGACGCCAGATAAATTTGTTGGTATAGATTTTTTCTCCAGTTGCATTCTAAAATAGAACATGTGTTATATAAATAAGCTTTTACATTAGCAAATAGTTCAATGATTATTAATAAAGACTATTAATAGACATTTTTGACATAATGGCCAGTAATAAAATATCTAAAAAACACAGCTAAAAAAGGAGACTATTGACAGAGCTTTACAAGTAAAAAAAAAAACAAATGATAATCGCCATGAAACACGTGCTCAAATAAGTACTTCCTGAATCGTGCGACTTGCAATAGAAATCATTAATCAATAAGGAATTACCGTAGTATATCAAGCGGTGATCTTTGGTGCAACGGACACAAGCATGGTAAGAAATCGTGATGTTGCTTTTTTATCCACCAACCAGTTTGTGAAAGCTTCCATTCTATTGTCTTTATCTTTGCAATTGAACACTTTCTGGCTTCTCGTAGAAGATTGAAGTAAGACGCCATAAGTTCTTGACCTGTTTAGCCAGATACAGTTATAATTCACACAATACTATATAGCAAACTCATGAATATTTCCAGGTGATATAAGTTTCTTTCACACGTACCATAAAATGGCAAATTCCCTATTCATTACGTCTACACTTTAAAAACAATACAAATCTGCTCTGATCAGAGCACAATTGTATTAGATTAAATCTTGGTGACGGGCATAATTTAAATCATTAATGTGATGTGATAAATGTTCAGTAGCGTTATATATTATAGGAATTAAAATGGATTATTAGTTAATCCACAACAGAATTTTAATATCAAGTAAAGTTTTTATCGAAAATTTCCAGTTATTGGACAGGGCAAAAAAATATTAATAGAATTTTATAAAGTACTGGTTAACGATTATTGTATCATTAGCTTACGCATATGATAAAAATAAACTCGAATTGAAAGATTGAATATAATTGTGAATAATTGAAATAAAAAAACACTGAATGTTTTATTATTACCAATCAACATATCTCTCGTTTAATTTTGAAAGCTTTTAGGCCTGGACCATTTTGAACAGGTTTCAAAAATAATAGATTTTTTAAATAAGATAAAATTTTAATTTATTTAAAACAAGAACTATTGGGCACGTGAAACACAAAAATGTATTCAGTTTGAAAACGTGACTTTTTCATATGAACATAGATATGCTAATAATATAACTGTTTCGTCTTAAAAAATCGAATACATAATTAGGGTTCGATTGGCATTTTATTGTCTATGCCGATTACTTACAGTATAAAATAAATGTGATAAAACTTTACATATCATTATTTTTGTATCTATGGCGACTCTAGCTAAGATTTTTCAATCCTACATATAAATTACCCTTAATTTATATGTAGGATTGGTTACCTACCTCCATTTTATTGACGCAAGAGATATGTGTATTGTATTTTTATTTAATAATATGCATCTGTTTTCCCCTTATTCCTTATATGTAGTTATTAGCCTTCCAGTAATTAAAGTATTGAAATAGACAGACCCAAAACATTCATCCGATAGAAATACTCAAATTATCATCTGACCTGCAGAAATCGCCATCATAAGTCGTGATTGTTCTGCTTCTTCGACATATACATCAAATATTCCTTGCTTATAAATAACATCAATTTCTCTTTCTGTAGTGGTTGACATCAACTCATCAGTTGTTGATGTATTTTTCTGAAAGAAAACTCTCTCTTAAAACCTGAACTTCAATATAATTGGCCCTATTGTTTACTAACAATTCAAAAACAATTTATTTTATTTATCTATTTGTTTCATACATAAATTATTAAGCTTTTTGTATCTATCTAACTTTATGGTATTTTAGTTGAAATTTTTATAGAATCATCCACCTGTTTTATAATTTTGCAATCAAATTACAAAGTACCCTACCTTTCCAAAAAGTTGTTTACAAATACATAAAGGGAAATAATTAACTCGGTTAGAAGTATATCATTGAACTTGGCAATCATTATGAATATAAGTATTTAATTTTTATGCTTTATATTTTGTATCTATGGCGAAAATATGTGGCCAATTAATTATGTACATAGTATTCCTAATTAGGTATAATATGTTTAAATATTATGATATCAATTTATGTAATTACTAATTACAAATATGTAATATATATTCGTACCAACTCTATTTTATGGTTAAAGAAGAGCACATAATAATTACTTTTAAGAGGTTTTAATTATGATTAAAAATTAGCAAGTTTAATGTTTACGACGTAAAATTACTGAAACCGAATGAGTGCGGTTCGATTTGCTCTAAGGATTTCAATAATTCGTATACCTTGAAGCCGTAGTAGTTCAGTAAAATAAGGAAAACTTTAATAAAAATTAGACAAACGTAAAAAAAACTTGTTCAAACTGATCAATAACCAAGGTGGTATACTAATAATTACGATGTACTCGTAACAGGTACCTACTCATATAATAATATACTTCGAAGCGAGATTCATTCAAGTGATTTAAGTGAACTCTATTAGAACTACGAACTTTTAAACGTATTCAGTATAAATCCAAATGAAGAACAAAACATATATAAAAGTAATATTATAAGAAATCAAATGCTTTTGAATCGTTCTGTAGGATCTATATAATAAATTAGCAATTTGTGTCGGCACTATCGTATGCCGTATTTTTTTTTTTTAATTTTCAATTAGTTTAATCCTAAACCAATGACAAATCCAATAAACCAAAATCACTCCGTTGAATTGTAATTGAATCATAGGTGATGTAAATTACACGATTTTCCTATTATGTATAAATATTTCGATTCGATAGGTTTAAATTATATTGTAGCGTTAATTTGCTATTGAAAAAATGTTAATTATAATTTTATCAATTAAAAAACTTAACCTAATACAGTAATACAATACACTTCCTTAACACCATACCCAGTTTATTCCCAAGAAACATTGAAAAGCTTCGGTAAGATGCTGTGTGCCCAGTTCAGGCCTTTCTCTCCTGAGATGCAGTTCTCCTAACAGGTGCAATGCTTGTCCCAATTGAAGACGTAGACCATGGTCCATTGCTAATGCGCCCATCTCAGTCAATAACTTCGCCGCTTTTTCATGCTCTCCTAACCTGGTAAAAAATTTAAAAATACTTTAAAACACCACGTTATAGATCTAATTTTTGTGATCACGTGACTAGATTATTTCTAGTTAAACCTGAAGCTATAGCCACAATGCAACATCTATCTGATTATCATTAAAAGACGTACATGGTTGCCTTGATCATTAAGGAAAGTACCAAGGTTGGGGATAAGCAAAGTCCAGTGTTAACGTGCATTCCTATCTACGCACCTTGTTTAGAGTAACACATTATTAATTGAACAATATTTACGTATTTTATCTAAGTAGCTATAATGTAAAAATAAGCAAGGTCGGTGGCAAAAATATTATAGGTATTGTAATAAATACCTTTGCATCACAGCCGCCATGTGCATTCTAGTTTCACACAATCCCTTAATGTCATTGTGTTCGGAATATATTTTAAATGCCTTTTCAAATGTTTTCTGAGCATTGTTCAAATTATTCATCGTCAGTTGACTAATCCCGATTTCAATGATAGCTTCCGCAGTTTTCGGTATATCATTTGCTAGGAAGATATTATATCATTATTAAAATTAGTTGTTATGAAGATATCCAATCAAATTAATTTGATATGTGGCCTTGATCATGACAACGAATTAGATCAGCAGTTGTTGTTGATCAGCCTTGGGAGAATCAAATGGAAAATATCGTCGCAGAAGTTTATTCTGTAAACATACATTAAATTCTTCCAAATACTAATAATATGACATTGATTTTATTCATTGATTAGATAGAACCGTTATACAAAACAACATTAATTTTAATTTTAAATGTGTAGATAAATTTTGGGTTATTGACTTATGTTTACATTTAAACTAAAATTTAGTTAGTAAATATTATTATAATATTATCAATATATATTTAGCTCGCACCATCTTTAGCTCGCCTCTCAGCCAAGCGAGCGAGTCTTTCAGACTTCGCAGGATCCATTTTCCTACATGACCTTGCTTTATTTACAAGCACTCTATGTAGTTGTATTGCTGTAGCACAAAATAGCAATTCAGATGAGATCGGATCCTCTTCATCAGTTGCTTCGTAAAGAGGCCAATCCTGTGATTATATTTAATTACAAGTGTTCTGTTTGTTTGAGTAAACATTATTGTTACAGCGATAATTTTAACTCAAGTACAGTATAAAATGAAAATTATCTTTGTCAATAATATTTCACAAAACAAACCTTTCCAATAGCACTATCCCTGACTTCTGTCAGAATTACAAAAGGCTCTTCGGGATCTGCCCCAGGAACTGTAGAAAAATATTGTCTTAACTATATGTCTTCCTCAATTACAAATTTTACAATATTAGTTACTTACATTTATCGAGCAAGAATTTTGCATAATGGTATTTGCAGCAGCCCTTTTGTCTTCCTCCGTCTATAAGGTATTGACTAGATACAGCTATTGAAGCATGAAAAAACTTCTCAGCAAGCCACAATATTCCTTTTCCTTTCCCAGCATATTGCAACGCCAATGACAGCAACTCCAAGCTTTCCTTTTTGGTATCCCCTTTGAAAATAAACAGGTAATTAATAATTATTATAAAAACAAAAAGTTCGCCGATGAGAAAAGAAAAAGTTCCAAAAACCTGATCTGCACTATCTTTTGTAATTATAATAAACGAATGATTTTCGCAATCAAAATGAATCTAAAAATGCGTCAGAAGTAGAAATATACCATGTTTTCAACCGTACAGAAATAGCCGAAGAAAGTCTTATGAATATACTCGAAAAACGAAACCCTTCAGGCACAGATATAGAAAATGTCAGTAATATTGTTACTTTCATTATTTGTTTCCTTATTCCTACCTCAGTCTATGAGTGACAGCGACTTATAAAGATTTATTCTTAGGGGAAAATTATTCTTAAGGTGTTACATAAATATAAGAATAAGGACGTAATTTCAGTGAACAGTTACCTTTATCTCGGCACTTTTCTGCCCGAATAAGTCCTGCAGATATATGCTCCAGATAATCCTCTCTATTTCTCAAATCAACGACAATGCCTATGTCGTCCTTTTGAACCAACTGGATATTATCATAAATAAGATCTTGGAGATAATCGGATGACTCAAAAAAGCCAGACTCCCGCAGTTCGAGTATAAGACATTGATGTAGTGGACGTTTTCTCCTGTTCAAATATTGTGAGCAAAGTTTTAATGGTTGTAGAAATTGTATATATTTTTTATAATAATTGTATTAAGTAAAAAGTAAATAGGCATTGAACAATTGTTATATCGTTAAAATATATTAACACACAGTAGGTACCCATTTGATTGAATATAATATATGAAATATTTATATTTTATATCACGTAGACTATTTTTGTAATTTTCATTGTTATTTCTGCTTAATATGCCTTGATAACTACTCGAGTGAAATAATAAGAAAGGTTCAGATGTTTCAGAGATCAGAAAGAGCAAACTGAAAAACAATATTATGACTGCTTTTTGAAGTGTGAAATGAATGCAACAGTAAAACTAATAAACAAAGAAACAAACTGAACAAAAATAACGTGTTTCAGTTATTATATCGAGCTTTACAAAAAAATGGGTAAATATCGTTACTTATTATGTAAATTAGTTTTTTGTGATTTATGAGTGAATTTTTCTTTTTGTTACCACAATTTAATTACCCCCAAAAAAAACTTGCAACTCACAAAAAAGGTATCATTATTTTATGTTACATAGGATGTTTTTATTCGATCCTCATATTTTTTTCAATAAGTTAACAAAAGTTTTTGTAAAAAACATAGAGTTGTAGAGCCGAGAAAATGTATGTTTTTTTAAGAAAACAAAAGAGCGGTTATAAGAACAATAATTATTTGGGTACTAAATCAACCATAACTTAATATTAATATGCTGGTTCCTTTTGGGTCAAGAAGGGAGTGGAAAATAGAAATTACGTTAGGGATTTATAGTTTCTTTCTATAGTGATAACGCAGTATTATAAATTATAACGTATAATCGGAATAAATAGAGTAGGTAAATCTTATATCTTTCTCTCTAAGCCGTTTAATTCATATAAGTAGGTAGTCTGATTGCTTGCTTGAACGAGCTAACTTTAGGTTCTTCTGGTTCGAAATGAGAATTTATTTTTATGTTAAATACCTATAATACTCGTAGTTCATTCATTGAGGAAAGCTGCAACATCATGCTATGACTGAGACGCATCAATAAGACATAATATAACATGGTACATAATCTGTTTTGAGAGCAACAAAGTTGAGTAGGCTAGCCAGTTTTTTATACTTTTACCTTCGTATTCCCTTCGCATCTAGAGCATCTAAACTGAATAAAGCTCTATTTCGCAGATTTTCCAGACTGGTTTTAGTCATGCATGCCATAAGCTTTGGTAACCGTCGCTTTTTCGGTAATTCCACTTCGGTATCCATGATTTTCTTGATTCACGAAAAATATATAAATAAAACAATATTTTACAAACGTAAACAAATACTCGATGACAATGACAATTTTGTTGCTGTCAATTTATGTTTTATAATGAGTTTTTATTAAGAATGTTAATTATAAATTATTATAAAAATATCGTACAATTTATTTTATCAAATCATACTATCAAAATGATAAATTAACGACTCAGTTAAGTAGGTTAGTTATATTAGTTAATATTAAAACAAATAATATAATATCTATTATATTCACATTACTACAGGTAAATTAGCTTGGAGAAATTTTTGCATATGTAGTGGTGTGTATATTACTCAGATCTTAGAGCGCGTTTCCACTATATCGTTCTGGCCTATACAAAAATGTTTCGATATCCTAACATTACTATTTAATTTTATACACGTGAGTATATTGCAATATATTTACGAACAAACTTTTTCTAATGTCGCATCGTTTTTTTTTTTTTTTGTGTGGTGTCTCTCAATGTTAGCCAGAAGGGCTTCTACATTTTAACGCGGACGCGGGGGTGAACTGAAGGTTCACCCTGGTAGCGACATGCACAAGGGCGTCCCCCCTTGACGGGGATCACGAACCTCGGCTTGAGCTGTCGCTTGAGTGGAGGAGGCCAGAAGGGCCCTAATCGGACGGGATCGCATCGTCAAAAACTTGCTTTATTATTCCAGTATGAAATACTTACATATAACCTAAATTATGTACTGGCAAACCCACAGGGCATACCAGTTTTTCATTTGATAATAGGATAATACCTATACCCGGTTATTTTAAGCAAAGCACGTCCAAATATCGTGCTAAGGTCAATACAGGTGAATAAAGACAGGTTATTATATAAGAAGTACATACGAAGCTTATGAAGCTATCGATACGAATTAAATTATTTTTTCCTAAGTAAGCAGATTCTTATACCTAAATAAACTTGGGCAATCGCTGATTATTTATTATTACCGGTATGACTCCTTAAAGTAATATGTAAAATAGTAAATTGAAGCAGTTTGCTATATAAACTATTATATAAGAAATCAATAACGCCATCTCACGTTCAATATTAAAAATATTTTATGAGCATCATAATTTTAATGATTCAGTTGTTTCGCTACTGCTTCAAAGATGGCGCTTAAACAAATTTATACTTGTTCATATAAGGGCGGCCGTACACGGACCGCTCGAGCAGTTAACGGCTGAGCGACGTATACGGACGGCTCGAGCGGTCGGCGTCAACTGCTCGAGCCGTCGGTTGTTGACCGCTCGAGCCGTCGCTACCAACCGCTCGAGCGGTTGATTTTTTTGACTAGTCAAGTCATTGATTTTCAGGGGGGGAGGAAGCCGTCGACGGCTCTAGCGCAGTCAACGGCTCGAGCAGTCAGTGTATGCCTCACGACCGCTCGCGAGCCGTCAACGGCACGGTGGAATTTCGTCATGCAGTTGACGGCTTGAAGCGGTCGCGACGGTTCGAGCCGTCACGTGTACGGCGGTGAATGAATGCCTATAGTTCACCGCGCGGTCGCGGCTTCAAGCGGTCGGTCTCAACTGCTTGAAGCGGTCCGTGTACGGCCGCCCTAACGGTGCACAGTACGCCTTGTTATTTAGATTTCTATGGTGCACACACATCAACCATCGAATGCTCGTTCTAACCCCACTATGTCAAATTATTTTAGTGTAAACAGGCGTAGAGCATTCTTTCGTTGTTCTTTGTGCGTTCGAAAAGATTCTATGCAATGTTCTAATACTGAACAACACTAAATAAGAGTTTTTGTTTTCACGAAAGAATGCTCTTGCTCTAGCTCTAGCTCTAGGTTCGTTTGATGTAAATGCACTGTTAGCTGGCTGCATGTTCTAGGCGAGAATACCTTGATTATAGAGATATAATAAATTTTTATATTTCCGTTGGGAACTATAATAAAATTATATATGCCCCGGCACCATTGTTTCGTATTATTATTAGATCTTCAAATTTACACTCACTCAGACGCAGGGTATCTGCCGGAGGCTATTAGAGCGACCAACACTGATTTAGCTTCCATCAGTAAGTGGAGTACACTTTTTGGAATTCAGATCAACCCACGCAAAAGTCAAGCCATTATAATTGGAAGTCCACAACTCCGCTCAAAAATAAGCTGGGCCGATTTACCCCCTGTGCACTTGGATGGAATTGTCATACCCTATAGTTCTGAAGTAAAAAATCTAGGCATAACTTTCGACGAGGTGTTATCATGGGTGCCTCAAGTCAAAGCAGTTAGTAAAAGAGTATTTGCTGCCGCAAACTCTTTGAAGCGCTTGAGTCGTTTCTTGCCTATACCCACCAAAGTTATGCTAGCTCAATCCCTCCTCCTTCCCCTTTTAGACTACGCGGACTCTTGTTACACGAACCTCAGCGAAGATCAGCTCAATAAACTTGAACGATTGCAAAATTTCTGCATCAGATTTATATATGGTCTACGTAAATTTGATCACGTGTCAGAATTTCGCAAGAAGCTCAAGTGGCTACCTATACGCCTGCGTCGGAATGCTCACACTCTCCATCTCCTCTATTCCATTCTTTTTCATCCCAGTACTCCCTCCTACTTGAAATCCAATTTCCATTACCTTGCTTCTGAATCCTATACTCTCCGATCCTCTAATAACTTTCTCCTCCGTTTTCCTGTGCATGGTAGTAAATTATTCGGTACATCGTTTACTGTATCGGGTATCCGTTTATGGAATGCCCTTCCCGAAACGATTCGTGGCGCCCAGACGATAAGATCTTTTAAAAAAATGCTTAAAGACTACTATCTATCTATATAAATATTAAATGTATGTTGTATATTATAATAATATGTATATTGCTGTATATTGTATAGTATGTATGTTGTCTATTTATAGTTAAGTATATATTGTAATCTTTGTATACATATATGTTTAGTAGGTTTATGTATTTTATATGTATATAAATAGAAGTAATTTTAATATATTAATTTATGTTGTATTTATAAATTATGTGTGACGTTGTGCTTTATTTATTTATTTTATTTTTCTTTTTTTTTTCTTCGAATTTATTATTTTAAATTAATTAGTTATTTGGCTTCCTAGCCTTTGGTATATTATGCTCTGTCCTTTACCTGAAGGTTGCCTGGCAGAGATGGCTTAGAGCCATAAGGCCGCCATTTGTACATTTTGAATGGTTTTGTTGTACTTTTATTTTATAAGACTGTTGTACAATAAAGAGTAAATAAAAATAAATAAAATAAATAAATATTATATTAGATCTCATTGTCAAGGCAATTTCTTTTGCCTGCGGGCTTAGACGCGGACAGGAATCCAAAAAATAGCGGCCAACTTGGTAGATACACATTCTGGTTTTAGTATTAATACTAAAAACATTTTGAAATAATGGACATAATGACAGGAATTGAGTAACAAATTACAAAGCTGTTAGAAACAAAGAAAGTTACGAGAATGATAGAGTCACGAACTATCAAAATGTATATTTTATTATTAAGTTTATTATATTGTAGGAAAACTTTTTAATTCTATGCTTATTCGGGTTAATTCCGGGTGTTAAATTCATAAAATGTTTTGGCAAATTATTTCTCCAACTGTATTTTCACTATATAGGTATTTCAGAATTAGTCTAATTCAGTTCAAAGCGTTGTTTTGAAAGAATAATTTGCTCTGTTATGATATACCTACTGAAAATGAGCTAAATAAAATGTTCTAAAAAGAAACAAATGCTAGTTGTTATAATATTTACTTCAAAGTAGAGTAGGTATTAACGGTATTTGTTCTTTTTATCGATATCTCTCTCGATGTCTCCCTAGACGTATCTAAACTTAATGTGGTTTTGAACAAAATTCGTTTGTATACAACAAACAAATAGACTCGAAATAGTGCTCCATTCAAATATGTAATTGTAGCTTGGATTGCTAGCAAATACTGCTAGAGAATGCTTGTAATGCAAACCACATTATTGTGCTATATAAACACAACGTTTTAGATTCCCTTTGTGGTGAACGTACTGAAAATAGCAGATTACACTTCAACTGTAGATTGTAGAATCTAGTATTTACGTATGTAAAATTGTAAATACATATTATCTATCTAGGTAATATTTAAAATTTTGCATAGAGCCAAACATCCTATCTTGTATCATCTTACAGAAGTTATAAGAAATAAGCAACTTAATTGCTTATGGTTATGGATATAACGACGCAATAAATTTTAGACTGCTTTCTACTGTCTAAAGGGGTATTTTTATTAAAATGTATAAAAATTAAGTACCAGTCGATAAGACTTCAAACTCTATAGGTCAGATGTAATAAAATGTTGTTTTATGGCATTCCTGTGCATTGATTTATCTCTTGGCAAGTGGGATAGCTAGTATTATTCCTAAGTTCGCCTTTCAGTACCGATCAGCCGTGAAGCTATTTATGTCACTGCGTGTTTGTATGGATAGATCGAAAATATAGCAGTTTTATTGTTTTCACCAGTGGTTTGTGGGGTATATAATATGTGACCGAGTATTTTATGATCTTTGCTTAAGACTTTCCACAATAACAATTTGTTTGGTCTTTATCGTCCACCCTCGAATGAGAAGAAAAGTAAATATTAAACACCCACTTCAATATCTGGTTTTAATAGATTTGTCCTACCCTATAATCCGATACTAATGTTATTTTTATGTCTCAACGTGAAAATATTGTTTAAGGAATAACTAATACCTATTATAAATGCGAAAATAACTCTATCTGTCTATCTTCTTCACGCCTACACGACTGATAGAACCGATTTGGATGAAACAAAAATATCTTGAGACCCGAGAAAGGACATAGAATAGTTTTTATTCCATAAATCCCAATAGAACGGGAATTATGCGGGTTTGCCTTTAATACGCGGGCAAAGCCGCGGGCGGAAAGCTCGAAGTGTATAAATCAATAAAAAGCTTCTTTAAGTAGATAAAGATAATATTAAAAACCACTCTTACACCCTTTTAACCGAAGCTCAATTCGCATTATTTACTATTAACCATTACAGCGTCGAATTGCTACATAAATTTGCGTGTTCGCTTTACTATCAGCATTTGATTTATATTATTTGTAGTGTAGCATCGTAATCACTGAGTACGGTTGTGGCGCCGATACGCCGCCAACGTCGACCTCTACTCTGCACTCCATATATTTTGAAACTTACAGGAAATCTGAAAGGAACTAACCTACATCTGTATCACGCAAAAACACATTTATCAGGTAATTGATACAAAAGTGATGTTTGAATGTTAACATTTAATAACTGATGGTGATAGAGAAAAAATTAATAGTTTAGAAATTACATTGGGTGGATACACTTTACGAATATTATTTTAACTAGAGTACTTGTTATTAGAAGTAATTTGTATCAATTATGTGTTTTACAAAATCTAATCCACTTTTGAAAATTGAGTTATGTTTCTATACCTCCCTACATATAATTTCTGATGTGTCTCTTGTGAACCGAACCCTTTTTATAAAGTGCGCAACCTTCCCCTTTTCGAAGGTTAAACTCAAAATGACATGTACAAATGCTTTACAAATGAATGTCTATTCACATACATGATATTAAAACGAATTTTCATATGTTCGTTCGTTGCATTAGTTTTATTTTTAATAATATTTCAAAATTATGAGTCTCCGCTTGGATTATAATATCTAAACAAATATTTAAAAAATCCATGCAGCTGGTTTTAATAATAAAGATTTAAATGAATTTATACGTCTTATTCCCGAATGTTGTACCAACTAGCTAGCTTTTTTATTTCAATGAAAAACTATAAAATGTAGAGCATGGAATATAGTAAGTAATTCTTAAATGTTTTTATTAATTTTTGGAAGTACATACTTAACAAGATATCAAATTATGTAGATGTGTTTACCTTTATAAAATTTATATACTTAAATTAAAATATCCAAATTATACATAAACTATTTTATTGGATTCTGTTTGTCTGGTTTTCTAGTATCCGTATTAGAACTATCTTCGATTTTTAGACCTTGCGTGGAACTGACTGGCTTGGATAAAATCGACGCGCTTCTAACTACATCGTCTTCGTTCTTCGCAGATTCTTTTTTAGAACCTTCCGTTTCATTTTGTTGCTCTTTATTTTTCTTCGCTGCTTTTATTGCTGTTAACATTTCTGGAAATTTATACTAAAATGTTATTTTAACAAAGTTTAGAACTGAGTTTGTTTTAACTGCTACGTAGTTTTAATATCTTTCTTTTTTTCTTATCTATATCGAAGAATTCATAACGATCTAACTGCTTGTATTATTGTAACAACAGCATTTGACCTTGCTGTCTAATAATACTCAATGAAATGACTATTTAAGAGTGTTAAATGCTTAGGTTAAATGTATTTCAACTCTAAGGACTATCTGCGTAACAAACCCAAAAACTAACCACGTCTAAATTTAGCTGATAATGGCATTTTAGTACTACAGGGCTTTATTGCGTTTGTGCATCAGCTTGCACTTCCATTTCGAATGAATACTAGTGACACTGACATTGTCGTTAGTCATGACTGATGAGTAATGCATAGAATAAATAAATAAATCTTTAAGTCATTGCCAGTCATTGCCATCATTGCAATGAGGCTATACAAGAAATAATGGTGAGTACCTTGCTACTATCACAGTTGACAGATATATACGTACATATAGTTAGGAAACTAAGCCCCTGCGATGAAATTATGACGTTAGCACTGTTATAGCTATAGGGCTATATATTATAGCTATTACCTATATATACCTTTTTGATATTTAACCGACTTCAAAAATAAAGGAGGAGGTTATCAATTCGGCCTGTATATTTCTGTTTGCTTTTTTTTTCACAGTCGATTTTGTGGTAATTTTGAGATTAAAACTCGTTAAAATACAAAAATGGTGTAGCCTAAATATGAATTTACAAGAAGAAACAATCTTGTAAAAGTAAATACGTTTTTATCAATGCTATATTTCGAAATCTTGTTTTGTTATGGACGCCGAAGGTTATTTAATGTACCTAAATTATTTATAATGCTTGATATTTGTATTATACATATATTCAATAACTAGCTGTGTCCGCGACTTCGTCCGCGTGGAATAGTGACTGCATAGTAGTTACTACTTAACACACAATTATTGAGTAAACACGTCTTGAAACACGTACTACCATAAACAACTAAATTATAAGTACTTACAGATTATTTTACAGTTAGGAAATAAAAAAAATAATGACACAAAATAACTGTTAGTAAAATTAAAACTAAACTGAGCTATAAAACTTTGTTACAGAAGAGTTCAAAATTTCCAGGGTGTGGCTATCCTCTCGCTCCCATGTCCCCCTCTTCTTTCACAGCCTTTCAACCCTTCCCTTTCCATCCCTAGTAAATGGCAGAACCGATTTTGATGTAAATAATATTATCTCATTGTACCTATATGTACACGTCATATCCTATCGTTTGATGCTCCATTTGGTTTATTTATCTAACCACTGTCACCCCTAAAGTGCCCTATATGTAATAAACGGATGAACCGATTTCGATAAAACATTACTAATTGTAATTCACCCGTTATGCACATTCATTTGATATATCACTTAGGTAGGTACTATCACAATATTTGACAACATTCGTTTCTTTCATTCCCACTTATACCTATACAGTAAAGTAAAAAAAGTAGTCAAATTTTATCAAAATCGGTTCATCCATTTATTTGATATAGAAGGTATAAAAGTGGTAGATAATAAAAAAAGTGAATTTTGACTCAAGTGACATATGAAATGAAAGGGCATGACGTGTAAAGTATAATTAGACATATTTAATCAAAATCGATTCATCCATTTACTATACCTATATACAGGGTGTAATCGTTAAGTGTGCACAGGCGATTTTTCCGTAAGTATTACAGATAACAAAAAACTTTAAACTGATATCGAAAGTACTTAACCTAATGAGTAAAATGGCCGTAATAAATTTTTAAAAATAAATCGAGAAATATCAAAAAAATTATCTTTAAACCCTCCCATACATTAAGTATGAAATATGAATATCCCGTATTCATTTAATATGAAAGATTTTTAGATTTCTTTTTCTTTTTTGGTTTTCTGCTTTAATTACTTCGCAAATTTGAAGTGGCATTTTCCACGCTTTTTCCGGAAATTTTCACGCATTTTCCGGATATTTTCCGGGGATTTTCCGTGCATTTTCCGGGCATTTTCCAGGCATTTTCCACGCTTTTTCCGGACATTTCCACGCATTTTCCGGATATTTTCCAGACATTTCCCTGGCATTTCCGGTTATTTTCCGGGATTTTCCAGACATTTTCCGGGAATTTCCCAGGCATTTTCCGGGGATTTTCCGAGCATTTCCCGGGGATTTTCCGGATGTTGCCCAGACATTTTCCGGACATTTCCCTGGCATTTTCCGGGAATTTTCCACGCATTTCCCAGGCATTTTCCGGACATTTCTCAGGCATTTTCCGGGGATTTTCCAGGCATTTTCCAGGCATTTTCCGGATATTTTCCGGATATTTTCCGGGAATTTTCCAGACATTTTCCGGACATTTCCCTGACATAGCCTGTAAATGTCTGGAAAATCCCCGGGAAATTCTCGGAAAATCCCCGGAAAATGTCTGGAAATCCCCGGAAAATGCCAGGGAAATGACCAAAAAATGTCTGGAAAACATCCAGAAAATCTCCGGGAAATGCTCGGAAAATCCCCGGAAAAAGCCTGGGAAATTCCCGGAAAATAACCGGAAAATGCCTGGGAAATGCTCGGAAAATGCGTGCAAATTTCCGGAAAAACCGTGGAAAATCCCTGGAAAATGCCAGGAAAATATCCGGAAAATGCGTGAAAATGTCCGGAAAATATCCGGTAAATGCGTGAAAATGTCCGGAAAATATCCGGAAAATGCCTGGAAAATCCCCGGAAAGTGCCTGAGAAATGTCCGGAAAATGCCAGGGAAATGTCCGGAAAATGTCTGGGAAACATCCGGAAAATCCCCGGGAAATGCTCGGAAAATCCCCGGAAAATGCCTGGGAAATTCCCGGAAAATGTCTGGAAAATCCCGGAAAATAACCGGAAAATGCCAGGGAAATGTCTGGAAAATATCCGGAAATTGCGTGGAAATGTCCGGAAAAAGCCTGGAAAATGTCCGGAAAATGCTCGGAAAATCCCCGGAAAATATCCGGAAAATGCGTGAAAATGTCCGGAAAAAGCGTGGAAAATGCCACTTCAAATTTGCGAAGTAATTAAAGCAGAAAACCAAAAAAGAAAAAGAAAGCTAAAATCTTTCATATTAAATGAATACGGGATATTCATATTTCATACTTAATGTATGGGAGGGTTTAAAGATAATTTTTTTGATATTTCTCGATTTATTTTTAAAAATTTATTACGGCCATTTTACTCATTAGGTTAAGTACTTTCGATATCAGTTTAAAGTTTTTTGTTATCTGTAATACTTACGGAAAAATCGCCTGTGCACACTTAACGATTACACCCTGTATATAGGTATAGTAAATGGATGAACCGATTTTGATTTAATATGTCTAATTATACTTTACACGTCATGCCCTTTCATTTCATATGTCACTTGAGTCAAAATTCACTTTTTTTATTATCTACCACTTTTATACCTATATCAAATAAATGGATGAACCGATTTTGATAAAATTTGACTTATTTTTACTGATAGGTCGTTCACTTTCATTTAATATATCACTAAAGTATATTCGACAACTTTAGTTATTTTCATTCCCACTTTGACCCCTATATACCTAGTTACAATAAATGGATGAACCGATTTTGAAACAGTTTATTTAAGAACCAGCGTCGGAAAATATGCTGCCTAACAAAAAAACATCATCTAATTCGGATTACCTGCTAGCGAGCTACGGTGGCACAAACACACACACACACAGCGGTCAAACACTTATCACCCATATTTTTGCATCGGGGGTTAAAAATATAATATAATACGACATAATTTAAAGGACATTTTATGTATAAAATTTACCTAGAAATCCCCCCCCCCTACTACCTCAGCTTACCCCCCCACCCTTGGGGACTTTCGATATGATCACTTGGACATAACTGTAGCGTATAACAGATAACTTACGTTTTATCGTACACTGTATGTGTACCATAGAATGCCTTAGCAAATGTTCGCCGTGAGTACTTAAATGGTCATAACTTTTTTATTTATGAACCGATTGACATGAAATAAACACTAAATGTTAAATGAAGATTACCACAATATATTAGTGAAAACCGCATCGAAATCGGATAAGCCGTTTCTGAGATTAGCGTGTTCAAACATACAGACAAACAGACAAACAGACAAAAAATTTTTTAACTACAGTTTTGGGTTTGGGATCGATTTAATAATAACCCCTGCTAATTTTTTTTTACATATTTTCATTGTACAGACACCACTTTTCTAGAATTTTATTATATGTATTGATTCTAAAAGTGTAATATAATACCTACCAACAAAAAACATGAATTGCTATCATTATAAAAAATAAATACCTATAAGTAACAACTTACTTTTTGTGGGAACGCATGATGGTGAAAATTCACAAAACACGAAGATTGCATTTGATATTTTTGGTTTTATGGCATTCAATTGCTTTATAAATATCACTACATAGTATAAAAAAAGTCGCTTTCTCTGTCCCTATGTCCCTTTATATGCTTAAATCTTTAAAACTTCGCAACGGATTTTGATGCGGTTTTTTTAATAGATAGACTGATTCAAGAGGAAGGTTTTAGTATATAATTTATTAGGTTTTAGACAAAGCGGACGAACCCGCGGGCGGTAAGCTAGTAAATTTATAAAATACGAAGATTTTTAAAATTGTAACTAATGAACGCAATCAATATTAGATTAACTGTAGATAATGGTGTCTAGTTTTACTTAAAATAATAAACATCTACCCTCACTTTAAAAAAATGTAGTATATTTATTATTTACACGAAATATACCTTATAGGGAAGGGAAGATATGGGCTAAAGAGTTAAATAAATAACATCATTATATTTAAATTATTAATTTCCAACTGTGTATTCAGTAGTGTTAACATCTAAATTGATTTGATTTTTACGAAATCTCATAGATGGCGCTGTTACAAAATTAACATTATACAACTTACATTCTTTAAACTATGTTTCTCTTCCCAAGTTACTTAAATGGCATAATTTTTATAGTGTCAATCTAGATATTGTCAAACAACATTTATATATGCGTCATTTGATTATTAATTTCCAATAGTTAAGGTGTGTTTGATTTTTCTAACACTTCATAGATGGCGCTGTTTCAAATTTGTCTTTATACTGCTAAGATTCATTTAACTGTTTCTCTGCCCAAATTACGTAAATGACATAGTTTTTATTTTGTAAAGCTAGATAATAGCATGGCTTACTCGAAACCAACATTTAAACATGAGTCTTTAGATTGTACGCTGTCGTAGTACACGGAATATGTAAGAAAAATAAAGGCTCACAGCTCCTCCCCCGAAGGTGATATCATGATAATATGTTTAAACTATCCTCACCCGACCTCTTAGGAATATTCATGCAAAATTTGAAGTAAATCTATGCAGTACTTTTCGAGATTAGCCCGGTCAAACATACAGACAAACAGACAAACAGACAAACAGACAAACAGACAAAAATTCTAAAAACTATATTTTTGGCTTCTATATCGATTATAGATCATGGATTATGTATTCTTTAAAAAAATATTCAATGTACAGTTTTGACTTTCCTACGATTTTATTATATGTATATAGATTATTTTAAACCAGAATTTACAATACTTGTATGTAGGTATACCTATGAAATTATTTTTAAAACGATAAATTAAATTAATTTAAAAAACACAAAATATGCAGAAATAAATTAAAATTATTATTATACAAGCATAGAACCTCCACCTTTTTGTTTTAGGATGAAAAAGAAAATAGTTTGACAGGCTTAGTGCTTGAAAAAGTGGTGACGTCACGTATCGATAAAAATACAATAATTATAATACCTATCTTTTATGTATTTATGTTTTAACATTTTGGTGAAATATATATTATTTCAGTTTAATTTGAACACGTGCTTGTAGATAAGTTGATTTCGGCGATCATTTTAAAAATGCCACGTACTAATTGCGCAGTATTCGGCTGCTTGAATTCAACTATACCAATTATACCACCAGATGATTTTGTTCAATATGTCGAGAAAATGGATAACATTTTCGTTGCTGCTTTAAGAGAGAACACATAAACTGTAAAGTGGCTGAATTAATTTACAACGAATTAAACATAATCAGTTACTTAAAAAAACTGGTTATAAGATTGAGAATATTTTACACTATAAAATTTAGCAATAAATTCCGAATTAGTCGTAGTAGACGAAAGTATTTTTCAGTAAATAATTTGTAATTTTTTTTTCGAATAACGGCATATTTATGTAATGGTTATTTTAATATCTATACATATATAATAAAATCGTAGGAAAGTCAAAACTGTAGATTGGATATTTTTTTAAAAGAATACTTGGGACAATAGATACCGAAGCCAAAAATATAGTTAGGCTACAAACTGAAACAATCGATATTTATTTAACGTGAAGTGTATCATTGACATCACTTTTCTATACTATGTTTCTTTGTCATTCAAAATCTGTGGATGTGTCACCCCACAGAACAGTAAAAACATATAGAAGTGCTATAATGTCATAATTAGTATGAAAACCAGTGTCGCCAAACCCACACATTTAAACCGATAGTTATACAGTACACTACAAGTAAACTATGCCTTTGATAGGACAGCTTAATTTGAGTAAAAACTGACTTAGGTTATAAATTCAGCATTTCAATATGTACCCTAACGCACCATGTTACGGTTTATTTTAGTATAACATCCCTAGGTATATTAGCTGTTTTGTTTCTCATTGCACAGAAATTCCAAATTCGAAAACATTCAGCTACTCCACAACAGAGGGCGTTAGTTTTCGATAAATATAACTTTGAACCTCAACACATAGAGATAAGGTTGAAATTTGTGTCACTCAACATTAATGACATTAACTTGATATTTAGCTGATGCTATGCCCTGAGGGATGTCAGCCTTGTTATCGATAATTCACAAATAAATATTTTTTGTGTATTTTTTTTTCTTTCTTTTATATGAGTATAGTATAATGTGTCACATTTTGGAGTATGTTTATTACTACTAAGTACGTCTTTTTATATTATTATTATTTAATAAAAAACGGAATAGAATAGTATTAATCTATATTTACAAAATACAAACAGAAAATATGCATTATTTTAAATATTGGAACTGCCGTAGGTTTGCTGCATCGGTGGCCTTTGTTAGACCGCTTAGTGCTGTTCGGCATCCAGTTAACTCGTCACGTTGCATTTATCCATTTCTCTTTTAAATTAGCCTCTTTGAGAAATCTATAAATAAATTGGACAAATGAAAGCTAAGGAAAAATAAAATAAAATTTAATATTTATAATGTTTGTCTTTTCTAAAGTATCGATACTGTCGATATGCGCCACAAGCATCACTAAACCGACATTCGTTTGTTTATTGCAATAATATTCCAGAAAGTCTTGTTTGCTGTTCAATCTATAATAGTACTAATTTCTTACGGATTAAGGTTCATTTTGACTAGATATTTGTATACAATTTTGACAAATTACGACAAGCGAAGTTATAACATAAAATATAATTAAAATAAATAAAAATAAGACTTACCGATGGTATGAAATGCCTCCATTGCTGATATTATTTCGTCTGCTATCATTTTTGCACTCTAATACCGAACAACACGTCCTAATTAATGAATAAATATGGAAAAAAGGTTTGACAGCTGACAACCGACTCGAATATTTTTCTGCGCACAACTGAGAGCAAGTTAGGTGATCTTACCTTACCAGTGACACGTGGGCCACGCCCACATCACACTTCTATCTACTTTACTGTTCTGTGTGTCACCCGCTACTATCGATCCCCCTGAATACCCTTATGATTCTCGTAAACACGCTTGCTTGTGTGCGTGAGCCATTTCGAACATTTTGTATGAAGTTTCCTTACTGTATGTATCTGTATATTGTGCTACTATAATAAATTTGCTTGTAAAATACTGCTTATAAAAATATTATAAGCAGTA
Source organism: Colias behrii (assembly GCA_029959065.1). Taxonomy (NCBI): domain Eukaryota; kingdom Metazoa; phylum Arthropoda; class Insecta; order Lepidoptera; family Pieridae; genus Colias; species Colias behrii. The sequence continues at coordinate 8,733,478 of JARWMC010000005.1, read as the reverse complement.
TTTTATAGTAAAATATGAAATGAGCTTTGATTATATACTCCCTAGATAGAGTATCGGCGCGTCAAAAGCGTCGATAAAAATATCAGCTAACTGTTAGCCTCTAAAGCGCTCACCACTCCTCAGTGTCAATTGTAACGTCAAGAGATACGCACGCACGGCTCATTTTTTGCGTTAGATTATTTCGGTGAAAATGACAAGCTGCGCGATTAAAATCTGCAGAAATTACAAAGGACGTTTACGAACAACTAACAAAATCTCCTACCATCGGTAAGTAACTCAAAACTAATAGTAATTTACGGAAACAAAAATAACAAATTCATAATTATTTTCACAAAATCAACGCGTCGTTTTTTAGTGTTGCCAGTCTTGGATTGCGAATTTCCCCATAGAGTTAGTTGTCTTAAAAGCTGATGTATGTTCATTTTTACCCGACTGCACCAGAAGGAGGAAATACATCAGGGAAGGTGTGTGTATGTATGTATGAATGTATGTGGGTGTGTTTTAAAAACTGTTTGGCTGAGCCTACAGCCTTAATTGATGGACCGATTGTTTTTGTTTTGCAAGCTTCCGCGCAGTCGGATGTTTTTTTTTTTTTGTCTTAAATATTTTAATATTTATTTTTGAAGTAAAATTTCTTTAGGCGCGGTTGAGAGTAAATGAGATTATTTTTCGGATGGAAATAACGCTCTATAATCTGTTGACACAATTTCCGCTACTTAAAAACAGAAAAAAAATCTATACGTCTCAAAGGTCGATATACCTGTTTAAGAATATCTATGGACGCAGTATAATTTTTTTTTAATTGTACCGATTTCGTACAAAATCGATATCTCAGGATCCTTAGGATCACAAAACAGGAAACTGTTACCAAAATTTAAAAAAAGTCAACGCCATTTTGATTTTTTTTGTTATTGTACCGATTTCGTTCCAAATCGATATCTGAGGATCTCTAGGATCGCAAAACAGGAAACTGTTACAAAAATTTGAAAAAGTCAACGCCATTTTGAAATTTTCTGTTATTGTACCGATTTCGTTCAAAATCGATATCTGAGGCTCCCTGGGATCGCAAAACAGGAAACCGGTACCAAAATTTTAAAAAGTAAGCGCCATTTTGAAATTCTTTGTTATTGTACCGATTTCGTTCAAAATCGATATCTGAGGCTCCCTGGGATCGCAAAACAGGAAACTGGTACCAAAATTTTAAAAAGTCAGCGCCATTTTGAAATTCTTTATTATTGTACCGATTTCGTTCAAAATCGATATCTGAGGCTCCCTGGGATCACAAAACAGGAAAATGGTACAAAAATTTGAAAAAGTCAACGCCATTTTGAAATTTTCTGTTATTGTACCGATTTCGTTCAAAATCGATACCTGAGGATCCTTAGGATCACAAAACAGGAAACTGTTACCAAAATTTATAAAAGTCAACGCCATTTTGAAATTTTTTGTTATTTTACCGATTTCGTTCAAAATCGATATCCGAGGATCCCTAGGATCACAAAAAAGGAAACTTACCAAAATTAGCTTCCATGCATTCCATTCATTTTAAATTTCGGTACCATTTTCCTGTTTTGTGATCCCAGGGAGCCTCAGATATCGATTTTGAACGAAATCGGTACAATAACAGAAAATTTCAAAATGGCGTTGACTTTTTCAAATTTTTGTACCATTTTCCTGTTTTGTGATCCCAGGGAGCCTCAGATATCGATTTTGAACGAAATCGGTACAATAACAAAGAATTTCAAAATGGCGCTAACTTTTTAAAATTTTGGTACCAGTTTCCTGTTTTGCGATCCCAGGGAGCCTCAGATATCGATTTTGAACGAAATCGGTACAATAACAAAGAATTTCAAAATGGCGCTGACTTTTTAAAATTTTGGTACCAGTTTCCTGTTTTGCGATCCCAGGGAGCCTCAGATATCGATTTTGAACGAAATCGGTACAATAACAGAAAATTTCAAAATGGCGTTGACTTTTTCAAATTTTTGTAACAGTTTCCTGTTTTGCGATCCTAGAGATCCTCAGATATCGATTTGGAACGAAATCAGTACAATAACAAAAAATTTCAAAATGGCGTTGACTTTTTTTCAATTTTGGTAACAGTTTCCTGTTTTGTGATCCTAAGGATCCTCAAAGAATTTCAAAATGGCGCTGACTTTTTAAAATTTTGGTACCAGTTTCCTGTACAATAACAGAAAATTTCAAAATGGCGTTGACTTTTTCAAATTTTTGTAACAGTTTCCTGTTTTGCGATCCTAGAGATCCTCAGATATCGATTTTTAACGAAATCGGTCAATTAACAAAGAATTTCAAAATGGCGCCGAATTTGGGTTAAATTTAAAAATGATGCAGGCGAAGCTGCCGGCAAACCTGTAGTATTTTTATAAGTCGACACTATATTATTACATTAATTAATGAAACATATTTTGTAAATGCTAATTGATTTTTATTTGATTGTATTTTCTATTCTATAAAAATCATATTCTAACTCAAGAGACAACTAAACACAATTGAAAGTACAATATTAAACTATTATTTATGATTTTATTAACATGACATAATTTTACAGGTTTTGCCCCATTTTATCGGGATAGATTCATTAGCTGGTAACTCCCTGATACAAATGACGCTGGTGTAAGACATAGCAATCGCTAAGCGTGTTTGCGTGCCTCACTCACACACGCTTGTAAATACTGGCCAGTTTTTGTTGCATCGGTCATTGCGTGAGGCGTTATCTAGGGAGTATATAATCAAAGGAAATGAGTTTACTGATTATTTAAGATAGACATTTTCTCAGGCGCCATAAAATATACTAATTTTTTGTTACAGCGCCTGAATAAGTCATTAGGCAATTACGTGTAACCAAGTAAAAGTGGTTTTTATATAATATTTTTGTTAAATAGCACTAGGTATCTATATATATAAAAGAAAGTCGTGTATGTTCCAACACTTATAACTCGAGTTCTGCTGAACCAATTTTCATGGTTTTAGATTCGTTGGATTTGTCTCCGTCCAGAATAGCAGAATAAATCATAAAAACAACAAAAACTAGACGAATAAATATTTTCCCAAAATTTTGATTTTCGTACATGTCAATCATTAGTTGTCAATCCTGTCAAATAAATTGACATTCATGCGTTCAAAAATGTATTTTGTATAAAATAATTAAAAAGTAAAAAGGGTGAATAAATATTGTTTGTATTTATTTTAAAATCAATTATTAAAAAGTGCAATAAAAGCATAAAAATTCCTCAAATGTTTGTGTTTACGCGTGTTTTCAGAAATTAATAAGGTATTTTTGGTGGGGAAACTAACCAAGAAGGTTAGTTCGATTAATTATTTAAAAAATTCTATAAAAATGTAAAAATTCTGACAATTATTTGTTTCGATTTCGTCGACTGCGTCAAGCATATTGCTATAAACAAGCTAAATTGCGTTTTGAAGATTACATCCATTTATGCGATGCAATTAGCACAGAAGAAGATGCAGAAAATGTTGGTCTATTGATTATATTTTTACCGGCGACATACACAGGTAGCCCAAGTGAATATGCGCAAGATGCAATGACATAATAATATGTTCGTCATTATGGTCCAATGATATTTTATGTATAGATACGTTATATACTCACAATATATCCAAAAAAAATGCTTCATATGCAGTGTCAGGCACACACAAATACAAGTTTAATTTTACTTAATTTATTACATTGACAGACCGTATAAGAGAGATGGCTCTAATAAAATGATATAAACAAAAAAGACAAAGATAGTTTGTCACTTCCGCGCAGGTGTAAGCAAAAGTCATAAAAATTCACCAATTAAATATAAATAAACAAATAGTTGCCATGGTAATTAGCATAGACTAACGACACAGAAGGTTCAATGTTATAGATGTTACGTTTCCTGCACAAGTAAACAAATGTGACAATTTCATTTACTATTTAATTATTATTATGATGTTGTATTAAGGCTTATACATGCGCTAATAACCTTGACCATACTTGACGGATCTCAAACCTCTCCCGCTGCACCTTCTTTTTTCCTCGCATTTTGTATTTAAAAAGATACCAATCAGTGAAACAAAAAATCCTCGTCAGGGACTGTTGTGTAACTGATAATTTATTAAACATAAAATTTTCAGAGCTCTAAGTCAGCAGGTTACGAAGTTTATAGAGTATTTGCGGAAAAATCGATGACCACGGCACATTTTTTTTCTAGAAATCTATTAACTTTGGAAAAAAGTCCTCGCGAGCAATTAAAGATCAAAGACCATCCTATTTAATACATTTTTTTCGGTATTGTGCTTTATGTTGTACCAGACTTTATAGAGGTTGAACATAGTCGAAATTGCCGGGTAACGCCTTAAGGACGCCGCGCTGTCACAAATCTGCGCTACTCAAATTTAGGTATTTAACGTCGGTCGCAACGTGGTTCGCGGGACATCACGCTCACGTAAACATAGCGCAATCCATTTTATAGATCATCTTCATACTTGATATTTTTTTTTTTTGACGTGACAACGTCTTAAATTAGGTTGCGACTGGGAGTCACTTATGAAAAAGTGTAACGCTCGGTAACGTTACGATGAGTCACCGAACGAGAGAGAGGCCCGCGGTCTGCCGCGCGCGCAGCACATAAATATTCTACCGAGAAAAAGACGTTGTCACGTAAAATCTTCGCCCGTAAAACCGACTTTACAGGCAACCATTTTTTTTATATTTTTATTGAAATTGATTCCAGAAGATTACTGGGAACTTTAAAAATTCATTTTAGTAGTATTATCATATCATAGTAGTAGGTACGATCCTTATAAGTATTTTAGTGTATTCAACCAACTTAAAAAAGTGTGACTATTTTACAACAATTTGAATAGATATGAATTGTGTTATTGTATACAATATCGAAGCTTTTTAAGAAATGTATAAAATACTTTTTTAAGAATTATTATCATACATAATATTATGTTACCGGCAATATATTAAACCCGGCATTGTATGCAATTCTTAGTAAATGTATGTTATTCCGAGAAACAGTCGGAATGAAATAAATTAAATTCGTCACATTACCTATATCTTTAAATCTGAACTTTTCCTAAGTAGCAAACACATTTGCAAATGTGGGTGGTTTTTGGGGTAGCTATTAACCAATATGAGGTCAAAACTAAAATCCAAGATGGCGCCGACGAAAATTTGAAATCTTTTCGTCATGGGTGTCATTTTCAAGGAGTTGGAGTAGCTATTAATCAATATGAGGTCAAATCTAAAATCCAAAATGGCGCCGACGAAAATTTGACATCATTTCGTCATGGGTGTCATTTTCATGGTTTTTGGGGTAGCTATTAACCAATATGAGGTCAAAACTAAAATCCAAGATGGCGCGGACGAAAATTTTACATATTTTCGTCATGGGTGTCATTTTCATGGTTATTGGGGTATCTATTAACCAATATGAGGTCAAAACTAAAATCCAAGATGGCGCCGACGAAAATTTTACATCTTTTCGACACGGGTGTCATTTTCATGGTTTTTGGGGTAGCTATTAACCAATATGAGGTCAAAACTAAAATCCAAGATGGCGCCGACGAAAATTTTACATCTTTTCGACACGAGTGTCATTTTCATGGTTTTTGGGGTAGCTATTAACCAATATGAGGTCAAAACTAAAATCCAAGATGGCGCCGACGAAAATTTTACATCTTTTCGACACGGGTGTCATTTTCATGGTTTTTGGGGTAGCTATTAACCAATATGAGGTCAAAACTAAAATCGAAGATGGCGCTGACGAAAATTTGACATCTTTTCATCACGGGTGTCATTTTCATGGTTTTTGGGGTAGCTATTTACCAATATGAGGTCAAAGCTAAAATCCAAGATGGTGTCAACGAAACTTTTACATCTTTTCGGCATGGGTGTCATTTTCAAGGTTTTTGAGACAAATATGTAGGTATTACCAAATCCCCAATGTAACCGTCGATAATAAGGTATATTTTTCTTACTCCTTTAAAGTAAACTTAAATAAAAATAACAAAAACGTTAACAACTACAGTTTTGTAGAAAGTCTTAAAAAAAACAATTTTAAAGAACATTGAAATGCATATTTAGAATTTAGAAATGTAATATAAAACGCAACTCTGTGGCAATCATCATCTGTGTTTATATTCTGACAGATATTATTAACTTTAAATATATTCGCTAAACTTAATTTAAAATAAAGTTTATCTAAAACATTTAAACGAAGATAATAAAATAAAAAAGAACGTGTGTGCCGAGAAAACGTGTCAGGAGTGAATTTTCTTTGGCGAGATTTATAGATACCAAAATCGCCGCCTTGCTCCATAACGCGACAGTATTACCATGACGCGATCTTGAAATTCGACGACCATCTTGGATTTTAGTTTTGACCTCATATTCGTTAATAGCTACCCCAAAAACCATGAAAATGACACCCATCACGAAAAAAGTCAAATTTTCGTCAGCGCCATCTTGGATTATAGTTTTGACCTCATATTCGTTAATAGCTACCCCAAAAACCATGAAAATGACACCCATAACGAAAAGATGTACAATTTTTGTCGGCGCCATCTTGGATTTCAGTTTTGACCTCATATTGGTTAATAGCTACCCCAAAAACCATGAAAATGACACCCATAACGAAAAGATGTAAAATTTTCGTCGGCGCCATATTGGATTTTAGTTTTGACCTCATATTCGTTAATAGCTACCCCAAAAACCATGAAAATGACACCCATGATGAAAAGATGTAAAAGTTTTGTCGGCGCCGTCTTGGATTATAGTTTTGACCTCATATTCGTTAATAGCTACCCCAAAAACCATGAAAATGACACCCATAACGAAAAGATGTAAAATTTTCGTCGGCGCCATATTGGATTTTAGTTTTGACCTCATATTCGTTAATAGCTACCCCAAAAACCATGAAAATGACACCCATCACGAAAAAAGTCAAATTTTCGTCAGCGCCATCTTGGATTATAGTTTTGACCTCATATTCGTTAAAAGCTACCCCAAAAACCATGAAAATGACACCCATCACGAAAAAAAGTCAAATTTTCGTCAGCGCCATCTTGGATTATAGTTTTGACTTCATATTCGTTAATAGCTACCCGAAAAACCATGAAAATGACACCCATGACGAAAATATGTCAAATTTTTCGTCGGCGCCATCTTGGATTTTAGTTTTGACCTCATATTGGTTAATAGCTACCCCAAAAACCATGAAAATGACACCCATGACGAAAAGATGTACAATTTTCGTCAGCGCCATCTTGGATTTCAGTTTTGACCTCATAATAGCTACCCCAAAAACTATGAAAATGACACCCATCACGAAAAAAAGTCAAATTTTCGTCGACGCCATCTTGAATTGTTTTACCCCACCAATCTATTTAACAACCCATAAAAAAGAGCATCTCAGGCAAGGTAATTTTTAAAACATAATTTTAAATCTATACTTAATATTATAAAGCTGAAGAGTTTGTTTGTTTGTTTGTTTGTTTGTTTGTTTGTTTGTTTGTTTGTTTGTTTGTTTGAACGCGCTAATCTCGGGAACTACTGGTCCGATTTGAAAAATTCTTTCGGTGTTAGATAGCTCATTTATCGAGGAAGGTTATAGGGTATATATCATCCCGCTACGACCAACAGGAGTGGAGCCACGGGGGTGAAACCGCGCGGAGCAGCTAGTTATAAATAATTGGAATATGAAACTTATACAGTTTACTCTTATAAAGTATCAAATATTTCAAATCACGAAAACGACAGTGCACGTACAATAATCTTTTCTAATTCGTTTTATTTTTGGGACGAGGAGCGATACACCCGTCCTTTCAAGAGCGCTTCTGAGCGCGGTCTGACGACCCGCGAGAGCAAAATGTATGAAGAAATCGACAAGTATTTTTAATTTAGCTAATAATTGAAATAAAATTTTGATTTAGATACAAAAAAATTATCAGAATCTATAAAGGACTATATATCCCTCAATAATTTATAGGTAAGAAGATAGATTAGGCTTTTAATTTTCTTAAAATTGTACCGTTTTAGACCCCATTTTTTTGCATTTTATGCGATCATTGTGCTGGGAAAATCGTATTTCAGCGACAATTTTGTATGACGTCGTACAATTTTTATAAGATGATCGTAGAACTGAATATATTATCTTTAAATTAAGATATTACTTTGTTCTCACGTGTAATTGCTTTGAGTTAAAATGGTACCGTAAAATAGCGTTTTTTGTTAAAAATCGGTAATAGCACCCTTAAAATGAAAAAAACTTTTTTGGAGATATAACTGTATTAAGTATTTATTACTAGCTGTGGTGTTCGTTTTCGGTCATCATCATTTCATCCGATAAACACCCACTGCTGAGCATAGTCCTCCTTATAGAACTCCATAAGCACCGATCTTACGCTATTCGTTTCAAGGCAGTTCCCGAAACCCGTACAAGGTCATCACTCCAACTTGTAGGATATAATAATAGTGGTGCCTAGATGAAAAAAAAGGATGAAATAAAAGAAAGGATGAAGTACCTATAAGCCTTTTTTATCTAAAACACAAATAAAATTTATGTTCAATAGCTATTTACAGAAATGCAAATCGCATTTTTCGTCAGTAGCGATAATCTTTTCTTTAATCGTATATTCAACATCATTTTTGCAAACAAACATTTTTGCCATCACGATTTCATTGTATATATTAAATATATATATTTGTTAATTACATGCACTGTGTGGATTTAAATATAAAAATAATCAAGTATTTACCCAAATCGAAATTAATAAAATAACCGTTCTATTTTCAATAATCGTATCTACATGATAATCTTTGAACACAGTGTACGCTAGCTTTGTCACACTAGTGATTGAAGCAATGTTTTATCCCTTTCATTATTTCAATACAAGTGTCAAGCAAGTGTCATTCATAAAGAATTGTAAATTGTTATTTTTACTCTTAAACTATAACAATTTAATATATTTTCCTGTGATATGATATTCCTTTATCTTTCTTTATTTTTTTGCACGAATACGTGCACTTTCTGAACACACAGGAAGGCATTTTCGACAACTTTAATGTACCTATCGGCACATGCGCTCACTGGGACCGGTCACAATCTGACTGATTTTTGACTGATTGCATTGGTCCCAAATAGGACCAATTCACGGAATCAGTTTTGGTGCGTTAATGACGTATCTACCTCTTGTTTCTATATATAATATCATTGTTATGGTCGGCCAGATTTATTCATTACATAAGTATATGTAATCCGAAATGGATGGAAATTATTCAACTGCTGCTTCCCGGACAAATATGTATCAAGTGATCGCCACGACATCATCACACGTGTTTTCAAGCAAAAAATCCGATCACTGATGAGTTACATTAAAGGAACACATCTTTGGGATTATTCAATGATGGATGTATTCAATCGAATGACGAAAATCTGGCTTGCAGCATGCACACATTTTAATTTGGTTAGTCGAAAGAATAAAATATATGTGTGTTATCACGAATATGATTCATGGACCGTGTGAAACCATCAACCAACAAACACCATGCATGGTTGACAGAGAGTGTACCAAAAGGTATCCACGAAAATTGATGGCAGAGACCATCACAGGCAACGATGGTTACCCACTGTATCAGCGTCGATCGCCCAATGATAATGGTAGAATTATTATCACAACTAAAGTGAAACGAAACGATGGCGTGGTCGATAACAGTTAAAGAATGAAAAGAGTTAATCCATGCTGCACAACTTATTAAAATTCAATCATTTTTCTCTGAGACGTGTTTGAAGTAATAAATTAAAATACTATTACATATCAATCCATATAAATATTTATTTTGTATCATTGTATTACGTTCATCAAAGCCTAAATTAGTTCAGCTAAAAGGTAACACAACATTCATTGACAGGGCGGTACAAAGTTCGCCGGCACAGCTAGTAAACTATAAATTAAAAATTGCATCAAAATATCAAAAAAATTATAATAATATTTAACTATTAGAAAATTTTACAAATTCGGTTCACAATTTTGCACTGTTTTCTGAATTAGGTGTGTGTCAGAAAACAGCGTCTTCCCTTATGAGTTCATACAAAATATATTATAATAAACATGTATGGTGATTGACAATAAACTGTAATAAATGAACTAACAACATTGAAGTGATCTTTTGGAATTGTGGCCTATAAAATTAAATAAATACCATTCATTATCCCAGAGTACCAATTTGGGTATTCAAGATCATTAATCTCTCGGCTTTAGAGACTAAAAAGATACAGACGGGACCAAATAAGAAGTACCTAAACGAATTTAATAGAACCATTAAATACGGGTAGGTATGTGTCCAGACAAAATAAAATTTTGACCAGAAAAATGTTATACATCATGCTTCAGAAAAATATTTTCATATTTTAATTCCTCTGATGAAAAGCTCACGTCATGGAATTGTCTGAAATTAATAATTAATAATTGTAGAATCATTAACTTAAAATATATAAGTAATTACTAAACACATTGAATATTTATCTATCCATTTTCCGTACGACATTATAATCCTATTGAAATCTTATATCACGCTTAAACATTTTATCCGTACATTTATAAAACGCTCATCAATCATTTTAATTCACACTCAGAAGAGTTTATCTTCTTGTGTTATTATTTTCTGAAGTGAAACGCCTTAATTAAGCGTAATGTAACTACTTAGCATTTTATGTATAAAAATAGCAATTTATTCTTCTTCTACACTTTATTAGGAATTTAAGAACTGTTCCTACTATTATATTTAATGAATTTCCACTTTTTGTATCGATAAGATTATTTCACAACGAGAAACAAAAGAAGGAAATTAACTTGAAACTAGAACAAATTTAAAGAAGCCATTCGTACGTGAGTTCCCTGAAACAATGGAACAATATTGTTTTAATTAAAGAATTTCTCAATGTTTTAGCACTTTAGTCCCAGATGGCCTTTGAAAACGAGAAAATATTCAAATATTATTATCCTTGCATACCATGGAGACAGGGGAGATTGGCCGACGGGGTCGCGGATGAATTCTAAACAATATCTACCGCGATTCCGTCACCGAAAACGGCTCCATTAAAACATTAAATTTTGTCGGTAGTCCGCTTGCAGAGTTAATCCGATATAACACCGGGCTCATTCTTTCTGTATATACATGCACACACATACATGCAGACAAACACTCACTATAACACACTGGTCACGTATATATTTTTAAGTTACTTTTACGCGCGAGGGGGGCTAGTGATCTGTACTACAGGTCTTTCAAAGACCTATTTCAGACACTAGTCCTTCACAACGAAAATGCTACACGTTTACATATTTAGTTCCTTTGTAATAGTTTTAAGTTGTGAAGGCAAATAAATGAACTTTTATTTATTTATTATTTATATATGGCTATTCGTAAGATACTGAAGTTTTGGTTGGTGTCTTTATGTGTTTACACCAAATATAATTTGAGAATAAAAATAGTCTCGTCTTTTTCTACAAAATAGTTTTGTAACCAGATAAGTTCATATAAATAGTTAGTTTCTAGTTTCAAAATCATTGTTGAAAATTTTCTAGGAGAAATTAAACTTTCAATTTACTTTGTATTCAAATTAAGAGCTTTTTCTTTAACTTAGAAGAACGGTCACAAAGGACGAAATCCCATTTATATAAGAACAAGGCTTTACTCTTAGGACTTAAATACATTAACTGGCAAAGTTTTAGGAGAAATTTTCATTTACAACTCAATTAGGAAAGAAGAGCTGCCGTACTTCCTTCAAGGTTCCGTACAAGAAAACTTTATATTTTTTTAGCAATCTATAGTTTACTTTTTTCCTCTTTCCTGACTTACTCCACTTACTCTTTGTTCTAAGTATTTTTAAGATTGTGATTGATCAAAAATAACTTTTCGATAACGATTATTTTTTAAAGAAAATCAATCTCAGTAGGTACCTAGTTGATTCACAAGACGAAACAAACACAACACAACGTACAAATGATATTATAAATTGTCGTTTCTTATATAATATGTAAGATAAAAATCATCATTTTATTTAAAAGGCAATCAACTACGTTTAGTTTAATTTAGTCATTATGTTTATTTTGGTCCCGTTTCTCTTCCTTTGAAAACATTATACTCATGTAGAGCTCTATGTCTATTGTGTATATAGGAAAAAATATTTTCTGCATACACCATTACTGAATTCATGAAAATAAACAAGTATACCTTTCCATTAGATACACAGAAAGTTTTGTTCAATATCTATACAAACTTTAATTTTTAGAAGTGATCAATTATGTAGGTATTATCGCATATTGATCGAGCCTGAATTATGAGGTGCCGCTCTGACCAGGCCAATAAATTAATCATTATATAAATTATGTTTCACGTTCTAACAATTTATGGTTTTAAAAAGTATATACTTTTTACTTTATAAATTATCTTTTATAGATGTATAAAGGATAATTGATATTTCGTGTTCCCCAGCCTTTTTAGTCTTAGATTAAATATATATTGACTAAAATAGAGGCAGGTAATAACGAATCACTTATTTAATTATATATGATAAGAAATCAGTTGTTGTATAAATGTTCCATATATAATTGGTTAAAGAATGAATCTAAATATAAAAATGTATGAACTGTGTGGAAAAGATTAGGAATTGAGAATTTTCAGAGTTCAGACTTATAAGCTTATAGGTATTAAAGTAGATTATTTGCCAAAGTCAAACTGACTCTGAGGCTAATTTAACTTGGCGCATTAAAACGCAATCAGCGATAAACTTGGAAAGTCTTTGGTGTAAAGTAATGAGCTTGTCATGTTAAAATAATATTATCATCGTTTCCAAAATTACGGCCAACGTAAGCTATACACATCGAATGTACATTTGTTGCATATATTTTTATATTACATCGTGTAATGGTAGGTTCATAGAAATGTTTGTATTATTAGGTGCTTTTTTTTGACGTGACAACGTCTTATAATTCGATAGAGCCGGCTGCACGCACGAAAAAACATGACTCATGCGGCGTTACCTCGCTCTGAGGCGTTCCATGACGTAAGGCTTGAAGTGGAAGCGAGAGCGCGGAACGAGCGACAAAGAAGCACAATCGGACGTTGTCACGTTCAACTATCGTCAGTAAACCGACTTTACAGACAACCAATTTTTTTTTCATTTACATCAAAGCATAACAAATTAGTTATTTATTAAACATAAACAACCAACACTCTCAGCATTCGTGAGATTGAATAATTTCGATTAAAAAACACGCAGGCGATTGAGAACAGAACCGTAAATTTTTCTCTTATTTATTATGTTACCTTGAAATAATTGTTTGATATAAACATTAGGTTTTCGTGGAAATTATATAACTGTTCGCTATGCTTATATATTATATTCAAGGTTCTATGATACGATCAGGTTCTTATATTTAAAAAAAAATATATATATATATATCTGATTGGAAATCTTTTTCGTTATAGCTTAATATTGTTCATTATAATGCTAGCTTTTTGTCCATTCCACTGCAATGAGACTCACATTTTTCAATTCTGCAGAGTGCAGTTCAATCATATAATATGGAAATCGTATGAGAAATATATTTATATCATATCAGCTGTCTATTGGCATGTTCATGTGTTTATTCTATCAAAAGCATTGCGAAGACAGTTCGTTTATAGTCCATTGAAATGTTACATTTTTTAGGCCTGACCTTGCGTTTTTTAGATTACGCAATTTTATTTTTTTGATGTGTAGGTCAGTGTGAAGCTAAAACCAAGTTTGTGGGGTCGCTACCCTTGTCCCATGGCCGCCATCTTGAAAATAGCGGTTGAAATGGTTTTAACGATATATCTCTTAAACTATTTATCTGATAATAAAACAATGTTAACATTATTTGTTGCAAATTAAATTCTCTACAACTTTGATTCAGTAACTTTTTGTCGTAAAACTATAAATAAAAAAGTTATAAGCGAAAATGTTCAGAAATTAGAGCTATTTAAATTTTTCAATAAAACTTTTTTTTATCATTTTACGAAGAAATGATATAAGACTATTTTTGTAGATTGTTTTTCGAGGAACAACTTTTATATACAACATTTTTTCATTACGTGAATAGCTAAGGTTTTACAGCGCTCAGAAGTGAGTACTATTTTTCAGTAGTAACTATACATAATATATTGGCTATTGGCTCTTTTCCCAGACTCCACAACAATGGAAGCACACTGCAGAACATTTCAGCCCTGCTTTTCGACGTAAAAAAAAACGCACTTCCAGACTCTACCTCCTGGGTGGTGGGGAAAAGATTCAATAATTAATTATTAATAATATTTAAAATTAATTATTAAAAATATTATAATAACAAAAAAAAAATAATTACTGGTGACAAATTATTATTAGTACACACATAATATATCGTATTCTGTATAGTAAAGAGTACTTAAAATAGTACTCACTTCTGAGCGCTGTAAAACCTTAGCTATTGACGTAATGAAAAAATGTTGTATATAAAAGTTGTTCCTCGAAAAACAATCTACAAAAATAGTCTTATATCATTTCTTCGTAAAATGATAAAAAAAAGTTTTATTGAAAAATATAAACATCTCTAATTTCTGAACATTTTCGCTTATAACTTTTTTGTTTATAGTTATACAACAAAAAGTTACTGAACCTAAGTTGTAGAGAATTTAATTTGCAACAAATAATGTTAACATTGTTTTATTATCAGATAAATAGTTTAAGAGGTATATCGTAAAAACCATTTCAACCGCTATTTTCAAGATGGCGGCCGTGGGACAAGGGTGGCGACCCCACAAACTTGGTGATAGCTTCACACTGACCCCCCCTACACATCAAAAAAATAAAATTGCGTCCTCTAAAAAACGCAACCCCAAATGTAACTTTTCAATGGACTATTATGCATTCACATGATATTGAACAGGACGCGATGCGATATCAAAGTGCACTTGTGAATATAAACTGGGAATTTCTCAACACATATTTCTTGACAGAACATAAAATTAACCGTATTCATTCATCACTACTTGATCACTACATAAGTAGTATAAAAAGTCGCTTTCTCTGTCCATATATCAGTATATTAATATGCGTTAATATTTAAAACTACGCAACGGATTTTAATGCGTTTTTTTAATAAATAGAGTGATTGAAGAGGAAGGTTTTAGCACAGACTAATAATAATATACTACGTATACAAGTTTTAGTATATAAAATTTATGTACCTATTAGGTTTGATAAAGCGGGAGAAGCAGCGGGCGGAAAGCTAGTTTTGAATAAAACACAATAAATAATATCGTGTAGGAGT
This sequence comes from Colias behrii, assembly GCA_029959065.1. Lineage (NCBI taxonomy): Eukaryota > Metazoa > Arthropoda > Insecta > Lepidoptera > Pieridae > Colias > Colias behrii. Next base: position 8,718,127 of record JARWMC010000005.1, on the reverse strand, counting down.
TGGAGATATTTCAATTGAACAAAAAGATTAGTTATGATACAAAATACACGAGTATTTGCACATGTGGTGTTGCAGGTTATTTTTGTTTTAGCTTTAGAAACAACAAACATCATTAATCATTACTGTAGCAAAATCTAATTTAAAATTTGTGTATTTGTCTGTTTTGCTATATGACTAGATAAAATGCGGATGGTAACTAGTGAATAACCCTATATTATGTTAATCCTAATTTTGAACATTTACAGGCCCCTTTGCAGGAGATGGTTGATACTCTGATGGAGCAATTTGCTGTGTTCTACAAATCCATTTATGCGACTTACCTACTCTATATGTTATCTATCAAAATATTTACCTAATAGATAACACATGGAGATTGGAGTATATCGCATTATTATTGATTTTGATCCTGTTCATTAATCAAAATATCTCAAAATAACTACTAACACAACAATACATTAGTCTCACATGTTACTCGATTACACCAATTTAGGCACACCCAGTAATTTACAATTCACACCCATGAAAAGTGAATCTCTGTCCTTTCAATGAACAAAATATATGCGACTACTAATGTGCTTCTAATCTCCGCTTTTAATATTTGAAAATAAAGCTAATTTAAAATTTTACAAGATAATATATTATTTGAATAATGCTATATTCTATTGAATAGAAACTGTTTTGCATAATCCCAAAAAGTCCATTATTCAAAAGCTTAAAAAGGTTTGAGACACGTTTTGTTAATAAAAATGATATAACACATGTTCCTCAAATGAGTGACCGCAAATAAAAACATGGTTCATATTAAAAAATAACATAAAATAATATTGTAGTAGGTAGAGATATTTCAAAACATACTGATCGGATTTTCTTTAAAAGCAATAACGCTTTCCGAGGAAAAGCTTTTTTACCATCAGCGAGATTCGAGCCTAGGGACTAGCATACTACAGTTATTCTAATATGTTTGGAACCCACAAACCAAATTTACTAATTGGAATTGCATTGATATAATAACTTGGTCTATATATTTTATCAAATTTTGTTGTTTAACATAAGCCAAGATTGTACGCGTTATCTACAATGTAGTTTCAGTGATGTATGTATTACACTCACGTCCTATTTCACCTCAGGCTATTCGATAAAGCTGCCTTTGCTCTCCCCATATCACATTATAGCAAAATCGTTTAAGATTTTCAATTTAAAAGTTAGATAGAGTTCTTCTCAAAAATAAGCTTCATAATTTACTTTAATCTTAATCGCACATCACATTACATCGGGGACTAATTTTTGAATGAATGTACGTTAGGTATGGATGCAGGGAGTTGCAGGTTTTAGGGATTACGTATAGAATCCTAATCCACGCTTTTTTTGTTTTCTCTAAGACAGAAAAAAGAGCATATCTACATACATTGCACTTTTTTTGTTGGACTGTTTATTTAATAGTAGATAGATAACTAATCGTATAGGAGCTACCAACGTTGACAAGTGAGAATTTTAGTATAGTTGGTTCTTTGATATACTGTTCCTCTTGCTATTTCGGTTAGAGTCCGGGCTGTCTGGCTGGTCGCAGTGGTTGCGTTTTTTAGTGCGCATCTTATCTGCACAGGATAATTTCCTTAATTTTAAGTCATTTTTTAACGCGTAGTTTTTAATCTTTTGCCTTTAGATAGATCCATCAGACATAATTTTTTTATTGCAAGACGTTTTTTTCGTTGTTAAATAGGTGCCAGACGCAATTTTTTATTTCGTTTTTATAAAAAATTCAAATTATTTTAGAATGTCTGTAAATTTCATATTATGTTCTTCAAACATTATATAATCTAAAATTAATTAGCCAGACGCTAATTCGATTGTTAAGTATTAAATAATGTGTATAAATAAAAAAAAGTAATGAAGCATGCAGCTCATCAGCTAGTGTATTTTAATTATGTGACAGGAAATAATTGTAAGAATACAATATTCTTTATACTTGTTCTTATAAATAAAAGATATAATGAAAAAAAAAAACATAAAAGTGAAAAATAAATTAAAGTTACCATGTAGTTACATTGAAAAGAATGCAATAAAAACTATATCGATGAAGGTTAAACAATTACATTGTTAAATTTAAAAAGCCATCTTCATAATCATCATCATCATCATCTTCCCTCTCACTGTCAGAATTATTTATGTTATCGTCTAAGGAATTGTTATTGTTTTCCAATATTCCATCATCTGTAAACTAAAGAGAGAAACTAAGAAAATTAGTTTCAATATTGATGTACACACATACACACACACAACACACACACACACACACACCACACACGACACACACACGTGAACACACACACAATCGCATGTTTTAGTTTGTATTGAATTTAACTAAAGTAGTTAGCATGAATTTATATAGGTATACTAGCGGTCCGCCCCGGCTTCGCCCGTGGTACCTACATGTTTAAACTATCCTATCTCTCAAGTTGGATCGAACTGCACATGGTGTGCGAATTTTATTATAATCGGTTAAGTGGTTTAGGAGTCTTTTGAGGACAAACGAGATTTATATATATTAAGAATTAAGATTAATGAATTAATATTGTAATCATCATCACTACATAGTATAAAACAAAGTCGCTTTCTCTGTCCCTATGTCCCTATGTTCCTATGTCCCCTTAAATCTTTGAAACTACGCAACGGATTTTGATGCGGTTTTTTTAATAGATAGAGTGATTCAAGAGGAAGTTTATATGTATAATAACATCCATTAAATAGTGGAGAAGTACTGTTATTTTTGAGGTTTCTAATGTGATGTCGTAAATAATTACATTTTTTCCACTTACAGTGCAAACGCAGGCTGAACCCTACGAGTTTTATCAAAATAATGTACTAACTATCTTACTAACTAACTTTTCAATGTGTACTTGAAAAGGTCTACAGAAAAGTCCGTGATGGTATATGTCTATCTCTTATGGATAACCCACAATAACTTTTTTTTGTCATTTACTTTTTACGACAAATAATGGCTAATTTTCGAAGCGATTTTAACCAATACAGCATTAATCCTTAACCAATTAAAGACCTTGAATACATTGTTCATTTAATATAGATCTATATGGCCCTTTACACCGTATGATTTAAGTGAATATTTTCGAAGATATTACAGATTTAAAAATTGCGGGACGTAGCGTTTGCGGCGGTACCGGCCAGCCGCCCGCGGCCCTTTTATATATTTTATACCCGTGCGAAGCCGGAGTAGGCCACTATGTTTTTATATACAACGTTCACAGTTTTTCTGTAGTGTATTTAGTATCAGCACTGCACCCGTGCGAAGCCAGGGCGGGTCGCTAGTTAAGTAATAAAAAAAAATATTTTGTATAGAAGATTGTTGATGTACCCTAATAGTTTATTTTTTAGCCTAAGGAATAAAATGTACCAATGAAAGGTACTTGTTCCCACAACACAGGGAATCCTAGAGTAGGAACAATTCAATTTCTATGCATCTTATATTTTAGAAAAAAAAAGTTATTTTTTATTGTTATTTAATTTTCGCGGCCGACCCTTTCTATCTCTCTTGCACTTTAAACTATCTCTCCATATACACAATCATCAAATTGTTGTACTTACCTACTTTCACTACGTTTTTATTTGTACATATTTAATACTTAACAATCGAATTAGCGTCTGGCTAATTAATGTTAGATTATATTATTTTTGAAGAACATAATATGAAAATTACAGACATTCTAAAATAATTTGAATTTTTTTATAAAAACGAAATAAAAAATTGCTCATGGCACCTATTTAACAACGAAAAAAACGTCTTGCAATAAAAAAATTATGTCTCATGGATAGATCTAAAGGCAAAAGATTAAAAATTACGCGTTAAAAAATGACTTTAAATTAAGGATAATTTCCTGTGCAGATAAGATGCGCACTAATAAACGCAACCACTGCGGCCAGCCAGACAGCCCGGACTCTAACCGAAATAGCAAGAGGAACAGTATATCAAAAAACCAACTATACTAAAATGACTTTTTTTTAAACGTTAATAGCTCCCGTACCATAAAGTATCTCATCAAATAATAAAAATTGTAACCACTATCATAATGACATCTATGCTATGTCTTCAATACTTTTCTGCCAAACAAAATAATAATATCTCATTTGATTAAATCACTGTCTATCTATGTTCGTTTTAGGGCTGATTTTTCAATCCTTGGTTAAAACTTATTCGTCGAATAATGTATAAAACTTCCATTTTAAAAACGTATTCTAATTGCCCGTATTTGACAGTTTACGTGACATTTTAATATTATCGTGTAATACTTTATTGGACGGATAAGTTTTATCCAAGCATTGAAAAATCGGCTCTTAATAAAATAAGCTTGAAAATAAGAATATGGAAAATTTTTACGTCGTCTGAGTAATAATGTGAACTTGAACTCAAATTTATTGCGCACTACGCAACGTGGGTAATAATTATATATCCTAATTCACTAGTTTCTAGTTGTTTACCATACACGAAAGTGTGCTGTAAATCACAAACTTTACGAGCGGAACAATAGTCATTCCTAGTTTATTTTATTATAGTCTGTGTCTCTCTGTGCAAGATGAACGATCCCCAGAGAATTTCCACTATTTGGCACACGTTAACTAACGTAGTATTACCTTCTAATTTTACTAGTTGGAAGAAAATAATGTCTTTGTAGGACATGTAGATTGTAGGCACAATTTTGTTATGTATCCTGTCTTAAATAATAAATTAATGGAGAAATGAGTCCCTGTCACTGCAGCTATATTATTTATAGAATACAAGTCGATAATAAATAATTAAAACGGTTTTCTCGTTACGTTATATGTAATTTTATGCTCCAAATGAATAACAGCGTCTAATATGAGTAGGTAAATCTGTCTGCCCCAAATATTATAATATGTCTACAACTTAATAAGAGAGTTAGACCTATAGTCCGTACTTAATTAACTGAACTGCTTGAAATGTTCAAGTAATCTCAAGCAACTGTTTCTCCTTTGGCTGATTATATTATTTAGTGAATTATATAAAACTCCCACAATAAACCTAGAAGATAAGATTGTTTTCATGTTATGAAACTGTAATAACTATTATAATTGGTGTATTTTTAAAATTCCAAAGATTGAAGAAGGAATTTTAATAAGTCTAGGTACTGCAATGCACCTAAATTCCTAAAAAGCAACATAAGATCACACAGTACACTCATGCGTGACATTTTTTTATTAACTCATTTCAAAAATGTATTTGTTTAAAAATAACATATTACCTAATTAGAATGACTTTTTTATCAACTGTAAGAAGAAAGTGCAAGCTATTAAAAATAATCCCATTCTTCTCTTGTAAACAGCCGGTACATTAAACGTTACTCACTTAAGCTTTGATGTTTTTACACCTGCCTATATCATCCGGTTCTTACAGCATTATTTCACTCATTCGAATTTAAAGTGTTTGCAAGAATGTGAATTTACCTACGTGTTGCGTGGATTATACGCGATAGAATGAACTATTTAGATCACGAGATTGCATTAGCGGCGCACCTTGGGGTCGTGAAAATTGAAATACGTTTGATTAATCGTGTCGCACCCTTTCGGCTTCCTGACTATTTCCGTATTCCACGAGTTTTGATACTTTGTGGAACTTCTGGTTTAATGTAACTGTTTTTGTAATATTGAAAGATGAGTAATGTAGGCACGTGAATAGAATATGTAGGTACTTATAACATTATACAACTTGTTGAAAGTTATGATGATCCCTTAGTGACTTTTTTGTGGTACCTATACCTACCTATTAATTACTTTACTCAATTATTATTCATGTTTAAAAATATAAATCTATTTTTAATTCAAATGATTAAATATAAAAAGCATTACAGTCCCTTTTTTTGCTACCGATATACCGATATAAATCTAACATGAGAAACTCAATCATTTTATTGTAACAAGTAAATACATATAGTAGGTATTTATAGTATTTAATGTTCAAATGTGTTTATGTTTATTAAAATAATATTTATAAACATCATGCAGACACTTCGTTGTAAACATATATTACCAGCAAATAACTTTTGTTGCGTTCAGTGACATTTTGTTATTTTTACACAAAGAAAATATCTCTGAAATGAAGCATTCAGTAAGTATTCTCTGAAATTGGAAACTCGAGTCGGGCAAACGTTCAACTTTTCATGACATGTCTCTCTATATATAGGAATTCCCGAAATTACAAATTTTAAACGAACCAAATAAAACAGTGTATTCATGCAATGCGAATGTGTGATCATGAATCATAATATTATGAAATAATTCTTAAAATAAACAATATTAATGAAAAATTATCATGATATCAACAGGAGGATGCATTCTTAAAATTAATGTATTTCATATCAAGAAGTGTAACAATAGGTATGTGAAGGAAAAAAAGTATATTAAATAAATAAGAACAATTGATCAACAGTTAAAATAATAAAAAGAGTGTCAAATACTTATCAATATATATATACCGTCCAACACGATAAACCATCTTAAATATCTGTAAGTAAATTTGCATAATTACTTACCAATACATCATTTAAATGCTGACAGGCGAATAATGAATCATCTTATAATATTATCATCATGCATGGGATATCGGTTGAAAATCAACTACAAAGTCTTTAAAACATGAGAAGAATATCCAAAGCAATCCTGTTTAGTATTTAATAATAATTAAAAGCAGAGATTGTGTACACATTTGTTGACAGATTTAGAAGATTGTGGGTTATTCACATTTAGTGATAATGTTTCGCTTTATTTCTAGTAGGTTCCTATAGATTTTTTATTAGAATACAATAATTTATTACCTGTATTCTTTGTTTTCAAATTGACAATATATATACCTAGTTTATCAACGAAGGTAAACATTGAGCTTTTATTTGTTATGATCTTCAATGTATTGGAGAAGCAAACAAGTTTTATAACCAAAGTAGGATCATAATTTCCTTGTACCTATTGGTGGTTTCAGAAAAGTTTGTCAAAGAAGGAAACAGCCTCTGTAAGTTATTTAGTTTCATAATTCGGAAAGCCTCATGATAACATTTATGGATTCTTTATTCAATCAGAATTCTGGATCGATTGTCGCAGTGTTCAACAGTCTGGTACCTATATAAATTCGGCTTTATCACCCAATTTCGAGCATTAAATCCTCAACTATCTATACATATTTTATTAGTAGCGCTTAAACCAGAATTTTATATTCAAAATTCTCTCTTTAAGAATAGAACAATTTATGTAGAATCAATAAATAGAAGATGTATTTATTCACCACTAAATGGAAAGAAGTAACCTTGTCCTACATTGAGCAAGTACCGGGGTTCATTATTAGTATACGGCTTTGCTAACAAGTGATAAAAATTTATTGCAGAGCCCAGACAGATTTGGCGATTGTTTTATCGTTATGTTTTTCTGATCTGTTTTGTTCAATTTTTTATTTGTATCTTAGTTTTGCCAATGCAATAAATAACCGATGTTTTTCACTGTTATAAAATATATCTTATAACTATAATATCTGTATACAGTCATCTATTGTTCCTAAAAAAAGAAGTCCCATTATTTGAGTAAGTATTTACTATTTAATGTCGTTAGGGAGGTATGTACATTGTATCTACGTATATATGTAGGTATATTCTTCGCCTGAAAGACACTTTAGCTAACTAAACAAAAAACTAAAAAGTAACATGGGAAAAACAACGAGAAAATTTAGGACGTCGACGGACACTGTTTTCTAACTTTGAAAATCGATCAATAAAACTCTCATCATTCATTTATCCCAAGCTTAGATCCCAAGACCCGTAAAGGGATACGGGATATGACATTTAAAATCAAATCAACTATGATTTATATTATCTTAATTTCGCCAATATACCATTACTATAAACAGTGTTCGGAAATATATTCACTATACAAATGTTCAACAACTAACTTCGTTTTTTCCGACTTCAAAAATGGTGGTTTTCAATTCGACTGTATATTTTCTTTTTGGTTTCCTTAGTTCAGAACTGTCAACTGGGTGAACCGATTCTGATTGTTCTCTTATTATTTGAAAGCTAGTTCCTCCCGCATCTAGTCATGAAAATTTTAAAGTAGTTTTGTTTTTTGTTGAAAATAATTAATCAACTTTTAATTTTATCTTCAATAGTTTCTCTATGATTCATTAAAGATAAAAACAAGAAGTTTTCGAGCATCACTGGATTAACAACACGCTTTAATAAATTACAAGTGTGTCATAACATTGTAACACATAAATCAGACAAATTCACAGCATAATCATAGCAAACGTTTATATGCATCACGCACAAGAGTAACATTGTGGAAATCATCGTAAAACCAGGTAACAGAACTAGGATTATATTTTGCGTAGCAAATAATTTTCTTATACTATATTGTTATATTACCCCATAAATGTTGTGTTTTTAATAAATACCACATTAATACCTAGACAATATTACAAGATAAATTAAAAACGAAGGATTTATGAAAAATACGTTTCAGAAAAAAAACATCGCGCTGGCATTATTCATAACAGCAAAAATAATTCAATAAATAGTTGTAGTTAACAATATCATAGATATTATTTTGTTTCCAATTGACAGAAAGACACACCTGAAATTAAATGTAGTTTTCAAATTCTAAATATATCCCAAATACCATTAATATCCCTTCCTCGAATTCTAGTGCGATGCGCTTAATAACAAGAAATGAGTTATTATAAACATAATTTATTTCAGTACAATACCTATTCCCACCACTTAAACGCATTCAACAGAACGTGGCAATGTTTGCATTATAAATTACCGATATTACACAAACATTGGGATATATTTTATTGCGCTATAAAATTTAAGACCAAGTATCTAAATGGAAGATCGTACCGCAAACGTTAAGGAATTTTTATACACGTTCATTAAAAGTTTTTGCTTTTCGTGATGTGTTTGATATTTGGCTATTTGAAATAGCTTAAAAGAATAAACCTGAACATAAATAGACAGAATAGTTGGGTACCTATGAGCAAAGTACAAAAAAGTCCTACCTAATCGGTAGGAAATTTTAAATTTTTGAATGAATGAATTAATCAATGTAAATGTTAAAAGACACTCACATGTACATAGATACTACCTATAACTACTAGCTGAAAAATTGAAACCAGGCTGCTACATATAAAAATATGGAATGAGCTTCCATGTAGAGCCCATGGTAATGCTCAATGCTCATTTTTTCGAATACAAAATTTTTAGCTGTAGGTAATCACCATTCATTTCTGTTATTTCTTAATAAGCTAACGATAACGATATAAAGATATGCGTGTATTAACGTTGATGATAAAAACCAGTCAATAATACAAATAGTTTTAATTAGACATTGTTGCGAATGTTGTTACAGAATTTTATTACCTTACGTACTTTTATAATCGCAATTTCAGGAAATGTGTTTACGTTCCCAGTAATACACAATAATGCGGTCATTGTATAGAAACGTAGTAAAAAGCTCTAATGCCGGGTACTTAGCATAAAATAGAAACACTTTATGTGATTTACTGTGTATTAGATTCGTGTATCAGCGTGAATAACAAAAACCTTCAAACAATTTTATAGCAATGGTAGTCATGCGTCAAATTTTAACAACAAATTGAGTTCCAAATTTACAAAACAATTAAACATTCTTAAATTCTATAAATATCTACCTTATACAAAAAATACTACTGTTTCACTGGTGCGTTAATTACATGGAAGACAATATTTTAAAGCAGATAATTTAATTTTGTTTAGCTTATAACTATTAAATCAAACGCATAGTTTGCGGTTTTGCGGTTAGCCTTAGCACGAAGTAACCACATAGAAATCGTTTATCATGCATACATTTATTTACACACGTCAGCATTTACGTATCGGAAAAGTATTTCGACAGAGGATATGTAATAATAAGCAAATGTGCTCCTTGTGATATCTGACGAAGGTGCTACTATTGATCCAATTTCTTTACACTACGGCTACCCAGTCTACTTGACCGAATCTGTGACTAGAATATTTAAGCCGCTATCCGTCAATCTTTTTCTAGAGCAAATACGCTATTTAGGTTAACAAAGAAAATCCCATTCAGGATGTTATAATCATTCAAAATTGTTTAACGTTACCAAGAACTATCCTCAATTATTTAATAGAATACAAAAACAATTGCCTATATTATTTTATTTTAACACAGGACAGTCTTGTATCAAAAGTAATTTATCTAGAGAAAAGCGTTATCTGCTATGCTACTTTATTTAATTACGTTCATCGAGTATGTTAACGTAGCTGAAAGTACTTAATTTGTCGCAACCTTTTTCCGATTCACAAAATATCAGAATGTCACGCAAAACGTTCATAAGTTTTATAATGTAGCAATCCGCAGTGTACTTACTTCCTACTTATGAAAACCGGCCGAACATTCCCAGAGTGATACAATAACATAGCGAAGTAAAATAACTGCTCAAGCCCAAGAACTTATTTATTGCGGAAGGGAACAAAACAAAGTTTATATTTATATTACAACGTCCGTTCGTAATTAAATTTTAATCGAGGTTTATTTACAGCAATTACCATAAATTAATATTGAATAGTAGGTAATCAATATGCAAAAAATATCCACATCATTCACTTAATTATTAAATTGCTATAATATTATGTACACATTTATAATTTTAATTGTTACATTGAAGGGCAGCTTAGAAAAAGGAAAATTGTAACAACTATGACTCAGTGTAATCTTAAAATAGTTTGCAAAATCTTTGGTCTTTAAAGCATAAGCTTTCACGCGATCAACATTAAGAGCTTAACTGCTTGATTGAAATAGTGACTAGATTTTTAAAAGACTAGATGTACAGTTCCAAAAATAAGCTTATCTGCGGCTCCGCGGAAAAATATCAATGATATTTTATTTATATTCTATTCATTTAAACGGATGATTCATAAATAACAATTTGAACTATTGGTGGTTTTTGTTGAGTAGGTGACGGAGAATTTATATTTCTTATGACGGCCTCCAAAGCTGCTTCCCATTCGAGCTGGCGCTTCTCAGCTAGGGCTTCGCGACCACCGCTCAGTCGTGGCATTGTTACCTGCGAATAAATTATTTAATTAACATAATTTATAATATTTATGATAACACTAGTATTTTATTTTTCATATTTAAACCTGTTTAGTAAATTGGAGGCTTAAATATTTATATGGTTTTTAATAAATTTTAACTTTACAAGTAGGAAAAAACTCCATGAAACTTTCCATTTGCTGTTTTTTTTTAATACTATTGGTTTTATGAAAACGTCGAATTTGAATTCTTATACTTCCGATCCATTAGCTTATGACGACACTTTTATAATACTGCTCTAAAATCTGAATAAATTATATGCTTACGTTTTGAAAAGGCCCTATCTAACTTCCAAATCTATCACATTGTACAATTATGGAAACTAATCAAATATATCAAAGGGACCACAAAGGGACTTGTCTATATGCTCGTAATCTTGGTGTTAGAATGGACGGAGTCACGTAAATATTCGAATACGACGGTATCAATAATTTCATCACGCAAAACTGAATGTGTCACGTGGGACATGTTGTGTTTTATGATTATGTCCTAAGGTTGAACATGTTCGCCAAATATGAGACCCTAATCCCACCGTTAAATATAATATTCAACGTTTTGATTCCGATCATAAATTTACAATTTACGTAGAATACAAGCTACCATCAAAATAATAATTGGACGAAATAAACCAAAACAATATTTCATGAACAAGTTTTCTTACACTTCACTTATTTATAATTTTTTAGCAATTAATACTTACAAAATTAACAATATATTGTACAGCAGAACCACAATCTCGATTAGTCCCTACTTTAAATGGGCTACCTGGCAACTATTGCTTAGTTACAATCAAATTATACACACATTATACATATGGATGTAGCCTGTAGGTAATCATAGAGAAACGTTGAGCTTGTACTAATATTACCTAAGAGCATACCGTATTTTCGCCTTTCGGTAGTACTTACATAACATGGACGGCCAGAAAAATAGCTTATTAAATCGGAGTCGAGTAAATAACAGAGATTACTGGATCCAAGTAATATCATACATGATAATGTTCGCCCGACCTTAATAATTTTGGTATGATCCCGAGAATAAGCAAAGGCGGTACGCGGTCGATTCTTTTGAAATTTTTATGTTGTGGCTCATAATTTTACAAATAAAGTGCGGTACATTTGAAACTTGGAACGATGTGGTTTATCCATCGATATTTATATATTTTATGACTATCTTTAAATCCGCAGCAACGATAGGTTGCAGCAATATCCATACAACATTGACACGTAATGGTCGGATCTCTGTGAAGGTCGACGGTCTGTCGGACCGCCGCGCTGGGCGCTGACGCACTTTTATAACAACACGATGTTTTACAACCGCGGGATCGGAAACATATAAAATTATCCAATAATGTTTGTATATGTTGGACATACATTCAGGAAATTCACTATTTGTGTTAAATAATAATCAAAGCATTAAAAGCCAAAAAAAGCTTGACATAAAAATACCATCGCATCAATTACGAACATAATAGTGTTATTCGAAGAATTTTATGGGATACTAAAACTAAAAGGGTGGCTATTGCGCCATTGAAACATTCATCGACCTGGTTTGAATGTACCTAGTAGTAGTATCAAGCATTTTCAATTAAGACACTATTACAAGTTTCGGCTCATAAAAACTCTTATATAAAATTAAGATAAGATTACCATCAAGTTTTCGTCTAATAGCCAAAGTACGCTTCAAATATACATGTTCAAAGAAGTTTATCTTTATGTAATTTATTGCTTATAAAAGATCAATCGCGATCTGTCCGTTACTCGAAAATCTTGTTTATGAAGACGGACGTCTGTCGACTTTGCGAAGCCCGAAATCTGTGCCCGAAATTGAGAAGTTCTTTGAACTTGATGTCCATCGATATCATTTTGATGTGTTATGAATTACACATGAGTTGTCGTTACATTGATCATTTTAATTTCAAGCGATCATAGGATCCGCTTCTTTTTTTACAATTTATTTTTTTACAATATTAACTACCTACTGGTTTATTTTTAATTAATAAATAAATTATCCGAATTAATATACTTAAGCCACAAAACTACAATTTAAACCGGACGCTTTAATTTCCAAGACAGTTTTAAGCCAGCAGTAAATTTGTACAAAACACAATTAAAATACTTGGTTAATGGGTACTCACGATAGTTAAAACCTTCCGAAGGTCGTGCAGCGCAGACACGTCGACTCCTCTGCCGGCGTCGCCGAGCCTCCTTAATGTGTCTGCCAGTGGACCTGACAGCGCTCGCAATTGTTGCCAAGAACGAGCGTATTGTCTACGAACTAGCTCAATAATAGTAGACGTGAGCGCCAAACCGATTAGTATATACAACGTACATAGTAGCATATACTTCGGTCTCTCTGAAAGTAGGACGACAATGAGAAAAGTTGCATCTGCATCGTACATAATCCGCAATGATGACGTAAATAAAGCTAAACCACAATATCGGAATTTTTATGCTTACTTGGCACAAGATCGCCGAATCCAATAGTTGTCATAGTAATGAAACAAAAGTAAAATCCATCATAAAAAGTCCAATCGTCTTCCCACATTTTAAATAAACCGGCACCAGCTGATAGATATACGAATAAAAATCCGACAGCCCAAAACGCGTACAGTGAGCGTTGTCCAGCTGGATTTGCTTCTGACACCCGGTTACACCATTCTAAAGATAACAAAACAAACTTCATGAAGATACGTATATAAGTTCTTTTAAGCCTTTGATGAGAGATTTATGAGCAATTTGATATTAATAGCCAAAATAAATCACCAGTGAAACTTACTTGGCATCTCCGGTAAATGTTTAGCTATCACGGACACAAATGTTGCAAACACTCTTCCCAAATCAGCAATCACTGTGAGCGTCAACGGTATTCCAACAAGTGCGTATATTATACAAAATAACCGTCCCCAAAAAGTTTCAGGCACTATGTTTCCATATCCTAAAAAATATTTAACTATACACACATGGATTATATTATTAACACAGTTATTGAACCACAGTAAAAAAAAAACAAAATTTAAACAAACTTATTGAATGCTTACATGTTTTTACACACCTATTGTAGTGAGCACAGTGGATGAAAAGAAAACTGCTTGTAATATACTCCATTTCTCTTCTAAAGGTGGAAAATTTCTTTCTATTTCTAAAGCCAATCCACTACCAGATGCTTCCTCTAAAACCTATTAAAATATATATTCTCTACTTATTTTTTACTTTGTAAAGTAGAAAAACGTAGTATTAAAGAACAAATAATATTTCATTTTAACTTTAATATGATTTTAGCTAAACATTAAGAAATATTTCATCATTTCAGTTGACTTACTTTTTCGTAAATGGATAGTTGGGCGCTCAGCAGTTTCTCCATGCTCACAACTTCAGTGCCATTAAAATTGAAATCCGATACCACTCGTATTAAATTCCAGCGTTCAGTGAGTAAGCGGTCTCGAACATATTCCTGCTTTGCCATTTCTGCTGGATACTCTAATGCTCTAAATACCTATATTTAAGAAACACAACTATTCAGTTTAATATTCGCTATAGGTACATGAACAATGATTATACACAAATAATGAAATATATAAATCAATAAATCCATCTCATATCAAGAACAACAAAAAAATCATAATATGTATTACCTTAATCTTAAAATAAGTAAACTGAAATCATATCAAATCGCTTTATTTACAAAAACATATTACAATTATAGTATAATGATTGTATAATAAAACATAATATGTACAAGTATAGCCTAGAAATGTTCAAACTCTCTCTCAAAAAGGCACTCTGGAGACTTTTTTAACTTTGCATTATCAGTGCCGTAAAAATTACTCGTATCACCAATATTCTTTATTACTGGTTTGTATGGTGGATACGTTCTTTGGTGTAGAATTGAATGCCAATCGATATCTTCGAACCATACGTGCTTCTTGATGTCAAAGACACCTGCTTTCAAAGATCCGAAACGTTTTATGGGATCCACTTCTAAAAGATTCTTTACCAATGATTTACAAGCTGGTGTCATGCAATTAGGGGTTTTGAAAGAACCAGCCAATATTTTTTCATACAGTTTCATCGAGTCTGAACTGTAAAATGGAGGGTATCCAGCGATCATTTCAAATATAAGAATACCGAATGACCACCAATCCACAGAAAATGTATAGCCCTTTGATAAAATAATTTCCGGGGCTATATATTCAGGCGTTCCACATATTGTCCATGTTCTATTACGTATGATTTTACAAAAACCAAAGTCACCCAATTTAATGTATCCAGATTCGGAAAGAAATATATTTTCTGGCTTAAGATCTCTATGTACAACACTACAATGGTGTAAATATTCTAGTGCGAGAACCATTTGCGCAGCGTAGAACTGTGACAAAGGCTCTGATAGATTTCCTAATCTTTTTAATAGAGAAAATAATTCTCCTCCAGGTTCAAAAGGCGTTATAAGGAATATATAAAAATTATCCTTGCAACAAAATTCTAAATTAAGAACAAATGGAAAAGTGACACTTTCTAAAATTTTCTTTTCAAGGAAAAGTTGCTTAACATTCTTCTTTTTTATAACTTGAACCTTCTCTAATGCCTTCATGGCAAGATATTCGAGTGAAATTTTATCTCGAACTAGAAAAGCGGTTCCAAATGCGCCTGTTCCTAAAGTTGCCATGAGATCAAAATCCTCAGATGACTTCTCACGCTTCACAGGATTAGTAAAATGTTCTAAAAAATCTTGCTTTAGTACGTCCAAATAGCGCTTATGGTTCAGTTGTAACTCATAAGTATACGGTTTAATTTCCTGCTTAGAAAAAGTCATATTCCTACATTATTAAGTAAATTAAGTGTTGTAAAGAATTATGTGCTTCCACAACATACATAATATTTGGTCAAATTCAAGAAAATGTCACACACTGTAATGATCATGACATTGATATGTAAAGAATAGACATAAGCAATAAAGAACAAATCATAGTATATCTCGATTCTGTGGAGACTACTCTTTATAAAAAATCATTATTATAATCATGTTGTTTCTAATTTCATGCAGTCTCACTTATTTGTCTCAGTAGTCGGTGAATATATCGCATAATGTCCTTATATTTCTAGATAAATATTTGACAATTTTCATTAAAAATCTTCGAATTCTTTTTCATATAAACATTTAGATGATTTTTTTAATTTCTGTTGTTCCATTTCAGGAAAATTACTTGTATCGCCTGGAGATGGACATATTGGAACAAATGGCGCAGGTAATCTTTGGTGGAGTATTGATTGCCAGCAAATATCAAAGAACCAATTATGACTCTTTATGTCAAATACTCCGTTTTTCAATGATCCTAGCCGTTTCGTCGGATCTACTTGCAATAACCCTTTTACCAAACTCTTACAATCGGGCGGTAGCGAATCTGGACATTTATATTGCCCTTCTAATATTCTTTCGTACAACTTGCTTGGTTCTGATGCGAAAAAGGGTGGATGGCCGGATCCCATTTCAAAAATTAAAACACCAAGTGCCCACCAATCCACTCCAAATGAATATCCTTTTGACAGTATCACTTCTGGCGCTAAATACTCAGGTGTTCCACATAAAGTCCACGTTTTCTTCTTCAGTACTTTACAAAATCCGTAGTCGCATAACTTAATGTATCCATTGGTATCTACTAAAATATTTTCCGGTTTTATATCTCGATGAACAATACCACAGTGATGCATATATTCTAGGGCCAACGTTACTTGACTAGCGTAAAATTTTGATAATGGCTCCGAAAATCCCCCATATTTCTGAATATATGTAAAAAGTTCACCTCCAGCAATATAAGGTAATATGAAATATAAATATAAATTATCTTTAAAAGCAACGTCCAATGATATAACATTTGCAAAATGCACACTTTCTAGTATTTTCTTCTCCAATATTAAATGTTTCACGTGCCTCCTTTCAACTACAACTCTTTTCTCGACAACTTTCATAGCGTGATAAGTAAATGTTCCTTTGTCTCTTACTAAAAATACTTCTCCATAAGCACCACTTCCAATTGCTTTAATATTATCAAAGTCATCTAGTGTTTTATCAGCATTGGGTGGATCCTCATATCTCTTTTTGAATTCGTCTTTCAGCATATCTAGGTATCGCAAGTGATCTTTATGGTTTTGATCAGTGTATCCTGCAGTAGGAGCAGTACGATCATGTGCATACATACTCTTTATTATACGGCTGTATATATTTTACATAATTCATATATCAAATGATAAAATCACCTCCAAAATATAATTGTATAAAAATCATTTTGTCATAATATATCCGTCCATAATTCACGACTTTGGCACATCTTTGGCATTCATCGAAAACTGCTAAGTACTACAGATTATCGTAATTTACAAATTACGCAAATTACCTTTATAAATTTCAGAATTTATGTAAATTTAACTTTAACACTTAGACTTTTACATATTTTTTTATAAGTAATTATATTTTAAAATATTGCAATATAGATTAATATTTGTAATAACATTTTTATTTTAGCAAAAAATGTGTCAATACTTTCGACCCGAATAAAATAAGCATCTATGGTATTGGTTAGTATGAAATTTCAATGTGACGTGAAATAGAACCCCATATAAAAAATTACTTATTTTCATCTTAATAGCCTATGAATAATTTTTCAAACTGTTGTCGAAAAGAGATATCGATGCTATGGCAGAAGATGCCAAAAGACATATTTATTCGCCACATCCTGAAGGATACTCGCAATCTAAGCAAGAGCAGTACAAACAATATCTTAAAAAATTGCAACACAATTTTATCGAAGCGTGGAACGAAAAATTGGAATGTAATGCAAGCTTGGGTGATTTCGAAAAAATTAAAGTTTTAGGTACAGGAGCGTTTGGAGTTGTTTATCTCTCTAAATACACAAAAACAGGAAGATACTATGCTATAAAAATGATGGAAAAAGAAAAAATTGTAAAAATGAAGCAGATTGAACATAGCTACTATGAAAAGAAAATACTTTGTGGACTGAACTTCCCTTTTGTGGTCTATATGAAATATTTCTTTAAAGACAACGTATATTTATACTATGTCCTTCCATTTGTGGCAGGAGGTGAGATGTTTACGCATTTGAGGAAATTAGGAAAGTTTGATGAGAGCACTGCAAAATTTTATGGAGCCCAGGTAGTTTTAGCGTTGGAATATTTACATACGTGTGAGTTAGTGTACCGTGACTTAAAACCAGAAAATATTCTCATAGAACGAACTGGCTACATAAAAATCACAGATTTTGGCTTTTGTAAACTTGTTCGCGGCAGAACATGGACCTTGTGTGGAACTCCCGAATATCTCGCACCTGAAGTTATTTTGAGTAAAGGGTACGGTATGTCTGTAGATTGGTGGTCACTTGGTATATTAATATTTGAAATGAACGCTGGCTACCCACCATTCTATGCATCCGATCCGATGAGAATTTATGAAAAAATCGTAGCAGGAAAATATCGGTGTCCTAGCCATTTTACCCCTGAACTTCGAGATTTGCTCGCACATATTTTGCAAGTGGATATAACGAAGCGTTACGGAAATTTAAAAGATGGCGCCCTTGACTTTAAAAATCACAAATGGTTTCGACAAATAGATTGGGACGGTCTCCTGAATAGTCGAATTCAGGCGCCATTTGTTCCCAAAATACGATCACCCGGTGACACTTCTTACTTTGAAACTTATGAAGATGAAAAAATAAAGGAGAGTCCTGTTTGTTTATATGAAGAAGAGTTTGCTGACTTTTAAAATATTCATTTTTCACTTTAGTACTATTTTTCATTTACTTAAAGAGTTCTGATTTTAGTTTAAGCAAGCACTTTTAACGAAATAAGGTTTACTAGTAGGCTATGGTGTTGAAGTGCGTTTTGTCTTGTAAGTCACGATGTAATGCTGTGTTATGTACACAATTAAATAATTGAATAAAATATAATGTTATTTTTTATGTTGAGGTCAACAAGATAAAATAATACAAAATTTATTTATTGGATTTCTACTATATTTTTTGGCAACACGTCAATAGTTTTAGAAGACAATGACGCTATGCATGTTCTGACATCATTATGTTTTGTTCTAATTAGCTAACACAAATAATCACCCAACTACACGTAACATAGGTACATTATGGGAAAAGGAAGTATCAAAAATTTATGATAACATCACTGCTATAAATATAATATTTAAACTTGAAATTATATTACATACTAGCTGCGCTCCGCGGTTTCAACCGCGTGGCTCCGCTTCTGTTGGTCTTAGCGTGATGATATATATGAGCCTATAGCCTTCCTCGATAAATGAGCTATCCAACACCGAAATAATTTTTCAAATTGGACCAGTAGTTCTTGAGATTAGCGCGTTCAAACAAACAAACTCTCCAGCTTTATAATATTAGTATAGATAAACCGACATATAAAATCGTACATCTGAGTCAAAAATCTCTTTACGTTGAGGTTTAGTCAGAACTTCTGAATAATAATAGTTATTACCATTCCTTCTTTGAAAAAAATATATATGCCTGTCCAAAACTCGTATAATAACAATGGATATTATAATGATGATGATTTCATCAAACCTTTGTGAAATTACACATTCTCAGAAGAAAACTTATAAAAAACATGGGTTTTTTATAAGTTTTAGTCGAAATTATATACCTAACTATTACTATTCTTTAAGCCTTAATTCACACATAGTTGGGTATACCTCATGCTTCTTCCAAGTTTTGCGTATTATATTGTATTACTACCTACTACAGCTAGTACTTTACAATCCTTCTGACTTTATAAATATTATTTGATATAAACATCTTTACGTTGGTTATCGGACTATTTTATACGTACCAGTCCACCACCGGCCGTATACAGCATGAGGGCGACAAACAATCCGACATGAGAAAGGGCAGCTTTAGGAAAATATCTTTCCCATTTCGACGGAGGAGGAGCACCGCCCATCAACGTCTCTGTCTCCCAGCTAACATTCTTCACTCCTTTACACATCGTGTCAAAACACTTGATTCAGCATTAAAATAAATTTAACCATTTTTCACCGAAGACTGGAGCTTCATAGTGACTAATAGTGTCTGAAAATATAAATCATTATTTTTACGCTTTATATAAAAGATAAAGATGTGAAAAGATAAAACAAAATTACACAAATTGGTGTGTGTATTTAAAAAGAAATGAAGAAAAAAGAAAAAAGCCTTTTAATTATCACTAAATAATATACAAGTTGTCAAACTGTAGCACGTAATTGACCAACTTATAAAAACTATTGTAAGCTAAACAATATTATGTAATATCACGTTCAAGAGAAACATGACCAATGTACACTGTAAATGTACTGACCTACTTTGAACAAGGAATTTCTGCAGGCTTTTACCATAAACTTTTTCTGATTACCAAAAGTAGGTTATCCCTATATAACCTTATCTTTCCGATGTATCAGTAATTTAGAAAATTACAATATAATTTAAAAGCACTTTTTAAGGATAATGTAGCCTGCAATGGCGTCAAATTATGTAAGAAAGAAAACCAGACGATGTAGAAAACTTCTTAAGTCGAGATAAATAAATTCGCTACTTATCATTTTTTTTATTATGCTACACAAAATAGCAAATTCAAATAAAACACTTTATGATGGAAAGTTTCCCATTAAATTACAAAATAATATTATATCCACTAAACGTACCTGACATTTGATTAATTATAATACACTCACATTAACTCGAATAAAAAAAAAACTGGTAATAATAATTATACATAGATAAAACGTGCAAATGTTTCACCGTTAATAATGTAAAAAAACCTCATTTAAATACCGGCCACAATCACGTGACTTAAGAACGAACTTTTCGAGAATGAAACGAAAATAGCGTTTTACGGGAACATCCTATCCCGACAGCGGTAGGCGATAAACTGAAAACCGTTTCAATACTTCAGGCTAGTAAAGCTAAACCCAGAGCTTTGAAAAGCTTAACCCCTTGCAATTAATCGAGTTTCGCTACGCGTTTAGTTTCCAAATTCCTTTAATGTATTTAATTCGATTGCCTAAATGTATATCATTTACATAAATTGAATCTTATTAACAAAACACTGACGCCTTATTTCCGTATCGGAATCATAGGCCTACTTAAGGAACATCAATATTACACGAAAATTAAGTCTATTATGTTTCCTTATCAGGAATATGGACGTTTACATTAAAGATTTATAACTTTAAAATTTTATTCGCCTCCATGCAATAATAAAAATTAATATAAAATTAAAAACAATGTAATGAGATAATTAACCTTACCTACTCATTCAAATTAGGTATACCTAGCTAAAGTTTTATTGCTAGTTTAGTTTATTAACTACATACCTTTATTGTCTGTGGTGTTGTATAATTTTTTCTTTTCTTTTAATTTGCACTAAGATAATATGTTTTTTATTAAATCATACAAAAACAGGCTGTATTTGTCTCAATGTCAAACATAGGGTGCCACTTACTTTTTAAAACATGGGACAGCTATCAATATTTTTATTTTTTGTTATTAACTTATTCTATACTTCTAGGGAGTTTCTTTTGTCAGCCGACCCAGACATGCGGGAATAATGTAGGCCTAGTTTCTTATAATATCTTAGCATGTCCTCTAGCTATTACGTAAAATTATGATAAACAATACTGCATTGAAGCTTTACATTTAAAACACTCATAACCTGCAATGCTACGCTATATTTTTATTATTTATGATATAAGTTCATATCTGAGGTGATAAAGCACATTCATATTAACAAACCTATACGTAGGTATTCTCATATCATTATATGAGTAAACGTACCCATGCTATGATAACATATGCATGATAACATTTGCTGTTATCGGTTTTCGGGATCTACATTAAGCCGTTCCAAAGAGACGTATAGGTATTTACCTGATGTGCTGGCAAAGTATCAGCTTTACATTTAAATTACGTATTGATATTGATGAGTATTAATACGTAACAAAACACTCCATGTGAGTTATCTTAACACCAGAAATACAGGTGTATTATTCACGAATTTGGAGCGCGCTTCTTGTTTAGCATTCTGACTTAGGTATTTGCATATCATTTATTTATTTATTTATTTGAAAACTACACAGCTTACAGTTTGACTTAATCTACTTATATCTATGATACAATACGCCAATTACGAGTTTTACAATTATTATCAATTATATGTATATTTAAAACAGTAACTTATTAAAGAGTGGTGAGTTGTGTGTGTGGGTGAGTGCGTGCGTGCGTTTGGGTGTGTTTGTGTGTATGTATGTGTGCGTGTGCATGATTAAAATGTGTTAGGTACGTTTGATAATATTTTAATTACATTGGTTTTAAAACGATTGTGAGGACTGTTAAATATGTCAAGAGTAGAAATTTTTTCATTGTATATCAAAGGTAGGCGATTAAAGAGTGAGTTCTTCATATATTGATTTTGACATCATCTGATCATACAACACAAATCACCTGCTATCTTGTATCTACTATCCATTGCTAATAATATACATGTGACACCAATTCTTTGTGTCTGCTAAAAGTGATGAAGGGAATTTGACCTTGAACTTTGACGAAGGACATATACACTATTTCTTTTCGTCAATACAAATAAGGCGAATTAAAGAATGTACTCTATTACACCTAGGTATATGAAAGCACAGTGACATAGGTGTGTGTTTTAGTATTACTAAGCTTATTCGGTAACAATATGTTAGGAAAATCACTCTCTGCTTAAAATCGTACGCTTTTAACTGACCTGGGTCATTCCGTAAGCTTTGCGATAAGCTCGTTAAGAGGAGGGTCCCTAAATTTTATGTGAATTTGCATTAATATTCTGAAACAGTCACACATACAATCAAAATGGAACTTTAGTATGTATATGATTTATTGGGTCTTTTTCTTTCCATGTACAAGACAGTTACGTAATTGTAACATTTTCGCTCGATTCATTTTTTATTCAAAAATTATACCTTTTTTAAGGATTATTACATTTTTTTTAAGATTTACTTGGACTTTAGGTCTAAAATAAATGTTAACAGTAAGAAAATAGTTTACTATCCAATCCCAAGATATCCCAAGTTTTTAATCCCAAGTTTTTCTCTAGATCAATTATTACTTTAGATATAAACGAAATAAGAATTGAGACTTACGACATTTAGTTTCGAGCTCAAACGCGATCAAAGAGCGCACGCGATATTCGACTTTATTACGGCTTTTAGTCTAAGTGATAAGTTGAAAATGGTGTAAAATAGAGATAAGTCTCTTAAAAATACGTGCGATAGATAGATTTATAATTTTAATTTAACGCTGAAAATAGGCCTCCGCGCGGCATTTTTAGGTAGCGCGCGCGGCTTCAAAACCGAGCACGTCACACTAATTATTTTTTTTAAGGTATTAAATATTAATTTAAAAATTTAAAAAAATTATGGTGTATTCCGAACACTTCAAAGAATTTGCTCCAGTTGGAAATTTTACTTTTTTTCAAGTTAACGAAAAACTAGAAAAAACTAGAAATTTCTAGTTTTTTGTTAACTTGAAAAACGGGAGCAAATTCTTTGAAGTGTTCGGAATACACCATAATTTTTTTAAATTTTTAAATTAATATTTAATACATTAAAAAAATAATTAGTGTGACGTGCTCGGTTTTGAAGCCGCGCGCGCTACCTAAAAATGCCGCGCGGAGGCCTATTTTCAGCGTTAAATTAAAATTATAAATAATGGAGATAGAATTCCGGGAGTCAGGAGTTTTTCGTTGGAAATTTCCTCCTCTTTAAGAATCTTTTTTCAAAATTTCTGAAATGTTAATAATTTCGGAGTTATTAACAATAAACGAAATACCTTTTTTTTGCAACTTAATTTGTTTATAACTTTTGCAATTTTTTGTGTGCTAATACACATTTCCGATACATTTTTCAAGACGTCATTCCGAATCAAATGAGCTATCGCACGTATTTTTAAGAGACTTATCTCTATTTTACGCCATTTTCAACTTATCAAGTAGACTATTTGTTAGCGTCTAGCACCGTAGCGGTCTAACCGGTCTCTCAGTGCCAGAAATTATTTTAGAGTGCCTGGTCTTAATGGTAAAGCAGTGTTTTTAATATCGATAGATTCAGGTATACCGTATACATAGTTAATTACTATTGCGGACCTCGCAAAGCTAATTCATTAGGGCACGCGAGTGCCTGATCATTTCCTTTTGATTATGACGGTGGCTTATTAAAGTTTGCCTGGCTTTGGTAACAGGCTCGAACTACTTTAGTAACGTACGATATAATTTAATTTTATGCCAGTTAATCTAATTCATTAAACACACTTATTAAAATATAGTCTACGAAAAAGTTTTCGACCTTTATGCAATTTTAAAACTTTAGTTTGTTTATTAAAATTTTATACAATATTCAATATTTGTAATATTGATGCTCGTAAAGTTTCCCAATATTGACTAACAAGACGAAAGTAACAATTTCACTATAAACCTCGTTATAAGTTTCTTTAAAACTTTAGCTTCATGTTTTTATGCATAGCTAATTGGGCTTTAGAAGTTTTTCCAATGAAACAGTTAATAATCTTCTATTATTATTTCAGACTTAACAAATATTTTACCTTCCAGGCATTTGTTTTGTTGATATAGGATTTAATTTTTTACCAACATAAACTTCAAGAGCGGGGTCTAAGAAACCATATTTATCTACTGAGACCAGCTTGAATTAATTATTATTTATAATTTCGCAGAAACGCCTTGGTAACTCTTTGCTAGCAAAATGGCTCTATTATCTCGCATTTCAAGTACCTAAAGCTTTTTACTACGCGATATGAAGAACTTAATTATAATTTTAGTTGATAGCTGATTAAATATACATGATACAATTCGGACAAAATAATAAAACATATATTATATTATGTAAATCGTAGGTTCTAAAAAAAAAACGATGTAGAGAATAAATTTAATTGAGAAGCTTATCCTTTCGGATTAAAAGTTATCAGAAAAAATAAATTTATAGGCAGGTATAATTAATTAATATTTTTTTTTTATTCCATCTAAATAAAAATATTAAAATATTCAAACTAATTAATTAAAATGTTTAATGCTATTATTTTTAATGCTTCATATTTTCTACAATTATTCATGTAGCGAACAAAAAGAAACACATAAAAACAGAGCAAGGATGTTAATATTTTTATGTACGTAGGCCATGCATCCATATACACACCTTATATTATGTATGCTAGGTGTATTAATTTATACAGAGTAAAAAATATATAGAGATGGACTTCTATTTAATTTTTATTTTTGAGATTTGAAAGTTGTAGATATAAAAACTTAAGTCCATTCTAATTCAAAGCCAAAAAGCCAAAGCCTAGTATAGTTAAAATAATAATTTGAGTAAATATTATGTGAACTTTAAATATTTATAATTTTACCAAGGAATATATAAAAAAAAGATTGTAACAAAGGAATCTTAGAAATGGTTTTTACACTCAATTCAACAATAGAAGACTGACAACAATGACTCTTCAGGTGTAGGTTTTTACTTAAAGTTCAGAGGTTGAAAGAAAATAAAACAAAGTAACACACCAATATTTAAGCCTGCAGTTCAGTGCACTTCCAAAATGTCATAACCTATACCGTCATGTGTATTCTAATGTCATGATTTATTGTGTTTATTTTATATTCAGCATATAACTTTA
This sequence comes from Colias behrii, assembly GCA_029959065.1. Classification (NCBI taxonomy): domain Eukaryota; kingdom Metazoa; phylum Arthropoda; class Insecta; order Lepidoptera; family Pieridae; genus Colias; species Colias behrii. The sequence continues at coordinate 8,692,239 of JARWMC010000005.1, read as the reverse complement.
AAGTGATTAAGAGCTATCTAAATCTAATCTAATCTAATCTTGTTAACATTCTACCGCTAATATAAACATCAATATCGAATAAATATATCATTAAAATTATCAATACTTATCCTGTCCTTTAAATATAGGTATGTAGGTATCAATAAGTTTATTATACGATTTATATGAGTAATACTAGATTTCCGCCCGCGGCTTCGCCCGCGTTTTCAAAGGAAAACCCGCATAGTTCCCGTTCCCGTGGGATTTCCGGGATAAAACCTATCCTATGTGTTAATTCAAGTTACCCTCTATATGTGTGCTAAATTTCATTGTAATCGGTTCAGTAGTTTTTACGTGAAAGAGTAACAAACATCCATACAAACTTTCGCCTTTATAATAGTATTAAGATGTAAACCAAATATGTATCAATTATAGTTTATATCCACTTAATTCAGGTTATATGTATTTAAGGAAATGTTGTACAAAAACTTCAAACTTTCAAGTAAAATACCGAAATAAAGATACCAGGAACAAGCCTTTTTAATATTATTTTTCGAATTAAAATAAATGCTAAAAATGGAAATACTAGTTTTGCTGGAACTTGATAAAAAATTAACGCTACAATCGAAAGATACGGTGTACACTCATATTGGAAATTCTGAAAATGAAAGGCAATGTAAAGTATGGGGAAAGATTAATACAATGAAATTCCTATGTTTATTTACACACCGGGACAACCCGGATAAATCCGGGGTATGCAATTAGCTAACTATAAAAAATGTCATCTTATTACAAAGTACAGTATTATTTTATTGGTTTTATTTATGATTCTGCTTTAATTACGTACCTGTCGCTAGCTATTTTATACCTTTTTATCAGAATAAGGACATATACTGAACATCGAATCACCATTATAACTAAAAAACAGCTAATAAATATAAAAATTACTAAGCGATTTTAGCAGATGTTACAAGAGGTCATAATCTTATAAAATCTGTTAGTGAAAAATGAATTGCATATTGATATGAAATAAAAAAATAAAGGAAGGCTCTAGGTTGGCTCTAGATGACTCAAATTTAAACCTGACGGGTGAAAGCATGAAATTCATTAATTCCATTATTATTTAATTAAATCAGAGTAATTACTCTCATAAAATAAAAGGGACATTTCGGTCAATTTAACCGATTAATGTGACAGCTACTTCCGAAAAGTAGGAAATAAAATGGCTTTGGATTCAAATGTCAATGACTTGTCGATTTTCTGTAAGGTTTCTCGTGAATACTGAGTCACATACGCCAGGAAGCTAAGAAAACATATGCTATGTGAGAAAGCCACTTAAGGTAAATGTGTTAAAGTGTAATTTATGCGCCTTTAATGTCTAAAAAGTTAAAAACCTTCGCAGTCAATTCTCAAAACATGGTAATCGTTCAAAAATTCATGGAGCATGACTAGAGCGAAGAGCGTTTTATTAATAATTATTATAATGTTTTTTGCTTAGCATAATTTTTGGTATAATGTTTTTTTTTTTTTTATTACTGAAGTAGGTCTATTCATATTTGTTGCTAAGCATATTATGATAATATACAGTTACATATTTTGTAAAATTAAATTGTAATACTGACATGATTAAAAAGAGCAACTATGGAGTTTCTTGCCGGTTCTTCTCCATAGATAGGTACTGTTTTCCGAATCGGTGGTAAATGTTAAAAATATGTAATGACGTTTCATAAGTGCTTCTCGAAGAAGTCTAATTGAATAAATAAATGTTTGAGTTTGAGTTTTGAGTTTTAAGGAAACAAAGGAAATATACTTAATGGACTTGTGCAAAAAAATCTCTAAAAGTTTATAAATATTTATACTGTTTTATTACACTTGAATATGCATAGGTACATCAAGTATATTAAATACTTTTTATGAGATTTAATCTTCTAATTCAAGATTTCGAACACTCGTGGAAAATAATAATTATATATTTTACATTATCCCCTCTAAAAACGAAAGAGCCGAGAATATTTTAATCTGCAAAAAGACAGGAATTTTCACTATATATAAAGAAAGACTCTAAAACTAGTCAATCACCAGACTTTTTGCTAGCAACGAAAAATACCTATATTTTTTTAATCTTCCCCTGCAGCCCTACAATCGGATGTTGAAATCTGTATGAGACTGTCCACTAAATTAGTACAGGTCTTATAATACAAATAAATAATAAAATAAATCTTCTCTATCTTGTAGTTGTATCAGGAAAGGGGATCCGTGTTACCCCGAATTGAAGGCGAGCGAAGCCGCAGGCAAAAGCTAGTAAATAAAACAAATTATGTTGTATAATTCCGTAGATTTTCCCGTAGATTTAGAATTTTTTGAAACAAATATAGTATTGCGTCGTTTTTATTTTACTTTGAAAAGTAACAGAAGATAAACAAAAGAAACTTAAAGCAGCGGCACGAAGTTAACTAAATAAGTACCGCAATGTTTATGCCACTATCACCATGATAGTGTAGTTAGTACAAATAATAATGCAATTAAATAAAAATTAGAAAAACTTTTTAACACGTAGGTACCTATCACAAATATTTCCTCAATAAATAATGCAGATAAATGTATTGGTTTGTAGAAAAATATTTGTATATCACCGGCAAAAAAACTATTCAAATTAAATAAACTTTTATGGCTCAAATTGATATTTAATTTATGCTACAAAGAAAAAGCAATTTTTTTATTTAAGAAGAATGAATCTTCCAACTTCACAACGCAATAATATAGATATGTATTATGAAAGGAAATCGTATGAATATTACAAATCATATTATATGCAAATCAAATGTACCTGCATGATTAAATAAATGGTCTCTATTTTGCATTTTCAACAGTAGGTATTCTGAATCTCTTCAATACAACAATCCTTAATAAATCAAATAAATTATATTTAACGATATAAATACAATATAAAACGAATAATCACGTATAAAAGTCACAAATTTGCATTTATTTATATTTTATGAGGATACGTTGACATCGCCTTTGCAACTGCATTATATAATATTAGCATCATGCACCTACGTGCATTTATATATAATCGAGTTCATAGAAGCAGTTCCTTTTCTAGGAATTGTTTGTTTTTTTTTTCATTTCTTTTAGCTGTATTTTTCGATTATGTAAAAAAAATGTAGGTACTCTTTTTTATAGCTGCTCATGAGTCGTCACTATTTTTTGTTTATTTAGAGTATCCAGCCTCATCCATAAACTAATATACATAACACGTGCAAAATAAACAACAATAAAATCTCTATATTTATTATTATTTTATTTAGAGTTCTTTCAAAACGCATGGTTTATTCCTGAGATTAGCACATTCACGCAAACAAACAACCCAACAAACTCTTTAGCTTTATAACATTAGTATTAGTGTAGATAGGTGACTGGTCAATACAAGGGTCAATAGTAAAGCAGGCGTTGTATGAATAATAATTACTTCACTAGAGCGTTGACAATAACTTAACGTGATTGTAAATCATAAGCAGAGTTTATTGCATCAGTAACTGATTAGTATTTTTTCGAACTTATTATATTACTTACTGTAAAACAAGATGTTTCATGCAATATTTTTTCTAATATATTGTCTTATTTTTGTTTCAAAGTCCACTCTAATAAAAGGCTCTAAAAAATTATATATATTAGATCTTGAGGTTTGACAGTAGGTAATGATGCATTGAAAAGATAAAAGAAAGGCTGTTACCTAACTTTTGCATAAAGTATTTGCATTTTTTTATAATTTTCTCAATAATATAAAATGACTTCTATGTTAGTTTTTTGCAAATACAAAATTACTTTAACAGTTCTTGAATTATTACAAAAATGATAGTTGCATTTAAATATGGACTTAATAGGTATTCGCAACCACGTATAATAATAGATCAACTGCAAAAACAGTTAGTTATTATTAATTTCTTATTTTTTATAATTTACAATTATTGAATGTGATAATTTATGTGTAAGTATTTAATTTAATTAAATAAATAAATTCGAATAAAACTGTATTGTCGTTCTCTAAACAAGGTACCTACCGATTATTATTTTTGAACAACCATCATATTATTTAGTTTGTTTAAATTTGACTACGTTTTATAAATTGCTAACATTAAACAAAACTCTTTTTATGTTTATTCATGATGTGATAAAATATGGATACAGATACTCGAATTAAAAAATAGTCAATTTGTTAAACTTGTCGTCCGAATGTTTGTGAATTTTATACGAGAGCCTCCAAGGTACCTACGCGTCGGCTCGACTCCACATAAATAAAAGCACATTGCCTGAACACGAACAGTAGTTGTTCAGCTGTTGTCAAAAATCATAGGTCCTTTAAGGCTCTGTAATATTAACATAGTTTAATTTAAACAATAACAATGAAACGGTTATCAATTTTTGTGTTCCTCGCCGCATTTTTCTGCACAAATGCTGAAGATGGATTTTTACGTGAGTTATTTTATTTTATAAACAAAAATTTTATTCGATTTGATACTATTAGGTACAATATCATAATATTAAATATGAGCCGTATAGGCGAGTTTTTTCTTTCAAAATATATTTAAACTTGAATTACACAATAAATAATAACTAAGTTTGCTATGTTTATAAAATAGCAAACCTAGTTATTACTTATTATAATGGTTACAAAATATGTTTATTCTATTTATTAATAAGATTTTAATTTCTACCAACTATTATTTTTAATTTATCGGATTATACGAAAAAGTCTCTCAATTTCTTTTTAATATAATTGTACGTCCAGGTGCAAAAAATCAACATTAACTAATAAATAACATAGAATTAAATGAATATAAACTAATTAATATCATAGAATATAAATAGAATTAAATGATTAAAATAGTTAAGTAATATTGTGGTTCCCTCAATGATTCTTAATTTATTTAGTTTTCTCTAGAACCATGGCCATTATCCTTTGTAACTATGTTCATGTGATATAAAAAAATAGTAACATAGCTAAAAATTATGATGAGAAATATAATTTTTACGAGCACAACTTATTCGATAGGAAATATGTATAAATGTCTATTGTTATTGGTATTGGTTGATTAAATTTCTACGAATTACATCAATAGAGCGAATACATCCATGGAAATTTTTCATGGAAATTCCCTTAATTTTTCAAGTTATATAGGTTTATCAAGAAATGAAGAAGTATTTGATGGTAGACGATGATATTAACGATGCCTTACATGAAATTTTGAAAGATACATTTAGAACACTACTAAAGACCAGATTTAATTGTGGGAAAATTAATTTAATTAAGGAATTAAATTAATATTTTGTTTTCCTTTTTTTTTAATTGATTACGAGTGTACTTGTACGAGTGTAAAAATAGTATTTATAATATAACAGTATGAATAAAAGGGGCTATCACTATCGAAGGTTACAAATTACAATAGGTACATCGATTCATTTGCAAAGCCGCAGTGAGAAAATTAACATAGGTAATACGTACATTAAACGAAAAAAAGCGAAATAAATCCCATCAAATGAAATAAACTACCAATCAATTATTATTTAGAAGGCTATATCAAGATAAAAACGTAATCTTCACGTGTATTTCATATTAATTATTAACAACCATGAATAGTACATTATTGTGTTATCTAAAATCTGGGTTTATTCGTAATTAAAAAAAATTACATGAAGTCATGCGTATATAATTTGCATCTCTGCGAAAGTTATTATCGACTGCTTAATAAAGCAATTAAGGTTCTTCTGCTTCTAATTTCTGGAATTATAGCAATCACACTCGCTATTCAACAGACACAAAGAAATTGACTTAAGATAACTCGTATTTGTTTGTAATTAGGTATATTTAATTATAGCTGTTCTGCAATAGACATTGTAATGGAGGGAAATTATTATCAGAGTTATTGCTTTTTGATTGTAAATAAACAATGCAAAGCTTTAAGACCGCCATTGTTTATTATTATTTCAATATAGCTGTCGTGTTTAATATACATACGCCTCATAGAATAAAATGTAAAACAAACAAACAACCATGATATGTGTGACTTCCGTGCTTACTTTGTAATATTATTACAAACTTGTATCTATATATGTTACCGGAAATGTATGAAATCAAGGAATTGAATACAAATCCTAGGAAATGTGTACAATTCCGAAACCATTTAGGAAATGTATAAAATATTGTTTAATAAACTGTTTAATGCATAGATATCCTAGGAAATGTATAATCTTCCTCGGAATTGTATATAATGCCAATATCGTATTAGGAAATGTATAAAGTAAATGATTTCTGTAATAAAACACGTTGTTATTTTTTTTTTATTATTATAGCACTTATTGAGACAATCGGGTAACAGTCTTACCGTAAAATAATAATAATATGTTCATATTATCTTACTAATTACCATTTCTTAAATCAACTTATATTCAATCAAATCAAATTTTCATTTGGTAAGTAATCAGTCCCATCGTCCGGCTGTCCCCGTGTACATGTCGCAGTCGGATTGTATAATCCGCCGTATTACAAACTAAACATTTTGAAATATGCCGAAATTCGTCTTTTTCCAAAATTCTACAAAAAGACAGTCGCGAGCCGACGGAGCCCCACTTCATGGGGCTCCTATTTCTGTGTAGTTTTAAAAAACACGAACCTAACCTGACCCACCCCCTTATCCAAACCAAAAATTTCTGATTACGAATTTTCGGCATATTACAAAATGCCGGCAGTTTGTAATACGGCGGATTATACAATCCGACTGCGACTTACACACCCCTCGTACAACATATATATGTTAACGGAAATGTATGTAATCCGGCATTGTATAAAATTCCTAGGAAACGTATGTAATTCCTAAAATCGCACGGCAATGTGTGAAATAAATTATTTTATACACATTTCCTAGGAAATCTATACATTTCCTAAATAGCAATCGGAAATGTAAAACATCTAAGATATTGGAAGGTACGCGGGACGAGGGGTGTGTAAGTCGCAGTCGGATTGTATAATCCGCCGTATTACAAACTGCCGGCATTTTGTAATATGCCGAAAATTCGTAATCAGAAATTTTTGGTTTGGATAAGGGGGTGGGTTAGGTTAGGTTCGTGTTTTTTAAAACTACACAGAAATAGGAGCCCCACGAAGTGGGGCTCCATCGGCTCGCGACCGTCTTTTTGTAGAATTTTGGAAAAAGACGAATTTCGGCATATTACAAAATGCCGGCCGTTTGTAATACGGCGGATTATACAATCCGACTGCGACATGTACACGGAGACAGCGGGACGAGGGGACTGATTACTTACCAAATGAAAATTTGATTTGATTTAATATAAGTTGATTTAAGAAATGTTAATTAGTAAGATAATAATATGAACATATTATTACATATTATTTTACGGTAAGACTGTTACCCGATTGTCTCAATAAGTGCTATAATAAAAAAAATAACAACGTGTTTTATTACAGAAATCATTTACTTTATACATTTCCTAATACGATATTGGCATTATATACAATTCGAAGGAAGATTATACATTTCCTAGGATATCTATGCATTAAACAGTTTATTAAACAATATTTTATACATTTCCTAAATGGTATCGGAATTGTACACATTTCCTAGGATTTGTATACAATTCCTTGATTTCATACATTTCCGGTAACATATATAAAACTCAAAGGTGACTGATATAGTGATCTATCAACGCACAACCCAAACCACTAGACGTATCGGGCTGAAATTTGGCATGCAGGTAGATGTTAGGACGTAGGCATCCGCTAAGAAAGGATTTCCCGAAATTCTTGCGGGAACGGGGAAAAACGGGGATGCACGTACAAAGTCGTGGGCGGAAGCTAGTTAGGTATATGTATATACAAGTATTATAAAAAATCTAAAATAGACAGAATTCCTTATTGTATACCAATTAGCTAGTTATTAACCAAGTTATACGTTATATAAGTTATTTCTATTTGTATGCAAATGGTTTCGATACAATCTTATAAATTGATTTACAATTGATCGATATTTGCATAAAACGTTAGAGTCATACGTTCTTTCTGAGAACGTTTAGTGTATATACCTAATCAATAGAGACAGTTATTTCTAAATAGTTCTAGAATACATATCTATAAACGGTGTAGATACAATTTGGCGTAAGCCAAAGTTAAAAATTAAAACAAACTATTGAAAAATTAGTTACTTAAACCTAGACAAGGAGGTACTATAAAAAATCTGCTGCTTACTCACAATTATTTTAAAGTCTATAAATCCTATTCCTTTTTTGCAAGTCATATACTTATTTGTAGCTAATAACCGTCTTATATTATTGTATGTAGACATCTATAACGAAGTTTTTAGAACTAAAATGTTTGAGAGCGGAAACCGAGGCATCAGAGCGGATAATAACTAGAAGCTCACTCACAAAAAAATTCAATAACAACTCATTTCAAATATTGTGGTAAAAAAACTCTCAACTCTCTCAAGCAGATATCATTCTTATACTTTTTCCTTGTGAGATTTATTTTTAAGTAATAACAATTAACAACGCAAGCAACAAGACAATGTCCGCTTATTTACATTGACATAGAAATACAATCAACTTAATGTTAAAGTTAAGTCATTCTTAGTATGTCTTGTCATACTTTATGGAAATTTTTTGCTAAGTATCAATGCTTTTGTATTCACCTTCGCCTATAAGTATCAATGATTATAAGTAGTCTTTTTACGCTTTTTAAGCTAAGTGTTTTTTATCGTATAACCTATCGTACCCACCCTTACCTAATCAGCAAATTGTCGCGAAATTTTTTCTTTTATAAAAATGCTGTCAAAAATTGTTACAATTATAATCTGTGCTATTTATTACCTACATAACATAGATTTATTGTACAGTGAATATATTTACGAACCTATAATCTAATCTCTTCTATTAGCTCCTATAATCCGCCAAGTGATTAATTATTTTTTTATCGTTATTAAAATATCTTATAAAAGGGTAAGACAATGTTAATAAGTTACCAAACGCAGGCAAATATCAGATATTAACAGATTTTTATCTGTTTTACATTGTTGCAAAGTGATGTATAAATCTGTATCATATAGCTACATTTAAATTTCGGATATGTATATAATTATACGAGTACTAGCTTATCTACTCGGCAATCGTTGTCCTGATAAAATAATAATAGTTTTAAAAAACTAAAAAACACGCTTTTTATAGAAAACCGAACTAAAAAATAGAAAATTTTATCAAATTAGTGTATTGTCATCGGTCCTCAATAAATCTACAAAGTTTGAACGAAATCTGGCCGTTTAAAGTGGGTCAAAATCGCGCCCAAAGAAGTCGGTTACAAACAAACAAACATACAGGTGAAGCTAATATAAAGCGTGTAAAAAAAGTCCCGTGTCCCCTCGTAGGGTATGGGGCAGATGCATTATGCATAGGTAGATATGTTTCACTGATCGATTTTCTTTAGGGACAAGTAGGTGATTAGCCTTCTGTGTCCTGATAATATGACACTAATAGAGATAAAAATAAATATAGTTACGACCCATCAGTTTTACTGAATTTACACAAGAAAAACTTCATAAAAATTCAGAGGAGTCTGGTTACAAACACTATCTCACGAGAATTTTATATAGGTATACCTATTTTTAAATACTTAAGTGCGACTAGATTAAGAAAAACAACCGTCATTTGTTATTTAAAGCAAATTGCAAATATAGAATAAAAACAATACTAAAATATCCCTATTGTATAAAGTAATTTGTCTTATTATAAAATTCTCGTCCATAACTTGATACTTTTACACGTGAAAATAATCAATTATCTTGTTAATCTAAATAAACGTCTTTATGTAATAAATTAATCGTCCCATTTTAATTTCCAAGCATGTTATAATATTTTATTAAACTTTTAAAGTATTTTACATTAAAAGTAAGTACAAAATTTGTGCGTGTGTGTTAGACGAATATAATGTAAACAATAAGGTAGTAGCACGGCCACATTTGCCAAACATTTTTCTTAATATATTGAGAAATATAACCATTATTTTGAGCCAATGAGTAAATCTATACTAATATTAGATATAAAGCTGAAGAGTTTGTTTGTTTGTTTGTTTGTTTGTTTGTTTGTTTGTTTGTTTGAACGCGCTAATCTCGGGAACTACTGGTCCGATTTGAAAAATTCTTTCGGTGTTAGATAGCCCATTTATCGAGGAAGGTTATAGGCTATATAGTATATATCATCACGCTACGTCCAACAGGGGTGGAGCCACGGGGGTGAAACCGCGCGGAGCAGCTAGTATAAAATATAGCATGAAGCGCTGTTTTTCATATGATTTTTATATCATTATGTCGCACGATATTGGCAAATTATATCATGTAGATTGTAGGAGGATGAAAAATAGATGTAGACCTACCTGACATGTACACAAAAGGTCAAGTCGTTTCGGAGGAGATTAATAATTACAAATCCCACGACACGAGAATCTATACTAATATTATAAAGCTGAAGAGTTTGTTTGTTTGTTTGTTTGTTTGTTTGTTTGTTTGAACGCGCTAATCTCGGGAACTACTGGTCCGATTTGAAAAATTCTTTCGGTGTTAGATAGCTCATTTATCGAGGAAGGCTATAGGCTATATACCATCACGCTACGACCAACAGGAGAGGAGCCACGGGGGTGAAACCGCGCGGAGCGGCTAGTCTTATATATCTATACTAATATTACAAAAGCTGAAGAGTTTGTTTGTTTGAACGCGCTAATCTCGGGAACTACTGGTCCGATTTAAAAATTATTTCGGTGTTAGATAGCCCATTTATCGAGGAAGGCTATATATCATTACCTACACTAAGACCATCAGGAGCGGAGTAATGCGGGTGAAACCGCGGAGCGCAGCTAGTATTTTATAAAGAAATATATATTGACCCTGTTCATATTTTAAAATAGATCAAAGATCTTGCTAGAAATTATTAGTAAGAGCTATATCTAAAAGTTAAGCGAAAAAATCCTATAAAAATAACGAAATTTATTTTAATTTCAATTTTCAATACATTCGACTTCTGGGTGCATTAAACTTTTGACAATGAACTTTATTTCTGGCCAAACGAAACTCAATGTTTTAAAATATTACAAGTTTTATATAAATACGGTTATGATTAACATTTAATTCGTTTGATTAATCAGAAATCGTTGAGGATATGGAATAAGTAAGGGACATACACAAAAAAATAAACCTTTAATTAACAGTATGTCTTTTTTTTCGGTTTTACAGCATCGTACATCACTCCGTGTGAACTTTCGAAAGACACCTTCAAAAATTGTGTCATAGAACAAATAATGAAAACTCTTCCCCACATGGCGAAAGGAATTCCAGAAATGGAAGTCCCTTCTATCGATCCAGCTAATTTGGATGACATCCACATTGACGGCAACGGTCTTAAGATGACCTTCACCAAAGCCAAATTGCACGGTCTTAGTAACATCCAACTGACCGATTTAACGTGAGTTTGATAGCCATAATTTATTCTGTTTATCCAATTAAATTAAGGTGATCGTTAAGTTTTAATTAACATTTATTCTGCAATATTATACGCACATTATATGAACTCCTGAGCATATTAGTAGGTAGCTGATTTCGTTCTAATTTTGGAACAGCAGCGAATCGTCACAGTAATCTGAATAGTGATTAGTTACTATCTAGTTCTATAGTATAGTATCCGCCTCATGTAATTGTAGATAATTGCTGGATTCTATTATATCTCTGTACAATTTTTAGCTTCAGAATATACTGTGTAAAGTAAAGTGAATCATAAAACGCCAAAGAATTTTCCACAAAATTGATCAATAATTACCAGAAGCATTGTCTCAATACAAAGTACACTAACAATTTGTAAACAAATGACGGATGCATTATTATGGCGATTTACCATTAAATACGACTCGTTGTTCTTAGGAAAATATTTATATAAACATTCTTGATTTATATACAACAGGAATAATCGTGTTATTCGATGACGTTTATAAACTTTTATGGATGTTCTCATCATGGATATTAAAACTTAAATGTCATATTATTAAGATATATGAGCTTTAAATCCTTTTTCTTTTGTAGTATCGACATCGGCGAAAAGGAGGAGAAATTCAAATTGGACTTAATTGGAAACTTGAGCGTTTCTTCTCTCTACAACGCTGATGGTAAAATTTTGATCCTGCCTATCAAGGGAGACGGAGAATCTAACATCTACTGCAGTAAGTAACATATTACTATAAAAGTTAATTTTGATAGTACAAAATTGCTTAATAAAACAGTTCAAAAATCATAAAACTGTACATAATATGTATGTAACCTATTTTAAAAACGCTATACTCGTATGTTTACAAATAAATTTCCTGATGAAATAACTACAATTGTGTGCATATCGGAAATTTACAAATTCATGATTATTTACAGCAAACGTGAAAGTCCAGATCAACAGTAAATTAAATCACATCAAGGACAGCAAGGGCGAACACTTCAAGCTGACCACGCCAAACTACAAATATGACATCGAGTCTACCAAATTTGACTTCAAGAACCTGTTCAACGGCAACAAACAACTCTGTAATTGCTATGTTTACCTCACGTTTGTCTCGCTTATTGACATTGACCTTACACTTCAATTTGATATTATCTCTCCTACTTTGATTACGTCAATATAATTCAGAACTTTGTGAATGAATCACATGAGTATAAATATTGTAGATAATGCAGGATTTATCGAATAAATGAATAATGATAAGACAATCCATCTGTAAAATTAACAAATTAGGTAATACAATAGAACACAAAAATAATTATATCAAACAACAAAATAACGAATTATTATAATTATTATTAATTAACTCTAGACCTACTTTTAGGGACTTTACCAACGCACATCAATTCTTATTTTACTTTATTTTCCATTTCAACGCGTAATGCAATATAAAATCATCAGCTACCTTAGTTTTGTACAAATAATTTAATTGAATCATTTTTTTTTTTAGCGGAGACAACACATCAATTCGCAAACGAGAATTGGCGCCAACTCATGGACGATCTCGCGCCGCCGGTCATCAAGCAAATCGTAAAGAACATTGTCAAATCCATCAACAAGTTCTTCTCGAAGGTCACCATCTCGAGAATAGTCCGTGATTACACCGAAGCTTAAGCTGTGATATTTCTACAACCCAGTAAAATTATCTGACGAATATATTTTACCTATAACTAACCACTAATTACATTTTGTCAGATAATTTTACTTTAGCGATGGTTGTAAAATAATAACACTCCTATCTAACTATTTTATTTATTGTGAAGAAAAAAGTAGCCAGCATTGTATGTGATATTAAGATAATGTTATAAATTAATATTTCTCTCGTGACGTATACTAATTCTTAATAATATTTCGGAGTTGATAAAATAACTTTTAAAAACGGGTCTCGCATATTTTAAATATTTATTGCTTACAATTATAAAGCAGGTTTTGTAATAAAATTATTCGAATTGTAAAAGGGAATAAAACATTATGATTCTTAAATGCTTTCTTTTATTTAACAATTTACATATCTTATATTTTGTAATACAGTATAAGGAGAAGGACTTTTTTATACGAAACTCAGATGACACAAAATTTAAGAAACAGTGGTATTTAAATTAAGCTCATTCCCTTATCAACACAGATTCGATCGAAACTGATTATTACCTATATCGATTTACTGATGTCCTGTAGGAGCAGCACTTAATTAAATTCCCTGTGTAGGTATCTTTTGACGGTCAAGCAATAACATCCAGAAGTTTATTAATTTAATGTAAAGAACATATTGAGATAAATTTAACTTAATAAAAACAATATATCTGACCCTAGGAAGTCTTCTTAAATATTATTTCCTCATAATTAAACAAGTTTATTTAACACAAGGTTAAATATAACGATGACACGAATAATATACATAATTTATCCACGAACATTAAACCATTCTTCAATCCTTATACATATATATTATAAGGATTGAAGAATGGTTATATATGACAAACAAATAGGGTATATTGAAGATAGAAACAATAAAGAAATAGTTAAGTTATAATTTTGATCAAATAACTTTACGTTCTTGGTGAATGCGCTGATTGAGCGACGGATACGGATTCCATACTGCTTTGACTGGACCTACTACCAGCATCATTAGCAAATAAGTCACGTAAAGAGAATCCATCTGAATCTGGTGGGTTTGTTTGCCGCCTAAATAACGGCAAGGAAGGGCCACGTTTATACACCACATAACCTATAAATATAACAGCAAGGACCCCTAATCCAACACTGAATCCTATAACTCCAGCTCGGCGTCGGGGAATGAATGCTGAAAGAAAAATATTAGTTTCCTGTATAAGTCTGCAAAATAATACGAAATAAATAACGTAACACGTAAGAATAAAGAGTTCAACTAAGGACAGTTGCTGGCAGCGACCACAGGAAAGGACGTTATTTAAATTAATATGCAACGAGCGTTGCTGCTACGTATTCATGTTTGTATATTTGTTTTGCTGATAGAAACAGTTGGAGTTTTAAAACCACAATGTTAGTTAATTAAAAACGCTAACATGGCTATTCAAGATGAAACCAGTTTACCACTATATTATACTGTATCATCATAATATATCATTTAGTACCTACAAATTAACAAAAAACTAGTTCCCAATTAATCAAGTGCGTGGCCTGTCGACATCGGGACGGCTTTGATTCTTATTTCAGGTTCCATCCATCTAAATAATTACCTAATTCGCCTACCTACCTAGTTTTTGTTATAGTAGATCACTCACCGATCGACATGAAGATAATATGGAAATCTATCCTATTTATCTCTGTGATAATTAAAATAGGCTCTAATATCTTAATATTTTTTTTATTAAAGACTTATTAATAGAATGCAAACGCGATTTATTTCTTAAATTTTTCGGCGTTTCAATCAAGTGATTCTGTGGTCATGGTTACCCAGACCACGCAAGGCCAGACTTAGTGACAATGTTAAAAAGTCTTTAATTTCTTCTTCAATTAATTCTGTACTCTAATACTCTTAAAGACAAATACAAAGAACGATTGTTATAAACACTTACTCTCAGCAACGAAAAGTCGTATTTCATCCCGAGACTCCACAATTTCGTCATCAACAACCGCAGCACAGGTCCATTCTCCTATATCCTGCTCCTCAATGGAACTTATCGTCAACGAACAGTCACCAATGTCAAGGTTACGGCCCGGTGTGAAATAGTAACGGCCCAAAATGGCACTAAAACAAACGTGAACTTAATATTCTCATCACATTCTTTACTTACTGTTTCCAACAACTACGTCAGTAAGTCAGTATGTTTGGGTTCTGAATTCCTAAACACTATTTGTGCTTTCAAAATATTAGTTATGAATTTTCTCTAAATAGGTATTAATGCGTTGTCGTGAAATTAGCATTCATATATTTTAATTGATATGGCTATATTGTGTAGAACGGTATATTTCCTATAAATTTTCCATCATCACCTATTAATTTAAAAGTTCTAGAATCATCTATTAATGAGGCATTAAATATATGAGACCGTCTTTGATACTTTGCCAATGCCAAATTGCCTTTGTATTTTAAAAGACGATATTTAGATGTCGCAGGCAAATTGTAATATTTGGCCGTTTACAAACGGTCGGCATTTTGTAATATGCCGAAAATTCGTAATCAGAAATTTTTGGTTTGGATAAGGGGGTGGGTTAGGTTAGGTTCGTGTTTTTTAAAACTACACAGAAATAGGCTCCGTCGGCTCGCGACCGTCTTTTTGTAGAATTTTGGAAAAAGACGAATTTCGGCATATTACAAAATGCCGACCATTTGTAAACAGCCAAATATTACAATTTGCCTGCGACATAATCATAACTCAAAACCAAAAATCCAGTCAAGAGTCAAATCGAGTTAATTGGCAAGATTATACTTTATACGTGGTTGTTTTTTATGTGAATGGATGGAATATCGAAGATATCTTGATATATTAATCATTGAGTTACTTTGATTTATGCTGCAGAGAATTACGACTCAATTATCTAAAATAATAAATAGCGTAATGTTTTAGTAAACATTTTTACACGATTAGAACCTAAGTACTACTTGGTGCTACCCCTACGACGAATAAAATTTGGATATAATTTGAATGAATGTGTACTAAATAAAGCTTGACGTAATCACGTAAAGCTAAAGATATCAGAAAATACAGTTTCAATTTTTTTCAAAAAGGGCTTCAATAATGAAAACAAACAACAATATTCCTATCGAAGATGACGCGTGGGCTAGCTTGTATGATAAATAGTAGGTATACGTAAATATACATCTCTTTAGAGCTTTCATACCGAACACGCTCTATGGAAAGTTACATGGTTTGTGTCGCCGTTTCGCTTACTAATTAACACGTACACACATTCGCGACATTGTGCGCAAACGAAGTTTATCAGTTTTGGAATCAAACTATACTTGCCTTATTGAACATGCGATTGTCATTCTATGATATTTTATGCATGCAAGAAAACCCGCAAAACCATCATTGTTTAACGAGTTATGACGTATATCGTATGCTTTAGAAAATAATTTTCCATTTAGACCGGACTCTCAGTGGAGTTTCGTTTGCAAAAATAGCGGACCTAAATCTGACTTCTGATATATATTGTATAGATCCCAGACATCCTATAGACAGATGTTGCCAACCAGTTTTGTGGTCCCCCTCTCCCCACCCCGGTAATTAAATATGGCATACAAAGATAAAAATAAAAATTTCCAAAACATGCCGTGTGGAGTATCAAATGAAAGAGCTTATTGAGTAGATCACGAATATATAGCATACTATAACATTTCTTACACTTTCTCTAAGATTTTTTAGAAAATTTACGAAAATGCTCCATTTTTGAGTTAACTTTAAACCACTATAGATTGAAAACTCATGAATATATTTTTTAAATTATTATTTTAAATAATTAACAATAGTCCATTGTTTACGATTCAATAGTTCGTACAGTGAAATAGTTTCATGGGGGAGTGGGGGGAGCATTCAAATATGGCGAGTATATTTTCAAGTTTATGCCAGAAATAAAGGCCTAATACAAAAATATCGGTGTCAGGGCTTAGAATAATTATCCCTGCACTGTCGTTGTGTTTGACAGAATGAAAAATATGGCAGAACATTCTTGAATCAGCTTGAATTCAGTGAAAGTTGCGCCTTGCAATTTAAAACATTTTGTGGGGTCATCGCAAATCCACCACATACATATAGCTCACTTATATTATATTACGAACTATTGAATCGTAAACAATGGACTATTGTTAATTATTTAAAATAATAATTTAAAAAATATATTCATGAGTTTTCAATCTATAGTGGTTTAAAGTTAACTCAAAAATGGAGCATTTTCCTAAATTTTCTAAAAAATCTTAGAGAAAGTGTAAGAAATGTTATAGTATGCTATATATTCGTGATCTACTCAATAAGCTCTTTCATTTGATACCCCATATGGCATATTTTGGAAATTTTTATTTTTATCTTTGTATGCCATATTTAATTACCGGGGTGGGGAGAGGGGGACCACAAAACTGGTTGGCAACATCTGTCTATAGGATGTCTGAGATCTATACAATATATATCAGAAGTCAGATTTAGGTCCGCTATTTTTGCAAACGAACATCTCCTTGGAGCCTGCTCTAATTCCATTAGCATGGCAATTTAAAACTTTTGTTATTATTCCACTTAATAAAAAGTTTAATATAAAAAATAAATAATAATATAAGTACCTACTTTATAGTTTACTATATTTATTTTTTACCTACATTAGCCGAGTAAGATTTAAATTTTATTTCGTAGGTATAAATTTTAAATAAAGTTTTTGCTAGTAATTATCTAAAACGTGTTGAAAAACGAATAAGTATATTTAATGTATACGTGATAAATGAATAAATCATGACATTTAAATAGTCTCAATGTTAACATTAAAAATGGTGAATCATTTTAAATTTAATTGGATAAAATTTAGTTAGTTATAAGAATTGTTTTAGTACCTACCTATGTGTTAATTTCTTAACAATAATGTTGCCCAAATAATCATCATAATAGAAAAAGAAATAAATAACCCAACTTACTTTTGCTCTGTTACAGATGAGTCGATATTAATTCCCATAAACGTCGGTGACAAAAACCGGCAATACGCTAAAGGTCTGTTTCCATTAGACGTGTGACAGTATAAAGTCGCTGTTTCACCATTCGACACTTTTATTTCATTTCGATTTGCAGCTAGTGGCCCTGTGACTCTAACTTCTACGTCATCAGTCAATTCGACACCCAAATGTCCTCTAGGGCCCATATGGCATCTCCATGTTCCAGAATCTTCTTTCCTGACGTGGTTGAAGGTTATACCACATTGGCCGGCTGACATACCTTCTCCTGTATACCTGTAGGACAAAAAAGGGCAATTGACATAAACATTTTATAAAATACTAACGATTTTTTTAAGTTTAGCCTCGAATCCTCCCTGTTTATACCGTAGAATTTCGCATAAAATCAGAAAGTCTAATCGCTGTTTAGTTGTAAGAAAAACTATCTACATAGGTACAGGTAGTTTTCTGTATGTGTTTGACCATTCTATTTATAATACCTGCCAAAGAATACATTCAATCTATTTTTGTACAGAGTAATCTAAATTATAAAATACAAATCCAATAAAAATTAATAGCCATAAATTTGAGGTATTACATATTAGAATTTATTTGTTTTCAAATTAATGACATTGACCTTGTATTTTTTATAGAAGAACAGGAAAAGCATGTTGATATCCTAATTTTGAGTCCACCTTGAGTGTCAAAGATTGGAATACTAATAAGATAATTTTGTATTACCTACCAAAACGTTTGATTTTCGCTAGTAAGGGGCAGAGGTGTGAATTGGGATCCATTCGGATGTTGGAACCAACAATAGACTAAAGAAACGTCAGCCTGGCACATTATCTTAAGAGAACCATCTTCTTGAACAAATACTGCTTTGCTTTCACCATGTTCAGTTTCTCGCTTACGACGTGATGCAGCTAAAAATATAGAAAAATGTAGCTTACAAGTTCTTTTTAGGGTTCCGTAGCCAAAATGGCAAAAACGGAACCCTTATAGTTTCGTCATGTCCGTCTGTCCGTCTGTCCGTCTGTCCGTCTGTCACAGCCGATTTACTCGGAAACTATAAGTACTACAGTGATGAAATTTGATGGGAATATGTGTTGTATGAACCGCTACAAAAATATGACACTAAATAGTAAAAAAAAGAATTGGGGGTGGGGCCCCCCATACATGTAACTGAGGGATGAAATTTTTTTTTTCGATGTACATACCCGTGTGGGGTATCAATGGAAAGGTCTTTTAAAATGATATAAAGTTTTCTAAAAAACATTTTTCTTAAAGTGAACGGTTTTTGAGATATCAGCTCTCAAAGTCGTAAAAAGTATGTCCCCCCCCCTCTATTTTTATAACTACGGGGTATAAAATTCTAAAAAAAATAGAGGTGATGCATGCTAATTAACTCTTTCAACGATTTTTGGTTTGATCAAAGTATCTCTTATAGTTTTTGAGATAGGTTGATTTAACTGTAATTTATTATATTTGCTGCTACGGAACCCTTTGTGCGCGAGCCCGACTCGCACTTGGCCGGTTTTTTTTTTTTTTCGGGTCAACCCGGGCGAAGCTTAAGCCGGGTATCCACTTAGGTTCGCCGTGGTTTGCGAACGCGCCCGCTCCGCAAACCAAACATAATGGATACGTCGTGATCGCGGAGCGCGACTGGATTACGATCGGAGCACGGCGGAGCGCTCGGGAAGCGGTTTTTTGCGCGATCTCAAAGGGGAGCGCAGTTTGTTCGTGGACGCGAGCGTGTGTTTGTTAAGTTCGCGAAAATGGAGTGATCCGATGAAATGATGAATATATGCATTATTTCATTATTTCTTCTTCCCTTATACATATTAGCTTGCCAAAATCGAGGAGGTCGTTTGTATTCCATCACAATATAATGTATCAAAATATAAGCTGCACTTCCTACTAATTCTGGAGGCGGCATGTTTGCACCGACCGTCTGTCGTGTGTCGATTGGAGACCGGAGCGCGGAATGAGTGCTCCGACAGGAGCACTGATGTTGCAGCCTAAAGCCTTGTATCCACTTGAGCATGCTCGGGCGAATGAGCGGCTCATTTGGCCGAGCCGCTCAAGTGGAGACGCCTGAGCACGCCTGAGCACGCTCGGCCCGAGCAAATCCGAGCGCGCTCAGGGCGAGCCGGCGTCTGTCGGTTTTTGTCCGTGCTCAAAGGCGCTCAGTATTCGCTCGGCGCTCAGTGTGGACGGTTGTTGAGGTGTTTGAAGTGTTTGAGGCGAGCGCGTCGAATTCCCCAAGTTTAGTTTAGTTTAGTTTAGTTTAGTACTTTTTCTGTTACCTATTTGAAAAATGAGTGGCTTGTGGGATAAAGAGACTTGTTTCACATTATTATGCAGCAGCTACACGGACACGTGAAGACATCACGGAGCCGAGCATATACTGAGCAGCCTGAGCACAGCTTTGGCTCGTTCGACCAAAACATTCATTTTGTTCCCCTGAACATGCTCAGGCGAATGAGCGGCTCATTCGCCCGAGCATGCTCAAGTGGATACAAGGCTTAAGTGTGTACACTGTACACGTTCACGTTCGCGGAGCACACAGTGTTCGCAAACCACGGCGAACCTAAGTGGATACCCGGCTTTAGACAAGCGGCTATAGTGACTTATATTTTATTACTTATTATATTATGTATTGATATACCTAAGAGTCGTTCACAAAACAAAACATTCTCTTACATTAAATTAATCCTGTTAAGAAGGATAAATAACAATAATAATGTGCTAGTAAGGATGACTACGAGCTTATTTTACTAAATTTCCTACAAGAAATTTACCTTATTTTATGCCTATTTTAATTTATTATAAAACATTTTATTAGATATCTACAAAATTAAATATTTCAATTTTTTTTAAACTACAAATTCGGTCTTGCAGTAGGTAGATACGAGAAACTTCTCATACTCATGAAGTGCATTAAGTATGTGATATTTTATAATTGTCATTATTTAATGATTTTTTAACTTTTTTCCAGATTTGTATGATATAAGGTTATCAATAATAAAAGCAGATTAAAATATAAACAAAAAGTAATTCTAACATACATTGAAACCGATGTGTTAAAGCTTGTTTTTAATTTTCTTCTACACTGTTGTCTTAATTTGTTTTCTCGTCACTGCGCTCAGTGCCGGCGTTAGGGGGGGGGGGGGGGGCTTGAGGGGCCAATGGCCCAGGGCGACAAATTCTGGGGGGCGCCAAGGTCTGAAGTTGGTTAACCTAACACTTGATATTGCTTCCCTCAAGTGGGCGCCACAATATTTTCGCCCGGGGTCTCAGTGGCCCTTACGCCGGCACTGACTGCGCTGCTATATAAAGGTTCAGATTTGAACTATTCAGTTCAACTGTTTGACACACCATATTATTACACTAGCTTGTATTACATTAGAATTTACATACATTTATTAATATACATACTACTATTATTTAACTAACCTTTAGGAGCAACACTAATCAAGGCCTGCATAGGTGGCTGTTGTTCTATACGATTGCCGACCCACATCTGGACTCCAAGAGTACACCTCCATGTCCCATAGTCACTTTGTGTTGGTTTCTCAACTGTTATACCACATTCTTTCCATGCGAAGCCCTTTCCGTAATAGCTAAAAATAATTCATATTATAATTTATAATAAAATATATTACGTATGTATTGTATTCTTTTTTATCATTTGCGGGCTTTGTGTTCACTTCTATCTTACTAATGAATTGACTGTAACAACTTCCATTTAGGCAATGATTTATAGGTACGGAAATATGCGTGGACTGATGATTTTAGCATCTGTAAAATGAAAACAATCTTTTGACCATTAATTCGCAAAATATATACCGTAGGGCCCGTAATTGTTTGGACATAAACATCGAGCAAGGATAATCATAATTTCTTAGTTATGGTCTTCCTAAGATAACATTGTGTTATGCGTATTTAATTTAAAAGTATATCAAGCGTATACAATATGAAAACCGCAAGTCATTGTCGTAGTTAATCCAACCCAAGCCAAAACCAATCAATCTAAGTGTGTCTAAAACCTTTTTATGCCAACTTTGGGACTATTTCATCATCACTATAGTATAAAACAAAGTCGCTTTCTCTGTCCCTATGTCCCTTTGTATGCTTAAATCTTTAAAACTACGCAACGGATTTTGATGCGGTTTTTTTAATAGATAGAGTGATTCAAGAGGAAGGTACTAAAGTATATAATTTATTAGGTTTTAGACAAAGCGGGCGAAGCCGCGGGCGGTAAGCTAGTTAATTAATAAATGATAAATAAGCGACTTAAGGACAACATTATAATCTGTACAATGCAAGAAAAATACTAACAGGTGCCTACACTATCTTATCTTAAGCAAAAATATGTAATAAACTGATAATAAATTCTCGAAACCAAACAGAACAAGTTTGATAGGAAAAAGTTAAAAAAGCACTATAATATATTTTTCCCTATACCTACCATAATTTTCTAGAGAAGTGCATTTTTAAAAATTAAATAGGTATATGTTTGCAGCCTTGCAGGAGTAGTTTACCTACCAGGAAATATATAGTTTTACAGTTGCCAGGGGTCTCTGCGATAGTTAAAACTTAAACCGTACCTGTTAAAACTTTTCTCCAATGCTCCATTTTCTATTAGTGTAAATAATATATGCTAGCAAGCAGCAAGTCAAGGGATTGTGTATAGGAATTAGAAGTTAACGCAATTATTTGAATCTTAAATTAAAAAATATAAACATACCTATGACTTCCATCGCTCAATCCATCAATAACATTATAACCATACGACTGCGAAGTCCTTTGAAAGCGACAAAATGTTATATTCTTCATCGTATGCAGAATATTACAGTATAGGTGTAATTTATTTGTACTACTGTCATGTACGTATCCAACGTCTAGATGCTCCGCTAAAATTGGACAACATTTCTATGGAATCAATAAATTGTATAAAAGTGATCATACGAACACAGACATTTAAATCAAGTGCTAAAATATTATAAAAAAAAAAATAATCAAATACACTAACTAGTTACAAAGTTTGTCTTCTAAAAGCATTTATGAATTTTTTATGAATGCTAAATAAAGAAACACCTTTAAAAAAATAAAGAGCGTGTGTGCCGAGCACACGTGTCAGGAGTGAAACTTCTTTGGCAAGATTCAAAGATAACAAAATCGTCGCCTTACTCCATGGCATTGAAATATTTACTCTCAACGCGCAGAAGTTTCAGAAGTTCAAAAATACCTACATTGATGTAGGTAGGATTAATCAATTTATTCTGCTTATAAAAAATACTATTACATAGATTGAAGACTTGATAACTTGATAAGGCTCAATTAGTTGACCTAGCTTCACTTACTGTAATAATTTATCCACTGTCTAATAATGAGTCGGTACAGTGGCATAACTAATTAATATTCTTCCATAATTCTTAACATAACAATAGAAAGAATCTCCTAATTTTTATATTCTTATTCCTTAATTTTTGCACATTATATTTAAATTATTCAATATAACGTTACTTAAATATCACTCATTTCATATAAACATACATAATATGTGTGTATACTGTATAGTAAAAACATTCATACCTTCAACAATAACATGCCTCTTCATCGAGAGTTCCGAAACCATTCCAGGTATTCCCAAAAGTACTTCCCAATTGCCTTGAACAGCTCTAGTTGTTCTATCAAGAGTAACACTGCAATGCCCTGGCACTAACGAACTTTCGGAAAAAGGCTTGGCAACCAAACAGTAGGAATTATTGAATTGACTCGAAAGGTCTACTTTCACGTCACTGGCCCCATCGTATAGTTCAATGGGAGGTGCACTGTATAACGACGTTTCCTCTAAAATATAATTTGGATTATTTATCTTTATGTAGCAATATATGTTTATCTGGTTAGGTTCTATGAACCAGGTTAAAAAGATACCCCATATCTTTATGATATTAGTAAGTAAGTAGTTGTGCTGAGCAGTTTCATTCGCGGACGTATCCCCAGAAAAATGTAATTAACTGTTTCTACAACTAATGTGTTATTCAACTACATTAGCTACATAACTGCCAAGTATCACCAAAATCCGTTCAGTTTTCTTCGCGTAAAAAAGAAAAATTCCCGCATTGTTACAAAATAAACACTGTTACACTGGTAGCGTTAGAGGTGATTTGTTAATAAGACTATTATAATAAAACAAATTGTGTAATAGTCCGAGAATAACAACATCACTTTAATATTTACCCGTAACAAGAAGTTCAATCCATCCCACCAGGCTATCGTTGCCGCCTGAAGCGACAAGGCGCCATCTTCCTTCATCGCTTGGCACTACATTTTTTACTCGGACACTACATTCATCACCCCAACGTTCAAACCTTAAATATTAATAAACTTATATAAAGTAAGGTATTTCAGTGATAGTATTTCTGCTGTATTATATTGAGAAAATCTTCGCGAAATATCACGAAAAAACAAATTGAGGATTACGGGAATGTTATATTTGTTTTTGCACTGACAGCGTTAGAAAATTTTAAAGAATTAACGTTAAAAAAATCACGTGATTACTAAACGACCCTTATCATTCGAAACGGGACACTTTAGTGTGTACTTGATCGGTGATCCATCATCCATACCATTCTTGAATCCACCAATCCAAAAATTTCAAAATCGGTCCAGTCCAGGAGTTTAGTGACAAATACACACAAAGAAGGTAGATATTTGAATATATTTAAAGATATTTTTTTATAAATACTCGATAATTTATTTCTTCGTCTATCGCGTTTAACAATCACAGTCATAAGATAATGGATCTTATGTAATTGATTATCAATAAACAAAAGTATTTCATTACACGAGTGACCTTCTACAATCAATGTCAAGTACATGATTTCAAGATGTTTAATGGTGTTTCTTTCATTTTCTCAATTGGAAACAAATCATCGTATAGGATAATATAAGTTAAGATTTAAAATTAAAAGATCCTATCACGCTAAATTTCCGTTCCAAGTTTTAAGCAAATATACCTTATAACTTATAACATATTATATCCTTTTCAATAATAATGGATACTTAGGAAATTATTGCGTAAATTCTATCAGAGTTGGTAAGTCGTAACATAATAACACGCACATTTAACCCTACAGTAGCCGCGTGGTCTACACGTGTAATCCAGTGATACAAAATTGCTAATTTCTAAAAATCTAATAGCTCCAGTTATTTCATCCTTCGTGTACTCTAAGTTGAATAATTGCCGCGCGGAGAGTTGGGTGTGCGTGGTTGTGCAACAGGAGCTCCGCAAAATTTGCGGTCTACGTACGTATGCCACGCGACCAACTACGTAAGTTTTTTGTTGTGACTGTTTCATTTATTTTTAAAAAATATTATATTGTTATTTAAAAAAAAATTATTAATTAATTTTATAGTTTATTAATTATTTGTTTATATTTGCAGATAAAAACAGAGTTATTTAGATAATTATGGACAACAGACGAAAGAGACTGATCGAGGCTTGGTTGGCCGAAGGAATTATCGTGATGATCTTGATGGCGACTAGTCAAGTTCAGATAGTAAAGAAGACCATGTAGAGAAGCAGCAGTAGATGCCTATACTGGACATAAATTGAAACCGGAAATAATATCTCCCTATAATCTGGATCTGGTGGATCTGGTTGATAAAAGTGTTCACTGTATTGTTACTCTCTTATATTGTTCACGTCCAGAAATTCAAGAAGATGGCTTGTAACCGTGTTCTATTATCTGATCTACCTCAGTGCCTTCAATGCGCTATGCATACATTCAGCAAATAAAAACTTTGAATCTATTCAACGTCGTGATTTGTGCAGGTGTAACGTGCAGGTGCCGTGCAAATGCCATGCAAATGCGTTTACCTCTTTTACCTGCGGCACGCGCGGCTCGTTGCCAGCGGCATTTTGCTTGCGGTTTCGATACGGAGT
Organism: Colias behrii; assembly: GCA_029959065.1. NCBI lineage: Eukaryota > Metazoa > Arthropoda > Insecta > Lepidoptera > Pieridae > Colias > Colias behrii. Next base: position 8,666,101 of record JARWMC010000005.1, on the reverse strand, counting down.
GGTAGTGTTGTCGTATATAACATATTTTAATACAAGTAAATAACGAAAGGACAGAATTTAACTGGGATAACAGAGCAGTACTTTTATTAATAAAAAAGTATCAAAAAAATGAACCATTGTATAAAGCCGGCGGCCTGCATTCAGCGGCAAGGCGGTCTAAAACCCGGCGGCATAAGCCAGCGGCATGTGTGGATGCGCCAAAAGATCAGACAAAATGACATTGCCAAGAATCCTTTCCCTCAAAATAAAAGATTTCTTAGTTCTTCCACACCAAGAAACCCGGCCATCGACAGTAGGACCAATTTGAATAAATTATTTTGGTCGTTACCATGACTGCGTTAGAGCCCGTTTTGCAACACACGAAAGTGCAGTACCTACATGAAAAAAGTTTAATGTTCTGAGCATTTTGAAATTGTATGCTTATTTTGTTTGCAAGCTTAGACTAGGTTTTGTATGTATAAATATACAGGGTGTCCCAGAAGTCGACGTCAAGCCGAAATTTTCAGACAGTTTATGCCACACCAGTTGTCAGAAAAATTGAAAAAAAAAATTAAGTCATGTATTTTTGAAGTTATGGATTTTTTTATTTAATTCCAGAAAAAGTACACCATGTGACAGTTTTTTCATTCCTGTTGTTACAAATATTTACTTTTTGCAAATTTTTTTTCTCTTACGTCATCCCGAATAGTGCTTTATGTAACCTGTGATCCTAAACCCTGTGCCGATCACTCCAACTTGTAGAAAAATGTCAATTTATACCGTACCAAGTTTTCAAAATTAATTTTTCGCACTACTTCAACTGATCGTCCTGAAGAAAAAATGTTCTACTCCAGTTTGGCAAGTAGCTTTAAAAGTTAGCGCATTTAATAAGGATTCTAACGCGGTATAACACTTACTCCATTATATCTTAGATCGGCCATAAAAAAAATTTAAGTTAAACAAAGTCGGTTTTTACAATTTCTTTGAAATTACAAAAAACGATTATAGTGTACCCAAAGCGTTCCTACTTCCTAATGACCACAGCGTGGGTTAAATAAGATGGAGAGAGACATTCCATAAAGTGTGAGCGAGACAGATAGTGACGCTAATGACATACAGCTGACGCAAATAAGTGAACGAGACAGATAAGCATAACGGTATAAAATGACATTTTTCTACAAGTTGGAGTGATCGGCACAGGGTTTAGGATCACAGGTTACATAAAGCACTATATTCGGGATGACGTAAGAGAAAAAAAAATTGCAAAAAGTAAATATTTGTAACAACAGGAATGAAAAAACTGTCACATGGTGTACTTTTTCTGGAATTAAATAAAAAAATCCATAACTTCAAAAATACATGACTGAATTTTTTTTTTTTAATTTTTCTGATAACTGGTGTGGCATTACCTTTCAGAAAATTTCGGCTTGACGTCGACTTCTGGGACACCCTGTATAGTAATGAAGATTTATAAATAAACAGACTTTTTAATTTATTTGTGTACTTTTTACTTCTACTTGTAGACCACGCAACCTCACACGTCACTTTTAGATAGGTAGGTATGCGGCAGGTATCGTGGGTCAAATTTGACCCAGAAGCGAACATTTTCGGTTATAATTCTTTAAATATTTATGCAACGACTGTGCGCTTCTACGTATTCTCAGTGCGTCGCTGGCTGCGGCGGGGGGTGAACGTGCAGCACTGTGACTCTCTTAGGAGCGGAGGTAAGTAGCCTTCTGGGTCACGTTCGACCCACGATACCAAATAAGTAACTTTTTTCACTGAGTTTAATTACTTACTTTTTTTGTTTTAGTGTTTATTTGTACTACAATGGAGGGCTTTTTGAACGACAAACAAATCGAGGAGTTGATGGACGACTTAAGTGATGATTTGGAATTGGAAAATGAAAGGACACCAAATGTAAACCAACTTTGTGACGACGAAATCATCAGCGATCGAGACAGTCCCGAACCTGTTAGTTGCTCTGAAGACAGTGTATTTGGAGTAAATTCTGACGACAGTGAAAACGAAGAGGAGAATACGAGAATAATAGAAAATACGAGGAACGAAAATACGAGAGATGAAAACGAAGAAGATGAGGATGATGGTTGATGGTAGAAGTCATTTTGGTTTTGGTTGTCATTTTTTTTATTTTATGCTAATTTCAGAAGCAATTTATTTTTTTGTTATTATAAAGATATGAGAAGTGCCATAAATATATTTTAGTTAAAGTTTTTCTTACATTTCATTTTTTTTTATGTTTTAAGTTCACACTAACCAAAAAGTGCCAAAAAATAAGGTTAGTCACAAATGCGTGTAAAACATGACATTTTTTTATATTCTAAAATTAAACAAAGTTAATTTTGTAAAAAAATATTTTTTTATTTCATAACTAACCATATTTTATACAAATAATAAAAAATCTACGTTCTACAACAGATTGTTTGGTATGGGTAAAATTGACCCACGATACCGGTAGTGTTGCCAAAAAAGGCGATACCAGCTAAGGGTTAAATACGTTTTAACCTTTTGACAAAAACGTGAACGTATGTACTGGGCGCACGACGAGTGTGATTTCTTTTAAATACCTATATATTTTTTGTATATTGTTTATGTATACAAAAAAAAATCTTTTTAAAAAAATCTTCAACAGCCGGTAAAAAAACCGAAAAAAGAGAACAAGCATGTGATAGAAAAAATGGGGAAAATGTAAAAGCTGCCATCGTTGTATGTTTTCATGTGTTGGATTATGGCCTAAACCTTCATTGTAAGTTAGTGTCCCTGCAGCGGGAAGTAATCATCTCATGGTGAAATTTCGTGTGAATATTTTTATTTAATATAGATATCAATAATAAAAATAATCGTCTACCTGCTATTTTTTGGTGAGGATATATCGAAATGTTCACCAGTGGGGGTAGTAACATGGCAAGACTGTTCATTGTCCAATGTTTTTAATAATTTCATATGAGCCTCATGACCCTTCGTTACTTGCAGATTATGGGGCCATCCTAAACCAAGTTGCGCTAATAACGCATCGTCAAACTTAAGATTGAAACTATCTACAGCAAAACTCGCATGAAGCAACCCTGTTAGAAAAAAAAAGAATAATATTTTAATATTAAGATGACTGAATAAGCCATGGACCTCCATCGGCATATTTATCATTCCATTTCACTTCACTGCACTTTTTTATTTTAAATAAAATCCACACGATTAAAAAATACATTCAATTCATCCACACAATTAAAAAATTCAATTCATTCAAGCCAAATTGTACATTTATTTTAAGTTACATATCGTTTCTGTTAATTCTGTTTTTGTGTGCATTGTACAATGAAGTGTTTTCTATTCTATTCTATTCTAAATACATATAACTAAATATTGTGTAAATATACCTTTTGTAAGGCTTCGAAAATTTGTTAAATCCAACCACTATGTTAACTACGATAAAACTTACCTGTCAAAAAAATAATTTTTATCCAAAACATGGTACTTTCTCACTGGTGAACAAGTTATCACTAAATTTGATAGAGCCGGGATATGCTATTCTTATAAAGTAATTAATTGCAATGGTCATATCAAATTATCAGGCAATCTAGATACATAATACATTCATACATTTCATATTATAATCATAATCTCCATTACATAATTGATACTTTATTCGAAAGATAACAACTATGTCTAGGCTTAAGACAGCCTTTATTTTTGAAGTACTCTTTTTTAAACAATTAAATAATGGAATAAGATCATTTTATGGCAATTTAACAAACATAAGGCAGTAAAAGAATTGCAAATCTATACTAATATTATAAAGCTGAAGAGTTTGTTTGTTTGTTTGTTTGAACGCGCTAATCTCGGGAACTACTGGTCCGATTTGAAAAATTTTTTCGGTGTTAGATAGCTCATTTATCGAGGAAGGCTATAGGCTATATACCATCACGCTACGACCAACAGGAGAGGAGCCACGGGGGTGAAACCGCGCGGAGCGGCTAGTATAATATAAGACTGGGTTTTCGTTAATAATAAGCAGAGGTATGTAAAACAAACATCAAAATGTTCTAATACATTTTTATATAGAAAATTTATTGATATACATTTACAACACATTACTTAAATTTAATTGAGATCAAAACTTATTTATTGCTATTTATATTCACAACCAGTTTATCTGTTACTTTTTGTTTCACAGGCAAGTGGGGTATAACATCATCTGCTTCTTTCATGCAGACTGTTGGAATCTGAAATTAAGTGATTTGTTGATAAAGTATATTAGAAAAATTGTTAAAGAATTAAAAAAAAAACGATTATATTGCGCATCACAATTTTTTTTAAAGAATAGAAAATACACGATCACGAAGCGTTATTCGAAGGCACATCTTTTCCGTGGCATGCCACCGTTAACGCAGATGAAAATAACGCCTTAATCTATACTAATATTATAAAGCTAAAGAGTTGGTTTGTTTGTTTGAACGCGTTAATCTCGGGAACTACTGGTCCGATTTGAAAAATTCTTTCGGTGTTAGATAGCCATAACCATTCATCGAGGAAGACCAACAGGAGCGGAGCACAGTTAGTATTGAATATATTTCTTTTTACATTAATCAATTTAATAATATAAACTAAAAAATAAAAGTATAAATTGTGTTTAGCATAGTAAATTACACTGTGTTAATTTAGATAGATAGTACATTGAATGCCACAAAGAAAAAAATAAACCAATTAAGTTAAGCTCATCAGTGAGTTGAAAAAAAAAATTATGTGAAATACAAAAACAATTAGTTGAAATTAAATATTTATTGGTCTTGGGAAATCTATATGTATAAACTCTTCTCAATATAATTATTTAATTTTCTACTATACTCACATTTAAATCTTGTGCTCTTGCTTCTTTGGCGGTAAACTCCCTCAATACATAGTCTGTATTTAACAGGTGGAACATTCTAGTTTCATGGGACCTCACAAGCACGTCATCTACTCTAAGAAAGTATCGTAAGAGCAAATACCAGTATGACGGCATAACTCTCTGCAAAAAATTGTAATTAAATAGTAATATTAATAACATTTTCTTGCTTTCCTTGGAGCTGTTTGTATCTTGTAAACATACTTGGTTTAACTAACTTCAATATCCTTTTATAAAACCGCATCACAATAGATTGCATAGTTTTAAACTGAAATAAGATGGTGGAAAGCGACTTTGTTTTATGCTAAGCAGTTAATAATAAATAAATAAAAAATCATGCTTACTATTTTCACAGACAATTTTGATATTCCATGATCATGCAGCTCATCTTCAAACAAAGTTAGATCATGGTAAAATAAGATTTGCTCTTTCCGCTTTAAAAGGTCAAAGTTTATAGTTTCATCTGTGTCCTGAACAGTGACATTTCCAGATAAAGTTCCTTTGTAATCTGTTGAAAAAGTCCAGTCAAATGACTTCTTCTGTTTTTCTGCTTCTGGACTGAAAGTTATGAAAAAATACATAAGTAACCGATTTTAGTAGTAACAGCATCAGACTTATTAATTTAAATTCTAAGACATGTTTGGAGGAATGCTTTGCATTATGGCTTGTTTAACAAAACAATGTGGTAATTCTTAATCTTTATAGTAATAATTCATTTTTTTATTATTTTATTTTTTATTTTAGATAGGGAAGCGCTTGACCACAATCTCGCCTGATGGAAAGCTAAGATGCGGTCTAAGATGGTACGCGCTTACCTAGTAGTTACCGGTTCACTCTTCACTTGAAGACCCCCATATTGTATTCGTCGGGGAACACAGATAAAATTTTTTTAAAATATTGTCATTTGAAAATACTGGTCACTTTGCACAATATTAGACAAAAATATTTGCAGTTCCTTTGTGCAGTTCTATTTTCTATGTTTTATTTGAAAAAAGGAAATATGTAGCTTTCTATTGATTGAGTATTTTTAGAATCTACCCTCTTTATTAGTACATTTATACTTTAAGTTACAACTTATTTGTTAACCTCTCAACCACCGAGCGGCCAGATCCGACCACAACACAATAGATTTTCTATTGTGTCTGTGATTCCGGGGCCTGATGGATTAATAATATAAACTTAAACAAGATGCAAAATTTCTCACCGTGATTCTTGCCAAGCTTCAGCACAAGCCACTTCAATGGCTTCCAACCTTGAAGATACTCTCTTCAAGGCATCAAGAGGATTAAATTCTATTTTAGCACCTGATCTATGCTCCAGCATCAGAATATTTTTGGGAAACACCATATCAGGAAAATGTGGAATATTCAATTCTCTGCAGTATCTGTTTATAGAAAAATATAGCTAGTTATGATTACACTTATGGCAAGACTAAAATATGTATTGTGTACATAACAACTAATTATTTAATTTTATAAACACATGATAAACCCTAGTTTTCTGCTTTTTATCAGATTCTTGTAATGTATACGTTACAGATCTTAACAAAACACTTGTAACTTGTTCATCATAAGTTAACTCGGGAGTAAATACTTACATACAAAATTGACAAAACTGATCATCATCTCGTTCACAAACAATTTTCGTGGAGCATACACTGGGTAAAATGCAACTAATGTCGAAAGAAATATGCCATGGACCAAATTCTATTGATTTGGAGTTGGTAGTGTATCGTCCTGAGTCTATCCGGCTTTCCTGAAATTAATAAGTAATAAGTAATGCATAACTTCTATGGTTAAATTTGTTGACTAGCAATCATTAAAGTACCTCAGCAGTGAATAAATTCGGGACATATGAATCCATATCGGAATTTTATAAAAATACTTCCCTTAAGACCATAAAATTTAGTCTCAGAACTATTACAAAAAAAAATACAATCACACAACACAAGAAATAATGATACTTAGGAATTACATAGGATGTGACAATTATAATTTTTGTTTGACAAATGACAATGACAGTCTACAGATAAAAAATGAAAATTTCATTTTTTTTTTAGATTTAATGGCCTGGCTACGAGACTTTTAAGCTAAATGAAAATTTCACTGTGAAATGTAAAGCACAGAACAGTGAGAACAAAAGTTCTTACTGTTCTGTAAATGTAATTAATTAATTTAATTATAGGACACTATTACACAATGGTATGGTATTGCCACTGTTAATACGAAGTTTTCCCAAGGCTACTATGAATGCTGTAATAATCTGTGCAAAAGGTTAGTTTTTGTACATGAGATTGTTGATAAATTGCCAACAAAATTCAGAAGCATTGTTGGATGAGACAATTATTATTTATGCTAAATAAAATAAACGTATCTGAACCAATTATTAAAAAGCCATACTCCCTGATTATGGGTAGTCACCATAGTAAAATTATAGCAACTCTCACTTTGTCAATATGGCATGTGTGTCAAAAAAATTGCGTCGCTTCGAATATTTAAGTTAATATTGTTGCTTATTTAATAAATATTTTTCGAATATAAAGAATGCATTGTATTGTGCAAAATTGCAGAAGTGTTTGGACACCAAATTCTGGCATAGAATTTCATAGGCAAGTGTATATTAATTACGTTATTTACAATATTCCTCAATACTCCTGCATTTACCTGTTTAGAATCATTTCAATGGCAAAAATTGTCAAATTTAGCATCATTTTAGTAAGCAGTCATGTTAAATTTGTTATTTTCCTAATACTTTATGATTTATCATTTTTCAACAAGTTTTCAATAAACAAATTTAACAAGTAAGGTAACCATGATGACGAATTTTAATGGATAGTGAAGAGCCTTATAAGGTGAAGAGAATATATTGTAATAACAATATTATGATGAACATTTAGAACACCATTTTAAAGATTTTTATACTAGTAATGAAACAACACACGACATCGGTATTGCACTCACATGTAGTTATAAGATTGTTCGTTTTTACATTGAAATTTATATTTTTTTAACTTACCTCATATTTTTTTGTTCTACGTATTTCAGCTTTCCAAAAAGTAAAATAAAAAGAAATATATGTGCCTATCAAGGGTAAAATTACTGAGGATTACGATTTACGACCCAGAAAAAAATACCTTTTGAAAAATAAACTATGTAAAGTTAGCTGAAATTTATGCAAGGCTGCTATAAACAGTTTTTCTTTGATGATTTTGGCTTAAAGTTGACCCGTCGAAACAACGCGTTTACAAAGAAGATCTGAGTAGCTTACAATTTGGTAAACAGCATCTGATGCAAAACACAACTTTCCTCTATTTACAAAGGATGTTAATGCTATATATCGGTTCATATCCAAGCTTTGTAGCCAAAAGTTATTTAAAACTATCATTCTCTACCAATTAAAATTGTATGTACCTATAAAGTATGACCAGTAATATTATAATATAAATACTGTTAAAAATATATGTCGTTATTATTTATAGACCATGTTTTTTAGTTTTTTCTATTTCGAAAAATCCTGAATTTACAAACCAGCGTGGTCACTCCAAAGAAAGAGACAAAAAACATAACTGACGTCATTCAAGGTCATATATTCTTGCTACAAGTTAATGTTCATAGTGCAATCTCCAGTGTATTAGATACATATAAGCTGCTTGGGTGGGGCCATTAACTATATATTAGCAAACGGTAGAAGAAGAAGAAATAATTTTAAAAGGCCATCCAAGTTTCCACCTTGGTGATTTACATTTGTAATAAAAAAAAAAAAACAATTATTAAAATGTTTTTGAAGTGAAACTTCTTTATCGGGGTTGGAAAAAAATTTATCGTAATTTATTTTTTGAAAAATAATGTCATAAAAAAGTTTCACTTCTTACGTGTGTACACTAGTACACGCACACATTTTTTTTTTTTATTTTTTATTATAGACCTTAAAATTAGCTATAACTCTTACAATTACAATGTCATATTTTTTTATAGATGTTTAGATATTTGATGCAATACAAAAAAAAAAAATGTTGTGTGGTTTTATGAAACCAAAGTAAAAGTGAAACTTAACGTACGGTTCCAAACACTGCTTTATACCTACTCGGCAGCCGACCGTCACGCGTGACGCGACATAGCGCATGTCGCGTCACGCGTGACGGACACAGACCAAAAAGTTTGAGACGATGTAATAAAAGTTTCACTTTAAAAATAATAATACCAAATATTCACAGCTTGATCCACAGTAAATATACCTTACTGTCTTTGTTGGTGTGTGTATTTTATAAAACTCACATAAAAGACGTAAAACCACAAAACCTTGGACATCTATTTCCTTTCTATTTCAACGTAGAGGTAGAATGGTAGAATAATGGTAGAAAATAATATTTCGGATTATGGTAACCCTACGCATTACGAATCGAAAGCAATATGGCCGATTTTTACCGGTCAGTTTTTGTGTTTTGATAGTAATTAATAAATTGCATGAAAAGATAAAAAAAGAGCATAGTCATTCGTTCATAAATAATAAATTTAGCATATTTTGATTTAATCAATAATTATGGAAGCACTTATACCAGTTATTAACAAATTACAAGACGTTTTCAATACTGTTGGAGCTGATGCCATTCAATTACCTCAAATTGTCGTGTTGGGAACCCAGGTAATTTTTTAAGGCATAGATTTTCACTATAAAAAAAAAGATAATATTTAATTTCGATTTTAAAGAAAGCAAAAGAGAAAAAAATATAATATGGTGGTTATGTAAATATGTCAATCCCATTCATTGTCCTCATTAAATCAATTCATCTTCTGTCAATAACTAATTGTAGGAAAATATTTTTAATTGCCTTTTTAAGTTAATATTCATATTCTGACTGTATATTCGCTTTAAACAAAGAAACATTTTTTTAGAGTTCTGGTAAGAGTTCCGTTATAGAAAGTCTTGTTGGAAAATCTTTCTTGCCTCGGGGACCTGGAATTGTAACACGCCGTCCTCTTATTCTTCAATTAGTATACAGCCCAAAAGACAGCAAGGAACATCGGTCAGCTGAAGAAGGTATTATAAATTCTATTCGGTTTTTTCATGTTTCAAACTTCGGACTTAAAAATTTTTTGAATAAAGAAATTATGGTCTGAAACATTGTTAGCAAAAACAAAATAATTCCTTCCAAAAATTACCAAGTCATATTTTAATTTTTAGTAAATGTAATTATTCGGAATTGGGTAGGTTCATTAGGTCAATGAATCAGACGCTTGTTTACATTTTTTAACAAAGAAAACCTAGGCTTTGTTGTGTCTTATTATGTATTGTTAGCAAACTCAATGTCATTCACACAATGATTATTGCAACTTGATCCCACACTTGTATTAACTAGATCAATAAGTACATCCATCAATGTGAAGATTGCATTAAATGATTAATGCAATCTTCACATTATGCATATTGTTATGCTAAGAAACTTAATTGAAATTGCTATATAGATTTAGGGGCGATTTTTCAATGCCCAGATAAACAGCTAGATAGACTTTATTCTTCAGTTAACAAAATATTCAATTTTTCAATAGACGAATAGGACTTATCTATCGAATAACTACGTTATTTGAGGAATAAATCTATTTGCCGCTCCAACGGCCAGATAGCGCGCTATTCGACGGTTAGGCGTTTGAGTTGACAACTGATGCGTCAAATTTGGGATATTTTGGTATGTCATAACATAGAGCGTAGAATTATTAACAATTAAACCTCTTTCTATATAATTATTATCAATTAAAATCATATTGAAATTGATGTTTTTGATAGTACTGATGACCATGCCATTGAAAATTTGCCGAACGCTGCCTTTAAGTATGTCGTTTCCATCGTAAAATATATAAATTGAAACACAAATATAACCAAACTCTTTACTCAAATCAAAACAACAATCAACAATCATAGAAGAAAGAGCAATACAAGACAAACTTAAAATGCACTCCTGACGTGAGTCATAATGACGGTTGTTGACAAATTGCAAGAGTTGACTCTATCCCGCTCTAACCTGACTAATTTAATATGTTTGTTTCGCCACTCCGAGAGCAGAGCTGCCAATATGGAAATATTTGGTCAGATAGTTATTCATCAAATAAATCACGATTGAAAAATAGGCGAGCCGTTATGAGTTAGATAAATAATTGAATAAATCTATTCGAGGGGTAGTTATTAGACTGTTTATCTCGGGATTGAAAAATCGGCCCTCAATATACTTGATAATAGTTCATTGTCATGTTAAAATATCATTAATAGAATTGCTAATTTTATAATGCATTTATGCTATCATTGCAAATATTTTATCTTTATGATTAATAAGTAAACTATTTATTTGTACTACTGCATTATCTTCTGCCATTTATTTTCATGTTTGTATCATGCCTACCATGATTATTCCATAGTAGAATATAATATATTAAAAAATATTGTTATTTATAATAACTTCAGTAATTAGAAGCCAGGAGTCTGGGACAGAATCATGGAACCCAATTACCCAACTATCTAAATCAGTTTTTTCGTCAGGTTAGTGTTGACAAAATATATCCTGTCAGATTTTCCTGTTAACGCTGTATTTGTGTAGTTCGTTAATATTGTGTTTTCTCAATGTGTCCTTGTCCTGTTAATAAAGAGCATTATAACTAGTATTATTTAATTATTTGCTTAGATTAAAATATTGTTTAAGGTACAATCAATTTGGAAGAATGGGGCAAATTTCTGCATACCAAGGAGAAAATTTACACAGATTTCGATCAAATAAGACAAGAAATAGAAAGAGAGACGGACCGCATGGCTGGAAGCAACAAAGGAATTTGTCCAGAACCAATCAATTTAAAGATTTATTCAACCAAAGTTGTGAATCTTACACTTGTAGATTTGCCTGGCATTACAAAGGTAATTTCTAATACATAGTTTTTTTATTTACAACTGTGCCGAATAAGCAAAGAAGTTTTATCAAAATATAAATGCCACGAGTGGCTATATAATTTGTACCAATTAACTAGATTTTAAGATTATTTTATTATAGGTACCAATAGGTGATCAACCCGAGGATATTGAGAATCAAATCAGAAATCTCATAATAAAACACATAGCTAATCCAAATTCAATAATACTTGCTGTAACAGCCGCAAATACTGATATGGCTACAAGTGAAGCCATAAAGATGGCTAAAGAAGTTGATCCAGATGGCAGAAGAACTTTGGCTGTGGTTACTAAGTTAGACTTGATGGACGCAGGTATGATTATCAATATTAATACTAGATACAAATCAGAACTTAACGAAACTACAAAAAAAAATTGTTTATAATGTAACACCACATTTAATTTTAAATAATATGAAAGTTTTATTATAGAAAATGTTGTCCAGTCAAATGAGTGTTATTATAATCTGTTTTCATAATTATATTACCTTGTAAATCTTGTATATTCTATAACATTATTAGTGTAGGCCAATAAAATTTTAATTTTTCTACATAATAATTATGTAAAGCCTATTAGTAGGAGATTATGCATTACGAGAGTATCTTCTGCCATTTATTTTCATGTTTGTACCATGCATTCCATGACTATTCCATAGTAGAATTTAATATATTTAAAAAATATTGTTATTTATAATAACTTCAGTAATTAGAAGCCAGGAGTCTGGGACAGAATCGTGGAACCCAATTACCCAACTTCTTAATCTTTGGTTAACTTCTTAATCTTTGGTTGATTCTTTGATGTTTGTGGGAATTTCGCAAACAAAATGTGTTTCTGAACATAAAATATAAACAAAAATGCCTTCAAATCTTGAAGCTATACTCAATGATAAAGAAGAAATATTCTTAAATTTACTTGTCAATTCTTTCAAAAATGGCTAGTAATCCGGTCAAGTTAAGCATTTGAAATAAGGATAATTCCGACAAAGCCAAATTTTGGTGGGGAGCTGGAGTGTACCATTACAAATAAAAATTGAAAAGTCCCCACTTATCCCATGTGTGCTTCAAAAGTTATTCGGGGTCAAAGGTCAAAATTTGAGGTTTTTTGGATTTTTCTCGAAAACCGAAAATTTTATAAAAAAAGACCTCAGACCAAAATTATAGATCTATTAATTTTCCACAAAAAAGGTTTATATGATTTTTTTCCCAAGAGTTTCTGAGATATCGCGATTTGAAGAGATACATTATACATTTTGGTGACGGCTAATTTTAGGGAACGTTCCCATACTACGTAGCCTAGTTTTTAAGATTTTTCGACTCCTACCTCCCCTCGGTAAACACTTGTTGTATATGCAAAGACCCCCCTCCCCCTTCAAGTTTTTTACGTAGTAGTGACAAGTATGATTTTCAATCATTTCAGAAGAAGAAAGTGTAACAAAAAAAAAAAAATTTGAGTCACATTTGTGTTTATTAATACACCGTCTATCACATAAGACTGCTTCATGCTTATAGTAATACGTCAGCGCCACTAGCTGTGAGTTTGAGAAGCATGCAAAATTGCGAGTCATATTCGACTATAGTCCGAAATTTCTAGTGACGAAATCGACTACGTAACAAAAATTTGTCACCCCCCTTCCTCTCGTGACTGATCGTGATTATTTTAAAGACCCCCTCCCCACCTAAATGGGTTACGAGGTATGGGTACGTTCCCTTACCTCAATTAGTATACTGAAATCAAGCATCAGCAAGCCTTTGAAACATCATCAGAACGATCTTTAGATAATTTTAACAGGGAATCTTTGAATTTTAGTGGGGTTACGTTATTTTCTAAGATGCTGAGCTTTCTTCAGTTTTTCTTCATTTCGCATACTTAATTGCCACAAAATAAAGAGTATTTTCAAACCATAACCTTGATTCACTTACATCTTGTTCTAGTACGAGGTTGACTTATTTTTTAGTTCTAACTTGTTCCTCCTCACGTTGTCTTTTTACTGTAGCGATTGAAATTTTCTGGGTGTATAATTTTCTGCAATCCAAGTGTAGTTACTGATTTCTGAGTTCTTGAACCTAATACTTGTGATAAACTTGACCGTTCAATCTATACTAATATTATTTTTTTGTTAGTATGTTTGTTTGAACGCGCTAATCTCGGAAACTACCGGTCCGATTTAAAAAATTCTTTCGGTGTTAGATAGCCCATTTATCGAAGAAGGCTATAGGCTATATATTATCACGCTAACGCTAAGACCAACAGGAGCGGAGCCACGCGGGTGAAACCGCGCGGCACAGCTAGTAAGATATATAACGTGTCTCTTCAAATCGCGTTATCTCAGGAATGGTAACTCTTGCGAAAAAAATCATAGAGACCATTTTTGTAGAAAATTATAAGATCTAGAACTTTCGTCTGAGGTCTTTTTATATAAAATTTACACTTTTCGACAAAAACTAAAAAAATCAGAAAGTTTGACCTTTGACCCCGAATAACTTTTGAAGCACACATGGGATAAGTGGGGACTTTTCAATTTTTATTTGTTATGGTACACTCCAGCTCCTCACCAAAATTTGGCTTTGTCGGAATTATCCCTATTTCAATACTATTTTCATGCTTATTTTGACCGGGCTATAGGTACACTACATCCTCTAGGCCCCAATAACATCTTAAATGAATATGGTATAGGAATACACATGAATCAGGTAATAGGGATCATATAAATGGCCAATTAAGCCATTTTATTTGATGAAATATATATAAGAATGTATAATTTTTTTTAAGAACATAATTCTAAACATTTTTTCATTTTGAGTACTACCTACATTACTTTTTTTATAAGCAGGTATAATTTTACAATTTATGTTTATTTCTCTAAATATTTTAATTTATATCAATCGCCAACCACAACAATGACTTTATTTCAGGAACTGACGCTATAGACATTCTGTGTGGGCGTGTGATACCAGTGAAACTGGGAATTATTGGTGTTGTCAATAGATCACAGCAAGATATCATTGATAAGAAAACTATTACGGTATTATATTTGCCTCTATCTTTACCGAAATGTGGCTTATCTTTCATAACAATATCTTAATTCCATTTATCTATATTGAGTTATGTTTAAAAGTACTCATCAATTATTGCAATTTCTAGTATTATTTTGTAAGTAAAAGTTTCAGTGAAAGTAAATTTTCAGATACCAAAAAATGCTGAAAAAAAAACAAAAAAAATCTTATAACAATATAGAATTAAATGAATGTTGACTGAAATTAGTATTTTATCATTATAAGTATTTTCGTAACCATTCTTTATTTGATAGGATTCATTGAAAGACGAAGCAACCTACCTCCAAAGAAAGTATCCTACTATTGCCACTCGGAATGGCACACCTTATTTGGCGAAGACCTTAAATAGGCTCTTAATGCACCATATACGGGACTGTTTACCGGAACTGAAGGTAATCTATACTAATATTATAAAGCTGAAGAGTTTGTTTGTTTGAATGTGCTAATCTCGAGAACTACTGGTCCGATTTGAAAAATTCTTTCAGTGTTAGATAGCCCATTTATCGAGGAAGGATAGGCTATATATCATCTCGCTAATACCAACAGGAGCGGAGCACTGCGGGTAAAACTGCGGAGCATAGATAGTTATTAATACAATCCATACGTTACTGTATATATTATTACACATAGTAATAGTCAGACAAATACAGTTAAACACAGTGACCTTGATATATTGATTTATATTCAAGTAATGTAAACTAGTAACATTCAGGTTTACTTTTAATAGTAATGGTTCACTAATTATTGAGTTCAAACTGTAAAAAACTAAATAAGTAGCAAAGTCATAGTATAATGAATATTAATCTTAAGTTTTTACAACTAAAGATGTTTTTGTCATTATAGTTAAAATCCATTCTGTTATCTTAGTTATTACATTATAGAGCTGTATTTAATTTTAATTAATATAATTACATATGCTTCTAGGTTAGAGTAAATGTGATGATATCTCAATTCCAATCTCTCCTAAACTCATATGGAGAGGATGTATCAGACAAGTCCCAGACTCTGCTACAAATTATCACCAAATTTGCGAGTGCATATTGCTCCACTATCGAGGGAACTGCAAGAAACATTGAAACAACTGAACTGTGTGGTGGTGCTAGAATATGCTATATTTTCCATGAAACCTTTGGACGCACTTTGGATTCCATTCATCCCTTAGTTGGTAAGAAGGATTACATATTAATATAAAGAATGATTAACTTTTGCCGTGATTAATTAAGCAAATTTATATCTTGTCTTAATATATCTTAATACTATTATAAAGGCGAAAGTTTGTAAGTATGGATGTATGGATGTATGGATGTTTGTTACTCTTTCACGTAAAAACTACTGAACCGATTACAATGAAATTTAGCACACATATAGAGGGTAACTTGGATTAACACATAGGATAGGTTTTATCCCGGAAATCCCACGGGAACGGGAACTATGCGGGTTTTCCTTTGAAAACGCGGGCGAAGCCGCGGGCGGAAATCTAGTATTAATATAAAGAATGATTAACTTTTGCCGTGATTAATTAAGCAAATTTATATTAGTCCATTGAAAAGTTACATTTACATTTACGATATATCTCTTAAACTATTTATCTGATAAAAATTAATGGTTAACAATATTTGTTGCAAATTAAATTCTCTACAACTTTGGTCTAGTAACTTTTTGTCGTAGAATTATAAATAAAAAAGTTATAACCGAAAATGTTCAGAAATTAGAGATATTTATATTTTTCAATAAAACTTTTTTTATCATTTTACGAAGAAATTATATCAGACCATTTTTGTAGATTATTTTTCGAGGAACAACTTTTATATACAACATTTTTTCATTAAGTAAATAGCTAAGGTTTTACAGCGCTCTGAAGTGAGTACTATTTTTTCAGTACTCTTAGCTATACAGTATACATATATTATGTGTGTACTAATAATAATTTGTCATCAGTAATTGTTTTTTTTTTGTTATTATAATTTTTTTAATAATTAATTTTGCAATATTATTTATAATTAATTATTGACTCTTTTCCCCGCCACCCAGGAGGTAGAGTCTGGAAGTGCGTTTTTTTTTACGTCGAAAAGCAGGGCTGAAATGTTTTGCAGTGTGCTTCCATTGTTCTGGAGTCTGGGAAAAGAGCCAATGGCCAATATACGTATAGTTAAGAGTAAAGAAAAATAGTACTCACTTCAGAGCGCTGTAAAACCTTAGCTATTGTCGTAATGAAAAAATGTTGTTAATAAAAGTTGTTCCTCGAAAAATAATCTACAAAAATGGTATTATGTCATATTTTCGTAAAATGATAAAAAAAAAGTTTTATTGAAAAATATAAATATCACTAATTTCTGAACATTTTCGCTTATAACTTTTTTATTTCTAGTTCTACGACAAAAAGTTACTGGACCAAAGTTGTAGAAAATTTAATTTGCAACAAATATTGTTAACAATTTTTTTTTATCAGATAAATAGTTTAAGAGTTATATCGTAAAAACCATTTCAGCCGCTATTTTCAAGATGGCGGCCGTGGGACAAGGGTGGCTCGCCACAAACTTGGTTTTAGCTTCACACTGACCCCCCCTACACATCAAAAAATTAAAATTGCGTCCTCTAAAAAACGCAAGGTTAGGCCTAAAAAATGTAACATTTCAATGGACTATATCTTATATATAAAATTCTCGTGTCACAATGTTAGTCTGCATACTCCTCCGAAACGGGTGGACCGATTCTCATGAAATTTTCTGTGCATATCGGGTAAGTCTGAGAATCGGCCAACATCTATTTTTCATATGTACCACGGGCGAAGCCGGGGCGGACCGCTAGTAACTTATAAAACCTTTATGTCAATATTGTATTTATAGATAGTTTCATCTTGAGTTAAATAAAAATAAAAATATATCGAAAGAGTCTTAATATTTGTTTTGTTTTTAAGGTTTATCTCGTATGGATATTTTAACTGCGATACGTAACGCGACCGGCCCGAGACCGGCGCTGTTTGTGCCTGAAGTGTCATTCGAATTGCTAGTCAAGAGGCAGATAAGGAGATTGGAAGATCCTTCTTTGCGTTGTGTTGAATTGGTAAGATATATTAAAAGTATAGTTGTAAATATTATCGAAACATAATACAGTGGATGATATATTGCAAATTCAGTGAAGCGTGGAGATATTATGCTCATGAGCATGATAAAATCGTCTTATGTTTCGATTGTTTAAGCAAAAACAGTGTAGCATAATACTTCTTTATAAACCTGTAGCATTACCTGCTTCTATTATTAAAAATACTTTATTGCACTAAAGATCTGTTTGATGCATATAGACTAAAATCTCTGTTCAACAGATACAACTTGGGATATTTCAATAAGAGAGCATACTCTTCCCTAAAAGGCAGGTAACACACCTGCAAACCGTACAGTGGATGATTATGGGCAGCGCCCATCATCGCATCAGTACGATGACGCGCTAGCTCGTTTGCCCGCTTTTTCATAAAAAAAATAAAGTTCAACCTCATATGGACTTAATATTACATTATCAAAAAAAAAGTTTTATACAATTAATAAATTGTCATGCTTCCCGCCCTGTAGACTTTTTTGTTTATAATTTTTTAACATAAATCCAACAAAAAAAATAATTATTACAATCTATTATTATTCATAGCCACAACGCGTTGCAGTCGATAAGCATGTCGGCCATGATACGAATTTCATTATGTATTATTTTTATGATTAATGACTATCACATCACGTCGTAAACATTTCCATTATGGCTGTAACAAGAATTTCGCATTGCAGATCTAACGATGACCACGTGGAGTTGGGATATAATTTTACATTCAATGAATGATTTCGGTCTATGTGCGTAACCTAAACATGATGTTTAGGTTTATCTATCTCTATTTATTAAATGCAATTATATAAACGTGTTCAGGTGCACGAGGAGATGCAGCGCATAGTGCAGCACTGCGGCACGGAGGTGCAGCAGGAGATGCTGCGGTTCCCGCGGCTGCACCAGCGCATCGTGGACGTGGTCACGCAGCTGCTGCGCACGCGCCTGCCCGCCACCAACTCTATGGTGAGCGCGATGTGTGTGTCTGTGCGCACTGCGGCACGGAGGTGCAGCAGGAGATGCTGCGGTTCCCGCGGCTGCACCAGCGCATCGTGGACGTGGTCACGCAGCTGCTGCGCACGCGCCTGCCCGCCACCAACTCTATGGTGAGCGCGATGTGTGTGTCTGTGCGCACTGCGGCACGGAGGTGCAGCAGGAGATGCTGCGGTTCCCGCGGCTGCACCAGCGCATCGTGGACGTGGTCACGCAGCTGCTGCGCACGCGCCTGCCCGCCACCAACTCTATGGTGAGCGCGATGTGTGTGTCTGTGCGCACTGCGGCACGGAGGTGCAGCAGGAGATGCTGCGGTTCCCGCGGCTGCACCAGCGCATCGTGGACGTGGTCACGCAGCTGCTGCGCACGCGCCTGCCCGCCACCAACTCTATGGTGAGCGCGATGTGTGTGTCTGTGCGCACTGCGGCACGGAGGTGCAGCAGGAGATGCTGCGGTTCCCGCGGCTGCACCAGCGCATCGTGGACGTGGTCACGCAGCTGCTGCGCACGCGCCTGCCCGCCACCAACTCTATGGTGAGCGCGATGTGTGTGTCTGTGCGCACTGCGGCACGGAGGTGCAGCAGGAGATGCTGCGGTTCCCGCGGCTGCACCAGCGCATCGTGGACGTGGTCACGCAGCTGCTGCGCACGCGCCTGCCCGCCACCAACTCTATGGTGAGCGCGATGTGTGTGTCTGTGCGCACTGCGGCACGGAGGTGCAGCAGGAGATGCTGCGGTTCCCGCGGCTGCACCAGCGCATCGTGGACGTGGTCACGCAGCTGCTGCGCACGCGCCTGCCCGCCACCAACTCTATGGTGAGCGCGATGTGTGTGTCTGTGCGCACTGCGGCACGGAGGTGCAGCAGGAGATGCTGCGGTTCCCGCGGCTGCACCAGCGCATCGTGGACGTGGTCACGCAGCTGCTGCGCACGCGCCTGCCCGCCACCAACTCTATGGTGAGCGCGATGTGTGTGTCTGTGCGCACTGCGGCACGGAGGTGCAGCAGGAGATGCTGCGGTTCCCGCGGCTGCACCAGCGCATCGTGGACGTGGTCACGCAGCTGCTGCGCACGCGCCTGCCCGCCACCAACTCTATGGTGAGCGCGATGTGTGTGTCTGTGCGCACTGCGGCACGGAGGTGCAGCAGGAGATGCTGCGGTTCCCGCGGCTGCACCAGCGCATCGTGGACGTGGTCACGCAGCTGCTGCGCACGCGCCTGCCCGCCACCAACTCTATGGTGAGCGCGATGTGTGTGTCTGTGCGCACTGCGGCACGGAGGTGCAGCAGGAGATGCTGCGGTTCCCGCGGCTGCACCAGCGCATCGTGGACGTGGTCACGCAGCTGCTGCGCACGCGCCTGCCCGCCACCAACTCTATGGTGAGCGCGATGTGTGTGTCTGTGCGCACTGCGGCACGGAGGTGCAGCAGGAGATGCTGCGGTTCCCGCGGCTGCACCAGCGCATCGTGGACGTGGTCACGCAGCTGCTGCGCACGCGCCTGCCCGCCACCAACTCTATGGTGAGCGCGATGTGTGTGTCTGTGCGCACTGCGGCACGGAGGTGCAGCAGGAGATGCTGCGGTTCCCGCGGCTGCACCAGCGCATCGTGGACGTGGTCACGCAGCTGCTGCGCACGCGCCTGCCCGCCACCAACTCTATGGTGAGCGCGATGTGTGTGTCTGTGCGCACTGCGGCACGGAGGTGCAGCAGGAGATGCTGCGGTTCCCGCGGCTGCACCAGCGCATCGTGGACGTGGTCACGCAGCTGCTGCGCACGCGCCTGCCCGCCACCAACTCTATGGTGAGCGCGATGTGTGTGTCTGTGCGCACTGCGGCACGGAGGTGCAGCAGGAGATGCTGCGGTTCCCGCGGCTGCACCAGCGCATCGTGGACGTGGTCACGCAGCTGCTGCGCACGCGCCTGCCCGCCACCAACTCTATGGTGAGCGCGATGTGTGTGTCTGTGCGCACTGCGGCACGGAGGTGCAGCAGGAGATGCTGCGGTTCCCGCGGCTGCACCAGCGCATCGTGGACGTGGTCACGCAGCTGCTGCGCACGCGCCTGCCCGCCACCAACTCTATGGTGAGCGCGATGTGTGTGTCTGTGCGCACTGCGGCACGGAGGTGCAGCAGGAGATGCTGCGGTTCCCGCGGCTGCACCAGCGCATCGTGGACGTGGTCACGCAGCTGCTGCGCACGCGCCTGCCCGCCACCAACTCTATGGTGAGCGCGATGTGTGTGTCTGTGCGCACTGCGGCACGGAGGTGCAGCAGGAGATGCTGCGGTTCCCGCGGCTGCACCAGCGCATCGTGGACGTGGTCACGCAGCTGCTGCGCACGCGCCTGCCCGCCACCAACTCTATGGTGAGCGCGATGTGTGTGTCTGTGCGCACTGCGGCACGGAGGTGCAGCAGGAGATGCTGCGGTTCCCGCGGCTGCACCAGCGCATCGTGGACGTGGTCACGCAGCTGCTGCGCACGCGCCTGCCCGCCACCAACTCTATGGTGAGCGCGATGTGTGTGTCTGTGCGCACTGCGGCACGGAGGTGCAGCAGGAGATGCTGCGGTTCCCGCGGCTGCACCAGCGCATCGTGGACGTGGTCACGCAGCTGCTGCGCACGCGCCTGCCCGCCACCAACTCTATGGTGAGCGCGATGTGTGTGTCTGTGCGCACTGCGGCACGGAGGTGCAGCAGGAGATGCTGCGGTTCCCGCGGCTGCACCAGCGCATCGTGGACGTGGTCACGCAGCTGCTGCGCACGCGCCTGCCCGCCACCAACTCTATGGTGAGCGCGATGTGTGTGTCTGTGCGCACTGCGGCACGGAGGTGCAGCAGGAGATGCTGCGGTTCCCGCGGCTGCACCAGCGCATCGTGGACGTGGTCACGCAGCTGCTGCGCACGCGCCTGCCCGCCACCAACTCTATGGTGAGCGCGATGTGTGTGTCTGTGCGCACTGCGGCACGGAGGTGCAGCAGGAGATGCTGCGGTTCCCGCGGCTGCACCAGCGCATCGTGGACGTGGTCACGCAGCTGCTGCGCACGCGCCTGCCCGCCACCAACTCTATGGTGAGCGCGATGTGTGTGTCTGTGCGCACTGCGGCACGGAGGTGCAGCAGGAGATGCTGCGGTTCCCGCGGCTGCACCAGCGCATCGTGGACGTGGTCACGCAGCTGCTGCGCACGCGCCTGCCCGCCACCAACTCTATGGTGAGCGCGATGTGTGTGTCTGTGCGCACTGCGGCACGGAGGTGCAGCAGGAGATGCTGCGGTTCCCGCGGCTGCACCAGCGCATCGTGGACGTGGTCACGCAGCTGCTGCGCACGCGCCTGCCCGCCACCAACTCTATGGTGAGCGCGATGTGTGTGTCTGTGCGCACTGCGGCACGGAGGTGCAGCAGGAGATGCTGCGGTTCCCGCGGCTGCACCAGCGCATCGTGGACGTGGTCACGCAGCTGCTGCGCACGCGCCTGCCCGCCACCAACTCTATGGTGAGCGCGATGTGTGTGTCTGTGCGCACTGCGGCACGGAGGTGCAGCAGGAGATGCTGCGGTTCCCGCGGCTGCACCAGCGCATCGTGGACGTGGTCACGCAGCTGCTGCGCACGCGCCTGCCCGCCACCAACTCTATGGTGAGCGCGATGTGTGTGTCTGTGCGCACTGCGGCACGGAGGTGCAGCAGGAGATGCTGCGGTTCCCGCGGCTGCACCAGCGCATCGTGGACGTGGTCACGCAGCTGCTGCGCACGCGCCTGCCCGCCACCAACTCTATGGTGAGCGCGATGTGTGTGTCTGTGCGCACTGCGGCACGGAGGTGCAGCAGGAGATGCTGCGGTTCCCGCGGCTGCACCAGCGCATCGTGGACGTGGTCACGCAGCTGCTGCGCACGCGCCTGCCCGCCACCAACTCTATGGTGAGCGCGATGTGTGTGTCTGTGCGCACTGCGGCACGGAGGTGCAGCAGGAGATGCTGCGGTTCCCGCGGCTGCACCAGCGCATCGTGGACGTGGTCACGCAGCTGCTGCGCACGCGCCTGCCCGCCACCAACTCTATGGTGAGCGCGATGTGTGTGTCTGTGCGCACTGCGGCACGGAGGTGCAGCAGGAGATGCTGCGGTTCCCGCGGCTGCACCAGCGCATCGTGGACGTGGTCACGCAGCTGCTGCGCACGCGCCTGCCCGCCACCAACTCTATGGTGAGCGCGATGTGTGTGTCTGTGCGCACTGCGGCACGGAGGTGCAGCAGGAGATGCTGCGGTTCCCGCGGCTGCACCAGCGCATCGTGGACGTGGTCACGCAGCTGCTGCGCACGCGCCTGCCCGCCACCAACTCTATGGTGAGCGCGATGTGTGTGTCTGTGCGCACTGCGGCACGGAGGTGCAGCAGGAGATGCTGCGGTTCCCGCGGCTGCACCAGCGCATCGTGGACGTGGTCACGCAGCTGCTGCGCACGCGCCTGCCCGCCACCAACTCTATGGTGAGCGCGATGTGTGTGTCTGTGCGCACTGCGGCACGGAGGTGCAGCAGGAGATGCTGCGGTTCCCGCGGCTGCACCAGCGCATCGTGGACGTGGTCACGCAGCTGCTGCGCACGCGCCTGCCCGCCACCAACTCTATGGTGAGCGCGATGTGTGTGTCTGTGCGCACTGCGGCACGGAGGTGCAGCAGGAGATGCTGCGGTTCCCGCGGCTGCACCAGCGCATCGTGGACGTGGTCACGCAGCTGCTGCGCACGCGCCTGCCCGCCACCAACTCTATGGTGAGCGCGATGTGTGTGTCTGTGCGCACTGCGGCACGGAGGTGCAGCAGGAGATGCTGCGGTTCCCGCGGCTGCACCAGCGCATCGTGGACGTGGTCACGCAGCTGCTGCGCACGCGCCTGCCCGCCACCAACTCTATGGTGAGCGCGATGTGTGTGTCTGTGCGCACTGCGGCACGGAGGTGCAGCAGGAGATGCTGCGGTTCCCGCGGCTGCACCAGCGCATCGTGGACGTGGTCACGCAGCTGCTGCGCACGCGCCTGCCCGCCACCAACTCTATGGTGAGCGCGATGTGTGTGTCTGTGCGCACTGCGGCACGGAGGTGCAGCAGGAGATGCTGCGGTTCCCGCGGCTGCACCAGCGCATCGTGGACGTGGTCACGCAGCTGCTGCGCACGCGCCTGCCCGCCACCAACTCTATGGTGAGCGCGATGTGTGTGTCTGTGCGCACTGCGGCACGGAGGTGCAGCAGGAGATGCTGCGGTTCCCGCGGCTGCACCAGCGCATCGTGGACGTGGTCACGCAGCTGCTGCGCACGCGCCTGCCCGCCACCAACTCTATGGTGAGCGCGATGTGTGTGTCTGTGCGCACTGCGGCACGGAGGTGCAGCAGGAGATGCTGCGGTTCCCGCGGCTGCACCAGCGCATCGTGGACGTGGTCACGCAGCTGCTGCGCACGCGCCTGCCCGCCACCAACTCTATGGTGAGCGCGATGTGTGTGTCTGTGCGCACTGCGGCACGGAGGTGCAGCAGGAGATGCTGCGGTTCCCGCGGCTGCACCAGCGCATCGTGGACGTGGTCACGCAGCTGCTGCGCACGCGCCTGCCCGCCACCAACTCTATGGTGAGCGCGATGTGTGTGTCTGTGCGCACTGCGGCACGGAGGTGCAGCAGGAGATGCTGCGGTTCCCGCGGCTGCACCAGCGCATCGTGGACGTGGTCACGCAGCTGCTGCGCACGCGCCTGCCCGCCACCAACTCTATGGTGAGCGCGATGTGTGTGTCTGTGCGCACTGCGGCACGGAGGTGCAGCAGGAGATGCTGCGGTTCCCGCGGCTGCACCAGCGCATCGTGGACGTGGTCACGCAGCTGCTGCGCACGCGCCTGCCCGCCACCAACTCTATGGTGAGCGCGATGTGTGTGTCTGTGCGCACTGCGGCACGGAGGTGCAGCAGGAGATGCTGCGGTTCCCGCGGCTGCACCAGCGCATCGTGGACGTGGTCACGCAGCTGCTGCGCACGCGCCTGCCCGCCACCAACTCTATGGTGAGCGCGATGTGTGTGTCTGTGCGCACTGCGGCACGGAGGTGCAGCAGGAGATGCTGCGGTTCCCGCGGCTGCACCAGCGCATCGTGGACGTGGTCACGCAGCTGCTGCGCACGCGCCTGCCCGCCACCAACTCTATGGTGAGCGCGATGTGTGTGTCTGTGCGCACTGCGGCACGGAGGTGCAGCAGGAGATGCTGCGGTTCCCGCGGCTGCACCAGCGCATCGTGGACGTGGTCACGCAGCTGCTGCGCACGCGCCTGCCCGCCACCAACTCTATGGTGAGCGCGATGTGTGTGTCTGTGCGCACTGCGGCACGGAGGTGCAGCAGGAGATGCTGCGGTTCCCGCGGCTGCACCAGCGCATCGTGGACGTGGTCACGCAGCTGCTGCGCACGCGCCTGCCCGCCACCAACTCTATGGTGAGCGCGATGTGTGTGTCTGTGCGCACTGCGGCACGGAGGTGCAGCAGGAGATGCTGCGGTTCCCGCGGCTGCACCAGCGCATCGTGGACGTGGTCACGCAGCTGCTGCGCACGCGCCTGCCCGCCACCAACTCTATGGTGAGCGCGATGTGTGTGTCTGTGCGCACTGCGGCACGGAGGTGCAGCAGGAGATGCTGCGGTTCCCGCGGCTGCACCAGCGCATCGTGGACGTGGTCACGCAGCTGCTGCGCACGCGCCTGCCCGCCACCAACTCTATGGTGAGCGCGATGTGTGTGTCTGTGCGCACTGCGGCACGGAGGTGCAGCAGGAGATGCTGCGGTTCCCGCGGCTGCACCAGCGCATCGTGGACGTGGTCACGCAGCTGCTGCGCACGCGCCTGCCCGCCACCAACTCTATGGTGAGCGCGATGTGTGTGTCTGTGCGCACTGCGGCACGGAGGTGCAGCAGGAGATGCTGCGGTTCCCGCGGCTGCACCAGCGCATCGTGGACGTGGTCACGCAGCTGCTGCGCACGCGCCTGCCCGCCACCAACTCTATGGTGAGCGCGATGTGTGTGTCTGTGCGCACTGCGGCACGGAGGTGCAGCAGGAGATGCTGCGGTTCCCGCGGCTGCACCAGCGCATCGTGGACGTGGTCACGCAGCTGCTGCGCACGCGCCTGCCCGCCACCAACTCTATGGTGAGCGCGATGTGTGTGTCTGTGCGCACTGCGGCACGGAGGTGCAGCAGGAGATGCTGCGGTTCCCGCGGCTGCACCAGCGCATCGTGGACGTGGTCACGCAGCTGCTGCGCACGCGCCTGCCCGCCACCAACTCTATGGTGAGCGCGATGTGTGTGTCTGTGCGCACTGCGGCACGGAGGTGCAGCAGGAGATGCTGCGGTTCCCGCGGCTGCACCAGCGCATCGTGGACGTGGTCACGCAGCTGCTGCGCACGCGCCTGCCCGCCACCAACTCTATGGTGAGCGCGATGTGTGTGTCTGTGCGCACTGCGGCACGGAGGTGCAGCAGGAGATGCTGCGGTTCCCGCGGCTGCACCAGCGCATCGTGGACGTGGTCACGCAGCTGCTGCGCACGCGCCTGCCCGCCACCAACTCTATGGTGAGCGCGATGTGTGTGTCTGTGCGCACTGCGGCACGGAGGTGCAGCAGGAGATGCTGCGGTTCCCGCGGCTGCACCAGCGCATCGTGGACGTGGTCACGCAGCTGCTGCGCACGCGCCTGCCCGCCACCAACTCTATGGTGAGCGCGATGTGTGTGTCTGTGCGCACTGCGGCACGGAGGTGCAGCAGGAGATGCTGCGGTTCCCGCGGCTGCACCAGCGCATCGTGGACGTGGTCACGCAGCTGCTGCGCACGCGCCTGCCCGCCACCAACTCTATGGTGAGCGCGATGTGTGTGTCTGTGCGCACTGCGGCACGGAGGTGCAGCAGGAGATGCTGCGGTTCCCGCGGCTGCACCAGCGCATCGTGGACGTGGTCACGCAGCTGCTGCGCACGCGCCTGCCCGCCACCAACTCTATGGTGAGCGCGATGTGTGTGTCTGTGCGCACTGCGGCACGGAGGTGCAGCAGGAGATGCTGCGGTTCCCGCGGCTGCACCAGCGCATCGTGGACGTGGTCACGCAGCTGCTGCGCACGCGCCTGCCCGCCACCAACTCTATGGTGAGCGCGATGTGTGTGTCTGTGCGCACTGCGGCACGGAGGTGCAGCAGGAGATGCTGCGGTTCCCGCGGCTGCACCAGCGCATCGTGGACGTGGTCACGCAGCTGCTGCGCACGCGCCTGCCCGCCACCAACTCTATGGTGAGCGCGATGTGTGTGTCTGTGCGCACTGCGGCACGGAGGTGCAGCAGGAGATGCTGCGGTTCCCGCGGCTGCACCAGCGCATCGTGGACGTGGTCACGCAGCTGCTGCGCACGCGCCTGCCCGCCACCAACTCTATGGTGAGCGCGATGTGTGTGGTCCGGTGGCGTACATACATACGAAGAAACTGGACTTCACACTCATTCCCGTCCGACTAGGGCCCTTCCGGCCCCACGGCTCCTTCCCCGGGGGCACTGGGTATCTTTGGAAGATTTCCCCACTATAAAAAAAAAAAAGGGCCCTTCCGGCCTCCTCCACTCAAGCGACCGAGATTCGAGATCCCCGTGGCGGGGGGACGCCCTTGCGCATGTCGCTACCAGGGTGAACCTTCAGTTCACCCCCGCGTCCGCGTTAAAATGTAGAAGCCCTTCTGGCTAACATTGAGAAACACCACACAAAAAAAAAAATCACACTCATTTTTATGCATACTACACTTCCAACACTTTTTGAACCTATTGAAACACTAACACATTTGAGAAATTTTCATGCATTCGAACCGGTGTCTTTTGAAAAACGAATCCCGGCTCTTGATCGTTTTTTTTTTTCTGTTCTTTATAAAAACCTCATTTACAAAGCATTTTAATGTTATAAGACTAAATATCAAACTATTTTTTTTTTTTTTTTTTTTTTTTTTTATTGGTAATAGGGAAGCGCTTGACCACAATCTCGCCTGATGTTAAGCTGAGATGTGGTCTAAGATGGAACGCGCTTCCCTAGAAGGTACCTGTTCACTCTACGCTCACTCTACTCTACTCTACTCTACTCTACTAATACTTTTTCTACTAATAAATCTTGCAGGTGGAGAACCTAGTGGCGATCGAGCTGGCGTACATAAACACGAAGCACCCGGACTTCCACCGCGAAGCCGCACTTGTATCGGGTCTGCTGAAGAGCACGGACGGGCTCGACGACCGCAGACCGCTGAGACCTGCGCCCTCACCGGTACACGCCGTTGTTAAAGTATTATGATTATTTATTTGTTTATGTGTGGTTGGTTTGGAAGTATACTAACATGACATTGTTTATTAACTTAGTTTGCTAGTTTATGGGTGGTTCGTTTGATAGGTACTAATCGAGTATGTAATGTAAAATAGCGTTTGTTACGAACTCATGTCGGGTCTGCTGAAGAGCACGGACGGGCTCGACGACCGCAGACCGCTGAGACCTGCACCCTCACCGGTACACGCCGTTGTTAAAGTATTATGATTATTTATTTGTTTATGTGTGGTTGGTTTGGAAGTATACTAACACGACATTGTTTATTTACTTAGTTTGCTGGTTTATGGGTAGTTTGTTGGATAGGATAGATACTAATCGAGTATGTAATGTAAAGTAGCGGTTGCGACCTGCACCCTCACCGGTAAACAGCTTTATTAAACTATTATGATTATTTATTTATTTATATGTGTGGTTGGATTGGAGTACTAACACGACGTTGTTAAAATAATATTGTTATAAGTTACTATTGAAATTTGCTTTTCTGGTTAGTTGGTTGGATTGGAGGTCTACTAACACAGCGTTGTTTATTTACTTACTTGGTCTAATGATTTCTGGGTGGTTTGGATAGGTACTAATCAAGTATTCAGTAACGTAACGATATAGTAGCGGTTGTCAGGTCGGATGAAAATGCTGATGGAGTGCAGTAACGTAAGTAAGTTTTGGCTATTGGATAGATGGAATAAAGATGTTAATAAAGTTCACAGTTGTATAGCGGTTGCGAGAGAACTTGTGGTTTTGGTTGCTGTTACTAACTTTCACTGATTCTAAATAACATAGAGTATTTAACTCAGCACTGTCACTAATCATTTGGGCTGTATTGATTAATTAACTTCTTGAATATCTGTCAAGTAGGCGTTTACTGGTTAATATATAACAATGTTACAAATCATATTTATTTATTATATACTAGCGGTCCGCCCCGGCTTCGCCCGTGGTACATATTTACGTTTTCTCTACATAAGAACCATCCTCGTACTTCAAGGAATATAATAAAAAAAGGATTATCGAAATCGGTTCAGCCGTTCTCGAGTTATGCGCTTACCAACACATTTTGCGATTCATTTTTATATATAAGAAGAAGATAAGAAGTGTTGTCTGCTAGTGGCACTGTCGCAAATAATGTGTTTATTTTTAGATATATACTAATCAACTGCATAATAAAAAGAGTGCATGATTGATTTATTGATTCTTGTCTCTCTAAATAACTTACATATTACATTGCGTAATTATATGATTAGCTGTTATAAATATAAATACTTATAATATAAACTTTGTCTTTAAACTGCATTTGATTAGGAATTAAGTTAGGAAGCCTATACAATATTATATGATAGCATATAATTTCAAGCACTAATTTTAAGATATTTACGTATTTAGAGGGCTGATTAATATAGTATTACAATTGATTATTTTAAAATGCAACTAAGATAAAAATATATAGAAATATAAGTTATAAAAAGCCTTTCCATTTCTATGTATAGCAATTTCTTCGACAAATGGGTGAAAGAGGGTCCACTCTGGTATACCTAGCGAATATATGGGAGAACTACTCTCAGGTAATAATCTGTAGCGTTGTGTGTGAACTTTACATACACCATTTGGACATCGCTTTGTACCATATGGGCTCTCTTTCACTCAAATCCTGTTTTTCATGTCATTACAGAAATTATCGAATGTGCATCTAATAGATTTTATCGCGAAATGATGCATGATTTTTCATCAAACGTGTAGAAAAATAGACGGTTATTTTATAAAAAATGACTATTCAATTGTAAATTCAGAATAACATTAACATCATACAGAACATCGATTAACCTTTCTTTATCATTTAGACCAATTGCTGTAATATTTGTATATCTGTTGCTGTAAACTTTTGTATGATTTTTTTTTTTAAGTGAAAACTTCTTTAGCGGCGTTGAGCACTTTTTCTGTAATGGGTATAAAATCTTAAACTCGCGTCAGGACACGTGACCTGATCGAAAAAGCGTAAGACGGATGGATATCAAACATGCTCAACGTTAATAATCAAGTTTTCACTTCTGTCGGCACTCCCGGAGTGCAACCCGTCTTTTTTTTTGCGTACTTTTTTGCCACCATCAAAACTAACATCACTTGGGTACATTTCAGCAAGTGCCCGCGATCACTGACGGCCACGAGAACAGATCGCCGCAGTCACGCGAATCGCCTAACACACCGCAGGTACATTGCATTGTTTTGCGCTTGTTTAGCCCGCGGCGTTGCTTGCACTTTTTTAATTGGCATCGTTTATCGTTATTAAGTTATATTTGCAACTAGCTTTCCACCCGCGGCTTCGCCCGCTGTGTATCTAAAACCTAATAAATTACACATACCTATAAACCTTCCTCTTCAATCACTCTATCTGTTAAAAAAACCGCATCAAAATCCGTTGCGTACTTTTAAAGATTTGAGCAAACAAAGGGACATAGGGACAGAAAAAGCGACTGTTTTATACCATGTATTGATTAGATTCAGCATCTATGATTCCATATTTATCGAATTACACCAAAATCAAGCCAATAGTTTATTAATAGAGATTATGGATATGCGATTACTGTCGCTCGAATAAAGTTAGTATGGACATTGCACTTTAACTTCATTTCAACTCATTTCGTTAAATCAATATCAACTAGAATAACCTTTGTCTGAAGAAGTAACTACTATATATGAGACAAATAAAATATAAGCATGTAAAATAATTATACTTAGCATTATAATAATTTTGTAGCCACTCTTATTGAATACTAGCTGTGCCTCGCGGTTTTACCCGCATTGATCCGCTCCTATTGGTCTTGGTGTGATGATATATATATCCCTTCCTCGATTAATGGGCTATCTAACACCGAAAGAATTTTTCAAATCGGATCAGTAATTGCTGAGATTAGCGCGTTCTAACAAACAACTCTTCAGCTTTATAATATTAGTATAGATTTAAATATTACTATACTGATAATTGTAATTAATTGAACACTATAATACCTTACATATTTCTCTATACCAATAGTTAGAATTACAGAAAAGACTTGGCAGAGTGTACAATATTAACAGGGAAGGAGATTTATAACAAATAAAACAACCTTTGATGCACAATATCGTATTATAATATATGAAAGTTTTAAATAATGGAAACTGTATTTTACTCTTTGTTTTGTACAATAAATTGTTATAAATAAACAATGTTTCCTCAACCACAGATGAACGGAAGCCCCGAGAACAAAGCGCTGACTCCACAAAAGCCAGTGAATTTGCTGCCTGAAGTGCCGAGCCACACTTCACGAAAACTCTCCGATAGAGAACAACATGATTGCGATGTTATTGGTGAGAAATAATATTATTTTTACTTTTATCCTTATTACTATATGCCATAAGACTCTTTTTTTCTTGAATGTTGACGTCAGAATTTCTTAAATCTTTATAATCTTTAGTGATGAATATGCATTGGTCTTCTGTTTGTTATATTCGTGGTATGAAATTCTTTCTTCTCGCAATGTGAATTTTTTTCGTTACACTGAGAATTTTAATTATGATGAAAATGATTTGTACTGCATTGACGATCAATAGGCGTTATACCATTAAAACTACTGATACACAGTTTAAAGCTTTTAGTAAATAAATTTGTGCATTTATTATTATAAGCAACTTCATACTCTAATGATGACCTTTATAACAATGCATGGATAGTTAAAATTAATCTAAAAGTACCAAAAATATTAAAATATTAAGTATGTTCCCCACTAAAATACCACAGCAATCCCACATAACCAACCAAATCATCCTAACCCAGACATATAGAAATATTGCATTGCCGAATTGGCGTGGTTTAACCATTAACGTACTATAAGCAACTAGACTGACACTCGCCTGTTTAAAGTGTCCGAGCGGCGTTGTATAAACATTCATTGAAATTAATACCTTATTTCGTGGCAGTAATGTTCAAAGTCTAACTCTGCCTTACATAGGAGTAGGCACAGTTTTGCTTCGGACAATTTTTGAACGTGATTGTCTGTCTAGTTGTTTATCGTACGTCAGTGGGTTTAACATAAATTTTGTGATGGTAGGTGGACGGAGCGAGAATGGAACTTGTCAAAAAGCTAATCAAAAGACAATAGACGGGATCAGTATGATGCATTTGAATCATATGGGTGATTTAGTCGGTGAGAACTAATAGAGGCGATGTGCAAATAACGCTTACTCATTTTACTAGGTTTCCGACCACCTTTCATCTGAATTGCTGTGTGCTTGTTGCTTGTCTATTTTGGGTTCTTTTTCTATTTACTTGTAAGTTTTTTTTGGTGTCAGTTCGCTCTCTAAATCTTTGAATATGGGGTACTTTTTGAAAGTTGAATTTAAAATGTAGGGCATGAATTTTGAAAGATAGCGTAATGACTAACCTTTTTTTAAATCGAGTGCAATATTGGATGTTAGTAGATAGACGTTGTTACTTGTTAGCTAAATGTTCTTTAGTTGAAATTTCCTTTCTTCTTTTTCCTAGAATGTAACAATACTCATTCCTTCTTCAATATGCAACTATTTTCATTCAGCACCTCTATACACGAAAAGCATTGTTTTTGGTTTGCATGAATTACAAAAATCGGATGACGTCAGATGTACTTAATTTCCACCAGCAATGATATTACATTATAATTTTTTAAATAGGGAAATAAATTGTCCATTATATGATAATTTTCGCCAAGGGAAGCATTACTACTACCACATAGTTCTACACTTGAACTAATTCTAACACGCACTTACACCTCGCGAATAGTACACACGTAACTAACACGTCTTCCACGGGACTACATACAGAATACACTACCTAAAATATTGATATTATTTTTATTTTCCAGAGAAACTGATCAAATCGTACTTCTACATAGTGCGTAAGTCGATACAAGACTCGGTGCCCAAGGCGGTGATGCACTTTCTCGTGAACTACGTGAAGGACAACTTGCAGTCGGAGCTAGTGACGCACTTGTACAAGTCGGACCAAGCGGAGAGTCTGCTCAATGAGAGTGAGCACATCGCACAGAGGAGGAAGGAGGCGGCTGATATGCTTAAGGTAGATTAATTATTTATTATTATTTGGGTGATGTGTAGGTTTTTGTTTATTGAGTTGGAAATGATAAAATAGTCATGATGGACTATCTTTTCGCCCACGGCTTCGCGGAACGGCCAAAAATACCGTTTATAATTAATACCGTTAAAATAGATACACAAACTTAACAAATAATATTTATTCAAATCATCCTCGAGAGCCACGGTTCAGACTTCAGAGTTAAACGCGTACAGACAGATAATGTCAATTTGTTTCATATTCAATGTAAGAAATAAGTGACAAAAACAAATAACATTTATTAAATATTTCAATTACGTAATACAGAATAAAATTTAGTTCGTCCATTTTTTTTCAGTTTTGCGGTACATTAATAAGCAATTCAACATTTAACGTCTTATTATAAATTATTCGTGTTTTTTTTTATATTAAGGTGCTAATTTATTTTTCTTTATTTTTCCAGGCTTTGCAGCGCGCCGGGCAAATCATAAGCGAGATCCGAGAGACACACATGTGGTGATGTTCCTCGCGAGAAGACTCTAGTCTGTGAATTAGTGAATTTGTACTATACATACTCGTAGGCGAAATTATGTGCGTTAGGCGTTATTTACTTAAACCCCCTTTGTTCTTGCGTGTTTCTGACGTTATGTACAAACGTACAAACGGGCGCGTACAAACTTGAAAATTAAAAAAATATATTGGGTTTTATCAATGTGATCTATGCATGTATGAAATTTCTCCCAAAGATAAACGGATCGATTGTTCGATATCTGATTAAAAAATAATCAATGTTAAATATTGTCATGCTTATACAATAACGAAAAATGAAATAGACAATAGAATATATATATATATATCATTGAAAAGAACTAAATTAAGAATCAAGAGTTTAAGATTTTTTCTTGTTTGTATGCGCCTCTTGACACATGACAGTAATTTGGAAATTCGTCAGGAAAATAGGAACGAAGCTAAAAATATTAGTTAGCTGTTACACTTGATTCTTGTTTCATTAATGGAATAATTTGCGTCACGATTTTAGAGAGTTGAGAATGGAATTTAGTTTTTTATTGTTTATGCATTAATTTTACTAACGCGGCATCTGCACTCATGTATTTTATATAAAGAAAGGTAGTTAGTAACATACAGTTTAGTCTTAATATTTGCATCAAGTGCAAAATATTAAATTGTTTAGCTTTATAATTATAATGACGCTTTTAGAAATCAGTCCTGTTGAAGTAACCTTTTGATTTCGTTAAAAGGTTATATGCTTTTGTACTTAGTCGGAATTTGCATGCAAGAAAGATTCATGACTATCATGTTATTTAAATAAATGAAATGTTAATGGGACTGATTTGTTCATTATTTTCTCAATGTGCACAAACAACATAGTTACTTCAGTTACCATTTCGCTTGTAGTGTATTTTAAACGCTTTTAAGGTAATTTACGTATCAAGTGTAACATTACATTGTAGTGAAAAACAGTGATATTATTTAGGATTCTTATGCCCCTTCCTAAGCGGTAGAATTTGTTGGGTATTTTTTTTACATGGATGTTCGGTTAATGAAATTGTGTTAACTGTTCGATTGTTGTGTTTGTTCTTAAAATTATGAGTGAATTATAAATTGATTGCAAACAGGGCTCTTGGTATTGTAGAGTAGATACTCGTTTTGTCTTTCATTTATTATTGGCTATTTTTAGATTAGGGATGAAGCTTTTACAGTATGTTTTAATAATAATGGAGTTCCTTTATACATATTGCATGTTTGAAGTCATACTTGTGTCATTGTCGAAACGAAAGGTATTTACGATATTGCAAATATAATTTTTATCTTCAATTTAGATTAGTATTCCAATGTTATGCGATATA
Source organism: Colias behrii (assembly GCA_029959065.1). NCBI lineage: Eukaryota > Metazoa > Arthropoda > Insecta > Lepidoptera > Pieridae > Colias > Colias behrii. The sequence continues at coordinate 8,630,928 of JARWMC010000005.1, read as the reverse complement.
TTTATTGTTATAGTCCGCAGTGTGATGTGCTATGTGTACCGAAACCAATTGAATGTTACGCAACGTAAGATTGTATTTAAAAGTCTGTTATAAATTAAATAGAATATTGTCACCAAATTACTGAGTTTTATTTCATTCATCCCTTTTTATTTTAATTGCAAACTTAACATAATTTATGCCATATAATGCCTTAAAAATCAATACAATATTTAGAACCTCAATAAAGACTATAATATAACCTGAGAGCGCACTAGTAATTAATTTTGACTTAAGGCCCGGCGCAGATATGGAGAGGCGCAGCGCAGTGCATTTTTCATTAATAAACTATTATCGACATTTTTCTAATTAAAATAATATTCAAAATCAAATAACAACAATTTATTCCCGAGGAGCATCGAATCGTCACATGCGAACGGTAGCGCGCGACGCACACCCGTATTCGGTCTCCGCCGGCCGCTGGGCGCGCCACCGACACGCTCGGGCGGCTCTCAAATTGCGTCAACCCAAAATGTTCTGTTTCTTCTTTGCTTTACTCTTATTTATTTCCTCTTATTCTTTTACAAGACGTAATGTAATCAATAAAATGACCCAGTCCATCATTTTATTCGCGAATATACAGTGTACACGTGTATCTCTAGAAAAATTGCAATAAGAATGACGATGAGTGTGACGGGTATGCGCTTCGCCATATCTGCGCCGGTCCTTACGCCACCTTACGCCGTGATAAAAGTTAAACTCGTCACTGAGTGTGTGCGTCCTATTTGTGGCATCGTTGCTCCGAAGTCCGAACGTATGAACAATACGATTTTTGGAGCTAGCTTTTGCACAAGTATTCCTACTATGTACTATTATTGACAACGGATACGGCATCTTATAAATTTGTAAAGAACAAGGCTTATTATGATTTATGATTAATCATCTGATATATTAACTACGCTCTAAGCTCTAACGAGTTTCATACCATTTCATTCTTCTGGGTAGAAGCGACCTTTCAAAATAGATGGCAGTTTAAAAAATTACTGTTCATAAATACTCGTTTAAACATTTTTTTTTAGTTTTGAGTATGAAAGCGTACAGTTTGTTTAAGTTTCAGTAAATCTTATATAGAATATCGCACACCCAATATTCTCTCCTGTCACCCATCAGCGAAAGCATGTCTCATGTATGCCGTCAATTGGCATTTAATTATCTTATTACAATGGTTTGGCTCCGAACAAACCTTCTTTTTATTATGTTGTAACTCAAAAATGTTTTAGCAATTTTTCTTTTATCTGTGCTATAAGACATTGCTTTTAAATTTCAAGAATCTGTGTTTACGGGAAGTACAGTGTAGATTTTGATTCCCATGCGAATATCGAAATTTGCAATAATTTGCAGCATAAACGGCTGTATCTTTTGATGGGACAGTAGAGTTGAGTATTCGATACAAATTTCAGCCCGATACCTCCACGCTTTCCTGAGAAAAAGGGTGTTGACAGACAGAAAACTTTAAAATTATTAAAGATACTTTTTATATGATGTACTTAGTTAAAAATTTTCATTTTTTGCAATTATTCCTCTATCTGTGCTTTAAGATGTTGCTTCGTACCGAATTTCAAGATTCTCAATTCACGGGAAGTACCCTGTAGGTTTTGAGTTTTGATTCCCTTGCGAATGTCGAAATTTGGAAAAATTTTCAGCAATTACGGCTGTATCTTTTGATTGCGTTGGCTTTTATGTTTGATTTTTTCACAGCATCAAGGGACCGTAGACTTAAACGTATACGATATAAATTTCAGCTTTAATTACTTATCTGAACATTTCAAGACATTACGTAGATCGTTATAAAATAGTGTGGTGTAAAATGTCCACAAATATGTGACTATTTAAAGGACGGGTTGAGAATAAAATAGATTTGGGATGAGATTAAAAAATAAAACATAATATGTATAAAAAAGCAGTTTATTAATACCATTAACTAACATTACTATGTTAAGCAGTGACCAGCTATCTTTGTGACAAAAATTAATTATGTTATTCAGTTACATATCATCACAATTATTGTTTAAAAATATAACAGATTCTTGGGCAACTTTAAATCCATATTTATTATAACAATGGCACGAAAATATAAATACAACAGTTCCAATACTTTGTCTTTTTACATCTAATGGCTAAGTTATATGACACGTTTTAAAATATCACAATTATAATTTTAAAATCGATACAGATTTCGCTCCTTACACATATTTTATTTAATTTAACACTAACACGGAAGCTTCAATTACACAACACATGTACTCAAAAAACGACACATTACAACATTCCTACTACAAATGCCAATAAAGAATCAATCTAAAATGAAGACTACTCATATATTATGATGTTAGAAAAATATAAACTACTAGCTTTCCGCCTGCGGCTTCGCCCGCGTTTTCTAAGAAAAACCCGCATAGTTCCCGTTCCCGTGGGATTTCCGGGATAAAACCTAGCCTATGTTACTCGTGGATAATGTAGCTTTCGAATGGTGAAAGAATTTTTAAAATCGGTCCAGTAGTTTATGAGCCTATTCATTACAATCAAACAAACAAACAAAGTTTTCCTCTTTATAATATTAGTGTAGATGCGCAATAAGTGCAAGTGAGACGGCATTATGTCAACTGCCAATGTATGAATGGTAAAAAACAATTCGAGCGGCCCTTATTCTAGATCTCATATTTGATTGGCATGCATTCTAAATATTCTAAAATACTCTATGTAAATAGAATATTGAATTTTAAGATCCAATACAGATTCTGATAGAAATAAAAATGGAGTTGCTTTTACTATTGTCTATTTGTATATATTATTTGTGTTCCATATTAAGTCTATTTGCATGCATTAAAAATAATTTGAACTTTTTAATGACGGCTTTTTACTTGATATAATATATCGGTTTTCATATTATATTCTATAACTAATGGAATAATTACTTTCAAGAAGCCTATTTAGTAATGAATTTGAGTATTATGATAAATTCTTCGTTAAAACTAAATTCAGTGTACATAATCTATTTGGAAGTTTATCCTTGATTTTAATATCTATAATCTATTTCAAAAAATATACCTTAAAAGCGGAAATCTCAAATGAGGAATACTTGTGTAAAAATAGAACTACCATAATTTTGTTAACATTTTTGTACTTGAATTAATATTAATGTGAATTAAAATTGCTTAGGGCAATGTTTAAATCATAAGATCATTGTATATGTCTATCTTATGTTATTGGACAATCTAATCCTATATTTTGAGAATATGTTCAGCTAAAAAATACTACAAATTGAGTGCATTTTGCGCTGCTTTTGAAAAAAAATTTTTTTGGCTTAAAATATTGTCATGGTGCTCCCCAATAAAGATAACCTAGAAAACTATATAAATGCTTTAAAAATTCGAGCTTCCAATTCATATACTTGAGATTTCATTTATGAGTAATTTTGGAGAGATATTTGTGGCTTCGACGAGATTCTGAATGATAATATCGATTAATTTGTAAATTTTCAATACAAGTAAATTTTACGTGGGTCATTACTACAACATAAATCAAGTCATTTCCAAAGGGCAATTATTGTGTATCTTCAATATTTTTAATTAATATGCCAATATCTACATTACAAGAAACATTTTTTTCATTCTATTGGTTATCATAGTGTATAGAGCTAGTAATAAATAATTGGTGTTCATTATTTAATTTTATTTCTATAAGCCATCATAGTTTATGTTTTGAGTGCTAAATTTTAGTGTTTATTAATAAATTTCCACATACAGTACTTCGATCGTATTCCATATACGAATCTTAATAATATCGTAAATCGTTGTCATTCTATTGCTTTCAACATTTTATAGTTGAGTAGTTTTTGGTGTTCATCATTAAACACACATGAATACAACCAGTCCCCATTTTCAAATCGAGTTATATCATCGGTATTCTATTGATTACAAAAGTTTATAGTGCAAAGTGCTACATTGATGGTGTTCATTAATAAATTTTCACACGTGAATATAGTCAGTTGCTATTCACAAATCCAGTTATATGGTTATCATTATATTGGTCACAAAAGTTTATAATGCGTGTATTATATTTTCGGTAACTAAATAGAAAACTTAGTCACGCAAAGAAAATTTTCAATTGAATATTTTGTTAACTATGATTTCTATAACCATTTCCATTAAAATACAGTTACAGGATGTCTCATTGTCTTTCTATATAAAAGTGTATAGTGCGTGTGCTATATTTGGTGTTGAACAATAAAATATCACACAGAAGTGACAAGATGGCGCGCACGCCGGGCGCGGCGCTAGGAGCATGTTTTCTTTTCACCCTCGAGAAACTTGTCGTCAGCGCAAAACTTCTCCAATTGTTTTATATAGTATGTATTGAAGTTTAACCTGAAAAAAAAAAGAGAATTTGAATCAACATCCTTCAGGTTTACCGTTTACGCTCACGCGTTAACCACTGTACCAAGATGTGAGAAGGAAGAGGTGGTCATTCATTTGAAAATACTTTTAAATAAATAAGATTTGTGTGATCCGTAATCTGTATATTATAGCCTAGTTTATGCAATTAAATTTATAAAACTTTAACTTATCAAAATAATGCCCCAAATCAATAAAAATAAAGCTGTCAAAACCTTTATCTGGTAAGACAAATTGAAATTAATTAATTCTTAAGTTTAAATGCATCAAACAATGAACAACATTTTGACCTGAAATCTAAATTATTGAATATCTATCTATTATAAGGTATGTATTCTAAGCACTTCCTGAAAAACCCGTTTTATAAATAAATGTTTAAATTTGTACACTTAAATACCAAATCTATTCCATCACCCAAACTTACCTGGCTGATATATTAAGCAGTTTGTTGGTATTATTGTCTCTAGCCATCCTCTCAATAATCGCTAGAACTGAGAGCAAAGCCGCGGTGAATCGTAGTCCGTAGCGAGACACAGAGCGGGAGAAGGAATCAGCCGAGCCGCTGGTTGTTGTGCCGCACCCCGTAGTCTGTTGTATCAGAATAATATTTATAAAAAACTAGCGGTCCGCCCCGGCTTCGCCCGTGGTACATATTTACGTTTTCTCTACATAAGAACCATCCTCGTACTTCAAGGAATATAATAAAAAAAGAATTATCGAAATCGGTTCAGCCGTTCTCGAGTTATGCGCTTACCAACACATTTTGCGATTCATTTTTATATATAAAGATAATAATAAGGAAATATTTATTTTTGAACAATCAAGTAGTTATAGAGGTGTAAAAGGCGTAAGTTCAAGAAAATATTATTATGAGCTTATGCTTGACCTTCAAAGATGTTTACCAATTTTTTGTAACTCTATTTCTCTTTTGTATAAAGCGTTAGAAATCATTCATAGCAAGGTTCTCTGAGCGTTAGGCCAGATGGGTATTGATTGTTGGTCGATTAAGGGCTTCAATTTAAAAAAAAATTTTTCTAACTTACGGGATTGTTGCATAGAGCTTATATAGATAGCTTAGCGTAGACACAAGTATATTATAAAACTTGTTTGTTATAAAGTCCATTAGTGAAAGTTAAGCAATGTATATTATCTTACCAGTTTTTCTTTAAACCAATACTTTAACTATAATTAATATTAGTTTCCACAAACCATGAAATATAATATGTATATGTAGAACTACCGTGAATACAACATACAACTTTACTAATTGTGAGCTGAAGTGAAAAGGGTTCGAAAATATAAAAATAACAACATTTTAAATAAATGGACACTTACCGCGCAGTTCTAAGAAAAGAAGAGTCATGAAAAAATAAAAGACGACATCAATGATTTTGCACACAAATACTACATGGAGACATTACTTTGTTACAATACTTAGTGTGATCACGGCCTAAATTTCTAAATTAAATTAATGTATAAAAAATCTCCAAATCTTTGTAGGAATAAATATATATGGTTTGAAATAAAGCTTAGTTTAAATGTATAAAGTTCGGTTTAAAATGAGGAACAACCATAACATGTTTCATTGTAAATACATAAAAGAAATCATAGAAAAGGAAAAGAACATGATAATAGTTTTACTAAGCAGTCAAATTTGAACAGCTTTTTAAATATTTATAAATAAACATTAGAACGCGACTTCACATGCTGGTATTAAAGATTTCAGCAAAGACAAAATATTTAAAAAACCTAAAAGAAAATTGACTCTATTAGTATCAGATTTAATTTTTTTGATTGCATTATTTCAAATAATAAAAATATGTTGGCTTAAACACCGTCCCCTTGAATTAAAGTGTCTACCACTATATCACAAAAAATACTACATAATATATTAAATATAAAAAAGTAGAATTAAAATAAATACAGAAAAAAATATAGGTCGTGTTCACACAAATGACCGTGATCTGTGCGTACGTGTCGTTCACAACGCGGGTGCATACACGATAATACGGCTTGTATGTATATATACCTCACTATACTCTGTATTGTCATACGTCGATCCAAGCATACTGTTAAGCTCAGCGTCCACGAAGTACTTGTGCATCTCCTTAGCCAATTAAAGTGTTTTGGTAGCGTTAAAAGATACAAAATAAAATAAATTATATTTAATTCTGAGCCATAAGAAGCATCTAGTTTTGACACGGTATATAAGATACAGTTATAGTTGGTTTTACTCATTATCTTATTTTTAACAATTAAAATATAAATTATTTTTAATATCCTGTATTCTAAGGTTAATATTTTAAATGCGTATATATGTATGTATGTATGTTTTTTATTCTTTACCATAATGGACATCAGATGACACAGATTTTTCTAATATAATCTTCTCTTTTAGATTATATTATAAAAATGAATGTCATCATCTTAGATCAAAGTAATGAGTATCACCAACTACATATTATAGAATCTAACACAGATAAATAGAAGAAATGGTCACTAAGAAAGTATAAATAAAGAAGGAGAGAGTTGAAAACTAGAAATAGGAAGCACAAATTAAAATAATTTATGGGTATCTTTGTATTTACATCACAATTTTGTGTTACAGCTGTAGAAAGATTTTCTCCAAATAAGATATTGCTTTACATATAATATATTTATGAGTTATAAATATAGTTATTATGTATATTAAATCATCATCATCAAATTCCTCTGCCAATAATGTTTCCCTGCATTGGAAATTATAATAAATGCAAGCTGTTATAACATACACGAATAATTAATTAACGTAAAAATTATAACCATGTCATGCAATACCATTTAATATTTGAAAGAATAGGTACTTAATTCTAAGACACATAAAAACCTTTTTCCAAAACCTTCCCTCCTAATGATATTTGATTGAACCTTCTTTTACAATATTTAAGTCATTTCAACATTTTTATAAAAAATTATCGCAGATATATGACACTCTATGCGTAGGTATCCCCCAAATTTGAACAACAATAATCACCATATAAATAAATGCATCATGCAATAATACCTGTATACTATATTTATATGCGTTATACCTGTATGAATGTGCAGAATTGTACGCAAACCAGGCAGAGTGTGGTGACAGCCTTCAAAAGCTGGGGGCTCATCAGCATGCAGTCGCCCAGACACGACTCCAGGAAGTCGTTGTGACGCTCCAGCACTTCGTCCACGTTGTTCACCTGGAAATCATAATAATATATGTTGAGATTAGCTAATGGGGTGTAGTAAGTTTGATACGAAAACTTTTAATTTTTGAGTCAGAACTAGGAAGATAGAACCGCCTTTTGCGTTATCGTTATAAAATATATAAGGGGAAAGTTTGTTAAAAAGTATGTTAGTTAGGTACTCTTTCAACGCAAAAACTGCTGATCAGATGAGTAGGAAATTCGGTACAGAGATAGATTATATAGTCTAGATGGGCTACTTTTTATCGGGTACCACGCATGTAAAGCCTAATCAAACTAGTTTTACAAGATGGGAATTTTAAGGTACACATCATCAATTTAATTTTAATGTGAAATCCGTTAATACCCAGCTTATAATATTTATTGTTATACATAATTAGTACATGGATATATAATTACTTAACTCTAAATTCGAGTAAGTTTTTCTTCGAAGATCTCATTCATTAGGCAAATGCAACCTGTGCGTTATGATGCCTTATTAAGGAGCATTACTGATAAGGCCCCTAATGCACTTCGGTAAAATGAGTCATTAATGGTCAAGCCTATTAAATAACGGATTAATGATACTGACGCAATAGAATCAGTTTTATTAAGAACGTTTTCGATCTTTTCAGACAGTAAAATAAAAGAATAAAGTCTTAAATATATGAACGAACAAAACAAGAAACGTTTGTCTGCTAAAGCAATGAGTAATGTAGCCTTGTGACGTAGGAATAAAAGCAACGCCTACAATAAGTAAAAAACCGCTCCGCCCACTGAAAAAACACAATTGCAAAATTTTGTTAAAAAATGCATTGTGATCTGCCGCATAACAAAAACATCGATATTCATTTGACATTTCAATCTGTTGTAAGAACCATTTCATGGTATGTCGTATCGTGTTTCCACTCATTGTATTTCATTCACATTGGTTGCATCGCATTCCGATATCAAAATGCACATATTAGTAAACAAAAACATCGGGTGTAAATGTAATAATAATATAAGGAGCGAGCGTAGTAGGGCAATAGATGTAATTGGGTTTGCCATTAGCGCAGGATCAGCAAGTTGGAGCGCCTACTCATTGGCTGCGCGCGCGCCTCCTCACTCCGCACTCTACACCAGAGGCTGAGTGGCGCGGCCGCACGACATGCGAACCAATTGCGGACAAAGTCAGTGAGCAAACTTGAACGAGTGATTGTGATTCTGTGTGTTTTCAGTGTTTTCTAGTGAATATATTCAGGTGGGTTTACTTTATCCGGATGTGATCCCCTTTTTAAATAGCGCAAAATTTACATAAACAAACAAATTGCGTTTTTATGTAAAGCGATGTACATATACGCAATTTTTTTTTTAGTTAATTAAAAGGATTATCTTTGATTTTATCATATTACTCATAAAAACTATGGTTGTGTTAAGATTTTTAAACAGAAAACTTCTGCCAATGTTTTGGGGATTAGGTAGTGTTATAGGGTAAATCATGTTTTTTCCATTGGTACAAAGTACATGATTTTTTCCTTCGTCTGTGACTTTCATACTGCCTAAAAAGTCAAGCAAGAGCTATTTGATGATTGCGCGCAAACACTAAAATTGCATATTCCTTACAATAACGTAATCCAATATAAAGGTTACCAGCTTGGGCAACGACATTAACATATGTGGGTGTAAATATTGAACTGGGAGCAATACATGTGTTGACTGAGCCCTCGAACAAGGTCGACAAAGATGACGTCATTACATTTATGATGGTGCAGGACATACGGGCCCGAGACTGGGATGAGGCGGGGTAATTGATAAAGCGCGAGTCCGATATAGTCATATTCCCACACATCCTGTCAATGTTTAAAACTACAGACAATGCATTCGTTAGTATCAAATATACGTCGTGTTTCCATCAAGTCAAGTTCTTGTAACTGGTTAGCCTCAGTGTGGTAAAAGGTATTGATTTACCGACTGTTTCTCAGCGTTGGGATATTGCGTTTGCAATTGCATTTTAGAGACTGAACTTTGCAAATTGCAATTGGACAAAAAATAGACAACCTTGTCTACTTATTATCGATTTAGACAACTGAAGCTTGAATCATTACGAGTTGCAGATTTAACATAATTTAAACTATCCCTTAAATAACAGTAAAGAACATTATGCTAAAAGTTTTGTAATAGCATGGTTTCGGATATTAAAAATACATATTCAAATCACTCAACCAATTTGCATCAACAAAAGAACGGAACTATACATATGATGGACACGACCTGACATAAAAGGTGCTCTACTGCATTGGAAAGTAATCGATTTGATTCGAGCAATAATCTGAGTACATTATTATATCATAGGAATAGGTCGATGATTTCTCACGGTTAGCGCATAACTGACCACTGGAAGTTGGAACCCGTTTGTGCAGTTTAATTTGAAAATTATGTATAAAACGCGCTTTACTATTCCGCGTAACGAATAGGATTTGCTTAATATGCGTTTGTTTTCTTTGAATATTCTTAAAACGTATGCAATAAAGTAGACGTGTCAACAGATTTCGTAAGCACCTTGAACCGAGGAATCAATAAATTCTCATAAACATGAGATGAAAAAGCATTACAATAATTATTAGTCCTTAATATAAATTTATTTAATTGTTTAAGTACCACAATCTTTAATTAAGTGTTAAGATTTATCTCACTTTTTCTTCTAGCATTTCACAAATTTACGGGTACTCTACGTAACTATACTAATACTAACTAAGGTACTATATGTAACATAAATCCAATAATAACATAATAGTGAAGTTTCTTTGAACGAGATAATCTAAACGAACTAAGGAACGGCTAGATCGATTTCAAGTATTCTTTCACGGTTGGATGTGATGTCTGAGTGCTGACTGTATATTATGTACCGCGGACAAATCCAGGGCGGACCACTCCATCATCAGCCCATATAATATCCCACTGCAGGGACACAGGGCTCCTATGAGAGTTCTTTGTTCTGTATATGTTACAGTCACAACTTACCGGTCAAAACCACTGTTAACTGCAAAATTCTTAAGTTCTGACTGTAACATATACATATATTCAAAATATTATAGTACACGGCACATTTGAATTAAGTGTTTGCATATCGTATACGGTATGACCACAGTAAGTCATAACTCATAAACATTGATGCAATTGTGACCGATGGTCGATGACTACACCTCACCCACATACCTTGTGACACCAAATAGGGACCACAGACAAACGCAAAATTACGCTCTCGATTATTTTACGAATACATTATAAATTTCCGGCACAGTAACCAATAAACGATAGCCCATACGGGGACAAATAGCTACGAAACACTTATCACTTTACTATGTTACTATGTTATCCAGATATGGAAGTGTCATTGGCATTGAATAATAATTTTTAAATCAACTTGGCTTAATAATATGTATTGTCTCACTTTGACATCCATATTTTTTAGCTACTTTAAACGCAGAAGTACGCTATCGCAGATTAAAAATATTACTTAACCAAGCTTAAAAGCAGAACGTAACAGTTAACAATACAACAAGAGAATATACGAGCAAGTCGAAATGTTGAGCATCCGCCGTGCGTAACGATAAATGGAAAACGTCTAAAAGTAGGTTTAAATGTAGCAATGATCTTCGTAAAAAACTGTTAATCACAAAACTGGGTCCGCGTCGCTCCAACGGCCTGAAATAGAAATTCAAAACAGTACACTAATCGCACTTCGGGGTGTCGTAAATGATCCAACATTTTGCATGAATCTTTATGGGCTATTAAGTACTTTGATTCGAGAGTTCAGCAGAATCGACCTGGAGCAGGCATATATGCGATTGCACGAATCGGTTCCAAAATAAACATTCATCACTTTGGGTATCAAAAATTAATGATACAAAATGAAACAATGACGCAAATCTTTCAAAAAGATACGTTTTAATGGATACGGTGTTCATTGAGATAAAACATAACTTTCCTAACACATATTCTGAAATCGTATCATACGTATAATTTCGCTTCGAAATAATAATATAAATGACATGCAGCCTTAAAGTGCGCTTAAGTACCCTTTAGTGATTCGTTGACGTGTTTATCTATAGAAAGTAGAAGCAGTAGTATTTAGGGCAAAACAAATTAAGCACAATGATGACAAAAAGCCAGCTACCGTTGGCGTCGTAACGAGAGGCCAAATTGTAATGTGTGCGGAACGGAAGGCTTTTATTTTAAAGTCTTTACTTGTACACGCACCGGATGATGTTGAGAGAGCCTCTGCGGTAATTTGGTTATTTTTACCGTATGTTTTTTTGACTCGACTTATTAAATGTAATTGTTATTTGAAATTCTTCGGAGAGATTATATCCGGTCGTAGTTTCGTTTCGATTAGGTGTTGTGCTTTTGTTCATTTATGATGTGTTTCTTTGCGTATTAATTTTCGACGGTGCGTAGTTTTTTAATACAGAGGAGCCATGAATACAAAACGTAAACGCGAGCCACTCATAGTAGAGGTATTTTAAAAACAAAATATCGATTGCCATTACATTTATAAATTGAGCCTATTCAATTTTCTGGGAATATGTTGATCACATCATGGATCGCGATGATATCGCGCTACGCTACGACTAAAATTCTATGAAATTTCCAAAACAAGTTTTAAGCGATATAATTACTTACGAGAGAAACTCGTAGTTAAAATAATTTGTGTGATAGTTTAGTATTCTAATTACCATAACTAATATTAAACCAAAAATGTTTTTAGAAGATAAAACGGTTTTCCGACGTTCTTAACCGATGTTATTTACAGCTATTTTCTGACTTATTTGTTGAATATCCACCTAGTTGGCGATAAATCAGTTAAATACAGGAAAACTCTCACATGTACCTGTGTAAGATAAAGATGAGAATAATAATTCTTCATGGAAATAATATTATATTTGTTTAGGAATAATTTGACTCTTAGACGAAACACAACATAGAATTAGAAAACCACAAACCACAATAATCTAGGAGGACATTAGTGTTATTTGGATATAAACTATTTTACCTCATCCATTAAAATTGTTTTGGTAGTAGGGAATGCAATCCCGATCCCGCGGGATCCCGATCTCGCGAGATCTCGTGTAATTTTTCGGGATCAATCCCGACGCATCATATGACGAGATCCCGTTCGAGATTGACGGGATTGGGCGGCAGTGGTCAGCGACGCAACACACAACCACTCGGGGCGCAAGCTATTCAATTTTTCCTAATTTTTCCTAATTCCCTTGAAATAAGCTTATTGTTTTGATTACCTAATTTTCCTACGTTAATTTCCTTACAACCTGATTATTATTTAGTTGGTAAGATTAAAGAATAAAGGTTTTTATTTTCTTTCGAGTAACATGTTATTTTAGTTAACCTCACTAGCCATAAATTACGTCACACGTTAATAGGGGGGAGGGTATCATCTTTATGTGACATAATGTGACAAGGGGCAGGGGGGGATCGAAAGCTTTGTGACGTGACATAATAAAACGAAACGAAATTTGTACGTGAGCAAAAAACTTTGAACAGTAAATTTTTAATCTACCTACCTATATGTATTTAATATCACTACATAGTATAAAACAAAGTCGCTTTCCCTGTCCCTATGTCCCTATGTCCCTTTGTACGCTTAAATCTTTGAAACTACGCAACGGATTTTGATGCGGTTTTTTTTAATAGATAGAGTGATTCAAGAGGAAGGTTTATATGTATAATAACATCCATTAAATAGTGGAGAAGTACTGTTATTTTTGAGGTTTCTTATGTGATGTCGTAAAAAATTACATTTTTTCCGCTTACATTGCAAACGCAGGCTGAACCCTACGAGTTTTATCAAAATAATGTACTAAGTATTATACACATTGAAAAGGTCTACAGAAAAGTCCGCGATGGTATATGTCTATCTCTTATGGATAACCCACAATAACTTTTTTTTGTCATTTACTTTTTACGACAAATAATGGCTAATTTTCGATGCTATTTTAACCAATACAGCATTAATCCTTAACCAATTAAATACCTTGAATACATTGTTCATTTAATATAGATCTATATTGCCCTTTACACCGTATGATTTAAGTGAATATTTTCGAAGATATTACAGATTTAAAAATTGCGGGACGTAGCGTTTGCGGCGGTACCGGCCGGCCGCCCGGCTATCTATTTTATACCCGTGCGAAGCCGGAGCGGGCCGCTATGTTTTTATATACAACGTTCAGAGTTTTTCTGTAGTGTATTTAGTATCAGCATTGCACCCGTGCGAAGCCGGGGCGGGTCGCTAGTTTATTAATAATTTCACACTCTCGCTATAAGATTATCTCTTACGCAAGCGCAACAACATTTAATTCCTAGAGTCATGTTGTAATGCAAGTGGGACACTAAAATTTACGATTTTTAAAATTTTCGATATTTAAGATTATTTTATAAGTAAAATAATATGTAGTTTAAAAAAACTAAAAAACACGCTTTTTGCAAATTGAATAATGGAATAATTTTATCAAATTAGTGTATTGTCATCGGTCCTCAATAAATCTACAAAGTTTGAACGCAATCTGGCCGTTTAAAGTGGGTCAAAATCGCGCCCAAAGAAGTCGGTTACAAACAAACATACAGGTGAAGCTAATAAAAAGCGTGTAAAAATGAAAATAACTGTTTTATTTTGATTATTTTTAGATACATGCATAAGTTTGAAAAAAAATGTGTGACGTCACATTAGGGGGGACGGGGTCTGATGGGGTCACGGAAGAATTCACAAGGAGGGGGGGAGGGGTTGAAAAGTTCTAAAATTCGCGTGACGTAATTTATGGATGGCCTCCTATCACAAACAAGCAGTTATTAGCTTTTTCAGTCATCTGAATTCAACATTTTTTTAATTAGACGGGATCCCGAAAATTCCGGGATCCCGCGGGATTGATATTTCTAATCCCGCGGGATCCCGAATTTGCAATCTCGAGTCGGGATTGCATTCCCTATTTGGTAGATCCAATTTATTGCAATACGAATTGAAAAACTTGACATTGGACCTAATTGCATCGAGTAATGATTTTTAATTTTAATAAATTATCTATTAATATATTGTTTATATCAGATTTTCTCTATGTCCTATTTGATAAAGCTTCGACCATAATAATAAAGGTTTAAATAAAGACCAAACGATTGTACCTACAAGTACCTAGTTAGTTACGAGATACAGTTTAGAACAGCGGAAACTATAATTGATGCAACAACAATAATTAAAGTGGAAAGTTGTTTCGCTCTATCTCTTATTCAATGTATAGAAAATTCTTAGTTTGATAAATCTTTGTTAACTATTAATTAATTCCTATTAATTCCTCGCTCTTCAGTTGTTTTGATCTTTTTATTTTGTAAAATTTGAGTTATATTAGGTATCATAATAAGTTAATCTATTAAATAATATCTGCTTTCAAAACATGCATCTCTTAGTCATATACAAGCTGTGGCGCTCGGTTTTACACCTGGAATGAATCCGTGTGCAAAAGCAGTACCTACTTCTATGTTTTAAGTGTTCATCTGGAGTATAAGCTTATATGACAATCCAGTATCATCAAAATTTATTCAGTAGGATAATACTATAATATGAATTCTTCACGAATCTAGATAAATTCCAAATATATTGATTATTGAGAAATGTGGTAAAACCGGTAATAGAGTTGTTAGTGAGTGACCTTTCTATCATATTTAAATATTGATAACTGTCTGTATTTTTTAATTTTTGAAAAGGGTGTCAATTTTAACTCATATAAAAATACTTCATTATTAAAATTACAATCAGGTACTGCAACCTTACTAGACTATACTACAATATAGAACATTAAAATAAAAGAGAATAATCCCAATAAAAAAAATATATTGTTTAAAATCTGAGCAAGAAACCGCTGTTAGCTTTATATGAATCAAATATCGCGACACTAAAAATAAACATAAGGTGCAAACAGGGGCGATCGTCTGTGCCGATAGATGTATGCATAAGTAATTTTCATTGTAAACTTTAGCTAATTTGCATTTCAACACAAAAGTCATAGAGAGTAGGTAGGTATTAATTAATACTTTTAAAAGTGTTCGTTAAATCAAAACTGTTCGAATGAAAAAAAAGTTGAACGTCGATTAAGGAGCTTTCTGCGCGCGGCTTCGCAAGCTTTGTAGAAAACTTGATATGTACTAAAACCTTTCTCCTGAATCACTCTATCTATTTACAATCAACATCAAAATCAGTTTCGTAATTTTAAAGATCTAAGCATACAGACGACATAGGGAGAGCGACTTATTTATATTTTGTACTGATAATAATAAATTACTTGAGTACATAAATATTTTAAAGTGTGAAAATCTTTTGGTACTGTTTAAATTCAAAACATAGCAACTGCCATGATTAAACATTTACTGCATTTAATCCATTAGATATCGCCTCGTTCAAATATGTACCCGTTCAAAACCATATCTCGTTGCTAATGTTAGCAGATATTTTTATTAATCGGTCACTGCATTTATGAGAGCAAACATATTAATATAACAAAGAAGTACTTATTAGTAGATTGTATTTAAAATAGTTTAATTTGACAGATTTTTATTGACTATGAAAATAACTTATTAAAAACATTAAGGCTTATAGGCCATAAGATCTTCAGTCTTCACCAAAAATAACTCTATTTTTCAAGAGTTCATCTTACTTCAACTTCCTACGAGCGTTAACAATGAATTTTGTGATAAAAATCAAACTAAATCTAACTACACAATATACCGATACGACCAGAAAGTGCTTAACAATTCACTACCACTACTCGGAAAAAAGTTTGAGATCAGCTCGACAATAAATCACCGCGGTTATAAATGCCTCACTTCGATTATAAACAGGTGTACAGCACAATAGAATTTTTATCTGGCGAAAGCGGACGCAAAATCCATTGTAACACATTTAGCCGGTACGTTGGAACATATGGGGTATCTCAGTGCGCCGCCGTTCCAATGGATGAACATAAACAAGTGAAGCTGGATTTCGGTAGATATTCTATAGGTACTGTTATGTAAAACGTAAAACTTATCTATTGAAAAAAGAAAAAAAATATCGTTCGAATATGAAGCCGATAACCATAAGATTCATCTTGGATTCATCCTATAAAAATGTATGTGTCACTTGTCAGAGGTAAAGGCTAGGTTAGATGCATTAACAATTTTACCGCCATTTAATATCTACAGAGATACATCACCAAGTAAAGTCTTTACCTCTTTATTGTTTTCCTTTCTGTAATTATTTTTAACGTCAGTATCAAATATTTTTCATATAACTTTACACTTAAGCGACAAAGTAAAAAAAGTCATCGCTGACAATGAATGATACACTTCCTTTTATTAGCTCGGGTTGTAGGTAATACGAACATAACAGGATATCATATAACGCATTGGTTTAGCATACGTGTAACAAGATGCATGTTAAACGCTATAATTTTTCTAGAGTTTAGAACTGCAAACAACATAGCGGAAGTTACTTTACATAGTCGGGTAGGAAATGTTCATTTATATTAATAAAATAATTGTCTAATTTACAAAAAATTAACATAACGTTCGGGCAACAGAAAGTCGACCTAGAAAAATCACAGGGAAATTTTTATCTAGTATAGTCACTTTGCTCACATAATAATATGTACATCGCTTTCTCAATAATCTATTCTAAATATATGAATGAAGTAAAAAACATAAATATTTAATCAATGTAAAAAGTAAAAACGATAATTATTTTTAATCGCAAAGTGGTCCACTGGATAAGTGAAATATTTGTTTATGACTCATTAAAACTGCTATGTTTACGTTTATGTAATGCGTAAAACGAGATTATTAGTTGAGATGATCTGTACCAATGACGCAATCGTAGAATATGTATTAAGGAATAAAATACATAATTATTTTTATTTCCTACAGGTATTAGATACACGGCTTCTGATTGTATTATTCGACGTGATGATATGTCTGCAATTTTTTGCCAGATATACACCCAAGGATTCTAAACTAATTTAAGAAAGGAAGTGAAACATTAATATAATATTCATTATTCAGATAAAACACATTTAATTTATCCGCATTGTATGAAAAAAAGTTGCATTAATTAATGATGAATGGAAAAAAAATATAAAGTCTTGTTATGTTATTTGGGTAATGTTTTAAAATTGAAAAGGAGATTCGATTCCATTGTGATTGCGTTAAAATAAAATTCGTTTACTTAATATGTAAAGCTAAGGATGAAATATACTTTATACGAAACAATGGTTCAACCCGAACTGCGCCCGACCCTCGACCGTAGAGACAAGTATGCCATCGACCGATATAGTGCGGCACGATCATGAAAGTCGAACAATATGCGGGTAATCAATATACAAATTTACAGTCATAACATAATGAAACTCGAAATTGAATTCAACGAACAAACGTTCCGGTATGCCTATCTCTTAATTGAACGCTATCAAATTAAAATAAAAAGTTTCCAAGCCCAAACACAATAAGACTCATTTTAGCGGGAAATGTGAGTTTACGATTATTAATGATGAAGAGTGCAAATCAGAATAATTACTAACATCTCATAAGTTAGCAGCACGTGCGGTAATAGAATTTTGGAATAATTGCCCCTTCATTATAGCTTTCGACGGTCCATATCGAATGAGCTCATTAACATTTATGAAGTTGAAAATTTATAACGTTTTTACATTTACCACATACACTAAAAACGCTAAAATTTAACAGCAAAATTTCAAGACAAGTAAACATCTTGTTACCTACGTTATAGACTTATAGTGAAGTAAACGCTTCAGCTAATTATAATTATACCTTATTTTAATGATCAAAACAATGTATCAATCGAACTTACAGTACAAATTGTAACAAAATTGAGATTTATAACGTTCATGTGTGACTTAATATTGTTATGATGTCTTACCAGCAAAATTTTTACTGTTATCTATAGTAATTTTTAACTAAAAGCAAATTAGACAATATAAACTAAAACAATCGTTATCAATGAGTGGTTATCCGGTACATTATAACTTTTTGTGCCAATCACCAGAAGCTTCACACGATCGTTTGCACTAGCGCTTAGCCCGTTAATTAAATTGACACATTCAGTAGCTACAGTACAAATCGTCTTACGAATCAAGCGCAACACACAAATCGAGTTATTATCCCTTGGGAGTACCATATGGTTAGGTCTTTCGAAATAATAATTAACTTCAATTGAATAATTGCAATCGCTTGTAACGCTCAATTTAGACAAAAATAATGACACCCAAGAGTTTTATTCTTTAGATTGAGTAAATTTCTAATTGGTTTAACTATCTTTTCAGATGCGAGTTCGTAACAAGCAATGACACGCGATACCTATGAGATGAACAACCGGCTGTCGCGAGGTGGATCTCTCTTCGGAGGTGATCCTCAAACCCAACTGAAAACAGCTCTGCGCAGTAATGATTTTGCTACTTTCAAGAAACTCGTTGGCTATGGTGCAGTTGATCTTGAATATGTTTATCCTTACCCTGATTATAAAACATGCCTCGAGCTAGCCGTTTCCGAACCAAATAAAATAGAATTTGTGAAACTTCTATTAGCTCATGAAGTGCAAGTCAATCGGATAAATGAAACTCACGGCGCAGCACCAATACATTTCGCTGTTGAAAGCGGAAATAAAGACGCCCTGGCAGCACTTTTGAATGATGACAGAATTGACGTGAATCTAAAATGCAAAGGAAACACTGCTCTGCTCATGGCGATTAAGAAAATACAAGACTTGGACGATGATCGAGACAATGATTTAGTTGTGTGTGAAGATATGGTTGAGCTACTGTTAAAGGCAGGATGCAATGCAAATTCTCCAGACATGAGAGGAGTAACGCCGGTTTATTCTGCAGCAAAACAAGGCCTTGAAAGAGTAATTACATATATCTTGGATTATTCTAAAGAACCTGTCGATCTAGACGCATACAAAGATATTCGTGGAAAAACGGCTCGATATTACTTACAAGAAGCATTTCCGCATCTTGTAGAGAGATTTAACTCTACATCTGAAATTGCTGAGGCCATAGATGCCGATAAATTATTTTCATATTTAAACAGGCACGAGGAAGACAATTTTATCCGCGACTTCAATAAACTTGTCAGGAAAAATGATCATCGATCAGTATTGGCAGCTAATAACGGCATAAATACTATGCTACAACAAGCCACTGATAAAGGATTTGAAAAAGTAGTTACGGTATTATTGAATAATGGAGCTGACCCTAATGCCACATGTTCGGCTAATACTAGCCGTCCAGTAGCCATAGCTTGTTACAATGGTTTCAATCGAATTTTGAAAATGTTTATTGAAAACGAATCCACTTTATTTGATTCTGTCAACGGTGAATCTCTTCTCCAGATTACAATAAGAGGCATGCGTTCAGGCTCCAAAAGTTCAAAAGTAGATTTTAAAAATTGTTTGGATATGTTATTAAAACATCCCAAAATCAATATGGATGTAAATCATCAAGATATCAAATACAATACAGCTCTGCATTATGCGGCGCGAAATGGTGACAATGAGACGGTTTTAGACTTATTGAGAAATGGAGCATGTGTGGGACTAAGAAACAAATTTGATGAACCTCCATTGGCAGATATCAATGCTAAAACTCTCGAAACCTATTTAGACGAATGCATTACGACAAACGGAGAACGCCCGAGCGATGAAAATTACGAAATACATGTACAATATAGTTTTCTCGTATATCCTAACAATTCATTGGAAAACGAATTAAGCAAACCTTTGATGGATAAATCAAACAATAACACTGATAAAGAGTTTGATGCTATTTTAGCTCCTGAAACTGAAGCACTTTTATACATGACAAGAAACGCAGAGCTTCGCCCATTGTTAAAACATCCTGTCATTACAAGTTTCCTTTATTTAAAATGGCAAAGAATAAGCTGCTTGTTCTATGCTAATATTACATTTTATTCGCTATTATGGTTGTGTTTAATGCTATACATTATTTTGGGTTACGGAGTTGAAAAGAAGCAGCCGGAGTCGATAGAAGCATTTAACGTTATCACTCACATAGGAGCATCAATCGGATTAATATTACTAATAATCCGAGAACTATTTCAATTACTTGTATCACCTACGAGATATTTACAAAGTATAGAAAACTGGATGGAAATTGCATTAATTTTTGTTACTGCTTGGATAGTTTGTTACGATTCTGCACAAGAATCAACAAAACAACAGTTATCAGCAGTTGCAATTTTACTTTCTTCAGCTGAGCTTGTCCTCCTCATTGGTCAGTTCCCAACCTTATCAACCAACATTGTGATGTTAAAAACAGTATCCTGGAATTTCTTTAAATTTCTTCTCTGGTATTGCATATTAATTATTGCATTTTCATTAAGTTTTTATACATTATTTAGAAAAGATGTCGAAGAAGATCAAATAGCACCGAATCCAAACGCAGCTGCAGACGAAGAAGACGACGATTTCTTTGAAGATCCAGGCACATCCCTATTCAAGACTATCGTTATGTTGACCGGCGAATTTGATGCTGGTTCAATTAAGTTCAGTACATTCCCAATTACAAGTCATATAATTTTTATTGTTTTCGTTTTCATGGTTCCAATTGTTTTGTTTAATTTGTTAAATGGTCTAGCAGTTAGTGATACACAAGAAATAAGAGCTGACGCTGAATTAGTTGGCCATATCTCAAGAGTAAATCTAATATCTTATTTCGAAAGCGTTCTCATCGGAAAATCTTATACGAAACCTTTGAAGTGCTGGTCTTGGTTCCCGCAATTTATACAAGATTTACACGTCATTACTCCGAAAACCCTGTGCATGAAACCGTTTGCAAAGAGAATAAGTTTATTTCCAAACTTTTTGCCCAAATATCGTATAATTGTTAAACCGAACCAAGATAACAAGATAGAAATACCTCACGCTGAGAGTTTAGGTAAGTATGGAGAAGATTATGAAGATATAGAAGGTGGAAAATGCTGTTTTGACCGGTGTCAGACTTACAGATTAGATCGTAAAATTGTAAAAAATGCGAAAATAATCATAAGCAAACGGACATATGTCTCTGAATTCGATGAAATAAAAGATAAGCTTTCGCATTGTGGAGCAAAAATTGAAAACATCGAAAGCACACTCAAAAAAGTATTACAAGCATTAGAAAATAAGTACTAAACAATCTACATCAAATCAAATAAACTAAAATAATTTTAAGTTTTATTAATTTATTTTTATAAAGTAACGTATGAAAGCTGCCTGTATTAATGTATAACATTTTTTATGTTTGTCTAATTAATATTAAAAGTTAAAAGTATACCTCTTTTGTTTTATTTACAAATACGTATACAGGCATAGAACAGTAAAAACATATAGAAGTGCTATAATGTCATAATTAGTATGAAAACCAGTGTCGCCAAACCCACACATTTAAACCGATAGTTATACAGTACACTACAAGTAAACTATGCCTTTGATTGGACAGCTTAATTTGAGTAAAAACTGACTTAGGTTATAAATTCAGCATTTCAATATGTACCCTAACGCACCATGTTACGGTTTATTTTAGTATAACATCCCTAGGTATATTAGCTGTTTTGTTTCTCATTGCACAGAAATTCCAAATTCGAAAACATTCAGCTACTCCACAACAGAGGGCGTTAGTTTTCGATAGATATAACTTTGAAACTCAACACATAGAGATAAGGTTGAAATTTGTGTCACTCAACATTAATGACATTAACTTGATATTTATTTGATGCTATGCCCTGAGGGATGTCAGCCTTGTTATCGATAATTCACAAATAAATATTTTTTGTGTATTTTTTTTTCTTTCTATTATATGAGTATAGTATAATGTGTCACATTTTGGAGTATGTTTATTACTACTAAGTTTGTCTTTTTATATAATTATTATTAAATAAAAAACGGAATAGAATAGTATTAATCTATATTTACAAAATACAAACAGAAAATATGCATTATTTTAAATCTTGGAACTGCCGTAGGTTTGCTGTATCGGTGGCCTTTGTTAGACTGCTTAGTGCTGTTCGGCATCCAGTTAACTCGTCACGTTGCATTTATCCATTTCTCTTTTAAATTAGCCTCTTTGGGAAATCTATAAATAAATTGGACAAATGAAAGCTAAGGAAAAATAAAATAAAATTTTTCTTTTCTAAAGTATCGATACTGTCGATACGCGCCACAAGCATCACTAAAGGGACATTCGTTTGTTTATTGCAATAATATTCCAGAAAGTCTTGTTTGCTGATCAATCTATAATAGTACTAATTTCTTACGGATTAAGGTTCATTTTGACTAGATATTTGTATACAATTTTGACAAATTACGACAAGCGAAGTTATAACATAAAATATATGTAAAATAAATAAAAATAAGACTTACCGATGGTATGAAATGCCTCCATTGCTGATATTATTTCGTCTGCTATCATTTTTGCACTCTAATACCGAACAACACGTCCTAATTAATGAATAAATATGGAAAAAAAGTTTGACAGCTGACAACCGACTCAAATATTTTTCTGCGCACAACTGAGAGCAAGTTAGGTGACCTAAACTTATTATTGACACGTGGGCCACGCCCACATCACACTTCTATATGTTTTTACTGTTCTGTGTATACCTACAGGCTTAGTTAAATGGAAAGCTTTAGACAAAAACTAATAAAGGGATAGAATACTAGAATATTAGCAAAATGTAAAAGGAGAATCTTAATAATTTTTTTAAAGAATTTAAATTTTTGGAATGGAATCATCATTCATTTCACCAGGGTAAAAAGAAGAATAGATATCAAAATGTAGTCTCCTGACAATATAAAATCGCTCTATTGATCGCAATAGAGCGATTTACATCGGTAAAGGCTTTTTGCATTTATATATGTATATATGTATATATAAATCTCGTGTCACAATGTTTGTCCTCAATGGACTCCTAAACCACTTAACCGATTATAATAAAATTCGCACACCATGTGCAGTTCGATCCAACTTGAGAGATAGGATAGTTTAAACTTGTAGGTACCACGGGCGAAGCCGGGGCGGACCACTAGTATGTATATGTAAAACAATTACATTCACAAAAGGAGTAAGTATAATCATTGTTTGTTCTTAGATATGTTTAAATATATCATAAAAATTTAATAAATTTATACATCTATACTTTCCATTATAAAGAGATTAGAGAAGTATGTTTGTTAAAAAAATATAATTGGGTCAAAAAGTACTGGACATTTGGACATAGACATTGGATCTGAATGAAACTTTACGGGAATATGGAATATAATGAATAGTAGGATTTAGTGTTATATTGCTCATTAATTAATCTATACTTCTATACTATTATTATAAAGAGGAAAGGTTTGTAATTATGTATGTATGTATGTATGGTTTTCACGCATAAACTACTGGACCGATTTTGATGAAATTTGGCACAGACAATCTTTAGACCCTGAGAAAGAACATAGGCTACCTTTTATTGCGAAATATGTACCACGGGCGAAGCCGGGGCGGACCGCTAGTTACTATGTATATAATAATATAAATCAATGATATTATATATAGAAACAAGAGGTAGATACGTCATCAACGCACCAAAACTGATTCCGTGAATTGGTCCTATTTGGGACCAATGCAATCAGTCAGATTGTGACCGGTCCCAGTGAGCGCATGTGCCGATAGGTACATTAAAGTTGTCGAAAATGCCTTCCTGTGTGTTCAGAAAGTGCACGTATTCGTGCAAAAAAATAAAGAAAGATAAAGGGATATCATATCACAGGAAAATATATTAAATCATTACAGTTTAAGAGTAAAAATATCAATTTACAATTCTTTATGAATGACACTTGCTTGACACTTGTATTGAAATAATGAAAGGGATAAAACATTGCTTCAATCACTAGTGTGACAAAGCTAACGTACAATGTGTTCCAAGATTATCATGTAGATACGATTATTGAAAATAGAACAGTTATTTTATTAATTTCGATTTGGGTAAATACTTGATTATTTTTATATTTAAATCCACACAGTGCATGTAATTAACAAATATATCTATTTATTATATAACTACAATGAAATCGTGATGGCAAAAATGTTTGTTTGCAAAAATGATGTTGAATATACGTATACATTAAAGAAAAGATTATCGCTACTGACGAAAAATGCTATTTGCTTTTCTGTAAATAGCTATTGAACATAAATTTTATTTGTGTTTTAAATAAAAAAGGCTTATACTTCATCATTTCTTTTATTTCATCCTTTTTTTTTTCATCTAGGCACCACTATTATTATATCCTACAAGTTGGAGTGATGACCTTGTACGGGTTTCGGGAACTGCCTTGAAACGAATAGTGTAAGATCGGTCCTTATGGAGTTCTATAAGAAGGACTATGCTCAGCAGTGGGTGTTTATCGGGTGAAATGATGATGACCGAAAACGAACACCACAGCTAGTAATACTTAATACAGTTATATCTCCAAAAAAGTTTTTTTCATTTTAATACAACATCATAATAATAATTAAATGGTAAATGAAATTGTCACATTTGTTTACTTGTGCAGGAAACGTAACATCTTTAACATTGAACCTTCTGTGTCGTTAGTCTATGCCAATTACCATGGCAACTATTTGTTTATTTATATTTAATTGGTGAATTCTTATGACTTTTGCTTACACCTGCGCGGAAGTGACAAACTATCTTTGTCTTTTTTGTTTATATCATTTTATTAGAGCCATCTCTCTTATACAGTATGTCAATGTAATAAATTAAGTAAAATGAAACTTGTATTTGTGTGTGCCTGACACTGCATAAGAAGCATTTTTTTTGGATATATTGTGAGTATATAACGTATCTATACATAAAATATCATTGATATAAATACCAAAGTTTGTATGTTCGTTTATTTGTTACTGCTTCACGCAAAAAATTCTAAACCGATTTTTATGGAATTTGGCACACACATAGAATAGTTTTTATCCCGAAAATCCCACGGGGACGGGAAATATGCGGGTTTTCCTTTGACTACGCGGGCGAAGCTGCGTGCAAAAAAGTAAGAAATAAAAAAAATGCATTCGCTATCTATGAAAACATTAACATATATCTATCAACATACCTTATCCAGGCTCTGTATGAGCTGACACCAGGACGGTTCGATAACCTCCACGCACATGTAGTACTGCAAGTGCTGTATGCAGCTCAGCATGCGCTGGCGTAACGCGAACGCGTCCGCATACAAGCGCGCTTCCGAGAAACGCTTCACCACCTTATTGTACAGCCACACCCTGTATGTTGAGACTATGTTTTAATAAATAGACTTAATAGTAACTAATAAACGCACAGCACTAAATAATATTTAAAAATACGTAAAAATCTTGCATCGTTTTTCGTTATACCACAGTATTACAATATTTCCTACAGTATGGCGACGAATGTACTTGCACAGAGAAACGGAGGGGAACTGGCGGGGGGTCGGGCGACGCGGGCCGCGTAATGCAATCACGCTTAGTTTGCAGTACCTAGCGCGAAAGGACGTCGCAATCGTATTTTTTTGTGTAATAATTTTATTATACTTACATGTTCTCTAATGACGCGCACAAACTATTCTGTGTATGGATGTAAATCTACATCGAAATCCCAGAAGTTATTAAGATATTTTAGTAGATTGTATTTGTATGCATTACTTAGTTAAATGTCATAATAGACAATTAAGAACATCCAAAAATAAAGTGTCCACGTAAATATTTAGCAGTGCAATATATGTAATTATATATTTATGAACAAATAATTACATCAGATTTAATAATCGCAATTATTTTGAATGTACATTTGAATAAATGATTTCATCGTAATATTAATAATCACCATTGTTTTATTTCCCATTTGTTGCAACCCTAGCATATTTTCGTGTGGCGGCATAAGTACCTACGCTGGCGGCGGCATCGCGCAACATCAAAGGCGTTGCCTTACTGTAGGAAATAATATTGTAATACTGTGGTTATACAGAGCACCTTAATAAGTTTAAAAAGGGGAGGATAATAAGTTTGGTTAAAACTCCGCCAGTTTTGAAAATAAACGCGATATAGATTGGGTTGAAAATATTTTGTTCATGTGTAAGGTCTGATAATGTTTATGAAAAACTGTATTATACTCATGCCAAATTTTGAGAGTCTTTTTTTAAGTAAGCTCTGGTTTCATTTTAATTTAATACAGAGATATAAAATAAACGGAAGAGAGGCCTTTGCGCAGCAGTGGGACAGCCATGGCTGAATAATAAATAAAAAATAAATATACTTTTATTACGGACTCTTATTCTTGCTACTATAGCTACGAATCATTTTAAAAATAAGAAACTTACCGACACAACAGCCTTTCCACATGCTTGCAGTAAAACAAATGTCTGAATATCATCTGGTAGCAAGCAATGGCTTTGTGGTTTAGTATCAGCGATACCGGCCATTTCACTTCCATACCAAATGAGAAAATCTCTATGCCTGTTAATGGTGGACAATCTTTGTTCTGTTTGTATTCTGTAAAAAAATAATTAGCAAAGATAGTAAATAGAATAATTTAATTTACATACTAGAATTATTTAAGTGACAATAGATATTATGGTAGAGTCACTGTGCTATATTTTCTAGCACAATATTAGGTAGAATTTTGGCCTACATTCACAATGTTTGAATGTCACTAAAATGAATGAAGATTATTTATTCACATGAATATCGAAAACCTTTCAAAAGCAATTTTGATATCAAATTACATAGAAAAAACTTATGTTCATACCTTTTTCTTCTTCAGTTTCAATGGAAAGAATTTTGAACATTTGAAATTGTAAGTCATAAGGCAAGAGTTCCACTCTCATGTCTTCATTGTAGGGATCGTGACTAGCAGCTGATAATCTATAAGAATAATGAAAACATATAATATGCTTAAAATATTTTACTGGAAATTTAGAGTAATTAAATAAATAACAATCTTTTTACTACTTTATTATTTCTGTGCCTAATTAATTATTTACGCATCATGCTCAAATCATAGAGTTATGTATTTGTTTTTAGCAAATGTAAGAAAGATTTTATCAAGAAAGAAATAAGCATAGTAATTTCACCCTCAATTTTTAGTAACAATTTTTTTAACAATGTATTAGTAAAAAATAAATGTTTAACAAAACTCTTACCTCAAACAAAGTCCCAAAAGGGACTCCAACTTGGACGGAATAATATCATCGATTTTCTTCGACAGCTCTTGTTCAGTTGCATCCATGAATTGAACAATAAAATCCCCTTGACTCATGAGGAAATAATTCTTCACAGATTTCAGACGTCCCATTAAATCGTACTCCTTTAGCAATAATTCGAGCAAAGATTTACTCGCGAACGCGTACGCCTTTTGAATAATTGCGCCGTAATTTTGTTCCCGTAGTGAGTATTTTATTTCTTCAGTATTTGTTTTCGTTATTGATTTACCTGCCAAGAAAATAAGGAGTGCGATGTGCATAAAAAGTGTCTTCTGACTTTAAATTAGTAACAATTCTGTTATCATGTTTGAATTATGTCAAGAATTTTTTTTTGTAATATTGCAATATTATACAAGCATGAAAAAATATTTCTATAAGTATATGTATTTCTCCTTT
This sequence comes from Colias behrii, assembly GCA_029959065.1. Taxonomy (NCBI): domain Eukaryota; kingdom Metazoa; phylum Arthropoda; class Insecta; order Lepidoptera; family Pieridae; genus Colias; species Colias behrii. Next base: position 8,602,597 of record JARWMC010000005.1, on the reverse strand, counting down.
ATATTTAAAAAGACGGGTGTCTTTTGATAGAGAAAATTTTTCTAACAATATTTTTGAGGTACTCTGATTAAATGTAGTCTATGTATAAAGTCAATGGATATTTAATATTTATATATTACTAGCGGTCCGCCCCGGCTTCGCCCGTGGTGTCTACATGTTTAAACTATCCTATCTCTCAAGTTGGATCGAACTGCACATGGTGTGCGAATTTTATTATAATCGGTTAAGTGGTTTAGGAGTCCATTGAGGACAAACATTGTGACACGAGATTTATATATATTAAGATGTTTAACAATGACGCCATTTCTTTTTTTCGTATAAAAATCAGTTTATATGTCTAAACAATATGTATAGTACATTTAACTACTTACCGCACTGGCTAATAACGTTTAAATATTTCCCCGTGCGCAAAATGATATCTGTAAACTTTTCAAGAAACTTGGGAACTCTATCTCTTTGTATACAATATCTCTTCTCCCAATAATCTGCTGAATAGTCTACAGGCAACTCTTCCTTGTTGATTAACTCGTTGTCTTCTATCATAAATTCCTGAGATATAAAGAAAATGTAAAATTGTTGTACTGTTTAACATAAACTATTTTAATTGAAAAATAAATATGTATATGGTAAAGTCTTAAAAATATCAGGCTTTCAATATGTAGATTAACTCACCTTTACATTATTTATTCTTTTTTTTTTATAATTCTATATAATTCAAAAATTAAATAAATTTTGAAGGTTTTTTAAATCTTTAACATGCATGTGTAAGAGGATTCATTGAATCGAATATGGCTATAGAATTTACCTGGAATGGATCAGTGATCGATCCTTTATGTATCCATTGATCTAATATACAGAGGTAGGGTCTGCAAGCTCGCTCCGTGAGGAACAAGGATATTTCCTGCGCACGCGCATCTCCCATCAACGTGTTCGTTTTATCGTGAAGTACTGTCAGAACTGCGCCGCCGCGTAGTTCACTCTGTAAGTTTTACATCTTTATATATATAAAATTCTCGTGTCACAATGTTAGTCTGCATACTCCTCCGAAACGGGTGGACCGATTCTCATGAAATTTTCTGTGCATATCGGGTAAGTCTGAGAATCGGCCAACATCTATTTTTCATATGTACCACGGGCGAAGCCGGGGCGGACCGCTAGTTTATAAGTATAATTCCAAAATATTATAGAACGTAAACTCAAACTCACCCCCCTCTCCCTTGGTGAGATTTCGTTAAATTTTATTTAACCCCCTCCCCCATCCCCCAATCTCACGTGAGATTTTTCAAAATGAATGTTCAATTGTTATTGTAAAAGGAAAAAAAAATGCTTATTTGCAACTATTCTTTAATTTTTAGAGAAAAGTGATCAGTAACATGGATTCATCTTATATGCCACACATTTTCATATACATTATTAAAAAATTGTAGTCATGACATAATAAAGTTATATCCTTGGGCTTGTATTCAATATTAGTATGAACAGAACAAATCATTACCTTTCCAATACTAGTGACAATAGCCGCTAAGACTTGCATGGTGTGCATAGTTGGTAAAACAAAATACCACAACTTTTGTAGATTTAAACTTCCTGACATGTGTTCAGTCTCCAATTGTGCAATCATGGTCTGAAAATCAACACCAAAATAAGATATTTATAAGTAATGTTTCAACGAATCATGTTATCATATTATATTTATAGTTCATCATCATCAGTTGCAGGACAACTTAAAAAAATAACCTGAATTTAAAACTACACTTTAAGGGTATATTGCAAATAGGAATATGTGTTGATTTCTGAAGGTGTCTGAGTTACAAACAAGGCTGAAGCTATTATGGCAAATTAGTAATTATATATCCTGTCATAGAGCAAATTTCTTCTTAATGGAACAAAGTTATGTATAAAAATTCTACATTTACTCACATAATAATCCTTTAACAAGATTTCTATAGCGGCCACCAAGGCATGCAAAACTTGTCCAGACCACATATTACAGTGCTCAATGAATCTCCTCACAATAGAATAATTTGACGCTATTGGCAACATTTGTTGAACTATTTGCTTCAATGCATCATCTAAGTCTTCCGAGATTATAAACTGCCTGGGATCGTACATATCTTTAACTGGCTGGTGGACAATATAATTGCCTGGGATTCCACTGAACACATATAACAGTTCATCTATTATAATATTTTCCTGTGATGCAATTGGGATACCAGCTGTAGAATAAAAATTAATGGATATTTTAAAGTTGACTAAATATACAAATAAAACTTTTTTTTTTTTCAATATATTCATCACATTGCTTTGTGTATATAATATGAAAAAATAACTGATCTTGTGTATATAAGTAGTGTTATAATTACATGGACTTAATGGTATTAAACCATATCCATTATCATGTGTATCATAGACAATTAGTTTAATCAGATATAATCAATTGGACACCCACAACTAAGTAAGCAGTAATCAGTAACTAGTATAAAAACCTTAATATAGGTATAATGCGCGACAATTTATGTAGACTATACATCTATACTAATATTATAAAGCTGAAGAGTTTGTTTGTTTGAACGCGCTAATCTCAGGAACTACTGATCCGATTTGAAAAATTTGTCAGGTGTTAGATAGGGTTACAGGAAAAGTCGACCTAGATCCGTTAAGGGCGTGTAGTACACATCATTTCTGAATGATTTCACTATGGAACCCCCCATCCTAAACTTAACCGTTTTCGAGATATTCGAGTTTTAATTTTTTTTATGAAAATGCCCAATTTTTCGGCTATTCAATTGAATATTTTGAATTTTTTTGACTCTTATGATTATTTTTTTGGTTTTTTACATGAAGAATGAGATGCTTAATGACCTCAATGACTAAAATTGCACGTAAGTTAACTAAATAGGTCATTGTAGACGATCGAAACTTAAGAAAATAAGTACAAATTATAAAAAAATAATTTTTTTTCCTCGATATCTCAAAAAATTATTATGGCACTTGCTCTGCAGATGTGCTTAAAAACATCTACATTTTATCAGCTATCCAACGAGGTATAACACTCTAGGGTATTTATTAACCTTAAAGGTGAAACTTAGTTTCTAAGGCTACATGGCAGTCAGAATAAATAGCGCTTATTTAATCTAATTAATTTGACTTAAGTTCAGCATCATCATTTCAGCCTACTGGCTTCCACTATTGAACATAGGCCTCCCTCGGCTAGCTACTACCTTCATGCATCCATCGATATCCCGCTATCCTGACCTAGGATCATTCAGTTTTATAGCATTTTTTTTGTTCAGATCGTCGATCGTACAAATAATGACCGTACGCCAACTATTACTTGAGCGTAAGTGACTAGTTACTGGCTTTTGTAGGAGAATAACGTTTTTGAATAAAACTTTATAGTTCATGTTCTACGTGTCCACCTCTATTTCGCACACATTTTCTCATTTTTTCACGTAGTCCACTTTTCACTACACCAGTGGTTAATGTTCTTCTTATGTTGTTAGCAGCATTAATTATCCTTTCTTTGAGAATTTCCACTGACGATATGGGGTTGGGCTCACTGTAAACGAGGCTCTTCATGTGCCCCCATACATAAAAATCCATGTGGGTCAGGTCGGGACATCTAGCTGGCCAGGGTAAAGGCCCACCTCGTCCAATCCATTTGTTAGGATAGTTAGTGTCCAACCATTCCCTAACGCTTCTTCTGAAATGAGCAGGGCAGCCATCATGTTGAAACCACATGTCCCGCAGTAATTGTAATGGGAGATCATCTAGTAGTAGGTATTCAAAAACGTTATTTTCCAAACAAAAGCCAGTAACTACTCACTAACGCTCAAGTAATAGTTGGCGTACGGTCATTATTTGTACGATCGACGATCTGAACAAAAAAATTGGTTGTCTGTAAAGTCGGTTTACTGACGATAGTTGAACGTGACAACGTCCGATTGTGCTTCTTTGTCGCTCGTTCCGCGCTCTCGCTCGCACTTCAAGCCTTACATGGAACGCCTCAGATGAGTCAGAGCAAGGTAACGCCGCATGAGTCATGTTTTTTCGTGCGTGCAGCCGGCTTTATCGAATTATAAGACGTTGTCACGTCAAAAAATGCTATAAAACTGAATGATCCTAGGTCAGGATAGCGGGATATCGATGGATGCATGAAGGTAGTAGCTAGCCGAGGGAGGCCTATGTTCAATAGTGGAAGCCAGTAGGCTGAAATGATGATGCTGAACTTAAGTCAAATTAATTAGATTAAATAAGCGCTATTTATTCTGACTGCCATGTAGCCTTATAGTAGGGGAGCCCAAGAGGGGATTTTGGGATTTACTCGAGCGCGTCAGATTACTATAAGGGACGGTACCTTAGCTATTCATTAGTACCTCTAGTCAATATGAGCCGTTATGGTTGGTGGGTGCGCTCAGGGGCCCCGCTGGAAAATTTGAATAATCCATAATTCCCTAAGGTTGAGCTCGAATCGTCAGATTAGCGAAATGGGGACTTCTTATATTGTAATTAACCCCCCCATATATTAATCTGACGCGCTCGTATAATATTACTTTAATTTTTTACCCTTTCTTCATAGCGATTAAATCGCCACTTAAATCGTCAGATTAACTTATACTTTTTTTCAGTGACGTCCTGGAGCATGCAAAATATCAATATCTAACGCGCTTGAGTATTTCCAAGCCAATTGTTTTCTTTTTTAAATTAAAAAAAATCAAAAAACCCTTCCCCACCGCTAAAAGTGAAAACATTATAGGACCTTTTTTTCTCGCTATGGTCTAATCTACCAATTCTAATAGGTTCCCGTGACGCTCGAGTAAATCCACATTTAGCATCCTGGGCTTCCCTACTATTAGAAACTAAGTTTCACCTTTAAGGTTAATAAATACCCTAGAGTGTTATACCTCGTTGGATAGCTGATAAAATGTAGATGTTTTTAAGCACATCTGCAGAGCAAGTGACATAATAATTTTTTGAGATATCGAGAAAAGAAAAATATTTTTTTATAATTTGTACTTATTTTCTTAAGTTTCGATCGTCTACAATGACCTATTTAGTTAACTTACGTGCAATTTTAGTCATTGAGGTCATTAAGCATCTCATTCTTCATGTAAAAAACCAAAAAAATAATCATAAGAGTCAAAAAAATTCAAAATATTCAATTGAATAGCCGAAAAATTGGGCATTTTCATAAAAAAAATTAAAACTCGAATATCTCGAAAACGGTTAAGTTTAGGATGGGGGGTTCCATAGTGAAATCATTCAGAAATGATGTGTACTACACGCCCTTAACGGATCTAGGTCGACTTTTCCTGTAACCCTGTATATTATCACGCTAAGACCAACAGGAGCGGAGCACTGCGGGTAAAACCGAGCACAACTAGTCAGTTTTATCATAGTAGATTATTATTCATACCTAATGAAGCAATAACAGGTAAAGGTTCCTTAGGAAAGTCCCAAGACATGGATGGGTGATCCTTTTGCCAGTTCGGCAATTCCAAGCTGTTATACCAGTTAGGCCGAAGTTTCATTTCCTTCTCTTCAAATGATTTCATCACTAATTTTTTGCTTTCATCAACAGCTTTCAGTAGTTTGTCTTTTATCTGAAATTAAGAGACAAAAATGGAGGTTTTAAAGGTACACAATTCACAATTAAGGATTCAACATATCATTGAAAATCTGTCCATCATCTTATCTCCTGTATATAACAATACTATCTATTATGCACAGCTTTGCATGCCTTTAGTAACAAAATTCATCAACATTGATTCAATGGTTTAGGCATAAAGAAGGGACAGGCAAAGTTAATATAAGGAAAATATAAACACCACAACCATAATGTGTAATGTTTTCCAAATTAACTCAAGATAAAAGTTGCAAGATCTTGTAATGTTTGTAAAATTCAATATGGGAAGTAAAATCACCTGTGGTAAATCTTCTTTAGTAATTTGATGTTTATTATCACCTAAAACAGGCTTTGGTGCAACTTTTGGTTTAGATATCTTAGACCTCTTTTCTTCGCAAACCAATTTGTAAAATAATGCTATAATATCCGCCAAATTGTCAGTACTGAAACATATGAAAATTGCTTAGTTGTATAGTCGTATTTAAAATAAAACTATCCATTATTATAAAATCTTACTTTCGACTCTTAAGATCTTCATATTTTTTCAAAAATATTTTAGCATTGGAAGCTTTTAACGCCAGTCTTTGGGCATATTCATTGGCCTGTTTAAGTGTAAGAGTACTATTTCCATAGTTTGGATCATTTTGTATGTAGTCCAAAACTGTATCAGCTTCTAAATTGCACCTGAAAACGTTTAAAATAACGATTAACGCGATTTGTTATCTTCGAGTATAAAATTAAATATTTGATTATGTCGTACCCTAAAGCATCCAAAAGCTCCTTTATCGTGCTTTGCATTTTATCTTTGGGCAAAATCCAGTTTTGATACATTAATAATTAAATATTGTCTCCAAAAACACTTCATCCGACCGTGTTTTACTGTTTTCAGTTGTTTGACATTTTACATGTCAAAGTCATACATGACATCTGATATTATTATTTTATTTGGGATAAGGAGTTGCCAGTATAAGGAAGAAGAGTATGTAGAAATTTTGTCTTGTAATTAAAATTTGAAAACACAGTTTGAAAAGAACTTTACATACAAATTATAATATATTATAATCTCTTTTCAAAGAGAACAAAAGATCCACGATTAGTAATTTTTAATACAAAAACTCTAACTTACTGATATTATTCTTGATTTTATTTACCTTGGCAATCTTTTAAATAGAAACTAAACGGTTTTTTGGCCAAGTGTCCACCTGTATAAAATAATTTATTAATTAAAATACATACGTTTTAATTATGAAAAAGTAAAAGCAATTTATAGCAGTATGTACCTAGTTATGTAAGTATTTAATTTTAATAATAATAATTAAATTGTATTAATTGTATACATATACTGATTATGTATTGATGACCGAATTCTATTTTTAATTTTTATTGATTATTGATTACTGACTTCTATTTTTTAATTAACAATTAAAAACAAATAAGTACTTTGAAAAAAAAAAGAAAACAGATAACGATTAAAAGATAATATGCACCACAATGCACTAACTGCCGATAGAAGTCAAAACTTTACCCAGCTAGGTACATATATATCTTACAAAAAAATAAATGGTTATGTGAAAACTTATAACTTCGAAATTTAAAATTTGAAATTTAATCATTTTAATTTTTAGCGTGCCAATTGCCGTTGACGCAAACCCATAAGATTTTCTCCTATTAAAAAGTGTTAAACGCAGTTAAGCAAGTTTTCTTAAAAATAGTGTTTTGGTTGAAAGTAAAGAAACGGAAAACTAAAGAAAGAAGCACAAAATAAAGAAAGAAGATACAGAAATACATCGTAACTATGTAAGTTTGTATTTGCCTTTTTATACCTACACTTGTCACCAATGTCTAGCTAGGTAGGTACTAGTTATTATTCTGTGCCGAGGTCTATTTTTGTAAAAATATTACCTTTCAGTGGTATTATACTTATCTGGTTTGTGTAATATGTCACCTGTTTACTGTGATAGTACCGATATATAGTCTACTAGCTTACCGCCCGCGGCTTCGCCCGCTTTGTCTAAAACCTAATAAATTATATACTAAAACCTTCCTCTTGAATCACTCTATCTATAAAAAAAACCGCATCAAAATCCGTTGCGTAGTTTTAAAGATTTAAGCGTACAAAGGGACATAGGGACAGAGAAAGCGACTTTGTTTTATACTATGGTGTAGTGATGTAGTGATCCACGTCTATACAATACCTGTTCCTATCAAACGACAAAATGTTTTCATTGTTTATCATAATTAACTGTCATAACAAAAAAAATGTTATACCTACCTATTGAACAAAATATTATTACTTATCTGCTCTAAACCTACCTACCTATCACTTTAACCTTAGTTCATTAAAGTTAGTGCAAATTAAGTAGTTTATTAGTATTAAATGTACCTAAATGTATGTGATGGTAACCTATTAAAAACTCGAATTTCTATTACCCGAATCTTAAAATCCCGAAAACGGTTGTTAGAACTTTTAAAAGACAGATGTAATGAATGACAACTTTTTAAAATTCCTTTTTTAATTTCCCAGATGAATCAATTTCCAGATACACCAAAACCAGATTTTTAAAAAGTATTTTTTTGTTTCCCGTATTCTCATAATCCAGATATAGTTATACCAGATTCTCAGAATACTTTTTTTTGTTTCCCATCGTACCATTTTCCAAATAAACTATTACCAAATTTTCATAATCTTTTTATCTGGTTCCCATATAATCGTATAGCAGATAAACTATTGCCAGATTTTCATAATCTCTTTATTTGGTTCCCATACAATTGTGATTATACCTTTACTATTGCCTGAAAATAAACATTACCAGTAAGTAAATTGTTTTACTTAAAGGTTTAAGTGTCAAATTCGACTCAGTAGGTTATGTTAGGTTTGAACTGCGACTGCCAGAACCGACTCGCTATTGTTTTACTTTCCCAACAGAAAGGATTAAGTGTTAAAATCTATTCAGTAGGTTAGGTTAGGTTCGTGCTGTGACCCCCTGGAAGGATTTCGTTTTTCTGGATATCGTTTATTTGAATTTCAAAAATCTGGACATTCTTTGTCTGGATATCAATCAACTGTATTTCAAAAATTTGTGTTTTAAAAATCTGGCTTTCGTGCATATGGATTACGGTCATCTGGATTTTGTGCATTTAGATTTCGTATGTCTGGAACTCATTCGTCTGGATTGTAAAACGTCGTACAAATGAAGAAATGGGCAAATGAAATTCGGAGTTGCGATTATATGGCAAACAAAACTTCGAAATTTTAAAATTCGGGGTTTTGAAAAAATGTCCTAACGTTTTCGGGATTATGATATTCGGAATATTAAAATTCGAGATTAAGATAGGTAACCGTATGTGATGGATTGTCACTCTTTTATTATTGGTTAGTAATAGGAATAGGTATTTAACACAATAAACAAGTACCTAATCAAAGACATCATGCAAACAACCAAATGGAAAATTTCACTCAACAAGTAGGCCTATGAGAAAAATTCAGCTTCAAAATGACAAAAGTATAGTACCTAGTTAGTCTTTTGATAGCATTAAATTTTACAAAGTAAAATAAAAAATATAAAAGATTTTGTAGAAATGGTGTATAGAAGCGGTTTCTCACACTAAATGTTATGTCAGATTATAACAATTGTTACGCCGCTTTTTCTAGCTTTGTCGGCGATGCGGCAAATCTTTGACAAAAGCTTAAGTTCGGCAGCCGTTTGTAAAAGTAATAAAGGGAATCAGGTTCTGTTGTGATTGTTTGATAGGAAAACTAAAGACTTTGCACTTGTACAAAAGTGCGAATCATTGTAGAGCACGAACAAAATGATCAACGTGATCCTTGTCGGTAAACAATAAACATATGTTGAAGTTTTCAGTCCCAACAAAATCACAACATAACGCCGATGTCATTTTTTAATACTTCCATAGCTTAGGTAGTGGGTACTCCTATTACTTTTCTTTCGATTCTCTTAGAAATCTTTGTTAATACTCCAATCGAAATCAAGTATTATTAAACTATTTATACGTTTGGTGATTTTTGATAGTAGTTTGTTTTTTACAAAGAGGATTAAATAAACACTATAAAAATGACAGGCGCCTTTTTAAACACCTGAACGTTAATCGAATGAAAAACGACGCGCCTTTGAAATCAGTTTCTGTGATGTTAGTTACCATTCTTTTGCTAAAGATTTATGTGTTTTATATACCAGGTCTATAAATGCCTCAGTTTTATTGGCAGCGAGACATTTACTGATTAATAAAGTGGGTGGAGATGCGGAAGATGATAGTAACGACTCGGCTTCCTAGAATAAATTTGATTTAAAGAGCTTTATACATGCGTGAGTTGTATTTATACAATTTTCTTCCTTATATATATATATATATAAAAATTAAAAAATATATATATATATATATATATATATATATATATATATATATATTTTTTTTTTTAATTTTTGGGTATGTTTGAACTGAGTTAATATGTAACATTATTTCAAATTCCAATATTAGATACTAAAATATACGTGTAAGCATACTATTTATCAGTATAACTAAATTGTTTTAAACTTTCTTATAGGTACTTACGAATTAAGATGATCATGAGTTCCTATTCCTATTGGTATTGTCCCCTATGGTACGTTACAGAAAATTGTTAAACTACACTTATTATTTATGTACTCTTAGTAGGCAGTAGTAAAATACCTTTAAAGTAATATTTATTTGTGGTTAACACATCAAAGTGCGTTAAACCCTCAGTCGAGGCATCCGCATAGCCGCATGCCGACTCGTGCATTTCGACATCCAATCTGAATTACAATGTACGGAATTTACAGACTTCAACCGGTCCCTCTGTGTCCGTATCCGAGCGGAATAAGAAACAGGCTTACTGTTAACTATTGTTCGGGAACATACAACGAACAATGTATTTTCGCCCAATATGGAAGCGCGATTATGTCAACGTGTGCGTACTGTTTTTAAATAATGACCATTACTTCGTATCGAGAATTGTGGAGGCATCGTGTGCTGCCTGCATTTTAAATGGGTGAGTGTAGCTTTTATTAAACAACTGAGGAGCTTTAGAAGTGTTTATTTTATATGGGAACCAGCTCTTTGTGTTTTAAATCTATGTATGTTTACTGTTTAGCTATGCTGTTTAGTATAAACTGTAAACATAAATAGATTAATAAACATCCGTAATAATAGTTATACAACATTACAACATACACAAGAATGCATTGTATGCAATGCATAGGTATAATTAACTACATAATAAACCTGGAAGAAATTGGTAATCTCGTATAAGTATTCAAAGTGTACGGATTTGCGAAACCTGTTCAAAGCGATTACGTAATAGTGTAATAATTATTTCCGCATCGGTAAGACTGACACTATTTAATACCTCCGTAGGACCGGCTGAACGTTGCGTCAGCGGAAAGGTTGCGGCATTAGTGGTTACATCAATTAGTGTTGCTAACGCCTCCCAGTTACCCAACAACACTAGTAACACAGAGATAAACGCGAAATCCTGTTCCCATATTGGGTAATAAGACCTCTTCCGCTTCGTTATAAATCTGTTTTGCTTGACAGTTTGACAGATTATTCATAACATTTTTAAAACCTACCTGACGATCGTCTTGCACTCGAGATATTATTTGGGTTGTAAACAAAAAACAATATAAAAGATCAAAAGAGTTTATTTTTTAATGCTTACTTGGTAGAAGCTACTCATTTATATAACAACATTTATGAACTTGTCTCAAAATCAGAGTACATTATACCTATATCAAAAGACAAACGACTACATATATTCTGAGAAGCAAACACAAATAGACAGTTGTCACGAGCATAATGTATTTTTGTCACCGTTCCCACTTCCGGCTGGTTCGTGGAAATGCCCATTTTCGCGGTAGCAAGCCGCGGACGCGCGCTCGTATGCCAGTTACCACGTGGTAGGAGGGAAGGGTTACTCGGTAGATAGAGTCGGTGACCGCGAGCGTCGTCTTGCATAAGCATTGAGCCTTGTCAAGTCGCCTTTGTATTCGTGTATGGCTACGGACTCCTAACTAGCTGGAATGGTGCGAAACTATTTTCGACACCAACTAGTGTATGTTTTACCATTGTCATTTTTCTACGATCGACATAATAATGAGGGGCACTCACCTTTGAGAATTTTTTATGATTACAATGAAATCGACCGCCAAAATTGTTTGATTGCTATTACAATGGCTTTAAATATTAATGAGGATTATAGTATGAATACGATAAAGCACATTCCAAATAGGGCATGGACTACATTGCGACTCTACTGTGTAACGTAAGTAAGACAGAGTGACATTAAACTTACGAAGTAAACAAAGTATTATTTGACATGAATCTCTAAAAGTGTGTGAAATAAGTAATAACGCTAGTTACGGTCGACGTTAAATTTAAGGTTATCTGAGGGTATACAAAGATGATATCTGATGCGATAATAGCAAACAGTAGGCACAGGGATTGGTATCAGTATGCGGCAGACGGAGTCGCTTCCTGCTGGCCGAGTTCCCGGCCACTATGGTCATTTAATTGTATAATTTGACGTGAGCTTGGCAACCGTATAATCAGTTACAAAAACATATAACCCGGAACTCTTCGCATCACTAAAAGGAATGTAGAGACGGTTATCTTAACGTCTCTATAAATATATACAATGTTTAATATTATGTATAGTATGTTATATTTTATGTATTGGCATATTTATGTATCTTATATATATATATAATTGTATTTATTATTATATTACTATTTTTTTTTTTTTTAAGTATTGATGTAGTATGTATGTAATATTGATATTATTGAGTTTTGTATACATTATTATTTATCTAATATTTTCCATTGATTTTGTTTTCTTATCCTTGATTTTATTTATTTTATTTTTTTTTCTTTATGATTGCGCCTTCGCGTTTAACCAGCATCGTACATGTCCTTTATTTTTACGGTTGCCTGGAAGAGATTGCTTTAAGCAATAAGGCCGCCAATTGTGCACTTACCATATTCATGTTCTCCATGTTAAATTATATGTGTTTTTTATTACTGGTATTGTACAATAAAGTGTCATGAATAAATACCTAACTTCTTGTTGTGTCAACTCTATGTCTAGAATTATACTTTTTCTTATCCGCTGATAGAAATATTATACATTTGTAATCAGAAACTAATATATGCTATTCTTTAGGAAAGATTAAAGAAAAAACATATTGCCAAGAAAATAAAAAAAATACCGTTCTCCCTTCTCCTCCCCAGTTTTTGTTATTAAAATTGCATAAACAGGGTAAAAGATTTAAACATTTAAAGTAAAACTTTTTAAAAGCTAAATCTTATGTACATTATATAATTATTATTAGTGCAATTTGAAAATCACTAGCATTTTCAGGTCAAGTAGGTGCATGACAAAAGCTGGTTCTAACCATCAAGAAGCATATAATTTCATATTACTAATAATATATCTAGATACATATCTTATCTTATACCAGAAATCTAATAATTAAGTAGAAAATTAAAAAATAATAATTTATTAAAAATCCTAGTTGTTGAGTTTCCCCGCAGCTGTGTAAGTACGTGAGCCCTACGCAGGGGCGATGACACCGGCCGATACTATGCCAAATGTGAATAATAACTATGCAGGAGACTAGAGACCCTCACACGTCACAAGAAATGTATTCAGAATCCTGTTCGTTGATGTTATTCAAACTAGCTATGTATTCAATTATTTTTATCGCGATGAAAACGCATGAAAGCTCTGTAGGTAGATATTTCATATATTTTGCTGTTTTCTTCCTTGTTCAACGTTCTTAAATTATTTATATAAATAAAGACAATAATAAAAATAAGGAAGTGCGTCTCTAAAATTTTAAATGCATAACTTTTAAAGTTGCTGCAATTTTTTTTTTTTTCAAGTTTACATGACAATGTTTTCATTGAAGTTCCTATTGGCATATAGGGAAAAGATGTTAACACTTGTAAAATAAACCTTATTATGTATTACCAAATGGATCAAATCAACTACAAATTTCTGTCTATCAATAACGTAGATAAGAATCAGTTTTGTAATTTAGCATTACATGCCTATTTCTCTTGCTTGTGCGCCGGTTTAGTTTATTATGTAGCCACATTTTCGTAGCAAAATTTACCAAACCATAAAGATCCAAGTCAAAAAAAATATTATAGTCATTTAGTTGATACTAAATTGATAAATCTGTAATGTTTAAAAAACAATTTTTATTCATGGCTCTACAAAAATTAAAATTAAAACTCCATCAACCGCTACAGCTAGACAATCGAAGACATTAAAATGAAATGGTTCAAATGACACAAAAGCAAATGTAAGTAGCGTTTTACTATGCGGACTTGTTGTTTAGAACGGTTCATGAATACAAATGATGATATTTGACGGTCAAAGCAACAAGAACACCTAAGAAAATTTATGACCGTATCGCACGGTGACGTTACTTACTCTATAATATGTCACGTAGACCATGTGAAAATCACTGTATGGGAATTAGTACTGAGAACGCTAACATAATTGCTTCCGGTCTTAACTTCAGTATGAACGTGTAGGTATGCAGTGGCTATAAGTAATATTTTTTATTGAGTATACACTTCGATGGTGGATTAATGATTGATATATCTTTATCAAAAAGACCCTTATGAATTACCATTACCATTAAGTTTATATGGTTGGAAATTGTTACCTAAATTCTAGAGTCCGTTATGTCTTGATCTTATTTTGCTTAAACCTATGTATACAAATATATTATTTTTAATATTATGTGAGTGCAGGAAATAAAAAGTACATTACCTGTGTGACGAAACATATAAAGTGCATATAAACATGTGAAACTAACATAATAAATGTATTCATTTAAGATATTGTACGTTTTAAGGGGTCTTATGAAAGGTAATATTTAATAATATAATATTCCCATAATATTTTGAATGATGATTGAATAATAACAAAAATGATGATAATTCAAATAAAATAATAATTGTGATTAATGTTGCATTTGTTTTTATTATATTGCCATCTGTTGAGGAGTAGGAAAAGCAAAGTTTATCTTCATAATTATACTAGATGGCGCTAGAAGTATTGACCACGTAAAGTTGACTGAAAAATTATAACGCAAGATATGTAAATTGAATTCCTGTATCATTCATATTTTATTTAATTACTTTTTACTCTACAAATTAATAGCAATTTCTAGCAATTTTTAAAACAATATTAACCGCATTAGTCTGCTACCGTATTATAGACTTCCTAAACTGTACCGGATATATCATTGATCATACAGGATATCCATCCATTAAATCGATATTACTTTATTTATATAACATTTTTTTATAATGGCCTAATTATTACCTAATGCAATGCAAAATAAATGTTTTTGATTTTAATAAAGAATAAGAGCATGAATAATAAAATCTAAAAATTATTTTGTCTTCCTTATCGTCCTCAGTGGCCATATCCGAAAGTAAAATGTGTTTTTAAATTTACATAAAGGGTTTTTTCAATACAACGTGAACGTACTCCGATTCAAGTGGTTGCGGTCTGCGGGCACATTGTGCTTCGCATTAATACACTCGAGCTCAGATGTAGATTGACTTTTTATTTTGTTATTGAGACATCATTGGAAGTATGGAATTACACTTCCATCTGCCACCGCCAACAATAATTTACGATTCAATGTTCTGACTCACGTCTACGCTTATATAATGGACGAAAAGTACTGGTTGCATGTGCCAAATTAAGAAAATAAAATTGGTAATGATATAAATTAACATTATGCACAATCGGTAAAATAGTTACTAACTTAATGTACCTTTTGGTTCATAGTTAGGACTCTTTTTTCAACATCCTAATTTAGGTCATATGTTTAGGTTTTGGATTTAAACTAGTAATTTGGTCAATGATCTGTTAACTGGCACTTCCTAGTAACGGCTGCGTCTACGATTGTTGGCGGGAAATGTCAAGGTTGCGTCCGCTCACTTCCTTTGCTTTTCAGTACTTGTGCCAACTGCCATTAAAGTTCCCCGATGGAAATATACAAATAACGTGGTATAGTGTGAGACCCATTCGTAAAAAAGTCTTCAAATAACGATATTCGTGGGACTCACCTCCGTCATACGGACTACTGATATCCACTTAATCGGCATGTTTTTTTGAACACAAAAAGTGCGGTAGTCACTTCCTAGGGGTATGGAGGGGGGAGCTATGACGTAGCAAAGATGGCCGTCGGGCCATTCTATTGTGCGGTATATCTAGATAACTACTGGACCGATTTACTTAAAAAGGGTGTCAATTGAAAGATAATTAAATAAACATTATTTCATTCCTAGGATTCATTAATGTAAAACTAGTAACAACTGAAATATTTTCAAAAAACAACATTTTAAGAAAAAAATATTTTTTTTAAATGTAAAAAACTCGGTAACCGTTAGAATTATGAGAATTTAGCTTATTATAAAACATATAGCTACTTTAATCACCTTTCTAATGAACCTTCAATAATGACAATCGAGCAATAAACAACGGAACTACAGCCTATTAATTGAGCGTCGGTAGCGCCGAATTAGCCCTTTGTTGGTATCATCTTGAAATTATCTTTACATATAAAAAAATCGTAGGAAAGTCAAAACTGTATATTGAATATTTATTTAAAATAATACTTGGGGCGTGATCTACAATAGATACCGAAGCCAAAATTATAGTTTTTAGAATTTTTGTCTGTTTGTCTTTATGTATGTCCGGGTTAAACTCAAAAAGTACTGTATAGATTTACTTCAAATTTGGAACAGAGATATTATGAGACATGGGAAAAGAGATAGAATAGGTTTTATTCCGGAAATACCACGGAAACGGGAACTATGCGTGTGATTCTTTGACTATGCGGACGAAGCCGCTGGCCGAAAGCTGTGTAAAATATTTATTTTATTTATTACTCTTTAATAAAACTATACATGGGAAACTTAATGCTAATTCATACAAAACAAGGGAAAAACAGTATAGTTTATTAGGCGGCCTTATCACTTAGAAGTGATCTCTTCCAAGCAACCTGGGCAAAAGGTAACAAGCTAACTGAAATTACGATGGTAGGTAGAAAAGGCAAGGAAATAATAATTAACTGATGCGGAAAATCACACAAAAACGTAAAAGTCAAAATATTTTTTTAAGAATTGAAGATTGTAGGTACCTGTAATCAACAGGAACATGAATATCCGTAAATATGAAGTCATGAGATTATCTGCGGTAAATGATTAGATTAGCAATTTCTTTGGATTAATATTTTGAATGTTATCATAATGTCGTTAGTATTAAGATTTGATAATTTAATATTATGTGAGTGCAGGAAATAAAAAGTACATTACCTGTGTGACGAAACATATAAAGTGCATATAAACATGTGAAACTAACATAATAAATGTATTCATTTAAGATATTGTACGTTTTAAGGGGTCTTATGAAAGGTAATATTTAATAATATAATATTCCCATAATATTTTGAATGATGATTGAATAATAACAAAAATGATGATAATTCAAATAAAATAATAATTGTGATTAATGTTGCATTTGTTTTTATTATATTGCCATCTGTTGAGGAGTAGGAAAAGCAAAGTTTATCTTCATAATTATACTAGATGGCGCTAGAAGTATTGACCACGTAAAGTTGACTGAAAAATTATAACGCAAGATATGTAAATTGAATTCCTGTATCATTCATATTTTATTTAATTACTTTTTACTCTACAAATTAATAGCAATTTCTAGCAATTTTTAAAACAATATTAACCGCATTAGTCTGCTACCGTATTATAGACTTCCTAAACTGTACCGGATATATCATTGATCATACAGGATATCCATCCATTAAATCGATATTACTTTATTTATATAACATTTTTTTATAATGGCCTAATTATTACCTAATGCAATGCAAAATAAATGTTTTTGATTTTAATAAAGAATAAGAGCATGAATAATAAAATCTAAAAATTATTTTGTCTTCCTTATCGTCCTCAGTGGCCATATCCGAAAGTAAAATGTGTTTTTAAATTTACATAAAGGGTTTTTTCAATACAACGTGAACGTACTCCGATTCAAGTGGTTGCGGTCTGCGGGCACATTGTGCTTCGCATTAATACACTCGAGCTCAGATGTAGATTGACTTTTTATTTTGTTATTGAGACATCATTGGAAGTATGGAATTACACTTCCATCTGCCACCGCCAACAATAATTTACGATTCAATGTTCTGACTCACGTCTACGCTTATATAATGGACGAAAAGTACTGGTTGCATGTGCCAAATTAAGAAAATAAAATTGGTAATGATATAAATTAACATTATGCACAATCGGTAAAATAGTTACTAACTTAATGTACCTTTTGGTTCATAGTTAGGACTCTTTTTTCAACATCCTAATTTAGGTCATATGTTTAGGTTTTGGATTTAAACTAGTAATTTGGTCAATGATCTGTTAACTGGCACTTCCTAGTAACGGCTGCGTCTACGATTGTTGGCGGGAAATGTCAAGGTTGCGTCCGCTCACTTCCTTTGCTTTTCAGTACTTGTGCCAACTGCCATTAAAGTTCCCCGATGGAAATATACAAATAACGTGGTATAGTGTGAGACCCATTCGTAAAAAAGTCTTCAAATAACGATATTCGTGGGACTCACCTCCGTCATACGGACTACTGATATCCACTTAATCGGCATGTTTTTTTGAACACAAAAAGTGCGGTAGTCACTTCCTAGGGGTATGGAGGGGGGAGCTATGACGTAGCAAAGATGGCCGTCGGGCCATTCTATTGTGCGGTATATCTAGATAACTACTGGACCGATTTACTTAAAAAGGGTGTCAATTGAAAGATAATTAAATAAACATTATTTCATTCCTAGGATTCATTAATGTAAAACTAGTAACAACTGAAATATTTTCAAAAAACAACATTTTAAGAAAAAAATATTTTTTTTAAATGTAAAAAACTCGGTAACCGTTAGAATTATGAGAATTTAGCTTATTATAAAACATATAGCTACTTTAATCACCTTTCTAATGAACCTTCAATAATGACAATCGAGCAATAAACAACGGAACTACAGCCTATTAATTGAGCGTCGGTAGCGCCGAATTAGCCCTTTGTTGGTATCATCTTGAAATTATCTTTACATATAAAAAAATCGTAGGAAAGTCAAAACTGTATATTGAATATTTATTTAAAATAATACTTGGGGCGTGATCTACAATAGATACCGAAGCCAAAATTATAGTTTTTAGAATTTTTGTCTGTTTGTCTTTATGTATGTCCGGGTTAAACTCAAAAAGTACTGTATAGATTTACTTCAAATTTGGAACAGAGATATTATGAGACATGGGAAAAGAGATAGAATAGGTTTTATTCCGGAAATACCACGGAAACGGGAACTATGCGTGTGATTCTTTGACTATGCGGACGAAGCCGCTGGCCGAAAGCTGTGTAAAATATTTATTTTATTTATTACTCTTTAATAAAACTATACATGGGAAACTTAATGCTAATTCATACAAAACAAAGGAAAAACAGTATAGTTTATTAGGCGGCCTTATCACTTAGAAGTGATCTCTTCCAAGCAACCTGGGCAAAAGGTAACAAGCTAACTGAAATTACGATGGTAGGTAGAAAAGGCAAGGAAATAATAATTAACTGATGCGGAAAATCACACAAAAACGTAAAAGTCAAAATATTTTTTTAAGAATTGAAGATTGTAGGTACCTGTAATCAACAGGAACATGAATATCCGTAAATATGAAGTCATGAGATTATCTGCGGTAAATGATTAGATTAGCAATTTCTTTGGATTAATATTTTGAATGTTATCATAATGTCGTTAGTATTAAGATTTGATAATAATAAGTTATTAGATAACCAGGTACTGGATAATTTCGTTATGACGCAGCTTTAAATGTTTTTAAATACTACAATTAAAAATAAATATGGCTAGTTTCCCGGCTGCAATTTTGTTACAATGTCAAAGTAGGAATTAAATAAATAATAATAATTGCTCAATAAATATTGAACTCAATTTATCATTATCAAAATTAAATGAGTTAGTTAAAATCTTATAAACGCACAATTACGCGAAGATGAATTCTTGAAAATTGAAAAAATTTAATATAAATCAAAATAATTAAATTAAATGATGTTTGGGAATAAAATTAAATAAAATTGGAATAACATTTATATCTACAGGATCTCACATACCTAGTTCATTTACCTCTTGGTAAATACATATGTAACCAAACTATATCTACCATCATCATTTGCATGCTTCTATTTTGAATACCGTTCCCTTATCGTCTACGAGTTTGTCAAGACATTGTCTGTATTGTTTGTATAGATGAGCCATTACTTTTAATAAAATAATAACCTAATCGATGGGTTGTGCGGATGTGAGCGGATTTTCAACGTATTTCCCTGTACGATAAGAGATTGTCAAGGTCCGTGATTAATTGCCTTTGAGCGGAGTTAATTTCGACTTGTACGGAAATCGCTTGAAAAGTATTTAGATTTGACGTAATAACTGGAAGTTGTACACTCGTTGTAATTTGACCCACTTGGCTTTATTTTTATAGACTTGACTTTTAAATGACTTAACTGAGCGGAAGCAGGCTGTAGGTATAAATTGTAAAGATTGTAGCGCTAAAGGTGGAAATAATTAAAACTTATTTGTATTTAATTTAAGTAATGTAAATAAATTTATGACTCTACTTATAGAGTTAAAGGTAAAAATACACTTTTAAATCATTTGAAACTCCCATCAGCGATCGAACTCAAAATAAACCTGGACAAATATTTTTTTTTTGTTTGGCTTTTGTTTGGATTCACGATAACATGACGAAATTTGACACACGGAAAATAAAAATATGAAAAAATATTTCAGATTAATTTATAGTCTGCAAAACATTAATAAAGTGTACGTAGAGCTTTTTTTAAACTCTACATAATAAAATATAGGATTGTTAAAAAAATCAACAGTGCTGCTTTTAAATTTTGTTTAATAGTTTCTATTTATGTATTAAGGTTAAACAAACGTTTATTAGTTAATTTAAACATGTAAACAATAGTAGGTGTCACGTAAAGTCGTCAGATGGCGTCCGGATTACATTCAAGGGCTGGCGTAACGACGATGCCAATGGAGCGAGCTTCCTGAGCCTTTCTTATTGTGAACACTGATTTGAGAACAGGAAAAACTGTTGAGTGAGTGGAGATGTTTTACTGTGTAACTTT
The DNA here is from genome assembly GCA_029959065.1 of Colias behrii. Classification (NCBI taxonomy): domain Eukaryota; kingdom Metazoa; phylum Arthropoda; class Insecta; order Lepidoptera; family Pieridae; genus Colias; species Colias behrii. Next base: position 8,581,682 of record JARWMC010000005.1, on the reverse strand, counting down.
TTTACAAAATTTATATCATAATTATGCAAAGGCAAGGCAAATATTCTGTTACTGTATTTCTGAAGGAGAACTAATACCTATATTATGGTAATTATGGACTTACTTAAAGTTAATAACATAAGTACAGCTAACTCTAGGATAATGCATTAAGAATTTTAACATTACACATTAGTTAATAACTTAATTCAGAATATTTTAAAAAAATCCTAGTGTTGAACCCATTGAGTAACTTTAACCCAAAATGCACAAGCTCTTCAACAAACTACAAAATATGAAGACCATAACAATAGAATGACTTTTAAAGTGAATATAAACTAATAAAGCTACTCTATGTTTTTTAGAAATCTCATCACAAAGCAGTTTTCGTGGTCATTGGAGCGTCAAGCGAGAGAGCCAAGGGTACACCCACGATTTCCCACAGTTCAAAGGAGTAGAATGTCACCTGAAGCCTTATTAAAGGGTAATTAATCCACACCCTCACTATCTTGCAAAAAACTAAGAACAAGTGTATTTTTATCGAGTGCCTGCATTATGAGGCTTGCTGCAAAAAGTGTTCCCCCTTACGTTGAACACATTTTTGAGAATTTTGAACGTATATTATATTTTATCAAAATAGGTAATAAGTAGTTTCAAAGCAATATGTGAAGTCTATCAAAATAGACTTAGTTGATGCTTATTCACAATCTATTAGTAGATTTTCCTTAGAATTTAAAATATTTGAAAACATGTTTCTTTCGTGCGTTTTGAAATAAATTTGTTGAGCTATTATTGTAATTCATATTTAAGTATGATTCTATTCTACATATATTGAATAGTTTAATATAAAAATAGCACTAAAATTTTATTTAAATAAATCCTGACTAAAACGTCGCTCTCCGAAATTATTATTTGTGTTATATCTAGAGCATTATTTAAACATAAGACGGTTAATTATTATAAACCACGTGCACGGATTTACAAGAATCACTTAATCCATATACCTACACAAAATGAATTCGTTAACATAATTTTGTTATAAGAATCCACATAACACGAGATAATTGCATCATTTGCGTGTATGCTTTTGCACGTAACGGAGCGAGAGTGCATTCTCAGCTATCTAATGACAATGAACATCCCCGCTTTCCAAGTTCATTGAAAATGAAAGTATTGTTTGCGTGATTCGTGAAAACAAGTGCACAGCGCAGCATCTTTTAGCATTAACGATATTATTATGGGCTAATAAAATCTTGTCGCGCCGACTGAGTTATGATGATATCACGATGTAAGGCGTAAAAGTTTATTACATATTTATTAAATTAATTTCTAAGTATATTACGTAAGAGCTATTCTGCTAGGTGAATATAGCAACTAAATAATTATCATATGCCTTTATTTGTTCAGATATTGGTCGCTACGCGAAATTGCTTGTTTGTTATACGTTGCGGTTTTCATCTGCGTTCAAATTTACTTATGGAATTTTGTATATTTGTTACCGGAAATGTATGAAATCAAGGAATTGTATACAAATCCTAGGAAATGTGTACAATTCCGATACCATTTAAGAAATGTATAAAATATTGTTTAATAAACTATTTAATGCATAGATATCCTAGGAAATGTATAATCTTCCTCGGAATTGTATATAATTCCAATATCGTATTAGGAAATGTATAAAGTAAATGATTTCTGTAATAAAACACTGTATCGGGTAACAGTCTTACCGTAAAATAATAATAATATGTTCATATATATTATCTTACTAATTAACATTTCTTAAATCAACTTATATTCAATCAAATAAAATTTTCAATTGGTAAGTAATCAGTCCCCTCGTCCCGCTGTCCCCGTGTACACGTCCCAGTCGGATTGTATAATCCGCCGTATTACAAACGGCCGGCATTTTGTAATATGCCGAAATTCGTCTTTTTCCAAAATTCTACAAAAAGACGGTCGCGAGCCGACGGAGACCCACTTCGTGGGGCTCCTATTTCTATGTAGTTTTAAAAAACATGAACCTAACCTAACCCACCCCCTTATCCAAACCAAAAATTTCTGATTACGAATTTTCGGCCATCCCCCCCTCGTCCCGCGTACCTTCCGATATCTTAGATGTTTTACATTTCCGATTGCTATTTAGGAAATGTATAGATTTCCTAGGCAATGTGTATAAAATAATTTATTTCACACATTTCCGTGCGATTTTAGGAATTACATACATTTCCTAGGAATTTTATACAATGACGGATTACATACATTTCCGTTAACATATTTAAATGATTTATTAAGCTATAATAACGTAGTTAATGTTAGCAAAACGATAGTGTTAAGTGATTTTGCTCATTTAACACTACAGGTTAAAATGGTTGGATAATACCGAGTTAGCAAAACACTAAAAATGACAAAATAAAATACATATCACGTTGATCAAAATTTTTTCCAAATATAAAATTGTATATAGAACTTACGTATCACCAACTCCATAGAATATCAGTTACGCGCCAAAAACAGGATCTAACAATTGTATCTTTAAAAAAAAGTAAATCTTGTTACTGGATAGAGGCGGGGCGCGCCGTTGCGCGACGTAGCTCGCGTAACCGCTCGCTTCACTGCCAAGGCCACCTTGCTTTCTCCACGTAACTCGCAGCTCTCAACTTGTGTAACTATTATCGCATTTATGTAACACTTAAATGAATATCGATTCCGACAACTACTGTCCTGCTTTGTAAACCATATCGTTACAGTTATTATCACCTACAAGTCTTATGAAAAGTTTTTGGAACCATTGTTTCGCAGATTATGGAAAATTATAACTGTTATTGTGTATTTCAGGAATAGATTATATTCTTTAAGGTTACTACGAAGGTCTCATACCCTTTATATCCAGTTTACCTTAGTTAACGGTAATTTATTAGACGATTACAAGCGTGCGCTTCAATAGAGATGGACCTTGGAGAGTTTCCTATTTAAATTAGGTAATTAATAAGAACTTTAAAAGGGTTTCCGTCAACCGTAGATGAGGTAATATAAGATATGAATGAAGCTGTTGTTCTTGACCTAAACTTTTAGTTTAAAATGACGATTGCTTCCGTATTTTATGGTGATAAATTCCATTTATCAATAGTACCTAATTTTGTATGCGTAAAAATTGTTTGGAAATCAAAGTTGTTATTGAAATTAGAATAAACATAATATCCGATGATTTAAAAATGGAATAGCATTAATTTTAAAAGTAATATTGATTACCTACTAACATTTTTTTTTTTTCAAAATAGAATCTGAACATCAATTTTTTACCCTCTACTTTACCTATGTATATACGTACATGCACTGCACATATCTTAAATATTTAATTAAAAATGTAGTCCAACTCACTATATTTTTTTACTTGTTAGGAAATCTGAGTTGTGTCGTTTTATGCAAGTTTTATGCATAAACTTTTATATTTACATAAAGCTTATGTTATGTAGGCGTCAAGTACATGTCAATAGGAAGTATTAATCATTGTCAGAGATTCTGACTAACACTAACTCACTGCCCCGTGGTATTTTTTCTTCCGCAGTGACACTATTAAATTTTATTAACCATAATATTTAAATTTTAAACCGATGTAAAAATTGCTTAAATGCTATTAGTGTATAACTATAGGTACGTAACGGTTACATTAAATATAAATATATCCACATTCTTCAAAATATAAAAAGCTTCATCCATTCAGTCCTGTATTTTTCGCATTAAAATGTCACCAACATTTCAGCGGTGAATGAAAGAGTGTACACGCGTTGCATCTTGTAGAAGTAAGCTTACACTGCACTGACCGTGTTTACATTAAGCTTTCATTCACAAAAGTCAAAACCAATATTATAACGCACCAATGAGTTTAAAAAGTATGAAGAGTATGCGGATATAAAAAACCGGCCAAGTGCGAGTCGGACTCGCGCACCGAGGGTTCCGTACATTGCTGTTTCTTTTGATTGCGTTGACATAGAAGTTTGATTTTGTTACAGCTTAAAGGTATTATAGACCTGAGTATTTGGTATGAATTTCAATTTAATACCTCTACGCGTTTATGAGGAAATGGGTAGTAAGTTTAAAATTATTAAAAAAAATATATTATGTGATGTAACTAAAAATTTATGGTTTTCGTAATTTTTCCTTTATCTATGCTATAAGACGTTGCTTCGTACCAAATTTCAAGATTCTGAGTTCACGGGAAGCACCCTGTAGGTTTTGATTCCCTTGCAAGTGTCGAAAATTTGCGGCATAAACGGCTGTATCTTTTGATTGCGTTGGCTTAGAAGTTTGATTTTTTCACAGCTTCAAGGGACAGTAGACCTGAGTAATTGATATAAATTTCAGCTTCATACCTCCACGCGTTCCTGAGAAAAAGGGTCTTGACAGACGGACGGACGGACGGACGGACGGACGGACGGACAGACGGACAACAAAGTGATCCTATAAGGGTTCCGTTTTTTCCTTTTGAGGTACGGAACCCTAAAAATTGTGCATTATGCGTGCAAAACGAACACCCACGTTGCGAATTCCAGTCCATTATAAGTTCAATCCCACGGGCTCGAGTATCCAACGGGAGCCAATACTGGGCGTTGTCTGGACGCGAAGATTAACTTTTTGTGTAAAAGACATTCTTCTTAATATATCACTCGACAAGAATGAACAGCGTCTATACCGCATCATGCATTATTCCTAGAAGTCGAAATTACCTTTCATTATTTAATACGTAACAGTATTCTACGAATATACCTACGGGCTACGGCCTACATCATATACACGGATCTTGATTTTGTATATAATAACTATAAAGAACAGTCGTTAAGTGCTTATTTATAACATCGATACAGATGTTAAGTAGGTACGTGTAGATACTGATTGCGTTAATACCACAGAATTGCCGATTAAGCGTGTGCACATTGTAGGTAATTTGATTAGAACGCAACCGCACATTTAAAGACGCTCAAATATAAACCATGCTCATCATATAACTAAGACAAAATAATGCTTTGTTATTGTTAACGGACCACCAGGCGAGAGTGAGGCGCCCTATCTCCCCGCTAAGATAAAATGTTCATGTCTGCTCAGCACCTACATTCGTATTTTGTTAAATATTATTTTTAAACCTCCAAACATTTAAGGAACACATGTGCTGCCACCTGACCTTACCGAACTTTCCCACGCTGAGATTCTCGAAGCCCTTGGAACAAAAACATTTACGTATACGTTGCTCTACAATAATATGACTTACCGAAAACGCCGTTCCAACCTGATTCGCTTTGAAACTTAACCACGTCTGTTTACGGCAGCAAATGTCTCGTTTGCAGCGACGCCTAACCTTTTTTCTGTTTACTCAAATGATCTGGTGATTGTTTTTTAATTTATTCCATAGTTCGGTGGCGACATGTGTTTCCAATCAGAGCTCGACAAGCCTTTTAGCGTTTTTAATTTTTATACCAATATTTTACAGCTATATTAGTACATTAGGGATAAAAAGCATTTCAGAAAAAAGTATTTAAATGCATACACATTACACATTTCTAAGATACCAATATAAATTCCACAAACATCAGTAGATATAAGTGTGAATTTACTGAGTTCGGTGGCGACATGTGTTTCCAATCAGAGCTCGACAAGCCTTTTAGCGTTTTTATACCAATATTTTACAGCTATATTAGTACATTAGGGATAAAAAGCATTTCAGAAAAAAGTATTTAAATGCATACACATTACACATTTCTAAGATACCAATATAAATTCCACAAACATCAGTAGATATAAGTGTGAATTTACTGGGTTAACTCAACAGGTATTTGATATTGTCATTAACAATAGTATCTGAAATAAAAATTCCATAAAACTATTGATCAATGAAATGTCAAAAATGTATGCATTGAATGAAGTATCTTTGTTTACTTTTATAGGCTAAAATAATGGGTTGTTAGTGAATGTACATCGATTGTAGAGTCAATGAGGCATGACAACCTCGGACGTCCCGCGGTGCGATTGTTCCTACATCTGTCGTGTCGTGAAGCAGCTATTTATTATCGCCCTGTGTTTAGTTCCTTGTTGCTTAGGCACTGCGGGCGATATTTATCTTAGCAATGGAGCATTATTGATTTACCGCGGATTATAGTATTTTCTACATTAGGCAATGTTTAAGACATGGCTAGCTCTTATAATAAAATGGACCGATTTAGGAACATGTAAATGTAGAGATTATGCATTTATAAAAAAAGTATGCATACCTATTAAGCATTTGAATTATTAACTATTTAAGACTATGAATTAATGTGATCAGTACTTTATATGTGACAGAGCAACACCCATCTTTACCAAAATCCAAACAATGTTCCAATTCTATTTCTATTCAATATTTTTAACAACAATTAGCTTATAACCGGCCGGCGTCTAATTACAGGAAGACTTAAATAGTCAATAATAATCATTAGATACGGAAGACTGAGGAAACAGCAGTGGTCGGACGACAGGGAACTGACGTCATGTACCAAATTAAACCGATTCCGAGAACAGAAACATTCTGCTAGTGCAGTCGTCCTGCCCACCCGCCACACGTGTGGACACTTAGCTTACTCCTTATCGGATCTACTTATTTCATATTTTGTAAACTTTAGATTAATATAGCTGAAAATACTTTTTAATACGTTTAAAATAATTAAATAATATAGTTTATAAAGAAAATATTTTAAATACTTAAATTAAAGTATCTTTACATTCGATTTATATATATATTATTATCCATTTATTTAAAACATTCTTAACATTAAAGCGCGTCACACACGGTGAAGATACTATAATATTTTATCTTAAGATACTGTAATATTTTCTATTACAGTATCTTAAGGTATCCGGTATCAGCGTTCTGACCATCATTTTTCTTTTTGTCATTGCGTACTAAGACCCCTGTAGAACCGCCATCCTGTTACAAATGACCCGAAATTTTGTGTCAGTGTTTCGGGTCATTTGTAACAGGATGGCGGTTCTACAGGGGTCTTAGTAACTCTTAACTTGTATTATTGCAATATATCGCCCGCCGAGCCATACGAATACATCAAAATTCATAAACTCTCTAGATGTACTCCTAACAAAACTTAGTTCTTATAAAAATATTATATTGTGTGGTGATATTAATATAGATATCTCATCTAACACAACTGATAAGCGGGCATACGATTACCTTAATTTACTAGCTGGTTATCGCATTTTACCTGGCCACATTGTGCCTACTCACGGGAGGACTTGCCTCGATCATGCTATGATCAGAACTAATCTAAAAGCTACTTGCTTTATAATTGAATCATCTATCACGGATCATGAGTGTGTTGCCGTGAACTTACAGCAAGTAACATCATCGTTCAATAACTCTAATAAATCGTATCGTGTTGATTTCTCAGGCCTTGACGCAGACTTATCTAATTTTAATTTCAATTATATTTCTGAGTTTAATGATGCTAACCTAGCTACTGATAATTTTATAAACAGCTTATCAAGCTTCATAATTAAAAACACTCGTATTTTTAAAACTCCATTACGGCAAAAAATACGTAAACCTTGGATAACTAAGTCACTTTTGCGTGTGATGCGAAATCGTGATAATTTACATAAAAAATTAAAGCGAAATCCTAATAACGAAACGCTAAAAGTTACTTATCATCGCTATAGGAACTTTTGTAACGCTCAATTAAGAAAGGCAAAACGGAACTTTGAAAAGCAAGAAGTCCAGAAATATAAAGGAAATAATAAAAAAATATGGGATTCTATAAAATCTATTTGTAACTGTAAAAAACCATCAGTTGGTAATATTAGCTTAGGGTCTACAAATCCTGTCCAAAGTGCTAATGATTTTAATAATTTCTTCGCTAACGTTGGTGCTAAATTAGCGGATAAGATAATCAGCTCGAATCAAAATTCACATCCAGTAATTGACTCATATTTATATCCAAATTGTTCATCCTCTCTTGATTCACTTGTCTTACTTCCCACTGATAAAGAAGAAGTACAAAATCTTATTAATGGTTTAAATAATGATTCTCTATCCGGTGTTGACTTTATTTCAGGAAAAATTGTTAAGAGGTATGCTAACTTACTGATTCCTCCAATATTACATATCTGCAACTTGAGCTTGGTATCAGGTATATTCCCTAACGCTTTTAAAATAGCTTTGATAAATCCAATACATAAGGGAGGTGATAGAGACTGTGTGAATAATTACAGGCCTATATCAATATTGCCAACACTATCCAAAATTTTAGAACGTCTAGTAAATAAAAGATTAATTGGTTTCTTAGAGTCCAATAGTAAGCTTTCTTTAAATCAATATGGGTTTAGACGTGGCAAATCCACTAGTGATGCTGTCCATGAGCTAGTCAACTCTATCATCAATAATTTGGATAAACACAAAAATTGTTTAACAATCTTTCTTGATTTGGCAAAAGCATTCGACACGGTCTCTATCCCTCACCTGTTAGATAAACTAGAAAGTATCGGTGTACGTGATATCCCATTAAAACTAATCGGTGACTATTTGACTGATAGATGACAACGTGTCAGGCTAAATAGTGACGCAACTAGTGATGAACTATCAGTTAAATATGGAATTCCTCAAGGAAGTATTCTCGGGCCAACGCTTTTCTTGATATATATCAATGGCTTGTGCAACCTCAATCTTCCAAATGGTAAAGTCATCACTTTTGCCGATGACACTGCCCTTTTCTTTGTTGGCAATTCATGGGAGGAGGTATTCAATTACGCTCAACAGGGATTAAATAGTGTCTGTAACTGGCTACAACGCAACATTCTAACTTTAAACGTAATGAAAACAAAATATATGGTCTTTGCACATAGAAATAAAATGCTTCCATCTACATCTTTTTCTATTGCAGCTCACTCTTGTTCTTCCATTCTTCCGAATTGCCAATGTCCAATACTCGAGAGGACTGAAACTATTAAATATCTGGGCATAAATATTGATCAGCTCCTATCTTTCAAACCACATATAAATGTCCTTGTAACAAGACTGCGTAAATTAATCTACATTTTTAAGGGCTTAAGACATATAGGAGATCAACAAGTCATTAAAATGGTTTACTTTGCCCTATGTAGCTCTTTAATTAATTATTGTATCACATCTTGGGGCGGTAGTGCAAAAAGTTACCTTATAGAAGTAGAGCGAGCCCAGCGCTCGATCCTCAAAGTTGGTGCTGGCCTCCCTTACCGTTTCCCTACCACCGAGCTATACAAAAAGTGGGATTTACTGACGGTTAGGCAATCGTTTATACTACAGACAATCATAAAACAGCATTCTCAACTAGTTTTTGACAAAAACCTACAATCTAGCCAACGTCGTAAAGATAAAATATGCCCTACATTACAATTCAAAAGTTTTCATTCACACAATTTTTTCTGCTTCTTGGGGCCTCTTCTTTATAACCTAATAAATAAAACATTAAACATATATCCTCAAAATAAATATAATTGTAAACTAGCCGTAACTAATTATTTGAAAACCCTAGACTACCAACAAACTGAAAATCTTTTAAATATAAAAACTTAACGTTTATTCCGCACTGCATATTAACAAAATAACAACTTTCTGTGTATGACACACACACGCACAAACGCACGCATAGACGCACACACACACACACACACGCAGACGCACACACTAACATACACATTCACACACACCCACACATACAAACATACACGCGCACACATACATGCAGACAAACACTCACTAACACACTGGTCACGCATATTATTTTTAAGTTACTTTTTAAGTAGAATTAGATTTAAGTTCAGTCTATTGTTTTTGCCTTTTCTCTTCTTATTGTCGTTTGATTATTGAAACTTTGAATGTATTTTTAGTAGTGCTATCCGCGAGGGGGGCTAGTGATCTGTACTACAGGTCTTTCACAGACCTATTTCAGACACTAGTCCTTCACAACGAAAATGCTACACGTTTACATATTTAGTTCCTTTGTAATAGTTTAAGTTGTGAAGGCAAATAAATGAACTTTTTATTTTTATTTATTTATTTTATCTGTAAGGAATCTTCGAATAGTCATCAATACATTCCGTTTCAGCCGTAATCTATACATATAATAAATCTGTAGAAGGGTCAATTCTGTACATTGAAAATATTGAAAAAATAAATAGCAGGGGGTGTTGCTGGATCGATACCAAACCCAAATATGTGATTAAAAAAATTTTTGTCTGTCTGTCTGTCTGTCTGTCTGTCTGTCTGTCTGTCTGTCTGTATGTTCAGGCATCACGTAAAAACTAACGGTTCGATTTCGATGAAACTTGGTATAATTATACCTTATTATCCTGGGCGTAAAATAGGATACTTTTTATCCTGGAAAAATACGTAAAAAAAATTAATCTTAATTTTTCAGTTTTATCCATAGACGTTGTTCTGTAGAACCGCGAACACACGTTGCGTATTATTATAGGCCTAGCCGTATTTGGGTCCAATAGATATTTATAAGATGTCATTGTCAGAGTTACTCAAAATGGAGAAATAAACCATCCACGCGAAGACCGACATCCGCGCGGACGGAGTCGCGGGCGGAAGCTAGTGGCGTAATAATATTTATAAAACACGCGCCCTCCCGCGGTTCCCATAAAATTTAAATGGATTATAATTATAAGTACATACTGTTATTATATTAGATGATTAAGAAGATTATTAAAGAACTTTTATGCTGATTTTATGATATCAATAACGTATATTATATAACCACACTTTAGTTCTTAACAGTTAACCCCCTGGTGAAAGTCATTTAAAAATCTATGAAGTTGATGCAACAAATTTTGAAATACTTAGTAAACTCGCGTTAAATTTTAAATTATAAATACATAGTTTCAAAAATGTATGAGATTGAGAATTGCTTAATATCAGCATTAATCTCGAAGTGTAAACAATTCAATACTCCGCGAGAAACTTTACAGTTCCAGGAAGGGAACTTCATGAAACGACTTCGGCTGTTCGCATTTTAGTCGAAAAGTTAGAACTGCTTTTTGTAATAAAATATAATATGAAGTCTTCTATTACATTTTATTTAAGTTTCAGTTATATTCCATTAAAAAGAAATTTTTTTCCGTGCAGCTACGCTTATGTCAGTCTTAGATCTTATCCATAGAAAACCAAATCCTATGGCTCTCTAGTGTCGGTAGGAGGTTAACACATATAATAGGTAGAATATATTTACACGTGTATTCCCTCCTAGCAATAAACCAGTGAAAAGGTTGTACCTATGGTTGCACCTAATTATGAACAGTCCGGATGGGAGAGAAGACCGGATCCTGCCGAACTCATCCGCCCCCGGTTATCCGGGTCGACACTTCCGCGCCCTATTTTCATTGCAATATCAATCCTGATTTCGCTTTAGCTTCTCTTTAATAATGTTTTGTTTCTATATTTGTGTCTTTGGACTAGACTAGAATGTTAATTGTTTATTTGATTGAACGAATATGGTAGGTATTCAAATTTTTTTCCATTATAACAACGAATCATTTAAATGTTCGTATCTGCAATTGGCTTTGAATTCGAAGATTAAAACGTGAATTCGTTACGCGTAACATGAGATTGTTCTGAGAGGCAAATAGAATTTCGAATTGACTTAAGACGTACCCGGTGTACGTTACAACTGGGCCTCTGTTTGCACTCGATTTAGCGTAAAAACGTTTCGAACATGCCTCCGATTCGTTCAACGTTTTTCGTATTAAAGAATCCTTTATTATCTGCAAGCAACTTGATACCAGCTCGGCAGCTGGCGCCGTAGCTTCCGAGGAATGGTTGCGGATTCGATTGCAACCTCGCAATTCGATCTTTTGTTGTCAGAAGCGATATTTGGGTATTTATCTGCTGATCTGACGTGTCTCGTGCGCTAGTCATCTTCGTAACTCTAGACGGGGTGCCCATTGTGGTAGCTTACAATAGTGCAGCATGTGCCATCTGACTAGATAAACTTCATCGCCACTATCTGCTAGAGATCGGTAAGTTCATATTTATATCGAATGGAAAATATAGATTGGATGTGAAAGATAAAACCCGTGTTACAAACCATCCAAATGTAATTTTTCGTTTTCAATAAATACTAAATTGTTTAATATGATCTTCTCTTTATATATAAAAATGAATCCCAAAATGTGTTGGTAAGCGCATAACTTGAGAACGGCTGAACCGATTTCGTTAATTCTTTTTTTATTATATTCCTTGAAGTACGAGGATAGTTCTTATGTAGAGAAAACGTAAATATGTACCACGGGCGAAGCCGGGGCGAACCGCTAGTATCCAATATAAATAAAGTAAACAAAAAAATTAATTAAAAACCATGATGAAAACAACTATATTGCTCACAAAGATGGGATTCTCTATCGCAACATTCGTTTTAGGTATAAAATAATATAATTTGGCAACATAAAATTCACACATTCAATTTTATTACGAATGTCGTATATCTGATGCAACTCCTAATTTGTCGAAAGACAAGGAAGTTATACGAATATAACATTAGAATATCATAGCAAGTAGTCGTCTGTGGGTGTTTTGATGGTAGATTAGCGCCTCATAGCGGGCTTACGCGTACTAGACACGCGCCCTACATGCATAATGCGCGGTGTTACGGAGTATTACGTGCTTCGGTCGTTATGCAAGGCGCACGGAACCGACGCGCAACCCGCCGTGAGAAGCAGCGCAACACACAATACAACCTATCTAACACACCCGCTCGGCGCTTGCACGCTTGCTGTAACGGCAATAAACAATACTATATTGATCACTAACTAGTTCCTTCCAATTATATAGAATTGCACTGAGATTTGTTACGTCGCTCTCGCAACAATCATTTCGTAATCCTGACGCTTACTCCCGCCTAGACAGTAAAAAATACAAATCAAAAGGAGGCGTCACGTTTGTTGAACAAACATGTGCGACGCAGTTCTTTAAAAAATGCGGCGACCTGAAAAAAAATGTAGAAAAAAGACACTCGTATGCTGAAGCTCGCCCGTCTGACAGGAAATATGATATTTTATTTTAGCCGTGGGATCAAACTGAGTCGATAATTTGTGTGGAACGGTAGAACATCAGAGGCGACGTGGTAAATCTAAACGTCCAAAGACATTTTTTTTCATTAACGGTCTCGGAGAGTTTTCAATTTATCTGGACATCAGATAGTGGATAGATCAAAGAGTGTTCATCGTTATTGTTGATTTTCATAATGTAGTTTTATAAATGGTTTATGCCAATTAAGTTTAAGCGGTCAGTGCTCTGTCTGATCGTGTTCGTTGGCGAGTGGTGGTGCGGGTTAATAATAACAGGAATCAATACCAATCAGCATCAATCTGCACCCGGAAGCCTTATAGCTGGACAGAGTGATTGTCCCTACTCGGTTCTTCGCGGTCATGATTATATTAGTTTATGTTGTTCTTAACAAGGCTGCCTTACTTGTTTTACATTTGTAAGTGGAATATGTAATTGGAAGTAACCTTTAACGGTACCTATCACATTTGAACGAGTGGGTTATTTGGAATGATTGAATGTAAACTTTACATGTTAATAAATATACGACAAAAATAAATACTTACTAGTAATCAGAATATTTTGTTCTTTGTACTTGATATTGTGTCCAGCTATAAAGGTATCTAAGAACAGCAAATAACAAATCAGAGGTCATAATATATGTAGTCCGTGAAGATTAGCGTATGTACCTAAGTATAGACTGCAGCTTGAGGCAACTGAGGCAAGTAAGCTGTGTATCAACATTCTCAAAATGTTACTACGATGCAGTGACGGTGTCGTTGAGCCTATAAAATGTCCAAAGTGTAAACATGCGTAAATATCGCGCCGCACGCACTCGTAAAATCTATTTCTCGCACCACACCAGAACCTACTACAAGAAAGAGATTTTTTTGTATAAACATTATCGAACTATTTTTGAATGTGATGAAGTTATCAAATAGTGGTTCAATTTCACTTATACGTAGCCATTGTTTTATACTAAAAATTTCTTAAGATAGAATGCTAAATAAAAACAATGACACAATTTTAATTCATTCGAACTTTGTTTTTGTTTGAAGTTTCATAATAACTGTGCAGTGGAAGACATCCGTTTCGCCTCATCAGTCACAGCCACTTACAGGAGCTTTCTACACGTGAACAAAGACGGACGGGTCTCTGAGTCACCGACCAGATTATTAAGTCTAATATAACACATGAACACACAAAGCCGAGGGTCTCGACTCGTGATTTGTCTTGATTGCTATTCCGAGCGTCGACTCTCCTGGGTAGGTATTTGAGAAATATTTCCAAACATGACGTAAGTCATAAGGAAACTTGAATACAAAACGAGGAGACGCTCGATAATATACCGGATAAAAAATGACATCGCGATCGACTTCACAGAAAAAAGTTGTCGAACAACGTCGTAGAAATATCAAGTTATTTTAGGTAATTAAAATATAAAAGTATTAAGCTAACATAATCAAATATTTGAAATGAAACAATAATGAGTAGATATAATTTATTAAATATAAAAGTCTGAAGATGAACAACTAATATATTTCTAAAATTGAACCTTATTCCTCTGCCATAAGACAGGGAGGTACGTACGTCATAAATTTGACCAGTATGGGTACTAAAAAGTACCCGACAACATTATCCCTCAAATGAGCCGAAGCTATTTGCAAGCCAATATGAGCTAATGGTATCGGAGAACGATCTCTAGGTGTGGCTTTTATGTATAGTATGCCCTCTTGACCTGGAACTAAGCGGAATCTCGTTCGAGGATAAGTTTTCCAGCTCGCTCCTAGTCGTGCTGAGTCATCCCATAAACCACAACATCGGGTATAAATGGTGCGGTTGCCTGGATTCCAAATTCTGAAATGAATTGGTCACAAAATTGCATTACAGACTCAGTATCTGTCTTAACTAGAATAATTCTTCCTAATTTGAAAAATGTGCGAATTGCCAATATTATTTTTCCGTCTACGTTATTGATATACCTACTCTATACGAGCTGGTTTCAAAAAACTTTTTCGTACATACTACAAAATAATGCACACTCATAGACCGTATATACCGTAATTTACATATCATAACTTCGCCATTAAGGTCAAAACAAAAATGACTGGGTGACCAACTTATATGTAAAGGAAACATTGGAACAGGGTCCTTTTTAGTCTCTTCTTTGATAACAATTTCTGATTTATGTTGATGTGGCAATTTTTCAGCAAATACATTTCGTAGTGACACCTGAAACAATACAGTTGCAAGTATGACTTGAATTATTTTAAGAATTTTAATAATATACCTCATATTCACTCTCACATTTTACCTTACTTGATACAATAGTGATATGGTATTTATTACGAAAGAATAGAAAAATAAAAAAAGTGGTAATACACCGGTTTTTAAGGCGTTACCCGGCAATTTCGACTATGTTCAACCTCTATAAAGTCTGGTACAACATAAAGCACAATACCGGAAAAAATATATAAAATAGGATGGTCTTTGATCTTTAATTGCTCGCGAGGACTTTTTTCCAAAGTTAATAGATTTCTAGAAAAAAAATGTGCCGTGGTCATCGATTTTTCCGCAAATACTCTATAAACTTCGTAACCTGCTGACTTAGAGCTCTGAAAATTTAAAATTATCAGTTACACAACAGTCCCTGACGAGGATTTTTTGTTTCACTGATTAGTATCTTTTTAAATACAAAATGCGAGGAAAAAAGAAGGTGCAGGGGGAGAGGTTTGAGATCCTTCAAGTATCCTCAAGGTTATTAGCGCATGTAAACGCCTTAAATAGAAGGAACATATTTTGTTGTTTCAGAGAAATTAAACCAATTCAAACAGCAAACCTTTTCTGGCTCCACTTTAAGTCGAGGATTATTACATAACACTGGTGGAAGTGGGTTAAATATTTCTGACCCTGCACCTGCAATGTTATCCGTTACTGACGCCATACACTCGTGACATAGATCACTACAAATATAGAAAAATACTAATAGTATTATCGTACAGAGAATACCATTTTTAGCATAATTTATTGTAAAAAACTTACTTCAATTAGAATTTTCAATCAACTACTACGGAAATTACAGTGATAAATCACAAAATGACAATTTAAAAAAGGAAATTATCTTAAGGTTAATTTTTCCCACTTAAAGAGGAAGGAAATTGCGTTTAGTATTGTAATGATATTCAATTGTACATAAAATACATAATAATTTCGAATCAGGGTTATTTCCTTTTATTTTTTATCCTGCTATCTCGATCTATCAAACTGACATAGATTTTTTGACAATTATTGTTACAGTTTTTTCACAGAAATAAATATCAAATGGGTTATGTATTACCATTGTATTACAGATATATCTGTGATCTTATTTACATATTTGCAGATCATAATCTTATACTGAAAAAGTAAATCAATTTCTAGACGTAGAGTGCTTATGTTGGCTAAGGGCACAATATAATTTATACTTTTTTCATATTTTGCTTCTTTAATAAAAATTGAACAACTCCTTGTAAGCTTAATGTTATCTATGCTTTTAATACAAAAGCTAACATTACTATGCGTGCCAACTAAGAATAGGACCGCGCTTGCTGCCAACTTCACACGAAAACTGTCAAATTAGTATTGCCAGCAAAAAAATGTGCGAAAAAGAATTTTCATATAATTATTTTTTATTGTTCATGATTATATTTAATTATTGTATAATCGTTATATTCATTAAAAAATACTTTATTGAATTTCACTGATGGATTATGGATAAATTAATTATACAGGTATGGAAACAGTATTCATAAAAAGTTAACATTTTCATAGTTAATGCTACTGGTCACCCTAATATGTCGCCATTTTGCTACGCAACTGAGAAGCTACCAGTGTGCCGTTAGCTACGCTTTCGTGTATACGCGCGTGTGTCTTATATCTGTTTCCTACTGGACTTCATAGTTATTGTTGTTTTTTTTTGTTATCATCGTTGACTTTGTTATTCATATTTGTTAAGTTTGTGCGTTTGAGTGGACTTTCAACTCAAAATGAGTTCGAAGAGAGGTGCGGTGCTCCATCGTAGAGCACGAGAAATCGTTTTTAATGTGCACAAGTACTTCGAAAATGAAAAAAATCGTGCTAATGAACTTCTGCGAAGTTTTACATTAGCAGGAATACAACGCACTTCAGATGGTGATATATCTATATCTAGAGAAATGTACAACCAATTGGGTGATTTTTTAAAGTCTTCAGTGAAAGCTACAGAACGAGTCGCTTTGTCAACCGGCGTAAATAAAAATACTATTACGAGAATAAGGCGTGAAGGGAACGAAGCCGAAGCCACTGCTATGGCTGCAGGCCCGAGTACCCAGGGCAAAGTAACAACGCCGAAAAAAAAACCACGTGGCAAGACATTGGTGTTGGACAGCTTCGACTTACGTGCTGTAAGCAATATAATAAACTCTTTTTACTTGGTAAATAAAGAAGTACCAACAATGAAAAAAATTTTTGTAAAAGCTCGGGACGACTTAAATTTCCAAGGAAGCATTACGACCCTGCGCAGGATCATAAAAACCCAACTTGGATACAGATTCAAGAGGTGCGCTAACAATAGGTCTAAGCTAATTCAAAGACCTAATATCAAAGCTTGGCGTGCAAAATACCTCCGGCGTATACGTCAAAATGGTGCACTCGGTGCTGATAAGAAGCCCGTCATCTATTTGGATGAGACGTGGATCCACTCGCATTACACTGTTGCCAAGTGTTGGCAGTCTAGTGAGACCACTGGGGTCCTTAAAAATACGAGTGCTGGACCGCGTTGGATCATTGCCCATGCCGGAGGTGAAACGGGATTCGTGGACGGAGCTTTCCTTATGTTCAAAGCGAAAACAAAAACGGGCGATTATCACGACCAGATGAACGGTGATAATTTTATGAAATGGCTAACCCAGCAGCTGTTACCAAACATGCCCAAAAACTGCCTAGTCGTAATTGACAACGCTCCTTACCACAGCTTCGAAGAAAATAAGCCACCGACTATGAACGCAAGGAAAGCAGAGTTACAGGCGTGGTTGTCTGAACAAAATATTCAGTTTGAAAATGATTTCACAAAGGCCGAGTTATACGAACTAATAAAAAAACATAAGCCT
This sequence comes from Colias behrii, assembly GCA_029959065.1. Taxonomy (NCBI): domain Eukaryota; kingdom Metazoa; phylum Arthropoda; class Insecta; order Lepidoptera; family Pieridae; genus Colias; species Colias behrii. Next base: position 8,563,523 of record JARWMC010000005.1, on the reverse strand, counting down.
CCCAAGAATTATGTAGTCGACAACATGTTTGCCTGCCACGGCCATGAAGTTTTGCGTTTGCCACCATATAATTGTGATCTCAATCCCATAGAATACATATGGCATTTAATAAAAAGGCGTGTAGCAGACAAAAATGTAAGCCAGTTAGCCAGCGAGATTGAGGCTCTGACAAGAGAGGCTGTAGCTTCAATCACAGTAGATGACTGGAGACGGGAGGTAAATCATGTAAAAAGACTTGAAGCAAATTATGCTGAAATTGAGCGGCTCGAAGACGATGACTTCAGTTTCATTATAAATACAGTAACTATAATTTTAGATACTTCTGAAAAAATAAAAAAGTGAATAATAGAGTTTGAGTTTAAATTAATCATGTTTTCTCTTATTACAGGCGGAGATAGCAGTGACAGCGACAGCAATGAAGATTCAGAATACGACGACGATGACGCTGTGTTAAGTGGTGTAGAGGAAATATTATCCGATTGATAAAAACTGAAATAATATATATGTTTTTTTATATACGTGCTTTTATTTTCAAATCCTACTCATTCATAATAAATTTGGCGTGAAATGTATTAGAAATACCAACAAAGCGTACATTAAATATTTAAACTGAATATAATTTCTTTATTGATTTTATTGCACACCATACGCTTTGGTAATGAAGTTAGCGCGTATTACTGAACAATATGGCGTCTTGACAGTCCTATTCTTATTTGGCACGCATAGTACAATATGCGTTGGCTCTATTCAAAAATGATTTTGAAGTAGAACTGCCTATTAGTAAGGTTTTTAATTTTTCAATGTGTATTTTATTTATCGATGTAATTATTTAATACATGAAAAAGCTTATATGTATAGGCTACCTTAAATACCTTAAATCTCATTCAAGATGCATGACGTAATTTACCGGGCACTCGTTCAAGCAGAGAACTATGGTCCATACGTATAGTGGGAATACCCGAATACTGAGAGTAATAAAATTTCATAACATACGCAATAGAAATACAACATAAAAAATCTAGAAATACATTTTTCGTACGATACTGTAATAGCGACATAATTTAAAAAGAAACGGTTGGGCAGTGGCAAGCGTCGGCCGGATCTCCGGGTCGTGGCTACGGAAGTGCGCAAGACTTCCGTTCCTTCGGGAACAACGGTCACGCTTCGCTAGCACATCCACTGATTATTACAATTGTTTTAAATCAACTCGTGATACCTTCATTAGTGTTGCATTCAAAGCTAATTTCCGTAATTCGTGATTAATTTTCACAATTTGGAAATGGCAATTGGAAATCTAAATAAAAATGTATTCATAGTTTAATACAATAATGTTGAACAGGTAATTAATAAGGTCGTCTATTGATATTGGATATTTTGTTCATTTTTCGGAATTTTTATAATTTCTTATCGCCTTCCATTCGTCCATGCAAAATAGAAATGTCTACTTGGTATTTCTTCAATCTTTTTTGGGTAATGACCAATGATATGGAATTTTATTTTTTGGTTAAGGGCTGATTTTTCAATCCTTGGTTAAAACTTATTCGTCGAATAATGTATAAAACTGCCATTTTAAAAACGTATTCTAATTGCCCGTATTTGACAGTTTACGTGACATTATAATATTATCGTGTAATACTTTATTGGACGGATAAGTTTTATCCAAGCATTGAAAAATCGGCCCTAAATGTACTTTTTCTTTTATTTATTTTAAATTCCTTGCAAAAGTAAGTTATAGAAATAGGTATATTGCGACAGCTCTATCTTATTGGGGGAAAGAAATGTGAAAATATTAAATGCGTGTAGTAAAATATAAATTTACTTTTTTAATGGTTTATCCATTTAAATAATGATCGTATCCGAAGAAAGTTTAATAAATAATATTTCATTTTAATGGCTTAATTTATTAATCATCAAACAAGGAAGTGACTCTTTAATTTAATATAGATAGAACCTACAAACAAAGATATTAACTTAATTCTATACACCGAAATAAAAGTATTTTATATCAATCAGGTTAATAAATGCACTAATCGAAAGACAACGCTATTGAGTTCAATCCTGATGGACACAAAAATATTATGATTTCCTCAAGCAGGAATCACAATGTTGCTTCATTATTTGAATTAGACGGGACTGTTGCGATCGAATGTAGACTAAACAATGAGATCAGCTGTTGGTTTGTGGGCACTGTTCATAAAGTCTAACAACGACATCAATTGAACCGGATAATATTCCTACTATAAACAATCTAAATTGAAACGATAACCACATATCAGCCCATGAAACTAACAAAAATTTTCGCTGAAACAATGCCGCATGATATATTGGAACATCTTCATTTCAAAGTCCTTTATAAATCAAGTTTCATTGTTAAGCAACCACTTCTATACTTAGTTTTATTAACAGACACAACATAGTAAGCTGAAGATTGCACGAAAGTTGTAGATTAGAATAGATACAAAGAGAAAAACTTGTATGTAGATATTTATAATCGAAACAGGGCAGAGTTCGTACAATTATAAACGTACATTTGTTCCGGAATGTTGGACAGAGGGAAGTCATGGTATGCAAGCAGTGCAAGACATGCAGGCGAGGTGAAGTAACGGATGAGTGTCGTGGGAACGGCCGCCACTTCCGCTCGTTGGCTCGCACCTCGCCACTCTCAGCTATTTCCTTTATGTAGGGTATCAATGATTTATTTAACACTGAATCTCTGATATCAAACAATACATTTTTCAGTTGTATTTTAAAACAGGTGCAATAGTAAATTAACTGCTCAAAAAGAGATAAACAAAAATGTAAGAAGAAAAAAATTAGGTAATTATTCCTAAAACATGAAGAAACAGACAAATTTGATGCTATTCTTATTGAGGTCTGATAAAATGGTTTTGACTTTGTAATACTATCCAATTAACATAAACTGAATAAGTGCATTTTATTACGTGTTTCGTTTGTTTTCTTTCAAATTCCATCTATAAGATTAGATTAAGTTTATTAAATCGAACTACGCATCGATGTAACGGGTATTATAAAACATAGGCTTGATAAAGAACTTTACATTGGTATTATCTTAGTTAAAATATATTTCTATATCTCAACATTCAATTAACTAGACTGTCAGTATTCCTGCACAAATCAAACTTTACAACCGTGACTTTCTTATTCAGCTATAATATTATGACAGGTATAAAATGCTTGAGATAATTTATCAGAAATCTTTGACCTTTCCATGTTTTTCGTTATCTTGGATCCGCCTCGAAAATAATAAGATCGATCTATGTCCGTAAGTTTATTTTTTCATCGGAGCAGTATTGGTATTTAAAAAGGTTATTAAAAATAAGACAAAGTGACGATCCAGCCGGTGATATCATGTATTCTGGTCCCTCTAGTTTTATTAACGGAATGTCTGTATTGCAATCTAGAACCGTTTTTAATGTCCACCACATTTTATAACATAAAGTTTTAAATAGGTATTTTACGACATGTTTCTATTTCTGTTTTAGTACACCCAGAGACATGAATTAGATATCTGTTAAAAGAAGGTTAAAAGTGTTTGATTAATTTAATCAAAGGAAATTTGCCTCACGCCGATAAAGCAAGATTTATTCGCAAATCATTGCAAAATAGTACCTATAATGATCATATCAACCATGAAATACCAATCGTATTTTCCTCTTCCTCATTCATTCTCTTAACATACATAAATAGTACAGCAGTTTATAAACGTTTAAGTATAGTCACTTTAACGGAAAATGAGTGCATTGAGACCAATCATTTTCTTATTTCGTCGGCGTCTATGACCTAGGCTGAGTTTATTTCTCAGAGGTTGTTAGTTACGAGTACGTTGACCGTAAAGTGCGGTGGTATGTGAGTACCTCGGTCTTGGTTATCGAAGGAAGTGTCCGCAGCGGAAACGCGCAATCTCTACCAATTGGACAACTCGTTCACGCTGTATGCACATGCTAACTGTTACATTTATTATTCTTCGTATATTTCGCTTGATTATCGTATTATAGTATCGCAAAATAGATATGTAAGTCTTTTAGATATAAATCGATGTTACATTTTCCCCAATTGCGGAATCGTGATAGCTGTCACTGATCGAAAGAAATATCAGTAAAGCGCGTCACACACGGTGAAGATACTATAATATTTTATATTAAGATTCTCTACTATAAAATATTACAGTATCTTAAGGTATCCGGTATCAGCGTTCTGACCATCATTTTTCTTTTTGTCATTGCGTACTAAGACCCCTTTTTTTTTTTTTTTAGTGGGGAAATCTTGCATAGATACCCACGGCCTCCGGGGAAGAGGCCGTGGGTTATGTCGGATTCCTACCGACCAAAACCCCACTGTGTTCCGTCAAGCCGCATCAACGACGGGGCCACGGGTATGTGTAGAATTCATCCGTGACCGTACTAAGACCCCTGTAGAACCGCCATCCTGTTACAAATGACCCGAAACACTGACACAAAATTTCGGGTCATTTGTAACAGGATGGCGGTTCTACACATTGGTTCTACAGGGGTCTTAGTACGCAATGACAAAAAGAAAAATGATGGTCAATGAAGTTTCTGAACGATCTGTTTCCCATCAAATAGATAGCAAATGATAATATGCTTATCGAGTGTAGAGATATTGCTCTATTTATAGCGCAAAAATATGTATAGGAAAATTATTGTCCTTTGTAGTGAAACGTGACGTCAGAATAATTAAACAGATTTCCCTATACTTTGAAAGGAGGAAGCGTTTATTTAAATGGTGAATGAGTAAGTAAGGTTACTTCGGATTCTATCACAAAAAGTAAGAGACGCAAGAAATTAATTAAGTTCAAATTGAAATGATTCACATTTCATTCAATGTCATGGTCTGTCTAGATCACATTTTGCGCGTATTGCGTAACAGCATTCAGTAAAATTGCTTCGATTAGTGCGTGCAAGCGATACTTCTAAACGTAACATCCATACTTTATACCTTAGCTTTATACAAAAAAAAGACGGGTTGCACTCCGGGAGTGCCGGCAGAAGTGAAAACTTGATTATTAACGTTAAGCATGTTTGATATTTTGGAATGGTATCCGTCTTACGCATGGAATATAAGGGCTAAAAAAAAAAAAGTCCGTCTTACGCTTTTTCGATCAGGCCACGTGTCCTGACGCGAGTTTAAGATTTTATACCCAACGCCGCTAAAGAAGTTTTCACTTCAAAAATACGAAAAGCAAAATGTGAAAATATTCAATAAAATATTAAAAAAATTCCAACAGACATCTTTTATTCGATATTGACCCCTAGAGCGGTCATCGCGACCTCTTTCCATATATATTCTGCTTTAATTACATAAATGGGTTGATTACTTTTATATGTCGATTGTTCTTTATATCAACACTAATGTAATTCAGAGGAATATTTGATTTCTGTTTGTTTGTTTGTTGACTGATGAACTCAAATGTGCAAACTACTAAAGCAATTTTAAAATAGTGGAAAACCTTTAGAGATGTTATTATAACGATATTATAATAAAGGTCAAAGTTCAATATTGTTATAATATTGTAAAGTCCCACCATCACAGTTCTTACCAATTCTCTCCAAACCTACATTTCATGTCAACTTGATCAATAATTTTGGAACTTGAAGAATATAATAATAATACTTGTACCTTTTAATTGGCGTAGCTTAGTATTTATTCATTTCAAAAATTGTATCACTAGCTGTAAGGTACCTTATCATAAATAAATAAATAAATAAATAAATAAATAAATAAATAAATAATCATAGTATCCCTATTATCAACAATAACTTGATGATGTTACCACTTACCTACTAGCTTTTTTAAGAACGCATGCATTAATAACAAGCTTAATTAATAAAGCTAGTATTTTCTTCAACTTCCATAATAGTTCTCGTTCATTCCGTGTCGCTGTGATATGACCTTCACATAATTATGTCCGTCAACGAAACATGTTTGTCCTCCAGTGAGTGCTCATCTTCGTAGACATAAAGATACTAGAATAAAGCATTATATGTATATTATACACATGGTCCTTTTGAGAAATTTTACACTTTCATTTGTATAAACTGTAGAAGATCAGGTTTGAGCCTAGAAACCTGGTAGATTTGATATTAAAGGATCATCTGGCTTAATTTTACATCCAATATGAAACCATAAAATAATTTATACATATAATATTAGTATAAATCAGAACAAAATCAACTCGGCCTATCTAGTATATCTGTATAAGATTCATGCCGCTTATGTAGCGATAATGTGAACATAAGTAAGAATAACAAAGCCGGAAAGTCCAGAGCCATCTCGTTTTCGGAATACCACTTGCAGAACCAGTTCACGACTTGTATGATGCCAAATATCAACTTGTTTCCTTCCTCGTATACCTACCGATAAATAATATACACATTAGTAACGTATTAAATTATAAGATATCGAATAGTTATGCTCATCTTTGTTGTATTATAATGTTATCATTTATATATTTCTTTAGCTAAATTCGGGTTTGGTAATTAAATACTGTTTTTTGTTTCCTCTTCCGCGTTTATTGTACGTACGGCATATCATACGACAAAAAACGTGCACCAATCTTTTATATTATAATTTAATCCTCTGTTAGTTCAAGTGTATAAACAGGAACAGGAATCTTATAAATTATTTTTAAATAACAACGTCACGAACATTTTATTATTAAATATCTTATGTAATTTATATTTACGATAAACTAGATGAAACGATATTGTTTACATTTAATGACTTGTTTTTCCTTCTTCATTTCATTTGGTAAGAAGCCAGTTTATATTCGGTATTAATGAAATTAAAAATTATAACATTCTTATTTAAATACTTATTCGCAAAGAAGATTTATAAAATATGCATGTATTTGTTTTATAAATAGTATTAGTTATTTTAAATAATAACCTATCTACGGAAGCAGTGTAACAAACATGCAAAACGGAATTATTGATTCTCGACCGGCAATATGGCGTCGATTTATTTATTTTCTCTATCTACCCACCTTCCTGGCGCCGCACTTCCGCCGGAAACGGGCCTCGTCTCCGGTCTAACCCTTACCGTGTTTCCGGTTTCCGATTTCCTTTGATGTCAGCGAATTTCCTACTAGTTTAGAGTTCAGTAACGCTATTTTCTTGAACATAAATATAAGGATAAGAAGTAAAAACAGATACAATTAATACAAGCTTTTAAATTACCCATTGAACATCTTGTTTATATTGGATAAACAATTTTTAATTTTTATTACGCAACTTTTCCTGAATAAAACAATTTATAATAGTACATATTTTAATTTACCTAAAAATAACTTGCACACTAGCAAACTTTCAGAAGGTTGTGTGTTTTAAACTTCAATGTAAAAACATATGTATTGCATTGAATATACGGTCTACAATATGTACATCTGTACATGTTACATAATGTGATTTTTGCAAATATATACTTATAAGCTAATATCAACAATATTTGTTTCACAAAAACATATTTTCGGATATTTCATAAAAGCTTCATGTATCATCATGTATGTTGGCAGGTTTGATGTGCAGTGCGCATATCAAACCTGCCAACTGTATAGTTATGTCAATCAAAAGTTAAGAAAGAATCTCCTCATAACCTACTCCATCGGTTTCTGCAACACCGTGTTACCCACTACCCACTGAGTACCTTTCGAAAGAATTTGTGTTAGAAACAATTTCATACAGCGCGCTGTATGAAATTGTTTCTAACACAAATTCTTTCGAGCGGCGGAGGTTTCATAAGGCTGGCGGGAGCTGTCGCAAGAGTTACTCATCAGATAGCAATACTTCCTCTATTGCGGGGAAGTGCCGCCCAATTTCATCAACAGGCATCATCACTGATAATATTTGCACATACTCATTTGAAATTTTCTCTTTATTATAAGGTGATTGCTGATGGACCATTGAAAATTACGTGTATGTATTTACATAGTTATTTACTATGTTCATCACTTGCTTGTATTATGTGTAGACTAGCTTTCCGCCCGCGGCTTCGCCCGCTTTGTCTAAAACATAATAAATTATATACTAAAACCTTCCTCTTGAATCACTCTATCTATTAAAAAAAACCGCATCAAAATCCGTTGCGTAGTTTTAAAGATTTAAGCATACATAGGGACATAGGGACAGAGAAAGCGACTTTGTTTTATACTATGTAGTGATGATAGCAGAAAAATTGCTTACAAAAATGCATGCAGAATTTATATTTTGATATACATATACGAGTTACGGAGATAGCAATATAACATCCTGGGCCTTTAGACAAACGTCAGTAACGCCAAGGAATAGAAACTGCTAACGCTAATTATTGACATAAGCTCATGACATTTTGGTAATGGTTCGGTCACACTACCAACGACGACGACGAACACGACCAAAATTCCAATCTTGCCGAAAAATTTTTTCCAAACACCAATACGACAGGAAATTCTTATATTTCATTTTTAATTGTGTTTTGAACAATTTTATTTAATTTCGACTGGATGAAAATTTTGTTCGTGGTCGTCGTCATCGTTGGTAGGGTGACCGAATCCTTAGGCAAAACATCATACGCTTATATCAATTTGTATCGATAGCGTCTCGGCGCTCTGGTGTAATGAGAAACAGTTCACTCGAAACAATAAAATAAACGTTGCCTTCCAAAGTGTAAAATTGCGCAAACAATTAGTTACAGAGCATCTCGCGAGTGCCGAGTGGCGACCCAGTTCATGGCGCCAGAGCATAATAAAGAGTTATGAAGCGGATTGGGTCAGTTGCGCTGCCTACGCAACTTATGTCATACTGTGTGCGTAACACACGTGTACGTACGCACCATAATATAGTAGAGGAAAATTACACATTGTCTTGATTAACTTTTTAACATTGAAATAGGTCTTTGTTGAGACATTACGGTGTTTTGTCTTATACTGCAACGTCTCCCTCCCAACTCGACACTCTTTATGCAATAACCTTTAAAGTTCTTAAAGATGGTCGAAATCCCGTATCATCTATCAACAAAGTAGGTAGGTACATATTGTTGATGGTCAACTTACCATACCGAGTAAATCCTATTCACTTCATAAGTAAATAAAAATACGAAGGAATAAACTGGTACAATATGATAAGCATTAAATGAATGTTGTCTTATGCGGAAGTGTCAACAGGCTGGATACAAATACTCACAGTATTGACATCTATTAACGTTTCTACAAATAGCAATCGAAAGGTTAAAATGTAAAACGTATAAAGTATGCGTTATGTTATTTTACCTGTTGTTTAAACTGCAAGAATGTCATTTTTCACGTCCTGTCGGTAGACGGGCGCAGGTGCCCGCAGCCTATTTATACCGTAGACATCAGTATGCAGGCCCGCTGCCAATTACAGCGGAGACCTACTTTCTTACCTTCGAACTTTTACTTCCTGCGGGCCAGGCGAGGCGGCCGGTCGCACCACGCAACGAATTACGAAAGTAGCGCGAAATGCTCGACGGCCGACATTCGCACGCTTGCGCCACCTTCAGGAAGTGCTGAGTGCTGTTGCAGAGGGATTACGCAGCCGCGAGGCTTGCCCCCGCGCCGCTCTGCCTCTCCTCGCGCCTGCTTGACATTTCGGGAGCTGTTGCCTGCCGGTGCTCCATGTATATCGCAATTGTTCCTAATAAGCATTCCTCTTTATGTAATCTGTTGCCTAACTATAGAACAACTAGCTGGGTTTGATAAAACTAAAACTAAAAGTGGTCTAAAATCTAAAAGGGTAAAATGTTGTACAAAATATAATACCCAAAAATCCGTAAGTTGTTGCAATAATACTATGCAAATGATACCAGAAGTACATTTTGTAAATCTTATTACTTATTGTATTCATAAAGTTCCTCGTTGTCCGTTATCGGAAGTATGCAAAGTTAACGTTACCTAAGTCTAGATTCGCGCTATAAACGAGAATATTATGAAATCCCTGACATAACGCGGGGGAATATTCATGTAAAAGTTGAATGCAACGTGCGATGTCAATCTTTCAAATCGAGGACGGATTCTAGAAAAGTAATCGAAAATGCAACCGAGACAACAGTTACACAAGTCACGACAGTCGTCATGTTGCGCGTAAAATTGTTAAAACATAACAAAAAAGCTTTTAGGGCGGGAAAATTCACATCGCTGTATTCCGTTACAGCGCATTTGTTCTGTCTGTGCATAACCTCATCTTCTAACACGTAATGTGTGCAACGGTGCGCACCCGATCTCGTACGACCGGTCCCGAATGTGGGTCATCTCTTTTTGTTCCACCACGGTATTCCGTAACTGAGGGTGAGGATGCCGACGTTCGCACAACACAATGCGTTTGCGAGTATTACGACGCATATAAATTTCTTTATCGATTGCACGTTCCTATTGCGATCAATGTAAATTACTTAATTTATGTTAATTTGGTTATGTTATTAGCGATATAGACTCTACGTTGCACATTTTTTGTTCACATAGTATTACGTACCTATTTATTTCTTCCGTTTAGATCAAGAAAGATAGCAAATAAAAACGTAAAATTATAATAAAAATATCAGCTCATAAAAGCATTCATGAAAATTGTAATATAAGAATGCACATTTTAATAATTATTAACGGAAACAAATCATCATTAATACGCAAGATGCATGTGTTTATTACAAATAATTAATATGTCAAGAAATGTTAAATTCATTACTATAAATCAAGCATATCCCATATATAATTATAACTCGTTCTGTTTAACGTTAAACGTTTCATTAATCGGACGTCCAACATCAAGATCAGGCGCGAATCTCGCAAGCCAAGATGGCGGTACGCGGAAGTGTGTGTGACTTCCGCGTCGCCCTGCGCTGCGTGCGTTCGACTCGTGACTGCTACATGATGCATTATTAACCGGTTGATACTTTGCAAATTGTGCATCGGGCTTATAACGATGCCTCCAATCTCCATGTTTTTCTCACCAGGATTTAAGCGTAGTTCAAAGTTAGGTACCTACATCTTGATTCTTGAGACATAAGAAATTAACTATAGAAAATAATGACGGTTTACTCAAGTAAAATAACAAAAATTATCTTAAATATGTACATACATCAATCATTGCATTGATGTATGTATTAAGTATTTAACTGACACAGTAGCAAAGAAAATTATTTTAAGTTTTAACATATAGATATCTAACATTTCAATGGCTTTAACTACCTATCTCTGAAGGAGAGGAGACTTGATGACATCTATCAAGATCATCAGTTTTTGAGGCCATACTCAATGGATAAATAGATCTGGAAAACCGCCATACATTCATATTGTTTCTGCTTAACTCTTAAGGAGATAAGAAAAAACTTATCGCTACACATATTGTAGGTATACGCTACATAATGCGTAAGATCCAATTATAATCTGAGATTAAAAATAATTGATTAGCATTAATTTAATTTTGAGAGCCAGTTTACACTTGCACAAAGACTAGTTTGGCTTACATAATTTTAGTTTCTGGTACGTATGTATGTGGTAAGTATCAACTATTTCTTATCATAGTTGGCACAGAGGTGAAAGGTTTACTTAACAATCGTGAGTTCCTGGGTTTGAATTTAGCTTGTTTTACTTCTAGAGATTTAGTATTGAGGAAGAAATTGTACCAGGATATTGAATTAAGCACTATATTTATGTAACTAAGTAAAACATCGACTAGATAGATACCTTCCTATAAGAAGGATTTATGATACAATCGCTTAGAATGTCACCAAGATCGTCTCAAATGTAGCTATACTAAATTATCTGCCGATTATATTACATTATGAATTAGGTACTATATTATATTTTTATGGTGATGTTCAAGATATGAGATTATAATGTATACCAGCATTATTTTTTTGCATTACATCTATCAAATTATGAACTTGAAATGCGTAGAACACATTCAGATATGGTACGGGAGCTATTAACGTTTTAAAAAAAGTCATTTTAGTATAGTTGGGTTTTTGATATACTGTTTCTCTTGCTATTTCGGTTAGAGTCCGGGCTGTCTGGCTGGCGGTAGTGGTTGCGTTTATTAGTGCGCACAGGAAAATATCCGTAATTTAAAGTCATTTATTAACGCGTAATTTTTAATCTTTTGCCTTTAGATAGATCCATCAGACATAATTTTTTTATTGCAAGACGTTTTTTTCGTTGTTAAATAGGAGCCATACGCAATTTTTTAATTCAAAATAATTAAAATGTCATCGAAATAAGTGAAATTACATCAATATGAGTCCGCTTAAAAGGTAAGTAATAACTTTATTACTTATATTATATTATCCTTTTTAAATACTTATATTGAATAATTAGTAAACTAATATTTTTAATAGATTGTTTCATATTTATTACACTTTTGGGTATTAACATGAATTTGATGATATTTGGTTTTTATCAAGTTTACATTAACGTCCTATTTGAGGTTCGTTGGGAAAAGGAGGCACCATGGTAGATTGTTGCTAAAAAATTATAAATAGTAAAATGAATATTATACATAGTATATCCTTCACGGGAACTCATGTTGATGGAATTTCACTTATTTCGATGACATTTTAATGATTTTGAAATAAAAAATTGCGTCTGGCACCTATTTAACAACGAAAAAAACGTCTTGCAATAAAAAATTTATGTCTGATGGATCTATCTAAAGGCAAAAGATTAAAAATTACGCGTTAATAAATGACTTTAAATTACGGATATTTTCCTGTGCAGATAAGATGCGCACTAATAAACGCAACCACTGCGGCCAGCCAGACAGCCCGGACTCTAACCGAAATAGGAAGAGGAACAGTATATCAAAGAACCAACTATACTAAAATGCTCACTTGTCAACGTTGGTAGCTCCTATACGAATAAGTACAGTAAAACAAACTGAAGTTTATTATAAAACCTGAATCAATCATTAAGTTCTATCATGATATAATAACAAATATTATCGGGAACTATATTTTCTATCACCAAAATTTATATTTGTCATCAAGTTGTATCACCTAATAAATAGATCTATCACCACGAAATATTTTCGTTCTCAGATAAACAAAAATTGTTCCCAGGTATGAATTATCAAATTAATGTTAATATATGTGTAAAATAAGAGATCGATAACCAATAAAATTATAATTATTGCATAACATGAATATAAACTTCGTTCTTATAATAACAGTTTTGTTACTTAAATAATAGCTCTGTGCTCAGAATGGTAGATCTGTCACCAAATAAATCGATTATCGATCCCTGACTGCGACTCCTTTTTATTTGATATTTTGTCACCAATACAGTAGTAACATTTTATTTCGTTCAGATATTAAATTAATAGTATTTGTTACCAATTTAATACATCAATTTATAATTTTAATGAAAAAATGATCAAAGGGGCGGAGACAAATTGGCGCGCTTTAAAAATTGACCAATCCGGCCTCAACAATCCTATTATTTTTAAGAATAAATATTGATTATTTTAACTTTAATTAAGTGTTTTATCTACTATTCTGCTAGCCATAAGCCAGCTATTTTAAACCAGCGCTGATTGTTCAGTGGTAATTATTTTAAACAATAAATATTGATTATTTTGACTTTAATTGTTTTATTTACTACTCTGCTAAAATTTTTATTTAAATATAATTTATACTACCAGTGGAAATTTAGAACCTTGGGAGTCTAGTTAAGTAGCAGAATCTTTTGGTTGAAACGATGATGACAACCCTAATTTTTTATTTGAACTTAATGCAATTTTATAGTAACATAATATGATTTATTGGTGATCTCTTTAAATTAGTTTGCTTAAATACTTATTAGGACACACCTATTATAATACATACAAAAACATTTATTTGGTACTAGACCTTATATCTCAGGATTTTAGGTGATTTATTGTGGAACTGATTTTGCATTGTTTGGTGACTACATTTTGGTGACAGATCTACTATTTTGAGGACAAACCCTATTATTTAAGAAACACAAAGCTAATTAAATTGGTGATAGTTTAAATGATACCCAATATTATCTACTTAGGTATTTAAGAATTCTACAGAAATAACAGAACAGAGAGATAAAAACAATATAATTGAAATACATAATTACGTATTACATAAATCAGATTATAACATTGAAGAGTAAATAAAAGTAGACTATCACTATATATAAACTTGGTCTCCTTCCTCCTTACTCCGCCATAAGTTTGTCATTAACATCTAAGATAATACTAACATTTAGACTCTGACAGTCTGACTTAGCTTCCTGTTCTCTCATATTATCAAGTAAAATTAAAATTAAAGACAGTACTAGAATTAATGGAAATCATTATTATAGTACCTAGTAGTTTCGTGTTTATTAAAAAAATCGTCTTTATTTTTTAACCAATGTTCCCAAAATGCTTTTTTACAGATTAAACCAGCTTTCCATCAGCCTTTGTCGAACATGTTTTATCATTATCAACCATCCAAAAAATTCCCTCTAAAACGGACCTGTGAAATCAAGAATTTTTTAATAACTTATGTTTTGTTATGTACTTACTCTAAGGGCCGATTTTTCAATGCTTGGTTAAAACTTATCCGTCCAATAAAATATTACACGAAAATATTAAAATGTCACGTAAACTGTCAAATACGGGCAATTAGAATACCTACGTTTTTAAAATGGTAGTTTTATACATTATTCGACGAATAAGTTTTAACCAAGGATTGAAAAATCAGCCCTTAGTACTTTATATCCACCTATAGATATTACTAGCGGTCCGCCCCGGCTTCGCCCGTGGTACATATTTCGCAATAAAAGGTAGCCTATGTTCTTTCTCAGGGTCTAAAGATTATCTGTGCCAAATTTCATCAAAATCGGTCCAGTAGTTTATGCGTGAAAACCATACATACATACATACAAACTAGGGATGTAACGATACCGATACCGATACCGATATATCGGCCGATATAATCGGCAAGCCGATATATCGGTATCGCCGATTATAAAACAACCGATACCGATATCAAACAATTCAAAAAACCGCGCCCAATGAACGATGCGGGAGGCCGCCCGCGCGTGCGCACTTTGTTTTTTGAAAAAACTCTACTAATCGTAAACTTTTATTAGGAACTGATTGTATGTGTATAACTTAAAGTTTAACTGACTTTGGAAAATAATAATACTAAAATAAATGGTTTTCTTGTTTTTTGATTTGGCATTGTTATTTAAAAGAATACGATTTACAGTTGAGTCTCTGTTAAATGTTGGTAACTTTTATGCATAATTCACTATTTATTTTTCTACCAAGCCTTCGATATCGGTATCGGTATCGGTATCGCCGATATTTGATTACAAATATCGGTATCGGTATCGTATCGGCAAAATCATGTATCGTTACATCCCTAATACAAACCTTTCCTCTTTATAATATTAGTATAGATATGTTTATAATATGTATAAAACCCACTCATAGGTGATCACTAAATAAAAGAGGCACAAGTCGCAACTCGCAATGAACAACACAATTTGTATCTCGTTTCATATGGGCATGTGTCGGGTCGCGCTCGCCCGGACATTCCGCCCACAATTACACCCAATTGTGCCAATTGAACACCGCCACCCTTCCGCTTTCGATCGGCGTCATCTCGCGATACGAACATCTGCCGCTTATCACAATTCAAACTAGTTTTTATTTCGTTATCGATTATTTTAACCAGTCCAGTTTGAAGCGTAGCGCGCAGTGATGAGAGCTACCCCTCGTAATATTGGTACAGCTATGTGCATACAGCGTGTATTACATGCTAAATCTATACTACGTGTTCGGTTTAGTTATTACTTAGTAACTTATATTATAGATACTTTTATTTTTTATAAATATATGTTGATAAATCGAGATATTTGACCTATTTGAAATACTTACTTGTATTTAAAAAACAAATACAAAATGCAAAATACCTATTTTGTATTTAAATACCTTTTTCAGAAAAGCATTTTGTATTTTATTTGAAAAACCTTTTGAGACCTATTTTGCATTTTGAAAATGTAAACAAAATGCAAAATGCTTTCTGATTAAGTTTATTTATTTATTTATTTAAGCCTTTATTGCTGATACAAACATACATATAAAACTAAATCTATCTTAAACATTATTACATATATTTAACACATGCTAAGAACACATGGGATTTTCCGGTTTGGTGATCAGCGTGTCTTGTGACACATAGGCCTCTTCCAGCCGTATTTTTGTAAGCGCTTCTTCTAGTTCTATTAGTCTTTCTTGTGTTCTTAATGTTAGACAATTTAGGGTGTATTATTTAAATAAACAATAGCAACTAACACACGTCGGAAACCGGAAAAACACCCTAAATTGATTAAGTTTAGTCAAGATCAAATCGGAACACAATGATTAATGAACAAATACATTATCTTTTATACACGGTAGGAGTAGGACCAAGATTTAAAACAGTAGGTATGGCCGATGCTTTTTTTAATCACAGTAATAAATCCTCCTAAATGAGACTTAGACTTTAAGAAAATTAGAAAAGTAAATTCGTTAAATAGCCTAGTCGTCTTTACTTTTGAGCTGAACGTAGGTAGGTAAGGACTAAGGAGTGATCACCGCTTGGGTAGTGATAATGTGATAATAAGCATATTCAGAATTCAGATTAAAATTATATATATATACTAGCGGTCCGCCCCGGCTTCGCCCGTGGTACATATGAAAAATAGATGTTGGCCGATTCTCAGACTTACCCGATATGCACAGAAAATTTCATGAGAATCGGTCCACCCGTTTCGGAGGAGTATGCAGACTAACATTGTGACACGAGAATTTTATATATATAGAGATATAATTATCTATAGAATGTCTAGAGATTATTGTGGTGTTTGACATTAAAAAGCATAATTCACTAGGATAGATTGCGACTCCATAACTATATGGTGAGCTGGTTTAGGTACGCTATTCTGACCTCGTACTTATCTAAAATGTTAGTAAAACTAATAGGCTGACGACATCTTTAAAATTAGTTGAACAGCTGTCTATCACAAATTAAGCTCAACTAGCACAAGCGCACACACTCAAATACAGTTGAGCGTTTGATTTCTTTTCGCAATTGCTTCAATTGACTGCGGTCACCAGTCCGACACCCTTCCGTTTTAAATATGTGACTCTTAACAAACTCAAAAAGCTTTTGTCATTCAATGTAAGTATGAGAATTTAATTCTGCAATTACCTTTATTAGGGCCGATTTTTCAATGCTTGGATAAAACTTAGCCGTCCAATAAAGTATTACACGATAATATTAAAATGTCACGTAAACTGTTAAATACGGGCAATAAGAATACGTTTTTAAAATGGTAGTTTTATACATTATTCGACGAATAAGTTTTATCCAAGCATTGAAAAATCGGCCCTAATAAGATGATAACAAGCTTTATATAATATAGGCTGCCGGTGACAGGTCGTGGTGGAAAACCTTGAGGGAAGCCTTTATCCAACAGTGGACGTACCATGGCTGACACGACGAGGCTCAATATATGTATTTGAAAACTATTTTTTTTTTTATTGTAACAATGCATTACCATACCAGAAGAATAAAAAAAAACTTTCAATTTTTTTTTAAATATATATATATATATATATATATTATATGTCGTGGCCATGTCGTAGATTTGATAATTTCATGATATGATCGATCATTTCGTGAAATGGTCGCATTTCATGAAATGGTTGAATGTCTATTGGCCACATCATGATGTGGTTTGAGCAGATCAATGATAAGAAATCGTTTCTCGATATGGCCAACTAAACGCGAGGTTTTTTCATGAAATTATCAAAATTATTTGATCATATCGTAAAATAGTTACATTAATTATTGGTAGAGGCGCTGCAAGCGCTGTGTTTATGTGATAAGATGGCGGCCGCTAGCGAAAATTTAATTATTCGCAGTTAAAAACTTCATAATTCGTTTAATTACAATATGAAGAAAGTCATAGCAAAGAATTTACAACGAAGAGGTTCGAGTACTATGGAAAATGCGGATATCTTATATTGAAGAAAAAATTCGTCTAAAATCCTACACATAACTATATTTACGTAATATCCTACTATATTATTATAATTGTTTCTTTTTTAAAAAGCGATTCGCTTCTGGCACTCGCCGGCCGCTGCCGCGGCACGCTCGCTTTGCTCGCTCGGCTCGTGCGTTGTTTATTAAAGTCTAACCTAACCTAACCTAATGTTTTCTTTTGCTAAAACCATTCGCTTCTGGCATTCGCCGGCCGCTGCCGCGGCACTAACTTAAATGACAATAAACAAGTTCTTAAAATACTCTGAATTTTTTAATATTTTATGGACTCTCTATATTTTATACGATCTGGCCAAATGTGGATGGCCAAATCGCGAAACATTGACGATTTAACGATCTGATCAAACTATGTTGGCCATTTCATGAAATGCGACCATTTCGTGAAATGATCAATCATATCATGAAATGAGCAAATCTACGATATGGCCACGACATATATATAACAAAAAATACATAAAAATACATTTGCACTGACCTCTGGATATACATAAAGATAGACGGTTACTCAACGATAGATGGCCCTGTTTTATATAACTATTCATACCTGTGATTCGTACTATCTAAACATTGTAAAAAAAATATCATAAGAAAAGATAAAATTACGTAAATAGATTCATATTTACATAATTACTTACAAAATTATAAAGGTAAGTACTTAAAAAAAACCTTTGCAAAATATAATATTGCAGTCATATTGTACTTGTATTGTGGTGAAACCACGGTGAAACATTATCTAGAAATGACATATCCATTTACGAAAAAACCTTTATTCGTAAGTTTATTTGCACAATAAACAATCGCACTAAACAATAGAATTGAATAGCCATTGCACGTTTTCATTTCAAGGATAAAGTAAAATTGATATGAAAGTTATGCATTAAGGTATGAGTACATAATAATATTATTACGTCGTTAAACATAATGCCTTTATGTAACACGAATTAGCTAACAATAGTCGATAAAGAGTAATTTTAATATCCGCTGGTATAGATATCGTCCGAGAGAATCGTGTATTTCCGTGCACGTGTATAAGTTCATTATCATGCTATTATAAATGACTTGGTTGTTGTTGACCGGCTTTAAAGCCGGTTTAAAGCCGGCGCCAGACATATGTTCAAATACGCAAATACCTACAAAGTCGCGAAGTGTGGCACTGACATTTGCGTATTTGTGCAAAGTTTGAACACATATTTGTAGTTTGCCATCATGTGTCGGTTTTTAATGCGCACATCAAAGTAAACAAAGTTCAGAGTTTGTGCGGCCTGCCACACTTGTTGCAGTGTTTAGTCGCGTGTGCGCACTGCGCCGCTGAACGGAGCAGATGTATGCAATAGTTAATCTGTGAGTGGTATTTTGAGCGTCAATAATGGAGTGGTGTAATGACACAGTAATATAATTATTTATTGAGCTACTTCAAACAAAAAAATGCAATAGGAACAAGGAAAGAATACACCTGTTACACTAAAATCATTTGACATAGTGGGGTTGGCATGAGTACTCGCTCGTTTGATCTAAATGCATCGTTATACGCGCTCACGAAGACGCACCTTAAATTTGGGGCCAAATGACCCGATTTCAGTCAGTCGCTCCGGAAATGTCGTTGTACTCGGTCGCGTCGTGTCAACTCTGGTGTGCGCAAGCAAAACAATAAAAAATGCCTTCTTGTGTGATGAGATTCTGCACAAACTATTCGTCAAAGATGTCTAAAAGTCAAGGGATCACTTATCACCTGTAAGTATTATTGTTTATTTGATATTTATCGAATATCTTTCGAAAACAAGATCAAATCACTATGTAATTATCGAAAGCGACAAAAAATGCTTCAACTAACGAGTGCGACAGAGACATTAAAATGCCCGCTAGGTATCAAAGAATATTAAGGCTTATACATGCGCTAATAACCTTGACCATACTTGACGGATCTCAAATCTCTCCCGCTGCACCTTCTTTTTTCCTCGCATTTTGTATTTAAAAAGATACCAATCAGTGAAACAAAAAATCCTCGTCAGGGAATGTTGTGTAACTGATAATTTATTAAACATAAAATTTTCAGAGCTCCAAGTCAGCAGGTTACGAAGTTTATAGAGTATTTGCGGAAAAATCGATGACCACGGCACATTTTTTTTCTAGAAATCTATTAACTTTGGAAAAAAGTCCTCGCGAGCAATTAAAGATCAAAGACCATCCTATTTTATATATTTTTTTCGGTATTGTGCTTTATGTTGTACCAGACTTTATAGAGGTTGAACATAGTCGAAATTGCCGGGTAACGCCTTAAACTTGCGTCAGACACGACAGGACAATTGTTTTGTATCTAGCATTAATTCTTAATTGCTCAAATGATTAGTTTGTTTAGTAGTTCTCTAAAAAAATATAAAGATAATATGAAGTTCCAGGGTGCATCATTACTAGATGACAGTTTTTTGGTCGATTTTTTTAAAGAAATATGTATAGTTTTAATTTGCTTATAATTTTTGTAAAGGTTTCCATTAAACGTTTTGAAACGAGATGAATGGGTGAAAATTGTCCGTCAACAAAGAAGAGAAGATGATTGGATGCCCACTAAATGTAGCAAAATATGCTCTAACCATTTTAAAAATTACGATAAAGATATATCAAAGAAGGGCTACACAGTTTTAAAGAAAGGAGCAGTTCCGATACTTAAGGTAATATATTTTTTTTACATTAAAGTTTTAATTAAGAAAAAGAAGGTTATCTATTTGACGCAAATATTTGAAAAAAAAATTTACTTTAACATTTTTGTGGTATGTTGAGATTACTTGAGGGTTTGTCAATGATCCATCTGAAATGACTCGTGGCAAAAATGGTATTTATTAATTGCACAGAATGGTTCTGCTCCTCGCTACGCAAACCCAGGGACCGGAGCCCTAACGATTGTGATAGACAATATCTCCTACACTTATTATGCTTTATTTTAACCATAACAATGAATCTGATAAACATATTTATTTTAATTATTGTCATTCGTATAGACGTTTTAACATTTACCCTATCGACTGAAGGGGTAATTTATCTGGAAATCCCGTCCCTGGTCAATCAGTCTGCTCAGCGTAGCCAGGCGTTTATGGCAAGTGCCTCCTGTTCATAGGAGAGGCCCGTATTCAGTAGTGGACTTTTAGTGGCTGATAGAATGTCGTATGAAGGAAGTTATTTTTTTTACTAATGCCACTACTTTAACCTACTTGCTACTTGCTACTTTACCTTCTTACTGTTAACCTTTTGTTTTAGGAGGAAAACCGCCTTTCACCTCTAAATACGCCGCCATCACCGGGAAGTCCTAACAGCCTCCAAGAAGAACATCTTGAGGACCCACGAAAATCAGCACTTAAATTGCGTGTACGAAAATTAATTATTGATAAACGAAATCTTATAAATAAAAATAACATTTTAATTAAAAAAAATAATAGGCTATTAAAGAAAGTAGAAAATATAAGTATGATTTTAAATATTTTAAAGAAAAATAAATTAATTTCTGATGAACAATTAGCTGAATTGAATTTGAAGCCAGAGGCCATAAGTTTGTTTAGTAGACTAACCTAATCTTTTGTATGGAAGTGCCTTTTTTACGACCCTTGACGATAGTTATACTGTTGGAATCGCTGGATCTCATAGGATATTCTAGCTTATTTACAAATATTTCATATAACTATTTAGTTTGAAGTGTATTGTATGTATCTTTATCCACGTCTTTCTCAGAAACTTCATGTTGACGTAAAAGTAAGCCAATAAAAAAGAATTATCACAATCCGTCCACGTCCCCCTTCCCCCTCCGGTCCCAGACCCCAATTCCCCGTCTGTTCTCTATTCTAAAATAGAGTTTATTTTAATTTTTGCTAACCGATTATTATAAATGTCAAAGCAGTTCCAATAACCTTCTTTTTTAAAATTCTGTTAAAAATGAATGTGTGTATTGTGTGCCTAATAACGTAATGAGATTATGTGTAAATAACTGATTTCAAATATACCTACTTTTGTCTCATACCTTTTTTATTTATAAAAAATACTACTAAGTTCTGCGACTTAAGCCGCGCTAATTCAGTTTATTCCACACGTATGAAATTAATTCCTATAATGCAGGCTGAAGCACATAATTGTACGACAATTAAGATGAATCCGTGCTTTGGAGTGCACGTTAAGGCGTCAGTATCGATCTCTGTTTTGATAGATATTGGTTGTTACACAAAACTATGTCATAGGCCTACTACGCGGTTTAAAAACTCTGACACCGGTTGTTCATCGACTCAATAACCAACTTGAAAGAAAAATGAAGATTAAAAATACTTAATTTGTCTTTATCTTATTTAATTGTTTAATATCAATTAAGAAGTAGGCAGAAAGTACGGTGTCTCATCTGTAAAATTAATCTATGCCCTCAGAAGGTAGGCTCCTTTAAAAAAAGCGCCATGTTCAGTTCATTGCTGCGTTGTTTCGGGGGCCAGTGATGTTATTGTTCACAACTCATCAATGTACAACTTACAGTATTTTTTCTATGGTACAACTGAGTTGCGATTAAGTTCTCGATTGAAGGACGGTACAGTGCTGGATTTAGGTATGTCCCTATTTTTCGTATAGAAACTAGCGTGCTGCCTCTTTTTCAGCCTTCAAATGCTATTTTTTTACATTATTATATTATGTCCTACAAGTGTGCGTGTCGAGGCCAGCACTATTACTTACATTTAACGTATCTAGTTACGTCCTTTTATAAATTTTATATTATATCGTTGAATAGAAAGCTGTCATCAACTAAAGATAACACAATTAAACTACGTTAAGTTATTAAAATGTAAATTTTATGTTCGTTTATGTTTCAGAATAGGTACCGAAGAATTCATCACATTATAATATCATACAGTTTTTGTTATCTCTGAATCTGATATATGAAAATTTTTACATCAGTTATCAACAGGTCATAGGTACATAGGTCATATTACAGGTAGATGTAATAATACTAATAAATGAAAAGCTGAAAAAATACTCTGTACCTATAGTCGGATTTTTAATTAGACAAAGTAAACTGACAGCAGCTAATGTCATTTTGTAAAATAATGTTGCCATATTTAAAGTAATAGTGAGGAATTCAGTTCTCATTCAATCAGATGAATGAACAATAAGTGTGAATAGTTCATCATTTCAAACTATAAAATAACATTATTTCTATTTATAATATATAAAGCTATATAAGATATAAGTTACTAGTAGAATGTAATTATAATCATTTTATTTATTTTTATTTTTACGATGTTTACGTTACTGTTTTTGTAATTTTTTCGTTAATTGTAACTTATTACGTTGTGTTTGTTGTCATTGTTGTGTTTATTTGGTGTTATATTGTTACACACTAAATATTCACTAGACGATCGATTCAATTTCATTCATTCCCGATTTTCAATCATTCACTTTGTGACAACGCTATTTTTATTTCATCAAAAACTGACAACACAGAAAACGTCAGTTTACTTTGTCCCAGTATAACATTATTTCAAATGAAATATTTTTCCATTTTTTTTCATCCCAACACTTTATATGAAATGTAAAATGGTTGTAACACTATGTGAAGGTGAAAATAGTTTTATATTTTCCAATTTAGTAAAGTTGCATGACTAATACCAAGGTCGTACCTTATCTTGCGACCGATAAAGTATATTTTTAAAGGAAAATACGACTTATAATTTTCCGGTTTATATTTACTACTTTTCTCATTTCAATATTCCTTTTATTTGAATAATTCAGACATTTTAGCACAAACAGATAATTTGATTATATCTGTTGTTTGTTTATTGCTGGTCTATAATCTATTTTATAGATTATACACTAGGTAGATAGGTATGTGCAGAAGAAATAAATAAAAATAATTATCAGTCGAAAAGTAATTTAATATCAAAAAGCCTGTTAAAGAACCTTTTAATCTATAATTCTTGTGAATTATTGTGATAGACAAAAGACACAAGTTGCCCATGAATAATTAAATACAGTCGAGATTGTACCTACAAATATCATAGAAAAGTGAAAATATGACATGAACTAACTTTAAAACTATTCATGATGATTGCTAGTCTTTAAAAATAGCACGATTTCGTAGATTTACAAACAAAATAGGTAGTAGGTAAATAAGGAATAGGTACTCGTACAAATGTTAATATACCAGGTTTAATGTTATTAAATTTTCTGTTTGCTCGTATCACACAAGGAAAAGTAAAGCATTATGTAACACTGATATAATGCTATTCAAATTTTCCTCAAATTGCGAAGTGTGATGACGTCAAGGCGCAATATTCGCTCAATTTCCGGGACAGTCGGCTGTGCTGATAGCGCTTATCAACAACGCCATGCGACATCGGCACCCAGTCGGATGATCGATATTATTTACGTTGTACATGTATTTTCATATCAACAAAACTAGGTACTTCAAAAGTAATAACAATTTAAATTGTTTCATTCATATAATATATTAATTACTAGCTTCCGCCCGCGACTCCAACCGCGCGGAAAAATTAAGAAAAATTAAAGATTTATTTATTTCTACGTATTTTTCCGGGATAAAAAGTATTCTATTTTATGCCCAGGATAATAAGGTATAATTATACCAAGTTTCATCGAAATCGAACCGTTAGTTTTTACGTGATGCCTTCACATACAGACAGACAGACAGACAAAAAATTTTTTAATCACATATTTGGGTTTGGTATCGATCCAGTAACACCCCCTGCAATTTATATATTTTTTCAATATTTTCAATGTACAGAATTGACCCTTCTACAGATTTATTATATGCATAGATTCAGCTAATCAGTTCACCCAGACCACACGTCAAAAAGGACAAAGAATTGAATTAAAGCGAGCACGTGATATAGTTCCGTAAAATTTTGTTAAATATCGTAATTATTTAAATGATATGCGCTGATAGAGATACGTCAACAGCCACACGTGGCAATTATTTATTGTAAATTATTTATTTTAGTTAAAAGAAAAAATAAAGTTGGTCTAATCAAGTAGATAGAAAAACAGAGTATGCTGTATGGGACATAATAACTACATACCTAGTAGGTACCTAGTAGGTACCTAATCTGTGGTATAAGTAGGTTTCTTGTTCATATATTATGCATATTATGTATAATGTATATAAAATAGGTACCTACCTGATTATATAGTATAAAGTGTATGACATACTTGTGATGATAGGTAATAGGTTCAATAATTGTCGTGTACTTGTCTGACAAAGATCAAAACACAGGGTCTTAGGTTACTTTAGTTATGAACACACAAAGTTCAACACTCTATTAATGTCTACATATATTCCGATTGCGTTAACTTTGTTTGCATGCGTTTGATAAGAAAAATTGCAAGCAACGCAATTAAAATGAATATTCAACTTTATCAGCATATCCGCAATACAGATATTACATATTAGTATTCAGATAATTAATTGAAAAGTACAGTGTTCCATCGATGTTAATTTTTTTCCTTTATGTTAATAATTTGACATCACTAAATATTTATATGGATTGGTCTATTTAAGTAAATCATTTTCAGTTATCATGTTTGTGTGCTTATGTCGTCCTTATTATGTAAGTTTTAATTGATAGTAATCAGTCAGGTTTTGAGATAGTAAGAAACAATTAATTAATTATTATTCTGTAATGATGATAATGAATTAGTATGATGATTTAAAATGATTGTAGCAATCTCAGATAAATAAAAATTAAATATATCTAAAAGAAGTAACTAACATAATTCGTTTATAATCGTACATAATTCGTAACTACGTACCTACCTATATAAGGATTCATCATTTGCTTTCATAATAAAATGAATAATAAGTAAATAAGAGCAATAAAATTAATATCTCGAACGCGAGTAGAAACTTCATATTTAACGTTGTCTCATTAAGAATCTATCACGTTTAATAAAAAGTACGAATAAAATGGAACGCTGTTGGCGTGTTAGTGTATCTTAACTGGCTCACATGATCTCTTTATTCAGAACAATTACAATGAAATTTACATTGTTTTCCTCTCGGGACAGAAGAGAGTGACAGTGTTCTCGCGTGCGCCAGTCGACGCCCCCGGGTTTCTACAGCCAGCATGCGTGACCATTCAATCGGACCGATTAAACAATGCCATTGGTTTTAAACTTTTAACATAATCTCACATTAAGGCAAAATAAACGATTTCCGTTCGCGTTCACAGGATGTCACTTATCTTAACTAAATATGTCCGCCAATAATACCACTTATCGTAACAATCGATAAATTATTTTCCTTTTTCTTCGCTAATTCGGCGGCTTATCGTAGAAGGCATCAAGTAGCGCTTTGTGGCTCAGATAAAAAAGAATAAACCGATTGCGAATGAAATTTTATAAAAAATTCCGATCGTATACAGTAGGTATTTTAAAGCAATTATCTATCTCCTTGAATATGGTACCTACGTTTGTTTCAATATCATTTATATGTGATAACTGATAAGTTTGGAAAATGGATGGTATTATTAACAAGAATTGCGATACACCTAATCGCTTTCATCATAAAATATACATTGGTAAGTGATGATTAGGTTAGCATTTATTCTGGAACGCAATGTCGATTCATGCAATAAATATAATTCTCTTTTCACTCTTCGTTGTGTCTGATATTAATAGACATTTAATAAAGACTATAATTACGTTTTCAATGAATCACAGCTCTTACCTCGTTCCGGTCGGATGGGCGCACTTCATAACACCACTTTCTGAGCGGCAGGAATTTCACGTGAGCGACTCTTGCGAAACTCGCGACAATGAACTCGGAGACAATTGGTTGAAACACCACTTACACTAGTTCTATCACACTTAATATTACAGAAAGAAATAGATTGTGTAACAAAGATAACATAGGTAAACACTCAACAGGTCGGGTGGAGTTCAGTTCAGGTCTCAGGATAGCATTTCAAAACATAAACTTACATAATTGAGTAGAGAAAAATAGTTTAGAGATCTATCCAAAAATAAGTATATTTTTATGAATAAGGGAACTATGCACACGTTTAAACTGAGTAATATATACTGATAACAATCCATTGTAAACAAATAGCTCAATTGAGGATACATGAAGACATCCGTTATTGGAATTATTTCCTAAGAACAACATTACGATTAAGGAGTTTATCAGCAAACTAAGTTGAGATAAGGTGTTCGTAAATCCGTTCTTTGTTCAAAACGTAATAATAATGACATTTCAAAGAAGGGACACGATGATCACAATTGAATAGCATTGTCCAATATAAACCTGTTCGTATAATGTTAATTACACCGTGTCCCGTCACACGAGCTCGCAACTTGCAATACAAGGAAGTACACGAGCCGTCAAACGGGCAATAATGAGTCTGTGTTGCGAAGGGAGCATTAATTGTGTGAAGAGCCATGTCCGGCTTCGATTCCATTCATTTTCCATCGACTCGTTGTTTTTCTCATGTCGTGATGCAATCGCGGATGTTTCTTATGTCCTCAATTATTAATTGTTATCCGAACAGGAATTGATTACCACTTTTTCATTTCAGCAATTGTTTTACAAAACATTTGTTATAACATAAGACAAGATAATATATTTAAATCAGTATGTTAACAATGGAAATCTTTAAAAAGTGTCAAGTTAATTATTTAGCCTTCCTTAAGAAATATCAGGTTCTTAATCAATAAAGGCAATTCAGTGAGATAAAATACACACTCATCTACACGAAGATGCCGCATCTTCGTGTAGAAAGCAAAGACCTTGGCATTAGCCTTGTGTATGGAAAATGAGCGGCGCGGGCGCCGCCGATGAGGAAGCGCCCGCGCATTGTTTTAGCGTAGATCAGCGAACTGTGGGAGGGGCGAGGGAGAGGGGGTGTTCGACAAGTTGCTCGATAAATGAAGAAACGGCTCATATTTCTGAATTTATGACTGCTCTACTGCGCTCGCAACATACAGTACTTAACTGAAGTCAGTCCTGTCAGTGGTCCATTTATTTTGAAAAAAATGTGTTTGTACTTGTTACTAGTAAAATAACAATGACAATAATCAACAGCCGTTTGCTGATGCATGTCATGAGTCGACAATCAAAAGCCATTTTTACTTAGTAGGCTGATGCAGTTGAAATGATTTCGTTGTTTACATTTTTCTAATTGCATTTCAGAGTTCAGACATGGAAACATTCATCAGATATGGAATAATGGAAACATGGTAATATGTATTGTAACTACCTATATAGACGAAGAAATCAAAGCAAAATGTTACAATATATATATTTAAATTCACTTTACATTTTGATAAAAGAATGCAACGTTACGATCGCGATAGTATGAAAGTGATTGTGCATTCTGTAAGGTGATCTTTATATTATTAATGCACTGTTATAACTTGCATATATAAATAAATAACTACTCAGATTCCAATAACAATGGTTTCATAATAAATTGTTATTTATTGATTTTGTAATCGTTACCTGTTTGTATTTGCACGTGCTTTGAATTTTTGCGATAATTGTAGTCACGGTTAGTGGAAACGTTAAGATCAAGAATAATGAAATTATAAAGAAATGCTATATTAACAACGATGTGCAGTCTATCAGTAATTTTGTTGTGCATAACAACAGTTAAATTGCCACAAAAACTATGTTTCGTTCGAACGTACACAGCATTGGAAATCTATTAATAATGCATTTTTTATTACAAAAGTGTTAGTTACTAGGGGAGATTATTATTAGTACCTATTTCATTAAAGTAAAAATTTTCATGCCTCAAAATTTCTCGCATTATTTTCTGAAGTAATCTTCACATATAGAGTACAAAATGTCATATAAAAAGCATCCAACTAATCACCATGTAGGTCAAGTAATGCCCCACAATATACTGCGCCACTCGAGTAATTTAACGGAAGAGTTCATGCATAGAGATCTAGAGAGATGCCAATCGCTTGCGCTGAGTACGAAACCGTGTCTCATAAAAAATTTACGCACACAACTGCAGTAAACAAAATCAAAACAATACTTCGCGTTGTGTGCGTGTCATCACACAAAAATATGAGAGCGACTATTCGTTCGCACACTAGATTGTAAGTGACGTACGTATACAGCACCGCTACAGTTTGTTCTCTTTTTGTACATATTGCTGCGACACCGGCCCCGCCCCCTAACCATATCTCCCTTTAGTTTCTGTGATCTGTGAGTTCATGATATCATCAACTAGAAAACACTATCTCTAGATACACGATTTTTCTTAAGATTTATTCTCCTTTGTCTTTTGAGGCCATTAGATAATTTATTTAGAACATACATTATCGATGATAACTGTGGGTTTATTTACGGTTATTCCATTTCACTTAATATAGAAATGTTACTTCATTACTTGAATTATGTTGCTATAAAATATGTTACAAGTATGTATTGAACATATAAGTTCTTTAGTTCGTTAAGTAAATAGATTAATAGAACTATCGTTTCTAATCTGAAAGTCAAATAATAAATGGTTTTTACTGTAAACTACTTCAAGTTCCTGTTTGATATATAACTTTCATGTTTAAAATCTGATAGTCTTAATATATAGAGTCAGTAAATTGTAATATAGTAGTCGGGCCTAAAGACAGCGCTCGTCTTGTATTACAGTGACCGCAACGCAACAAAAACAAACCGAGAGAATGTCCTCAATCGTGCGTGTCCTGCTGCCATAGGGCTTTGCTAAAGCATTTTTATTTCAATTATTATAACATGGCAGGTTTTGGAACGCTGTGTGTATTTTTAGATTACTGATTCAGAAGTTGGTAAGGATTCAAGGATTTAGATGCTCGGCCATTTCACACTACTGTGTCTATCCGTATCTATCCATAAGCATAGATAATAATAGGAAATTTTCCTATTCCTTTACCATTGTAATGTATAATAACTACATTTAAGTTGATTTTATACCTTTTAATTTTAGATATAAACTTACTAACTTTTCACTTTTGTATGGTCAAATAATTAAATATAAATATCAGAAATTATGACGCTGCTTATAATCATCTCTTTGAACTGACTTCAATAATTAAACTTTGCTTGTTTTGTTAATACTTAATATAAATACATTCGATAACGATATGTTATCGTTTCAATCCATATTCAACGTAACTTGATACGTGTAATGGAAACTATATCGACGTATAGATGTTTGTACAAAACATCTATCTGAGATAATCAGTCCATTGTAAAAAAAACCTTAATAGGATTCTACGACATAGATACAAGTTCCATCATTTATGATGATGAAACTTTTCCTGTACCGATGGGAGCATTGAGATTAACGTACCTATATGATATGTATTACAAATGGAAAATTTTAAAGACACGCTCGTCTATTCTCAAACTATTTAACCTCGATCACTAAACTGATCCACCCAAAAACGGTTTTTTGTTTACATATCTACCAATTTTCCCAACATCGACAGCCCTATGTTCTTTTAACCCGTTGCGTCGCGAGCGGGCGGGGGCAGGAAGCCGCAGGACATCCGACACGTACAGGAAGCGAAACCAGTTTCAGGGCCTTTGTCCCTCAACCTCCCGCCGCATCCCGCACTCCCAGTCCAACAACATTCCAACACAACCTCTGCGCTGGCGCTGATACTTACGAATCCCCGACAACCGTCGACTCATTTAGATGTACACGTCACACGTTTTATGTATGTATAAGGTGTAACTATCAATTACATGTGTGTGTTACATTTTACTCCTCAATTAAATATAATATTATTCAATTCAAAAAACTAGCAACAATAATAAGCTTAAAAAACCTTCACATTGATATTTTGGTCACAATAAAGCTGAACACTGTGAAAAATTGTTAATATAAGTACTTATATTATAGCTACAGGTACAATTGCAAATCATTGCATTCAGACAGGATCACGACATTTGAGTCAGTCGCAGACGATGGCTAGGATAACATAAAAATGTCGACAATATATTAAAAATCTAATTATAATCCATTGATTATTCTTTAAAGCTATTAACAGGCATATCACGTACTTACTACATGTTTATGTAGTCGGAAGTAGTTACCTTTTGTATTTTATGCAAAGCCGTAATACGATGAGATCTAAAAGATGGAAGACAAAAACATCAGTCGTTTATAAACGTTTCCCTGTATTTTGCGTATTTGAAATAAATATATAGATCCGTTTTGTCACGATTATTGGTAAAGTAATTCACACGAGATATTATGTTATGTAAATAATATAGCACGGCTCACTTGCAGGATACCTACTAATTAAATGAACTACGTCGATATCGTTATTATTGAAAACTGTTTCCTGTTATCTACGTCGACTACCTATGTGTTATAAAAAATTGCTATTCAACAAATCACATGAATTAATTGGTATTGTCAAAAATAAGCTCATCTTATAATTTATGTATACGGGTGTCCCACCATCGGTATACTAAGCTCAAAGGAGGTTATAGTTTTGCACACGCCGAGTACGTAAAAAATACTTATAAAATTCCAGGCGCATTTTTTTTCAAATGGTTGAATTCTTAAAACTCTATATGTACACCCCTAACAAGCAACCCGCCTAACTTTTCCACCCACACGTGAGCTATCTTTTAAGATTATGTTTTCATAGACAAAACGCTCACATTAGCGAAGCGGTATATGGCGGCTGCGCGAAGCTAGAGAAGAAATCATGGATTTTAAGGAAAAATTTAGCAATAAATTTTTGACGTAATTTTGTTGTTTAAGTATTTTTTACGTGATCAGTGTATGTAAAAATAAAAGTCCCTTCGCGCTTAGTATACCGATTGCGCGACACCCTGTAGAAATAAAATACAAACGAGCGATATTTACGCACGTATTGCCACAAACAACCGCTTAGACAAAGTTACGAGTATATAAATACGTGCCGAAGCAGTTTTCTCTAAAAATACCACACACTCTGTCGTCAAACGTATGATTAACTCTACCGATGTCTGCACGAAGCGGAAAAACGTCGACACCCAAAATAACTGGTGAATATTTCCGACTTGTATTACGATCTACTCGTGGAAATGATGGCTAAAGACGGTCGGCGCGCGCGCAACTTCCGGAGCGCAAGTAAACATGGCGTCGGTGAGCCAACATGGCGAAGTTTCCGGTCGTGCCGATTTACATGTGATGGCTGACTCTGGCTTACTCACTGCATTTCTGCGCCGTGATTCAGCCTTACGCAACATGTAGATTGTAGGTGTCCACCAACCGAAGCGTTTTGGAATTCGTTGTCTGGCAATAACTCAAGGTCCCGTTGTTGATTTCAGCTGCCCGCTCGTCTGTCCGAATCTAGCAGACATACGCGTTATTCAGTTTACACATAACATAAACCAGTTTATACACCGTCCAAACTTTTCCGTAGTTACAAGATAAATAAATATTATAAGAAATCTTTAAATATGTATGTAGAGCTGTGAAGAAGTGTTAAATAGCATCGCAAATATATTTAAATATAGGTATATATAATATAATAATGTTCCTTAAAATATACTATATTATAATAATGTTCCTTAAAATATTGCCAAAACTTATATATGAAAACTTGTTTTTTATGATCTACGAGAGGACTTATACAAATCACTGTCATTCCTTATGCCTAGTAGCTTGTACGAACATTAATAAAAAATGAGATATTTCAGCAGAATACACAAACAATTTAACACAAGATACAAAAAGTGGAGACGAGACACCAGCGAGGTAAAAACATCCAATTACACACAAGACTACAATTAGACAACCTAGTTATCTTAATTAGCAACTTACACGTCTTCAAAGATGCAGCCGCGCCAATAAAGTAGCAATCCTTTTATATGCACGCTGCTTGCCTTATACAAACAAAGTAGGTGAATTAATTACTATTTAAACGGTGTAAAGTGTAAATAACAATCGAAACAGGTTTGCGACAAATACAGCAGGTATTTTTTATATATATTTTGACGATACAATTCAGTTTAGTATCAGCTAGCTGCCATACATTACATATGAAACTCAAACTCAAACATTTATTTATTCAATTAGACTTCTTCTAGAAGCACTTTTGAAACGTCATTACATATTTTTAACATTTACCACCGATTCGGAAAGCAGTATCTACGGAGAAGAACCGGCAAGAAACTCCATAGTTGTTCTTTTAAATCATGTCAGTTTTACATTAGGTACCACTTACTACTAAAAGCAAAAGATTTTAGAAACAATAAATTATGTATTAGTTTGATTTAATACGGCTTTAACTGATAGACGTAGACGTAACTATAATAGAGTATAATTAATTAATTCACTATAATTATTACGTATCATGAATCATAATCGTTAATAAGAAGAATCGAATAGAGCTCCCAGATATGTCACATGCAACTGCTGAATTATTGAAACAATGATCCAACTTTCACCATCTAGATATATAGATCCATCCATCCATATAATATATATATATAATATATAGATCTAGATTTAAAAATCTAGACAATACTACATAATATAAAGATCGGGTCAACCGGATATATTATTCAAAGCATATTTTCAAAACACTTAAAATATATAGAAATTTAGAGCCAGACACATTTTTCTTAACGATTTCCGTTCGCGATCGAATAAATCTCACATGAATGTAAAAGTATCGTTTGGCACTAGATAAGTTTTAATAACATTAGCGAGGCGAAGGTAAACGGGCAAGGTTGTCGCACCGGCGGCCGTGGCACTGAACTTGGCTTGGCTTTCTTCGATGACTTCCCGCGACTCGCTCCCACTAACCGTGAAACCGTTTCAACATCAATTTAAAAGTTATTATCTATTATCTGATTACTCACTATTCATTTATCTCTGAGTCATATTCACAAGTTAGATATTTTTTTACGTTATTAGAGTGTTGCATGAGGAAAGTCATAGGTCCCAGTCGTTTTATTTAATTATGTTACGACTACATAATATGGTGGCGGATTTGACACACTACCACACTTAGATATTTTCAGTAAAATAAATAAATATAAAATTAATTAATAACTAAATAATATTTGCATTTAAATTCCGATCGATTTTGTGAGAAGTGGATTGAATTTTATATGTATAAGATCAACATAAATGTATTCATGAATCGTTGAAATGAGTTACGATTTATATTTATTTCCCAGAACTAACAATTAAAGCAAAGCAGTTCAATTCTAGTCCATTGAATCAGTCCCTCCAAGGGGGGTCTAGAGTGAGTGCGTGAGTTAGTAACGTAAGATGTTTCTTCGGAAACATGTCAAGAGTCCCTAGGTAATAAACATACTAAAACCCCGGGACACTAGGAGGAGCCCCGGAGTGGGGGGAGGGGGGAATGGGTCCATTTTTTCATTTTTCGCTTAAATCTCAAAAAACGGTACATGTTAGAGAAAAACTTTCAAGGAAAAGTTTAAAGGCCATAAAATTATCTACAAGTTGTACCTAAATCATTTTTTTTCTATTCGCAGCCGTTTTCGAGCTACATCCTATGAAAGGTGAAAAATTCAATTATCGTAACTACCCTAATAAAATTCAATTCCTCCTAAACGCCTCCATGGTGGAATTTGGTATTTTTATCAATGATAGACCTAATTATGAGCAATCTATCTGTACCGGTCACAAGTTGCACTTTTGAGTTTTTTGGAAGAAAAAAAATAAAAAGTTCAAGTATCGTAACTACTCTAATAAAATTAAATTCCCCGTAAACGCCTCCGTGGTGGAATCTGGTATTTTTATCAATGATAGACCTAATTATGAGCAATCTATCAGTACCGGTCACAAGTTGCACTTTTGAGTTTTTTGGAAGAAAAAAATAAAAAGATCAAGTTCAGTAACTCAAACTACCCTAATATAATATTTAGACAATCGATTCCTCCTAAAGGCTTCCATGGAGGAATGTGTTTATTTTAGCAATTATAGACCTAATTATGAGCAATCTATCTGTACCGGTCACAAGTTGCACTTTTGTGTTTTTTGGAAGAAAAAAAATAAAAAGTTCAAGTATCGTAATTACCCTAATAAAATTCAATTCCCCGTAAACGCCTCCGTGGTGGAATCTGGTATTTTTATCAATGATAGACCTAATTATGAGCAATCTATCAGTACCGGTCACAAGTTGCACGTTTGAGTTTTTTGGAAGAAAAAAATAAAAAGATCAAGTTCAGTAACTCAAACTACCCTAATACATATAATATTTTGACAATCGATTCCTCCTAAAGGCTTCCACGGAGGAATGTGTTTATTTTAGCAATTATAGACCTAATTAAGAGCAATCTATCAGTACCGGTCACAAGTTGCACATTTGAGTTTTTTGGAAGAAAGAAATATTTTTTGATCGATTGATGTGATAAACATGGGTATGTAGTATGGGGAAATTGTTTGAGCCAAAATCATTTTTTACTGCGTGTAACTCAGAAACGGTAGGATATAGGAAAAAATGATTTAGGTACAACTTGTAGATAATTTTATGGCCTTTCAACTTTTACTTGAAAGTTTTTCTCTAACATGTACCGTTTTTGAGATTTAAGCGAAAAATGAAAAAAATGGACCCATTCCCCCCTCCCCCCACTCCGGGGCTCCTCCTAGTGTCCCGGGGTTTTAGTATGTTTATTACCTAGGGACTCTTGACATGTTTCCGAAGAAACATCTTACGTTACTAACTCACGCACTCTAGAACTTTTTATTCAATGGACTATTCGGTCAAACGGCTTGTTTTTAATTACAAAAGCGATAATATTCTGTACACAACAAAACACTCAGTCAAGGTTCATTTATCAAACTGGGTTCATTCGATACAGAATACGGAGACCCATTTTTAATTATATACTTTATCGGAAATAAAAATAAATGCTCTACTTCCTAGTCTTAGCACTACCTACTTCCTACACTAGATATTCACGGATAAATAAATTTGAGTAAAAAAGTTTTTGTTTAGTGAATAATATTAAATTAAAAAAGCAGATAAAGCAACATAAATATTTTTTCCGTTGTTTGCAGGGACAATAAGATGTTTATAACTCTGCCAGATCGGACGATCGATGCAGATGTAGGTACATATTTAGTAAATGTTTTATGTGAAAGATAAAATTAATTGGAAGAATGGAAAATACATATGTCGATCGAGCAGTTATTACAGAGTACATACGTAAATCGTATCGATAACAACTAATTTTTTGTTCCAATAATTAATTGCTTATTGTCATTCATTTGATTCCGTAGCATCATTTTCAATGCGGATGTGTTTAAGGCTTTAATAGGGGCTAGCGACCTTGGCGACGATTTACAAGGCGGGATCGGGGGACGACCGCGGAATCTACCGTAGTAAAAGTACGTATAAAAATTATTAAAAAGATATTTTCATATGGAATCAAAATTTAAAACAACCATGCCCTGTGTTTCAATTTCATAAACACACTGTAAAAACACTACAATAATTGATGTTATATTGACTTAGCGTTTTGGTTTAAAGTCCAAAAATCGACCTCAGTTCATGATTTTTTTCCAAAGACCTGATTATAAAATAAACAAATTAAAACAACCATGCCCTTTATCATATTCGAAACTTTAATATACATTTTTTTTAGATATGTACATTAAGAATCTAAGAAGAAAAACGGTTATAACTAGAGTTAATTTTCGGTATTAAAAGGGAATTCTACCCGATTCAGGCCTTAAATGCTGCAAAAACTAAGTATGTATTGACATTAATTACTTGCGTGGATCGCAAAGGTTATGTGCTCAAGGTTATCCGTTAAACATAAGTAGTCGAATGTTGTCGATGATGTCTTTTAACAATGCGTCCATTTAAGAAAATGTATCGAGACAACGACCATTTTTACAACAATTTATCGATCGACATTTTATTTAATTAGATTTAAAAAAAAGATAAGAAATACAAGATATGAACGATTCCTAAATTTATTTAAAAGAGAATTTAACTGGTTAAAGAGTAAAGTTGAGCGGTGATTTCAAGATACCCACACTTGTATCTCATATATTTACTTATAAACACAACATTATATTAGTTACTCGGAACTGCGTGTGACGTAACGATGTGTAATGTAATCATCGATATAACTTAGCTTACTGGACTTAGAGTATATATACTATCTATAGAGTGAGAATAACCAAGTGGGAACAGTAGGCACAGGTGGGAACAACACGACGTTCCCGCCGCGAGCGCTCGTAGTCGTGGTTGACCCCGCATGGGCGTAAGTACCGCGGACTTGCGATCCTTATCCGCAAGTCCATCCCTCACACCCCACTCCCCGCTTTGACATCCCAATCCTTTTCCGCGCTCGGCATCGAGGCGGAGTTTCCGGTGGGCAGGCTGCGAATGTATGCTGTATACAGGCCGCCCGGGGGGAGAGTTGACACGAACGAGGTGAAACGTCTTTTCGCCTCGAGCGTGCCGACGATCGCCGCGGGTGACTGGAACAGTAAGCATTCGCACTGGCTATCCCGCCTCGATTGTTGCAACGGCAAAGCCCTTTATAACATTATCGATTATAACGACATTGTTATAGAGGGCCCTTCCGAACCTACTCATTATCCTCGTACAGACTCCCACCAAGCGGACGTCATCGACTTTACGATTCACAATGTGACTCGCCAGTCGATGACGCAAACTGTTATTGTGGACGATCTCGGCTCAGACCACCTGCCGGTATTGGTCGAGATCACCGCAAACAGTTCCGCGCTTGCCCCATCCTACTCCCGCCGGTGTGTTAATTGGGAGTTATTTGCGAATACGCTTGAGCGCTCTACGCCCTCACGCGCGGTTTCAAGCGCCGAGGACGTGGAGATATTCGCAAATGACTTGCATGATGCACTCAAGTCCGCCCTTGTCCAAGCCACGACTCTTAAACCGTCCACGTCCATACTTCCCCCCATTCCTTCTCATATCAAAGCCCTTATCCAGAGGAAGCGAGCTTTGCGACGGCAGTGGCAGCATTCGCGCTGTCCCACCCTCAAGCGGCAACTTGCTCGTTTGCGTGAGCAAGTTAGCGATGCGCTTGAGGCGAACAGGATCGAGGGCTGGCACCGTGCGATCGACTCGGCCGCCGAGGACTGGCCCTCGCTCCACAACCTCTGTCGCAGGCTTAAATCTTCAACCGCCCCCGCGCGCCCACTCACCGATTCCGCGGGTAATTATATATACGCCCCTCAGGGTCGCGCTGACTTGTTCGCCGAACATCTGGCACAAGTTTTTCAGCCGAACCCCCTGACGCCGTCGAGCGCCGCCCACGCAGCGGTGGTGAACGAACACCTATCAGGTTTCCTAGCATCACCGATACCGCCCGCTGAGGAAGTATTCTTCACCTCCCCGTCCGCCGTCCGCCGTGCGATTTCGCGTACAAAGTTGCGCAAAGCGCCCGGTGAGGACGGCGTGACGAACGAATCCCTCCGCCACCTCCCCCGTAAAACAGTCGCGGCTTTGTCGCGGCTGTTTAACGGTATATTACGCGCCGGTCATTTCCCTTCAGTGTGGAAAACCGGTCGCGTAATAATGATCCCGAAACCCGGCAAGAATGCCTCCTTAGCGGGCAGTTATCGACCCATCACCTTGTTGAGCACAGTCTCCAAAGTGTTCGAGTCACTACTGCTGCCTATGCTGCGTCCGTACGTGTCGCCGCGCGCTGAGCAATTCGGCTTTCGCTCGGCACACAGTACCACCCTTCAGGTATCTAGAGTATTGCACCATGTCAGCTCCGCCTTGAACAGGAATGAGAGAGCGGTCGCAATATTCCTAGATATCGAAAAGGCTTTCGACCGCGTCTGGCACGAGGGTCTTATATATAAGATCCTTACCACTACCCAGTGCCCCGCGCGGCTCGTGAGGATATTGCACTCCTTCCTCACGGACCGCTCCTTTCACGTTTCCGTGTCCCTAGCCATTTCCCGAAACCACTCTGTGCAGGCGGGTGTCCCGCAGGGCAGCTGTTTATCGCCCGCGCTATACTCCGCCTACACAGATGACTTCCCCTCCCCCGCGCCAAATTCTAATCAAATCCTCGCACTATACGCCGACGATGTAGCTTTAATCGCCGCATCGTTGAATACAACGCATGCGATGGTTAAGGCGCAACGCTGGCTTGATGAGTTGCCTGCGTATTTCGATCGTTGGCGGATATCCGTTAACGCGCGAAAGACACAGGTGATTCGGTTCGGTGGTTTGACTCCCTCCCACCAACTCACTCTGGCTGGTGAGCAGATCCCATGGTCCGATACCGTCCTTTACCTAGGTGTAACTATTGATTGCCGGCTTCGCTTTAACAGCCACGTGAAGCAAGTAATTAACAAGTGCAAGGCCGCCCACGCAATACTCCGTCCGGTGCTATACTCCGAACTCCCGCTACGTATAAAGGTAAGCGTTTATAAAACCTACCTACGGCCGCTCCTCACGTACGCCGCGCCCGCCTGGTATGTGTATGTGTGTGAAAGCCTGCGCCGCAGAATGCGTGCGCGGCAGTCACTCGCATTACGCGCTATCGTCGGTGCGCCGAGGTATGTGAGAAACGAGCTAATACGTAGCGATCTCGGTGTAGAAACGCTGGATGAGTTTATCCTTCGTCTCTCCCAAAATATGTTCTCGCGGGCGGACGCTTCCTCTCATGATCACCTCCGAGAGATTGCTCCGCACCGCGCTATTCCCGGGTCGCGTCGTCCAAATCCGCGCGACCTGTTACCACCCCCCTCTCCTAAGGCGAACACGCCGTCCTCACCACCGGCATTGCAAACAATGCCGGCGCCCCATACCGCGCTTCCAGCGCCACCTACCGCCCACGCACTCTGTGCGCCCCTCACTATTCCCTCCTACCAAACCTACTCCCACGCGCAAATAGCGCAATCCTATACAACGCCCCCACCCACGCAAGCTTCGCCTGCGACGGCGCTCTCTATCGCGCCGTCTGTCGCCTCACCCTGCATAACTCCTACACAGTCGGTACACAACGTACCCAGCCAATCCACCGCCCACTCCCACGCGCTATTGGCGCCTCCTACCACACCCATCGGTTTTGTGTCGCTCCCGGGTTCCCTGTCCGTCCCCGGCTTAGACACAAGTCTAAGACGGGCTCGCAAAACCAAACACAGGTCGGTCGAGTCTTCGCAAAATGCGAAAAGGTTTAAAGTCTCTAAGTCGGGCACAGTCTCCTATACTGTGCCCCAATCTACAAAAATTTATATTCCTAAACAGGGCGATTCGTCCTCCCAGTAACCTGCCCGTATTAGCGGGCAGCGCTATCAACCTGCTGCAGAGGACGAATCGTCCTGAACAGCATCCCCCACGCAGCCTCCTTCGGAGGCCGCGTGTGTGAAGACCCTTGCTGCAGTCGTGGTTGAGTGCTGTCGAAGTGCGTTGCTCTGGAATTTTTTTCATATTTACGAATAAACATGGTGAAATGTGCAGTTCTATCTTGCAAAAACGATACTAGAAAATACACAAAATTGAAATCCAGTATCACATTTCATCAGTAAGTCGATTGTTATACTTATTTTTATGAAAATAAATTTAGCATCGCGGGGGTGAAGGGGAGGTGGGAGGCGGACACGCGCAGGCTCGCTCGCGCGCCTCACTGCCACCACGTGATCGTAGTGATGTGACCTGACCAACGCTGTACTCGATATAAAGTTTACGAGAAGAACTATATTTTAACAAATTATTTATTTAACTTTAAAATTAAAACTCTTTTAAAAATTTATTATAAATAAATTTGTGGTGTGTTTTGTATGATACACTTTCTAATATTCTGAATGCGAAAGTATTACTTATAGTGTAAATGTAAAGTATGTAATTTAAATTTTACGATATATTTTCTGAACCGCTAAATTGATTTTGAAGATTTTGATAGTAGAATGGATAAAATTAAATAAAAAAAAAAAAATATTAATATTATTTATTATATTATCATTTTAAATTATTAATTATTTCTTATTTTTATTTAACATTTTTAAAACATTATTATTAGTTTTTGATTTATTATTAAAGAAATAGCACTAAACCCGATCTTTTATTTTTATTAACTTGATTATTTAAAAAGTACTCACGTTTTTCTGATATTCCATTTAAACATATTTTTTAAAGTACTTATAATTAATACAAGAAATATTCAAATGGAATAAACAAACTTTATTCAGTTGGTAAACAAATTTAAAATTACATATTTATACTTTATTCATATATTTTTCCTTTAATAACTTATTGACCATAAAATTTACTTATGATACATATTTATTTACATAACTTATCGATAGTTCAACACGCA
Organism: Colias behrii; assembly: GCA_029959065.1. Taxonomy (NCBI): domain Eukaryota; kingdom Metazoa; phylum Arthropoda; class Insecta; order Lepidoptera; family Pieridae; genus Colias; species Colias behrii. The sequence goes on along the minus strand of JARWMC010000005.1, from coordinate 8,522,179 downwards.
ATTGATACCTACCCATCCCTATTTGTCACACACACATCTATATAGTATCTATAGCTCATCTGCCTACGATGTGCACTGAGCAATTTGTGCAATACACGCGCTCTAAACTATTGTAATATATACTCTAAGTTACTGGATAATAAGCCTCATACAAGCAGCTAATGTAGATGGAAATACCAATAAGTAATCAAACATAACGGCTTGGATGTTGCGTGTTGACAATTATGTTTTTATTATCGAAACACACATTGCGTTGAGATGAAAGTAAACTTCGCATTGTTATCATATTATGTGTTTTACAACATGCATCTTTAGTTAGTTCATAGTGATTTTACAATCCTTTATAATCAAAAACACAAGGTTTTTGAATTTAAAGTAGTTCTAAATCCCTTCAGTCCATAGTCACATATATGATAGAAGTATAATATTTTATTAAAAAATAGATATATGTACTTAATTATTATTTTGTTTAAATTTAATAATTTTGCAGAAATCGTGTAAAATTTACAAACCTATTCATATGTTGATTCATACTGTAAAACAATATAACTCGCATTTAAACTATGAATGTATGAATCTAGGTTTTTGTATATCAATGTCCACAATCCCACTTCCGCGTAGCTCATCCCGCTAGCGACCTAGCCTCCCGTTACCAAGCGAGCCCGTTACGTGATGCGCCTGACCCGGATCCGATGCGACGAGCACCTAGCCTCTTGCAGGAAAAACGCATTTCTTGTCGCTTGTCGCATACACGTGACATGTATTACACATAGGGTTGCCAACCGTACTATAATATATAGTATTGTACTATATTTCGGGTCTGCGTACTATATACTGTTGAAAACATATATAGTACGCAAAAATACTATATTTTCAACACCGACAAATGTAACAAACAAATCCTTCATTTAAAAAAAAAAATAAGAACGCGCCTTTTAATTGTTAAGATGGCTAAGTCATATAACCTATTGCGCATATACAGGGTTACCGGGAAAGTCGCACAGAATATTGAAGGACGTTATTATTCAGGTCATTTCTGATCGAATTGGTCCCATAATATGGTATCCGAAACCTAACCGTTATGGAGATATTGAATTAATTTTATTATTAAATTTATATTGAAGCTGTTAGTAATAGGTTCAGTTTTTATTGATCATTTTTATTAATTGGCATGTCTTCTAATTGGAAACATAAAAAAACCGAGCCCTAGTAGCTCCAATCGAAAAAAATCGATAGAAAAGCCAAAAGAAAAAATATTTTTATTAAATATCTTTAAAATTCAATATCTCCATAACGGTTAAGTTTCGGATACCATATTATGGGACCAATTTGATCAGAAATGACCTGAATAATAACGTCCTGCAATATTCTGTACGACTTTCCCGGTAACTCTGTATACCAGTGGCGAGAAGAAAGAAACAGAAGTAGTGTATCATTGATAAAAAATGAGCTTTTGATTTATATTAATGATATTAATCTAAAAATTGCATGTGTTAAATAGCATATGACACTTTTATTTTAAACAAAAAGCTGTTACACAGTGCGAGAAGTGCAAAAAATATAGTTTTTATAAAAATAAATAATTAACAAATACAATATATTTGTCTATTTTTTTTTTGTTTTTCCCATAAAATACTATATTTTTTTTAAATGTACTATATTTTTTACACCTTATTTTGGAAAATACTATATTTTGATGATGAAGTGTTGGCAACCCTAATTACACAGTTGATACGATTCGGTGAGACGACGCCGACGATGTACATATGGTACGATCAAAATGAACTAAATGATATTGTTATCGCCTTCATTGGACGGTAAGAAACTCTACCGTCATTTATTGTACTTAATGAAAAAGACAAGACTGTCACATATTTTAAGCTAAAATAGGCAGTTGTTATTCTACCACGAGTAAAATGAGCTTATCATTATTTGATTTCATTGAAAAGAATTATGAATAGTCTTATTTTATATCAAATATTTTTCGTCGCTAAATCTAATTGCATAAACAAGGAAAATAACTAATTACTAACACCTTCCTTAATTTGTGCATAATCATCTACTATATAAAAATAAGTCGGGTTTTCCTTCCTGACGCTATAACTCCTGAACGCACCAACCGATTTCCACGGCTTTGCATTCGTTGGAGGGCTATAAACCTCTCGGGCTCCGTGAGGTTTATAGCAAAGAAAAGGTGTCTCTGGTCCGGTTTGCTAGTCATGAAATAATTGTATCGTCGCCGGTTTGACTGAATCATTGAACACATACATCAGGTTAGTCAGTGATTAGACGTGTGTCACGCTAGAGAACAGATACTGCCCTGACGGATAAAATGTGTAGCAATTGACACACACACGTGTAGCAATTGACGGTAGCACGACGCTGACTGAACTGAAGTCTGAAACGTGACGGCACCGGGTGAGTGGGGATAAAAGTATGATACATGTATGGAAAGATTATTTGACGTGCCTGACCGGTGACGTCACTGATAGATTTCGTGCCGGCGACTGTCGTGTGGGAACAGAGTCATACTAGAACTATTGATACATATTTTTTTTTAATCCTGTCCGGTGACGTGCCGTGACGGTGACTGATGTGTGTGAGTGCACCTTAATGTATATAATAATATATCACAATTTTGTCAGTATAGATACATATTGTTTTATCTTCAAGCATAACACACTATTGAAAAAGAAATTGTTGAGTATTCTTTTTCGTGTAAACTAAAAAAATAGCACCCTATATTAGTGTACGAGTCGTATGCGACATATCGTCGGATTGTAGCCAATAGACGTAATTAAAAGCGCAAGTAGAGTGTAAGTCGGACCGCTATGGCGACGGTGACACTTACTTAGCAGGGTGGAAGGCACCGTGTTCTGTGAAAAATGTCGCGGCTCTGCGCTCAAGATAAAAGTGCCTGTTACTAGGTGAATACCACTTTTAATTATCAATCGCAAGGCTTCCGTGTTTTAAAGAACGCGGAGTTAATGCGAACGTTTTCACTGTTCTTCAGAAAACGGTAATATAAACTTTACATATACGGATGCTTTTTTGCAATTACGTACCTACCTACTTAATTTGTGTACTGAGGTACGACCTAAGTGCATAATTTAATACGGTAACTAGATAACAATAGACATAGGAAATTACTAATGTACAAATAGTAAATACCTTTCATTACTTAGAACCAATTCCATTGCTGTCTTCTACCTTTATATGACCGGCATTCGTTGATACTTTTGCAATGGTAATGATAATGACATAGAAATGATGGGCCATACAATGACAGGTTCTCTACATTAATAACATCTAACCCAGCTCATTCCATTTGCGCCAAGATGAATACCACCGGTCCACGTTTTTCATCCAGTTGTAATACAAATATTTCGCGTGTATGTCCGCTCTGTCTATATTTATTTACATCAGTCATTACAATTTGCCGCGAGTCGCCGTGTAACACATAGCCGTCGCGCCAGGAAGTACGCCCACGCATTTTGGCTCCGCAATCCACACATAGCAGACAATCTTAATGCCAATAAACGTTTTGGGAGCAATGAGCAAATATATGCGCTTTCTTATATGGGATGTGATAATAGCGCCCACTATATTCGCATTGAAGTCAACATGCCTAAATACATTTTCAGCGTCACATTTTTTTTTCTTGTAGTTAAAATCGTCAATCGTCTACTCACTACTGTATTACTTTAAATCCCTTTATCACTCATAGATGCCAAGCGGTTTAAAGCCATGCAAAGGAGTACCTACCTAGTTGAATGCCAAGTAAAACTAAGATAATACCACATAATTCATAGAATGACATATGTTTATGGTAATCTAAAGTGATTTCCGAGAAGGTATATTGTAAAGAACTTGAAAATTCACTACGATAGGTACTTTATTGGTGAAGAATTTCAAATCATTCAACGGTCAAAGTCGCAAATAGCAGGTCTAGTATATAATTAGCCCTGTATAAATTTAAATATATAGTTATCTGATGTATAGTAAATTAAATATTTATGACATTGCATGATGCAATTTATAATACAATTTCATCTAAGAAATAGATTTAATTTATGTGATTAAAATTACTTAGAATTCTTAAGCAATTAGTTAAACCACCATCAAATACGTTGACGTTATTATTATCATTTTTATATATGATCAATGATGATAACATTTACAGATTTGCACATAAACACAAGACAAAACCGATTAAATTTTTGGAAAAAAAGGCATTAGGTATATTTTATTGGTTCACAATCCAAATCATAATCAGAAATTATGCCACAAAGTTGAGATGATGAGTCTTATTTTAGACTACTATATAAGGAGGCGCCTACCAACACACAACAAGAAAAGTCAAATCGGATTAATATCGAAATAATATTAAACATACTATTCTATAGAAGCCTTACAAACAATTTTGTTAAATGTAGAGAATTTTAATATACATACATATTATCATACAGACGAGCCAGCAAAAAGTATGCATAAATTAGAATTATTTGCAAGCAGGAAATACCGAGATGCCACTCGGGAAACAAAAAAGACAAAAGCTACCATTTTAGCATATAAGTATATTCGTCATACCTACCTCCTGCCTACAGCAGTGGTCACACCAAAAGTCTAGGTATTTTTATTTTGAGGAATTTTATGGAATAAGTGGTTACATTCTTGGCAGCTATGTCAATTATTCATCAATCGTACTCCACACACAATTGGAAATTACGATGAATTAACAGCTCGCAGTCCATTCAAAGCGAAAACCAAAAGCAGTCCATAAAAGTGAACAATTGATGAGAGTCAATCTTGTCAGACAGCATGGAGCAAGACGCGGGTAGGTGACGTGACAATGACTACGGTCAGTCAGAAAAATAATTATTAATTGGCCTTCAAGCACAAAGAAACGGAAATATAAAACTTCTGCGACGGACCCCCGCAGCGAGAGACGCTTACCTGACTTTTGCCCTGGCATTGTGTACCAATTCAAAGGAAGGTTTACCTTTGGGACCCTGTGGGAAATTGCGCAACTATGACGGTTATGCCTTTCAAATTCTATGAACCATTAATTTATCGAAGGTAGTATCATAGCCGAGTTGATGCTCAGCCAGCATGAACGGAGCCTTTTTACAATCCTTTCAATCTTTATCTTACACGGTTGGAAATATGTAATCCTAGATAAGGGTTCAGTTGCAAACGGTATGATTAAAATGATTATGTTTTGTTATCTGTTTTTCACATTGTGTAACTGTAGAAAACGGATCATAGTCTAAAGTACAGGTACATTGTTCATTATACTTTTGTATAAATATTAATGTAAAAAATAATCACCATTTTGTTTCTAACTTTAATCAAATCTAAGCTACGAAACAAAATGTAATAACAAAACACTAATAAATGTCGAATTATTGTAAAAAAAATCGGAGCCACTTTAGTTTAAAAACGAAGATAAGCATAAAATTATAAATATTACCTCGAGTCAATTACGGTTTAAAAATGATTAAAATATCTGTTAAACTTAAAATGAAGGAAGTGGAGAACTGGAAATTGTGCTATAACAATTAATAAACTAAATTTTCTGTAACATTGTTACCTGCATTATTATAATCATCGTTCATTAATCTTTTGTAACTTATCAGAGCAATTTATCTGCAAGTTAAAAAAAGTTAAGAATAATCAGATAATTGTATATTCACAGTTCACACCTCTTTGTTCTGATGGAGGCGCAACCTGAAGTGGATGTCCGTATTCGTCGAAATGCGATGTCCACTGGCCGTTCTATTTCTCACAGATGAGTGTCAAACAAATCCAAAAATGTTTCCTAGAAGGGACTGCGCGGCGCTTTGGACCCTTCGATTTTTTGTTCTCTTAAAGATAATAAATGATGCACTTGAAAAAAAGATCCGACCTGTTCACGAGATAACGATCGGGAATGATTTTTATGGAAATGTGCGCCGGAATTATAACAATCAGGAATCCTTTGGGATGAGGTGGAGCGAGCAGACAATGCGTCGGCAAATGTTAAGCTAAAGGAGGCACTCATCCTCATATCTGATCGATGATACTTCTTAACTTGTAATAGTAATAATTGCAATACCTACAGATAACATCGGAATTAAAGATTTTCTAGTCATTTTGACTAATATTTCACTACCTTCGGAGCAAGACGAAATTCTATCCGACTTATTAAATAAATATTTGTACCTGTCTATTGATTTTTGTGCATAATAATATTAGGCATAAAGAAAGATACCATAAAATAGAGCTAATCATTATCATAAGACACTAATTTCTACTACCGCTAAAATGTTAAGCCGGTTTAAAGTTTGCATTCACTATTCATCCCTGAAAGTAACGCCGGCGTCTACTTAGCACAATAAGTAGAAAACTAACGCACTAGTCGTACCCGATCCTTTGTGTTTCTACAAATAATGAAATTCCCACAAAGCACTTGAGTCTTTTATTTCCTCTTTTTCAATTGCTCTCAAAAATGTGAATGTTAATATCCTATTATAGCACAGTTTGGGATGTTTCTACGAAAATCCTTTTACATAATTGATAATACTTTGCAAGTGAATACCGTTTAGAATACCCTATTTAGGGTATTCTTAATATATAAATATATTTATATTGTATGCATAATAATTTGATGATAATAATACCTACTTCTGAAAGAATAACAAAAACACTCGAGTACAAACAAACAAGGCGCAGATACTTTAAAGGGTAAAATATGCACAAAATTACAACGAAATAGATTAATTAAATTTTTGTTTTGTGTAACACAGGAAGTTTAATAAAATATATATTGAGTTTGTAATAAAAGATAAAATGATAGAAATGCACTTTAATAATATCGTGTTTACAGTGAACACATTGAGTTTTGACTTTTGGTAGGTACATAGGTATTTAAGCAAAACTTGAAAACCTTCGCATTGCATTGCGGAAAAATATTTAATCGAGTGTTTTATTGTATTTCTTAAAAAAAATATTAGATATCATTACTAATAAAATGTTATCATTATTTAACATGAGTAGCTATTTAATTATACAAAATATATGAAAGCAACGCTATCACTCAGGTTTGTAAAAGGCAAACTTTAAACTGTTGTTGCACATCACAATAGCCACCTCGGAGCTCGATCCGTAAGGGAACCACTGTTTACCACTTCGTTTTTCATTCAACCTATTGTTCGGAAGTGAAGATGTGCTTTATCCTGGATATAAAATGTTTCCCTTTGTGCGAAAGTTAATATTTTAGACCGAATGAAATTCACTACCATTGAACACCGCGATGTTACCTGCCTTCAATAGAATAAGCGTGCGGATTGCACACTTATTATGTGAAGATTTTTGTAAATAGACGATATCTAAAAACGACTCATGGCTAATGCAAAGTATGCATTGCAAGCATTTCATAAGTGGGCTGGCCGTTGTAATTGATCGACGCAAAAAATAACCACTCCTCTAGCGGCCAACAATACACGTCGTTTCATAGAAATCGTCATAAATCTAAAAGCCCCGATTATAAATTTGTAAAAAACGATTATTAAAATCATACGAGATCATAAAAGATGTTTTGTTAGCATTATTTGTGTTATGTAACTCAAACATAATTATACCAAATAAAACATTAACTCGGAATTTTGGAATATACGATTTGAATGTCTTAAAAAGCCACGTATGTTAGTAGATATTGATTGACTTTGATCATCATTGGAAACGTAAGGTTCCAGTTTTCATTTCAGTCTTTAGAGCATTATCGAGTAGGTACCAACTGATCGCGGAACACTAAAAATATCCACGTAATTACAAGTCAACGAAGCGCTATGTAATGTATGTGTAGTGTGTGCTGTGTACTGGATGGACATAGCTCGTCGCGTTGTCGACCTTGAATGACGCTAGAACGTTTTCCTCACTTCACTTCCTACTTGATGCCATCTTGGCTCGACTTGACCTGTCGAATACAACCAAAGGTGCATTCACAATGCATTATGCGTAGATCAGGCACATGAAATGGATGCTTATAAATGAATTAAGAGCAACAAATTGATGTCAATTTAATAAATCACATCCATTAAAGTCCATACGCTCTCTCGATGGAATATTTCTGAGCAATCTATGTAGCTCATAATAATTGGGAAGAATGTGATGAAGTCATAAAATTTAAACCATATATGAAGACAAATCTTAATTATTAAAATATTCCAAATGTAAATTGACAGATACATCTTTTAAATAAAATAAAGCAGTAAAGACCCTAAGCTAAGTGTTTATAAAACCATGTTTTTTACAATATATAATAAAAAAATAACGTAAATACTATAATATACGGTAATAATTGAATAAGACCGGTTAAAAATAACATGAAACATAGTAAAATAATATAAGATTATGTCTGTTGACGCAGTACCTATTACATTTCCTTACGTAATCAGGAATGAGGAACGCAACAAAAACCGCGGAACCGACAATAAATGATTTGTCATACTTTGTGTGTACCAAATATTTATCATCTCTGATTAAAAAAATAATATAATATTTATTTTACATTTTCCGGGTTATTAGCTCTACTCATTTCGTCACGAATAGTTTCAATATATGTATTATTATAATAATCAAAGAAGTAAGATCAGTTTTTGTAGAAGACCGCGGCAGCAGATTTTTATTAATGATGATGATAATGGAGAATTTTATCGAAATAATTTAGATTATCTTTTTTTCTTTATTTACTTTGTCATAAAAGATAAATTAAGTAAACAAAAGTACACATCTTTTATAGAATCTGATAGCGGAAAGATAATATTTTGAAAAAGCAGACATAACTACCTTATTTCGCAAGTAAATTAAAATTGCATTCTTGATAGTGAGTGAAACACAAAATTTAATTTGTGTGATTGTAAACAAAGAGACTATCCTTTGAATTGTTCTGTGGGCGCGAAGACGAGTACATTAAAAGCTCAGAACAAATATGATATGCGGAGTAATCTCGGTAATGGCCACATTTACCTTGCATTTCCCGGTTAGACCGTTGTTTAACCCCGTTGCTTTGGCTTTGTGTCGAGAGCAACGTTGCTTTCTCTAGAAAAATGTATACTTCCTGAGAATAACCAAGAGAATAATGGGTTCTGGTAACAGAGACGTGACAAGCAGGAACAATATCAACACGAGTGCAACCGTACACAATATCGCAACACCCCGCGCCCTTGCAATCTTCCTAATGAGTGAACCCTTTCACACGTCGGACAAAGTCGGGGTTTCACGGGTGATGTGACATGTATTCAGACTGTCTCTCATTGTTAGTTTTGTAAAAATGATATTTGTGACTAAAAATGTTCGCGGAAAGCATTAACTTTCTGGTTATGATTAAATTGAATACTATTTACCACGAAATAGAAAAACTCACTATAATGGTTCGAGACCTAAGTCAATAATCATTAAATTTTCCTTGCATTGTAAAAGCAAGATGAAAAATTGTTTACTTCCAATCAATTTAACTAGAACCGGAAAAAGTATTTAAGAGTAATTTAAATGTAGCATTCTTATCTGCATTAAGCGTGCCCTTGTATAATAGTTAATGGTTTCCCATTATCGATCTTGATTTTTAGTTAATTGTCTTATATATTTGGATTACTCTGACTCCACTTACAAGTGACACTATTTTTGTATTCAAATATTATTAAACGTCTTGAGGTTACAAATACAAATTTAAAAATGATTGTATTGGAAAATGCACAGGTTTCTAAGAGAATAATAAAAATATAACGGAATTTACACCTACACACCACATTTAGCTTTTATTAAATTTAACTAAAATAAACAATTCGCAGAGTGGTTTACGTGTAGCTGAACGATTAAATTTTAAGACTAGATTCCGAAAAAATATATTGCAGAAAAATCCAATGTATCTACTTAGCATTTCAAATAATGGTTATTCGTGCGTCATATCGTAGTCATTGTAATTACAACATAGAAAATGACAAATAAATCCATAACTTTAGAATCACAAAAATCTATTTATCCTTTTTGGTAGAGATAAAATATTAGATACCTGCATATTGTATAGGGTGAAAGGGGCGTGCTTAGAAACGATTTTACACCTGTATTGCCATCCTAATGAAGGGTTGATCGCGCTTCTCACGCTTCTCAAACTACGAAGACGGTTATAAATTTACTCTAATATATATCTCGATAATTGCTTAAATCTCATTCTTTGTTCTTGTCTCCCTGTATACAGTCCGTTTATTCAGACTAAAGAAAGTAGGTACGTAAAACAAAAACCGCTGTTATTATACTTACGTGACTTCGTGACACAGTCCCCTACACGTGAGATGGCAAAAAAAGAAGCCCGATTAACGAAGACATTATTTAATACTGTATTCAAATCTGCAATCTCAGGTGGAAGCCACACAAGTGCGAGCCCTGCATCCTTTCGAGAACCGTGCGTACCTAACCGTCACGTACCTAATTGCATTATGCCATTATTTACGTCGACGATTACCGCATTGCAAATAGCGACCAATGGACTGCGAAACTGTACAACCGTTCTATCACTTCTGTTGCATCTTGTGTAACTATTTTATAATATTCATTGTCACTTTGATTTAGTGTGTACCACAGTACTTCCAAGACGTTAAGATAATTCGTGATTACTTTTCCACTTACTTTTTTATATGGACCTAATTTTTTATCACTGCATACATATGAAATCAACCGATTGCTAATTTCCTATATTTATAACGTAGGTATATTATTTACAGTCGAGTAACGCAGCCGCAGCTATGAAAGCGACATATGCACGATTCGCCAAACAGCAATCGGTAACCCTTCGCTAAGAATGAATCAATTAATGACGTTTGTGTCTAATCCTCACTCGATGGCGACAGATGTGAACGACAGGAGGGATTTGCAGTAGAAATTCACATGCCTCCCTCCGAGTGCGGGCCCTCCCAATTCCGAATTGTGCAAACTACTGCCGCATCTGTCCACTTGCACTGCTTTGCACAATAGTGAAGTACACTGTACAACTATCGATATAGAAATATAATAAAATAAACGTTGTTCCATATCTTAATGATATTTCCTTATGGTACTTAATTAACTAATTAGTGTTCATGATAATATGTGATCGTAAATAATTGACTTTTTTTCTTTAAATAAACTGATATCAGAAGTAAGCAACTTTGAACAGACTATGTAACGTATTCATTTTACTTGCATAAGCGAATCTCATATAAATTAATTAAAAAAAAACAGACGGGTTGCAGAGAGGGGATAGCTGTCTACTCTCCATCCGTCTTACGCTTTTTCGATCGTCACGTGTCCTGACGCGAGTTTAAGATTTTATACCCATTACAGAAAAAGTGCTCAACGCCGCTAAAGAAGTTTTCACTTCAATAGAACTAATGGATCAAAGTGCAGTCGACACTTCCTGAAATCGCCAGTTTTGCAAACAACATCGGAACTGGTATTGTTTCTTACCAAGAATACTGCTTGATACATTATAACGGTTGACGCTTCCTGTTGCCAGTGAGAATGTAAACATGAGAGCTTTGTTTCAAACAACATTGGAGTCGCCACTGAAGAAAAAATCGCAAACAATATTTTGAAATTATTTAAAAATATTATTTACAAATAAAAATATCGATATTAAATAAAACCAAAACTATACCCCACCCAAAGCAAGTAATCGGACGCTGCACAACGTCCCTCGCTGAGATAAAGTCGCCCTAACATTCAAACAAGTGGCTAACACACACTAGCGCATAATCAGGAAGTACAATGAAGATTAAAAAGACTCTACACACACATAATATCGTTAATGTAATAATATTCTTGTAGATGTAGATGGATATAAATAATATAACGTACGCACACAAAGGGAGAATTTAAATAAAGCATCTCGCGCGTTGTACCAGGAAGTAGCAGCACATTCACACACACATAGCGACGGGCGGTGGCGCGGCGATACGTAGTTTGTTGTGGCGCTGGCGCACACTTGTATGTCAACTACGCGTGGGAGCGCGCGCACATGGCCCGATTGGGACATACCAAGCGAGCCCCTTGACGATACACTTTTTACGACACGTTGCTATATAATATGTCACACAAAATTTAAGACATGACTGGCGGTTATGACGTGAATATAATAAACGATGATATCATTTGTACTTATTGATATTTAGTGGGTAGGTTTACTAACAGCACCTGAAGAAAGATCTTCAATTTCATATCGAAACAAGGGCAATATTAATTAGGCCGTTGACAGAATTTAATTTAAGGACTTCTTTAAAGTCTTTTATTTTTATCGTACATAGACCGTAGGGGGTATTTTTTATCGAACTTTTTATGCACCAACAACGGTCCGTCGAGCATACCTTGCACAGGTTTCAAAGCAAGGTTAAGCATGTGAACCCTCCAACACGGGTGCATTTCTAACCCGGTTTTTTGATCACGTTGATCCTAAATCGACTGAGGGTCGCTTTGTCATGTGACACTTGAGTGCGTAAAGCTCGCCTGGGGGTTGCTCGTTACAATCCTATAATTATCTATTCTATTCGAGTTCGCTTTTCAAATCTTTGAAACCGATTTAATTACAAATTAATTTGGAGATCTCTAAAAATATTGTTTTATAAAGTGTGGCATAATATGTTATGTTATAATAAATCAGTAATATTTTATTCTTATAAATATTCTCTCGGCGTTCAATATAAGAGGTAATTACTTTCCTGGATTACGTTATACCGTAGACGTTACAAAATTTACGCACGCATTATTTGAACAGAGTACGAAAGCATAATACCTACTTACATAACTAATGTTATATTTGTAATAACGGATAACCTTGATAGATTAGCTTTACGGAAAGTATGATCAAGTACTCTTTTCACGATTTGACAGTCATAGTTGTCATATTTAATTAATATAAATTATGATGAATAGTTGACACGATTCCGTCTAATCTTAGAAATATTATCAATTATCATAGGTAAGTAAGTAATATTATCAATTATCATATGTAAGTAAGTTAAAAAATCTCGTGCAATAATAGTCGCACTAAACCCAGAAACATCTCGAATATAGAAGCATAGCTTTACTTTGGTTATAAAAATAAGAAATACATACTTAACTAATAAGATATGGAAAGGAAAAATATAAAAATTATTTAAATAGGTTTTTGGTATGATATTAATAAATCTATGGGATATAAATTAGTTTTGTATTCCCAAAAATCCATTAAGCATAATAATATAATATGAGCTGATGATTTTTTAGCATACATAATATTAATATTGTGCTAAGTTTACACTAGATAACCAGCATCATGACGTCATTTTCAAACTACACGATTACGCACGTAATAATTCTTAAGACAGATTTATAAACACTAATTTTACAACAGGTTGTAATTTTTCAGATAATAAACCAGAAAGTTTTTATGGAAATATTTTTGTTTAGAACTAAATTATTATTTCTTACGTGACCACAGGCTCGCATGGACGTTAATTCTAGGCGCCGGAAGTGGACGATTACTTTGTTGGCCAATATAATGATGCCCTCAAGACACAAACAATATGAAATTACCAAATTTGGAAAATAATAAGCCCGTATTTATGACAACATTTGTACCTTTTACTTATTTCGAACCTAATATTATGAAATCACTGTGAAATGTTTTCTGTAACTTGGTCAATCTGGTACGACCTGGTAATACGTTAATCGTGTGAAATATTTTCACTGCAGTAATTGGGATAACAAAATCTATCTATTTCAGCTAATTCATTGAACTTAAAGTCTTAAGATCTGCCTGCTTTAACCGCTGAGCGGAGTTTGAGATTGGAAAGAGTCTGATAGAAAAACATGAACTCTGAGCGCTTTTTTGTCTGAATAAACTAACAATATTAGATATATTTTTTACTAGAGACTATATCTCGATGCTAGAGACTGGCTTTTTCGTGACAACGTGAACTGTGAAGTCAACGAGCAAAACCGCGGGTGGTAAACTAGTTTCAAATATTATGTTATCTTCATATCTTGTCATGAAGCGGTGTTTCGCAAACATTACCTATAGTAATGCTTATAACTCTGGTTCACAAGCAAGTGGCGCAACGTTTTGGCGTGACATCGTTGCCTAGTTTTGACTGGCACCAAATTATGTAACGACAGAAACAACGGCGGAATCGAGGTCGTGGCTGCAAACGAAGGCTCGGAAGTGCGTAAAGAATAAAGATAAAACATTGCAATGTGAACTAAGATTTAACCCGTTGATTGCAAATAATTTCAACGTAACGAAAAGGATACTTTTTACTCGTAGTAATAAAATAACAGACAAACCTTAGGTTAGGATAATAATTATAACGGTAACAAATGAATTCACACTAATTCAGTGATACGATTATGCACCTATGTTAAATACCTACAGACTGTGATTTTAAAACAGTTGTTATTCGGGCCACCTTACAGGAAGTGCCGCTATTTCCATATGATTTCAATTTCAACTGGAACAGTATCCGGTCTAGACATCCGTTGACTTATGTAGATTTCTAGTTTTCAACAGAAAACTACTTTCTGGAAAATTTATGTATACAAATTAAATTCTACAATTAGGTAGAAATTTTAATGAAATTCTGGAAATGCATGCGAATAAGTAGGTACATAAAATAAAATTGAATGATTTAATTTACACTCGATAGTCGATATCTAGAGGATATCTACGTTATTCTTGAAATTTTGTCTGTCGAAAAATTTCAGTAGGTCTGTTTGATCTCACAGCTTATTATTTGTTTATTTCGTTCAAAAACGAATGTATATGTACCTAATAGTAATATTAGATAAGTACATATTATTGCCGGAGTCAAGTCTGACTGTTTGTCACATTCCAATTGGAAACACTAATAAAAAAAATATTGTCCCAGGTAAGTACCCATGACTCAAATAACGAATTTTAAAGAGAAACATAACGATAAACTTAAAAAATAGACATTTATCGATGTAACATACATTGGAAAACAATTAAACGTATTATATCAACATCTACATAGAAAGTAGCGCTAAGATGTGCGGTCACGGTCACGAACATCGGCATTTTTTATTCTTCAAATTACTTTAACTTATTCAACTGACATCACCGTATCTCACCCACGTGTGTTGAACTCCGCGAGAGCGACAAGGACGGGTATAGAAGGGAGCGTGGCGGGGTAAGGGAGCAACAGGTAAAGATTCCGAGGCCACTTCCGCCTTGGCTGCCGAATATTTCTGTCTCGAACCGGTAGTGGGACGGCAGCCAGAGCATGTATCTGTATCTACATCCATCTTATGATCACAAATGTACCCAGTTAAAGCGGTTCTATATTAAAACATAACTGTAATTGATAGCTTCATCAATGCTATGCATGTCGCATATAAATCCACTTCTCGAAAGTGTATCTTTGAACAGTATTAAAATATATCGTCTATATTACAGATCAGTGTATGTTTACGAATAAACTCAGCTAAAACCGGTTAACGCTCATATTGTCTCACTCTTTGGGTACCAGGAAACCGCTAACCAAGAGTTCAGACATTTCCTGTGCTCGCAATCAAAGTAGGTACATACCTACATACAACTATGAACAAAGCAATTGAATAACTAAGAAAATATTTATGGTGACAATTTTAAGTTTTAAATTTTAATAGGCCAAACCTACACACCAAAATCCGTAGTTGGCTTCTTCAAACATACATGTAATTTAAATAATATTTATTAAATGTTATTTCGGCAATTAATCAATTAGCAAAACAATAGCACATTCTCATTACCGACAATTTAGGTAGCCTGCTTAGTTAGTCTATAAACAAGGAAATATTACGAGTTATTAAAAACTGGCGCGCTGACGTAATCCTACCGCACAACTAGCACTTCCGCATGCCCTAAGCATACGCAATAATTGTTGCTGTTCTCTTTAAACCTTTAAGTTAAAAATCCGCACCTAATTATAGTCAAATTGCAATAATATCTTACACCTACAGTTACGGAAATAAATATATACCTATTTAATAGTATCAAGCATGCAATGGGACTCGATTGTCTGGCTCCTGAAGTTTTATCTCACTCTCCGCAATGTGTGGCAAACGATGTGGTAAAGGGTGAGGGGGGAGGTGGTCTCTCGCGTCCGTCCGCCCGCGCCGCCACCGCATCATCAGTTCGCGTCGGAGACTCGTGTGCGACGCTCGTCTGCGAAGTCGTTCCCTCAGATACGCTGCTGTTTACGGAGTGTGCCGTAACACGACACGTTTGGAGGGACCAACGCTACGCGTGTGCTGTGCTCTTGTGAACACTGGATATTGTGATATTTTGTGTTGTGATAATGCGTACGTGCTGAAATTTGTAATTGTTGCCAATCACCTCTTAGGATTTTTGACTACGCAACCAGTTCCGGATCAGCTCAGCCGGTGAGTAGCGGTGCTTATCACAAACGGCGCTATCTCGAACACACGCATTTCCGACCCCACCCGATAAGGCTAAATGTGCCTATTAATTTCAAACATAAGCTCTTTAGGAATATTACTTTATTAAATATGGTAAATTTTGTCATTTTATAATATTACGTATTAATTAATAAAGTTTAAAAACTTTTCGAAGTTAAGTTTAGTTTTATATTGCTTACACTAAATTAAAAAGTGAATGATAACTAGAGCGCACGTGCACTCTAAACCTTTAGGTCATTTTACCGTGATAAAATTGTATAGCTATCCATTTTATAATAGGGACACATCCCTCTACTCTGACTAGGGTAATCCGATTTTTACCCTAAATTGGCACGACAAATTCTGGGGCTCAAAGCTATCAATAACAAAACAGACTTTACATAATATTTTTATATTAAATTTTAAGAAGATACCTACTTAAATAAAAAAATAAATGAGCTATGATATGTAATTTAATTTTATAAGTAAATGTACACAGCATACACATTAATTTCTTCTTATTTATTACAAATTAATAAAAATTTTACAATTAAGGTATCATAATTTTATGATAATATACTGAAAATTTATACTTAAAAATGTATCTACTAGTTTTTACTGTAACCAGTAGTTAAAACAAACCACGATGCCTAAACTGCATATATTTCAAAGAACGAGAATAGTACCTACATACTACCCAAACTAGGCTGCTTCATATTAAGTACATGATCGTAAAATTATTTTTTCTTCTCTTACAGATAATCGTTATGAAAGTTGTTAGCTTACAATTGCCATCGGGACCCAGTATGGAGCGGTTACCGCTTCCATTCAGTCCTACAGAGCTTTTATGGCGATACCCACTCCCGTGGGCGCCTCCGCCTCTGTCACCTCTCGGAGACACAAAGGCTCAACTACCTTCTGGTCTCCCACCAGAACCCAGACTTTGGACAAGAGAAGATGTAGCAGTGTTCTTGAAATGGTGTGAAAGAGAATTTGATTTACCAAACTTCGACATGGATCTCTTTCAAATGAATGGTAATAATAAATTAGGACTTAGCTCTTTTTACCTTAATGATGTTTTAAATGAAACTTTACTCATGGAGGTTCTTTGTTTTTCAGGTAAGGCTTTGTGCCTTTTAACTAAAACTGATTTAGGTGAACGTTGCCCTGGAGCCGGCGACGTTTTACACAATGTTCTTCAGATGCTTGTTCGTGACGCAGCTTTATTAGGCAGAGTGCCATCATCCCCAGTAACACCAACTGCCCGAAGCGCTCCCTACCCGCCTTCACCACACTCCCATCCACCCACACCGACTTGGGCCGTGGCCGATGGTTTCCATCACTTCCATAGCGCTGCTGTTGCATCTGCCCAGCCAAACTCTGTTACTCTAAGCCCTGCCCCTTCTGTGGACAGTTCCGGTAGTCCCCAACGTGGTGAAACTATGAGTTATGCACCATCTTATGCCCCTCAAGTTCCCACTCAAACAAATTCCGGAAGCAATCAATCAGATTCCGATGAGGAAGCTAAATTTGCTCCCCCACCTCACTCTCCTAAAGAAACTGCTCTGCCCAGTCCCGCGCCACAGACCCATGCGGCGCCACAACACTCGCATTTTCGGACGCAGCATCGTGAATTCTTCCCCAATGACATGCCCGAATCCAATACAAGTAAGTAGTATGATTAATTAAATTTAAACAAAATAAAATATAGCTATAAAATATAACTGATCATTTGAAGTTTTAAAACAAATACTAAAGTGGTAATTCTTTACAGATGGAAGACTTCTATGGGATTTCCTACAACAACTTCTAAATGATCCAACACAAAGATACACCAATTATATCGCTTGGAAAAATAGAGAAACAGGCGTGTTTAAGATCGTCGATCCAGCAGGACTAGCCAAGCTTTGGGGCATTCAGAAGAATCACTTGTCTATGAACTACGACAAAATGTCGAGAGCTTTAAGATATTATTACCGCGTTAATATATTACGCAAAGTGCAGGGCGAGCGACATTGTTATCAGTAAGTATTATCGCTCATAGTAATCCTTACTAAAAATATAATCCACATATAAAAAACCGATATTAATTTAATATCACTCTTTTTACAGGTTCCTAAGAAATCCTACAGAACTCAAAAATATCAAAAACATTTCGCTTTTGCGGCAACAAATGAGCCCAACTCGTGTTGCGCAGCAGCAGCAACAACAACAACAGCAGCAGCCGCCTATTGTTAAGGCTGAAATGAAGGAAGAGCGGTGTGAAGATGAACATGTTGAGGAAGATATGCCAACAGATCTGAGCATGACAGCTTCCGAGCCGTGGCGGAAGCGACCGCGGTCGGACCCCGCGCCCGCGCCCGCTTCACACGACAAACATTACATTAGCACGCTCATCGGTGACAACATGATGATGAAACCTGAATCCGAATACAATTCGGAGTACTACGCTCTTAATCTTAAAAGTGAAAAATGTGAACAATGACTTGTGAAAAAATAGACTTGGTTAAGTGATGTGTTATTGTGTATTGTCAAACTTACTCCACCCGATATATTTCTAGTCAAACATCTCTCAGAAAGATAACATTTTCAGTCTTCCTTATGATATCTAAATCTAAATATATATATATCAAAAATTTAAATTGACTGAGAGTACTTTGACAGATATAATACGGTATTTGGAGTCAAACAGGGTATGGACCTTAATGATGCCTTTGTGCCACGTGATGTTTATCTGATAGTGTCAATTACATATATATATATTATTTAGTTAGACAAGGGGACAGAGATTATATGTGTTAATTCATAGAGACTATTTGAATATATTGTGCAATGGACCATATACTGCAGACTGATTTCTGGCAGTTACAAATTATTGCCAAAAGAGTAAAATTTAGTTAAGCGTATTAGATTGTGGTTTTTACGCGATAATAATGCATTTTGTTAATTTAACTAGTATGTATGTATAGTTATTTAGATAAAAAATATTCTTGTTTAAAAACTAAACACAGTACAGTCTTAAGTATAAGAATATTATAAATATCATACACACAATGTTTGTGTCTTCCATTGGTTCTTTTAGGCAAAAACCTCATTGTAGCATGTGTCATAATTTTAAACAAAAAGCTACCACAGAATATGGTGAACTGCATGGATAAATGTTGACTTTCCATGAAAATATGTTTAAAAAAGTGTATTTAATTAAAACCTTCTATGTACAATAAAATCATCACTTAATGCCTTAAACCAATTTAAAATTCCTCTGTGATAAAAGTGTAAAGTGGTATAGGTCGCGTCATGTAAAAATAACGCTGACGGTTAAGCTGCGCATTGGCGATTTATTGGTCTATTTGGTGTTATGAGGTGGTATAAGAATAACAAATATGTAGTTGCGAAGCCACGACTCGAGAGCCTACTTCAAAAATAAAATAAGCAGCAAATAACTTTCGTGCTAAACTCGATACATGCCAAAACACACCCCATCACTTTCATCCAGCGTTCTTTTTACATGATTCGCGTTATAGACTTATAATATATTATGCTAGGCTTTTACTCAATTATTTCCAGCTACAATTTTCTGTGATCTCTTATCAATATAGGTAAATATTGTAATAGAGACTAAAATTATTGTGTTTGTAAATATTAGTATTAATTGTAATTTAGATTAAGAGAACTGACTAAAGAGTGTATGATGTATGATTTGTCAAACAAAATGTGGAGCTTTATCAAAGTACCTAGGTATCAATAAGTACTATTACAATTGAGTTTGTATTTTTGCAATTATTTCTATCAGGCATATGTGTGCCAACACTTCCAACTTGTAAAGAATATAAATATAATATTTCAAAAAATATTGTGTTAAATTTGTTAAATATTAAAACAAATGAACCTAACAGCATCCTCATTTTTCCGCCCTTATAGTAAATTTAATACCAATTACATACTAACTATAATCTATCACAGATAATATAATACTATTAACTATTGACGAATCGCAAAAGTATCTAAAAGGTATTTAAAAAAAGAAACCAAAATCACATTTCATGATAAGAGTGTATAGCGCCCGGCAAACTTCTTGGCCAAAAAGTAGCGTGGTGGGGGAAGTTTGCGCATCAAGTTTTAGTACATTTTTATATGCGCAAGCTTCCCCCACCACGCTACTTTTTGGTCAAGAAGTTTGCCGGGCGCTATACCTACAGGTACCTATACAACGGCCTCTATACAATAATTAATCGTCAAGAAGCATAATATGTATATTATGAATAAAAGTGCTAAAAATATAATCCTAACATAATAGATTACTGAATAGTTACTACATAATGCTAATATCATAAATGCGATAGTAACTCTGTCTTTTCTTCACTTGACGAAAACTTAATTTGGTATTGAAACCTGAGAAAGGACATAGTATAGTTTTTATTCCGGAAATCCTACGTGTACGGGAACTGCAGGTTTTCCTTTGTCTTTGAGTGTGTGGGCGGAAAGCTTGTTTTAAAAAATCAGAGTGACAAACGTGAGGTGAATGGTAACTGGTAATACATACTTTGCTATGAGTTATGACGTTTCAAAAGTACTTCTAGAAGAAGTATAATTTAATAAATGAATGAAAATTGAATTTTAATGAATATCCATCCTTACAATCTTCCACATGTACCCGTTCACACCCGTTAGTTAATACAGCAGATAGGGACGGAGGGCTGAATGGAAGGATTTGAGAAAAAAACCCTACACCGATCGAGTGACTAATTACAATTGTACTTAATCGAATTCTTTAAAAATAATTGCAATATAAGAAATTCATTTAAATGATGGTGAATTAAATGGACGTACCTAATAACAAGTAGTTTCTAACACACAATTACACAAAATAATTTAATTGAGCAAATCATAAAAATTGAGAAGTAATACAAATCAAATCAAAATAATGACTTTTATCTCAACAATGAAAATATGTGTGCAGACTTCCGATCACAAATATATAATACTTCTTGGGCCGACTACGTAGGACTCTAAAGAACGACAGTCTTATTTTTTACCATGGTAAAATATTTAATTCCTATAGGAATTTCCTTTTTGTACGCAGGCGAAGCCACGGGCAACAGCTACTTTAATTTTATACTAAATTCATGATGAGAATCACAGTGGTCGACAACAGAACAATTTAAATTATAAACCCCTTACACAATGAAACAAGCAAAATCCAAGGAATGTGTTTTTCCCTATAATGTCTGTGAGGAAATATCGATTATTATCATGGATGAAAACTTCTTTCGGTACAAGTTATTTAACGTTTCAATATTTGAACTTAATACCTTTTTTGGATACATATACTGATTTAAATACATTTGTCACTTGTGTTATATTGCCTGTACTTGTACACTAATAAATTATATATACATTTCCCTATACTACATTATCCCTTTTTTCTCTAGTGTTTGTATAGATCCCTAATAATAAATGTGACATGATTGCTTAAATGAAAAAAAAAAACCACCTTTTACAATATACACTTAGTAACTTTAATAATTGGAATCACTACACAGACTATGCTTATATGCTAAATGATCAAACACTTATATCTATTTTTCTTGTTGACTTTGGAAGAAAATGATATCATCAGCAATAACAGTAGAAGCTGTTCTAACCTGCCCATCATCCAATTTGACTTCTCCATAAGACAATTTTCCAGTCACATAGACTCTTTGACCTTTTTTAAGGTATTTATATACTGTATCTCTGAGACCAGGTCTAAAGACACTAATTCTGTGCCAGTCGGTTCTCTGCAATATATCACCAGATTCATATTTATAACTGAAGTGAGTTGCAAGAGGAAAATTGATCACCGGATGTTCTTCTGATCCTCGCTTTTGTGGATCAGCTCCAACTCTTCCCAATAGAGTCACTTGATTTATAGCTACAATATACTCATTAATTAGGAAATACTCAATAATATATACACTTATTTTAATGTCATAATAGATTAAATTCTAAATACATACTTTTTTCAGTAGTTTGTGCATCACAGTGAGCAGAGGTTGTATGTAAACAATTTTTTATAAGCGTTGGCCGGACCGAGTTTATAACCTAAAAAATTAAATAAACTTAGCACAATGCCAGTCGTAACGTTTATTTATAAAACAAACGTCTTTACTTCAATTAATTACTTACCATACGGGATAGTAGACTCTGCATATTGATTTTTATAGAAAAATAGGTAACGATCCTAAAGATGTGATATGTGATGATGATAATAATTGTAAGGGATAACTATTAAAATTTTGTAAATTTTATGAATGAGGTAAATGTTTTACTACAATTCAGTATGCACGTCAAAACAAATCAAAAAAATACAAATCCAATGACCAATCTAGGAAATAGGAGAATTTAGCAAGATTGGCGCCTTTGGTTTACACTTTACAATCAATTGACATGTCAATGTCAATTGAGACCACAGAATCCACAGATTAGTATGAGACAATAATTGATTGTAAAATAATGACACTTGAACTTCTTCTCATAATAATGCCTCCACCCTTAGAGTATATATTACAATAGTATAGAGCGCGTGTACCGTAAAACGGGGTGAATAAGGACTCAGGGGTGAATAGGGTCAAATCGAGGAATCTAGTTTCGAAGCCACAAAATAAAAAAACAAGAACTTCCAATTGCTACCTTTTTTTTCTTCTAAAAGTAGAATATATTATCTTCTAACTGGCAACACCGAAGCGTTGTGAAGTTAGTAAAAGGTGTCAAAAATCTTCTTTCAAATAAGACTGTAGATGTGAGGTTGCGGTATTGTCCCATAAGTTGACCGTTTTTTGGAAATTCAAGTGTTTTTTTGACAACGTGTGGAGTTAGCCAACGATATAATATCTTTAAGAAGCTACACAAAAAGAGAAAAGTCTAGATTTTACATAGTTTGTGTTTGAGATCGTTTTCTTTAAAACCTCTGGGATTATTTATTTTTCGAGGTGAATAAATACGGTAACGGGGTGACAAGGGACGGCTAAAGTACAAATAGAGTCGCCTATACTTGGTAAATAGGGACATATGAAAGTTGATTAGGAACGGTAAAGTTTGAATAGGGTCAGGGCTGCTACAACATGAATTGAACATTTGGGGTTTCTTTAGAGAACTGCCGCACGTATTATAGGTTTTTTGTGGGGGAGGGATGGGGGGGAGGAGGGGGGGACCCTCCCACCAAAAGGGGAAAGTTAGGAAACCAATAGTTTTGGAGAAAAATCAATTTTCCTATTCTAACCTCAAAATGTATGGAATTGGTGTAAAATCATTTTAACTAAGCATTAGACGATAGTAACAAAAATTTTACGATACATAAATAAAATACAAACAAGTTGTGAAAACCTACGTAGTTTTTTTTATTTGAGTGGGAATCGCCCTAAAGTCTCTTCTGGCAGTTCAAATGTTAACCTAACACGCTCGTCGCTTCGCTCCTCGCTACCTATTTGGATATAAAAAATAAAAGTTTAATAGTTTTTTAACCTACGTAGATTTTTTTTTAAGCTATTGCATAGCTTCTATCGCGGGCCTTGAGCGCGGGGACCGAATCCAGAAATTGCGTAACGAAAAACCTCACGCTCCGACGGGCACGGAGGTGTGGCTTGAAGGCATGCTATGCAATAGCTTTGCCGTGGCAGTCCCCGAGTGCCACACGTCTTTTTTGTTTGAGTGGGAATCGCCCTAAAGTCGCTTCTGGCACTCGCCGGCCGCTGCCGCGGCACGCTCGCTTCGCTCGCTCGGCTCGTGCGGCAGTTCCAGAGTTAACCTAACACGCTCGTCGCTTCGCTCCTCGCTACCTATTTGGATATTAAAAATAAAAGTTTAATAGTTTTTTAACCTACCTACGTAGATTTTTTTTTGTTTGAGTAGGAATCGCCCTAAAGTCGCTTTTGGCACTCGCCGGCCGCAGCGTAAAGTCACAGTACAGTGAAATGGAACGTCTTGGTCTGCTTTTTTTGCACAACAAAACGGATAAATGCACTTTTTTCGCACAAAAAATTATTAACTTTAAAAATTAATAACTAAAAAACTACAAGTTTCCTAACGATAATATTTTGGAATTACAATCTTACATTACCTAGCTAACTAAAAATATAAATATTTCCAACAAATTCGTGCGGCAGTTAACTAAAGCCAACCCGAACATTTTACCGCATTGTTTTGCATGATTTCACTTTTTATTAAAATAAGGCATTTTCATTTTATTTATTTTAAACTTATATACAAGCATGCGTACAAGGCGAACTAATGAGATGTAATAAGAGATACATAGGTACGAACTTGTATGATTTAAAAAACAAGCCTACAAACAAATAATAATAGTACGTAGTGTGTTTAACTAACAATATATGGGTTTACGCTTTTTTTTCAACTTAAAAAAAACCTGGAGGTTCTAAATTCGACTGTATGTTTTTTGTTTGGTTTGTATGTGGCGCTATTACTCCGTCATTATCGTGAATTGATTTTGATTATTTTTTTGTTGTATCATAGGATATAACATCAGAGCAGGCCTCATAATAAATTTTATCAAAATTGGTTCATCATATTTTTTAGAAAATTGACGAAAAAGATAAACATGTATGCACATTTTTACAGAGATTTTATAATAATATTATAACGCTAAGTAGCTTTCTGCAAGATATCGAAGTCGATCGGTTTTAAGTTTTAACGTTTTTAGCGTACAATAAAAGATTTTGGATTTATTGTATTATTTTTATTTCCAAAAATTTTAAATTTAATGAAGAAAATTAAACTTTTAGCAGAAGGTAATTAGTTCTTTTTTTTAAATAGGAAAGAGACAACCCTACTAGTTTTTCCCAAGTTACCCATGTCTCGTTCCAGGTCACCCCACTTCAAGTATGAATAGGGACAGCCTATATTTTTCTTAAAATATCTAAATTTTAACTAATTCTGGGGATATTTTTAACATTTACGAAAAGTATTAACTGCCGGAAACCCTTGGAAAGAGTTATCAATATTGCATTCGTCCTACAACATCGATTAATTTCAGTGACAAGTTCGATTTTGTCCCTTTTCACCCCATTTTACGGTATTGCACAAATTGCATAGTGCGCATCGTAGGCAGATGAGCTATAGATACTATATAGATGTGTGTGTGACAAATAGGGATGGGTAGGTATCAATTGCGTGTTGAACTATCGATAAGTTATGTAAATAAATATGTATCATAAGTAAATTTTATATTCAATAAGTTATTAAAGGAAAAAATATATGAATAAAGTATAAATATGTAATTTTAAATTTGTTTTCCAACTGAATAAAGTTTGTTTATTCCATTTGAATATTTCTTGTATTAATTATAAGTAATTTAAAAAAATATGTTTAATTGGAATATCAGAAAAACGTGAGTACTTTTTAAATAATAAAGTTAATAAAATAAAAGATCGGGTTTAGTGCTATTTCTTTAATAATAAATCAAACAATAATAATAATATTTTAAAAATGTTAAATAAAAATAAGAAATAATTAATAATTTAAAATGATAATTTAATAAATAATATTAATAATTTTTTTATTTAATTTTATCCATTCTACTATCAAAATCCTCAAAATCAATTTAGCGGTTCAGTAAATATATCGTAACATTACATACTATTACATTTACACTATAATACATTCGCATTCATAATATTAGAAAGTGTATCATACAAAACACACCACAAATTAATTTATAATACATTTTTGAAAGAGTTTTAATTTTAAAGTTAAATAAATAATTTGTTAAAATATAGTTCTTCTAGTAAACTTTATATCGAGTACAGCGTTGGTCAGGTCACATCACTACGATCACGTGGCGGCAGTGAGGCGCGCGAGCGAGCCTGCGCGTGTCCGCCTCCCACCTCCCCTTCACCCCCGCGATGCTAGATTTATTTTCATAAAAATAAGTATAACAATCGACTTACTGATGAAATGTGATACTGGATTTCAATTTTGTGTATTTTCTAGTATCGTTTTTGCAAGATAGAACTGCACATTTCACCATGTTTATTCGTAAATAAGAAAAAAATTCCAGAGCAACGCACTTCGACAGCACTCAACCACGACTACGAGCGCTCGCGGCGGGAACGTCGTGTTGTTCCCACCTGTGCCTACTGTTCCCACTTGGTTGTTCGCACTCTATAGATAGTATATATACTCTAAGCCTCCACCCAAAAAGCAGGGACTCTGCGACACTAGTGATAGTGGTAATGGTGACTTTTTTTGAAGCATTTTTATTTATAATTATGCTTTATTTTCAGAGATGGGGGAGATCAGAGCTCTGTCGTCGCGAGCCGGTTTTTTTAAACACAAAATTAATTCCCGTATCTCTGGAATGTAGATCTCCTCACCATATCTATTAACTTTTAACGTTGTTATATTAAATATAGGTACTACAAATAATAAATATACGAATTACCTACTGTTTTCACTGTTTGCCTGTTCTGACGCGAATTCTTAGTATTAAAAAAATATGTACCTACATGGCAGGTTTCTGATCACAGTCAGAGCGTTTTCACATTATCCGATCCGATATCGGATATGGGACGCCGATAGCCGATATCCGATATCGGATACAATTTACCCTTTCATAATATCCGATAAAATCGTTCCGATATTATCATGAGTGTTGCCAGAAATTTTTAGAGAAAACTAAACAAAATTGCCATATTGTATATTTTTTTATATTAAAAAAGGTATGATTAAAAAAAATTCAACTGATAGATCGTAGTTGTACATACAGTAAAAATAACTACATTAAAAAAAACCGACTTCGAAAAACGGAAAAGTGAAATATAAAAAAGATTTGATATTATTAATTACTGCACATTATTTAGATATTGTGCTATTTACATAGTTTTGATATCGGTGCCAAACCTCCTCCTTTTTTTGAAGTCGGTTATAAATAAAGCACTCAATCTGTGACTCAAAGACAACAATACAATAAACAGCGCAACGCCCGAGTAGGAGGAGGAGCGAGGCAGAATGAGTAAATAAAGATGATAGACGCTAATGTCTTGAAGATACGGTTGAAGAAGAAGCAATACCTATATTTTTGTTTACTTCAGTTCGGCCAATTGCCGTATATTACAGGACGGTATTAAAATAGCTCCCGTATAAATAGAATTTTTAATACCTTTATATACTTAAATGAATGTTTTCTTAATAAAAAGGTTTAAAGTAAATTAAAGGATTTTTTTTACATTTAGCGCCCTTTATGACTGAAAATACACAAACTAGTGCTTTTTTTGCTGTTGGTATATAAAGGCTGGTTCACACTTTGATTAGTGCGAGTGCAGGTGATTAGTGCAGGTGATTAGTGACTAGGTGTGGACAGTGACTGTTTAGTGCAAGTGATTAGTAGGCTGTGTAGTAAAGTGAATAGAAGCGTATTCTATTTTTTTGCGAGTGGACTGCGAGTAGCCACGTCCCGCGCGCCCTCCCTTCCCCCTCACTCGCAGTGTGCCTGCACTCGCACTAATCACCTGCACTCGCAGTGAATTGGACACTACTCGCACTACTCACCTGCACTCGCACTAATCACCTGCACTCGCAGTGAATTGGACACTACTCGCACTACACACCTGCACTCGCACTAATCACCTGCACTCACACTAATCAAAGTGTAAACCAGCCTTTATGCCTTTTCGAAAATTGAGTTGGTAACACTGAACATTATCGTCCGACAGCACACGGGCATATCGGTGTCGGCTCCGATATCCGATATCGGATCGGATAAATGTGAAAACGCTCTCACAGTATTCAAATTTTACCTGTGCAATCGTGAGTTGCCATATTCTCTACGGGATGTTTATTGCTTTGTAATCTATACTTTTGTAGATAGATTTTGTCTATTCAACTACCACCATACCTACTCAATCCAGAAGAAGTTGTTGCCTGTGAAGGATGCCTTCAGCTGCGAATGCAAAGTCTGAAAAACCAGCTTCTTCGGAAGCTGCGGACAATACACCAATCAAACAGATTCTGACAATAATTGAACACAAAATCCGTAACTTGGAGAAAAGAAAGGTATGTACTAGACAACAAATGTTTATCCATTGTATTTATATTTTTAAGAACTAATTGTTTATGTACGGTAAAAGATACTAATGGTATCATTAATTCTTTTATTTGAAAACTAATAATTTATTGAATATTTGAGCAGAATCATAATCGCATGTAAATAAACTGCGGTATATTCGCTGACGCCATTTTTACACATGTGCTCCAATGATGTTGCTGTTATTTCGTGACGCCCAAATTCGTACAATACATAATGCAAATTGCATTAGATTTATTGTTGCATGAACATAACGAATAAGATAATATTATGTGGATATATTAGTCCGCATATAGTTTCATAATTTAATGTACTTATGTTTTTTTTTTACTCCAAATGAACAAAAGCCGCTATTTACCGTTATAATTGTCAAAACAAAGTAAATTCTTTAAGTTTGTCGTTTGCTGGTCTTTATATTTCTACATTACTTTAATAAAATAAATGATTAAACAAACCAGATATACCTAGAGACCGGCTCTTTGCATTTGACTTATATTGTTGATGCATGAAATATAGATAAATGGGAATAAACTAGTATTACTCCAAATTATTGTCATTGAATTAGATGATCAAATTACGTGGTTATTATTTGCATTCTAGAGCAAATTAACTTCTTATCGTGACCTACAAAAGGCTGGGAAGGAGTTGAACAGTGATCAGAAAATTGCTGTAGCCAAATATGATGAAGTGGCTCAGACACTGGAGTTTGCTAGAGACCTCTCTAAGCAGGTCAACTCGATTGTCGTATCTGCTGAAAGGGAAGCTAAGAAGCAAGCTAAAAGGGTATGTATAATGTAAACTGAATAAATTATGTATATTGAAGTAGATTAGGTAGTATACTATGAGTATACTTATTTGTATCTATGTAAACAAAAATCAAAAAGGCTTATTGGCTAAACATCATATTCATCTCTTTATCTCAATATGTATATTATCAATTACATGTAAAAATATATTTAATTAATTTACAGGAGTTATGGGTCCGATACACAGCAGATACTAATAAGATTCGTGAAGTTCTACTAATATTGGATTGTCTCATGCAAATGGGCAGCACTGAAGTCCGAGATGATTTTCTCAATGGAGCAAATGGCGCTGCAAAACTTACTGAAGATGATTTGAGAATCCTAGATGAGTTGTGAGTATAAATTCCACCTAATTGACAATCTTATTGCAGGACTAGCTTTCAGCCAGCGGCTTTGCCCGCATAGTCAAAGAGAAACCTGGATAGTTCCCGTTCCAGTGGGATTTCCGGGATAAAACTTATCCTATGTCCTTCCTCAGGTCTCAAGCTATCTCTGTACCAAATTTTAAGTAAATGCATGCAGTACTTTTTGAGATTAGCACGGACAATATTTTTGGCTTCGGTATCTTTTGTAGATCATGCCCCAAGTATTCTTTTAAACAAATATTTAATGTACAGTTTTGACTTTCCTATGGTTTTATTATATGTATAGATGTTGATGTAACATAGCTAATTTGCACCAAGTATGTTTTGTAACACCTTCTCATGTTGCATCACATTTTCAAGGATACATTGACTAGGATATGATACAAAATGGATTAAAATAGAAATAATTTGAGGTTTTCAGATATATCTGAAGTAATTTTAAAAAATTTACCAGAACATTTTTGAAAAAAATATACAGCATCTATTAACTGTATGTGCATTAACTACACTATACTACGCTATGTCATACAAAATTTACAGTTTAGATAATTAAAAAAAAATCTGTTTGCAAACTAAACTTTTTTAATCTGTGACAATGAATGATGTCATAATGTTGTTTTCCTTCAATAGGTATCCTGAGGTGACACCTAAACATGAAGTAAATGAGGAAGGTCAAGCTGGATTCCATACCCACACTATTAAAGCTGCAGAGCATTTATATGCTATTATTGATGGTAAACCTAAAGAAGTATTGGGCACCACTTATGCTCATATCAAGGAAATTGTAACATCAGTGCATGAATGTGGTTACTTTGACAAATCAGCGGATGCTATTGTGCCTGAAGTTGAAGAAAATCAACATGAACCTGAAGAGCAAGTGCCGGAACCAACGCAGGAGTTGGAAGAAATAGAGCCTGCTGCCCCTGTTTATCCACCACCCATGGCTATTCCAACTGCTCCAGCTCCTACAGTAGTTCCTGCACCTGGATACCCACTTCGTCAATTACCCCCCATCACTCTCCAAGAAGTAGAGCATGCTTACTTTGCTCAGCAATATCCTCAACAGAGACCCATCTCTGAAGTTATAGGCTCCCAGAATTTCTTCTTCCTCCAGGAGTCAGAAATTGACAGTCCAGTTGGAACTCCTCAACCTCCTATGCTTAACCAGGCATCTCCTCCAGCGCCAATTCCAACTCAGACTTTTACAAATCAACATTTTGTTCAACTTCCTCCTTCTCGCATCCCAGAACCTGGTAGCATTCCGATGCCTCCCCAGCCCCATTTCCCCCCACACCCTGATCACGCAGCGTTCACTGGAGTTCCCTTGCCAGGCCCAATGCCAGGTCATCCCCAGCCTGGCCACCCTCAAGCCGGGCATCCCATTCCCCAACAATCACACCCACAACCCATTCATGCACAGCCTCAACATATTCCCCCGCAGAACATGCAAGCTCCTGTTATGCATGAAGAGCAAATTCCAACCAACTCTGTTGAACAAGTACAAACTGAAGAACACAAGTCTCCTACACCTGTAGAAGACAAGAATGAAGTCGACGATAAAGACAGCAGAAGCCCCGAGTGTGACGACGCTGAACGTAAAACACAAGGCCAAGGAGATGGACAAAATAGATTCAGACGGTTCCGCGGCAACGGCCGTGGTACATCAAACGGATATAGAGGTCGCGGCAATTTCCAAAACAGACAAAACAATGATGGCTACCACAACAGACATGGGGAGTATCAAAACAGACCGAACAAGGATGGCTACCACAACAGGCAGTACAATGACAACTATCAGAATAGACACAAAGACTACCAGAACAGGGGTGGCAACGATGGATATTACGGCAACGGGGACACTGGCGACAACCACCAGAATGAGAACGGTGGACGCGACAGATACAACGATAACTCGCAGGGATACCACGGCGGCTTCAAGAGCCGCGGCAGAGGCGGCCCCCGCGGCGCGCCGCGCGGCGCCCCCCGCGCGCGCCCGCAGTACAACCGCAAACAAGAGAATGTTGAATAAATTCTGAGATATCAAGAGAGACTCGGCTTCACATAACCAACTTTTCTATCGGACAAAATCATTCGTGGAAGGCAAATTTCACCGGCAACAACGTGCTGTGGCAACAACAAAAAGAGATTATGATAATAAAAATAAAAAAATAAAAAAATACTAAAAAAAAAGTAAAATAATAAAACTTGAAACTGCATAAAAAATAAGTTACTTGAATTTAGATGTATGATATATGCAATTATTGTAAGTTACGTTAACTCTAGATTCATGATGTATAGGTTAGTGTCACGCGAGTGACACAATGTGACGAAACGTTCGGAAGAGCTCCCTTGGCCGCGCTGGCCGTTTCCGCTCAGTACCTCGTGCGTGCCTCGTCCTCGTGATAAAA
The DNA here is from genome assembly GCA_029959065.1 of Colias behrii. Classification (NCBI taxonomy): domain Eukaryota; kingdom Metazoa; phylum Arthropoda; class Insecta; order Lepidoptera; family Pieridae; genus Colias; species Colias behrii. Next base: position 8,490,075 of record JARWMC010000005.1, on the reverse strand, counting down.
CTTAAGTACAGGATATTATATTATGCACATATTGATAAATTCTCTACTGGGACCTTTCCAAAATAATTTAACTATCTACTTTATGTGTTAGAAGTTTAATTTTAACTTAATTATGCTAAGTTATTATTAATTTCTATATGTTTATTGCTAAAAAATAATCTCACTGTGGTGTTCTGTTTTATGTAAAACGTTAAATTTATACAATCTTCGGAATATGCTCCCAACAGCACATGCAAATTATAAATACATACATAACTTCACCATTAGTCCTGGCTAATTGTATTTTATAATTTTATTAACTCCAATGCGCTGTTTTTGATATTTTTGTTTTAATTGTATTTAAATGAATCAATATTAACCAAGAGACATTGTAAAAAGTATGGAATGTGTATATCGCTACCAGATAGTGTTATTTGGTCCAAGCTTTTTCATTTTCTTTAACATTGTTCTCAATAGAGGCTGTGTGCAAAACAAATTAAAGTATCCTATGAATGTTTCTCTCTTCATTTGCCAAGTCCCTTAGTGTAAGAGTTGGGTCTTTTCTAAAGTGATTTTTGTATTCGAAATACCCACAACACCTTATTTATGATAAATAATCCGGTAAAAATGGATATAAAAATTAAAATAGTGGTCAAATAACAATAATTCCGACAGAGCCAAATTTTGGTGGAGAGCTGTACCTTCACTACATATTTAGTAGGTATAAATTGATAAAGTCGCTTTCTCTGACCCTACTCCCTATGTAGGTATACTTAAATCTTTAAAACTACGCAACGGATTTTGATGACGTTTTTTTAATATATAGTGGTGGTTCTCAAGGAAGGTTTTACTATACAGAGTGTCCCAAAAAGTATGGATATACTGAAACTGGGAGGTAGACCGCTATCCGAATCACCCCCATGTTCAGCTTAGCACACAAAAAATCAAGCATTTTCCGCAATAATTCACGTTACTATCTACTTATAAGTAAATAAAAATCTCATCGTACTCGGCGATAGGTGAAAAATTGAAAAAAACGTTATAACTCTAAAACTATAATTCTCTACAAAAATGTTCTCCATGATTTCTTTCTCAAGAGTTATCGTTCCTGAGATAAAGCGATTACTTATACATATATAGTAGGGGAGCCCAGGATGCTAAATGTGGATTTACTCGAGCGTCACGGGAACCTATTAGAATTGGTAGATTAGACCATAGCGAGAAAAAAAGGTCCTATAATGTTTTCACTTTTAGCGGTGGGGAAGGGTTTTTTGATTTTTTTTAATTTAAAAAAGAAAATAATTGGCTTGGAAATACTCAAGCGCGTTAGATATTGATATTTTGCATGCTCCAGGACGTCACTGAAAAAAAGTATACGTTAATCTGACGATTTAAGTGGCGATTTAATCGCTATGAAGAAAGGGTAAAAAATTAAAGTAATATTATTCGAGCGCGTCAGATTAATATATGGGGGGGTTAATTACAATATAAGAAGTCCCCATTTCGCTAATCTGACGATTCGAGCTCAACCTTAGGGAATTATGGATTATTCAAATTTTCCAGCGGGGCCCCTGAGCGCACCCACCAACCATAACTCCTCATATTGACTAGAGGTACTAATGAATAGCTAAGGTACCGTCCCTTATAGTAATCTGACGCGCTCGAGTAAATCCCAAAATCCCCTCTTGGGCTCCCCTACTAATATATTTGTATTGTATTTAAGTTGCAGACAATGACTTATCGAATTGAAAAAAAGATGTCCTGCTCGATATGTACACAAAATTTCATAAGAATCGGTCAAGCCTTTTAAGGATTAGAGTTTCACTACTGACACCGCGACACTAGAATTTTATAAATTGTATTTTGTGTCGGCTACGGTCTTTTATAACTCGTATCCATACATTATTAAACGCGAGTAGTGTCCGCTTGTGTAGTGTGGGGATTTTCAGTGAATGCCTTAAGGCCGTGTACGCGGTCCGTGCGCTGTTTGGCTCAAATATGTGATTTTTCAAACCAGATTGTCCATCAACCACTTATCTTACAAACATATGAATTACTAATAATTTTAGGAAATTTTATTGTCTATGTAGTTAGTTAAGAGTTTTTTTCAATTAATACAGTATTTGTGAATACCATCAAGATAACTGAGCCGATGATTACTTGATTTCACTTTTAGTGTCAATTTCGAAGCTAAAAATATCTGAAATTTCTGACAGATCTAACACACAATTTTTTTTAACTAACTGCAAAAATCCTTATTAAAATAGTTAGTTAAAAGATTTTTTTATTTTGGACTCCTAACTTACGAAATTAAAATCCGAACAATGTGAATTTTTTTAGAAATTATAGTCGACAAAATGATTATTTTCACCAAGATATTTAACTTAATTGAATATCATTTATACATATTGCAATAAAAGAATGTCTTACTTATAAGATAAAATTTAAAAAATCAACTAAGGTACCTCTATTATTTTTCTACAATTTTTTTTAAAGTACTATAAAACACTGCGCGCGACCCGATTCAAATCAGTCGGCAGCGAGCCTTTCCAGAGAGAGGACATGTTGCTCGGCGCTCTCCTGTGGACCTATGCTGTTCATAGTAAAAGGATAGCGCAAGCCGCGATCTATCGTAATAGATCGCGGAGATTTTGACTTGCGTTAAATTGAATAAGCGCTCTTAAGATGCCCTGCTGACAGTGGATATATTTTTTGCTCAAACTACAGTTTCAGGTTATTAAAAAAATATTTAATTATTATAAGTGCTAACTCTTTTAGGCTGATGGTTTAAATATGTATATTCTATATTAAATATTTGTCTCACTACAGAGTACGTGAATGTACTTATTAACTAGTATGTTTGCGTGTGTGTTATGACGTTATGACGTTTTTTTTTCAATTTTTCACCTATCGCCGAGTACGATATTTTCACTCATGGTGACGTCAATTATTGCGGAAGATGCTTGATTTTTTTTGTGTGTGTGAAAGATAGGCCAATTCAGTATGGTAACATTTACTATCGTTAGATCTTCGTATGGAATAAAAAAATGAATTAAATGGCAAGAAAGATAAAATTACCCAGTATGTTTACCACTTCAAGGGCCAATTCAAAAAAATAAAATCACATAAAAAAAGTTTTCCGTTTGGCTTTTAAAAACTTGCACTATCTATCAGGTAGCTACCCTGAAAATTTCATTTTATTATTCGGAAGGCTTCAATCGAAAAATTGAAATCTGTGGTAAGTGCAAAAAATGAATTAACATGATGATCATTCAAACCAAATTAAAACCAATAAATAGGTGTTTAATTACCAGAAATTTTTAAAATAACCCCGCTGTTGCTCAATACTACAAAGGGGATACTATTATGCTATACTATATACTAAGTGGGGATACTACAAAGACGAGAGACTGCCACAATTTGGACGAAATAACCCGGAAATTCATAGTGGCAGAAGAAACCATTAAAATGATAAAAGGGCATTCAGACATTTAAAAGACAACTTTTTACGGTATTTCGGATAGCCCTCTAGGTCCTGTACCTCCCAGCTTCCGTTCATCACTATTTTTTGGGACACCCTGTATGTGGGGGTGATACGGATAGCCCTCTAGGTCCTCTACCTCCCAGCTTCAGTATATCACTACTTTTTGGGACACCTGTATAATAGCAAATTTTATATGTATTCTAAGCTTACAGTTTACACGTGGTTTATACCTACCAACAGTTTGCTCTTCTCTCTTTGTTCTCCGTCAGAAAAAATAAGGAATGGGACAAGCATAATAAAAAACTATTTGTAAATTAAGGTGTTTATTTAAATGAATTTTTGTTTTCTATGCGAGTAGTAAAAATAGACATAAAAATCAAGGGTCCTGACCAACCCAGACAAAATAAATACTTCCATTTTATTCTTCTATTTCCACAGATGATATTCGCCTTTTAAACTTTCTTATAAATCTATCTCCGCGTATAAACTATATTATATGCTTATATCAGTGTAGAGACTTCATTAAACCTATACAACCCAATGGAATTATACAAATTATCGTCTACTTAACTTTAAACATAAATGTATGAATAGGTAATATCGCATTCATTTGTTCGATTATAATATACAGTTTTAAGTAAAAAATAAGAATTGAGAAACCTATAATCAGTCACATTTTGACGGGCTTGCATAGTAATGTCAGCGCTTGTATATTGCATTCACAGAACAGTAAAGTAGATAGAAGTGTGATGTGGGCGTGGCCCACGTGTCACTGGTAAGGTAAGATCACCTAACTTGCTCTCAGTTGTGCGCAGAAAAATATTCGAGTCGGTTGTCAGCTGTCAAACCTTTTTTCCATATTTATTAATTAATTAGGACGTGTTGTTCGGTATTAGAGTGCAAAAATGATAGCAGACGAAATAATATCAGCAATGGAGGCATTTCATACCATCGGTAAGTCTTATTTTTATTTATTTTACATATATTTTATGTTATAACTTCGCTTGTCGTAATTTGTCAAAATTGTATACAAATATCTAGTCAAAATGAACCTTAATCCGTAAGAAATTAGTACTATTATAGATTGAACAGCAAACAAGACTTTCTGGAATATTATTGCAATAAACAAACGAATGTCGCTTTAGTGATGCTTGTGGCGCATATCGACAGTATCGATACTTTAGAAAAGACAAACATTATAAATATTAAATTTTATTTTATTTTTCCTTAGCTTTCATTTGTCCAATTTATTTATAGATTTCCCAAAGAGGCTAATTTAAAAGAGAAATGGATAAATGCAACGTGACGAATTAACTGGATGCCGAACAGCACTAAGCGGTCTAACAAAGGCCACCGATACAGCAAACCTACGGCAGTTCCAAGATTTAAAATAATGCATATTTTCTGTTTGTATTTTGTAAATATAGATTAATACTATTCTATTCCGTTTTTTATTTAATAATAATAATATAAAAAGACGTACTTAGTAGTAATAAACATACTCCAAAATGTGACATATTATACTATACTCATATAAAAGAAAGAAAAAAAAAATACACAAAAAATATTTATTTGTGAATTATCGATAACAAGGTTGACATCCCTCAGGGCATAGCATCAGATAAATATCAAGTTAATGTCATTAATGTTGAGTGACACAAATTTCAACCTTAACTCTATGTGTTGAGGTTCAAAGTTATATTTATCGAAAACTAACGCCCTCTGTTGTGGAGTAGCTAAATGTTTTCGAATTTGGAATTTCTGTGCAATGAGAAACAAAACAGCTAATATACCTAGGGATGTTATACTAAAATAAACCGTAACATGGTGCGTTAGGGTACATATTGAAATGCTGAATTTATAACCTAAGTCAGTTTTTACTCAAATTAAGCTGTCCAATCAAAGGCATAGTTTACTTGTAGTGTACTGTATAACTATCGGTTTAAATGTGTGGGTTTGGCGACACTGGTTTTCATACTAATTATGACATTATCGCACTTCTATATGTTTTTACTGTTCTGTGATTGCATTATAGATACACTAGTTAATACAAGTTTCTTCTGGCATTAGGAATGTCTCATAAAAATCATAGTTTTATCACAAATAGTCAAATATGTAAGAAGCAAAATATTTTACAATACTGATTATTCCCATCTTACTATTTGTATCATCTATGTCGACAGAATATTTGATATTTAAGTATTTCAATGTACTTAGTGTTTTAAAAAATTACGTCGAGTCATACTTATACATTAGGCCAAAACACTACTGGTATTAAATGACTAACAAAATTTATTAATAATGGTCACGATATATGGTACTTGGAAGACTGGAAAAATTATTATTTGAGATTTTTTGATTCTGATATATAAAAGTAAATAATCTATATAACTGAAAAAGATATTGTACATATCTTTGCAAAGAATATATAAACACGTATAGCTTTTGAAAAGGCGCTAATAAACTTATTTAACTCTCGAGGGCCTATATTAATAAAAATAATGCAAACGCTAGATCAAAATGTGTTATCGGACTGAGGACTGCTTGTATCTTGAACAACCACGGAGCGAATATTATTGCATGAAAAAATCTGTATATACAATACATGTAACGTAAGGCAAGAGTATAAAGACGATTGTTTATATCCAACATTAAATAATGTATCAATAAACTTTCTAGCTATTCCTGAGTCTTACAAAATATTATAACAGCCGAATCGACTTCGTCCTTAAACAGCATTGGACACTCACAACAAATTTATTTACAATTATTGCTGTTTACAAATACGTATTTAATATAAGGCTTCGTTTCATTTGGCGAGAATGCTAGACCTAATTAAAATGTTTATGTTTTTTCTGAACTGCAATTGTCGCATTTACATAAAGCCAGCCTAGTTCGCTAATGTACTTGTAAACTGTGAAATAATAATATTTATTATTACCCTTAAAAAACAAAATAAATTCTTTAATTAATTGAATCATATAGGAATAACATAATGAAAGGGAAATCATTAAAAAAAAAATTGCGAGATAAAAAAATATTGGTAAGTTTCAAGCATTTCTATTTATTAATACACATTTTATCTCTGAATTCATAATTAAGATTTTGATGAAAATAATAATATGACATAAAGCAATATAACAGCACACAAAGAAAAATTTATATCAATTTGCCGCAATATGAAATAGATATTAGCAATTTATTGTATAAAATCTATTACTTCTTTGAAAGTCTTATTAATACTAGAAAATGGTTTAATTTCAGTTTCAGATTAACAGATTTTTTGTAAGAACGTCCAAAAAATAATGAACATGATAAAAAGTTCAGCACCTGGTATTATAAAAATATGGGAGAAGAGGGGATTGAATCGGTGTCTACGTAAGCAGAAGTTACAGTTTCATGCTTGATCAATCGTTATTTGCAAAAAAAAAATATACTTGAATAGTAACCACTGGTAACAAGATATCCAATCGGATAAAAAAACCTTAATAATACATTAACGAACTAAAACTGTGGAATCGAATCGTAAAAAAATGTTAAAATGTTTCTGTAAACAAAATGGCACCGACACTAAATCTACTAATACTAAGTAGCGGCCAGTATGAGAATCACAATGTAGAAAAAATAATTAAAAAATACGTGATGATAATGTGATGAAACATCAGATTCTATCCACTTCCATTTTATTATGCTAATTAAATGCTAACCTGTACGTGTGTTATAAAATATAAAAACAATTAGATACATTCAGCACATATTTCACAGGTATAAAATTAAATAAAGATTGTCCATATATAAAGTGTATTTTGAACAGTACACTTCAGATTCGACATAAAATTAATGTTATATCATTTGTCTTGACATCACGTGCCGTATTTTTCTTTCCCATGACTCCGCCTCCGCCCAGGAATGTCGTACGTCACGGAATAACTGAAATAAGGTATAATTTTTTTAATTTATATTTTTTATACCAGATCACGTAACGCAGTAAAAAAAACTATTTGTATATCATAGATACATTGATGAGGAACTAAAATATGTGCGAGAAATCTTCTACTATGTATATATTTTGGGAATTTGTACAACTTACACATTAAATTAGTTTTGTTCGTTTTATTACAATGTAAGAGCTTGTTTTATATTAGCAAATATTTAATCATAACTCCCGAGTACCACTTATGAAAATGTAATAAACAAATAGGATTACCTGAGATAACCAAGGCTCGTCTGCTAATAGCTCATTTAATATAACTGTTGTATCTTTATTAGGGTTTTGTAACCGTTTCTCCGCCACCCTTTTACTGCACTCCGAGTACATGAGGTACTTCTGATGTGATATCCTCGAATACAATTGTACTCGACCGCAACACGCAGAACAAACTAAGAATTCCTGTAAATTAAATTTATTTTTGAGTTTTCGTAAGAAAAATAGTTTGAACAAAAATGCAATACAATATGGTTTATGTCATGTTCAAGTACAACAATTCACTTCACAATGATGTGTCAATGATTTATACTAAATGCTCTTCAGTATAAAACATGGTTAGTCTTGCAATTCGTACTCTAAGGCCGATTGTTCGTCATACGACGAATGTATGCAATCTACTAATCATCGCCGTATTTTGCATATTTGTTATATCCACGCTGCTTCATGCAATCGTCAATCAAACTACAAAATGTCTCAAATATTATTCAATTAGGATCTCGAGAGTTGAAAGTAATGAGTTGTGGGACATGTAACCGCGTGCGCGACATGATGAACACATGACGCGACGTTGCCGCCCCGCGCGACCAACACATAACGAGCGGCTAATGCGACGTTGCCGCTCTGCAAGACCAACACATGACGAGTTGCTGACACGACGTTGCCGCTCTGCACGACCAACGCATAACAAGCGGCTAACGCGACGTTGCCATTCTGCAAGACCAACACATGACGAGCCGCTGACACGACGTTGCCGCTCCGCACGACACGAGCCGCTGTCACGAAGTTGCACAGTGTCGATTGATTCTATGCAAGATGCAAGTGCCCGCGACGTGCCCACGGCCGCAACGTTGTACGCAATAGTACGACTATAAAGGCGGCTCCATACGCTTGGTGTATGCCACAAGCACAAACAAAGTTCCAAACATCGACCACAATCATCAAACACAAACAGTCATCCCCACGCTTGCGAACGTGTCAGTATTATGTGGATCGGCAAATATGGCGGACGACGAGCTTGTGGCAGCTATCACTTTCGGTTTGACTTATTTTTGGCATGCCTTAACACATCACTACCTTCTCATACGCGAGCCTCGCGTCCGGCTGCACGGGTTCCAACGTCGCCGGGTTGTACGGCTGGCCATACAGCAGTAGTCTCGCGACAGCGGGGCGTGCACATGCTCTGCACGCGCCCGCGCCCGCAGCCACACTGAGCCCCGGCCACGTGCCCACAGCGGCGTCCAGTGCCCGCGCGCCCGCGGCACCGCCCCCACCCGCGCTACACGACACGCGGGAACGCATCGTCTCCGTCACCTCGTCTACCGTTTTCACGTTCGATAGGAAGTACTCGTCTGGAATTGGAGGTTTATACACGTTATTTCAATTCAATTATGTTGCTACAAGAAAATAAAAAGAAAGTAATGATAAAGATTTGATGATAGTTTAGAATGTTCTAAAGTTATGAAAACTATCTGAACCTGTAGTAGTGGTCTAAGATCCGAATATAGGTCGACCTGCACCGGCGTGATAATAGAATGAGACCAATTTTATAATAAATGTAGTCTATTAAAAAATCTATTAAAGATGGGTTGACTGAAAAAATTTTGGACAGAATATTTTTAGTTAATTATTAAAAAAATCTTTTTATTTTTTTTATGCAGTGTTGAGACAATAAACAATTTTGTTATAAAACAGCGCTCATGCTGATATATTTTTTTTTCTATCATCCCATCAAGTGAAAGTAACTGGTACGGACATGCCTGTTTATACCTGCCAACCTAGCAGTTTGTCCAGGTAAATATTAGAAAACCCTATGACTGCACATTCTGTAGGTTTCATACTTCAAGTCTATTATAATTTTTTTTTATTATCTTGATAAGTACTGCAATTAATTTAAAAAAATATTTTTTAAAAATTAATTAAAATGTCATGTCCAGGATTTTTTCAGTCAACCCATCTTTAATAGATTTTTTAATAGACTACATTTATTATAAAATTGGTCTCATTCTATTATCACTCCGGTGCAGGTCGACCTATATTCGGATCTTAGACCATAGTAGTCTTTAAATATACGCAACGGAATTTGATGGGGTTTTGTTTTAAATAGTGTTTTTTGAGGAAGGTTTTAGTAAATTATAAGTTTTTTTTAACAAAGCGGTAAGCTAACTATAAAAGTATATTAGTAGTAATTTTTATATTGAGTTTGATCATAAAATAGATAGATAGATAATTGAAATGAAGCTACATAATTGAAATGAATAATTACGAAGCTAATTTGTATTGTTTGGAAAAGTCAGCTGTGTTTAGATAAAAATAAATTTTATCATAATTGATTTTTTACAATCGTTACGATTACGAATATTGCGATAAGTGTTTTCTAATTTGGAAATATTGTAAAGTCGAGATAAAAGCTAAGTTAAATTATTTATTTTATAAGTATTAAACAACTTACCCTGTTCTTGAAATATTTCCGTTAAGAAATTCGGATCTAAGGCATGCGATATTAGCGTTTGAATGTACACTTCGAAATTCTCTTGATACATTTGGGTCTCTAACATTCTTTTTTCTATAAAATGGCAGTCATCACCCTGCAATTCACTCCTCACTAATTCAACTATTGTTTCTAAATGAGTTTGAGAACGTATTTTAACTTGAACTTGAGTATATAGTTTTTTGTTTTCTGGATTCCATACTGTATACTGAAATTTTAAATAAAAAATTGTTATTAATTTTGAAATTAACAAAAATTATGTTTCTGTTGATAAAACATTTTTTTTACCGTCGATATATTTCTATATAAAACTTTTCCATTTTCTTCAAAAGGCTCGTATTTCTGTAATAACGTTTTACCGTCTACTCTCCATATCGCTGGCCACATTTCATTGAGCTCATTTTTTAACGCAACAAACTCCCCAGACTAAAAAACAAATCACAAAAATTAATTCGCTAAAAATCATGTTTTATTGGACTGTATGTGCAAACAATTATTGCAATCTATATTAGAAATGATTTAACATCTAAGTAGTATCTTATGTGATAAAACATACAATTACCTGATAAGGCATTTCTTCAATCGGTCGCGTATTGTCAATTTGACCCGTGTTAGAAATCTGCTGATGGGATTTAATGTTATGCAATTTCCTGTTCGAGTTAGCGTCATTGTCCGTCGATCCATACACTCCGTATCCTAAACCGACTGCATGAGCACCTACTAAATTATGTGTTAATATTAATGTAATATTTTTGAAATAAACGAATAAATTGGAAGTATTTTATTTACCTGTTCCATCCGTAAAATGCGATTCGTTTTACCCGGAAAATACATAGTAATGAGAAAATAATATGGGATAGGCTCAGGAAAGGGATGATGATGAACTATTCACCATTGCGATAACATGTGCACATATTGCAATCATGTTGCAATTAATATTATGTACAAATAAAGTTATAGTTTGTCATTAAAGTTTGAACAATATTTTACAATGGACATGTTATCCCTAATTGGCGAATTGAAGGGTGCTACCAGGAATAATTACAAACTAAAATTATGTAACACAATAATCAGTAATATACTCGCATTTATTTTTATGTTTTTTCCTCCTATTATACAAAAGTATTTACATAAAATATTGAGAATTGTGCATAAACAAATAACAATTAAATAGAAATACAAAAACTTATATTCCGGGCATGACCTGCTAATACATGTTTTTCATAACTTATAGCTGTCAAAGTATTATGCATTTCATCTTCCTTATAATATAAAATCACTTTATCTAACAGCAAAATATATGAATACACTATCATAAGTACGAACTAAATCAAATACTGTAAATACAATACATTTTATATTTACAAAAGACACCCACTGGTATCAATCCCATATAAAAATATACCACATTTTTGGAATTATTAATGGTAGCACCCCTTCAATAGCGAGTATGACAAGAGTCACAATTTCTACAATTTACAATTAAATGGCACTAATAATGTGTCATCAATAACAACAATTATTACGGTGAAATCTTGTTACAGACTAACCCTAAAATAACAACCTCTACAAAGATAGATACATCACATTTTTATCATAGAAATTATTTACAGTCGTCGATAATAATAGATTTCATCTAATAAAAAATTTACATATCACAGTTAAAATGTAACAAGTTTTCACAAGAGCTGCCAGTATTGGCAGTTAGCTTGCTCCTGTCATACAAGCTTCAGGGCTAGTTCTTCACCATCGCGCTCTACTTCTCAAATGGAAATCTAGTAAATTGAACGCACCTTCGTCGGGTTGGTGTTGGTAATAGTATTGTTGTTGGGGCGCTGCCTGCAGCGAGGCCACGGGCGGCGGCGCGGGCGGGCGCGGCTTCTTGGGCGCGGCCGGCTGGGGCGCGATCACCGCCGACGGCGTGGGCTTGTTCATCGCCGTCGCACGGCCCTTCTTCGCCTTGTCGTTCAGCGGCGTACTCGGCACGTTCAGCACGGGCTTGTTCAGCCTTCGCGCCTCCTCCTCCGCCTCGTACGCGGAATCTTCCGTGCCGTCGTACTTTCTCTTTCTTTCTTTATTTAAATGGTAATATCTCGGGTCGTCCAATTCTACGCCTTTCGCTTGCGACCCTAGCAGATTCGCTTGCGCTCCGTGTAACTGATTAGCACCCAACAGACCTGTCGCGTTCATACTCGCCGTTGAACTCATGACAGGGTTACTTAGGGACATACCTGTGTTTAAAGCGTTCGTCGGAGCCATCGCGCCGTTGGCACTTTGCTGTGTTGAATTCGCTTCGCATTGGCTTTTTGTGACATCGTTCGGATTGTATGTCTTGTTATTGACGGTATTGCTGTTGGTGTTTGTTCTCGACCAAGTAGACTTTCTAGCGCCTCGGCCGGCCGGCGGAGGAGACGTGTCGCGTTCTCCTTGTAAAAATTTTAAATAAGAAGCCATGAAGCCTGAACCCGGGCCCGTGACAGGAACATTGAATTTTTTTTCCATAATTTTTGAAGTAGTGTCTTGTGAGGTACTGTTTAGGTTCTGCTGCTGTGAAGAGGGTGCTACCGTCGACGAAGAATTTGCTCGTTGTTCTGCAAGGAAACCAAGTTCTTCCTCTATATTGGGTACTACCACCTTAGGCTGTTCCTCTTCACGAGTTTCAGGCGTAGAAAATGATGACGAGGAAGCCGAAGGTGGAGTTTCACTAAATGACGATAATGGTGTTAACTCCACAGAGGATTGGAAATCAGGATGCGGACCTAAGTGAAAGGGCGGGAAGTATGTTAATGCATGGCCATGCTGCATTGCAAGGGCTTGATGTTGGTTAGCAAAGTTTGTGGCGTGAAGAGGTGCTTGAGAACCGAAAGCTGACGTGCCAGGAAACATTTTAGGGGGAGGTGGTGGGAGATTCCACCGTTCAAAATCAAAAAAGCTGCCATTCTGTTGTTGATTACTTGTAGAACTATGTGCAGGGGGTGGTATTCTAGTAGCTAAATAGTCAGCCATCACTGCAGCATTTGAGAGCTCATTAGAATGTGAAATAGGCTTTTCTGTACTTTTACGTCTGGTAACTTTAGGTGCTGGGATAGCATTAGGCACAGTTGTTGTATTTTTACTTGTTTTAGACTCTTGTACTTGACAACTTTGTTGCAAACTTTGTAAATTCTTAACTATACTCATTGGATCACCACGACAACTGGATAGGTCCTGTAAAGCTACGTTATTACTGTCAAAATAATGATGCTTTTCACTTATCCCTAACCTATCACTAGAATTTTGAGATTGAGATGATTTTTCATTATGAGTATTGCTTTCAGATAATGTACTATAACTAATTGAATTACTGGTATTATTGCTGCTACTACTACTGGTATATTTTCTTTGTCTGTCAGTCTCCCAACAATTAGGTGTAGAGCTTTGATTACGTTCATAACGGCTTTCACTGTATGACTTATTTTGTTCAATACCTAACGCTCTAGTAATGACTGACGGGTAGGCTACTTGACTATTTTGGGATGGGGGCCTTGAAATAGATGCATCTAGTGGTGAACGGGGTGCAGGGTTACTAACTTTACTATAATGTTCTGTATGTTGTTGAGGTGAATTTATAGAATTCATAGGGCTGTGATATACTGGGTATGCAGGACTAGACCTATGGCCTAATGGGGATGTTTGTGGTGCTGCTTGTAAAGGACTTTGTCTTTTAGCACCTATACTACAATCAGGTCCATTTTGAGAACTACTACTAGAATATCCAGTATCAGTACTTGAACTGCTTTTGGCTCTAACATGATATTCAGTTTCAACATTATTTCCACTTTGATAATGCCTAAAACTTGAATTCTGCGAGGAAGAATATGGGGAGTTACCTATTCTACTTGACTTAGAACTACCATTACCATTATTAAAACTTAGCCGCCCAGGTGCATCCATAATGGAATAACTGATTGGAGATGACTGTGGCTGCAATTTATCAAGTGAATCACAACTTTTTCTTTGTTCACTGCTGAGTTCAGGGTAAACTTTGCTTTGAGCTTTAGTCTGAACCTGAGGTGGCTTAGATGTAGGGGATACAAACCCACTACTAGTATTTGATGGTCTTGAAGGCTTTTCACTACTGGCACTTTTCGGTGATTGAGAATTATAAATAGATGCAGAGGGTCTGCTTGGATTAGAGGATGAGGATCTATAGTCTTTACTGGGAGGGGTTGGGGATGAAGTTACTGTTGGAGTTGACACAATACAAGACTGCTGAGAATGAGCAGTGGAACTTGCAGAACTTGAATAAGACTTACTTCCCGCATAATCCTGTTGTGATGAAATTCCACTTTTTGAACTGCTTGTACTATATGAGTTTTCACTTTGATTTCCATAAGTGGATGGGGATTGATAAAATGTTGATGATGTTGAAGAAACTGGCTGTTTTGATGCCGTTGCTGGAGATCCCGATCTGTTCGCTGGTTTCTGTCCAGCATTGGCAATTTGAGAATTAATGTGGTTATTTAGGGTTTGAGCGGCTGCAAAATGAGCATTAAAATTATCATATGTAGCTCCTGCTTTTGTCGTTGCTGGACTTGGTGATGAGGGCACTACACTTTCATGAGGCAGAATCCCAAAAGGGCTTGGTAGTTGATTATTTCCTTGCCAACTTAAGCCTGCAGTACTGCCTGGTGTCGAAGGCTGGTCAAAAAATGATGTTCCTTGTGCAGCAATTGCTTGATGAGAGTAATTTTCTCTTAATGAAGAAAGTTCAGATTCTACAGAAGATTGTTTAGATGCCACTGCAGCTTGGGCTTGTGCTATGACTTGCCGGTGTTGAAGAGAAGAACTATAGTGGGCCGGCTTAGGGTTTGCATGATGAAATAATGGTGAAAACACTGCATCATAACTAACGGCTGGGGGAGACAGGAAGCCACCAGGATTAAATGGTGACGCAGTTGATGAACCTAATTGTCCCGCAAGAGATGCAGTGGTGTGAGCTGCTTGAAGTAACAATTGGCTCGTGGTTGAAGGCACTGATTGACTGCCTAGGCCCGTACCACTGCTTGCCAGGTGGTGATGAAAATCTCCACTTGCCGCACCAGCCTGAACACCAGCTAGCCGATTGTATGAAGCATATGCTGACCATGGTCCTACTGGATCCATTACCACCTCCGTGTTGTTAGTATTGTTTTAATTTAATATTTCAATACAAGTCCACACTTTCATCCATAGTCTTTCAATAGAAATGTTTTATATTTCAAATATCACTACACTGAAGCACATGTATTCATATTTTGAGTTTCAAATTTATCTTCATGGATTGCACTCCTGAAAAAAGATAACATTCAATAAATAAACAATAACAATGAAATGCATCTTATTAGATGTAAATTTTTACAAATACGTATAAGATAAATAGATATATTGGTAAACAGTCACATTTTAACAATATTTAAGAGAATTAGTAAACATAGCGATCTTCTAGTAAACATAATTGAAACAAGATTTTTAGCCGCTTCGAAACAGAAGCGTCAATGTGCTTTGGCGATGAGAGAACAGGTAAATGAACATTAGTACGAAGGAAGCATATGCGTGGGGAAACGTACCATTTCTTTAGTTTTGAAATTTATTATATCAATGTGGTTTCACAGGACGCTCACACAACAGATAACATCATAAATATGGCCTCGACTCTTCTAGTGTTCGTGACGACGGGTTTTGTCTATTGTGAAACGAAGAACCACTTTTATCGTCATAAATATATCACAAACCTTCAAGTATTTACTGCACTATGAATCAAAGTCGGCTCTCTTTTTTTAATACGTAAATTCTATTAAAAATGCTATTACTCTTATTTACAAGCAGAAAAACGACAACGTTTCGCCTTTCACATTAATCGCCGCCATCTTACTTGTCTTATGTCGAATGAGAGACCGGACAACAAGCCTAGCAGCGCCCTCTAGATGGCAATGAAAATCATTTTTATAAACTGTTTATAGAACAGATTATAAAACATGTTGTTTATTTTATTTTTTTGATTTAAAATTATGTTTTAAGGAGATGATAATAATTATCAAACATTCGAATTTATTCAGATAAATATATATTTACTATGGAACAATTTTAGAAATGAGGTATTTCAAAATTAATATCTTTGATTTGAGCGTTGCCACATCCAAAATCAATATTTCCCGAATGAAATTTGAAATTTTATAGGAATTTTACAAACAGTACAATAATAAAATTTGAATCTGGTACTATATTAGACTATAGGCCCATGTTGAAAAAATTATTGGTCATTTGAACCACCAGGTGACTTAGGTATCTAGAACTATTTAAGAGCATAAAATAAAAAGATTCAGCACTATGGGCTATCGAGGAAAAGTACTTTAAATATTGGAGATAGGTTGGGTTGGGTGATAGCAAACTTTGCTATGTAAAAGTATTATATATTCTGTGCATGGACCTAAAAAAAATTATTTTTTTTTTGGGTCTATGATTCTGTGATAAATGAAAAATCCTTTATTTTTAAAAATAATTAATAAGAAGAGCATTTAACGAGTACCTAGAAATGCATATAATTTCACTTTTCCACATTCCGATTTTTTGAGATTCTGAATTTATCTGATTAGATTTTAAAGACGTGCATATATAGGGTGTCCCACTATTGGTACTTATACTAAGCATGAAGGAACTTGTAGTTTTGCATACACTGATCACGTAAAAAATACTTAAACAACAAAATTACATCAAAAAAGTTTTGTTAAATTTTTCTTGAAAATCCATGTAGCTCTAGCTTCGCGAAGCCGGCAAATACCGCTTCGCTAGTGTGAGCATTTTGTCTATGAAAACAATAGGTCACGTGCACAGGTGCTTGTAGCAAAGCTTGGCGCGGCGGGTTGCTTGTTAGGGGCACAGACTAATAATAATATACTACGTATACTTAGGGGTGTACACATAGTTTTAAGAATTCATCTATTTGAAAAAAAACTTCGTCTGTAATTTGATAAATATTTTTTACGTAGTCAGCGTATGCACTTAAACTATATAACTATAAGCTCCTTTGAGCTTAGTATACCAACAGTGGGACACCCTGTATACGTACGTGAAGTAGGCTACCGATATTCAGATTTTGGATTTAGAGTTTATCAAAGGTTTATCATATCAGATAGGCATTCCGGTACCTATTGAGGCCGTTGTAAAAACGGCACCCTATTCCTAAGCCTCTGCTGTCTGTCTCCAGGCTATAATTCTCATAAACCATGATAGCTATAAAGCTAAAATTTTCACAAATGATGTACCTTCCTAATTCCATCGCCGCTTTAACAATAAATACAATAAATAAAAAAAATAATATTAACATTCTACGGAACTCTTCATGCGCGAGTCCGACTCGCATTTGGCCGATTTTTTGTAAATTGATAATTAACAAATTGAACCCGTAACTTCTACAAGTTACTTTGCTATCCCACGTATAACTCTCAATAGAAAACTAACAAAAAATCCTAAAAACACGGAACTTGATACTTGACTTTTCCAATGTACAGAAAATTGACCAGTGAATCATAGTATGTATTATGTAAAGTACATTAATTGCCTATGGAGACTCTTGCTATGCTCTTGACTCTAACTTCATTTTTGATTTGTTGAACTTATTTGTTGCGCTTTATCTGAATGAAAAAAAAGATCAGAGAGCGAGCAATTCATGAATTACGATTTAGTTATGATACTTACTTCTTATTACTTCATTTCTAGTTTATAATGTTAAATTTCGTTGTATTTTTTTAATAATAAAGTAATGTAGGTTTAAAAAAACACTTGATACAGGTTTGGACATTTATTATAATTACAGGCAATTTATTTTAACAGCTATTTTCTTTGGTATTAGATACATAAAACCATGAAAGATAACGCATAGAAAATTAGAAATAAAAAACGTACATACGTGAGATGAATATCCATACATATTATAAATGCGAAAGTAACTCTGTCTGTCTGTCTGTTACTCAATCACGCCTAAACTACTGAACCAATTTTCATGAAATTTGGTATGGAGATATTTTGATACCCGAGAAAGGACATAGGCTACTTTTTATCCCGGGAAAATGACGCAATCCCGGAAATCCCACGGGAACGGGAACTATGCGGGTTTTTCTTTGACTGCGCGGGCGAAGCCGCGGGCGGAAACCTAGTAATTTATATCTCCGAAGAACGAAATACATTTATAGAAATCTTGTTTCGAGTAA
The DNA here is from genome assembly GCA_029959065.1 of Colias behrii. Classification (NCBI taxonomy): domain Eukaryota; kingdom Metazoa; phylum Arthropoda; class Insecta; order Lepidoptera; family Pieridae; genus Colias; species Colias behrii. The sequence continues at coordinate 8,471,689 of JARWMC010000005.1, read as the reverse complement.
TTTATCTCCATGAATGATTACAACCAGCAGGCCCGGCAGGGTTAAAAATTGAAATGTTATAGTTAGGTATTTTATGACAAAAGGCACGAATGACTGTTCCTCTTTAAATCAACCAATTGTAGGCTTTCAATTGGCTGATGTATGATCGAATGACCAATCAAATTTAGCGAAACGATCGTTCGCGCCGTTTGTGTAGTGCCATTCTAACCCTGCAAAAAATACACAATCATTCGAATAACACTTCAAATACTCACTTTCAATGTTTCCTCTTAATTATTTTAAGTAAGAAACCCAAAACAATAATATGCATTTACAGAAGTAAACCAGTTCAAATCAAATGTTCTTTTTTGTGCGCAATATATTGGATACGTTTTAATTATTGATCTGTTAACATAAAAATATCACTATGCGTTACCTCATACACTTAACATAAAATACAATGTAATGGGAAGACTTAGATAAAGAAAACTAAATATGACGAATCTTATACTAAAAATAAAGACACAAAGTTATAATATGAACATTATGCACTTCATATTAGAGATCTGAAAATATACTAAATCTGAACTCAAACTATAAGTAAGAATAAAATTACTTATTAGAAAATTTATTTAACTAAATTGTGCTGATCGGATAAAAATAAAATATTTAGAAAAATAGCAGACAATTGCAATTATGGTTAAAATTCTACATATGCATATAATATCATATCATATGGGTAATTTTGTTAAAATATATGTTTTGAAACCATGTTAAATTATTGGAAGAAATGTTTTAGTTCATTCTAAAGAATAAACATACATTCCGACAATGATATTTTATGTATAGATACGTTATATACTCACAATATATCCAAAAAACATGCTTCATATGCAGTGTCAGGCACACACAAATACAAGTTTCATTTTACTTAATTTATTACATTGACAGACTGTATAAGAGAGATGGCTCTAATAAAGTGATATAAACAAAAAAGACAAAGATAGTTTGTCACTTCCGCGCAGGTGTAAGCAAAAGTCATAAGAATTCACCAATTAAATATAAATAAACAAATAGTTGCCATGGTAATTGGCATAGACTAACGACACAGAAGGTTCAATGTTATAGATGTTACGTTTCCTGCACACGTAAACAAATGTGACAATTTCATTTACTATTTAATTATTATTATGAAGTTGTATTAAAATGAAAAAAACTTTTTTGTAGATATAACTGTATTAAGTATTTATTACTAGCTGTGGTGTTCGTAAATATATCGGTATAATCAAGTATTTACCCAAATCGAAATTAATAAAATAACCGTTCTATTTTCAATAATCGTATCTACATGATAATCTTTGAACACAGTGTACGCTAGCTTTGTCACACTAGTGATTGAAGCAATGTTTTATCCCTTTCATTATTTCAATACAAGTGTCAAGCAAGTGTCATTCATAAAGAATTGTAAATTGTTATTTTTACTCTTAAACTGTAATTATTTAATATATTTTCCTGTGATATGATATTCCTTTATCTTTCTTTATTTTTTTGCACGAATACGTGCACTTTCTGAACACACAGGAAGGCATTTTCGACAACTTTAATGTACCTATCGGCACATGCGTTCACTGGGACCGGTCACAATCTGACTGATTTTTGACGATTGCATTGGTCCCAAATAGGACCAATTCACGGAATCAGTTTTGGTGCGTTGATGACGTATCTACACCTCTTGTTTCTATATATAATATCATTGCATTCCGAATAGTAGTTTTACAGTTTTAAATTAATAACCATTTTAGCATTGAAATTGAATGCTAAAATAGTTCACACGAAACTAACTTACACGGTATTTTGCATTAGGATATATGTAATTAATGATCGTACATATACATGAATAATTACTTTCACATAGCAAATTTATAAATGACCTTTAGAATTAAGTAATAAACAAAATCTCTCCCGAAAAAAAAGTACTACATATTAAGTATTTTAAAACGGGTAGGTTTATATACGATAAATTCATATTAAAGAACGCAAACACAGAACGCAAAGTACAAAACGGATAGAAATTTGATTTCATTTTGGCACATTTAGAAATCATAATAAATAGACGGATGTCATAAATGTCGCATAAATTGTTTACAATTTTGCAGGACGGCACATATAAATATTCAGATTTTAAAAATAAACAGTAATTTTTGCCTATACACAGTAAAATCATAGCTCCATACTCCAAAGATAAATGACTACATAAAAAAGTGTGCATTAAGAAATTATTCATTAAATATAAACTATATTTTTAATATATGATTTTTAAATGTATTAAGACGAAGATTTAATTCAAGAAATTAATTACACAAGTACTTAATATTATTATAGTCGCCTTAATATAGTAATAATATCGATGATAATTGAAAGATAGGCGAATACCTAAAGTAAATTGTGCAAACAGTTATACATTTTTCTAATAAATGTAACACCAAAGCCATTGAGGTACTATGTACTACGTACTAGAGTGGCTATTCCAAAGTCCAAACAAAAACATTGCGCACGGCCGATGTGGTGGGGTACGTGCGAGACGAGCGGGGCGGGGCGTGGCTTCGAGTTCAAAGATTAAGCAATGCGCGCAGATGCGACACATTGTGCAATCTGTTTACTCGGTACTATCTGGTGGTACTGATACTAGGGAATTAATAAAAAGAGGATTTTATATTAAACTATGTATTTTAATTTCCTTTAAATATCACCAGTTTATTAAGCTTTTGTCGTTTTGTGTAGTAATCAATAGTTTTATCAGTTTTGGCTTCATGATGTAATCGAATTTTGGAGTATTGGTTTATAATAGCTCTAATTAAATGGATACGATGATCCAATGTTGATGGCTGATTCAGTGAATGTTGGGTTAAATTTACAAATACTCCTTTAATGATAAGAGCACACACATTTCTTTTTTTGTTTAATTAATAATTGTATAGATATCGCCTAATTTATTATTAGTTTCTGTGAATGTTGTGTTCATCTGTAATTGTTGTGCATAATAATTTATAAATCCTATTGTAACTGTTTAACGCGAAAGATACGTATGTAACAACTGTTGATGAACCTTTTTTTAATAAATAAAAATAAATAAATAAATATTAATTAATATAACCTACCGTTTCACTTTGGTAGTCGGGTAAAAGTATTAATATTTAGGTACTACACCATGGTAATATTTTTTTAGTATATAATATTATATTATATATATTCAAAGTTAAAAAATCCAGTTACATTTTTTTAACACTCAACGATAGTGTCACGTCTGTGCGTACAGAAATGTGTTAGTCTATGAAAATGGCGCGAAACGCAGAACGCGTGGTGATTTATCACAAAATGATAACAATATTAGTAAAATACGTGACTTACTGATAATAAGGAAACTTACTGGTGAAAAGTCACTCCTCGGGCTTTGTTTGTATTATAGGAACTGTTAAAACAATATCTCATCACACACGAAGGCATTTTGAACAGAGTAATAACACGTGTTGACGCGGCAAGCGGGGGGCACAGTCCGGCACAGACTAAAATATGAGCTTGTGACTTTTGCCTCGTGCTCGTGTTACGAAGAGTGTAGTAGCGATGGCCTCTCTAGTACTTAGTACATAGTACCTCAATGACCAAAGCTTATTAGTTGATACACTCAGTTGATATGAGAATTATAATTATAAAGTTAGTTTACTTTTTCGGTATAATAGTGCCATACATATTTCATTAGCGTACATTAATAACTTAAAGAAAAAATAAATTTCAAAGCACACCCGCTATACTACAGACATACAATTTAATGTCCTTATTGTATGTTACTATACTTTATGCATACACTTATGCAATGGACTTTAATTATATTTAAATTCCAGTCATGGGAAAAGAGAAAGATTTTGTATGGACGAATAGAAATAATGACGATTAATTGGCAAAATTAAGAGTTGTTAGTAAAAGGCAACTTACGTTGTTAAAGTTATGTTCATAACATTGATGATAAAATTCTGTGCGAGTGTAAGTGCATGTTGAGTATTGATAATTTCACCAAAAGTATGGTATAATCATAGTTCCTTAATAATATAATATTATGTAAGTATATAATTATTTGGCAGGGGCTCTTAAAATTGCCTAAAACTTATATAAAAATAAAACTTAACGAACACTATTGATAAATTAATGATGACTAATTCTACTCCGAACTCTAATAAAACCTAGTCACATAGAGGTTCCCTAATTCTAAACACTAACGCGCACTTCAATCAATAACAAAAAAATATATATAATGCAAAAATCTTTGGATACATGGCAAGTAACAAAAAACAACAATAAAATATTCATAAACAAATTACCCTGAAAAATAACGTCATTAAGCAATTCATAACTTTAGAGTTTAATCGTAGTAAATGGAACTACATCTACTATGAGTATTCAATAAAAGAATATCTTTTGATTTCGAGTATTTAGTTTAGATCATATTAGTTCACATGGATGTCAAACAGAAAGACACCAACTTAAGGACTATATTACGTTCCAACCAACGAAACTACGACATTCACAAATATAATCTAATCTTGGAGTACGAAAAATATAAATAATGTCATGTTAGGAATATTTGAGAGCCCGACACGACTTTACTTTATTCAATTTTATCCGTATATAAACGATTTCTAGCAATTCTGAATAACACTCTAATAATAATTCATATGAATCAAGTATGAGCGAGAGCTAATATGGGCAGTGGAAATGCAACTTTAATAACTATTACACTAGATCAACTTTCGAGTTTTGTCAAAATTTCATTGAACCATACATGTATAAACTTTAAGTGTCATTTTTAAATTCCCCTTGTGTTTTAAATGCCTTGAGTCAAGGAGTTTTCCAGAACAATATCGAACTCGTCGAGCGGTTCTAGTATTTGCCTGAGGAATGTGAGCAAGCCCCGTTTGCGCAGAAAGCTTTGTTCTTCATACATCTCGGCGGTGACGCGGGTCATCGACATCGGAACTAGCATTCTATGAAGCCAGTGCTCACTGAAAATTATTAATAAGAATATCACAAAAATCCATCAAAACATTATCTATTTATCTTGTTCATAAAAATAAATTTATCTTGTATTTAGTTTTCATTCGGACTCGAAGGACTAGTCTCTATTTTTATATTAAATAATTACATTATTTCGTATGTTTTGTCAATAGTTATTTTAATAAACTCACCGTAAACTAAGGCAGACAAATAGCTGGAACTTGCCATCTTTACCCAAAGTGCGACCCACACTATTTATCTCATCCATGAGATGACAGTAACATCTCCAAATAGCTCTGTGTTCCTGGTCCTGTCTGCAGTTATACGCTACGCCACAGCTTTTATTCGATTGCATATTTCCTTCATCGCATAAACTCATTTTAAACTCGTCTTTTACTCTAGCTGTAAAAATAGATTTTTACATTAATAACAGACGACATAAAGTTCATTATTGAATGTCAGGATTTGCACGCGCTAAATAAATTAGGGTATAATTGTGTCAACTTACAAAAATAGTCCCAAATAAAGAGATTCTTTCCAAACAGTCTCGCCGATTTGAATCCACAAAGAAACGCTTGTTCCAAACATTTGACCAAGCCATTTTCACCACATAGAAGCACGCTGAGTGAGTTTGCGTCTTTATCCCGCTTAGACTGATAATGCCATTTCACTATCGCGTTAACACAGTCACCTATATGAAAAAATAGATATTATATTGATTATTGTAATATGTATGTATTATGTTGATAACATCTTTTAAAATTACAGTCTTTACTAATAATATAAAGCTTGTTTCGTTGATTGTTATCTCATGAATCACTGCACCGATTTCAAAAAATATTAAACAGTTTTATATGCTTGTTATATACAGGGTGTGGCGTAATGAATGGATAATTTGGTAATTGGAGATAGATAGAGGACGTTATTTGGGACGGGCAAAGCCGGGTGGATCGCTAATACTTACACAAAATGTAACACGAAAATGTAAATGAGATAAAAATATTTTTGAAGAATAAAAAATATTTATAAATATAAATGTTTACAGAATAGAAAAAGCTCGTTAGGCGGGATTCAGACCTGCATCTTCCTCTAGGCCCTTGCTTATTATTTATAAACCATTTTACTGCTATAAAAACTAAATATGTATACAAAATCAATAGCACAAAGACAATAAAAACGATTCAATAACACATCTTTCAATTCATTCATCTCACCAATCATATGCTGTATAGTGGACGTAGATAGATGCGTAGTAGTGGGCGACAGAGCGTTATTAGCGTGCGCGATCTGCGCGTGCTCCGACTGGCGCGACTGTCTCTCGCAGCGGGACCGCGCCGCGACCAACACGCGCTCTGTGGAGCCGTCGTCCACGCCCGTGCCGAACCAGCGGTTGCATGGGAACCTGTTACCATGGTAACGGATCAATAGCTGAGCTGACAAATTGTTGCAACCAAGAAGCTTATATCTAATACACTGGAGATTTCAGTATGAACATTAACTTGTAACAAGAAAATATGACCTTGAATGACGCCTGTATGTTTTTTTATCCCTTTCACACCTAACTTGGCAAGTGGGTGTGAAAGGGATAAAAAAACATACAGGCGTCATTCAAGGTCATATTTTCTTGTTACAAGTTAATGTTCATACTGAAATCTCCAGTGTATTAGATATGTATAAGCTTCTTGGTTGCAATATTTGCGGGACATAGATCGCTTGATTTTTTTATTTTCTTTTGCGTAAATTGGATTTACAGCTGAATAGAAAAGCCGTAAGTCTTGTTAAATCCAGTGCCACATAAGGCGATACATAAGAGTACTAGATCGCGTCATGTGTTATTTTCTTTTGGGTAAATAGGAGTTACAGCTGAATAGAAAAGCTATACGGTTTTTCTATTCAGCTGTCTAATAATCTTGTTAAAGCCAGTATTGCATAAGGCAATATATCTACGTCTTCATCTTCTTATCAAATAAAACAAATATTATAGTTTTAAATATCAATGATTATTTTCATGAATAGAACCATTAATACAGATTCATTAAACAATGATGTATATGGAATTATTATTAAAAAATTAATGAATACTTACAAATAAGTATGGCCAGTAACTTCATTCCTCACATAAATGTGATCCAGCAGCCATCGAGGTGACAAACCGGAATTGTCATGACCAATTTGTAACGTTGACAAAACACCCAAGTTTTTATGCTATAAAAATTAAAAGCACAAGTTGGTCAATTTCTTGATATTTTTTAAATATACATTTTCTAGATACATTTTTTTAAGTTACCTATGTATTTTAGAAAAACCAAATATTTAGATTAGATATTGAGAACAAATTTAAAAACATAACTTACATGAAACACAAATTCCATGGTATTACGAGGAATTGGTATTTTCGGTGTGGACTCTCCGTTAGCGCCTGATATAGAGAGCCAACAATTAGCTGTGGTCTGACTAGCTTTACGCGATGGTACTATTAAAACACGATACGGTAACTCTGAAAAATTCAATAATACATAATATTGTAGTTCGAGTCGAAAAGCAAAAGGTATAATATCGTTTTATAACATGGACGTAGGTAAAAATAATTGAAATTTTTAAGAAACCTAAAGTTAAGGTTAAACTAGGTCAATTAAAAAAGATTACGCCTGAAACACGTAAAAATATATATTTGAAACTTTCTATGACATTGGCTGTGTGAGCAGTAGTAAAGTAGTATTAATTCTTAGATAAGAATACTTACTTGTAGTAGGATAGGTATTAGTGAAACAAAAATAGTCAACAGCATTCAACGTCAAGAGATGGTACAGGAACTGTTCCCGTTCTTCTTCACATCGCAAAAATGCTGTCCTTTTATATTGAGATCGAAGTAACGTTGTATCGGAAAGCAATTCACGCAGATGTTTTGATAGCAACTTCTTTTCAAGGGATAATCTGACCCAAGCGCGGGCGTAACCTATTTCTGTTTTTATGTCAGTCATGGCTTGCACATTCCTGAAAAAAAAAATTAAATTGTTAATTAGATGAAGCTTCGATGGTTGTGGTCAATGCTGACTATTTAATTTAATAAAATCTAAAAGCATATCCAATAGATCAAGTTATAGATACTTTGCATTTCTGTCATAAATTATGTATTCACCTCATATCAAAAGTAAGATTTTCTGGCAATGGTCGCAAAGGATTTGTAGGTTGTGACGATTTTCGTTCTAGCGTTCCAGAATTACTAAGACGATCTCGGGAACTGTCCCGGGATCCACCCCTGGAACTATCCCGGGAACGCGTCGAATTACTTGTGCTCTGTTGGGCTTCAACTTCTGCACCAACTGATGATAAGTCTGAAATATTTATAAAGACGTGTGGCACTCGGGGACTGCCGCGGTAAAGCTATTGCATAGCATGCCTTCAAGCCACACCTCCGTGCCCGTCGGGAGTGGGGAGCGTGAGGTTTTTTCGTTACGGATTTTCTCGATTCGGTCCCCGCGCTCAAGGCCCGCGATAGAAGCTATGCAATAGCTTAATAAATATGATGAAAGAAGCTGATTCTTCGATAATGTTTTTTTTTATTTTCTACTCTTGGAAGCAGACAAAGGAATTTTAACTTCTCAGGTGACTTTGAGAAAATTATTGAGTTGAAATTATTAGTTTTTGGTATCAATAAATATATTCTCATACTTACAATCCAGTCTCTTGCGCAATACACACCAAGCCAAAGCTGCATGTTAACGTGACAATACAAGTAATATGTATATTAATTCATAGGGTACAGTTAACAAATTTTAAGTCTACCATGTTTAGCATTAAGAAAAATCACTAGACTATAATAAAATAATAATAATAGTTTAAAAAAACTAAAAAACACGCTTTTTATAGAAAACCGAACTAAAAAATAGAAAATTTTATCAAATTAGTGTATTGTCATCGGTCCTCAATAAATCTACAAAGTTTGAACGAAATCTGGCCGTTTAAAGTGGGTCAAAATCGCGCCCAAAGAAGTCGGTTACAAACAAACATACAGGTGAAGCTAATATAAAGCGTGTAATTAGAATAACTAATACCTGGTGTAAGATAGTTAGGGTCAATTGGTTTAGAGGCATTACTGCATTGTTCCAATTCTTGATAGTTCATAAGGTGCATCCAAAGGGCAGATTTTCCCATTTTGTGTTGTAAGCCATGAGACCAGAGTCTCTCCAGAAGATCACATAGCGAGGCTATCATAGTACTTTCCTCCACTCCTGTTATAGATACTTCGACACCTAAGCCAAGATCACTTTCCTCTGTGCCCATTTTTTCAAGTAACATCCTTTTTGTTTTACTTTTACATTCCTGTGGGGAAAAGTGAATATCTATACTATCTATACTAATAAGCTGAAGAGTTTGTTTGTTTGTTTGAACGCACTAATCTCAAGAACTACTGGTCCGATTTGAAAAATTCTTTCGGTGTTGGATAGCCCATTTATCGAGGAAGGCTATAGGACCGCTTACCGCGGAGCGCAGCTAGTATTTTCATAAAAAGCAATTATTTATGTACTTATCGCAAATGAGTTTACACTTTTTACATTAATTATTATTGAAGTGATTATTCGTAAAATGTTTTTATCATTTTTTTATAAACCAAAACTGTAAGAAGGGATACCTTTAGTAGCTTTTCAACAAACGTCCTATTATTCTGAGCAATCGCCGCTGGCGTCACTTCGGTAGACAATCGTCTTCCAATATCACCAAGCAATAATTCCGGGGGGCAATCTTTCACTTGCCATTTTGCATTCTTTATACGCTTTAAACTGTTCGTTCTGGAAAATTTTAGTACTTCTATATACTTAATTCTTAATAAATAGTAAAGTGTGAAAGCGTATGAAGCAGAAGCGTGATAAATTGACAACTTACTATGCAAATCTAACTACACAATCTTGTGTCGTGCTGGATTTTGGTTGTCACGTAAATATTATTGATATATAAAGTTGTAAAAGTCCATGAATGTCTATTGAAAACGACTAATTACCCTTTCTATGCGTAGAAAATTTTAATTTAATAAAATTTTCAAACAGTTTAATTCAATAATAATGTTTCATATTAGAGTAAACAGACTCATTTTGACAAATAAACATAAGGAAGAAGATTGTTGAATGTTACATATCTTTTTATCAAAATTAAATGGACAAATCTAAGATAATCTACGTTTTGGATAGGAAAAGTTTTACATGGATTTTGTATATCAAATATTGTACAGTACGTTAAAACTACCATTTACATAAAATAACTTTATTAAATAGTAAAATCTTCATATATTGCAATATAAATTATTATGACATAATATAGTCTATACAAAACAACCTGTTGTTTCTATATGTTTAAAATAATATCTATAACATATCTTTGATATAGTTTGTAGAAGGTAATAACTTGTAGAGAAATTTGTGATACAATGAATGTAACATAACATCACAACAAATGACAAACAAATGATGACGACATGCGACGTATTTTTTTGATAAAGATTTAAAATATATTTGAACAAGTACTTTACAATGTCTGATGTAAACATGGGATTATTGATATTTAGTACAATTGATACGGAATTCTAATTGTATAGAACAATCATGTCACTACAGAAAACAGATCACATATTATGTGACAAAATCTTGTTTGTATCATTACTTTTTACTCATGTTTTATATACGAGAAATAATTATATAAGTTCATTGTGATGTTCTATATATACTTATATAACACTAGTTATATTATTATGATGTTTGACAAAAGGTACATATTTCTTGCATTTGGAATGAGCATTATAAACATTTACATGCACATGCTAGGCACGTGTATAATAACAATTACAATATAAGCATGCAGTATCACAACACACAGAATCACTAACAATAAATCTTCTATAACTAAAATACAAACATGTAATATAATGTATAATTCAAAATTTATTAAAGCATTTTTAGAATATGACATTATCTTGTGAAAATTTTGTTTGGAAACATTAAAGTATAAAATTGTGCTACTAGTAATAAACAATAAATAGATTAAACCTGGATCTAATTTAGCTAGAGAACATTAAAATCTGTAAAAAATAATTAAATAAATCTCTTCTTAAATAATATGTTTATTAGAATGTTATATAAAAGGAAATATATTATTTTATAATACTTGAAATTCAAATAATACCATAAGTATAAATGAGATTCTTAAATAATTCGAATACTAATGTCTCAGACATTAAAAAGTAAAAAAAAAAAAAATCACAGTATTCACTAAAAACTTAGAAATAAAAGGAAGCACCAATTGTGCTATCACCAAGATTGATGATTATTATTTTATAATAGAAAAAGTAATATTTTATTATAGTAATTAATAATTATGTACAAATGTACTATTAGCTGCACGGCAGTATATATTAATTATAGCAATCAATACTAATCAAATTTTTAAAACGTCACAATACACATGCTTACGCACAAAGCGAGCTACTTTTCAAATAAAGCTACTGACAACAATCCAATCAGTGTCTCCATATACACGGTAATTACCGTAGATGCACCGTAATCTGGTCTCTATCTACCGTCAAGGTAATAGTGTATTACCGTGTCACATATCACCGTAAGAAACAAACTTCTAACTAAAACAATAAAAGGGAATATTTTCACCCAGCAATCGATTAAAAGAAATGGCAAAACCTGTGTGGATTTCAGGCCAACTAACGACATGTCAAAAATGAATAAATCTATTACGAAAAAGACACTGTCGTGCTAGGAGAGTCTGATTCAGAATAATATTATGTTCCATATGTTACCTCTTTCAATTTTCTTTGTTAATTAAATATATTCAGACTTAATTTGGTTCTTAATGTTGTTTTTTTCCTTTCAAAAATTACACGGTAATTTACACGGTACACTTTTAGTAGATTCACCGTATTTTTTCTAGAAACACCGTATTTTTACCCTTGCAACACGGTACTTCTCAATTTACATATGGAGACACTGAATCCAATCCATATCTTAGTACACATTTCATTGACACCTATAATCATATTTTACGCAATACATGTACACATGCAACCTAGTAATAACGCGACAAATGCACGAAACAACGGACATAATGATGCAAGCCTCAGCGCTTCGTATCCTTTATAACACTTAGCATCATCATATACAATTTTATTATGCACTACTCACTTGACAGATAACAAAATGAAAAAGCAACCGTACAAAACTCGCAACAAATTCCATGCGTCACCGGTTCGCGGTAATATCTTTTAGAACATTCTTTGGGGGTATAGGTTCGGTGCGCAGCATAGCAAGCGGTCACGGTTCCCAACTTAGGGGTTTTCCCCCTCAGATTTAGGGGGTAAATAAGTGAGATAGGATTTTTTTAGGGGTCTGAAATTTTTGGGGGTATTTTCAGGGATTTTTTGACTCTTTAATATTTTTAAATTGATAATTACATAACTAGTTTTAATATTTATTTCTTGACCTAGCGACTCATAGCGACATCTAGTGATGTCGAATCATCTTCAGATGAAGACGAAATATTTTATGTATTAAATAACTTGTAATAAAAAGACTTTTGAAACATATTACAGCATATTATTTCTAAATAATTATGAATTTATATTTGTATATTTTTTTAGGGGGACAACTGAATAATTTAGGCGTTTTTAGGGGTTTTTGACACAAACTTAGGGATAAATATTTTTGAGAGTTGGTAACACTGGCAAGCGGTCAGTCGGTCTCCGGCGCGGGACTAGTGCGGATCGCACCTGCGGTCGGTCGCGGGCGGCGGCGCGAGCGCGGAGGCGTCTAGTCTCGCCGGGAAAGCGCGGTAGTAAGCGGCGCGGTGCGGGAGCCGCTCGCCCGGCGCGCCCACCTCCAGCTCGGCCGCACTCCACGCGCTGTGTGCGCACGCCGCGCCCGCCCACACGCTGTACCCGCGCGTCGCCAGCCCCCCCTCGCCCAGCCGACGTCTGCAACATACCGCGCGCCCCCGTACTAAGCTCTAGCGTCCTCACTTCAACCCGATCGTGCCAAATACGTTTGCAATAATATTTATTTATTTCATATACTTTATTGTAATACAACCATTATATAAGAAAAAAAAAACAATAAAAAGAAGATATATGGTACGAGAAGGACGTATTACAATTGGCGGCCTTATCACTAAGCAGTGATCTCTGCCAGGCAACATAATAGTTCAAATTAAAGTAAAAACGAGCAGATGTTGCAAGCTATTTTCACCGAGGGGTATTTTAAAATAGTATGACACTATTTGTACCCCTTTCTTGTTTCGATTCATCCTATGATTTGTTTATATAAGTTAACCCATACCCTTACGTACAATCCCTCTTATATATTATGATAAGGATGCAACACTTTAAAATCCGCCCTGCGCACATATTATCAAACACATTAAAACACTAATTAAAGTGTTAACACAATAACAGATTTAATGAACTATCAAACAAGTTAGTCAATAAAAATACATCCTCTTGTCTTACATACTCTCAAGTGCAGTTAAGTATGTATTAAGCTTAATCTTCGCGCGTTGCAAAATTAGAGTGCTTTAGCATTCTTGAAGCTATCGCATTTTGCTGCAACGCGAGGCGGATTATTATTGCCATATTAGTACCACCATCTCCATCAACACTCAAACTCAAAAATGCATAAGTATAATATGAAATATGAGTTTAGCTTACCTTACAATTTTGATCCTATGTTCGAATACTTGAAGGTTGACGTCATATTCTCCCCAATTGGCCATTATTTTGTTGTCTATAAGAGTTGCGAACATTTGCGTTTCTAGAAAACGCGATAGGAATGGCCGGTGACGTTGCGGTTGGTCTGACAGAAATGATGCTTTGTCAAAATTCACCATTGATTCTCGAGACGATAGCCACGAGTCCCGATCCTGCAAATTAATTATTACAGAGTTAATAATGTCCTGGTAATGTGATAAAATATTTAATCATGCAAAGTCAACTTTTGAACCAAATATTGCATTTAAGTTATACTTACTATAGTAGAGCCATTTTATTAGGCAACATTTGACAGTTCAACAAAATTCAACAACGTAACCTGGTAACGACGACATAGAATAACATGATATTTCGTTTTGTTAGAACTGCACATTTCCTAACTTTTTTCAATTATGATTACATATTTATAATAATAATGACCGATACAAGTAATTTTAAGATTTGATTTTACTGATAAACCATTCTAAACATAATAAACAATTTCTGATTTAAAGAACTGACGTCGTTACAATTTTGTGTCAATAAACCTTTTTTCTTTTTAAATACCAGAGACGTTACTCTAAAAATCGAAATCTGACATCTAAAATCGAATGCATTGATTACTTGTGAATAAAAATCATCATAAATTAATAAATAAGTGTTTTTTTTAATTATGTATTACTAGATTTCCGCCCGCGGCTTCGCCCGCGTTTTCAAAGGAAAACCCGCATAGTTCCTGCATTTCCCGTGGGATTTCCGGGATAAAACCCTTTATATGTGTGCTAAATTTCATTGTAATCGGTTCAGTAGAATTTGCGTGAAAGAGTAACAAACACACACACACACACATCCTCACAAACTTTCGCATTTATAATATTAGTAGGATACTTGTCTTATTTTGCTCCTTAAATTTATGAAAGAAAGTATATTACTGGGACAGGGATTCGCCTGATGAATTTTAAAATTGACATGTGTTTCAAGTTCGATTGACAAATGTTTCAAGTCCGTATTGATTAATTCACTTTAATCGATGTTTTTAAGCAGGTTACCTCCCTTCGAAGATAAAATTGATAGACGTCAAATGTTGCCAATTAAATTGGCTCGACTATAAGCACATACTTATACAAATAAAGTTTTTAAGTACATACAAAAATTTATGTTTTACCTGGTCTGGCATGATCACAAAATTTTCATACATAAGGAACATGTGCACAAATCTATTGAGGAATGTTTCCCGTATCGCTATATTGAAACGTATATCTTCGTTGTACTGCTCTTCGTCGTTTAGTATCTTTTTCTTTGTAGTTGGCATCACTGTTTCCGCATCCACGTCATCTATATTTACTCCTGAAAAATAATCAATTTTCAACGGAAATATCTATCGAGGTAAAGAAATAATGGCCGAAATAAGAAATAATACCGTATTTTAAATATTTATCGATCTATAGAAGTGAAAAAAAAAACACTACAAAAATGAAGAAAAATTACTGCTTTGGACATCCCAACCATTTTTTCAAAACATTCATATTTTGTGTTATTTCTACACAACTACACTTCATACAATTATTCTTTTTTTATACTTTTTCTGACATAATAAGAAAAATTGGAATAGTAACACATTTTTGCAATGTTTATTAAATATGTTCTTTCGAAAACTTTTAGAAAGAAGAAGGAAAGAAAGAAAATATGTTTAATCACAAATACAACTACTTACAAATAATTTCCAGTTTAACTAAGTTAAAAAACTCACCAGTCCGTTTAACAATATCAACTATTCGCTGCAACGCATCCATTCGTCGCGGGTGTCGTCGCGTCGGCGAGCCCGGCGGGGACGCGTTCAACGGACGACTCTCATCCCATTCTAGAACGTCGTGGAATGAGTGCTTGCGACGAAGACCACCTAGAAATAATATTATTTTGCTAGTTTTAATATGGCTTATTTAAAAATAAAAAATAATTACAATTAATGAGCTGTTTTTCTTAAAAGAATAGTCATAAGGTAATGTATACAATGCATAATAAAATATAAAAACACAGGTAATAATTAATAAACTTAGCATTTTGGTAACAAATTAAAAATAGTCTTTCACTCAAGGTCTTCATTAAAATATATTTGAACAAGATTTGACTTACGGGATTTTTCAATTTTTTTCCATTAAAATTGGATAATTGAAGTTCTTTATAACATCAGAAATTTGCCATTAAAAAAATATCATTGTTTGCATTATTTCTACATTCAAAAATTTATCATCTTTCCTAACTTCATTACATATACTTAAGTATATCATACCTGAAGGCAGAGTACAACTGCTGCTCATGCCATCATTCATGTGTTTATAAGAAGTTCCATTCAAGGGAACTCCAAGTTTTGTTGGTTCCGTTTCTGGCCTCTCCACCTAATGAAACAGTTTTTTTTTAAATAGATTCCACTGTATATTTTTTTTATGTATTTAAAAGACATTTAATTTTATCTTTACACTAACTGCGCACCGCGGTTTCACCCGCGTGGCTCCGATCCTGGTGGTTTTAGCGTGATGTTATATAGCCCTTCTTGATAAATAGGCTATCTAACACCGAAATAATTTTATTAGCGAGATTAGCGCGTTCAAACAAACAAACAAACTCTTCAGCTTTATAATATTAGTATATATGAAAATTAATGCTCTACCTGATGTTTATCTAAGACATGATTCAGTTCTTCAATAAACGGTGTTCTATGTGGTAGTATTGGAAGTTCTTCAGGAAGCTGAATGTCAGGTTTATCAATATCGACTAAACATAGTGCTGCTTCTGAACCGAGAGCTATGTTCCTTGGTCCACCGGAACCTACGACGGACGAACCATCCGAGTGTAAACCTATAATAATATAAAATTCAATTCGTTAATTTTTTTCCCTATTTGCATTGTGTAAAAGGGTACTTAATGCAGTAAACTTCTTTGTGCAATTTACTCTATCTACAATTTAAGTCAAAATATTGATTTAGTTAAAATATTTTGTATCAATTTTTTCATATTGAAACAAGTTTCTTTATAATATAATACTATAAAAAATATACGAACCCATCACAAAAGGCACCGGCGCATCAAGGAAATGATATAAAGGAGCTGGCAATATTGGCACATACACATGAGCCCACGAGAATGGCAACAGTAACGACACTATACATTCCGCTACTAGCATAAGCTTATTGTAATCTGAAACACATCATACATTAAATTACATTATACTATAATAACTGTATTGAGATAATATCAAAATATGTATAATATGTAAAAAGCAACTGGTTAAATAAGTAGGCTCTTTATTAAACAGCACAGTTTAACCACTTGGCTGCAACATACACATATAATGCACATATTGTTAAAGTTTAATTACCATTTGACCTAAGCAAAACTTGATGCTCTAAAAGGACGCAAGTAAACAATTGCACAATGCATTCTACACCCAAAGTATTGAACATTGCACGCAACGGGTAATCAAGTAGTGGTAACTCTTCTGGTGGATTTGGCATTCGTATCACCTGAAAACATTAGTAAAACAAATATTATTTATGTATAAAGTATTAATGTGGCACATAATTCTAATTTATGCTTAAATATAACAAAATGAAGTAATAATTGTGTTCATGAGGTAAGATTCGTTTTTTTTTTTTACCCTAATTGCTTATTCACCAAACACAACAAAGATTTACTATTATATGGTACAATTCAATAAAGTAATAAGCTATACAGGGTGTCCCACTTTCGGTATACTAAGCGCGAAGGGACTTGTAGTTTTGCATACACTGATCACATAAAAAATACTTAAATAACAAAATTACGCGAAAAATTTTTTGCTAAATTTTTCCTTAAAATCCATTTATTCTTCTCTAGCTTCGCGCAGCCGGCATATACCGCTTCGCTAATGTGAGCATTTTGTCTATGAAAACAATCTTAAACGATAGCTCACGTGCGGGTGGCAAAGTTGGGGGGGTTGCTTGTTGGGGGTGTACACATGGAATTTTAAGAATTCCTCTATTTGAAAAAAAAATGCGTCTGGAATTTTATAATTATTTTTTACGTACTCAGCGTATGCAAAACTACAAGTCCCTTTGCGGTTAGTATACCGAAAGTGGGACACCCTGTATATGTTTAGTTTAAAACAATACTAAAATTGCTAGAAACTATGTGCACTTACAACAGGTATGGGATCGAGATGTGGTTCCGATGGAGGAACATATAGCCGCAACGCTTGCCCTGGCAGTGGTACTGGCACTTCATATAATAAGTTATACACATATGATTCAGGACTTAGCCCAGGACCCGGTTGACGAGGTAAGGATCTGTAAGTGCATTCAATAGTGATGAATACACTACAGAAAATCTGGTCAAATTTAAGTAATTTTTTTTAATTTCTCAGAGAGAAAATAAAAAAAAACAGATTAAGGATCATTAACGATTATAATGCAGATATATTATAGCAATGAATATAAATAAAGTTTAACTAGAAAACGCCTTTCATTGTATGTACATAAACATTACAAAATAATTCATTTTTAAAGACAATTTTATAGTTTCACTAGCGGTCCGCCCCGGCTTTGCCCGTGGTACATATGAAAAATAGATGTTGGCCGATTCTCAGACTTACCCGATATGCACAGAAAATTTCATGAGAATCGGTCCACCCGTTTCGGAGGAGTATGCAGACTAACATTGTGACACGAGAATTTTATATATAAGATTATTATATTATATTCTTTATAATTGTTGGTTGTTGTGTTTAATGTGTAATATCTCTTTCTTCCGTGATTGAATATTATAGTGTATTATTACAGAAAACATAGACTCACCTAAATAAATTCTCTAAAAATAATTGTGCTACCCTTACAAAAGGATATTGGCATATGAGGGCTATACTTTTGGCTACATAGAGTTTATCTTTGGCTATATCATAGTATGTGAGAGCAGATCCTGTATGTGGTGCAAGTTTGAATGATCTAGGAAGTGATCTTGAACTTTCTTTGCCCGAGTTCTTCCTGTGGCCTGGTGGAGTTTGTCCACTAGACAGTTCAGTGATGTACATGGCCTGTAATGTATTTGTGAACATTATTATACATATTTTAATATTAAAATTAAAAAAACAACACTTCATTGATTTATACATTTCAAATACATTTAATAATATAAAAATAAATCAAAGTGTCAGATTCATCAATTTTATAATAATTAGCCTTAAAAAATACAATATTGTAAATGGTTACCTGCAATGTATGCATAGCACTGCATATGTTTCTATTTCTAACTTCTTCGTAAAAAATGAGACTGAATCCATAGTATCTTGATGCATTTTCTCTTGTTACAACAAAGCTATGAAATTTTGGTTCTAGGGAGTGTTTTTGTGTCCTAAATTGTAGACCAGCTGGCAAACAGAGCTGTTGGAATTAAAAAACTTTCTATAAAACTGTATTCAATTCATTTATAACCACTGATTACACACAAAATATAATTATTTAATTACAAAAAAATACAATATATCTTACCATACATACTGCATGTTCATCAAAGGCATTGTTGTGAATATTATCAGGATAATGAGCAAGAACCTTTCCTTTGTAGGAACGGTCTAGGGGAGAAATATGTAGATTGTCACCTGAAAAAGATATATACATATAAAAATTCATAGAAATATCTGGTTATAGAAACAGCTGGTTCAAAAATCATTTTTTGTTTTCTTTTTGTTAAATACTTCAGAATTCGTATTATTAATAAATTAATAATTAATTGTGCATATATTATATCTATTTTTAATTATTGTTTTTCTACTAAAACTAACAAAGAAGTAAATTTAGCGACGAGCGTGTTATATTCAAGGCATCATACCTACGCTAACACAATTGTTTTTATTATAACGTATGTAAAGTGCTCTTAAATAAATGTAATATTTACCTGACAGTCGATCTGTTTCTAGGCCAGAGTCAAAATCTAATCCACATATTGCAAAATAGTCGGCGAAACGACATCCCACAGATAAATCCGTGACAGACATATTTATATCGACCCGTTATTTACTATTTGAGATACTTTCTCTTGTAGTTGCAGTTTCACACAAATTTTCTATCATTTTTATTGTGTCGTTTTAAACATTTTACACTACATCTTAATGAACACGCAATTTCTATAAAACCCATTAGCAAGAAGTGTTATTTGAACTCATTAAAACATTGTTATTTTATTAAAAATTGGATTATGAACTACCTAATTCATACGCATGTTCCGAGTGAAATGTATTTATTGGATGTCAATTGTCAATTGTCATCATGTCAGCTGTTGTCATCTAATGTCAATGTTCTAAGCACAGATACAAAATAACAATAAACCAACAATAAACTAAGGCGGCGTTTCCATCTGCAAGTAAACTTCTGCAAGAACTGTCCGACCTTAGAGTATATATTACAGTAGTATAGAGCGCGTGTATTACACAAATTGCTTTGTGCACATCGTAGGCAGATGAGCTATAGAAACTATATAGATGTGTGTGTGACCAATAGGGATGGGTAGGTATCATTTACGTGTTGAGCTATCGATAAGCTAAGTAAATAAATATGCATCTTAAGTAAATTTTATGTTCAATATTTTATTAAAGGAGAAATGTATGAATAAAGTATAAATATGTAATTTTAAATTTGTTTACCAACTGAATAAAGTGTGTTTATTCCATTTTAATATTTCTTGTATTAATTATTAAAAGTACTTTAAAAAAATGTTTAATTGGAATATCTGAAAAACGTGTGGACTTTTTAAATATTAAAGTTAATAAAATAAAAGATCAGGTTTAGTACTATTTTTTTAATAAATCAAAAATATAATAATAGTATTTAAAAAAATGTTAAATAAAAATAAGAAATAATTAATAATTTAAAATGAAATAATAAACAATATTAATAATTTTTTTATTCAATTTTATCAATTCTGTACCTACCAAAATCCTCAAAATTCAATTTAGCGGTTAAAATATTATATCGTCACATTACAATATACTTTACATTTACACTACATTCGCATTCATAATATTAGAAAGTGTATGATACAAAACACACCACAAAGTTATCTTTAATACATTTTTAAAAGAGTTTTAATTTTAAAGTTAAATAAATAATATGTTAAAATATTAGTTCTTCTTGTAAACTATCGAGTACAGCGTTGGTCAAGTCACATCACTACGATCACGTGGCGGCAGTGAGGCGCGCGAAGGGTACGCGCGCGAGCCTGCGCGTGTCCGCCTCCCACTTCCCCTTCACCCCCGCGATGCTAGATTTATTTTCATAAAAATAAATACAACAATCGATTTACCGATGAAATGTGATAATGGATTTCAATTTTGTGTTTTTTCTAGTATCGTTCTTGCAAGATCGAACTGCACATTACTCCATGTTTATTCGTAAATATGAAAAAAATCCCTAGAGAAACGCACTTCGATAGCACTCAATCACGACTACGAGCGCTCACGGCGGGAACGTCGTGTTGTTCCCACCTGTGCCTACTGTTCCCACTTCGTTGTTCGCACTCTATAGTTAATATCTTAGATCATTAAGTAATGGATAACACTCACAGGCGCTTCCCCTTTTGCCGAGGTATAAGATTATTCGAATCGAAAAGTCTTATGCTTTCATAAAAACTATTTGCGTAATCGATTACAAACACTCTGCGTATTCGTAAAACATCGAAAGGACGTCTGCGAGTGCTCCGCTAAAATGCCGTTTTGTGCTGTCAAGTCTTGCAGAAACAAGTCAAACACATCAAGTATTAAAAAAGATGGAATAACCTTTCATTTGTAAGTATTTTTTTATTTTTTTTACGTAAATATCAATTTAAATGCAATTTCTAATAATCGTCGATGTATCGTTTAGCGATATGATCAAGACAAATAATCGAGTCATGTGTTTACTCGATCATTGATGCGGCTTCACGAGACTATCATGGAAAGAAAGTATACAAATTTAATCTATAGGAACTAAGAGATAAAGTTGAATTTAAAACGCGATATTGAACCGCATTCCCCACGAGACTATAAAGCGATGTAGCGAGACTATCTTGAAGAGAAAATATACAAATTTAATCTTTATGAACTAAGCGATAAAGTTGAATTTAGAACGCGATATTGAACCGCACTCCCCACGAGACTATAAATATAAAGTGATGTAGCGAGACTATCTTGAAGAGAAATTCAAATTTAATCTTTATGAACTTAGCGATAGAGTTGAATTTAAAAACTCGTCGCCTAAAAGGTCGTAAATTTTTACGACTTTCTTAGTGACGGACTGCTTTTAACTTGAACGTCGATAAAAAAATATTTTTCTAAGTATAATTTGAAATGAGATGAGAATTAATCTTTATTATATTAAAATTTTACACAACTACATAAAAAGGAGTATAATGTTTATTTTGTAAGTCTTGTATATATTTATTAAAATTTACCTACGCTCGGTTACTTTTAACTGGCAGAACATTTTAATGGTACGGAACCCTTCGTGTGCGAGTCCGACTCGCACTTTTTTGTAATGTTAATCTTGTAACCTTTCTATTATGTAATCTATACTAATATTATATAGCTGAAGAGTTTGTTTGTTTGTTTGTTTGTTTGAACGCGCTATTCTCGGGAACTACTGGTCCGATTTGAAAAATTCTTTCGGTGTTAGATAGCCCATTTATCGAGGAAGGTTATAGGCTATATATCATCACGCTACGACCAACAGGAGTGGAGCCACCGGAGGGGTGAAACCGCGCGGAGCAGCTAGTTTGTTTATATGTATGTATTAATATTGCGTATATTTCAGATTTACAAAAAATCAGACATTTACAGAAACAGTGGATTGAATGCTGTGGGAGAAAATCAGAATGGACACCTCGGTACAGAAATAATAAAAATTTCTGTACCGATATTTATTTTATTGAATATAATATGTGATGTGTTGAATAAATACATATTCAAATACAAATAAAATGGCGTTTTATTGTTTTTTCGTATGCATATAATAATGATGAAAACGTTACAAATGACCTGTGTAGTATTTTTTATGAATATAATATTAATGTTATTTCTAATTTCAACAAAATTATTATTTTTGTAATATCGATATGGTTACATCCCTTTAGAGCGATTGTATTATTACGTATATGTACAGAGATTTTTCTGTGTAATCGATGTATGTGTGCAAAAACATGCTAGTCTGTCAATTTTGTAATAGTTTGAGTTTGTAAAGACACAAATTATTTTTGTGAATGTGTGATTGTGTTTCAAAGTGTGAGTTACCCTCCCCGCACCAAAATCGGCAGAAAGTTTAGTTAGAACATTTGCCAGCGTGCTCCATCCATTACTTAATGATCTAAGGTTAATATATAGGTATACTCTAAGTGTCCGACAGTCTGTCTGTCTGACAGCAGCTTGCAAGTTTAAACTATGTAGCAAGTTCTGTCGCGACAGTTTGTCAAGCGCTTCTTGCGAGAAATTGCGAAAACTTGTGTAAACATGACTGCGTCTACTCGCGACAGATCTCGCAGCTTATCGGTCTAGTTCCGTATATCTCGCAGCAAGCTGCAAGTATCGCCCGCACGGCTTTTGATTTTTGTTTATTTGAAATTAATGAGTCGTGAATGCTCTTGTGAAGAATGAAGAAACTATAAAGTCAATAGGATTATATGAGATCTTAAGATGGAATAATGTGATTATTTTTTTTTTAAATGAAATGAAAATGAAATGAAATGAAAATTTATTTGTTGAATTTTGGTTACAAAGTTTTTATAATAATTTTCATGTCCGCACAATTCACCAACAAATTGGCATACAATATATTTATATTATGCTTATTTAATTTTATAATTTAACTAAGTTATTATTTAAACAATATAATATTATTTACATTAGTTCATTAGATCATTTTACATTAAATAGTACACATTATAAATTATAGTATACGATTTATTTCACAAAATAGAATAGAAAAATTGTGACAGTAATTCCTATCCCGACACTCGCAACATCGGCGTGTAAACACCTCCGCGATAAGTTGCGATAGTATGATCCGCGAGCTTCTCGCATGACATTTATTGCAGCAATAAATTGCAGGATATGTAAACGATATTGCAAGTAACTCATGCAAGACTTCCGCGAGTTTACTTGCAGGTGGAAACGAGGCCTAACTGAGCCGTGTTTCCACCTGCAAGTAGACTTGCAAACTTCTGTCGTGTGTCAGACAGACTGTCGGACATTTCTTGCGGAAGTTCTCTTGCAGACGGAAACGCGGCCTAAACCATGTAGCAAACTGTGCTGTCGCGACAGTTTGTCAAGCGCTTCTTGCAAGTAGTTGCGAAAGCGTATGTTAACATGACTGCATCGACTCGCGACAGATCTTGCTGCTTATCGGTCTAGTTTCGTATACGTATTTCGCAACAGACTTGCAAGCTGCTGTCAGACAGACTGTCGCACATTTCTTGCGGAAGTTTTCTTGCAGATGGAAACGCAGCCTTAGAATTTAGCGGTATATTTGAAACGACTCCAAAGTTTAGTTTTAATTATTATAAATATAATTTATAAAATAAGGGTTCCATAGACGGAAAAATTCGAAAAAAATATTACATATATGGGAAATATGTATATACATGTTTTGCAAAAGTCAATATTCGTTTTAAAAATAAATATATAAACGATATTACTAAATATTATATAGTATTGATAGACTTGAATAATAGCTTATTGAGATACAGGAAAAAATATATGCCTTGCTCGACGTCATTATGTCTCGAGCACTGAAGCTCTCATCCCGAGTGCTCTATATAGACATAAATCACACATAAATAAACATTCAAGATTTATATTATAATGACTGTTGGAACTTTTGAATTCTTTGCATTCTCTGTGTGACTGTGTCATTTATCATTAATCTATCGTTGAAAAATGTCAAAAATGTTTAGTTTTGATAAAAAAGAGTATGTTACGAGACGATATTTCTTGTAATTTTTAATTTAATTTAATGCAAAATAAAATATTGGAGACACCTTTTGAGTTTTGGTACGAAGAAACTTGAATGAAGTCATTCATACAAGGTATGTTTTATTGTTATATTTCTGTGACATAGGTTTTTTTTAGGAAAAAAAAAGAATATTTTTTTTACGTTTCTTATTTATATTGTTTCAGAATGTTGCGGGGGAAAATATTACATTTATTGCATTGCACATTATTCCTTTCGTTCATATTTTTCTTCCTCGTATTTGCGGGTGCTATAAACTTGGACGATAAGGAAAAAGCATCAATTGATCCTATAGAAACCTATGGACTACTAGGTGCAGTGATATTGTATGTCTTTAGACTTCTCACATTACTTACAATACCTCAGGTAATTTGTAATTTTTCTGGACTTATATTTTTTAATGCCTTTCCTGGAAAAGTAAAATTAAAAGGATCACCGTTATTAGCACCTTTTATATGCATAAGAGTTGTAACAAGAGGAGATTTTCCAAAATTAGTGAGAAATAATGTCACTCGCAATATGAATACATGTTTGGATTTGGGTCTTGAAAATTTTATTATTGAGGTTGTAACTGACAAAGCAATAGATTTGCCTAAACATAGAAGGGTGAGAGAAGTTGTGGTATCTAGAGAGTACAAAACTAAGACTGGAGCATTATTCAAATCCCGTGCATTGCAGTACTGTTTAGAAGATAAAGTGAATATTTTAAGTGATACGGACTGGATAGTCCATTTAGATGAAGAGACATTACTGACTGAAAATTCAGTAAGAGGCATATTAAACTTTGTCTTTGATGGGCAACATCCATTTGGTCAAGGCCTAATTACATATGCCAATGAAGAAATTGTAAATTGGCTCACAACATTAGCAGATAGCTTCAGAGTGGCTGATGATATGGGAAAACTCAGATTTGTTTTTTCAGTGTTCCATAAGCCGCTTTTCAGCTGGAAAGGGTCTTATGTTGTCACAAGAGTAAGTATTTATAGTATTTATTTATATTAAACTTACAATTAAAAATTTAAATTCCTTATAGTATAAGAGTTTTCTAATATAAAAGGTGATTAGTTTTTAAATTATCTATACTACTATTATAAAGATTTGTATTTTGATATTCTTGAATGTATAAAAAAATAACATCATTTCAAAAACTATGGACCAAATTTAAAAATTGCTTTCAACCCCAGAAAACATTTTGTGTTATTTTTTTCTTCTTATCCTGGGTAAGGCAAGAGCCAGAATGAGCTATTTATCTAATAAGATATATTCAACATGTATTGTTTTTTTTAACAGGTGGGTGCAGAAAAATCTGTTTCATTTGATAATGGGTTGGATGGTTCCGTTGCTGAAGACTGCTATTTTGCAATGAAAGCATACAAAGAAGGTTATACATTTAATTTTATTGATGGTGAAATGTGGGAAAAGTCCCCCTTTACACTGTGGGACTTTATGCAACAAAGGAAAAGATGGATACAAGGTATTCTACTAGTTGTACACTCAAAGGAGATCCCTTTTCTATATAAGATATTCTTAGGCGTTTCATGCTATTCATGGGTAACCCTCCCATTCTCAACTAGTAATATATTATTAGCAGCTGTATGTCCTATACCATGTCCACATTTTCTAGACTTGATAATTGGTTTCATAGGAGCTGTAAACATTTACATGTATGTATTTGGTGTCATAAAATCATTTCCAATGTATAGATTTGGGCCCTTAAAGTTTATAATGTTTGTTGGAGGCGCATTAGCTACCATTCCATTCAATATTGTTATTGAAAATATTGCTGTGATCTGGGGAATTTTAGGTAAGAAACACAAATTTTATGTAGTAGATAAGGAAATAAAGACTCCAATTACTGTATAATATATTACTGAAATGTATGTACATGCCTTGAGCTACTACTTACTGGAGTGAACTACTTACAGTGAAATTTATCTTGTGCTTGTTATTACCTAATTATCCATTGAGTAGTTGGTTGAGGAATAACTATTGAGCCAAGAATAACAAATTTAGTCATTTAGCGGTAGAACAGTATTGATTTCACAAATATTCCTTTAAAATATTATTTTATTATTGTAAATGTGAATGAGCGGAGTATTTTTTTTTTAACTTAATATCAGTGTTTTGGTGTATAAAAATGTTTAAGATTCAATTTAGTCAATACTAACCTTTTTATGAACAAAACATATCCACAATATAAGCTGTATGAATGACTTATAAATTGAACATTGGTTATTGAATTATAGATTGAATCTTAAACTTTGGGCAATACAACCTGTTACAGCTTGTGTTATTGTAAATTATTAATGTGATAAAGATAATAATCGTTCACAATGATCATTTATGTGTCCTTATAGCCATACCTGCTATGTTGGTAATTGTAAAACTCTTTTTTTTTCAAATAAGATATTCTAAAGAATAGGTACATTGTCTATTACCATTTATAAAGTAAAACACTGGGCTTTTTGCTTTAATTTAAATTAAAAATGATTCTTTTTGATGCTTCTTAAAGTTTATTTTTGTATTTTTGTTCATTGATAATCATTATGAATGATTTTATCTGATTTAAGATGTTTTTGATTATTATTTTTTAACATAATATTACATTTAGCCATAAAAATTCAATGAGAAAATTTAGCTAGTGAATTTCCATTGATACCAAAGACTTAAATTATAAATGATAGAAGTAAGGTTTAAATGTAGATTAATGCCAGCCATTATGTTATTTTAGTATTTTCATGTTTGTGTCTACGATTTTGACAAAATTGCGAGGAAAGCGCTTGGTATGTGATGCATGTTATGTTTTTTTATTTTTGTTTTAAAAATTACTTGTTTATTTTTTTATTACATAATGGTTGTATTAATTTAAACGAAACAATTAATAAAGGCGTAAATGAGGAATAAGTAATTATTGTAAACAAAAAAATGCCTTATCAATTTTACCATTTTTATAGAATTTATATAAATAAACTCTAGGCTGTCTTATTTCTTATTATAAGGTAAATGGCAAGTTAATGGTAAAGAGTCGATTATTGAAGCACCACCTAAAAACTAAAGTTTTAAATACATGGAACTTAAATGAAAGTATTTTTGAATTATTTAATAATATGTACATCCACTACTTGGCATTTATAGTTTAACCCATTGAGCCCCGAACGGCCCGATCGGGCCACGACACAATAGATTTTCTATTGTGTCTGTGATTCCGGGGCCTGAGTTATTAATATGTTTCCAGTCCCTACATCGAACAAAATAATATAACCATGACATTATTTTTAATTATGGCTTGCTTTTGAGTCATATCTTGACATCAATTTCTAATTCCTATAATGAAACCCAAGAAAGTGTAAAATGATGCTATACGTAATTATAAAGTCTTTGGCAAAGAGTGATGTATTGAAATAGAAACAAGGGTGGTTTGCTTGAACAAAAAAAATCAAAGCCATGGTTGAGGGATAGTGAACCTAGTTACTATGGGAGATGGATTTTGCTCTTGTAACTTCATGCACACAAAATTCTGCTTTTGGCGTCACCTCATTAGCATAGTAAAAAGAGAGAAGTTTTTATGCGTTGATTAATTCACCTATTTGAGAGTTGCAAGTTTCATTCAACTTTTCGCGATTTGATTGCTATTTTTTATAGCTTTGTAAAGTGCGCTGAGCAAAAAATTAATGCTAAAAATTACTTACTGATTTAATCACCTCGTCTTATCTTTTCCACGCAAAGCTGACAACGCCTACAGTATCGAATATATTCACGTAATTTTGTTTGGGCTTCACTCTTCTATTTCTCTAGAATTTGGACATTTTTTACGTAAATACCTAGTAGGT
Source organism: Colias behrii (assembly GCA_029959065.1). Classification (NCBI taxonomy): domain Eukaryota; kingdom Metazoa; phylum Arthropoda; class Insecta; order Lepidoptera; family Pieridae; genus Colias; species Colias behrii. The sequence goes on along the minus strand of JARWMC010000005.1, from coordinate 8,443,094 downwards.
ACCTAATTCGTGTTCTCCGTAGTTTACAGTTTACAGATTTAAATTTTAGTACTTAGTATCCAAGTATTGATAATTTTTAATACTTACATACATTTAAAATATATTTTGTATAAATTATTAAAGTATTACAATAATGTTCACTTGCACAATTATTACTACATAAAGGTAATATTTGTGCGATATTTATTCCTGTACTTAAAATATTAGTCCATTGAATGAGTCCCTCCAAGGGGGGTCTAGAGTGCGTGAGTTAGTAACGTAAGATGTTTCTTCGGAAACATGTCAAGAGTCCCTAGGTAATAAACATACTAAAACCCCGGGACACTAGGAGGAGCCCCGGAGTGAGGGGAGGGGGGGAATGGGTCCATTTTTTCATTTTTCGCTTAAATCTCAAAAACGGTACATGTTAGAGAAAAACTTTCAAGGAAAAGTTAAAAGGCCATAAAATTATCTACAAGTTGTACCTAAATCATTTTTTTCTATTCGCAGCCGTTTTCGAGCTACATCCCATGAAAGGTGAAAAATTCAATTATCGTAACTACCCTAATAAAATTCAATTCCTCCTAAACGCCTCCATGGTGGAATTTGGTATTTTTATCAATGATAGACCTAATTATGAGCAATCTATCTGTACCGGTCACAAGTTGCACTTTTGAGTTTTTTGGAAGAAAAAAAATAAAAAGTTCAAGTACCGTAACTACCCTAATAAAATTCAATTCCCCGTAAACGCCTCCGTGGTGGAATCTGGTATTTTTATCAATGATAGACCTAATTATGAGCAATCTATCTGTACCGGTCACAAGTTGCACTTTTGAGTTTTTTGGAAGAAAAAAAATAAAAAGTTCAAGTATCGTAACTACCCTAATAAAATTCAATTCCTCCTAAACGCCTCCATGGTGGAATTTGGTATTTTTATCAATGATAGACCTAATTATGAGCAATCTATCTGTACCGGTCACAAGTTGCACTTTTGAGTTTTTTGGAAGAAAAAAATAAAAAGATCAAGTTCAGTAACTCAAACTACCCTAATATAATATTTTGACAATCGATTCCTCCTAAAGGCTTCCATGGAGGAATGTGTTTATTTTACCAATTATAGACCTAATTATGAGCAATCTATCTGTACCGGTCACAAGTTGCACTTTTGAGTTTTTTGGAAGAAAAAAATAAAAAGATCAAGTTCAGTAACTCAAACTACCCTAATATAATATTTTGGCAATCGATTCCTCCTAAAGGCTTCCATGGAGGAATGTGTTTATTTTACCAATTATAGACCTAATTAAGAGCAATCTATCTGTACCGGTCAAAAGTTGCACTTTTGAGTTTTTTGGAAGAAAAAAAATAAAAAGTTCAAGTATCGTAACTACCCTAATAAAATTCAATTCCCCGTAAACGCCTCCGTGGTGGAATCTGGTATTTTTATCAATGATAGACCTAATTATGAGCAATCTATCTGTACCGGTCACAAGTTGCACTTTTGAGTTTTTTGGAAGAAAAAAATAAAAAGATCAAGTTCAGTAACTCAAACTACCCTAATATAATATTTTGACAATCGATTCCTCCTAAAGGCTTCCATGGAGGAATGTGTTTATTTTACCAATTATAGACCTAATTAAGAGCAATCTATCAGTACCGGTCACAAGTTGCACATTTGAGTTTTTTGGAAGAAAGAAATATTTTTTGATCGATTGATGAGCCAAAATAATTTTTTACTGCGTGTAACTCAGAAACGGTAGGATATAGGAAAAAATTATTCAGGTACAACTTGTAGATAATTTTATGGCCTTTCAACTTTTCCTTGAAAGTTTTTCTCTAACATGTACCGTTTTTGAGATTTAAGCGAAAAATGAAAAAATGGACCCTTTCCCCCACTCCCCCCACTCCGGGGCTCCTCCTAGTGTCCCGGGGTTTTAGTATGTTTATTACCTAGGGACTCTTGACATGTTTCCGAAGAAACATCTTACGTTACTAACTCACGCACTCTAGAACTTTTTATTCAATGGACTATATGTTAAGCTTCGTATAAAATTATACCAAAGCTAATTTTAGGCACCAATATAATTATATGATAACTAAGTATACTATTGTAAGTATTATAATTAATTGTATATAAAACATCAATATTGTTACCATCGCAATAATCATTCAAAGAAAGAGAAAGAATATACAGATAATTTGTGATTGTCGTCACTAAAATAATTTTAGAACAAATAAATTTGTTCTTAATTATCATAATTTGTATTATAAATTGTTAATTATTGATGTCTATTGATAATATTTTAAAAGTTTTGGCTTTTATTTAAAGTTTACATAAAAAATTAAAGCACCGATAAATACACGCACAACGAAGATATTGTATATTCAACAACACCCCATTTTGTACAAAGTAGGTAAGTATGTACCTATTCAAAGTTCGCCGCTAGGTTCAGTATAAAATAGTGAGAACTGCATGATGTATTTTATACCATACGCATTAAAAAAATGTTTATTTTTTGTATGTTCAAATATGTTTATCTAAGATAGCTGATAGATATGCAAAAAAAAAAAAAACGATGCGTCGATAATACATTAACTTAAAATACCTATGTCGTGTAACGTTGTATCTGTCCTTAACATGGATATCTGGTCTATCTTATCTTTTCATCTAAAAGCAAATATTCTGTATACTGTGAGTCAAGGATCATCGACGCAAATTAAACTTTCGACCTCTGCCTATTAGTGCCATCCTTCAATTAATTATGGTATTTGTGAGATTACTCTAAGAAAAAATTCTTTAAGTATATTGTGTTCCATAACGTGATAATTGTGGTATATATTTCAATGTTTTCAGTTTTTGTATCTGTCGGTATGTAAAGTAAAATGTTGAAATATCGTGAATGTCATAATATTGGAATTGATATCTGCGTTAGTCACCTTTGGTTTCATTAACGTTCATACGTAAATATTGATATATTTTATGTATGTTTCTATGAATATTGAATACGTTATCTTTTGATTAGTTTATAATCAATTGTATTAGAGCATGTGAATGACTGTAAATTAATGGTTTGGTGGGATATAAAGGTGTTTATAAAAATAGTATTAAATAATGAAAAATATAACATTGCTTTTTATTCATAACTTCGTAAAAATGAGTTTGAGTTAAAACTTGCTGTTCATTATACCTACTCGCTGAATATAATATTATATCAAATTGAAACTGGAACTTTACCATGTTAGTTTTGGTTTCTTTCATAGTGTTTCTTTAATATAATGAATAGTTTAATTGTTTTTATAACGCTTTTAGTAACTTTTTCTGTAAGTATGTTTGATAACTAACTCCTTTTCACGCGATTTTGATTCACTTTAAACATACCTATAAATTTTGTTCTAGCTTTGTATTTTTATCAAGGATCGATTACATTGGAATAATTTCAATGTAATTTCGTGAGTTTTTCTTCAATTTTTTTACTAACTGTGTGATGCGCCGACAGGCGTAACTGATAGATGTATATATGTAATTAATTTTTCAATGTTCTGTGAGAACGTAGGTAGGTAAATAATGCGCCGAGGATTGCTTGTTTCCAAATTAATCCGATTATGGATTCACTTTTAAATCGGTCTCGTATAAGACGTAGGTTAGGAAAAAATCTACCTACAGAGCTAACCCTGCAACTACAGCCCTCATTAAAAAGCTTAAAAAGGTTACGTAAATAGGACGATTAACGACTTTTCGCAAAAGCAGACAAGATCGGAAGAAAGACGTTAATTAAAACTTGTCTCGGATTGCATTGAAGATTTCAGTAACTATATTATAAGTGGTAGGTATTATGTTTGCAGCCTTTCATAATGTAGCTATGCAGAGAAGGTCATAGGTACTGAGTCATTTACCTACAGGTCGATAACAGAAAATTACACCAAGTCAATTAAATGACTATTGACTACCTATATCAAATCTATAATTATTTTTATTAAATAATTTCGAATATACCTACTATAAGTTTTATATACCTTCTTTAATTTTAGTATCTTAGTTCTTTATCTATGTTTAAATTTGCAGTTATACTTATTTTTTACCAATATTTCAGTATGTATTTAGGTATACACCCTGGTCTCTACATACCTACTTATATATTTTTGTACACACTAAAAAACGAATACCTTTACATAAAACGAGTATCTATAGTTATACTCAAAATTGCATGATGGAAATGTTCGATAGAATAGTCTCTGTAGGTTTATACAAAACCAATTCCGAAGCTATTACTTTAAGTGCAGGTATAGGTACTATCGATGGCAATTTATTAAATCTTCGTGGACCACCAACAAATTAAGCTGATTGAACAGTTTATCCTATTTGCCAATAGATAAGCAACCACGAAATAGAGCAATGATTAAGTAGTAAACCTAATTAATTAATTTATAATCCGCTGTGTGAAACCTACCCGTCAATTGGTATTAACAAAGGTCAAAGTGTGTTACATCCATGTTTTAAGCAACTTATTTTATACTATAGCTGCGCTCCGCTGTTTCACCCGCGTGGCTCCGCTCCTGTTGGTCTTAGCGTGATGATATATAGCCTATAACCTTCCTCGATGAATGGGCTATCTAATACCAAAAGAATTTTTCAAATCGGACCAGTAGTCCCTGAGATTAGCGCGTTCAAACAAACAAACAAACTCTTCAGCTTTATAATATTAGTATAGATTTTATTTATCATGATCTATTTCGCTATATTCATAAAAAAAAAACTGCATATTTGTAATAATTATCCTGTCTTTTTTTTCACTCTTATATACTATTTTTGTATTAACACAACAACGGAAACATTTTGGCCCGTATTATTTATATTTGAAAAGGGTAAATATGCACAACGCGACGTCAACGCAAGCTAAACAGTCCTGACCTCAGACGCCTCATATAATAAAATTATTAGGTACTTGGGAACGCCCGAGTAGGTACACTTTAATTATCCGTTTTTTAATATTTTTATTTACGCTGTGTTTAACTAACTTGATTATATAACTATCCGCACAGCGTTTAGTTTTATCCGTTTTTGATCATAATTCAAAAACTTCGTCACAATGATAGTAACCATACTCTCCGAAACGGCTGGACCGATTTTCATGAAATTTTGTGTGCCTATTGGGTTAACAACCCCCTCTCGCCTCCCCAAAAACACCATGAGGGATCTCGCAGAGTGTACACCTGCTCACTGTAGCTCCTGCCTCGCCACTGTATGTTAGTCATATCATCATATGTTATTGCATATTATAATTATTAGGTATGATAAATCACACAATAAGACAAACTATCAAAGCTAATCTTAGAAGCTAATCAAGGTTTGTCTTACCATTCATCTTATAACAATAAGCGATATTCTATACACGCTGTCAAGTGTCGGCTGTATGCTTAGTATTCCATTGAAAAGTTACATTTGGGGTTGCATTTTTTAGAGGACGCAATTTTATTTTTTTGATGTGTAGGGGGGTTCAGTCTGAAGCTATCACCAAGTTTGTGGGGTCGCCACCCTTGTCCCACGGCCGCCATCTTGAAAATAGCGGTTGATATGGTTTTTACGATATATCTCTTTAACTATTTATTTGATAAAAAAAATTGTTAACATTGTTGGTTGCAAATTAAATTCTCTACAACTTTGGTCCAGTAACTTTTTGTCGTAGAACTATAAATAAAAAAGTTATAAGCGAAAATGTTCAGAAATTAGAGATATTTATATTTTTCAATAAAACTTTTTTTATCATTTTACGAAGAAATGATATCAGACCATTATTGTAGATTGTTTTTTGAGAAACAACTTTTATATACAACATTTTTTCATTAAGTAAATAGCTAAGATTTTACAGCGCTCCGAAGTGAGTACTATTTTTTAGTACTCTTAACTATACAGTATACATATATTATGTGTGTACTAATAATAATTTGTCATCAGTAATTGTTTTTAATATTTTTAAAGTGAAACTTTTATTACATCGTCTCAAACTTTTTGGTCTGTGTAGCGCATGTCGCGTGTATCGCGGCTGCCGAGTAGGTATACCTACTCGGCAGCCGACCGACACGCGACATGCGCTACACAAAGCAGTGTTCGGAACCGTTCGAACAGTTTCACTTTTACCGTGGTTTCATAAAACCACACAACATTTTATAATTTTTTAATAATTAATAATTAATTTTGCAATATTATTAATAATTAATTATTGACTGAACTGACTTGAAGTCTGGAAGCGCGTTTTTTTTACGTCGAAAAGCAGGGCTGAAATGTTCTGCAGTGTGCTTCCATTGTTCTGGAGTCTGGGAAAAGAGCCAATAGCCATTATATGTATAGTTAGGATTACTGAAAAATAGTACTCACTTCAGAGCGCTGTAAAACCTTAGCTATTGACGTAATGAAAAAATGTTGTATATAAAAGTTGTTCCTCGAAAAACAATCTACAAAAATGGTCTGATATCATTTCTTCGTAAAATGATAAAAAAAAGTTTTATTGAAAAATATAAAAAGCTCTAATTTCTGAAAGTTTTCGCTTATAACTTTTTTATTTATAGTTCTACGACAAAAAGTTACTGGACAAAAGTTGTAGAAAATTTAATTTGCAACAAATAATGCTAACAATTTTTTTTATCAGATAAATAGTTTAAGAGATATATCGTAAAAACCATTTCAACCGCTATTTTCCAGATGGCGGCCGTGGGACAAGGGTGGCAACCCCACAAACTTGGTTTTAGCTACTCACTGACCCCCCCTACACATCAAAAACATAAAATTGCGTCCTCAAAAAAATGCAAGGTTAGGCCTAAAAAATGTAACATTTCAATGGAGTATAGGACGTAATAGACTACAGGCCCATGTTGAAAAATTTATGGGTCATTTGAACCACCAGGTGACCTATCTAGAACGATATAAGAGCATAAAATAATAAGATTCAGCACTATGACGTCACTTGTAAGCTGTCCAACTGAGTGCAGATGAGAATTCGAAAGTACAGGTAGAGATTTTTCCCCTTGTCTCCATGATTTTTGTACGGCGTTGCGGAATAATGGATTAAAAGCAGTATTGAAATAGTATGACACAGATGCCGTAGGTACAATTACACAATCACAGATGTAGTAAAATTTAACAGAAGTTTACAAATCTTGATACTTAAATTAGATAAGTATGTAGGTATATAAAAAAAAACGTATTCAATATACCTATGTATCTTTAAATTATATTAAATATAATAAAACGAAATAATATCCATAAAATAGCACAATTAAATCAACGTTAAATTGTTTTCATTAGATGTTTGTTTGTTTGTTAAAATAATGTACCTACGTATTTTAAATGAAGTCGTAAATATGTAAAATGTTAATGCGCTTTCAACTCGCGTTTATGTTGGAGATCACTTCAATTTTGCTAAGTTAATTAATTAGAAAGCTTTCTATACGCTGAGGATTGCTTTATCGATACAAAATATAGTTTTGCTTTCTAAATAATGAAATCATTAGACAACAATGGTATTTTCATTAAGTAGTTGGTTATACCTACAACACACACCTACGTATAGGTTATGAGATATTTGACTAAGTTGATTAATTTGATTAATTTTTATATATCTAATATCTAGGTACCTATGTATCTATACTGGATCAATAATAAAATTTAGAAAGCTTTTTATGAGCTTATATTATTATTAAACAATAGATATCAATTGATATATAATTAGTCGGTAGGCAAGATGCAAAGGAATGCTTCCTACTTAATCTATGCTAAATAATTAAATATTCAATTTTTACCGTAGTACGTCAGAAGAAATAAAAAATATGATACTCATCATGATAAAAAAAAAATTGATCCGCCATCTTGGATATGCCGCCATGTTCGATTTAGAGTGACGATACAAAGATAGACATGCAATGTGATCCAAACTGAACGTGCATACAAAATTTCAGATCAATCGGTTCTGGGTATCTTCAAAATTGAGTTGCAAGGTTTCACCCGAACATAAATTAAATATACATTTGTAAAATTGTTGGACTTAACGCTCATAAGCCATTTCTCGCCTCTAGGCTATCTACATTTATACTATTAAATCAATAAAATAAAATGTAGGAAAATAATGCAATAGGTTATGAATACTCAGGATGATAATATACCTACTCAGGATGAATAAAAAATAAAATTGAGGATCAGAGGTGCGAACATGACGAGATAGAAGCCGTGTTGCATGTAGATATTTAACTACATCGTCTATGGTGTCTCATGTAATCAGGTATAGGTACCTACTTATTTTAGGTCTCTAATAAAATAGTCTACAGAATAATCAATTTGTTATGTTAGGAACACCGTTATATTCTATGATGAGTTTGCCGGAAAACCTTAAAATAAGATGATTTAAGGATTTTTTCTCCACTAATTTTTTTAAAGACGGAGTCAGGTAGGTAAGTAAGTACATTAAACAATCTGATTTCACACATAGAGGTGTAAATAAATGCACAATATGTAAGGTGTTAAGCTATAGATGAAATATATACGAAGACACTTAAAAGGATTATGCAGCGAAGCCCCAACTGTGCGTTCGTGACCCGTATACAATGGACGGCGCATGCTTATGTTTTATGTCGTACAAGTTGAGTTCGTTTAATTTAATAATATACTTCATAGTATCGTAATTTTTACCAAGGGCGATGGGTAGCAGTCTACGGTATTAGTCTTGTAAGACTTGGTCGGGTCATCTGTATCAACAATTTAAGGGTTCGAAATGAGTGCAGTTCCGGATGTTGTTGTGGAATGCAATGGTGTTGATGAAGAGGATGATCAGGATGATGAAGAGGGGTACGTTCCAATAAAAATGTCGCTTGTTACTGAAGTATGAGCCTTAAACGATTAGTTAGTATCGGTCGATCGTATATATTCTGAATTGTGAAATTAGTATTGTGCTGTGTTAACTTATGATGCTAGATATAATGAGGTTCTATTTTGAGCTCATAAAATACTCAGTGCCATAGTGTAGGTGGTGAATGTGATCCTACATCGTGAAAGTAGCCTACGTTATAATTTCAAAGAAGAACAGCAATAACATGTTTTATTACGGATATAGATTGAATTTATCGTTTTGCTATTTTCGTCGCCCACATAAATCACGTTTTTCTAAACAATTTTTAGGGATATCATGACGATATTTTTTATTCCTATCCAATTTCACTACATGTATGAAACAGCTAAATAAAGAATGAATAGATTTATATTTTCCTTCGTTAGCCGTGTATTTTTATTAAAGATTCATGAAATATAATAAATTATTATACCTTTGAATAAATAGGTGGTAAGATACGAGATTTTATCCACGTAACAAATTGAGTTTAAGATCTTTTAACCTACCTAGGTAACGAATAAAGTTGCTTGGGTAGGCTTTTATAATAAACTAGCGGTCCGCCCCGGCTTCGCCCGTGGTACATATTTACGTTTTCTCTACATAAAAACCATCCTCGTACTTCAAGGAATATAATAAAAAAAGAATTATCGAAATCGGTTCAGCCGTTCTCGAGTTATGCGCTTACCAACACATTTTGCGATTCATTTTTATATATAAGAAGATTACAAATCTAAATAAGTTAGTGTTACCCTGAAATACTAATATTTTTGATAATATTATAATTTTAATGTGGTTAATACAGCTACATAGGGGAGACAAAATTTTACAAGAGGGATTCAATTGGTTTTTTCTTTGTAGATTGGACATAAATCCAAAACTGGGCTGCCGGGTTCATTTTCCTAGTGACGTCATGCGAGGAACGTGAGTTGCCATGAATATAAAGTCCGCAGACGTAATCACAGTGACGTTGGATGTTGTTGTTTGCAAGCTGATTGGCACAAAAACCATTTAAACCACTGCCGTAAAATACTAAGTATACGGCTCACAAATGTTTCTCAGGCAAACTTTTCCGACACTAGATTTAATATTGCCAAGCACATCTTCCGCTTTTTATTTCTAAGCTTTATAGGTATCTACTTATTAGCAGTTTAATTCCCTTACTTTATGCTTCATTTCCTAAGCTTTATATATTGCAATTTTTTGCTCGACTAATTAATATTTTAAATATGCCAGGATGCTTCTATAGATATTAACATATTAAACAGGTTTGTACATTTTTATTATTTACATAGTTATTAACTTTAAACATTAAATATTTGCTAAAAAGCATTCTTTATATTTTATAGCTTTTTACATATTTAGATTATTTAAAACATGGAATGCATATAATTATAACATTTTAATAGGTATAATTATTATAATAACTGGTTAGGTACAAAATGTTTTTGTTTTTTTTTATTACTTATATATTTGTTATCTTGTAATATGATAGTTAAGAATTTTAGAATTATAAAAAAAAAAAAACTAAATTAGAGTTCATAAGACAACTGTTTCCAGTGTTTCAAAAGTTTCAAAGTTGCTTAATCCAAATGGCAGCAGAAATACGGATTTTTTGCTGCATTTCTTTTGTATTATGAGATAAAAATAGACAACAGAAGAAGCATACAGTGTATCTTAATTTTTCCTCAACACGTTCGCGCTTACCTACTTGTTGTCACTCACTTGTAGGGCTGCCTGTTGTTCGATGATCATAGCTTTCAAGACCTACGCGAACAACTTCAATCTTATTTTATATCGGCTTTATATCTAAAAATAGATATGAATAGACTAAGAACATTATATCACGATAGAGGTGGTCCCAGCTAGTCGGGCCAATGTTAGGTACACTTATACACAAATTTACTTCATTGTATAAGATATCATTAAGAATTATAATATCTTGTTTGAAATTTCAAAGCAACAAACTTTAATGAAACAGATTAACGTCAATTATCAATTAGAATTATTTTATCAGCATCAGCCCTACACAAGTACAGCAGTACACAAGTATTCTATTGTCCGTGCCAAGGTTTAGTTATTTTACACGTGATAAAAGAAGTTTTATATAGAACACGATAATTCTTTGAAGGCATGTTGTTTAACACGTTCGCTGCGGCACAGATATATCTGTACTTTCCATTACTGCGTTACGGGTCGTTTTAAACCTTGTCCTATACCAGAGATTGTGGCGGCACGAGGCATATTAAACCCCACCGCCCGTAGGAGACCAAAATCCTTTTTTTGGCGCCAAATAAGACAAAGTGTGCGGCTTTTGTCGTGATTATTATTAACAATGAGTTCATTAACCTAAATCTACCGCCGCCCGTGGTTAGATTAGTTAGTTTAGATTCTATGGGTAAAATAAAATGTGGGGTCTGATGTACCCCATACCGCACTGAACAATAGCAGTTTTTCATATAATTTAGTGATGGGAAAAGAAATATCGATTTTATTTAATTGTATTTATTTATCAAACTTATGGATGTTTTTTATTAAAACAGGCCAAACCAGAATATTGTTTGCAACCAGTGCATTCTGTGAGAATTTCCTTTACTTTTTTTGTCGGCCTCACGACTTGTTAAGAAGATGCGGAGTTTTTCGTAACATCCTACACATCTCCTCTTCTTTGATCCCTTTAAGAGATGATGTGCCTTGTTTTTTGGCTTGTTGACTTGGGCAAGAGTTAAATTTTGATGAGCCATACACCGATTGCCGGGTGTTTTGGATTTGCCGCTAGTTGATTCAATGAACAAACACACTAATAGTAATCATGATTATCAACCTATTTGAAGAAAGTTACTCAACATGTCACATTCACGTTTCTATTAACGATATTTATCATAACGAGTAGTTTGAAAATTAGGTACCTGTATCCACATTCAAGTCCTTCTTTGTAAAAGCTTCAATAAGTTGTTCCACAAATAGTCTCGAATGCGTTGCACAACACTAACCGCGTGAAGCTAGCTTAGGGTGCGGTACGAGGTGCGCGGTGGTACGAGGTGTTCGCAACCTCGTTCCGCACTGTGTTAGAATTTTTATTTGTTCAGTGCGGCACGAGGTCTAAGAAACCCGGTATTAAGGTCGGTATACCATTGAACTAGGAATCAATAGCACATCTCAGATATATAGATATCACTTTCCTACACTGAACCAGATGGAAGTTATGCCTCCCGCACGACAGAGAAGTTTAAGTTTTTTCCTACCGCTATAACGACGAGACACGGACAGGGTGTTTCAAGCCCTGTTTCGCAGCGAACGTGTTAATGTTTATTCGGATTTATCATCGCCGATCATTATCTCTACTATCTTAGCGTTTTCATTAAAGAACTGTATATACTATACAGTATAGTATAAAAATACGATATGCTCATAAAATATACTTTTTACTTGTTTGATTAGGAGATGCGTATGGCCATTAAAACAATAATTTCATCTTTTCAGGTAAGTGTTTGTATGTAACAGACGATGAACTCCGTTAAATAATGAAGACTAACAAAAAGTTTATTACCAACGAAATTATTTTGTAAGGTAACATATTATGTTTATGTATTTATGATACATATAATATAAATGTAGTGTGTTTTTTGTACTTTTAGGTATATCTATGTACTTGCATGTACATATTATTATTCCCTACAGCCCTACTTATAGAATATATGTACTATAAAACATATTGTGATAAGGGATGATTTTTGAAAGCAGGAAAAATGGATATGATGATACTACTCACTATTAATATAAAGATTTATATGGGTCTATATTTTATTGCTCAATGCTCACTTTACGCGGTAAATCACCCGGCTATCGGCGTTTTTATGATGGGCATAGATAAAAAATATGCATTTTAGAATTTTGTAGTGATTGAATTACAATTAATATATAATTCTCCTTTTGGCGAATTATTTGTATCTCAAAGCGAAACAAATAAAAAAATAAGTTTTTCCTATTTCTCATTAGTCATAATATCTCCTTCTACGGAATATTTTATATGACAAATAGTTTTAACGAACAATTAATGACAAAACGGATTTCTCTTATACATATAATTCCATGGAAACTTATCTGATTTACACATAATATAAGATAAAGCGTTGTGGTCAGTGCTTACGTCTTCGTTTACGACGACGTAAGTAATCATAGCCTTAGAGTATACATAATATATTACAATAGTATAGAGCGCGTGTATTGCACAAATTGCATAGTGCGCATCGTAGGCAGATGAGCTATAGATACTATATAGATGTGTGTGTGACAAATAGGGATTGGTAGGTACCAATTGCGTGTTGAACTATCGATAAGTTATTTAAATAAATATGTATCATAAGTAAATTTTATGTTCAATAAGTTATTACAGGAAAAATATATGAATAAAGTATAAATATGTAATTTTAAATTTGTTTACCAACTGAATAAAGTTTGTTTATTCCATTTGAATATTTCTTGTATTAATTATTATAAGTACTTTAAAAAAATATGTTTAATTGGAATATCAGAACAACGTGAGTACTTTTTAAATAATAAAGTTAATAAAATAAAAGATCGGGTTTAGTGCTATTTCTTTAATAATAAATCAAACAATAATAATAATGTTTTAAAAATGTTAAATAACAATAAGAAATAATTAATATGTAATTTAAAATGATAATATAATAAATAATATTAATATTTTTTTTATTTAATTTTATCCATTCTACTATCAAAATCTTCAAAATCAATTTAGCGGTTCAGAAAATACACCGTAACATTACATACTTTACATTTACACTATAATACATTCGCATTCATAATATTAGAAAGTGTATCATACAAAACACACCACAAAATTTATAATAAATTTTTAAAAGAGTTTTAATTTTAAAGTTAAATAAATAATTTGTTAAAATATAGTTCTTCTAGTAAACTTTATATCGAGTACAGCGTTGGTGGTCACATCACTACGATCACGTGGCGGCAGTGAGGTGCGCGAGCGAGCCTGCGCGTGTCCGCCTTCCACCTCCCCTTCACCCCCGCGATGCTAGATTTATTTTCATAAAAATAAGTATAACAATCGACTTACTGATGAAATGTGATACTGGATTTCAATTTTGTGTATTTTCCAGTATCGTTTTTGCAAGATAGAACTGCACATTTCACCATGTTTATTCGTAAATATGAAAAAAATTCCAGAGCAACGCACTTCGTCAGCACTCAACCACGACTACGAGCGCTCGCGGCGGGAACGTCGTGTTGTTCCCACCTGTGCCTACTGTTCCCACTTGGTTGTTCGCACTCTATAGAATATAGATAGTATATATACTCTAAGAATCATAGCCATGTATAGTAGATATTGTATTATCTGTGGCCGAGTTAATAAATGACGTAAGCACAGATTATATTACACGGGGTTTTGGTGCATGGTTTCTTTCTATATGACCATTCAATTTTCCTATACATAAGCCGGATTTCTACCTTTAAAACAAGCATTTATTTAGATTTTCTCTATTTGTACATTTCGGAATAGTTATAATCAGTTGAATTTTGTGAAGAAACTGTAATACTCAAACTTAAAAAAAATTACTAAGGCCCAGTTTCATCATGCTCTGTTAGTTAGTTTAACACGCTGTTAACTCTTTTAACGGGTCTTTAATGTAAGGGAGTGTCCCACCATGACCTGATGGAGGATTAGTTTCCTTAACACGGCGTTATACTTAATTACTGGTATAGAGGCTCTTTAAATTTTTAACAAACGATTAGAAGAAATGATTTGATGTTTTCTTGCTGTCAAGATGGACTCTGCATACTATTTTATTTTTGAAAATGAAGATGTGTTGGATGATTTGTATAATTTGGATTATATAGTGCGACCGCGACGGCCCAGAATTTATAAAGAACGTCGTCATTATTTCGAAGAATATGATGATGTTGATTTTAGTACAAGATTTCGTTTATCAAAACAATCGGTTTTGGAATTATTGCAATTAATTGAAGATAAACTCGAATAACCTTCGGATCTGTAAGTAAAACTATCTCGTGAGGTAATATTTATATTTATGTGCATAAAAGGTTCCTTCCTACATACTGTATTATTTTCAACTAGCTTTCCGCCCGCGGCTTCGCCCGCGTTTTCAGAGAAATACCCGTTCCCGTAGGATTTCCGGGATAAAACCTATCCTATGTCCTTTCTCGGGTATCAAAATATATCTATACCAAATTTCATGCAAATTGGTTCAGTAGTTCAGGCGTGATTGAGTAACAGACAGACAGAGTTACTTTCGCATTTATAATATTAAGTATGGATTAAACCATAATAATCCTGTGAGTCATGTCAAATCTAGTATTGAATACCAATTATAGGTACTTAAAATGTAAACTTCACCACTACTCAGGTAAGGCTCAGGCCTCCGGGCTCCTCCAGGCTCAGGCTCATGAGTCATGATTATGAAATGTACTTATCTTAATTTTAAATTCTGTTTTAGGAATCAATCAGTTTCACCTACAGACCAACTGCTTATTGTAGTGCAGTGCAGTGATGGCTCAGTGGTGAAAAACATCGTGAGGAAACCGACATATCATAAGATAGACAACATGTGACATCTCCCAACCCACACTTGGCCAGAGTGGTGGATAATGACCTGATAACTTACCGTGTTTAAGTTTAAGTTAGCACTACCAATCCCACGTCCCAGCAGTGAGAACGTATATGGGCTGACGATGATGATGATCCTAATTTAATTTAAATGTGACATTGTTACAGAAATATGTAATTTTTCATGTTACCTAAATAAATAAAACTTGTGTTTTTATAAAACATTTTTATTGTACCTATCAACATCATTCTATAAATAGGTTATAACAACTAGATACTAGGTTATTACAAACAAGAATTTACTATTAATTTACTTTAAATGTATCTTGCTGCTTTCTTTTATCTTTGTCTTTATTTTTCTTGTTTTAATTGCTCTTCTAGTGTGAGATCTCTCCACTTTCCTTCGGACTCCGAATTTTTTTTCGTCTAATTTCAACCGGATCCAGTTTACCTTCTACCAAGTGAAATTGAGCCGCGATTTTTCTTCAACATTATTGTATTTATTCAACTCAAAATAAAATTAAAATAACACAAGAAAAATCACAACAAAACAATCTCCAAATAACTTCAAACATTTGTAACCATGGTAACGACCAAATCGTTTGACATATAAACCAGTAAACGTAAAAGTTACTACATGATTATTACATTTTATAGTGTATTAGAACGTTTCAATTTAGTCGAATTACCAAACATGACAGTTATAATACAACTAGAACAAATAGCCCCAACGTGCGAAACTATGGCATTGTCAACTATGACATTTTGTTTCGGGCGGTTTAAAATACGAATGAATGATTCGTGAGTCGGTCAGTTAATGGTCGATTTGTTAATGGTCTTTTAAATTTCCTTCTTGGAACCTGTAGAGTTGACAACGATGTTAAAATACATGTTAATTTTAACACTCCATCAATTAATGTCTGATTTAGAAAATATTGGTGAAATTGGGTCTAAGTACTAAACAATGTAAATTTTATCAAAATTGTATCATCATGAATATACATATGGAGACGACACCGCCTACATCACATATGTTCCGCTCAACATAAGCCATATGGCTTAACTGCACTCAGTCGCTTTAGTGCGATGGTCGCGTTCATGTCTTGTTTGTTTTAAAGCAAAAAACCAAGAAACTCATCAAATATGCCCTCGAGTGTGTTGCGATATTGCACTTATAATTCAAGTAATGCGGCAAAGTGCAAAGAAATAACTTTTCATCGGTAATTAATTAGATAATCATTGTTAAAACTTGGTTCGAGTAAAATTTTTGGCGGGCGCCATTTTGCGTCATTTGTCATAGACTAAAAATTTAAGAAACGGCATTGGGTATGAAAGATGTTTATATATAGTAATATGTACATATTAAATTTTTATAGTGGAAAAAAATAATTTTACACATTTAAAAAATATTGTACTGTTTTTTTTGAAAAAAAATTAAATCATGAAAGATGAAAATAAATTACCTATGTATCATTTTTTTTGTTACATTGATTGGTTTCAATTGAAAAGTTTTTAAATGATAAGTTTATTAAGTAATAATTTATTTATTAGATTAATTATTTTTTTTGTTTTTTGGTTGATTGTTTTTAATTCATTGATTGTTCTTAATTGATAAGTAATAAGCAAAATATTTACAAAGTTTCGCCTCTATAGCGGTGAGTCATGACATCGCTTAATCTATGACTCACAAGCCGCCCCGCGCCGCCGCGCTTGCAGCACAGATTTTGTTCGTGGTGTCTCCTCTATACGTAGTAATAATAGCTTAATGTTTATGTCATAATTATAAATATATGGTATATGGTGAAACAGTGATCTTATCTGATCAAAATGTTATTTTATGATAAAAGAAGGGGAATATTTTTTTATCAAATTTATCATCTAATCATAATTAAGTACAGCTTGTATCTACTCAACAGTGTAATTGTTCTACATTTTCTAGGTTTAAATTATCATAGATATTGTATTTTAGCTTCGAAAGTAACGGAAAGCGTTTCAATAAATTTCTTTCAATATTAATAAATGACCCTATAGATGTTGATGTTGATGTAATACATTATAGGTAATAAGTAATAACATTATGAATCAGTTTAACTGTCAGATAAGCTAAACAGAACATATCCAGAAGTTGTTAAACTGGTCATTACAATCCAAAATCAAATGTTATATTAGTTATAAATCCCATGAATGATTAATACTGCTTGACATGTAATTAAAATATAATTATTTGCATTGAGCACGTTAAATGTGCGGCTGTGTGTGGTCAGTTATAGAGTGTTTATTATGAGTCTAAATCAGTCTTTCCCAACGTGGGCGATAACGCCCCCTTGTGGGCGCTGCAGGCCTAAAGGGGGGCGGTAAGAGACCCAGAAAAAAAAGGGGGCGTTGTGTAGGGCTTTGGGGTCGATTTATAATTTCATCTACCTAGCTAGGAAGACTTTTAGACGCCGACTGGGCTCTCGACTTCGAGAGTCGACATCTTGTGAACATCAACTAATATTAATTATTAAGATATAGCTCAAACTCGGTTCGATATAATAGACCGCGGACAATCATGTTTTAACAAGTTTTTGTTAAATAATCCGATTTGTACATTCCTGTATCAATCGGCTGGTTCTATAATACTTGTTCTTGCTTGTCGAGTACGATTGGGCGTCGAATGAGATAAACGAGTTTAAGCACGTTTGTCTTATTCCTGTTGGTGCGTGCTGCTTATGCAATCCTATATAAACGACGTAAATTTATTTTATTTTCATTTGCGGTTTCGCGCATAATAGATAAGCAGTACTTGATTTCAACACTTACGTATTTCTCAAAACAAAACAATGTCGGAAGTAAAAAAGAAGAGACGGCAATACTCTGCGGAATATATTAAATTCGGATTTATTGAAAATCCCACAAACCCGTCGTCGCCTTTGTGTCTTCTATGTCTAAAAACATTTTCGAACAAAGCAATGAAGCCTTCAAGACTGCAAGATAATTTGAATAAAATGCATCCAGATAAGAAAGACAAGAATGTAGCATATTTTCAAGACCTAGAGAAGAAGCATAATACTCAGCCAAGTGTATCAAAACTATTTTCGGCGGCTGCTCAGCAAGATGACGACGGACTTCGAGCTTCGTACAATATCTCTTTGTTAATTGCTCACAAAAGGCAAACCACACAACATCGGAGAAGAGTTAATATTGCCAGCTATAAAGGAAGTAATAACTGCTGTGCTTCATAAACCGGCCGCAGATATTATCCGAAAAATTCCTTTGAGTGATAATTCTGTGCAAAGACGAATTGATGAAATGGCTGAAAACATTGAAGAATCATTGTGCAATCATCTGAGGACTAGTCAATTCTCAATTCAGCTCGATGAGTCCACTTTACCAACTAATGAAGCGTTGTTGCTATCTTACGGGAGGTTTATTAAAGATGAGAAAATATGTGAAGAACTATTGTTTGCCAGAAATTTGGAGACAGATACAAAAGGCGAAACCAAATTCAATACATTGGAAAAGTTTTGTGAAGAGAAAAAGATTCCTTTGAAAAATATTATATCAGTTGCTACGGATGGCGCTCCGGCTATGACAGGGCGCCATAAAGGCTTCATAGCATACTTAAAGAATAAAATTCCAGATGTCCTTGCTATACATTGCGTTATTCATAGACAACATTTGGTTGCTAGAAACTTAAGTGAACGACTATTTCAATCACTGCAATATGTCATCAAAGCAGTCAATAAAATCCGTAGCAGCTCTTTGAATGATAGATTATTTCATCAACTTTGTGCTACTAATGACGAAGATTTCAACCGTTTGTTGCTTCATACTGAAGTTCGTTGGCTGTCAAGAGGCAATTGTCTGATGCGATTTTACAACCTGTTTGACTCTGTGATAGAGTTCTTGGAAACTAAAGATACAGAACTGCGCAACAAGCTCATAACATCAAAGAATGATATAGCTTACATGACAGACCTGTATAAATTGTTCAACGACATGAACCTCCAACTGCAAGGCGATGAACTAAATTTAATTAAAACAAAAAATGTCGTTGCTGCTTTCGCAGCCAAACTGCTTCTGCACAAAAAGAATATGGGCAGACGTGAGTTTCACAATTTTCCGAATTTATCGGTATTCTGCAGTAACGACGACTTGTTTGCCTACTGCCAACATTTGGAAAACCTCCACATTGACTTCACCGAACGATACCAGGACATTTTAAACTTGGAAATACCAGACTGGGTGTTGGATCCGTTTTCAAATGTCAACACAGCAATGTCACCTCAGCTGGAAGAAGAACTTATAGAATTGACAACAAACGAAGAAACAAAAATCAAGTTCAAAAATGGATATCAAGAATTTTGGCTACAAAAACCGATCCCGCAATTGTACCCTGGATTGTGGTCAATTGTTCAACGATTCTTGATAGCATTCCCATCGTCATATTTGTGTGAACGTGGATTTAGTGCTGTGGCAACGCTGCTTATTAAAAAGAGAAATCGTTTGCGTGTTACCGAACGTGGCGACATGCGGCTGTTTTTGAGTAAATTGGAACCTGATATCAACAAACTTATTGAACAGCATCAGATTCAACCTTCACATTAGTTTTTATATAAGAATTGATTATGTTTGTTTTATTTTCAATAAAAGATACTCTGTCCGAATACTATAAAATTGCGTTTCAATAATCAGTTATAAGTACTTAGCGGTTTTTAAGTATGTTTAAAAAGGGGGGCGTTAAAAAATAATTTATTCTTAAAGTGGGCAGTAGACAAAAAAAGGTTGGGAACCCCTGTTATAACCAATTTTATTTTATTTGCAATAATCATACTTATAATAAAGTGCGAAGCTTTTATGACTTCATAAAGGTAAGTTACTTTCTTTGGAATACTTAGGCTCAGTTATTTAAATAACATAAATAAGGTTATGTATTATGTACCTACAGACTAGTTTAATTTATAAATTAGTTTATTTTCAAATAACTACTTATTATAATATCTACATTCCAAATTACCCCCGTATTATTTTACCCTCATAAACAATTTCACCGGAAAATAAGATAAAACAATCACAACAGTGAATACCGAAATCATTATCAAGTTATTTAAATCTTATGATTTCAGAGCTGCCATTATATAAACTGCTCAAGCGTGTTTTCCCACTCAAAAGTTTTCAACCCTCCTTTACGGCAATTTTGTTGTTGAGCTGTCCGAA
Source organism: Colias behrii (assembly GCA_029959065.1). Classification (NCBI taxonomy): domain Eukaryota; kingdom Metazoa; phylum Arthropoda; class Insecta; order Lepidoptera; family Pieridae; genus Colias; species Colias behrii. Next base: position 8,422,442 of record JARWMC010000005.1, on the reverse strand, counting down.
GTTAGCCGTTGTTTAGACCTTTGTGACATATCTAGTTAATCTCAGAACTATCAGATGATATTTTCTTGGATCTTAAAGCAAATATTTAAATTCATAACACGATATGGATTTTGAAAATTTCAATTAGTGTATGTTTAAAAGTAATTAAAAATAATAGAATCTACTTTGAAATGAGCTTAACTAATCGAAATGCAGCATTGCAGTAGTTTGAAAACTATTCGTTTGATATTGTACTTTCAAAGTATTATAGAAAGTAGAAACATTACACGTGAGCAACTAAGCGAATGAATATTAAATGAATGTTAAAAAGTTTCAAAGAAGAAACTACTTACATATTGCACTTGTGGGAGGCGAATGTTATCAAAAGATCTTGTCTAGGAGCTACACGTTAAAGAGAGTTGCCTCCTCTAGTAATTATACTGGAATTACTTAGCATCCTCCTCGCTTTTACTTCAATCTTACAAAGCATTTAGTTTCATGATGATACGTACCAAACGAATAGGTTCTTACCACTAGATAGTTAGAAATTAACATTGCAGATGTAATTTGGGTATTGACAGAACTAGTGAGTTCGTCCTAATATTAGTACGTTGTAGTATCACAAAAAGTTGATCCCATATTATTTAACCAATTGCATCTACTAACACTGTTAAATAACCCATAATAGCTACCTGATCGTTCATGTGTTCTTCATAATATCATTTAAAATCAAGAGGAATAAAGCTAACATTTAATTTCTTAATTTTTTTTTATATAGAAGGCAACAGCTACAGTTCATCCAAAATAAAAATAAAATCCAAAATACAGAATAAAATGCATGGAATAGGCAATCATCCCGTAACATTTGCAAGATAATTATAATTACATTGTTAATAAGAGCCAGATGCTGCATTGTCATTCTGCGTTCGAACAACTTTATTATTCAAGAGACGTTATCATTCAGGCTCCGTGTTAGCATACTATTCTTCCCAGCTTTCAGGCTTGAATTTCCGCTATTTTATAAACGATACTTTGTTGCTTTGAAGAATATTATTCTGCTTTTTAAAGGCAGTTGGCAGCTGAATTCACACTAACGGATGCTCATTGATGTGAATAATATTAAAAAAATATATGAATATAATAATACCAGTATTCAAATTTCTATTATATGTATATTGTATACATCCATTTATTAAAACAGTAATGTTATGTGGTTATGTGTCATTTTGACAATATAGTTATAAAAAATCATAATTAACTAGGTACTTACAAGATCACATCAAAAAAATCTGTTTGCAAGCTTCAGGAATTTGTCCATAAATGACAAATCGAATTGTTGTTTCTAATAAGCTATCTACGATTGTGTGTCAAACGTTATTAGAGAGATAAACGTTCAACGCCCGCGGACACAGTCAGGTCAACAGTATTTAATAATTTAAATGGCAAAAGCTTTAGTAACAAACTAGGTAAGCTGCGAGCAGTTCGGATTTCAATAAAACGGGATTTGATTGGCTTTCGGTTTCAATGATGATCAAATTGACCTACTTAAAGAATAGCGACTACCGGGATTGACTTGTTCACTTGGTAGATTTCTGTTGTATTAGATTAGGAAAAACCAAGAATTGACTCTATTAATATCCGCTTTTTCTTATTCTACTGATACTAACTTTAACGGTTTTTGTGTTCTGTGCATCGAACTTTATTCATAGAAATGAGTTAAGCTTCTATGTGAGGTATTTGTGTTTTAAAAAATGCCATTACATTTGTCGTTTTGTATCAAGTATAAATTTCTAATTTATACGAGGTCCTCGCAACGCATACAAAGCTTAGAAAACACAAAGAATTTAATTTATCTAAACGCTTAACATATTCCTGTGTTAAAAAATTTAAAATTCTCAGCTCATATTCCGTTATTATCTACATAAAACGCAAAAAAGCATTTATAATTCTGAGCAAAAAGTAAAAACCCACTCTACATATTTTCGAAAGATATTAGCATAATTTTTTTTACGTGTACCACTCAGGAAAAGTCCTTTATTAAATTAAGATGCAAAGTAGAGAAAATTATGCTAAGCAGTTAAAAAGAAAATCAAGAGTATTTAATCGTATTGAGTTGTAATAAAATTGGGCCGATGTAAATGCGAATTGAATTGGTAATTAGTTCAAATTTTTCTTGAATTTCAATAGCAATATTCGATACCTACGTAATCTCTTAAAAACTAACATTAAGCAAGTATATTATGTTGTATGTATAGTAAAATAAGTTATTTACAGGCATTGTGTGCAATATAAATGGGCAAAATCAATAAATAAAGTATTTTTTAAGGAAATCATGTCAGAAAAAAATAGGTATGTTCATTTTATATACATTAAAAATTGTTACGGGGATTCATTGTAGTATGTACATGTCTTTTTTACTCTAATATACTAAATACTAAAATTAAAACTATAAAACACATTACATTGTAAATAGTACTCCTAATGTTTATAAATAAGCGCTTCCATCAAATTATAAAAATGCTATGGAAATGCAGGCGTTAATGGTAAGTTGACGATTATTATTCATTGAATGGCTGAACAATAAGCAAATTCATAACTTAAGTTACAGACGGCGATTAGGCAGGTTCAACAGCGTCGCTCGAGCGTCGATAAACACTTCAAACAATGCTCAAAGTGTGTGAAAGAATGCGAAGAATTTTAAGGTAGTTGCGGGCGAGGGGCGAGGCGAAGGGGCGCGGCCGCCCGCCCAAAGCGAGCGCCAGTTGGGCTCAATCTCGCGAAAGCTCGCTCGCCGTGAGCCTCTTGCCGGGTCGCGTGAAAAACTCGTACTTATAAAGCCGTAAACGGAAGCGTGTTTTCGCTAACATTTTCGCCGGTGTATATGAACTGTGATTTTTTTTTGCCATTTTTTATTCATACTGAAGAGTAGATTTTATTCAGATTTACGTATACCACTATGTGTGGCGGTCACCACGCGGCCGCTGCCGCCGGGTGACCGTCAACAAATGAATACCAACTGCATTATTATTCCTGCATTGGTAAGTAATAATAATATTATTTTGTTTTATAAATGATTCCAAAATATAATATTACCACTGCCACAACGCCTACCCTAGGGCAGCGAAGCTAAGGCAAAGTTTTTCGAAAGTTAAACACAATAAACAATTTCGCGCGTCGAACCATCATGAGTTTATTCGAAAATTCTAGTTTTTTTGTGTTACTATTTGAAAATTGTAATTTATGATAAAGTACCTATAATTAAGATTTTTGTTATAGTTTTAATATTAAAGGGGGTTCTGTTGTTTATTTATTGAAAAGTTTTATTTAATATTAATTTAAATTTTGACATGATCCTATTTTGCTGTTTATACATTTTTAAATCATTACTTATATTTAAAAATTTCCATTGTAGCGGGTCTTAAAACGGTACCTAGTTGACTTAATTAATTTTCTACTTGTAATTTAATAAATAATCATGACTTAAAACTGTGAAGGAACTTATTATCTAAATTTATTTTACAAAAATGAAATAGGTCAAACCATGTACCACCTAATAAGCCTGAGAAGGAAAATAAATATTTGTTTAAAACATTTCCCAGGGCAATAACTTTTGACATATAATTATTGAATATTCACATAAGATACAATATTAACATAATTGTTATGTCAGGGTTGAGAGCTATTATAAGCGCAGTGATGAGTGGTGGAGTGAAGAAAGCTCTAGAGACCCGCGCGACTGCGGAACCCACGGTATAAAATCGCTTACAACGAACCGGCCTTAATAGAAATATAATTCCTTATTATTTGTACTAGAATAAAGCGCATCACACACGGTGAAGATACTATAATATTTTATGTTAAGATTCTCTAATATAAAATATTACAGTATCTTAAGGTATCACACACGATTAAGATACGCTAGCGATACTGATTGTCATTTATTTTAATTGTCAATTGTCGATATTTCGCTAAGGATTTGTTCACCCTACCAACGACGAAGACGACCACAAACAAAATTTTCATCCAGTCGCAATTTTACAAAATTGTGAAAAACACACTTTAAAATAAAATATAAAAATTTCCTGTCGTTCTGATAATTGGAATTTTTTTTTGACGTGACAACGTCTTATAATTCGATAAAGCCGGCTGCACGCACGAAAAAACATGACTCATGCGGCGTTACCTCGCTCTGACTCATCTGAGGCGTTCCATGTAAGGCTTGAAGTGCGAGCGAGAGCGCGGAACGAGCGACAAAGAAGCACAATCGGACGTTGTCACGTTCAACTATCGTCAGTAAACCGACTTTACAGACAACCAATTTTTTTTTGCGAATAATAAATGAAAACATAGATTTTTCGTAGAAAACGTGGCTCCTAGAAAAAAATGTATTAGAAGTTTTTTATTGATAATTTTATGATCTACAATTTTGGTCCTAGGTAATTATATGATTAGCTTACCGTCTCGGCGAAAATCGCAAAAAACCTATTTTTTTATTAATTGACCTCGAATTTTTTTTCTTCCGAGTACCGGTATGACGGGAAATTTTAATATTTTATTTTTAACGAATTTTGTCTGGATAGGAATTTTGGTCGTTGTCGTCGTAGTCGTTGGTAGTGTGACCGAACCATTACTAAAATGTTATAAATAATGTATGTATTTGGTATATTAATATAACATCTTATAGGCCGGGAGATACTGACACAAAATTTCGGGTCATTTGTAACAGGATGGCGGTTCTACAGGGGTCTTAGTACGCAATGACAAAAAGAAAAATGATGGTCAGAACGCTGATACCGGCGGACTAGTCGCGTGGGCGTTAGTCGAACTCGACGGATAAATAGCGAAAGTCAAACGATTAGTAACACAAAAATTTTAGAATTTACCGATAGCCCATAAAAAAGATGTAGGCGGTAAAAAAAGAAAAAGTGCTGCCATACTTGAAAAACTAATTTATTCGTCACGCTTCAAAAATACGACTGTACAATACGTAAAATATTTTTTTTACAGTATGGGATCATTATATTCTGTTTGTTTGTATATACAATTCTACCTAGAAAAAAATATCGCAGATTGCTAACATGGGGCGGACGATTGTAAGACTTAATTCTTTTTGTCATTGCATACTAAGACCCCTGTAGAACCGCCATCCTGTTACAAATGACCCGAAATTTTGTGTCAGTATCTCCCGGCCTATAGATGGCTTATCGCTTGGTATCTTAAGATATTGAAGGTAAAATATATATTATCTTCGTCGTGTGTTATGGCTCATAGGATTTGTATGGCGAGCTTAGATCATTAAGTAATGGATGGAGTACGCTGGCAAATGTTCTAACTAAACTTTCTGCTGATTTTGGTGCGGGGAGGGTAACTCACACTATTGAAACACAATCACACATTCACAAAAATAATTTGTGTCACGAAAGTCGTAAAAATTTACGACCTTTTAAGCGACGAGTTTTTAAATTCAACTCTATCCCTAAGTTCATAAAGATTAAATTTGTATTTAATTCCAAGTTGTCTCGTGGGGAGTGCGGTTCAATATCGCGTTCTAAATTCAACTTTATAACTTAGGTCATAAAGATTAAATTTGTATTTCTTTAAAAGATAGTCTCGTAAGGAATGCGGTTCATTATCGCGTTTTAAATTCAACTTTATCTCTTAGTTCATAAAGATTAAATTTGTATATTTTCTCTCCATGATAGTCTCGTGGGGCCGCATCAATGATCGAGTAAACATGACTCGATTATTTGTCTTGATCATATCGCTAAACGATACATCGACGATTATTAGAAATTGCATTTAATTAGAAATGTACGTTAAAAAAATAAAAAAATATACACAAATGAAAGGTTATTCCATCTTTTTTAATATTCGACATGTTTGAATTGCTTCTGCAAGACTTGACAGTGCAAAACGGCATTTTTAGCGGAGCACTCGCAGACGTCCTTTCGATGTTTTACGAATACGCAGAGTGTTCGTAATCGATTACGCAAGTAGTTTTTATGAAAGCATAAGATTTTTCGATTCGAATAATCTTATACCTCGGCAAAAGGGGAAACGCCTGCGTGTGTTATCCATTACTTAATGATCTAAGATGGCGAGCGATAATCGGAAATATGCTCTAAGATAATATATATTTTACATTATCTTCACCGTGTGTGATGCGCTTAATACGACAAAATTAATGTTAATCTTTGCTTAGTACGCCAGAATGACTTGCAAATACGGTTGCATAGATGGCTAATTAAATCTCCTTATACCGAGCTTTATTTATTCATTAAATACTGTTTTAGTTTACTTCTTATTTTCATCGCTTTTTATCATCATGTACCTACCTTAATTTAATTAGTTGAATTATACATTAATTTAAATGAAAGGCAATGTTAATGCTACTAAATAATGGAAGGCTTGCCTGTTCTACCTCTTCTTTAGTAGGTATTGCTTTATGATTTTTTACAAAAGTTAGGTATGACTAGGTACATCAATAAAATATTATTAAATATAGGTATATCAAATTAAATTATAAAAATAACGACATAAATAGGATCCGAAAATAAATCAGAGCCGTTTCATGAGTTGATTTTATATTATTTATTTAGACCCTAGAGGCCTTAGAGATTTACATATCCAATTATTATTTTTTTGAATATATCACGCTTACGAAGTTGCCGGCATTTGATTGTAAACCGAAACAACGGGCTAAAATAACCTTGTTATTTTCAGTTTAGTATCGCACATGTATAACATTAATATGTTTTACGAGTACATAGTTGAGTGTAACTGTAAATTCAGTTGAAAGAACACCAGAAAAGTTCTAAATAGGATTTAAATTGTTATTCCATTGGCCTACCCCGGGTTTATAAAATATTTGATTATTTCAAAGGAGTGTTTCAATGGAAACATAACAGAATAAACTATGAATTAATAATTCGTTATTCGACTCTCAATCGTGTTAGAATATTACCAGTTATTATTTCAAATTTTGTATTTCGGAAGTGTACAAGATCAATGCCAAGCAAGAATACGATGATATAAATTTATTATGTTGTCCAATAGAGCTTTGGTCCTTTTATCACCTTTGATCTGCTTGCTCGTTCATTGAATTGCAATTTTTCATCCAGCAATAGAAAAATACAAAGAACTCTGGGTATTACTTATGTATTGTGAAGAACTATAGAAAATGCTCAACCCGTAGAGTTGTAATCGTAATATAAAAAAAATTGTAAATGAGCTTATTAGGGAAAGAAAATAGATACCGAAGATCATTAACTAGACTTATAGAATAGATGTGAAACAGATCTTTTTTGGTGGTTGTGAAGCATATTCAGAAGTAAATACCTACACCATGCCTACACCATATCATATTTACCATATTTATTTTAATCAACGAATTAGTTTTTCAGTATCATTGATGATGATTTAGCATTTCGCTTGCTGCAAAATTTTCGGTACCTAATATTATTTATTCTGTGAGTTTAGAATGTTTTTCCGAGTACCTTGAAATTGAAACAAAACAGAACAATAGGTATATGAGTAGCGACGGAAACTGCCTGATATTTCATGAGCTCGGATTAGCTATGCCGTTGTTTGCCGCAATTTTAACGCATAATTATAATTGAAATGTAAGAAATTAATGTAGGTAAATGTATGTAATTCTTAATCGCATATGACTTAACAATTTTTTATTTGTAACAGAACAATAAGGTTGCAAAAATATATTCTGCGGTTGATTATTTCCTAAGTATTATCCTTTTTATACATGAACTGTATCATTCTTTCCCGTAATTGTTGATTTGTATATAGTTAGAGTTCATTTAAAATTTCAAGTTAGATTTCAGAGTTTATGATGAAACATGATTAAAGGTTTTGAAGTTATGACAATATTAAATTGTCAGTAGCTGGTTTTTCCGCTGCCAACGATTGTATGCTGACGTTATAATGTTTACCTAGAATATAGCTGAATGGAAAATAACGGATTATATAGGTAAACCAGAATCTGATGGCAATTAGGGAAATCAAAATTTTGAGTGTGCAACCCTAGGGAAAATGGACTGAACGATCTTGATACTGCGTATTTTTTATTTTGTCCTCAATATCATTAGTCACATTACACAAGTGGATAATACTGTATTTAATAATGAGATATCCACGTAATATTATGTAGGTACTTATTACATGTATAATATACATATTACTTTTCTAAAGGTAATACATAATATTATGTATTTACACATACCTATATTTGAATATATATCATTATGGCATGTGAAAATATGGATGTAATGATAATGCAGATCAAAACTTATTTACTATATTTAACGATTGTTTATAATTTTTTATAAAATAAAACAATAATAAAATAAAATCATGTTTATTTTCGTAAGTATTACACATTATAAAATTGACTTGTACATCTTGGACTTGCCAAATAGCCGAATTGGAAACTCCTGTAATAAGTTTTCATAAAATTATATTTTAATCAACAAACAATAATTATTATAGTTACCTATTTATAACATTTTTAATTTAAAGTATCAAAACGGGTTAGTCCAATTTAGCAATAAAATCTTTCACGCGCTTTAAAATTGAAAATTGTGATGTGTTTGACCCTTCTTCATCGAATATTTTTCTATACACATTGTAAACAACACCTCTTGCTTGTGATCGCAGCGGTTTTATCGACATTTCGAAGATTTTGAAGACAAAATCCAAAAAATTAATCATCAACACAAATAACTTGACAACCATTTTTTGTTGAATTTATATTTTTGGTTTTATGGCATTCAAATGCTTTATAAATATAAATTTATAAAGAATAGAAAAAATTCGATCACGAGGCGGGACTCGAACCCGCATCCTTTCGCGCCATTCCGGGCAATTCCTTTTCTATTCTTTATAAATTTATATTTATAAAGCATTTGAATGCCATAAAACCAAAAATATAAATTCAACAAAAAAAGGTCGTGTTCCATCGTTACAATATTGTATTCACTGAAAAGTGCTTCATATTGGTTGAAATGGTTGTTAATCATCTCAATAGATGGCGCGCGGTGTGTCCCTCCAGACACATAAAACTGAAAGAATAGAATAAATTCGATTGCTCTGGCGGGTTACGAGTGGCTGAGTTGGTCAGGCATCCGCCCCGGAATGGCGCGAAAGGATGCGGGTTCGAGTCCCGCCTCGTGATCGAATTTTTTCTATTCTTTATAAATTTATAACTTGACAACCAATTTGATAGTTGTCAAATAAAGTTGCCACATGAAAATCTTTTATTTTTTAAATATAAATATGCCATCAGATTCTGGTAGACCTATAATATGTAAAATAGATCGTCGTTGTCTGGCATAAATTGGTTCATCTTAGTCTCTTTTCTAGCTTCTTTAAGGCGCCTGTTATTATATTATATTATTTAATTCAGTTTAGAAGTTTTATATCATCTATATGAATTATTTTTGAACGATTATATTGAGAGATCGATTAAAGTAATCTTAATTATATTTCACAGGGTTCATAGGCGAATAAGTAGCAAAAATATGTGCTGAGATAATTTTAGTATTACTTTGGCTTATCTTGTGAATCTTGTAAATATACAATTCTATTAGAAATCAATGTCTTAATTTTAATCGACAAATAAACGAAATTCTATTAATATTGACATACCTATTTAGCCTATTAAGTACTTTGTACTATTAAAACTTTATCAAAAGCTGCTAAAAGCTCTTTTAAAGATCGTTATCATAGCTTATTATAAAAATAGCTGAAATCGTTTCAAAACCCTAGTTAAATAATTTTAGGAGATAAAGTATGTATCACCTACCACCAAGTGAGTCGCCGGTTCAATTGCTGGGGTTGCAATAAAAAAAAATGATTAAACAGAGACAGTCTTTAAACTTTAATCTTTATACAAATTATTATCATTAGATTGTAGATAGCCCTGAATAAATAGTATATCGAAATCCACAGAAACTGACAATTTTCGCGTACCTACCTATTTTTAGTGTACTTTCCGTTGCGTATTGCTAAAATATGTTATTGTATACCCATATACCTACAATACACATTTTTAAAAAATAATATCAATTATAGACACATTAGTATTATACATAAATATAACAACATAAAAAGATTTTACTGAGAGGAAATAATAATAAAATATTGCTTTCCGTTGCAAATTAATGGATGAGTAATTGCGTGATAGCGATATAATTAAATTTTAACGTTATGCATTCTGATTTTTCTTTTATAACTAAATAAACAAAAAGTGAACAGAAATGTCAATAATTTGTACGTTATCGTTAATGATTACCGGAACATAGTGTTGTAAATAACAAAACGTTTATTTAAAGGTTAATTCACAAAATAATCTACAGAATTAGCAATTTTATCTGATATTATTATACGAACACGTATTAGAACTAAGTTTATCGACTTTTAGATACCTACTTGACATGAACATGAGAACGCTTTTGGATTTTGCCTCGGCTTCACGTTACCGCTAGTTTTATATTTAAAGTGAACTAGAGCAAATTATGATGCTCTAACTTGAATTTCATTTTCTCTGAGATTTATGAATATTGGAGGAGAATTCATGATTGCATTACAAGGATTTCTGTAGAGTTCAATATCATATTATTTTCCTGAAAATGGGTACATATTAATTTTATTACTCCCGTTGCGTGCTTTGTATCAAATTGTTTAAAAATGAATATCTATTTATTGAGTCTCAAACTAAATTGAAATTTGCATAACATTACTACTACATAATATAGTAATGTATATTGTAACTAAACGCGTAAAGCACGCCTGTGTAATGACGGAATGTTTGTGGTAGATGTATGTAATAATAGCAATAGCAATGTAAACTAGTGTTCGTATAGTATCAGCTAGGGACGTTAGATTGTTTAACAGTAAGTATTTATAAATTCAGAAAGCTATATTAACTTACGACGTAGATAAAATTTATAACTCTTTTTGTTTCATTTGTTTTGATAATTTGATTGTCAAGAACGACGTGTTTTATGTTAAAAGTTATTCTTAGAATAGGTATTCAGTATAAAAAATATTTATTTATTTTAACTTATTTGATTTGTTTACTATGTACTCACTTTTGTTATGCCTTTGGCAGCAAATGGTATGAAAATATCGATTGTAGATATTAAATTGGTCTGATTCACAGTCTATTTAATTACACTCATTGACTGAATATTGTGGATGTGCAAACATTTCATAAACTATTACCTATGGCTATAACCTACAATGCACCTATCGTTTTGATTTTGTAATTTGTACATGTTTCTGTTTGTTTATGCACACATTTTTAACCAAATGTAGAGTTGCTGCACACTGTAGCCTGTAGGTATTTGTAAAGTAAGCGTAGAAAGATTGAAACTATAACATTTGTTCCTACCTTTTCTAACATTTATATTTATAAAAAAATGTATAATAAGAATTGCGCTTTTGTATTTACAAAGAAATTTAAGTCAAACAATGCGTTTACCAGTAGGTTTGGTCAGCGTACGTTACTTTTTAGTAGTCTAGTAGTCATGACGTAGACTATGCGTTGTTATTTGCTTACAACACATTATTTTCATTTCCTTAAAATATATTTATAATCATATACGAAAAATGAAAAAATATTCCTAAATTATTACGAGCAATAAATAAAATGAAGTGCTATTTGAGACAGGAAAAGAAATAAATGAAAATAATATATGGACGATTATTTTCTTTTATAATGTACCTATATCCTAAGTTTATAGTCGTAAATCATGTCGGTATAGGTTCAATAATGAGTAGATACTATAAAACGGAAGTTGGTTCCCGCCTTTCGAAAATTTATTATCTACATTAGGTTAGGTACATGTTTCAAAAAAAATTCCACAAATTTATAAAATACATCATGATGAAATTTAATGGAACAATGTTATTTTTTATAGAGGGAGATTTATTTCTTTCGCTAGCATTACGAGAAAGTCTAATAGGTGTAGGTGAAGATACAGAGCACTGACGTCAATATTGCTTTATGATTCAAATCGACGTTAAACTGAGCTCGCCCAGCTGAGTGCAGCCCGCTCTAAAAATAATGTTTTAACAATTTTATATACGTTTTAGCAGGGCGCCACGTAAATACAGTATTATTATTGCATTAGGTAAGACGTACATGGAAACCTGAAAAAATTGACTCTACAAACATTGAGTTAGGGGTCAGGGGAATATCTCGACGTCGCGAATTTTTTTCTGTAAAAATTGCGACCATGTAATTTATTTATATTCTAAGAGAGTCAAAACTGGATAATGGGAAAGGATGTCATTTTCACAATGTTTTTTTTAATGTTTATTTGTGTATTATTAAAAGGCACAAATTTTTACAAAATATGTTAATTGTAAAATAATCAATTTCAGTGTTCACTGTTCTATTGACTATTCAACCGTTCAATGGACTCAATCTGACTCATAATTGATCGGTTTTAGTATCAAATGTAGACCTAATTATTATGACTGAACACGCATGTCGCTACGATATCTAAGGTACGAAACACGAAGGCTACTGAAATAAAATATTAATAAATTACTATTTGATCTACACACACTGGAATTTCATTATACAGAAGTAAATTACAAAGTCACTTTTTGATTCGAGTGTTTGAGCACGGAAAATATTGACATTTCGTTGTATTTTCTTTTACGTTTTGTAAAAGATTAAATTATAGAAACACATTTTTGGCGCTTTGAATGTTCGTCTCTTTCAGATTCTTTCATCTGTATGTAAGTGGCAGCCATTGAGGTGGCACATAACACAAGTTGAAGCTTTACTCTACTTATCTCGAATTGTTCTGAGTGCAGAAACGTTCTTAGTATTTACACGAAACATCTTTGTTATTTGACAAAAATGTATGACAATGTTATTAAAGAGATACACAACGAATTCGTAGCAAGTTGCTCACACTATTGTCACGACATTGCTGTTAACATAATAAAAATTATGAACTCAAATAGACAAAGTATCTTTATACATGCATTACACAATACTCGATTATCCATTGAGTTAAAACACAATTCACAAGTAAAGCGGTGTTTCATGTGTGTATGTTCCAAACGCATAAATGTGAGTAGGTTTTAAAAATTGAGGAATCAAATACTATTTAACGAAATTAAATACATTCCGATTTCATTCAATCTATTTGAGATACATTCCCATTCAATGTCTGTTCAATGGACGTGATTCATCACATTATATGACAGCGTCTCGAAGCTTGCATGAGAGGAACCAAACCTATACCTACAATACTCATGAATACGCAGTCCATTTGAGGAAATGCCTCGCCCTGGTTCATTACTCGGGCTCACTGTTAATTAATTATTATTAGTCAATGTACAATCGAATTAATAACGACTAGTTACCGAGCATACGCATTACGCAGTCTGTCTAAATAAAAAACACCACACGCCTGCGTGTTTTCCCCGTGTTTTCGTTGTAATTGGGGGCGCGCGGCTCATTTCAATCAATAAGATATATCAAAGCATGTTATCACTTTTAGGATAATACCGCTCTATGAATCTACATAGGTTAAATCAATACTTTGTATAATTAAACCTTAATTGTCTGTAGCGTATTTCGTTAATAAATTATAAAACTAATTTCTCTTTCTTTCATTACATTCTTTGACCATACTTAACAACTTACCTGTCCAATGAGTCAAATATGACTCACAAGAACGTATTGGGATAAGTTCACGAGTCACAGGTGACTCATTTCTCTATACACTTTTAGGCATATTTTTGGGTATGAACGTGGCGTGATATTTTTTTAATTCATACGTGGACGTATAGCAAAAAACCTAACGTTTATGGTAATAAAAGAAAATTTCGCAATTTTTCTATAGTTCTTATGTTATTACAAGAAATTTGCAACTCAAATTAGTATTTAATCAAAGGCTTTTATTCAAAGAAAATATTACGAAATAGTATGAAACATCAGGGTTTATAAGCATGGGAGTAGATAAAAAAAGAAATAATATAAAATCAAGCATGTTTCTCATTAAAAAATTCTAAACATAATGCCTTGTCACACCTTCTACACTCAGTGTGTACTTACTTAGCTCTTCTAGCCAATAAACCATGATTTTTCAATTTGATATAGCACCCAGTGCATCTTTTGCGTACATATACATATATAAAATATGGATTATAACCTAAAATAGCTATCTATTTCTCTTTTTTTTAATGATATTTTTTTTCTACTTCGGTCTCCTCCGGCCGAAGAAGAAACCGCTCGCACGCTTTGACCTGATTGATTTTACGGCAGTTGACATTTGACGGAAAGCAAATCGTAATTGTCACTCAAAATGCATCTATATTCTATGTGCGTGTGTTCATCTATGACTCATTGAACGTAGTACAGAAAATTTGTCGTCCTACGTTCATGAATCAAAAATAAAATTACCCGAAATGAGATAATTTCAATAAAAATAATTTATATAACTTATTATTGTGGAATTAATTAATGTTGTTTGTCTTAAAATTAAAAAAAAAAACAGTGAACGTGAGGCATCGTCATAATGAGTTGTATGGGGACAGGGAAGTTGATAATTACTGTTTTCGCAATAATAAAGAACTTGAGTGGATGAAGTAGGTTTTCATTTATGATTAATGAGTTTGGGAACGAGACAATTACCGTCAAGTTTAACTCCCTTCATTAAAATTGCATACGGAAACATGTATGGTAACTTACTTCAAAGTATTTATGTATTTATGTGTACTTACCTTTGTAAACTTTGATCTTAATCATAAACTTGCACCTAAGACTTGCGAAAACCTTAATACGGGCTTTAAGCAGAACCAAACTGTAATTTTGTTATACATCATTAGATTTAACGGTACAGTACACATACTTCTCTTTACCAAGTAAATTTGGAAACCTTGCTCTCTACTACTATATAATATTTAATCCTTTTGATAGCATAAGTACATAGATTATTATCAAGTAGGTACTGTAGAAGCAAAAATTTCAATATTCTTTTTTAACTATGTTTGTTGTAATCGAATATCGTTCTTCGATAGTTGTATTATTTTAACCTTATATAATGTCGTGCAATCTGAGCTTATTCGCTTGCCTTGAAAGAAACAAAGCTGTAAGTATAAAGCGATATATTTGTTCCCTTCTCATATCACGATAACGATCTCATTAAGTTGTTAGTTCCAATTAAATATATATAGAAGCGTGTCGCACTCCATGCGTGAATTGTTGAAATATTTCTTTGTTACACGAGTAGGTACCTGTGCCTTTCTGTATTTGTTCATAATTCCCTATATAGACCAATTAATCCGTTTTTAATGAGCAATAATCACACAATAACTAACGTTATCCGTATCAAGAACGACAATTAAACTGCACGAGTACTTTTTCCTTCATTTTAAAAGCAGACACTCGTTCTGGGATTTTCACAATATCGATTTAACAAGTAATTATTCCATTTGAACGTACTTCTTAGTACCACAGACACGTGTCTGTGAAGAAGTACCACAATCACGTGATTGTAATCGTTTAAGTATTCTATTATAATTATATAATTTTACTACATGCTGTCATTAACGCTTTCGTAGAATCCCGTAGCGGACGAACCAAATCTACACCATTATACACTACACACACAGTACACACATTCACACATCCATACCAAACATTCTATAATGGGTACGTTTTCCTCTTTTTTGTATACCATGTCCAAAAAAAACATATATATTAATTTTTTCCACTTTATCATTGTTATAATTAATGTAAAACTACTGTCACATTAATTGTCTTATTATTGGTATTCCTTTTTATTGGCGTATTGTTTTGTTAAAGATATATATATATATATATATATATATATATATATTATAAATATTGTAATACAAATAGCTGTAAGGAATCTATGTATGTAAAAATAAAATAAATAAATAAATTTTGTCCTAAATTGAACATTCTAACATAAATATTTAACTACGTAAACACACGAATATGCTTAATTATATCAAAATACGAAAGAATCACACGATTGTTCGAATGCGATACGCGAACGGTTATAGTTTTAGCATCCAGTGTTATTTCATCGTTATCTCTTGTCGTACATATCGACGAGCTACGAGCTACGAGATACGAGCGTGAGCTCTGACTACAGACAATAAATCAATAGAGTCAATCGTGTTAAAAATAGAATTGCCTTAGATATTGTCTAACTTCTGAAACGTACCAAAATGAACGTCGAGGATATTTGGGTATATTTCTAAATTTAAAACGTTCTCCCAACTGTTTTCTTTTCAAAGGTGGAAAATTTTAGTTCAAAGGTTGATTTATGATTTAGATTTATGCTAAAATAGGTAGTTAAAGAAAATTCAACTCAGAGTTAGCGCAACCAAGTTGATTTTTAGGTTCGAGATAGTACTTGCTTACTTATCTAAGGGGAAAAATGTCTACGGTAAAAAATAAAAATAAAGATTTATTTATTGATTAAAGAGTATTTATAGGATAATATTCTATTTTATTTATTTATCATTAATAAATCATTTTGAATAATCTTAGAATCCTATTTAGGTATATTTTTAAAATTCAATACACTTTTGTTTGATGGAGAAAACATCATTAATATAGAAGACTCGTAATTATTTATAAGGCAAGTACAAGTCAAACTCAAGCGTCAAGGTTTCCGCACCTTGGAAAAGTTAACAAAACAAAGTTAATTCTCGTACTTTTCAACTTATCTTTATAAGGCTCATTGCTTTGTGCGTGTTTGTATTACTCGGGTCAATTTACTCAAAGTTTCATTTATATTCGTATAAACTTTATCAACTTATATATCAAGCCCTTGTAACATACTTTTACCATTTTGATATTTCAACATTATATTATTCAATGTTTGAGCTTAAATGTGGATATATTTTTGTAAATATTCACAATATGTAAAAATGTTATTTTACTAACAACTCAGTCATTAAACTGAAAACTTAGGCAATTACATTTTCACAGATCTAAAGTTACTTTTTAAGAGTTCCCCGAAGACAGCTCAGCAAGTTTTGCTCTCAGTGAGAGCCACTTAACACAATAACATTATGACAGTTTTTCCAAATAAAATATTTAAATGTTGCTCTTTAAATTTTATAAGATTAAGGCCCTAACTTTCAAGCGAAAATTCAGTTGTGGTTATTAACTTATTAGTTAAAATTAATGATAGCCAAGCAACCAGTTTTAATATAAATAAATGGCCTTATGTAAATTAAGATTTTATGTTGTACGAATAATTAGAATAAACCAAAATTATTTGAATAACCAATATTTATTTTACAAATGATACTTCAATTTATAACTCAAAGTTTTTATTGCCAATCTAAACTTTACAGATAAACAATGATGAATTAACCAAGAGTTTACAATTGAATCATAAATCCCGTTGAGACTGAAACTAGAATTTTCGATATCTTGGGCACAGTGGCGGTACGTTCATACAAGCCGAAAAGCCCGGCTTGCCTTAGAAATTCGCTACGAGATAGGAAAATAACCAAATTCACGTTTGAATATTCGCGCGCAATGAGCAGTTCATAATTTGCTCCGAAATTCAATGAAAACTCACCTACAATATAATATATAATACGCCTAGCATAAAACAATGACGAATTCGAGTAAACTTTTAATTTCATCCTTCTTCCTATCAGAATAAGGTCGTACCTTTTATTTTGACGTTACAATCTAAATTGGATGGATTATAACATGTAGTTGTCTCGCTTGCACGCGTGGGCTTTTACCGGGCTTTGCGCTCATCTCTTCTAACGTATGAAATTTCGTCTAAGTAGCTACATACCTAGCCATAGAATTCTATAGCAATCTGTATGGAAAATAAAGCCACGATAAAGCCCGGCTTTAACAGTGTGAAGATAGTTACGATTGCGCGAACGAACGTCGTGAATATTATTGTTATTAGGTATAGTTTGTTTGAGCGGGTGATTATATCGGTGTAATTTAGGTTATGTTTTTCGAATTTTGTGATAAAATGAGTGTCGCGACAGCAGATTGTGTTGTAAATTGTGATGGTTTGCTTTGTGCTCAGCGGGGGAAAGGTAAAATCATTAAACTTTACTGAAAAACATCAATTAATTTCTTCATAAAAACCAACTCCCGATTTGTGCATTACCCAAACAGCTAGTAAGTCACATAAACGAAATTTTAATTAAAATATGTTTACGAATTAATCGATTTCATGAATAAGAATTGCTTAGAAGCCCCAGCTGTTGAAACTTGCACATTTGGTACTTGGTAGTTATGATTTCTGCTAGTAGGTAGGTATAAGGTAGTTCTTCCACGGAGCGTGCTTTCTCATCGTTAAATCGAATTCATAGGTACGTATTTAAGAAATACACAAGGCCAAGAACGCCTTATTGAATTATCAATAATTGAAAGTTGTTAGGTAATTGAATTCTAAAACAATCACCTACTTTCTTCCGATTCCGATTCCGATTCCGATGTTAGGTATAAAATCTTTCCTTCAGAAGATCGCCGTTTTGAATTATTAGAATATAAATGATCTGTTCAATTTTATTAATAATATAATGTCATACAGTTTAATAATTATAATTTATCGATTTTAATGATAAACGTTTGACTCAACTGTTAGCGGGCGCGCGTGAAAATTTAGAAGATTTGATTCGGTAATTACACAGTATAGGTACCTTAGGAAGGTTTCTAATTCAAGAAAAGGGTACCCAGCAAAAACTTTGAAAACTTTGGGCTTGCCCAGTCCTTACACCCTAGGCACGCCACTGCTTGGGCAACACAAACTGAAGTATTATTTGATGTCTTTATTAGGTCTACAAATCGCTTAAACATATCGCATATTATGTGAACGAATACAATTTAGATAAACGTATATAGCTGTTTTATTGAAGACAGCTGTAGACTTTTCCGTCGTTACGGTTCCTTAGTGACTTGCGTCGAAACAAAAGTGGGTCTAATGAGTCGGCAAACACGGCCCGATACAAACGAGTAAACGAGTTGTTTGTCTTCCTCTACGTATATACTGAAGGATCCAAGCGTGAACCGATCATTTGCTAATGAGATAAGACTGTATGTCCGATACTAAACAAAACTTCTGCAATTTTATTAACAACAGCATAATTCGAACTGATTCGAACGACTTTCCGTACCATTTATAATAGTATTAGTAGGTAGATATATTCTTTCTGAATAAGTAATCGTTTGAAGCTACATAGGCAGCCGGAAATGTATTGTAATATAGGTATTTTTTTAATAACACCAACAATTTAGTACGAAAATTGTACCGTGCATGCTTGAATGATTAATAACGTGCAACTATAATGGCCTAACAGCATGCAAATTATAATTACAGTACATGTAAAACGGGCCGTGTAAGTCGCATTTTTCATAATTACTGACAAAATTGTACAGAGTTCATGCGTGCCCGCTCTTGCATGTCAGTTATCAGTAAATTTTACAGGCATGTGAGCGTTTGTCCTATTATCGTCGTAATAAGAGGTAGAGACAAAGATTAACCTCATTTTATCTTAGGTAAAGCTTTTTATAATTTTCATTACATTGCCCCAATTTGGTACAATAAAATCATGCTCCAAAGCTGGAAATGGAAAATGAAATTGGAATGGAAGATTTTTTGTGTAAGATCAAAAAATTTATGAGTATTAGGTATGCATTTGCATTTAATAGATATTATATCAGGTTTTAAAAGCTTATATGTCGTTATTTATATGTGTAATTCCTAGTTTAAAGAAGATAAGATAAGAGTAGAAACTAAGTTCAGACAGTATATTTTTCAGAGTACGTAAAAAAGCTAATATAACATCCATCATCTATGAACAAAAATACAACTGCTGGGTTTGGGCTCCCCCAAGGGTTTAGGCGTCATTCATCCAGTAGGCTTATGCGATGTGTGATGTGATGGATTTTGGTTTCCGTGTTTGTTATCGCTGGATGTATTTTTTCTATGGTATCATAAAAACTTTTAAGGGTCGTTTAGTATTAATTGCATTATAGCAGCGCGAAAAATGAGAATAACAAATACTAAAACGATTAATATACCGTCAAAGAACACATAGTTTTCAGTGCAATTAATAAAACCAAGAGATCAATTAATGATAGACGACAGAAGAAAAAAATCGATAACCGCATTTCAAAAGGTTCAACGGTTTAGGTACCTATTCACTTTTCGATAAACGACAGAGGCTCACGATTCGTAAAGGTTTTAATATAAATGTTGTTTTTATAATTGTCTCTACATTAAATCATGTTGTAGGTACTTTGTTTGTATGTATTTGTACCTTGGCTATTTATTGACTTAGTTAATATTACAATATCCTTAATCCAAATTAATGACAATTTAATAAATCATTTTAAATCAACAGATTTTTGTATTATATTTTTATTTCATATCCTAAATTATTTGTACTATAATTTAGACAAACAAAATCTATGGTTTTTCTGAATTACCTTTTTACTAAACAAATAATGAAGTATTTTCAAATATTATATATTACAATATTCACTCCTTCTGAGAAACATAACGTTTCAATTAAATATAATTTTACATATTGTGAATATAGAGAGAGCGTCAGTTGGCGAGTTAAACAAGCGACAGGTACCTAATTAAAAACGTGTCTAATTTTGATAATTGTTTCTTATTTGTTTATCTCGATTGTTAAAAATAATATTTATGTGAATATCAAGTGGTACACGTAATTAGGGAAAAAATCTTACGTACTCATAAATTTAGAAAGAAAGAAAGAAAGAAAAAACATTTATTTCTAGATAAAGGTACACACACAAGAAGAAAACACAAAATAGAAGAAGAAAGAAAGTACGATACATAATAAAATTAGACATAAATTAGGCGCCATGTTTGTTGAGAATCTGGTACTGTGTGTGCACTGCATTTCCAGAAAAGGGTCTTGACTCAGCTTTCTGCCATAATCGCAGCAAGCTGCGACTACAGCGCTGGTATTCTGTCAAGACCGATGGAGGGTGTGCTTTCGACTTTCCACTGATTTGCTACAGAAAAATAATAATATAAATAATAAATAGATAGTTAACTAATACAAATAATAGATATTAATAAATAAATAAATATGAATATGAATTTAAATGATAAGAGATGCGGTGTTGATTGGTTGATTGGTGCTTTAAATACTATGCAGTAACTACTGTTCTGCCAGAAGTAGATGTTTTAACTTTTGTTTAAAAGTGATTTTGGATCGAAGTTGACGCATCAAATTATTAACTTTTACAGGCATTATTTTCCATTGAAACTCACTAAAAAGCGTATGTGTTTTCATATATAATTATGGACTCGGTTTATCGATAAGAAATTGAACTCTCCGTAAAATAATTTAGCACATAATTACTATATTAACTAAGCTCCAATTTCATCAATAAATTTGCAGATACCTACACTTTGATTGTAGAACTAGTTACAATATTTTGGCTTACTGAAAGGTCTAAATTACGCCTAAAAATAAAATAATACGAATTAACCTCATAACATAATATATATTTTAAGGTGCTTTAAGATTTTTTAATTTCCGATTAATCACTATCATCATCGTTGTCGAGATATTATCCGGTAGCACAATTTGCGACTATTAATTATTATAATTTTGTTTTTTTTAATGTGGTTCATAGCAAAACATTTATCTAAGTCACTTATATACATATATTATTTCCCTACCCATAGATCAAAAAATTGAAAAGAACTGAATTTTATTTAATAGAAGCCTTATTAACTTTGTTAACCTTAAGGCTGATTTTTCAATCCTTGGTTAAAACTTATTCGTCGAATAATGTATAAAATTACCATTTTAAAAACGTATTCTAATTGCCAAAAACTAACTGTCAAATACGCAGTTTACGTGACATTTTAATACTATCGTGTAATACTTTATTGGACGGATGTTTTATCCAAGCATTGAAAAATCGGCCCTTACTGCAATATTAAATTATTCCGTTCCGTTAAGTATTTAAATTCTACAAGGTGCTAATTATATTCATACTTTGAACTTGACTTTTGCATGAATATCATTGAAAAGAGATTATAAAGCGAGTCAAAGCTCAAACAAACAAAAGCATGGAAAGTGTTGAAAAATTTCACACAGAATAACCCTCACTGCACTACAGACTATAGATAAGTTGGACATGTCTATTATAACATGAAACGAAACTTGATGAAGCGAATACAAATAACACCTTTTTATTGAGCTTTTCAAACCCTCGTCTGGTACCTAACCATTAGGAACATTTTTAACGAGATGGATGGATTTTCAAAGGATGTGTTTACTTATTCAGAGACGTCTTTTTAAATTGTACAACAACGAGATCCCACGTTATATTTTTTTAATAATAGCAACTCTTTAAAAATACAAGAACTACATGGAATACAATTCTAAATTCTCTAACAAAAGCGAGGCATGCATTCATGTTTTCAAAGAGAAAAGGTCTCCAATTTGGTCGATTAAATTGCATTTAAGTAGCACAATTCGTTTCAACGTTTCGTACTCTCTCATGTGGGTGAAAAAGACAATGTACTGCAATGTATTTGCAGAAAGCAAATATACAGTTTTGCTCTCTAAATTGAGCTTTATACGATCTAACATTACAAGCGAATCGTTGTAGAATGTATTATTCACTTGATCAAAATGGTACAAAACACAAACATAAATATATTTCCTATTTTGCATTTACGAAATTTCAGTATCTGTCACCAGCCTATCCCTTTTTTAACTGTAGAGAAATATAAGCGCCATTTCAAATAAGATATTAGGTTTGTATCGATATCTATCGTGTATTAAACTGATGTAAGGGAAATTTACCTACATCTAAAATGTAGACTACGTCATAGTTTGGTTTCCACAGCAAAATTATAATATTAAAATGTTAATTAGGTTAAAATAAGGGTGGGCGGCTCGCTATTTTCCAACATATTGCATTTCGCCCGTAAATTGTGTCATGAATATTGTAAAACTAATTCGTTGAATAGGCACTTTGATATCGAAATTAATAGACGTGTCTAAGACACTTGTGTACGGAGTAAATATGATATGATAAATTATTATACTTCGTAGGTCGAAACGTGTACCAATTACACGGCTTGATACTGTAGGGTTTGGGATGTTAATTTAATCACTCTAGTGTGTTTACAATTAAAATCGACAGCAGGTAGTCATTATTGGGGTGAATAATCATTTATTTATGGATTGGAAAACAGTTCATTACGTAACTGCTTGTAATATATTTGTGATGAATATTAAGTACACGACACAACAACACGTTACATTTGAATCTCTATTTTTATATTGGTTAATGGTTTTCATGAATTCAGCGACTTAGAGCACAATTTGGTACATCAGTGTATTTTAAAACATTAAAGAATTACGAAACTGAGTTTTAAATTGAGGTAAAGATTTTCTACATTATTGTAAGAATAAATTGTGATTTCATACGAACCTGATTAGACCTTTGAGTCTGAAAAAGGCTTCAGTCGAAGTCATTGTAGTTGAGATTATATGGGAAGACGTGAGTTTGCATATTATGTATCGGATAACAAAGCTTCGAGATACGGAAATTAACATACATAGATAGCTACGTAGTGTAATTCCACAATTAAAGCCACAAAGCCATCGTCTAGGCTTTCATTATTATCTATAATAACGTTCCGACCTTGATTGAGGTGATTGAGATACATTAACACTTAAATATTACAACATTTCGTTAATATTAACAGTATTATTCATACTACTAATAGGGAACAACGTAATGAATTCGTATGATTAATGAAAATAGCTTGTATTATTATTTATTTTTATTTCTTTTCGACTGAGTATTGAATGAAAATATACAGTCTAAATAAGATATTTTAATGATGTACGTATAAATAAATAATGTGATACTTACCTGTTTATATTTATATGGAAACATAATATACGAGGGAGTCTTCTCTACATAAATTAAATACACACATAATATTGTGAAATTCATCGAGCAAAGTAAGTAACGCGAGCGAGCAAGAGCTTCGAGATTGAGCTAATTACCTTTGCATTTGAAAAACAGGTGTATTTTTGGTCTTTATAAATATATTATAAATTCTTATATTAAAAGCTCAAATTATACTTTTGTATTTCATGTATTTGTTCTATAATTGATGCCATAGAGGGTCATTTGTTTATTTTTATTTTACAACTAAAAAAGGGGCATCAAATCAGACGAGTACGTAGTGTTAAATGTACAGCGATTTACAATAATTACATGCGGTTGCGTTCGCCTACCTCAAATGACGATGAGGATAGTAGATACCTACAGTGTAAGGGTAAAATGGAAGTTACATGTAATCTACCTATGAGCGCTCGAATCTTAATCAATAATAATTACTAGTTGCGCTTTCCAGTTTTTGTTGATTTTTTTTTATCCTCTTCTTAGAACAAAGATTACATTTTTTATTGCATTCGTTCGGAAGTTATGTGTGTTTATACGATTCGGCGTTTCATTTTCATTTACATAGGTACTTTTTTTGCGAATTAAATTAGACACTATACGAAACTTTTATCATCTACGATATTTCATTATAACATATAATGAGGAATAGGTGGAAATTGTTACAAAAAATAGGAACATAAATGTTCACATTATTTCTTGCTTAAGTTAACTACATTAGTAAAACACAGGCCTATTTAAAACCGGGGAAGAAACAAAAGAAGTTTTAAATCAATTATTATTAGGGTCGTGACTTGGGGCACTTCTCAAAGAATGTAATTAAAAGTTAGCTCAGTGTTTACCATTGTAATGACGTCACCTTATATTAAATTTATGGTTATGTTTTGAATTCGATCTACAAGATAACTTAAGACACAGGAAACTTTCCGTAAAGTTTCAACAAAGCTATATCTAAATTGCTGGAAAATAGCTTATACAAACTCTACAGGTTTATAATACTTATTAATATCATGTTTTCGTTATAAAATTAAAATCTGAGTGAAAGTAACAATACACTGATTACGGTTAATGATTATCTGAAATTAAGCCTTATTATCCATTATTTCATAAATTATTGACGTTGATAACGTAGGTATTAATTTTCCTCCGACGCAAAAGCTCAGTTATAAGCTGACTAGATCGTAAATAGGTACTGTAGTTCTTAACTGTTTTTAGCCTTTTTATTGAGAATAGTTTTATAGAGTTCGTTTATAACGACACGGCTAAGAAGTCTTACATAAAAATTTAGTTTGAAGTAAGAATCTTAATACTATTATAAAGGCGAAAGTTTGTATGGATGTTTGTTACTCTTTCACGTAAAAACTACTGAACCGATTACAATGAAATTTAGCACACATATAGAGGGTAACTTGGATTAACACATAGGATAGGTTTTATCCCGGAAATCCCACGGGAACGGGAACTAACGGTTTTTCCTTTGAAAACGCGGGCGAAGCCGCGGGCGGAAATCTAGTTGTAAATAAACACTTCCTCAATGTAACGGAGTGGGCGGGCGTCGTGTAGTGACTCCGAGTAGCTTTTATTAAATTATACTAACTTACACAAAAACGTATCGATAATGGATACCCTCAAGATAATTTTATACCTCTTTTTGATTATTCCATTTATGTATGGCCAGTATGTTGGTACTTAGATTTTAGTACATTAATTGGCTCACACAACGTCGACTGAGCTCAATCAGATTTCGTAATAAATAAATAAATAACACCCGTTAACAGAAATTCTTCAGAGATAGGTCCCAACCATTTCAGACATAAATAAGTTAAAGACAGATAGAGGAACAAGGATCTATATGAATAATAAACGTCGTAATATGCATCGATATATCTAATAGTAAACACAGTAAATTACTGAATTAGAAGCATAGTTCTTATCACGTCTTCCGTCTTTCCATCACCATTGATGACCACCACCATGATATTGTATGCTTTGTCAATATCATAATTACTATTTATGAAAATTTCCATTACTACAACGCTATGGGCAATATTCGATCAAGATACCTTAAATTATTCAAGCGGTTGTTGAATGTAGTATTCCATGTAATTAATAACCTACTTAATACTAATCTAACTATATTAAAACTAAAAAAATATTACAAAGAGTGAGTCTGTGACTTTATGAAATTGTAGGGGGGGGGGGGGATTTCTGAATCAACTGGACAGATTTTGGAAATTCTTTGATTATTTATAAAGCTACATCTTTATCCGATTAATAATAATTAAAGGCTAAAGGCTATAAATAAATTCGTAAAATTAACGGAAAATATGTTTTACGTTTATATAATTAATATTATAATAATTGCTTAAATATACTTTAACGTTGATTGTGTTTATTTGTAGAAAATAATATTTTACACAAGTAGGTATTTTATAGGTTATATTCCAAACTACGAAATTATTTATGTTACTCTTAATTTTTATGAAATTGTCAGAAACTGCTGTTTGTGACATTGCTTTGAGTTAGGTACAAACGATGTTGGTCATATAACGATATATATTAAAAAGCTTCTTGGGAACATTTCAAAAAGTCCCTAGTATTGTTGCCCTCATCCTCAATTTTTTTCAGACTTATTAATGTATTAGTGTAATGTAGCATTCCTTGGTTGGTTACTCCTGAAACATTGTTACTATTGAGCATTGAATTTGCTAGCACTTAACTGTAACCCAAACTACACCTGAATATATTGTTACATACAGTCTTCGAACGAAATAAATGCAACAAAGAATGCATTTTACTTTGTAAGAAAATACGTCACTGTAATAGAGGTGGAATAGCTGGATCATAGAGGAGCCTAAGGATCGGCATCTCAGCCACGTCGCCTGTTTAGGTTAGGGTTTAGACAATAGCCCGACAGGAACAAAAGCATTGCAGTGAGAGCTATTAGCTTCCAATATTCCCTTGCAATTTTGTTGTTCATCTATCGCTCGCCAACTTTCCTTTGACATGTGTGTTTTTATTCAATAAAAGATGTGCTATTTTCGTAATGTGGATAAATACCATACTTTGTATTTGTAGTAATATCATCATAGAAAGTTCAATCTAAGTGTTTCTAATGAAGATAATAGAACACTGATTACGCACAATGAAGACCTATTGCCAAGCTACGAGTTATTATTCTGTGCTATTGCTAAATATGTATGTACTATGGGCGATTTAATCGCTCATTTCTTCAAAGCAACCCAATTTATGGAACAGAGTACGTACAATAAATTTACAGCAAACAGGAATAATTAAAATGACACAATAATTACAATATAACGTTAGAATCGGAAATAATTGAGCCGTTATCGAAAAACATTACTATATCTGATCACGAAATAAATGTCACATTCATGATAACAATATGATTTTACCAATATAAATTTCAGCCATTTCAATATCCTTTAGAATTTCCAGCGCTATCCATGTATGCACAAAGTTTTCATTTCGTGAATGTTCCCTAATATTACGGCCAATGATAGAGATTGCATGGCACCACACATGGCACGCATTTGTGTTTTAATATCAGATAGGTATGTCTAGAAATATCTCTGTAATAGATTATTTTATACCACATAATATTGTACACGGGCAATAATTATATTGAAATAAATAAATGGGTATATTTATAGAACTGCGAAATAATGCAAATATGTATAAGGTATTTGCTGATTTATCCTGTATATTTACAGAAAAAATCTATAGTTATTGTATTGCAAGACATTTCAAAATGAGTGCAATATATAAATATTATGTCGTCCATCGCGGGTGACAGATATTCTGCTTGGGAAAAAATACAGTCCCGATCTAAAGCCTAAAGGCCACGTCTGTTTACTGTGTGTTTACTCTGACATCCACTGCCTACTAGTACACACTTATAAATAGGATAATACAAGATGTTTTTACTCAAATCTTACTAGAATGATCGATATTTTCGATATTCTGTCTGAGAAACAAATTACACGTTTCACACGCTTGTAATTTTTCCAATAAGTAGCGTACATTCAATATTCAGGCACAGTATCAGTCGATTTCCCTTTTAAATTATGTGCTTCCTGATTCAGAAATCGATTTCAATAATCTTCGAGCAGATTGACGAATTCGTGCTGAATGTTTAATCATATTATGAGATGAAATTATTTGGTACAATTTTAAAACATTCGAATTTATGGATAGTTAAAAAAACAGTTACGTCAAATAGGTAAAGCAATGCGAACCTCAATTTGTTCAGTATATTTTCTTTATCCAAACGTAATCGAGAATGCTCTAACACAGAGTAAATAATAGTACTACGTCTTAGTCACAAACCGTAAATCTCAGAGCGATGGCGTCAAAACGTCGAGGTTATAAAAACAGCAATTGCCTATCCTTAACTTTATAGCGACAATATCCGCTTTCGTGCTATAAATATTCACAAGTTCTATTATCCGTTACACATAACGAGTATTTAAAATAATTACAGCAATTTTCTGGTTTTCGGTTATATCATTGCTCTATTATTTAATACTAAAGAGTTAATGAAAACTTCAATGGCTTCACTCATACACATAATTGGATAAGTGTGCGATAGATATACCTACTTATATAATTAATATTTTATATTATACCTGTTAGAACATTAAGCCTTACTATAAGGTTATTCTTTGATGCATCTTTGATGATAGTTATTTCTACGTAACTTATAGAGTTTGTGAAAAGGGAAGTAAGACCTTATGGCTTAAATAATGTCACACTCAGCTTCGGATAATTAATGCAGTGTCACGTGAAAAGGTCAAAAGATAATCATTGAAATTTATTAATTTCCATTCTAAATTTAACGTTTTCATTTTATACAAAAAAATATCTATGGAAGTGATTTGGAAAAGGTTTAGGAAATGGCATGGCATGTACCTAGCTAGATGTTAATACATTTATTATTATTAATGTTTAGTGGTATAATTAACTACTATCAGCTCTGATATTTAGCCACTACATAATAAATAGTCAAATTAGCGACAAGATTTATTATCTTTGTCACTTTATTAAGGTTCGTATCTTGGGACTTGAAAAATTATGAGATGGATTCGCTTAGTATAAGGATCTAAGTGCTACTCTGACACAATTTACAGTGGAGTATCCGAAACGCTCATTATTTAATTCATCAATCAATGTAAATAGAACCAATTTGTAACTGACTTGAAGGCGTTCTCAATTGGAATAATTTCACTTGAGATTGAACAATTTGTTTAGGTACTAGGTATTCTTTACATTTCGTTTTTATTAATACGGCTTCTTCTTCTTGTGAATCCAAAGATGTTCACTTTTTTGTATAAAGTATATATTGGAAATTAAATCCAAACGATATTATTTAATGACCTGTTTTAAATCTGAATAATTTAGATGGATTGATTGTAATTGTAAAAAACAAACATACATGCATGCACCCTTTTCTTTTTTAATTGTAAAATTATTTAAGTTGGAAAAGGCAACCAATCTACTAAAATTGTGAGGGATTTTGAACTAACACAGGCTTTAATTTCCTCAAATATATAAACTGTATTATTTTAAAACTTTTTCAATAAAGATTTTTTCTATTTCTAAAATTACTATTAAAGTTTTTGTCGTTATATTTGATTGATGTTTAACAATAAAACGTACACAAAATAGTTTTGTTGACACGAATATACATATAATTCACTCCTATAAATTATAGTTATTTAACGTAGCCAGCAATAAAACCACTTAACCTTTTCTTATAACTGCCTTGCTAATAATTTAATTTATGTTGGTCTAGTTAAATATTTGATGTCATGCAGGAACGAAAATTTTTATAACCTATTTATATACTAACGTTATAAATCGCAAAGCAGCACGCGAACATTTAAATAATTTAGCCTGAATGAACTTTTTATGATAATAAGTAAATGGATTAGTTCCATCAAATTTAGTACATTGTATCGACCTACGTCATAAAATTTTGTTTATATTTAACGGATATTCCCACCAGAGACTTTTATAAGTAAATAGCTTTGAAATTAATTCTGCTTTATGGGCTTTTAAATGCAAAAATTAAAATTGTATGAAAAAGTTATTAAGAACCTTTATTTTACATTTCTACACGGATATTCAGGCACCTAATGGTAGAAATAACCAGTTAAAACATTATTAATTTATAGGTAGTATGTATGTCATTAACAATATCCATAGACACTTGATTTGCGTATAATCTGTAGTGTATCTATGTATCTCAGTCCCAACATGAGCGCTATAAAAACAAACATTCATCTGTTTTGAAAAATCAGAAAGCTACACTCGGACACACACGATATTTTTATTTCTTTATTTTAGTTTTAATCCCGGGTCATTCCGAGTAGACACAGGACGAATTGCTAGTGGATTAAAAAGGAAAAGTGATACATTTTGTTTATTACATTATTCACGACAGAATTTCACGTTTTACCGTTATACGCCCCTTCATTACGTGCAAACTTTGCGACGGATGTAATTTTGCATTGCAAGATTAATGTTTATTGAACGCCGGACTTTTAATCGGTAAATAACTATTAATTTTGAAATTACTATCAAAGTTACTATTAAGTAACAACTTAGTTGGATCGATTTCGTTTTTACGTTGTTTCTTTTTAATTACTATGATAATTATTAACAGTTAATGTGTTCCCAATAACTTGTTCAACTCAGTTTTATCATCGCTCAGTGTTATAACTTTAAACATATGAATCCAGTTGTCATTTTATATCCTGAGATGGAATGGTATTACTCAAAGCGTTTTATGTCTTAATTTTATACGAATGTTTTATGAAGGCACTAAAGCTTATGAATAATAGCAATCCACCCCGACCCATTGTTTAATTACTGTCAAGATTTCAATTAAAGTAAGCTGGAGATTAATTCAATTAATTATATTTTATTTCTGTATTTTACTTATTGTATAAACAATAAAACATTAATTAGTCATTTATATTTTAATCAATATTGGTATAATTTCATGTAAACGTAGGTACTATTTTTATTTATTTCATTCTTTCATTTAAACAGCAAAAGTCGGATTCGAACATTGCCTGTATTTTCCCCAAACTTTACTCGCATGATTCATAGTTATACATAGTTTTCGGTACGAGCATGTTTTGTTGCTTAAATTTTTTATTACATATTTGTGCATGGTGATATATTTACGCAGCAAATTGACTCGACGATTATCAGATGAATGTAATATTCATGCGTGGCGTCAGGCGTGGTGGCAGTGGTATCGGTGTACGTTTGTGTCGACTTTGAGTTATGGATCGCTTTTACTATAATGTGATGCATGAAATACCAACATGAAAGTTGTTATCGCGCTTCGTGTTCAGTAAGTTGGATTTTTTAGTTTATTTTTTTCGTAAGTATGTTTTCTTTTATATAGCCAAGTAAGTAATATGTATTACGATAACTAGTAAACATTTTGTGAGAGTAGCTCATAATTCAGTTGTAAATGGAGTTTCGTCGCTCTACTGAATATAGGATTTGCTCGTAACAGTAAGCTTTTGAAAGCACATCACCGGCTTTTTCAATTAAAATATTAACTATTAATTGGTGTAGATATTATTAGTGGAAAGGTTATCTATCTATATTCCGAATGTGTGTTCTTTTTTTTTCAACTTTAAGAGATAATTTTATTTTATTAGCTCCTTTTCGGGGCAAAGTAATATCACCTAATATTCTCGAACTGTTACCGTAACATTCGTAATGGAAATTCTTTATTCAAACACGCAGTTTTCATAAAGGCAAAATCATTTTAAAAATAATGGCACAATCCATAGTTTATAATTACATAAAAAGTTCCCTATTCTATATTTCATTGTATTGCAGTGTTGCTAAGAGCGCGGTGCGGTGGGGGCGGCGGGGCGGGCCCGCGACATGAGAGGCGCGCGCGCAGCCCGCCCCGCCCGCGATGCAGCGCCTGCGCACCACGTTCAAACGATCCAAGACACCCACGCCCGCCGATATGAAGACGCAGAGCAGCCTCGAAGTGCCCAAGCAGGTTGGTATCCTACTTCCTACTAATATTATAAATACGAAAATTTTTTTACTCCTTCACGCAAAAACTGCTGAATCGATTTTCATAATATTTGGCACACACATAGCGGGTAACTTGGATTAAAACATAAGATATAACTATGCAGGTTTTCCTTTGCCTACACAGGCGAAACTGTGGGCGAAAACCTAGTATAGAATTAACTGTATAGAAATAAAATCACTAGATACATAGTATAAAACAAAGTCGCTGTCGTGGTCTGTCCATCCCTATGTACCTACGCTTAAAATTAAAGTTACGCAACGGCTTTTGATGCCTTTTTTAAATAGATAAAAATATTATTCTGGAGGTAGTTTTTAGAATAGAATTTATTAGGTTTAAGACAAAGTGGGCGAAGCCGCGGGCGGAAAGCTAGTTAGTAGCCGTTCAGAAAGTTAGTTACCCCACTCATAAGTTATAGCTCAAGAGTGGCTGAACAATTTTCTTCTCTTGAGTTCATATAACTAAAAATGTACAAAGTATTTAAGATCTAAAGTAGAAAGTTATATTTGACCAATCGACTAGATCTAGGAGTCTAATCTCACATAAACAGCTATTATTATGTACTAAATAAACTCTGATTTGGATGAGTCATTTCTTAACACTACAAGAAATCTGCTTTAAGTTATTAAGGCACATAAATAGAATCTCGAAAGAACAAGGAAACAAGGAACAGTGCAACTTTAGAGCTAACTAAAAGTTTGTACAATAAACTAACTACAACAAGTTAACTAGTTAGCTTCTCCCGTTACTTAAACCTGATACTCAATATGAGCAATTATTTTTATCCTTTTATCCAACTCAATGCTAATGACAAATGCTTGTTGAAACTCTACAGTCGTAGACTCGTAGAGCGGCGTCGTAGCTTAAGCTACAGTACGTATACATATTGGTTAAAACTTATTCGTCGAATAATGTATAAAACTACCATTTTAAAAACGTATTCTAATTGCCCGTATTTGACAGCTTACGTGACATTTTAATACTATCGTCACAGTATTACAATAAGGAAATAATATTGTAATACTGTGCTATCGTGTATAATACTTTATTGGACGGATAAGTTTTATCCATAAGCATTGAAAAATTGGCCCTTATTCTTATTATATGACTAGATATTATAAATCTTTATGTGTTTAACATGAAAATCTTATTTGAATAATATTAAAAGTGTAGTTTGAACTCATTATTATATTACCATGTGTTTCTAAATAATTTTTGGAAAACAATAAAAATTTGCATTCAACATTACAATATTCAATTCAATAATTTAGAAATGCTTATCTATATTCTTCTTTGATAATATAGAAACGTGAACTAATGCATACTATGTACACATCATACATGTATAACTACAGCATAACAAACATAGCAGTCATCCGTATTTGCTCACCAGTAACATTTGCTCTGCCCGATACATAATATTATGGTCCGAAACTCTCCAGCTATACGAACATGTTATGACGTCATTCCTCTGTAACGACGTCACAGTTACTTTGAAGTCAGAATGTTCTACAATGTTATTTTTCCAAGCCACATCTCCCGTAGCGTCGCTATCGGCGAGTTAGAATTTTGTATAAACCTGACAAAAGTTGTAGTGTGCTATAAAATTTCAAAGAAAATTTATTGCAATGGAGATAATAAAAAATTCTTATATATATAAACATCGGTATTTTTTTACAATTTCGACATACATTTTAAGGCAACAGTTTTTAAGCTTTTTAATTGAAAGCTTTAAGTCGGAGTTCACTCTTGATACTTTAACATCAAATACGAATTTACCGTACAGTGGTGGAGTATTTTTTCAATATTTATAACATAAAAACCTCTGCATTCTCAAATGAACGTAATTTTTAAAAATAAAAGAAGTATATCAACTTCCGCACTTAACAAATTAACAACAAAATATGTATATAAAATAAAATAGCTGTATTGCGAGAAAATTTACCACATTACACTTGAGACTACAAGGCGCACAACGTGACATTTCACGGTGATTAATTACTTAGATGGAAATAAAAATACGATATTATTCTTATATTCATTCACTAGCTGTGCCCGCGACTTCGTCCGCGTGAAATAGTGACTGCATAGTAGTTACTACTTAACTTTTATTGAGTAAACACGTACTACCATAAATAATTAAAAGAACTGTTAGTAAAATTTATTTCTAAACTGAGCTAAAAAAGAAAAAAAGAAATGCCTAATTAATTTTCTACGTAAAATTTATTTTAAATTTTGTCATATTATTTCATATTATTTATATTTTATGATTGTGAGCTTAATTTTATATGTGTATTAGTGATTTTTGTGTATTGTGTTTAAAATGGGTCTCTGTTACTCTTAAATAAAGAATTTATTATTATTATTATTTTTAAGCACCAGGGGGGAGGGGAGCAAATTTATTTTCCTTCCTTCCTTGTATGGATGTTTTTAACAATGTATCGTGCAGCAACTGAGCGCCGAGACAAACGTCAAAACGCAAAGGAATAGAATCCGCTATCGATACTAATTGTCATAAGCGTATGATGTTTTGCTAAGGATTTGTTCACCCTACCAACGACGACAACGACTACGAACAAAATTTTCATCCAGTCGCAATTTAACAAAATTGTGCAAAACATAATTAAAAATAAAATATTAAAATTTCCTGTCGTTCTGGTGCTTGAAATTTTTTTTTTGAGATCAATGAATGAAAAAATAGACTTTTCTCAGAAACGGTGGCTCCTAGAAAAAAATGTATTGGAAGTTTTTTATAGATAATTTTATGATCTACAATTTTGGTCCGAGGTAATTATATGATTAGCTTACCGTCTCGGGGAAAATCGCAAAAAACCTATTTTTTTATTAATTGACCTCGAAATTTTTTTCATTTTGAGTACCAGTATGTCGGGAAATTGTAATATTTTATTTTGAACGAATTTTGTCTGGGTGGGAATTTTGGTCGTTGTC
Organism: Colias behrii; assembly: GCA_029959065.1. Taxonomy (NCBI): domain Eukaryota; kingdom Metazoa; phylum Arthropoda; class Insecta; order Lepidoptera; family Pieridae; genus Colias; species Colias behrii. The sequence goes on along the minus strand of JARWMC010000005.1, from coordinate 8,387,439 downwards.
GTCGTCGTCGTTGGTAGTGTAACTGAACCATTACTAAAATGTAATGAGCATATGTCAATAATTAACGATAGCAGTTTCTATTCCTTAGCGTTTATTCTATTTTCTGCCATTAGTCTCGGCCTGCTGATCAGCTTAATCGATACTCAGTTTTTATCAAATCCAGCACCAAATCCAAATCAGATCTTTCCTGTCTAACGCCTGTAGTAACTAAACCGTTTAGACCATGCAATAAAAATTTAATTAAAATAAAAATGTGTGCGTGTACTAGAGTACACACGTAAGAAGTGAAACTTCTTTATGACCTTATTTTTCAAAAAATAATTTACCATCTACACTAATATTATAAAGAGGAAAACTTTGTTTGTATGTTTGTTTGTTTGATTGTAATGAATAGGCTCATAAACTACTGGACCGATTTTAAAAATTCTTTCACCATTCGAAAACTACATTATCCACGAGTAATATAGGCTATATATTATCACGCTAAGACCAACAGGAGCGGAGCCACGCGGGTGAAACCGCGCGGCACAGCTTGTATACAATATTACAGAAATACGTTAGTCTAACACGCTCGTCGCTTCGCTCCTCGCTACCTATATAAATATTTACACCAGCCGCTGCTGCAACTCGCTCGCTTCGCTCGCTTGGCTCGTGTGGTAGTTCAAAAGTTAACCTAAGATGCTCGTCGCTTCGCTCCTCGCTACCTATTTGAATATTTACGCCGGCCACGGCCGCGACTCGCTCGCTTCGCTCGCTCCGCTCGTGCGGTAGTTCAAAAGACTAAGGGAGACGCCAAAAAATTCGAGTTATAGAGTTTTCAACTTATAAAGGATTTCGACTTAGGCGGATTTTGATTGGACATAAAGAGTTTGAGGTTTATTCTTATAAATTTTGAATTCACAAAATCATAATTGAACACCAATCAAGCAAACACGTGTTTACGTGAGTCATAGATTTATTATCGTATACTCCTAAAATGTTTTCTAAGAAACAATAGTGTACTTACATTGTCGGCAAGTTCTTAAAGGCGGTAACTTATTTTTGTTCGAACAATAGAGGTAATAAATTCCTAATGATCAAGTTGTAAAGGTTGTAAAATAAAAAAAAGATGGCGCGTAACGCAAAAACGTTACACTAAATTTTTGTCCAACCCCGATAAAGAAGTTTCACTTCAAAAAAACCCAACGCAACGAAGAAAAGTGCATAGAAAAAGGAATAAATAATTTCACAAACTTCCCGACGATCTTTAAAAATAAATAACATTTTAAATATTTATAAAAATAAAAAAACAAAGTTGTCGGGGCTGCCATACCAACATTATCATAATATTATATCATATATTTTTTTTTATAATGGTACTTAATTTTATAGATCTTCGGGAAGTTTGTAAAATTATTTATTCCTTTTTCTTCGGTGCGTTGGATTTTTTTTATTTTTAAATTTCTAAACTTCAGTTTCTTATTTTCATGTAATATTTTCAAGTGAGCGAGACCTACCTCTACCTCCATATTACATTCCTACATCATAGGTATTGATATCTATAAGTTTGTTGCTCCTTGACATTGTTTAAGTTGGGCCGTAACCGTGCACAAATTGTAATAGACCACAGTGGCAAAAGAAGTGGTATATTTAGGAAAAAAAATTGCCATGGGCCAGGCCTATGTGGCTTTGAGTAGAGTTCAAACTTTCCAGGGTGTGGCTATCCTCTCGCTCCCATATCCCCTCTTCTTTCACAGGCTTTCAACCCTTCCCTTTCCACCCCTAGTAAATGGCAGAACCGATTTTGATGTAAACCATATCTAATTGGACCTATATGTACACATCATATCCTGTCGTTTGATGCTCCATTCGGTTTATTTATCCAACCACTGTCACCCCTAAAGTGCCCTATATGTAATAAACGGATGAACCGATTTCGATAAAACATTACTAATTGTAATTCACACGTTGCCCTTTCATATTTTGATATGCCGCTTGAGTATATTATTTTACCACATTCGATTATTGTTCATTCCCACTTTTACCACTGTAATCTAATAAATGGATAAACCGAATTGGATAAAAATACTAACTGTACTTCACCCGTTATGCACTTTCATTTGATATGTCACTTAGGTATATTTGACAACATTCGTTTTTTTCATTCCCAGTTTTACTCATAACTATATAAGTAGGTATAATAAATGGATGAACCGATTTTGATTAAATATGTCTAATTATACTTTTCACGTCATGCCCTTTCATTTCATATGTCACTTCTTTTATACTTATATCAAATAAGTGGATGAACCGATTTTGATAAAATTTGACTTATTGTAACTGATAGGTCGTTCACTTTCATTTAATATATCACTTAGGTATATTCGACAACTTTAGTTTTTTTCATTCCCACTTTTACCCCTATATACCTAGGTATAATAAATAGATGAACCGATTTTGATACACTTTATCTAAGAACCAGCGTCGGAAAATATGCTGCCTAACAAAAAAACCGCATCTAAATCGGATTACCTATTATCGAGTTACGGTGGCGGTGACACATAGCGGTCAAACACTTATCACGTGCTTATCACCCATCTTTTTGCGTCGGTCGGGGTTTAAAAATATAATACGACATAATTTAAAGGACATTTTTTATGTATAAAATTTACCTAGAAGTAAGCATAATTCTAATTTGACCCCTCCCCCTACTACCTCAGCTTGGAAAGAAATTGTTACGGACATTGCATGCTTTTAATGTAGCAAGAAAAGAAAATAACGTATGAAATTATTCCTTTTCCTTTACGACATTTTGTAAATATCTGAAGCACAATGTAGAATATATGGCGGATACAATAAATAATTGTTTCACATAATATAGATACTTGTAATAGATCCGAACATATTAGCAAATAACTTGTCTACCATTTAAAATAAATCAAATTCACTAAAACTAGATAATATCTATGAAATAAAAATTCTTAAATTCTTTAAGATCAACTGTATACAAAAGGCGACGAGAGGGAAATATTGATGAAAAAAATATTTAACTTGACTAAACAGACTATAAAAATAAGGGTTAGTCGTATAATCAGCAACGTCAGCTTCATGTTTATATTACTCGTATACTCTTACATTGTTTCGATGCCTCCCTTTACATTTTACTAAGTTGCAACTAGTTCTACTAAACTGTAGAACCTAATCCTCTTCCAAATTTCAAATAGATCGGCGCAGTAGTTTCACTAAATTGACTAACAAACATCCATCTATACTACCAAAACTTTCATCTCTGAGTATCTAATGTGCGGTCAAGTACTTTATGCGATATGGAGTATTTGTCATCAATCGGAATATGAAATAGCATTCATACCCGTTAATGAAATTCAGTAGCAATTTAATTGTTACTATTTCTTGGATTCTTTTTATCAAATGTATTGAAATTTTTGAAATAATAAAGGAGACAGATCTATAAAATTGATAGTAAGAAAAGTATGGGTAATTAATTGACTTAGTATCGAAAATTCTTAGTTAAGAAAATTCACGTGTAGTAAATTCGTACGATGCTATATTTTAAGCCGGGCTTAAAAAACCCACACATTTGGCTAACACATCAAACGATATAAATCTTCGAAGACATCTTAACGGACGATTTATAAATCCAACTAAAGAGCTTTGTTTTTAACAAGCTGAATAGTGTAGTCGTTAGTTTTTGTTTACTTTATTGAGAGGATCGGTGAATACGAATAGCTATTAGCTAAAGGATATTTATTGTTAAAACAAAATATAGAACTATCTCTCGCTTTTCTTCGATTTCACAGAATGAAAAGTACGTAATTTAATAGCTAGCTAGTAAAGTTAAATCTTTTGTTGTACGGCTGCACGCTTGTAAGAGATATAGAAACATAACTAAATAGTTTGATATATAGATAACGAATGTAGATTTTAGATATACATATAATTAGGTTAACTTATTAAAAATAATGATACTGCTATCTTGTGTATGGAAATTAATAATATCAAATGTAAAGTTATTCGTAGGCACCTATGATCTTTGATCTATCATGATCGTGATTAAATAGATTGTATTTAGTGTTTTAGCAAAAAATCAAGAGTTCAAGTAGATTTAGAGTGTAGACATTAGTTTTTATCTAAATAGATAATTTAAAATTTGGATTAAAATCATTTACAAGCACTTAAGTGCTTCAAACGTATTCAAAGCATTATCGTAAATTCATAGAAACTGTAGCCGGTTAAGATGAGATTATATTCTCTATAGTTCGCCTTTTCTTTGAAGTGGTCTTGTTTTAGAAAAGGCAATTAACTTTTCTACTTCTAAGTACCTACATCTTGTAGTTCTGTAAAGAACCCGGGAAATACAACCTACATTCTTCCAACAAGTTTTTTACTTAGCTTGCATGAAGTTTAAAAGTGTTCTTGAAATATAACTTGATTTGAAAAATGCTAAAACTTTATTCCTAAGCATACATTTATGCATAATCTTATTAAATTTATAAATATTTTATGAAGAAAGTAGTTTCAACTTATTACCTACTGCTATAATTTCAAAAGAAATAGCTAAAAATATATAATTAAAATAAATACATAAATAAAAATAAAATTAATTTATTTCAGGACATGTGTTCCCATATAATGTTAGTTACAATATAATGGAAGTATACAAAATCAAGATAAAAATTAAAAACAATAAGAGCATCATTTATATTCCCTTGACTTCATAGAGCTATACCCTAACATAATGTGATGCATGAACATTGCACCAGTAAAGAAGTAAAGGATTGTCATAATAGTTACAGACAGCCACCAGAATACCATTACTGGAGCGCCTCATTCTATCCCAAAAACTTGCGATTCGAGATCGCATTATTGCCCTGAAATCCGAGACCCCAATGTATATGTATGTTCCAAATTGGAAAGAACTTTAGTCGAAATTATTATCTTGAACAATTTCACTTTTATCACAATTTAACAATTAGATATAAATCTGTAAAATTATTACCATTGTATTCAATCAATTTAATAAATCTTAGAAATTCAGTATGCCATTTAATAAGATATTTCGTATCTCTCCCAACAAACACGTGTATGCCATCTACTTCGGAATTTACTTATGCACTCGTCCTCGCCCCGGTCGCTCCGAGCAAATATGGTGCGACTCGTGCATATGAACGGTGTAATCTTGATGTTAACTTGTGTTCCTTTAAACCGCGTTTGAACATATCATTTGAATAATAAATATCATCTTTCTATTCTCCAAAGACTCCTATATCTAGTTGACATTCATAAAATGGCAAAGATTAATCAAACCGACCAAAAACATCAAATAAAATATTTGAACCCGACTAAAATGAATATACCCCGAACTATTGGAAATACAATTAAATTAATTTGTACCGGTCACGTCATGAAAGCTTTATAATCTACTAGTGGTCCGCCCCGGCTTCGCCCGTGGTACCTACATGTTTAAACTATCCTATCTCTCAAGTTGGATCGAACTGCACATGGTGTGCGAATTTTATTATAATCGGTTAAGTGGTTTAGGAGTCCATTGAGGACAAACATTGTGACACGAGATTTATATATATTAAGATAACTTTTCATTTATATGCCACTGAATGTTAATCATATTTATTTTTGAATGAATTTCATATTTTTTAAATAAACTCGTCTTTTTCGTAAAAATAAAAAATATTTTTAAGTAACTGATACTGAACTAATATGAAATGAACACTAAAGGTCCGGTCGGCGTCATTCGATGAGATCCAGCTGGAAGCGGCTCGCGGCTCTGGCGCCAGCTCGCTGCTGTCGGTGCCGCAGGCTGGCGCTAGGAGCCGCTCCTTTGACTCCGCCGGATCTGACGACTCGGGCACTTATTTGGAGGTGAGTGAGATGTCATGCCACAATGGATAATGCTAGAATGCTGTAACATTTAGATGAACATTGAACATTATCTTGACGATATAAATCTGTTCACAATTTTTCGAAGTAATTTCAAAGATTTATATATTTTCAGTTAAACAAAATGGAGTAGATAAACTAAATTTAATTAATTTATAACTTTGTTAATGCAGGTTCCGCGATTGTGGTCACGCCGCCGATCTGGAAAAGGCACCCCGCCACCATGCGTCCACTGTCGTCATATGGAGACATGGCTAGCGCGCAGAAGCGAAGAGCGAACTACTCCCGAGCGACTACCAGCTTCTTCATCAGCTGAAGATGATGACGAAGAAGACGATGAAAGTGATGTTGAATCACCTAAAATTCTGCTTGCTACAGCCCCTCCAAAGCGAATGCTCCTGCCCCCACCGATACAATCACCTCCACCTTCACCCGGTGCACCGTCATTTGAATTACAACCGCCAGTCGATGAGCCTCCTGTCTTCCCTCAAAGAAGGCGTTCAATATCACGACAAGAAGCTTTCTTCGTCGAGCCAACGGGAAGTTCCCTAGAAAATGTTCGAGCTTCTGAGGAAAACGCAAACAATGGACCGAGGGATTCGTTAGTGCATGACATATATCTAGCGGTGCCCGAACTGAAGCGCGACCGAGCAGCTTCAGTCGATTCGTGTTTTTCCAAAGTATCGGGAGGCGCTAGAGCTGAAGAATTAAGTGAATGTGTTGAATCTCTGACCGTTCCTGGAACAGGACTACGTTCACGTTCCGTGGATATTGTGTTACCGACGGCGGAACAGTCGCGTTACAAGGCACTCGCTTTGACTTCAGCCCAAGCACCTCCGTCACCAAGTTATGCAGTTCCTCCTCCTGATGAGGTTGAAGCTGTGCCCGTGGTCCTGCACGTTTTAGAAAACAGGTCAGTGTTATGTGTTCAATAAATGTGCTTTTTACTTATTGTTTTATTTTACCTTATTTGCTGGTTTATATTTATTTTCTTATCTTCCTCCATTTCCTTTTCTGCTTTTTATACATATTAAACATTGTTTTAATAAGAACACTTCATACGATATTAATTGTAACAATAAACAATTGATCATTTCGGAAAAGTAGATAATACCTAATATTGTATACGTAGTATATTATTATTAGTCTGTGATAATACCTTCCTTTAAGTCCTCTAGCATATTCTACGAATATTTATTAATATTTCTTGAAGTTTGTTTTCATAGAACTGAAATAAGCGTTTTTATTTATTGACTTCTCACAATTAATTGTTATTGTAGGCATATGCATAAGCCATTTCAAAAATTAAACTACGTGCTCCTAGTATTTATTGCTACTTCAGTTATATTAAGGTAATAATTTGTATTTCTTTGAACAATTAACTATAACTGATACATACAATCTATATTACGCTTTTGTTTTGCTTCAAAAAAGCATTGGTCTTTTGTTATGTTCAAAAAAAACGCTCAATTCAAATTTCAAGTTTCTTCATTGACATTGTAGTACCTACTTTACAACAAGAAGTCGCTGTTGCTAAATCTTGACTTGATATTTTGAATAGAATAGAAGTAATTTTTTGTTTTATCCAAGTCTTTATTAAACAAATGTTCCTGAGAACTGACAACCGATAACTATATCGATTCATTATTTCTTGGAAATGATAATTTTAACAGAGATAGATATAAATAAAAAAATAACATTTATTTAGATAACATAGTCACAATATTGAGAAATATTTGAAATTATGTACGTCTAAATGTATTTCAGTAAGTTTTCGTATGTCAAATAGAAAATAAATTTCCGAACGTTATTCTGGAGTTGGTCGGCTTCTCAGCTCGTCCAGTGCGAGTGCCTTCGATTTAGAGCACTTTATATTTAATACAATTCTGAACACTGTTTGACAGACAACGCCAAGTTTAAGAGGATAGAATACGGAGTAGGCACTTTGCTCTACTACGGGATGGAAACACAAGCTTAAAATAATAGGATCAAATTTTAAACAAGTTGATTTTAGTGAAATCATTTGAATTGTGGCGACTGAAAAAGGAAATGTTTGAGAACTTGTTTCTAATTTTATTTTACTTACCATCAAAACCCATCGTTTTAAAACTATAGGTAAATATGAGAATTGTTATTTAGGCAGAAATGAAATTCCATCGAGCAAAAAGAAGCGATACAAAACATATTTCTTAATATCATTTTATCGACCAGACACTTATTGAAAAATCGTACATTGGTTTTGATCTTATAAATTTAGCTTTGTTCTAAATATATTTCAGTAGGGAAAATAGAAAGCAAAGTAACGATGCCACTTTATAGTTTTGAATTCAATAGTCTCAGTTTTCAATGTACATATGTTTTCTCGGAAATACGCTTTGTTTCAGAGAAACTTAATATCAACATATATATTATTCCACTATTTTGGTACAAACTAAAGAACTCTAGCCTCGTTTTGTAACGGGGAAATAATATTTACAAATATGTTATTTTTTGCATAGAAAGAATTTAAATCAAGACAGGTACACCGTACAATGCACAAAATGTACAAGTCCTAATAAGTATAATTTTAATAAATATTAATTTTCATGTTTCATAATATATCATTAATTTTATATGCAAAACAGCCTCGAATCAGCCAATTTAATCTTGAAACAGCTGATAAATGAAATCATAATATGAATTGATTCGATATAATTTGATTTGAAATTACCTCATTATATTTAATTGTTTCTGGACGAAGTAAAACAGCAAACAAATTATTTTTTATATTAAAAAAATAATCATAATAATTAGGTAGGCTACTTATTGTTATATTTCTAAAAAACCGACAGTATCTATATAAAAAAAAAAAAAAATTTACATATTGAAATGCTGGCTTTGATTTAAATGTGTCTTGTTTACGATATAATATCTAAGATAATATCATAAAAGCATTTTATGACAAACATTTATTTTTAAAAATTCTGATTCGACACGAATGAGGTGTTTCTTTATCTTAGAATAATGATATAGCTGTGTGATATAGCATATTATGACGTGTGTGTGTTTCAGTTTGTGTGAGGGGGAGTGTGTTGCGTGGGCTTGTTAAGCCCTTATTTATAGATAAACGAGATAGAATAAAATTGCTGTTTAAGTTTGTATGTTAATTTCTCGTTTTTGACCTTATTAATATGGATTTTGTACCGATTTTTCACGAGTATGCTGTACATATATTCGGAAGATCAATGTGATGAGGCAATATATTCCAAGAATGCATATTTCTGAATTATCTTAGAAATTAATTAATTAAATTTATATTTTTGGTTTTATGGCATTCAAATGCTTTATAAATATAAATTTATAAAGAATAGAAAAAATTCGATCACGAGGCGGGACTCGAACCCGCATCCTTCGCGCCATTCCGGGGCGGATGCCTCACCAACTCAGCCACTCGTGACCCGCCCGAGTGATCGAATTTATTCTATTCTTTCAGTTTTATGTGTCTGAAGGGACACACCGCGCGCCATCTATTGAGATGATTAACAACCATTTCAACCAATATGAAGCACTTTTCAGTGAATACAATATTGTAACGATGGAACACGACCTTTTTTGTTGAATTTATATTTTTGGTTTTATGGCATTCAAATGCTTTATAAATATAAATTTATAAAGAATAGAAAAAATTCGATCACGAGGCGGGACTCGAACCCGCATCCTTCGCGCCATTCCGGGGCGGATGCCTCACCAACTCAGCCACTCGTGACCCGCCCGAGTGATCGAATTTATTCTATTCTTTCAGTTTTATGTGTCTGAAGGGACACACCGCGCGCCATCTATTGAGATGATTAACAACCATTTCAACCAATATGAAGCACTTTTCAGTGAATACAATATTGTAACGATGGAACACGACCTTTTTTGTTGAATTTATATTTTTGGTTTTATGGCATTCAAATGCTTTATAAATATAAATTTATAAAGAATAGAAAAAATTCGATCACGAGGCGGGACTCGAACCCGCATCCTTCGCGCCATTCCGGGGCGGATGCCTCACCAACTCAGCCACTCGTGACCCGCCCGAGTGATCGAATTTATTCTATTCTTTCAGTTTTATGTGTCTGAAGGGACACACCGCGCGCCATCTATTGAGATGATTAACAACCATTTCAACCAATATGAAGCACTTTTCAGTGAATACAATATTGTAACGATGGAACACGACCTTTTTTGTTGAATTTATATTTTTGGTTTTATGGCATTCAAATGCTTTATAAATATAAATTTATAAAGAATAGAAAAAATTCGATCACGAGGCGGGACTCGAACCCGCATCCTTCGCGCCATTCCGGGGCGGATGCCTCACCAACTCAGCCACTCGTGACCCGCCCGAGTGATCGAATTTATTCTATTCTTTCAGTTTTATGTGTCTGAAGGGACACACCGCGCGCCATCTATTGAGATGATTAACAACCATTTCAACCAATATGAAGCACTTTTCAGTGAATACAATATTGTAACGATGGAACACGACCTTTTTTGTTGAATTTATATTTTTGGTTTTATGGCATTCAAATGCTTTATAAATATAAATTTATAAAGAATAGAAAAAATTCGATCACGAGGCGGGACTCGAACCCGCATCCTTCGCGCCATTCCGGGGCGGATGCCTCACCAACTCAGCCACTCGTGACCCGCCCGAGTGATCGAATTTATTCTATTCTTTCAGTTTTATGTGTCTGAAGGGACACACCGCGCGCCATCTATTGAGATGATTAACAACCATTTCAACCAATATGAAGCACTTTTCAGTGAATACAATATTGTAACGATGGAACACGACCTTTTTTGTTGAATTTATATTTTTGGTTTTATGGCATTCAAATGCTTTATAAATATAAATTTATAAAGAATAGAAAAAATTCGATCACGAGGCGGGACTCGAACCCGCATCCTTCGCGCCATTCCGGGGCGGATGCCTCACCAACTCAGCCACTCGTGACCCGCCCGAGTGATCGAATTTATTCTATTCTTTCAGTTTTATGTGTCTGAAGGGACACACCGCGCGCCATCTATTGAGATGATTAACAACCATTTCAACCAATATGAAGCACTTTTCAGTGAATACAATATTGTAACGATGGAACACGACCTTTTTTGTTGAATTTATATTTTTGGTTTTATGGCATTCAAATGCTTTATAAATATAAATTTATAAAGAATAGAAAAAATTCGATCACGAGGCGGGACTCGAACCCGCATCCTTCGCGCCATTCCGGGGCGGATGCCTCACCAACTCAGCCACTCGTGACCCGCCCGAGTGATCGAATTTATTCTATTCTTTCAGTTTTATGTGTCTGAAGGGACACACCGCGCGCCATCTATTGAGATGATTAACAACCATTTCAACCAATATGAAGCACTTTTCAGTGAATACAATATTGTAACGATGGAACACGACCTTTTTTGTTGAATTTATATTTTTGGTTTTATGGCATTCAAATGCTTTATAAATATAAATTTATAAAGAATAGAAAAAATTCGATCACGAGGCGGGACTCGAACCCGCATCCTTCGCGCCATTCCGGGGCGGATGCCTCACCAACTCAGCCACTCGTGACCCGCCCGAGTGATCGAATTTATTCTATTCTTTCAGTTTTATGTGTCTGAAGGGACACACCGCGCGCCATCTATTGAGATGATTAACAACCATTTCAACCAATATGAAGCACTTTTCAGTGAATACAATATTGTAACGATGGAACACGACCTTTTTTGTTGAATTTATATTTTTGGTTTTATGGCATTCAAATGCTTTATAAATATAAATTTATAAAGAATAGAAAAAATTCGATCACGAGGCGGGACTCGAACCCGCATCCTTCGCGCCATTCCGGGGCGGATGCCTCACCAACTCAGCCACTCGTGACCCGCCCGAGTGATCGAATTTATTCTATTCTTTCAGTTTTATGTGTCTGAAGGGACACACCGCGCGCCATCTATTGAGATGATTAACAACCATTTCAACCAATATGAAGCACTTTTCAGTGAATACAATATTGTAACGATGGAACACGACCTTTTTTGTTGAATTTATATTTTTGGTTTTATGGCATTCAAATGCTTTATAAATATAAATTTATAAAGAATAGAAAAAATTCGATCACGAGGCGGGACTCGAACCCGCATCCTTCGCGCCATTCCGGGGCGGATGCCTCACCAACTCAGCCACTCGTGACCCGCCCGAGTGATCGAATTTATTCTATTCTTTCAGTTTTATGTGTCTGAAGGGACACACCGCGCGCCATCTATTGAGATGATTAACAACCATTTCAACCAATATGAAGCACTTTTCAGTGAATACAATATTGTAACGATGGAACACGACCTTTTTTGTTGAATTTATATTTTTGGTTTTATGGCATTCAAATGCTTTATAAATATAAATTTATAAAGAATAGAAAAAATTCGATCACGAGGCGGGACTCGAACCCGCATCCTTCGCGCCATTCCGGGGCGGATGCCTCACCAACTCAGCCACTCGTGACCCGCCCGAGTGATCGAATTTATTCTATTCTTTCAGTTTTATGTGTCTGAAGGGACACACCGCGCGCCATCTATTGAGATGATTAACAACCATTTCAACCAATATGAAGCACTTTTCAGTGAATACAATATTGTAACGATGGAACACGACCTTTTTTGTTGAATTTATATTTTTGGTTTTATGGCATTCAAATGCTTTATAAATATAAATTTATAAAGAATAGAAAAAATTCGATCACGAGGCGGGACTCGAACCCGCATCCTTCGCGCCATTCCGGGGCGGATGCCTCACCAACTCAGCCACTCGTGACCCGCCCGAGTGATCGAATTTATTCTATTCTTTCAGTTTTATGTGTCTGAAGGGACACACCGCGCGCCATCTATTGAGATGATTAACAACCATTTCAACCAATATGAAGCACTTTTCAGTGAATACAATATTGTAACGATGGAACACGACCTTTTTTGTTGAATTTATATTTTTGGTTTTATGGCATTCAAATGCTTTATAAATATAAATTTATAAAGAATAGAAAAAATTCGATCACGAGGCGGGACTCGAACCCGCATCCTTCGCGCCATTCCGGGGCGGATGCCTCACCAACTCAGCCACTCGTGACCCGCCCGAGTGATCGAATTTATTCTATTCTTTCAGTTTTATGTGTCTGAAGGGACACACCGCGCGCCATCTATTGAGATGATTAACAACCATTTCAACCAATATGAAGCACTTTTCAGTGAATACAATATTGTAACGATGGAACACGACCTTTTTTGTTGAATTTATATTTTTGGTTTTATGGCATTCAAATGCTTTATAAATATAAATTTATAAAGAATAGAAAAAATTCGATCACGAGGCGGGACTCGAACCCGCATCCTTCGCGCCATTCCGGGGCGGATGCCTCACCAACTCAGCCACTCGTGACCCGCCCGAGTGATCGAATTTATTCTATTCTTTCAGTTTTATGTGTCTGAAGGGACACACCGCGCGCCATCTATTGAGATGATTAACAACCATTTCAACCAATATGAAGCACTTTTCAGTGAATACAATATTGTAACGATGGAACACGACCTTTTTTGTTGAATTTATATTTTTGGTTTTATGGCATTCAAATGCTTTATAAATATAAATTTATAAAGAATAGAAAAAATTCGATCACGAGGCGGGACTCGAACCCGCATCCTTCGCGCCATTCCGGGGCGGATGCCTCACCAACTCAGCCACTCGTGACCCGCCCGAGTGATCGAATTTATTCTATTCTTTCAGTTTTATGTGTCTGAAGGGACACACCGCGCGCCATCTATTGAGATGATTAACAACCATTTCAACCAATATGAAGCACTTTTCAGTGAATACAATATTGTAACGATGGAACACGACCTTTTTTGTTGAATTTATATTTTTGGTTTTATGGCATTCAAATGCTTTATAAATATAAATTTATAAAGAATAGAAAAAATTCGATCACGAGGCGGGACTCGAACCCGCATCCTTCGCGCCATTCCGGGGCGGATGCCTCACCAACTCAGCCACTCGTGACCCGCCCGAGTGATCGAATTTATTCTATTCTTTCAGTTTTATGTGTCTGAAGGGACACACCGCGCGCCATCTATTGAGATGATTAACAACCATTTCAACCAATATGAAGCACTTTTCAGTGAATACAATATTGTAACGATGGAACACGACCTTTTTTGTTGAATTTATATTTTTGGTTTTATGGCATTCAAATGCTTTATAAATATAAATTTATAAAGAATAGAAAAAATTCGATCACGAGGCGGGACTCGAACCCGCATCCTTCGCGCCATTCCGGGGCGGATGCCTCACCAACTCAGCCACTCGTGACCCGCCCGAGTGATCGAATTTATTCTATTCTTTCAGTTTTATGTGTCTGAAGGGACACACCGCGCGCCATCTATTGAGATGATTAACAACCATTTCAACCAATATGAAGCACTTTTCAGTGAATACAATATTGTAACGATGGAACACGACCTTTTTTGTTGAATTTATATTTTTGGTTTTATGGCATTCAAATGCTTTATAAATATAAATTTATAAAGAATAGAAAAAATTCGATCACGAGGCGGGACTCGAACCCGCATCCTTCGCGCCATTCCGGGGCGGATGCCTCACCAACTCAGCCACTCGTGACCCGCCCGAGTGATCGAATTTATTCTATTCTTTCAGTTTTATGTGTCTGAAGGGACACACCGCGCGCCATCTATTGAGATGATTAACAACCATTTCAACCAATATGAAGCACTTTTCAGTGAATACAATATTGTAACGATGGAACACGACCTTTTTTGTTGAATTTATATTTTTGGTTTTATGGCATTCAAATGCTTTATAAATATAAATTTATAAAGAATAGAAAAAATTCGATCACGAGGCGGGACTCGAACCCGCATCCTTCGCGCCATTCCGGGGCGGATGCCTCACCAACTCAGCCACTCGTGACCCGCCCGAGTGATCGAATTTATTCTATTCTTTCAGTTTTATGTGTCTGAAGGGACACACCGCGCGCCATCTATTGAGATGATTAACAACCATTTCAACCAATATGAAGCACTTTTCAGTGAATACAATATTGTAACGATGGAACACGACCTTTTTTGTTGAATTTATATTTTTGGTTTTATGGCATTCAAATGCTTTATAAATATAAATTTATAAAGAATAGAAAAAATTCGATCACGAGGCGGGACTCGAACCCGCATCCTTCGCGCCATTCCGGGGCGGATGCCTCACCAACTCAGCCACTCGTGACCCGCCCGAGTGATCGAATTTATTCTATTCTTTCAGTTTTATGTGTCTGAAGGGACACACCGCGCGCCATCTATTGAGATGATTAACAACCATTTCAACCAATATGAAGCACTTTTCAGTGAATACAATATTGTAACGATGGAACACGACCTTTTTTGTTGAATTTATATTTTTGGTTTTATGGCATTCAAATGCTTTATAAATATAAATTTATAAAGAATAGAAAAAATTCGATCACGAGGCGGGACTCGAACCCGCATCCTTCGCGCCATTCCGGGGCGGATGCCTCACCAACTCAGCCACTCGTGACCCGCCCGAGTGATCGAATTTATTCTATTCTTTCAGTTTTATGTGTCTGAAGGGACACACCGCGCGCCATCTATTGAGATGATTAACAACCATTTCAACCAATATGAAGCACTTTTCAGTGAATACAATATTGTAACGATGGAACACGACCTTTTTTGTTGAATTTATATTTTTGGTTTTATGGCATTCAAATGCTTTATAAATATAAATTTATAAAGAATAGAAAAAATTCGATCACGAGGCGGGACTCGAACCCGCATCCTTCGCGCCATTCCGGGGCGGATGCCTCACCAACTCAGCCACTCGTGACCCGCCCGAGTGATCGAATTTATTCTATTCTTTCAGTTTTATGTGTCTGAAGGGACACACCGCGCGCCATCTATTGAGATGATTAACAACCATTTCAACCAATATGAAGCACTTTTCAGTGAATACAATATTGTAACGATGGAACACGACCTTTTTTGTTGAATTTATATTTTTGGTTTTATGGCATTCAAATGCTTTATAAATATAAATTTATAAAGAATAGAAAAAATTCGATCACGAGGCGGGACTCGAACCCGCATCCTTCGCGCCATTCCGGGGCGGATGCCTCACCAACTCAGCCACTCGTGACCCGCCCGAGTGATCGAATTTATTCTATTCTTTCAGTTTTATGTGTCTGAAGGGACACACCGCGCGCCATCTATTGAGATGATTAACAACCATTTCAACCAATATGAAGCACTTTTCAGTGAATACAATATTGTAACGATGGAACACGACCTTTTTTGTTGAATTTATATTTTTGGTTTTATGGCATTCAAATGCTTTATAAATATAAATTTATAAAGATATATATTTATAAATTAAATGCCATAAAACCAAAAATATAAATTCAACAAAAAAAGGTCGTGTTCCATCGTTACAATATTGTATTCACTGAAAAGTGCTTCATATTGGTTGAAATGGTTGTTAATCATCTCAATAGATGGCGCGCGGTGTGTCCCTTCAGACACATAAAACTGAAAGAATAGAATAAATTCGATCACTCGGGCGGGTCACGAGTGGCTGAGTTGGTGAGGCATCCGCCCCGGAATGGCGCGAAGGATGAGGGTTCGAGTCCCGCCTCGTGATCGAATTTTTTCTATTCTTTATAAATTTATATTTATAAAGCATTTGAATGCCATAAAACCAAAAATATAAATTCAACAAAAAAGGTCGTGTTCCATCGTTACAATATTGTATTCACTGAAAAGTGCTTCATATTGGTTGAAATGGTTGTTAATCATCTCAATAGATGGCGCGCGGTGTGTCCCTTCAGACACATAAAACTGAAAGAATAGAATAAATTCGATCACTCGGGCGGGTCACGAGTGGCTGAGTTGGTGAGGCATCCGCCCCGGAATGGCGCGAAGGATGCGGGTTCGAGTCCCGCCTCGTGATCGAATTTTTTCTATTCTTTATAAATTTATATTTATAAAGCATTTGAATGCCATAAAACCAAAAATATAAATTCAACAAAAAAGGTCGTGTTCCATCGTTACAATATTGTATTCACTGAAAAGTGCTTCATATTGGTTGAAATGGTTGTTAATCATCTCAATAGATGGCGCGCGGTGTGTCCCTTCAGACACATAAAACTGAAAGAATAGAATAAATTCGATCACTCGGGCGGGTCACGAGTGGCTGAGTTGGTGAGGCATCCGCCCCGGAATGGCGCGAAGGATGCGGGTTCGAGTCCCGCCTCGTGATCGAATTTTTTCTATTCTTTATAAATTTATATTTATAAAGCATTTGAATGCCATAAAACCAAAAATATAAATTCAACAAAAAAGGTCGTGTTCCATCGTTACAATATTGTATTCACTGAAAAGTGCTTCATATTGGTTGAAATGGTTGTTAATCATCTCAATAGATGGCGCGCGGTGTGTCCCTTCAGACACATAAAACTGAAAGAATAGAATAAATTCGATCACTCGGGCGGGTCACGAGTGGCTGAGTTGGTGAGGCATCCGCCCCGGAATGGCGCGAAGGATGCGGGTTCGAGTCCCGCCTCGTGATCGAATTTTTTCTATTCTTTATAAATTTATATTTATAAAGCATTTGAATGCCATAAAACCAAAAATATAAATTCAACAAAAAAGGTCGTGTTCCATCGTTACAATATTGTATTCACTGAAAAGTGCTTCATATTGGTTGAAATGGTTGTTAATCATCTCAATAGATGGCGCGCGGTGTGTCCCTTCAGACACATAAAACTGAAAGAATAGAATAAATTCGATCACTCGGGCGGGTCACGAGTGGCTGAGTTGGTGAGGCATCCGCCCCGGAATGGCGCGAAGGATGCGGGTTCGAGTCCCGCCTCGTGATCGAATTTTTTCTATTCTTTATAAATTTATATTTATAAAGCATTTGAATGCCATAAAACCAAAAATATAAATTCAACAAAAAAGGTCGTGTTCCATCGTTACAATATTGTATTCACTGAAAAGTGCTTCATATTGGTTGAAATGGTTGTTAATCATCTCAATAGATGGCGCGCGGTGTGTCCCTTCAGACACATAAAACTGAAAGAATAGAATAAATTCGATCACTCGGGCGGGTCACGAGTGGCTGAGATGGTGAGGCATCCGCCCCGGAATGGCGCGAAGGATGCGGGTTCGAGTCCCGCCTCGTGATCGAATTTTTTCTATTCTTTATAAATTTATAATTAATTAATTATCTTAGAAAAAAATATTATTCATGGTTTAGTTTAAATTGACCCGACCAAAACCGGGATGCGTCGCGTGTTAATAGAACGTGTATAGGATAAACCTAAAGGGTATCCCCTGAATCCTGGTCCACGCATTCCATATTCATGACACAATTCTGAATCATCAAGTAATAATGAATCCATACAACATCCAAAACATAATTATTTATAGTATTAGGTACATGTTACATTTTGCTTGCTTATAGACGCAACAAAATCGTCGTATGTAAATTATATTTTTTTTATTAAATTCAATCATAAAAAATAAATCGTTTAATTCTATTATAATAAATAGAACATTCTCTAACATAAATGTACTCATTAAGATTGGGAAGCCGAGTAAATGCTTTCATATTGAATTTAAACTGCCAATTCAAATATAAACCCTCTAAAACTGATACTAAAACCTCTATTAAACTGAGCAAAATACATTACCGTAAACAGAACAAACTGTAAATTAATAAGTGTGTTTGCACAAGAATAAAATCCTTTATCCGGAATAATTGCCCAATTACACCCTAATGCCTGCTGAATGAACATTGCTGCCGCATTATTAGTCTTTTGATACAAACGCCATTTTGCACGTTCCCTAATTAGTTTATACGTATGTGAATAGTTACGGGGATCGTCCATTACGTAGTTTTAACGTTTTGTGATTATTTTTTATTTCACGACCTTTATGTTTGGTGTACAAAGCCTATCTTTGTTGTCCAGCTTTTGTATCTAACTTTGATTTTGAATTGAATGTTGAAGACTGTTTTAGATAAAAAAATATATTAATTAAAAAATACAAAAAAATACAAAAATCATTATTGTTACTTAAACATTTTGTAGATCTAGTACAATGCACTAATCTCCACACTAGGATTCCCTGTGTTGTGGAGAATAGCCTCTTCCAGCTTACATCTATTTACACAGTTTACACAGAATTAAATTAAATTCATAACTACGAAAATACATAATACAATATTCGCCTATAAGGGTTAAGGGCCCTTAGTAGGTGAAAACGGCAAAATGGACTGTTTTCTTTGAGCTATAATTGAAAATATTGAAGTTTTTTCGCACTGAAATTTCTGATACGTAAATTTTACATCAAAGATCTATACATTCAGTTTCTTTACCCGGCCAATGCTTTGAACCCTAATGATTCTGAAATTGACATGAATATGTGATCTTAACAATAATTGCCAACGATTTTAAAGGCACGAAAAATATTCATTGTGAATTTATTGAATAGAAAAAGCTCTCGGCGCGACTTTAGTCTGAAGTTGACTGACTTTAGAATATAACACCTTGTTTGTATTTCGACATGTTGACGTGACGAATTCCTCGAATCGCTAACAACGTGGTTTTGTCAATCGATGGATAAATCGATTATTTGCGGTTCACTGATTTGCAAATTATTTCCAACTGTAGCTTTACTGGCTCTATAAAATAGCTCTACATGACCACAATTTTCGATGCATTTGGCTAATCTTCACTACATAGTATAAAGCCGGCGCCAGACATATGTTCAAATACGCAAATACCTACAAAGTCGCGAAGTGTGGCACTGACATTTGCGTATTTGTGCAAAGTTTGAACACATATTTGTAGTTTGCCATCATGTGTCGGTTTTTAGTGCGCACATCAAAGTAAACAAAGTTCAAAGTTTGTGCGGCCTGCCACACTTGTTGCAGTGTTTAGTCGCGTGTGCGCCGCTGAACGGAGCAGTTGTATGCAATTGGTATTTTGAGCGTCAATAATGGAGTGGTGTAATGACACAGTAATATAATTATTTATTGAGCTACTTCAAACAAAAAAATTAAAGGCACCCAAATAAAACAGTCTGACGGAGTCATCAAAATCGTCGTCTATTCTGTGAGCCATCTTTGCGGTAACTGTGCCCGTAAATCATTTGAAAGACAAGTCTAGCCGGATACATTTGTGCATATAAAGTTTGATCAAAGTTTTGAAAATGTGTGCTCAAACTTTGATCCCAATGTCTGGCGCCGGCTTTAAACAAAGTCGCTTTCTCTGTCCCTATTTCCCTATGTCCCTTTGTATGCTTAAATCTTTGAAACTACGCATCGGATTTTGATGCGGTTTTTTTTAATAGATAGAGTGATTCATGAGGAAGGTTTATATGTATAATAACATCCATTAAATAGTGGAGAAGTACTGTTATTTTTGAGATTTCTAATGTGATGTCGTAAATAATTACATTTTTTTCGCTTACATTGCAAACGCAGGCTGAACCCTACGAGTTTTATCAAAATAATGTACTAAGTATTGTACACATTGAAAAGGTCTACAGAAAAGTCCGTGATGGTATATGTTAATCTCTTATGGATAACCCACAATAACTTTTTTTTGTCATTTACTTTTTACGACAAATAATGGTTAATTTTCGAAGCGATTTTAACCAATACAGCATTAATCCTTAACCAATTAAAAACCTTGAATACATTGTTCATTTAATATAGATCTATATGGCCCTTTACACCGTATGATTTAAGTGAATATTTTCGACGATATTACAGATTTAAAAATTGCGGGACGTAGCGTTTGCGGCGGTACCGGCCGGCCGCCATTGCACCCGTGCGAAGCCGGGGCGGGTCGCTAGTAATATATATAAATCTCGTGTCACAATGTTTGTCCTCAATGGACTCCTAAACCACTTAACCGATTATAATAAAATTCGCACACCATGTGCAGTTCGATCCAACTTGAGAGATAGGATAGTTTAAACATGTAGGTACCACGGGCGAAGCCGGGGCGGACCGCTAGTTATGATATAATTATTAATTGGGCACATAATCCTCTCTATTATATTATGACCCTGTCTAAAGTGGTTTGCATTTACCATTTAATATCAACACTTACCACCGTATAAACTAATTTTAGTCTATTTGAGAAAGACTATTTCGTTGTAAAAGTATGTTTTAACAATGTAATTAATGTAAAAAATTAAAAAATTTAAACTTTGTTTTGTAACGTCCTGTTTTAATTGTTTTCGGATGCAAGTTATTTCGCAACTGACCCTATAACTTTTGTAAACCCTTGTCAAATCCTAGCAACTTAATTTGAACAAATTATTCTTTTGCTATCTTATCAGGTTGTGTAAGAATCTCAATCTGTGTAGTGTGTTAGTACAATCCAATGATCACGAAGATTTTTATGCAATTAAATTGACACAAATTTTAGATGCTAATTATTCATTTATTTGTGCGAAAAAATGAGGGAAAGCGAAAGCTAATATTTTAAAGTAACTTCCTTAGTGATTTTTATGTCCGGTAAACGCAGTTATTTCAGGTCGAATCAAGGAAGGTTGAAGGATCTTTAATAAATTAATGGATCACGTAGATTAAATTAAATCTTATATAATCTGTAGCAAAGTTCATCTTATGAAATTAATTGGATTCATTTGACCATTTAATAGACGTTTTCAATTTACAGAAGCAAATTCACCCAGAGTAATATTATGTGTAACATTTACACTTGTTAATTTGTGTAAAATATATTGTTGCTGTATATATAACTGCTTATAAGCCATGTTCTACACCGGCTTGACATTGAAAGACTGCGGATAATTTTAATGTATCCTAGTAAAATGTAACAAGCAAAGATTTTAGATATTTTGTTTCAGTTTTTAACTATCTTGTAGTTGCACGAGTCATAATAGTTTTGAAAGATATCCGTTAAAATTCATTATTTTCATCATTATAAATAAGATTTTTCTTTCATTACAATTCTAATTATGTCGACGATTATTTACTATTTATTTTTCCCATCTCACGCCGTCATTCATTATATTTATCGTTCTCTTGTATATTATATTCCTTTTTTCCTTCACGGCTCTATATAAGTAGGTATTATGTAGGTATTTCTAACTTACCTACCTTGATATACAGGGTGGCCCGTTTACAGTGGTCCAAAAATTTTTTTCAGCTTGAGAGCATCATGAGTAATCATTTAAAACAAACTTTAGTTAAGCGAAATCTTATGGTTTAGAAATTATGATTTTTTTTTTAATAATCCGGAGTTTCAATGTTTTTGACACAAAACTACTCTGTTATGAAAACTACTGGACCGAATTGAATGAAATTTGGTATAGGTATAGCGCAATAACCTACCTATCGCGCTATAGGCTCATCTTGTGTTAATAATTACACTGCATTTTTTTATTTTAACTTTTTCTGTAGTTTTTTGAATTTCTCGGCAAAATGTAGATTTTTCGAAAAAATCCTGTGAAAAAAAAAATGTACCACCAAGGTTTTGCTGGTACTGCTAAAAACTACCTTAACATAAGGTTATTCTTTACACAAAAAATCATAGTTGTCCTTCGATTGTAACATCTTCAAAAACAATATCATGTGCATTAAAACATGAAAATCGAAAAATTACGAAATTTACCATAATTCAATTTTAATCATTTGGAACGGCCAATTTTTGATTAAAGAACCATTTATTGCCATAAAAGTCGTTACAAATCAGTATTCACATGGCTATAAAAGTTAAAATTAATGAAATAAAATTTTAACCTGCTAGCCAAGATAACTTTACCTACTTTATTCTAATGTCAATTTATTGAGTTTTTTTTTTGTTATTTAGTTTTTAGGTTTAAATCTTAATTAAAGGTTTGGAGAATCAATAAAACAACATAAATATTAATTAACATATTGTTTATTTTTTACAAAAGGTTTTCGAAATGCCGTCCGCCTTTAGCTAAACATAATCTGCATCTGCGTAAGAAATTTCTTCGCAGCCTATTAAATGGCTGCCGGCTTTCTTTAATGGCTGTTATAGCCACTTGAATTTTCCTCCAATTCTTGCTCCGATAAGCTCTCCCGTGCGTACACAATCTCCTTAAAGTATCCCCAAATGAAAAAATCAACAGGGTTCAAGTCGGGTGAACAGGCTGGCCAGTGGATGGTGCCACCGCGACCGATCCTCCTCTCCGGATAGGTATGAACCACAGATCACAGAAATGGTATGAACCTATGGTATTAAATGGTATAATACCATAAATTGGTATACAAATGTACCTATGTATAATGAATTTATGGTTATTTATAGGCATAAATTCAAATGGCTATAACAGCCATTAAAGAAAGCCGGCAGCCATTTAATAGGCTGCGAAGAAATTTCTTACGCAGATGCAGATTATGTTTCGAAAACCTTTTGTAAAAAATAAACAATATGTTAATTAATATTTATGTTGTTTTATTGATTCTCCAAACCTTTAATTAAGATTTAAACCTAAAAACTAAATAACAAAAAAAAAACTCAATAAATTGACATTAGAATAAAGTAGGTAAAGTTATCTTGGCTAGCAGGTTAAAATTTTATTTCATTAATTTTAACTTTTATAGCCATGTGAATACTGATTTGTAACGACTTTTATGGCAATAAATGGTTCTTTAATCAAAAATTGGCCGTTCCAAATGATTAAAATTGAATTATGGTAAATTTCGTAATTTTTCGATTTTCATGTTTTAATGCACATGATATTGTTTTTGAAGATGTTACAATCGAAGGACAACTATGATTTTTTGTGTAAAGAATAACCTTATGTTAAGGTAGTTTTTAGCAGTACCAGCAAAACCTTGGTGGTACATTTTTTTTTTCACAGGATTTTTTCGAAAAATCTACATTTTGCCGAGAAATTCAAAAAACTACAGAAAAAGTTAAAATAAAAAAATGCAGTGTAATTATTAACACAAGATGAGCCTATAGCGCGATAGGTAGGTTATTGCGCTATACCTATACCAAATTTCATTCAATTCGGTCCAGTAGTTTTCATAACAGAGTAGTTTTGTGTCAAAAACATTGAAACTCTGGATTATTAAAAAAAAATCATAATTTCTAAACCATAAGTTTTCGCTTAACTAAAGTTTATTTTAAATGATTACTCATGCTGCTCTCAAGCTGAAAAAAAATTTTGGACCACTGAAAACGGGCCACCCTGTATGATAAACTCAATAGGGTTTGAATATACCTAATTTAATATTGTAGGCTTAATTGCTATATTTTAAATTTAGTTTACCTTTGTATTACTTAATTGTGTATTTTATATTATACCCTTACAGAACTAGTAGTCGAATACTTATCAGTCTGATCAGGCCTATAAAAGTATTTTCGCGAATAATATAAATTAATACATCTTCCTTTGCCCCTTTGTTCTGACTGTATTTTTTGGGTGTAAAATAAAGAAAATTCGAATAAAATATGCGCATTCAGCAGATGCTTCGCTTCGAATGAAACAAATACTGTATATTTTTCCTGGGAAACAACCCAGCCGGTTTATTCGGCTGAATAATTTATTTGCATTTAAGCCCTATCTTTATAATTGTTAAGACAGGTACTAAAACGTTATTGCGAACATTATACTTAATTTCACTATGAAATTAAATTTGATTAAGTGAAAATGTAATCTAGTGTAAACTGGCAATTTTGTTTAATAAACGACACAAAAATATTTTTAGATTAATGAATCCCTATTATTCTGCGAGAATAAGACCATGAAAATTATGTTGCTTTGCTATAAAGTAACTTTTTATAATAATATTTTTTAACATAGATATTTGAACATTATTTAATGTAAGTAGATGTACTATTACTTATTTACTATTTCCTTTCATTCATATGATTTAAATTGAAATTTAAATTGAAGATAAAATTATACCCAATTTTATTAACATAACACTAAGTTACAGTTCTCCTAAATTAATAATGCGCATGCAAATCTTCGCTAATTGTCGTATTTCCGAAAACACTCGAATCATTGAATCGTAAGAGCCCTAAACAATGCACTTGCATTTTACACCTTGTTAAAAAGAAATAGAAGTCAATTCACGGTCATACACAATCAAAAACAAATCGGGCGGTAGGTGACGGTAGCCTGTCAGTCAAAAAACTCAAAAATCCGTCAGTCGTCTTTAAATATTGGTGGGGACTGCACGTGTTCTCTATGTGTGGAATTATATAGAGCTGCTATTACATACCCTTCTTGTTTTTGTTTTTAAATGTGAATTGAATTAATCGATGAATGATGGCAGTAGGGAAAGTGAAAATGAAGAAGGGCATAATGAAAGTTCCGATGTATTTAGATACATCGGAACTTTCATTATGCCCTTCATGTCAGAAATAAAGATAATGCCTGATTTTGATTGTTTTTATTTTTATTTTTTTTGTAAATGTCATAATATTGAAGAATGATCAGTACTGTAAATACTTTTGAACTGAGTTTTTAATGATTAGATTTATATGGTTTAAATGTAAACTTGTGTTTGAAAACCATATTTTATACAATATAAATTTTTTGTTATTAAAACCTTCTTTTATTCCATCATTACACCAGCTTCAGTAAGACACTTTAAAAGTACTATAAAATTTTCCAAGTAAATCAATCCAACAAAGATATATTCGCAATCGTGGGGTTATCCTCGCTATTTACTTACAAGGAATTATCGAAACAAAATTGTTACTTACAAATCAATATTAATCTCTTTTAGCACAAAACACATAATTTGACTAAATTATGCATGATGAAAATGCATTTAACCACTCTATATACATATCATCTTCGGACGCTCCGGGAATATGACAGATGCCGAACAGTGACGAAGATTTCTATGCGCATTATTACCTTTGGAGAACTGTACTAGCATATCATACTAGAACAATAAAGGTAACGTATTATGCATGGATTAAAAGAAAACTTTGATCGTTCGGTTCTTTAAGAGGCCGTATCGATTTTAGAGTGATTTTGACTTGTTTCTGTAATTCTTTAGGAGCTCGTTTAAGAAAACTAAATTAGTAACAATGTGTTATTATATCTTAAGTTAAAGATTATCTAAAAAGTGTCCGAGACAATTTATTGATTTTCATTGTCCAGTTTGTTTAATAGCCAATAACCTGAGGCGTGTTTCAATTTTTTCAATGCGGGACGTTCGTGTCTTTGTAGTTTACACAGAATTTAAAAGAAGAAGTTTTCTTATAAAATATTATACAAGGCCGCGGCTTCGCCCGCGTTTTCAGAGAAAACCCCGCATAGTTCCCTTTCCCGTGGGATTTCCGGGATAAAACCTATCCTATCTCTCAAGTTGGATCGAACTGCACATGGTGTGCGAATTTTATTATAATCGGTTAAGTGGTTTAGGAGTCCATTGAGGACAAACATTGTGACACGAGATTTATATATATTAAGATAAAGACACTAAGACATCCTAAAAAGTGTTCGAGGAATTTTAAGTACTTTTATTCAAAAATTCAAAGAAAATCTAAGTTAAAATAGCCTTACTTTGATGAAATTTTATGCGTATATGGCGTCGAATTTCTAGTACATACAACAGATTTAAAAAAAATAAAAAAATACACATTAAATGATAGATTTATGCTTAAAAATTTGCAATAAAAAAAATACATATTATATGTTTTATGAAAGTAATGGAATAATTTAAAGTTCTCTAGAATTTTCGATTATATACGGGAGCGCAAACGCTGTTACGGCAGATCTTTATAATCGAAAATTCTAGAGAACTTTAAATTATTCCATTACTTTCATAAAACATAGTAGTTAGTTTTTTTTAAACGAGCTCCTAAAGAATTATAGAAACAAGTCAAAATCGCTCTAAAATCGATACGGCCTCTTAAGGAGAAATAAGGAACGAGTTAACAAATAGACCTTGACGTACAAATATTTTTGAATATTTAATTACAGATAATCTAATCTCATAATGTAATCTTGCCGAAGCAAAATGATTTCAATAGAGAACTGCTTCCAATTTTAACAGCCATAATTACTCGAACCCACTGCTCATTCGCTCGTCTGAATTAGTGGCAAACATTTTCTACCAAAATTCACGACTTCGAGCATTCCAATGAAATTCAATTTCCACGTAGCCTACCGTCATTTACTGAATTTGCTAAATACGTATTTGGAGCAAGAGAAATAACCACCCGGTGGCATTATGCGCTCTGATTAAAAACTTGAGGGGAGATGTCAATTAGACAATGCCATTTTCGACGTCATATTTAACGATTCAGTGGAACTTTTAAAACATTGGAATAATTTAAAAGTTTATATTTTTATAGCCTGTATAATATTATGTACACGTGTATTTGTTGCCGAAAAATTAATTCTTACATAATTAATTAGTCAATATTGCAGCATTTAACTGAATAGTACAATAGAAAATTTATACTGAATTACTCAATAAATAAAAAAGTGAGGTTATACTTAATTATAGGCTAAAAGGGGTGAGGTTATCGCACGACAAACTACAATATAGGGTACTTGTAAAGGAGATTGCCCAAGTGACTATGGCACTTGGTATCGCAATCAAACTTATTGTGTCAAGATGAAATATAGCTCAATTTAAAGCTTGATGTTAGTACTTTTAGAAACGATTAAAGTTTTTATGTAAATAAGCCGCAGTTCGCGACAATAAAAATAAAACAATAGTTTTATTCAACACTTCAAAAAAATACTTTATCGAGTTTAAACTAACGATGAACGATATATTTTACATTTATTACATAGGTAATATTTTAATTTACAAGACAAATGTGAAAAGTAAATCGTAATAAACATTATCGTATAGGAGCTACCAACGTTGACAAGAGAGAATTTTAGTATAGTTGGTTCTTGATATACTGTTTCTCTTCCTATTTCGGTTAGAGTCCGGGCTGTCTGGCTGGCCGCAGTGGTTGCGTTTATTAGTGCGCATCTTATCTGCACAGGAAAATATCCGTTATTTAAAGTCATTTATTAACGCGTAATTTTTAATCTTTTGCCTTTAGATAGATCCATCAGACATAAATTTTTTATTGCAAGACGTTTTTTTCGTTGTTAAATAGGTGCCAGACGCAATTTTTTATTTCAAAATCATTAAAATGTCATCGAAATAAGTGAAATTACATCAACATGAGTCGGGCGGCGTCAATCAAGGCGCTAATTTATAAAGTACCAAGAGATCGTGAGCAAATTAATATTTACTGGGAATACACCTTTACTTTTGAAAATAATAATAAGCTTCAGGTACCAATAATCTTAATATTTTGGTACCTAGTGTATTTTTAGTAGCTATATGTAGTCATATTAGGTACTACATTGTTTCTTCTTTAGAAAATAAGGAGAAGTAGGTAATAAAGTATGATAATTAGTAACGAACAATTATCGGACGCCTAGCGGAAAGGTTAAAGTTCACTTGAAAAATTAATCAAGTCACTTTAAAATTCATTGAACAGGGAACACCAGCTGTCAGTTCCGTACTTAAAATTATTTTTTTCACGTTAATTCTCTGTTTCAGTTACACCTTTCTCGCTGTGTTCATTTTATGTGATATACCTACATAGACTCTTGTATTCACGGAGAAAATGTTACGAGACGCCAAGTAGGAAGGCATATTGAAAGATATTCTGTTCCGTGTTTATATTTGTTGGAGCATATTTATTGTGCCGAAAATAGCGCGTCATTTTAAAGTGTTCGATCACGCGCTTACTAAAATATACTATTAGTAGTATTTATAAATAGCTTTATCACTTGGCAGATGTGTTGGCGAATCGCAACGGATCGTCGCGAAAATGTCGCACGTCTCATATCCACATATTATGAGGGAACACGTTATTTTCGTATTTTAGAGTGACATGTTAATTGGAGAGTTCTTGTAAACATGTTAGATTATAGCGCTATTTATTATTCATAAAGGCACAATAGAGCAGTAGGGCACGCGTTTTTTTCTTTTACTGTCAGCTATTAGTAGTTGTCACGTGTTGGCGAACCCGCAAATCAGTGGTACCCCATCCTAAAAAAAAAAAAAAAAAAAAAAAAAAGTTTGGACTCTTTTCCCACTAAAGCGGCCACGCTGAGTCGATAGCACTCACTCCCGAAGCGATACGATGCACGGTTTCGGAGATGTGCAGATCGATTAACTCTTATCTAATTGATATCCGGTGGCCTTTTCCTATTATCTATCAACACCGTCCCAACTCGGCGTTCTTATCTATTACTCATTGTGCACCTCGCTTATCACTGCTTTTGTATTAAACTTCTTTGCTATGATCTACCTCGCTATTCTAACCAAACGATGTATTATTATATTCAAGAAAAAATACGTCTAAAATACTATAACTATATTTATATATTATCGTACTATATTATTATAATTGTTGTTTTTTTAAAAAGCGATTCGCTTCTGGCACTCGCCGACCGCTGCCGCGGCACGCTCGCTTTGCTCGCTCGGCTCGTGCGTTGTTTATCAAACTCTAACCTAACCTAATTGTTTTTCCGGGTAATCTGATGTATCGAACTTTGTTACGGCCTACCTCGCTATTCTGAATCATCAATAAAACACACTCATTTTACTGCCATTTTTATTTCCAAAATGTTGTTGCTTATTATCTACTGGTTTGTGTGCTTCCTCATCTACTTATAAAATAGGAGCGAAACATCTCATCCACTAAAATATCATTGTACAGTGTGTTCCCTGTAAATATGCTCGTAAAACTATGCATTGAATATCCCTGAAACTTATATAGCAAATACATTAAGCAATATTCACCACAAACTGAAGTCCAATTGGAAATAATGGTCAAGCATAAACATTATTTTCTTAATTTGCAGTTAAAAACTTCATAATTCGTTTAATTACAATATGAAAAAGTCATAGCAAATAATTTACGACGAAGAGGTTCGAGTACTATGGAAACTGCGGATATCTTATATTGTAGACAAAATGCGTCTAAAATCTGTCCTATATCCTACTATCTAATATATATTATAAAGGCGAAAGTTTGTAATTGTAAGTATGGATGTATGGATGTTTGTTACTCTTTCACGTAAAAACTACTGAATGGATTACAATGAAATTTAGCACACATATAGAGGGTAACTTGGATTAACACATAAGATAGGTTTTATCCCGGAAATCCCACGGGAACGGGAATTATGCGGGTTTTCCTTTGAAAACGCGGGCGAAGCCGCGGGCGGACATCTAGTATTATTATAATTGTTTCTTTTTTAAAAAGCGATTCGCTTCTGGCACTCGCCGGCCGCTGCTGCGGCACGCTCGCATTGCTCGCTCGGCTCGTGCGTTGTTTATTAAAGTCTAACCTAACCTAACCTAACTGTTTTCTATTGCAAAAACCATTCGCCGGTCGCTGCCGCGGCACTGACTTAAATGACAATAAACAAAATCTAACCTAACCTAACCTAACTGTTTTCTATTGCAAAAACCATTCGCCGGCCACTGCCGCGGCACTGACTTAAATGACAATAAACAAGTTCTTAAAATATTCAGCATTTTTTTAATATTTGATGGACTCTCTTTATTTTATACGATCTGGCCAAATGTCGATGGCCACTATATTACTATACTTAATAGTTTCTTTTATAAAAAGCGATTCGCAAAATATTCAGCATTTTTTTAATATTTGATGGACTCTCTTTATTTTATACGATCTGGCCAAATATCGATGACCAAATCATGAAACATTGATTAAACTTCTTTGTTACGACCTACCTCGCTATTCTGAATCATCAATAAAACACATTCATTTTACTGCCATTTTTTATTTCGAACATGTTGTTCGCCAACACGTGATTCGAATGACAACTACTGCTATTTCCATATATTTGTATAGATCGACTAGTACAAAATATTTTGTTGAATATCGTTTTGTCTGGTGTCTGCTTTTTCACATTTTATTTATTACTATTTACTTATATCTACAATCTAGGTACATAATATAATACATATTCAAAAAAAAATATTTTCATGAATGGAACAAATATGTAATAATGTTGATAGTTGATACTTTGTTATTTAAAATAGACAAATATAGATCATTATAAACCTTGATAATGTGTTGCATGTTTCAATGTAATACGTGACTATAATCACCGTATATGCCCACAGGTATGATACTATGATAGTAACAATTAGGTATTAAAGAAAATTGGACAATGATAGGGCTCTTCTCACAATGACATCTTGAACCCCCTCGAGTTGTATTCGTATCACATAATAACATCAAATAGATTATAATAACATCTATAGAACATATTTGACATTGACATATTACACAAAGGTAAAAGAAAGTTTGCAGCGCCTCGCGTACAATTGTACTAAGTTAAATTGAAATTCACGTTTACTTTATACTTCCAAGTATTCAAGTAACTTAACCGGCTTATTTCTATACAGTTCAATGAAAAATCAATCAAAACTCCCGCCGTATGGATAATATTTGCGGGTTGTCATGTTCTTTTGTACGATACGGCGCCCTTTTTACGATTTTTGATTAATAGTAGGTAGCTACGATTTGATATTGCGAATATTTTGTTACTCTAATATTGGTAAAGGATTTTTCATGAATAGAAAGTAGATTCGATTATATTATGTGAAATATAGATATTTTTTCAGGATTAATTAAAGTTTAGAAATAAAATTATATGACCTTCTCAATTTTTTGTATTAGTACCTACAAGTTCTAGTTAGTATTATGTACCTATAATACCTATTATTATTTATTTGTTATAATTAGTTATAAAATTCATTATTTATTTGCTCAATTATTTTACATGATATTGTAGAGTTTATAGATTAATTTCTATTTTTATAGCGAATCAATTATCCGCGGAAGATCAAAACTCTTCTTGTTTGCGTATTCACAATAAAAATTCGATATAAAACACGTATTTTTTCATGTTGAGAATTTATTATATTATTTTAGCGCAGGAAAAGTGAAATACCTTTACTTTTTTGCGTATTACAAGCGATGGCTCATGGCTGTGATGGCAATAAATAAAGATAGGCTCCCAACAAAGTCATAAATAACTGAGCTATTAGGGGACGCGTTTCTGTATCGCGAACATCAGAATGTTTTACATTGTATTGTAGTTGTTTTGTACGATTAGGTCTCTATTATTGTAAAACATAGATATTATTTTGCGCATGTGATCTTTATAAGTGCGTGTAACTTATGAAATTATCTAACATCTATTATAACATCTGTAACGTAATAATATTTAAGTACTTGGGAATAAAATAATACATTAAATATTTAAATAAACATAAAATAAACATTAATATATTACCTACTGAATACAATATTAATATTAATCAAATTCAAAAAGTCTATTTAATAATGACATAATATAAAGAATGCGCACATAGAGCGTGTATATTCTATTTAAATTTATCACAGCGGATTTACGTTTTTTTAAAACGATCAGTAGGTATCTAAATTTATCATCTAAGAACAATTTACAATAACATATAAGAACAAAGAGTTCAAACAATTCACAGAAATTACCTTTAAAAAAATTGAATAATCACCGGGTTATCATGAGCATAATAAATCACACCAGAAACGCACAAACATATTGTTACTAAATCCTACAACAATATAACCCAATAAATTTACAATGTTAAAAGTAACAAAATCAGATCACAATGATGACATTATTATAAGTAAATATTACGTCGCTGTGTTATAAATTATACAAAGCACGTATCTCTTTCCTCTTTGGTCGACCGCGACGCGACAAAGACGATCTCCACGACACAGTGTCATTCGGAAGCATTTCTATTTCGGCGCCAACGCAACAATGATCCAGACATGGCGGCTCGTGCGCTGTCTCGGGTTCGCGGTTAGTTAATGTACATGTCCCCGTGATCGTGCACGTACTAAAACTACAATTTCATCTCCTCTAGTGGCTCATGCGAGCCCACTCCAGTGTCAGTGACATTTCCGCGCGTGAGCTCGATTCAGTGCCGGCTGCAGTGAAGTGATCTCGTTCTATTTAACTAAATACGTTTTTACGATATTCCATTTTGTTTCAAGGAAAACGTATATGCATCAAAACACACATATCGCTGTTACAATTTTAAATAGATGGATTCCAGTGTGAAGGTCACGCCGTATTGACTCTACCAATGTCAACTCTAAGACCGCGTATAGTATCTTAACAATTCTCTATACATAAATTTCAGTAAAAAATTATATTAAGAATTTGTACATACCTAGAGCCTCTAAATACAATATAACAAACGAAGAAGAATAAATTAAGCCTCGATAAGAGTCAGTTACCTATTCCAATTTTTAACACATCGCGTCATCCGTAATAGCCACAATCATACGCATTATTGCTCGAAGTTTGGCGAGCCACTAATGTGTGTGCGTAAGATACCACATTGTTTGTTTTTTGATAAATATGGCGAGGATAAGCGCGCGCATTTTATCGACTTAATTACCATAAAACCGCCACACGTGCTTTCTTTAACTTTTTAAAACGAATGACGTCAGTGCGGCAATATTTTTATGTGGTAACCCGAGGGTCCCGTGGAATTTTATCGCGATCAATCGTGGAGAGTGCGTTATCAAATTTACCGCGAAGTGCGACGGGTGTCGGTGGGCCGATATGTTGTTGCATGGTAGCAGTGCATTGAGGGAGCCTATACAACGAAGGCGCTCAGGTGTTTCAAGAGTTCCATGCTCGCGTGGAGCGCGCGGCGCGGCTCTGCGAGCGCGGGCGCGGCGTGCGGGCCCGTGCTGCCCGCGCAGCTCGCGCCGCCCGACCTTAGCGCCGAGGAGACCAGCGACCACGAAGTTAAAAGCGCGCTGCTCACGGGCACCGCCGCCGTGGTTAGAAGACGACGCGCCGTAATAATCAAAAGAACTAAGATAACCTTCAAAGTTTCGAGGTTTGTTTCATCTGCTTATAAGTTTTGGGTCACCCTCGGAGAGTCCGTGTTCATTTTTATCACTTAAATTTGTTACTATATTCAATGCATGACCAAGTTGGAAGAAGCTATTGTTAGACAATTTGGGTCAATCGATCATCGGTTAGGCATCCGATACGAACTTAGAACTTAGATCGTCACGAATGGTATACGTACAATGTACACACGTACATAACACATTTCCACATGAAGCTTATTTCAAACAGCAATTTCAAAGTTGAACTGGAAACACTTCAAATCTGAAGCTATAAAACGACTGTATTTGTATCGAAGTAAAACGATCAGAAATGAATAAAGTTATCGTGTGATCACTTGAAAAGGGAATATAGGATGAAGCGAACTTTTGACAGAGTAAATAAGGAAAGTAGGCAACCAAAATAATAAGATTATCAGTAGAATGCCTAATAATATTTGCAGCATACAATAATTTGAATAATCTCTACGTTCAAACCATTTGCACAGCGGTAGTCGGTTGAAGAATGGCATCCGGTAAGCCACTTAGCATTCCGAACACATCATCTCGCAACAGGTAGGGCTTACCGCGTGCGCGTTCTTATAAACCGAAGCAACCACATCTCGTAATATTCTTTCATATAAGCTTTGTTTACTCATAGGAGATTCTGTAATCAGCTGTTTAGGAAACTAATAAATCTACGTATCTTATATATGTATAACATTTAAATGACTGAATGCCCAAATATTTTGGTCAATTATGAACATATTTGTATGAAATATTGTAAATATTGCAATGAAGAGGAAACTCTACATTAATTATGCTTTTAGTTTTTCTTTTTATGATTTTTATACAAAACTCATATCAAAATTTACGTACGTACGTATACGTACGTTATATCTACCATCGATAGAAAGAAAACCAAATGTTCCTTTAAACAATAATTATAAATAAATAAATATTTCAGGACAATTTTCACACACGGCACGATCTGATCCAATACTAAGCTTTCGCTTGTGTTATGGAAACCAGATGGCTGATAAACATACATATATAATTAAAATAAATACTTATATAGATAATTAACACCCAGACACAAATATTTGCCCCGGGTGGGAATCGAACCCACGACCTGGAAGGCAGGGCCACTACCAACCAAGCCAACCGGTCAGTCTATATATATATATATATATATATATATATATATCTATATTTAAATAGAATTTCTTTGTTCAGAAATATTAGTCAAAATACATTACCCATAATAATAATATTTGACGGGGATAGCTAGTCGAGTGGTGGTGAAGTGAACTTTAATCAAAGCGAATAGCGGCGGTCCTCTAGAACGTCATTCAGCCTGATTGAAAATTAAATTGTACCGCCAATCAAGTGTGCACTTACTCGGACTCGAGTATCCGCAACCTGTCCCAATTTTTGAATACCCTGCACCTGCGTCGCTATTATTGTGTGTGACCGTCCAATCGTATTGTTATTTCGCATAATGAATTGTTTGGGTGATTCGGAGTTCTATTGAAAATATACCATACCTATATCTTCAGATGTTATAGAATCAATCAGAAAATATACTATATCTTCGACGTCTACACAGTATAATATAAAATTACTAGATGTGGAAGATTTCTTGTATTATGGATAAGGCCAAATTAGTGTGCGATAATGTAATGAGGAATCTTATCTACATACATTGTGATACAAAAAAGACATGTGACGTCTGGATGTGATCGAGCGGTTTTCTTTATAATTATCTCAAACTTATGTACATCATTGTAGAAATAAGGTTTATTTTAGCGTCACTTTTGATACAGTAGTTATGCAAAAAATCCAAATCGTTCCCTGCTATCCAAATACAAAATAAAACAGTTGAATTTAAAAATACTGCAGAACGTGGCAAAACGAGCAAGCATTTAGCAACGTCCGATTTGCGATATCCATTCTACAAAAATGAAATACCGTCATTGTAATTACAAACCGTATTAACCATTTTTAATCAATCAAATTGGTGTGCCAGATGCTGTCATTACAAAGCGTTCCCTGTCATCTGATTTTTCGTAATCACCGTTTCTATCCGTTGAAATGGATCCATTCGTACATCTGTTGCTACATTATCCTAATAAATTCCATTCATGCGTGACATCCAGATGTTATTGTGTGCCGTTAAATATGCAACCTATTATAACCGTTCGCTTGCAAGTTAATTACCTATTCAGCAATCTGACCGAATCGATATTCACACTGTTCAGTGTTCAACATCTAGTGTTCTCTCTTTACAGTATTACAATACCTAATCTTGCCAGCTAGTCTGATTTTATTTTGCACGTTGGTAATAGTTTTATCTTATTTTTATTTTCTTAATAGCCAGCTAATCGGCCTTTTTATGTCAATGAGCTTAGAGCGCAAACACAACTTTATTATAAAGCTTATCTATTACGCATAAGTGTAATTATGGTCGCATTCCTGTTCATATGTATATAAAAGTAGCTTTATTCAATAGAATAAATAAAAAGTTGTAAGTTCAATTCACAAGGTTTTGATTAGGGATGCATCGATACGCCTTTTCGCAGATACGATACCGATACCGATACTCTTATAAAAATATCGGCGATACCGATACCGATACCGATACGCTTACTGTGAAGGTATAATAAATAAATCACAAGTCAGATTTTTCTTTTATTAATATAAAAAGTAGAGACATAGGTTAATAATTAGGCAATTAAAAATTTTAGTAATTCTAATTAACATTGATAAGATTTTTGTTTAAAAAACAAAGTAATCTTAAGTTTTGCGGAAAAGGCGATTTCGCAAGTCTGTTTGAATAAGACCTGCGCTGGAAAATAGTCTCTCAGATGCAACAGAACTCATTTGGAACTTTAGCGCAATTTTTTTCAAGTTTGGGTATAAAACGTCATTGCGCCAGAAAACGAATGGATTTGCATCTCTCGATATATTAGGACAACTCAACAACACACTCACAAGCGCGGGGTTTCCCCGAGCATAGTTCATGCCTCGTTTGCAACGGAATAGACGAGACAACACGCTCGTTTACACTACATTTTTAATTAAAAAGTATCGTTGAATCGGTCATAAAAATATCGTCGATACCGATATATCGACTAACCCGAAGTATCGCCGATATATCGGTATCGGTATCGGTATCGGATGCACCCCTATTTTGATCAAGCGATAGTATAAAAGGAAATATTTGATTAATCTCAGATATAATCCAGGTTTCTTCAAAAGAAATATACAAGTCTAATGTTATGATAGTACTGACGTAATAGAACTAACATGTTAATAAATAATAACGTATACCGTATGCAATCTTATCAACGATATTACTTCCATTTAGAGGTCCGCGCCACGCCGGCGTGCCGCCGCCGAGAGACCCCGGCGCGCCGCCGCCGCCGCCGGGTCACAGAAAAATTGGCGCCGAGTTCAAATTTTGCACGCGAACCATGTGTCACGCACGCGTTGTTGTCTACAACACGGCAACGTCGCATCGATATGGTAGACAATGTCTACTATATCGATGCCAGATGTTTTACTCCAAAAGCTAGCCAAAAAACACTCCAATAGATTTATTGATGAGGATGACGACGTCGCTCAAGAGTGTTGGAGATATTTGGCTACGGCTAACCCTTCAGATTTAGGAGATGTAGAGGACAACATTCTTAAGTTCTGGGAACAAAAAAAAGTTGTTTTTCCTTGGCTTTCCGGATTAGCGCGATCGCTTCTATCTATCTCAGCTACAAGCACGCCAAATGAAAGGGTTTTTTCTGTAGCTGGGCTAGTCTTAACTGCGAAGAGATCGCGTCTAAATCCTGCAAAAGTTAACATAATTATTTTTATCCATGATAATTATAAACATGATTTGTTACAAATCAGTAACATTCATTGCTATGCAGACGACAGTACGGGGGATGCTCTTTATCCCGGCCGTGCAAACACCTCAAAGGAAAGCCTCAATGAGAGTCGAAACAAACTTGTG
This sequence comes from Colias behrii, assembly GCA_029959065.1. Taxonomy (NCBI): domain Eukaryota; kingdom Metazoa; phylum Arthropoda; class Insecta; order Lepidoptera; family Pieridae; genus Colias; species Colias behrii. Next base: position 8,349,501 of record JARWMC010000005.1, on the reverse strand, counting down.
TCTGAAGTCGAGTCTTCTCTCCAAGAAGTCTCAGATTGGGGCGAACTTAATCTTGTCGAGTTCAATCCCCTAAAGACACAGGTTTGCGCGTTCACCGCTAAAAAGACCCCATTTGTCGTAGAACATCGGTTTAAGAGTACTCCCCTTAGTATATCGCCGAAAATCGGAATCCTCGGAGTTGAAATCTCGAGTGACGTTCAATTCCGCAGTCATTTGGAAGCGAAGGCTAAATTAGCCTCGAAAAAACTTGGTGTGCTCAGTAGATCGAGACAGTACTTCAAGCCGCACGCATGCACGCACTTCAGGTGCGACCGCATATGGAGTACTGTTCTCATCTCTGGGCCGGAGCCCCACAGTATCAACTCCTTCCTCTTGACCGCATCCAACGTCGAGCAGCTCGAATCGTCGATGACCGTAGGCTTTCCGATAGGCTCGATCCACTGTCAGTGCGAAGAGACGTTGCGTCTCTCTGTATACTGTACAGAATCTACTATGGGGAGTGCTCTGAGGAATTGTTCCACCTTTTACCAGCCGCACAGTTCCACCACCAGACCACACGCCGTAAAAACCAGTTCCATCCGCACCATCTGGATGGTTAGCGCTCCACCACTGTCCGCTTCACCCGCAACTTCCTTCCGCGTACGGTGAAACTATGGAACGATTTGCCACCTGCGGTGTTCCCGAACAACTATGACATTGGGGCCTTCAAGAAAAGAGCTTATTTGTCCATAAAAGGCCGGCAAAGCACCTGTAACACTACTAGTGTTACAAGTGTTTATGGGCGGTGGTGACCACTTAACATCAGGTGGCCCACCTGCTCCTTTGCTTGCTCTGACATAACATTGCCAATAAAATTATTGGCAATGTTTATAATTATCATGTTCATCACTAAATAGTTAAGCTACTTGATTTTAATAAAAATATTTTTTTTATTAAACTTAAAGAGAGATTTTTCTACTGCCCGCCCACCCCCTAATAACTTTAAAAATAACTAGCCCACGCCGGCGACGCCGCGCCGCGCCGGGTGCCGCACCCGGCGCGCCGCCGCTGGGCTTTTGGACTGCGGCGCGGACCTCTACTTCCATTACGACGATCTTTCAACTACCAGAAACGTAATATTATAACCTATTTCAAGCGCTGCCTCTGGAGAGATAGCGAATAGATTTAATATCTTCTTTAGGAAAGGAATACAAATTAAGGAAAAGATAGTTGTAAGCATGCAGTAAACCACAATGTTTCCAAGCACACGGTGCTTTATGACACCATAAACGCGGCAGTTTTTGGTTATTTTAAGAAAAGTGCAGCGCGTCGTTAATATATTTAATGGGCCTCCGTACGAGACGTTAAACGTGTTTATAAGATAGTTTTATTACGTAAATTAATGATAAAACGGGGAATAAAATAGTGTTACGTATACCTACTTAATAAACTCTTTACGATTATTATAAAATAATAATAATAAAAATGCCATCAATTAATCGTCTTCAATTCAATGGAAACGTAGGTATCATTTGTGTTGGTGAAAATTAATTATTTTTCATTTATATTTCCAGTTTACTGCGCATTAAAGTCAGCGAGTTCAGAGTATAATTAAGTGTGGTGCATTATTAAAATATTTTAGGATAGGCTTCATAAGAATAAAAAAAAGTAAGTTAAATTTCTTGAAATAAATTTGAAATATGTTGGTTATTTTAAAATTTTTGTATGCAAAATATTTCGCAAATTAACTATTTTGTTAACATCATAGAGATCTAGAGAGATGCCAATCGCTTGCGCTGAGTACGAAACCTAGTGTCTCATTACAAATTTACGCACACAACAGTAAACAAAATAAACACAATACTTCGCGTTGTGTGCGTGTCATCACACAAAGATTTGAGAGCGACTACTCGTTCGCACACTAGATTGTAAGTGACGTACGTATACAGCACCACTACAGCCGCAAATATGCGTTTACGATAGGGATTGCTTGTCGATAAAATGAGAAACGTTAAAATTAAAACAATTTATAGGCAATACAGTATCTAGGTAGAAATGGACACCTTGATGGTAGCATTCATGGTGATGAAGTCCATAAAGCATTGCCTATTGACTTATTGTAAAGTAAAATAAGTATGACATAAGTGACTTCTTTTTTTAATCCATGTATAATACTATAAAATAATTACTATAAAATTATTGCTCGAGTGCTTATCAAATAATAATAATACAATCAGATATTAAGCTAATAGTTATACATTATGATATAAAAATAAGGTAGTAAGGTAGTAAAATTCCGAATCTTATCGACATGGACACACTCGACCCGCATCCTTAACTTACGACCGCAAGCAGCGGCCGTACTACACGATCGAATGCTTTAGTATGTTCATTATACACTGCGGTATTCGAACTCCGCGTTTGAATAGAGTCACGTACAGAAGAAGCATTGTAAACTATTTACATCATACATTACACATTTAGATCAGAAACCAAGAAATCACTCTACGTAATATTGTTTTTGAAATTTTAGTAAGAAAATCGTATAATTTTCAGTACTTACCGATGGTATGTGATTCCATTTGACTTAAAGTTGCTGGTTCCACTTCGGTTTTTACAAACTTTAACGGAACAACACGGCATTGTCAAATAATACCTGGCCGACGGTCGAACGTAAACTGAATGCAACAAACAGCATGTGTTCCTTTTTTGGACATATTGCTGCGACACCGGCCCCGCCCCCTAACCATATCTCCCTTTAGTTTCTGTGATCTGTGGTTAACATTATTATCAAATTTATTAAATGAGTATGACCAATTATATAGCGGTAAAGGATTATGCTCTTGAAATAGAAATATTTGTGTTCTAATGATAATAATTGTACACGATACAATACTTATTTTACTTTAACTTTAGTCCAAAATCAACAAGAAACTCAGAAACGCTCCTTCTTTTAGAATTTTTTTTTACTGTGAACTTGTGCATTTTAATTTTAAAAACAACAGTAGCATCTAAAAATTCCGCGTTGTCTATTTAACATGAAACACCAAATTCATTAATAATTATTTAATTAAACGCGATTTAACCGCACGACATGTATTGTTTTCATAGGCGTTCCAATTATTAGTGATGCGTTTGCCATATACATATTTTAAAGTGGCGAACGAATAAAGGTTTCTGTTGAACGAACGAACTGAATAAAATTGCCGAAGGCTAGTCGTGGCTTCCGTCTGTGGAGTGAGGGACCTCCATAATATACCACTTCGCATTTTTTCACCACAATGTTTTCCTCATTTACATTTTATAAGCAGTTCTCGCAGTTTCATCTCTGAGTGGTTGCTATTTTGAAAAATTAATACCACTGTGGTGCATGTTAAATATGTTTGTTTAAATGCAAGTGGGATAAGGAACATAACGATCCTTTTGAATGAAGAATTTCGGATATTGCATAGAAAATGCAAATATTTGTTTAAGCATTATACGTAGTATATAATGTAGCCTAGTACACATTATAATTAATTCATCATTTAAATCATAATAAAAATATAGAAATATCTAAAAGATACATTAAATTTCATCCGTCAATTTGAATCCTACAAAATAATAATTGGAAGCATATTTTAAACGTACACAAAGTTCAAGAGAGAACACTGCTTGTTAATTCATGCAAGTTCTAATTGAAAATTCGTCACGTATCAGTTCTGAAAACAATAAGTTTCCGAACAATACCTACTCTAATCTGCTCATGCTTGACATCTGCAGTATGCCCTTTAAACCGAGTTTCTATACGCTCTCTTTGTTTCCTCCACATAACGAGGCCATCCACGATCCAGCTTAAGCCAACCGGCACCTTGTAGGAATTTTAAACTTCATACATATAGCTTCAATGTGGTATAATATCAACAATAAATAATGCTCTGTATTCTACGTTTATACAACTTTCGCTAAGCTTTTTTGTCCTTACTATTAAAATGTTAAGAATTCTTATAGATTGCTGTTTTGTCGTCTTTATTTTAAAGTTAGACATTATTTGGAAAAAAGATTTTGACAATAATATAAACGTTAGGTATAGATTCAATAAAGTTATTAGCACGGTTTATTGTTAACAGATTTTCAATAATAATTGAGAACGTGTAGCTTAGATTTATAAATTAGAGATAGGCTGTGCCACAATACAAGAAAATACTTAATCTATACTAATATTATAAAGAAAGGTTTGTAATTATGTATATGTATGTATACGTATGGTTTTCACGCATAAACTACTGGACCGATTTCAAAAATTCTTTCACCATTAGAAAGCTGCATCTTCACTGAGCAACATAGGCTATAAAACATGTAGGTACCACGGGCGAAGCCGGGGCGGACCGCTAGTTATTAAATAAATATGTGTTCATTATTTCGAGAAGTTCTTGAAAATTACTTTCCTTTGTTCTCCGCCGGTGGGTGTGTAAATTATTCAAAAATCAATTAATATGGATTAAAATTGGATATGCAATATTCAGACAGCGCTATTTCAGTTCCGAGCATTCATGGAATTGTTCATTAAAATATTTCGCAAACAAGTTCGTCGGTCAATACTCGTGTAACGTAGCAAAGAGCAAACACAAACACGATTGAAATCTGCAACAAACGCTTCCACATCACTGATTACTCAATAGTTCGTATGCAACATTACGTAGGTACCTTTTCTTTTTATTTTACGCCTTTTTATTTTTAATCTGGAAAAAGCTGAATGCGGACAGGTTGTAGCACAAAGCACACGCGATGATTGATGTGTTTCTAGAATGGCGCTAGTTTAGGTACTAATATTTTAAAAGTCTTTTATGCGAATGTTTTGTTTATTTTATTTTAAGTTTGATATGATGGAATGGTAGAAGGGGGACATGGGAATATACAGAGCTCGGGGCGAGATGGAATAGTTTAAAAAAATAAAGTTCATGAGAAATGTTAACGTAAAACTTAGAGCTTAGAGCTAAATACCTACAAAAAGGGGATTTGTATGAGTTAGAGCTTGATGTGTTTGTGTGTTGCTGTGTGATATTTTGGAAATTCAAAACAAATACACTGATTTTGATGCTTTTTGTATGTTTAAAAGCTTATTGATCGACTGAAGACCTGGTATTTGAGTATGAATCTTCTTCATATACGGCGTATTTGGGTTTCATATACCTAGGCTCAGTAGGTTTTAGGTTAATGATGATTGATATCCGATATGATATTTTTACATCTGTATTATTTCCATAGCCATAGTTATTATAAATATAGTTATCATAATGTAGATAATATTATTGTGTTTTAATTTTAACATTTTTAAAATAACCTAAATTAAGCACCATTTTAATAAAGAAATTAAATTAGCCATGTAATTCAATACTTTTACTCATTTTTTCAAAAGGGAGACCCTCTCTTTAGTATTATTAATTTTTTCCCTAAAAGACGAAAACAACCCGTTGTAAATTAATTATGTCACTTTAAAAAGAATTTATGAGAGCGACGCTAATAAATGACTATTTACGTTTTCCAAGAATATGTTTCTCATTTGGAAATGGCCTGCTTTTTTGTTAATAAAGTTAGCACCATAAATTGCTTAATTTTAATTCAGTTTATTCCAAATATTTTCATCATTGATTGTAAACAGAGCAGAAAAATAAATAAGCTTTAACAAATGGCTTATAAACAGGAAATGTTTATATATTTTATTTTATCCAACTTTCAGATTCGGCTTGGTAGGTACCTTTTTATTCTTCTGATCGCTTGCAGAGTGCAGGTATTACCCGCTTGCGTATAACGTATTATTAAACTTTCACATAAGGAAAACATGCGAATGTTTAAATGTTTAACATGTTAATTATTTCAAAATCCCTAATTTTGAGTGGAAACCTGAAAAAAAATCTTCTAAATTTTCGAATTTGCGCGAATAAAACATACAGATACCTATAGATATAAATAGATAACCTAGCACCTACAGGTTATAGTTACGAAGTTGCGAGAGCATAAACAGTGACATTTTATAAAAAAATTTAGTTAGTGTGCCTTACGTCATCAAAAAATTGTTTTAAGTTTTTGCGTAGGTACAGTCGGCCAAGAAAGTGGTGTACCACCCTAAGTTTGAATATCGCTTGCAGATTCATAGGTGATAAAGATTAGTTTCGCTTGCAGATCGATCTGACAACTTCTATTGCTGTCTTTATCTGATTATTGATAACGACTATTACTGTTTGTAACGTGACAGCTGTTCTTAGTTTGAACTTGATGGAACCAATGACGTCGTAAAATCAACGGCGGGGGGCTGTAGATTTTGATGACAAAATTGTATCTACAAATTCAGAATTGTAATCAACAAGTTACATAAAATTGTAAAGGCACAAGGCGAATCCACAAACCTACAATTTCTGTAAACTTGTAATTACAATATCAATAAAAAACAAGCTAAAAATAGATTTATCCTTTTATTAAATTTCTACAATCAATTTTAAAATACTTATAACAAACAAAAACATAGCATATATAGTAATATTTAGAAGATATTGAAAATTTTTAAAAATTAGAAACGGGTGTAACCGCCGTTGGCCTCTATAACCTCTAAAAGACGAGACCTCATTGAACCAACAAGCCGTGAGCAAATATCGGTTCCCCGCATTTCCTCCCAAATATAATTACAGTGACTAATAAGAGCTTGTTTGGTTCTTTCATTTTGATGCGACCATCGTTGGACCATAAGGCCCCAAAGATTTTCTATCGGGTTGAGGTCCGGCGATCTTGAGGGCCACTGAATTACCCTTACGTCAGTGTGTGAACGAAACCAGGCTCTTACGATCCTCGCATTATGAATTGAACAATTATCTTGAACAAAATCAAATTGTGGCACTTCGTTCTCCGGGTAAACATTACGGACTGTCGGTAGCATTGCATTCTGAAGCACGTCGATATAATTTACAGCCGTCGCTCTAGGAGGTAGAGAACACAATTCTCCTACACCATCCGCACTCATCCAGCCCCAAATATTTACGGAAATTCGACCTGATTCTCTATTTGGGATTACATGATCATCTTTATACCGTGTTGAATTATATCGCCAAAGGTGAAGACGTCCATGCTGACTGGATTTAAACGTTTTTTCATCACAAAACACTGTATTAGACCAATCAAACTCTAAGTGCTCTCTGGCGAAGTTCAGACGAGCAAGTCTGTGAGCATCCGTCAAATATATTTTCTTGGCGTAATGCCTGTGGTGCAACCCCATGTAATGTAGATGATTCCTTATTGTTTGGGCACTCACATCGAACATCTCCGCAAAATGTTTTGTGGGCTTAAAACCATTGATTTCATATTCCCGTCTCATGAATTCTCTATCGTTATTGGAGAGTGCAGGCCGGCGACCACTTCTTCTGTGATCCAACAAACTTCCCTCCTCTCCTTCACGACGAATCCAAAAGCGGACAGAATGCCTCGATATATTCAAATTCCGGGATATCGCACTGATACTGCTTCCCTCATTAAATTGGGCAATTATTTGTGCTCTTTCGGCAATGGTCAAGTTGGCAGGCATTGAGATGATTTTATATGCAGTTGATTGAAAAATAACACGGAAAATATATCGATTTTTTGCATATATTTGACAAAATGTCAATTGTCAGTTTTCTTTTTCAAATGGAATTCGGTTGTCTATTTAAATAGTTTTTATTACTTTTGTTTGGAAACATTTCAATTGCTTTGTAGAAACTAATGTCCTTTTCATTTATACTAAAGGTTAAAATGTCATATACTTATATGTGACATATGACGTATGAATACTAAATACATAGGTTTACGTCATGATAATGTTGTCTCTTTCAGTAATATCTTTTTATAACGAACCTTGTTGTAATTTTCGATGACCGGGAAACTAAATCAAAACTGGTACACCACTTTCTTGGCTGACCGTACTAAATTACACGTGCATAGCCACACTGCAAAGCATAATTTAAAACAATTTTATGCTATTTTGCTTCTATGAAAACAGATTTTTGTCGATAGACTCACTAAATTTTTGTATGTACTCTCGGGGCTAGATATGATTTATGTTGATTTTTCAATGGGGGTTGATTTTTCAATCCTTGGTTTGTCGAAATTCGTCGAATAACGTACTAAACTAATACCATTTCAAAAATGTATTCTTTGGCCGTATTTGACAGTTTATGGGTGACATTTTAATATTATCGTGTAATACTTTATTGGGCGGATAAGTTTTAACCATGGATTGAAAAATCGGCCCTAAAACAAGATAATATCGTTACTTCTTATAGCAGACAACAATGAACTTTTCATAAATTCGAAAGCTTCATTTGATTATGGATTACGGTGCATTTACATGACATAGAGCTAGAGCAAGAGCATTCTTTCGTGATCTTTTAGTGTAAACGAAAACTCGTATTCAGTGTTTTTCAGTATTAAAACATTGCATAGAATCTTTTCGAACGCACTAAGAACAACGAAAGAATGCTCTACGCCTGTTACACTAAAATAATTTGACATAGTGGGGTTAGAATGAGCTTTTTTAAATTCCCTCGTTTGATGTAAATGCACCTCTACAATAATAATAAACAATAGCGTGTTCTGTATCCCAGGCGATATGGAAAATACAAGTTGGCAGATCACGAACGTCGATCAGTTGACTTATTATTCCTTATAAATTCTCAATGCATTGACTGCGAGTCGATCGATAAGATAGATACCTACATAGGGCACTGATTCGCCGTGTTTTATCTACCTTCAGTAATAAATTAAACATTGTGCTTAAAGCCACTCGTTTTTATATGCAATACTTAAACGACAAACGTGCTTTCTTATCTGGTGATATATGCGAATTTTGATAAAGGAATGGATTGAAGTTCTCATGATGGGTGCTGATAAAACTTTTACGTTTTATATTTTTCTACGTATTTATATAACCCACAAACTATGGTGATTTCGAATGATGGAATGTATTTTTTTGTAAAAGGATAGTGAGAATTAACTACTAAAGTCCTTTCCCCTTCCTGACACGATCGTAGTCCTTTGGTTTGCAGTATGATAGATGGTATTTGCAGCACGCAAACCTGCATGTGCAGGTGAAATAATCGCGATTTTAAATGTTAAATTATTAGATACTATGAGAGGTGATTCAGCATTTCTTCTTAAAAGTTCTTCAGAGGAGACGAATCACGTGCGTGCGTGAAGTTTACCTAAGTGGCTCAATACCTACACGTAAGAAGAGGGTAGAAAAATATTAAAGGAGAACATATTTCTCAGCTTCACCGTTTTTTATCCAATTTATAAAAATAAGATAAAAACTTCAGTTTGAAAATGTTCGTTATCTATAATAATTATTACGTTGCTGGTAATATCTAAGCTTAACAAATTAGTTCTAAATATTTTCACTTTTTATAACTAAGACAGGACACTTAAAACTTCATAACAAAATATTTTATCAACATGATCGCTGTTTGACCATATGAATAGATTAGTATAGATATTTATTTATTTATTTATTTATTTATTTAAATAGGTACACATCACAGCTGACAATTTTGACTAATTATACACAAATTTAATCACATGTTGTGGTAAAATGCCAGCCAAATTGTATGTACACAGCACAATTGAGGTTAAAAAAAAATATTAAAAATTACATTATTTAGCACAATTCATAGATCAAGTAAAATATTTTTTTTAAATACATGTCATAAAATAAATTGAATCTAAATCATAGTACAGATAAATATCACATCACTATAGCTACAATACATTAAATTACATAAAATACATTTAAATCAATGAATACCTATGTTACATTCAATCACATAAAATAAAATTCATTACATTCCATCACAGTATAACAATAAATTATGTCTAACAATCAGTAAAGTATCTAAGAACTATGGAAGTCAAAGATTAAATTATCAACAATTCATTCAAACAATAATTCATAGATCAAGTAAAATATTTCTTTTTAAAATATACATGTCATTAAATACATTGAATCTAAATCATAGTACAAATAAATATCACATCAATATAGCTACAATACAATAAATCACATAAAATACAGTTAAATCAATAAATACCTACATTACATTCAATCACATAAAATAAAATTCATTACATTTCATCACAGTAGTTATAACAATAAATTATGTCTAATAAACAGTAAAGTATCTAAGAACTATGGAAGTTAAATTTTAAATTATCATAGAACTTGTAGATTAGACTTGAGCACGGTTTTGACCTGATTTTTAAATTTACCCAGTTTTGGATCAAATACGTCAAGTTCTGTGTTTGGCTTACGCGAAGTCAAATCATTATACAGGCGACACATACGGACCATGGGATTATAGAAAGAAGTATTATTTTTTAAAACATTTATGCAGAAGAGAGAAGGGTGTCTGGGATTAGGTTTTATGTTAAAATTAAGAAGTGAGAGCAGAGTTGGACAGTCAATATGAAAGTGTATAATATGATGAAGAAATATAAGATCCTGGTACTGTCGGCGCGTTGAAAGTTTCGTGACCTTAAACATCTCCAATTTATCTTCATAGGATATTTTTTCTCCTGCGTTAAATCTGTAGTTTACCAATCGAAGTGCTTTTTTCTGTACTCTCTCGATACGGTCATTATGAATGTGGTAGTAAGGTGACCAAATGATTGACCCATATTCCAGATTCGTGCGAACCAGAGTATTATAAAGGTAAATAAATGTAGATGGTCTGAGAAATTCCTTTGAAAATCTAGAAATAAAACCCAATATACGGAGCGCTTTTCCAATCATCTGGTCATAGTGGTCACGGAATGACAGTTTTTGGTCAAAAAGTATACCTAAATCTTTAGCAACGCATTTATTTTGTAAAACATGATCATTTAATTTGTATTGAAAATTCATAATATTTTTACTTTTATTGGTGAAAGATATACTAAAACATTTATCAAGGTTGAGAAACATTCTATTGTTCTTGCACCATTGCAGTAAAGTATTGAGGTCCGTTTGTAGTTTATGACTGTCATCTGTAGATACAATAGTGTTAAAAATCTTTAGGTCATCAGCATAAAGTAAGCAAGGACAGTTGAGGGTTTGAGCAAGGTCGTTAATAAACATTATGAAAAATAAGGGACCTAAATGAGAACCTTGCGGTACACCAGAATAGGCAACAAAAGGTGAGGATTTATGACCACCAATCACAACTATCTGACTTCGTTTCGTTAAGTACGATTTTATCCAGCGAAAAAGGTTTCCGTGTATGCCAAATGATGATATTTTGTTGCAAAGAACTTCGTGATGGACCTTATCAAATGCCTTTTTAAAGTCGGTATAGATGCAGTCGACTTGACCGCGTTTAGCAAATGAGGAGCAAATGTAGTTTTTGAAAATAAGGAGATTACTGATGGTCGATCTCCCCCTGACAAATCCGTGTTGATTATCGGAAATTAGAGATTTTATATGGCTATAGATTTGGTCGTAAACAAGTGATTCAAACACCTTAGCTGTTGTCGATAAAAGACTGATAGGTCGGTAATTTGTACAGTCAGAGCGATCACCCGACTTATGTATAGGAACCACATGCGCTTTTTTCCATTGATTAGGGAAAATTCCAGTCTTCAATGACATGTTGTATATTATTTGGAGAGGTTTACAAAGTTCCCCTGCACACGTTTTAAATAGTTTTGCAGGAATACCATCTGGGCCCATGCTTTTGTTAGGATCTAACTGTTTCAATTTTAATCTGACTTCGTTATCTGTCAGTGTGATCTCCTGAAGACAATCTGTAGTAACACTGGTACCTAAATTTGTGTCGATATTTGTCTCCGACTCCTCGTACACAGAGCTAAAATACTTGGCCAGAAGATCACATATTTCTTGACTGCCAGATGCCATCACATCCTGGAATTTCATAATGTTAGGGTACGTAGTAGTACCCTTCTTTGAATTCACAAACCTCCAGAAGGCTTTTATGTTAGAACCTATCTCGTTCTCTATGGATGTAACAAAGGCAGTGTAGCAAATTTTCATTAGAGATTTAGCTCTCGTCCGCAGTAAGGCAAAAGTATCGTAATCGCGCGGATTGGCGTATTTTTTAAATAGCTTGTGGTACTTATACTTTTCTCTAAGGCAATTTATGAGAGCAGGAGAAAACCATACGGGATGATTACTTTTAGAGATAGAAGTAAGGGGGGTATACTTTTTAATTACCTCAAGCAAAGTGTTGTAAAATTTTTCTACTGCTACATCAACATTCTCAGATTTTGATAATTCTGCAACCCAGTCTATTTGGTCAAGGTGCGATTTTATTTTCTGGTAGTCACATTTATTATAGTTCAGTCGTTTGGTTATTGATCGCTTGAGTCTCTTAGGACATTGATGGCCAACATTTAATTTTATGCATAAGGATGGATGGTATAGATCCAGACGAGATATGGGGTTAGTTTCTGTAACACTTACGGCGTCGAATGTTCCTAGTACTAGATCAAGCAGTCTATCTGATTTATTAAGAACATGATTGAACTGGTTCATATTGCAGAGAGAGATATGTTCAGTTAGCAATTTCGATTTCAGGTCAGTAGGCAAAGACGGTGTTAAGATGTGGGATCGACTAGGTGAGTGGGACCAGGTAAGACTGGGAGTATTGAAGTCTCCTACAACCAAAACGTGATCGTTATTTATTTTATTTAGCGTTATTAATTGAATATGGTCGTAAAACGCACTCAAGTCCTCACAAGTAAGGTGTGGGGGAAGGTAACAAACACATAAATAGAATTTTAATTTTGATGTTCTATTATATTCAATTTTAAGCCAAATGTCCTCAAACTTTGTTTCCCATGAGTAAAGTCTACTGACGTTAATATTTTTATTAATAGCAACAAGTACTCCTCCCCCATCCCTTTTAACCGAGCAAGAGGATTGACGATCCCTTCGGTATACACTGTATCTACTATCTACGAGTTCACTATCAAAAACGCTATCATTTAAATTGGTTTCAGTGAGACATATTATATCAAAATTGGAGTTAAGTATGTTCATATATATTTCATTAGTTTTTGATCGAATTCTATTAACATTTTGGTAGAAGATATCCATAATTTAGAGTGTAAATTTACCTATGTGCTAAGTATGTACCGTTTTCTATTAAATTAAGTTGTCGTCTTATTTATCTTATCAAAACTGCTGGAGTCTTTAATGTATATCGCTATTGCATTGTCATCCTTCCTCATATAAACTTTATCATTACGAACCCAGACGTATTTATATGTAAATTGTTTTGAGAGCTTTCTGGCCTCCGCATGCAACATTTTACACGTTGGAGATGAGTGCTCAGACAAGTAGATACGATGCTACTCTCCTGGGATCATTAGATGGTTTGAATTAAGAGTATCACATATGTTCTTTCCTTTATTGAACCTTTTATAAGCAGACAACAGCATATCTCGGTCGCGCTCACTCTGTAAAGTCAAGATTATACTTCTAGGACGCGGTGAAGTCGGATTAAGTTTGGCCACTCTTCTGACCGAGTAAATATTATTTTCTTGAATTTGAAACCCAACTGTATCACAGATTTTTTTGACGAGTGAAGGTAAGTTTTCTTCTTTTTTTTGGGGTACACATTGAATTTCCACGTTACAACTCCTCGAGGCCTTGTCCAATGTGTCTAAGCGCCGTTCTATTGTTTTAATATTGTTAGTAAGATCGAATTTATCTTTCTCTAGTTCCTTTATTTTATCTTTGGCAGCTATTAGTTCCTGTTTGAGGCTGTTTTGCTCTTCAGCTAAGAATTCTATGGACCTGGTAAGGTCATCTTTCAATGAGTCGATGACTTTACTTATTTCATTTCTGACGTGCGAAACTATATCTTGCATAAGTGATGTTTTAAATTTTTCCATCTTGTTGTCCAGCAGTGATCCGAATTTATCGTATGGGATTGAGCATTCACTATCCGACTGGATCAAACTTTGGTCATTGTTTTCATTTGCAGAGGAAGGTGACTGCACAATCTGTTTTGTAGGTGAAGGTTTAGCATTTCGTTCTTCTATCCTTCGTCTCTTGCGATTCCCCTTATTTTTGGTCAAAAGAGGCGGAGATGACTGGGCAGGCTGAATAGGTGTTGTGTCATCCTTACGTCGATTACTGTTCACATTTGTACACAAAGGACATTTCCAACTTCTATCTGTTTTAGAGTAATGTTCTTTGTATCGATCAGAAGGTATATTGACGCACGTGTAGTGATAAGACTCGCAACAAAATGCACATTTTATTTCTTCACAGGAGTTTACGGTGTTATTACATGCTGGGCAAATCATTTCTAAATGTTCAGTGTTCTAAAATCTTTCACAAAAAAAAAAAAAAAATAAATAAAAAAAATTAAAGTTCCTTTCTCTCTTCTGTCCTTCTGATTTTATTCCATTAATAAACGACAGCACGAATGTAAAAAAAAAAAAAAAGTACTCAATTAATAATAGAATTGTCTTTAAGTGATTTGAACTCGGTGCCTCAATGTTTTTTGTACTTCAAGTTGAGCTACGGGAGCTATAGCTTATCGTTTGAAAATATTGGTTATAACAAGTTTCAATAAAACCGTTATGAATTCTCAAGGTTAACCGGTCATTGAGAACAAAGAAACACTGCGTATTTACTGCTGCACTTCTTACACTCAACTTTTTGTTATAATTTGTTAGTTTATTACTATTACACTTCAGATCACTATAGTTTTTCGAAAAGGTTTGTAACTTTTAAAAGATTTCACTGTTCCATCACTGTTTACATTCCACTTGTCGTCGAAAGATTTTTTTACTTATTTATAACTCAAACACTTGTCAATATAATAGGAAAATATATTTGCTGATGATTTGGACCATATACTTAGAGATTAATCACTTTGAATCTATGAACTTGCAGAAATACTATTTTTAACAATTTTTAAGTACAGAGCTGCTGTTAGCTTGTCGCGCGCGCGAACGACCCCAGAGATAAAGCGATTAAAATAAATTCACCTATTTAAAACAACCCAAAACACTACGCTCTATTTAAAAATCCATTCACTTACAACTCTACTATTTTGTCTATAGGAGATACGCTTTGACCTGAAAACTCTCATCTGCGAAAATCTCGCCTACTTTGATTCAGACCTTAATCGGATTAGAAGAACGATATACCTATAGACTGCCCCCCTAGACAAGTGGCTTTCTATTAGCGTAAAGTTTAATAGAATAGATAAACGAATGTATGAGATTGACATAAGCTGGAGATACGTCACGTGACCGAGCGTAACGAACTAAAACTGAATGACAGTTCACAGTTTGACGTACCCTGACTGACGTTAGAATTCGAAGTTGATTTGAAGCCATAGACATTAGCGTACAATCCAATAGAATAAGCGTTCGCAAAGTTGTAATCCACTTGGCTACCTGTCGTATAGCGTATTCGCTAAGACAGGGATGGGGAAACTACGGCCCGCGGGCCATCTCCGGCCCGCGAAGGCTTGAAATCCGGCCCGCGACCATCATACAAAAATCAAGAGAATATTTCGTATTGTTAGTAATTTCATTCTCATTGGCAATGGCCAGCTTGCATAGAACAATCAATTGTTTCGCTAGCGCGGGTGGTCGTGGCATGTGCTGTGCATGTGCGGTCCGAACGTCGGACACCCCTCCCGCGCGCCCGCCCTCGGATTCCCGTATCCACGCCGCCCCCGCCGCACCGCCTCCGCAGTCCACAGAGTACATTTTTTATCCGCAGTCGGAGTTTTGTCTTACTTCAGATCGCATGATTGTACGCCGTATATTCTTAATTACGAAACTACAACAGTCGCCTAACAGACGGTGAGTGGTGACATTTTTAAATCCACAAGGTAAGATGTTATCATGTTCTTTGTATGTAAATTCTGAAAACAGTTTGTTAATATAATAATATACAAGTAGCATAAATTTCATCACATTTTGTGTCTTAAAATGATTTAATTGTAAAATATGTTTGAGCGATGTAGTGATGTTGGTTTTGTTGTTTTGTTACAGCAGCAAAATGACGACCAAAAAACGGAAAGTTGATTCTGAGTGTCGAGTTTTTAAAGAAGAATGGTCATGGAAATATTTTTTCACAGAATTTAAAGACAAACCAGTTTGTCTCATTTGTAATGAAACAGTTGCAGTTTTTAAAGATTTTAATTTGTCTCGACACTTCTCAAAAAAACATGCAAATGCGAAATATTCGTCTATGACAGAGGCAGAGAGAAAGTCCTTTGTTGAAAGGCAAAAAGATAAGTTACGTGGACAGCAGAACATGTTCACGAAGCAATCTGATACTCAGAAAGCTGCAACACTGGCAAGTTATGTTGTAGCTTACAAAATCGCAAAAAGCAATAAAACTTTGTCGGATGGTGAGTTTGTAAAAGATTGCATGGTGGCTGTAAGCAACATTATTTGTCCAGAAAAAAGTAAAGAGTTTCAATCTTTAGCTTTATCACGGAGAACGATAACTGATCGAATTGACGCCATCGCTGCACAATTATCGTCACAGTTGGAACAGAACTGTAACGAATTTGAATACTTCTCTCTAACCATGGACGAGAGCACAGACGTGAGCGATACTGCCCAATTGCTGATTTTTATTCGAGGAATTGATTCAGAATTCAACATAACCGAAGAATTAGCATGCTTACAATCCTTGAAAGGAAAAACCACTGGAAAAAATATATACGACTCTTGTTTTGAGGGTCTTTCAAAGTTTCACTTGCCTATGGACAAATTATGTAACATAACCACGGATGGAGCACCAAATATGGTGGATAGCAATTTGGGGTTTATGGGTATATTTTGCAAAGAAAACCCTAATAATAATGTATTATTTCTGCACTGTTTAATACACCAAGATGTGTTGTGTAAAGCAGCTATTGACATACAACCCGTTTTGAGTGTGGTTGTTAAACTTATCAACACAATACGTTCACGGGGTTTGATGCATCG
Organism: Colias behrii; assembly: GCA_029959065.1. Lineage (NCBI taxonomy): Eukaryota > Metazoa > Arthropoda > Insecta > Lepidoptera > Pieridae > Colias > Colias behrii. The sequence goes on along the minus strand of JARWMC010000005.1, from coordinate 8,332,557 downwards.
ACAATTCCAAGCATTTCTAAAATCCACCGAAAGCGAGTTTTCTGATCTCCTCTTCCATACTAAAGTGAGATGGTTAAGCTGTGGCAATGCATTTGAGAGAGTGTGGAACTTAAGAAAGGAGATTCAAGACTTTCTGACGGTGCAAGGCAAATGGGACAACTTTAAGATCATGTCTGACGAAAATTGGCTTGCTGATTTCGCATTTTTCACAGATTTGCTGTCGCACTTAAACAAATTGAATTCAAAGCTTCAGGGCAAGAATCAATTCTTAGATGAGCTTTGGGGACATTTAAAAGCCTTCAAATTGCAGCTTAAATTGTTTTGCTGTTGTATAGAGAAAAATGAACTTACCCATTTTCCCAATCTGAGCAGTATATCACCTGTCTCAAACGACAAATTAAAAAGGTTCGCTCAACAGCTGAAGAAACTGCACGAAGAATTTCAAGATTTTAAGATAATTGAGCCTTCACTAAATATTTTTTCGATGCCTTTTAATGTCAACATCGATGAAACACCCGCCAACCTCCAACTTGAACTAATTGAGATGCAATGCAATACCCATTTGAAGCAACTGTTTCTTAACACCAGCAAATTGGAATTTTATAAGTCCATACCTAGGACACAATACCCAAATATAGTTGCCCACGCCCAAAAAATAATGGCTATGTTTGGTACAAGCTATTTGTGCGAACAAACTTTTTCAATAATTAAATTAAGAAAAAATTGTCTTCGTAATAGGCTTTCGGATGACCACCTTTATTCACTACTAAAATGTTCAGCATCACAAATGGAGCCGGTTTATGATGAAATCATGCAAAAACAAAAACAGTTCCACATGTCACATGTCCCCACAAAGACCAGCGCTCTTCAACCTTCTACTTCGCAGCTAACTTAAAAGTTTAATTTAATTACAATTTCCAATTTCTTTTTTATTCCAATAGTTATTTTGTTATATTTCACAATAAATTAGTGTTTCAAAAATACATATCAATATTTTTATTTCAGTAATTAACATAGCCAAAAATGAAACAACTTGGCCCGCCGTATATTTCGTTAGTATTATATTGGCACGCCAAGGAAAAAGTTTCCCCATCCCTGCGCTAAGACGTCAACGTTTGTAGAAAGAGAAACGCTATGAAGCATATGCCACTTGACTAGGCCCTCTGAAATGCCTATTCATAATAACGCCTGGTTTGATACAGAATCTCGGATTTCTCACTAGGTACCTAAAAAATAATCCATTTTAGTTATAACACATACCTTTACTTATTAAGCGATTGTCGAACGCTGTGTCGATTACGTACAGGTAAATTAGCTTGGAGAAATTTTTGCATATGTAGTGGTGTGTATATTACTCAGATCTTAGAGCGCGTTTCCACTATATCGTTCTGGCCTATACAAAAATGTTTCGATATCCTAACATTACTATTTAATTTTATACTTATTCCTAGCAACACTTTTGTTTTCAATAAAAATAAGTTTTTATTTGAAAGAAAATGGTTTTGACTTTATAAAAAAAAATATATCATTCAATTTCACGTCCTTGAGCAAACGACAAGGCGACTACCGTGAAACAATAAAATATCGTGTCCATAATAATTTGTTTCATAATTAATATTTGACCATAATAATTACGAAACAAAACAAATAAATAAATCGTCACTTGATAGTGGAAAGTGGAAACACGCACAAAACCAGAATAAACCAGTTTACGCTGTCCGCAGGTGCCACGTGCAGTCGTTTGGTACCGTTAGAACATAAAGCACACATTTAATTCAAAAATTATAATTATTACGTAGTTTAATTGTTAAATTTTGTATTTGTTGATTGTTGTTATTATTTGTTATTATTGTTATAATATTTGTTGAAGTGTTTAATTTGTGTGTAAGTGTTGTAACTTTATATTGTTAATTCAAAATGGCTCCAGTGTTAAAACATGGTCGAGGCAAGCCTTTGACTTCTCAAACTAAAGAATTAAACTTTACATGTCGTTTCTTTTTCAGGTTAGTAAATTTTTCATTTTAGTAACATTGTTAATGTAAAAGTTATACGTATGTTAAATGTGCAAATATTAAAATAAAGTCTCATCTTTTTCAGAGGAGAAACACATATAGTTTAATTAAATTTAATTTAATTTAATTTAATCCCTTATATATGTCGTGGCCATATCGTAGATTTGCTCATTTCATGATATGATCGATCATTTCGTGAAATGATCGCATTGCATGAAATGATCGAATGTCTATTGGCCACATCATGATGTGGTTTAGGCAGATCAATGATAAGAAATCGTTTCTCGATATGGCCAACTAAACGCGCGGTTTTTTCATGAAATGATCAAAATTATTTGATCATATCGTAAAATAGTTACATTAATTATTGGTAGAGGCGCTGCAAGCTCTGTGTTTATGTGATAACTGATAATATGGCGGCCGCTGGCGAAAATTTAATTATTCGCAGTTAAAAACTTCATAATTCGTTTAATAACAATATGAAGAAAGTCATAGCAAAGAATTTACGACGAAGAGGTTCGAGTACTATGGAAAATGTGGATATCTTATATGTATTGAAGAAAAAATGCGTCTTAAATAAAAGGATTTAAGACGCATTTTTTCTTTTAGGATATATATTTATATATCCTACTATATTATTATGATTGTTTGTTTTTTAAAAAGCGATCCGCTTCTGGCACTCGCCGGCCGCTACCGCGGCACGCTCGCTTTGCTCGCTCGGCTCGTGCGTTGTTTATCAAAGTCTAACCTAACCTAACCTAACTGTTTTCTATTGCAAAAACCATTCGCTTCTGGCATTCGCCGGCCGCTGCCGCGGCACTAACTTAAATGACACTAAACAAGTTCTTAGAATATTCTGAATTTTTTTAATATTTTATGGACTCTCTATATTTTATACGATCTGGCCAAATGTGGATGATCAAATCGTGAAACGTTGACGATTTAACGATCTAAATTTATAAAGAATAGAAAAAATTCGATCACGAGGCGGGACTCGAACCCGCATCCTTTCGCGCCATTCCGGGGCGGATGCCTGACCAATTCAGCCACTCGTGACCCGCCAGAGCAATCGAATTTATTCTATTCTTTCAGTTTTATGTGTCTAATGAAAGAATAGAATAAATTCGATTGCTCTGGCGGGTCACGAGTGGCTGAATTGGTCAGGCATCCGCCCCGGAATGGCGCGAAAGGATGCGGGTTCGAGTCCCGCCTCGTGATCGAATTTTTTCTATTCTTTATAAATTTATATTTATAAAGCATTTGAATGCCATAAAACAATAAATATCGATTTAACGATCTGATCAAACTATGTTGGCCATTTCCTGAAATGCGACCATTTCGTGAAATGATCAATCATATCATGAAATGAGCAAATCTACGATATGGCCACGACATATTATATATAAAATAAAAACTAAAAATAAAATGTTGTTTTATTTTATTTGCTGACCATACACTACTACAAACGCAAAAATTTCTCCAAGCTAATTTACCTGTAGGTACCTTTTATGAAATGCCACTAGATTTTTATTTACTACTAGCTGTTGCCCGCGACTTCGTCCGCGATTACGTCGTTTTTCGTCATTCGTCGTTTAAAAAAATACGTGACACTTTATTTTTGAATGTTCTTAATTGTCTCTTATAAAATTTAACTACATTAAAATTGAATAGTCTGATAAGAAAATCTTAAAATCATCGAAAATCATAGACATCGAAAATCAGAGGAAAACATGAATGAATGTGATTTAAATTCTACATTACTTAGTAATTAAAATAATAATCTAAATTAAATGTAGATTAACAGTTTGAGCGCACCATTATAGAATATGTACCTAAGTAATAAATTACGTTAGTTTACATAGTAACTTTACTAAAAACACGATGACTTTCTTTCGCGCTCGTTACCACAAACTAAGCATGTTTGTGGTACGTGACCCGCGTCACTTGACCCCCCACGAGTTCCCCTCCGTTGCTATGCGAAAATACATTCGTCGCCCTACTGTAGGAAAAATTGTAATACTGTGGCCTGGGCGTTATAACACGCCCAGGGAATTCCTGAGTGCCGATAGACGTCCGTCTATCGGCATTTATACCAATTTTATATTAATATCACCATCTTGAGGAAAAGCTTCTAATGTCGATTTAAAACGCATACATACGAATTAACCTGATGAAACATGTTCTAAAATTGTGAAATGAGTTCAGTTTTAAATTCCAGAAATATTGATTTCTTGTATTCGACTATTCGTCGTAGTCGAATACAAAATATATTTAAAGAAACTGAGGTTGGCCTTCAGGCATAAGGGATCCTATCAAATCATAAACTTGATCTTGTATCTTAAAAGTAAGCATGAAAGGACCCTCTGATAATTGTTGAGCACCAAAGGATCATTTAAAACGCACTACTATAAGAGCTAATATTGTCTAAGAACTGTTTAGATTGCACATGTTCCTCTAAAAGTAGTGATTTCAAAGGTTCCGGTGTATCTTCAAACGAAAGCCGACTCCTTACTCCACTTTAAAGCATTACAAAAAGAACATACTACGTTAATATCGCCTATACAGAAGATGATCTGTAATCAATTGTGAGGTTATAAGCAAACCCACTTTTATATTTGTGGGACCACACCACCGAATTTGTACATTGAACTTCTATGTTTACCTCTAAGTCATTAAGACTATGTCGAAATCTGTCTGCAGTAAGACGGGCCTCTCGCTATTCGTCCGTTTCAAGAGACCAATAGTTTCAATTCTTAATCTTTCATTAAACAAACTTACTAATCGTTCTTGTCTCAAATAATGGTAATATTCGCGTCCCTACTCTAGTCATTGCTTATGCTCATGTTCATCTTCGAGAGATCGAATAATATTATGGTGCACCCTATTATTTGTCAAACGGTCTTCATATTGAGTAAAAGTTTCAGATTCTCGAGATAAAATATGACGATCGTGATCAGCTGTGAGACGTAATTCCCTCTCAGTGAGGGTTTCGGTCTCACGGGATAGTACAATATGCCATTTGCGATCAGCTTTGAGACGTTATACCCTCTCAGTGAAGGTTTCGGTCTCACAGGATAGTACATGCCGTTCGCGGTCAGCTGTGAGCCGCAATTCTCGTTGTGAAGCGGTTTCAGGTTCGGCATAACACATGTTGTTTTCGGTCAATAGTAAGCCTCTTATCTCTAACGATCCTTGAGAACTCTTATTTCTCATTTTCTTAGCTTTGCTTGAATTTCGATATAAAGATTTTTTTAGGTGGCACTGATGCGGGTGAATAAAAATTAAGTTAAAACGGACTAAGAGTGTTATAATCATCAATCATCATCATCAATACATATAATAAAATTGTGGAAAAGTGATGTCTGTACAATTAAAATATGTAGAAAAAAATTAGCAGGTGTTATTATTATCGAGAAATCGAGAGAAACCATTTTTTTCTCTTAAAAGCTCCCCCCTCCCACTTCCCGTACTCCGATTGACCGTAATTTATTTTTCCTTACATTTTTATCATATTCCCCTCCTTTTCTAATGGGTTTCAACTTTCATCCTACTGCGATTTTTTTTTGTTTCAAAAATTATCTACCCTGGTGTATAGGTAAATTTTCCACATAAAATGTCCTTTAAATTATGTCGTATTATATTTTTAACCCCCGACGCAAAAAGACTGGTGTTATGTGTTTGACCGCTATGTATTTCTGGGTGTGTGTGTGTGTGTGTGTCTGTCTATGGCACCGTAGCTGGCTAACAGGTAAACCGAATTAGATGCGGTTTTTTTTGTTAAGCAGAATATTTTCCGACGCTGGTTCTTAGATAAAGGCGATCTTCACACTGCCCCGCATGCTGCATATTGCGTGTCGATGCACCTACGCGCGTTCCTGCGGGAGTGCAGATCTGCATCATCGTGCGGGTTTTTTGCGCACTCACGCGCGTAGGTGCGTTTGTAAATTCACGCACGGCGGCTCTCATTTATTCGCCGTTCTCTGTGGTGGTCGTGCAATACTGAGCATCACGACGCGCGGCACTGCGGGATTCGGTGTGCCATACCTTGCGTCTCGCCCCGCACCTACGCGCGGGGGTGCATGTTTCTCCGCGTGTATGCGCGTGATCCGCATGAACGCGCGTGGTTGCATTTTCAGTGTGTTGGACTGTGCGTGTTTTCTATACAAACGGAGATACTTACAAGTAACGTTAAACACGCAGTCACGCAACATGCAGCGTGGTGCGGGGCAGTGTGAAGATCGCCAAAGTGTATCAAAATCGGTTCATCCACTTATTATACCTACATAGGGGTAAAAGTGGGAATGAAAAAAATGAAAGTTATAATTTATTTTTAAAGATCGTCGGGAAGTTTATGAAATTATTTATTCCTTTTTCTATACACTTTTCTTCGTCTAAACGGTTTAGTTACGTGCTCTCTCTCTCTTCAGCCTTTAGTTACGTGCGTGAGACAGGAAAGATCTAATTTGGATTTGTTGCTGGATTTGATAAAAACTGAGTATCGATTAAGCTGATCAGTGGCTACACCATAGATTATTAAAAACATCCATTTAAGAAAGGAAGGAAATAGAATTTGCTCCTCTCCCCCCCCTGGTTCCTAAAAAATAATATGACATAATTTAAAAGAAATTTTACGTAGAATTAGTTAGGCATTTCTTTTTTGATTTTCGATATTATATAGGTACTAATCATAATTTTTAATTACAATATGTAGTAACTATTTGGTATAGGTTAGGCATTTCATTTCTTGATTTTCTTTAATAAGTTGGTACGTAAGTTTTTTAGCTCAGTTTAGTAAGAAATTTTAGTAAAAATTCTTTTAATTATTTATGGTAGTATGTATTTACTCAATAATTGTATGTTAAGTAGTAATTCAGCATGGGCGTAGCCACGGTGGGGCTGGGTGGAGCGCTTACCCTGGCTTTGATCTGGTAGGTACTAATTGTGAAGGGGAGTGGGCGTGGGCGTGGGATTGGGACTGAACGTGGCATATGGCGTGGGGGTGGGAGTGGGCGTGGGAGTGGGTGTGGGAGTGCGAGTGGGCGCGGGAGTGGGAGCATGAAAATAAAAATGAACATGAAAATGATTTTTTATTGTTGCCCCACCCTGAGCCCATAGTCATAGGTCCCATAGTCACTATTCCACGCGAACGAAGTCGCGGGCACAGCTAGTAGACAAATATAATCAGCAAGCTTTGAACTCATAAGCTCAACCATAAAAGATAGATAGAAAGAGAAAGAGATTTATGATGTCGGGAGATATTTTTTATATAATATGGAGAACATTTCTTTCATACTTGATTTCTGTGTAGCTTTAACCATTAAGGTTGCACACGCGACGAAAGCTTAAAAATGGAGTACCTATCTGCTCTGCTCACGAATATGAAAAATAATTGTACCAAGTTTCGTTTAAATCCGTCGAGTAGTTTTTGTTTCTATAAGGGCCTGTTTCACCACCCTCAAGTAAAGTGTCGAGTAGGCTAATCGCCAGTTAAAGTGACCCGTAACTTCAAGTGCGAGTTTCACGACGTCCGAGTAGCACTAATCATAAGATTAACTGACCCGTAACTTACTTGCCACGTCTTCTGCCAATTAGCGTGTTTTACTCGACGGTTAAGTATTGTCTGTTGTCATTTCTTGCATATCACCAACGATTTTTTTTTAAATAAACGAATAAAAATGGATTTATTTGATTTAATTGATCATCAGTTGGATGAATTAGAATATTCTTCGACACAACGAATAGCAAGGATTCGTGTATTTAAATTCCGTGTTGATTGACCTCGATGAAACTGATTTTTTCGCTAGATTTCGTCTATCGAAATATGCAGTTAACCAAGTGCATAACTTTATAAAACATAAAATAATGCCTACATCGCAAAGGTGAGTGGTATTTTTAAATTATTGAAGTGATTTTACTTATAGATAACCTATCAAATCATATTAATCCCTCCCTCCTATAATATTCAAAGTAGCTACATAAATGTGTTACCTGTTGTTTAAAGTAGGTGTAGTAGTTACCTAACTTATAAAAAATCTTTATTTTAGAAATCAAGCAGTTCCAACAAAAACAAGCCTACTACAAACCTACTTAATATAATAATTTAACAAATTAAAATCACACGCGTATTTCCAACCCTACAGACAATCACAATCCACAACAATTAACAAATTAACAATGCATAAATGACAGCTGCAATAGTGCAATGACGTTTGTCGAGTGACATTGACGTAATATTGAACGAATGTGACGTACGATTTGTTCCGTTACTCATTTAACCAGTAAGTTGTTACTCGGAGCTTATTTTTCGTTTGTGAAATTGACAAAAGATACTCGTAACCTTTACTTGCTGATTAACGTTAATTAAGAAGTAACTAATCAACGCTTTACTTGGAGATGGTGAACGAGGCCCTAACGGTTATACAGACAGACAGACGGACAAAAATTTTTGGCGTCCTCGTGATAGTTATTTAGGAAATATATTTCATGTACAGAATTGACCTCTACAGATTTAATATAAGTATATAAGTATACATATATTTAGATTCCAATTTCCATGTAACGTTAAATTCGACTATACAATAACTAACAGACAACGCAGGTTACTCTCGTTTCCGTAAGTTGAGGCGGCTACATATTCGGTCCTCATAACATCACTTTTTGTGAACGAAACGACAGCGCTTTTTAATTCGATGCCAACACCATCAGAAAAAAGGAAATATTTTTAATTGTGAAAAAATATTATGATTTACACTATTAATACTATTTTAACATTAACACAAAATATAAGACTGTGAGTGTGTAAAAATAAATCCAGCTAGTTTCACATCACACTTATGTTTATAATTAGGTATACGACATGAAAATATATTAATTACCAAGCAAAAAATCATACAGATAAATACTGAACAAAAGTATTAACAGTCAAAGTATATTTTTACTAACAACATGTAAATGATGAAGGAATAATAATTATCAACGAACTAACCTTTTTGTATTAGAGTCCCGCCTCGTGATCGAATTTTTAAAACACGAAGATTTTTAAAAATGTACCCAGGTGTCTAGTTTGACTTAAAATAATAAACATCTACCCTCACTTTTAAAAATGTAGTATATTCACACGAATTATAAGCGCACCTTATAGGGAAGGGAAGATATGGGTTAAAGAGTTAAATAAATAAATAACATAATTATATTTAAATTATTAATTTTTAACATTGTGTTCAGTAGTGTTAACATGTAAATTGATTTGATTTTTACGAAATATCATAGATGGCGCTGTATCAAATTTGTCTTTATACTACTAAGATTCATTAAACAGTTTCTCTGCCCAAATTACGTAAATGACGTAGTTTTTATAGTGTAAAGCTAGATAATAGCATGGCTTACTCAAAAACAACATTTAAACATGAGTCTTTAGATTGTACGCTGTCGTAGTACACGGAATACGTAAGAAAAGTAAATGTTCACAGCTCCTCCCCCGGAGGTGATAGCATGATAATATGTTTAAAAAAGCCTCACCCGACCTGTTAGTGATATTCATGCAAAATTTGAAGTCAATCTATGCAGTACTTTTCGAGATTAGCCCGGACAAACATACAGACAAACAGACAAACAGACAAAAATTCTAAAAACTATATTTTTGGCTTCTATATCGATTATAGATCATGGATTATGTATTCTTTTAAAAAAAAATTCAATGTACAGTTTTGACTTTCCTACGATTTTATTATATGTATAGACTAGTGGTCCGCCCCGGCTTCGCCCGTGGTACCTACATGTTTAAACTATCCTATCTCTCAAGTTGGATCAAACTGCACATGGTGTGCGAATTTTATTATAATCAGTTAAGTGGTTTAGGAGTCCATTGAGGACAAACATTGTGACACGAGATTTATATATACATATTAAGATATGCTATGCCTAGGAAAAGGAGAACATAATATGTGTGTGTTATTTTGAAATAATTAAAATATTATAATAATTAAAATATGAAACCACTCAATATAAGCCTTAAAAATACTTGAAATGGAAAAAAAAATGCTTAATTTAAACCAATTAACAAAGAAGTTTTTAAGTATTGACTTTAGAAGGGAGTGTTTATCTCAGCCCCAATCAATACAAAATATAAAGGTACTCATTATTACTTCTCTAAGTTTCAAAGGCAATCAAACCTTTGTAAAAACGACTTCACTTCGTTTTTGCATTCGAGTCGATTCAAAACTTAAAGGCTCAGGTTTTAATATCCGGCTGAGTGTTTTAGTTACAAAGTAGATATTTTTACTTAAGTGTTTTGACACTTAATTTACTCTGTCTGTTCGTTTCTTTTTCACGCCTAAACCACTGTACCAATTTTGATGAAGTTTGGTACAGAGATAGCTTGACACTTGAGAAAGGACATAGAATAAGTTTTATACCGGAAATCCCGCGGGAACGGGAACTATGCAGGTTTTCTTTGACTACGTGGGCGAAGCCGCGGGCGGAAAGCTAGCTTTCCATAAATATTACCAATTACTTCAATCTTCATTTAGAGAAAAGCATATGCTTTACTAAATATACCTATTGTGTAGGTATATTACTTCTTTATATTCATTAGAAATATCATATATAATGTTTGGGAAAATGACTAGGTATTTAATATTTTTAACCAAATAATAATCCTAATCATTCACACAAAAACGATATCGAGACTTGTCAACCAGCAAATGACAAATAAACGAGAGTTTAACTACCCGCACTATTCTATCGTTTCAAATATAAAGGTGTTTATCGGTAACATGACAAAAACTTATAATGGGTTTTCCCAAGCATACACCGTATCGATTTCCGCGCCTTTAGGAGCGTATTTTGTTCTCGTTCTTATTTCTACACTATTGGACTGCTCATTGTTTATGTTAAATAAGGCAATCATATTGTATTTTAAGATAGTTGCACAGCCAATCGAAGAATTCTGTAATTTATTTATATGACGGTGTTAAACATCTTTTAAAGTATCTTATCACTACATAGTATAAAACAAAGTCGCTTTCTCTGTCCCTATGTCCCTATGTCCCTATGTCCCTTTGTACGCTTAAATCTTTGAAACAACGCAACGGATTTTGATGCGGTTTATTTTAATAGATAGAGTGATTCAAGAGGAAGGTTTATATGTATAATAACATCCATTAAATAGCGGAGAAGTACTGTTATTTTTGAGGTTTTTAATGTGATGTCGTAAAAAATGACATTTTTTCCGCTTACATTGCAAACGCAGGCTGAACCCTACGAGTTTTATCAAAATAATGTACTAAGTATTATACACATTGAAAAGGTCTACAGAAAAGTCCGCGATGGTATATGTCTATCTCTTATGGATAACCCACAATAACTTTTTTTTGTCATTTACTTTGTACGACAAATAATGGCTAATTTTCGAAGCGATTTTAACCAATACAGCATTAATCCTTAACCAATTAAATGCCTTGAATACATTGTTCATTTAATATAGATCTATATGGCCCTTTACACCGTATGATTTAAGTGAATATTTTCGAAGATATTACAGATTTAAAAATTGCGGGAGTAGACGTATATTTTCGGGCCGCTATGTTTTTATATACAACGTTCACAGTTTTTCTGCAGTGTATTTAGTATCAGCATTGCACCCGTGCGAAGCCGGGGCGGGTCGCTAGTATATTATATTTTGTGGTCAATTATATAAATTGGTATTATTGTTATCATAAATTTTTAACAACAATTCCACTATAGATTGTAATTTAATTAAAAGCCATTTAAAATGAGTAAATTATTATACGTATTTAGTAGTAAAATTTCTTGAAATCTACATTTAATGGAATAGTACAATTTCCTTCTCAAAAATAAGAGCAGCTTCTATCGCTAGCCATTTAAATGAACTTACAAGATATGTTTGCTCAACGTATTGAAGTTAATATTAACCTCAAACATTGTCTGTTTACTCAAGAATTCCACAAATAATATGAGAAGATTCAAATAAAATAATAAAACAGACAATTTTTTGTTAGTATTGAATACATATTGTAAGAATTATATCAATTTAGGCTCCACATTACAAACACTATCTAGGTAAATGGTAACCTCCGTAATATCTTTACACTTATCTACTATACATATTAGTAAAAGTATAGTTACTTTACCTGATTCACTGATTCATAAGTCAAACATAATCAAGCGTATGTCTTAAATGGACTATAATTTATGTACATACTAGCGACCCGCCCCGGCTTCGCACGGGTGCAATGCTGATAGTAAATATACTACAGAAAAACTGTGAACGTTGTATATAAAAACATAGCGGCCCGAAAATATACGTCTACTCCCGCAATTTTTAAATCTGTAATATCTTCGAAAATATTCACTTAAATCATACGGTGTAAAGGGCCATATAGATCTATATTAAATGAACAATGTATTCAAGGTATTTAATTGGTTAAGGATTAATGCTGAATTGGTTAAAATCGCTTTGAAAATTAGCCATTACTTGTCGTAAAAAGTAAATGACAAAAAAAAGTTATTGTGGGTTATCCATAAGAGATAGACATATACCATCACGGACTTTTCTGTAGACCTTTTCAATGTGTATAATACTTAGTACATTATTTTGATAAAACTCGTAGGGTTCAGCCTGCGTTTGCAATGTAAGCGGAAAACATGTAATTTTTTACGACATCACATTAGAAATCTCAAAAATAGCAGTACTTCTCCACTATTTAATGGATGTTATTATACATATAAACCTTCCTCTTGAATCACTCTATCTATTAAAAAAAACTACGCATCAAAATCCGTTGCGTAGTTTTAAAGATTTAAGCGTACAAAGGGACATAGGGACAGAGAAAGCGACTTTGTTTTATACTATGTAGTGATGTACCTACCTTAATCAAATTACATCGAAGAAGAATAAATTGGTGTTCATTGAATTTGGATGATAAGATTGTAACACACTGAATATAGGTACCTAGTAAAAGTAGATGTATTTTCATTAAATAAATATTAATTAAAATTAATAGGTACTTTTATACAATAGGTATGTAATTTGTTTCGGTTTAATAAGATCACTGTATTTTTAATAATTATACTGGCTTAAATACTTTCTAATACGACACTGCATTTCTTTAGATTGTCAACATACCTATAAGTCATAAGATTATCGTCTTAGGAACAATAGTTAAATTCTTATAATTTCGAAGGGGTCAAAAGTATATGGATGTGGAAGAGAAGTATATTATATGGTAAATTCCGTAATTTCCAGACCATAATTTGGTACACATATTCGGAATTGGTTCAGACCGATTTTGAAGAGAATTACAACTTACAATGAGCAATGAACTAATGACCCTTATAGACTTATGTAGGTCTTTCAAATTCCTGGCATCTTAACTAGAACGCTGCCTATACTTTGCGAATATACCTACCTATGTTTTATTTTAATACATATTACACAATACATAAGTTTCTTGTCCCGTTTACATTTAAGGGTACACGACTTCGACTTTATTAAAATTAAATATTGTATAACAAGCTTAAATCATAACGATTTTAAGTGGGTGTATGATGATCTAACATGATGATGATGCACACTGTTGTCAGCATTTTAAACCGATTAGGTACCTATATAAAAAAGAAATATTTAAAACTAGATTTCCGCCCGCGGCTTCGCCCGCGTTTTCAAAGGAAAACCCGCATAGTTCCCGTTCCCGTGGGATTTCCGGGATAAAACCTATCCTATATGTTAATCCAAGTTACCCTCTATATGTGTGCTAAATTTCATTGTAATCGGTTCAGTAGTTTTTACGTGAAAGAGTAACAAACATCCATACATCCATACATCCATACATCCATACTTACAAACTTTCGCCTTTATAATAGTATTAAGATTTATATTATAATTTTATTTGTAACCATAAGCAACGATTTGAGAACTTCCTTCGTTTTGAGATTGTCTGCTGAATGAGGTTATCTTTGATTCTCCACCTTGGCCCTTGCGTGTGTGTAGTGAGTGTACCTAATGTTTTAGTTGGATGAAAAATAATTACCTATTTTGCATTGGGATGGCTGCTTACATTTTTTTGCATTCTATCGATTCCTTTTTACAATGATAAGGGAACCTACATTATTTTTCTTCTGAAATAAAAACTTCCAATTACCTGTTGTTGTGCAAGTAACACAAAATTAGCTAATATAATGATTAATTACCATAACAATTAGTTGTACAAACGAAATGATTAGCACTATAATACCGCAAGCTTGCGGATTACGACGACCTCAATTTTTGTTCCTTGTTGGGTTCGTGGAATCCAATAATATATAAATAGTAGACCCGCACTGAGCTGAATAAGCTTGTCCCCAAAGTTTAAATGAAAATTAGATAGAAGATTTGATTTGAAGTAGTATTGAACAATACAAAATAATATGTAGGCGCTTTTTTATTCTCCTGAAAAATATTACATCAGTCACATCAATTTTGCAGTGCTATCGCATCTTATCACCTACATTAAGATGATCCCTCAGTTATGAAACTTTAAAAACGAGAGATAACTTCTCCCAACAAGATATCGATTATTATCAAGTATGAATTCATCGAATATCAAAAACGATGCTACAGCTCCCACGGCGGCACCGTGCCGTGCTGACAACGGTCATGAATACGATCTTGCATACAGACAGCGATGCAGTTCAGTGGTTCAATGAATTGTACCGTGTCGTGCAACGCACGTGTCGGAGCTACCCACAGACTCCGCACTACGGCGTGTCGCGCAGCCGACCGCTCGCGCTTAGTCACGGCGCTCGCGCCTCCATAAAACAACCTGCGATACCGCGCTGTGTTACCTTGACTTGTGATATATTTTATCTGTGATATTAACTGTGATTATGGGATTTTTGGATGTTTCCTTCGCCGTCTTCAAGAAGTGCCCCAATCTTAAATTTAGGAGGAAAAACAAACATCCCCGCAGGTACGTTATAACTTATACGTAAGAGTAATAAAGCAATAAACGGTCGTTATCAAATTATTATCAGTTCGCCCGTTCATTGATAATATTCGGGTCTTTTATCAGATGCTTAATATTTATCTCAGTTTTTGATTTCATCACAAACAAACAGTATTGCATTGTAGCTATTGTTCCGTTATTCATCGTGGGATTAAGTTTCTTATTAATGATTTTGAAATTGCAAGTATGGCAATGAAATGTAAATACAATTTTTTTACTAATTAGCTATGTTCATTTGAATTTACTGCAAATATTTTAACAAAAGAATTCAAATTTGTCAAAACAGAATTATTTTTAAAATCAAACTGTTACTTTTATAGCATTATAGATCGTGAATAAGTACGTGACATCCAAGTAAATAATTCGTGATGCCGGTAATGACGCAGTATATTAGAGTTGTGCACAATTATTAAAGACCATGTCGAAGCTAAACCGCAAGTTGAGTAGGAACCTATCCTCGCTACATGAAGTTATTAATATACCTATTTTATGACTGCTATTTAGTTTAATCTAGAACATCTAAAATTTGCTTTTAAATCTATCCATTTTTTAATTAAAACGATTTAACTAACATGCATTTCTATTCCTTAACCTAATAAAGGGTATTTCTTTAGAAATTTGCGGCACGAATTAAGGGGGGGGAGGGGAGGGAAGGGGAGGGGGGAGGTAAGGGGAGACCCCCTATAAAGTGGGGGGGGTGCGGAAACCCCCCCTTCTATTTTTTTTTAATTTTTTTTTGAGATTATATCTATAAATATTATATCTATGAAATATCTATAAATGATTAATCTATAAATATAAGTTAGAAATATATCGAAGATTATGGGCTTTCTTGACTGCTCCGGCGCTGCAGAACGTGGCGCTTGCCCCCGTGTACCTCGTTGCAGGCAGGAGTCTTCACTCGCCTTCGTAGCTTCGGCTTATTGGTCGCACACTCCTCAGCACACGCGGACGCCACGCTCCTCCGCGCCTCCGACTTTTATAATACACTCTAGTGTATGACAGACAAGTACTACGTGGAATCAGGGTGGAATCAGGGTGGACAGGGGTTATTCAAATCTTGTATAGTTACATGTTTGATACAATTTACAATGGCAATGAATGGATCCATTTTATTTTTTTCCACCCAGCGTCTCCACATATTCTATAATATTATCACCGAAGTTTGCTGGGTGGTTATAGTTATCTTCTTTAAAAAATGGTTGCCTGTAAAGTCGGTTTTACGGGCGAAGATTTTACGTGACAACGTCTTTTTCTCGGTAGAATATTTATGTGCTGCGCGCGCGGCAGACCGCGGGCCTCTCTCTCGTTCGGTGACTCATCGTAACGTTACCGAGCGTTACACTTTTTCATAAGTGACTCCCAGTCGCAACCTAATTTAAGACGTTGTCACGTCAAAAATCTTTTTACAACATGCCACTGGGACTCAAATGGGTCAAGGGCAACAAATGGGTTGTCTGGGTCTGAGTGATTAACTTTTTTATGAACATACCCATATTGCCCCAAACAATCATATGCTCGCCAATAATCCGTATGAATTGTTGTCCCCTCAGCAACATGCTTTTGAATGAACTATGGTTTTTAATATGTACATTAAGACATTTGTTATATCTTTCAAACACAATTCTTGTAGTTTTGTCAATGTAACTCAAACAATTTTGAACATAATCTCAAAAATTAAAAAAAAAAAATTCTCTGTAATTACACGTTTCCGCACGAAAAGCCGCTAATGTATGTTTCGGGGCATCATTATCGATCGATAAAAATTAAAATCGCGCCGAAATTCGTGCCGCACGTTTCTAAAGTCAACCCTAATAAAGACCCATAAATGCACTATGTATTTTCGAAACAGTAGTAAGTAACGGAACCTACGATTATGGTTGTCGATTACGTCAATGTTACTATTTAAAAGTATAATATTAAAACACAAATTAAGGCCTAAAGAGGAAAAAACACAAAACATTTTAAATCGATTGGACAGAAAAATAAGTTGTACACCATATACTTCTTTGAGCACCTTGGATAACTTTATAATTTTAATACGACAACAAGATATAAATAAACCTTGAAAATAAATACAAAAAATAGTTAAATATAAAAAATAAGCCGTCGATGGCCCTACGCATAAATTGTTACATCACGGCGAATGCCATTCGGTCCGCGATCAGCGAACCGGAATCACTGGACCCTAACCTTGGCAGTTGCGGACCGGTTAAATATGCGTTTGTAGGGTTACCTTATCACTTTAGTACACGGGATTCTAATTCTAATCCCTAAACCACTTATTTATAGATGTCCTTGGAAATGTTCAAAACGAGGGACATATTCCTCTTCAAACGAGATGTGACTATCAATGAGTTTATAGAAAATCAAATTCTAATCCTGAACATAAAAGCTTAATTTTACATTTGCAGTTTATTTTGCCAAATATGTAAGGATCGATTGCAATATAATATGTGAAATCTTCTGCCTTTGTTATACCTACGCGCGTATAGAATTGGCAATGAAATATGTAATTTTTCAAATCAGTTATTCAAATGGCATATATAACATGTCATATAACTTTTATGAATTTACTTAATTAAATTTATTAAAATAATATGTTTTTGAAAGTCTTTTATTCGACTTCTTAATTATATAATTTATATAATATGGAAACTAAATTGTTATACATATGAGAGGAATTTGAATGCCAAGGTCGCGGATTTCTAGTTCTGAATAATCTAATACATGTTGAAGAATATAAAAATTCTAAAGCTCGAAGGTATTTCTTCGTCGTTCTTATAAATTATAATGAAATTTTATTATAATCTAAATGCTGTTTTTTTTATTATACTAATGAGTGATGATAGTTAACATGCACAGACATAAAATACTCATTAGTTACGGTAAAGGCAATTATAAGATTGCTTGCAATCACTTAAAAAAATAATAATTGGTTTTTAATAATTCTATCAACGTCATGCCTTTTCTCTAAAATTGGATATTAGGAATTTATTCATGTATATGTCGTGGCCATATCGTAGATTTGCTCATTTCATGAAATGGCCAATTTAGTTTGGCCAGATCGTTAAATCGTCAACGTTTCACGATTTGGTCATCCACATTTGGCCAGATCGTCGATCTGGCCAAACGTGGATGGCCATTTCATGAAATGCGACCATTTTTGTTTCTTTTTTAAAAAGCGATTCGCTTCTGGCACACGCCGGCCGCTGCCGCGGCACGCTCGCTTTGCTCGCTCGGCTCGTGCGTTGTTTATTAAAGTCTAACCTAACTGTTTTCTATTAAAAAAAACATTCGCTTCTGGTATTCCCCGGCGCTACCGCGGCACTAACTTAAATGACAATAAACAAGTTCTTAAAATATGTATTCTGAACTTTTTAATGTTTTATGGACTCTTTAAGATATTTTATACGATCTGGCCAAATGTCGATGACCAAATCGTGAAACGTTGACGATTTAACGATCTGATCAAACTATGTTGGCTATTTCATGAAATGAGCAAATCTACGATATGGCCACGACATATATAAATTGAAGCAGTCCACTAGAATGTAATAACAAAGAGGTAGCGAAGGTGTCCCAAGCTTTGTTTTGACCTTATCCTACTAAATTGTGCAAATTTAGTCGGTTTAAATTATATGCGTTGTAACTTGTAACTCGGCTTAGAGTTTACTCGGCGTGACAGCCAATGACGAAATGGTCCACTGAATTTTCATGAATGAAGGTCACCGCTTAAACTAGACAATTTTACCAAATAAAGTTATCGCTTTATAACATTTTGTATGCAAAATATTAACGTAATTTTGGTTATGTTAATTCTCGTCGTAATTCGATAATAGTTTTATGTATTGTATCCATCCTTGGCATCCATTGGCATCCTCGTTATGGTTGCCAGCCACGCGTTTGTTATTCAAACAATTACCTTTTTTTATTACCATAACTTTTTTTTTTATTTATTATTGCGCTTTGTTCGATCGTTATAAATGTTATATGTTTAATGTTTTTTTTTTTTATTATTATTATTTTCTATTAAGAAAATATTAAAAGAAGTGGATGGGTAACCCTAATTCTGATTGAAACAACTACGGCCTACGCGCTATCAAACTTATTCAATTTATTGTAAACTTCTATCAAGTAATTTATTTATGTCGCATAGCCTTCATTTACGTTGCGAAAAACAAAAACAATTTTGCAAAAGCTTCTAGTATGCACACTGCATTGTTATTGACTTCGTGCCTTAAAATATGACGAAATTTATTTCCATCATTTATAGATAAGTATTGGTAAATAATAATGATTCGAAAGTCCCTGCGAACTAATAAAAAATAACAATAATTCAATTAAAATATTATGTAATAGCTATTATAAATAATGCATCATAAAGTCTTATATTATAATAATATCCTTTCGAAGCAATAAAATAATTTTCCATTTGTATACTTTACGGTACAAATTGTAACAAATATATTTAAACACATCTTCAATCAATTGGAAATACAACCTATGACCCAATTTAATGTTTCCGGGCTGATCTTTGCGTTATAGTTTATACCTGCAGCTTACAACGTAATATAAACTTATAAGGCGAGATTAAATTAATTATATCTACTTTGAGGAAACGTCAATGCCATTCATTACCTACTTAATAAGTGCCGCTGAAGGTAAGAATGACCACTACATTGACCTTCTTGAACGCTTATATCGGTATAAACTTGAATTTATTGTTTTTAATTCCGTACGAAATAATTGTATCCTTTTTAATGCGTAGGTCTTCAAGCGAAGAGTGAACCGGTACCTACTAGGGAAGCGCGTACCATCTTAGACCGCATCTTAGCTTTCCATCAGGCGAGATTGTGGTCAAGCGCTTCCCTATCTAGAATAAAAAAAAAAAAAAAGGTATTAATGAGGGTTGCTGTTATGTATGAATTATGATGTGTATATTGTACGAAGTTTTATAAAGAAGCATTAATCTAGAAGGTTTCAGTAAATTAACTACGTATTGCTTGGAGTTGTGACGAATATTTCAATTTAAAATTTTGGTTATGTTAATTTTCCGCATACCACACATATATCAGAGTTTTATTGAACATCTTTAAACAAATATACATTTACTATATAACAAATTGAACAAACAAAATAAAACGAACGTGCCATTTAGATGCTCAATATGGCATTGAAAAAAAGTACGCTACGAATACCTCCGTAGTTTTTTGAAAGGTATTTTTAGGGAACGTCGGTTACCTAAAAATACCTTTATACACGGAAATCCTTTCAAAAATTAAACCAATAATAACTGCGTAAATGATTTATAACCAGGTACCTTCGACGAATCTTTTTCGTACTGTGGCTTATGATAATAGAAACGGCAATTTACAGTTATGGTCGAATGAATAGACAATTGATTCGAGAATAGCGTCAATTGCATCGAGATCTATTTAAATTGCAACAATATGGTATAAGTAGGTATATGTACTTTTATATTCAACACTTATTTATAAATTAGTATTTTAACTATGCTCATAAGTATGTTTATTATGTATGTCTATACGCTTTTATAAGAACTGTGTGCTTTTAAATAGGAAGTGAGTGATATAGGTTCTTTATTTTTAAGGAAACAACAAGAATGGAGATATACTTACTAGGCGTTTGCATGTTTTTTCAACTGTCCTTGACTTACTCAACAAAATTGAGTCGAGTCAGAAGTCAAATGACCAAAGTACGTAATTATACGTACGCAAGGAAGTAATTAGGATAAGGAAGGAGATTGCTTTTCGAATAAATAAACAAAGTTAAGTAAGAATGAAGAGATGAAGATGGAGGAGGCTTTTACCCAAAAGGGGCCACCTAACAAGGACTAGTATAACTAAAATGGCATATGTATATATATTAATTGTAAGGTGGAAATAAATAAAGCTTATTATTATAAGTAAGAATGAAGAAATTTGATGTATTTTAATATCTTAATGATATTTTGAGTTTACTATTCGGCCCAGTATGTAGTAGTTTTTATTATATAACGGTCAATCAAAGCTTGCAGCTACCTAGAAACGTATCAGTTACTAGACAAACGATGATAGATGATCGACATCGAAAGTTGCAGCACTTTGGTCACAACTCGCAACTCACTAGACCTCCCATATTATTTTATAGGACGAAATTATTATGTTTGCGAAATTAATATGTGAATTTATATATAAATCCCACTAAAGTTAATGAAAGTTTAATTTAAGTTCATATCAGGGTTTTGTTATTTAAAATTGTAAGGCCAGGTACAAGCTTAATGTCCTTGCGTTACATTGATCTTTAGTGCAAAAACAAACTGTATATCTGCGCATTTGGAATCGGGTTGACAGTTTTATGCTTGTTGTTTGTGCTTTTGTTTATAAGACATTCCGTACCTGTATTAGGTACCTACGTGTTCTTTTAGGAACTTTAATTTTCGTTTTGCCTTCTTAATTTTGGATATTGTTTTCCAAATTATAGATAACTAAAAAACGCACCCTAAAAAACGATCTTACTCGCCAGACACGGCAATAAACCTACTACTAATCTTATCTGAGAAGCGAAATTGCTTTATTGTTCGAAAATACGGGTAAATTAGTAACGTGAATGCAATTTATAATTAGGGGTTACCCTCTTCGCCTCATCGCTGAGATCAAAGCACGTAGTTCTTGTGGATAAGCAGCCGGATTAATGGTTTTATGGAAATAATAATAATAATAATGACGACCCCATCGCCCACGGTTGGAATATCTGTTGTCTACGTGACAACAGATATTCCACCCGTGCAATCAGTCAACCCGCAGGACACCTTGTGGCGTGGTGTCGGGGAGTAGCGACCCCGCGGGAACCGAGTGCTCCCGGGGGAGGCCCCTGTCTTCATCTCCGGCTCGCCTTCACCGGCCGGTCGGAGTGAAGCCTGACGAGGACAGGACCCCCACCTCTGGCTTGCCTTAACCGGCCGGCCAGAGTGGAGTCGCGAGAGCTTTTAGCTCGAAGGGTGGATGCGAATCATAAGTGGCGAGTGGGCACGTGATGCTGGACCCTCAGGGAGCGCGTGATCGTCGTTTAAAGTCCAGGGACGCCTCTCCACCCTTAGCTGCTCACAATATGTTGCCCCCTTGTCGCACTATTGCAGCGACTTATTTCGGGGGCCCATACAGTGAGAGGGCGAGTCACCACCTGCCAACATATTTTTACTTTCTTTTAGTAGAAAGGCAGGTGCCATAGTTTCCCATAGTCCCCAATACCAGTCCATTTAGCATCCCAATCCATAGCCCAGTTATTAAATTTCCATACCCTGCAATAGTCCTACATCGGCCGCGGACTGCCTAGGACTGTATCTCTATAGTGCAGTCATGGGCAGGCTGCGGCTGGTGTCCCACAACACATTAAAATTCTCGAAAGGGCCTCTGCGTGTTGGATCCGTGTCCCCACGTAAGCCTTCCAAAGATCCGGGTACCGTCCTTCTGATGGTACCCGAGTATTATGGAAATGAGAAACATAAATAATAAATATTTCGGGACAATTTTCACACACGGCACGATCTGATCCCATACTAAGCTTTCGCTTGTGTTATGGAAACCAGATGGCTGATAAACATACTATATATAATTTTAAATACATATATATAATTTTAAATAAATACTTATATAGATAATTAACACCCAGACACAGAGCAAACATCTATGTTCATCACACAAATATTTGCCCCGGGTGGGAATCGAACCCACGACCTCTGGCTTGGAAGGCAGGGCCACTACCAACCAAGCCAACCGGTCAACCGGTCGGGAAATGGTTAATGCTTTCAAACAGGGCTGTCCAGGTTTATAAGGTCAAATTATAATAAAGACCCTTGAACTCAACGATACAAAATAAGACCTATAAAGTACATATAAATACAATTTATATATTTCGGTGTTTTCTACTTAATTTTTTCTATACAAATCATTCAGATTTTCGATAGTGTTTTGGAGAATCGTGTTGTATTTCAGCGTATATAGAATACTAGCTGCTCCGCGCGGTTTCACCCTCGTGGCTCCACTCCTGTTGGTCGTAGCGTGATGATATTAAATGGGCTATCTAACACCGAAAGAATTTTTCAAATCGGACCAGTAGTTCCCGAGATTAGCGCGTTCAAACAAACAAACAAACTCTTCAGCTTTATAATATAAGTATAGATATAATACTTAACAATTATTTGTTCTAGTTTAGACAGCCCTACGTAAACTATGCTTTTGCTGGAATTCTTCGTAGAATCTTATCAGCTGTGCTTTTATAATATGGCGAGGTATACCTAATATTTTTATGATAATCTCTAACCTTTTACCCGGAGATTCCAGTTCATAATGAACTGCTTTTGTATTCTCGTAGAATAGAAGGCTGTATTAGATAAAGCAAGGGAACTTTGAATTTAAATTTTAAAATTAATAGGTGCTTTATTGATCCTTGATATCTATAAAGCAGCATATCTATATATCCGTTTGTATTATATGCTGTTATCATGTGTAATGATTGATATGTGCAAAGTATTCAAACGGCGAAGGAGTCTCATTATTATTTTTTCTTAAAACTTATAAATGATATTGTATTCTAAATTCTTGAGTCACTTTTTATAACCTTTTTGCCTTGAATTATAAAAAAAATCAAAATAACATTACCGACTTCGAGATTATAAAACTATAGTTACAAAACATATTCTCTTTCATATCCTTCGTTATTACCAATCCTTTTGCTATCAAAACCATTCCACCGTTATGTTTTGAAAGGCCTGTAGCTGAGGATGTCAGGACAGCATATGTCTGCAGTATGGTGTCTGGGCGCTCTAGAAATTTTAAAAATTATTCACGTTTGCCTGTGACATGTTTCATAATGCATAGTTATAAAGAGATTGTTGTACGTAAAAGTGCATTCAACTGCAATGTTTAGGATAACATGAATTTAAGAGCGGCTTGTTCAGACAATTTAGGCATTTTAGGCACTGAGACGGCTCGCGCCCGCGTTGCGCAGGAGCCGGCGCGACATGAACTCCGGTGACTTATGAAGGCGGGCGATTACGCCACAGTATAAATAAATCAGTAGTTCGATTTTATTTGCTATCGTAGGAATGTTGTTGATAAATAAATTTACTACTTATCCTATACCATTAAACGAGCAATATTTGCATATTTATATATTTGTTTGTATATATACAGTGTGGAAATTTTCGATGTGCCCTGAAAGGAAAGTACTTGAAATACTAGGGATAGCAAATTTTTCTGAAAGGAAACATTCCTTTTTCAAATTTTATTTTATTATTCAAATCGATAGAAACAATATAAAAGATAATTTATTGTTAATTTCTCGTAAAAATATTTGCTCTTAGAAATAAAAATATCATGGAATCGAACATTTTTATTGTAGAATCAACATCATCTAAACATAAAGAACGCTTCTGGTTTATTGGTCTATTTTATAAATACATTTAAAGTTTAAAATGAAACTCTCGTTCTGGATACATTAATTTATTTTCTTCTGAAAATATTGGTAATAATAATTAAAAGTAAAACAAATAAAAAAGGCAAAATAATAATTGAATATAAGTATGTAATAAGTATGTTAGTGTATTCAACCAACTTAAAAAAGTGTGACTATTTTACAACAATTTGAATAATAATCAATTAATGATTTGTATTATTGTATACAATATCGAAGCTTTTTAAGAAATGTATAAAATACTTCTTTATGAATTATTAATTATTTATCATACATCATAATATTATGTTACCGGCAATATATTAAACCCTTCTTAGTAAATGTATGTTATTCCGAGAAACGCGAACGGTCGGAATGAAATAAATTATATTCGTCACATTACCTATGATATCTTTAAATCTGAACTTTTCCTAAGTAGCAAATGTGGGTGTTTTTTGGGGTAGCGATTAACCAATATGAGGTCAAAACTAAAATCCAAGATGGCGCCGACGAAAATTTGAATGTTTTCGTCATGGGTGTCATTTTCAAAGAGTTGGAGTAGCTATTAATCAATATGAGGTCAAATCTAAAATCCAAAATGGCGCCGACGAAAATTTGACATCATTTCGTCACGGGTGTCATTTTCATGGTTTTTGGGGTAGCTATTAACCAATATGAGGTCAAAACTAAAATCCAAGATTGTGTCGACGAAAATTTTACATCTTTACGGCATGAGTTTCATTTTCAAGGTTTTTGAGTCAGCTATTTACAAATCCCCAATGTTACCGTCGATAATTTGGTATATTTTTCTTACAACCGTTTACATATTTTTCGAGCAGAATTCAGAAACCTTGAAAATGACACCCATGCCGAAAAGATATAAAATTTTCGTCGGCACCATCTTGGATTTCAGTTTTGACCTCATATTGGTTAATAGCTACACCAAAACCATGAAAATGACACCCGTGACGAAAAGATGTCAAATTTTTGTCGGCGCCATCTTGGATTTTAGATTTTACCTCATTTTGGTTAATAGCTACCTCAAAAACAATGAAAATGACACCCGTGACGAAAAGATGTAATGTTTTCGTCCGCGCCATTTTGGATTTTAGTTTTGACCTCATATTGGTTAATAGCTACCCCAATAACCATGAAAATGACACCCATGACGAAAATATGTAAAATTTTCGTCGGCGCCATCTTGGATTATAGTTTTGACCTCATATTCGCTAATAGCTACCCCAAAAACCATGAAAATGACACCCACGACGAAAAGATGTCAAATTTTTCGTCGGCGCCATCTTGGATTTTAGTTTTGACCTCATATTCGTTAATAGCTACCCCAAAAACCATGAAAATGACACCCATGACGAAAAGATGTAAAATTTTCGTCGGCGCCATCTTGGATTTTAGTTTTGACCTCATATTGGTTAATAGCTACCCCAAAAACCATGAAAATGACACCCATGACGAAAAGATGTAAAATTTTCGTCGGCGCCATCTTGGATTATAGTTTTGACCTCATATTCGTTAATAGCTACCCCAAAAACCATGAAAATGACACCCATCACGAAAAAAGTCAAATTTTCGTCGGCGCCATCTTGGATTGTTGTTTCATAAAAATAATATTTGTCATACTCATTGAATACAGATCAACCAACATCATAATATTCTTTCTACTAGTACTTCAAAACTTTGCCGCTATTCCTATTCAACAATCCATAAGAAAGAGGATCTCAGGCAAGGTAATTTTTAAAACATAATTTTAAATCACTACATAGTATAAAACAAAGTCGCTTTCACTGTCCCTATGTCCCTATGTCCCTTTGTACGCTTAAATCTTTGAAACTACACAAAATATTTTGATGTGGTTTTTTTTAATAGATAGAGTGATTCAAGAGGAAGGTTTATATGTATAACAACATACATTAAATAGTGGAGAAGTACTGTTATTTTTGAGGTTTCTAATGTGATGTCGTAAAAAATTACATTTTTTCCGCTTACATTGCAAACGCAGGCTGAACCCTTCGAGTTTTATCAAAATAATGTACTAAGTATTATACACATTAAAAAGGTCTACAGAAAAATCCGCGATGGTATATGTCTATCTCTTATGAATAACCCACAATAACTTTTGTTTGTCCTTTACTTTTTACGACAAATAATGGCTAATTTTCGAAGCGATTTTAACCAATACAGCATTAATCCTTAACCAATTAAATACCTTGAATACATTGTTCATTTAATATAGATCTATATGGCCCTTTACACCGTATGATTTAAGTGAATATTTTCGAAGATATTACAGATTTAAAAATTGCGGGACGTAGCGTTTGCGGCGGTACCGGCCGGCCGCCCGGCTATATATTTTATACCCGTGCGAAGCCGGAGCGGGCCGCTATGTTTTTATATACAACGTTCACAGTTTTTCTGTAGTGTATTTAGTATCAGCATTGCACCCGTGCGAAGCCGGGGCGGGTCGCTAGTTACAAATAATTGTAATATGAAACTTATACATTACAGTTGATTTGAAGAATAAAATAGAAAATTTTATTTTTTTACATTTTTAGTTCTTTCGATTCCCGGTCGAAGAATATGAATTTATGAAAATCTTTGAATGCAGTTCTTTTTCTTTTTAAAAATAAAGGAAATTTGCTATCTCCAGTATTTCTAGTACTTTCACCCAGGGCCCATCGAAAATTTCCACACTGTATTTACAAACAAATATATTAATATGCAAATATTGCTCGTTTAATAGTATAGAATAAGAAGTTAATTTATATTTACAACAATAATCCTAAGATAACTAATAAAATCAAACTACTGATTTATTTATACCGTGGCCGTGCTCGCCGTTTTACTCGCCGCTCGGTTCTAATACGCGAGCGGCGACTACAACGTGGTCGGGAGCAAAACTAGCACAGGTCCTCCCTCGATGACGTCCGGCTGGACTCTGGCGGCACTGACGTGGTGCGCGCCAGTGTTGCCAACAGAACTGGCCCTAATGTCGCCGTTTTTCATGCATGAAGTAGCCTAATATCGCCGAATTTCAGTTGTAGTAGCCTAAAGTAGCCCAAACACCAAAATATCAATATGAATAAAATAAAATGTAGTTTTCATCAATTTATCTATACTTACTAATATTATAAAGCTGAAGAGTTTGTTTGTTTGAACGCGCTTATCTCAGAAACTACTGGTCCTATTTGAAAAATTCTTTCGGTGTTGGATAGCCCATTCATCGAGGAAGGCTATAAGCTATATATCATCACGCTAAGGCCTAAGACCAACAGGAGCGGAGCCACGGGGGTGAAACCGCGGAGGGCAGCTAATTTATAATATGTTCCAGTGTGATAAATAGACATAAGCCATCTTTAAAACACGCTATGAGCGTTACTCCCGTTCAACGCGTACCGGCCGCGGCCACAGACATGCCAAAGAGCATTTTCATTTTTTTATTTCATTTTTTTTTTTCACCTTCTAGGGAAGCGCGTTCCATCTCAGACCACAACTCAGCTGAACATCAGGCAAGATTGTGGTCAAGCGCTTCCCTATTCCCAATAAAAAAAAAGCTGTATTTAGAGCAATCTCTATACTTCTATACTAATATTATAAAGAGGAAAGGTTTGTATGTATGTTTTTCACGCATAAACTACTGGACCGATTTCAAAATTTCTTTCACCATTAGAAAGCTGCATCGTCACTGAGCAACATAGGCTATATTGCATTTTCAAAAAAAATAATGATCCTTACCAAAAATGCAATAATGTAACCCAAGATGTAAAAAATTCCTTTATAAAAATTCTGTCATCGCGTGCGCTGCGGAATCTATTCCTTGAAGTCCGAGGATGGTTCTTATGAAAAAAAACGAAAATCGGTCAAAAAAAGTACAATTATGTATTATTATTTTTTTTATTATACATATTAAATTGTAAGTTCGAAGTATATATTATTTTTTCATAAATTGATGGCTTACTTATGTGAATGCGATGGAAGCTATCACTTTGTCCATAGTATTATGTAACCAAATTTAGAATGCAATAGAGTTACATCATACTGTATTTTATTGTGAACTAGCGGTCCGCCCCGGCTTCGCCCGTGGTACATAATATTTACGTTTTCTCTACATAAGAACCATCCTCGTACTTCAAGGAATATAATAAAAAAAGAATTATCGAAATCGGTTCAGCCGTTCTCGAGTTATGCGCTTACCAACACATTTTGCGATTCATTTTTATATATAAGAAGAAGATAATGACTACCCACAAGAACGAGCATGGGCACTAGAGTGCCACGGGGCTGTTTGCGCTTATATGTCCGGGATCGCAGAGGATAGGTGTGCAAAAAAATACGCGTGTAGCGTGACCTGTCCCGATAAAAACGTTTGTTACAAGAAAAGTATAGCTCAGATTAAGAAAAAAATTCCTAGAGTAGCCTAATCGGCGACCAGTCGCCTTTTAGGTTTTTTCGTCGCCGATTCTCATTCTGAGTAGCCTAAATGGCGAAAAATCGCCTACGTTGGCAACACTGGTGCGCGCGAGTCGCATTTTACGTATTATCTATACTAATATTATAAAGAGGAAAACTTTGTTTGTTTGTTTGTTTGTTTGTTTGTTTGATTGTAATGAATAGGCTCATAAACTACTGGACCGATTTTAAAAATTCTTTCACCATTCGAAAGCTACATTATCCACGAGTAACATAGGCTAGGTTTTATCCCGGAAATCCCACGGGAACGGGAAAGCTAGTATTTTATATAGAAAAAAATAAGGGCTAAATTATAAATCTATCCAAAAATTTCCCTGTAAAACCTGATTAGTAAATGAAATGTAAAATTTTCATAAACATAGCGTTCCCCTAATTCTCATAAAACTGATTATGCTTCTAAAATCGATGTTACTTCTGATTTTTTTTTGATCGAGTTAAATGTTTAATATTGTGTTTTTATCCAAAAAAGTCACTAGATCAAACGTTTATCTGTGCTATATATTTTTTTAGGATTTTAAATATGATGATTTCTATCCAAAAACCATGATTTAGAAACATACATTTTGAACAATGGCCCCTTAAGTGACATTTCACTATCGTGTCGGTTTTTAAGTGAGGAAGATCTCAATACAATTGTATGAAGCTATACGTATAGTTTAATAACGGTAATGCTTCAATAAATCTTCAATATGAGCTCCGCTTTACTGCAGGTACGGCGGCTTTCAGAACTAATATAGTGGCTTTACGTATGTAACAATTTCATGAAAAGCCAAGTTTTGTAGATTTAAATATTTAAATAATCATAATACTTCGGTAAAATATGACAGATATTACTGTTAATAATGACTAAAAGCACAAGGATTAACAAATGTATCTACCAGGTTATCTCGGAAATGGACAAAATATTCCATTTGAATTCACACATCAAAGAGAATGAATAAGCAAAGTTATTGTGGCTTACGTGAGTTGAGTATTATGTTCTTGGCTTTAATTATTTTAAATGTAAATATTAGCCATCGCAGCGTCGCGTCGGTAACATTAGCACCTGTTCGTATTGATTTACTTTAGAAATTTACTTTGTTATCGACTCAACGTTTTAAACGTATATTTCAAATTTTTAACCGGCTATATTATGTTTTCTTATTTAAAGTAAATGTAATTCACATACGGTATTCAGCAACCATATTCAGGTAAAGTCAGAAGATAGTCTTAAAAACTGTGTAGTAAAAGTATTACAAAATTAAATCTGTAACATAATATAAGAACATAATATTATATCAAGAAAAGATTATCAAATATATCTTTAACAAATTTAAATTACTTATGTACAGAGTTTATCTTTTTTATTTATGACCTCATAAAGAGCATAGCGTTATAACAATTTCAATACATAGTCACTATGCTTGAAAAGAAGAGTCGGTGTACTGGCTGTTATCCACCATTCACACTAACGTTGCTAATGACCGAAATCCTATATTAATAAACACGTAGTACCTACCATATTTGGAACAAAATAATAATATGTTAATTGAATTTTGAAATAGCTGTGACCGCACTCCCTACGGCTTAAGACGGGGATTAAACGTTAAAATGAAATATAAGTTTAGCAGTAAATCTGGGAGGCGAAGATCTATTATGGCAGGAGACTATGAAATATGCAAAGCATCGCTGCATGGATGTTAACTTTGCACTACAATATTAATTTTACGCTCTATAACGACGATATAATACATTATGTAACCACGGACTATAATCATTAATAGGTAATATAAAGGTAAGTGGGTCGATATAGTGGGTAAATCTACCTTTATTTATGAAATTCTCATCAAAGATAAATGCATCATTTGAAAATATTATTTACCTCGTTTTCATATTTATTTTGGTAATCTTCATGTGGAAATACAGTTGACAAACTGTTAACTTTGGTGAGATACCTATAGTTATTTTTGTTGAAAAATGTACAAAGCAATATCTACATGATTACCTTACCAATAGAAATATAATTCTATACAGCCGTCTGCATTTATGGCAAGATAGTGATACATATTTGCAACAATAGTGCCAGACTATCCCTTTGGTACGATAGTTGAAATCTATCCGAGTGAGTATCAAGAGTGCCGACAGCCCTCCCTAATCCCCCCGTCGATCCATTGTTCTATTATTTTACCAGTAAGCGCGTGCAATTGTATTCTTTGTATGACAATTTTGTGGCCATTTTGGTCGGATTGATTCTCTTTGAGGAAATGGAATAGAACGCACGTATAATAATACAAGATGTGTTTTGATATCGCCGTAATTCTCATGAATAAGGCTAGTGTGTTATTATTTCGGGATGTTACTAAAGCACCCTTCTTCCAAATACCCCAAAACCTTAACCCGAGGGGACGCAAGGACCCGGTGCTTAAACGTGTTTTTGTTACCGCTAGACAAACGAGGAAATTTTTGCATATAGGACGATTACAGTACACGTGTGACAAACGCTACATTAGCGTAAGAGCGTATACGCACTATGCGGGTAGCCGCATTGCGGGTAGCCGTCCGGCTGACCGCAAGCACGATTATGTACGTAATATTCATTTCTATGCGCACTGCGATGCGGCTACCGCAGACCGCACAGTGCGCATAGAAATGAATATTACGTACATAATTGTGCTTGCGGTCAGCCGGACGGCTACCCGCAATGCGGCTACCCGCATAGTGCGTATACGCTCTAATATTTTTCACAAACCGTGTCACTAGAAAAAAGCCAGCCTCGATTCAACGTTGAAAATGTTTTCGTCAAATCCCCTTTCTGACAAGGATATTATAGTAGGAATTTTTCGTCATTTTTATACAACTGTTGAAAAGGCTCTTTATTATAATATTATAGACTTCTCAATTATAGTTTGAATGAAATAAGATAATATATTTAGATGCATTGAAATTATTTATCTTAGATGGCAAGGAGGAATCAGTTCTAATCTAAACTAAAAGGATGATATCGATATACCCTGATTATGAAGATAGGAACTAGCAAGATTGAAGTTTGCAACAACGAAGTTGCAACTATGACAATGAATAAATATGTTATCGACAAGTAACTCAATCCAACTTTTATGGGATGTGTAAGTGTTAGAGCTCAAGCCAATATATAGAACACGTAGCAGGGTCATAGCAAATCATGAGCTTAACAGAGAAAACACACACATTAAAATTTTAAAAATTTTATTTCTTTATAAGTAGGTACAATATTCCACATTTACCAATTTACACAGGAACGGGTGCGTTTGCAATATGGGAAGCGAGTGCGCCGTTCGATAACAGTTCACAATTATAGCACCTCCAACTATTCGTGCTGGCCACTAGTTCTTCGCTGCTGACGCACTCCAGGTGGAACTGAGAAGCGCAACGGCTGCACTTTATTGAAGCGCATCCTTGCATTGTCCGCTTACAATGAGCACAATCCATTGTTTTTACAAATGTATAGAATCGAAAAGATAAATTTATAGCAACTCTTCTTGTACTGTTCTTGAATAAAATTAACTTGAAAACTTCGTTCGCCCGATAGTTGCGATAGAAATTTTCTGTTTCTCAATACTTTACAATTTTTATACAATTTTAATTTATTAAGCGAAGAACCGTCTCAAACAATTATCAGCCAAAGAATGTTCTAAAAAAGCTATGAAAGAATCTGAATTCGAATTCCAAATGTAGCTTTTTTAATTAAAATCGTTCTATCGGGTTATATGCGGCCTGAGAATAGAATTTCGACAACAATAAAACCTTATTTCTGAAGAAAGTACAGAACATAATTTCTATGCTTTTGAACGTATTATAGTAAAAACTAAATTTGTAAAGGCGTAGATTATGTATTTTTACACGTGTCTAAGTGGTAAGGGTGTCCCGTGTCCTGGTAGAACAACGTTCAAGTCAGCTATAGCCATCATGTTTTAAACAATATTGGTCGTTAATAGGTAATTGTATAAGTCATGTTTAAGTTTTTTAATGTTACTTTGACCACAGATAATATAATACTATATGCGCTTTAACTTCTTACACATTGTTTACAACTTATAAGGGTTTAGTTTTGGTGTACATTCCTTCATTTATTTAGTTTTGTCAATTGTACTACTAGTTTCTGAATATTTTTAAAGGAACTTATTATAATGAAATAATATACATCTTATTTTACATCTATAAAGCATTTATAAAATTTGTTTGAATAAGAAATTAATATAGGAAAGGTATACTTACATTTTTATACTTTTTCCTCGACCAGTTTACCGCGTCGTTGAATTTCGTCAAATGAAACCAATTTGGCGGAAAAAGTTTTTAAGAGCAACATTTTTGTATTTTGATCCCAACTTCTACTCGTCATTACTTAGGCTTGAAGGTTTTGATATAATTACTCGTATTATAATAGGCCGACATTTGTAACGCAACTATGTAGTTGTTAGGAATAGGAACATAATTAATTTTTGAATTATACAATTTATTTTATAAATCATCAGGTAATTCTCTGTCTATAAGAGTGATCATCAAATAAGAAATATGCAATGAATTATATGAACCATTGTACGAATTATATCTCAAATATAATACGACTTCAGTGATACAATAATAAATACCCTGTTTCTAACTGACTGTTTTATTGCAGACGTACTAGCGAGGGAGCGGCGGGTCCCCGAGTGCTCCGGTCGACTCCAGACTGGAGTGAAGCGGCAATCAGCGGCGAGCACCTTTGGCAACCCACATCAGTGTCCGGAGACTGCTGCTACGTTGGCGATTCTGAATGCCAGGTTTGTTCTTTTTTTATTTAGGTTTTATTGTACCAAAGCGACTTAGAGCATTAAAGCAACGTAATGCTCTAAGCAAAACGATGATGCAAATGGTATCCTATCCAAAGGATAACGCTAATAAGATTGATTTTTAATTAAATAACATTCTCATTTAATTTATAGTCAATAATTTATATAGGTTTACAATTTCGAGAACAAATTATGCCGTATATATAATTTTCATTGGTGTGTAATTTGCTTCATTCTTCATTAGTTTCTTACGAGTAAAGAATTAAAAATGATCGGAGAGAAAAAAAAACTACAGATAAATATTGGATCTTTATTTATTTATTTATTTATTTCGAGACCATAGTGGCTTACAGTCATGCCAAAGCACCACTATGCTATACAATACAAAATTATTATTAACACAATTCAAGTCAAAATACAAAATAAAAATACTCATATAGCATTATGATAATACAAACCAAGAAGCTTATATCTAATACACTGGAGATTGCACTATGACCATTAACTTGTAACAAGAAAATAAGACCTTGAATGACGTCAGTGTTGTTTTTTGTCTCTTTCTGTGGAGTGACCACGCTGATTTGTATATTCAGGATTTTTCGAAATAGAAAAAACTAAAAATCATGGTCTATAAATAATAACGACATATATTTTTAACAGTATTTATATTATAATATTACTGGTCATACTTTATACATACAATTTTAATTGGTATAGAATGATAGTTTTAAATAACTTTTGGCTACAAAGCTTGGATATGAACCAATATATAGCATTAACATCCTTTGTAAATAGAGGAAAGTTGTATTTTGCATCAGATGCTGTTTACCAAATTGTAAGCTACTCAGATCTTCTTTTTAAACGCGTTGCTTCGACGGGTCAATTTCAAGCCAAAATCATCAAAGAAAAACTGTTTATATCAGCCTTGCACAAATTTCAGCTAACTTTTAGAAAGTTTATTTTTCAAAAGGTATTTTTTTCTGGGTCGTAATCCTCAGGAATTTTACCCTTGATGGGCACATATATTTATTTTTATTTTACTTTTTGGAAAGCTGAAATACGTAAAACAAAAAAATATGAGGTAAGTTAAAAAAGTATAAATTTCAATGTTAAAACCATATAAAAACGAACAATCTTATAACTACATGTGAGTGCAATACCGATGTCGTGTGTTGTTTCATTACTAGTAACAATCTTGAAAATGGTGTTCTAAATTTCATCATAATATTGTTATTACAATATATTCTCTTCGCTATCCATAAAACTCGTCATCATGGTTACCTTACTTGTTAAATTTGTTTATTGAAAACTTGTTGAAAAATGATAAAGTATTAGGAAAATAACAAATTTAACATGACTGCTTACTAAAATGATGCAAAATTTTACAATTTTTGCCATAGTAATGATTCTAAACAGGTAAATGCAGGAGTATTGAGGAATATTGTAAATAACGTAAATATACACTTGCCTGTGAAATTCTATGCCAGAATTTGGTGTCCAAACACTTCTGCAATTTTGCACAATACAATGCATTCTTTATATTCGGAAAATATTTATTAAATAAGCAACAATATTAACTTAAATATTCGAAGCGACGCAATTTTTTTGACACACATGCCATATTGACAAAGTGAGAGTTGCTACAATTTTATTATGGTGACTACCCATAATCAGGGAGTATCGCTTTTTAATAATTGGTTCAGATACTTATTTTATTTAGCATAAATAATAATTGTCTCATCCAACAATGCTTCTGAATGACGTTGTTGGCAATTTATCAACAAACTCATGTACAAAAACTAACCTTTTGCACAGAATATTACAGCATACATAGTAGCCTTGGGAAAACTTCGTATTAACAGTGGCAATACCAAGTTAGGTGTGAAAGTGATAAAAAACAACAACTGGGCAATATTTTCTTGTTACACGTTAATGTTCATACCGAAATCTCCAGTGTATTAGATATAAGCTTCTTGATACAAACATATAGATATAATAGAATAGAATTTATAGAATTTATTTATTACACGCATTATGACATATCCTTTACCTCACTCTTCGCAGTCCTTTCCTTTATTTCCCACGTCAATCATTTCCTTATCCCATATCTTGTAACGTCGGCAATCCTTTTGTTGAGGTATAAGGTGTGTAAACAACTTATTGCTTCTGAAAATGTATTTAACAACAAAAATAATTCATATTTAACAACAAAAAAACCGCCTTCAAATTGTCATAACTAAACCAAATTTAAATGGGATCACAAAGCAGGCACCAGCTTACAATTAAAAAAAGAATAATTAATTAACAAAATCGGTTCACCCAGTCTAAAAATAGTACCTAATACAGTCGAATTGAGAACCTCTTGTTTGTTAAAACCTTCTATTTATTTCTATTCCTTATGACAAAAATATTTAACATTGGGAAAATCTACCGCCTAAAACTTTTAAATGATATGGTGAATCCGTACAATACAATACATTAAATGAAGTCTCACTTTCCGTCTTTTCACACATTCCGTTTGCGTCTGCCAAATGGAGAAGTTTTTTTATTTCCCATCGGAGATAGAACAAACGATTTCTTGATAATATATGCAATAATATCATAAAATGTTGTTATCTTGTGAATCGCAGAAGATATAAAATGTTATTATAATATATAGTTAGTAAAAAAAACGTTTGTGAAAATAAAAAATATTTTATAGGGAGCAGCAAAATTTATAATATTTTTACATTTAATTTAACGACTTCTCGAATTTCCTTAATAGCATTTAGTTTCTTACTTCAGTAGGTAGGTACTTAGTAAATTTTACTGGAAGGAATATTATATTTTAAGCACCCTTGAGTAGACTCGTTCTTTCGTTCGACGGAATTTTAACAAGTAGATAGAATACATTTTTAATATATAATTTTTCAACCTAGTCCTCCCCTTACATCGCTTCACAAGGGTCTTATTACAAGCGTTACGTATTGAAATTCGCAAAAGTTTGCAGCATCAGAAGCAACAGGGCGAGGAATTATAATTTCCTCGTCAACCATTACCGAGTTTCCTATCTATTGTATGGGTGTCGGTTGAGCGTTAGTTGAATGTAAGATTA
Source organism: Colias behrii (assembly GCA_029959065.1). Classification (NCBI taxonomy): domain Eukaryota; kingdom Metazoa; phylum Arthropoda; class Insecta; order Lepidoptera; family Pieridae; genus Colias; species Colias behrii. The sequence goes on along the minus strand of JARWMC010000005.1, from coordinate 8,295,719 downwards.
ATGAGCCCGTTCCACCATTAAAGCAGCAATGACTTGTCACTGTCGATACAACAAAAGCCTATACTGAGTCGTTTATATCGTAATTGCTATAAGGTTTTACATAAATTAAATTTCTTCAAAGTATCTACAAAATTAGTTCGTGTAACCATATTCAATTTCGTACTGGTATTAAGACTAATAGCATACCTTATATAATATTCTCTCAGCAACGTGTTTCCATTAATATTTATTCCACGGGTACTTATATGTATATGAAAAGTTTCGGTTCCATTGAAAAAGAAACTGAGTAGACTTTAATTAGTTCAATATCTTCTTTGTATAGCCGAAAGTTTATCGATAACATGCTATCAATTGGGAACCCTCATAAATCGTACCATCGCAAGATTTATATTTCAGAATGTACATCAACCTATTAAGCTGAAATCGTGATCGAGGACTAGCATGAATTTATGTGGGGTTGAATTTTGTTATCGTACCGTGAATTTGCCTTTCGTCTTACCTTTAAAAGAATATTATTTTGCTCATCAATTGAAAATTAATGAAATTAATGCATCCATAGGAATAATATTGAAAATAAAATACATATTTACTACACAGTATTACAATATTGTAATACTGTGTTTATTATCACAACCACACTATGAACAGACCAGACTCTAATCGATTTGGAAATTTAAAACTAATGAACTTATCTATAAGGACAGTTAGATGCTACAATATGTTTTTAACATGTTTATTACAATGGAGCTTTGTACTCTATAGCGCTCGAGCTCCATTCGTCTACTAATACACTGTAGTATTGAGATTCAACTGGAGCAGTAGTCTCGACATCGATCTCGACCGAAATCGGTCGGTAACTAACGATTTTCAGTAACTATAGTATGGACCTAAAAAATTTAGTGTTCTTTTTCCAAGAAATTTACCTTGGTTTTAGGGAATATATAGTCAATTAAAATTAGTTATATTAATTTTCGCATTATTACAATTGCAATTGCATATGATAAAAGCACATGTTATGCACAAAAAACATGGCAGTTGTTATTTTAATCAAATTCGATATTTTTTTTATATCAATCGTTTAATTAATGTTATATTTATTACATATTCATGGAATCAAAAATTCCATGTATGGCAATCTCTTTATTTACTTTTTTGACAATTGACATCAATCAATCAAACATTGAGCTATTATTACTACGTATAGAGGAGACATGACGAACAAAATCTGTGCGCCAAGATCGGCGGCGCGGGGCGCCTAGTGAGTCATAGATTAAGCGATGTCATCGACTCACCGCCATAGAGGCGAAACTTTGTAAATATTCTGCCTATTACTTTTCAATTATGAACAATCAACGTAACAAAAAAATATAAATATAATTAATCTAATAAATAATTTATCAATAAACTTATCAATTAAAAACTTATCAATTAAAACCAATCAATGTAACAAAAAAAAATTGAATCGTAGGTAATTTATTTTCATATTTTCATGATTTAACCTTTTTAGGGTCCCGTACCTCAAAAGGAAAAAAACGGAACCCTTATAGGATCACTTTGTTGTCCGTCTGTCCGTCCGTCCGTCCGTCCGTCCGTCCGTCCGTCCGTCCGTCCGTCCGTCTGTCAAGACCCTTTTTCTCAGGAACGCGTGGAGGTATGAAGCTGAAATTTATATCAATTACTCAGGTCTACTGTCCCTTGAAGCTGTGAAAAAATCAAACTTCTAAGCCAACGCAATCAAAAGATACAGCCGTTTATGCCGCAAATTTTCGACACTTGCAAGGGAATCAAAACCTACAGGGTGCTTCCCGTGAACTCAGAATCTTGAAATTTGGTACGAAGCAACGTCTTATAGCATAGATAAAGGAAAAATTACGAAAACCATAAATTTTTAGTTACATCACATAATATATTTTTTTTTAATATTTTTAAACTTACTACCCATTTCCTCATAAACGCGTAGAGGTATTAAATTGAAATTCATACCAAATACTCAGGTCTATAATACCTTTAAGCTGTAACAAAATCAATTGCAGGTTTGTACGGAACCCTCGGTGCGCGAGTCCGACTCGCACTTGGCCGGTTTTTGTTTTCAAATAATATCCACAGTACAATATTTTCTAAATGTGTAAAATTACTATTTAAACATCTTTCATACCAAATGCCATTTCGTAAATTTTTAGTCTATGACAAATGACGCAAAATGGCGCCCGCCAAAAATTTTGCTCGAACCAAGTTTTAAAAATTATTATCTAGTTACTTACCGATGAAAAGCTATTCCTTTGCACTTTTCCGTATTATTTGTATTATTTGTGCAATATCGTTACACACACGAAGGCATATTTGATGAGTTTCACTTTAAAACAAACAAAAAATGAGCGTGACATTCGCGCCAATGACCGAGCAAACGACTGAGTGCAGAGAGGCCATTTGACCTATGTTGAGCGGAACATAAGTGATGTAGGCGTTGTCGTCTCTATACGTAGTAATAGTATCTCAATGCAATCAAAATAATATTTCTATCAAAATAAATATAAATTTTGTGTTTTCAAGAGGATAATTTTTAATTATGTTCTTAAAAATCCTATAAATCTATTGGATAACAAATATCCTAAGAAAATATCAATCTGCGTTGTATTTTTATATAGCTATAGTTATTAATTTTAGTTTAGTAATATTTTGTTATTTATGAAGTGCAATAAAATTCTAATCAAAAGACTCTAAAAGCTCTACAAGATAACATAGAAACTCCGAAACCGAGAAATCTTTAAGACAGCATAGAAACGGACGGAACTAAAACTAAGGACGGAATGGATAATTTGTATCACTTGTATTCTTAGCTTGTATCATATTATATTATGTGCATGATTGTATATTTTATTACAGTTAATAAGCAAAGGATGAATATATGCAATTGATTTAGCGGTTCACGGGTAATTATTTGTGTATAAAATATAAATATATATCTATAAATTTTATATTTTACAGATGAACAAGTTACTAGAATTATGTTGGTGAGAGATGACGGTTTTGAGCCAAATTTTCAACTACGCTATTTTAAACTGTTAAATTAAATTTTTCTAATAATTTTTTTTCGTAGTTGGATCGTATTTATTTTATTTGTATTCATCTGTATAATTTTCTTATCCTAGAAGTTCAGAAAGAAATTAATCGAATATGAATGCAATAATTTAGGCTGAATAAATGCAGACAGCAGTACACTATTTTAATATTTACCTATTTAATAAGAGGCTTCTTAACGTTTTCAATAGAATTTTGAAAACATCTTAAAAAATAAAACATTATTTGTTATTTTATTTTAATTGCAATAACATTAAATAAGAGAAAAAAATATTGCGTTAAAACAACTCATGTAGCATCGGAAGTGTGAAATATCTTATCTTTTTATTATAAAATTATAATAATCTATAATTTTTCATATCGAATATCGATCAACCGTATCTACAAACCCACACAAACCGTATGTTATCGAGATCTTGTCGAGATCATAAAACTCCCTCGGTATCATAACGATTGACACTGTCAAAGAATAATTTGTTTTGATAATATTCGAATGTGTTGCAAAGAAATGATTTTCCAAATCCATGAAATCTATATTTTATTTATTTTTCACTAGCGGTCCGCCCCGGCTTCGCCCGTGGTACATATTTCGCAATAAAAGGTAGCCTATGTTCTTTCTCAGGGTCTAAAGATTATTATCTGTGCCAAATTTCATCAAAATCGGTCCAGTAGTTTATGCGTGAAAACCATACATACATACATACATACATACATACAAACCTTTCCTCTTTATAATATTAGTATAGATATATCTACGGAATTAAAATAATGATATTATTAATTAAGATAAAAATGCATTACTACAAGGCTATTATTCTATTAATATTTTGACGTATTACGGAAAGTTTTGTGAAGAATAAAAATAATAAACAAATTTTATCCATTGTGTACTTCCATCAAATAAGGGAGAGGTATTAAGCGACATCATTTTCATTGCTGAAGACGGGACTATAAATTAGTTTATCGACAAATGTCCAGACTACGGACCCAGGCAACATAATTTCCTTAACAACAACTGAATACAATCCTCTTTGCTGCCCGGATTACATTATTTCAAATTTAACTTCAACATTGCTTAGTTCTTTGGTAGATATTATATGTATTGAATAAATTTATATTAATAAATCCAAATGAAACGAAAAGAAATGTTATATATTGTTTTTAATTATGACTTTTGAATTATCTTAGCATAATGTACGTATTTGAATAATATTATATTCTTGGTAGAAAAAACAACAATGTAGAATTAACTACACTCTAAATATAAATCGCTCTAATTAAAAGCATAAACGTAAGTATATATTATTTTTGTTTATTTTAATGGCCTATTGAGTGTGTTGTATTCTAATTTTGTAACGAAGATAAAACAATAGATTTTGTAATAAATATATCGAGAGTATTTTTGGCGTAATTAGGAAAGTAATTTATAAAAGGTATGTAGATATAAAAGGTATTTAGATGTAGACAGGTTTGATAATTTACATTAAGTAAATGCCTACTAAAAGTAAGTATGTATTTAAATGTTGGTTAAAAGGACAGGCTCCATTTTCTCTCGGAATTCGGATAGGAGCTGGAAAATATTCCCCGAAACATTGTGAAAGTGTTTATGTATGTCCAACAAGCTTTAGCTGATTTTTGTTGACACACAAATTTCACGTTGTAGTGTACTTACTTTTAGCAAATTTTCTCTTACAGAGAATAAATGTAGGTATCACAGAGAAATAGAAGTTGAGGTTAATTGTCGCTAATTAAGTTATACAAAATTATGAAATATTGTTTGTGAGCTTTACAGCTATTTTTAAAATACGGTATGATTAATGTTTTTCACAGGTTAAAATATTGTGTGTCAAGTAGTTAAAACACATTTCTCATCTAAAATAACATATTTTATACACGCTAAACGTTTTCTAATCGTTTCCAAAGCTATTGTTTTGCTAAGACTTTAACAATAGAGCCAAAAAAACTGCTAATGTCATAATATGATGACTTGTATATAAATTATTAATCTATCGTCGTATCAAAGTATACTTTTTAAATTACGTAGTTCCATCGCAGCGGAAGTTGTGTCGTATGACTAGACAGGATATTCGGTAGATAGATTGAGATTACCTCGTGGCTCGTTAGGCATAATTATGCTCGTTAGAGATTGGGTGTCAGCGTGCTCCTTAGTCCTTACTTATATTAGTCTTGGTTATATCACATTCGAGACTGACCTCTGTTATCTATATTCTATAGTATAAATTTGTAATACCTATACGTTTTGTGGAGAGAGATGATTCGATATAATAGAGCTAATTTGATAATTCTAATAAATTTACTAAAAAAGATTTACTAGTGAAAATTACCGTGCCAATGAACCATGATGCTTCATTCAGTAGTACCTAAAATAATGTATACTCCTTGTATAAGTTTCAGAACATTATTACTATTTATGATTTATTACCACGATCACTTATCAAAGTGATATAGGTAATTGATCACTACCTACATACTAGCATAAACGAACGAAATAAAAAAATCTGAACACTTTATAAAAGACAGGAAGTAGAAATATGTTAAATTATTTTGTATAAAATGCGTAGTAACTGAGGAAAATATACACCCGCCTTGTTTATATTTCCTTTTCTACCTGCAATATATACAGCGTTATTTTTTTATCTCTGCTTTTATATTGAATACTTCTTCGAATTGTTCAATATAAAAGCAGAGATAAAAAAATAATACGCATCTTTTTTCCTGTATTCAATTTAAAATATCAGATAACGCTCCCATTAACTATGAAAGCGTCCATAAAGTCTTATGCGTGTTTTTTTTTTCCAACAGAAACACGGGCCACGCATGAAATGTTCTGCGTGTAAAATTGTAGCCCACACTGCATGCATCGATATCCTGATAGACCGAGTGCAATTTACATGTAAGCCGACTTTCAGAGATGTGGGAGTCAGACAATACAGGGAACAAACTATCACACATCATCATTGGGTGCACCGACGGTCCGAAAAAGGAAAGTGCAAGGCTTGCGGCAAGGTAATCAAATTTATGATCGTTTTGTGGAGGTCTTCGTGCTAGCTGTAGATATTGTGGTTGTTTTGTGTGTAACCTTGTGTATTGTTATTGTTGGTTATTAAACTATTTGTTCTTTTATAAATGTAAAGCTTGCAAATGTTTCTCATAAAGGTAAACTGTTTTGAAAGCCCCACAATTTCAACTAATATTACATTGCACAAATCTCCGGAAACTTACTGACCTGTAGCATTATTTCGGCACGAGTATTGACGTAAACAGGCTTTTGAAACAACTTATCTATATTCTGAAATTCATAATTATTATGGTATGCAAATTCAAAATGCTTCGTTGTACTTAGAACGTTTTCCCTTCAAGAAATTTTAATGCCTCTTATTTTTTAAATATTCCATAACTTTTTTGGCCGCAAAATATAAACAGAAAACACAGAACTACGTTAAACTACCCTTTTCAATTGTCCATTAGTAAATGCTGACTGTCATTGTAAGGCAAAAAACAACTTGAATCGTGCTCAGATCCGTTCTAAAGTGTTTAATTTACTCAAGTAGTTTAACAGCTATCGGCGTAACGTGCGGAAACTTGGCGCTTGATAACAAGCGACTTAAAATTGTTTGTCGGAAATCATGTGTTTCAAAGGTAAATGTTACCCGGAACTAGGAAACAGATTAGTAACAATGTTGCGTTATTGGAACCCTTGCGAAAATCTTTAGGTAATTGAAAACCGTCTTTATATTCAAATATTATTGCATAGTTCTAAAATGTAACAAATATATAATATTAGGTATTTTTGCGATTCGTGGTAAAATATTTTTGTATGAAATGGATATCTGGAATACAAAAAAATATAATTCAGAAGCGGTCGCATTCGTTTCTAATAAAGCAACTCACATGTTTATTTTCATACTACTCTATAAAAAGTGTTATTTCTCTCCAGCTTTATAAACGTGATAATATGGAATATATTACTATTGAAATATCTCGAACTCGCAGCACATGTGAAATCCAGCCATGTTCATGACGTTTATTGTCTTTGGGATTCCTTTATAAAAAGATTCAGCGATTCTCCAAAAGTAAGCTCATTTAAATAAACACATCTTAATTTTCCAGCTTTTCGCGCGATATATTTATCGTTCTTAGGAATAGATCATACTTATACGACGGTTAATTAACTGAAATTAATCTTTGTTATGGAAATGAAAATAAACCTCAAAGTTAAACTAAGTTTACAGACGTATATTGTGTCAGTAATAGAAAGGAAGCTCGTAACTTTTATGAAAAGATTTAAGCTTCTGTAATATTTCCTGAAACTAAAATTTATTGCGTTCACAACCCGATTGTTTAGTTTGCCTGAGGTAGAGTTTTTATAAAAGGGCACGTGTAAGATTTATCTGCATAATCATTCGATATTCGATAGATAGCTGCTTAATGGTTTGAGCGATTCTGCATCACAAAGGCCGCCCAAAATATTGGATACTATAAAGCTGGTGCACCATGCACTATATTCTAATGGGGCTCTTTATACAAGCATTAAAATATGTCCATTCTGGACATATGAATATTAATGGCTGACTTTAATTAACTTGTCCTGATGCTGACGAAGCTGAAACTAATAATTCAGTCTGATGGGTCCTGCTTTCACGTGGATAATTATCTCGTAAATGTTCTACAGTTGACCTACTCTCTGATCTTTATTCATAAAGCGTGTCCCAACCTCATTTGTTCGGCGCCTCGCGCGGTAAGCCTAACCAACTGCATGCAAATAGATTCCACGTATCGTTATTAATTACATAATTGAGAAATATATTTTTATCCATATTTTAATAACGGATACCTGTGCAGTGTAGATATTCATACAGGAACCGTAATCTCTGTTTATAGTCTGTTAAACAAACTTTAACGCATAGGTAGGCGCCGATTATGAAGTTAAGCTTTATTTACGAATGTTTTAAAACGGTAGTATGGAAGAAAAACCACGTTTAAATGAAAATATATGAAACGCAATAAATAAAAATGCAAACATTTAATATTAACTTTGAAATGTTTAGAGACAATTTAGTTAAATGGTCAATGCATTACCGTCTCCCGTGTTGTAAATGATTTACATTTAGCGTAAAATTCATACCATTTCCACGTCAGAAGTCGCGTCCCGAGAGCGAAATGGAACTTCATTTTTAATGACGCGTTAGCATATCACTCACATAGCGCTACCGTTGTGTAAAATAGAGCCAGCGTTGCGTTTCAGCTACGAAACCTCTCAACGGAGTTAAACACTCCGTTGAGAGGTTTCATACGTCATATTTTGTCATATTTTGTCATAGGTCATATTTTGTCTATTCCACCCATGCATATGTTTCATTTTTTATCCAATGCTTCATGATTTATTTCAGAGACAGTTTGTTTTACGTTGAGCTTTAAAGAATCTATGATTTTAGGACGTATAGAGCTTTTATACTTGTTTTATTTTTGAATGACTTTAAAACTTCTCTTTTTAACTTTTATACACGACTAATATTTATTTACTTATCTTATTTATTATTTAATTATTTGGTTTAATAACGTAATTAATATTTTTAACATCTATAGGTATATTTATTGTAAATGTTTTGTCCTTTTCACCCACAGAACAGTAAAAACATATAGAAGTGTGATGTGGGCGTGGCCCACGTGTCACTGGTAAGGTAAGATCACCTAACTTGCTCTCAGTTGTGCGCAGAAAAATATTCGAGTCGGTTGTCAGCTGTCAAACCTTTTTTCCATATTTATTCATTAATTAGGACGTGTTGTTCGGTATTAGAGTGCAAAAATGATAGCAGACGAAATAATATCAGCAATGGAGGCATTTCATACCATCGGTAAGTCTTATTTTTATTTATTTTAATTATATTTTATGTTATAACTTCGCTTGTCGTAATTTGTCAAAATTGTATACAAATATCTAGTCAAAATGAACCTTAAGTTATAAGAAATTAGTACTTTTATAGATTGAACAGAAAACAAGACTTTCTGGAATATTATTGCAATAAACAAACGAATGTCGGTTTAGTGATGATTGTGGCGCATATCGATAGTATCGATACTTTAGAAAAGACAAACATTATAAATATTAAATTTTATTTTATTTTTCCTTAGCTTTCATTTGTCCAATTTATTTATAGATTTCCCAAAGAAGCTTATTTAAAAGAGAAATGGATAAATGCAACGTGACGAGTTAACTGGATGTCGAACAGCACTAAGCAGTCTAACAAAGGCCACCGATACATCAAACCTACAGCAGTTCCAAGATTTAAAATAATGCATATTTTCTGTTTGTATTTTGTAAATATAGATTTATACTATTCTATTCCGTTTTTTATTTAATGATAATAATATGAAAAGACGTACTTAGTAGTAATAAACATACTCCAAAATGTGACGCATTATACTATACTCATATAATAGAAAGAAAAAAAAAATGCACAAAAAAATATTTATTTGTGAATTATCGATAACAAGGCTGACATCCCTTAGAGCATAGCATCAGATAAATATCAAGTTAATGTCATTAATGTTGAGTGACACAAATTTCAACCTTATCTCTATGTGTTGAGTTTCAAAGTTATATCTATCGAAAACTAACGCCCTCTGTTGTGGAGTAGCTGAATGTTTTCGAATTTGGAATTTCTGAGCAATGAGAAACAAAACAGCTAATATACCTAGGGATGTTATACTAAAATAAACCGTAACATGGTGCGTTAGGGTACATATTTAAATGCTGAATTTATAACCTAAGTCAGTTTCTACTCAAATTAAGCTGTCCAATCAAAGACATAGTTTACTTGTAGTGTACTGTATAACTATCGGTTTAAATGTGTGGGTTTGGCGACACTGGTTTTCATACTAATTATGACATTAAAGCACTTCTATATGTTTTTACTGTTCTGTGTTTTCACCTATGATGATTATAATCTGTGATTATAATATATATTATTAATTACGTATTTTATGTTTAAAACGCCAAAATAATTTTAGTGCATAATATTTTTATTTTATGGCGGAATTATTACCAAAAATATAAAAATGAAACATCTTAAGCTTATAAATCAAAAACAGTATTGTTTAGTTTAATATAATGAAAAATAAAATAAAATAACACAAAAATATAATATCTACGCAATTCGTGTACATGAAATGGGTCGTTGAAAAATCATAGAGTTGGAAAATCATATAATCGGCGTCCATCTTGTGATCGTTTGTCAATCGAGTCAATCGTCTGTACGAGTGCGTCAGCCTTGTATACAAGTTGCATTTTTATATTGATACTTTACGTTGTATTCTGTTATTGTTACTAATTGTTATTGTTGACTTTTTGTTGATGTTGTTTGCTAAGTTTCCTTAGTTAATTGTTGGCGAAATGCCGAAAAAACTAATTTTGGTACTTTATTCAAATCGATTTCATTTCCATATAAAATATTATCGATTAATTATCGGAAACAATTGATATGATTTCAGTAAAGACATCTCTACACGTGTCAAAAATCGATGTGTCACAGAAATCATCTTAGATGGAAAGGACTATAATATATACTTTTATTTGCGTTTGTCTAATTATTTAGTACACTGCATGTGTGTTGGTACACTGCATGGTTGTTTTGTTGTCACACAGTCATTGCGGCGCGGTTGCTGTGGGTGGTGCTTATCCTCAAACAACACTGTCGAAAAGGCGGTAGGAGGTAGCACTGACCTAGAGGATCCTGTGCGTATTCATGCTATTTTGCCAGGCTAATAACTATTGTATTTGCGTAGCTTCTTCTTAGAATTTGATGTAGAAAACGCCTTTTATACCCAACCCAATTTATATACTTTTTACAGTCTCTGCAGGCCAAAATATCGTTTAGTTCAAAAGAAATTGTTGCCTTAAGTTGTTCGTGGTGTAAGGATGCATACCACAACAAAGAGAGTTGCTTTAATCTGCAACGGATTGGAGAAGAATGCTCATTAGGTACGTAAAATTGTAAAACTCATATGTCTAAGCAGTTGAATTTCGAAATTGATCAAAGAATTGTAGTAAAATGAAAGCAAATTTTAAGGTACCCAAGCAAATATAATTGTACCGCCGTCATGGATTGTGAAACTTCCGAGACGGGGCAGTTTCAAATCGTCTTTAAGGAAATCTCCGAAAAAGAAAAACGCCGCAAAGAAAAAAGGAAAGGACTCAAAGGTGGAGCAAAGGCCTTTCGTCATAAAACCAATACCGACAGCCAACGTCAAGCCTGTCCTCGTTTTTATTAACCCAAAAAGCGGAGGCAATCAAGGTGTGAAACTGTTGCAAAAATTTCAATGGCTTTTGAATCCACGACAAGTTTTCGATTTAACGCAAGGCGGACCAGGACCAGGGTAAGTTATTTTGATTTTTGAATAAGTCATCGATTTTTTTTTGTAATATTTCTAAATAGTATTTTATTTATCTAAATATTTCCAAGATAGTATATCTAACATAAAAAAATAGAAAACAATAAGCCTTTTCTTTTGATTGAGCTTTTGTTGAAATATAAACATAAATATAATCATAATAAAGTACCCAAATGTATTTTACATTTAATGCAAACCAATCGTGCGTTAATATAGACAAATTTCAATGGAAATAATGGAATAATATACACTATAGGCTTTAAAGCGTGAATTGACGTCATTGTTATATTATTTTGCCTCATTAAAGAGCGAATAGTCCTCTTTACAAGTTTTATAAATAGCAAGTCTGTGAATTTTAATGCTACACATTGTATGGTAATGACATATTTCAATAACAATCGTCAAACGATATGGCTCACTCTGTGTTGTTTAATAACCTTGCAGTTAGGTTCATTTTAATTTGTAAATAGTTCGTACAGCAGAGGTTTATGTGTAATTCCCAATTAAAAAAACAATCACGGGAATATAAAAGCGTAAAGAGGGATACTCGTATATTCGTACTGCAAGTCTATTACCTAGTTAGTGTGAATACACGGCGAAGTGTCGCGTGAAGAGCTCAGGCTGACACTTATCTTGTGTACCTACATCTCGGGCTCTAGACTTCAGTCCTCAAAGCTTCTCTGAGTCATAATACCATATCCCGCTTTGATCCCTTTTCACAATAGCGTCGAAACAAAAAATCGCGCGCGCATTTTTCACGGATAAAGAATAGAAGTAAATAAAGCCGCTGGGTGGCTATGAATTCTACTTATTTCATTGTGTCGTGTCGTTAGACGCTGCGCAAATATTTTATTTTGTATGACATAGCGTGTTGAAACCCTCGCGCATTTTTAACTAGAATTGTTTGGAAGCAAAGTATTTCTATTCAACCAGTTAATATTAAATTAGTAGCAAACGCTTTCCATAGTACTGACAGGATGATTATTTCAATCAACCGAAATATTTCATTCTAAATATACCTAAGTATCAGTTCCTACCCTCGTTTGTTCATATTATAATGTAAACCATTTAGTAACTTCTATGTTTACTTTCACCTAATATCACAAATATTGTGTCAAGCTAACAAACCTTGACACTGATTAAATAGGTACGTATACTTACCGAAAGCTTACCGACTTACCGACCTACGTAAATGAAAATGTTACGGAAAATGGATTGGATTAGGTACATATTTCTGGTTGTGACTCGAATAAATTGCTTCAATTGTAATGAAATGTAATATTTTTATAATTGTACATGTATAGGAAATTTCATTATCAACTAATAGATATTATTTATTAAATACTTTATGTAATTTATATTTGAACATTGCTACTTCTTCATGACAAATAATACCCATACCAACTCAATCGCTCAACAAAAAGAACAGCGCAAAAATCAACAGTGAATAATTTTGTAAACAATTTTTAAAACGAAATACGAAAGCTATCAAAAGCACATCAGTTAAAGTTACGTGTTAGGCATCGGAAATGAAAAATGTATTTATATAAAGTTCAAGAAATTCCAATTTAAAATAGGTTTAGCTTAATTATTTCTTTTGCTTTACTAAGTAATTATGACAACATTTGAATACTCATACGGAATGTTTAACCATTTTTAATTATTTTAGAAAGCTTTATTAAGCTCTATAATCTATTATTAGACATAATAAGCCCTCCTAAGACAAAAGCTAATTACCTGTCTTTCCACAGATTAGAAATGTTTCGTAAAGTGCCAAACCTACGCGTCCTGGCGTGTGGAGGAGACGGTACTGTGGGCTGGGTGCTCAGCGTTCTGGACAGGATCGGTGCCAGACCAGCCGTGGGAGTACTACCACTGGGTACCGGGAACGACCTGGCGAGAGCTCTCGGATGGGGAGGGGTAAGTGCTGTGTAGAATTAGGCTTTAAGGTATATTATTATCACAAGCTTTGTTCTGCCAGAATTGGCGTGGCATAAAAATAACTATGTTACTTATAATAGTAAAATAATAATTGTTACTTATTAGTATTTACTTATTAATACATAATTATAAATTGACCATTCCGGTAGTTTTAGATAATAAAGGCATAAAGAAATGGAAGAGCAGAGTTTGCGCTCCACACTCTCAATGCATTAACTATCATGCGATTAGAGAAAGCTTCCTAGCAATATTTAATAAGCTTTGTATAATTTTAGGGTTCCGTACCTCAAAAGGAAAAAACGGAACCCTTATAGGATCACTTTGTTGTCCGTCCGTCCGTCTGTCAAGACCCTTTTTCTCAGGAACGCGTGGAGGTATGAAGCTGAAATTTATATCAATTACTCAGGTCTACTGTCCCTTGAAGCTGTGAAAAAATCAAACTTCTAAGCCAACGCAATCAAAAGATACAGCCGTTTATGCCGCAAATTTTCGACACTTGCAAGGGAATCAAAACCTACAGGGTGCTTCCCGTGAACTCAGAATCTTGAAATTTGGTACGAAGCAACGTCTTATAGCATAGATAAAGGAAAAATTACGAAAACCATAAATTTTTAGTTACATCACATAATATATTTTTTTTTAATAATTTTAAACTTACTACCCATTTCCTCATAAACGCGTAGAGGTATTAAATTGAAATTCATACCAAATACTCAGGTCTATAATACCTTTAAGCTGTAACAAAATCAAACTTCTATGTCAACGCAATCAAAAGAAACAGCAATGTACGGAACCCTCGGTGCGCGAGTCCGACTCGCACTTGGCCGGTTTTTTTTTCCACTTTGTTACTTTATTATCTGTACCTGTGTAGGTACATAATAATAAAGTAAAAATATACGGCGAGTGAAACGGAATAATACAGATTGCACGTCGCACGAGAGCCTCAATCCAATTAAAATATCCCAAAAATCAAGATTGTTTCAATATTTCAATTAAATCAAATTTTGAATTCAAATATGATGAATTTTAACTTCCGATAAAATACAATTTTAACTTCCGATACAATATAAAAAGAGCTGGATGGGTAAGAATATGAAATGTTTTAGCTTTTTCAGAAATTAGTTTCTGGCTTCTGCATTAAAATAGTGCATAATATGATTTCATCGTATGTTACCATTTCATTTATCTTGTCATAATATTTAGTTTGGGAGTTCCGTTGAAATTTTTAAATGAAAAATTGTATTTGTTTCATTACACAACAATATCAACCGTTGAGGCCTGCAACAGACACAATGAAAATTCAATGTATTTTGTAAAGAATAACTTCATCGAATACAAAAATAGCATCAAATTAAGCCAAGTCATTGGTACATAATATCATTTATATTTTATAAGATTTCATATTAATTATGACATTTGTTCTGTGTAGCATAGATGATAGAACTTTAGTAAAATTGAAGCAAATGTAAGACTTCAAAAATAGACAAGTTAAAACGATAAATAGAGGGATTAAAAGCAACGGATTTTATATAATGGTTTAAGTTTTCATCGCGAAAACTCCCTAAGGCATTTTTCAATATTCGTTTCGCATTTTATTCTTTAAACCCTCTTAAAATGCACTCTCTTTAAGTAATAATATGGTGTGTATTTTTAGCTTTGTTAACTTTTGTTTTGTTTTCTGCTCACAATGTTATTTTATCATCACTACATAGTATAAAACAAAGTCGCTTTCTCTGTCCCTATGTCCCTATGTACCTTTGTATGCTTAAATCTTGGAAACTACGCAACGGATTTTGATGCGGTTTTTTTTAATAGATAGAGTGATTCAAGAGGAAGGTTTATATGTATAATAACATCCATTAAATAGTGGAGAAGTACTGATATTTTTGAGGTTTCTAATGTGATGTCGTAAATAATTACATTTTTTCCGCTTACATTGCAAACGCAGGCTGAACCCTACGAGTTTTATCAAAATAATGTACTAAGTATTGTACACATTAAAAAGGTCTACAGAAAAGTCCGTGATGGTATATGTCTATCTCTTATGGATAACCCACAATAACTTTTTTTTTGTCATTTACTTTTTACGACAAATAATGGCTAATTTTCGAAGCGATTTTAACCAATACAGCATTAATCCTTAACCAATTAAATACCTTGAATACACTGTTCATTTAATATAGATCTATATGGCCCATTACACCGTATGATTTAAGTGAATATTTTCGAAGATATTACAGATTTAAAAATTGCGGGACGTAGCGTTTGCGGCGGCCGCCATTGCACCCGTGCGAAGCCGGGGCGGGTCGCTAGTTTTATATAAAAACGAATGCACAATCTCAACAGCCTGTTATTAATACAATTCCGTATAAAATCAATTATTTGTAAAAGCTCTTTGACGGAGCTTTAGGAGCTAAAACAATTTAATATAAACGCTGCGTAAAATTACATCAGTAGCGTAAATTTTTACGAAAACAATATCTGTTAGCAATTTCTACAATATCAGAATTGTTTGAACGTTAGTTAATTATATTGACGGTTTAAATGAACTACTCGTGTAAATAAAATTGTAGCGAAGATAAATATTTGCAAAGTTTTCATAATGTATATATAGGTCTTTATTACAACATTATTTCGATACTGTATAATGTAACAACGCTTTTATCACAATTAAACATAATATATTATTATAATGTTAACACAATTAAACATAATATATTATGTAACTGTTCTCTTTGATATAGGTAAGTGATGAAAAAGTTAAAAATAAAGGTTTCGATTAACAGTTTAAATAGGTAGGTACATTAGTAAAAATTTGATGTAGTGATGGGTCGGGAGCATAGAAATCTAAATAACAAGACACATAGAAGTGCTATAATGTCATAATTCGTATGAAAACCGCTGTCGCCAAAATCAACACATTTAAACCGATAGCTAAACAGTACACACAAGTAAACTATGCCTTTTATTGGACAGCTTGATTTTAGTGAAAACTAACTTAAATATTAAATTAAGCTTTTTAATATGTATCCTAACGCACGAATTTACGGTTTATTTTAGAATAACATCCCTAAGTATATGAGACGTTTTGTTTCTTTTTGCTCCAATAAGGTTGAAATTTGTGTTAAACGTGATAATAAGAATGCTCGACTGTGTCATTCATTGTTATTTCGATTACTATGGTGATACTCGTAATACTTGTAAATATTCTATAATTTTAAGGAAAAACGGCATTATTTCTAAAAAAAAAACATTTACCGATGAAATATTATTCCTTTATTAGTATAATTACAACTTGTGGAAGAATTTCCGCAATGGGAAATGCTGAAACACACCATGTTTACACACATACGTCTCCAGAGCAACTGAACTGTGACGAACACACTGGTGGCACAGCTGGTGATGTGAAAGTCACCTGAGTGGCGACAAGGTCACGCGCGCTTACGACTTCTAGTGTCTTGTTATTTAGATTTCTATGGTCGGGAGTTTAAGTAATAACATTTTTATAAAAATACATACCTATAAATACCTACATAATGATAATAATGCTTGCTTTATCAATGCTGTCATTCAAAATTTTCCTTGTAAGGCTTTTCTATTCACCGAGCGGCCAAGCTGCCTTCAGGGTATTTACAATTTATATTACCAAGGTTCAAATTTACATAATATGATTTTTATATCATTTCATTTTATGTTTATGTTTTAATGTCTGTAATAATATTACAGCTCTTTTTAGACGATGTTTAACTCAATGCATATTTTAAATTTATTGTACCTGCCTGTTCTTTCTTCTTTATAAGGGAAATAATATTATAGTATAGAGTACAGGTACTTATTGTTATAACTTGTTTTGTATATTTAAATTCGAGACGCAGTTCTAGGCAGAGCTTTGTCGCCCGCGTTTCGAATTTGTAATCCTCTTCAAAGTATGTAGTTTGAGTTTTATTGTACTTTAAATGTTTCCATTTCACACTGATTTGTTCAAGTGTTTCACAATAAATACTTACAATTTGTAAGAAGTTATATAGAATTCCTGTAGTTTCGTAACTATTTACTTAACAATTCAAACTAGGTACCTAAACTAAACAAACAGTTCTAGGAATAACGTTATATCAAATTAAGCTTTTTAACGTTCGTTGTACAATTTTCATTAATCATTATAAATAATTACCAAATACCTCTGCTATTTATGTAAGAAATTATGAAAAGTAATTTCTCATATTATTATAATTAAGTTTTTCTTGACCTCATTTGTATATTTGCTTGCTTATTTCCGCTGAAGCGAACAAGTGCCTGAAGCGCGATAATATTTCCTTTATTTTTATTATAAAGAGTAAATACTCACTTTACGCGTGTAAATGTGAATAATATTTTATGATTTATAAAACTATAACTATAAAGATAAAGATGCCATTAAAAGAAATGTCCTCAATAAAAAGTTATATAACATTTACATGACCAATTATTATTTGAAAACTATAACATGAAAATAGTTCTTAGTTTATTTTGTGTAAACTTTTTGGATGCTCACATACTGATACATTTCAGGGTTACGAAGATGAGCCAATATCGAAAATCCTGGCGCATATCGGCGAAAGTGACACCGTGCTGTTGGATCGATGGCAGTTGACAGTGGAGCCTAATTCGGCGGCGTCTGGCGAGGACACCAGCAATGCTAAAGCGGACCTGCCTCTTAACGTCGTTAACAACTATTTTTCATTCGGAGTCGACGCTCACATTGCTCTTGAATTTCACGAGGCTAGAGGTGAGTGTAACATCAAAAGGAAATTTGTGTTTCAGTTCACTTTGAACTGTGCAGGGAAAATACGATAGCAATTGAAGGTAGTTAACTATGTAAGCCAGACGACGGGTTTTCCTTTTTTGCATTGTATGCCAATGATTACAAAGGCTCTATAGAGATACCCATTTATTTAACCTTGGTAAAATAATATTAAAATTAAACATTTATGTATATTTATGTATGTACGTGAATATATGGAATTGGTATAATCTGGTATGAAAAAGCTCCATTATGTTAAAATAAAAAGTGGTAAAGTTATATTTTAATATTATCAAAAGTGTAATTCTTTTTAGCGTGTATTACAGTAAACATTCTTCACATTTAAGTCTATAGAAATCGTGTTATTTTCAGTAATTTATGTAATTGTTAATTCTCATGCTCTAAGTTTGTTGTCAGATAATAAAGTTATTCGTTTCGCAACCGTGCTCTGAATAAAATGAATTGTTGACGCAAACTTTGCAAATTGCTTCTTCATACTGAAAAGTCTAATTTGCTCGATTTGTTTCCAGAGGCGCATCCAGAAAAATTCAACTCTCGAATACGAAATAAGCTGTTTTACGGAACAGCAGGCGGAAAAGATCTCATGCAACGGAAATGGAAGGGTTTAGCAGATTTTGTTACTTTAGAGTGCGATGGAAAAGACCTTACTCCGGTTTTAAGGGAACATAAAGTACACGCCATTGTCTTTTTAAACATTCCAAGGTGTGATTCGATTATTTTTGTGATTTTAACATGTATAGCTATTCTTTTATTATTGTTTATAATTGACATAATTATACTTTATAGTTATGGAGGGGGAACTCATCCCTGGAATAAATCTATGGGCGCCTCTGAACCCTCGACTGAAGATGGATTAATCGAAGTAGTAGGATTAACCACATACCAACTGGTGAGTAGGTACCTATAAAGATTATAGACTGTGTTACTAATAATATTACATTAATTATTATTTTCATGAAAATATACAAGTTATAAATATGTAATTGTATAAGCGTCACTAGCTGGCGTTACGTCATCAAATGAACTACTAATTAATTATAGCACTGCAACTGTCACGTGAAAAAGAAGCCCCTTAATACCTACAGGTATTAATTCATGGTAAGGCCACAACTTTCAGAATAGCAATACTATAAATTCTGTTTGTTGTAGCCATTATTACAAGCGGGTGGTCATGGCACGTGTATCACTCAGTGCAAGACGGCGAAAATAGTGACAACTAAAGTGATACCCATGCAAGTGGATGGCGAGGCTTGTAGGCTTGCACCGTCAGTGATTACACTATCCATTCTGAATCAGGCTATAATGCTTGCCAAGAAGAAACCGGGAAGGGTGCTGGCACCGTAAGTACATTCGATTACCCTTGTTAATTACGAATTACGTTCATCCACGCGGGTCTTTTAATTTTTTATTTTAATGTAAAACCAATAAGTATTTTTTTCATATATCGAACTAATTTCTAATTGCAAGACTTGATATTGGATAAATCATCCTTAATTTATTCTAAAATTATTGAAACCTCTCTTAACCATTGTTCTTTGAAACAGCTATTATATGGAAATGGATAGAGTTCAAATTATTTTATTCAATTTACTTCCACATTTTGTATATTGTTTACAATAGCAACCAATTGTTACAATTTAGAATACGTTTGCTTTTAATTTATTGTGCAAAATGGAGCTACTATTTGCTTTACCTGCCTGAAATAGTGAATTTGAATAGTCCAAATATTTTATTGGTAAACATTTTTACATGAACAAAAAAGGCTTCAGTGTGTAATTTTTATGAAAGTAAAAGTGAAAAATCTGGACTGCCATTCAGAGAAAAAGAGAAAAATCAATCCAAAAAATATGAAGCCTATTAAAAAATATGAAGACCATTGTCCATCAATGGTTTTTCTAAGCAATCGAAAAAAGCATACATTTTATCGGTTTTGCGTCTACAATTTAGTTAATAAATTTTACACAATACCAACACCGTGAACTGCAACAAAAGAATGTTCTGCTAAACGCCAATTTCCTGTAAGAGGGTATTATGGTATATATTATGTATGGAGGTATTTCACTCCGGCCAATTCTTGTTTAAGTAGGAAGCCGGACTGGAGTAGCAGTTTAAATTTATTTTATTTTGGAGTAATTAATTATGTTATTATTATGATTAAGCCATTATTCCAATTTAATCTAGATCATAGTTTATTCAAAAGATATTGATTTACTTTAATTAGTTTTATATACGAGAAGTTAATATTCTTTACCTATTGTTATTTTGCCTTTTGTCACAAGCAAAGAGAAAATTGATTTGAGCTTATTTCTATCTAAATGTTATTAGAATAGCCTAAAATATTTCGTTAATTATGCACATTTTAATAGATTTTAATATCCTAACAATGGAACATATTATAGGCATTCTTTCTAGTAAAAACGTTCAAACTAAACAAGCTGGTGTTTTCTTTTTCCTTAGCTTAGCAACGTTGGACAAATTGACATTTACTGTGAATCTCATAACTATGGCTGATTACGAGCGCCACCACTACGACAAGGAATTGTTGGCTAAAGCAGGTGAACATTCATTCTCCTTTTTATTGCGGCTATATTTAACGTGTAGGCATATTTACGCAAGCAAATAACAACGATATTTACTAAGGCTTCATTCGACTTAAATTGGCACTGATTTCAAAATTAGATAACAGATCCCTAATTGAATTTATCGAATCACATTAATTACATTATGGTATATATACGTACAATATAATAAAATGTAAATCTATTGTTTAATAAATCTATTTGGCTTGAAAAACAATATTTTATGATAAAATCTGAACTCTGCCTAATCGCCATATAAAATCTGCTGCCGTAAACGTCTTGTTTACATCAGAATACGTAAAATGAAAATATAAATAATCCGTAAGAACGGGCGAGGCGTTTAATACATTATTTATTATTGTGCCGTAAATTAAGATCGAACATTTATTAGTCGAAAAGTACGTGTGATGCGAAAGTAATTTACTGCAGCCTCACGTTCATTCTTTATTCAGTACATGTGTGCCAAGTTGGGATAAATGCTTTTGTTTCACGTAAAAATGTATAATACGAATTATTGGTACAATAGGTAATAATACTTAGATGAATAAGTAAAAGCCACTTTATTGGTAAATAAATTGTATCAATATTTTAATGCTTGTAGGTAAAGAGTTAAGTTGTGATACAAATAAATAAAATACTAATGTTATTTGTATTTTATAATGTTAAAAATATGTTTTACAGCCGAACGGATAGGCACCTTGGAAGTAAATCCGGCAACCGATTTAGAGCAAATGCGAAACCTTGTTCAGAATATGATCAAAGAATCTCAAGCCTACTCGAACATCGTCGATTGGTGGTTCGTCGATTGTGAGTTTCCTACTCCAATTATATTTTTACCATTCAGTCACGAAATATGAACATAATTATTTAATCATTGTATTTTATTTTAAAATAAACCTCATACAAAGTGGAATCAAACAAATCGCACTCACAAACGTCATATATTATTACATGTAGAAATATATTTCCCAGGAAGCTGTATCTTCATTTTAGTGACCGTGACAATTAAAACGTTGTACAGTGAAAATAAAAATATCTAAATTGCAGCCGTTACAGCAGAAAGGTTCTTCCGTATTGATAAGGCTCAAGAGAATCTCCACTATCCAATGGACATCGGACATGAAAACATTTACATTCTTGACGCGGCGCCTCTCACACCGGACACGGAGACAACAGCTCACCCTGAAACAACTGCTACGGCATCGTTGGACCGCACAGGACCGTCGGTGTCACTGGACACCACTACGGGACTCTCAGTGTCTCTTGATATATCCCAGAGCGGCGATACACCGAGCGCTGGAGTCTCATTGGATGTACCAGAATCACATGCAAGGTAATTAGTTTTATTTGTCGATATTGCTCTTGCGATATAATCTGCTCCTGATTTGATTTTTTGTAAGCTATGCTAGAAGATCACCTATATAACAGTGAAACATTCATACAAAACATATTCGAATAATAGTTTAACAAATTAAACATTTTATTTAAGATATTGCTTTGGTCTAGAATATTTTATATTTGTTTAAATGATTCATCCTTATCATTAATACGAAATTCTCAAAGCCTTGTTTATTATCTTCTCTTCATTTTATAAATCCTTGAAATAAAGCAATTAGTGAAGGATTAGTTGGATTTACCTCAGTATTGAAGAAACCAATCGCGCCTTTGGGAATAAACCTTTAGACTTTGATGAGTGTTCACTAGAGTGAATTTGGATGGATTATAATTATTGTCATCCTTATATATTCGCCAAATACTTATGAAAATATAGTCTCTCATACATTCGCCATGCTTTAAAAGTCACCCCGATGCATTCATGAAGGTTAAGACTCAAAACGAAATGATGAACAGTGAATCCGGCTTTGGCAGTCCAGCGCGGACGTCAGAAGAAGTGGCAACTCCACAAACACCACCGTCCGCGGCCGCCACTGCCACGCCCACTTCCAAGTCTTCTCTTTCGCCCAAGCTATCAGTACCGAGAGTGTCACAAGACTCCAATTCTCCCCCATTATGTACAAGTCCAACGACCAAAGATGGCCAAGCATCTCAAGAGTCACTTGCGAAATTCAAAACGTAAGTCTTTTACGTCTTGTGGCATGGTTACCAAATTTTGGCTGCAAAATTAACACATTTTTGTTGCTGATAGTCATTTATTGTTGAGTAATTTATCGGCATGAATTTAATGATTTACTATAAAACATTTTATTTTTAGTTATGCTCATTAAATATGAAATATTATTTTCAAAATCCTTTTCATGATAATATGTTATTTAATACAGTAATCACAAAAGGCCTCCTATGACACCTCACCTCTGATGGGTTTTAGTTGTACAAAAGTTCGTATTTGATAGAGGTTGTACTTAATAATTCACAAGTGACACCTACCCGTGTCAAAATATTTTATCAGTTTCCTTAAGGGTTTCCTTTTCCTTTAGGCAATAGACAGTAGATACATATTTCATTTTAGAAGCGTAATCAAGTAGAATCTGCATTTGTATCCATTAATTTTTTAATCTATCTGTTTATTCGATGTTTCCAGTTTATTTTTATTTTATTTATTTTTTTCATTATTTTCACTAGACCTTTTTGGCACATATAAAAAAATCTGTTTCCTTAATGTGCACTCTTTCTTCTATCGCATGCAGCATACATGAAAAATTATTTGGACTTGAACAAGAAGTATTTGGCTGTAGGTGAGATTGAGCACCATCTTCACTGTTATATAGAAAGTAGATTTGTACGGCTGGGTCTATAAAAACTATAACTAGTATTACATATTAAATTTTTTGTTGGTATTATTAATATTTACAATTTTTTACCATAGACTATAACACTAGAGCTTTATATTGTATTTACCAAGAAGCTTATATCTTATACACTGGAGATTTCGGTATGAACATTTGACGTGTAACAAGAAAATATTGCCCAGTTGTTGTGTTTTATCACTTTCACACCTAACTTGGTATTGCCACTGTTAATACGAAGTTTTCCCAAGGCTACTATGTATGCTGTAATATTCTGTGCAAAAGGTTAGTTTTTGTACATGAGTTTGTTGATAAATTGCCAACAACGTCATTTAGAAGCATTTTTGGATGAGACAATTATTATTTATGCTAAATAAAATAAGTATCTGAACCAATTATTAAAAAGCGATACTCCCTGATTATGGGTAGTTACCATAATAAAATTGTAGCAACTCTCACTTTGACAATATGGCATAAGTGTCAAAAAAATTGCGTCGCTTCGAATATTTAAGTTAATATTGTTGCGTATTTAATAAATATTTTCCGAATATAAATAATGTATTGCATTGTGAAAAATTGCAGAAGTTTTTGGACACCAAATTCTGGCATAAAATTTCACAGGCAAGTGTATATTTACGCTATTTACAATATTCCTCAATACTCATGCATTTACCTGTTTAGAATCATTTTCATGGCAAAAATCGTCAATTTTATCATCATTTTAGTAATCAATCATGCTAAATATCTTCTATCTATCTTCTTTTCCTAATAATTTCATCATTTTTCAATAAACCAATTTAACAAGTAAGGTAACCATGATGACGAGTTTTTACGGATAGCGAAGAGAAAATATTGTAATAGTTAACAAAATTATGATGAACATTTAGAACACCATTTCAAAGATTTTTATACTAGTACAACGTATAACAACGCACGACATCGATATTGCACTCACATGTGGTTTTATGTTTGTTCTTCTTTAACATAGAAATTAATAGTTCTTTTAACTTACCAATTTTTTTTTGTTTTACTTATTTCAGCTTTCCAAAAAATGAAATAAAAAGAAATAAATGGCTGTCCATAGTGCCTATCAAGGGTAAAATTTATCAACATGCCAGAATATGCAGTTTGCATTTTAAGCCTGAGGATTACGTACATTGGTATAATAAATAATGTGGATATTAAATATTGAATGTATTATTTCGCATCTGATCACCTATATTACAGTGATGAACTAGCGAACGTGCGTACGTAAGTACAGCTCCTGAAAGACATACGAATTTCTGAGAACTGTAATATCGTTACCACACATCAACACTAGCGATGCAACTCTCCCTTTGGAATATTGAAAAGTTTTAGACTGAAGCTTGAGTAACCAAGAAAAGATGTTTTAATGTATGTAGCACTCATTTTAATTAAAAAATCGTAGTATGAGATCAAAAGTTATCAAGCGTTATTTAAAACTGTCATTCTCTACCAATTAAAATGGTATGTACCTATAAAGATGATAATTATTCATGTAAGTTGACCAGTAATATTATAATATAAATACTGTTAAAAATATATGTCGTTATTATTTATAGACCATGATTTTTAGTTTTTTCTATTTCGAAAAATCCTGAATATACAAACCAGTGTGGTCACCCACAGAAAGAGACAAAAAACAACACTGACGTCATTCAAGGTTATATTTTCTTGTGACAAGTTAATGGTCATAGTGCAATCTCCAGTGTATTAGATATAAGCTTCTTGGTATTTACTATTTTTCTTTTCAAATGTGACAAATTAATTTATTAACATTTTTTTCATTTTATAGATGTTGTATGGTATGCATTTTATATACAGCGAATGGCTAGTTTCTGATTTTGATAAAAACACTTTTAACATTACATAGATCATATATAATTATGTAAATTAATATAAGCATGTACAACATACGGCAGTAGGTACTAGATATGTTGATCATAGGTGATATATGTTTTAATTAAGGTTTTATTAAATACAATACCTACATATTATAATAGCAATCGTGCTACACTAATTTCTTCGTAATTTTTAGATTAGTTGCTACAGAGCCAGAGCAGTAGTTAAACAGCTAGTACAATATTAGTATTGGGAGATAGAAGTTGGAGAATTCCTTCTGTGAAATTCGTCTCTTGAGTGGATCACAACAAACAGCAAACAAAAATAAAACACAAATATTGTTCCAGAAATTTATTGGAAAAAACATCTGAATCACTTCTCAAAGCGGCGAAAGTCGGTGACTTGAAAATGGTTCGTATAATAATATTTTAATAGCATCTTACATATTTTATGGCGTGTGTTATGTGTAATATTCTTTTTTGTGTATAGCTTAGGGATCTGCATACGGCGGGCTATTCCCTGCTCTCGATCGACGCTACTGGCCAGACCGCTTTGCACATAGCCGCGCGCTACGGAAATAAGGAGATCGTGAAATATTTAATAGCGAGCGCTCCCTCGGCTATTTTGAATATGAGTGACAATGAAAAGGGGCAAACAGCCTTACACAAGGCGGCTACGTATAAGCGGCGAGCGATCTGCTGCATGTTGGTGGCTGGAGGAGCGTCGCTGTTGCGGCAGGACCATGCTGGCCTGACACCGAGACATCTCGCTTTACGCGCAGATGACCACGATCTTGCCGCGTACTTAGAAAGTAAGAATAATTCTATCTTATTACTATATCATGGTCAGTGAATCATCATATCTTTGCAAAAACCTAATTATAAAACTATTTTAATGACCTCATCTCACGCCATGTTGTTCTAAAATCTAAATGAATATGTATAATGAATATTTAAGTATCTATCTTTTTGATATTATAGAAAGTATTATGGACCCAAAGCTGAAAAAATTGAAAAAGATGCCCATTTTTCAAGGTTGACCTAAGAACTAACTTCTTCGGTCAAAAATATGATTTATAATTTTTAATAATTTATAGTTTTTAATGAATATGCACCAAATAAAGTAAATAGATCTATGACATTAAGGTAAAGAAATATGTCGTATAAAAGGGCTAGAAGTTTGGGGCGATTTGTACCATAGATTTCTCATACAATTGTATTTGTTTACAGGTCAAGAGCATTTCCAGATAGTGTCCGAAGATTTGGGAACAACAGTTTAGACTTTAGAAAATCCCTCAGACTTACTTACATCACTTATGATAATAAAAATTCAATTAAATTAAAAAGTAAGATAAATTTAATTCAATTACCAAAATGATATTGTTATTACTTGCTTTCCGAAATTCCATTATTTACTAAATAGATAATATAGAGTTATATTGTAAAATATATTGTAGATTTATTTAATAACTTCTACTTTTACGAATAAAAGACTATCACTGAGCTTATAAATCTAATAATGATATTATATTATCTCGTTGTCACATATCCTCGGAAACTCAAAGAGCATGTCTTTTTCTCAATTCAAAAAGGAATACTTATAAAATGCGTGTAAGTACAGAGGCGAATTTATCATTTAATTCCATTTTAAATAATATCTCTGTTTGGTTATTATTATAAAAATTTAAAATGAGTACATACTTTTCACTATTTAAATCAACGAATTACTTGACTACGATTATTTATTACTGACTTGAATATTCCTTTTCTAACGGACATACCCAACAATTGACGTTGTTAGATTAATCAAAAAATAACTAAATTTTTTATTTTAACTAAATGACGCTACGAGTACTTACTACTAACTACCTTCAAAAAAATTATATCTATCTAGTATCTTCCTATTTTCTGACAGTGGTTAATGGAATTAATGAAACTTCGCCGTGTTATTAACAAAACAAATCTTAAAGCTTTAGCTTGAATCCCTATTATTTACTACGGGAATACCTTTTATACGATTTATTTTTATATCTATAATACACACCTGTACTTTCCTATATACTACATATTAAAACTAAATTCATATAAATATATTATGATACTTACGATTTACGATTATATAGAATTAATTAAGAAATCGAATATTTATTAACTTTTATTGTAAAAACTTCAGTATACATAATTTTTAATATTAACTCTTTAACTAAAGTATATTTGTAATGAAATTGCAATGCAGTAGTAAATCATTTACTAGAACTCCTCGCTTCAATTAATAAATTTATTCTAGTATAATTTAGAAACCTCTCCTGGCGTTAAGCTATGATTGGTTACTAATATTATTATCGTGTGCTAGTATAATTTGTATACGTAGTATATTATTATTAGTCTGTGGTATAATATATGTCTGAATGCTCTTCAAAATATGTCCAGTATAATATGATTTAATCTTTTGTTCACATAATATTGTAAAGTTTGGTTGCGTTACAATGTTTGTTAAGAGGGATTGAAGCAATCAAAATAATATAAGGAATTTTACTAGTTTGATGTTAGTTATTTATTTATTTAATTTATGCAGGCCTAGACAGTTGAATACGGAGTTGTCGAAGTAATGTGTTAAATATTTATTAATAAAGGCCTTTGCACTGCGGCATAGCTATTTTGAAACATTAGCAATAATTTATTGTAACTAATTAATTTCGTTGTAAAGATTCGTTATTATGATCTCAAACTTCTCACTTAATTAGTTCATGTAGTTGTAAAATATGATTTCATATTATATTATATATATCTTTGCAACTTCAACATGCAATAAATAAAAATAATTGTAAGGTAACTAGGAATCTTTAAAATTAGTCAAAATAGCTCACACACCTAATGGAGTGTTAGTTCTATATTATAAGAAGCATAACTATTTGTTGCACTTGTACTCAGCAATACATAAAATATAATTATACTTACATAGACCAAACGAAAAAAAAAATTGGATCCATAGTTTGCAAGAAAAAATGTTAATAAACCTAGATTCTCATTACCAGCTTATGATCAGCTTATGGAATTTCCTTACATTCTCCAATCGTTATTTGGAATATTATAGCATATACAGACGCTCCGATTCGGTTGGTGCCAACCATATTGGAACCGACATAGCAACCATTCCAACATTGCTACAGATTGTCCGACGGTTGGCCTTCCAGCTGTCAGTTGTGAGTTGACTTTGCTATTACTATATTACTTGCTCTGTGTTTGCTATGAAGTAGTGAACGGACGTCTTACGGACGACGCTAAAATAGCGTTATAGGATGTACGCATATTCTCCAACTTATTTTTCAATGTTTTTAAAGTAGCCCACTTTCAATTTTTTTAAGCTATTGCATAGCTTCTATCGCGGGACTTGAGCGCGGGGACCGAATCGAGAAATTCCGTAACGAAAAAACCTCACGCTCCCCACTCGACGGGCGGAGGTGTGGCTTGAAGGCATAGCATGCAATAGCTTTACCGCGGCAGTCCCCGAGTGCCACACATCGTTTTTTTAAAACTTCTAGCATAATAAAATACGCTTGATTTCTGGCATCTCTATTAAGCGTCTTTGTCACATAAGTCCCACAAACAGGGAAAGTCTTTATAAAGTTCAAGTAACTTTATTATTATGTCACGTTTGATGACCGTAACTCCCTCGGCGTTCATGTTGACGACCTACACCGGCGGCGTTGCGAATGCGAATGAGCCGATTTGGTCGGAACAAAGCTTCCAAACGTTCCAATTTGGTTGGATCGGATAGGAAGTTGGTTTGGTCGGGATCGCCGGCGCATCCGACCACGTCCAACCAATATTAATAATAATTATGTCGGACCGACCGCTCTCTTCACTTTCCGATTTGGTCGTGGTCGGATGGTTGGCACTAACCGAATCGGAGCGTCTGTATATGCTTTTAGAAAGCAGTGTTTAGCATTGACATCCAAGCAAACCCGTATTGAGAACGTTGTGGTTTGTGTGTAGTTGAAATTATTAAATGACTGTAATGAAATACCTCTATGTATAGATAGATGTTACTCTATAGTCTTATTGTATTAACGAATTTATTCGTATTTCTTAATTTACTCGCTGAAAAGCGAACAATGAAAGACAAAGCTGTGAGATTTTTGAACATAATGTAAAAAGTAAGTTCATTTTTATTGTAGGCTCGATTTGTGTGCAAAGTTTTCGTGTTATCTGTTGTGTTGTAGGTACGTAGATAGATTTGATAAGATGCTATCGAAATACTTCAAGTTAATCATTATATATCGTTATTTATTGATTTTTAAAACAATGGTATACAATCAGTGTAAATTATCTGCAGTGGTAAGATAACCATTGTAGATACAATCTCATGAAGTTTATTGTCTCCTTTCCCTTCCTTAGTTTTTCTTCTATGAAATAAAAAGTGTCAAAGTTAAATCTTTAAGACTTAGGCATATAAGCTACACTCTTCTGTGTATCCTCTAAGTGCTTTAAATATTGTTATTTAATAGCAAACATGTTTTAACCTTTATCTAAAATAGATATCTATGTATTACTGTATCTTATTGTAGTATATTATGTAAATATTACATTTATATATTGTGGAGGCCTTCATTTATTTATCGATTAAATTATAAATCTCTATCGAATTAGACTACTTACTAGTAATTTCACGACCAATTTCTATCTTAACTGTAGTAAATATCACTCGCATTGTGATTGCATTGTAATTCATAGATAATTCGAGCACTGATACACTGACTTAAACGTTTAAATCCTACAATTTGTTTTATTTATTTTCATTATATTTTTGTGTACCTACTGTCTACGTAGAATTATAAAATACAAATATGTACAATCAAGAAACGTAACTTCAAAGTGCGACAAATATTATGTTTAGTACAATTAAACGTACTTATAATAAATATTCCAATATAATAATTAGATCTCCACTTTGTTAACGTTGGAGATGATACATTTTATCTCTTTGTTTCCTTTAGTTTTAATCCTTCAGATATTAACGGAATAAGAAATTAAGCTGAGTATTATAAATTAAATTCTCAGTATAATAAAGAGCTAAGTGTAGTTATTTATTTTTGTTCCATTTGCACATATTAATATATTTCTCTTCAATAAATTAATTAAATTGATAGATGCTAATTGCTAGTCTGGATTTCTTTTTGAATTTAAATGCACCACATTTATTCACATATAGGTATTTTTAAATTAAAATATAATAATATAAATTAATGAACACTTGAAAAAGATATTCATAATACCTTTAATAGTTTAAAATATTATGCACTTACTGAATTTTGTAATTCATAATATTTTTGCACTACTTGAAGTTGCTATTTTAAAGAAAATTATATGACGTCATGTACACTACAAATAAAAGTTTATCGATAAAAAATGTGTTTCTTTTTACCCTAATTCCTCCCTTATACCCAAAAAATAAAAAATAAATATTATATCAAAATATATTATATAAAAAATAAATAAATATTATATCAAATTATTATATAAAAAATAAATAAATATTATATCAAAATATTATATATAATAAAATAATCAACTCTGGATTGTATACGAGCCCCGATCTGAACTCAAATAGAAAGTTAGGCACACGATGAAAACAGAAAAGCTTATTACTCTTTCTTTGTTGATAAATGTACCTGCACTCTTGGTGTGCGTGCCATTCATTTGAAATGACTCCCAAAGGGCTACTGCGACCTGCACACGAAGTGGTAGGATGAAACACCTATTGATCCTACTTTTTAATCAATATAATTCTAAGAATAGTTCCAATCCTTCCGTTGAGAATCGTATCCTATGAAATACGAAAGATCCAATTATCTTTATTATATTAATTTCATGTATTCAAAGTATGGGATGTGCTATATAAATTAATATAATACGTATTTACGATCTTTTGCGATATACTACTTGATGTGCCAAAGTTGATACTAAATCTGGCCCTCGTAAAATTTTATCACACACCATGATTACCTCTTTCTTGTACGACATATTGGCACATCATTCACTGAGTCATAAAATACTTGATCACTCCGAAGTGAAAATAGCTAGACAAACAGTATACGTATTAGGTTTAAAGCGTCTTTTTAACATAATTTTCATTCGATACTTAGTATATTAAATTTAGGGGGCATTAACTGTCGTTAAATAAAGAAATGAAAGGAACCTACCTGTGTGAATTATTCATATTTATAAATTGATTGACGTAAATCCATATGCTCTGAACCTTATCTCATATCTCATGTATATAAACGGAACATGTTAATAAACGGAAATATTGTAGAGTAGAAGAATAAATATATTTTAAGAAAAAAAATTGGTTGTCTGTAAAGTCGGTTTACTGACGATAGTTGAACGTGACAACGTCTGATTGTGCTCTTCAAGCCTAAATGGAACGCCTCAGAGCGAGGTAACCGCATGAGTCATGTTTTTTCGTGCGTGCAGCCGGCTCTATCGAATTATAAGACGTTGTCACGTCAAAAAAACAAGTTTTAATAGGATATGTAATCATTTAAATGTCACCGATCCTTGATGAATGTACAAATGGTGTACAGTATTCCAAAAGTAATAATGCGCATTGAAATCTTCGTCGCTGTTCGGCAACTGTCATATTCCCGGAGCGTCCGAAGATGATATCTATAAAGAGTGGTTAAATGCATTTTCTTTATGCATAATTTAGTCAAATTATGTTTTGTGCTAAAATAAATTAATATGTATTTGTAAGTAACGATTTTGTTTCGATAATTCCTTGTAAGTAAATAGCGAGTATAATAAACCCACGATTGCTAATATATCTTTGTTGGATTGATTTACTTGGAAAATTTTATAGTTCTTTTAAAGTGTCTTACTGAAGCTGGTGTAATGATGGAAGAAAAGAAGGTTAAAATAACACAAAATTTATCACTACATAGTATAAAACAAAGTCGCTTTCACTGTCCCTATTTCCCTATGTCCCTTTGTATGCTTAAATCTTTAAAACTACGCAACGGATTTTGATGCGGTTTTTTTAATAGATAGAGTGATTCAAGAGGAAGGTTTTAGTATATAATTTATTAGGTTTTAGACAAAGCGGGCGAAGCCGCGGGTGGCAAGCTAGTATTGTATAAAATATGGTTTTCAAACACAGGTTTATATTTAAACCATATATCTAATCATTAAAATCAGTACTGATCATTCTTCAATATTATGACAATTATAAAAAAATAAAAATAAAAACAATCAAAATCAGGGATTATCTTTATTTCTGACATTTTAGATACATCGGAACTTTCATTATGCTCTTCTTCATTTTCACTTTCCCTACTGCCATCACCTGTGTAAATCATTTCATCGATTAATTTAATTCACCTTTAAAAACAAAACCAAGAAGGGCATGTAATAGCAGCTCTATATAATTCCACACAGAGAGAACACGTGCAGTCACCACCAATATTTAAAGACGACTGACGGATTTTTGAGTTTTTTGACTAACAGGCTACCGTCACCTACCGCCCGATTTGTTTTTGATTGTGTATGACCGTGAATTGACTTCTATTTCTTTTGAACAAGGTGTAAAATGCAAGTGCGTTGTTTAGGGTTCTTACGATTCAATGATTCGAGTGTCTTCGGAAATACGACAATTAGCGAAGATTTGCATGCGCATTATTAAGTTTGTAGTACTGTACAAAGTTTGAATTAAATCTGTACGTTGAAAGTGGGTCAAAATAGACTCTAAAAGAGTCGGTTACATACAGACATACAGGTAAAGCTAATATAAGCGTTTCAAAAAAAAGATCAATATAAATAATGTATACCTTTAACCCTCAGTTTAACTTAAATATGTTATGGTTGTCAGTTTTAACTAAGTATGTAAACAACTTAGGTAACTTAATAAACAGGAGTTGCAAAAGTTACCTCTACACAGACAGACGTTTCCTAAGTTATATTCAAAGATGTTTGATGTAATACCAAGTTATAAACCTGATGGATACCAAAACTTTAAGTTTTAAGAGTAATTAAATTATAACGACTTTATGAATTTGCATTCCAATAAACCCAAGTTTACAGTTTACCAGGAAATTTTCAAAATTAATCCAGTTTGTAAAGGATAAATGGTTACACAGGTGCTCATAATAATAGGACATTTAGCAGACCAACGTTAAAAACCATTTGAAAACTTATCATTCCAACCAAGAGTCGAGATATAATAATTATTGTTGATATAAGATGGAAGCTTCGACGTCACTAAATAATTACGTCACGAAATGTATTGGTTTGGGTTTGGGTATTTTTGTATGGACTAGTGGCGTTATAATATGTACGTCTGTGTGTGTCACGGGCTTGTCGGGACGGGTGGGTCGCATAGGTTAAATTTTAATTACATATTATTAATAAGATTATGTAGTTATTGAAATATAACCTTTGCATAGTTATTTCATCTTTTATTACGCCCGCATTATAACAAGTCCCGACAATAACAATTCTTAACATTTACGAGAAATTATTTCAATCTGACTTTACGTTTACGTCCTGCAAAACTTACATCGTTGGTATTTATATACCCATTTACCTATGATAACAAAAGTTTTTCAGACAAATTAAATGGGGACATCCATTTTCCAAAATATACACCAGCGCATACGTGTTTAACGGCCTAACGGGTTAAAAATTACGAGAAAATGATAAGGTGCATTTTTATGTTTTGCAAAACTTTCGTTTTACTTACCTACTTGATCTATGCTAAAAAAACTTAAATTAATACAACAACATAATAGACGTTAAAAATTTTAGTTAAAAATTCAGTTTATAATATTTGTAAAAACATGTTCACCGACGTGGCTGAATCCAAGCCACGCGTTTGCCTATGAAATAGTAAAGTATCGACATGACCCATCATACGAGCAATCACTAAGACGAACTGTCATAGGAATCAAGGTTCGCCGTGCCGAGTATAACAACTAAAACTTCAAAACATAGGATTGTTAAACATGATTAAAAGCCATACTGATTGGATGCTCTATAATAATAATTATCTATATTAAAAGATGTTGTTTGTCGACTAGGTAGATCCGGAAATTTAAAGAGACATAAGGGGCTAGCATTACGCAAACAATTACAAAATTATACATAAGTAGATATACATTATTGAATTTAAAAAAATACATTTGTTATATTTTGACATAATCCTATGTATGTGACCAGCCACAGATTATCTTCATGCAACGCCCACGCCCTCCTCACGATTTACGTGTTAATTGATTAGAAAAATAATTAAGGAGATTAAATTTGCTCCTTAAATCTTATCGAATTAAAGGTAATGAATATTGCTAAATCATTAATTACCCACTGATAATACACTTGCCACTCTGCTATATCAATGTCGTGGCCATATCGTAGATTTGCTCATTTCATGAAATGGCCAACATAGTTTGATCAGATCGTTAAATCGTCAACGTTTCACGATTTGGTCATCGACATTTGGCCAGATCGTATAAAATATCTTAGAGAGTCCATAAAACATTAAAAAATTCAGAATATTTTAAGAACTTGTTTATTGTCATTTAAGTTAGTTCCGCGGTAGCGCCGGCGAATACCAGAAGCGAATGGTTTTTTCAATAGAAAACAGTTAGGTTAGGTTAGGTTAGACTTTAATAAACAACGCACGAGCCGAGCGAGCAAAGCGAGCGTGCCGCGGCAGCGGCCGGTGAGTGCCAGAAGCGAATCGCTTTTTAAAAAAGAAACAAAAATGGTCGCATTTCGTGAAATGGCCATCCACGTTTGGCCAGATCGACGATCTGGCCAAATGTGGATGACCCAATCGTGAAACGTTGACGATTTAACGATCTGGCCAAACTAAATTGGCCATTTCATGAAATGAGCAAATCTACGATATGGCCACGACATCAACAACACGAGCATGAAACGGTAATAACATGACTGCTTAGTCACGGGCGAGCCATCAAAGCGAATTTAATTTTAGGATGAACAAACATTTTTCATTATTAGAATTACCTTTGAGTGTTAATTCCCTTTAACGCTTCTAAAATAATTACAAAGCATGACTTAATTCACTTCCGTCATATAAACGGTTTTTTTTAAAAGGTTTTTTCAAAATTTAAATTAACAAAAAATCGTAGAGCATACCTTCTCGTAAACTCATCCTGAAACATTTATTAGTTCAAGTTAACTTTTTATAGGAGCGCCTCTGAATCATCAAAATAAATTATAATATTTAACCAGCGGTTCGAAAAGCAGCAAAATAATATGTTAAAAAGTTCTGTCAGTTTCAAAAGTTGTTTTTATATTATTATAGGGCGGAACCGAGCTGATGGTTCGTCTGATGGTATGCTATCACCACTGAACATTTACATTTGCAGAAGTAAGCTAGTTTCTGCCTATTATAAACATAATAGTAAATTTGTTTCAAAATATTATAATACATACGTAGACACGGAAATACATTATTTCAGAATATAAAATAATTATGTTACTTTATTTTTATGTATTTACTGCAGGCTTTAGACGTCGAATTGGTGTCTTCCTGTAACCCATTGGTTAAGGCTTATACATGCGCTAATAACCTTGACCATACTTGACGGATCTCAAACCTCTCCCGCTGCACCTTCTTTTTTCCTCGCATTTTGTATTTAAAAAGATACCAATCAGTGAAACAAAAAATCCTCGTCAGGGACTGTTGTGTAACTGATAATTTATTAAACATAAAATTTTCAGAGCTCTAAGTCAGCAGGTTACGAAGTTTATAGAGTATTTGCGGAAAAATCGATGACCACGGCACATTTTTTTTCTAGAAATCTATTAACTTTGGAAAAAAGTCCTCGCGAGCAATTAAAGATCAAAGACCATCCTATTTTATATATTTTTTTCGGTATTGTGCTTTATGTTGTACCAGACTTTATAGAGGTTGAACATAGTCGAAATTGCCGGGTAACGCCTTAATAATTTATTAATATGCCTAGAGTGTGTATGTTAAATGGTGTATTAACTGTTATGTATGGTAGAGAAACCCCAAACTTCAAATATATATTGAGAGCTTTTAAACTTTCTGAACTTCATTGTACAAAAAATAATATAGATAAATACAAGACAGATTTAGGAATAACCCATTTTTAACGGATTTTAATATGCGATTTTTCCATATAAGTATATTTATTTATTTATTTAAAAACAGGAAAGTAAGCTGGTCGCCTAATGTTAGACCAACATCACCGCCGCATATGCACTTGCAGAGATGTATATTATATTTCAAATACATTACCATTTGCCAGATTTTTTAAAATATGAAAGGGATACTGATTTGATGATGGTATAGAAAGTATGGACTGGGAAAAGTAAGTAATAGGATACAGGCCTCACAAATAAGATATTAAACAATATTTTTGGTTTCAACTATTTTAAGAAATAACTTACGGTAGTTAGTTTAATTAATATTCACCAAATACACGCCTACAACTGAAAAAAATAGAATATAAATAACTATGATATTCATTATTATATTAGTTTCAATAAAAATGTGTCATCTTTTCCACACACTGCTAATTATAAGATCAATATCTGATAAAGAAGAGCTTCCTTCAGTGTTATTATCTATTTCGATTTGTTGATATTAAGTTTTATCAGAGATAGAAAGAATCTAAGCTGAATTATTTTTAAATAAAATATACAACGGTCTTTATTTTTATTTTTTTATTTAATTAAAATTAATAATGGGTTATTAATCAACACCCACTATCATGCTTACGATTAATTCTATGTTTAGGTATATGCTCCAGATAAAAGCGAAATCTATCAAATAAAATTTTACCGCTATCGCAAAATTCTTTTGGACAAGCACAAGAACACGATATGGCAGACATATAAATGTAAAGTAAGTATCGAAACGCATAAGATTATTTCATAATCTCACAAAGGTAACATTTTCAAAATGTTCCGGGTAGTGATTTTAGCCGCTGTGGTCGCAGTGATCTCCTCACTACCCGCTCACAACCTACCAGATCCTGCAGACCTAGCCTTATACCTGAATGAAGACGAATTTGACGACTATTTAGATAAATGGCTTGCAGTGGAACAAGAATCGTGGGTCAATAGCACTGTTGGTGTTCCTCGAAATGGTAATTTTCTCAAACAATATTAATTCTCAGGATTATTATAATCCCTCTCTATTTTATATTTTTAATTTTAACTTGATCATACTGAAAAATATTATTTTTCTACGAATATATATTATTACCCTACTTAATTAGAATTTATAGAGTCCAAATTCATCACGCCATTATAAAAAATTGAAACATTTTTTTTATCCAGCTTGCTCTTTACGTGTCAACGGTGATTTCGGTCAACCTCAGCCAGTATTCATCAGACAAAACACAAACTCATATCTTTTCCCAAATGGAAACTCCGGCGCAGTGATTCTTAGCTCAGGAGAGCGAGTAATTGTCTCTTGTACTGGTTCTGGACGAACCATCCTACATCCCAACATCCAAGCTAGTGTCCACACAGCTGTGAGTTTTATTACGAATTTTCTTTCTAATTGTGAAATAATAAATAGTAAGAATTTTGAAGAATTTAAAGGCTCTGAATAAAAGTAATAGTAATTATAGTAGGTATATTTCGAAAATTAAAACATTTCCGTTTTCAGACTGCACAATGTGTCAATAACAACCTAGTTTCTGGATCCGGATGGTTGAATGGTAACCGCGAGTTTGGTCTTCTCACCTGCAATTCGCATTCTTACCATGAAGCGCAAGAAACCAACGAGCGATGCTTCAACAACAATGTAGTTATCCGGTAGGTTTGTTTTTGTTCTCGTCAATGGATAAAGGGGATAAAGATAGGTTTGACGATGGGATTAAAGCTGACTGAGATAGGTAGGGAAAATTATACGATCCTCGGGCTTCCAAACTCATTGTACGAAACAGAACAACATTCGTGTGCTACTATTTCACGCCGATCTTCGTGGGGGTGCGAGCTAACCCAATTCGTGACAAAGTTTGCTCGAGTCCCACAATGTTACGTTATTAATCGTGGCAAGCTTGTCAACAAATAATAATTAATTGTTTGTTTTAGCGTCGGTTTCGTAGTCAACAATGTCTTCCACACGCTTTACCGATCATGCTTTGACAAAACCCGTTTGGAAGTCTTATACGTATGGTATGACCAAAATCCAACATATGCAGTTCATCAAACCGGTGTTGACAGACCAAGTTGGTTAGGTAAGATATTAAATGATAAAATCAAATCTGTGAAATTAGAATATAAACTTCAAAATAATTACTATACATGCAATTATTTTTATTTCAGCTGATAGTTTCTTCCCTGGAGTAGCTATAAACAATTTGTACACCCAAGTGCAACAAAAGCAAGCGATCGCCAGGGTAGTTGGTGACAGATTGGCAGACCAGTACGTTACATCCCACCAGTTCTTAGCTCGAGGACATCTTATTGCTAAAAGTGACCAAGTGTTCGCGACCGGTCAGAGAGCCACATTCTACTTCATCAACGCTATTCCACAGTGGCAGCCATTCAATGCTGGTAACTGGAACTCACTTGAACAAGTAAGTCAGACAAAATTCTGCTTTAACATAAAGTAAGGTTTAGACTCTTATTATACCACTTTTTAATGCATAGGTATGTATCCTACTTTTAATTCCGTTTCTTATTTTGCCAAGCTATAAAAAAACAACATAAAACATATTATAACTATGTATAATGACGCACTAATACCATACTAGTTATTATTCTGTGCTAATACGAAAGATTACTTCCCTCTAAAGGTCTTAAAATTAATATAAATAAAATAATAATGTCTTATAAATAACAATTTTATTACAGAATCTCAGAGCCCGTATCGGCGCAGCTGGCTACAACTGCATTATTTACACCGGCGCTTTCGGAGTAACTCAACTGCGTAACGCGAATGGACAGTTTGTGGACATCTTCCTTGATAATACCAACAACAACCAAAGATTGCCAGTTCCTCTGTACATGTACAAGGTAGTTATGATGTTTCAGATAACATTAGAGACTATAATAAAATAGTTATTAAACAAATTACGTAGTTATTTCGCATTAATGGCCAGTTTTACATTCCCTGGAGACTTTCTCTACATTTCTCCATTGGCATCTCCTTTTATTCAATATCACTTTTCTTCTAGGTTGCATACGACCCAGCCAGACGCATTGGAACAGCATTCATAAGTATCAACAACCCCCACTACACGGCGGCTGAGGCGCGCGCTTTGCAGTTCTGCACGGACCGTTGCCGCAACAACTCCGCTTTCAGCTGGCTCCGCTGGCAACCAGACCGCATCGACCTTGGCTACAGCTTCTGCTGTACTGTCGACGATTTCAGAAGAAGAATTGGACATCTACCTTCTTTCACCGTCAATGGGCTCCTATCATAAGGGGATGAAATCTGAAAATAGCAATGTATAAAATTTTATTTATGAAATGACATTGTATATTATTATTAAACGCTCCATGTTTTAATACTTTTATTGTTTTATTTCTATCAAAAAAATCATTGTGATCACTCTAATGCCCGCGTAAATGACAGTTACAAGCAATGCCTCTGTAAGTTGGTCGTTTTTTTTCTCTAGTACTAAACTTTAAAATTTTAATCGACGACTTTAGATCAATAAAATATAACAAATACGGAAATCAAAATAATAAATGAAGACGTTGAATTTAGAACACTTATCAGTCAGAAATAAAAATCGATTAGACAATCAATCACTTTTATCATTATTTCCAATATCTTCATATCAATAAATCTTCAATTAATATTCATCAAATCCAATAGAAATATAATAATAGAATTTAAGTGCTTTATACCGTAGGTTTTGTAGAACCAAATCTAGCAACTTGTGCTAAGTTCTACAAATAGATTGGATTAATGGGTATGAAAAATCTGTAAAAGCACATTAAATATATTTAAAAAATAAACTATGTACCTATAATTATCCCCTGAACTTTCAAAAAAATATAGTATATAGGTACAAAACATTTTGCCAATGTCCATCCATAATATAATTTCGAACATGAATAGTGCCTAATCCTAAGGAGATGGGCATTTTTATATAGAATTTAAATGTCGTGAAATTGATGGTATTTGCGAGGAGATGTAGTTTAAAACAGTTGGAATGTAAATTTAAAAATTGCATCTTCTCAGCGAGCTGTAACCTAATTTTACTTTATTTTCTATTTCCGGGTTTTACCCGCCGTCGACGCCGTTTGAGGACAAAATTTATAAATTGTTGCTGATTGGTAAATCGAGTTCTAGATAAACGTTACATACCTCGCCAACGATTCTTATATTTGTCCGGTGTTTCGTTGAATTAAATTCTTTCTAGCAGAAAAAAAGATCCGGTAACTTACATTTTTATTTATAAATGATAGTAGTCCAGTGTTTATTTTGATTCATTGATATTTAAATCAAGACTATATTTTTTTTCGGACTCAATGAAAAAACTCTACACTTTGTTTTATCATATTTTTCTACTGAGGGTACTTGTGTTGTTACTAATAACAGTAAGCTATATCTTAATTTACATTTTAGGTACCTGAGATAAAATCTATCAAATCAATATTACCGTTATCGCAAAACATAACATCACAAGATATGAGAAATATATAAATGTAAAGTAAGTAACAAAAATGTAAGATTATAGCATAGTCTCGCAAAAGTACCGTTTTTAAAATGCTTCGGTTGGTGATTCTAGCCGTTGCCGTTTCTGTGATAACTTCACTACCAGCAAAGTTACCAAATCCTGCAGAGCTAGCTTTATATCTGAACGAAGAAGAGTTTGAAGATTATTTAGATAAATGGCTTGCTGTCCAACAGAAATCCTGGGTCAATAACATTGCTAGAAATGCTCGAAGTGGTAAGGTTTGCTAGCTTTTGACAACTAAGCATACATGAAAATACTATAATACTTAGATAGAATTTAAGTGTTTTATACCATGCTTTTAAATTTGTAGGTTGTACCCTAAATGTGAATGGAGATTTTGGGCAACCTCAACCTGTGCTCCTCCGGCAAAACACAAATTCATATTTATTACCGACTGGAAATTCTGGTCAAGTAACTTTGAGTTCAGGAGAGCAAGTTACTGTAGCTTGTACTGGTAGCGGCCGGACGATACAACATCCATTTATCCTAACTAGTGTAGCTACAGCTGTAAGTACCTACATTCTCAATTTATTAAACAAACAGAATACCTAAAATATGATGAATTTGCTTTTCATTGTTTTTTAAAATAATTAAAATGATTTATTGTTTTAGACTGCACAATGCGTTCAGTAATCTGGTGTCTGGATCTGGTTGGTTAAATGGTAACCGCGAGTTTGGGCTACTGACATGTAGCTCTCATGCTTATCATGAAGCCCAAGAAACAAATGAGCGATGCTTTAACAATAATGTCGTTATTCAGTAGGTTATTTTCCTTATTGTTATGCAATCAATTAACATTAAAATATGCGCTGTAGATACTTTATTCATACATATTTAATTTTAGGGTTGGTTTCATAGTGAACAATGTCTTTTATCCGTTGTACCGATCCTGCTTTGATAAAAATCGATTTGAAGTATTATACGTATGGTACGAGCAAAATCCGTCATATGCTGTTCACCAGACTGGAGTTGATAGACCAAGCTGGTTAGGTAAAAATGAAATATCGAACATCCATGTTAAAATATTACAATCTCAAACATTGTAGACTAACAAAACCATTATTCCAGCTGGTAGTTTCTTTCCTGGAGTCACAATAAACAGTCTCTACACCCAAGTGCAACAAAAACAGGCTATCGCGAGGGCTGTGGGTGATACACTGGCAGACCAATACGTTACATCTACACAGTTCTTGGCTCGAGGACATCTTATTGCTAAGAGCGACCAAATTTTCGCGACCGGTCAGCGAGCAACATTCTACTTCATTAACGCTGTTCCACAGTGGCAGCCATTCAATGCTGGCAATTGGAACTCACTTGAGCAAGTATGTTTTAATAATATTTCTGCATTTTATGCATTTGTGTATTTTATGCTACTGACTATTATACATCCAGTTAACTTATTATTCTGAACCTGGTTCACACAGTAGAGTAAAATCTATTAGGAACTTGCAAGTAGGCAAGTAGGTAAGTTTTTTAGACACATTTGTCCTTATATTCTCAAACATCTAATTACAGGCTCTAAGAAGTCGTATTGGTGTGGCTGGCTACGATTGCGTTATTTACACTGGTGCATTTGGAGTAACCCAACTACGCGATTCGAATGGACGATTTGTAGATATTTACCTCGATAACACCGATAACAATGAAAGATTACCAATTCCACTGTATATGTACAAGGTAAATGTTCATAGCATAGAAATATAGATGGTTATAGTGGCATAAACTTCTCCAGGTCTCCCATATTTTCAATAAGAGAATTTTTTAATTTCTCATTTTTAAAACATCGCTTATAAAATATGAAAACAGTTGAACAGCATATTACAATAAAGGTGCATAATCATTAATTAATGGATACATTAATCATTATCAGTTAAGATTATTGATGTAGTAAGTGATTAAATCTAGACAATAGAACAAAGGTATGCTATCTATTCTAACACAGATATCGGAACCTTTCAAAATTAAAAACTTTATATGCATTATAATTATATAATATATAAAGTTAATTCATTATATAAATTAGTCATAGGATCAAGAAAATTTTCAATGCATTTATGTGACTCATTTGAGGTAAATTTACGATTGTGTAGATTAATCCTTAGAAAGATATTGTTCATAAATGTCGCATGAAATCAACATTTTTTTCCTGTTCATTGATAATTTCAGCTTTGAAACATTGTACCGAACAGTCCACTGAAAAAAAATTTGCCCATCGAATGAGGTATTTGAAAAATGAAATGTGAACATATTTTATGTCAAGCTGAAAACGTTTACAGGTCGCATACGATGAATCTCGACGAATAGGCACCGCATTCATCAGTATCAACAACCCCCACTACACGGCGGCCGAAGCACGCGCTCTGCAGTTCTGCACGGACCGTTGCCGCAACAACGCTGCTTTTAACTGGCTCAGCTGGCAACCAGACCGCGTTGACATTGGATACAGCTTCTGTTGCACTATCGATGACTTCACAAGACGGATCTCCCACCTACCATCCATGACCGTTAACGGCTTACTTTCATAAGTGAAAATTTGAATTTATATTTTTGGTTTTATGGCATTCAAATGCCATAAAACGTTTATAAATTTATAAGTGAAAATTTGTTAAAACCGACTGCGTACAATACTGTAAAAATATTCTTTGTAATCACCACACTTCATGGTTTAAAAAAAAATAGTTCCTAGTGAGTTTGGTAGTAGGATATCACTGTCACAACTTACCGAATCTTATACAAAGAAAACAACTCCTTCGCAGTTGGGTTATAAGGATCGTGACTGAAATATAAAATATATTATGTGTTTGTTTGTACTTTAGTGTATAAGATTTATTGATTATGTTATTAAACGTTTTAATTTTTAAATGATGTTGTTTGATATTATTTATGTAGTCACACTTAGTCTGTTTTATGAGGACCACCCTCGCCATATACCAATTCCACCAAGTTGAGTCTCTTTCCAGTTTCAGACCATAGTATCCTACAGGCTTCAGTATCTAAAGTGAAAAGTATATTGAAGTTTTCCGAGAGTAGTACGGTCTACTTTAATCTCTAAGACTTTAATTATTGTTTTCCCGTTCACGTATCATATCTTTGAGTAACGGATTACAATATCAAATATCTACTCCATTGATAATAATATGTACTGACCTATTCCAAAAGAATGAGATATTTATAACAATATGCAATGAACATGTTTCGTTTATAAAAACGTAAATAAAATTTAAAGTAATAGTCTAGTTTTTAGAAATGTAGACCTACTTAATAAAACGCAAATTATGATGACTCTATCACCTACTTCAATACTACAATTTCTTGTTTTTTTTTTTTATATAGGTATTAATTACCTTTTGCAATTAAAGTCACATGTCTGGTTAAGCACGATGCTAAAACAATTCACTTGGTAAAAACAAATAAATTAATCAGGCAATCTACACTGTCATCTTTGGATTATTTATAATTCGTAGCTACAATACGGAGGGAATTAAATTCGCGCATTATCGCATTTAAAAACAGCTGGAGGCGTGTGAGTGTTTTGCCTGGTCTCATATAGATAATATCTTATACTAGTTACTATCGGGCTCTACCCGGGTAGTTGTTCCGTTTTTATTTTATGGCTTTTCATCCTAATTTAAACGAAGACAAATCCAATGAACCATGATTTCGCCGTTTACAAACATAGGCGCAGAAATTTGTATTATACCTATCCAGAATTTACTTTTTCCAAACATCCGACTAACTCGACTGATTTTTGTCTTTTAATAAAAGCTTGTTTCATGAACCCTGAAAAACTGAATTCGATATTGTACCTTGCATGCCAGAAATGTATCGAGCCTCCAATAAACTTTAAGTACCACAAAATTGAAAAAAAGCCCTTGTGTG
This sequence comes from Colias behrii, assembly GCA_029959065.1. Classification (NCBI taxonomy): domain Eukaryota; kingdom Metazoa; phylum Arthropoda; class Insecta; order Lepidoptera; family Pieridae; genus Colias; species Colias behrii. Next base: position 8,250,725 of record JARWMC010000005.1, on the reverse strand, counting down.
CCCAAGCACACGTGTCAGAAGTGAAACTTCTTTGGCAAGATTCAAATACAGTAGCACCTCGTTACGTCGAACCTCGATAAGTCAAAAACCTCCAAATCTAGAAAAAATGTTTTGTTCCCTTCCCTTCAAACACGAAAACCTCCATTACTTGAAATTTTGACCCTCTGTTAGTCGAAATAATCACCGAGTCCCTCCAAGCCATTTTGGTACATATTTTCACTCTATATCTCGAAAAATTAAATTTGACCTCTGTATCTCGAACATAGCAACGTTTTATTTTACAACCTTTATAACTTGATCATTTGGAATTTATTACCTCTATTGTTCGAACAAAAATAAGTTACCGACTTTAAGAATTTGCCGACAGTGCAAGTACACTATTGGTTCTTAGAAAACATTTTAGGAGTATATGATAATAAATTTATGACTCACGTAAACACGTGTTTGCATTAAGTATCTGATGACGAAATTATCAATTCAGTAGCTCAGAAAACCGATACTAATGATTAAGATGACATAGAAGACGTGAATAGTACATGCGCTCCATGGGTTTCTATCAAAGAGGCAAGAACCGCATTGAATACCTTACGAAATTTTATAAAGCAAACCAGTATCTCTGAAGAAGAAGAATTTTCTGCTCTTTATAGATTAGACAATGCTAGAGAACAACCAAATTATCTAAAGCAAAAAAAATACTGACTTTGAAATAATTTTGATTTATAATAAATAAAAACATGTTTGTAACCTCTGCAAGTTGAATTTTAATGTACTTTACCTCTCTAACTCAAAATTTATAAGAATAAACCTCAAACTCTTTATGTCGAATCAAAATCCGCCTAAGTCGAAATCCTCCATAAGTTGAAAACTCTATAACTCGAATTTTTTGGCGTCTCCCTTGATATTCGACTTATAGAGGTGCTACATATCAGAATCTTCGCCTTACTCTATAACGTATTGCCATGACGCGATCTTGAAATTTTACTCTCAACGCACGTAAAGAAGTTTTTCTTGAAAAAAAAACACTGAAAAGTTCGCGGGCAAAAACAAGTATTTCCATGACTTGTGATATTCTAGGACATAAAAATAATTCAGTACTTTTCGCTTGAAAGAGAAACAAACTTTCATGTTTGTGTCGCGTTATAAGTAGGTACCTAGGAAGTATGATTTTTCATATAAGGGGATGATAGATATCATTAAGATTCAACGCTGCATCGTTGAAAACTAAGTAACTAAAAAATAAAATTAAATAGACATATTCTAAATATTCAGTTTTATTTATGCATCACACTTTCGAAATCACTTTACTCTATCATCCATCAAAATATGGACAGGACAGTTGTTTTTGTCTCTTTTTTATCATTTTAATTATTGTTCACGCGATTACGAGCGTAATTGTTATCAAAATCTATGATGTCAGAAGAGGGTCTGCAGATCGTTAATCAAACAAAAATAACAAATGAAACTGTTAATCTTTTTCAATGGCTCACTAATTTTTATAATATCATTTTAGACTGCAAGATGTGTCAGAGATAATCTAGTCTCAGGTTCAGGATGGCTTAATGGAAATCGTGCTTTTGGTCAACTGACTTGCAATAGCAATTCTAATCATGAAGCCGTTCAAACTAACGATAGATGCATCAATAATAATGTTGTTATCAGGTAATTAAATCTATGAAGAATACAAGGAATTGCTAAATCGAGGAAAGATGACTGCATTTTAAAATATTTTACGTCCTATGATATAATAATTTCAATATTTAAAATTGCCTTTTCCAGAGTTGGCTTTAGATTCAATAACGTTTTCCATCCACTTTACTGGGCATGCTATGACAGAAATCGTTACGAAGTTTTATATGTGTGGTATACTCAAAACCCTTCAAATGCTGTTCATCAAACTGGAGTTAATAGACCCAACTGGGCAGGTAATTATTATGGTGACATTTATTTTTTATAAATATAAAGAAACGCTGTACACTAAACTCACTGATGGGAAGGCAAATGGAATCCTCTTCATTCTTTATGTTTACTTTATAATAAGAAAATATTTGACCATAATTTTTCATGTGGCATTTTTAGCTGGCGGTTTCTTCCCGGGTATCGACATTAACAACATCTACACTCAGAACAGCCAAAAGCAGGCTATTGCTAGGGTAGTCGGTAATAACTTGGCGAATAGATACGTCACAAGCACGCAGTTCCTCGCTCGTGGACACTTAATAGCCAAAAGTTACCAAGTATTCGCCACTGGACCACATGAGTAGAAAGACGGAACAGAGACTAAGCTTCAAACAACCGCGCGAATCGATTGCACTACTACAAGTACGCGGGGCATGTGTGTGTGACCACAGGCCGCTTGTCGCGTACGCAGCGATTCTGGAAAAAACCGGTTTGCGCTTGCACAGGCTGAGGACAGTCTCAGGGTTGATACGACGCACGTTGTTTGTTTTATTAGTTGCAACTTGCAAGTTTGAATATTTTAATATAAAACGTAATATTTTATTGTTAAAAATGGTTGTTTATTGTACTGTGTGTATGAATAATACTAGAAAAACTAAAAATATATCATACTTCAATTATCCCAGGGAGTACAATAGGTGAGTAAATATTTTGATTATTACTTTTTCAAGTAAGTACCTACTTGCGTTTATTTTATTAGGTCCTTTTTTAATAAGAAGAGAATTGTACACGGTGTGTTTTTACCTTTCATTATTATTACAAGTTTAACATTTGTAAGTATGTATGTAATTGTGTGTAATTATAAAACTATTTAACAAATGTTTTGTTTAATTTGTCTTAACCTATTGTGACAACCCTACCAAAATAGGTAACAATTTTGCACGTTCTTAAGAAGCTTAGTCTCTGTTCCGTCTTTCTACTCATGTGACTGGACAGCGTGCAACATTCTACTTCATTAATGCTGCTCCTCAATGGCAACCATTTAACGCAGGCAACTGGAACAATCTTGAACAAGTAAATTTTGTCTTATTTTATATTAAAACAAATCAATATTTATTTTTATAAAAATACTAGCGGTCCGCCCCGGCTTCGCCCGTGGTAGAGATAAACTACGATAACATGGCGCGCCCCTCCAAAATTCAAAACGTTTGAAAGTATTTGTGAAAGTATTTACAATGCACCACCAAGATTCACAACGCATGTGTGCGTAATGAGACGGCCGTCAAACAAAAACAAATCCACGGATTTGTTGCTCGACTAGTCACGCTCTAATCGCTCATTATTATTAGTAATGGCGCTGCACTGACGTATTCTATGAAAACGACACGTGCGTTGTCTTGGGCGCTCGGCAACTTATGATTAGTTGACCAACAAATCTGGACGTAAAGTACTAAAGACGAATACGTACTTACTACATACAAACTCCTTCGTAAGGATGTCACTACACACATTGAAACAGTAATTTGGAGGGGCGCGCCATGTTATCGTAGTTTATCTCTACCTACATGTTTAAACTATCCTATCTCTCAAGTTAGATCGAACTGCACATGGTGTGCGAATTTTATTATAATCGGTTAAGTGGTTTAGGAGTCCATTGAGGACAAACATTGTGACATGAGATTTATATATATTAAGATTATGTAGGGCAAAAAAGATAGGCCTTACAAGAAATTAGTACGTATCATAAGGATAAGATAATGTAGGTAATCCTTACGATACTTATTAGAATTTTACATAGTTATCATATCAATCGTATTGAATCTTTTCATAGTCGAAAAAACTTTCACATAATATGTTTACACTTTTTCTCAGCACATATTCAAATAATAACTAGCATTATACTATTATTATATAGCTAACAGGATACTAATTTTATTATCATAATATTACTAACAGGATCTCCGTGCCCGTATTGGAGCTGCTGGTTACAACTGTATGATCTACACCGGCACCTTTGGCGTGGCCCAACTTCGTGATGCATCTGGCCGTTTTGTTGACCTGGATAAAACAAATAACCGCCGCCGTGTCCCTGTGCCGCTTTACTTCTACAAGGTATGAAAACTGCATATTAATGATTCAGCATTTCGGTACTTTTTAGGAAAATTTTGAAAGATCGATTAGATTGCTTATGAAACACAAAGGATTTTAAATAACAAATGTATTCCTACAGGTCGCTTACGACTCATCCAGACGTTTGGGAACAGCATTTATAAGCATCAACAATCCTCACTTGACTGCCTCGGAGGCCCGCGCACTGCAGTTCTGCACAGACCGATGCAGAAACAACAACGCCTTCAGTTGGATCAGGTGGAGGCCCGACCGCATCGACCAGGGTTATAGTTTCTGCTGCACAGTCGCTGATTTCAGGAGATGCATTAACCACTTACCTTCTTTCACCGTGAACGGCCTTCTCTCATAAACTTGTGAAAAATGTGGACGGAAATAATTATTTTATAACTGTTATTAATTTTAATTTCTCCTGTATATATTTAGGTATATTGTGAATAATAAATCAGTGCAAACTAAACAATGGATTTTATTTAATTGGATACGATATTATATAATATCATGAAGTGTGGAAACGAGTCACTTGTTCGCTAATTAATTTAAGCAAAAATTAGAGATGTTTAAATCTTGTTAAATCTTGTGAGGTATCTAAGGTATAAATTCCTCGTAAAGTGACTCGGTAAAGAAATATACTTAGTAAACTTATTGACTAATACCTCTTTAACATAAATTTTACCTTTAAACATAAAAATATTTTAGATTAACTTGTGATAAAGTGAAAAAGGTATGTAAAAAGTGATTCGCTAATATTACAATTATGAACAGTAAATGCTCTACCTAGTCATCCGCACCGCATATTGACCTACCAATAGGCCACCTATGAAGCCAACTTAGACCCCGGATTTCTTCTAATTTTTCCGTTTTATATTATGCCTTTTACGCTTACCTACTCATTATAAAGCCACTGACTTTCAAGATTTATACTTTTCAAAATTTTCACTTATGCCCCTTTTATGTACCTATTATATAATGGATTTAACGCACAATGTAATTGTACCGTAATACTTTAATCATATACATATGAAATCCACTGTAGTACTAGTGTTCATACGAATTTGATATATTCACGCATAGGCATACCGTGATATAATAAAATAGAGTACCTACCTACTCGCTAAAGATGTAAAAATCGTTCAAAGTAAATTTTGAGTTAATTCATTACACATAAATCTTTAAGTAAGTAATACCTACCTAATCCTAACAAATATAATAAACGAGAAAGTAACTCTGTCTGTCTGTATAATATTCGTGTCCTTCTCGCCTCGAACACTGAACCGATTTGGAAACATATGTACAGAGAGTAGCTTGAGACTTGAGAAATAACATGGCAAGCATTATCCCGTAAATCCCAAGTGAACGGTAATAATTATGCGGGTTTTTCTTTGAGTTCATAGCCGCGGGCGGAAAGCTTATATTAATTAAATTAGAATTCTTAAATGTATTAGATAGGTAGGAGTTAGGACCTAGGTAGGACTAAGGACTCTACTCACTATAGCGTATCATGCGTACTCTCGTTATATCATACTATTATTGACCGTAACAGGACGGCACCAGCGACATAAGAAATACGAGAGCATATTATCAATGATCGGCAAATGTGTCGCGGAGCGTTGCGTCGCGTAGTTACGCCTAGTGCCACACATAGTGCGCTCCACGTGCGCTCATATCTTTACTCTTATGCTCTATAATCTGTGTCTATAATGGTAGCTGTATATATACAAAGTACTCTGTGGTAGCACCATCGGTAGCACCTTGGGTAGCACTGTCATGAAATGTCAATGTCAATTTCCGTTTTTCCGTTTTCGTTATCATCAATCGTCAAAATGTACGCGAAGTGGTATTGTTTTTAATTAAATATCTTTATTTACGTTTCAATTTAACACTATTTCAGTGATTTTTTAAACGCAACCTTTTACGGCTTTTACGTTTTTCTGTAAACTCTTGGTAGAAGTCTCAATTTAAAATGGAAGAGCTGAAACCTGTTAACCCTGAGGACCTCCAACTGCTCAAGGAACGGATGAAACTAATAGCAGATGCTGATCCAGCACAATACCATAATGATTACTCATTAAAGAGATATTTACGAGCTTTTAAAACGGTTGACAATTCTTTTCAGGTAGGATTATATTTCACACCGTATGTTAGTGCTTTATTAAATTACATACGCTTAGGGTAAACGACGTCATAGGCATTAAACGCCTATTTTTTATATTTTCTATTTTCTAATGATATTAGTGTTGTATTTTTCATAATTTCATAGAAACATTTTATACAGTGCTAGCTAATGTAATATCTGATATCACTAAAAGATTTTGCTTTTCAGGCAATATTAAAAACAAATAAATGGAGGGCTGAGTATGGTGTAGCACAGCTTCATGAGGATAAAGAACTCATTGAAAAATACAAAGATAAGGCTAGAGTACTAAGACACAGGGATATTGTTGGACGCCCAATTGTTTACATTCCTGCTAAAAACCATAGTTCTAATGATAGAAGTATAGATGACTTGACTAAGTTTATTGTATATTGTTTGGTAAGTTTTTCATCCAAAAACATACTATAAAACTACAAGAATATATATATATATATATATATAAAACATTTCATTAGATGAATAATGAATATCATTATGTAATTTGAAAAATCAATATTCAATATAATTAAATCATGTAAATATAAATTAAATAAGTCATTATAATCTTTCACAGGAAGACGCCAGTAAAAAGTGTTTCGAAGAAGTTGTCGACAACCTATGTATTGTGTTTGACTTAAACAACTTTACACTCTCCTGTATGGACTATCAGGTGCTAAAGAATCTTATATGGCTTCTTAGTAGACACTATCCAGAGAGACTTGGAGTTTGTCTCATAATTAATGCTCCCACATTCTTCTCTGGCTGTTGGGCAGTTATAAAAGGATGGTAAGATGGTTTACTTATCTATACTTATATTATAAAGCGGGTCTGTTTATTTGTTTGTTTGTTTGAACACGCTAATCTCAGGAACTACTGGTCTGATTTGAAAAATTCTTTCAGTGTTAGATAGTCAATTTTTTGAGGAAGGCTATAGGCTATATTATATCATCACGCTAAGGCCAATAGAAGTGGAGCAATGCGGGTAAAACCGCGTGGCACAGCTAGTTAATAATAGCAATCATAGAAACAGAAATAAAGAATAGGCATGACGAAAGATTTTGAAATCCTCTTCCATAATGTGTGTATACGTTTACTATACAAGAAAAACCCTATATTTCGGTAATATACTTAAATTTAACGAAGATAAAAGCCATTTTTCAAAAAATATTTATTAACTGTGCCAAAACAGCTCGCAGGTGTCATGGCGTAGGCGTGACGTCACTCTTTAGTAAATACGTAATTATTTGTACGCATTGCGAAGAAAATAAAAAAAATATTTATTTAATATGTGTTATAGAAACGAATTTCAAAGTTTATAAGTGGTGTGCCGTGTGCAGTATTGAAGTGTGAATCCACATAAAAATAATGCTCAAAAATGTGTTAGTAATTATTTCAAGCGAGAAAATAATAAGAAATGATTGTATAAAGTTGGCGCGGAGAATCCCGAACCACGTATTCGTGAATTCGCAATTATATTTCTGTTCTGATTCGATAAAGCATACGTGAAACAATAGAAAATAAATAAAAATGCGTAATCTCAACATATTCATAACAACAAAACACATCTGACGTGAGTTGTTTACTTAAGCGTGACGTCACGCGTGTTTTAGTCAAAATGGCGAACTGCAGAATTTCAATGTTTTATTTTATTGATAATCTCATTAATCTTAATGTTTTTAAGATTTCTAAGTCACTATATTTAATTTATTTATTATACATTTTCCCTTAAAAACACTAATACGATCATTTATGGATACTGTCGTCATGCCTATTGAACACCACTATATTTTCATGCTGCTCTCTCAACTGATATCAAACTTACCAAATTACTGTAAATACAGTAATAATAATATTGATATCTATAATGGATAGTCATGAAAATTGATGAGTTAAAGCGAGATTTACATTCAAATAAGTATTATTTAAAGTAAATTGCGAATATACTTAGATAAGTACAGTAATAATTTATTTTAATATTTAAATTATAATTTCAGGCTTGATGAAAACACTGCAGGTAAAGTGACCTTTGTGAATTCTGAGATGGATTTATGTCAGTATCTGATACCAGATATCTTGCCTACTGATATGTAGAAATAACATAACATCACTTAGAATAAATGCTATTAAATGTTTATATACATAACTAGCTTTCCGCCCGCGGCTTCACCCGCGTTTTCAGAGAAAACCCCGCATAGTTCCCTTTCCCGTGGGATTTCCGGGATAAAACCTATCCTATCTCTCAAGTTGGATCGAACTGCACATGGTGTGCGAATTTTACTATAATCGGTTAAGTGGTTTAGGAGTACATTGTGGACAAAATTGTGACACGAGATTTATATATATTAAGACTAGTCACAAGTGTCAGATAAACTTTATGTAAAATACTTCTTGCCATTCCAATAACCAAAAATACTTGATTAAGGATCAAACTACTACTTTATGTAATGTCGTTTTATAAAGGTAATTAATAATATTAAATTCTATGTATCATAATGTTTAAGCTAATCGATAGCCTGAAATTAGGCATTAAGTAATTTGGAACATTGCCCTTCTTAATTATTTCGAAAAATAATTGAAGCTCATGCCCCAAATATTTAAAATAAAGAGGACTTTACCCTTGACCACCATCTATCTCTTGAATTGTCTCTAAAAGGTATGGTGACCCCATGGTAACTAGATATTGTTCAGTAATTAGAATTATCAAGGTCAACACGCTAGAAGTAATTTATTAATACATAGTTGTTTATAATGTTCCCTAATAAAATGTAATTTTTTTATAAGGCGGTATACAACAGTTTTGAAAAGATCAGAAAGAAGTTATGTAAAAACAATGTTTCTATATTTTTGATGTGTGCAAATATTATGCTTCGGCAGTCATTTAAAAAATTAATGCTCAAAATTATATAATAATAACAGACAAAGTAGATACCTAAATCGTATTACATATATTCAAGTTATAATAATGCAATTGTAATTATGTTCGTAAAATAACCTTTTTATTGTTAATATTAAATATGTATTATAATATTTGAATATAATTTAGAATTGTTTGCTTTCTAATTACATATTTAACATTAATTCATTCTTGAAAAATTTAGTTAGGATTTTATTGCACTTATTACAATTTCAAACATTACAAAATATATAATAGCAATAAAGTTTCAAATTAAACATAATATTATTGTAGAATTTATGCATAATATTATAAACATTTTATGTAACACTCAAAATGAAGTGCTATTTATCAACATTGGTTCATTTTAATGTGCTAAGACCACATAGTTTTTACTTTAACTAGTGTATAATCAAGTTGTTAATTATGTTTTCTTGTTGTTGTTATACTTCAGTCATAAGAATATAATATTATGTTATTAAATAATAATGCTAATTACTACAATGCTATGTTAAACATTTCTATGGTTGCTTTTTTTTACTAGTAACCCCAGCATCAGTAAAAACATCCAGAAATCTCTATTCTTGAAACAATTTTATTGTTTGATGGAAGTACTTTGGTACAGAATAGCACTGTTTACTCTCTATCAGACAACACAATAGTCTGACTTATTTAAATAAGAATTTTATATGTATTTTACTAGTCAGTGTGCCATTACTTAAACTTCTGTTTATAAATTCTAACTGTTACCTGATTCAAATCGAATACTTTTATTAAGATTGTTGTATTTTCATTATATAAATTTAGCATGTATGTAGGTATATAAAAATGATGAGAATAATATAATTGTACTTATAATAATTTTATTTCATTCCTTATTATAAAATAAGTACATGAACAGGTAAAATATGAATAAATCATTTACTAAAGGTAAGAGAATATAATGAAAAGTGTGTGTAAAATTAGTAAATAAACAATGTCAAAGTAATAAAAACGAGATTAACAACAATTTTGTTTAATTTTATTTTGGATACATTTCATGAATGATTCCAACCCAATTCCAACCACTACAAATAAAATATTTATTATATATTTTCTACTACTTACGCCTCTTTTTTGTTTCGTATGTTGTAATGATTGAAGTTAATTCAATCATTTAAAAGAAGTGAGATACAAATTCCTATCCAAAAACAAACAAATATGTCTCAAATCTGCTTGATAAATTCTTATCGAAGGAACCAAACGTTAAAGCATGGATCCACGCTACACCGTGTCGCGACCGGGCTGTGCCCCGTCCATGCCCCGGCCGGGGCACGATCAAACATTGTATTCCTGTAATAGAAAGTGATTCATGCCTGACCGGGGAAATGGGTTGACATGTCGCGCCGATGTATATTGTTTCATTTGTTTCCCGGCATGGTGTAGCGTGAATCATGCTTTAAGCAATTTTTTTTTCATTACTTTAAGGTGTTTTCACAGAACTAAATGTTTAACAAAGATTCCAGCAAACATTGTTGCTCATTAATCATGATATTGAAAAAAAAAACCATTGGAAATATGGGTTACAATGATGACAGTTTAGGGAAAAAAGTTTAAACCAATGTTTGAAGCAGATTGTGCATTGAAATGAAGTCCATTCGATGAATCTTTTTTGAGTTTTTGAAGCGAACTTACTACCTACTTACTCAGTATTTTTTTTTTACTTATAAGAGTAAAGTCGACAATAGAGTAATGACTTATGAGGATGTAACCAAGAAGTTAGCCATTCTTTTCTATGGATCTTTAAATAAAACGAGAATTATATCTATAATATTCATTTATTTAATTTTACAAAATAGTAGGTATACAAATGAATTGCTGTACAAATCAAAGCAAATTACTCTTAGTAATACTAAACAGAGCTTTAAAATATTGTACTGTTACGATACTTGTAATACATATCGATTATTAATTAAACATAATATTAACAAATATATATTCAATAAAATTATTACAAGATTCTTGAATCCCATAAGCAGGTGTTTACAAAAAAATACAGATACATAAAATTGAATAAACAAAGTTGCATTATAATTATTTACAAAAATATTTAAGACCTAGGTCGACATTTAACCAAGGAATAAAGCAAATTAATATTATTCAGTCGCATGTCTTAGATATAAAACTATGAAATACGAATGTGTAGCTACCCATTTTATGATGATACGAGAATTGGCACTATTTTACCTTTTCATTAAAATAAATGACAACAAAATCAAGTGCGTAAAAATCATTTTAAAATTCTTAAATTAACACATATTCAGAAATAACGGTAATCATATGTAATACTTGCAATTTGCTGGTCAATTCGGTAACTTCCTTTCAGTATGACAAATTCAATGAGCTATTTTTTATTAAATTTGTTTATCCGATTACAAATACAGACTAAATACAATTGACATTAAAATTTTAGAAATATATTTTTGTACTTGTATATATTTTTAAAATATGCGGTATTTAAAATGTCATATTCCATAAAAGAAAGAATCGACGGTATTAATAAAATAAACATCAATCAAGTTTAAAGTTTGATTCATTAAATTCCACTTTAAATACAACAAAATATATAGATATCATTACACATTTACACTCGGCTACGTGAGATCCACCTTTACAGGCTAAACGTAAATGGAACCAAGTATAATGCCAATAATTACATCATTTATTCACCTAAAATATGACTAGGTTCTTAAAATCACACCATCATATTTAATGAAAAATTCAGTTCGAGACAAAAATATGTGAACAAAGGAATGTAAATGACTATATGGGAATGAAATATATTTTTATTCAGTTCCAGGTAAACAATTCCGTTTTAAGCAGTCTATCTCTAACGCATCTTTTTGAATACATTTAAGTTACAATTAATTAAATTATTACAATATTTACAGTTACAATGTAATGATATGCTATTATGAATAATGTACATCATGTTATAGTTGAAAATTAATACCTACCAATGTTATGTAAAAAAGCGAGTTTGCTACAGTTGCCGACAAGGGATCAAAAATGCTGATTTTACATAGATATTATGTTCAATTTTTAATTAAATTAATTTTTATAACTTTAATAGTCATATCAATTACGAGTTGTATGTTATTATCATGGTATGTTAGATTCATATTGTAATATCATTAAAAATCGATGTCTACTTCTACTGAGGATTTACGGACATTATTATAATTGATGAGATATTGAGCTTATGGAAAGCAGTGGACGGCCGGTATTTTTTGTAGTCGCGGTTAAGCTTTTCCCTAATTTATTATTAGTATAAAGTACATTTTGTATCAAAATATATACATTTTAACAAACTTTTTATTATATGTATTTATATATATATATATCTTATACATGTTTATGTGTCAGCTGCATTTGTATGTAATATTTGTTTATTAACGCATCATTAACCATCATTTCCTAATTAAATGGAATGTGCGTTTCAGTCATTGCACTTTTAATATTTTAGCAGTTTATGAAAGTGGAATAAAATTACGAAAAATGACATCAATTCTTTTGAATGTAAAAAAAAACTAGGATTGATTTTGACGCTGTTTTACGCCATTTTTAATTGTGTAATTTATCCATCGTGATATGAAAGTACACGTATAAGATAAAAAGTAATAGAGTATATAAATGCAGTATATGAAAGTTAATATAAATTTTCAAGCGATAGACATTTGACTATTTATCAGCTACACTTTTAAATTAGCTGCGTATTTATCGAAAAACGTTTAAGTGTAGTTTTTACATTAATGTAAACAAAAATGATTTCGCTTGACCAAAAATTTGCACTTCAGCTGTTTGATTACACAAAAACACGTAAAACACTAAAGCCGCGTATTAAACTTATTTTACATACACATTCTTCAATTTTCGTTATATTAAATTATATACATGTACTCTGCAAGCGAGCGGCACCATTTGCTGGACTTAGGAGATCTGGACAGTTGCTTAGGACATGGAAGTGATTAACATAACATGACCACACTGTTTTTGTTAAACAATTTGTTTTAAATATGCTTACTATTTAGGGTCCATCCAGAGGCAGGCACTTTTATTCAGCCTACTATAATAAAGTAGATGTGCGACTTGTATAAATATGTATGTGAGTTAACACGGGATTATATTAGGAATTTTTGCTACAAAATTCTATCACAAAATTAATATGAGATATTGACTGTGCGCATAACATACATTTAGAGGATACACTTAGCATGTGCATTCTTATAGCTGTTATAGACGTATCTTTGCAAGCACGATGATATGTCCCGATTCGGGAAATGCGCAAAGGAAAGTGCACCTTAACTCAAACGCAATAGAGGCGTATAATCTGCACTTAAAATGGGTAACACAAAGGAAAGTGCACCTTATCGCCTAGGTAGGAGAGGCGTGTACTCTGCAAGCGCGATGTCGTGGTCTCAAACGCTTAACGTACGAGGAAAAGTGCATCTTAACGCAAACGTAATAAAGAGTTTAGTCTGCACTTGTAACGTGTGACGCACAAGGGAAAGTGCACTTTAACTCAAAAGCAATAGAGGCGTCAAGTCAGCATGTAAACCGGGTCTCGGACAAAGGAAAGTGCACCTTACCGCAAACGCAATAGAAGCGTGTAGTCTGCACTTAAAACGGGTCTAGTACAAGGGAAAGTGCACCTTAACTCAAACAGGCGTATAATCTGCACTTAAAACGGGTAACACAAAGTAAAGTGCACCTTATCGCCTAGGTAGGAGAGGTGTGTACTCTGCAAGCGCGATGTCATGGGCGATTTACAAGGGCGATGACATGGTCTCAAACGGGTGACGTACAAGGGAAAGTGCACCTTATCACCTAGGTAGGAGAGGCGTGCACGGGGCGCAGCAGGCAGAGCAGCAGGCGCAGTCAATCGGCGAGCACCGTGTGCGCGACCTGCGCCAACTCCTCCTTGAGCGCGCGGAACGACGGCCGCTCGTCGGGCGCGTGCCGCCAGCATGCTCGCATTACCTGCAATATTTAATACAAAAATGTTATTACTGTATTAAGGACTATATTAATGATAAATCACTCGCTGATGTGTAATAACGACTTATTAATGTATATTTATTTTATTAATGTATTTGACTTAAATTTAAAATAATTTTGGACCTAAAAGATAAAATTATTATTGGTTTAGCTGTAAGATTATGTATTTGTAATTTGATATGCCTAACAGGCAGATTATGGCGGGACTTATGTTTGTGTAAGATCTGAATTGTACCCATATTCATGAATAAAAATATTTGAATTTGAATATTTTATAGAGAATTATATTTATCCATGATTCTAGGAGACTATGCGATTAGTTTGGACGAGTTTTATCTTGAAAGTGAAAATATTAAAATGTTAAAATGTGAGAGAAAAACAGACTGATAAATGAACGCATATTGAACATCAACTTCTATTATTTTAAGATAATGGAGAAAAGACACTAACCTTGAGTTTAATATATTTTGTTAAAAATATAATCGAAGGTCAATTCTGTTTTACGCCTTGGTAAGAAAATATTATAATTGGATTGCAAACAATTTGATATACACAACTGCATATCCAATTGTTTAGGACAAATGCAGCTCAAGCCTCAATCTTCTCTTATAAAGAATTACGGAAAATGTTAAAATGTTAAGCTTTAAAACTCACATTATATATTTCATTCAAACATCCTTTGGGTTTTTCCAGCACCTGGCCTCTCTGTACCATTTCGACAACTTCAGAATTCTTCATTCTACCATATGGCACTTTGCCACATGTAAATACTTCCCACATTAGGACACCTGTAAAATGTGTTATTATTTATTGGCCATAAAAGATTTCACTTTGGTGATTCAAGATTTTCGAGGCGCCTGATATTTATTCTAAACTTCAATCTATGTGTTTATTTACATATTATATTATGTGTTATATTTACTTACCAAAAGCCCAAACATCGGATTTAGAGGAAAATCGCGTATAATTAAGAACTTCTGGAGGTGCCCATTTTATAGGAAATTTAGTACCACCCGAACTCGTGTATTGGTCATCGAGGACATATCGTGCTAGACCGAAATCTGCTACCTGGAAATTGTAGATTTTAATGTAATGAATGTACAAAAATTAAAATTGTTTAAAATATAGATAGTAAAATTGAAATAGGGCAATCATTTTTCTAAATAAACCTTCATTGATTACATGTTCAATTTAATTACTTTCACTAATATTACAATTTGACTAAAAATATATTTTATCATTCATAAATGATGTGCTTAAATGATGGTGATACTCACTTTAACAACATTTTCATCTCCTACCAAACAATTTCTAGCGGCTAAATCCCGATGAATGTAGTTATGTCGTTCTAAGTATGACATGCCTTTGCAAACCTATAACAAATAATTTATATAGTCTAGACAAGCAAATATTAATATTATTTATACTACAAAGGTCATTAAAGTGAAGTAGAAAATAATTTTACTACAGCGATTAATTACTAATTTCCATTCGTATTAGGGTTTGAGACTGCCTCCATAACTCGGCGATACCTTCATCGATAAATGTGTACAAATTCACTGGCACCACCACACTCCGACAAGTGTCTATTTGAGTGCAATGCAGACGCGCAGAATACGAATGAACAGAATTATTGCTTAGTAGTAAGGTATCTATTAATTAATAGGTGGGCGAAGTAGTTTCTGCACTTGTACAATTAGTTTTGCGACCTTTCGTCATGACAACTATTACACATATTTTTTTTTTCATATAAATATGTTATGTGTTTGGTGTTAAATAAACTTTTCTTTCTTTCGTTCTTTTTTTCTTCTTTCAAATAATGTTATATGGACACCTGTATGCACATGTCGAGCAGCACGGCGGGCCCGAGCTGGTCGGGCGCGGTGCGGCGCAGGTAGTTGAACAGCGAGCCGTGCCGCATGTACTCCGTCACTATGTAGATCGGCCGGTGCTTGGAGCACACGCCGTACAGCTGCACCAGGTTCTGGTGCTGCAGTTTGCTGGAAAACAAAAAAATTGGCTGTCTGTAAAGTCGGTTTACTGACGATAGTTGAACGTGACAACGGCCGATTGTGCTTCTTTGTCGCTCGTTCCGCGCTCTCGCTCGCACTTCAAGCCTTACGGAACGCCTCAGAGCGCGAGGTAACGCCGCATGAGTCATGTTTTTTCGTGCGTGCAGCCGGCTATCGAATTATAAGACGTTGTCACGTCAATATGACGTGGTTAACAATGGATAAATCTACATCTCTATATATAAAAATGAATCCCTATTTCCCTTGGTCACGGCATCACGCGTGAACGGGTGGAACGATTTCGATAATTATTTTTTTATAATATTCCTTGAAGTACGAGGATGGTTCTTATCGAGAGAAAACGTAAATATGTACCACGGGCGAAGCCGGGGCCGACCGCTAGTTATCTATAAATACATATCGCGCGTGGCGAAGGGGGGCTAGACGGAAAAAATTAAGACGAGAAGTTCTAACGACACTTTTTGCTATAGTTGTAAGCCGTGCGGTTCATAGAAAGGAAGCCAGTTATTTAGGTAACTTCGTTTCATCTGGTAGTCCCTTGACACCTTTCAAGTTTTTTTTCTTTCTTTAGTTATACAGGATGACTAGTGAAATATTCATTGAACTGAATGATATTACTCTGGGGACTCGATTGCCATTGTAATTATGTAACTGAGGATCTACTTTTAGTATATAATAAAAGTAGATCCTCAGTTTTGTTTCAATTTCCCTATTCAAAAAGTGTCGACATATATTCCTGTCACTGATCAGGTTAATTGCGATATAAAAAACAATACTCACGTCATAACCTTCGCCTCGTCGATGAAGTCGTCCTCCGACATGGTGCCCTCCTTCATCATCTTGACGGCGGTGTCGATGCGGCCGCGCCACTTGCCGCGCCGCACCACGCCGAACTGGCCCGCGCCTAACTCCTCCAGTAATACCAGCTCGGATGGATCGATCTCCCATTTATCTGGAATGTAAAAATAAAATAAATAAAAATAAAAATCATTTATTGAACAAGGTTCCTTACATCAAAATATAGACCCCAGACTCCCAATATAGCTTTCGCTGTGTTTCAGGAGTCTGTGCCTTCCCGATACAATACATTAGAATAGTTCAATAAAATACATTAGAATAGTAATTAGTTACAAAGAAAATTTTACTTAAAGTTGACACAAGAAAAAAATTAATAAATTATAATATTTAAATGTGAAGCGTATTTTTATAGGTTGGAGGAAATTGGGATATAAATTACAGTTGATAGAAGTTGTAAAATTTGGACTGGACTAAAAAATATGTATTCCATTTTTTAGTCCAGTTAATATAAACACTTGACAGTAGGCAATCACCATGCAATGGCACGTTGCTATGTAGATTACTGTGATGAATTTGGTAAAATTCTCAGTGTATTTAGAAATTAAAGATTTTTTAACGGTATTCTAAATGTTTAATATGTACTTGCGTAAAATCAAACACTAGAAAATACTATTCTCAGTGAAGTTTGCAGCTTATACTGATGTTGGAAACATTTTGTAGACACTTACAAATGTAAGGTAGCGGTTTTGTGGGCTGGGTCACAGATTCACTTACATATATGGGTGAGTCTTAAGGTGGGACACATATCGCACGCATTCTTGCTATTCAATTTTCCTATATGAAGCGACATTCCACTACGGCACCGGCATCTTTATAGTACATTGTTTTCGGAGGACAGTTACTTCTATACCTCCTCCTCCTAGTGCTATAACTATCATACACTTAACGTGGATAGTGTCAGTGGCGTGCCTAGGGTGTAAGGACTGGGCAAGCCCAAATTTTTAAGTGTTTGATGGGTACCCTTTTCATGAATAAGATACCTACCTAGGTATACTGTGTAATTATGTTCGTTATAAAACTTATAAAAAAACGTGAACATACCGAATCAAATCTTTTAAATTTTCACGCGCGGGCCGCAAACAGTTGAGTCAAACGTTTATCATTAAAATCGATAAATTATATTAAACTGTATGACATTATATTATTAATAAAATTGTACAGATCATTTATATTCTAATTCAAAACGCCAATCTTTCTGAAGGAAAGATTTTATAACATCGGAATTATAGAAAGTAGGCGTTTGTTTTAGAATTCAATTACCTAACAGCTCCTTTTCTATGGCAATTATTGATACCTAATTCAGAAAGGCGTTCTTGGCTTTGTGTATTTCTTAATAATTAATACGTACCTATGAATACGATTTAACGATGAGAAAGCACGCTCCGTGGAAGAACTACTACCTACTTACTAGCAGGAATCGTAACTACCAAATGTGCAAGTTTCAACAGCTGGGGAAAGGCTTCTTCTAAGCAATTCTCATTCATGAAATCGTTCGTAAACATTACAATTATTAAAATTTCGTTTATGTGACTTACTAGTTTCGGTAATGCACAAATCGGGAGGTTTTGATGAAGAAATTAATTGTTGTTTTTCAGTAAAGTTTAATGATTTTACCTTTCCCCCGCTGAGCACAAAGCAAACCATCACAATTTACAACACAATCTGCTGTCGCGACACTCATTTTACCACAAAATTCGAAAAACTTAACCTAAATTACACCGGTATAATCACCCGCTCAAACAAACTATAATAACAATAATATTCAAGACGTTCGTTCGCGCAATCGTAACTATCTTCACACTTTTAAAGCCGGGCTTTTTTCGCCATAGAAATTGCTATAGAGTTCTATAGCTAGGTATGTAGCTACTCGGGCGAAATTTCATACGTTAGAAGAGATAAGCGCAAAGCCCGGTAAAAGCCCACGCGTGCAAGCGAGACACCGCACTGTTTATAATCCATCCAATTTAGATTGTAACGTCAAAATAAAAGGTACGACCTTATTCCGATATGAAGAAGGATGAAATTAAAAAGTGTACTCGAATTCGTCATTGTTTTATGCTAAGCGTATTATATATTATATTGTAGGTGAGTTTTCATTGAATTTCAGAGCAAATTATGAATTGCTCATTGCGCGCGAATATTCAAACGTGAATATGGGTATTTTCCTGTCTCGTAGCGAATTTCTAAGGCAAGCCGGGCTTTTCGGCTTGTATGAACGTACCGCCACTGGATAGTGTGTCCTATAAAGTATAGTACTCACCATGTGAAAGACCAGCAGTAGGCGGCGCGGGCCTATCACAAGGCGTAGCTTTCAACCGCGAACACAATCCTCCACTATTATGCTTATGGTAGTTTATCAGTTCCGGGATACTAGCGCAGCAATGCTTATCCGATAGGTAGAATTCACCCCGCGCGTTCTGTTTTATGTGGTAATGTTTTGTTTGAGAGTGGTTTCTGGAAAACATTATTACTTCATGAGAACTCATTTGTTGTGGATATTCATTTAATTAATTACATATTTCACATAATATAAAATTAGTTCTTAATTTGTTATTGGTTGTTATTAATGGCTATGAATCGATAATGTTCAAAATCGAATTGCACAAAACGACATAAAAATATTGTTTTATATTAATTAGTATTATTAAGTTATCACATGACTTTTATTTAAATTACAAACTTTGCATTTGCAATACATTTTTATCTAATCCTATACTGTATACTTACACTTTGGTATATAATGAGAGCGTGTACATGCCCTTGGTTGAAGAGTTTCGAACAACGAAACACCCTTCTTTGTCCTCTTGTTTAAGTACTGACTCCGCTCGCTGTCGAGACATTTCACCTACATACCATCTGCAATTCGTAAGTAATAAGTATGAACTATAAGGAAACAGTAACGAAAGTTTAAATTATTCTATAGCTAATGAAAATTAACAAACGTATTTTTTTTAAATGAACTGTAAACAGATTAAGTCTTGACAATAGTGTCTCAAATAAATTCTATGTAGAATCATATTGGTTCTAATAAATTAGGTACATACTATTTTCATTTTTATGATATTTTAATCGTAATTTCAGATATCTCCTTTGAAACAATATTTTTAATGTTTAAAAGTAGAGTACTTACTCGTATTTTTGTAATCCTATGGTTTCCTTTTCTTTGACATAATTACTTGGTATGTATCCTACTAATCTGTAATTAAAAATAAATTATATAAACATTAAATTATTAATGTCAAAGATTAAAAAATAAAGTTATTAAATATAATACATACCCATTCTCATCTTTTACTTTCCACCAATGTTCTTGTGAGTCATCAATAACTTCGTATTCTGCACCCTGTCAAAAAATTAAGAGAATTAATAATATTAATAGACATCTTATGTCTCTTTTTATTATCCTTTAATGTCGTTTATAGAATTTTAAGAAAATATACACGTGGGACACATCTCCATTGTAATAATTTATAATAAATTGCGTTAAAAAAATTATAATAATTAACACTTTTATATTACGTTTTCGTTATTAACACGAAAACGAATGACTTTTGCGATACCATTTCGATATTTTTGTTTCGATGATGAATTTTATGAATATTTTAATAACAAAAAAACTGTAAATTAAGTAAATTTTAATATACGGTACCTTTTCTAGGGAAAGATCGCCGCTTTCTATTGCTTTGAAGGGATATAGCGCTACAACTACTTTTGTTCTCTTCTCCTGAAAAAATAAATGCACATATTTCATTTATATACTATACTTAATAAGTTTACATCTCGTAAGAGAAATAGTTTACATCTCGAGAAAACAAGATCTAAAACTCAGGACAAATTTTAAAATCATTACAATAGTAACTCTACAAAATGAAATACAGAGTGTTCACAAAACCATAGGATATTTATAAAGTCAACGTCATGCGTTAATAACGGTATAATAATTTTCTTTTATATGGCTCGAATGGAAACTTACTTTGGGTTTAGCCGAGGGCGTCCCGGGAGGACCACTTCCTCCCCCGGGCATTGTGACAGCCGCCGTGACCGCTAGTGAAAGAAAATTTTAATATTACCATTCTTTAGTCATTGAAACTTTTAAATGAATTATTTTATCTAGTTGTAACTTGATTTCAAACGACTAAATAGCATAAAAACCTTATTATCATAATATTTATTTGCAAGTTTATACAATGTCAAATTGTTAATAAATCTTTTCTCATAGAAAAATAAACGCATAATTTTCCTTAAAACCTCTCGATCTTTAGTATTTATTTTATGCTGAACTTTCGGTTTCAATGAACTACAGTTGTAATTTACGCAATACACTCGTTAAAAAGTGAAATATTAATCAGTATGTTTTGTAAGCACAGATTTATCGTTGCGTATAATATGACCCAGTAAGATGCATGAATCATCGAAGCAACAGAGAAAGTACTAGGTAACGAACGATTACCGATAACTTTTACCGTGCGTGGGTTTATATTAATTAATTATAGTACAACCATGGTGACATTTCTTGCATATACATAGCTCGCTCTAATAATTTCTAGGACCAGGGTTGTGTTATACATGTACTAATATTTATATTTACAAAGTACTAAACTAACTACTTTATATTGATGTTGACACCGTTCATAATTTATTTTCATTATGGCAATACCATAACAACATCATAATTATTAAAGCATGATATTTAAGAACTATTAAATTCTTGTAATAATTTTTGGTCATTAAATATTAAGACCTGTTATGGTTTTTCGTAATTACGAATATCATAAAAACCTTAATTAACAAATTTACCGACACTCATAACAGGTTTTTAAAGACAACACAAAAATATTTTACAATTAAATAATTAAACACCCACTAGAACGATCACGACAACATAAAGTTGATTTCACACTATGTATAAAATATAAAGCACATAAAATAGCATGTCATTTTTAGCACAAGCACTGGAATATCCAAATTGTAGTTGGCATTATAAAAACTCATTACATTAAGTACACCTGACCAAGACAAGAAAGTGAGTGCAGCGAAACGAGTGAACGCAAACGCAACCGGTGGCTGGAGGCCGTAAAAAAAAGGTCATCCGAATATACCGTACCCTCTAACGCCGGGAGGAACGAAGACAACGATAGACATGGTATCTTAGACTTTTTCTTGGTAACCATTGGTTCGTTTTCGGATTTAATTTGTAACATGGGAGCAGCGAGACGACCGGACGTCCGCGCGCGACATTCACGACTGACGTTTAACGTAACGTGTCAATGTACCGTATCGAAGCTAAAGCGAGATACACAATAAAGCCTTGCCCGCCGAAACGTGAAGGCAATTACTTTAATATTTACTTTTTATTTGGATACTATTCTTGTGGCATATATTTTTGAACTGTGACCTTTTTCATCTTTTTAAATGATATTTTATTTACTCTTATTTGACCATATTTATAAATCTAGTCTCAAATAACCTTGACGTTTTGAATAACGCATGTTTTTATAAGAGATACTTTTTAAATAACAAGAATCACAAGCATCAGAGACCATTTTCAAGAAATGCCTGCTTGACATAAATCCCATACCAGATAAAATTTGTAATAATTTCGGATCGGATGTTTATGTAATAGACAATATCTACCCATAAATATGTTCATTATTCCTTATTTTCAAAATCATTCAGGCAAGTTATTTATAGTGAATATTTTATCAACGGAGCAACAGAAGGCATCGAGTGTGGTCGCATACGGCCTACATTCACTATTCGATGCACAGGCACATGCGACAATTCGTCCCTTTCATGCATGCTCTAAACCCTATATGATGAAAAGTGACGTAACATCCTACGTCGTCGAAAATCTTGATTATACAAATTACGCCAGCCTTCCACAAGAGCTCATTTGAATTTTGTTATTGCTATTATTAATGTAGTGAATAAATTAAGGTATGTAACATATGCTTACTAAGTTCGCTTTTTAATATATTTTCGTTAAAAGATAAGATTACTAAGATGTGACTCAAAGTAACTGTACCTACATCAAGTGCATTTTCAGAAAGTGAACAATATAAAAAATGAGGACACGTGTCATTCAAAACACTTTAAATGACTGACATATGTATAGGGTCAGACTTTAATTTTGGCACACATTAAGTCATTTAGGTTATGAAGTCGGGGAACAGAAAAGCATAGAAACTAGATCCAGCAGCACGATTAAAAATTGGGATTCAAAGATAAAAATAATACTAGAGTAGGTATCTAGGTTGTTTTACTTTCTACCGAAGTTAAACTCAATATGGATTAGACATTATAACTTTTTACTTTTAAATTGACAAACAATAATATGAAGGATATTTGCATAAGCTATACGTATACATTTAAATTAAAACGTATTCATACGTCATTGAAAATTATAAGCTACATAATTTATCTATATTATGTTTGTTATCTTTTTATTTAATTCTACGTTAACATTGTTTATTTCAATAATTATTGTTTCTATTGAGAGTGTGTTCATCCGTGAATTTAAACATTCAAATTATGTATATCATAGAGCACAAAATAATGTAAGCCACGGTTTGAGAATCAAAAAGTTGTTTTCCGGAATGTCATTAACGGTTTTAGATACATATATTATATGTCTTTTATCTCATAATAATAATTTCCAATACTCATATACCTATTAAAACTTGGCATATGGAGTTTTGATCAACTTTCTGCGGAAATGTTTGAACTGATAAATTCCCACAAAATGTAAAGGCAAGATACGATTCCGTCCGACCATCGAACCAATTTATCGTAAAGCGATTCATTAACGGCAATCTTACCTTGAACCAATAAAATCATCATCACGACTCACGACCCAGTGGGAAAAGCAAAACACTTCAATGATAAACAAAAAAGGCCAGTCACAATGGGAATACGCACTAAGCGTTCACTGTGGGCGTGTGCTTTCTAAGTTCATATCGAACCGGTTACTAAAGTAACTACGAATTTAAAGCTAGACATTATATACAAGTGAAAGTACATAAAAAGAAGTCCCGTTTTCCACTGCGAACTCATTTTAAAAGACCGGACATTGCATCAGATATTTGTAATAAGTTTCAGCGCTCAACGAGAAAAAGCTGCTACTGAAATATACTATACTGTAAACTGTCGTTTTTTAAATGAATTTTCTCGATTTATATTTACTATCCTGATACATTTTACACAAATAATATTAAAAAACATCTTTAAAAAAAATTGAAATTAAAGTTTTGAGTTTATTTACGCATTTACCTACATAATATTGTGCTTCTGTATAATCATTTAATTAACATGATATTCGCAAAAGTTCATCGAGATAAAATACCATTTCCGAAACCGACTTACCCAGGTTGTTTACCCTTGCAACTTACGTCTTGCAGTAACGCCCTAAACTCTAAAGGAACAATAACATCCCGCATACTCAGCGCTAGACCGCAGTATTGTCCCTAACACAAGCATACTCACACAAGCTCAGGTTGGGCTTCTGCTCGTGCAGTATCAGCTGCAGGTCTGGCTCGGGCAGCGGCCACACGGCCGTGAGCGCGCAGCCCGCCGCCGACCGCCGCTCCGCGTCGCAGCACGCCCAGCGGCGCGCCGACCACACCGCCGGGTGGTAGCGGGCGCGGCGCGAGTTCGATATGCACACTACGTACATACAATTCGAATTCAAATTCATAATTAACTTTTATATTATCTTGAGGTAAAATAAAATAATAATAAAAAAATCAATAATTAAAATAAAATGATATCTTTTTAATTAAATGATTAGTGGTTTGTTTCGATAGCTCTTTTCTTTGCCTGCAGTTTATTGAATAATTTTTCCTATTTTTTGTAGTCATTCAATCAAATGCGATATGCACAGTACGTACATCGAATTCGTTTATTCAATAAAATACTTGACCTAACCTTAGAGCTAAATACATTTAGGTGGTAACTGTATTAGGTATATAGCAATTAACGGTTCGAGACTAGCATCTTTGCTAAGTTACCGAGTAGGTAACGTGTATTTGAGATATCAGTTCCTTCCCCATATAATTTATATAACATATAAAAACGTCTCAAGGTGGTCTTCACAAATTGGTCAACGAAGAAACATCGAAGAAAAGGTAATATGAAGGCGACCTTTTTTGAAATCAATTAAAATACGAGTTCATGGAACACTATACAACACATAGTTCAATCAAGAGATCCATTAGTAGAATGAGACAAAGATGGAAAAGTATCTCCAATGACTTCACAAACAAAACTGTACCTATTTAAATTTATTATTCGCATTCTCATTTTACTTTATATTTCTAGTGTCATATCCAACTTCAAACAAATTATAAGACATTGCTGCCACAATTCTTCAAACTATCTAATAACTAATTTATATGCTGTTGCAAATACAATTCTATCCCACTCAGATATCAAATCCATGAAGCGTTAAATTCCCATTAAAATTCATATGCGTCCTGGCAGACTAAATATTAGGTATACGGTATCTTCACTTGGTGACTTCTTAAAATATTTGTTCCAATATTATAACGATTTATTAATTTTGTACATGTTTAGTAAAATTTATATAAGTAGACATGATGATGCATATATTTAAACAACAATTCGATTAAATTAAAATTAAAAAGAAAATTAAATGCCAATCTTGTCGGCCTTTTATTTTCAAAAGCACCTGGTTCTGTCGGTGTATTTAATTTCAAAGTAGCCTCAATTAATTTAATAATCCAGTTTTACCAGTAGACGTCTCATGGACAATAAATTACATAACAATGCAAAAAAAATCAACTAAATTTATGTGAAAGATAAGAGATGTTTAATTAAGTATGCACTTATATTCTCTTTGCTTTCAGTATTGCGTTTCAAGCTAACTAACTACGGTTTTAATAAAGCTCATTAGGGGCACATTTTATATGCAACGAGATCCAATTTTAACACCGCTCTAAACCTACTTTATAAAATTACTAGCGACCCGCCCCGGCTTCGCACGGGTGCAATGGCGGCCGGCCGGTACCGCCGCAAACGCTACGTCCCGCAATTTTTAAATCTGTAATATCTTCGGAAATATTCACTTAAATCATACGGTGTAAAGGGCCATATAGATCTATATTAAATGAACAATGTATTCAAGGTATTTAATTCGTTAAGGATTAATGCTGTATTGGTTAAAATCGCTTCGAAAATTAACCATTATTTGTCGTAAAAAGTAAATGACAAAAAAAAGTTATTGTGGGTTATCCATAAGAGATAGACATATACCATCGCGGACTTTTCTGTAGACCTTTTCAATGTGTATAATACTTAGTACATTATTTTGATAAAACTCGTAAAGATCAGCCTGCGTTTGCAACGTAAGCGGAAAAAATGTAATTTTTTACGACATCACATTAGAAACCTCAAAAATAACAGTACTTCTCCACTATTTTATGGATGTTATTATACATATAAACCTTCCTCTTGAATCACTCTATCTATTAAAAAAAACCGCATCAAAATCCGTTGCGTAGTTTCAAAGATTTAAGCGTACAAAGGGACATAGGGACATAGGGACATAGGGACAGGGAAAGCGACTTTGTTTTATACTATGTAGTGAAATTGAAATTTCAACGCTTTGAATTAACGAAAAAAATGATCATATTTCAATGTCTAACTTCCAAGAATAATCAGTCTTCTCTTTGATAACTATAGTTATTTCACACCCTCATTTGATGTAATGTTTAATAACATAATTATCTTCTTAACTGCAAAATTTATTTGGTCATTGTGTTGTAATTTCCTGATACGTTTTTTATCTCTTTTAGGTGACTTTTTATCGACAACTGTATAGGAATAGCTTATGAGTCACCACAGTTTAACATTCCATGTTGTGGTTTTGGACCCCGAGACTAATGTTTAAGTAAAATAAGATGTACACTGCCTTTTTTTTTCAAAAAATCTTTACTCTAAGAATTCTAGTTCATTTTAAGTAGGAGTAAACAATACAAGTTAAAAAGGCTATAAAATTAGAAAAAAAAATGTCGAAATAGACTGATGAATTCAACAAATTTCAATTTCAAAGCCCGCCGCCTGCTATCATTTTTATCTATTTTTATTATTCCTCGTGAAGTATAGATTTAATACGGGTTTTTATTACAAAAAGTATAAATTTTAGCCAAAAAGAAATCTTGTATCTGAGAATTATTTAGAATAAATGAAATACTAACCAGTTCTAATGTCGTGTATCCAACTCAATCTCTCGGAATGCTCCCGAGCCGCCAGGTACAACGTGTAGTCTGTGTTCTGTTCTGTGTAGCCCACCTGTGCACAATCTGCCATATGTTATGTCATCGTATACAAACATGACCCTATTCAGAGTACATTAATATGTATAGCTTACGGACAAAAATTATCGGCATTTCCGACCCGCGGCGGAGTCAGTGCGGCCTTATTTAATTATACATGGACTCGTATTTATAAATCGAACTTTGCGGTAAGTTCTCTTCTACTTTCAAAATGGACCTTCTTTTGAGAAAACAAATACAATCGTAAATTACGTATTATATTTTTAAACACGTCTGGAACTGAACGTCAGAAAATGATTGATATTTTTTGCCCTTTATGTTGGACTGCATGCAATTCACATCTGCGTCGGCGAATGAAAACTAAAGTGTTCCTTCAATCCTCTGCGAAATTGGGATATTTTTTTAGTCTCCACCGATATTCAAACCCGTCAAGTTAGCAGTAGATAGTTTAGAAACGATCTAGGTAACTGTACGAACGTACGGAAAAACTGTACGAAAGAGGCTGTCTACTGTTTCCATTTCTATTGGATATACCTAATTTAAGAATTTAAATTCGGCATATATAAGTCCACATGTATCAAAATTACCATCATTTTAACTTGGCGTTACGTAAAGAAATTTATAATGCTGCGTATAATGCATCAGTTACCTGGAAAGGATATCTGTAGGTCGGACTCTTCTCGTTGTCACCATCCGGCAGTTGTTTGCTCAACTCGCCCAGCTGCGCTTGCTCTACCGTGTGTATGGTCTCTGTTGATATTCGCCCACGCTCTTTACGTTTCTGTGTAGAAATATTATTATTGTACATTTGCGAATAACGTCACTGAATTTAATGCGAGTGTTACAGAAATTGTAATAGGATGTCCCTGGGTGTGATTTCAGAAAGGCATACAAGTTTATATACCTTCCTCGTAAAAGAATACGTTTTTATAAAGTTTCGTTAGATACCATCTAAATACAATAAAATTTTCATGAAGTACAGTCAAATTGACAAAGCAGTAAATTATCCCTTCAAGTTTTACCCAATCAATCGAAATAAATGACCATTGGATCGGCTTCCATGTCGGGTGTATCTGACAGATCGCATTTCCTGAATCACGGCTCGTAACTAGATTATTTCCGATCGGGATGAGCGATTCGATGAGATTACTGAGTTTTACAGTGTTCCCACTTTAACCCATAAAATTGTAAAAATTAACATATTATCCTGCCTTAAAATGGGACGATATTAATGACATTATAATATATCTTAAAATAAAAAGTAAGTAATTTTCCTACCTAGGTAATTTTCGATCCAAACGTGCAAAGGAAAAAGTAAGTAGTTAATAATACATTTTAGATAGAAAATTCAAAATTGCAAAAGAACAACGCTATTAAAAGGTGTGCTGGCACAACACAGTAGAGCCGAATAGAGGGTGCCTTTTCCAAACACTTCAAGTGTGAGGGAGGGCACTCCATTAAAACTGTTCACACAGGAACCGCGTGAGGACTGCCTGAGCATACATTATCGCATAGGGACCTCTCTCCTTCTTTACGAATTTAGCCGAAGAGCACTGCATCGACGAATGCATTTTTAAAACAACAAATCAAAATGCACCAAATTAATTAATTTGATTTGGACAAAAAAATATACAATACTTTCTACGTTCATCATTTAAACTACATTAAGAACAACATGAAGCATTATAATACTATTTATACGTAATACCATATACGGACGAACTATTAAATATGTTTAGTGTTACCGCTATACGTTATAAAAGGTGTTTCATAATTCCGTCTCCTAATGGAACGAAAGCTTATTTAACAAATAAAAACACCAACCTACACGTTATATCAAAGGCCCAAAACGCCAAATGATATTTACCGGTGGGCATTGTAGCATCTATAAAACCGAGATGATGCTCTCAATGAGATGATTGATTCAACTAAAAATAAATAAACGATTCACTCGGATTTTTGTCACTTAAAAAAATTATCCTGATACAATTTTACTCGTGAGGTGGCGAAGAACAAACTTTTTCCGGTTGATTTTTAATTATTTCATTTTTGAATGGATGTTAGTGAGAGAAAAAAAATAAGAATCACTGAATGTAAAAACACAATATGTTAAGGAAATAAAAATGTATTCTGTATTATTGGTATTATGTGAGTAAAATCTTTACCGGAAAGAAAGGGCGATGAACGGGAGAAGTTCGGTCAACGGAGCTGAACTGCCGGCGAACCTGCTTCGTATAGCAGACACGCCCAATGCACGCATGCGTCGTCCGACCCCATCCAAACCTTCCCTGATCCCTAATATTTCTCACTCCCTACGTTGCATTTGATTTTTTCCTAACTAACGGAGGGACACTTCCAATGAATAAGTTTTATGTTGCCGATCGCAATATCGACTTGTAATTTATCGCGTACATAGGCGATTATGGTTTTGTCGAAATAATTTCCTGTACGAAACTCTCGATTGTTGTAGCTAACAGAGGTAACAAGGATAAAATATTTTGATTTGATGGTTCTCAAATATTTATTACGCAATTTGTAGGACAATATGTCTGTTGAATTATATAAATATTAACTAAGTGAAAACAAAAAAATCAGCTGGTTAGTAATCATTTATGATGGTCTAAGATCCGAATATAGGTCGACCTTCACCGGCGTGATAATAGAATGAGACCAATTTTATAATAAATGTAGTCTATTAAAAAATCTATTAAAGATGGGTTGACTGAAAAAATCCTGGACAGGATATTTTTAGTTAATTATTAAAAAAATCTTTTTATTTTTTTAATTATGCAGTGTTGAGACAATAACATACGCAGCGCTCATGCTGATATATATTTTTTTTCTATCATCCCATCAAGTGAAAGTAAACGGTACGGACTAGCTTAAAAAATACGTGTGGCATTTTTTTCAAAATTCCGATCCGATTTCTTCAACCTGAGTGAAGCCAGGGCAATTGTATAATTAGTTTCTTTTAAAGGTATCTGTCCATAATACACTGGTACCACCTGTACCAGAAGGAAGATACTTGGTCTTTTGGAAAACTTACATGTTATGATTACACAATTCTTTTTTTTTTTCAAACGTTTGTATATCATTTGATCTATCTAATTGACATGAATCTAACTCACCTATAAATAATTTTATTTTATGGATGAGCATGAGAAAGCTTTTACACATAGGTACTACAATATGTACATATGTACACTAAACATAGTGGAAATCGTTGGTGGAAATAGAAATTGATACAACAAATCTGGAAAAGGGTTACATCATCTCCAAAGAAAATAAATTATTTTGTAGTTAGTTATTTCGCCTTTTTCTCCTTGAAAATAATCCTAAAGGCAGACGTTATCAAGGAGGTGAGCTTGAAATAAAATTACTATGTCCATGTTAAATCAATATTTCATCTGGTAAATCTATAGAACTAGCTCGTTTTTGCATGACTTGGTAATGATAATAGAATCTTATGTTATGTACATTAACACAACTAAAAGGGAGGCCATAGGACATTAAGTCAACACAACTAAAAACAATCTTATGAAATTAAATTTTTAATCTGAAAAAATATCTTACCATTATTCAAGTTTTAATTGAATACTGACTTACCTCTAAAATATTCAGACAAAATCCTTAGACAGCAAAAAAAGATAAATAGTTTATTATAGAAATCAATTACAGATCGTTTCAGTTGGACAGATATATTGTGTAATCTACCCCGATTTTACATAATTAACATTTCATAAATAATTTCTGTTACAAAACTTATTCTATAAGGATCAAGCTAGGTAAATTTGTTAATTAATCATTGAAATATGCATAACTACCACTTTTTACAAAGAAACACTTACTTATTACACAAAATTATAAGTAATATAAAATAGTAATTAAAAACATTTACAATTTTACATTTACAACAACTGTACAATTTCTTATGTCAATGGTTCCATACACATTCACTAAGTAGTCTGATCGACAATGATGGTAATTTAGCATAAAAGTAGCCATTACAGATGTTTAAAAATTCTAAGTAATGTTAATTCTAATAATTTATTTGTCGTTTTTATAAAAATTACATTTAAATTGCCATTATTAATATTTAATCTTACTATTGTGTAGACTTTTAAGTACAAATAAACATCTAACATAGGACATGTGCTTATCATATGTGGGAATGGAGCAGATTCATTTTGTTTTACTCTTTTAACATCATAATATTGTTTGAATTGCTCTTATAAAAGATGAAGCTTCATCACTACATAGTATAAAACAAAGTCGCTTTCCCTGTCCCTATGTCCCTATGTCCCTATGTCCCTTTGTACGCTTAAATCTTTGAAACTACGCAACGGATTTTGATGCGGTTTTTTTTAATAGATAGAGTGATTCAAGAGGAAGGTTTATATGTATAATAACATCCATAAAATAGTGGAGAAGTACTGTTATTTTTGAGGTTTCTAATGTGATGTCGTAAAAAATTACATTTTTTCCGCTTACGTTGCAAACGCAGGCTGATCTTTACGAGTTTTATCAAAATAATGTACTAAGTATTATACACATTGAAAAGGTCTACAGAAAAGTCCGCGATGGTATATGTCTATCTCTTATGGATAACCCACAATAACTTTTTTTTGTCATTTACTTTTTACGACAAATAATGGCTAATTTTCGATGCGATTTTAACCAATACAGCATTAATCCTTAACCAATTAAATACCTTGAATACATTGTTCATTTAATATAGATCTATATGGCCCTTTACACCGTATGATTTAAGTGAATATTTTCGAAGATATTACAGATTTAAAAATTGCGGGACGTAGCGTTTGCAGCGGTACCGGCCGGCCGCCCGGCTATATATTTTATACCCGTGCGAAGTCGGAGCGGGCCGCTATGTTTTTATATACAACGTTCACAGTTTTTCTGTAGTGTATTTAGTATGAGCATTGCACCCGTGCGAAGCCGGGGCGGGTCGCTAGTTGTCATATAATTCAGAAATTAATTTTAATTATCACATTAGAAAGTTCTTTGATCAATAAGTGGTTTTTATTACAATTTAAGGTATTGGACTAGGTATTGCTGAGTCTCTTTTGTCATAAGTTAAATATTCTTTTTAAATAGTACTTTACTTACTTGGCCATCAGAATCATAGTAGATTAGTGCTTTGCGAGTGAGGACAAACCAGCGTTCCTTGTAATTGATTGGTGTAAAAATTTTCTTATTCTGGGATCTCTTCACCATAAATGTTTCTCGAATAACTTCATCCTCCTCTGTAGCAGCCATTATTAATCTAAAAGTTATTAAGATTACATACTTTTATTATTACCATTACGGGTTGACTTTAGAAACGTGCGGCACGAATTTCGGCGCGATTTTAATTTTTATCGATCGATAATGATGCCCCGAAACATACATTAGCGGCTTTTCGTGCGGAAACGTGTAATTACAGAGAAATCTTTTTTTTAATTTTTGAGATTATGTTCAAAATTGTTTGAGTTACATTGACAAAACTACAAGAATTGTGTTTGAAAGAGATAACAAATGTCTTAATGTACATATTAAAAACCATAGTTCATTCAAAAGCATGTTGCTGAGGGGACAACAATTCATACGGATTATTGGCGAGCATATGATTGTTTGGGGCAATATGGGTATGTTCATAAAAAAGTTAATCACTCAGACCCAGACAACCCATTTGTTGCCTCTGACCCATTTGAGTCCCAGTGGCATGTTGTAAAAAGATTTTTTTAAAAAGATAACTATAACCACCCAGCAAACTTCGGTGATAATATTATAGAGTATGTGGAGACGATGGGTGGAAAAAAATAAAATGGATCCATTCATTGCCATTGTAAATTGTATCAAACATGTATACAAGATTTGAATAAATAATTATTTAAAAAAAATGTTTTGTATGTATATTGCACACAAATTGTTAATCACAGAAACAAATCTGTCCACCCCGATTCCACGTGGTACTTGTCTGTCATACACTAGAGTGTATTAAAAAAGTCGGAGGCGCGGAGGAGCGTGGCGCCCGCGTGTGCTGAGGAGCAGGCAGAGTCAAGCGAGCCGGAGTGGCTGAGGCTGGTCGCCAAAGGCGACCAAAAAGCCGAAGCTACGAAGGCGAGTGAAGACTACTGCCTGCAACGAGGTACATGGGGGCAAGCGCCACGTTCTGGAGCGCCGGAGCAGTCAAGAAAGCCCATAATCTTCGTTATATTTCTAACTACATCACTACATAGTATAAAACAAAGTCACTTTCTCTATCCCTATGTCCCTTTGTATGCTTAAATCTTTCAAACTACGAAACGGATTTTGATGTGGTTTTTTTTAATAGATAGAGTGATTCAAGAGGAAGGTTTTAGTATATAATTTATTAGGTTTAAGTCAAAGCGGGCGAAGCCGCGGGCGGTAAGCTAGTATAAATATAATTTCAAAAAAAAATTAAAAAAAAAATAGAAGGGGGGGTTTCCGCACCCCACCACTTTATAGGGGGTCTCCCCTTACCTCCCCCCTCCCTTTCCCTCCCCTCCCCCCCTTAATTCGTGCCGCAAATTTCTAAAGAAAAAAAAAATAATGCTTTGTTTAACTTAATTATATTTATTTTTAGAGTTCTTTAATAACTTTTATAGGGAGTTTTAACTTATACATGATAAAAATATGGGAATAAACTAGGTATAGAGAATTAAGTTTCATAAATTTGATTGAACAGGTACACAAATTTTATAATTAATTAAAATGTTAAATTTAAATCATAATTTAGGGTACCTACATAATTACATACATATATGGAATAGAACAGGGCGTTTCATTATCGTGTTTCAACATGCATGTAAATGAAAGAAAATATAATTTATATATCTCGATGAAAATTCAGACCACGAACGTAAAGAATTCATAGCATAGAGACTACTTAATTTAATAAAATAAAACCAGTAAGATAACATTCAATTGTGACTATTACATACTTACTCAAAATTTTAAAAAATAAACATAGCACTTGTAAAGCATAAATTTTAGAACAACACTTAACAAATTACATTGCAATGAAAGGAAGTTTTTCTTTAGATCAATTATTCGAGTCACAACTTCATAAAACTTTTTAGTTTGTTCTTCAAAATAAATCAAAACACAACACAACTATTCACAAAATTCACAAAACCTGACAAAACTAATTTCGTAAGGTTGGTACTTTTATATCATAGACTATAATATACGCAAGCGATACTATATTTCTTGCTCTGTGGGACGAGATAAAAAAAACACGTTACATTTTATAAAATTTAATTTATAAAATTCTCGTATTGTTCTCGAGTCACAATGTTAGTGACCATTAGAGCGTTTTCACATTATCCGATCCGATATCGGATATCGGACGCCGATAGCCGATATCCGATATCGGAGGGAAGTAAAATGTATGAAATATGTACCTGTCTTTCACATTGTCCGGTCCGATATCGGATATCGGAGCCGACACCGATATGCCAGCGGCTATCGGACGATAATGTTCAGTGCTGCCAACTCAATTTTTGAAAAGGCAGTATACCAACAGCAAAAAAGCACTAGTTTGTGTATTTTCAGTCTTATAGGGCGCTAAATCTTTAAAAAAATTCTTTGCTTTAACCTAAAACCCTTTCTATTAAAAGAAACCTTTTTTTATTAAGAAAACACACATTTAAGTACCTATTTATAGGCATTAAAAATACGATTTATACGACAGCTATTTTAATTACCGTATTAAAATATACGGCAATTGGCTGAACTGAAGTAAACAAAAATATATTGCGTTCTTAAATTCAAATATCTATCTTCGAAAACATTAGTGTCTATCATCTTTTTTTAACTCATTCTGCCTCGCTACTCGGATGTTGGTTGTGCTGTTTATTGTATTGTTGTCATTGAGTGCTTTGTTTTTAACCGACTTCAAAAAAAGGAGGAGATTTCACACCGATTTAATTTTTATTTTGAATTTACGACAAAGAATACAAAGTTTGAAAACTCTTAATTCTAAAATAATTGCTTATGACAATAAAATAATTTATGTATCTTTACTTACAGGAAATTACAACAATCATATTACAAATATATTTGAACGGGTGACAATATTATTTTAGGATATTACAGTGTAATAAGAAAAAGAAAAGAAAATGTGAACAAAGATTGTATCACTTAGATAAAAAATTTATCATAGGTACTAGGTACATGAACTTTTATAAATGTATAGTAAAAAAATGACTTAATGACTAGGTATTGATATATTAAGAAGAGCTGGAACGTCAACACATTTACACATTGCACATGTTAGGCCGGGAGATACTGACACAAAATTTCGGGTCATTTGTAACAGGATGGCGGTCTATTTTTCTTTTTGTCATTGCGTACTAAGACCCCTGTAGAACCGCCATCCTGTTACAAATGACCCGAAATTTTGTGTCAGTATCTCCCGGCCTATGTGTAGCTTTTATTTTGCAATTGTTTATAAATACAGGGTGATGTAATTGGTGTAGTACGAATATCTAAAAATCTATGAAGAATTTTGTGATACAGTAAATGGAAGAATTATAGACTATTTTACAGTATTTAATAAAATCATTTAATTTTGACGTGACAACGTCTTAAATTAGGTTGCGGCTGGGAGTCACTTATGAAAAAGTGTAACGCTCGGTAACGTTACGATGAGTCACCGAACGAGAGAGAGGCCCGCGGTCTGCCGCGCGCGCAGCACATAAATATTCTACCGAGAAAAAGACGTTGTCACGTAAAATCTTCGCCCGTAAAACCGACTTTACAGGCAACCATTTTTTTTGTTCATTTTCATTAGAAATGTCAATTTTTCTCATCAATGTGGAAATTTGGATGATAAGGATCTTGTTAGAAAAATATAAATTTTGACTAAAATCGGCATTTTTTTTTCAAAAATCAAATTACTAATTAATAATCAGAGTTATCACCATTTACATTAATTTACAAACGATATCGGTTGTTCTTACTTAAAATTGAATACCAATGTCTTATTGCGGTATGTGTTCTTTGGAAGTGTTCGTAAAGTTGTTGATCCGTAATTAAATTTTGCGGAAAATCTTTTAGAGCGCTTAGTTGTGACATATCCTAAGCATATTCAATAGAACTTGAATATAGAACTTGAATATTTTGGTCTCGAAGAGCGGCCGTTCCCTGTCATGTCGTATGCGAAGGGATATTATCATTCATGAGTAAGAATTTCTGGTCCATTTTTACTTTGTATGAGACAATACTTTTTAATTTACTACTACTTTTTAATTTACTACTTTAATTTACTACCTCCTCGTGTTTTTATACTACCTTTGTAACCAACAAACGCGCTGGGTTCATGCGCCAAAGTAGACTCCTGATCCGGACCCACATTATGATATTCCCGTGATGATATAGATGTACCTCCTGAGGATGCCACAGATGGCTAACTATCCCAAGCGTTTCTCCGGCTCGTGTTCTTCGTGGATCCGGATGAAAACCTAACCGGAATCATTGGTAAATAACAGCAAAGGCGTCAACTTGCACCACATATGCTAAACGCTCTCATCAATTACTGAAAACTAGCTTCATCGGTCACATAAACACAGTACATAAGCTAAGATAATAAAATCAGTGGTTGGGGTGGCTATTCGCCTAAAAAATAGAACTCCATCCTATTGAAACTGTCCTGGCTTGTCAACTAGCTAACTAGTTTTCTAGCTTAGAAACGAATCTAGTTTTGTCTACACGAAGCCAGAAGCTTGCTAGCTGACTGACACTAGTTTGCTATCATAGCATAAAAAACTAGCTTTTTGGATCTCGGGCATAAGGGAAAAGCATTCCTAAGCATAGATAATATTTTATTTCATAGAAAAACTTCTTCCAAATTTACCACCTCAGTCAGTTTTAGTACTCGATAATGCATCATACCACTACGTCGTATCGGATCCAGTGCCCACATCGAATTCAAGAAAAAGTGACATGTTAGCTTGGTTGGACAAACATAATATACCATATCCAGAAAGAAACACAATACCTATTCTTTATGACATTATTAAAAAAAATAAGCCAAACTATACACAATTTTTACTTGATGCAATCCTCAAAGATCATGGACATAGTGTATTGCGCCTTCTACCATACCATCCAGAACTCAACCCAATAGAGTTACTATGGGGCATAATTAAAGGGAAAGTAGCATCACAAAATGTGAACTTTAACTTGAAAACTGTGGAAGAATTATTTAGAAAGGAAGCAAATGCTATTAGTCTGGATATGTTTAGTGACGTTTGGAGAAAGACGCGAGAACATGAGGAAAAATATATTCAATTAGAACCAATAGTAGATAATTACACTGACTCATTTATAATAACATTAAGAAATTCCGACAACGAAACATCGAGTTCTTCGAGCGATGAAAGTTTCAGTGAAGTAGAAGATTACGATTATGATTAAATAGATTCTTCTTCTTCTCTATAGATACTGCTTTCTGAATTGGTGGTAAATGTTAAAACTGTTAAACTGTTATGACGATTCAAAAGTGCTTCTAGAAGAAGTCTAATTGTATAAATGTTTGAGTTTGAGAAAACCAGTAGTGTGAAAATTATACAATAAACATGTAACACATATTTGTTAGCGCGTATTGGTAGGTATTACGTACTTACTACAAATATAATATTTCTTAGATATCTTTACTCGACCAAAGTCAGGACAAGACTGCTCCGCAACTGCAGAAGACGTCCGTTATTTAAATCATTATCAAAACAACCATCCGTGTGTTGGGAGTGAGCGTACACGTGTTATTTGTATTGTTTTTATGACCTGAAATTTAATTATTATTTGATAATTGAATGATTATTAATACTTTTATCCAATTGATTATTATTAGAATAAATAATTAAGTTCATCAATTGATTTACTTTTAAATTATAATTTTACAGGTAAATTATGAGAGCTTTCATAATTATATTTGCATATATTTATCTACAACGCACCCATTTTACAATTCAAGTCTAAAATGAAACTAGAGTCGCATTTATTTTTGAACATACTGTAAGTGAAATTGCATAAGTGTGAGTACTGTGAACATGCCAGCTTTCCTTAATTGACCGATACGTCTTGCTAAAAATACATTTAATAGATTTTGAAAGCTATTTACTTTTTAAAGCTATTTTAAAGCTATTTAATTTAATATGTATTACTAAAACTATTAACTAATACTAGGTTGTAGTAGGTATGGATATAAATTTATTTAATTTATAATGTGTTAACATATTGTACTATACAAATGACCGATATCAAAACTATTTAGTAAATAGCACATCTAAATAATATGCAGTAGGTAATTAATGATATCAAATCTTTTTTACATTTTACTTTTCTTTTTTTGAAGTTGTTTCTTTTTAACGTAGTTATTTTTAATGTATGTACAACTATGATCTATCATTTGATTTTTTTTAATTATACCTTTTTTATCAACTGGCAATTTAGTTTAGTTTTATACGATTTTCTCTAAAAATTTCTGGTAACACTCATGATTATATCGGAACGATTTTATCGGACAATGTGAAAGGGCAAATTGTATCCGATATCGGATATCGGCTATCGGCGTCCGATATCCGATATCGGATCGGATAATGTGAAAACGCTCTTACCCGTACACTATGTTTTAGTTTATTTTTACATACATTAAATTACATACATAAAGGTAGCGTATCATCAATATAGTATTTACTGGACGTTTATACGCCCGCTTTTCAATCAATCTGTCCCTAATTATTTTTGTGAGCCATGGTCACCTAGTTAGAAAGAGACAAGTTGGAACGAAGAGCGCTCTCACTCGAACCGGTTTTTGTGCCATGGTGCACAGCAAGGTGCACAGTTTATTTTAAGTTCTATTAGAATAGAGAAAGTAATTTTGGTTATTGGCTAGTAGCTAAAACGTCTTTGGTTTATTAACATCCAAAGAGCAAGTAATTTATACTACAATAGCGTCGTAGCGCGTAGCGTACCACGAAAGGCGTCCCGTAGACGCGGCGCTGTCGGCACCTAAAATAATGTTGTCAAGATATTATTTAATCCAAATTGGCTAGAATTGTGGCTAAAATTGAAAATCATAGCACGTTCGATTGAAAACTCCATAAAACTCACATTTGTGCTCACATTATATTATATCTATAATAAGGCCGACCCAAGAAGCTTATATCCTTAGAGTATATATTACAGTAGTATAGAGCGAGTGTATTGCACAAATTCCTCAGTGCGCATCGTAGGCAGATGAGCTATAGATAATTTATAGATGTGTGTGTGATAAATAGGGATGGGTAGGTATCAATTGCGTGCCGAGCTATCGATAAGTTATGTAAATAAATATGTATCTTATGTAAATTTTATGTTCAATATGTTATTTAAGGAGAAATGTATGAATAAAGTATAAATATGTCATTTTAAATTTGTTTGCCAAGAGAATAAAGTGTTTATTCCATTTGAATATTTCTTGTATTAATTTTAAGTACTTAAAAAAAATATGTCTATGAATATCAGAAAAACGAGTTCTACTTCTTAAATATTAAAGTTAGAGCTAGCGCGCACCACGACTTTATGCAGCGTGATTATTTTATCGCAGAAATACAACGTATGAGTTACTATGACAATGCGGGCTCATGCGATTAAATAATCGCAGCGAGTTTAAAATTGTGATTTGTCACATTTTGCTGCGACTGCTCGCGACGCGATTGTCGCGAAAATGAAATGCAGAATATGAAATTGTATGGTACCGCGCGCACTGCGATAATAAAATCGCACACTCGGGCCCGGCCGGCACTTCACTTGTGTTTCGTCTGTCCAACAGTAAACATCGTAGTGGTATAGGTACTGTTTGGTAAACATAAACTCAGTAATCTGTCAAAAGTTTGAATTTATTTATTTATTTATTTAACACTTTATTGTGCAAGAAACAAAATATACATAAATCTTACAATAATAAAAAATAATAAAAAAGCACAAAGGGCAGCCTTTTGGCGGAATTTTCATTCTATAATAGCCAAAGAATTTTTTGGGATACATCCATATCAGAAATACAATGAATATGGATATCCATACATGGAAGTTCATTGTATTTCTAATAAAAGAAACCTTGGACAATTCTATCTGCTGTAAAAGGATGAGTCCAATATTGACGAATTTTCTTTTTTTTTTTCTTCTTACCCTCCGAAGTAGTAAATAAGGACAAGCAACTTGTACGAAATCCATGATGAAAGTGAGTAATGATCACTATTAAATTATCGCTGTGCGCGCACCGTACTCTCTGCGATTTTCTACAGCGCGATTTTGAAATCGTGTCGCAAAAATAAAAACCGTGGTGCGCGCTTGGCCTTAATAAAATAAAAATTCGGGTTTGGTGCTATTTCTTTAATAATAAATGAAACAATAATAATAATGTTTTAAAAATGTTAAATAAAAATAAGAAATAATTAAT
Source organism: Colias behrii (assembly GCA_029959065.1). Classification (NCBI taxonomy): domain Eukaryota; kingdom Metazoa; phylum Arthropoda; class Insecta; order Lepidoptera; family Pieridae; genus Colias; species Colias behrii. Next base: position 8,209,990 of record JARWMC010000005.1, on the reverse strand, counting down.
AATTTAAAATGATAATATAATAAATCATATAAATAATTTTTTTATTTAATTTTATCCATTCTACTTTAAAATGTTCAAAATCAATTTAGCGGTTCAGAAAATATATCGTAACATTCATACTTTACATTTACACTATAATACATTCGCATTCATAATATTAGAAAGTCTATCATACAAAACACACCACAAATTTATTTATAATACATTTTTAAAAGAGTTTTAATTTTAAAGTTAAATAAATAATTTGTTAAAATATAGTTCTTCTAGTAAACTTTATATCGAGTACAGCGTTGGTCAGGTCACATCACTAAGATCACGTGGCGGCAGTGAGGTGCGCGAGCGAGCCTGCGCGTGTCCGCCTCCCACCTCCCCTTCAACCCCGCGATGCTAGATTTATTTTCATAAAAATAAGTATAACAATCGACTTACTAATGAAATGTGATACTGGATTTCAATTTTGTGTATTTTATAGTATCGTTTTTGCAAGATAGAACTGCACATTTCACCATGTTTCTTCGTAAATATGAAAAAAATTCCAGAGCAACGCACTTCGACAGCACTCAACCACGACTACGAGCGCTCGCGGCGGGAACGTCGTGTTGTTCCCACCTGTGCCTACTGTTCCCACTTGGTTGTTCGCACTCTATAGATAGTATATATACTCTAAGCTTATATCTAATACACTGGAGATTGCACTATGACTATTAACTTGTAACAAGAAAATATGACGTTGAATGACGCCACCTTAACTTGGCAAGTTGGTGTGAAAGGGATAAAAAAACATACAGGCGTCATTCAACGTCATATTTTCTTGTTACAAGTTAATGGTCATAGTGCAATCTCCAGTGTATTAGATAGAAGCTTCTTGGGCCGACCTATCAAATTAATTATGTAGTTCATACGTTCGCCGCGGGACGTCTTTCGTGGCGATAAATTATAATTACCATAGACTATATAATTACTTTGTGGCTTGTGCCCTTTGTGCCGGGCTTTGTGGTCTTGACAGTTGACAGTTGGCGCTGTGGTTGGCGATATGTGGGCTGTGGCGATACTCTTTGGGTTGGCGCCTCCTTGTATATAGTTACTATACTCTTTGGGCGCCTGACGGCGACGGTTCAACTTTCGTGTACCTATTTTAGAGAAATTGGATTTTGGAAAATAAATATTTAATAGTAGGCATAAGGCAAAAGGATTACCTGAATATCAAATTGTGCCGTATGACTATTTTAAATTTACGTTTTAACATAATAGTTGCATAATTATTAATAGGTATCATAAATCATTGTATTTAAAAAGCCATACAGAAGTAAGTAATCGTTTAGTTTAATAAAAACATAACGAGAGACAGTAAACAGTTTGAAGGACATGATTTAATTTCAAATTAAATTACAGGAATCTTCAATCATGTCTTCGGAAACTGCACAAGTCAGTTCATTGCCACTGCCACCTATGCAGTATATTAACTTTTATACAGATGACAATGTACGAAGAAACAGAGCCCCACTACCTCCGCGCCCTATTCATGATTCCTATTCAATGTTTGGAAACACTTTTAACGCTGATGACACGATAATAAGATCCCTAGAAAGTCAGGTACATGTGTCGCTTATACTTATAATGATTTTGTTTTTCATTACGTTACAATATAACTAAACAAACGTATATCCATGTTTCTTTTTATTTACAGGGGTTTCGAAGGCTTTATCCTTTACACTTTGAAAGAAGAAGGGAACTAAAGAAATTGAATCATTCTCTACTTGTTAATTTTCTTGATCTCTTAGACCTCCTAGTGCATTGCCCAGATTCACCCAAAAGGGCAGAAAAAGTTGAAGACTTAAGCCTTTTGTTTATACACATACATCATTTACTAAATGAATTTAGACCACACCAAGCAAGAGAAACTTTGAGAGTAATGATGGAGTTGCAGAAACGTCAAAGAGTTGAAACTGCAATGAGGTAATGAACTATAAAGTATATTTTTATCAGTTCATTCACTTTCTGCCTGTGGCTGTGCTTTCATACGCCAATTTTTATACTTTACAGATATTTCCTTCCTCCTTTTCACTTAAATAATTTCTTGACAAAAATGTATTTTCCCAAGGTATTGTCTGTTCCAAAATTCATTTTGTGCTTTAGGTGTGATATCATAACTCATCCTTCCACAAATCGATTATAGGAATATAATTCCCAAGTATCTGACAATATTAATTAGTGAAATTATTTTTCATTTCAGATTTCAGAAACACTTGGATAAAGTGCAGGATATTTTACAGAATGCGCTTCAAAGTTTACCTGATCAGAATGAAATGGAGTCCAACTTTAAAGTTCCCACAGAAATATTAGAACAAATAGAAAGCATTCAAAGTGACAGTTCTAACCCAGACCCCTGTTACGAACTTGATTATATCATGTGTAATGTTGTTGATAATATGCGATGAGTAATTGCATATAGTAAGCTTTTAATTTATAAATACTTGTTACTCTATTTTTGAGTTGCTTATAGAGTTAAGATCTTTGTATTATTTTTACGATAATGAGAATCCTATTTCACTTGGTCATGCAATCACATGTGAATGGCTTGACCTATTTCAATATTTATTTTGATGTGTTAGTGAACAGCAGAAGGATCTTATAAAAGAAAAACTAAAAATTTGCTCCAAAAATTAAGAAAATGCGAAAATATCAGCCTTACAAACTTCAAGGGTTTGACAATTTGTTTGAAGAAAGGAAAACATCTGTCAGCTAGCTTTTTAATAAATTACTAGCGGTCCGCCCCGGCTTCGCCCGTGGTACATATTTACGTTTTCTCTACATAAAAACCATCCTCGTACTTCAAGGAATATAATAAAAAAAGAATTATCGAAATCGGTTCAGCCGTTCTCGAGTTATGCGCTTACCAACACATTTTGCGATTCATTTTTATATATAAGATTAAGTATTATTAAGATCTTGATATTTTATGCAGACATATTTCTAAATTATGTTGTGATTAAAGCATTGGAGAGGTTTATTGCTTCTAACACCATTGAATAAGTAAGGATGTTAAGACATGAAATAAAAAGATTTTGTAATTGATAAATTTTATTTATTGAATTTAAGACTTACATAATAAATCCATACAGTAGGAGTTTCTAAAAAAAAGAAACTCGAGGATATCTGAAACAAGAAGTGTGGAAAATCAGCTTCCAGGACTGGTATGGACCCCTAAATAACTCATATAATATTCTCAATACTTACACACCTGCATGATAGAATCTTGGAAATTCCTCAGCAATTTTCATATTAAAAAAATCATTAAAATCTACTACTTACAAATTTTTGTAGGTATCTACTGCAGCTACCAGTTGTGTTGTATATTCTGCTGTATATGCTATAATTATATAGATTATTTTTCTATTACTTACCATAATGCCATTTAAATGTTGCACAAACGCACCATACTTTTCCTCTGTGAATACTGGAAAACTAATTTGAAGCAGTTCTGCATACAATGAACCTATGTACAAATAAACGAAAAGAAACCCTCGTAACTCCCGCTGCAATGTCTGCTTGCCATTCGAGTAATTATATCTGTAATTACTCAGACGTTTGCAACTTATTGTTGCTCATGTTAGTTTGAACCAAATAAATGTCAGCTTCTAAGTCAAAAAGTCGTTAAACAGTCAGTCATCCCTAATCAAATGCTTTGTTGTTGTATGAGTCAGTCAGTCAGTAATTACTGCGCCGTCTGTAGGGGGCGCCATTGTTACGAAAGTCCCGTCTGCCATAGTTTCCCCTGCCCCTTCCAGAGCTACCCCCCATAAAGCGACCACTGTTATTCAATCTTGAACTATATTTCCCAGATGGTGGTGTGTACATTTTTAAGTTTCTGTCACCACTCCTTGAGCGTTTTTCGGGTGATTCTTTTTTCTCGCCATTGTCAAAAGTGATGGGACGATGTCTTTTCTGGGCGCCAGATTCTTTGACGTCTGTATGGGATACAATTTTTTCCTGCAAATGAATAGTAATAAATAGAGCAAGACAGTTTAATTGATAATTTAGTTATTTTAATATCACTATTAAGAATTTTTTAATAACCAACAATACAAAATTAGCAAACAACTGATTATGCAATTCACAATATTTGTCATTGTAATAAAAGTCATATAATTTTGCGATTGTGAAAAATTACGATGAAAATACCTCTTTTTCCTCTTTCTTTGTAGTCTGGAATGAGAGCTGTATTTTGCTTTTAAAGCTTGGTGGTGTTCGGAAAATGTCGCGGATTAACGTATTTATATTTGAAGTTGTCTTCAATGCTGCCACTCTCAATTTATTTTCATCTGAATTGGCGTCTTCCCCCTTTTTACCCTAAAATTAAACATAAAGAAATAAGAAAACCATTCAAGGTGCTACATTCATGCAGGCAATATTGCTTTTATTTATTTTTAATAACAGAAACACAAACAGATTCTAATGCTGCAGCTACACTATGCTCCTCGCGCTGCTCATCGCGCTGCCGTTATTCGCCGCGACATTGCCCTCTCTGGCCACACACTGCTCTACTCGCGCAATTAATCGCGACGCTCCTCACTTGTCATTTGCCTTGTCTCACACAATGGACGTTGAAACGATGGCAGCGTGCGCGCTATGCTTTTTTAATATGTATAGCTAATTATATTAATGTAGGTAGTAAAAAGACATATACATCGTCGTCGTCGTCCTCAAACATAAAAAACATTAACACTTTTTCATTTGACCATTCCATGCTTGGCCACGACATAATTTCCAATTTTACATACGTGTGCGTCTTGCGCGAGCGCTCGATGCGGACTGCGATCGCGCGAGTATGTGGCCGGTCATTCGCACTCGTATTGCCGGTCCTTTGACTCGCGCGCAAAAGCCGACAAAATAGGGAGCAGTGATCAGGACGATGAGCACGACGAGTGGCATGACGAGTAACGTGGCCACACTGTCTCTGCCTACTTTCCTCGTTACTTCCCATACCACTCGTCGAGTGTGTGGCCGCGCAGTAAGATATTATAAGCATAATCACCTGTGTTACTTCTTTCAACTTCTTTATGTAGCCTTGTGTTAAACGAGCTGTGTACTGAAGTCGCAAACGTAATGTTTTCAACCTTGCAGCGTCAGCACTGAGAGCCTCTGGTGATTTGCGACAGAGTGAGTGCAGAGCAAAGAGTGCACATTCCACATGAGAAAATTGAAGGGACGGTGCTGTTGTTGATTTAGTCTCTTCAGTTTTTTCTTCATTTTCTGCAGTCTTCTCTGTAGTTTCTTCCTCATTAACTATTAATGGAGCTTCTGGTAGATAATTCTATAAAAATAATAATTTATTAATGTTTGCCTATAATATTGATTATCCAGTATCATCATTATGTTGATTGTTGATCTTTTAATTTCTTTGTATGCTTTCATTTACTATTATTCATAATTTATTATTAAGTAATTTAGTAATGATGTTTCTCAAAAAGTGATTAATTAAAGGCAACAATCCTTATTTTTTTAACGAAGGAATTTTCATACAAAATAATTAAATGTTTTGTAGATGTTATAAAATGTTAGTATAAAGAGTAGTATAATCTCTTGATTAGTACATATTACTTACCAATAAAACATCATACACAATGTTGATCTTCTTATCTATATTTTCAATCTCACCACAATGTTCTGTGATTTCAGCAAATGTTTTCAACAATTCAAGTTTTTGGTCTGTCCCCCCACCCGTTGTTGCAATTTCATCCCATTTTGACAAAACATAATCACAGAAAATGTTCACAAATTGTGTAGAATCAACTTGAGGCTGGTGAAAGGAAGAAAATAATTTGCATATTAAATAGTTCTCTTTATAAGTTATGATTATTGATCGGTACAGAGTTCAACAAAAATTTCTAATGTATTTCAGATACCTTTGTATATATTATATGATTTAATTTGATAAACTTCAGAAGTCATTACAGTTGTATCAGCTATTGCCTTCTAAATAAATTAGACCAGATAGACACACACGACTAAATAGGATAGATGAGTCATTCTTTTCTTTAAAAAAAAAACATGTTTGACATAATATACTTACAGTAAATAGGGGTAATGCATGTTGAGAACATTGAATGAGTCTGTCTACATATTCAGGGTCTTCGGGATGCCAGTCATCAGGGCTAAATGCCAACGCGGCAATAATTTGTGTCAATTCTTTTTTACCAGCTGGAGTTTTACCGAGCTTGGACCATGTTAGTAAATCCATTATGTGTTCAAATTCTTCAGCAACAACATCCTGGTAATAAGAAAAAAGTTAACATTAATGATATAAAATCAAAGAATACACAATAATAAAAAATAGCATTTACTATTATCAGTTGACATTGTTGTATTATAATTTATGAATTCAAAACTGAAATAAACAATACATTTAAGTTTTTACAAGGGTCAATATCAAATCAACTTACTTCTAAGATTTTCTTGCCCTCTGCTATGATTAAATCCTCTGCTTCTTTATTAATAACTTCTCGCCCAAGTTGTTTTACTTTGGTAGCAAGGAACTTAATGCATCTTTCTCTGACAATTTCATTTGGCACTTCACTATCAGTGCTCTGGTGTATTTGAGAAAATAAGCCAGCTAAGGCTCCCCTTGGATCAATTTTCACAATAGCGAGTAAGGAATTTGTAACTACATTGATTTCAGTTGAATCTTCAGACTGTAACAGCTGCGCTAATATGTCTGCTATTCTCTGTGCATGCTCTTTATTACTTTTGCACATTATAGGCAATTCCTTGATTGCTTGTTTACGAATCTGCAAAGAGAGGTTACTATGAGCTATTATTTACTTTATAGAATACTAGCTTTCCGCCCGCGGCTTCGCCCGCGTTTTCAAAGAAAAACCCGTTCCCGTAGGATTTCCGGGATAAAACCTATCCTATGTCCTTTCTCGGGTATCAAAATATCTCTATACCAAATTTCATGCAAATTGGTTCTGTAGTTAAGGCGTGATTGAGTAACAGACAGACAGACAGAGTTACTTTCGCATTTATAATATTAGTATGGATATTGAATTATTCAAACTCATAATGTTAGTATTATTGTATAGACAGATTCACCAAAGAATTATAAGCAATTACACCCATATTAAATTAGGAATTAAAGCTCACACATCCGCAATATGGTAGTGTAATATCAGACAGATAGATCATAGATTATATTTATTGATAATGAACCGAAATTGGTACTTACTGCCACATCATCATCTTCACACAAATCAAACTGTGCTTCAATAGCTTGGTCTGCTAAGTTAGGGAAACTATTGAAAAATTTCGCAATGAATTGAGACGCCAGCCGTTTTTCTTTATCGGATCCTTTGACGGCCGCCAATATTTCTAGATATTCTTTTTCGTGCTAAAAATGTAACAAATATTATGAATATAATGTCTAACATTGAATAAGGAGATCATAATTTATAAGTATAATCGTTTTATAGGTTACCTTGGCGATATCATCTTTGGCATCGGCGAGAACTCCATAATTTTGATAAAGTTTTTCAATATTATCCGCTGACATTTTAAAAGATTTATATTGAAAAGAAAAAGTAGTCAAATAGAAACACTTATTATTGACTAAATTACCACGCTATTAGCATTAACACAGTAAAAACGGAAAGCACAAGCCACAAACAGAAAATTGAAACACTAATGCATACCATAAATAACAGAGTGTAGCACAGAGAGATAAGACCATAAGCTATAGATACAGCACAGACTGTGTAATCATATGTAACCAATCGATAATACAGATAATAGAGTAACCAAATATGATTCTGTAAACTCATACAGCCGTACAAATAAACGAGTTATAACATTTTATGAAAAGAATAAACTAAGAATAAGGAAAAATCATACAAATAAACACGTAATAAATGAAACCTAGTATAACTTCGTAATAAGTATTCATACTAATGCTATTTCGTCCTTATTCCGGCTACCACCCTAGTATAAGTCTGACCACAGAACAGTAAAAACATATAGAAGTGCGATAATGTCATAATTAGTATGAAAACCTGTGTCGCCAAACCCACACATTTAAACCGATAGTTATACAGTACACTACAAGTAAACTATGCCTTTGATTGGACAGCTTAATTTGAGTAAAAACTGACTTAGGTTATAAATTCAGCATTTCAATATGTACCCTAACGCACCATGTTACGGTTTATTTTAGTATAACATCCCTAGGTATATTAGCTGTTTTGTTTCTCATTGCACAGAAATTCCAAATTCGAAAACATTCAGCTACTCCACAACAGAGGGCGTTAGTTTTCGATAGATATAAATTTGAAACGCAACACATAGAGATAAGGTTGAAATTTGTGTCACTCAACATTAATGACATTAACTTGATATTTATCTGATGCTATGCTCTGAGGGATGTCAGCCTTGTTATCGATAATTCACAAATAAATATTTTTTGTGTATTTTTTTTTTCTTTCTTTTATATGAGTATAGTATAATGTGTCACATTTTGGAGTATGTTTATTACTACTAAGTAGGTCTTTTTATATTATTATTATTAAATAAAAAACGGAATAGAATAGTATTAATCTATATTTACAAAATACAAACAGAAAATATGCATTATTTTAAATCTTGGAACTGCCGTAGGTTTGCTGTATCGGTGGCCTTTGTTAGACCGCTTAGTGCTGTTCGGCATCCAGTTAACTCGTCACGTTGCATTTATCCATTTCTCTTTTAAATTAGCCTCTTTGGGAAATCTATAAATAAATTGGACAAATGAAAGCTAAGGAAAAATAAAATAAAATTTAATATTTATAATGTTTGTCTTTTCTAAAGTATCGATACTGTCGATATGCGCCACAAGCATCACTAAAGCGACATTCGTTTGTTTATTGCAATAATATTCCAGAAAGTCTTGTTTGCTGTTCAATCTATAATAGTACTAATTTCTTACGGCTTAAGGTTCATTTTGACTAGATATTTGTATACAATTTTGACAAATTACGACAAGCGAAGTTATAACATAAAATATAATTAAAATAAATAAAAATAAGACTTACCGATGGTATGAAATGCCTCCATTGCTGATATTATTTCGTCTGCTATCATTTTTGCACTCTAATACCGAACAACACGTCCTAATTAATGAATAAATGGACCTATTTATGCAAAAAGGGACCAACCCACATCTTTTGTGAAATTGAGTTAAGTACACAGATAGTGTTAAAAAAACGTTTTCTACCTTCTCAAAAAATTTGGTAGAGCTTTGATAACTGTAAGTACATTTTTTTACATGTCAGTTGCGGAACCAACCCAATTTCGCCAACTTTCATTATGCAAGATGGAACCAAAATTGGTTGGTTCTATTTTATCACAAAAAGCTTCATTAGTTTTCAAGGTAACCAGAACCAACTGACTTTGGTTCTTGTTTGCATAATGAAATTTCTCGGCCTTTAAGTTAGCAAATGGCTTGGTTCTATGTTGAATTTGATTTATATGTTCTATTTTTTTAACTTTAATCATGTTTTTATTATAAAAAGCACTAAATAAGAATTCTCAAATTGATATACTACAATTTTACAAAAAAAAAAATGTAGCTACTTAAAAGTAAACATCTATTACTTCAAAATCGGGAGTCCCGGAAAAGCCATTGATATCATCTTCTACAATATCTTTGGTCTTTATTTTTATTTAATTTTTTTGTAAAAAATTTGAGCTTTGCTCGGAATGAGATGCATAATACTTTTTAAATCCGGTAATTTCTCCTCGGGAGTACGTATGGTTGTGGGCCAGAGCAAGCAGAGCCCCGCAGGAGTTATTTCAGAGTATTAAACGCTCAACACCATTTTTTAATCTTTCCGTGATCCAATTCAAACTAACGAGGATGCTTAAAGCATTCATGATTGACCATCCAACAGTAAAACAAATTAGTCATTATTTTTTTTTGTGTCTGGTCACAGTTTTTTATCCAAAGCTACCGATTTTGGCCGATTGAGTACTGAGTACTGAGCTCAATAAAACAAAGACTGTTTATATCCTGGAAAACTACATATAAATCATTAAATATGTAAAAAAAGACTTAAACAAAAGACTCTGTCTTCACAAATCTCTTCAAAATAAAAAAATAAAAACATAATGAATCATCACTATCATGAAGACAGATGAAAGCAGAAGATGGGTCTACTGTATCTTAGTTATATACAAAAGTAGTGTCATTAAAGTGAAACAAATATATGTATTTTGATATTATTACAATATTGTCATGACCTTCTTGTCCTTAATCCATGTTATTTAGAGTCGGTATAACACGGTTTATTTTTCTATTCTCCTGACAAATATCAGGGCATATTTTACTCTTTTTTCTTTCTTAATATAACTTTGCCCACTAACACCTCTTTCCTTTGGCCTTCCTCTTGTTCTGCATCCATCAACATTCATATCCATCACTTTCTTAGTCATATGCGTGTCATCTATCCTCACCACATGTCCATACCAAGACAGACAATTCCCTTACAATCTTTCTGTAATAAAACCAGTTTAAATCTTCTTTTTATATATTGATTCCTTACTTCATCCATTCTAGTCACCCCACACACCCATATCAACATTCTCATCTTCGCTAAATGCAATTGTTTTTCTTCCATCTTCTTCACTGCCCAGCTTTCCAATCCATAGAGTACGACAAGTCTAATCAAGGATTTTTATATATTCCTTGTTTACTTTATGGGCATACGTAAGTTGCAATTAGTTCCAGCGAGCTATCGCTGCTTTATTTAGCCTGTTTTGATCGGATTCTTAACGTTTTTCTTTAATTATGGCAACAATAAAAACCAAAATTAATTATGCATTATAGAACCAACCCACAAATATGTATTTTTGCAAGATGGAACCGAGAGGTTTTTTAACGATTATTTTGTAACAATTTAATAAAAATCCATGCAACTGGTATCCCTAGAAAGGATTCGATATGATACACACGCCTAACAACTTTTTTTCCCCAAATTTTACAACATATAGTTTTTGCAAACGATTTTCACAAAAACCTCATTTTCTCGAAATTGATTCGGTGTGGGTTGGTCCCTTTTTGCATAAATACGTCCAAATATGGAAAAAAGGTTTGACAGCTGACAACCGACTCGAATATTTTTCTGCGCACAACTGAGAGCAAGTTAGGTGATCTTACCATAGGGCGTATTCAGAAAGAAAGCTTGAAACTTATAAGCGCTTATAAGCGCTTATAAGTTTCAAGCTTTCTTTCTGAATACGCCCTTACCAGTGACACGTGGGCCACGCCCACATCACACTTCTATCTACTTTACTGTTCTGTGAGTCTGACATAACTGAGTAATAAGCTATCTTTTAATACATTGTGCTGTGTTTTACAAGTTTTAGAACCAATTTTCAATCTAAATTTGAGATAATAGCAATGAGAGTAATACGAGAAGTAGAAAAAGTTGAGCAAATTAATAATTTCATTACGTACCTATTGAAATGGAAAATTTTGTATGAAATGTCAAAATATACGAAATTATGAAAAACCCTTTTGATATTTATAATAATTTATTTATTTACGACATGCGCCAAACCATACATACATAAAATACTTTTCTAATTTCTAAACTTATCACAATAATATAAACTTTCGTTGAAAATATAAATCTTCTAAGCCTGGAGTTGTATGTTTTGAGTACCAGTTATTTGGCAACTCTCTATCTCAAGGTGGGTTTATCTTCTGTTCTCCGGATATTGGATAGCGTTCTCTTTCATTTGCTTGCATATTTAATGATATATTTAAATTATTTCAAATAAATATTTAAAAAATAAATAAACAGAACATCGTATGATGAAATTTCACAACAAATTCGACGAAGTCAAACGAGCGTCAAAATGACAGCACCAAGGCTTAACCGTAGACAATTTCAATGTTTTTCATAATTTTGCGAATGAATTGCTACGTTGCCGCTTCGCGCCTATTGCATAGCGTGAGCATAGTTACATCGACGTTATTCCAAATTTATTTGTAAGAAATTATGACATCCTTATTCTTTATTTATTCTTATCATATCTATTCATTGCATAAGGTTTGAATAAGCAAGTTTTTATTTGTACGGCTGTTAATTTCGTTTATTATACTTTCATACTAGATTTAAGTTTAAAAAAAATAAAAAAAAAAGATTTCTTTATATCTATAGGATGAATTTTAATATTATTTCATTAAATATAACTTCAGGAAGAGGAAGTTGTCACAGATTAGATACAAGACGTGCTTAGAAGACGTTGTGGCGCGTAGACAGAGAATCCAATAGACACCGGCAATGCGTGTCGCAGAAAGAGATAAAAAAGAATACGTCACAATATTTAGGGTTACCGTGTGAGGGAAAATTTACCCCGCAATTTGTAAGATACAAATCTCTCAATATCATTATTCACATAACATAAGTGGATAATAATGAGATATCCACATTACATACTTACATGTTTATTTATACTAATATTATAAAGAGGAAATGTTTGTAATTGTGTATGTATGTATGTATGGTTTTCACGCATAAACTACTGGACCGATTTCAAAAATTCTTTCACCATTAGAAAGCTGCATCTTCACTGAGCAACATAGGCTATATTGCATTTTCAAAAAAATTAGAGATCCTTACCAAAAATGCAATAATGTATCCTTAATAAAAATTCTGTCATCGCGTGCGCTGCGGAATCTATTGAAAATAGAACAAATAAATGTTCTACGGTATTATAGAATGGACCAATATCTACAAGAAAGTCCGCGATATTCCATTCAAAAGATATAACGAATTTTTTAAAGTGTCAATTTACAGAAAATAGTAGGTATACTGTTTAATACAATGAGGAGGCGTAGTGCGGGACGGGGTGAAGGTGAGGAGGGAAGGGATATTCGCAGGAACTACTTTGATTCCGATTTGAAAAATTATTTCAGTGTTAGATAGCCCATTGATCGAGGAAGGCTATAGTAGGCTATATTGTACCATAACACTTAGACCAACAGGAGTGGAGCCACGCGGGTGAAACCGCGGAGCGCAGCTAGTATATTATAAACATATTACTTTTAGATGGGTAATACATATTATGTATATACACATACCTATATATTATATAATATGAATATATATCATTATCATAATGCCATATGAAAATGTGTATGTAATGATAATGTAGATGAAAACTCGATTGTTTATTATTTTTTATAAAATGAAATAAAAAAAATAAAAGAATGTTTATTTTCGTAAGTATTAACAGATACACACGTTAATTATATTGACCGACCCGCGAAGGCGCAAAAAAAAAAAACGAAATTTACTTAATAATAATTTATTGTAATAAAAAAATTACATTTAAATTATCTCTAACTTAATTAACTACGTCCCTCCGGTTCAATGTTGGAACCAAGAGTGTCCATTGTCTTCGGCGGAGCAGCGTCCGCGTCCCGGTGGTGGTGATTGCCGTAATACTTTCTAACCTTCGGTTTTGGTTTCCAATCTGTTCATTCTGTAGCTACAATCCAAATTTGTCGTAAATTATCCGGTTCAGGAAAACTGGAACAAGCCATTGAATATTTCAGATATATAATTAAATACACACTGCAGAATATATATTATTATTTCCCATAATAGTGGGTAACAATTTGTAGAAAAGTTGGCAACACAAAATTTTTTAGGTTAAAATTTATAATTGTTATTTTTGTGGTTTTTAAACAATGTACTCAAGTCAACAGCACGTGATACACAATATATTAACACGCTGAAATATCATGAAGGCCTATAAACTGATAAAGAGTTGTATACTTACGAGTGAAAAGACAATCCAGGCATTTTCGTTCCACTATCACTTTTACACCCTTTAACGCTACACCGCACCATGGTATTATTTTATAAGGTATTAACAGTAAATCATTCGAAACCAAACATACCATGAATTACGTAACTTAGAACATGTAAAAACTATATTTTTATGGAAGACGATAGCTAGCTGTCAAACTTTGTTTATCAAAGTAGGTTGCTATTCTTGAAAAAAGTGGCACGCTGCGTGAAACAAAAAATTTTATCGTTCTCTCTCATTTCTTTACACAACACCGGCATAAGTTGCTCTTTTTCTTGTGTGAATGCGACATAAGATATCAATTTGTCTATTGGTTTCTCTGTCTACGTTGTGGCGGTACCCGGCTGTGGTACCCGGGTAAATATTTGACTTTTTTAAAAACTCAAAGAAAAAAAATTATACTCTTTGCCATTCAAGGAATTTTATCAATAATTGATAAAAATTATGTATTTGTTTTTATTAAAATTAAAACATGTTTTCAAGGGGTGCATGCAATGTATATTTTTTTTTACAATGATTTTACGAAAATTTAGCCAAAGACTTTTAAATATACGTTTAATAAAACTAGACGGTGCACAGTGCACTGCGGCGTAGGTATAGTGGGCGCATAAAACCGGTCCGATTGAGACTGTTCCCGTTGAGAAATTATCTCTTTCTAATGAGGTGACCATGGCCAAACAAAATAAGGGACAAATGGTGAAAATTCAAGCGATAGTTTGTGCATGATGGCTAAAACACAGGTTATTTATACTCATAATATGTTATAAAATAAAGTTTGAAGTGTATTTTAATGCTATTATTACCACTGAAGGTTGTTTTAAACAAAAGTTAGAATGGTGGGCAAAATTACGCAATAATGTAGCGATCTATATTTGACAACATTGCCCACCATCAAAAAGGTTAGGGTTGGCACATTTCATATTATCTACTATATAAAAATAAGTCGGGTTTTCCTTCCTGACGCTATAACTCCAGAACGCACGAACCGATTTCCACGGTTTTGCATTCGTTGGAAAGGTCTCGGGCTCCGTGAGGTTTATAGCAAAGAAAAGGTGTCTCTGGTGGCGAAACGGAGTTCGCCGGGTTTGCTAGTTTACCATATAATTTGATACTTCATAATATTAGTTCTATTCGGTTAATTTCAGAAACATAACCTTAATTTGGTTTCCCGGAAGGAACCATGGTAAATAATGTTAAATCGCTGAATTTTGAGCATAACTTAAATGTAAAAATATGTTTATTTTTATTAAATAGTCACTGAACACTAGAGGAAAGTCACCAAATATGGAATAGTATCCTAATATGGAATTCCTTCATTTCTCTAAGACTATAAGTATGAATCGAAACATTCGAGTTTCGACCATCTTCTGTTTCATTTGGTGTACTAATTATCGCACTAACACCATCGAGTTAGTTGCGTGAACGGTTTATGTATGGCAGGCGTGTTTTGTTTTGTTGCCATGCAGAAATTTTTTAAGGTAGGTAAGTTTCAAATGAGTATTTACCGGCTATTATGTTTGTTTACATAAGTGTTATACTATTTAGTATATCGGTATTATGTTTATTTCACCATTTTGTGATCTTTTGTCTTTAAAATATTGTGAATTGAAAAAATATTTAGAAAAGTTTGAATGAGTATAAAAATCCAAATATGGACAGTCGTCGGTGTCTAATTATGGAATACTATAAACTTGCTATTATTTTTTTTAAAACTGTATGTAATGTTTGTTTTTAGAATGTCCGGTTCACAATCAACCTATCGAAGAATCTGGGATGAAGAAAAAACGGCACAATCTATAAAATTCGTCCGGGAAAAGAAAATGGGGTATTTGAAAGCGGCACAGGATTTCCAAGTCCCTAGGACAACTTTATTTCATCATTATAGGTATTTCTATTTCTTCTTTCAACGTTATTAACTTTATTAAGAGAAACAAACAATAGAAGAAAAATAAGGATGATAGTGAAGAAGAAGACTCTGAGGAACTAGACGTTATCCAGTTTGATGAGTTAATGGACCAAGTGCCTTCTGACTCTGCAGATGCAGAATGTAACATACATGCATCAGCAGAGTCAGGAGGTTCTGTTCAAGACTTTTTTCCATGGATGAAAGTGGAGAAAGTTGAATTAAATGCTTGATGTATGGGCTCTGAACACATTATTATGTGCTGGTCCAGATGGATCTGGATTTGTGACTTTTGCAAGTAATTACGTAACTTCTTTCATTTATCACAATATGTTACATTCATTTAATTGATCTCAAAGATATTCATTACATTTTTGTTATTGTTATGTTGATTTATGCTTATATTCCATATATGGGTACCTATTCCATATTTGGTTACTCATTTGGGATTTTGTTTTTTGTGTAAGATTTTAATTTGATTACTGATATATTTCGTTAAAGGCTGTTAATTACTACTTATAGATGTATGACTGACCAGAAAAAACAATAAACTGATTTAATTTATGTAAAGTTTTATTTTTATATCCCAAAAACAAAATGGTATTCCATATTTGGTTACTTTCCTCTACTAACAACTATTTGGCTTTTTTATCTTTTTATTGCCTACAACATAATCCTACTACGAAATATTTGCAGTAAAAGAAATCGAAAGTCATGCTCATTTTACTGAGATGTACCAACCCTAGGCTTTTTGGAAAAGCGAAATGCGATTGTATGAAAAGAGAAAAAGGAAATGGACTTTAATAATCTGGCTAGAGGTCATATTTACGTCAAACATCGACGTGGGCAATGATGGTAAAAAGTGCAGATAACTTTGCCCGCCCTCAAAAACAGACAAAGAATGAATAAAATGTTGAAGAATAATGAAATTTGCTACAATTTGCACACGATCTAAGAAAAACATATTATGCTTACAGAAAATAGGTAGATAGGTATCTATGGTAGATACTAACGTCTCTAGGTAGATATAGAAAATTTTGCGAAAATTGAAATTATTGAAAAAAAGTGGGCAATGATAGCATATTTAACGGTACCTAACTATTTTATTTTGCAGAAAAGATAGCTGTTGCTCGATTGACTAACATTTCATTTAGGATTTATGGACGAACATTTCATTTCACTAACATTTCATTTCATTTCATAGAGTGCCGTTTTCTACATACCTAGGTTTGATAATATGTACCTAGGTGAATGTAGGTATAGATCGTAGATATTATGATTCACAATTCACATTCAGAAATGATTAACTGTAAGGTCACAGTATTATAACTATTGTAATATGTACCAACTGTGGTAAGGTACCTACCCACTCCTCCCACACATCGAAGTTGCGAAGTACCTACAGTTGCAGGATTTATTTTGGTGTGTATAATAAGTATTATGTCATCGATAGTTCACACCAAGTTCACAAAATAATACGACAGAATAGATGACTCAATACTAAACCTAGTTATGATAATACCTTAGGATAATACTTACGCTCTAAATACTAAGAATTTCGCTTCTTTCCTCGTGATTTCGTGAATAGGTAGGTACCTAGCGGTGTGTGTGAATGTGTAAATTTTATAACCCACCATAATTAAATTTTACCTACCGAATGTACTTGTTATTGTTCTTGCTAATGTGTCGTCAAAAAAAACCTAGCAAAATAATGGAAACTATTCCTAGCTAGTAGGAATTACCTACTAAGTTATAGAAAAGTTCATGATATAAAAGGTAGGCTACCTACAGATTTGAAATAAGAAAAGAATTATCAAAAGCTATTTATCCAGTCGAAAGATCGGAGGTAATAAACACACAAAAAATACAGGTGCTGAATTGAGAACCTCCTCTTGAAGTCGGTTCAAAATACCTAGATAGCTACCTATCTAATAAAATGGTTGGTAAATTCGTATATCTTATAGGGTAAAACTGGGATAGATGCCGCACTGGGATAGATGCCGCACTGGGATAGATGCTTCATTTTCAAAAAACCTAACTTCCCAAAGTCGTGACTACGAATTAATAGGTGATTTAAATAGGAGCTCCTATCACCCCGCACCTCGAGTTCGCATGAGCTGTTGTTTGATGTTGTTTCGCTAGTGCGTGTTATTATATCCGCGGCGAACTTCACGAATACGTCAAATTTAGAAAGGTTAATATTTGCCTTTGCATAACTTTATAAGCATTAATAAATTTCACTATATTTCTTATAATGTCTATACACTGGTTCATTAAGTACGTCATATCTATGTGTACATATCTAAGGAGTGCGAGCGCAAGTACCTATATATTCTTGGACAACAGAACAACTAGAGTTAGTTATGTTAACATGACATTTGCTGGTTTATCATATAATTTTTATTAGATTTCGCGTTTATAGAGTATGTAAGGCATCTATCCCACTCTGCAGGCATCTATCCTCAAAAAAGGTGTTCTACAGAAATATTTATTACACATTACCTATCTATAAATGATAGGATAAAATATCTACTTATAGTAATTCAAAAAAGATAATTATTAACCTAGCTATATTCATACAAAGTGTTCGTATAAGATTCATATTTTTAAAATTATGAGGCTATTACAAAAAGTGGGGCATCTATCCCAGTTTTACCCTAGTATTATCTATAGTACCTAAACAATCAGTTGGCCTTTACAATATTATGGATAAATTAGGGACCTAGGAACACCCTAGGAATTTAAAAATACAAAAAAAAGAAAAACGGGAAATAAATATCACCAGTAGATAACTTCTAGAAAGTCTTGCTGATACATAGGTGGTTCCTGACATTATAGCGTTTAAGTAAGCAAGCATTTAAAGAAACTCTCAGCTTTATACCTAATATTGGTAGGATAGATAAATAATCGATTTTATTACTTTAGTATTTTTCTTGAATCTTGAATGTCGTTTTGTAAGTACATACCTACCCATCTAAGTATACCTACCTATGTAAGTTTTTTTGTGGTAAAGCAGTAAATCTGCACCAATGTCTGGTTGGAATTTTTTAACCTTCCAATTTTGGTCTTTTTATGGCAATTTTATGATAAAGCTTTGCGTTGGGGTTAACATCACAAAATACAATTTTTCAAGTGTGTGGTACCTACCGGAGTACCTATAGGTAGTAGAAGATCCGAACCTATAAGATCAGCTGGCCAATAAAATGCAAAATAAAATGCAAAAAAATTAATACCTAATTAATTAAAAATATCCTGTCCAGGATTTTTCCAGCAAATCCATTTTTAATAGGTACATTTTTAATAGACTAAATTTAGGTATTATAAAATCGGTCTCATTCTAATATTATTACCCCGGTGAAGGTCGATCTAGGTTCGGATCTTAGACAATGGGGAGTTTTGAAATTTTATTTTTAATAAGATTTAACATACCTACCCATGTTTTGAACTATTTTCAGCTGAAGGGGAATTTGTCACTTCCCTCTTATTTGTACAAAATATCAACTACTTATGTAGTAGACCTTTAGAACAGTTAAAAAAAATTACCTAGAAGGAATTATTAGGAAGATATTAAAATATTTGTAAAAAATAAGTAGACCTATAAACTTTATAACTTAATAAAGTATGAATATAATGTGTACCTATCTACCTATGTCTAAGTACATTTTTATGTTAAGGAAAAATAAACCGTAAAGGAATTAAATAAAACTAATTAAGGCGTAAGTAGATAGGTACCTACTTTTCTATATTTAATTTAATGTTTTCTAAATTCGTTAATTTTAAAATCTAAATCTTGATTCCCGAATATGCAAATGAATCACACCAAACGCTATTAACGACAATCCCTTTGTAGTAAAAAAGTACCTGAGTTCAGTCCGAGTTCATTACGGCGCTGTCCATTATTTTTGTTGTAATTAGGCAAATTGATAGCAAGGGGCGCGACGGGCGAGTCGGTAGTGAGGCGGGGATTCAAAAGCGTTCCCTATTGGCTGAACTGCGGCCGCCTTCCGCCCCTCTTAGCACGGTCACGCGGCCCGCTCCGTTCTCGCTTCAACAGCAATTTACCTTTGCATTTTCAGTCGGCTAATGTCCCGTGCGTTGTATTGTACGTGTTCGAACCGGTGCACGGTAGTGTTGTGACAGCGAGTGTATGTGCGATGCTAGGACGGTGATCGAGCAATGGTGAATTACGTTAATCCGCTCGCCATGTACCAAGGCAAGGGTCAGTACAGCGCGAGCGGGTGGTACGGTTGGCAGCATCAGAATTTCGAAGAACAGCAGTGGTGTGCTTGGAATGGCGCTCCGACGGCAGAGTGGCCCACGGATCCTCATCATTTTAAAAGAGAGCCGGGTGAAAGAGATATTGCTGAAATGCCTTCGCCGGCGAGAGGAGATTTGGCGAGTCCCAGCGAAGGTTCCCCGGGCTCGAGGCCGTCACAGCCGCCGGCACCGCCTCGGTCGCCCTACGAATGGATGAAGAAACCAAGCTACCAATCACAGCCAAATCCAGGTTTTTATTTTTGTCTACCTTCATATTGCCGTGCTTATGTTATTGAATGTACCTAGTTAGAACGCCCTAAAATATGTATAAAATTGGCAACATCTGGATGTGAAAAATAAAATCAAGGACATAACAAAATTAATTATTATAAGTTGAGGTTACTACTTATTTATCAATTGCGAAATAAAACGATTAGGTAGGTACATAAGTTGAATGTTTAAATAATACCTACGTTTAGCTAGGTGTAACAATTATTATCGCAATATTATGGATCCTTCGAACGAGCGACCAATGAATACCTACCTACCTATAACTAATAAAAAAAATCAATTAAATAGGTACCTAACTAGTTAGACGTTCTAGTTCTTAATTTACCCACTTACTTAAATGTAGGTACCTACCTAAGTATAAAACGAAAGCGTACCTTTAGCAGGTTATAAATAATATGTAAAAAATATTATTTAAATTGTTTGTTTGTCCATATAGGTACCTAATTATTGAACTAAACCCTGTACGAAAAATTTCCAGGGTAGAAAAATACAACTTCTTATCACCAAAGATCTTAGCTTTTCGTGCCGACTATTGTTGTAACTTGTAGGTAAACTATAATAATTACCTATGCAGGGTTGTCTATTTACAAACAATAACAGGTCATTGTCGGTCAGATAATAAATGGTAAATGTAATAATGTAATAATGTAAGTAATAAATTTTATGGCAGCTAATTGTTATTACGGCTGAAGCTTACCTACTCGGTTATTGTTCCAAGAAAATGAGCGGCATCTTATGAAGATTCCTTCTTGTTATATTTGTTTTTACCACTCTATTTGTCTTTTTAGATGGCAAATGGCTAACTTTAACAACATAATTATTAATTTATAAATATTTTTCCCATTTTTAACTAATGTAGGACCTACATGCAGTTATTATTACTATGAGAGCTTCATTTTTATTTATCTACTAACTAACCTCATATACCTAAGTAGGTACCTATTAAAGTAAAATTACAAGATATTATCAACAGAAAACAAGCAACAAAATACAAAGATATAAAATAGCCACTGTCCACGCTACTCCGAGGTAATTTTCCTTCAAGTTATACATCAATAGTGTCAATCGAAAATAAATACCTAGCCTGCATTTTGAAGAAAATAATGCGCGAGGATAGATACTTACCATGTTTAATCTTCAAATCATTCAATACCTAGGTGCCCGCCACTACTACCTATAGGTACCTACCTGCATAATAAACAAGAAACTAGGTACTACTATTTTTACTACTACATACTTACCTATACCCAAGTAAAAGTATAAAAAGCTACGGATTATTAAAAAACATTGTCACTAACAAATCAAAAGTAGGTACACGGTAATTAACTAGGTAGGTAGGTAGGTATTATCAATATTATTAGTTAGGTATCTAAGTTTCCTTTAAAAAAATTGAAAGTATAACATTCACTTACATTTTCAAAATTGAATTCACAAGTTCATTTTAAAAGTATGCATAAAATGCTTTTAACCATTAGGTATCGAATTTTGCCTCTGTTTCCAATGTCTTTTCAGACAAATGATTTAACTTTTGAACTAGGTAGGTATCCTCTATAGGATGGACCGGCAGCTTCGACGAAAGTCAAAGAAAAACCTGCATAGTTCCTGTTCCCGTAGGATTTCCGGGATAAAACTTATCCTATGTCCTTTCTTAGGTCTCGAGCTATTTCTGTACCAAGTTTGAAGTTAGTCCATTCAATACTTTTTGAGTTTAGACTATGGTTTAGACGGACATAAGTATAGGTACATAAAGACAAAATTTCTAAAAACTATTTTGGCTTCGATATCGATTGAAGATCAAGGCCCAAGTAGGTATTTTTTTTAAATATAGGTACCTATTAAATGTACAGCTTTGACTTTCCTACGATTTCACTATACACTGAGAAAAAAATTCATTAAAAAATATTAATAACTAATAGAATTCATATAAATCCTAGGACAATTAAAGTTCTCTAACGGCTACAAACGAGTTTTACTTATTGCATTTACTGACGCCAAAAATCCAAGTTTAGTTGGAATAAAAATGCCTGTTTACTAATAACGAGTAAAGTTTATTTAGTGCAAGTAATCCAACATACTTTCTGTTAATATGTTTTTATTAAGGCCAATAACATAAATATTGGTTACACGCATGTTACACGTAATATATTTTTTATTCTTAGTACTTTTTTCTTGGGTTTTACTACTCTTGTTACTTGTCTTTAGAATCTTGTGACTAGGATTCACAATTTAATGTGTGGAAATAATAAAGCAGTGATATTATAACCAGTATTTTTTTATAGGCCCTATTAAAATTTTGACTTGTAATTATTAATATCTTTTGTTTACGACGTATGTTTTCGACCTACCGTCACTTTATGTTATATTTTTTTTGTTCACGCGAATTGCAATATGCATTGTCATTATCATTGTGTCATCTTAAGGTTTGTTTGAAGGAATTAAACTGAAAGCGATACATAAAAAGGGAGTTTTTGTTCATGGTCCTTACGATTGCCGGATATAATATATAATATATAACGATACTGGAGAATACTGGCTTTGGAGTTACGACAATATCGATGAAATTATTATTGGTGGATTACGACTAATAGTACGTACATACAACTATAACGGTCAGCGTGACATCGAGTTGGGTGTTCTATCATCGCGTCTTCACATCTGCATCTGGAGGTTATTTTGTGTATAAGTGCTGTGAGTGAGTAAATAAGTGGACAAACCGTGAGTACATTCGAGATATCATAATACATAATTGGACTTTAATATATTGGGACTTTAAGTTTAAATCGTACATAAAACTTGCTAATTGCAAATTGCTATTACAAAATAAATTGATTTGTACATTAAAGATTGACGTGTTAAAATATAGGTCAAGGTCACGTAGCTAACGTGTTTCGCTGAAACTTAAAACAATTATAGTTAAGTAATAACCTACTTATTATAATCTGTGAATATACGTGTCAGTTTATGAATATTGTATTTATAAATCTTTGTCGGATTTGTCGGATTATAGTAAATATCAAGTTAATATATTTAATTTATTAGATTACATATGTACAATATTTAACCTATAGATATTCATAAAGTTGTTTGTATATTAATTTTGTTTATTGTAAAAGATGGAATCTTATATTAAAGTGCAAAACAATATATATGATCGAATTACAAAAGCTAGATCTAATTTTAAGAAATCGCCTAAAGAACGTTTAGCGAATGATGCGTATTTATCGACAAGATTAGATGCGCTTGAAGAACTTTGGTCTCAGTTTTTGCAAACTCACACGCAAATTATTCAAGTTTCGGAAAGTGATAAATTGAATGCTACTACTTATGTCAAGGCTGATACATATGGCAATTGCGAAGAACAATACATCGATTATAAGTATGAGTTGCGGGAAGCTCGAGCTAATTTAGCGGTTAAATCAACCACTGTACATCATGCGCCAGATGGCAGCACCACCTCTACAGATTCGAAACAACAAGGTTTTAAATTACCAAAGATTGCTATTCCACATTTCTCCGGGAAATATGCAGAATGGACGAGCTTTCGAGACCTGTTTTTGTCACTGGTACATAGTGGTAACGCCAATATAATTAAAATAGTAAATGTAGAAATTAAACGTTTATTATTTGTGGTGTGTTCCTTCATCCTTCCCTACATACGAGCACAACCAATCACCGCGTGGTCACTAACCACGTGACACGTCCAATAAGACGTGAACGCGACGTGCGTGTCGCTGGAGTCAGTCGAGTTCGCTCCGTTCCTTCGCGAGGTTCGGGACTCGGCCACCGCCGGAGAGCTTCCACGAGGCTCTCTAGATCATCAGGCATTGTGCTTTTGTAACACCCCCGGGGAATCCCGTTCCCCGGCCCTTGGTCGCGCTCACCGCCGCGTGTGTGTTTTGCGTGGAGTGTTTGGACTGGACGCCGTTCGTGCCCGCCGCGAGCTGGAGGACCCTGACCGCGTGGCGGCGCGTGTGTTCTGGACGCTACTCCCTCCGACGAGGTATGTGCCGTATGTTCCTGTCTTTCCCCTCTTTTGCTAACACCACGTTGATCTAAATACAGTCCACTTCATATCGAGAATATATTTACTTATATTTTTTATATTGGCGCGACCATTGAGTGGTCCTTCGAGCCGGATAAGAACCATTGTTGGTCCTTACGAACCGTACATTACCTGATGATTCCACCGCCCTTATTAGGATACTCATTGTGTAGGCCCTAATAAGCGATTAGTAGTATCTTCAATGCGAAATACTATTTAATATACCGCATATAATAGAACGACAATGCGTCTTCTACTATTCATATAAAATATATTTTAAACCCGCCCTTATTAGGATACTCATTGTAGGCCCTAATAAGCGATTTAATAGTACATTCATTGTGAAATAACTATAACCGCATAGATCGACATTGCGTCATCTATTATTTTTCGCTTAAAATATATTTTATTCCGCCCGTGACATTAAGTTACGCGTATATTATTATTAAAATAGTTAATTAAAACTATGTTCATATCGTTTATCCGCAGTTATAACGCTAAAATCATTATAAATCGAACATATTACATCATATTTTATTTTCCCGCTACCCGCGCTCGAAATTTATAACGTTATCGAGTACATTCCGCGATCCGCTGTTATAATCCGACCATATTGGAAATACATACTCGGTTCTTATTACGCTTGCGCTTGACCTACTTTATTTGGTCGTATTACTTGTTATTGTAACTTGCATTGTAACATTCTCAGTTTGAATATATATTTTTGTTATTAAAAATGCCGCCTAAGAAAATGACTAAGTTACCTGATAGTGACGCTTCGGATGTTAATGATTCGGAAGATATAAATGATTCGCAGTTATCCATGTTATTAGCTAAACGCGAAGTTATATTCGAAATGGTGCAACAAATGTATGATTTGTCTTTAAACGTTCATAACAACGCCTCGCTTATGGAAAGTTTCCTTGACGAGTCCGCGCAGATAGAATCATTACGTGAAAGATTTGAAAAGTGTTTAGACGAATACAATACTCGCTTATTATTATTAACACCTACCGCGAAACCTGATTATAAAAGCCTCGTTGCATTCGAGTCTTTATATAGCAGAGTTATAAGAATTAAATCGCAATATTCGCAACCAAGTCCGTCACACGGAGATATTAATAATTTGCATAAAAATAGGCCTAAATTACCGCCTATCGAATTAGTACCATTTTCGGGTGATATTCGCTCATTTCCGCTGTTTCTTTCGAATTTTGAATCAATTGTTCATAACAATCCCGGCCTTACAGATGCCGAGCGTTTATATTATTTACTAGGTAAACTAACGGGGAAGGCCACAACTGTTATAGCTGGTATAACCCCCTCCGCTGAAAATTATAATTTAATTTTACAAACTTTAAAAGATAAATATGATGATAAACGTATGTTAGTATCCGCGTATTTAAATCAAATGTTTGATTTTAAACCTTTGCATTGTGCGTCCGCAACAAACTTTGATTTATTTACTGATAACTTTATTAGCGCAGTGCGCGCCTTACAGAATATAAAGTTAGATAATATTACAGATTTAATGATTGTTCATATCGCGTTGAAGAAGTTAGACTCAGATACTGTTCGCGCTTTCGAGACTAAGTTTGGTAGTGAAATGCCTACTTTTGATAACTTAGTTCAATTTATTCAAACTCGTGCGAAGGTATTAGAACGCATTCATCCTTCCACAAATTCGGGAATAAATAAACCGCCTCGAAAGAATAATTATAACCGCAGTTCAAATAATAATACTTCTTCCGCACCGCCTAAGACGTATCAGTCTTACGTAACAACAGCTGATTCGGCTTATAGTTGTCTTTGTAAAAATATTACGCATCAACATTTATATAAATGTTCGAGTTTTCATAAAATGAGTCCGCAGGAACGTTTGAAATACGTAAAGGATAGAAACGCGTGTATAAATTGTCTCAGTATAAAACATCGAGTTTCTAGTTGTTCGTCGTATTCTAATTGTCGCGTTTGTAAATTAAAACATCATACGATGTTACATTTGAAACGCGAATCTTCCATACCCGCGCCTGCGTCTCACCCCCCGCCGCGCAGCACACCGCCGCGGCCGTTGCCTGCGCCGTCCGCGTCGCCGCCGTCGGGCGAGTGCGTCCGCTCCGACATTGCGCTATACACCGCTAGCTATACAGCTGATACTGATAACGCATTTCAATGCAACGCGCCCGCGAATAAACAACATACTATTTTATTATCAACCGCTGAAGTCGTCGCTTATAATTGTAAAGGCGAACGGCTTATTATTCGCGCGCTTTTAGATTCCGCTTCACAAAGTCACTTCATTACAAATGAATGTTGTGAACGTTTAGGTATTAAACCGCAGAAAACTGAACGTACTATTATTAAGGGGTTCGGTGGTTCAGAAAAAATTGTAAATAGTAATTCTATAAATATACAATTTTATTCGCGTCTTGACAACAACATATCTTTTAATATTTCACCGCTAGTTGTTGATCATGTTACGGATTTATTACCTACCGCTGTTATAGACACTTCTGTCTTATCGCATATTTCGCATTTACCGCTCGCAGATGAGGGTTTTGGTACGCCAAATAAAATCGATTTATTAATCGGTGCTTCTCTGTTCCCTCATCTGCTTCTCCCCGACGTAGTTCATGCATCTCGTGACTCGTCGGCGCCCGCTGCATTGCGCACGGTGTTAGGCTATGTAATAATGGGTTCAGTACCCACCATACCTAACATACATAAACCGCCCTTGACGTGTTGTCACGTTCAAGAGACCGCCGCTATTGACTCATTAGTCAGGCGTTTCTGGGAGCTCGAGGAGCTTCCTACCGCACCGCCCGTTCAACATCCCGATGATGTTGAATGTGAAGTATATTATAAATTAACTACAACCCGCGACCCCGTGAGTGGTAGATATATTGTTTCGCTCCCATTTAAGGATGATTTCTACACTCTCGGTGATTCATTTAATATTGCCCGCAAACGTTTCATGTGCCTTGAAAGAAAGCTACAGGCTTCACCTAAATTAAGGTTGGCATATGATGACGTCATAAAAGATTATCTAACGAAAAATTATATTTCACCCGCGCCTCCGTATGATCCGCGTGACCCTACACCTATTTATATTATACCGCATCACGCTGTTCTGCGCGAGGATAAATCGTCAACTAAGCTGCGCATGGTTTTAGATGCTAGCATGCCAACTTCTGGAAGCCAGCGTTCATTGAATGACCTTCTGCATGTTGGGCCGAATTTACAAGGCAATTTGTTTACAATAATTTTAGGTTTTCGTCTCCACGCGATCGCCATGACCGCCGATTGCCGCCAACAATTTCTGCAGATATTCGTGCGTGAGTTTGATCGTCGTTTTCAATGTTTTTTATATCGTTTCAGCCCGCAGGATCCGCTACTTCTTTATCAATTTAATCGAGTTTGCTTCGGCATCAAGTCTAGTCCTTATCATGCACTGCGCACGGTAAGACAGCTCGTAAAAGATGACGGCGCGAAATATCCGCTCGCGAGTAGCATTGCGTCTTCGTCGTTGTATATGGATGATATTGCCTTCTCTGTTCCCACGGAATGTGAAGCAGTTTCCGCGTCGCAGCAGCTCATCGATTTGTTTAAGGGAGCTCAGTGGGATCTAGTTAAATGGAATAGCAATAGTAAAAATGTGTTAGATAATCTTCCCGCTTCGCACAAACTTTTACCCTCCGCGGTGGAGTTTGATAAGACCGTGCAACATAAATTACTTGGTCTGCATTGGTCTACTGTTGATTATTGTTTTTATTTTAAAATTACCGCACCCGCCGATGTGATGTGCAATAAGCGCTCCATCTTGTCAATTGCCGCCCGTCTGTGGGACATGATGGGCTTCGTTGCTCCCACAGTCGTGTATAACATCCCATCAGATAATTTCTATCATGTTTCTGGTATTGAAAATCCCGCTGATGTTCTTTCGCGTGGCATTATGCCACAAAATCTCGTCTCGCACCCTCTGTGGTTCCAAGGACCCCAGTGGGCTCGTTCGGACCCATCTGATTGGCCTCTTAGGAGTCTCGATGGTGAGTCTATTGCAGACATTCCCGAACGAAAATTATTAGCGCACACTGTGTGCTCGCCTATAAAGCATTGCGCTTTATATGATACCGCCCTTCGCGTATCCTCATGGAGTAGGCTTTTACGCGTTGTTGTTTATATTTATAGGTTCCTTAAATTGTTACCCCGCCGCGGTGTTATGATGACCGCAGAGGAACTTAATTTCGCTGAGAATAAAATCATTCCCGCCCTGCAAAATAAATATTTTGCAGAGGAGTATTATAATATACTCTTTTATGAATTTTATTCGCAGGCTTTCAACCGCTTGAAGCCTTTTATTCGCAACAGACTTATCCTCATCGGACGTCTAAGCGATTCCGCCCTGGAATATGCACATAAGCATCCAGTGATATTACCGCGCAATGATCACATAATTATCATGATCATTGATTATTATCATATTAAATATTATATGAATATTATAACGCATTTGTTTCGTGTTATTTTAATTACCGCGTCTTTATTATCATTACCCGCGCCGCAAGTCAAATCTGATCACGTCAGTTTGCTTGATAGGCATTCGCTACTGGACAAGTTAGTCCAGTCGTTTTGGAAACGTTGGAGATTGGAATACTTACACGGTTTGCAGGTTAGGCAGAAATGGAATACGCCTTCCACACCTATTACTCCTGGAACGGTCGTGGTTGTAATAAATGATAATGCACCGCCCCTAACCTGGCCTTTAGCCGTCGTAGAGAAAGTACATCCTTCAAAGGACGACGTCGCGCGCGTTTGTACAGTTAGAACCGCCAAGGGAACTTACCTTCGCCCAGTCGTTCGTTTATGTCCGCTTCCAAGACAATAGTTATACCGCATTAGTATATTACCGCAGTTAGTTAAGTTTAATTTTAAGTTTTGCACCGCTTTCGTTATAATTTCTTAGTTATAATACCGCCGTGACTTTAGGGATTTTTTATACCCCGCTCGCATTACGCGATCCTAGAGTCATCGAATTTGTTATTTATATTACCGCCGTGGCTCTTAGGACTTTATTAACCCGCGCGCATTATGCGATCCTAGAGTCATAGTTTTTCGCTGTATCTTATGATTGGTTTTAAATGGTGACCCATTTAGGGCGGGTGGATATGGTAACGCCAATATAATTAAAATAGTAAATGTAGAAATTAAACGTTTATTATTTGTGGTGTGTTCCTTCATCCTTCCCTACATACGAGCACAACCAATCACCGCGTGGTCACTAACCACGTGACACGTCCAATAAGACGTGAACGCGACGTGCGTGTCGCTGGAGTCAGTCGAGTTCGCTCCGTTCCTTCGCGAGGTTCGGGACTCGGCCACCGCCGGAGAGCTTCCACGAGGCTCTCTAGATCATCAGGCATTGTGCTTTTGTAACACCCCCGGGGAATCCCGTTCCCCGGCCCTTGGTCGCGCTCACCGCCGCGTGTGTGTTTTGCGTGGAGTGTTTGGACTGGACGCCGTTCGTGCCCGCCGCGAGCTGGAGGACCCTGACCGCGTGGCGGCGCGTGTGTTCTGGACGCTACTCCCTCCGACGAGGTATGTGCCGTATGTTCCTGTCTTTCCCCTCTTTTGCTAACACCACGTTGATCTAAATACAGTCCACTTCATATCGAGAATATATTTACTTATATTTTTTATATTGGCGCGACCACATAGTAACCCTACATTGGATGACGTTCAACGTTTACATTATTTAAAATGTCAACTCACTGGAGAAGCGGAACAGTTCTTGCGACACATACCAATAACTGCAGAAAATTATAATTTATGTTGGAAACAGCTTGAAGATCGGTACAGCAACAAAAAGTATCTTGCCAATTGTATCTTAAAGAAATTTATGAATCAAAAAACTGTAACAACTGAATCAGCTACAGCGTTACGCGAAATATTAGATACTACTAATGAATGTATGTTTGCACTTAAAAATTTGTCAATAGATGTAAGTACTTGGGACACTTTTGTTATTTATATTGTAAGCTTAAAATTAGATTCCGAGTCCCGTAAGCAGTGGGAACTGCAAAGTAGTAAAAATTGTAATTTATTACCAACATATAAAGAATTTATAGAATTTTAAGAAATCCGCTCACGTTCATTAGAATTTATTGATCCTAAGGTAGCTAAACAAAATAGTCAACAATATAGAACTAATGTTACTCCGAAAGCGTTTCATATTTCAAATTTAAAATGTATTTATTGTTCTAATGATCATCATTTAAGAAATTGTAAAAGTTTTTCAAGAGAAATGACTGATACTCGACGTAATTTTGTCCAATCACATAATCTTTGTTTTAATTGTCTTGGTGCAGGTCACAATGTATATTCGTGTCGCCAGTCTTCCAGGTGTCGTATTTGCGAGAAGAAACATCATTCTTTACTACATCCCAAAAATGTATCGCTTCCGTCGGAGCCTCAAATGAGTGAGGCAGAACCAGATGCTAAAGAAGCAACAGCATCTACATCAACACAGGTAAAAAATATTAATAATATCAGAGCCTGCTTTTCGCGTTTCAGTGGACAAGTTTTACTTGCCACCGCATTAGTTAATGCCAGGTCACACACAGGCTCATTGATCACGTTAAGATGTCTCATTGATCAAGGATCACAGGCTTCATTTTTGACTGAAGCTGCAGTTCAACTTCTTGGGCTAAGAAAGATTCCACACAAAAGCTCCATTATTGGTTTGGGTAGTGACCACTCAAGTTCTGTTGCCTCTAAAGCGAGGGTAGAAATTGAGATTGAATCACGCCATTGCAACTTTAAAATTTGCGTCCAAGCTTTTGTGCTCAATAAGCTCACCTCAGTACTTCCGGAAAGGAATGCTGTTGTTAATCTTAGTCCTGAAGTTTCTAAATTAGTTTTAGCAGATCCTTTCTTTGCAACACCAAATAAAATTGACATGCTCCTTGGAGCAGATGTTTATGGTCAGATTTTGCTGGAAGGTCTGATCAAGGATTCACCCAGTGCATTAATAGCGCAAAATACACAGCTGGGTTGGATTCTATCGGGTCCAATTCAATCCAGATCGAGCTCCAGCACTATTTGGTGCAATCATATTCATCAAAATGATGAATACGAACTTATGAAGAAGTTTTGGGAGCTTGAATCGGATCAATTCGCCTCTGATAAATCACTTCTTACAGAGGAGGAAATTAAATGTGAGAGTATATACACATCAACTACTAGGAGAGATAGTTCAGGACGCTATATAGTTAATTTACCATTTCGAACCGATGATCCAAATTGCAAATATGGTAATTCAAAGGCTATTGCAATAAAACAATTTAATCGGCTTGAGAATAATTTATTAAAAAATCCCAAACTTAAGGCTGAGTATGCTGCTGTCATAAAAGAATATAAAAATTTAGGTCACGTGGAAACTGTGCCATCTCATGAAGAAGATTCGGCTGATGCTGTATACTTACCTCACCATGCAGTGATCCGAGAGGATAAGGATACTACCAAGGTCCGAGTTGTCTTTAACGCTTCTTGTCCAGGAACCAATGGCATCACATTGAATGACGAACTCATGGTAGGCCCATCGCTACAACCTGACTTACGTCACATTATAATGCGTTGGCGTCAATATCCAATTTGTCTTGTCGCTGACATTATAAAAATGTATAAATCCAGATCAAAGACTGCAGCATCTGCGCCTCTTACGAGTTACCTTTGGAACGGCTTCAGCACCTTATCTCGCTGTGAAATCATTACAGCAAGTTGCACACGACGATGGAGTAAAGTATCCGCTGGCTGCTGAAAAGGTACTTCGTGCTTTTTACATGGATGATTTTATGTCAGGCTGTTTTTCTGTGGAAGAAGGTAAGCAAATTTATAAGGAAATAACACAACTTCTCCAAGGAGGTGGATTTGTTTTGCAAAAATGGAGCAGTAATAGCGAAGAAATACTTAAAGAGATTAATGAAGATGTTGAAGATCAAGCAGAAAACCTGCAACTAAAAATAGATGAAATCATGAAAATTTTAGGACTTACCTGGAACAGAAGAAGTGATGAATTTGAATACGTAGTAAAGCTTCCACTGCTCTCTCCTCCTGTAACAAAAAGAAAAGTTATTTCAGAAATTTCTCGATTATTTGATCCTGTTGGTTGGCTTGCGCCAGTAATAATTTCAGCCAAAGTTTTTATACAGAAATTATGGCTCTCGGGAATTGAGTGGGATGATGAACTTCCTCCACAATTACTGAAGGACTGGCTCAAGTATAGAAGTGAATTAGATACACTTACCAAATTTAGTATCCCACGCTGGATTAACATCAATAATGATGATACAGTTCGCGAATTGCATGGCTTCTGCGATGCTTCAAATGTTGCATTTGCGGCAGTTGTGTACTTGCGAGTGGTTAACTCCAATGGGGAAATTAATGTTGCATTAATCGCTTCCAAAACAAAGGTAGCGCCCATTAAACAAGTTTCGATTCCGAGATTGGAGCTTTGTGGAGCTGTACTACTCACAAGACTGCTACTAGAAGTGTCTCAAGCCATGGGTATGGAGAAATCTTCTATTCATGCGTGGACCGACTCACAAATTGTGCTCGCTTGGCTTCAAGGACAACCTAGTCGTTGGAAAACCTTTGTCGCCAACCGTGTGTCGGAGATTATTACTTCGTTGGAACCGCAGCAATGGCAGCACGTATCTACCAAGGATAATCCTGCAGATTGTGCATCGCGTGGCGGTACGCAATGGGATGTTCAATTCTGGAAGGAAGGGCCGAAGTGGCTGCAAGAAAAGAATATTAATTTTACAAGACGTCAAATAGAAGATACACATCTAGAAGAAAGAAAAATGAAAATTTGTTTAATAAATACTTACGGTGATGAAGCAGATCCCGAAGAAGAAATATACTCACGGTTTTCATCTTTGAGAAGACTGCTCCGGGTTACTGCACTCTGTAAAAGACTAATTAAAAGGATGAGAAAAAAGGAAGTAGAAGATCAGAAGGATTGGATAACAAGTTTTGAAATAAGAGAAAGTTTAAAAGTATGTATTAAAAGATGCCAAGAAAAATATTTCGGTGAAGAGCTTGCAGATTTAAGAAATAAAAAAGAAATAAATAAAAATAATTTGGAAAATCCAAAAGTGCACGCCTCATAATTTTTTTTAATAATTATTTATTAATTATTATTTTTGTTTATTTAATAACAATTAAACCACATCGAATCAGACCCTGAAAAATGAAAGGGTTCTATTCCTGAGCATACTCAAGCGTAAGAGAAAAAAAAAGACTCGATTAGTAAAGTATTTCGGTCACTATCGTGTTAACAAGAAAATCCTCCGCACATACAGACACACGGACGTCCAAGACAGAACTTTTTTAAACTGTTTTTTAACTAGTTTAAATAACAAAAATGACATCAAAAATATCATGAATGTTAAAAATAGTGTTTTTTCTTAATATGTGTGTGTATGTATTATCTTACAAGTGCAATGTATGATACATAAAGACATTTTAAGTTTGAAAAATCAGATGTTTTGCGCGAAGTGACAGTAGTACCCACCTCAACGCTTCGCTTATGAGGCGTGCAAAAGTAAACTTACCTCACTTAATCCAATAATTGACGAAGACGGTATTCTACGAGTAGGTGGCAGACTGCAGCAGGCAATCCTTAGTGATGAGAGAAAACATCCTATCATTCTTCCGCGCAAATCACAGTTTACAACTTTGATTATTGCGGATGCTCATGAGAGAACATTTCACGGCGGTCCCCAATTGATGCAAAATTATTTGCAATCAAAATACTGGATAATAAGTGCGAAGGATTTAGTACGACTGTGTGTTCGTAAATGCGTTCGTTGTGTACGATATGCCGCTCGCACAAGACACCAGTTGATGGGACAACTACCGGTTGAAAGATCTACTGCTTGTCGACCTTTCTTAAAGAGTGGAGTAGACTATGCAGGGCCTATTAATATAAGAACCTCTAAAGGCAGAGGTAATCGGTCATTCAAGGGATATATTTGCTTATTCATTTGTATGGCCACACGCGCTATCCATCATGAAGCAGTAAGTGACCTTACAGCTCAGGGATTTCTAGCAGCGTTTAAGCGTTTTATAGCACGCCGTGGTCATTGCGCTGAAGTATGGAGCGATAATGGGACAAATTTTGTGGGTGCAGCACGAGAACTCAAATCTTTATATGCTCATGAGAGGTCAGTATAGCGCAGGAAATTGCAGATCAACTGGCTACAAATGGGACTGAATGGCATTTTATCCCTCCCCATTCCCCAAATTTTGGAGGACTATGGGAGGCAGGGGTAAAATCGACGAAACATCATTTAAGACGCATTGTTGGGAATTCAACTTTAACATTCGAAGAAATGACAACATTACTTTGTCAAATAGAATCTTGTCTGAATTCTCGGCCTATTTCTAAAATTACTGAGAATCCAGACAATCCAATCCCACTGACACCAGGACACTTTTTGGTGGGAGAACCTCTGGTTTTACCCCCTGATGTCAATTACGAAACATCCAATATCACAAATCTCAGACGGTGGCAAATGACTCAAAAAATGACACAAGATTTTTGGCGTCGTTGGTCAAATGAATATTTGACTCAGTTCTACCATCGTTATAAATGGAACAATATTGTTCCTGAACCTACAATTGGAGATTTAGTGTTAGTAGTGGAGGATGATCTTCCACCTGGAAGATGGTTATATGGTATTATAGTTGAAAAACATCCCGGATTGGACGGAATTACGCGAGTTGTCAGTCTTAAATGTAAAAACAATGTAATTAAACGTCCTGTTTCTAAATTGTGTTTTTTGCCAATTACCAACTAATGTTGATTTTTTTTGTTGGCTCTCGAGCCTCATATTATGTTCGTATTAGCACGTATTAGTAAGAAAGCATGCAATGTGGTAATATTTTATTTTGTATTTTTTCTGTATTTGATGTTAAATTCGCGTAAAGACTTTCGTTAGTATTCATGTTTTGATCGGTTAGTTGTATTAAGGAAAATTTTGAAAATTTGTCCTTGGTGGGCTGTATGTTTACGACGTATGTTTTCGACCTACCGTCACTTTATGTTATATTTTTTTTGTTCACGCGAATTGCAATATGCATTGTCATTATCATTGTGTCATCTTAAGGTTTGTTGGAAGGAATTAAACTGAAAGCGATACATAAAAAGGGAGTTTTTGTTCACTTTTATTGAAATTCATTGAGGTGTGATATAATTTCTAGTATTCTGTTTAATAGTAATTAGAAACGTTGCTATACTTATACCGCTAAATTTAAATACCCAAAAAAACTTCTGGAGGAGAATCTACACATGAATACGTATATAAATACACGAACAAGTTTAACTATGGAACCGACTCCAAAAAGCGCGAAAAACAATCATGCATTTGTGCTTTTAGAGTCGGTCCTATAAATAAATTTGTTCATATTCATGTGCAGATTCTCCTCCAAAAGTTTTTTTGGGTATTTAAATTTAGCGGTACCTATAAGTATAGTAACGTTACTAATTACTTTTACATATTGATGATTTCGATCAACTTTCTTCTTATATTATACGAAGCTCTAATAACTAATGTAATTCAAGCCTTTATTGTTTTTTAAAATTGTTCAGATAAGTAATAGTGAAAAATTGTTCGAAATCTTCATTTGCAGATAGGTGGACATAATAAATAAAATTTGATATTTTCCTGAAATAACTTTATTCTAATTAACCAAAAAATAATCATTGACAACATAATTTTAAGTAATAAACTAAAAAATACTGGGGATAGTATTCATGATAACAAACAACTTGCCCAACCGATGCTGAATTTTTAGTTTTATAGTTTTTAGGCAACAACACTGCCACCAGCTAAGTAGTTTGTATTCAGTCTCAATGCCGCTGTGGCCACCCACTTCTCTTCCACTAGGTGCTACGGCTCTAAGGAATTCCGCAGCCATGCGACTTTCTCCCTTAATTCTTCGTCGGATTCTGAAAGGAATCATTTATCATTAAAATTGAAAACAGCAATACCCGTAAAAGTAAACAAACTCGCTTTTCATTAAAATATACATTACCTGCTGATGCTGCTGGCAATCGTATTAATGGAGCTACATCAGAATTCGATGACGAAGATGATGTTCTTGTCAAGGAATGTGAACGGGCCCTCTCGATAATTCCACGACTACGCAACTGCTCTACCATCAATCGACGACTTCAAAGTTTTCAGAACCTAAAATAATAACACTGATTTGAATGATGACTAAAAGAAGACCATAAGTGTACATCATATCTATAGGGTGTAATCGTTAAGTGTGCACAGGCGATTGCATCAAAAATCTTTAAATTGATATCGAAAGTACTTAACCTAATGAGTAAAATGGCATTAATAATAACTTTTTTTTAAAAATAGAACGTGAAATATCCGAAAATTTTACATTAAACACTCTCCTACATTTAGTATGAAATAGTAGAACGGTTTTAGTTTACTGATCAACTGACTTATTTCATCGTTGGTTAAAATTCTGAGTGTTCCAGAATCCACTCTTCCATCTAGACAACGCAATATACCAAATTACTTTAAGTTTGAATAAGGTAATATTATGAACATTAATACATCGACTGTTCTGACAAAGAATAGTTTGGTACTGTGTTCTGGGGTGCAAAGAATAAATAAAACAATCTAGCTTCTAACTATATCTACTTAGGTACTTACCACGAAATTGGGTTACTCCTGCAACTCCCACCTCTTAACGAGATCACTGGTTAATTGATCCATGAGTATTCTTTTTTTCGAGTCATTCAATTGTTTTTGCACTGCACAAATTATTTTCACTTGTATGTTAAACACACGTGCGCTCACTGACGCTAAGCAAATGAGCAATTGAGCAGCAACGTCCCGGCCGCCGGCAGATCAAAGTAGGCATGTATCTTGTTACTAGTAAACTTTACTAATTCCAATGAAAGGTATATATAAACACTAATAGCCATAACTGTAATGACAAATAATAGTTTACTTCTTGAGGGAAAAATAAAACTAGTTCTAATTACAAGTTCACGAATTATATCAATAAGAAATGCCATATTAGATATTATAGTTTTTTGTAATCGGTCATTTTAGTAAAACTCTTTTATAATCATAACTAATCTGTACCTCTTGATATTAGTACAGTACCTACAAATTCAAGGAATATTTATTAATACATGTAAAATCCTACAATCCCAAGTAAAGAATATTAATTTCGACATTTAATAAAATCCTTTTATTGGTATTATATTACGAAATTAATAAACTGTACTTGAAATTAAATTTTTTGTAGTTTTCATTAAAAATACATAGGAATTGATAAAATTTGATAATAACGCCATTTAATAACATTGTTATTAATTACGCCGAATTTTTTTCTCTCAGTGTATCTACCTACGAGTAGGTACGTATAGAATATAGATGTGTAATTTTTTAAATATGTTTTATTCCTCATAAGTTAAATCGAGGGCATGTGATTGAAAATACTTAAACAAAATAATTAAATAAAGTAGCACAGTAAAGTAGCTTCTCAGGTAATCTCCTTATTTAAGTAGGTACCTATCGCTTAAAAATCAAAATTTAAAGACCGCAGATATTTCAATTACCTAATTAAAATATTGATTTCTTTATTCTTTGACCTTAAGCTTAAAATGGTGATGACACGAAGAAACCAGATATAATATCCGGTATAAGGAAGGTCGAAAAATCTAGGTTTACTGGATTGCAATTGGATGCGCTAAGCGCGTCAAATTGCGATTTTTGCGGTCTTTGTGTATCTTTGATAAATATGAATAAAATTTATATGCTATCGATTGGCCACTTATACTTACCAGACACCAGTTATTTACAATAACGCAAAACAAGTTTACATAAATACGGTGTTTGATAAGTGATTTTTAGGCATTTTAACAATAGATACCAAGTGTTACAAAAAATACCTGTTCATACGGAATCTGACAGACTTTCATTTTTAACTGTTATTTAACAATAGCTTCGTAGGTACCAGTAGTACCTACAGTATACCTAACACTTTAAAAACAGAGCGCGTCTGCGCCGAGCTCACGTGTCATAAGTGAAACTTCTTTGGCAAGATTCAAAGATACTCAAATCGTCGCCTTACTCCATGACGTGACGCCATGCGCAACCTTGAAATTTTCCTCTCAACGCGCCTAAAGAAGTTTAATTTCAAAAAACAACGCAATTTTAATAAGATCATCATAAAAATAAAATGAAATAAGAGAAACAATTTTTTAAATCATATCTTATACCTGTAGGTATTTTTGGTGCTAATTTGTTTGGCATTGATTAAAAAAATCTGCTAGGTATAGATTTTTAATGATGGTAGGTATAGGTATTTTAATATTTAATATCTAAGAAGAAAACCTAATTTTTGAACTCAATGCCAAAGAAAGTAGCTCAGAGGAGATCCAAATAGCAAATAGATTATTATTTTTTTAACTGTGAGGATTTAACGTTAAGTTTTATTTTTATCATCATACAAATATACACCAGAAGCCTTTAAAAATAATAAAAAGTGAAAAAAAATCGCAGTAGGATGAAACCCATTAGAAAAGGAGGAAAATATGATAAATAAATTACGGTCAATCCGAGTTCGGGAAGTGGGAGGGGGGGAGCTTTTAAGAGAAAAAAATGGTCTCTCTCGATTTCCGACAAAACTACAAGTCCTACGGAAAAAAGTTCAATGGCAAAGTTGTAGGTAATAAAAAGATCTACAACTTTTGTATAATCAATTTTTTCACATAACTTCAAAATTTATGTGAAAAATTAAAAAAAACAAGTTTTTGGTTTTTTATTTTTATCTACTTCAAAATTTATTTTTTTTCTACGAAATTTGGTGGAAACTTACTTTATTATGTCCCAAATACACTGTAATTTATTTGATTGAAAATATTTATTTTTTCGCCTTATTTTGAATTAATACCAAAAAAAACAACCTAACTTTCAATCGAAAAGTCACCCGTCTAAATATCAGCTTTTTTCAAAAAGTTGATACCTATGTTTTCTGTTCGTTGAAATCTCTACTTTCCGATGGTGCAAAAAAAATATGTTACCATAGTAAATCTTCTCAGGAAATGCATACAAACAGTGTGATAATGAGCTTTTACTAAATCAGGCAAATTTCTCAAACGACCTGAAATGTTTTTATCGACATCATTTTGCTTTGGAATATGCTGTAAAATATTAGTTGTATCGTTACTTACAACAGATGATTTTTTTTCTTTTGAAATATTACCGAAAAGCCGATACAAGAGAAAATATAGAGTTCGAGAAGTGTGCCTGATATAGTAAAAGCTCATTATCACACTGTTTGTATTCATTTCCTGAGAACATTTACTATGGTAATGTTTATTTTTTTTACACTATATGAAAGTAGAGATTTCAATGAACAAAAGGCTCCCCAAGTTTTTGAAAAAAGCTGATATTTTGACGGGTGAGTTTTCGATTGAAAATTAGGTTGTTTTTTTGGTATTAATTCAAAATAAGGCGAAAAAATAAATATTTTCAATCAAATAAATTACAGTGTATTTGGGACATAATAAAGTAAGTTCCCACCAAATTTCGTAGAAAATAAATAAATTTTGAAGTAGATAAAAATAAAAAGCCAAAAACTTGGTTTTTTGAATGTTTCACCTAAATTTTGAGGTTGTGTGAAAAAATTGTAAATACAAAAGTTGTAGATCTTTTTATTACCTACAACTTTGCCATTGAACTTTTTTCCGTAGGACTTGTAGTTTTGTCGTAAATCGAGAGAAACCATTTTTTTCTCTTAAAAGTTCCCCCCCTCCCACTTCCCGAACTCGGATTGACCGTAATTTATTTTTCCTTTTATTTTTATCATATTCCCCTCCTTTTCTAATGGGTTTCATCCTACTGCGATTTTTTTTTGTTTCAAAAATTATCTATCCTGGTGTAATAAAGCAGCCAGCAATCACGCATGCATTTACAGAAAATAATATAAAAAAAATGAAAACGTGTTTAAATTTTAATTAGAATATAGATTAATTATCGAAGAAATACGGTGGTCACAGGAAAAAATCTGGCGCACACCCATAATTTTTTGTTCTTGTTAGTTTGTTTATTCGTTTGTTTATCAGTACATATATAATTGTGTATTAACTAAAGTAGGGTGGGAGTAGAAATTGTCCCCATAAGATTTCTTAATATGCCAGACTGCACAAGCATGCCAACGAAATAAGGTGTTTTTTGATGGACAAATAACTTTTGATTAGATTGTTTCACTATACGTTAGTGCTCTGAAATAGCAGAATTTAGCGAAAAAATATATAAACATAGTCAGACCACACTATAGCGTGCTATAGCCTAAAAAAAAAAATCATCAAAAATGGTCCACCGAGTCGATAGTTCTAAGGTAATAAACCCAAAAAATAAATACAGTCGACTTAAGAACCTAGGTACCTACTCCATTTTTGAAGTCCGTTGAAATAATCTAAATTCATAGGTAACCATAGAGATAATATGTACTACGTAGTACATATTATCTCTATGTAGGTAACTATATTTTTGCATCGCAAATCAACTTGATAGAAGATAGAATAGAAGTAGGTACCTACCTATAGGTAGAAAGATAGTAAATTATACATCTAGGTATTACCTACATTTTCTTCTAAAAAAGAAATTAACTGTGTCACACATCACTGTCTCGCTAAATAAACGTTTTTTTTTTCTTTGCTTCTTTCAATTAGGTATATTAGGAACCTGAAATCTGATCTAAATCAAATCACAGATTAAATTATATTATAAGGGTATCCTATAATATTATCATAATATGAGCATTGAGCATACCTATTGTGCTGTAATCATTAATCAACAACCAATCAATCAATCTGTTTTTATTTATGTACAATGAATAATTAATACCATGAGATTTAATCACACTTTATCTATTTTCATGTACACTCAATGATGAAGGAATTATTATAATGGGTATGTAATATTTTTAACAATAGATATAAAAGTTATAAAGACTGATAAATATTATTTGAATATATATAACAACTTAACAAGAATCGATGGCATACGGTAAAAGTCTTATAAATATCTAATATAAGTATTTTTTTTAATCCAAAGAACATAGCGACACGCACGATATAGGTACCTACCTAATATGCAAGGTTTTAAAGCGTTGTTATTTTTTATTCGGATATCGCAATAACGGAGATAAACTTTGTGTATAATTACCTAATTTAAGTATATTATTTTATTATTTACATAAATTTACGACGTGGTTGTTTATTGCTTGCGTATTTCCCGGTGATAGTCAAGTATTCATGAAAAACCATTGAACTTTTATTTCGCCAATGTTGCAGTTGTGAATGTGTGAATATTTTTAAACAATAAAAAAAAACTCTATAAAAACATGGCGTAAAAGGAAAAGACAAAAATTAAATTCATAATAGTATGTATAAGTATTTTACGCCACATCAATATGACGCGGACAGACCGGTCGGTAGGAGCATAATTATTAATATATACCCAATTTTTCTAGATTTCCTACAAATAATAATTATTATTCGTTGAGGTTTTCATATTTATGACCTCCTCTGTTTAATTAAACCTACGCGTTTTAATCTTGTGTTACAAAATTACATCTCCTATTATACCGAATTTAAACACAGACATAAATCTACCGCAACATTTATTAAAATGTCCAACATTGTTTTAAATAACGCATAAAACCTCAAGAGCAATTAACTTTGTCATTCGCATTCTCGAACAACGCTCCCGCAATTATCATCGAGCATAACATTACTTAGATGTTATTTTATGCTTTGTAGAACGATTCAGTTTTAACGCGTGCCTTGGGAGCGAATGCATGGTGTGAACAATTAATCCCGGGCCAAGCCGGGATAGAAGGGGATGCTCCCGGCGACAATCACGGACAACGGCCCCCCGGGGACACGAACAAGTTAAATCTTTGCCAAGTTCTCGTAACAGCGCGGAACTGTAATTGTACTTAGCTATTGTCTTTATTTAGTGCACCGGTATTTGTGCGCTATTTCGTGACTATTCAATGGGTTGGACGTGACTGGCTTTTGTATAGTTTCTTTAGGTAGTTGGCATTATTTGGCTACTATCTATTAGTATCTACACATCATATTATATTCGAAGTGTCTAGTCGTCCGCTAAACGGATGAATAAAATAAATTAGTCGTCCGATTACCGGATGAATAAAATAATTTAATCGTCCGATTACCGGATGAATAAAATAATTTAATCGTCCGATTATTCGGATTACTAGATAACCTTTTAACACTAAAGCTAGTTGGGTTGGACTAAAGCAAAGGGGGCGCAGGACTTTGATTTTTGATGGAGTTGGTGTCATTATAACACCTATTTATTATTGTTTTATCGTAAAGATTACGCTAATATAAGCATGTTTTATAGGAACAACTTTTCTCTAAAATCAAAAATGGCCGAGATATTCGCCCTCAATTCGTTAGGTTAGGTTTAGGTTAGGTTAGGTTTCTTAAAAAAAAAAACTACACAGAAATAGGAGCCCCGCGAAGCGGGGCTCCGTCGACGCGCAAAAAAAAATCAAGTTTAGGTTAGGTTAGCCGTTAGGTTAGGTTAGGTTAGGTTTCTTAAAAAAAAACTACACAGAAATAGGAGCCCCGCGAAGCGGGGCTCCGTCGACGCGCAAAAAAAAAAATCAAATACCTACTTGTGCCCTCCTCCCCCCTCTCCTCCCCCCACAAAAAACCTATAATACGTGCGGCAGTTCTCTAAAGAAACCCCGATAACCTAACTATATAGATAAATAGATGTTATCGGACGATTAAATTATTTTATTCATCCGGTAATCGGACGACTAATTTATTTTATTCATCCGTTTAGCGGACGACTAGCGCTGTCCTATTATATTATCATTATATATATCTTACCTATACCTACGTAATTCTGTAAAAATTGTATTTATTATTTGTGCAAGTTTGGAAAAATCTTTTTCCATCCCAAAATTAATTAGATATGCTCGGTCTAATTACAACCACACTTCAATACTGTATCGCAACAATGCAACTTCTTATCAATTACACTATCGTATTATTTGCAGACTTATTTAAATAAGTATTCACAATTTCTATACCTGACCACAATGTGACCTGACTACGTAGCGGGTTCTATGTGTACAAAACGTTTCTATCTCTATTTATCTTACGTCGTTGTTTGCACAATCCCGAATGTTCATGGAAATCATTCTCCATTTGTCAACGAGCATTCACCAATCCCACCGGGGAGTTTACACAAAGCCGATTATGTCAAAGGCATAACCAATCAACGCCTTCTTTGTAAACAACCCATCAATATTTAAGATACACAGATAATGGTAAATGGGCTAATGAAGAAAGATGGATGGAGAGTGTCGAAAGTCGACGTTTTGCGGCTACTTCTCAGCGGGTGATGGTTCGCAAAAAATTCAGAGGCGAACAGTAGGAGACGATCATTGTAATAATTGTCCAAGCTTGAAACTAATTGATGTTCTTGGTCAGTTTTTTGTGATGTCTTTATAGTTTTGTGTTTCAATATGTTTGACGTTGAAAGTTTTTTATTCCTGTTTTTCTTTAACATCTTTTGTTGTTCCTACTTTCGTTTGTTTTAGAAGGTTTAGTTCTAAAACTACATAATTTACTTATTTTACTTAGGTAGTGTTGCAATTTTATAAAAATTTACTAGGTACTTATCTACTTGTATGCCTATTAAGTAATGTTTCTTCAATAAAATTAAGTATTATTTCAATATCTAACACGTTCCATCCGTATTTAACAACCAATTGATGCTCACATAATCATGTAGGCGTTAACAGTTACTACAACGTCGGCGTAGGATCAATTCGAACCCTAAATGGAGGCGAAACAGCACATAAAGCTAACGAAGCGACGCTTTATAGCCGCTATTTGGCTCTCTCCAACCATGAGTGTTGTTTATTTTTACTTTTTAAAAAAATCTTATTTCTTCCGCTTTCCGAAAATCGCATTTATGACACTTAAAAAGTGTCAAACCAGATTGTTTCCACTCAAAATGTATCACATACGTTTCTAATGTATATGTTATCGTCGTGATATCAGATAGTGGCCGCACCTCGTCCATCAAAAACACATTACAAGCGCTTACAAGAAGGTATCGGGCGATAGGACGTACGGTTGAATCAACATATTCAAAGGCGCCGCTATCGCACTCGCTCGCGATAATCGCGCATTACTGAAAGCAGGATTTCGGACTTCGGTAGGCCGACAAAGCCGCAAGCGTAACCGATAACTCGTCGATTAATTGTTTCCCTCACAAATCGCGTTCTACAATATGTTCGACAAGCAATCGTTCCGTTCCTGATATCAAGGTACCTACACGTGTAATCGGAGGATCAGCGATATGAGAAGCGTGTTTATTATTTTTCAATTAGCGACTTCATATTGCCAAATAC
This sequence comes from Colias behrii, assembly GCA_029959065.1. NCBI lineage: Eukaryota > Metazoa > Arthropoda > Insecta > Lepidoptera > Pieridae > Colias > Colias behrii. Next base: position 8,165,141 of record JARWMC010000005.1, on the reverse strand, counting down.
TCATCTATCTACTGAATGAGTGCGTTATCATAATTATTAATTACTCTATTGTTATAATGTGACCTCACTATCATTACATAAGGTATCTTGAGTTTGTTGAAGTATTTATTTTACATTTGCAATTTGTTTGTGATATAATGCTGTTTAATTGTTCCTATTTATTTATGTCGTATAATTTGCAATATGTATGTAATTAAATGACAAGGTCTGAACAAGTTGGGGGTTTTTACACCGTTGAAAACGTATGGTAGGTTCTAGTATGGTATATTGATGTTGCTATAAATATAAGAAGACGCGTAAGATCTGCTATTTTAATAATGGCGTTAGTGATGCACTGCGAGGCCATTTTATCTGAAAGTGTATTTGCCCGTGATAACAAACGAAACGAGTAAAAGTCCTATCCGCCCTGGCTCGCCGCGCCCGCCCGCACTGTTTGCTATTAACAAACAACTGTTTTTTGTAAAATGCATAATGATAACGCTATATTTAGATTTTCTATTAGGTGGGAAGATAGATTGATTTTTAGTTTTAATATACCTACTTACACAATTTGTATAAGAACGATGGCTTAGGTGTGAATATTTTATGATTCAATACAGTACCTATTTGTGTGAAAAGTTGCATGGATATCTTTAAGTTCATCTAAAGCTTATTTTTGTATTATTAAATATTTTTCATGTTATTTATATGTCTATTCAATTTCACAATTTAATATTGGGATATGAGTAATAAATGCATATACCTATCAGCAAATATATTGAAGGCATTCTGTTTAACTAGCATTGATGTGCTAAATGGATGCAATTGACGTCATGTTTCAAATGCGTCTGATGTAAAATTACATAGCTTTTTTTACCTTCTAGCATTGCATTATTCCTTATAATTCAACTATTTATACAGTTTAGAATATGTATGTATGTGTGGCCTAAAGTTCACAAGGTGCTCGTCCAGCCATCACATGACGTTTACCCAAAAAATTAACAGCTGCTATCAAACACCGCATCTTCTATAGATAGAGCGGGTATTTGTTTGACCCGCTAGTTCTCTTTGTGTTTGCACCCCTACAGGAAATTTATTTTAGTTATAATTTTCTGTCATTCGAGCACACTGAAGAGTTTATCTATGCACCTCTTAAATATGCATACAATATTGTTTGGTTTTGTTATAATGTGAGAAATTTACGACAGGTCGTTTATTTTTATCGTTTTTCCCGTCTGGTATATTCCATTTAGAATTATTTGTATTACCAGTTGCAATATCTACTAATAAGATAACAGCAATGTTGTTGGATATATGTAGTTTTTGTTAATTATGAGTTATAAACATGTACCCGTAATGTCACCGTCTCCATACAATAAATAAAAGAATACAAAAATGCATCTAAAACGTGCATGTTTAATTTGAAATTATTACGCAACGTTTCTATCAAATTCCACGTTGTTTCTCGCATCTGACAAACGTAATTTATGAAGTTCCTAATACCAAGATAAGGAATATTTACACACTCCGAGTACACAAGCAGACACCTCAACTCTGTCTTAGTATTGTGTAAACAGATCTACATATCTTGGTGATTTTACTCGTTGAGAAATCTACAACACAGATAAAAAGTGTAAATAAAATTACAATTTTCCATATAACGATGAAAAACATGGGATGTTTTTCCGCTTTTGGGATTTAAGCTCTTCAAATAAGAGCCTTGAGCTGTGTATGATCAAGAGAACAGAGATTAAAAATGGATAAGAATTAAATAGTCTATTTAATCAACCACTCATTTAGGAGATATGAGATGAGATATCCATTTTGCCTGTTCATAAATTCAAATTATGTAAAATGAACTTGCGGTAAAATAGATAGAGTTACAAAAGTTATAAACTTATAAACCTATATAAGTTATAAAAGTTTAAATTCAAGTGACATATAATAGGTAGGTACACGTATAGTTACATATATATTTTCAAATGTTGTTTTTAAACGAAAATATGTAAATATATACCACTAAATTAGAATGAAAATCCTAGATAGGTATAGAAATGTACCTATATAAAATGGATCAATTATTCTCAACGATGGGATACCTAGGTATCTACAAAAAAATCGCTAAAAAATACATAATATAGTTTTGCCATGAACCCAAAACCAATTCATAAAAAATATCTACATATTTATATTTTATTTAAAAAACCACAAAGCCTTTAATTTACTTTAGTTATGATGCAACAGCCCAGTGAAAGTACAGTCACACAGTTCTTCATTTTGTAATATAAATAATAAAGAATGAATTAAGATAGGAAAGCTTATGAGACAAACAGTACTCGAGTAGAGTAACCTCTTCAGGTGTGGTCCGCGATGATCCCGCGCTAAGCTCCCAGCCGCGGCGTCTCTGTTCTCTCAAACAATTGGATTCATCTTATCATCCTCTTATCCAACAGCTGTTTAAATAAAACAAAGGATTTATTTTAATTATAAAAAATCTTAGCCTTGCCTCTGGAGTCTTGGTGTTAGATATACTTGGCTGGTGTTAGATAATATACTCGACGAATCACACTTTTCGCTTGAGAATCGACTACAAGACCACAATTCAGTTTTAAATATATTGAGAATCTCTAACTAAAACAGTGTTAGGTATTCTTACTTTTTGTTACAAATTACAGACATTTTTGCATTGTTTATTTATTGTCTTTCAATTAAACTCAAACTCAAATTCAAACATTTATTTTTTCAATTAGACTTCTTTTAGAAGCACTTTCGAATCGTAAATTCGAAATTAACCATAAATTAACTATGTATTTCACTATTTAGGTACTAATTCGCATTATTTGTTACAGGCAAAACGCGGACAAAAGACAAATACAGAGTGGTGTACAGTGACCATCAACGGCTGGAGTTAGAAAAGGAATTCCACTACAGTCGGTACATCACTATTCGAAGGAAGGCTGAGCTAGCTGTCAGTTTGGGACTCTCTGAACGACAGGTATTTATTTAATTAAAATTTTGTTTTATCCCACAAAAAATATCGCCAAATAATAAATTGCGATCTGATCAAAATAAGAACGCCTTTTTTTCAATTGAGAGAAATGGATCTCAAATGAATTAATATTTTCTGTACACAAAATTCCTTTTGTGCCAATCAGGTATTTTGAAGTACCTAAAAACGTTTCAATTATCGCTTTTTAAGCCATTGTCGTAAATTACAATTTTAGGTACAAGCTTGCAGAAAATTAATTTATGACTGCTATTAACTGATCTTGAGTAGGTATTATATCAGTGGGCGTATCGATGAAATAGTAGGAATAATCTATTTTATTTTGGACTAATTGAAGTGAAAACTTCTTTAGCGGCGTTGAGCACTTTTTCTGTAATGGGTATTTAAAATCTTAAACTCGCGTCAGGACACGTGACCTGATCGAAAAAGCGTAAGACGTTTTTTTTTTTTTTTTTTAGCCCTTATATTCCATGCGTAAGACGGATACCATTCCAAAATATCAAACATGCTGAACGTTAATAATCAAGTCTTCACTTCTGCCGGCACTCCCGGAGTGCAACCCGTCTTTTTTGTTATCTAAATGTTGTAATACTTCTATAAATACTAAGTCTTAGTATATATCAATTCTATAAATACTAAGTCTTAGTATTTATAGACTAAGATTGAAAATAGTTATACAAAATCAGAAGCCGTAATCATGTTACGTGTCAAATAGCAATATTAATTCTTTCGAGTCCTTATAAAAGTTGGTACAAAAATACTGCTAGCTATAAAAGGCTACATTCACCATTCATCAACCAACCAACACAAAATTCAAATAATTCATTTTGTTCTAGGTAAAAATATGGTTCCAAAACCGCCGAGCCAAAGAGCGGAAACAAGTGAAGAAACGCGAAGAGGTGGTAATGAAAGAAAAGGGTGATCATGCGTCGCTGCAACACGCGCAGTTGCATCACGCGACAATGCTGCACCACCAGCAGATGATGAACGGCATGATGCACCACCACCACTACCACCAAGGCGTGCTTCAGGGCGTGCCCGAGCCGCTCGTTCCCGGGGTGGCCCCAGTCCCGCTGCTGTGACCGCAAAACCAAGACTACGGTGCCTATGACGCCTACGGACAGTGACTTTTTGACCAGTGATTGTTTTGTGAATTACCCCTCTTGGGTATACGTAATTGTGCTTTAAATTAATCCTTTACTTATAAGTTGTGATAAACTAAGTGCAATATTCTCACGGGACTATTTCTCCGGAAATACGATGAAACTATGAATAATGGGACTCGTGAGGAAGCATAAACGACTATCGTAAAAACTCTGATACTCAGACTTTATTCGTTAGTTCCGGACTCTTATTTTACCCCTCACTTTAGTGGCTCATTTCACGAATTAACGAAGAAGCCTCGGCTTCAGAGGAGTGGACCTTCATAGCTTTTTTATAGCTATTTAACTGTTAGTATGTGCCTCTTATACAGTTACGCCTTAAGGCTGTATTATGGCCTTTTACTGTTAAATACGATTAGTATTAATCTAAATTAAAAGAATTTTGTCATTGTAAATATAGATAACTATATTTTTTATATTATTATAATACTTAAGTATTACTGAATTCATTATTTTAAACAATTTATTATGTTTCTCAATGCTTCACATGTTACCAATGAGATTATTTTCCGGTTAAATTAAAATCCGCATGTCATTGAAAAGAATTCATGCGGTGGTTCGTTTAATTTGCATATTTTTATTAAATAATTCGATAGAAGCTTTTTAGAATCTCATTAATACTTTGTAAAATCATAAACCGTGTCCATAAATTTTACGACATAGTTTTATTGCATCGGGGGCATTGAGAAATATTTTTTACGTTGAATGAGATTATTCCTAGTTTTAACTGTTCTGTAAATAATAGCTTAAAATTAGATGTAATTTTATCTCATATTTAATGCAATCACTTATTGATACACAATAAATTAATGTTTCAGACTTTTGATTATTCTGATCTACATTGCTTAACTTGTAGTTAAGTTGTTAAATGTAGTAGTATCTAATTTAATTTATTCATCAGCCATTTAATTATTGACTGTCAAAGTTTATCGTTATGTTTTGTGATAGGAATGACCCTTTAACATTTTGTGGTGCTAAGAATTAAGAGTACTACTCGATTCGCTTCAATGCTGATTTGTAGAAAAATACAAAATATTGTGAACATTTGTATCTATAGTGTAATGTGCTTGTTGTATTTAAGATGTTGTGTTAAAGAGTATTGTTTGAAAACACCGATTTGTTATTAAGTACAGCACCGACACGAAACACATTTGATAAACTAAATAAATCCATGTTAATCTACTAATTGTTTAAATATCACCCTTCCCATCAAAATCTTCTACCTCAAGGATTTACGGTTAGTTACTAGTCATTCAATCAAATAGCAAATTCAACCAGATGACTGCGACATATCCATTCTGTTCAAACGGCTATGTTACAATCCGCTAATTAGTTGCACGTTGAGTGACGCCCGTTAAAACAACATGCGGCCTAGTCATTCAATTAAATGTCGTCATCAATGAACGCGCTAGCCATTCAATCAAATAGCAGATTCAACCAGATGACGGCGACATGTACGTATATTGTAGTTTGTACATCTCTGAAATCAATCATTTGATATATGACATCTGTATAGATAAATATGGTTTATCTATTACTGATTGCAAAATAAAAAATTGATGACTATACGTAACCTCAAGTTGTCCTTAAACATTTCAAAATTTGCATCAGACAAATAAACGATCCATACCTACAAATAGTTTTTAAAGCAATTAAAATTTATTCCTATAAAGAAATAATTGCTTTTGAGTCACGAATTTTCAAGACATGAACCCATTTGAATACAGAATACTGCATGCTGATTGCATAGTAACAATATATACAAATGAGTTGATATGCACTGTTGATAATAATTAGAATTTATTGCATCCGATGAGCACCTTTCTGAATTCTTCAATCAATTAATTCCTTTTTTGATGGATCTTTGCTGATGGATATTATATTTTAATAAATTGCCAGATAACATATTGTTTAAAATTTCTTTTTACCTTTTTGTAAGAATTATTGCATACCTAAGCTAAAAGTTCATGAACAGTAGATAAAATAGTACAGTTGTAAACCATATCGCTTTGAAGTAGTTTTTGAGAAACTACGGATTAGAGCAGGCTCCAAGGAGATGTTCGTTTGCAAAAATAGCGGACCTAAATCTGACTTCTGATATATATTGTATAGATCCCAGACATCCTATAGACAGATGTTGCCAACCAGTTTTGTGGTCCCCCTCCCCCCACCCCGGTAATTAAATATGGCATACAAAGAAAAAAATAAAAATTTCCAAAACATGCCGTGTGGGGTATCAAATGAAAGAGCTTATTGAGTAGATCACGAATATATAGCATACTATAATATTTCTTACACTTTCTCTAAGATTTTTTAGAAAATTTACGAAAATGCTCCATTTTTGAGTTAACTTTAAACCACTATAGATTGAAAACTCATGAATATATTTTTTAAATTATTATTTTAAATAATTAACAATAGTCCATTGTTTACGATTCAATAGTTCGTAATATAATATAAGTGAGCTATATGTATGTGGTGGATTTGATGACCCCACAAAATGTTTTAAATTGCAAGGCGCAACTTTCACTGAAGTTACCGATTTGAAATCTAATCACACAGAGGCTGATTCAAGAATGTTCATTATGATTAATGTGATTAGTGATGTAAGCCCTGACACCGATATTTTTGTATTAGGCATATTTCTGGCATAAACTTGAAAATATACTCGCCATCTTTGAATGCTCCCCCCACTCCCCCATGCAACTATTTCACTGTACGAACTATTGAATCGTAAACAATGGACTATTGTTAATTATTTAAAATAATAATTTAAAAAATATATTCATGAGTTTTCAATCTATAGTGGAGTTAACTCAAAAATGGAGCATTTTCGTAAATTTTCTAAAAAATCTTAGAGAAAGTGTAAGAAATGTTATAGTATCTATGCTATATATTCGTGATCTACTCAATAAGCTCTTTCATTTGATACCCCACACGGCATGTTTTGGAAATTTTTATTTTTTTCTTTGTATGCCATATTTAATTACCGGGGTGGGGGGAGGGGGACCACAAAACTGGTTGGCAACATCTGTCTATAGGATGTCTGGGATCTATACAATATATATCAGAAGTCAGATTTAGGTCCGCTATTTTTGCAAACGAAACTCCACTGAGAGTCCGGTCTAGATAACTTACTTTCAACTGTAACTTTAACTACCCTCAGTCAAAGAATATAATAGAAGGCGGTTTCCTCCATCTAGCTGTCTATTTGCCCCTATATACCTACCTATGCTTAGATTTTTAAACTCAACGGTTTTTTCTGATATAGAATGGTTCAAGAAGAAGTCTTAAGTAGGTAGATATATATTATAACACTAGCTATCCCGGCAAACGTTGTTCTGCCTTAACTCTTAACACTTAAAAGAGGTATGAAAAATAGATGTCACATTCTCCGATATAGGTACCTACACATAGTAATTTCATAAGAATCGGTCCAGCCGTTTCGGAGGAGAATATAACTAACAATGTGACACGAGAATTAATAGGTATATATAGAGATGTTATTTTTTTGAAAAGCTAAGTAGGTATTATATAAAGTAAGAAGGGAAATAGAAACTGAATGGAACTGAAGTGGGTAGACCAAGGCTGAAAGCGTTGGCGACGTACCACAAAACACTGTAGACATAGCCTTCTCCACAAAAGGGCCCATTACGTCTAAAATGTATATTTATGTATTTCCAGTGTGGGTAAGTGATACCCTATTCCCTATACCACAGACTCATTTATTTATTAAACTAAATAGTAACTACGTCACGATATATCCAGTATCAGGTATTGGTCGCTCATAACGACGAGCCCCGAAAGGAAATGAGATTAGAGTTTTCATTTTCCAATAAAAGTGCGTACAAAAGTCAAAGGAATGCTGCTAAATGTTATGTAAACCGATGCTTATTGAGTGCACTTCACCGCTCAAAGGCGCCGCAGCCCTGCGTCGACCCTGGAACTTCCCGTAGGTACCTCGTAGACACAACCGATGCTAATTGTAATAATGACTCACTTCAAACATTATTCTAGCCCATTCATGTTCTTGTGTACACGTCGACGTTTTAAATCGCAGAGCTATTGTATTTTTACTAGGTTTAAATATTTATTAAGTGTGCTTTAGGCTTCGATTTTGCAGTATTTAGATCGGTTTATTATGTACGTATAATATATTTATATCATCATACCTATTATATATCGTAAGCATAGTCAGTATCTTACTTTTTACATTATTTTTGTAAGAATTTAGGTATACCTTAAGATTTTATTTATATAAATAATAAAAAGTATAAATAAATATTTCAGGACAATTTTTCATACACGGCACGATCTGATCCCATATTAAGCTTTCGCTTGTGTTATGGAAACCAGATGGCTGATAAACATACATATATATGAATTTAAATAAATACTTATATAGATAATTAACTCCCAGACACAGAGCAAATGTTATCTATGTTCATCACACAAATATTTGCCCCGGGTGGGAATCGAACCCACGACCTCTGGCTTGGAAGGCAGGGCCACTACCAAGCAAGCCAACCGGTCAGTCATAACCTTCCTTTCATTTCGTAATCTCGAAATAGTTCTGAAAGCTATGACGGAATCACCCTGTGGGAGGCTTTGGCAAGTTCATTGAATTAAATCGGCCTACAAACTTCTGCACTGTAAAATGTTTTGTTGCGAGATTTACAGCTCAGAGCTTTTAAAAGTTCTGGATATATATACATAATACCTACTAGTGGTCCGCCCCGGCTTCGCCCGTGGTACCTACATGTTTAAACTATCCTATCTCTCAAGTTGGATCGAACTGCACATGGTGTGCGAATTTTATTATAATCGGTTAAGTGGTTTAGGAGTCCATTGAGGACAAACATTGTGACACGAGATTTATATATACATATTAAGATTATGTACTTTTAGTAATTGTCAATTATATCACGTAAACATACACTACATTTTTTTTAAATAACTAATTTAAAATTCTCATCTTTCTTTAAATTTAGAGTTACACCGAAAATCATTTTTCTTTAAATGTAGAGTTACACCGAAAATCAGTAAATAAATTATATAATTTCAGTATTATTTTATTTAACTATTTACCTATTATTGAATGTAGTTTCCGTTTGTACTTTACAAGCTCATCATAGACAAATGCTACTAATATTACAAATGCGAAAGTTTGTGAGGATATATGGATGGATGTTTGATACTGATTTACGCAAATAATTCTGAACCGATTACAATAAAATTTGGTATGTAAGTAGCTGAAAACTCAAAATAGGTCATAGACTTTTTATCCCGGAAATCCCTCAGAAATGGGAATAATGCAGGTTTTTCTTTGAAAACGCTGGCGATGTCGCGGGCGGAAATCTAGTTTTACATAATGCAATAGGTACCTAGGTACTATTACTAAGTCGTTCGTGGGTTGCTGGAAGAGGGTCAAACTATTTGAACGGTGTTAGCGTAGGCAGAAGATAATCAATTCGACCATGTTCAATCATCATCTATTTGGTACTACCAATAACATAACACATGAACATAGAGCCATGAATCAATCAATACAGAGATATTATGATGTCGTATTTGGCTACGGATATTCTTTTTATATAAAATATTTTAATTTTAACATACCTATAGACTTTATCATCGGCGTTTCGAAAAGAAAATGGATGAAAACACTTTCGCACGTTTTTTCCCGGGATATTATACCTATTACTATTATTATATAGTTAACTAGTTTAATATATTAATTATTATATCCATCTTATTCAGATTATAAAATATATTTTAAACCACATAAGTTTAGTATTAACTATTAAGTTTATTGTTCATGCCTCATGGTGACAAAGCGAAATACATTGAGGCTTAATAATAAATGACGACATTCTATGTTTGCTGTTGCTATTATTTTTAGCTTTAGTACAAGAACTCACATTCTGAAAGTAAGTAAGTATCTTGAATCTTGTTCTTTTTTTTATTTATGATAATATGAATATGAATAATAATAAAAAAGAATTTAGAAGGAGTAAGCAATGCAATAGCGACTATAGATGTCGTTTAAAATTCGATGTAGAAAAGAAAATTTAGGTACTCATTTTTCCTAAAAAGTATCTGTTGGTCAACGGAAGGAATTAGATCTATTAACCTAAGCTATTAACTATGTATGAGATGAAAATCGTCTGCTATCGTTATTAATATATAGATAACCAATTTCCTTCGAATTTCAAATTATAGATAGATTCGTGGTACAGGAATCAGATTCAGGATATAATATTTTGAACATTTATTTTCACTGATGTTTTCTGTAATCTTTTGAGTTGCGATATTTTTAGTTTTAGATTTTGAGAAACAATTCACTAGCTCTTTTATTCTCTCCTATATCCTTCAAAAAGATTAAAATTATTAAAAAAAATCGTGTCCGCATAAAAGGTATTCTTGCTATTATACTGACAATGATAATAGTTAATTATTTATTTATTCATTTTATTTTTACATACCTGTATACCTTACAGCTATTTTATTACAATATTTAAGTATACTTGTTCTGCGAATCTGTGTACCAACATATAATATGACTGAACACCTGTGACCTGATTGTGCGTAGGTACGCGACGGTAAGAACTAAGAATTACAAAACATACACCCCTAGATTAAGTCTGTGGATAAAGTAAATTCTACTAAATCAATTGCTATTTATTCCAAAAAATATGCCCATAAAATATATTTTTTAATTCATATAATATAATACCTTCAGTTGGTCAAACATTTAAAAAATGTAGAGTCGGTGGCAAATTAAATACCTCGGCAGTCTCAATATTACTCGCGTAATTCTAGATAATATGATTGGGTATAAATAAATAATTCCGAAATTTAATATAAGTAGGTGGTAATATGTTTTTATTGAATAGATGATTTTATACCTTGATAGAGGCACATGAATCATGTGTCAGAGGTAGGTAAAGTAATTATTATATTATACCTACCTGTGTAAATAAATATTATAACTTTATAAGCTGTATGCTATGAGTTGGATAGAAAAAAAATCCTAAAACATCACTCTACGATGAATACAGACAGGCCACAGACAAATTTTGCAAATAGTATGCGATCCATCGACAAACATTCTTGCGAATTAGGACTTTTATATAAAAGGCGAAAATAAGAGGCCATCTTTGCAGTACAATATGCAGCAGGTCCACGATTGGCGGTGAGCGAATAAACGCACGGCGAATGGGGCGACCACCGCCGCGCTCCCCGATTATCACACAGCGGCCCGGCGCTAAGCAAACAATCCTTATTCCTTACATGTTTGCCTTTCCTTGCACTGTTTACTCTTTGACAGCAGTCTTACAGGTCGTTAACACGTCACGCCTAACTGGCGGACAATGTCAACAGAATCTACAGTTTCATTAAATCACCAGGCCCGTCATTACGGGGACGACAAACATCAGTAGGTGTAGCACAATAGCGCATCGGATGTTTAATGAGTGATGCATCATCCTTGTTTCATTTGTTAATTAAATCACGATTAGCTTAGAGCTTCTTAGAAACTGATGTTGGTACAATCATCTTTTTCTCGGTTCAGGTTAATTACATGCAAGGAGTTGGAATACCAAACAACTTGCATACAGAGAGTTTATAAGGACCGATAAGAAACTTCACAATTTTCAATCGAAGTTCGAACCTCCTTCCAAATAATTAAACCACAATTAAAACTAAATTTTAGTCATTTAAAAAATATCAACATCAGATAATAATAAGCTCTTATCAGTGGATTCTATTTAACTAGGCGGGCTTAATCCTCATGAATTGATATCTTGATAAGGTCCGGATTATCGGCGAACATGAAAGCGACTAAATGAATTTTTAATCCCGCTTTTCCTTCGTGTCCATACCATATCTTGATTACGTCGCAGTAATGTGATACCATGCACACACTTTGTTCATAAAGTTTAAAACTAACATCTTTGTTATATTGCTCACGTAATAAAGGCTATCAATATTATATAAGAAAGATGTTACCGATAAATAACAGTACTTTAGCACTCAGAAGTCACGTAAGTTTGAAGGCCGAAGCAAATCATATAGAAGCGCCAAGCGTCTGTAGAGTTTTGTTCAGGGCTTTTCCTATTTTATTTTTAGTTTTTACGTTACGAACATGTTTTGAAGTAATTATACCTACTGTATACATACTGCATTGTATCTTCTGCTTAAAACTCAGGCATACCTAATATATATAGGTAAGCTTAAACGATATATTTTGTTGTAAGTACCTATAGTTTTCATTTTTCATCTTAAGCTTGGGTAGGCGTTGAGTGGTGTGCTTTTTTGGCTTCAGATTCTACATACTGAATTACATACATACTGAATAGATGCATTATTAAAGATGATTAGGAATAACTTTGAAGGACCTTTTGTTATACTGATTTAGTCATAAAATATTGTTACTCTATCGTTCAATGATATGCAGTATGAAAATAATTTAAAAGTTGCAAATCGTATCAGTACAGATATAAAATATCTATATTAATCCTTCTTTCCTGCTTATAAAGTAATAACTAATATCTAATTAAGTACGAAATGTTTTGTTTTGATACATAGGTACTTTTTTGTATGTATATTTATGTATATCGCCTTGCAAAAGATAGAGCCGATTTAGTAAAATCGCAGTAAGTAGGTATACATACCTGTTTTGTGTGGTACTATCTAAATAAATTATGTACTTAATTTAAACTAGGTGGGTACCACCGGTTCGGAAAACAGTTTATACAGAAACTGAACAATTGCTCTATTAAAGAGACATGTAAGAAATTGGTGGTAATAAGAATAAAAAAATGAAACTTCGCACAAATTCTACGTCTTCCGGGACAGCTTGCATCATGCATGCCCCGACAGACTTTGTTCAACGCTGCGCGCTGTTGCGCCATTTTGTGCCTCAACAAAAATGTTAAAAAAAAATTGCTGAATTGGTTAAGCCGTTCTAGATTTATACGCTTAGCAACACATTTGGCGATTTTATTAGATATATAGATAATATTATTATGCACCTACTTAGGCTCATTTTGGCGGTATAAAGTATTTAAGATTTTGTAACGTTAAGTACTTGTCCACTATCGCCTAGACGTTGAATCGGCTAATCCATTTTCATGAATTGGATGAGTCACACATACATTAATTTTTAATAGGATAATAATTTTCGACTTTAATAATTGATCAGTATCGTTCTCTTGGTTAACAAGATAACATTGATAAAAATTTATAAATTAAAATTATATACCTACTTAAATATACCTACTATGAGCTTTAGGAAAATAAATATATAAATAAATTTTTTAAGCTCTCAGTCTAGTAAATTGATTTTTTAGAATGACTGATATAGGTACCTAATATTATAAAATATCCTTCATGGTGCATTACATTAAAATAGGGAAAATAGTTGTACATTTCCCCTTGAATATTTTCAATTTCCATCCTCACCTAATTAATTTAATTAATTTAAACACCTAGGTAATTATTCTTCTGGGGATCCAGAAAAGGACGTTACGCAAATTCTTGTGTTATTTGTAGGTATTTAAATATCTGTATTAATACAGATATAAATAAATATACAGGGTGTCCCACTGTTGGTATACTAAGCTCAAAGGAGGTTATAGTTTTGCATACGCTGAGTACGTAAAAAATACTTATAAAATTCCAGACGCAGTTTTTTTCAAATAGATGAATTCTTAAAACTCTATGTGTACACCCCTAACAAGCTACCCGCCCAACTTTGATACCAGCACGTGACCTATCGTTTAAGATTATGTTTTCATAGACAAAATGCTCACATTAGCGAAGCGGTATATGCTGGCTGCGCGAAGCTAGAGAAGAAAACATGGATTTTCAGGAAAAAAATAGCAAAAAATTTTTGACGTTATTTTGTTGTTTAAGTATTTTTTACGTGATCAGTGTATGCAAAACTACAAGTCCCTTCGCGCTTAGTATACCAATAGTGGGACACCCTGTATAGATAGATACGCTATTAAATGTCATGGAAACTTATTGTGGTTACTCAACCATCTTTAATTTTTCTCACTAATTGTTCTTCAGTGTTTACTCAAGTTCGTCGACGTAGTAAATAGCACCAATAGGAGATCAGTTTATCTTTACTGATGTTTGTTTGTCACGTCACAAATCACAATTATTTCGCATTAAGATAAGAATATTTGTAATAGGTACTTAATGTTATCATCGTATTACGTCTAGTTATTTGGGGAAATCTATGTTACCTAAAATGTTGTAATATTACTTTATTATAATTAGATTATTTATAATTAAAACTATTTTATATTATGACGTAGGATTCAGTTGGCAGAAACTATTGTAATACAGTGCAGAAACTGGAAGGCTTACGTAAAGTGAACAACAGTTACCTACGTTTATAAACATAAAAAAAATCTATCTGAATTAGGTATCTATTCGGTAGGTACCTACATAAGCAATTGGGAATAGACAATAAATTTGAGGTGTTTTCTATAGGTATGTACTATGTACCTAAATGATTTTTTTTTCAGGTTGAATTAATTTCAGCGTGTTTGCGGTCATCTACATTACCTACATGTAAAGGAACAAAGGAAATGTCTCAGTCTCTTTTCAACTACTACAGACCAGAGGCGGCTCGCCCTAAGGAGCGCTGGTGCAGTGAACTCCCATAAATAATTATAATAAAATCATACTCCTTAATTTAATTATTAACATTAATTATTACTATTTAAAATCAATCGTAATCTTTAAAACTACTGTTAATACCAATGAATATATCCATCATTCCATCATCCCATACACCTGTATAATACCTACTGTATTATGTAACGCGCGAAGCGGAGCGCTCACGATTGCGCTCCAATGAAAAAAGATTTAGTACATTTCCTAATACGAAATCCAATAGGAGTGAAAGAGAGGGTTTTGCCAGAGCCCTGCGCGTGAAACAAAAGATTTTCTATGGAAAAGTAGCAAAATTCGGAGCGCCGCACCCGCAAACGTTGCCGGTTCGTTTTTACCGCCCGGCAGGACAGCGATTGCGCGCGCGGCGCGACGTTGCCAGTTGCCACTTCTATAATATAAACAAACACTCGAGTCAACTTCAATGCACGCGCGCGATTCATGCAATTTTCTAATTAAAATTATAAAATACGTGTTGAAATAGCCTGTAGTTATCAGTATTACTTGTGAGTGTTAAAATGAACAATAATTATAATGTGGCGTTCATTAAAAAGTGTGATAAAACGTTACAAATTCGGCTTGAATGTAAAGCTAAGGGACCGCCACGGCCTGAACTTGATCTGACGCAAAAATGTACGACAAAAACGAAAACATATACGCGTGTGTTTAAATCTGAACAATATGTGAAAACACCGTGGTTGTGTGGTTGTGATGAAAGCAACAAACTATTTTGTTTTCCGTGTCTTTTATTTAAAGCGGGCGCGGCCGGCGGAGGTGAGAGTGCTTGGACTGAAACGGGCGTTGACGACTTAGCTCATCTTTCAATCAAGATGAAAAAACATTCACAATCTCGGTACCATTTGTTGAATGAACTGCAATTGGCGTCTATCGGTCTTGTCGCTTTAAGTTTTAAGTTATAGATATTTTTGCACACCAAAAAGAAAGACGTATCACGTATGCATTTTCTTTATTTTTTTGATAAATTGTACTGCTTTACACCATGTATTTTCAGTGTTTTATTTCAAGTGAACACCCATAAAATTTTGTCACGAGCCGCCTCTGCTACAGACTAACAAAAATTCGACTGACTATTCATGATGATTTTTGTATTATGGTAAACTGATTCATATGTAGAGATTTAAAAACATTTTATTTAACTACAGCCTTGCAGCCAGAGGCGGCTCGTGACAAAATTTTATGGGTGTTCACTTGAAATAAAACACTGAAAATACATGGTGTAAAGCAGTACAATTTATCAAAAAAATAAAGAAAATGCATACGTGATACGTCTTTCTTTTTGGTGTGCAAAAATATCTATAACTTAAAGCGACAAGACCGATAGACGCCAATTGCAGTTCATTCAACAAATGGTACCGAGATTGTGAATGTTTTTTCATCTTGATTGAAAGATGAGCTAAGTCGTCAACGCCCGTTTCAGTCCAAGCACTCTCACCTCCGCCGGCCGCGCCCGCTT
Source organism: Colias behrii (assembly GCA_029959065.1). Taxonomy (NCBI): domain Eukaryota; kingdom Metazoa; phylum Arthropoda; class Insecta; order Lepidoptera; family Pieridae; genus Colias; species Colias behrii. The sequence continues at coordinate 8,148,829 of JARWMC010000005.1, read as the reverse complement.
TAAATAAAAGACACGGAAAACAAAATAGTTTGTTGCTTTCATCACAACCACACAACCACGGTGTTTTCACATATTGTTCAGATTTAAACACACGCGTATATGTTTTCGTTTTTGTCGTACATTTTTGCGTCAGATCAAGTTCAGGCCGTGGCGGTCCCTTAGCTTTACATTCAAGCCGAATTTGTAACGTTTTATCACACTTTTTAATGAACGCCACATTATAATTATTGTTCATTTTAACACTCACAAGTAATACTGATAACTACAGGCTATTTCAACACGTATTTTATAATTTTAATTAGAAAATTGCATGAATCGCGCGCGTGCATTGAAGTTGACTCGAGTGTTTGTTTATATTATAGAAGTGGCAACTGGCAACGTCGCGCCGCGCGCGCAATCGCTGTCCTGCCGGGCGGTAAAAACGAACCGGCAACGTTTGCGGGTGCGGCGCTCCGAATTTTGCTACTTTTCCATAGAAAATCTTTTGTTTCACGCGCAGGGCTCTGGCAAAACCCTCTCTTTCACTCCTATTGGATTTCGTATTAGGAAATGTACTAAATCTTTTTTCATTGGAGCGCAATCGTGAGCGCTCCGCTTCGCGCGTTACATAATACAGTAGGTATTATACAGGTGTATGGGATGATGGAATGATGGATATATTCATTGGTATTAACAGTAGTTTTAAAGATTACGATTGATTTTAAATAGTAATAATTAATGTTAATAATTAAATTAAGGAGTATGATTTTATTATAATTATTTATGGGAGTTCACTGCACCAGCGCTCCTTAGGGCGAGCCGCCTCTGCTTGCAGCAATTAAGCAATGTTCTTTTATATTAATACCAAAACAAATATAAAAATGTATTCATTTTATAGGATATTTTACACATACATTAAGATCTAAACGAAGATAATATAGTTATTTACGTTTGTATGTCAGAACACATTTGCCATCGACAGGTTCGTTTTAAATATCAAACTTAAGCCATGAATATGTGATGCGATTTGACGTGAACGAAGATTTATGGTTATTGCTCTTCTAATTTATTGTGTGGTATAAAATACGTTGAAAACCGTCCATTTGGACTGACTAATTTACATTCTAAAATATGTCATGGGTCATGTGCATAATTTTAGATATTTTATTCGGTAAGATGGCGCTAAAATATTAAATAACTTTGAATTTATTAAATATAATATTATTATCATATTGGAGCTACCGACGTCAAACATGATTTTAGAAAACTGTATGAATGTCGGCAAAATGTAAAGGTACAGCTAATAATTAAACCAATAAACTCCAACCAAAGCCTTTCAGAACGTATGTATTTCCATTGTCTATTTCTTTGTAACGTTTCAAAGAATACACAATAACAATAGGCATGTTTATGTGTACCTAAGTTGTAACGTAGGCCGGAGGTAGGCGTTATTTCAGCATGTGACCATTTTGCGAAGTGAAAAAGTCGGCTTATCTCAAACGACGTGTTCTGAAAAGGCGTCCGAGTCAAAATATGTACAAACGCTGGCCGTAATGGGCTAAACAATAAAAAATGGATATCTTATTTAAGTCTGAACAATAAGTGCGGTGCGTTGAGTTTGGAGCTGCTCGTTTCAATAGTAAGTTTTATGATGTCATAAATGCAGCGTCTTTGTCCACGGCTCGGTCAATAAACGCCCGGTAAAGTTGCCCTTACCAAAATTCCAAGTTTAAATCCGACTGGTGTTATGGCGTCGTTCCTACGAGTGAATTAATCATTGTTGTAAATATGTTTGGTTCAATCGCGATGGATAATTTATAACATATTTTTATATAAGTTTTTAAACACCAGTGGGAATAGTTATCTCCGGAGCCTGGTATCTAATTAAGACTTCATAGAAACCAATTAAATGTTAGTATCTGAAATTTTGGGTGAAGGTAATAAATCGTGTTAAAAAAGGCGCATAAGTTAAAGGGAATACCTACCTAGGTACAAGAGTAGTTTGAAGCTTTTTAGCTATTTTAGCTTATAATAATTATAGATTTACAAAGACATTTTCAGTTTTTAAATCCGAATATTATGAAAAGGTGAACCTTTGAAGTTTTATTTAGGTAGGTACTAGGTACGATATTTTTGATAACTTGAAAATTAATGTCGGAGGATATCGGAGGGAGGAAAAAGAAAATTTTTATTTTATGATTATTGGACACCGTTAATCAGTCATGTTATGGCAACTATTCAAAAGACGATTAATTTTAACTTGATCTATTCGTAAGAATTTTTTCTCCCAATTTTATTGTTTGCAGAATTTATGATGAGCTTTGAGATAAATCAAATAAAGAAAAACGACCGAGTATTTCAAAAATATAATGTAAAAGAAAACTTTTTGAGAATGATAGATAGCTTTTTTATAAGTAACTAACTAATCGCCCTGGCTTAGGTATTTCAGGAACTACTTACTGTGTAAATATGTACTCCTGAAAGTAGCGAGTTTAAGCCAGTATTCTTACGTATTTGAAAAAAAATGTATATTATATGTACCTACTTCATCGTAGGTACCTGTTTTCATGGATGGAGCAGAAGTTTTTGAAGTGAAAACTTCTTTAGCGGCGTTGGGTATAAAATCTCTCTTTTTTTTAGCCCTTATATTCCATGCGTAAGCGGTATAGTCTAAGATCCCACCGCAGGATCAGTGCGTTCATCGGTTTTTTGCTGAAAACCGAATTTTTATGTATATTTATACTTAGGAGAATATATATCGACTAGGTTGCCAGTCAAAATTTGGCCGCAAGCATGTTTAATTAAAATTTTTCTAATCGATTTTTGGGAAAAAAATTCGTTCACTTGTTTTTTGAATAAAATGTAGTCTACATCACGTCAAATGATATAAAAATTCTAAAAAATCACGGTTGCCGCTTTTCACCTGGCCGCAACATCTTGGCAGCCTGGTGCAAACAGGTATGATTTCGATTCATTTTTACGTTCATAACGCACATTTATGAATCATATATCAAATTAAAGCTAATTTTTTTCTATTTATTATCATATATGGTTGCCTAATTAAATCCCGCCGCAAATAAGGGTTGCTGGCTTTTAAAAATTATAAATATAGGATTAGTGCGTTCATCGTTTTTTGCTGAAAACCGAATTTTTATGTATATTTATAATTAGGAGAATATATATCGACTAGGTTGCCAGTCAAAATTTGGCCGCAAGCATGTTTAATTAAAATTTTTCTAATCGATTTTTGGGAAAAAAATTCGTTCACTTGTTTTTTGAATAAAATGTAGTCTACATCACGTCAAATGATATACAAATTCTAAAAAATCATGGTTGCCGCTTTTCACCTGGCCGCAACATCTTGGCAGCCTGGTGCAAACAGGTATGATTTCGATTCATTTTTACGTTCATAACGCACATTTATGAATCATATATCAAATTAAAGCTAATTTTTTTCTATTTATTATCATATATGGTTGCCTAATTAAATCCGGCCGCAAATAAGGGTTGCCGGCTGTTAAAGATGTTGAATATTTAAAGTTGAGTGTAAACATGCTTGCGGCCAAATTTTGACTGGCAACCTAGTCGATATATATTCTCCTAATTATAAATACATATAGTTACATAAAAATTCGGTTTTCAGCAAAAAATCGATGAACGCACTAATCCTATATTTATAATTTTTATAAGCGAGCAACCCTTATTTGCGGCCGGATTTAATTAGGCAACCATATATGATAATAAATAGAAAAAAATTAGCTTTAATTTGATATATGATTCATAAATGTGCGTTATGAACGTAAAAATAAATCGAAATCATACCTGTTTGCACTAGGCTGCCAAGATGTTGCGGCCAGGTGAAAAGCGGCAACCGTGATTTTTTAGAATTTTTATATCATTTGACGTGATGTAGACTACATTTTATTCAAAAAACAAGTGAACGAATTTTTTTCCCAAAAATCGATTAGAAAAATTTTAATTAAACATGCTTGCGGCCAAATTTTGACTGGCAACCTAGTCGATATATATTCTCCTAATTATAAATATACATAAAAATTCGGTTTTCAGCAAAAAACCGATGAACGCACTGATCCTGCAGCCGGATCTCGTACTAGTAAGACGGATACCATTCCAAAATATCAAACATGCTGAACGTTAATAATCAAGTCTTCACTTCTACCGGCACTCCCGGAGTGCAACCCGTCTTTTTTTATGATATCAATTGTTTTCCATAATTATTTAAATTCATAATGATTATGATATTCAGTACCTAACTGTTTCATTTACAATAACTAAAAACTTGATTTCTAGACCCGATAAAAGTTCCATCAGAAATACATATATCTTGTAAATAATTTTGAATGTAATTAAATGGAGTTATATAATGTTTCCAAATATCTATATTTAGATACGTACTATCGTGAAAGATATCTTGATCCTTGACTGTAACCATAGAAATCTAAATAACAAGACACAACTGTAACGTACCTAACGGGAAACCCGTGTACGCGATTTCTAGTAATTTCAAAAACAGTTGCAAAAAAGGCAACTAAAACAAAGCATTATTGTCAATTGTCAAAACTCAAAAGGTGCCGACGGTAATCCCAGATGAAGAACCCGACCCAATTGTCTTAGTTAAACTTCTATGGATATTTAAGTAATCTGTTTACGAGGTACAGCTATCCTTATTGTTCTTTAATTAATGGTTTTTCGACTGTTTATTTTAAAGAAAACTAGTTCGCTTCTTGTGTTATCCTTTACCTTTAATCTGGAAGATTACTACAACATGTTCAGACAATTAATGGCACAGTTGGTTACAAAAATGTTGCATTTTAAGTCAATTAAATGTATACTTTGTTTTCCAAAATAACACGTACGAGCTGCCGTACTCAAGAGTGCCTAGTTTGCGCACGACGAACCAAAATAAATTAGCTGTTCAATATGTGAATATAATATCTTAGTTGTAAAAGATGTAGGTAGAGTGATTTACTGTTATATTATGCTCTTTTTCGTTAATGTGATAGGTAGGTAGACTTTCGAAATCACATAGGTTGGTACTTAATAATTTAATTTTAAAACAAAGAAGGTATATTTTTGTTCACGCCCCTCATCTTGACTCTACAATATTATTTTGAATAAATAGGTTCCTATAGATTATAAGACAGGTTTCTAGTAATAAATAGATACAATAATGCAAACTCTCCTCGATTTCGTACTAAACCTGAAAAATCAATGTTTTATTTCAAACAAATCCGTTTAGTTACAATAGGATTATAAGTGGTTTACAACTATTTGGTCGATGTTCCACGTTTGCCGCGCTAACTCAGTATGCTCTATAATATTGTAGTTCAGTAGAAACCAATTAAATTTTATTGCACAAAATTACTACAGATCGTATCGGTAGAGTAGATGTAGTAGTTAGTACATACTACGAGTACACACGTTCATAGTTTACAGAAAATAAGGGTTATAAATGAACATTAGACTATTTATTATTTGTACTACCTATATTTAATGTACGTGCCTATGTATAATGTAATTTAAAGGAAAATTTTGAGGTACGAGTCAAACCGAAAATCGAAATTAAAATATATATTTTTCTTTCTGCGCAATGTAAATCGTTATATCTATTGTCGTTGAAGGAAAGCTCACGAATAATAAAATTAATTTGCATCACGCATGACGTAGACGTAGGTCGTAGAGCATTCGTACTCAAATTCGTAGAGTTAATTATTTTGTCAAAATGCTATGCAGCCACGTTTTGCCAGCGTGACGGATTATCAGCGAAATCTTCAGGGACTTTATTCGTATTCAGTAACGTCAATGAGGCTGCTGATGATAACGATGATGATGCATTCCAACGTTCACGACGGGAAGTGAAAGCTGCAACTCCGTTAGATCAGCAATTAATTGCGTTCCTGTGTACTTGCGCTATATACATTACAGTATACCGCACCAATATAATTATGTAAGTCAATTTAAGGTAAATGCCAATAAGGATACGTTATTGTAGCTGCATAAGGAAAGGCAAGCACTTAAATTTTAATAAGAACGGCGATTATGTGCCATAAAACGTTGTAAAAGCGTTGTTAGTTGGGTTCCCTTAAGGTTGGATAAGGTTGGAACTCGGAAGGTATAATTTGCGGAACTTTAACTGCAAACGTCTGAATCTTAAAAGTACCTACCTACCTAAACTAAATTTATAACACGATTCCAACTTTTTTAACATTATCATGTCATGTCGCTATTTTATAGGTAGGTATGTGAAATGGATTTCAAATGATAAAATTATATTTTTAATCGTGTCAATCAAGAAAAGTTTCTTTTGAATAAAGCTTAGATATTTTTTTTAGATTTTCATTTTCATGTTCGTGATAGACTGATGATTGTGTCTAACACAATCACCATCTTCTTTTGAGTCATTATCCTATATAGATTCAAATGTTGTTGTACCTACATTATATTTTTTGAATATGAGTAAGGGGAATCCGGGAGACTTGCCCAGGTGGGAGAGTTGAACCACTTTCAACAACTTTTTAAATTAGGTGCCAAATTACGCCAAGTGGCAAACAAATGAACGCGCGTAACCCGCCAATCACAAGCAACTCACAATTTTGAGTGATAACAGACGCGTTCGACCGTGAGTTCCGAAAAAGTGGTTTCATCGTCGCGGATTGAATTTTTTTGGCTTTGTTGTTTTAATTGCTATGCACGCATTTATGAAGGTATATATCAAACACCTACGTTATTGCATTACTAGATTATCATATTTTGTCGTACGTTCAGTGTTGTTCTCCAGTTGATAGTGGATTTGTTGGAAAAAATCAAGATATGGCCTTGGGTCGGGTGCGGGAGAGTTGAACCAGTCTGCAGTCGGGAGACTTGAACAATGGTTTAACTCTCCCTTTGCAGTTTGTATACTATTTAAGTTAGCTTTTGTTTTGTTTTAGAAAGAAATTGCCATTTCAGAATAAGCCTAAGGAAGGTAGTCGTCGCAGGAAACCGTTTAGGTACTAAGTCTAAGATTGAAAGCGCAGTCAGAGAAATAATGAGTGGCAAATCTATTTGTCAAATTGCAATCATGTATGGGATAGGCAAAACCACTTTACGGTATTACCTGTTAGGTGAACAAAAGTTAACACCTTTGCAAGACAAGGGGAACCAATACAAATGCTCCCGGATTTTCAATGTAAATAAAGAGAAATTGCTCGTTCGTTACTTATTGACCTGCAGTAATATGCACTATGGTTTAACCATAAAACAAGCAATGCAACAGGCTTCGACTACGCCAAATTCCTCCAAAGTGAACATCCAAGAGGCAAATATTGAAGAAATAGGCAAATAGCACATATTAATTAATAGTAAGAAATGTCTTTAAATTAGTTTTGTAGATTTATTTAGCAGTAGATACCTCAAAACGAGTATTTAATTAATAAAAAGAAGCGAATGTTATGTTTAGGAGTTGCTCTGAAAACATTTTTCACTAAATTGTTTAGAAGATGATTATGAATAATCTAGTTATTGTTAAATGTGTCTAAATAATACATAACTAATGAATAATATGCTTTATTTGCGTCATTTCTCCTCTCTAAAAAGGTATGGGCAAGTGTCCCGCACCTGATGGGCAAGTGTCCCGCCGGTTGGGGAGACTTGAATCAAAACTCATTTTTTATTACAACTTAGTTTACTATCTTCTCCTTGCAACTTTTATTTTCAGAATAGTATAAAATCTTAGCCAGATAATAAGGCTTCCATATGGTGTAGATCTTAAAGCTCTCCAGGTCACTGATCAGATTTTATAGAGTTTTTAGTAAAAAGCGGTTCAAGTCTCCCGGACTCCCCCTAAGTAGCTCTAGAATATTTTGTAAGTACAACGGTGTGTACTTAGTTTATATGATCTTTTTGCAATTTTATAGCTTTCTTGCATAGGTAAATTTATAGTTGCAACTAAGCGCTTAATTATGGTAGTAGGTAATTACTAATGTTAGGTATTAATATAATGATTATAAAATATTTCATTACACATTTACTTCAATGAAATTACTCTTTATTCTTTTTCTTTAAAAATATAAGTAAACATATAGAAAAATAACCGAATCACTATGAGTTTAGCTGTTAGATAATTAAATGCGTAGGTCAAATAATCCTGAAGGTCTAATTATTTGGTACTTTGTGGTAGGTTATATTTATATATATATAACCTACCACAAAGTATATATAGGTAAAAAAGAAGTTTGATATTGAGAATCAACGAATACAATGAAGAAGAATTAAGTTTCTAGTGGGTATGGCAAACTTTACCTTACAACTTACAACGGATCCACGGTTTTTTAACTCTCTGTTAAATCTAATGAATCCGATCTACAATTTTTTAATTTAAAACTTACAGCTTCACCAAAACACTACTTTTTATTTAAATTCCATATAACCATTTTCAATCGCCCTTCCTTAATTATACCACGTAAGTACATGATATCGCTGCATTCACATGCCCACGTGAGAGTTGATATATAGAGGGCATTATTAGTGCGCGGCCAACGAACAATCAAACGGTGTGATAAGCAGATTCGGCGGCGCTTTTCATGTCCGCCTTTGTCCGAGCGTTATCCGCCGCCCGCGCACTACGCCCGCGTCACTTCGCTTGACTCCGCCTTGCGCCCATCACCCATGGACGCGGGTCATGGCTTGTGTAGCACCTTTATGTACTATCGGAGATTGTTAATAAATGAACTGTAGATTGGAATTTGGAATGTGTTATATTTTGGTTCTATGTTTCAATATATTAGTTCACGAGAGCCCATTACAGCATTAAGGAATATACCTATGGAAGATGAAAATCCATGAAGGGTTGTTGCTTAAGAACCACAGGACAGTAATTCTTTGGCATATTATTATGATATAGGTATTATGTAGTTACATATTATGTAAAATTAAATTGTATATTTACATGATTTTAAAAGAGCAACTATGGAGTTTAGTGCCGGTTCTTCTCCATAGATACTGCATTCCGAATCGGTGGTAAATGTTAAAAAATGTAATGACGATTCAAAAGTGCTTCTCGAAGAAGTCTTATTGAATAAATAAATGTTTGAGTTTGATTTTAATATAGAGAACTTACTTTGAACTAAAAAGGAGAGCCTGAATTTGAAAACTATTTATGGCTCGTCTTTTCGACGATTTACGTCTTATTATGTTCCCACAATTAAAATAAGGTTATTTATTTATCACAAGGAAAATAATGAACGCAGCATACTTACGCATTTTAGCGTACAGCAATTAATTTGTGTTCAGAACCAATTAAAGTTTTATAGATATCTTATTAGCACCCCTATGTAAACTTTCGGCCCGCGTCTGACATAAAATCAGGCAGTGTTTCATTAATGTCAAGGCGAAATTGTTTACCACGTAGCTAGTAAGTACCTATTAGGCGCTTAATCAGTCACAATGGAAAGTCGCTAAAATCCAATAAAGCGGGCCATTCACCAATTTCCACGGTAATTAAGTTCGGTATGGACTAGCTAGGGCAAAGAACAATGATTGGGTGCACCCGCCGCGCCGTATACGGCTGTTCATAAACGGAGGTGACGACGTTTTGTTCCAAGCAGCCTTTTTATTATGCACTATATAAATTTATGGAATCATCATCGACTTGTATGGACTCACTGTTCGCTCGCAGCGGGTCCATAACCATTACGGATTGTGTTTAGATACCTACTAGTTTATTGATTCTTGTTTGCGCGAGTTATACTTTTACTGTTTGTAAGTTTGTTTATCAAATAAACGTTAACAATCGTTGTAGGTAAACATGTTGTATTTACATGATTCCTATTAATGAAATTATGAAACCTATTACAAAGAGCTTTTAATGTCTATTATTTAGTCGTGATTCTTAAAACGCAATACTTACCAATATAAAATCAATAGGTAAAAGAACAGAAAATTTATCAAGAACTGTATACTTAATAGGCATGACGAAAGATTTTGAAATCCTCTTCCATAATGTGTGTATACGTTTACTATACAAGAAAAACCATATATTTCGGTAATATACTTAAATTTAACGAAGACAAAAGCCATTTTTCAAAAAATATTTATTAACTGTGCCAAAACAGCTCGCAGGTGTCATGGCGTAGGCGTGACGTCACTCTTTAGTAAATACGTAATTATTTGTACGCATTGCGAAGAAAATTAAAAAAATATTTATTTAATATGTGTTATAGAAACGAATTTCAAAGTTTATAAGTGGTGTGCAGTATTGCAGTGTGAATCCACATAAAAATAATGCTCAAAAATGTGTTAGTAATTATTTCAAGCGAGAAAATAATAATAAATGATTGTATAAAGTTGGCGCGGAGAACCCCGAACCACGTATTCGTGAATTCGCAATTAGGGTCAACCGGGGCAAATGCAACTAAAAAATAACAAGTTTCAAGTTTGATCGGTTGCAGTTATCTCCTTTTATATTTGGTCATTTATTTGACCCATTTAGTGATTTTTGTATTTATTCAAGATTATTTTCAACCAATCAAGCAATACAGTAGTCTTATAAATAACTGGTAGTGAGAATATTTCCTAAAATTGGTAGAAAAAGTTACATTAACCCCTAGTCGGGGGTAAATGCAACTAACTGCCATAGCTCTTCTTCTATTTCATATAAAACAACGAATATAGAATATATTTATGAGATTTCATGTTATTCATAGGATTTTGAACTGGATTACCGTGTAGCAAGGACGAGTTTTCAGGAAAAATCTTATTTTTCTGATTGTGGGGCAAATGCAACTATTTGTTAGAGAATTAGTGTGGGGAATGCAAAAAACTTATTCATCGATATATTTTTATTATTCTATATATATATACAATAACGTTATCTATACAATAACGTTGCGATCGTAGATGGCGCCGCATTATTTAGAGGAAAAACTCATGTACCTACTTTGATTTACCACTTTAAATCGCAACAAAAAAAAATAACAGTGTACTACCTACTAAGTCAATTTTAGTTTTTGGTCAGAACAAATAATATTCTTTGTGTTAAATATTGTTAAAAACGTAAACCAAACAAAAAACGTTTATTAGTTAATCAACCGTGTACTAAAAATTACTTGAACAATCACAGAACTATCCTACCTATCGTTTTTAGTTACTTATATTCTTTAACCACGCTTTATCTAATTTGAATTTTACTTATGAACCCGTCTCTGGGTATAATATCGAAGAAATAATCGATGGTTCTTCTTTAATTAATCATAAAGAAAGTATATTTTGACTACCAAGAAGGATACATAATAAAAATATCGACACTGTCACATCACTAGTGTTTTTAGTTTCATACAAAAATATAAGGGGCTATTGTAACTAACCTCACAGTTGCAATAACCCCACAGTGAAATTTTCATGAGGCAATTGTAACTGCATCAATAACACAAAATAGAGTCAACTAACGCACTAAAAATATAAATGAAATAAGCTTAACGGCTTGTGATAATCGTGTCCAATCAAAAACACCTGCAAAAAATCACTCCTAAACAATTTTTTTGTCTGCAAAACTCGACACCTGTTTTTACGCACACCAACTTCAAAATAGCGGTTTGACACAATGGCCTATCAATCAAATAGTTTTCATCGTAGGGGCACCATCTATTACTTGTAAGATTTATTAGTCGTTGAGTTATTGAATCATAGGTGGCGATTTATTACAACAACTCTAATAAATTAGTTATGATAACTAGTTGCCATAGCCCCATAGTTGCATTTGCCCCGGTTGACCCTATATTTCTGTTCTGAGTCGATAAAGCATACGTGAAACAATAGAAAATAAATAAAAATGCGTATTCTCAACATATTCATAACAACAAAACACATCTGACGTGAGTTGTTTACTTAAGCGTGACGTCACGCGTGTTTTAGTCAAAATGGCCAACTGCAGAATTTCAATGTTTTATATTATTGATAATCTCATTAATCTTAATGTTTTTAAGATTTCTAAGTCACTATATTTAATTTATTTATTATACATTTTCCCTTAAAAACACTAATACGATCATTTATGGATACTGTCGCGGTCGTCATGCTTATTAGCTAACTACCTACCTACCTACGTTACAAGTCATCAATTTAGGATATGAAGTAGGTATTTATCTTAGTTTTCATTATGTAAACAGTAGGTACTTTCTCTAAAATAAGAGGAGAAGGTATAGTATTACGCTATCTATAGATATACCTTAGGTAGTCACATAATAATAATTATGAGTCTAAAAACACACTCACGTAATATTCACAAGTGCTGTCGATAAGTAAAAAGTAAATACTTTAGATAATAAAACTGATCGCCGCAAAGCAGCTGGGAATGGACGGCATATTCGAAGCATATATATTTACATATGAGAGAGCTCGTTATTTTCTGGTCAATTGCAGCTTTACTGCGCTAACGCATCCCCGCTTCCAATTATTACTCAGCCGCCAACGCTATAAAACTTCATCCTAACAAAAAAACGCCATAAATTAAAGTCGCAATATACGATTTTAAACTTTATTCTCCTTTACTTAGAGCATCAATTAATATGAATATCAAAGGGTTAATAAGTTATGGAATCGCACCATATGCAAATTACACTTAGGTAAAACGTGTTTGTTGTCCATCCTGCGTTTTATTTTTTACAATTATATCGGGTTGGATACTTGGAAATGCATTCAGAGTTCCGAGACGGCTTCGTGATGTTTAATAGGCTTAGATTAGACGTTGAAAGACGAACCGTGCTGGCAATAAAATTAATTAAATAGTTTTTACTTGTAGAGTTGGTATTCACGTAGATAAATACATAAAGAATAATGCCCTGAAATTAAATGTACCGAAATCTTGATAACTCTGCATTTATTCCCTTGTTTTCTTTAACATAAAATGCATAAATAACAGTTGGCCGGCTTACATTTATCAGTAGGTACCGAAGGATAGAAAATACATTATGCAGACTTTCATGCTATTGTATGACTCTTTCAGCGTTATCACAAAACTGTTCAGAGCAATAAAGACATTTAGTTTTGCAAGTGCAATTAAAAAAGATTACGCCGACAAAGGGCTGCATGCCTTTGAAGTTGCCGGTGTTAGCATCCGCTTTCTCTCCGTAGATAATGACGGATATGACGTGGCCTTGCCGAGAGAGAGCTTTTCACGATTACTCGATAAATTCCACCTTTAAGATAAAAAATCCCATCAATTTTCGTTATCACATATAGCAAAGAGCTTGACAAAAGAAATGTTTGTTGTTGATAGTGGACTTGCACGATTCAAATACATATTACCTAATGTTAGAAAAGATTTAACTAACTCTGTGTCTTAACTGTGCATAGAACTGGATTGTAACATACCTAGTGCTTTTAATCACATGAATAAAATAAATTATTTCAAATGAACTATGTTCATCATAGCCGCCGCGGCCGTGTAGACGATGTTACAATTGAATCAATCGTTTTAAACATAACTAGGTATGTAGTTAAATACTAGGTTAGTACATTATAAGGTACCTACATATAAGTTTTACACAACCTGGTTCTTACTTACCTTTATCGAAAATATGCCTACGCTAGGTAGATATCCTATATGTGTAAATGCATACACAATACACATTCATGTTTATATAATTTAAATTTATGATACAATAAATGTTATCTAAAACCTGAGGTTATTATTTCATATACAATTTTTGATATTATTAACATCAAAGTAGGTACTTTGATATGTTTGGGTTTCCCATTAATACTGAAACTACACAATGTTTCATGAGGTTTTTTATTCTGATAAATGTAGTTATCATGAGGAAAATATAGGTACCTTATTTACCTATTCATAGCGTCATAATCTTTTCAAAATACTGTTAAAATATGTGGATTTTCTTATTTCTATTCTATCACATAGGTAGGTACTTACCTAGGGGCTAGGTTATACATAAATATTTTTATCTAATAACAATAAAAACTAAAATGAAACAGAAATCCCCGCTCGAAATACCTAAGTATAAGTACCTAATTTTATGATTATAAATAAATCACTTCACTACATAGTATAAAACAAAGTCGCTTTCTCTGTCCCTATGTCCCTATGTCCCTTTGTACGCTTAAATCTTTGAAACTACGCAACGGATTTTGATGCAGTTTTTTTTAATAGATAGAGTGATTTAAGAGGAAGGTTTATATGTATAATAACATCCATTAAATAGTGGAGAAGTACTGTTATTTTTGAGGTTTCTACTGTGATGTCGTAAAAAATTACATTTTTTCCGCTTACATTGCAAACGCAGGCTGAACCCTACGAGTTTTATCAAAATAATGTACTAAGTATTGTACACATTGAAAAGGTCTACAGAAAAGTCCGCGATGGTATATGTCTATCTCTTATGGATAACCCACAATAACTTTTTTTTGTCATTTACTTTTTACGACAAATAATGGCAAATTTTCGAAGCGATTTTAACCAATACAGCATTAATCCTTAACCAATTAAATACCTTGAATACATTGTTCATTTAATATAGATCTATATGGCCCTTTACACCGTATGATTTAAGTGAATATTTTCGAAGATATTACAGATTTAAAAATTGCGGGACGTAGCGTTTGCGGCGGTACCGGCCGGCCGCTCGGCTATATATTTTATACCCGTGCGAAGCCGGAGCGGGCCGCTATGTTTTTACACGCTTTACATATATTAGCTTCACCTGTATGTTTGTTTGTAGCCGACTTCTTTGGGCGCGATTTTGACCCACTTTAAACGGCCAGATTTCGTTCAAACTTTGTAGATTTATTGAGGACCGATGACAATACACTAATTTGATAAAATTTTCTATTTTTTAGTTCGGTTTTCTATAAAAAGCGTGTTTTTTAGTTTTTTTTAAAACTATTATTATTATATACAACGTTCACAGTTTTTCTGTAGTGTATTTAGTATCAGCATTGCACCCGTGCGAAGCCGGGGCGGGTCGCTAGTAAATAAATCAATACATATAATAAAATTGTAGAAAAGTAGTGTCTGTACAATTGAAATATGTAAAAAAAAAATTAGCAGGTGTTATTATTGAATCGTGCCCGAATCCAAAACTGTTGTTGAAAAAATTTTTGTCTGTTTGTCTGTTTGTCTGTATGTTTGAACACGCTAATCTCAGAAACGGCTTATCCGATTTAGATGCGGTTTTCACAAATATATTGTGGTAAGCTTCATTTAACATTTAGTGTTTATTTCATGTTAATCGGTTAATAAATAAAAAAGTTATGACTATTTAAGTAATCACGGCGAACATTTGCTAAGGCATTCTATTGATACACTGTACAGTGTACGTTAATAACACATAAATAAATTTATTACGTAAGTTATACGCTACAGTTATTCCTTGAAGTCCAGATTGTCATATCGAAAGTCCCAAAGGGGGGGCGGGATAGGCTGAGGGTGCAGTAGGGGGGAGGAGTTCAAAGGACCTTTATTTAGATTTTTGCTCAGCCTAAAACCTGCACAAATTGCATTATAGTTACTACTAGGTAAATTTTCTACATAAAATTTCCTTTAAATTATGTCGTAGGTATTATATTTTTAACCCCCGACGCAAAAAGAGGGGACGTGTTATGACCGCTATGTGTGTTTGTGTGTCTGTCTGTGCCACCGTAGAACGCTAACGAGTAATAAGAATTAGATGCGGTATTTGTGAGGGGGAATATTTTCCGACGCTGGTTCTTAGATATAGTTTATCAAAATCTGTTCATCCATTTATTATATGTATATAGGGGTAAAAGTGGGAATGAAAAAACGAATGTTGTAATTTATACCCAAGTGACAAATCAAATGAAAGTACACGACCTGTCAGAACAATTAGTCAAATTTATCAAAATCGGTTCATCCATTTATTTGTTCATCCATTCAGGGGTAAAAATGAGAATTAAAAAATGAATTTTATCAAATTTACCCAAGTGACATATCTAATGAAAGGCATGGCGTGTAAAGTACAATTAGGTGTATTTTATCAAAATTGGTTCATCCATTTATTGGATATAGGTATAAAAGTGTGAATAAAAAAATGCATTTTGTCAAATATACATAAGTGACATATCAAATTAAAGGGCATGACGTGTGAAGTATAATCAGGCATATTTAATCAAAATCGGTTCATCCATTTATTATATATAGTGTTAGACGTAACTTTTGATTTAATATTTTTGTGGATGAATAGTTGTCAATGTAGTTGTCATTATTTCATATCTGAACATGCTTAGCTGTCGAATACTATAAAAAGCCGCTTTCCTTTGACTCGTGGTGCATTCGTACGAATCGTGCCTAGGGGCTCGGACGTTGATTATACGACGTTCGACCCAACTACCCTCCCTTTGCTAATAGTGGTTGACTTGCTGCGATTTGTTATCAACTACCTACATCAATTAGGTAGCTGTGTAGAATCGCAGTACATTCTTATTACATTCAAACTAATATTTAACCCGGCCTCGCGTGTTATTTCTTACATGAGAAGTGGGATAGAATTCAAGCCTATACTTTTTAAATGTGTTTAAGTTTACGTAGTTTTGTAACGGCATACAGGCGTTTGTGTTTTTTCGTGCGTTGTGTAAAGTAAAAGTTTGTTACGTGGATTATTGTAACGGGAATGTAGTTCATCGAAGGAATTGTGTGTGCTATCTGGGCTGCGGTCCAGGGTAGTTGTGTCTCTTTGTGATAAGCGATCCTCGATGCCTATGTCACAAATGAGTTGGTGTTGTTCCCATGATACGCTAACGAAGTGCCTCTGTCATGTGGAGTGATTGGTGTTCTGTAAGATCAGTGTGGCCGAGGCAGTGTGTTTTTGAAATCCCGAGATGAACTACCGTAGTATTGTAGTACGAGAAAAGGCGTACGAGGACGTAAGATTGTCAGTATGGCCGTGTTAGACATAACTTTTGATTTAAAATTTTTGTGGATGAATAGTTGTCAATGTAGTTGTCTTTATTTCATGTCTGAACATGCTTAGCTGTCGAATACTATAAAAAGAAGCTTTCCTTTGACTCGTGGTGCATTCGTACGAATCGTGCCTAGGGGCTCGGACGTTGTTTATACGACGTTTGACCCAACTACCCTCACTTTGTAAATAGTCGTTGGCTAGCTGCGATTTTTTATCAACTACCTGCATCACTTAGGTAGCTGAGTAGAATCGCAGTACATTCTTATTACATTCAAACTAATATTTAACCCGGCCTCGCGTGTAATTTCTCACAATAGGGTTAAAAGTGGGAATTTAAAAAACGAATGTTGTCAAATATACCCAAGTGACATATCAAATGAATGTGCATAACGTGTGAAAGTACAATTATTAGTCATATTTTTATCCAATTCAGTTTATCAATTTATTGGATTATAGCAAAAAAAAAAAATTCGGTTTATCAATTTATTGGATTATAGTAAAAGTGGGAATGAATAATCGAATGTGGTCAAATAATACACTCAAGCGGCATATCAAATGAAAGGGTATGTGGGTACGTGTGAATTACAATTAGTCTGGTTTTATCAAAATCGGTTCATCCGTTTATTACATATAGTGCACCTAAGGGGTGATAGTGGAAATAAATAATCCAAATGAAGCATCAGGATATGACGTGTACATATAGGTACAATTAGACATGGTTTACATCAAAATCGGTTTTGCCATTTACTAGGGGTGAAAGGGAAAAGTTGAAAGTCTGTGAAAGTAGAAGGATATGGGAGCGGGAGGATAGCCATACCCTGGAAATTTTGAACTCTTTTGTACCTAAGTTTTTTAGCTCAGTTTAGTAATAAATTTTACTAACAGTTCTTTTGTGTTATTATTTATTTAATTTATTTTATTTCTTAACTGTAAAATAATCTGCAAGTGCTTATTATTTAATTGTTTATGGTAGTACGTGTTTACTCAATAATTATGTGTTATGTAGTTTACTATGCAGTCACTATTCCAAGCGGACGAAGTCGCGGGCACAGCTAGTAAATAAAATTAGAATCGTACCTACCTACTTATTAGAAATTAAATATTCATTTACAGGCTAATTATTAAAACTAAAAAAATATACAAAGATAAAGCCATCACACATGGAAAGTCGTGTCATTAAAAAGCTAAAAAACATAATGCATCACATTAAATTCGATTCAAACAAAGGGGATATCGGGAAGTGGGGAGGTAGGGCGGGTAGCGTCTAGCGGGCCAATAAAAGCGCGCAGTAAATCCACGTTATTTAGAGCGGTTGTAAATTAAAGTTCTGCTATAAACGGCCGCGTACCTGCCGCGCCCGCGCCGCACGCCAGCATAAATCAACCGCCGCCGCATCGCCTGGAAGTTGGAACCGAACTTCTATGGCATACAAATTTCAGGAACACTTGAATTTTAGTAACGTTTTCATATACCTAGTTAGTATCTAACTAAGGTTACTGATGGTAAGGGATAGTAAGTATCGTTTCATGTTAGTGATGTATTTAAGTATATTATGTACCTAGTCTTGGTGACGATGGTAAGTAATGTATAGGGGATGAAAATGTTGAATTTCTCACAGGTGTAAAAAATAAAGAAGATCTTTAAATGTATAAAATTACTATCGTTTTTTATACCTATATTTAGGTTGGTAGGTTTTAATAATTTATGTAGAGTCGATATTTAAAGTCTATTTTTTAAAACAGCCCAAAGAAGCTTCCATATATTAAATCTAAGTATTTACTTATCTATATTAAAATAACTTCTTCTATTGTTAGAAACGTACATAAACCTTTTATCAACATTCAATGCCATTCCCATCTCAATTATATACGTAGGTACAGCAAACAAAACACATATATATATATAGGTACCTTACCCACATGTCAACCTCCGTCGCGTCCTAGCCCCATGACGCCAGTATTACGATACAGTTTTACGATTTCTGCCATAAAGAAACACATTATCTATTTTATCTGAACTAAAACCCGAGATAAAGGGTTCTAGTTTACCCTGTCGCGTGTAAATAAATTATTCACGTTATTGTACATCGCTCACGGATTGTCTAAAGTAAACTTGGGATATATTGTATAGGAACCGATCACACTGTAAATCACTGCTGCATCAACTATAGGTAGGTACAGTGACGGGTTAGGGCTATAACTAAACATCCATATGAAGAGATAACAGATTAGTGTCGACTGTCAACATTTTTTAAGGTTTGTTTTCATGGTTGTTTTTATATCACACTTAAAATTGTGGTATAGGTATCTAGGATTTAAACACCTTTAGGTTAATTTGTAACTTGACTAATGTTGAAAATATTGAATGATTGTACTTTTAAGTTATAATCAAATAGTTACAAGTAGGTAGGTACATAATAGTTAATTAGCTAGTATAAGCAGCAGATTAGGCTTTAAGCCCGACTTCTCTCGTGACCCGTGTGGTCAAAGAAAATTCCCATGAGAATGTTTCAACGCTGTAAAAAGTAGCCTCACTCATCACTCTCTACTATAGTCCTTTCCACCTAAGATGATTTCTGTGACACATCGATTTTTGACACGTGTAGAGATGTCTTTACTGAAATCATATCAATTGTTTCCGATAATCGATAATATTTTATATGGAAATGAAATCGATTTGAATAAAGTACCAAAATTAGTTTTTTCGGCATTTCGCCAACAATTAACTAAGGAAACTTAGCAAACAACAGCAACAAATAGTCAACAATATTATAGTAACAATAACAGAATACCACGTAAAGTATCAATATAAAAATGCAACTTGTATACAAGGCTGACGCACTCGTACAGACGATTGACTCGATTGACAAACGATCACAAGATGGGCGCCGATTATATGATTTTCCAACTCTATGATTTTTCAACGATCCATTTCATGTACACGAATTGCGTAGGTATTATATTTTTGTGTTATTTTATTTTATTTTTCATTATATTAAACTAAACAATACTGTTTTTGATTTATAAGCTTAAGATGTTTCATTTTTATATTTTTGGTAATAATGCCGCCATAAAATAAAAATATTATGCACTAAAATTATTTTGGCGTTTTAAACATAAAATACGTAATTCGGAACAAAGTGTCACAGGAATCATCATAGGTGAAAAGGACTAATAGAGAGTCTCTAGCCAGTTAACTATATATACCTATATGTATATAGGTATTAGGTATTTTTATTTTATGTCTACAGTTACAAAATTCACATCACGTAGAATCGCTCTGGATGTGAAGTGAAAGAAAGACAGTCAAACACAATTTCGCATTTGTACCTTATATAAAGTAATGAATATCATAATTCATAAGAGTATGTAGATATGGGTAGATGTTCCTCGGACCTACCTCACTTTTAAAAGGGTTTATAATATCAACACGAGAGATCTCCCTAAATCCTTATTCACGTTACAACCTACTTCACTATCAGATTTTAAAGAAGATAATATTTTATTGTATTTAGTACATAAAAATAAGAAAAGTCACATGGAAACCCGTAATAATATTTGAATAAACTCAGTTTTCCGGTGCAAAGTCTACCACAGATAGGTAAAATAAAACGTTATAATGATGGATGAACAAATCAAATAAGATTTAGCTATCTCAAAGTTTCCCAGTGAAAAAACCAACCTTCAACATTAAAAAAATCATTTTCCTCATTCTACATAGCTATAATGAGTAGGTATTAAATTAAATGACTTTTTTATGTTTATATAACCCAAAGATAAAGAAATACCTATACAGTATTTTAGCACCCCATTAAAAAGATACACCGAAAGAATCAATGTAAATCATTAAACCTTTATTAAAAGCGATCCGGCATCAAATATGCACCGCTTTTGATATCTTATGGATGGATTAAGAGAAGATTTGAATATTGGTGGATTTTATGAGGCAAAGTGAGGCGGTGAGACGGTGAGACGTGTGTCCGTCGCTCGAGCTTAGAGCATTATTTTGTTATCTATGCGCGAGGCCCCGCCCTGACAGTCGTTTCGTTTGCCGCGCTTTATAATCAACATGGCGGACACAAGCGCGCTCTACCGCCTTTATTAGAGCTAATGAAAACCACATTTAATTAATTCACAGCAATCACATGCAACGCGCACACCAAAGCTTTTATGTTTATTGTTTCCATATAATTTTAAAGCTCCACATTTGATTTCTCTAGAGTGTCACTGTCGTAATGTTTTGTGTGGTAAATTGTGTTTGTAATTTATAGAGATACATATTACCAAATGTTAGTTAATTAATTTTTAATGTCCGCAATAAATACTATTATGAACATAAAAATTTACAACGTGTAAACAGACTAGGAATCTAAAAAAATCTTTCGTTAAATATACCAATGCAATAGGTATGGATCTATAGGTATTATTTCTCCAAGTCACTTATGCAATTGAAGTAAAATGGTAAGCTGAGTAACTAACGTTTTAGGTAGGTACTTATTTAGATATTCCTGACGGTAACAAAAAAAAGGTAACATTTGAGAAATGGTAACGAGAAATGCTCTAAATGCGTTGAATTCACTCGGATTTGGTTGGTTTTGATTATCAAAGTAAAAAACACCTTAGGTTCTTAAGTAGGTAGGTACCTAGGTATAGCATTAGTCATTACACCCATTCTTAATAGCGACGATATAAGTACAAACTAGTATTAGGTATATTTTCTGTGATATAGGTACGTACGTAGGTACCTAATAGCCCGGGAAATTTCTCAGAGTACCTACCTACCTATCTCTATACCTACCGGGTCTCAAAGTATCTCGTTACCAAATTTCATCAAATTATCGGTTTTGCGGTGAACCGTGAAGACAAAGTTACATTTCTGTCGTATCTTAACTACCTACAGACAAACTTTACATGTCTGTCGACAGAGTTACTTTCGAATGTATAATAATATAATATTTAGTGGATTACTCCTTTAGGTACTTTACTAAACAGTAAACTAGTCAGAAGTAAGATTTTTTTTATTCAAAAGTCTATAAGTTTAAATATGTAGAGTCCCTTGAGTTTAATGATAACGAAGAGTTTACACTTTACACTGTATCCAAAATTTTGAACATTGCAGTGATTTTATTTATATAGGTAGGTAACTAGTCTTGTATATAAACAGAATAACTCGAAAATTTGCCTGTTTTTTGTGTTTGTTCCGGCTACCCTTGCGAACTGACCTGGGACGGGACTTCAACAGCTAATTCTAATCGCTAGATAATAGCGATTCTATATTATCGAATAGAAATTCGATAGGTTCTAACCTATGTCTAATGGACCTATTTTGTTCTAAAATAAACTTAGGTACCTACTCTTATATGATTTTTATAATTCTAATTTATAAAAAATCATATAAGAGTTTTTGTCTGTATGTAGGTAGGTATGCTAAAATTTTGAAAACTACGCAACGAAAACAAAAGATTTTGATGCGGTTTTTTAAAAGATAGAATGATTCTCGGGGACGGTTTTAGTATATAATTTATTAGGTTTTAGACATAGCGGGCGATGCTTTATGAATGCCAAAAATCTCGGCACGCGGGTTTGAATCCCGCCTGGTGATTGAATCTTGTCTATTCTTTAAAAATGCATCACAGTGAAAATTATTAAAATAGCCTTTGTATCAAACAGTTAACAATTTGAAACACAATTAAATTGGTTTTGCATTCATATTGCGATTCGTGTGGCTCCCCCGCGACAATTTGTCGCGCCGCAGTCCCGACGGGGTCGTAAGCGACATCTCGCGTTAGCACCGTGATTTATCCCCCGTTCCTGCTCAATACAAGTGACACATAAATGTCGCATTGTTCCTCTTTATTCGGTGATTTATAAAACGAGATGTAAATTGGAGGGAAATATGGTTTCTCTTTGCTATCGTGATGTTATTTATAGATATGCATAACTATGTAACTATGGTAATTATAGAGTGGTATCATAATGATATGGATGCACGTAGCTCGTGGGTGGTTATTGATCATGATTATAGAGAGTGATCTATCTATTTGTGCTAAGTACCTATTCATTCTCTGTAAAGGTACTAGGTCTATAGGTACCTACTAATATTATGTCGGGAACCATAGATAATATTAATATAATCGACACGAATATTAACGAATGGGAAAGAATAAACTAAAGAGAGATGAAAGCTATGAAAGACGAGTAAAGTTTTTTAATCTTAATAAAATAATATCTACTTATCTGTCATATCTATTACCCACTAGGGAGGCGAGAGGCCTACATAATTACATATAGGTATACATTTGTTTTTAAAAATGTATGTTGAACTAAAAATAATAAAATATGTAATAGTATTCTATTTATAATAATATAGATACGCCTAACTATATCTATTGGTATCTTTTTTTCATCAATTCTCAGAGCTTGTGATGCTCGGTGACCTAAGAAAATTCTAGAATATGACAGACCTACCTATAGCAATCTCAAAAACTAAAAACGTCCCATTATGTAAATACAAAGATAAAATATTACTAATAATACTTAGCTATCTCTTAATGGGTGTGTACAGACTACAGTTATCGATGAACTAATGACCCACGAGTGATCAAACGAACAACTTAAAATTCAGTGTTATTCGAAACGTGAGACTAAAAATGTCAGCTGTAACAATCTCTGGAGTAAATTCTATGGCTGATGACCAGTTTGAGTGGGTGTTTGGGAATGTCATAGAGCTGTGTGCCGACGCCGTGGTGCAAGTAAAGAAAAAACGTCCGTTCAACAACTTAGCCGACCTTTGTGCAGCGTTCCACAAATATTTGGACGATCTTAGTGTTGAAGGTGAATATTTATAACTCTGTCATAATTGTTACATGATCACACAACTAGGCGACACTGAGAAAAGATAATAGGGGGGTAAATCAAAATTTGTAAATATGTAGATCAGTAGGTACCTAATCTAAATGAGCAAATAGAAAACACATTATTAGCCAAATAAAATCAAATTATCCTACTAACTGAGATAATTGTTCTTACCAAAACTCTTATTTATTATGAAATTGAAATTTATTTTTGCATAGGTATGCTCTATATGCAATAAATCTTAATATGTAGTAACTATAGGTACTTACCAACATAATTTATATTATAGGTACTTGAAGTAGGTATTGAGGTAGGTACCAATGTTTTGCGTCTCTCATAGGCCGGCAAAACAATCGCAAGGTTACTGACGTTGCAATTGGGCATGGGCGTCGTTGATCAGTGATCACCTTCATCAGTGCACCGCCCGTTCCATTGCCGGTTGTACCTAGTTAGTAAAAAAAAAGCATAACAATTAGGTATCAATCCTCAAAGTTATTTATATTATTATTTAATCACGTGTTATAGTTATGTACGTTTAGGGTCAGCTCACACCGAGACGCGACGCGGCGCGACGCTGCGCGCACATTTTTCATAGAGCGACTCAGAATATACTTTATTCACTACACGAAAAGATACACATTACATTGTGAGAATTCAGATTACGTTGCACCACGCAGCACTGCGCCTCGAGGTGCCTCGCGGCGTAGCGCGACGTATCGTGACGCAGCGGTGCATCGCCGGAACGCGCGGCGTGCAAGAGCGGTGCTGCGTCTCACGGTGCCGCGCGACGCCGCGAGGCGCAGCCTGAGGCCGCTGTGGCGACTTCTCTACTATTTCCGTTCAGACTTCGTTTAGAATTGATGCAGTTCGGTCGAGTGCTCGATTGAAAATATAATGATAGACTGGGATCTTGTTATAATCGGACTTCTTGCAGAAGAGGAAGAGGAAGAAGTTTCGTTCGCTACGTTCGATACGTTCCGCTGCGCCTCGCGGCATCTCGCTGCGCAGCGAGGCGTCGTCCTGCTACGATTTTAAGATGCGCCTCGCGAAGTTGCGATGCGTCTCGCGACGACGCGCGGCGTAGCGCGAAATCATTGCCCTCTTTGAGTATCGTCGCGTCGCGTCGCGTCTCGGTGTGAGCTGACCCTTAGGTACACTCTACATTATTCAAAATTCAAATATATTTTTGTTTTTACGACAATAATAATTAATTGATGCAAACAAATGAATGGATTTGGTTTTAGTGTTTTATAGTATTTTACTAACTTACATCACAATGTTTGGTTTAAAGATAGGTAATCTGACGTCAGAGTTAACGTGATCTCTACATATCTACGTGTAGGTATTAACGCAAATCCAAGACTTAGCTATATCTAGTTAAATAAAAAGAAATCCATACCTACTAACAAAAATATACCTACAAAAGTCCGTCTCTTTGTTACGCTTTTACTGCTCAATCAATTTGGATGAAATCAAATTATTTGAAGAGCAAGGGTGAAACATAAGTAGGTTATTTTTTTAAATCAACACCATAAAGGGTTACAATAGGGAATGAATGAAGTTGATAAGCTGTAGCTACTTATATTATGTAACTTTATATCTAACTACTTACTTCTTCTGTGGGCATTTCCCTTATTTCGCAGTATCCGTGTATCGTGCGTGCCCCACATATGACAAAGTTATTGACAAATGTGGTCATGTATGTCTCCAAGATTTCCTCTTTCTTTATAAGAAGGTACAATTCATTTTAATCCGCGGTCTAAGTGTAATATTGTAACAGATGGACAGATCGAATGATAAAAGACAGAAGATCTGGGGCCGTATTATTTTATGACCTCTTATTTCCAGCCAGTTCTCGCCGTGAATTGAACTGACTGGCAAATTCATATTGTGATCACAACAACCATGCTACCAGCCATGGTTTATTTATTATGCTATAATCAAAAATCAGAGGTCATAATAATTAATAGGTACGGCAAGGGGATCAATCAGGGGATTGCATCGTAAAAATACTACTAACTATACTAAAATACTAAAATACATACAGATAGGTACCGAAATTATTTAATTTGACTCTTTATTATTTTTCTTCATTGGTAAAACTCTTAAATAATAAATTTTCAGGTAAATTAGAAATATTGCAGTCTCATCCAGATCTCGCTGGACGGCTAGCCGCACAAGGGGCGCTCACAAAGGAATCCACTGAGGAGCAGAGAAGTGCCGGCCTTCAAGACGTCACTAGCGAACAGAAATCTATCATCGACTCAAGTAATAAACGGTTAGTAAAATATAACTCCCTCCCTAAGCGTTATAAAGTTATACCCTCATAGGAGGCCCGTGTCCCAACCCAGCAGTGGGTCTCCGCGCGCGGTCGTAGCGCGCGCGCGGAGACCAATCCATAATCTAAGATGATGATGATGAAATTACTTACCTATAACTTGCAGATTGACAAGTCCTTATAAAAAATAATGAACTATTTGTTTCCGAAAAATTCTGTAGTTGTTTACAAGTTACAACAATTAGTGCTGTACAATCAATTATACTCACTAATCACTATCGTCATTGAGATGACGTAATGTAATACAGTTTTTCGAATAAAACGCGTTTTGGAGTTTGCAAGAAATATTAGTGGCTCCATCTATTAAAATTTAAGTAATACTTTAAAATGAAATTAGCGCCATCTATTATTCGATCGCTATAACACTGAAGTTTGTGATTGCAATAAAATGAGTACTTATATTACCGATAGATGGCACTATAATTTTATTATTATTATAAAAACATTTTGCTTGGGTGCAAAACACAGACATATATTATCTAGATATTTGGTTTGTGGTGCAAAATAAGTAAATAATACCTACGTAAAATTGAACTATCCACTCGTACTCCAGTGTGTACGAAAATAAATAAGAACTTACCCTTACCAATAGAAATATTTTTTGTCATATTTGAATACTTATGAATATGTATTACCCACAGAACATTAAAAACAAATAGAAGTGCTATTATGTCATAATTACTATGAAAACCAGTGTCGCCAAACCCACACATTTAAACCGATAGTTATACAGTACACTACAAGTAATCTATGCCTTTGATTGGACAGCTTAATTTGAGTAAAAACTGACTTAGGTTATAAATTCAGCATTTCAATATGTACCCTAACGCACCATGTTACGGTTTATTTTAGTATAACATCCCTAGGTATATTAGCTGTTTTGTTTCTCATTGCACAGAAATTCCAAATTCGAAAACATTCAGCTACTCCACAACAGAGGGCGTTAGTTTTCGATAGATATAACTTTGAACCTCAACACATAGAGATAAGGTTGAAATTTGTGTCACTCAACATTAATGACATTAACTTGATATTTATCTGATGCTATGCCCTGAGGGATGTCAGCCTTGTTATCGATAATTCACAAATAAATATTTTTTGTGTATTTTTTTTTCTTTCTATTATATGAGTATAGTATAATGTGTCACATTTTGGAGTATGTTTATTACTACTAAGTACGTCTTTTTATATTATTATTATTAAATAAAAAACGGAATAGAATAGTATAATCTATATTTACAAAATACAAACAGAAAATATGCATTATTTTAAATCTTGGAACTGCCGTAGGTTTGCTGTATCGGTGGCCTTTGTTAGACCGCTTAGTGCTGTTCGGCATCCAGTTAACTCGTCACGTTGCATTTATCCATTTCTCTTTTAAATTAGCCTCTTTGGGAAATCTATAAATAAATTGGACAAATGAAAGCTAAGGAAAAATAAAATAAAATTTAATATTTATAATGTTTGTCTTTTCTAAAGTATCGATACTGTCGATATGCGCCACAAGCATCACTAAAGCGACATTCGTTTGTTTATTGCAATAATATTCCAGAAATTCTCGTTTGCTGTTCAATCTATAATAGTACTAATTTCTTACAGATTAAGGTTCATTTTGTCTAGATATTTGTATACAATTTTGACAAATTACAAGCGAAGTTATAACATAAAATATTATATGTAAAATAAATAAAAATAAGACACCGATGGTATGAAATGCCTCCATTGCTGATATTATTTCGTCTGCTATCATTTTTGCACTCTAATACCGAACAACACGTCCTAATTAATGAATAAATATGGAAAAAAGGTTTGACAGCTGACAACCGACTCGAATATTTTTCTGCGCACAACTGAGAGCAAGTTAGGTGATCTTACCTTACAAATGACACGTGGGCCACGCCCACATCACACTTCTATCTACTTTATTGTTCTGTGGTATTACCACAGGTATTACTAGATTTCCGCCCGCGTTTTCAAAGGAAAACCCGCATAGTTCCCGTTCCCGTGGGATTTACGGGATAAAACCTATCCTATGTGTTAATCCAAGTTACCGTCTATATGTGTGCTAAATTTCATTGTAATCGGTTCAGTAGTATTTGCGTAAGAATAACAAACACACACACACACATCCTCACAAACTTTCGCATTTAAATATTAGTAGGATTTTATTATAATATGGGTTTCCAAATGCAACGGAAGTTCATCAGGCAAAAATCTAAGGTTATATTTTATACTTAGATACATACTGATTTTAATATAAAGTAATTTTATTTTCCAGTTACAAGGAGAAATTCGGATTTCCCTTTATTATCTGCGCAAGAGAAAACAAGGTGCTGTCTATTATTGAAGGACTGCAGAAACGCTATCATAACACAAGGGAACAAGAAATAGAAACTGGAATAGACGAAGTAAAGAAGATTTGTAAACTGAGAATATTAGACATTGTTAAAAATTAACGATCATTAAATAAAGAATTTTTAATTAAAAATGCGTTATTACTTTTATGTTTTTATTTAGAAATTGATAGAGAATAAATTGTTGTTACACTATGTTTGGGGTGTTACAATAAACCTAAAGATCTTTCCACCACGGCATGGGGTTGGCCGGCCACTTCACACATCTCTGGAGTGTTCAGGATATCTTCAAAGCCAATATCCAAATACCTGCCAGTGA
The DNA here is from genome assembly GCA_029959065.1 of Colias behrii. NCBI lineage: Eukaryota > Metazoa > Arthropoda > Insecta > Lepidoptera > Pieridae > Colias > Colias behrii. Next base: position 8,120,054 of record JARWMC010000005.1, on the reverse strand, counting down.
GGACATTTTGTTGAAAGTTTGAGCTTGGGAGGAAAGGCAAGCGACCAACCTGAAAATAAATTTAATTATCATGAATTTTTTGTTTTTATTAAGTCAATTACTTTGTCAGTGCTACCTTTGTATGATATTGTAAGTATGAAATTTTTATTTGTAAAGAGAAACTTATGTGTAAATGTCTTAGAAAAAAAACTATAAAAAAGATTACATGTTTCAGTTCATGTAATGTGTTTCAGGCATTGTTGGAATATGGAAAGTACATATCTGCAATTGGAATCAAAATAATATCTTTGTATGCAAAGCACAATAGTGGTAGCACTATTTGTTTTTGTTCATGTTGTACACTGTTGCATGATAAACACAGATTGACAAAAAATTCTATAATTATAGACATGTCAGATTATAGGGGGTGGCTGATAAGCTAAGGGCCGGAGTAACGCAGGTCTACTGTAGTTCTTTCTTGTTTCACTCATAGCATTAATGATATCCATCAAAATATGTATATTTTGAAACAAAAGCTTTTGCATGATTGCTATAATATAACATAACATATTTATTTCAAATTCATTGGTAGAACTTACAACCTATAATAAATTCATACAGGCATTGTTGTTTTTTATAGTAGCTAAGAAAATGAAATAAAAAAAAAAGTAAAATATTCTTATTGCAGGCCAAGTTATATAAATGAAAGATTACTGTTGGTTGGACAGGATTCAACATAAGCATACACATAGAATCTTAACAAGAAACAACATTCAGATAACTGTGTTAAAATTTTAAACATTACTTAATGTTATATTAAGATGCTTTTTGCTGTCTGTCTTATTTATGTATAGATCTTTAGAAGCGGGCATCAGATTGTGATGTATTATTTTATGGATATAAAGGAAGGAAGGTTACAGTAAATAATTTTAAAACTTTAGATAAAGCAGGTGAAGCCACAGGAGTATAGCTAATAGAAAACAGTTGGCAGACAACGGCTACCCTTCTGCAGCGTGAATAGAAGTTTAAACTTACCTTGCTGGAAAACTTTTTCTCCATTGACAATTTGAGTGGAGCATGAAGTCCTTGAATGTTTCGAAGCATAGCCATATTCATTTTTTCTTCATTTAAGTGATACTGAAAGTATTAATGGCATAAATTAGTAATTATTATTAATAATACACTAATGGTATTGGTGTATGTAGCAGTATTATTATTAAACTTAAAATAAATATAATAAAATTACAGCTTGGTCAACAATTGAAACATCATACTAGACTTAGAAACTGCTTATTTTTACTTTGAAGATGTTGTTTTAAAACAAAGTGTTCAATAAGTTTAATTAGACAATATTTGAACATTTTCACAGAAACAACAATTCCTTACATTTTTCTCCGATACTTGTAGTGGATGAGCTACAGCTAACTTATTTTTGGTACATGCAATTCCAGCCACCATTGGACTGGGGACACCAAATGCTCCTTCGTGTAGTGGTACATTGTTTTCAAAGTCTGGCTTTACCTTGACCGAAGGAAGACCGAAACTCTGGAATCAACAAAGCACATTTTTAACAATGCCACAGTTTTGGAATATAATGGAATCTAAGTAGAATAAAGTATATTAAAACTACCATTGTGTTTTATTATTTGGAACTGGAACAACAAATTAGTAATTTTAACTGTGTTTGCTTTATGCCGGGATTCTCTTCACAAGTTTTATTTCGGCAAATCACTCGTAAGCTGTCAAATTTAAAAATTGTCATATCATGACATTTTGTTTTTTTCTTGGCGTGAATAAATACTAGTCTTTTGGACTATTTATGGTATGTATATTGTTTTAACCCTACAGTAGTCGCGTATGTAAAAGTGACGTGTAAGGTCGCGTGGTCTACAAGGGTATACCATTTTTAAAACAAGAAATAGTACACAAATAAATTAAAAAGTCTGTTTATTTATTTATAAATCTTCATTACTATATAATATATATTGTCTATTTAAAATAATCAATAATCAATATATTTTTCATTTTCATTTTCATTTCAACTACAACAAAAAATACCTCTTTTTCAGTCGTAATATCACATAATTATTCACATTATATGAGATCAAAAAAAATATAATATGTATACATAAAAAACCTAGTCTAATCAGTATTTTTCAAACAAAATAAGCATATAATTATTTCAAAATGGTCAGAACATAATATAAACTTTTTGCACTTACTGCATATCTTTCGTGTGTTTCAATTACGGGCTCTAACGCAGTCATGGTACCGACCAAAATAATTTCTTCGAATTGGTCCTGCTGTCGATGGCCGGGTTTCTTGGTGTGGAAGAACTAAGAAATCTTTTATTTTGAGGGAAAGGATTCTTGATTTCTTGGCAATGTAATTGTTGTGTTTTGTGTTGTCATTTGGTCTGATCTTTTGGCGTATCCACACATGCCGCCGGCTTATACATGGCATTTGCATGGCATTTGCGTGGCATTTGCATGGCATTTGAACAACCACGCGCACCCGACTCCTGTTGCACAACCACGCGCACCCGATTCTCCGCGCTGCACTGAGTGCATGCGGCAATTATTCAACTTAGAGTACACGAAGGATGAAATAAATGGAGCTATTAGATTTTTAGAAATTTGCAATTTTGTATCACTGGATTACACGTGTAGACCACGCGACTACTGTAGGGTTAAAAAAGTATCGTATAATTTTTATGATTAAAATATAAAAAATGTATGCAATTTATACAGGGTGTCCCGTAAGTAGTGGACCAACGGGTTATGGGGAGTAGAGGGACTTATTATCTAACAAAAATAATAAAATTTATTGTCCTAGACCATAAAGTTTTTGATTTATGTTTTATTTTCAAAATTTGATAAAAATATCATCCACATAAGCTTAATATGAACTTTTACAATTTCTGTTTTTATTTTATTCTTATTTTTTTGTTCAAGGTTGTTAAGAATACATAAGTCTTCCTAATTAAAATGATACTCAAGCATAATTAACAACAATAAGAAAATTAGACCAAAAAATAGAGCAAAATAAATGCGTTTTAAAGTTTACGGACTGAAGTTTGAACAAAGCTGGTGTAAAAAAAATGTATGGTAACCCTGTGAAACTTTATTTTAAAAACTTCTACATTTCATACAAATTACAAAAAGGTATAATTATGTGGTATAAAGTATTTAAAAAATGTTAAATTGGCGTACAACATTCAAATTAGAAATTATCAGGTAGTCAACTCATTAAGTTATTCCGAGAATTATTGCCTTTATGGGCGCGCGCTGGATTTTTTTTGTATTGTTTCTGGCCAATCATAGACGATACTTGAACTCACTATTATTTTCTTTGACTTTCAACTATTTCAGTGACTTGCTTATAGCTCGGAACTACACGCGTGTTTAGCTTGATCCCGTCATTACGATATTAATCTTTGTTGAAGTACGATTGAATTGGACACTGATTTTGCTTGTGATTTGGATATTGTTAGACTTTAGTTTTTTGAAGGAAATTGCCTAATACATACACTCCACGTGAATATGCAGAAATGTTAAAAAAATTATTGAGTAAAAAAAATTTTGATCCTGTCGGCATCGACGAAGCATCTCTCGACAAAAATTAATTCGTCGTTGATAAGCACCTGGTATTAAGCTTGCTCACTCATTGTACATGATACGGGTGTAAATTACTTCTCTTCTATATGCGATGCACTGTACTTCTTGGTACACCAGTGCGTCTAGCAATAGGTACGGCGAGTACTAGTTGAAGGATCTTCTTCTACTTCTGTCAATATTAGACGATCATCGACTGATCTAGGCCTTCCTACTCAATTTCTAATTCCAGGAATACGACCTTCATGGTGTGCGTTATTTACTCTGAGAAAAAATCGGTGATCATCGGGATAACGCTCACGATAAACACGTGCTGCTTTTCGAGCATTTCCATCACTGAGTCCATAAATAAAAAACATTTTTCTGCATATTCACGTGGAGTGTATGTATTAGGCATTTTCCTTCAAAAAACCAAAGTCGAACAACATCCAAATCACAAGCAAAATCAGTGTCCAATTCAAGCGTACTTCAACAAAGATTAATATCGTAATGACGGGATCAAGCTAAACACGCGTGTAGTTCCGAGCTATAAGCAAGTCACTGAAATAGTTGAAAGTCAAAGAAAATAATAGTGAGTTCAAGTATCGTCTATGATTGGCCAGAAACAATACAAAAAAAAAATGCAGCGCGCGCCCATAAAGGCAATAATTCTCGGAATAACTTAATGAGTTGACTACCTGATAATTTCTAATTTGAATGTTGTACGCCAATTTAACATTTTTTAAATACTTTATACCACATAATTATACCTTTTTGTAATTTGTTTGAAATGTAGAAGTTTTTAAAATAAAGTTTCACAGGGTTACCATACATTTTTTTTACACCAGCTTTGTTCAAACTTCAGTCCGTAAACTTTAAAACGTAAAATTTTGCTCTATTTTTTGGTCTAATTTTCTTGTTGTTGTTAATTATGCTTGAGTATCATTTTAATTAGGAAGACTTATGTATTCTTAACAACCTTGAACAAAAAAATAAGAATAAAATAACAACAGAAATGGTAAAAGTTCATATTAAGCTTATGTGGATGATATTTTTATCAAATTTTGAAAATAAAACATAAATCAAAAACTTTATGGTCTAGGAGTATAAATTTTATTATTTTTGTTAGATAATAAGTCCCTCTACTCCCCATAACCCGTTGGTCCACTACTTACGGGACACCCTGTATAAGACGTAAAAAATTGCATCAAATGTAATGCAATATTAAAAGCATCTACAGACGCTCCGATTTGGTTGGTGCCAACCATATTGGAACCGACATGGCAACCATTCCAACATTGCTACAGATTGTCCGACGGTTGGCCTTCCAGCTGTCAGTTGACCATCACTACATAGTATAAAACAAAGTCGCTTTCTCTGTCCCTATGTCCCTTCGGATTTTGATGCGGTTTTTTTAATAGATAGAGTGATTCAAGAGGAAAGTTTATATGTATAATAAAATCCATTATATAGTGGAGAAGTACTGTTATTTTTGAGGTTTCTAATGTGATGTCGTAAATAATTACATTTTTTCCGCTTACATTGCAATAAATAATCTATTTGCGTAATCTTTGTTACTTAAGTCCCACAAACAGGGAAAGTCTTTATATAGTTCCAGTAATTTTATTATTATGTCACGTTCGGTGACCGTAACTCCCTCGGCGTTCATGTTGACGTCCTACACCGGCGGCGTTGCGAATGCGAATGAGCCAATTACCTATATTATTACTCTATGGAATGAGCCGATTTGGTCGGAACAAAGCTTCCAAACGTTCCAATTTGGTCGGATCGGATAGGAAGTTGGTTTGGTCGGTATCGCCGGCGCATCCGACCACGTCAAACCAATATTAATAATAATTATGTCGGACCGACCGCTCTCTTCACTTTCCGATTTGGTCGTGGTCGGATGGTTGGCACCAACCGAATCGGAGCGTCTGTATATGCTATAAGCGTCGCACGAATTTCGTATGTGTGAATTGTTGACGTTTTACCTAGCGCGCGAAAATGAATAGGATTTAAATTATCTTTTTTACTTGGGATGTTTCGTGGGATTTTTTGGTGACCGAATTTAATATAATTAATATTTTGAATATTGTTTTTCGTGTTTACTATTTAACTAGTGGTCCGCCCCGGCTTCGCCCGTGGTACATAATTAGTACCCTATGTCCTTATCCTGGCTCTAAACTACCTCCCTGCTAATTTTCAGCTAAATCGGTTCAGCCGTTCTTGAGTTATAAGTGGAGTAACTAACACGACCACAACACGACTTTCTTTTATATATATGTATAGATTTGCTAAACGAAGGGTCAACTTTAAGATTATAAATTTTTTTTAATACTTTAAATAGACAGACAGTTGAAATCGATAATATTAAATTTTATTTATTAAAATATAATACCTATCGAAAGGTTAGGTAATGTACCCACAGACCTTTACCATATAACATATTAAACCTCATTTAGTATTTTTTACTGTCACTTTATGTTAAATAAGGACACAGAATATGGATAATACATAGGGATAATCTGTGGGGATGAAGATGAAGTTTGACTATTATCTAAATATTTTGATTTTGATAAAATACATAATTATTGTTCACTTCGCACCTATTATTTTGAACACATAAATTTCTATCAATATTTTTATAACTCATTCATTTCAACATGGCTTCCCGCGGTGGGCCTAAGAAGGAATTGGTGTGTAATTTTGTTTAAATTATATTTATTTCCTTAGTATTCCGTTTTTGTTATAAATATAGGGAATCCCGCATAATATTATTATCATGTTGTGCCTATAATACCCGAAATATTATATTTATAAAATGCTCTATCAGGACCCTGAAGAACAAATGAAACGAAAGCATCGCGCGAAATGCTTGTTTCGTGCGCTTGGTCGGCTAGTTATGGCAAATGCTTATTGGCTGATAGAAGCAGTAGACCATTATGAAGGGCTAGATGACGTCAAACGCAGAGTAGAGCAAGCTGTGAGAGGCAAAGCTAAGAAAAAACAACTGCTAAACATACAGGTTAACTAATCTCTTTACAAAATAATATCCAAGATACTTAGCTATTTGTCGAAATGAGTAAGACATAAATCAGTTGAGTTCATGGAAACAAATGGAATTCATATTTTGTGGGTAGATCATGATGTTTCCGCTTTCACTGCCCATTTAAAAATCGGAAAGGCGTTTGTATCTAATGGAACAAAAGAAAAGGCATGTGACATGCGCGCAAAGTAGCTTATTGGTTTTTGGCAAAGCAAAGAGTAGTTGATGATTATTTCATGATGATAACCATTTATGATTAATTATTAATAATTGATAATCACGTAAACTAATACTTAATTCATTTGAATGATATACCTTCTTTTGGCTTGATCGATCATTGTTTATGAATACTATTTAGTACGTTTATTATAGCCTATAGTCCTATACTATACCTACTACTATTTCAGGATAAAGCGCTATTGAATAAGCCAGCAGAAGAACGAACAGATCAGGAAAAGAAGTATATTTTTCGTATTATCGGTGGCCTAAAATGTTTTAAACGATATCCAAATGTATGTTGGTGTTATTATCATTTGCAAAGAAAAATATATTAATATAATAATTATATAGTATGTGCCTACTTTTATAGTTTTTAAACAGTGTAAGAGGGTGGATTGGTTCCATCAAGCGATGTTTTAGCAAAGTTCAATATTGAATTTTAATAGTAGTATTAATTCGAATGTTCTAGCATGTCAAAAAGAAGTTAGCTGCGGTAACGTATTTCAAATATTATGGTCCTGGTCGAGCCATAGTTCGTCAACATCATGAAGCCCACGCTCTCTATTTCATAGTAACTGGAGATGTTGTGGTCAGTCAAATGGTGTTTGACGAACTACTTCAACAATATGTGTCCGTTGATGTGGGTGTGATGCACCCTGGAGATATGTTTGGAGAAGTTTCTCTTTTGCATAATATACCGAGAACCGCTACTGTGACTACTACTGGTTAGTTTGTTCATACTAGACATATCCATCAAATTGACCATAAGCGCCCGTAAAATTAGCAGATTTTTATAATAATAAAACAGATAGATACTTATGGAACAAAGGCTTGAAATAATACTAATAAGTATCTACTATAATACGTTTAAGTATAAAGTGCCCATAGTAATCATTTATTTATCACTATCCTCTGATTTTCTCCCGCTCACTCGCCTCTTTATTCGTATCTTAGTAACCGTTGTTACTTGTACAACGTGTACTGAATTGTGAGTAGGTTCCTTTAAAAATTTACGTCACCTAGGAAGTGTTTACATTATTAATCTCTAGGTCATTGCGAATTACTTGCACTCATGAAGGAGGATTTCAAAAATGTTCTTCAGGCATCTGTGCAAAAGCAGTGGGATGAAGTTAGACGTGCCATGTCCGCATTTACCTACTTTGATGCCCTTGATGAGGTAAAATGATTAATATTTAAGAGAATGTTTAGTAAGGTATGCAGAAAATAAATGATTATTGCCTTGATTGGGTAGGTAGCACGTCGTGAAGGTTGTATTGTTGCGAAGATGAAATCGTATGAGCCAAATGAGACTTTGCTCGGTGACGGTGTGGGTGTAGCCAATTTCGTTTATTTTATCCTATCAGGCAGATGTCAGATGATTGAATCTCTACAAGTGATTGTTACAACGCGTCTAGGCCGCAATTACTATGCCTTGTATGACCCTTACGTATGTATTATTTAAGATTCGTCTATAAATTTCGTAAATAACTCATACTGATATTGTTTTCATATGTTTTTTATTAAGATACCAAAAGAGGAAAGCGAACAAGATTTTGATACTAAATATTTTGGGGCATATAAAGATCTGATAAAAGATAGCAAGAGCTCCGAAGGTCGTGAATCAGTAATTAGTAAGCAGCAAGATGCTGCCACGGGAATGAAAAGCGAGTCAAAAGTCAGAGCGAGCATTTTGAAGCATCCAAGTGCAACAAAGCGCAAATCATCAGATCCTCTGGCACGAGAAAGTGCCCAAGTGGTTATAGAACAAGACACGGCTAGAGCCAGTAAAGAGAGTGCCACGACATCTGTTCAAATAACAGGGGAAGAGAATAAGTCAAAAGATTTTTTACGACCTTCAGTGCATTCGGATATGAGACCATCTGTGAGGTAAATTGGAAAATATCGTATTGTCTGGAACTAGAATAAAGCACTTTATAATATGTAATAATAAATAATAGCGTTTTTCCTTTAGGTTGAGTGTTATCAATGAAGGACCAGGAATGAGACGTCCTCCACAAAATCTTAAAACATATTTTATGCAGGTTTGAACATTTTTACATAATTTCTCATTAGTTTGTTAAATTAATTGATCACTTATTAAAACTATAGAGTTCTTAAAATTAATAGGACACGTGGTTATAATATGAAATATTTCGATACCAACGAAGAGAACCAGAAAAAAAAGCTGATAAAAATCACAAAGGCTTTCAAAATTGATTTTATTTTTAGGTCTGTCAATTAAACCCAGGTTCAAGTTTTGGGTTTGGTGAAAATATGCGTGATAGGCGCATAGTGGCATTGACCCATGTGGACTGTATGCTACTTCCTAAAATATGGTTACTACAGCGCAATACGGCTAATATTTGGACGAGAATTCAGCACTATCTTGAAAAGAAGGTACCTAATAATATTCATTTTCACTCGTCTTAACGACCATTTAAACAAATATATTATGTGAAAATATATAATTATGGTCGTATCGGACCATTGAGTTACTATGTACTACCATTGAGATACATATATGGAGCAGACACCACGAACAAAATCTGTGCGCCAAGCGCGGCGGCGCGGGGCGCGCGAATGACGGCTAGACAGTCATAGATTATGAGATGTCACCTTGATGTCACTGACTCACCGCTATAGAGGCGACACTTTGTTTCATTCTGTCTATTTTATTGGGTGCCACTCCATGCACGTTGACTTGAAATTTTCTTTGTACTTACTTAATATTTATTTTAGGTATAAACTGACTTTACTACGCGGGGCTAACAATATCTGGCATATAATATAGGATGATGTAAATAGTGACGTCATATGGAATAATTTAATTTTTTTCGGGTTTTAGGTTCAGTTAGGGCTATGGGAAGTTTCATTCCTTACAAATTGAGCCTTTTTAGAAAAAAAATAAAAGCCGTGTAAAAATTGTGTTTATTTAGTTCATCATCCTCAGAACATGTTCCCGGCTCAGAAATTGCTTGTATTGTTCCAGTACTATTGTAGCACACCTTCGGCTAAAATAAATATAATAATATAATGTTAGTGATGGCTAAAATAATATTTTATTTGTTATACAAATCCGTAAAATTTTATTATTATTACTAACATCAATACAAGGAACAGCAGACTTCTTTAGAAAACGCCTTCCCGCTTTTGTGGTATATTTATCCTCATCGCGAAAATGCAATGAACAGACGCAAGTTCTATCGGATGGTAACCAGGTTTCTTCACTGCGGTTGTTTTGGACAAATTTTACCCATTTTTCCCTTTCTTCACGGCCCAGACATGGAAACCTTGAATAGAAAAAATATTAATTACTTATCTCTGAACTAGCGGTCCGCCCCGGCTTCGCCCGTGGTACATATTTCGCAATAAAAAGTAGCCTATGTTCTTTCTCAGGGTCTAAAGATTGTCTGTGCCAAATTTCATCAAAATCGGTCCAGTAGTTTATGAGCCTATTCATTACAATCAAACAAACAAACAAAGTTTTCTTCTTTATAATATTAGTGCAGATAAATAAATAATAATTCAATTATACGTTCAAGTCAGTAGCTTATATACAATATCAGTTAAAAACTTGATTAAAATCAATTAACAAAAAAAAAAAAATTGGTGATTAAGTAATTGATTTTCATATTTCATGATTTCACCTTTTTTCAATTAACAACCAGTCTATGCTTTTCTAAATATGTAAAATTATTATTTTATACTATAAAAATATACGCCAGCAAATATTACTAACAACACTTATTTCATGCCCAATGTCATATCTTAAATTTTTAATCTATGACAAATGACGCAAAATGTCGCCCGCCAAAAATTTTGCTCTAACTAAGTTTTAAAAATTATTATCTAGTTACTTACTGATGAAAAGTTATTCCTTTGCACTTTTCCGTATTATTTGTATTATTTGTGCAATATCGTAACACACACGTAGGCATATTTGATGCGTTTCACTTTAAAACAAATAAAAAATGAGCGTGACGTTCGCGCCAATGAGCGAGCAAGCGACTGAGTGCAGTTACGCCAGATGGCGTATGTTGAGCGGAACATAAGTGATGTAGGCGGTATCGTCTCCATATTAATATTATCTCAATGTGTACTACGTACGTAGGTACGTACGTAGTACATAGTACTTAACTCAATGTATCGGACTCAATTTTTCGATGCCAAATAAGAAATCCTAATTTATTGAAATAATTTATTAAGTAATAATATTTTATTTACTTCGCTAACTGATATTGTAAATATAAAATTGATGATTTTTTTCACAGATACCCACAAAAAAGCAGTTGTTCAAAGAGTTTGTTTCGGCGAGACGTTGGCAGGAGTTTCGAGAAGAACTCGTCGATGACGTCATTGCTCGCTCGAACACCGTTAACTGGACCTCTGTCCACGATGTTCCGTATTCTATTCGTATGGAAGAAATGCTAGATATCTGATTTTAATGTTGTTATAATGCAGGATAAATTAAATATAAAGTCTGTTATATTTATGACTGATTTTTTTTAGTTTGGGCACTACGCATTTGTTTTTTTCTCTTTCATGAGAAAAAGAAAACAAATGCGTATAGTCTCATTTATCCGAAACATGCCTTTAATATTAATATATTTCATGCTAAAATACTAAATTTACTACGTATATCGTATTACGTAGCGTAACAAAGAAAAATACTGCAGATAAACTTTTAAATCTGAAACTTCAATTTATTCAGCACAGATAACTAAGTATTAGAATATAATAATAAATAATAATAGAAAATTAAAAAAAATCGCTAATAAGTAATAACCTTTTTTTATTTTAAATTATTAAGTATTTATTACTTTCTAATCTAACTTAGCATTAAAAGATTACACCTTTACAATAATATCCGCAAATATTTTTTTTTCGAAACCTGGCTAGATTTATTTAATCTATAGCAGCGATGACGACATATTTATTTACGCGTCGCGTAACCTAGGAGACCGGTTTTGGCGGGAAGAGCGCCCACGCGACATCGTTTCGAAGCCATTTTACGAGTAGATGAGAAACAACAATATAGGTAAAGTATTCGACCGCAGTGCACCGCGACGATCGAGCGCGAAACGTATTTCGACGACAGCCTTGGCTGATCGAAAATTACTATATATCTATAACAATATCATCGAGTAATAAAAGTATTTAAGTTAATTAAATAATTGCTTACCTCTAACTCCGCTGACTTCCAGAGCAGAACTCTAACGTCCATAAAAAGGTAAGCATATAAAGCGATCAATTTTCTATTTCTACTTTATAATTTATTATGATTAGAAATATATAAATATTCACTAGTAACGTAGTTAACTTTAATTGTATTTTAGTCTGAAATACAAAAAGAAAACATACGAGGAAACACGCGTTACAATTTGTAGAGCTCATAGAATATTATAATTCAACAATTTCATGCGTATTAAATTTTTCCCATTATTTTTGAAGACAGTAAATAAAAGAAACGAGAGAGTAAATATATAAAAGTTAAGTTTCCATATAAGTCTTCATTGTTATGTTCTTTTCAACTTTCATTTAGTATATGTTAGGAAGTACTTAATCCCCGCAAATAAATAATATTTTAACTTCATAAGTATTTTGAACATGCTCTATAGTATGACATCATTCTCATATTTTATGATGAAAACATAATTTCGTTACATCATAGATTACATTTTTTTATGAATGAATTTTTTATAATGACGACACTTGGATTACCTACTTTTTATTTTGGTTTTCTTATATAAATGTTTATGAAGTCTTTGAAGTCGTCTTTGAAGAATCTTATCAGAATTCGGAAGTGTAATACATGTTATGATATCTTAAATTATTCTATTTATTCTTGCTCTACAATTTAAAGAGGAACTTCATATTCATTAACTGACTGACTGACTTACGAAATACAATCAAAAATCTGGTCTTTAATATTTTTCACAATACGAAAACAAACAGATTCTAAATGTTTGCTTTAGCAAACATTTATTTTTACGTATTAGAGTTAATTTAATGTTGTGCTCTACTCCTATTAAATAACAGTGAAATATGCTAGAGTACCTAGTTAATATATTCATATTGTTTACATCTCTTTTAATGACTATGAGAAATCTGATTGAATGAATAATGATAGCAAATCATAAATCAATTTCCTAAAATATTCTGTATTAGGATTTATATTCCTAATGCCGGCTACTCACGTACCTGCCGCGGGGGCCATATTGGTACAATCTCGGTTCGTCGGCAGTTGGAGCAATTTCAGTTGTTCTCTAAATTGCCCCTGCTTGCATATACACATCACAATTAAGGAGCCAATTAAGGGTCCAATTCCAATATTGCCCCTGCGGCAGGCAGGGTTTAAGCATTAGTTAGGTAGTAACATAATCAAAACAGAAATGTACATATTTTTGTTTTTATCAGAAGTTATTTATTTACAATATTACAACAGTATTTCTGTTTAATCAACTGACCTTTCGATGTAGACGCTATCTTATTTATCTTTGAGGTCGAACAGACGATGACGGTATTTTCAGAAATATAATTATGAATAACTGCACTCAGGTTATCGAGACACGAATAACAAGCTAAATTGATTGGCACATCTTTTAAATTAAACGTTGTTAATGAAAAATATTCGTATCAAGAATCTAGTAGGTACCTAGCTAAAAATATACCTACGATTACGAATACTATTATTATGATTGTCAAATCGTGTTTGTACGTTTCTATGCCTTTATATAGAAAACGATACAAGCAATACAAGTCTAAGATTCAAGTAGTCTTTTTCTATGGACATAGAGAAGAGCTATGTTGGTAGGTATAGCAAAATTACAACACGGTAAAAGATGAAAACTGCCATTACCTAATAAGTCTCTTTATCGCGTGATATTATGGTGACAGGCTCTTCAATGCTCATAGTAATCCATAAAAATAAGCTGAACGAAAATAACTTTCATGTTTATAATCAATCATGTTGTATTGAGTTGGCAATTAAATTATTTCCGGAACTTGGTTTAATCTACACTAATATTATAAAGAGGAAAACTTTGTTTGTTTGTTTGTTTGTTTGTCTACACTAATATTATAAAGAGGAAAACTTTGTTTGTTTGTTTGTTTGTTTGATTGTAATGAATAGGCTCATAAACTACTGGACCGATTTTAAAAATTCTTTCACCATTCGAAAGCTACATTATCCACGAGTAACATAGGCTAGGTTTTATCCCGGAAATCCCACGGGAACGGGAACTATGCGGGTTTTTCTTAGAAAACGCGGGCGAAGCCGCAGGCGGAAAGCTAGTAAAAAATAAAACGACCCAAAAAATAGAAAAATTTGAATTTATTTCTCCAACAAAGAGAAAAAAGAAATGGAGTGGGAGTGTGACATGCTTTCGGCTCACCTTTGGACCAATTTTTTTTTTGATAAAATTTTTTCGGTGTAGGTACAAGAGTGAATATGTTGTGGCTAGTATGGGATATCAATATAATATAATATATTTGGACACTTTCCATTCCATGTTGATTTAATAAAGAGGCCAGGGGAGCATTTTTTTGCGTTCTTATATTATAGTAATTTGTGATATTGCTATAGACGTGCAGTTATTATTCGCCTTCTACTTGGGGGCCGTTCATAAAATACGTCACACTAAAATTAACTTTTTTTGTCCCCCTCCCCCCCGGTTGTCACGCTGTGTCACACTTTCTGTTACCCCCCTGGAAATATTTCGTCACAAAAACTAAGACCTCTCCCCCCCTAAACATGACAAATTTTGATTGATAATACACAAATTTTGATATTAGAAAATATTTTTTTTTATTTTTATAATAAAATTTAAATAAATTATTAAATATCTTAAAAAACAAAATAATATTTTTATTTATCAGAAGTCCAAGGATTATTTATTTATTATTTATTTATAATCTTTATTGCATACAAAACAAATACAAATTTCACACACACAGACAGGACATTTGATGCAAAGGGCGGCTTTATTGCTTCAAGCAATTTCTTCCAAGCAACCCGAGCAGCCAATGTATTGGAAAAAAAAAGAAAATTAAGGTAGATTATGTACACAATAGAAATAAAAAAAGGATATCACAAAATAAAATAAAAAACAACAAAATTATGACAAATAAAAACACATGAAAATAAACAGTAAAAAAAAACAAGCAAGAAAAAAAAAAAAAAAAAAAAATGACAATAATTGATAATAAAAATAATTAACAGGTTTGCAAATAGTGACACTCTGTAAATGCTCCGAAACATCTATATAATTATTGGTATTCCAACATCTTCTTCTACATCTTCGAAACTACCATCCACTACAATTTATTGTAATAAATATATAAACATTTAAATATCTGTATATTTACTAATCACTACATAGTATAAAACAAAGTCGCTTTCTCTGTCCCTATGTCCCTTTGTACGCTTAAATCTTTGAAACTACGCAACGGATTTTGATGCGGTTTTTTTTAATAGATAGAGTGATTCAAGAGGAAGGTTTATATGTATAATAACATCCATTAAATAGTGGAGAAGTACTGTTATTTTTGAGGTTTCTACTGTGATGTCGTAATTTATAATTACATTTTTTCCGCTTACATTGCAAACGCAGGCTGAACCCTACGAGTTTTATCAAAATAATGTACAAAGTATTGTACACATTGAAAAAGTCTACAGAAAAGTCCGTGATGGTATATGTCTATCTCTTATGGATAACCCACAATAACTTTTTTTTGTCATTTACTTTTTACGACAAATAATGGCTAATTTTCGAAGCGATTTTAACCAATACAACATTAATCCTTATCCAATTAAATACCTTGAATACATTGTTCATTTAATATAGATCTATATGGCCCTTTACACCGTATGATTTAAGTGAATATTTTCGAAGATATTACAGATTTAAAAATTGCGGGACGTAGCGTTTGCGGCGGTACCGGCCGGCCGCCGCGCCATTGCACCCGTGCGAAGCCGGGGCGGGTCGCTAGTACGAAATAAATGACTTCTATCATTACAAAATTGAAAAAAAAAGAGAGAACGAATACTGAGTACAGTACGGCGAACGTCACGCTGCCGTAGACCCCCTGTCCCCCCTTGTCACATCTTGTCACACTCGCGAACACCCCTCCCCCCCTTGTATGCGAACGTATTTTATGAACGGCCCCTTGTGCATTTTGTTTTTTATTTTTTTTATGTTTACTTTAACCTTTTATTAATAAGAAATAATCAATATTAAAGTTATGAAAACTTTATTTATCTCAAAATTATATAATGAAAGCACAATAATACCAATTAACATTTCTGTGATAAAAAATTCAATAAGAAATTAAACGTTAGAACTGTGCACTAGTTCTTAGACTTTAATGGAAGTTGCTGCGAAATGCGGTAATTCTGGAAGTTTCACATGCCTTTTAAGAAAAAAGAAATAGTTATGTAGGTGGATATATGGACAGAACTATCAGTTCGCTGTGACTAGTTTTGTTGAAATATTGGAAATTAAAAATCTTTCATTACTTTAAACAGCGCTCGATGTTATGAGACAGTTTTTGATTTTTTTGTCCTAATTTGCACCTACATGTATAAGTACTATTTTTAACATAGAGTTGTGAAATCTGTTATGTACTCTATATCAGTTAAACTGATATGAATTAGATAATTTAGTTTATAAGTATGTATATATTGTAGAATTGATGTAGGTAACTGTGCATAAAGCTAGGTTTGTATATTATTTAAAATAGGTAGAATTAATAATGCAGGGTAATCGAATTCCTTTTTTGGCATGTGTATAATTTTATTAAGCTACTAACATTCGAGTACAATCTAGAACAAAGAAACGAATGGCCCAAATACGATTTTATTCATTTTTCACGTTGACAGTGACTCGTACAACCTGGTACTAGCTTGGCTATTCTTTTAGGATTGTGTGACGAATATTTTTTTATGAAGAATTCATGAATTTTTACAGGGTCTATCGTTTCATATATAAAATAGATAGGTGAAATAAAATAAGGCAGTCTACAGTTATACGTTTCGTAAACTATAAACTTTACTATAAAATATTACATTTAGTCACCTTTGAGACCACACACTAAATATTTGAGTCTAGACTGATATACTCAAACTCAAACTCAAACATTTATTTATTCAATTAGACTTCTTCTAGAAGCACTTTTGAAACGTCATTAGGTACATATTTTTAACATTTACCACCGATTCGGAAAGCAGTATCTACGGAGAAGAATCGGCAAGAAACTCCATAGTTGCTCTTTTTAATCATGTCAGTTTTACAATTTTACAAATTACATATGTAACATCATAATATATTATCATAATATGCCAAAGAACAGTATATAGAGTCTAGGTTGAAGATTCTATACGAGCGATGGTTAGTTACTTCATGATTTAAAATAAATTTACTTCATTTATAATCCAGAACTATCTATAACTACCGAATCGATTTGGATAGGATACCTTTTTCTCAGGTGAGAAAGAACGCTACAATAATTATTCATAGGCTATATTTTTTATAAGTTTTTGTCCCGCATAAACCAGGGCAGAGACGAGTGGCTAGTACGTTTATAGGACTTGTTTATTGCGCATTTCTTTGCGATTTAAATTGTACAATGTATCATAGGTAATACAAGGAACATAACAATAAATAATTTCCGTCACATAGTAGTGGGCGATGGATGAAGGCGAAAAAGGAGTTAATGTGTGGGATGTTAACCGACAGGTTTTATAAAACACATTATAATATCTGTATCGAACTATATTTTCCTTAACTGTTTTCTCGTTTTTCCAGAACAAAACACATTAATAACTCACTTCTTATGTGCTGTATTATTGTTATCGTAAAATAGCTCTACTATAAATTTTAATGTTGTCGTAAAACAGTAGTAGATTGTTTATAACTATTCCAAATTCGTGGTATCTACATTTACTTTATTTTTAATTTTGCTTCTAAAACTAAAAACCTAAATCGGTAAAGGCTAAAGTGATATTTTAATCAAATCAAAAGATATTTTTTTAGGTCGACTTTGAATACCTAACATAGATACGTTCTATCAGCTAAGTAAAATGGAAATACAGCTTTCTATTTCTAGATACCTAAGGTGCACTCGGCACGCCTATGTCACGATGCTTTGGATAAGATTTATTTCGACTACTTGCCATACACGGATGTTTTTTCATACAAAACTAATCTTATGGAATTTATAGTCAGGTTCTTCATGGTTATATTTGATATTTTCACTTTTATAATAGTATGAACTATGAAGGTAGTTACAAGTTGCCTAATCAGCTGTGCACTCAATCAAACAAACTCGTTAAGAGTTTATAAATTTTAGTTATAAATGCTTTTACACTACTGTTCTATTATATTTTATGTATAGATATCTATACAAGTAATAGTCATAAATATTAATGTTCATATTCAAATACATCACACCAATATCTATAAATGTGATTGGTTGAGAATTTATGTGCACGAATAATTTTATTCGTTTATTACCCATGATTCATGAGCACTAAAACTGGGATAAATCGACATCTTCATTATGAAGTAAGTTTGTAAACAACTACGCTTTGTTTAGTATTGGGTTGTTCAATTATACTTAAGCGAAACATTACTATAATTAGAAGTGACAAAGCTGCAGTTAAGTCTTATAAAATACTGCGCTAAAATATGGATTAAAATGGTGATGGTTCATTATTAGTGAAATATTATGTAACGCAAATGTCGGGGATTGGAAATGCGGATAATATTTTAGAACTTTGGTGTAAAAAGTATTTTTCAAATTCATACAAATAGACTAGGGTAGAAGCCTTTAAAAAATATAATAAAAAGATAAAGAAAATCGCAGTCGGATGAAACCCATTAGAAAAGGAGGGGAATATGATGAAAATAAAAGGAAAAATAAATTACGGTCAATCCGAGTTCGGGAAGTGGGAGGGGGGAGCTTTTAAGAGAAAAAAATGGTTTCTCTCGATTTCCGACAAAACTACAAGTCCTACGGAAAAAAGTTCAATGGCAAAGTTGTAGGTAATTAAAAGTTCTACAACTTTTGTATTCACTATTTTTTCACATAACCTCAAAATTTAGGTGAAAAATTAAAGAAAACCAAGTTTTTGGTCTTTTATTTTTATCTACTTCAAAATTTATTTTTTTTCTACGAAATTTGGTGGGAACTTACTTTATTATGTCCCAAATACACTGTAATTTATTTGATTGAAAATATTTATTTTTTCGCCTTATTTTGAATTAATACCAAAAAAACAACCTAATTTTCAATCGAAAAGTCACCCGTCAAAATATCAGCTTTTTTCAAAAACTTGTGGAGCTTTTTGTTCATTGCAATCTCTACTTTCATATGGTGTAAAAAAAAAATAAACATTACCATAGTAAATGTTCTCAGGAAACGCATACAAACAGTGTGATAATGAGCTTTTACTAAATCAGGCAAATTTCTCAAACGACCTGAAATGTTTTTATCGACATCATTTTGCTTTTGAATATGCTGTAAAATATTAGTTGTATCGTAACTTACAACAGATGATTTTTTTCTTTTGAAATATTACCGAAAAGCCGATACAAGAGAAAATATAGAGTTCGAGGAGTGTGCCTGATTTAGTAAAAGCTCATTATCACACTGTTTGTATGCGTTTCCTGAGAACATTTACTATGGTAATGTTTATTTTTTTTTACACCATATGAAAGTAGAGATTTCAATGAACAACAAGCTCCCCAAGTTTTTGAAAAAAGCTGATATTTTGACGGGTGACTTTTCGATTGAAAATTAGGTTGTTTTTTTGGTATTAATTCAAAATAAGGCGAAAAAATAAATATTTTCAATCAAATAAATTACAGTGTATTTGGGACATAATAAAGTAAGTTTCCACCAAATTTCGTAGAAAAAAAATAAATTTTGAAGTAGATAAAAATAAAAGACCAAAAACTTGGTTTTTTTGAATTTTTCACCTAAATTTTGAAGTTATGTGAAAAAATTGTGAATACAAAAGTTGTAGAACTTTTTATTACCTACAACTTTGCCATTGAACTTTTTTCCGTAGGACTTGTAGTTTTGTCGGAAATCGAGAGAAACCATTTTTTTCTCTTAAAAGCTCCCCCTCTCCCACTTCCCGAACTCGGATTGACCGTAATTTATTTTTCCTTTTATTTTAATCATATTCCCCTCCTTTTTTAATGGGTTTCATCCGACTGCGATTTTTTTTTGTTTCAAAAATTATCTACTCTAGTCTAAAAGCTTAAAATATGTCTAAAATATAATATAACATACTAGCCGTATTCGAGTTTAATAAAATATTTTTAATAATTATACCTACCGCTTTCTGATATGAATTTTTTAAATCCTAGAGAATCCTAAAAACGATGTAACAAAAATCTCTCTTTTATATATCAGTTTAAATGAACTCTACAATATACGGGCATACCCATGGTATACCTAAGTTTATTTCTTCGGTATTCTATGTAAATGTAAAAAAAAATTATGATTACGCTGTTTGAATAAGGGAAGTAATATGTTGATGTATGTATTTATATTGATGTAGGAAATACGGTAAGGTCAAGACCAATTAGGGGCTTTATTAGAGTTCACGTTCAGAAGGTGTTCTGGTCTTTATTCATAGGTACTATCAATTGGCTGAATCAATTATTTTAATTTATTATAGACACAGGTGAGATTACGAGGTGGGTTTTCATAATAATTATGACATTATAGCACTTCTATTGGTTTTTACCAGTTTTTACTGTTCTGTGGATACGAGGGATACAGATACTATAATTTTGATCTGTGTTTGTTATATTATAATTTAAATAGATGACAAGTCCATAAAAAGTTTCTACATATAGAAAAAGGCAATAAATACTGTAGATGTCATTTGTACATTACCAAATCATGTTATAATAACGTCATTTTATTATATTTTTCATAGTAATCAGAGACGTTTTAATATTTATTTATTTCTCGAAACCCTTTGTGCATGTGATCACGAAATATTTTATTATTGGTATAATTGCTACAATCAAACTTTGCTGAATTGTAGAACCTAGATTTGCATTTTATATACAGAGAATCGAACATATAAAATCATGAAGTCAATAAAAACAAATCCAAGTACAACTAGATCGGTACGTATCTAATTAAACAAAACGAATTTATTAGTCACATTTATGATTGAATTTGAACAGGTGTTAAGAATATCACCTATATATGCTATATCACTCTTTTTGTGCTAACACTTAACTTGCCAATTTTTGCTAATTGTAATATTTTGGTGTATTCAGGCAGTGTCGCAACACCGAACTGGGATAGGAGTAGCGCGTACCGCGTCAACGTTGACAAAAAGGTCCTTCGCGTGTGACAGTCTCATGGGCATACGTCAGAACCCGTGGACACCTACAAAGCGACGTGGGCCCATCGCCGCCGAGTCTGCTAGTCCTGGTCCAGCTGTTGTATCTTTGCCTTCACTCATCGGTAATTCATTATTCTCGTATTACGTAAACATACTAAATTAAACTGATGTCACTACATATTTTTAAAGAAGGCTAATAGCTAATGAATATTTTTTGTGCCTTATGTAATTTTAATGATTCATTTCTCTGAATTTGCATAAAACCTTGCGGAATTTCAAAGAATGTCTCGTTATGGACGTCCATACCGTAATTGTTTATACTGCACGTAAATACCGGGAAACATATTGAAACAGTTGTTTTAGCATACTTATTATTGTTAAGTGATGGTATGTAGATATCGGTTTTGGCAATGGTAATATTAATTGTATTTCGTTTCTGGTTTTGTATCGAATACATCAATGTCCGCTGACATCATCCGGAGGTTATACTGTGAGTGTGAGATTACAGCTCGCAAACATTGGCCTTGCCCGTGTTCATACACAAGGTGACATCACTTTGTTTATGTTCGCCGAACCGTATTTGCCATACTACTTAGTTTTTACTTAATTTATACACTGAATCGAAAGGATATTGACGTGAGTTAATGGCTTTAAATATAGACTCGAGAAAACTTTGTTGTCGAGCGACACGCAAGTTGTTCTTAACTTTTAGTTGCCCAAAAAAGTGAAACGTGTATCAGCTGTGCCTAAGATTGCTATATTTGGGTATCATAAAACGAGCTGTGGGTGAAAACTTTTAACCTGACGAAGGTGAGCGTCGTTTAGAAAGAATTAAAGTGTGATTAAAATCGAATTAGCATCTAAATATCCAGGCGGAAGCGTTCTAACACGGGGTGATTTAAAGTTACTGCAGAGTGTTGCGGAAACAACACAGGACAGGATTTTCTTAGACCTAGAAGTTTACCAGTTAAAAATTGCCTTATTGACTATAAATGGAGTATTATACTTATATTTATTTTTGAATGTACAATGTTCATGTTATTTTCCTTGTGCAATTTATATCCATTTATTTTGCATTGAACAATTTATTTAATAATTTGTTTGGTTTAGGCAAACCACCACCAGAATCACAGAAATCTCGTGCACCAGCGTTCACATTTGGGCATAAGTTGGACCCTGCAGGAAAAGATAAGACTGGGCCGGGACCTGCAACTTATAATACAGAAGGAATGACGTCAAAAGGTAAAATTTACGAGCAATGATTATAGTTATTCTGTTCTGCATATAACTCACGTGATATCCTTCAAGTATTGCGACTATGTATTAGGTAACTCTATCTAAATGCGTAATTAAAAAAATAGCCTCTTTAACCAAACAAATGACTCTATAATTGGCTCTATCACATACGTTAATAAATTCTTTGTACAAATGTAGATGCTATTATTCAATTGTTACAATGGAGATCTTGTGTAAGATAAATGTAACTCTTATGTATGATACTTTGAACAGTATCGCAAATTGGTACTAATCGATTAGTAAATTGAATCGACTAGTTTCATAGCACGAGACATAAATACACGTATTACCTACGTATGCAAATATTAAAAATATGAATTGTATTATCGTTTTTTAATGCAGAAACTTAAAAATATAAATACTTTTCTTTAATATTTGCTAAAGGTAGAATGCCAAATACTATTCTGACGGTTTTCCAAAGAAAGTTTCTATTATTTAAATTCTTATATAACTTAATAGCTAAAAAGTGTTCTTTCGATTCGTAAAGTTACGTGTTCGCAACCATAACCAGGTCCTGACGTTATGTTTGCAGTCTGATTTGCATAAACATCGTCTGCAGTGCTTTATTTCCTCCGTTTAACAAGGATAAGAATGTAAATGAAGCAGAGATCGAAAGATCCAAGTATTGTATATCGTATGAATGAATTTTTGCCGTATGATTATTTTTGTATAATTGCGGGGTGGGTCGACATTGAATGTTAAGTTCCTCTAGTTGCATTTATCCGTTGTCGCCAAATAAGTCCGTATAAATGAAGGTGATCGACGCGGTGAGTCAGCTGCGGTCGCGTAGGTGCGAAGAGAACCCTGAATGGTCTGCTCGATTCGCTCCACATACAGCCTCAGTGGACTATCTACAACGCTTCGTGCTACTCTTGCACAAACTGGGACGCGTTTTATTTATTTAAAAAAGTTCAGTGTTTGTGTGTTTATTCTGATACAGTGCCAAAGGACTGTCGACGCAAAGGTACCTATATTGCTGGAATGTTTATTCAGCTGTTAACGAATAATATTTTAAAAAGATATCGGAAAAATAAATTTATTTTATTTATAGTTTACACTTTTAATATATTGATCTAAATGTGCTTCTGGATTTGCATTATAGGAACGTTATGCGTATAAAACCTCCTTTCGAGAACACGAAACATATGAATAAATAAATATTAAATCATCACATTATAATATTAAACGAACACGTTTTAGAATTAATATTCAATCGTATAGTTTCTTGTTTTCTTAAAGCGTGTATACTAACAATTAGACGTCTATGCTAGGCAAAGCTGAGGGCCCATCTGTGTCGTTACACGGAAGATGGCCGCCGCTAAAAGTCGCGCCCACGCCAGCTCCTTGTGACTATGAGCCGAGTAAAGCGTCAAGGGCTGTGCTCGATCACGCGCCGGCTTTTTCGATAGGTCTTCGAGTCAGCATGCCACAAGCTGGGAGTAAAACGCCAGGTGCAACGAAATTTCGGAGATGATTGTTTTTAGAAGACAAAATCGCTACATTGTTTTGTTTCATTCACTGTCATTCAAGTTTATAATTTCAGTGCTCGCTGCTTTCATGCCGTTTGGTAGTGCTAAAAGTATATTCTGTTTTTTTTTTAGTTTGGTTTGTGGTTTTGCATAAGTGTTTGTAGTATTAGCTGATGCTTGTTTGGTCATCTCGTTCATTTCAGTCTTATGGCGTTCACATTTTAGTTAATTTTTTATGTTTTATTTTGCATGTGTTCGAGTACCTCTATAGTTTAGTGCTATGTAAGCAGTTAATCATTTGTTATCTCTTTCCTAGTTAGTTTTTCGATTTCATGAGTACTTAAATCGCATTACTTTTTTATTATTTTAATTAAATACTTATGTCGTAGAAAATCGTAATTTTATCTAACCAATATTTTTTCCAATATAAATTTGGTATTTGGCTACAAATACCAAATTAATTGATAATTAACAATATCTTCTATTCAAACCTCCACAGGACCGAACGTTTATTCTATGCCACCGGTTCTCGGCGAAGCGCGAGAAGGCAGTAAGCGTGCGGCGCCCGCCTTTAGCATCACTGGGAGGGGGAAACCTTCAGAGCTGAAGGCGTCTATGCCTGGCCCTGGAACGTACACTACGGATAAAGCATCTACTGTGATAACGAAGAGGCCACCAGCTTATACCATGGCTCCAAGACGCGAATTGAAACACCCATCTGCGTCCGTGCCTGGACCCGGAGTGTACTGTCCAGAAAAGGTAATCTCCCATAATAATATTAGGTAGACCAATTACACAAACTACTCTTATTTACTTCTCTTCTAATTTTATAAGGTTCTTTATATAATTTGTTCATGATTTTAATGGAAAAATGTTTATTTTCTACTCTTGTTGTCATTCCCTTATCATTAATAATAACTAATGCGTACATAGCAATAACCTT
Organism: Colias behrii; assembly: GCA_029959065.1. Taxonomy (NCBI): domain Eukaryota; kingdom Metazoa; phylum Arthropoda; class Insecta; order Lepidoptera; family Pieridae; genus Colias; species Colias behrii. The sequence continues at coordinate 8,095,135 of JARWMC010000005.1, read as the reverse complement.
CTAAGCTAACACGACCTCACCACAAACATATCTTATGCAGGTATCGATTATGATTAGGATATAATATAGGTATATTAGAATAACTTTATTTTTTGTAATTAAATAAATTCAATTATTTATTATTATTCCAAATTAGAGTTTCATTCACTCGGTAACATTTTCAAAAAATTAAATTCAAAATGTTCATATTTAGCTGCTTCCATGATATTATTATGAGCGGTCTTAATTTTTTGGTATTCTCTTTTGATTGATTTAACGCGAGTATTATACATTTAGAAGTTTAAGACTTTTCTTTGTATAGTATTCGTTATAAATTCGATAAAAAAAATTCAATTAAAAAAAGTCTGACAAGAAATGTATTAGGGCCTGTTCTGTTGATAAAAAAATGTTACAAAAGGAATCAGTTCAGTAAAATAATCAGTTATAATATAATAGAGCTAATTCTCAGTCTATCCTTTATAGAAGAGGTTCTTATCTTCTTTCTTACCAACCATTCCAAATGTTGATGATGTGTGTGGTGGTGAGGTTATCCATAACGCCACAGCCATAGGCCATAACAGACTAACAGTGTACTAATCGTTCCAAACAATGGTCCCTACTTGAGTAGATTTGCATCCAAAGCGTAGTGGTGAGGTCATCCATAACGCCAAGCGCCATAGGCCATAATACTAACAAGGGTTGGGTGCACGGCAGGTCTGCGTGACGCTGCCCTGGGCGCCGGCGCACACGTTCGGCATCCGCCACTCGCCGTTCGCCGGTCAGTCAGTCTACTACGCCGCGCCCGAAGAGATCACCGCAAGCTAATCTCGCCCTTACGAGCTTACGCTTCACCCCTTTCGCTCATCGATTATCCTCTAACCGTATCATGTAAATTAAAGATTGTTTGTGTTTACGATGCCAGTTTATTTATTGATAATGACACAAGCGGCGATTGAAGATGTGTTGTAAGTGTTCATTTTTGCACCTTATCAATAGTTACGGTCACGCAAAAGTTTGTTGTGCAGTTCGCTGCGGTAATTGATAATGTTATTCGTAGTGCACTTTTAAGTTTTCTCTAATCGATCGTTGCTTGCTCAGTTTATTTTTCTTGTTCATAACATTTTTCATATTGGATGACATTGTTTCATTCATCACATCGTGCTTAGATAATTATTTTTTGGTTTATTACTATGAAACGTAGTTCAAGAGCACTTGCAGCTACTATGTAAAGTTTTAAATTTATATGTATTGGAAGTTTATATATATTTAGTTAATTCGATACCTTACGCTACAAAATATGTTTTCAGGGTGAACATCAAAGAGTTACAACCACAACCACGAAGCACACGTTTTCAAGCAGAATGAAAACTGAACGAACAGAAAATGTTCCTGCACCTAATGCTTACAATCCAGAGAAAGCGGATAGGTTTTTAAGAGAAAAGTCACCCGCTTTTTCATTTAGAACGAAAACTGAGATGTACAAAACACGCGATGCCCCCGCACCGAATATTTATTCACCTGAAAAGTCGCTTAATTCGCTAAAAAATGGACCGAAATATACTTTAGCAGGAAAAGGATCTGCTGAAAAACATGATGTAACTCCTGCGCCTAATTCATATGAACCGCAGAAGGCTGATAAAATGTTACATGAAAAATCACCTGCTTATACTATGAGATCTAAAGAAGTTGTTGAAAAAATAGAGCAAACCCCTGCTCCTAACGTTTATTCACCAGAAAAATCTGTTCATGCTTTACACAGTGCGCCGAAATTTACCATGTTGGGCAAAGTACATTCAACGAAAATAGAACAAACGCCAGCTCCTAACAGCTATAACCCTGAAAAAGCAGACAAAGTATTACATGAGAGCACACCAGCTTATTCGTTTAGAATTAAGGAGCAGCACATAATAAGGAGCGAATCACCTGCACCCAATGTATATTCTCCAGAGAAGTCTATGCATGTTTTGGATAGTGCACCTAAGTTCACTATGAGTGGTAAAGGTCCGACTGATAAAATTCCTGATACTCCAGGTCCAAATGTTTATTGTCTAGATAAAGCTGATAAATTATTGCATGAATCGTCACCTGCATATACGTTTCGGACTAAGGATGAGATCATAAACAAAAATAATAACCCGGCACCAAATATGTATGCACCTGAAAATTCAATGCATATGTTGGATAGTTCACCGAGTTTTACAATCGCTGGAAAAGGACATTCTCCCAAAATTGAAAATGTACCTGCTCCAAACGCTTATAGTCCCGATAAAGCGGACAAACTTCTTCATGAAAGTACTCCTGCATATACTTTTCGACCAAAACATGCTACCGACAAGCCGAGTGATACGCCAGCGCCTAATATGTACGACCCTCACTTTATAGACGGAACGCCAAAATTTAGTTTATACGGGCGAGGTCTTGATCCTAAGCCTTCTGATACACCAGCTCCAAATGTATATGATCCTCGTGTGTCGGATTCAGCTCCAAAATTCACGATTTCTGGTAAAGGAATTACTAGTAAACCTTCAGACGTTCCAGCACCGAATGCATATAATCCCCATCTTCCAGAAAATTCACCAAAATATTCCTTGTCAGGTAAAGGCCGAGATGGAAAGCCTTTGGAAACACCGGGACCTAACTATTACGACCCGCAGATTCCTAGTAGCACTCCTAAATATACTATTGCTGGAAAAGGCCCCGATGGAAAGTTCCCTGATGTTCCAGGACCTAACGTTTATAATCCCCATTTAGTTGACGGTGCACCTCATTACAGTTTATATGGAAAAGGTTATACACCAAAGCCATTTGAAACACCTGGGCCGGCCGCATATGACCCGAACTTACCACATAACTCTCCTAGCTATACTATTTGTGGTAAAGGACCTGATTCAAAAGTGTCAGATGTACCAGGTCCAAACGTTTATGATCCACACGTTCTCGACAATACCCCGAAGTATACTATCGCTGGCAAAGGTAAACCAGAGAAAATTTCAGACACACCAGCTCCTAATACTTATGATCCAGACAAACATAGATTAGATGGAACACCAAAATATACTTTTGGAACAAAAAGACCATTAGAAAAACTTCCAAACAATCCTCCTCCTAATGCGTACAACCCAGAAAAAGCTGATAATATTCTTCACGAACATTCACCAGCATATACCTTCCGGCCAAAAATTGAAAACGAAAAACCTATGAATACCCCCGCTCCTAACGCATATAATCCAGAAAAGGCAAATAGCGTTATTTTAGAGAAAACTCCAGCTTATTCCTTGGCCCCTAAGGGAAAGGATGCTAAAATAAGTGACGTTCCTGCACCTAATGCATATAATCCCGATAAGGCTGATAAGATTTTATTAGATAGTGCACCTCGATACTCATTTAGGATTAAAATGAAGCCACCAAAACAAGATGATGTTCCTGCTCCAAATAATTACAACCCTGACAAAGCTGACAAAGTGTTGCTACCAAATGCTCCACAATATACTTTCAGGATCAAGTCCAATACCTTGAAAGCTTTGGATACACCAGGTGAGTTATCTATTTTATCTTTTATGTGTAGTGGCCTTGTTGAACCCTATTACGTTACAACCAAGGAAAAAGATAACACGATTTTTATTTTTAGACACTTACAAAAAGATGATTGCCTAACAGACTTAAAAATAGAACGGCATTGACTTTATGTATCTTTGACTTTTTAGCACACATAACTCACTTTGAATCCTTACTATTATTACAACAAAGTTTACTAAAAATTTTCAAGTCATATTATTATCTATTTAATTATTTGTTTATTGTATTTTAGCTCCCAACTCATACACATTACCAATGCCCGTGAAGACTCCGCTATACACGATATCGGGTCGCCACAAGGAGCCAATCGATGAACGGATAAAAGTTCCCGCTCCAGGCACCTATAACCCAGAAAAGGGATACAAATTCGTTTTAACGTACTCGCCACAATATACCTTTGGCGTTAAGATTCAAACGGAAAAGTTTGCGGAATCACCAGGTGAGAATATAAATTAAATGTAGAAAATAAAAAATTTAATATTGTAAGTTGACTCTGTATTATGCTCAATGTGTAATTTTGTAGAAATCGTCATATTCTATGAACATAAGGGCAATTATAATAAGCCTATTATGAATTGTAAAGGTTTCCTGAGTTTCCGTGTCCAATGTATTGGAAATAAATAAAGTGTCACGCGTACCTAATGAATAAACAAAGAATAAGACATAATAAGTGTACTTTGATGGAAGCAAATATATTAAGCGTTTTATAATACAAACAATTTCCCCAGAAATCAGATTTCACATTTTGCATCCAGTTTATAAATATTGAATAATCTCAGTATCTTGCCGATAAAATAATGGACAGAGCTTTCATAAATATACAAATGTAGGTAATTTACATTTTTTAACGAATAAAAATACCTATTTTCAATAATATTGATTATCTCGCAATTCAAAAACTTCTCATGCTTACTGAGATTTTATAGTTCTTTACTTGAATATTGTCAAGTGCATAATAATGTAACGATCAATAGCGTATAAGATTTTAACTTGTTACCATATGACCATTGAAAGATTGTGCACCAATCTACATGCATGATTTCCATTTCACTTTGTTAATGAGAATTAAATTTACATAATTATTTGATATTTCGTTTTATACCATTCAAATGCTTTATAAATGACTAGCTACTCGTCCGCGCGGTGTAGTCAAATGAAAACCCCATATGGTTCCCATTCTTTTGGGAATTTTGGGATAAAAAATATCCTATATCTTAATCGAAGTTACCCTCTATGTGTGCGTCAAATTCCATGTTCAGTAGTTGTTGCGTGAAGGAGTAACAAACAAACAAACATACAAACTTTCGCATTTATAATATTAGTAGGATTTATGAAACCCGCCCGGTGAACGAATTTTTTTACTCTTCAAAAATGTCTTACATGTATATAATTATTATTTAATAGCACCGAACGCATACCGCATCCCGTCGGTGCTGGACTCGCCGGTGTACACGATGTCGGGCCGCCACAAGGTGCCGCTCGACGATCGGGATAAAGTGCCCGCGCCTGGCACTTACTCGCCGGAAAAGGTGACTATTTGTGTATATTTTGCTTTGAGTTTTAATGCACTTGATTTTTTTTTAATTTTAAATTTGTGTGTATTTTTTGAGAAATTTTGTTTGTTTAGGAAGATTATAGTTACCAAGTAAATCGTAGACCTTTGTTGCTTGCTTAACAAAACTTAGCAATCTTGGTTAAGATTTGATAATAAAAACAACGATAGGCATTTGTTTATAATATATGTAGAAATTATTAATCAATTCAGTAGTATGTAATTAAAAAGAAATATTTATCAGATTGATTATATTTTAACGTTAAGACATATTTTGTGCTCAACAGGTGCAGCTGGATAAAAAGCCGAACATAACATTCGGGATCAAACATTCGCCTTTACTTGGACAGTTGAAACCTATAGAACCCCGTCGGGTCGTCAACGAATTCATTGAAAACGAAATTAAAACGAGCAACATTAACGATGTAACACGAAAAAACGTTGATGTGCGTCAAGAAACTAATAATTATAATAATAATTATAACCATTCTACTAACACGGAGAAATATGTTACACAGAATGTAGATGATGTTATAGTCTCATCAGATCTACAAAATGGCTTACGCACTCACGTAACACAAGTGAGAACTAAGGAATTAAGGAGTACAACAGCTACACGAGAACCAGTACAAGAAACTCTAACGCAAGAAATTGTATGGATCCCGGAACAAACGCAACGACGTGGCTCCTACACGATCGAAAAATCTGATGGCAACGGTTTTGTTGAACGTTACAACAATAGCGAAGTGATTCCCGTGGAAAATGGAGTTATGAGAGTATCTGGTAGTGGGGAAAGAAGTGCGTCTAATACTCAAGAACATAGCAATGAAGTTATCCAAGGAAATGGTTTCGTCCAAAATGTTGATAAAGCAGTTCAAAGAGCTAGTGCGAATGAGAAATCTCAACGAGCGACGGAACAAGTTCTTGTGGATTCTGATGTGAAACATCTTCCTAATGGGGGCATCGCTAAATCAACTACCACTACTACTATTAAGAAAATAGGAACTGCTGCCAAAACAGCAAACGCTACTACTACAGTAACTCGTACTAAGACAGCCGTTACATCAAGAGATGTTGGTACTAAATAAATTCTTACAATACTATGCTTCGGTCATTGCATATAAAGCTTTATATTAATTTATTAAAATGAACAATTCGCTCTATTAACAAAGCGCCGTGCAGCTTGCTAGGAAACTTTCAAATTTGTTACCTATTTAATTTATAATAATATTATAAAAAATCTAAATATTTTATATGACATCAAATGTAACTATAAAACCTTATTAAAGTAATATAATAAAAATTGTTTTATAATTGTATGTTTTTCTCACTGCACACAAATAAAAGTAGGTATACGACAACATTTACCTCCTTTTATCCCTGAACTCATTGCATCGACTAATTTATAATTATTTAAATATAAGCACAATTGATTGTTAAAACGTCCGTTATTGGTGGTAATTATGAGAATTTAATCAGTGGTACATAGATCCACTTCCTGTTTTTGTAAAAGATAAAATGTCTCTCTCTGGAATTGCAGAAAATTTAAAATTTAGTATAAGTAGTTTGAATTTTCCTTATAACAAACACACAATTTTATAATGCACAGATGAGATGTTTTTTACGATAATAATAATCGGCTTCAATCCTCAGTTCGATAGGATAATATAATAGTGTGTAATGTGTATATATGTATATGGTAATGTTTCACGCAATTCGCAAATAGGTACAGTAGTTATTGAATTAAAATATTACGATTGAATCTTTTTTGACCTAGTATTCTTGGTTAACCATAATTATGAAATTTAATTGATTTAAAATAGATAACCGTATACACAGCTCCATATATTAAATGTTAAGCTAAACATTATAATCTAAAGCTACGCAAAAAATGTAGCACATTTGAGAGCATTGTTAACAATATCGCAAGTTCACATTGCTTTATCAATTTACATTCTACAGTATTCAATGAAGCGGATGTTTTGAATGATAATTTAAGTGGAGTTTTTGTATAAAGCGGAAGTGTTAAAGTATGGCCGCTGGATAAATGGGCAGTGAACTACAATGTGCGCCCACGCACCGCGAGCGTTGTCACTGAACAAGATATTGTGTTCCATGAATGTGAACAAAAGTCACTATCTCTGTTGTTCTAAGTGTTATCGCGCACATGATATTTATAGGACTTCGCAATTTTGTATTTTTTTAATGTGGTTATTGATATATGGTTATCATGTGGGTAATGGGGCTATTCCTGCTAATCAATATTGGAACTCCTAGGTTCGATTTTAGATAATACGCAAATACATAATAATTTATGAAATATTAAAAGTTTGTAATTAACATGGTAAGCAATATAGAGGCCTTGAGTGTTTTACGAGTAGATGGGTTATTGTTTTGCAGAAACCTTAACAAATGCATACTTAATTAGTAATTCAGATAACGACTTATGAGATATTTGTTTTTTTATCTGCGACTAGTAATTATGAAATTTAACAATATTTGTTGATAGATTGAAAGAATGAAAAAAAGATTATTTATGAGTAAGTTTATTATTGAAACGAAAGATATTTATTTAAATACTTAAATATTTTTGTGCCAGTTTCTATAAGGGAAATCAATCTTACTTTCTTTCCCATTCATGTCATGTCAAAGGATACTATGAGTACCTATAATGGTCGTTTCAGTTCGGGAAAAGAATCGTTAGCACTTGCTTTGTAATAAGTTTCGTTATAAAAGATATTTTCGTGAAAGCGCCCACTGAGGTAAATTGGACGAAGGTAAGCTTCTGACGTACAAAGGAACAATTAAAATAATTGCCACATTAGTGCTTATCATAAACAACAATACTGCAACCCTCTGTTAAACTTTTCTCTTTTAGTTCGCAGCGTGTTATAGTTTTTACTGAATAATGGATGAAATAAATAAAATGCGTCTCTCTGGAATAGAATTTGTTTCTCAAATAATATCATTATTCGTTAACGGCTTTTCCTCAGAAACACACTAATAAAACCGCTATTTAATAGTTCATTTTATTTAAGCCGTATCCGAAGATAATAAATGAATGAGAGCCTATAACAGTTATAGCTTTGTTTAAATACCTATAGATAATTACCGCACCCATACAAACATAACATGCAAAACATAGTTCTCTGGAAATATAATATTTTATAAAGGAATTTTAAAATTTATTATTACTATAGGTTAAAGTGTAGTGGGAAACAATGGTGTTGCTTCCTAAATCAGATTTGTGGACATAGTTTTTTTTACAATATCAACAAATGAGTCAGGCACATGTTTTAAGACATGTTTTTAAGTTATAGGAGCACCAGCACTTATGCTACACACCTTTAAAAGGAACTGTGTCAATTGTTTGCTACACAACATCATTAGAAGTTGATGTAGTGACGTAAGCACAATAATAAAGGTATGTAATGAAGTGGCGACGAGCGACACCCTGGACTGATTGACGCAAATCAACCCCGCTCCCCGCTATCGCTCTCTATAATAAGAAATACCTACATGTCCTCAATAAGGGTAATTGATTACTGTATACCGATGAAGACAAGATAAATGACTAGTATGTATAATGTTTGTACTTGATATTGAAAAGAACGTGTTCGAAGTTTACCTATATTTACGACTGCCTAATAAAAAAAGTCTAAAGTATTTCATGTTTAATAAAGTTATCTTGTAGAGTTTGAAAAAATTAAAAAAGTGTAGTAGCTTAATTCCAAATCGGTGGTAATTATAAAATCTTAAATATTTTTTGTTATAAGTACCTACTAAAACTTCCACGATATCGAGACTTCTTACATGATTGTTTATTCCCCCCCATACTTCAGAATAATTATTGTTAATTTAAGTGAAGAAGGAACAGTAGTGGTATTTTTTCTGATAGAGATCATTGTTCTTACAAGGATTAATTTCAGAAAATACTTCGATTATTTTTGTAGTTTTATATTAATTTTGTAGAGCATCTAACGGCAATGATATTTGAATTAAAATAAATAAAAGTATTTTATTTGTTCCTACTGCGAGGATTATCTCCTTCCTACACGTCGGTTATGACTGAACGAATCATTGTTTTATCATTGTTTTGAAAATTACCTACTGTAAACTCTACGACATGCGACATAATAAAATTTAGCATAACTTTAATTTGATGGATGTAAATCAGGTTCAGTTAAATTTACAGCGAAGTTGTTATATAGGATAAACCTTCAATACAGAAACTCGTAAAATCCATTTAATAGTTACAGTGAATAATGGCGTCGTAACTTTAGTTTTAGTGATAGAGAACAAAATATTTTGATAATGTTTATTTATTGTCTAGACCATAGAAATCTAAATAACAAGACACTAGAAGTCGTAAGCGCGCGTGACCTTGTCGCCACTCAGGTGACTTTCACATCACCAGTGTGTTCGTCACAGTTCAGTTGCTATGGAGACGTATGTGTGTAAACATGGTGTGTTTCAGCATTTCCCATTGCGGAAATTCTTCCACAAGTTGTAATTATACTAATAAAGGAATAATATTTCATCGGTAAATATTTTTTTTTAGAAATAATGCCGTTTTTCCTTAAAATTATAGAATATTTACAAGTATTACGAGTGTCACCATAGTAATCGAAATAACAATGAATGACACAGTTTCAACCTTATTGGAGCAAAAAGAAACAAAACGTCTCATATACTTAGGGATGTTATTCTAAAATAAACCGTAAATTAGTGCGTTAGGATACATATTAAAAAGCTTAATTTAATATTTAAGTTAGTTTTCACTAAAATCAAGTTGTCCAATAAAAGGCATAGTTTACTTGTGTGTATTGTTTAGCTATCGGTTTAAATGTGTTGATTTTGGCGACAGCGGTTTTCATACGAATTATGACATTATAGCACTTCTATGTGTCTTGTTATTTAGATTTCTATGGTCTAGACATAACAACCAAGTGTGTGTTAAATACAATGTAAGTGGATTAAATCTTGTTTACTATGTGTGAATAATATTAGGTAAGCAGTATTCCGGTGATTGACCTGAAGTTAGTGACTAAAAACAGAAGATGAAGATAAGAAGGTGACGAAAGTGGTGACTGATTTTAATTTTGATAATTTTGAGGTTTCACTCTGCCTGGTTTCAAACTTTCTTTGATAATGATTACTTAGTGAACTTCATTTTGTGAGGTTTGTAAGGATATGATTAAATTGCTCTGTTTTCTTGTTCAATGTCTAATCTGCTATATTTCTTAATCTTAAATGGTACCTACCATACCTATCAAATTTGGTAGTTCTTCAAATAAAGTTGCGTTTGTTCTCGTTTTTCCTGAGCTACATCACATAGTAACTATTGCTCAGACTTCTAAGATAATTTAACGGTTAAACTTAAAAGCTAACAGTTAATAATTGTCGTCACAGGTATATTCAAGGATAGTCTAGCCCTTTAAGCTGTCGGCATTATGTTTGAAGGTTTTTAATACGTTGTTTCTATGAAATAAAGGTAGTAACAGCGTTTGCGACATTTAACTAGTAACACGCAATAGGTCAAGGTCGATAAGTAGTTTACAGAGCCCTGGTGTAACAATTGTCATTTAGACCAATTTGTGGAATGAATGTCCAATGCGACCCGCCGTACATATATCTACATATCTGATTTAATTGGCGTAATGTTAGTCTTAACTAAGTAGATTAAATTTACTAGAACTACGTGTGAAATATTGGCTGGCGGTGGTGTGACATACATACTGAAGCTGAATACAATGTTGTGGTTGCGTCCTTGTCTATGGCATGTACCGTGGTGTCGGACGTTTAATGAGTTTCAATTTTATTGTTGTCTGCATTTTTTCAAATTAATTTAATTAGTTAAGTGAAAAATATTGCAGCACACAAAAATTTAAAGCATATATAAATAAACTTACAGACTCTTTCCTCATATATTCATTAATTAGGTACCTAGTAGGTACTTTTATTTAATTTTAGTGTGCCAGCACAGTACGTACCTTCATGCTGATATTGTCGGAGTGAAACCGGCTGAAGCCAAATTGTCTAGATTATTAATGTTACCCACATACGCTCACAGGAAGGATCAAATTATGATACCTATAAGACACGGATACGGCTTAATAAGATGATACGGCAAAAAGGATGAGCGATGGAGTTACAACCAATTTATTATATTTTCACATTTTATTTTCAACGTTGAATAATATGTTTTATCGTAAGCTTATCTTGTATTTACGAAATCTAACCCATCGGTGTAAGATACATTTCAATATTATTTTTCGTATGGTAAATGATTTAATCACAATGGCTAGTAAATATATTTTTTATAAACCTAAAGTGCACTTAACTCCGATTTAAGGCTAATCCGTTCGAATTGTGTAACCATATATGTTATCGAAAATCTGATAACAGCCATGCGTTACGGCAATGTCCTACACTTAAGTTCGTATATCATAACGACCATTACGCTCGGTTTTAGCGTAATATACATGTTATGATAACGATCGAGTATTTTGCTTTACGTTTCAATAATTTTGATGAAACGCATCGAAAAGTTATCAAGGAAGGAAGTTATATGCGCGTATTGGTAAATTACTTTAATTCATAAATTTATTAATGATTTAGATGCTAAAACTATTACAATTATTTTTAGGTATAAAATAAAGTATTCTTACATTAGAAAATGTGTAGGAGAATGTGCTGAAAGCATAATATTTACGTCGGCAAATATTTCTTTCAGCGGAGCTCTAGATTACATTTTATTTTTGTAATTGGAATTTATTCTAGTATGTACACAGGTACCTATGTACAGACATTGGGAGATTATAAGAAAGCATAATGTGTCTGTACAAATTAAGAAATTTTATGAGTTTTCTGTGAATGGTTTTAAAAAGAATTAGTTGCCAGGTCTAACTTTAATTGTATGCAAAATAAAATCTTATCATTTCACTATCTCTTAAAGTACAAACAAAAAGTTTGAGATATCGTTTGTGAGATGTCATATCAACTTGTCTGTGAAGTTTCTATATTTGTTTCTGATTGCACTATCTACTGATAAAATTTAAAGATAGTTAGAGCGGGGGCACACGATGCGTTGCGGCGGCGGTGCGGCGCCGGAGCGGTGTCGTTGCGTCGTCTTACATAGAAATATCTGTGGCATGTCACACGATGCGCTCCGGCGCCGCACCGGACTTGCAACCACCAAGACGAGGCGGGGAGGGTTGAATGCGTTGCGACGTCGGAGCGGCTGCGTTGCGACGTCGGAGCGGCACCGCTCAGTTGTTTTGCGTCACAAGGAAGGACACACGCTCGCTCGTTTCGATTTTTTTTCTAAGTATTTTTGTTTATTGTAATTGATTTCTACGTCGATTTCGGCGGTGGCGTAATAGTAGCGCCAGCAACAGACGTCTTTTACGATCCATTTTCATTAACAGACTGTCCAACGCTGCTAAGACGCCGCTGCGACATAACAACGTTACGGCGCCGCACCGCTCGTGTGCCCACTGACACGGTGAAATCTTTGCGGTGCGGCGCCGCAACGCATCGTGTGCCCCCGCTCTAAAAAGATAATAAGTTAGTTAATATTATGAGAAGTTCTAATAATATAGAAAGTGATTTAGACGAAACAGTAGATATATAGGGTCACCAAAAAATTTCAATTGACATAGGCCGCCGTGTGTAGAGTAGGGAACAAGCATGTTAGGTATTAAATTTTGTACATTATATTTATTAGAAACTTTAAAAACACGCATGGATTGAGGAAAAAAATATACACAACTTAGATAGTGTAGAGACCACAAATAGGTCATATAGTTCTTACAAATTTCAATGTATAATATCAATGTTTGTTCAATCAATAATATATCAATTCGAGATTCATTATATTCTTCTCTTGTGTACGTTGTACCTTACATTATTGCCAATCATGTCAGACATCTTGATGATGTTATTTTAAATGTTAATATTTTCCAAATAATTTTTTATTTCTTATTCAGAGACTTTAAATCAATAATTCACAATATTATTTGATAGTTTTATAAAGACTTACTTAAATTGAAAAAGCCATTCATAACATACACTGAGGAATTAGGTCCTATTAGCAGCTTATAATTCTCGCAGTATGGGGTGACCACTGGTTGGTTGCTAAGTCTCGAGGGATCCGTAAATTCATTAAAGTCTGCAATTTAATTAAGATATTGCAAGTTTTAAAAGAATAACATTTTATTAAATAGGTATATGATTTTTTCGTAAAATTGTAAATAATGTGTTCATGATTTTTCCTTTGTAGTAGAAGCTTTGTTGCATTGTATTTTGAGAAGATCTTTTATTTACTGCAGGACTAAGACAAAATAGGTAAAGTAACATAAGCCAGGCTTCGACAGAACATAATCTATTATCCTACGAGTATGACAATGTGTGTCATGAATCATGATGGATATGAGGCGTTATCAAAACTATCACGGCGAATTCGACTCTTCTGTTGGTGGGCGTTCTGCAGTGCACAATATAAATTCATAGCAACAAACATGATACCCTCATAGATCAAAATATGACACTTTTTGACCGGCTTATGTTTGATTTTATATATTTAAATATCAGTTTACGAAAATGCAATGTTGCACGAATTGTGATCATAAAACGTGCTGTGCGCAAGTTGCTGCCTAATGGTAAAATAGCGATGAACTAATTCATCGCTATTTTACCATATTTTTAATGTATCACATGCGAACATGTAGGGAGGAACATTTTGATATGCAATGTAAATTCTTCAATATTTTGTATAATATTTACTATTTGGACTTAGTACGTGGGCCACACTGAAAGTTTTGCGTAACTCATAAATAAAACAATTTATTTGAGTAATATTATATTTACTACTTTTTAAAGTATTCTCCGTTACATTTAAAACACTTTTTCATCCGATCAAACCATTTCTGGAGACATGAGGACCATTGGTCCGAGGGTATGTTTTCTGTGTGCTGTTTGAAAGCAATCACGGCCTCTTCTGGCCACGTAAATGTTTAACCCCTCATTGAATCTAAGATTTTTGGGAAAACAAAGAAATCGCACGGTGCTAGGTCAGGACTGCGTGCGGCGTGGGTCACGTGCTCTGTGTTTTCAGAAGCCAAAAATGACTTTGTTTTGTACGCGACGCGGTGTGCGCCGAAGCACTGTCATGGTGCAACAAGATGCGACTTCTAGGTCGCTTTTCCCTCATTTTTTCTAAGACATTGGGCAAACAAATAGTGGTGTACGACTCAGCATTAACAGTATTTTGTTGCTCAAGTGGGATAGTGCAGACAGAACCCGTCTTAGAGAAAAAAAAACGCAATCATTTGTTTATCGACCCTTCTCGCCCGCCTCAATTTTTTGGTTTGCTGTCACTTTCAAACACCCACAAAGAATATTGGTGATTTCTTTCTGAAATATAACAATATATTAAATGTTTCATATCCTGTTACGATATTATACCCAGCATTAGAATGTCCGTGATTGTACTTTAATAGCATTTCTTTAAACCAATCTACTCGATGTCGTTTTTGGAGTGAGTTTGTAAGCAATTCACTGGCAACAAAGCTTCCTAACTTTGAAATGTTCATGTAAAATTTTCTGAATTTGGCTCATACCAATCCCCAAATGTCCTCGAATCTCCTAATAAGTGATATGGCAATTTTCTTAAATTAGTCGTCTGACGGTAGCCATATTTTCCTCCGTGATCGCAGTTGAGGGTAGACCTTCACGAATGTCATCATGGAGAGAAACATGGCCGCGATGAAATTCAGCATATCAATGCCTTACAGTCCTCAACTGAGGTGCTTCCCTCCCAAAACTATTTTAAAGGCGAGCAGTGCAAGCTTTCGGAGAAAGCGAACTTTTAAAATCATAAAAAATCATCGCCCTAAAATGGTTTCGTGTTAGTTCCATTTTTGCTACGGACAACGAACTTCAACTTGAGATAAAAAACAATTGACAAGCGCTTCCCGCCCAATTTTTTTTTCTACAACTAATGAGACTTCATATGTTAAAAAAAACCGGCCAAGTGCGAGTCGGACTCGCGCACCGAGGGTTCCGTACAAACCTGCAAGGTTTACAAAGTTCGTTCATTACGAAATTCTTTTGATTGCGTTGACATAGAAGTTTGATTTTGTTACAGCTTAAAGGTATTATAGACCTGAGTATTTGGTATGAATTTCAATTTAATACCTCTACGCGTTTATGAGGAAATGGGTAGTAAGTTTAAAATTATTAAAAAAAAAATATATTATGTGATGTAACTAAAAATTTATGGTTTTCGTAATTTTTCCTTTATCTATGCTATAAGACGTTGCTTCGTACCAAATTTCAAGATTCTAAGTTCACGGGAAGCACCCTGTAGGTTTTGATTCCCTTGCAAGTGTCGAAAATTTGCGGCATAAACGGCTGTATCTTTTGATTGCGTTGGCTTAGAAGTTTGATTTTTTCACAGCTTCAAGGGACAGTAGACCTGAGTAATTGATATAAATTTCAGCTTCATACCTCCACGCGTTCCTGAGAAAAAGGGTCTTGACAGACGGACGGACGGACAGACGGACAACAAAGTGATCCTATAAGGGTTCCGTTTTTTCCTTTTGAGGTACGGAACCCTAAAAATACATTCAAAATCCAAACATTTATGGGTTACCCGCAACGCAAAACTTTTAGTGTGCACTAGGTAATTGATGACGTAGTGATTGTTTGATAACATTCTACGGTGCACCTAAATGTTAATGTTTGCTATCATAATAATTATGACTAAGCTATTACTAGTAGATTTGCAGTGGTCTTACACGGTAAAAATGCATAGATAGTGGGATATAGAGCTCACTTTGCTCTTTTCCTAGAGTTTGACAAGAATTTAAAAAATATGGAAATAACGGTTCAGTCCAAAATTCGTCTCTACACCTCTATATGGACAAAGTGGATAAATTTACGGAGTCTTAAGATCATTCATTAAAACTTGGTTTGGCTTCAGCTCATCTTCTAGAGATTTTTTGATAGGATGTATAGGATGGATAGAATTTATAGTAGGATAGGTGGGATCTGTTGTTTCATCAATTGACTAGATGTTAATTGATGATGTATCGATCAAATTATGCTAAACTGAGAAGGTACACAGCTGTTAATACATATTATATCTTTTCATTATTTGGGTATGGAAAACGTACCATTAATTACACTTTTGTAACAAACTTCTATGTACCGGTCATTTGACCGAATGAACGCATTTGATACACACATATCTACAGCTGTTCGATAGTACAATATGGCTGGTGATTAAGTTCTCTGTATGGTGCTTCTACTATTGGTATTATCTTGGTTTGACCGTCCGTCGCGGCGAGGTCGCGGGCGCGCCACGAGTGTAAGCGCGATTGCGTCGACATTCCGCCACACTGGATGCCGCGAATCGGACGCGTTATTGTCATTGCCTTGTAAACCATCACGTATCGTACCGTTGTAAACTTTAACAGTGACCTAATTGCTACGTCAAAGCATATGCTTACTCCCAAAACTAGTGAAACCAGTGACCATATATAGCACCAAGATGTGAAATGAGACAAAATGATTGAACATTTCCGATTGTTGCAACGCGTATTTAATTTTTTGTGACTCAGTGTACAAAGTTTCGAAGTGTTTACATCGACTGTGATTGAGACTGAGCTATTTGCTCTTGAGCAGCGCTATATTGGATGGAACGTTTAAAATAGAACGCTTGATTAAATCACGGCGTATGGAGTCTACAATGAATAGTGTTCTGGAGTTTTAAATTGATTGTGAATAGTAAATATTATCCAAAATGTTTCGCTCGCGGCTAATAGCAGCGCGTGGGATTCTTTTAATATGTTTGACAACTTTGGCGTATTCAGGTTTGCATACTATTGTCTTCCACTTGTGAACTAACTTCCTAAAAAGCACGGATTCTGTAATTTAATCTTCTTTTTATAACTAAATAGAAACTAATGGCATCTTGTTCTAATGATCAGTATAGATTTTAAAGCCAGTTATTTGTAAGTGGGGATACCATTCAATATAACTCCTATTTTTTATGACACCTCCCCTTAAAAACAAGTACCTACCTACAACGTTCTATTAATATGGACGCACTATAGGTATATATACATAAACATGTCGGCAAATTTGTTGAGAATAGGTACAAGTATAAGTACAACACCTTGTATTAGTTTTTGTTTACAATATTATTCACACGACGAAGGCATTCCGCGTAGGTAGTTTTGTTTGTTTTTATTAGGTTTGGGTATTTTTTATCAATTACTAGTTCTGACTCCAAACATTGTTTAATAAAACATTCTTAACTAAGGTTGTTTGTTTGAATATTAATTAATAATCGTATATGTAGGGAGTTAGTAACTCACGTACCTACGTATGAGAATACTTAACTAAACAACAAAAAATTTAATACTTATACAAATAAATTTGTTCTGATAATATTATCATTTTAAAGTGAAACTTTTATTACATCGTCTCAAACTTTTTGCTCTGTGTAGCGCATGTCGCGTGTATCGCGGCTGCCGAGTAGGTATACCTACTCGGCAGCCGACCGACACGCGACATGCGCTACACAAAGCAGTGTTCGGAACCGTTCGAACAGTTTCACTTTTACCGTGGTTTCATAAAACCACACAACATTTTCTTATACACGTTTCAAGTTTAACCAAACAATAAGAGAAATTGGAATATAATACTATTCTAATAGAGAATAAGAAATATGTAGTTTCTAGCATAGTTATTACCTAGCACCTAGGTACCACCATTGGCTATTTGTTTGGCATTCACAGAATTAGTAACAGTACTTAGTAGGTACGTGATTAAACTTTGTCTCAACCGGTTCACTCAAACAGTGAATATACATCCAACTAAGCAGCAGCTGTATGACAAGTTTTACATAAATTTATTTAGAATCTACATAACAACAACAATCTACATAATATTACCACATACTACTAAATAGTTACTACGTCAATATTTACATATTATACGATTTCGAATGTGTGGCTTTCTATCTATACTGATGTCACATTTGAGGCGCCAAATTTTATTGCAATAACATGTCTGGGATATTTCAGTTTGCTCACTAAATATTGTTGCTAATGCTTGCTCTGCGTACACTTTCTAGGAATATTATAATTGTATGGGTAATCGCTTTGCTAATTTAAATAATGTAAAAAAGTTGCAAATTTAACTAGTTTGTAACTAGGTATATTCGTATAATAAATAGGTATGTACCATTGTGCTAACAAATATAATACCTACCACCTTTTGTTTTGACCGATAACAAAAAATGAGAAATGCTATTTCTGATAAATTGTTTCAAACTTACTTTATACAATTAACAGAAGGTAAATAAATACTGCAAGACTATTATATTTATCCTGTGAAATGAAAATGAATGTGAAAATGAATGATTGCAACAAGCATAGTTATATGATATATCAAACCTTTGCAAATTAACTATCAGACACAAATAATAAGATCTCGAATCAATAAAATTATAGTACACGTGTACAATGAGTCAGAAAATATAAAGAATATGGATTTTTGTACACTCTGCAGACTCCGTCTTCTCGTTCGGTGACTAAGATATGCGTCATCGCTTTACTGTTACTGTCTTGCCACTGATTCATAAAATAAATAATTAAATCTATATCCAAATCCATTGAGAATATTTATAGTTTTCATTCAGAATTTAAAGTGTATGATTGCATGCTGGGTTCTGTTGATTATTGTGTCTATGGCGTGTGGAATGTGAAATGTTCACCAATAAAAAGCATCATTCATATTATTTAAACATCAATTTTAAAACAGAAACCTATATTAATTATTTTAGAACTAAAAGATCATATCTACTACAAACAATGGGAAATTAAGGAAGATAGTTGAATTACGAAAGGTACATATTACTTCAAGATGTGTCATTAACGAGACCGAGAAATGGTTAGCTTATAAAAACAAGTTCCTTTCTGGGAAAATACCGGAAGCTCCAATCTGGACATATGTAGACATATTTAGATACTCAAGATTTCTAGTTTTCCTAGCCTGCTTTTTATAATGATGATTTACCATGACCTTAAAATATATGAGTGGAAAATTAGATCTTTATTAGTCCCTAATTAGATATTATGTAGGTAGATAGTCAATACAAAAACTACTTTTATGTTTTTACAATTTTGTTCACATAATCTCAAAAAATAATGTAGGTACCTGATAAAAAATATCGACTTTCTGGTTTTGGTTTTCCAAGATTGCAATTAACTTTTCATGAAATTTTGTGAAAACTTACCTTGGCCTCTAGACAAATGGCAGAAACGCTAAGGAATAGAATCCGCTATCGATATTCAATGGCATAAGATTATGGCGTTTTGCTTGATTTCTTGACCTTCGACCAAAATTCTCATTGAGCCAGAAATCGGTAAAATTGTTTTAAATATGATTAGAAATAAAATATTAAAATTTCTTCCCAACGTTAGTTACACTGGCAGAATTGTACAAAATAAAATTGCTATTAAGTAAATAAAAATTGATTTCAATTGATAAAACATTGGTGAATAAATACAATGTTCTTCTCTCTTTACCACAACAAGAGTTGAAGAAATGGCTTACACAATTCAATCATAAAAATATTAATATCTACTTATTGATTAATAGATATGAATGATTTCTTTTATCAAAAACTAGCTGCGCTCCACGGTTTCACCCGCGTGGCTCCGCTCGGCTCCTGTTGGTCTAGAGTGATGATATATTATAGTCTTATGAATGAGCTATCTAACACCGAAAGATATTTCTGAGATTAGCGCGTTCAAACAAACAAATAAATACGGGCGGAAATGTGGTAAATTAGAAACACTATTGTAAATTACAGTTAAGAGCCCAGAACACCTACTAGTATTGTCGTTGTTAACAATCTTTGACGTAAGTTTACATAAGAGTGATCCCAAAATAAATTCAAAAGAAAACTTACGTCTTACAAACAAATATAATAGGTACTCAGACATATTATATTATCCATACATACAACACATAAATTCTGCACAAATGCATTCAATACAAACTATGATAAACATTCCTTTCATCTAAAACATTGCAATGTGTTATTAGTTAATGCGAAAAACCAAAAAACTTTTAAAGAAATATGATTGTAAATAAAATATGCGTTTGTTTTGATTGTTTCTAAAGCAATAGCGTCAAAGCACCGACCTCTACAAGGTCACTTCCAATCATTACAGTATAGCATGTTTTTCATAGTTTTATTACATCCACCTGTTATGTATTGTCGAGAATTATTAAACTACGGCGACTATAAATAAAATTATATGTTTTGTAAGAAATCGATTTTTTTCGTCCGCATTGCTCATTCTTAATGATCGAAGTTAAGATGATTTTGTATGATAAACTATATTTATAATTAAATAACAATTAATAATTACTCTTCCAATTTGACTCATTTATTAAAATTAATACCTGGGCTTTTCCTTCATGTTGCAACTTACCTAATATGATAGGTTTACAGAGGTTAATTTTTGCACTGAGACAATGCAAAGAAAACTGCGGGCTGAAGTAATCCTCATGTAAATTAACACGTTCACTGCGGCATGTCCAGTATCGGGCCATCAGCGACTACACCACAGTGCGGCGCCCAAAATCGCAGTTTTCACCGTGGTGCGGCGAGGTTTTTTATATGTTAATCAATGACTAGAAAAGAGACAAATATATTTTTGTGATCACAGTTTGAAGTAGGACTCAATTTCGTTTAAAAATCGTATGGCAAAATATTGGACACAACGCATAGAAAAGAAACCGTTTCTTTTGTGTGCGGCATGTCAAATATTTTGCCATGGACAAGCACCTCATGCCGCACTGTACTGCGAGCGCGCCGCGTGTCAGTCTCGCATAGTGATGCACCAGGACCGAAGCACTTTTCTTTTGAGTTTTTTTAAATGACAATGATACCTTAGACTTTAGAGGCTTTAGTTTTTTTACTTTCTTTTATTTCGTAGCATAAATGCAAAAATGTGATGACAGTTGTGAAAATAATATAAAACAAAAACAAAAGTTACTGAACAAATTAAAACAAAAGTTACTGAACAATTTCCTGATAGTACTCTATCAAGTACCTTGTTTTATATGTGTTTTTTTTTGTATCGACGATCTCGTTATCTGTTAACAAACAGACTGAAATATACAAAATTGATTTATATCGATATCGATGTTTTATTTTACAGTGTTTCCCATCGCTATTACTGTAAACATGCCGTATCAACGCAGTGCGGGATGGCAAATAATTTTTCACAAAATCAGGGGTTTACATTTTCTCTCATATCTTTTAAACTATTGGGTCAAACTAAAAGCTATTTATGCGGTATATACTAGACTATATATACTATTATCTGAAAAAAAAAAATTTTGAAATATCTTGAAATTTCATGAAATTATTAACCTTCAAAGTCAGAAGGTGCGATGTGATAAAAATGGCTCATGACGCACAGTGGTGAACTTGCCGATGTGAAGTATGGAAGACATGCCGCAACAACGGTAAGTTTGGCATTTTAGGTGCCGCAGTGAACGTGTTAAACGGTTGATAACGGTTTACAACAATGTAGGTTTAAACTTTAAACAGAAGCACTTACTACTCCAAAAAATTTGAGAACTATACTGTCCTTAATTATTTAGGTATTTCTAGTATCTACATAAAATACCTAGTTCTATTTTTAAGAAAACTAGCGAGTGTGGTAGACATTATGAATAAAGTGTTAGACCTTTTTAAAAAAATTATTACAAATTTTCCTTACGTTGTTTACCGTTGACCAATAAATTCCCAGGTCAGTTTTTATACTTTGCTTGACGTAAATTTGACTTTCTTGGTTTGGAAAGATTTTTTCGTCTGTGTTTAATGCATAATTTAATCGAAATTAAAGGAAAACAATGGTGAAATTCACAGACATTATGTAAATCATTATAATTAACTTTGTTGAATTACCGGATGTTACCGCTATTTATCATACGCGTATGGTATCCTGTTGGCCTGTAAAGAGCCAAGTGTCCATAAAAACAAAATTATTAAAATTAATTTAATTTTCTAAAACCCTGTTCGGGAAGTTATCAAAGCATTCTTGATTTTTTGGGTTTGTAGCTATATTTAAAAAGGTTTATGTCATTTTATCATGTACCTAAATCTATCTTCAGCCCACGATTTTTCATTATGGGATTACTTGGGAATCCTTTAACCCATAATTTACTCACACATAAAATATATCAACATTTATCTCTTTTCTGTGATTATAGAAAACATTTGTATCTACGTTATCCAAATCAATCGGAAGCTTAATTAGATAAATGAAAATAACAACGGGATCCTAATTGTTTAATTGCCGAATTGAACAGTTTGATCGAATCAATTGTGAACAGACGCACGGATCATTTGCTATACTACCGGTAGGATTAATTTCCCCAATGTTGACCACGCCTGTGTCACACCCCAGACGCAAATTAATTAAAAATGTTTTCGATAGTTACGTATACGCATTGTACGGTGCTAGTCTCGTGTTACCATTAGGCTGATAAGCTAAGTCTACTTGATCACATTCACCCTTCGCTCCGGTGTAACACTGAGCTCTCCCTCAAAAGGCCACCGTTGTTTGTCTTCCCGACATGATAAACTACTCGATAGGTGACGCACGTAAGCGTTGACAAATTAGCCACAGGAAGTTTCCATGAAAGGCTAATTTTCTTTCATTATATTATTCTGAGGCGTGGTAGCACTATGTGCTATATTATAAACATCTTTCAATATGAGGTCATCATAATATTATGTACCTAATACCTATAAGTAAAAATAATGATTCGATACACTGTCGATTTTTAATTCACATTACATTTTTGTTACCCTGTGTAGAAAACTATAGTATCTAAATAAATTACTACTGTTTATGAAAACCTATGGAAGTAAATCAAAAGTCAATAAACGATAAGAATTCCGTTCTGCTTTCCAGATGCTCAGCAAATCAATGGTCCTGTGATAACTCCCTTAAAGAAAGAAATAATATTACAAAAGGGACAAAACTTTACTATTTCGTGTAAATCTGACAAACCCGTCGAAATAAAACAACAAGAAATCCCAGAAGAAGTGATTGAATCATTTTATATGGTACAAAGAAATAAGACTGTAATTGAGGGGGATAATAAAGTGTACCAGGCTATACTCGATCTTATAAATGTTGATCAGTATGCAGTCGGCTACTATGCTTGTTTCGAAAAAGATCTAGATCCTAATACAATTTTAACTGATTTGAGAGAAGAACCTACTAACACGGAACAAGTCTCTTACATTTATATATACGTGGATGGTGAGGTTTTATTAAAAATCCTCTTAAATTATTTGGTGATTAAACAGTAGACACTTGATTTGAAATAACTTGGAATATATTTTAGGTACGGATAGTATATTTGCGCCAATGAGAGAAGTGGTTATTCCTAAAGGCAACTCAAAAGTTGTTATTGAATGTAGACCTACAACACCAGATGTTAACGTTACATTGATAGGGGTACGTATATAGGAATGCGATGATATAATATGCCTAAATAAATAATACATTGTAAACATACTCTCATTAGTTAGAGGATTTGCTACATGTATCTATAACTTAAGAAATAGAGACATGAAAATGGAATGCGTAAAATTGCTTCAAACTTTGCATGTTAAACAGCATTAAATTAAAATAACCAAGAAATGACAATGAATGAGATAATGTTTTCTATGTTTTACATATAAAGCATGAATATTTAAGGAAAATGCATTGTCTCATTTAATAATAAATCAATGCTTTGAGCTGCAAATGTTTCTTCTAATAAAGCATGTTACTTACCACCTGTGGTTTTAATAATACTATTGCTTGGACAACTCATAACAACCTTCTTGATATTCAGGACTTTGCAGAAGGGGAAAATAGTTGTAACCCGAAAATCGGGTGCACCCTCGATAGTTATATGTTAACATTTTTGGAAGACCTGATTACAATTTTCACTTGTGGCTTTAAGCGACGAAATATACAGGCAACAAAAGATGTTTTTGTAAATAAACGTAGGTGTTTAGACAACATGCTTACTTCCTTTAATTATTATCTTTGGTGTGCACCCCCGTTTTATAGCAAAAATGAAAATTCACTTGAGTGTATAAATATAATACATATTATATCGATGAATTAAAATCAAAAGTGGCATAGATAAAATACAGTTTCATGAATAGAGGTCATAAAATTGGGGTGAATGCGTTGGGTTATGTTTTTCAATACGATAACAGAACAAAACAGGAATTTATTAATTGTTAGTTAAGAAACGTTTTACAAAAACGTCTAATTCACATGAAATAAAAAATGGTATCCGATTGAAAAACATAACAATTAACATAACCATGTATTTTACTAACAAACAAGTTTAAATGGTAATATAAAAATAGCAGAATAACAAGGCGGCCGATTTCAATAAGTATTCCCCAAAAATTGGATTTTTATTGAAAGCGAAAGAAACCGGTTATATATGCGATGGACAGCGCGGAAATCAAACATTAAGGAAATATATTACTAGTAAGTAGATAGTGCTGAAATGTTGATGTCATAAGGTAGCCCAGTGTGATGGTTTCATTCGGGATTGTTTTGGCATCGTTATTTTTGTTTTGTAAAGTTTGCTGCTTGTTATCTATCTCCTATTTTCTTCTTATTATGGTGTGTGGCTTAGTGCCATTTATGTGCAACTCTTATCACTTTGTGTTAACAACTAACATACTAACATTATATATATATTTCAGTTTATATTATTATTTGTGTTTGATATTGAACGTAGTTTATTTTAACATGGAAAGTTTACCGCTAGTCAAAAAACTTATTAAATAATTCATATTTTACCAAATCATTCAATTCATTGATAATATCGGACGCTTAGATTTGCCTGCAAAATTAAATGTGTAAAAGTTTAAATAAATCATAAACATAAGACAGTTCGTTTAATATATTAAATTACGTGATGAGCTTAAATAGCAATATTAATAAAGGTGCTCTCAAAAAAACTAAGAGTTGAGATTTATTAATTTGCAGTTACAGAAGTTTAGTTTACATTTTATTTTTGTTTTGCAATAAAATCAAGAAGTACTTCAGTGTGTGTTAAATGTTTTTTTTAGTTATTTAATTTGAAATGTTCTATTTATTTTTAGACGACAATATAGAACCTCCAATACCTAATATAAAAAGCGATTCCGAATTATTCCTAAGAGGAGAAACATTTTCTATAAACTGTACAGTTGATTATCAAGCAAATTCTGCTGTTGTCTTGACTTGGCAAACACCGGATCCGTATGCAAACGTAAGTTTCAATATTTTTTTAACAGTTTTTATTATTAAATACTGTATTCATTAAATACTGTATTAAGAATTAGTAGCAAGCTTTAACATAAAAAATAAAAATATATTTTTCAGAATATTTTACATGAAACAAATGAAAGGGAAATTACTCAGGGCATTTTGTACAATAATATAACAGTTTACAATGCAACTGAAACAGACGCTGGATATTATAAATGTATATCGAAGAATAGAAATGGGAATAAGACGAGTAGAACGAGGAAAACGTACAATGGTTTGTAACACTACATACTCGTAGTTATATTTTGTTTTGACATATTTATTTGTATGAATAATAAAGTTAGGAACAAATGTTGTTTGAATTTGAATATTAACATAAACATATTGTACATATTAATCGTAAAATTCATGTTTTAGGCACGGAAGGTTACATAAAGCTAGAAAAGCTGAATATGAAAAAGATTGTGTCAACGGATCCCAATATCACACCGTTGAGGCTCTTTACGCTTGTTGAAGCCTATCCTCCAGCACAATTTTCTGTGTAAGTTAATGTATAAACTTGACTATTATTGTATTTTCAACCATCTTCTTTAATTACCTTAAGGTTCTGCAGTTTGGTGTGCTCACAGCAGCAGTTATAGAAACACGTTCCTCTCTCAGGTTATCTTTCTCAGTAACATATTACAGATACTTTATGTTATAAATTTCGTGTTACTGTGATAAAAAAGGTTAAATTCTAAAGCAGTTCTAGTTGTTGCTTATACGTAAATGATCCTAGCAAATGACTGCAATCCTAAGGTTCCAGTAATATGGTAAAATATGTACCAGTATTAATTCTTCGGTGAAACAATGGATTTTTCGGGTATAGTGCATCTGAGTAATGAGGAAAGTGAGTCTAATCAGTTTCAGGTGCAAGTCATTGCAATGAGCTAGATTCGTATTCTGGGACGTATTATTTAATTGTTCAATCACTAAATATGTTTATGCGGTCTTCCTTAACAACAAGAAACTTATTTTTTCTGTTGTAACGTTGTACGTCTTTACTTACAGCTATAAGTCTTTATAAAGAACTTATAAATTTTACCTTTTCTTCTGTCTCAATATCAACCTAATCATTTTAGGAGGATCAATTCATAAACAGTTCGACAATTAGGAATTAGGAAGTTTCGTTGAAAATTCAAATCTAACTAATTTTGATTTCAGAGTGAGAGATGGTAGTATGGAGTTACCCTCTGGTGAAAAATACTCTTTAATTTTCTATTCATCTGGTGTCGTGTTCCAAATTAATTCGTTAAATATAAACGATACTGGAAATTATACGATAATCGCAAGGAACCAGTTCAACACACGTAATATTACTTACGATATAAGGCCAAAAGGTAAACTATTATCTTAGTATTCAATGTAAAATAGGTGACTAAAAGAGTGATAAATGGTCTGTGTTTCTACTTTGTCTGTCACATATGTATCATTTATGTTAATTTTTACATATTTTGTAGATTTGCGTTATATTTTATGACTTGTAATTTTCAGCATCACCTAGCATCGAGTTTAATCTTAGTTCCAGTAAGAGGTTTTTATCAGGCACCATTGCTACTTTAATATGCAATGCAATCGGATATCCTCGGCCAACGATCAGTTGGAATTTTACAACTGACAAAGGAGAAAGACACATTTTAGAAAAACAGGTAATGTTATTATTTCTCGAGCAGGCTTTTAGTTAAAGCTTATTCAATGGTTTATCTTTTATTATTGATTTATTTATTTCAGGCTAAGAGTACCGCAGTTTCGATCATCAAAACATCGTCGATACTACAAATTCCCGTTCGTTCATCTGGAAACATAACATGCTATGCCACAAATACTATAAATCACACATCTGTTTCCCGAAAGTTCCTTGTTTACGAAATAAACAATGGATTTGGTGTTGCCAATGAAAACAATACATGGTTCTCGGAGAATGAAAGAGTGGTCATAAGTTGTTACGCTTCAAAGTACGAATTTTCAGACGTGACTTGGTTTGACGGTGAAGGAAATGATATTGCTGATAATGGTAATCTTTGGTTTAATTTTAATTTGACTTAATTTTATTTTTATTAAGTTTACCTTAATAATATGATTGTTTTAGTTAAATTGAAAGAAACTCCGTACTCATACGTTGCACAGTTGATATTTGACAGCATATCGTTAGAGCAAGCTGATAACTACACATGTGCTGGATTTAAAAACAACGAAACAAGTGAAACATTCACGATTTCTATAAGTGTAACAGGTAAATTATTATAATATTAATCATGTAAATTGTTAAAAAATAAATTTTATATGTTACAATTCCTTAGATTATATTTTTTATTTTCTTCAATCCTGTAGATTTTAACATTATTTGAAGTAATTATACTGATACTGATCATTTCATTGTGTACAGCACAACGTTTACCTGAGATAAATATTCCGAAACTGGATGAAGAAGACGTAGAAGTGATTCCATACCACCCAGTGTATCTAGTCTGCCAAGCAGATGCTGTGCCTCCACCTACAATACTCTGGGAAAAGGTAATGTTTACATAATTTATACAAACACTCGTGATTATTATTAGTGTGTGTACGTGTACGAGTGAATTATGTTTCAGACAGCCGGAGGCCCCAAAAAAAACTCGAATTTACTTAAGAAATACTTTAATAATTATAATATGTACAATGGTCTTGCCCGATGCAAGTTCTTAATATGAATGAATATAATGCAAATTGAATATAAAATGAAAACTTAAAATTACGTTACACCAATGGAATTTGCTACGTTTGTACAATACGTTCCCGTGAGAATCGTTGACTCGGCAATGTCTTAGGGATCCGTTGGCGTAACTCCTCCCCCCGAAGACCAGCAACTATTTGAGCACGGTGTGATAAAATGTTGCTGGAAACTGTGGTCCTGGCGAAGATTCGGTACAATTTTGACTGTCTTGATCTTCCGTCTTTGTATTAGGGTCGTCTTGATTCTTCCAGCACGTAACGTTCTTATAACGGATTACTTTGTAAGTTGCGAAAAGTAGCAAAGTGCCCAAAAGGAATGTATAAATTGGGACAGTGGTATGGTATATCGTCGATGTATCCTTTTCTAGTTCAATCGGTGCTTGCATCAGTACCTTAGTATGAATCTTATGCAGATCTTCCAAATTTATTGAATTCAACTTTACATGATTTTCAGGGCTGTGGTTGAAGTGTATTTCATTTAAGTCGATATTACTTATTTTCAGTGGTTGTCCTCGAATTCTATCTTGAACGTTATTGACTTTAAATTTATCTGATTCCAGGATACAATTTTCAGGAACGGTTATGAGGAAGCTGCCATCAACAGTCATGAATTCGTCCTGTTTGCATTTTAGATGTATTTTCGTCTGGTGTGGCATAGATAGGATGTAGTGTCTGTCATCCAGTCCTAGTATCATTTCTTGAGAAAGGATTACTTCCATCATCCTGCATCCTTGGCCCAAGACTTGACTTTGAATAAAATCCTGTATGCAGTCTGCTTTCGTCTGGATCTGATTGGTTTTTATCTCACAAAGATACCCATTACCGTACTTCAGGCATTCAGCCTCCATGTACAAGAAAGACTGTGTACTTGTGGCAATGAAAGGATAAGGAGGGATGAGAGCCTGCATGTACTTATTAGGAAAAACAGCTAATTTATAAAAAGTAAATGAATCCTTAGACACTATCGGAAATTTAAGAACAATTATAATCTTTTTTCCATTAAAATAATATCCTGGTTTTATTATATCGTAATATTGTCTTAATTCTAACTCTAAAATTCTATCCTTACCATATATAGTATTTAATTATTAAATGTGTTGAGGACGTACGAATGAAAGCTAATGTATTTTCAATTCTAACCAATTCTTGCAATATATCATCTACATTTTCTGTCATTATGCTAAGGATTTGGGCAAATTTAGCATATTTTATCAAACGGGATATTTTATAGTCTTGTTGCGTCATAAAAAATAATAAAGTAGAATTTATCTTTACCTGATTTTCGACAATTTTAGATATAAGTTCAGAATGACGTTTCATCCATTCTTTGCTTATACTAATATGACAATTGAATCATTAACTATTTGATCCTGATTGTGTTCTAAATTATTGATAACACTATCGTATCTTATTGCGTCTGTGTAATCTAAATTACCAGTTATGCCTTTTATTACCGATCCTAGCCCATCAATGAGACCTCTTTTTACACGACTTGGCTCAAGCGATTTAAGCTGTTCTAAAACTTGCACTAATTTAGAAGAAAGGTGCTCAATTTGATTTTCGTACAAACTTAAAGCTTCACTGTCTAGAGTCTTTTTATAGTGTATAAGTTGGTCCTGTAATGTCCTTAATTTAATGTCAATGTCATTAAGTTCTATGTATTCTAAAAACGTATGATAATGCGTCAAAAGTCTCGCTTGTCCAAGTTTAAACGGCAGTAGTCCTGGTCCATTTCCTAAGTCGTCAAGTTTTATCTCCTGTGTCATTACTACGGGGATCGTGAGAAGCATCAGTATCCTGTAACAATTTGGCGGTCTTAGGCACACGTTTAAGTCTGTGTTTTGCAACGGGGTCCTTCTTACGAGAGGTATATATATGTATAGGCAAGTTAGTTAAAACCTTATCTTTAGTATAACGGGGTGCTAATTTCTTACGGGCAGCTAATGGGTTATTGACAAATACTGTCTGACCAGGTTCGTACTGGATCTCGGGATCCCGATCCCTATTCCTATTTTCTATTAGATTAGTTCTATTTTGCAAAGAAAATTCGTTAATCGTTTTATATACTTCCTGTACTCTACTCCTGTGTGTTAATATATATTGCTGCATTAAGTGTTTTGTTAGATCAATATCTACAGGGTCTCTAGGGTCCATATGCCCAAGTATGAGGTCATAAGGCCTACATTTCGTAAAACTATGGATGGTACTATTGTATGCTAAAAGTGCGTAAGGTATTAAATGCGTCACCATAGCCTCTTTATTATTTAATCTAAGTATTCTAAGGTGTTCTAAAAGCGTGGAATGGAATCTTTCTATATTACCGTTATCATTTGGCGAATTTGGAAGTATTTTATGATGATTAATTTTATGTAAGTTAACAAAATCAGAAAAAATTTGGTTCGTAAATTCCGTGCCATTATCAGTTACAATCGTTAAAGGCAGACCGTGATGCGTTGAAAATGTTAAAAGAGCTTGCACAATACTTATAGCAGTAATATCTCGGAGGTAATAAGCTTGCGCGTACTTGGAAAACACGTCTATAATAGTTAGATATTTTTCGGTCTCAACTGTAAAAGTATCTATGTGAACAATTTCGAAAGGCTTTGTAGCTGGTGGAACAACCTTGAATTGCTGTTTAATGGGTTTCCTGTCATATTTTACCTGACCGCACATTCGTTAATAAATTTAGTAATTTCATCCTTCATTTTAGGCCAAAAATAACGTTTGGAAAGAGCTAAGTAACATTCGTTTATCCCCCGGTGGTTTGTTTTACCGTCGTGGTACTTTCTAATTAAATCCTGCTGGTTTAAGTAGTCACTGACATTTTCTATCTCGGATTTGGCTATCACAAGTTTGTATGATGAACTTTTGAACTTTTCCTGTATAATGGGAACAATATCGAACATACAGTCATATGGTTCTATTAACATCGCGGTTTTAATTTTTGGACTAACAAATTCCTTAATCATATCGACTATATCTTCCTCAAGGTAAGGTTGACGTAGTTGGAGAGAAATACGCGTGTGATTTTCAAAAGGCTTAGTTACTTTAGGCTTACGTTTAATATCGCCTACTACCGTAATGAATAATTGCCTGTGAAATTTATTTAATGGTTCATCCGTAATTGGTACCTCAAGTATAGGATTTTCTCTACTAGTATGTGCTGTTTCCGTGGATGTGCCTAGCGATATATGGTCACCTGATGGTGAATAAGCCGTTTCGGTTGAAGACCTCATTGCGTTCTGATTACGTCTAGGTGAGCTAGGATGAACTGTCTCTGTGGATGAGCTATTTGAAATATTATCTACTGATGTGTTAACTAATACGGAACTAATTTCTTCGTTATGAATTTCAACGCGAGATAGCGCGTCTGCGTTTGTGTTAGCTTTTCCCTTTTTATAAATTACCGAAAAATCATATTCACTAAGCTTAAGTTTCCACCGCGTTAGTCTTGCGTTCGGTTCTTTCATACTCATAACCCACTGTAATGGCTTATGATCTGTAACGATTTTGAATTTACGGCCAAATAAATAAGGGCGAAAGTACTTTGTTGCCCAGACTATAGCTAAAAGCTCTTTTTCTATAGTACTATAATTTAATTCACTGTCATTAAGTGTTCTAGATGCGTAACAGATAGGCTTATCAGAACCAAAAGGACCTTGCGATAAGATAGCTCCTAAAGCAAAATTTGAAGCGTCCGTTGTTAAAATGAAATCTTTACTAAAATCTGGATACTGTAAAATCGGATCATTCGTTAAGAGAGACTTACATTTCGTAAAACAATTTATGTAATCAGTATCTAAAATTATCTTCTTGCCCTTTTTCAAACACTGCGTTAGAGGTTTTGTGATACGAGCGAAATCGGGTACAAATTTTCTATAATAGCCTAATAAACCGAGAAATTGCTTAATTTGCTTTGGAGTTTTAGGTATAGGATACTTTTCAATTGCTGAAATTTTGTCCGGATTAGGCTTAATTCCGTCCTTAGAAATAACATGGCCTAAATACGATGTCTCTAATTTTAAAAATTCTGACTTGTCCATTTGGATTTTAAAATTTGATTCTCTCAATTTTGCAAAAACCTTTTCCAAATTATTCATGTGCTCTTGCAATGACGTACTAAAAACGATGATATCGTCGAGATAAACTAGGCAAATCGTGTTCTGTAGGTCTTTGAGAACATTGTCCATCACTCTCTGAAAAGTTGATGGAGAATTTTTTAAGCCCATGGGCATACGTAAAAATTCGTAGTGCCCATGCTCGACATTGAACCCTGTCTTGTGGACGTCATCAGGGTGCATTTCCACCTGATAGAATCCAGTAGCTAAATCTAAGGTGGTGAAATATTGGCAATTTCCTAGCTTATGGAGGACGTCATTTATATTGGGGATGGGATATTTATCATCTACTGTCTTTTCATTAACCTTTCTGAAGTCTACAACAAGCCGCCACTTAGTTTTACCTGAAGCGTCTGCTTTTTTTGGGACCACCCATATAGGCGAGCTCCATGCAGATGCAGAAGGTCTAATGATACCTTGTTCTAACATATTTTTTATTTGGCTTTTGACTTCTTCTCTATGAATAAATGGGTATCTGTAACTACGAGTGTGAACGGGTACCTCATCCGTTGTCCTAATTTTATGTTTAATCTTATTAGTGAACGTGAGAGGCTCTCCCTCAATGTAAAATACGTCCGCGTACCTAGCACATAATTTCTCTAAATTAATACGTTCCTCCGGATTTAAATGATCGGTTCTAAGTTTGGATAAAACTTTATCTGCGCGACGCGTAACTTTATCATTGCCAAAAACTTCCGCAGTAAAAATTTCGCAGTTAATTGGTCTATCTAACGAAAAAATAACATCATGCGGAGATGGGTTGTGCACTTCTAGAAAACCTCTATTTTCCACTACTGAAGTTAGACATTGGGGTATCACGCAGCTGCCTACAGCCTGTTCGGAAATTATGACGTCACCATTTTCGCAATTAATGGGAATTTTAACCAATTTTGACGAACCGGCAGGTATGACGTCTTCATAGAAATTAACGTTACACGAGTTATACATGAGGATAGGGTTTCGAGCATAACGCGTAATTAAAACTCTGTCCTTCAAATCAATTTTTGCGCCCCAAAATTCTAACAAATCTAATCCTATAAGCCCATTAAAGAATTCATGAAATTTATATATAAAAAGTTTTATATTTTCGCTATCCCTAAATTCTGAAAAGCACGGTATAGTTATTGAATAATTATTGCGAGTTGTCGCGTGAACGTTCGTTACCTCAAAGGGATCGTAATCTAATTTTACATGTGCAAAAAATAATTGAACTGCTTCCGGACTTATAAACGACTGATTAGCACCAGTATCTATTAATAATTTTAAAGGTGGATCTGAAATTTGTATGAAGGGAAGCTGCCTTTGCGTTTGAATGTTAAGCTCTATCTTGGCTTTTTTAAAAGGCACTTTTTCGTAAAATTTTCATTATCACCGCTAGAGGGCTTTAACTCAGGTGTCACTACCTGGGACAAGTCGCAATGCTGTTCTTCAATATAGTTACAGTCAAGGTTAGATGAGTCATAGTCATTATAATTGTTAAAGTATTGTTCAGAGTCATAGTAACAGTTATTGTCATAATTATCAAAATCATTATCAAAGTAGTAACTTTCATGAGGTATTTGGGATTCATGCATATGCATCTCCCTATTCCTAAAATTATGCGCAATTTGAGAAGATGGAATCTCTTTAGTTACATAATGACTAACGCCGCTCATTGGTTTCGGACCTTGATTTTGATTAAATTTTGGTTGTAGCCTAAAAACGTTACTTTGCGGATTATAATTCGGTGGTAAAGCGCGGAACATCTGTTGTGTTCGCGTCGGCTGCCTATTGAAATTATTAAATTGCGGCCGACCTTGAACAGGTTGATGCGTACTAGGTCTAGGCATCGGTGCAAATTGTTCGGAATTTCTTGGAACATGTGTATTATTGAATGAAAATTGGGGCCCCAAAGGCATGGGCCCTAAATTAAATTGCTTTTTATCTAATTTTTGAATACTATTCCTATTTTGCAGGTATGTCGCGTTAAGTTCCTCTTGCACGTATTCGAGGGCCTTTTCCATCGTTTCGGGCCTCATACACCGAATTCGTGACCCTAGGGGTTCTTTCAAACCGCGAACATAAGCCTGAAGGGCTACTTTTTTGTAGAGCGTACGTTTTGCTTCGATTGTACTTTCGATCACTTCGTGAAGCGAAACGTAAGTCATGATTGTACTAAAAAGTTGCTGGCACCTTTCGTAATATTCCTGAGGGGTTGAGGACCCCTGTGAAGCCATTGACAAGTCATTGTACAAAGAAATTTCATCCCTCTGGTCGGAAAAATTATTAATTAAAGCTGACCTTATACCGGCCCAATTTTCGGGAATTCCGTTCGAATTCATAAACCGAGAGGCAGAACCGGTAATTTTATTTAAAATTCCGTTTATTAAGCATAAATTTGATAATTCACTACCTGGCCCTGTACTAACATATTGGTTAACTATTAGATCGCAAATTTTTATAAATCTAGTTAAAACATTCGGATTCCCGTCGAATTCGGGAACAGGGCGTAAGGCCTTAAATATAACGTCAGGGTCATGTACAGCCATCTCTTCAAAAATACTTTCTAAGCTACCTAAATTCCTACGATTATTATCTAGATACGACCTACGAGATAACCTACTCGATGCAGGCTCCCGGGAAAATAATTCTCTCGGATGGAAAATTTTGGAAATATAAAAAATATCAAAAAGGATTAAAACTAAAAGGATAAGTAACACAGATCTATTCTATATACTTACATGAACATAATTCGGCTTCTTTCGGGATCAATGTTCGGATGTCGCCTCCAGGCCGCAGAAACCGTAGATTCTGGATCCTCGTAGCAATAGCGAAGGTCACTATCTATGCCACTTATTTTTGAGGATCCTACCGACTGCGCCAATTATGTTTCAGACAGCCGGAGGCCCCAAAAAAAACTCGAATTTACTTAAGAAATACTTTAATAATTATAATATGTACAATGGTCTTGCCCGATGCAAGTTCTTAATATGAATGAATATAATGCAAATTGAATATAAAATGAAAACTTAAAATTACGTTACACCAATGGAATTTGCTACGTTTGTACAATACGTTCCCGTGAGAATCGTTGACTCGGCAATGTCTTAGGGATCCGTTGGCGTAACTAGTGCGTAATATTCGTATTTTGATTGTAAACAGATATGTACTTTTTCACCCTCTACAACTATCACACAGTAAACTAAGCTATTTGTTATAGGACGGAGTCCCTCTAATTAACGCAACTGATGTTGTAATAAAAACTGATTATTTGAACCACACTACGGTTAACTCGACTCTCGAAATCGAGACCTCGATGCAGACAGACGGACGGGTGGACGATAACAAGGGGAAATACGAATGTATCGCAGAAAGTAGTGGAAGGACCATGAGAAAAACATACAATGTGTATTTCAAAGGTGATTTTGTAATATTTTATATCTAATGATCGATACTATTTGTGCACTACAAAATATGGCATCAAACTTTTAAACTTTAATATATATTTTTACATGAAATAGAATTATTGACAATTTAACGATTTTAACTTTGTGTATAAAAGGAATATTTACAAATAATTGAGGGTAGGTGGATTAATTCCTTAGCGTCTGCCAACTATTTGCGGGTAGGTTTATTAAGTAATCATGTCAACCCGCTAGTACTATCAAACTACCGCCAAAAAATAAGATATAATATATTCGAATTAACGTGTTTTACTCAAAAATAATAAATAGGAATAGAACAATCCGTTTACTGTCTACTAATCTTTCTTTAATATTTTCAGATAAAGCGACATACAAAACCACGTATACCATTCTAAGTGTTACCTGCGCTATTGTATTTATACTAGTCCTGTTAATTGTATATCTCACGTGGAGAATACAAAAAGAGAAACAGTTCAGGAAGGAATTAGCGGACGCTGGACTTCTATACTTTAAAGAGGGTGTTCCAAAGTCGCTAAATCCGGATTTAGGTATCGACGAGCAAGCCGAACTATTACCATACGATGACAGATTCGAATTTCCGCCAGATAAACTTGTTTTAGGTAATATTTGTTTATTTTTTTTATCAGCAGTGATAATTGTATTGTTTAAGATAATGGGATTTCATCAAGGAGTGACAAGACAAATTATTTATCCTTATGTTATTTTTAAGTTTTGATTAACATGTATAATCTATTTGAATTTTTAACGGATTTCAAATGATGTTATTAAGTAAAAATTTGATAATAACACAAAATTAGATGACAGTGCAATGTTATGATACAAAAACTCAGTGAACGGTCAGACGTGTTTACACTTTTTATCTCGTCTCGTTGGCCTTGCAATATAAAAATTTTCATTGAAATCTCAAATACTATTTAAATGATTCATGTTACCTAATGTATTTATTTTAAGTGTCTTGTACAATTATTTATTTGTTCTCAAATAGGTAAGCAATTAGGAGCAGGAGCATTCGGTGTTGTATACAAAGCCGAAGCTAGAGGCATTGTTAACGCAGAAGAAACGACTACAGTTGCTGTGAAAATGGTAAAGAAAACAGCTGATAACATGTTCATCAAAGCACTGGCTTCAGAGTTGAAGATTATGGTGCATTTGGGGAAACACGTCAATATTGTCAACTTATTGGGAGCGTGCACGAAGAATGCGGGGAAAAGTAAGAAATTATACCGTTTAAATTTCAAATTTGAATTGTTTATTCGTTAATATAGGACAAAATTGACAGAGAGCATTTCAAGGAACAAGTTAAAAAACTTACACATTTGTGAACAAGTTTATTTATTTTGTAATAATATTTTAAATGTATTTTATCATTTATGTCGTTAATTACAGAATAGTAAATGTATAAGTGTCCTCATATTAAATATTTTTTAACACATCCTATTTAATTTCAGGAGAGTTGATTGTAATTGTTGAGTACTGCAAATTCGGCAATATACACAATTACATGCTACGGCATCGCGAGGTTTTCATTGATCAGCTGACAGATAATAAAGAGAAAAACCTTGGAAAAGTGAATAGAGCATTTTCCTGTAGCAGTGGAAGCAGCGGGTAAAGTAGAAGCAACCATTAAGATTAACAAATTCGCATATTTAGCTATATTTACAAAAAAAAAGTAATTAGCTTTTTTACAACAAAATAAGTACCTATGCGAAGATAACTAAGAAGTGACATAAATTATTTTATATGAGTGGTCACTGGTCACCACATTATGTTCTTAAGGGCGGCCGAACATGGACCGCTTCAAGCAGTTGAGAGTTGAGACCGACGGCTTGAAGCCGCGACCGCGGTGAACTATGGACATTCATATAAATTTATAAAGAACTAGACTAGATTTCCGCCCGCGGCTTCGCCCGCGTTTTCAAAGGAAAACCCGCATAGTTCCCGTTCCCGTGGGATTTCCGGGATAAAACCTACCCTATGTGTTAATCCAAGTTACTTTCTATATGTGTGCTAAATTTCATTATAATCCATTCAGTAGTTTTTACGTGAAAGAGTAACAAACATCCATACATCCATACTTACAAACTTTCGCCTTTATAATAGTATTAGGATTAGGATAGAAAAAATTCGATCACGAGGCGGGACTCGAACCCGCATCCTTTCGCACAGTCTTCGCAATATGCGATATAGAGCATTGGGTCTATAATACCGGACTCCATAATATGGCACACATGCTTTGGCATTATTAAAATAACACGTAATTTCCTATAAATAGAAATCGTTAATACTATATGCGTATACTTTAAATACGTATATTTACTTTAAAGGATAAATGTTAAATTATTTAGTACCTACATAATAAAATCTAACCAATATATTTATTTTAAAATATTAAATAGACGGATACATTAATGCTT
Organism: Colias behrii; assembly: GCA_029959065.1. Classification (NCBI taxonomy): domain Eukaryota; kingdom Metazoa; phylum Arthropoda; class Insecta; order Lepidoptera; family Pieridae; genus Colias; species Colias behrii. The sequence goes on along the minus strand of JARWMC010000005.1, from coordinate 8,056,942 downwards.
ATTTATCGTATTGGTGTAACATATGTAAAATTTTATGAAGTCATCCTTTTTTTTTCAGGATGCATTCAGATTATTTCAGCTCGAATAATACTCAAGTAACAGATCACACATTTATCAATTCTGCAAATACAAATAGATCTGAGAGAAAAGGTAAATTAACTTTTTTATACCTCTAATTATTTAATCAACCTATTTCTAGGTAAATCATTGAAAAGCAAAGAAAATATGTATTTATGAAAGTTAAGCCTAGATTATAGCGATTTACATTTCAGTTTATTATAACTTGAAATAAGCTAACCCACGCAACTTCGCATGTGATTTGTCAACATTATAAGTGTGATAGTATGAACATATTATATTCGAAAGTAGGGGAGCATAACACAGTAACGCCCTTAAACTGAATAAGTATCATCACGTGATTTCCTCTAGTATTATATTTAGAACATGTGTTAAATGAGACATTTATAGCTAGCTCTCTGCTTCGATTTTTAATAAATTATTTGCCAATAAAAAAACCTACTTATAGCTACGCTTTTCATTTGTGAAAACCGGATGAAAATCGGTGCAGTTGATTGTGAGTTTATCTCCAACAGACGGACTGTTATTGATAACATCTAGTGATAGTGATATCATAAGAATTCCAGTGATGACAACACTATTTTAAAACAGTCTGTTAAATATTTAAGGCTTTGTAGTACCTATTTGAAGTTTACCTACACCTTTCATATCTTACGTAGATTCAAAACTTTATGTAACCTATTATAATTACTTCTCATGCATTAAGCATAATATAATTATATAATCATAAAACATTTGTCTTGTATTTTATCAGATAATGCAAATGCAAATCAAATTCCACACGTGGAGTTTATAAAAGGTAGGTATATTTACTTTTATGTAATGTCGATGTCGCTAAAGCACTCTTCTTGGCTTTACACGACTTTATTATGTTTAATTTGTTTTTTTTATTTGTTTAATATTTTTATCTGAAAGCAATATTTACGTGACGATTTACCATAACTGAAATTTTTAATGCACTTTACTTGTACCGATTACGATTAAGACAAGTTTATTCCTTACAATATTGAATAGAATATCGTTTAGAAGTGAAACTTCTTTAGGCGCATTGAGAGTAAAATTTCAAGGATGCGTCATGGCATTACCGTCACCGGTCACGTCATGGAGTAATGCGACGATTTTGGTATCTTTGAATCTTGCTAAAGAAGTTTTATTTTGACACGTGTGCTCGGCACACACGCTCTTTTTTTATTTCACGTTTCTTAATAATCAACAGCAGTTCAAGTTTATGTTTGCATCAATATTTCATTCCACTAATCTTACAATATAAGAAAGATGTAATAAGCTCGTATATTAATCGATGTAAGCACTTTAACTAAACTTGCATTCAATTTACTGTAGCAATTATTATCTACAAATGTATAGAATGAACTATTAAGTAATAACAACTTTTTGCAGTATCCGACACTGGTTACGTACAACCAGAATGGAGGTCAAATTACGAATGTGACTACCTTTATGAAGGGCGAAATCCAAGACCTCTAACCTCAAGAGATCTATTAGCTTGGGGATTTCAAATTGCAAGAGGAATGGAATATCTTGCAAGCAGGAAGGTAATATGATGTGTATTGTATGAAATTCTAATAGATAATAACTTATCGGGAATTAAAATTTCTCAGAACTTCGTAATAAGTAATAAATGTTTAAAAAAGAAAATATATGTTTGACTAAAAAAGGTTTTACAGTTTTTTTATGGGGAAATATTTTAAATTTCAGGTGCTTCATGGAGATTTAGCAGCCAGAAATATATTGCTTGCTGAAGACAATATCGTAAAGATTTGCGATTTTGGATTAGCAAGAAGTATTTATAAGAATGATGAATATCAGAAAAAGGAAAACGTAAGTAATTTAATCATTACGATTGGATAACGTAGACATTATAGAATGATTAACGACTTGTCGATGAAACCACAATATTTGATAGAACTTCTTTCACATTAAGGAATTAAATAGGAAGTAAAGTTAAATACATATATATATTCACATGGAATTAACGAGCGTAAAAAAGCAGACTTTTTATTTAAAGCAGCGCCCTCACATGAAACGTATACATTGTAACAGTTTACAATAAAGGTCCATGTTGAACACGTTGTAAACCTATGTAACCTTTTCACGGTCTAGTAGTTATTAACACTGCCACTAGATGTCGCTACTCTCTCGAAATTTGGAATGCCTTGGCTTTCCCGCCAAACGTATATTTTTCACAGCCTGAATAAATTTTCAATAAAATTTAATGTTGTGTTGTTGAGTCTTTTGTTACTTTTTATTGGATAGATTATAAAGAAAAATTGCTAGAAATTTTTGTAACGTTTCAATTTTTTTAATACATAGCTACATAATTAAATGTTGATTTTATTTTTCAGAGTCCTTTGCCAGTGAAGTGGTTAGCAGTAGAATGTATGACCGACCGAATATTTTCTACTCAATCGGATATTTGGTCTTTTGGTATCGTGCTGTGGGAGCTTTTTTCGTTGGCTAAAACGCCGTATCCCAACATCAGTCCGACTAACTTGCTGAAATGGCTTTTAGAGGGGTAAATATTTTCATCGACATAATATTGTTTAAAAAATCTTTCAGTTTGGCTTCATTACATATGTGATTTAAATACAGGTAAACGTATTATCGAATTAAATTAATTGTTTGTAGTTCTTTTTGTGGAGAGTCTTTTTCAAGTTTTTTTACGTACCCTACATTATAAATATTTTTTCTCTCAATTAAAATTAAAGGAGTTTCAATAAACTTTGACTATTCGACATTCGAAGACTAATTAATAGCCTGAAGATATAGAACGAGTACAACACCAGAATTATTTTCCATGTATAATAAAAACAATACAATATTTAATGGTAATTTAATCTAGGCATCGTTTGGAGAAGCCGACCTACGCGGACGACAGGCTCTATGACGTCATGCTGAAGTGCTGGGAACAGAAGCCCACCGCCAGGCCCTCCTTCTCACAACTACAAGAAATACTCGGATCCTTCTTAGAAGACAATGTTCGAAATGTAAGAAAATAGCCTCTTATAATTATAGTTATTCGTAAAATAAACACTCTTTTTATACCGAAAAATATAACGAATTGAACAACTTCTTATAATTATTCTTAAATATTCCACTCACTCTGAGTATACCGAAAGTAATAATGAATTATGTTCAGCTTTAAATATTATATTGTTAATACAATAATATTATTCTGCATAAATTAACATTAATAGACTGCTTGCGGGAATTTACTCTTTGCATTGATTAAATAATATTATTAAAAAACTAGATATTCCCTTTTTTAACTGTTGATAAATTTGTAATATTTATATATTCAGCAGCTATATAATTAATTCTTATATAGATACAGTTTTATTTTTTATATTATATTGTAACTATTGATTGGATATCTAAACTCGTGTATGTGTATGCGGTATATTTGTATTCAACAAACGACCAAGATAACAGTATCATAGGGTGTTCAGACCAGCACTTGCCTTAAAGTGATTTAAATATTAAACGCTCCTCTATACTACACTATATTGGCCTGGGGTATAGCGAACATGGAGTAAATTGGAAGATTAACATGTGCTCTTGGGATAAACCTTTTAAATAAACAATACTTCCAAATTTATTTAGTAACAGTTTTAGATTTAGTGACTTTACTTAATCGTTCTTGTAAGAAAACCAGTTTCCAATATTCAATTATATAATTATTTGATCATTGTGAATAGCGTAACTAAGGGCCGATTTCGCTTTTTAGAAAAGTCTTTTTTGTATAGGTATCTAATAAGCAACGTTGTTATTATTCTGTAAATTCTTTACGATTTTCGTTAAATAACAAAGTTGCCAGGCTCTTATTAAATACTGTCTAGTGTCTACATCTTGCATCGCCAATAAATTTTCCTTTTATGTATATTGTACTTAATAATTACATGACATATAACGGTGTATTTACATCAAACGAACATAGAGCTAGAGCTAGAGCAAGAGCAAGAGCATTCTTTCGTGATCTTTTACATTCAGTTTTATTTAGTATTAGAACATTGCATAAAATCTTTTCGAAAGCACCAAGAACAACGAAAGAATGCTCTACGCCTGTTTACACTAAAATAATTTGACATAGTGGGGTTAGAAGTTAGGGTTAGAATGAGCATTCGCTCGTTTGATCTAAATGCACCCTTACATGATTATCGAAAATTTCAGCATTACGTCGATTTGAATTCCGCATACATGGAGTTAAACGCAAAGTGTGAGGGCCAAGAGGACTATTTAGCTATGGTGTCGGCGCCTGATTTCAATAACCTCGTGACGCCGAGTCCTCATCACTATGTGAACGAAACTACGCAGTTCTTCCCACCGACGCCTACGCAGTTACAGCATGGTAAGTTTTCTTGAATCAAATGTATTTAAACGGGTTATTATTTTCGTTGAACGCATTTGAAATTGGCAATCTAGCTACATTAAATTATATTGATTAACCATTTCCTTAAAAGTTGGTGAACTATAGAGTCATATCATATTAATTTATTGAAATAATCCTATGTTTTGTACTATAAATTATAACAGAAGTTATGATTTTTTTTATACAAGTAAAGACAAAATATCCAAACAAGGCTTACTATATTTTATGTGTCGTTACAGGTACATATTACATATTATATTGCAAAAGAATATTTAAAAACATATTTTGATGCTATCTAGTTATCTAAATAAAATAAATAATTTATTCATTTAATTTCAATTTGTATTCAGGTTTCTTAATATAGATATCATGTTTATAAATTTCCCTTCACCTACAATAGATATAAATATTCCTATGAATATCGTGGGCCTTACCATATTATGCAAAGCGCCCAGGGGGCCTCGCGTAGCTTAAGGCCTTAGTTGCCATAATATGTCCAGTAAATTAAGCTTATTATAATATTATGTAGTAGGAAGTAAACAAAATATGTAGTTATAATTAGTCCCGACGTATGTACCTACTTATAAGTTTATTCGTAGATATTCAAAAGTAGACCTTTTAAATATCTACGAAGTTGGGTAGTTGATTTCACAATATTTAAAAATTTGGAAAACTATCTCCCAATCATAGCTCATAGTTTTAACAATTCATTTTGGAGTTATATTATTGTAAAATGTAAAACTATAAAAACTAGTTCTATCTAGTAATTTAATTAAACATTTTAGAAAAAAATTGAACAGTTTCCAAGTAGTAGTTACATTATATGTATAAGTTATTAGATGATCACTATAACTTAAATAATGAACAAAACGTTTTAGTTGAATTAAGAAAATAATCTTTTACTAAACAGAGTTTCGTCGTAGATGTATTAATTTTATTAGAATTCATGTTCTTGTTATTGAACAAAATTCCTCGGTAACAATTTCATCATATAAACGCATTTTTCCTTTTGTCAGACGAAACGGAAAATACGCCAGTCTGATCACGCGAAACAGATTCTTTCATACGGTAATAAAATGGTATAAGGCATGGTTGATGTAACTAACAACAAAACGTGTATGTTGAATGTATACACTGTAGCAATCTAGTTATCTTCTTATACAAACAAATACAGTAATGTATGAAACGTGTGATTATTTAACAATTCAACAAAATAAATCCTAAACAAATTGTGTTTCTTTTTATCTTTTGCACATTTTCACCTACTGTTACTAACGTTTCTAGAATATAATTATGTTAATGTATGTTGACAACGCACGATTTTCGTTTTATATTGCACGCGTATAATAATATGATAATGTAATATGAGATGTGTTTACAGACGACGAAGGCTACTTACAAATGAGCCCAGCGAACCAACGCATATTCAGTCCACGCGCTCAAGACACTAAATTTGATTTCGACGCCCGTAAATTGAACCCTAGAATGACCGAGGCAAATGGCCTCAGTTCAGAATCGACTCCGATGTTATCCCTAAACAACCTTCCAGCGAGGAGCGGTTCGGACTCCGACTACGACGGGAATTCATCCTCGTACATGCCCATGTGTCCTCGCATTGAAGAAGAATCAGATGACGTCTTCGAAGTCAAAGACAAAAACGCGAAAAACAGAGCAGTAACTAATCCGACTTACATTGCTTTTAACGAGAATAATAAGAAGCCCCTAAACATTTCCAATAATTACATTAATATAAACGTGCCCAATGGTCTAGTCAAGTAGATATCTTTTATGGCGTATCTACTCTTGTACACATTTACAATATGTATGTATGAGTATTAGAATTCATTCGTTGGTTTTGATCTCCTTATAATATTATCATTGAATACAAAATCTCATTACTTTTAATGTTTAAGCTATTTTTTTTATCGAAACTGCGTATAACGGAATGAAAGATCCGTTTTCCTTTTATGTATGATTCTTAGTAACATGATACTAAAGATTGTTAATAAATAAATGAGTATTATATTATGTTGTTGTAAGTAATACAATCTACTATTTATTGAGAAGTACAAAGATTTGTTTTAAACATAATTAAATAACTGGAGATGAAAGTTATTACTTAAAAGAGTCAGCTTATTTCGCTATATACTGGTAATTTCAGTATTTTTATGTACCCCACCACTTTTTTTTTATTAGTCATATTATATTTTTTCCATATTTACGATTTCCTAATTTATTATCATTCCTTGCTTCTTCATCTTTAATACTTTTTAGTGAAAACATTTTTGCATTTATCAAAATTTTCTATTATGTATTGTTTTTATAAACTTGATATTCAAGTTTTTATTTGCGCCGTGATAAGTTAGATGTATTATAAAAGTTAATTTAAGTTGATGGAATGTCATAAAATGTGCATGTTTTCTAGACCGGACTCTCAGTGGAGTTTCGTTTGCAAAAATCGCGGACCTAAATCTGACTTCTGATATATATTGTATAGATCCCAGACATCCTATAGACAGATGTTGCCAACCAGTTTTGTGGTCCCCCTGCCCGCACCCCGGTAATTAAATATGGCATACAAAGAAAAAAATAAAAATTTCCAAAACATGCCGTGTGGGGTATCAAATGAAAGAGCTTATTGAGTAGATCACGAATATATAGCATACTATATACATTTCTTACACTTTCTCTAAGATTTTTTTGAAAATTTACGAAAATGGTCCATTTTTGAGTTAACTTTAAACCACTATAGATTGAAAACTCATGAATATATTTTTTAAATTATTATTTTAAATAATTAACAATAGTCCATTGTTTACGATTCAATATTTCGTACAGTGAAATAGTTGCATGGGGGAGTGGGGGGAGCATTCAAAGATGGCGAGTATATTTTCAAGTTCATATAGTATATAGTTATTTTCATCAAATCCACCACATAGCTCACTTATATTATATTACGAACTATTGAATCATAAACAATGGACTATTGTTAATTATTTAAAATAATAATTTAAAAAATATATTCATGAGTTTTCAATCTATAGTGGTTTAAAGTTAACTCAAAAATGGACCATTTTCGTAAATTTTCTAAAAAATCTTAGAGAAAGTGTAAGAAATGTATATAGTATGCTATATATTCGTGATCTACTCAATAAGCTCTTTCATTTGATACCCCACACGGCATGTTTTGGAAATTTTTATTTTTTTCTTTGTATGCCATATTTAATTACCGGGGTGCGGGCAGGGGGACCACAAAACTGGTTGGCAACATCTGTCTATAGGATGTCTGGGACCTATACAATATATATCAGAAGTCAGATTTAGGTCCGCTATTTTTGCAAACGAACATCTCCTTGGAGCCTGCTCTATTCTGTTTCTGATGTTATTTATAAGACTTTTAAGTAAGTATAAGAATATTCTCTATGTATTATGTATTTATAAATATTCAAATTCTGAATGGAAAAATAAAGCATTGTTTTGAAATAAATTTTTATTCATTTTTCCTGAATGTCTTTGTTGAAATTATAAAATCATCCCTCATTTGTGAATAAAAAAGAGAATAGATTTGTTCTGTCATAGATATTGTGTTAGGAAATTATTAGCGCTGAAAACAATAGATATAAAATAATACTGGTAATACATTTTATATAAAAGGCCTTGTTAAATAAATGATAACTTCGATAAAATATTCCCATTTTTATAATTGACTAGTGACTATAATGTAATAAAAAATATTCTAGCTAAATACTCCTTTCACCACAGCAACTGCGACGCTTTCTATGGCTTCAGCAGCCTGAAAATGATTAAAAAGATATGGTTAGATTGTTACTTACTTGGTGTCTAGTTAAATTCAAAAGTTTTTTTTTTATTTTAACTGACATTAATTCTTTGTTATATTATCTATATAATATATAGGTAAGCCAAGAGCATAACAACCACAATTTGGCGAAAGTCTTTTGCCTTTAGAAGATAAAGCATAGTTCACCTCATGAAGTGGTTAGTATTAATTGTGGCGTTGACGAAGTTCATTCTCGAAGAGCTAGGTGTCAAATAACGTTTAACCAGCTAAGTACAGTATCGCATACTAAAATTATTGTTCGGCCATGTTTCGCAAAGGACTGTGACGTCCATAGGTCGAAGTAATTATAGTCTATCTTTGATAGTACGTCTTATTACTTATAGTGCAGGGTGTGGAGAGCACTTGATCTTGCGGACGGTCATCCTTGCGGTGGGCCGACCAGATAAAAAGTTGGACGTGCGCTGCACGAGTGTAGCAGGATGTCAGGGAACAGAGAAAGATGGCGAAATATTGTTAAGCAGGTTACATAGGTACCTATGCTTCTGATGTCAGATGCAACACGACAAAGAAGAAGGAGAAAGTTCTGAAATCTACTTATTTTATAGCATCGGATATTGAAATATTAACGTTTTTTTATAAATATAGTATCTATACTTACGTCTTTCAGAGCTTCGACAAATCCCAGAGGTATATCTATAAACATCCTTCCTAGACTTGAGAGAGCCTAAAAAAAACGTAAGATTATTAGTTATAGGACGATAATTATTTTAAAGTACCTAAATAACATTAAAAGAGATGTAAGTATCTAATAAAATAAAAAGTTCTATTAGTTACTGACACAATGTCTATATATTTTTTAATTAATATTAAAACAAATGATATTTACCCCATGAGGCCCATAATACTCTTTGTTTCCTGAGTCTGGTGCAGCGCTCTCATTTCCAGAACAACATACGACTACTAAAAAAGTTAAAAGTATCAATATACTCGAATCCATGTCTACCAAATAATGAAGCAATCTGTTACCGTGCCTTCTTTTTAAGTCAATGCTTGGTTTTGTTCATTGTAATGGATAACCTCCTTTACCGTAAATAATGTGGCTGCCTTAGAAGGTCTATAGTAGGTATAATTTAGTGGCACGTACATCTTAACAGTAATTACTGATTATTATCGAAAAAATATTGTTATAAGGAGTATCTTTGTGTGTTAATAATAAAAATTAGAGCAATGAAACTACTGTTGATATTTTACTAAGAAATTGCTGTTTTCACGCCGTCCACCGCGGCTTCGTAGGGATTTGGTTAAGTAATAAACTGCATATAGCCGACGTAAATGTATACTTTTCTTTAAACTACTTGAAATGCTTACAGCGAAGTGTGTGCTTCTGGTTTAGTCTAGGATCTAAATGAATATGATGAATGTGTATCTCTGGGAAATACCTAGCAGAAACAAATAATAACGATTTCCAAATTATTAGGTTTGTACATGCATAAAAATTAAATAAACTAAAATGTACCTAATCCTATGGCATTCATTAAGTATTAAATGAAATTTTATTTTTCATATAATTTAGAATGTATTTTGTATTATACTAGCTTTTCACCCGCGGCGTCGCCCGCTTTGTCTAAAACCTAATAAATTATATACTAAAACCTTCCTCTTGAATCACTCTATTAATTAAAAAAAATCGCGTCAAAATCCGTTGCGTAGGTAGTTTTAAAGATTTAAGCATACAAAGGGACATAGGGACAGAGAAAGCGACTTTGTTTTATACTACTTACGTAGTGAAGACAAAAAAAATACTTATCATTTTAAATGTTTCAATTTTCTTTTTAATCAAATATGTAATCATTCTAATGAAGATTTTTAATGATTATTATTTGTGAAACATAGGCAACAGAACATGCAATGACTGAATTATTTTTAATTTAAAAAAGAATAATTATCATTTTTATTAAAAAAATGAGCTTTCATTTTATTAGCCCCTACAGAGCTGTAGTGACCGATGGTGTATAGGAAATTAAATAAGAATACTATAATAACAATAAAATATAACTTTATTACACACTTATGACAATAATTATTATTACTGTATACATAATACTTATACTACATCTATTATATAACATCATTTTACAATTTTTTTTTACATTCACTGTTTTTTGTCATTTTCTCCATTCAGAAGAAATCCAGTAATACTTTTGTAATCTGAAAACAAAATAATAATATTAGAGGAAAATTGGCAAGAGGAGTGTTATGAAAAAATAAAAGAAAATTGTAACACTTACATCTGCACAAGCTTTTCGCATATGCTCAAAGATGTCTTTTATAATCTGAAACATTAAGGGACAATTATTAATTAACATACGTAATTAACGATGAAAAGTTTAGTCATTATAGTCCTAAAATACACTTTATAAATACATGTTCATAGGTATTCATTATGAGAGGCGCTGTTTGTAGAATGACGCCGACCGAATCAATCATCATTAGAATGTTGGAATACTAATGACTCATATATTTGAGAGAAATTTATTTAAAATCCTCTTGAATACTGCCACCATTATTTCGTTAACAATCTATTATTATTACTAATTTGTAAAAGTATTTGCACGGTACCTAAATATTCGTTTATATTTTATACACATGGTACAGAAGATATACGTTTTTTGGTTTTTCAAAAAACTTATAAAAACGATTTGAATTGAAAGCGACCTATGCAAGTAGATTATTAATTATTATTAAACAATTGTATGGATTTTAGCAGGCTAATAAAATAGTGAGATGAAGATAAGGTGGTACATAATTATGAATATTTAAGACTAACTTGAAGAACTGAAGGAACGAAACTGTATAAAATATGTTCTAAAATGTACGCACATCTGGTTTATTGGGAGCTGCAGTCGTTGTTAGCGATGGTGTGCTTGGATTGGTAGAAGCCGCTGTAGTTGACGGGGCTGCCGTGGTGTCAGCACACCAGGATGCAACCACAAACATCGCGAATACCACTAAGAGCAAACTAAAGCGTGACATTCTTTTAACGATTCACAACTGTTAACATATTTTGCCAGCTCATTTTTCTTATATATAGTCTTTTTGATAGCCGTTACGATAGCATTGTACGATTGACGTCTGAAACAAACCAAAAGGTGTGTTGTCTTTTCTTTCGTAATGAGATGCTAATTTATTTTCAGAGGCGATGGCGTCGGTTCCTTTTTACAGAAATTATGAATATTCATTGTTTGGTCAATGAGTTAATAATGTGTTCTTGAGTTTGCGGAGTAAAATAGAATGTTTACTTCAACATTTTGTTGTGCGCAGTCGGAAATAAACGTGTCCAATTTTGAGTGATATTGCCCTCGTATCCCACAAAAGAAATGTCAACGTCTTTGTTTTGGATATTTCGAAAAAAGGAAAGAACCTTTTACGTTAAGAGGTTAAGCGTGAAAAAAATTGTTTTACTTTGCGTTAAAGCTTCTATGAAAAATGACGTAGTTTAAAAAAAAAAGTACTTAAGTTGTTTTTTTTTTTTTTTTACAGTACTTTAGGGAAGCGCTTGGCCACGATCTCGCCTGATGGTAAGCTGAGATGTGGCCTAAGATGGAGCGCGCTGCCCTAGAATGTACCTGTTCACTCTCCTCTTGAAGACCTCCATATTGTACTCATCGGGGAACACAGATTCAGGAAGCATGTTCCAGTCCCTAGCGGTTCGAATAAAGAATGACGATTCGAACCGCTTTGTCCGGGTACATGGAACGTCAACCATGTGGCGATGCCTAGAATCTGTGCGCCTCGACGAACGATGGAAAAACGGGGATGGCGGAATTAGGTCGTGCAATTCCGCAGCGCACTCACCAAAGTGTATCCGGTAGAAAACCGATAAACTTGCCACTCTGCGGCGATGAGCGAGGCTCTGGAGTTTTCTGCCTACTAGCTCATCGTCGTTTATGAGCCTCTTGGCGCGCCTCTCTATTGCCTCAAGCGTCTCCAGCTGGTACTTGGCAGATCCATCCCAGAGGTGAGAGCAGTATTCCATGCACGATCGGACTTGTGCTTGATAAAGGTTGAGCAACTGTCCCGGACTGAAATACTGCCTCACCTTCGCCAGTATACCGAGCTTTTTTGAGGCTACTTGGGCTTTTGATTCAATGTATGAACCAAAATTGAGAGTAGGCGTCAAGGTGATACCAAGAAGCTCGAGGTGGTCAGTTATCGGTACGGATACACTTTGGAAAGACGGAGTCAGGTTGAATGGACTCCGTTTTGCGGTGAATAGACACGCCTGGGTCTTGGTCGCATTGAACTTGACCAGATTGGCCTCGCCCCACTCGGAGACTGCCTGTAAGGACAAGTTCATGCGTTCGACCATCGCCTCCCGTAGAGACTGGATTTGTGCCATACTGGCTCGCGCGCTGGATACATATCTCTCCACAACAGTGCTATCGTCTGCGTACCCATAGATACCGGGTTTCAGCAGATCGTTTATGTGTAGCAGGAATAAACTCAAACTCAAACTCAAACATTCATTTATTCAATTAGACTACTGTTTAGTAGCACTTTCGAATCGTCATTACATAAGTATTTTTAACATTTACCACCGATTCGGAAAGCAGTATCTATGGAGAAGAATCGGCAAGAAACTCCATAGTTGCTCTTTTAAATCATGTCAATATTACATAATATGTAACTTATATCTAACTACATAATATATCATAATATGCCAAAGAACTGTCCTGTGGTTTTTACGCGATAACCCTCCATGGGTCTTTATCGTCTATATATTCCTGAATACTGTAGTACGCTCTCTGAACTAGTACATTTTTTATATAAGTTTTAAATTTAGAACTACTAAACTCTTTAATATTGTGAGGAATTACATATATATAAAGCTACACTACCACTCACTCACTCACTCACTGACTGACATCGCTTTTCTCGGATACTACGTGGAAAGTGGGGGGGATAATTATGTGATTGTGTAGAGGTGCGCCGAGTGACCAGAGGAAAAATATAGCGATCTCGATCATCTTCGAAAACCGAGTGGACCCCTGGAGGTGCGCAAAAACGGTGATACCTGGAGGGGGGGTGTCTGAACAAAAAATGCTCAGAACCAGGGGTGGTGGAAAAATGGGGATTTTCGCGAAAACAAGATGGCCGCCGTACTTTGCCAAAATCGCCGTTTATGAATCCTTACGTCTCAAATTTGGCACACGTGCTCTGTGCGAGCCGGCGAATCGATCGGTGCCCCGTTCGAGTGGCTCCGGGCCCCAGTTTCCGACTTTCATACATTGGAAAATCCAACGGCCCGCGGAAACGGTGCGAGTTGGGTGGGGGGTCCCGGAACTAAAAATGATCACCACCCTGGGACGCTACCAGGGAGCCATAGTGGGTCGCTCGATTTTGAAATTTTTCCATTTTTGGCGCAAACATAAAAACGTAAATTTAGACGAGGTGGCGCAACGGAGAAATACACCAATGATGCATTCGTACTCGCCCAGCTCCCAGGATATCCAGAAAAATACGAAATCTTAAACTTTCCCTCATCTCGCGAAGACGGTCAACGGCCCGCGCACACGGTAGCAGCTACATCTGGGGTGCTCGAACTAAACTTGGAGTAGACCTCGAGCAATTACCACAGATAGTGAAAAAAATTCAAAATGGCGGAAAAAATGGCCGCCGCCATACAATTTCTAAAACGGCCATTTCTGGGCCGATCGCGCTGAAACTTGGCACAGGGGCTTTAATCGAGCCGCACATTAAGGTGTGATACTCATAATCGAGTTTCCACCGCTGGTTTCCGAGTTTCATACAACGCAAAATTCGACGGCTCTCCGAAACGGCGCCAGATAGCCGGGGGGTGTAGAACAAAAAAATGATCAGGAAGATGGGGCGCTACCAGGGCAATGGAGAAATTTCAAATTGGACGCAATTTTTTTTTCAAAAATGGCCAATTTTTCAAAGCAAGATGGTGGCGCCGGTTACTTTACGATCGGTCTGAAAATTGACTTCTGTGCTCTAATCAACTAGATTTACAAAACTGCATACTCAGAATTTCTCTCCGACCCCCGGTTTCCATTTTCCATACATCACGAAATTCAACGGCTCTCTGAACCGGTGGCAGGTAGGTCGGGGTTGCCGAAGTAAAAAATGCTTCAAAACCTGGTCCGCTTCCAGGCATATAAAAATTTTTGGAAAAAAGCGAAATTTTTTTTTCGAAAATTTTGTATGGAAATTTCCATAGTAGGAAGGGTAATTGAATAGCAACGGCAAAAGACGGCGCCGCGGGCTGCTTGCTGCCCGCGCACCGTGCAACCTCGAAGGTCGACAGCCTCCCGGAGTAGAAAATATTTATTAACTTTTGAACTACCGCACGAGCCAAGCGAGCGAAGCGAGCGAATCACGGCAGCGGCTGGCGTAAATATTCAAATAGGTAGCGAGGAGCGAAGCGACGAGCGTGTTAGGTTAACTTTTGAACTACCGCACTAGCCAAGCGAGCGAAGCGAGCAAGTCACGTCAGCGGCCGGCGTAAATACTCAAAGAAGTAGCGAGGAGCGAAGCGACGAGCGAGTTAGGTTAACTTTTGAACTACTGCACTAGCCAAGCGAGCGAAGCGAGCAAGTCACGTCAGCGGCCGGCGTAAATATTTAAAGAAGTAGCGAGGAGCGAAGCGACGAGCGAGTAAGGTTAACTTTTGAACTACCGCACTAGCCAAGCGAGCGAAGCGAGCAAGTCACGTCAGCGGCCGGCGTAAATACTCAAAGAAGTAGCGAGGAGCGAAGCGACGAGCGAGTTAGGTTACTTTTAAACTACCGCACTAGCCAAGCGAGCGAAGCGAGCAAGTCACGTCAGCGGCCGGCGTAAATATTCAAATAGGTAGCGAGGAGCGAAGCGACGAGCGTGTTAAGTAAACTCTTTAACAGTTTATTATGAAAAGTCACTGCCCACTATCGATTAGACACCTCAAAATGATGAAATTCGGGGATCACGTTTCAATAATTTAACCAATATTTCAATAAGTAATTTATAAACAGTTTCGACTGACTGTAGAATCGCTGTTAGCAGATGTAACAAATGGACAGGAAATTCAAATGCATTTTCAAATGACTGAAGATTTCTGCCCTGGGATGAGCCGCGAGCTGCTTGCAGCTCGCGCACCACGCACTCTCGAAGGTGGACAGCCCCCCGGAATAGAAAATATTTGAATGGGAAATTTATAAGCACTTCCGATTGACTGTGGAATCGCTGTTAGCAGATAATAGCAAATTGACGGGGAATTTTAATGCATTTTCAAATGACTGAAGATTTCTGCCCTGGGATGCTTCGCGGGCTGCTTGCAGCCCGCGCACCACGCTCCCTCGAAGGTGGACAGCCTCCCGGAATAGAAAATATTTGAATGGGAAATTTATAAGCACTTCCGATTGACTGTGGAATCGCTGTTAGCATATATTAACAAATTGACGGGGAATTTTTATGCATTTTCAACTTACTGAAGATTTCTGCCCTGGGATGAGCCGCGAGCTGCTTGCAGCTCGCGCACCACGCACCCTCGAAGGTGCGCAGCCTCTCGAAGTGGAAAATACTTGAATGGAGATTTTATAAGCATTACCGACTGACTGTAGAATCGCTGTTAGCAGATGTAACAAATGGACAGGAAATTCGAATGCATTTTCAAATGACTGCCCTATTGCTTAAACCCAGAGGCAAAAGAGGCTCGCGGGCTGCTTGCAGCCCGCGCACCACGTACCCTCGAAGGTCGACAGCATTTCAAAATAGAAAATATTTGAATTGGGAATTTATAAGCACTTCCGATTGACTGTGGAATCGCTGTTGGCAAATAATAACAAATTGACGGGGGATTTTGATGCATTTTCAAATGACTGCCCTATTGCTTCAACCCAGGGGCAAAAGGGGCTCGCGGGCTGCTTGCAGCCCGCGCACAACGCACCAGCTAGTTCTATTATATAAGCGTATACCTTGACCCATAAATGAATTTTTAACTTTAGCTAATCGGAAAAATGGCATTTCAATTCTATTCCTGTTCCTTGTGCCATAATCGTGTCTATCTCCTACTCTTGTGTGTAAGTCGGAGCTTTTGTGTACATGCAAAATATTATTAAATATATACTGTGATGGTACAGTAAGGATACCAGTATTCTTAAAATGATCTCTTAGTGAGTCCCGAGCACGTAAATTATATATAGAGCGAATGGCTCTTTTCTGTAAGATAAATATAGTTTCTATATCTGCAGCCTTGCCCCACAGTAGAATTCCATAGGACATAATGCTATGAAAGTAGCTGAAATAAACCAATCTAGCTGTATCTTCATCGGTGAGATGCCTTATTTTTCGGACTACATATGCAGCTGAACTGAGCTTACCTGCAGCGGTGTTGACATGGGCTCCCCACTGTAGTTTCTCGTCCAATGTTAACCCTAGAAATACAGTAGACTCAGTAGGATGCAATACCTCCCCGTTCAAGGTAATATCTCTGTTCAACTTTTTTACATTAGGAAGTAAAAATTCAACACAAGTGGTTTTTTTGGCATTTAATAATAAATTATTGGCAGTAAACCATTCAGATATGTGTAAAAGAGCACTGTTCACTTCGTCAACATTTGGGTCATGCCTATCCACATTAAAAATTAATGAGGTATCATCTGCAAACAGAACTATTTCACACCTATCCTGCAAATAATAGGGAAGATCATTGATATATACCAAGAACAAGAAGGGACCTAAAATTGACCCCTGTGGAACACCAATGTTAATTGACGCACCGCTAGAACGTTCTCCATTAACAACTACAGTCTGTATCCTATCATGCAGGTATGACGCTATGAGGTTCTGGGCTTTTCCTTTAATTCCATAGTGATTAAGTTTACGTAACAAAGTACAATGTTCAACGCAGTCAAATGCCTTGGAGAGGTCACAAAATATCCCCAGAGCATTTTTTGAGTTTTCCCATGCTTTATATATATGTGTTAGAAGTGCAACTCCAGCATCTGTGGTTGAGCGCCCCTTTGTGAAACCAAACTGTTTGGTGTGCAGTAAATTATTAGATGCAAAATGACTACTCAATTGGTTTAATATTAACTTCTCGAATACCTTACTTAATGTTGGTAAAATAGAGATAGGTCTATAATTGTTACAGTCTTCTTGATCGCCCTTCTTAAATAGAGGTATAACTTTACTAAGCTTTAGTAAATTAGGAAATGTACCATAGTCACAACACTTATTAAATATGAAAGCTAAATTTTTCGCAATATTTTCTATTATATTATTAACTAAATTTACGGACATTCCCCAAAGATCACAAGTATTTTTTAGATTAAGCGTCTTAAAGGCAGCAACAATATCACTAGCAGTTACGTGTCGTAATTCAAATAATGTACTGCACCCCGCAACATGGTCCCTCAAAAAGGTTTCTGCAAGTGCTGAAGACGAATTTAAACTATTAGTAATAGTAGCAGGGACACTACTGAAGAATTCTTCAAAAGCAAGCGCAACATCAGCACTTTTGTCAATAACCCTGTCATTATTTACAAGTTTTATGGTATTACTTGATTTGCTTTTACCCATTTCACCATTAATAATTGACCAAACTTTTTTAACTTTATTATCAGAGTCGCGTATTTTTTCTTTGATATATAAACGCTTTGCAGTAAAACAAACTTTTTTAAAAATTTTTGAGTAATTTCTAACATAACTAAGAAAAGATGGGTCTTTATTATATTGCTTCATACCATATAATTCATAAAGAATGTTCCTGCACCTATGTATACTAGCTGTCGCCCATTTACTAAATGGTAAATCCTTGGTAATATTTAAAGATTTAACTTTAAATATTTTTTCAAATTCATTATGTACTAAATTAAAAAGATTATTAAACATTTCACAAGGACTATTAGGAAAGGATTGATCATTTAGTACGGGCAGGGTTTTATTAATATTATTCCTAAATTTATTAATGCCTTTTTTAGTTATAGGCCTAACATTAATCCTTTTAAATGTAGGTATGCAATCCCATTCAAAAACTACTTTCTGGCCACAGTGATCCGAAGTCAATGTATTGAGAATATTTTTCTCTAAACAGATGCAGTCACAGTATATATTATCAATACAGGTTGCAGAAGTAGGTGTAATTCGTGTGGGTTCGTTAAAAAGTTTATATAGATTAAATGACTGAAATAAATTAACAATTCGTGTAGCCGTTTGTGTTTGAAAAAGTAAATCAATATTAAAATCACCACATACTATAACTTTTTTTTTACTCCTGCTTAGACGCTTTAATATTTCTTCCATGACTGTCTCAAACATATTATAGTCACTGGAAGGGGGTCTATAAACGCAAACAATAATATAACGCTCCAGCTCCACACAGGACAGTTCAATGGTCCGTTCTACAGAAAGACTAACAATGTCAGTTCGTTCTTTACATTTTACACTATCATGTACAAAAATAACAGAACCTCCGTGAATAGCCTGTGTCCTAAAGTATATACTTTTTAATTTGTAATTTTCAATATTTACTAACGACTGACATTGTTTAAGCCAATGTTCTGTTACACAAAATATTTTAATATTGTTATCATTCAAAAACAATTCTATTTCTAACAATTTGCTAGCCAAGCCTTGAATATTTTGATGCACAATGGAAAAAGACTGCTTAGCTGTTGTCTTATATACTAGTTTAAATCTAGCTTAGGGCTAGATTGTCTGTCAACACTTAACCTAGGTTGATGTATATAATTACTACTACATAAAATTATAGTAGATTGATGGTCTGATACCGAACATGTACCAGACTGGTTAATATTATATGCTATTAACATAGCAAGTTCACGCTTATATCTAGATGGCAGATACACTGTATTCTTTGTCAAAATAAAAGATTTAATACATAAGTTAATGTCAAAGTAAATAAATGCATCACGATGATGATTTGTTAGGTTATACAATTTTAAATTCATATTATGAATTAATCTATTTTGTTCTTGTGTTCAACCAGGTAGGTATGGCAAGGTACACAACATAAATTTACATTTAGTCTTACTACTAATATCTAACATTTTTTTTAATCCTATATCAATATCCTTATTATTTATATTTAAACTGTCCCCATATAATATAATTACAATATTATTCTTATTAAAGCTGAAATGATCCAATGATTTGATTATATATTTATATGAGCTATTAGGTTAATAGTGTTGCGGAGAGAACTGATCCCTGAGGGACCCCGGCATTAATAGTCATTTGGTCGGACGAGCAACCGTCGACGACTACTCGAATCGACCGATCTCTCAGGAAATCTGAGATCCATGCGCAAAAACCGGTAGGCAGACCGTATGATGGAAGCTTGCCGATAAGACTATCATGCCAGACCCTATCGAAGGCCTTAAGTATCATTCAGCTAAAATAAATAAGTGCAATAACAAAGATATATCTTTGAAGCTTTTAACTAACGAGTGCTGCGGACACTACAACTGTAATAATGTATGTAACAATAGGTACATGATAAATGATTACGCATATTATAATGAACTGTGTTACATATTAATTAAACGTCGTTGAAGCACAAGTAAATGTATTAATTTCATGAATGTTATTAATAAATTATTTTAAAATATTGTTTTAAAACTATAGAAATGCATATTGCATATTATCAATAGGTAAGTATACTGAATTTCCTTGTTAATAATGTACTTAGGAAATGGAAGTAAGTCACTTAAGTGGCTGGTAAATTTATTCTATACGATTATTTGACGATGTATAATATGATTTTAAATTATCGAAGATAGAGAAAGGAGCGAAATTATAGATTGGTATCTATACAAAAAAATCGCATCACTACAAAGGAAAGGTCTTATTTAAATATATTCATACAGCGATTTACTTTATTTTACAATTTTCAAAAAAGCTTCATTGTAATAGGAATAGAAACTACCCCACTTAATTATTAGAAGGCCACAAGTAATATTAAAATGGACTAAATTATTTGCGTTTAAAAGTCTTTATCTAAAGTACATCTGTTCAGTGCCATGAATTGGAAAGAATTGTCAATAATTTTTTCATACATAAAAGGCTTTTTAATTTTTTCATACATTGTCGGATAAAACACGCTGAAGCAGCCTTTGACCTTTTTAAACTTGACATGATGCCTTTGTGAATCAACCGTGGGCCGTAAACCTTTTTGCTTCTAAATATTATAATGTTTATGCATAGTCACTAATATTCTTTAGCATGTAATAGGGGCTTTTTTAATGTATATCAATATATATTATATATATTATATCAATTTAATGTTAAGTGGTGTTGTTACCTCCATGGCAGCATAAGTGCTTGAACGTAGTGGTTACACTAATTTTAATGAGGTACACAATGAACCACGATGATGATATAACTAAAGGTACCGTTTTATTTTGTGTAAGTGATAGATGTAGTTGTAATAACAACAAAACACCGATCATTCTATTGAGACTCATTGAAGTGTATGAACTTATGCATCATTAAATATATTGATTTAATTTTAAAGTGTTAGTAGTGTATTTGCATCCATTTTTTAAATTTGAGCTAAAGAAATAAGAAATAAGCGAACAAATTGTTAAAGCTCAAGTTCAAATGTCAGGTATCTCAAACGAGTGAAACTTGGAAAAGTGTCAAGTTTTCACCACCTAAGCATGTTTGTATCCGGTATTCGGTACTCCAGGTGCGGTATACATGTAACATCGCAATTTAAATGCGGAAGCTTCGCGGGCTTACGCCTCTTTCACAGACTTCAAATTTGCGTTAACATGAACTGAGTGCGCTACATTGCTGCGTGAAGCGAAAAGTGCACTACCAAGTCTTTCGTGTAGCAAGCAATGTACTGCAACTGGATTTAAATCTTACCTGGTTGGACGTGTATTAGATTTAGCTATTATTCCACAATGTTAGCGCATCCGCTACCGTGCGAGTCAGCCCGCTTGCAACGGATTATCGTCTTATAAGATGCGCACCAAAAAATATATTTTATTTTATTACCTTAATTTTATTTAATGCCCAAATATGTAAAAAGCTATGCTTACTTGTACTTACAAATTGTACCATAATTTTAAATTCCATAGTTAATTTCCGCATTTAATTTTTTATTCTTCTTAAATTTGATAGGTTATAGAAAAGTAATGGTATACATAAAACATATCCAGCCTTTCATTTTGAAGTAGGTATCATGGCTTGATTTTTACATATACGGAAAAAGTATAAAGATAAATCTTTTTTAAATACGGAGAATCATCAATACGTGGGTAGGTACATGTTGACGTCACGATACTAATAATAATTGATGAATGCAAACAAATACAATCTGATAAGCTCCTTGATGTACGTTTCAAAATGAAATACACAGCTTATGATATATTTTTTTTCTAAAAATCCCATTGAAATATTTAATAAGACTTACAAGGAGAAGGAAATAAATGTTGCTCGCTCCAAAAAAAATCTCAAAATTATCATTCGGGTTTTCCTGTGACTTATTCTGTATGACTGTAATATCACTGCAGATTAATGAAAATCTCTGGATTGGTTAATCTCTGAGTTGGTTAATTTACTGCAATCCCAAAATAATATTTATAATTAGGTACTTACATTATTATATTACCTTTTATAAGTATGTACTTACTTCAAACCAAATAAAACATTTCTTCGAAAATACAGTGAAACTTTATAATCCCTCATTCAACCAAGTCCGACCCAAGTCAAAAATAATTAAATTCGTTTTGGAAATGCAAAATCTAAAAGCAAATTATCGTTATGAACAGTACGGTAAGTTTAATCCCGTCGGATGGCGGCGGTCGCAGTCAGTATAATATGGCCCCTCGCCTACTTAGGCAAACCGTAACACAATTTGAGCAGCAACCCCAGGAAGCTCGGGGAAATTCTACTTGCCTTATCCTTTCACGTAGAAAATTAAATGTCTCACGGTAATATCCGCGGCCGTGGCGTTGCTTTTGGCAGTTGATCTATTGTCTGCCGCACCACCGAGATAGACTCGGCGAACAAAAATAATTATATTCTTAAAAGCTTTCCTTCTACCTAAATAAATAAAACCCGAATGGTTAGCGCGAATAAGAACTTACATTTCTTATTTTTACACTAACATTTGCTTTACATCTATTACACTCGCCGAGTAGATTAAAATAATAAGAGAACAAAACAGCTCATTTCATCCCTTTTTCTTTATTAACATAAAATAAAGAGCTTTTTTCAGCGCTAAGAAGTTTTATTGTTCTGTCGTCGCTTTCCCCTTAAATTCTTTTTAATTTGCAAATGAGTCACACCTTCTTAATTACGCAACGAGCACTGAATAAATTACGACGTCAAATATCTTTTTTTTACATTTAAAGGCTTAAGATTTCAGGAATACTTATTTTCAATTTATGACATTTATTTTTAAATCCATTGCCAAGCGGTATACTCCATTGAAATGTTACATTTTTTAGGCCTAACCTTGCATTTTTTAGAGGACGCAATTTTATGTTTTTGATGTGTAGGGGGGGTCAGTGAGTAGCTAAAACCAAGTTTGTGGGGTTGCCACCCTTGTCCCACGGCCGCCATCTTGAAAATAGCGGTTGAAATGGTTTTTACGATATATCTCTTAAACTATTTATCTGATAAAAAAAATTGTTAGCATTATTTGTTGCAAATTAAATTTTCTACAACTTTTGTCCAGTAACTTTTTGTCGTAGAACTATAAATAAAAAAGTTATAAGCGAAAACGTTCAGAAATTAGAGCTTTTTATATTTTTCAATAAAACTTTTTTTTATCATTTTACGAAGAAATGATATCAGACCATTTTTGTAGATTGTTTTTCGAGGAACAACTTTTATATACAACATTTTTTCATTACGTCAATAGCTAAGGTTTTACAGCGCTCTGAAGTGAGTACTATTTTTCAGTACTCCTAACTATACATATAATGGCTATTGGCTCTTTTCCCAGACTCCAGAACAATGGAAGCACACTGCAGAACATTTCAGCCCTGCTTTTCGACGTAAAAAAAACGCGCTTCCAGACTTCAAGTCAGTTCAGTCAATAATTAATTATTAATAATATTGCAAAATTAATTACTTATTAATTATTAAAAATATTACATAAAAACAATTACTGATGACAAATTATTATTAGTACACACATAATATATGTAATATGTATACTGTATAGTTAAGAGTACTGAAAAATAGTACTCACTTCGGAGCGCTGTAAAATCTTAGCTATTTACTTAATGAAAAAATGTTGTATATAAAAGTTGTTCCTCAAAAAACAATCTACAATAATGGTCTGATATCATTTCTTCGTAAAATGATAAAAAAAAAGTTTTATTGAAAAATATAAATATCTCTAATTTCTGAACATTTTCGCTTATAACTTTTTTATTTATAGTTCTACGACAAAAAGTTACTGGACCAAAGTTGTAGAGAATTTAATTTGCAACAAACAATGTTAACAATTTTTTTTATCAAATAAATAGTTAAAGAGATATATCGTAAAAACCATATCAACCGCAATTTTCAAGATGGCGGCCGTGGGACAAGGGTGGCGACCCCACAAACTTGGTGATAGCTTCACACTGAACCCCCCTACACATCAAAAAAATAAAATTGCGTCCTCTAAAAAATGCAACCCCAAATGTAACTTTTCAATGGAATAGTATTGATTACGCGACAAGCGAGAGGATTGTTTGAAACGCCAATCTTAACTCAATTATCCTTTGTAGAACTTTTGCTGTAGCCATTTAAAGCATTTCACTTCGTACTCACTATCGCAGTAAAGACTAAAAGGTAGTCTCAGGTATAAACAGCTAAAGATACTTTAAGAACATTAAAAGGAACGTTTTATTCTATTTGTGTTCTTCGCTCACCGCACCGGGTTATGATGCACTGCGGATGCTGCATTTGCATAAAAGCGTCCATTATCCACGGTTTCAGCCAAATAAAAAAATCAATAGCTGCTCAGACGTATGTATAGGCACTACTGCAGCCCCATCGTAATCATCAGCATTATACTCGAGAGCGCGTGAATGGGCTCCGTCTCTATGTGCGCCATTAATGAATGCGTTTACATTCACATCATATTCATGGAGTTGATTGAACTTGCTACACATTATCTGTGCTATAAAGCGATACTAATTTGAGTGTTCAATAAAGACATTACTTTGTAAGGCTTTTTATTTGCCATAATGTTTTTAGTACCTATTTGTATAAAAATGGAAATCATTTTGCAAACATAATCTATTAATTTTTACCATAACCCAATTTTCACCCTGAACCCGACCACGCTATTTGAGTATCATTCATCAATAAAAGTTTTAATCAAAAACCACAACTAACTTGTTACTTCACCGCTTCATTTTACTCAATATAATTTATATTGGACTTAAAGGGCCTGTCATAAATTATTAATGAGACAGTTATTTTATAGTTTCTAATGTTGAAGTTTTAAACACAGTTATTATATTTGATTTAAAATAGTTAATGTTAATTCATTCAAAAACCACATAAAATAGTACCAATATATTCAGTATCATCTTTAAAATATATCGTTAAATGCTAAACATAGATTTTGTGAGAAACAAGGGGACGGCAGAGTAAGTGAAATTAGTGAATTGTAAGATAGGCCGGGCCGGCACCTGTTCCGGCCGCGGCTCTGGCTCAGCAATCTGAATCCAACGACGACACATTTATTCTTTATTACGACCACGAAAAATGCGATTTTATTAACTTTAATACTTGTGTATGTTTGAAAATTTAAATTAATAATTCTTATCACTTCTAACAATAAGTAATTTATTTCATCTATCGAGTGCAATTAGTTTTGGTTAATATAAAAAAGGATTTGGGGACAAGTCAAAAAATTATGTTATTTGGCAAATTTATTTTGCAAAGCAAAAAGAACATTCATTGCTGTGCATACCTTTCGTAATTTTATTTACTCATGACAAAACTAAAATGAATAAAAATTATACCTATTGTTTGCTCTATTCATAACACAACGAATACAAAAAATTTTTAATTTTTATTCCATTGATCTGAAAAAAAATTTGTGTCCAAAATATATTAAACGAATTGGAGCTCCTTCCCAAGAGTACAGATGCTAAAACCATGACAGCGCTTACTCCCCCCAGGAATTCTCCATTTAACGGGTTAAAAAGGTATTTGATTTGAAGAGGTAAATGAGGATGCAATGTACAAAAAATGTTAATCTAGGATTTAAATTATAATTGTAAAATAAGCATGAAAGTAATGTTAGTAGATAACCATTAGTTAGTACAAATTATGAGAACAAAACAGGCAATGTCTTGCAAATGCATAAACAAGCAAAACTAAATAAGTCACACGAAACATAAGCTAGTAGTTGATCGTGATCTGAACTCAATACACTAATAGTGAAGATAGAGACACTCGCAATGAGTTCTATCTTAGATGCCTCTCTGCACGTAATCTTTTGCATATCAACTGAATTTCAAAATTGCGTCGCCGCGGGAAGCTTGCCAAAATTCACAATGCAAATGTTAATACGAAGGATATTCTTCTTGGACTTAAATAACGGCTTTATATTAAAATTCATAAGATTTTTGGGCTATTGACGTATCTTGTATATATTTTAAATTAAACAACTTAGATGAAATATTTTATGTTGTACCTATTTGTTTTTTTTTCATATGATTCTGTAGGTAATTTTTATTCTTTAGGTATACTTTGTCAGTCTCTTAAGGTTGCAGTTATAATTAAAGCGATAATTTATAATTGGTCCAATAAACAGAACAATTAACAAAAACAAAAGGTAAATTATAAAACGCGACTGCAAGAGCCCATTCTTATACTGTTGCGGTTACGACCCTCGACGTCTGCGGCTATTAACTTAATTTCAATTTTCAATCCGACATTTTTCTTTGAATACATTTCGTTACCGTTGATTGGATTATTCATTCTAACTATGAAAGCGACCTAGATTGAAATTGCGGACATTTTGAAGGAATTGAGATATATAATTCGCGTATAATTCGGTCAATTAGTTTAGTGAAAGTTTTCTTGATTATAATTTGGTTAAATACAAAAACAAAAGATTATTTTGAATACACTTCATCTTTAGTATAACACACATATTATTAAATTTTAAATTAATACGTTTTCATGCTAATGTGTAGTTCCTTATAACTAATGTTAAAAAAAAATTGTATTCGTTATAGTTTAATTTAAACTGCTATCAGTTTACCAGTTAATGCCTAGGGCATAAATTCGATAATACCTAATAGCTCAGGTAACTTTTTTTATTTATATCGAAGGTTGTAATTGAAATATCTTGATTTATCTCTTGCTGAGGTGGTTCGGATAGAGTCGGACGAGCCGGCAGGTGCGGACCATATTTTATTAAACACAATAACATTCTGATAGAGACTTTTGCCCTTTTTTAAGTAAATATTTTTCACAAAAAAATACGAACAATTAACAACACAGCACAAATAATATAATACTTACTGTACTTGTAGTATTAATTAATTTGCTGTGTAATCGTAATGATCTATATTTTTTTAGAAGGTAAGAAATAATAATATAACGATTGTTCCCCAGATAAAAAAAAGCCTTTGTGCTATTCCAGACTATAACTAATTAATTATATCTATCGGTGTCATCTTGCAAACAAATCCATTCAGATGTCGCTAATTGATTTATTAACGTTTATTAGTAAAACCAAACAGTATCACTACGTTTTAGCTTATTAATTAATAATTAAATACATAACCTTCATATAATTAATTAGAATATTAGCGTAATGGATTATTATTTTTATTCCCGGTTATTAAAGCACCTGCATGTGTATGACTCAAAGTAATGCAAGATGGATAAAAAATTACAAGAAAGATTAATAGTAGGCCGGATATAACGTGTGAAATGAGTCGCGTGATTGAGCTGACATTAATTTATAGATCTTTGGACAGCCCTTGTTATATCGCCCTATTGAGTAGGTACTAAGTAATAGCTAGGGCTTTATTAAATTAACGCAATACAATATAAGCAATTATTAAAACGTGTTACAGGAACAAAACGGTTCGCGGCTAACTACGCTTTGTAGCGGTTTCCCTGACAAAGACACGTATTTATTTACGACCAGTTTGTAGGCAGTTTAAACAGAGATCCAGAAATAAAAGCTTTTAAAAACATACGTATATGTGAACTTTCCCTCGACATTCATTTTCATCATGAAAATAGAGGGTTTAATACGAGTAGTCCATTATTGTTTATTCAAATTATTTGTAGGTGAATAGCACAGTGAATAGTATGGAACTCGGATATGAATACAAATTTACAAACCCGGCAGGTATTACATCTAAATTTTATATTTTGTTCCGCATTCGTAGTTTTTCATTAAAATGCGTTGATAACTAAAAAAATATACAGAATAAAAATGCTACAGATATTGTGATGTTTGTCGATTTTTACTTGTAGGATTAGCTTTAAATTATGTAACCAATATTTGTTTACCAAACAACTCCATTATGCAAAACAGTAAAATGACGTTTGTTCGCCGCCATTGCGTTACGTAAACTATTTAAGACTCAAAGTGAACAGTTTAATTCTTTTGGAATGCTTGTGAACAAAACTTCTTACGCTTTAATGTGGAAAGAAAATTGGCTGCAAAAGGCGTCGACTTCTAAGTGCTTAATTTATGTGTTAACCGGTACGGTACCTTAGCTCTTAAAACTTAAGATAATTCAGAACCTTATTAAGACACTACACTTGTATTCCCGTATACCTAATCCAGCAATTTTCAACTAAAAGTCACACTTTTAACATCAAAGCGGGGAAATTAGGTCTGATTAAACAGATGAACGCACTTTCACGGTTATATGTTTACATTCAACCAAAGTTGTTTCCTGGATCTAGTCATTAACCCTAGAAAGATAATCATATTGAGTAGTACGGGAAAGATAGTCATGCGTCAAATTTACGCATGTTTTTTAGTTAGCTCTAAGTCGAGGTATATTATTTTTTTTCTATAAATTGTAAGTTATTATATATTTACAGTTATATTAGAATACTTCATACTATAAATAATTTATTTATAATTATTTTTATATATATGAAAAAACGAAAACATTAAACGTCTGCTTTAAATCTAGAATTCTTGTAATACGTATTATATCTAATAAAAACTTATTTTTTACCCCAATTATCAGACTTTTTTATATGTTATATGTATGTTGTACATATAGCTATATGAAAAATTAGTGAGAAACAACTTTAGCACATATCAAAGTATGCTCACGACATATAACTATGTTAGATTTTTTGCAGGACGCATTTGCCTTTCGTCATATTTCAGAAGGATAAAAAGTATAGTAAATACGTTTTTTTACTGAAGGCCTCCTCAGTAGTTTCTTACGATGTACCAGATACTTCGTTTGGCAACAAATTGGTGATATTATCACGCAAATATCTTCTCAAAGCTGGTGATTCTAAACGCCCACACATAAACAAAGAAGACAGTTCCATGTTTCTATATTTTATGTTTTTTTGACTCAGATGTTTTTGTGCTTTGTTGTTAACATCGTGGCTATAAATTCAATATGCAATATGCAGGCAATTTTAATGATTCTATAAAATAAAGCCATTGGCCATCTCATTGTCTTCCTACTATAGGACATCAGGGAACACATTCGGTCTAACGCATCTACTGCGCCTTTTGCTCGAATGTAATATATCATCTTTGCTTTGTACCTCATCAGGAAAAGCTTCTTCTGTGTCACTTTGCTCTTCAATTTCGTGGTCCTCCTACTTCACTATCGGTATCTTCACACACTATCGTTGCTTTGCATAAAGGCGGCCAGTATACAATATTCTTCCAATTTTCTATCCCCAATTGTTTTCTATATTTGCTTCAATATGTATAAAAATAAATTTTTAACGTAAGTCACAATATACAGTAATAATAAGCTAAAAAATATTCAAACTACCATAGAAGTCAAAATCTTAAGAGTCACGGTAAAGATAATCATGCGTAATTTTGACTCACGTAGTCGTTATATTTCAAAATCGGTTACATTTACTTTATTGACACGTATACCATAGGGTAGCTCTCAGTGACTTATGAAATGTCCTAAACGCACAGTTATGGATTCGCGACATTTAAAAAGGTACAGCTATATTTCGAAAACGCAGGAGTCAATTTGACGCAGACTATCTTTCTAGGGTTAAACAACAACAAGAGAAGGAAGGATCCCTCCACAAACTACAAAACACTCATTGAAGTTGTAGCGACGTCGACCGTGTAGTACGGGATTTATGCCTTGGCTTACCCCACTTTTTACAGCTCAAATCCTCTGTCATGTTTAAAACCGGGTTTAGTTTTTAGTAAACGTTACCGTTTTTACCGAATTATAGAAATGACAGAGTGTTTTACATAATTAATTTATTGTCATAAATATCCAGTGTTTCACAAAATATTATTCCCATTTATACTCAAGTTTGCCTAATGAGAGAATACATTTGTTTTTATATTATTATACTAAATACTCGCCCCGGCCCTGTTCGGGTTGCCTGGTTGAACTTTTGAAAGTCCAAAAAAAAACAAAAATCATTACATCCGTTTCGCCGTCAACCAACAAGTTTATATATCTAATAAGATACTTTTAAACGTTGAGTTTGTGCTTTAAATTATACTGACTAATTAATATTACTAATAAAACTAAATCATTTGTAAATCAATGAAAAAACTAATAAAAAAAAAAACACAGCTATAATTTATAAACGTCTGTCGTTTCATAAAACTAGACATGCTTAAAGCATTAAATTCGCTTAAAAATAGACTCTTTATCAATATTTATTTTCACCTACATATTCTTAAAACTAATTAAATGCTCATAGGTACTTCATATAATGAAAGTTTAAAGGTAGTCTAGCTCATGCTCAGTATAAATAAATAAGCAATTTAAGTTTAAAGCGTGTCTATTAAATAGCGTCATAACTTTCAGAAAATTTCCTCACATTATAAATGATGGATTCGATACCGACTTCGTAAAACTAAAACTCCCGTTTTAGTTCTTAACAGATTTCGATCAAACTTTGTTCTGTTTGTGTTGGATATCTCGATTTACGCTGAAACAAATAACTGATTAATAACACTAAGAACTCCTTAGTAAGCTTATATTAAAACTTCTTCAGTACTTTACATTCTCCATTTTGCTCTTAGCGAAATACTTGTGAAATTAAACTATTATGAGTTTTATTAACATTTAAGTTTTTAATTGGTCGAGCGTTTTAACGAAGTAATATTCTAAATGTAGAGGCAAGCAATTCCTATAATGCGAGGTTTCAGTTTGTAGTTCGGAAGAGCTGGCAAAGTTTCGGGTCAGGTAGGAACATCAGCGACACTATCAAATTAACAGCCACCGTTTTCGAACGAGCTTTTAATTTCATTAACTTATTCTGCTATTGTACTAGTTGGAAATACATCGCAGTTGTATGTGAAGTTTGTCCATCACATCCAATCTGTTAATTCCATTGTCTGCCGCTTCCATTTGGTTGATTACTTTAAATAATATTTTTACGCATACGTAGTTGCGGATATAGGTAAGTTATCATATATTTTTAGTTATATAATTATTTTCAGAGACGTAATGCAAGATAATCGAGGCTTGAATATAGGTCCTACATTATAGATACTGCAATGGAGTAAGGGGTATGAAATAGTATATTCAAATAGTTCATAGTTCTGGGTGAATAGCTGTTAATCATCTCCATATCGGATGCAATGGTACGCCAACTGCTAGAGACTGTCGTCGGATTTTCATGTTTCATGTTTATTACAGCCTATATTATTATATGTTCATAGGTTTATAACAAGTATGTACTTATAATATAATAATAATTAAAGATTTTAAATTTTATACTTCTTAATTTAGCTTTATCAAGCTTTTGAATAACAGAATTTTTATACCTACCATCATGGACGTATAAAAAAAGACGGACGCCGTATTACGAACAAACAACGTGAAGCCACCATAGTAAGCTAGCGATCGTGTAAAGACAATAAACACGCACACACTCTCACCATAGTAAGCTAGTCGGCCGCCATTACGTCGTGAACTACCGACTGATTAACTGCGTCACTGTTTCACAAAAAATATTTAAAATGCCGTCTTGCGTGGTTAAATGGTGTCGCAACAGTACAATTTTAAATAACAAAACACAAGGGATTACATTCCACAGGGAAGCAAGTTATTTCTTTTATGTTTTAATGACAAAATTATTACGGCAAAATTTATAGAAAAAAAATACAGCCGCCATTGTCATCAGGACAGCTGTTGCCATGGCAACATGGCACACACACATGGATGTTTCGCCGCCATTACTAGGCTTCACTCAATGTTTAGGCGATATACCGTCCGTCTTTTTTTATACGTCCATGCCTACCATAATTTTGTAAAATAACTACGCATAATATTCTAAATATAGTTTCCTAACTTAATCATACACATTGAAAATTAATTCACATGGATGGCTCGTCACAAATTTAAATTAATTGAAATGTAACTGATACAGTCGAAATACCATAGGTAGGTAGTTATCCGAATCAAAAGCTAAAATGTCACCATAAAATTGTTAGTTTATAGATATCCCGGAACAAACAGTGGGATAACCGACTGCAAAATGCTATTTCCAGTGTTTTTAAAGTGTAAAATTCTTTTTTTCACGTATACGTTGGAGCGCTAGAATAGCTTCATGTCTAACTTTTTAATTGGCTGTCCAACAGAAGGCGTTACGGATTGCCTAAACGATAATAAAAATTGCGATTCTGGTTCTAAGATGTTTTTTTATAATGTGTAGAGAATTTTTTATATTTTTTTGAAATATCATGAATGGAAACTACGAACTTCAGGCGATATCGAACTCGTTTTATCTTGTTTAATTTTTTTTAGTTTCCTCTACGATACGTCAATCAACAAAGTGCTTCAACCGGATCAATGCATTCAAATAAAACTGATTCGTTACTTACAAAAAATTGAAAGAAATATCAATACTACGAGCTCAATGTAGTATTACTGCTATTTGTACTAGCAATCTACGCAGTCAGCGTTGGACATGACAAATGTAGGCGATAGGCCGAAGATAGGTATGTTAAGTGGCGGACCCGACGCGTTGATGTGGACATTCTGGGAGACATGTTTGCAGCGAGCTGTCAAATACCACATATCATGTTTGCGGGAGCTGAATTTAAATCTTATACAGTGATTTGTATATATATGATTTGTATAAAAGCAATTTCTCTTAGTTGTTCATACTTATTAAAAGAAATTGCAATGCTAACGTAGTTCATTTGTGTTATTTTTACAAATCTACACTACCCAAAAAAACAATAATTTCTGGTACACTTTACGGAGCAATTATGACACTTTCAAGTTTAGGGGCATTTGTTATTCTTTTCTAGATGTGTTGTCTATCATTAAAATATTATTTTTTTCACATAAAAATATTTTATATTTGGCAATTTAAGTAGAAAAGTGAAGAGAAGAAAAAGCGTGTCACGAACATAATATATTTGTATTACCGAATGCCGTAACCACATGGCTATCTTCGTAGCCCCAAGACTAAAAGGTTAACCCACACAGGTGAAGGGTACGGTAAAAGATTTTAAACTTGGGTAAATTGCCATTTCCTAATTCTAATAAATTCTAATAATTAGATGAAAGTTACTTTAATATGAACATAATTCTTTAAATAAATTACCTCAAAATAATAATATTAATATATAATAATAATATTACATTATAACGTTCAAAGCTTGTCATGAAGGAATCAGTTATATTTACTTTTTATTATTATTGAAGTTAATCATGTTACAAATGATTGAAAAAAACTTAAGATCTGTAGTAGTATTTACAGGATATCATAATAAAACTTGCTATAAAGTTTCCGTGCAAATAAAACAAAACACATGAAGTATGTTCGCACGTCCAACTAATGGTACTAAGCGGCGAATACACTTTCAACACAGTAATTAAGTAGATATTCCTCAGTGGGTATTTAGCTCAGGAAATTGAGCTTTTCCAAAGGCGGAAAACGGTAAAACATCAGTTACAATCCTTGAAGTATTAAACTCGTTGAGCTCATGTGAAATTTCATTTTGCACGTTGCGCTTTTTAATCATTTTCTTTTTTCTTTCCGTAACAGTTTCATGAAGTGGATTGCAATTTTGGATACGTCAAACGTTTGATTGACTCCCACGGCGCTTGTGAAAGCGCTAACTCACTAGCTGAATAAACAATTCATTGAATATACTTCAATGGTTATGATTTTCAAGTACAAATTGTAATTCAAATCTTGACCTACCTTATAGAGTAGGTATCGTATACATATTTTGTTTTAATACCGTTATAAATATTTAAACCAGTGTATTCGTACGTTATTAAATTTTTATTTATAAAAGCTGTCACTATGATACTTGCACTCGTAGCTCATAATTCGATGATACATAAAAAAGAACTTAAATAAACGAAGTTTATAAAATATGACATGAAATAAATATCTCTTGCATTAAAATATGCATTCGAATGATTTCACTAGCAAAGGCAATTCTGACATCAAACTGAAAATATGATACAGTAAAGCCATTGCAACATATTGTGTTAAAAGAAAAAATATTTATGAAATGAGTGTGAATATAACAGGGGTTGTTTAAGCGCTTACATATTAAAATCTCGTAAGAATATTCTGACCTTTTGCAGTGATGTGAAAACCCAATAACATATAATAAATGGTTTCTTGCTTGTGTACCCCGTCAGGTGAACTACCTAAAGCATAACACATTAATCATCCACGATGCTAAATAATATTAGCTCACATAAAATCAAAGTCTTTGTTTCCAAGAACATTACTGTAAGCTTTGTTCTTTTCACATTCTCTTTGGTTCATTTCTTTTTGGTTATAATGGAAATTTGTTATCCGATTTTATTAAGTCTTAAACAAAGGCATAATATCTTTAGGTTTTGATATGATAAAATCATTATTATTTTGTGTAAGAGATTTATTTGTCTAGTATTTTTAGTATTAGGATCCCCACGAATTAGATCATTCGTGAAGAGATCGTATATAATTTCGGAATCGTAATATTCTTGGTTTTATAGTTTTGTTAA
This sequence comes from Colias behrii, assembly GCA_029959065.1. NCBI lineage: Eukaryota > Metazoa > Arthropoda > Insecta > Lepidoptera > Pieridae > Colias > Colias behrii. The sequence continues at coordinate 8,022,507 of JARWMC010000005.1, read as the reverse complement.
CAGTGTTTAAAAGAAAAGTTATCCCGTAATTTTCATTTAGAACAGGGCTTTTCATAATTCAACAGATTTTAACAATTTTTTATTCGCGTAGATACCTTCTTTTAAAAACAGATATTTGTGAAATACCTAATTAAAATTTTTAAATATTCTGAATAATCGTCAAGACTTTTAAGACAGATCTTTAATTTTTTTAGATAAATAATTCTTTTTTGCGATATTTTAATTTTAGATTTGGAAGAAAGAATATTTTGATATTTTAATTGAGTTTTGTAATGTTGGATAAAATATTTATCATGAGCTAGTTTATTTAAAGTTACAAGTCATGCTAAATACCTACCTTATAAACTTGAATTTTACACTAGTACCTGTGGAATACCAGTATCCCTCTCTCAGCTTTATTAATTCGTTTGACACACTGAAATGATTATAAAAATTATAAAAGTACAGAGCAAAATTGCGTGAAGTGATCCGTGCTCCGAGGCGAAAGGTTTTGATAAATATTATCGAGGGCGCCGCAGCCGTAGAGTCCGCGCCGGCAAACCGATTGACCCATCCAACGTTTCATATTAAAAGGCGGCGGAAGTCATATGGACAGACTCCATTAGTACACGTGTTTCTGTTTACGGGGAAACCTCGTTATCGCGCCCGGCGCGCCTCGCATGCCCCTGTTATAAAAGGAAAATCAATTTCCTCGTACTTCGTGATCGTATCACGGAGATAATACTTTGTTGTTTATTGTTATACTGATTTTTTATCTAGATATAGAGGGACAAGTGATACATTTTATCAACCAGTTTGGGCTGAGTAGTTTTAGATTGGGCAGTCTTGATTGACTGGCTCACAGACCAAACTTCGAATCACATCTCAACGCACAGCCCAGAATAGTTGGATTAGGAATGTTATAATTTTGCACCAGTCTTTTATAGTGTAGATGACATAAATAAAGGATATATGCGGTAAAAAAAGAGGAGTATGATTGCGTAAATCGATAAAATATTGTTTGAAGCCCGTTGAAGTGGGCGAGGGTCATCTAGGATCTAGATTCAGTATAAAATATAGTTGTTTAGTAAATATACCTCTTGTGTATTCTAGGAAAACTAATTAGCAAAATGAAATTCCGCTTTGAAATAATTTACCATTGTAATCCTACTTTACGTTAAAACAAATATTTATTGAGATAGTAAAATGTAATCTAAAACCCATACAGTATCTATCATAATCGAAAAGCACTGTTTATTTATCAAAAAAAATATCTAGGGTAAAAATAAACGAAGCTACTAATCAAAATGTGTGCGGAGTTTTATTTGATATTGCCACATCAATCCTGAACATGACAGGGTTGTAGCGAACGATGAGAATGAAACGAAAAAAGTACGTATTTATTTGACCATTCGCGTCGAAACAATTTTACGTGTACGAGTCGACACTTTATGAATAGTAATCAAACCGCCATCCTCCGCCATTTATCTCACGAGCGACTGACAATGAAATGTAGATGAGGTCTTTTTGATAAACCCTTTGTATAATTTGTACTTTTACTTGTTAATTACGAAATACCATGCCCGTAATAAACACCAACATTGTCCTATTTTTAACAGACTGATTTTATCATAATGTAGATACCTACTATTTTTATTTTCATTGCAAACAGAAACCATTGTTACGTTTCAATTGGGACTCCGAGCAATTTTCGTTGTGACGATATCACTTGGTAACGAGTAATTTTATAAAAGGATATAGGTTAAATATGTAAATTTTCGCATTATCCGATGTGTATCGCAAAATTAAGGCTCGTTAACAAGCCAGTTTATTTGCGTAAATGATATAAATTGTCATCACTAGCTATTTGGTAAATACGTAAAACTTTTACCGAAAGTGGTCCGACCTTTTGTTATGATTTTATTTTATTTACGTAAGTATTGCATTGATATGAGTACAACAAGAGGAAAATACTGACATATAAATTTTAGATCGGAATAGGATCTCAAATATGTTAGAAATCTCTTTATCGTTCTTCGGCTGTACCTATTGGTTGACATAAAAATAAATTAATTGTCAAACAAAAGAAAGTACTTGGAAAGTACTAGCTGAATTACGTTTTTAAATTTTGAAACATATTTTTCCCTTAATTTTGATACTTGTAAATTGTCCAATTAAAAATCAACTTGTAGTTTTCCAAAACCTACTTGACATAATATATCTTTGTGATCAAGGAAAAAGCGAACTTAAAATAAAATAGGAAAAGTTAAATATTTCGAAGTTATTCTATTTGTTATTGACAAAATATTAATTATTTATCCCAAATAAAATGCTTAAATCCTCTTTATCGTACAAAACTGTTGCGCCAATAATTGTGAAGTGCTTAAGCTCGGACATGCTTGAGCCTTCGTAGAATGCTGTTACTGAAATTAATAATAAGCAAGAGAATCATAAATGCAACAGAACCCTTATGCTATTGGAAAACTGTCAATATTTTTTACAATGTTTGAATAATAGAATAGGCTTGAAGGCGAAGTAAGCACATGACGTAATGTAATTTACCTTCCTCATAGATTCGCAGAAGTTGTGAATGGACCATATCATTTTTGCGGTTTTAAAGAAAACGTGATATTGCAATTTCATGGGTTGCAGAATAACATGTTGTTAATAGCATAAGAATTATTATAATCATCCATACCTCAATATAGTTAATGATTTAGCATTATTTAAATAATAAACCAGTCGACATAATATTGTATGTGCAACCCTTGCGCTTTTCATTCACTAATTTGCACCTCTTGCAGTTTAATTACATAATTGCAATCTATTATGTATTTTATTATGAAATTGAACATTTTGCCATTTTCATAGTGCACTCCGCTTTCAAAAGGCTGAAACCACGATCATGTCTTGTTTGCTTAAGTTTTGGCAAATTGCCAGTTTTCACTGAGTAAAGTAGTTTTCGTAATTTACACATGAGAAGTACGTCTTACCTTTGTAAGTGAATTATAGACCTAATTAAATATGGATACATTTAGTAAAAAGCTTTCTAGTGGAAGCATATACCTGATACAAAAAGCCATTTTAAAAGGATCGTGAGACAGGATTTTACCTCAATAAAGTTGTATGAATCTTAAATCACACTTTTGACACATGCATAAAGGACCGATCACAAGTGCGGGTTAAGGGTATGATTTATGGCATAATATATTCGGAAATTTTGTCACATTTGATTTTTAAACTGAGATGGGTAGAAGAACAATATTAGAATATTTAATAGGTGGAAGAACTTGACTATGGAAATCTAACAATAATAGTTATATAAATATTCGAATTATAGTTTATAATAGTTTCAAACACAAATATTTCTGTAACCAATCAAGAATAATTCAGGCATAATTTCGTGGGAGTTAGTACTATTCGTCTGGTGAGACATAGATTAACGAGTAATTTCCCTACAAGCCTGAATCTCTGCAGTGAGAATATTAATAGTTTGATTATGATAATATCTAAGACAATTTATTAAAATAATAAACTTTATATTAAATATATTATTAAATACGAGTTATAGGAGCGGAACCAGTAATGTGCTATCTTATACCCCTTCTAGTCATTTTCCTTATTCCCCTTGGCCCTTACCAATCCTTTCCTTAGTCCCGTATTCTTTAAAGCTGGCGTTTCATTTGCAGTATAAAGTTTCTGCCATATACAGAGGAGTTACTGTTCAATCAAGCGCCCTACCAACTCGTGTGCTACAAAAAATTCTCATATTGATTCTCATTTTCTTTATTTTTTTTTAATTTCTTAAAAGTTGCTTATCTATGATTTAATAAAACTTACTTATTATTCATTCATTTATAAGACCTATTAAATTTTAAATAAAAATTAGCAGAATCTATAAAAATAAACTAACATTTTAAAATATGCGCAACATGTCGACAAAATTGCCTTATAAATTGAAAAATATACCTCATTATGAATGTTTAGCCAAGATAATTTAACTAGAGACTGCGTTGCCCTGGGGAAATCATGAGTTTGTGCGTAAGCATCCATTTACTTTTAAACTTTAAAGATAAATTACCATGCATATTTGGGTAAATTATTTAAATTAGTAAAATTTTAGTAATTGTAAGTGACAAAAAGTCGATTTCACGACAAAATAATTGGAGACACTAGGTAATTATTTCATGTTGCTTGTAAAAAGTTTTGCACAATTGAAATTAAAATCTGCCCGCAGCACTTGATACAAAAAATATAATAAAGCAAACATGACGAAATATAATTTGTTTATTTAAGCAATAGATCATGCTCAGACGCTTTTCCAAATTTTTGGGAGGGTCGGCTAAAACTGTTACAAAATCAATATATGAATCAATGCATTTATGAATCAATTATATTTGTGAATTACATGCACTTCATCACAAGCAATAATATTATATTTTCAACATTCCACTATTCGCATAAACTATTGCATAATCCTCTATATTTTATACTACAAAAGAATCACAGCAAAAACAAAAGTTCCTATTATTCTACAAAAATTTCATGGTAGTGCTTATTACACAAGGTTATAACGCTAATACAAAAGTATTATCGTATAAGGGCAGAGTAGCTATGAAGGTAAATCGCTTAGGTATTTGAACGAATGAGACCGGTATTTCCCGGTAATTGGAGCTGTCGCGTGGACAAATGTCCTGTCCAACCTGTGCCAGATAGTCACTCTAACTGCCGCCATTAACTCTACCGATAATCTTAAATTACTACAAACCGACTTGATTGTTTGTCTACTTGAAAGTGTAAGCTTTATACAGAAAATATAAACGTTTATTGTTTTACCAGAGTCATACACTAAAAATACATAGGCATATTGTGCAAAGACGAAAACGAATTACCGCAAAATTGATGTTTTAGGGAGCTCTTTATCCTAAATAAACAACTATCGACTGTTATTAATTTTGTTTTAAAATACGAGTAGGAGCTTTTTGAATAAACATTTTATATTTATTTTTCATTACGAAGCGTGGCCAGCACCCTGTTGATATTTTAATCGGACGTCAGGTGTATAAAACTACCTTTGAAATATCTGTTTTATACCCCGAGACTATTGTTTGTGTATTGTTTCGTTGCAGCCGATGGGTATTATTAATGTTATAACGAGCCAATAACACTACCTGCTAGTTTCGAGTATATTTCGGCATTAATTGGCCTCACATCAGCATAGTTATTTATTTTCTCATAGTAAGTAAGTAGTATAAGTATAGGTATAATACTTAATGAGAAAATTAATAACTATGCTGATGCAGTGTAGTTCTATTATTTCCTATTATTTCAATCGTATTATCGATGTTTCATAGTGCTCAGCGAACTTCCTTCTGCTTATATTATTTTTGGATCCTTCTTCTGATTTACAACAAATCTTTAAAACATTTCTCTTTTTAGTCACATAATAATGCTTAACACGTACCAAACGCATTTCTCAAATTATTGTCATCGCAAAGTGTAAGTAAATACATACGTATCTTAATCGTAAAAAAAATACTCTATCCTAAAACCTTTTTCACGATATAGTTGATTGAAAATAACAACATGCTCATTCTCACCTTGTAATTCGAGTAAAATAAAATGTATGCTATTTAAATATTTTTTCTTTTGAAACGTCAAAACCGCACCAATATCAATATTTTGGAGAATTATTGAAGACGCATAAGGTTGTTTATTTAGTGGTTTTCCCTCTCAAGTGCGCTCCTTGAAGGAGCGTGACTTAATATAAAGCATGTTGAGATGTCCACGAAGTTAGAGGACGAGTTTCAAAGCCGATCCCTTGAGTCTCCTTTATGCAAATCTCGGGTAATTTCTTTGGTGGGTGTCACTAGAGACCCTTTGACAAGATTGCGTCGACACTTCACCCGTCCCGCAGATCACCGCACACTAGTTAACGTAAATACTAAATATTGAATACATTAAACTATAACCGTAATATATTCTGATGTTCCGTTTAGACAACTATCATCGTCGTTCAAGTACGTTATGCTACGTATCTAATAAATAATAATCATCAAATACCCAAGGAATAATACCATGACCAAGGAGCTCAAAAGCTAGAAATCATTACCCTTTATTGGCATAAATTAATTCTAAAAAGTTGATTTCGCTAAAGGCACGCTTAATTGGAATTCTGTTCTGCTCAGTTGTTCCAGATCCAGTAGCAAATAGCTTTGGGCAATCAACTCTATTAGCGCTCCTATCGTTTAAAAGACTCGCTTGTCGTTAAAACTAATCTAATATAAAGAGGCTAAGTTCTATTTTTAGTTCCAACATATTTGCTTTTATTTTAAATTGAACGCATCGAACATGCATGTCTCGCAATTTCGATTAGAAACTTCATTTCAAACATAATGATTATAGTGTGCTTGTTTCGAAGTCGATTTAAAAAAAGAAAATATCACAGTTTGTTTGATTTTTATGTATGCACCTACATTTTGTAATTGCATTGCTGTTGTGTATGGAAATTGTTTGGTCTTAATGTCCGGGAAAGTGTTGGCCTCCTTTGTTTTCTTTTCATCGTAACTATTTGTTTATTAGCAAATATTTCCAGCTTCTATATTTTTATTAGGTACTAGCGATACTTAAAATTCACACAAAACACGAAAATCCTCGCGCCTTTCTAAATTATTCGGTCGAAAATAACACAAGTTAATTTCCTCTGGCATTTTTATTCTTTATGAATTTGTTTCCTTAATTTAAAGTTAAATAAAAAGTACAGAAGAAACTAAATTCATTTTATCCTCATTTATTTACTCACAACACATTTTCAGATTACAAGAGGAGAACTTTTTCGGAACTCGGAAGTTTTCATATCATAATGAAATGATAATACTAAAACATACTATGTTACAGGAATAAAAACAGCCGCTCATAAGTCATAATGTAAAAAGTCTGAGGTTGGATAATTACAAGCCAGGAGCCTTCATCAGTTACAAATAATTCTAAGCGATAATAAAGTTTAAAAGAAGCAGCCAGATAGGATTACTTCAGCTAAGAGAACGGAAATTGCGAGGAGCAAATGTGAAAAGTTTTGAGCACATACGAGAAAGGCTCCTAGAATAACGTACCTATTAATATACAGACATTCATTTGGATATTTACGTTTCTGTCTTCAACCCGTCTACTGTGATAGTGTGTTTTTATAAATTCTCGTTGGTATTGAGGAATTTTTGGTATAGTTTTTAAACCTTTTAGGTCTTTGTACCTTCATGGGAACAACCATGGGCTTGATGATGATGATGAAAACATATTCTGATACTAATTATTTATAATTGTTCTGAAATATATGATCCAATTGCTATAAATTTATAAAGAATAGAAAAATTCGATCACGAGGCGGGACTCGAACCCGCATCCTTCGCGCCATTCCGGGGCGGATGCCTCACCAACTCAGCCACTCGTGACCCGCCCGAGTGATCGAATTTATTCTATTCTTTCAGTTTTATGTGTCTGAAGGGACACACCGCGCGCCATCTATTGAGATGATTAACAACCATTTCAACCAATATGAAGCACTTTTCAGTGAATACAATATTGTAACGATGGAACACGACCTTTTTTGTTGAATTTATATTTTTGGTTTTATGGCATTCAAATGCTTTATAAATTTATATTTATAAAGCATTTCTATTCTTTATAAATTTATATTTATAAAGCATTTGAATGCCATAAAACCAAAAATATAAATTCAATGATCCAATTGCATTCGGATTCTAAAACTTCTATCTTGTGAGTAAATCTACTCTGTTTTTTTGGAGCTTGTTTTAACTATCAAAGACACATTTAGCCTTTGTGTTTTTTTGCATACAAACGAATCAGAAGATCTCGAGAAAATTCTAGCATGTTATTTAGTTGCTTTTTATGATTTTATTAAATAATAATTTACTATTATTTTTATAATAATTAAGTGCATGGTTTTTTAACCTTCTACAGAGTTATATTCTAAAATGAAGTTTGCGAACGATCCAACTTGCTGATCTGGCTTCAATGTATTATTGCACAATTGTAGATGGTGCGAACTGCGAGGGTTTAGAAGGATCAAGTTTGGACTCCGTGTTCGTGTTTACCGTAACGTTAACTTATCCTCAGTCCAAATCTCCCACAGATTAAATTTATCAGGTGCGAAATGTAAGCGTTGAATGTTTTATTCAATACAATTTTACAGTAAAGATTTACCTTTAGTGTTCATGCGCTTTCTATCGGATGAAGCTAGATGACTGATATGTTTAAATTTGGGCTAATGGAAATGTTAATAATTCTGAACACTAGGGCGTTTAAATAATAAATTAGTATTAAACAGCACAGTTTAAATAAGCACTTATTCACTTATCAAGGTAAGGTGGTGGTTAACTTTTTCTTTGTGTATAATTTTCAAGCCTTCTGACCATCTTCTGACCTTTTTATTTGTACTTTAATTTTTTAGGCGATTAGATATAATTTCAGCCTACGTTATTGAATACATTATCGATTCTTGTATTTTTTGTTGGTATTTAATGAAACATTCACGCTTTAAAATATTGTATAAGACTAATAATATCCTTAATGTTCATTGATTGTATATTAAGTACTTTATACCTAGATTATGATAAAATTTTATCGCTCAATACAAAAGGCTTTATACGGGAAGTGTTCCCAGTTGCCTCATTATTGTAAATAAGTGATTGGCTATTAACATATTCCGAAAATTTTCACAGCGATGCAATTAATTATTCGTTTATAATTTACATATTTGGGGAATAAAAGTGCATATATCGACAACCTTAAATAACATTTCATTGTTTGTTCTTATTTGTACTTTTTCTGTGGTGCACAATAAATAATTTTCGTTTGTTTGTTGTTTGTACAATATTGGATACGAAATGATACTTTCTTGACTTTTTAAATTAAGACAAAATTGTATACCTAATAATAGTTTTAAAAATTTCTCCTAGTGGTATAGAATATGTTGCATTAATTTACTCTGAATAATATGTTATATTAATCACGTTGCTATTCTGAGAATCGCACTGAATAGCCGAGGTACCTTGGTATGAAAGCGTTTCATCGATCGTTTGGTTCATAGTATTTGGTATTCCTTCCATAAAGTAATAGCCACTCTACTGTAACGGTGCTTCTATGAAACGTAATTATATTTCCAATAATATCAATACTAATAGTTTAAAGTTTTTAAGTGAATAATAGTCCTAAACGGAAAGAAAGCACTTAACGTTCATTATCTTTAATCATTATTTTCTGAATTGAATTGTCTTTAAAAAATATCATTTTCTATCACGTAAGCTTTTTATTTTCTAGCTATTCTATAACTATTTTCCACTAGCTCCATAGTTACTGTTATTTCTTTATTTAAATTGCATAACATGAGTAGGTATAATTATTATGGTGCATATTTAAGAAAAGTAGGCATCTTTGCAAAATCTTTCTTATAAAAATATAGATACTTTTATAAAATTTTATGATTGGCCTGCCTATACTAACCGTTTAGTTTCAAAGCCTGGGCAAGAGCAATTTGTGTAACGGGTGGTTGTTTTTACTATGTTTGTAATCAAAACGGGTTATTAAGATCCATATGTAACAATATAACACAAGTACTAAGTCTACCCGTGTGGAGTTTCTGGTCACCTATCGGGCGCGTCCCCGGGTGGCGGATAGGGGGAGGCCTCCCAGATATGGGGGGTACCGGTGGTATTGCCGGCGCGGACCAAAACCAGCTTGGAGGAACTCGAGGGCTACATGCCTTCGTCGCAATTTCTGCTCTGCAGGGAGCTTCCCTGTGCAGTTGCTGGGTTCGAGTTCGAACAGTGCTGCTGTTGGCGGCGACGAATGGTAACCAGTGGTTGCGGACGTTTTTAGTCCTACTGGGCGAGGGGCTGCTCTGCAGCGGTGGATGGCGGTTGCTACAATCGCGGCGCGGCGGGCTGGGCGGCAGGTTTTCTGACGTCTGGTTAGGGGCTTCGGCCTCCCGTTGGGCAACCTGTTACCCGTCGTAGTGTTGTTGTCACGTCTAGCAGCTACGACGGACCAGGGGGCTTGCCTTAACCGGCTGGTTCGAGAGGAAGGACACCTCATCAAAAAACCCTCAAATCTGCGTTCAGTCCAGCGGCGTGGATTTCCTGTCCCTTTTGGACAGTTTGGCTCGGGAGTGCGTGAGCTTTAGCTGTGGCCTCCCATGGATACCGCCCGACCTCCATGGTGTATAAGGGTTATCCGGGTGCAGGGGGCACCGCCCGGATGGACTTTTTATATCCCCCATACTCGTGGGAACAAAAATGTCTTTTAACCCGGCCCCATTTAATAACGACGACTCTAGCAAAATAAATTTGGACAATGATAGGCAACACGATTCGGATGACGCAAGGACAAGACGGACGAGAGCTGGGGGGCTTTCGAAATCAAGCTCAGCCAACAGCGTGGTGGATATGCAATCCCACGAAAAGGGAAGGCTGTGGCGGAAGAGGTCCCTAGATAGGAGCCGCTCCGGTTCGGATTCGGAGGATGGGTTTGGGGGTTCAAAAACCCCCTGCCAAAAAACATCCAAAAGAGGGAAGGGCCGCACGCCGGGTACGTGCGCCGCTCGGCGTGCAGCCAAACTGGACGCGTCGCGCAAACTGGAAACAGAGTTGCAGGCTGAGCAGGAGGTCGCGGAGTGCGCTGAGCGCATCGAGGCGATGCGTGCTAGCGCTCCCCTCCCCCCCATTCCAATAGAGGAAGGAAACACGGCGGAGGCTCTTAGCCTCCGTATTGCGGATAGCTTGGCCGCCATTGAGAAGGTGCGGTCCAGGTCAAACAATTTGAAGACCACTTTCAAAAAAGTCCTCAAATTGGCGCACGATGACATTGAACTGTCGGTTGCACAATTCAAGCGGCTCACAGTCTCAGAGGAGACACGGCTTCTGCAGGCGGACAACTCCCGCCTACAGGCCGAGATCGACTTCCTCAAAAGGGAGCTCGAAAAGGTGAAGACCTCGCAAAGTGTACAAGTGCGTCCTCAACCGCGGGAACCAGATGCTGATCTGGTAGCTTCCATTTTGCGCCAGGTTGGAGACATGATTAACGCTAGGTTTGAGGCATTGGAGGAGCGTCTGCCGCCGGCTAAGCGATTAAGACCGGCGCTGGCGGCGGATAACAGGAGAGCGACAGTGGAGGCCGTCCAACAGGCGACCCAGGACCTTGTCCCTCTCCCACCACCAGCAGAAAAAACATATGCAATGGCTGCCTCGGTATCGCAACCGGGCATATCGGCGACGGGGTCCACTCCAAAACGGGCCGTGAAGCATGCTGCGGCTCCGGTCGGGAAGACTGCTTTAAAGCAGCAAGTGGCGGTACAGGTTGCAGCGACGGCCATGAAGCCGAAGCCGAAGGCCAACAAGAAGAAAAAAGTGGCGTCGAAAAGCGCGGCGAACTCAAAACCCGCCAGCATAGTCGTGCCCTCCACATCAGCCCCATCGTCAGACCCCCTCCCGCAACAGCAGCCAGAGGAAGGATGGACTGTTGTCGGGAAGGGCGGGAAGAAAACAAAGGGGGCCAAGGCTAAGAAGCCTGCGGCGCAGTCCCGCAAAAAGCGGCACAAGCTCCACGTTCCCTCTTCCTCGGCTGTCGTCCTGACCCTTCAGCCGGGAGCGGAGGAGCGTGGCATAACTTATGCCAAGATCATGATGGAGGCGCGGCGTGGGATCGATCTTGGGGAGATCGGCATCGGTGCGATGCGCTTTAAGCGTGGTGTTACCGGTGCCAGGATATTGGAGATACCTGGTGCTTCCAGCACAAAGGAAGCGGATGCTCTAGCCGCCAAATTGCGGGAGGTATTAGGCGAGGTTAATGTGAAGGTGACCAGGCCAGTGAAGTGCGCAGAGCTGCGTATTACTGGCCTGGATGACTCGGCCTCTGCTGAAGACATTGCGACCGCGGTCTCACGTGCAGGGGAGTGTTCCGTCGAGCACGTAAAGTGTGGTGCCCTGCGTTCTGGCCCGCGGGGCGCAATGTCAGCCTGGGTAAGCTGTCCGGTGACCGCGGCGAAGAAGGTGGCGCAGGTGGGGCGCGTTCTGGTGGGGTGGGTTTCCGCAAGGGTCTCATTAATCGAGCAGAAGCCCCTCCGCTGCTTCCGCTGCCAGGAGCTAGGCCATGTAAGTGCTACGTGCTCATCACTTGCGGATCGGAGTACCATTTGTTTCCGCTGCGGTGAAATGGGCCATAAAGCGGGTGAATGCTCTGCTACCACTGCTCACTGCGCCCTTTGTGCAGAAGCAAAGCGACCAGCAGAACATCGGCTTGGAAGCTTAGCCTGTAAGGCCCCCAAGCTAAAAAAAGGCGGAATGCGGAAGCAAGATGGTGCTCGGGCTCCATCACGCTCCGCTCTGGTACCTGAGGTGCCGCAAACGGAGGCAGCAATGGAAACGCAGTAATGGCCCCACTGCGTTTCCTACAGGCCAACATCAACCACTGTGCTAGGTCCCAGGATCTTTTACTCCAAAGCCTGGCAGAGTGGGAGATTGATGTGGCGATTGTGTCAGAGCCGTACAATGTCCCCGCCTGGGATAACTGGGCGGGTGATCTAGATAGCTTGGTGACACTAGTTGCACAAGGCGGTACTCAAATAGAGCAAGTGGTCAGGCGACGGGGCTGCGTATCAGCGGTAATTAACGGATACACCGTCGTGGGGGTGTATTTCTCGCCAAATCGCTGTCTCGCTGATTTCGAGGAGTTCCTCGTCGTGTTGAGAGATATGATCGACCTCGCGCAGCCACTGCCTGTTCTTCTGGCCGGGGACTTCAACGCCAAGTCCGTATCTTGGGGTTGCCGGGCAGGTGACGTGCGCGGTACTCTGCTTGCAGACTGGGCGGTCGCCTCTGGGTTAACACTTATTAACCGCGGAACAGAGTTGACATGCGTGCGACAGAGGGGTGGCTCTATTGTAGATGTCACCTTCGCGAGCCCCCCTCTCGCTCGCTGTATTCAAGACTGGAGGGTTCTGGTGGACGTGGAGACGCTTTCGGATCACCGCTACATCCGGTTCAGCGTCTCCACGCCCTCGACGGCTAACAGTCGATTCCCCACTGGTGAGCGCCATCCGCGCTGGGCGCTTGGAAGCCTTGATAAGGAGCTTCTCATTGAAGCTGCCATAGTGCAAGCCTGGCTCCCGACGCCGCAGGGTGACGATGTTGATGTGGAGGAGGAGGCCACTTGGCTTGCCAACGCAATGGCGCAAATATGCGACGCGAGCATGCGGAGAGTGCGGTCAGTCCCGCGAAGGCGACAAATGTACTGGTGGTCCGCCGATATCTCCCAGCTACGCGCTTCTTGCGTAGCTGCGAGGCGGGCGTACACCAGGCATAGACGCCGCAGACGGCGTGATGAAGAGGAGGAGGCGCGGTTATACGCCGTCTACAGAGACTGTATCATGACTCTCCAGGACGCGATAGGCACAGCAAAAACTCGCGCATGGGAGGAGATGCTCGAGGATTTGAACCACGAACCCTGGCGTCGGCCTTACAAGAGGGTGAGGCAAAAGCTTCGCCCTTGGGCCCCGCCCTTATCTCAAACTCTGGATCCTCGATTTCTGGAGCAGGTGGTGACGTCCCTGTTTCCGAATCGGGGAAGACATTCTCCCCCGCCGATGGCATCCACAATGACTGTGCAGGAGGAGTATGCTGATGAAAATGTCCCTGTGGTCACGCGTGACGAGCTCGCAGTGGCGGTGGAGCGGCTCAAAGCAAAAAAGACCGCTCCCGGCCCTGATGGTATCCCAGGGCGGGCTTGGGTACTGGCGCTAGAGTCACTTGGACCCAGGGTGGAACAGCTCTTCACAGAATGCCTCCAACAGGGCCAATTTCCCCGGAGGTGGAAGACCGGGAATTTGGTCCTGTTGCAGAAGGACGGACGCCCGCGCGATTCGCCCTCGGCTTACAGGCCGATCGTGCTGCTCGATGAGGTGAGCAAGCTCTTTGAGCGCGTTTTCGCAGCTCGCCTCATCGACCACCTGGAGGGAGTGGGGCCGGACCTGAGCGAAAACCAGTTTGGATTCCGCTGGGGACGGTCCACCATTGATGCGATCGCTGCGCTGCGTGACCTCGCAGACAATGTGGCTGATGAAGGTGGAGTGCTTTTGGCGGTGTCTCTTGACATCGCCAACGCTTTTAACACGCTACCATGGAGTTGCGTAATTGAGGCGCTCCGCTATCACAACGTGCCCGAGTACATGGTGCGACTGCTGCAGTCCTACCTATCAGAGAGGGCTGTGGCGTACCCCGCACGCCGTGGATGGATGGAAAAGGAAATGTCGTGCGGTGTTCCACAGGGCACGGTTCTTGGGCCTCTCCTGTGGAACATCGGTTACGACTGGGTCCTGCGCGCCACTTATCTCCCGGGTGTAAGCGTGCTTTGCTATGCGGATGACACCCTGGTGACTGCGCGTGGGGCCTCGTATAGGGACGCGGCCCTCCTTGCGACCGCTGGTGTTGCAGAAGTTGTGCGCCGGATTAGAAGACTTGGTCTAGAGGTGGCCCTGGACAAGTCAGAGGCGATTTTGTTTCGTGGCCGTCGAAGGGCGCAGGCTGCTGGATCAGCCATTCAGGTGGGCGGTGCGTCCATCAGCGTTGGTTCCACGTTGCGCTATCTGGGTATCGTGTTGGACAGCAGCTGGACATTCGTGGAACACTTCCGTCGCCTTGCCCCCCGGCTTGTTGGGGTGGCCGGGGCACTTGGTAGTCTGCTCCCGAATCTTAGGGGGGCTGGGGGCGCGTGCCGTCGTCTTTACACCGGCGTCATTCGCTCCATGGCCCTCTATGGTGCGCCCATGACTGACTCTTTGAGTGTCCGTACCAGACCCCTATTGCGTAGACCGCAGCGGGTCATGGCGCTCAGAATCGTGAGGGCATATCGCACGGTGTCCTTCGAGGCCGCGTGCGTAATGGCGGGGACGCCCCCGTGGGACGTGGACGCCGAAATGCTGGCGGACGTCTATCGCCGCGTCGCCGCGTCCAGATCGCACGGGATCAACCCATATCTGGAGCAGGTCCAGCAATGGAGGGCTGATGCTCTCGAGCGGCGATTCAGTGAGTGGAAACGACGACTCGAAGAGCCCAGCGCAGGAGTAAGGACGGTCGAAGCAATCCGACCGGTCCTACGTGAGTGGTGCGACAGGCGGCATGGGGCCATCACCTTCCGCCTGACACAGGTACTGTCCGGACACGGCTGTTTTGGGCGGTACCTGTGCGAAGTCGCCAGACGGGAGCCGCAAATGGCTTGTCATTGGTGCGACTGTCCGGAGGACACGGCAGACCATACTCTCGCCGTGTGCCCCGCGTGGTCAGAGCCCCGTGCTCGCCTGGTCGCAGTCGTCGGCCCTGATCTCTCCCTGCCTTCCATAGTTCGCGAAATGGTTGGCGGCGACGGATCGTGGTCCGCGGCTATCACATTCTGCGAGTATGTGATGTCGCAGAAGGAGGAGGCAGAACGGGTCCGCGAGAGAAACCCTTCCGCGGATCCGATTCGGCGTCGTCGTCCTATTGGGCGTCGTCGCCGTGTCGCGGCCGCTTTACACGGTCGCGACCTGCCTCCCTGATGATGGGCACCGGATGATGGAACGGGGATATAATCCATCATCCGGTGCGGAGAGGCGGCGTGAGAAGTGTTCCACTCACGCCGCCCCCCCAGGAAGGTAGACCTGGCGGCCTCCCGCCACATTCGCGTTGGGCCTGGAGATAGGCTGCCGCTGACGGTTCTGCGGACGCGGTTCTACCGAATACCCGCGGCCAAAAAAAAAAAAAAAAAAAAAAAAACAAAAAAAATACTAAGTCTATCTGTATATAAGGGTATGTCAAACCAGTGAATATGAATAAAAATAAACTAATAGGTTAACATTTATCACAGGCAGTATTATCCGCCCACTATTCTTTCTCTTGTACGGCTTTCTCAGCAATTCACGAAAATTCAGTCGAACATCAAAATTTGGTATTTGAAGTACGTCTTTTATTGTTTCGAAGTCTGTTGATTAATCCAGGCATGATTAAATTATGTACTTGTTATAATAGAATTAAATAATAGAACATTCGATGTAAATAAAAAAATTGTTCTTTATTCTGCTGAGACATCGAGTGCGGCGCAGGGGCAAACGGTATATATATATATATATATATATATATATATATATATATAAAACTCAAAGGTGACTGATATAGTGATCTATCAACGCACAGCCCAAACCACTGGACGTATCGGGCTGAAATTTGGCATGCAGGTAGATGTTAGGACGTAGGCATCCGCTAAGAAAGGATTTCCCGAAATTCTCGGGAACGGGGAAAAACGGGGATGCATGTACAAAGTCGTGGGCGGAAGCTAGTGGTCAATAATTTAATCGATATTGCGGAGAGTTTGCTAAATTTATTTTAACAGAAACAATTAGAGTTACTTACATACCTAAAGCAAAAGTTACTGCCTAGTTTACCTACCATTGTAAATCAACTTATTAATATGGAACCTGGTATTCGTATGATAATTTAACAACTGGCTACCGTAACCAACCGCTCTTTTTAACTGAAGAATCTCAAGCATTGTTATAAAAATAGTAAAAACACTTTACTGTTGTTTGTGGAACTCAATACATTTAACATTTAACAGAGGTTCGTAGAATGATCCGTTGTGACTTGACGACGGTTATTGCAAGAACTTGTTAGGAGCTTTAAAAGATTAAGATATACTGAAAATAAAAGGGACGTCTAACTTTCAAGTGTTTTACAGTGAGGCAACCAACCCAAGCAAATTTATTTGTCTGAAGGACGAGCTCAGAGAACAAGCTATAGTAATAACTCGCCTAAACTTACGAGTATAAGTTTAATGTAAAAAAAGTTTAGTTAAACACGTTTAAGAACTCTTTGTAAAATTTTGGATAACCACTGGATTAAGTATTTTAAACAGTCACAACTAAATAAACATTGACTAAGTACTCGAAGTTCAATACATAATTTTTTGCCAAGATGCAATTAGAATAAAAGCTACATTGGCATTCCTTACTAGGTATGTCTGATTATATGTATTAATTGATTGATTATTTATTTGTGGTGATATTTCCATTTTTCCTTTTTCTGACTTGTAGCAAATTACATTTTAAGCCCTATATATAACTTAAGGCAAATATATAATGTTAAAATTAAATATTTTGGTTAAAAAATCCCAATTGCACATGTAATTATTAAGCCATTGCTAACCATTTTAGCTTCATTCTATTTTTCTACCATACGAACGTCAAAGGCTGGATAAATAAACAAATTTGTCGCGGTTTGCTGCAAACATACGCGGGGGATTTTCGCTTGGTTTTCTTAACATTTCCTGTGTATACGAATAATTTAATTTTAGAATTTTACGTCGTAGGAAAGAAAATAAACAGCCGTTTGTATTTTACTTGGTGGTGAGCGATACGTCGTTGAAAAGTTAATGATTTAAAATAATATCTTACTTGTACTTATATTTTCTGAATTAAATTAAACAATGTGTCGAGATAATATGGGCAACGCTAATAGGAATATCGTCTAAAGGGTTGTTACATAGGAATTAGCGATATAGTTTATGATCCGAGTCCGTACGTAGAGTACCTACCCACAGCGTGAATACTGATTGCCTTGAATATCTAGTTACCTAATAGCTTTGCAATCCAATCCTATCTTATTTTACAAGACGTGACAGACTTTGAGTCTAAAATATATTTTAATGTACGAATTGGATTGCGGTGCAAAGAGTAGTGAAGCAGTGAGTCGGCACTGATACCGTCTGGGTCCTCACGTTTCCAACCCCACGATGATAATCTCCTCGGGGGGTTCTAATAGTTCGCTTGACGTTACTGGGTAATAAATTACTTAAGTTCGCGAACATTTATATTACTAATAAGCTCTTTTCAGTCCGCTAACATTTCTTAGAGCAAGTTCCTGATACCTGTACATTATTTTTGCTGTAAAACAGCAATTTATAATTTAGATTAATTAATATCAAAATGTTCATTTAGATGAGTTGCAATACATTTTAATACTTATATTGCTAAGTGTCGCACGATGTGAAGCGTTTCTATCTGCAATAATACCTAACATAAATCATGATAACATCGATTGTATGTTTGCGAATAACATTTTCCCATTCATGTTATAATCCCAATATTTGGGTTCAGTTACAGGAATTACAATGATCGTAAATAACGTGATTTTGAGAAAAATCGCCCATCGCACCTGTGCTGCGTGGAACCGAAAATGAACGCTATTATCCCACACCATAATCTTAAATCACTTCAGCTTAGTATTTCGATTACAGACAAAGGGTAGCTAGGAAAACCCACATTATGACGGTAGTTGAATAATTGTATAGATAAGTAGAATTGATGGTTTTCTAGCCTCCATGGTCCTAAGCCCTCGCCTTTTTCAATGATAATATATGTAGATTGAAAAAATGTTAGCGTTGAAATTTTGATTTCATTTTTTTAGCAATTTAGTGTCGCTTGACGCTTATCTCTCTAAACTATTATGGTTGCTTTAATTTTATAATCCAAAAATACATAAATAATCTACTCTTTATTAAAATCATGACATAACTGTCAGATTACATACTAATCCTCAGTCTAAATTACATAACCTAAATTCCGACACCAATACTCTTTTATATCTATATCCAAATTAAATTAAAATGCAGATAAAATTGTTCGATAGAAATGCTATACAATACTTTATCGAGCCCGGTAACATTTACGACATATCTAAAAATAGATAGTCGATTTAAATCTAATATTATCCTGAAAAGCTTTATGAAATTTAACGGAGGGCAGAGGCCGGGTGCAAATGGTTACCTATCTTAATCTCGAATTTTAATATTCCGAATATCATAATCCAGAAAACGTTTGGACATTTTTTCATAACCCCGAATTTTAAAATTTCGAAGTTTTGTTTGCCATATAATCGCAACTCCAAATTTCATTTGCCCATTTCTTCATTTGTACGACGTTTTACAATCCAGACGAATGAGTTCCAGACATACGAAATCTAAATGCACAAAATCCAGATGACCGTAATCCATATGCACGAAAGCCAGATTTTTAAAACACAAATTTTTGAAATACAGTTGATTGATATCCAGACAAACAATGTCCAGATTTTTGAAATTCAAATAAACGATATCCAGAATAACGAAATCCTTCCAGGGGGTCGCAGCACGAACCTAACCTAACCTACTGAATAGATTTTAACACTTAATCCTTTCTGTTGGGCAAGTAAAACAATAGCGAGTCGGTTCTGGCACTCGCCGGCCGCTACCGCGGCACGCTCGCTTCGCTCGCTCGGCTCGTGCGTGAGGGTCGCAGTTCAAACCTAACCTAACCTACTGAGTCGAATTTGACACTTAAACCTTTCTGTAATGGGCAAGTAAAACAATAGCGAGTCGGTTCTGGCACTCGCCGGCCGCTGCCGCGGCACGCTCGCTTCGCTCGCTCGGCTCGTGCGTGAGGGTCGCGGTTCAAACCTAACCTAACCTACTGAGTCGAATTTGACACTTAAACCTTTCTGTAATGGGCAAGTAAAACAATAGCGAGTCGGTTCTGGCACTCGCCGGCCGCTGCCGCGGCACGCTCGCTTCGCTCGCTCGGCTCGTGCGTGAGGGTCGCGGTTCAAACCTAACCTAACCTACTGAGTCGAATTTGACACTTAAACCTTTCTGTAATGGGCAAGTAAAACAATTTACTTACTGGTAATGTTTATTTTCAGGCAATAGTAAAGGTATAATCACGATTGTATGGGAACCAAATAAAGAGATTATGAAAATCTGGCAATAGTTTATTTGCTATACGATTATATGGGAACCAAATAAAAAGATTATGAAAAGTTGGTAATAGTTTATTTGGAAAATGGTACTATGGGAAACAAAAAAAAGTATTCTGAGAATCTGGTATAACTATATCTGGATTATGAGAATACGGGAAACAAAAAAATACTTTTTAAAAATCTGGTTTTGGTGTATCTGGAAATTGATTCATCTTGGAAATTAAAAAAGGAATTTTAAAAAGTTGTCATTCATAACATCTGTCTTTTAAAAGTTCTAACAACCGTTTTCGGGATTTTAAGATTCGGGTAATAGAAATTCGAGTTTTTAATAGGTTACCGTGCAAATACCTCCTCGACGATAACATTTCGCGTGTAACTATTTACTCTACTCTTCATACCTCTCAATTCGCTTTATGGGATAAAATCACTCTACTTAAAAGATGAAATTTCATTTAATTGGCTGCAGAATACTTTGAATAATAACCTTTGCGCATTCATTTTGATGTCCGAGAATATTAATTCATTTAAGCAGATGGATACTTAATATTGTTGATTGCATGAATATTCTTCGAATTTTGCAATATTGCTGCGGATTTTATAGCTGTTTGCTTACGTGTTTATGTGTGTAGCCAGTTTTCTCGTTACTAGCGAAATGTGTTGAGATTTGCAGAGGCGCCTAAGTGCATCTCGGACACAATGGCCTCCTTCGCACCCTTCTTGTGGACATCCATTTGGACTTTTTGTTGAGGCTTGAGCAGTTGGTCGCGAGCACGTACGCTCTTCGGAGACACGTTTAGAATTCAATATTCTAGCTTCGACCATCCGTACTCTGCACGGCTAAAATAACCAATGAGTATATACTACGACTATTCGATGATTCGAGGTAGTTAGCTTAATATAGCACTTTATTACTTTTAAAGCTATATTAAATTGAAAGGATAAGACCTGAGTATGGTTCTTCAATTTGATTAAAACAACAATTCCATACTTATTTTCTTTAGATTTTACTTAGAGGCAACTCGAAATACTTGTAGTAGTAGGGGTTATAAACATTTCAGAAGTTTTAATAATAACTTAGATTCTCACCTAAATAGTCCAGTTTGAAAACAGTATTCTTCAGAGAACATGAAATATTATCTGTTACAAGACTTTTTATTTCAGCTACATAGAAAACTCGTATGATGGATTACAACGTATATTCACGATGCGCGAATTCAACTCAATTACAAACCACTTGCAGGGGAAATAGAAATGTTAATATTTTTGACCGCACACCTCTATTTCTAAGCTCATAACTCTATAAAACAGCTTTTTTATAGAGCATTTTATAGCTCTATATAGTGCATAAGCAATCTCATTTAAATTTAAATAAAGTAAGTGTATAAGGTGTAGGTGTTATATATTTTAAGTGCTTGGATTCGAGATAAGAATAAAATTTTAATTACCACATCTACTTTTATACCATGTATAAAATGTGTGTATCTGGTGGTTTATTTTTAGCTTTGCAAAGTTTCCAAATCAAGGTATCTAGTTATAAATTCATTCCCCTGTAAGATTTTCTTTCCAAGACTTCGATATCCATTAGTATCTCTGTTAACTGCCCATCATTCAGCACAATAAAGTTATTAATAGGTTTCGTAATAATTATTTATCATCATTTTTGTCACACATAGGTACTCTTGAAACCTTAATGGTTTTATTCAGGCATACGCTCATGATTGGTGAATAATTAATTTATCTGTTTGCGAGTACACAACAAAATCATAAGAGCTTAGCAAATGCATTAAAGCTTTTAAATAAATGGAAGATCCTGGAAATAATTATACTCTAATCCTTTTATCCACTCTTCTATCGTTCAACCCTATTTATATTTAAGTTATTTCTGATGAACTCATTTTCATTTTAATGTTTTTTGCAACAATACATCTTCAATATTTTTTAAACATTAAGAACGTATGTATGAGAAAAGGGGGTCAAATATAGAACAATAATATCATTTGAATTTGGAAAAAATGTTATATCTTTACAATAGTTCGTATTCGATACCATTTAATATTATTTGGGAGATCCTATATATAATCAATTTGAAAACGCTACATCCCTCTCATCTTTCCTTAAGAGAATCAACATTTTTATAACACAAAAATATAAAGATACCGCCATAAAGAACAAAAGCTCGTATGTCGTTTATCTCATTACCATCATCGTACATCTACTGCAATAAAATATAACACATCAAAAGAATAAATGGCGTAACAAGGAAGATGGAACGGAAAAAATATTTCGCAAAAATGACAGGACCGCGAGAAATAGAAGCGATTGGATGAGCTGATGGATTACTTAGTGATTTATAAACTGATGTAAAAAGTGCGTAGAACATTTCTGCTCGTAATCGATACGCTACAGGCAATTCGAGAAATCTGTCGCTCTACGGGATCCACAATTTTGTGATATACCTCGTACGTGACTGAACTTGCGATGCACGAGTTCATTTTCAAATATGTTTAAATATTTCAGTATCAGCTATAATTTATCAGTAATATTTAGACAGACCAAGGACAGATTCACTCAGGTATTCAATGAATACGATATCATGTAAAAAATTCCGCTGGCGAAGTAGAGGTGCTTTATTTTCGCCTCAAGAATGAGTCGGAACGTTCTGTGGGCATTTTGCTTTTCAAAAATTATAAAATGTTAGACTTAAAATGAAAAAGTTACTTTCAGGGAAATAGATAATAATTTTATTTAACTTTAAGGCGGGTATTCGATTTTTTTCTTCTTAATATAATGTTTTGAATTAAATGGGTTATTGTAGTTACCTAAGCGAAAAAGTTTCAAAGTAAATAATTATAACTTAGCTTCAAAGCGGTTGAATAAGTATTTTTTCTAAAAAAATATTTAACTAAATTAAATAGGCAATTGTCTTTTACCTACCATTTTATGCGTGGTTGATATACAAGTCACGTCAAGTGAGTCTCGTAAACTATTTTACGTTTTACATAAAATAAAAGCAGATAGAATTAAGTACCGTCTTATTTATTATCACCTCCCGTTCGCTTTGTCAGTTAATTATTCAACGGTAACACGTAATTCGTAAAGGTCTAGTCTAGACTTAATATGGGTAAAGTTCTTCAGTAACTTTAATAAATGTAAACTTTTAATTAGTTGTTGAATAAAAACAAATAATTACAACAGTAGTGCTGTACGAATACAAATTTAAAATGGACAACAAAAGTTAACTACATTATTCCACAGACATTCAGGTAGTAATAAAGCGTTGAAAAATACTACAATGGAACACAAAGTGACTAAAATGCGTTTTTATTTTGAGACCGTCAGTTGTTTACACAAAGGAATATCATAAAGCAGTAGTGCAATGCAAGACTTATATTAAAAGTACTGTCTTCAACCCTACGGCGTGCTCGCGACTTGCCACAATACCACTTCCAAAACCTTTCTCATTTAGTTTTTGTTTCGTTCTGTCGTTGCAAACGCAGATGTGCCTACGAAAGCGACGGCTCATCTATGGATTAGTACCCGTTAGCTTTTCATATAATGTGTCCCACTTCATAGAAGTTTACGCAAAACATTTTGACAGCTGGGCTTTCGGTACATAATTACTTGTCCAGTTTTACGCCACTGCTGTTTTGCTTTATTTTTTATCATTTGCTCGTAATCATGTGACTACGACCGTATTCAATTTTGCACTGGTTTCTGTATTTTATATAAAGCTCGATGAATTTATTTTATTCGTGTTATAATAATTATGAACGAATGAAAATATAAATTAACAACTTTTATAGTTGACCGTCATGAAAATACAGGACCGCTAAAGTAATAAAACCGCTAAAGTCTGAAAATGAAAGCATCAACAGGGGCTAAATTCACCTTAATTATTTTGCCAACACTTTAAGTTTCAATTTGGACGGTATAACCATAAAAACATTGTACCTTTTAGAGTGGCATTGTAAAAATGTTATGAAACGGCAACGAGTTCAGGTAAGCATTAATGAGGCGCCCGCTCGGGTTACAAAGTCTGGCCAGTACCGGAGAAAATTACTCGAAAATTTACATAATAGAGAATCCGTGGCTGCCCTAGTCCTTTGAAAGTCGGAACGGACCGCGTCGAGTGACACCGTCGTACATTAAATTAACATCTCTCTCACTTTGTTTGTGAAGTCCACACTGCACTAATTTGTGACAAAATTAGTATAGGAAACCGTCTAAGTTTCAGGCTGCGGTATCGCAAACTGAGCTGATGGTCTATTTTTTATTAATATTTCAGGAGTTAGGAACGATACGTAAAGAGAATCTGAGATGGAATTTGAAATAATCTTAGTAGGTAGAAGCCAAACATAATTAAGACGTAGCGAACGAATGGAAAGTATTTGTGCTAACGTTAACTATCGTTCGGTGCGGGCGTCCGATTCAGCGGAACTAAAAACGTAAATGTAGTAGTCGGGGTAATTGGGTAACTGCTGCGCATCATTAGGTAATTGCAGCTGCGGCTAGCAGCGCACGCCCCACGACTGCCGACTATTGGAACAAATACACTTATCCGCGAGCGCTCGATAACTCCATTCGATCCCATCAATTCTTTTCAATGAAATATCGTGTAGAGTTTTCTTATTTGTGAATTAACATTTCGTTACTTGTAGCAATATACATTAAATAATGATTGATTTATAATCGAAAATGTCTCTAGACTTTAACTATAATAAATATTATTTAAGGATAACAATTGTTTGTGCGACGAAAGTGCTGTATTTTATGATAAATATCTCTCCCATAATATATATTAAACCTATTAGCTACAAACTCTCCTGTTAAATAATTTTATAATATGTTAATAAACACTCAGATTTTAAGAACATTATATTTGCAGTCATTTAAGATGCTCATATAAATAAATCAACTGGATAAAATACGATTAATTGAAAATTTCAATATTAATATTTCAATCAATATTTCGACCCAAAACCATTTTTACAAAACCACCGTTAGTTAATAAACCAAATACCGGTTTCTCGACGCATGGGTTTTACAGAATCTAGCAAAAAGGGGTCTGTAACTCAATGGCAAAACAAGGAAAATATTTGGAATGTATGTTACGTATTACATACGTCATACATTATTTATTGTTTACGTAATGTTAGTTACCCATTTTATAAAGGAAAACGAAAATTGTTTTCGTTAATTATACATATTCAAAACCCACAATAAATGTTCGTTGTAAACTTATAAAAATTCGATATTATGTATATTTTGCTATTAAAGCATTGTTCGCTAAGATTGGCTAATATATTATTTATTTCACATGAATATTGATAGATGAACGGACTGAACGTTGTGAAAGCTCGCCCATCCTATTACAGGTGTTTATAAATTTTAAATAGCGACATAGTTTATTATAAATTCATTTAAGTATAATATATGTGTATTATACATAATATACTTCGTTCGAAATTATTTTCAAAATACTAATTATACACGGTGGAAATCTTCTATGGGCCCTGGAGGGGAAGTATTGTTTGAAATACTGGAGACGGCAAATTTTGCTGAAAGGAAAGATTGCTTTATTTTTCAAAATAAATAGAACTGCATTTATTGATTTTTAAAAGATTTGCTATATCCAGTATTTCAAGTACTTTCCCTCCAGGGCCCATCGAAAATTTCCACCCTGTATGTAATATAATTGGAGGAACGCGGAAATAAAATTGCTTGGGTGTTATTGATTTTCCATAATATTACTATTATCGTTAATAATGGCAATTGGAGACCGTGGCAATTAAGAATCATCGATCGTTATACTACCTACTTCGCTAATATACTTATATTTTTGCAAAAAAAAATACATTGATAATGTATACCGCATCCTTATTATATAGGGTAATCCGAATACATTTTTTTACATTTTGATAGCTGTAAAGTGCAGATTTCCTGCTCCTTAAAGAATCTATACTAATATTATAAAGCTGAAGAGTTTGTTTGTTTGTTTGTTTGAACGCGCTAATCTCAGGAACTACTGGTCCGATTTGAAAAATTCTTTCGGTGTTAGATAGCCCATTTATAGAGGAAGGTTATAAGCTATATATCATCACCCTAAGACTAACAGGAGAGGAGCAATGCGGGTGAAACCGCAGTGCACAGCTAGTATAATATAAAATGCAATAAAACAGTATTTTATTAAAGTATAAGATGCACCCATTTAAACAAAAACTTCACTTTAAATTAATTTTGCATGACTGAACGATAACAAAATTTTAAGTAAACTTTTTAGTTTTAAAGAAACTTAGCTCTACAGTCGAGTGGGAAAGAATTTTTATACTTTGTGGTTTATCTTAAAAACTTAAATGTATGTACTTATTATGGATTCGTATTTATTATACGAATATTACATTCAATATAGATGCTTGATAAAAGTATATAAATAAAAAAAGACGGGTTGCACTCCAGGAGTGCCGGCAGAAGTGAAAACTTGATTATTAACGTTCAGCATGTTTGATATTTTGGAATCCGTCTTACGCATGGAATATAAGGGCTAAAAAAAAAAACATCCGTCTTACCACAGTATTACAATATTATTTGTCTTACGCTTTTTCGATCAGGCCACGTGTCCTGACGCGAGTTTAAGATTTTATACCCAACGCCGCTAAAGAAGTTTTCACTTCAATAAAAAATGATTCTTGGAGGTCACATAGTATTGTTTGCTTTTTTTTATTTATTATTTCCGTTTCCAAACACGTAAAAAACGTTAAATGTCTAACCTTTAAGTCACCACGGCAATTTTATCTGGACTGTTGCCGACTTTCAAATAATTCAGTTCATTTTGAAAGTCTGCCTTCAATTAAAATAAAACCTACAATATATAATACATACATGTCTTCAAAAGTCTGATCAAAGGCTAATAATAAAAAAATCTACATAACAGCTTCACACCCAAATAAAAGATTCACTAATTAAATATTAAGAACAAAACATAAATATTACGTCCAATAAAGGGAAATTAACGAAAATTCTGTGGGAAATCGTAGCGTGAGTAGTTTGGCGATAAAATAGCGATCCCAATCGACTTCTCGTTAGCGGCTTTGTTCGGTAACTTGCATACATTTTGCTTTTACCTTCCTTATTCTGTAGACACTGTTGTCCTCATTTATGTGATGCTATATTAATTACATTATTTCCATATAAGGGTGCTTTTCCACCAATAATGTGCGAGGATGTGTAGCGAGGAATGTGTTTGTTAAAAACAAATCATATCGCTTCATTTAGTGTGTTTATTTGCAAACATATTCGTCGCACATTATTGATGGAAACACACCCTAAATAACCCGAAATTATTATTTTAAAATAATACATCAACATTTGATTCATATATTATTTAGTTTTCCTATTTCGAATCGTTACATACACTGTTTATTCTTTCATAATAAACAAGAAAAAATACGCTAAAAGCCAAAGCAACTAGAATACAATAGTAGAAATTTAATCAATAAACCTTCAACGCGATTTCCCTTTTCTATAAAGAATTTACATATAATATTATTAGGGATCTCCGTATTCCCTTCACGGACCACGGTATCGCGCTTAAGATTTTACACAACACTTGCATTATCGTTTTATTGAGTTGGATGTAACCAGAAAGATTGAAGAAATTAATATTTCATAGATTGTGTTAATTTAATATTCTTATTAGATACATTGAAAATAATTAAATGAAAGGCGTTAGTAATTAATTCTTAGACACGATAGAATTTTCAATTCTGTTTTCTTGGGTCTCATCTATTTTCTATTTTTTGTAACAATCTATACCTATTGATATATTCCTTCATATGATAAATTATATCATAATTTATGTACTAAGCAGCATCAGAAATAGTCGTATTTTTTAGAGATTCCTCATGTTTATACACATAACACCAAGAAAATTATATATTTTAATGTTACATCGTTGAAATATACTATGTTTTTCTACGTTAAAATGTGTAAAAAAATGTTGATTGCGCAGCGAATGAGCGAAAAGAAAGTTTTACTTTGAGATTAGTTCTCTGAGACTTCATACTCCACGATATTTAGGTTTCTTTTGCACATAACAGTCTCGCAACTAAAAATAAAATGCTGCTTACTAATATTACATGTATTAGAAAGAATCGAAAACTGGTAACCTACATTCAGTTTTTGAAATATCTATGTTATGACGCTTCTAGAATAGGGCGTTGTCCTATTTAAATTAATTACTAAGTAATTAAGTTGGAGAAGAATATGCCATGGAATTCCATTGATTATAATTATTAATTGTGTGTGATAGTGCGAAATAATATCATTACTTACTAGTCATAGATTGTGGTCAGTTTTGTGTGGCGTTTGAAAGAGACAGTAGGTAATTGTGTGATCAATCATTGCTATTGTAAAATGTTCAGTTTCACAGTCTCTATGACACAAAATAGCTGTATGATCTAGAGTCCCCACCGCATCTATGACATCGCATGAATAATTTAGATGTCAACTATTATAAAGCAAAAATTGTGGCAAAAATCGATACTCATATTATGCAATATTATGTGAAGCTTTGATATTTATTTGTGTATTGAATTGGCTGTGTACGTAATCATTAGTATCTATTGAGCCTAGTTCAGATTATACATACCCAATTATTATATAGAACCTCAAACTATTTCGAATAAACAGGATTCCCGTAATCTTCTGGCAATCTTCTTACTGACAACATGAATGTACTAACTGTATTTAACGCAGGCTTATAATTATCTACTTTAATTATTATATTCAATGTTTACCACTACCAAAATACACATTCAAATAATATTATATAAACTATCATGTGATATGAGAATTACTATGAAGGATTAAAGCGTATTTCTTTCTCTCGACCTTATTTAAAAGACGTATCTTCGACATATATTTTTCATACAATTTCTGTAATTTGTACATTATTGATTAATATCTGCTGCAACTTTAAGGACGACCAAAATTAAAACGTGAACATTATTAGGAGAAGCATTCAGGAATAACATATATCTACATAATAATGAGAAATAGTATAAAAAGAAATGGAAAAATAATACATTTTTCAATTCCACGCCTTGCAGTTTTGTGTCTAATCGTCTTTGTAACCTACAGCATGTAGTTTACAAAGCTATGTTAGAACAATAGGTAAGGTTGGATTATATTATAAAAAATTATAATATGAACGTAGGTATATATACGAAATTATAATTATTTTAATACCTACTTTATCTGAATGTAGAGCAAGTTTAGAAGTTATAAAAATTGAGTACCTAAGTACTTTGTAAACAGAGAAATCTACGGATATCAAAGCTAAAATAAATGCAACAATTGTCATGTGAAGGTACTCGCCTGCTGCTTTCATTATTACTTACAAGTCTAGATAAAACAATCAGCTATCATCAATTTGATGTGCGAGTGAAAGAATTTTATTTATTTTGTAATAAAATATACTTATACACACATAAATTTTTAAATTCTAGCCGATATATTCTGATTTTGCATTATGAAATTGAATATTATATCAAGTACTTTTCCTTCTAGCTGGTACTTCCCCGATATTATTAAAATACGTAATTAATTGTTTGGAAAGTTAAATACAATACATTTTCTAATCAGTTCAGTGGCTTTTAATAATGTAGGTACTATTAATAATACACAATGAAATCCTATCAGGTATTTGTTTAGCGTGTTATTATAAATTACGTAAAATAAAATTTTGCTGAGTTATTTTTGTTAGAAAAATATGTTCGTTTCATATTTCATATTCTATCAATAGTTTCATATTCTAACACATTGTAAGGTATGAAAAAATCAATTAACCCAATATAAAAAAAATGTACATAACTGAGTATCGTTACAAAACAATTCCAAAGTTCATTCTCACATTTTTCCGAAAAACATTCAACGCGGTATTTTCGACCAAAATTTTTTTACTAGATACAAATATTGAAATATTTTTCATTCTAGTGTATCCTGAAATTACTGAGCGAGCGAGAACTTCAGTGCATACCCAATAATATAAACTCGACAAATTAAACGAAATAGTGGATACAGCTTTGAAATAGTGAGACAACAATTCATTGATAAATCGACTTAACGTACGTACCGTATCTACGTTAGATCATAAATAAGGTGAATCAGTACTTGGAGCACAACGATGTTCACAAAATTCACCACTCCCAAGAGCATTACATTTTACGAGACAAGAATTATAGCTGCCTCTTTATCTATACTATCTCGTAAGTCAAGCTTTTCTCTTCAAGTGTAACGCTCTGATACTAAAATTAGCTGATCACACCTATGGAGATAAACTCTTACATACCGGCTGTAATTTTGTGCAAAGTCTTTATTACTTTTAAAATAGGTTAATTGAATTCCAAAAGACGTGTGCGTTACACAATATGGAATCAAAAATGGACTTTAGAGAGTTAAAAGAGAAAGAATTGATTGTAGTTTTTCCTCTTAAAATGTGTTTGAAAGAAATGCTTATTTTTTTACTTTGTTAAGTTTTCAGGATTATGAGATTACTTATTTCATACTCATGAAGGATGTTGGCTGAAGGTGCTCTTGTAATTATGCAAATTCGGTAATAAGCCTACTCGTACCAAGTATGTTGAAGTACCATCATCGCGTAGAAAATTGTCTTCCATACAATTATAAATTCCTGTTTCCATTGTAATAACAGCTCTATGTTGGGAAAATGTATTTACTTTACTACGATAACTTAATGTTTTACTTTTAACTATTACCTACTTATAATCTCTCTACTCGCATATACAAAATGGCGAACAAGCTTTGGCGGTATTCATCGACCTAGCCAAAGCGTTCGATACCATATCGCCGAGTCTGCTCATAAAAAAGTTAGAATCAGTCGGAATAAGGGGCCTTGCGCTTGACTGGTTCTCTAGCTATTTGACTAACCGCAAACAATATGTAAAAATAGACGGGATAGCGAGTGAGGTCTTACCAATTAAATTTGGCGTACCGCAGGGCAGCATACTCGGTCCCACCTTATTTACCCTGTACATAAACGAAATAGTAAACTTACCCCTAAATAGTGCTCAAATAATATCCTACGCAGACGACACAGCTATTATATTCCATTCTAATGGATGGGATGAGGTGTACAAACTCGCAGAATCTGGACTCCAAACTTTAGCTAAAGCTCTTGATAGAAATCTCCTAACTTTAAACATAAAAAAAACTAAATTAATTGCTTTTTCCAAAACACAGGCATCGAAACCAAATCAAAATCTCCAAGTTAAATTTCATACGTGCAATAATCCTGAATTAAACAACTGCGACCAAAACTGTACTATAGTGGAACGTGTAAAAACTATAAGATATCTCGGAATCATACTGGACGAAAACTTATCATTCAAATCTCACATAGAAACATTGTCTTCGCGAACTAGAAAACTCATTTATGTAATGAAAAAACTGCGAGATTGTACTCCTCTTCCAATTCTCACCTCCGTATTTCACGCGCTCTGTCAATCTATTCTGCAATATGGCATATCTGTTATGGGGGGGTGCAGGAATAACTTCATCACTGTGGAGAGAGCGCAAAGAGCCGTCATAAAGGTGATGCTGAGAAAACCCTTCCGCTTCCCAACAGCTGAGCTGTATAGCGAGCTCGCAGTCCTAAGGGTCAGGCAGCTCTTCGTTCTCAAGGCTGTGTTAACTACTCACAGAACCTTAAAAATAAGAAAGGACTTTAAAAAACTCACCTCAAGGCGTACATTCTCACTGCCATGTCCTCGTGCATCCTCCCTTTTAGCTAAACGATGTCCAAAATTTTTGTTTCCTCGGATATACAATAGTGTCAACAAACATTGTAACATAACACTACTATCGAACTACACATGCAAGAAGGTCATAAAGAAATGGTTACATACGCTGTCTTTTGAAGAAACCGAACAATTACTTAAAGGACCACTGAGCTGACACACACTATAACAATATGTCTTCACTCACAAACAATGACACACACACACAAACACACACTCACTCACACACACACACGTAAACACACACACACACGTAAACACACACACACACTATCACGAACACGCGTGCTGCAAACCGCAAAATAATGTACTTTGTTTTTCTTTTATTTTTTATTAATTGTATTAACTACCATTACATTAGATTATTTACCTACTTGTTAACTTTCTACTGTCCATAACATATGTATATAACCAAGAAGCGCAACTCAGGGTCCCAAGACACAAGTATTTCACTTAGTTTGGGACCCACTGTCGTACATTAATTGTAAATCATATAATGGACAAATAAATTTATTTCATTTCATTTCATTTCATTTCAATTAGTTTACGACGACCTGAAGAGGAAGCAAGAACTTCCTTTTGCCAATTTTGTTTTGAACTGATATTTCATTCCCATTAATACTGTACTATTAATATCATACCGTTTCGTATTTTTGCGTCTAAATGCAAGAAACCACGTAAATCCTAATGACTTCTTCCAATACTACGCCATTCAAGTTAAACACATAAGACAGATAAGACGTGATATAATATGAATGAATGAGACGCAGCACGTAACATTTAGGCGCTAATAGGTTTTTAATAACTCAGTAATTACCCCTGTTTTGCTCTCATACCAAGCAAATAATTAGTAAACGTCTACCTGACTTCTACAATGTAAGTCTTTGACAATTTAGTTAATTACTATTATAAAATCACTCGCCAAATTATGTTTGTAAACCAAATACTATAAACAGCACGTATACAAATTACTTTACTACAACTATTTTGATGTTGTAGTGCAGTCTTTCCCAACGTGGGCGATAACGCCCCCTTGTGGGCGCTGCAGGCCTAAAGGGGGGCGGTAAGAGACCCAGAAAAAAAAGGGGGCGTTGTGTAGGGCTTTGGGGTCGATTTATAATTTCATCTACCTAGCTAGGAAGACTCTTAGAAACCGACTGAGCTCTCGACTTCGAGAGTCGACATCTTGTGAACATCAACTAATATTAATTAAGATATAGCTCAAAATCGGTTCGATATAATAGACCGCGGGCAATCATGTTTTAACAAGTTTTTGTTAAATAATCCGATTTGTACATTCCTGTATCAATCGGCTGGTTCTATAATACTTGTTCTTGCTTGTCGAGTACGATTGGGCGTCGAATGAGATAAACGAGTTTATGCACGTTTGATGTCTTATTCCTGTTGGTGCGTGCTGCTTATGCAATCCTATATAAACGACGTAAATTTATTTTATTTTCATTTGCGGTTTCGCGCATAATAGATAAGCAGTACTTGATTTCAACACTTACGTATTTCTCAAAACAAAACAATGTCGGAAGTAAAAAAGAAGAGACGGCAATACTCTGCGGAATATATTAAATTCGGATTTATTGAAAATCCCACAAACCCGTCGTCGCCTTTGTGTCTTCTATGTCTAAAAACATTTTCGAACGAAGCAATGAAGCCTTCAAGACTGCAAGATCATTTGAATAAAATGCATCCAGATAAGAAAGACAAGAATGTAGCATATTTTCAAGACCTAGAGAAGAAGCATAATACTCAGCCAAGTGTATCAAAACTATTTTCGGCGGCTGCTAAGCAAGATGACGACGGACTTCGAGCTTCGTACAATATCTCTTTGTTAATTGCTCAAAAAGGCAAACCACACAACATCGGAGAAGAGTTAATTTTGCCAGCAATAAAGGAAGTAATAACTACTGTGCTTCATAAACCGGCCGCAGATATTATCCGAAAAATTCCTTTGAGTAATAATTCTGTGCAAAGACGAATTGATGAAATGGCTGAAAACATTGAAGAATCATTGTGCAATCATCTGAGGACTAGTCAATTCTCAATTCAGCTCGATGAGTCCACTTTACCAACTAATGAAGCGTTGTTGCTATCTTACGGGAGGTTTATTAAAGATGAGAAAATACGTGAAGAACTATTGTTTGCCAGAAATTTGGAGACAGATACAAAAGGCGAAACCATATTCAATACATTGGAAAAGTTTTGTGAAGAGAAAGAGATTCCTTTGAAAAATATTATATCAGTTGCTACGGATGGCGCTCCGGCTATGACAGGGCGCCATAAAGGCTTCATAGCGTACTTAAAGAATAAAATTCCAGATGTCCTTGCTATACATTGCGTTATTCATAGACAACATTTGGTTGCTAGAAACTTAAGTGAACGACTATTTCAATCACTGCAATATGTCATCAAAGCAGTCAATAAAATCCGTAGCAGCTCTTTGAATGATAGATTATTTCATCAGCTTTGTGCTACTAATGACGAAGATTTCAACCGTTTGTTGCTTCATACTGAAGTTCGTTGGCTGTCAAGAGGCAATTGTCTGATTCGATTTTACAACCTGTTTGACTCTGTGATAGAGTTCTTGGAAACTAAAGATACAGAACTGCGCAACAATCTCATAACATCAAAGAATGATATAGCTTACATGACAGACCTGTATAAACTGTTCAACGACATGAACCTCCAACTGCAAGGCGATGAACTAAATTTAATTAAAACAAAAAATGTCGTTGCTGCTTTCGCAGCCAAACTGCTTCTGCACAAAAAGAATATGGGCAGACGTGAGTTTCACAATTTTCCGAATTTATCAGTATTTTGCAGTAACGACGACTTGTTTGCCTACTGCCAACATTTGGAAAACCTCCACATTGACTTCACCGAACGATACCAGGACATTTTAAACTTGGAAATACCAGACTGGGTGTTGGATCCGTTTTCAAATGTCAACACAGCAATGTCACCTCAGCTGGAAGAAGAACTTATAGAATTGACAACAAACGAAGAAACAAAAATCAAGTTTAAAAATGGATATCAAGAATTTTGGCTACAAAAACCGATCCCACAATTGTACCCTGGATTGTGGTCAATTGTTCAACGATTCTTGATAGCATTCCCATCGTCATATTTGTGTGAATGTGGATTTAGTGCTGTGGCAACGCTGCTTACTAAAAAGAGAAATCGTTTGCGTGTTACCGAACGTGGCGACTTGCGGCTGTTTTTGAGTAAATTGGAACCTGATATCAACAAACTTATTGAACAGCATCAGATTCAACCTTCACATTAGTTTTTATATAAGAATTGATTATGTTTGTTTTATTTTCAATAAAAGATACTCTACTATAAAGTTGCGTTTCAATAATCAGTTATAAGTACTTAGCGTTTTTTAAGTATGTTTAAAAAGGGGGGCGTTAAAAAATAATTTATTCTTAAAGTGGGCAGTAGACAAAAAAAGGTTGGGAACCCCTGTTGTAGTGCAATTGCTAGTTCCTAGATTATTCCTTCCTTTCCTATTCCTATTATTAACTATTGAATTATACAAATCAAGCAGAACAAGACACGAGTCGATAAAAATAACTCATTAAATAAGTGTGAAAAATATAAATACAAAATATTAACTATTTAATTACTTATGTCGACGTAGTCTTTACTTATGATTGAGGGATAACATTTCTCATTGTTACTTTACCTCGTAAAATTTATTGTTAATATCTCGTTAATCAATTTCATAAAGATGAGCGAATAATTTCCAATTATGGTTTTATAAATATCCGTGAAAGCCGAACTTTGTAATTATACAGAGGAAAATATAGAAGCGTGTGCTATTTAAACATTTGTTTTATTAAGCCTCGTCATCAAAGAAGCGCTCACAGGGTTTTATATCAATTTGGACGTGAGTTTACTACTTGCCGTCGGTTAGCGGTGCCTAGAACTCGTTTAATTAAAAGGGAATCTACTCCTCAAGTACAGTTAAGTCCGTGTTTGTTCCCCATCTCGCCTCGTTTCGAGCACCACATTGCTATCAAGTAAACTATTACATATATTACCTATCCCCAGAAACAATTAGTTCGAGACGTTTACAATTAAATATGCTGTGTGCATACCATCCACTTAATGATTTTTTAATAACGTCAAAGGAATGTAGGGTTTGTGGATAGCGCCACATGCGTTACTGAGAGCACGTCTGCCCTCAAAAAATTAATGCAATAGACTGGACTTCTAACAACATTTGACGTGGGCGTGCTTTTTCACGTACTTTATTTGTAACATTTGATATCTTTAAGGATTAAACATTCGTATTATGTATCAAGTGTTATTATGATTATATTAGTCTATATTATCTTTGTCTGTATTAGTCTTTATTATCTATAGTGTCTTTTTATCTTTGTCGTTTCATTAGAAATCATGCAGTACCTGCATGAAGTTCAAACCTTGTATTAATCTTAGAGGTCACAATATATAAATACCTACTCGTAGAAGGCCCACGCTACGCCTTATAAAGCGCGTCACCCACGGTGAAGATACTATAATATTTTATCTTAAGATACTGTAATATTTTATATTACAGTATCTTAACCCGCCATTGGTGACGTGAATTTGACTTACACCGTTGGTGACCCCGGTCTCACGCACCGGGGTTTTTGACTACGAGTTTTTCTGTAATTTGCGGTTCATGCTACTTTTCATTGGGATGGATATAAAATTTGATCTTTTATTGTCAATAAAACATAGGTATTTCATAAATCAAATCTCTTTTATTAGCATAAGACAATATCTTTGGAATAACTAACATTTTCAAGTATTTTAACAAAGTTTTTTTAAAACTCAAAAATAAAGCGATGATCTTAATTATTTAACAATAAAATTAGGCTTAGTCAGTCTTATAACATTGAAAACATAAAATGAAGTAACATAAATGGTAATACTTCGACCAAAAAAAAAAAATACAATACTAAAATCACTCATCTTCAACAGCAAAACAACTAGAGCAAGTTGGTGTGCTACGTGCGATCTGGTTCGAAATTATCTGGTTCGAAGTCACTTCCAGATTCACTTTCCGATGACGTTTGTAATCTGTCCTCATCAGATACTGCTTCTTGTAAAGAGCCTCGAGACGACGCTGATTACTTTCGTAAGACATGCTGAGACAATGTTCACAATTTGAACAAAAAACACGGAATTTCTTGTAAAATATCGATCAAATCTAGCAAAACGCTTACTAATAATAGAATTATATGATTAAACTATAAATTACAACAACAGCTTTATCAAAATAAATAAATAAAAAAAATACACAATAACCATTTGACTTACTTAGTTGGTGACACCGGTCTCACGCACCGGGTTGGGGCCAAAACTCTGTAACGTGCGCCCGCGTCGCTGTCACGGGGTAGGGGTAGGGTAGGGGGCGCGAAATAAGGCAGCTACTCGAAACCACAGTGTAATTCGATAAACGGTGACAAAATATTTGGGTTTCTTTAACTGCCCGGTCTCACAGACATATAAGGTCACCAATGGCGGGTTAAGGTATCCGGTATCAGCGTTCTGACCATCATTTTTCTTTTTGTCATTGCGTACTAAGACCCCTGTAGAACCGCCATCATGTTACAAATGACCCGAAATTTGTGGGTCATTTGTAACAAGATGGCGGTTCTACAATCTACAGGGGTCTTAGTACGCAATGACAAAAAGAAAAATGATGGTCAGAACGCTGATACCGGATACCTTAAGATACTGTAATATAAAATATTACAGTATCTTAAGATAAAATATTATAGTATCTTCACCGTGTGTGAAGCGCTTAAGTTAGCTCATCGTACGTTTACCGGTTGATTGCAACTAGCCATTGAGACTTTCTTAGAATAGGAACATGTTTTCGTGCTGGAAATAGAGATAACGAGACATTTCTCTAGTATTCCCTTAAGAGAAAGAAGGCTTAGCTACATATATTTATGTCGTGGTATGTTATTAACGGTAAGATTATTTTGAAATCTGAACTATTCCAGTTACTCCTTAAGAATATTCAATAAAGTAATGCCAATAGCTTCGATCGAGGCGAGAACGGTCGTATTTGACCGCGAGACCAAAATTAAAAATTTCCTTTTGAAAAATGTTATTTACAATTTTTTAACTTGCCAACATGGCGGGCTAAGGATGAATAGAACCTGTCTAAAATAAGCGTAGTGAGCTCTTGCACGACCACATGAAGGAAATGGATAATGGCTATACATTACTTTCGTTTCCGAGTTTATCATGCATTCTAAAAATAAAGAAATAAAGAATGTTCAATATTTATTTCGTTATGTGGGCTATTGTATCTTGAAAATATTTTTAATTTGTATTTACTTGGTTTTATTGTTCATATTTTTATAAGTATGGTACATCGTTATTATACGGGTAATTCCTTGAAGAATTATATTTTAATGTATCATCAAGACAGATTGTACTATTGAGTAAGTAGAGTTTGAACTATGAATAGTAATTTCATGTAAGGAAAACTATCTGATGGGAGCACCTGGATTATTTATTTTAACATTGAATAAATATAATAAACTAGCTTTCCGCCCGCGGCTTCGCCCGCATTTTCAAAGATAAACCCGCATAGTTCCCGTTCCCGTGGGATTTCCGGGATAAAACCTATCCTATGTGTTAATCCAAGTTACCCTCTATATGTGTGCTAAAATTCATTGTAATCGGTTCAGTAGTTTTTGCGTGAAAGAGTAACAAACATCCATACATCCATACAAACTTTCACATTTATAATATTATAATAGGATAAAATAATAATTAACTTGCTCAATAATTACTTATTGACTTATGCTAAACTTTTAAAATGATTTAGAGATTTGGAGTTCCAATGGGATGGTGGGAAAGGATTTAAAAATAATTTAGGTTTTAAATTTTAAGGGTTGTATAAGTACCTATCTATTTTTTTAGGATTTGTAAATGTAATATTAAGTTATCTTGTATCAATACTCATTTTATACTTGAATAATATTCATTTAACTACGGAACCCTAAAAACAATCCGACTCACTATACTTGATTTGAGTCAACAATATCTTTAAACAAACCATCACTTACAATTTAAAATATTAATCCTTTTAAATGTAATATAAACAGTTGACAAGAGGCAAGCGAGAGACTGGTGGAAGATTTACTCAGTCTACAATATGTACATTATTAATCATCATAATAGCACCTTCTCAAGGGGCGACTTAATTTAATTAATTAAGCAGTACTAAATATTGTAGGCATACTGCTAACCGGGAGCGATGAAATGTTAACAATGTTATTGTTCCACTGGATTTAATCCAACAGCAGAGGATGGCTCTTATTAATTTGAATGTTGAATGGGTGAAATCCGCCGACAAGGTCGTAGAGGTTACAATTTATTGCCCCAAACAGATATACAATATTAAGCTTAAGATCTACATGAGCGAACAAAGAACTGTTAATTTCTTTTGGATGTTTTCGAGAGAGAAACATGATATAGTAGTACAAAAAATAATACTGAGAAATCTATGAAGAGGCAAAAAATCTAATATAGAATGTCATTACTTACTTAATTATCTAACTTGGTTAAATAACTTAATTGGTTAAATAAATTAAATAACTTGGAAAATATAGTGAGATTCTAAAGACAGACTATATGACTCAATTATATCTAGTTTATATGGTAATTTACTATTAGTTTTGATAACGATGATAAGTAAAAATATAACTGATGTGATATGATATTACAGAATCATTTGTGTTTATGCATAGGTATCATCTCTATTTACGTGTATATTGAAAGCGACGTAATGTTGTGTTTGCGTGCAGTAATCAAATACATACAACAAAATGATATACAATTTATGTAAATAACAAGCAATATTCGGGCTAAGTTGTGCTACATTGTTATTGAAATAAACAATATCTACTGTAACTACAATCCAAATCCTAGATTTGTTGATAATATAGTAAAGTATGAATATTAATTGTATAGAAATGAGCAGCTAAATCAAATTTTCAATAGCAAGACCAAAATTTCATAATAAAATATTAAATAATTTAAATTTCATAATTTTATCAGGTTCCAAATAGGATGAGAATTGATAAGATGAGCTTGTCTTTAGTTCGTGAAAGCGTAATTAAATGTGATAGTTTAGGATATGAATTAACGTGGCATACTACTTATATCTACGTGGGTGTAGATAATTTTTTATAACATATCGTATATAAGTACCTGTTATTTGTGGTAAAATAATAAAAAAAATCATTGTTATTAAAAAACAAATAAAACAAGCATTTCAGTAGCATTTCATAGACGATATTTGAAATATATTACAAAATGGAATTATGTATTAGCAAATTTCCATTTTCTAATATAAAAGTTATAATATGAAATCATAATGTATTTCCAAGAACAAATAAAACATACCGCATTGTGTATTTTGTATTTTTTATTCATGCGCAAATTCTATTTAATATATTATTGAAACACTTCCTTATTTACCTTGTAGAGTTGAGCAGCTCAATTCTACGGAGGAAAATATAGTGAGATTCTAAAGACAGAAGTTTGAAAACGTGACCTCCACCGGCGCTCATTAGAGCATCTTGGTCGAGTAAACGTTCCAACATACTTTTTTTCAATTAAAAAATTGTGATATGTAATATAACAAACAGGAAAACATGGAGAATCTGACAAAATTTTTGTAAAGGACTCTCCACAGTTTGCTGACCCGATGAATGCCGTCTTTATGAAAGATATCATGGAATAGCATTCGCACACCCTCAGGTGATTTTCGACACATTGTTTGTTCACATATCGTGTGCCCACTGCAAATCCCTTTTGTCCCTCGTTCCAGATCCGCAAGGCAGGTGCGATGCAATAAGTTTCCAAGTCGATGAATTCTCTACTCCACAACAGAGCTTTATGCGAATCCTTTACTAGATAGGTCTTGGAATTTGCTGAAGTGAATCTATCTCACGTAACCTGTATCAAAACTGTACTCTGGAATCAAGGAAACTGATAGCTTAACCACCTCAACAATATAACAAAATACCCGTACCACTTGCTCCTATTATATTATAAACCTATCATATAATATGTTAATCCATCTTGGTTAATATTCCGAAATTAACCCTAATTTACTCATAATAAGAAACATTTTTACGCTATTGAAATCACAATCAAGCTGAAAAAGTATCTTTTATCTTTCAGGAAATCCGCGATGTGTCATCAGTGGTTAAAATATTCAAATACATTACTATTGCATTTTCAATTCCTGGAAATAGATAAGAATTGCATTACTACGTAATCATATCAATAATAAATAAAAGTACGTTCACACCTCACAACAATATATTATGTATAAATTACGTGTATAAACATACAATTCACGCAGGCACGTCAATATTACCTCACAGGTAATACGTAAGACACGTCTTTGTTGTTATGTAAACAAATCAGCCAATATTATATGTACCGGAGCGCTACTTTGAATGCAAGGGGAGAGGCTCGTTACCAGCTTACGCTTCGGGCTGTTGCCATGTCTCAATTATGTATCACTTCATTGCTTCATTGCCATAAGACCGAAGTTGTTCTGAAGTTTGCGCCGTGTACATTAAACGTTCATCAATTTTCTCTTACTCACTTACCAATATTGCAAAGATTATTATTAATTAATATACTATATATAAATGTAAACAATGCTATCAAAGCTGAGTCAGATATTTTGAAGAAATATCGATTAGCAAACTCATTGAACAGTTAAGTTTATCAAATCGTAAAACTTAAATAAATAAATGTATCCTTATATAGGAATGAACGCTGATTCAATACTGTGATATTGCAATTTAAGTTA
This sequence comes from Colias behrii, assembly GCA_029959065.1. Taxonomy (NCBI): domain Eukaryota; kingdom Metazoa; phylum Arthropoda; class Insecta; order Lepidoptera; family Pieridae; genus Colias; species Colias behrii. The sequence goes on along the minus strand of JARWMC010000005.1, from coordinate 7,981,021 downwards.
ATAATGCCAATGTCATTTAAGGAAACAATTTGTTGAGGGAAAATATTGTTAATAGATTAATAAATGGTTTTCCACTCAATGAAGGAAAATGTTCATTCGATTTCCGATTAAGTTCGTTGACGTCTTATTGCCATATAAAATGCCTCACCACATGCATTAGATGATTATGCAGAATTAATATTGCAAGTTTTCATTGATTTACATCTTGTAAATATGGATCAAGATGTTGCTCGCGTCGTAACCGGCGGAATTAATAATAATAATGTGACGTTATTCATAAATTTCCTCATGTTTGCTATTAGCAAACATATTAGTATAGCAATGTGTACAACAAAATCTTTCCTCCTTCAAATTATTTTTGATGAAATATGCATTATTCAGATTGTCATCATTTTTGATATTATAAAACAGAGATTAATTCTACTTTTAGTGGGACCAACATTAGATAACTAGAAAGCACGTAAAAGAAATACCTTAGAAGATTTCAGTTTTCAACTAAACAATTACGTGTTAACAATACTCGAGGAAGGCAGAGAGGATTATCTAAATATCTTAATTCATAATTTGCTCAGTGATGCTTATGTTAACCTCATTCTCAAGTCGAGTTGATACGATTAAAACTTTATTGGATGGCGAAGCCAACAATATTACCACAGCCTCTTGTGAACTGCGGACCAAACTTCGAATGCTCTCGTTAGCAGCTGCTACTGTTTATTTCCTCACTATTTACTATTATTATTTGTTTGTTAGCTCTATATTGTAAATAAATACGTAAATATATTGTATAATTCTGTACAGGGAAACGTACTAGGTAATTGTCGCATTAAATATAACATAAGTACCAACATCGATTTATATTCTATTTTAGTTGTGTTGTACCTACCTACGTCTATCTAGGAGTACATTTAATAACTATAAATGTAACTTTGAAAATAGGTTAAAATTTCAATAATCATTAACCTACTTAGAAGTTCGCTACAACAACATTTTCAATCAATCTTAAATCGTACTAAACTTACGTAGAAAAATTGCTCTATTATATAAACTGATCTGAAAACCAAATATAATATCGAAAATTAGATGGGTATTTTTTAAAATTAATATTAATAGACAATTATGTAATCGGGTATCTCATAAAAAGAACTATGTGCCCAATCTGAACGTTATTATAAAACTCCGTACACAACCTATCGACCAATCCGATTAATTAAAATGAGTAATGTGCTCATCTAACGTGTTTTTATCTAATAACGAAGTAATTTCTCGATAATTGGTAGGGAAGGGCCTGCAAAGTTGTGAGGCAGACTAGAGATTTCAGAGAAATTAATGAGTGTTAGGAACTCGCGACGTGCTGGCTCCGACTTCATCAGTTTGGACGCAAGCCGGAACTAAGTTGGGGAGTGCTTAACAAATTTCTTACTAATTGCAGATAGCTACTCTGTGTATTCAATATTTGAATAATTCTCCAAATTACATTTTTATGTCATTTTATAAACATCGGCGATTCACTGCATCTCTACATGATAGTTATTACAGCGTAATAATAATAAATAACAACACATTAAAATTCTCGAAAGGGCCTCTGCGTGTTGGATCCGTGTCCCCATGTCAGCATTCCAAAGATCCGGGTACCGTCCTTCTGGTGGTACCCGTGTATTATGGAGAGAGACATAATAAAAATTATTAACTAAAATATTCAAACATTACATTGTTAATGTGATAACAGTAGGATTAGTTTACAAGGTTGCTAGTACAGTGATATCCAAACTAGGCTATTGCCTGTATCTTGGAATTTGGATATCAGAAACGGAGTTCAGGTACCTTATGCAAGGACAACGTCTTAATTAGTCGTGATTTAATTAAATTTTATAAGTTTATACATTGACTCTAAGAATAATGTTACATTTTAAACAATAATCACAAAACAATCAGCGGCATACTGTCTAGTGCATAGAAATCTAAATAACAAGACACATAGAAGTGCTATAATGTCATAATTCGTATGAAAACCGCTGTCGCCAAAATCAACACATTTAAACCGATAGCTAAACAGTACACACAAGTAAACTATGCCTTTTATTGGACAGCTTGATTTTAGTGAAAACTAACTTAAATATTAAATTAAGCTTTTTAATATGTATCCTAACGCACGAATTTACGGTTTATTTTAGAATAATATCCCTAAGTATATGAGACGTTTTGTTTATTTTTGCTCCAATACGCAAAAATTCGGCTTTTCTACAACAGAGGTTGTCAATTTTCAATAGATAGTTATTTTTGAACATAAACTCATAGAAATAAGGTTGAAATTTGTGTTAAACGTGATAATAAGAATGGTCGACTGTGTCATTCATTGTTATTTCGATTACTATGGTGACACTCGTTATACTTGTAAATCTTTATATATAAAAATGAATCGCAAAATGTGTTGGTAAGCGCATAACTCGAGAACGGCTGAACCGATTTCGATAATTCTTTTTTTATTATATTCCTTGAAGTACGAGGATGGTTTTTATGTAGAGAAAACGTAAATATGTACCACGGGCGAAGCCGGGGCGGACCGCTAGTATTCTATAATTTTAAGGAAAAACGGCAATATTTATAAACAAAAATACTTACCGGTGAAATTTTATTCCTTTATTAGTATAATTACAATTTATGGAAGAATTTCCGCACTGGGAAATGCTGTAACACACCATGTTTACTCACGCACGTGTCAGGAACAACTGAACAAGCGACCACCAAGCGACGAACAGACTTGTGGCATGGTAACCACCTGAGCGGCGACAATGTCACGCGCGCTTACGACTTCTATTGCCTTGTTATTTAGATTTCTATGGTCTAGTGTCTACTTTTCTGTTATTCTCATATTAGAAGTAACAACCACGCCTGTTATCAATCCACGTATCCAAAGAGCAACTCGTATTATAATAATTCCATAATACACGGGTACCATCATAAGGAAGGTACCCGGTCCTTTGGAAGGCTTACGTGGGGACACGGATCCAACACGCAGAGGCCCTTTCGAGAACTTTACTGTGTTGAGGGACACCAGCCGCAGCCTGCCCATGACTGCACTATAGAGATACAGCCCTGGGCAGTCCGCGGCCGATGTAGGACTATTGCAAGATAAGGAAACAAAATAAACTGGGCTATGGAATGGGATGTTAATGGACCGGAATTAAGGACTATGGAATACTATGGCACCTGCCTTTCTACTAAGATATAGCAAAAAATTGTTGGCAGGTAATGACTCGCCCTCTCACTGTATGGGCCCCCGAAATAAGTCGCTGCAATAGTGCGACAAGGGGGCAACATATTGTGAGCAGCTAAGGGTGGAGAGGCGTCCCTGGACTTGAAACGACGATCACGCGCTCCCTGAGGGTCCAGCATCACGTGCCCACTCGCCACTTACGATTCGCATCCACCCTTCGAGCTAAAAGCTCTCGCGGCTCCCCTCTGGCCGGCCGGTTAAGGCAAGCCAGAGGTGGGGGTCCTGTCCTCGTCAGGCTTCACTCCGACCGGCCGGTGAAGACAAGCCGGAGATGAAGACAGGGGCCTCCCCCGGGAGCACTCAGTTCCCGCGGGGTCGCTACTCCCCGACACCCCGCCACAAGGTGTCCTGCGGGTTGACTGACTGCACGGGTGGAATATCTATTGTTACGTAGACCATAGATATTCCAACCGTGGGCGATGGGGTTATAATAATTATTATTATCAAGTACATTAAGCAAATTGGTATTAAATTTTTATTTATTAATTGTAATAATAAAAGTAAATTCAATTTCTCGCAAAGAATACGAGAAGCCAATGTAGTGTAAAAAAATCTTATTGTAGGAACAATATAAGTTATTTATAAATAACGTTAACAATGAATGTGTTTATTTGATTTCATGTGGGTTTGTATCGGCAATAAAATAAAATAAAAATATTTTAGCTTTCCCTACAGTGTGAATTGTGATATGGGTTTTCCAAATACCCCTTCATCCTTCTTAAGTCCCAAATTCCATTTTGGTTGGATAAACATCTTTTGTACATGGTAACATCGCGTGCTACGTCTTTTGCATTTCATTCAACAGAAATATATATCAATACATATTAGATATTACAATGATATTACGTTACTGGTATTTACGTATTTACGTTCTTCTTACTAAGTATGAAATTGACACAGAGCGTGAATAACCTGTTGCGTAAATAGTAACAATAGCATCCAGTTCTAATTTTATAACTACCTAGTACTCAGTGTTATATTTTAAGAATTTAATACACAAAATCCCAATGAGTAAATAGAGAATTTAATTATTTGTGGAAGTATGTGGTTTCCTTCTAAATTTCCAACATGGACAGGAATTTTGAAGTATGATAAGACGCCTGCGGTAAATTTTACAAATCTGATACCTCATATTAAGTTTAAATACTTCAAGCCATAGAATTAATAAACAAAGATTACGTCTTATAATATTATGTACTTACGTATTACACACATAATGTGGTTTATAACATGCACCTTCAAATGCTTTACAACTTTCTTCAAAAGCTTTCCTCCTAGAGTAAATGGTAACTGTATCTATTTTTAACTTGACTAAAAACTAAAATAATTATTAAACTATAAAAAATGCACACACAAATTTCAACGAGGTCATGTTACACATAAGAACTGCAAACCTCATCATAATATAACAATCATCAATTCTAAAATAAACATTAACTGATGATGTTACGAAATTTTGAACAGAATTTATTGGACAGGATAAACGGATATTTTCCTTATAAATCCGTTCATACATTTCCACCTTAGGTAAATATTAAAAAAACGTCCTTAAAATATTTAAATTGTCATTTATTTGGTAAAAGTTTCTTCACAATTAAATGATCGACCTTTCTCTTTGGCCTTATGAAATAAGGTCAGTAATATGCTTTTTATTTACAATTGTATGTGACGATTAGCACGTACGTAAAAATTATATAAATTTAAAGATACTTACTTGCATAACGAGATAAACTATAAACAAGTAATATTGAAAATTAAAATGATGATAATGAAACAATTTTATTTTATATTTTGCCGCAACAACTCTGCCATTTGATTTTTTTTTTATTTATAATCGTTGACTACCAAATATTACCTATATCTATACTTCGTAAAGCGTACAAAAAATATATACATAGTACTTAAATACATGTACACAAAAAAATGAGAGCCATCAGAAGGTCACGGCTGCATTTAAGGCGGTCGAAATTGTTATGACTGCGGTAATTATCGTTACGTAAGTACCGTGTCTATATAAATAGAATTAGACACATCGAGACTTATTAATCCAACGATATCATATTATTATCTAATCATCTAAATTTACTACTTTGTTTATGTAATTTTAGGTGGTTTAAGTAATATAATGATAATAAATATCTACCTAGTGATATACTTTTTTATAATCAACTAATTCGCAACTTTTACGGCAGAAACTTTAAAAATTTTACGATTATTTATGATTCAAATATCCCAATTATTAAAAAAAAATTGTAGATAAGCGTAATATTTGAACACGTATGTAGCATGTACATTAGAATACACAAAAAGAACTCTTTATTATTTAATAGGCGAGATTTAAACTTTCAAGATATATAGATTGCAGTTAAACCAAAATATACGTTCATCGCTAAAGTCCAAAGCACCCTCACAGGTGCTTGTGCATACCTAATTAAGCTAATGCAATTGTCGGATTGCGAACACGCCACAGATAATCAAATTACCCATTACGAACGCGTGTCGCCTATTAAACTCCTACAATGATTATCGTTGAGCACGTAACATGTTTTAATAATTCTAAAAATGACAGCTACATTCATAGAAATCTAAATAACAAGACACTAGAAGTCGTAAGCGTGCGTGACCTTGTCGCCACTCAGGTGATTTGCACATCACCAGTGCATTCGTCACTGTTCAGTTGCTCTGGAGACGTATGAGTGTATACATGGTGTGTTTCAGCAATTCCCATTGCGGAAATTCTTCCACAAGTTGTAATTATACTTATAAAGGAATAATATTTCATCGGAAAATATTTTTTTTTAGAAATAATGCCGTTTTTCCTTAAAATTATAGAATATTTACAAGTATTACGAGTGTCACCATAGTAATCGAAATAACAATGAATGACACAGTCGACCATTCTTATTATCACGTTTGTTCGTATTGGAGCAAAAAGTCTCATATACTTAGGGATGTTATTCTAAAATAAACCGTAAATTCGTGCGTTAGGATACATATTCAAAAGCTTAATTTAATAGATAAGTTAGTTTTCACTAAAATCAAGCTGTCCAATAAAAGGCATAGTTTACTTGTGTGTACTGTTTAGCTTTCGGTTTGAATGTGTTGATTTTGGCGACAGCGGTTTTCATACGAATTATGACATTATAGCACTTCTATGTGTCTTGTTATTTAGATTTCTATGGCTACATTAGTGCGTTTAGTTCCCAATTTACCGCAATCAATCGCAATCAACGTTTTCATGTTTGGGACTTATGTGTTTACTCAATTTTGGAACTTTCGGTTATCAAAACAATAGATACCTTTCGAATAAATAACACATTTTTAATATTTATACCATTTTTAGGGAGAAATCTTTTATAATTGTTATTTAAATATGCACAATTTCTCACATGTAAAAATATTAAACAAGCACTTAGATTATACGATTGGAAAATAGATTGTATATTTCTAATTTCAACGCACATTTAATCTTTTAATAATCTGTTCTTTTTCCTCACTAATAATATTGGAATGCTTTGTAAATCCTCTAATAGAGATATTTTATCACTGCTAAAACACAAAAAATGTATGTCTGAAATTAGCATCGTTCATAAAACACACGAATCTGATATTTTGATCAGATGAGAGAAACGAGCTGACATAACTACCACAAGTGTATATATTACAAGGTTTATGAAAGAGTACTGATTGGATATAATAATGGCGTGTTGTTACGAAGTTGATTGCAGAATAGATTGTACGTACTCCAAAGAAATACCATGAAATGACAGGCCTCTCGAGCATGCCTCATCATTGCCCTAATAAAACAAAAAAAAATGAAAATTGGCAAATTTAACACTAATTATATTTTAAATGCCTATTTGATATACATATATACATCGTAATGGAAGATAATATTTATCTCGTATCAACACAACATGAGAGAAAATAATGATGTTTACTCAATTATAATGTAGGCATGACTATAATAGGTACTATGTTGCTATTCTTGTGTTCTTGATTCGCTTAGTCACCTAAAAAAAGAATCAAAGTTGGTTTAAGAAGATTAAATAATATTTAATAAAACTACATTGACATTAAAGTGTTGTTAATATACGTACATATACATATATATAAATGAACGTTCATTTCTTTCATAAAATCTCTCTGGGAATTAAAAACATTTTTCGAGAAAATGCGTTGATTCAACCCAAAAATGTTCGTGGCTGTGTAAATAAGGTTAATAGAGAAAGGAAAATTCGAGTAATTTTTGATCTGTGTTTTACTAAATTTTCATAATAAGTAAAATTAATAAACGAAGAAATAATATGTGGTTGCAAGATTTAAAATATCAAATAACATTAGTTCCTAACGATGATTACGATCAAGTCAACTAATATTGCCTAGAGGTAATATGGCCAAATCCACAGCGGAATGATTACATTGAGGTTTTGGTATGGGTCCAATTTCATTACTGTAATGAACAATAGGCTAAACACCTATTTAGTTGGAAATTAGACCGATAGAACGTAGAATTCCAAACTCGTCGTTTTATTTCTATTTATCGTCATTACATATAATGAAATTGTCTCTATAATAATATTTAATTATATCTAGCCGCCATGATTTTCTAATAAAAGCTTAATTATTTTAGGTGCATAACGGGCTACTGCCCCACGTAAATATTAAACATATAAAAAATCGTATGAAACAATCTAATCAAAAATTCTAATATAAATACTACGTAACTGTAATTGAAAATCACAATGTACATTGTACATATAAGTAATGCTAAATGCTTATCGGTCAATTAAGGAAAGCTGGCATGTTCACAGTACTCACACTTATGCAATTTCACTTACAGTATGTTCAAAAATAAATGCGACTCTAGTTTCATTTTAGACTTGAATTGTAAAATGGGTGCGTTGTAGATAAATATATGCAAATATAATTATGAAAGCTCTCATAATTTACCTGTAAAATTATAATTTAAAAGTAAATCAATTGATGAAGTTAATTATTTATTCTAATAATAATCAATTGGATAAAAGTATTAATAATCATTCAATTATCAAATAATAATTAAATTTCAGGTCATAAAAACAATACAAATAACACGTGCGCTCACTCCCAACACACGGATGGTTGTTTTGATAATGATTTAAATAACGGACGTCTTCTGCAGTTGCGGAGCAGTCTTGTCCTGACTTTGGTCGAGTAAAGATATCTAAGAAATATTATATTTGTCTTAAGTACGTAATACCTACCAATACGCGCTAACAAATATGTGTTACATGTTTATTGTATAATTTTCACATTATTGGTTTTAAACTCAAACTCAAACATTTATACAATTAGACTTCTTCTAGAAGCACTTTTGAATCGTCATAACAGTTTAACAGTTTTAACATTTACCACCAATTCAGAAAGCAGTATCTATAGAGAAGAAGAAGAATCTATTTAATCATAATCGTAATCTTCTACTTCACTGAAACTTTCATCGCTCGAAGAACTCGCCGTCGGAATTTCTTAATGTTATTATAAATGAGTCAGTGTAATTATCTACTTTTGGTTCTAATTGAATATATTTTTCCTCATGTTCTCGCGTCTTTCTCCAAACGTCACTAAACATATCCAGACTAATAGCATTTGCTTCCTTTCTAAATAATTCTTCCACAGTTTTCAAGTTAAAGTTCACATTTTGTGATGCTACTTTCCCTTTAATTATGCCCCATAGTAACTCTATTGGGTTGAGTTCTGGATGGTATGGTGGAAGGCGCAATACACTATGTCCATGATCTTTGAGGATTGCGTCAAGTAAAAATTGTGTATAGTTTGGCTTATTTTTTTTTAATAATGTGATAACTCTGATTATTAATTAGTAATTTGATTTTTGAAAAAAAAAATGCCGATTTTAGTCAAAATTTATATTTTTATAACAAGATCCTTATCATCCAAATTTCCACCTTGGTGAGAAAAATTGACATTTCTAATGAAAATGAACAAAAAATTAAATGATTTTATTAAATACTGTAAAATAGTCTATAATTCTTCCATTTACTGTATCACAAAATTCTTCATAGATTTTTAGATATTCGTACTACACCAATTACATCACCCTGTATTTATAAACAATTGCAAAATATGACACATACATAGGCCGGGAGATACTGACACAAAATTTCGGGTCATTTGTAACAGAATGGCGGTTCTACAGAGGTCTTATTACGCAATGACTAAAAGAAAAATGATGGTCAGAACGCTGGTACCGGCGGACTAGTCGCGTGGGCGTTAGTCGAACTCGTCGGATAAATAGCGAAAGTCAAACGATTTGTAACACACAAATTTTAGAATTTACCGATAGCCCATAAAAAAAGATGTAGGCGGTAGTGCGGTTTGGAATCGGAATCGGAATTGGAATTTGGAAGCGGTTTGGAATCGTCCGAAAAGTATGGCATGGCGATTTTAGTAAATGGCTGCACGACGATGGTTACCTGTGCAAAAGTTAGCCCGGTACAAATGGTTGAATTGTTTTTTTTAAATCAACGCATTCACGTCGGTATGGCGGACTGTAAGTCACATCGTAAAAGTATGGCATGACACTACCGCCTACATCTTTTTTAAGGGCTATCGGTAAATTCTAAAATTTTTGTGTTACAAATCGTTGGACTTTCGCTATTTATCCGACGAGTGTGACTAACGCCCACGCGACTAGTCCGCCGGTACCAGCGTTCTGACCATCATTTTTCTTTTTGTCATTGCGTACTAAGACCCCTCTAGACCGCCATCCTGTTACAAATGACCCGAAATTTTGTGTCAGTATCTCCCGGCCTAACATGTGCAATGTGTAAATGTGTTGACGTTCCAGCTCTTCTTAATGGGCCTATACACCCACATGTGTTTAGAGTAAAGATTTGTTAGTCATGTTTATACAGTACTCCAAAAGTAATAATGCGCATAGAAATCTTCGACACAGTTCGGCAACTGTCATATTCCTGAAGACGATATTTATATAGAGTGGTTAAATGCATTTTCTTCATGCGTAATTTAGTCAAATTATGTGTTTTGTGCTAAAAGAGATTAATATTGATTTGTAAGTAACGATTTTGTTTCGATAATTTCTTGTTAGTAAGGTAGTATCTTTGTTGGATTGATTTACTTGGAAAATTTTATAGTACTTTTAAAGTGTCTTACTGAAGCTGGTGTAATGATGGAAGAAAAGACGGTTAAAATAACACAACATTTATATTGTATAAAATATTGTTTTCAAACACAGGTTTACATTTAAACCATATAAATCTAATCATTAAAATCTCAGCTTAAAAGTATTTCAAGTACTGATCATTCTTCAATATTATGACATTTACAAAAAAATAAAAATAAAAACAATCAAAATCAGGCATTATCTTTATTTCTGACATTTTAGATACATCGGAACTTTCATTATGCTCCACATTATGCTCTTCTTCATTTTCACTTTCCCTACTGCCATCAACTGTGTAAATCATTTCATCGATTAATTCAATTCACCTTTAAAAACAAAACTAAGAAGGGTATGTAATAGCAGCTCTATATAATTCCACACATAGAGAACACGTGCAGTCTCCACCAATATTTAAAGACGACTGACGGATTTTTCAGTTTTTTGACTGACAGGCTACCGTCACCTACCGCCCGATTTGTTTTTGATTGTTTTCGACCGTGAATTGACTTCTATTTCTTTTGAACAAGGTGTAAAATGCAAGTGCATTGTTTAGGGCTTTTACGATTCAATGATTCGAATGTTTTCGGAAATACGACAATGAGCGAATATTTGCATGCGCATTATTAATTTTGGAGTACTGTAGGTTCTTTTACGTAAGCGTCAATTGTGGACAAGTCACGTTACAAAAATCGTAGTTTTTCCTTATGAATTATTTTAAGGAAAATGTAATAATAATATGGTTTAGTAAATTAATCGATTTGCATAATTGCCTCGTGGGTTACCACGTGATTTATAAATATATAAAATTAATAAAAAAGTTTAATTTTATATAGTATAAATATATAAAATTAAACTTTTTTAAGTATCCTAAGGATACTCGTCGCACAAACTTCTACATAATAAAATTTGTGTTTATTTATTCCATATACTTAGTTACTAAAGTAAATGTTTAAAAGAATTGAATTCTATTTCACTAATTTGATAAAGCATTCCTTGATGTAGTGCGGAATGATAATTGAAACATACCTGTTACCTAGCGGACGTAATGATTGCTAATCTATCTATACATATAATAAAATCGTATAAAAGTCAAAACATTTACTGTTTTTTTTTAAATAATACTTGGAGCGTGATCTGCATCGAAACCAAAAATATATTTTTAAGAATTTTCGTCTGTGTGTTTGTATGTAATGTGTTGGGCTAAACTCAAAAAGTACTGCATGGATTTACTTCAAATTTAGTATAGAGATAGCTTGAGACCTGAGAAAGGACAAAGGATAGGTTTTATCCCGGAAATCCCACGGGAACGGGAACTATGCGGGTTTTTCTGGAACTACGCGGGCAAAAGCCAAAACCGCAGGCGGAAAGCTAGTATGAAATAAATGACCTTCGATTTTCTGTTGCAGTCATAAACCGTATTAACGAGAATTAAGATATAGGTAAGTAGGTAATAGATAAAATAGTACCGCTACTATTTATTAGAATAATTTGTTTCTGTAATATAATAATATAACATCAAACAATAACCTAAGCCTTATTGAACTCTTTGTAATATTGTTCTTCCTGTTTCATCCTTTAATAAAAAGTGATTGTATAGGTTTAATGTTTCCGTATTTGTTATCATGTAATAATATAAATATTTTCAATTTGTTTCAAAATTATTTCTATTGAAATTGAAAAGTGAAAAACGAATTATGTCTTCAATTTCATAAATAAAAAATTATAATATAGCTTCAACAGAGCTTTACGCTGAAGCAATTTTGTAATTATACTGAGAAAATAGGTGAATTATTTTATTATTGATTTTATAGAAACGCTACTTCTGTCGACGTTCTGAGTTTCATAAAATGTTTTGTATAAAAGACAAAGGACACAATTCAATTGTAAGAAATGATAATGGAGTTAATTAACTAAGTTTATTATAGTCGTATTTTAATATAAAATATAAAAGAGATTACATACATTGTAAAATGGAATAGGAATTAAAAATTAGAAACTAAAACTAAACTATTTGAACAGCTTACGGTTTCATTAATCATGTCTCTCGTTATAGTTAGTACAATTAAAATTTAAACAGCCTTAAATCAATTCCAATTTGAACACAGCTATAGACCCATTTAACAAATTTAATCTTTATTGCAATAAATTGCTTTTGCTCATATAACGTGTATAAATTAATAGTCAATACATTAATGTTAGTTATGAATTAATATCAAATAAGTCATTAAGGACAATGCCAATATTTTTTTACTCAAATCGAATAAAAAATTTATTTTGAAACATTAGATATATGTATTGGAAGACCAAAACCAATCACGCAATAAAATAATTAATTTTTCAAAAAACGCGGATATAAAGTAACAACCACACGTCATGACACAAGTAAAAAATCTTATTAGAGCATCTTCTTCGGAAGTAAAAATTGGGCGCATGATTTCCAAAAATGAAGACGCAAAGCATGTGCATCGCGGTAAAACCCTAATAAAGTTAAGGCAAAGGATAAGCAAGTTCTGTACGAAATCACGCCGCCGTAAAGTGAGACGGCGGCGCGCGGCATGATAGCGCAAAGTATAAATTAATGACACTTTAATGTAAACCTCAATTCATCTGCGAAACGCATCCGAAGTAGTAGTGTGTGTCGGAATTAAAACAAAAACAAAATGTTTTTCGTACTGCTGTTGCTTGCGGCCGCTTTGTTGTGCGTGCACGAGGTTGTGCGGCGACGGAGTCGAACTTGGAAATTGCTGAAACAGTATCCCGGAGACTATCCCCTGCCTATTGTAGGGAACGGCTTGCAGTTAGGATTTGACGCAGATGGTAAATTTTACCCAATTTTTTAATTTAATAAATCAGTATTAAAATTTCATAAGACAGCAATTATTAATCTGTTAATCTATGATTACAATTAACGCTTCTCGGTATTATTAAAATTACATAAAATAATTTACTCTATTAAATATGTGCGACAACTTTTAACCGTAAGAATAATAATGCATATTGATATTTAAAATATTTAATTAAAAATATATTTTTAACCAATCATTTAATCAATAATTATATTTCTTAAAAGAAATGTTCAAATACATAGTTAATCATTTGAAGAAACACGTTTACAGACACTTTTGAAATTATTTAATAGAAAATATCTACATTCAAATAATAACGTTAACGTTAGAAATTATTTGTTACTGTTAAATTTTATTAATTTTTAACTATTATTAATTTATTAAAAAATTAGATACAATTAATTTATTATTTCTTACTTTTGGAGAAGGATATTTATTATTCCCAATTATAATAATATAGATCTTGTGGTAAAGCATACGTTCGGTAAATTAATTGGTCTCGAAAACATGATTTTTCTCAAGAAAGCTAGACGATAACACATCAATCCTTGAGATTGAATTGAATTGTGCAAGTAATAAACAAAATTAAATAATAGATAAATAACCTCTTGCTTATTCATTAAAATTTAACTCCATTTACAGAAGCTTCGTATAAAGTCATGAACTTATGGAAGAAGCATGGCATGAATAACTTTCGCATGACAGTTGGACCTGAAGAGTGGGTCTTCATTTCCAACCCTGATGATGTTGCGGTAATTATTATTCATCATTTATTCACATAAAGCGAAAAATATATGAAAGTCTTTGACATAGAGCTTTGAAACCTACTGCTATGTATTAGGTATATACTATTTGTTAGCAATTAACTTAGAAATATAAATATGGTAAATCTTTTCATCAATAATTTACTCAGATATTCCATGTTTTGAATATTTAATGGGACGAAATTTTCAATTAATTAATCACTCCCTTATCTTGTTCTACTATTCACATTTAATCGTATGAATTTTCAATCGTCCGTTACAAATGAGATTACATGGAAAACAGACCAAGATTTTTATTACATGGATTAAGTATATCAAAATTAGCCATGATTAAAAGATTACTATAATATCTAATAATAAAGTCTAATGATTGTCGTGTGAAGTACTATGGAAAAAAAAACACTGTAGATTGCAAACACTACATCAATTGAATTGATGAAACTTATCAAATAATTAATTGATGTACTAAAAGCATGAAACTTTGTGCGTTAAAAAGAATAAAATAAATGTATTTTATTCATAATTTGAATGTCTATATTCTATAATGCCATACTCTCAAAGCCATATTTTACATGTTAGTATGTTTTTGCAGATTATTTTGAACCATCCGACTGAACTTGGAAAGCAAATTGAAAGGAATACAGCTTTTAAGCCCTTCTTCGGCAACTCTGTGTCTACGTCTGAAGGTATTTTGATTGATCTATTTTCACAACTTACATATTTGATCTATAAACATTTACAAAAATTATTTGTATAATTTAAGAGTTCTATAAGGATTCAAAAATAAAATAATACTTAATTCAATGGAAATATATAAAACAGACAATATAGAAATTAGAGATGTATTAACGAGAGTGTATGTAATACGATTAATAGAGACAGACGCCAGCACTTTGCGAAAACAGTTTACAATATGCGGTCACTGAATCTGACTGTAGTGAGAGCTGCCACAGAAACAAATTCGACTAGCTTGTTGTGTTTTATTATAACGGTACACTTAAAATGAATAATACAAACCTCTAAAATTGGTGGATTATTATGCAATTTACATAATATGCACGAAGTCCTAACAAACTTGCATTATCTTTCTTTGTAACTAAGAATGCTTTTGTAGTAGTATAGTAGACAAGCGAGACAATTTTATCTTTTCTACCAGATTTTCTACAGATAACAGTTACATTATAATCCGAAAGATCATATTAATCAATAATCAGTTGATAATTGAATGAATCGTTAATGATTTATTAATAGCATTAACCCCTTCATAATTAAAATTGATCAATACACTACAATCTGTTCTGCTAACAAAACAACACTATTAGCAGCGGAGATCAAACGGTTTGAGTAGCACCGAAAAGCCATGAGTAAATATTTTGTTTAAGGTGAACGATGGAAAACAACACGCAAGATGATGGCTCCAAGCTTCCACTTTAAGACCCTGGAGAAGAGGGTGGAGCACGTAAACAAACACTGTGATCTTTTGATCGAGCTCCTGGATGCGCAGTCAGCTCGCGGTGGTGACATTAACATGTATCGCTATCTGAGGCCCTACATGTTCGATATTTTGTGCAGTGAGTAAACTCTTTATCGGTTATCTGGAATTAAAATTATATAAGCTAGCTAGCTATTATTAGATTACCCTTCATACTCAATCGCTTTTGAAACAATTTAAGTAAAATTGTATGCGTGATATTTAGATATGTACAATGTAGAGAATGTAATGCTTTAATTTAAATATGTATCTTTTGTTATAGGTTCCGTAATGGGTGTAGAGTATAACCTTCTGAATGATTTGGATCATCCCTATTTGAAAGCAAGTGCAAAGTAAGTTATGTACCTCTGTTTCTGTCTGTTTTGTTTCTTTGAATTAAAATTAATGGTACCTTCTAATTAAAAAATAAATTTTGTTATTAGGGTTGTCAATATGATCACGCAAAACTATTTCTCGTATTGGAGGAATATAAAGTACCTGTTCATGTTGACACCATTCTACAAAGATATGATGGACACGATTAGCACAATCCGAAGCACAAGTAAAGATGTAAGTATACAACTTTATGTTAATTTTTAAACGTTTTGCCATTATCCTCCTAATTACAATTATAAATCAAAACATGCGGAAGACCGTATGGGAAATCTGACACAATTTAGATATATTGGGAAAGCTTACTTCATTATTGATATGACCATTATGATTTCCAATGTTCAATATATGTATTTATTTTGAAATGTTTTTTGTAGATTATCGCGCAAAGAAAAAAGAAGCTTACGCAAATCATAGAAGATACAAAGAACAATAACAAGAACGTTGATGTAGATTTGGAAGAGATGATAGAAAGTAAAGTTGACGATATGTGTATGTTGGACAAATTCCTATTGAGCAAATTCTTAAATGGTGAACCCATCCCAGAAGACATGATCAACGAAGAAATTACTCTCGTTTGCTGGACTGTAAGTATCATTTAAACTATTCTAAAGTAAAATTTATGTCACATACACACAGAATTAATGCAATATCTATACTAATATTATAAAGAGGAAAGGTTTGTATTTATGTATGTATCTATGTATGTATGGTTTTTACGCATAAACTACTAGACCGATTTTGATGAAATTTGGCACAGATAATCTTTAGACCCTGAGAAAGAACATAGGCTACCTTTTATTGCGAAATATGTACCACGGGCGAAGCCGGGGCGGACCGCTAGTACAATATAAATATAGATTTTATTTGCAACATTAATTTATATTATTAAGAAGTTTAAATAGAGCATGTTTTAACCTTACTATTATTATTATTTTTTCCCAGGGCCATTATACGACTACCCTGACAATGGCACATACACTGTACTGCCTGGCCAAGTATCCTGAAGTACAAAAGAGAGTCCTAGAAGAACAGAAGTCTATTTACCAAAAGGATATTTTCAAGAAACCAGCAAATCATGAGCTAACTGAAATGAAATATCTAGAAGCTGTAATTAAAGAGAGCATCCGAGTTATTCCAACAGTGACTAAGATTGGAAGGCAACTGAAAAATGACTTGAAATTCAAAGGTAAGGACAAGATTCGCAATTTCGAGAAATCAAAATCATATTAAATAATGTCTATATTCAAGAGTTTTATTATATTTCGTCCTCACACGTGAAATATATAGATTCTTCTATATCTAATTGAAATAATTTCTTGCAGATGGAAGAGTCGTACCCGCTGATACTACTGTTTTAGTATTTTACGAGGCGATATATCAAGATCCGAAGACATTCGTAGAGCCAGAGAAATACAATCCAGACAGATTCTTCAGTCCGATGCACAACCACGCCTTTGTTCCATTCAGCGCTGGACCTAGAAATTGTATCGGTAAGTATCTAATACTAACATACCCTTGCCAATGAATAAGAAAATTTTGTACACTAATACAACATTTGCCATTTCTAAACTTATAAAATTTATTCAGGAAAACGACAAAGATAAAATATTCATTAAATTTCAGATGTCAAGTAATTTTCATTCTTGGTACACGGATAATAAAATATTAATATTGTTTTAAAGGTTTCCGGTACGCGTGGTCCGTAATGAAAACAACTATATCAAACATTGTCCGGAGGTACGAACTCAGTCTTGGAGAGCCGGGCACAGAACCACAATTCGCATACAGAATACTCACAGAATCGAAAAATGGTGTACACTTAAAATTGAGGAGACGAGAATATTAAATTAGAGCTTTGGAATTTAGCATATTAAATTATTAATGATGATCATAATCTCAGGATCGTAGTATTTTCTAATAATTTTGCAATCCTTTTAATGCAAGAAGCCATATTACAGAAAAGTAATAAGAATAATAGCCAGAAAACAAAGAGATAGATTTCTGCCGGCTAAAATGTATAGATTAACATAGGTCATAGACGACGGTCATTTTAATGTACATAATTATGTGGTTATCGTGTATGTATGGATTACTAATTATGTTATAGTAATTTAGTTTATTACACTTGTTATGTTTATATATTGCGATTAATTTGTACCTCTACAACTAATTATCTTAATGTGAATAAAAACAATGTCATAACTTATAAGATATGATCGCTTTAGAAAATAATTTGGTTTTTAGATAAAATATCAGAATTAGAACAGTGAAATTTATTTATATTTTATTAAAGTTATATAAAATCACAAGGCTTGTGCTTAGATTCAATAAGAGTTATTAGCTTAATAAATTATTTGTGTGAACAATTTTTAAAATTGTGGCTATGAAAGAGAATATGTTTAAGAAAATACATATAATTACATTTAATTGTTTCGGTATTTTATTTTATCATTTTACAAATAGTTACCTGTTTTCTTCCTCTACAGCTTTTACAAGCTTCATTATAGTACTCTCTAAATCTAAAACATAACTTATTTTGGCATCGCCGCAGCCGTAGTCGAATAAAAAGCAAAAGCGATATCTCATGACTCAGCTTATGCATTTGTCAAAGTATATTCCGGGTATCATAGTAGGACCATAACATTTTTCCTTACCTTATAACCGGTTACATGTCATAGAAACTTAGATTTCATATTATATTAAGAAGACATATTGAAATGAATGCTAGTATTGTATCGAGAAACAGTTATATTTTTTATAAATTTATATTTATAAAGCATTTGAATGTCATAAAACCAGAAATATCAAATTTGAGAAACAGTTTTCAACCGATATCTGCACTCTTTATTTTTTATTTATTTTAAAACATTTGACTTTCCGTTTGTTTGCGTAATTTGCAAACGACGAATATAACAAAAACTATAATTTATCGGTTATTTCATACTCAATGACTACATAAGAACATACTAACATAAGCTGAAAAAAATAAAATATCCATATTATCTTTAATTTTATGCACTAGGTACCAAAACTATATTTTGGTTTGATATCGCACAACAAATATTCTTAATTCAAATTGACTTTAATAATTTATTATAGATATATTATAGATTCTGAGAAAATTACAACCAAAACTGAAACGTTGTTTTCTAGGTCAAATGATATTTTGTCAAAATGAATAGAATTCGGAATAATTAGGAATATTGTGACTAATTTTTTGGTGTTTTTTAGTATTTTTAATTTTCAATAAAATTATGGTAATTTTAAACGTCTCTCAGCAACAATTCAATCCTCGATAGCAATTATCTATAATATAAAAATGAATCGCAAAATGTTTTGGTTAGCGCCAAGCGCATTCACTCGAGAACGGCTAAACCGATTTCGTTAATTCTTTTTTTATAATATTCCTTCAAGTAGGTACGAGGATGGTTCTTATGCAGAGAAAACATAAACACGGGTGAAGCCGGGGCAAACTGTTAGTATCTATTATGGTAGGAATTCATTCTTATCTTGTATTTTATGTAACTTTAATCTACAAATATTCAATGGCCCGATTATAATGGATTACTTTCTAGAGACTAGACTTTTTATGACACCTTTGATAAAAATCCAATGCGATTATAACACAAATGATTAATTGAAATTGTTTTTTGTTAAAGTATTGACATATTCAACATTTAATTTGAATTATCGTTTATTTTCACTTCAAGAAATGAGTATATTTCTCTCTTAGATTTCTCAATTCAACCGTGTACTTATGGTGTTAGTAATGATCGTTTTCCCAAACATTTAATTAATAAATAACAACAGCATATCAGTTAAACAAAACGAACAATTCAGCAAGGAATGGATTTACGAGACTGAATGTAATACGATTAGTAGTGTACATTTGCCTGCACGTTGTAAACAGATTCCGGTATGCGGTCTCTGTATCATACTGTGGTGAGAACTGCCACAAAAATAAAACTAGTAAGTCATATTAAATTTATTTACGAACTTTAATTTATTTACGTTTATTTCAAGAGTAGAGTGTACAGGTACCTTCTAGGGAAGCGCGTACAATCTTGGACCACATCTCAGCTTACCATCAGGCGAGATTGTGGTGAAGCGCTTCCCTATTCTCAATAAAAAAAAACTTTTTTTAAGTCCATGAGTTGCATACCGTTTGACATGAACAAATCCAGAAGATTCGTGCGTGTATGCTATGTTCAGAATCGCCTTTAAGAAATGAGTAGGTACGCACTTCGCCATTTTCTTAAAACGCCCTTTGTCACAATTTTCTTTTGAAACATTGCCTGAGAAATTTCATTGGTTGTAAAAGTTTAGATAATGCCAGATATTGCAAGAGTGATAATTGCATTAGTGGCATGCGGTACATTGAATAAAAATAAAAATTAGCTAATCACTTTTCATTAAAAATAATCGAAATTTATGGAGAATGTGTCGACGACGATACTAAAAATGAAAACTATTTCATTTACACAAACAAAAATAATAATCATCCATTCAACCAATATTGAGGCTATAATTTAAATCACAATATTAGCACAAATAAACAAATTATATCTACATACGCATTCAATCCAGAAGATCCAAATTAATCAGTTTTAATAACTGACACATGTCAGTTATTAAAACTGATTAATTAATAATGTACAAAAACTGTGTAAAATAAATAATGGTACCCACATGGGTATGATTAAAATGTTTACATCAAATCAACTATGTACGTTTCGATTATGAATGCTTTAATTATTTTATCATATTTCTTGGATTTCAGAACAAAGTTCAACCTAAAAAAAACAAATTAAGCATTTGCATTACATAATATGCTGATAACATTCATATAATACTGGTCGTATTACGACGTAAACGTAACATATTTTGTACACTAGGTCACCTAGGTTAAGTAGCTATCTAATAGCTGATATACACAATGTATACTTATTGATTTAAAATTTTAGGTCGATTAATATATGTAGACGACATACACTATGGAATAACAATATGGAAATCGTCCATAAAATTTAACATGAGGCTATTTATTATCTACAACTGCAAAGTTTATCTAAGATACGTGTTCATAGGAATCTATGGGTTTACAGTGCACACACAGTGCAACCATTGTATTTATGCTTTATCGTTCAGTATCTGCAGATATTAATTGATGAATAATCCAAACAATGAAATTAAAAGAAAGTAAAAGACCCAGTATGAATAGGTACTGATAATGTCTTCGATATCAAATATCGATAAAACTAATTAATCGTTCTTGTAAAATACAGTCACATTTTAATAGATTGCTGCTCGCCCTGACTCTGCCTGGCTGCACTATTTTTTGTGTTTCGAATATAATAAATAAACAAAAGTTTTGGTTTATTGTCGTAGTCCAAGCGTTAACAAATCTAACAAAATAAAAATCAATAAAATTCGTTTTAATGTTTTTTTATTCATGAGTGGTGTTGAGTAGATATAGCCCCGGTCAGTGGACTGTAGATTTTTCTTATTTATTCGCAGGGTGGTTCCCACTTGATGAATGAAACTCGCAGTGATCTCAAAAGGTGCTTTATTTTCTTAAGCGATTACAGGTGCTGATTTATTCGGAAGTATCTATCTATCAACTTTATAAAACAATTATTTATAAATTGATATTGATTACAGTAATTTCATATTGAAACTGATATTATCAAACCCAGCCAGATACTGTTATCCAATTTAAAAGTCTAATTACTTTAAAGGTACCTAGTCGAGCAAAACAAAGAAGCTTACGCGAATAGAAAGATACGGAACAAAACAACAAGAACGTTGACATAGACACAAAATAAAGTCTCTCTATTTTGTGGCATAGACAACAAACATGACAATATCTGTCTATTGAACAAGTTCCTTATACAACTGGTAGAACCTTGAGTAGAACCTATACCTAAGTACTAGATCTTAGAAGTCATGTGGATTAAAGCTACATCTATATTGTATATGTAGGTCGGTAATTAGGTGAGGTTTCTAATCATCAAGTCATATCTTTCTTATATATAAAAATGAATCCCAAAATGTGTTGGTAAGCGCATAACTTGAGAACGGCTGAACCGATTTCGTTAATTCTTTTTTTATTATATTCCTTGAAGTACGAGGATGGTTCTTACGTAGAGAAAACGTAAATATGTACCACGGGCGAAGCCGAGGCGGACCGCTAGTTAAAGATAAAATCATATTAATGCATGCATTGAGTAGATTTATATAAACATTAATTTTAATAGTATTTATATAATTTATATAAATGATGATGATGAGTACTACTTGTATCGGATATTGCTTTAAAAGATTATAATAAAAAAAATAACGTCAGAATTTAACAACTATTATAATAAACATATGATACATATCGAATAAATCTACACATAACTTATCCCGTCCACATATCTTCATAGAATTTCATTTATTTCAATGGACTGCTGGTGCTGACACTACGGTTGTAATATTTTACGGGACTATATAATATATAAGATCCTAAGCAACCAGAGAAATACAATTCAGAAAGATTCTTCATGCCGATGTACAACGCCTGACGCCTTTGTTCCTTTCAACGTCAGACGAGCGTCAGACCTAGATTTTATGTAGGTGAAAATCTTATTCTATGTTCTTTAACATATAGGTACCTAAGCTTCATCTTAATATATATAAATCTCGTGTCACAATGTTTGTCCTCAATGGACTCCTAAACCACTTAACCGATTATAATAAAATTCGCACACCATGTGCAGTTCGATCCAACTTGAGAGATAGGATAGTTTAAACATGTAGGTACGGGGCAGACCGCTAGTATAAGTATATAATTTACCCTTATAATTTAACTGGGAAACCTTCCGAGCATAAAACAGCGCATGAATCTAAAATAAACTTAAAATTGACTCAGCAAAAAGTAAGATTTCATCTTCATTAAATTTGTGATTTCAAGTAACAATATTTTCCTTTCTTCGTACACGGATAATAAAATATTAACATTGTTTTAAAGGTTTCCGGAACGCGTGGTCCGCAATGAAAGCTACTACATCAAACATTATCCGGAGATACAAACTTACCTTGGGCGGTTTGGGAACAAAACCGCAATTCTCGTATAAAAATCTAATAACGGGTTATATATTTTAGCTTATTTCAATCACGTATACTGTTACAAAATATGGAAAATTTTGAGTTAAATCAATAACTACCCATAATTTGTTAGAGAAAGCTGGATTCGCCTTTATTATTATACCTACGCTCCTTTTCTTTGCATCGTTTGTATAATAAATTATAAAATAAAATCATGTCAATCAATCTTTTAACATGCATTAATTTTATAAATAAGGACGTTTTGTGCAAAAATATTTTTTAGTAAACCATTTTCTGCCTAACTACTGAAGGGACTGTAAATTCATGTTATAACTGAAGTAGCCACTACAAAAGGATTTAAAAATTGTATCTCTAGGAAAGTTTGTAGCGCTATTTTGTAATTTTTCAACTTAAAACCTCACAAGTTGCTATCATTCAGTTATTAAAGACTTGCTTCAGACTTTTTTAATCCGACTTTTAAGAGTATTGAATTGAAAATAATATCTTATGACAAATATAATATAAGTGTGATTATGATTTTCTCAAAAATACCATATAGTTGCTGATTCATTGTAAGTATATATATAAAATTATATTTATATTCGTGTTAAATTTGCATATCGTTCCGGGATGCTCGTTTATAGGGGTCCAGCAGTTTAGGATGCCCACTAAACAATGTGTTTTATTTATGTTAACAAAAATAAAAGTAGCGAATGAGGACGGTGAAATTTAAGCTTTAATAAATACTTGAACTGACTTGTAACTAAGTTATTTATAATAATGTTAAAATTAAATTTTAATTGGTATATTCTGCCATTTTTCTTTGAGCCTGTCTCTGAATAATACTTCGTTAATAGGTCCTTGCTGCAAAACACGGTTAACCCAATACAATTACACAGAAATTGTAAAATAAAAGCTTCTTATTCCCGTATTATTTCCAATATAATCAACTCCTGAGCGAAACAGGCGTAACACGCCTCCCATATTACTTGTCACTGCTTTGCTGAGTGATCCTGTACACGACAATACAACGCCCTTCAAGTGGAATGCTAAACCTGATTAGATTAGTGGAATTTGAATCACCACCTGTCGGTATCGATTACATGCTCTGTACCTCAATCCTGCATGTCATTGGACCCAAACACGACGAGGGCATTATGTTCTTGACAAATTCTACAGAATAGAACATTACTATTATATATTATATATTTTACTACCTATCATAACTCCACATAGTACCTACAGACAGTTAAGTAAAAATTATATTAAAACAATTCGGTCCATTTGTATTTTAAACTGCAAAATTGTTAGAATTTTTACATTTTTATATGAACGTGACGTGACAATTGTGCAGTTGATAATTTGAAAATAATCAACTTTCCATATTGAGTTCAGTAACGTAACGATAAAAAAAGGCAAATTACAAATTTATTTGCATTTAAAACGTGATGTTTTGTTTTTTGTTCATGACATTTTCCAATCTTCATTTCTGCAACGTGGTCTCAAAGACAACAAAATTGGCGTTTGTTGGACGAGGTTAATAGCTAAAATATCCAATCTTCAGAAATTTGGTTGATGTGTTTGAGCGTATAAAGATTTGCATTTTAAACATAAGAAAGTCGATGAAATTGAGATGCATTAATGTCGGAATAATAGTAGATACCTATTATATTCTCCACATTAACAAACGTAGAAACATCACAACCGTTTTCTTCGTCTTCTAATAATTATATTATCGACGGACTACGCTAGAACTGACAAATTAAAAAGATACACAATGAATCTTTTTAAAAATATTATTTAATATTTAAAAAGCTTTCGTTGTTCTTATGTCAGTACCTACTCGTATATGCTAACAGACTCTGATCATAGTGCAGTTATGACCACATGAGTCCTGTTAACGTCTATATTGCATTCTTCACAACAAATATTTTTTAGACAGCTATTTGTAAAATTAACAGTGATAATAACATAATTACTTCACATTGTATTAAATTACCCTAAGGGCGGGGGCACACGATGCGTTGCGACGGCGGTGCGGCGCCGGAGCGGTGTCTCTGCGTCGTCTTACATAGAAATATCTGTGGCATGTCACACGATGCGCTCCGGCGCCGCACCGGACTTGTAACCACCAAGACGAGGCGGGGAGGGGTGAATGCGGTGCGACGTCGGAGCGGCACCGCTCAGTTGTTTTGCATCACAAGGAAGGACACGCTGTGCAACGCTGCTACGACGCCGCTGCGACATAAAAACGTTACGGCGCCGCACCGCTCGTGTGCCCACTGACACGGTGAAATCTTTGCGGTGCGGCGCCACAACGCATCGTGTGCCCCCGCTCTGAGTCTGTAATATTATAAAACTTTCTGTCACAAATCCAAAGATAAAGTTTCATCTTGCTTGATTATTATTCGCGCCAGATATTTCACAAAGTAAAAGTAAAACGACTACAAACTATTCCCAAGTAGAAGTTATCGTAACTTTGTTATTATAATAATGAAAACCTTTTAAAACATTTTATTTAAGGTACTGAAAATAACAATACAAACTATTGTGGAACTATACAATGCCCCGGTTGCCCAAACGCTGAACAAACTTAATAGCATGGCCTTTACCCTAAACAATTCTCGGCTTATTTGGTATCGGAGTAAATGTTTATATAATAGATATCAGAGAAAATGTTAAAACGGTTTTCTTTAGTTCAATTTCTTTTGTGTAATTACCGTGTGTGGTTCAAATACGTAAAGGAACTAACTGGAATAGCTATCAGGGAGGTGAAGGTACGGATCTTGAATTTAAGTGATCTTATTTAGTAGCGGGCAACCGATTGAGGCGCCCCGTGTTCCAGCCTGCGCGTGTTAGGAATGGACAATGTTTACCTGTTCCAATGTTTTGTCTAATTTACCCGGAACTCTATATTGGATCTAATTTTGCGCCATTCGTAAGTAATGGCGGTGTTTATGGGAAATTTACAAAACGTTAACAAATATTGTAAGAATAATTTATTACGAGGTACAATTTACAACTAATACCTAGAGAAAAAAAAAGTTCAACGCCCGAAGATTTATATTAGGTATACACTATACAATATACATTCACTCAGTCTAAATATATTCTTCGTGTCTATATCTAGTTCTTACATATTTGCAAACACATTTAACAAACGACTTATAAATTGTCGACATGGAATTTATCCAGAGAAAGATATCCTTGATCTGATTTAGTAGAAAACTTCTTCTGTAGTTACAAGTCAATGGGTAAAGTTTCCCTCAATCTGATCATTCGCATTTGATAACATACAAAAGAGTAGAAGTATTACTAAAATATAGCCCAACTGTAAACCTCCTAAATATATTTACAATTTAAATTAATTTTGAAGGTAAGGGAGAACTAAAGGACTTGTTAATATTGTTTAAATGAAGTAAACAACGCCCTTGTTGCTTGTTTATTTGGCACAGTCTAACTGTTAAATGATTTCTCGAGTTGTATTCCTTTTGTAAAATTTGTAGATATTTAACATCAATTATAATACAATATTGGTTTATTGAATCGGATTAATACAATGTGGAATTTTGTTCATTATATCTAGGTACTTTCAATCGATAAATAAAATGGACACACTTTTCATTCGTTAAATACTTATAAAGCCTTGAGTAATAATGAAACAATCGTTTGTGATACTTAACATAAAAAGTATAACACAATAATGTATAACTAAATAAAAGAAAATTTTATCTAAAGTATGCATGATATAAGCACATTAATTATTAAAAAGCTGCATTTCACAAAGCGCATTTAAAAAGGAAAAGAAACCACAGATAGCCACATGGAGGCAACTGAAATGAAAAATATCTCAAGCGTATAATAGACTGCTGCGAAGCCTGCAATAGGAACTGATGAAATTAAACATTTTATGAAGTAAAATGTTAACTAACAACTGATTTACTGCCTACAAAACAAACTTCTGTTACGACACCGCACAGAGTCGTGTGACATACTTTATTAGTTATAAGTTATGGCTATGGAAGGGATGAACCATAACAGTTGCGTGAGACATTAACATTCGAAGACATTGTTATAATTCATGGTCCGTTTATTTGAAAGTGTAAACGGATATATTTAATAAGATATTATAAATTTGCTTATTATATTCTTAAACATCTATGAAATCTATCATTAACTTCCGTGTTTGTATAGATTATCCCCTCTGGATGCAACTTTATTGATTTATATTGCACAAGTATCTCGAATAAGTTCTAAAGTAGTTGTATTCCGATAAGTAAAGTAATAGATCTATCTCATAAGTCACAAATCTAGGATGCCATACACTAGAAATAAGAAACAGTAACTAGTGTTCACGTCGTTTAATTTTATTTTGCAATGGTCTAAGTTTGCGAGTAAACGTCGTTATCCGAGCCAACTTTGACCATCGAACTCTTTCTATTATTAAAGTTCCATCCAACTGGGCCACTCTCAGACCGATTTCAATATAAGATATAAACTATTTCATTGCAATATTTTTGTAATGAAGAGAAAAGTTAAAAGGTAACTAAAGTATGCAGAATAAATACGTTCTTATTTAAACTTGCGTATTTTTTCTTTACAATGAAATATTTGCCAATCCCCAGAGGCGAAGCGCTGCGCGGTTTATTTCACAAAAGAATATTATTTAACGTGTTTTACGAGATTATAGTAATGTACCCATTTGATTTGAGTAGGAGGTACTGTAAAACTAAGTTTTTTAAAGCACCATAGCATATAATATGTTCAAATTAATAGAGGGATAAAATATCAAAATATTGAAGTCAACTTTGTTTTATAATATCCACGCTTCATGTATTATAATTTATAATACAACAAAACTCAATTCAATTCTGCTATTCATCTATTCTTCCGGAATTTAAGGCAAAAGACGATTAAATAATTTGTAATTCAAATAACACAAGCATCTTACTTAAAATGTTATATACCGTCCCAAAATATACATTCAAAACAGACAAAGCTATACAAAAAACCGAAATCAGATCTAGAATGTTCTCTATTATTTAACTACGCGTGCAAGTGTCGTGTCTAAGTATTTAATGACCGTGCCTTTGTTGTTATAAACACTGCCGCAAGTCCGCCAGGGAGCATACCGCATCCATAGCGTGCTTTTGGCATAAATTGCTGACCAAATTTTGCTAATTAGCTTCTCTCATACATTTGTGCCAGTCATGGACATTTTTTATTCATCAGTAGTTTTTGTCAGGTTTTATTGCTCTATAATAATTAATACATCTAATTAATTCTTCTGCGGTTTATTATTTGTTATTTTGTAGTTTAAATAAAGACACTATTAAACTAATCAAAAAACTAAATAAGATCATAGAATTTTAATACTTAAGGTAAGTACTTACATATCTATTTTATAAAATATAAATAACTTACAACTTTTTAAGTTTTAACATAATATATTTTAATCATGGTTATGATATACAATATACATGTAGGTAATATCGCAACTGCTTTGCCTGAACAATAAAAAAATAAAAGTGAGTACATAACATTTTCATAAGTTAAAAAAATCCCATAGCTTTGTCTATCATCGTTGCCACTATCACAATACCATAGATTATACGAGAACAGCACTAGCCCGAAGTCATGGAGTTAGTGATGTAACTCGTAAATCTATTTGTCTTGCGCCTGATCCCTCTAGGCTTCATATCACTATGAGTTGATATGTATGAATACGTGGCGAGTGCATTTGCGTTTGACCAATCTCCACCAACATTTGTAATTGATTAATATGCACGGACATTTATTGCTAGTGACTTCTTAATTCTGTTATTATTTATAGTAATCCTGAAGCAATAAGAATTGGCATTCCAATTTAATAAGGTAGGTACCAGTCATTCTAGAGCCGATTTTTTAAGTAGTTAGAATAAACCACGCACGCTTCGATTAACGCCTCTATCTTTCGGTAGTGGTCAAAGTCGTGTTTTTCACAATAAAACTCGGTTTCTGACGGTATTGGCTAACAACGATTGCTCACACCGTTGAGTCGATTCATTGCTTCCGTTGTTTCAAGTCTCGTTCGTCAGCAATGGAAATGGAAAAAGCTTTGATTGGCTGCAGTCGGCACTGGAACAAATCGCCGGCTTGCCTATTCTCTAGCGATTTCAAAGGCACGTCCTGCCATACTGGTGAAATTGAATATTTGACAGCGAGAAAGTCACTTTCATGGACATGTTTAATACTGCCGGCTTGCATATTGCGTACCTTTTATTTTTCAAATATTCATTTCTGAAAAGTTATATGGCAAGGAATGGTGGATGATAATAAATACCGCATAATAAAATGTCCCAGTGACATAACATATTTCGATTAACAAAAATGAAATTCCACTCCATGTTTCCTACCTTTTATTGAATCAACAATGACGTATATTGTGTACACAACACTTCAATTTCCTATTTCATCTAGCCATACAGTTTGTGCTTAATTTTTTTATCGTTTCACAACATGGAACGTCTAAAGCAAAGTTGAAAGCTCTAAAAAACGTTTTATATTGACAATAAAATTGAATTAGTTGGCGCGCGCACGCTTCTAGGTCTGTCGGTAATCCTATTGCGGTGCCGAGCCGCACCAGTTGTTCCTAAAAGTTAGAACGCGTTACTAACAAAACGCCGCTAACGCCCGGGGACTTATCGCACTACGGGCTTTGTACCAGCAAGGATGACTACTTTACTCATCTGTATACAGCTTGAAACGTGTGTTGCAATATTGAAAGCACTCACCCTGCGCTTCCATCTGTAGACACATTCTATTCCACCCATAGAAATCTAAATAACAAGACACATTCCACCTGTTTGGAAAGTAAAGTTTGTTGAAATGTTTCCGTCGCAGTTTTCATGCCGTTCATTTCATTAACATTTATGTATTTGTGTTTTGGTATTTTGATGCCCACGTTTTCATTTTCACATTATGTGTTGCGCATGAAAAGGTTCAGTTGCCTACCTATTTGGTGATTTATATCACCGAATTTATTTAAAATAAAATATATTTAATACTACATTAATTTCGTGTGTTTTATTAGATTTATCTGCGTTTGCGCAATATCATTAAATTAACATAATAACTTTGTGTTATATTATTTGTACCTCTATCTTCATTATTTACAATTTTTAGGAAATTTCTAGGAAATAACAAGACACTTAATGTTATTATCTACGTTTTACTTACGCTCTTTCAATCACACAAAAGAAAGTTGTTAGAATACAAAAGCCAGATATTTACAATTTTTGTGATTTATGTACGAAAAAAAGAATTCCCCGAAGCGAAAACGTACACAGAGATGAGTCGCAAACATGGACGTGATTTTACATACAAAGTTGAGCACCTTTTTTCATAGCGTTGCAAAAGAAAGAATATTATAACGCATTTTTTGTAGCTGTCCTTCATCGTGAAGTGTGCTATTTCCTTATTCCCTCATTAAAGCCTTTACGTGGTGTATTATTGAAATAATCTCTTAAGAGAATTTCTCGATGCTGCAACTTCGTTTCACGTTATAAAATATGCAGATAAGTCACGGGAATTGATTCAGAGCACAAAGGAGGCGAACAACTGTCTATAGGCGGGCGGAGAGATTTCGGCAGTAATTTCCCGGGAGAGTACACCTTTATCTTACGATACTGAAAATATTTTGAATTACTCACACTTACGTTCCTGACATGATTGAAAACTCCGAACGGTCTAATCATATATGGACAGGAACGTGGACTTGTAAATAATGAAACAAAATAAGCATGACGTTTGTGACTTTAATTAGTAGACTCGAAGCATCTACATGTATTTTGCATATTCTTTATTAGAAAAGCGCAACGTATATTTGCAAATAATTAGTGTTATGCCAGAATTTTCCTTCTTGTGTTATTTACATTTAACATTCAATCTTCCCTTTTTGTGCTATTAACATTTAACTATAAAACAAATATGTGTAGGTGCAGCATTTACGGCTTTTATTTTTCTTTCATTTAAAAACTTGTGACCACACATACTAAAACAGGTGAAAATTCCAAAATTGTAGAGTTCTGTACAAAGTTACTTTCGTACAGTTGTTGTCAAATAGTTGAAATATATATTGTTTAGACACACAACACTAATGTGAGTGTGTCTAAACAGAGCAGAGAATAGTTTTCCGACAAAGTCTCAGCGCTCTTTAATTCATTAGAAACAAAGCTCTCTATACACGACTGTGCCACTCTTGTTGCCACACTTGTGTTGTCCTAACATTTACATAAATGTATTTTAACACTCACGCTTGCTTTGAATAAAATGAAACACTATTCTAATTTGATACACATTTATTTACTTTATTTATATTTATTCATTTATCGTAGGTATAATAATCCCATTTGTAGCACAGAAAAACATAGAGTTTTATTAAACAAATAAAGCTTTTCCTCTAATATACAGGAGAACATATTTCTAATATCAAAAACTTTTACTGCTAGGAACATACAAATAAAGCTTTGGGATTCAGGAATACATTACTCTAACCTTGAACGAAATGGAATGCTGAAATTCTTCGTCTTACATTGTACATTCTTCGGTTTAAGAGGTAATTAAACTTGAAGATTTGTTCTGTTTTCACTTCTCGAACTGGCGGCTCGAGAGAGATCTTTCTTTCATAATAATTTGTGTTCTTTTGTAACGATATACGATTCGAATTAAATTACGTCAAAAGTGCCCGAGGAAGGTAAGAAAAACAAGGGTCAAAGTTTAACTTATTCCTTTAGATATATTATGGTTAACTAAATTAATTAAAAGTTGAAGCGCTTTGCTCTGCTGTTTAAAATTGTTTGGCACTTTATTATGGAGATAATTAAATATCGTACGTGTATAATGTATTCGATGTTTTAGCATGCAAAGTGGCGGCAAAAGCAGCGGTATCGGCGTCAATCGAGAAGGGAAGAGCGATGAACTTTGACACTACACTTGTTTGTGAAATAAGGTCGCCTGTTTAAGGAACTCAAACAATATAATGAATTAAGTTAGAAACTCAATGCCGAACCTATTTTATGTCAAAGTTATTTTCACGGCATTAATGCCTCCATATAATGTTTATTTTACATAAGGAATTTGAAAATCTCCTAAATATACAGATGATATGGTATATAAAGACGCAATTAAAACATTTACACTATTTCGAACTAAACTCAACTAATTATGTTGAATTGTAGGAACTACTATCCAATACGAGTTACATAATATTAAGATTCAGATGCTGTTTCCATCCAATCTCTTACAAGTTTTTTACTATCAAGGTTTGTTCATAAAATTCATATTTTTAATGTATTGCCACTGCATCATTTGATTGCCATTTAACATATAGTACATTATACTCGGAATTCAAAATAAAAATACAAGTCGCAAAAACCACAAAACAGCATAAAGGACTAATCAAGTTCCATGATGAAAAGTCCGTTAAAGCTGAATCGCAATATTTCGAGTCGCGCCCGAATCAACACAAACAACGTGAAGCAATTTAATGGGAGTTTTTACTAGCACTGTTTCTGTTCCACTCCCAATATATTAAGCCCCGTTTTTGCTTCAAATATTTAAACGAAGCATTGTTCTTAAAGCAATGTGTTTTTGCAACTATTTTTATCGAGTGCTGGTATAATTATTAAAATCAAAATATCTGAAACCCATAATCATAAGGAAAGAAGACATATTTATTCAAAGTGGGTATTGTAAGAAATATAAGTACATACTTATATTTCTAACAATCCAATGTATCGCGCCTGCTGACAAAACACAACATTCTTGACTTCAAGGAAGTGATAAAAAGAGAAACGCAACAACTGAAAGTAATATACGAGTATATTGTCTACATAATGTCTCTGTCTGTGTTTAAAATAACGTAAAAATGGGCTAAATTGAGTTAGAAATATAAATTTGTACTTATCATCGTAATTTGAAATTACTGTGATATCTTCATTTATTGCACTTAGAAACACTCGCTGAAATATTCTAGACTCCGGTTTTTTTCCAAAGCTCACACTAATATCATTAATCTAAGTCTGAGCCGTATATAAAAAAAATAAAATTAGGATTAGTTGAAATATTATATCATAAATAAATATTTATGATATAATATTTCAACTAATCCTAGTAGTAGTAGGATTAGTTGAAATATTATATCATATATATCTTAATTCTAATAACGATAACGGATATACGTTGGGTAAAACTGCAATAAATTATAGATTATAAAAATCTATTTTTCCATAGATACTGAATATAAATAATATAAGCTTCTTGAATAATATACATATAAAAAATAAAATTTCCACTGACTTTGTTGTCATGATGTAATCAAAAATATGTTAGTAGAAGATCCGAACATAGGCCGGCCGACCTTCACCGTGCTGGCGTGATAACTGATAAAAAAATGAGACCAATTTTATAATAAATTTAGTCTATTAAAAAATATTATATTAAAGATGGTTTTGCTGGATAAATCCTGGACAGTAAAAAAACTTAATTTTTATTTATTTTGCAGTATCGAGATAATAAAACAATTTTGTAATAACTGTTTTTATTGCTCATGCAGATATAATTTTTTTTCTATTATCCCACCAAGTGAAAATAAACTGGTACCGACATACCTGTTTATACCTGCCAACCCTGCCAACCTAGCAGTTTGTCTAGATAAATATTAGAAAACCCTATACATTCTGTTGGTTTCATACTTCAAGTCTATTATATATTTTTTACAGTACAGCAATTAATAAAAAAAAATATATTTTTTAAAAATTAATTAAAAATGTCCTCTCCAGGATTTTTCCAGCAAACCCATTTTTAATACATTTTTTTAATAGATTAAATTTATTATAAAAGTGGTCTCATTCTATTATCATGCCGGTGAAGGTCGACCTATGCTCGGATCTTAGACATATTTTCACTCTAGTGCTAGATCTCCAATAACATTTCACATTGCCGTGTAGGATTTGTTGCATTAATCGGATCCCATACTCAACATTTACATTTTTCAACTAGGTTTTTAATTTTGATATGACGGTCTGTTGTTTCTATTTATATAAAAGCAGGTAACTCAATTTGAACAATATTGGATTGTAAGTGGCACGTGCTTTAAGTCGTGCATGCATTCCGATATCTAAATATATTCAAATATCTAAGACAATACTAGTCAGTTTATGCATTTAAATAGACTTACGTACGTTTTGTATATTCACATGAACAACTATGATAGAAACTAATATTAAACTATCGCTAGACACAACTCCGAGCTTCAGATTTAGGTTATCTTCAGCGAACATGAAACGTTCACCCCATACAGACCGACTTGTATCTTAGTTTATAAACAAAACCAATAAAACTTCAACATCAGTTTTAATTTATATAAATTTTATTATGAAAACCGAAGGAAAACCGCATTCTTAATATATTTAAGGGTGGATTTGGATTTGGTGCTGGATTTGATAAAAACTGAGCAGGTATCGATGTCTGTTAAGATCAAGCTGATCAGTAGCTGCACGATACATCGTCAATAACATCAACACAAGGAAGGAAGGAAAAGGAATTTGTCCCCTCCCAGTTCCTAAAGTATCGACCGTACAAAAAAGTAATAGAACATAATTTAAAGGAAATTTTATGTAGAATATTTTCCTAGAAGTAACCGTGATGCTATTTGTGCAGGTTTTAGACTTATGAGCGCAATGATTTAATACAGAACTAAGAAATCAATATCAAGAAATTTTGACACGCACAGCATCTTCGAATCCTTTCATAGTTAGCAACTAAGGGCCGATTTTTCAATCCCGAGATAAACAGTCTAATAACTACCCGTCGAATAGATTTATTCAATTATTTATCTAACTCATAACGGCTCGCCTATTTTTCAATCGTGATTTATTTGATGAATAACTATCTGACCAAATATTTCCATATTGGCAGCTCTGCTCTCGGAGTGGCGAAACAAACATATTAAATTAGTCAGGTTAGAGCGGGATAGAGTCAACTCTTGCAATTTGTCAACAACCGTCATTATGACTCACGTCAGGAGTGCATTTGTATTGCTCTTGTCTTCTATGATTGTTGATTGTTGTTTTGATTCGAGTAAAGAGTTTGGTTAAATTTGTGTTTCAATTTATATATTTTACGATGGAAACGACATACTTAAAGGCAGCGTTCGGCAAATTTTCAATGGAATAGTCATCAGTACTATCAAAAACATCAATTTCAATATGATTTTAATTGATAATAATTATATAGAAAGAGGTTTAATTGTTAATAATTCTACGCTCTATGTTATGACATACGAAAATATCCCAAATTTGACGCGTCAGTTGTCAACTCAAACGCCTAACCGTCGAATAGCACGCTATCTGGCCGTTGGAGCGGCAAATAGATTTATTCCTCAAATAACGTAGTTATTCGATAGATAAGTCCTATTTGTCTATTGAAAAATTGAATATTTTGTTAACTGAAGAATAAAGTCTATCTAGCTCTTTATCTGGGCATTGAAAAATCGGCCCTAAACTAAATTAATTACCTGATCAGTATAAGGCATAAACATATTGTCATACTTCTCACAATAAATTCTTCGTGCTATTTATGTCAGGTATTGTACCCTGATTTATATTATTATCGTTGTTAAGAACGACGAACACGCAATTTTGTCTTATTGTCTACTTCAACAATAGGGTAGATATGTGTATTGATATCAAATTACATGTTTAATATGCTTCCATTTACAATATACATAATTATAGACTATACATAATATTAATAATTCTATATTGAGAATTTCTTATAATATTAGCCTTTTTAGGGATCATGAATTTGTTTTTATTTTTTGTTTAAAGTAATAGGTGCCCATTAATATAATATACTTACGAAAAAAATCTATTTAAATCTAAATACACATGTATTTCATGAAATGCGACTATTTCATGAAATGAGCAAATTTACGATATGGCCATGATATAATATGTCGTTGCCATATCGTAGATTTGCTCATTTCATGAAATGGCCAATTTAGTTTGGCCAGATCGTTAAATCGTCAACGTTTCACGATTTGTCTCCAAACGTGGATGGCCATTTCACGAAATGCGACCATTTTTGTTTCTTTTTTAAAAAGCGATTCGCTTCTGGCACTCGCCGGCCGCTACCGCGGCACGCTCGCTTTGCTCGCTCGGCTCGTGCGTTGTTTATTAAAGTCTAACCTAACCTAACCTAACTGTTTTCTATTGAAAAAACCATTCGCTTTTGGTATTCGCCGGCGCTACCGCGGCACTTACTTAAATGACAATAAACAAGTTCTTAAAATATTCTGAATTTTTTAATGTTTTATGGACTCTCTAAGATATTTTATACGATCTGGCCAAATGTCGATGACCAAATCGTGAAACGTTGACGATTTAACGATCTGATCAAACTATGTTGGCCATTTCATGAAATGAGCAAATCTACGATATGGCCACGACATATACATACATGTATAAGACGTATATAATTCCTCATCAATAAATAATTCAGACTACATAATCAATGGATTACATTAATTTCATCGAAATAATAGTGTGATAATAGTACCTACCTAAGTAATAAAATTGTATACAGCCATTAATATACTGTATCTATAGATAACTATACATTTTATTATGTGCATAGGTATATAATCTAGCTTGATGATCACGCATTGCTATGTATAATTTGTGAACTTTACTCTAGCCATATATCTTTAGCGTAATCTAGGTAGGTCTAGCGTAGTCTATCTACGTATGCTATCAATTATATAGACTACATTCATTCGTAACAAATGCAAACAACATTTGCTAACGAGACCCGCCACACGATAACCATCAAACGAGCACACTGATTGAATGATTGGTCAAAATGCGACCTCATTCACGACCTTTCGTACGTGAAATTAAATAACTTTAAACGTTTACTGAAAGCGCTTTGTGTGAATTCAGAATTAATATTGATCTTCGCTGCATGCCTGTCCTACATAGGATATAATTACTTACATACAATTGTAATGAAAGCGTGCATAATGTGAAGGTGTGATAGAAATTATAATTGTGATTTAGGCATAACTATTAAGAGTACGTATTACCACTATTTGTGTTTTGAACACAATATATCATCGAACAAAGCGGTGACTTTAGTAACATGTTTTTGTTTGAAGCTTTTATTTAACTCAATTTCTTTAGAAAAGCAGCATATTATTTTGTTTTCGTCATAAAGTTTAAATTAGTTTCCATATATGTTGATGTTATCAAGGACCAAATAAATCCGCTCCATACGAGTTGTAACGTTCGCCTACATTTCATATTGAAACATGATAAGCTGTGGTCGTTCGGATTATGCTATTCATGTCAAATTATTATCGACCGACGAAACGCACGCTTATAAACACAACGTTGCCGAATGATGGAATTGATTCACGGAAAATCCAAAATACAAGATGTACTCGTATGCGGATACACAATGGTTTTGCGATGCTTGTAGTATTGACAATCAGCCGCGAATGAGATGCGGCGCAGCTGCACCACCCACTACTAACATACCGAATCCAAATATACCGTCCGAACTATTTTATTTAAACACTTTTACGACACCCAAAATAAATCATTGTGATTTTAAGTTGTTGACATTAATTATTCTACAATTTTGAAACTTATCAATTTTCAATTTACTACAAATTTAATAAACTCGACCCACGCTCAATTAAAATGTAATACTTCACACAATCGAATACTTCCTCAGAATTCAAGCTCGCGTTAAATTTGTTTCCCAGGTCAGGGGCAGAGTATTTGCCTTTTTGTGCGAAGATAACTCAAAATATAACGGATTTGCGTAAAATATGTGAAACCTTTTGTATGCTAATATGATCCCATTGTTCGGAGATTGAATTTTCAGGTTAACATATTTAAGAATGATTTATTTTATATACATTTGCTGTTATAACTTGGATTTCGTAATTAATCGTAACTTGCATTATCAAAATGTTAATAAATCTATACATATAATAAAATCGTAGGAAAGTCAAAACTGTACATTGAATATTTTTTTAAAAGAATACTTGATCCATGATCTATAATCGATATAGAAGCCAAAAATATAGTTTTTAGAATTTTTGTCTGTTTGTCTGTTTGTCTGTATATATTTCCGGGCTAATCTCAGAAAGTACTGCATAGATTTACTTCAAATTTTGCATGAATATTCCTAAGAGGTCGGGTGAGGTTAGTTTAAACATATTATCATGATATCACCTTCGGGGGAGGATCTGTGAACCTTTATTTTTCTTACATAATATTCTGTGTACTACGACAGCGTACAATCTAAAGACTCATGTTTAAATGTTGGTTTCGAGTAAACCATGCTAACCATCTTTACAAAATAAAAACTATGTCATTTACGTAATTTGGGCAGAGAAACAATTTAATGAATTTAATAGTATAAAGACAAATTTGCAACAATCTATGAGATTTCGTAAAAATCAAATCAATTTTACATGTTAACACTACTGAACATACTGTTAAAAATTAATAATTTAAATATAATCATGTTATTTATTTAACTCTTTAACCCATATTATCTTCCCTTCCCTATAAGGTGCGCTTATATTTCGTGTGAATATACTACATTTTTAAAAGTGAGGGTAGATGTTTATTATTATAAATCAAATTAGACACCATTACAATTAATCTAATATTGATTGTGTTCATTGGTTACATTTTTGAAATCTTCGTGTTTTATAAATTTATAAAGAAAGAAAAAAATTCGATCATGAGGCGGGACTCCAACCCGCATAATTTCGTGATCGAATGTTTCTATTCTTTATAAATTTATTATTTATAAATTTATATTTTTAAAGCATTTGAATTTGAATGTCATAAAACCAAAAATATCAAATACAATCTTCGTGTTTTGTGAATTTTCATCATGCGTTCCCACAAAAGGTAAGTTGTTACTTTTATAGGTATTTATTTTTTATAATGATAGCAATTCATGTTTTTTGTTGGTTTTATAAAGGTTTTATATTACACTTTTAGAATGAAATAATAAAATGATGAATTCTTTTTGACTTTTACACGATTTTAAGGTGCGTTGGGAACAGTAGTTTGTTGATAAAATTTTATTTGTAAGTAGCTTTTTTTATAGATTTACAGTTAACTTTTGATTTTTTATGTACAGATTCAATGTTGATAAAATTATATAGCCCTTGGAAGACTATTTCTGCTGACAATTTTACAACACCACTTGAAAATTGATGATTTGATGATGAAGATAGTGGCAGCGAGGATTAAGTGGAAATTAGTAATCATCCGCTTCGTCAATTTTTGACTGGAGTTAATGTCCAACGTATGGTAGGTATGGTTCATTCATTGGAAGTATCCCAGGTAATTTTGGAGGATATTTTTCAGGAAGGAGAGAAGGGGCAGCCAACCACATATCAAACTACTACGTTTTAGTACCGAAAAAAATGTTATTGCAAAATGAAACATAAATTTTGCACTCACAACTGTACAAGTTATGATTTTTATTCTGACTTTGCTCAAAATTTAGTAGATAAAAGAAATTGTTACGATTTTATAAGAAAACACAGTATATTTAGTGATATTTATTAGACGGCGGTGATCTCTTCCAGGCAAAAGATATTCATCAGCTCAATAAAATTGAATAGAATGTTGTTAGTTATTCTTTAAATTCACAGATTGTAATGAGCATTTCCGCATGCAAGTTGTATCGTAGTTTAGATATAATATCATACTTTTGACACATTAAAGTTCCAACAAAACCCTCAAATTTTGAGCAGAGTTGAGCAAGATAATTTAAAAAATGTGCTGTGTTAAGTATTATAGAAAAGGTTAGTTCGTTGATAATTATTATTTCTTCATCATTTACATGTTGTTAAATGTTAGTAAAAATAAACTTTGACTGTTAATACTTTTGTTCAGTATTTACCTGTATGATTATTGCTTGGTAATTAATATGTATATTTTCATGTCGTACCTATAGCTAATTATAAACATATTAAGTGTGATGTGAAACTAGCTGGATTTATTTTTACACACTCACAGCCATATATTTTATATTAAAATAGTGTTAATAGTGTAAATCATAATATTTTTTCACAATTAAAAATGTTTCCTTTTTTCTGATGGTGTTGGCATCGAATTAAACCGCGCTGTCGTTTCGTTCATAAAAAGTGATGTTATGAGGACCGAATATGTAGCCGCCTCAACTTACGGAAACGAGAGTAACCTGCGTTGTCTGTTAGTTATTGTATAGTCGAATTTAACGTTACATGGAAATTGGAATATAAATATATTATGTTTACATATACTAAATGTGTACATGAAATATATTTCCTAAATAACTATCACGGGGTGATTAGGGATCGACAATGATGACATAGAAGCAAACAGTAAAATTTTTGTCCGTCTGTCTGTCCGAACAAAAACTACTCGACGGAGCAGAGCAGTAACTCCATTTTTAGGCTTTCGTCGCGTGTGCAACCTTAATGGTTAAAGCTACACAGAAATCATATATGAAAGAAATGTTCTCCTTATTATATAAAAAATATCTCCCGACATCATAAATGTCTATCTTTTATGGTTGACTCACAATAACACGTGTAACTTCCGATAGCTTAGGAGTTTGAAGCTTTCTGATTATATATTTG
The DNA here is from genome assembly GCA_029959065.1 of Colias behrii. NCBI lineage: Eukaryota > Metazoa > Arthropoda > Insecta > Lepidoptera > Pieridae > Colias > Colias behrii. The sequence continues at coordinate 7,940,297 of JARWMC010000005.1, read as the reverse complement.
TCTATAACACTCTCAGTCCGTTTTAACTCAATTTTTATTTTCATGCATCACTGCCACCTAAAAAATCTTTATCTCGAATTTCGAGCAAAGCTAAGAAAATGAGAAATAAGAGTTCTCAAGAATCGTTAGAGGTAAGAGGCCGAAAACAACATGTGTTATGCCGAGAACCTGAAACCGCTTCACAACGCGAATTGCGGCTCACAGCTTAACGCGAACGGCATGTACTATCCCGTGAGACCGAAACCTTCACTGCGAGGGTATAACGTCTCTGCTCTCACAGCTGATCACGGCCGTCATATTTTATCTCGAGAATCTGAAACTTTTACTCAATATGAAGACCGTTTGACAAATGATAGGGTGCACCATAATATTATTCGATCTCTTGAAGATGAACATGAGCATAAGCAATGACTAGAGTAGGGACGCGAATATTACAATTAATTGAGACAAGAACGATTAATAAGTTTGTATAATGAAAGATTAAGAATTGAACCTATTCGGTCTCTGGAAACGGACGAATAGCGAGAGGCCCCTCTTACTGCAGACAGATTTCGACATAGTCTTAATGACAGAGGTAAACATAGAAGATCAATCTACGAATTCGGTGGTGGGGCCCGACAAATATAAAAGTGGGTTTGCTTATAACCTCACAATTGATTACAGATCATCTTCTGTATATGCGATATTAACGTAGTATGTTATTTTTGTGATGCTTTAAAGTGGAGTAAGGATTCGGCTTCACTACTTTTAGAGGAACATGTGCAATCTAAACAGTTCTTAGACAATATTCGCTCTTATAGTAGTGCGTTTCAAATGATCCTTTGGTGCTCAACAATTATCAGAAGGTCCTTTCATGCTTACTTTTAAGATACAAAGTCAAGTTTACCATTTGATAGGATCCCTTTTGCCTGAAGGCCAACCTAAGTTTCTTTAAATATATTTTCTATTCGACTACAACGAATAGTCGAATACAAGAATTATAAATATTTCTCGAATTTAAAACTGAACTCATTTCACGATTTTAGAATATGTTTCATCAGGTTAATTCGTATGTATGCAGTTTTAAATCGACATTAGAAGCTTTTCCTCAAGATGGTGATATTAATATAAAATTGTTATAAATACCGGATGTTCCTGAGTGCCGGATAGACGGACGTCTATCGGCACTCAGGAACTCCCTGGGCGTGTTATAACGCCCAGGCCACAGTATTACAATTTTTCCTACAGCAGGGCGACGAATGTATTTTCGCATAGCAACGGAGGGGACCTCTCGGGGGTCATGTGACGCGGGCAACGTACCATTAACATGCTTAGTTTGTGGTACCGAGCGCGAAAGAAAGTCATCGTGTTTTTGTTTTGTTACTATGTAAACTAACGTAATTTAATACTTAGGTACATATTCTATAACGGTGCGCTCAAACTGTTAATCTACATTTAATTTAGATTATTATTTGAAATACTAAGTAATGTAGAATTTAAATCACATTCATTCATGTTTTCCTCAGATTTTCGATTTCCTCCGATTTTAAGATTTTCTTATCAGAGTGTTCAATTTTAATGTAGTTAAATTTTATAAGAGACAATTAACAACATTCAAAAATAAAGTGTCACGTATTTTTTTTAAACGAAAATAATAAATGACGAAAAACGACGTAATCGCGGACGAAGTCGCGGGCAACAGCTAGTAGTCTATATATTCGGAAGAAATGTTTTAACCTATGCATGGTAGGTATAATATTATGTTAGTTTATATGGGTATTAAAAATATTTATACTTTTAACACAACAATAAATAGGTAGTAAAACTTGTTTTGCTATCACAATTCAAGCTTGCTGAAATCACAGAATATACTTTAAAGCGATGGCAAATTTTATGTGTTATCGTGTTTCTTACTTGGTGATAGCGAGCCTGTGTTAATACACAGGCTTATATAATTATAATCTTCGCAGACTCAAAAAAAATTGGAAGATAAGATATGATACGCTCGTATGTCTACGAATTGCTTGTTTGTAATGATCATTCAACGTAGGCGGCATATACCGCTCGTTTTCATGTGAAATAATATGATATTTTCTGAGGTACGATATTTTGCCTTGACGGAAACCAAATCACAGATTTTTTAATGTTTATTGTGATTGCACAATCACTGAAAACATTATAATAAAATACGAAACCAATGTGAAAAGAAGCACATGTCATTGGAAATTTGAATAATTAATGAAGCATCAATGAGATGTAAAAGAATATGAGAGAGGGTCAGATCAAAGCGGGCAGTCATTTGGGAAGGCACCGCACGTCGCCCGAACGGCGGGAAATTGAAACTTTATATTTGAGCGCACTTTATCTGACCGACGAACCTGGAACCTTTCTAAGAGAAAATCCCCACTCGAAATAAAATAAAACGCAATTTCCTCACCACTATAACGTGAATACGTTTTTCATTGCGATTTGCGAATGACTTTGATTTAGGTTTCGATTTACACATTCGAGTGCATTTGTAACCTTTTGGCACAGAATATATAATACATAGTACCTACTACGCTTCTGCCGTGAGTTGATCGTGAGTGACCTTTAGGCATTTTATTATTTAGTTTAAAGAGTTCGGTATCATTGTCATAGTATATAGACGAGGCAATTCTCATAAAGACCAATCTCGAGATTAGTCCGTGTCACAGGTCCATATGTACTTCGATTATAACAATAGTAAAAAAGGTCATATACAGGGTGTCATCATCATGTAAATTAAAATTTTGCACTTACCACATTAAGATTGCTATTTTTAGATTGAAGCCTTATGAATAATAAAATTAAATTTTCAGGGTAGCTACCTGATAGATAGAGCAAGTTTTTAAAAGCCACACGGTAATTTTTTTTTTATGTGATTTTATTTTTTTAAGGGCCCTTGAAGTTGTGAACATACTGGGTAATTTTATCATTCTTGGAATTTAATTCTTTTTTTTATTCCATTCAAAGATCTGACGATAGTAAATGTTACCATAATGAATTGGTCTATCTATCAGCCTAGCACACAAAAAAAATCAAGCATCGATAGATGAAAAATTGAAAAAAATGTCATAACTCCGAAAATACGAAAAATCGCATACCATACATGGGGGTGATTCGGATAGCCCTCTAAGTCCTCTACCTCCCAGCTTTCGTTCATCACTACTTTTTGGGACACCCTGTATATTCGTACACGTGTATTGACATTTTCAAGGTCTTAAAATTTTTTATCTGAAAACATTTCTGAAAATAGAGTTTTATCTATACGAGTTTAAAATGTTATCGAAATATTTATTTCAAATTTTTTTTTTTCGGTCAATGATAATAATATATTCTAATTTTTATAGAAAACGTAAGTGGTAAAAGAAAAGTCGCTTCACCCGATGAAAGTTATCAGCGTCCAAAAGCGAGTGCTTTGTAAAGCCATGGACGATGGAAGTGTCTTACCGGCCTTAGAGTATATTTCGTTCACATCATTTTTATATTATTGTCCAGACAATTTTCCATTTCCCAGGATAGACATAACCTCCTAAAATGCATGACTTATAATTATATGAGATACCTAAAGTAATCTGATCAATAATCATGGGTGGGTAAAAATTAGATATCTATACGTATTATTTCGATAATTTTTGTTTATGAATTGAATAGAATTACTATTGAAAAACGTCTCTATAAAATTAGACAACGATTTCATACAAGCTGTTGACGCCATGTTCACATTATACACCAGGGTAGATCCCTTTAAATATAATAAAAAGTGCAAAAAAATCGCAGTAGGATGAAACCCATTAGAAAAGGAGGAAAATATGATAAAAATGTAAGGAAAAATAAATTACGGTCAATCCGAGTCCGGGAAGTGGGAGGGGGGGGGCTTTTAAGAGAAAAAAATGGTCTCTCTCGATTTCCGACAAAACTACAAGTCCTACGGAAAAACGTTCAATGGCAAAGTTGTAGGTAATAAAAAGATCTACAACTTTTGTATTTGCAATTTTTTCAAATAACCTCAAAATTTAGATGAAAAATTAAAAAAAACAAGTTTTTGGTTTTTTATTTTTATCTACTTCAAAATTTATTTTTTTTCTACGAAATTTGGTGGAAACTTACTTTATTATGTCCCAAATACACTGTAATTTATTTGATTGAAAATATTTATTTTTTTGCCTTATTTTGAATTAATACCTTTACCATAGTAAATGTTCTCAGGAAATGCATACAAACAGTGTGATAATGAGCTTTTACTAAATCAGGCAAATTTCTCAAACGACTTGAAATGTTTTTATCGACATCATTTTGATTTTGAATATGCTGTAAAATATTAGTTGTATCGTAACTTACAACAGATGATTTTTTTTTTCTTTTGAAATATTACCGAAAAGCCGATACAAGAGAAAATATAGAGTTCGAGAAGTGTGCCTGATTTAGTAAAAGCTCATTATCACACTGTTTGTATGCATTTCCTGAGAACATTTACTATGGTAATGTTTATTTTTTTTACACCATATGAAAGTAGAGATTTCAATGAACAAAAGGCTCCCCAAGTTTTTGAAAAAAGCTAATATTTTGATGGGTGACTTTTCGATTGAAAATTAGGCTGTTTTTTTGGTATTAATTCAAAATAAGGCGAAAAATTAAATATTTTCAATCAAATAAATTACAGTGTATTTGGGACATAATAAAGTAAGTTTCCACCAAATTTCGTCGAAAATAAATAAATTTTGAAGTAGATAAAAATAAAAACCAAAAACTTGGTTTTTGAATTTTTCACCTAAATTTTGAGGTTATGTGAAAAAATTGCAAATACAAAAGTTGTAGATCTTTTTATTACCTACAACTTTGCCATTGAACTATTTTCCGTAGGACTTGTAGTTTTGTCGGAAATCGAGAGAGACCATTTTTTTCTCTTAAAAGCTCCCCCCCTCCCACTTCCCGAACTCAGATTGACCGTAATTTATTTTTCCTTACATTTTTATTATTTATTTTATTTTTATTTATTTTATCATATTCCCCTCCTTTTCTAATGGGTTTCATCCTACTGCGATTTTTTTTTGTTTCAAAAATTATCTACCCTGGTGTATTAAGGGCTTGGTCTAGTAGTGCAAACAAATGCATCCTGTCATCCTATATGTAAATAATACAAATGTACTAAGGGAAAGTTGCTCCACTTAATTTTTAAAAATTAAATCATTCGTATGCATAATTTAATATTCGTAATAAGTACCAAAAATGACAATTTGAAACAATTTTCGTGAAAATTACACCGGGTGATTTTTTTTATCAGTACACAAAATTTGCGAATACGTTCTATTGATATCTTCAACTTCATGTTTATATAACTGATCAACATTTACAAAGAAATTTGGACGAAATATAAAAAAAATAAGCTTTCCATACAAAATGCATAACTCTATACATTTTTTTCGACCTAAGTTTCTTAGTGAAAGTTGTTCAGTTTCACTAATAAAACGGATAAACAAATTTTGTATATAATAAAAAAAATGTGATGTTTGTGTAAAAAATTATAAAATAGAAAAATACGCAAATGAAAACAAAAGATATTTATTTCTGACTAGCTTCCGCCCGCGACTCCGTCCGCGCGGATGTCGGTCTTCGCGTGGATGGTTTATTTCTCCATTTTGAACTGGAAAGACGTTTCTCACTAAATTAATATTAGATGATCACTCTCGCTCGCCACACTGGACACGTCCGCTCGCAGCAAAATTCATAAATTATATGCATCGCTTTTTTTTTTTTTTTTTTTTTGTGTGGTGTCTCTCAATGTTAGCCAGAAGGGCTTCTACATTTTAACGCGGACGCGGGGGTGAACTGAAGGTTCACCCTGGTAGCGACATACACAAGGGCGTCCGCCCTTGACGGGGACCACGAACCTCGGCTTGGGCTGTCGCTTGAGTGGAGGAGGCCAGAAGGGCCCTAATCAGACGGGTATATGCATCGCGCGGAACGCCGTCCTTATATAGGAGTCGAGGAGGCGTGGTGTCGTGCTGCCCGCGTATGCCGCAAACGGTTCAAGCCAAATCCGACTTTTGGCGCTACAGGTTACATCGCTGTATCCACTGCGGGTAACGCAACGTGTGTTCGCGGTTCTACAGAACAACGTCTATGGATAAAACTGAAAAATTAAGATTTATTTTTTTTCTTCGTATTTTTCCAGGATAAAAAGTATTCCATTTTATTCCCAGGATAATAAGGTATAATTATACCAAGTTTCATCGAAATCGAACCATTAGTTTTCACGTGATGCCTTCACATACAGACAGACAGACAGACAAAAATTTTTTTAATCACATATTTGTGTTTGCTATCGATCCAGTAACACTGCTATTTATTTTTTAAATATTTTCAAAGTACAGAATTGACCCTTCTACAGATTTATTATATTATGTATAATATATAGATTTATATTGATAAGCCTAATAAATCTTTTGCTAGCATTCTGATGCACTGGATTGCACTGGATTTTTCTCTTTTTTTTTCAATCGCTTGAATGATATAGGATGATTCTTATCTATGACAAAAGTGTTATTTTTTTGCATTGTATTTCAAATATTAATTTTTTTATTTTTAACCGCATCTTCCGCATTCATGTCTTTTGCCGGAATTAGACATTTAACTTCAACTAGCCCCATTTTCCCTTCTTGATATGGGAGTGTATAAAGTAATTTTTTTAGATATTTCTCGTTATACTTTTAAAAAGTTATTACTGTCATTTTGCTCATTAGGTAAAGTAATTTCGATATCAGTTTTAAGTTTTTTGATACCTGCAATAATAACGTCATAATCGCCTGCACATACTTAACGATTACACCCTGTATACAATCCACCATCCACATTCATAATGTTTTCCTGTCCTCCTCTCCTTTACGCTGTTCACCGATACATTTTAAATGAGTAAATCTGCTACCACTGAAGGATGTTTCATTGTGATCAGCAAATTTTCACCACTGTTGTCGATTATTTGTTTTTCATTTTTAATCAGCAATTGGGAATCATCAGTTTTGTTTTTTGCAGATTGGTGATGTACCCTAACAATACGTCGAAAAGGGAAAGCATCAACAAATTATCGTTTTCGTCGTCGATGATGTGACGATAATCCATTCGTTTTAATATTGGTACTTAGAGTTGGTGGACTAAACTAAAAATGGTGGACTAAATTTGTCAGCGCGTCTGTAAGATCAAAATATTAAACCAACATCCTGTATTTAAGTTAGAAAATTAATTAATCAAACAACATGCCGCTACGTTTAAAATAACTAGAAGAAAAAATTAAAACACCTCGACATATTTGGAATTTTGGAGTAAACAAATCATTTTCCCCGTATGTCCCAAGTTCAAGTTCTCAATACAAGTTTATATATTTCGTATTTCTCAAACGAAAAATAAACATTTTTGGAACTTCAAAAAAAATTATATGTATTATAAGAAAATTTATGAGCTTACTTTAGTTTTAAAGAAACATACATCCCTTTACTGACACCCCGTAAAATAAAGAAATTGTTGCCAATCACCTTTGTAATCTATTTGGTTTCATTAACTTTATGTTCGAAGATAATTTTTTTTTCTAGTAGTTACACGCATATTTTTTTCGTTTATTTTCCATATCGAAATCAAATGTTTAAAAATACGAATATTTGCATAAAACTAAGATAAAAATAATCAATTAACAAAAATATTAAATTTAATGAAGTAGAGCAACTTTCACTTCGGTATGAAGGAAAATCGAGCGTAGAGGACACGTCAGAACGCTCCGGCCCAAGGAGCGCGACTAAAGAAATTCGCTAGGATTTTTCCTAATTATTTTAAATATTTTTTTTAATATTTAAAGAATTATCAAAATTCAAAAAAAAAATTATAAAGGATTAATACTCATTGGTATACTCATACCAACTCGAATAAATTAATGGAAAAAATAACTTTTAGCAGTATTTATCAATAGTTTTTTGTAAGGCAAAAAATGGGAAATTTCATGAATTTATAACGTTCTAATTAGGAAAATCATAAGTTTTTCGGCAATTGTATGCAGCAGATCTGAATTACGACTATATAAGGATATTTATGCGCTGATCAAATTGTGTAAATTGTAATCGGTTGCAACGTAGTGAGTGCACAAACTTAGCTCGAAATGTCTTTGGGGGAAAGAGACTTATCTTGAAGGCCTGATTAAGGTAACATAAAGTAACTTTATAAATGTGAAAAAATTCACGCGCATTGCGTATATAACACTTATTGATAAACAAGAAAAAAAAAATCAGTTTATCATTTCATAAGCCGGGAAAAAATTGTCAAATAACTTGTTGAAAAGGCAATTTTGCTAGACTGCAGCCTTAATAAAACGAAAGCAGACGATACAAAAGTTAGCGACAGTTTTAAATCTTTTCCCTTTGTCTTACTTTGTTCAGCGTAATATCATCTCGGTAAGCGCGTACTTTAAAAAGGAATAGTATAATTGCATAACTGCATAGCTTCTCATAAAAGCCGATTCACAAAAGGAAAATCTCCACTAGTATTTATCTTCGTCTCTTTATCTGACATTCCCTGCGTAACATTTCGGATTGTTCACTTGATATTCAACTTTACTATCACAAACAAAATATTGCTAACTTCGCAAACAGGGGGAGCCGGGCAACTATAAATCTACTTCAGAAGCTATTTTCACTGCGTAAACAAGTTTATTTAATTGTTATTACCATAATGGATAACAAAATATGTGGAATATTAAAATGATAAAGTAATATTGAAACTTTTACGTATACCTAGTCCTATACGTCGCAGGTGTAAGTGGGATCGCAGACTGAATACGCTAACGTTGCTTGTATTAACATTCTGCTGAAGAATAATTTGAAAAGTATCTTGAATCATATTATTGTACAGAACTTGTATGACTACGCCCTTTATTTGTTCATACATGTTAATAAGTGTGAACATGAATAGGGAATAATAGTTAAAGATTTCGAACACATACACAAATAACTATATTCAATTGAAGATTTATTATTAATAAATATTTTTTTTATAAAACAACTGCTCCTAAGTCGTTTAATTAGTATCAAATCAATATATTCGTAAATTACAATTGTTTTCTCTACATTTGCAAAATTGAAACTCACAATCGAAATATTTTATTTATTAGAAAATTACAAAAAAACAAAGAATTCAATATTTAAACTCCATTCCATTCTCTATTATTAGGAAGGATAATGAGCATTTAGCTCCGCGCTTTGAAATGAAGCTCACAAACATGTAGTTGGACTTGTTAGCTGTCTGCCCTCAACACGTTTAATATCTTGCTATCTAGTGACGTGTTACAGGAAAATTACACAATACACTACGCTCAATACCTTGAGTTTCCTTTCATTATGCCATCTGGGAATAACGAAGTGATTCCGCTTATTGACTTTTGGTTGCTGTATCAATTAATGTGGTGTTTTCGGAACACATACTCATGAAAATTATGGTTTTTTAATCATGAACTGATTATCCCATGTTTTTCTTATGTTTTTTCTCTGCACCCAAAAAATTATTACTTAGAAAATTATGTCTTATTGCTAGCTTTAGTTAGGTGTCAATAATAAATAGGACAATTTAACATATGTACAAGATGTTACTATCGACATCGTATGCTCTAATTCTACCTAGATGGGGATATCCCCATTTGCATCGACGACAAAGCACCCTTAGTACCCCGTTAAAGCTTTCTCCATACTATATATCTATAGAGCTTACATGTGATGTACGGAACAGATAGATGGAGCAAAGTACTTTCTTCATGAATTTATATTTTTGGTTTTATGGCATTCAAATGCTTTATAAATATAAATTTATAAAGAATAGAAAAAATTCGATCACGAGGCGGGACTCGAACCCGCATCCTTCGGGTGGGGTGGTGTTCGGTGTGTCCCTTCAGACACATAAAACTGAAAGAATAGAATAAATTCGATCACTCGGACGGGTCACGAGTGGCTGAGTTGGTGAGGCATCCGCCCCGGAATGGCGCGAAGGATGCGGGTTCGAGTCCCGCCTCGTGATCGAATTTTTTCTATTCTTTATAAATTTATACTTTCTTCATACTTAAATGGAAATATATTACAGATATAATGCGGAATTTCTTATTCCTTCTACGTGTTGATTATCTCATTTTACTTCCAAATGAAGGAATAACACACAATTTTGTAAATAGATCGCAGTACTGAGTACAGAAGTTTGATTAAAGAATGAATTTGGGTAAAGATAAAAGAACTCTACTATAAACTCGCTCGCACAAATAGCACCCGAATTTCTAGTGAATGCCATCAAATATTTTATTCAATTTTGCTCCGCGGCAGGTGAATGTTTCGAAGGAGATACTGAATCCATACTCCAGGTGTCCGCGAACAATACAATTCTGCGAACAAATCGTGTCGTCCGCGCCTGCACGCCCTCACTTCGCTCACAAGTGACGGGTAACTAATGCCCCTCCTCCACACCTATGAATCGAACAATATACTGAGAATATAATCATTCACGCGAACATCTACTACATAAATTGTAAAACATACACTCACTTTATTCTACAATATAATTTTTCTAACATCTTCCTCAGCGATAGCATTGATTTATAGTCTGCTCTTTAGAAATACGAGTACCAGACTTCGTCCCGAGAATCTATCAAAGTCTTATCGCCGATATTAAAAAGGTATTTAATTGGAAAACGAGCGGCATCAACGTAGTTTTTTCAACATAAAATGAGCGAGTCCATTAACTTAATTAAATTTATCGAATTCAAATGCATTTATTGATAACGCTGAAAGCATTGAAGGAAGCTGTTTTAAATGACCTTTTGTGACTGTAATGAAAATCCCTAATCGGCCAATTTAGTTTATTTTTATTATTTAAGAGATTACAAGAGTACGGTCTACATACAATCGCTTTATGGATAATTAAATATTTTCGTCTACACATTTGACTGTCCACATCTAGATATTTAATTGTCCAGAACGTGATATGCACCACAGAGTTTTACAATTATCTTTCAATGCACTAATATTTTAATCCTTTACATGTAAAGAAATTATAGATAAAGCCCGTCATAATGACGATAGTTTTATGACGTGCTTATTAAAAAAATGAATTATTAATGAAAAAATAGAGTGATTTGAAATGTTGTAAAGAATATAATACCGATATTAAGGAATGGGATGTGTTAAGTAAAATAAAAATGATGAGGGATTTCCTGAAATGCTTATCTTTAAATATACGATTAAAATAAGTCATGGACAAGATAGTATATTACCAGCAAGGTATAGACCGGACCGGAACAAGATATAGATAGGCCGGCAACATACTCACAATATCTCCGGCATTGTGCGGGTACATATGGGCGACGTGGAGCACTTACCACCAGGTGACGCGTCTGCTCTGTTGCCTCCTCTTGCATAAAAAAAAAGATTTATTACGAGATTCTATACAAAATACTATCCTATCCTATCCTTCCTATCCTTCTAATATTCAGGTCATGTGGATTTACCTAATGCGAAAGTTTGTGAGGATGGATGTATGTGTATGTGTAGGTATATATGTATATTTGTTACTCTTTTACGCCAATACTACTGAACCGATTACAATGAAATTTAGCACACATATAGAGAGTAACTTGGATTAACACAAAGGTTTTATACCGGAAATCCCACAGGAACGGGAACTATGCGGGTATTTTAAAAGCCGCGGGCGGAAAGCTAGTAAGTAGGTATATAAATGTCTTGTGTTTGGTAACTTAAGTAAATCAACGAAAAATACATTACATCTCATGAAATAAACAGTAAGAATGTTTAATTTAAAGTAGAAAACAATGATATCGCGAATTGCTCTATAAACATTCAGGTTGATTTACATCAGTGATCAATCTTGGAACAAACGCGAGCGCTCGTAAATAAAATTGTTTCTCGCTGTTAATGCATCAATTTAATTGTGGTCATAAAAGGGATGGTCTGATTTACAGCTTGATTTTATAACTGCCCCGTGCGAACTTTATAGACCTGTAACTGAAACCATAATGACGTTTGTAAGCGATTTTTGAGAATATATTATTTACTTATGAATTTTTATACCGTGAGCTTCTTAGAATAGAGACTCACTATGTCGATTCCCGTTAATAACTCTAGCCCCGGAACCACAGACACAATAGAAAATCTAACTGTGTCTGGGACCGATCGGGCCCCTTGGGGCTCAATGGGTTAAAGGACTAATAATTAAAAACAAATCTCCGTGTGGCAGGATTGACAATAATTACACCTATCTAAAGCTTACTTTTCTGTAAAGAACAATCAGTGAATGAGATATATAAATATGATGCATATGTCCCCAAAGCCAAAGGAGAAACGACTTTAAAAAATAAATAATTAAGTGTTCGAGTAACGACACAACAATTGATTTAAACTTAATTTATTTATTATTTAACTCCAAGTTACGAATATTATATTAAGCAATCTGTCAGTCAACCTGTTACCATGTAATCTCGTTTCATCCGAAGAGCCTATAATACTCACGTATATAAAAATATAATATGTGATCACATACATATTGTCATCGTAAAATGTATAACATTATTTATTATTATTCTTGTGTAGGAATTACTTAATCGTGTACGTTAAATCCTTCTAATATTCAATTAATGTATAAATGTATATCCTAAAAACAAATATCGTAGCTGAAATAAGTTTCTAAACCGTTCAAGCGGAAAAATTCCCCACCTTGCGAATTAGTATAAGATTTATTGTCTCTTTAAAGTAAAAGTACGGCCTTCTTAATTCACGTAATTACGGGAAGCACCAACAGATAATCCCTTTTATTGCTTTAATTGACTTACATTGCCAAAGTCACGCTGAAATTGAAATTAATTCAGTTTGTGCTTAAATTAAAGCCATAGAGACCGTATTATACTGAATTTATGTTTGTGTTCATTGTTATGACGACGAAGTAGGTACGTTTAAATATAAATATTGAATACAGAGGACTGTAGCAGTCTATACTGATGTCTTATAAAATTGAATTTTCCAATTTTCTCCATAAACTTCAATGCCCGAACAAGTAGGTCATGTGGATTTAATCATCCGGTTTCAATTTCTTGATCTACTGCTGCGAAATTATAGTAAACTAGCTTTCCGCCGGCGGCTCCACCCGCGGTTTCAAAGAAAAACTCGCATAGTTCCCGTTCCCGTGGAATTTCCGGGATAAAACCTATCCTATATTACTCGTGGATAATGTAGCTTTCGAATGGTGAAAGAATTTTTAAAATCGGTCCAGTAGTTTATGAGCCCATTCATTACAATCAAACAAACAAACAAACAAAGTTTTCCTCTTTATAATATTAGTGTAGATCGCATGTTTGATAAGAGCGAGTAATTCAAACAAACCTCGTATCTTTACTTTCAACATATTGATTTATACAAATTGTATCAAAAATCAAAGGAGTTAAATTACGTCACTGACTATATCTACTTGTACATATGTAACTCAATTATATGCATAAAGTATATTGTTAATTTTACTTTTATTTATTATAGACTAACTTCTTACTCTTCCTTAATTAGCGACGAATCCAGTTCTGTTTTGCAGATGGTAAAAAACAGACTAAGTCCTCCTTCAAGATTGTGTATGAAAAAAAATATATAACAATTGACATCCCATACCCCAGAAAACAAAACATATATCTACACACCTTTTAAATTAGTATGGGTAGGTATACCAACTATAATATTAATTTACTTATATCTACTATTAGGTATACAAAATGCACAGAATGGATATTGGAATCGGGGAATCTTTTGTTTTATTTTCCAATGTAATATGAAGGTATCATGGATCATTCTAGCCAATGATAACGGAAAAAAGCAAAACGGACAAACTGGAATTTAAGCCAACAGCACTTGATGAAAACCTTGTACCAGAAAACTTGAATTTGAACTGTGAAGATATATTTTTGCATTTGCAGCAGAATTCATTCTGTAACCAATATTTTCAACTTCTCGACAACACCAATTCAATCTTTGTGAAATCAACGAGAATTTACATATAAAAAGACCGATCTGTTTTACATAAATCGATTTACTTACCTATCCTTTCTCAAATAAAGGCTTTTTCTTTTGCGATTTCTAAATAAAGTTTATTTGTAAACAAAGTATAAATTGCTCTTGGGTATTACCAAATAAAAGTTCGGGCAAGCCGTAAAATTATTTGCAATTTTTCCTCAAATACCCTTAAGATTGGAATTTCATATCTGTTGAATATAAATATTTCGAATATATTATTATTTATTTATAAATATGTAAAAGTAGGGATAAATATGAGTACATAATATAGTTATCTGCTATAAATCACCTCATACAATGTAATAACCCTTATAACCTATGAATCACAATAAATCATAAATTATAATAGAAATACATATAAATTAGGTGGGTCCACACAGACCTACGGTATACGATCCACACGGTACACCTTACAGGTTCACCTATATAGGTACAGCGTAACGTGTGTGGGATTATATCTGTGCAGTTTTTTGAAGCTGTACAGGCGACGGAGCAAGACGAAAATCAATTATTTCGAAATTCGATATACCTGAACGTCCCCACACACGCCAGGTAACCTGCGCAGGTACCTGTTCGGTAGACCCTAACGTGTATGGCATCTTCATAAGCTGAACCAAATTTATAAAATAAATTTATTAAATAAAACAATATGATGTATTTCTCTAGTACCTACCTACCAACATTGTGCCAATTATATAATATCGAAAACAAGTTAATTTATCAATTTAAAAATGATACAAAAAAGAAAGATTCGTTTCACCATTGTGTTATGAATACCAAGTCACTTACAAAATCGGTAAGCTTAATAGAAACAAAAAACGTAATTCCTTTTGATATCGACAAACACAGATCCCAAAGGATCTTAAATAAAAATGAGTTCGCAAGCCGCAAATTCAATACCTCTTTGTACGGAATTATCTTTACTTATTATTTGTTTATATTCTGTAATAATTTTTTGTGTATATTCTTGATATTATGCATGACAATAAAATATATTATATTAGCCAAAATGTACGAACTAGGACATCAAAATAAATGCAGGCGTCGTATATCTTCTCAAGTATACTTTTGCTTTTCTAAAGAACGTTATAATCAAACGTGAATCAGTGAAAACGGGTTATTTATAAGGGTAAGTATGTAATATTTAAAAAAATAAGAACTGTTGAAAAAAACCGTTATAAAAATATTTCATATGTACATACGAACAGCGCAAGAAAGTAAGCGGCTTAAAAAATAGTAAAATGTTTTAGTATTTGCTCTATCTAAAGAAGAGATTTCAATAAAGAAAGTATCGTATTGACAACTAATACATAATTTGAACAAAAGAGTGCCTGTACTTATGTAACGTAGAATCTTTGGGTAAGATTTAATATATTTGATTTCTATTCATGAAAGAACACTGCTTGAAATTATATTTGATTGTGGAGAACAATACAAAAGGAGCAGCCCGGGAATCAAGCACATGTATGATTTTAATCCTTTTCGTTTTTACTATTCGGCAAGCTCAAGAGTCTTTTCATCGTCGTACTTACCATCTATTGTTGCTTTGTTATTTGGAAGATCGATCTATAAGCCACGTACTTTTCCTAGACTTTTTATACAAAGAATATATTTTAAGGACAAAAGTATATATAATATAGAATATAGTATTTCATGAGAAATATTATTCTCTTAAAATCAGATTAATTTATTCTAACTAAGCACTTCGTTCATACTTTTCCGTGTAACCTACGCAAAATTTCCAGATTATACACCCACGCAAGCTTTTCATCATATTAAAATTATAGTATCCGTTCAAAGTATGGGCATTAGTATTTTCCTTGATATAAAACAATTTGTATTGACCTTAAATTATATTAAAAATTATATAATATAAATTAAAAGTATATTATGTCGTCGTTGATAAAGTCATATTGGATTTTATGTTCTTTATTCCTAGAAGTTTATTAGTTTATTTTTTAAAGAGTTTTGAATTATTTAGTTACATGGGTTGTTACATGTATGAAAATATTCTGTATCTAGTAATTCTATTATCACTATTCATCGTATATTTTTAAATTACTTTAACATCTTGTCTGAAGTTTGTTTTTTTTTTTTTTTATAAATGGAGCATAAAACAATGATCATAACCTGTAACGTTAATAAGAAACATTCGACCTCTCTAGGATTTTATTTTCATTAAATTCTATAATTGGTACAAATAATGTAAAATAAAAATTAGTTGAAATTTTTTACAAGGGTTATTTGCATTCATGAGAAACTTTGTATCCATTAAAAGCTAGTCTTACGATATCTTTTAAAGAACTGAAAAAAAAGCTTTTTCCTACGTATGCACTATATTCCTATGTGATATGAATATATAAATATTTTATGAACTTTAAACCAAAAATTTTATAGAAGTGATCTATTGTGACGTCATAAATATGCGAATCGCTTTTTAATTGCACTTAGCTGCGCTGTTGGAAAACAGAATGTGAATTTTTAAAGCAAAATATTATTTATAGCTTCACATGCAGAACTTCAATATTTTAGCAAACATTTTTATCATTTGTTTTACAATAAAGCACTTCCATCACATAATGTAATTGGTGGATTTAGGCATTTCTAAATTTTCCTTTTGTTTTTACAATAGCTGTAGTTGATAAATTGAACATAATAAAAAATACTTACATCATACACTAGTCACTAACATACATGTTGTCTGTTGATTATCAATTTGTTCTTACTAAGTATACTTAATTCTCAATTCATGCTTTTATTAATTATTCATAATATGTAGAGAAGTCGCTGTATCACATCTGTACAGGTAAATTAGCTTGGAGAAATTTTTGCGTTTGTAGTAGTGTATGGTCAGCAAATAAAATAAAACAACATTTTATTTTTAGTTTTTATTTTATATATAATATGTCGTGGCCATATCGTAGATTTGCTCATTTCATGATATGATTGATCATTTCACGAAATGGTCGCATTTCAGGAAATGGCCAACATAGTTTGATCAGATCGTTAAATCGTCAACGTTTCACGATTTGATCATCCACATTTGGCCAGATCGTATAAAATATAGAGAGTCCATAAAATATTAAAAAAAATCAGAATATTCTAAGAACTTGTTTAGTGTCATTTAAGTTAGTGCCGCGGCAGCGGCCGGCGAATGCCAGAAGCGAATGGTTTTTGCAATAGAAAACAGTTAGGTTAGGTTAGGTTAGACTTTGATAAACAACGCACGAGCCGAGCGAGCAAAGCGAGCGTGCCGCGGTAGCGGCCGGCGAGTGCCAGAAGCGGATCGCTTTTTAAAAAACAAACAATCATAATAATATAGTAGGATATATAAATATATATCCTAAAAGAAAAAATGCGTCTTATTTAAGACGCATTTTTTCTTCAATACATATAAGATATCCACATTTTCCATAGTACTCGAACCTCTTCGTCGTAAATTCTTTGCTATGACTTTCTTCATATTGTTATTAAACGAATTATGAAGTTTTTAACTGCGAATAATTAAATTTTCGCCAGCGGCCGCCATATTATCAGTTATCACATAAACACAGAGCTTGCAGCGCCTCTACCAATAATTAATGTAACTATTTTACGATATGATGAAATAATTTTGATCATTTCATGAAAAAACCGCGCGTTTAGTTGGCCATATCGAGAAACGATTTCTTATCATTGATCTGCCTAAACCACATCATGATGTGGCCAATAGACATTCGATCATTAATTCATGCAATGCGATCATTTCACGAAATGATCGATCATATCATGAAATGAGCAAATCTACGATATGGCCACGACACATATAAGGGATTAAATTAAATTAAATTAAATTTAATTAAACTATATGTGTTTCTCCTCTGAAAAAGATGAGACTTTATTTTAATATTTGCACATTTAACATACGTATAACTTTTACATTAACAATGTTACTAAAATGAAAAATTTACTAACCTGAAAAAGAAACGACATGTAAAGTTTAATTCTTTAGTTTGAGAAGTCAAAGGCTTGCCTCGACCATGTTTTAACACTGGAGCCATTTTGAATTAATAATATAAAGTTACAACACTTACACACAAATTAAACACTTCAACAAATATTATAACAATAATAACAAATAATAACAACAATCAACAAATACAAAATTTAACAATTAAACTACGTAATAATTATAATTTTTGAATTAAATGTGTGCTTTATGTTCTAACGGTACCAAACGACTGCACGTGGCACCTGCGGACAGCGTAAACTGGTTTATTCTGGTTTTGTGCGTGTTTCCACTTTCCACTATCAAGTGACGATTTATTTATTTGTTTTGTTTCGTAATTATTATGGTCAAATATTAATTATGAAACAAATTATTATGGACACGATATTTTATTGTTTCACGGTAGTCGCCTTGTCGTTTGCTCAAGGACGTGAAATTGAATGATATATTTTTTTTTATAAAGTCAAAACCATTTTCTTTCAAATAAAAACTTGTTTTTATTGAAAACAAAAGTGTTGCTAGGAATAAGTATAAAATTAAATAGTAATGTTAGGATATCGAAACATTTTTGTATAGGCCAGAACGATATAGTGGAAACGCGCTCTAAGATCTGAGTAATATACACACCACTACATATGCAAAAATTTCTCCAAGCTAATTTACCTGTAACAACCTATAATTTCCTAAATTGTGTACTATGATTTTGAAGGGTTAGATATTTTGTAAACCTTAAACTACTACATATATCTTCATATATGTACAGTACTCCCAAACTGATAATGCGCATAGAAAAATTCGTCACTGTTCGGCAACTGTCATATTCCCCGAGCCTCCGAAGACGATATGTATATAGAGTGGTTAAATGTATTTTCTTCATGCATAGTTTATTAGAATAATGAGTTTTATTGTGATTTTATGGTAAAAGAGATAAGTAACGAAATTTGTTTCGATAATTCAATGTAAGTTAATAGCTAGGATAAGCCACACGATTGCGAATATATATTTGTTGTATTGATTTACTTGGAAAATTCTATACTTAGAACTATTAAAGTGTCTTACTGGAGCTGGCGTAATGATGGATGTATGGAAGGTTAAAATAAGACAAAGTTTATATTTAAAAAAATGATTTTCAAACACTGGTTTACATTTAAATTGTGAAATCTAATCATTAAAATCTCAGTCCAAAGGATTTACAGAATCAGGGATTATCTCTATTTCTGATATCGTAGAATGATCAGAACTTTCATTATGCTCTTATTAATTTTCACTTTCCCCACTGCTATCTGCTACCTGTGTAAATAATCATTTTATCGGAAAATTCAACTTTGTAACAAAACTAAGAAGGGTATGTAACAGCAGCTCTATATAATTCCATACAGAGATAATACGTGTGGTCACCACCAATATATAAAGACGACTGACGGATTTTTGAATTTTTTGACGGACAGGCTACCGTCACCTATCGCTCGAATTGTTTTCGATTGTGTATGACTCTGAATTGACTCCTATTTCTTTCGAACAAGGTGCAAGATGCAAGTGCATTGTTTAGGGCACTTACGATTCAATGATTCGGGGTGATTCGGGTGTTTCTGGAAATACGATAATTAGCGAAGATCTGCATGCGCATTATTAATTTTGGAGAACTGTACTATGTATTCGTTTATTTGCATTTATTTAAACTCGACGAGAAATATAAATGACATATTTTAACTTTAATTATTAATATTAATCATTAATATATAATCGACGTGGTAACGTATTTGGAATTTTGATTTTTGTTTTATGTGGGTTTCAATATTATATACTTACCTATTAATTTTTAGAGTTTATGCTCTGCTACTAAATAAAACACATCTTTTTAAAGCTCGTGTAAATAAAATTTTATGATCAGTAAAACTCAAATTCCACGAATTTAACGTTGGAATAAACACATAGGTATTTGGTAAAATATATTAAAGGTAATTTGAATAAGTATCATTATGGTAAAAACAGTTACGTGCACATCAAAATGATGAAAATTATTATCTATCATTCTCTGCCTTTTATTAAGTGTTTTTTTCATTTATAACCTTTACTTTTAGATATAGATAAATGAAAAATACATCCGTAAGTAGGTTTATAACATGTATACATCACATATTATATATTAAGACATGTTAAAATTAACTACAATAAGCGTAGAAACTAACCTAATCTAACTTTATAGAAATGACTGAGATTATCAATTTGTTGCTTATAGTTTTTAACAACAACTATTATCCTTAACATCCAATATGTTATATAATTATAGGACTAGTTTCAGTATACGCTAAAAGCCATACCTTTAAAATGCTCAAATAAAACAATTAACTAAATTGTCCTTTAGCAATTTGCTATACCTACTTGGAATAAACCTTTGAAGTATTTTATGTAAAAGTGGAGCAATGCTTTTACATGAAATTGATCAGCCTTGTACCATTAAAATTAAGCTCATGGAAGATAGTTACTTCAGATGCAGCATAAGCAGTATGTTTATCTATTGAAGCTAGTTTCCTAACTTGCTTGGACGGATCTATTATAATACTATCACAACTAATTAATATGAATCTCTAACTATGGGTCGTAAAGTATAAGTCGTTGCTTTTTGTTCCTGTCTGTTTAATCTAAAATCTAGGACAATTTTTTTATATTTTTGTATTCATATTGTATGATTTACATATACAGGAACAAAGCTATCATTACAATTTTCTTTACGCTATTGCAGAAATTAATCGACTGCATTACATTAATGCAACCTTCCACGACTCTACCAAGGGCACTTAAGAATAGCATCATTAACAATTTAATCTGGGTATTTCATTCAGCGTGCTTTTATAAAATATATTTGTACCTACGCTAAAATTCAATTCAACTTATTTATATGTAATCAAGATTCATTCAGAAAATCGAGGTCGTCATCCCAATGAGCGATAAATTATGTCACTCAGTGCATCAAGAGCCCGTGACGTCACGTATGCGTGGCTTACGGGGGAATGGATGAGTGCAGTACTCGGCAATAATAAATTCGTTTACGCCGGGATAAAAACAAATTCACCTTTACAATTTAAATACAGAAACAGTAAATATTTTATGTGACACGCCGAAAGAACCGTGATTGTTTACACGTTTATTAGTAATTCTGTATTAGGTACAACCTACAGGTTCAGTTGTCGTTAAGTTTCAAACTCGTCATTAATAATTCATAATATATACACTATACAGGCACAGCGCCTTTCAAAAATATATTACATATTTTATGCGATAATAAAATCAACATTCATTATAATTTTGTTTAAGTTTATAATTTTTAATGTTAAAAAACTTTTAAACACTAAAATGTAAACCATTAAATATTCTTATTTGAATAATATCGACGTTAGTAATAAATTTTGAGTTACGCCATGTTTAAAATTACCTCAATTTCATTTTATTAAAAGCACCTGATTTTATTTTATACAGTTTCAATTCGTAACCAGGCCAAACTACGTAATAGAGCACTCAAACTATTGGCAGTAGGTTTTATTATAATAATTTATAAATAGCGCTATTTTCACAATAGCTCTATGATACAAATAATAATTATTTTATTTCATTTAAACGTAAAGTATTTAATGAATAGAAAAAATAAAAAAGATCTTTCTTCAATAAAGGAAATTTCGAGAAGGGTGCTTGTAGAAATTTTTATATATCTACCTGTCAATTGCAATTGCAACCTGTAAGAATCGACTACGACCTTAAAGATAATTAAGCTTTTGTTAGTATCAAATCTATGTATGTGGACTGTACACTCATTGCAACATCTTTTTATAACATGAACTTATTAAGTTATGTTAAATCATCATATTGTGTATCAGTTATAAGTAAAAAAAAAGCTCTGTCAATAATACCAGATTTATGTGTATTTTATTTCTTTTTTGATACCCAAAATATACCATTGTGTAGTTCCAAACTTTCGCATTATTTTTTATATTTTAATAAATACAAACCCGATTTAGCATTAGTGTGAAAATTATACGTTTCAATACTGCAACTTTTGAAGCATGAATTGCAGTCAACTTTGTGACGCGTAAACACGATGATGTTTTAGCGCAGCGTTAATAAAGTGTCAACGTGCTTCGTACCTACAATAAACCTGAAAGAGTCTTGACAGCGCTATTTCCTTTTATTTACTCTTAACGTTTCGAATCAAAACCGTCAGGTGCAAGGGACTGAGATCATTAGTACGGTTCATTCTGCTAACTACTTTCAAAGGATGTCCCACAAACCGAAGCTCTTTTCAAACTCGAACGTGATGCTGCAACTTTCTATCACACTTTGAAATCTCGCTGATGTAGTTTATATGTGTTTTCGGAATTATGAACTCCTTTGTAGTTTGTAAGTTAGCAGTCAGACATACCAGCCATTTGCCTGGAAATTGCTTTATTCTGTTGATATATAGGTACACCTAGTCGTAAACAACTGCGATACATTATAGCGCACGTTATATTAAAAGCTTACAATTTATCGGTATAAATATAGAATATTACAATGAAGACTGAATTTTTGACACGCCCGAACTTGAAAGCTGAAATAATTAGGAGTAGCTGAAATTGGCAGGATGAGTATTCGATTTGCGTTGGTTCAACATTTAAGGGAATTTGTGCAGGCGAGTGCTAAGTGGTGAATCCGATCGATATCTCGCTAATGAGTGGTGCGTGACGTGCGGTTTTACCATGTGTGAATGTTGAGCATGCGGCGTACATATTATTATATGTACGGAAAAATATTGTATTAAATTTCATCATGTAAATAACATATTATGTTCCAATTTTCTCTGTAAATAAAACAATGGAATCGGAAACTTAACTTTGTCTTTAGGTGTAATTTTCAACACCTCCAAGTTTATACGTATCCTGCAACTGAAAATATAGCTTTACAATTTTATACGAATAAAAAGTTATTAAATAAAAAATACGGATGCGATGTTTGAGTTTAATTAATATCTTTTCAGGAAATTTAAATCCGTTTCATATCATTTCATTGTACAAAAATATCATAAAATAAATCTCGTACAAGAGCACTTGTATAAAGTCGTCTCGAGCCACGGTAATGCAGCCCAATTGCATTAAATAGCATCGCACAAAATAATCCGTTTTATGAAACAGTTGAGTAGATGGACTTATGCAGCTCCATCATTATTGACCTCTTGAAAAGATCCATTAAAGTCATACCTATTATTCAATTCTATGAAAAGTCGATTATTTCTAAAATAGTATTGGTTTTTTATTTCAAATTCAAAATACATATTTGATGTTTCCGCCCAAGTTCCGCCAATTATACGGATATTAAATTAAAATAAACAGTCCAAAATAAATGTACACTCACCGGCACGGAATCTTGGCCACTTACAAATTTGGCGATAAAAAAAGTTTGAAGTGTTTCCCACGAATTTTTTGGATGCAGATATGTTAACACATAATTACTTAAAGTTTTTGTTAGTAAATCATTAAGTTTGAAAATAAGCTTTTAATGTTTTTTGAGAGTTAGTCGAAATTTGTCATTTGTACGGTTAAGCCGAAGTTACGCTTTGTTTGTTTTAAACTTTTTACATTTTTGTTTACGCAATTTTAAGATACTGGTATTGTTGTGGTGTAGTTAATGAGCCTTAATAACGATAAAAAATGCCGTTAACATCTGAACAAGTTGCACAGGCCATCACAATGATCGACCAGGGACTGACGCAACGTGAAGTAGCTAATGCACTGAATGTACCACGTTCTTCGATGCAATATGCATTGAGAAGATACCGGGAGACTGGCAGCTACACACGAAGACCAGGAAGTGAAGGTGTGAGGTGCACATCAGCTCGAGACGATCGATTTATTGTCCTAGAGATACTGAGAAATCGCTACCTGACGGCTATTGAGATACGCCAGCGGCTCCAAAACATCCGTGGCATAAATGTGAGTGAGCGTAAGGTGAGGAGAAGAATGGAGGAAGTTTATTTGAAGGCTCGCAGACCAGCACGTGGTCCAGAACTCCTCAGACACCACAGGGTAGCCCGTCTACGTTTTGCGCGAGAACATGAAAACTGGAGTCACGACCAGTGGGCTCGTGTGCTGTTCACAGATGCGTGTCGAATCGCTCTACGAGCTCCAGATGGCCGAGAGCGAGTATGGAGGAGACGAGGAGAGCGGTTTTTACCCATCACCACAACCCAAACAGCGAGTTTTCACGGCGGGTCAATTATGGTATGGGGAGGTATAAGTTCCGATGCTCGTACGGAGTTGGTTTTCGTAGATAACCGGTTAAATGCGATCAGGTATATTGAGGAAATTCTCCAGGAACATGTTCAGCCCTATTCCGGGTTTATCAGTGAGGAAAATTTCCTATTAATGCACGATAATGCACGTCCGCACATCGCAGGATGCGTACAAGAGTACCTTCAAGAGGTTGGTATTACAAAATTGGAGTGGCCAGCTCGTAGCCCGGATCTTAATCCAATAGAACACATCTGGGACATGATTAAAAGGAAGATTAAGTTCGGTTCCAACCCACCACAAACGCTGGATGAGCTTAGAAGTGCAGCAAGGGCCGCTTGGGACAGTATAGCTCAAGTGGACATCAAAAATGTCATCCAGAGCATGCCAGATAGGATGCTAGCAGTAATTAAGGCAAGAGGTGGAAACACCAAATACTAAAAGGTAATTTTGACGTGACAACGTCTTAAATTAGGTTGCGACTGGGAGTCACTTATGAAAAAGTGTAACGCTCGGTAACGTTACGATGAGTCACCGAACGAGAGAGAGGCCCGCGGTCTGCCGCGCGCGCAGCACATAAATATTCTACCGAGAAAAAGACGTTGTCACGTAAAATCTTCGCCCGTAAAATCGACTTTACAGGCAACCATTTTTTTTTTATGTAAACCATTTTTTCAAATTTTTGTGAATTTTTAAAAAACCTGTTGAATTTTCCACAAACAGTGTACTTTTTTGTTTAGTTCATATTTTTGAGGTTGAACGTCCTATTATCATTAAATTGTTATTAAAAGTTTCGAAAAACATTACGTGTACTAGTTTTAATTATATTTTTATTAATTTTTGTAACAGAAAAGAAATAATGTAATTTTTCGCAAAAATTGATAGTGGCCAAGTTTCCGTGCCGGTGAGTGTATAAGTAATGTTTGCAGTGTTCAATCTAAGAATAAACGGTATATCTCAAGTCAGAACGCTACAGTCAGTGGTTCCGTCCGACAGGGCAGCATTACTCAGCCCTATCTGATGTCGTCTGCTAATTGCCTAGAAATACAGATACAGCTATTTTCGTACTTTCATTAATTTTTAAACTGTTCTACTAAAATATAACCATGAAAATTTAATTTCATTGTATTTAACCAACTGACTGAATTTCTTATCTTTATAATATTTAGTGGTAAATGAAATGTTGCTAATTTTATACTTTTAGCTTAAATGATTACATGTTCAATAGAAATAAAAGAAAAAGAAGTATAATGAAACAGATTTATTATTCTTAATATCTTTATTACATTCATGTGGATCTTTGAAGATGCATAACAGTCGAATATATTATTTTACATAAAGCAGTTCAAATAAAACAACTCGTACAAATGGAGTCAATAAAACAAGTATTCCAAAGGCAAACGTTTTATGGTCCAACGTATACTAAATGAACGGACCCATTCAATGTAAAATTTCGCATTACACTCTCACATATTATACAATATTTACAGATACAATATTGAACACCACAGGCGGTTAGCTGTTTGCAAGGAAAGCGATCGACACAATAGTTAGCGCGAGAGAGTGCTCTAGGGCGTCCCTCACTGGGCTGGCTCCGGCGGCCGCCCGGGCGCGCGCGCTGCCGCCGCCTTCCCCGCGGCACGCTGACCCCGCCGCGCTCGCCAAGCTCCGGCCCCGCACCTTCAACGGAGATATACACAGGTTCTCGTCTGCGAAGTCGGCAGTTAAAGCCAACTGGTTCGCCAGTGGATCTCGGCCGCACTCACAAGGCAAATGGTTGCCGCGTATTATAATATTTTCCACCTCCAGGACGACCGCTTCGGGCGATTCGAGCATATGATTTCCGGTCATTTTAAAGGTATGGACACTATTATTCTGTATTAAAGAAAGCTCTTCGATACCGTCAATTTTGTTATTACACATTTCTAATATATCCACACGCCGCAAACCATCAAAGGCGCCTACGCGTATAACTCCCAGATCGGATTCCCGTAATGCCAGTCGACCGACGCGGGTTAATCCAAAGAACGTATCCGGCATCAGTGCCGGTAAATCCATGTAAGCTAGTTCCAGCACACCGACGCCCTCTAAACCGAAGAAAGCCTTCGGCTCGATGGACTTTATACCAGACGGTAATTCTATTTGAGAGACATCATTTAGACCAGAAAAAGCGTGAGCCAATATCCGTTTTATGGGATTATTCCTTAGCGAGATAAGTTTTATAAAATTGGTTCCGGCGAATGCATAGCCTTCGATTTGCGCTATTCGATTATGCGAGAGGACGATTGATGATATATTCTGGAGCGCAGCGAAGGCGAACGCGTCCACCGTAGCGAGTGGCGTGTGTTGTATGTAGAGCTCATCCAAGCGGGGCAGGCCTCGGAAGGCGAAAGGGCGTATGCGCGTTAAGTTGCAGGCGTCGAGAGACAGGCGGCGGAGTTGCCTGAGATGCGCGAATGCATCGGACCGTAGGACGCGAAGATCAGCCCTCGACAGTGATAACTGCATTACATTGGGACTTAACGCTGACGGCACGCCTCGCAAACTTGCACTGTTGCACACGACCTGCAATACAAAGAAAAGATACACATCCGAGAAAAACTTATAGTTTTATTTACAATTCAAAGTCGCACGCTGCTCTGTAGCATCATAATCTTTGTAGTTGATAAAAGCCGGTAATTAATTCTATACATTCTCTTCTAATTTTATATAATTGAGTTTTTAAGTAGGTAATGTTTTATAATATGTAGTATTGATGTGAAACGGTCCAAATGTTTCTTCGAAAAACAATCCTCAAATTCGACTAATTGTCCCTTTATAGGATGTATGAACCCCGCGTTTATTGTTTATTCATAACTGTGATATTGTATATTTATTATTAACATATAATAATATTTATTTATATATTATGTCCATAAATGTCATATCTATAAAGGGTCAGAATCCGTGCATGAACGTATCGATTAACATTGCCATTGTTTATTTTGTCAATAAAATTAATCCTCTCCCCACGCACACACCCTCACCCATATTGTGATTGAATTGTTCCAAACGTAATCTTTACAAATAACCCGACACCAAAATCGAAATCGATTCCGTTTATACAGCATAGATTAAACGCAAATACTCATTTTTAACAAGTTTTGTTTTGTATTCAATTCGTGTGCCAGATTATTAATTAACTATTATAAAGGCGAAAGTTTGTAAGTATGGATGTATGGATGTATGGATGTATGGATGTTGTTACTCTTTCACGTAAAAACTACTGAACCGATTACAATGAAATTTAGCACACATATAGAGGGTAACTTGGATTAACACATAGGATAGGTTTTATCCCGGAAATCCCACGGGAACGGGAACTATGCGGGTTTTCCTTTGAAAACGCGGGCGAAGCCGCCGGCGGAAATCTAGTTAATTAATAAAATTATTATAGATAAACTACACTAACAAAATAGCCACTAGTTTTCTATTAATCAAAACGATAGCTGCTACATCGATATGTCATATAACCCACTCAATAATGGATATTACATTATATTAATATTATTAGATTCCAATTGGACGTTCCCCGATATATATTTTATATAGAAAGCATATGAAATTTTAGTACAATGGCGTCGCTATCCTGACAACAAGTAACTGGGCAATTCGCTTCTACTTCAGTAAATATTTCGTAATACCATCATTTAGCATCAGGAGAATGAGCTCGAAGGGACGCTTTTATTTCTATTGCCGGACAGCAGGTGTTATCCATTATAAGGAAAATTATATTCAATAAGAATAAAATTTCCCTTGGGCGCTAATGATAGAAGCTCCCGTGTAATATATAAAGTGACTCGTGAGGGGCCTCCGCGTTAATCGGCTTTATCTTTCTCACACGGTGAAAAGTATTTTACCGAGTTTCCTGCTTGCAACAATTTTAATTACTGTTTACGTTACTTTTGTGGACTAATGAACTTGTTAAAAGGGATCTGGGGAAATACATCTAATATGTAAAAAAAAAGTAGAGATGTGGATAATTAAACAAGATAATTCTGGTAGGAACGTTCATCGTTATTAATTCTCATTTTGTTATTAATGTTCATAAAAATACTAATTCAGGCTAAACCACTTATAGATAATTGAATAGTGATAAGTTATAAGAAACCACATATATTCCATAATCCTCTAGTCGGTATAGAAGGAAAATGGAACATTTTAGCAAACTTTTCTTATTATCTTAATAATCCTAATAATTGCCAGAAAGTTTTATCAATGAAGCCTTATTTTTTCGAAAAGCGCCATAAATGTGGAACTTGGACGATGTTTTGTTCAAGATCCATTGTGATTGTTAATTTACATCGGTAAGTTAGTAAGCTAGCTATTCTCTCCAAAAATATAAGAATTTAGAAGAATAAGAGATAAAAAAAACTTAAATACTGTTTTTTGTTTGTTAATAATATTGAGCTATAAACCTGGGATTGAGAAAGACAGATGCATTGCGTTGGACAGGACGGCACCAGGGTAGGAGCGAGCACCTGGTTGTTGACAGGCACGAGGGAGGCCCACGCCACCAATATAGTCCAACGCACGACCCACCTGTAACATACACAAATAACATCCACGATAAATCGTCACCTTCGAAATACATTATATTATTATACTATAAATGGAAATGATTGATGGTGGGTAGATCTTACGCATTAAAAAGCCAAGTTTAGATTCCAAATATACTTCACACCATCGTCAATAGGAAACATCAAACGTTCAAATCGTTTGAGTATCGTTGAAATTACGCAGGATCGTGATACAGATATCCATCTAACATCAATCAGTTCTCTAACCACAATATCAATTTGTTTTCTATTATTTTGTTACATTTTACCTTTAAATATTACCTTTAGCTCTACATTATAGATATTATATTACTATTTTGAAAATACTTATCACTAAAATACCTAAATAATCGTACCTTACTTCATTTAATGAACCATTAAAATCCCAAGCATTACAACAATATCTATTCTATCTTATCATAACAACGAACCATTTATAATACCATTGACCTTACAAGATCCGTAATTTAAAGTAAACACAATTTAATCAGTAATAAAGATGAGAATAATAGCAATAATCTGTCAGTTAACCTGATGGATAGCGTGGGTGCCATGGGCGGGCGCAGGCCAAGCGCGGCGCCCGCCGTGCGCCCTCACCTACGCCCCATTACCCATACCGAGCCGGCCTGTAAACAAATACAAAATTGTTTTCATTATAATTCATCTTTCGTTTGTGACATTGTGTGTAACAAAATCACTCATACATTAATAGAAATTAGAAACAAACAAGCTTTGGTATTCATGTAAAATTTTAAATCATTGGCAGCAATATTGTTTGTAATATAAACATATTTCATAAATAGTAGAAAACTAGAAAATATATACTCCATAAAAATTATTTCTAAGTTCGATTTTAAAGTCGTAGATTTTCCATATGTATAAATCGGCATTAACCGATAATTATTACAAGAGTTTGATTAATTATTAAATTAATTAATTATTAATAGTATCTACGTATCTATTAATTGGCAGTGCCAAAATTGAGTGAATATATAACGCGTTTAAAGTTAAGCAAGTAGAGTAAGGGTTATTTGCTAACATATAAAGTCGGTACAAGTCAGTGACCCGTCCTGTGAAAAGTTTTATTGTTTGCGTTTAGAATAACTTTCAGTTTTAACTCAGCGCACTAGCTAAGCAACTACACGGATAACTTTTAATAGGAAAAGAAGGAATTACAATTCTGCAAACACCTGGTAACTAGGGAAATTTCAAATTTCATTCTAATATCAACTGAACTGGTTTCGATTTAACAGTCTACTGCTCTAGAGAAAAAGGACATTTCGATGTAGTCAGATCCAATTATACTCAGTAATTTGAGTGGAAATTGAAAAAGACTGCCGTGCAGCACTGATACTAGATGTCTCATTGGCGCTAAAAATATCGTTTAGACTGTATGTATTATATAAATAGAATACTAAACTATGAGTTTATATAACTATCTATCTGTCCAATTCAACTTTGTACTTACTGCTATAATAGATTTTATTTTTTTATCACGATAACGTCCATGAACTTCTCATTATGCCTTTTTTTATTATGTTTCGTGAAAAGCTTTACAATTATTACAGGAAGCCTATAGACTACAATAAGACTAACAGCACGCTAAGCAATAACAAAACAAGTACAAGACTAGACATTTTATGTTCCTTGTTCTTATTACTTATACAATACGTAAAAAAGGTCGCTACATAAAACATCTAGGCGGACTTAAACACCGACATTATTAAAAGGGCTATAATGAAAGCCTACATATAAATAATGGGCTGCAGACGTCGCAGTGGCTTGAAATACAAAACACCGCTTTGAATAATGCCGGAGTCGGATGCCAAAAACTTAAAATTGCAAGAGTACGTTTACGCTGTGTGGAGATTCCCTCATCTCATTCGTCCCCCGAGCACCATTACGCCCGCCCGCGAGAGACACATGCTTTTAAACTAAACCATACACAAATTGCATGAGAAAGTATTAATAAATAAATTAACGATAAGCCGAAAACCACTTATTAAAGTACTAACTTAAAGAGGCACTCTATTTCTTTGTTATCTACTGCTATTATTGTTATAATTATTATACTAAATAAAGTATTTATTATTACTATTATCTTAGTAATATGATATAATACCTATTAGCTACTAATCAAATGAATTCTGAAAGCTATATTTCCATAAAAAAATTAAACTGAAAAGCTTCATAACTCACGCAAATACCGTTAGCTAGTTATCATAATGAATTCGCCAGTTTGCAATTAACCAACAAAGTGTGTAGACGTATTTCCATAGACTACGTGAAGATATTAATTTAATTTATAATAGAGCCTCTCTCTCTTAATACATGTAAAATCTCATCTCAATTTTAATTACTTCGAAGCTTGAATAGATCTTTACGGTTATAAAGATGTTAATTATTAATTACGGAATGATTCTGTCGAAAATTGTATTATCTCGCTGTCGCTTTCCGTTGTTATTTTTCTGTACTCAGAGAGCTCTCAAATATTTGTAAAAGAACGCACATAAAGTCTATAATGGTAAATTAAAATGTAATTTAATTCAGGCCATGTTTATATTTTCATATAAAAAATAACTCCGCATTGTAAGCTGTGTTTATTATATTGGTTTAATACATGGAATTTATTACTCTGTATTCGAAAATTAAAGCTAACACATTCTGTAGTGCTTTTAATTAAAAGTTCGATTGAACTTTTAACTTTGGTCGTTAGGTCCATTTGCAATGTCATTGCCGCTACAAAAAAAATCTAATACTAAATTTGTTATATTTCTCTTGCGTTTTAATTTTCATTCGTAATTCAACGTCTTCGAGTTTATTTTAGGAGTATCTACCTACAACTTTGTTTGTTTTCCTACCAAAAGACCGTAATATTTATTATACAGTATAAATACTCTGAAATGAAACTGCGGGTATAACGTATCGAAACTACCGTTTCTTGTTTGTCGTATTTCCAATTAATCTTGGTAAATTTTATAACATCCAGTGTAGTGGACAACTTTAATTGGTTTCCGCCGACTGAGCAATCAATCATCGACCGCACGGTGCAGGAATTCTTGTGCGTGCTCCTATTCATTACCAAAATATAAGATTTTTATCATAAACTATTCATGATTTATAACTCTCAAGAATAAAATAGGCAAAATAGCTAGCAATTTGTGTCAATTTCTTAAAGATTTACTTTTGCGGTCAATACATTTTATGAAATATACAAATAAAGATGCAGCCTAATAATTAGCATTAACCACGGCTTCGTTCCCATAATACCCGGATAGCGTCTCGAATCACGATAAGCCCCCACATGTTGACAAACAAAATTTTGTATTGATTTTTCTCAGCGGATTATATCTTAAGTGAGTAGGTCATGGAATAAAATAAATTTTTAGTTCGAAGTTCTAACGAAAATATTCAGTGAAAAAGCTTTTCATACATAATCTTAAGTAGGTATCTAATATTTTTATTTATTTATTTATATTTACTACAATTCATTATAAATTAAATTAAACTGGCACAAACATAATCTCTTTAGAGATTTACCGCGCGCCAGCGCCGTCGACATAGAAAATAAAGATTCGATAATATAATATTGACAAACAAAAATACATATTAGTTATTACAGACATTCATTCACAAAACTAACAAAAATATCCCGCAACATCTAAGTACAATACATCTTTTATTTAATTATCATAAGAAATAACAAACGTGGGTAGAAACAAAAAAAAATAATAATCTACATCTTATCGCAACTGCGGTCTGCACTCTGCACCCACAGGGTGTTGATTTTCGCTTACAGAATTAATTAATTGATAAATTGATTTACATTTTTTACATACACAATTATATGTCAGTAGATAATGTATGTGTGTATTTTATGTATATATACACATATTCAAATACAAATTTTGCGTTAGTCTAAGATAAGTATACATAATTTTAGTCATGGTCGTACTTATGAATATTTATCAATAATTAATTGTTCATAGTAGTTTTTTAGTTTTATTTTAATATTTTTATCTGTTAGTGTATCTTTAAGTGTTTTAGGTAGTCTATTTATTAAGTTAGGGATTACGTAGTTTAATGTTCTTTTTCCATAAAGGTTATTATAGCTTGGTAACTGAAGAACTGAGAGGTCCGCCCTACGAGCTGAATAATAAGAGTGTTTTATTTTGATGAAATTATCTGTAAAAAAGTATTGTTTTAATAACACTAGTTCAACTTGTTCGTGAATAGGTAATATTTTTAGAAAAGAGAATAATTTTCTATAGTCGTCATTGTAAGTTGTTTTAAGATTACTTGGCACAATTACTTTTAGGATACGTAGCTGTAGTGAAAAAATGCTATCGAGATGTGTTTTGTATGTTCTCCCATAACTTGATAGTCCGTATAGTATTATAGACTCCACTAGAGCTTTATAAAGTAACAGTAGCGTTTTGTATGGCACTTTGTATTTGATTAGAGAGAATTTAGCTAATATGGCTCTAAGCTTATCACAAACGTGGTTTATGTGAGCTTTCCAATTTAATCGATCGTCAATGATTAAGCCAAGATATGTGTGATTTCTAACGAGACCTATAGCGTCACATGAGCAAGCATGTATAGCGTCACATTTTTTGGAATGTAGGCAACTATGATTATGAGCTATTAATTTTGGTGAAATTGCGCTGCGGTTATGACTTGAACTAACGTACATTAATTTTGTTTTGCAAGCATTGAGTACTAATCCTGCGTCGTGGGACCACCTAATGAGAGTATCAAAATCACTTTGAAGTTTTGTTAGTGCCTCATCTACACTATTACCATTTGAAACTAGGCACGTATCATCAGCAAACTGATAGATCTCGCACTGTTTTAATGCATTGGACTGTTTACATATGTTAGATAGTGCAGCGGTCCGAGGACCGAGCCCTGTGCCGTGCCTTCCGTAACGTGTACTGGGTAGCTGTCAGCATTGAGGACTCGAACTTGATATGATCTATCTTGGAGATAATTCTCACACCATGTCAAGAGACTTCCTCTAATACCGCTATCATTTAGATTTTTTATCAGTGTGCTGTGCCTTAAGGTGTCAAACGCCTTACTATAGTCAATAAATACGATTAGGACATGCTTTTTACTGTCAAGGTGTTTATAAAGACTATCTGTAAAGGTGGAAAGCAGCTGTGTTGTATTTTTATGCGGTTGAAATCCGTATTGATTTTTTGTTAATATGTCGTTGCGTTCATAAAAACTGTAAATTTGGCTACTAATATACTTTTCTATTATTTTGTCTATAGTAGGTAATATGGTTATTGGTCTATATTTGTCATAATCGTTTCTGTTACCATTTTTATGAATTGGACGAACAATGCCTTTTTTAAGTTCTGTCGGATATTTACCACTTATGATGCTGGTGTTTATTAAATTTGCCAAGGTATTTTTTATAAATTTATAAAGAATAGAAAAAATTCGATCACGAGGCGGGACTCGAACCCGCATCCTTCGCGCCATTCCGGGGCGGATGCCTCACCAACTCAGCCACTCGTGACCCGCCCGAGTGATCGAATTTATTCTATTCTTTCAGTTTTTTATGTGTCTGAAGGGACACACCGCGCGCCATCTATTGAGATGATTAACAACCATTTCAACCAATATGAAGCACTTTTCAGTGAATACAATATTGTAACGATGGAACACGACCTTTTTTTTTGTTGAATTTATATTTTTGGTTTTATGGCATTCAAATGCTTTATAAATATAAATTTATAAGGAATAGAAAAAATTCGATCACGAGGCGGGACTCGAACCCGCATCCTTCGCGCCATTCCGGGGCGGATGCCTCACCAACTCAGCCACTCGTGACCCGCCCGAGTGATCGAATTTATTCTATTCTTTCAGTTTTTTATGTGTCTGAAGGGACACACCGCGCGCCATCTATTGAGATGATTAACAACCATTTCAACCAATATGAAGCACTTTTCAGTGAATACAATATTGTAACGATGGAACACGACCTTTTTTTTTGTTGAATTTATATTTTTGGTTTTATGGCATTCAAATGCTTTATAAATATAAATTTATAAAGAATAGAAAAAATTCGATCACGAGGCGGGACTCGAACCCGCATCCTTCGCGCCATTCCGGGGCGGATGCCTCACCAACTCAGCCACTCGTGACCCGCCCGAGTGATCGAATTTATTCTATTCTTTCAGTTTTTTATGTGTCTGAAGGGACACACCGCGCGCCATCTATTGAGATGATTAACAACCATTTCAACCAATATGAAGCACTTTTCAGTGAATAC
The DNA here is from genome assembly GCA_029959065.1 of Colias behrii. NCBI lineage: Eukaryota > Metazoa > Arthropoda > Insecta > Lepidoptera > Pieridae > Colias > Colias behrii. The sequence continues at coordinate 7,905,084 of JARWMC010000005.1, read as the reverse complement.
AATATTGTAACGATGGAACACGACCTTTTTTTTTGTTGAATTTATATTTTTGGTTTTATGGCATTCAAATGCTTTATAAATATAAATTTATAAAGAATAGAAAAAATTCGATCACGAGGCGGGACTCGAACCCGCATCCTTCGCGCCATTCGGAATGGCAAATTCCGGATTCGGAATTCCAAATTCCCTTTGACACATAAAACTGAAAGAATAGAATAAATTCGATTGCTCTGGCGGGTCACGAGTGGCTGAATTGGTCAGGCATCCGCCCCGGAATGGCGCGAAAGGATGCGGGTTCGAGTCCCGCCTCGTGATCGAATTTTTTCTATTCTTTATAAATTTATATTTATAAAAAAAAAAAAGCATTTGAATGCCTTAACCAAAAAATATCAATTTCAACAAGTTTGTCTCTAATTTCACAAGCTTGTATAACCTTCCTATTAATCCACTCGTTGTTATTTCGTTCTTTATTATTAGTCTTAATTTTAATAGTAAATTCACATTTTTCATAGCAGTTTTTAAATTGATCGTGTATATAGTTATATATATTAATTGGACATGTCATATTGTCCGTACATGTCCAATCTATTTGTTCTAGTAATGTATTTAATTTTTTATTATCTATCATAGTTTTATAATTTGTATCGTCCTGTGTACAAGCCCCGACGCAAGCGAGCATTACGGCCCGGTGATCCGCTAGTGTCGTACCGATCGCTGCTGTGAATAGATCTTTTGCGTGTGATCGAGTGTAGATGTGATCTATGCATGACTTGCTTATTTTATTATTATACTAGCTACCGCCCGCGACTCCGTCCGCGCGGATGTCGGTCTTCGCGTGGATGGTTTATTTCTCCATTTTGAGTAACTCTGACACTAACATCTTATAAATATCTATTGGACCCAAATACGGCTAGGCCTATAATAATACCCAACGTGTGTTCGCGGTTCTACAGAACGTCTATGGATAAAACTGAAAAATTAAGATTATTTTTTTTCTACGTATTTTTCCAGGATAAAAAGTATCCTATTTTACGCCCAGGATAATAAGGTATAATTATACCAAGTTTCATCGAAATCGAACCGTTAGTTTTCACGTGATGCCTGAACATACAGACAGACAGACAGACAGACAGACAGACAGACAGACAGACAGACAAAAATTTTTTTAATCACATATTTGGGTTTGGTATCGATCCAGTAACACCCCCTGCTATTTATTTTTTCAATATTTTCAATGTACAGAATTGACCCTTCTACAGATTTATTATATGTATAGATGTTTCGATTCTAGTGTAAGCTGTGATCCCACACAAAAGGCCTAGACCATGCATTGTATTATTATATTTATGTTTTATAGGAGTGTCTGATTGCAGATCTATGTTAATATCACCCAGTATATAAAGATCAGTTTTTGTAGGGCACTTATTCATTAATAGTCTGTTAAGTTCATCGATAAATAAGTGTTTATTAGTGTTAGGGGGACGATATATTGCACAAATATTTGTATTATAGTTTGTGTGAGTGGTTATTGTGAATAATATGTTTTCGAAATAATTTGTGTTTACATTGTGTACGTTACATGTGTGTTTATTACTTACATATACAATAATACCCCCACCCCTTTTACATTTTCTTAGAGACGTATACATTTGATAGCCCTTTAAATGATATAAGCTACTAATATTATCCGCAATGTTAACCTCAGTAAGTATAATAACATCAATGCGCTTTTGTGCGGATGATATACACTGTTGTAATGTAACAAAGTTTTTAATAACGGATCTTATATTAATGTGGATACACAATAGATTTATAGGCATTTTGGGGATGTTGTTTAAAAAATCGTTTATATTTATACAATCGAAGACTTCATAGATATTATCTGACAAACCATGCATACTATATATAATTTTTTGATCTGTTGCAAGCGTTAACTATAAATACAAAACAAATTTTAGGATTTACTTTTTGCTATAGCGTGTATGTCCGCCGAGCTTCTAATAATATAAATTTTTGAACTATCGTCTTTACGAGCTTTAACGAATCCTTTCTTAAACCATACATACTTGAAATTTAGATTGATTTTTAGTTCTTGCTTAGTTTCCCATAGCAAACTTTTATTCATTTTTGTCATGGCTTCTCTAATAAAAACGGTGTTGTTGTTATTTAGATGGGATGGGCAGACATCTGATACCTTAGTATTGTAGGATCTGGCAGCCGTTAGCCAATCTTCTTGTGCTTTTTCGTTTCTTAATTCCACCATTATATTAGCTGGTTGGTTTTTGCTTTGTAGTCGGCGTGAACTCCTGATACTTTCGACCGGCTGGTTAAGTTTTAGTGCCACCTTTTCTACTAGCTTGTTGACAACCTCTGTAGCTTCATGCGGAATGTTTGCGATTTCCACGTATTTTGAGAGTTTTACTTGTTCAATTTCTTGTAGGCGTTGCTCTAATGCACCGACACGAGTTTCTAGATTATTATTTCGGTTGGTTAGTTCGATGTTCTTCCGTTCTAGTGTTTTAATAGTTTGTTTGAATGTATCGATGATTTCTACGACTTCATCTAATTTAGCGCTATGAAATTGTAATGCTTCATTTAGTTCGCGCATTTCACTTTTAATTGCTTTTTCGACTTCCCTCGTTATGTTATTCAGCAACTTTTTCGCGTTTATCTGTACATGGGTGTCGTCTTCATCGTCGTCTTCGGGAATGATAATAGATGAGTTACGTCTGGGTGACTCGCGCTGACATTCCAAGCAGGTCCATTCTAAACTAGGAGCAGCCTTAAGCGCGGCAATCTGCTTATTAGTTAGACCACTGCGTCGGGTGTTAAGATGAACAATTCTTTCACACTTGTTACACTCGCAACCAGGTATTGATTTGGTAACCGTTTTTTTACAAATATCACACTTAGACATTGCGTTAGCGGGTAGATAGTAAAAGTTATTTATAGTTGTATAAGGACGTGTATTATGCACGACCGTCTGTCAACGACTGATATTGCTATCACTATTTGCTAAACCAAACACTAAGTTCGAACTGGTTTATGTACACTGTGCTACTCTAACAAACAGTTAATATTATCATTAAACATTATGATACGTGTAGCTTCTCTCTGTGAAGAAGACGTAAATAAATGACACTCAATTACGTGTATGAAATAGATTAACGGACTACATTACCTTTGCTACACTTGAAAGGAGACACAAGTTATACTAATAATGTAGTTACATTAAGTGTAACTCCTGAAGCAGGTGATTTATTATTCAGTTTTGAAACTACTTTACTAAAAGCAATCTTACAACTTTTCCTCGTTATAACATCGTGCACCTTAAAATACTCAGAAAAATCTCAAAATTGTAGATAAATAATTAGTCATGCTTTAAAATGACAACTAAATATTTTAGAGGGCTAAAGCGATACGATGTTTGTGAAACATGCAGAAGGGACGTGTTTTTTTACATTTACACACATCAACACTCCATGAATAATCTTTATTATACAGCCAGTTTATACCCATAAAGCACAATGATATAAATAATATTATATACCTATCCACATGTATAACTCCTCTTCTATAAACCTCGAATCAAAGCGCTTCTACGAGTGTGCGAAAACTTCAACGATTTAGTAGATCATATTATAACAATATATTAATATAATAACTTCAGTCTCTCCATAATCATTTACAACATATTGCTTACACCATATATTTCACACAGCATTAGAACAGGCTGGCATACTTAGCACAACAAGAGATTAGTAAACTTAACAAAGTTGGGTCGGAGTGGTTCGCCCAGTTCGTAATTTATGATTATAGTCACAACTCACAGCCCATCCATGGAATTAGTTTGCGATAGCTGTAGTTCGAAAATATAAAATAACAATAAATACTGCGTAACTAATATAATTGATATATATAACATATATATGTATGTATGTGTGTTGTGTGCATGTGTGACGATATTTTATGTGATTTTGATTTTATGTTGCTCTAAATTTTAGGAGCACTATGCACCAAAAAAATAACGGATTCCAAAATATATTTTTATGAAAAATTGCTTTTAAAACAATTCCGACAAAAGTAAATCTAATTACCTTTGTAACGAAAAATGTAATAATAAAATACTATTATTGTTTTAATTCTGTTTCAACAATTTAACTTCAGCGTTCGTGTTTTAAGAAAAGTATGAAGCAGCTAGGAGCGGAAAAGCGGAAATTTCCCGGGAGGAAATGGTTGGACCGCGAGGAATGAACAGGGATACGAGACTAGTTGCTTCGAATTTATATTTTTAAAACGTCAATATGCAAATAACCACTTGTTAGAAGTTCTGTCATTACTTATTCAAGTTATTTAAACTTTAATGCTCAGTCTTTTGATAGAGCTTTGTGAAATATTGCTATATTTTAATCCTTAATGTTTAAATAAATAAGAAATTAATGAATATAATACTATGTGTGAAGTTATGAAGTCAATTGAATTTTATTATAAATATTATTTAAGACATATAAAAGTATTGTTTCCCTATTGGATTGAATTAGGTATCTACCTACAACTCAATAGACCTTAGATGTACCTACTCGTTTTATAAGCCAATTAGTTTATTATTTACTCAATGCTTCTAGAGATAACTATCTTGAAATAACAATGAACGTCGCACGAGAGAAGTACCGAAAATAGATGTGTGTATATTTTTGGAAAGCACTAAGTCAAGGAAATAAATCAATATCAGATGAATAGCAAAGGAAAGTTAAGTGGAAAAATTTTGTCTTTGCATTGTCGACATTCAGTGGCATACAAATCCTCTTCCCAAACTGTCGCCGACAGAGGCGCGCCGGATGACAACCTCCCTATTATCGTCCGTTCGCGAAAAGCTTTTAAAACATTTCCTAATTTTATTAAAGCCTTCAGTAAATCTTTTCCAATTTTTTTTTACCTTCCATCGGAAAATACGAGGAACGCATTAAAATTTCTACAAATGTATTCTAGTCCAATGATTTCAGAGTATTTACTCAAAGGCTACTGTATTTTTTTTTTTTATTTCAAGTAGTTCCATTTATATTTAAACAAAATAAATTCAGCATAAAAGTGGATATTATTAAATGATAGATAGATATTATTAAATAGCATACTAAATGGTAACGTGAAGATGGAATTTTATATAAATAATTTACTTAATTTTATAAGAAAACAATGTCAGAAAATGTTAATCTAATGAATACGTCGCCACCTTGTAGCTCAAGACGCATAACACGAAGTTAGAGACTTGGCATAGTCACGCTTTAGCTAATTAGCAAAATTCTTACTGATTCAACTAAATTACTGAACAGAATACCGTCCTAAATCTATTTGCGATGTTTGACTTGTGACTTTCCGAAGCGAGGAACTTCGCGCACGAGTTTATGAGTTGCTTAAAGTTGAAAATCAATTTAAAACAGTTTTATTATAATGAAAATTGGAGTTAAAAATAAATCTTTATATCATGACAACAAAGACAGAAATGTGTATTACAATCAAAATCAGTCTTTTAGTTAGAAATAAGTTGGCTAAAAATTTTTTCCAACTCGAAAAAGATTTGGGAGAGCAAGACAGTTCATGTAGATTGTAGAGTAGTGTTTATCATAATGTACTCAAATATTAAAACTTATATTATATGCACAGGTTTATTAAATTAAATTCTAAAAATAATCTTAATATAAGTTCTAACAGAAAAATATAAAGCAGGAAGGATTAAAAAATCGAAGGACTTTTGCCGACGTGAATCCTTAATAGAGACAGACCTTCTTTTACAAGATTAACATTCAGTGCAGCCCGCGAGTCCGAGCTTGTGCTCTTGTACAATACCCAAGTACAAAATAAAAGCCCTGCACGTATTCCACGTTGAAAGCGGACTTCCTTAACGTCAGCTTAGTTTTTATTTCATATTACGATGAAAACTATTGAAATTGAAAACGCAACTTTGCTCATAAAGATAATAGAGGATGCAATTGTAGGTCTTGTAAAGAAAAATATTGGAAATAATTTTATGACCAATCTCGCGTATTTAATTGTATTTTTACTATAAGCTCCTCGTTAATCACGCTTGAGATATTGCGTTTTTAATACTTTTAAAGTAAAAGCTTTCTCAAAATCAACAACTTTAAACTCCAATAGTTCCCTTTCCCTTCGTTCCTCTGATCTCCTTCTCCTATCCACCCCTATTCACCATACCAATTTTTTTAACTCCTCCTTTACCGTCCTAGCGATTCGACTGTGGAATGCTCTTCCTGAGACTATCAGACGCGCCAAAACACCACATCATTTCAAGTCACTTGTAAAAGAGCACTTTTTCTCCAGTATTTAGTTTCCTTTTTATCTTATAAATATGTATTTATATTTTATATATACTATGTATAATATGTATTTATATACATGTATAATATGTATTTATATGCATATATATATAAATATATATATTTAAATATATTTATTAATTTGTATTTAACTTATTATTTTTATTTAATTTGTATGTATAATATAAATATAACTTGATTAATACATATATACTGAATTATCTATGTCTATTCTTTAATTAGTAATGAATTATTTGTGTTATCTAATAATCTATTCTTTTTTTAAATCTTTTTGATGCGCCCTCGCTTTTTACCAATGTCTTACATGTCCTTTATTTTTATGGTTGCCTGGAAGAGATTGCTTTTAAGCAATAAGGCCGCCTATTGTACACTTTCCAATTTTATGTATTCTCTTATTTTAAATTCCTGTTATATGTACAATAAAGTGTCATAAATAAATAAATAAACTTTTTAATCATTGATTGTAAACTTGCAAGCGACTGTTCATAACTTTAGGGAAAACCTAGCAGTTATCCAAAATCTTAGTACAAAAAGGCTTAGTAGATGTAAAGCATCAGGAATATAGATTAACTGAAAGGAAACTGTCTTTAATCTAATTTAAATTGTAATTCAAAGAATATTTAATGTCGATTAAAGAAGATTAACTTCTTTACTCAAGATAAACCATTATCAAATTTAATTATTAACACTTCGAAATTATTTGATCTACATAGATATGTTAACTTAATTGTTTGAACGCTGTGTTTGAACGTTTAAAATCATTAATGATAATAATATTAAATTTTGTCACATAATAGTAATAATTTAGTTTCAGATTGTAATCGTTGAGGTTGACGATGTTTTGTTGTTGAAGAAATTAACAAATAACATTTATAAATTAATATATAAAATCCAAGAAGCTTATATCTAATACACTGGAGATTTCAGTATGAACATTAACTTGTAACAAGAAAATATGACATGGAATGACGCCTGTATGTTTTTTTATCCCTTTCAACCAACTTGGCAAGTTAGGAGTGAGGAAGAGCTTCTTGTATAAAAAGAAATCACCTGCATGATCGATCGAAAACCAATTTTCAAATATAGGATTTAGATATAGTTTTTTTATTAGTACATATAAATTGAAAAAAATACGATTATTAACGATTGGTTTTTATGTTTATATATTTAAATGAGATACAAAAAGTAACGCACTTTTTTTCAACGCATATAAGTCGTATAGGAGCTGCTGCCTAAATAAATTTATATGACAGAATACACATAACCTCAAACCAAATGCATATATCAAAGTAAATTGAAAAGTATTCGTAGAATATCATCATAATAAATTAATTCATTCAGGCCTGGCCTAATATGTGCTCTGTACGACTTGCATTTATCAGGCTTTACTTCGAAGCTCCAAGGATAATACCGTCAGTGAGCTCCTAGTCACTCATATTACATTATTATAGGGTATGAAAAAGTAACGGTACCCTTATGTTTTATGTTTATTTGACTACTCACTATCGTCTCCTTGGCAATAGCGGGGGCGAAAGCGTAAGGTACGGGAAAGTCCTACATACGAACTGCGACAGCCTTACAAAAGTCTTGTAGGTTCTACTTCAATATAAACCCGTATAGAAGTCTAAAAATGTATATATACATAACTATAGTTGCAGGAATCAGAGCCAAAAGCATGTACAAGTTCAAAAGTTTGTTGTTCTTTTAAAAATAATTAAAAACAAATTGAGCTTTGACGGACTACGAATCGTAACTATTTTCATTAAGAAAAACTGAATTTTCTTTTAAGAAAAACGCATAAATTTAACATAATATTGGAATTATCTACAGATTACATTAGTTAAAAACTAATGTAATCACTTGCTTACATTAATTAATCGTAATAATAGTGTTTTATTCACTTATTTCATTTTTAGAAAGACATGTTTTTGATCACAATACAAATCATAATTTATCACAAAATCTTGAAAAAAAAACAGCGATCTATTGTGTTATTGTTTTCAAACAAAGAAACTAATAAAAAACCCAAACGTGTAGGTGTACAAAAGCGAAAGAGATACACAGAATAGACAAAGGTTACCAGATCATATTCTAGTGGTAAAATAAAACAATCCTCATATTCTCATAGAACAAGAATATTCGACAACTTATAAGACCTTGGACTAGAAATAGTTTTCTTTTATCTCAAAGGTGAAAATAGTAAGTGCATGGTTGAATATCTATAAAAGTTCACATTGATCATGCACGGATGACCGCCCAGAGCGCTCGGCTATCTCCCACCCTGAGGTAGAAATTATATTCTGTGAAGTTTTATTTGAACACTTGTAATTTGTTTTAAAATTTTATATAAAAGAATACTAAATTCAACATTCCTAAACAATATTTTATTAACCGAGAACTCAACAATGGAAAAATTCAGTTGAAAAGAACACAATTACTAATTAGGAATATTCACAGTCCGTATAAAGTTTCAAGAATAAGCGTCATCACGAAATTTTTTTGTAAAAAAATCTGCATTTAAAATATATCGCGTTCAAATTGCATCCGACGTTAATTGAGCTTGGGTTTACGAAATCATGGTCGAAAGAATTTTCTATCCCGGTTAATGAGTACGGTACAAAAACTTGGTGTGGTTTTCTGTTGCAAACTACGTGAATATTTTGCGTAGTTGAATTCTGCACTCGGGACTAAGTACGCGATTAATGTGTGTCGTCCACATGTAAATCTCTGCAAGAGAAACAAATAAATGTTTTGCAAAATGTTTTCTCCCAACGGCACAACACCTGATAAATGATTGCTACGGGCGTTTTATGAAAATGTGTAGCGATAAAATGCTACGCCATCCGGTAATATAAATAATTATTGCTTTATAAAATTCAGTGGATGAATAAATCAACGCAATTATTATGCGTAAAATATTCCAAAAGCTGATATAACTTGCATATTTCATCAAAAAGCTTTCCTGTAGTACCGATTGGAAATGTTTCTTCAAACATCGAATAATAGGTATAGGTACTTAACTTTTCTTATATTATCATTTTACCCAACCTTGAGTCCATATTATGATTACAAAGGTCTGAAGCATTTCATTGTGAGGTTAATAATTTTAGATGTTCACCCGTATAACCTTTCGGTAATTCTTATATTAAGTATGACTTTGTACCTTTGTAAAGAAATTGCTTCACCTTAACGAGAAACACGTTTTTCGAGCTAATACCTAATTATGCTAATTCATTGCCAAAGCTCGAGCACAAAAGCGTAATAATGTTTTAACTAAAAAGATTTTACCTTGTTTGAACACAGTAGTCCTTAATATTTTCATTATAATTTCATTCAAACATTACAAAATATCTTCTACCCGAATTCTTTATTTAAATTGTTTCTAAGTCCTATTATCCTCCTAGCTTTTCAAATAATATTTGAAAAAGAGCAATCTTTAAGGAAAGATGAAGATCTTAGGCCATGTTTAATTGTCGGAGCTCGTGAAGAAAAGGGCCAAAATATAAATTTGAGTAACAATTTAAGAGAATGAGTAGCGACAATCGCAAAAGGCAACGAAAGGGCGGACACATCGTATAAGTCACTGTCTCGACCCGCTTTTGCTCAACTTTTTTGTAATTTTTGGTATTTGTAGCTGATACAACAATTATAATATACATTATAATTAATGTAGTTAGAAAAGGAGGATTTAATACTTTTATCATATTATAGTAGGCGCTGAAGCTTTACTATAAATATGGAAATAGTTAAATGCATACCAATCACTCATTGATATGATAATGAGTTTTTATTTTCAATTAAGTGACTAAATGTGTATGATAATCTCCAGAGCTATTGCATATACCTATTATCTATGTAAAAAATTCGTCATCCGTTCGTGCATTTGTCTATAAACAAGCTTTACAATATACATATATGTAATGGGTATGTAATGTATAAGAATATTACAAATTGTATCAAAAATCAATCATGAATTCAGTGCGCACTTCTTTAAATTTTGTAGGTACATAGGTATAATAATTTATAATATCTACCTATATTCAATATTGTGAACGAAAAAACCTTTTACTGGTTTTCCAAGAAACAACCAATTTACGTGATCTAGGAATTCAAAATAAAAATATTCGTAACAAGATACTTTAGAATTCTTTTCAATATCAAAAAAAGTTATGCAATTCTACTTAGGTATGATGTATAACGGGTGTCCGACTGAATTAGTTAAGTTGATAGTGTTTGGTAGACTAAAGCTAAATAAACACAATTTCTACTAAAATACAATGTCGTCAATATAAAATTCATCTATTTTTCCGTTGCGTCTGTTTTCCTTACTTTCCATTATGTTTCAAGTGATACCTACGTATACTACACATAAAACTAACCTTACAACGTAAGTGCTGCATAAAATGTAAAAGCTTTATTTTCATAATACTAAGTAAATGTTGATATTTTCAATTATCTAAATTATTTTTCTGCATCATAATAACCCGTGAAATTGTATTCTTTTTGCATATATAAATTTCTAAATAACTTGTTAGTTTGAGGAAACATTTCAGATCATCTTCTCAAACGTGACTTCAAATCTTATCAATTTTTAATATCGTCCAAACAAATTTATTTTAGATCAAGTCAGTTACATTGCTTATAGGGTAATTTGAAATTTCAAATATAGCAAATTATATAACTTTTATGATATGTAACAAAAGTATTGCCTTTATTGTTGAACTTTATTGTTGCTACAAACTCGAATTGAATAATCAAGTTAATTCACTAGTCCGCACATTGATTACTGTTCAAAGAAAATAATTAATTATAATTTTCTATTACATATACCTACGACTTACCTATACAAAATATGAATGAATAATATAATATAATAATATCAATATAAACAATCCAAATGAATACCTATTTTTTTCTTAACCTTAAGTTAGCAGTATGTTTAGGATGATATAGGGTCATTTCGCCTGTTCGCGTCCATATGCCTATTCGCGTCCATTTTGCGCCATATCTTTTAGAAATTTCACCGAAAAGAAGTAAAATTGTAATAAGAAAAATTTCTGATAATACCTCAATGTATAAGAGACATGCACACACATACAAACATTGCCTGCGCACCGCCGATCCTATTTAAAAAAAAGACGGGTTGCACTCCGGGCGTGCCGGCAGAAGTGAAAACTTGATTATTAACGTTGAGCATGTTTGATATCTTACGCTTTTTCAATCAGGTCACGTGTCCTGACGCGAGTTTAAGATTTTATACCCATTACAGAAAAAGTGCTCAACGCCGCTAAAGAAGTTTTCACTTCAAAAATACTTAATTTTTGCTATTCAACGAGAGAGCTAAAACGCGCGGGATTTTGAGAAAAAAATAGTGCGCAGCGTTGTGTTGACGGTAAGTTTCTTATTGTTTAATGTGATTTTTTGAATATGTAACTGTTTATATACGTTGCTAACAAAAAATGGAATAGTATGGATTATTAATCATCTTAATTATTTTACAATTAACACATTAAATAAAAATTAAATTTTAATATATAAATAATTTATAAAAATCTAATTTTATTTGCATTGATCTGATAAAATATCACCCAATACACTCTTAATTCCTTTTCTAAGCTGGTGGACGCGAACTGGTCCACGGGTGGACGCAAACTGGAATTTTTGGAGGCGAACTGGGTAAAACGCTTAATTCTGCTGTTTGTCTAGATAAATAAAAACCACATGATATTTCCAACACAATTGAAAGTAAATCTTAAAATAGACTATGTAATGAACACGTTACATAAATTTTGCGTTGAAATTTGTACTGGAACATTTTTATTTTCTCCTTCAAACTTTCCAACTGCACTAAGTGGACGCGAACAGGTGAAATGACCCTAGGTAATACGCTTATAATCATATAGCCATTTTAAAAATACTCAATATATTTCGTATACCTAAATTATTGATCATATGAAATTTAATCCCCATTATCGGGTTTAAACAAATCTGTATAAAGTCCTACAAAAAACCGAGGATCATTACATTTGCATGGATTTATATTTCCCTAGATAATAATATGTTACGTTTGACATTATCTTGTATGTGACCTACCTACCTGCAATTCAAACAACATAATATTATGTCTACTTTATATCTATACGTGATTCACGTTATAAAAAAGCACAATTATTATACACTGAATTTATTGGATAAATTTATATTTTAATTACTTTTATTCCTAGAACTCTGCATAATATTAATTGAACCACCCATAAACCAGGAGACTGAAAATTGAAAGCAATAATTTCAATCACAATTGAAAAATAACAGCAGGAATATATTGTTGAATATTTTAATTTATAATTCAAAGAAAACAACAAAAGCAACGCGCAAAAAGTTTAAAAGAAACGTCACGTACCGAAACTTTGAACCCCAACGGCACAAAACTTCTACGAATGAAGAACCGGTCATTACGAAAACATAATTCATAACATTTAATAATCCATTCACTAAATATCACTTAACACTAATGAAAATGTATGAAATCGCGATGTGTATTCACAGAACACGATAGATTCTGGAGGATTCCTGTGGATAGATTAGCGTGACTCGCTCAGCTGCGGGCCGTTGACTGATAGAGCCTAGTATCAGCCTTCGCGTTTCGCTCTCTCGCGCAGTCGCAACGTTGGAAGCCTTCATCTGTCTAAAGACTTCAGAGCTCTATTAAGTCGGCATTATTCCAATACATCTAGTGCGTTGCCTCATACAATCCCAAATTAGTTCTATTAAATATGTGTTAAGCCCTAAAATTCGCATTTAACATTCATTAAGTCTCCAATATGTAAGAAGCTTACAGTAAAAATATGACAAATGTGTCCATTCTATTCAATTCGCAAATTTATTTTAAAGCCGTAATATGGAAGTATAAAATCAATTTTATTAGCAAACACTTCTCTCATAACACTTTAAAATAATTAATTAAATTCATTTCTATTTAAGATACTAGGTACCTACGTCAACGTCAACGTAGAGATTATTATTTTAAAAGACGTGGGTAGGTATTTTAAACATTTATTGTTATTACAGAACCTATAATAACATACTTAAAGGTATCTATAAAATTGTTTCCTTTAAAATATGTCCTTAGGTATGCTTTAAATTTTCCTTCAGTGTATTTACTCACTACGTGGGCCACACTGAAAGTTTTGCGTAACTAATAAATAAAACAATTTATTTATCTAATATTATATTTACTACTTTTTACAGTATTCTCCGTTACATTTAAAACACTTTTTCATCCGTTCAAACCATTTCTGGAAACATGAGGACCACTGGTCCGAGGGTATGTTTTCTGCGTGCTGTTTGAAAGCAATCACGGCCTCTTCTGGTCACGTAAATGTCGAACCACTCATTGAATCATAGCTTTTGGGAAAAGGAAGAAATCGTAAAGTGCTAGGTTAGGACTGCGTGCGGCATCCCCCCAACGGTCCAGGCCTTGTCGCGGCGGAGGGGCTCAGTAGCTCAGAGTTATGGCCCTCTGAGTGAAGCGAAATTGGACCAGCGAGGGGCTGAACGGCTGGTTTAGAGTCGGGGAGATTCGACCGGCCCGACGGCCAGGGCTAGGTGTGGCCCAGCGGCCGCTGTGTGCGGCGTGGGATGGCGACCAGAGGTCGTGGCTTGGTGGACCCCGTGTCCACTAGGCAAAGGTGGCGCTGAACGGCAGTTGGGGTTGGAAAGCCTCGACTGACCCGACGGCAGAGGTCCTGTTTGTGGGCCAGAGAGGAGCCGGCTTTTATGCGGCGGTGGATGGCGGCCAGAGGTCGCGGCGCGGCGGGCTCGCTGGTTTAGCAAGCCACGCCGTGCAGCGGAGGGCGGGATCCCGACGCGTCATTGTGATGACGCGCGGAGACTCCTGCAGAGAGGTGTGGGGCGGCGGCCGCTGTAAAACGGCCGTCTGCCAACTCGTAATCCGGTCCGTGGGGCCGGACCGAGGGCCGCCACCTCTGGTGAGGTGGGGGCTGCGAGGTAATCTCTATAAAAGTGCGCCGGAGGGTCCCCCGACGTGTATTTCACACATCGGCGGACCTTCCAGCGTGCACCCTCCGGCCGGACGGTGATGGGGTCGGGGGTTCGGGGGAACGCGGATGATGGAGCGGGGAAAGATCCATGTCTGCGCGTTGGTGGCGTAAGCCTTCGTTCCAGCAGCCACCAGCGAGGGGGGTTCTAGTGGTGGGCCTGGAAACGGGCATCTGCTGGGCGGGACACGCGGTAGAGTCGTAACCGTTCCCGCAGTTCCGTCCAAAGCAGCGCGATGGAACAGAGTGGGGTTTTAGTCGGTAGAAATCCGACATAACCACGGCTCCATCCCCGGGAGCCGGGGGTATCTAAGAAGATTTCCCCACTATAAAAAAAAAAAAAAAAAAAGGACTGCGTGCGGCATGAGTCACGTGCTCTATGTTTTCAGAAGCCAAAAATGACTTTGTTTTGTTCGCGGTGTGCGCCGAAGCACTGTCATGGTGCAACAAGATGCGACTTCTAGGTCGCTTTTCCCTTATTTTTTCTAAGACATTGGGCAAACAAATAGTGGTGTACCACTCAGCATTAACAGTCTTTTGTTACTCAAGTGGGATAGTGCAGACAGGATTCGTCTTAGAGAAAAATAATGCAATCATTTGTTTGCCGACCCTTCTCGCCTGCCTCAATTTGGTTGGTTTGCTGTCACTTTCAAACACCCACAAAGAATATTGGTGTTTTGAATGTCCGTAATTGTACTTTAATAGCATTTCTTAACACCAATCTACTCGATGTCGTTTTTGTTCTGGAGTGAGTTTGGGAGCAATCCACCGGCAACCAAGCTTCCTAACTTTGAAATGTTCATGTAAAATTTTCTGAATTTGGCTCATACTAATATCCAAATGTCCTCGAATCTCCTAATAAGTGATATGGCAATTTTCTTAAATTAGTCGTCTGACGGTAGCCATATTTTCCTCCGTGATCGCAGTTGAAGGTCGACCTTCACGAATTTCATCATGGAGAGAAACACGGCCGCGATGAAATTCAGCATATCAATGCCTTACAGTGCTCAAATGAGGTGCTTCCCTCCCAAAAGTATTTTGAAGGCGAGCAGTGCAAGCTTTCGGAGAAAGCGAACTTTTAAAATCATCAAAAATCATCGCCCTAAAATTGTTTCGTGTTAGTTCCGTTTTTGCTACGGACAACGAACTTCAACTTTAGATAACAAAAAAATTGACAAGCGCTACCCGCCAAATTTTTTTTTTCCTCAACTAATGAGACTTCGCATGTGTTAAAAAAATATAACATTCGAAATTCAAACATTTATGGGTGGCCAGAAACGCAAACTTTTAGTGTGCACAAGGTATAACCACTAGGTTTAATCATTGAAATATTAAATTGAGTTTATATAAGTGAAAATAGGGTTGTAACGGAACTCCGCCTCCGCCTCCGTTACTGCGGAACTTCCGCAAAGAATTTAACCTCCGCCTCCGCATCCGCCTCCGCAAAATTTATGCGGAGTCATATCGGAAGTTCATTTACGATCACAAACAACGCGCAAGGAGCGACGCTAGGCGACGCAGTCGCTCGGCTGCGTGTTTTCAAGTGAAATGGTCGAGAGTTTGCTTAAGCCGCGGGAACACGGCCAAGCGGGTGGTGGGAGTGTGAGTGAATGAATAACAGGAATCAACTTGTCAAAGCGTTCGGTACCGCGTAGTTGCAATTGAGCCGTGATTGTTTTAAGTAATTTTGTGCGTAATTATTAGTTATTGTTATTTAAATAACGTGATGAAGCCGAAAACTAGTGAAATTTGGCAGTACTTTGTAGAAGTAGACGATAATTATAAATTTTCCCAACAAATTTCACCTCCGCCTCCGCCTCCGTTAACCTCCGCATCCGCGGAGGCGAACCTCTTCACCTCCGCATCCGCCTCCGCCTCCACTAAGTAGGCCTCCGTTACAACCCTAAGTGAAAACTAATGGAAACAAAAACAGGAGTGTAAAAATTAGTTAGCAGTAAGTAAATAATTCAGTGAGTTTGTCTGGAGAGTCGCGGCCCGCGGGTGCTATTGCGTTATGGAGTACCAGTCGTTGACTTCAAAGAATTATGAACGGCGTCAGAAATGTCCCTCTCGACAATATTTCGTGTTTCTATCTAAATATAGACAAACTTATATAAATCGGACTACAAATCTCAATGGGCCTATATTTCACGCCGATCTTGTTCTTATAATTTTTAGCAAAAACCTGTGAGCAAAGTGGTTATCGGCCATATAAATTATAGTATGTTCTACATGTAGCTACATTATACATAATATTACTACATAGACAGATATTATATTCATATTTTATAATATGAATCTCTCCCTATAAGAGCGGACGAAGTCTTCGTCCTAGAGCCGCGGCCGCGGCGCGCGTATCGTATCGCGTAGTGACGAAAAGATTTGCAAAGTGACAACCACAGTGACAACCCTATTACTTCAATGGTGCGTAGGTGGCTTAATTGCCTTACTATTGACTATTGTCTATTCGTGTCTGTTTACTGTGGCCAGGCCACTAAGCCATCCATGGACCATGATAGACCATGGATGGCTTGGCTTCCGGTACGGTGTCATCAGGGTAAAGTTAAGGACACGGGTTCGAATTCTTCCTCATGAGTCATGAGAGACCACTTTTCTATCTTTTTTTTTCAAATATTAATAAATTGCATTTTATGTTTTAGGATTGAAAAATGAACATTTCTATTTAATAGATATAATATTATACGCCCCTACATCGTATGTGTACTATGTAGGTAAGTACTACGTTCCTATCTATCCTATTAATATTATAAAGGCGAAAGTTTGTATGGATGTATGGATGTTTGTTACTCTTTCACGTAAAAACTACTGAACCGATTACAATGAAATTTAGTACACATATAGAAGGTAACTTGGATTAACACATAGGGTAGGTTTTATCCCGGAAATCCCACGGGAACGGGAACTATGCGGGTTTTCCTTTGAAAACGCGGGCGAAGCCGCGGGCGGAAATCTAGTTAACTTATACATCCTCCAAATTTCCAAAATATATTTCATATGTTTCAAGTGTCGCCACAATTCCAAATGTAGATAGCTACCTCTATTTTATTGCAAAAATACATTTACATTCACATACACAAAAGCTTGTATGATGATGGCCTTCTTAGATTTTACATCAAAATAACAGGAATAAGAAGTGATACTAAACCCCTGAAACTTTTCTTTTATTTTTTCTTTTGTCTGGTCTGAATCGTAAGGAATAAAAATTGACATTTAGAAATCATAGAGCAAGAGCCCGCTTCAGCCAGGCGCACAGTATTTCATAAAACCAGAAAGTTTGTCTGCGCACGTCACCAACACAGGTAAGAACGATGAGCGACTATGTAGTTTGGGTAGTGGTTACTTTGACAGGTAACAGGTAACAAAGGTGTAAAAAAAGCACCTCAAATACGTTAAAGCATAAAGCTTGGTTTTTTGATATTTTCTTTAGAATAATATTTAAAATGATGTCATCCATTGCCGGACACTTAGTATGGTTTTAACCCCCTGCCGGACACCCCAAAACTCAAAAAAATAATTGTACTTAAACTTACAATATAGTATAAAAGCTGAATTTTAGATATGTTACTTGGGGGACTATCAAAAGAATTTACCCCAGTAGCCGGACAGTTTTCACGGTTTTTACATATTGCCAGAGGCCTTGAAAGTCTACTACTACGATACTACTGTATAAAATATAGTTAAGGATATAATACTGAGTAAATAAACGTTCGCAATAGAGCAAACTCACCATCTCACTCAAACCTGCCTAAATATATATTGCCTCGCGCTCGCACTTACCACAGACTTTCAAGGCCTCTGGCAATATGTAAAAACCGTGAAAACTGTCCGGCTACTGGGGTAAATTCTTTTGATAGTCCCCCAAGTAACATATCTAAAATTCAGCTTTTATACTATATTGTAAGTTTAAGTACAATTATTTTTTTGAGTTTTGGGGTGTCCGGCAGGGGGTTAAAACCATACTAAGTGTCCGGCAATGGATGACATCATTTTAAATATTATTCTAAAGAAAATATCAAAAAACCAAGCTTTATGCTTTAACGTATTTGAGGTGCTTTTTTTACACCTTTGTTACCTGTTACCTGTCAAAGTAACCACTACCCAAACTACATAGTCGCTCATCGTTCTTACCTGTGTTGGTGACGTGCGCAGACAAACTTTCTGGTTTTATGAAATACTGTGCGCCTGGCTGAAGCGGGCTCTTGGACTATCAGATAATGAATAAAATAAAGTAAGGGCTCTTTCAATTTATGCGTTTCGTATCGGACCGCTACAGTGCCGAAGCGGTGCGTTTGTCGTACGGCGCACGGCCGGTCGTTTTTTTTCATACAAAATGCACGGTGCGGCAACAGTGCGGCGTCCGTACCGCGAACGCTCGACAACAGGACGGAAACGTCGCAAGTCCCATAGGGATGTCGGAAATGCAATAAAGTATCGATATAATATATCGTATCGATGTTTTTTGAAAATATCAATATCGATATTGATATTTTTATTAAAAAATATCGATATATCGGTATGATTTGACAGAGAATATTCGTGCTCTAAAAATAATTTTTTAGTCTAATCTAATTCAATCATCTTACATTTCTACGGGTACTGAAGTACAGAAATACGCGCGTTTTGAGGTTATAATAAAAGTCAGTCGTGGTAATAATACGGACGGGCAGTTGAAATTGAAATTGACTAACAGAGTTCGCAACTTAAAAACCAAACTTTTCAACAAGAGCACTAACAGTAATGTTTCTTCGTCAGAGTCCATGGCTTAACTGGTGTCAAATAAATTTAAAACAGCACTAGCATACAAACGCACGGCAGTCAGATACGCTTTCAATTTAAGCGTTTGGTAACGGACTGCTGCCGTACTGCAACGGCACGGCAGCGGGTTATAACTAGCGGCACGGAAAACGTGCGGCAGCGGTCCGATACGAAACGCATAAATTGAAAGAGCCCTAAAAAATAAAAGAAGTCGGTTAATAAAAAGGGGGCTTTCACGCGAAGCGGACAGATTTCAGGGTCAGGTTTCAGATTTCGGTTATATTTTAGTAGGTATGTTACACCTGTATATAAGATACTCGGTATACATACGAAATATTTTTTTCATCTTAGAAGCTTAGTTTAGATAATAGTTTAGCAAAATACTAGGTACAGTACTCCAAAATTAATAATGCGCATGCAGATCTTCGCTAATTATCGTATTTCCAGAAACACCCGAATCACCCCGAATCATTGAATCGTAAGTGCCCTAAACAATGCACTTGCATCTTGCACCTTGTTCGAAAGAAATAGGAGTCAATTCAGAGTGATACACAATCGAAAACAATTCGGGCGGCAGGTGACGGTAGCCACCTCCGGGAAGTTGGCACCGCACTTTGAAGTTAGAAAAATTTTAAAGGTTGTTCCAGGTTGTTCTAGGTTTGTTCTACATTGTTCCAGAATTTCATACAGCTGAGATTAAAACTTTTCGAGAAAATTCAAAAAACCCGATTTTCTGGCACCGCACTTTTTAGAAATCGCGATTCTGGCGGTTGTTCTGAATTGTTCTAGGTTTGTTCTATATTGTTCCAAAATATCGCGTCCGAAAAAGATTTAGTTTCCACAAAATTCGTAAAAAACCAAAAAGAAGTTGGCACCGCACTTTGAAGTTAGAAAAATTTTAAAGGTTGTTCCAGGTTGTTCTAGGTTTGTTCTATATGCCCCCCCCATCAGTTCCAAGCCTTGTCGTGGCCGGGGGGGCTCAGTAGCTCGGAGTGCACTGTGTACTCTGGGTGAAGCTAATTGGACGCGGAGGGGCTGAACGGCCGGTTTGTCGTCTGACGACTCGATTGGCTCGACGGCCAGGGATCCATATAGCTGGCTGGCTGGCTTGAAGGCCGGCTGGCCGAGCTGGCTGGAACCAGCTGGTCACACCGGCATCGCTGGCTGGCTAGGGGGCCGGCTGGCAGGCTGGCTGAAACCGGCTGCTCCACCGGTTGGCTGGCCGGCTGCCTTGGGCGGCGGCTGGCTGGCTTGCTGTCACCGGCTGGTTGTTCGGCTGGCTGGCTGGCTGGCTGGATGGCCGGCTAGCTAGCTAGGGTCCTCCGGGGGGCCAGGTTTGGCTCAGGTGCCGTTGCGGTACGGCGATGGATGGCGGCCAGCGGTCGCGGCCTGGCGATTAGGCTGGGAAAAATGAGGTTGGAAGGTCGATCGGGGCTCGTTTGGGACTCGTTCCGACCGACTGGCAGGGGGCCGCGCTTTTGCGGCGGTGGATGGCGGCCAGAGGCCGCGCATGTTGTGTTTGTTGGTAGTCTGACTACCAACAAAACAGGGGGCGGGATCCCGACACGTCACTTTGGTGACGTGCGGTGACTCCTGTAGGTGGGTGTGGGGCGGCGGCTGTCCTGTGACAGCCGTCTGCCAACTCGTAATCCGGTCCGTGGGGCCGGACCGAGGGCCGCCACCTCTGGTGTGAGGTGGGGGCTGCGAGGGAAACCTCTATAAAGGTGCGCCGGAGGGTCCTTCGACGCGTGAAACACGTTTCGGAGGGCCTTTCGGCGCGCGCCCTCCGGCCGGTTGGTGCTGGGGTCGGGGGTTTGGGGAACGCCGATGATGGAACGGGGAACAATCCATCGTCGGCGAGTGGGTGGCGTGAGCTCGTGTGCCAGCTTGCGCCGCCTCGTGGTGGGTAATTTGGTGGAGGGCCTGGAAACAGGCAATTCGCGGAGGGCCTGGAAACGGGCAACTGCTGGGCGGGACATGCGGAAGATTGCGATAGTGTCCCCGCATCCCGTCTAAAGCAGCGCGTTGGTACACAGTGGGGTTTTAGTCGGTAGGAATCCGACATAACCCACGGCTCCTTCCCCGGGAGCCGTGGGTATCTTAGGTAAGATTTCCCCACTTAAAAAAAAAAAAAAAGGTTTGTTCTATATTGTTCCAAAATATCGCGTCCGAAAAAAATTTATTTTCTACAAAATTCGTAAAAAACCAAAAAGAAGTTGGCACCGCACTTTGAAGTTAGAAAAATTTTAAAGGTTGTTCCAGGTTGTTCTAGGTTTGTTCTATATTGTTCCAAAATATCGCGTCCGAAAAAAAATTATTTTCCACAAAATTCGTAAAAAACCAAAAAGAAGTTGGCACCGCACTTTGAAAAAAACTTCAAAGTGCGGTGCCAACTTCTTTTTGGTTTTTTGCGAATTTTGTGGAAAATAAATTTTTTTCGGACGCGATATTTTGGAACAATATAGAACAAACCTAGAACAACCTGGAACAACCTTTAAAATTTTTCTAACTTCAAAGTGTGGTGCCAACTTCCCGGAGGCCAACTTCTTTTTGGTTTTTTTACGAATTTTGTGGAAAATAAATTTTTTTCGGACGCGATATTTTGGAACAATATAGAACAAACCTTTTTTTTTTTTTTTTTTTTAAGTGGGGAAATCTTACCTAAGATACCCACGGCTCCCGGGGAAGGAGCCGTGGGTTATGTCGGATTCCTACCGACTAAAACCCCACTGTGTACCAACGCGCTGCTTTAGACGGGATGCGGCGACACTATCGCAATCTTCCGCATGTCCCGCCCAGCAGTTGCCCGTTTCCAGGCCCTCCGCGAATTGCCTGTTTCCAGGCCCTCCACCAAATTACCCACCTCGAGGCGGCGCAAGCTGGCACACGAGCTCACGCCACCCACTCGCCGACGATGGATTGTTCCCCGTTCCATCATCGGCGTTCCCCAAGATAGAACAACCTGGAACAACCTTTAAAATTTTTCTAACTTCAAAGTGTGGTGCCAACTTCCCGGAGGCCAACTTCTTTTTGGTTTTTTTACGAATCATTTATTGCATACCAATACATTTATACATACATATTAGCAACCTTATGCAGATATTGCAATACAATAGGTCATATTATATTAAAGTTAAGTTTATTTATTTATTAGAATTATGAGTTTTATTGTGATTTTATGGTAAAAGAGATAAGTAACGAAATTTGTTTCGATAATTCAATGTAAGTTAATAGCGAGGATAAACCACACGATTGCGAATATGTATATATATATATATATATATATATATATATATATATTTGTTGTATTGATTTACTTGGAAAATTCTATACTTAGAACTATTAAAGTGTCTTACTGAAGCTGGCGTAATGATGCAGATGGATGTATGGAAGGTTAAAATAAGACAAAGTTTATTTTAAAAAAAAAAAATATTTTCAAACACTGGTTTACATTTAAATTGTAGAAATCTAATCATTAAAATCTCAGTCCAAAGGATTTACAGAATCAGGGATTATCTCTATTTCTGATATCGTAGAATGATCAGAACTTTCATTATGCTCTTATTAACTATCACTTTCCCCACTGCTATCTGCTACCTGTTTAAATAATCATTTTATCGGAAAATTCAACATTGAAACAAAACTAAGAAGGGTATGTAATAGCAGCTCTATATAATTCCATACAGAGATATACATAAAGATGACTGACGGATTTTTGAATTTTTTGACTGACAGGCTACCGTACCTCCGGGAAGTTGGCACCGCACTTTGAAGTTAGAAAAATTTTAAAGGTTGTTCCAGGTTGTTCTAGGTTTGTTCTACATTGTTCCAGAATTGCATACAGCTGAGATTAAAACTTTTCGAGAAAATTCAAAAAACCCGATTTTTGAGCTGGCACCGCACTTTTTAGATATCGCGATTCTGGCGGTTGTTCTGAGTTGTTCTAGGTTTGTTCTATATTGTTCCAAAATATCGCGTCCGAAAAAGATTTAGTTTCCACAAAATTCGTAAAAAACCAAAAAGAAGTTGGCACCGCACTTTGAAGTTAGAAAAATTTTAAAGGTTGTTCCAGGTTGTTCTAGGTTTGTTCTATATTGTTCCAAAATATCGCGTCCGAAAAAAAATTATTTTCCACAAAATTCGTAAAAAACCAAAAAGAAGTTGGCACCGCACTTTGAAGTTAGAAAAATTGTAAAGGTTGTTCCAGGTTGTTCTAGGTTTGTTCTATATTGTTCCAAAATATCGCGTCCGAAAAAAAATTATTTTCCACAAAATTCGTAAAAAAACCAAAAAGAAGTTGGCCTCCGGGAAGTTGGCACCACACTTTGAAGTTAGAAAAATTTTAAAGGTTGTTCCAGGTTGTTCTATCTTGGGGAACGCCGATGATGGAACGGGGAACAATCCATCGTCGGCGAGTGGGTGGCGTGAGCTCGTGTGCCAGCTTGCGCCGCCTCGAGGTGGGTAATTTGGTGGAGGGCCTGGAAACAGGCAATTCGCGGAGGGCCTGGAAACGGGCAACTGCTGGGCGGGACATGCGGAAGATTGCGATAGTGTCGCCGCATCCCGTCTAAAGCAGCGCGTTGGTACACAGTGGGGTTTTAGTCGGTAGGAATCCGACATAACCCACGGCTCCTTCCCCGGGAGCCGTGGGTATCTTAGGTAAGATTTCCCCACTTAAAAAAAAAAAAAAAAAAAAGGTTTGTTCTATATTGTTCCAAAATATCGCGTCCGAAAAAAATTTATTTTCCACAAAATTCGTAAAAAAACCAAAAAGAAGTTGGCCTCCGGGAAGTTGGCACCACACTTTGAAGTTAGAAAAATTTTAAAGGTTGTTCCAGGTTGTTCTAGGTTTGTTCTATATTGTTCCAAAATATCGCGTCCGAAAAAAATTTATTTTCCACAAAATTCGCAAAAAACCAAAAAGAAGTTGGCACCGCACTTTGAAGTTTTTTTCAAAGTGCGGTGCCAACTTCTTTTTGGTTTTTTACGAATTTTGTGGAAAATAATTTTTTTTCGGACGCGATATTTTGGAACAATATAGAACAAACCTAGAACAACCTGGAACAACCTTTAAAATTTTTCTAACTTCAAAGTGTGGTGCCAACTTCCCGGAGGCCAACTTCTTTTTGGTTTTTTTACGAATTTTGTGGAAAATAAATTTTTTTCGGACGCGATATTTTGGAACAATATAGAACAAACCTTTTTTTTTTTTTTTTTTTTAAGTGGGGAAATCTTACCTAAGATACCCACGGCTCCCGGGGAAGGAGCCGTGGGTTATGTCGGATTCCTACCGACTAAAACCCCACTGTGTACCAACGCGCTGCTTTAGACGGGATGCGGCGACACTATCGCAATCTTCCGCATGTCCCGCCCAGCAGTTGCCCGTTTCCAGGCCCTCCGCGAATTGCCTGTTTCCAGGCCCTCCACCAAATTACCCACCTCGAGGCGGCGCAAGCTGGCACACGAGCTCACGCCACCCACTCGCCGACGATGGATTGTTCCCCGTTCCATCATCGGCGTTCCCCAAGATAGAACAACCTGGAACAACCTTTAAAATTTTTCTAACTTCAAAGTGTGGTGCCAACTTCCCGGAGGCCAACTTCTTTTTGGTTTTTTTACGAATTTTGTGGAAAATAATTTTTTTTCGGACGCGATATTTTGGAACAATATAGAACAAACCTAGAACAACCTGGAACAACCTTTACAATTTTTCTAACTTCAAAGTGCGGTGCCAACTTCTTTTTGGTTTTTTACGAATTTTGTGGAAAATAATTTTTTTTCGGACGCGATATTTTGGAACAATATAGAACAAACCTAGAACAACCTGGAACAACCTTTAAAATTTTTCTAACTTCAAAGTGCGGTGCCAACTTCTTTTTGGTTTTTTACGAATTTTGTGGAAACTAAATCTTTTTCGGACGCGATATTTTGGAACAATATAGAACAAACCTAGAACAACTCAGAACAACCGCCAGAATCGCGATATCTAAAAAGTGCGGTGCCAGCTCAAAAATCGGGTTTTTTGAATTTTCTCGAAAAGTTTTAATCTCAGCTGTATGCAATTCTGGAACAATGTAGAACAAACCTAGAACAACCTGGAACAACCTTTAAAATTTTTCTAACTTCAAAGTGCGGTGCCAACTTC
Organism: Colias behrii; assembly: GCA_029959065.1. NCBI lineage: Eukaryota > Metazoa > Arthropoda > Insecta > Lepidoptera > Pieridae > Colias > Colias behrii. The sequence goes on along the minus strand of JARWMC010000005.1, from coordinate 7,879,753 downwards.
CCGGAGGTACGGTAGCCTGTCAGTCAAAAAATTCAAAAATCCGTCAGTCATCTTTATGTATATCTCTGTATGGAATTATATAGAGCTGCTATTACATACCCTTCTTAGTTTTGTTTCAATGTTGAATTTTCCGATAAAATGATTATTTAAACAGGTAGCAGATAGCAGTGGGGAAAGTGATAGTTAATAAGAGCATAATGAAAGTTCTGATCATTCTACGATATCAGAAATAGAGATAATCCCTGATTCTGTAAATCCTTTGGACTGAGATTTTAATGATTAGATTTCTACAATTTAAATGTAAACCAGTGTTTGAAAATATTTTTTTTTTTTAAAATAAACTTTGTCTTATTTTAACCTTCCATACATCCATCTGCATCATTACGCCAGCTTCAGTAAGACACTTTAATAGTTCTAAGTATAGAATTTTCCAAGTAAATCAATACAACAAATATATATATATATATATATATATATATATATATATACATATTCGCAATCGTGTGGTTTATCCTCGCTATTAACTTACATTGAATTATCGAAACAAATTTCGTTACTTATCTCTTTTACCATAAAATCACAATAAAACTCATAATTCTAATAAATAAATAAACTTAACTTTAATATAATATGACCTATTGTATTGCAATATCTGCATAAGGTTGCTAATATGTATGTATAAATGTATTGGTATGCAATAAATGATTTAAAAAAAAATTAATTTCTATAATAAACTATGCATGAACAAAATACATTTAGCCACTCTATATACATATCGTCTTCGGAGGCTCGGGGAATATGACAGTTGCCGAACAGTGACGAATTTTTCGATGCGCATTATCAGTTTGGGAGTACTGTACATATTTAAAGATGTCAGAAAGCGTGGGGCATGCACGACTTCAGTTCAAGAACAGTAATTTTTAAATAAATTGATAACTGAATAATATACCCAATTAAATAAACTTTTTAGCTTCATTTATTTTCGAATTTCGGATTTATTTTTAAATTCCTAAGAAAAAACTATTTTTTTCTTTGTATTTTTTTACAAACTGCAGCAAATATGCTATAAATAATAATTTATTTAACTTTTTCGTATTTTTATTTTTTTTAAGACTGAAATAAATTGCTAATAATATAATGCTTAAACTTCATGAAAAGTTCTAGAGTGGTCATCGAAGTAGTATTATAATAAAGAAGCGCACCAATATCCCCATACTAGCGCCTAGTGGGATAGCGCATTCAAACCCGTGTCTTGCTTGAAAGACGCGTTTTCGAAGATTTTTTCATCGCTTTAAAAATCTGTACTATAATATTTATCTATAACATATCTATAAATAATTAATATTTACATCGGAAACGTTCTCGCTCTGTAAAGCGGGGTTTACACGAGTGACTATAGCCGCAAGCCCCAAAGTTGAATAGCATCCGACTTTACGGACATGTAAGCAAATTGGCATTAACAATTTTTGACGTGACAACGTCTTATAATTCGATAGCCGGCTGCACGCACGAAAAAACATGACTCATGCGGCGTTACCTCGCTCTGAGGCGTTCCATGTAAGGCTTGAAGTGCAAGCGAGAGCGCGGAACGAGCGACAAAGAAGCACAATCGGCCGTTGTCACGTTCAACTATCGGTCAATTAAGGAAAGCTGGCATGTTCACAGTACTCACACTTATGCAATTTCACTTACAGTATGTTCAAAAATAAATGCGACTCTAGTTTCATTTTAGACTTGAATTGTAAAATGGGTGCGTTGTAGATAAATATATGCAAATATAATTATGAAAGCTCTCATAATTTACCTGTAAAATTATAATTTAAAAGTAAATCAATTGATGAAGTTAATTATTTATTCTAATAATAATCAATTGGATAAAAGTATTAATAATCATTCAATTATCAAATAATAATTAAATTTCAGGTCATAAAAACAATACAAATAACACGTGCGCTCACTCCCAACACACGGATGGTTGTTTTGATAATGATTTAAATAACGGACGTCTTCTGCAGTTGCGGAGCAGTCTTGTCCTGACTTTGGTCGAGTAAAGATATCTAAGAAATATTATATTTGTCTTAAGTACGTAATACCTACCAATACGCGCTAACAAATATGTGTTACATGTTTATTGTATAATTTTCACATTATTGGTTTTAAACTCAAACTCAAACATTTATACAATTAGACTTCTTCTAGAAGCACTTTTGAATCGTCATAACAGTTTAACAGTTTTAACATTTACCACCAATTCAGAAAGCAGTATCTATAGAGAAGAAGAAGAATCTATTTAATCATAATCGTAATCTTCTACTTCACTGAAACTTTCATCGCTCGAAGAACTCGCCGTCAGAATTTCTTAATGTTATTATAAATGAGTCAGTGTAATTATCTACTTTTGGTTCTAATTGAATATATTTTTCCTCATGTTCTCGCGTCTTTCTCCAAACGTCACTAAACATATCCAGACTAATAGCATTTGCTTCCTTTCTAAATAATTCTTCCACAGTTTTCAAGTTAAAGTTCACATTTTGTGATGCTACTTTCCCTTTAATTATGCCCCATAGTAACTCTATTGGGTTGAGTTCTGGATGGTATGGTGGAAGGCGCAATACACTATGTCCATGATCTTTGAGGATTGCATCAAGTAAAAATTGTGTATAGTTTGGCTTATTTTTTTTAATAATGTGATAACTCTGATTATTAATTAGTAATTTGATTTTTGAAAAAAAAAATGCCGATTTTAGTCAAAATTTATATTTTTATAACAAGATCCTTATCATCCAAATTTCCACCTTGGTGAGAAAAATTAACATTTCTAATGAAAATGAACAAAAAATTAAATGATTTTATTAAATACTGTAAAATAGTCTATAATTCTTCCATTTACTGTATCACAAAATTCTTCATAGATTTTTAGATATTCGTACTACACCAATTACATCACCCTGTATTTATAAACAATTGCAAAATATGACACATACATAGGCCGGGAGATACTGACACAAAATTTCGGGTCATTTGTAACAGAATGGCGGTTCTACAGAGGTCTTATTACGCAATGACTAAAAGAAAAATGATGGTCAGAACGCTGGTACCGGCGGACTAGTCGCGTGGGCGTTAGTCGAACTCGTCGGATAAAAAGCGAAAGTCAAACGATTTGTAACACAAAAATTTTAGAATTTACCGATAGCCCATAAAAAAGATGTAGGCGGTAGTGCGGTTTGGAATCGGAATCGGAATTGGAATTTGGAAGCGGTTTGGAATCGTCCGAAAAGTATGGCATGGCGATTTTAGTAAATGGCTGCACGACGATGGTTACCTGTGCAAAAGTTAGCCCGGTACAAATGGTTGAATTGTTTTTTTTAAATCAACGCATTCACGTCGGTATGGCGGACTGTAAGTCACATCGTAAAAGTATGGCATGACACTACCGCCTACATCTTTTTTAAGGGCTATCGGTAAATTCTAAAATTTTTGTGTTACAAATCGTTGGACTTTCGCTATTTATCCGACGAGTGTGACTAACGCCCACGCGACTAGTCCGCCGGTACCAGCGTTCTGACCATCATTTTTCTTTTTGTCATTGCGTACTAAGACCCCTCTAGACCGCCATCCTGTTACAAATGACCCGAAATTTTGTGTCAGTATCTCCCGGCCTAACATGTGCAATGTGTAAATGTGTTGACGTTCCAGCTCTTCTTAATGGGCCTATACAGTAAACCGACTTTACAGACAACCAATTTTTTCATTGCCTTTTTCTAACGCGGTTGTGGAAAGATCCAAGTTGCGATTATTATTAAAGACAAATTACTGAGAAACAGATGAGCCATAAACACGGCCGAAATCCGAATCCATTTTGAGAATAAGATATTAAATGCCAGAAGCATGGACGTATAAAAAAAGACGGACGCCATTTTACGAACAAACAACGTGAAGCCACCGTAGTAAGCTAGCGATCTTGTAAAGACAATGAACACGCACACACTCTCACCATAGTAAGCTAGTCGGCCGCCATTACGTCGTGAACTACCGACTGATTAACAGCGTCACTGTTTCACAAAAAATATTTAAAATGCCGTCTTGCGTGGTTAAATGGTGTCGCAACAGTACAATTTTAAATAACAAAACACAGAGGATTACATTCCAAAGGGAAGCAAGTTATTTCTTTTATGTTTTAATGACAAAATTATTACCTTAAAATGGGGTGAATAGAAATGATTTCAACTTTTGAATCGAAATTTCAGTATGTTTTTAGCAAATTCCGAAGGAAGCAGTAATTGAGTCTTGTGAGTTAAAGTGTATTAAACTGTTTTCAATGAAAAACTAACTTAATTTCCTCGTCATTTATTTAATAAATCACAATATGTGCACGTTTTCTATTTACCCGCGATATGGGTGAATGGAGACGAAAAGGGGGTCAATAGAAAAAAATGCCATGGTTGTCAAAATTTATTTATGTAGGTACTTAGTACATATACCTACAAATTATTTAATAAAGTAAGCACCATCAACTTTAAAAAAATAGAACAGGGATAGTTAATTATATTATGAATAATGCAAAAACAACTAGGGCAAATCACCCATACAAAAAATAAAAAACTTTTAATATATATTCGATAATATAATTTTCTGTTTCAAGTGAAAGAGCTCGCTGTCCACCTTGTTGTTTTAGAGGTCCTTTACTATGGCGCCACAACACAGACGGGTGCATGTTGTACTTTGCAGCTATTTTTTTCAATGAGTCAATGCCCGTAAGATACTCCTCCACTGCTTCGTTAATGGTCGCTAGATCATATTTTTTATAATGTTTGCCTCCTGGTTCCGGCTTATACACGCGCGGCATTATGGAAACAATCTGGAAAAAGAAAAACAGTTTCAGGACAATGCATTATAGGTAAGTTATAATTTTCCGTAAGGCTTAAAAAATGATTGGCAGCCCTAGCGATGTCATTTCCAATCACCCCATTTGCATTACTTTGCACCCCTCAAGCGTTTCTATTTAGCCTTTACTCGTTTCTATTAGCCCCATACTTAGACTCTATTGACCCCACAGACGACTTCTTTTCACCCCAAAAAAACTCTTAATTCGAATGAATTCAGTTTTAGACACTTTTTTCATAAACTATAAAACTCTGACTTACCCTCTTATGTTTCAACAACAGGAAAATAATAACACTGCACGGAGATACCGTATTGCTCACTAATTGTAATGACAACAATAAAAAAATAGAAATATTCTTTCGTCACAAAATCAGAGCCGTTGTGTTGATCACTTTGACACATAATTTTTCGCATTTATGAGGAACTTCACTCATATTTTGTCTATGGCCATCATACAGCCAGTGTTGAACTATCGAAAAAATACAAAAGTTCCTGTTTTAACTAATCAGTGTTGGCCTTGTGTTGGCACACTAACGCACGGAAATAAATGTCGTTTTTTTTTCTATTCCCCCCCCTTGAATTCTATTTACCCCATTTTACGGTACGACAAAATTTATAGAAAAAAAAACCGGCCAAGTGCGAGTCGGACTCGCGCACCGAGGGTTCCGTACAAACCTGCAAGGTTTACAAAGTTGATTTTGTTACAGCTTAAAGGTATTATAGACCTGAGTATTTGGTATGAATTTCAATTTAATACCTCTACGCGTTTATGAGGAAATGGGAAGTAAGTTTAAAATTATTAAAAAAAAATATATTATGTGATGTAACTAAAAATTTATGGATTTCGTAATTTTTCCTTTATCTATGCTATAAGACGTTGCTTCGTACCAAATTTCAAGATTCTGAGTTCACGGGAAGCACCCTGTAGGTTTTGATTCCCTTGCAAGTGTCGAAAATTTGCGGCATAAACGGCTGTATCTTTTGATTGCGTTGGCTTAGAAGTTTGATTTTTTCACAGCTTCAAGGGACAGTAGACCTGAGTAATTGATATAAATTTCAGCTTCATACCTCCACGCGTTCCTGAGAAAAAGGGTCTTGACAGACGGACGGACGGACAACAAAGTGATCCTATAAGGGTTCCGTTTTTTTCCTTTTGAAATACAGAACCCTAAAAATACAGCCGCCATTGTCATCAGGACAGCTGTTGCCAAAGTGTTGCCATTATTTCAAAATTTCATTCTCCCAAAAGTTGGGGAGTTGATGTAAAGTTAATTAATTTTAAAATTACGATAAAATTATTTGATACAAAATGCAAATTTGTTTTTGCATTTTCTTCTCACAAAAACATGTATACTATGCTAACCCTTATATAACAACCATATTTAAAAAAAAATATCACAGCCAATTAATAAGACAGTTAATTTGAAAATTTCAAGTATATGTATACTGAAATCGTATGAAGCATGTTTCCTATTTGTTTGGTAATAAACTGACATTTTATTTATTTTATTTCATTTATTTTAATAATAATTAAGGAGACATTACCTCTCCTCCCCCCAATATTGGTTGAACAAGTTTTCATACATTTTCCTTTGGTTTCGCGTCCAGTGGTTGATTTATCAAAGCTAAATAGAAATTGTATTTATGCATAGGTTCTAATAGTTAGAGTACACATAAAAAGTATATCAAATTGAAAAATAAAAATACTAAAGTGTGGGGTAATTTTATTGCATCTAGCAATCAACCTGGCACACACACATGGATGTGTCGCCGCCATTACTAGGCTTCACTCAATGCTTAGGCGATACTCCGTCCGTCTTTTTTTATACGTCCATGGCCAGAAGGATGAATAGAAGAATTTTAAACCAACTTCAAAGATGCTCAAGAGATTTAACTCGGAGAAAATGTATGGAACTGCAGAGGACGCAAGTGGAGATGCTGATTCAGTCATGGAAGCGATTGTTGAATTACTATAAATTTTAATTGATTGTATTTAAATAAATATTTTTCCAAACACTGGGGGTTTTTTCTCAAAACACTTAAATTTTAGGGGGATTTCGGGTGAGATTTGGGGAGAATGCTAGATCATCATCTAACAACACTGATATGAAGTGTCATCAACTCATCAATGTCAGACGTCAGCTGTTGTAATTGTGTTAATTGCCTTTGTTTTTTAAATATTTTTATCAGTTTATTGGTTAAAGAGCATTGAGATTTCAGTTCAACGACCAATCTGTAACTAGTTAGAAGTAGCACGACGAAGACGTTTGCACTTTATGTGTTTGTACTATTTAAAAAATGAAGGCAAAAACTGGACTTACAAGGCTCCACAACTGTTACATTCTTCGTGAAAGTCAAATAATTAAAGAGGACCTACTTATTCGAGGGGGAAAAATTGTGAGCCCAGAGGAAGTTTTTTATGTGGAACAGGTAGACGCCGACGAAACTATTGACTGTGATAACTTGCTTATTGCTCCAGGATTTATTGATATTCAAATTAATGGTAAGTTCGGTCAATTTAAATAACTAGAACTTTTAATAGTTTAGTTATTATATTTTTATTTACTGTATATTTTGTTTTTAGGTGGATGGGGAGTAGACTTTTCCTACGATTCCGATAGTGTAAAAGAGGGAGTTAATAAAGTGGCAAAAGAATTATTAAGCCATGGGGTAACATCATTTTGCCCCACTATGGTAACATCTGAAAAGGAAAAATATTCAAAAATTTTACCAAAAATACAGAAAACTCAAGGAAGCAAAAATGGTGCAACTGTTCTAGGTGTACATCTTGAAGGCCCATTCATAAGTTTAGCAAAAAAGGGTGCACACTCACCAGAGCTTATTAGAAATCCAGAAAAGGTATTTCCTTAATTGTTTACTTATTACATTTTGTTTAATTTCTGAATTACTTGATGATGGGTTTGTTACTAAGTATTGTTTTTTTTATAATATCTATTAACATATTTTTTTAATTCTTCCACCAACAGAAAGCTACAAAAATATATTTATTAGTGAAAACCTGGTAGAATGTTATAACTTTAAAATAACACTAAAACAATATTATTTCAAAAACATATTATTTTCATTAGTTTTAGTGTTATTTTTAACATTTTATTCAGAATCTCTCAACTTTAGAAATAATATAAATACAAACAATCAACATATAGATAGTACTTATCATTGACCTAGTTTATATGAAACAAAACTTATAGATAATTAATGTATTGTTATCTTGTTTATTAAAATACTTATTTATGACACACATTGCAACCCCTTTATTAAATGGCCAAAATAAAATATAATACATTTTTCAAATATTAATAATTTAGATTACATTTTTAATTGTATTTAAAACATCATAATTCCTCTGAATAATTATTTAATTTACAAGAAGCACTGTTTACTAAGAAATTTCACCTTTTGCAGGGTATTGATTCAATCCTCGATGTTTATGGTACATTAGACAATGTTGTTATAGTAACCATTGCTCCAGAACTACCTGGAGCTTTGAAAGCCATAAAAAGTTTAACTGAAATGGGTATAAAAGTAGCCCTCGGTCACACAGAAGCAAGCCTTGCTCAAAGTGAAGAGGGGATGAAGCATGGAGCAAACTTAATCACACATTTATTTAATGCTATGTTGCCAGTAAGTAAAGAATGACTACCTTTTATAAATTAGTTTTGCCGAATGCTTCAAACTATCGGAACCAGTTATTTTATGAAGAGTCTAGCCAATAAATGGCGCCGTTTAATTAATAGCCTGAATGGTATCTAGCCATATTGCTTAATAAAACAATGAACTGGCATTCTCATTTATGAAACACGGGACAAAAAATACTGCTAATTAATTTAACCCCTTGACCACCGAGCGGCCCAATGAGACCGCGACACAATAGATTTTCTATTGTGTCTGTGATTCCGGGGGCTGAGGGATTAAACAATGTTTAACTCAGATTTCTTTATTTACTTACTACTTACAGTTCCATCATCGTGACCCTGGTCTAGTTGGTCTGCTAGCATCATCCACAGAAAAGCAGGTGTATTATGGAATAATATCTGATGGCATCCATACTCACCCAGCAGCACTAAGAATTGCCTGTAGAACCAATCCTGAAGGTAAAACTTAACCATATCACACATGACACAATTCAAAATCAATTTCACAAGAATTTATTTAATAATTGTTATTACCCAATGTTTTTTGTAGAAAAGTCTACATTGATAAGTTAAGATTATAGTAAAATAACTTTCTATTCCTAAAATATGCCATAAAAACTATTTTTTTTTAAATATCATCTGAAATTTAACCACTCACAATACTTATGTTGTTACATTAAAGGGTTAGTACTAGTGAGCGACGCAGTTGCAGCCCAAGGATTACCAAATGGAACCTTCCGAATTGGCCCTCAAACTGTTAGTGTAGAAAATGGTTGGGCTTATGTCGCTGGAACAAAGACCTTATGTGGCAGCACTATGGCATTGGACCAGTGTGTCAAAACCTTTAAAAAAGCTACTGGTATGTTGATTATTGATAAGCAGACATTTATTTTCTCTTGGATTTATATAATTTTGTTACCTATTTAGACAGTAGAAAGAAAGAAAGTAGATGACCTACATGTCCATAAAATAATCGACATGAGACTTAACTTTGTACAGTACTCCCAAACTGATAATGCGCATAGAAAAATTCGTCACTGTTCGGCAACTGTCATATTCCCCGAGCCTCCCTGACGATATGTACAGTCACGAGCAATAATATATGCCTAGGGGGCGATGTGCAAAAATATCTGTCACTAGAACAAATTCAATAATATCTGTCTGCCCGTATACAGCAAAAATATCTGACATTAGTAGGCAGCATAATAAAGTGGCATCAAAATTATGTGACGAAAATGTACAGCAAATAATTGTGATAACCTCTCACAGCATAAATATGTGACGTCAACTAGGTGGCAAAAATATCTGACACAATTTTATATTTTTGCATTTTGCATTGATTCCTCACAAAAAGCATAATTAATATTTGACATCAACTAGGAAGCAATAATATCTGACATCAACTAGGAGGCAATAATATCTGACACAATTTCATATTTCTGTATTTTGCATTGATTCCTCACAAAAAGCATAAATATTTGACATCAACTAGGAAGCAATAACATCTGACATTAACTAGGGGGCAATAATATCTGACACAATTGCATATTTCTGTATTTTGCATTGATTCCTCACAAAGAGCATAAATATGTGACATCAACTACTATTATTGCCAAATAATATCTGGCGTCCATGACATGTTTGATATATTATAACATAGAGCGCCGGTATATGTCTAACGCGATCATTGAATGACGACATTCAATTGAATGACTAGGCCGAACGTTGATTTTACAACCGTCACTCAACGTCCAACTAGTTAGCGGATTATAACATAGTCCTTCACGGATATAAGGCTCGGCATATTGTTGAATGACTAGTGCGTTCATTGAATAACAAAAGTTGCAGAGAATTTACACTATCCACAAGAAGACGGTTGCGAGCAGCGCTGGCGCCTATTTATGTGTAGTTAAAAATTATAACGAACTCAACCACACCATCATATCCAGACCAACGACTACTGTGCTAAATGACGTTTAGAAATTGACGAGTTGTCCTTTAGTCATTAAATAAATGTCGCCATTCAATGAACGCGCTAGTCATTCAATCAAATAGCACATTCAACCAGATGACTGCGACATAGGTATATATTTATTATGTCAAACGCCGCTAACGTCAAACACAACAAAAGAAATTCTATATGTGACATGTTAGCCGCGGATAAAAAATATCTACCCACTTAGTGAATATTTCAATTTGATCGTGATATAATATGATATATCTAGACATAAACGTAGTAGTTATGCATACAATAAATAACGTAAAATAATATTTATTTGTTTTGTTTTAATTTTAAATTAAACTTAAAATATAATCGTGTCAGATATTATTGCCTCCTAGGTGACGTCACATATTTATGCTGTGAGAGGTTATCACAATTATTTGCTGTACATTTTCGTCACATAATTTTGATGCCACTTTATTATGCTGCCTACTAATGTCAGATATTTTTGCTGTATACGGGCAGACAGATATTATTGAACTCGTTCTTGCGACAGATATTTTTGCTAATCTGCAAATAGTAATATATTTATGCTTCTGACTGTATATAGAGTGGTTAAATGTATTTTCTTCATGCATAGTTTATTAGAATTATGAGTTTTATTGTGATTTTATGGTAAAAGAGATAAGTAACGAAATTTGTTTCGATAATTCAATGTAAGTTAATAGCGAGGATAAGCCACACGATTGCGAATATATATTTGTTGTATTGATTTACTTGGAAAATTCTATACTTAGAACTATTAAAGTGAAATTGATATTTTTGGTTAAGGCATTCAAATGCTTTATAAATATAAATTTATAAAGAATAGAAAAAATTCGATCACGAGGCGGGACTCGAACCCGCATCCTTTCGCGCCATTCCGGGGCGGATGCCTGACCAATTCAGCCACTCGTGACCCGCCAGAGCAATCGAATTTATTCTATTCTTTCAGTTTTTATGTGTCAAAGGGACACACCGCGCGCCATCTATTGAGGTGATAAACAACCATCTCAACCAACACGAAACACTTTACAGTGAATACAATATTGTAACGATGGAACACGACCTTTTTTGTTGAAATTGATATTTTTGGTTAAGGCATTCAAATGCTTTATAAATATAAATTTATAAAGAATAGAAAAAATTCGATCACGAGGCGGGACTCGAACCCGCATCCTTTCGCGCCATTCCGGGGCGGATGCCTGACCAATTCAGCCACTCGTGACCCGCCAGAGCAATCGAATTTATTCTATTCTTTCAGTTTTTATGTGTCAAAGGGACACACCGCGCGCCATCTATTGAGGTGATATTGGTGTTTATCACCTCAATAGATGGCGCGCGGTGTGTCCCTTTGACATCGAATTTATTCTATTCTTTCAGTTTTTATGTGTCAAAGGGACACACCGCGCGCCATCTATTGAGGTGATATTGGTGTTTATCACCTCAATAGATGGCGCGCGGTGTGTCCCTTTGACACATAAAAACTGAAAGAATAGAATAAATTCGATTGCTCTGGCGGGTCACGAGTGGCTGAATTGGTCAGGCATCCGCCCCGGAATGGTGCGAAAGGATGCGGGTTCGAGTCCCGCCTCGTGATCGAATTTTTTCTATTCTTTATAAATTTATAACTATTAAAGTGTCTTACTGAAGCTGGCGTAATGATGGATGTATGGAAGGTTAAAATAAGACAAAGTTTATATTTAAAAAAATGATTTTCAAACACTGGTTTACATTTAAATTGTGAAATCTAATCATTAAAATCTCAGTCCAAAGGATTTACAGAATCAGGGATTATCTCTATTTCTGATATCGTAGAATGATCAGAACTTTCATTATGCTCTTATTAATTTTCACTTTCCCCACTGCTATCTGCTACCTGTGTAAATAATCATTTTACCGGAAAATTCAACTTTGAAACAAAACTAAGAAGGGTATGTAACAGCAGCTCTATATAATTCCATACCGAGATAATACGTGCGGTCACCACCAATATATAAAGACGACTGACGGATTTTTGAATTTTTTGACTGACAGGCTACCGTCACCTATCGCCCGAATTGTTTTCGATTGTGTATGACTCTGAATTGACTCCTATTTCTTTCGAACAAGGTGCAAGATGCAAGTGCATTGTTTAGGGCACTTACGATTCAATGATTCGGGGTGATTCGGGTGTTTCTGGAAATACGATAATTAGCGAAGATCTGCATGCGCATTATTAATTTTGGAGTACTGTATGCCTTATTTTATATTTGCATCATCACTGTCTTGTAATTAATAATTAGGTATATCATTTTTCTACAGACTGCTCTCTCGAATACGCCTTAGAAGCTGCATCCTTACACCCCGCAAAAGCATTGGGAATAGATGATAGAAAAGGAAAACTGAATTTCGGCTATGATGCCGATTTCGTATTTTTACATTCCAAAACATTGCAAGTTATGTCTACTTGGATTGCTGGTGAATGCGTTTATAAAGCTACATAATTTATATATTATCTATTATATTGTTACCATTTTGTGATATAAGAATATAGCACCAAGTGCATCATTTATTTTACATTTTTATTATACATTTTATAAAAAAAAAATGTTTTATTTCTAATTTCTTTAATATATTTAAGTTAATGCCTAATGTGAGCATAATAGGAATAGGTAATTAGAAAATAAAACCCTCATCGTAGTGGCATGGAAAATCTTTATTGAAGTAAATATATTTATAAAGTCAGTACAATTTAAGTTCAATAGTTTCCAAAAATATTAAAGTGCAGGTTGCTGATCACCTGGCAATGTTAAATATGATTATTTCTTAATTAAAATACAAGCTAATATTGAGAAAACTGTAATATGTGAATAATAACATGTATATACCTAAATAAAATCATGACAAAAATATATTTTAGGCAGGCTCTGAATTACACTGCTCTGTGCTGTTGTTATCCTGGCCACAGTTCACGAATAATAAACTTAATAATTAATAAAAACCGCAAGAGTCACGTGAAAATTTGCACTCGCTATAAAAAGAAACGAGTTCAACAACACCAAATTCTCAAGTAACATCGGCGGAGAGAGACCTTGCGAAAGCAAGACGCGCACGCAGCGAGCGAGGCCCAAGTGTCAACGCAGTACATCCTATTCGATTGCTCTAATATTTAAATCGATCAATTCCTGCCAGGGTTACGACTTGAACCCGACAAACTATTTGCACGTCTTGCTTTTACAACAAAATAATTTACAAACTACGCAATGTATATTCATGTATACAATATTACTAAGTGTATGAATGTATAATAATGTAAATACTATTTAATGAAAAACAAAATAATATCATGGAATATTCAAAGAGCCAAAATATTTGAGATTATCTCTACATCAATACCATTAACTTCTAAGATCTAGGCACAATGCTGCAGAAAATTCTGTATGTAATATAACAATATTTTTCGTTGACAGTGGGGCAAAACCTTCTAATTTGTTCAGTCAACACCACCGCACAAGGTACGCTGAAGACATTATTTAAACTGCCATTATTCGTAACATGTTAGTCGCTCTATGTAAAAGATATGTGCTTTTAGCAGTCTGTGAATAAAATGTGAAATTAATCGATTATTAAAATATAGAAAAACACAAGTTAGTGGAGGAGCAGTTAGAATAATGATTTCAGAGCCTGATATCCGTGTGCCGATGCTGCTGAGCCCCGCAACTTGCTCCGCGCAAGCTGCCACGAAGGCAAACAACTACATCTAACAATAGAATTTTAACGTTATAATGTTTTCAAATCTTTACGGAGGGTATTGTCGGTTAGATATATGCTTTTCGTGTTAATACCGGTCCACTTCGATACATACATTCCACGTGGACTAACACCTAAGTTTAAAATACTTTTAAACAGAATAAAATTATTGAGCAATATATTCTTATGAGAATATAGTAGACATTTGCTCGGTTGCACCAACTCTACGGAAATATTATGTAATCCTAATATCAAATGCCAATGCACACTCCACAAATGTCATTTTATAAATAAGATTAAATTAATAAGCATTAAAAAGAAATCTTTGGATCAAAAATAAAATATGCATTTGGAACATGCACCATTCATACAAACAAATTACTAAAATTTCAGTGTTATAAACATAAAAATGACAAGAAACTTAAAATTGTAACTTATAATATACTTATAACTAATTGAAAAAAAAAACAAAGCCATTATACCGTAAAATTAAGAACAATACAGATGATAATTCTAGTAAAATGAGAACATTCTCACATTACGAAATATGAAGCAAAATGTTTGGTGTTATTAGTAAAGTACTATAGTCTATTACATAGTTGTTAGAATCAAAAGCAGAGCGTTTTTGCTTTTAACAAAAATCGTAATGTGAGAAACAGATTCGTTATGATATGTTTTATTTTACTGAACAATTTTCAAGAATATCGAAATGGCCGCTTATGTGAAAAATTATGCTTATAGTTAAACAATCAAATTCAAAAATAAGTCACTACAATACGTAAATACCAAGAATTGTATATTAAAATATTTGTACTTTTACTGACTAAAGGAAAAAACATTGGCAACTGCTAATAATCCTACAATTGTAAAAAAAATAACTTGTATAATGTAGATTGAAAATGGTCATCTCAAATTCGTTCACTCTATGTGGAATGCAATTAGAATTCTTTAACAATATTAAAAGGTATAATAATATATTAAATTTTTATAATCAGCTCAACAATGTATATAATCTATAATAATTTAAAAGCCTAGATCCAAACTGTGATATTTATTGCACAAGCACTCTGTGGCTTATAATTCCAAAGGGAATAGAGCTCACAACCTTATTTATATTGGTTTTTGAACAGTGGAGAGACCAAACTAATATGGCGGTGGTAAGGTGGGTGAACATTGAACAAGTCTAAATGCGCGAACAATTAACGTTAATCTACTATTTCTAATGACACAATAAAATCGTTTCTATGACAATTGAAATCGTTAACAATATGGCCCCGTCGGGGATGTATGCGGCAAACATATACGATCACTGTACCTGATAGTCAAACAGGTGATCAGCTGTCTGTGTCCTAACCTGAACGCACGTCTTGTAACGAAGCTGGCCGAACCCTACTCACGGTCTATTAGCACGGTCCTAAAGTGATTTCGGTAACAAGTCACGTCCCACACTCCACCGAAAACTCGAGCTGTGCTTGGTGCCACAAAATAGGCAATACGCCCACCTCCAATAGGGAGGGTAACATGAGAGCTCACCTTGTGCGCTGCGAACCCTACCAATACCACATTGTGTAGCAGTAACCTTGTACAGCTGCGCGACGCGGACGCGCGGCAACACGTTCTGTATATAAGCGGCCGGTTCCGCCGTCGCAAAGCATACAACCTTAATGCCATACAACGTCTTTACTACATCTACTGAATTTATTGCTGGATACATAAGGGAATATAGATTCAAGAGAAATATATTTACCAAAAATTGCTTTAAGTGTATATAGGTAACTTTTAAGATTTCCAAGAAAGGCTACTGTAATGTACTCTAATGATACAATTATTATCGTGTAACGTCAATGGACAATAGATACCATTTGACCTGCCATTACCCCATGACTTAGTGCTTACTCGTTACAGCAAGAATGTACAGCCAAAGAGATGCAGCGAATATCCGCTACCCTGCCTCGCTAATAACTTCTAAACGACACCACCACTGACAAACATCTCAAACCGTTCTTTGTATACATCAATAATTGAAAAGTACTAATCCCTACAAAAAACCTCTACTTCGACACCTACATAAGATACATGGCAAGAACAAAAGGAAACATTGACAACAAGTTTACATAAAATTAAAATTAAGATAATAATTATAAAAATGATAATACTTCCGAACATACGGCCCAATAAACGTAGAAGCCGATGCGATAGTAATTGAAAAAGGACAATATTTAACTTCAAATTTATAAATATTGAAATTCACACATAAAATAGTATAATTTGTAAAATTATCCAAAACTTATCACACCACTTTTTAATAATTTTATGCAACCCTAAGCAATATTATTATTATTAGCGTCAAACGCTCCCTTTGGGGCTCCCTATTTTGTTGTATTTTCTGTTAATTATATGTCACTAACACACAATAATTTTGATCAATGGACAACAAATAAAAGTATTGAACATTATAATAATATTAAAACCCTGAATATTAATAAAACAAAAAAAAAATTGGCAACAATTAGTAACTAATTTTTACAAATATTTATACAATAAAATAATTACTATGTGCATGCACAAATATCGTAAGAAAATAATTTGGCAGTAAAAATTCGTAACTCTAAAGGCCTAACGCACTGGCCATAAATACTATTCAAAGATAGGCCCGGGACTTCTAATTAAAAAAATACAGTAAAATGAAAAAAATAAGAGTATTAATCACACATTTTAATCCGCAGGGTTTTGCAGACCCATTTATTTACTTAATTAAAATAATAAAGAAAATAAAATTCCCTAATACTATCGGGACAAAAAATCCTGAAACAAATAACTTAAAAACAATAAGAAAAATAAACCCAAAAGTTACTCACTAAGAAATAAAGGATTCAAGACTCAACGTCAAAATTCAACTTATCACTGGATCTGACCGACAAAGCTCGCAATTCCCAACAACCCGGAGGTCGCAGCCAATTTGTATGCGCAGCAGTTTTTCAATATTTTTCGTCTGTTGGTACATTATTTCTCTCTATTATTGCTTATATCACATTAAATGTTTCTAATGTATTGAATTTTCTTAAACTGCTCCAATACACAACAAATAAACAAATATTACTAATTAAGTACATACATTAGATTACGATATACTATTATAGAAGTGAATTGCTACGATTATAACGTGTATATTGAATGATAATATGGCTCAGCAATATTCCTTCATCGGCGAAAGATTTGGTTAATGCAAATATAATAATGATGTATACAGTTTCATTATCAATCACCTTATATTAAGGAATTCAGGAACTTAAACATTTGAAGCCTATTCAAATACCATGAGGTTCTTTGTCTTTTCAATTCTAATTTTATATTAGGGGAGCTAGAGAGCATTGTATAAAATAATATATAAACAAAATATCACACTCAATTATAGGTGGTCTGTATAAGTACTCATAAATTTTGAAGAATGAAAAAATACTGATCATGAAACAATGGAATCTCTGCATATCTCCATAAATTGTAATGTTCCGTAAAATATTCTGCGCACATGCAATTTTGCAAATTTGTAAATACAAAAAATTTAATACTTATGCATCAAACTGTTTGGAAGACTAGTGATGACGAATTGCGTTGAGAAAACCGTTATTTCACTAATCAATATTTTACCAAATATACCGTAATATTTAAGTAGTTTCACTGGTGACATTAAAATTGTTTAATTCAGTTAAGTTATATAGACAATCATCTACTGTCTAGTTTAATGAACAATTATT
This sequence comes from Colias behrii, assembly GCA_029959065.1. NCBI lineage: Eukaryota > Metazoa > Arthropoda > Insecta > Lepidoptera > Pieridae > Colias > Colias behrii. Next base: position 7,861,745 of record JARWMC010000005.1, on the reverse strand, counting down.
TTCAAAAATTTTAAACGTGGATCGCTATAAAAATATATACTTTGGCGAACAGTAATTTTGAAGATATTTTGTAGAAATAAAATTGGTTTATGATGGCACATTCATGAATATAATATGTAAACGTGTCTTCGAACTTCGATATCATTAGCCTAGTATTTGTTCAACATTAATCGATATTATAGTAGGTATTACAAGCAGCCTTCAAACCTGCTAATCAAGTTTGTGACATATTATTTGAAAAAGTTACTAATGCCTATGTAAAAGGGAATAACAAATGTCGAATATTCATATAAGTTACACATGAAGATGCCACATAAACGTTTTTTTCCTAATTGTATACCACTCGTTATATAATGTATACATATATATAATTTCAAGTTTAATATTTACAGTGGTTTTTCATTTACACTTTTAACTTCCAAACGTTAAATATTAACCAAATTTTATATTATGTTTGCTTAATAGCCTAAACCATGAAAAATCTTGAATATAGGCTCTCAAAACAAGAGTACATGGAAAAACATTTTGTATAGACACAAGAATTTCTGTAAAAGGTAAATATATTTTAACGGACAATATATAATATTGTATAAGCGATTAACCTAAACTAGATGGCACGTTATTTTAGTGTCGCCTCCTTTGGTCAAAAGACTAAAAATATTTTTAACAATAAACTCAATTGTGCGTTAAACACATGACAATACTTTAATAATTATTGCTCGAAATAGTAAATACGGCAATAAAAATACTTGTTGTCAGTGAAATAGTCTACAATGAATGCAAGTAAGTTTCGATAACATTACAAGTTTCGTCTGAATGAGGCGACACCCCCACGCAGACCCCTAATTGACATGTAATTATTAACTTCACTCGAACTAGGAACCATACCAGCTGCTAATTTAGAAATAAAATTATAATAAATCCAGTCAGCCGCTAGAAATGTTTGAAAGGTATTAACGAAACTCATACTCGACAGGATTTTGAATAATATAGCAAAACAATTTATATTTATGAAAATTCAATTTTGATAATTAATAAAATTCGTTGCAACCGACCACTAATCACTGTCGAACACTAACGCACTACACAAACTCCACCAAGTATGAATTCCCTCAATATTGAAGCGTTTGTATAAATATCGACTGGATGTGTAAATAAAAATTATATTAGCCTAAACTTTGGATTTTGTGTTACTATAACTAAATGCAACGATAAAAAAAAGATCCAATAGCAGTGACACCGATTCAATTAACAATTCTAAATTCCACAAAATAAGGTGACAGTAACCGAGATTAATAGGATAGCCAGGATCACTGTGGTATACACTGCAAATGGACATAATGAGACTAACGTGAATTCAACATAATAAAAAAACAACAAATAAGTAGTCAAATACTGTTAAGCAAAAATGTTAAACTTTGTAAAATCAGCAATTAAAATATAAAATATAGGGAATAAATGTGAGATCTTGTAGTATGCAGACTTACAGCCATCGAGTAGTTCCTCAGACAATATAAAGGGTGTTGAGGACTAGAACATGATGATTATTCTTAGCCAGAGTGACAATATAACCTTCAGATGTTATCTTCAAACCGCAGCAGCGAGATACCTGCCGAGACACATTCATATTTCAAGTTAAACACATTGATTTAATAACATCTATTCATATCAAATGAATGTGATAGACAAATGATTTGGATAATTCAGAAGTATATGTACAGCCTACCCGGTGAAAAGTACCCAGTAAATAATTTTTAGCCACACACCTTGACATAAGGGCACTCGAACTCGGACACGAGCACGCCGTCGCGCGAGAACACGGCCACGTGGAACTTGTTCCCGTGCGAGTCGCCGATGAGCACGTCGCCCGCGTCCGACACGTCGATGCCGTTCGGGAAGTTGGTCACGTTCTCGCAGCCGATGCGCCGCAGGAACCGGCCCTCGTCGTCGAACACGACCACGCAGTGGCCCTTGAAATCGCACACGTAGAACTCCTTGCCTGAAACAGTGGTGGGGAAACGAGTTCCAATAAAATATTGAAGTCAATCAAATTTATGCATAATCTACTGCAGCTAAGAACCTTCATGAGAAACAAGAGGTTGTAATGAACAACTGCAATTATATACTAAAAGAAAGTGATGACTAAAAATAAAAGACATTATGTATAATGTATATTAACCATTCAAAAAATTACTGAGTAAAGCGGAAACAGAAAATTATCAGCAATATAATAACAAATCATTACCGCAATTTTTGGTATCTTTATAAGAACTTTATAACTATAAATAATCATTATGTTTTGAATACCTGAACTCTTAAGATTCTTTGATTACAATCTGTATAAACTAATGTTTTAGCAATAGCATCACATTACATAACCATTATCTTCAATACTCACCACTAATAGCAATATCAGATGGTTCCCTCATACACTCACTGCAATCAAACCAGCTCATAAGGTCGCCTTCTTCCGATAGGATAAACACGGTCGGTGTGACACTGTCCACGGCAACTATAAGGCCCTCGGCTGTCACAGCCAGACCGGCCACAATATCAATGAAGCGAACCTACAACATTTATTACATTAGTTACCTGTACAGCTTGCTGTAAATAATAAAATCAAAATTATTAATTTTTATCACAAACATTAGATAAAGTCGGGAAAAGTATTTGCTGTATTGCCTTATTTATAAAGCAATTATTAAAATGTTACTTTTTAAAAAGTACTACATATATAAAAAAAATAACATACAGCAATTTTTTTCAAGAAGTGTCCATTTTTGGTGAAGATTTGCATTCGGGATCGTTCATTGCCACGGTCGCAAACAACGAACTTTCCTGTGGCGCGGACAACGGCTACTTTGCGAGGATACCATAGCTGACCCTCCTCTTTGCCGGGAACTCCAAAGTTGAACTTATGATTTCCAGACTTATCAAACACCTGAAAATATTACATATTGCAGTAAAATTTTCACGCCAAACGCACGCAGAATTAAAAAAAGGAAGGCTAAAAAACCTACCGTGATGCGGTGGTTATTTGTATCAGCAACAATGATATCTTCGTCGTTTCCGAGGCAGAATCCATGAGGGGAGTTAAACTGCCCCTTTCCTCCACCAAGCTGGCCAAATTTAAAACGAATATGCATAGGTGTTGCTTTGGTAGCGCGCACGAGGGGTGCTGGCGGAGCAACTAAAGCTGCTTCTTCAGCGGCTGTTAACAACGGCCTACCGGGAGATACACCACGAGGCCCAACAGAGCTAATACTGCTGACTGCACCAACTCCTCCATAGCCATTCACTTCTGAAATATTAAAAAAATGTTATCCTCTGCTCTTTTTCAATAAAAAAGAACTTAACAGTATAGATGAGTATTGTAATTAGTAAATTAATAGATTTTCCGAAAATGAAATAATGCTGACCTGTGTTCAGTCCAAGTTTAGCAAGTGCTTGCAAATTATTATATGCTTGAGGCGAGTTCAAATCCCCGGCAAGCAACTCCGCCAGAGTAAACGATGGAGCTGGAGACGCATGGGTGGGCGGTGGAACGTCTTTTTCGGCAATGCTTGCTAATTGTTGCAAGTTATATTCAACCATTGATGGCAAAGCAGGAACGCCTCCAACGCCAGTGACAGCTCCAACACCAGGTACATTATTGACATTGACTACTCCAGGCAGGACGCCGGTATTCGCAACTGGCCCCACACCAGGCACGGAGCCAACGCCAGGAACACCCATTGTTGGAACGCCGCCCACTCCAGGTACTCCTACCATTCCAACTCCGGAAACTCCTGTTACACGACGAACGTTACCCAGTGGAAAATCGTCAAAGACTGGAGCATTAGTTACAGACACAGCAGGCGAGTGAGCATTAGACGCCACGGATACAATAGCGGACGATTCACTGAGACGTTTTCTCTCCTCGGCTTTGGTTGCTTCAGTGCGAAAAGTTCCAAATGTTTCATCAGTTACGGCATCGAATTTTTCCATCTTTGTGACAAATTCTAAAGAGTAATCAACATCAAATTCAGGAGCTCCTTCCAAAAGACGTGCAAATTGCGATGCGACGGTTTTCTTAAGCATCACTATCTCTGTTCCATCACCACGTCGTAGCAGTCGCGCCGCGAACTTGCAAGCACAATCAATGCGCTGCACTGTTTTGTCAACGCGGTCGAACAAATCCATTACTTTCAATTCTCGCTCCTTGTGTAAACGCTCCAGTTCTTCGAGAGCTTTTTCGCGTCGTCTTTCTAATGCTGCTTTATAAGCATGAAATGCTTCATTAATGACATTCTCTGCCTCATCACGTTGGCGTTGTAAGTCACCCAAAGCATCATCGAGTCTGGCTGAAGCACTTCCAGCAGTAACGGCCCGCGCATTTCCTTCAACGATGAAGTTACGTAATTCAGCACGAAGATTGGGTTCGGCATCCACTATACGTTCACAACGATGTTCACCCACCTTATGGTCGACAGTGAGGCATTCAGTACAAGCGCCAACTTCACATTCGCAACAATAAAACTTGAGGCTTTCTCCTACGTGGCGACTACAGAATATCGGCTTATGCACGGCCGACTTTTCCTTAGATGATCTTAGTGCATCGAAAGGCACTACGCGATGATTTTCAAAACACCTCATGAACTCGTGAGCTGAATTGCAATTGGAGCACAAGAAATGAGAGCAATCTGTGCATCGAGCTACAGCAGGTTCCTTACTTTTGCAGCAAGTACAAACCACAGACTGATCCATAGACGAAACATCCAGGATATTAGTGATTACATAATCAGATGGTAGGGATGCAGCTCCTCCAGCAGGTATCTAGTAAAAAAAAACAATATACATAAAAACTTCATTAATAACATAAGTTTTCTTTTTAAATTAGTAAATAATAAATACCTTTGTTTCTTGCTTGCACAGAGGGCATTCAACTGCTAGATCATACTTCAGGGAATCCCCAGCTTCATTAACCATCAATTTGTCTATGCATGCTTCACAGAATACATGAAGACATGATAATACTCGAGGACTGCACAACTTATTGCTACAAAAATATTAAAATTATATTTTCTTAGCACTAACATTTACTGCTTAATGCCCATACAATCATTGCCCCTAATAATACAAAAAGGGTGATGTTGACTTACCAACAGTTGATAATAATAAAGATCTTTTAAAAACTAAGTATAAGGTACCTGAAGAGTTATCCTTTATTAGCTTGATAATAACAAATTTGAACTTAAATCCAAATTTTTATTTTATTCACTCAGTATTAAACTAAAATGTTGTATTAAATTCTACTTCACTTCAATAAAAGGATTAAACAACACATGCATATAACACTTCAGGTACCTCATACTGAGAGGACATACAAATAATTAATTCTATTTATAAATAAATAAAAAATATAAAGAAATGTACATCTTTTACTCACTCGCAAATTTTGCAATTTTGTTCTTGCTTGCCACTATCAGTAGATTCTAAAGAACCTTCATCCCCCAAGCTAACAAGACCATCCCCGTATAGATCCCCATTAATCTCCTCCATTTTAACTTACAAATAACCCTTGTATATAATGTATATTTTTTTTTTCACTTCAAACAACAAGTATCTGCAACAAAAATGCATAAATGTTTAAAATGTATGTAGAAAACAAAGCAGATTAATTGTTTTAACCTCTCAACCACCGAGAGGCCAGATCCGACCGCGACACAATAGATTTTCTATTGTGTCTGTGATTCCGGGGCCTGATGGATTAAACATCCCACTAGAACTTAAAAAATAGTAGGATCACTTAGTGGTTAAAAACCCTAACTCACTTAGATTTTTTTCACCTAAATTTTCATTCAACCTAATACATATCTTGCCATTAAATATAACATTGAAATAGAGAGACAACACACTATATCTAAAGTCAAGAGACAAAATTATGTCTAGTTCCAAAATAAAGATATTATACAAAGGAAAGAGAGGATAATTGTTTATTCACATCTATGATTTTGTTTTTGTTCTTTAGAATTTCAATGGCATTGATTGAAATAGCATAAGTATGTAAGACATATCATGTATACTTACATAATTTTAAATGAAAAATCAATTGTCAAGAGTTATGAAAAAAAGCAAATAATATTGTTATCCAAATAAGAGAGATAAACCTATTACTTGCCATACAATATTCTGTTATTTTCACAAGTTCAGAACATTCGTTTTTTTAATTATACCTCACATTCCTATACATTTTTACACAAATAACTTGGTATAAAGAAAAAATTAATATAGATATTATAAACACTATTTATTTATTCTTATTAAAATTAAATCAGATTATAAATAATAACTGGGCTTATGAACTAAAAAAAATAAACAGCTATTGAATTTTGATCTTACAAAGTTACAATCACAAATACCCAACATTTATTGTACTTGAACAATAATGTTATTGTTTAAATGCTAAACATAATCTATTGATCATAAACTAAATGCTGCAGTGAATTACAACAACAAAAAATCTTGCAAACCTATCAGCATCAGAATATTTGGTGACTATAGATGTTGGATTATATGTCTTGGATGATTTCAAAGAATTAAAAGTTGTTTATTGTAACATCTTTATTATTTTAAATAAGCTCAAATCTTAAGTTGATCAAGATCCTTGTTTCAAGGCTAGATTATATAATAGTAACTTAAAAGCTATCAAAAAAGATTAAATCTGTTCTAGTTTAATTACAGTAACTATGTATATACGAATGGGACTAGTTTAAAATAGTTAAATTATACAGTAGTGGAAATTGAATTGAATATAGTTGTCAGCACGTAACCTAGCCACTTTTTAACGTAGTGGGGGAAGCTTGCGCTTATAAAAGTGTACTAAAACTTGATGCGCAAACTTCCCCCACCACACTACTTTTTTGCCAAGAAGTTTGCCGGGCGCTATACCTTTAGCTTTGCCTTAACTACACTGAAATTATTGTTGTACCTACAGGCAAGAAATCATGTTGACATCTTTAAATGTAAATTCATATTATGTTAATACTGATAAATCAGTAAGTTATTTGTTTCAACATAAATTGAAATTTATTAACTAAACAACACCTTTATAAATGGTCAAATTATAAAACATAGTTTAAATTAATATTAATATTTTATTCCTTGTATAAATAGGTATTATATAATAAGTAGTTAATAGAATAAAGAAAGCTTAATGAAACCTAAAAAAATATTAACTAGGTATACAAACTTAAGAACCATGATTCTCAAGTCAAGAGAATATCAATGCACACATGTCAATGTAAAAAATGTTTAACTAGTATAAAAAATGTTTTATATTAATTGAAATATACTAAAACATATCATTAGGAATTATTTTTGAAATACTACCGATAAGAAATTATATTAGCGTCACTAAAAGGGATCTTCCCTTCAAGCTATTATGTACCTATAGGTACATGTATGTTGGAAATGTAAAAATACATTTCTAGGCAAAAATTTTCATTAAAAAGTAATTTTTACAAAAGCGAACAATAGTCGATAACTAATGAAGCACACAAAAAAGATTGGGAACCTTTAATAATGGTTTAAATTTAAACTAGGGACATCTACTAAAAACGCAATGCAGCATGCATACTGCAGACAATGGCGAAAGTAAAATATTTGAAAAAATAGTTATTAAAATAAATGGATATGACGAATATAAAGCTTAAATTATATTAAATAATTACTAACCTTCAACAGTTAATATTTTGCTTTAAAATAGACGATCAACGCAGAATGTTCTACCACGCCGTGACTATGAAAATATTCATCACTATGTAAATAAATAAAAAATGAGCATCAAGCTTCAACAGACTTTAATTAAAATAGTATGTATCTTCGATGAATTAAAACTAAAGTTTTGTCACGTTCTCATTTTAAAAAGACCAATGAATACATTACTGCATAGTATTGATTTTATTCGTTCACTTCGTAGTTCGTTGCGCTAAGTGCTCTAGTCAAGGGTTACCACTTAGAAATTTTCAATTTTCATATTTCATAGACTAGCAATACTTTTAAAAATTAATTACCGTAAAATGGGATTGTCAAAGTGAGAGTTGCTACAATTTTATTATGGTAACTACCCATAATCAGGGAGTATCGCTTTTTAATAATTGGTTCAGATACTTATTTTATTTAGCATAAATAATAATTGTCTCATCCAACAATGCTTCTGAATGACGTTGTTGGCAATTTATCAACAAACTCATGTACAAAAACTAACCTTTTGCACAGAATATTACAGCATACGTAGCAGCCTTGGGAAAACTTCGTATTAACAGTGGCAATACCAAGTTAGGTGTGAAAGTGATAAAACACAACAACTGGGCAATATTTTCTTGTTACACGTCAAATGTTCATACCGAAATCTCCAGTGTATGGGCGTATTCAGAAAGAAAGCTTGAAACTTATAAGCGCTTATAAGCGCTTATCGGTGCTTATAAGCGCTGGTAACCCGCGCAGGAAAATATATGAACATGCGCTTATAAGCGCTGATCGGCGCCGACAAGTTTGTTGAAACTTGTTGGAACTTGTCGGCGCCTATCAGCGCTTATAAGCGCATGTTCATATATTTTCCTGCGCGGGTAACCAGCGCATATAAGCGCCGATAAGCGCTTATAAGCGCTTATAAGTTTCAAGCTTTCTTTCTGAATACGCCCTTTAAGATAGGTATAAGCGGGTATAAGCTTCTTGGTGTCAGCCACAAATGACAATTACCACAGACGATATATAGACAAAGATATATAAAACAAACTGCACACAAACTGGATAAACATAAATCATTAATTAGTATTTATCTGTGGTATATAATATATGAACAGTAACAAAACCTCTACAGCATTATCACTTGTTTGGAAATGAGAAATTGATGAATAAACTTCTTTATGGCCTTGAAGAGAACATGTTGTAATCATATTCACTGGCGCGCCCACCCACCGGAATTTTTCACCGGCGACAAGTACCTACGCGGACAAATCTGCGTGTGAATGTATGACACAAATGCTACGGTCGTGTTTATTGGAGCCAATTTAATAATAATTTAATAGGCAACATTTGACGTCTATCAATTTTATCTTTGTAGGGGGGTGACCTGCCTAAAAAAAAAATGGTTGCCTGTAAAGTCGGTTTTACGGGCGAAGATTTTACGTGACAACGTCTTTTTCTCGGTAGAATATTTATGTGCTGCGCGCGCGGCAGACCGCGGGCCTCTCTCTCGTTCGGTGACTCATCGTAACGTTACCGAGCGTTACACTTTTTCATAAGTGACTCCCAGTCGCAACCTAATTTAAGACGTTGTCACGTCAAAACGATTAAAGTGAATTAATCGATACGGGCTTGGAACATATTATGTCAATCGGACTTTAAACTTAGGCAATTGAAGAAATCATTGCATTCGATTCTTGATAGCAGATTCGATTTTTAAAGTAACGTCTCTAGTATTTAAAAATAAAAAAAGCTAACTGTCACATCATTGTAGCAACGTCAGTTCTTTAAAATCAGAAATTGTATATTATTTTCAATGTTTAATTTGATTACGACCCAGAAAAAAAAAAAAAGCTATAAACAGTTTTTATTTGATGTTTTTGGCTTGAAGTTGACCCGTTGAAGCAACGCGTTTAAAAAGAAGATCTGAGTAACTTACAATTTGGTAAACAGCATCTGATGCAAAACACAACTTTCCTCTATTTACAAAGGATGTTAATGATGTATATCGGTCCAATCTTTGTAGCCAAAAGTTATCAAGCGTTATTTAAATTTTAGTTATCATTCTCTACCAATTAAAATTGTATGTCGTATAAAGGTGATAATTCTTGTAAGTTGACCAGTAATTATAATAAAAATACTGTTAAAAATATATGTCGTTATTATTTATAGACCATGATTTTTAGTTTTTTCTATTTCAAAAAATCCTGAATATACAAACCAGTGTGGTCACCCACAGAAAGAGACAAAAAACAACACTGACGTCATTCAAGGTTATATTTTCTTGTGACAAGTTAATGGTCATAGTGCAATCTCCAGTGTATTATAATAATAATAATAATAAGGGCGTAGGGATGTGACGACCCCATCGCCCACGGTTGGAATATCTATTGTTTACGTGACAACAGATATTCCACCCGTGCAATCAGTCAACCCGCAGGACACCTTGTGGCGGGGTGTCGGGGAGTAGCGACCCCGCGGGAACCGAGTGCTCCCAGGGGAGGCCCCTATCTTCATCTCCGGCTTGCCTTCACCGGCCGGTCGGAGTGAAGCCTAACGAGGACAGGACCCCCACCTCTGGCTTGCCTTAACCAGCCGGCCAGAGTGGAGTCGCGAGAGCTTTTAGCTCGAAGGGTGGATGCGAATCGTAAGTGGCGAGTGGGCACGTGATGCTGGACCCTCAGGGAGCGCGTGATCGTAGTTTAAAGTCCAGGGTCGCCTCTCCACCCTTAGCTGCTCACAATATGTTGCCCCCTTGTCGCACTTTTGCAGCGACTTATTTCGGGGGCCCATACAGTGAGAGGGCGAGTCACCACCTGCCAACATATTTTTACTTTATTTTAGTAGAAAGGCAGGTGCCATAGTTTCCCATAGTCCCCAATACCAGTCCATTTAGCATCCCAATCCATAGCCCAATTATTAAATTTCCATACCCTGCAATAGTCCTACACCGGCCGCGGACTGCCTAGGGCTGTATCTCTATAGTGCAATCATGGGCAGGCTGCGGCTGGTGTCCCACAACACATTAAAATTCTCGAAAGGGCCTCTGCGTGTTGGATCCGTGTCCCCACGTAAGCCTTCCAAAGATCCGGGTACTGTCCTTCTGGTGGTACCCGAGTATTATGGAAATGAGAAACATAATAATAATAAAGGCGTAGGGATGTGACGACCCCATCGCCCACGGTTGGAATATCTATTGTCTACGTGACAACAGATATTCCACCCGTGCAATCAGTCAACCCGCAGGACACCTTGTGGCGTGGTGTCGGGGAGTAGCGACCCCGCGGGAACCGAGTGCTCCCGGGGGAGGCCCCTGTCTTCATCTCCGGCTCGCCTTCACCGGCCGGTCGGAGTGAAGCCTGACGAGGACAGGACCCCCACCTCTGGCTTGCCTTAACCGGCCGGCCAGAGTGGAGTCGCGAGAGCTTTTAGCTCGAAGGGTGGATGCGAATCATAAGTGGCGAGTGGGCACGTGATGCTGGACCCTCAGGGAGCGCGTGATCGTCGTTTAAAGTCCAGGGACGCCTCTCCACCCTTAGCTGCTCACAATATGTTGCCCCCTTGTCGCACTATTGCAGCGACTTATTTCGGGGGCCCATACAGTGAGAGGGCGAGTCACCACCTGCCAACATATTTTTACTTTCTTTTAGTAGAAAGGCAGGTGCCATAGTTTCCCATAGTCCCCAATACCAGTCCATTTAGCATCCCAATCCATAGCCCAGTTATTAAATTTCCATACCCTGCAATAGTCCTACATCGGCCGCGGACTGCCTAGGACTGTATCTCTATAGTGCAGTCATGGGCAGGCTGCGGCTGGTGTCCCACAACACATTAAAATTCTCGAAAGGGCCTCTGCGTGTTGGATCCGTGTCCCCACGTAAGCCTTCCAAAGATCCGGGTACCGTCCTTCTGGTGGTACCCGAGTATTATGGAAATGAGAAACATAATAATAATAATAAATTCTTTATTTCAGAACAATTTAGTCCCATAATTTACATGTATACAATTTTAATAATTTTAATACAGAAAAACCAATGAAAAACATAGGCCATTACTTAATTATATCATAATAATTGAGATCCAAGTTTTATACAAACTACTAGTTATATTTCTGTCAGCCAGACTGCGTACAATTTTATTTCTACACTTGTAAACTCTGGACATAAATGTAGCAATTCTGTGTCTCTGGATGGCATTCAAGGAGTTTACTCTAAAGTTGCTATACATCTCCGAAGCGCTGAGATTATTTAAAGATATTAGAATATATAAGCTTCTTGGCTGACACTCATCTGCTTTAAATGTTACTAGCTGTATATTTTTACCCTAATTTAAAGGAATCTTAGTACGCTTTGTCAGTCGTCAAATAAAAACTTGAGAGATGTCAAGGGACACCCGTATGAAACGAAGTTACTAAAATAATGGCTTGCTTTCTATGAGAGGAAGAGTCCATTCCTATTGAATAATATAAACCACATCCTTTATCTTCACTTTATTTTACACTATTAATATTAAAAAAAACATTTCACTTTATTCGATCATTATGACGTATTTGGATGTTTAAAACAAGACTGTATAGTGTATATGTCGTATAAAGTGCATTTTATTTTCTTAGGAGCTAGGAATTAACTCTTATCGAGTTTATTTTGGTGTAAAATTAAGTTGAAGGTGGCAAATATTAAATTCTAGTGCCAAACTACCAACCATCTGCCAAATATTGAAATTTGAAATGCCAAGTGTCAACTGTCAAGTGTCAACACGTTATACACATACAATGATGAAATGTCATCAAAGTTCAGAATTATAGAGAGGAGTTAATTAATATTTAAAACCATACAACATACAAATTTTCATATAAGAAGATCGTATTGTAAAATAAAAGAATAAGAATTCAATACAGGTGTGCATAATATTATAAATTTGGAAAATGACGTTTATACCTAGCTGGGAAGAATTTGAAAAATCTGCGGAAATGTTATATTTACGCGATCCAAAAAACACACGTTACAGTATCAAATACTCACATTCAAAAGGAGTATTTCTTGTAAAAATAACTGATAACAAAAAGGTAACTGCTTTTTCTATAAATTTGGAACATAATATGTCATACTTAAAAGTTCTAAGCAAATATTTATCCAAAAATCATATCAAAAATCTGTGAATGTTAGAAAAGTAAATAATTCTTAATAGGTACAGCTACTATCATAAAAAGGTTCTATTAGTGTATTATGGATATAAAAGTTAATAGGAGTTTAATTGATTAATTTAAAGAATAATCCCTATAACTACATTGTATAAAACAAAGTCACTTTCTACAGAGAAGTCCCTATGTATGCTTAAATCTTTAAAACTATACAACGGATATTGATGCGGTTTTTAATAGATATATATAGATAGATAATAGAAAAGCTAGTTATATAATATACTAGATTTCCGCCCGCGGCTTCGCCCGCGTTTTCAAAGGAAAACCCGCATAGTTCCCGTTCCCGTGGGATTTCCGGGATAAAACCTATTCTATGTGTTAATCCAAGTTACCCTCTATATGTGTGCTAAATTTCATTGTAATCGGTTCAGTAGTTTTTACGTGAAAGAGTAACAAACATCCATACAAACTTTCGTCTTTATAATAGTATTATGATAGTTAATTCTAATGCCGCGCAATGTACCTAATATCGCAACAAGTTAATTCTTCCATGTAAATTGTAATATAACCTTATTTTTTAAATGTTAATGCATATTATGTGACATTAATATTGTAAAGTTCTATATCAATTATTATTAAATAATTTATGATTGTAATATGTCCTCTTAACATATCTTTTCCTCTTTTTCAGTGTCTTCAATATAAAACTGAAGTTCAACAAGATGTAAGAAAAATAGACAACTTTATATCAAATTTAATTAGACATATGGCCTCTAATGAAGTATAAGCAATAAAAAAATTAAGTAAGAAGTATGTTTTATTTTATTGTGCTCAAGAGTTTTCTACGGATACTCTTTAATATAGAGATATGGTTCTCCTCACCTCTATGGTCTATATGTTAAGAAGGTTAAGAAATGGACCATTTTTTTATACAGAGGAAAAAAAGAGTGTGTTCAAATAGCATCCTGATAAGGCCTTCCAACATACTAAAACTCCTTAAAAAAAGCAGAGAAATTGCTCAAAGGTTTGCAGTACCATAATATCATTTGTATCTACTGAACTATACAGTGTGCCAGGGATTTAGTGTATAAAATATCTTTACTAATGAGTCTAATGACATAAAGCTGAAAAGTATGTTTGTTTCTTTGAACAACTAATCTCAGTCTGTCTATGCTAAGTTCTTGTTGTAACAGTTGTATAGATATTTAAACATAATCAGCATATTGTAATGCACTTACAATATACCCTGTGCATATGTATGTCACCATCATCTGGTTGAATTTGCTATTACTATTTGATTGAATGGCTGGCGCAATAATTGAATGACTAGGCCGAATGTTGATTTAACAAGCGTCACTCAACATCAACTAATTAGCGGATTTTAACATAGCCCTTTGAACAGAGCGGATATAACGCTCGGCATATTGTTGACGACATTTGCTTAGAATTTACTTTTTCCACAAGAAGCGAGTCGACTTGCGTCCTATTTCTGTGTACTTACATATAAAAAAAAAATTAACCTAATCCACCTTCTTATCTCAATCAACGACTATGCTAAACAAATACTAAATGATGTTCAATCAACATGTTAAACACCTAAGTTAAACACAGAGTAAGTAATATATTACACAAAGTGACTCAGCCGACTCGGTCTCATTTTCACCTAATCCCCCTTTATTGATGAAATTTCAAATTTGGTACAGTATAGACTTCAGAGAGGATATAGGATAGGTTTTATCCCTCAAATCCCACGGGAACATGCACACAGAAATACAGAATACAGATTCTGAACTTGAGCGTGACCTTTCTGTTTGTATACTCGTGTCTACTTAAATAAACATAATTAAAAAAATCATGTTTATTTATTTTCATACTCCATATATGAAAGGAGAATTACAATAACAGCCAACAGATATACGTTCTGTGACCAACAGGACAAAATAAAGACATTTTCTATTAACTAGACTGCACCAAAATATTTGTTTTTATAAAATATGATCTATATCATATATGGTTAAGGTTGCTTTTCCTTACAAGTGGAAGCTAACCAAAAACGGTCCGAGCGAGAACACTCCCAAAAGGAAATGGTCCTTGTCTAACGTTTTGACAACTCATTGCTCAACCAATCATTGAAGTTTATTTAGAAATGGTACTTAGAGCGTTTTCACACTATCCGATCCGATATCGGATATCGGACGCCGATAGCCGATATCCGATATCGGATACGATTTGCCCTTTCACATTGTCCGATAAAATCGTTCCGATATCATCATGAGTGTTGCCAGAAATTTTTAGAGAAAACTACAACTAAATTGCCAGTTGATAAAAAAAGGTATAATTATAAAAAATTCAAATGATAGATCATAGTTGTACATACATTAAAAATAACTACATTAAAAAAAACAACTTCAAAAAAAGAATAGTAAAATGTAAAAAGATTTGATATCATTAATTACTGCATATTATTTAGATGTGCTATTTACTAAATAGATTTGATATCGGTCATTTGTATAGTTTATGTTAACACATTATTATAAATTAAATAAATTTATATCAACCTACTACAACAATACAATAAACAGCACAACCAACATCCGAGTAGGAGGAGGAACGAGGCAGAATGAGTTTAAATAAAGATGATAGACACTAATGTTTTCGAAGATAGATATTTGAATTTAAGAACGCAATATATTTTTGTTTACTTCAGTTCAGCCAATTGCCGTATATTTTAATACGGTAATTAAAATAGCTGCCGTATAAATCGTATTTTTAATGCCTATAAATACTTAAATGTGTGTTTTCTTAATAAAAAAAGGTTTCTTTTAATAGAAAGGGTTTTAGGCAAAGAATTTTTTTTTTTAAATTTAGCGCCCTTTAAGACTGAAAATACACAAACTAGTGCTTTTTTGCTGTTGGTATACTGCCTTTTCGAAAATTGAGTTGGCAACACTGAACATTATTGTCCGATAGCCGCTGGCATATCGGTGTCGGCTCCGATATCCGATATCGGACCGGACAATGTGAAAGACAGGTACATATTTCATACATTTTACTTCCCTCCGATATCGGATATCGGCTATCGGCGTCCGATATCCGATATCGGATCGGATAATGTGAAAACGCTCTTAGGGTGATCATGAATTTTGTTTCACTTTGCACCATCTTACACACACACTTTTACGATACAATATACGTACACTATGTTTTAGTTTATTTTTTTCATACATTAAATTAGGTAGCGTATCATCAACATTATAATATAATGTATTATGTACAGTGTACTGGACATTTACCCACTCGCTTTTTAAGAAATTTGCCCCTTATTTTGTTGAGCCGTGGTCACTTAGTTAGAAAAAGACAAGTTGGAACGAAAAATGCTTTCACTCGGACTTATATTTGCGCCTTGGATCAAAGTCTAGAATGTCTTTGGGGCAAAACGACAGTTCTTTTTGTCTGTTAGAATTTCTATCATACCTATATATCAAAACAAAGTAATAGAAATAATGTTTATTTAATTTATTCAAATGATTAGTTGTAATCTTGCTTGTAATGGAATGGATGGCATTAAAACCACACGGATAAGTTTTGTTAAATTAATGGCAACATTAGTAAAATAATTCGGCCAATAGCCTTGTATTCAATTAGCAATTTATTTTATGAAACCATTAAAACGACAGCAAAAGTTACTGTCAAAAATGTTGATGGACATTGGACATGTTATTTTACTGTCATGCAGTGTGAAACATAAATAAAGCGTATTCGTTTTAAATAAATCATGACTTAATACTCAAGCCTAAAATGTTAAAATTAATTAATATACTTAGAAAAGTAACTGGAACTCACATATTTTATTTTTATTAATCACATTATGGATGGTTTAATTCACGCGGCATTGGAAGCAGAGGCAAGTAGTACTTATTATTTTTTAATTAGTTTTGAGGATATTTTGTAAAATTTACTTAAAAATTCTTAATTTAATAATAATATTTGTTACAGGTTATACTTAATCGGGCTAAACATGTGAATTCAAACCTAATGCATTTTGACAGTGGTGTCTCAGAACATAAAATGACTTGGACCCATGAAAAAATGCATCTAGCAGAATCTGTTGATGATACCAGAATGAAGTTTCAACGTAGCGCCAGTAGCTCGTCGACAAAAACAAGTGAAAAGTTTGATTTATTTAAAAAACTTCATGAATTGTACAATGATTTGAGCAGAGATGAATTATCCCAAGCAAGCTATGTAAGTTCTTAAAAAGTTGTTATAATCAAGATAATACACAAATATTTTATTTATAATTTTTAATTCATGAAAGCAGTATGCTTTATTATGTATGGGATAGTAAGTATCATTTTCCTTCCATGCTAGATAATGTTAGAAAATTGTTATTTTCAACCCTATTTAAAGGAGTAGAAAACTTCCTGGTCACAGGAAGATTATAAAAACAAGAAATCTAGGATTCAAATCCTTTTAGAGATTATTCAAGGAATAAATATTGGCCTGTTAAGATGCAGAAGAGAAGAAGAAAATGCAGGGTTGTGCTGGGGGTTGTGAGGGAGATACATGTGTAGCCAAGATGATGTATAAAATTATTTATAAATAATAAACCGTTTTTTGTAATTAACCATTATATAATATTTTTGTAATTAATCATTATATCATAATTACACTTAAAAAGTAAAAAAAGTATAAAAATATTTTAGGAGGAAAATTAATATGCCTATGTCTTTATTGTCATAAATATGTTCTTATTACAGCAAGGGCTTAAAACTACATCATATTTACTAGAAAAGTTATTGGCTACATACAATCTTAATACTTTAATAATAAATTTGTATCCTGGTAATAAGGGTTACTCATTATCTCTTAAAGTCAATGGAAATACACAGTGTCTTCAACCACCTGATGGAAATGTGAGTAGAAAGCCTTCCCTAACAACATTATTATATTTTTGAACATTATTAAATGATTAATTTGTTATTGTACTTATTTTTGCCCAGTTGATACAAACTGTTTAATATTTTTTTCTTACCTTTTATAAGTAATCATTACCTTTATAATAATTCCACCTCCTAACTTGTATTAAATATTTTTCATCAAATAAGTTACATACATTTCATATAACTATTATATCTTGAATTTTAATATAAATTGAAAAACCTAAATCATTTTGACATATCTTCAGGGATCAACAAGTCAGGATGAGACCCTCATAGAGACTCCAAGATGGCCTTATGAGGAGGAAGAGCTCTTAAGTTATATAGACAATGAAGAACTGCCTGTGGTGCTATTGGATCTATTGGAATCAGAACACTCTTGCTTATTTTATTCAGGATGTATTATTGCTCAAGTCAGAGACTACAGACAGGCATATCCAAGTTTTATGTGTGATACCCATCATGTTTTATTAAGGCCCACCAATCAGGTATATAATAAATGGAAAAGTTATCATCAATGTACAAGTTTATTATCATAACACATTTAATTCATAATATAATTTTTTTTTAATTTTTTTAGCATGATCAAATCTTTTGATAGTAATCTTTCTTAATTTTAAGTTATATTTATCTATGTATGTGTTAAAATTATGATACAATATTGTAAGAATTATTTCTTAAATAAAAAAAATAAATATTTCAATATTTTTTTATTCATAAACTCATACATTTTTTGTAAATTACAGAGTATAATAACAGATGCAATGTGCATTGGGAGTCGATGTGGGTGGGCAGGTGAGGAACGCAGTGCATTAGAGGCAGTTGAGGCAGCATTAGTTCATGCGGCTGCCCCACCTCTGTGCCTTGAACCTAGACCTGCAGTGGGATTGTTAGCAGCTCGGTTGCATGCTGCTCCACGATTATTTAATACACCTCGGATACGGCGACAGGCGAAACGATTTTCACAGGTTTTTCTTCTTTTCTTTTCATGTGATTGTGAAAAGATCAGCCGCTCATATTGGGTTTTATAAAACTTTCTCATTTTAACAGGTGGCTGTGAATAGAAAGAGGAAATTAGACCAGTTTACACATTATCATGGTTTAGAATTATTGGAGTTAATACATCGACAGAGGGCGAAAAATAGTAGACAGTCAGTACCTCATACACGACTTACGTCGAAATATCCGAAAAAACCACCAGAGGTGATTATTTTATTACAAGCAAAAGTCATCATACGTAATTAAGAATTTTATTAATTTGTAGTGATGTTTGTTTAACAGGTGTTCAAACCAATTGAACCGCCAAAAATGGAGCCATTACCTTTAGCTTTACCCTCGGAACCAAGTGGACCATTACGGCTGGCTCGAGCGTATGAGCGCCCGAGACCTACACCCGACTGCCAACCTCAATTAGTTGAGGAATATATTTTGGAAACGGAGAAAACTTCACCGCATGCTGGAGCTGGTTTCTTCCACATAAAATTGAGTATATTGCAGAGGCCATCAGATCAGGAATTCTTAGGGGAATTATATGTAGATAGAGACCATGTAGAAGGTGAACGGAATGGCGCCGCTTGTCGCTTTACTTTAGGTATGAATATTCATATTCCCATCAATATTAATTAATAATTATAATTTCTATTGACAAAGTAAATAACAAAAATGATTTATGTTGCAGTGATTTATTAATTTAATTTAATGTACTTTAAGGTTCACGGTTACAAGCAAATAAGTATATACAACAGTTCACCGAGATATTCACAGAGGAAGGTCGAAAGTCTGTTAGGATAAAGCACATAGTACCTGGTCAATTACCAAGAGTATCATTTACTGGTGGCATGAGAGAAATTGTGAGTTTCATTATAATATACTTAGAAAAGTAACTGGAATCTGTAATATTTTATTGTAGTGTGACAAGAAATTGAAAATATAAACACTGTTCGGAATAGATAAAATAATTAAATGGTCACACTGATAGCGGAAACGCGATGTATTCAATTGGCGACGAAGCGGGGTTCGCATTCGGTTATTGCATTCTATGGGAGTCCGCCAACCGCGCCGCTAGTGTGAAGTCGTGTATTTAGTGTTGTTCGGCCGCCTCGGAAGTTACTTACGCGCGCATCGGAGCGTGTCGTCGATTGTTTTACGTGCTGACCACGTAGTAAATTAGTAAAATCGGCCCGCGGAATTGTTAATTGTACTTTTTATTGATATTAGTAATCACGCGCGGACGCGAGTTATTTATGTGAGAAGAATTTTAATGGCGACGTAGTGTGCCTGGCAGAAGTGGTGACTATATACATTAAATTGTCTCTTTTCTTTTTATTTTATCTTATGTAATTTAAATTATTCCCGTAATTATAGTTTTTCCTCCCCAAAAAGGGCGCCCTATTGTTTTGACTAATTGACTGACCGACACACCACATATTTATGGAAGCAGCGCACGAGGCTTCAGGTATGTGCGTAGGATGTATGTATTTAACTATTGTTGTATTATGGTAGCAGAGAAAAATAAATAACAAACATAATTTTTGGTAACCAGAGCGTGGTTAAAATCCACCGACCTCTGGGTTGTAGGGCCCAGCGTAGTTAAAACGGAAATTTTGGTAATAATAATTACGATTTTATATGTTCGGTTATGACATTACGGTAGGTATTTTATATGTTCGGTTATAGCATTTAAATTGTCATACATATAATTTTCGTAAGAAATATCGGCAATTTATAACAATGGTTGAATGTTTCAATCCTAGGTACATTAATTGCGTCAAGTCATTATAAGGTTAAATCAAAGTCATAGGTATTGCGTCATACTGTGTTGAGTGATTAATTGCGTTCTAAGAATAGAACATTCGAGATTCGGATAAGTACATTTGATATATTGTGATAGTTTGTTTATTTCAATACGGTTTTTTGAATTGTGTTTTACGTTCTAAAAATGGAACTTTCTATATTCGAATAAGTGCATTTGATGTTTTGTTATACTTTGTTTATTCGAATACGGTTATTTGTTTTTTGACTTGCGTTTTTCATTTGTGTTTACGGAAAGTTTTTGTTAATTAAAAATGGCTGCATCTCACAAGGCGCAGTTAGCCGGTGTTTTGCGATGGCTAGGTTCAGCCGTATTGAATATATCGCGTCAAGATCGCATTCAGGCCCTTTTGTCCCGGGGAGAGGTTTTGGAAGAAAAAATGAATGATTTATATAATTCTTATCGGGCATTGTATGCAATGAATTTAGAACCAGAGGTTATGGATAGAATAAGTGCGGATGTAGATCAGGCTGAGGATTTGGCGGACCAAATACGACAAGCCGTGGGACAAATTAAGTCCACGGTCCAGCCTGTTGGTGATCTACCATATAAAGAAAATTTATTTACGTCCGGTGGAATAATAGGTCGGTTGCCTAAACTAGATTTACCCCATTTCGGTGGCGATTTAAGCCAATGGGTGGCATTTATTAATTTATTTGATAGTTTGGTTCATAATAGATGTGATTTAACACCTGCTCAGAAATTAGCTTATATGTTGGCTAGTCTCACCGGTGAGGCTAAGGGTTTGGTCCAACATTTGGAACTCGTTGATAATAATTATTCTATAGCGCGGGATTTACTTATGCGTCGGTATCAAAACATCCGCCGGTTAGCGGATAATCATGTTGCGGTAATTTTAAACTTGCCACATATTAATAAAAATTGTAATTTACGGACTCACTTATTAAATCCTTTATTAGTGGCGATTAATGCGTTGAAAGGTTTAAATTTACCTATAGACAGTTGGTCGTTTATTTTATTGCATATTGTTTTACAAAAATTAAATGTTGATATGCGTAACCGGTTCGAACAGGAATACGGCGGGGACTCTTCCACTCATCTCCCTTCGTTTGAAGATTTTATTCGTTTTTTGGAGGATGAGTGTCGCAGGCAGGACAACGTCCCTTTGCCGTCGCCGGCCCCGGCCCCCGCGAGGCCCCGGCCGCCGCCGGTGCGCGCGGAGCGCCGCCCGGACCAGTGAGTGTATAATGTAGTTGCGGCCCGGCAGCCGGACAATTGCTGCTCGTATTGTAGGGCCCCTGGTCACGGTGTAGTTTCTTGTTATAAGTTTTTGGCATTACGTTTTCAGGCGCGACGTAATATTGTGCGACAGCGCAGGTGGTGTTACGGTTGCTTAGGCTCCCACCTCGTGTCGCAATGCAATTATTCTCGACCGTGCAAGCAGTGTGGTGGTAATCACCACTTTTTACTTTGTGGCAACAGGAACGGGACGCCTCCGCCGGCTGCTCCGGCGTAGGACGCTGTTGTCAACAATCGATTGGAAGGTAATAATGTTGATAATCAATGGGCAGGTGGTGTGCAGGTTAACAGACCTCGAGTTTCTGGTCACACTTACAGGCGCGGTGGCAGAAAGGTTAACTCAAATTATCGGAGCCAGGCACGTCCCCCCATGGGCGGGGGTGGTAGTAGACGTCAAGTATATCGGGCACCGGATGTGTCGCGACCATTTAGGGCCCGGGGCCCTAGGGGCCCTGGGGGGCCCAATGTATCTCGGGTTGCTGCTGATCAGCAACGATCTGATTCTATCAATCCTTTGCAGTTTTCGGAGTGGCCTCGCTTAGGACAGCGAGGATCCCAGCGAGATTATTGACTCGAACACACGCCGTCTCCATCTAAGTCTTCGACCTCTCCTGTTACTGTTTTGTTGCCCACCGCTCAGGTTTGCGTCGCCTCCCAATCGGGTGAGCAGGTTGCGGCGCGAGCGATTTTGGATTCTGATGCACAGGGGAGTTTGGTGTCGAGAAGTTTAGTGGAGCGGTTGCGGCTGCGTGTTGTTCCTGCCGCGAATAGTATTTTTGGTGTAGGCGGAGTTAAGGTGTCCGGTTTAGTGGGACAGGTCTCACTCACCTTCTCTCCTCTTAAATATTCTTTTCCTCGTATTTCAACGTCTGCTGTTGTTTTGGATAATGTTATGGGAAACCATCCGCTTGTTAAATTGCCATCGGAGGTATTTGAACTTGCAACTCAATTGAATTTAGCTGATGCCAAATTTAATATTCCAGGTCCAGTTGATTTGCTACTCGGTGCAGATGTTTTGGGAAAGCTACAGTTTGGAAAATGCATTCATCTGCAACGTGGTGGGTTAGTAGCCGTCTCAACAGACCTTGGTGATGTCATCATGGGCCCTGTATTTTCATTATGTGTTTTTAGTGAAGAGGATGGTAACTTGAATGTAGGACTCTCTCTCGCTGAAGCGGTTCAGCGTTTTTGGGAAGTTGAGGAGCCCCCTACAGCACGCCGTGATAACCCAGAGCATCTGGAATGTGAGCTGTTCTTCCAGAATAATACAGGTCGTCTCTGTTCGGGTAGGTTTGTCACGAGGTTACCTTTTCTACCGTCTCGTCCTCCATTAGGTCAGTCTAGAATGCTAGCTGAAAAAAGGTTAGCATCTATGGAGCGACGTATGAAGAGGGATTCGGCATTTCGTATTAAGTATGTTGAGTTTATGAAAGAGTATTTAGAGCTCGGTCATATGTCTGTTTCTAATTTTGATTGGAGGTCGCAGGAGCACTACTTTATTCCACATCATGCGGTGTTTAAGGGTGGTAAAATAAGAGTAGTTTTTGATGGCTCTGCGCCCAGCTCTAATGGCGTATCATTAAATCAATGTTTGCATTCGGGTCCTAAGTTGCATCGGGATATTGGTGATATTTTAACAAATTTTCGTAGGCATCAGGTTGTGTTTGTTGCGGATATTAAAATTATGTTTAGACAGACTGTTATTCATCCAGAGGATCGTCGTTACCAGTTGATTTTGTGGCGAGAGAAAGAATCAGATCCTATTTCGGTTTTTGAGTTGAATACTAATACTTATGGACTTAGGTCGAGTCCTTTTATAGCTATTCGTTCTTTATTAGAATTGGCAGAACGAGAGCATTTGCGTTTTCCTAGAGCTGCTGAAGTTTTAACTAGTGATGTTTTTGTTGATGATATCTGCACCGGTGCTGCTAATGAAAGGGAAGCGTTGATACTGCGCGATGAGCTGATTGATATTCTCAAGGCGGGTGGTTATGAATTGAGAAAATGGTTGTCGAATTCGCCAGCTGTTCTTGCAGGTTTACCTGAAGACCACCAACAGGATCCTTATATTTTTCAGAATACGGATAATCCGGACGCCATCGCTGTTTTAGGGGTTCAGTATCAACCTATTTCAGATGTATTTACATTTCGAGTTCAAGATTTGGATGTTGTTAAAACATGGACGAAGCGTACCGTACTTTCGACTGTTGCTAGGATATATGATCCTAATGGTTGGTTGGCTCCAGTCGTGTTTTTGGCAAAGTGCTTTATACAAAAGCTTTGGTTACAGGGATTGACATGGGACGCCCCATTGGTGGGTGATTTGTTAAACGTTTGGATTAAATTTGTTTCGTCCCTCCCTGATATTGAATTTGTTAGAATAGATAGGTCGTTACTACCATCGGGTAAATGCGTAGTAGATATTCATGGTTTTTGTGATGCTTCAGAGAGCGGTTTCGCTACTGCTGTCTATGTTCGTACGGTTAATAAATCAGGTGTTGTAACGGTTAAGCTTATTATGGCTAAAAGTAAAGTAGCTCCAGTTAGAATGCGATTAACTATTCCTAAATTGGAACTATCAGGTGCTGTACTTTTGACTCGTCTCCTTAATCACGTTAAATCGACGTTAGGTCAAAATATTAATATTAGAAGAATTTTTGCTTGGACTGATAGTCAGATTGTTCTTGCATGGTTGCAAGCATCAGTTCATGCATTGGAGGTTTTTGTTGCGAATCGGGATTCGCAAATTCAGCAATCGGTTGCTGTTTTAGAGTGTAGACATGTGCCAGGGGATGTTAATCCCGCTGATTGTGCATCTCGCGGTGTGAGGCTCCAGTTTTATTGAATCATTCGTTGTGGTAGGGTCCTGGTTGGCTGCTCCAACCAGAGAATTGTTGCCCTCAAGCTTCTATTAAGCTTTTTGAGCCTCTCCCGTGCATGAAGGTCCTTTCGGTTATAAGGGAGCCTGCACAGAATTAGATTATATATTAATATAGATCTTTTTTATGAACGCGGTTTCGTTCTTTAGATAAAGAGTTAGGTGAAACGGTTTTCACCTTCGGTATTTTGTAAATTGAAGTTGTACTTAATTCCAGGCCACTATGTCCTATTTCATCGGACCCAAATGACTTGGAGGTTTTGACTCCAGGACATTTTTTGATTGGGGGTCCACTTAATGCGCTCTCTGAATATCCATTTGAGAATACTCCGGTTAATCGGCTCTCACGTTTTGAACTGCTGCAACAACTTTCTCAGAGTTTTTGGAAACGGTTTAATTTAGAATATCTTCATTTGTTGCAGCAGCGTGTTCGCTGGACAGATAAAACGGATCCACCAAAGGTCGGTGACCTCGTCCTAGTTAAGGAGACGAATATGCCCCCACTGTCTTGGAGACGTGGTCGAATTTTGCGGCTGTTCCTAGGCGCGGACGGTATTCCGCGAGTTGCAGAGGTCCTGGTAGGAAATTCTGTCCTTAAAAGAGCTGTTGCGGGCTTGTCGCGGCTGCCCGTTATGTAGGTTCTATCCTTATCCTCTGGTTTTGGACTCAGTCAGGTTTTGCCTGACTGGGACGGGGGAATGTTCGGAATAGATAAAATAATTAAATGGTCACACTGATAGCGGAAACGCGATGTATTCAATTGGCGACGAAGCGGGGTTCGCATTCGGTTATTGCATTCTATGGGAGTCCGCCAACCGCGCCGCTAGTGTGAAGTCGTGTATTTAGTGTTGTTCGGCCGCCTCGGAAGTTACTTACGCGCGCATCGGAGCGTGTCGTCGATTGTTTTACGTGCTGACCACGTAGTAAATTAGTAAAATCGGCCCGCGGAATTGTTAATTGTACTTTTTATTGATATTAGTAATCACGCGCGGACGCGAGTTATTTATGTGAGAAGAATTTTAATGGCGACGTAGTGTGCCTGGCAGAAGTGGTGACTATATACATTAAATTGTCTCTTTTCTTTTTATTTTATCTTATGTAATTTAAATTATTCCCATAATTATAGTTTTTCCTCCCCAAAAAGGGCGCCCTATTGTTTTGACTAATTGACTGACCGACACACCACATATTTATGGAAGCAGCGCACGAGGCTTCAGGTATGTGCGTAGGATGTATGTATTTAACTATTGTTGTATTATGGTAGCAGAGAAAAATAAATAACAAACAAACACAGATATCAAATAAAGAGTTGTAGATGTAATGTAATTAGCTTGCAAAGTACTAATAATTGTTAAAAAAATCAATTCCTTCTGTTATTATCTCTCTTTAGTAGAAACAGTTAAGAGTTGAACCTAAATTTTATTCTATATTCATTTGCATGACGATATATAAATCTATGTGTTACATCATAAAATTTATATAGTACAATGATTGTCCATCAATTAGATTCATCCATTGTCACTGAGCATCAATGACTCATTCAGTGCATGTTTCAATATATTCTGGTTTACATTTTGATAGTTGCATGTAAGGCTGTTGCATGTTGTATTTACCTGAACTAGCCAAATAGAAATAATGAATACAAATACATGCTCTCATTGATTTACTTATTAATTTTACTAGACGATGTTTGTTGGTCTACTTGACTTATATTACATAATATCATAATAATATATTAAAAAGATGGCTAATTTGTAGTAGCATTGTGCATTTAGTAAATGTATTTTCTAATGTGTCATGGATTTCAATAAAAAATGTGTATCATCACATACAACAAGAAATCTAAGGCATATTTAAAATTTTGTAGAATAATTGTAAATAAATTTATATTGCAGCAACAAGGACAGCATTTATTGTTGCAGCAGAGGGCAGCGGCTGCCAGTAATTCTACTGTTCAAACACATGCCACCACCGTTCCTGTTGTGTAAGAATTTAAACCATTTGTCTAATTAATCTTATAATAGTTTATATTTATAATTAATAATGCTTTCATTTATTTTATCATGCTTCTCGAATAATTTGTACAATTTAATTTAATTTACTTCCTAATATTTAATTGATTACAATTTACAATATACATATAATTTTTTAAGTAATGTTTAATTTAATATTATAATTTAGCCAATATTCAATGTAACATAATATGTATCATAAATAAATTTTCAGCACGTCAGCAATAGCTACACCAACTGCTCATCCAAATACCAGGCAACTGCCTATATTGGTGAGTATTCAGAGTATCCTACTTCCTATCCTATCCTATCCTACTATTATTTATATTTTTTTTATAATATAAATGCGAGTTTGTGAGGATGTGTGTGTGTTTGTTACTCTTTCACGCAAATACTACTGTACCGATTACAATGAAATTTAGCACACATATAGAGGGTAACTTGGATAAACACATAGGATAGGTTTTATCCCGGAAATTCCACGGGAACGGGAACTATGCGAGTTTTTCTTTGAAAACGCGGGCGAAGCCGCGGGCGGAAATCTAGTCTTGAATATGTTTATTTATTTTATTCATAAATTTTATTATATTTAATATCAAGTTTATAACACAATATTCACATAATATTATTTGTGTATCTCATATCTTAAATGTATTATAATGAATAATTATGTATTTACTCAACAATTTTGTGTAACAAGCTAAGTGTGAAGATTTTATTATTTAATATGTAGATTTAAATATGTGGAAAATTGAACAACCATATATTTTTGCATATTTTATTAATACAAATAACAATTTTAATACCAAACTTAAAATATGCACCATTTTTCAGCAAGCGCAACTGCAGCAAGTTGCCACCGTTGGTACTGTCGGTGGAGTGACCGCGGTCGGCACGGTCGTGGGTACAGTCGGCAACGTCGCCAATGTTGCCAACGTTGGCACGGTCGTCGGGACCGTTGGCAACGTCGCCAACGTGGCTAACGTGGGTAATGTGGCCAACGTGGGTAACGTACCCAATGTTGGCACGGTTGTGGGTACGGTCGGCAACGTAACTACAGTGCCGGCTGTGGCCAGCGTTCCTGCGGTTGCGGGCGTTGTTGAGTCAGCTCTCAAACAGCAACCTTCGCCCACACCACGGCTGTCTCCGCAAGTAAGTATAAATAAATTATTTTTGTAGTATTTTAATCATTTTGTTTTTTTTTCCTATATTTGAAATGGATTATAAAAAGAACTTGAATTGTTACTATTTCGTTCAATCATTTTTTGTTTGTGTGTTCTACAGGTTCACGATATACATTCGACGCAGGCGTCCACAAATCAGCTGTTGGCTCAACAATTAACGAATCCTCCACAACCACTCAACCCACAGAAAATGCAATCGGCGATAATTCACATACAACACCCCTTGATGTCTTCTGCTGGCACATCACAAGTAATCTTACTTTACTACTAAGTGAATTTACCATGAATAAAGATTTTCGTACCGTGTTTGTTTTGTGTTTAACCCATTGAGCCCCGAACGGCCCAATCGGTCCACGACACAAATAGATTTTCTATTGTGTCTGTGATTCCGGGGCCTGAGTTATTAACGTCCGTGTTTTATAACTAAGCAATCCCGCCGATTAAAACTTAAGTATTATTATTAATACTAATTTATTTGGTACAGGTTCAGACTATTCAATATACGAGTGCAACGACTACGCAGCAAAAGACAACAGTTACAAAGCCGAGGTCGACAAATCCAGCGATCAACGCTCTCGTCACCAGTCTTATGAATTCAGCGCAGCAGTTCCAGCAAGGTGAGTATAATTATTGTGAAAATGTTCGCCGGTTCTTTAATGATACTGTTTCATCATTAATTTTCAAAAGGAATAGTGAAAAGTATATAGTGAAAATGAATATAGGAATAATGTTGAGTAGGTATTTACTGCCCTATAATTTTCTACCCTATGTGTATAATCATAAAGTTAAAATTCCATTGCAGCTGCAAACCAAAATGCGGCAAAGTCAGTGGCGAGTACAGCTAGCAGTAACGCTACGATATTGAACTTGCTCAATAGCGCGCCCGCAGCAATGACGCACGTGACATCATCAGCGGATAACTCGCTTGAGCATAAACTGCTAACTCGAACGGTGTCCATTGCGGGCGCGAGACTCATTGCCGCAACAACTGCGTCGCACACGCTGCCTACGTATACCCAGCAGGTAATGTAATGCGTACATGTCACATCATCAGCGGATAACTCTCTCCGAACACAAGCTGCTTACATGAACAGTGTCTATTGCGGGCGCGAGACTCATTGCCGCAACAACTGCGTCACACACGCAGCCCATTTATACACAACAGCAGCATATACAGCAAGTAATGTAATGCAAACGCTTCTCAATCGTTCTTATATACGTTAGTGGGAGACAGGAGTTTCAGAGAAATTGAAAGTATAAAGTAAATTATCAATCAAAATTGTATGTTTTAACGATACATCTCTGGCATTTTTGTTAACAAACAATCCTCTGAAGTGTAATACACAAAAGTTTGAAATTTCTTACATCCTCAATGACCATAAGCAGTCTAGTCCAGCTATTATTATTTACCTATATTTATGGTATGAAAAATTCCAGGTTATGAGTGCATACACTCGTGACGGGGAATCAACGAACGTATCTAGTAGTGAGAGTGCGCTATTGGAGCGTTTGATGGGTGGTGAAGAGACTGCGACTGCGCAGGCGCATCAGCAGCAAGCGCAACCGCAGCCGCAACCGCAGCAGCAAACCGCGCAACCTGTGTGTCACTTACAGGTAACATTTTGCACCTTATAATAAAAAAATAAATCTATTTGAAATGAAAATTTATCAACCATTACAAGTTTCTTGCATTTTGAATCCTAAAGAACTAGGAATAAATATCATTATTGTAAATCATACTTGTGAATTGTGATACATGGATCTATGGCCAAAAAGGAAATTAATTGGTGGAACAATTTATGTTGTAATAAAAAATAAATTGTGTCGGTCGTGAAGGGGAAACCTAATGTTGAATATAATACAAAATTTTAAGCCTTTTAAAAAGTATTTCCTATTCGTTTTATTTTCATCTATTATATTTTTATAAAAAAAAAAAAATCAATCTCCTGCAGGGTGTGAGCCTGACATCGCTGCAGACGCTACAGGGGTTACAAGGGCTGCAGGGGTTGCCGGGGTTGGCGGGATTACAGGGTGTTCAGAATGTACAAGTACAGATCCCGGGGTTGGCGGCACCTATATCATTGTCTTTGAATGTGTCTGGTGCACCCAGTAGTTTGTTTGTGTCGGTGCCGCCGACTACTTCTGTGGTGCTTGCTAATCAGCCTTCTGTGCTCAGTTTGCCTATTGGTAAGTAGACTATAATATTTAGAGGTGTTTTAAATGTGACATATTTAAAGGCTTTCTATTAACTTAGTAGGTATTATGTGAAGCATTATTGATATCGTGAAAATTGAAAATTTAAATTTAGTTTTTTAAATGCCATATTTGAATCTCTAATATATTATAGAATAGCTATTATCATTTATATGTTATTATATTATGTATCCATTCTTACGAAAATATTGAAAAAGTCATGGATTTGACATTACAAAATTCTTAGGCACATTATAAACTTTACTTTATTGTGTCATTTAAATCAACGGATTTACAATTTCGCTTAAAATGTGTTCACGGTGAATCTTGTCGTCACACGATGGCCTTACGAAATTTATTTCAATCGTGCAAACGACCATGAACCTTCTTTAAATTGTGCGATGGCTTAATTTTGTCTGTAACGTAACCTAACGTATACCTATATAAACGTACTGATTCGCACGCCGTTTTATTGAACTTTAGCTATTGTGATTCTATTTGGTCACTTTACTAAATGAAATAACAAATAAAAAAATAACAGCAAGAACTGGCAATTCAAATTTTATTTTTTTCTGCATTCAAACCACAAACCATATCTGAGATTGTTCAATTTATCAAATAGAATAAAAGTTTCCAAAACAGCTAAAATGCCAATTCTATTGTTTCTCTCCTGTATTTAACCATCAAGAAATACCAGTAAGAAATCATATAATTCCACCATCGTTCTGCCCGACACAAGGCAAAGTTTCATGCTCACCACTTAGATCTTGGGCGTACGAGTTCAGTGCGTTTTTCTCGTAACTTTTTACCACGCATTACCAAATTATGGAATAGCCTCCCCGCAGCGACCTTTCCTAATGTCTACAACTTGAGTGTCTTCAAGAAGAGAGTGTACCTCCATCTCAAAAAGTCGGCAACGCAACTACAGAAACCCCTGTAGATGAATATGGGCGGTGGACTCGCTTACGATCAGGCGCTCCACAAGCCCGTTTGCCCACTCTAATATTAAAAAAAAACCGGCCAAGTGCGAGTCGGACTCGCGCACCGAGGGTTCCGTACAAACCTGCAATTTTTTTTTTCACGGGTTAAAGGCAATTAGATCTAAGTATTTGATATGAATTTCAACTTGATAACTCTACGCGTTCATGAGGAAAAAAGTAATAAGTTTATATTTATTAAAAAATAAATATATATTTTGTAATGTAACAAAAAATTTAAGGTTTTCGGAATTTTTCCTTTATATGTGCTATAAAACGTTGCTTCATGCCAAATTTCAAGATTCTAGGTCGACTGGAAGTACCCTTTAGGTTTTGATTCCCTTGCGAGTACTTGCGAGTTTCAAAATATGCAGCTTAAATTGCTGTTTCTTTTGATTGCGTTGACATAGAAGTTTGATTTTGTTACAGCTTAAAGGTATTATAGACCTGAGTATTTGGTATGAATTTCAATTTAATACCTCTACGCGTTTATGAGGAAATGGGTAGTAAGTTTAAAATTATTAAAAAAAAATATATTATGTGATGTAACTAAAAATTTATGGTTTTCGTAATTTTTCCTTTATCTATGCTATAAGACGTTGCTTCGTACCAAATTTCAAGATTCTGAGTTCACGGGAAGCACCCTGTAGGTTTTGATTCCCTTGCAAGTGTCGAAAATTTGCGGCATAAACGGCTGTATCTTTTGATTGTGTTGGCTTAGAAGTTTGATTTTTTCACAGTTTCAAGGGACAGTAGACCCGAGTAATTGATATAAATTTCAGCTTCATACCTCCACGCGTTCCTGAGAAAAAGGGTCTTGACAGATGGACGGACGGACGGACGGACGGACAGACGGACAACAAAGTGATCCTATAAGGGTTCCGTTTTTTCCTTTTGAGGTACGGAACCCTAAAAGACGGGTTGCACTCCGGGAGTGCCGGCAGAAGTGAAAACTTGATTATTAACGTTGAGCATGTTTGATATTTTGGAATGGTATCCGTCTTACGCTTTTTCGATCAGGTCACGTGTCTTGACGCGAGTTTAAGATTTTATACCCATTACAGAAAAAGTGCTCAACGCCGCTAAAGAAGTTTTCACGTCAAAAAATGTTAGTTTAATTATAATAATCCTCCATATGGTATCGCAGCGCAACTGATGTCAGCGGGCGTGAAGGGCGGTGTGCGCGGCGGCACGGTGCAGGTGGTGCGCGGCGCGCGCCCCGCCCGCCTCGCGCGCCCCGCACCGCGCGCCGCGCTGCAGCCCGCCGGTGAGACCATATTTATATGAAAACCTTTATTATTTGGAATATTCAACGGAATGGATTTATGTGATTGTATATCTACTATATAAAAATAAGTCAGGTTTTCCTTCCTGACGCTATAACTCCAGAACGCACGAACCGATTCCCACGGTTTTGCATTCGTTGGAAAGGTCTCGGGCTCCGTGAGGTTTATAGCAAAGAAAAGACCGTGTCTCTGGTGGCGAAACGGAGTTCGCCGGGTTTGCTAGTAAATTATAATAAAGTCGCTTCTCTCAGTCTCTTTGCCCTATCTATATGTATAATTACCGGCACGTAACTTGACCACTTTTTAGTGTAGTGGGGGAAGCTTGCGCATATAAAAATGTAATAAAACTTGATGCGAACTTTAACGAGAAGTCTGCCGGGCGCTATCCTTTGATCATTATTCTTTTGGGTGCGTGTGTGTTTTTAGATCAAGTATATACTTTAACTTTCCTCTTCTCATTTGTTGGGATGTATTGGTATTTTTGGAAAGATTTTGGAATTCTTCCAAGGTGTTGTACCTATTGCAAATTTCATCAAAATTGTTTTAACGGTTTATGCGTTACTTCGACATTATAAAGAAATTATATAGAATGGTTAACATTTCTTTTGATTGAAATATTTTGTATTTTCGTTCCCAGGCACTGCTCAATTCATCACTCAGCCCCAAACGCAAACGCTGAACGCGCACCAGGTGCGGCGGAAATCGAACCCGGACAGTTCATAGTAAAGACTTTATGTACACCACACTGCCGTTAGTTAAATTGTAAATAAGTGCAAGTAGATGAAATTTATTTAAGGTGACAGTGATGAGTGTATCCGTGCAATATGCGAATAGCCAATCGATGGAATCTAAACATTGAACTTATTTATGCCAGATGTTCAACTATTGTAAATTTATACGTAATATTTTAAAAATCGCCGAATGAGACTGACGAATTCATTTTGTTACGATAAATATCTCCAATATATAAAATAATAAAATAAAATAATAATTTTTAATCGTGCAAACGCAATATTTTATATACAAAGTTATCGTGTATATTTTTATGTCACAAACGTTATGTATGGGGTTTGAATGCGCATTAGTTTTTGCTTGATCATGACATGGATGTGGTTAAATTATAAGTAAAACTCCGTTCAATTACTTAACCAATTTTCTGCGTATTAAGGTTCAAATTAATTATTTTGATCCTTCATTTAAATAGCCATCTTTCTTTGCCTAGAAGCTTCCTGAAGTAAATCAGAACGAGGCATTGAATTTGATAGGCCGATGGATAAATTGCAATATATAAATTATGGTAAAATTAATCTAATTTAATTAAAGTAATCATGTATTTGAAAAATTTGAAAATATTTATTGCACGATTTTTTTAATCTTTTAATTAATTGCATGAAATTTGTGTTAATAATGATTTTAATTGTATTATTAAAGTGAAACTTTTATTACATCGTCTCAAACTTTTTGGTCTGTGTAGCGCATGTCGCGTGTCGGTCGGCTGCCGAGTAGGTATACCTACTCGGCAGCCGACCGACACGCGACATGCGCTACACAAAGCAGTGTTCGGAACCGTTCGAACAGTTTCACTTTTACCGTGGTTTCATAAAACCACACAACATTTTTTTTATAATTTTACGTGTAGGGTACGCGTATTCGTAATTTGAACCTTATTACGTAGTTCGAGAAGGCAATATTCGAACAGCAATATATAATTCTTGATCTAGCAGGGTGCATAATGCATATACTGGATTGTTATAGTTTCCTCTATGCTAGCGAACAATATAGTAAATAATAAGGCTGCTAAATACGATATTAACCTTATTCGATAGTAGTGTAGATGGCACCACATGGGTATTTTTTATATGTATCCAGAAAATGCATGCCTGAAACGTCAATATTCCACGTCGTTTACAACGTAAAGTGGTATGAACAATCAACGAATTAATTAAGTAGTAGGTGAATTATGTATAGGAAATATCAATCAGGTCGCTATATTTTCCTATTATATATTCCTTGTTCTTCTAGTCTTATAACTTGTTTGTACCACTGCTTACTAAATTTTTCAATTATAACTAACCCCATATAAAACATCCTATGCTTACTACTGCCCAAATAAGAGACTAGTGTATTGATTAAGGTTATATATTTACGAATAAGGAA
This sequence comes from Colias behrii, assembly GCA_029959065.1. Taxonomy (NCBI): domain Eukaryota; kingdom Metazoa; phylum Arthropoda; class Insecta; order Lepidoptera; family Pieridae; genus Colias; species Colias behrii. Next base: position 7,827,178 of record JARWMC010000005.1, on the reverse strand, counting down.
AATTTGTTCCTTGTTGTTCGTTTAAATTTATTGGTTTTCTCATGCAGTGATTTCTATAGATCGTATTACCTACAGTTTCTTCCTAAGGGAAGGATGAGTCAATTGTACTTAAAACGAAATTAAACCCGCTTGTGTTTCACATTAAAATCAGTATTATGGGCCAGTTCCAAGAAAAATTAATTCGTAATTAACCATTGAAGAAAGTACAAGAAACGTATACCTGTGTATTGTAAAAATTGTAAATTTGTATTATAATTGTTGTCGCGTTACATCACAATGAAATTAAAATAATGTTATATAATATAAGTTGAATTTGCGTCGTGTCACGTGTGTTACTGTGTTCAAAAGTTGTTGTTAATATATTTTATTTGTAAAGTCGTGGTTGACGGGTGATTGGTTTTAGGATTATCTTGGTTAGGACATAATTTTCTAATGGTAATATTTTATTGTATGAAAGCTGTCTTATTTTTAGCATTAAAACTGTTTTATTGGTTTGACGTTCACCCACAAAGGCTGTTCAATGGAAATATTAATAAATGAATTAGATATAGAAAAATAATAACTAAATATAATACGATTTTAATAAAATAGTAACGTTAAAAACATGTTCCTCGCGTTGTACAGAAATAATAAAACCAGTCAGAATTTTTAAAAAAGCTTGGCGCTATATATTTATTTTGACGAGGACTCTCTTGTAATGAAATATTTTATTGTTTTGAGCGTTGTGGTGCACAAATAATTTTAATTGGCTAATAATATTGTGAATTAAATGATTTAAAGTTTTAAGTAGACATAATTATGACCATGTCCATGTGCTTGTTTGCATACGAATGTTAATTTTGTGAAATGGTGTAGACTGATTTAAAAACGAGATCCGAAATGCCGAGTTTCGTGTCTCGTTTTAATCTCTTCATTAATTTATCATTGAGGTCGGAGTAGAGATCAAGTGTTATGTACAATCTGGCGCACAATTTTAATTATTTTATTAAACGTTATTTTATTTCATGCAAATTATATTTGTGTATTGTTGTATCGAATGTGTTAACAGCTTGTGGTTAGACCCGGAGCTTAGCTGTTTACACATTTTATAATATATATTTCTTGGATTTCCGATTTCACACTATTATTAAGTTTTATCAATTGTGTTCTTATAGCAACGGCAATAAGCGAAAACGTTCATAAATAGGTGATAGAGACGGTCGTGAAATACAAGAAATATATTTATTTTATATGAAGTAGTCAAATCGTGCGAATTGTTGATCTCATTTGTGTATGGACATGTAGCTCAATATCTAGAGGAATTTTTAAATATTAACTCAGAAATTTAACCGAATGTAAATGTCTATTATAGCGTATATTAATGTGTATATTTTTAAAAGGAGATTTTTTTATACAACCCAATATTATGTGACAGTCAGTTGTATAAAGTTTCCAGTGTCTTAGTACTTTATGTTAATGTAGGTAATGTAAATATATTTTAAAATGATATGTGATGTGCGTCTTAACGCTTATAACGAATGTATAATAAGATATATATGAATGCGTTGATGGATTTGTGTATAAATTGATATTGTATAGATTTACTGGAGTATGTTGTTCAGAGATTGACGTTTCGAACATGAATAAATAAGTTTTACACAATATTTGCATTATTAATATCTTTTCCTCAGCCATTTTATATTTATTGCTTTGTTTCATTTTAAAAACTGAAATGAATGTAATTGAATTTAATTGGGAACTGATTACGATGGTAAATTGAATTTAGATAATAATGAAATTATTAATTGATTGATGATTATTTATGTTGTTGCAAGTCGAGATGGAAAAGGAAGGGTTAAAAAAAGTTTCAACACAACATTAATTTGGTTAAAAAAGTATGCCTTTTTATTATTCTTTCAAATAGTCTTCATCTAAATTTATAAGAACATTGGACACGATCGAAGCTTTTTTACCGATAAATAAGTATAAATAATTTCATATTCACATAAATCTTATTTATACATACAATACATTATATTTATTTAATTTAATATCAGTCCTCTCAAAAGGTCCATTCTCTCCCTGCAAATAAAATTTAATATTTACACAGCGATAGGGATTCGCGTCTACATACATACATCAACAATTAACAATTAATAGATACTATTTACAAAATATATTTTTACACTCGCACACGCGTCCTTCACCATTCACGCACACACTAGACACATAGATCGCATTCACTCGATTTGGCATATGGATGGCGGCGTGACTAGCAGAGGTCGTCCCACGCGAGCCACCAGGGCGCGCGGCAGTCGTTGCGCTTCCGCCGCCGCCGCTCCGCGCGCTCCGAGCGCCGCGCCACGAAGCGGATGTTGTAGGGGTCCTCCGCCAGCTCGGGGTAGCGCGCCACGTCGTGCACGTACTCGCCCTCGTACGCGCCCGCCGACCCCGCCTTCTGGATCTCGTCCAGCTCCGCCGCCGACCAGTCCATCGACCCGCCCATGCCGGCGCGCAGGATCTCGCGCTCCCGGTGCCACGCCTTTCTTATGGCGGACGCTTTGGCGTGATGCAGAAGGCGCTGTTTCTCCCGTTCGGCGCTAGTACCGTATCGTAAGTTGACGATACTCGTTTGACCGTGTATCTTCACGTCTGCGTATGAGCGGCCACCTTCTGCCACTTCGTGGAATGTGACATTGAGCTTGCCCTGCATTCGTTTCAACTGTTGCTTATCGTCGGCGGCGCGCCAAGTTTCTTCCTTGACGAAATAGAAGACGTCTTGTTGGTCACCGTGTACCACAAACGAGAAGGGCAGCAGATGAGATCGATTAAATACTGATGTGTATACGTCGCGATAAATAGCGTTAGCCGAAGGCACAGTTGTGACCACGGCTCTACCGCGTGAATTTCTTGAAACTAAAATGCCTCGTCCGAAAGGAGGTTCGGAATCGGAACCGATCCGCTTAGGAGTGAGATCGAGTGCATCGGCTTTGAGAGCAGACATAGCGGGTATCGACAGACTGCGGAAGTCGGCAATTCTTTTGTTTGACATGTGTGACAAAAATCCAGATTCGATGCTAACGCTTGGCAGTAGTGACGTTGCATAAGGAAGGCCTGGACCACTTAAATCGGGAGCCATTCCCCATATTGGTCGTCCTTGAGGAATTCTTGGCAAGACGGAACCACCTGGCAATTCATCCGGGTACAGTTGAGGTGCAAGACTCTTAGTATCATATCCCAATAATTCTAACCAAGATAAATGATCTGAAAAGAAAATATGAAATTAAAATGAAGACTTGAAATTATAAATAGAAAAGATAGTAAATTATAATGAATGATTGAACATCATTATATATATTTGGAATATTTACCAGTTGGCTTTTTGTTTTGCGGCCTCACATTAATAGGGTCGTTTCCATTAAACCTGTAAAGGTGCAGATGAGTGGGGTCGTGAATTCGTTCAATAAGACTTTCCCACAATGGAGACATCCACTGTCCTATCAACGGATCGTATACTTTTCCATTTGACATATGAACTAAAGATGTAACTTGATCTAGAAGTCCACCACAGTAGTCTACAGGCAAATATAAATATGGATTTGAGTCGTATACTATGTGGCCGTATGGTGATCTCATGATTTCTCTTATTCCTTCTCCATATTGATTGAATACCATTACCGGTGTTCCGCATTGGTCAGTTGCAATGTAATATTTATGTCGAGCAACCTTAAAAAAAGATTAGATTTGTAATTTCTCAATTTGCAATTACTTTAAATAAGATTTCAACTGTTAATATTAACTACAATTTGGTCTTACCTGCATGTAAATAATATGACCACGGTCATCATAAACTAAAGTAATAAATCTGTTTTCTCGAGGGGAATAAATATGACTAACTTCAAGTGGTTTGGCTTTGTTCGTATAGAAGAATTGTGTAACATTTCCAAAATTATCTTTCCTGGTCGATAATCTGTAAAAAGATGAATACATAGATAAAAATATGCATGAAACAAAATGGAAAGAATTAATAATAAGGCAGTTGTTTAAATTCGTACCTGTCAAGGTGGTCGTAATAATAGCGGACGTCGAATCTTCCACGTTTAGTAGCTCTAATTAATAAGCCTTTGGAGTTATATTGGAATTTTTCTTCTCTAGCATTCTGCCACACTAGACCCCTGCTATCATACCGATATTGACCTTCACCGAATTTAATTATTCTATCCATATCATTATACTCCATAGGTATAGTATTCCCTCTGTATGTTAAAGATAACATATTTCCATTGTCATCGTATCTGAAACCCCAAGGTTCTTGAGCTTCCACACCTGTGAGTTGACCATCGCAATCCCACGTATAGTTTTTCACATTTGTGTATGTATTTACTCCTACATTACGCGTATGAGTTCTTGTTTGTGATATTCTGCCGTGCCTATCATAGTAGAATTCCATCCTGAAAACTTCCATTCTGTGAATATTAACCGTTATTTCCTTTTCCAAGAATTGCTCATTAAGAGTACGCGAGAACATGGCGATGCCATCGTACACAGATGTTTCATTCCATTTTTGCTTTGATACTGTGAATTGTCCCAATAATTCGGGTGCACCAGTTTTACTATTGTAAACAATGTGGTATGGTATTAAAGTTTGTCCACCAATACGACCTTGCACAGCAATGGTTCGGTAGTTATTGTCATATTCGTAAATTATTTTGGCATTACTAAGTCCAGTTTTAGCTCCGTAATCTAATCTTTCCTCAACTAATAATCCGCCAACATACGTTGATTCCCAACGATAGTCTACCTCGCGATCCACGTGTAATATTTCAGAAGGTAAACCACTATTTTCTGCATAATGAATTTGTGTCTGACCATCTCCATGGACAACTTCAGATACTTTGTTCGTTGTGAAATAACGGTATATTATTCTAGCGCCGTCACCAGGGAAGACGGTTTGCAGTAATTCTCCAGTATGAGAATAATGTTGTAAATATTTCTTAGAAGAGCCAGGTGGCGTATAAGTTACTCTTAAGAATCCAATTGAAGGTTGAACGCTGAATGAATGGTTCGTTCCAGAAGGTAAAATAACATGAGTAAGACCACCGTCTTTATCGTATTTGTATGTGAAACTGCGTTGGCTAGCTAAGGATATTTTTGAGACGAGATTACCTTCATTGTAGTAAATGAATATTGTACCATCTTGAGGGCTCGTAATTTCAGAGAGCATGCCGTGAGGATCATAGCTATAGGATTCTTCGGTAACACCCCACTTCCATCCATTTATTCTATAGAATCGATCGTAGGAAATATTTAGTGGTACTCCAGCTCCATGAGGTGTGAATGATAATGGTAAACCAGCAACGTCATAGGCAATCGTGAAGAGAGGATTTCTATCAGCGTTGAAGAAAGTTTCCCTGCTCTTAAATTGATCGAATTCGATTATTAAAACCCTTGAATCATTCACCCATATTTCACGATTAAGTGTTTGTTGCGGGTTTCTTACGTCTCCCACTAAAGTGTATAACGAATACATATTGTTGATAAGACCGTCGCCAAATGTAGTGGTTTGATGTGACCACATACGAAGCATTTCAGCTTCAATGGGTAAAGCTGCTTCCAAAAGAGGATGTTTAGCAGCAGCTATGCTTTCGAATTTACCTGACCAAGGAGTATCAAGCAATAAAGTATTGTTGGAGTAAATCCTTCCTTCTATAACTTGTTTTCCATTATTTATCGTTATTTGTTTGAAGGATTGTCCATGTAAGACATATTCGCACTTCTTTGCCACTCCCACAGGTATAGTACTAGCAGGATTAGAGACTGTTACTGCGAGTCCATAGTTTTTAGCTAATCCCGATGTTATATGTACTTGCTCACCGGATGGCATTATTATCTTAGTAACGCGGCCAAGTTCGTCATAATCGTAGATAACTGTATCACCAGCCTGTAAATAAGCAATAAAAAGTTAGTCAACATCAATGATACTTTAATTTGATATACTATATAAAAAAACTTCATAGCAGCTTTTTACGTACCCCAGTTCGACTGTTTAGTAATCCTGAGTTAGCGTCGTAATCAAACTCTAACTCAGCTGATCCTTTTTCTGATATTTTCGTCAGATAGCCAATTCCAGATATCTTCAATTCAAGTTTGTGGTCCTGTGTATTTTCTATAGAACTAACTATATTACTATAATCACGAAGAAGTTGTATTTTGTTGCCAGATGCATCCGTTACAGTGGAAAGTTTGCCGAAACTCGTGTTTTTGGAATATAGGAATGAATATCTTGTTTTTCCAGAAGTTAAATCCTTGGTGGTAATATGTTGACCATAACGATTGAATACGTAAACTTCCGATGTTGGTGGATATGGAATCCTGAACTCTCCGTTTTCATCGTGAGAAGGTAAGTAATGTTTCAATGCTAGGATGTGCAGTGAACCTAAAATAAACAAGTAAATTATTGGTTAATTCTTGTGGAATATCGCATTCCTTAAATAAAGAATATTATTTTTTTATCAATAATCGTGGAAAATAAATAGTTTTTCAATAAAAAAATGACTTACCTTGATCAACGACATTGAGCACACCATCTGGTGTAACTGCTAAGGCTGATATCGTTTGAAATTTAGCATTTGACGATAATAATGTTTCAGTATTTGTTGGAGGTTCATCTCCAGCTGCTACACTGAGTTTACAAGGGCAACCAGCGCCTTCATCTCTTTGATTTACAGGAATAACAGTAGCAGATGACGAAGAATTACATTCACAGCTTAATTCCTTCAAGTTCTCTTGTAACTTTCCAGCAAAATGTAAAATTTTGCCTGATGGGTCAATCGTCTTAATAGTATTCGTTTTTTTGGAATCCGATTCGGCTACATATAAAATGCCACTCGGGGCAAAACCTATTGCTAGTATTGTTCCAAGATTAGAGTCCTCCCTGAAGTCAGTTGTAGTTTTGTTTGTTTTTGTAATAGGTTTACCATCACTTCCCAATCGACAATGCGAAGGTTGACCAGCAACCACTTTTATTTTCATGTCAACAGTCAGTTTTAATATAACTCTATCGTCTATAAAGTAAAGAGATCCATCAAGAGGAGATAAAGCTACTCCAGTAGGCCATTGGAGTTGGGCTTCATAAGGAGCGATGGCTCCTCGACATGGTACTGGTGACCAATGGTTATGATGTCCGTGATGTCCTACCAAGGTGTGAATAATTCCACTGGGATCGACAGCTCGAATGTTAGTTCCATCTGCGATGTACATGGTTCTATCTGCTGCTATAGCAAGACCTGAAAAGTTCAAAAAATGTTTAATATTTAAAGAGACACATTTAGACATATAAATAGGTTTTTGGTAGTTCTATTTAAAATTTCAATTTTACCTTTAGGGTGGGCCAACTTGGCTTTAATAGCAGGTCCTTCATCACCGCAATTAGATTCATCCCCGGGAACGCATCGATCGCCACTGCCAACAACTGGCTCTGAATTCGCAGTAGGATCTCTTACTTTATCCAAAACTATAACTCTTCTTACTTGATGCCTCTCTGAATCTGATATGTAAAGATAACCATCCGCAGGCGATATGCAGATATAGTATTGGTATGCCACTTGAGTTGTTCTGCGCAAAAAAGAAATGTTATTTAATTTTGCGTTTACAACAATAATACTTTATAAATAAAGTTTAGTGTTGTTTTTTTTTTATTTACAGGAAGATTCATCAGTATACTTACTCTAATTGAAGAACTGTAGTAACCACTCCTTCAGGTGTAATACGACGAACAAGATTAAAATCTCCAACGTACAGTGATCCATCAGGACCAGAAGTTAATGCAGTAGGGGTCAATAGTCTTGAATCAGCTGCTTTACCATTGCAATGATCAGGGCATTCAAGAGTTCTTTGAAGTCCTGTTCCCATTACCACCTGAAAATATTTGGAAGTTTAAAAATACTGTAGTAAACTATTTCGTTCCATATTACTTGTTAGATGTTACTCAAATTACCATCAAAGTACTTTGTTACTAAAAAAATACAATTAAATCAGACACTATCCAATTTCATTGACCAGGTAAAAGGAAAATAATGAATGAACCGAGCATATTACACAATAAAAAGTTTTCTTATATCTCATCGTTACCTGTACAGTTCTGGGGTACTGTTTCAAATGTAATAACGCGCCGTCACCCTTCTGTAATACACCTTCGTGGAAGTTATAATGATGGTGGATATCCAGACCCCACCCGCCGATATCCGATATGTCTACATCGAACCCGGCAAGAGTCGCTGTTTGTGTTTCCCATACAATCGACGCGCAGGATGTATATTCATAGCCGATGGAAATTTTCGCTTGAGCTTGTCCGTATACCTAAAATTAATGTAACGTGGGTTTAAAAACTATTTTACGCAGTGCCACTTTAATGTGCAACAAGGACTTTAAACTTTTGTTAATAATAATAATCACTATACTATGTATTAATTCTTTCAATGAATCTAGCTTAAATTTTCTAAATATTATGCGCCTATACCTAACCATTTTTAACTCACCTTTTGTTTATACACATTGCGTTTATTCCACGCGAACACATGTGTCAAGTCAGGATCGGCTTCATACGTATGCGTGTGCAAGGAGCCCTCTATCTCGACTCTCACATGGACCCTGGTTAGTGCCGCTGGCACAATCTTTCGTGTGAGTTGTATGTGCACACAGGAGAGGTAGCCAGCGGCTTGGGACGAACGGTAAGTGAGTTTCACTGACGAGCCCGGGATGCCGATTGATTCACTGACGATCTGTGAAGATGAGAGATTGTTGCTGCATTAATTGTATTAATAAATATTTGCAGCTTTCGGTTCTTATAGTATATGTTACAAAGGATTCTAATCCTCTATAATCTACACAATATATATTTATAATATGTATAAATAAATATCTATTGACTATCTAGTTATATAAGGTACTTTTAGCAAAGCATGTTTCATAAATTAAATGTAATATTTTATAATAATAACTACGTATTTTGTTCATATAACCTCACAAAAATACGGCAGTTAGTTAAATGCTTTTAGAAATTAAGAGGCATTTCAATTAAATATAGCCTATTCGATAAATAAATGCAAACTAAATTCGATTGGGTGCGGTATAAACAAACCACAGACATTTATGCAATCATTTGATTGCTCACTTGTAAACATTTTGATTACCACTCGATGTGGAATAAGGATTCAATTACTTTTCTATACTAACCTGAGCCTCCGGGTATATAACAGTAGTGGTTGTTGGAGAAGATGTTGCCGGCGCAGCAAGAGCTGGCATGGCGACTACCTCAGGCCTTAACCGTTCATGGTCGTGTACCCCACAGGGAGGTGCGTTGGATTCCCACCATTGAGGCATTGGCGACCAGCCCAACAGTGGAGGGGCTCTGTAGACATAAGAAATTAGTTCTAAAAACGAAAACAAAATGAAGAATGTTATAATTGCATGACAGGTAAGATAAATGAAAACAAAATTTGGACAATGTTATAATTGCGTGGCGGGTAGAATAAAGTCATCAAAGGCAAGGGATTTGGACGCAAAACAAATATTTAAAGAATTCCTACTTTGTACAGTATAATTAGCGAACAACCTCGGAATGAGATATTAAGCTGAATTATGATGACCTTCATTATGACACTAAAAACTGGACTAAACTGGACTTTTAATTACAACTGCTACATTCAATCAAAAACTAAGAAGAAGGCTGTATTATTTCAGCATCTTCTCTGCAATTCAAATTCGGTGAAATAAATAATTAATTATAATTTCATAATGTATTTACGTAGTTAAACATAAACGTTTGGGTACTTATTTTTCTCTTAACAGTACATTAAATCCTACCAACCTCGGTGTCGGTACTTTGACATTTTCGTCGCTCAACTCCATCTGCACTGGAGGCAGCACCACAATTTGATTCCACGGCACGAAGACCGTCTTCCGCAGAGGCTTGAAGGGCGATCTCTGGAACTGCAGCGTCACCGCTCCTCCTCCATTGACGAGCACGTCGAACCTTTTAGAGTTAAATTGGCTAATGTAACTTAAATGGTGATATACATGCCATTGAAAACCATTTACCAGGGAATTTATTCACATTTAAAATTACATTCGCAAAATTACAAAAGTAGATATTAATCGCAGTTGTTAAGTGTCTACCGTTCATTCATAAGCATACATATATTTTATAAACATAAATTATTTATACTAAAAAAATACTCAAGATATCATTTTGATGGAGCATAAAATAATTGACTAAAATATGTTTTTATGCATTGTAGAGTTGCATAAAATACTCTATTTAATGTCATGAAAAAATCCATTATACCTGTGATTGAGTGCAAGCATTACATTCATCAAGAATATCATTTGTATCGAAAGGCAAATGTGTGTACCTACTCGTGTGTGTAATTGTGTATCCAACATTTGAATTAGTGTAAGTATAGAGTATGAATATTCTGCATAATAGATTGATCTCTACAATTTCATAAATAATCATGGAATATATGTGCAAGATTAGTGTACATAACAAAAACTTTTAATTGGAAACAAAGTCAATATTGAAATAACATCAAAGCGTGTCCAGCTATTCGGTAATGGACGATAGTTTCCGCTTCACGTAATATGATTACGTGTAACGTCTAAAGAATTTGTAATAACCGTGACTGAAAATTAATAATACCTACACGACTATTTTTATATATTTGTAACGAACAGCGGCTCCCTATCTTCACGCATCACGCGATATAATATTTGATACGTGTTGTAAATTCTAATATTATGAAAAATAACTCATCAAACGTACCTCTTATTCAATCTCAAGATTTGAATTCTTAAAGTATAAGTTTTGAAATGAGAATTAATGACACTACGGTATTCTCTTAGAACGTTTACGTACTTAATAAGATAATAACTAACGATTGAATTTGTTTCATTTATATAATGCATACTGTAAAATGAATAGCAATAAAGTATTTTCATATCTTTTTCATTTAATCGTTACTTTTGTATCCGATACTTCAATAAAATAATCGTTAGTTCATTGAACTCTATTATGTTCTGGAGTCAATTAAACTTATATAGGTAGGTACGCGCTTGGTTTGCTTCAGGACTATGTTGGGTTTGAATAATTGATTGTAATTGAGGTGCCCACTTTCTTTGAATGTCCGCATTTAGGCCCATTGATTAGACTTTGTTCGATAAATTATTCCTCATTTCATGATTGAAGCTGATTTATTTTATGATAACCTACTTTGAATTTTGTTCGAGAGAAATCTAATCACTTTGATTTAATTTTGTTGGTACATATTATAAATTTTATACCACAATAAAGCTTTTAATAATTCGAATAGTATGTTCCTACACATAATTATATCACATTTTGTCTTAGTATTCTAAGTATTGGTAAAAATAGTTGAATATAAGATACCTAGTAGTTAGTTCCTTGTTTTAGAAAGAATTTTGAACTGAGGTTCGAGTCAAATACAAAATATTCTAACCAAGTTTTTAATTGATAAACGTAAAAGCTCATATCTAACGGATTTATAATTAACTTATTTAGATTAATTTAAGACATTTACATTACCTAATGAATTGATCAAATCAAACCAAATATGTAATGATCACAGAGTCAAAAGCGAAAGAATTTGGCTCGTTTAATTAAATGAGCTTGCTCTACCAGCCGAGCCGTATAGAAATGTATAGCTAAAATTTTTACAAACAAATATTTTAATTCGTATAATGTAGCATTTGCGTGTAAGGTAAAGGTTAGCAGGTTTGCAAGCTGCGTCCGTACATTTTATTATATCACTACTGTCTATTAATACATCCTTACCACGTGCCGTCGCACCTGGCGTTCGTTTATGTATATTTTTATGTACATTAGCAAATAAGTTTGAGGGCTTGTGCGTCAATGTAACGTTAAATTGTATTAAGTTTTGTGTTATTTGAGTGTAATTGTAACGCGTTTTTTGAAAGCAGTATTTCATTTCTTGAAAGTTAAAAGCTCTATAGGAAGCTTTAAAGCTCACCTCAACATTCATTTTTATGCGAACTAATAATAATTTGTTGTATAATTGCTAACATTTAAGCATATTCTCGTTCAAATAAAATATTCAATTTATTTTGGAATAATATGCTTATGAAAGAACGATAAACAACAAACAATGATAGAAAACAGTTTTTTACATGATACCTGTAAAGGCAGATTTTACGTAATTATTTTTATACTTTGTAGTTATTTATTATTATGGGTAATGTTTACAATTCAAGAACTAAAAAGAAACAATATTATCCTTGTGATATTTTATTATTATATGTTATAAAAATTGATGCATTTTGCATAACTAATAAATAAATGATGGATGTGAAATTATCATATAAGTAAGTATACCATTTAAAGAAAAGTGTGTACGTACCATCCTCCTTGTCTGGTGAGCGTGAATCCAAAGCGCGCCTCTCGGTCCACGGACACTCGGATGCCGATAATTCCCAGGCCCTGAGGGGACACTACTTGGCCCCGCATCACGGATACTCGGCTGCACATACCACTCCTCGTCATTTCGTGCCCAGATATAACGCAGAGCACAGCTCAACGTCATGATTCACAAGCTTTTAGAAACGAATGCATCAAACTTCCTACATAATTTCATTTCACAGTTGAAAAGAAAACTTCTTAAGAAATGTTTCAACTAGAAATATAACAATTCAATATGAAAAGCGAATAAAAGTTACAAGTAGAAGTAATTTGAAAAGTAAAATGTTTCGAAATTTATCATATTTTATTGAAAGGCCGACCTAAAAAAGTTTGAAACTATTAAATATACTAGAGTTGGCATCTCCGACGCAGTACGGCCGATAGGTCAAGTGCCGAAGCATCGGACCGAACACGTTTTATGAAATTACTTTTATTGGCAGTCACGTGCAGGCCAAATTATTATTTTATTTCCATCGAATACTTAACAATGTTACGTGTATACTTAGTTAAAGTTTATAAGTGGTTATATACTTAGTAAGAAAAATGAAACACATTAAAATCGTATCTCAATTTAAAATAAATAAACAACGTTTTTAAGACAAGTTAAATTTAGCTTGTGAATCATTCGGCTGGTGGGGCTTCCTCAATCAACTTAGACTTTAGAGGATATCTGTGCTCGTGCGTTTTATCACATTCTCTAATATACACTGTGAAAGTGAAGTATGAAAATAAAAATTGAAAATAAAATAAGAAGTTTTTAGCATCGCACATTCTCTTATCAGGATCAGCTAAATATATAGAACAAATTCCAGTGAACATTTATTTTTGGTAAAGTGATAATTATTCAATAGGCTACAAAAACATTGTAAGCTAAAAATAAATATTAACTGAAATTTACCTAGGATTGTATGTAGGTTTTATGCATGTAACAGCTGCCACATAGACCATAATAGTAATTTTTCGACATGACTTTTACGAGTATGTTGTATGTTCAATATCATAACTGTGACACTTGAAATTGGTGCAAGAAAATATGCTACTGCAAAATAACTTTTAAAGCATGGAGTGAATTGGATGTCTACATTCTTTGTATACTTAAGCACAAAATGTAATATTTAACTTTACCATCCCTCCTTCTTCTTCTGAGTGTAATCTTTAATAAAATAGTTAATCACAAATAACCTGAAATGTTCAACATAACAAAGAAACGAAATACCTAAAAACACATGTTATTATAATTTGTGATACAATATTTATGACAATGTGATTTATTTTAATTGGAAATAAACTTGTTCATCTAGAAAAAAACTTTTGTGACAATATGTAATAATTAAAATTATATACAATAAAAAAAATATTTATGTTAAGCTTGCTCCTAACTCTATTGATACATAAATGTTACTTCGTTTTATTTATATGCATTGTTAATACACATAATTAATAGATAGTTAGATACACATAATATATTCACTACATAACATGATAGTATACACGTACTGAGCTGTAAAAAATTACACAATACGAAAATGCATCTTAAATTATGCACATTTTAAACATTTAGTTCAACGAGGTCAACAACTTATTTATTTCTTACTTGGTAAAGCTATGCTAGATATGTTTCCATTACCTTAACAATGATTATTACTCTTAAATTATAAATGCAAACATCGTAAGCTTTTTTGCACCAATTTCAGAGTGCTTGTTGAAATAGAATATTATATTTTAATGACCGTGTGATGTAATGTAAGCAATGGTTGTATTGTACAAGTCGACGAGCTTACTACCGTCTTGCTGTGAAGTAGCCGAGAACATTCAAAAGTTGTGTTTGGTTAGTTACAAGGGTAAGGATCTAACACATAGAGCTTGGGCTAAGGGTAAGGGTTTGGTTAACAGATGAAAGACGCAGACAAAGGGTAAGGAACACATAAAGGGGTAAGTTCATTTGAAGCTAATTTTGCGTGTTCGCTGAATTTTGCTCGATTCAATTTATACGATTCGCGTCATTTGTATATTTTACATAAACCTAACGAATGTGTTTCTAACGTTTTGCGTGAAAGCGTAATGATTTTCCTAAATTTCGTATCGTCTAACAAAAATATACCATAGTATATGTGAGCTATAATAGAAGCACAGTAGACGAGAACAATAAACATTACAAAATACTGTTGTGGTTGCGACAAATACATGAAATAAAACGCCGGCCATTGTGCTTGAAGGCGTGATTTACGGACTTAATTTAGGAAGTTTGTCGCAGCCACAAGAAACATTCAAGACAGACATACAGATGTTACATACACATAGAAAATGAAACAAATACAGACAAAGGAGTGAACGAAACATAAAAAGCGTTAGTGCAGCCTTTCGCGTGCCAGTGAGGCAGGCGGCGGGCGCGGGCATCACACATATATGCAGGAGTAGCAACAAAAGGGAACAGGTCAACAGATACAGAACACTGAGGGGCGAGGGTGGGCTGACTGACACTTACCATGGTGTAAAGGAATTCCAGAACTCGCTAGGAGTGGCGGACACACGGCGGCACAGGGACACAGAAAGACAGGACAGATTACTACACAGATACCTACAACCCTCAGTGCAACCCCACCCCGATTTGCAACCGATGCGGTCGATTGCGCTCGTCTACCCCGGTTACCTTGCGTTTTAACACTTGTTTTAAAATGATTAATTAAACGAATTTCGTCACATGTAAAAATTAATGATTCAAACAAGAAGCCCGTTTGCATTAGAACAGCACCACCACTATTATGAAAAAAAATTCAATCATCCATTGTAATTGGAATCGTCCTTGTAGGTTGCACCAAGATAATGGTTTTTATTCGAACACGAAGTATGGGACATGCTGGATGGTGAATAACCTAACGTCCGTCAAGTGTTATGTTATTCACATCTAAGAAACAAATGCCAGAACGCAATATAACCCTTCCAGACTTTTCAACACAAATAAAATAGTGAAGCGGCTTGTGTTTTAATGCAAACAAACTTTTGAGGCGCTTTTGCATATAAAGCGAGGTGGGTTTACTACTTTATTTTCTCAGTTTTGCTTTGTCTTGTTCGTTATTGTTCGGGATTTGATCGTTTCTATTGTTGTTTTTGTCTTTCAAAGAAGTAAAGTCTTTCGAGTTTACCTTTATTCGACTCTGATCATGAAAGAAACCTATTCCAATTGACAAAAATGTATAAATATTTTTTTTTCTATTTACCAATTAAAAAGTAATGAAAATACGACATAATAACGATTTATGATTAATTTAACGTTTTAGGAGTCTGTCATGATTGGAGCCTAAAATTAGCCTCATCCAAATTGTGTTAATGTACCAAACAGTAAGACAAACAAAACTGTTCGGAAGCTTTTGAGCACTGAATTAATTGTAATTACAAGTATGTTTATCGTATCAATTAGACGCTTTTATTTTTATTAAGACA
Organism: Colias behrii; assembly: GCA_029959065.1. Taxonomy (NCBI): domain Eukaryota; kingdom Metazoa; phylum Arthropoda; class Insecta; order Lepidoptera; family Pieridae; genus Colias; species Colias behrii. The sequence continues at coordinate 7,811,265 of JARWMC010000005.1, read as the reverse complement.
AACAGGTAGGGTTAGACACACACAAAGGATAAACATTAGACAATACACAACACATCGGATCTGGTGTGAAAACATAACATTAAAATATCAATTTGAACAAAATAAAAAACAAATAATTTTAAAATCATCCATGCTAGGACAGCCAAAATCTTTATTAAAATAAAATAGGAAAATCAAAATACTTCCACCAGATGAAAAATAAATATGAATTGAATCACTGTTATAAGTCAAATAAAATAAACACACCAAATCCAGGGAGGGGTTTAGGAAGATGAGTGGGATAAGTGGTAAAGGTGCTATTTCCTACATACATCATGTTAATATGATCGGTAGGTACTATCATTTATGGTTTCTTTTTACACTAAAATATATGATCGTACGATCTACTATTAATATATAGTGCAAGTTTTATAAAGATCCTAAACGTAATATATTTATTGTTTGTAATTAACGGCCTACATGTCATTTATACAAATACGGTATCGAAAATGTTGTTGAGATGCGAACCTACCTTTCTGAATATTCGTCCATATGTGCGTAGCTCTGGACGGAGTTTTCTTCAATGAGAAACTTGACGCGTTGATAAAATGATGCGGTGACTGATGGTGGTTGCTTACGTAGTAGAACTTCGACGGGATCATTGGAAGCTAAGCACATGATGTGCTCCGAGCATTCCGGTCGACTGCAGCATTCAGAATCCGAGCAGTCCGTCATGCCATCTTCAAAATTGTATTTCCGTCAGATCCATTTGGTCATAATACTATATTAATGAATCACACATGGGGAAATTTAAACAAAAGTTACCTTCATCGTTGTCTTCATTATCGCTACAGGAAAGTTCGAGAGCGATGGAGCAGTCGGTTCCCGCCCAACCGTCTGCACAAGAGCAGCGGTAGACGCCATCTTCCAGCAGACATTGTCCGTGACGGGAACATCCGTTGGGACAACCAGCTACACATTGAAATATTTTAATAATGATTTTACTTAATGCTGCTTTTATGGACAAATCTTGAAAATGTATTTTATATTTGTCAACAAAAACTCTTTTACAAACAAGAATACTCACGTATCGTGCAATGCCTTCCATTCCATCCCTGAGTACACACGCAAGTCCCGTTTTTACATTGTCCGTGTTCATGACAACGGGTGTCGCAAGGTCTTTGGTCGCACATCGATCCTGTCCAGCCGTCATCACAGCGGCACACACCTTCCGCGCAAACGCCGTGTGGGCCGCAGTCCAGAGAACATACCACTGTTGGCAATACGCAGTTATAGTATTTGTTTTACTACAATTATCATTATTTGTCTTGATAAGTTTTCATCCATCCGTTCAATGATCCATTGTTCAGTAGTAAATGACAACAGTACATCTACGTCACTTCAAACAAGTTACAACTTTGATGTCTATCGATTTTTTTAATTTAATTATTTTTAAATAAGTAGAAAATTATCAATAAAATTTTTACCTTGCGAACAATCATCGCCCGTGTACAGCGGGTCGCAAACGCATCTTCCCGCATCGAGATCGTACACGCCTCGCTGCGAGCACGCGGGCAGGCAGCGTTGTACGCGCGCGTCCCGCTCCGTGCACGCGGCGCCTCGCCAGCCCGCGCGGCACACGCATCGCCCGCGGACGCACGAGCCGTGCCCGCCGCAAGTCGGGTCCAGACAATCCTCTGTTACATTTATTTATTTAGTACACATCATACGTATTGTAGCAACAGATAAAATAAAAATATTGATTGAAAAAAAAAATACAATAAAGCTAAAGCCTACCTACATATCATTGTATGGTTAATGGTTACTAATTAGTAATAATAATAGTTCAGAGAGCCTATTACAGCATTAAGGAATATATGGAAGATAAAAACCCATGGAGGATTGTCGCGTAAAAACCACAGGACAGTTCTTTGGCATATTATGATAATATACAGTTACATATTTTGTAAAATTAAATTGTAATACTGAAATGATTTAAAAGAGCTTCTTGCCGGTTCTTCTCCATAGATACTGCTTTCCGAATCGGTGGTAAATGTAAAAAATATGTATTGACGTTTCAAAAGTGCTTCTCGAAGAAGTCTAATTGAATAAATAAATGTTTGAGTTTTGAGTTTGAGTTTGAATTGAAGTTGAAACGTAATCTTCTAACATAAAACATAATATGATAAATTCTTTTAAGTAGAGACAGGTACAACTTTTCAATATGTTTAATTAACGTAAAGCTCTTACCTTCATCACATTTAACTCCTTTCCATCCAGGTTTACAATGACACTGTCCCGCGACACATTGTCCCCGTCCCGAACAATCGGCGGGCTCACAATCGTGGGCCGGCACGTCGCATTCAGCTCCTTTCCATCCTTCTGAGCAATGACAAATACCGCCCGCGTAACCACCATGACCGGAACAAAGTACGGGACATACGCCTTAAACCATACAATGTTTTTATTTTGTGCATTATAGTACAAAAAATATTTTAAGGGATTTTATAATACTCACTTTTGGAACAATCGTGTCCTTCGTATCCATCCATACAATCGCATTTTCCTAGATAGCAAGAGCCATGTCCTGAACAGTCATCTGGGCATGAGTTCGTAACGCCTTCAGCCTCAGATACAATCATTTCTACATTATGTGGTTGAAGTTCATCGTTGTATACCGATATAAACCATCTACCAGTATCCAGATATTGAAGTATACTAACGTTTACTCTCATGTCTGTGGATCTTTTCGTTAACGTATGATTCCATCTTTGGTATGATCTCGATGAGGTAAACAAAGACTCAATATCATTAAAGTTGTGATCAGTTATATCCCGCGATAGAGTGCTTCTTCTACGTCTCAGTCGATGATCTACTCGACCTCCTCGTATAAATTCAACAAAATCGTATTGTGTTACACTCGGTGCTACATTTCGTCTCCCATAAACGGCAAAGTTTGCTCCCCATGGTACTGTAAAATTAAGGCTCACGAAGGCTGGCTGTTTATTTCTAAATTCAGAGCTCCAAAATTGATAGGCAGGTATGGTGGCACTGTGCAGTTGGTCGAAATCTCTAACTTCGAATGCGGGAGACCACGGCGGTGGCGCAGCCTGTTGTGCCTGTTGAGGTATTATCGCTGATTCTATAGCTGCTTCCGCCGTCGTTGACCAACCCAGAGATGATGTAGATATCGATTCTAAAATAAAATTTGAAATGTTTAACTTTTTGTCTATTATAACTCATATCACTGAAACTCAATAAATTGTATAATCATACCATCTGATGGAGAAGATGTTGATAATGCATCTCGGTTGCCGTGAGAATGCGTTACTGCTTTAACATCTTGTACCAGTATACAATTAGAATTGTCTATATTACTTTTAATTGACGATAATGCTGAAATAAAAGTAAACATTCAATAAATGAAGTATTAACTATGTACTATCGTTAAACGTATGCGTACTAGTGCTCCTGATTGCTTCAATCAATCACAAGCAGAGAAATTGATTTCTATTGCGACACATATCTCGTACATGTCGCATTACGAAATCAGGCACAATAAAGATATGTCGTTTGGGAATGCGACATTTGAGAGGTGTATGCATGAGTAGAGTAAGTGTCGTGACGTCCCGTCGAGTTTTAATTAACCGAGGCATGGCGCAGCGCATTTCGTGGAACTGTGACGGAACAATTGGATTCGGTACCTCAAACTGAACGTCTATCAAGTACGTAGGTGGGTCAGTTTCGTCTAACTATTTCTTGCTCCTGCCTGCACTATCGATCTATAGCTATCGTGCACCGTGTTACGTAATTTTAATAGGACAATTATTCTTCATGCTTCAGTTAAGCTTAACCACGTTGGGCTTGAAGGCAGGCACGCTTTTCGATATTTTTTTGTGCTCGTTTAACAAAACTGAGACGAGAACTTTAAGAATACGACAGGATTTATATTAAAATAAATTATTACAAAATAATATAACTGATTGTTACGTAAATTATATTTGTTTTATTAGCTTATGTATTCAAATTACATATACGTCACTATTAATAGGTATGTTATATTTTTATAATAGAAAATAACGGAATGCATTAATTTAATTCATAATATACACTGTAGTCCCTATAATAACGATTTATTGCATTGCGGATATAGAGAAAACGTGTCACGGCAATTAAGTTATCATCGGTCCTTGACAAGCGCCTATCCATCCCTAGATTTACTTTGAGATAAGATCTCGATGCGTTGACGCCATTTGGCCGCTTGCGCTCCGAATTGGGCAATTTACTTTAACTAGCCGAGGGTCGATAGTTAACGACAATAAGTTTTATCATCTCGACAATCTATGGTTAAATCGGTAATTTATTCATAGTCGGCGAGTTGGAAGTCGTATTGATTTTTAAATCCTCGGCTGCTGTGTTGAGATAAACATTAACATTCTCATTTTTCTAATAAAATAGCCGTTCTAAATAGTGCTATAAACGCAATAAATTTTAAGAGATAAGTTTATAATTAAATCTATGATCATTTTTTATCGGATATTTAAGCTCTTTTGAGGTATTAGCTTTTTTTAACTATTTATATAAAATTGCAAGCAGTTAATACGTTTTATTTTAAATAGTAGCTTGTTTGCTTTATAAAAAAAATAACAAAATAAGCATGTCAGTGAAATTAGAAAGAAAACGATTTATACTAATTAATTTCAGTTCAAAATAAACGAATGGTCGTAAACAACAGAAAAGTACGAGCAAACGAGCGTAAATGACGCAATTTCCGCCCACAAAAATGATATATTGCAATGTGGTATGTCGCGACTTTTCGATGATCCCTCGTAAAATCTATAAATTTTCGCCATAGTATGGCAGCACGGAAATCGAGGGAAGACTTTATTGAATACGTCTAAAAGATCACGGAACGATTGTGTGCAGATGGACGATGTTTGCTATCTGTACTATTTTTCGAGTTAATGCAATTTATTGTAATACGATTCAGCATAGATTGCATCGTGCGATGGGGGAATGAAACTCGTTTGATGGAGTCCCGAGGGATAGAAAACGGCGGCCTGTCGCACTGACTTGGTATTAGTCACGTGATAAATCTCCTGTACCTCGTGTGTGTCGTCTCGTTCCTTTATTGTCAACAGAATGTACGGACATCTCTTTCTTCCTTTAATATGATCTGCGTTCACCGAGGGTGAAGCTTTGTTTGCCGCGTATCGTATGATGCGCGAACAACAATTGATAGATCTGATTTCTTTTGATCGTATTGAGACTTATGTTTAAAAATATAATATTCCTGATATGTTATAATATCGTATGAAATTATATCGTATGAAGGTATAGGAAAGCGTAATCGTATGCGGTATGAAAAATATTTTTTAAAAGGTTAATAATTCGGTCCTCTTTTTAAAAAATAACAATTAAAACCATATTTCTAAAATAAAACAACTTATTGCTACGATTTTTTTAGAGTTATTTTGCAGTATGATAAGGAGAAATATCTGCCTTCATGGACTTTTGTTAAAAAGTATTCATTTAAGCTGCCATGTGCGCTAACGTTTTATCAATGGTGTCGCACATTCGTTACAGTTAGTGAGAGCTTTAATAAAACATTTGGGGCCCTTAAATTTTCAATTACATTAAAAAGCTGACGCTACACTTTAGTCCCGTTAAACGTGCCTATACGTAATGAAGGGTGCAACAGATGTTAGACATTTTTTCATTACACCAGCAAAACTACTGCGGGCCCAGGATTAATGTCGGATTGAACTATAGAACCACTTTTTATTCGCTACACATCCGGAATTAAAGGCGTGTTCGACAAACATTTTATTGTATTCCAGATACAAATTATATTTTATATATTTTTATCCATTCAATTTCGTAATTTAGGTTGACCCGTAGAAACATTGAGGGTTCATTTTTTATTTATTTATTGGTTTACATAATCGCTTTTAAATTAACCTCCTAAGGACCAATGGCCTCATATAAGTACATAAACACCATCACCATTACAACCCAAAGCACCAAAAAGTTTTAACTAAATTACCAACCACTGTCCTCATCCGATGACAAAATCGAAAATTCGAAATAACTTAAAAAATACCGCGCTTTTCTGCCTATGATCACTATGTAACGCGATTGGCTGAATTGAACTATTAGGTTTGATAGGTAAATGGGTTATCCAATCACAGAATTTTAAAATACTTTAGTTAAAGTTTTGAAAATGGCTGGTCAACGTAACAGAGGTAAGTTAAATCGTTAATTATCATATTAATCTCTCACTTGATTTTTATTTGGTATTGAAAAATGAATAGTAAAAACAGTACAGGAACGTATTTTAATTAAATTTAACGAAACAATTCATATTGTATTTTAAAAATTCACGGATAATTTTTATGTGATCATGTGTGAACATTGGTCGTTACTTACAATATTATTTTCATTTTTTTTGTACTCATTTGAAGACATTGGTAGTCAATGACTATAAAACATTTAATTAGTTAATAATTTATTTTGTTGTTTTACAGTAATTTTGAGTGTAATTGTCCTGTTTTATGATTATAATTTATTTAAACTGTCAACAGGAATTACTATTGCAATCAAAATATACAGTTATCTTCCTTATTTATTCAGTTATTCGTGACGATAATATCATCGATTTCCTAGCCGACTGACGGAGATTTTATTCCTAGTGATGAAGACTTAGGAGACCCACCATTTGTTTCCGAATCGATTTTTAGTTAGCTCATTGATATTTCAAGTTCCTAATATTGTACTTCCAATGTTTTTATTTCTTTTTTTAACATATGTTCAGATAGTTTAGATATTTTATTACCTAATATGTAGTAAACTTACACATTTAGAATTTAAGAAAAACTGTTTTTAATTCTTTTGTATAATTTGTAGAGGTTTTTATATGATCTCATATTTTATAACATAAGTAAATAAAAAAATCTACAAGTAAAACCTTATTTTAATAAAAAAATTTTTGGATTCACTTAGGTCTGATGTGATCACATGAGAACAAAATAAATCGAGTTTTTTTTTCAGAAATGTCTTCTATAAGCTATATTTTACACAGATAAAAAATCCCACAAGTAAATTTTAACTCTAACAATAAAAAAAATAAAAAAATATCATTGGGTGGCAGGTCTATTGTATTTTTATGTACTCAGGTGAGAACAATGGGTGGTAATGCAGAATAGGATTTTTTTAGCTTGGTCCTTAGGAGGTTAAATCAAAAAATTCTCGGATGTTCATTCTTTAAATAATCCAATTAGAAATTCGCTTCACAGACGGAGCTTAGCTAGAGGAAAGTATTGATTCTAAAGTATGCAGGCGTCGTATATAATGGCCAAAGTTTCTATTACAGCAGGTAATTATCCCAGTAAAACTGATTTGTAACGTTACCGCAATGTAAGTTTTGCTTCTGATAAACGTTTCATAGAGTTTTACGAACTTAGAAGTGAGGACATTACTTTTGGGAATAATCCTGAACTAAGAAGATTGGAAGGTTTATTGTAACTGCTTCGTAACATATTCAAATAATTGGTTTGGATGGGCATATTTCACCATCACGATATCTTTTCAGATTACTGTATATCTGAATAAAATCTTAATGCGGTGATTCGAACGTGTATAAGTCATTCAATTAGAAAAACGTGTATCGTTTTGAGAAGTTACCGCGATCAGTATGCAACGTATCACGACTTAAGGCTTATCTACTATCCCTTATAATTTAATGGGAATCTAAATGAAGTGAGATCCGATACGATAAGATCCGTCGACTTGAAATATTTAGTATTGATCCGGTTCATTACATCGCTTTTAGAATGAAGGAAAATGTAATCTTTTTCTATTTTAACTTATAAATTCACTAAAAGTTATAAAACAGGTGAAAGTAAGTATCATTTATTATAAAATATTATATTATATCAGGGGAACTTATAACTCCATATTGCAATGTGACATAGTTATAACTACTATATTTATACAAAAGATCAAACATTTTTGTAACTACATCCAAAAAATACATGTAAAACCATTAAATATATTTCATAAATCAAATTCGTTTTCCCGGTGACTGGCTCTACATTTTTCGGTGCAATGTACCAATAAAAGAAAACTCTGATAAACTTTGTTATTTGTTAAAAAACACAATGCAGTGAATGATAACATTTACAAAATATGTAGCTTCGTACATAATATGGGGTTCGCGTGATTACGTATGAAACAACTTGACAACCTCTTTACTACTTATATGTGGTCTTATAGATAGAATCATTTTATTTCTTTTCAGTTATGCTTTAAAAGAAACTAAAAATACGAAATGTAGAAAACTTATAACTATCATCATTTAATATTTTAAATCTGGTGTCATTCACGAGTTTTCGTAAAAGCTTCCTCAGATTCCGTCCGTATGTAGGTCAGAGGTAGTTATCACTCCAAGTGTATTCGGTATCTTTTGATCCTATTTTTGCGATCTCTTAAATGTGTCTGCGGTTAGATTTTTATCGCAACGAGCGCGTGTGCGGTCGATTGAAGAATGCTCCAAAATAACTGAATGAAAACGACTTTGTCACAGCCACTCCTCACGTTTAATGTCATTCTCCCGAATGACGCACCCAGTGACAAATTAGAATTTATACGCTTATATATTTTAACGACCCATATATTATTGTTTTCGTATTGATTAATTATATTACAGGAATCTTGCTTTATGCCAACATATCTCAGTTATTATGATCCATATATTTAAGTTAGAGACGTGTAACTTAATATAATAATAACCAACTAGTGGAGAAGAATAATTAAACCTACAAATAATGTAATGTATTTGTTTAAACTTCCAGGTATTTTTAAGTCTGGGGATTAATAATATCAAGTTCTTACCAAAACAATATTTTATGAAAATTGCACTCTACTAATGTCTCTAGGTATAATTACTCTACTCGTCGTTTTTAGGGTTTCGTACTTCAGGAGGAAAAAACGGAACAAAATAAATCATATTATTGTAATTAAAATTGTTAAGAAGAATGTTCCAAAACATTATCTCATTAGTTATGTAATATTTTATCCTTCATATCTTATCAAATTATAAAAGCGAAAAGCGAAATGATTCCTGAATGCCTGTGATGTGACATGACAAATTTTGTTTTTAATTTATGAAGAGTAGGACCGGCAAGATTGCGATTGGCTGATATATTCGTAGTAAAATTATAAGGGACGTGGCTGTGTAAGATAATTTATAACCTCGCTAACACAGAAGCGAGGGCTCGAGGCACGCATCGCGTTGCCGCAGGTTAGAGGCATCATTTATATTTTTTCTGATGTTTACTTTTTACGATGTTTGTGAATATTCTTTCGAGATCTAAACAAAGAGATAGAATAATGTTCACGTCTGTTTTCATTGCAACATCGATATTTGATCAACTCATTTGCATACGGAAGAAGCTAGTTCAATATTTATTTTATCTGGTGATAAGTTCTTTTATATTCGTTTATGCATTAAAATCACACGTCTATAAATGTAAGAATTGTGTCACGATATTTATAAAATTGTGCCTTATCTAAGTTTCGGTTAATAAACCTCAATGCACTACACTCACAATAAAAACGAAGAACATATTATAAACGGGAATTTCGAAATTATTTTCGACAGCGTTAAGCTACTATCCAGTTTAGAAATTGTGGCCCGAGGGAAGGGACTTAATAATATGAAGATAACTTGCAATACTTTTGGATTTTCTAATCAGGAAACATTAAGTTTACCCCCAGTAGAGAAAATCTTCGCTGCGGGCAATACTCGGCAACAAATGAGAAACCCACATTAGGATTTATAGACGGGGAAATTAAAAATTGTTTCATACGAAGAACTGGGATGGGGGATGTGATTTATAATAGAATTTGTTATTTATTCTGTTTAATTTTTCATATTATAAAATGACATATTATGTGGAACATGTTGCTCATATAAATGGCAATAATAAAAAATCACACAAGTTAGATGATTTAATCTTGTATTCATTATCCTTTTTTAAATATAGGTAGCATTTTGTAATTGTTACTTTCTGAATTATGTAACAGCAAGAGATAATGTGAGACATCCATTCAAAATTTTCACAAAAGCTTCAATAATTTAAATAACTAATTTTATAGGCGTATTATACTAACTTTCTACACGAGTTTACATAATTCGTACAGCAGTTTCGTTCGAAACTGTATAACAAACACACCGTGTTGAAAAAAAAAAGAAATCCCCTGATTTGTTTATAAAAGCTCATGAAGGCTTAATTCAGCTGATTTTAGATGCACATCAGCGGGCTAATGGATTGAGAAATGTTTATATTGGAAACAATCTAATCTGCATACCAAACGAGTAAATAAAAATGCTAGCTTAACGAACGCACAGACTCCCCGCCGTGATTAACTAAACAATGATATATTTTAACGTTAGAGTTTTGTTTCAACGATCGTTAGTCATAAATTTCAAAGAGCTCCGCTGTTTATCGATACTCATTTTTATTATGTAGAAGGAGAAACCGCTTATTTATTCTTCGATTTAAAGAAACTTTTCTTTTTGATAATTTGATAACGTGAAAAATGTGCAGTGTAATGTGGAATTAAATAATGTGCACCTGCACTTTCAAAAGACGCGCTTACACACTAAAATAACTTACCTATAAAGTATGCTAGCATAGCCGCGAGTATCACGCAAAGACATATCATAGCTATGGCTAGGCATTTCCACGTGCACCTATGCTGACATCGTTTGTCTATGTGAAACCGGGAAGGCGAATACACCGGCACCGGGCTGGGCTGGCTGGCTCGCAGCGGGAACACCGGCATCACCAGCGGCTGGTTGGCGAGCTGGCAGTGGCCGCCCAGCGTGCCTCCGCCCATGCCGCTCGACATACCCGTCCCGGTCATCCTGTTGAAAGAAAAAACATTAAAGCATAACATTCAAACAATATTGTTGTTTTCCTTAACAGTATACTGTAGTAGCTCCCGCAAAATAAGTGCTTTTATTATTTTCTTTTCATAATTTCGCGTTCGCATTTCGCATCAACTCGTTTTATCGCCCTCGTTATAATAAATTACGACTGAAACAGACGATTTCAAAATAGTATTTAAGGACACATTTTTATTACTGTTCTAAAACCATTATCTCAATGCATCTATCTCTTTATATAATATGTTAACAAGTTTCAATATCTGATTTCTAGATACCCGTAACAAATCATTTGTAAGAAAACAAAACCCAAAGAATTAATCTATTCCTTATGAAATCTTGTGGAATTCGATATGGATTGAAAATAACTTGCCGAACAACAGTTGCTTAAATAATCGGTGTCCCGCAACATATGGTCGTCGTTTTTTATAACAATCAAAACGTATCATTATCCGAGATTATAACAAAAAAAGATGCAGGTTGGACAAGAAACCATTAATCAATTATACGAAATTCTCTGTCACTACTTGTAAAGGTTGAAATTTATACCATATGGCGTCAGGCGTTACGTCCGCCACCTGACGCTTGTATAATTATTTCGCTTTAAACAAAAGAATTAGTTCTTATTAAGTTCATATCATTATAAATAATGAGGTGTATCTTTCAAGGCTTGTTTAGCAGTTTTCAGTAAATTACACAAGTTGAAAGAAAGGTGTCGTTTAAAGGCTTATTAGACCACCCAATTTTTAGGGACCCTAACCCTAACTAAGAGTGGTGTAATAAGACTTAGGGAGTTAGTGTCCCGATTTAGGGCGATCGGGTCTGCCCGATCTGCCTAGCTCCCTAAGCGCCCTGCAGATTGGGTAACGTTTAGGGCGGTTAGGGAGCTCAGTTGCCGCGCGACTAGTACGTGGAGTGGCTGCTTTTGTATGTAAGGTGTCACCAAACTCAACAAGTGTTCAAATTGTTCTGCACCTACTCTAATTAATTCATTAAAACTCCCGGTTCAAGCACGCTTAGTATTTGCATATTTGAAAGCTTTTCACGTAACCGCAAATACTCTTTCACCCAGATCTTTCTCTTCTTTCTTTTTTTAATACCTATTTGTTATTGCGACAACGGTTGCCACTGCTACAGCAACTTTTTGAAGTTTCGATACTGACGACGGCATAATGTTAAATGCAACAATACGTTTATCTCTCTAGACATTCGCGTATAAACTGAGTTAGGGCCCAATTCGCAGAGAAGTGTAATAAGCGCCACACTAACTAGGGTACACGCCCACCCTGGATGCAGGGCCCTTAATATCGGGTAGTGTAATAAGCCTTTTATTTCATGGAATTAGCTTATTCAATAATAATTAATTAGTTAAACAATAAAATATCCTGGTACAATGCGATGTCGTAATTTTAAATTATTATAATTATAAATGAAACTGATTGCTTCATAAAATTATAATTAAGTGCATAAGATGAGAAAAAACTACGACATAAAAATATAACTAAAAAATCTTGTACATTATTACATCGGCCATTTGTAACAGTACTCCAAATTGATTTTTATATCGTCTCTACACATTATCTTTTTATAGTTTGAATCTCGTGGAGCCATTACTGGTCAGTGCACATCATTTCCGCGCAATATCGAAATGGCCAGAACGATAATTTGGTTTTTGTTTATTATGATTGAGTTTGGAAATAAAATTTAAGACGTGGTTTAATATTTCGTTGAAAAATATAACGTGACTTAATCGTGAGTTAATATTATGTTGTGAAACCTGACAGCAAAGACAATAGATGAGGTTGACGACAGTAGCTATTGTCGGATCAAAGTATTTAAAGGCGCAGACAGGAAAGTGTAGCAAGCTTTTGACAGCACTTCACGAAAGGAACTCTCCTAATGAAGCGGTAAATAATGAGGAGAGGTGTTACGTTGCACGAGAAGCTGCTCTAATTAACGCGAGAGACCTCATTTTATGCACACGAGTCCACATTTTAATTAAACAAATCAAAAACAAAACAATTGTGAGCACAGCACAACGGTAAACGCCGTTTTTATGACGGCGAAAGAATTCAAGAAAAATATTGATCGTAGGATAGTAAAACAACGCGATGCATCGCCATTTTCACAGCAGGTAGTTGTAGGAACTCGTTAGACATCCGTGGCGCGTCGTGGTCACATAGTTTTTATCGTTGTAATCGCGCGTGCAGCGGTCAATTCTAGCTGCGGAGCGGTTCGACCGACCTCTAACTCGGAAACCAGATGAAACAAAAAGAGTAAAATGCAGGCACGGGCCGTGAGAACGCGTCTCCTTCGGTGCGGCCACTCCAACCATTTATCTTGTACGGTCGTGCGAGAATGGACCGGACAGCGATGTGCTTTTATTGCATTGCATTCTTAAATATAGGTTTGCGGAGGTGAGCCGCTATGTTCTTAGACCTAAAATTATTGGGTCAAACCGGTTTGTAGACGTTTAGGTATCATTGAAAATCATTCCATTACCTACTATTGAAACGTAAATAACAATATTGGTACGAATTGAATGTATACGTAATTATAAGTATCATTTATATATACAGGATAAACGCGTTTACAAATAAATTAAAATTGAAGTACGAAATCTTTTCATTTTGAAACAATGAAATGGAAGGGTTGGCATCATCTGTGGGTGTAATTAATGGTATATTCAATATCGGTAAGTTAATTGCATCAGACGTACATGAATTGAATGAATACATTCATAATAGTGAATTGTCAGACGAAAGATTCAACAACGATTCGACGATGATTGCAGTGTTTCATTGTTGCCTGTATTCATTGTTCAGTGAAAACATGTATTATCTGAATAAACACATAATTACTTGTATGAGTCAAAAGATTTATAAAAACTATTCTCTATAAAGATATAATTTATTATGAAATCTAAAATATATTTAATACCTATACAAACTCTCTAAAAATCCGTTAATAAAAATTCCACAAGCTTCAAAGACTTTAATTTAATTTTCGGAAACTCTAAGAAACCTACAAGAGCAGACGCACGTAATAATGAATGTTAATAAAAAGTTTGAGAACGAATTCATAAAATAGTACCGAAGTAAATCGATTGATTTGAATTTGTAAGTGTGGCTTGGAGGCTCGTCCCTACCGACCCTCGCCTGCAAGTCACGGGTGTAAATTTAAGAAAGCCCCTCAATTTAAAACGAAATGTGTAACAATGGAGGTACCGCGCTCTGCTAATTTCCGCCCTCTACAATCGCGTTTATTACCAAGACATGAAATAAAATTGCCGCCAATATTGCGTTATAAATTGGGTTTTAGATTTAAAGTGTTTTAATATCTACGCCAAACATTAAAATACTATTTATAGACGGAATAAGTATTGACCGTATGAAATCATTGAATTTTCGTTATTTAGTGATTACCGTTATACTCATTAATTAAATTATTGAATGACATAATCTCTAATCTAATAAGTAATTTATCTGAGACTTTCGGCATGTGTTCGGAAGGTACCGTTCCATCTCGATCACACCCATTCGATTAATTATGAATCATCTAAACGATTCCTTAATTGGAAACGATAATTGGTATTGCATAAGAAACGAAAAGTCTATTATTAAATAAAATATGATATTTAAATAAGTAATAAACGAAGCGATATTAATTGCCGTTAATGCAAGTGGCGTGCGCTCCCGTAGTCTTGTAGGACATCAGTAATGTCCGTCGATAAATTTGCATTTCGTACAATCCAGCATACGTTCTGATTTAAATATGGCTGAGTCGAAATCGTTGAACTCGCTACTATTAATAACAACTCTCATAGCGTGCTGTTTGTTTTACTCGCCTCAGGGTACGGTTAGGTAATGTTGAAGTTGATTCATGAATGGAAGAGTGTGGCCCGCTGCCGAGTGTCGGTGCCTAGCGAGAGTTCTGTATTCGCGAACGTGAATATATTTAGCAAATATAATTTTCTTGGAAATACATCAAGCGACGGAAGCTTTAATAAATAATTACCTAACCCAGCTCCGCATATTCACAAGGCGTATTTTAAGTGGTTCCGTAAAATTCCTACTTTAGTCTACAAGTAGACATCCACATATTTAATGCATGTAAATGTTTATGTGGTAGCTTATGTAAATTCATGTAGCTACTACAATTTGTTGTATGATGTATATTTGTATTTTCACTATAAATATGCTAAAATGGTTTTATTTCATTCTAATTAAATAAAGAATGTATTCACGTGATAATTTATAACCTGAATACTTTCATAAAGCGTTGGTAACTAAAAATTATAGTAATATCAGTTGTTTCGAACTCGAAAATTTTAATTAAACCTCTCCAGCGGCAGTTTTGTGATTATCAATGGATCTACGGCCGTGCAATCGCATCAAACTAGCCTACTGCGTTCCAAGCGCTTCGGGCAGTATTATCGCGAGAATGAATGGAAGCGATACCGGCGATACTGAATAAACGGCCAATTACCGGTCTCGTACCGCTCGCACCGCTCGTACTGCGGGGACCCGCACGTAAATAATCGTGCTCACGCGCAGAAACTCGATAGTGATAAACAATTTTCCATTAGTCCTGGCGCGGGCGAGGCGAGCCGCACGAGGGGCGGGCGCACACTTCCAATTTCCATACATATCCGCAACCCGTATGCGATAGCCCACCCTTTTATTACAACCTTGTCGTTTGAAGATATTATTATGGTAATGGCGAAGGAATGCAAATGTAGCACGGCAATAGATTCTGCAAGAATAGCGTGCTAGGAGAAAGAGATTTGATTTAAATTACAGAATATGATTTAAGGCACTATCATTTTAAATTTAAATTCCCACTTTAAAAATGTACTTTTACAATAGAAAAGCGATCACGAGACGGTAACAATGTCTCATTGTTAAATACGATAAAAAGTATAAAGGAGCGATCCTTGAGGGGAATGCGTATTTTTATAGATAACTATCAGCGAGCCACGATTCAGTGCGAAACGCAAGTCTTAACTAAACGTCCTGCTATTATTCAGCGAAGCGGAAAAACGGTTTCGCAGGCGAAACCCCCGACGGTCGTATTTTATCCAGAGTTCAATATTATTTCGACAACGGCACAAAGAAAAGGAAAGCCCGTGCCGCGCACCGCCGCAGGCGTGGCTGTCCTACTACAATATTGTCCTCCCTACTGCTTCCAGTTACACTGTAAATATTTTTGGTGGCTGCCTGATTGAAAAATGTTATCACATTCCAACCCTACCTCCTCTTCTAATGGATCGTGTTCGCTCTCGTGTGTACAGGCGATACCATTTCTATTAAATACAAATATACTTTTTTCTTTCGCTTCCATCAACTAATGTAATAGAAACATTTATGTAGGTACCATTAAGTTCAGAAAAATGTTTCATGCATTTTACTTATGTCATAGGCATAATAAACTATATTATATAGGTGATACATATATTAACTTCTAAAGTAGCTCCTTATCATCGAACCATGTTGGAAACAAAAATTTATAACCCATGCTGTATAATAAATTTGACATTCAAATGAAAGCTGCATTTTAAAATAGTCATAAAGTAAAAGCCAAAAGAGCAATAAATATCACGAAAAAGAATTATGCGTTGACAATATTCACGATGAATACACAAGGTTATAATTTTCCGTTTTAAATACTTTATGAAGTAAATTGTTTGCTCTGTATAGCTTGAAATGAATTTTCTATTCAGAAACAGTGGAAGTGGGTAGAAAAATACGTTCCATTTGCAATGGTTAAGAGTACATTCGTTGAACAATTGGCGCCACGAGGGAAGGGGCGCGAGTTAACCGTTGCACTACATTGCGCCTGTCCCTAGCACGATTCCTTTTTACGATTATACTATATCGAAAAATTCTCTCATCTCCATTTTTGGCCCATATCCGATTCATGAACCATGAAATTTATTAAAGGACAATTCCAAGAGTAATATTTTATCAATTAAATACGGTCGGTTTCGATTTCGGAATTACGCCGTCCCATTTGAACAACCCGCAATTTATTACACACTATAATTTTATAAATCAAAATGTCACAGTGATGTGTTTAATGGTTATTATAACATTTATTACATTGTTCTTTATTATATTAGATATTAAAACATTTTGAACTAATCGTTAAAATTGGTAACCGTTCACTGCTATTAACAAAGAGTGAATTATGTATAAGCTCTCTAAAATAAAGTCTCGCCTGGAAAGCTGTGTAAATATTAATTAAAATGAATACCGGGTCATATCACGTTTAAAACAAATCGATTGTTCGAAGCGCTGTTATTGTGCAGTCGTTAGTTTCAAGTGGAGGGCGAATCGACCAGTAAAACTTAACTTGCACGGAGCTTCGCTTTACGGTTGACCGAAGCAAATAAATGATAAGGGTATCGGGTCATTGGTTTCCTTCCTCAGCACTTAAATTGCTAACCTTACTTGTCTTAGTGAACTATTAAACATTTACACGTTCAGCGACGCTTTTAGTTTTATATGTAGAAAAGAGGTCGTTTTGGTTTGTAGCTTTATCAGTTAAAGCAATTTTGATAATTTCCTATTAGTTAGAAGAAAAATAAAGTATTATTATAGCAGCATAAATGATTTCTCTTGGAACAGATGAGGAAAGTGTGACACACGCCCTAGAGCATTAACCCTGCCAAATCAAAACAGATGAAGGCATCTCGAGTGTTCCAAGTGTTATTGGTGTCTCTAATTACGTTTATAGTTCGGGTAGAGTTATGGTAATGTTCGGCAACCTCTGTAGATATCGGCCTCCGCCGCTGTCGTGTCTCTGATACTTACGACTCGGTATTTAGGGTCTGTAGGGCGAGCCATTCGTTAGTTACGCCCGGTGACGTGTACCTTGGACAAGACCAAAACTATTATTAGAAAGATTTCATCGTCAGCTTATTTCTTGTAAGGTACTTGTCTTAAAAGCTTTTTTGTCTCACACGTTTTAAGGTGCGATGTGAACTCGTTAAACATTCGTTTTATTGCTGACCTAGTGGAAGTGGACACGAAAATTCTTTCTCCTTTTTGTATATGTGCTACGCGGTCCTCCGCCGTAAATTAAACGAAAAAGACATTCTTGTGGTAACGTATGTATCTTTCCTTAACTTCACGTTGCGGTAAAATGCATGAATTTCCGGACGCAAACAAAGGCACTAGACACGCGAAGCATGCAGTACCGCGAAGTCCTAAAGGGTAAAAGGAACGGCGTTTCGTTATAAAAAATGAGTTAGGGGCAGCTTTGTTTGTGCATGGTGCGAGTTAAGTGTTTAGATAAGTGCAGCCGAGAGCAGAGCGGCTTGCACTACACGTTTGTTATCTCTTGGGGAGTCTGAGCTTGGACAAATGGAGGCATCCTGTGTGGTCCGCTGTTTAGCCAACTCGCACTAAAAATGTGCGTTTCAATATAAATGTGAACGTTGCTTATTGTTATGTACTGTTTGATAATAGATATCCAATATTATTTAATCAGCTGTTAATAAGAATGCACAATACACATCATTCATAAAGGAGGTGGATATAAATACACGTTCGTTTATTTATTGCTTTGGGAACAAGACACGGTACAAACTTCCGAAATATAAATATTCAAATAAGGACTTAAATAAATCCAGACGAGGATATGTCGACATTACATATTACTGCGGTCATGGCGTCCGCCTATTCATTACAGATATTTATAGGTGGCAGTGTCAAGCGTGGCTTGTATTTATTCGGACGGTACGACAGTTTGTTTATTTTAAAAGGGTTAAAGCTAAAATGGCCCGGCCCGATAAGCGTCTCGATCCGACGCAACTGAAATATAAACGTACTGCAACTGATTTCACTGATACTGCCTTGTCAGTGCCATTGATCCAACATGGGCTTGACGTGACGAAATATTGCTGGCTAATATTAGAAATTTATTTATACTTAAGAACACGTCGTGTTATCTAGCGTGTTTTATGAGATATTGATTGGAAAGACGAATTATTTACTCATACCAATATAAATACACATTGTTTGTGCAATAGAGTTTACAAAAGTCAATGGGAAAGTCCATGACAATGTTGAATGGCACACAAGCCTAACAATCTATAGAGAGACGACGAACTCAATCAATACTGTAGACTGTAGAGAGACAATAGGCATCTCTTATTCAAAACGGAAACTATTACAGTCGTGTCATTGTATTCAGAGCCTCACCTCACCGAGTAAATTATTCAAACGAAAAGTGTTTGTTTACTGCTAGAGATAAGTATAAAGAATTGTTGGTGATGGATTTTGTATATGTGTGATAGTTTGGGAATGCATGCTGTGGATCGATGTCAACTTGAAAGATTTACGTCCAGCGTTGTGACATCGGAATTGTTGTCGTAATCCTAGATTATCCTTTGTTCCAAACATGGCTGATTAGATTTATGTTATGAGAAATTGTTGAAATTTTAAAAATATGAGCTTAATATGTTAAATATTATTCCTCGGTAAAATACTTGTTACCTTCAAATCTTTCCAACTTAAAGAGTACTTTTGATAGACTTCTTACTTATTATACTTCGTACTTGATTTTGTTATAATAAAATCAATAAAAAAAAACGAATGTCTTGTAAAAGTTTATATTTATACTGCTTCAATCAAAACTCTCACAAGTTCTCTTTCAGGAATTTATCATTGACATTTATTAAACGAGAAAGATTCCTAAAGTTAGTATAAACAGATGTCGATTACGTCACAGGACAAATTGGTTCGTTTGAGCGAGTATGGTTATTATGAGCGACAAGATTCTCCCTAATGAAATGATTGTGTCGATATTGTACATTAAAGTATAAGAAGGTAATTGAATTTCCTGCATCGAGAAGCGGTGAATACAGTTTGAAGTGCACCGCACGTTCATATGTTCTGTTCCCTGCCCCTCTTATATTCCACACTAGGACACTGGTTTGATGGAGCGTTTCCTTTAATTATACCTATTAATATGATACAGCTTAAGGTGCTTCACAATTTCAAGTGCACATTAGACTAAAATTCAAGTATCTCATATAATATTAGAATTGCTTATTTGGTAAAAATAGCCACGAGGTAAGTAGATATACTTAAACATAGAGATGAAAATATATTAATATTTGTGTGGACTTATTATTATTATATGAGCACCAATAATTACATTTAATTAAAATTCTATTCATACTTTTAACAAGCTTTTAAATTAAAATATGAAATGTCGGACGAAAAGAATAAAAAATAATCGACATTCCTATTATATTTTGAAACTTACGCCTCTTAGTGAGTAATTGGATTTTAATTGACGTCTCCAGCGCCAAGAATATGTTGTGCAACAGAAGTCTTGTCTAGCTTTTAAGCAAAAAATCTTTTTCTTTAAAATATCTTATAAGCGTATTGCAATCATTTATAAAGTATCAATATAATGATAAATATATCATTCTTACGTGCGAACAGTTTGCCCATCCGGACATAATTACCTGCTTGGGCGAACTTTCGTCCGGATGACCAAATATTCGATATCAAACCTCTTACAATTTTGATCGCATCTTTGAAGATCAATAAGAAATTTAACCATGCGTAATCCTCAGTCCGTTACTGATTGCTTAGAAAATTGATTTTCATTGAACAGAATAAATTATATGATTGCCTGATTCGGAATCATTGAAAGTTTCTGTGATTTTTGAAGATGTCTTTGAAAACTGCATTGCCATGGTAAGCGATAATAGATGAAGACATTTGTACTATAACGCGCGGATGTTAACATATAGGAAATGAGAAACAAGAATGAACAGGGAAGGAGGATATGAGAACGGAGATTAAGACTAAACATAGCAGTTATTGCTGAATTATTCAATGCCAATATTAAGTAAGAATTGATGGAAAACGCGAAGATAAATAAATTTCTTTAGCATCTGATGATAATGGTCCTATTTTTGTTTGTGACCCACAAACAGTTTAGTCCGTGCACATAATGTCGAGGTTTCTTGCGGATCGTTAAGCGCGGTGGCTTCAAGGAGGGGCCCCTCGATGCTATCTGTCCACCATTGTTGCGTGCACTTAACCGTCACATGTTCTACGCTTGTGTACAAACCTTGTTAACACAGTGTAAAGTAAATTACATTTTTCTACGCTGGGAATACGGCGTCAAATAATTCAGTTATCGATTATCACTGTAGCATGTCCAATTGCTGTCGTTAAAGGGTAAATAATAAATAGTTATGCGTTTATTATACTTTGGTCATGAAATAACCCGATATTATTCCGTCTTCTTGTATCTCAATTGTAAGAAAAAAAAGCTCTATAGTTTAACTTTCCTATATGTATCTACTTTTTTATTTAATTCATATAAGCCAATATCCTTTGAACCAACAGCTAGTCCTTGTACACAATATTTTAGCATATTTATTGTGAACGTGTTAGTATATATTACATACACATAACAGGTGCAGATTATTCATTTTGTCTTTTAATAAACGCGACTTGCCCTGTTCTCGGAGTAAAGCACAGCGCGATTGGCATGTCACAGATGCCACTAACTGCTTTCGAAGTTGCTTAATGCTTACTCTAGCAAACGTGCGCCAAGTGTAAAAATATGATTTATTATTGAGAATAGAAACGCGCATCCGTTGCTCGTCTATCATTAAGGTGGTTGCTCAATTGAATACCTAACCAATTTCTATTTTCGTATTTAAGTTCCTCATACGTAAAAGAAATAAAATATAATTAAGAGTAAACAACTCCAAATCATCAAAGGTTATAGATGCATGATTACCTAAGTACGTTGAAATAAGATGTTCAGACAATTAAGAATCAATAAAAGAAACATAAACATTAGAAGCCAGCAATTTCGTAATCGCATTTACATATTCTAGTATATTTATTTGTAAAGAAGCCCAAGAATTTTATTGCATGTTACCCGGGCGTCCCCAAAGGATATCCCAAATAAGAGTCGCTGAATTAGTTTCGTGTAAGGCCTTACTTTAATAATGCTATGTGGTCTTTAGAGAATTGCAGGGTTTCCGCGTCGTGTTTATATAGTCGTGCGATATGAAATGGATGTTTTCTGGCTTCAGGCGGTTTATTATTACTTTGAGGCATCGAGTGGGTAGAACTACAAGGGGACGGTTGGAAGTTGGGGTAGGAAGGTAAACAAGTATCGACAATTGATTCGAACTACTCGATTGAATGAGAAATTTCCTCGTTTCGTTCTATCCTTCCTGTAATTTTTCAAGTATTTCCAATTATGAATAAAACATTTTGAAACGAGAAATGATGCTATTGCTTTTCTCGAACTGCAATTTATTCACTAACAATGCCAAATTACTTTTTTAATCCAAATCTAGAATTTTCGATAGTAAGGTATATCTTTTGGTATAAAGATAGGTAATATTATATTTCATAAAGCACAATATTAACTGCAGGATAATTTGTTTTACGTCAAGATAAATGCGATCGGTTACATCAAAAGCTTTGTAATTTAAGTATGCGGAGCTAACCTATTGAAAAGAATGCTTTTATCAAACCGCTTTTCAATTTCCTTACTTCAAGAGTATTGTTACATTATTTATTTCTATTATAAAGTATCTTCAATTTCTGGATTTCTGTTATAAGGTATTTACATAGAGGAAGTTTAATTCTGTATGATGACTGTTAGAAGTTTTACTTTTTGATAAAGCCCATTTTGGGTAACTAGGTATGCATAGGATTGAAAAAAATATTGTTAAAAATTGTTTGATTAATATGTAAGTAGCATAAAATTGTTGTTTTCTAGAAAAAAAACTAGATTCCTTCCAAAGATCTAGGTGTTGCATGCATTGTTATTTATTTTGTTGATTAGTCCATTAACTGTCAACACTTACCTCGGATCTACGAAGGGTTCCGCGTAGATGTTTCGCACCGGCTGACGTCTTGGCAGGGGTGGAGGCACGGGACTGAAGCCCTCCATCATATCGTCCCGTTCGCTGTATTTCAGCGATTTCATCGTCATTTTGATGACCAAAAGTCCACTACACAACTATAAGACTCAGGAGCCCAACATCACTTTTAATCTTTTATCACTTACATCACGATATCACTATTTGAACGTTCGTCATCATTTTATAATTCACTGGATTGTCTAATTGTTCGAGTTCATCATTATTCGAATTTATTTGGTTATTGTTGTTATGGACTGTTAAAGAAATAGATAAGATTGTAGAGTCGAGTTCGGTGTTTGTTTACTAAATTGTTAGGAGCGCTCGACGACGCATCCATTCACGCTGAAGGACAGCGACTGACTGGGGAGCCCTGCAGCTTAGCGGTTAGCCCCGCGCGACCCTCGCTAGCTTTCAAACTTTTTGCGCCCGCGCTGAGGTGCCATAAAAGCTCGTCGAGTTATTAGATAGATGGTCGAACAAAAAATACGGGCCATACGGAATACGGCATATTGCAAGTAATAGATTCGACGCAACGGAATGAATAGTGGCCCGAGCTATACGTTTTCGGCATGACGTGATGCGGTTAAATTTATTTCATAGAACATGCTTTGTGTGAAGTGTGAACAAAAGCACTTTTTGCGTGTGTAATTCTTTTGAGCGTATTTGAAGACGCCGGTGTTTTTTACAAGCTTGAAAAATATTTGAACAGCGGAATAAAGATAGGAAATACGTAAAGGATGTTATTAACTAAGTTAAAAATTGAATAAAATACCTAAATTACATTTCTAAAGTACATGGGTAATACATATTATATTGATTTTCTCAGAAAATACATCAAAAATTAATGGTATATGCCAATAGTGACACTTGCGAGTGATCATAAAATGGATTGATACATAATTCATAGCCGACCGTTCGACTGTTGAGTCGATTGTTTTCTAGCGAGAGCATGTATGTATGGTGGGGTGTGTGTAGACAGCATATCACTGGCAGCGCCCTCGCCGAGGTGGAGTGGCGGCTGGTTGATCTCAGCGCTTTGCATGTCAAACAATTACCCTCATACATTGTTCACGACGAATGCGACGGGCGTGCTCTCGTTACCCTTCCACATTATGCTCACTAGGTTATTTGTTTTCAAAGCGCGCCAGCTAAACACACTAACCATTAAAAATTTTCATAACTGATTTATTGAATGTTTGTTAATTTAGCGGCGCTCGCCCTATGTGACCCACAAAATTCACACAAACAGTGACTCCGCAAAACCGACCCTCCAATAGAAGGGTTGTCGCAAAATTATGTAAAACCTATCCTGTGGGCCCGAATTATCCCTGAAGGATAAGGAATAAGAATATAAAAGAGGCTCAGAGTTTTCCATACGGATTTTTTTAAGCAGCTACGAACACCAGATTTACATATATATTCGTACATATGGGTAAACATGCTTGCTGTCAAAGTGTCTCCGAATGCCTGTTTAATAAATTAAAACAAGCGGAGCGTGGCAGGTTTAAGTATGTTTAGACATACATTAGGGATTGTTAAGCTTTAATGACACAAATTTGTTCAGTTGGAGCTAATGTCATAAAAGTTCTCTGTTTAAAGATGGAACAACGTCTAAATCAAATATTTAATTAACATAATCGAACACAAGTTTTTGTTGTTTTACAATAGAATAACTTTGTATTATCCTCGTATCCCGTATTCTATACACATTCTTGGATCGTCTGAATTAATGGCAGGCTCATCGTTAGGGTACGGTTATATCTCATGCCGTAGTCGCTAGTTTGCTTATAAGGCAACGAGGAAACGTTCCACATTACATCGATCGTTTTCCCATCGACAACTCTGATTTATTTCTGACCTGATGTGTGGGGTCCTGTTATGTGCTTGAACTTGCATCGCTTATATTCGATGTGTGCACTGTTACATGTCATGAGTATTGAGTATAGAACAGAACATCTTTCATGTAACGTAATGATGGGAGTAATTGTGAACGCTTATGGCGTGGAGCTAATTGAAAATTATCCAAATTGAGCCTCAGCTTTGTTTATTGGTTATGGGTGAGTATAATATGTATTTGTAATTACGTTTTAGACTTTTTGTAATGAATAATTTTATTTATTTATGAAAATTATTAAAAATATCATATCAGCTTACTCTACATTTTTTTCTGAAACAGTATTTTAAGTTTATTTTTATTTTAGAAACTAATTAGATGCTCCAAACTATATAAAAAATTGTAGCAGAGGTAAATATAGAGCTAAACTTGTTTAATAAAATAGTTTTTTCATTCTTTAGTGTTAAAATGTAGACGAGAAGCGAAGTAATTTACGTCGTATCAAATGTATTATAAATAGGTTTATTATAGGCTATAGCCAGTAAACAATTCAAGCTCAGTTGCCAGCTTGTTGTACGAACAATGCTGCACAATAACACTGCAGCAATTAATACTGTACTGTTTACATTTTAAGATCCATGAACTTTGTAAGAGACGAGCAATGAAAACATTGCTCTCAGTATTCAGTATTTACGCTATTATTAAAATAATTTCTTTGTAACAAATTAATCATTCTGACCCAAATAAATTTCGACATCCGTCGCTGCTGTTGCTCCGCTACAAAAAATTACCCAGCTATTTTAATTGGCGTAAAGGTTTGGAGTTTCGTCTCGTAAAAATGTCAATGACTATCTTCACACGTGACATCTGCGGTTCCTTTACCATATTAGGGGCATTTAAAAATAAATTTGTTGTGGAAGTCAGACTTCTACTTGTTTGTAGTATCTATAATTGTTTGGACAGCCCTAAATTGTTCAATAAATATGAAATTAAATTATATGAGTACTTGTTAAGAAGATAATTAATAATTTTTGTTTTAAATCATCTTTAAACAGATTTTAATGAAATAGAGAGTCGTGAGTCATCAACACGTGTCGTTCAGATCAAAATTCGATTAATTGAAGTAATTTCTTGTGTTCTAAAAGCGACGCTAGACACCCTTCGTTTGCTAGATCGAGTATGTGTATGTAGTGCACGTTCTATAAAAAAAGACGATATTGATTCCGTGACGAGGCGAGCGCGGGCTGTGGGAAACGATTCCTGTCTGCTTAATAGATGCCCTGAGGAGTCGAGCACTTCAACACACTTTGTTCAGACAATGAACGCTTTACAAAAAACTTACAGGCGTGACTGAGGGATTGACGTTACGATCCATATTTTAATAGTCTCACTGTGCTTGCTATTGATTTATATTGATGGTCGCTTTGGACAAATTAAAATAAACATTGATAAACAAGCCCTTAAATAAAAAAAATGTGTGCGTGTACTAGTGTACACACGTAAGAAGTGAAACTTCTTTATGACCTTATTTTTCAAAAAATAATTTACTATATGCAACTTTACAGAAATACGTCGAATCACGCGTGGTAGGGATAAGAAAAAGATGGCGCGTAACGGAAAAATGTCACGCGTAACGAAAAAATGTTAAACTAACTAACTACTTTTTTTCCGACCCCGATAAAGAAGTTTCACTTCAAAAATTTATACTAATATTTTTGAAGCTTAAGGCAAACTGAACATATTTTATAATAAAATTACCGTTAAGTACTACAAGTGCAAAGTGCGCTGTATGATTTCTATTTGTAAGTGTAATTAACGAGTTAAGGGCACGGAACGAGCACTTTATTCCTAGTTCAGACGGTCGGAGGCTGGCCGGCCGCAGGACTCGGCCGCATTCTCGACGGGTAATCACATACCTACTCCCGTTCCCAAGCTCCTGCTCTAACATTTTATGCCTCATTTCGGAGTATGTGATTTGCTGCACACATTATTTAATGTAATTGTCGTGGGAGAAAAATATATTCGCGTGCGAATTATTTTTTTTAAAGCTTCAATTCAAGCTTTTCAGCGTTTTTTGTATTGTGGCTCAAGTAGTTTAAAGTTTTGTGTTAGTTAACTATATTTTGGTTTAAAATTACTATTTTTGAAGACAAAAGGAAATCACAAAAAATGAGAAATGACCCATACTTCTTATTCCTGATGGTAAAAATTGCTATATTAATCGCTACGAGGGACAAAATTGACTATAAAGTAAATTGGTTTCTAATTTGACATATGATGGGTTTTATAAGAAGAGATCAAAAGCGATGCGAGCTCCATGACATCCGACAGAGGCGGACGTCGTTGTTTTGAAAGGGGCCGCGTGCGACTTAGATCATACTTCGTTTTTCTTAAAACATTTCGCGGACTCCGCAAAATGCTCCGAGATAAAAGCACTCAACGTACTTTACTTTGAGAGTTTTTATTTGAGTCACCATTCAACGACATTAAACGGTTAATTTGTCATTAGTCCTGCATTTGACACCAAATGAACTTTTGTCTTACGAGTTACGACGTGAGTGATAGCTTCTGATAATGGTTCTACTAGAATGTTATTAGTAGTTTTATAGTTATAGTATTTTTATATAGTCTTTACAATTTATAATCAATCTATTTATTAATAGGTTCTCAATATTTGATCACAGTTTGAGAGGTTCTAAGACTAAGTAATGATTATTATTTTAGTTAAAGCTCTTGTATCTTTAAGTTATCATATGTAAAAGTTACATCACAGAAAAGACAAAACGAGGAAATTTGTATAATTTATGGTACGTATCCTCTGACCATAGCAAGTAAAAAGCAGACATCAATTTCAAATATGTCATTATTAAAGTAGTAAAAGCTGTTTGAAGTTGACTTTGTATTAAAGTTGATTGTCGCAGTGTCATTAATGATTACCGCATGGGAATTGTTTCTAGTACATAATTTCGGGAAGGTAGGGGCGAGCCCGGAAATTGTCCTCTTGTCGGACCACCGTCACATTAGCCGAGGACATTAGGCCAGCGCTGGCAAACAATGTGTCCGTATTCATTCGTGACACGTGACGTCACCTACGAATATAAAAACAAAGGGGCAAATGATAGTGAAGGAATTCCCATTAAAACAATCAAGCTTTTACCGCACCAATACAAATGGAAAAACAGTTTATCATTAAATTTAATTGATTTTAACCACAGCTTTTAAGGGATCTATTCTGGTCGCAGTGTTCTTTATTTGGACAAATTTAAAAACAATATGGTCATTGTTCATATGTTTACAATGAAATACATAATGTGATATATTAAAATTTAATATGATGACTTTATTTTGTTTCCTTCACTGCTAGTAAATAGGTACTGTATTTGCAGGATATTTTTAGATTTCTATAGAAACCTACTAATTTTTTTTCGAACACCTATTTACAATACTAAACGTAATCCATTTTTACGCTCGGGTCAAATCAAGTATCTTGAAGTAAAAAATGAAATATATGCACTTGATCTGTCAGCGTCCACTTGAGGTTGCAATATTCCGTCCAACAAACCGATAATCACAGGCGTGTGAACGCGCAGCTCTCGAAGCGAGCTCCATCATGTCACGGTAAAGTATTAGTGGAGCCATTAACTATCGACGAATTTTCCACCAATTTAGTTTGAGCATATAATTGCGGGAATAAGTCGAAGTTAATTGACGTCGGGTCCGGGTTCAAGTTGCCGTTAATGTATCGCAAACAGGTTCTTGTTTACGTTACGGACTAAACGCATAGCGTTTGGTTGTTGAATAAATTATCTAGCCGGTGACTAATTAAATTATGTTTCGCAGTTACCTGGACATTAAATTATCTGATAGCTAACTGGCAATGTTTCAGCCCGAAATAACGTTCATTGTCAGCTCGGGAAAACAACACTGTCCTATTTTCAAATAAATTATGTCTTTATATTTTGTGCTTCTTTTTGATAGTAGATTTTAAATAGGTATTATTTTTAAGTTTCGAAATTATATTTTCATTACTTGTTCATAAAACAATATTTAGAAAGTTTTAACGATGCGTTACACACGCATAAATAATTATGTTCATATTTTCATTAAATAGAAAAAGTTTCATTAACAACACTGCACCTATGAAATTGACAAAAAACACGTAGCTAGATTTATATATGTATAGTTGTATATTTTATATTTATTAAACGTTCTATAAAGTTAGTGAGAATATTGAATATAATTTAATATTGGCAATAAACAAAAAGCGTTGTAGAATAGAAATTCTACAACGCTTTTTGTTGTCGTAATTCATTGCAGCGTCAGGCGATGAAACTAGATTATTTTAATACAAACTCAAACTATTTCTGAGCAATGGTTCTCACAGGAAATAGCAAATAATTCAAATGGTGCTAAGTTTCTATGTTTATGTTTGTGTCAAGTAAATGCATTAGAAATTAATTTGTAACTAGTTGCAATGTATTTTACAATGAACGCTTTGTATTATTTCCTACTATACAAATAATGGCAATGACATATTTTATATTTCTCCATCTATTTAAAAGTACATATTATTTAAAGCTTTTGCCTATTATTTATTTGAAAATGGTTAAGGAATCTTAGTGATAAGAAATGCTAAACTTCATTAATCTATGTTGGATGCTGATAACTTTTACGGATGAAAATAAAAGAAGAATAAAAAATAATATTTAAAGTTAAAAGTGAGGCACAAAACTCATCTAACCACCTTTAGATTTATCCAGCAACCATGGAACATAAACATAGTTTCGTTTAGGTCCATTATCTTTTTCGTGAAAGTCGTAAAAAGAGCATCCTTTCCGTACTTTATGTTTCCGCAGACCTTTAAATAGCTTTTTAGTGTTACATTGCTTTTATTTACCTTATTAGGACATAACATTAAAGGCATCATTATGGTGTATGGTAAGTTTAAATCTTTTAATATTGTTACATGATAATATGGTTGTTAAAGACTAAAGTATTTTTGAATAGTCCAACAGTATTACTTGTTGCAATTTATTTTCATGTTTTATTGCTTTTAAAATAATTAAATGAACTCAAAACCTCAGAATGAATGATACAATTTTATACTATCTATGCAATTAATTATTATTTATTTTATTTATACATGTTTTTAATATTATTTGATATACTTAGACGATGAAGATACAAAGATAACCCTAAAAGTATTCAATTGAACGAAGACAACATTAATTATTTATTTTATTTAACAGTTTTATGTACCATTACAAATTTTTTAATGAATTTTGTCTATTCTATCTTCTAGATTCTAGTATTTCCATATTAGCAATGTTTAGTATTATGTATACTATAGTACCTACATGAAAGTGTCAATTTTAAAATTTAAAAACAGTTTTTAACGTGGTTTTAACATTTATAGAGCTAATTTTGAACGATATTAATAACAATATAGAGCTTCTGAATTATTTATCTCTACATAACTCAATAAAGAATGCGTTTGTAATTTTAATACTTATCTTACCTACTAAAAACAAATAAAAATCATAGAAACAAACATTCTTAATAGAGAAAAGATATACAAATAATTATAAATGTACAATAGAAATATTTTTTACGCCTTTACTTTAAAATAATCGTTATAACTAATACGAGAAAGGTAAGCTGACAAAAAATGTAAGTATACATTAATGTATAATCGTAAGATACGAATTTTGATCGATTAATAATGCTACAGCTTTTATCTGTTCGATTAATCTTGAGAAATTCTCTTATAAATTTCCCGAAGCAATAATAATTTGGTTCTAAGCACGTGTTATACGGGATTACAAAAAGAAACAGCCCACGGACGGGCGATTAGATTATCTAAGAGCACGATCAAAAATCAACCCGTTGGAACATTCCTTACTTGTTTTTTTTATCCTTACTAAAAATTTCGTGTAATGGGTTGATGTTTTTCATTTTTAATTAGTCATTAAATCGCGGATTCTACTGCTTTATGATTCCATTGCTGCACTATTGTGATATGGTTTTTACAATGCAGAAGATATGATGTATGAAAGAGATTTTAGGAAATAAAAAATACATTAATTTCGTTTCGTACTTAATGGATTCTGTGAGTTAATTTTTAAGTAAATTATGGATATGTATAAACTATGTATATTAATCTAATAGAAAGATAATTGAAACCAAGAAGATTATAGTGTACAGAAGTATGCCGATGACGTAACCCAATGAGTTTAACAGATTATTATGTTAATTATTACATCTTTGATAAAATATGCATTTATACTGAATTCTTTGTATAAAATTGGAAGATATGAATCTTGCAACTAATTTTGCAATTTTAAAAGAATATAAAATAGTTCCGCTTGTGCTTGTGTAAACATAAAAACATGGCTAAACGTGTCCATTTCAATATTTTTGTTTATTTGTTTTTCATTTTATGTTTGAACTTTGAAGTATAAAGATGTGTAAAATACACGTCATCTGACAAATATCATTAGAGTCATTCATGCAAAAATTGGGTCAGTTATTAGGTCAAAACTCACGCCATGCCGATACGTCAATTTGTCCCGCAAACACGGCATATACACAGTTCAGTCACGACATAGAGGTGTATTATTAGAGCGCACATTTAGGAAAACAATAAACACCGAAAGCGATAAAAAACAAATTAAAGTCGGTTAGGGTGTAAGCACCTATATTGTATTGCTAGGTATCACGCTAGCTACCTGGCAATGCAAAGCTTAGGTGGTAAGGAGTCCGTGGCGGGTCGTAAGGGCGGAGGTCGACACCGTATCGGTCAGTGACCGCGCAGCGCGACGAGCACCAAGTGAACCTCTCACCGTCGGAGGTGTTGTGCCGAGTGACCGTGCGGGCACAGCGGAAACACGCGCGGACCGATCGCCCTCCGCAGGCGATTTGATGCCCTCCTCGCGACGCCATTGCGCGCGCATTCTGTGCGACCAGATAATGCCGCCCTATCTCATGTCGAGATTCTACGATCTTGGATCGCGGTCACCCTTCATTGTAACAGCTTTTGCGAATTATCTGAGGGTTCATTTCTGTAATTTGCTTTTACTAAAAATAATATAGTAACTTAAAGTAGATTTATCCTATGTTACACAAAATAACGTTTTTCTATATAGCATTTTAAGAAATATGAAAAGCTTTACGTTGCGAGGTCGTTATTAATTATTGTTTAATAAAATATTTTCATCGATATGGAACATCACTAAGGAGATTATAATTGGAGCATGCGTGGTACGAGGGTTGTAGGGGGTAGGAGGATGGTCGCGGGGGTGCAGGGGGCAGGCGCCGGGGGGAAGGCGCGTGTCACCCGCGGCGGTGGCGCGACGCTACGCCGACGTGATCTTGACACCACGTATGCAAAGCCTATGCTGTATTACTGCCCTAAAACTCATTCTAAGCAAAATAAATTGACAATTTCAATTACTTCAATTTTCGAACATTAACAACATAATAGGAATTGTTTTAAACGTAATGAGATCGTCATTTAATATTAAGGTCGACTGTGTAATTAATATGATTGTTTCCATTCGCAGTGTTCTAAATTTGTAACAGCAAGCATAAATTAATTTATAACATTTCATTATTTGTCGACCTTGACATCTTTTTTCTGATTTTCTTTTCTTCCATAAGGAGAATAAATGGCACAAACGTGCCCGATCCAAGCAAAAGCGACCTTGTGAAATAAAGCAGAGAAAAATATTTTCAGAAAGCTCCTAAAGAAATGTAGTTTACAATGTACAAGAGCAGGGCCCGAAGTCTGTACAATATTAATCGGTAATTATCGACAACTAATTTATAGTCCCGTCTTCAGCAATGAAAATGATGTCGCTTAATACCTCTCCCTAATTTGATGGAAATATACAATGGATACATATTTGTTTATAATTTTTATTCTTCACAAAACTTTCCGTAATGCGTCAAAATATTTATATAATAATAGCCTAGTAGTAATGCATTTTTATCTAAATTAATAACAAAATTATTTTAATTCCGTAGATATATGAAAAATAAATAGAATATAGATTTCATGGATTTGGAAAATCATTTCTTTGCAACACATTCGAATATTGTCAAAACAAATTATTCTTTGACATTTTCAATCGTTATGATACCGACGTTTGATCTCGACAAGATCTCGAAGGCCGTTCTCCCATTACACTACCGGTATCCTACACGTCCGCGACTAGTATATTTGGTCGCTTTTGCGTCGTGTTTCGCGCGTATCTCTTCGGTAGAAAGATAAAAAATTCTTATCATCATGTTGCAGTTCTCGTGCGGCTATAAAAACTCTACAATATATGTTTCTTTCAATATATGGATGAATCCAGTACCAACTTCCTACTTTTACGTCGTCACTGGAATCGCTCGACATAGCGTCCGTCTACAAAAACGAGGCACAATAATGATGAATTTAGTCATTTTTCAGTCGCTGAATATGCGAACATCGGGCAGCGAACAAATATCTAACTAGTATTCTACTCGAGTATCGTATTCTAGAAGTATCGTAATGGGAGAAGGGCCTTACGGTTTGTGTGGGTTTGTAGATACGGTTGATAATGTCGGAAAATTATAGATTATTATAATTTTATAATAAAAAAGATATTTCACACTTCCGATGCTACACGATTTAACGCAATTGTGTTTTCTCTTATTTAATGTTATTGCAATTAAAATAAAATAAACAAATAATGTTTTATTTTTAAGATGGTTTCAAAATTTTATTGAAAATGTTAAGAAGCCTCTTATATTATATTAAATAAATATTAAAATAATGTACTGTTGTCTGCATTTATTCAGCCTAAATTATTGCATTCATATTCAATTAATAATTCCTAGAAGTTCAGAAATAAATTATTCTGAACTTCTAGGATAATAAAATTATACAGATGAATACAAATAAAAAACGATCGAATTAAGAAAATAATTATTAGAAAAATTTAATTTAACAGTTTATAATAGCGTAGTTGAAAATTTGGCTCAAAACCATCATCTCTCATCAACATAATTCTAGTAACTTGTTCATCTGTAAATTATAAAATTTATAGATAAATATTTATATTTATTACATAAATAATTACCCGTGAACCGCTAAATCAATTGCATATATTCATCCTTTGCTTAACTGTAATAAAATATACAATGATGCACATAATATAATATAATATAATAATACAAGCTAAAAATACAAGTGATATAAATTATCCGTTCCGTCCTTAGTTTTAGTTCCGTCCGTTTCTATGATGTCTTAAAGATTTCTAGAAAGGCTTCGAATTGAGCAGAATTATCTTGTAGAGCTTTTAGAGTCTTTTGATTAGAATTTTATTGCACTTCACAAATAACAAAATATTACTAAACTAAAACTAATACATAGCTTTAACTATATAAAAACATAACGCAGATTGATATTTTCTTAGGATATTTGTTATCCAATAGATTTATAGGATTTTTAAGAACATAATTAAAAATTATCCTCTTGAAAACACAAAATTTATATTTATTTTGATAGAAATATTATTTCGATTGATTGATGTCAAATGTCAA
The DNA here is from genome assembly GCA_029959065.1 of Colias behrii. Taxonomy (NCBI): domain Eukaryota; kingdom Metazoa; phylum Arthropoda; class Insecta; order Lepidoptera; family Pieridae; genus Colias; species Colias behrii. The sequence continues at coordinate 7,777,011 of JARWMC010000005.1, read as the reverse complement.
AAAAGTAAATAAGGAGATTGCCATACATGGAATTTTGGATTCCATGAATATGTAATAAATAGAACATTAATTAAACGATTGATATAAAAAAATATCGAATTTGATTAAAATTAAATTAACTGCCATGTTTTTTGTGCATAACATGTGCTTTTTTCATATGCAATTGTATTTGTAATAATGCGAAAAATTTATGTAACTAATTTTAATTTACTATATAATATTCCCTAATATCAAGGTAAATTTCTTGGAAAAACAACACTAAATTTTTTAGGTCCATACTATAGTTACTGAAAATCGTTAGTTACCGACCGATTTCGGTCGAGATCGATGTCGATTAATGTGTCGAGACTACGCCTACAGATCTTTCAAACGAAAAGGTATATTGTTTGTCAAAATCGGTGAATCATTGAATGTTTAAGGTCATTTAGTTTACAAATTAATACAGCTTTATTCGACAGTTTGACGACCGACTCGTTTATGATCGGTCCAATATTATGCATATTTTAACAAACATTCCCTAATTTTCATATTCCCCATAGCCCTCGACTATTGTTGCGTGGGAGATACCGCCGTTATTTGCATTTTATATACATTTCAATAAATTTGAAGATGTTATATAACAATATGTTATCAATTTATTATAGTGCGTTTAAAATTCCTTCAAATTGAATTTTGTGATTGTAAAGATATATGAATTATCGACGAATTATGTTTTTTGTGTGAAAGCGAAATTTATATTTGATTGCTTGGTTTCATTAGAACAACCTGGGATTAATAATTTAAATTAAAAAAAAATCTAAGATATAAAACTAGGTAATCAAATACCTATCTACTTATCTACTAGAGTTTTTTTGCAGGAACAATCCCTAGTAAGTCTAGATTATCTTATTTGTTGTATTTTATTTATCTGTTATTTAAAAAAGTGTAACTTGACGATTATTATGAATATGAATCAAATATTAGACGCTAATTACCGATATTTAATATAAAATTATTTTTATTTAACCCGCGAACATTGTCGCGTAGTACTTACACTACAATATTCGACCATATTTTATTCGAGGGCATCATTTATTTTATATTTGAATACTATGTTTTAGCCAAATCGGTCAAGTAGTTGTTGTGTCAAACCCTTTAATAGCTTCGTAGTCCAGATTCATATTAAAAAAAAATTCTTGTCACAAAACAAATCTCTGAAAATATATTAACCAATAAGTAGGATTATAAATAATGATTTCGTGTTGAATTTTATAAAGCCAATTGAAGCTTACTAAAGTTCTAACAAGACAATGAGGGGAAATAATATGTATTCTTGCAATCATATTTTGTCCAAAACCCAACGCAATTAAAAAGAAAGAGTATGTAACAAGAGATCATCAACATTACTGCTACTATAAATGTTTATAGACATAATATTGCCTAAAATATGTTATGTTATAGTTACGCAATCTTAAAATCATTAAAGATAGTGTAGATAGTGTAGTGTTGAATTTACATAATGACATAAATTAGATGTTGTCATTCAAGACGATTAGAATAATGAGTTAGTATATTTTATTGTGTCCAGAATCAGATTGTTATAAATGTATTTTAAATTGTTTCATTCGGTTTTAAATCCAAGAACTACATGTCAAAGGGTAATTTGAAATAAAAAAAGTTTAACTGGCCATGATGAGCATTTATAAAACTTAAGGAAAACATTTTTAATGTCATTATCATGTATCGTAATAGTATGTAAATTTACACAAGTTTAAATAATACTCTGAGTTAATCAGAATACATGGGAAAGCCTGAATCAGTAAGAATCAAAAATGATCTACAAGATACAATGATTGTATCGTGTACGTATGGTTGTGTGGTTAGCTTTATGAGTGGTGAGTCTCGAAGAGCTTAAAGACCAAGCAAAGCGAGCGTACAGACGGGCGGGACGTGGGCACAAAATCCTCCGCGCGTGACTTTGCTTCACGCGCCATCGACTTTTTGGTATGTAACCTCCTTGTACAAGACTTGTTCGTATACTTAAATTCCATAAACGCGGGCACTTTCAACGTGAATCGCGAGTATGTGAAACGTGAAGCGAAGATACGACTGTACTGAACGGCTTTTGTTTTTCGTTTTAAAAGTCAACACAAGGTTCAAGTGTTACGTATTTACGTCCCTTTACTTTTGATTTGTAAACGTTGAATACAAAGCTTTAACAAAACGAGTTTATTTTTTATTTTATGCTGTCGAGATAAAACACAGAGGGTTTTCTCTGTTGCGTCAACTTCAGTCCATCTTAGCTAAAACATCCTTTTTTACATTATCATGAGTTGTATTGCTTTATCTGAGCATTAAAGCCCTTTTTATGACAGAGACAATGGAACTGTTCTTGGTTAAAGCATGAAACATTATTTTAATTTAACTAATTGGTGTAGCCTGCGTAACCATAACTGTAATGTTCGTATCAAGTTTATTTTGATATCTGGTTGTTTTACAGGGTAGGATCCACTCGCCGACCACCCCGCGTCTTGCCTCCCCCTGCTCTAGCTAAAGGGTTTTGTTTTCTTTATAAACAACCGTGAAGGTGCTGTTAACGACTCCACGAACAAATACGAAATTCGATCCTCTATTACGCATACAAATAGCTCCCCTATACCCGCCGCCGCACCGCAAGTATTGTCTTCGTTTCGATCGCCTCCGTATTTATTCGAAAACTTCACTGACTATTGTGTTTACTAATCTACTTCAACCGACGCGTACTTATGACAGCTATCTAACAAGTAATTTTGTTTTCGTGTAGATTGAATTTGTTATATTTTAAGCCTCTTAACGTAATCGAATTGACAGAAACATGAATAAGGTGCAGAGGATTAAAAATTTGGGGTCATTGTTATTTTAATATCTTTATGAATAATAATTATATATTCTGAGGCAGCTTTTGTTTCATTTATTTGTAAACGGCAACGTTGTTCATGGAATTGATCACTTTTCACGATTACTTTCGTATTGGATCAGTTTTTGTACCTTTCCCTAAGCAGGGGAAAAGAAAACAAGCAGGGGTATGATAAATTAAATTTAAAATCTTGTATTTGTCGGATAAGCAACCTGGTACACTAGAAATAGAGCTCTAGTTAGTCGTTAATATTTTTTTCATTCCGAAAGTATTAAAAATTCCATTCAAAACAATATTATCGGGGAATAAAACAAAAGAAAACAAAATGGACGATCGATGGAACCACGACGTGCCACGGCCCACGACCGATGCGTCTCTATTGACAGTGCATGACGTCGCATAAAAGCAATCCATGAACGATGTTTGTCACTGACGCTTGCACACGAGGGTATACCTACTGTCCGATTACAAGATAATCACCATGAAATACTAACTTATTATGTAAATGTCGTTGAACTCGTTTGATATTTTTACCGTCTGGCTTTTCGTTTTAAATGTCTGTTATAATATGTAGGTGTATGTAGTTTGAAAAGTGGACGAAGGACCTTTATTTAAGATTGTAATATTTTTTTTTTGTAATAAAGTACTTTTTTGAGTTTGGATCTAACTAAGTCTACAGATTATTTTACGATATAATTGATTTAATTTCTAACACAGTATAGCGTCTATAATGTATTATCTCTTACCTCTAGGCTCTAGGTACCTATACCTGTAGTTTAATTGAATTTCATCGGCATCAATTTCATTGCCCATTAAGAAATGCTATAAAAGCAAACAAACAATTTAATAACATTTCTTAAAATCAGGGTATTTTGTCGTTTTAATCTGGAGTTGGTAAACTTCGCTTGAATAAACACGGCATGTGTGAACAAAACTAAGTTCGACAAGGGAGAGATGTTGACGAATTTCTTATGCATTATTCCCCAGTCATCGTGAAACTCTAGTATGTTGCGAGTACACAGGTGTAAAATATATTCACACGTATTCTAAGCGAATTTTACACTCTGCCGCTGTTCCGAGCAAAGATTTAGTGACGGCAGATAAATAACGATACTGATCATGATAGAACATTATCAAAACTCTGTCAAAGCTATAGATAAACCGGGAAGAGTAGTGGTTTTTGATAATATCAGATTTCATCAATGATAAGTTGTTTGAAGTTTTTGTTCTATCGTTATCTTATTACCTTTCATTGTTTTAAGAACGTGCTATAAATAATATTTTGATATTTTTTTTGTAATATAATTCGACAGAGTATGATCTGCCACTACATAAATGATATTGAACATAGGTTAAACAGAAAATAAAACGGGTACTTTGTAATAAATAAAGTTTTACAGCTTTTTTGTGTATAAAACACAATTGCGTTCAGTTATTCTCGTGTACAGTAGCGTCTCGTGTAACATAAAAGCAATCGATGTCGTAAAAAACGATTCAAAGCTTGAATTTCAACAGATCTTAAATCCTATTGAATACACAGTAAAAAAGAATACGGCTTTTTTGTAAGCCGATATTTTGTTAATCGGCCAAATATTATACTTTTTACAAGCCAGCCTCATTCAAGGGATTTACTTTATTTGTGAATTTTTGCGAAGAGTATTAATACATTTTGAAACTAAATTCTATTATACATAGTATATTATTTACAATAACAAGAACTTATATAGGTTTTAATACTTGTTAATATTTGGTTCAAATTCATTAATAAAGACTGGATGTATGTACGGCAGAGTTCAAAGGTTATACCCGTCTAATGTTATTAATTTATGTATATCTCTACAAATTTGTTATTTTGAATATACGGAGCGATCTTAGTCACAGAAATGAGTAGTATGATATATGTTTGTGGATGTAAATTTAAAGTGTGGTATCATTGAATCAAATGAAAAGGACGCACAGGCTATATTAAGTTCAATTCAGGCGCAGCAAACGAAATAAGCATACGTTGGCGTACGATTTATGAGGCAACGGACTATTGTGCCGACACTGATTACCTTTTATGGAGATTTGGCGTCTAACACGCCCTACATACTACGTTTACGTATACCAACGGGTTGTATGGACGTAAAACTTTTATGCCTCTACCGCGTTTTACAGCGGACCTTTTATTATTTAGTGAAAGGAGCGACGGTGATGTCATAAATCTCCGCTCCTGCGTGAACTTTCGCCTCTTATCTCGGTAAAGAAATTATGGAACTTTCTGCCTTCTTCTAGACAAAGTGTTTAGCTTTTCGAAATCGCGGGTCACTGAAAGCTTTTCACAAATTAATGAGATTTTTTCACCCTGTCAATGTCATTTTCTAGTAAGATAAGCTTGTTTTTATTTTTTTATATAAGTACATTTATAAGTATGAATAAACTGTAGTTTTACAATGTAATTCATGATATTTTATCGAGTACTGCACTATAAAGGCAAGGGACAAGCCATTACAATACCGTAATGACTCTGATTAGGCTGAAAGCCCCTCTAACCAGTTAGATATTGATGAACCTTCATATTAAATTTCAAATTACCCAGTGGACGTTATAATGTTATTGTTTATCAGTATAATAGTATGTCGAATAAAATTTTATTACAAAACCCCTATTCAATTGTTATAAAGTAAATTAAAACAATGATTCAACTCAAATTACAATAGACTATAATAAAGACGGGTAAAAAATGCGCAAATGTTAATGCCCCAAGGTTCCCACCAATTGAAAAATGTTCGCCTGAAATGGCAGTCTCAGTGGCCTTAAAAACGAAACTAATCAAGAAACTTGTCTAAGATTATTATTTAACTTTGTAAATCAATTCGCAAAACCATGTTTGACTATTTTTAGATTATAATATATATCCTTCCAAGAAGGAGATATTATGTTTGGATTTTAACCTTTTCTTTGATCGCCTTAAAGTCAGTCCTTACCTTAACTACTTAACATCATTTGTTGTCTGTAATATTTATTTATGTCCATAATCATTTAAAAGTAAAAAATAATTATAATTATTACAACGAAATTTTACAGTAAAGAGTATTAAATTTCTTTCATAGTCTTCATATATTCAACCGTATTGTTGTCTATTATTGTCTTAATCGGTGTAGGAATTAAAATGGTATTCACATTGTCAATTTCATTGATAAATTTTGAATGCTCTACATTTAAATATACGTTAAAAACGCAGCTTTAAATAGCTAAGTAAGATAGTTGCAATAAAAGACAAGTAAATTAAAAATTCGAGTTAATAAATTCAATTAATTACGAAAAGAGTTTCATATCGCTACATAGTATAAATCAAAGTTGCTTTCTCTGTCCCTATGTATGCATAAATCTTTAAAACTACACAACGGATTCTGATGTGGTGTGTTTTAACAGCTAGTGTGATTCTCGAGGAAGATTTTAGTGTATAATTTATTATGTTTTAGACAAAGCGGGCGAAGCCGCGGGCGGAAAGCTAGATTATTCTAAGAACAAAACTACGGTCGTCACCACCAATATAACATTCCCAGTGGTATGTGCAGTGGATGCACTAGCCACTAGCCTATAATATATACATTATACGCATTCTAGACTCGTAGACAAACAGTTCTCTGATTCTACAAATTGGATCGCCCGTCGGGAATTGACACCGGAACTTAGTATGAAATTTAATAAACATGGTCACGTGCAACTAGGGGCTGACAAGGAAATCTCGATTTAATTTATATTTCTAGAAATATGGTATGTATATATATAATAAAAAGTCTTACAATACTTACAAAAGTCTTCTGCTTCAATACAAACTATGGTTCCCTGCGAGAAATATCTCGGACCGGTTACTTAAATAAATATCATTATCAATAGTATAAATTCTTGTTTCTTTCCATGTACATACGATAATGAATAATGATAAATCGAAAATAAATAATAACTATTAATTATTGTAATAACAAACTAATATAATAGTTTGTACCTCTACATTATGCAACGACATTGAGACAAATAAAGTTTAATATCATGTATTTTAATTTATGAAGAAAAAGGAGTATATAATTGATGTATAAAATAGTAAAAGCGCATTAAAAGTTCAAAATTACAAACTGACCATGTTTTTCTATCAGTAAATATAATTAATTAATCTTGTATTAAATAGGTTTTGTGTGGGCACAGTGACAGGCTACATGTTTGTAATTAAATTACGGTTAGCGTCGACCGAACCGGAGGGACCTCTTTAAATCATATCCCGGATTAACTAGTTTAAAGGATGTCCAATATTGTATGATGTTCACTAATAGTACAATCGGCTATTTATTAATGTATTAGCGACTGGTTCGTCAAAGGTCAAACACAGGGAATCCCTATCGGCCGGGCCGCCGCGCCTGCTTACAATGTCTATTCTGTCCGTTGGGAATTACAAGAAACAAAATGATAAATAGAAACAAAACAAGATAATGATAAAAAAATATTGTCTATTGAGTAATATTTTCATCAAAAATAACCATTAAGTTGTAACGAATATGACAGGTTTTTAACACACCGTACGGCGCGGCGCCACTATATTCACAAGCGCATCGTATAATTAAACTGATAACATTAAATTAACGAAGTCAGCTCGTATATATGTTTATTTTATTATCTGTAAATGTCACTGATTAATTAATTGAATAATGATTAAGTACTTTTTTTGGACGATGAGACCGCTGGCATCATAAATTGTATTTTATATCGGTGCCTAACTATATGATGTCGTTCAGTAGCTCATAAAATTTCGTCTTATAGGTAGAATTAGTGTATAATCAACGTATTATTTTATGAGAGATAAAAAAGTATAAAAATGCGGGCTCACGCATATTAAACTGTAATACATGAGTGCCTATTAGAAATGATGTCGAGTTAAACCTCCGCTTAAGGTTGTCAGGGCAGTTAATGCAGTGCTAGACCGTACCAGATAAGCTAACAAGCCTATTTAGCTAAACAAGAGGCAGCGGAACAATAAGGGTGACTTAGCGTCGTGAAATATAGCAGAGACGAGGTGAGATAACTCAGCTAGGTTGGGCCGCTTCTTTTCCCCTAATTAGCCATTCAGTTCTCGTAATCTTGTTTACTCGTCGGGCGGCTCGCTGCCCAGGTGCGATAATGGCCGAGGTATTTGCATGCCGCCATATTGTTTCCCCATGTTCGGCTGCCAGCCTGCGATCCCGTCCGTTGCGACCCCCCGTTGTTTTGGTCGAGCTTATTGGATCCGCTCGCGATTACTTTGTATTGATCCCGCCGTCCATTATCTATATTCGTTTATTTTGGTATCAGAGTAATGATACCGCTTGATGTCTGTAAATCCAATGAGCCTGTGTGTTGTTGCTGCTAATTTGAAGTCCCGGAGCAAGGGTTGTGTTTAATGTATGCAGTGTTTTATCGCCCTTTAACTTTATAACTTTATTTCGATCTAGACGTTTAATCTTCAATTACTTTAGTCTTTAATGGAAATATAAAAGACATTGAAGATTATCTACTCTAATATTAAAATGGTTTATAGTAAATGCTATTTTACGATTCTGTATTTTATGTGTTTCTTACTTTGTACGTACAATATAAGTAATTAAACAAATGTCTTTCTTTACGACTGTTTGTTAAGTGATGGTAACGCCACGGCGCAGTGCGCTAAGCAATTAAGAAAGTTATAATTAACAAAAAATAGCAGACGTGTTTCTGAACTTAAACCACTGTAAGGATACAGTTAATGGTAAATCTTGAAAAATAATATGTTCCTAGGATTTGTCGGAATTGGATTTGATGTGATTTTAAAAGTAATAGTTAGTGTAGTAGGTCGCAGTTGAAACCGAATGTCGAGGAATGGAAGCTTTAGTGAGAAAAACTTACTATATGGGAAATCTCTCTTGCTATAATAACTTCTAAGTCAAACACTTTTCTTAGCAAAAAAGTTAATTGTAATCTCCAAGAGTAAATTGAAGGCGATCCATGTAACGGAGCGGTGACGGCACATCTTCTATAAATACATTATTGAACACGCTTTATTACTCCGCCATCTTCATCCAATCCTATTAAGTGTCTGTTCACGACCAGTTTTCCTTTCTTGCGGACGTTCAGTTTTAGGATGGCCATTTTTTAAAATAGTATTAGGGTTCGATAATGGCTTTTATACAGAACGCCGGGGTAAACGTCTGTGTTATGTCGTGGTAGGGATTTGGCGAGCTAAAGCGATATGCTAAACTTGTGGCTCGGTTCGCTGACACGGCGTCTGCCCCAACGCTCGAAGATGCGATAATTTAACGACAACGCTTCGGAGATCTCTCCGCTCTCCCTGCGCAATATTGTAGCCTCAGGCTGCGTTTTATAATTTAAACAGCGAATCTGATCTTAAATAAGCTCGTGCACGTGCAACTTATAACAGCAACATTGAATTGCGAAATAGGTATTGAAAAAATAAATTATTACAAATTCATAAACAGAAAGCAAACCCACAAAAGTAATGTATTAAATATAATTGGAACGAATTGTTCAAATATCTATAAGATTTATGTAACGACGTAACAAAATCGGTGCAATTTAAATCCGACACAGGCATTACGTTAATTACCCAAGCCTAATCTCGTAGTATCAGCGGACCTGCATAATTAGGGGTGACAACACAATGCTGCACGGCAAACACAATACGTCTGCATAAACCACATGTCAATTTAATTTGACCCCCTGATTCAAGATGGCGGCGAACCCTAATTCACGGGACGCCTCGCTAGTGACTAGCCATTACCTGCATGAGACCCACAGATTGCGCTTAATTGACGTATTTTGATAAAATATTTGCGGTCACCGCTATCGCCCGCGAATTTAGTTTAATTCGTTCCAGGAAATACTTCTATAAATACGCTTTTCGCCCGCACGCCCACCGCCTATTGTATGTAAATTATATCTTGTAAGCTGCTTCAGGTAGAATTTATTGATACTCAGATGACAGCAAATTATTACCACTACGAATTAAATTTTAGTGTGCTCTTATGCATTAATTCACGGGTAACTTAAATCAAAAGCATTACTCAGCTGTTGCTGTCAAAAAAATTAAAAATGATGTTATTAATTAATTATCCGGCTAGACGATGTGCAACTTTGTTAAGTAAAACTTCGCCGACTAATTTAAACTTAACTTTTAAACCCAGTATAATTTATAGACTACAAACTGTCAAACAAGGCACATAATTATTTAAGATAAAATATTCACAGAAGTTGCATCGAACATCCATTACAATTGTTATCTGATTCTAAAACCGTTTTGTTCCCTATTTTGTAGACGTCTCTACAATAATAAAACATACGAGCATATACATTTTTAAGTACAGAAGAATTTATAGCTTTAGGTAAACAGTCGTAAATATTTTAACGACCAAGATAAATGTAAGTTACATTTCACTTACCACTATACCGTCATACACTACCGCAGACATTATTTAGCACGTAAGTGTGACGAGTTGTGTGGGCATAATAAAGCTGCAGGGAGTATTTTAACATACTAATGGTCTACCGCAGTTTTGCTTGCTAACAAAATTATTTGCAAGTACATAATTTAAACTTATTAACTCTGATCCGTTTTGATTAAATTCATAACGTTACGATGATATTTTTAAAACTCTTATAAAATATCGGTGCTAGAAAACTCATTCATAGAATTACGGTTTAAAAAAACTATAAATAATTAGGTACGTCAATAAACGTCAAGTCTTGGCTTCACTTTATTATGCCATAATGTTGTCACCGATGCGGCAATTATGACGATTTAACGTCTATTTAAATCATATTCCAAGAAAAGCTTAGTAGTTTCGTCGGGTTTAGAATTGGAAGGATTATTACGATACAGCTGTGAGCTGACATCGCAGACGGTTCAGAATTATCGAGATATTAGACATTTTCGCAAGAGCAACACAATAGCGTCTATTTTCAAATTAAGAGTGCGGGAGCCAGTCAATGGGTGCGAACGTGGTGCGAACGATATTAAATTGGTTAAATTGCTTTGCCGAGCTTGGCTTTGCAGTCGCAAACGACTGCAAAGCCAAGCCAAGGACGAGTGGACATCTCCCTGTGGAGTCCCACAGGGAGATGTCCACTCGTCCGTCACCAACGCGATACCGACCGCTATATCCTTTTAAACTATTTATACTCTCTGCGATTCATCACAATACAATTTCTGTGTATTTTAGAACATTTTATCAACGGTCATCTTATAGGATTTATTTATTGTCAGACATTACTATTAATAGAAAATTTCTGAATGCCGTGGCTATGTGATAAGAACCGAATTGGGATATTGTAAATATGATTAATTATGTTTCATAATTATGTATTAATTAATTTAATATTATTTAAATTAACCCACAATCGGCTATTATTCAAAACCACCTTTTACGAATTACTTACAATTTTATGAAATTTGATGTTGAATGTTAATTTGGTCAGGTAGGTATGAAGTATGAAGTAGTATATAAATATTAATACTAATGACAAAATATATTTTAAAACATACTTTCTTGAGCCCGTGTAGATACGCGTTCATAACTCTGACTTAATTTCGACTTTCTAATGCACCATACAATGTAGCGTTGTCGTATGTCTATCACGGTGATGGATATGTATTGGAAAGAATTCAATCAATCAATCGAATCGACCTCTAAGATATAAGCGATGTATGTATATTACTGATTTAATAAACATGTGCAAATCGAGAATTACACAAGCCATTTAATATTAAGATCCTATTAGGTTACACAAAGTTGGGACGGAATTCAATGGTGGACGAAGGATTAACTCGGAACGTCGCACAAAAAGGGTCTCGAGAGGAGGCCGGGAGTGTATTAATAATGGCTATGGAGTGAATGCAGCTACCGGGTCCGTCAGGAGCTCGAGCCGAATGCGTGACTGTCGCGTCGGAGCAAATCGAATCGCTGCGGCCGGCCGCTCGCACGCGTGCTGAGTTTACTGTTTGCCGAACGTTGCAGGTAGAGACAAATGAAAATTGAAACACGTGACAAAGATTGCCTGTCGAACTGCCATTACAGCTTAAATTGCCATAAGTACCTACTCGTTAAAGGTCATCCGTAACGACCATTATCGAGAAAGCACCGATAGAATCACTGTAGTATGCAAATTGCTGCGCTTTGTTGAACACGATTCTATAATTGCACACATTACTGAAACTTGAACTATTTAAATACCGGATCCATCACGAAATGCTAGAAACTTATAATGAATGGAATTTCATAGATCATCGCACCGAACTGAAATAAATTGAAATGTTGTTTTCGCGATATTTTATTAAAAATGTTGTAAAACCTCGTACAGTTGTTCGGTACTGTTTCGTATAAAAGTGGAAAGTTGACGTGGAAACGAGAAGTTCCATTGAAAGTCAATTTTCGAAGTTGTTCGTCGAAGAACGCGAGCGGCGAGGCGCATGCAAAGTCGTGTCGCCGCCCTTTGCATACTAGGCACTGTCGCACGTGATCCCGAATAACATTCCTCCGACCGAATGGAATGGCCACGTCACCTTTGCAACTAATCAATTGTCCGTATTTATGCAAAATGGAACCACTCGACAAATTTCGTTTTTTACTTTTATTGAAGAATACTCATTCAAAAGTGGTCTAAATTCTTATACAAACAAGAACCACATGATTTTTACGTTGGAAACAAGGTATACTAAAAGCAGAAAGGAACCACCAGCAACAACGAATAATACCATATTAAGCAAAACCGAACCACAGCACCACGGGACTGCTTTGTTCAAACAAATAAACGATATTACTATCATGTCATTTTATACAAAACAGATCCACACCTACTTGGTACCACTATACATTACACATATTTCTATTAATAACAATTATTTTTAATACACAAAATGGAACCAGGTTTCTGTGGTATGGTTATGCGTAAAATAAATACATAATTTAATTGTAATTTTTTATTGCAAAATAAAACCACAAGCATTCGGTTCTATTATGCACAAATAAATATTGTAAAACATTCTGAAACCCATCATCGCTATATGGAACCAAATGCCTTGACTTGTTACAATGCTTCTCATCTTTAAACAACGTATTTCATTACTTAAGTGCAAAACTCCAATTTTTTAAGTAAAACGTCGAACATCTGTCAATATAGGTGACATTCAGCGAAGTAGTTCGAATACGTGACGGTGTTTTTTTCCTCCGCGAAGTAAGTTCTATTGTTTTTGTTAATTACCTTTAAAATTAAATGTGAAAATGTTTAGTAATAAATAAATAAGCAAGCAATTGGTAAGAAAAGCATTGGAGACGAACACCGAAGATAATAATGAAGATACAACGGGTAAGTAGTTTTATTTAATGCATTTAAGTACTTATTGAATCTGAGATGCAGGTACGCTTTATCCACTTTTGATTCATTCCCGATTGTGGTGTGATTTTAAGAAGATAGTTCATTAAGTAAGTACAAGAGGAATCCTCTGTGGATTTACGTATTTTAACGACAATGTCGTTGTTCACGAAGGCGCGGCGAGTCGAATTAAGAGATCATTTTGTTACGATTCATCTGTCATTGTGAGATGAAACTACTAAAGTCTAAACCCTGTTTTAAAAAAAACTGTCGATGATCTAGGTACCTACCTACTATTTTGGTAAAATACGTTTAGATTCAGATTCAGTACAGTACATTCAGCCACATCATTCAGCGCATATAATTATTTGTTTGATTTTAAAACTCGCGCGGCTACTGTTTTGACCGGAACAAGGCCCTAGCCTGCGAAATTCAAAATTTTAACAAGTTTATTTAATTTTTTGCTAGGGTTGCCACTGTTGCGTATGATTTTTAGGGTTCCGTACCCAAAGGGTAAAACGAGACCCTATTACTTAGACTCCGCTGTCCGTCTGTCTATCCCTCTGTCTCATGAACCGTGACAGTTAGATAGTCGAAATTTCATATGATGTATTTCTGATGCCGCTGTAACAACAAATACTAAAAAACAGAATAAAAAAAGACGTGTGGCACTCGGGGACTGCCACGGTAAAGCTATTGCATAGCATGCCTTCAAGCCACACCTCCGAGCCCGTCGGAGTGGAGAGCGTGAGGTTTTTTCGTAACGGAATTTCTCGATTCGGTCCCCGCGCTCAAGGCCCGCGATAGAAGCTATGCAATAGCTTAATAAATATTTAAGAAGCTCCCATACAATAAGCCGTGATTTTTTTGGCGTTTTTATAGATAATGGTACGGAACTCTTCGTTGCGCGAGTCCGACTCGCACTTAGCCAGTTTTTTGTACATGGCGCATGTACATACAACATACTTAGTCGTCTAGTAGGGACACGGCTTTATAAGAACTAATAATATTTTGCTGTCGCCATATACCTACCTACGTATAAAAGCCACGCGGCTTTATTATTTTGATTTAAAGCTTTTTTCTTTTTATTACAGAAGATAACGAAGAACCTTATACGTCGCTGCCTCTGGAGAAGCTTTCTTCACCTTCTAGCGATATTCAGTCCATATTACATCTCATTCCACAAGATGCACAGTTTTTATAACGGTCTCATTAGTGATGATGCAATAGAAGACCACATAGATGGACTAGACACGGTGGATTTCGAAATCCAATTTGATGATAACGTCGAATAAACGTCCTATATAAGTATTATTTTATATATTTTATTAATTAAAGCTTTAATTACGATATTATAAATACATAGTTTCATTTATATCATTAAATCCCTGGGATGTGGTTCCTTTTTGTATAAGAGAAAACCTATCAATTGATAAATGTTAAAAGGAACCACATGCACATTTTCTTAATTATCTAGAAAGTTTAAGAATATTCAGAGCAAATTTATATACACATACTTAAATAAGTAATTTATCAATGAATTTAAATAAAATAAATTTTAATTTTACTTCATCTAACAGAGCTGCAAATGTTTTTGTAAATCCTTTGATATCTCAGAAGTGCGTTTTTGCTGGGTGGTTCCTTTTTGCTTAAATACGGACAATTGTTATATCAATCTCGCCTTTAGTAGGGTAATCTTGTCCCGGATGTCGCTCGCTTTATCGTCTCCTTGCTATAGATCGCCACTAGTATACATACTGCGTATATATAAGTCGATTGGACAGAAACATACAATTGTATATAAATATTACTTTATTTTGTACGTTATTAAATTAATGAATACCTTTATTAATTTATTTACAATATGTATATAAGTTATAAACCCTAACATTTACATTATATTCTAAAATAGTATAAAACTCTAATATCATCCTTATACGTTTGAAAGCTACTGCACTTTTGTGGCATTGTACCTTCATTTCTGTTTTAAAACTAATGGAAAGAAAATGTCTGATGAAAACATTTCTTTATTTCGATGTACGACTAAAATGAATGCATTTCAGAGAATGAAGACATACAACAGAGAAGAGTACACCGAGTTGAACATTGAACGGGATCATGATGTATTATGCTAAGAGAAAATGGCTAACGGTGCATTATTTGCACTAGGTCTTGCATTTGTAACGTATTATTTTAACGAGAAATAACACAAACATTACAAGTTGGATGAATCATTAAAACCGAATAACTTTTAACTGTGTATAAGCCAATTAATAGCCCTTTTTTGCTATTAGGTATTATGATTATCTTGTTAATAGCAGAATAAAAGTTTTGATATCTATTACTGAAGTGATTTTGGGGTGTTGAACAAACTTTCGTCCATAAGAAGAAGATGCATAGATCCTTCATTATTATAATATTAATTTATTTAAATAAATAAAGATTGACAATATACAACACAACGTATAGATTTTTTGTATTAATTAATTGTAGCTATGAATTTGCCCAAGTTTGTAATTTGTATGCACCGTTAGATACATCTCAGCAACGTTAGCAGACGACCTCTAGCGTCAAAGTTTTTATATACCTCTATATCTAGTATCTACAAGTATAAATAAGAAAATCTTACGATATTCGATTGAAGGAAAATTTAAAACTTTGTACGATACGTTCGATATGAATAATACGATTGACAGTCCGTGATTTAATATCGGTGTCAAAGTAAATCGTATTTATTCATTTTTAATACTAGTGGTCCGCCCCGGCTTCGCCCGTGGTACCTACATGTTTAAACTATCCTATCTCTCAAGTTGGATCGAACTGCACATGGTGTGCGAATTTTATTATAATCGGTTGTTTAGGAGTCCATTGAGGACAAACATTGTGACACGAGATTTATATATATTAAGATTAGAAAATTCATTTTTGTAGGCTTATGAATTGAAATTTGAATATTTCGAATCAAATATTTAAATTTGGAGGAATAAAGTTGTTGTTTTATAAGCATAATATCTGCAATAGTTACGATGCAAGCAAATAATTATATGTTATCGCTTTTCTAATATACATTATACACGTGTGTTCTACATTCGGACACACAGGACTGTAAATTGGTAACGTAAGTAAAAACCGCGGAGTACAAAGTCTTAACACTTGTAAGGTTTATTGAGGAAGTACAGGTCGTACAGGGCAGATGGTGGACGCGTGCGCTTCCGTTTCCTATCCCATCGGGTGGACAGGTGGTCGTCATCGATCAACACTGCCTTGAATAGCTCATTGTATTGAGCTATTACCTGTATGTTGTATGCATATGCATTATTGTCTACAATAGACTACAAATACTGATGACAGTTGATGTTTTGTTGGTACGTTTTATGTTCCATGTTTATTCATATTTTATGCTATGATATATTCATATTTTCATTCATTCAATCAATCAAAGCACTCAAATTTCTTATTTAAAAATAAAATAACAAGTATCAACATTATTTACGTTGAAATTTAATTATCTTTATCACCGTAGAAAAATGGCGGACTTGAACGTCTTGAGACTTGACCATTAGTCTGAAGAGAACAAAATTTCTACAGTCGGCCAGTGCAACTGTACTGTTTATTATTGCAATTTCTGAGATTCCTATTATCGTAGAGCAGAGAGAAATAAGGGAAGGCGGACAATAGAGTCGTGAGTGGTCATCGTTTGTTAGAGCAGTGGTGGCTGCGTGGCTGGCTTCATACAGTTGTTGTTACTGCAATAACATGCTTATTTACAAACTATTATATTTGAGCGGCAACCTTGGTGAACAATAAAACATAATATGAGGAATGTGGTTCATATATGTATTATTACCAGTCTATGAAAATAAAGAAAAATTTTACTTATAAGTAAAAGTAATTTTTATACACTTCAAAAAAATATAATAACTAGATAATATCCATACTTAATGCCATTGTTCATTTCTGAGCATATTAAATATCTTTATTCTATACTAGGACAAGGATATTAACAAGGAATTTATTGTCCGTGTGTCACGAATAACCTGCACAAATAAAAAATGCTTTGACATATTAATTTCGCCTTAATTAAAACATTCCAAAGTTATAAGCTAGCTGAGATAGGGAGGATTAAATATTATGTGAAATTTCATACGTCGGGAAAATGAAAAAGACACTCATTTAGCTTTATTGCGGTTGTTTACCGGCGAGCGGGCTCTACATCAGAGGTTATAGCTTACAATGCGTATGCATGATAAATTTGCTTCATGAATACGTAATAAACATTCATTATTTTACTTGTTTAGATCTCTTCATAATATTGTGAGTTATGGAAGAATGTGTTATAGAAATATGCGACTAATTAAGGTCTTTTCTGATGTTACTATCATCTCTAATTACGTGATATGTAGGAAAACATTATCCTACATGTTTGTTGAGGCTTCGACGAATATCCAAAATATAATATTTTAACGTGATAACGTTTTTAAAATCGTTTTAGTCGGGTGACATGTTCAGAAACTTGTGTCACACCAAAACCTCACGAGCGCGATCGCAGGTATAACGAGAGAGAGACGGACCGATCTCCCGTCTCATCTCGAGCGCTGCCACCAATAAGACGTTATCACGTAAACATCTCGATTGTAAACCTACTTTACAAACAACCAATTTTTTTGGTGATATTATTATAAAGGCTGGCTAAGCTCAATTGTTATAAAACCTATCCAAAAAATGCGAAAACATTTAAGTTGAACATGATAAATCTTTATCACCGATCGGTACGAATCACAAGTATTTTTACAATTTTACATATTGTATTATTTTCCTCAATTTTCGTGGAATTCCATGCGGAGTTTCGTCGCCTCAAAACATCGATCAGTGCGGTATTTCGCCAGGTTCTAATAACATTTCGGAGCCATATTTCACGCACCTCGATAGCAACGTACATCACTTAACCCGACACTAGGCTACATGGACGATTTATTGCCTACAACTTGTTGTGATAAAGCGTAGACAATGGGCTATCAGATCGCGGCGATCGGCGGCAACATGTGTATGCTTTTAGCTTTAGACTTCACCACGACGTCCAATTACGTCCTCCCTTGCGCTACCATCATTCATTACAAACAGACAGGCGCTTTTTATATCGCACTGTCAAAGTATCAAACTTGTTTTAGGTAACGGACTTTTTAGACAATTAAGGACAAGATTACGAGAACAAAAAGGAAAGTGACTGTGTCGGAATTTTAAGGACCATTAATGTCAGTAATGGAGATGTAAAGAAGTAAAAGATTGTTAGTTACGGAAAAATACAGCATCAAATTCAACATCTAAATCTCGATGTGCGTCACTTTCATGAAATAAAAATACGTGATCGTTCAAGCTATAAATTTAACTAATTTGTGGATGCTTAAGTCAAATAACAAGTTATACAATAAGGTATTGTTACTTTATTCATTGTTCTTTCATTTTCTAATTAATTCGTTTTAATCACAGACGTTTTGAACACAATTACTCCGCTATGCGCGTTACAAATTATGTCATTTAAGTGACAAAAAACTTAACAGGCGGTACTCGTAGGTCGAGGGGAGGGTGAGAGTTAATTGTATGAAAAAATTCATAAGAGCTATAAAACTCGCATTCTGACATAAAAAGTGAAGTTGAAATAATAAAATGTGGGGTGTAAGTCGCCCCCGCGGTGAGATATCGACGATGTCATTAAAAGACACGCGCGACTCCCACTTCTCTACCTCCATTTTTTACACATCGCTAGTTACATCCTGAACGAAATCTGCATGATACTCAACAGATATACGTTTGGAGATTTTTGTTTTGTAAAATTCCATTTATTGTAGTGAACATCCGCTGCGATATTTTGGTGCGTAAAAATGTTTTGTGTTATGCAAATATTTTTGTCATTTGTTGAAAAACTATATGTCTATTTAATTTGAATTATTCTTAAAATATGGTGTTTGTTTAAATATATAAATTTTTTGTTATATTATTAAATTGTACATTTTATAACACAACGTTTTAGATTTTTTAAAGTTTAGGTATCAAGTTTTTTTATTATAAGTTTGTAACAAT
This sequence comes from Colias behrii, assembly GCA_029959065.1. NCBI lineage: Eukaryota > Metazoa > Arthropoda > Insecta > Lepidoptera > Pieridae > Colias > Colias behrii. The sequence continues at coordinate 7,757,684 of JARWMC010000005.1, read as the reverse complement.
TAGGTACTGTACAAAAACACATTAATGGCAATCATTATCAAGCACAGTATTTTAAGGTAACTTAAGAGCTTTTATTAATTTATTTAAATTTTAAACACTTTACTTATGCTGCCACCATACAATACAAAAAGAAAACTTATGCTTAAAGAAGGCACAGCACAGTAGGCAGCCTTTACTTATTAATAAAGATGAAACAAGTGCCAAGTGAAGTCAACTAATGTTAAAACGAATTTAATGATACACAATCTTCATTATCCAATATATCAAGCAGAGGCTCATTTGTTATATACGAGGCATATTCAAATTACACTACCCGTATTGAAACCGTAGACAGCGATGAGGAACAATCAATTTTGTTTTGTCGTATAAAAATAATAGTTGGATCGACGCAGTCTCCTCCCCTGTGACATACATCGAAGCCGCATCGTGTGTCACAGCGCCGATACACATCAGTACCCTTCCAAAGGTACTGCTAAAGTGATTTTTATTGCATTCTATTTGCTTGCTTTGTTATTCAAGTCCTGGTGTAAAATATCGACAAGGGATTACTTATGCTTTCACATGTCTTCAACTGTTTGCAGTTGTGATTTTTTATTCGGTTACGTAACTGAACTGCACATATTCATATATGCAGTTTTAATCATCACTCAATCACAATCAGTTTTAATCATACTTGAAAACACAATTATCTCTATATAAAGCCAAAGAATAATAATAAGACATGGTTAAATTCTGATTCAAATAGTCTCCAATCTCCATGTCGGAGGGAAACGTTCATGCACAAACAAAGTTTAACATATTATATTGCGCTTGCAAGCTAAGGTAAATAAGCCGTAATAAATATTATGCGCAACGCAGATGTACGTGAAATTTAAGCCCAGCAAGGTTCGTTTAAGGTTTCAGTTAATAAAGTATGTGCAGGGTGCAACCTTATGTTATGACGGCACGCGACCGCAGTGGTTCCTACGGTTACGCATGGCTTCTCATGGCTGATATGCGGTTATGATTTAAGGCCACCAAGAAATTTAATGCTCAGTGGAACGGAATGATAAATTTTGTTTGTTTGTACTACTGCATGTGATGGCTTGTTAAAACGTTATATAACCAGCATTAATGACAATTCTATGTAATCGTCCGAAAGGATTTGAAAGTTATGAAATGACATCAAACAAAGGCCAATCACGAGTGCTAATGAACACAATTCATTTTTAACTAGTACAGCCAACTAGAGCAAAGCTACACAATTTTTTGCCCTTTTTTTCGTCACTAAGCGGATTTTATTTCCCAACTCTATATTAAATGTTATCTTTATATAAATAAAATAATATAATTAATTAATAATTCAGCTAACGTATATCCCGTGAGAAAATCAATCAACACGTAATTGAATAAGATCATTGTCTCCAAAAATAGCGTTAATATTTCTGTAGCTACATATTCTCAAGAGTGAGGTATAAATCATATATCAGTCTGCTTCTAGACAGTCACTCCGCAGGCTTGTAATTTTAGATATCGAGCGACCCTCCTGAAATCGCGACTCATCCCGCCTCGACTACGGATTAGAATGGAAAATACAGGGCTTTATTATCCTCCCTTAAATGACCGTGTGTCTTTGCGTATCCACTCTTTGCCCTTATAGCTGGCGGGGAGAGCAATTATCGGTGCTTATAGATGCAGTACAGTACACTTATGCTTTTCAAATGATAAAATGTTTAAAACGCCGATGTTTATGAAGCAGAAGTTGAAGTATTTCATGCCTTTCAACTTTTGTTCGTACTTTATACTGCTTCATAGCGCGTTTCCACTTCATACTATACTAAAAGATTTTCGAATGTTGTTTAATGCGGTACCTTCTATTTGTAACATAAATTGTAATATGTAATACATGCTATATGAACGTTTGTGAAGTCAGATTAAAAAAAAACTAAATTTATGTAAAATAGTAATATATAAACGCTTAATAAGTTTCATTAGAGACGAAAATAAAAGACAACTTTTCAGGGAAAGATCATCGTATTATTTCTTTTAGGAACGTCTCTTTGTAAAACGTTTGTGGATGAAAGATTTCCCTCTCTTTATTATATCACGCGTAATTTATGTCACTTCTTAGCTTCGTGACTTTCTTTTCTTTTAAAGGCGTTTTATTTCAAAGACTCTCAAAAACATTTTTGAATAAGAACGGATTCTCTACATAATTTCATTTAAACAATTTCGAAACCGCGAGCGGGCTACTCCGTATTTTTATTTATAAATAATGATATCTCCGCAATTTGATAGCAGCAAAGTGCGGAGATCAAAGAGCCCTATGCATTATATTAAAGTTTCATTCGACGCCGCGCGCGGCCGCACAACTCGGTAATTTCCTTTTCAATTACGCCTACTTGAAATAAAAAAATACAATTTTTATTTGTGTTGTGGTAATTAAAAAGGGATTCTGTAATGAAAAGGTATACCGTCAGTTCCGGGCGCTCCTCTCAATTTCGCTTCCGTTTGTTTGTTCCACGAGGGCCACGCCTTCGGGGACTAAAGTAAAGGGTTGCCGACATCAGCTCTGTTGTATGTCACCCTGTATTTTACCCCATTAATATGTAAATCAAAAATCACATCAATACTTGTTTGAGATTGTTTTGATGTAAATCTTATACAGTTTGCTACCAATTAAGCTTGATTGTTTATTTAATCTGAGTTTTATGTTGTGTTTGTAATGAAAATACGTTATAGTTAATAATGTTTTTGTTTACATAAAACATATTTAGATAAGATGTATTAGAGAATATTGGAAATAATTCATTAAACAAGAACATAAATATTGTCATGAAATTTTCCATACGAACACTATAGTGATTCCTCAATGTCATAAAATCATCGATTTCATTTTTTTATTGAACCAGGTGTTTTATAAATGTACATAATAATGTACACACAAGAAAGTAGAAATGCAGCAGGATTTTAATTGAAACCTAAATGTTGTTAGTATTGTAGGCAAATCACAACCAAAACTTGGAGTTAGTTAATTTATAGTTCATCTCAAACCAAAATAGCAGACAATCTGGTATTGACTAGATCTGCACAGCGAATGCTTTGCTTAAATTTTGGCAAATGCTTTTGGCAAGCATTTAACAGGTGAAGTACTCAGTTGTTATAGTAACTTTAACCTGGAATACATTACCAATTTGTTTAATGAAATTGCGTAACTTAACAAAAATAAATTTGTTTTTTATTTTTTGTGAAAAGGGAAGTGCTTGACCACAATCTCGCCTGATGTTCAGCTGAAATGTGGTCTAAAATGATACGCGCTTCCCTAGAAGGTACCTGTTCACTCTGCGCTTGTTTCATCTTTAAGTGCATTATTAAACCCTTCTATAAATAATAATTTACTATTAATTATAATAATAATAATTTTTGGTAGAAATAAGTATATTGAATGTCGTATTTCGTGTTAGCATTCATATGCACCTTATAAATGCTAAAAGTGCAATACTTCTCACTTCGCTGGATGCAGCGGGGTTCAAACATCCTGCTAAGTTAGAGACGTCAATAGCTAATTACTCTTATAGTTGTGAGGCATGCAAATAACTAGTTAGAGACATTGCAGATTGTCGGCAAAGTTCCTACGGCACGGATGTGCGACCGATTGCCGACTGACTGGCTCGTGGTTCCGGAGCCCCGGGAACTCTTGCGAACGAATGAAATATTGTGTAAGCTCTCTCGTTAATTAGTTCAGGTTATACTTTTTAATGGAATTGCTTCCAATAGACAATATGTAATGAAGAGCGATCGGTTTCGTGTTCATATCGCTGTATATTAATAGCTAATCTAATAATGTCGTAGCCTTTTTCAATACATTGTAATCTTTTACATTTTGACTGAAATAATTACCAACTTTCATTATTTATATCCTTGATACTTAACTGGTAGTCCGTAGTATAAATGATAATGAAATACAAATAAAATTATGGTATACGCAGAGTATATTTGTCTATGATACGCGTATAACTTTTTCAAAAATACAGTATATAATAAAATTACTGAAAAATACAGAAAAGTTTCATGATTACCTATCACGAAAAAACACAGTCTTTGTTACTATAATTAGTTTGTATGAATGAGAGGTCAGTTTTAAAACTTTATTTATTATTTTACTTTTGCTGTTTCATACAATGAGAAAAGATTTTACAATTCTTGTGTCTAATTAAAATTTACAAAGTTACTATGACAAAGTATGCAAAACATTAATGGCTTGTTTTTTACAATAGGAGTGTACACTATACAATATATTATAATTAAATAATATTTTTGTTATTTCTGTTAAAAGTATGTCCTTCATGACATTTTTCTTATCAATGTAAAATTTTTTCGTGGGCGCTATATCTGTATATTATTCTGTATTCACCTTTAATTTAAAATGTATTATACCTACTATATTACGCGATCTTGAATATTATGAAGAGATAATATCCTCCGACGCTAGCGACCCTCCTGAAATATTCTGAGAAATTTGCGATTCAAATGTGCAAAGCCGTTTAAAACGCCTAACAAATTAAAGGCGGTCGTTAAAGCAGTTATTAATTACATAAGTTAATTCTTTAATAACGAAATATACCATTAATTGTCGACAAACCGTTATAAAGTTACAATGACAAAATAATATAATTTATATGAGAAGAATAATGTAATCAATCATAGACGAGATAACAAAATTTACATCTGTAGATCATTATATTTATCAAATCATTTATCAACATAAAGTCATCAGTGCAACATGATGGGAGGAGGAGGAAGTTGTAACATGTGGTCAAAAATGAGGTATAGAATAATAAAAACAAAGCAAAAATATCCTTTACAGTGATTGCGTGCGGCAAACTACCTGCATTGTAGATAGAGTCTGTGTGGAGCTGAGCAGGATTTCATGTTTTAATATTTTACCAGAAGCTCTACGTTGAATCGTCGAATACGCAAACAAAGCAGCTACCTTAACCCTACATACATAATAGAGCAGGCTCCAAGGAGATGTTCGTTTGCAAAAATCGCGGACCTAAATCTGACTTCTGATATATATTGTATAGATCCCAGACATCCTATAGACAGATGTTGCCAACCAGTTTTGTGGTCCCCCTGCCCGCACCCCGGTAATTAAATATGGCATACAAAGAAAAAAATAAAAATTTCCAAAACATGCCGTGTGGGGTATCAAATGAAAGAGCTTATTGAGTAGATCACGAATATATAGCATACTATATACATTTCTTACACTTTCTCTAAGATTTTTTAGAAAATTTACGAAAATGGTCCATTTTTGAGTTAACTTTAAACCACTATAGATTGAAAACTCATGAATATATTTTTTAAATTATTATTTTAAATAATTAACAATAGTCCATTGTTTATGATTCAATAGTTCGTAATATAATATAAGTGAGCTATGTGGTGGATTTGATGAAAATAACTATATACTATATGAACTTGAAAATATACTCGCCATCTTTGAATGCTCCCCCCACTCCCCCATGCAACTATTTCACTGTACGAAATATTGAATCGTAAACAATGGACTATTGTTAATTATTTAAAATAATAATTTAAAAAATATATTCATGAGTTTTCAATCTATAGTGGTTTAAAGTTAACTCAAAAATGGACCATTTTCGTAAATTTTCTAAAAAATCTTAGAGAAAGTGTAAGAAATGTATATAGTATGCTATATATTCGTGATCTACTCAATAAGCTCTTTCATTTGATACCCCACACGGCATGTTTTGGAAATTTTTATTTTTTTCTTTGTATGCCATATTTAATTACCGGGGTGCGGGCAGGGGGACCACAAAACTGGTTGGCAACATCTGTCTATAGGATGTCTGGGATCTATACAATATATATCAGAAGTCAGATTTAGGTCCGCGATTTTTGCAAACGAAACTCCACTGAGAGTCCGGTCTATAACGTACTTAGGTACCCTTAATAGCATAACGTGAGGTCGATTTGACTCACACGTAATTTTTATCGAATTACACTGTAGTTTTTTAATATTTCTATGAAATTTATTGAATGATATTATTAAACTAATTTAATAAATGAAATAAAAACGCGTTTTAATTTGTATTATCTTTATTTTACTTAAAAACAAAACATAAACTAAAATTATCTGAAAAAAAATAACCTAAATTGAGTATCTCTTTCTCTTTGGATAAAAACACTTAACTAGTAACAATAATATTTTTTTTTTATTTCAATGAAATTGAAAACATGAAAAATAGAAATATTAAATAAACAGTCTTAAAATAGGAACTATTTGCAGTCTGAGCAAGTCAATATTTTATGCTCCCCGCAGACAGGTTCTTTGCAATTTTTGCACTCAGACTGTGTCTTTCTTCTGAGTTTCCATGGGCAGAAGGCACAGTATTTCCTTCCTCTGATACAATGTCTACTAAATCATCCTCATAGTCACTTTGTACGTCATCTACAGTCAAATTATCTTCTTCTTCTTCGCTACAGGCATCGACAGTTTCTGACTCTTCCTCCAAAAACTCTTCAATTTCAAAATCTTGCAACGAGATGTCATCGTGAAGTGAGTTTAACTGTATTATCAATCTATGAAACCTAAAACAAGTACATAAATATCAAAACATGTTCTAAATAAACTAAAACCACGGATTAGATAAAAAAGGTTGGATTGGCAATGTTCACACTTTTGTTTGAAAACCAGCGTCGCCGCCTGTCTCCCACCAATCAACTGCACTACATGAGAAATAATAATACAGACACGAATTACGCGCACTAATAAACAAAACACACATAGAACGCAGGTCTCTAATTACTTCTCTGCTTGCTCTAATCAACAAGCGACTAAAAAGTATGAACGAAGTATGATTGTCTAATCATACTTCACCGAACCACGTGCGCTACTTGTGGCGCGCCTGCCCCGCCCACATTGCCAATCCAACCTTTTTTATCTAATCCGTGACTAAAACAATAAAAAAATATTCAGCTTCGTTAAAATCGGATTGTCACAAAACTTACAAATCACATAATGTGGAGTCATTTTGACTCACGATAGTACTATATCTAAGTATATACAACACTTACCTGCAATACGCGTGCACCGTTCGGGACCGCTGGCCAGCTACTGAGTTTACTTTGAGAGACGACGCGATACACAAAATAGTCAAAAAGAAAGAGACGAAAACGTTTCGCGCGTGAGTCGTTTTGACTCACGATATGTATCTAGGGTTAATAACTATGACGTAGGTTCTGCCACAACGGAATACGAAGCTGAAAGCTCTCATAATCCGAATCGTGTTCTTTTCACCGAAAGAGCAAGCGGACTGTGGCTTTTAAAAACTCTTTCTTCGTTTAGATTAGCGCTGGGACAGATAAGTAGACTTGTCATATCGGTTTAGGGTATTTTACTCAGTGACAGCCCGCCGGGAAGAAAAATAAACAGGCGAAATATTTAATCTGTGAGCGTTTCCCTGTCTGTTTAAATAGAAGTCACAAGAGACGTCGTCTTATCGGCACGGCCGGTACCTATTTGCCGAGCCGCGACCGGCGCCCGCCTTGACGTAACTTCCCTTGTTTGCAAACTCGGATTGGATCTCGCGATCTACTTTTGTTTAGAACATTCACAATTTACTTTCATGACTTAAAATGTTGTCGCAGCCCATCGAAGCTGTGTTTACACATAGAGACTCGGGATGAAAAGGTAACTTGCGGTTTCAGTTAAATTCTCTAATAGAATGATAAATTACCATTTCTTAAAAATGGCCGCTAAGCGGCGTTAAAGGGAGGAGTTGTATTGGCGATTTCTCAGCAGGGTACACTAACAACAAAAAACGTTGAAATATTTCGACAACACGCGTGGCAAATTGTGAATGTAAATGCCGACGCCGTCCAATTGATTTCACACTGATTTATATGTAGAAAAACTTTGATCGATGTTGTTCTCTAAGTACATAAAACTATAACAAGAATCGACATGCTATCGTAATAGATAAGTAACTGTACCGAATATTTTATTTACATTCCCATGGTAATATATAAACAAAGTAAAGGAGCACAACGATGTAGTAAAGTACAGCAATATTTTGACATTCCAACGATTTATTTATCTGTTGAAAGATCTGTAGTAAACTGTAGAAATACAAACAAATGCACGTGTAGACATATGCGGGCAACAAGTGCAGCGCAGCGGGTGTGCGGCGGGAGGAGGGGGAGGAGGGGGACGGGGTAGCGGGAGGCGGAGACTTGACGAGCCTTTGTTTAGAACATAAAATTATACGACACCAATAAATTCTTTGTTTACCGGATAAATGAACGACTTTCTGCCAGAGCAATGATCTACTCACGCCTTATTTTCTATACAACGTTAAATCTTTTTATGTTCTCAAGAAAACGCGTTTATCCCTCTTTAGATTGAACAAACGATTGCGATACATAAATACGGAATAAACAAACTTAATCCCTAAATAAATAAAAATTCCCAAAACACTCGATGTATCAAAGGTCACAAGGAGATACCAACTCTTTGAGGATAACTCCTATCTTCGCTACCTGAAAAGAGACATGTTTAACAATAGATCGGCAGATGTCACTGCAAAACAAACTTCAACAACCTAAATCATCGCAGAGATAAAAAATGAGGGATTAATTATACCGTGTACAGTTGGTGGTACTGCGTAACAATAAATCGTCATCAATGACACGAATCGCGGTATAGTCCATTGAAATATTACATTTTTTAGGCCTGACCTTGCGTTTTTTAGAGGACGCAATTTTATTTTTTTGATGTGTAGGGGGGGTCAGTGTGAAGCTAAAACCAAGTTTGTGGGGTCACCACCCTTGTCCCATGGCCGCCATCTTGAAAATAGCGGTTGAAATGGTTTTAAGGATATATCTCTTAAACTATTTATCTGCTAATAAAACAATGTTAACATTATTTGTTGCAAATTAAATTCTCTACAACTTTGATTCAGTAACTTTTCGTCGTAGAACTATAAATAAAAAAGTTATAAGCGAAAATGTTCAGAAATTAGAGCTATTTATATTTTTCAATAAAACTTTTTTTTTATCATTTTACGAAGAAATGATATAAGACTATTTTTGTAGATTGTTTTTCGAGGAACAACTTTTATATACAACATTTTTTCATTACGTCAATAGCTAAGGTTTTACAGCGTTCAGAAGTGAGTACTATTTTTCAGTAGTAACTATACATAATATATTGGCTATTGGCTCTTTTCCCAGACTCCACAACAATGGAAGCACACTGCAGAACATTTCAGCCCTGCTTTTCGACGTAAAAAAAAACGCACTTCCATACTCTACCTCCTGGGTGGTGGGGAAAAGGTTCAATAATTAATTATTAATAATATTGTAAAATTAATTATTAAAAATATTATAATAACAAAAATAAAATTATTACTGGTGACAAATTATTATTAGTACACACATAATATATCGTATTCTGTATAGTAAAGAGTACTTAAAATAGTACTCACTTCAGAGGGCTGTAAAACCTTAGCTATTTACTTAATGAAAAAATGTTGTAAATAAAAGTTGTTCTTCGAAAAACAATCTACAAAAATGGTCTGATATAATTTCTTCGTAAACTTATAAAAAAAAAGTTTTATTGAAAAATATAAACATCTCTAATTTCTGAACATTTTCGCTTATAACTTTTTTGTTTACCTATTCGCGACAAAAAGTTACTGAACCTAAGTTGTAGAGAATTTAATTTGCAACGATTAATGTTAACATTGTTTTATTATCAGATAAATAGTTTAAGAGATATATCTTAAAAACAATTTCAACCGCTATTTTCAAGATGGCGGCCGTGGGACAAGGGTGGCGACCCCACAAATTTGGTGATAGCTTCACACTGACCCCCCCTACACATCAAAAAAATAAAATTGCGTCCTCTAAAAAACGCAACCCCAAATGTAACTTTTCAATGAACTAGTATAAAATGTTAATGCCGTGTATTATGTCCTGACAACAATGACGTATTGTGCGAAGAATTTTGGGACCGCAGTCGCAGCATGTTCCGAGCCAAACTTTAGAATGTTTACTTTTTGTCATAGACGTAAGAATGACATTACAAATTTCGGGTACATCAAAACTTTTGTTCCATTTGTTTGTTTTATTTTTTTGCTTGAAGCGTTGTGAAACAAAACATATTTTGTATAAAAATGTTTGTGTAGCTATTACTCAATATCGCTCTAATTCTAATATTGTGTGACAACTTTTGTTGGACAATTTTAATGATATACCAAAAAAATACACAATTTAAAGCGTTTATTCAAGTAATTTTTTTCTTCATTTTATCGGTAGAGTACTAGTTTTTCTTACTCTTATTTTTTGATGAAATTGCAATTCAATTTATTATCTCCACTCGTTTTTATAATATTATATTATGTATTTGAAGTATCGTAAAAGTATGCTATAAAATTATGCATTCACCTCGTAGTTTAACGGTCATATTCGCAAATATGACCCCACATAAAATTCAAAATAACAAATAGGTTTTTACTAACACGTCAAGCGTTGTAATAACTATTTGCTGTAACAATCGATACCTGAAGATCGGCAAATACATTGCATTTCGTATCAGAGAGGATTATGCGCCCAGCGTTCGTCTTATCATCGTATCTTCGGCTGTAATGGTTGCCCTTCAAATAAAATCCCTTACTAAACAAATTTACAATTCTCTGTATGGATACAATTATATTATCCATCCCTACCGGATGTTGTATTTTGAATGAACAGTAAAATTGCGATTTCTTATTGAATATCAACGAAATACACAGAATATCGTACTTTGAAGGATCTTCTTTATTTATTGCTCTCAGAGAAAATTATGTTTTTCCAATATGTAGTTCATTTAATTTATAAAAAGTGCGCAGTGTACTGATAAGGGTAAATGTATATATACATATTCCATTTAGTAATGATTGTATCGATGCAATGCAAAGAAATGCTATGAAAGAATATTACTATGAATTCATATTATTACTTACTACATATCATTTAAATGACAAAGGAACCCAATTTCTGTAAATAAAATGAGAAGTGTCTGCTTTTATGTAAATGCGCAACGTTATATAAAGGGTTCATCTCATTTATTCTCATATATTATTTACGATTCGCTTCGCCTCTTTAGCCGGCGAGAGGATAAGATCGAATGTCGATACACCCAATATTGTCTCGCATTACTATTGTTGGGAGAATAATACGAAAATTTCTCGAAAGCCGAGCGGTGTTTTGTTCAATCGAGACATGTGTGGAGTCATCTTAAATCTAAGGGACTATGAACCTTATGTTCTCAGTGCAAGTCCTATAATTATATGTTCAGTAATCGTAACTGAATCAATTCGTACTTGTATTGAATCTTTGAAGGAATTGCCGCTAATCCTCAATCTCAAACGTTCGCTGTAATCAAATTGTGACGCGATGGCATTAGTATAATAAATTGGAGCAAACGTTGGAAATTGTCTTCGAATAACTCTTAGTCGCTTTATAACTGAAGGGCATGGATACAGTTTAAACACAAATATTAATTAATGCGGCTATTCCGGGTTACTTAATTCCAGAAGTTGGTCGTATCTGAATAAACAATCAAACTTCCAGTGTCCCAACTCCACGGACGATGTTTGTTGAAGAGCAATTGAGTCTCATAACATCTCGATAGCAACCCTATACCGACGTTCAAAGTAAATAATAATTAATATTTATGTAGATTGAATTTTATGGCAAAACACTATTTACGTGAGGGAGGATCATAGGAACAAGCATTTTAATAGGCAGCTATCGGTCAGGACAGCCCACCATGTGGCTGACGAACCGTACAAAATGATAATTAAGAGAAACAACTCAGTCATCGTTAACGCGATAGGCGGCATGTAAATTACAATAGTAGTTATTCATAACAATGGTCGCCGTTGATAGCTTTAATTTAATCTCAGGAAAATGAAAAGCCGCGATGAAATGTTTGAATTTATTTTTTAAGATCTCCGCTGTTCACGTGAGCGCAGAGTATTCATTTATAATTAGCAACGGAGTACCCTTTATGTGGATTAAAGCAAAGGCACTTCTTTTTTACGTCTAGGTACTCGGTTTCTCCACCGCGATTTCATTTTTATTAAATCCGCTGCGGAAAATGTAATCAATTTTGTTTAATGTAAAGTATATTTTTGTACGGATAGAAATGAGTTATAGCTAATTTGCTCGTATGAAAGATAAATATATATCAATTTTACTGAAGTGTAAATTTATGATTTATTAATTTGTTTTTTCTTTGATTTTTTAACGAAAATTAAAATCTCTTCAAGCCTGTATAGTTTGCAATCAGACTTTATATTATTAGTATGAAAACAGAGATTAATTAGACATACTTTAATGAACCTGTCTTTTCAATAGCGTATTAGAGTACTTATATTGCAGTCCATTTTTTTATAATGATAATAACTATACATGTATATATATTCTTTAAATATATATTACTAGTTTTTATTAATATAAAAATAACTAGTCCCCAATGGGTGATATTCATTTAAATTTAAAACGATATCAAGCAAGTGAATAAGAATCTCACCACACTCGTCGCTCGGTATCGTTCAATAATCTCCCGGATTATCCACTACCGAACCGCCATTCGAAACTAATTGTGCAAAATAATTAATCGTACGTTCATTACTTGATCTCTTATTTGCTTTACGGGCAAATATGTTATTGAATTAAGTGACTGTATAATCTACTTCTCGTTAATAGCTTTACGATAAAATTATATCTGTTTTTGAAGTAGTGCCTGCTTGATATAATATTTAATATATAAACATTTTGGATACAAAACGTATCTAAAGATCGTGAATATTTCAAGCTCTTTTAGTGTGATATTTCGGTAGCGATTTCATGAATCTTATATATAAAAATGAATCGCAAAATGTGTTGGTAAGCGCATAACTCGAGAACGGGTGGACCGATTTCGATAATTCTTTTTTTATTATATTCCTTGAAGTACCAGGATGGTTTTTATGTAGAGAAAACATAAATATGTACCACGGGCGAAGCCGGGGCGGACCGCTAGTGTTTAATAAAATCATTTATTTCTTTCTATAAAGCCACAGTCTATTAAAGCTATATTTTTACGTAATTGGAGACATTTTCATTATTTATACCCAGCCCAATTAAGCCGCTGTGCTATTTAGTATTATAATAATGTGGTTATTTTGCAACAAATATTCCGTAGTGGTGCTTCAAATTAATAATGAACAGTTAATTTTACTCAATACCTTAATGTAAAATAGGAGTACAGCGTTAGGCTGGCAAGGCGCGCCTATAATAGTGGTTATGGAGTGTCATTCCGCTAACGCATTGTCTAGCGTCATTGTCTACATCACTCTCGTTACACCAGCGTTCAACTTTTTATTTACACCCAAGTGCACTTCACCTCAGTCTCAGTAAGAGCCGAATTAAGGTTCTTCAGTGGATATGGGATCATTCAACCCAGGGATCTCGAATTACGCGGCGAAACAACGCTTTGTTGGACTTACACGTGATGCTCCTTTTGTGTACACCCTGTGTTCGCTGGATGTGTAAATATGAAAATAGATTTGCTTTTGAAATAACATAATATCTATTATGATGTTTTGAAAAATCGTAACGGTATTTCAAACATACCCATATTTAATGATAAAAAAAAGATAAAACTTCCTTCTAATGTATCTAATTATCACCCTTTTTATTCATCGCAAAGTACATCCATATGAACAAATAAATTAAGGAAAGGTTAGTTATTTAACACAGGATAAACAACTTAATTGTTTTTGTTTTGGTCAATGTTGGAAAAGTCAAATAAAGTTGCTTAATGTTAAACGAAAAAACAACGCAGAAGTTTTATATAAGCACTCTCACGAGATTGGCGTTTTCATTAATTTATAAACGAGTGCTATAATTTGAAATATACGAGGTACAGAATATTTTTACAAGTTCTTCTGAACTTTTTTATGCTTTGCATTTATTTTATAAGTTTTTATAAACTAAATATTGCCTTGAATTGTACTTTTAATTCGACTTTTTAAACGAATGAACTTTATAGGGTTCGGGTAAGTAATGGTAATATTGTAATTAATAAACAATTGAATGGAATGAATAATCTATTTTATGCTATTAATATAGCATAAATATTAAATATAAATAGTAAATACACTTTCAGTATCTTTATAAATTCATCAAAAGCTACTTATGGAAAACGGTTATAACCGAGTCATTAATATTTTAATTCGTCATTCGGAATGCCATCAGGTTTGCGGATATTGTTTCATATGTAATAGCCGGTGTCGAAACAAAATGATCCGGTAAATGTATGCCATTTCACAAATTGCTGTCATTTATTATTCAAAGTATCATTTATTGTATAACTAATGTTTGAATTAATCATTTGAAATTTCTTACAAAAACTAACTCTATAATAAACATTTCTCATATTATAAGTATTTTCTTGGTATAATGTTTTGCATTAACGTGAGAAATTTTCATTTATAATAAAATATACACATAAATTAAAAATATAGAATTGCATTCATTCATTGTTTTTCTTTTTCTATGCATTTGTGTATGTTTTTTTAAAATAGGTAGATACTTTGTTTTAATTTCTATTGAGTAAAAAAATACATGTTTTTATTCAATAGAAATATAAAAAAGAGAGTACCTTGGTTCCGACAAAAAGGTTAATTAACGAAAACAGAAAAAAAAATTGTTTTGTCCTCTACAATAAAATATGGCATCGTCATTTCGAATACGTTGGAAACGAATAGTTCGTGGAAATCGTGGCCAGTGTTGTAAGTAAAGAAATATAGGGATCGGAGTGAAAGAGGATATACTTTTAAGAGAAAGTAACGTAGAACTTGGCGCTCGGCCAACAGAAGCCGCCCATCAAAATGCGTCTAAATTTATTAATTCCACCTAATTTGTGAAAGGAAATTTAAGGTGATAATTAACATTTTTGTCAGCAAAAGGATTACATCGAGTTCGTTTAATTTTATTACGTTTCATTCGGAACATTGACATATTTATTGTTTTTGGAAAAATATAAAACAATTAACGAATCTAACCACGTTTTAATGGGCTTCATTAAATCGTTAAAAATAAAATATGTAACTGAAATATTTTCATAATTACTGTCATAATATTATACTTTATAAATCCATTCTTTAGAATCCCAGATAAACAATGTCAGTACCATTGGATAGATAGCATGAAAATAACAGACCCAATTTACTCAAATAAATAACAATCAGTTGGTTTTGTTTTGAGAATTGAGACGCTATTAACATCAATCAATGTTTCGTTTTAAACACGCTTGGTTAATAATAATTAATTAATTTTTTCCCAACAATTCAGTGATGTTTTGCATGAACAAATTGTGTGTTTATGCTGGACGTTTAACGAAATATGTTTAGAGAGTAAATTGGGAATGCTTCGAATTTCGATTTTCATTATTGCTTTAATTAAAATTCAAAGCACACACATGGATGTGTCGATGTTTAAACAAATTTGTTTGTTTTTCCGTCGAGCGGTCTGCGGCTCGAGGACTGTCAACATGCTCTCTCGACGCTTCACGAACTCTGCTCGACATCCCTATTCACGTCCTATAATATGTATCAGAATATACTTCACTTAAGCTATTTTTAAGAATGAAACGGCTATCATGGCAAAGTGTGATAATAAATCGCAACAGCATCGTTTTAGAGTCCATTTTAACATAAAGTTTCAATAAAATTTTCACTTTCAGGGAGTTTTTAAATTTCCCAAACTAAAACAATGGGAATCATCTAAATCTTCCACTTGGATATTCTTAGAATTGTCTCGAGCTAGTCAATCTCATATCTTATATCTCCATTAAAACAAACAGCGGTTGAAAAGTATAAGCTTTCAATCAGAGGCGACAGCTCGAAAGAGATTCTAATAACATTCAAAACTCGTCCCCGGGGACGGTGTCAGTTTAATTACGAGCACGGGATACGGCGTCTCGACCGGCATCACAACGGATTTATTTTTTTCACTAGCATAAAGGACGATTAAAAAAGTTCGTAATGAGAATCGCCCGCTAGAAGTGAAGGGTGAAAATGTGATCGCTTCCGAAATCTACGAATGACGACAAAAGCGTTTTGAAATTCAGAATTAAATTAATAGGGGCGTTATAATGATTTTTTCCTGTGTAGCAATTAAAGGGTTGAACACTTTCATATTTTGCAATTTTAATTGATGATTTATTTTGTTTTAATATGAATATTTGTTAAATTTATTTTATCAGTAGTAAAATATAAATTATCTAAAAATAAGTCATAAAATGGAACGTACCCAACCTGAAAAATTTAGGATTCAGAAAATTATGGAAATACCTGTAATCAATAACCACATATGCGGAACATGACGTGTATTTTATTATAATTTACCACTGCTCACCGAAGATTTAAATGTACTCGTACCTGAAACAAAAATGAAATAAAATTGTAAAGTGGGTGGAAGCGTTAATGGGAATTAAAATGTAACGATGTGGTAATTATACCCACCTCTGTGAGCTCGCAGCAACACCGTAAATAAGAAGTTTTTGATGTTAAATTTTAAAATATAAATCCTCAGTGTCACAATAAAAATGCTCGTTGTTTGCTTGCTCGTGTGGATTATATACGTGGGAACAAATGTACTCCTCTCTTTCATGTATAGGATAATCATAAAACAAACATTAATTATATTATATATGCACTATATTTCTAGCCTTTGATGCTGTTCAAAAAGAAGAAGTTACATGTGTGTATGATCTTTCTACAGAGTTGTTGTTCAATACTTTTATGCCCCTTGGCAATAGAAAATTATTTTATGCTTTGATAGTAGAATTAGATACAAACATTTTTTTTTAAATAATTGTTATTTATCTACCAACAATAATATTATGTTTTGTATTGTTAAAATGTATCATTATTAAATAATAGGTACATTTTTTTTAAACAGAACAGAAAACCATCATCTTATTGAAATAGTGATCTCCTTCATTCATATCTGTAAGCCTTAGATTTTATTATTATATATCCTAGTCAATTAAATTAACAGTTATATAGAACAGCCAGAACATTGTTTTAAAATAGAGCTATTATTTGATGAACGAATCGAGAAGTTTGAAACAACAAATAGCGCTCCGATAATTTTCCTATCTCAGTAAATGCCTGCTCAATGGGAACGTTAGTGCGTTAAAACTTAATCTCGTACAGAAAAAGTATAAAACCTAGTCTGAATTACGTAATGACTTCCTTTCATTTCTGAGAATAAAACGCAGCCCTTAAATACTTACTTACATTCATACATATTAGAATCATGGAAGCCATGTTTTATAAAATTTGGTAGAGTAATCCGCCAAAGAATTATAAATGACTGTAGGGAAATGATAAAATGATTTACTAGTTACAAAATAAGGAAAGAGTTCAGTTGCTTTGACCGCTTTGATGATAGAGATTTTTTTATTTGATTTATGGTTATCTCTGCTAATAACAACGATTTATGTAGATTGTCGGTATAAGTTTCTGACGAGTTTATAAGCAAATTTTTGATTCCATGTTGTAAGAAGGGTGACTGTATATTAAACCGTCGCTACATACTCCCACGCAGTCACGATTGAAGCGAGCCGTCCGTTCGACAAATGAACGTATTCTCGGAACAACCAAGTCTTATCAGATACAAGCCAAGTCGTGACAGTGCCTTTACTACAAATCACTTTGAACCTACCACTACTCTCCTCTTTAAAATTCCACAAAATTATACCATTAGGGAAACAAATAGTGTGATTATGATTTTATCGGACATAACGCATTGTTTTGTTTCGTATTAAGAACAGTAAAGTCTCAATCTACTAACAGAAAAATATAATTATTTTAAGCACTTTAATACAGTATATACAGGGATATATGATCGGAACAAGAATGGACATTCATATATGCGTTTTTCTCTATTTTTTTTATAGACGGTGCAGTGCAGTGAAAATCACCTTTTAAATTACACAGTAAACTTAGAATTTGATCCTTATCATTATATATTATGATAATAATATGTATTTTATTTCAATCAATTCATAAATCTTTTTATATAATACTTATGTATCACTTATATAAATTTTCAGCATCCGTAGGTACAATAAAGTAAATACAATTTCGATATTTTGCACATTCAGCCATTACCTTTAACATTTCGAATAAAATACTTTCTTCGTTAAAAAGCAATCAGCAGACAACTTTCCGTTTAAAATTTCAGTAGCGAGAATTGCGCGCATTCATTCCTTTCTATCAGACAATAGCGCCAAAAACTGCAGGTGCACACTGCACAGTTAGATCGTGAAAGCGGCGAGCCTGAGAGGAAACTCGGCATCCGGCGACGCCTAATCAACTGGTCGAAATTTGAAGCGCACTATAGCCAGCAAAACGAGAAATTTACCGAAAGATGCATATGTGATGAGCTTAAATCTCGTGTGTTCTGTTTGTTTGAGGCTCGCTTGTGTACCTTGAATAAAGGCACGGAAAACGAAATAACATCTCTCTGTCAACGTTTTGGTGGTAATATACTTATGTATTGATGAAGTACATTTAACGATAAATCATATTTTATAATCGTTCAGTCATATTCAATTTCACAGCAGTAACATTATAATTATAAATACAAAATTAATGAAATTCCGTCTGCAGTTTGTCTTTTCCTTCATGCCTACTGAACCGATTTGAATGAACTTTCTGCTCTTTATACCCGATTTCTCAGGGAAATGGGAACTATTTATGCTTTCCTTTGACTACGCAAGCAAAGACGTACACATGCGTGAGCTAGTATATTTCCATTAATTGAAATAAAATCTTAAAAATCTAAAAACAATAAGCTCCTTTTTCTGTATGTTGAAATGATTATTACTTTCTTTGTATAGAAGAAGAAAGAGTCCTAAATTAATTTAGAAATACTATTTTATTCAGAAAAAAATTCATTTGAAATGCGAGTAAATTTTTCTAGATTTAATTTTAGTGAAATTGTACGCTGAAGTTTGCAAATATAAAATGGTATAAATTATAAAATTACAGAGTGGAAACTCGTTGGAATATATAAAAGAATACAAAATGATCGCCAAACGAAGCTTCAGAGTGCCATCGTGGCATAAACAGGATTGGGAGGGCGGCAATTTGGTTCGTATTCAGAGTCGCGCCGCTGTAAAAGCGCGCCGTATCTAATTATCGTCGGGTTACAGTGGCCGTACCATGAATACCTTCACGAGCGTTTCACTCCGCTTGCTGTAACAACCCATTTAATGTCATTTTAATCCAGTTTTTAATAAGGAAACTATTTTTATTCACGTCAATATCAATATAGGAAGAATATGTAATATAGTAGAGTGAATATATGAAAAAATACACCCTGAATCTAGAGCAAGATAGAAAAGAAAAACTAAACTATCCGATGAAATATACTAACGTTAGTTTAACTTCAACTATGAAACCATATTACCATGTAGTTGGAGACAATCTTAGGATGAATTAATTCTAGGGAAAGTTGGTTCCAGGAAAGTAATTTCCAAGAGTGTAAACGGAAACGCCCCGGATTTAATTTCCACAAGATTTTTATGCGATTTCTCACAGCAAAACTGCTTGAGTGAGTCCAGAACTGAAATAAATCATATACGGTACTAGTACATATTTTATATAGGACATGTTTCGAAAACATTTCCAACGGTGAAATGTCGTAGTTGGGCCAAAGCGCCGTTCTGGTGCCATCCCTAACTGAATTACTGGCGACGTTTTTAAAGCTTTTTCCAGAGGCACGCCCGCTTTAGACCTAATCAGGCTAATACTGCGTGTCAGGTCAGCGGAGCAACCCCCCACCTGGTGGTCACTCGCCATTCGTTTATCGAGTTACGAGTTGCGGAGCAAAAAGATAAAACATTCAGTTTAACTTTACGTCCACCTTCAACTTGATAACCTTTATTAACTCTTTGAGAGCTGGTTTTCTGTTTTCCTTTAACTGGCTGTAACAGATTTTAGCTTTAACGATTGGTTAGCGCATTTCAAGAACTTTTTATTATTATAGTATGTTTGCTTGTATACCGTACGTAAACAGCTTAAAGAATTGAAAATAATATTTTCAGCTAAGTTTCAAGCAAAAGTTGATGCAATTATAAACAGAAAATTTAGCATGTGAAAATTCTAGCAAGATGCAATTTTGCATAAAATATTTACTCGGCCATATTTCATGCTGATATGATCTAATTAGGTAACCAGGCGGAACGAAAGCGTCATATGAAACTGCAAATTTTATTTCGCGTTTCTCGCAGCGATTCGCTCTATATATTCAGATTCAATTATTGCGGATGTAAAATACTTTAACCGTGGAACGTTCCAATCAATCACTCTTCACCAATTTAGTGTGAGCGTCATTTGGCAAATTCGATTGCGTCTCCCATTGATGGCGTTAGTGCGAGAATAAAACAGTGCGACGGCTGCCATTGACGGTTCTGACAGAGCGCGGCGAACGACGTCCGTTCACCCGGTTTCGGTTTAATTAATCTCCTAAACTAAATTTAAATAGTAGGTACGTTTATTACTAGCTGCACGCAGCGCCGTCGACACTCGTCGGGCTAATTTAAATCGAGCATTAGTCAAGAACGCTATAGAACATGAACTCGAGAGCTCTCACTTTGACATGAGTATTAATTCAATTATTTTTATGAAGTCTCGTATTATCGCTGATGAACTTTGTTGTATCTGCTATAAAGGACGTAATATATTGTGGTTGTATGTTGGTGCGCACATTTAAGCCCACGAAATTGACACGGCTCGCTTGTCGCCACGCGCGAACGCCTCCGCAGCCGGTCTCATTACGCCCAACCCCTCGTTTCAGCCGTACGTGGTTATTGATCACCAATACATGGAATGCCTTAAGCATATACACGTTACGTAAATATTTTAATTAAGCACCGAACACAAACGCCTGAAAGCGTCTTCAAATTTCAGCAAAGTTATTGATATTATTATTTTCGAAACATCAACGTTATGGTAGCATTTCATTGTAAGTTTCGTTTGCAAACTTCGTAGTTGATAGTGAATAATTGTATTCCTTTGTGACTTAGTAAATACATATTTTAAGGCCAGAAAGGTCATTGGCTATTTTGAATGAAAAGGGAGCGGAAGGGATAAATTCCAATTTAAATGCGTACGACGTAGCAATCAGTCTGTGAAAAATAACTACAATTTAGTCATGACTTTAAAATATTGAAATCTCAATTACATTTTTATCTTCAACATTGTTTATGAAGAAATACCATTTCATCATACAATTGTTTTATTTTGACGAATTTCTGTGTTTTTTTGCAAATACGAACAAACATAATATTAGTCTAGCCAAGGTGAGGACCGCTTAGTATCTATCTGAGGTCTATCCGATAAAAATAGTATTTAAAGTTTTAACCATCCTACATGAACTTGCGAACTTATGAAGTCACGATTAAACCAAAGCCCCAAATACTATTGTATATGGAATTCGAATATACAAACTAGATCGTCTTGTCTTTACAAACGCTTCCATAACACTGTGTATGAAGTTGGTGATTCGTGAATGCGCCACTTGATTAACCCGATACATAACTACAGTATGAAGCAGTATTCAATGCGAGGAGGTTGCAGTTTGCCTTTGATTTCCGACCAGGCGTATTTGTATTATACAACAAAGATGCGACAGAAATCTAAATGGTTTACTCTCATTTGTACTACTATTGAGCATTTAATTGCCATAAATTTCAATGATTATTTTTCCGACCCAAATATCGACCAATAGAATTGCACCATTCGACGTCACGTGGTACAACCTACATGGTATTATACTGATAATTTTTTGAAAATTTTCTCTGGTCGTTGACGTCAAACTGACAGGTTGAATTCAATTGTGAAATTATTGGCCGACATTTGGGACGGAAAAATAATCCCCCGAATACCACACGAGCTTCAAAATTATCTGGCATTTCCCTCAAGGTTCCCTGCAAACAAATAAAGTCGTCAAGTTTTTCAGGAAAAATCACTCGCGCTTCGCGCTCGTGATTTTTTAACCTTGACTAAAAACTTGACTCCTTCATTTGTTTGCAACGAACCTATCGGAAAATACCCGATAATTTTGAAGCTCTTGTGGTATTATAAGTGAATATTATTTATAAGAATTGTATGTATTGGAGAAACTAGTACAGTATTTACAGTAAATGTATATGAGCAAATAACACTTGAAAAGTCTTTGGTGGTAAAATTATCAGGCGTCGAAAATTCATCTTAATATAATATGTCTATATAGAACTTTATAAGTGAAAATAAGAGCGTTTGGTTATATTTTTTTATTTGGTTATTAGATGTATTATAAATAAAACATATATTTAATAAAGACTTGTATAGGTACTTTATAATTTAAATGGATTTGTCTGACTTGACGACTCATCTTTCACAAATCCTGTCAAAGGCAATAACATGCTTAATAATTTATTTACGTTAACTTGTTTTTATTAGTATTGGATAAAGTAAACATATAAAGTTATTTTTAAATGAAAATTTATTAAGCATAAACAAGCATTTTCCATCAAAGAAACAGTATGAACTTAATGCGTTTACCAATTTATCAAAATATGACTTATAAAAACTCCAATAAACTTATAATTGAATTTATAATTCTGCTATCTTACGCCAATAATAACATTGTACAAGTAAAAGTTATCAGATATAAATAAATCGAAGCAGATTACTTATCGTCATGGAGTTTAGACGGAGGCAACTGGCAAATTGGTTCAATAGCCACTCAAAGTGGGTAGGAAGCAATTTAAAGTTTTGCCCAATAAATACCGTGAGTCAAAAATGTTTTCGTGACTCTACTTTACACGATCGTTCAAAATTGCTTACAACATCCAACTGTTTTGTTAACATTTTTTTCAAGATTTATTTTTGGTTATGATTTCAATTTTTCCAATTAGGAAGTTAACGTGAAATCAAATACATGAAATCCTAAAAAAAGATTAAATAACAGCTACTACAACTAGCTATAAAAACACCTACCAAGGTGTTGCCTATACATGCTAATCTCATTAATAGCGAATGATTCTATAGCATCACCACAATTTGTTACAATTTAATACGTTGCGGTTCATTACAACAAAATAGTACGCTAATCACACTCTATAAATATCGTATGTCATACAATCCAATCTATTTACACAATAAATTGTATTTTTGTTTAGTACATGAACAGTGACTTAATAAACTTTAACAAACAAATGTATCCTAACGACACTCACAAATATCTCTTCTTGGGTACTATAATTTTTGTTTTAAACACTTTTATAAAGGTCAACAAAGAGGGAGGAAAGCCGTTGTTGAAATGCCCTTTGAAGTCAGCAAATTTCCAACGGGCACCTAACGAAATTGTTCTTTTGCTCTTCATAAATGTGCGCGTACTTTTTACCGGCACCGGCTTCGCGAAGCGTGGCAAAGTGACTTTCGGAATTGTTCGATCTAATACATGCTGCTAGTTCCATGTGCGAGGATTTGTAAGGCAGGTACGCCAAACAGATTTTCATACTTTTATTGACTTCATACTTACTTCAAAATTCAAAATCCAAAAAATGCCGTGTATATTGCCGTGTGTAACGTGAGTTAGTAGGTACCTGGTTATTTTTTCTTTAATAAATGAAACCTGCTAGTCAGTTTGTGATCAATAGCGTTCAATATAATATATGACTCGGAATAATAATAAAAGTAGAAAATCCTTTTATAAGGAAGATGGGTAACACGACCATTTATCAAAAATCAGATTACAGCAGCATCTGTCAGGATGACAAACCATCAAATAAATGTGACGCATATCTTAACCCTTCAGCCCCTGATACGACGACGTTCACAACTTGCTTGCGAATTTGTCACAGGATTTTATAATGCATTTGTAAGTTGAAATATAAAGGTTTATCTCTATTTGTATGTTTAAAATTTTATACAACAGAATAGGGACAATTTTCTTTGAAATATATTATGGTGAATAAACTCTGTGTTGATATTGTTTGTAAAATAAAAGTAAAAGTTGTTTGTAATAATTAAAACAAAATATTTATAAAATAAAAGGGACTTTTATTTTATAAATATTTTGTAACCACATATTCTACATTGTCATTTTAATAATGTACTGAAATACATATTAGATTGGATTGAATATTATTTGTAGAATAATAAACCTTTGCCTATTTCACTTGCGGATAACGCTGGGGGTGACAGTAATAATTTATTGTAATTCTGTATATAACTTTTTTATTTGGTAACCTATTAAAAACTCGAATTTCTATTACCCGAATCTTAAAACCCCGAAAACGGTTGTTAGAACTTTTAAAAGACAGATGTAATGAATGACAAATTTTTAAAATTCCTCTTTTAATTTCCCAGATGAATCAATTTCCAGATGCACCAAAACCAGATTTTTAAAAAGTATTTTTTTGTTTCCCGTATTCTCATAATACAGATCTCATTATACCAGATTCTCAGAATACTTTTTTTTGTTTCCCATCGTACCATTTTCCAAATAAACTATTGCCAAATTTTCATAATCTTTTTATTTGGTTCCCATATAATCGTATAACAGATAAACTATTGCCAGATTTTCATAATCTTTTTATTTGATTTCCATACAATCGTGATTATACCTTTACTATCGACTGAAAATAAACATTGTCAGTAAGTAAATTTATTGTTTTACTTGTCCATTACAGACCGGTTTTAGTGTCAAAGTCGACTCAGTAGGTTAGGTTTGAACTACGACCCCCACGCTAGAACTGACTCGCTATTGTTTTACTTGCCCATTACAGAAAGGTCTAAGTGTCAAATTCGACTCAGTAGGTTAGGTTAGGTTCGAAGTGTGACCCCCCATGCACGAGCCGAGCGAACGAAGCGAGCGTGCCGCGGCAGCGGCCGGCGAGTGTCAGAACCGACTCGCTATTGTTTTACTTGCCCATTACAGAAAGGTTTAAGTGTCAAATTCGACTCAGTAGGTTAGGTTAGGTTTGAACTGTGACCCATCACACACGAGCCGAGCGAGCGAAGCGAGCGTGCCGCGGCAGCGGCCGGCGAGTGCCAGAACCGACTCGCTATTGTTTTACTTGCCCATTACAGAAAGGTTTAAGTGTCAAATTCGACTCAGTAGGTTAGGTTAGGTTTGAAGTGTGACCCCCCATGCACGAGCCGAGCGAGCGAAGCGAGCGTGCCGAGGCAGCGGCCGGCGAGTGCCAGAACCGACTCGCTATTGTTTTACTTGCCCATTACAGAAAGGTTAAAGTGTTAAAATCTATTCAGTAGGTTAGGTTAGGTTCGTGCTGCGACCCCCTGGAAGGATTTCGTTTTGCTGGATATCGTTTATTTGAATTTCAAAAATCTGGACATTGTTTGTCTGGATATCAATTAACTGTATTTCAAAAATTTGTGTTTTAAAAATCTGGCTTTCGTGCATATGGATTACGGTCATCTGGATTTTGTGCATTTAGATTTCGTATGTCTGGAACTCATTCATCTGGATTGTAAAACGTCGTACAAATAAAGAAATGGGCAAATGAAATTCGGAGTTGCGATTATATGGCAAACAAAACTTCGAAATTTTAAAATTCGGGGTTATGAAAAAACGTCCAAACGTTTTCTGGATTATGATATTCGGAATATTAAAATTCTAGATTAAGATAGGTAACCTTTTTATTTACGTACCTATGTGAGCGAATTTTTTTCCTAAATTATCAAAATAATTTAACCATTATTTATATAGCTTCGGAATATAAATATGTATGGTCGCGTACAGAATATTTTTTTAAAATCACTAAATTAAATAGAAACGCCGAAAATCACGACTTAGGCATCATACGCAAAACTTAATTATTCCATCCCATAATTGCCCTGTTTTGACGTTTACCCTTTGAGGAGCCGTCGCTATTTCCGACTTGTCTAAAGATATTAATAACGAACTTAACTCGTTGGCTGTCTATACCACAACGCGGTTATAGCGTTCTGTCTGTCCCCTTTCAGGCCATGTTTTTCGCTAATACCCCTTCGAAAATGATAAGATGATAGCTTTACAAGCAAGCTGTAATTACGCCCGCCCGTCCAATTACCGCTCGTCAAGCCAAGGAAGGAAGCGAGTCATTGAGCGCCTTTGTTTACGAAATTAGAGCTTACTCATCTTTATAGAATATAAGTGTACACACGTACGGTATTCGCGTCTATTTGTACTCAAATATTTCCAAATATTTTGTTATAAATGAATACATAAAAAAGATGCCTCGAATAGACATGTTTTTTTAATTTAATGATAGGATATTTGGATGAAATGTTTGTTAAATATATTTAGCTGAACTTTATTTCTATCGATAATTACTTTAGATAATATATTTGCAACTTAGAATTGATCTTATTTTTAAATTGTAAAATTGATGTTAAGTCTTGTAAACTGATAAAAATAGCCGATGAACTAAAAATAAATTTAGATAAATAGCGTGAAAGTAAAACAATCTTTGCATTAAAGCTAGCTCAAGTTTAGCTAAAGCGAAGCTCAGTTGGCGCTCCTCTCTGTAATTTCAGCGACGCTCGCTACCGGCGTTCGTCAACTAATTTGTCATCCGAATATCAAATTACGCATGAAATGGCGCGTAACAGTAGACTCCGCTCCGGTATCACGGTTTTAAAATAAAATTCAATTCAGTGTCTGGTCGCAATTGCGTAATTGTAGCTACTGTTCGCTGTCAACTATGCAGCCGGCTAATTGGCGTGTAAATGTGGAATCGTGTTTGTAAATAATTGCTGTTGATTTTTCGGCAATATGAATCTGTTGTTTTTAGTGTTCCGTAGCGGAATGGTGAAAGCGAATATGCCTACTTGATATGTGTTAAACTTTGGAAACACTAACAGTTTGTTTATTTCTATAAAAAATGTAAAAATATGGTTTTATATTTTGTCCATTTCACTGAAATGAATTTTATAGTGTCCTCTTGCACTCTGCCTGAATTTATTTCTCTATCCCCGACTGCCTGATGCATAGCAAACATTATTTTAGAAGAAATTTATTATATGAATAAAATTTGAAAGGAGTATGAAAAGCATTAGGAGTTTTTTTTATTCATTCAGTCACAATTATTATTGATTCATTCAAGATTTAAAATTATATCATAATGTGTAAATTCAAATAATTTATATCCTTAAAAACAAACAATAAGTTATCAAATGCCGTTCACATATTTTTTCAGTCACTCGGGATTAATTTATGAGTCAATTATATATTGTATTGCATATATTATTAGGTTACGCTATGTTTGCGTAATGTCGATGTCCCAGAGGCAAATGATTGAAAATGTGGTTGTTAAATCCGAAAACTTAATAATGTATAAATGTTTTAATTATGCGTGTTGTGTAAAAAAACTTGTTACTTTATTAAAAAGCATCTTAATAAAGGCTTAAGGGATGCTGGTATTGAAAACTTCAAACCTCTTCAAATTTCTTAATTTCAATTTCCTGTCGATTTTACGAACAATGGAGTTTGAATTATTAAGTACCTATCAATTCCTCACAGGGAGATAATACTATCTAATTATATCATAGAAATAAATATTTTGAATGTTTATGCAAGTAATGAAATAATTGATAGATTTAATAAATCATGTAAGTACCTAGGTTGCGGTATTTCATATTCAAATAACTACTAATCAAATCAAAGTCAATTAAATTTGCTTCAAAATAAATGTATTCTAATTATAGACACCTGGAGTTATTTTTGGAAATCCGGATACCATTATCTAACAATTTCATATTGATCAAAATATCGTGGGGTGAATCACAGGGCCGTTCCAGCAAAGTTCACTTAGGGGTTATGGGTTTTTCCGCATTCGCACAATGAAATGGCAGAAGACGTAACGACATCTAGGTAATTAATAACGTCTATCATATCTCTATTGCGCGGCTTATGTGCCGTGCGAGGGCGAGGGCTTAACGTAAGAGGATTGCCTATGGACGCATGATTTGTTCTAGAGGTCGTTAGCGGCCGATTTTATTTGCTCTTACGATTTGGATAATTACTTTTAATGCTAATGGCGGATAAGGGATGAATGAGTATTGAAAAAATCGCGTTATAATTTTCCCGAACGTTTTTATTTAGCTTGTTTGTGTAACATCTATTTACTACTCAGATTTTTGTCCGAAGATTAAGGTTTTTGTAATAGTCATTCCTAATTTATATTATCTCTGTTTTCTTTTTTTCAAAATATAAATGTTATTCGCCTACTTAAATGGTTTCCATTATCTAATTCACTTTAAGGAAATCTAATCTTTCGAAGTCAAAACATGCCTACGAAATTTATATACAGGTTAAAATTGAATAAACGAGTATCCCCAAAATCCCCGACGTATTTAATACAGAATACAATAAATTCGTTCCACTAAGTTCCCTATTTGACTTATCATTCCCCCGATAAGAGCGTTTGTGATGCAAAATAATTTTAATTGCAACGCAAATTTACGTTCAGTTGGCCAGTGTAATAATATTTGCCATACAAAAGGCCGATAATTAGTGACACAGCGAAACATCACTCTACATCAATGTGCTTGACATGTTTCCTGTTAATTGGATAGTAGTGAACAATAGTAGGACAACTGGACTCTCCCCGACCATGTGGCGACGCGTCGTTATTATGACATATTGTTCCCGATTGAAACAAACGATTTTAACTATATCTGTCTGGGCTGGACGCTGAAACCGGTGCACTGAATAAATCCTGCCACAGTCGGCCAAATGGCTGCCATATTCATACCGATTACTGCGTTTATTGACAGTGGAGTCATTTGCGAAAGTAACTGAACAATGCACTGTGCAATTCCTATACCTTTTTACACGCACCTTATCAACATAAAGTACAAATGCAAAGCTACTTATACACTTCTTTTTCGTTTAGCAACAGAAATATTATGCCTATTTACCTACTAAATACTAAATTTACCTACATTAAAAAATAAAATCTACGGGATAATATCTACAACTCCAAATCTCAAATTCAATTCGGCGGTCGTGATTTAATTCTGCATTAAAAGGGCTTACTGACCACACAATATGTAATGGTGTGTCGTTATAAAACCACTCTGCTGAAAGATTTAATTCGATAACTGTACATAGTCATACGCACTTTCAGGCTTTTAAAGCCAAAGCCAGCGATAAAAGCAATTAAAACTTTAACAACATCAGACCCTCTCTTTTCGATGTACCTTAATTTTAACAATCCACTCTCATAATTAAATATTAATAGATGAAACTTGGCATTTTGGAAGCGGAATATTCGTGTAATACATTCCTTCAATTTGAGGTGTTTACAAAGTTTTCAGAAAAACGAGTTTGTTTCTGCATTTTATGACAGACGATTTGTCTGAAGTGACTGTGCTCGAGTCAAAGATAATTTATCTGTCTCAAGCGCTTTATTTATTACGCGTTCGCATCTTGGTTGAGCCCCTTAAAGTTGGTGGTTAATGGAGCTTCTTTGAGGCCGAGACGTCACTCACTTTCGGATGTTGAGGGACAAGAGGGGAGCGGGTCCGGCATGTGGTCCAAGCTTACTTTATTTTTTTTCCTCTCTTTGGTGAGTGACAGGTCGATAGAGAACGAATAAACAGTTTAAGTAAACCGAAGGGAGGATATACGTTAACTATGAAAGATGCACAAGACATAAAAGAATCAAAGATTTTAACGATCCAACGAATTGTGTATATTAGTAATAGTTATGTATTTAAAATATTCGCCATATTTTCAAATATTCCTTTAAAAAATCTACGTTCATTGATTAAAAAAAAACACTTTAAAACAAAACAAAATAAAAAAAAAAATTAAATGCACCTATCACCCTCGAAACCTGAGGGGTGCGTATGCGATGATTGTTTATTTGACACACTTAACTATCAACTACCCAATTTAAACTAATGTAAACGGTCAAGTAATTAAATGACCTACCAGTGTATTAGTTCCGGTAGCATGTTTATTATAAGAGGAAGTTAAGGCAAATAAAATTAGAGACATTGGTATCCCGTGGGGCTTAGGTGCAAGTTAGAGGGGCAATTATGATTGATGATAGGATATGATTCGTTACCACTTAACACAATGTAAAAGGGGTAATTTCATTGCCTCGTGTTTTTGATATAAGTAACTAATGAATGTAAATGACTCATCAATTTTAATGTTTTATTGTTGTCATGATAAGATCCCTGCTTATAATAATTTATTATGTTGGTAAATTGAAAACCCTTTAAAAACTAATTACTTAATTATAATAAAATACAAGTTCCTCGAACAGAAAATGATGTCAAGGAAGATGTGATTAACATTAAAGTTTTAAGTAAATTAGACAAGTTAGTCTTGACTTTGTTTTGAAAGCTAGATTAAATATAGATACAATTTTTTTGGATTTAATATAAATTAATTAATCGTAAAAAGAAAAAAAATATTGCGACGACGCGGTTGGCGCAGTGGTAAAGTAACTGCCTACTGAGCCGACGGTCCCGGGTTCGATCCCCGGTCAGGGCAAATTTTTGTGTGATGAACTCAATTATTTGTTCTTGGGTCTGGGTGTTATTATCTATATATGTATTTATTAAATATTATATTTATCGTCGCCTAGTACCCACAACACAAGCCTTAATTGAGCTTACTGTGGGACTAGGTCGATTTGTGTAATAATGTCCTATAATATTTATTTATTTTTTTATTTATTTATTTATTAAGTATCTATGATTTCGTGGTAGGTATTCGTGATAAAATCAAAATGATGATTTTATATAGGGCATATAACTTTACTGAATCCAATAACACGTTATTGTTCATATCTTGTTTATATACCAAAAGAGTGATGTGTATTTTGGAAAAAAAAAATATTTATCAAAACTATATCTAACTTACTTTATATTAGACGTTATTAGAATTTATGCGTTTTATAAGTTAAATACACGTCCAAAATATATTTTAATTCGCTAACAAATTTTATAAATTCAATTAATTTTTATAGCATAAATTCATAATGAAAGTTTCGCTTGAAATTCATAACAAATATCATGATGTTAATATTTATGATATTTCTGTACTAGCAGGATCTAAAATATCCAGTACAAAATACATTTCGGCAGGCAATTTACGCTTCAGTGGCCAATAGCACTCAAATAAAATAGCAATCTGTAAAGGTAATACACAGAATTACATTTTAAGGTTAGATCATGTATTATTTAGGTTCAATTTAAAAGCTAACGCGAGGAAGGTTGTCTGGAATGGTGAGCAGGCAAAATTGTGACCGGACGGGGACCCTATAATATATTAATGATATACCACTTTATGTCCGAGCTTAACCCAAGATGCGATATGAAAGTCTCATTAATATTTTGCTTACATCATGTTATGCGTGTACTTTTTGAAGATTAGTGATTATGAAGCATATGTTATGAAGGCATGGATAATCTTTCATTGTTTATGATGGTTATGGGAATTATAATTTGAAAAACGGATTAAAGGCAAGGCAGGCAAGGCAATAATACAATATACATTAATACCAGTTATTTTTAGGGACTCTAATTTAGACAATAATATAAATATTTCCTTAAAATAAAATAACGTTATTAAATCAGCTTTATGTTTGCCCTGTCATCTGTGTTAAAACAAAGAGAAATGCGAATTATTTGTCCTTTATTCCATAATGTATTTATAACTTTAATGTCCAGTAATTTGGAAAATTTACTGTATTTTTCACAGCACAAAAGTGGTTAAGCGGTTTTAGTTATTACAGGTTCAGTAGAGCATTTTCGTGTCTCGCTGGCGAGCACGCGGTGAACACAGGACAATGCACTTAAATTTCTTAATTCCAGAATGTTAAACGATTTTCATTCCTTTTTTTTATTTTTTAACAAAAAATATTTTTATAAGTAGTTACATGTTGTTAGAGCATAAATTTCAGTTTAAAATCAACACATGTGAGCTTATTATTTGATTAATTTGAGTCAGATCTAACTTGTATAATATTCGTAATATTTCTTTGTAACAATACCATAACAATACATATCGGTAGAGTATATTCAAAATATATGTAGGTTATTCTCTCAATTCGGAAAAATTACTTCTAATGTGTGAAAAAATTATATATAGGGATACGATTACAAGTTGAAATTGCTCAAAAAGAATTGAATACGTGTTGTAAAAGAAAAAAATATGAAACATACTTAATGATAGTGAGAAAAATTGGCTAGATATATAGTAGTATGAACTACGAATTCATGATACCGCAACATGAAATTCAATTAGCTAGCAAATAAAACGAAAACGAACAGCAGCTCCATTTTCGTTTGATGCGGACTAAATTTACTCTTTCCTAAAATAAGCTGGAGAATGGAATGCTCACAATTTTATACATCTTTAATTTTATCGCTATGAAATATTCTTATTTCTATTGTTTCAAAAACCAAAAACCAAAAACCGAATAAAATATAAAAACTTAACATAGAAAGCAGTAATAAAACTAGCTTATAAAGTAAAAATAATAATAAAACATTGATTAAGCCCTTTCTATTGGCGATGAAATGTCCAATCGTAATTTAAAATTTAATACCCGTAGATAACGCTACAGGACAATGACCCTACGTTTTCAGAAGTCAAAGCGGGAGGGTCTATTAATTTTTATTAGCTACGAGGTGCCCTTTTCGAATAGATGCAGAATATAATTTAAGGGCACTTTTTGTATTCAATTAGATACCGCGCTAGATGTTTTATTGAATTTCGTGCTATAAAATTTCGTCTTTACTGTTCTTTAGCCAAGCGGTGGGAATGCGGAATATTTAGAGGAGCCTTTTGATGAGAGCTAAGATTAATTTCGGAGGGTTCGAGCTCAAAGGAAACTTTCGAACATAAGCGCATGAATAAAGTTTTTGCTAATAAATAGGGCCTCTTTTAACATCCAAAATTACTGTATACATTAGATAGTTTGTCTATTTGTATGAAAATATAACTATATTATGAATGTCGCTCAAAAATTTAAACGAAATGAAATAAAATCATGTTTAGATTTTAAGATTGAGTATTTTATGTAATATGGTGTATAGTTAACGGATCAGTTAACGGCTAGGATTTTATTTAAATATTGAATCAGTTATTAATATCTATTTACAAAAATATTACCTGTGATGACTTGAGCTGGAATGACCCGTAGTGGAGGTGGACAGAGGTGACCGTGCGGGGTAGTTGCTGCCAGCCCCGTGACCACCTTCAGACATCACGAATTCTGAAACAAGATATAATTCGATCGAAGATATAATTACATCTATACCGTGTTATTATAACAAAATCAAGTCGAGTTATCTAAAGTAATGTGCATAATTTTGAAATAATAAAAAAGAGATATTCTTATTCAAAGAAAAAAACACAGATCAAAACAAAAAAAAAAACTTGTTATACGCTAGAAAAAAAAACACGCTTTAATATGTTACTCTCATTGATAGGAGGAAGGTTATATTTGCGCTTCGAAAAGACAAGGCGTTAGTTGGTCGGCCGTCGCCAACTATCAATCCTTCTGTCAGGCCATCGACAGCGCATTTGTTTGCTCTCACCATTTTTGTCTCAGTGTTTCCTCGCTCTTGGCTATGTTTATGTAGCGTGCGGCTATAGCGATCAATCTATTCTCGAAGTGCGGCCTGTGATCATGATGGATGTTGAATCGAACACCGAACGCCCTGCTAACCAACAAGATTTACCAATATATCGATGATTTTATACAGTCGCAAGTTGTGGTGACGAATGACTTAGATCCGGGCTTAAAAAGTAAAAGTGAGGACTGGAAACTTTATTTATCATAAATGTTTGCATTGAAATATCGATGTAGGTATAGCTTTTCTATTGTTACATATGGTATTGGGGAAGAAAAATATCGTGATGAAAGTGCATAGTACGACAAACACTTTCCACATCCGAACTGGGTTTATCAAAACAAAATTATTGGAAAATGTTAAATTAACTAGGTTAATTGACGTATTTTTGACTGACGAATGTATGTCACAAGATGAAGTTATAGGGAGCGCTTGATATACGCCCGTCGAAACTGTCTAAAATATAGCTTCCCGTATTCCGTTCTGTTTATCATCTTGCGAATGTATTACGAAGGCTTTCCGTTTTGTATAATATGTATATACGCCCCTGAAGCGGAAGAAACGAAAACAAATCTAGCGACTCCTCGTTATATTCCACGCTGATGGAAAGTTTATAAATAAATTGTATAATTTCAATTCAATTTTTAAACATGCTTTGCTTTGGTTATTGTTTTGCCTTAGGTGGTTTAAAAGTGTTGTCATATTTTAATGTGCAGAAATGGAAATTATGACATAATGTTTGTAGAATATTAATTATTGGTTCAGGCAATATTTACTGTTTAAATAAATTAAACTTAGACCTTTGAGTTTTAGGATACATATTTTTCTACGTATTAATAATTGATAAAAATTGTTACCTATATAACATCTATAGTGTCAGTTTTTAGGGTTTTATATACATAAATAAAATAACAAATTAAAGTACAAGCCTATATTTCTTAATATTCACTTAATCTGAAGTTAAATATTCACTTTTGCATAGTTATTATCGAAGTAACGAATGTTCATAATAAACTAATTTAGAAAGTGCACGAGTATCATAGCAGTGTATATAATTACTTAAAGGAGCCGTAATAGCTAAGACAACAATTTAACTGTACTTTAATTTTATCTCTAGAAGCGTGTAATCGAGAGAAAATGAAAATTGATCGTCACTAACTAAGATAAGTTTGGAAAGTTACGATGGAATGAACGTACTTCAGACGAGCTGGGAAAACAAAATCTTCATAACCGTTATATTAAATAAGGACGAATGATAAATAAATTAACTAATAAAGGTAAAGTAGAGCTATTTATTTTATTGTGTATTAAAACAAAATAACTAAGAGAATTGTAAAGCTTCAAACAAATGATTACAACTTTTTCAATTACAGTTATTAAGCGTAAGTAGGTTTAAGTATTTCACGTAGCAAAAAATAAAGCACACGTGTGTAACTATTTCAATATTAATCATTTTCGGGTGCGTGAATCATTAAAAGTGACAGGTTACATAGGCTGTCTTATGTCGAAGGATGAATACCGTATGAGGTGGCTGTCATTTTACATAAGAATCGTTGTAGAATCAAAGTCCACATGTCCGCAGCGGTCTACCTTAATTTTCCTCCGCGACACGCGCGCTGAATACCAAAAAAAGGACGGACATCACGTCCCTACGAGATATTCATACAAATTTTCCGAGGGCTTGCACTCTAATATCCCTCTAATATCACTCATCGAAATATCATTGACTTAACTTATTTAAAATTATAAATTTAATTTGAGATGTTTTCAACGAAATACTCGTGGGAACGATTTCCCGTGCCGTCGTTGAGAAGCCGACAATGCCAGAGTAATTTTGCTTATTTCGCTTTAAATTACTTGATCTCGTTTACAGGCCTTTGAAGATTGTACCAACTTCTCACAAAGTTTGTGTGTAATTTATTGTTTACCGTCACTCTCTTCTGTTTATTTAATGTAGGATAACTATGTAAGGCATTTTGGAGTGTTGTAATTGGTTTAATTAGTTAAGTAATTAGTTTTTATTGTAATTGAAAATTACCAAACAATTATAATCATATTACTGTATTGAATAAATGCTTTTATAGAACGGTATTTGAAAAACATGCGATATGCCGACATTATGACACCTAACTAAATTACACCAATAGGTTTTTGAATATGTATACCTATGCGGTTATTTGTGAACCTTGATAGCATAGATTTTTACGAGGTTATATACATCGCATCGAATGAGTTTACCAAGTTAACCGTGACGTTCTATGAAAGCTTCATAATGTCTTACGTACGGCGCCTTGTATCTGCCCTTATGTTATTTGTATAAAAAGTACGAAGAAACTACGCAAATTTCCAATGTTTATACCATTACAATTAGAAAGAAAACCTTAATAGTTTTAGTATGTAGTTAAAAATAAATTTAAATCATTGTTAACAATATTCATAAAATTCACACATAAAATTACCATAAAAAGTAAAATAGTCTTCACATAACTTACGTAACATAATGACAGCAATATAATTTCGCGACATAACTATTACCACGCTGTGCGTACCAAGTAAGATTTTAATCTTAAGTTAAATGAAGGTGATTCCTTTATAACTTTCGAACACAGTCGCTAATAGCGAAACTTGCGGTTAATAGCAAAGGGGAAGGGGTGGTACTGGTTGGGATGAATTTTCGAGACAATTCAATAGGAAAATCGGCCTTTGTGAAAGTTCCATTGTACGATACATTTTCAGAACATCATGTCATGAAATCCCGCGTAATCCGTCGAAATGTAATTAGAGTTTCACGTATTTAATGCTTAGGCCATGATTTAATCTTTGTTTCCACTTATTTTTAACGATTCTGCGCGGTTTAATTACTTTGTTTCTAATTATGTATTGGTACACCGTTTACATGATATTTGTTATACTAAATTTTAAATTAAATTCGTAAAAATAATAGTATATTTTTAAAGCTGTCGTAGAAAAATGCTACCGTTATTTTTAATTGCATATCCGTGCTTTAATTATAGACATTGATGGCAACCACAAGTTGCTAAGTCTAAAAATATCCACGGACGTTTTTTTTCTTGTTGTTGGGTCCAAGCTTTATAAGCTAATGCCTTTATAGGTTAATTAAAATACCGTTAGAAGAATGGATCATTGGTTAGTCTTGCGTTGGCTCGTATACTGAACAATAAAAATAAGTTTGCACTTATTTAAATGATATATATAATTTTATATTTCTAGGAATCGTGTGTTAATCTTCAATTCTATAGATCAATATTAATACTGTTCTATAAATAGTACATTTTATAAATACAGATTATTATCAGCTTCAGCCTGCGCGTCAAAAGCAATACTCAACAGGAGGTATTTTAGTCTTCCTCATAAACTATTTTCAAGCTCGCTCTCTCATTAATATTTAAGTATCAATAAATATAATGTCAATATCGATAGAGGTGGTGATAAAATGAGACATTCTTAGATTTATAGATATAACGTACACTTGGAGTTAGAGTACACTTTCCGCACACTGCCTCGCTAACACATCCGATCTTTACGATGTCATTAAACATATTTTTACGAGGACACCACAGTGTGCTATTTTGCAGTACGAAGCGAATATTTTTCTTTGGCCAGATATTGACGTTGTTATGATGCATATGCGATGCGATACTTGTTTATAATTCAACTGTATTTTGAATTCGTCTTATATACAAATGTTTCGATACACTGGTTAGTGACCTATCTTACACTTGTTACAAAAGTAAGTTATGTTATTGTTATTTATAAACGTTTTTGTATGTTTAGTGAACCGTACAATTACAGCCAAATAGAACTACAAAATATCTGTGAAAACTGGCACATCTCTAGTCTCATTTGAAGCTATTTTTTATTACAAAGCAGCAGGTTTAATAAATAACAAGTTCGCCTGGAAAACTAGCAGAACACACTAATGAGAGAACGCAAGGCCCGAAGAAGTACTGATGCTCTTATTGGAAGTTCTGCTGAAATTAGTAACACGTTAGCGTAACCTGTACCTAATTAGCTCTTGTATTTACGTAATTAAGTCAACGAGCACTACACGCCATGTAATTTGCTATAACTAAACATAGTCCTAGTATGTTCTTGTTTGTTACATTTCTGTGCAAGCTGTATGTACATTGCTGAGAATATTTTTATTAACGCGAATTTGTAATTTGTTCTGAGAATTAAATAATTATACCTATACTATGTAGTTTAAAAAACGAGCATTATCATATTAAAGATTATTTTTAAATAAAAGCTGAAGTTACATATTGTTGTTATTCTTAACTTTTTTATTATAAGTAGCGCGTGATATAAATAATAGCACTAAAGTAAATAAAAATTACAAATAATGAGCAGAACAAAGCTGTCTTAGCGAGAAGCTTAGCTAGCTGTTTAGCGAGAAGTAAAGCTGTCTCGCTAAAAATTGCAATCTTAAAAATCGTTATGAAAAAGTCTGATTGACTCAGTTGATCTATATGAATTCAAAGGAGATTGCCCAAGTGACTATGGCACTTGGTATCGCAATCAAACTTATTGTGTCAAGATGAAATATAGCTCAATTTAAAGCTTGATGTTAGTACTTTTAGATATGATTAAATTTTTTATGTAAATAAGCCGCAGTTCGCGACTATAAAAATAAAACAATAGTTTTATTCAACACTTTAAAAACATACTTTATCGAGTTTAAACTAACGATGAACGTTAAGTTTTACATTTATTACAGTACTCCAAAATTAATAATGCGCATGCAAATCTTCGCTTATTGTCGTATTTCCGAAAACACTCGAATCATTGTATCGTAAGAGCCCTAAACAATGCACTTGCATTTTACACCTTGTTTAAAAGAAATAGAAGTCAATTCACGGTCATACACAATCAAAAACAAATCGGGCGGTAGGTGACGGTAGCCTGTCAGTCAAAAAACTTAAAAATCCGTCAGTCGTCTTTAAATATTGGTGGTGACTGCACGTGTTCTCTCTGTGTGGAATTATATAGAGCTGCTATTACATACCCTTCTTGTTTTTGTTTTTAAAGGTGAATTGAATTAATCGATGAAATGATTTACACAGATGATGGCAGTAGGGAAAGTGAAAATAAAGAAGAGCATAATGAAAGTTCCGATGTATCTAAAATGTCAGAAATAAAGATAATCCCTGATTTTGATTCTATTTATTTTGATTTTTTTGGAAATGTCATAATATTGAAGAATGATCAGTACTGTAAATACTTTTGAATTGAGATTTTAATGATTAGATTTATATGGTTTAAATGTAAACCTACCTGTATTTGAAAACCATATTTTATACAATATAAATTTTGTGTTATTTTAACCTTCTTTTCTTCCATCATTACACCAGCATCAGTAAGACACTTTAAAAGTACATACTTACTATAAAATTTTCCAAGTAAATCAATCCAACAAAGATATTATGCTCGCAATCGTGGGGTTATCCTCGCTATTTACTTACAAGGAATTATCGAAACAAAATCGTTACTTACAAATCAATATTAATCTCTTTTAGTACAAAACACATAATTTTACTAAACTATGCATGAAGAAAATGCATTTAACCACTCTATATACATATCGTCTTCGGACGCTCCGGGAATATGACAGTTGCCGAACAGTGACGAAGATTTCTATGCGCATTATTACTTTTGGAGTACTGTACATAGGTAATATTTTAATTTACAAGACAAATGTGAAAAGTAAATCGTAATAAACATTATTTCAAAATAAATAACGTCGAACAATGCGTCGAACACATTCATTCAACATTCATTTCAAATAGAAACTATGGCATATGACGCAGGACGCTTGCAAGAGAGATAGATATATGTGTCAAAACAAAAACTTTTACTTTTATTTCTATTTATTCGGTATAATTATGACTTAATAGTGATAAATATGATCATTATAAATACAAATAGGAATTAACAATATCACGAACACGTGACACAACTAGTATTTTACCGATTCCATAGGTGGTCATACATGTTTCAAAAGACGAACTTTTACTATTATTTCAATTTATCAGGTATAATTAAGATTTAATATTGATACATATGATCATTATAAATACAAATAGGAATTAACAATATTACGAATACGTGGCACAACTAAAATTTTACCGATACCACCCGTGGTCATTCTCCTTTTCAAAGTAAAAAGAAATCACAACTTATTTTCATTCGAATGCATTCAGTAGTCAGTAGGTACCACCTTCATATTAAACAAGCTGCGCTTCGCGGTGTCACCCGCGTGGCTCCGCTCCTGTTAGTCTTAGAGTAATGATATAATAGTCTATAGCTTTCCTCGATAAATGGGCTATCTAACACCGAAAGAATTTTTCAAATCGGACCGGTGTTCCTGAGATTAACGCATTCACACTAACAAACAAGCAAACTAACAAACTCTTCAGTTTTATAATATTAGTAAAGATTAAATAGGTATGCCAAAACCAATGAAATAAAGCCATATAAATAGTATTCGTATGAAATATATAACCAGTACTTATGCCCCAAACAACATTCGAAGAAGCTAATAAAATGCCACGCCAATTCCCCAAATTACGGCGTAATTGAACCGAAATTTGTGAGTGAAGCTCATGTAATGAAAGCAGATAAACACAAGCGGGGAAAAGGGGGCTTATTCAATTCGTTCGCGAGTTCACACTGACACTGACTTAAGTAGATAGTTAAGATTTAGCCGAGAAAGCTACAGCGCCCACTAATGTGTACTCAGAAAGTAGTCTTGCCACTAGAATTGGCCGCTTAAGTACCTACAGCTGAAACTTGCCACCCATTAGTTACTTCCCAGAACACATTTTACTTTAACTTTTGTTCTTTGCTTACGGGAAACGAATAGCTTAGCAGGTGCTATCAAAATAGTTTCATTTGCTGATATCATTTTTCTTTGTAGGTTGCTATAGTGGTACATACAACATGATTCCTTTTATCCTTGAATAGCAAATTCATGAAATATTTATCTAGAAAATTATAAAATTTAAAACAATTTGAAGCTTGGAAATAATTTAATCTAGTATTTCCATTTTAATTAGCTCGTTTAGTTATTTTTTGTACGAGTGGTTTGCAGAGTTTCGGAACAAGCAGGAAAATTGCATAAACTTATCTTCAATTTAAATACTTCTCAATTTGCTTATGCCTTTTGTGTCTACAAAATTATACAATTTAGTTTATTTTCAAGCAAACTATATTCAAGTTTAAAAA
Organism: Colias behrii; assembly: GCA_029959065.1. NCBI lineage: Eukaryota > Metazoa > Arthropoda > Insecta > Lepidoptera > Pieridae > Colias > Colias behrii. Next base: position 7,716,729 of record JARWMC010000005.1, on the reverse strand, counting down.
TAAATCTTCGTAATATTTCGCTAAAATGAAAAAAAATATAACCTGCATATAAAATAAGCATTTAGCAAGAAACTGATCTCGTTTGAACTATACTTCCGTTGCGGATTTCATTTTACTATACTAACTATGCAGTTAAGCATCAAAGGTCCAAACATTAACGATTGCAGTATTTGAAACCACGAAATGAATGCATCATCGCAACAAAATGTCCGTACCAAACTCATATGAATACTTGTATTTAAATAACATTACGAAAGATGTTGTTATCGTAAGGTGAGCGCAGGTAGCCGTGTCAACAACCAAAACGTTTCAGGGAAATAAGTTAGAAAGCTTGAGAACGTGCACTCTACTCGATTAGATTGGAGGTGGACGCTCATCGGCGCCAACTTCATGGTCAGGAGTTTGTAAGGAATATTCCTAGCAACATTCCTAGCGTAGATGCTAAGCTTGCCAACGGAATTCGTCGATTTTCAGATATTTAGGTACTTCGTATACATGTTTCATTTAATATGATATTTATTTTCTTCAGTTTGTGGCAAGGTATATCACTCATACGCGAGTTTAAATATTTAGTTATAGACTCACAGTGGTTAACTTTCGTAAGACATGACCTTCTCCAAATAATAGTCAGAGGCCAGAGCTCCGAATTCGAAAACATAACAAGGGCCAGAATCCGAAAACATAACGCTACAACAGCCTTCTGAGTACTGCGAAAGACGCTTTCGCAGTACTCAGAAGGCTGATGATCTAATTACTGAAACACAATGAAATAACACCGAAACCTTAAGCAAACCAGAATAATTTATAACTGAGAATAGAACTAACTATAAGCGAAGACCAGGCGTGTAGCAGATTCGAGGAAAACCTGCATAATATTTATAAATTAAAGGTACAAAGCGATAGGTATAAATTGGTTCCGTATCTACTGGGACCGTGCAGCCAATACACTATGAACATTATGACACAAGTGTCTCTTGCACATGTGCTGGATGTAACATATACCTTTGACGACAGTTGCGCTCAATTGTTATCACTTATTAGTGTCTAAACGCAATTTGTGATTGCTTGAAGTAATGCTTAAAGAATAAAATAAAAGAAAGGTTCATCAAAACGGAATGCAAATTGCAATGTATAAAAATAAATTAAGTTAACATAATAGTAAGCAATAACCATATTATACACATTAAAACAATAAATTCATACGAACATAAAGTTTTTATTGCTAGTTGAATAAAAAGGCAATGAAAGTAAATACATGACTAAAAATATTCATAGTATGAATCATAATCTCTATTTAAAACTTAGTTCATAAGGAGTCTCTACATAGAGTACATAACTTCAAAGCAGAATGCACATAAATTACATTTCCAACATAGAAAATGTAATTACGAGCTAAAAACATGCAAACGTTGAATCTTACGTGAAAATACTTTCTTTACAAAGCATTATCGTTATTTTCAAGGAATAGTTATTTTAACATGAATTTTATACTAAAATAAATTTAAATAGGAATTATTAAAATCTATAGGTACAAAAAATATTATTAACGAACATGAATCTCGAAAGCGCTAGGAATATCAATCGTCTTTGATTTTAATCCATATTTTTAGATTTACGAGAGAGAACACAATATACTTTGACAATTTGAATACCTTTCGAAATCTTTATCCGTTCCGTTTCATATAAACAGCAAAATCACAGTTCTTTCTCATAAATAACATCTCAATAAGCCATAATATTTAACTACAACATTTCACTAATCTAACACTGCAGTGGATATTACATTTGACCAGTATCATGGAAACAAAATATTGCGGGATCAAACCTGACAGCTCTCTTGGGATGTAATAAAATATATAAAACGGGTATTATTCGCATGATCAAGCCTCCTAATAAGTAGGATCTCACAACGGGTTCAATGTGGCGAAAACTAATACCCATCTCCAGACACTCCCTGCCGTCACTCCCGCTTTCGCCCCGCTAAACAATTATAGTATTTGCTATTATATTTTTCATTTTCTCCCATTTATCGAAAGCAGTGCATTTACTTCAGAGTCGCTTATTTTTCTATCCTTTGTCAGTCCGGGCAGACAGACTAATAGTGCTCGTCTGCGTCTGAAAGATTTGCTTTACGTATGCCATACGTTGTTTTTTCTTCATCCCTACTTTTGTTTCTGCTTGGGATTGCGTACATTCTCTCTTTAATTAGCTCTTATGTATCAAGATATAATACTTTGTTTTTAAAGAATAAATCCTTATTAATACACAATTGTTTTATCTGTAAAAGCTACTATGTAGAATAGGCAATTTGTTAAAACTTGGTTGGTGATCTAGCGGTTTTATTATGATTTCGCGCAAAGTGAGTCGTGCACAAGGCACGTGTCATTCGTCACGGATTTTGAAGCATGAAATGACGTTGTGTCACTTAGCGGCCTGTGGCTGGGCGTGGCAGAGACGGGTGCGGTTACAAATACCATTGTTAGACTAAAATCAATTACCGTATGATATTGCTAATTAATCATGCAACTGATACGGAACGAAATTTAATTATGTGGCCGTAATCACGTTATTTAAATTAATCGTGTAGTAGCTATCCCTTATCAATATTAAATCATCTTTAATCAGCAAAACGTTATAGTATAAGATCCCACCGCAGGATTTAGTGCGTTCATAGTTTTTTGCTAAAACCAAAATTTTATGTATATTTATAACTAGCTGCTCCGCGCGGTTTCACCCCCGTGGCTCCACTCCTGTTGGTCGTAGCGTGATGATATATAGCCTATAACCTTCCTCGATAAATGGGCTATCTAACACCGAAAGAGTTTTTCAAATCGGACCAGTAGTTCCCGAGATTAGCGCGTTCAAACAAACAAACAAACAAACAAACAAACAAACAAACAAACTCTTCAGCTTTATAATATTAGTATAGATTAGAAGACTATTATATCGACTAGGTTGCCAGTCAAAATTTGGCCGCAAAAAAAAACATATTTTTTTAAGAATATTGCTCAGAATCTTCAGACTTTCTAATAATAAAAAGAAAACATTCTAAATAAACGTATATTGTATAAAGAAAGTACTCGTAAACAAACACGTATTTGTATCTCCAATTCAGGTCGATGAGTTTTAGAGTGCTCAAGGTACCTTGCATAGTAACGAAGTTAATGGATCTTTCGTATCTTGACTTTCCAACAACTGTTGAGAATTCACTGAAACCGTTATTAAAACAAGGATGAATTTTAACAATTCATTTGCTATTTTATTAATGATGGAGACGCTTTAAACGCGGGTACAATTTGTCGGCGTGAATACAAAATGTCCATTTCCGTCCACGCGAACCTCACATTAGGGGTGTCAGTCAAGAAAGCACTGGCTATTGACAAGGACATGGGACGTTCAATTACCCGTACAGGTGAATTGTAGACATGATTGTTCCAATTCTGTTGTCTTCATAGCAATTTTGTGTTATTTACATTTTTAAAACGCTTCAGCTATTTAATATCATATTTCACGTTGTCACTGGTATACGAATAGAAAAATGGTGTTGATGTTATTTATGCGTGTGTTTATCTATAGTAGTGATATTTAAACATTTTTGTATTTATCCATATTTAGATCCAATAAAATTGAATACTCAGTTTTTAATTAGATTAAGTAACTCCCTATTGTTTGTATAACAGTAGGGGCTTGTACGCACAATATTGTGAAATCCAATAATCTAGACTGCTTCATCTGGTTTAATAGCACTCCATTGAGTGGATTCGATCTTAGTGTCCTCGAATATAATGACAAAGCTGAATTTCAGCACGTATGGCATCGAGCTCATGTGAGTTACACTCAAAGGTATTTAGGGTATTTTTCAAATAAATATATGAATCTATACTTATATATATTTAATATAAATTATATAGACAAACTATTTTTATGAATACCTGTCCGTATGTTAAAAATTATAATAACAAAAGAAAAAGATAGATGATACACAGTCGAACAAAGTAGTGAACAAAAGCTAGGTGTAAATAATAATATTGAAAGAGAAATGAGAAATAAAGTTTTATCTGATTTATCGCCCCTTTAATATTTCCATTTTATGTACGTTTGAACATTTAAGTTTAAAAATGGATCATAAATGATATGTATATATTTAGCGCTGAGAACGTAGGTGGCTCGAAATTTTAACTTCATTATAAATAAGTTCAGAAGAAATGACCTTCATAAATATACAGTGAGACGAATAAGAAATTGATTACAAGAAGGTTTCATATCTTTATTTATAAAAGTAAAATTATTGATATGTTTTAATTTCTTGTATGTAGTATTTTCTTTGAATGCATTCTACATTTTCATTATAAACTATATTATCACAAAAAATTAAATTAAATTAAAAGAAATAAAATAAAATAAATAAAAATTGGTTTCGAATTACATCTTCCACATTGCAATCAAATGTTGGTCTCTTTTCTTGGTTTATTTTAGAAATAGGAATTACTTAAACGTAAAATCGAAATGAGTAACACCCCTTATACCCTTTGGCTTTACCAAAATATCATAAGCTGACGGAGTATGGCTTTATCTGTCACAATTCAGGCTAATAACAGTTTTTGTGACAGTAAACACGAAAAAAGCTTTTGCCCATTTAACGGTGCGTAAATGTGTACTTCGTGTTGCCGCCGCCTTTAAGCAGACATTATTAGAGGGGGCGATGGACATGAAATTGTGCTGCGATGTTTCCTTAATACTCTTATCTTATACATTATAGGTTATGTTTACAAAACGTAAGTCTCTCATAAAACTATATCATCTGGAAGCGCCATGCTGGTTAGAAAAAGCTTAAGGATAATGTGTTTGTATAAAAACATTGTTACTCTATATAACTTTGTAGGATCTTGGTAGGTGATTGCGGCCGTACAACGAGAAAATAGTATCAGAACTCTTATATCGCTTTAGCGAGCAAGTTAACAGTATTATATTTAAAAAGAAAATATTATGCAAACGGTAGTGAACTCGTGTCGCAACTTTAACGTCAACTTCATCTTTGTAAATAATCCCATTGTTATTATAATTCAAATAGGTATAGTATAACATAATTTAAGAGTAAAATATTTGTAAACAAATATAATTTTCAATACTAAAAGTATTTTTAAGTACAAACTGGTTAACAAATTAATTGAAACTAAATAAAAATATGTCTAATTTAATCAACAGGGCTTATCAGATTAGAATCTCACGTTGGATGTAAAAGCAGGCAGAGTTGGAAGGTTCTTTTTTTAATCGTAATTAGCAATATTTGTAAGGCACAAAGGAGTGTCGCCTCGGGTCAACCGGCTTTGGGACAAAGCGGCCGAATGTACAAAGGGCTCAAGGTTTTAGATGTCGCCGCTCACAAAATTTGTTTCATTAAGTGAACCAGCCTAAATTTTCGTTTCCTTCAACACAAAAAACAAAAGCTCTATAATCTAGTATCGAGTATTTTGTGCGCGTTTGTTTACACAGGGTATAAAATAACAAAGGGCAAGGGTTATACCCTATTATGGCGTAAAATAAATTGTAAAGTAATAGCAAAAGATCTGTCTTATATAAATGTAATTATGGGGATCAAGAAAAAAAATAACATGAGCATTTAATAAATTAATTAATTCTACTTTACGTACCAAACTTATCGTCAATTCAACGAATTTGTAATATCAATGTTTATGAAAAGTATAACACATTAATTTAGCATTAAATTAATAAATGAATAGATACATAAAACACTATATATGTATAATAGCATCCCATAGCATTAAACTACATTCGTAGAGAAGCATGATTACTGGAAGCATTGTATTGTATGTGAAGGCAAAGTATGAAAATAAAATACACATTTTTTAAATGGATAAACATCACCAATCGAGCATAAAATATTCCTACAAGTGACTAGACTCTAGAACGTGTCCAAAAGGGGCTACTTAACGCTCATGTACGCGTGAATGCGCGACGCTTGAACCTCGCTACGCACATTATATGGTGCAAGTGGGTCAATGTGCAGGTGAAATGCCTTCTACTGAAGTATGTGTATTATGATATGATTAGCTTTTAAATTTTTAAAAGTCAATTTTTTAATTTTAACTTGTATGCTTTTAAATTCCTAAAAAATTTCTAGTTTTTGTTAAAATAGTGGTATTAATAAGGTATGATGTACCATGTTAATTAAGTCTTTTGTATATTTATTTAACATGTTCTAACTTTTTTTACTTTAACTATGATTACGATGTATTAGTGCTACGCCGTAGCACCATCACTCTCATTCCTCATTATACAATTTAATTACGTAGGGATAAAGTATAGATTAGATTATGTATGTGTATATCAACTTTTATAATAATGGATATGTGGCAAATAGATGAACATCATAATATAATGATTGAGAATCTTATTCGATTCGATAATTTGCCAAAAGTTACAAGAACCTAACACCTACATGTAAGTAAATCTAATAACAAAACCAGACAATTTATTATTATAATTTTGTAAAACTAACAAACTGTACGTGGAAAACAATAGCTAAAAGAAGGCAAGAGCACAAATGTAACATAAACAATCGCTACCCATAATCACCTAATAAATAAAACATATTCCGACACAACACCAACCGCCTGCGAAGATAAAAGGATCGCGGATTGCTGTCATCAAAAGAGCACAAGTGTTGTCCTTAATATAAGAGCGTTAAATAAAAACTTGGCGGAAGAACAATGCGAGGCAAATTATGTATGTATTGCCACGGTCGTTCTAATTATGTGAGGCTTTTGTTCTTGTCCTGCCGTCGCGGCGGGAAACTGCTTCTCCCTGCCAGTATGTACTCGATTACTTACACGAGAACTTGCCTAGATAACAATAACTACTTTGTGGCCTGGTAAAGACCTAACCGCTTCATTAAGCTTCGAATGGTAACTTAAGGTTTAATTAAAACCAGCTAAGACTGCTCTAGGCTTGACTTTTGCTCTTCCACTTTAGTTTCAGTCTCTAGATAGCGAGCGAGATACGCGCATGAAGTTTTTAGCGGTGTATGAATGTATATGTAGATTATAGATATGTATCCATGATATTATGTGGCTTATTTTACTCTTTTCTTATGTAATATGTTTCATCTGTCTCGGAATAATATTTAGAGTAAATTTTATAACTCGTCTTCTGTACAACAACACACAAGACAAGATGATAGCAAAGTTATCTCATTTAATTATTACAGAAATAATACATTGGAAATGTAATTATTTTTACAGAGTACAAAAGTAAATACTCTCTTTCAACTTTCTCACAATAATATGTATTGCGAATATGAAATTATATTCATTGTATACGTTATTCTTTCAATTTCCATCTTTATTGTATCCACTTACTACAAGATACAATAAAACGTAAGAAATATATTACATTGAGACAGAGCCTTAGACACATTTAATATTTACACGCAATAAATATTAGAATAGGTGCAGTGATTGCGCCCAGGTGTAGACGTGAGACGATGGTACTAACCTACAGACATTTCTTTTCTTTAGAGATCTAAAATCACAGGGGAGAAATTGCGATTGTAAAAATAAAGAAAAACTTTTTATTAAATGAGCTTATTTTTTGTATTAGATATTTGTGTTATGCTCATAATAGTTCCAGAACATTAACCCTTAGCTGGTATCGGGGGTCAAAAATCACCCCAGTGCAACGAAATTTTGGTCATAACTTTTTAGTGTTATAACTTATACTCTTGTTCATCTAGCTAATCTCATAACATCTCGGGCGTGATACGGACGACATACAAGTGTTACTTTTCTGTTACAAGGAGCCGAGGTACATACACTGCTGGGGTCAAAAATCACCCCCGATACCATTTGTGTAAGTTTGTCTGAATTTATTCTAAAATTATTTTCTTTGTTTTTGAGTTATTAACGATCATTATGGAGAGTTTTTTGACTGACGATCAAATAGCTGAATTATTAGATGACGAAAAAGAAGAAAATGAACCGGAAGCCTTCAACAGACCAGCTGCTTCTGTAAGTGATGTTGAACAAATAAGTGATTGTGAGGAAGCAGAGATAGCTACTTGATCTGAAGAGAGTGTATTAGAAGCTGACTCCTCAACTTCAAGTTCTGATAGTAGCAGCGAAGGAGATGATGATGAAGAAGAAGCAGCTACCTCTGGCGAACAGCGATCATATGTTCTAAATGTTAGAAATTTTACTAAGAATTTTGTTACTGGTACATATAAGTTGTCATTTTTTTTGTTTTCTATGTTTTTTGATAAAAGTTTATTTTTTTATTATTTAGACTATATAAGAAAACTAAAGTTAGAATATTTTTTATGTTAATTTTTAGTTTTTGTAGAATTTATGGATCTCAAAGTGACCATCACTAAAATTAAACCAAAAATAAGATATAATTTGATTTGAAAAATTAGTATGGTTAATTACTTTATAGAGCACTATATTGTCGTTAAGTGCTTACTTTAAGAGTTACTTAATTAATAAAAGAGTATTAAAAAGTAAAAAACCTGTTTTTATAACAATTTTTTTTTAATTTTCTCACGGGGTCTTTTTTTACCCCCGATACCAGTTAAGTTGGCCAAGTTTAGCGATACCAGCTAAGGGTTAAGAACAATATGCCAATATTAAAAAATATGGTTAATGGTAATATTATACACGTATTCAGTTAGAAGTTCATTAAGCTCTGTATTGTATTTGAAAACTATTATATTATGAATTAATGAATACAATATATTATTTTTCATAATAGTTAAGCGTTCGAAAATAGTACCCGTATATTACATTTGTATTGCTTACTTATTCTATAACCATGTTTTTTAATTTTTAAGTTTTCATTGAATCAAAATTGAAGGACATCTCTTTCTATGATACATATTTAAAAAATATAAGTTCTGCTATTAATATAACAAAACATATTATACAAACAAGTATCGTACGAAAGTTGAGTTGATGTGTTAGCTGTCTAATAGAAAGTCTGTGTAACAGATACTAGGTACACTAAATGTGAGCGACTGTCACACGAGTGATGCGCTCGAAGCCCTACGAGGAAAAGGGTGCCCGCGGGTGGAACTCCCCTCACGCCGCCATTATCGATTGCCCCAGTTGAGAGCAGGCCGGAAGTAATGATAGAACGAGATGCAACCAACTGCCCACCCGATCTGGCCGATTCAACTGCCAACTGTATAGTGCACTACACAAATATTGTTTGAGATAATATTTTAATCTTACCTCCGCAATTTTGTTCGCGACCCATCGCTTTTCATGTTCTTATTACGTAATTATGAGGAAATATTGGCATTACTTTTCTCGGGAAGTCACCGAGCGGAAAATTTACATTTCAACTTCCAATTTGAACTTGAAATCGAAGACACAGCTTCAAAGTAAACTTTACAAAGTCGACTCGTGGCGGTAACATGCTTATATCTATCTAAACGGATCCCGTAATAGCTTCCTCAATCTCAGCGTCAAAGTTCTCATAAGACGCTTCTTAACTAAGGCGTTAAGGAAGATAGTAAGAGGCCTTCAGCGGTCTTAAAACTTAGCCGAAACTTGGGCAACTCGATCTCCCCGATCCATCGGGCGTCGGACGTCAATTTGACGATAACTTACAATATGCCATTAGCATAGTAATGTGATAACTATGAGACTGTATAAAGTTATGTGTTATAAAAATTGTTCGCAATAAAGCTGGGCGTAAATGTAATAAAGGTTGCTTCATAAACTCGAGTTCATAAGGCACGGTTTTTGGAGCGCTCAGTCCATCATCAGTTATATTGATTTTGCGATAAAACGTCCGACAAGTGAGTCTTCCTCGCGGAGTGGTAAATTGCTATAGAATCTGAGCCGGCACGCTCACATGCAATGATAATAAAGTGTAGAAAGAGTCGTCGCTTTAATGTTCGCTTTATGGGAAACTCCGTCGCTTCGTAAGGCTCGGGATGCGCTCAAATATATATAGCCTCCTAAAATACTACATAAATTTCCGTTACGTTTTTATATCAAATAACAATCAATCGTTGTTGTGTTTTGTTATTTTAAATTAGTCGAATTTTTTTCAATTCTAAAGTTAACTTTAACTACGGCTGAATAATTTTGAAATAAAATAATAGTTTGAGAAAAACTATTGAAGTGTGAATTTATAAGAATTTCTTATGGTAAAATAAATAAAAAAGCGAATAAAGTTTTTCTTAATCATAAATCTAAAAAACTTGGAAACAAAACTTTACTGGGTGAGGTAATTTAAATGGGCGATTTCTTAGACGAACTCTAACAAAAAAAAAACTTTAATTTGCCGCAATCGTAAAAACGCTACTGATAGATAACTACTAGGGCTTGCTCCCTTTTACATTATGTCATAAAACGTGATTAATTTACAGGCACGCCGATCCCATGGTTTTCCTTTTATAAGACGCACATTCTCTGCAGCTATTAAAATTTTACGAGTGAACTGGTGAAACGAATGCCAGAATTAGGTTAAGGGGCATGCTATAGGTTCGTAGGACATCTGCTTACTTTATTGCACAATTTATTGAGATATAAAGTGTTGCAATACTCTTTTATTTTCGTAGACACTATATTCAGGTGTACTTTATATTATGGACTTCTGTTGTTTTCATCATAAACGTATTTGTGTCTTATGGCCGTTTTATATCGTATATTCTTTACATGGACGTCAATTGGATATTTTGTTTTGTAGATAAAATTACGATTAACAGTAATGAAAAACACCACTTAATGAGAAATTATTTTCTTTCTTGAACTATTGAAGACTAAATACTGTATAGTATTACATTATCTGTGATACTGTATTACTTTAGTGCTGCTTTACAAAGTAGAGTTCTACCTACACTAGGAATACAAACGGAAAAGGCGAAGAAGGGCTTAGTAGTTAGTAGTTTTAGTATAGTCTAATCTACACAACACTGACCGTTACAACTAAATTTAAGCACATCCATGATTCATAAAAATCTATTTGTAGTTGCAGAAAATGTCTATCCCTTACATTTCAGGCTGCAACGGTTATCCTTCAAGATTTTATATTCGCAGCACGCACTCTGTTCATTCGCGTAGGTATAACAAGATATTGTGATTCCACGCTATTACGATATACCATATACTCGACATGTGAATACCTAACGTCGCGTTATCTAACGCTTTCTTATTAAGGTACGGTTTTTGAATGATAATGGTGTCGGTAGTCTCATTATAATATTGTTATGACATTTTCTTCCGCTCAAGAAAATGTGAAATGAATTTTTTCAGAGAGGAGACAGGTGCCTTAGTTATATAGAAAACATGAAAGGTAATACATAGCACTTTAAAATTAAAATGTAGAATAGAAACTGAAATAAATATAGAACTGAAAGTAAAATAAATCATAACAGCACTTACTTCCATTTTAAACAATTATTATTAGAAACATTACATAATTTATATTTGCTTTAAACCCGTACAAAATTAAATTATGTTTAAAACGCTTCCCCAAGAATGTATTTCCATTAATGTTCTCATCAAGATCATAAACACTGATGTAATTATTCAAAAATTATAAAATTCATTTCGCGGAAACCCCAAACGTTTACCTAACCTTGCAGAATTGTCAGACACCGCTGCTTCGTACCCGAGATAAGAAAGGGTGAAATCCTATCTTATTTGCGGCATGGATTAAAATTAAATTTCATATATAGAAGCTTCAAATCTCGACGCTTGATGACGAGACTCTGTTCATTGTCTACAATTTTAATTTCGTGTGATGTGGTGAATATTTACGAAGATAATTACATTTTATCTTTTGTACGTTGGTAGGGATTACCATTTCTTATTGATATATGTTAGAAAGCAACGTCTAAGAAAGGGAGAAAAGGATATAGGTACGTTGTAAATTAACCCCTAAAAATAATGATTGAATACAATAACAAAGCTTTTATTCAAAGCAGCTTATAAGTTCAAAACTAACGAGCTATATTACCTCAACGCAAAATGCTTATAGAAATGTCGCTTTAGAAAAAGAAAATTATTGCAAAACATAATATCTAAGTAGGTACTCTGAACAAAACACAACCTAGCAACAATCTTTATCAATTCATCATTATGTAATTCAATATTCCTCCTACGTATGATAAGGATATTACAAAGTACAGGAATGAAACATGAAATGTCAGCAAATACAGAATCAGATAAATATACAAGAATCGCGTAACAAATCAATATATCCGGCTAATCCTTGACAATGTCGTATCAAGAGACGATAGCGAAAATCCTTCGTGCGTCGGTTTTCAATACGGTAATAACATGTAAAGACCAAAATAGGAGCGAGATAAGGCAATCACATTGTATAGCATCCGGGATACGCGTCGGATAATTTTGTTCACAAGATATTTCATAAATCATATATCAATATGGGAAAATGTAATATCAAAAGAGTGATGCGACAGTTCGCCTCGTTGATTTGGTTAACCACGCAGTGTTGGATTATATTTCAATATAATGTCGCTTTTTGCGTATTATAAAACAGTTTTATTATCTTTCTTTATAAAAATAGTGGATTTATGAAAAATTAATATAATCAATTTAATTTCATATGATTGTGGGCAAAATCATTAGCTTATTGAATAATTATATAAATTATTGTTCCTTAAGTAGTCTTGATAAATTAAGTTCTTAATTATAAATCCAAATATCAGTCTATGATAATTTGTGTATAGGGAATTGTCCTTGCGTTTAAGTCTAGTATTTAGTTTAGCATTGACTTCTTCGTAACAATGTATAAATTAATAAATATTGTATTATAATGGCTTTTATAGGATGCATTATCAGCCATTTTCTCCTCCATCTTATCACTCGTCAAACATATAGGGTTACACATCCTTGGCTCCTTAATGGACACTTATAAAGGCAAGTGAATCTTTTGCAGGTGCCCAATAAAGTGCAAGTATTGTATATCAAAGAAGTTGGATAATATCGAACCAATAACCTCTTTAAATATACTATCAGTTCTTTAAAACATGTTTCTTCTTTTATATGCTGAATTGGCCTATGGCCAATAAGGTCAGCTGTGGTGTTAAACGGTTAAAATTTTGAAAATAACAACACCTTTTTTATCAATAGTCGATAGATAATTCTAAGCCTGCTATACAAATTTTACTATGCAATACAATGTTTGGTTTATATGATTTTATGTGTGTTAAATTTTCATCACATTTATTAAAAATAGGAAGATATACAGTTTTCCACACAATGATAATAATTAATCTATATTAACCCACATTATTTAACAACACAGTCTTTTATTTTTCCGTAACGAAGTGTTAGTGGTGTTAGTGCATGTTCGAGTTTACTTTGCGTTTGTTGCCAAACAAACTTTTTCTTTTGGCGACTTAAATATGTCTTCTCCTTCAACAATTTATTTGCTTTATCAAAAGTGTCGTATAAATAAAACAATAGTTAATATACAACATTGATGTGTCATTTCATCTGCTCGCACAAATGCCTCATGCCAAAGGTTGTAATTAAAGAAATGTATCGCGTGATCTTCGTCCCTATCTTTTATCCTCGCAACTACCCGTAATAACTGCCAACCGGGAATATAATAAACGTAACAGCGTTTCGCAAAATAGACATTTCTTTGTTGAAAAATTCTTTGATATGAATCTAGTGATTAAAGTAACAACTGCATTATTACGATTCCTACAGTTGGTAAAAAAAGCAAAAGATTTATTTGTCCTTTTTACTTAATCTCATGGATTTCTTTTTGTTATCCGATAAAGGGTTGGCTTACATAGTAAATATATCGGATAGAAATAGTTCCTACATAAAGTTCAGAGTTTTTAAGCGTTGACCTCAAACAAAAATCCCTTTTGTTTTAGCTTTTGTTTTGTCAAATTAGACTACTGATTTATTAGGAGAGACCCTTGTTTTCCATTATTCCATGAATTTGAATACTCATCAAATTAATATAAAAAGGAGAAAAAATAAGTAATATACAAATTCATATTTTGTAAACATGTTCAATGTAATTATTTGAATTTAAGAACTCTCCACGATATATTTTGGGCACAAACTCATCAAACATACAACATTAATTATAACAATCAATTTGCGATCCAAAGTTGCGTAATAATTATTATATTTAAGTTTTTCTCTATGAGAAACGCCCTCACAAAGTTTTGTTCAATACATTATTGAGAACGTTATTACGTTGTGAGTAGATATTGCACCGAAAGAACATTTTCTTTGTCGCATCTCTACATTTCTTCGGCAAACTAGTTTATTTTGAACCCTCACGTTTTTGTTACTGACGCTAGTACATTTTCATGTAGCATTCCCCTCGGAAACAGCCTTTCAGTGTTCACCTGAGCAAAATTCCATTTTAAGCACAAACCTCGAACGATATTTTAAAATATAATCACGTTTTAGACACATGTGCCGGGTGATTCATAATTGATTTTCAACCATGTCTCGAAACTAATTTAAAGTATAATGGGATCAATTATACAATATTAATTAATAAACGCGAGAATTAGGTGTGTTTGAAACGATATAACCTTACTGTATAAACTTTCTGAAAGAAATTAATAATCCATACCATTGACTAAACTTAGACTTAAATGTTTACTGCTCTTGCGAATAAAGATCTATTAATTGATTTGAGTGCATATCAGCGAAAACAACATTCAACGTAGTGTTGTAGATGTATGTGTAGACGTAGTCTCTACATCTGCTACGTATTAATGGCTACGGTATATCCACCAAAAACGAAATACATAAACAGTTATCACACATTGAGAAAACGCAACAGAAATCCTAACAAGATATTCGAGTATTAATTTGCAGATTTACATTCGTGCACCGTCTCACATACTCACAAACGGTATCACCGGAACAGCGCTACAGTGATACAGTGTGTAGTGAACAGTAATCTCAAGCACTGCTAAAACCAGAACACAAAACATTTAAAGGATGCTGCGGTGGCCCGATAAGCTCCATTACGAACGTAATGCCACCTCCGGTTTCCTGCTCGTCCATTCAACGAACATTAAATGAATGTTTAATGCACGCTTTCTTTTTTTACGATATTATATAACACGCAGATATTGCGAGTTTAACCAAATCTTTCAGCTTTACTCACATGTAACATCGAAAATGTTACCGTTTTTGTGCTCTAAAGGTGTTGTAATATGCATTACATTTTTATCGTTACAAAAACAAAATGTTACTGCCAGGCTGGGATTTTGAAAACATTTTAAAAATTAAATAAATATAAATAGGTATATTCGCAACAGCACATCCGAACATGGGCAAATTTGTAACTTGTTTAGTTTATTTTCACATTTACACTTAAAATGTATAAATGTTTAATATAATTTGCTACATACAGTAACTTAAAGACTTAAGAATACAGTAACTTAAATTAAAAATCTTAAGAAAAAACTTGAAGTATCAAGCAATTTGGTTATCAAGACTGAATATAACATCTAATCCAATAACATGACACTGTTCATATTTGTAATACTTGATATTTATTGATCCTATGTTTACGAATTGCTCGCTAAAGCGGGGTTGCATTTGAATTTAGAAATAAAAGTAATATAAAAAGATTGATCCTGTCGCGTCATGTCTTTGTCGCCAACAGTACACTGTACTCCGACACCCACCATTAGTTAACATACAAATGGGCGTCGTTTTACATAATCCATCCCATGCGATGGGGGTAATTTGTTTCAAACAGTCTGGGTAAGCAAATTGATCACACCTCTCGATTGATATTAAATTTTGTGAAAAAAATGGCATTCATTTTTAACCACCTACGTAACGATTGTAATTGGAGTTAAAATATTTTCGTAATTGCTAATAAAAATCTTCGATTATTTTTTAATCATGAAAACTCAGCCACCTATTGTAATCTGCAGTGCATATCTATAAAAAATTGTTTAATCTGGCGGGCCGCTCTGAAATTGAACGGATTTTTCATGTGAACTTTCCATTGTTGCCAATTCAGAATTCGTGTTACATTTTAGCCAATACGTGTCCGCTTACAGCACGACGAACTGAGCTGACGCATTGAAATGTAAATATGGATACGTGCGAACTGAAACAAGCGGCTAACGAATATGTTGTATGGAGCAAGACACGACGCGATTGTCTAACAAAACTACAATGAAACATGTATGAAATGCACGCCGTATCTGCGATACACAACAGTTTTGAGCAAAATGTTATATTATTTACTTGTTGTTCCCACAGTTTTGATTTACTTGTACAAACCAATGGATTAACTTCAAAAATCAAATCCACATGATAATATTGTTGTTATGTGAGGTATAATGGACAATATTGCTTGAACAATTTTTTCATTAATAAGATTGGTTTGGAAATAACAGATGCATTTAAATACGTTTCAAAATTATCTCTACTATGGAAAAAAACTACAATAATACAATTACAAAGTTGGTTGATTATAGATAGCGTTGAGAAACAAAAATAAAAAATTCGTCGTTAAAGTTAAAATATATAAAAGATGAATATAATATAACGTTACGGAAAGTTGCAGTAATCTCTCCACATCACAAAGAGCATGCAACTGCGGTTGCTACATAACAGTCAAACGTATCTGAGGGTCGTTGATTATACTTTCACAAAGGCATCATGACTTGAATGCTCGCACTTGAATGTGAGCTCTGCTGCCGTTTAAGTCAGCGTTCGCGGCGCCTGCAAGTGGCGATATTTTAGCTTACACCGTGTTTGTGAAAACTTTCGTCGCGTCAATGACGTGCTGTCTGTCACAAACAGACTTTGTTTACGCCCTGTTTTACAAAATGCTAAAATTCCTATTTGAAATTTTAGTTGGTTTTTGTTTAATGGAAACTGTATTTCTATAAACCTAAGCTTGCGAAACAACCTGAATAGCTTGAAAGTTTTTTTAAAGCATATAGATAGCTTTTTTTTTGTAATTCTGCATTAAGTGTGTATTAAAGAATTTTTCTTTCTTCATAGAATAGGCAAGTAATCATTCCAGGTTTTTGAATATATTTTTTCTTTGGAAATGAAATTTCTAATGAGTTATTTGTTGATTGAATATAAAGGGTCCTTCACACGTTTTAAAGGGTGACAAGTATGTACGTCACAACCCTTTCTCCAAAAAGCATATTGTCCCAATAGTACCTACCTCTAAAATGGAAATCCATTATCCTTTAAATATTAATTTTATTGAAGAATTTTATAAAGTAGGTGTTTCATTGATTATGTGTCGACCTTATAAATATAAATCGAACATTTTATATGGAATAGAAAGAAGAAACAATTGAGAATGAATAAGGGTATCAGAATTGATTGCATTTAAAATTCATAGACACCAAATTATCAATAGGTGCGATAGTCGATGGCGGCTGGCACCGGCACGGTTGGCTGGCTCCGATCGTACGCGTCACTATTTTACATACAAATGGACGTCGCAACATAATCCGTCTAACACAATTGCTTTAATTTGTCTGACGCCTGTGTGCGTTTCTAAATGGAACCGAAAATTGCGCGAAGCCTCATCTCTATAGATACTTCTACGAATATAAACGTGAACCGTAGCGGGCCGACCTCATTTTATCATAATACCTGTAAAGATATCTGCATAATGTAGGAATGTTAGTTCGGCTCTCGTGAGCCAGAAACTACGGGTGTTGTTTAGTTTGACTTAGCAAACAGAGAAGTTAAATTAGTAGGAGTATTTCCAAATGCAAATCCTGAGCAGAGAAGTAAGAGCGGGGCACCTGCGCTGACAGTTTGTGTAATAGCTCGGAACCACGGAATTAATTTACAAAACTCTGAGCTGTCTCACACAAAACAGTTTTTGACATCAGTAGTTTGTTTGTTGCGTTCATAACCAAATTGCTTCGCCGGAAAATGTTTGGAAGGTCATATTCGCTCAAAATTCATATAATGATCACGTTAATTAAATGGAGATAATTTACCGTTTCACATGTTTGGTAAATTTCCTTATAATTGAATTGAAGCTTCGTCAAAGTGCAAAATTACATTGTAAACGTGAATATTTATTTCGATACTCATTTAAATAGACTAAATGGTTTTGGAATTGAATAATAACATTCTGGTGTATGGGTGTAGGTAACAGTTAGTAGCGCTTTGTACAAAGAGTGACCGTGACAGGGTAATATGAACAAAATCCATTTCAGAGTCACCGGTGCCGCCCTTTGAGGTGCGATTTTTGTCGACTGCTGTTTGTGACACTTGCTAAGTCTTTGCGTAAAAATACACGACGTTTTCCTCTTTAAAAACACATTGTTTGTGAGTACGTTTTAGAAGGTTTGCATACTGGTCTGTAATTATTATAAATGGTCTCTTGTCATTTGGAATAAATGAAAATTTTAAAGCGTGAGAAGAAAAAAAATGTTTGAATATAATTTGCACTAGACCTGCAAATTGTGATCAATTTCTTTTATGTATTTGAAGTGGTAAAGATATTTTATATGAATTCTAGATTAAATGAAGTTGCAGTTATTACATAATAATAGCTCAAGCTTTTGATAATTGATGATGTGTATCCAATTAGCATATTGTTATCTTATTTTGTAGTATTGAATATAAGAAACCATTTACCATGCCCACATTGCGCTAGAATATTTCCGACCCAACATATCCAGTTAAAGCCATACTCCCCGTCTTATTATTTCCAAAGCTCTGAATTAGGATAAACATCAGCAGGTTTAATAAGAACGATTTCCAGCGGTGCCGCAAACAACTTTGAAACTGGCCGGGCCCCGCAGATGTGGATGACATCTCTTTGAAGATAAAGACGCGAGATAATTTTACATTTTCCTACTAAGACATCGGAGATGCGTACCTGTCATGCTCTTCAAATTAACTTTTGATTGCATGATATTAAACTTTTGTAAGTGTGATAAGAAGCTTACTGATCATCACGAAATCCTAGCATTCAAGTGATCTTTAATTAAATATTCGTTTTTTATAAATTTGTTCAGCATATAAAAAAACATGTCCATTAAAGTAACGGAAATAATTTAAATTATTTTATGTTTCAGTCTTTTTTCCTTTTTATCTTGAAAATTTCAAGTGATACATACAACTGCATATTTTTATGTTCTATTAAGAAATGTTCGGTTAATAAAAATATGGTATTTTCGTTGTAACAATACCTTTTTTCGACCCCTCAATAGCCCTGTCTTCGGTCATGGCACCTACAACCGCTCTCATAATCCCCTTAGCTCTATACAATGCTTTAATATTATTTGGACACAATAGCAAAACATCTGCTATTTTCTAAACGATTATATTTATTATAATAACAAAGATACTTTTTATAAAATACCCTGTTAGATCGAGTTCATCTCTTCCTCCCCAAATGAAAAGGCGGTGTTTTCAAACACTTTCACTAAACTTCATATGAAATATGACAGGTCTAAAGAGAAATTTGTCACTATGATTATGTCAAACACAAAAATAATCCCGTCATCTATTTGGCATCTGACGCACCCTTTGCAGTTCACGACTTGCAAATTTAGGGAGCGCAAAGAGGAGTAAAGCGAAATTAAACTGGGGATTCGAATGAAGACGTTTTAACAAACAAATCTTTACCTTTTCTAAAATCATTATCTCAACTGATTTGCTCTCATTTTGAATGATGAAGGAAAATGTATATATTGCGTACAGTTTTATGTGCCTTTTATTTACAATTAGCACTAATAAAATTCCACAAACGTAAACATCATATTTTATAGAAAAAAGGAAAACAAGTTGAAGCTCAGGGTGTGGGTGATCAGACGTTGTTAGCCGGTATTTTGAAAAAGTTGTGAGGGCGAGGGATGGCGGTTGTCATGGTTAATAATGCCTCTTATGTAGGTATATAAATATAAGAAATTATTGAGCGTAGGTACCTGTAATCGGTGGCTTTTCACATGAATATAGAGTCGCGATAGCAACAGGTCCTATTGCAAATACTTTTATATGACTCTTCGCTTTTACCGCTCAAAGAAAATTTTCAATACGTAAACTCTCTTTGAATTCATTCAGTCTTTAAAATGTCAGGTGAAACGATGTTTATTTCTTAAAATACTGCTATTAAGCGATAGTCTATATTAACGTCTTTAAATTTCCATACATTCCCAAATTAGTACCTACTCTTAAAAATATATGTGATATTTGTATTTTCCTATGAGATTTACATACCCATTGGTTTTAAATAATTTTAAAGCTTTTATTTCGTAACTCTTTAGTGCATCACACATGAAAATCAATATTTTCTCTGAAAAACGTACATATACGGCAGGCTAGTTTCATTTTAAGCAAGTTCTAGCCACGCCTTCGTCTATTTACAAGCAGTGAGGGCGTCCATCCGGGGATCATTCTGTGTGTATGTTAATAGCGTGAATACGACGCGTGATGTCCTCTGACATGTGTCGTCCTCGAAAATTAAGTCCCAGTACGAAGGGTGACTGTTTGCACGCGTAACAGTCAATAACGCCTAGCAATCTGGCCCTGGTTCATATCATCAGAATATGACAGCTTTAATGACACTTCATATGGATGTTGATTTTCTTTTTTTTTACATGACATAATCGTAGCTTGTAATTTCAATCTTAATAGAAATTTGTTTAAAACAATTTATGACTGACTTTATTTATAGTTCAGTGTGTAAGAAATCTATTCTCCAATTACTGTAATTGTTATTCTTGTTCTTACAAGCACACGAAATCACGCAAAAAATATATGATTTTAACCTTTCAAGAATTGGTATACTTCAGTGTATTAAATAGTAAGTAATATATTTTTTCTGCAAACCATTACATTTATAAGAAGCCATTTTGTGACGTTAACATGTCATTATTGTCCGAATATGACATAATGGTATGTTGTTACGTGTCAAGGGGACAGTATAACGGCTGGGAGCAGGAAAATATTCCGTTTGCTGGTAAATTATGAACTATTAGACTATATTACGAGCTCTTTTACATAATTCCGTAATAAGAGATAGTTTAAATGCCATAAAATTGATGAAATGATAAGTAGTAATTAAGATTACTGAGTCCTTGTTTGTTTCAATAAACAAAAATTCGGAGAGGACATAATACCCTAAGATAATATCTATTATTACTAATAATACCTACATGTAAAACAGTTAAAGCACTTACTTCGTTATCTTATGAGAAGCAATTATTATATTATATAAATTTTACTAAAGCTTCATTTTGTCTTTATAGTAGGTAGCAGCTTAAAAAGCTTCAACGTAGCAACAATTACATTGGTAACCACAGGAAATGGTGTACCGGTTGAGGAAGGGAGAAATGTAATTCAAAAATTTTTGCGTAAAGACTGGTAATAACGCGGCTCATTGCTTTTTCACTTGGTTACTCAAATGTAGATAGATGAGTTCGGGAAAGATGCCATTGAAGACAATTGTCAGCCATCGCTCAGTGTCCCCGCTAATTGAAAATTCTCGCCGGCTTCATTTAAATCGTTATTGACAAGAGAAACCACGATGCCACTCAAAATTAAACCTTTCTATAATTTAATCGTCCTTTGTGTTAGTTACAAATTAATCCGTTTAGAAATCTTTGAATTTTACGTGACTAATTACATTAATATCTCAGTGCTAGGCGAAATTCTCATTACAAATTCAAATGAGGTACTTTTTCCCAGAATATTACAGCAATTTTAAAAAATTTACATAGAAATTAGCTGAAATATATATAAATTCCTTCTAATAGCAATTAGGGATCCCTTATAGCTAAATACCCTCTAAAGTGGATGGAAGGAAGGAAGAGGGTGAATGCGGAAGAAATTGACGATACTATCGAATAACGTAATATATGTGTGTAATAATAGTACCAATTCAAATATTGCATGGCGTTCCTAGAATTATTTGAAGAATGAAAATTGAATATGTTTTATAAAAATAATTCTGGAAATTGAGGAAATATCGTACGTTTTTGTAAGGTATCCTATGTGCTACTTGGATCTGACTTTGTAAACTAGGTTAAGACATGGATAAAATATCGATTACGCTCAATGTGTGAAAAATACGTTCCATCTACGATTCTCTCATGACATTAGCGACCTCACAGAAGTTATTCGTTTCATTATTGTATTTTACTTCGAAAAATATTTGCTGATTCACAGAGTGCAAATAAAAGCGGTTGATTGGAAAGTGAGCACAAACAATTTTTTTATTAATTTTAATAGAACTCAACATTAGTAGAAAGGCTTGGATACGCGGGGTCGACGCGTATTAAAATATTTTAAGCAGGCTATGAATATGCAAAGACACGGCTCTCGGCGGCGGCAGTTAACGATTTGCACGTTTTTGGACCACTCGCTAATTGCAAATGTGAGTGAACACTTATGGCGAATGTAATTGCTTTCAATGATACGAGATAAGTCGCGTTTACGTTCTGATTGCATTCACTTTTCCGTTTAGGAAAGCATTCATCTCGCTGAAAATGGAAATGGGAATATAGCGAGGAAGTTAAAAATTTAAACGAAAGCTTCAAATTGTTAGCTATTGTCGTAATGTCAAAATTAGATTCTTGTGCCTATTAAAATATAATAAATTCAAATACATATTTATGAAATATACATAGAATCCCGTTACAATAATTTTATATTCATGTAATTTATTATAGTGGATGAACGAACAAATTAATTGATAGAATCGAACATTTTATAAGTACAGAACTAATAAAGTAAAGTAAAATTGATCAAGGATAAATACGAGTGAATTCGATCTCGCATCAAAATTAACTCAATCAAAATGGAAGTGCGGTTCCCTGTACAATATACTGCGGCTTCGATTCTTGAGGAGCCAGCTACGATCGAGT
Source organism: Colias behrii (assembly GCA_029959065.1). Classification (NCBI taxonomy): domain Eukaryota; kingdom Metazoa; phylum Arthropoda; class Insecta; order Lepidoptera; family Pieridae; genus Colias; species Colias behrii. The sequence continues at coordinate 7,693,871 of JARWMC010000005.1, read as the reverse complement.
CTTTTCAAGAGTGATTAAGGTCGGATTGAGGCGAGCAGCGGACGTATCTATTTAATTAATGAAGTCTGGAGCCAGGTTAGCTGGTCGCTCAATTTATATTGCAACGCGAATTGCCCCTATTTGTACGTACGTAAACTTTAAGTGTGCTCTACCGCGTCCGCCCGAGTCCAGACTAAATTGCAGCAAATTGAAATATTACTCCTTGAAACGTCCGTTACCCGGCTTGTTATTATTAGAATCGTATAATTTAATTCAAAACTCCGAAAATGATATATTTGTATAATTTAAATGAATGAGGAATAGATTTGAATTCATTATACTATATTTTACATATTATCACGTTTGATGTGTGCTTAAAAAAGCGATTCAGTATGAACGACTTTAAAAAAACCTGAATTAACAAGACTAATAAAACGACCACTAATAAAAGCACTAGCTTTATACAAATGACATTGCGTACTAATTATTGTAGTAAGAAAATGCTTTAATATTGCTACGCAGAATCTATTTCCAGATAAATCATTTAGCTCACCTTTATTTATATTTTTCACATTAAACAACTTCACAGACACTTAAATACAACCATAAAAGGAATACCTTTTTATTCTAAAGCAACAAAAACAAGTCTCAACCTTTATTGAAGATCATAAAATATAAATAAGGCGCTTTACTTCGTTTTCCGATAGTCTCATTTTAAAGTTGCGGGCTTAGCTGTATCCAATTAATTGATATACGGCTTGCAATACACAGAATACCGGAATAGCTGCAGCAACAAAGGTAGGAAAGCCTCTAATACCCAAGTCAGTACCGTTGCTTTGCACAGCAGAGATTACTGGATTACGGCGCCGTGCCAGGGGATTCATCAAGCAAGCAATAAGCGACGCTAGTCAATAAATACCAAGACAGGTAATTGTCATGTCTTGATAATAATGGAGTCGGTGTTACATTATTTAATATGCGGTGACGTACAGTTATGATACTGATTAAAATAATTTACCAAACAACGATTTAATGAAATGTAAATTTCTGGAAAAAAATAATTAGTGTCTCATTAGTGATTTATTTATGAACAAATTTTTACTTATTAGTGACCTTAACGATTTTGGTAAAGCTAATACAACTGGAATTAGTTCAGACTTCAATGCTTATTGGCTACAAGTATTATTTATTCAAAACTTAAAAATAGTCAATATACTCAACATCACATTATAGAATGTCAACATACCATAACATTTTCCTTCTTTAATTGTGTATTTTTATTTTATAGTATTATTATCTTGTCCAGTTTTCTGTGCAGAAATTCGGGAAACACTTTTAAATGTTCGTTTATCAAATCTAAGCCCGGGAAGCAATCTCTACAAATGGGCTCCGCTTAGCAGCCCATTCCGACATTTCGATGCATTCCCGTGTGGAAATTACTATCATTCGTTGAAAGACTGGCAAGTCAACTGAAGCTTCTAATTACTATCATAAGTTATGAAATAAAAACTATATACTTAATCATATTTGCTATAAACGATTCAATATGTTTTTATTTGTGTTTCCTCGTAGGGAAATCTTCACTTAAAAATTCGCCGAGTTGCAAATCTTGGCGAAACCGTCTATAAATCTGACTATAAAAATAAATCCCTGCAATCAAATTGCGAACAGCGAAAAAAGTAAGGTTGTTTGTTGGTATCACAGGGAACATATATGAGAATGTCTGGAAACTATTTTGTAGAGGGATAAAAGGTTCTGAGACCATGAATATAAATATTGTACGGTATTGCACGAATTTGGTTAAGTGCGCCGGTTTAGTAGGGACGAAAATGAGAATCACAAGCTCATATGATCATAATTTAAAGAGATTTGAAGCTATGTTTCTTTTTTTATACTGAAAGTTTACTCTCGTCCGTTATAGCTATATAAGATAGGAACCATAATGTTTAGTAAATAATAAAACGTGTCATTTTCTCTTATAGTATTATAAAAATAATATGGTATCGCTGCAGTAAAATTTATCGCGCAGCCCTACAAGCCTACGGGGGTAACAGCAAGAGAATAAAGGTTATAAAAATGCAAGAAGCCGGAAATGAATACGCTGTGCTATGGGTACGTACGGGGTAAATGCAGTTACTGTATTTCCTCCTCGGGAAAACTATTTTAAATTTTAAGCTTTTGCATTTGTGAAGATTTCGATTTTGTCACTTATGTAACCGAGAGTTTTAAATTTAATGGTTCAATGAAGATTAGTTCTCTTGACTCGCATTAAATTATAAAGAAAGCGCTCTGAGCCTTGCTCTTTTAATAAAGCTTTCAAAAGCTCTATCTCGCATAAATAAATAAAACATAGGTACATATTTGATTTGATTTAATGAGAAATTTTAACAACTATACCATGTTGTCGTGCAAAAACTATAATAATTATACAAATGAAACCGAGAGAAACTAATTTGAAGTGTGCTTTCTGATCTAATTAGCACAAAACGGCCAGGATCAGAGAAGGTAGAGTTTCATAACAAATTCAGTTAGTGATTAGTGGAGCGTTATTTTTGATAGAAACTCAATGTTCAGTGATGCTAAAGGAGGTGTTTGCTAGATTTATTACCTTCCATTTCGATTTGTTTACTCAGTTGTTCAGATCCAATTACTTGGCACTGTTTCTGTACTTAATTAAAGGGACGCTTGATTACTCGCCCGCTGTGGGGCTTTGTATAATTGCTATTGTTTAGCAAATGAAGACAAATGAAACTTTAATTTAATGACACTGTCTCATTCAGACGCACGGGAGAAGAACTCTCGTGTTCGCGCCCGAAATGCCTCATTTCAAGTTTAAATTAGACGATGTTGCGGCTAGACGCGCGTGATTACCTTTGATTAGAAAATCTGAGCTGTCTGCCGGCGCCATCGCGTGAATAATACACAATAGCTATTTCAAGAGTCCAGTTTAAATTGTTTATCACTCTACAATGTCTATAATCTAATCAAAACATCTTTATGAAATAATGAAATACATAACTAGAAATTGCCCTTTAATAAGCCTAAGTTACATAAAAAAAATTAAGTAAACAATCAATAATAAATAAATAAGAAAAGATGAACTTCAACAACCAATAGAAACCTTTAAAATTCAGATCTATCGAAAGCGGAACTCACAGCACAAAAAGTTTTAAGGAGAACAAAATTAAAAATTTCCTCAAATTAAGTTTAATTATTTTATGACTTGTTTGTCTCGAGGCTTCCCGCAGCAGCCGTAACTCGATTCACCGTCATCCGGTGAGAGAGTGGCATACTTTTAATTGACCGTAACTGGATTTGCCTGCAAGCGTTATTGAATTACGGCAGAGCATCGCTTCGTAGCGTGCAGCAAAAACGATACAATAAAGTTATCTTTACTTAGTTATCGTTTTAACCGTAATGGGATTTTGCTTCTTGTGCAGAACTAAACGCTTAGGTTTAAAATGCAAATAAACTAAGTCGAAAAAAATTTTATGCTTAGTAAAATTTTTTTACCAGTTTTTACTCAGTATAACGTCCTGTGGCTCTATTCAACGAAGTACGTTCTTCCTCCTAGCTAATTAGCTTCGTATCAGAAGCGATCGCAAAATATCCTAAAAGGATAGGTAACTACTGTTTCTTGGAATCTATGAAGTATTTTCATTTATAATATCTTTGGGATCCTCTCGTAGCTGACCGAGTTTCTTTTGTGTATTAAGGATATGTTTGTGATATTTTCTACAAATTATTATGCTCTTTGATATTATACGAAGTTTTTCCTACAATTGTTATTTGTAAAGAATATCCGATATTTTGGCAGGGTTTTATATCAATCTACGATATCGAGAAAAAGAATATGAAAAGCTCTTAAAGTAAATTTAATGTAAACTTTTCTTATTTAAAAGTGGGACGGTTATTTTAAAATGAAAATCCCCAGTTTACATAACCACTCACACAACGGTATAAGGTAATAAATAATAATAATATATTTAATATATTTCAGTAACTAACCAAACTTGGAAAAATTTGTGTTCAGTGTACAGTATATCTTCTACGTGTCCTCTTAACACGTTTCCGAGATAAATCTCCGGCTAACTAGAGACTCACACGGATCTTGTTTATGGTTTGTAGGCTATCTAACTACTCGTTAAGAGGGAACTTTTTAACTGAGTGCTGGAGAAAATATTTCATGCGAGAACTTGACTGCATGCCGTCGACGATCCTTTACAAGTTTATTAAGTTAACATGCGAGTTTTTATCCTCGTTTATTGTGTGAATAGCATTTTATAAGTATAAAAATATAATATTTACATTTTAAACGAAACTTATAGAATATCAAATAACCAGCAATCAGACACTGCTCATTATCACTATTAAAGGCTAAAATATTAAAGTTCTCAGTACTTAAGCTGAAAGACTTACCAAGAACCTAATTACATTCGTGTTATACTCCGTTATAAACGAATCCATTTCCAAGAATGGTGCCAAAATTCAGGAATTTAATTACTGCTAATGTAGCACTTATAAAAACGGTTTTATACTCTTTACAAAAAACAAAGTTAATGATGCCAATTTATACAATCAGGAATAAGAGTTTATACCGAATTTATATTCATATATTATTTAATGATTTGTAGACTGTAAATATACAATATAGAATGTAATAGGTATGAATATAATATGCAATTGCATAAAAAAAAACTTTAAGTACACATATTCATTTATTATATTAACTTATGATAATTTACAAAGGTTTCTCCTTTTACATGTGTACATGTTTATTTATCAGATGGAATCACATGATATAGTTCTCTTAAATCACATGTAGATGTATTGTATGTTGTATGTTCTCATCTCATGCAAGAAAAATAATTCAGTTTTATGTTTCGTATAAAGGTGTTTTCCATAGTTTTCCTGTAAGTGCTAGAACGTTCCTACCCAGGGCGTAGGTCATTGTGTAACCGGATACGTTCAGGCAACTTTGCAATAATTACATCAGGGAATACGAGTTTGCGCCGCTCCTGCTTTCACTCTGCAGCACCTAGGTAAATAGGAATTTTATCATGATACCTAAACTAAATAGTTGAGTTTATACGGCGTTGTCATGTTGAGTGCACTGAGTTGCTTGTCCAACCTGAGCTTTTGTCCCAGGGGAGATAGTAAAAACGAAAATTAGCTTGAAACTGATATTGTGCTGTTTATTTGTGATTTGTTGCTTTATTTCTATATTTTATCTGACGCTTCGTGATTTAATAAATGGACTTCTAAACATATATCTTACTTACATTTACAACATTTTCATATTTTATTGTCTATATTATATTATTATTTTGAATGTCTGAAACTCATAAATACATTAATTGAAAAGAATAGTGTAGCGTTTTAATAAATATCACAAAGGTTAGGTACTTACACATAAAAGAAAGAACTTTCTTTTATATTTAACCTACAACTGAATAAAAAATTCGAGATCAAAAAGGGCATATAAAGGGACATGATAAAAACTGAAATTACAGAGGTATGGGGCGAGAACGTTTTCCGGGTTTCCGACATCAACACATAATTCAACGCAAGATTAAATGCCTCTTGGACCCCCACCGGAACGTCAGTCCTACTCGTAGACACGGCCTTGCAGAGTTGGACCACTTTTCATATAACATACTATGTACTAGCATGTATAAATTTCTTTTACCTACGTCATACCTACAAATTGTGAACTCGTGACATTTATGGAACCTAAATTGTCGCTTTGTGATACGAATAGCTTTATTTATCGTCATATTTAATCTTTTGTATTTGGACAGTTCTGTAAATTAATAAAGCTCATCTACTAAATACGTTAAAATTTTTAGAAATACGACGCAAATAAAATTTTCCGGGAAAATCGACAAAACTCAAATTACTATTAAAGGGTGGTTGGTAACAGTCGTCTGGAATTATCTCAACAAACAATATTAATGAACCTTTCATACACAATAGAAGCTAACTAAATTAATTTACCTTCCAGTGAAACTAAATAATCGTGAGTTATTTAATTTCATAAAGAGAGAAAATTAGGTAAGAGGGCACAAAATGGAGATTGCAAACAACTATTCATAGCGCTCGGCGGTGTATCCATGGTGCTATTCACTCGATGGGTAGCCATTGTAAGGCCTCAAGCTCCGGCGGGCACACACAATCAATGGCGGATTTACGACACAACGCCGAGCGCTGCACTCAAATTGTACCGTGTACACGTGCTTTATATCACTCAGATAGAGATTATCATCATAATGAATGATTACAAAAGTGTAACGCTCCTTGCTGCATAGAGGCTTAATGCGACAATTATGAACCTACGTACCGAACACCTATTATGTTCTGCATGTTCAATTTTATTACTTTTACCTCTAATATTATAGTCTTTCATGTGGAATAATCTTATCTACTTGAGTTGTGCATTGTAAATATTTGTGTTAAAATATTCTATTTATTTCTTTGTTCAGGTATTTCATTAATGAATTTTAAAATTATTGCTATTTAATTAAATATTTTATCAAGTTATGAAATTTGAACCAATGAGGGTAATTTACACAAAAGCTTCGTTGTAAATAAAGATTAAATAGTTCGACAGAATAGCAATCCGGACTAAAGTTTCCTCATCAAAGTTCAGAACTGGCAGGTTATACGTATAGTGACAGCAATATAGCTTACAGTCACCTCCCACGCCACTGGATGAACTCTGCGTTCGGTCATACCAAACATATCAATATTGCATAATTTATCCAGTCTCTCGTAATAGCCAAACTTGCTACGACTTAGTTAACAGATTTTGATACTTGCTTGATGTATTAGAACTAAATTAAACATGCATGTTTGACAATGTTTATGTCGTGCGAAGATTATCATAACAGTTAATAATTTATCATCAATCTTAATTACAACTAAATAAGTAATTACCTAATTAAAATGTATTTGAAATTTGCTTATTTATCGAATTTCATATTTGTTTATTTTCGTTTCGAAATAAAAATGAAAACTAATTTAAAACGTCGACAATGCTAACAAAGGCTTAGCAAAATGAACTTTTCTCTGTAGCCAGTGATAAAATTGATTTATTTAGCTAATTTGTATTCTAGGCACATCGCTTAATATTTTAGGGTTGAAACATAATTGGATGCACAACGGCTGCATTTGAACGCATCCTTGAGTTGGCACTACGCCACGGCTTTGCATAATTTAATGCTTTTCTAATATATTGGAATGTTGGATTCTTATTTGCTTCTTTATAAAGTAAATATTTACTTCGTATGAAATCATTTTTAAGAGCTTTTTTGTGATAGTCCCAACAAACTACATATGTACATGTAAAATGTTCATACTAAATCAGTATGTGTATCTCTATAATATGATTGTATTTTATAAATTAAAAATAGCTGTTACGGTATTGCTAATTATTAAATTTGCAAAGCAACACCACTTATCCTTACAGGTGTTATGTGGTTTGCTATTTGCCAAAGCGCAAATGGTGATGTGTATTTATTTCATTAAATTATTCATGGCCGAGTCCAATGCAATCCGATCACATAGCAGTCGATTGTCATACTCATTGCAGCTAATGTATTATTCGTGAGGGTAATTATTCGCAAATTGATCCAAATCAATTTTCAGTTGTTTTGTTGTGCTGTTAGTTAAAGTATTATTACTAAAATACGAATGTTACGTGTCTTGAAGTAAGCAAACGAATACAATAACAAATAAGTCATTGAAAAAGGAGTAAAAAGTGAATTGATTTCATCGCGGCTCGTACCTACCTTTATCTAAGATATTTTTCGTTCCTGTTCTACATTTTACATAAACTAATTTCCTTGGCAATATTGGTCTCGCGACAGTTCTGTAGGCACGGCTGCCTCCCTCAAAAAGAAACTCGTCGAATCGGGGCTTCGACGACCAAATCAAATCATCCAGCCTTATCTGATTTTTGCAAGAAAACTTGCAACTGAAATTACCTGTGAAAGTTTTTATTTTTTATGTTTACTACCTTTAAGAAGATTGAATGTACCGATAGAAAGAACTACTTCACTGTGAAATGATTGCTACATAAACAATTATTTTACATATATTGTAAATAAACTTATTTAGAATATTATTCATACCTGATTTACTTTTCGTTATTAGTTCCCAAAACCAAGAGTAGGTTAGTGAATTCTCTTTAGGTAAAATGTAAATGTTTAAAGATAATAAGATAAACTGCGAATGTATCGTAGAGTATATATGTATAGCAAAGATGTCTCTCGAGATTTCCTAACTCACAGTTTAAACTATTCCGGATATGCTATATGCATGATGTGAAACTGTTTACTGTGTTAGTACTGATTTAAAGCAATTGCCGAGGTTTCATCCCCTCGTGGGGTATAAGGCCAGTCACGCTTCGATGAAGGGGAAACGTTAATATAAGGTTACGAGAATTTACTGTTAAATCCACCTGCAGACCAATTTGTTAATATTTTATCCAATCCGCTTTAAAGCTACCTACTGTAAAAAACTATCAGTTATATTGGAATCTCATTCATGATATTGTGAGTATATTTTCCGGAATACTTAAATGCTTTGGACTGAACTTATCTACCTAAGTTTAATTGCATAGATTTCTATATAATTCAGAATAAGTCATAAATTGTATCCATTGTAACTTAACTTTTTAGTTCCATTTAGAAATATTAAGTTTTTAAATAGTAAAACGACTTTTACTCCACTTAGTCCAGTTATTTCTTCGATTTATTATTGTTCACCTTATAAATCATAATACACTCAACCATTTTTCCTTTTATACGTATGGTCCTGCATTAAACTTTCATTGTGAATCTTGTATTTATTAAATCTCGCAAAATACAGAACTTATCACTAAATTTAAAATAATAGCTCTACGTGCAACTACAAAATAATACACTCATTTATTTAGGTACCAATTTTAGGCCGAAACCCTGACGCGGGCCCTTTATCAATTACGCTTAAACAAGAAAAATGACCGCCTGTAAGCCTACACCAGCCTAATTAAAGCAAGTAGGTCTATTTCGCAAAGAGCTACGGGTGTCCCCTCGGTAGCCCTCCGCAGAACAGGTGGTTAAACTTTTACGTAATTACGTTAACAGACGCATATATTTTGATCAACATGCCAAAATTTCTTGTTACAGTTTTCCCAACATCAGCCAATTTCGTCTCGCCCGAGGATAATTTCCTAAATTTCTCGTAGAACATTTTTTACGTTGTAATACATAAATTTATGGGACATTATGCTTTATTGAAATGTTCACTACTGTGAATAGATAATAAGTACTTAAGGATAAGTGTTAAGTACTTGAGCATTAATATAATTATGAATTTTATCATGAATATATATCTACCAGAATATAATTATGACTTAGGTTTTATTAATGTTGTGCTGCTTTTCATGGATCATTATATCAATAAACATAAGTAGGTACTCTAAATGTGTTTTTTTATTTTAATTTATTTTTTCACCTTTGATACTATCCTCATATTCTTATTCAACATATTTGTAATAGTTTTATTAGTGTACCGTGAACTTAAAAGTTATTTCCCCCAAGTTTAAGTTAAACAAACCGATCATTTTCCGACTATATTTTAAAACGTCAATAAATCATTCACGCTAGATTAAATAGTAGTTGACCTCACCCCGTAACACAAACACCATTACTGTAGTAAGGGAGGGTAAAAATTTTCACACTTGCCAGGCCTTGTGAATTTTATAAATGAACCCAATGCCTCTCACATTCGGTTCGGCTGAAAACATCCCATCAAAATGTTCAAACGATTTATCGCTTCGATTATTTAATCATTATAGATTACTACTGGAATAATAAGAGCACTATAATGTAATGTGTACTATTAAAATTTAAATTACTCACGTACTTTTTGTTTAGAGTATTATGTTTAGCGGTGCGTTATTCTTAAATATTCACAAGATAAACCTACATCAAATACAGAGACACATATTTGAAAATCTTATTTTATTCAATTATGACGAAACATAATATTTGCTTGAATAATAACTACCTAGAATTTGCATATTTATTGAAATGTTATTGTCAGACAACATTGATAAAAAAAAAATATAATAGCGTTGTCTTTAGTAACCCATATAGAACACAGCTCTTTTATTTTTTAATCTTCTTTAACCATCAGAATCATCTCGTACCGTCTTTTAAATAAATTCCATCGCAAGACGAAACATTTGTGTGATCCGGAACAGATGCATAATGAATGAGAATCAGAATATAAATAAGTTCATCATGTGACGGGTGACGTCGTGAAATAGTCGTAGCGTAAGCCGTAGCGATCGCTTCAACGCGTGTCAACCTCACATCCACGCCGTCAGCTACTTTGCATGATAATCGAGTTCCCACAAAGTAAAACAAAATATCTACGTCACATTAATATTCAGCTATAGGGCCCGACGCATCACCACCCGATTGACGTTTAACATGCAAATTGCAATTTGAAAATCTAGTAAAATTGTATGCGACTAATCATTTTCGACATTATTCATTCTGGGCACAGTTGTTTTAATCCGCGGGTCGAATATAATTTATATGCTAAACGAATATAGCCCACTAACACCGAATTAGAGTGCAGAAGATTTAGTACCGATGAAATTGAATAACCAGGTGTACTAAGTAAATTTGTTCCCAGGCAGTTTTAAATTCTATTTATAAGATTATTATCAAGTATTGATTTTCATAGTTAGTAGTATCTCTTAGCTATTTACTTTCTGATTTATTATACAAAGGTTATATAAAAATAAAAACCATGATTCATATACTTATGATTGATGTTAAATGCAAGAAACGATAACTGTTCAGGATTTCTTTGATGTAATGATTTTTTTTTTGTATGTTATATTAGGTCTCAAATTCTTAATTCATTGTATATGATACATGAAAAGCCGTCTAGCTAATTCACCTAGAGCCAAGTACCCACACGTAAACACGCACATAACTCTGCGATGATAAAATGACAGAATGGTTAATTGAATATCATGAATCTCCAGAAGGATAAGGGATGAGATAAGCAACCGTACGAGAGACTCCAAGTGATGGATGTCGAAAATAAATCGGCTTTCAGCACTCGTCCGGAGGTGACCAGATGCGCCCGTGTAATATGTTAAAATAATACGATTTCGCTAAACTATTTGGTATACCATACAATGAATGAAGCACCCTCCAATATATACATTTTTTTTTCATAGAAACTAGGAAACTACTCGCGTTCAGTAATCGGTTATTTTACGAATGTAAGAATGCATTGCAATGCATCCTCATTACATAATTAAGCTAAAGGTGTGTATAAATTTATAAATATAAATTTATAAAGAATAGAAAAAATTCGATCACGAGGCGGGACTCGAACCCGCATCCTTCGCGCCATTCCGGGGCGGATGCCTCACCAACTCAGCCACTCGTGACCCGCCCGAGTGATCGAATTTATTCTATTCTTTCAGTTTTATGTGTCTGAAGGGACACACCGCGCGCCATCTATTGAGATGATTAACAACCATTTCAACCAATATGAAGCACTTTTCAGTGAATACAATATTGTAACGATGGAACACGACCTTTTTTGTTGAATTTATATTTTTGGTTTTATGGCATTCAAATGCTTTATAAATATAAATTTATAAAGAATAGAAAAAATTCGATCACGAGGCGGGACTCGAACCCGCATCCTTCGCGCCATTCCGGGGCGGATGCCTCACCAACTCAGCCACTCGTGACCCGCCCGAGTGATCGAATTTATTCTATTCTTTCAGTTTTATGTGTCTGAAGGGACACACCGCGCGCCATCTATTGAGATGATTAACAACCATTTCAAAAAGGTGTGTACTGAGTAAGTTATTAGTACATACTACATTAAAAGATGTATCAAACACAATGAATATCTGATAAATGAATGAACATTTCAACAAAATTAAGAAAAAAATTGTATCAATCATAACCAATATGAATTTTATCCTATAAAATATGTTTGATTGAGTGCTATTAAATTTTTTTATCTTTCATCTATGCGTATGAATAGAAAAACCCTAACAAAATATTAAAACTTTTGCTTTGTTACAATTAACGATGGCTTTATGACGAGTGAAATTATAATTTGTTATGAATTATGCGCTTAAATTACCAAATCAAAAATTTGCCTCTAGGCATGAGTCGCATCCTTTTAATAAGAAACATTTTTTGAACTTTACATTTTTTCATAATTTTACACAGAAAAATTCCCCAGTCAACACTCAAAGTTAATTCGGTAAGCAAAAACAGAGATATTTTCACTTTGTGAATAATAAGACATTTCCTTAATGACGGGTTCACGTGCCACCCTTTGTTACATTGTTTATTACATTTTGTGTTATTTAAGTAACTCTTAAATATGAAACGGAAAGCTACTTTACTTCAAAGTATGATTCTATAAAAATTGAATTTTTGCCACATTGCTTAAAACTTTAATGTATCCGTAGGCGCTAATAAGAGAAGCTTGAATTCAAATAAACCTAAAAACTATTCGACCTGGGTACGGTACTCTAAATACAACCAAATGAACAGGTTATTAATAAACTATAGTTTAACTGGTTTCCGTAACTTTTATTAGCTACAAAATGGACGGCGCTAACAAGAAAACTTGATGTAGACATTCGAATATTTCCATCAGAAAACGACAAACAATCCCGAGTTCCATTCGCGGTGTACAAATATAAACGGGAAATGATTCATTTCGAATTTCGACACACGCTCGAATTGAAAGGTCGGCTGCGAGTGACGTATTTTTAATTACCTACGACCACACCGTCGCATCGCTTCATATTGAATTTCTATTGCGGACCATAAATAAGTCAAGGAAAACCCTGTTCGAGATTCACTACTTTTTGTATAAAAATATATTACTAAATAATGAACATCCCACGTATTCGCCCTTCTATTGCGATAGTTAATTACCTCTCAGATTATAACCAGCCCACAAACCAAGCTATGCATAATTAATATGTAATATTAGGTATATGAGAGCCAAATTTTCCATAACCAGTTGCCTAATAAGTAAGTCATGTTTAGGTAAAAAGGTACGTATTTTAATTACCCCAATCTTGATCGAATCTCCGTGCGAGCTTGATTGAATTTCCGGACGAGGCTATCTCTCGTATTTGCGGAGCGTTGTGGGCGCCCGCCACCCTCTCGGCTCAGTGGCCTGTGACGTCACACCGCCGATTACGTTTTTTTTATTATCCGCTACGGTAAACGGCCACTAATGAAGTCTAGTCGTCAGCTTTTTGTTGTGTTGTTCAGGAAAACTGTAATAAAACTCTCTGCTTTGACTGATATTAACATGCCTTTAATGATTTTCTGCGAACTGTGTAAATTTACGGTACGTTTGAGTACAAAATGTTTGTTTGGAGCTCGAAACATATTTATTCACTTCGATTATTATTTTTAAATTAACAGGATGCGTATTGGGTTTTAAAATAAATTTTCGAGAAATGCATACATCCATACTAATATTATAAATGCGAAAGTAACTCTGTCTGTCTGTCTGTTACTCAATCACGCCTAAACTACTGAACCAGTTTGCATGAAATTTGGTATGGAGATATTTTGATACCCGAGAAAGGACATAGGCTACCTTTTATTGCGAAATATGTACCACGGGCGAAGCCGGGGCGGACCTCTAGTATCTGATAAAAATGCTTCCTTCACTGGTTTGGTGCATGTATAATTTATAGAATCACTATGTTTTCAAAGATAATGATTTTCTATTTTAATTGATGATGAACTTTTTTATTGCAATTGAAGATCAATTTAAACGATATAACATAAGGAAAAATATTTTAATGCTACGTAAATAGCGAAATTGCAAGTTCTCTCAGACAACAGTTTTTTTTTCTTCTAAGAGCATGAAACCAGAAAAGATTTAGTAAAAACAAGTACCTAGTTCCTTATTTCATTTTTACATAACTTTATTATGAAACAACATTTCTAATCACAACACTCTTTTGCTTTCTGATATAATTCTGACAGAAGCAACAAACCTTTGAATGATCTTTACCTGAATAAGACTGGCATTACAAAACAATAGATACACACCTGATCTAATTACAAGCTCAATCCATTACATTTGCTACAACAATCTGATAAAATGCAAGAGGCCCCACTAAGGAACGCCTTGCAATCTGACTCCAGGGCTTGATGATTGATGTGACGTGCAATAAGGCACACGATAGCAATTTGTTTACCCTCATCGCTTCGATCTACCTATAAAATGGAGCTTTTCTATCAACAAGACCACCCTTGTTCGCCAATAATCAAACAGTCCCCAAGGATCCAATTTACAGGAAAAGTTATGATTGCTAGTAACCTAGGAAAGCATAATAAATAAATTATAATGATCATTAACCGTTGTCAGACGGACAAAGTACTGCTTGTGTAGGCTAGGTGGATAATAATTGTTTGTCCACGGTATTAATGAGCGCTCTAGTTTTTACGCTTCCATCGCAAAAACAAAACATTTTATGTAAACTTGTATGTATCTACCTACAATAAATAAAAATATATGAAGTAAAAGTTATCGACTATAAAATTTTGATTGTCATTTAAAAATATTATTATTATCATCAAAACAACAACAATGAAATTTTCCAATAGAAATAATATAGTAATAAAAAGTTACACATAAAACGAACTTAATTTGGTTCTCATAAAACATCCAATTTAGTATAAATCAAATAGAATTTACAATTGCCAGCTTTCACTGAGGTCGTCCCTTGAACCCTCTATTGGCTCAGCACGTGTCCATCATAAACCTGCTTTACAACCCCGCTTTGTATAGCTGGCTATATACGAAGCGATAAAGTGACAATATAGGGTCTCCTCATATTTGCGGGCTTTCGCGAAAAAGATGACAAAATGAAACGACAACATGTAGTGAAATTTATGATTTCTATATGTGTGTAACCTTTTTCATCTCGAAAATAGCGTAACCAGTATAGTTTATTATCTAGGCCTTTATTTATAACTATAAATACAACTTTAAGAATTGGAAGTCCTGTAACTAATCTACCATTCCATTGTTTTTTTAAAACATATTTGAATGTTTATAAGACTAAATCTGGTATACTAATAACGAAATTCGTAGTAATAATATATTATAATTAATGTTAAAATCATGTTTTGTTTAAAGTTATTAAAACAATTTGAATTTCTCAACAAAACATAGGTCTAACTTATGAAAACATGATATTAAACGTAAACCTCATAAGATAACATTGAGGTAGCAGGAATTCTCATCGCCGTCGGCTTGTAGCCTTAGCAATATATTATAGTCCTGACGAAGAGAAAAGAGACGAGACTCTTTCCTCGTACACAATCAGGCATAAGTTAGAAAGAAACGTATAAGACTAAAGTCGCACGTCTCAAATTTCTAAAGGTTTTATTGCATTCCCCGCAAGCACAGACGCTTAAACTTTATTGCTGTGGGATTAAAGTAATATTTGCAGCGACTAAATGATGTCGAGGCAATTTCGCGATATTAAAAGCGGTGTATGCGACGACTCCGGTCAATAGTTTGGTATCCCGTATGTGTTTGCTCTGTATAATGTAGAAAGGAAGTTTATATCGTTCACATTCCCGGCCAACGACGTGCGATGACGCTGCATTCTTTCTCAACTATTTATACATTATGTTATGTATTAAATATAACTTTAGCTCGTGTAAATAGAGAATTATTAAAATAAATCTTGCACAATAGTTATAAATTGATTAAAAGAGATAATTTATAGTTCTTTATGAACATTAAGAAAACTTATTGCAAAGTATCAGTGCGCGACGAAAGTTTCCAGTTGAATGACTTGGCAAAATTTTCTCAGAGAAGCAGCGACAGATAGTTCGATAGACTGCGGCAGGCGAGAGCTGTAGAAAAGGGATCGGAAAGTGCACGCCCGATGAAGTCTATACGCCATTGGTGTCGTTTCCGAACATACTTACTGAACATATAATACTCGTATTGCAGTTTGAAGCACCTTTTTTTAATTTTTCATACCATTTTCACAGATTCATATTTAAAAAATAATCATTTGTCAGCGCTGTTGAGTATTCGTTAATTTGAAATGCACGGAAGGGAACCCGATCGATCCATTCACACCCTCAAGATATGATTAGTAGCTAATTGAATCTCGGGGTGAGATCCGCACAGTTTAGTTTTCTAATTTACGAGACTTTCCTTTACTCAAGAGAGTAAAAGGGTTGAATTTAATTATCTCAACACCGACAAACTCTGAATCTCGTAAAAATTATACGTAATTGTAACTCAATTCGAATGAATAACACATTAACGAGAGGTCAAATGGAATTTTAAGTAGGCTTTTTGGAAATTGTTTGACAATGTGCCCTTTATATGCTATTACATTAGCGATAGACTACTATTCTTATAAAAAAAATGTTATATAATATATTCGTTAGACAATATTTTTTATCTTTCAAAAAGATCATCTGAAATTGAAAATAACTTAAAACATAACAGATAATATACTACCTACCAAGAACATATACTCTATAGAATACGTAGCTGGTATAGCCGTTTTATCATCCATACTAATATTATAAATGCGAAAGTAACTCTGTCTGTCTGTCTGTTACTCAATCACGCCTTAACTACTGAACCAATTTGCATGAAATTTAGTATAGAGATATTTTGATACCCGAGAAAGGACATAGGCTACTTTTTACCCCGGGAAATAGGATAGGTTTTATCCCGGAAATCCCACTGGAACGGGAACTATGCGGGTTTTTCTTTGACTGCGCGGGCGAAGCTGCGGGTGGAAAGCTAGTTCTCTATACACAAATATTTTAGAAAGGATTATCGTTTAGCGAAGCCCCGTATTATTGTTATTTATGGGGTGTTACTTTTTGCATATATTTTAGTTGATAATAATCTTCTGCTTTAACTTTATATTCCGGCGGTGTTCCCACTCCACTCCCGCTCTGCAAATTTGATAATGAACGGGCTTCACTTGTGTACTGCAGAGATAATGTAAATAAGTATGCAAATTATTATGCTCCAAGTTCCATTCAAATGAAACTTTTCAGCTGTTTTGAGAATTTATTCTAATGCCACGTTAAGAGCGAGTCGATAATTTGGTAATCCTACTTTTTAAACGTTTAAAAACGCATAGCTCGCATAGTATAGAAACAAGGATAAACAAAACAGATCCAAAATCGCTGATTTAGTATTAATTATTTAAAACGTTTACTGAATGAACCCCTACAAATCCATGATACGGGTAAAATGCCGGAGAGCGAGTAAAATATTTCCTCTGTTAGTGAAAGTGGCTGTGATAGCAATGTGACGGTACGTAGCCATCAATCATTCATCCGTGAAGCGCTTCCAGCAATACCGCGAAAAGCTTTAAAGCGACTCTATAATGTATCACGTTTAAAACAGACTTTAAAAGTCTCCCACCGCCTTCATTGTAAAAAGAAACCGTGCAAACATAATAGATTGGTACCGGATCTTGATAAAGGCACACTGAGTTTTATTTTCGGAGACTTTTATCAGCGCTGAAAGGAAAATTTGCTATCGCTGTTGAATTATACTCGGTACGGTAAAATTGATTTAAATATCATTCCAACTGTTTATTTTTACTTCTTAATATTTTTACGATTCTTTCAATTTAAATAATGACTTTGCAAATCAATGGTTGTGTAAACATGAACTTGAATAATTGAAAAGCCAAAACTTGTTGCGAAGGCAAGTAAATAAAACTATATTAAGAACTACTATATTAATGCATATACATTGTATAATTCAATTTTCAAAACTGGCGTAAAACGACACCCAAAAGAACAAGAAATGATAAACCGTCATTTGGAGACAACTTCACATATGGGATTCGATCCTTTCAATTTTCGAGTAACATAAATTGGGTTATCAATCAATACATTACTTCCCTATCTCCAACTTGTGGAAACTTTCCACAGGACGCGTGCTCGAAACACTGAAACTCTATTCCCAAACATTTGCGATGAAAATTTAAACGGTTATCTATAAATAAACAGACTACGCGTTTGCAAAATAACTGAATCATTTTTCATCCACGACACTTCAATTAATTAAACATCAACCCTGTATTGCCGCTACAGATATTATTGTTTTTATGTTTAACTAGCGGTCCGCCCCGGCTTCGCCCGTGGTACATGTTTACGTTTTCTCTACATAAGAACCATCCTCGTACTTCAAGGAATATAATAAAAAAAGAATTATCGAAATCGGTTCAGCCGTTCTCGAGTTATGCGCTTACCAACACATTTTGCGATTCATTTTTATATATAAGAAAGATATGATGCACTTAATTTATTTTCTGCTTTTTTCATAAGTATCAAACTATTTACTTTTTTATAAAATTGTGTTTTATAAAACGATATATTTAGTTGAATGTGACCTTTAGGAAACCACGTGATTATTATGATTATAATATGTATTGTATCAATGAAATTTATCAAGTCAACTATATTTTTGTTTTTTATATAATATCATGATTCTTATAAAAATTACTTATTACATTGGTCTACTTACAACTAACTGTAAATAGTTCGTTGAAATTATATTAAACTTATACATATTATGCAATTTTATAGAACACGCAAGAATTCAAAAAATCAAAGTTGAAACGGTCAAATTACGACAAGTCTTAGTTACATTACACATTTCTGCGTAATAAATGTAGAGCAAACTCATACACGATCCTTTGTTTGATCAAGAACCCCACTTCATAAATAATAAGCAACATATCAACGCAGAGCCCTAAAATAATTAAGCAATAAACTTTATTAGTGTCAAGATACAACCTAATAAAAGGATAAAAAATTTAATACTACCTATTCTTGTAGCGGCGTACAACAAGGTATCAGACTGCGCTGCTCTCATTTATACTTAATCCTATTTGATATATTGGTCCATTAGGAGCGCTGTCCCAGCCTCCTCCTCACCGAGATTGTAAGAAAATACCAAGTAACGAGGGCGATATACCTTTATGGACGGGCACTCACTTTGTATCGGTTTGTTAGAAAACGATACAGTCGCTAGGGTTGTTATATAAAGGTAAGTTATGAGATAAAGGATAGGTATTGATTTAAAAATAATACTCTGAATCCATACTTTTGTTCCACTGCGATTTATCATATTGTATCAGTTACCAAAGGAATTTGTATCTTTGGATGTTGTATAGATGTATTAGATTGTTCATTTAGACAAAGTACGTTTTCATTTGCTTCACATGAAACAGAAGTTTATTTATTCATACTTACAAATGTATATATTATATAGGTCTATGAACAATATTTACGTGAAGGTAAACAACATACATAATAAAGAGACTGAAGTAGCCTGGCTAAATCCCATTTGAGGAGACGCAGAGCGCGGCTTGAGTGCGCAAACGTTTCGAGTTATTCCACCCGAGCGCCCAGCGCTCCCTATCAAAGAAAACGATTTGTACACATCCTTATTCCTCTGTCTATGTTTAAATGAACGGTAAACTTGCGACAAATGCCAGCTTTTTGTAGTTTTCTTTTGTTCCATCAAATCGTGTTTGTACAGATTTGTTTGTGGTATCCAACAAATAGCAATACAAACAAGCTAAAATATCACATAAATGTTTTTAATACTATTGCTCTCTATAGTGATTTTATAAGACGTTTTCTTCAATATATCCTTGTGCAAAAAACATTATAATCACGAAGTCAATTGACCACTTGTTTGATAAAAAGGCAAATGCAGCTTTTGTAAGACATCTTTCTCCAATATACCCTGAAATTTATTGTTGTTATGCGTGTTGTACCGATAATTAATTATAGGAAACATTCTGAAAATAATATTAAATTAAGAGTCCGTATCGATTTTGACTTGTTTCTGTAATTCTTTAGAAGCTCGTTTAACAAAACTAAATTAGTAACAATGTGTGATGATATCTTAAATTAAAGATTTATTCAATATCTAAAATGTGTTCGAGACAATTTATTGATATTCATTGTCCAGTTTGTTTAATAGCCTGTTTAATAACCTGAGGCGTGTTTCAATTTTTTCCATGCGGGACGTTCGTGTCTTTGTATTTTACACGGAATTTAATAGAAGAAGTTTTCTTATAAAATATACAACAGTAAAGACACTGAGACATCCTAAAATATTTTCGAGGCAATTTAAGTACTTTTATTGAAAAATTCAAAGAAAATCTAAGTTAAAATAGCCTTACTTTGATGAAATTTTATGCGTATATGGCGTCGAATTTCTAGTACATACAACAGAGTTAAAAAAAATAAAAAAATACACATTAAATGATAGATTTATGCTTAAAAATTTGCAATAAAAAAATACATATTATATGTTTTATGAAAGTAATGGAATAATTTAAAGTTCTCTAGAATTTTCGATTATATACGGGAGCCCAAACGCTGTTACGGCAGATCTATATAATCGAAAATTCTAGAGAACTTTAAATTATTCCATTACTTTCATAAAACATAGTAGTTAGTTTTTTTAAACGAGCTCCTAAAGAATTACAGAAACAAGTCAAAATCACTCTAAAAATCGATACGGCCTCTTAAAATATGATATTAAATTGTGTAATTTCTCCACGTTCTCTTCTACGTTGCGAAGACGTTATCTTGTTTATACCATTACCAAAACGTTGTGCCGTCCTATGAGCATGGCTCTAAGAAGTACTTAAAACGAAATATTTTATATGCAATTAACGTCAGGTTGGATGATCGCGGCGACGAGTCAGACGATCTCCAGACGGCTCTCCAAGACGACTTTCTTCCTTGATTAAAACTCGGAATAGTAAACGGCGAAACAATTTTCCTTCTTTGCGCGTCCCCGTCTCTCGAGAAAACTAATATTGAAACGTGCGGATGAGAAAACTTTGATTTTTTTCTGTCCCTCCTAGTTATGGCAGAAATTTGCAGCTCCTTTTTATTATACCAAATTATCATTCAAGCTGTTTACATTCCAGCAACTACAGATGGCTAAACCTACAGTCATTAAAGATGTTGCGTGTAAGCGGTTACATGAAAGCACATATTGTATTAAACATACAAACTGTTTAAGATACCACGTGCTTTTAATGGATATTTTGTTTACCCTCTTTTTAACTTTGTTGTTATTTATCATGAATATGATTGTCATGAGTCGATTTTTACTTGGAAACTTTGGAATAATCCTGATCCATCGTTACATAAAACTCGTAAGTTGTTCACGTCTCAACGGATAATCGAGTTTATACTTGAAGGGCCGCCATCAATCATTTATCCTACTTACTCCATCTCCGCATCTCTTCGCGAATGGAACCGCGCCGTGCTGAGGAAAAACTTTAAAGTGCTCCGTGTTACTGTGACGTATCGAACACTTGATCATTTGCACGACCCACTTGAATTATAAGTTTGACATGTTTACATTATTACGTAGGTACTTCTTCAAAAGTTAACTGCCTCTCGTGAAGGGAGTTAAGAAGCGTATGCATGTAAAATGTTTTCGGGAAAAGTTTTTATTATCTTCATAAGCACCGATAAACGGGACGGTCTTCAAAACTTTTTCTGTTAATAAAATATGTTAGCTTAGACATACAAACTAATATTATTCATGTAAACCAAGTTTCAAGTAAAATCTACTAATATTAAACATATCATAAACATAAATAAATAAATGAACGCTTTAAAAAGCTTATTTCTAAAAGCTTTTCCATAAATTCTTGCAACATTTCAATGCATAATACTGAAATTTAGCTATCTACAAACGTTTTCACGAATCAGACAATAAATGCAAAAAGTAGACAGCATTCTAGATAGCTGCTCGCATGGGTGCTTTATGAGCACTTAAGTGCCTTCCGGGCGAGGAATGTTTAAAACTTGAGCTTACGAGACCACAGCGGGATCGAGTAGGCTCCAATTATAACATGACAATGTCAGATTTGATCATGGCTGAGGACATTTTTACGGCGAGTTACAAAAAGTTTATGAATACCCGCGCTAGCTTCAGTATATTGTCGTTTTTATGCGCGCGACGGAATGCCTGTTAAATTAAATTCTTGTGTTCGTTGACTATGTTAAATGAAACACTAAATCCATCCTTTTAATCTGGGCTCATATAAAATTTTCATTGGAAACATTATGTTTATCCTCCGACTACATCCACGATGTAATGAATACAGTTACCGCTATATCTAAAATGTATGAATAAGTAGGTACGTACTTACACAATGTTGTGTTATTATAAAGCATAACGGAAAAACGTTTGTATTCTGCTATCACATTGCAAAGAATCTCTTTCAAAGCGCCAAGAATACAACAACGCAAAAAATTAAATTACAATGAATCCGAGCAAGTTTCAATTTTCAAAAAGCTCGGTAAACTTGAGACGCTCTTTGCTGCTCTCTGCATAATATCCTTGCAACTTAAATTTCCGTAATTAGTCGGCGCCTATCTTGTATCAGTTTACCATCGAATAAATTTGCGAAAACAATAAGTTCTTTGTCTCGAGCTACGTATTCATTAGAATAAATTTTGAATGAATCATTTTAATTAATTAAACAAACAAATCACAGAGTGGACGATACGACATAAAGTTGAAAGTACTAAGTTAGAAGTAAATAGAAACTGTTAATTTGAAACTGCAAAAAGTGCCTCAACAGCGTAGCAAGAGGACAAATTAGAGGGAATGGAATATAGTTTACTTTAAGTTAAACTTATTACGATCCTCGAGAAACAAGCTCTCGGAGGCTCGCTCGGCGCGCGGGTCAAGTGCCCAATTTGTCACCCGTGCAAACTTCCGACTACTTACTTCGGCCGGTCCCGTTCGATTCCATTAAACTTTCAAGATCTTTTGAAGCTATTTTCTTGTTTAAATTAAGATTTACCTAATTCATCCTTCAGCGGCTTAAGTGATTTAGGACCTTTAAAAAATGATATTTTCACATTATTTTCCGTGCGACCACTTCTCTCGTCGATAAATTTAAAGGGATGGATGCGATTTAATGGTAGCGGTCGCTGAGTGAGGTACAAATCTAAATAAAAATCTCCCCGGGAGATCACAATGCGCTATCATAAAAATTAAATTACGTTAGGAGTTTCACTGTAAGTGCGCGCCATTTTATAAGGACGTACGCCGGCGCGTCAGGGGTACGGTACGCCACATCAAACGGCTCATACAGCGCCGAGCTCTCGCACAAATCAAATTTGCCAGCACTTTCTGTCGTTACCGCTCCAAAAGCTATACTTCTTTTGACCTGTCTCACTTTGTAAGTCTATCAAAATATGCATCAATATTTGTTTTTAAAATTGTGATTCCTTTCGCATGAAAATCTGAATTGTTTTATGATAGGATGTTGCCGACTGATTTATAATCAAAGTTTTATTATTGCAGCGCCTCGGGCATAGCGAAATCAAGTGGCTAATTTGTCAGTGAGCGCAAACTTGCCGTCGCGGACTTGTGCGGACGCTGCAATTCGATTAAACTTCTGCTGAAGTACCTACACAAGAGGAGCCTACTTAACGCAACAGAACTGTACATCTACGTTGGAAATTAAATTAACTAACTTATCAGAAGAGCGTCCTTACAACCCACCTATCTATTACCCTTGAGCACTTTGAAACAAATTATATCAACGAAAACTACTTACTACTTTAAAATTTGTTAAACAAACTTTCAAATGAAAACGCAATAAAGTTAAATAAATTAAGCAAAATCTGAAAAATAAACATAAATTATGAAGGGAGCACAAATTAAATGCATAAAAACTTACTTTTACCTTATGCATCATTCCTTCACAGCATTTAGTATTGAAATCAGTTTTTGCACATATGATTTATTAGCTTAAACATACCATCAGATTACAGGCGATCAGTGTTTAGAGATTTATAATTAGTTAAAAGTTAAAACGTTAAAGCAAACCTTAACCAATCAAGGAACTCTAGGTGACTCTACCTAGAGTCTGTTTCTTAAGGCATTAATTTTTACATTTTTACATACACATTACACAAATTATAATTGGTTAGTTAGGTTAATATCTTCACCTAGGATGGGACGCTCTATATTAGAGGTATTAAATATTTTGCTCTCGCTGTCTTTTACGACGTTTTGCCCCGGTTGCCTGGAAGAGATCACTGCTGAGTGATAATGCCGCCTAATAAACTATGCTGTATTTTTTTTGTAAAATAGTAACAGAATTTCCCTTATCTATTGAAGAGTTGCATAAATAAATAGTTTACTTGCAACTTATATCTTATATTCTATCTAAATCGTACCTTCAGACAGGAACAGTCGGTCAGCGTCAGCGGGCTGGTCGGGCGGCGCGCGGTGTCGCAGCGTGACGTGCAGCGAGGGGCCCCGCGGGGGAACCTCCGGGGGTGCCGGCTCGGGCGGCGACTCGCACTCGCGCTCGCCCTGACCGCTTGTTGGACCTGGTTTATAGGATTATTTTGGTATTTGTTGATAAAATAATGATCTGTAGGATTTTTTAATGCTTTGTACAAAATGACTAATAATTGGTAAGAAATTATACATTTAATGTTCAAAAGGGAGGTACAACAACATGTTTGATGGTACAACTTATTTTTAAATTATAATTTACACTATCTGTAACAATACCACCGTGTTTAACTCAATGAAGCGAAGCGAAACCTACAGTTAGAAATTTCTTAATGAAGCTTTAAGAATTTTGTTAGTAACTGTAGGTTTGGCCATAAAAATAACAATAGAAAAATGATTATAAGTAGATACGTACTAAATTTCTTTTCCAATATTGCTTTAATTATTTTATTCATATTCCGTTCTCATTAATGATACGATAATCCAGAAAAACAATCAATTATCGTAGTCTAGACATTGTGCGAACGAATTATTAAGGGTGAATCCTTCCACGCTTATTTTTAGCTCAATAACCATTCAAGCTCATAAAATAATTAACGTGAATATTCCTTTAGAGTTCCTTTTCACATCAATGTCGAAACCTAAGCAGTTAGCTGCAAATAACATTGTTATTCCGGGATGCTTACGCTAACGTCACGTGCGTCAGCCTCCGAGAGAAGTATTCGAAGCATCCTTATCAAAGGCACGCCCCACCTTAGCATTACGCTTATAATAGGCATGCTACCGTGCTACATACAGAATGCCTAACAACAACTACATCGGAATCCACTGAATATATGCCTCGTTCATTCCCTACATTGCTGAACGGATCGGTATTGTTAATGTGGAGTAATTGAAGATCACATGTATCTCGATATATGGTGATGGTATTTCGTAGACAGATAGATAATTAATTTAATACAAAAAAATGCTGGAATTTGCTTTTATTGTGAAAATGCAGCATCACTAAATAAATTGCTCAAAGTCAAACGTGTTTTTATTGTACTACGTTTCATTTTTTGGTGCTTTTGAATTTCCATATAACATGATGATTAGGATTGTTCGAAAATTTGTTATAACATCCCGATTTTCAAAAACTTTGAAAGAAAAATAATTTATAAGCGTTAGTTTTATGTTCCCAATATAACTTAAGCCCCAATTCTGTATGCCTAAAAATATAAACGTACAAAACAGAAACGCTCCAGTACACCGAATAAGGTTCGCTATTCAAATGTTGTTCTATTATTATCTAATATTGTTGGAATCACATCATCCCTCGAAACAGAGTCAATAGCAAGCTAAACTATAGGTTATAATATAATACTATTTATATGGCAGATCCTGGGCCCGCGGCCATTGCTGTCATGCTGAAATTCATCCTGTCGCCGATTGCGCCGTGATAATGTGCCACCGCCCTCGTTGTTAAATATCTCTTCACCTAAACGAAAAAACAATATTTTATAAGATGGTGTCCATTTGTTATCTTAATGTTCTTTCGGTCGCTTCCTTGGTACAGGAGATTTTATTATAAGAGAGAATAAATAAAGTTGAGGCGTAGGTAATTGATCCGTAAGGTAATCAAATCAAATCAGTGAAACAATTGAAGTGCATGGACCCCCCCAAAAAAGTATGAACCTACACTTACTTGAATAAAATACAAACCAATACAAACCGAATGTAAAAAAAAGTTAAGTGGTGGTGGTTGGGTAAATAAAGTTCAGTTTAAAAAAATAAAGAAAAATAATGGAAAGGAAAATTCAATTCCTTCCTAATCTGACCAAGCGCTATACTGATTCCTGCTTATGATTTGTAAATTAATTATCACTAAGACATCGGCATTAGTATAACTGGTAACTAACCTTTGGAATTTCTATTTCTTCTATAGAAGCGTCGATTAGTGCTTTCAATGGGGAACGGGGATGCTTGTCTTTGCGGGCTGTTCAGGAATCGAGGTGGTTCCTCGCCGCCCTCCGAACCGTATATTCGTCGTTGTTCACCTGAAAGTGATTAGATATTAATTCTAAAATACAAGTAGTGAGATTTCATACATCAACTAAAATGTTACGCAAAGATAAAGCTTTCTAATAGTCCGTTTTCTTATGGGAAAAGGTATACATTTTTGAGTAAAGCAATGCCATTTGGTACGAATGTTGTACTCGTCCACCTAAGCCCAAATCGCCTGGTAGCCAGTGTCTACTCCCCGGCAGAAGGGAGGGAGGGGGGGTTATAGAACAGAGCGCCCGGCGCTCGGAAAAAAAATTCTGGCGGATTCATTTGGCCCTTTAAGTCGAGTTTGGTGTCGTTATCAGGTAACTAGATGATGCCCGATTCATTCCTCATACCAGTTTTTTAGGGTTCCGTAGCAAAATATGTCACAATCTTTAAAATAATAAACTTTTGGCAGTGGCAAAATCCAAACAAACCAGTATATTTTTATATTTTTGTATCAAACTTCGTTTATAAAAAAATACTGTCTGAAAGGCCATTTCCTGCAGATTATAAAAACATTAAAATGTAACATATATCTTACCATTTTCAATGTGAAATAAATTATAGAAAGTACAGAAACGTTCGTCAGCGCAGCGTAGGGGACGGCTAATAGACCCGAAAAATAAGCAATAACATAAAAAAAAAACCAGCCAAGTGCGAGTCTGACTCGCCCATGGAGTGTTTCGTACTTATTTGTCCTATACCATGTTATCTTGTCTGGTAGGACCTGGTTAACTGATACACACACACTTTCGTCTTTATAATATTAGTGTGATTTTTAATCATCTTTAAATTATAAATGAAGTCAGGTAACATTGTTAAAAATAAAGATATATAATAATAGAACGTTTTTGTATTAATAATAATGACAACCACCTCCACAATTACATAATTCGGTACATTTGAGCTGGCGTATAAAACACTTCAATCTGGAATTGCAAGATTTCACGCACCGACATCTTATCAATTCAAAGCTTCTCTTTTCTTTTTATTTCAGATGGGCAAGGAATATTTCGATTTTTTTAGGTCCCTAAATATATACAGCCTGTAAAACTGCCCTTAAGGTGTGTTGTTTAAGGGCAGCTTCTGTGGGAGGCAAATTTTCGATTTGCCTGTCCGTTTTTGTTAAAAATTTGTTTGCGACCCTCATTTACTGTCACAGCGGGGTACAATGTGAAAAACAAACATGTACTTATAATAATTATAAAAAAATATAAGTTCTGGATAAGAGTATCCTTAAAATATCGTGACCGTCCTTACCTATCATGCATTGTAATCACAAACTTTTCAATTTCACTGTCTGCATATTTGCCACTGTAAAGTGCTTCAAATCCTCGTGTGCCATTCGGATATGCCTTCCATACCTCAAATGCATGTGTACCTATAGTTCTTTCAGACCTTCTAGCTTTGGAACACACGATATAGTAGTAGTAGCCAAAATAATGTTAAGAACAGTCGACAGATATGGCTAGTACAGAATATCATGTATTCCAAGCTAGAAGGTCTAAAAGAACTATAGGTACACATGCATTTGAGGTATGGAAGGCATATCCGAATGGCACACGAGGATTTGAAGCACTTTACAGTGGCAAATATGCAGACAGTGAAATTGAAAAGTTTGTGATTACAATGCATGATAGGTAAGGACGGTCACGATATTTTAAGGATACTCTTATCCAGAACTTATATTTTTTTATAATTATTATAAGTACATGTTTGTTTTTCACATTGTACCCCGCTGTGACAGTAAATGAGGGTCGCAAACAAATTTTTAACAAAAACGGACAGGCAAATCGAAAATTTGCCTCCCACAGAAGCTGCCCTTAAACAACACACCTTAAGGGCAGTTTTACAGGCTGTATATATTTAGGGACCTAAAAAAATCGAAATATTCCTTGCCCATCTGAAATAAAAAGAAAAGAGAAGCTTTGAATTGATAAGATGTCGGTGCGTGAAATCTTGCAATTCCAGATTGAAGTGTTTTATACGCCAGCTCAAATGTACCGAATTATGTAATTGTGGAGGTGGTTGTCATTATTATTAATACAAAAACGTTCTATTATTATATATCTTTATTTTTAACAATGTTACCTGACTTCATTTATAATTTAAAGATGTTTAAAAATCGCACTAATATTATAAAGACGAAAGTGTGTGTGTATCAGTTAACCAGGTCCTACCAGACAAGATAACATGGTATAGGACAAATAAGTACGAAACACTCGATGGGCGAGTCAGACTCGCACTTGGCTGGTTTTTTTTTTTATGTTATTGCTTATTTTTCGGGTCTATTAGCCGTCCCCTACGCTGCGCTGACGAACGTTTCTGTACTTTCTATAATTTATTTCACATTGAAAATGGTAAGATATATGTTACATTTTAATGTTTTTATAATCTGCATGAAATGGCCTTTCAGACAGTATTTTTTTATAAACAAAGTTTGGTAGAAAAATATAAAAATATCCTGTTTTGTTTGGATTTTGCCACTGCCAAAAGTTTATTATTTTAAAGATTGTGACATATTTTGCTATGGAACCCTAAAAAACTGGTATGGGGAATGAATCGGGCATCATCTAGTTACCTGATAACGACACCAAACTCGACTCAAAGGGCCAAATGAATCCGCCAGAATTTTTTTTCCGAGCGACGGGCGCTCTGTTCTATAACCCGCCCTCCCTCCCTTCTGCCGGGGAGTAGACACTGGCTACCAGGCGATTTGGGCTTAGGTGGACGAGTACAACATTCGAACCAAATTTCATTGCTTTACTCAAAAATGTATACCTTTCCATACAAGCATGCCCATAAGAAAACGGACTATAATGATAAAGAAATATTACAACTGGTCGAGATATTTTTTTAGTAAAATCCTAACAAACAATATCTATAATAATTTTCTACATTACTATATCGATAAGGCAATCAATATAAAGAGAAATTAAAATTACATTTCACGAACACATATTTAGGCTGTACCTAATTTGCGTATAATATAATCTAAACAATAACTTTGTGATAGTTGAGGTCAGAATTAAATAGTAGTTAGGCCGCCTCGGGTCAGGTACAGCTGTGTAAATACCCCTTCTTTTAAAGGTAATATGTATCTATTAACTATCCATATTTGCCTGTAAGTATCTACCTATACAGAAGAAGCAATTTGTTTACAAAACTATAGCATATAGATAATATTGTCATAGATTATCAACAAAAATCATCAAAGGTTTGTTTGTATACATTTCAATTAAGTACATAAGCTTAAATTATCCATTTTTTTATAAAGGGCGCTCTTATTTTTTAAACACTCCGCCTGTTTTTTCATGCATTTTGACATTGAAAGACAATTTTCTTCAGCTGCCACACATCGAACGTAACATATCGGTATGATAAAAGTGATAAATAGTTATTTTTAATTATTTCAAATATACCATCCCTTGTTACATTTATTCAAATATTACATCCCAACATTACACAACGCATTATTAAAGATTTAACAACTTTGACCTAACATCTAAAATGACTGCTATAACAAGGCTTAAACGTAACATTAACCTAAGTTACGGGCCACAAATAGCCAAAGGCTATGCAAAACTAAGCACCTTGCTTTAGTTTACTCAACGAATAGCAAACTCAATTAGTAGCTAAAACAACCTCTAAAACGCATTAAGGGATATATGTAGCTGTATAGCTTCACACATCTCTTAAGTATTGGTGTTACAAATGGCCATATAAAATAATAGCCTTTATATTATTTTTGTAAATTCGAAGTCGTAGGTCGTAGAAAGAAATGTACGTGAAAAAACAGACGCTCTAATGGAATCTTTACTAATATTAAAAATGAGAAATCTATACATATAATAAAATCGTAGGAAAGTCAAAACTGTACATTGAATATTTTTTGTAAAGAATACATAATCCATGATCTATAATCGATATAGAAGCCAAAAATATAGTTTTTAGAATTTTTGTCTGTTTTTCTGTTTGTCTGTATGTTTGACCGGGCTAATCTCGAAAAGTACTGCATAGATTTACTTCAAATTTTGCATGAATATTCCTAAGAGGTCGGGTAAGGATAGTTTAAACATATTATCATGATATCACCTTCGGGGGAGGAGCTGTGAGCCTTTATTTTTCTTACATATTCCGTGTACTACGACAGCGTACAATCTAAAGACTCATGTTTAAATGTTGGTTTCGAGTAAGCCATGCTATTATCTAGCTTTACAAAATAAAAACTATGTCATTTACGTAATTTGGGCAGAGAAACAGTTAAATGAATCTTAGCAGTATAAAGACAAATTTGAAACAGCGCCATCTATGAAGTGTTAGAAAAATCAAACACACCTTAACTATTGGAAATTAATAATCAAATGACGCATATATAAATGTTGTTTGACAATATCTAGATTGACACTATAAAAATTATGCCATTTAAGTAACTTGGGAAGAGAAACATAGTTTAAAGAATGTAAGTTGTATAATGTTAATTTTGTAACAGCGCCATCTATGAGATTTCGTAAAAATCAAATCAATTTAGATGTTAACACTACTGAATACACAGTTGGAAATTAATAATTTAAATATAATGATGTTATTTATTTTACTCTTTAGCCCATATCTTCCCTTCCCTATAAGGTATATTTCGTGTAAATAATAAATATACTACATTTTTTAAAGTGAGGGTAGATGTTTATTATTTTAAGTAAAACTAGACACCATTATCTACAGTTAATCTAATATTGATTGCGTTCATTAGTTACAATTTTAAAAATCTTCGTATTTTATAAATTTACTAGCTTACCGCCCGCGGGTTCGTCCGCTTTGTCTAAAACCTAATAAATTATATACTAAAACCTTCCTCTTGAATCAGTCTATCTATTAAAAAAACCGCATCAAAATCCGTTGCGAAGTTTTAAAGATTTAAGCATACAAAGGGACATAGGGCAGAGAAAGCGACTTTTTTTATACTATGTAGTGATATTTATAAAGCAATTGAATGCCATAAAACCAAAAATATCAAATGCAATCTTCGTGTTTTGTGAATTTTCACCATCATGCGTTCCCACAAAAAGTAAGTTGTTACTTATAGGTATTTATTTTTTATAATGATAGCAATTCATGTTTTTTGTTGGTAGGTATTATATTACACTTTTAGAATCAATACATATAATAAAATTCTAGAAAAGTGGTGTCTGTACAATGAAAATATGTAAAAAAAATTAGCAGGGGTTATTATTAAATCGATCCCAAACCCAAAACTGTAGTTAAAAATTTTTTTGTCTGTTTGTCTGTTTGTCTGTATGTTTGAACACGCTAATCTCAGAAACGGCTTATCCGATTTCGATGCGGTTTTCACTAATATATTGTGGTAATCTTCATTTAACATTTAGTGTTTATTTCATGTCAATCAATTCATAAATAAAAAAGTTATGACCATTTAAGTACTCACGGCGAACATTTGCTAAGGCATTCTATGGTACACATACAGTGTACGATAAAACGTAAGTTATCTGTTATATAAATGCCAGGGAAATGTCTGGAAAATATCCGGAAAATGCGTGGAAATGTCCGGAAAAAGCGTGGAAAATGCCTGGAAAATGCCCGGAAAATGCACGGAAAATCCCCGGAAAATATCCGGAAAATGCGTGAAAATTTCCGGAAAAAGCGTGGAAAATGCCACTTCAAATTTGCGAAGTAATTAAAGCAGAAAACCAAAAAAGAAAAAGAAATCTAAAAATCTTTCATATTAAATGTATACGGGGATATTCATATTTCATACTTAATGTATGGGAGGGTTTAAAGATAATTTTTTTGATATTTCTCGATTTATTTTTAAAAATTTATTACGGCCATTTTACTCATTAGGTTAAGTACTTTCGATATCAGTTTAAAGTTTTTTGTTATCTGTAATACTTACGGAAAAATCGCCTGTGCACACTTAACGATTACACCCTGTATATAGGTATAGTAAATGGATGAACCGATTTTGATTAAATATGTCTAATTATACTTTACACGTCATGCCCTTTCATTTCATATGTCACTTGAGTCAAAATTCACTTTTTTTATTATCTACCACTTTTATACCTTCTATATCAAATAAATGGATGAACCGATTTTGATAAAATTTGACTACTTTTTTTACTTTACTGTATAGGTATAAGTGGGAATGAAAGAAACGAATGTTGTCAAATATTGTGATAGTACCTACCTAAGTGATATATCAAATGAATGTGCATAACGGGTGAATTACAATTAGTAATGTTTTATCGAAATCGGTTCATCCGTTTATTACATATAGGGCACTTTAGGGGTGACAGTGGTTAGATAAATAAACCAAATGGAGCATCAAACGATAGGATATGACGTGTACATATAGGTACAATGAGATAATATTATTTACATCAAAATCGGTTCTGCCATTTACTAGGGATGGAAAGGGAAGGGTTGAAAGGCTGTGAAAGAAGAGGGGGACATGGGAGCGAGAGGATAGCCACACCCTGGAAATTTTGAACTCTTCTGTAACAAAGTTTTATAGCTCAGTTTAGTTTTAATTTTACTAACAGTTATTTTGTGTCATTATTTTTTTTATTTCTTAACTGTAAAATAATCTGTAAGTACTTATAATTTAGTTGTTTATGGTAGTACGTGTTTCAAGACGTGTTTACTCAATAATTGTGTGTTAAGTAGTAACTACTATGCAGTCACTATTCCACGCGGACGAAGTCGCGGGCACAGCTAGTAACTCTATATATATCTGTCTCTTCTTCGAGGCTCAACCACTAAACCGATTTGGATGAAAATTTGTACACAGATAACTTGAGACCTAAGAAAGGTCATATTATAGATTTATTCCGAATATCCCACGAGAAATCTACGGATTTTTCTTTGACTACGCGGGTGAAGAAGCGGGCAGAAAGCTAGTGGATTATAAAAGTCTTTGTAAAGTTAAGTACATACCACGAATTAATTAGGTTTCATACTAATCAAATATTTCTTGACAATTCAATAAAAGTAGTATGTAAATTTAGAAATAAGAGACTCAACGAATTTAAAACGTGATTTCTTCAGTATATTATTTTACCCGACGTTTTGAACACTTTACAGCGAGCGTGGTTACTTGGTGACTGAGATGTTACATGTCTTGGCGGTCATACATAAACTGTTGTTTGTAAAACCCTTATCTCTCTTTTTCTAAATGTGTAATAGGTACTCGCGTAAATCAGAGACAAGAAAAATCTATATAAATTGTAAATTATTTTAAACTAGCTTTCCGCCCGCGGCTTCGCCCGCGTTTTCAAAGAAAAACCCGTTCCCGTAGGATTTCCGGGATAAAACCTATCCTATGTCCTTTCTCGGGTATCAAAATATCTCTATACCAAATTTCATGCAAATTGGTTCAGTAGTTCAGGCGTGATTGAGTAACAGACAGACAGACAGAGTTACTTTCGCATTTATAATATTAGTATGGATTAAATCGAATATTTTTTATCGTTTCAAATTTAGAACGTTTAATCTTAACTGCCAGTTCTCTTTAATTGACTCATGTTACAGATTAAATTCTTTGTTTTAATACGAACCTATTTGCGTTTGTTTATATTTCTTAAAAGAAAATAGCGACTCAAAAAATATCAAAAATTTATATCGTAATAAATAACAAATTAAATATTAATTACAACCTATATAGTAATGTTTTAATATCAGAATGAACTAGAATGAAATGGTATAAAATAATTTTTAATCTATGAATCAATTAAAAAAACAAAACATACCTAAATATTGGTAATATAAAAATGAAAATTATTTTATTATCACTGATCCTTGATAAATGTGCAAAGTTTATTTCGTTATCGAATTCGTTCAAAAATCTATGCTAGCCAATCCTCTAATGAGGTATTAAAAAATACGATACTGATCCAATACAACATCACATGGTCACTGGACTGGATATTGTAAACCAGACATTTCAATTATTAAATAATATAATCATCTTCCACACTAGCAGTCCTCTATTCACATATTTGTTTTAACGCTCTACGAAAATGAAAGACCAGAGAGATGTTTAAAATAAATTAAAGCCTGACGACCCGATACTCAGATGAAGCGAGTACTTGTCAATTTATTTACGAAGTGTCTAGTCGTCCGCTAAACGGATGAATAAAATAAATTAGTCGTCCGATTACCGGATGAATAAAATAATTTAATCGTCCGATTACCGGATGAATAAAATAATTTAATCGTCCGATTATTCGGATTACTAGATAACCTTTTAACACTAAAGCTAGTTGGGTTGGACTAAAGCAAAGGGGGCGCAGGACTTTGATTTTTGATGGAGTTGGTGTCATTATAACACCTATTTATTATTGTTTTATCGTAAAGATTACGCTAATATAAGCATGTTTTATAGGAACAACTTTTCTCTAAAATCAAAAATGGCCGAGATATTCGCCCTCAATTCGTTAGGTTAGGTTTAGGTTAGGTTAGCCTTTAGGTTAGGTTAGGTTAGGTTTCTTAAAAAAAAACTACACAGAAATAGGAGCCCCGCGAAGCGGGGCTCCGTCGACGCGCAAAAAAAAATCAAGTTTAGATTAGGTTAGCCGTTAGGTTAGGTTAGGTTAGGTTTCTTAAAAAAAAAAACTACACAGAAATAGGAGCCCCGCGAAGCGGGGCTCCGTCGACGCGCAAAAAAAAAAATCAAGTTTAGGTTAGGTTAGCCGTTAGGTTAGGTTAGGTTAGGTTTCTTAAAAAAAAAACTACACAGAAATAGGAGCCCCGCAAAGCGGGGCTCCGTCGACGCGCAAAAAAAAATCAAGTTTAGGTTAGGTTAGGTTAGGTTAGGTTTCTTAAAAAAAAACTACATAGAAATAGGAGCCCCGCGAAGCGGGGCTCCGTCGACGCGCAAAAAAAAATCAAGTTTAGGTTAGGTTAGCCGTTAGGTTAGGTTAGGTTAGGTTTCTTAAAAAAAAACTACACAGAAATAGGAGCCCCGCAAAGCGGGGCTCCGTCGACGCGCAAAAAAAAATCAAGTTTAGGTTAGGTTAGGTTAGGTTAGGTTAGGTTTCTTAAAAAAAAACTACACAGAAATAGGAGCCCCGCGAAGCGGGGCTCCGTCGACGCGCAAAAAAAAATCAAGTTTAGGTTAGGTTAGCCGTTAGGTTAGGTTAGGTCAGGTTTCTTAAAAAAAAACTACACAGAAATAGGAGCCCCGCGAAGCGGGGCTCCGTCGACGCGCAAAAAAAAATCAAATACCTACGTGTGCCCTCCTCCCCCCTCTCCTCCCCCCACAAAAAACCTATAATACGTGCGGCAGTTCTCTAAAGAAACCCCGATAACCTAACTATATAGATAAATAGATGTTATCGGACGATTAAATTATTTTATTCATCCGGTAATCGGACGACTAATTTATTTTATTCATCCGTTTAGCGGACGACTAGCGCTGTCCATTTATTTATGTATTTATTTGATGGAGATCAGAATATATTTCAGCTTGTTATTACTACTCTCGGTATCTCAGACAGGTTTATTATTTAATCTCCACTGATACACCTGTTTCAACCTTTATATGCGTGGATAAGTATCATATTGCAATGGCAAAAATTCTCCTAACCGTGTATTGCTTCCCCTCGGTAAACAAGGCGAGATTGAATATGAAAATTTAATCGATTAATTTATTTCAACAGATATTATCGTTTATCATTTTATTATTTGTTTATGCGGATAGAGACTAAGTGTACGATGAAAGAAAGTTATTTATTTATCTGTAGAAATTTTATAACGCGAATTTTCGAATACATTTCATTTCATACTGAACGGTTGCCTTAATTTATGATAGACTGACTGAAGTCTGAAAAAGCTATAAAAAGCGGAATTAATTTACGACACAAAAGTTTGACAAGTTTGGTTTTATTTGAATGGCAAGGAGAGCACGCGCTGCGAAGGTTGTTGTCCGACCACCCTCGGAATTTGCATTTTTCAGTCTTTATACCTCAGCTCTGAACCCTGCACTTCCGCCCTACTGCACTTGTTCCGCCCACAGACACTATTTACGACGTAAACATTTTCATACAACCCGCACAGAATAAGATACAAGTTTATTCAATGATTATGGAAATTCCTGTACACAATAACAAGTTGTCTCGACATTAAATACTAGTAATGGTTGCGAAAGGAATACTTAAACAAGTAGTAAGCACACTCAACGTGCGCCGCTTTAATAAACAGAAACAATGCTCGCAGCTGGATACGGAGCAAAATAAAATTTATTCAAAGGTTACTTTGGGATAATAACGGATACTTCTAGTGATGAAAATGACCTGAATTAAATTTTCACATTCAATCGTCTCGTCTCGCCTGTACCCTTGAGAGCGATCACAAGCGTCACTTTCGCCCCTCTTGCCCCTCCCCTCTTCAGCCAACTGTCCGCACGTAAATCATTTCCCACAAACTCATGTTTAAAACACACTTAATATGCATCTACGGAAAGTTCGCTGCTAAAATGTCGTACATTCAAGGTTTCTCATGCAAATTATTGATTTTTGTAAATTCATACGGTACTATGCCCTAATGATGTACGTAAAAACAGCCTTTTTCCAAAAAATAAAAAGGCATCATTTATTTATTTTAAAATGAATGATAGTAGAATGTATAAAATAATTAATATAGTTCGTGATTCTAAAACCTTCAAATCCATTACTATATTGATACAGACTTCTTACAAATGATATCATTAAATCGCCTCAATAAAACAGCGGATTGCACAACAGACCACTTAAAAATATTTTGCTGAAATTGCGTGATAGCAACACTTAATTTACAAGCTCCATTTAATTTGAACTATTTTGAGGCTCACGTTGGAATTTAAATATCTGGAGATAAGAAGCTCACGCGAATAGTATGCCGCCGCAACGCCGTCGCTCTGGCTAAATTACGCTTTTAACAAATAAAGAGAACTAAAACAATGATATTTCTCGTTAAATGTGAGAATTTTTTGCTCCTAAAAATTCGTGAGGCTACACGTTAAAGTCATTCTTATTAATGTCACTCACAGGTCTGCTTACAGTGAAATGTGAAAAGAGAATTCTTTTATATAGCAAAAAGCAAGTATTTTATAGCAATTTATTTCAGTCGTCGGAAACTATAAATAAATATGAATAGAGATTGAAAAGGTAGTATCAAAGTCTGTTTACAATTTGCTTTAAATATTCCTTATTTAACTGTATTTGCAATTATCATACCAAACGTTTGAAAAACATAAAAAGTATTTAAAGTGCTGACAATTACCGGTAGGTATAATTTTCCTTCAACATAATATTTTATTTACCTTAGATATGATGAAAATGACGATTAAAATTTCATGCACGCACAGCCTACCTCAAACCCTCTGCTTATTCAAGCTTATTAACCCTACAGCTTGTTGTCGGCGCCTTTGATCACAGAGCCGTCTTGTCTATTTATCCGGCTATAATTTAGAAAAAAAATGCATTTACATTATACTCAATCGAATTACAGGGAAGTAGGTGCTCACTCTCGTGTCATGTATATTGTTTTAGAAGTTCTCAGGACATTTTCATTAGTCTTCACTGGTATCCAACTTTTTTGCAATGATTCGGTGTAAGTAGTATTAATATTTGGTTTCAGTTTCTTAAAATAAATAAAAAAGGATTGAAATGGGTATATACATTTATGAATTTACTGCAAATAAATATTGTAACAGTCTGAAAATTGGTATAGAACAGATAGTGGAAAGCATTTTCACCACCACAAGACTACAATGGTTTTGCTCTAAATGACATCACTAGTACTAAATCTACTGTTGACATATATCTTGAAATTTAATAGCGAATGTGCAATTCGGGCTGGAGAGCAAAGTGCAGAGATTAGTCACGGGTCCCATCAATTACTGGTAATCCTAGGCACGTGCGCGCGGCTCCGCGTAAATCTACTGGGTTAATGAAATTTTCTTTACATGGGTTCGATTCCCATACACCGTATATTCAAACTCAAACTCAAACTCATACATTTATTTATTCAATTAGACTTCTTTGAGAAGCACTTTCGAATCGTCATTGCATATTTTTAACATTTACCACCGATTGGGAAAGCAGTATCTATGGATAAGAACACGCAAGAAACTCCATAGTTGCTCTTTTAAATATTCCATACAGTTGTGTATGTTCTATGTTTACTATCTAAGCTACATGTTAAGACATTGGTCTTACCAAAATTCCATTGCATGAAAACTCATAAAATGTTCATATCGAGACAACTAAAAATAAATATGGATTTGCAGTTTTAAGTATTTCTGTTTAAAAGATACTTTGAACGTAAAAATATGTTTAAAAATATGTTTGGTTTAGAGATCAGAATAAAAACACTAAAATAAAACCCTTTATTTCACACATAAATCTGTTTATAACATATACATTTACAATCGCACTCAACCTTTAAACACCGACAGTATTAATTTTCAATAAGATGATATAATTTAATATGAAGGCCCTTTATTGAATCCCAACGCAAGTCAGGCAAGCAATCTTATGAAACATTCAAACTCCCTGTTGAGTAACTAAACAGAATAACCAATTAGCGGCCTTGATAACATTACTTCGTTACTTACTGTTATCATAAGCAGTCGTTAAACAATTCATTTAAATACAGAAGTCAATTAAAACAGAATATGGAATCAAATTATAAGACATTTAATGTATGTGCTATAATTGTTTCTGTAAAAAGAGCCAATAAGAAATTTCTGTTTTTCTTTTATTTCTTTTTCGTGTGTATGTTTTAACAAATTTTAGATTAATTATAAATTAAAAGAGTATCATTTAATTTTAAGAGAACCTTACATTTTACGTTGCATTTGATTGTACTTTGTTAACATATTCCTAACATCAAAAGTCAAGGCGATGAAAGAATAATATTATGGAATATAAAAATTGTAATATAAACAAATGCTTAATAATTATGATGTAACGAAACTGCACACGCAAATTGTATTTTTAATTTAATTTGTGACGACGTGACACGAAAAGATTAGAATAAATTAAATATTAGCAAATATATTTAATTTATTTTACAGAATATAATTTTTTTATTTAGTCTTGCATGATCCTGTGAACAATGGTTGCGTAGGGGACCTGCAATTTGTAAGCGATAATAAAGTAAGCTACATTTTCATTACAATGAAATTCAGGTTATTAAATTTGTTATTCCATATACCTTTCTCATTAAACAAGTCTCAGGTTAAGGCTATAAAAGAAAACATATTTTTTAACGCTAACTTAATTTTTAAAACCACTAACTTCATTGAAACTAATGAAAATTTCTCTCAGTTTTACTTTTCGCTGCTCTATTTCGTTTTTTTATTTGGACTAAATTAACCCTAGAACACTAACCTTATTTTTCGACGTTTAATACTAACCTTCGTCTTTTCGACTACGCTGTTTGTTGGAGGGGATTTAGGGCCTTAATCAAAAAAAATATGTGTAGTTATGTTTTTATTTTAAGGACAATGTATTAATCTACATATAAAAATATTAAAATACTTATTTTAACATATTTTTCATTGAAACAGTCATCAAAATGAGATCATAGTTCACACGCTTTATAAACATTCTTAAAATTTTTGAAAAATTCGTACATAAAATATATACCTCTAAATTGCTCGAAATAAACTATTAATTACAAAAACAATATCTGAAAAATTATTAAAAAATATAATTTTGATAATAGCTTAGGATCTTAAACATTTGTGACACACATCAAGTTTGTGTTCCCCACACAACGATTTTTTGCACTTAGTGCACCTATTTTTAGTCTACCTTTGCTTTACGGAGGGACATTTAGCATATATGTTTCTT
This sequence comes from Colias behrii, assembly GCA_029959065.1. Classification (NCBI taxonomy): domain Eukaryota; kingdom Metazoa; phylum Arthropoda; class Insecta; order Lepidoptera; family Pieridae; genus Colias; species Colias behrii. Next base: position 7,653,621 of record JARWMC010000005.1, on the reverse strand, counting down.
TTATTTTGCTGTGGAGGGCATTACTTTGCTCAGTCTCATTTATAACATTCACATTACTTCTTCCTGGCATGTTTAACATTTATGTGATTGAGTCCCGCAGAGTATCAGTAATATCATCAGTAATTATACCTGAAAAACATTGAAGAGGATCTAAAATATTTTGAAAAAAGCGTACAGGCCCACGTGCTATGTATCTATGTTCCTTCAAGGTCTTCTGCTTTGTGACCTTGACTGTTGTGGTGACCATATGTGTTTATCTTTACCAAGAAGAATGGTACGCGTTGGTCTTATAATCAAATCGCTAGGGTCAGCTGAAGTGCTAGGTGTTTCGTCTTCAATGGAACGTGGGGAGATGTATTACTACTTGCCTCATAAATTATGAGTCATAATCTTGATCTGGAAATTGCTCTTTATTTACAGTAGGAACTTCATCATCACCCTCCGTTTCATGCCTCATCAGCCTCAATGTGGTCTTCAGACTCTTTAGCAGATGAATTTTCCTCACCGCTTTCGACTTCTAATAATAACATATGAATCGTATATAAAAAATAAAATAATAGGAACCATTATAAAAGATAAAATAACGCAATTTTAACTTAACTAAATAGTACGAAAAGTTACGTTAATACTAACCTTCGTCGATGTGACGAGCCATGGTTGCTGGAACAGCGCGTGTGGACCTTCCACGCACAAAGCACTACCGTCTATCGCAAGCGCAACGGGTCGGCTGAGATTAGCTGAAGTTAGAAAACCATACGGTCGCGCGTGTAAAAGTTACAACGATTTTTTTGGTGACGCGTCGTCGAATCGACGAAGGTTAGTAATCTAGGGTTAAAAACTTAAGTTAAGATATCTATATTTGGAGTAAATTAAAAACTTAAATTAAGATAGGGTTCTATCAGATAAATATACCAAGTTGTTGAATTTTAAGGTAATTTGTAGCTATGCGGTATTATATTTAAAAGCTTTCAAAGATTTGGGCAGCCGCATTCTGAGAAGATTGCGGTCATGGAGTCTTGTAAAAGAGGCTAAATGAGGTTGTCTGTATCGTTCCCGGTGACCTCAGGAGAACAAAACGACGAAGAGAAATACGGCATTTATACAGAAAATGGCCCTAAGGCAGGAAGCCACCCTCCGCCCTTTGTTTTTCCACCGCCTATGACCAGCTGAGAACTCCACACTAAAGGATAATAATAATTAATTTCTATAGCAGTTTCAAACATCACACGGAATACCTTTGTGAGAATAAATTAGGTACGGGGCACAATAACACGAAACATTTAAACATATTAAATAATTAATAGATAGTTTAATCTCATTGCATAGTAATATTTATAGCATTTATTTATTTGATGCTTGTAGCAAAACAATTTCTGTGTATATTCAGTTAATGCAAATGCAATTATTGTCAGGGCAGTAAGTCACAACAAAGCACTCTCTGAGGCCATTGACATTGATTAATTTAATAGGTACTCAAAGATTTAATACCAATTTTACATTTTTCTGTATGCATTTTACTGTAATTTAGAATTATTTGATATAATAAAAATAAAACAATAATATACCTATATTAAAACATGAAATAAACAGCAATTTAAAGCGCTTATTATACTAGACAGTTCCGCTGTTTCACCGCGTCGTGGTGTCTCAAACCGCAGGAATTTCTAAATCTTCATAAGATAATGGATTGTTCCTCAAAAGAAAAGAACCTTCCGGGCTTGGAACTTTGTTGAATTCCTGACTCGTAATTAATAAAATTACTTTTTGGGAGCTTTTCTCGACTTCAAAGTATTTTAGCATAAAGGAAAAAGTTAAGTAGATGAATTATTTTTGAATGATAAAGGGAACAATTTTAGGTATTTATTCACTTAGGATCTCAGTTGTTTTTCAACTTATTTTCCACCTACCGTATATATATTGTTCCTAGTAAGAAGTTTGAATAAACAAACGATGTTTTTTATTCTTTGCCTGGAATCACGGAGAATAAATCTACCTAAGAACTTTGTAAACGCATTTAGCGTGTTCTAACAAGCGTTGCAATTGATCTTCAAGATTTATGAGATTTCTTTTAATGTTTTATCTCCGTGAGCTTTTCTTTCCAGTATTATTGAAGCCAAATCGAAAAGTTTTAGTGTCACGTTTATACAGATTTTTCTTATTACACCTCCATAAATATTACGTAATTTAAGGTATTATATTTTGTGAGTAACATTACCTACATTCATCAATGGGAATAAGTTCCGTGATAAATACTGTTCCATTGTTTTATTTATGTGACTATAAGTAATATGTTTAAACATATAAACAGAACATAAGATCGAACAACTCACAAAATTCAACAAACTTTGAGTATAAACCATTAAAATAAATTTACTAAACAAATAAGAATTATTCAGACCAGATTAACATTTATAGGTGGAATTATCTCTGACTCTATCCTAAACTTAATAGCGAACAATTTCAAGAGGTCACTCGGTCACTTGGAGCCTTAATTTCTCAGTAAGTAAATGGTGTCCAATTGTATTAGTGAAAGGTCGGTGGCTTATCTATGTGAACAGACGAGTGATAGGGCCCGCATGAGGCGGCTGACGACCCGGTGCAATGACACTATAAATACAACTGATTTCGTTTGTGAAGTGAACCCCTATTTGACATTTCATCGCTTAATTAGTCCTTTTCATATAATTTACTACAATGTTAATATATTCACTTCCCCAAACTGTACGCTTTACGAAGTTCGTTTTATAAATCATATGCGTTTCTTTTATTTGCTTGAAATATTTTGCTCATTGTTGCCAGATATTATAGCCGTCGCTCCCTATCATTTTATTATTTACCAGCGGGACACAGTCATGACTTTATAATGTATCAATATTGCCGATAAAGCGTCCCACCTGCCAACGTTCTCATAACCACCTGTCACGTTACCAACCAACATTTATAATAATTTTATCGCATTTTCCCTAAATTCATGCCAAAATAATTCTGGCTATAGAAATAGCAGTGAAAAGGCTTGAGTAAATATTTGAATAGTTTTTATTATTAAAAGTCATGCTCTAAGTATTTGATGAAATTTGCTTCATAAGCATTTTCAATATAGTTTTCATTTTTTATAGCATTTTAATCAAACACAAGAAAACTTAACCCCAACTATTATAATATGAAATTAATAACGTTTAAGACAATCCACTAGTTTTTTTTTTTTTTTAAATCTGCCCAAGTCTTATCGTAAACCCATTTTGCAAATGTAGATCGGCTTAATAGAATAAACCCGACTGTTTTTGATTCAAGAAAGGTAATATCAGGTGCCTCCCTCGCTTTCGAAAAACAATAACCGGGGAACATTGCTCTGAAACCTTTATACAAAAGAGTCCCTCAATGAAGTTGCACGTCGAAGAATTTCCATGCAATAACGGGCATCTCTACGAGGATTCTCGTAGAGCGTGCCCGTTGATATTGCTTGCTTTCTAATAACACCAACGATACCGCTTGTGCAGGAGAAAAATACGAAATGAAATGGAAACTCCGCCCGCCTTGCTACCAATCTATGTTATCAATATGTTATGTGAACCGTTTCCTTTCAAGTGTTCCTATACTGCATGGTGTAATACAATATTTTTCATATGAAATCCGAGAGTAATAACAGTTTTTAACGTGTCTAAGTAATACTTAATTGAATTACTAGGTACACATGTAAGAGTTTGAGCTTTGAGTTTTTGCGCGAATTTAAAGTTACTTTCCTTGAAACATTTTCATCAAGATTTTTATTTGAGTTTGTCTGTACAATTTTTCTAATTAATACGTCTAATTTATATTTATAAATTGTAAATTTACCTTTGAATACGACTTTCTTTCCATTTCATTTCTTCTAGTCTCATATTTGAATTTAAGCTTTGAAGGGCAAACTCTAAAAATATAAAAACATAAATTTTCTACTTTTGCTATTTACATAACAATGTTTTATGAACGTTACATAAATATTTTAATATTTTTTTAGATGAGAACAATTTTATTGCCAACATAAACGTAAGTCGGCGGAAAATGCAAAAGTACCCTTATAAATGGTGGTTAATACGCTCTCTTAAACAAAGATTCCAAGTTGCAGCATTTAATGAAAAATATTACTCTTATCAGTTAGTATGCTCAGTAAAAGCCACTCTCTATGCCAAGTTCATTACTATGGAAATCCATTAGCAGATGATTAGTTGATCATCGGCTTAATAACGAGAACGTGCCAGACATACCGAATGCTAAATATGAAAACACGTTTATGGCATATCTAGTAGTGCATAAAGCTCAGCAAATACCGACGCACGGCCAGACTAATCACATTAGAGGCCACCGCCGAAGGTAATGTCTATGATAACCTAAAAAGCCATATGCAACTCTGTCTGGGCACGACTTATTCGTATTAATATTTTCCGATAGATAGAGTTTTGTGATAGGTATGATAATTTTTAAAGGTTTAATTTAAGAAATGTTGTATCTTTCTTATGGTCTAATTTTTTAGAGTATGTATTAAATAAATAGTAAAGAAGCTGTGAAATTGACTGTATCTACAAGAATTTAATTGGACTTGCTGTCTGTCACCAATGGAAACATTTTACCGCATTTAGATAACCGATAAACTAAAGCGTAGACGATATCCAATAGATTATTAATCAAAGTCTATCCTGAGCTTCATCAACGTCTTAGTTAGCATGACAGAAGGATGAAAACTGGAGGAAGCCTCTCCAGCAAGTTTACGTATAAAGTTTTCCTCATAAGCTCACCGCAGCGCTCCCCTATCAATTGCCATGCCACCCTGCCCCCTCAATGTTCCACTAATGATGTCACTTGTTAGGGCTCAACGCGGACCTTCGACCGTGTCACCCGATGAATAACAAATTTTGGGCTGATCCCGCTCTCTAGTCTACTGCAATTGCGATTACGCAAACATGCTCTGTTTATAGCTTCATATCGACAAACTAACAAGGAAATTCCATTTAGATTGCCATAGACACAGAACAGAACTATAAGAACAAACATAAAAATACATATTACTCGTGCAAAAGCTTAACTACTGAACGCAGCTGTGCCGATACAATATTACTAATAAAGTTTAATAACGCGTTCGTTTACGTGGTCATAATGTGTTTTTAGGGAAGATCCATTCTGTTATTTGGTCATTTCTACAAGCATTAATTTTAATCCAGATGTAACCGAGTAATTATTATAAAACATTATATGCAAATGCTATTTGTTAGCTTTTTATAATATGGAGATTTTAAATACCATTTGATAAATAGTGCGGTTATATACACTTTAAATAAGTTATTTTATGTAAAAAATATGTCACGCTTAACAAAAGCCTCGATACCAACAATCATGTTCAAGCCTAAGCTTTCAATTGTATCAACTCACTGTCAAACTGGTGCGTCGCTTGAGCCAGCAGGGAGGCGAACACTCTGTCATCCAAATGTGGCGGTTTCTGCGGACGATCATCATCACTGCTGCTGTATCTATCACCACTCCACTCGAGCGACCGCTGACGCCGGACACTGCCCGTGTTTGGAACGGCGCTGGGAAATCCTCCTGACAGCCCGCTGAGCGATCCCGCCTTCGTTCTTCGCCCCGGCCGCTCCATTTTTGACGCATTCATGTCATGTTGTTACAACGCCTGCGAAAGAATAATCATATTAGATATAGGTGAAATTATGTTCTTACTTCACGATTACACAGTAATAATCTTATCTGTGCCTCATAGTCATAGCATTTAATTACTATTTTTTTATATGAATGTTGAACAAACTTCAACATTTTATAGTTTAACATGAAAGTTCTATTGAAAACTAATATATATCTCAAATCAATACAACGGCTCTAAATATAATACTCATTTATCACAGCCAAATAATTGGCATACAAAGATAGTAATATAAATGATGGTTCATGTTGGCGTTGTAGGAACAGGTTCTAGTTAACCATGTCACTGTTTTTTCATTATTCATTCGTATTTTTTCAGTCTTATCATACCTACTATGTTTATATATTTCCATGTTACGTTACATATTCCTATAACAATTTCTTTTGAATATGTCAATGAACTAAATTTGAGCAGCTCGAATTGTTGGACCTACTCCTAAAATGTATATAGGGCGCCTATTGTATTCTCAGAAGCCAAACTGTTTCCCGTTCCCCAGTTCTAACAAAATACAAGTAATATTGAATACCTAGAGCAAAGTATAAATATCTATTCACCCAACCGTATTTCAGATTGCATCAGCATAAAACAATTAACGTCAGTATTTTACGAAAATACACGTAAAGAGAGTATTAACCGCTGCATTTACATATTAAATAAACATGATAAACAATTACCCATTAGCATCAATGAATAATAGGTGTAATACTTAAATTAGTGTATAATGTAACCACTTCCATTAAGCTACTAATTATATTTCGGGCATAGTGAACATTATACATGAAAGTGTGTGTAGGTAACATCAGTTCTTTTGGACCAAAGAAATGTTGTGCATATAAAAAATTTATAGCCCATCGCATTACTAATATTGCGTTAAGAAATGTTAACTTTCCTAGAAACACATTAACTATTTACATTTTCATAATTTGATATATCCTAATTATATTGAAAAGATAGACCAACTCTACAAATGATATAAACGCTCTTTTAACCTGCGACGAAAAAACGATATGTTCTAAATACTATTAAATATGTTCAAGTTGTTACCAAATATTGATAGAACGAATATAAAATTCGATCCAATAACAATTGCAGACTTGAATCGTAAGTCGCCGTAAGCATCCAATATGCCATGTTCCAAATAAAAAATCGACACGATATTTTATCAGCATGATAACGACGTCGTGAACGGAAACGAACAACTGTAATAAAGAGCTTACAAGTTGTTTGGTTAGCGACCCAACATAAATAGAAAGTTAGTGAAATGGTGAGGGTGTGCGTGTTGAAGTCCTAATCCACCGGATTGTGCTCCGACGACTCCCGTTTTGCGCACTAAGAACGAACGATCCCACATTATTTCTTATATTGATTCAGTTTAAAACGGCTTCCAATTGCTGCAATTTATGTTTACAGTTCCATTGTTACGACCTTTTTTTTTATAAATGAAAAAACGTAGTAAGTTCGTAAATCAAATTTGCTTAAACACAAATTGATGAGAATTTTATTTGAGGGTGTAAAAATTCTAAAGTTTTGTACAATGTGTGTTAAAAATAGGAGGCAACATTAACTAATTTTATCACAAAATAATCAAAATATGATTTATTCATAGATATACTAAAAACTATTATTTTTCATTAAACTTTTTTTCAATCCAATCAAACTTCAAGCAAGCTTTTACATTTAATTATATTCATATGTATCTTTTTAAATAAAAAGTCGTAAACACAATTTATTATACCCACATTTATACACCATTTTCATAAATAAATAAAAAATAAATATACCCTAAAACTCGTTATTAATATTTGTAATTAATAAAAGTTAGCACAGACTCAATGGCGTATGATGGACTTGGTTTTAATATAAAACGGACCGCTCTGTTTATTCGCCTATGTCGCAGCGTTAATAAATTCCCTGCTTCCTTTAGCTTTGCTCTGATACCGGTTTTAATATTTACTCTCATTATACATATTCAATACGCTTTATTAAAGTGTAACGTTCGTACGTGAATGAAATTGGTTTTTTGTCATCGAGTAAACTCGCTTTGATGTTAACTTTACATTCCCCTGGGCTTTGAATTATACGACTCTTAATGGTTCGTATTGAGTTTAATAAAAATAAATTCGTAATGTCTTCTTCATTTCACAGAAATAAATACAGGCCTACGTTAAATTTAAGTTTTAATGCAGTGTCATTTACAAAGAATTATTGATAGGAAGTAAGAATCACTGATGAAATAAATTTTGTAATACACTTTATTTTTTTATAAAATATATTCCGATTTATTTATTTTTTTCTTTCTTCTGAAATAATAGTAATTAATTAATTTCCAGACATCTGCGCTCCAACATTAAAATAATAAAATCTTTGAAGGACGCTCCCAGCAGAAAATGATTTAGTAAGCTTATATTTCAATTAAGAAGTAACAAAATCGTATAAAACGAACGAATTTAAAAAAGAGGCAGTAGTTTGAAAATCATACAACATTATAGTAGTTACTACATGTGAACTATTTTCTATAAACATAATACCATTTATAAAAATTAATAACTGCACATATCCTTAGAAACATGTTTTAAAAAATTCACTGAATACGTCCAAATAACAATGAGATGTAATGACCAAAAACAAAAGATATTAGGAGATACAGCGAGATTGTGGGTGCACGTCACGTATAAAATAAGCGTGAGCCCAATGGGGAACAAGACAAGCATGAAAAATATGAGCTGTACGCGGCCCTCGCTGTATTAAAACTGCATCTTAAACTCATAGCGACTCCACGACCTAGGCTTTAACCTAAGCGATAGAAACGTGTATTCAGTAATTCTATCTCATATCTTATACACGCTGGAAAGAAAATCTTTAGAAAGCACACTTGGCTGCGTATGCATATAGATTACGTATGCTACGATGTATAGTGTATCATCACAGTATCATGCTATACGATCGGTCGCTACCTACTTTTTATCTTGCGTAGCATAAATTGCATGTTTCATATTATGATTGCGTCATACTATAAGAAAAAATAAAGTTTATAGGTATAATTCTACTTTTGAATACCTATTTATTTATAATCACTCTTTTATAACACTATACATGGGATCATGGGTAACGATAGTGTAACTGATAGTGAAGATGTATTAAATACGTAAATATAAAACGTTTATACAAGCATAAAAACATTTAAAACATACGCTCTCTATGTTAAAGTAACGAAAACTAAACAGATTTCTCAGATACACTTTAAAACCCCTACATAAATACGGCTTTAAAGCTATTTATATGGTTTGAAAAGGTTATTGACATGACATTTATAAATCGAACGTGTAATAAATTTAATGATAATAATCAGAAGAATTCGTTCTAGGACGTGAGCCCCAAACTCCCAGCTCGTATCGGTGCAGCAAGGATCGCATTCTCATCACGTAAGTCGGCTAAAACACACTACAAGCCGCGAAACAAAAACTTTTCCATCGAAAACAAACACGACTCATGTTTGTTATCTTTGTAAATTGAGTTAAAGGTGGAGGCGTTTTTAATTTCGATTTCGATAAAGTTACGTGAGTTAAACTACTTTCGTGTGTAGGTGAAACTACGGATAGGAAAATTGGAATTAAAGTACATTATTCACCTAGTTAATCACATTGTACACTACAATTATTAATGTTAATAATGCAATGTTAACCCTATTTTTAATCTAAAGATAAGTAAACAATCGAAAACAAATATGTATGAGCCAAATGGATAATTTCGTAGCGCTGTCTACGACAACTCTCGTAGCAACTCGTAGCACAAAGTCGTTGTATTTTAATACAATTAGGTACTTTTTATGACTTATAAATGTATCAAAAATATTTAAGAAATAAATTAACATACACATTCATAATCACATAATTTCATTCCTTTCACTATAGAATATATAGGTAGAACCGTAATATTAAGCATTCAATTGTAAACAAGTTTAAGAATATGCATCTCCATTAATGTCTGTATAATGATGCATCTAAAGCCCGTCTGTCTCGTAAGGAATCATAAACAATTGGCAATCAACTCCGCGCTGCTGTTAAATGCAAATGAACAAACAGATCTATATCACAGTATTGAACCACTTACACTATTATAGGAATGTATCGACTGAGACAGATATCAACACTGTATTAGGAGTTAATTAATTTACGACGTGGCACTAATTACATATCCAATAACATAACTCGGATTAATATTCCATTAGGGTGAGACACCGCGTTGTAAGTATTATCCCGTTTTATTAGGAAATCGGCCATCGATTACAAATTGATCATTATTTCGCACAGCCGAATGAAATAAATAATAATAAATTCATTGTCCTATTTCGAATTTGTACATTTTCTTCACGCGTTTTATGTGATGCTTAATACAGAAATTATATATTATATATTGCTGTATGTCTTAATATTGCCTTTTGAAGGCATTGTGACTATGTATTTATGGTGATCGTCTTAAATTTGTTCCTTCAATATATAGCATTTTTCTCATACCTAATATATCTGCCTACACATATTCAATCTTATAACGCATTTTGAGTACGATAACAAAATTAAATAAGATTGAAAATCCACAATATTTTCAAATTTTGTGGTTATAAATAATGAAAACCATTTTAAATAAATATTGATATACTCTTTATATTTTTAAACTTTTTTCATGTATCAATGAAGTCATAAAGTACGTTTTTATATCTAACCCTTCATCCCTCGTAAAATATAAAGTTCATAAATAAGTGTAACATATGCATATCGTTTAGGTACCTACAGTTGTAAGCATTACCTGCATGCAGATTGCAACAGCTAGCAGGACGCCACTACGCACTAACTATATAATGTAATTCCCATCAAATGTCTAGTAATAAACGTATGTTGACAGATCCAATCTCCATGACTATTGAGAGCCATGGCGCTATAATTGGATATACGCTGAAGGCTGTATATAACCAGTAGTATGACGTCCACTAATGTAATCCAGCGAGGAACTAATCTGATATCGAGACGACTCAGGCGTGGACTCCTAGCTAGGTAATTGGGTTGCGTTTAATCCACAATGCAACTTTAGACTCGTTCTCGTTGTTACGCTTAATATACCCTGAAAGCTTAGCTAACTACCGAGCTCAATTTACAGGCATGCATCAAGTATGCACCCATATTTTCTGTACGGAATGCAAATGAAATACTTAACAACTTTATCAAATATTTAGCAGCAGATTTTAAAATGTACTTCGTGTGCGTTTATATTTTACAGCATTAATACGTAACGTGTACTCTCGTCTTTTGATGAAAAAAGCGTAGACTTAAATTTATATCTTATCAGAAATCGATCGACTTATTAATCTTAATCACATATAATATAATAAAGGTCTGAATAAATTTGAATTTAGGTAGGCTTGTTATTAAGGTACCGAATAATTTTTTTCAATAGAATATTAATTATTATTAATTTATTATGATAAGACCTCCGAACCAAATCAACACCTTTTCCTGTTTTTTTTGTATTTAAAACAGACAGCTTTTTACTTTATTTTTCAAAGGAATTGAACCTAGGACATTTCAATAACCTTTTTTATGACATTGTACATTTAAAATCAGCTTACCTCTCTAAGTTGTCAATGCATACATACTTAACAAAGAATAACAAATAACATTGTCGTATGTGGATAATTTTACGGTCTGGTAAAAACAATCACCTGCGACTCAGTGGATAATTCCATTCCAATCTAAATAGGTACATGGCCCGTTACCAAATTTCCTTTGAGATCTGAAGCGTGCACCCTGAGTGCTCCGAGCCGGCACGTCTCTGAACTTCGGAATTTCAATTTTGAAAACTTTTCCAACAAGGGCCGATATTGACAGCGAGCATCAGAAACTCACTTAGTGACACAGGTCATCTATTTGAATTTCTGTCCTATATCTTTAATATATATAAATCTCGTCCTCAATGGACTCCTAAACCACTTAACCGATTATAATAAAATTCGCACACCATGTGCAGTTCGATCCAACTAGAGAGATAGGATAGTTTAAACATTTAGGTACCACGGGCGAAGCCGGGGCGGACCACTAGTCTACCTATAGGTTCTTATGGATAGGTACTCGAATGAAATCATTTCCTTCGAGAACCATAAGGTTATATGTATCTACTCACATGCTAACTAGAAGATACTTTTAAGCGTACAAAGAAAGCATTAGAAAGCATAATACATTTATAGTACGGGGTTCGTAGTTCGTAGTACCTATTAGACAAATTAGACTTATATTTTAGTTATGTACAATATATATATATTGAATATTATTTTATAAATAACTGTTGTTATTAACACTGTAGACAACCAAACGTCTAGTGGAGTTAATTCATTGAGAAAAACTCCTTTTGAAATCTACTACCTAGAATAAAGCGCGTCACACACGGTGAAGATACTATAATATTTTATCTTAAGATACTGTAATATTTTCTATTACAGTATCTTAAGGTATCCGGTATCAGCGTTCTGACCATCATTTTTCTTATTGTCATTGCGTACTAAGACCCCTGTAGAACCGCCATCCTGTTACAAATGACCCACAAAATTTCGGGTCATTTGTAACAGGATGGCGGTTCTACAGGGGTCTTAGTACGCAATGACAATAAGAAAAATGATGGTCAGAACGCTGATACCGGATACCTTAAGATACTGTAATAGAAAATATTACAGTATCTTAAGATAAAATATTATAGTTTCTTCACCGTGTGTGACGCGCTTAAGATACAATGTAGGATATATTTGCATGGTATAATTTCAAAGTTCTAAAAATAATTAATTGTTTCTAAAATGAAGATGTTATTATAAATAATTGAAATTGACGTAAATCAGCTTTTTGTAATGAATACGTAAATATTTAGTACTGTTGCTTAATTATTTACAACCAATACAGTAAAAGCTTCATCTGTAAGGTACAGCGCCATCTATTAGAAGACATGGGAACTACGTCACTTCTCGTAGTTTTCACTGCCATCTAGCGGCAATGCCTTGAACTAATTCGTCTGCCACAACAAATTTTATGGGCCACAAGTTCATATTTGCGGACATATTAACCCTTAAATTGTCACCCCTAGATAACTTGTGTTTATAATGTCCAAATTTGGAGGATGTGTTGGAATTAGGATAGAAAAGAGAAAAATGAAAAAAGAAATTAAAATTTTTAATTTTTTCTATTGTTTTCACTATGTCACATAAAACGGACATTGCCAATTATATGTACATGTTCGAACCGTCACATATAACGGATATTGCACATTATTCCTGCAACCGTGGTACATGAATACAATGCACATTATCAACTCTGTAATTCAAAATTATTATCAAATTATAATTATGAACGATCTAGAATAAGCTTTTCAAACATCTGTCTTAAAATGTTGGTTAAAACTTTAACGATATCGTTAAAAATAATGGATTTTAAAAAACGACACTACCAAAAATCACAGCCTAAGAATATGCTAAGAATTGGAATAGAAATAGTATTACATAGCCTGAGAACTTATCTAATACACCAAGAAAGTCCTCTTCCCATTCCTTATATTGTACAGATTGAAATGTGTTTGCTTCATCGTATGCAAAGAAGTCGTATACCATGCTTGAGGTACCAAAACAAACAGGAAATTTAAATCGCTTTTTTTTGGATTCTTTGGCATATATTATATCCATTTTCTGCCAGTTTTTTAATTTGTAAGGTATTATTATTTAAATTTTCAAACATTGGGTGGTATTTCTGGTAAGTAACATCATGCTGTGGCTGAAGAACTACTGAGAAGTAGGGAAGATTCATCTCGCACCGCATGTAATGGCTGTAATTCTGCAGCAATAATATTTTGTTGATGGTAAAAATTCTGACTTTTTGGGTCTTCATTGTGTCTCAAATCAATATGTCGTATAATTCCGAAGGTATGGTGCTGGGGGTAAATGATTGACACTGTTATCATAGTGAAATCACTCCCGTAGGTCTACATTTCCTTCAAAATCGTCATCTCAACTCAACGCCAGACTCTTCAGCTTCCGCCAGAGGTAGGGAGGGAATTTTTTATTGATTGCCAATTTCATGCTCCTCTAAAACATATTAAAAATAGAGAAAAATATATCAAAATGATGACGTTGAAAATGGAGGGCCTTTTTGGCAACGTCCGTTACATAGGACATGTGAAGAATACCCTAGTATATACTCCAAGTTGTCAACGTCCGTTTTATGGGACATCGTATATAAACTAAGATTTGTATTCCAAATATTGTAAAATATGTAAAAATTATGTCAAAATACTATACTTACAATCGTATTCTAACTAATAATATAACATTATAAGCAAAATAGCCAAAATACTTACAGTTATTATCAATTTTATCGGGAGAGTCAAGAGATCCGTTTTTTGCAATTTTCAAATGGTCACCATTCGCGACTGTACTTCGCTTTGGTAAAAAAACCTACATGTACGCGAAGTACATAGCTAGTTCCTTCCCAATATACCGATTAGCAAAGCTTAGGTCTGCTATAACAGCGCCAGCATGTGTGTAAATACTATGTCCTTTAAAACTGACGAAATCAATTTAAGGGTTAATAAAATACCTGCTCTATACCATGAAATTCTCATGAAAGCTATGACCACTTTAATTATTAGTAAAGTATGAATTGAATTCATGAATGGATGAGGAAAATATATAAATTATGTAAATTATAGATATGGTACCTACAACAAATGCATTAATTTATTAATTAGTGTTTATCCGGTCGTAGGTTTTATAATAAAATCTAGTTTAAAAGTAAATTTAATTGGAAATAGTGAATTGTGTGTTTCATTTCAAAATCTAAACTATAAAGTGCAGTTCCATTAAGAGGAAATAATTCAAAATATACATTACTAGCGACCCGCCCCGGCTTCGCACGGGTGCAATGGCGGCCGGCCGGTACCGCCGCAAACGCTACGTCCCGCAATTTTTAAATCTGTAATATCTTCGAAAATATTCACTTAAATCATACGGTGTAAAGGGCCATATAGATCTATATTAAATGAACAATGTATTCAAGGTATTTAATTGGTTAAGGATTAATGCTGTATTGGTTAAAATCGCTTCGAAAATTAGCCATTATTTGTCGTAAAAAGCAAATGAAAAAAAAAAAGTTATTGTGGGTTATCCATAAGAGATAGACATATACCATCGCGGACTTTTCTGTAGACCTTTTCAATGTGTACAATACTTAGTACATTATTATTTATTTTGATAAAACTCGTAGGGTTCAGCCTGCGTTTGCAATGTAAGCGGAAAAAAATGTAATTATTTACGACATCACATTAGAAACCTCAAAAATAACAGTACTTCTCCACTATTTAATGGATGTTATTATACATATAAACCTTCCTCTTGAATCACTCTATCTATTAAAAAAACCGCATCAAAATCCGTTGCGTAGTTTCAAAGATTTAAGCGTACAAAGGGACATAGGGACATAGGGACATAGGGACGGAGAAAGCGACTTTGTTTTATACTATGTAGTGATGATAGAGGAAAGTAACTAAATGTGGGCTAGTGCTTTAATATGGGCTAGTAACATTTCTCATAAACAAACAATCGAAAGCCGCAACTAATGACTATCTTCTGTCGCATTCATTCGTCCTATGAGCGCAATCACTCTATCTCATCAATATGGCGCGAGTTGCCGTTGGGGTAAGAGGTCGTCACTGCACCGCTGCCGCAAAATTTTGTAAGGTACGTAAAAATATGTTGTTTTATCATTGAAAATAAGGGATTAGTGTAATGACTATATGTTTTATTCGTAGAATATGAGTTTAATTTCATGTGTTTGGAAGTTTTACTTATTTGTTTTCTATTATTTAAAAGATGCAAGGTTAAGTTTGTTTTCGAATTTCGATCATGGGCTATGTTGGTGATTGCTGAAGATGAAGAGGATATCCCCTTAGATTCGGACACTGATCCTGATCCTATAATCGGCGAAGAAGCTCCTACTTCTGCAGATAGATGCAGAATGTATGTTCGGCCAGCAACTTTTTTCAGAGAATACAAGTGGAGAACTCTGGGTTCGGTGCTTGATGTGCGAGTTTTGGGCACATAATGATTGTGCTGGGCCAGAATTTGATACATGGATATGCGACTTTTGCAAGTAAAACTATTAATTTCTTAAAATTACCAAATTTCTTTGATCTCTACGTAGATATTAACATATTATAATTGTTTTTTCTTAAGAAATACATAGGTGGCCCATATTTGAGGGTCTGGTCCATATTTGGTGCCTTTTTTCTAATTTTGTTTTTTGTTCAAACTTAATATTATAGTTTATTAATAAAAAAATAAGACTGTTACGGTGTTATGAAAAAATGTATGACTAATTACTATTACATAAACAAAAATTTATTTTTCAAAAAGTTTTTTATTTTTGCCCCAAAAACAAAATGGTAGCCCATATTTGGTTACTTTCCTCTACTTAATACCTTAATAATTAGCTTTACATTTATTTCAAAGTGTAGTACGTAGTTATATGTCACCATCCAAAGGCATTTTAGAATTATTAAAATAAGGTACCACAAAACCTAATAAATATTGACACCGTTCAAGTAGTATTCCCACGTTAAAATAAAAAAAATGGAATATAAAAAGATTGAGATGTACATGTATGTATCATTTGACGTAGTATAATGAAACGGTCGAGCTTATTTACACGGGGAAATCCTGCCGACAAGGGCGGGCGAGGTTATGTGTGACTCTTACTGAATAAAACCTTTCGGTATTTCAATATGCTGCTTCGAAACGTGGTCGCGAATATCTGCGTTATCAAACTCTTACCTCTATAAGATAATAATATGTGTAGATTTAAAACTAATAGGATTTAATTTGGATTTAAAAATAAATAATTAATAGGTTAATTATAAAGTGTATTGAGATTTGTTGTGATACATTAAAGAATATTATAATACTTCGTTGAATGAAATATCACAGAATAATCTCGGTCTTGAAAAATTATTATAAATCACTTTTATTCTGTTAATAGAGAACGTGGGTTTTATTTTCATTTCAACATTTACGGAGCCTGTAACCAGAATTTGTTCCATTATTTAAAGCTGTCTTATATAAGGTAATATCGTACAAAACACAAGCAATTCTCGTTCTAACTTTCCACATTTCTAAGAAAAATAATAAAACAAGACATTAACAACAATATATTGCGTTTCATAATATATACGGAAAGCCACATGAATACACACTTAATATTCTTAGTTTCCAAGAAAATCTAGACGTGTTGACGATTATCTCGCAAAATCTTGTTGACTAAGATAAATTGTTTTTACCCGGTATAACCCGACGCCATTTTCACATCGTTATCTACAATAAACACAAATTGGTTACATATAGGGTGGTATATACGGGCTATTTATCAGGTAGAAAGTTTATTTGTACAAGGCCGATAGAAATTAATAGAGCTTCATTCAATTGCGTGAGCGAAAGGAGCTAAATCAAGCGTGAGCATTGCAATAAAGATCGCGGACCGGCTGCCATTAATTAAGATAGAGACGGCACGGCTACGTTCCCACTGGAGGTACTTGTATATTGTATATTATGCTTCATTGAAGCGCACATTATTAGTTACATGTGAAACAATGCCTTGAGAAGCAATATTACTGATACTCGATATACGATGTACCTACAGTCTGCATCTTACTGAATAAATGGTTAAATTCTTCATTTTGTTTTATTGCAATTGGTCTTTGAAGTATAGTCTTTTATTTGTTTTAATTGCTTTGAAAATAGGAAGGATTTGTTGTTGTATACTAGATAACCTTTTTAAGTAATGCATAATAATATAATTTCGTGCTTGGCTTTATGAAACATTATCATAAATTATATTCGTTGAAAGTCTAAGTCAAAGTACTTATACATAATTAATGTTAAAGTACTTTCCTAAAGCAATGTTATGAAGAAGATATGTTTTTTTTTCAGTTATGCCGATCGTTGATAAAACGAAAGTAGATTGCTATTTTGCCAGCTACCCTTCATACCTAAATATTTTAAAATCGTAAGTAGCTCGTTCCGTCTGTCTTTTCTCCTGCCAAGCCTGAACCGATCTCTTAAATATTTGGTGCAAAGATTGTGGGATTGATTATATCCTGGAAAAGGGAATTTATGGGTAAATAAAATAAAATCCGGCCTAAAGATATGTTGTCTGTAGAGTTCAAGAAAGCTTAAGAAGTCTCGAGATAATAAAATTTCTAAACTTCCTCTCATAATTTCATCATATTTTGCAATTACGTCGTATTATTAGGACCTTACTTATTTGTTTATCTATATAAAAAATGCGAATACCATATAGAAATAAAAAACCTTTTAAAATAAATAAATCATAGACACAACCGTAAATATTTGAATTTGCGAACACATTTTAATTCAACCGCGTTTGTGTCAATACAATAAAATAAAACAAAAACTGATTGGCAGGAAAACAACAATTCAAATGCATTCGTAGATATGTTACACGAGCGCATGTGCATTTTATTGGTTTGAAAAATACATAGTTTAAATAAACGTGAGGGAAATAAACATTCTGGGTCACAATAACAAAGGATCGTTTAAACATCTGGCCTCAGAGTGCTAAAAGATCCATCTTTGCGACGCCGAAAAGATTTAAGTAAACGTAGCTTATTTTTGGTGGAGCTGACAGTGCGATAGTGTAAGGCCCATTACAGGCAAATTATGGCTGCCATTATTGTCCGTGTGTCCCGCGCGCGTTGTGAGTTACGCCCGCACCGGGTCAATGGGTTTTATGTAACAACTATTTTCTTTACATATCTCACATCTTTATTTGCATAAGCAAGATTTTGATTTCTAATCTTTTTCCTGTTCGACTCAAATATTTATGACGGGGAATCGAATCCCAAATTGATGCGTCGATCGTTTGCGATATCATGTATAATTTTAGAAGTTTAATTACCATAACTAATGTTAATATTATTCAATCACCCCACATTCAACTAAATAGAGATCCTTCAAAATTGATTTCGGGCGTCTGAAAACTGAATTCTCAGCTGTGTACCTCAAGCGAGTGTAAGTTTACGAAGTTAACCCATTAACGAGTCACTAATTTGCCTGTCTAACAAGTTTGCGCTTGTCGTACAAAATTATTTTAATCATACACACACTTTAAGCTGAATGTATCATTATCCGGATTAATCGATCCGTGAGACATTCCTTTGCTCAACGAAACTCGAAAGCTTTTAAAACCATATCGCTCGGTGTATCGATAAGGTTAACGACCGCGACGCAACAAGGGCAATTATCCAGGTTGATTTAGATAGTTGTCCACTGATGCGCAAAATACCGAGCTTAAAATCGGACTTGGATCCCAAGGCGACTACAAAGCGGCATGCGGCCGATTACGGTCAAATTATTGCTATCATTACCTAGTGCACACTAAAAGTTTTGCGTTGCGGGCCACCCATAAATGTTTGAATTTTGAATGTTATATTTTTTTAACATATGAAGTCTCATTAGTTGTAGAAAAAAAAATTGGGTGGGAAGCGCTTGTCAATTGTTTTTTATCTCAAGTTGAAGTTCGTTATCCGTAGCAAAAATGGAACTAGCACGAAACAATTTTAGGGCGGTGATTTTTTATGATTTTAAAAGTTCGCTTTCTCCGAAAGCTTGCACTGCTCGCCTTTAAAATACTTTTGGGAGGGAAGCACCTTAATTGAGGACTGTAAGGCATTGATATACTGAATTTCATCGCGGCCATGTTTCTCTCCATGATGACATTCGTGAAGGTCAACCCTCAACTGCGATCACGGAGGAAAATATGACTACCGCCAGATGACTAATTTAAGAAAATTGCCATATCACTTATTAGGTGATTCGAGGACATTTGGGGATTGGTATGAGCCAAATTCAGAAAAATTTTACATGAACATTTCAAAGTTAGGAAGCTTTGTTGCCAGTGAATTGCTCACAAACTCACTCCAGAACAAAAACGACATCGAGTAGATTGGTGTAAAGAAATGCTATTACAGTACAATCACGGACATTCTAATGCTGTGTATAATATCGTAACAGGATATGAAACATGAATATATTGTTATATTCCAGAAAAAAATCACCAATATTCTTTGGGGTTGTTTGAAAGTGACAGCAAACCAACAAAATTAAGGCAGGCGAGAAGGGTCGACAAACAAATGATTGCGTTTTTTTTCTCTAAGACGGGTTCTGTCTGCACTATACCACTTGAGTAACAAAATACTGTTAATGCTGAGTCGTACACCACTATTTGTTTGCCCAATGTCTTAGAAAAAAAGAGGGAAAAGCGACCTAGAAGTCGCATCCTGTTGCACCATGACAGTGCTTCGGCACACACCGCGAACAAAACAAAGTCATTTTTGGCTTCTGAAAACATAGAGCACGTGACCCATGCCCCACGCAGTCCTAACCTAGCACTGTGCGATTTCTTCGGTTTCCCAAAAATCTAAGATTCAATGAGTGGTTCGACATTTACGTGGCCAGAAGAGGCCGTGATTGCTTTCAAACAGCACGCAGAAAACATACCCTCGGACCAATGGTCCTCATGTCTCCAGAAATTGTTTGAACGGATGAAAAAGTGTTTTAAATGTAACGGAGAATACTTTAAAAAGTAGTAAATATAATATTACTCAGATAAATTGTTTTATTTACGAGTTACGCAAAACTTTCAGTGTGGCCCACGTATAGCCCGAAATCCGCTGCGCCCGGGATAATCACGCCCGTTCGTTGTCGCACTGCAATCCTGCAACTTATTCGCCTCCAGATATTATCTCGACCTTCGACGACTTTGCTTTATCGCTTCCAGCTTTTAAATTGTCTAATCATTGAGATTAAACCTTCGTTTTTCCAATAATTTATTTGAAATAGGACTGCATATTTTATTAATATGTATTAAACGTAACTATACTTGCGTTTATATCAACAGACCATTTCCATTGTATCATTGTTGTTGCGTTCATACGGAAACGCGACAATAAAATAAATATGGTACAACTGCATGAATCTTATTTTATAAAAAACAGTATGAAATAGTAAATTAAAAGTAATATAAATATGATTGCTATATTGGTACGAGATATAAGCCATACACTTAATTAAGCTAATTAAAAGGACCGTGAGGAACGAAGTCGATCAAATAAAGTGTGCGAAAAGTAAGGTGTCTAATCAAAGTTGAAGACAGCAACGTTGGATGGGTTTTCAAATAGCGTTCGGTCAGCAAAGGAAAATTACTGCTCGTTTAGATAACGAGGTGCCTGATTGACGCCTGCCCGACTTGATTAAACTGATCACTTTTTGCTTCTTATCAAAAGACTTGGAGACCAAGGAGTCGATGTCGATATTTAGTTACTGTAGATTCAATATGGTCGAAGTTTTAAAAACAGCAAACATTATATTCAGTTCCTTCTTTAAAAAAACACATTTAAAATCGCAAATATTTAACTTTCATCGTATTTTCATCTAATTATGCTGAAAAGTATCGTTAGAAGTGTAATCAATCGCTTTTGCAAAAATGTATTCGGTCTAAAAACTCAATACATCGTGAATCTAATTTGATACACATTTTATTGGTAAAACGTATTATCTTAAGGAGACGTTAAACAAAGAGCAGAGTATTCTTTAACAGCGTGGTAACCAGTAGTTACATAATCGTCGAGAATTGACTCCTTTGGTGTAATTGGATCTGTCAGTAACAAACAGACAACCAAGTAATTACTAGTAACCTTAATAACAGACAGTGCAACAAGAAATTTGACGCGTACGGTTTTACCACACCTTCTGTCGTACGTAAGTAAGTAGTGTCTAATCTGGTCTAATCCTATTATGGATAAAATACTTAAAGATTTTCTAGTACGTATTTACATTGTTAATATGACTCACTCACAACACTGTTATTACGTTCATACTGGAAAAAACGGTATCGTCATGAATATTTTTTGTATGAAATAAATTAGTAAAAAAAAGACGTGTGGCACTCGGGGACTGCCGCGGTAAAGCTATTGCATAGCATGCCTTCAAGCCACACCTCCGTGTCCGTCGGAGTGGGGAGCGTGAGGTTTTTTCGTTACGGAATTTCACGATTCGGTCCCCGCGCTCAAGGCCCGCGATAGAAGCTATGCAATAGCTTAATATTGCATTGTGGAACATAAATATTCATAAGCTGTCTATACTCTATATAGGGTTTAAAAAGTGTTTGTCGTTGCGATCGAAGCCGCGGGTGGATTGCTAGTTATTGATAATTATTGATAATTATTATTTGCTACGTAACAACATTGAAAGACCTTTGCAGATTGTTATGTTAACTTTGTACCGTTATAAACTAGTTTGTATTAAATAATACAGCTTAAAAGAAAACAAAATATTTTATACCAATCAAACAACATCAGAGGTACAGATAGTGGGGATATAATTATTTTCTACACATTCATGATTTCTATAAACAGCAAGGTGTGTTCTGTAAATTTTATCAAAGAGGTCACTTTAGATTATTCATCCTTCCATCAGACCTCAACTGAGAAACTTCTTAAATTTTCTTTTAAGAAAACTTCAATATTGCAGTAACGTCGCATTCAAGGAGCACTTTAAAAAAGAAATCTGCAACTGAATAAAATATTTATTTTGGAAGAAACCTGCACTCATATAATTTATTAACCTAAATCCGAAACCAAACATAAAACGCTATTTTATAATTAAAATATACAATGTAGAGCCATTACCATTATGGTATGAGAGTGTTCCTACTTTCTACTTATTGCACCTAATAAATAACTCTAAAATCCGAAATGGGCTAGTTCTATACCTACCATAGAACTATTTGTAATGTTAACCGCGTTTATATAAACAAAATTCCAAGTAGTAGGAGTTTTTCTGCAATAAAAATACAACTATTCCATTTAAATAAGTTTTTATATGTTGATCTAAATCCTATATACAATACAAACATATTATGAAATACCTAAATGAATTCATAACGATTATTAAACAAAGTAAATGTCAAGGCTATAAACGTAAAAAAAATAATTCAAACCTTAAATACATTTTAAACCGCTGTAAGGTGTTAAAAATCTGTGTGAAAAATGTACACCTAAAAGCAATTTTGCCTCCTACATGCAACACAAGGAACGACCTTAATATTATGAAAAGACTCATTTATGAGGTAATGAAACCCCACAAAAATAATTGACAGAGCTGCCTCATAAAACTCATATTCATTTCATATGTACTTAACCTCATTTTTATGTATATGACTTGAAGAAGACCTTTTTATTTGACTTTAACTTTAAGAAGATTATCTTCTTAGATCTTTGGTGTACAGAGGCTGGGGTCTTCAAATTAAATACTGTATGTTCTGAACTACTTTATTATATTTATACATTTATACTTTATTAACGTTAGCTTAGTTAGGCGAGTGGCAGACGACTGGCTCTCGCAGGAGTGTCGTCATTCGCCACGCTACAAACCGCTGAATTTACGATATTTGATTACTGTGAATACACATTACTGTGACACACACTACATACACCCCCTTCTAAAAAAAAAATGATTTACATAACTGACAAATATCAAAAAAAAATATATATATATATATTAGCAAACATTAACATTTGGGAGTCTATGCTGTGGCGTGATTCGCTCCGTTTTGAGCGATAACAATTTCTTCATCTTTCTTTTCAACCGAATATGTTTTTCCCATTTTGTTAAATATTGTTTGATGCTGATAACTTTAAAGTTTAACTTTGTGAAATGAGCCGACACTCAAATTTATATATTATTAATATAATTAACTGGTTGAGCCGAGATTTGAAATAAAATGAATACAAATATTCCTAACAACTACTTATAACATTAATATGTGCTGAGATGACATTACGCAACCTTCGCGTGCCTACTTGCTTACAAAAATGCCAATGCACCATTAACCTAGTTACAGTCCAAAAATCTTACAGGTCTTTTAATTATTCTGCCACTACGTGATTTCTGTAAAGGCGTGCACACATTAGCCTCTCTATGCTGATCTAATCTACTGTCATGTCTAACTTCATTTTCTTCTAAAATATATGCAGGCTTAAGTCTATCAATCGACACATTACACTCTCTATTATCAATTAATATTTTAAAAACTTTACTATTTCTTTCTAAAACTTTATATGGTCCGCTGTACGGAGGCGTTAGCGGTCTCCGTACCGCGTCCACTCTTAGAAAAACATGTGAACAGGAATTTAGATCAGCATGCACAAAAGTACTATTACTATTTTTACATGCCCTTTTTATGGGCTTAATTTTGTTCAAAGTGTCTCTTAATTTAGTTATAAATGAATGTGGATTATCAATTTTCGTACTTTTATCCGAACAAAATTCTCCCGGCAACCTTAAACAATGACCCAGAGCAAATTCCGCCGCGCTGATATTATCGGTGTCCGCTTGACAAGCTGCTCTCAATCCTAACATGACCGTAGGTAGTTCTACTAACCATGATAGATTATTGTTCAATCTAGCCACCAGAGCCGACTTCAAGGACCTATGCCACCTTTCTATCTTACCGTTACACTGCGGGTGGTACGGGGTAGTTCTCGTTTTTTGAATACCTAATAATTTCATTAAATCTGTAAACAATTCGCTTTCAAACTGTCTACCTTGATCGGTGGTAATAACTTTAGGACAACCGAAGCGACAAATCCATCCTTCATAAACTGCTCTAGCTACCGACTCCGCAGTCATGTCCTTCACAGGGCAAATCTCAGGCCACCGCGTTAATCTGTCGATCATAGTGACGCAATAACGGAAACCGTGCTCGGTTTCCGGTAAAGGTCCTATCAGATCCACGTGCAAATGTTCAAAACGCTCGCTATTGTTAAAATCGCTAAGTTTTGAAACAGTGTGCCTAAAAACCTTACTTCTCTGACACCTAACGCACGTCCTGGTCCAGGTCCCCACGTCCTTATTCATGCCTGGCCAAAAAACTTTTTTACTAACTAACGCACGCGATGCTCTAACTCCGGGATGAGAAACGTCATGAAATTTATTAAAAATACTTTTCCTAAACTGTGCTGGTATATACGGCCTAATATTCTGAGCTGATGTTTCACAATATATTTTAATATCGTCATTATTATCGAGCGCTAACTGTTTCCATTGCAATCTATCATTTGTTTTCATTAAATCCGCGAGCTCAGCGTCTGTCGCCTGTGCTCTCGCAACCTCCACGTATTCACTCGAACTAGGACATACGATACTCTCGATTCTCGATAACGCGTCGGCCACTTGATTTTCAGTGCCTTGAATATGTTGTATGTCGCTTGTAAATTCGCTGATATACAACAATTGACGCGCTCGCCTAGGTAACTCTTTATTAGAACTTAATTTACTTAAAGCAAAAGTGAGAGGTTTATGGTCCGTGTAAACTGTTAAATTTCTACCTTCGATTAAATCCCTAAAGTAAACTATTCCTGAATAAATCGCTAAAAGCTCTTTGTCATATGTGGAGTACTTCTTTTGCGGTTCCGATAATCTTTTTGAAAAATATCCTAAAGGTTTCCAAGAATTTCCTTCCCACTGATTTAACACTGCCCCTATACTAAAATCTGACGCGTCGGTCATTAACCCTAATTTGGCACTAGATATTGGATGCGAAATAGTAACGGCATTTTTTAAATTTTCTTTACACACTTCAAATGCACTATTCGCCTCGTCTGTCCAATCTATACGCGTCTTATCTCGTTTTTTAGCCCCGTGTAAATACCTATCTAAAACTCCCTGAACTCGGGCAGCGTTAGGAATATGATTTCTGTAGAAATTTAACATGCCCAAAAATCTACGTAATTGTTCTACTGTCTCTGGTTTCGGATATGACTCGATAGCTTTTACTTTTTCCGGCATCGGACTTATGCCTTTTTCTGAAACTAAATAGCCTAAAAATTCTATAGAGGGCTGTCCAAAAACACATTTACTTAAATTAATAGACATTTTATATTTACTCAACCTCTCAAATATTAATCGTAAATGTTCTCTGTGTATATCGGGGTTATCCGATCCTATGATGACGTCATCTATGTAACCGAACACGACTGACTGACCTTTGCCCCCTGTATAGTCGCTGCCATAATTCAATTGTTCTATGCCTGATAAAACTGTATTATTGATAAATCTTTGAAATGTTTGTGCCGCGTTACGCAGGCCAAACGTCATTCTTGGGAATTCAAAAAGCCCAAATGGCGTAATAATGGCTGTTTTTTTAATGTCGTCTGGATTAATACCTATAAAATGATACGCTCTACAAATATCTAACTTTGAAAAAAAATTCTTATTATGTAACCCATACGTAAAATCTTGTACCCTAGGTATCGGATAACGATCTGGCTTTGTAATTGCGTTTAACATCCTGTAGTCCCCGCAGGGTCGGATACCACCATCCTTTTTAGGTACAATATGTAAAGGACTGGCCCACTCACTATTTGAAGGTCTACATATGCCTAGCTCTTGCATCAATTGGAATTCCTTTTTGACCCTATCGTACCTGTCGGCCGGTAACCTCCTGGCACGCGCGTGCACAGGTGGTCCAGTAGTCTCGATGTGATGATACACGGAATGCTCTGGGACATCCTTGAAGGATGGCGGGCGCGTGATGTCCTGAAATTGTTCCAGTAAATCCGCGTAAGGATGGTTGCTATTTATACTTTTAATAGTGCCGAAAAAATGTGTACTTTTAATTCCACAGACATTTAAACTGGTAACTGAATCGATTAACTTATTATTATACAAATCTACATTTAATTTAAAATTCTTCAAAAAATCGGCACCTATAATCGGCTGTTTTACATCACATACGACAAAAGGCCATTTAAATGACCGTCTTAGGCCTAACGATAACTCTAAATTACATATTCCATAACATTTAATTTCGCTGTCATTTGCAGCATACAACTTTAGATCGACTTTTTCGATAGGCTTTCTAACACACCACTTTGGAATGACGGAAATGTTAGCGCCTGTATCGATCAAAAAACTATATTTCGTTAAATTATCTCTGATTAATAAACGATGGCTTTTGGTTACCTGACCTTGAGTACATCCGTCCACCGCGCCCGCATGTACTCCGTCTAGTTTCCCGACTGCTTGGCTCGCCACGCGCAGGGTTGCTCGCAGCGGCTAGCTCTCGATCTGTACCGAAAGTGAAAACGGCACAGCCAGTCCGGGTCTCCAGGTGCTCTTCTCGGCCGCGATGTCGATCTTCTCCTGAAGTCGGTCCGTCTGTCGTTGCTCCTAGAGCGCCCGCGACCCCTCAGTTCGGCGCGGAGCGCTGCAACCTCCAGCTCCAATCTGCTCATCTTCTCGTCCGGCTGCTCATCTGTTTCCTTCTTGCATGACACGGCTGCCACATCCCCGACGTTGGTGTATTCGGTAATCTTGTCTGCCATGGCCGCCAGCTTGTCCAGAGACTGATCTTCACAAACCGCCATGACTGCTCGAACTGATGACGGCATTTTCGACAACCACAGGCTCTTGAGTGTGTTGTCTGCAATTTGTGCGCTTCGACCCAGATCCTTCATGTACCTTAAAAACTGGGAGGGTCTTTGTGAACCCAACTCCAGCTCCGACACCAACTTATGCATTTGTCTTTCGGCACTCTCTTCATAAACCTGCAGCAGCCTCTCCTTAAGCGCCGTATACCTGTCCTGGGCGGGTGGTGACATCACGAGGTCACTGACCTGCTGAATGGCCTCTTTTCCGAGTTTCGATATGACCAGGTTGAATTTGGTCTCTTCCCCCTGCTTCTGTGGGGCCATCACAGACTCGAACTGTGCGAACCATAACCTTGGCAAGTCTGTCCAAAATTCCGGTAGCTTGGTGGACACGCTTATCGATGCCAACGCCGCGCCTGACGCCCCTTCCTTGATCTCCGTGTCTGATGCTGCTGTTTTATTCATTTTGATTGCCGATGAGCTGATGAGCCGCCTGCCGCTGTAGTCGCCACGTGTCACGCGTACTCTTCGATTGCGTCACGCTAACTTCCTGTCGCCGTGCCGCGTGGAATTTGATCTCGAACAAAAACTTGCCCCACAGCCAATGTCACTATTTACGCCGATTTTTGATCACGTCGGGGTCACCAGTTTGGTGTACAGAGGCTGGGGTCTTCAAATTAAATACTGTATGTTCTGAACTACTTTATTATATTTATACATTTATACTTTATTAACGTTAGCTTAGTTAGGCGAGTGGCAGACGACTGGCTCTCGCAGGAGTGTCGTCATTCGCCACGCTACAAACCGCTGAATTTACGATATTTGATTACTGTGAATACACATTACTGTGACACACACTACAGATCTTTGAGAAAAAAATCGTACGTTTATCAATTTCTGTTATTTATTAATTATTTAAATACCAAAGTAATGTTAATAAGAAAATATTTGTTGCTTAGTACGTTTCTTTAAAACTTTTAATCACATATATATGATATACAATACATATAATTTATTAATAATTATACCTATGTAATATACTTTCGACAGTCAGTAGGTAAGACATCAAACTAATATTTTGTTTGTAACTTTCTTATTCATAATGACAATATGAACTTCTAAGTTAGCTAAGCTAGGTGTCGGCGTATCACAAGATGCATCAACCTCTCCAGCCTCAACACTTGTTTGTTTCGATGTAGTCAAATCTGTCTCGATGTTAATATGAAGTAAGGAATGATCGAATTGTAAGAACATAAGTTCTCTCCAATTAAAATTATAAACTCGTATACAAGAATAAATAGAATCGATTTAGCATCTGTGTTTTGTGAGATTATTTTTTCCCTCCTCTATAGGTAAGCATGACCCAATTTAAACGGAAATATGCTTCACTTGCTCTGTTTGTTTGTCACTCTTTTCACGCAAATACAGCTAGAAGGAGACTGTATATTCTAAAGGAAGGAAATAGTTCATTTTATAGAAAGGAAACATGAACAAAATGAACTTTGTTGCTGGTCACGGACACTAATGTTCCGTTGTTTTATACAGTAACAAAGAAAAATATAAAATTATCAAATTTAATGTTTTGATACGCGTTCATTATCTACTCTCCTAAAACAACTCATAAAGAGGGATGAAGATGTGGAAACAGACCGATACGCTGCTATAAATTAAACCTTTGTTATTCAAATCAGCCAATATTGACAGCATCTCGCATTGACCCAACGTACATCAGAAAATAAATCACATTACACCACACAAAGAGTAAAGTGTTTACCATAAAATCGTGTACGCGCCCCTAAATCATAACACAATAAAATTTATAGCGAGCGGAAGGTCCGGCCTCAAGTGCTGATAAATCAAACACATTTTCTTCTTGTGACTGGAACGGAAAATCTTTCCGACAAATATACCTATGACAACGTCGCCATTTATTCTACTTATACGTAGATGAATACATATCACCTTTTACCTTTACGAAGATAAATATGCGAATTTTAATACCTCAGGCATTATAAAAACTCATAGTAAAATTCTCCTTTCTTTCTGCTATTGCTTTAGTAAAATTTAGAGTATTTAAAATATACTAATGATCGTAATCAAACCACTGAATTGAATTTAATGTCCTATAACCACAGGTTGTAGCCACAAGTTATTATTAATCTAAAATGCTCAAAAGTTATATGGTTTCATTACATATGATAATTAGGATTAATAAGCTGAACAAGTGCCAATATGACAACTGTATTTCTTGTATTAAGAATGTGACCTTTTAAACCATCCCGCACTGCTTAATTGCTTTTCATTAAATGTAGGTACATGATTTCATCATGCCTTATTCAAATATTTCAGTTAAGACATCTATATCTATACTTAATAATATAATAAAGCTGAAGAGTTTCTTTGTTTGTTTGTTTGAACGCGCTAATCTCAGGAATGCGTAGCCGAACAAATTTAAAGTATGGCTTAAGTTACAAATGCAGATATTAACATTGATACATTCCATGATGCTTAGCAATCACCTGTGAGTATTCACAAAGATTAAATACTTTGCACATTAAGATTATTGTATATTACTCTAAAACTCTAAAAGCTTTCTGGGACCCTCTATAACTTTACAATTGTTTCATCCCAAATTAAAATATAATTGGTATATATTTAAATCAATTATAAACTTTTTAAAATTATTATGCGTTTCTTTTATGACCAATCGTAGTCAATTAGGGTGGTTTTATACTATACTGTATTCTACTATCTTATGATTACCACAAAGACGCCTCTTTAATTATCCAATTAATTAAGTTTGTGGGTAATTAATTAGAGCCGTTTTGTTGTGCGTTAATGGGATGAGATTATGGTACTTATTCAAGAAAATTGTTATTTGGTATTAAAAATTTTCTCTTAAAAAGTTTAATTAGAAAATATAAAGATCGAAAAAGTTTAAAAATACTTTATTGGAATTAATACTATACTCGCGTAATTAATAATTAAAATCATTGTGAGGTAAATTGCTAGAATATTGGTTTTAAGGGTTCCGTGCCCAAAGAGTATAACGGGACCCTATTACTGAGACTTCGTTGTCTGTTTGTCTGTCTGTCTGTCTCCAGGCTGTATCTCATAAATCGTGATAGCTAGAAAGCTGAAATTTTCACAAATGATGTATTTCCGTTGCCGCTATACCAACAAATACTAAAAATTAAAAAAGTAAAATATTAAGGGGGGTCCCCATAGTAGGGAACCCTTCGTGCGCGAGTCCGATTCGCACTTGGACGGTTTTTCAACTCAATCTTTTGTATTTAGGTATTTAGCCATTATTCTATTATTCCTTTAACAGCAAAAAGTCAAATTGTACACAATAACGGTTTACCGATTCGAACGGTAATATATTGTAATTTAACTTTTCTATTATAGAACAAGCACTAGCACCTATAGCATTATATGTGTTATTTTAAACGCAAGAAAAAAACTGGTACCTGTTTTATATTTCCATTTTATCAGCTGGGAAATCTAAAAATATAAGATCGCATAATTCATATAATATAATGTGTGTATGAAAACTGTTTTCAATAAATACAATTCAAAATAATACTTAGTCATAAATACACTAAATGCTACCAATACGCAGTATAAAATGGTATAAATTAAATAAATCATTGTATAGTATTTTTAAGCAGGTGAAAATGAAAGTACAAAATTATTTACGGGCAAACGAGCGAGTTGTCTAAACTTATTTAAAAATAATCACTTATAATACCACAAGAGCTTCAAAATTATCGGGTATTTTCCGATAGGTTCGTTGCAAACAAATGAAGGAGTCAAGTTTTTAGTCAAGGTTAAAAAATCACGAGCGCGAAGCGCGAGTGATTTTTCCTGAAAAACTTGACGACTTTATTTGTTTGCAGGGAACCTTGAGGGAAATGCCAGATAATTTTAAAGCTCGTGTGGTATTCGGGAGATTATTTTTCCGTCCCAAATGTAAGCCAATAATTTCACAATTGAATTCAACCTGTCAGTTTGACGTCAACGACCAGAGAAAATTTTCAAAAAATTATCAGTATAATACCATGTAGGTTGTACCACGTGACGTCGAATGGTGCAATTCTATTGGTCGATATTTGGGTCGGAAAAATAATCAACAAAATTAACACAGTCTCACTGCGCGGCCGAGGTTCGAGAAAAATAAATAATTTATTAAGGACAAGTTAACAAGGGTCTCATAAAGAAGGCAGAAGGCCGGCTATTTGTTTTTCTGCGAGATTTGCCCTACTTCGTAATTTAGAGTTTCAGTTGAAAAGACGACGATCGGACTTGTTAAGCGCTTTGAATCCTTTTAATTATAATTTATAATATTTAAATAAGTTGACTGTCGGTATTATCGCGAGGTTCTTGAATGAACAACAACCAAGTTAAATAAAACATGTGGATAATATTAACAAAACTTAATGTACAATGCGCATATTTTTATATAATTGTAAGGTTTTATATCAAAGCTTTGTTGTTATAATTTTTTTTTTTTTTTGTAAACGAGTGTTTGTATGACGCACGGTTACTATTTAAAGGACGTGAATAATTAAATTATAATTATTAACGTTATGAGTTGCCCTTTTAAATATGACTGAAATTAAAATTATTTCTTATAGTTATGAAAGTTATAAATACAGGAATTGAATTTCGGGAAATAATCTTAATTTCCACAGAAATCTTCTTTGTTGGCTTCAGTTTATGAGTCTCACAAACTTGAACGTACATAATTTGCTGTGTATTTGGTCTTTGAATTATAAAATGTCTGTATAAATTATAAATGACAACCTTACGTTTTATAAAGAAAGATTATAAAATGTCTCTACATATAAAATGGAACTAGAACCTACTTTGTGTTAGGGAAGTAAAGAAGTGAGATATGTGTGAAGTCGATTTAAAATAATATTTTCTATTAGATACATTAAAACAAAAAATAATAAAATAATTCTTCATGGTTATTAAAAAATATATTGTGTGTAGTTTCAGTTTTCTAATCCTCATTCTAATCCGCTCTAATAAACTCGACGCTTATGTATGCAGTAAGCTGCTTAAGTGAAAGTAAGCTTAGCTTGATATATTTGTAAGCATTATTAAACGAATATCCACTTTACTTTATTGTTCAATTTTAATCTAAGTAATCTTATAACTATTTAATAAACTACTGATGTTCAATTTAGTACGGCAATTGTAAGTGTCTATACTTATGCTGGCCAAAAATTCCATATAATATATTTCCCTTGTTTGCTTTCGAAGTTTACGCACATATCTATGTTATTATTTTCAATTTTGTGTTATTTCAGTATTTATTTATAACAACTGAAAATGCATGATTTTAATAGACCTTATAATATGACAGAAATTTCGTTCCAAGAATAGTTCCATACGTTTCATTTTTCGTGTCAAAAATTGTGTATGTTTATCTTAAAAATAATAAATGTTGTAATGAATACCTTCGATATATTAACACGTCAATATCATAATGACTTCTACGAAATGTGTTTCTAATAATACACCGTGAAGCCAAACCAATATTTATTCAAAATATTTTTACATACATAAAAACCAATAACATTCCAACCAATGAATATCGTCGAACGTGGTTCAAAATAGGCCAGTCGAAAATGTTATAAACGAAATTAATGTTATGTTACGCGAACTGACCGCAAATTGCGTCTAACTGGATTTATTACTATCAAACTTGCTAAATTAGCTCAATTATGCAATTACCGTAGGCATTTCCATATTGTTTCCTATTCCATACACACAGAAATTCAAACTCGACATAGGTATTCTAAAATTATTTTACGGTAATATGCATTTGTTATGCGAACGAAAGGTAGCTAGCAATAAATACTCTTGGTATTTATTGGTAGCTTTCTTTCGCTGTTTAATTTAAGGTAATGCTTTAGAAATAATATAAAAACTAAACTTATAATTGAAAAGTAGTAGAAATATGGGATACGGTAATAAGAATTAACCGCAGAGGTATTTAATTTAATTTCTACCCCTCAGCTTGAAATTTATGAGTTCGTGTCGCATTGATTTACTTTTACAAACGTTTTTGAAAGTTATTCTCAGTAATACTTCCAAACTTCCTTCCATCTCAAATCCTCAGTTCATTATTTAATTTGTGGCAACCCTAAACCTACATCATGTTATGTTTCTTCATTACTCATAACAACGAACATATAACAACAACTAACATTCTAATAGCAAATGGAGGACTTGTCTGTGCTTTCGCGAATAGGGGAGATCCCCTTAGACATAGTGGAATATTTATCTGACTGACAAATTTATTCCTACACAAATATATACATCCTTAGATTTTTTCTAATAACGCTGTATATGTAGTAACTTTAACTTTGATCACTTCTGATTATAAATAAAATACATTCATAAATTATGTTATATGCTCTTGTATAAAGTAGACTGGTTCAAGTAACATAAAATTATATTCAAAATGTCAGTCCAGTATCATGAATTAATTAAATTCATATCTCTATGTTGATTTTGCTATGAATAGAACAAAGCTTCAATGTAGAAATTCTTAACGCTATAACTCAAAAAATTAATACTACCCTCCTCTTTACCTCGCTCAAGGATTATAAATTCACCTCGGTATGTCGGCCCTGAATACATTTCACTTACAAATATCTAAGAAAGCCACGTTTCTGTTCTCATTATACACCCAGCCAACGGCGTAGCACACAATGAATTCCGAGCTTTACTTTACTATGTAACACCTAGCCATTGTTAAGTAAGATGTCAAAAGATAAAAGCCGTCCGCGTAACCTCATCTGTAGGCTTTTGGCAGCCCTTATCATTTCAAGAACTACGTAAATTTTATACAGCATCGTTAAGCGTTGTTCAGACAGTTTTAATTACACCACTTTTTTCTATTCTCGTCGGAAACTTTTGTGTTCGTCATAATATTTAACAGCTAACTCTCACACTGACATATAATCTGATTTTGTTATTTAGTTCAGTTATTTCTGAATGTTAATGTTACTTCATGGACGTTCAAATTTTCTTTATATTCCTCTTAGTTTCACACAGATCAAATTGCGAACATTACTCTAAAACTTTGAAACAATTTTGATTCTCGATCATTCATTATTCATGGAATTCCAGTAGTTATTAATAACAGACTCCAACGTCCAGGCTTCGGCATTCCAAGAAATCCTTTATAGACGAAGCGAATTGATCAACTAGTAGCCTATTCTAGAAATTGTATACAAATTATATTATGATGAAAATAAACTCCATCCGCCGCATATATCGTCGACAACATTTTGTCATTTCACGGTCTTGACTGTCAAAAAAGGAAATTGATATATTGTTCTCACGTTCCCGTCTTCATTCGCAAAACTTGACTATCATACATGAAAGAAATATGAAATATGCTTCGATAAGATGACTTGTAAAAGACGATAAAAATAATTCTCTTATAGATTGAACTGTGTAAACTTGAGAAATATTATCTTCACGAGACCAATTTGAATAAGAAATTGTTTGAATTCGATATCGGAGTTCTCTTGCCTTTTTATGATTGTAATTCCTTCAGTGTTCGTGTTTGACGTAAATGTAAACATATTTCAGAACGAACTGTTACATTGTTGTTACATTGTGTTACATTGTCCAATATTGCTGACTTGGGCTATAAACCCCACCGGCCTATATCGCGGTGTCAGCAATATTGTATGTATATAAAGCGTTGATTTCTTAGTTTAGGGGCTTCTCTCTTAATGGTCGCATAACCACCTAAGCTACGGTTTCACCGGCTTAGCCTGAGAGGAGCACCAGTACCAGTAACCGCGCGGGGTGCAGGGGACGAATCCCTATTCTATATTATAGAATTCGTTAAGTTCTATATTGTGAATCGTAAAGTGAAATATATATATTGTGTGTGTATAAAAGTTGTGTTGTGAAAATAAATAATTTTTACTAATTTTGTGTTTTTTTTAAAAACACAAATACACCACAAACTAACATTGGTGTCAGAAGTGGGATTCGTCCCCTGCACCCCGCGCGGTTACTGGTACTGGTGCTCCTCTCAGGCTAAGCCGGTGAAACCGTAGCTTAGGTGGTTATGCGACCATTAAGAGAGAAGCCCCTAAACTAAGAAATCAACGCTTTATATACATACAATATTGCTGACACCGCGATATAGGCCGGTGGGGTTTATAGCCCAAGTCAGCAATATTGGACAATGTAACACAATGTAACAACAATGTAACAAATGTAACACAATGTAACAACAATGTAACAGAACGAGTACAAACACCGCAAATTAGTTGGGAAATATGTCAGCTACGTGAGCCAGTTCGACGGATGCTACGCAGCGATCAGCCGCGTATGATACGCGTCTGTCCATATTGCCGACGAGGGTATTATTTTTACGAGAAACTCATTCTTTATGAAGGTCGCAACAAATAATCCATACGTATAAATCATCTTTAAAAATATTACACGATTACACCCTTGATTATTTTTTGAAGCAAACTTTTCAAATTGATTTTGGTATAAATACTTTTTCCAATACGATTTATAATTTCAAATTAATAGTTTTTTAATTAACTATTACTTACCGGCTTTTAGAACAAATACAAAAAGTGACCTATTTACTTCCCTATTTATTAAGAATTTTATTCAATTAACAAATATATTTGAAGCAATTTTTATTTCTCAAGTTATGAATCGAATAAGCAAAATATTAGCTGGTGCCTACTCACATGCGTCTCATCTCATTAGGATAAATAATTAACAAAGATAAATCATTCGTACATACGTTCGTAGGTGTTTTATTAAAATAATAAGATAATTGACTGCTTTTTCATATTATTTATTTTCGAGTGCATACTTTGTAAACGATTTCATATTGAAATTGATTTCATATTAAGGCCACTTGTTTCACTCTTTATTTCTTTTATATACGAATGTACAAAGAGAGATCGCTGTATTTATTACTTTTTGTACATATTTCATGTAACTATATCCCCGACGTAAACGTCATAACACATCAGAGTCAACGTATGTTGTTAATAATTCAGTGGACCGCCACAAAAGCACCCTTTGCCATCAAAAGGTATATGAGCCAGTGACAACATCGCGTCATAACTACGACTTAATACGGGAAACATATCGCTTATAACACATAGATTACACAATTTGTCCATAAAACCACCCACGCCTCTCTGAGTAATGACATGTCAAACTTGACAAAGCCACGTTCTATAAATATTTATCTGATGCCTATAAAAGGTGTTTTGTTTTAACAAACAGAGCTATTTATTAATTAAATTGTATTTCAAAAGATAATTAAAACAATTAATGAGCATTAATTAACTAACAAATAAAAATCCTTTAAATACAGTGGATATACAATAGTTTAAATATCAACAGCATAGTAATTATGACTTAATTTAAAATTCTTAACTCTAACTCTACGTAAAAATTCACATACGAACTGTAAAAATAAGAAGCGAGTACATAAAGCATGCAAGAACATAAATCTCTTTATCTACCTCCGCTGTACGAAAAGCACGCTTCAGCTGTAAGGACGAACTCCCTTAAAGTATAAAATCTATACATATAATAAAATCGTAGGAAAGTCAAAACTGTATATTGAATATTTTTTTAAAAGAATACATAATCCATGATCTATAATCGATATAGAAGCCAAAAACACAGTTTTTAGAATTTTTGTCTGTTTGTCTGTTTGTCTGTATATTTGTCCGGGCTAATCTCGAAAAGTACTGCATAGATTGACTTCAAATTTTGCATGAATATTACTAACAGGTCGGGTCAGGCTATAGGCTACATATTATCAAGCTATCACCTGCGGGGGAGGAGCTGTGAACCTTTATTTTTCTTACGTATTCTCTGTACTACGATAGCGTACAATCTAAAGACTCATGTTTAAATGTTGTTTTTGAGTAAGCCATGCTATTGTCTACCTTTACACTATAAAAACTACGTCATTTAAGTAATTTTGGCAGAGAAACAGTATAATGAATCTTAGTAGTATAAAGACAAATTTAAAACAGCGCCATCTATGAGATTTCATTAAAATCAAATCAATTTACATAATATTAACGCTTCTTGGAAATTCATAATTTAAATATTATGATGTTGGTGAGGTTGTTTTTTTTTTAAAGTTAAATAAATAATTCATATCTTCCCAGAGTCCATTTCAGGTGCGCTTATATTTCATGTGAATATACTAAATTTTTATAAGTGAGGGTAGATGTTTATTATTTGATGTCAAACAAGACACCATTACAGTTAATATAGGTAATAGTAGATAACAGTGATTGTGTTCATTGGTTACATTTTTAAAAATCTTCGGCTTTTTTTTAATTTTCGCCTTCTTGCGTTCCCACAAAAGGTAAGTTGTAGCTTTTATATTTATTCTTTATAATTATAATTATATAGTTAGACTCATGTTTTTAATTAGTTAAAGTTAAGTATGACAAAATAAGAAAATGATGAAATTTTATTTTTATGTATAACTTTTGGACTACATATATTAAACTCCCAAAGAAGGTCACTTTAGTTCTTGATAAAATTTTATTTGTTAGTAGCTTTTTAATAAAATAAGGTACCTTTTGATTTTTTTTTATTAACAGATTCAATGTTAATAAAAATTGACGATTTGCGTGAGGATGTAGTTCAAATTAGTAACCTTGCGCGTGGTCAATCATCAATCATCAATACATATAATAAAATTCTAGAAAAGTGATGTCTGTACAATGAAAATATGTAAAAAAAATTTATGTAGCATTGGTTAAATTATTAAATCGATCCTAAACCCAAAACTGTAGTTAAAAATTTAACTTAAGCTGAGGTAGTAGGGGGAGGGGTCAAATTAGAATTATGCTTACTTCTAGGTAAATTTTCTACATAAAATGTCCTTTAAATTATGTCGTATTATATTTTTAACCCCCGACGCAAAAATATGGGTGATAAGTGTTTGACCTCTATGTGTGTGTGTGTGTGTGTGTCTGTTTGTGCCACCGTAGCTCGCTAACAGGTAATCCGAATTAGATGCGGTTTTGATGTTAGGCAGCATATTTTCCGACGATGGTTCTTAGATAAAGTGTATCAAAATCGGTTCATCCATTTATTATACCTTTATAGGGGTAAAAGTGGGAATGTGGGAAAAAATATTAGTTATATTTTTATCCAATTCGGTTTATCCATTACAGCTTCTATTAGATTACAGCGGTAAAAGTGGGAATGAACAATAATGGAATGTGGTCAAATAATATACTCAAGCGGTAGGTATATCAAAATATGAAAGAGAAACGTGTGAATTACAATTAGTAATGTTTTATCGAAATCGGTTCATCCGTTTATTACATATAGGGCACTTTAGGGGTGACAGTGGTTAGATAAATAAACCAAATGGAGCATCAAACGACAGGATATGACGTGTACATAATATAGGTACAATTAGATAATATGGTTTACATCAAAATCGGTTATGCCATTTACTAGGGGGTGGAAAGGGAAGGGTTGAAAGTCTGTGAAAGAAGAGGGGGATATGGGAGCGAGAGGATAGCCACACCCTGGAAATTTTGAACTCTACTCAAAGCCACATAGGCCTTTTTTTAAAGTGAAGAAATCTTGCATAGATACCCACGGCCTCCGGGGAAGGGGCCGTGGGTTATGTCGGATTCCTACCGACCAAAACCCCACTGTGTTCCGTCAAGCCGCATCAACGACGGGGCCACGGGTATGGTAGAATTCGTCCGTGACAAAGCCACATAGGCCTGGCCACATAGGCCTGGCCCTTGGCAATTTTTTTTCCTAAAGATACCACTTCTTTTGTCACTGTGGTCCATTACAATTTGTGCACAAATTGAAAGATGTCAAGGAGCAACAAACTTATAGATATCAATATGATGTAGGAATGTAATATGGAGGTAGGTCTCGCTTACTTGAAAATAAGAAACCGAAGTTAAAAATTTAAAAATAAAAAAAAAAACCAACGCAACGAATATAAAGGAATAAATAATAATTTTACAAACTTCCCGACGATCTTGAAAATTAAGTACCATTATAAAAAAAAATATAATATATGATATGATAATGATGGTATGGCAGCCCCGACGACTTTGTTTTTTTTTTTATTTTTATAAATATTTAAAATGGTATTTATTAATTTTTATTGCACGGTCTAAATAAATAAATAAATATAAATAAATATTCGGTCACACTACCAAAATTACGACGACGACAACGACCAAAATTCTCATCCAGACAAAATTCGTTCAAAATAAAATATTAAAATTAGCCGTCACACTGGTACTCGGAAGAAAAAAATTTCGAGGTCAATTAATAAAAAATAGATTTTTTGCGATTTTCGCCGAGATGATAAGTTAATCATAGAATCACCTGGGACCAAAATTGTAGATCATAAAATTATGTATAAAAAACTTTCAATACATTTTTTTCCAGGAGCCACCGTTTCTACAAAAAATCTATGTTTTCATTTATTATTCGTAAAAAAAATTCCAATCACCAGAACGACAGGAAAATTTAATATTTTATTTTTATGTGTGTTTTTTACAATTTTGTTAAATTGCGACTGGATGAAAATTTTGTTTGTGGTCGTCTTCATCGTTGGTAGGGTGAACAAATCCTTAATAATCATTTATATGCAGACACATGAAGTCCATAGTAAATAAATTTAGGTACATATATTCTATAATATAATTTTTTTCTAGGAGCCACCGTTTCTACGAATAATCTATTTTTTCATTCGTTGATCTCAAAAATAAAAATTCCAATCACCAGAACGACAGAAAATTTTAATAATTTATTTTTAATTGTGTTTAGCACAATTTTGTTAAATTTCGACTGGATGAAAATTTTGTTCGTGGTCGTCGTCGTCGTCGTTGGTAGGGTGAACAAATCCTTAGCAAAACATCATACGCTTATGTCAATTATTAGTATCGATAGCGGATTCTATTCCTTTGCGTTTTGACGTTTGTCTCGGCGCTCAGTTGCTTCACGATTTATTATCAAAAACATCCATACAAGGAAGGAAGAAAAATAAATTTGTTCCCTTTACCCTCTGGTGCCTAAAAATAAATTTTACGTAGAAAATTAATTAGGCATTTATTTTTTTATTTTTTAGCTCAGTTTAGTAATAAATTTTACTAACAGTTCTTTTTATTATTTATGGTAAGTAGTACGTGTTTATCAATAAAAATTAAGTAGTAACTACTATGCAGTCACTATTCCACGCGGACGAAGTCGCGGGCACAGCTAGTGAATAATAAAACATTTATTTCATATTTTAACTACAGTTACATAACTCGCGGTTTTATGGATGAAATTTTGAGTAACTTTTCACTCGTAGTTTTCATGAAATTGACCAAACGAACTCATTCAAAGCAATGTGAAAATTTATATTTTTGTTCATGTGTATAAATATATTGTTGTTTGCCTATATATTCATTTTTTGTTTCTTTAAGGCACATATCCTATAACAAAATCAATACATTGCTTATGAGCAATAGATATTTAAAATATTTCCGATCTTTTCGAAAAACACTCATACTAAAAATAATTAACTTGTACAATTACTTAAAATAGATACAGTATACTGAATTTATGGGTGTATTTAATAATTACAATGTACGTAGAGCTTGCAAGATTTATGAGGCCAGCAACTAATTTACTTAAGGCTTTGACATACTTAGACGGTTAATTTAATAACTGTATAAACAAACTTAACAAAGAAGCAATAAATAAGGATGGCGACGTAATTCCACGTGCCTGCTTCTTATTCAACACATATAAGATTCGGTATTTTTGTTGAAGTTGCTAAAGTTAGAAGTTGCAGGGATTAGCGGACAGTTTCAAGTCACCGCTAACTATTCATGACACGTAGTCGAAAACAGAATTACCCGACGCGGGTGACCGGGACACCTGCCAACTCTCATCATATTATGGCAAGATGATAATGAATGTTAAACTTCGTTCTATGATTCTAGCAACAATTCTTCAGATAAATTCGCAGCTATAAATAGAGAACTCAAGGGCGTATGATAACATTATTTTATTCCTATTCAAAATACACGTTCCAATATTAGATAGAGACTCTCGAGACTTGAAGTTTGTAAACAAGTTTATTCAATATAAAATAAGACTATACATATAATAAAATCGTAGGAAAGTCAAAACTGTACATTGAATATTTTTTTAAAAGAATACATAATCCATGATCTATAATCGATATAGAAGCCAAAAATATAGTTTTTAGAATTTTTGTCTGTTTGTCTGTTTGTCTGTTTGTCTGTTTGTCTGTATGTTTGACCGGGCTAATCTCGAAAAGTACTGCATAGATTTACTTCAAATTTTGCATGAATATTCCTAAGAGGTCGGGTGAGGATAGTTTAAATATATTATCATGATATCACCTTCGGGGGAGGAGCTGTGAGCCTTTATTTTTCTTACATATTCCGTGTACTACGACAGCGTACAATCTAAAGACTCATGTTTAAATGTTGGTTTCGAGTAAGCCATGCTATTATCTAGCTTTACAAAATAAAAACTATGTCATTTACGTAATTTGGGCAGAGAAAAAGTTAAATGAATCTTAGCAGTATAAAGACAAATTTGAAACAGCGCCATCTATGAAGTGTTAGAAAAATCAAACACACGTTAACTATTGGAAATTAATAATCAAATGACGCATATATAAATGTTGTTTGACAATATCTAGATTGACACTATAAAAATTATGCCATTTAAGTAACTTGGGAAGAGAAACATAGTTTAAAGAATGTAAGTTGTATAATGTTAATTTTGTAACAGCGCCATCTATGAGATTTCGTAAAAATCAAATCAATTTAGATGTTAACACTACTGAATACACAGTTGGAAATTAATAATTTAAATATAATTATGTTATTTATTTAACTCTTTAGCCCATATCTTCCCTTCCCTATAAGGTATATTTCGTGTAAATAATAAATATACTACATTTTTTTTAAGTGAGGGTAGATGTTTATTATTTTAAGTAAAACTAGACACCATTATCTACAGTTAATCTAATATTGA
The DNA here is from genome assembly GCA_029959065.1 of Colias behrii. Lineage (NCBI taxonomy): Eukaryota > Metazoa > Arthropoda > Insecta > Lepidoptera > Pieridae > Colias > Colias behrii. Next base: position 7,611,317 of record JARWMC010000005.1, on the reverse strand, counting down.
TTGCGTTCATTAGTTACAATTTTAAAAATCTTCGTATTTTATAAATTTACTAGCTTACCGCCCGCGGGTTCGTCCGCTTTGTCTAAAACCTAATAAATTATATACTAAAACCTTCCTCTTGAATCAGTCTATCTATTAAAAAAACCGCATCAAAATCCGTTGCGAAGTTTTTATACTACATTTTTTTAAAGTGAGGGTAGATGTTTATTATTTTAAGTAAAACTAGACACCATTATCTACAGTTAATCTAATATTGATTGCGTTCATTAGTTACAATTTTAAAAATCTTCGTATTTTATAAATTTACTAGCTTACCGCCCGCGGGTTCGTCCGCTTTGTCTAAAACCTAATAAATTATATACTAAAACCTTCCTCTTGAATCAGTCTATCTATTAAAAAAACCGCATCAAAATCCGTTGCGAAGTTTTAAAGATTTAAGCATACAAAGGGACATAGGGACACAGAAAGCGACTTTTTTTATACTATGTAGTGATATTTATAAAGCAATTGAATGCCATAAAACCAAAAATATCAAATGCAATCTTCGTGTTTTGTGAATTTTCACCATCATGCGTTCCCACAAAAAGTAAGTTGTTACTTATAGGTATTTATTTTTTATAATGATAGCAATTCATGTTTTTTGTTGGTAGGTATTATAATATTACACTTTTAGAATGAAATAATAAAATGATGAATTCTTTTATTATTTTGAGGTGCATTGGGAACAGTAGTTTTTGATAAAATTTTATTTGTAAGTAGCTTTTTTTATAGATTTACAGTTAACTTTTGATTTTGTTATTTACAGATTCAATGCTCATAAAATTATATCGCCTTTGGAAGACGATTTCTGCTGATATTTTTACAACACCACTTGAAAATTGATGATTTGATGGTAAAGATAGTAGCAGTGAGGATTAAGTGGAAATTAGTAATCATCCGCTTCGTCAATTTTTGACTGAAGTTAATGTCCAACGTCCAATGGTTCAATCATTGGAAGTATCTCGGGAAATTTTGGAGGATATTTTTCAGGAAGGAGAGGAGGGGCAGCCAACCACATATCAAACGACTACGTTTTAGTACCGAAAAAAATGTTATTCCAAATGAAACGTAAATTTTGCACTCACAACTGTACAAGTAATGTTTTTATTTTGACTTTGCGGTTATCTGATTATAATATTTATCGTTATGGCTATCGAGGTACCGACCGTACTGGGATCAGAGTACATGATACAGTTCATCATCCAGGATTGCTAAGAGCATTTTAACACTGAAAAAGATGTTTTCTTTGAATCGTAGTTGCTTCATTTATTTATTTTTAATCATTTTACATAATATGTTTTATATTTTATAAATATAATATCATTTTCATCATTTTAGAGGAACATACTGTGCAATGTAAACTGTTATTAGACAATATTCGCTCTTATAGTAGCGCGTTTCAAATGATCCTTTGGTGCTCAATAATTATCAGAAGGTCCGTTCATGCTTACTTTTAAGATACAAGGTCAAGTTTACCATTTGATAGGATCCCTTTTGCCTGTAGGCCAACCTAAGTTTGTTTAAATAGGGTAAAAGTGGGATAGATGCCCCACTTTTTGAAATAGCCTCATAATTTTAAAAACATGAATCGTATACGAACACTTTGTATGAATATAGCTAGGTTAATTATCTGTTTTGAATTACTATATATATTTTTTATCCTATCATTTATAGATAATGTGTAATAAACATTTTTGTAGAACACCTTTTTTGAGGATAGATGCCTGCAGAGTGGGATAGATGCCTTACATACTCTATAAACGCGAAATATAATAAAATTTATATGATAAACCAGCAAATATCATGTTAACATAGTTGTTTTGTTGTCCAAGAATATACTTGCACTCGCACTCCTTCTTTTCTTTTGTATTTTCGTGGCGTGGTTCTCCTACAATCAGTATAAGGGCAGATCATTAATAAGTAAGTATACATAACAAAAAAAAGCAAATTAAACGAGTAAAATCGGTTAACATAGAGAAAACCTCTGGCGCAATCAGGTAAAAATATAAACGGTACCTGTGATTATCGATAATAACATATACATAATATGTATTGAGGGATAGATGCCCTTAGAGGCCCCTAAGGGCATCTATCCCTCGAAAAAAAAGGGGCAACTATACTTTTTGATAAGGATAGCCGCCCCAGTATTTTTTTTATTAAATAAAAACAAAAGAGCCACTATTTTCACTTAGATTTGTAATTAATGAACCAGTGTATAGACATAATAAGAAATATAGTGAAATTTATTAATGCTTATAAAGTTATGTAAAGGCGAATATCAACCTTTTTAAATTTTAACGTGTTCGTGAAGTTCGCCGCGGATATTACAACACGCACTAGCGAAACACGTCTTCACCAAACAACAGCTCATGCGTACCCGAGGTGCGGGGTGATAGGAGCTCCTATTTAAATCATTAATTCGTAGTCACGATTCTGGGAAGTGAGGTTTTTTGAAAATGAGGCATCTATCCCGGTGCGGCATCTATCCCACTTTTACCCTATATTTTGTATTCGACTACAACGAATAGTGGAATACAAGAAATCAATATTTCTCAAATTTAAAACTGAACTCATTTCACAATTTTAGAACAGGTTAATTCGTATGTATGCAGTTTTAAATCGACATTAGAAGCTTTTCCTCAAGATGGTGATATCGGCACTCAGGAACTCCCTGGACGTGTTATAACGCCCAGGCCACAGTATTACAAATTTTTCCTAAAATAGAGCAACGAATGTATTTCCGCATAGCAACGGAGGGGAACTCGCGGGGGGTCAAGTGACGCGTCACGCGGGCCACTTACCACAAACATGCTTAGTTTGTGGTACCGAGCGCGAAAGAAAGTCATCGTGTTTTTAGTAAAGTTACTATGTTAACTAACGTAATTTAATACTTAAGTACATATTCTATAATGGTGTGCTCAAACTGTTAATCTACATTTAATTTAGATTATTATATTTTGATACTAAGTAATGTAGAATTTAAATCACATTCATTCATGTTTTCTTCAGATTTTAAGATTTTCTTATCAGAGTGTTCAATTTTAATGTAAGTAGTTAAATTTTATAAGAGACAATAATTAAGAACATTCAAAAATAAAGTGTCACGTATTTTTTTTAAACGACGAATGACGAAAAACGACCTAATCGCGGACGAAGTCGCGGGCAACAGCTAGTATAAAATAAGATTCATCAAAGGTCCTCTACGGAGTAATCTTATTTGGGTATTTTATTTACTTAAGATTTAATTATGATCTGATAGTTTCAATTTATGTACATGTTATTACATTTAAGTAGAAATGTCTTGTAAAATTTTCGACTTTGTCGCTGTAATATTAAAATTTCCTAACGGCAATCAACTATTATCACTGCCACAAGTTTTTTTTTTTTTTTTTTTGTAATAAGTAATAAAAAGCTTTTACGTAACTAAAATATATTTTGCCTATCAAAGGCCTATAAAAGCTTTATTTGAAAGATCAAAGTGGTTACAGTGGATGAAGCGGGTAATAAAGTAAATAATATATATTTCACTTATAATTTAAAGGCTTTTAATGACTGCGGTCAGCCTGGCCGTGACCACGCTCGCTGTAAAGTGTTCAAAACGTCGGGTTAAATGTTATGATATATAAAACGTGTCTTAAATCCATTAAGTCATGAAATCCTAAATGATAGAATCTTGAATAATATAAATAAAAGAAAAAGATCTGCTTTTATCATTATACAACAAGTATGTATACTGTATAGGTAGTTGAAGTGCACACGAGCACAACAGATAACAGAATAATTTAGTTCAGGCATTTTTCACAATAACGGGAAGAGCCAATAAGGATAAAAAGTATGGTAGTTTACAGTTAACTTTTTATTTAACAAATCGCTTTCCCGAAACAAGTACAGTCCGCACTAATTGCTTTTAAACTTAACAGTCACTATTAAAAATGCACTGAATCGAACAATCGTCACTCGTTTAAAAGTTAAATTACTTCGGTTAGCGTTTTCTCGAGCGGACCTGAATAAAACATAAGACTTTTTAGCTGTCCTAATGAGCTGGTTTCTTTGTTTTTCTTAGGGACTGCATAAGTTGTAAATGAAAATGGGATCATTGGTGGCGGGTGTCGGATCAAATCGCACTTCATTTGTCCGCGTCACCCGCCGCCCCCGCGTGATGGATGGCGACCCACTGCGCACCATCCTTTTAATTGATACCGTCATTTTTGGATCGGCCACTGCCACTGTCCGTTACATAACGCCTTCCATTATGAAGTCAATAATTGCGATTCATTTATAAATGCTTCTTGGCTTAATAACCGTATTAATAACGTTTAAATCAAAGCGGAAGCAAAAATAAGTATATTTATGATATAGCCACAAACTTTAAAGTTAAACTTAAACCACAGTTGTTTTAAGTTTGAAAAGTAATCGTGTGGTCTTCACTACATAGTATAAAACAAAGTCGCTTTCTCTGTCCCTATGTCCCTATGTCCCTATGTCCCTTTGTACGCTTAAATCTTTGAAACTACGCAACGGATTTTGATGCGGTTTTTTTTAATAGATAGAGTGATTCAAGAGGAAGGTTTATATGTATAATAACATCCATTAAATAGTGGAGAAGTACTGTTATTTTTGAGGTTTCTAATGTGATGTCGTAAAAAATTACATTTTTTCCGCTTACACTGCAAACGCAGGCTGAACCCTACGAGTTTTATCAAAATAATGTACTAAGTATTGTACACATTGAAAAGGTCTACAGAAAAGTCCGCGATGGTATATGTCTATCTCTTATGGATAACCCACAATAACTTTTTTTTTGTCATTTACTTTTTACGTCAAATAATGGCTAATTTTCGAAGCGATTTTAACCAATACAGCATTAATCCTTAACCAATTAAATACCTTGAATACATTGTTCATTTAATATAGATCTATATGGCCCTTTACACCGTATGATTTAAGTGAATATTTTCGAAGATATTACAGATTTAAAAATTGCGGGACGTAGCGTTTGCGGCGGTACCGGCCGGCCGCCCGGCTATATATTTTATACCCGTGCGAAGCCGGAGCCGGCCGCTATGTTTTTATATACAACGTTCAAAGTTTTTTTGTAGTGTATTTAGTATCAGCATTGCACCCGTGCGAAGCCGGGGCGGGTCGCTAGTAACTTAATAAATATACAAACTTCATATTCGCGGTATTCGCGTTAACATAAGAAATATACACATATTTTATAAAAATTCCAATGACCTTGAGGTTGGCTTTGGAAAGATGTATTTTTGGAACAAAAATCGTACCTAATATAAAAACCAATTAATTTATAAGCATCTTTAATAAACAAAATAATAAAACGAATAAAGACTGATCACTTTAATATACAATAAGCAACTCCGCCTTACAACAATTGGATTAAAACTAAGTAGAATAATGTAGTTAATCCCTTTATAAACAAACTAGATTTCCGCCCGCGGCTTCGCCCGCGTTTTCAAAGGAAAACCCGCATAGTTCCCGTTCCCGTGGGATTTCCGGGATAAAACCTATCCTATGTGATAATCCAAGTTACCCTCTATATGTGTGCTAAATTTCATTGTAATCGGTTCAGTAGTTTTTACGTGAAAGAGTAACAAACATCCATACATCCATACATCCATACATCCATACTTACAAACTTTCGCCTTTATAATAGTATTAAGATAATATATTACACATAAATTTAATCGATCTTGACGGTAATACCTACGCAATTCTACGTAATTGAAACATCGCGCGGTAGTTCAGTTGTCTCAATTTGTTCTAATTACTACTTGCATTAGGACAATTAAAGAGATAACGTTGTTTCCAACCTAATGGCTACAATTTTAATACCTGACACAGTGACCGGGTTTTATGACGTATTACGGATATTAAAAGATATATTTCTCCAATGTTCACTATCAGTCTTTTAATTCATGTCGCTCTTTATAAATGTAGTATGTACATTGTACACATGTGTGTTACAGATGTAATTATTTTGTTTACCCGCATTTAATGGTATCATCTTTCCTTGTTATTAAAAATATAGTACTGAATAATATATACGAGTATGTACATTTAACATGTGACAAAAAGAGTTTGTCATTGAACAAAAAAAACAATAAACATAAACAATATCCCTCAAATAAAGCGCACGACATTCAAATACAGCGTGTAAAAACTTTTTCAACATTTCAATACCTATAGCCTATTTACATAAAATAGGAACTATAACTTTGTGTATTTACATGAAAACAAAAATGCGCTAACCTCACCTACGGTACTCTTAATATGCTTAATGCTATGTATAGTAATGTAATGTATATTATTACATTCCTTAAGTGACCAATATATATCTTTATATTCGGTAAGAAAGAAATTATTGAAAAGAATGAATTGTAAAGTAACGGGAGGCTTAATGCTTGTGAAACTGGCGTGCTTTGTTTTTGTCGCGTACGCTCCGCTGCAGAACGACCACCGTTCAATTTGAGCTCCGATGATCACAATCTAACGCTGAATAAAAATATAAAACCTAAGAATTTCCGTTAGAGTAGCTAACTTTTGTATACAATACATTCTTGCTGAAGTTGCCAGTGCCAATCTATAAAGCCAAGCAAGTATTGTGTCTTAGCTTAACAGCACATTGTGCTGATCAGCTATTTCTGCGAATCATGTATTTTAATTTACATCTATAATATAAAAATGAATCGCAAAATGTGTTGGTAAGCGCATAACTCGAGAACGGCTGAACCGATTTCGATAATTCTTTTTTTATTATATTCCTTGAAGTACGAGGATGGTTCTTATGGAGAGAAAACGTAAACATGTACCACGGGCGAAGCCGGGGCGGACCGCTAGTTTAAAATAAAGATGATAGTGACTCGAATGTGTGGATTAATTTCCCACTGAATTTTAAACAGTATTCATGTATGTTTTCATTTAACATCAAAGGTCACATCGGCAATAGCAACAACATCAATAAAATAATTTTAATTCCCAACAATCGATCATACGTCAAACAAATATTATGTTTCACTGTCATAAATAATGTTTAAAAATAAATCTCCGTTCAAAATGGCGAACCGTTATTCCAATTCAAAATAATTTTCAATCTTAGTCATACCTGAGCGAAAACTGAACGTGGATGCTTGACCTACATGCCTAAAAATCTCAAATAAAAAACGCAGAACAATTTGTAAAGAATAATTATTCACAATGGAAGGCATTCGAAGCTACGCGAGCTGGAGCTACGGTAGCTACGTCGTAGCAATCGTAGCACGTAGCAGGAAATGGAGTTACTCTCGCGGCGTACTCTGGATTTCTGTTAAACCCGTTAAATGGTAATGGGTGTAATTTTACGTTTTAATTAGAGGAAACGTTTCTATTACGCAGAAAGTTAATAACACACTGATGAAATTGTTTCTAGACTCTTGATACAGACAGTTAGGAAGGTAACATACATATTGCGTATTTCTCAAACTCATATCTATAATTTTTATTTAAACATATATTATAAAATATTTTATTATAACACTTTAATAGTTTAAACATAATGTGATTGCATTAAAATGTTTATTTTTAATTGATAAATTTTAGTATAATAAAACAATTAATATAAGTATGGAACGCTAAAAATTAAATAATGGCAATGCATCATGCGTGGTATAATTATACCTAAAGGTATCATCAACAATATAACACAATGTAATATCTTGATCTTATTTCCCTGGTTTATTAATATTCATTCAAACCTACAATCAATAAATTTATAAATATCCATATCTTTCCTCACCTTCAAGAGCACAAAGCATAACCTTGTGCAAATTCCATAGCGTGGAGCTTAAAGAACTTATAATTCTCGGATCAAACAGGACGTTCAAAATCTGCGGCGTTTTGCTATTGATAAAGGACCTAAAGCAGATTTACTTGTCGGGAAGTGTAAGAGACATTTGTTGGGATCACGACCCTCTCTTGAACCAGCCGTGAATCCTCGAGCTCTAATTTGCGTAATGTGATTACAAAAGCACATCTTTTGAGATAAAAGCGTGGGCTCTACGTAAGTAATGAATTCGCACTCGTCGAAGTGAGCGTAATTATAAACGACGGACCGTGCGAACAGTGACAACGCACACGATATAGCTTGGCTTTCAGATTGCAACATATTCGTCATTTTAAAGTATCCAATTTGCTTAACGCGTGGTATCTGTTAAATCATATGTTTAAGGTGTAATCTATACTAATCTATACTAATATTATAAAGAGGAAAGGTTCGTAATTATGTATGTATGTATGTATGGTTTTCACGCATAAACTACTGGACCGATTTCAAAAATTCTTTCACCATTAGAAAGCTGCATCTTCACTGAGCAACATAGGCTATATTGCATTTTCAAAAAATTAGAGATCCTTACCAAAAATACAATAATGTAACCCAAGGTGTAAAAAATTCCTTAATAAAAATTCTGTCATCGCGTGCGCTGCGGAATCTATTCCTTGAAGTACGAGGATGGTTCTTATGAAAAAAAACGTAAACATGTAGGTACCACGGGCGAAGCCGGGGCGGACCGCTAGTGTATCAATAATTACATTGTTATCATTAAAAAAATATCAAACTTGAATATATTCACGTTGTATTGTGTGTTATCATCAAAATACGTATTGTTATTTTATATATTTATATAAGGTTAGTATTTTTCAGAAAACTATTTACATTAAAATTAAATGATTTAAAACATCAAAGCCGCTTACTACTCTTCAAATAATCTTATTTGCTATCGTCGCAGAATTAAATTAATAACTAAAAAAAAGAACGTAATTCCCATATTCGGCCACTAGACATATATATAGTTTATATGCGTGATAAACAAAACAGAATTTAGTAGGCATTGATAAGAGCGGCACAGTCTACAAATTTATTCACATTCCATTAGTACGTGTCGTCGGGCGCTGGCTCGTGATGGATTAGTGCGAACATTTCATGATTTAAAACGTATAATACCATCTTTTTTTTGCTTGTACCTTCAAAAATATTTCGATAAACCTTTTTTTTTAATTTGGTACATAATTTAGTATGGAAGTTAGTAGAGGTTTTATGTGTAAAAGTTATTCTACGATGTAAAGATCCTACAATGCCCTTATAATAAATTATACTACCTCCTATAATTATAAAGAAAAAACGCACAATAAGTACTAAATATAAATTCTTTTGTAGAGGTAAACAAGGTAATTAGCAATTTTAAAGCAACGTGACGCCAAGCAACGGGGGAGGGAGCTAATAAGATGAAACTGTGTTCAGAGTAAAACAAACAAAATCTCATAAAGACTTCAACTTTTTCCTTGCAAGAATAAAGTGCGGGGATAATAGAAAGGCCACCGAGTCTGTCTGCCGCTTACTCCAACTTAACATAAGTCGTCATTTCTAACAATAGGAACTTACAAGAATACAAGTTTTAAGCGGACCTTTTTATTGTCTGTTTGAATGTTTAAAATGCTTTCTTTTAATGTAAAATATACAATCAAGCAAACATTATGAACGTTGTTTTTTAATATTTTACCAAGAGACTGCAATTATGTTTCGTCCAGTATTTTTCAACGTGCAGTGAAGTGTAAGTACGTTGATATAGTTATATTCTTTACAACCACTATAAAACTATTATGTATAAAATATTTTCAGTCGTAAATCACAGACGCGACAACCCAAGACACGGGCAGATATATGAACGAAGCGTTCCACTCGAGTGCACATTCAGACGTTAACTATAAAAACATCAAATTACTCATGAAAATTCTAGTTAAAGTTGAATAAATGAAAGCGGTTATCACAAATTATTTAACTGCAACATTCGGCACGCGGCCAGCGGACTGTTCGGTGAAATTCACTAAACTATTCAGGTCGAGAAAACCGCAGTAGCTCAGTTGTTCACGACTCTAGCTTCAGCTTATGGAAAAAATTTGATTTACTGATCTAATTGTCCGTAATAATTTGTATTTGAAATACATCTACTAATTTCATTTGATAGATAATAGAAAATGTTAATCGTTCGTGAATCTTATACGTTATAACATATTACAAATAGTTTCTTGTACCCAATATTTGCTGCTCCCGATATTTTTTCTGATTACATGCATTTAAAAAAAATCCCGCACAATATAATTCCTGTCATTATATAACTTATATTCAAAGTGATAACTGTTTCTGTGGAACATTTACTTCACATTAAAATTCTAAACACATATTTTTAACCACATTAGGTCTGTAAAAACGTGCATTAAAATGACATGAACAGCTTCCAATTTGCAGGTGGTGAACTTTTACGTCGACAGCTTTACGTGAGCTGAAACATGAGCAATGAGATTAAAAATAAATTATGTTCAGAATGAGGGCAGACATAAAGTATTCATGGACATATAGGAAACTTGTAACAGCTTGTACAGTATAAGAACCATTATATACTTCGAACTTACTTTAACTACTTACGCTATTAATGTTTTGCTTTGAAGTTACAAGTTAAGAAATTAGTTTGATTAGTTTATGCTTACGTCTGCTACCAAGTAACAATTATCGCCACAAATTTTTCAAGTTACAAAGTTTGGTAACTAATAATGATAGATGGGAAACAACTTTCAAGATTCGAGTAATTTGTAATTTGTATCATAAAACAATACAAGCTACAAATCATGTTTTTGCGAAGTATTATTTAGAAATCTTATTATTGGTGGAGTGGCGCAAATGTTTTTGTTTACAGGTAAGTTTAGAACAACGAAATGGAGGTTTCGACTTGGGCCGTTTGCTTCGGGTGAAGTACTTCTATACGAGTTACCCAACTTTGGAAAACTTGGCATTGAGTTATAGATTCCCAACTGCCTTCCAAATACTTATTTGTTTTGTACATTTTGACCGTAAACAAAGATTACCATGTCACACAGTTTCCTAGTATACCTCTATACAATCTTTCGTACTTCTGAAATTGATTTTATTTTCTGTTGTAATATGTATGCATTGAATATTTAGTATGTATATATTCTTTATATCACGTTTATGCATGTGATGCATGCATTCGTGTCTGTCTCATATTATGCCTCTTCAATTTTCCAAAATAAGCATTGGAACGCCTTTATGTCAATTGTATATTTACCTAATATCATTGCTTTATGTATAAACGAAGAATCGAAATTTTATATACGAAGTTTCAATAATATATTAAGACCTTACAGAGCTTTCATAATATACAAAGAGCATTATTTATTAAACGAAAAGTACATTAAATAGATTAAGCATCCTTTATACTTAGTTGCTGCCCTATAATATTTTTTACTCAACGATATATATACATTATCACAACACCATTTATTAGGCGCTCGTGTCGATTATAGTGCCACAAGTTGGCTGACAGAATCATAAATCTCTTATGTAGAAGAAATATGCTGACACGGATATGATGCAAATTGATGTCACACTACAGAACATTCTATATAACCCTAACTATGTTATTTTAAGTGTGTTCCATAAACAGATACAGACCTTTTTCCTTTTAATGTTTTTACTTTAAAAGATATTCCGTTTGATAATATAAATATTACAGCGCAAATTGGTTATTTTATTATAGAATCATAAACATTTACTTACAAGTACGTTTAGGCTGAAACTCGAGTCAACATTGATCTTTCCAAAAATAATCAAGTGTCTTCTAGAAAATACTTTCTTAAAATGTATCAAGTTTCTAGCAAGTATTCAGGGTAAGCGTTATCATCTAAAGTTTCGAGTTACGAAGGTCGATAGCGTCCTGTCGTAAAAAAGGTCGGATCTAGGACACGGTCGGGCTCACGTCGCGTCACCTTCCGTTCTATTTTATAGTGTCTCTAGGCCACAATTTATCTATTCTGCGATGCCCAGCTCTTAGACTAATTAAATGGAATATGTGTATGGCATATTATTGGAAGTTATAGTTTTGTTCCATGTAACTTGTATAGTGTATACGTTCTTTGGTTTATATTACAAGGGGGAACATGAATGCCCGTTACAAGATACCAACATCGAATAATTAGATATGGATTAGAGACGATTTTAAATGGAATTGCTAATGCGAATGTGATTATACTATAGCCGGATAAACCCTTTCGTCTTAGGTTGCCTGGTCCCAATCTCACATATTATTGTATAAAAGGTATTGAACGATGATTGAACTTACAGTAGGTACTTACGTTATCATACGATACTTTTAATGTCTACGCCACAACCCGTCTATGAATATAGACAAAATATAGTATTTTCCAAATACTATATTGTTGATATCAGAACTGTGAATATTATATTTATGAATTCGCTTCTAAGAAATATATTTTTATAAAATCATGCTTGGTAAACTTTTAAAATAACCCTTGATACTGGGAAACGCTTGACCTTCTAGTATTCGTATTAAAGAAATTTAAAAAGAATTTTTCATTTCATAGCCCAATTACCTTGCGTTATAATAAACAACATTCTAATATTTAACACTCGCTAATTTAGTTTTAATACAAGCCTTTAAGTTAACTTGCAAAACACGTAAACTCATAAACATAAAAAAGCGCTTTGCTAAAATTGTCAGCTCCTAATCTCAGTCTATTATCACCGAACCCAACCGTAAATAGACGCAGTGCACATACAAAACAACTAGAGCGAGGTAAAAACACTTGGGGTCTTTAGAAATCTATCGAGAGTGTAATTAAAACAGAGCAAGACTTGTTTTTGTTTTTATATCCGAGGTACCATTTGTGTGCGTAGAATGGTGTGACCGTATGTCATAGATACTGTTGGATTATAAATTTTTCTTATATTATTCCTGTTTGTTTGTATGAATGCTAACAAAACCTCAATCAGTTTTGTTGATTAGTATACCAAAAACAGTACAACCAAGCTCGTCAAATAAACTATTTCTAATCGAACAAAATCACAGCCTAAAGCTAGAGTTTGAATAGTTAAATTATTTGCGTTATATAATAATATTGTATAACTTTCCACGCATAACAATTCTGCTACTTTAAAATCCAAACATTGCAAGCACGAAACTTTTTCTATAAATCGTTAATAAGCTCTACCTATATACAAGCAAACATAGTTCTCGTAATAATATACTTAGGTCGGTGAAATATATTAAAGTGAAACTTTTATTACATCGTCTCAAACTTTTTGGTCTGTGTAGCGCATGTCGCGTGACGGTCGGCTGCCGAGTAGGTATAAAGCAGTGTTCGGAAAGTTTCACTTTTACCGTGGTTTCATAAAACCACACAACTTTTTTTTCCAGAAGAGCCAATTTCACTTAAACCATTTCTTTAATTGGTTTTACATTACACAATACAAACGGGATCAGCATTTAAGGCACTTCAGGTCAAGTTGCTCCAATAATGTGGGTCGCAGCACGTAGCTCTGCGAAATTATCTTCCCCGAGAGAGCCCGTCCCCGGCGTCTTAAGGAAAACGTAAAAACGAAAATAACTTACGCCTGCCTAAGCCATGTAAATATTTTTTTTGTATTAAGACGGTAAATATAACGTTTGTTCTTGTAGACGGTGGGCGTGTGTGCTCCCCCTTACTTTATGTATAACACTTATGTTTATTTACGTATCAAAAATTCAATTACAATTTGGCTTTGCACATGAAAGAACGTGTTATCGCACCTCTTGCCTTATATTTCGCACGTGTATACATATTAATGGCTAGGCTTATGTTAAAATATTAATACATGCTATATAAAATTACCTACCTTCTAACTTAACGACGTAAATTTTTTTCAAGGACAAAGATTTATATTCTTTTTTAAAACCGTGATAGAGATACAACCTAATAAATCTCAAGACCACAGAGCAGATAAAGTTTGATAGTTACGAGTTCAATTAAAAGTAGTGTATAACCGTGAAAGAAAAAATGCGTTCGACTGTAACTCCGGTGACCTCAGACCGCAAAGATATTAAAACTATAAAGTGCGGTGTGCGACCGATTCAGCTCGCCTTACGATTCACGACCCACCCGACACATTCTGCCGCTTTTTGCTAGTACCTCACCTCCAACATACCACTGAGCTTTTATTGAGCTATAATTCGTACCCGGCCTTTGAATGTAGCAGCAATAAATAAAAGGAATAACACAACTTCTTATTTACGGATACACGCGTATTTATTAATTTCGAACGTCACTTCAAATAAAACGTCTTAGCTTTCATCGTTGGATTTCCATTCCATTTTTTTCATTTCCTCCCGGCGCTTTTATACATAAGCAAGACTTAAGTAAAGTTCCATCCAATGTAATAAAGATAGAAAGAACATACTCAAAGGAAGCATAGAGAATATATGTGTGTTTATGACTACCCGCAGGGACTCGCACGTTGAACTTCCGAAGTAGCAGCGAAGCAAGAGGTGAACATAAAATGACTAAGTTATCGCTCTCGCAAGACATACGTTGTCGTAAAATTCTGACACGAAGCACCTTATATGAAAATAATCAAGAGAGAATCATCGTTTCTTCTTTGTGACTTCATTTAGATACATTTCAGTTGGTACGTTATTTTTTTATATTGTTTAATAAATATGAATGTTTTCAACAAAATAAATAAGTCAATTATTGACATAGATAAAGAAAAGTTATATTTATGATATAAACATGTTTTATTATACTTTCAAAACATTTTGAGATTCACAAGCAATTTCAGCACACCAGCCTTTTAGAACTAAAGTGAACCAGAACAATCAATGCCTCAACCCCAGAGGCATTTTTAAGATCACAGACGAAGGAGCGATCTACTTTTACTAAAAGATCACTAGCGACTTGTGCCAAATTCCGCTATATGCTTCCACGTGCACGCAATACCACATGTATAAGAATTTTTATCTTCTCCATCTTTTGAAAAGAAAGTCAAATATTATGAAGAATATTCGAAAATTTTTGAAGAATTAAATCCATACTCTACGAATCTATACGAAAAATATCTACAAATAGAATTATTTTAACTCAAGTGACTATTACTTAAATTTCTTAATTAATTAGTTATTACAAATACATACTAGATCGGGTTCATATGAAAAATTTAACGAAAATGATTGAATTTGGGATAACACTAATCTTGTCTAGACGAAATTTACTACCCCGCGACATTCTTCGCGTAAAACTTGATAAAATCATAAAAAGAAAACAAAAAATGAAGGTTTACTCATTACTTCTTCATTGTTTACCTTATCATTCAACTTACATTAAATACTAATTTATTGTTTCTAACGAAGTGCAAAAGCAAGTATTGTTTTCTTTGTAATTTTTTAACAACAGAAACAATAACAATTTACTATTCAGTGAGAACATAAAAACATTTAAAGCTGTTCAAATGAAATAACATAATGTAGTATCTAATTGAATAAACTTTATAGTACTTTAACTCCCTTGGCAGAAATACGAAACAAAAAGACTTTTAGTCGTTTCTTTCTATTTCAAATGTCAGTGAAGAAAGTCGTTGACCGTAGAAACGGTGACGCTAACTTTAGCTTGATAAAGAGTGGAAAACAATGCCATACTTTTTGTTGGCTACACTTCACACTAAACTACCTTTTGTGATGCCGCTGTAGAGGCAACAGAAATAAGCTTAAGTGTCCGTATTATTTAATATGAAAAGTTACGTTTTAAGTTATTATCTATGTAGCTAGTTACTGTAATTAGGGGTTTTATTACTTTCAGTACTAGAAAACGGGTAATGGCTGAAAATTGCATAATATTTTATTATTGTTTACACAAATGAAATCTAAAATAAGGATTACATTCTGTTGTTCCCTAAATTTCGTTAAAAATATACAAAAACATTTTAATGAATTCTTTACATTTTTGCTAAGTTATGTTTAAATTTTCAGCGTTATTTCTTAATATTACCTCTCTGGAATTATTTTAGGACTAAATTAAGCTTTGTTTTCATTAAAGACGATACCGCCACACCCATTCCCGTATAAAGATGGTTTAAAACAAAACGTTGAAAATAAACAGTACAAAATTTGCACTATAAGCTAACTGTTCACACAGTCCATGTTTTGTACAAGAGCTCAGAGCAAAAACGTCATAACTACAGAGAACTCTAACGCTACATGTTTTATCTATTCATTAAATAAAACTTATTTCATTTAATGACGTCATGAAATATTACGACCCTTATTTCAAACGTTTCAAGGAGATTTCAGTTAATTAGTTGACGAAAAGCTGAAATAATGAAGCTTGCAGTTAAGATACTAATTGCATTTATTTTTGTTAGCATTTATTTCATTTCACAAGTCAGACGTGTTGCATGTGCTTAAATAAAATGTAACTAGGTCAATGTTAAGTCTGTTTTGGTAGACAGATTTTATAATTGATGCCATATTATAATCAATGCTTATCAAAAAGTTTGAGTTTATCGATATTCACGGGTAACCCGTATCGAACAAAGGTGAAAAGTGTAGATATTTGGGTAACAATTATAAATGGGTTATGTTATACGTAGGAAAATGGTTTTACCGCCTCGTTACTACCTAAATCCTTCCATTAGTCGTTGTTTACTCAGTCGGTGCGGAATTCTTGAGAGGCCGACTCACGAAAATGCCCCATGAATATGCGATGACACAAACAGTACACAGTTTTTCCATTTGAAACCATAATGAACTTCACGCATACACCTTATTTGTTTTTTAATCAAAGAAATATTTAAATATTGAGCTACCTTGCGCTCCTGTAAGGAAGAGATTGTTCGTTATATTTACATTGTAAATCATTGTTACTAGAGCTGCTGCTACATAACATATTTATGGCGGCATTACGTCTTTGTGTAGGTATAACAATATATGCCATACATAATTCAACTAAAATTTGAAAAGTCTACTGTTCTGATATATTTCCTTTATTATTATGAGACTCAATGCTCAAATGATCTAAATTTTTTACTTAATGTTTTATTTTCTTATAGATTAATATTTTCCTTTTAATCATATAATGATAATAAATACTAAGAAGCTGATAATAATCAATTAATCAATATCCACGCCCTAACTCTATAATAAGTAGAGTCATATAAAAACATCATAACAGCAGAATGTACATTTTAATATAATGACTTTAAAATGGGATGCGTGTAGCATTTCATTATTATTAGCAAAATTTCAACTACTATTCATGAATTATTCAATACCCGGCTTTGTTAGGAACACAATAATACATCAATCAGGCACAAAGAATCTTAAACATTAAAAATAAACCTTTGTTAGTATTTCAACAATGTAATTAACTTCGTGCGACCCGAGTTTCTATTTTAACTGTGACGTCAATGTCGAGGTCATGCAAACTTATGACATCATTAAAAATTTATCAAGAAATTTGTAAATGCTAGTCCGTTTTCTAGTTTTATAATTATCACAAAATATGTTTAACTTTATACTTCTCAATAGAACAATCTTATTATGCATGTAAGAATTGTGAAGAGAAAACGGAATATGCCTTTATAAACAATAAACTACTTTGAATGTAGGGTAAAAGTGGGATAGATGCCCCACTTTTTGAAATAGCCTCATAATTTTAAAAACATGAATCTTATCTATACGAACACTTTATATGAATATAGCTAGGTTAATTATCTGTTTTGAATTACTATATATATTTTTTATCCTATCATTTATAGATAATGTGTAATAAACATTTTTGTAGAACACCTTTTTTGAGGATAGATGCCTACCTAGTTGGATAGTTGCCCCACCATGAAAATACTAAGGAGGATAGATGCCTGCAGAGTGGGATAGTTGCCTTACATACTCTATAAATGCGAAATCTAATAAAATTTATATGATAAACCAGCAAATGTCATGTTAACATAGTTGTTCTGTTGTCCAAGAATATACTTGCGCTCGCACTCCTTCTTTTCTTTTGTATTTTCGTGGCGTGGTTCTCCTACAATCAGTATAAGGGCAGATCATTAATAAGTAAGTATACATAACAAAAAAAGCAAATTAAACGAGTAAAATCGGTTAACGTAGAGAAAACCTCTGGCGCAATCAGGTAAAAATATAAACAGTACCTGTGATTATCGATAATAACATGTACATATGTATTGAGGGATAGATGCCCTTAGAGGCCCCTAAGGGCATCTATCCCTCGAAAAAAAGGGGCAACTATACTTTTTGATAAGGATAGCTGTCCCAGTATTTTTTTTTATTAAATAAAAGCAAAAGAGCCACTATTTTCACTTAGATTTGTAATTAATGAACCAGTGTATAGACATAATAAGAAATATAGTGAAATTTATTAATACTTATAAAGTTATGCAATGGCAAATATCAACCTTTTTAAATTTTAACGTGTTCGTGAAGTTCGCCGCGGATATTATAACACGCACTAGCGAAACACGTCTTCACCAAACAACAGCTCATGCGTACCCGAGGTGCGGGGTGATAGGAGCTCCTATTTAAATCATTAATTCGTAGTCACGACTCTGGGAAGTGAGGTTTTTTGAAAATGAGGCATCTATCCCGGTGCGGCATCTATCCCACTTTTACCCTATATGTACATATATTTTATATAAAGTCAAAAAAGATATTCTTATAAGTGCTATGCCTAAATAAGCTTCAGATTAACATTAAATGGAACGTTAATAGTGTCAGCTACGTCAATAATGGATATTTATTATAATTTATTTATTTTATTCAAAAGTAAATGGACACATTATAAAATTAATACAATTTCAATTTCTAAACGACTTTTACAAGCGGATTAATAAAACAACCTGTTTATTATTTCTATTGAGATATACACGCAAGGAATAAAAAGCTTCAGCAAATAAAGTTTCCAGTGAAGCAGATGATTATTTACTTGATAGTTGATATGACAGCAACGCAAACTTGTTTATCGTTTGTAAGCACGAAAGGTAGTGAAATGGCGCGACACAGAAAGTGTGATTTGTATTTACCTTTTAGTTTTTCCAGTGACATTTAACGCTTGCAAGCGCTGTTTGATGAATTATTTCTAGAAAGATCGACACTTAATACAACCGACACGTTTATTTCACCCACGCTACTTTATTGGAATAATATCGAATTCAATTTCATTATGTTTAAAATTTTAAATAAAAAATATATTTGAAACAGTAAATAAATAATAAAGATACATAACACGTACCTATGTATGTATTTATATTAGTAAGTAGCACGTACAACATCAACACTTATGAAATGGATACCTACACAGCACACAAGCGCAGCGTAATAATTAATTTTGTATCTCGCTTAACTTTGTCATGGCAAGTTGCCTCGAAATTCTGGATAAAAAACAGGTAGTTTAAACAGAGGCTCGCATCTACGCGACTATTGTAGGTGGCTGAATGCCAAATGAGTTTTGTGATGTAGTTCTCTCGTGAAAAGGCAGATAGTGAACTTTGCGACGTAACAGCCACGGTAAACAGGTATTTAGCATTCTTTCGCATTCACCTCCATTTCGTGTGTAACTTTCGTCAGAATGTCGAGCATATCCCTAAAATTTTCCACAGCCGAGTTTGTTGGTACTTAAGATAATGTTTGAAGTTTTTATTCGAACATTTGGCACGGTGTTTTGTAACAAAATCAAGTGAAGCCACGGTAAGGTGCAATAACGATCAAATTTTAAAAACCTGATAAGATAATTTGCATTGAAGACATGCATGTAAAAAAGGTTGCAAGTATGTTCGTTCCTTGTATCTTTTAACATTTACGTACTTCAACGTACTTCGGTTTAAATACAATCAAAATATATACATCTAAATAATTTAAAAACGCTCACTTAAACGAGGAATAAACCCGCAGTAGTTTGTGTCATAAACGCGGATAATTTGAAGCAAGTGTAATTTATATTTTTCATCCAACTGTATCTGGAACAGCGAATAAAACCTTCGCCACTTGCACTCACTCCACTTAAAATACCGAATTCTGTTGTGTGGAAGCATTCCACCGTGTCACTATTTGTTAGCTCTATTATTCGTTTTCACTGACAAGTGTTGCAACTTGTGTATGAAGTCTATATATTTTTTAAAGTGAAACTTTTATTACATCGTCTCAAACTTTTTGGTCTGTGTAGCGCATGTCGCGTGACGGTCGGCTGCCGAGTAGGTATAAAGCAGTGTTCGGAAAGTTTCACTTTTACCGTGGTTTCATAAAACCACACAACATTTTTTTGTTTGTTCATGCAAAGTTATATTTCGTTACTCTGTTTCCGCAAAAAAATCAATAAATTAATCATAAGTTATTTGCCCTAAAACTAACCTGACCCTAATTATTGTCTGTATGACATGAATACAAAAATTTATCATCCTATATATGTGATAATAAAGCAACCATAGCAACATTAAAAACACGTAGTGCAAGCTATTTACCTGTGTTATTTACATTATCGAGATTCAGTGGAATTGAATTGAAGCCTTGTTTTTATTTCTATCCTGAACTTTCGTACACGCCTCCGATTTCCCTGATATCGGTTATAAGTTATAACATATGCAACTAATTGTTAAAGATCTGTTTTCTGCTCGTTTTTTACCCATGCCTGAAGTATACTCGTGTTAGTAATGTACACAACATCTGAAATATTGTCTATCTAGGTGAATTCCCTAGCAACTCCTTAGCAACATTCCCGTGCAAATATGACATGATTCATTTCGTCAAAATATTAATTTCCTTTTGGTATATAAATATTCCATACACGGTTTCGCACGCGAGGTTCCCGGATAAATAGCCTTTATGGAATTTCAAGTACATTATCTATCTGCTGAATTCGAATTAGTCCAGTACTTTTTGATTTACATAATCTTTTACCACTAAATATAAGTACATATTTAACAAATTTTACAATCTATTACATAGATTATTAAATCCATCCTAATCAACTTCTATTTCCTTTGCTTCATACATTAAAAAATAAATATGCACGTGAAACGTAAATTATTCATAATTTAATACAATGATTTTATGAAAATTTAACGCATAATATGCCCCAGCAGGTACAATTATATAAGCGTTGTCAGTAATTACAGCTGGCGCGTTATAAATATTTGACTGTAAAATATTAATAGTTGTATTTCACGAATGTATGTACAACATTCTGTAAAATTATTAAATTGTGGACGATAAAGGAATTTTTGATAACAATCAAACAGTAAACAATTCTAGGAAAAATGAGCATGTTTAGAAATTAAAGACTTTTTAACGGATTTTAAACGCGATTTATTCATTCTATTATTTTCCCGACGTTTCGAACACTTTACAGCGAGCGTGGTCACGGGGAGACTGAGATGTTATACGTCTTGACGGTCATTCAAAAATTGCTGTTTGTAAACTACCTCCACCTATTCCTCCGTAGTTGGTATGTGGAGTATTTTTCCGGATGTTGGCAGTATTGGCTGATCGTGTCTTCTAGTCTTTTGGTATGTTTGACATGGGGTTTTAAATTCTTAATAACAGGATCCCAGGTGTTAGAAAGTTTCAAACCATCTTCTCTATTGAAATTTGGGTGTTTTTTAATTTCAATAGCCTCGCGCACAAGTCTTGGAAAAAATTTATTTTCTCTGGCAAGGATTTGTGGTTGGTCGAATCTTATGAAGTGGTTGTTGTCCAGTGTGTGTTCACATACCGCAGACTTCTTGTGACGCCGATGCTTGATATCCGCAATGTGCTCCTTCAGTCGGTTAGCAATGCTTCTTTTTGTTTGGCCGATGTATGAGAGTCCACAGTCACAGTCTAACTTGTACACGCCTGCTTCTTGTAGAGGAATATTACTTTTAATTGGTCTCAAGAATTGGTTTATCTTCTTGTGCGGCTTATATATAGTTTTAATTGAAGCTCGTCTTAGGATTCTTCCAATTCTGTCAGTAACTCCCTTCACATATGGTAGGTAGGCCGGTTGTCTTTCAACTGTATGTGGCTTCGTTCGACTCCTGTGATGCTGTGGAGGCGCCTGCAGCTTGTTGTTACGTAGTAACACCAAGCTTCATAATTAAAATGTCAAGAAAGGCTAGACGGTTGTTAGTTTCTAAGCCTTTCTTGACATTTTAATTATGAGGGGACGGGATGGCATGCTCAACCATACAGTGTATAGGAAAGCCACTCATACTGATAGGTACCTCAATGGTGAATCTCACCACCATCCTTGCCAACTAGCTTCTGTCGGTAAATCTTTGTTTCAGAGAGCCCGCCACCTCTGTGATGCTGCCCACCTCAGCGGGGAACTGCAGCATGTCAAGCGAGTACTACGTAACAACAAGCTGCAGGCGCCTCCACAGCATCACAGGAGTCGAACGAAGCCACATACAGTTGAAAGACAACCGGCCTACCTACCATATGTGAAGGGAGTTACTGACAGAATTGGAAGAATCCTAAGACGAGCTTCAATTAAAACTATATATAAGCCGCACAAGAAGATAAACCAATTCTTGAGACCAATTAAAAGTAATATTCCTCTACAAGAAGCAGGCGTGTACAAGTTAGACTGTGACTGTGGACTCTCATACATCGGCCAAACAAAAAGAAGCATTGCTAACCGACTGAAGGAGCACATTGCGGATATCAAGCATCGGCGTCACAAGAAGTCTGCGGTATGTGAACACACACTGGACAACAACCACTTCATAAGATTCGACCAACCACAAATCCTTGCCAGAGAAAATAAATTTTTTCCAAGACTTGTGCGCGAGGCTATTGAAATTAAAAAACACCCAAATTTCAATAGAGAAGATGGTTTGAAACTTTCTAACACCTGGGATCCTGTTATTAAGAATTTAAAACCCCATGTCAAACATACCAAAAGACTAGAAGACACGATCAGCCAATACTGCCAACATCCGGAAAAATACTCCACATACCAACTACGGAGGAATAGGTGGAGGTAGTTTACAAACAGCAATTTTTGAATGACCGTCAAGACGTATAACATCTCAGTCTCCCCGTGACCACGCTCGCTGTAAAGTGTTCGAAACGTCGGGAAAATAATAGAATGAATAAATCGCGTTTAAAATCCGTTAAAAAGTCTTTAATTTCTAAATGTATAATACTCGCGTAAAATCAAACATCAGAAAATACTATGAGCATGTTTTTTAAATTAATAGAAGTTTTTTAGTTGCGTATAATTCAAATGTAGTCATATAAAGAGTACATTTTTGTTAATCATAGTTATTTAATAATAATAAATTAAAGTTACAAAGGTAAAAGATGCCATAACATTATATTCTTAAAGTTAATAGCATCTTCAGCTGAAGAACAAATTGTAAGGCTACCGGTAACAGCAAACCGTAACACAATATAGCCAACATTTGCACAAACTTATTAGTATAATAACGTAGCTCTATGTAATGTTAAAACTAAATAAGAGGCAAAGCAAACTTAGTGCACAATAATCTGTTGGTGGCGAATCAACAAGAGGCGTCGGACGCGCAGCATTTCCATTATTTACCGTGGCGGTTTGCGCCGGTTTCCACACAAATGAATTGGACAATAAAGCGCCAAGCACCCGTCAACTTTTCCTTAATGAAACTTTTTGATAATAAAATGAAATGGGGGCACTGAAAAGTTTACCCGCTTAATCTTTGATCAGTTGCTTTGCTCTGTTTTTGTCACACTGCAGATCCAGTATTTTAGCGTCTCGAATAAAAAGTGGCTTTGGCGGCAGTTAGTTCGTTTTTCCATTTATTCCTCGCAGTTTTATATTTTCCGGGAAATTTTGTTAAGTTTCGTATTTTTAGTTTTTGAAAATACTTTACATTTGCAACATTGTTAGGTACCTATGTTAGGTGAAGAGCATAAATAAATTATGTATTAGTATCATTTAATGGTTTATTTAAAGAGGATTCTAGTAGTGAAAAACCATATTATATACGGATTACAGATTTAAATAATACATGTTTTTTCTTAAAAACTTTGTTAGTTAAGTGAAATTAGTATTATTATATTATGAATAATAAGTGTTTTTTGGGTACTAAAATCCAATATACTCAACAAATAAGATATTGTACCAGGAACAATACTGACAGCAGAATCCTTTTGTCAATCAAACGTAATGTTCGCAACATAGTAACTTATTTAATTAATCTTGAAACCCTCGACTCAAGCAAACTTTGAAATGGAATCAAATATGTATTTAATTAAACATCTTAGTTATACTGTGACATGGGTATGTCTATTCTCTATAGTTTATGCATGTAATGGTACTTTACCCATGCATATTATAAAATATATTAAATATAATTATTATAATTTGGAACTAAATCACTTAAAAAATGAATACATTGCTTAAATATGGTCTTCAAAATATTCAGATTTTAATATTATTTCCAGAACATTTTTCTATAACTCAAATGCGAAAATTCAAATCCCTAATGTTTAGCGCTCAACTTTTGCAAATACCAAGTTGGAAATAAAATAAAAAATTGTTTCCGCTGCTATTTAAGCGAAAATGCTTTAACCAAAAATTCTGGAAACGATTTACAAATAATAGTAATTGTTCCGCTTCTTTATAGTTATTTTTGAATGTTTATGTTCTTTGTTTTATTAATCCAATGAATAATGTAAATCGTCTGTACACTTTACTTACATTGATCTTGACTGATTGATTGATAGATACAAAAAAAAAAAACAAATAAATGTATAACTTATATTTCACAAACTAACTGATAAGATTTAAGGACCTTAGGAACAACATTTCACAGAAGTTGTGATAAAACAATATATAAACACAAAGAAAGTTGCCAGAGACTTCTAGAACCAAATAAAATTCGAAATTGAAAACTTACTTAGAGTCTGACAAAGCAATTCGCGCCTACATCTACACTAGCGAATAATAAATGAGACTTTAGGTACTAAGTTTTCTCAAATTCTAGATTAGGTTTCCGAGGAACGAAGAGAACATGTACTAATGCTACCTCGGAGTACAGTTAGAATAGATAGCCTTTATGTAGGTGATCTATGTATTTCACAAGGCTCGACTTTTACTCAAATTTCTAAAGTTAAATTACATTTTTTCGGCTCACTGTTATAATCGAAATTTGATGGACTTTATTCACTAATATGAAGTAGGTACACAAACACAAACACACACACACACACACACACACACACACACACACTCCAATACACATACTCCAGGCGTCCATGTAACGTGCGTCGAATCTCTACGACTGTAACCTTTGTTAAACTGTATTATATATTATGGATGTATATGAACATATACGGCACAATATAATACGGCTGGAAGTAATTTTTATCAGAAAGTAGCATAGTTTAAACAAGAACACGAGTAAATAACGTAAATTTGTGCTGCAAACTCGCAACTTACTCGCATATTTAATACAACTTGAATCCTTGACAATATTATATACGGTGTACAGTTTCCCCAACAAAGTATACTAGTCAAGGTATACACACTAATCCCCTCTTAATTTACATGCAAAAGACTACCTACTGGCGTCCTTAATTAGATTTTTTGGTGGTGTTCATAATTAACTCCGTGTAATATGAGCTACGGTAGTTAAAATGGCCGTATAATTCCTTTTCTTAATAAGAATTAACTTAGATTATGTAACAACCTTGCCTAAAAGTAAATAAATATTCGCAAAACAATCCATAAGGTGCTATTAGAAGTAACTTCTTTAGATTCAGATTACTTACTTATTATTTTTTTTTTTTTTTGCAGATAGGGCAGTAAGGCTCTGGGCGGTGGATTGCTTACAACTACGTTACAAGTCAGATTATTGGTCCATTCTTCTTTAAATAATGATAATATGCTCCTTATTACAATCATAGAAGAGTATCTGTATTATGTAGGCATGCAAACAATGTGCATGGCACTCACAGCAATATATTATGAGGGTAGCGCCGCAGCGCCATCGTCAAAAGACTATACAAAATTAAATTTAAATTATAAAAACACAAACTTTATAAGATAAGTTTATTTAACAGTGTCTATAAATTAATAATATTGATTCGTATTCGGTGTAGAAATGATGCGCTTGTTACCAGTATGTACCTTCTCTTTTAAGCTTTTTTATAGCTGTTGCAAAATCGACTACCGCTAGAGCCTGCAGAAATTTTAAGTAGGTAATTAAGTATTAATCGGGTAACATTTGTTATCTACACACTTGGGCTTTTATATATTTTTCTATCACTTCCTTATCTATTTTTTAAATTAATTAAGATCGGATTTACCATACTAACCTAACACCCGACACAAATTACAAACTATAATTGTGCTATATTAAGCTTCGCATTATAAATTAAATCGTTCGTACAATGCATGTATCCCAACAATGGACACTATGTAACAATATCGAATATTCTATTCAGTCAATATGAGATTATAAACTCAGTTTATGCATAGACATGGTGTAATACAGCAGAAACTCCGCTATTATTCGTGAAGTTATTTCAATAGATGGATGGAATTGGAGTGTACACAATTTATCTACCACGATGCTCTAGATCCATCCAAGTCCAACTCCACTTCCCTGATACAGATCCGCTTGTAAAATCTGATTCAATAAAGCAAAAGTTAGGACGTTTTTATTGTCCGTTGGAAATCTATTGGACATTGTTGGAAACGTTACAAAAACACAATAATTCAATTGTGTTTATTATAAAAACGAACATGATTTTTATTTTAGGTTAATATGAGGTTATTCGCTGTGACGACATTTTCAGGTGTGGTATAATATCATATGAAAAAAGTAACAAGAAATTTTCAGTGTACATTGCATATAAAAACTGATGGAAAATTAACAAAGCCTTTTTTAATAAACACAAAGTAAAATATTCCCGGAAAAGCAAAAAGAATTGCATGTAAAGCACTCAATTTAATTTATTGCCAAAAACCTTTAAAATTGCAACGTTGAACACGTTACTTGAAACTACATATAATAGAATGTGTTTATTCCAGTACTTTAATATGAATTGATCTTTTTGAAATAATATACTCAAATATCTTTATTAGATTATACGCATAAGCCAATAAAAGTCTAATTTTAGCTATGATTAAGGGGATATTAACTTAGTAATTACGGGCTTAAGCTTTGTAATATGTACATACTTATTATTAAGAACATATTGTAATGCGAAATGATGAAATTCTTATACGACATAGGTAATACATTCACAATTCTTTCGCTAGTTCATAAAGCAATTAATAACCATCAGACCTGGTCGTGTTTACATCAAATAATAATATTACATATTTACTGATTGGATCCGTATTTTATCTCTTTTATTAATTCTTAGAATTATGTACTCATTAGATACTCATCTGAAGTCTTCTTAATTACGACTTTGTGGAAATCGTGAGTAACGATTCCGTGTAATATTAAATAAGTAGCTCGTAGGTACATTAAGATAATATAAGATTACGAATATTTTTTTTATAAAAGAAGAACCTAATAAATATTTCATCATTTCATGCATAATATTTATAAAGTTACATTTATCTTGTCTGGTATAAATATGTGTATATTGAAAATAGCTTGTTTATCAGTAATAAAATGTCATAAAAGTGTTAATATTGATCGATTGTGGTTCAAGACAGAGTTGGTTGAAGCAGCGAAGACGCTCGTTCGCCGCCCGTGCACTCGCTCAGTGTTCAATGGCCCGAGATGAAGTCGATCTCATGAAATTCGGAGTCTAACCGTCCACACTCTATTTATTCGCCTTTATACATTCATCTTTGTGAATAAACCTTTCTTTTACCAACTGATTGGTTTTTACATGCACCATCTATATTTTATGCAAACCAATTTTTTCGAGCTTTTTTTTTTAAATTTCTAAACGTGATAATATAAAAATGAGTGGTCATTAGTGGAAGATTTATGTACTATAAATTATTATATTATGTACCAACTACTTTCAAATAAAGCAATTATATTTATATTAAACAAGAGGTGAACGTCCACTTTATTAACAAATAATTACATCGCAACATACGTCTCAAACAATTTAATTTCGCAAGTTCGTAACCCGGCGCTGTCGTTGAACTTTGGGTCAAATTTTACACCTCGATTTTATTTACACTAGTAAGTAAGTAGTTACAACTCGTAACAATAGAACGGTCAAAACACTTTGTTTTACAATACGCCGTGATAACCTAATGACCTTATAAAGCTGAGTGAACTCCTTTCATGACAAAACGCAATAGAAATTTTCACGTGGAAAGTCAATGCAAAGCTTAGCATTCTTAATATCATTTATGCATGCACGGCGTATATTTCATTCAAAAAGGAACAAAACCTTATAAATAACGGGTTAGAAATAGCATACACAATGTAGAGGTGTGCTTTTTATTTTTATATCGTAATTTATTACCAGCTAAATGAATAGCTTTATTTATAATTCTATTAAGAATAATTTCATAGCTATTTGTATAAATTACAGTTAAAAGCTACGAATGTTATTATGACCTTTTTTGAACATGATTTATTCAAATTCTTTGTTAATATTTAAATAACGAATATCGGAACATGGAAGGTTTTGTTGGAAAATTCTACTTCTTTTATTCGTTATATAACCAATTGTGGAAAAACTTAAGGCATAAACAGCTATATATATAATGTTGTGACTTCAGAATTTCCAAGATAGCTTGAAACTTGCGCACCAGTACCTTCGGAGATAGTAAATATACATTGTACAATAGAGCATTTTTGACAATCTTATTCTGATACCATAGATACGCTTTCAGTTTTGAAAACGAGTATTTAATTTTTATTCATGCAATGTACCTAGGTACCAAGCTCGTTTCATTTTTCAAGTATCTTTTTGTACCTTTTTGTTATAATAATTACAATTTTTCATGTGAAATTATCTGCAAAAAACCGAGGAGTCTGATAGTGAATGCGTCCATACTCCATTCCATAATCAATTCTCAACCTACGCCACTTATTATAAGAAAAAAAAAATTCTGAACGTATAATACCTAAAAATAAATTAATAATGATTACTGTTATAAGACAATGCTTATTTTAAAGAAAAAACGATCGAAATTTTTTTGTACTCACTTTGAATTATTTTATTCGTCTAAAAACTTTGTATACCTACCATACATACATTTGCAAATCTTTGTAAAGCTCTAAAAATTATCCCGTTCCGGGGTGCTCTTCTATGTCTGAGCCTAAAATGACGATTTGGTTTTTTATATTGGATTCTGCAATGGTTAAATTAATAGATATTAAACGCAATTGCGTCTCTTTATGTAATTTATTGTATTAAAAATACCATATTAATATTATATATGTTGAATAACCTCATTGTACGTTTTAAAATAAATTACCTTTTTGTTATCTAGACACTATACTATCGGACCTCGTTCTACGAACAGCTCAGCCGCACCTAGCTACACTGCTAACACCTACTAGTGAGGTTAAAGTACATAAATAATAATTTAATATTTAAGTACTACATTAAATGGACCATACCTATATTTTATAGCAAAGGGAAAAGGGAAAGCAAATGAACATATACATCGCCTTATCTAAATGTTTTTCTCTAACTAAAAGTAAAGTCAAGACGCTCAGATAACAAAAAAAAAAGTTAAATGTATATATGTATGTAATTTCAATTAGAGATAGGAAGAAGAAAAAAATTGTGAAAAGGTGGGCTGGAGCCCTGACAAATTGACGTAAGACTTCAGTATAATATTGTAAAAGGCTGGTATTAAGGAGAATCAACATATTAAATGTTATATTTCCAAGATAAGAAATATGTACTATAGATGAAAAAATAAGAATATATTGAAACAATGAACAAAAAACAAATGAAAATATGAAGTTATATTGATGTGCAAAATGCATTTTGACTAACTAAAAATCGCAAGAAGCACTACAAAAAATACTTTATTTTAAATGTTACATTGAACACATTCTATCTACAAAAATCGATACAAACAAAACTTCTACTACATTCCTCAACTAGGCAAGTGTCTCGACTTGACCCAAAGGTCATCTGGATAAGATCGCTCCGTAGCGATAAGCACAATAAGTACACAATGTCTTTCTTGTTACATATCTTGAAATAAAGGATCAAATGCTACGAATGGTCATTAATTGAACGTACTCAGTCACAATAATTTAAAAGACAATGTTTAAAAAAATAATAGTTCATATACTTTAAGTATAATATACATTAGTTTGTGATATTGTCGCCCCGTGCCACAATGCAGATTCCTATTCGTAGAAGAGCCACTTAAATCCCCGACGAAAAGGAATTCGGATAGTAGATACCTATATTATTTAACAGTAAGTGCTGACATTCCTGAATCTTAGGATCAAATCGATTTTATAACGCTTCATTTTTTTTATTTTGAAACTTCATTAACTGTTTCAAAATAGTCATATACAAGCCTTGTAAGCAAAATAAAGAATACACAAGGAAAGCTGGATTTAATCAATTACTATTTGAACAACTGAAAATACCTGGAATTTACAATTCGTTGTTGAAAAAGGCATTCGTTAACCGTTTTTACTGAAAACGGGAATCCATTAAGTCTGGCAACAATAATGTTGTCCGTATCGCTCAATAAGCAGAGCTATGCGTCCCGATTTCCGACGCTGTAATGACAACCTTTTGAGTCGGAGCCGCCTGGCGCGCATTGCCCATCGACCGAACTTAACGCGAACAGAACAAGCAACAAAACAGTAATTGCGAATCGGGACCATGTCCGCATGCAACTCAGCAACTGTTGCGTTTTATGTCCAGAGCTCCGCTAATGAATGTGCTGTGGAGCGCCGCGTACACAAACCTCAATGCTTTTCATTTATCATTTTTGTTTCCTAATATGAAACGACATACAACGCTAATTAGTATTTCGTCGTTTTTAAACTTTCCTCACATGTTTTATTTTTGAAAACACGTCTCATTTGCTTGTGTTTTTTCTGCTGTTAGTTACTGATATTTTATTAATTACAAATATAACTTCAAATTTATAGTATAAAACACAAGCTGCATATTATGATTAACACAGTTATTTCACAAACGTCACCGTAAGCAAATAGAACGGCAGAAATAAAAGGCAAGTTAAGTGGCTTTATCTATTTACTTTGCAGGCGGCCTTTCTTAATCGCCATGTAAATGTAACCTCGGCCTTACATTCTGAACCTAACGAGCTAATTTAGTAGCCCCTTGAGGACAATTTTCCTTATATACGTATGGACCGATTCAAGGAACAATATATATGAGGGGTTGCATTATTAATTAAACGCCAATCGTAATGGTTCATTACGCGTTAGAACAAGTCAAGTAACAGTAATAAATAAAGTTAGATTTCCTGGTAATACATGCCCATAACAATACACATGCCTAGCTATAATGAATAATAATAATTGTTACAAGATATGTTTCGATTGAGATACTTGCAGATAAATTATGTTTAGATAGCTTTACTAGCTTTAATATTTAGATACCATAAAACAAAGTCGTCTGCTGCGTCTATCTGTCTGTGCCCAATAAACTCAAAAACTAATGCACCGATGAAGCTTTTCCATTAGTTTTCTCTAATGGATTGCCTGGTTCTCAAAAAAAGGTTTCAATACGTAATGTTTTAAATTTTAGACAATGCGGGGGAAGTCGCGTGTCTTAAGCTAGTTTTATTACTCTTTTTGTATTTGTATTAAAATAATTGTTTTATTTATTTTATTGTAATTTTTATTATATTGTTATTTTTTAATTTTAATACTGTAATTAATTGAATGACGATTTAATTTTTAATATGAATATGAATTGTTTACATTGTCTATAAATAGATATTTTCTTATGTTTGTCAAACTATATTTTTGTGTAGATATTATTATCATAATTATATAAAAAAAAAATTGAATTTTTGTGTCGGTTTTTATGTACTTTAATTTTATATTTTAAAATTGTAATCTGAATGCCGATTTTATTTTAATATGAATGTTTACATTGCTGATAAATATATATTATGTGTTTCGAACTTTATTTCTATGTAGATATTATTGATATAAAAAAAAAATAATTTTTATGTATCTTAATTTGATATTTTTAAATTGTAATTTTGTGTGCCGATTTTATTTTAATATGACTGACATTATTATTATTTTTTTTAAAGATGTTTTATTGATTATTATTTAATTTTTGTGTAGCTATCAGTTATTTTTTTTATGTTCTTAAATCATAACCGTTTTTTAAGGCATGTGGTATTAGCCTATAATTAATTGTTGCACTTGATATGTTAAATTGTATTTTCCTTGTATGTCTATAATTAGTGTTAACAATTGTTGGCTATCCTTTGTAAAATAAATAAATAATAAATTTTTACCTGTGTTCCAGACTGAATTGAAACAGAATGTATTAAAATCATGCGCAGAATCTCCTTCGCTTTGTAATGGCACCGGGCACCCAATAGATGCGCAGGATCAAAAGACATTGAGTGTTTGACAGCTGTCATTGTTATTTTGACTCTCATACATCTCTCATAATATGTTTTTTATCTGAATGAATTTATACAATTGCGTAACGGAGCATTTACATCAAACGAACATAGCTAGAGCAAGAGCATTCTTTCGTGATCTTTTAGTGTAAACTAAAATTCGTATTCAGTGTTGTTCAGTATAAGAACATTGCATAGAATCTTTAAGAACAACGAAAGGAAGATCTACGCTTAGCTTAATCTAAATGCACCATTTAGCTCGTTTTAGCTCGTTTGATGTAAATGAACCGTTAATTGACAGCTATTAAACGCTAACGCTGTACAAAAATTAAAAAAACATAATATATATACAAAAAACAAAGTAGTCGTATACCGATAACGCATTAGAATCTCTATCATTTGCATGAACAATGTTTGTTTTAACCTTGACAGCCAAATTGTGCAAATCGAAGACAACAGATGCAGTCAGGTGGCAAATAATAGTTTACTATTGTTTAGTTTATTGAGTTCGACCGCAATATAACTGCTCTAAACTGATAAACTGCTAAAGCAGTTCGTGCATTGCGTACAAGAATTTTGTAATGAAATCGCCGATAGCAACAGCGAGAGCTTTAAAGCTGTCAAGCTCGGTTGTATTCAGCTATTTGTGTAAGGAGTTTAATTCGTAAATCCATTTATAACGATTGACGATTATTAAAAAAAAGTATCTTAATGTTTATATCTGTTGATCGCAATTGATATAAATTACATTTTATATTTAGAGTTATCCTAGTGTAGGTTAAGGTATGTGAACTGACATAAAATTTTCTACAAGTCTGTAAATTAAGCTATTAGTCTCGAAATCATTGAATGGAGTAATTGAGTAATATCACAAGTTGTGTAGCCTTCATCTATCTTCAGCCGTGCATCCAACATCGAATCAAACTGTTTTGATGTTTCATAGCGCTATGCACTGAATACGCAATCCGCAAAATAGCAAAGTGCAAATGGACTGGCTGTGTTGCTGGTTCACGGTAGATGGTTTCCAAAACTAGAACTGAAAACCCCTGTTACCGTTAATCCTACTACTATTATAAAGGCGAAAGTTTGTAAGTATGGATGTGTGGATGTTTGTTACTCTTTGACGAAAAAACTACAGAATGGATTTGAATGAAACTTTACCACAATATAGCTTATACATCAGAATAACACATAGGATAGGTTTTATCCCGGAAATCCCACGGGAACGGGAACTATGCGGGTTTTCCTTTGAAAACGCGGGCGAAGCCGCGGGCGGAAATCTAGTTGATATCTAAAAATAGTTAAATGCTTTTAGAAAATAGTACAAAAGTAATCTAATGGACACTACAAGGATTATGGAAGAAATAAAATATTAATAAATCTAATAAAACAGTTTTCTTATACGTGACGTGGTCTTTCTATTTCTTTCATGTTATTGAAAGTTATGTATGATAAAATTTTTATGTATGTAGTAAAAACAAGATGTAGTAGGTCTTATAAATTATGATCATAGAATGGTAAATCATATTTATTATAAACAGAAACCAATATTGCAAATAAATTGAATTATATGCATAGTTAACAGCATGAAGAATAACTTTAATTGTTTGCTAATTATCATTCAAAGTATACTACTACTCTTATTCAAGCAGTGTTCCCAGTAACTATTGCAAGAGTCAATAAAAAGTTCTGAAACATGTCGTTTAAGCTTAAAGTTGTAATGTTATGAAACTACGATAAACAAAACAATGCATACCGAACGGAACATCCAAGGTTTTCGAGCGGCTATCATCCCTTGTTTATCAAACTATCAAACTGAGATGTTTACGTAGCACTTAATTGAATTAAAATAGATGTAGTGGTCGCGAAAAGCGCGATGGTGCAAAGAGTACAGCGACGTAGCGTCCGCTCTCACAAGCGGAGCGGCCAGCACTGACAGGTCCATGAGGCCTCCCGCCACCCCTCAACCATCCCTAAAGCTTCATCCTTCGCCCCTGCCGATAAGGTGCAGCTTTCCGCCTTCGTAAAACTGCTGACTATTTCTCGGCTAAGCACCAACTTATTAACATAAAGTAAATGAAGATGCACTGAGTAGCAGACACTAAGACCACTCATTGCGGCGCGGAAAAGAAATTGCAAATGCATGCAATTTGCTCGCTATTTTTAAAGATTTAAATGCATTTTAAAAAGTTATTCTTATATTTAATTTTCCTATAATAATAAAAAGATTACATGCAAAATTGTATTTATAACGTAAGCGATGCCCGCCTATCAACCTCGCATACGCGTCACGCCGCCCTATTAATGAATGTTCTTTGAAATACAATCTCTGACATAATTTTTCGGCTCTTCTTTGTAAACGTCAGATTATTTTCCTTTTAATTGCGTAAGGAAATTTTTATTTTTACTCTGCAATTGATGTAGGCGAATAATCAATTACGGTAGATTTATTAAACGTATAGAAAATTTCAAGAAAGAGTAAACTGATCTATTAAAATACTGATGTTTTCTCTTCTACAAGTTTTTTACTTAAATTTTCAAACTAATAAACAGGCTATATTATGTTCCGGACTCTTTATGTACACATAATGTAATATTTACCGAAACGGAGTACAAAAGAGCATTTTTTGCATATAAATAAAGGTGATATAAAATCAATCTTAAACGTCCGATATTTGTTCTTATGTTCCAAAATGTTAACCATATTTAACAATTAATTGTCGACTTGACGACATTGAACGAAGTGACCGCTCTGGCACGTAGACAGCACATAGACATAGACGTTGGAACTGGGTCGATGTCACATACGTAACATCAAAAGTACTAATGATAATATAAATGAATCAGTCGTTCATTTAATGTAACACAGCTGAAATATCTATCAGAAGATAACAAGTTACAAACATAAAACATGAAATTCGAGAATTTCAACTTTTATATTTATTAGATACTCTTCGCTCTTCATTTTTATTAGCAATAAAAATTATTATAGTATCGATTTAATTCAAGGACAAATATTTAATTTTCACGACTCAATATTATAGGTACGTACTTTATAATATCACAAGGGTAATTTTCTGACGAAAGAGATATTTAAATTGTAACTAGGCTATATTTTAATAGACATCGTTAAATAATTCAACCCACAAAATTTTAAGTTACTATTAAGGAGCTTTAGAAATTATTAAGGCGACTTTATCGTATTTCGCACAATAAAACATAACCTTGAAAGTTGAAACCAGCCGCAAAGCGTTAAAGAATTTTATGCAAGACTACGACGATCAGTTGTTCTGGTTCTTTGTTAAAAATTCATTAAAATTGTAAAAAGACGTTTTCACAATAGAGAATTCATTCGCAGCGTGTCAAATAGATTCATCCATTGAATGGACGAACTTTTTACCGAATGGAGTTTGTGTTAATATATAATTGCTACTTTTATTTACTGGATACGATATTTCCGGCTTAAAATTGATGTGACAATTTTATGTAATTCCTTATACAATCTACATTATTTTATGTGTGTAATATAAATCATTTACCTGCAATAAAAGCATGACTGTCAGCTTTGAAAATTGGAACATAGGTACATAATACTAAAATATCTACAACACAATACTTGTTTAACAAGATCCCTACTTATTGAGATTACCAACAACAACTTAATTCACAAAGTGGAGTTTTAAACATTCTTCATTCATTCAAGAGTTTTATTATAAAATAAGTTGTTCAATGACGTAAGGAAATATTTTGGCGGGTACTCATGGAGCTCCTTCAGTGGCCGAAAGGTCGGAAGCTACGATTAGCCTGCGTTTCAAGTCTTTATAGCCAGTCATTTTCCAAGTAATGTGCCGCTCAAATTCAAATTGGGTTTCGCCAAATCTCTTTGTCTTATAGAAATACTGTTAAAATTTCAATAATTTCCGTCAAATTTGTGAATACTTCAAAATCTATTACAAAAATATTCCCTACAAATTCTATTAGAGATTTAAATTGGCCTTTGTTTCGCACGATGAAGAAATTATCTTTGAGTGCGTGTCTTAAATTATTAAAGTAATCCTCGTTAAAATTCCATCACCCCCGAAAACGTTTACGTTTTAATATTATAATACTTTTAGCGCGTCTTATCTAATTTACTAGGAAAATTGAAAATTTGTGTCAAGTAGGTTCTTACTTAGTGTATTTTCATTTTAACATCTTTCAGTGTATTCATTTCTTGTAAACTAAGACATTTTTTCACTTAATTTTTATACTATGGGTTACTTTATTAGTCCCAAACTATAATTTTATTTACCGTTGATAAAGAATATGTTATAGTTATATGTAAAAATTTATCCATCCGTATACAAGAGACATCTACATGTTATTCAAAATGTAGATAACTATTTATTTATTAAGAACCAATACCTACAAGAGTGTAAAACCCAAAAAAATAAATATATAGCTTTGCACCCCGTCGCGGTCGTAGTGTCAGTGTGGTACGCTGTCGAAGATTGGTCGTAACCACTTAGAAACCTTCGGCACGTGTACAACACTTTTTTGAAGATCATCACGTCATCAAATGGATTGTTAATAAATATAAATTTAAATGGCATATTGACAAATATCCATTTTTAAGTATATAGATGATGAAGGGAGAATTTAAGAAAAATACATTGTTGTTATAGCTAAAAACACAAAATAATGACATTCGACATCACCAAATAATTTTATTCATAGAACAAGGCGCGCACATTATATTATGGATGAATTTTAGGTAATTGCCTATAATGATATTTCCGACCCACGAAAACTTATTTGTCAATGGAGGTGTATATTAAAAATTTCAATTTCTATTAAAATCAAGATATCCAAAACCATGATGGCTTCATACAAAATATGCACCTTCAATAATATAATTAACAACTTCAATAAAATTCTCAATTGACTATTAGCGAAAAGTATTATGAAATAAACGTAAACGACTCTTTGATGCAATCAAAATTCTCTTGTTTTATCATATTTAAATGTTATCGAGCACCTGGGGTTTCGATTGTAAAATCCTATTTTATAATTTCCGATGAAAGCTCGCACGCCAATAGGTACAAAACGCGGTGCTCAGGCCGAGCCTGTACTTGATATTTTTATAGCTCCTCCATATTATCATGAGTTATTGCGGGGCAATTTGAATATGAATGGAGCTTTGACAGTTTCATGTCGCCCTGTAAAGATGGAAAATGTATATGTGCTCGGCGCTCGAAATTATTTAACCCAGAATAAAGATATTTATAGGGTACCCGTCGAATATTTTGAATGACATGTTAATATTTATTCGCATTTTCTTTCCAATTCTACATATTACTTTACTTTTTCGCATTTTCATGCGTGCTGTAATGTTTTACAAACCTCTACATAATGAGGAATATTTAAGCCAAGTGGGAAAGCTTCTTGTAAATCTTATATGTATTATCATATCTATCCATTTTCTAACTTAAAAGAAATATTCAAAGAAAGGTAGAGTACCGAACGAAGTACTTGACACAATTTCTAAAATGAGATTCCCGTCTTACAATTAAAAACAACCATTAACACTGAGAAGTTATAAAAGTATGCGTAATATGCGTTTCCATACTCGGCGTTAATTTCTCCTTGAAACGTGCTCACAACTTAGGTCATTTGTGTAGCAACTCTTGCAAGCTTATCGAAAATTCTGCAGACTTGACATGTATTTATAATGAAATGATAAAACGACTTCCTAAGAAAGCTGCAGTATTATCTAATGGCGAATTATACCTATACGCCGTTGTCGACTGCAAGTAGGTATTGAGGATAAGAAAAGGGATGATAAGGACAATGGAAAACGCTTTTACGTGATTCCACAAAAATGCTACCACCTTAACGCAGATGCGTTTAATGCAGATCGTGACCTACTTCGGCTCGAAGCCTGAAGCATCTTTGAAAAGAATTTTCTTTGTTTTTGTTTGAAAATGTATCATTTCATAATTAATATGTTGAGTAACAAAAATGCCCAGTAAATAATAACATGTTCTACTGTTTATGTTACAATAAATATTAAAGGTTTTTATGTCAATTTGTCTGCTATATACTATATAAGGTACTCAATCATTACCTGAAAGAAAATAATTTACACTTTATTCATTCGACTTGCGTTGTTCTATTAACAATAAAATTACAATGAAATGTATTTATACTGGTAGCTTTGTTTTATTTCTTACGATTACTTCATTACTTAGCGGCTGACCTCTGAATACGCGTTATTTCATTTATCAATATAAAAATGGTAACCGTGATATTTTATTCATACAATTTATGATAATATAAACAGCCAAGTATGCATATTTCAAATTCTATAAGAATAACCATATTTATTTTATATTCGGTATAGACCCTTAAGTTAATATAGGTTTATAGTGTCGACGTTATATATGAGAGCAAGGATGGAGCGGTCCCTACTTGTTAAGCCAAAAGGGTTCTTGCATTACGATTATTATAGGTAAAAGGACCATATTAATGTGCTGATGTTGAACCTTTTATGTTATAATCATTTCAGTATAGATCGGCAAAGTCCTTAATAGGAGTTCTTGAAGTTTGTAAGTCAACACATTTGAGATAGTGGATGATGTGAATAACAATAATATTTTAAACCACCAAATATAAAAAGCCACCACCAGATGTGTTTCATTATTACATCAACTTTATACCCAACTTGATGTAATAATGAAAAGTTCAGTCAAAAACAATAAATCGGGAAAAAATATATCAACTTTAAAGTCATTCTTTGTATTGTTCAATCTTTACCAATTTAGACATCTATTAGTCAGTTGTTTAATAATTTGTGTAGTTTGTATATTTTTTTGTTATTTTCATGTATAAATATTTGCCCTAAATCAAAGTGTAGGTAATATTGAATTGAATCATATAAATAAAAATATATATTATACGTAGTATATTATTATTAGTCTGTGACTATACTATACAGAACAATGAAAGACAGGTTCATTAAAAAAATATCAATTTAAAATTTAAATTGAGATAGTTGATAGGCTCATACGTTTATATAATATGCTTTCTTTAAATCCGAGGAATATTTTTGTTGCTAAGATAGTCTATAGGATTGAATAGACAACGATCCACTTTACTTTGGCAACCCTGTGAGCTACATCAGCAAATTGTATATTAGAGTGCAGTGTGCAGCTCTGAACTTTCAGAAAAGATATTCCAATTCTTTGTGTTCTTTTGTACATCTGCAAAGAAACATATGGCATTCGTATTTATATATTTTAATATTTTAAAATCATGTGTATCTTTTTAGTGATAAATATCAATTAATATTTTCTTTCAAAATATCTACGTCTACGTTGTAGATGTTGTTGTAAAATGAGAAAAAATATTATCTGCAATATTAGTCTCTCATAACTTACTTGTATAAATAAAAATAGTCATACATTATCTAATTATAATGTTATTGTTGTCTATACCTACCTACATGTTTTGCAATTTTTCGCTCTCAAAATAAACATTTGGTTACAACTATAAGTATTTAGATTTCGTGTGTTTTGTTACAATGCAGTGAAATCTGAAACACGAATAGGACAATTCTAATAATAGAAATAAATGTACAAAAAGACTCAATTAATATGTTGTTCATGTTTTATTTTCCAAAATTACTTAAAACATTATACCAGATTGTTCGATTATAAATGTATTTTAATACAACTTGAGTTACATTATTAAATTGTTGTATACGATGAACATTTATAACAGGCAGGACAGCATTATCAGATGATGCATCCCCTGAGCCTGTAAATATCCCAACGCGCAGCGATTTGCCCGCGCTCGAGGCCAACAGCCCTACATAGCAACCATTACACAAATATTTCAAGCAAAATATCCTCACAATAAACGAAAAATAATATTCACTGATTACAGTAATAGCCTTACATATTACAATTGAGAAAAGGCTCTGATCCAAATCCAATTTCCATTAAGTTTCCGTATGAAGGATGTTACCGAGAATACAATGATTTTTCGAAGTCCTTTGGGGCAACAAGTTGATGAAATATTTGTTCAATCGCGTGTGTAACATAGTTTCAATTATTTCACTTCAACCAAGTCACTCGGCTGAAATAACAACAGTACCTACGACGGACGTGAATCAGCAATAAATTTCAACGACAATTTATCTGCTTCATTATTGCTACAAAATACTCTTCGAACAAACTAAAATGGAACAAAAAACTTTATTAATTCAGAACAGCTTTCCAGTTTAAAAATATGTCTATCTTTATAGCATTCATTCATTATATTTAACCAATTACATTGTACTAATTGACCCACACACTCGAAAATACAAAAAAGCAATGAACTTGGGAATCAATAAATCAGTATTAATATAATATTTATTTATATTAATACTTAACTATTTAGTAATGTTAATTCACAATTCACACTGAAATTAGTATTTGAACGGTAGTATCTATGCTGTGCTATGATACAAGAGAAACCCATAATTAATCTTGTCCAACGTGATAGCTGTCCAGCTTTCACGTTAATATTAAATTATTATCAAACTGAATTGGAGTTTAATGATGATTGGAACAATATATCGTACAATATTCATTGATGGATAATAATTATATGCTGTACAAAATTAATGAAACTATCAAAATATAAATGGTAGGTATGTAACATGTCGAAGATTCCTAAGTCGATGTTAAAAGTAGGCAGCCGAAGTGACGAGCTACTACATAATTCATAAACATGGATAGCATCTTCACTGCATTTCTGAAGCTAAGAGCTCGAGCGCTGAGAACTCTTCATACTCTGAGCATGCTATCCTCTCAGGTTGCTTTACGTCATCCGTGAGCATGCCTTGGGAGAATGTAAACAAATCATTTGATAGCATCACAAGAGATTTTCAATATTTCATGACCAAAAATATGCAACCTTGATAATTTGATAAAAACATCTATAGTTCATAAAAAACGTGAATTTTAAATTTTAACATTGGTGAGTTAAATTAAATACTAAAGCAAAATTTATGAATATATCACGCATAGGTATATACCTAGGTACTTATTTAAAACGCACAATATATAAATATATTTATATTTTCTGCTAGCGGTCCACCCCGGCTTCGCCCGTGGTACATGTTTATGTTTTCTTTCCATAGAAACCAGTAAACATTCGTATTATTCTTTGTTTTGATAAGGTTTTGTTATTAAATATTCACAAGCGAACTGGTGTCATTGTCATTCATGTTAAAGGATTGAAGTACTTTTTGTTCAACTGAAAATTAGGCTGAAACTCATTTAGAACATTTTAACGCAATATCGAACAGGAGTAAAAACAGTGTGTACCCACTTTAAAAAGTCATGAGCACGAAGCAGCTCAGCGCTAAGAACCCAAGTGTCGTAGAGTCGTTAGAGCCGTAGTCAGAACAGCATGCGCGATGCCTCCCGCCAGATTATTTAGTTAAGAATCTTTCAGAAAATCTTAACAAAACTTCTCACCACTGCAGTTGTTTAAACTCCTTATATTAAGATGTACCGACTGTAAACAATATACAATCCTCCACGTACCTACAATCCTCTTCTGATATCGATTTTTAAAATTATCACGATCATATTAAATCTTGATTTGAAAGTAAAAATACTTTTCAAAGTAAAATTAAATCAAGAAGAAAATGCAAGCGTTCGAAAATTCAAACTCATGGAAATGCGCTAGATATCAGATCCGCACTTCAGTGAACAGCTTATCTAGCTTTATAGGTACGTGCTTTCGCAAATATGTGTGAACTAAATCCATTTATATTCAGCTCAGACAGGTATTATTAAATGTTTCAAACGTTAAATAGGATTATAATTTCCTCAGGAATGCTCGTTGAAATTTGTTTATCGCCCATATATTGTGAGGAATAACCGAAGCCGAGTCTGTATTCGCGGGCGGGCGCGTACAGAGATTTACAAGCGTCGTTTTATAAACAGGGCAGCTACAATGAAGTTCCGATAGAGTCCGCACTCCGCAAGGCACGCGGGTATCGACGCCGTGCATCGCGCTCGCAGCAGCGGGTGTATTGAGAACATATTTGGTCGTGTATCGGCAGTAATTGGCTGGGAGCGGGCGGATCGATCGCCCGATGTGACACAAATACCTCGTTCCACCACGCAATCACCCTCTGTAATCCACTATCGACCTAATTGTTTTTTCTAATGACCAATGTTGGAATCAATTATTGCAATCCATTACACCTTGTTGTTCATTTATTAGCTCATTCGACTGAACATTAATTACTTTGATTTATAGCCATTCATTGTAGAATGTATGTTAGTAGGCACAATCACAAACATAAGTATAATAAGAAATACCATATACCAATGCCATTAACACGAACTTACGTACATACTCCACCATAACTGCAACAACGCTACCGCATATTTTTCTTCACGGTAACGGAATGCAATTATGCTTAATCCCATCCATTTGCGTGCTAAGTGATTTAAACTTAAGAATCTGACTGAAATAGAACGTGCAAGTCTTGAAATGGCTTATATTTCACCCCACGCCCCACGGCAATCTCCGAGGATTGCTCTTGACCTGCAATGCAAAACGTCCCAACAAAAGCTTGCATCAACACTGTAGCACTAAAATGAAACAAACTGAAACCTTTCTGAACACATCAAGTGTTCATCATATTTAGGCCATATCTCGGAAACATTTTAAAAGAGCTCTACTTGTTGAAGAAAGTTTTGTGTATAAATTTCATAATTACCTCTATACTGAATCCGTAATCACATAAATCCATCAAACGATATTTTATTGTTGTATTGTTAATCTATATCATGAAATTGACAAATTCAATAATATAAATTTGCGGATGCTTACTCGTACATAGGAAGCGGCATTATTCGTGTTCAAAAAATTTATAAAGAATTGTTAGGTAGAATTAAGTAATAAGTCAAGTGAGTTAATAAATCAACTTTAAAGTAATTCATTTCAAAATCGCACAATATATTCTGCAATCCACGCCACTTTTAACGTTCTGAATAAAGTGCCACAACAATGGTGTGAAGTCAACCATTTTGGAATGTTCAAAACGAAAACAGCGCTATAAAAATATCTATAAATTTTCAGTGTAATATTCATTGGATTTTTCGGACAGTTGATACAAACTATATTTTATTTTGAATTTGTATTTACGGAGAATTTAAATAAATGCTATATGAATTCCGAGAAAATTTCACCCATTTACCAATATGGGTATCCCGTCCTTTACACGAAAATTTCATTATTTACACAGGCTATGCTGGCTTTGAATATGGAACCAAATAATACCTACAATAAAGTACTACATTTATTTTCGAGTAATGCAATTAATGTGTTTAAAAAATATGTAAGTATGTATTCATTTATCAAGATTTTTAATGGAAAAGCTTTTATTTTTACTACATTTCTGCCTCTGTCTGTTTAACGCAAACACGTTAACGTTTCGTAGCGGCCAATTCTTTGAAGACAAAAAGTGTTAAAATTGTGCATATGTTAGTAAAATTTGATCGATATCTTTAGATTGGATTGTTTGCAGTAGCCTTGACAGTAGCAGCAGTCGCAGCGGTCGCGTCAGCCGTAAACATTGTGCCGCTCCATTGAAATGTTGTCTCTTAGGGCTATGTTTTATTGAAAAACTTTCTACGTTTCGCCTCCAGCTCCCAGCGCTCGTAACCACA
This sequence comes from Colias behrii, assembly GCA_029959065.1. Lineage (NCBI taxonomy): Eukaryota > Metazoa > Arthropoda > Insecta > Lepidoptera > Pieridae > Colias > Colias behrii. The sequence continues at coordinate 7,567,167 of JARWMC010000005.1, read as the reverse complement.
ACCATCTTTTTCACTATCAATGAAAATTGCTTTTATTTTATTATCTTTACAATTGTATTTTGAATTGAACTTTGTCGACGATGTCTTGATTATTAAGCACAAGAGCTCATATAGAGCGAAGGTAGGCTAATAAACAGTAGATTATTTTAGTTAGCGCTACTAACAATTTTAACATAGTGGTAGATATTTTAAATGGATATGAAAAAAATCACCAAAATCCTATACTCTTTAATAATATTTACTTTTGACTTTGTTTCCTCAATATTCCATAAGAAAAACAGCATGAAGATAAACAATGCTAAAAAACAATAAATCATTTCTATATGCTTATTAAACCAATTAAATACATGCCCCTCAGTAAATAGCGGGAATAGGCGCAAGGTGGTCTTAGTAAATCGCTCCATTAGGCAGTTAAAAGCTCGTCGCTATCGTCGAAACATAACTCAAGCGCCCGTCTCCGCGCGGTCCTATAAATTACGCCTTTGTGCGAACGGGGGCGTGCCCGCTTAAAATATGTACGACATTGTCTTCCCTGCACCTTTCCCCCTCTCATATTACACTGAAATCCAACGAAGGTCATCTTTTACTAAATTATTACAAATGTCCATCCGCCTCACGATTTAAAATAATTCCTGTGAAAATATTCCAAGCTAGGTTTTGAATTGCACATACTCAAGCGGAATATTACAACAAAGGTACCTAGTAAATAAAAATATAAATTTAAGTACACAAAATTTTATCTAGATATTCTATAAAACCTTTATTTCTTAGGGTTGTCAAAAGCTAACAATATCAAAGCAATAATAACAAATAGGTATAATGTGATCGGCGATCGCATAAATATTAACAGATTAGTCAATAGGTATGTCAATATGCTTGTTTGAAAACATGTCTTACCCTTATAATATGTATGAATCAATGACTGTAACTGCCCTAAGCTTTTCTTGTCGAGAGCTATCGATTGGTTTAATAGCACAAATAAGTAGATATTTCAGTTGTTCTCATATCATTAGACCCTAACAAGGCTTTAGGAGCCGTGGAAGCTGTAATCGAAGCTCGGTCAAGCGCGAGAGATAATACCTCCGTAACCCTCCTGTATAGCCACTCCTCGCTACTGTAAGAAAACCAATCCTGATGTAACGTATTACAACTTTTATATCCCAAGGAAGTTCACAACATTCTTTGGAAACAAATCATAAATATCCGAATCATAGTTGTCGAAACGTATGAGACAGTAATATATAAAATGATACTTCATAGAAAATAACCATTTTTACAATATTCGGCATTTATTTCTGAAAAACACTGGTAATCATTATAAATACAAGTATTACGGAGCTTATTCGAACTACATTGAAAATTGAAGTTACGATGAAACACAAACAATAAAGTCTCGTTTACAGGAAAATGTAAACATGTATTCAATGCCCCGCGCGTGCTACGTGCATGCATGCTACGGGCGTAATCATTCGATTATTATTATTCACGAGTTACGAGCTTAACATTGGCATTCAACACGATGCTCAGGTTATTTTTTATACATTTACTTCACATTACGTATAATATGATAAATTTTTCGAAGCTTAAATTATGTTCGACACATTGTTTCACTTATACGTACCTATAAAAAAAATTATACGTCACGAAATTTGGTAATAAAAAGATTTTGTACAATAAAACATAATTTTAATCAGAATGCTTAACTAAAGTTATGGTGTATGTTTATTAGGTATATATAAGTTTCAGTTTTGCACTCTTTATGGCTGGCTTATAAATTTCTATGATTCTATTGCTACGCGGGTTTATTTGGTAGGAACAAATAAAAAGTCACTGCAAGCTCCGTTAGGTGCTCGGAAAGAAAATCGATCAATGAAAAGGATATGAAATACACCTAATGAATACCTAGGTACACCAGTACGAGACACAAGTTTTGCTATTTTATACCTTCATGTTTTATTTTAAGTATAGACAATGGTGTCACAACAACATATCGTCTAGTACGAACCGAAACAAAAGGGACACGCCGGTAGTGAAATGTCTTTTGTAATGAATTTAGGCGCACTAATGGAAGCAAACCGCATAGTTGGCGTTGCGGCTGACAGGCCTACACCTCCGACGCCACATCCTGCAAACGGTGACACGCTCTAAGTAAAGCTGTTAGCAGAATGAATTAAGGCTTATACATGCGCTAATAACCTTGACCATACTAGACGGATCTCAAACCTCTCCCGCTGCACCTTCTTTTTTCCTCGCATTTTGTATTTAAAAAGATACTAATCAGTGAAACAAAAAATCCTCGTCAGGGACTGTTGTGTAACTGATAATTTATTAAACATAAAATTTTCAGAGCTCTAAGTCAGCAGGTTACGAAGTTTATAGAGTATTTGCGGAAAAATCGATGACCACGGCACATTTTTTTTCTAGAAATCTATTAACTTTGGAAAAAAATCCTCGCGAGCAATTAAAGATCAAAGACCATCCTATTTTATATATTTCTTTCGGTATTGTGCTTTATGTTGTACCAGACTTTATAGAGGTTGAACATAGTCGAAATTGCCGGGTAACGCCTTAACACACGATTCTATCCTTTCAGCGTTACGTTAACGCGTGCAATACCTACTATCGATAAAGGCCCCATGAGAATAGACGTTATATTTGGCTTTCGCCAACATTGCATCCGAATGCAGAAAATACACTATATATACCTACTCGTAGCTGATTGTTTGTTTCAGGCATCCTAGGTATGACTTGTAAGCTATAGTCTTTAGGTACGGTTTGTAATATTAAAAAAGGTTACTATTAATTTTACAACGAGAATATCAAATTCACGTTTACATACAGATTTCATATATAAAATTCACAACAGTCAACAATGATAAACATGTATTATAAGCAAATGTAACGTATATTTACAACTTTTATTGCAATTATAAGTTGCAATAAAAGTTGTAAATATACGTTACATTCACAGTGCAACCATTGAGCTACTTATTTGTCTATTCAATATTGCATCCAGGCTCCAGCTATCTTTTTACTTATAGATATTAGAATGGAAGTCTGAACTCTGAAGATGATAGCCGACGAAAGAGGCTGGATTCCCGCCTCATGATCTAATGTTTTTGATTGTCCAAAAATTTTCTTTTATGTAGTATTACCACATAACTTTTTTTAATATTCTACCAACTTTTGAGAAAGAATTGGCTCCTGTTTGTATTTTAAATGATTATACACATTTATAGTATAGGTAGTTATACATTTGATAGTGCGTGCAAACAATGAACGACGCGGACGGCGGAAAAAATATCTGTCAAAAAGTCATTGGCAAAGGTGATGTCCAAAAAATGACCCAGAATCGACAGGAATGAAATATATACCAATGGATTGATAATTAAATATAACATAATGTAGCTAAAGCGGTAACCCAGAAATCGTTATAGTATAGGAGCTAGGAGCAAAATAAAATAAGTAAGAAATTCGTTTAAAACACAAGTTTACGTCATGTTGTAGATTAATATCACGTAACAACTGATACAACATTATTACAACATGATAATTATCATCAACACATTTTAAAAACAACATAATAACATCATGTTCAATCACAACTTAACAAAGACTCCGTTATTCGTAGTTTTTTCTTTTGGCTCAATATACTACAATTGCTTTAGTACTGTATGTATTATTGGTACCTAATTCTAAATAAAAATAATAATAGGTATAGCATAGGAGATAAGGTCCAATAAAACTGAATAAAAAATCGTTTGAAAATAATCATGCTGTGGATGAGATTATCGTTGTTATTATAATTTTAATTTATAATTAATTAATTGCTTTTGCTTGTACATTCATGTGTTACACAAGTTGTTGTAGATTCGAATGTAGTCGTTATTATGTAGGTAAATGTAATATCATTAAAACTTATCAAAATAAGACTTAATTATAAAAATAAATGAATAATAACTATATTCTTATCCACAACATAAGGTGTTTTTATTATTTTGAAACGATTTTTACTTTGTTTTTTTGTCGCTTAGCTCCTGCACTATACAGTTTCTTTTTTTCAATAGATAGCCATAGAATTACCAATAATACATATAGTACTATAGCAATTGTAGTATCTATGAGCCAAAAGAAAAAAAACTATAAAAATCAGAGTTTTTGTTACGTTGTGTTGCAACGTTTTTGTTACGTTGCTGTTGCTTGTAAAAGATGATGATTATCATTTGTAAAACAAGTGATACAACATTATAACAACATCATATTAAGCCTTAACATAACATAAACTTATTTATATTATTTTTTTAACGAATTTCTTAGTTATTTTCTTTTGCTCCTACTTCCTAGCTCCTATACTATAACGATTTCAGAGTTGCCCCCTTGGTAACATTATATTACAATCCAATGCCAATCCATTGGTACACATTTCATTCCTGTCGATTCTGGGTTTTCGGTTCATACATTTTTGGACATGTCCTTTTAGATTTTATAAGTAAGATAAATAAAGAGGCTATTTTTGCCAATATGTATTAAAATGTTGGCGCATTTAAAATCGCAAACACGTAATATTCACGCACCACGATGTCGCTCGCAGCTACTGTGGTTTCACATATAACAGGCCATAACATTCACAGGTTTATTACACGTATAATTAGATAATACGCACTTGCACGCACCAGCTGCTGTTTTACCAATTATTATTATTTTAGTAATTATGAATTACATGACATTAATAACGGAACCCACTCATAAAACATGAGTAATTAGTTGGGCGCAGGTTTCCTTTTTGGTACCAATTTGTTAACTAGCATTATTTTAACATTAAGGTTTATGTTGTTTGATTAATTAGTACCCTGCAGGTAACATCGACTTGGTGCTTTATTTCAATAACACTTTCGTGGCATGGAGCCTCAAAATAAAAATAAAAATACATTACTATAAAATTAACACTACTATGCACCCTTCCTTTGATCATTATAATTATTAAAAAAAAAAGTAATTACAGCTTAAAACAAAATTTGTCACGTGAAATTTTTCATTTGATGACCACAAACACGTCTTCAAATCTAGGTTTCTCACGCTCATACGTGCGGACGAGCTGCTGCACCGGCCAGTCGAGCATAACTCTAAAGCTATTGAAAAAAGTTTGCTTCATTTTTGTATCTGTTCTATTGTTAGTATATATTTGAAAAATTTAAGCTTTTCATACAACTATTAATAAACAAACGCCTCACCTTAACTGATTTGTTTGTCAACATAATATAAATTGCATGGACGTATAAAAAAAGACGGACGCCGTTTTACGAACAAGCAACGTGAAGCCACCGTAGTAAGCTAGCGCTCGTGTAAAGACAATGAACACGCACACACTCACCATAGTAAGCTCGTCGGCCGCCATTAAGTCGTGAACTACCGACTGATTAACTGCGTCACTGTTTCACAAAAAATATTTAAAATGCCGTCTTGCGTGGTTAAATGGTGTCGCAACAGTACAATTTTAAAAACAAAACACAAGGGATTACATTCCACAGGGAAGCAAGTAATTTCTTTTATGTTTTAATGACAAAATTATTACGGCAAAATTTATAGAAAAAATACAGCTGCCATTGTCATCAGGACAGCTGTTGCCATAGTGTTGCTATTATTTCAAAATTTCATTCTCCCAAAAGTCGGGGAGTTGATGTAAAGTTAATTAATTTTAAAATTACGATAAAATAATTTCATACAAAATGCAAATTTGTTTTTGCATTTTCTTCTCACAAAAACATGTATACTATGCTAGCCCTTATATAACAACCATATTTAAAAAAAATATCACAGCCAATTAATACTGTCTACGACATCTGTTATAAGACAGTTAATTTGAAAATTTCAAGTGTATGTAGACTGAAATCGTATGAAGCATGTTTCATATTTGTTTGGTTATAAACTGACATTTTATTTATTTAATTTTATTTATTTTAATAATAATTAAGGAGACATTACCTCTCCTCCCCCCAATATTGATTGAACAAGTTTTCATACATATTCCTTTGGTTTCGCGTCCAGTGGTTGATTCGTCAAAGCTAAATAGTAATTGTATTTATGCATAGGTTCTAATAGTTAGAGTACACATAAAAAGTATAACAAATTGAAAAATAAAAATACTAAAGTGTGGGGTAATTTTATTGCATCTGGCAATCAACCTGGCACACACACATGGATGTGTCGCCGCCATTACTAGGCTTCACTCAATGTTTAGGCGATACTCCGTCCGTCTTTTTTTATACGTCCATGATAAATTGGTTATCTTATTAATCTGCTAATACAGCAAATTTGCAATTTTTAACGAATTATTCATACATAACTAATAGCTGGTTATAGCACCACTACGGCTCTAGTCAAGGTAACAGACGACATTCGTGCAGGGATGGATAATAAGCAGCTCACAGTTCTCACTCTTTTTGACATACTGCTGAGTTTGCTGCGTTTGATTAACATCCCAACTTCGGTGATTGATTGGTTTCATAACTACCTGCGTGGCCGACGGCAGCGCGTCCTTATGGGTGAAACTCACTCTTCTTGGGCCGCTGTCACAGCCGGTGTGCCGCAGGGTGGCGTGTTGTCACCTCTCCTTTTTTCTATTTTTATAAATTCTCTAACATCTCGTTTATCTTCGCTCTACCATATGTATGCTGACGACTTGCAAATTTATACCCAGGCATCCGTTACTAACTTACCTAGTGCTATTCATTTTACCAACGCTGAACTAGCAACTGTGGTCAAATGGTGCGATGAGTACGGTCTTAAAATCAATCCTGCAAAAAGTCAAGTCATCATTATAGGAATTCCGTATCTCATCTCTGAAATTGACTGGGGTGCTTAGCCTAGTATCATACTTGGTGGTGTTACCATCCCATATAGCAAAGTAGTTAAAAATTTAGGTGTTACCTTTGACCAAACACTTTCCTGGTCTCATCACATACAAGAGATAAGTCGAAAGGTGTACGCTGCATGTGGTTCTCTACGGCGTCTGCGAAACTTTTTGCCAATTCCAACAAAAATTATGTTAGCGCAATCCCTCCTTTTCCCTATCCTCGATTACGCGGATGCGTGCTTTCCTGACCTTATAGTTGAGAGCATGGAGAAACTTGAGCGTCGACAAAATCTTCTAATACGATTTATCTTTGGCCTTCGGAAATTTGACCATGTATCTTTATATCGTAGACGACTCAAGTGGCTCCCCATTCGCATGCGACGTAATCTCCATTACCTTCAATTATTATACCGTATCCTTTTCGATACCATCACTCCTTCCTACCTTAAGAATAACTTTTCATTTCTACACTGTGAAAACTACTCTCTACGATCCGTTGACAGACTTATTTTGTGTACCTACCCTATCTCGACACACAAACTTCTATGGTGATTCTTTTACTGCCACTGCAGTTAGACTATGGAACTCCTTACCACTAAAGATAAGACTTGCTCCCTCTTTACCCTCATTTAAAAACCTTGTTCGGAAACATTTCTTCTTATCAGCCTTTAATTCGGAATAGTATATTTATTATATGTATTTACATTTATTAGTATTATAGAATATATTTTATATACTTTATGTAGTTTTATGTATGTATTATCATTAATTATTTATTTATTTTTCTATTATAATATATTGTATATATATATATACAATATATTAGCGACGGATCGGAGCGCGGCGGGCGGCAACGCATTGGCGGATCGCTTCGCAGGCGTATTTCTGTGGGCGGTGCGCTGCGACCCGCCCCGATCCGTCTAGTCGACGCAGGCAGGCGGATTTTGTGGCTTGTTTCTGTAAATCTTCACGTAATATATTAAGCAATGTTTCAAATTTTCCAAAACACATTCGAAAATACTCGAAGAATTTGACTGGATCTTTCTTCAAATCGGTTAACAAATGATGGTATTGACCAAATACATTTCTTTTCTGGCATATATCATGCACCCACACCTTGTGTACACGTCGTCGTTTTTTATTTTTTTGCTCTTCCTCAAGAAGGATTTGAAAGTTGAAACCATAACATCTCTTCATCGGAGCTATCCATGGTAGCGCGATGTCAGTCCAAGCACGAAAACACGTCTGTTAGATAAAATCCGCTTAGGCGGTCCGCCGCGCCCCGTACAGATGGACGCAAGAGCAGCGCCGCGGCCCGTTCCGATGCGACCCGCCCCGATCCGTCCCTAAAGGACGCCAGGCTTTACAAGGATCTTTTGGCGCGTGGGGAAATTCGGAACTAATGCAGTTTCAATAGTCGATACATAGGTAGTCGATTACCTACGAGAGATTTCTGAAACGCATGACACGGGGCAATCCGTTTTCACGATAGTGCCCGCATTGCCAGGTACGCGACTTCTTTCTTCTATATCCAACAAGCACTTGAAAAAATATTTGTTTACATGTCATTTACTTCTGATTTTATTTATTTAATAACAAGAATTCTAAGCCTTAACATTAGGTACATACTATTGTCCATGATTAAATTTTCTTATGTGGTCAAAATATTAATTCTTATGATTTTAATAACTTACTATTTTTGTAAAAGAATGATTTGTAGTGTATTTAACTGTTTACATACCTATTTTATGAATAGAAATAAACTATTAAAGCATTTTTGTTAAGCTTGATTACTTTATTTGATTTTTTTTTTGGAAATATGTATCACCAAAGCTTATAAAAGTTATATTTTAGTTTTTTTTTCATAATGATTCATAAAGGAAAGGCCTAATGAAATCAAACACATTTTAAGCTTAACTTATTTATTCTTGGCTAGCGTCCACATTTTCTGTTTGCAGACCCTTGATTGATGCAACTGGAACATATGTTACCAGAGTGAACAGCTTGTGAGCGGAGTCTTCATCGTCATTACGTCTGCGGGAAAGCCTTACCCGAACTCTGAAGGGTACATTTCTGAAATAAAAGAAATATATAATTTAGTATTTATAATATGATACAAATGAAGAACAAATTTAAACTTTATTTCAAACACTATTTACTGACCGGTTGGCTTGGTTGGTAGTGACCTTGCCTTCCAAGCCAGAGGTTGTGGGTTTGATTCCCACCCGGGGCAAATATTTGTGTGATGTACATAGATGCTTGCTCTGTGTCTAGGTGTTAATGATCTATATAAGTATTTATTTAAAATTATACAGGGTGTCCCACTTTTGGTATACTAAGCTCAAAGGAGGTTATAGTTTTGCATACGCTGACTACTTAAAAAATACTTATAAAATTCCAGACGCATTTTTTTTTCAAATAGATGGATTCTTAAAACTCTATGTGAACACCCATAACAAGCAACCCGCCCATCTTTGCCACCAGCACGTGAGCTAGCGTTTAAGATTATGTTTTCATAGACAAAATGCTCACATTAGAGAAGCGGTATATGCCGGCTGCGCGAAGCTAGAGAAGAAAATATGGATTTTCAGGAAAAATGTAGCAAAAAATTTTTGACGTAATTTTGTTGTTTTAGTATTTTTTACGTGATCAGTGTATGCAAAACTACAAGTTCCTTCGCGTTTAGTATAACAATAGTGGGACACCCTGTATATGTATGGTTATCAGCCATCTGGTTTCCATAACACAAGCGAAAGCTTAGTATGAGATCAGATCATGCCGTGTGTGAAAATTGTTCTGAAATATTTATTTATTTAAATACTTATTGTCTTATGTCTATGACACAAAAAAAGATATGTTTATTAAACTTGATTGAAGATTGTTCATATTAAAAATGTTACTTTCTACAACAAACTTACATTTTTATCTCGGTTTATTACTAATGTACTTTAACTGAATTAAAAAATTTATATTATTAAGATTATTCAATTAACGAAACCAACAAAAAAGAATGCTGAATTTGTAAAAATGTAACATGATTAATTTTAATTTGAAACAGTAGGTAAATGATAAAAAAAGTATAAGCTCAAATATTTGTGTATGTAATGTATTTACAAAAACAATTAAGTATTCATAATTAAATCACTCTATCACCTCAGTGTATTGGGAAGCACAACAATACATAGTATGAAATAAAGTAACTTTCTATGTCTCTATATCCCTATGAATAAATTCTTAAAACTTGCCAATGGATTTTGATGCCTTTTTTTGTTTAATAGATAGTTATTTTATTGAGCGGGCGAAGCCATGGACGGGATACTAGTCCATTTATAATATTATAAATGCGAAAGTATGTTTTTTTTTTCACCTAGAAACAGAGCAACTTTATGGAATGACTTTTATGTCCGGAAATAGAAGGCTAGATTGGTGAAAATTCTCATTCCCCTGAGAATTTACTTTCATTGTGTCAGTGTGCGAAAAATGCAAAGCTATCATTAGACATAGAAATATAAAGGTTTGAATATTGAGTCATAAATTTAAAGTTTAGAGGCAAACATAGTGTACATTTAACAGAAAAGAATTGTTTCATAAATAATAGAAAGAGTAATCAAGAAACTGCATGCAACTATATAAAAAAGTATTTTGTCTCAATCATTTCGCATAAACAGGAGTTTCCTGTAATTGATGTTACTGAAATTATAGTTATCACACAATTCTGGGACTAAAGTGGTTTAAGGAGTAGGTATCTAAAAGGTGCACTAAAACTTGTACCTATGTTTTGTATTTACGTAAGCTGGGTCTTGGCTATAATATAATTTTGAATTAGATTAAAAATATAGCATGTATTTCATGAACATGAATCAATCATGTATATAGGTATGTATTAGCTTTGAAGTATACCTACAGCGGGAAACAGAATATCTATAAACATGATTATAACCATGTTTTAACCTCAATTTCAATGATATTGAATATATTGATATTTTAAGTCTTCAAAATATTTTTGTTTCATTCAATGAAAAAATTAAAGAGTTTTAAACATTAATTAGATAAAGCACTCACCTCACTCCCTTAGACCACAGATATTTGTTCAATCTTGTGTCTACTCGTACATCAGGGGTTCCCATTTGTTTTTCAGCAAATTTACGAATCTCCTTGATGGCGCGAGGTGCACGTCTCTTGAATCCGACTCCATGAAGCCTTTTATGTAAGTTGACTGTGTATTCACGAGTCACAACTTCATTTATGGCAGATTTGCCTTTCCTCTCTCCTTTTGGTTTGGCCATTGTAAACAATCTGAAATTGTTGTATGGTTTACATCAATATAAGTTTATAACTTTACCACACCTTTCTTTAAACACATATTTAATAGTATCTTTGTTTTAAAATTCCATTTATTTTAGATTATAATGGATTAAAATATAACACACACACACCTTAGCGATCAAACGCCGATGCAAAAAGAAACGTCAAAGTCAAATGTCAAATGAATTATGAAAATATCAAAAATGACAAATGACAACAATATGGCAAATCTGAGTGGCCGTAGAGTGAGAATGAACTTCGGTTCATTCTCAGAGCGTTTTCACATTATCCGATCCGATATCGGATATCGGAAGTCGATAGCCGATATCCGATATCGGACACAATTTGCCCTTTCACATTATCCGATAATATCGTCCCGATATCATGAGTGTTGCCAGAGACTGGAAAATTAGATATATGGGGAATTAAAAAAACAGTGGATGCATTTGTGTTACAAAACATACTTTATTTTAAATAAAATAAATAATAATAAATAAACTGATGTTTGTCAAACCGGTTTAATCTGCTGACTGCGGAGTATGGCTTTGTACCCTCTGCAGAGTCAGAATCAAGTTTCAATATTCAATTTCATTGTGAGGCTTGTTTTTTTTATATGCTGTTTTTCTTTTTTTAATAATAGAACATGTTGTGTGGTCGCGGTCGTAGTGAATATTAGAACTTTTTTATATTAAATCATGTATGACTGTTATGTTCTTATACAAATAAAATAAAAAATAAAATAAAATAAAGTTCAACTCAGTATATGCGTCCGCGATTAAAGCGACGAAACTGGCAAATACAAATTCAAATTTTATGTTACAAAATATAGGTGTTGTTATTACAATTTTATAGGTGGCTAATACATTCTACCCACTATCTGGGTGTGCAAATATTTAAACAGAAATAAATTATAATAAACTAATTGTTCGTGTCTCAAATTCTTAAATTCTTCGTTGTCACAGATTCCGCAATGTAATAAATTCTTGAATGTCATAAAATTGTTTCTCCATTAACTATTTCGTCAGTTTCTTCTTAAATATATTTACTGAGAGAGAGAGAATTTTCTTTTTAATAAAAAGGTATGATTGAAAAAAAATCAACTGATAGATCGTAGTTGTACATACAGTAAAAATAACTACAAAAAAAAACCGACTTCAAAAACAGCTGGAAAAGTAAAATATAAAAAAGATTTGATATTATTAATTAAGTACTTCATATTATTTAGATGTGCTATTTATTATATAGGTTTGATATCGGCGCCAAACCTCCTCCTTTTTTTGAATTCGGTTAAAAACAAAGCACTAAATCTGTGACTCAATGACAACAATACAATAAACAGCACAACACCCGAGTAGGAGGAGGAGCGAGGCAGAATGAGTAAATAAAGATAATAGACACTAATGTCTTGAAAATACGGTTGAATTATTTAAGAACGCAATATATTTTTGTTTACTTCAGTTCAGCCAATAGGCATGACGACAGTATCCATAAATGATCGAATTAGTGTTTTTAAGGGAAAATGTATAATAAATAAATTAAATATAGTGACTTCGAAATACTAAAAACATTAAGATTAATGAGATTATCAATAAAATAAAACATTGAAATTCTGCCGTCGGCCATTTTGACTTAAACACGCGTGACGTCACGTCTATGTAAACAACTTCGCGTCAGGTGTATTTTGTTGTTATGAATATGTTGAGAATACGCATTTTTATTTATTTTCTATTTTTTCACGTATGCTTTATCGACTCAGAACAGAAATATAATTGCGAATTCACGAATATGTGGTTCGGGTTTCTCTGCGTCAAATTTATACAATCATTTCATATTATTTTCTCGCTTTAAACAATTACTAACACTTTTTTGGATATTATTTTTATGTAGATTCACATTGCAATACTGCACACCACTTATAAACTTTGAAATTAGATTCTATAACACTTAATAATTAAATATTTATAAAATTTTGCTTCGCTATGCATACAGATAATTACGTATTTACGTAAGAGTGACGTCACGCCTACGCCATGACACCTGTGAGCTGTTTTGGCACAGTTAATAAATATTTTTTGAAAAATGGCTTTTATCTTCGTTAAATTTAAGTATATTAGCGAAATATAGGGTTTTTCTTGTTTAATAAACGTATACACACATTATGGAAGAGGTTTTCAAAATCTTTCGTCATGCCTAATAGGACGGTATTAAAATAGCTCCCGTATAAATCGTATTTTTAATGCCTTTAAATATTTAAATGAATGTTTTCTTAATGAAAAGGTTTAAAGTAAATGAAAGGATTTTTTTTTTACATTTAGCGCCCTATAAATGACTGAAAATACACAAACTAGTGCTTTTTTTGCTGTTGGTATACTGCCTTTTCGAAAATTGAGTTGGTAACACTGAACATTATCGTCCGATAGCTCACGGGCATATCGGTGTCGGCTCCGATATCCGATATCGGACCGGACAATGTGAAAGACAGGTACATATTTCATACATTTTACTTCCCTCCGATATCGGATATCGGCTATCGGCTTCCGATATCCGATATCGGATCGGATAATGTGAAAACGCTCTCACTCTACGTGAGTGGCAAATAGTCATATCTTCTTGCCATTAAAAAAAAAATGACAACAATATTTTTTTTCACACATCAAAGTCAAACAATATTTCTATTGTGATTTCTATTCTCAACGGCTCTTTCACGACAGTCGAACTGAGTCAAACTGTTTGACTATACGTGGACTAATAATACCAAGCCAGAACCCTTAGAGTATATATTATTACAATAGTATAGAGCGCGTGTATTGCACAAATTGCTCAGTGCACATCGTAGGCAGATGAGCTATAGATACTATATAGATGTGTGTGTGACAAATAGGGATGGGTAGGTATCAATTGCGTGTTGAGCTATCGATAAGTTATGTAAATAAATATGTAACATAAGTAAATATTATGTCCAATATGTTATTAAAGGAGAAATGTATGAAGAAAGTATAAATATGTAATTTTAAATTTGTTTACCAACTGAATAAAGTTTGTTTATTCCATTTGAATATTTCTTGTATTAATTATAAGTACTTTAAAAAAATATGTTTAATTGGAATATCAGAAAAACGTGAGTACTTTTTAAATAATAAAGTTAATAAAAATAAAAGATCGGGTGCTATTTCTTTAATAATAGATCAATAAATAATAATAATGTTTTAAAAATGTTATATAAAAATAAGAAATAATTAATAATTTAAAATGATAATATAATAAATATTTTAATATTTTTTTTATTTAATTTTATCCATTCTACTATCAAAATCTTCAAAATAAATTTAGCGGTTCAGAAAATATATCGTAACATTACATACTTTACATTTACACTATAAGTAATACATTCGCATTCATAATATTAGAAAGTGTATCATACAAAACACACCACTAATTTATTTATAATAAATTTTTAAAAGAGTTTTAATTTTAAAGTTAAATAGATAATTTGTTAAAATATAGTTCTTCTAGTAAACTTTATATCGAGTACAGCGTTGGTCAGGTCACATCACTACGATCACGTGGCGGCAGTGAGGCGCGCGAGCGAGCCTGCGCGTGTCCGCCTCCCACCTCCCCTTCACCCCCGCGATGCTAAATTTATTTTCATAAAAATAAGTATAACAATCGACTTACTGATGAAATGTGATACTAGATTTCAATTTTGTGTATTTTCTTGTATCGTTTTTGCAAGATAGAACTGCACATTTCACCATGTTTATTCGTAAATATGAAAAAAATTCCAGAGCAACGCACTTTGACAGCACTCAACCACGACTACGAGCGCTCGCGGCGGGAACGTCGTGTTGAACCCACCTGTGCCTACTGTTCCCACTTGGATATTCGCTTACTCTGTGTCCTGTGATCTCCGTTTAACCATCTGTGGTCTTGTCAACTGTCAAAATCATGTGTATTAGGTGCGTACAGACCGGCCCAACTAACGCCCAAGCGGCCCAACGATGGAAATATATCGTTCGCTAGCGTTGGCTTCCGCACGCTCGTTGGAGTTCGTTATTACATCCAAATACTTACATTTAGTGCTCGAACGAACGTTCGTTGGTACGGTCAGCCAAGAAAGTGGTGTACCAGTTTTGATTTAGTTTCCCGGTCATCGAAAATTACAACAAGGTTCGTTATAAAAAGATATTACTGAAAGAGACAACATTATCATGACGTAAACCTATGTATTTAGTATTCATACGTCATATGTCACATATAAGTACATGACATTTTAACCTTTAGTATAAATGAAAAGGACATTAGTTTCTACAAAGCAATTGAAATGTTTCCAAACAAAAGTAATAAAAACTATTTAAATAGACAACCGAATTCCATTTGAAAAAGAAAACTGACAATTGACATTTTGTCAAATATATGCAAAAAATCGATATATTTTCCGTGTTATTTTTCAATCAACTGCATATAAAATCATCTCAATGCCTGCCAACTTGACCATTGCCGAAAGAGCACAAATAATTGCCCAATTTAATGAGGGAAGCAGTATCAGTGCGATATCCCGGAATTTGAATATATCGAGGCATTCTGTCCGCTCTTGGATTCGTCGCGAAGGAGAGGAGGGAAGTTTGTTGGATCACAGAAGAAGTGGTCGCCGGCCTGCACTCTCCAATAACGATAGAGAATTCATGAGACGGGAATATGAAATCAATGGTTTTAAGCCCACAAAACATTTTGCGGAGATGTTCGATGTGAGTGCCCAAACAATAAGGAATCATCTACATTACATGGGGTTGCACCACAGGCATTACGCCAAGAAAATATATTTGACGGATGCTCACAGACTTGCTCGTCTGAACTTCGCCAGAGAGCACTTAGAGTTTGATTGGTCTAATACAGTGTTTTGTGATGAAAAAACGTTTAAATCCAGTCAGCATGGACGTCTTCACCTTTGGCGATATAATTCAACACGGTATAAAGATGATCATGTAATCCCAAATAGAGAATCAGGTCGAATTTCCGTAAATATTTGGGGCTGGATGAGTGCGGATGGTGTAGGAGAATTGTGTTCTCTACCTCCTCGAGCGACGGCTGTAAATTATATCGACGTGCTTCAGAATGCAATGCTACCGACAGTCCGTAATGTTTACCCGGAGAACGAAGTGCCACAATTTGATTTTGTTCAAGATAATTGTTCAATTCATAATGCGAGGATCGTAAGAGCCTGGTTTCGTTCACACACTGACGTAAGGGTAATTCAGTGGCCCTCAAGATCGCCGGACCTCAACCCGATAGAAAATCTTTGGGGCCTTATGGTCCAACGATGGTCGCATCAAAATGAAAGAACCAAACAAGCTCTTATTAGTCACTGTAATTATATTTGGGAGGAAATGCGGGGAACCGATATTTGCTCACGGCTTGTTGGTTCAATGAGGTCTCGTCTTTTAGAGGTTATAGAGGCCAACGGCGGTTACACCCGTTTCTAATTTTTAAAAATTTTCAATATCTTCTAAATATTACTATATATGCTATGTTTTTGTTTGTTATAAGTATTTTAAAATTGATTGTAGAAATTTAATAAAAGGATAAATCTATTTTTAGCTTGTTTTTTATTGATATTGTAATTACAAGTTTACAGAAATTGTAGGTTTGTGGATTCGCCTTGTGCCTTTACAATTTTATGTAACTTGTTGATTACAATTCTGAATTTGTAGATACAATTTTGTCATCAAAATCTACAGCCCCCCGCCGTTGATTTTACGACGTCATTGGTTCCATCAAGTTCAAACTAAGAACAGCTGTCACGTTACAAACAGTAATAGTCGTTATCAATAATCAGATAGTATCAGTGTCAGTTGTCAGATCGATCTGCAAGCGAAACTAATCTTTATCACCTATGAATCTGCAAGCGATATTCAAACTTAGGGTGGTACACCACTTTCTTGGCCGACTGTACGTACTTGCTTCCGGTTCTTTTTTCTTTCATTCGCAATTTATAATATAATATATAATTAAATTCTGCTCGTAAAGTGCTCATCGCAAAAAACTGCTGAACCGATTTTGATGAAACTTCCCCTCTTCCCTAAGTTCAACGTTACATAAACGAACAAAAAAAGAATCATTCCAATCGACCTTCTAGTTTTCGAAAAACTCACTCACTTAAATCGCGCAAGTTTGATAATGAAAATAAATAAAAATGAACTAAATTTTAAATAATAAAAAAAATTGCGAGGCTCCCTCAGGCCCGAGGACGTTGCCGAGGTCAGATGGGAGTCAGAAGAAGAAGAGGTAGAGGTAGTACCTATTAAAGCTTGCAATAGTTATTGCAAGCTTCATTCATTACATGATTTTTTTGTTTCCTCACATCTTTGCCGCTCTCGTCGAAATGAAGTCAACAATGACTCCATTTTCTTTTTGACGAAATTTTTTTTCATTTTTTTTTCAACTCACTTCCCTTCGCTTTCAATTTATATTCATTATTTGTTGGATCCCAAAGACACGGCTTCTCTTTATACAAATCTATTAATAAAAACATATCGTAGTTACTCCATTCTTTGTTTTTCTCCATGATCTAAATGGCGGGAAATATCCAACTAATTTTCAAATTGGACGTCTACACGCTACGCTCTCTTGCTTCAACTGAGCGTTCGTTCGTTGGCCTTCGGCGACCGTCCAAACAGAGTTCGATCAAATAGCTCGGTTTCTTTGATGTTACCGCCATGCTTCGGATCGCCGGCACACGCCAACGAGCGATCGTTGGCATTCGCTAAGCCGCTGGATTGCAGCAACGAAGGTTAACGAAACCCGTTCGTTGGCGTTCGTTTGGCCGGTCTGTACGCAGCTTTAGAACGACGCTCAAAGCAGACCTCAAATAAAAACAATTCAAAAATTTTATTAAACGTATATATTTTTCTAAGAATATTTAACATTGAACAATAAACATGACTGATATATATAAGTAAGCCATATCTCTCTCAGAAAAAAAATCAGGTTTGGTTTGGACCAATTCATAAATAGTTATTTCTTTTCAGGTTAATTCATCCAAATAAATATTTTGATGATTACATTTCTCGAAATGTACGGCCTGATGGAAGGAAATTCGATGAACAGCGGAGTATTAAATTAAATTTAAATGCAATTAAAACATCAGAAGCTTCTGCAGTTGTCAAATGTGGAAACACAACAGTGATATGTGGAATAACCTTAGTAAGTTTTAGATTGTCATATAATCGTATCGGTCATATAACTTTTATAAAATATATGATAAAAGTTACCGTAACTGCTTTTTTTTCAGGAATTAGCAACACCTAAAGCAGAGGAACCAGACAATGGTTTCCTTGTGACAAATGTAGAGTTACTGCCTCTATGCTCATCAAAATTTAAACCTGGGCCGCCATCTGATCATGCACAAGTTGTTAGCAATACAGTTAATGACATATTAATAAATTCAAAATGTATAGATCTGAAGGACTTATGCATAGTATCTGATAAATTAGCTTGGGTGCTATATTGTGATATGGTTTGCTTAGACAATGATGGTAGCGTTGTTGATGCTTGTATAACTACATTAATGGCCAGTTTAAAGACATGTAAGTAAATAAAATGTTCATTTACTCATCTCATTATGTTAGATACAAGTGGCTATAGAAAAATGATTTCTTCAAATAGTTTAGTTTTTTACCACAATATCTTTAGGTAATTATATATGGTTAATACCTATTTCAAATATATATTTTTGATGCAACTGTACAGTCTGATTACACATGGACTAAGTTGCACATTTATTAATATTATGTGTAGATAAGACAAATTCATTTACTATTAAGTTCTCTTCTTTTCTTAGTATCCTTGCCAACTGTAAACTATGATGTTGAAACAGAGGATATCAAAGTTGACCCCAGTATAAGAAAACCTCTCAAAGTTACGGGACTACCAGTGGCTACAAGTTTTGCGATATATCAAACGCCTCAGAGGTATTAACAATTATATAATATTATTTTCTGCATAAAAATTTGTGTCATCATAGTTAAAGGTTTTTTTTTTCAGCAATATTGTCTTGACAGACCCCACAGCATATGAAGAAGAAATGTGTGGTGGCATAGGAGCAAATCTTATAGTATGTTGGAACCAAGGGCTGCTATGTGGAGTTCAGAAGTTTGGTGGGGGAAATATTACAACAGAGAAGCATAAAGATATGTTAAAAGTAGCAAAGGAAAGAAGTAAGATTATAGAAAAAGTTATAGACACATGTGTAAATGATGATTCCAATAAATAAATACAAGTTCTTTCTCTTTTTATTAATTCATGTAGCATAAATATATTTCATGCAAAGGGCAAAAAAAAAGATAATTTAAAGAATAATATATATTTGTCAATCACAGTCATTGTTTTACAGCTAATTGAAATCACTACTAATTGGTATATACTTTCATTATTTAATTTTTTATAAGATAAAATAATCTTATTACCAAATATTATTTTCTAGGAATCTGTATCAAATTGCTTCGTATTCTATTGTGTCAATGTTTAGTAATTGAATTATGGAAATTATTTCATATCTTTGGACATAATATTTATAGAATATTAGAAAATAATATTGTATGTTATACTTTATTCTCTTCAAAGATTTTAGGAGTATAAAATTGCCTATCACACTTTAAGACACACACTGATAATACTGTATTACATGTCACACTTAATTAAGCATACATATTTTAATAAATAACTTAGTTGCATAAAGAATACATTTAAATATTCCTCAAATTAAAACAGAATGTTACACATTTTTTAAGCTCGCTTGCATATCTATATTATAGAATTTTGACACATCATGTACTTCTTTGGCCAGCTTTTGATCCATTTCATAAAGTGAAGCAATTAGAGGTTTCATTTTTTTAATCATCTCACTGACATTTCTTAATTTTTGTTCTTGAATAATTATACGCCTTACAAACACAATGGTATATATGAGCGCAATAATTATAAGAATTCCAATTTTTAGCTTCGTTTTCCATGTTAAACCTAATTTTATTTTCATTGATTGTTGTGAAGGCGGCGATTCGTACATTATTTTTCCTTTCTCCACATCCATTTTATGTCCTTTCATTTTCGTTCCCAAATAGTCACAATCTTTTAAGTTCTATTTAAAAGTAAATTTGAATCACCCACTTCAAATACTTGCTATTTGTATCGATCATATCATCTTAGGAATAGAAATAGAAATTTGTAATGTTCCTTTTCACATTATAGTTATTTGTTTATCAGTTTTTGGTTTAAAATCACTCAGTTTAACGATAAACATAATATCAATTATCGAGTTTAACCCATTTAATGAGCTGTATGTGGTCATTTAATCGTTTTGAACGTTAAGATCATTTTTTTCGTATGTTGACTAGAAAATAAGATTTGTAAAAGGCTTATTACACTACCCGATATTAAGGGACCTGCATCCTGGGTGGGCGACGGGCGTGTACCCTAGTTAGTGTGGCGCTTATTACACTTCTCTGCGAATTGGGCCCTAACTCAGTTTATACGCGAATGTCTAGAGAGATAAACGTATTGTTGCATTTAACATTATGCCGTCGTCAGTTTCGAAACTTCAAAAAGTTGCTGTAGCAGTGGCAACCGTTGTCGCAATAACAAATAGGTATTAAAAAAAGAAAGAAGAGAAAGATCTGGGTGAAAGAGTATTTGCGGTTGCGTGAAAAGCTTTCAAATATGCAAATACTAAGCGTGCTTGAACCGGGAGTTTTAATGAATTAATTAGAGTAGGTGCAGAACAATTTGAACACTTGTTGAGTTTGGTGACACCTTACATACAAAAGCAGCCACTCCACGTACTAGTCGCGCGGCAACTGAGCTCCCTAACCGCCCTAAACGTTATTACATTACCCAATCTGCAGGGCGCTTAGGGAGCTAGGCAGATCGGGCAGACCCGATCGCCCTAAATCGGGACACTAACTCCCTAAGTCTTATTACACCACTCTTAGTTAGGGTTAGGCCCTGCGCAGGCGGCACATTTTTTGTGCGATCGAGTCTGTGGCGCACAAAAAGTCTGCATGGCGCGCAAAAAGTCGGTCGCGGATTTTTCACAGACTCAACGCACACGACGCACATCTTCGATCATTTTGTCGGCAGAGCTGTAGGGACGTAGACGCTATGGAAATCGTGCAGAGATCGCGAAGTATTATTTTGTACATGAAGTACAGAAAAAGAAGAAATAGAGAATTTTGGGTACATTATATATTTTCGGAAAGATTACTGAAGAGACAGTTCCATACTAAACATTCAATTCTGAAACAACATCCGGCAATTTTTTCAAATTTTATAAAATGTCTGTTACTACATTAATTTGATGAGTTGCTATTTATTTTGAGACCTGCTTTGACTCATTCAGAAACAGCAATGAGGAGGTACATTGGTCCAGATAATAGATCTCTGGCGCCATGATAATAGATCGCGTGCGTTACGTCCACCCCTAGCAAATGCAGATTGCCAACTAAAGTGTGCGCCGTCTGCGTTAGCGCGCGTTGAAGCAAACGTTCAATTTTTTTCACACACATTTTGTGCGGAGCGGCGCGCCGCGGCGCGGTGCGGTCTGCCCGAATTACACGGATTTTTTGTGCGCCGGACTTTTTGCGCGTCGTGTGCGTTACTGCATATAATTGCATAGGTTCTATTTTCACAGACTAAAAAGTGCGTCACGGATAGTCTGTCGTCTGCGCAGGGCCTAAGGGTCCCTAAAAATTGGGTGGTCTAATAAGCCTTTAAGATTGTGTTTATCATAGGTGTTTAGGATTAATCATAAATAACCACTAATGCAAAGTACAAGACACAAGTATGTATAAATTTCCGTGGTTTGTCAAATGTCAATGTAATCGTGTACATATGTAATGTACATACTCCACAGAGCAAGTAATTTACAATGAGAGACAGCACAGAGCAAGTAGAGAGACAGTGCAAGTAATTTAGAGTACAGATCGCCTGGCGAGAGTTTGACTTTGACCGTTATTGCGCAGAAATCAGAAATTGGGTATCGAGTATCAACGGGCAATTAGCGGGGTGCGGGGCGGGGAAAAGTATTGTGTGCGTTGCGCAGTAATCCCCTCCACCCGAAGGTCAAATCCAAACTCTCGCCGCGCGATCTGTACTCGATTGTCAGAACTCAGAATTCAGAAATGAGAGCTCACCAAACTTGGCCCTCGTAAAAAAAAATTATTAGTTTTAAATTTTTACTATGCCATATCGTTAGCTCGTAGTTTGTTCTTAATTGTTTGCTTTATATAATTGTTTGTTCGTTAATTTTTTTATTAACAATAGATAAAATAAAAATATACTGTTTGGTTGCCCCCCCCCCCCCCATTCAAAATTATTAACATGTTGTTCTCGTTGTTCCATTATTAGTTTTTTAGTCAAATCGCGAGCGAAAACGATTTATGACGTTTTTTTTTTCATAAAAGTAACAAAAAAATGTATAATGCTTATTAAAATAATCTAATAATGATCATGAACCTTTAGTGCACTATACAAATAATCACATTCACGATCGAAAAATCCAACAGCACTACCCCGAAGATCTTTTAACCATTTTACCGTTTTACCCATAAAAATGGCAAATTCATTTTCAAAATACTGGCAGCATACATTGAAGTTTTGTATTCCTTCATAAATGTAAAATTATTATTTGTTTAAGGGTGCTATTACCGATTTTTAACAAAAAACGCTATTTTACGGTACCATTTTAACTCAAAGCAATTACACGTGAGAACAAAGTAATATCTTAATTTAAAGATAATATATTCAGTTCTACGATCATCTTATAAAAATTGTACGACGTCATACAAAATTGTCGCTGAAATACGATTTTCCCAGCACAATGATCGCATAAAATGCAAAAAAATGGGGTCTAAAACGGTACAATTTTAAGAAAATTAAAAGCCTAATCTATCTTCTTACCTATAAATTATTGAGGGATATATAGTCCTTTATAGATTCTGATAATTTTTTTGTATCTAAATCAAAATTTTAATTCAATTATTAGCTAAATTAAAAATACTTGTCGATTTCTTCATACATTTTGCTCTCGCGGGTCGTCAGACCGCGCTCAGAAGCGCTCTTGGAAGGACGGGTGTATCGCTCCTCGTCCCAAAAATAAAACGAATTAGAAAAAGATTATTGTGCGTGCACTGTCGTTTTCGTGATTTGAAATATTTGATACTTTATAAGAGTAAACTGTATAAGTTTCATATTCCAATTATTTGTAATTTAAAATTATGTTTTAAAAATTACCTTGCCTGAGATGCTCTTTTTTATGGGTTGTTGAATAGATTGGTGGGGTAAAACAATTCAAGATGGCGTCGACGAAAATTTGACTTTTTTTCGTGATGGGTGTCATTTTCATAGTTTATGGGGTAGCTATTAACCAATATGAGGTCAAAACTAAAAGCCAAGATGGCGCCGACGAAAATTGTACATCTTTTCGTCATGGGTGTCATTTTCATGGTTTTTGGGGTAGCTATTAACCAATATGAGGTCAAAACTAAAAGCCAAGATGGCGCCGACGAAAAATTTGACATATTTTCGTCATGGGTGTCATTTTCATGGTTTTTGGGGTAGCTATTAACGAATATGAGGTCAAAACTATAATCCAAGATGGCGCTGACGAAAATTTGACTTTTTTTCGTGATGGGTGTCATTTTCATGGTTTTTGGGGTAGCTATTAACGAATATGAGGTCAAAATTATAATCCAAGACGGCGCCGACGAAAATTTTACATCTTTTCGTCATGGGTGTCATTTTCATGGTTTTTGGGGTAGGTATTAACCAATATGAGGTCAAAACTAAAATCCAAGATGGCGCCGACGAAAAATTTGACATATTTTCGTCATGGGTGTCATTTTCATGGTTTTTGGGGTAGCTATTAACGAATATGAGGTCAAAACTATAATCCAAGATGGCGCTGACGAAAATTTGACTTTTTTTCGTGATGGGTGTCATTTTCATGGTTTTTGGGGTAGCTATTAACGAATATGAGGTCAAAATTATAATCCAAGACGGCGCCGACGAAAATTTTACATCTTTTCGTCATGGGTGTCATTTTCATGGTTTTTGGGGTAGGTATTAACCAATATGAGGTCAAAACTAAAATCCAATATGGCGCCGACGAAAATTTTACATCTTTTCGTTATGGGTGTCCTTTTCATGGTTTTTGGGGTAGCTATTAACGAATATGAGGTCAAAATTATAATCCAAGACGGCGCCGACGAAAATTTTACATCTTTTCGTCATGGGTGTCATTTTCATGGTTTTTGGGGTAGGTATTAACCAATATGAGGTCAAAACTAAAATCCAAGATGGCGCCGACGAAAAATTTGACATATTTTCGTCATGGGTGTCATTTTCATGGTTTTTGGGGTAGCTATTAACGAATATGAGGTCAAAACTATAATCCAAGATGGCGCTGACGAAAATTTGACTTTTTTTCGTGATGGGTGTCATTTTCATGGTTTTTGGGGTAGCTATTAACGAATATGAGGTCAAAATTATAATCCAAGACGGCGCCGACGAAAATTTTACATCTTTTCGTCATGGGTGTCATTTTCATGGTTTTTGGGGTAGGTATTAACCAATATGAGGTCAAAACTAAAATCCAATATGGCGCCGACGAAAATTTTACATCTTTTCGTTATGGGTGTCATTTTCATGGTTTTTGGGGTAGCTATTAACGAATATGAGGTCAAAACTATAATCCAAGATGACGCCGACAAAAATTTTACATCTTTTCGTCATGGGTGTCATTTTCATGGTTTTTGGGGTAGCTATTAACCAATATGAGGTCAAAACTGAAATCCAAGATGGCGCCGACGAAAATTGTACATCTTTTCGTTATGGGTGTCATTTTCATGGTTTTTGGGGTAGCTATTAACCAGTTTGAGGTCAAAACTAAAATCCAAGATGGCGCCGACGAAAAATTTGACATCTTTTCATCATGGGTGTCATTTTCATGGTTTTTGGGGTAGCTATTAACGAATATAAGGTCAAAACTATAATCCAAGATGGCGCTGACGAAAATTAGACTTTTTTCGTGATGGGTGTCATTTTCATGGTTTTTGGGGTAGCTATTAACGAATATGAGGTCAAAACTAAAATCCAAGATGGTCGTCGAATTTCAAGATCGCGTCATGGTAATACTGTCGCGTTATGGAGCAAGGCGGCGATTTTGGTATCTATGAATCTCGCCAAAGAAAATTCACTCCTGACACGTTTTCTCGGCACACACGTTCTTTTTTATTTTATTCTCTTCGTTTAAATGTTTTAGATAAACTTTATTTTAAATAAAGTTTAGCGAATATATTTAAAGTTAATAATATCTGTCAGAATATAAACACAGATGATGATTGCCACAGAGTTGCGTTTTATATTACATTTCTAAATTCTAAATATGCATTTCAATGTTCTTTAAAATTGTTTTTTTTTAAGACTTTCTACAAAACTGTAGTTGCTAACGTTTTTGTTATTTTATTTAAGTTTACTTTAAAGGAGTAAGAAAAATATACCTAATTATCGACGGTTACATTGGGGATTTGGTAATACCTACATAGCTGTCTCAAAAACCTTGAAAATGACACCCATGCCGAAAAGATGTAAAAGTTTCGTCGACACCATCTTGGATTTTAGCTTTGACCTCATATTGGTAAATAGCTACCCCAAAAACCATGAAAATGACACCTGTGATGAAAAGATGTAAAATTTTCGTCGGTGCCATCTTGGATTTTAGTTTTGACCTCATATTGGTTAATAGCTACCCCAAAAACCATGAAAATGACACCCGTGTCGAAAAGATGTAAAATTTTCGTCGGCGCCATCTTGGATTTTAGTTTTGACCTCATATTGGTTAATAGATACCCCAATAACCATGAAAATGACACCCATGACGAAAATATGTAAAATTTTCGTCCGCGCCATCTTGGATTTTAGTTTTGACCTCATATTGGTTAATAGCTACCCCAAAAACCATGAAAATGACACCCATGACGAAATGATGTCAAATTTTCGTCGGCGCCATCTTGGATTTTAGTTTTGACCTCATATTGGTTAATAGCTACCCCAAAAACCACCCACATTTGCAAATGTGTTTGCTACTTAGGAAAAGTTCAGATTTAAAGATATAGGTAATGTGACGAATTTAATTTATTTCATTCCGACTGTTTCTCGGAATAACATACATTTACTAAGAATTGCATACAATGCCGGGTTTAATATATTGCCGGTAACATAATATTATGTATGATAATAATTCTTAAAAAAGTATTTTATACATTTCTTAAAAAGCTTCGATATTGTATACAATAATACAATTCATATTCAAATTGTTGTAAAATAGTCACACTTTTTTAAGTTGGTTGACCGTTGAATACACTAAAATACTTATAAGGATCGTACCTACTAATAAAAGTAACAAAATGAATTTTTAAAGTTCCCAGTAATCTTCTGGAATCAATTTCAATAAAAATATAAAAAAATAATAATATCAAGTATGAAGATGGTCTATAAAATGGAATGCGCTATGTTTACGTGAGCGTGATGTCTCGCGAACCACGTTGCGACGTTAAATACCTAAATTTGAGTAGCGCAGATTTGTGACAGCGTCCTTAAGAAAAAAAAAAAAAGCCAAATAATCTATAGAAAACCTGTAAAACGATGTTTTATCTTTTTTAAGCTATTGCATAGCTTCTATCGCGGGCCTTGAGCGCGGGGACCGAATCTAGAAATTCCGTAACGAAAAAACCTCACGCTCTCCATTCCGACGGGCACGGAGGTGTGGCTTGAAGGCATGCTATGCAATAGCTTTACGGCGGCAGTCCCCGAGTGCCACACGTCTTTTTTTTGTTTTCGGGAAAAAAATTTACAGCGTTTTAATATCACAAGACAGCATTTTTTTTACTAAAATTGCAAATCCCTTTTGACGTATTGCATGACACTATAGTCTTCTTCTTCTTTTTTGTTTATGGCCTTCCCAATCCCAAAAGGACGGATTCTGCCAGTGTCAAGTGTCATGTGTACACAGATCAAAATTGAACGTTTATTTCAGTGACTACGGTTATAATGTAGCAACTTGATGCTCTGTGCTGAGGAAAAATCACGGAAGAGATTGAGCAGTTCAAATGCTGGATCAGTCTTACCTGGATAACCAAACAGGACATATACAAAAGCAAAGCATTAAAATTTAAGATTATTGAGGTGGATAAATTTGGATAAAACGTTAACAAATGAGGAGGGAACCAAACACAATAAACATTTAAAATTAGTGGGGCGGGGAACATCAGGGGGAAGGAGATCCAAAAGTGAGGAATTTCGTTTAGGGCACTCAAAAAATATATGATCATTGTCACCTTCGGCTAAGCCACACTCGCATAAGGAGTTATCACGAACATGAATTTTTGCTAGGTGCACTGGTGTGGAAGCATGGCCTAGTCGGAGACGACAAATGGTTGACACTGTAGATTTATTAATATTTATAAATTTGAAAAACCACGGCTTGCAGGGAACCGTGGGCTGTATATCTCTGAAGTATTTAGCCTTGTTTGAGCTATTCCACAAAGAGTTCCACATACTTTCCAGGCGGGACTTAGCAAGGGGGAGGAGATCGTATGAATAGTTTAAATAATGTTCTAGGGTACCACTAGACATAGCTGCTTTTGCTAGGGCGTCGGCTTTCTCATTACCAGTAATATTCGAATGGCTTGGAATATAAACTAATAAAACGCTGAGGTTCTTTTCATAGCAGTTAAAAAGGCAGGATCTTATTTGTAGAATAACTGGAAAATTTGATTTAGAACGGAATGGGTTCGAAGATATTGATTGGAGGCAGCTTAGAGAATCGGTAAAGATGATAGATTTTTTAAGGTTATGAGAGAGGATGAAGTTAATAGCTTCTAAAATAGCTGTTGCCTCGCCAGTGAAGACAGAAGAAAGCACAGAGCAAGTAATATAGGAAGAAAGGGGAGGACATTTATATTGCAGTATTGTTTTAGAGTGACACTATAGTCGAGCCAATTTAATAGGTAACATTTGACGTCTATCAATTTTATCTGCGAAGAGAGGTAACCTGCATAAAAACATCGATTAAAGTAAATTAATCGATACGGACTTGAAACATTTGTCAATCGAACTTGAAACACATGTCAATTTTAAAATTCATCAGGCGAATCCCTGTCCCAGTATATACTTTCTTTCGTAAATTTAGGGAGCAAAATAAGACAAGTATAATAAATTATTAAAAAAACACAACGCATTTATTAAGTTATGGTGATTTTTATTCACAAGTAATCAATGCATTCGATTCTAAATGTCAGATTTCGATTTTTAGAGTAACGTCTCTGGTATTTAAAAAGAAAAAAGGTTTATTGACACAAAATTGTAGCGACATCCAGTTCTTTAAATCAGACATTGTTTATTATGTTGAGAATGGTTTATCAGTAAAATCAAACCTTAAAATTACTTGTATTGG
This sequence comes from Colias behrii, assembly GCA_029959065.1. Lineage (NCBI taxonomy): Eukaryota > Metazoa > Arthropoda > Insecta > Lepidoptera > Pieridae > Colias > Colias behrii. Next base: position 7,538,506 of record JARWMC010000005.1, on the reverse strand, counting down.
TCATTATTATTATAAATATGTAATCGTAATTGAAAAAAGTTAAGCAAATGTGCAGTTCTAACAAAACGAAATATCATGTTATTCTATGTCGTCGTTACTAGGTTACGTTGTTGAATTTTGTTGAACTGTCAAATGTTGCCTATTAAAGTATTAACAGACGTTCGAATATGGTACGGGCCGCACCGTGACCTTGGTGCGCTCTGGACCATATTCGATCATGTGTACAGTGGTCCACCGGACATAATTATTATTATTGACGGTGCGGTCGGTTCGATGGTTTTTTCTTCCGAACTTGGTGCGGACCGTACCAAATTCGCGCGTGTGGCCGGGCGATCGCACCGGACAGCGCTTTAGTCACAGTTCTACCGCCAAACAAAACGGACGTCGGTCGATCGTCATCAATGGCGATGGCGTCGGATGACGTGGCTATTACTGAAAAAAGATTAATAATGTAAATTTTAGAACTCTACAAAGATTTATGATATGACTGCATATGTCTGAACGAATCCGTGTCTTTTAAATATAATTTTGCCCATTCTTTTCTCTTCGTTTTCTTCTTTTCAATGGTTGTACTTGTACTTGCTACGACGATTGCCGCAATTATCGCGATATTAGCTTCTTTGGATAAAGTTGGAGGCATGTCAACTCGACGCACTATATTATGTTTTTAGGCCCGAAAAAGTGACATTCTTGTTTTATTGAAAATATCTAAGGAGCTTCTCTTTTTAAATGCACGAGTAGAGTTTTATTTCAAAAACACTTTTATTATTTTTTTTTTAAACATTGGAATTTTCGCGGCCGACTGAGCTAAATAAATTCGTATAAAAAATAAAAAAATAGATACCTACACTAGATAATTTATTATGTTGCTAATATATGTACTTAGTAATTACAGGCGCAAATTATCCCTTTTTGAAATTTTCGATATTGTCGATAGAGGCGAAAGTATTGTAATTTTTATTGATATTCGTTTTTACTTTTTTATATTATATGCAGGCGTTAGTATCTAGAAGCTCTGTTTAGTACCAAAAGAAGCCTTGAACTGAGGTCTACATGTGACAAAAATACCACATTCTAACCACGAATTTATTACGAGAAATAGATTTTCAAAGAATTCAAAGATAGGGTTGTCACTATTTAAAAAGTCAAAGTTTAGGTAATTTGTATTAATTTGATATTATTGAATTGTCTTAAAAATCTAAGATATTTTTTTTGTTCAGTTAATTTATTACATATAAGGATTACGTACCTACCTATAATAATATATTGAATAATATTAAAATATCGACTATAACCTTAGATCATTAAGTAATGGATGGAGCACGCTGGCAAATGTTCTAACTAAACTTTCTGCCGATTTTGGTGCGGGGAGGGTACCTCACACTATGAAACACAATCACACATTCACAAAAATAATTTGTGTCTTTACAAACTCAAACTATTACAAAATTGACACACTAGCATGTTTTTGCACACATGCATCGATCACACAGAAAAATCTCTGTACATATACGTAATAATACAATCGCTCTAAAGGGATGTAACCATATCGATATTACAAAAATAATATTTTTGTTGAAATTAGAAATAACATTAATATTATATTCATAAAAAATACTACACAGATCATTTGTAACGTTTTCATCATTATTATATGCATACGAAAAAACAATAAGAAGCCATTTTATTTGTATTTGAATATGTATTTACGCAATATTAATACCTACATATGAACAAATTACATAATAGAAAGGTTGCAAGATTAAAGCGGCCTTTACATTTGGCTAAATTCAGTGCACTAAATGAAAAAGTCTCTAAATTTAGACAAGTCTTAAGACATTCAGACTGTAAGACACACTAATTAGACAATCAGAGTCGTCACTGCCGATCTAAATCAGTTAGCATGCTGAATTTAGCCACGTGTAAAGCGATTTAGTCAAAGAATGCCTTCAGTTGTCCGGCGTCCGCCGACTGCCACTCGCGGTGGAGTGCCGTCGAAATCACAGGTCGAAATGTCGAAGGAAAAAGAAGTAATATTAAAATTATTGGATTTGTATAAGGAAATGCCCTATTTATGGGATAAAACCCATAAAGATTATAAAAATAAAACTTATCTCTAATACATTTAATATATAATTCGTTGTTGATAGTTTTTCTCTTAAGAGCAAATATTTTTTCACCCAACACTTCCTGCGTCTTTTTTTATTAATTAAAATCGAGCTCGACGCAACCATAGCCAAGGCGAGCCCTATTCTTTGATATTTTGATGGTCCCATGAGAGCTCTATGTACGTACGACAAGTTCGGAATTCGCGGTTATACCTACTGAGTTTAGCCAGCTTAATTAGGTCAAGTGTAAAGAGCAAGCTCTTTTTACGCCACGCTCACTGTCTTCATTTAGTGCACTGAATTTAGCCAAATGTAAAGGCCGCTTAACATTACAAAAAAACGGCTAAGTGCGAGTCGGACTCGCGCACGAAGGGTTCCGTACCATTAAAATGTGCCAGTTAAAAGTAACCGAGCGTAAATTTTAATAAATATATATTTACAAAATAAACATTATACTCCTTTTTGTGCAGTTGTGTAAAATTTTAATATAATAAAGATTATTTCTCATCTCATTTCAAATTATACTTAGAAAAATATTTTTTTATCGACAACGATAGCTAGAAGTATTCGGTCACTAAGAAAGTCGTAAAAATTTACGACCATTTAAGCGACGAGTTTTTAAATTCAACTCTATCGCTAAGTTCATAAAGATTATAAATTTGTATCTCTTTCCAAGATAGTCTCGTGGGGAGTGCGGTTCAATATCGCGTTCTAAATTCAACTTTATTGCTTAGTTCATAAAGATTAAATTTGTATGTCTTTCCAAGATAGGCTCGCGAAATTTGTAAATCATTCCATGATAGTCTCGTGTCAATAATCGAATAAACATGACTCGATTATTTTGTCTTGATCATATCGCTAAACGATACATCGACGATTATTAGAAAATGCATTTAATTAGAAATGTACGTTAAAAAAATAAAAAAATATACACAAATGAAAGGTTATTCCATCTTTTTTAAAATTTGATGTGTTTGACTTGTTTCTGCAAAACTTGACAGCATAAAACGGCATTTTTAGCGGAGCACTTGCAGACGTCCTTTCGATGTTTTACGAATACGCAGAGTGTTTGTAATCGATTACGCAAGTAGTTTTTATGAAAGCATAAGATTTTTCGATTCAAATAATCTTATACCTCAGCAAAAGGGGAAACGCCTGTGAGTGTTATCCATTACTTAATGATCTAAGACTATAACTAACGACTAAAACATAAACAAAAACTTGGTAATAGATAGATGATATATATAATTGTTAAAAAACAGCTATGACTTTTTCTTTACTAGGGACAACCCTGACATTGAATTTTTTGAAAATCTATATCTCGTAATAACTTCGTGGTTAGAATGTGGTATTTTTGTCACATGTAGACCTCAGTTCAAGGCTTCTTTTGGTACTAAACAGAGCTTCTACTAACGCCTGCATCACTACATAGTATAAAACAAAGTCGCTTTCCCTGTCCCTATGTCCCTATGTCCCTATGTCCCTTTGTATGCTTAAATCTTTGAAACTACGTAACGGATTTTGATGCGGTTTTTTTTAATAGATAGAGTGATTCAAGAGGAAGGTTTATATGTATAATATCATCCATTAAATAGTGGAGAAGTACTGTTTTTTTTTGAGGTTTCTAACGTGATGTCGTAAATAATTACATTTTTTCCGCTTACATTGCAAACGCAGGCTGAACCCTACGAGTTTTATCAAAATAATGTACTAAGTATTGTACACATTGAAAAGGTCTACAGAAAAGTCCGTGATGGTATATGTCTATCTCTTATGGATAACCCACAATAACTTTTTTTGTCATTTACTTTTTACGACAAATAATGGTTAATTTTCGAAGCGATTTTAACCAATACAGCATGAATCCTTAACCAATTAAATACCTTGAATACATTGTTCATTTAATATAGATCTATATGGCCCTTTACACCGTATGATTTAAGTGAATATTTTCGAAGATATTACAGATTTAAAAATTGCGGGACGTAGCGTTTGCGGCGGTACCGGCTGGCCGCCATTGCACCCGTGCGAAGCCGGGGCGGGCCGCTAGATTCCAATAAAACAAGAATGTCACTTTTTCGGGCCTAAAAACATATAGTGCGACGTCCTCGCTGTCCAGTAGCACGGAAAGCACTGGACTGGACTGGTGCGGTGCGGTCGTGTGGCGAGTCGATCGCACCGCACGAGTGCGGTGGTCCGGTCGCACCAAGTTCGAACGTCTGTTAATACTATTAAAATGGCTCTACTATAGATGCGCTATAGCACTGGCGCAGGTTGGTATCCGTTTATTCTATGTACTCTGTGGTTGGTATTTGCTTTTGATTTCGTATTTTCTTTGACAAGGGCGATGGACGATTGTCATACTCAAGAAGCTTATATGAGGTAGTTAGTTAGGTGTGAAAGGGATAAAAAAACATACAGGCGTCATTCAAGGTCATATTTTCTTGTTACAAGTTAATGTTCATACTGAAATCTCCAGTGTATTGATATAAGCTTCTTGGTCATACTCCATCTGCTTAAAATGCTATTGTGTCATCAATAGCTAGAAGCTGGAAATTAAATGACCTACCACTTCCACCACACCACAATTTTATCATTATATTATTATATTTGTAATTTTCATTATTTTCAAGCTCTAAGTATTCAAGTGTGTGGTTTGAACCAAGAAGCTTATATCTAATACACTGGAGATTGCACTATGACCATTAACTTGTAACAAGAAAAATATGACCTCGAATGACGTCAGTGTTGTTTTTTTGTCTCTTTCTGTGGAGTGACCACGCTGGTTTGTATATTCAGGATTTTTCGAAATAGAAAAAACTAAAAATCATGGTCTATAAATAATAACGACATATATTTTAAACAGTATTTATATTATAATAATACTGGTCATACTTTATAGGTACATACAATTTTAATTGGTATAGAATGATAGTTTTCAATAACTTTTGGCTACAAAGCTTGGATATGAACCAATATATAGCATTAACATCCTTTGCAAATAGAGGAAAGTTGTGTTTTGCATCAGATGCTGTTTACCAAATTGTAAGCTACTCAGATCTTCTTTTTAAACGCGTTGCTTCGAGGGGTCAATTTCAAGCCAAAATCATCAAAGAAAAACTGTTTATAGCAGCCTTGCACAAATTTCAGCTAACTTTACAAAGTTTATTTTTCAAAAGGTATTTTTTTCTGGGTCGTAATCCTCAGTAATTTTACCCTTGATGGACACATATTATATTTCTTTTTATTTTACTTTTTGGAAAGCTGAAATACGTAAAACAAAAAAATATGAGGTAAGCTAAAAAAGTATAAATTTAAATGTAAAAACGAACAATCTTATAACTACATGTGAGTGCAATACCGATGTCGTGTGTTGTTTCATTACTAGCACAGTATTACAATATTATTTCCTACAGTAAGGAAACGCCTTTGATGTCGCGCGATGCCGCCGCCAGCGTAGGTACTTACGCTGCCACACGAAAATACGCTAGGGTTGCAACAAATGGGAAATAAAACAATTGTGATTATTAATATTATGATGAAATCATTTATTCATATGTACATTCAAAATAATTGCGATTATTAAATCTGATGTTATTATTTGTTCATAAATATATAATTACAGATATTGCACTGCTAAATATTATTTACGTGGACACTTTATTTTTGGATGTTCTTAATTGTACATTATACCATTTAACTAAGTAATGCATTCGCATTGGGATGTACAATCTGATTAGAAAATAATGAGGACAACATATACATAGCTTTGATTTTAATTCAACAGATACAATTAATACAATCTTTCTGAAATATTGTTTCCTTCTGGGATTTCAATGTAGATTTACATCCGTAAACGGAACAGTTTTTGCGCGCCATAATAGAATATGTAAGTACCTATGTATAATAAAATTATTACACAAAAAATACGACTGCGTCGTCCTTTCGCGATAGTTAATGCAAACTCAGCGTGATTGCATTAAGCGGCCCGCGTCGCCCGACCCCCCGCCAGTTCCCCTCCGTTTCTCTGCACAAGTACATTCGTCGCCATACTGTAGGAAATATGGTAATACTGTGTTACTAGTAACAATCTTGTAAATGGTGTTCTAAATGTTCATCATAATATTGTTATTACAATATATTCTCTTCGCTATCCATAAAAACTCGTCATCATGGTTACCTTACTTGTTAAATTTGTTTATTGAAAACTTGTTGAAAAATGATAAAGTATTAGGAAAAGAAACAAATTTAACATAACTGCTTACTAAAATGATGCAAAATTTTACAATTTTTGCCATTGTAATGATTCTAAACAGGTAAATGCAGGAGTATTGAGGAATATTGTACTTAAATAACGTAAATATACACTTGCCTGTGAAATTCTATGCCAGAATTATGTGTCCAAACACTTCTGCAATTTTGCACAATACAATACAATGCAATATTAACTTAAATATTCGAAGCGACGCAATTTTTTTGACACACATGCCATATTGACAAAGTGAGAGTTGCTACAATTTGATTATGGTGACTACCCATAATCAGGGAGTATCGCTTTTTAATAATTGGTTCAGATACTTATTTTATTTAGCATAAATAATAATTGTCTCATCCAACAATGCTTCTGAATGACGTTGTTGGCAATTTATCAACAAACTCATGTACAAAAACTAACCTTTTGCACAGAATATTACAGCATACATAGTAGCCTTGGGAAAACTTCGTATTAACAGTGGCAATACCAAGTTAGGTGTGAAAGTGATAAAAAACAACAACTGGGCAATATTTTCTTGTTACACGTTAATGTTCGTACTAGACTACAAGCCCGCATAGGAAAAAATATGGGTCAATTGAACCACCAGGGGACATATCTAGAACGATAGAAGAGCATAAAATAATAAGATTCATCACTATGCCGTCACTTGTAAGCTGTCCAACTGAGTGCAGATGAGAATTCAAAAGTACAGGTAGACTCGGTAAATTTTGGTCATATATTTTTGTACGGCATTCTTAACCATCGATAGATCCATTAAAAATAATAAGAAACCGCTCAGTGCCGTACAAAAATGGTGGTCCACAAAGTCGGAATTTTTATTTAATTCCCGAGAGTTACCGGGGGTAAATTTGGTCATTTGACCATGTACGGCATCTGTGTCATACTATTTCAATACTGCTTTTAATCCATTATTCCGCAACGCCATACAAAAATCATGGGGACAAGGGGAAAAAATTGAGAGTTGCAATCCCTTCTCTTTCACCACTCGGGGGTCATTTGACTAAGTACGGCTTCGGTTCCAAAACATTATCTAGCTCTCAAAAGTACTATTAAAAGCAATGCCGTCAAAAAATAATTGTTCTTTTAAATGTATACCAATAATCATCTTAATTTCATCGAATTCTTGATATAAAGAGCTGTAAGGTCATTTGACCCTGTACGGGAACTTATTTTTTAACATGATATTATAAAATTCAATTGTTGTATAGTATTGCCGTTCAAAAGAAACCGTTCTAAAAAAAGTTATAGAGAAATGCAAAAACTGAAATTTTGTAAAAGTTTAAACATCGTAGATTAATGAAATATAATAGTTTTCTACACTTTATTCGTTGTTTTAAATAGTATTAACATAGATAAATTAGGAAAAAACGATGCCGTACATTTTTGTGCAGACCACATCTTTTAGGCTGATGAAAGCGACGAAAGCTACAATTTTAAGGGTGCTTTATGGCCATTTGATACAGTACGGCATTAACATATTTTTACCCAACTACGGCAAAGCAAAAGGAGGGTTATGATTTTGACAGGTCATGTATGTATGTTCATCTATTCCCTCGTAACTTCTAAACTACTTATCAGAATTCGACAAATGACATATCATTAGAAGCGTCTGAATTGTTCACTGGATAACCAGCGACCAGCTAGCTAAAGGCTATATGGGGTTTCACAAAATCTAATGTGGCGCCCTCTAGCGGACAAAACATACAGAGTAAAAAAATTAAATTTAAGATAAATATGCCGTGTTTGGTATCATTTGAAAGCGCTTTACTTGTACATTTTGAATATGTATATATTACTAGCATTTGCTTGTGACTTTACCTGTATTCATGGGCTGATTGCATATAATTCACATCTTTTCGTTCATAGCTTCTTTATTAGTTCATCAATTTAACGGAGTCCATTCCACCTGACTCCGACTTTCCAAGGTGATAATTAACCACCTCGAGCTTCTTAATATTAATGTATATTTATATTTTATTATCAAAATATAAAGCAATTAACATTTCATTATATGGATTTTTTTCTTTTTCAGATTTTTCCCCTTTGAACCAACGAAAATGTACGGCACATAAAAAAATATTATCTATGCATAAAATACTTTAAAAATAAATTTATTTCGTGTTGTGTCAAATGACCCCCTGGAGTGGTGAAAGAGAAGGGATTGCAACTCTCGATTTTTTCCCCTTGTCCCCATGATTTTTGTACGGCGTTGCGGAATAATGGATTAAAAGCAGTATAGAAATAGTATGACACAGATGCCGTACATGGTCAAATGACCAAATTTACCCCCGATAACTCTCAGAAATTAAATAAAAATTCCGACTTTGTGGACCACCATTTTTGTACGGCACTGAGCGGTTTCTTATTATTTATAATGGATCTATCGATGGTTAAGAATGCCGTACAAAAATATATGACCAAAATTTACCGAGTCTACCTGTACTTTTGAATTCTCATCTGCACTCAGTTGGACAGCTTACAAGTGACGGCATAGTGATGAATCTTATTATTTTATGCTCTTCTATCGTTCTAGATATGTCCCCTGGTGGTTCAATTGACCCATATTTTTTTCCTATGCGGGCTTGTAGTCTATACCGAAATCTCCAGTGTATTAGATATAAGCTTCTTGGGTTTGAACAAAAAATAATTTATGTCAGCTGGTCCAAGTGTCCAATATTACTTGCTCTGTGGTGTCCACTGACAGATGGAAGTAAGCAGTATTGTTATTAACTGGCAACAGTAAATAAAGATGTCACCACGTCTCAAAATATCAAAATATGTTATTGAGGTAAAATTTTAATTAAAATATTGTTTAAATGCGTTTTCATATTACCAATCTTATTAAAATAATATAATTACTTGTAAATATATGTTTTTTATCTATAATTCGTTTGTAATTTAAAAGATAAATTTACTTTATGATACGTCACCATCGCGGTGTCCTATTAAGTTATGTTTTTCAGACTTTATTTAAATATATGAAATATCAATTATTTTCAGAGGTTGTCGAATATAGACACAAATGAAACGACAGGATGCTTATACGGACTTATGTACGACGGCACTTTGCTCGTGATCGGCATAAGTTTAGAATTATTTGAAACTGAAAAGAAAGCGCATAATCAATTACTTTTATCTCTACCGGCCGAAATAGAGTTATGTGGCGTTGTTAAATTTAGTGAAACATCAAGTGTTGAGTATAAACCTAAGGAGATACTGCAGGTAATTTGGCTTATTGTGTACATTTGTAGGGGCTTATTATATGCGGGTGTAATAAAAGATGTAATAACTACGCAAAGGTTATATTTCGTTAACTACATATATTTATCCGTATGTAATTAATATTCGACCTAATGCGACCCACCCGCGTCCCGACAAGCCCGTGACTGTCTATGCATAACGCACAAACTGTTTATATACGAGTTACCGTGTGAACCGATGGTGTGAACTTTCTTAGTAGGTACTACACTTGAAATTCGGTAACTCGTAAATTGGCTTGTCGTCGCTACATCATTCCCCCCTTAAAATAAAAAGGGTATACAAGTAAAAAATCTTACAATAAAATTAAACAATAAACAGATGGGTGTATATAAAATGTCGCTGTATAAGGTTACAAAATGTTTACAATATAAAGTATAAAAAATGTTCACAATATAAATCAATCAATACGTATCGTATACAAGTGGTTAACAGTTAACACCTAATTTCGTTAAACTATTTATGTTATTACAAAAACTTGGTTGGTTCTTCTAAGTGGCGTGCGATAATTGTTACACGTCATCTAACACTTAGTAACATTAACATTTCAAATCTCAATACGTTCTTTACACTTGTATCGTTTAATATTACAAAGGCTATTACTATACACTCATAAGCCATAAATCAAAAGTACATAAATTTCTAAGTAGTAAACATTTCAATCAAAACTCAACACAAACATAAATTTGAAATACCATACTTAAAACGTTAAACAATGAACTCGTTTCAAAATTACTTAAGTTCTATTATTTATTAAATACGATGTGTTGATTACTAAGTATTTATTATACATTTCTATGAAGTCTTATGAATACTTATAATCATCGTAATTCTAATAAATATAAAATAGTTGAAACAATTACAAATACCTAATTACAATTACTATTACCTAAATCGTACCGGTAATCGTATAGCTCTTCCACTACGCGTGGTATGTGTATTAGGCAATTCGCTACTTGGAATTTGTAATGGAACCTCAGTATCTGCCCCAGATGTCGTATCACTATCATCATTCAAATAATATGCAGGTTTTAGACGGTCTACAGATATTCTAACTTTCCTGCCAGTCATTTGAATGTAAAATACCTTTTCCTCTCGACTCAACACACGATAAGGACCGTCGTATGTTGGTTATAAAGGCTTACGTACTGCGTCGTTTCTTACAAAAACATAATCGCACTTTTCTAAATCGGGGTGAATAAATATGTTCCGTCTTTCATTCTGCCTAATAGCTACTGACTGATATTTCCTAATAAAGACTCGTAATTTACTTACATACTCAAGACTGCTATCTATTTCTAAACTCGATTTTTTATCGTAATAATCACCGTAATCGTAAAGTTGTTCCGTACGTTATTTCTGCTGCGCTTATGCCGGTACCACTTCTTACTGCTGTTCTAAGTCCTAGCAACACAGTTGGTAATTCCGTAACCCAAGATGATGATATATTGCATAAACGAGCCGTTAATGCCGCTTTAAGCTACCTATGCCAACGCTCTACCGCCCCGTTACTCTGTGGGTGGTAAGGTGTCGTACGCAACTTATTAATACCTAATAACTTCATTAGTGTAGCAAATAATTGACTTTCGAATTGGCGTCCTTGATCGCTTGTTAGCTTTTTCGGACAACCAAAACGAGAGATCCATCCTTCATATATTACACGCGAAATCGTTTCAGCAGTTATATCTTTCGTAGGAAAACATCCTGGCCATCGCGTCCCCCTATCACTATGGTTAGGCAATACGTCCTAAAACCTTCGGGTGAAGTGGGTAAAGGTCCAATTAAATCAACATGAATATGTTCAAACCTATCGCACTGCGGAAACGATCCTAAACCTGACATTGTATGTGGATTAACCTTCGATCGTTGACATTCAATGCATGTTTTAACTTTTAACCCATTGGCCAACGTGACGAATCATATTTGGCCAATAAAAACGATTTTGAATCAATTTGCGTGTAGTCCTTATTCCGGGATGACATAAATTATGTACACTATCAAAAGCAATACGTCGAAATTTATCAGTCAAATAATATATACATGAGTATCCGATGCGTCCGTCATAAGTGCGAGCGATGCATCGGCCCTAGGGTGCTAAAAAATCTGCACTTTATAAACCAAAACACCTCAGCGATAAATGACCATTTATACGGTCGCCGTAAACTAAAATCTAAAGTCATTAACTTAGTACCAAATGTCTTAATTACACTACCGTTTGCCGCGTAAGGTTTATAATCACTACACAGTACACTCACTCGCGGATCGGTTATTTTTCGACACTGGTAAAATTAAAACATTTTTTAGTCGGCTCTCCTGCTGCTTCTGCCACGCACAGGGCTGAATGTACTTGCTGGCGTTATGCTTAAAGCAGTAATGAAAAAACATAACCAATTTGGTTTTCTCTGTTTTGAGCTTCCTGCACGATTGCGACTTTGCGATGCGGAACGATGCGTGCTATTTCCATATCTTCGACCGCTAAACGATTTGCCTCTCGAGCCTGCACATTCCAGCTGGTTTATCCGCTGCTTTAGTTGTGCTAACTGCTCGAGGTTTAACGGTACCGACGAAACTGCTCTAACTGGAACTGCCGGATTCATTTTTAATTGTTTACAAACGATATCTATGCAATTCACTATAATAATGTTCACTTTTCGTCGGGAGTCACCATGTAGGGGTCACCAATGTTGGAGTCACCAATGTAGGGGCTTGTTATGTGCGGGTGTAATAAAAGATGAATAACTACGCAAAGGTTATATTTCGTTAACTACATATATTTATCCGTATGTAATTAATATTCGACCTAATGCGACCCACCCGCGTCCCGACAAGCCCGTGACTGTCTATGCATAACGCACAAACTGTTTATATACGAGTTACCGTGTGAACCGATGGTGTGAACTTTCTTAGTAGGTACTACACTTGAAATTCGGTAACTCGTAAATTGGCTTGTCGTCGCTACACATTAATATGATCCCACAAGTCCTAAATTATACAAGAAGAAAAAAGGCAAATGCTCAATGCTCAACTGTTATAAAACTCAATGTTTTTAAGTTTTCAAGTTCAATCATCTAATACTCTTCTCTAAGTCTAACAATAAAATGAACATATAAAACAACATTGCAATGAACACCCTGTATTTGTATGTCATGAATAGATAGGAACCGGTTTATATAGGCACATCTTTTGTCTTCCTTCCGAATAACAAACAATGTTTATGCGACTGTGAGCGTTGCTTCAAACCTCGTAAGGTTTCGCATCGCAAAATTGTGTTTTAAATAAATGTGAAATTTTGTTTTCTAAAAAAAAAAAAAAAGTTTTTTTATAATTATTTTCAACTGAGGCTGACTTATTATTCTTAAAATTAGTGTAGGATACACCATATAAGCAACTTTATGAATTTCTGTTTTTTTACAGGATGTAGATATTACAGATAACCCATTATTTATCATAATTGGTAAGGATAAAGTAATGAAAGCACATTTCTTAGTGCATGAAAAGTTTGAAGAGACACAATATGAGGTTTTTGAATCGGAAGACCTTTGGAAACAGTTCCTTCATGTGAGGTTAAACACAATATTACCTCTCACATGTGAAGCAACTATCCCAGGAGTTAAAAATACACTACAAAATAAAAGGAAGAAGGTATGTAGATGATAAAATTCATATGACATCAACTGCACTGCACTGCATTTTTTGTATTTTTAACAGCTTTTGTTGTATAAAATGGTTATACATAAAACAATAATATAATTAAATGTCTTTGTATCTATTTAAACTTTCAATCCTAAAGTTACAAATCTTTTTTTATATTTCAGATTGCTTCAGGTCAGGTATCGTTTCAAATCAATGGAAGCTCAGTGTATTTGTTTGGAGTGGCATCAGATGTTGGAGTAACAGGCACTAGCACTGAGGCAAATATTGGAGATCTCGTTGATTCTATGAGCCCAGAACAATCATTGAAGAAGAAAAAATACAACATTCATAATGTGGTTTGTATCCCTGAATTAACTGTTATCAAAAGTTACTTACTGAGTGTTTTAAACAAATTTCTTAGAGAATTCCGTAGCTTGATGAATTTAATCTTATATCTATGAATTTGGATGTTTGGTAGGTACCAAACTATGTAATAGGCATTTTTTTCTTTAATACATAATATATGAAGCATAGTTTACAAATGACAGATTATTAACTATATTTTTCATATAATAGAGATTATGACTTGTTAATAAGCAATATATTTTATGTTCTATTTTTTTGTAGGAGGTACTTCCTGTGAGCTTAGTTATGAAAGCAACAAAAGATATATTATCCGATAAACTTGTCAAGACAGCTGTAAAAATGATGACTACACAAAGAAAACGTAAGTTAATATCATGTTTATAAAACTGTTTCTTAATACTTTGTTGTTTTAATTTTTTGTTGATTCAACATTCTATAAATGAAACTCCAAATGCATACAAAAGCCTCAAAATGGACTCAAATTTACTCAATATAACTATAATATTTAATTTTCAGCTGCCTTCTGTATAAGTATGCCGCTAAGAATTGACACACTGGCTATGATTCACCGGAACACGAAACTCTCTGAGCTTTATAATGTATTGGTTGAAGCTGCGTGTCGCTCTCTTAGATTATTGGAAAGTGTTCTAATTGAGCAACTAGGTAAAGTATATTATTTCATGTGTATTTTTTTTTTTCGCCTTCAAGGATAAATTATATTTATTGGTTAGGGCCGATTTTTCAATGCTTGGTTAAAGCTTATTCGTCGAATAACGTATTAAACTACCATTTCAAAAATGTATTCTACTTGCCCGTATTTGACAGTTTACAGGTGACATTTTAATATGTTCGTGTAAAACTTTATTCGACGGATGGGTTTTAACCGGGGATTGAAAAATCGGCCCTTAATATTATTATTTATTCATTATGTAATGTTGCCAATATATAGAGATATTTGTTTAATTCCCTTTGAAGTGTTTATTAAGTAGTGCCTAATTTTGACTATTCACACATTTTTTGAAAAATAAAAATTAAAAATTCCAAAGACTAATATTATTCATTTCTATTAAATATACTGTAAACAGGGCAGGAAGGTATTGGCGATGGAGCCGGTCTGCGACTGCCTGAGACATATCACTACCTTCCTCCAGAAATCGGACATTTTATTACCAGAGTAATGCCAAAAGGGATACCTGATGAAACTATGGGTGAGTTTTATTAATAAAATTAAATTGAAAATAGCTTTACTCACATCTGGGAATATCTATTAGAACAATATCAATTTTTTAAAATTAGATTATGCAATTACTTGTATTCCATTAATTTCTAAATTATTTTCAGAAAAAGAAAGAAGCCTCCTGCACGAACAGTTAGCATTGCCGCAAAACAGACCGATATTCCGACGAGGAAATGCGTATATCTTCCACAGTTCGAAGCTAATAAATCCGCACGAAGCTATTTTGCAACAAATCAAGCCTAATGTTAAAGTGGCTTTAGTTCGTGGCAGATATATCTATTACCATTACATGCAAGATAACTTTAATGATGATGGGTGGGGCTGTGCCTATCGCTCCATGCAAACTATATTCTCTTGGTTCAAGTGCGTTATGTTTATGTTAATGAGTAAACATATTTAGAGAATTTAGATAGTTGCAAATTTATCTTGTTTAGTTATGTTATTATTATATTACATGTATAATTTATAAAGGAATTCACTTAAAATGGACATAACCAAAATTCAGTTTACATCTTTTTACGCAAATGTTAGATAAACTTTGTACATTAAGTTTTAACGAGTAGCTCTATTTATACAACTAATATTTCTAATTAATTTGCAGGTATCAAGGATACAGCTCAATAGATGCACCAAGTCATAGGGAAATACAACAGTGCCTTGTTAAAATAGGCGATAAACCGTCTTCGTTTTTAGGTTCTAAGCAATGGATCGGTTCCACAGAAGTTATGTTCTGTCTAGACACATTAATTGGTGTTCAATCGAGAATATTGTTCGCAAACACGGGTGCAGAGTTACAAAGTTACACTCCGGAGCTAATTCATCATTTTGTACAACATGGAAGCCCTATAATGATTGGTTAGTTGTTTGCCTGTAAATTTAAAAAATTATCACCATTAAACTGAGTGTGTTGTGTTTTTTAATATAAAAGAAGTTATTATTCTTCTGTGTAAATTCACACATCAACTCTTTGATTTTTAATTCAGTTACAATGTCTCGTTCTTTATAAATAATGTATTAAAAACCTATTTCAGGTGGTGGTGTTCTAGCTCACACCATTATAGGAGTCGAATATAATGAAGACAAAAACGAAACCCGTTATCTGATCCTCGATCCACATTATACAGGAGCTGATGACATCCAAACGGTTATCACAAAGGGTTGGTGTGGTTGGAAGGGCGCAGACTTTTGGAACAAAACCGCGCATTATAACCTCTGTCTGCCGCAAACTAAACAAACTGTTTGAAACATATCGCTGATAGTCTTATACATTCTTTACGACGTATGATATAAAGGAAGGGAGAGGGAGTTAGAAGATCGTGGGAAAATAAAAATACAAGGAATTGCTGAGAAAAAATGTCTATGAAATAGAGCAAGACTTTGTGAAGGAAAATCTGTCTTCAATTATGAAGACTTACAATTTGATCAATAAAATGTATCTTGCTCATTACGTCAAAATTATATGCAAAAGCATCGTAAATTGCATTTATGTTAAACAAGCATTTTAAATTCAATCATGTTTGCCGATTCTTACGTTATCGCGTTAAATTTCACTTCTCTTAATAAATAAAGAACATTACATTGATAATGAGTAGACCATAAAATAGTGTATATTGATCACCACAAGCTAGGTTTCTGTCACAACAATCAATCAAGAAAATGGCGATGTTTGATCGAACAATAGCAATAATATATTACAAATTAAATTCTTTGCAAATTGTAGCCGTAGAATAATTTTTAAAATCATTTGTACACATTAGTGTTAAATTACAATAAGAACACCAAACTGAGCGATAATTTCTAATGCAATAATTGTGATATAAAAATAGTGTAAGCTGAAAGTATTTAAGCTCAATAGTTGTTGTACCTAGTTGGTATCTACGCACTTAAAAATTGTAAGTATGACCAATTAGGTTGTCTTAAATGATATTGATTGTAATTTTGGTCTTTTGCTACACTATTATAAATTGTAATCAGTGGTCATTAATTGTTTATCCATAAGTATTCTGGCCAGATAGTAAACAGCTAGCTTTACGTTCAAATCACAAATGATTATGTGCGTGTTTTAAGACTGTGCGGGTTGTGTACGAACGCAAAACAATTATTATAAAATTATTTTCATTTAAGCAGGTGCTATTATAAGCATTATAAGGAAATCCAGTCTTCTCAAATTTAATTGTCCAATGGAGAAAGAAGAACAAGTTCAACATTGTATTCTATTCTTCCGACTTCGTTGTAATATTGTAACATAATTTAAGTCGATTGTATTTGTTTATAATTATAATAATAAAATAATAATTCGTAAATTTGTCTGGTTATATCAGTGCTTTATATATTTTATACACCAATAAAATTCCATCCATACATTTATGTTTAGGTTTTATGTAATTGTGAAGCTAAATATAAGATACTTTTGTACCGTAATAATGCGTGATACATACTTTAGCATGTTTTTTGTTTGTTAATGCAGCATTAAAATAATTTCATATAACTGAAATGTTTTATTAGTATGACTCACTATCTCAAGGTTATAAGTTTAATGGAATTGTTATATTTTGTATCAAATAAATTATTATTTGAATAAAGTGGTTTTATTCTCATCAGGCCAAGTCCCAGTCTGCTTACGCAGTGTTCATAGTTATTTCAAATTATCAATTTATGAGTTTCATTCATTCCCACTGCAGAGACGGGTTAAGATTATAATTCATTATAGTATGTCCATTATAATAGCATTAATAGACGTACGAACTTGGTCCGCCAGGACCACCGTACTCGTGCGGTGCGATCGACACGCCACACCACCGGACCGCACCAATCGGTCCAGTGCTTTCCGTGCTACTGGACCATAGAGTAATATAATATACTAGCAATGCCCTGCGGTTTCACCCGCATAGATAGCGATATCGTTACAGTGAAAAGTCTACTATAGGTCGGACTATAGGTTTAATTTTTAATCACATGAAAATCACCTTTACCCCGTCCCGCACTACGGCCTTTTTTTTTGTTTTAGTGGGGAAATCTTCATAGATACCCACGGCCTCCGGGGGAGGGGCCGTGGGTTATGTCGGATTCCTACCGACCAAAACCCCACTGTGTTCCGTCAAGACGCATATTGGTAGAATTCCTCCGTGACCCCCGCACTACGGCCTGCTCGAACAGTATACCTACTATACGTCGCCGAGCTTAGTAACGTGCAACTAAAGAATCAAATTGTTACCTCCCTAAGAAGCTTCAATAAAAAACATTCGAAAGATCATCGCCTTACTACTCACAGTATCGGCTTGCCTGGAGAAGATCGTCCAATATATGTATCAGAACACCTTTACGCTAGCTCGAGAAAGCTGTTTCTTGCTGCCAAGGACTTTGCAAAACATAATAATTACAATTACTGTTGGACAACAAATGGAAACATATTTCTAAGAAAAATTCCAGGCGCCAAACAAATCCTCGTTAAGTCAGAACAAACATTGCGTGAGTTACAATCACTTAACAATACTAATCAATGACTATATTCCAAATTTTTTGAAAGTTTTGTCGTATATAATGATACTATCTGTATATTTAGCATAAACTTTGTAAATCGAGCTTATCTCATCATAATAGTTATAATTAATGTAATTAATAATATCTATACCTATAGAAAGGATTACACACACATACAATTTAAAAACACATTTTAATTTCCCATTTATAACTTCAGCATACTTGTACTCACTACTTATCACACATACAAACAATAAAACACATTCATTAATTATTCTACACCGCCCGCATCACTCTATACCATGTTTAAAATTTAATAACATTTATCATTTCTCTCGCACTAATTTAACACAGAACACTTGCATTTCAATATACACATTCTCTCTCCAAACCTCCATACATAATAACCCATCGCGTGTATACTTAAGTAAAAATTGCTTTGCATTCCAAAACATCAAAAGTCCCTATAGTCAATTATTATTATTAAGTCTATTAACTATTCTCAATGGCTCCTGTAAATGATATAAACGACGAGTTGGACAATCTCATTGTCTGCTCTTCATATACATGTTTTCCAGAACAATGTAGAAAATATATAAATCTTACTGAAAGCTCGCTTAACATAATGCACATTAATATTAGAAGCATTACCAAAAATTTCAACGATTTACTTTGCCTACTCGTAGCGATGGAAATCAACTTAGATGTAATTATTTTAACTGAATGTTGGCTGCAAAAGTCTTCTATTATTCCACAAATAAAGGGATATACCTCAGTCCACACATCAAAAGTCATAAATAAAAATGATGGAGTAGTCCTTTATATCAAAAACTCCTTAAGTTTTAATATTTATGAACCAAATCTCACTGATGCAAGTGGCCTTGTATGCAATATATACAATAAAATTATATTAGTAGCTTTATATAGATCCCCATGCCATAAAAACATAGACAATTTTTTAGACAGCTTAGATTGCATTTTAATAAATTATAAACAATTTAGTAATATTTCATTAATTGGTGATATGAACATTAATATAACTCCAAATAACAGTGATCATCGATCAAATTATTATTTAAACTTTATGGCCTCGCATGGGCTTCTTCCAGCTCACCATCTAGCAACTCGGTTAGATAATTGTCTAGATCATATATTTATAAAATCAACCTATGTTCCCACATCTCTTATTCTAAAAACATCAATAACTGATCATTCGGCTTTATTATTAAATTTAGAAATAAAATTGACTAATAAAATAACTCACTTTAATCGTCCCCACTTAAATTTTATAGAAACCGTTAATGATATTCAACAATGTGATTTATCGAGTGTTTTCAATTGTACGGATGCTAACACAGCCATGAATAGACTACTCCACCTACTTTCGCCTATTTTGACTAAGAATACTATACTTAGACCCATTCCCTCCAAGCTTAGACTCAAAAAACCGTGGATGACAATTGGCCTTCTCAGATGTATTCGCAATAGAGATAGGATGCACCATAAATCAAATAAAAACCCTAAAAATACTATTTTAAAACTAACATACTTACGTTACCGTAACTTCTGTAACAACCTACTCAAAAAAGTAAGGCGAGTGTTCGAAGAAAAATTATTCGTCGAGGCCGGTAAGGACACTAAAAAAATGTGGGGAGCTGTCCGTAACGTGTTAGATCAGGATTCATGTACCTCATCATGCACCGAACTTCTTAACACGCATAGTAACCCACTGGAATCAGTTAATACCATAAATAGCTTCTTCGCCAGCGTAGGTAAAAATATGGCTAATAAAATAAATGCAACAAGTCAACCCAAATTTACAAACTTAAGCTTAAATTGCTCAATGCCTAATTCGATAGTTTTCTTGGAGATCGATGAAAATACAGTTGATGGTATAGTAAGTAACCTCCGCATTGATAGTGCCCCTGGGTGGGATGGCATTACCCCCAAACTACTTAATGCTACCAGATCAAAACTAGTACCTCCCATCACACACATCTGTAATCTTGCTTTAACTTCGGGTATTTTTCCTACGGCTCTCAAAAAGGCTATCGTACATCCGGTTTACAAGGCTGGGGATAGAGATAGTATAAATAATTACAGACCAATTTCAGTACTGCCAGCTATCTCCAAAATTTTAGAAAGAATAATATACAAGAACATGAATAGCTACCTTGAGAAATATAAAATCATCGCTGACAATCAGTTTGGTTTTCGAAAAGGCATGTCAACAGAAAATGCAGTCGCTGCACTTCTAGAATTTTTAGTTAAAAATATAGACAACAAACTAAAGTGTATTGGCATATTCCTCGACTTGTCCAAAGCTTTTGATACTGTCTCTATCCCTATCCTACTAAAAAAGCTCGAGCGAATTGGTATCCGGGGAACGGCTTACAAACTACTAGAAGATTTCCTCTCGAATCGAACTCAATCCGTTAAGATTGGTAGTCACATCAGCACTGAAGAATCTTTGGAATTTGGCTTACCCCAAGGTAGTTTACTATCTCCACTCCTCTTTCAAATATATGTTAACGAACTTTGCCAACTTGCTTATCCTTCTACACGTATCATAGCATATGCTGATGATACTGTCCTTTTGGTGAGTGGCCGTGACTGGGATGAGGCAAAGAAAGGAGCGGAAGGTGCTTTAAGTGTTGTTCAAAATTGGCTTTCTTCAAACTTCCTGAGTCTAAATGTTCAAAAATCTAAATTTATTACCTTTGCCAGTAAATTATCTGCCATTCCACCTGAACCCTCTTTCAAAATTTTAGCCCACTCGTGCGATAGAGTAACCTGCAATTGTCTATCTATAGCTAGGGCCGACACAGTTAAATATCTCGGAGTCTGGATAGACTCTTGCCTTTCCTGGAAACAGCACCTTAACGCTATCTCTTCACGAATAAGGAAGTTAATCTTTGTTTTTAAAAAATTACGAATCCCTGCTAATAAAGACGTTCTTAAAATAGTGTACACCGCATTATGCGAATCAATTATTGGTTACTGCATCACCGCTTGGGGAGGTGCTCCGAAAAACAATATTCTACAAGCCGAACGAGCTCAAAGAGCAGTGATTAAAACTCTTCTCAACAAACCCTTCAGATATCCAACGAAACAAGTATACACTGATTTTAAGGTACTTACAGTGCGCAAAATGTATATACTCCGGGCAATGTTGAAGAAGCATAAAAGCCTTCCCGCAACTAAAAGTAAACTCTCAGATAAGAGGCGACCCCCGCCGATATGTCCAGTCATATATACAAATACTAAGCTTGCAAAAAGACATTACGACTACCTAAGTGCACATCTATATAATAAATTACATAAGACACTTAATATACACAACATGAACACATTACAATGTAAGTCCAACCTAACTAATTACCTTCTAGAGCTTAATTATGATGAATGTGAACACTTGTTAGATCACTATATTATTTAATCCAAACTACAAACTAGAAAACATACACACACACACACTCTTACACACACACGCACACTCACACACACACACACACACACACACACACACACTCAATACGTATATCCTTTCTATTAAATTCCTTTAGATTTTTAGTTAAATTTCTTTTATTTTTTTTTTAAAGTGAAACTTTTATTACATCGTCTCAAACTTTTTGGTCTGTGTAGCGCATGTCGCGTGACGGTCGGCTGCCGAGTAGGTATAAAGCAGTGTTCGGAAAGTTTCACTTTTACCGTGGTTTCATAAAACCACACAACATTTTTTGTAAAGAGTTTATTTTTTAAAATCATCAAATTTTTGGCTAAAGTGATACTTGCATAGTATAGAATTGTTATAATATTCAGCCCCCCTAGCCAAGTGGCTTTCTGTTAGCGTACGTACGTATCTACAGCTTACGTCAATCTCATACATTCGTAGTCTATTCTATTGAACGCTACGCTAACAGAAAGCCACTTGGCTAGGGGGGCTGGTATATAACTTGTATCAACGGACGGATAAATGTCTCCTGTAACACAGGACATTTCCTAGCATAGGAGACATTGTTCAAATATTGCAATTTAATTGTACCTACAGCTACGGTTTATGTTTTACTTATATGTAAGTTATCCTATAATTGCATGTACATGTATATTTTTTGTTGTCAAATAAAGAATTTAATTTAATTTAATTTAATTTAACTATTTTCTGTAGATTGACACTTTTAAAAATTCGTTATATCTTTTGAATGGAATATCCAATTCTTTTCATTTAAAAAGTATTTTGCTGGTATTGAAACAGTCTATAATAAAACATCATTTAATGGGATAAGGATTAATATATGTGTATGGATAACATGGTTTGATTACTGTCGGCACTTCTATTTACTTTGAAAACGTAAAAAAGTTGTTGTAGTAACATAACTACTGAAGATGGACATATGGTATCGCGGACTTTCTTGTAGATATTGATCCATTCTATAATACCGTAGAACATTTTTTTGTTCTATCTTCAATAGATTCCGCAGCGCACGCGATGACAGAAGTTTTATTGAGGATTTTTTTACACCTTGGGTTACATTATTGCATTTTTGGTAAGGATCTCTAATTTTTTTGAAAATGCAATATAGCCTATGTTGCTCAGTAAAGATGCAGCTTTCTAATGGTGAAAGAATTTTTGATATCGGTCCAGTAGTTTATGCGTGAAAACCATACATACATACATACATACATACATACTTACAAACTTTTCCTCTTTATAATATTAGTATAGATATGTACTGGACAGCGAGGACGTCGCACTATATGTTTTAGGCCCGAAAAAGTGACATTCTTGTTTTATTGGAAATATCTAAGGAGCTTCTCTTTTTAAATGCACGAGTAGAACACCCAGAGTTTTATTCCAAAAACACGATTTTTAAAAAAACATTTAAAATATTGGAATTTTCGCAGCCGACTGAGCTAAATAAATTCGTATAAAAAAAAATAGATACACTAGGTAGATAATTTATTATGTTGCTAATATATTATGTAGTGATTACAGGCGTGAATTATCCCTTTTTGAAATTTTAGATATTGTCGATACACGAGATATATAAGTATCATAAAAATCAGTTCAGTGGTTTTCGCCAGTAGCAAACATTTCCATATATTCTATCAAAGATAGGTACGATAGGCGTTTTCGCAATAGCGCGCCGAAGCTGGGTATGTAAACAACGATTTTAACGTTTTTGTGGTATTAGTATTCTCAGTCCATGCAAAACTATAAGTTCCAATGCGCATAGTACAACGACCAACTCCCAAAAACTAAAACTTTATTCCCGTTTTGTTTCTTTTTTTAATCGCATCGATCAACAGTAAATCTTTTTCAGTTTCAACAGTGGACAAGATACTGTCGATTCAATAAAATCTATAAGTATCAAAATTTGTAAAAAATAATAAGACATTATAATAATAACAGATTTATTTACAAATCAATGTTTCTTAACAATATAGCATACATATTTCTTAACTATACTTAACAATAAAGCATATCCATTTATATACAACATCACAGAAATCAGGTTACAGCTACAATTATAGACAGGAGAGGAATGAAACAAATATACAAATTATTTATTTTTTGTATTAATTTATTGTTTTATTATATCTATAAAACGCAGTTGTTGCAACAACAAATTTCTGTTCTATTTCAGAGTTGGATCACAGAAATCAGGTTACAGCTACAATTATAGACAGGAGAGGAATGAAACAAATATACAAATTATTTATTTTTTGTATTAATTTATTGTTTTATTATATCTATAAAACGCAGTTGTTGCAACAACAAATTTCTGTTCTATTTCAGAGTTGGAGTTCAGTATTCACTAAGTTTTGGACAAGATTTAGTTAATTATCTAGTTTAAATCCATTTTATTATTACTAGTTTAAATCCATTTTATTATATTTTGTAATCAATATTAAACAATCACCTCAAAAATCGTTTTTATATTATATTAATATGATTAGTTATTAAAGAAATAGATGAATATTGTCTTTAATTTGTTCCTGGGTAAACCATTCACTGCTTTACGTGGAATGTCTTCTCTCGTTAAATAGAGAATTAACTTTAAAGCTGCAATGCATTCCCAGTATAAATTAAGGAATTTCAAAGCCGAACATTGAATATACATAGTATAAATAAGCAACAAGCTCGCCATATTAACCTTACACATAGTTTTAAATCTTTATTTAAATAATGTTAAGGCTTTTTATCATCAAGTTGTGAAATAATTTCAATGCAATATTAATACAAAATGAATAACTTATCATTTGTAGTGAAAAAAGGTTAGAGCTTCGTATTGCTTTTTATATTTGTATTGTATTATTTGTTATACATTAATTATTTAAACAACACGCATTTATTGGGTGTACAATTTTTTGTCGCATTATTCGAGGCGCATATAGTATTAACAACATAACAATATTGATGTCGACGCAAAAGTAGAGAGTAAATCCACGCAACATACATAGCATCTACAATATGTCAAAAAATAATATTTTTTTGGTGTCAAAACACATCACATGATTTTCGGATATAATTTATTAATGTGACCGTAATTGAAACCTATTTATATCTATAATCACTCCACTTTAAATCATTAATATAGTCGGATTTTTAATTAGACAAAGTAAACTGACGTTTACTGTGTTGTCAGTTTTTGATGAAATAAAAATAGCGTTGTCACGAAGTGAATGATTGAAAAACGGGAATGAATGAAATTTTATATTAAAATGTTTTTGAATCGATCGTCTAGTGAATATTTAGTGTGTAACAATATAACATCAAATAAACACAACAATGACAACAAACACAACGTAATTAGTTACAATTAACGAAAAAATTACAAAAACAATAACGTAAACAGCGTAAAAATAAAAATAAAAAAATGATTATAATTACATTCTACTAGTAACTTATATCTTATATAGCTTTATATATTATAATTAGAAATAATGTTATTTTATAGTTTGAAATGATGAACTATTCACACTCATTGTTCATTCATCTGATTTAATGAGAACTGAATTCCTCACTATTACTTTAAATGTGGCAACATTATTTTACAAAGTGACATTAGCTGCTGTCAGTTTACTTTGTCTAATTAAAAATCCGAGTATAGCTTACAACTCTTTTTATAGCTGGATCATTAAAGTATCTCCAAATCACAGTGTCGAATTTGAGGAAACTTTTTCTGAAACAAAAATATTTATATTAGAATTTAAAAAACCGTGTAAGACCTAGGTACTTATTCTAACATCCCAAAACTTTTACAGTATTTGCTGGATCTATACCGGAAATGTTTATTGGTATTATTCTAACACAAGCCTCTTATAGAAGTTTTGTCGTTTCAAGTTAGGAAATATAAATAAAACTATCATATTCAATAAACAATTGTCAATTAAATTAACAAGTCTTCGTCTAATATAATTAAGAACTCACCCTCAATTTTAATTCTATCCTATCTATTTCCCCTCCCAACATATCAACAATGTTCTCGCCATGTTTCAGGAGGAACGCTTCCACATCGTCGATCGTTTGAATTTTCTTCATATCCTTAAATGGAAAAAAAAAATCGAGTGTTATTTTTTGTGTTCTGGTTTCTGGGATTATAACGTCATATAAGTTTATTCAACTAAAATATAAAGATATTTCTGTACGATTTGCTATACTCACTTCCAACAAAGCATTGAGATCGTGTTTTTCCAAATATGACCTTGTTAGAGCTCGCCCATCGAAATCAACTTCGGCCTGAAAAAAAATTGTAATTTGAAGTGTAAGTAGTGTAGCTGTCGTGGCCATATCGTAGATTTGCTCATTTCATGATATGATCGATCATTTCGTGAAATGGTCGCATTTCATGAAACGATTGGATGTCTATTGGCCACATCATGATGTGGTTTGAACAGATCAATGATAAGAAATCGTTTCTCGATATGGCCAACTGAACGCGCGGTTTTTTCATGAAATGATCAAAATTATTTGATCATATCGTAAAATAGTTACATTAATTATTGGTAGAGGCGCTGCAAGCGCTGTGTTTATGTGATAAGATGGCGGCCGCTGGCGAAAATTTAATTATTCACAGTTAAAAACTTCATAATTCGTTTAATGAAAATATGACAAAGTCATAGCAAAGAATTTACGACGAAGAGGTTCGAGTACTATGGAAACTGCGGATATCTTATATTGAAGAAAAAATGCGTCTAAAATCTGTCCTATATCCTACTATATTATTATAATTGTTTCTTTTTTAAAAAACGATTCGCTTCTGGCATTCGCCGGCCGCTGCCGCGGCACTAACTTAAATGAGAATAAACAGTTACAAGTTCTTAAAATATTCTGAATTTTTTAAATATTTTATGGACTCTCTATATTTTATACGATCTGGCCAAATGTGGATGACCAAATCGTGAAACATTGACGATTTAACGATCTGATCAAACTATGTTGGCCATTTCATGAAATGCGACCATTTCGTGAAAGGATCAATCATTTCATGAAATGAGCAAATCTACGATATGGCCACGACATAGCTCTCAATTAAATTTTTTATTTTTTAAAGTACATACTTAAAACAAATATCAAGACTATTTTAATAAGTCATACTAGAAATAGTGTAAAATAAAATTTACCTTGTATCTAATGAGGTTGCTGCCCATATCGATTCCCTTCACGTCATGTATAGCTCGAATCATGAAGTCGCGCTCCAACACGCTGTTGATTTCATCCAGTTGCTCTTGACGAATGGATCTGTATTAAATTAATAATTTTACTCTGAAGGATACTCTTAAATTATTATCTCTGTGTATTTTGTGCTTTAGAAAATTAATAAAAAATTTTCATTATAAAATGTCAAAATGAGATCGCATACACACACGTGCACAAACAAATGGAGCTCACCGGCCAACCAGCGCGCCCACGTTGCTCAGTATGATGAACGAGGCCACGCCCCCCAGCAGCGTGCCCACGAGCAAGCAGCCAATCGCGTCCGGCAGCGGGCTGCCCGTGTACTGCGAGATCGCATACACGTGCACAAACAAATGGAGCTCACCGGCCAACCAGCGCGCCCACGTTGCTCAGTATGATGAACGAGGCCACGCCCCCCAGCAGCGTGCCCACGAGCAAGCAGCCAATCGCGTCCGGCAGCGGGCTGCCCGTGTACTGCGAGATCGCATACACGTGCACAAACAAATGGAGCTCACCGGCCAACCAGCGCGCCCACGTTGCTCAGTATGATGAACGAGGCCACGCCCCCCAGCAGCGTGCCCACGAGCAAGCAGCCAATCGCGTCCGGCAGCGGGCTGCCCGTGTACTGTGAGATCGCATACACGTGCACAAACAAATGGAGCTCATCGGCCAACCAGCGCGCCCACGTTGCTCAGTATGATGAACGAGGCCACGCCCCCCAGCAGCGTGCCCACGAGCAAGCAGCCAATCGCGTCCGGCAGCGGGCTGCCCGTGTACTGCGAGATCGCATACACGTGCACAAACAAATGGAGCTCACCGGCCAACCAGCGCGCCCACGTTGCTCAGTATGATGAACGAGGCCACGCCCCCCAGCAGCGTGCCCACGAGCAAGCAGCCAATCGCGTCCGGCAGCGGGCTGCCCGTGTACTGCGAGATCGCATACACGTGCACAAACAAATGGAGCTCACCGGCCAACCAGCGCGCCCACGTTGCTCAGTATGATGAACGAGGCCACGCCCCCCAGCAGCGTGCCCACGAGCAAGCAGCCAATCGCGTCCGGCAGCGGGCTGCCCGTGTACTGCGAGATCGCATACACGTGCACAAACAAATGGAGCTCACCGGCCAACCAGCGCGCCCACGTTGCTCAGTATGATGAACGAGGCCACGCCCCCCAGCAGCGTGCCCACGAGCAAGCAGCCAATCGCGTCCGGCAGCGGGCTGCCCGTGTACTGCGAGATCGCATACACGTGCACAAACAAATGGAGCTCACCGGCCAACCAGCGCGCCCACGTTGCTCAGTATGATGAACGAGGCCACGCCCCCCAGCAGCGTGCCCACGAGCAAGCAGCCAATCGCGTCCGGCAGCGGGCTGCCCGTGTACTGCGAGATCGCCATACAAGTGCCCGCCACCACCACGCCGGCTACTGCCGCTGTATCCTCGAATAGGACCACGTTCACTGATGGGTCTGAACTGCGCATTACTGAAAAAAGAATTGATATTTGGTCATTTTAAGTTCAGTTAATTATATGCATATAATATCCTTCATTCAAAAAAAAATGTGTGCGTGTACATACTAGTGTACACACGTAACAAATGAAACTTCTTCATGACCTTATTTTTCAAAAAATAATTTACTATATGCAACTTTACAGAAATACGTCGAATCATGCGTGGTAGGGATAAGAAAAAGATGGCGCGTAACGGAAAAATGTCACGCGTAACGAAAAAAATGTTACACTAAATTTTTTTCCAACCCCGATAAAGAAGTTTCACTTCAAAACCTAATTCTACTAATTTAGAAACAACCATAAATTATGATTAAAAATCTTACTGTATTCATATAACGACATATTAGCTTCTTTTGCCCCTTTCCTTATAGCGCTAAGAGCTACCATTAAAGTTGCACCTTCTGACACCACAGCGCCGCCAAGAACGAAATAAGCCTACAGAAAATAAAGTTATATACTTAAAATTTAAATTTGAATAATGAGATAGCATCTAAGGCAAAACACATAAGAAAAAAAAAAGTATGAACAGTTAAACTTAATAAAGGAAATTGAATTTATTGGTAAAAACTAGGTTGTGAATTAAAATAAACATGCATGATTACTCATCTTTTTTAAACAATTACCCAATAAAAATCATGTAGCGGTTGGGGATCAATAATCCCATTGACCCCATGGTAGAATGACAAGCCGCAACCCACGCAGAATATACCGACACCCGATATCAATGACGACACATATCTCATGTTTGTATACCCATATGGATGATCAGGATCTGCTATCTGAAATTTGTGGTACATTTTATTTATTTTTTTTACTTATTCTGCTGCATAATTTTATTGAGTTAAAAATACGGGTGACATTTTTCTATTTGTTTCCATAACAGTGGTCTTACAGGAAAAAGGAATAACTATAATGGCTGGCGTCCACTAGGCGGATCGGGCCGGGCCGCATCGCAACGCAAAAATACGCCGGCCTATGTTTTGTATGAAACATCGTCCATTAGCGACGGATCGGGGCGCGGCGGGCCGCAACGCATTGACGGATCGCTTCGCAGGCGGATTTCTGCCGGCGGTGCGCTGCGGCCCGCCCCGACCCGTCTAGTGGACGCAGGCAGGCGGATGTGAGCGGCGAGCGCACGTGCCGTGCTAAAAAATAAACGAAAATGAAATGCAATGAAAAAGCATTTGAATGCCATAAAACCAAAAATATCAATTTCAACACGTAAGTTAGTTAATTAAATAATTCATTTAAATTATAGGTTTTTAACCGACTTCAAAAAAGGAGGTTATCAATTCGACCCGTATGTATGTATTATTGTATATTTTCAGAAATGCCCAGTTTTTGGATATGTTAATCTATATCAGCTTCTAATAAAGACCTGTGCCAAATTTCAAAAGTGTTTGTATGTTTGTCCACGCATATCTCCAAAAGTATAAGTAAGATTTAAATATTTTTTTTGTTGTACTAGATATTGTTCAATTGATTTGAAACCATAACATCTCTTCGTCGGAGCTGTCCATGGTAGCGCGATGTCAGTCCAAGCACGAAAACACGTCTGTTAGATAAAATCCGCCTAGGCGGTCCGCCGCGCCCCATACCGGTGGACGCAGGAGCAAACAGCGCGTCCATTAGAGACGGCCCGTTGCGATGCGACCCGCCCCGATCCGTCTCTAATGGACGCCTAGCATAATATGATAATATCATATTTGTACCTTGTTCTTTGTACATTTTATATTTACCTTTTTAAATACCTACACAATTTTGTTATTACATAACAATAATTTTTATGTGGTTTATAAAAATAATCTTACTATTTCTTTTATTATGTTGAGAGCAATTAAGATTTTTATCTTCAACAAAGTCCAGATGATCATTGCATAAAATATTAAATCTAAAAAATTACCTGCACTGACTTGTGAATTCCATATGCCAGAATCAACTGATTCACTGTATCAGCTAGAGAATGAATACATTCTGAAAATAAGCTGTGTGATCCTGTGTACAGCCACGCACACAGTTTAAAAAGAAAATTACATCCATTGCTGTAAAAAAAATATACCAAGCTTGAGTTCCAAAATAATCAGAGTCAGGAAACACTTATGATTGTTCACAATTTACTTTATCACTACATTATTTCATAAATAGTAAATACAAATATTATTAAATTAAAGTGTGACAAATAAAAATATAACATGAGTCAAAGGTAAATATTACATTCCGATTGCAGTAAGTACAACTCTGCCTGAAACTGTTTTCAAACCCATTTCTTCAACCCCATGCTTGAGACGCTTGTGACCCATTTCTCTCCTATAATTCCTGAGCCTTCTTTTAACGGTAAATACATCTGCAAATAATCACACTGGTTACATAACCTAAAGTCCTTACATACATTTCCATTTAATTCAATATAATAATTTATAACCTTGTTCATATCTCCTCCTATCTAATTCTCTTCTTAGAAGTTCTTTATCTAGACTATCTTTTGACCCCCATACCTAAAAATGCCAAGTAGAAAAAAAAACTATGTAAGCATCCAAGAAAAAAAATCAAGAAATTGTTAATTAAAAAAAATGCATACATAATAATTTATGATTCTGGATTGTTTTAATTAAAAATAGGTGTGATATATTATATTCTAAAATGGAGACATTTTTATTTCCTTTTTAGTCATGAGCAACAGGCACACTCTCCCACACCACACAGCCTAGCCAGCAAGTGTGTGATCTAATGTATGCAATTGCATTTGTGTGAATGGGCTTTCAATTTGTTGGACTGTGCATGTTGCAATGCTAAAACACTCATTCACACTCCACACAGTGTGCCAACTGCTTTATATGGCAAGTATTTTTTTTTATATGAAATATTTCACATGATTCAGTATACTTACTTCAATAGCCTTAGCTTCAACATCTTTTCTGTAATAAACAGTTATAGGTGGTTCTGATTCATAAGGAGAACGACGAAGCACTTTAGGCAAAGATTCTAGATCTGTCTGCTTCAGTAAGTACTCTGTCATTGCACGCATCGGTGTTATGAAATTCCTTTCAGTGTAAGAAGCAGAAAAATCAATAAGAAGTCTTTTCTTAGCTGCAAATGCAAAATGAATATAATATAATGTATGTAAAAATAATAAATTGTTATGTAAAATGAATAAATATTTTAAAAATAATATTTCTTTTACTTGGTTGTGCAACGGCTTGACTAGATGCATTCGATGCAGATGTCGAATCTTTCGACTTCTCAATAGTCACTTTAGTTACTTTATTATCATCATCAGTCTCAGTCTTTACAGTTATATTATTTAAATCTTTCTTTTTAACTACGTTACTAGAGTCCCTCTGGGACTCATTTTCTTTTACTTGTTGCTCTTGTGAATTTCTTATTTCACTTTTACTATTGACGTAGGCAGATATGTGCAAAAATCTACTAGATTTTCGGTTACAGGCTATAGTAACTTGAACTTTCCCACAAATTATTCTAGAAGCACTGAAATATAACGGAGAAACACTTTTAATCTGAACATATCGCCTTCCTACACTTCGGCAGAATGCTGAAGCTGCAAAAGGTATCATTGTGAATCTTCTATATTCTTCGTATATTGGATATTATTTCATCGCATTATAATTTTGTGAGGATGAATATTTAAATTAAACGAAAAGAAGACTTTAACTAGATATTATTATTTTAATAAAATTTTACTATTTATATTTACGAAAACCTAAAAACCTATATTGATAAAATTGCTGTCATATGTGACAGCCGACTTATGTCATACACAACAGAGTAAAAATATTATGGTACTTACACACGCTGCCACAATTTTTAATTTTCTTATACAACTACAAGCATAAATGCTTGTAGTATAAATAGGAATGTATAAAGTTAACGGTTCATAATATTTTAAGATTCGTAGCTCTTTCATATATCTACAAGCCACTGACCTCTATTAAACAGTGTAGCTGTGCGTTTAGTAGAGGGTCACTAGAGGGTATCGACCACAGGTCTTGACTGTGGTCTCGACCCTTTGCAGCGCGAGGCCCACACCGCGCCCTGGCCCATGCCTTCTACCGCCCCTGTACTGTATGTGTAGTAGATGGAATGAAAATGAAAAATGAAATGAATGAATTTTTTTGAAAGCCTTTCGATTAGTCCCATTTTTTGTCTAGGAGATAGTGTTTTATCAACACCAAAATTATTATTAATCTGAGCATGTTTGTGTTGTCTGTCCAATTCGAGCTTGACAGTTGTGAGTTGACAGCTGCTCAAAGCTAAAAAACCCGCCGAATCGAGTATCGACCTCGCTCGGTGTTCGATTTTCGCATCGGTCATCGTTTTCGTCGGTGTAGATCAACTGTACTTCTAACCTCAATATCATTGCAAATATTATAAAAGTTTTCCAAGTGACTGCTTTAGAGAAACCAAAAAGATATCATATTCTCTATAAATCTTGTACTAATCTGAAAATACTAGAAATGCCTGCCAGCAGTGTTGATTTGTATCTTATGCATGATGCCAAAAATAATTTTGACGCCATAAGGCCAGCACCCGTACATTGCAGTGAATCTAATTATTTTATGGGCCCTTGTCGAAATGTGCACATATCAACAAATTGCTATTATGGATATCACGACACCAGTAAAAGATCTGACAATGAAAATGAAAATACAGACACAGAAATGCTTGACGTGACAAACAAAGCTATGCAAACAACGAAGTCATCGCTTAATCTAATAGAAAATAATGCAAGAAAACGGAGTGCTGATGACAGCATAAGCCCGGCAACGAAACGCCTTCGTCAAGGTAAGCATTTATAAAACGTATACTGTGGAAGCCTCATTGAATTACTAAAAAAATCAATAATTAATTTATTACTTAAATTTGTATTTCAATGAGGATTCTTGAATATACGGTACATATTATTATATCTTTTGCTATTAATTTCAGAGGATTCCTTTTTATTTATACGTAAATAAATTGAAGTGGGAAGTCTTAATTATAATTTTTTTAAACTGCTTTCCACATTTTTGTTTTAATTTTTGTTGCTTTTTCAATGTTCAGTATTTTGTATAAAATGAATATGTAATTGTATTTCTTTCGAGTAGATATAAAAATTTATAGGTACTTTTTACAAGTTTCTTTTGAATAATATTGCCAATAATGTAGTGTTTTGAAAACCTAAATCATACAGCTGTTAATATAGTAGTTTGAAATTGAGTCTTAAGTATCTACTTGGAAGTATTTTATCCCACTTTATCTGTTGTAGTAAAATTGTACATTAATTTTTAGTCATCTTAAAAAAAGAAGAAGGTTCTCAAATTGTGTTCCATTTTCTTTTAAATAATAATTTGTAGTTATTATGTATTGTATAGAAAGCTACTTATGTATGTTGTCTTACAGCCTTTTTCTATATTGTAAAATGATTAACCCATTGAGCCCTGAACGGCCCGATCGGTCCACGACACAATAGATTTTCTGTTGTGTCTGTGATTCCCGGGCCTGAGTTATTAACACAACTTAATAAAAGTTGTTTTTTGGAAAAACTTTTGTGAGATTTAAAATCTATAAATGTATGTGTGTCCAAAAATTGTTTTACGTTATAGGAATAGGTTTTATGTGATAAAAGCAAACATAATTTAGAATACTATAAAATTATAGCAAAATTGTACCTATATGATAAATTTTAATTATATTTTTTTTGTAGCTCATTATATATTATAACTATGATCTATTTTTTATTTATGTATAGGTATTTCAATGCCTGGTTTTGATATCTGTTTTATAACTTTATTATATGGTAGTAGACTCACAAAATAAAGATTTCATTATTTTGCATAAAAAATTGTCTCACAAATATGATCTTGCACTGTTTAAATAAATAGAAGACAGGGAATAGAACTATGTATCATTAATTTAGACACAAGGAATCAGAATGTTTAATTTAGGTTCATATTAGTTCAAGTAATTTGTTGTTGCAATACAAATATTGAGACTTTTTTGTTATATTGAAAAACAATATAAAATTTATAAGCAAATAAATATATTAAACACATTATAAATAACAAAGAAGCCTCATTGTTTATTATATTATGTTCCAGTGGCGTGCCTAGGGTGTAAGGACTGGGCAAGCCCAAAGTTTTCAAAGTTTTTGCTGGGTACCCTTTTCTTGAATTAGAAACCTTCCTAAGGTATACTGTGTAATTAGTAATTAAAAAGATTTGCTTCTAAATTTTCACGCGCGCCCGCTAACAGTTGAGTCAAACGTTTATCATTAAAATCGATAAATTATATTAAACTGTATGACATTATATTATTAATAAAATTGTACAGATCATTTATATTCTAATAATTCAAAACGGCGATCTTCTGAAGGAAAGATTTTATAACATCGGAATAGAAAGTAGGTGATTGTTTTAGAATTCAATTACCTAACAACTGGCAATTATTGATAATTCAATAAGGCGTTCTTGGCCTTGTGTATTTCTTAAATACGTACCTATGAATTCGATTTAACTATGAGAAAGCACGCTCCGTGGAAGAACTACCTTATACCTACTAGCAGAAATCGTAACTACCAAGTACCGAATGTGCAAGTTTCAACAGCTGGGGCTTCTAAGCAATTCTTATTCATGAAATCGATTAATTCGTAAACATATTTTAATTAAAATTTCGTTTTATGTGACTTATTAGCTGTTTGGGTAATGCACAAATCGGGAGTTGGTTTTTATGAAGAAATTAATTGATGTTTTTCAGTAAAGTTTAATGATTTTACCTTTCCCCCGCTGAGCATAAAGCAAACCATCACAATTTACAACACAATCTGCTGTCGCGACACTCATTTTATCACAAAATTCGAAAAACTTAACCTAAATTACACCGATATAATCACCCGCTCAAACAAACTATACCTAATTAACAATAATATTCACGACGTTCGTTCGCGCAATCGTAACTATCTTCACACTGTTAAAGCCGGGCTTTAATCTCCATACTGATTGCTATAGAATTCTATAGCTAGGTATGTAGCTACTTAGACGAAATTTCATACGTTAGAAGAGATGAGCGCAAAGCCCGGTAAAAGCCCACGCGTGCAAGCGAGACAACTACATGTTATAATCCATCCAATTTAGATTGTAACGTCAAAATAAAAGGTACGACCTTATTCCGATAGGAAGAAGGATGAAATTAAAAAGTTTACTCGAATTCGTCATTGTTTTATGCTAGGCGTATTATATATTATATTGTAGGTGAGTTTTCATTGAATTTCGGAGCAAATTATGAATTGCTCATTGCGCGCGAATATTCAAACGTGAATTTGGTTATTTTCCTGTCTCGTAGCGAATTTCTAAGGCAAGCCGGGCTTTTCGGCTTGTATGAACGTACCGCCACTGTTATGTTCATACTTACTTCACAATTCATCATACTTAGTTTTTTGTACAACTTGAAAGAATTTCTGATATTATGTAATTTTTTACTTATGTTAACTTCAAATAACTATAGGTATCCTCTCTTTGCAAATTAACTCCTAATTATCAACTGTAAAAATTTTATGTGGGCTGGGCAACTTGGAAAAGCAACAAAATCTAGGCGAGACTTCCTACAATCAACACTGAGGGCACACTATGACAGAATTCGATTTATTTCAGAGGTTATGGTGCCAACAACTTCCAACTTCAACCCATGTTTACTGCGTCCAACCCACAACAATCCAGATATTTCTCGTTGTCTCATGGTCCATATGATATAGCTTGATATAAAGTAAAATTTACTGTTCAAATTAAAAATAACATAATATATTAAATGTTAAAGATTATTAAGTAATGTTAATTTTATCTGCAGAAGTACAAACAATGAAAAGTAATGAACCTGAGACAAACGAGAATATGCAATTGGATTCAAGTTCAGAAGATTTACTGGAGACACTTTATTGGCATTTACATGGCGGGAACTTTTATCAGTGTGTGTGATTAAACAAATTCTAAACCTAACAGTGATAAATTGAGCCTAAAAGACTTTAAGTTCTAAACATTATTCTATAGAATAAGAAATATTTTTTCAAGTATTATAACTTCAAGGGTTTTTCTTAATAAAGATAAACTAGGAAAAGGGAGGTTTTTTATTTAAAAACAAAAATACATTTAATTTATTTTATTTGTGCTAAATAATAAATAATAATTACATAAATGGTTATGTAGAGACAAGCAATTACAAGTGATTAAGAAAAAATATTAATTAATTGAACATTAATAAATAAAATCATGTTGTAACGTCAAACTTCTTGAGTTTAACCTGAAATAGACAAAAAAAAATATTAACAATTGTTTGTTATTCTTTTCTGTTGCAGGTCCAGAAACAGGAAGAACTAATTATTTTTGTTTTCAGGAGTCACTCAAACAATAAAGTTGACCATTACTGGTTATCTGTTTGAGTGTTTGTATAATTATTATGAAATATTAACATCACCTTTCTATTTTTCAGATAAATCTTCCATGTGCAGCCTTGTTGGCACACGGTCAAGTCCAAGCCATTCTGCTTCAGCCTTTAATGCAAATATAATATTACAACTTTACACACTATACTCAATATTTAGATTCATTTTTTTAATGTTTTAGGTGTGTAATGTTTTTATAAATTACTGTGATAGTCAAAGTACCTGAGTTATTTGTATTGTTTTATTTAATAAATGTTAATTTGTAATTACAATTCGTTTTATTTTCCTGCAAACTTATTCCAAACTTTAATTTAAAATATTACCTTGAATTAGCAAAGAAAATAATTTATATAGTAAATTTGAATAATTTTATGAGTATAAGAGCCATTTCAGTTAAGACAAAGTATGTGTTTTTTAGTAAAGCTAGTAAACTGAATCTTACATAATTACTAATTATGTAGTTATTTTGTATTATAAAAAAAATATCAGTAATGGCCTTATTATAATAGTGACCTTTACAGTTGACAGTTGATATAAATTGAAAACGCAAATAAATATTTTCATGTTTATTACATTAAAAATACATGTAGAAAATTGTAAAAAGTTGAATTAAATTCAATAGTATAGGCAATACACGCAGGTGCCGTAAGTACAGTGTTATAAATAGCGTTTAGTTATTGTTATTATTGCGGTTAGCACAGTTCATTAGTGGAAGGCATCTACAATAAAGAACTTGTCGAATTACCTCAGTGGGGGTGACCTCCTCAGTGTCCACGACGTCGGGCAACGCCTCAGCATTCCCTCCATTATCGTTCTCCTGTCTCGAAGCGTTATCGCCGACGTCGGAGTGGCAAGTTTGATCGGCCTCAGCTAAATCGCCGTTATGCATCTCTGAACATGATATTAAATCGGATTTTCTCTCTTGATTGTTATCATTGATATCGGTCGAATCGATTTCCATGTGGACGTGGTGCCCCGGCCACATATCGTAAGGACATCCGTTTATCTGATGCAATTGAGTTTCACTTGAACTGAACAAATTCAAGGATCCAGCGACGTCTTGCAAAATAGATGGGTCCGACATCTCACTGTTGTGGTGTGTCGATTCTTCCCCGTCGTGATTAGTTCCCATCAATACTGTCAAATTTTCTATTATATCGCTCGAAACATCGCACACTCTCATTCCTTCGTATTTCAAAAGGGATTCCATAAGTTTTTTAATATTCCTAGTATCGGCGGGATTGTTAACGATAATGTTAGCTAAGGCTTCTAAAAGAGCTGGAGTAAATACTTCTTCGCTTTTGTGGAGTAAAAAGCGAACGATCTTGTTATCAATTTGAACGGTACTAGAGCAACCATTTTGCATGCATCCATGATACGTTCCACTTTCGGAAGTGGTCGTAACAGCTTCATTGAAGTCATCTTGCATAGCGTCACTATTTTGGTTCTCTGCGACTGGGCTGTATTGGGAGAGTATGTTACGAATCGATTGTAAAACCTTCTGTCGTAATTGGTCAGAGCTAATATACTTAAGTTCCTTGAACAACTGTATCAGGAAGTCAGGATGAGATTCGTTCACGTCTATGAGCGTCGTCACCTCGGAATATATGCTCTCTCGGAGCAAGTCAAAAAGTTTCGACGTCGCCTTATCTTGCACCTCGCGACTCGTGGACGCCAAGTTGGGATTGGGGTTAGCCGGCTCGGAAGTGCTGGCTATGTTGACGTTACTGGTTTGAGAGAAATCTAGCATGTTATAATTCCTCCTGTTGGCAGAATTCTTAGATGGCAATTTCGCGGATGACTTTTTCTTACTGTTCGTAGTCGCGTTGAGATTATTGGAATGAGATTGGATTATTTCCGGTATCGGGTTGGTGATGTTGAGATTTCTGAAAGCGTTGGCGGCCGCATCTTGTCTGTGGTGGGCGTTGGCGCTCTCGTCTAGGTTGCGGGGGGTGGCAGTGCCCTCCTCGTTGTTCTGATTGACGTTGAGGACGTCGGGGGCGGAGGAGAAGGAGAGCGATCTCTCGTAGGCGACGTTTCTGCGGTGTCTATTGGGAGCGTCATCGGTGTTGGGCTGGTGTTGAGCGGTGTGACAGGATGTGACGTTAGTGTTGCGCTTGGGCGTGACGGACGGCGACGTGGAGGAGGTGTGGTGCAGCGTGTTGTGGGAGCGCTCCACCAGCGGGGCGTGGGCGTGGGGCGGCGCGGGGCCCACGCCCAGGTGCCCGTCCGCGTTCGTCTTGCTGTTCGTCGAGAGGAGGTTCTGACGAGAATAACTGGAAACGAATGACAAATTGTAATATACATACGGCGTATTCAACTCGTATACCATCTTTGCACTTGACGAAGTTATATCGCACGAAATATACAAACAATCACTACATAATATTATAAAACAAAATCGCCCAACGCGTCTGTCTGTTGAGTAAAAATTACAGCAAATATTTTCTTCTAACTTCATCATAGGATAGCGTGGATCATGAGGAATGTTTAAGTAAGTAGGTATATAATTTGCTAAGTTATCGACTCATTGTGGGCGAGGTTGCGAGATAGCTAGTTAATTATAAAAAAGTAGTTAAGTGTTTTAAACCCAGTGTTTTTTCATCATTAAAATGTAAACAAAGCAATCATGGTATTGAGGATAAAATTAGGGATATTAAAAGTAAACAGTGTTAAGTAAAAATCACAAACAGGGGAAAACTATCACACATTTCTTACCCTTAAAACTATATATTACTTCGATATATGAAATTAACTTATTTTATTAAAACTATGAACTAAAATAAATAATTTTGGTATTGATTTAACATCTGAAATAAAAAAAATAGATACATAAATTATCATATATACTTCAGGTTTGCATATTAAAAAACTAGTATAATAAAGAAATAAATAGATACCTTCTAAAGTTGTCCCAATAATTGTTAGCCCGATTTCCGGGTGGGACTTGGTTGTTTAGCGTATGAGACGCTGTTTCCGCACGCCAGCGTTCTTCTAACTGGAAGATAAAATAATTCATATCGTGACAATGTGAAAGCGACATCTGCATCGATCATAATAAAAAAATGAAGTAGACATAGTTCAGCTGCTCGAAAACAAGAATTAATCTCAATATAAATAATTGAATTCACTTCCAAGAACAAAATAAATCAAATCTCTATACATATAAAATTCTCGTGTCACAATGTTAGTTACCATACTCCTTCGAAGCGGCTGGACCGATGCTCATGAAATTTTGAAGAATCGGCTAACATCAATTTTCATGCCCCTACCGGCCAAAGATAATAATATAAGGGCAAAAGAACAATGTTTGCAGGGTCATTTAGTAATAAAAAAATGTGTGCGTGTACTAGTGTACACACGAAAGAAGTGAAACTTCTTTATGACCTTATTTTTCAAAAAAATAATTTACTATATGCAACTTTACAGAAATACGTCGAATCACGCGTGGTAGGGATAAGAAAAAGATGGCGCGTAACGGAAAAATGTCACGCGTAACGAAAAAAATGTTACACTAAATTTTTTTCCAACCCCGATAAAGAAGTTTCACTTGAATAAAGACTGACGTGCGCGAGCTGGTCCCTTAGGTGGTGTATGTCCCGCTGGTGCAGCAGCAGCTGCTGCCAGCACCACGCGCCCCACGCGCCGCACGCGCACCCGCACCCGCACATCATACCTGCACCGAATGTAAAAAAAAATTGGTTGTCTGTAAAGTCGGTTTACTGACTATAGTTGAACGTGACAACGTCCGTTTCTGCTTCTCTGTCGCTCGTTCCGCGCTCTCGCTCGCACTTCAAGCCTTACATGGAACGCCTCAGAGCGAGGTAACGCCGCATGAGTCATGTTTTTTCGTGCGTGCAGCCGGCGCTATCGAATTATAAGACGTTGTCACGTCAATAATACATTTATAGGGTATCCCGCATGTGATGTACTACGATCAATGGAATGAGTTTTATATACGCTGATTACGAGATAAACATGGTGTTCATGTACACTGTACGTAACTGTATGTAAACTGTACATAAGTTTTGAAAATTTATCAAAATGAAAAGAAATACGTCAGGGTTACCATATTATGTTTTTTTTGCGTAGTGAGTAAGTAAAACTATTCATTTATCGATCTTAGCTTTTTCATTAAATCTGTGTCACTCTGTTTTATTACAATTAAAAGAAAATGCATATTAAAATTACATTTTTTATCATATCTGTTCACATCGATTACGTTTCGTAATGTATATATCTTATACACAGGTGATCATGTTATATCAAACAGAAAATTACTATTTATAAAATTTACAATATACATGTATATAGTATATTTCTTACCGCCATAAGGAAGCATCATGTTAAACGGCATAGTGGGCGGGAAAGACATCTGAGGCGTTCCCAAAAGACGCTCCATTGTTTGCGAATGACTATTTTGTGTGAACTGATTTGTTCGCATGTCCTGTAAATATATATGAAATAATTAACAATTTTCTGAAATGTAGTCTACGAAAAAAAAAATAACGTGTTTTCTTGAAATCGTATCAATACTTTGATTTAAACAAGTTAGTTTTAAATTAATATATTTTATTTATATTTTTTGTATACCTGATTTGATTTGGAATTCCAGCAGGGCGGAGGCATTTGCGGGTACGGCATGTTACCGATGTGTTCGCCTGAAGAAACAAAATCATTAAAATAATACAAAAAGTACTTCTTCAATTTTGTAGTTCAGGCGTAAAAACGCTAACAATAGACAGATTTCGTACAGCAATTATAATAAGAGGATTTATAATAATAAGAGGATAAATCTTACTATTTTGCGCAACAGGTGGAGTCATGTTGACATTCGAAGTTTCAGGCCGAGGCTCGTGTCGCGCAGACACATTATTTTGTTGCGGGATCTGTCATAAAAAATGTTACATATTATATAACTTAAAATTAAGTTTTTTTATGTTTATACAAGAAAGCTTTATGCTTTAAGTATCAACCAACAAATATTTCAAAAGAAATTTCGATTGGTATTATCTTTATTTAAAAAATAAATAAACTTACACTGTGTTCTTCAGAATGTCTCTCCTGTGTTGGTCGACGGCGGGCGCGGTTGCGTTGGTTCGATTTGCCCCGTGATACACTAAAATAAAATTAACATTTAACATTTATAACAAATTATACGTTTTTCAGTTTTTGCATTTGTATTTTGTATGAAACAATTACACATAGCTTGATGTGAAAAAATTTAGAAGGAAATTATTCTGCGAAATCAGTCAATTTTCCGTTTTAAATTATGAAAATACATCAGAATCAATTACGAAAAAACCAGTAAGAAGTTCATAATTTTAATTTAGGCAATTATAAAGAATGTATATAATTTACCTATCAGTATCACTGCAGTATGCGCTCGCAAGTTGCGACGGCGCTGTGTTTACAGAACGACTTCCGAGAGCGCTATCCCCTCCTCCCTAAAAAATGGAAAATGAATTTTAGAGTAAATTAATAACTGATATTATTTCATACAATTGGTTGGTTAGATGAAATAATTTTTGAATAATTTCACGTGCAAAACAATTCTCAATGAATAACATAGCAATGTGGAAATGTGAAATGAATTTTAAAAGCAAAATCACGAATTAAAGGATTTACATAAATTAATTACAGGTACATAGGATAATAAACAATGTATTTCAATAATACGTACGCGGAAGTTTTCCGTTTCTCTGGAGTTTTGTGACTCCATTTGTATATGTTCCGAGCGAGATTCGGGTTCCTCTGGTTCACTGAAAACAACACAAAATTAAATTCAAATGCTACGTAATATAGAGTAAAAAATAAAAATTGCGTTAATATTAAAATAATTATATTCTTGACATATCTTAATAAGATAATTTAGATTACCTAGTATAAGACTGATTGGCGACGGACGCTGCTCGAGAATCGGGTTTTACTTTCGGCACCTCTGTAGTAGCACCTCTAACCTGTAAAGAATATAGAAATTTACAAGAATTCGCTAAAAATCAAACATCAAAAGATCTTAAACCAAACTTCAACACGATAAACTCGTTCCAATCAAAATGATCAAATCGTTCTCATTGTTTCTAATACGAATAGGCTTTGCGCACGTATTTGTTTGTTAATTCGCGTACGAGTTAAATCAGAGTAGCGATTAGCTCATACGTAAAAGCACGAAATTCAGTTCTTTTTTTGCATCAAATTTTACAAGTAAGTATGTCTGGATTTTTTATATGAACGTAAGTCATAAACTTTCTTCCGCGTATTAAAAAGAAATCTGACTGATTTTATTTTGTATATTACTAGCGGTCCGCCCCGGCTTCGCCCGTGGTACATGTTCACTTTTTCTCTCCATAAGAACCATCCTAGTACTTCAAGGAATATAAAAAAAAAGAATTTACGAAATTTGGTCAGTCTCGAGATCTGCTTAGCAACAAATTCAACGTTTCATTTTTATATAATACTAGCGACCCGCCCCGGCTTCGCACGGGTGCAATGCTGATACTAAATACACTACAGAAAAACTGTGAACGTTGTATATAAAAACATAGCGGCCCGCTCCGGCTTCGCACGGGTAAATAATATAATATAGCCGGGCGGCCGGCCGGTACCGCCGCAAACGCTACGTCCCGCAATTTTTAAATCTGTAATATCTTCGAAAATATTCACTTAAATCATACGGTGTAAGGGGCCATATAGATCTAAATTAAATGAACAATGTATTCAAGGTATTTAATTGGTTAAGGATTAATGCTGTATTGGTTAAAACGCTTCGAAAATTAGCCATTATTTGTCGTAAAAAGTAAATGACAAAAAAAAATATTGTGGGTTATCCATAAGAGATAGACATATACCATCGCGGACTTTTCTGTACACCTTTTCAATGTGTATAATACTTAGTACATTATTTTGATAAAACTCGTAGGGTTCAGCCTGCGTTTGCAATGTAAGCGGAAAAAATGTAATTTTTTACGACATCACATTAGAAACATCAAAAATAACAGTACTTCTCCACTATTTAATGGATGTTATTATACATATAAACCTTCCTCTTGAATCACTCTATCTATTAAAAAAAACCGCATCAAAATCCGTTGCGTAGTTTCAAAGATTTAAGCGTACAAAGGGACATAGGGACATAGGGACAGAGAAAGCGACTTTGTTTTATACTATGTAGTGATAGATGATTTCACCGGATTTTTACCCTAAAAAAAACCTTTGTTTGGAATTTTACACAGTGT
Organism: Colias behrii; assembly: GCA_029959065.1. Lineage (NCBI taxonomy): Eukaryota > Metazoa > Arthropoda > Insecta > Lepidoptera > Pieridae > Colias > Colias behrii. The sequence continues at coordinate 7,494,293 of JARWMC010000005.1, read as the reverse complement.
CGCGTAATACAGTGAAACTAAATGAGTCTCCATCAACATCACCTCCTTATTAAGCAGCGCCTCGAGCTCCCTCTGCTTCTCCGCGAGCAGTGCCCGCAGCTGCATCTGCCTGCGCTCGGCCGGCCCGGGACTACGGACGCGCGCACTTTCCTCGTTCACTTTCTTTTGCTTGCGACGCGCTTCTGTATGGGACCATACATTTGTGTTAGGAATCCAAAAAATATATGTGGTTTAATTATTATTATCGGATTAAGTTTGCGAACATACATTCATACTACGAGACACGTTGAGGGGTTTTAAATCCACGAGATTTGTGAAAATTTGAAAATTAAACATTTATTAGAATAACAAGAACTTATTTTTGGTCATTCGAGCTTTTATTTTCGTCAAAGTATAATTCCAATGCATTTTTGCTGCTGTGCTGGTTATTTCTATGAAAAATCACGCTAGGTTATTTTTTTTCTCACTTTTGATTTCATCATAATATTATGCGATATATTTGGTAACATGAGCACCAAATAAAATTTACCTTTATTAGTGACTAAATCCTTGATGCGCGCCCGTTCACCCATTATTTTTTCAGTCTCCATTCTCAATTCTTGCGCCAACTCTTGTAGAGAATTAATGTTTGCCTCGTGACCTATAAATAGATACAACGATTAATTAATTACATTAACATTCTATTTTAAGTTATTTGTTTTAGTCTATGCCAATTTGGTGTGTGTGTAGATTTATTTAGAAAAAAAAAACTAGCTAAATAAAATGAAAACTATACAGTGCTAAAACAAAAAATATATATATACAAATGAGGAACATCAAAAAATTAAGAAAAATCGCCTTGAATTTGTTGCGGGGCGTGCCGTTGCGCCGAGTGCTCATTGGTTAGCTTGTGTCTGTGTGGCAGCGGGTTCTGTACCCGGCATAGGCTGCCTTCCGACCAACCTCCTACGCTCCCGTCACATTCTGATTTACTGTACCAAATAAAATGTTGAAATTATTAACAGTGATGGAAAATATATACAGACGAACATAGAACCTCAACCTAAATGTTTTTAACTTTTTAGTGGGTAGTCTGACTATCCACTAAAAAGTTAGTCGTAAGAAAAAAAAACAAAACAAATAACTTACTTATCATGAATGTTATTTGAATGTGAAGGCATGTGGAAAGACTCATCAGGAACTCCGGATAGATGATCAGCCTCATATGTTTCCACTGATCTCATGAGATCTGTAAAAAATAATAATTTATGCAGCACTGTAACTACGTAAATTATACAAACTGTTCAAACTGTTAGGAAAATGTTGATAGTTAAGTTTCTAATAAAAATCTAAAGGCTAAACAATTGGGATTTATGCATTAAAATATAAATACCTTTAGTTTTTTGTAAAGCAGTCTTAATAGCTTTAATTTCCATCATCTTGAAGGGGTCTTCATTCTTAAGATTGACACCCTGCTTGTTACCTAAAATTAAAATTTAACATAAAATGTTATCATTTACAATTAATAGTAAAAACAATAAAAGGCAATAAGTATTGAGTAGTGTATTAATAAATGTTACATTTTCGTGACGGTTCATCTTCGCCACTATCTTCACCCGAACTGGAGTAAGTATTACGGGATGGCGCGATACGAGTCGCCATTTGTAGCTTTTGGAATTCAGTCACCTAGAAAAATAGACACACTATAAAACCACATAAAAAATCCTACTTAATACTGTTAACTCTTGAATTGATTTATCATTTTAGTAACTCAGGCCCCGGAACCACAGACACAATAGAAAATCTATTGTGTCTGGGACCGATCGGGCCGCTTGGGGCTCAATGGGTTAACAATGTCTATTGTACATACATTACAATGATATTTTTATAATAAATTACAAACTATTAAATTTTCTATATTACTTCAGGAGGAAGTATACAATGAAGAATAAATAAATAAGTCAATGTAAAACAAATTGAGCGCAAAATAAATTTGCATACAGAATCAACAATTCTTTTGAATCAAATCTCTTTTTAACATTATAAATTATAATGTACCAAATTTTCCATATGCTGTTTTTTCATCTGCAACTCCCGCAGTTTGAGCTGCAGCATGCGCCCCCGCTCGTGAAGAATTCCCTCGTCATCTTCCACTTCACTATCGCGACCACCAACGGCTGCTTCCTGTATTTTAAATTATGTACTTGGCACAATAATTGTAGTTAAAGCAGAATGGAGGGTAGATGAAAAAAAATATATCATTTTAATGGAAACAAGTTGGAGATTGGTCTTTTAGAAGTTTTACCATGTTTTTTACAACAATAGATACATTACTTGAAACATAATGTTACATCTTTGCATAAGTTGTGAATGTGATAAAATTTTTATGTTTACTCTATCCATCAAACTATATTATAAATGTTTTAAAAAAATTACATTAAATTATTTTATTACAATCATTAACATAGCCAATTCTGATACAACCAACAAGTAAAAAAGAATGTGTGTGCCGATCGTGTCAGAAGTGAAACTTCTTTGACAAGATTCAAAGATACCAAAATCGTTGCCTTACTCGATGACATGACGGTATTCCCATGACGCGACCTTGAAATTTTTCTCTCAACGCGCCTAAACAAGTTTTACTTCAGAAAACTTACCTCACTGCTAGCAATATTGCCATCCCGCATGTGATATCTGTCGTCACTCTGCGCAGAGTGTGTAGAGCGGCCATGTTCCGCGTCCATATTGTTAGCGTGCGGGTGCTCCGACGCTTGCGGCAACGTGGTCGCAACGCCGATTTGATTCGTTGCGTACATACGGTTTGGATGAATATAGTTCGCGTTGACGGAGAGATTCTAAAAAAAATGTATTTTATTAAAAAAAAAAGCTAAATGGGATGAACTAGTATTCAATCTTTTAACCTTCCTATACTCGCGCGTTGGTCTGTGAGACCGACGAAACACACTTTCGTAATTATTTTTATGCAGGTAAATCCTGTGAAGTCGAGTTCCTTGCTAGTTTCCGGATTTGGGGCTAACTTCATTTTAGTACACGTCGCGTGGTCGGCAGAAGTTCACGTGTCATAGCATTTGGCGCCAATCGGTCCATGAGACCGACGCGAGTATAGGTGCAACTTTTTGTGTAAGTATTAATATTATATATTTTGTACATTTATATTTTTACAGACTTTGAATACTTTATGAAGTATGTATAGTAAAATATATGTATGAATGTTGCTCTAAATTATATTTTGACCAATTTTTTAGGCCATACTTCATGTCAAAATGAACGATGATCAAATCAGATTGTTGCTGGAAGAATCAAGTTCTGGTTCTGCTATGAAGACGAAAATGACAGTGAGGTGGAAGACAACGTGGAGGTACAAGAAGAGACATACGACACCGAGCAAGACGATGACAATGAAGAGATATCTGAGGAAAAACACAGTGAAAGTTCCCGTGATTTTTACTTGGGAAAAGATGGATAGACAAGGCTCAAAACTAAGCCAAACATAGATAAATATGTGCTTTGATATGTTTATTATTATTATTTAGAAGTTTATTTTGTTTTGAAAAAGAAGTTCTGTTTTTAATTTAGTTTTCCCTAGTACTTAAGAAAAACATCTCAAATTCGAGGACTGATTTGTGATAGACTATAAGTCAGTAAAATAATTAATAAACTAAGTATGATCAATACTATTTTGTTTCAGTACATTATAAACTTTAAAAAAATTGTTATAGTTTTCGGTTTCATAGTAAATATATATAGTGTAGGGGTAAACACTATCGGTCTGTGACACCGTGCGCGAGTATAGGTGTTACAAAAATTGGCGCGAGTATAGGAAGGTTAACCTTGGACGTTTTATAAAAACATAAATCATAATTAAAATACTTTGTAGTCATAACTGGTTATCTATTAAAAACATTTATTTTTATATATTTACCTGTGAACCTCCAAAGTTGTCATGGGAAGTTGATGCATGATGCATTTCCTGATTCTGTCTTTCCTTATTTAATTCTTCCAATTGTTGTTTAGCTTCTTCCTATAAAATATATTACAATTATAATAATACACATCAGTACTATTTTACATTTTAGTTTAAAATTTAGATTCTATCTAAATCATAACTAATGTAAACAGTTTATAAAGATAAAGTATACTTAAACATTAAAAAAACTTCTTCAAGTAATATCAAGTTGGTAAAATCTTGAGAAAATTGTTCAACATTAAATGCCAATATTACCTGATACTTAATAAGTCGCTTCTGTTGTTGCTTCAAAGCAGACAATCGCATTTGAGACATTTCCATTTTATTTTTAATTTCATTTTGCCACAATTCATTTTCACTGTATACTGATCCATTACTCTGGACGGACACAGGTCGCACCACAACATCCTGCTAAAAATTTAATTAGGTTTTAATTTAATTTAATTTAATACTAAATCTCTTGAAGCAACTCGGGGTTATCAGTTATCACACATAAAACCTATTTTGGGTAGACATTGTTTGTACATAAAAGTGCCTTATTTTTCCTAAACTTAACACACATAATATTACTAGCCACTTCCTTGGATTTTATGGAAATTATTAAACCATAATTAAAGAAAGATAGAAAGAAAGAAAACCATAATTCACTTTTTTGTACAAATGCCTGCAAACAAACAACAATAAATTGCTTTTCTATTGGTAATAAACATCCCCAATGTTAAAAATAAGTCAAAATTATTGTTATGATAATGTCAAATCCTCATGTATGTATTAAAATTCCTAAGAGATGTTTTTTTTAATATTTAGTAATGTAAGTGATTCACATTCATTCATACATGCGGTCAACAACACCGACACACATTGTAGTATTATTCCACACACCGCAACCTTTTCTTCATTGTTATTTGCATCTTTAGTCATATTTTTCATTTCTTCAATCAAAGCCATTTTTTCTGCACACGAAATTATATTTTTCTTCAAAATTTCATTCAATATTGCATCATCTTTCTTATCATCAGATTCATCACAAGGTATTGTTTCTATTTCTTTTATTTCTACACCACTTTGTTCAGGTTGTTCAATATGTTCATCACTGTCATTACTCTGTGGTTGAACATCTGTAGCTTCATCAATATTTTTATTTACAGAGAGTGTTTTGTTAAGTTGTTCATTCTCTATGTTGGTAACTTTTTTCAAATGATTGTTACTGTTACTTGGTACATTGCCTTCATTAGTACTTGTAACATTGCTAGGTTTATCTTGCATATTAATATTAGTGTCTGGACTATTAACAAGATGCTCTTCATTTTCATTGTTATTGTTATCAATATTATTATTATTTGGTTCCTGTTTGTCATCACTCATAGCATCTAATGCGTCAGAAGTTTTCTCTAAAAGAAGTGATTCTAATTTCTTTTCACTTTCTTTTAATTTCATTATCATTTCAATTAATTCATCATACTCTTCATTAGTGTGTTCAATAAAAGCCTATGTAAAAAGGTAATTTATACAAGCCTTTAAATATAAACTTTAATAAAATATACAAATTTAAATAAACAAAATTAATCTGAAAATTTTCAGAAAATTTTATGGAATATCAAAAATAGAAGGTAATACATTATATTTCTATGTGCAGTTAATGTAATTAACTAAGTACATACCTCATCTTCAGAATTACGCATAGTGTCAACTAGAGATGATGTCACTCTAATATATTCCCTTATTTGTCCAAGTCTTCTTTCAACTGATGCAGCATCAGGGCAAGCAGCAACTATTGCTTCGCCCAATGCTCTTGCAGATTCTCTATGTACCTAAAAACATACAATATCAAAATCTTTACATTTTTATGCATATTTAAGCATCTGTAAGTAATTTTGAAATAAATAATGTAAACTTATATAAAAATATTATTACTTAATTGTTCTTCCTTATTACTATATTGAAATATTCCTATATTCAATAGTGTGATTGATACTCACATGATTACTGTCATTAATGTTGCTAAAACCTCCTTGCCCTGGATCATACATGTTATTCATCAAATTGACAGCCTTTGTGCCTGATCTACTATTTGAGCCTGCTGAGGCTGTATTATTATTGGAATTATTATTTCCTTCAAAAGTATTCCGATTTGAGTTAAGATTTCTTGTCAAATTCTTTCTGTTTTGATTTGGAGTCTACAAAAAAATATTTCAATCAGCAATTGATTTATAAAATGAAGAAAAAAATAAACAAAAAAATAACAACAAAATACAAACGTTGTAAGACTGTGACATATTCCCTGCACAAGTGTTTGGTGTTGTAGGATTCACAATCATAACAGCAGCTGCAGCATGATTTGAGTGTGGAATTAAACCTAGAAAAAAGATATATTACATATATTTGCATTCATTTTATACTATTCTGCGATTTACAATTTATTAATTACCATTCTGCAACTGATGGGCGTAAGGATGTAAAGAATGTGAGCCAGATGAACTCGCATCGTCAGGGATATGTTCCTGATCTCCAGAAAGATGTTCCCGATTCTGCACAGTTAAGGGAAGAGCCCGTGGTTGTGGTCTAACAGGAACAAATCTTCCAAATCCACTCTCGAAGGAAACGGAATTATCTAAAGTATTAGATTTTGTTAACACATAGCATTATGTTTAAAATGTGATTTTAAGACTACTTATATACATTTTTATAAATAATTATATACTTATACTTATTGAGGTATTATTACTACGTATAGAGAGGACACCACAAACAAAATCTGTGCGACAATCGCGGTGGTGCGGGGTGCGCGTGGGGCAGCTAGTTAGTCATAGATATATAAGCGATGTTTGAGACGCGTTTGATGCCCTCTCTAGTACGTAGTACATAGTAACTCAATGCTTATACATAATATTATTCTAATGCAATTAATGACAGTAAATTTACTTAAAAACAAATTGTATCTTGAATGAACACTTAGGACTTACCTAGGTCAGCCAATTCCTGGTCTGATGTATTGTTGGTCTGTTTTCTGGACTGGTTACAATTACTTCTTGGATTATATTCTGACACTGGCACCCAATCTAAGGAGGTCTAAAAATTTTGTTTTTGTAATGACACCATACAAATTTGTAACAAGATATTTTCTCCTGTACCCTTTCACATTAAGAAAACTTTGGCTATTTATTAATTATTATTTATTAACCTTTTTATGACCAAATTTAGATAGACAACCACCCATATGTCATCACTAAATAGATATGTTTTATATAGTAAATTAATTAATAATATAAATAGATTGAAAAGGAATTTTTAATATGAATAGGTAAGCTGCACGCTACAATAATTTGGCAGAAATCCAACATACAGAGTGGATCAGTTTCTAAAAATAAAATATTTGCTCTGAGAAACTTCAAACAAATCAGTTGTTTAGAAACACGATGGGTAAATGGGCGTTACAAAGAATTATATTGTGCACATTAGGTATATCGCTCTTTTTCGGAGTCCCGTGTGTTTAATTGAAAATAAAATAATATTATTCAGAAATAATGAATAGTACCGTCACTAAATTCGATGCCATATCTCGTCTTGTGGGTGTCACAGCCTCCTGGGGTACATTGCAATTGTTCCGCACTTTGGTTTTCGGGATAGTACCCGTGTGACCTGGGTGTCGATCTTTATTTCCAGGAGCCATAGTCCGGATTAGTTCTTCAGATTTTTTTTTAATTTCTCTATAGAAAATTGTGTATTGTTGTCATGTTTCAAAGGTAATAAATATTTCTGAGCAGAAGGTGCCTAACTATTATTAAGTGTAAATTGTAAACATCATAAAATTGATATTTGAAAATCTTTTTTATATTTTCTCAGATTTTTCTTAATTGGGCGACTTGCGGACGCAAACGAAAATTATTGCCAAATCAATTTATCGTTGTGACATTGACGTTTGATATTTGACACCATTATTGTATAGGTAATAAATTAAATTATATGTATTGAAATGAGCCTATTTTTTATGAAGATAATAATATTTCATTTATTCAGAGGGACAATATAAATAACCAATTAATATATTACACTCATGTTGCAAGTGTGCTCAGTGCACAGATATGTGACATTTTATCATTGCGAATTTTGTTTATGCTTTCTAGTCTACTGTCTACGCAAAAATGAAATAAATTTTGGCGGGTTTATCATCCCGCTGCCGATAGTTATGGAATAGGAATATTAATGGAATATTATTAATTTATAATGTTTATTCGGTAATATCGGTAAGGAGGTACCTACTGTACAATCATATAATTTGTGGGTCGTGAAGACTTTTTAACGGTGAATAATAAATATGTAAAAATAAGTACAATGTTAATATCCTTTGATGCTGATAATTATTAGTTATGAGTTTATCAATAGAACATGTTTCTACTACTTTATAATACGTATATAAAATATAAAACCAAAGTAAAATATGTAATATTATATCGTTCGATACCGGCCGATCCCCTGTTCACGTACCGTTATGTTTATAACGACTTGTCGACTTACGAGTTACGAGTTTTAGTTTAGTTTATTGCGCATTGTGCCGTGATGTGGACGTACGTTTAGTGTTTTTTTATTTTTATTTATTGAATGTTATTTTATGAATAATATCAATTTCAAAACGTTGTTCCTAGTTGATTAACCATTATTTTGAATTCGAAAAGACATATCCTTACTCGCCCTAGTCGTGTTTTTTGTGTATTTCAATAAAAATCTCCCAATTCGTTAATTCTCATATTATAATTATTCTTATAATGTAAACCGATATAACCCTATCTGAAAATTGCAGTGTATTATATTATGTTTATAATGTGTGAACATTAAATAGACTAGTTATCTACATTTTATTTTTACTTGGTATGTATTATATTTCATTATCATAAATATTTAATTTACATAATATTATGTATGTACCTACCTACTTTTTCAAGTAGGTACATACAATAACCGAATATAATTAAGATTAAAGTAATTTTCACAATTTTCAAACAATTTAATGATCAGATAGGTAGGTACATACTCATAATAGGTATTGTGTTATGTTTAATTTAGACCTTTGCATGTGCGTTGCGAATAAATTTGCGGGTGGACAAAAATGTTAGATGTAAACAACTAAAGAGCCCAAGCCCATACTTTTTCAAAGTATAAAGTAAATTATCTATTTCCTAATTTTATCAGTATGATTCGATTGATTCAGCAGTGGGTGGGTACTTAGTAACAGATTTTTTATAAAAAATATTTGATACAATAATACCTATACCTAATATGAAAGAAATTTTAGTCGATTTTGATGAATGACCGATGCTGGTATTTCGTAATTTACTGTTGACAATAGAAATTTTATGCAAAATTGATCGCAAGGTGCTTAGCAGCTGTTAGGCCAGTGGAAATTAACATTAAATTCGCAAAGCACGATGTAGTGCTGCATTTTTGGTATGTTGTTTGGATCAGTTAGGGTGATGTAAATCCCAATTTGCAACTTCGAAAAAGTTGTGCTCGCTGCGCACCACGTGATAAACTGCGAAAATTTTGGACTTTTTTCACTTTTTGCTCTAAAAGTCATAAATTATGCGTTTCCGACAAGTAACATTCACTACATAAATGAAGCTAATTAAATTTGCAACAATTTAAGCCTAACCGCAGCTCTCTAAACCTTATAACAACTAAGCTGTGGCCTTTCAAAGATAGTCAGTTTTTCCCGAAAATTTGAAATTTTTAGTTTTGCTCCTGTTTGAAGCAAAATATTGGCAAAACCACTCGGTCTATGAGAAAGTCGTAAAATAAAGTTGTAGAAAATTTAATTTTCTTTTATTAGAGCACAACACAATCACTCACAATCTGCATATCAAAACATAAGCTGGGAGTACCTCCACGCAGTGAAGGCGGTAACAGTGTAAACTGGTTAAAACTCCCATCAACTAAACAAATGCCTTCGGGCTTATGTTTTGGTTTTGATTTTCGCACAAGATAGTAATTGGAAGTAGTCTACCCGGTAACGCAGGGGAGCAGCCAAAAAACTATTATTTTATTAACATGAACGAAGTCAAGCTAAATAGTCATAAAAATGTCGGTTCCACCGGGAGTCAGCTTTGTGTGTCGGCTGGCACTCAAGGTGCAAGGTTTTTTCAAGTACAGTGGTAATTGTAAAAAAAAAACGTGGCATCCAAACTCTAGTTAACTCGAGCGTGGCTTCAAAGAGGATGAACTTCTTTTGAAAAAGCTAGACGTAGTCAGTGTTCACGATGCTTGCAGAAAGAGATTCACCGCTCGGCATAATATTGACGCATGTGCTCGTCCTGGAGGCGATCAAATTCCACAACCCCGCCCATCAACCTCTAGAACATCGGGCCCTATGAATCTTCGGAGCATTTGTTTCCTTTGTGAATCAAAGGAAATCAAAGGAAATGAAATGAAAGGAAATCACTGAGGAGTTTCTCCAGCTCCAAAACAAACTTCCCAAATCACGTAGAAATGAGGTGTTCAAAGTAGAATCAATGACAGTTAGGGAATCAATGCTCGATGCAGCCAGTCGTCGAAGTGATACATGGGGACGGCAAGTCATTGATCGTCTTACAGCTCAATTTCAATATTTCGGGAAAAACGAACCATTTCGACTCCCGGTGGAACCAACATTTTTATGACTATTTAGCCTGACTTCGTTCGCGTTAATAAGATAATAGTTTTTTGGCTGCTCCCCTGCGTTACCGGGTAGGCTACTTCCAATTATTATCTTGTGCGAAAATCAAAACAAAAACATAGGCCCGAAGGCATTTGTTTAGTTGATGGGAGTTTTAGCCAGTTTACACTGTTACCGCCTTCACCGCGTGGAGGTACTCCCAGCTTATGTTTTGATATGCAGATTGTGAGTGATTGTGTTGTGCTCTAATAAAAGAAAATTAAATTTTCTACAACTTTATTTTACGACCTTCTCATAGAACGAGTGGTTTTGCCAATATTTTGCTTCAAACAGGAGCAAAACTAATAATTTCAAATTTTCGGGAAAATCTTTGAAAGGCCACAGCTTAGTTGTTATAAGGTTTAGAGAGCTGCGGTTAGGCTTAAATTGTTGCAAATTTAATTAGCTTCATTTATGTAGCGAATCGGTCGGAAACGCATAGTTTATAGACCGGACTCTCAGTGGAGTTTCGTTTGCAAAAATAGCGGACCTAAATCTGACTTCTGATATATATTGTATAGATCCCAGACATCCTATAGACAGATGTTGCCAACCAGTTTTGTGGTCCCCCTCTCCCCACCCCGGTAATTAAATATGGCATACAAAGAAAAAAATAAAAATTTCCAAAACATGCCGTGTGGGGTATCAAATGAAAGAGCTTATTGAGTAGATCACGAATATATAGCATACTATAACATTTCTTACACTTTCTCTAAGATTTTTTAGAAAATTTACGAAAATGCTCCATTTTTGAGTTAACTTTAAACCACTATAGATTGAAAACTCATGAATATATTTTTTAAATTATTATTTTAAATAATTAACAATAGTCCATTGTTTACGATTCAATAGTTCGTACAGTGAAATAGTTGCATGGGGGAGTGGGGGGAGCATTCAAAGATGGCGAGTATATTTTCAAGTTTATGCCAGAAATAAAGGCCTAATACAAAAATATCGGTGTCAGGGTTTAGAATAATTATCTCTGCAATATGGCAGAACATTCTTGAATCAGCCTCTGTGTGATTAGATTTCAAATCGGTAACTTCAGTGAAAGTTGCGCCTTGCAATTTAAAACATTTAGTGGGGTCATCAAGTCCACCACATACATATAGCTCACTTATATTATATTACGCACTATTGAATCATAAACAATGGACTATTGTTAATTATTTAAAATAATAATTTAAAAAATATATTCATGGGTTTTCAATCTATAGTGGTTTAAAGTTAACTCAAAAATGGAGCATTTTTGTAAATTTTCTAAAAAATCTTAGAGAAAGTGTAAGAAATATTATAGTATGCTATATATTCGTGATCTACTCAATAAGCTCTTTCATTTGATACCCCACACGGCATGTTTTGGAAATTTTTATTTTTTTCTTTGTATGCCATATTTAATTACCGGGGTGGGGGGAGGGGGACCACAAAACTGGTTGGCAACATCTGTCTATAGGATGTCTGGTATCTATACAATATATATCAGAAGTCAGATTTAGGTCCGCTATTTTTGCAAACGAACATCTCCTTGGAGCCTGCTCTATTATGACTTTTAGAGCAAAAAGTGAAAAAAGTCCAAAATTTTCGCAGTTTATCACGTGGTGCGCAGCGAGCACAACTTTTTCGAAGTTGCAAATTGGGATTAACATCACCCTAACTGATCCAAACAACATATTATCAAAAATGCAGAACTACATCGTGCTTTGCGAATTTAGGGTTTTTTAGTGTCGATTTCTACTGGCTTATGTCGCTTTCACAAACATTACTAGCTTTTAAGGGTGGCCCTGCTGTAAATGAGGGTAGTGGGTGGCGACCACCTGGGTGTGCCATGTGACCTCAATGTGGCACTTTATGCTTAAGTGTATTAATGTTATCTACAATAGATGCCGCACCTTTGAATGTCAACTCGTAAGTTTTAATTGTACGGTACGAAAAATAACTACACATATTGTCACCGGTGTGAACTACGAAACTTTGATGGGGGTAACAAATTATAAAAATTTAAAAATAATGGATGCTATTTTCGAGAATTTACTTCTGAAGTGTAATCTAAAGTAATATAGAAATGTATAGCTATAGGATCATGCTTGATGCAACCCATGAAGTAACGGGTAAAACTCAAAGCTGAAAGATTACCCACCAATCACCATAAATGAAATGCCCAAATGCTTGTCCAGACTGCGTTCGAGTCCGAGAAACGTTGAAATATACAACAGTGTCCAGCTATATGATATGTTTACGGTGATAATTATGAATAATGTGTTCATCGGCTATTGCTAAAAGTTTCACTTTCAAAGCTAAACAGATTTTGACCAAAATAATATTGGCATGGATTAAGATCATAGATATTTTGATTATTGTGTCATATAATAAGCATAATAGTATGGATAAAATGATGTCATGAATGACGTCATGCTATCATGTTTGGGACAGAAAACCGGTTCCGCCGCCGCGGCCGGCGACCTCCAATTATACGAATGTTATTTCTCTTCACTATCCTTGCTTGCAAAACCTTACCTTACCGCTATAGATAATATTGATGTATTTTATGACTAAAAAATAGGTAGGGATTTATTTTTTTACATAATAAATCTACTGGGTCTTTGTCCACCTCAAAATTAGATAGGGCTAGTTATAATTATTAATAATAATTATGACGTAAGTAGTTACACGTAATAAGATTTTTATATTATTCTTAAAAAGCCGGTAAAGAATCGATTGCTCATTGCCGACTTTGGTTGTTCTTTACACTGGCTTCCGTTCACATTTAAAACATCCATATGAAATTTAATCTTATCCGCACAAAGATCGAATGAAACTCGGTCTGAAACACAGTCTGTAGGTATTACAATATTATTTCCTACAGTAAGGAAACGCCTTTGATGTCGCGCGACGCCGCCACCAGCGTAGGTACTTACGCTGCCACACGAAAATATGCTAGGGTTGCAACAAATGGGAAATAAAACAATTGTGATTATTAATATTATGATGAAATCATTTATTCATATGTACATTCAAAATAATTGCAATTATTAAATCTGATGTAATTATTTGTTCATAAATATATAATTACATATATTGCACTGCTAAATATTTACGTGGACACTATTTTTGATGTTCTTATTTGTATATTATAACATTTAACTAAGTAATGCATTCGCATTGGGATGTACAATCTGATAACACAAGAATGAGAACAACATATACACAGCTTTGATTAAAATTCTATAGATACAAATACAATCTATCTAAAATATCTAAATAACTTCTGTGATTTCGATGTAGATTTACATCAATACACAGAACAGTTTGTGCGCGCCATTAGAGAATATGTAGGTAAGTATAATAAAATTATTACACAAAAAATACGAATGCGTCGTCCTTTCGCGCTAGGTAATGCAAACTAAGCGTGATTGCATTACGCGGCCCGCGTCGCCCGACCCCCCGCCAGTTCCCCTCCGTTTCTCTGTGCAAGTACATTCGTCGCCATACTGTAGGAAATATTGTAATACTGTGGTCTGAAAATACTTACTTACTATAAATGCTATAACCTACCTACCTACCAAGTAGGTAACTAGTAGTAGGTAAGTGTGATTTTGTCTTTGGATAATTATAATATATTTAACGACGTCGAATAAGTATTACCAAAATATTACCTATCTAATCTAGTTCATAAATAACACTTCCAAATCCAAATTAAAACTATATACAATATGTAATATGGGTTAATTTCAACTTATTGTCTATGATCCGTAAACATCAGAAGTTCAACATTTTTTTTTGTAGGTAGATACTTAGCTAGTAATTAGCGCGGAAGTGCAACAAACTTCACATGGACAAAAACTTTACTTTAAAGTACTTAGGTGCTCAATATACAAACATCTACGGCCATACCACAGTATTACCATATTTCCTACAGTATGGCGACGAATGTACTTGTGCAGAGAAACGGAGGGGAACTGGCGGGGGGTCGGGCGACGCGGGCCGCTTAATGCAATCACGCTGAGTTTGCATTAACTATCGCGAAAGGACGACGCAGTCGTATTTTTTGTGAAATAATTTTATTATACATAGGTACTTACATATATTCTATTATGGCGCGCAAAAACTGTTCCGTTTACGGATGTAAATCTACATTGAAATCCCAGAAGGAAACAATATTTCAGAAAGATTGTATTAATTGTATCTGTTGAATTAAAATCAAAGCTATGTATATGTTGTCCTCATTATTTTCTAATCAGATTGTACATCCCAATGCAAATGCATTACTTAGTTAAATGGTATAATATACAATTAAGAACATCCAAAAATAAAGTGTCCACGTAAATAATATTTAGCAGTGCAATATCTGTAATCTATACTAATAGTATAAAGAGGAAAGGTTTGTATGTATGTATGTATGGTTTTCACGCATAAACTACTGGACCGATTTTGATGAAATTTGGCACAGATAATCTTTAGACCCTGAGAAAGAACATAGGCTACCTTTAATTGCGAAATATGTACCACGGGCGAAGCCGGGGCGGACCGCTAGTAATTATATATTTATGAACAAATAATTACATCAGATTTAATAATCCCAATTATTTTGAATGTACATATGAATAAATGATTTCATCATAATATTAATATTCACAATTGTTTTATTTCCCATTTGTTGCAACCCTAGCATATTTTCGTGTGGCAGCGTAAGTACCTACGCTGGCGGCGGCATCGCGCGACATCAAAGGCGATTCCTTACTGTAGGAAATAATATTGTAATACTGTGGCCATACGGCCAACAATATTTTCCGGCTATTTTATATCCTGAAAAAAAATCCTTTTGAATAAATCACATTAAATAAATATTTTTATTCATCGAACACAAATCATTAACGATATCAGATGCAATAAGTCATTCATAGAGCGTGTCTTATCGTGAATTCATTGTTTGCAACGCAATGCCTAATGTAATGAATCAACACGGAATTAACAATAATTTACCCTAAGAGCACCGATAACACTGACATTCTTTCTTGCATTGTCTCAATTTCCTTTGCCAATGCCATCAATCAATGATACTCTGGTTCAAAATAATATGTTATGTTATCTTATATAAATATTGCTTACCATTTTTCAAATAAACATTTCAATCTCAACATTTCGTCCAGGTTTTTATACGGATTCAAAACCTATCGTTGCATTCATTCAATTTGGAAGGAAGCCCTCCAAATTCAAGCCGGTATCGACCTCGTTAATTGTTTTAGTGTAAGAAACTTTCGTTTGATAATACATATTATGAATTAACTTTGTGGAATATTTTTTTTTTTCAATAATTACTTTAATTTTAAATATTGGATCTAAGGTATACTATATTATTAGGGATCCCAACCTAAAAGGTAAAAAACGGAACACTCATAGGATCTCAGGAACGCGTGTAGGTATCAAGCTGAAATTTATACTAATTACTCAAGTCTAGGGTCCCTTGAAGCTGTGAAAAAATCAAATTTATAAGCCAAACGATACAGCCGTTTATGCTGCAAATTTTCGCAAATTTCGACATTCGCAAGGGAATCAAAACCTACTGGGTACTTCCCGATAGGTAATCTTGATATTTGGTCAAAATCAATGTATTATACAAGTACACACATGACACATATATAGGAATGAATAATTGCGAAAAACATGTTTTTTTAGTTACATACATTATATAAAAAAAAAAAATATTTTCAGTAATTTTAAACCTACAACCTGCTCAGTGGCGAGACCTCGGACTTCGAATTGATAAGTCCGGGGTTCGAGACCAGGCGAGCGCGCAGGAAATAAATTGATTTTTCAATTTATCTGCGCATGTTGTAACATATCACCACTGCTCGAACGGTGAAGGAAAACATCGTGAGGAACCCGACACGTCGAAGAATCAAAAGTTCGACGACATATTGTGTCATCCGCCAACCCGCACTTGGCCAGCGTGGTGGATTATGGCCCGTACCCTCATAGGAAGTCCGTGTCACAGCAGTGGGAACGTATATGGGCTGATGATGAAGATAATGATGATAATGAAACCTACAACACCTTTACTCATGATCGCCTTTCTACGTCTATTAAATTAATATTCACATCAAAAACTCAGGTCTAGTATAATAGTTACTTCTAAGCTATTTGTTTTTTTTACTCAGGATTAGGCATTAGGCAAGCATTTGTAACCATCGGAAATGTCGGAATGAAAAAACGACAAGCGTGGTCTAGGGTGGAGGATGCTGGACTAATAAATGCCTATTTAATAAATGCAATCAGAAGAAATAGAACTTAAAGCCGCATACCTATATTCTGAAACTCACACCTACTTGCAAGGGAATAAAACCTACAGGTTTTTCTTCCCGTGAAAACAGAGTCTTGAAAACATTATTCAGTTTAGAAAAGTAGATTGTATGTAGCTATACTAATGTCCCTAAGCAATTTTTCAGTAGGGTCATCCTACAGCGACTGCGGTCAGCTTATGATTATACATATATCTACATATAATGCAGACATGGGATTCTTCCACATACTTAGTCACAAAAATATGGCAGCGGATTATCAGTTGTCACCTTTATCTTCGATCTTCATATTATTGTGATATGTATTATGTAGGTAATGTTATACCTACTATATTATCATCATAAACTTCCTTAAAATTGACCATGTTATTTCATTTAATGTCAAATAACTAATTGTATGATTGATATAATTATTAATTAGGTTTCCTTTTTGTAACGAAATCAGCCCACTAAATCTTAATATGCGGCCGCCAAAGGCATAAAGGCAAACAGGTCTGTGTTAGTATTTACTCTCTTTTCATTGTTGGTAGTTTGGAATCATTACATAGAAAACATAAACGGAGTAAGTGAAATGCGTCACCATTACTGACCCAGTTGCTTGCACCGTGACGCGACTTGCTCTCCTTATCGATGTAAAAGAGTAGACGGTAGACCTTACCTTTCTTGTATGTTCATTTTATAATATATATATATATCAAATAAAATAGTACTAATTTCTGCAAATATATTCCATACAATACATTATAGTACAGTAGTTAGACATGGATAAGAACGTTTACCGAGGAAAATTGAAATTTCTAATTTTTACATTCAATTAAAATACATTTTAGACTTTGTATTTAACCTTAAATAAGTATAGGTATGTACGTAGTATTTTATATATCTATCGATAATGGAATGACGGTTATCTTAAAAGATGTCACGAAACTGTTGTAGTGTGTCATTTTTTTTTAATTTATTCAGAATGCTCCGCTTGCTCCGCATCATTTCTACAAAAGACGTTCCTTAATATAGTAAAATGAGCCTAAAGACAACAATTATAGTCGAGCCAATTTAATAGGCAACATTTGACGTCTATCAATTTTATCTTCGAAGAGAGGTAACCTGCTTAAAAACATCGATTAAAGTGAATTAATCGATACGGACTTGAAACATTTGTCAATCGAACTTGAAACACATTTAGGTATTAATTTATTACATTGATTTTTATTCACAAGTAATCAATGCATTCGATTCTAGATGTCAGATTTCGATTTTTAGAGTAACGTCTCTGGTATTTAAAAAGAAAAAAAGTATATTGACACAAAATTGTAGTGACGTCAGTTCTTTAATTCAGAAATTGTTTATTATGTTTAGAATGGTTTATCAGTAAAATGAAATCTTAAAATTACTTGTATCGGTCATTATTATTATAAATATGTAATCGTAATTGAAAAAAGTTAAGCAAATGTGCAGTTCTAACAAAACGAAATATCATGTTGACATAGAATGTCGTCGTTACTAGGTTACATTGTTGAATTTTGTTGAACTGTCAAATGTTGCCTATTAAAATGGCTCTACTGTACATATCAAACTAGTACATATCGAACACAAAAATTAAAACTTCAATTGATTGAAAACCGATACCCAAAAAAAAGCCGAATTGAGAACTTCCTTTGTTTTTTGAAACGTCGGTTGACAATTAATTATACAAGATATACCTTTATATTAAGCCTTTAGAGAATACATAACTTTAATTCATTATTCAGATAAAAAAATGTGAATTTATCGTATTCAACTTTATGTCATACAATTAAATACAATTTAAACACCTCCGTGTAAGAACCGCGAAAACTAATATTAGATATATTCGTGCCTCGACTTTAAATTACTAATAGTCTATTGATGTGTTGATAAATGGTAGCAACTTATTAGTATAGAATAGAAAAAATTAGACTGGGTAGGCATATAATAGACTACGTGCAATGAAATATGTTTGATTTTATGTTTATTACAACATCAAAATTGCAAGATATGACTGGGGGCGCAGACGCAGTGGTGACGGTGAGGTCGACTAATCGATAAGTAGGGGGTTCGACCCCAGGCGAGTGTGCAGAAAACAAATGATTTATTTTTCAATTTATCTGCGCATCATGAGGACACCGGCATATCGAAGAATAAAAATTTCGATCACATGTGATGTCACATAATAATTAGAAAAATATACCCTCATCTGTTATTTAGATGAAACAAGTTTTTATAAGCTGATTTCAATATCATGAACTTATAAAAACAACCTCTGCCACCATATTTAAGCCTGATGCAATTAATAGTAGGTAATTAATTAATTAACAACTAATTTAATTTTAATTTTTACTTTCTCATGTTAGTTGCATGTAAGTTAAAACCGTCGATATTATATTATACATATATGTAATATAAAATATTGATTACTTAATATTTTGCCTAAATTATAATATACAGTAGGTGTGTTAGTCAAGCTAATATGGTTTCCCGACATTTCTGAACTCACTGCTCAGCGGAAGTTCAGCATTAATTAAAGTTCAGACTTTGTCATTCTTTAATTGAGTCTTTTCAGTATCTAAATTATTCTCAGTCGGAACTCGGTATATACCTAAATGAACTACATAATATTACAATGAATTAGTATTTATGTGTCCTGTAGTAGAGTAGAGTAAGAACGAATCTAGGTACATATATAAGTAGGTACCTATCTAATTGATTACTAAATATGTATTAACATTTTTTGATGTCGAAAACATTCGGACGTAAATAATGAATTTAGATATTATAGGTAGAATGGAAAAAACAAGAGTACCTACAAATATTTATTGCTTGCAGCTTTTTCTGTTGCAACTTGCAATACGTAACTTTAAACGGGTGTTATCGAAGTAGTGCTTACGTTGAGTATTTTACTACGAACAATAGCTTGAAATGATATAAAATGTTCATCTTCAACTTCCTCAGTAGTAGGTACATAGTAGGTAGTACATATTATGTATCTGCTCTATATTAATTAATCTTAATTTCTTTAGCTTAGTGGAACCTAGTTAGAATACATTTAAACATTAATTAAGAACACTTATATTTTATTAATAATGAAAGATATTTAGTATAGGTATTACGGACAAATATAAGATTGTTTTGACTAAAAGATTATGATGATACATGTAAATATAGAGTGGAACGTCCCCGTTTGCGTTGTTTGACTTTTTAGTTTATAACACGCATACAGCAGGATTCAGAAGCTCTAAAGCTCTCCACGTCGTGTAAATATTGTGATTTCTTTTTCTAATAGTATTATCTGAAACTTGACGCTACCGATCTACCCTATTTTATAAATTATAAATTATACATTTCATCTAATATTTCGATTTTAATAAATGATCAAATAAATGATCTTTCTTTCTTCTTCTTTCTTTCTAATAGCTATGTTAAGAATGAAGAAAGAAACAGTCTTTTTAAAATTGTCCTAACTATATTCGTTTGAATAAAAGACCATATTGTGAAAGAAAATGATAATAAGATGGTACGTACCTAATAGGCAAAAAATTCCCTGTACTATGCTTTGTTATTTTATAATATTTCGTGTGTTGTAATCAACTGTTTTTTTTTTTGTAAATGTAATACGGTGACGTGATACAAAATGTGTGGCCTGCCCTCAGGCTTGTAACGAAGCGTCCGCGTCGCGTCGCCGGTCACGCATGTCGACAGACCTTCGCCGTTTATAGCGGTGACGACATCACACTCCCAATCCCAACATAACATTGTCAGCTACTAAATTGAAGCTTCTTGAACTTCTATAGGGTTATCTATGTTTGAAAGCATGTTGATTATTTTTTAGCAATTTGAACAAAATTAATGAATTCGTTTAAGTAACTAAATATAGCTCTTGTGCCAATTGTTTATGATCTATATTATCTAAAGTATTATTGTAGTACTTAAATATTTAGTTTTCTGTACAACATTGGTTATTAAAGCGTGTTTAATTAATAAAACGTGAAATGACAACCTATTTTGCCTGTCTAGGTTTGCTTTTACAAAGTATTTAATGATCAAATTTCTTGAGTGAAAAATCTTATCTGTTCTTATATTGTTTATAACTATACTTATGTAAAATGAATGAAACTGTGTTAAATTATTAGTAGGATAATATGTATATGAATCAGAATGCTTGAATCATCCGTAGGCGCCAAGCGCATGATGTCAAAAGTGCACATTGATATTAACTCACTATACCTACGTAGATAATATACTATGGTATAATGAATATAAATAAAATAAAATAAATAAAAATATAACTCGTTTATTTAGACTATTTAGTACATATACATTGACCTAAATTTAAACTCGACGATCGCCTCAACTAGGTATAAACCTGTGCTAGAGGCGACCGACGCCTTCCACACAGGACATTGCCAGTATAGTACTATACAAAAAATGAATACATTATTAAATATTAAAAAGTACAAAAACATAAAGAAACAAAAGCCGGAATTAGAAACAAGGTACGTATTCAAATATCAGGCATGCAATGTATATGTGAATGAAATAGAATAGTTTAGAACCAATTGAATGAAATATAATAGTTTAGAACCAATTGAGAGCGATTTTTTAAATAATAGTTGCTTATAACATAAAATTTTACTTCTCATATGGAAAACGTTACGAACATTTCTGTATTATTTTCTTAATCCCACCACTTTTAACTACGAGAGTACAAAGACATGTGTTGAAAATGTTTCGTAATACATTACGTTGTTGTATTATTGTATATGTTACCGGAAATGTATGAAATCAAGGAATTGAATACAAATCCTAGGAAATGTGTACAATTCCGATACCATTTAGGAAATGTATAAAATAATGTTTAAAAAACTATTTAATGCATAGATATCCTAGGAAATGTATAATCTTCCTCGGAATTGTATATATAATTCCAATATCGTATTAGGAAATGTATAAAATAAATGATTTCTGTAATAAAACACGTTGTTATTTTTTTTATTATAGCACTTATTGAGACAATCGGGTAACAGTCTTACCGTAAAATAATAATATGTTCATATTATCTTACTAATTAACATTTCTAAAATCAACTTATACTCAATCAAATCAAATTTTCATTTGGTAAGTAATCAGTCCCCTCGTCCCGCTGTCCCCGTGTACATGTCGCAGTCGGATTGTATAATTACAAACGGCCGGCATTTTGTAATATGCCGAAATTCGTCTTTTTCCAAAATTCTACAAAAAGACGGTCGCGAGCCGACGGAGCCCCACTTCGTGGGGCTCCTATTTCTGTGTAGTTTTAAAAAACACGAACCTAACCGAACCCACCCCCTTAATCAAACCAAAAATTTCTGATTACGAATTTTCGGCATATTACAAAATGCCGGCCGTTTGTAATACGGCGGATTATACAATCCGACTGCGACATACACACCCCTCGTCCCGCGTACCTTCCAATATCTTAGATGTTTTACATTTCCGATTGCTATTTAGGAAATGTATAGATTTCCTAGGCAATGTGTATAAAATAATTTATTTCACACATTTCCGTGCGATTTTAGGAATTAAGTACATACATGTTAGCGCGTTTAATTTAAAGATAAAATTATATTTTAAAAGTAAATCAATTGATGAACTTAATTAATTATTTTAATAATAATCAAATGGATAAAAGTATTAATAATCATTTAATTATCAAATAATAATAATATTACATGTCATATTCAAAATAACGATCAAAACAACACAAATAACACCTGCGCTGACTCACGCAGTCACGCCACTCGAATAATCGACCTATAAATAACGGTCGTCTGCAGTTGCGAGTCATTCTTGTACCGACTTTGGTCGAGTCAAGATGTCTATAAAGTATTATATCAGTATTTAATTACGTAATACAACCACGCCTTAACATCAGAAGCAGAGGATGAACCAGCCCTTACTCGGAATCCTGGCAGGCTGGCACAAATTCTTCCATCATACTACGTGACAGTGTGCAACTGTCACTGTCACCATCATGACAGTATGCGACTGTGGACTTCAACCTTCGAAAAAATTGAATTGAATTGACTTCAAGTAAACAAGGATGAAGGAATTCGCACAATGTGTGTTTTCTTGTGCGTTGTGTGAAGTAAATGTTTGTGGTGTGGAATATTGTAACGGTAATGTAGTTCATCAATATTTAATGTGATGTGCAATCCGGGCGGTTGTCCAGGATATTTGAGCCTTTAATTGTGGTAAGCGAACGACGTGCTTATGTCACAAATAATAAGTTTTTGATCCCAGGGAATTTGAATCCAATGTGGTGCCTTCGATGGCGCCCAGTGTAAGCTATTGTGGTGGTACATTATTATTTTTCTGTATTTTGACGATTGAAAAACGCTTCTAAGCGAAGTCCAGTTGAATAAATCAATATTTGAGTTTGAGTGCATCGTGTGGATGTGATGGTGTTCTATAAGGTCAGTTTGGCCGAGCGGTTATGTTTGTGTTATAATACATTGTGTTTTGACATCACGAGATAAATTACCGTACTCATTTCAAATGAACGTACGAGGACGTTTTGTTTTATTGTTTTACTATGGCCAAGCCGGATATAACTTGTGTTTTAACTTTTAATTATGTTCCAGGACTTATGGTTATCACTTGAGAGTTGAGATACAGATGAGATACAGAAGCCGCTGTTCGCAGCTGGAAAAACTCGTTGAGCTATCGAATCCTATGTAAATCACAATAATACTCGACAATGATTGCTATGAAGCGAAAAGTACAAGCAATTGCTAGACTACTATTGTGTCCTAAGTACGTGTAAGAATAGTACCAAAGCCAAATTTAGATGACCGTGTTAGCGGTAATGGAAACTAATTATGATAATCGACTGCCACTTGTCTGTACGGGTCTTCTGTGACTTAGTCTGACAACTGGGCAGATAATAATACAATCGAATGCCACTTGTCTGTACGGGTCTTCTGTGACTTAGTCTGACAACTGGGCAGATAATAATACAATCGAATGCCACTTGTCTGTACGGGTCTTCTGTGACTTAGTCTGACAACTGGGCAGATAATAATACAATCGAATGCCACTTGTCTGTACGGGTTTTCTGTGACTTAGTCTGACAACTGGGCAGATAATAATACAATCGAATGCCACTTGTCTGTTCGGGTCTTCTGTGACTTAGGCTGGCAACTGGGCAGATAATAGTAGAATTGAATGCCACTTGTCTGTACGGGTTTTCTGTGACTTAGTCTTACAACTGGGCGGAAAATAATAATAACCTGATTGTCAGTATGGATCTAGACAGTGCTTTAGCCTGACAACTGGACAAAGAAACAAATAATTTGAATTACCGCTCAGAGCACGAGCTTTTTTCAGAATGGCCGTGTTAGCGCGTTTAATTTAAAGATAAAATTATATTTTAAAAGTAAATCAATTGATGAACTTAATTAATTATTTTAATAATAATCAAATGGATAAAAGTATTAATAATCATTTAATTATCAAATAATAATAATATTACATGTCATATTCAAAATAACGATCAAAACAACACAAATAACACCTGCGCTGACTCACGCAGTCACGCCACTCGAATAATCGACCTATAAATAACGGTCGTCTGCAGTTGCGAGTCATTCTTGTACCGACTTTGGTCGAGTCAAGATGTCTATAAAGTATTATATCAGTATTTAATTACGTAATACAACCACGCCTTAACATACATTTCCTAGGAATTTTATACAATGACGGATTACATACATTTCCGTTAACATATACATTACGTACTGAGCGTTCGATTTTTTGTCAAACAATTCTATAAATAAGTCTCTAACCTGACCCCATTAGTCATAATTTATTGCAAGAAACGAAGGCGTCGAGTTCTCTCTGCTTGAAATCAACAAAATTGTACAAAATACAACGTTGGTATATGTATAAGTACATTGATATCGATAATAAATACAGACTAAAAAAAGATCATGTGTGCCGAAAACACGTGTCTGAAGTGGAACTTCTTTGGCAAGATTCAAAGATAACAATATCGTCGCCTTACTCATTGACGTAACGGCATTGCCATGACGCCACCTTGAAATTTTACTCTCAATACTCGCACCTAAAGAAGTTTCACTTCAATAAAATGGACTTATAAGCAATGTAAATTTTTAATACATACATATTTCTATTTCAACTGAAGTTGCCATTTTTCGTGTTTTCTCTCCATAATCAACCAATTACTTACTTGTGCCTTAAGAGAAGGCTCCCTAAATTTTATGTGAATTTGCATTAATATTATGAAACAGTCACACATACAATCAAAATGGAACTTCAGTATATGATTTATTGGGTCTTTTTCTTTCCATGTACAAGACAGTTACGTAAATTGCCATTTTCGAGTTTTACGTTCAGCAACAAATTTGGCGATTAATTTTTATTTTAATATAGAAATATACTCATTAATAATATATCTTGAAAATTACCTACGTATCTACTACCTATCTAAAGTTTGTGAAGTGGGAAGAATGTACAAGGGGAAGGAGCTGATATTTTCAAAATTTTCACGATCTTCTTAAATTTCAGGAATCGTTTTATGGAGGAAGTAGAACACATAAGAAATTTTGAATATTTCCTGTAATGAAAAAAAAAACCATTTCAATACAAATACACATAGCAAAAATAACATAAATGTGCATGTAACGTGTTATGAGAGAATGGTGGAATTTATAGTTCATGGAAATAGTTTGTGGGCATTCAAATTTAAAACTACCAGAATGAGGTCAATAGTTGTAAATTATAAATTTCAATCTTCATGTTTTTACTAGACATCTTTATAAAACATAGGTATACTCATATTATAACTACTTTCCTACATATAAAAATTGTTAATTTAATTTTGCTTAATAACGGAATAATTCAAACAATTCAATTTAAATGGGTAGTTAATTGTGTCACAATGGCTAGGGATGAGATCACAGTAATAGAGGATCACGTCATTTCGCGTAACTATTTTAAAATTAACGTTCATTGTAAACGTCTATAATAAACTGGTGTCATATGTGGGCGTACAAATACACGACCGTGGCCTCGTTAAAAACCATAAAACAAAAAAATTGCATTAAATTCGATTGTAGATGTTATCCAATTTGTGTGTAATGTTTGTTATTTTTGTTTCCAGGTGCAAGATGATAAAGTAAAATTCCATTTAATTCCACAAGAACAGAAAACGCCAAGATGGGATCCTTTGTGAACAGAAACTTGATAACTTTAAAATGCGTGCTCTTTTGCTTCTTAGCAGGTCAGTGTTTTTTCTTATCGCTAACTGGCTATATAATACCGGACGCTCTATAAAATAAATGACATCGATGTTGCAAAGTCAAAACGTTTCCTACACATAAATCGAGAGAGTATAACAAAAACTAGTTCTTTGGAGATGTTCACCGATTTCATAGTGTCTACAGTCTCGACTCTCGAGCAGTGTAGCAAGCTTCCTTCTAAGGAACGTCGGTCGGTCGCCAATGGTAACGAATGATTTAGGGACCATTCACCTCGATCTCCGGCCCCGTACAGCACAATCGGGAACACGATCGTCTATATAAAATACCCGTATATTGTGCGCAGATGCTTGCCTTTAATATTAGTCGCATATGCGAAACTGGTTTGAGTTAAACGATACATTTGCCATACCTTTACAATGATGTATATTGTATAGGTTAAGTTATAAGTATGTCATTCTCAATGTAGGCTTATACCATATTCATTCATTCAAGCTAGTTTCATAAAAATAATATATCGATGAAATCATCATTCAAGGATTTTATGATGCTCTAATCTCTATTATTTTTTTAAGTATCATAATTTATAATAGGTATCTAACTAACAAAAATATAGTACCTATGGTGGTTTTGTATAGGTAATGCATAAGTTAAAAAAATACTCCCTTTTACTATAAGTAGGTATAATGATCATGACCACAGTCCTAAATACGTACATACCGCGATCGAAATCGTCACATGTGCAAGTGCAACTAGTAGCTTACAAATAAGTCATTTTAATAATATAAACGATTTTTAGTGGACATATTTAACTTGTGGAAACTGAATGTTAAGAAAGTATGTATAAATGAAAAATTTATGTTTGATTGAATCAGTGTCGTTGCGGTGGTGTACCATAAAAACCAAGGAATTTAGTAGCAATCGATTTAAAATTAAGATCAATGACCTACTAATATTGTTTTACAGGCATAGGATGTATCTACCCTTTCCTTCCCCTACACATGCTGTCTGTAGGCCTGGACCGAGGGGAAGCGCGCCTGATATCTGCAGTCACGCCATGCATCGCGTTATTGGGGCCAGCTCTCTTGGGTCCACTTATTGATAAGTTAGTATAAGTACCTACCAACAGCTTTGGTTTACATTTTAATCAGTTTTAAGAAATAATAAAGGAATATATTCAAAATAATAGCTTAACGCTCTATTATTTTGAAAGTATATTAATATTTTATCGATTAGGTCTTGTTTTTCAAACAAGGTCGGATTAGTCATTCAGTTTATTACTTAAAAGATGCTAAAATAACTTTTATGATATTAAATTTTTACATATTGCATTTGAAAAATACACGTAGGAAAATTATACATGCCTATTATAAAAGTGGTTTTATATTTTTCACAGATTATCAGTCGGTCGAGGTTCTACTGGAGGTGGGACTGGTCCCAGCGGATCCGGAAAGCTTTTGAGGATTGTTACTGCCCTCTGCCTTATTCTTAGTGCCTTGTTCTATACATTGTTACTCACTGTGCCTTACACGGAAAGACACGAAGTACGTACCAAATTTTGAGAGAATGCACTTTTTCAAATAAGTTAGTACCTAGAGATTATTTCTTAATGACAACACCTACTTTTATTGTTATTTAGGCTAGAAGACCACGCGTTTTATTCATGTGCGACGCTAATGGCGGTAAAGTGATGCAAGAAGTTTGTACCGAGGGCATGAGATGTAATAGATGGGACGGAGAAAAGGTATGCCAAGTACCAAACGGGTAATTATGCCATTAATTGTTCATTAGAGGTCGCGTTATAATGAATTGTTTATTTATTTCGTGTATAATTTATGCAGTCAGGAGTGCTAGCGGTTGGCGCGTGTGAATACGGGTGCGCAGACGAAAATATGACTTGGGTTATGCAACCTTTTAAGACTATTCCGACGACCACCACACTTAGACCACTTTATAACAGCGTTTTTAATGCAACGGTCAGTAGAGATTCAATCTTTATTTTATATCTAATTAAACTGCTAAATAGATAATTTATGTTAAATTGATTTAACATTCAATCCAATATTACCTACCACTTTATAGTAGGGGAGCCCAAGAGGGGATTTTGGGATTTACTCGAGCGCGTCAGATTACTATAAGGGACGGTACCTTAGCTATTCATTAGTACCTCTAGTCAATATGAGGAGTTATGGTTGGTGGGTGCGCTCAGGGGCCCCGCTGGAAAATTTGAATAATCCATAATTCCCTAAGGTTGAGCTCGAATCGTCAGATTAGCGAAATGGGGACTTCTTATATTGTAATTAACCCCCCCCATATATTAATCTGACGCGCTCGAATAATATTACTTTAATTTTTTACCCTTTCTTCATAGCGATTAAATCGCCACTTAAATCGTCAGATTAACGTATACTTTTTTTCAGTGACGTCCTGGAGCATGCAAAATATCAATATCTAACGCGCTTGAGTATTTCCAAGCCAATTATTTTCTTTTTTAAATTAAAAAAAATCAAAAAACCCTTCCCCACCGCTAAAAGTGAAAACATTATAGGACCTTTTTTTCTCGCTATGGTCTAATCTACCAATTCTAATAGGTTCCCGTGACGCTCGAGTAAATCCACATTTAGCATCCTGGGCTCCCCTACTATTATGGTTTCAGCACATCAGCACATCTTACCGAAATCAAATCTATTGAATTAAATTACCTACCTAGTTACAATTAAATTTAGTTTAATTTTATTTGTTTATTGGTTATTTTTGCTTTAGGTCCCAATAATAATTCTTTTTCTCCAAAAAATCTTTTTAAATCTATTTTAAATACACATTTTAGGCGTCCACAAACGGTTCATTATCGGAGGACCCAGAAGACGAAACAGATTTCGAAATCAACCCACCACATCTGTGTTACAATGGACAATGTCTCGTTTATATGCAACATGCGAAGAGAATGCGAGTTCCTCTTTCCCTTTTAGCTCCAGAATTGCCTGATGATAACTCGACAGATGAAAGCAATTGGTGTACTTATAAAACAAGTGAGTGTTGGAAATGCTATTAATAAAATTTTGCTGAATAGTTGGGTATGTAAGGAATTACAAAACTTTATTATGAACGGCAATATATTTATTAATTACTGCGTGTCTACACGTGTTGTTTAATGCGTTAAGTTTTAATAACCAGCACGTGCGGACCTACGTGGTTGATCCAATTTTGTAGGGAAAATATACTCATCATACTTTGAATCCATACTAATATTATAAATGCGAAAGTAACTCTGTCTGTCTGTCTGTTACTCAATCATGCCTAAACTACTGAACCAATTTCTATGAAATTTGGTATGGAGATATTTTGATACCCGAGAAAGGACATAGGCTACTTTTTATCCCGGGAAAATGACGCAATCCCGGAAATCCCACGGGAACGGGAACTATGCGGGTTTTTCTTTGACTGCGCGTGCGAAGCCGCGGGCGGAACCTAGTAAAATATAAAACAGCGTATGAATGTAAAATCCTCTATGCGACGAGTTAATTCCTAATGATTATACAGGGTGTCCCACTGTTGGTATACTAAGCTCAAAGGAGGTTATAGTTTTGCATACGCTGAGTACGTAAAAAATACTTATAAAATTCCAGACGTAATTTTTTTTCAAATAGATGAATTCTTAAAACTCTATGTACACCCATATTACAAGCAACCGGCCCAACTTTGCTACCAGCACGTGAACTATCGTTTAAGATTATGTTTTCATAGACAAAATGCTCACATTAGCGAAGCGGTATATGCCGGCTGCGCGAAGCTAGAGATGAAAACATGGATTTTCAGGAAAAATTTAGCAAAAATTTTTTGATGTAATTTTGTTGTTTAAGTATTTTTTACGTGATCAGTGTATGCAAAACTAAAAGTCGCTTCGCGCTTAGTATACCAATAGTGGGACACCCTGTATATATTAATAAGCACCACCCACATAAATGTTTCGAATTTCCACAAACAAACTTTCCGACATTATTTATTCTATCAACTACAAGTGTTCTATAAAACTTTAGGTGGTCCATCAAAATGTATCGTGCCACCCGAAAAAATTGAAGAAATCAACCCAGAGGGCGGTGAATGTACGCCAGCAGTGCGTTGTGAAGTGTTGGATCCGTATGACGAACCCGACGGTGTCCTCGCGGACGCAGAGTGCAGGCTCGTGATTGGTGACCCGGCGTATACGTTCTGGAGCTATTTTGTTATACGGTAATTTGTTGAAATAGTAATATTTCTATTATGTTGTTATTACTTTATTCATTTTTTGTCTTAAATAAGCTCTAATAGATTCATTTTTTAATAAAAAACATAACTAGTAATAAATAACTGTATAATTAAATTACTAAAGTCGATAAATAAAGAAATATCTGTATAAAAATATAGAAATATCCTATCCATATTAACGCTTTTAATCAACTCGAACCCTTTATTTATTTTTAAACAGTTTATTACCTACCATTACCATACATATTAAAATTCAAAATGATTCCACAGACTGTTCGCAGACATATGGCCAACCGCGGCTCTAGCTCTCCTAAGCGCTGCGTGTGTAATAGCTACCCGAGAGACATCATTAGGCCGCGGTGATGTAGGGCGGCAATTAGCATTCGGAACACTTGGCTTGGCGATATTCCCGCCCTTAGCTGGTCTAGCTGCGGATAATATGCCTGAAACACCGTTTTTAGTGCCGTTCTTGTTGCACGCCATGTTTATGTTGATTGGCGCTCTTATACTGATTGTTGACAGGTTAGTTCTTTCTACGTGTGTTAATAACTACTCATTTTTTTAAGATAAGTAAATGGCGACATATTATCCATAATACTAATAAATAATACTGTAGCTGTTGTCCATGAGAATATGGAAAATATAGTCTTATTACATAACTAATCCTATCAGTCAAATTACACGGTCAATAAAGCATGTGAACATTTGAAAGCACTGGTTTATTTTCCTAACGCCATCTGTGATTGGAAATAAAGGAGCAATGTTATTAAAATTGGGAAATGTTCAAGTTCTGAAAATTGCTTGACTACCTACCTATTCACTAATGTGATGCACTTCATGATACATGTCGTTTTAGATATATTTTTAGTAAGGTAGGTTATCAAATAACTTATGATTAATGGCAATTATTTTATTTTTCCTGAAGGGATTTCGTGTAGAAAAAAATACAAAAAAAAATTAAATTGGTAACTACAGCCTGTAATGCAGCGCTGTTTGTGTGCAGCATTTTGCTGAAGCTGTGTCCATTTGCCTCATTTAATTTTAAGATTTTAAAGTGAAACTTTTAATACATCGTCTCAAACTTTTTGGTCTGTGTAGCGCATGTCGCGTGACGGTCGGCTGCCGAGTAGGTATAAAGCAGTGTTCGGAACCGTACGATAAGTTTCACTTTTACCGTGGTTTCATAAAACCACACAACATTTTTTTTGTATATATAATGTGTTTTGGGCAATAAATTTATTTTCTTTCTTTAAAAATATGTTTTTAATCTAGTCACATGCCGCTATCAACGCCGGAATGGTGGTGGCACACATCCACGGGCGTGCTGGCGATGCCGATGAGCGCGGTGCGGCGGTACGGCGCCGAGACCGCCGCGGTGTTCGCCGTCGTGGCGCTGCTGGGCACGCTGTGGAGCGGCATCGACGCTTACCTGCCGTGGTTAATATTAATTATGTATTGTTAGACGTAACTTTTTAAAGTGAAACTTTTATTACATCGTCTCAAACTTTTTGGTCTGTGTAGCGCATGTCGCGTGTATCGCGGCTGCCGAGTAGGTATACCTACTCGGCAGCCGACCGACACGCGACATGCGCTACACAAAGCAGTGTTCGGAACCGTTCGAACAGTTTCACTTTTACCGTGGTTTCATAAAACCACACAACATTTTTTTTTATATCTTTATTTAACGACATAACGAGCTTAATCACAATATGAATATGTCGCTCAGATACACACATACTATTTTACACGCTAATACATAAATTCAGTAATTGAATAATTATATCTAGCTACAAATTTAAGGAGACTGATCCGAGGCGAAACTTATTTTATATAATTTGATGATAAGTTTTATTTCTTTCGCATGGGGGTTAGATAAAATAATGTTAATGTCAGCAAACGTTTTTAATATGTTGCTACACTCGGATTATTTAATATTTTTGTGGATGAGTTGGCACTAATTTCTGTCTAAACATGCTTAGCTGTGGAATACTATAAAATGCCGAATCCTTCTTTCCTTCGAATCGTGGCACATTCTTACGAATCGTGCCTAGGGGCTCAGACGTTGTTTATACGGCGTTGGACCCAACTACCCTCACTTTGCTAATATTCGTTGACTTGCTGTGATTTGTTATCAACTACCTACATCAATTAGGCAGTTGTGTATAATCGCAGTAGGTACATTCTTATTACGTTCAAACTAATATTTAACCTGTTCCTGTGTGTAATTTCTAAAAGTACTTATATATAATTCAATCGATTGTAGAAATTTCAAATTATTAAAAATATCAAACAGGTCTTACAAAGCACAGATGAAGACTACCTACCTTTAAGAATAATCGAGATCTTAAATGCATTTAAAATTGCTCCTTCCACGAGTGACACAACCACAATGAATAATTATAAATTTTATACCAGAACCTCATATACCTATTTATTTTTATTACAGGACGATGGTTAAAATGAACAGCACGAGCCTGTTAGCAGGTTTAACGTTAACAGCGGGTGCTCTGCCGGCTGTACCCGCTCTGTGCTGGGCGGAGGCGCTTGTTGACTATATCGGACACTCCAATGTGTTTATTGCTGCCTTTACTTTCTATTGTTTGAGATACACGGGTGAGTTTTTAAAATAAGAGAAAAAGTTATTAATTTTCTGTATTATAGTATTATTTATATTGTAATGTTTAATTTATTTACTGAATTTGCGCCAAGTCGCGTTCTAGCATACATTCCTTACCAGTTAGGGTTGCCTGGAACAGATTGCTTTTGAGCAATAAGGCCGCCTTTTAGTACGCATGTGCCGTGTGTTTTCATTGTATCTAATTATAGTATAGCTTATTTATGTTTGGTATATTATGTACAATAAAGATTATTTTGGCCTATTTGCACATACCTACTTTGTATTTCTTTTACGTTACGTTTACGTTATCCTCGATTTCAATGTTACCTTATAAATTTGAAGCTATTTTCTCAATCAAAATAATGCAATTCGTATTTCTTGTTTATTTTGTAATGTACATGTGAAAATCTTTATTTACTGACTAATTTTAACGTAGACGGACAGTATTGATTTTTTTTTGTGCTTTACTCGAACTTCGAAGTACTTACAATTTTATTTCTATATCGAATAAATACAACCGCTTGCGCATATAGATATTAAACACTTTCCGAAAGCCAAATAAGATTTTGACACTTGTAAATTTCCTCATTATTGGTTTCCAGCCCTGGCGTCCAGTACGGATTACAATGTAATAGTAATCAGCGAGCTATTCGAAGTGTTTACCCTTAGCTTGGTGTGGGTCACTGCGGTGTTGTACTTCCGACACCTCGTGCCGAGGAAATACACGACCACTGGCCAGGCTCTGCCTGTTATTGCACACTTCTGTTTAGGTAAAATTAATAAATATTTTGTTATTTTCTAACGGTGTACAATAAAGCGTTTCATTCATTCGACGGGTGAAAGGCTATTTGGTTTAAGCGACATTTTTTTTAACTTTACAGGAGAGCCAATTAAAAGATTTTTTTTTGGAAAAAAATTCATAACTTGTAAAATAATATAGAGATACAGAAGTGAATTGACTTATAAGGTCTTAATTATCAATAGCCATAATAATAATGTAGTCCTACGCAATAAAAACTAATATGAACCAAAATAGCTGTCACTTAATACAAAATGCTGTAATCCACTTTATTATAGAATCGGGAAAAAAGACTTAAACAACAATATCACAGGTTATTAGATTCAGGAAAAATGCTTTAAACGACACATTTGACATTATTCAGGGAATGCATAATTGATTTAAACGACATTATATTCAAATCTTAGTATGTGGCTAGTTAGTGTAACGGCCAATCATGTGTCACCAGATTTCAAGAAAAAACACTGAAGTGACAATGCCTCGAAAAAACAATGGGTTTATTTCCCGTTTGATGACAAGACTAACAGTTAGTTGGCAGATAAAACAAAATTTAAAATGGACCATTATTAAAAGTTATAGTACGATAGGACTAATATGATGTAAAAATGAAACAGTAATTTTCGAATCTCTTTTATTGAACTTTGCAACAGTAAAGCTTTATGGGTTTAACACTTACTACATAATTTACGCAATCAGTCTCAAGGTCTAGAAATTTTAACTATAATTTGTATTGTTTTTGTGTTATAATTGGTATATAAATTGTATTTTTTGGTTGTTTGTATTATTGATTGATGTACATATCAATTTTCCTACGTACAAAAACGAAAGTATGTCATAATAGGGATATAGTGTTAAATTACAATCATAACGAATATATGAGTGTTATTTCAGTTAGTTTTAAATTACTTGAATTCAGTTATTTCTTAATTTAATTAATGCAGTAGGACATAGTAGACTGGCTATTGTTTTGTTTGATGTTATTTCTTTATTTAACTTACAGATACCTATTAACCATGGAGACACATAGACAGAAGTATTATAAACATAAAATAAAAAATATTTCTGATAATAACAACACTACTGATGAAGCTTTGGATGAAATAGATAAAGAGCAACAAAATTCATTCCAAAAATACAACATGAAAAGTCGATTATCAGTAACATTATTAGGAAGTTCTTCATACCATAATCAAAATCAAGAACTTATGGTTAATTCTGATCATTTTATGCAACACAGTATTTTGAATAATACATTGATTTACGTACTGAGAGGTATTGATGATTTATGTGCTGAGGTATGTTTTGGTTTATTTTTGGAATGAATTTTGTTGCTCTTTATCTATTTCATCCAAAGCTTCATCAGTAGTGTTGTTATTATCAGAAATATTTTTTATTTTATGTTTATAATACTTCTGTCTATGTGTCTCCATGGTTAATAGGTATCTGTAAGTTAAATAAAGAAATAACATCAAACAAAACAATAGCCAGTCTACTATGTCCTACTGCATTAATTAAATTAAGAAATAACTGAATTCAAGTAATTTAAAACTAACTGAAATAACACTCATATATTCGTTATGATTGTAATTTAATACTATATCCCTATTATGACATACTTTCGTTTTTGTACGTAGGAAAATTGATATGTACATCAATCAATAATTACAAACAACCAAAAAATACAATTTATATACCAATTATTACACAAAAACAATACTTACAATATATTTTAATTGCCTGCTAACCACTATAAAGCGCGCGAAAATGGCGCACTCTTGCTTCTTCTGTCACTCAACGTTGATTGAAACGCCCGCGCATTGCAGGTCGGTACATAAAATATCTGGACACATCGGGATAACCAAGTAAAAATAAAAAACCGGCCAAGTGCGAGTCGGACTCGCGCACCGAGGGTTCCGTACAAACCTGCAAGGTTTACAAAGTTCGTTCATTACGACAATATATATTTTGTAATGTAACTAAAAATTTAAGGTTTTCGGAATTTTTCCTTTATGTGTGCTATAAAACGTTGCTTCATGCCAAATTTCAAGATTCTAGGTCGACTGGAAGTACCCTTTAGGTTTTGATTCCCTTGCGAGTACTTGCGAGTTTCAAAATATGCAGCTTAAATTGCTGTTTCTTTTGATTGCGTTGACATAGAAGTTTGATTTTATTACAGCTTAAAGGTATTATAGACCTGAGTATTTGGTATGAATTTCAATTTAATACCTCTACGCGTTTATGAGGAAATGGGTAGTAAGTTTAAAATTATTAAAAAAAAAATATTATGTGATGTAACTAAAAATTTATGGTTTTCGTAATTTTTCCTTTATCTATGCTATAAGACGTTGCTTCGTACCAAATTTCAAGATTCTGAGTTCACGGGAAGCACCCTGTAGGTTTTGATTCCCTTGCAAGCGTCGAAAATTTGCGGCATAAACGGCTGTATCTTTTGATTGCGTTGGCTTAGAAGTTTGATTTTTTCACAGCTTCAAGGAACAGTAGACCTGAGTAATTGATATAAATTTCAGCTTCATACCTCCACGCGTTCCTGAGAAAAAGGGTCTTGACAGACGGACGGACGGACGGACGGACGGACGGACGGACGGACGGACAGACGGACAACAAAGTGATCCTATAAGGGTTCCGTTTTTTCCTTTTGAGGTACGGAACCCTAAAAACGTTTTAAACGACTTATGTTTAAATGGACATACTAAAATTTTACTGTTCAAATGACGAGATTAACCAAAATATAGTTTTGTGAAACTGTTTTAACATCCATATTAAAAACTGTATTATTGTTTTATGTAACATATTGCAAATACAATAGTAGGATGTAATGGTTCATGTGACAAAGATTTCCAAATTTATCAATAAGCAAAAATAGTTTAACTCCATATGTTACTATACGCGAAAGCAGGCAAAACAGTTCAATCGCCATACATCATCGTATTTAGCAGAAGGAACAATGTCTTAAGCGACGCGAAACTATTTAAAAGTGGAGGCAAAAAAAGTTTAAGATCCCATTTAATAAAATTGAGTTGCAAGAAAAACGCCTTAAGTATCGTTGTTATTAAAAGTAATGGCAGGAAAAACAGCTTAATTCATATTATCGGTGAACTATATATGTTCATATCCAGTACTTAAAAATTATGTCATATTTTATGTCGGATCATACACATGTTTTGAGACATCGATGGAAAATCAGGGATGTATTAAGCGACAAAAAAGTGCTCCGATTGACATGAAACTAGGTTCATTCGACGCAGAAAAATTCGCTGATTCCGAATATGTATATATCTCTATTTCGACCATAGTGTCGCTTAAACCAAATAGCCTTTCACCCGTCGCATTCATTTATTTATTTTAAGATAACTTTAAAGTGTAAAACGCTCTTTATTTTGCCTTTTTTTTTGGGGTGGGGGCACATTTAATATTATGCCTAAGAAGCGAAGCTGGTAATATAAAATATTTCGTAACCGTTAAAAACGCTCTACACCATTCTAATCATATTTTCATGTGTAGGTCGATGCATCGGAGCGATAATAAGCGGCATGGTATCCCTGGAGCAGACCGTAGACTCAAGCCGGGACGTGTACCGCGCGCTCGGCGTGCTGGCTCTACTGGCTGCTGTGGTCTACCTCGCGCTCTACCACCTGCTGCTCGCACCGCGCTGTGCTGCGCCCGCTGCTCTACCACCCACGCATCTGCTGCAAGGTGAGAACCATAGCTGCTCTACTCTATCGCCGAGCTCTAGAAACTACAGCTCTACTATTAACTGCCGAGCTCTACCAGCTACTGCAAGGTGAGAACCACAGCTCTACTTTTAACTGTCGAGCTATGGTCGAGCTCTACCAGGTGCTGCAGGGTGAGGACCATTGCTGCTCTACTCTATCGCCGAGCTCTAGAAGCTACAGCTCTACTATTAACTGCCGAGCTCTACCAGGTGCTGCAAGGTGAGAACCATAGCTGCTCTACTCTATCGCCGAGCTCTAGAAGCTACAGCTCTACTATTAACGGTCGAGCTCTACCAGCTACTGCAAGGTGAGAACCATAGCTGCTCTACTCTATCGCTGAGCTCTACCAGCTACAGCTCTGCTATTAACGGTCGAGCTCTACCAGCTACTGCAAGGTGAGAACCACAGCTCTACTTTTAACTGTCGAGCTCTACCAGGTGCTGCAATTTGAGAACTACAACTCTACTAATAATGGTCGAGCTCCATCAGCTACTGCAATGATAGAACCACAGCTCTACTATTATTTTCGAGCTCTATGCGCTGCCGCTAGTGCAATGTGGAAACTACAGCTTTACTGCATTGGTCGAGCTCTACTAACTGCTGCAAAGTGAGAAACACAGCACTATTGTTAACGGCTGAGCTCTGCCAGCTGCTAGAGAGTGATCCGCAACTCTACACGGGCCACCGTCTATTAGCTGCTGCGAATATGTAGGTTTATACCGCAACTTTACTGTGCGGCAAAGCTCTACCAGCTGTTGCAAAGCGTGTGTGCGAACCGCAGCTTTTCTTATTTTTGGCCGCCGCTCGACACCTCCTACAGAATGTGTGCGTGTGTGTAGCTCACAGCTGTACCATACGACCGCACTCTACCATTTACTGCAGGGTTTTGTGTATGTGCAATCTGCAACAGCATTGTAATGCTGGCGGCAGCTGTCCGCGCTCTACAAACTGCTTTAGGGTGTATTTGCGTGTGTGTGTATGTATTACTATTACCGCCCGCGTTCTACCAGCTCTTGCAGAATGTATGAGTTTTTGTGTGACGTACAACTCCCCCATAGAGTAGGTACATTTAAAATTTATTTATTTTATTTATTTATTTTTTCATTTCAGAACCAAAGACACATATATACATAATATCATAATACTCTGCCAAACTGTAAAACAGTTTGTTGGCAGATGTAGCTCCATTTTACAAATGTACTTCCATTTTACTTACAAATACAAGAAATTTACACTACACTTCAATTTAATTTAACACTTTGATATTCTAACTAACAATGTTACATTTCAACGGCCACAGATCATCAACACATCAACTCACTCTCAAATGCATTTAAAAAATATCTTCTTAATTCCTTCCTAATAATTCCATCTCCTTAATTTTCATTGGGATTCTATTAAACAGTTTTGGCACTATGTACTTTCTATGTCTCTGTCCATAGTAATTACAATAATGTGGCACTTCTAATACATTTTTAGTTCTTATGTTATAAGACATTGCTTTATTAATACAGATTGAATATATCATCAAATGATAGGGTAAAATAACCATTTGACTTTAGGTTTATAACTATTGGTTAATAATATGGTATTCAAAATTTTAATTTTCATGACTATCGTTTCTTAGCAAGGACTGTGGATGGACAACTAGATGGAAAAGGTATTAAAAAGGGCTGATATTAATTATTATGTGTCACACTCCTCTGCAAAATTTGGCTTCTGCACTCCACAGCACGACCATAAAATTAATCTTTTATCTGCATTTTACTTTTATAGATTTACGAACAATACAATACTGGGCGCAAAAGTAATGGAAATTATTTTTACAGGGTTGAACTCGAATGGTGCTTCGAACGGCACGTACTCTCCCATGAGGGTCTACCATGAAGAGCGATCACGGAAAGGTCACTTTCGCTATTAAGTCATTTACATAATAAATTTTTTTATTTAAATGGATCTATGTTTTATAAGTACACTGTTGTGATATTACAACTATTTCCTTGCATTTTCTGATACGATCAGTTTGACTTGCTAACTTTATTTTTTATGCATTTGTCTTTTTTTTATTTTAATAAATTATATGACCGAAACAATGTGTTTTATTTCTTCATTCCTAAACAATCTTCTTTATTTCAATATATACATCCATTGGTAGTAGCAAAAATTACTAGTATAGTAGATTATTATAAGACTTGACTAATCTATCCACGCACAGCCCTACTGGACCGTTCAAGCTGAAATTTGGCAGGCATCCGATAAGAAAGAATTTAGATAAACTGAGGTGATAAAATAAAGGATGGAAGTTTGTATCATAAAAATAGTTGATCTATAGTCCTGACTTACAAAATAGTTCACCTTTATTTTAGTATACGATTACACAAATTCAAGTGCAATCTATCATTCTCAGCCCTATGGGCAAGAAAACTTTAACGGCCACAGGCAATAGTTTCTGTATTACGTGCTCTG
This sequence comes from Colias behrii, assembly GCA_029959065.1. Taxonomy (NCBI): domain Eukaryota; kingdom Metazoa; phylum Arthropoda; class Insecta; order Lepidoptera; family Pieridae; genus Colias; species Colias behrii. The sequence goes on along the minus strand of JARWMC010000005.1, from coordinate 7,454,212 downwards.
CGATGCACAGCATAACAACTTCTTTCTTACTTCGGGTTGTTTTTGATAATATTTATTTTGTTGAAATTGATATTTTTGGTTAAGGCATTCAAATGCTTTATAAATATAAATTTATAAAGAATAAAAAAAATTCGATCACGAGGCGGGACTCGAACCCGCATCCTTTCGCGCCATTCCGGGGCGGATGCCTGACCAATTCAGCCACTCGTGACCCGCCAGAGCAATCGAATTTATTCTATTCTTTCAGTTTTTATGTGTCAAATATTTATTTTTCTGAGCCGATAATGTATCCCGATGTGAGATTAATCTCCATTCATATTATGACGATGGATTGGTTTGTATAATGTTATCTCGACAATTTACTTCAACAATTTTATAAATAATTTCACCAGCACAAAAATAATATTAAACCTCGTTAATCAGTATCTTCGCGAGTGTACGTATAAATAAAATTAACAGTGAAAACAAAATCACGGTGTGTAATAAGCAACAGTACATATTCATATTTAAAAAGTCAAAGGAAAACATTCAAACAAAACTTATCTTATTGTTATATTTATATTTTCTAGTACAAATTCTATCCACTATATAAGATACTTCTTAAAATAAACTATACATACTAAATAAACAAACTGCGTACCAACAATCACAACAGAAATCCATTTAATCATATTTCTATAATAATCACAAAACCCAACATTATAAGTATCTTACAGTTTATTTTTGCATGACATACGACTTCTATCTAGCCGGTATACGGGTAGTCAAATAAAAAAATTTAACAAAAAAACAAATGCCATTTTTTGTAGGATTGGTGAATTGCATATACCTACGTACTTAAAAGAGATGTGCATAAAAACACTACAAAAAAGTAATTGTAAAAAGTAATTGAATGCACCTCCTATAAATATAATAATAAAATGTCAATATTAAACATGTTATTCAAATGTCAAGGTTATGGGAATAATTGTTGCATTATATTTTATGCTTTCATTGTTTTATATTGACAGCAACTGAAAGATGTAATTTGCTAAACTGCACTTTAATTTGCATCAAAACATATATTTTCTGTTATTTAGAATTAATACATACCTGTATATGAAAGAAAATTCCCGGCATGTATTTAATTTGTGGAGTTTTAAAATGTAGTAATAAGAAAATTTTCTATACTTTTTGTACCTCCACATACAAAAGATAAAAATAGTTATAACTAACCTCTTTGTTTGCTATTGTTTTCTTGCTTACCTACTATCACAAGCATTAATATGAAAACAAGCATTAATCCTAAAACTAGAACCTAATATCATACATAAGTAATTTTTATTTTACAGATTTGTAATATAACACAATTCTTATTCGACAAAGTGGAGATTATTTTTGTCAAAATAGTACAGTAGTTATTTTATATTTGTAAACTTTAATTACTTCTAAACAAAATATATTAAAATTGTTTTATTAAAATAGGAAATGTAAGTTATCTTTCTCATAGTAATTTCTTTATACAAATTTTGCAAAATGCAGTCATTGAAAAGAGCAAAAGTAAGTCCAATACAAAAAGAACACCAATGTTTTTCTAAAAAGCATTTTTGCGACCGTATTTCGTAAATAATTAGAAAACGACAAAACAAAAAAAAAAAAAGAAATATGTAGTACTAAGTATTACTTTTTTGTCACGAAAAGAATCCTATTTGCTGCAAAAAGTGTAATCACTTTTATTTTATTTGCATTATATCTTATAGCTAAATAGTTTTTATTTTAACTTATAATTATAACATTACAATCTGTACTTCTATGTACTGGTTTGAAGTTGTAAAAACTGAGGTATATTTTACAGTTATTTTAAAAGGTTTAGTTTGCAGTTTACAGGTTGAATAAGGTTTGTGCATTATTGATCCTTAATTTCATCAGAAATTTCCAGAGAGCATATTATTTCATGTGCATCTGAATTTTCTTGTGAATCGCCTTTTAGTAAGTCATCAATCATTTCATCACTTATATCAATATCTTGGCCTTTTCCCTCACTTTCCATATTAAGATCTCCATTTTCTACTTGAGTTTTATCATCTCTGCTGGAAGTTTGGTCAGATTCTGAAATGAGATCCACTTTACTACTTTCATCATCATCTATCTTTTTAGTATCATTGTTTACGGAATCTTGTTGCATCTCACAATTATCGTTTTCTTTTTCAATTACTTTACCGTATTTACTTGCATTTGTGACTTCTGCAGGCTCAGCAAGTTCCATAGTCTCTTCGTTGCAATTTACATTGTCCTCTGTTGAAGATTTAGGCGCATCGACGTCTTCAGGTTCGACATTGTTGGCTTTAGGTTCGACATTGTTGGCTTCAGGTTCGACATTGTCAGTTTCAGGTTCTTTCTGAATAGAATTATCTTTTGAAGCTGTGGTAGGTTTATCCTGAACTGCACAGCTCTCGCTTCGTTGATTATTCTCATCATTGTCAGTAGATCCAGATAAACATTCTTTTAAAATTTTGTCATCACTATCGTTGTGTTCGCTGCTTCCAGCACCTGTTAAATCAACTTCTTCGTTTCTTTCGTTTGTACTTGAATCTAATGAATTTTCATCAATAAATATAGGATCTTCTTCCATATCCGGAAGTATTTCAACATCGTCATCGTCTTCTTCACTATTATTCTGAATTGGTGTATTTTTCCTTGCAATGTACTGTTTTAATTCTTTGTTTATATTTTCCCGTATTTCTTTAAATCGTTGTGATGACGTATTTAATAGATTTTCTAGACTTCTATGTAGAGTTCGCATTTCTTGCACAGTTCTAGTTCGTAAATATGACGTAGTTGCCTCCTTTTTGAGTTTATTTAGTCTCGATAAGGAATATTCTAGAGCATCGATAGCGTCTACTAAATTATATCTGTACCACTCAACAGGTACATGCAGATCTGCTTCTCTGGTTGGAGTGTCTATCGAACGTTTTGTGGTCTTTCTTTGTCGTTGGTAATTTCTTGACGATGATGTGTTACGGCTATTACTGAGCGATCTAGGTGTTGGCGTAGAAACAGTTGGACGATTCGAGACGTGATTCAATTTAACTGCGTAAGTATTTCCCGAAGATTTAGTTGGATTACTTTCAGTTACTGCTACTATTGTAGCTGAATAACCACCAGGCATATTGGGATTGGCATTTATAGCAAAAATTCGTCCATCAGGCAGACGATACATTTTATTAGCTGACAAGGTTTGAGGATCCACACGGAATTTGAGGCCTCCAGTCACTGAATTCACTGTTACATCGTTTTCAGTCATTTGTATGATATTATTATCGGACAAATCTTTAGAACCATATGGTATGAGAGGTGGAGGACCTTTGGGTGCGGCAACTGGCGCTGGTGTAATGCACTGAACATCGTCATCCGTGTTATCTTCAGTGACCTATGATAAAAAATCAAAGTTGTGAATAAGTTAACAAATATAAATAATTTAATCAAGTTCATTTTTAATTTTTTAGTCAAAATTTTTTCATCCATGAGCCTATGTTAGTTTAAATTAGTTTAATCAGAGAGAAACGGCGATACTAAAACATAAGAAAGGCATAATTGAGGGCGCACGAGAAGATGAATAATTCCTTGAATCCTTGCTATTATTGTTTGAACAATTTTGATTTAATCAATATGGCATGTGGTTGCCTAACATGTATGATATTACAAATAACATAAGTAGGATAATTTGAAGAGAATTATATAAAACAATGAATGGGTCAAATATAAAGTGGTCAGTGTTATTCAAAATTAGAAAACAATTTTATTACCTCACACAAAGGTTCTATAGGAAAGTCAGGAGTGCAGACCAGTTCATCATCCTGAGATCCACCAGGCATATTTGACATTGCTGCCATATCAAGACCCTAAAGTTGTCAAGACACATTAATAAAATGAAACTTAAGTGTAGAGCAATTTGAACTAGTACTATTCTTATTCAATTGTATAACTTTATAATACCTGTGTTAGACTTTCTATTGATAAATTGATATTGTCATTGGTGATTACATTGTTAAAGGAATTGCCAACATTCATGCCATTATATACCATCTGTGATTTTGGTCTTATCTTGAGAAAACTATTAGGCGTGTTTGTTTGTTTCCTATCATGCATTATTCGAATTGGGTTCATTACTGGCGCTGGGGGCATCTGAAAATAACATTAATGTTATGATACAGACAACATCTCAAGACCATAACATCTAATTATAATTTAAATAGTTAATACATACACATATTCTCATCTTCTTTGTCATAGGTGAAACATTAAAGGTGTTGACAGGCTTTGAAGCTACGGTTATTGGATTTTTCAGAATATATGGTTTATGCTTTGGACTAGCAGCTCGCTTTACAGCCTTTTTGGTTTCCGATTTATTCCCTTCCTCCATATTTATTGAAGCAAACTTCTTTACCTAAAACAAAAATATTTTAACTTACAAAAGATAATTTCTATAATACGATAAAATAAAACTTCAATATGTCATCAAACATAAATACATAAAACACGATATTATCTATTTGGTACCTGTATTGTAGGTGGTATTTTAGAAATGATGGATGATGCCGATGCACCTGTACTTTTTCTAGTTTCACTTTCTCTTTTCTTGACATCATTTTTTTCCCTTTTTCTCGTCTTATTTTTACAACATTCAGAGTGGTCCCGAGCACAGTCTTGAAGGCATGCCTCCTTTTGTGCACTATCTTTAACATCATTTGCAAGTCTGAAATAAACATTTAATTGAAAGGTGCAAATAGCAATCGGTTGATTTTTAAAAGTGAAAAAATAATTACGTTATTTTTTCACTTTATTACCAAAATTGAAAATTAATTTTAAAAGGTTGATTTTTGTGCTAAAATTTTTTCCTCTATTAAAGATTTAATATTATAGTATTAAAAAATTATATTAAATTACATTAATATGTACGTTATTATTTAATTCCATGTCTTGGTATCAATATAAAGACATGTAATTTGACATTTACCTAGTTTTCAGATCACAGTATCGTAGTGCGGCCCAACATTTAGCTCTCAAATCTTTTAAGCATGTGTTGTTACACTTAAAACACCTCCAGTCATCAAGTGCTTCAATCTCCTTTATTTTAGAGGGCCCCAAATTTCTCTTTATACATTTCTAAAAATGTATATTTTGAATTAGAATTTGATTAGAGTACATAGAACATATTATTTTATTAATATAAAATTGAAGAGTGCATAAAAATTCTTGTTAACTTAATTTAACAAAGTATTTAAAGTACAGAATTAAAATTTTGGACCATTCCCAATAGATATTGAATTTATTTCATCAACTGTTATGGACAATTATAAAAAATAAAGATGAAATTTCTCTTACAAACTTGATAAATCAAGTGAAAGGAAATACATGACATCATTCAATATAGCCTCAAGATACAAAACATCATAATACTGAATGCAGACTTTTTTTACCTGGGTTATAAAATATATTAAAATAAATCAATAAATCTTACAGCGCAAAACACATGAGGACATTCAGAGCAACAGTACACTTGTCCGCCTTGTCCGCACCACCTGCAATATAACTCAGAGCCATCATCCCCCTTTTCGAACTCTCCGCTGTTGTAAAAAGAATGGCATGACTGGCAGATTAAAGTGCGTAACATAGGGTGTGTGCGCATCCGTTGGCCATTTTTTGGTGTAAGCCCGAGATGACGATCACACGAAGAACAATGTACTTTCATGCTGGTCACATTGTTAAGATCTGAAAAATATAATATTCCTACTGTTACCGTATGATCATGTAGAAATATGCAAATTTTCCTAAATTTTGATAAATTTAAAAAAAAATTATAATTTTAGTAAAGCAAATTAATACAGGGTAGAAATTTGCACTACAAATTTAAACATAAATATATATTTTATATGTATTTATAACATAGGTATATATTTTTTTATTTAAGTTTTTAAATTATTTGTGTTTCAGTCTCACCATTAAATTTTGTTTTATAATATGTCCTTTCGTCTTCAGGAATATCATCTTCAAAATCTTCATCAGTTGGTGCTGTTGAAACAAAATTAAACATGTTGAACTTTTTTGTGAAGTGGAATACACATTGCATACAATTAAATAGTTTTTATCACAAATATTAAATGCATTCACAAAGATGACAATATAAATATTGTAATAATCAGATCATCAGATCTGTCTGAAACAATGAAACTAAAATAGCTCTTTTTAAAGACAGATAACATATGAGGTGATTCAAATAAGAAAAGGATGGATTCTTTGTCCTTTTGTGATGTTATAAGTATTAATTCAACCTGTATTTATAATCATTTAAGTCTATCTTAGTGTCTCATTTTTATATTGTAGAACTTTGTTGCTAAGCGCAAATCTTGAGAATGGCTGATTATTTTTTTATTTTAATTTGCCTTAAAGTGAGAGGATAGTTCTTATGGGGAGAAACATAAAAAATGGCCTGTTAGGCAATACATGTTGACTGGGTTAGCAGAACCAGTGAACTTAAAATATATCATTATCAAAATGCAGACTTTTTTAAGTAAGTAATTTTTTGATTGTGATAGAGGCAGTTTCAGATAAACCAAAGTCACTACTCCACTATTTTCACACATTTATGAAGCACCCATTATTGAACTCCCACAAATATGATCATAAAATGTGTGAACATAGAATGCTGTCTATGTGAATACAAAAGAGCCTGCATATTTTTTGGAAATAAAATTGTTGACATTAAATAGGCACTGAAATATGATTGGAATAAAAAAAACAGTTGTTTGGCTAAACTAACTGCTTATTTTAACAGTAATCTGCCACTGCCACAAAATATCTAAGATTGAAAAAATATACATGATAATAAGAATCATTAGGAAGTTACACATTTATGTATTGTTAATAAATAAAAAAACCTTGTGACATCAATATTTTAAATATATTTAATCAAAGAATAAACTTACCATTCAAACAATAAAAATAATAAAATGATACCAAAATAAAAAAATAAACAAATTTATTAATTTTGTATACGTAGGTATGCATTTTTATATAAACAATATTTTACATCTCAAGTTCCATCAAATGCTGATAAGTGATAGGTACATTAATGTATGTATTCAATAATCGTCACTATTGAGTGAAATAAAGAATATATTTTATTTGATTTCATTTTACGAAATCCATCTTAAATATCTAACACAATAAATAGCAAACATTTTGTTTATAGTGTTAATAAACTTTGTGTACTAACCGGGGAAAGGCGGGAATTGACCATTACCAGATACTTGAACCGGCTTCTCAGAGTCAGCAAGTGCTTCATTATTAGTAATCTCGCTCATTGTTAGGATATTCTGTTTATAATTATATATATTGTTTCTATAACACTAAGTCATTTACATGTAGTATCTATACTCTGTCTAGTCCAATACTCAGAATCTTTTTAAACTTATTAAAATTCAATAATAAATTCACATTAAACAGTACGCGAACTAAGTTCGGCCATTTTGGCAGAATCCAGTTTGGCATCTAAGTTAGTGTTGTACCTTGATAAAGATTTCTCGAGTCGAATCGTTATTCGTTATTATTTTTTTTAATAAAACTTGAAATAAAAATTTTAAAAAATTCGAAGTATTAAATATGGAATTGGATGCTAAGGTTTGGTTCCTTTAAGCGAAGTGTGATGTAGGGATGGCGATCTGAGATCGATTAATCGAAGAATCGATTTTTCGAGCAGAAAATATCGATTTTTTAAATCGATATGAAGTACTGTGTCGATTCACTGAATCGATATATCACCCTTGAAAATCGACATTCGATTTTTTCTGTTTTGGTATAAACCATACAATTATTTGCATTTAGTTGAATGTGCCTGAATTATAAGAGTGCTGCCGGTTAAAGAGTTAACTACTCATAAACTCGCGAGATGGCTGTATGTTTAGTATCCTTTACTCGCCTCTCTTTAATAAAAAAGTTACGTTTGTAGTCTTTGACTTTATGTATCTGTCGTGGCCATATCGTAGATTTGCTCATTTCATGAAATGGCCAACATAGTTTGATCAGATCGTTAAATCGTCAACGTTTCACGATTTGGTCAACGACATTTGGCCAGATCGTATAAAATATCTTAGAGAGTCCATAAAACATTAAAAAATTCAGAATATTTTAAGAACTTGTTTATTGTCATTTAAGTTAGTGCCGCGGTAGCGCCGGCGAATACCAGAAGCGAATGGTTTTTTCAATAGAAAACAGTTAGGTTAGGTTAGGTTAGACTTTAATAAACAACGCCAGAAGCGAATCGCTTTTTAAAAAAGAAACAAAAATGGTCGCATTTCGTGAAATGGCCATCCACGTTTGGCCAGATCGACGATCTGGCCAAATGTGGATGACCAAATCGTGAAACGTTGACGATTTAACGATCTGGCCAAACTAAATTGGCCATTTCATGAAATGAGCAAATCTACGATATGGCCACGACATATCTATAATCTGTGACGATTGATATTGCAATTTGCATTATTTATTTGTTGTTGTCGTTTATTGAATACTGTTATTAGCATAATATAAGTATTTTCATGATTGATAATTGATTTTCATCAGATTTTCATGTAGTGTTTGTTGCGAAATAATAACTAATTGAGAGTAGGTAAGGTAAGTAAATAAGTAAAGCGCTTCTTATTTTTTACTTTGACGCTATTATTTTCAGTTTGTTCTGTTAGTTGTGATTATCATTTAAATTTACTTTTACACAGGAATAATCAGCATTGAAATAACTAATAAGTAATATGTATACTTATTTTTTTTTATAGTTGACCTTATAGTTTGATACGGTAATAAAAATAATTGTTATTTTTGAATTCCCTGATTTTATTGATAAGATATCGTTAATTGCAATATTAATCTTGTTTTTAGTAAAATTGATACAAATTTACATTGTAAATGCAAACTTGAAAAAAAGATCGATTTTTTAAGAATCGATTTTGTAGGCCTCGATTTTTTCGTGAATCGATTCATTAGACTACGATTCGAATCGATTTAAAAATCGATCTTTTTCGTAAAGAATCGCCATCCCTAGTGTGATGTCATGATGTCAATTTCAGATAATCGTCAAATCGTGTCGAGGAAAACTACTGGTATTCACATTGCTGGTATTGCCAGTAGTTTTTCTCGATAAAAGCTTATTCAAACAACCATACAGTATTCGACTTTTAGGCTATTGCATAGCTTTTATCTCAGACTTTGAGCGCGGTGACCGAATGTAAAAATTCCGTAACGAAAAAACCTAACACCCCCCACTCCAACCGGCACGGCACGCGGCGATGCGATGCTATGCAATAGCTTTACCGCAGCAGTCCTCGAGTGTTTTATATTATTTCTTAATTAAAATCAAATTATACTTCTTAAAAATATAGGTTATAATATTATATTACAATATTATACTGCTAGCATATTCATCCTTAAGAATCCCATGGAAATAAACGAATTATAAATTATTCTGAGAGTTCGTCACTTTATTTAAATGTACATACATTTTACAATGATTTTACATATATTTTATGATTTACATATATTTTATGCAAGTCACCCATTTAATGAGCATCTGTGGACCTGAATGTTGCCATATATCATAGTGAGCGGAGATAATAGAGTAGAAATAATTTCCACAACGTATACATACCTACGTAAAATTTTTATAAAATTCTTCACGTTATTATAGATAATACGTATATATATGTATTATCGTCACATATCATTTAAAATTGTGTTTATTTACACAGACAATATGCCAATGTAAACCATTATACCACAGATATATTATAATATAATATGTTTGTGGTATATGAGTATAATTCTGCAATGAACACACCGAACAGTAAAATGAACACGACCGATGTGTTACATATTTGAAAACATTAATTAAAGAAGATTATACATGTAAAGAAAAAGTTTGCTGCTTAATACTGTAAAAGTCTACAAAAAAAAATGGTTGCCTGTAAAGTCGGTTTTACGGGCGAAGATTTTACGTGACAACGTCTTTTTCTCGGTAGAATATTTATGTGCTGCGCGCGCGGCAGACCGCGGGCCTCTCTCTCGTTCGGTGACTCATCGTAACGTTACCGAGCGTTACACTTTTTCATAAGTGACTCCCAGTCGCAACCTAATATAAGACGTTGTCACGTCAAAATAAACAAAAAAGGGAGGCCAAGAAAAGGGGGTTTATCTTACATACTATTACTATAGAAGGGTCCTACTACTCCATATTTTGCAAAATTTGATATACGAAATAAACTATTTCTATTTTTTATTATTTAATAGTTTAAATGGGCGGTTGTGACTGCTTAACACCCTGGCACATCTCTGCTCACTCTGCCATATTAATAAATAAATAAGTAGATAGTAATAGGAATGAACTTAGGGAATGAATATGAGACCATCTTTCTATTGAGGAGTTCAATTCTTTCTTTCTTGCGAAGATATTCCTGTCAAGAGGCAGCATTATTCTATTGACAACGGACCAGTGGGCGGGGCTTAAAAAACATGGCTACGTATTGTGTGCAACAAAAGAATTAACCATAAGTTTACATTGAATTAGTGTCATCAATTTTAATTATTTATGTTTTCTATAAATGATTTTTTTCAATTTGTTGGATCATGAATGGATTAATGAATCCTCATTAATATCATTATGTTTTTTCACAGTATCCTTCTTTAAACTCCGATTTACTAGACGCTGATGTCGTGCCTCTATATTTTTTTTAGCTTTATTTGATTCTCTAGCAGAGCTTGGTAGATTACACGATGGAACACATGTTTTTTTTAAAGTCATCTTTTTAGTAATAACACCTGAAAAACAAATTTTTCAATTAGTTTTAGATTTATATTTACATTTATAATTGAGGTTAAACATTGTCAACTTACTTGGTACAATAAAATCATTCCTTTGAAAATGTAATGAACACACTCTCATATGCGGATTTATATTTTTCAATTTTAAAGCACGCTGCCAGGCTTTACATCGATCTACTTTTTCTTTTTTTCCGAAATAATTTTCAACATAAACAAAACTGCTACCAGGTTTAGGTATAGCATGAAAACTAACTTCTAAATTCGTATGAGATTTACTACCACAACCGTTCACCGCACAATAAACTCTACTTTTATTTTTAGTACGAAATTTTAAAGAATTTTTATTAATTTAAAAAAAATTTGTTTTTTAATAGATTCGGTAATATACTTGTGTACTTAAGTGCACACTAAAACTAGTTCTTTTTTTGAACACCAGGTGTCGTGACCAAAGTGGTCCGTTGTCAATTGAGTGTATATTAGATAATACGTTTAGCGAGACTGAGAATATTTTCTTTAAATCTCAGTTTTATCAATTTGTTATCGATTTAAAAACTTCACTATTACCTACAGTTGACATTGGAAAAAAAATAAAAAATGTTTTTGTCCCTCATTAGCGGTTTCTGATTGGTCACTGACTACCTACGCTGACTGCAGGCTCTTTCGACTTCACTCATGTGCTTCACTCATTCACATAATACGTCAGTTTGATTGTCATTGACAATTTGTCAAGTGTCCACTTCACACTTGTCAGTAAATACTTTGTATCGTAGACAGAGAGTGTGCCTGTGTTGTTTATAGCTGCATTGCAGTATTTTTATAGTTGCGAATTTACTTAATTTTATATTATAAATAAAATAATAATTTACTCAGTGGTCAATTTTTTCAATTGAATATTTAATTGTTTATATTTTCTTCAAAGACGACAAAATGTGTTTGAAAGATTTTCCCCGTTGTGCTTGTGTAAATTAATGTTTAATAAAGATTTGTCTGTGATATTTATTTATACAGTGAAATAAATACGGCGAAAATATTTTAAAATGACTGTTACTTATACGGGCGAAGTGGCAACATGTCGCGGATTTGGAACTTTTTTAAAAGTTTTATACAGGTAAGAATCGATTTTTTATATGATGTTAGGTATATTTTTTTACAAAGAAAAAACAAAGTTTAATTTAACTATTTTATTATTAATGTATCCTAGAAAAAATCCACGGGCACAGGTTTAATTTTATTGTTTGCCTTATGAATTTTGTGTTACATTTTTTGATAAATTAGCTACCTAGGTATTTGATTGCAAACTTTATAAAAACTTTCGTTAGTACTACCTAGATAAACACTTTGCAGTTACCTATAGGTAAGTATCTTCGTATTTAGTTATTAGGAATTATTATTATTCTAAACAAAAAAATAATCTGCCTTCGAAAAGTACCAAATAAAATTAAGTCGGAAGTCTGTGTCCAATATACCTAATAGGTACCTACCTAATAATTTAAACCACTGTTAGGTACATTTTTTAAAGAATAATGATAACATTTTTGAAGTGAAAACTTTTGAAGTGAAAACTTCTTTAGCAGCGTTGGGTATAAAATCTTAAACTCGCGTCAGGACACGTGGCCTGATCGAAAAAGCGTAAGACGGATGTTTTTTTTTTTTGAAGTGAAAACTTCTGTAGCGGCGTTGGGTATAAAATCTTAAACTCGCGTCAGGACACGTGGCCTGATCGAAAAAGCGTAAGACGGATGTTTTTTTTTTTTTAGCCCTTATATTCCATGCGTAAGACGGATTCCAAAATATCAAACATGCTGAACGTTAATAATCAAGTTTTCACTTCTGCCGGCACTCCCGGAGTGCAACCCGTCTTTTTTTTTTTTTTTTTTAGCCCTTATATTCCATGCGTAAGACGGATACCATTCCAAAATATCAAACATGCTGAACGTTAATAATCAAGTTTTCACTTCTGCCGGCACTCCCGGAGTGCAACCCGTCTTTTTTTTATTTTAAGCTTAGTAGTTACCTAGGTAGGTAACTACTCTACTACTTTACCCAACAAAAAAGAATTATCAAGATTCTGCTTAATCAAATTAAACGACGAAATTATTCGCGATTAGGTACCTAGTTACCTACCTACATGTAAAAAATATGTGGTCGTATTTAGAAACCTCTTCTTTTTCAAGTGAAAACTTCTTTAGCGGCGTTGAGCACTTTTTCTGTAATGGGTATAAAATCTTATACTCGCGTCAGGACACGTGACCTGATCGAAAAAGCGTAAGACGGATGGATATCAAACATGCTCAACGTTAATAATCAAGTTTTCACTTCTGCCGGCACTCCCGGAGTGCAACCCGTCTTTTTTTATTTATTTATTTATTTATTTAAATACTTTATTGTACTGCCAACAAAAAAAATTACAAAAAGAAAACTTATACTAAAAGAAGACACAGCACAGATGGCGGCCTTATCACTTATAAGTGATTTCTTCCAGGCAACCAACTGAAGATGGGATAACATAATAGAAAAAAGGAGGTGGGTAAAAAGTATACGCAATAATTATGTAATATAAAACTAATAGAAAAAAAAATACTAATAAATATACTATAGATAATACATAGATATAATAATAGATATCATATATATACATACGTATATACCTATAATTATATATACATACCATAAGTAAAATAAATACGTACAATACATATCGTAATACATGTACATAATATAATATGTATAAAAAGGCAAATTACAGCGAAAGAGAGATCATGAGCTAAAATATACTATCCCGAGTCAAAAGCAAGATTCAAGTAATGATTCCTGACAAGGCTTTTGAATGTGGATAGCGTTTGGGCTAGTCTGATATTTATCGGCAAGGCATTCCAGAGTTTAATGGCAGTAACCGCAAAGGAATCGCCATAGAAGTGTGTGTGGTGAAAAGGAATGCCCAGAACAAGCCTATCCACAGAACGAAGAGAATAATTTTCACAATGCAGGAAGTTAAATTTATTTTTGAGATAGGAAGGGGTCTTAGGGTCAAAAAGGATACGATATAGTAGCTGCAAATAATGCACATTCCGGCGAAGACGGATTGGGAGCCACTTGAGCTTCTTGCGAAAGGAGGAGACGTGGTCGTATTTGCGAAGACCAAATACGAACCGGATACCGAAATTCTGAAGACGCTCAAGTTTGTCTAATTGCTCCACTGTTAAATCAGGAAAGCATGCATCAGCGTAATCAATAATGGGTAGGAGTAGGGATTGTGCTAGCATAATTTTTGTCGATATGGGTAGGAAGTTACGAAGACGCCGTAGAGAACTAGACGCAGCGTAAAATTTCCGACCAAGTTCCTGAATGTGATGGGACCAAGATAAAGTCTGATCCAAGTGAATACCTAGATTTTTTACATTCTTACTGTAAGGTATGATTACGCCGTGAATATTTATGGAAGGCAATAAACCCCAGTCAACCTCAGAAAGTTGATAAGGACTACCGATAACGATAACCTGGCTCTTTGATGGATTCAACTTAAGGCCGAATTGATCGCACCAACTAACTATGTTAGCCAGTTCGTTATTAATAGAGCGAACAGCATGCGGTAGGTCATCAAGCGTTGACTGGACATATATCTGTAAATCGTCAGCAAACATATGGTAGGGAGAAGTTAATAGGGATGTGAGATTATTAATGAAAATGGCAAAGAGAAGAGGTGACAATTTTAATTTTTTTTTAATTAAAAAGCATTAAAAAGCCAATGACGAATTAAAATTTTGACAAAGTAGCATTTGCTACTTTGAATTAAAATTTTGACTAAGTAGCATTTGCTACTTTGTCAAAATTTTAATTCGTCCAAATATTTAAAGTCGCGTCAGCGCGAGCGTGAGCTTACCTCATGTAAAGGTGGGTCCACACTTGATCATTTTCGCGTATCACATCTCCGTCGCGTAGCATCGACGCGTATCATGTTTGCTAGTGTGGACGCAAAATGATCGCGATCGTGATACACTTCGTATCATGATACACCCCGATCGCTATTAACCGCGTATCTGATACGTGTCATCACAGATACGCGTATCGTGATCGGCAGAATAATCTAGTGTGGACGCATTTTGATACGGTGTCATGATATGGCTATGTCATTTGATACGTGATGCGCCGCGATCCATCTCGAGGCGGTTTTTCCCCGATCATCAAAAGCGATACGCAATGCCAACACATGATTAGACAAGTGTGCATTCCCGTGTGTGCGTGATTAGACAAGTTTGCATTCCCGTGTGTGTGTGAATCATGAGATCGATACGATGATCGGCGAGAGGATACGTGATTAAATTAAGTAAGTGTGGACGTGGTTTTTGGCCAAACCGTGGCTCACGCGATAAAAGGTACGGTATGGTCAAAATGGGCGTCCACACTTAGGATACGCATACTCGATACGATACGCCTGATACGGATACGATTACTTGATACAAATGTGGACCCGGCTTCACGCGATAAAAGGTACGGTATGGTCAAAATGGGCGTCCACACTTAGGATTCGCATACTCGATACGATACGCCTGATACGGATACGATTACTTGAACAAATGTGGACCCGGCTTAAAGCGACAGATGTACCTAGTAGGTACATAGGTATTACCTATAATTAATTATATTGATCACTAGCTGCTCCGCGCGGTTTCACCCCCGTGGCTCCACTCCTGTTGGTCGTAGCGTGATGATATATAGCCTCGATAAATGGGCTATCTAACACCGAAAGAATTTTTAAAATCGGACCAGTAGTTCCCGAGATTAGCGCGTTCAAACAAACAAACAAACAAACTCTTCAGCTTTATAATATTAGTATAGATTTGATGAATGTTTAAGATTTTTAAATAAAAATTCAGCACCAAAACACAATCTCTTGAATTGTTTACAGTTTTCCGTAGGTACACATAATCTACCCTCTAACTTTTAATTGTTACAAGTCAGTAGTTTCTTGAATGGAAAGGCAGAGAGGTGTAGGATTATTATTGATTACATAGGTATATATCGATTATAATTATTATTTGTTTTATATGACTGATACTATAATATACCTATTATGTTCTAAAATGACCAATTTATTTGAACGTATTTTAATTTTTATTTCGCTTTTCCTATACTTGTTCTGATGAGTTAAATACCCATAAAAAATTACTTATAAGCCATGGACCAAGCATGGACCTAAATAAGCACAGTAAATAGATACGTATTCGATGTTTTACTGTGTTGTTATTTAAATTGCTTTCAGTCAAAAGTGTCGTAGGTACCTACGTCTCTCGCATTATTTTTTACTAGCTTTCCGCCCGCGGCTTCGCCCGCTAATTCAATCAATCTCTATTATTAACTCAGGCCCCGGAATCACAGACACAATAGAAAATCTATTGTGTCGTGGACCGATCGGGCCGTTCGGGGCTCAATGGGTTATAAAAAACCGCATCAAAATTGGTTGCGTAGTTTTAAAGATTTAAGCATACATAGGGAGTAGGGACTAGGGACATAGGGACAGAGAAAGCGACTTTGTTTTATACTAGGTACATGTAGGTGATATTGAATATCTCGCTCGTTGTAGTTCAGCTAGTATAGTATTGTATTATCTGTGGTTCAGCACTAAAATTCTAGAGGACATTTTGCACACTAAAATTCTAGAGGACCCCACTTTCCTTCTGAATTTACTGAGTCGGCCACTGCACGCAAAATGTAAAAATCGCACAATAGCATAAAATCATAGTGTTCGCATGGTCGCTATTTAAAGAACTAACAAATCAAAATCAATAAGATCTAAGTAAAATGATTTAATTACTTAAAGTTAATTAATAAACAGAGACAACCAAAATAATTATTCACCCTCATATAACCGAAGTTGAACCGCAAAGTCCAAACAAAGCATTTCTATAATCATGTCTTCACGTCAGTTTTTTTTAAATAAAATATTGCAAACAATGCAAAGGTATTTTTAACTAATAGCTTGTTACTAAACATATGTATTATACTTGATCTGTGTGTGCCATGAATATTGAAACAACCCTTGAGAGTTGTTATAGTACCTACACCACCTTCAAGTTTTATTTTGAAGCCGAAATATGGCCTATATTCTTCGCAGCCTTATTCGTAGCAGCCTATAGGTTACGAAGTAACTATTCTCTAATCTGTGCTATAGGTACCTACTAACCTATGCTACTAACCTACCTATGTCGATACTTATTTTTTTTTACAATTGCTTATTGAAAACCCAATAGCGGCTGTATTCTTATAATCATTATGTCAAGCCATGAAAATTTCCCATGTTGCAATATTTTTAACACATTGATTTCTTTGTCTCCTTTAATTCAAGAAACAGTTAGTGTTCGAACGTTCTAAGTAGTCGACATGTCTACGTTACAAGCCGGGAAAAGCTTTGAAACTGCCAGGCAAGGGATATTTATTATTCAGATCACTGTCGTTAAAGTAGGGGATGAGACCTACTTAGAGTTCACCGCTTCATAAAACTTGTTGTTGTAGAATTACGGATATTGGACGTATTTTAACACGACTTCAACGAATACGTGACGCAATTTATTTGTGAAAATATGAATTATCCTTCAGCATTTGTAGTATGTATATTGTTGAAATATTTCGTTCTATCTTTTTAAATTAGTTGTCTTCAAATTGAACTCAAATTATTCAACTCGATAGATAACAATTACAACAAACAGACTTTTCCCAGACAACTGTGAAATACCAATATCTAACTCATCATAATATTATTATATCTAACTCATACTAAATAGGTACCTATAAATTAAATTTTAAAGTCCGCAGAATATTACTTAAAATCTATTTTTCAATTATCATTTAAATAACCGGTTTATATACATATTACATAATACATAATTATTATTATACTTGCTTTTAATAATATTTAAATGGAGGAATTCAAGAATCCGGGCTCCAAATTTTTATTTGACCGGTTTATGTATCTTGAATCGTAAATACAATGCAATTCATATCATAACATCTAATCATAAAATGATACCTCATAAATTATCTCAAAAACACAGTTACACGAGTGCTTTACGACTGCTATATTAATTTGGGTTGTAGGTATGTGCACAGTTGTAACTTGTAATTTGTCCTGCATTTGTTATGTACACAATTTTTGTCATATAATATAATTAGAAAACGCACGAGCGATTAGTCACTCAAATAATCCAGTATGTTTTTGAATAACAATGCTGAAAGGCGAAAGCGAACACATATTCATCTTAAACCAATGCTGTTTAAAGAAGTATTGACATCTGAAACTGATTTTTTCCTATAAATATTTAAGATAGTAAAAACAATCAGTGGATTAACAGCTATAGTAGAAGTATTCTGAATGATAAGAACTTAATTAACATACATATTATATGTGTATTAATCACCAGAACCGCGCCTCCACGAGCGTGTTTCTAGATGACGTCACTTTCCGGCCGTGATTCCCATATTGGCGCTCAATTCATAGTCATGTCTGTAAAATCTATTACGTAAATTAATGTTAATGTGAAATTCCTGGTAAGAGGATGAAACAAGGGAAATAGGGGGAATATATAAAAACACATTATTTCTTTCTGTCAAAAAGACTAAATTTAAGAGCACAAATAAACCTAGTGGGTAGCTGTTCGTACGTTAGGTAAATTCTTAGATCATTAAGTACTTAACTAAGTTAAAATGATCTAAGGGTAAATTAGGTAAGCAGAATTTTGATCATAATAAGTTTCTAAGTAATAAGTACATAGGTACATAAATTGCGTTAGCCTACGATTTACTTATTATAATCAAAATTCGGCGTAATGGTGCTTGTTTTATGAGATAAGATTAAATTGTCATTTGACGACATTTTTATCCAAAACTTTCTTACTTTACGTAGTTACCTAGTATATAAATTGGTTAAATTTTCCTTTAAATTAAATATTAAACAAACCAATTTATTTTGTGTCTATTTTTTTCAATGAAAATAGATAATGTAATTTCCATAACAAAAACCTATCGATAATTCGAAATCGGCTGTACAATTTTTATTAATGTATGAGAATTTATGATATAAAATTAAGCGGAACCATTACAGAGAGCTGCTATAATTGTGCACGTTTTTAAATTATATCAAATTAGTTTAATAGGTTAAATTATCTGTCTATATTTTAAATATGTAGATAATAGTCCATTAAAAAATGTAAAATACCTACAATATGCAAATTTGAAAGTAATACAGTACATATTAAATTAGCACCATAATTTAATGTATACTTACATACATTCATTCGTGTTGTAAGCGTTTGTGAATCATTAACAGTACAAAAAGATTCGCAGAAAAGATATCATTCATAAGATAACCGATATGATGTAGTCATACGTCTGCCAATCGCTAACTAAATAATAAGATTGAAGGATGAATTACATAATACATTGGCCAAAACTTGGTGATTTTATATGTTCAAATTCCTACAACTAGTAATTCTCATTGGAAAAATATTCGCCATTTGATCATCCGGTTCAATGATATACCTACCTCTTGAATTTAAAATAGATAACATATTACAAGAAAACAAGAAATTAAACATTTTACAGCCGTACAAATAAACGAGTTATAACATTTTATGAAAAGAATAAACTAAGAATAAGGAAAAATCATACAAATAAACACGTAATAAATGAAACCTAGTATAACTTCGTAATAAGTATTCATACTAATGCTATTTCGTCCTTACCCAACCAACAAATCGTTGCTCTATAGAAGGGATAAGAACGTTTCAGAGGTGCTAATTGGTAGTCCTATAAGGGTGATAAGAACGTTGTATAAACCCCAAAGTGGCGCATTTATAAAGCCATTTGATGGTATTGTGTTGCTGTAGCAGCAACTCAGATGCCAATTGGACCTATAGAAGAGTACACTTATAGAATCGCGATGCTGTTATAGAGCGAAGTAGTGATATAAAAGGAACCGCGATGCTGTTACAGCGCGAAGTTGTGTTTTAAGAGTAACCGCAAATCTTTTGTAGCACGAAGTTGCGATGTACGAGCCACTGCGACGCTATAATTATAATACAAAATGGTAAATCGTGTACCAGTTGATAATACGAGTAAATGACTATAGGAACCATCATCGTGGTGTCGAGTATTAATTTTTGTTACGCTGTTAATTATGTTAGATACATAAACTGACTTGTGAATGAAATTTTACTGATAGATTATATGCATAATTACGCTGTTTTTTTAATGCCCCCCTCGAATTATTGAGTTTTAAGTAATTAAAAACTAATTTTTCACCAAATTGCTGTATAGGATGCCAAATAGCAACTCCGTGGCTATTATACATCCGCAAACGAACGTAGTTTTGACAACTGTCATGCCATATACCGGATTAAATTAGTAGGGTTCCCTGATGTAAATAGAAAACCCATAACATGTTTTTTTTGTATTTTCTAGTGTAAATTCCGATTTTTAGATTCCGATCCCGAAGTGTCAAGCAAAACACTAGAGTCTGAATGGTCTGCTTCTGAATTATCACAAACCACATGATGGCTGTTAACTTGGTTTTGTTCATAGGATGTAACAGATTGTACGGAATCATTGTCCGTATTCGAAGCCTCACCTTGAATTTGTCTGGTGTCAATCGTTACTGAAGTTGCGATTTTTTTAAATCGCTTTCTTACTTGTCTTACATATGTTCTACTTCGTTTAAACCTTTTCGATTCTTCTAAATGCATTATTATTAAATAGAACCCTTCAATTATTTACGATACGGTGCTGACAATATGGCAGGTTTTTGTTGTTTTAAAGTGAAAGAAACTCTCTTATAGGCCGTATATCTCTCGTAAGTGTCGCATTTTACTACATTAATACGCCGTTTTTGTTACATAACAGAGTTATTAACTCTTTTATACAGTAAATCAGTCCTATAACTCTGACCACTCAGCTATTAAACCACTGCGTTATAATGGGCAGAAAAACACTAGTATAATTCAATTAGGTTACAAAGAAGTGATATAAAACTCAGATATATCACCTAATTGCTCTATTATGGAGTTTCAGCAACCATGAAGATTCACAGTGCTATAATAGTAATAAGGAAAACCATTACAACACTAAATTGTCCTATTGTAGATTTTTTTACGCCTCTATAGGCATGGGACTATAAAGGTTACCCTAGAATCGTTTATTGCACTAATTTGCTGTAAAAAAGAGACCACCAGCGCTGTTATGTGATAATATCGCCCTGTTATTGCTGTATCAAAATCTGGATAAGAGCTGCTCTATAAACGCCGTATAAAATAGTGATATAAACGTTTACATCACCTTGTTATGGGACAAATTTGCTGTGTATGATTATAGAGCAAAATCATCTCATTAAACGCTATTATACAACAAGCTTGTCACCGCGACACTGTTATACGTCATTTAAAAAGCTTTTTAGTGATGTAAGTTATTGTTATAGGACATCTTTGCTGGTTGGGTATTCCGGCTACCACCCTAGTAATAAGTCTGACATAACCGAGTTATAACCGATCTTTTAGTACATTGTGCTGTGTTTTACAAGTTTTAGAAGCAATTTTCAATCTAAATTTGAGATAATAGCAATGAGAGTAATACGAGAAGTAGAAAAAGTTGAGCAAATTAATAATTTCATTACGTACCTATTGAAATGGAAAATTTTGTATGAAATGTCAAAATATACGAAATTATGAAAAACCCTTTTGATATTTATAATGATTTATTTATTTACAACATGCGCCAAACCATACATACATAAAACTTATTTCTAAACTTATCACAATAATATAAACTTTCGTTGAAAATATAAATCTTCTAAGCCTGGAGTTGTATGTTTTGAGTACCAGTTATTTGGCAACTCTCTATCTCAAGGTGGGTTTATCTTCTGTTCTCCAGATATTGGATAGCGTTCTCTTTCATTTGCTTGAATATTTAATTATATATTTAAATTATTTCCAATAAATATTTAAAAAATAAATAAACAGAACATCGTATGATGAAACTTCACAACAAATTCGACGAAGTCAAACGAGCGTCAAAATGACAGCACCAAGGATTAACCGTAGACAATTTCAATGTTTTTCATAATTTTGTGAATGAATTGCTACGTTGCCGCTTCGCGCCTATTGCATAGCGTGAGCATAGTTACATCGACGTTATTCCAAATTTATTTGTAAGAAATTATGACATCCTTATTCTTTATTTATTCTTTTCATATCTATTCATTTCATAAGGTTTGAATAAGCAAGTTTTTATTTGTACGGCTTTTAGTATCTAGGTTACAGTAGTATTTAATTCAAACAGGTAAAGTTCTTGACATCATTATTTGAAGTACATTAAGTACATATTGAACTGTTTCTAACAGGCAATTAAATGTCTGCTTTATAACTTACACGCGATTTCTTTATTCTTATGTGTTTAAAATCGACACTACAATATACATGTGCTTCATGTATAAACAGTACGTTTTAAAGTCTTGTAAATATGTATAAGTTTGACATGATCAATGGCATGTAAGATTTATTAAAGTCTAATTTAATATTTTCATTATAACAATGTTTATTTATAGCATTTATTTATACGTATCTTTTGACAAATTCAACCAGTTATTTAAAAATAATCTTGAACCGTAAAGTTTGCCTTTGCGGTCGCGGTAAATGCCGGGTGTGAGTGAGACTATAGTGCCTAAGTTATTACGTAAGAATTAGATAATTGCGGGCTTCAGAGTAAAAATAAAACATCGAAACAGGTGCAATGTTATTTGTTTTCAAGGTTACTTAAGATCTGTGTTGAATCTTCCCAACACATCTTTGTATATTCAATAGAAAAATCTTTAAAGGAAACTCTCCATGTCTAACGATTTATAATATTATGTGTAATTGTTTATTGTTTAGGTAGGTATGTATTACATATTGAGCCTTTTGCCAGATTGGTTATTGCAGTAATACATGAAATCAATTACTTAATTATAATAATTAATATGTACATCTAAATTCTAATCATAATTATTCGACATTTCGATGGCGACTTCCGATGTGTTAGAAAAGTCCTTTTTTTGCGAGACAAGTTCGGAGATTTAGACATACTTTTGCAATGTTCATACACAGCCAAAGAGTATAAATTAATAAAACATGTTTATTATTTTCATGTATATATATGTTATCAACATAAAAAGTATATTTAGGTGTAATGACATAATCTCGCAGAATCGACTGTCAATGATAAATAGTCCATTGAAAAGTTACATTTGGGGTCGCGTTTTTTAGAGGACGCAATTTTATTTTTTGGATGTGTAGGGGGGGTCAGTGTGAAGCTAAAACCAAGTTTGTGGGGTCGCCACCCTTGTCCCACGGCCGCCATCTTGAAAATAGTGGTTGAAATGGTTTTTACGATATATCACTTAAACTATTTATCTGATAAAAAAACATTGTTAGCAGTATTTGTTGCAAATTAAATTCTCTACAACTTTAGTCCAGTAACTTTTTGTCGTAGAACTATAAATAAAAAAGTTATTTAAGCGAAAATGTTCAGAAATTAGAGCTATTTATATTTTTCGATAATTTATTTTTTATCATTTTACGAAGAAATTATTTCAGACGTATAATTGTAGTAAGGCTAAATCCATAATCCACATTAACTCTACGTTGTCGTAGGTTTGCAGCATAATACAAATGGTTGATAGACTTATTTTAATAATTTATGTTTATTTTTGTTTTAGATGGCGAGGCAGCATTTACAAACTAATATGGCTGGATCTTATAGTTTTTTTACTTCTATATTATATATTAAATTTAACATATAGATTACTTTTGGGTGAAGATTCAAAAAGGTAAGATAAAATTTAGTATCAAATTTCTTCTTCTCTTTGATAATGGCACCAGCTAATAATTAATGGTCTATACATTTCCTCAGACAAGGAGAGTATTGACTCAAATTTTAAATAGCAAATCTTGTGTTATTCTTATTTTTGTTAAACATAATAATTATAGGTATTTAATTTGAGCTTGTGATTATAGTCATATGGTCATTACAAATTTATATTAATAGGTTTTTATTTTCAGAACGTTTGAAGGCGTCGTGAATTATTGCAGTTTTCATGGAAACGTCATTCCATTGTCTTTCGTGCTTGGTTTCTATGTTACTGTAGTAATGAATCGATGGTGGAATCAATACACTACTATACCATGGCCTGACTCAATTGCCGTATTTGTATCTGCTTCCATTCACGGTCAGGTAAGCGATAAAACGTTAAATGTTAGTAACTCATTAGTTTATACTTCACATTATTGACTTCCTTTGCGTGTTTGTAGTAATAGTAGGGGAGCCCAGGATGCTAAATGTGGATTTACTCGAGCGTCACGGGAACCTATTAGAATTGGTAGATTAGACCATAGCGAGAAAAAAAGGTCCTATAATGTTTTCACTTTTAGCGGTGGGGAAGGGTTTTTTGATTTTTTTTAATTTAAAAAAGAAAATAATTGGCTTGGAAATACTCAAGCGCGTTAGATATTGATATTTTGCATGCTCCAGGACGTCACTGAAAAAAAGTATACGTTAATCTGACGATTTAAGTGGCGATTTAATCGCTATGAAGAAAGGGTAAAAAATTAAAGTAATATTATTCGAGCGCGTCAGATTAATATATGGGGGGGGTTAATTACAATATAAGAAGTCCCCATTTCGCTAATCTGACGATTCGAGCTCAACCTTAGGGAATTATGGATTATTCAAATTTTCCAGCGGGGCCCCTGAGCGCACCCACCAACCATAACTGCTCATATTGACTAGAGGTACTAATGAATAGCTAAGGTACCGTCCCTTATAGTAATCTGACGCGCTCGAGTAAATCCCAAAATCCCCTCTTGGGCTCCCCTACTATAATTAAGTAGGTAAATGACTGTATTGTTATTTGTTTCCATCCGAACTATTGCTATAGTCACTCCTAGAGACCGATAAATACATTGTTATTGTACATCTATATTATGTACTAGTTTTCCGTCCATGACTTTGCTTGCGTGCTTCATTCACTTTCCATCCTCCAATGTAAATCGAAAATTATAATCTTCTAAAAAATATCGTGCTTTTTTGGTATGAAAACGTAATAGACAGACAGGTTTACTTTCGTGTCATGTCGTGTTTTGTGTGAGATTTTTTAACAAGGCCTCAAGGCTGATGTCAAATGATTACGAAGTTTGATAGAATGCAAGTATACTATTTCCGTTAATCTTATCTTTACGCTATGAGAGATAAGAATCATTCGCGCATTTTGACTGGATAAGTATGACGATGTTTTTATCTCTTTAGACAATACAATCACCAGATGTTAATGGATGAGATGATGACGTTATAAAGGTAGGACTAAACAATGGCACGATTTACAGTGGTTATATAGAAGCAAATTAAAATGATAACGTGTGACAACAAGGTTGTCTTATAAATGGAAATTAAAATACTGATACTAATAGTTTCCCTTAAATATTACTTGTTAAGAGAAAATCTAAGTGTTTAATTCAATTCCAAGATAATCACGATTATCAAGAAAATAATAAACATGTTTTATTAATTTATAGTTTTAAGCTACGTTAAGTAAAGATTGATCTTATCAATTATATTTCTGCAGATATCATTGATTAAAAATGTGTAACCTTGTGCATTGTATAGTTCTTATGAGTAATGATTTCGTCGCTTATATTTAAAACTTGCTTGCCCCGTGATTTTACCCGCATTTGATCCGCTCCTATTGGTATTAGCGTACCTAATAATGTATAGCCAGTACAGTGAAATAATTTTTCATATCGAATCCGTGGTTCCTGAGATTACCGCGTTCTAACAAACAAACAAACCTTTCAGCTATAATATTATATTCGAATAGATAAGCGGAAACCCCTGACTTTGTACGCATAATTATTTTAACTAACTAAGCTAACCTCTAACTTTTAAAAGTAAATGCCCGGTCAAGATAAGTCCAATCTTTTATCGAGTTAATCGGATTCAAAGGAAACGTATAGAAAAAAAGACATTCATGCTTATTTCACTTCATAGTGTTAATTCATTATCACTAAAGATAATATGATATATATATGTAATTGGTTTTAGAACTAAAGCATCTGTCTAATAACTGAACCAAAAAAATTAATTGTTGCTGATTTTATTCGGCAACCATTTGACCGTATATTGTTTAGTTCAAAATTAGGTATTCTTTTTACACTTGGAGTCTATTTATATTTATCGTTTTTCCAGGATGAACGGGGACGCCTCATGCGTCGTACAATACTTCGATATGTGTGCCTTTGCCTCACAATGGTGCTAACTATGATCTCTCCAAGAGTAAAAAAGCGCTTCCCAACACTCGACAATCTGGTTGAAGCCGGTTTATTGTTAGACAATGAAAAATCTATTTTAGAAAACCTTAATCAAAAGTTTCCTAAACCATCTAAACATTGGTATGAAATGTTTTTAGTACCGTAAGTTATCATAAATGCTGAATATAGCCAAGTGTAAGTGTCAACGTCACTAACGAGTAAATGTGACCATGATGCTTGCGGCACCACGGTGGATAACAATACATTAACATTCAAAGTACGCACTAGCTTATTGCTTTGTCGTTGTGGGCTCCTGAATTCTCTACATTTAATCACTATTACAATATTAAAGGTTACCGATAGTTTGGGCAACGAGTATAGTGACAAGAGCCCGGAAAGAGGGCAGGATACGAGACGATTTCGCCGTGAAGACAATTATAGACGAATTGAACAAATTCAGGGGACAAGCCGGGTTGCTTTTGAGTTACGATACCATTAGTGTACCGCTTGTGTATACGCAGGTTAGAAAATATAGTGTGCTACACTTCTATTTCAATAATATTCAGAGTATTAATTTTAAGAGGAGGAAATCATCATAATTCATACGATGAATAAACTCAATTTGCTGAATCACTGTTTCATTACTAATTTAAGCATTTTAATGTGCAGATATTCAGCTATAATTCAATACAATGACTTGGCTGAAAATATTAAAATATAATGGTCAATGGTCATGTTAAAATCACATTGTGTTATGAATTCTTCACACGAATTAGTCCCATTATTGAGGGTAAAGCCCTAAAACCACAAGAGATTTATTTCCTCATTATCGTTAATATCGCACGCAATATTCAAAGGAAATAAGCGTGAGGCAAAATAAATAGTTTATTTTCTTGAAAGCGTTCAATTGTAAACATAACATTATAGATGCTGTTGTTATATAATTGCCTTGTGGTTCACCGAGTTAATTAGATATGGGCTTGTTCTTTTCAGGTAGTTACTGTTGCTGTTTACTCATATTTCATAACTTCCGCTTTGGGTAGTCAATGGGTTGACCACAAACTCCAATCTCATAGCGAATCAGTCTATATAAGTAATATAGACCTTTATTTTCCCATATTCACGACGTTAGAATTCTTCTTCTACATGGGATGGCTCAAAGTCGCCGAGTCTCTCATTAACCCCTTTGGTGAAGATGACGATGACTTTGAAGTAAACTGGCTTATTGACAGAAATTTACAGGTATATAATTATTTCAGTTAATGATGTACTTACGTAATTTTGATGGCTTCGTAAAATATGAATCTGTTCATAATTATGAATCATTAAAATTTAAGTGTTAATAAAATCATTTATTTCAGGTATCATACATGATAGTAGACGAAATGCATCACGAGCATCCAGAATTGATAAGAGATCAGTATTGGGACGAGGTTTTCCCATCAGAGTTACCGTACACGATCGCCACAGAGAACCAACGCGAAGAGCATCCAGAACCTTCCACGGCTAGAGTGTCGGTGCCGGTGCGGCAACGCAGCATGGTCACTGTTAATCCCTCTAGCGTCAAGATAGATGAGATGATCCCCTCTAACACCGTGAGTTACAAGTTCGCCCCGCCAGAGGTTAGATTCGAAAAGTTTTTTGCATGCTGCACGCTCAAACTGTGGAGCTTAGCAGTGTGTCGGTGTGAAGGGTTGCCATTTATCTGGTATTATTATGTTACTTTTCCGCAATGTTGGTGGAAGGATTTATGGCGATTATCACACTGCCACGCACCACGCTGCATGTTGCGTGACTGCGTGTTTAACGTTACTTGTAAGTATCTCCGTTTGTATAGAAAACACGCACAGTCCAACACACTGAAAATGCAACCACGCGCGTACATGCGGATCACGCGCATACACGCGGAGAAACATGCATCCCCGCGCGTAGGTGCGGGGCGAGACGCAAGGTATGGCACACCGAATCCCGCAGTGCCGCGCGTCGTGATGCTCAGTATTGTACGACCACCACAGAGAACGGCGAATAAATGAGAGCCGCCGTGCGTGAATCTACAAACGCACCTACGCGCGTGAGTGCGCAAAAAACCCGCACGATGATGCAGATCTGCACTCCCGCAGGAACGCGCGTAGGTGCTTCGACATGCAACATGCAGCGTGATGCGGGGCAGTGTGAGGATCGCCTCAGAGGTTGCGGCTACTTTAACAACCGGTACGGTAATATATTTAAAGATAATATAATAAGCTGTTATTATAAAAAAAAGGATCAGGTAACCACAATCAAGCCGGAATGAATGAGTATCGTAATTCTTATCATAAATATATATTATGGAAATATGATACGCATTCATATTATCAAAATTATTGGAAAATGACCAGTCTATTATAGTGTACGAAGATTTTAAGAAACAGTTTTATAATCTTAATACTTATATGGATAAACCACCTGATTACATTTTATACTCAGTAATTTAATACTAATTAACATTTATTGGCAGCCCTTATGATTAATGCATAATATAGTAAATACTAACAATAGGTAATGTAGTTATTTTACGATAGTATTTAACATTTATAAGGTTTATTAACAACTATAATATTAGTGGTTCAGGTACCTAACAACATTAACGTATTTGTTTTATATTCTATAAAGTAACACCGTGTTGGATATTTTCTTAAATGTTCCTTAGTGTGTTATCGTATTGTTTTCTTAATCTGTGATATACGTATATTTGTTGTAACCGCCTTTTACTATTCCTAATATGTATGTATAACTATAACTAACCTTTGATATGTTTCGATATCTTGATTATTAACGTTTCCTTATTTTGATGTGACGCTAACGCATATGTTGTTTTGTTTTACTTTTTTTTGAGCTGTACAAATGCTCCGTTAATTAATTTAATTTTTATCACTTTTCATTCGTTTCGATGTTATTTAAGTTCTCGTATTTGTAATTTGTAATGTTTTATAAATGTACTAATAACATTCAACTCGCAACACAATTTACGCTCAATTAACGTTGTTTTAAACATTCATTCAGCAATTGCAAATGAATGATGACGCACAATCTGGGATACATTTCATCGTGTCACGCGGGAGCAGGCGCGGGAAAAAAGAGGACAGGAACTCTATGGGGTCCAGTAATTCTATGGCGTCATTGCAACAGACGCCAATGACTAGAACCAATTCGGTGACGTCGATGTTGAAACGATTATTCTCGAAGGAAGATCAGCGGTCTAATGTGCCGTCGCAGACGGATGGCGGTAGGTTGATAAATTATTTGGTAAAAAAAAAAAAACTTCTAAAAAGTTATATAATGAAGAGTGAAGACTATAATGTTATAAAAGTCTGAATGAAAAATTGAGTATGATGCAATAGTTTTCATTTCATCTTTTTATCACGCTTTTATGTGTATAAGGTAGTTAGGTAAATATTAAATATGAAATCATGCTTTAGTTGATAAAGCAGTCATGATAAATGATATATAAATCTTAATAAATTCCTTTAGCTATAAATATTAAGTAACTAGCAACCATTGAAATAATTAAATCATTAGTGTCCACAGCTGAATTAGTATTATTGTCATGCAATCCGTATTTATAAATGTATCAAAGCGATTGAGTATGCAGTTGTTGCGTGCTACATAGAAAAATGTTTGTATTATTTCAATTAAGGTATTTTACTAGAAATTTCGCAGAATCACAATTTATCATGACTATTCGCAACTTATAACGTTCAATCATGGTAGAGCGTTTTATTTTTATAGCTATGATTTCATACGGAATAACTTTTGATTGAGGAAGATCACAAACCCGATCATGAAAACTTCTAATAGATCGTTAATTTTGATTTACACAGGAATTGCAATAAACACACTTTCATGAGATCATATTTATGTACTTCAATTACGTTTATTCGTACGGTTATATGTATTACTTAAAGACAATTTTTTTAGGTACCAGATTCATGGTATCGGCTAGCAATCCGACTCTGAACAAGCCAGCAGCAACCATGGGCGGCAGTATGAAGATCGCTAACGAAGTTATTGAAGAGGTAGACGAACAAGCTACGATCACTAGCATGGGAAAACGGCCAGAAAGCAGGTATATTAGAATTAAATAAAATTGCAATTTTAATTAGCTTATCATTGTCAGGAAAGTAAATATATCCGAAAAATTTTACTATTTCTAAATAGGAATACATACTTACATACAATTATTTTTTTTAGGTTATGCTATACCTACATATTATAAATTACCTGAAAATATGCCCGATAATGTGTTATGTACATAAAAAGTGAAGGAGTTATTGGTACACAGTAGACTGTAGATGTTGACGCAGAGGGCAATGTTCTTTAAAACGTTGGAATTGCAAAATATTGAGCATGAGAATTTGAGAAATACGATTACAATAGTTTAGTTTAAAAATATAGCAGTATTCTTATGGGTACAACGGTCTATAAGAACTTAAAAGTTAAACCATTATATTATCTCAATGCAAATCTTTAACACCACTACAACTATAATATGTTCTATAATAAGCCGGGAGATACTGACACAAAATTTTGGGTCATTTGTAACAGGATGGCGGTTCTACAGGGGTCTTAGTACGCAATGACAAAAAGAAAAATGATGGTCACAACACTGGTACCGGGGGACTAGTCGCGTGGGCGTTAGTCGAACTCGTCGGATAAATTACGGAAGTCAAACGATTTGTAACACAAAAGATTTAGGATTTACCGATAGCCCGTAAAAAGAAGTAGGCGGTAGTGTCATGCCATACTTTTCCGGTGTGACTTACAGCCCACCATACCGACGTGAATGCGTTGATTTAAAAAAAAAAAAACCGGCCAAGTGCGAGTCGGACTCGCGCACCGAGGGTTCCGTAAAATTTAAGGTTTTCGGAATTTTTCCTTTATGTGTGCTATAAAACGTTGCTTCATGCCAAATTTCAAGATTCTAGGTCGACTGGAAGTACCCTTTAGGTTTTGATTCCCTTGCGAGTACTTGCGAGTTTCAAAATATGCAGCTTAAATTGCTGTTTCTTTTGATTGCGTTGACATAGAAGTTTGATTTTGTTACAGCTTAAAGGTATTATAGACCTGAGTATTTGGTATGAATTTAAATTTAATACCTCTACGCGTTTATGAGGAAATGGGTAGTAAGTTTAAAATTATTAAAAAAATATATATTATGTGATGTAACTAAAAATTTATGGTTTTCGTAATTTTTCCTTTATCTATGCTATAAGACGTTGCTTCGTACCAAATTTCAAGATTCTGAGTTCACGGGAAGCACCCTGTAGGTTTTGATTCCCTTGCAAAGTTGCAAGTGTCGAAAATTTGCGGCATAAACGGCTGTATCTTTTGATTGCGTTGGCTTAGAAGTTTGATTTTTTCACAGCTTCAAGGGACAGTAGACCTGAGTAATTGATATAAATTTCAGCTTCATACCTCCACGCGTTCCTGAGAAAAAGGGTCTTGACAGACGGACGGACGGACAACAAAGTGATCCTATAAGGGTTCCGTTTTTTCCTTTTGAGGTACGGAACCCTAAAAACAATTCAACCATTTGTACCAGGCTAATTTTTGCACAGGTAATCATCGTTCTGCAGCCATGTATAAAAATCGCCATGCCATACTTTTCAGACAGTTCCAAATGGTCGCCATACCGCCGAAAATCAGCAATTATTATTTTTTTTTCGCTAAACGATTTGTACCACCTTAAATTTTATTTTCAACAGCTCCTGAATGATCATATTAACAGAAGTGTGATAATGCCATACCTGTGGGAGGAGGCGAATGTGTATAATAATGTTTTTCATTGTAAGATTTTATTCGTATTTTGAACGATTTGTAGCAGTATGGCACTAATTTTTCCCTCTATTAAAAGTATGGCAAATATAATAATGGTCACTTTCCAAAAATCTAAATGCCAAACTGGTACAAATCGTCAATTTTTTTTATTTTTTTTACGTTTTGGCTTAAGTCTCACAATCGTCCGCCCCATGTTTGCAATCCGGGATAACTTTTTGTAGGTAGAATTGTATACAAAGTCAAACAAACAGAATATAATGATCCCATGCTGTAACAAATATTTAACGTATTGTACAGTCGTATTTTTGAAACCTGTCGAATAAACGTGTTTTTCAAGCACTTTGCCCCCTACTAGAAGTATGGCAAATATAATAATGGATACATTTTATCAAATACTTTCCAAAATCCAAATGCAATACTGGTACAAATCGTTTGGCGAAAAAAAAAAATTGCTGATTTTCGGCGGTATGGTGACCATTTGGAACTGTCTGAAAAGTATGGCATGGCGATTTTCGTACATGGCTGCAGGACGATGATTACCTATCGGTAAATCCTAAAATTTTTGTGTTACAAATCGTTTGACTTCCGTAATTTATCCGACAATTTCGACTAACGCCCACGCGACTAGTCCCCCGGTTCCAGCGTTCTGACCATCGTTTTTCTTTTTGTCATTGCGTACTAAGACCCCTGTAGAACCGCCATCCTGTTACAAATGACCCAAAATTTGGTGTCAGTATCTTCCGGCCTATAATACATTAATAGGAATAAGAAGACTGTTTTACGATTTCTGTGCGTGTTTACGAAGTACAAAATCAAACATCAGTTGATTATCAGCAATCAAATATAATGTTCACATGACCACGATGATCTCACATGTAGCGGTCGCGTTAACAATTTCTGTAAATTACTTTCTGTATAAAATCTTACGTCTTCATGTACGTATATCATTAAGTATTGCATAAATGTATATCACGTAATGGAAAACAACGATACGAAGTTTATGTTTTTCTTCGTTAGGGTTGTCAACTCATATAGGTACCTACTACAAATTATTTATTTTCGTGAGGGTCGTTCCTGAAAAGTACTTGAACAAATGAAGTTTGTTATGAATGGAAGTTTCTCAATTTTTGATGTAGATCATATTATTTATCATTCTTGAGCATGCAGACCAGCTGCAAGCTGCGAGTCAATATTTGATAGATAGATAGATAATACTTTATTGCACACACACAAGATTTACATAAAACACAGAAATAGAACAAACAGATGCAAGTATGTACAAATGGCGGCCTTATCGCTAGGCAGCGATCTCTTCCAGACTACCATTAATTTGAACAAGGAAAACACATTTAAAGAAGGTGGGTGAGCAAAAATTATTGCGTTGGAAAAAATAAACTTTTTTACATATATTTATAGCATAAATTATATAAAGTAACAATATAATAAAGCAGATAATACCTACATATTATATACCAAAAATAAATAATTATACAAATAACCTGATATAGCGTAGATGAGAAAAGAAAAGGACAACAGCGATGAAATGGAGTAAGGATTAAGAAAGTAATAGATAGTGTGCCTTGAGGAGGTTTTTGAAACTTCCTAAGGTTTGAGCTTGTCGAACAGCTAGAGGGAGCTCATTCCAAAGCTTAACAGCGCGAACTGCAAAGGAATTGCTGTATAATTTGCTGTTTGCGACTGGGACACGTAGAAGCAGAGATTTGGATGAGCGAGGAAACGGAGAAACAGAGAAAGCGAAATTATCCTTGAGATAGGGAGGAGCTTTAGGATCGAAGAGGATGGAGAAAAGAAGATGAAGGATGTGGGAATGACGTCGGAAGCGGATGGGAAGCCAGTTGAGTTTCTTGCGGTAGTCAGACACATGGTCAAACTTGCGCAAGCCGAAAATGAAACGAATGCAAAAATTTTGCAAGCGCTCAAGTCTATTCAACTGGACTTCCGAAAGGTCAAGAAAGGAAGTGTCAGCGTAATCAAGATGGGACAGGAGAAGGGAGTGAGCTAGCATTATTTTTGTTGGGATAGGTAGCAAGTTGCGCAGGCGCCGAAGTGAGCCAGCAGAGGCATACATCCTCCTGCTCACTTCCTTGAGATGGAGATCCCACGATAGAGTTTGGTCAATGAAAATGCCTAAGTTTTTGACGTGAGTGCTGTATTTAATTTGTGTTCCCAACGAAACTACTGGAAGAGTTGCCCAATCAATCCTTAACAAGAATGACGGACTCCCGATGACGATCGTTTGGGTTTTGGACGGATTTAGAACTAAGCCAAAATTCTTGCTCCAGTTAACAATCGTAGATAAGTCATCATTCATCTTGCTGATTGCATTAGGCAAGGCTTGCGTGTAGATCTGGACATTGTCGGCATACATATGGTAGAGAGAAGTTAAAGATTGGGTTAGAGTATTAATAAAAATAGAAAAGAGAAGTGGAGACAAGACGCATCCTTGTGGCACGCCGGCATTGATATTGCGCCAAGACGAGGAAACGTCATCGAGCAAGATTCGCTGCCGGCGCCCATACAAATAACTATGGAACCAATTATACGCTGAAGGAGACAAATTAAGAGAGCGATTATTTCAACGTATACAAAGAAAAAAATATCCCATTCATTTTAATAGCTCAATGGTTATCGGGTGATGGTAATAAATGAGAAAGCCTGGGTCGAATCTTCGATCAATTTATGTACAATGGATATGTATATCGATTCAGAGTAACATAAAAAAAACTTGAACACCGTAAAAACATCAATCAGTGAAACAGATATGTTAAATGATTGGCCTCACTAGCAAACAGGAGATCTTTTGAATTAAATTTTTTGCATATCAATAGCATATCAAAAGATTTTAAAATATAGTATACTGAAAGTATTCTCATAAACTTATATATTTTGCAACCCTATTACGGCATAGCGTTACAAATGGATTTTCGCGTTTTAATGAACATTTTTATGATCTTCTTTATCGATTGGATTCTCAAATACTAATTCAAATTACGCGACAGTCATTATCATATAATAAAATAAACAGTTATTATTGACTAGCTTTCCACCCGCAGCTTCGCCCGCGCAGTCAAAGAAAAACCCGCATAGTTCCCGTTCCCGTGGGATTTCCGGGATAAAACCTATCCTATTTCCCGGGATAAAAAGTAGCCTATGTCCTTTCTCGGATATCAAAATATCTCTATACCAAATTTCATGCAAATTGGTTCAGTAGTAAAGGCGTGATTGAGTAACAGACAGACAGACAGAGTTACTTTCGCATTTATAATATTAGTATGGATTAAGACATAACTAAGCGTGGATATGGAATTTGGAAAATTTACGTTTTTAATAGATTTTTTCTCCGTAGTATTCTCATAAAGCGTTTGTATCAACTTTTGTGAATATGTAAAGCTTAATAAATTCAAACGAAAATCACATTAAAATGGCGAAATTAATATGCAAAACTGTCGCTACTTTCATAATAAAATATCTATAATCTTATAAATCTATACTAATATTACTAGCGGTCCGCCTCGGCTTCGCCCGTGGTACCTACATGTTTAAACTATCCTATCTCTCAAGTTGGATCGAACTGCACATGGTGTGCGAATTTTATTATAATAGGTTAAGTGGTTTAGGAGTCCATTGAGGACAAACATTGTGACACGAAATTTATATATATATTAAGATAAAGCTGAAGAGTTTGTTTGTTTGATTGTTTGTTTGTTTGAACGCGCTAATCTCGGGAACTACTGGTCCGATTTAAAAAATTATTTCGGTGCACTTTATGTTTTTAGGCCCGAAAAAGTTTCACTCTTGTTTTATTGGAAATATCTAAGGAGCTTCTCTTTTTAAGGCTGCAGTCTAGCAAAATTGCGTTTTCAACAAGTTATTTGACAATTTTTTCCCGGCTAATGAAATGATAAACTGAATTTTTTTTTCTTGTTTATCAATTAGTGTTATATACGCAATGCGCGTGAATTTTTTCACATTTATAAAGTTACTTTATGTTACCTTAATCAGGCCTTCAAGATAAGTCTCTTTCCCCCAAAGACATTTCGAGCTAAGTTTGTGCACTCACTACGTTGCAACCGATTACAATTTACACAATTTGATCAGCACATTATTATCCTTATATAGTCGTTATTAAAATCTGCTGAATACAATTGCCGAAAAACTTATGATTTTCCTAATTAGAACGTTATAAATTCATTAAATTTCCCATTTTTGCCTTACAAAATCTATTGATAAATACTGCTAAAAGTTATTTTTTCCATTAATTTATTCGAGTTGGTTGAAGACCAATGAGTATTAATCCTTTAAAAAAATTTTTTTTTGAATTTTGATAATTCTTAAATATTAAAAAAATATTTAAAATAATTAGGAAAAATCCTAGCGAATTTCTTTAGTCGCGCTCCTTGGGCCGGAGCGTTCTGACGTGTGCTCCACGCTCGATTTTCCTTCATACCGAAGTGAAAGTTGCTCTACTTCATTAAATTTAATATTTTTGTTAATTGATTATTTTTATCTTAGTTTTGTGCAAATATTCGTATTTTTAAACATTTGATTTCGATATGGAAAATAAACGAAAAAAATATGCGTGTAACTACTAGAAAAAAAAATATCTTCGAACATAAAGTTAATGAAACCAAATACATTACAAAGGTGATTGGCAACAATTTCGTTATTTTACGGGGTGTCAGTAAAGGGATGTATATTTCTTTAAAACTAAAGTAAACTCATAAATTTTCTTATAATATAATTTTTTTTTGAAGTTCCAAAAATGTTTATTTTTCGTTTGAGAAATACGAAATATAATATAAACTTGTATTGAGAACTTGAACTTCCCAAGTTCATCCGGGGAAATCCCCATACGGGGAAAATGATTTGTTTACTCCAAAATTATATGCCGAGGTGTTTTAATTTTTTCTTCTAGTCATTTTAACGTAGCGGCATGTTGTTTGATTATTAATTTTGTAACTTAAATACAGGATGTTGGTTTTATATTCTGATCTTACAGACGCGCTGACAAATTTAGTCCACCATTTCTAGTTTAGTCCACCAACTTACCAATATTAAAACGAATGGATTATCATCACATCATCAAAACTCAGATGTAATGGAAGATCACAATAACATAGAAAATTCAGTGGGTGTTGAGAACAAACACAAGTAACAGAGAAGCGAAGAATAAAAAAAGAGGACGAAAACGATAATTCGTTGATGCTTTCCCTTTTCGACGTATTGTTAGGGTACATCACCAATCTGCAAAAAACAAAACTGATGATTCCCAATTGCTGATTAAAAATGAAAAACAAATAATCGACAACAGTGGTGAAAATTTGCTGATCACAATGAAACAACCTTCAGAGGTAGCAGATTTACTCATTTAAAATGTATCGGTGAACAGCGTAAAGGAGAGGAGGACAGGAAAACATTATGAATGTGGATGGTGGATTGTATACAGGGTGTAATCGATAAGTATGTGCAAGCGATTATGACGTTATTATTGCAGGTATCAAAAAACTTAAAACTGATATCGAAATTACTTTACCTAATGAGCAAAATGACAATAATAACTTTTTAAAAGTATAACGAGAAATATCTAAAAAAATTACTTTATACACTCCCATATCAAGAAGGGAAAATGGGACTAGTAGAAGTTAAATAGCTATGTCCACACTATGCCTTTTTTCGTTCATCAAGGGCATGCGTCACAGCGCAGTCAACAGCGCACACAACGCATGCCCTTGACGCATGCGTTTTTGACAGTTGAAAGCACAACGCGCGCTGCGAAAGACGTTTCCCGCGTCTGGTGGATTTCTGTGCCACAAAGCGTTCAACAACAAGATGAATTGTTTGGACACCTTGAATAAATATGAAAGAGACATTAAATTTTCTCCAGTAGCTAAGAACCTAAGTGTTATAGCTAATTTTATTTCACTAGTTATTGCTTCACGTAACTTGGTGGACTGTTTTGTAATTATTGGTGTAACCAATTTCAAAAGTCTATCGAAATTTTTTTCAGACATACGTGTAAAATTTTTAAAAAGAATATCTTTATCTTCTCGTAGTTCTCTCATAATCACATTACTTCGATTATTGTAATAGCCTCGTATCCAAAACTTTCGCTTGGTTCTTTTTTTTCTGGAATTTCTTATGACCAAGTAAGCAGCACATATTCCACTAAGTAAAATGTTGTCGTCGCACATGTTTCCACAAGCTGACAAACTCTATATTACTATACTCTTTGTGACAAACTACGAATGAACTAAATCCTACTAATATTATAAATGCGAAAGTTTGTATGGATGTATGGATGTTTGTTACTCTTTCACGTAAAAACTACTGAACCGATTACAATGAAATTTAGCACACATATAGAGGGTAACTTGGAATAACACATAGGATAGTTTTTATCCCGGAAATCCCACGGGAACGGGAACTATGCGAGTTTTTCTTTGAAAACGCGGGCGAAGCTGCGGGCGGAAATCTAGTGACTATATATTGGCGTTGCGTTCGTTAACGCATTCAATATTGAATTCAATATTGAAAGCGACAAACGAAAGTTGAATAGAAAGATGAAGACGAAAGTTGAAATGAATATTGAAAGCGACAAACGAAAGTTGAATAGAAAGATGAAGACGAAAGTTGAAGATGAAAGTGCATAGTGTGGACATAGCTGTCTAATTCCGGCAAAAGACATGAATGCGGAAGATGCGGTTAAAAATAAAAAAAATTAATATTTGAAATACAATGCAAAAAAATAACACTTTTGTCATAGATAAGAATCATGACTATTTTTTCCAAATTCAGGGACAACTAAACGTTGCAGAAGCAGACGTCTGCTTATTTGCTGTTTGGACTGGAGTGAATCATTCGTTAAAAATAGAATATATAAAAAAGTATGTAACGTTTAGGCAAAATAAAATGATGGACCATTATCAAGATTTTACATAAATTGCCTACTGTCAGAATTGATTGATTCGAGACTTCAGCATTCGATGCCCATCAAGGACCCATCCTATATCATTCAAGCGATTGAAAAAAAAAAAAAGAGAAAAATCCAGTGCAACCGATAAAGCATCAGAATGCTAGCAAAAGATTTATTAGGTTTATCAATATAAATCTATATATTATACATAATACATATAATAAATCTGTAGAAGGGTCAATTCTGTACTTTGAAAATATTTAAAAAATAAAAAGCAGTGTTACTGGATCGATACCAAACACAAATATGTGATTAAAAAAATTTTTGTCTGTCTGTCTGTATGTGAAGGCATCACGTGAAAACTAATGGTTCGATTTCGATGAAACTTGGTATAATTATACCTTATTATCCTGGGCATAAAATGGAATACTTTTTATCCTGGAAAAATACGAAGAAAAAAATAAATCTTAATTTTTCAGTTTTATCCATAGACGTTGTTCTGTAGAACCGCGAACACAGTTACCCGCAGTGGATTCAGCGATGTAACCTGTAGCGCCAATAGCCGGATTTGGCTTGAACCGTTTGCGGCACACGCGGGCTGCACGACACCACGCCTCCTCGACTCCTATATAAGGACGGCGTTCCGCGCGATGCATATAATTTATGAATTTTGATGCGAGCGGACGTGTCCAGTGTGGCGAGCGAGAGTGATCGTCTAATATTAATTTAGTGAGAAACGTCTTCCCAGTTCAAAATGGAGAAATAAACCATCCACGCGAAGACCGACATCCGCGCGGACGGAGTCGCGGGCGGAAGCTAGTCAGAAATAAATATCTTTTGTTTTCATTTGCGTATTTTTCTATTTTATATTTTTTTAACACAAACATTACATTTTTTTTTATCATATACAAAATTTGTTTATCCGTTTTATTAGTTAAACTGAACAACTTTCACTAAGAAACTTAGGTCGAAAAAAATGTATAGAGTTATGCATTTTGTATGGAAAGCTTATTTTTTTTTATATTTCGTCCAAATTTTCTTTGTAAAAGTTGATCAGTTATATAAACATGAAGTTGAAGATATCAATAGAACGTATTCGCAAATTTTGTGTACTGATAAAAAAATCACCCGGTGTAATTTTCACGAAAATTGTTTCAAATTGTCATTTTTGGTACTTATTACGAATATTAAATTATGCATACGAATGATTTAATTTTTAAAAATTAAGTGGAGCAACTTTCCCTTAGTACATTTGTATTATTTACATATAGGTCATAGGATGACAGGATGCATTTGTTTGCACTACTAGACCAAGCCCTTAAATGCACGAGTAGAACACCCAGAGTTTTATTTCGAAAACACGATTTTTAAAAAAATTAAAAAAAAAAAATAAAATTCTTTGAAAATCGATATCTCGTAATAACTTCGTGGTTAGAATGTGGTATTTTTTGTCACATGTAGACCTCAGTTCAAGGCTTCTTTTGGTACTAAACAGAGCTTCTACTAACGCCTGCATATAATATAAAAAAATAAAAACGAAAATCAGTAAAAATTACAATACTTTCGCCTCTATCGACAATATCGAAAATTTCAAAAAGGGATAATTTGCGCCTGTTATCACTACATATATTAGCAACATAATAAATTATCTAGTGTATCTATTTTTTTTTATACGAATTTATTTAGCTCAGTCGGCCGCGAAAATTCCAATATTTTAAATATTTTTTTAAAAATCGTGTTTTTGAAATAAAACTCTGGGTGTTCTACTCGTGCATTTAAAAAGAGAAGCTCCTTAGATATTTCCAATAAAACAAGAATGAAACTTTTTCGGGCCTAAAAACATATAGTGCGGTGTTAGAAAGCTCATTTATCGAGGAAGGTATAGGCTGTATATCATCACGCTACGACCAACAGGAGCGAAGCCACGGGGGTGAAACCGCGGGGAGCAGCTGCCAGCTAGTTAATAATAAATCTATCAAACATATTTTTTATGCTCTTATGCCTGAAAAGCTGGGATTTTCACAATTTGAATTGGTTAAACTTGAAATTGAATTAAGTAATAGATGTATAGAAGATAATATTTAAGAAATATTAAGATAGTATAATTACTTGAGTTATACAGCGAAAAATTATCTTTTGGCATTTTTATGACCACCTTCCCGCAAATAACCTTGTAAGATATAGAGCTTATCTTAATAATTATGTGTAGATGTTACGTTACCGAGTTACTAAAAGAAAAAAAACTAAAAACCACGATTCAATAAAATTAAAACTGTTACTGTGCACAGTAGCTCTATATTTTATTGTGCTAGTATACTTACATCAGTTACACAAATAGTAAATTTGAGATAAAATCGAAGAGATGAATTTTATCTGGGAAAAGCCGAACATACACAAATAATCTTGTTTATATTGTTATCCTTAATCCTTATGTACTTAATCATTAATCATAATAATATTCTATTTATTCCACGTCGCAACGATTCGTCGAACTACGATATCATTTTTGTATATGAGGATAGTAAGGAAGCTACTAGACTACTAGAGAGTTATACAGTGTGGAAATTTTCTATGGGCCCTGGAGGGAAAGTAATTGAAATACTGAAGATAGCGAATTTTGCTGAAAGGAAACATTCCCTTATTTTTTAAAAAATATAGAACTGCATTCAAATATTTTCGAAAATTCACTTGCTTCGACCGGGAATCGAACTAAATAAAAATGAAAAAATTGAAATTTGTTATTTTATTCTTAAAATCGACTATGTTAAAGATAGTTAATTGTTAATTTCTTGTAAAAATATTTGCTCTTAGAAATGGGAATATAGTAGAATTGAACATTTTTATTGTATGCAACAACATGTCAACATAAAGAACGTTAAACTGATTTTAACTGAATAAATTGTTCAAAACGAGACCCATTATTCTGGATACATTAAGTTATGTTCTTCTGAAATTACAGATAATAATTAAAAGTACTTAAAACAAAAGAAAAATACAAAATAATAATCGAATTTTAATATTGGGGTCTTGCACCGCAAATATGTTTAAAACACCCTACTTATTGAATTTATATTTTTGGTTTTATGGCATTCAAATGCTAAATTCGATCACTCGGGCGGGTCACGAGTGGCTGAGTTGGTGAGGCATCCGCCCCGGAATGGCGCGAAGGATGCGGGTTCGAGTCCCGCCTCGTGATCGAATTTTTTCTATTCTTTATAAATTTATATTTATAAAGCATTTGAATGCCATAAAACCAAAAATATAAATTCAACAAAAAAGGTCGTGTTCCATCGTTACAATATTGTATTCACTGAAAAGTGCTTCATATTGGTTGAAATGGTTGTTAATCATCTCAATAGATGGCGCGCGGTGTGTCCCTTCAGACACATAAAACTGAAAGAATAGAATAAATTCGATCACTCGGGCGGGTCACGAGTGGCTGAGTTGGTGAGGCATCCGCCCCGGAATGGCGCGAAGGATGCGGGTTCGAGTCCCGCCTCGTGATCGAATTTTTTCTATTCTTTATAAATTTATATTTATAAAGCATTTGAATGCCATAAAACCAAAAATATAAATTCAACAAAAAAGGTCGTGTTCCATCGTTACAATATTGTATTCACTGAAAAGTGCTTCATATTGGTTGAAATGGTTGTTAATCATCTCAATAGATGGCGCGCGGTGTGTCCCTTCAGACACATAAAACTGAAAGAATAGAATAAATTCGATCACTCGGGCGGGTCACGAGTGGCTGAGTTGGTGAGGCATCCGCCCCGGAATGGCGCGAAGGATGCGGGTTCGAGTCCCGCCTCGTGATCGAATTTTTTCTATTCTTTATAAATTTATATTTATAAAGCATTTGAATGCCATAAAACCAAAAATATAAATTCAACAAAAAAGGTCGTGTTCCATCGTTACAATATTGTATTCACTGAAAAGTGCTTCATATTGGTTGAAATGGTTGTTAATCATCTCAATAGATGGCGCGCGGTGTGTCCCTTCAGACACATAAAACTGAAAGAATAGAATAAATTCGATCACTCGGGCGGGTCACGAGTGGCTGAGTTGGTGAGGCATCCGCCCCGGAATGGCGCGAAGGATGCGGGTTCGAGTCCCGCCTCGTGATCGAATTTTTTCTATTCTTTATAAATTTATATTTATAAAGCATTTGAATGCCATAAAACCAAAAATATAAATTCAACAAAAAAGGTCGTGTTCCATCGTTACAATATTGTATTCACTGAAAAGTGCTTCATATTGGTTGAAATGGTTGTTAATCATCTCAATAGATGGCGCGCGGTGTGTCCCTTCAGACACATAAAACTGAAAGAATAGAATAAATTCGATCACTCGGGCGGGTCACGAGTGGCTGAGTTGGTGAGGCATCCGCCCCGGAATGGCGCGAAGGATGCGGGTTCGAGTCCCGCCTCGTGATCGAATTTTTTCTATTCTTTATAAATTTATATTTATAAATTTATACACCCTACTTACTTTAAAACTTCAATAAAAAAGAGACGTCTATGAAATAAAATATGTGCATTTAGTTAATAATTATTTATTTATTACCAATTTGAAACTATTTTCTTACCTAAAATTCTTATCTTTAATAAAACATCTTCGGGTGTTACTTTGAGCCATAAGAAAATTATAACTGGTGGTTTCCCTTGACAGACGGACAATTTTTCGAAGACGTTGATCAAGGCCTATATGTGTAATGTGGTCCATAATAGAGATTTAATATTTTACGGATAATATTGTATAGAAAATATTAGATTAAGGCCTATTTGTATAGATTTCAAGAATAAAATAACAAATTTTAATTTTTTGAATTTTTTGTTAGTTCGATTCCCGGTCGATGCAAATAAATTTTTGAAAATCTTTAAATGCAGTTCTATTTCTTTTTAAAAATAAAGGAATGTTTCCTTTCAACAAAATTCGCTATCTTCAGTATTTCAAGTACTTTCCCCAGAGCCCAACGAAAATTTCCACACTTAGGCTTCTTTTTACTGTGGTGAAACATCTCATTGCCAAGTTTTCCCTTGACAACGCGGGCGAAGCCGCAGGCGGAAATCTGGTACATATTTGCCAATGGGTACATAATATAAAAAAGTGTGTATTTAATTTCAAATTGAACAGACTGAAAACATTTTGGAAACCGTAGACAAAATAAAATATGAATTTTGTGTTATAGAAAAGGGAACCTTGTATCTGAAATCTGGAATGACTGTGCTATGAATTTATTTATTAGTGAACGCGACAAAAACGGCGGGCGGATAGCGTACTTAATTTTAAAGATAAATTTTATAAAATTGTGTTTAAAGTGTTATTGTTGATAAGCGGAACCAGCTTATTTTAGACTTGCCAATTGCCATCAATAGGAAACATAACGTGTTAATGTTATCATGAATGTCACTATAGAGGTTTATAACGTAATTAATGTTTTATTTCTATTGAATAATATATATAGCACAGTATTTACAAGGTTAAGGTCGTATTGTATTGTTACATACATAAATATTAAATACGTAATAATGCATTATGCAAGCGGAGGCGGAAATTATTTAATTATTTGCCATCATTGACGAGAAACAAGTTTTCCTAAAACCCTAATGATGTGACCCTAATGTAATATAATATTATGTTTAATCATCATGTCGGTTATGAAATATGTCCTCAATTTTCGCACACTAGTTACGTGATTGCTCCCTATTCACCAAATTTTGATACATTTATGAATAGGTATAGAAAGAAGGATATTCAGTATTCACGGACGTGAGCCTGTTGTATAATTGTGTTCCTAC
Source organism: Colias behrii (assembly GCA_029959065.1). Classification (NCBI taxonomy): domain Eukaryota; kingdom Metazoa; phylum Arthropoda; class Insecta; order Lepidoptera; family Pieridae; genus Colias; species Colias behrii. The sequence goes on along the minus strand of JARWMC010000005.1, from coordinate 7,409,495 downwards.
ATGATGTATGATTATATGCACGATACTATTTTTCATATTAAATTAAGTAGGTATAATGCAAGACTAGCATAAACTCATTTAGAAATTCCACAGAAATTCGATTTGTTCGAAGTGCTTTTTAATTATAAAATTTTAGTATAAATGTACTTTTTTTTTTTTTTTAATGGCACCCGTTATCACAGGGTGTTCGCGCCACCTCTGGATTATAGTCCAGAGACATTTTTTGCTTTTATTTATTTTTTTGTATGGATAATATTAAAATACAATAAAAAAAATACAATATAACATACTACTTTAAAACAAGATAAAAAAAAAATACTGGATTAAATTACAAATAAAATGACTAAAATATACCATAATTGCTTAAAATGCTATAAAATTAAAATTATTATAAAAATTCGGTAAAAACACGGCACAAAAACACTCAACCTAATCCTATATCACAGTAAAGAGCTAACTAATATCACACACTATTCCTTTGGTTGACTACGACTACAATATTTCTACAATATTGAAGGAACGCATCCCTGTATAAATGTACTTTTAGACTCATACACTCACATATTTTAAAGATTAGAAATAAAAGACGGTACCTACTTAAGGTATATTTATTTACAAAATAATTCCATTAGAAGTTATATCATAGGAATAATGTATATTATCTAACATATACAAACGTACTTTACCATATATAAAAGTTGTTCCTTCTAATGAAACTAATTTTCACGCGTGTGACAATTTTTAGCAGTGAGTAGTGACTGACCTCGCGATTTTTTTAGTGTTTGTATAAAACTGAAACGAATCTTTGTATGTATTGTATAATAGTTGTACTCGTAATACGATGCAATTCTGCAATATATATTTCTATCCAGAGCTCAATCTCATTAGAAAGTTGGCAGAATGACCGCAACTTATTATAGTCGATGCTAATGAAGAGTATCTACCTCACGTGCGTGCAAACTTTCGTATAATGTTCGAATGTTTCCGCACATGTATGGAAAACATTAGCAAAAGCCGTCCCACACTTGTGATTTTGCGTATTCGCGCAAATGTCATCAGCATCACACATAGACAAATTTTAACGAAACACTTCAAAGCATTGGAAAATAAAGAATAATGTGTATTTTTTCAGGCCGACAGTAATGAGCTTGTTTGCACAAGGTCCACCAACACCCAGCGACCCTGTGAGCGTGCCGTCACGAAACTCGAACCACACCTCAAGTAAGTTTATTAGTTTTCTGCGAAATGTGTTAAATGAGCTGGTTCTGTGAATCTATGAAAAACTATATGTTGCAGTCGTTTTTCAAAGGGAGACAACACTTTGTAATTTGATATTGTAGGTACTATCTTTTCCATCGTTACACAAGGGGCCACCCCTTGTGTAACTGCTAAATGAATTTTAATTACCCGCATTTGTTGCAAATATAAAAACTGGTACTTACTTCCGAACCAATTTTTTTGGAATCTTGGTCCCAATTTTTCACTTTGTCCCAAGTGAAAAATTGGGACCAAAATTGAAATCGAAATTGTATGTCATAATTACCTAAATACTACTGTAATTTTCAAATCATAGTAGGTAATTAGGATATAAGTAATTGTTGTTTAGGCACTTTATGTAGGTATGACTTATGACGCATTGTGTACTTCCAAAACAAGACTTGAATTACCAGAACATGAAATTCTCACTTGATCCAGTACGTCGACCTCTGCGACATGTCTATTTTTATCGGCTATTATTTAAGCCAAAGTACTGCGTTTGAATGTAAATAGTGCTGCAGTGAAAGGTTTCTTTGTCTTGAAAATTCATTTCAATGTCTTATAATATTACAAAAATTTGGTGCATGACTCCAGACAGTGATTAATACATTTGTAATTGGATGAGGCGTGTCGAGTCGCAGCGCATCATATGCCAACTTTTTCGTATTCATTGTTGCCTAAATATACCATACCTACATATATATTAGTATTATGTACATATTGTAAAAAAAATACGTAGGTAGACGAACTAATTTTATATGAAATTTTTTATCCATTAAAAAAGCCTGATTGTTTTAATTCTGTCCATAAATGAATAGACTACTTTTTCTACATGTACATTTTAATTTCGGCTACCTATCTAATTTCTTACCGCTAGTTTTTTTTTATGAATCTCACATGTATTATTTACGAGATTGCTTCTAACGATAGCAGTATGAAACTAGCTAGTGTAGTAATAGCATAGAATAGGTACTCTAACAATAGGTATCTAAGTAATAGTATTCGTGTTGTCTGATGTTAGAATCTTCATGTTACGACCATATCTAAAAATAAAAGTAGGTACGATCTTATGTCAAATTTTATGATTTGGTAGTGATAAATGTGGAGAAAGGCAAGAAGGTACAATGAAACTCCAAAGATGATGATCAAATGCTCCTAGATGAAATCAAATCGAAGTTTGTATTTGCGTTTAAAAAAAAATAAACCAATGCTCGTTTATTTATTCCAGAAGACACACGGCTCTCATCATCAGCGCCGTCCCAATGGGCGCGCGTGGAGCCCACAGAGCCTCCTAAGAGCCCGTCCGCCAAGAGCCTCACGATACGCGACTCGTTCCCTAACCTGACGGAGAGGCCAAGGTTGGATAGTGACGTGGGACCCTCACTCAGTGCAGCGGGGAGTCAGACTTTATGTAAGTTGATGTAGTCTTTCGTGTTTGTAAATACGTAAATTCTCTGTTTGAGCAGCGGGAAAACTTTGTAAGTTTTACTGAAATAGTTTGTCTATTTTTATAAAATCTTAATGTAATTACAGTGGATGAAGTAGACGGTGTAGAGGACGACGAAGACTTCAACAAATTGCGCAGTGTGCGGGAACAACACCGCAGGGACAAGTACTTGCAGCGGCTCATGGCGAGATCCATTAGCGCGCAACAGGTAAATAAATTTAGTTTAGTTGAACATTTATTAATTGATTTTTCCAGTAGAAAGCTTTGCTGGTCTTTAGAGACAGATGAAAATTTAGATACATTCCATTTCTGTTTAGATGGCGTTACTTTTATAATATTTGAAAACATTTGTGAATTTAATTCTTAGTAACAAAACCTTGGTTTTGAATTTTGCCGCTATTTGTTAGGCAAGGTCATAAAATAGGCCTCGGCTAGACTATCAACTGCCCTTCATCTAACATTTTGTATCTACTGTGTTATTAACGTCACTGATAAAATTGCAATAAATAGTTATACCTAGATAATATAACATAACATCGTAAAATTATTTTGTAAATTTAATTTGTTTTGTCCAAACAAGTAGGCATAGTTAATTAATAAATATTTTCCAATTACAGCAAACGGGAAGCGGCGAACTCTTAGATACAGATGTTTTATTAGAAGAACTTATGAAAATGCAAGCAAAGCTCACCCAAGAAGAAAATACTAGCAAGGAAAAGATATCTAGTGACACTTGACACAGTTTTATATTCTCTTGGGATTAACGCGTCTCTCGAGATCATTCCAGTATTAACGATTGTGATAATTTACACTATTTATTAAGTACAGCTTTTGAAATCATGTTATTGTCTATAATATGAATAAGAATAAAGTGCAAATTCAATATTTGTTGTTTCTTTATCCTCGTATAAATAATATTTCCATTCTTCTACCGGCTACCCCATCTTTATACGCTGAAATAATCAACATAATATTATAATATATCTGAAGTTGAAAGCAAACTGCCTGTTAGGTCTGTCCTATACAGACCAATACTAGTTTGTTTCTTATCTTTATCAAAAATAAATTTGGGAGTCTGTTTTTAATGTTGAAATAACCGATTTTTACTAAATGCATATGGATGCATACACCGTACATATACCAAAACGAAATAGTAATTTTTATCTGTCTGTTTGTTCCGTCTAATCTTTGGAAGAGCTAGACAGATTTTTACGGGACTTTCACTGATAGATAGTTGTTGTTGTATGGAGTAACTTAGGCTGTTATACCGATATTCCCACAGGAATATTAGGATTAAAACGAAAAAACTCAACCCGCGCGGGTGAAACCGCGGGGCGCAAGCTAGTAAATAATATCCACAAGAAATGGGCCGAATATTCGTTTAAATCGTTTTATATTCGGTATTCGGCAGCTTTACCGAATATTCATATTCGGCTGAATCACCTAATGTTCGGCAAAGTGATTCTCAAAAGTTTTTACTGTTTAGACCCGTGTATTACCATGATTTGAGTGTACCTACAGTGTTATGACTTATGAGGTAAGTATTTTAGAGTGTAGCTTTCTGATTTTGTCGTCACTGAAGCTTTATTTTCAATTAAAGTACCCCGGTAAATCATGGCCGGCCGTGCCTATCTTACTGTACTGCTATCGTCCCAGTTAAATTGTCATTTCGTTATTTACTTACCTACCTATATAATGATTCGTGTTGAAAAATACACTAAAAAGTATTAAATAAAAATAACTAAGGGTAAAACTGTACATTATAGGGCGTGGAATTTGGGGGTGGTGGGGGGTGGAGAGAGGGGGGGTGGGTACTAGGAACGTCCCCTGTAAAGGGGGGGGGGCGCGGAAATTAATAGTTTTCGAGATATTTACAAATGAAGTTTTTAAGGTTATGTTGGATTGTAACCACTTTTTGGCAGGCAAGGATGCAAATTAACATCAATTTATAACTAAAGCATCTATTTTTTTCCAGTTCCACATTGATCTGAAGCAATTAATATTAATTATTACTTTACAATAATAGTTTTCAATACTAGTAATATTGCATTAGCTCTTTGATTTGAAATATGACAGATTTAATGTAATAGACATTATGGTTAAATTTTTGAAACATGCTCCCTGAATTTCATTATTTTGAGGTGTCTAATCGATAAAGGGACTTTTCATAGTAAATTGCTTTTCTTTTAAGTTTCTTAACCTGTAGTTTTTTTTTTTTTTGTTTGAGTGGGAATCGCCCTAAAGTCGCTTCTGGCACTCGCCGGCCGGCCGCTACCGCGGCACGCTCGCTTCGCTCGCTCGGCTCGTGCGGCAGTTCAAATGTTAACCTAATACGCTCGTCGCTTCGCTCCTCGCTACCTATTTGAATACTAAAAGTAAAAGTTTAATAGTTTTGTACAGTTTTAGGGGCTTAACAGGAGTACGCACGAAACGATCTCGACTGAAAGGCGGCAAACGAACGGTAACTGAAAATGACGTCGTTATTGTTTTGTTCCACGGTACAAAGCGTACAATTAATATTTTTGTTAAATTATAAATTGCGAATATTAATAATTTTATTTTATTTAATCTATTTTACAATAACTATACTTAATAATAATTATTTTTAATGTTGTTGTTAAAAAATATACAAATTTCATAAATAAAATTTAAATTATAATATTTTTTTTGTTAGATAGAAATGTTTTACCTGAAATGAAACGCGTTTGACAATCGCTGTATGTCAATTTGACACTGTCATAACAGTAAGTTCGCGTTTCAAAGCTAAAATGGAGTAAAATTTTCCGATTTTCAAAAATTCGTGACTCAAAAACTAAAAGTTTGCGCGGTGTGAAATTTCAGATTTAGGTTCCATAGGACAATAGCTAACCACAAAAAAATTTACGACTCTCAACTCCACGCCCTATAATGTACAGTTTAGCCTAACTAAGTAAAAAACAACCGACTTCAAAAACGGAAAAGTAAAAAATAAAAAATATTTGATATTATTAATTACTACATATTATTTAGATGTGCTATATTCTATTAAATAGGTTTGAAGTCGGTGCCAAACACTAAGCACTTAGTATTAAGCCCGTGCACCGACATCAAACCTTTTTAGTAAATAGCACATCTAAATAATAATATGTAGTAATTAATAATATCAAATCTTTTTCATTTTTTACTTTTCCGTTTTTGTAGTCGGTTGTTTTTAACGTAGTTAGTTTTATTTTACTTGTAATAATTTCAGACTTATTTTTAAGTATGGTAGGATGTAAATAAAAGAAATTTTATATTTTTACAACTTTATTAACTTAACAGCTACAAGACACAGCTTACAGCTTGAGCTTTGTCCTCCTCCAGTGACGCCTCTTAGCGTTGTAACTGTAAAAAAAGGAAAAATACAATTAATACTTTCTCAAATGATGAGGCAAAATATTAGGTTTATTTAATATTGTTAAATCAAAGTAAAAATCATCATAAAAAAGTAAAAGCATTCTTTGTACACACTTTTCAGTTAAAGGGATATTATATTAACAGAAATACCTACAAAATTTTCTAAAATTATTTTGTAATTTATCATACACCTAGGTTAGTTTTAGTGTGTGCCTATTTAAAACCTTTGATGGGTATTTTCACATATTATTATATTTCATATTTACTGACAAATAAAAGAAATAAATTAATCAGGAAACTGAGAATCACTATAAGGCAGCCAACTTTCTAGACATTGGATGCAGGATTTTTTTGTAAGTCAGGGTTGTTGACTGACCATTCATAAAATAACTATTTCTGTAGGTGTATTTGTCATATTATAGCATAAAGTATGGTGTACTTATTGCTCAATGGCCAAGAAGTTTTTGTTTGTCACAAAATGTGGGCAGGCAAACATTTTGTGGGACTTGGACTTTTCTTGCAAAATGGGATTACACAATATGGGTTAGATAGCCACCTTATGTTATAATAATTAACAAAATAAAGAGTTGACACTACATAATAATATTATGTGGTAATTGGTAACATCTTAAGCTATCCAACATAATGTGTACTAAGTATAACAAATGCACAGAATTTGTATTAAATGTTATATTCAATACATTTTTTGATAATTCAATATACCCTATCATTAGTTAAAAATTTATACAAATAGTACACAGAACATAAAAAAACAGATTGAAAACATGATTTATTTTTTGGGCAATAAATGAACTCAAGAACTACTGAAGTTATATTCATATTTATTTCATTACACTGGAAACAAGCAAGACTATTTATTTATTACTTATTAGTTATCATCATAAAAGGCAACATTTTGTGTTATCCAGTGGAGAGATTGATGCCTTGTTGTACAAATTACTCCAAACATCAAATTACTATAGGACATAGTTAACATACTGTTGAGATTTGAAACATTTAAGTTTTAAAAAACAATGTTACCTAGCATTGCTACAGTACACACAGCAAGATCGTCTTGTCAAACAATAAGTTTGCAAACATACAAATGAATTTTTATGGCAGCTTGTCACGTTGTAGCTTTAGAAAACGGAATAAGGCCAATTATTTTAACTCCGAAGATAATATTCATTAAATAATTACTTACCGAATGGTGTTTCCAGTACGCATTCTTACCCATTGGGGAATGGGACGGTTTTGTTTAAGCTTTTTAGCGAGCTTCCGCTTAATAATAAATGTCTTGTGGGCCGACTGAAAAGATAAGAATTGGTTTTACAATATTACAGTTACAAAAGCTGAAAAGATTATTTAAATATATTAAGATAATTATACAAAAATCTTAAGACTTGAACCAACCATTCTGCCTCCACCGCTGTCAAAACAAGAAGAGTGAATTGTGAAACTGACATACGTCAATGGATTATTGATTTTTTTCTTCAAACAGATAAAAAATATCTATGGTCGTTATAGTCTTTGTATTACCACAGATAATTTAATACTATACTAGTAGCACAGTATTACAATATCTATACAGTACGGAAACGAATGTACTTGCACAGAGAAACGGAGGGGAACTGGCGGGGGGTCGGGCGACGCGGGCCGCGTAATGCAAACACGCTTAGTTTGCATTACCTAGCGCGAAAGGACGACGCAGTCGTATTTTTTGTGTAATAATTTTATTATACATACTTATATATTCAATTATGGCGCGCACAAACTGTTCCGTGTACGGGTGTAAATCTACATTGAAATCCCAGAAGGAAACAATATTTTAGAAAGATTGTATTTGTATCTGTTGAATTTAAATCAAAGCTATGTATATGTTGTCCTCATTATTTTCTTATCAGATTGTTCATCCCAATGTGAATGCATTACTTAGATAAATGTTATAATAGACAATTAAGAACATCTAAAAATAAAGTGTCACATAAATATTTAGCATTGCAATATAATTATGTAATTATAATATATAAAATAACATAATTACATCAGATTTAATAATCGAAATTATTTTGAATGTACATATACATAAATGATTACATCATAATAGTAATAATCACAATTGTTTTAATTCCAATTTGTTGCAACCCTAGCATATTTTCGTGTGGCAGCGTAAGTACCTACACTGGCGGCGGCATCGCGCGACATCAAAGGCGTTGCCTTACTGTAGGAAATAATATTGTAATACTGTGCTAGTAGTATGAATTAACCAGCTGTGGGTATAGGTAAACCAGAATCTGATGGCAATTAGGGAAATCAAAATTTTGAGTGTGCAACTCTAGGGAAAATGGACTAAACGATCTTGATACTGCTTATTTTTTATTTTGTCCTCAATATCATTAGTCACATTACATAAGTGGACAATAGTGTACTTAATAATTAGATATTCACTTAATATTATGTAGGTACATACTTTCATGTTATACATATTAGTTTTATCTATGTAATACATATTATTACACAAACCTATATTTGTATATATCATTATCATTATGCCATGTCAAAATAAGGATGTAATGATAATGCAGATCGAAACTAGATTGCTTATAATTTTTTATAAAATAAAACAAAAATAAAATAAAACTATGTTTATTTTCGTAAGTATTAACAGATACACACATTATAAAGTTGACTTGGACAGCTTGGACTTGACGAATAGCCGTATTGGAAACTCCTGTAATAAGTTTTCATAAAATTATATTGTAATCAACAAACAATATTATAGTTACCTACTTATAATATTTTAAATTTAAAGTATCAAAACGGGTAAGTCAAATTTACCAATAAAATCTTCAAAATTTAAAATTGTGATGTTTTTGACCTTTCTTCATCGAATATTTTTCTATACACATTGTAAACAACACCTCTTGCTTGTGATCGCAGCGGCTTTTTCGACATGTTCGAAGATATTTTAGACAAAATCCTAAAAATTAAGACAAAGAAGACAAATAATTTGACAACCAATTTGATAGTTGTCAAAATATAAAGTTGCCACATGAAAATCTTTTATTTTTTATATATAAATATGCCATCAGATTCTGGTATAAGGCAGTTCAATAAAGAAACGAATCTTCAATGGCGGCCAAAGCTGACACTGACGTATGGTAGGGTCAGCAAAAAAGAAAATAAAAATAACGTAAATGGATAATTATTTTATTAATTATTTCAAATTGTTTGTTGACAAACTTTTTTGTTATGGTATTTGTGTATTTATATGAATTATCATATTTACGTATACAGAATGTAACAAAATCCCCATAATATTTGTAATGAGCCCATAAAACTGAACAACTTTTCCCAAAGAACATATTTTGTCAAATTCCAATAAAACATTATTTACTTTCGCAAATGCATAATTGTCATTGTAAATTTATGATAAAAACTATTATAGGGAAAATCAAATACATTTTAGTGATTTTATTTTTCCATTTTTTTTTTGCATGCTGTACGGCCGTGTGTAAGCGAGAGGGAATGATAAGCGCCGCCATTGAAGATTAGTTTCTTTATTGAACTGCCTAATAGACCTATATTACGATCACAGAACACAGATTGATTTAGGGTGTATTGGGGTAATTCCGGCCACGAGGTAAATACGTATAACTAGTGATAGATAGTGATAGATTAAGCAAATATTATGTATGCTAAGAATATCAAACCCACAGACATGTATCAAGATAGACTAAGCGAGTGTATGTACTTCCCGTGTCCAAACTAAGTTTATGAAACTTACTTGACGCTGGCCTACACTCAGTCCGCGCTTGCAGTTCGCCAAGGAAAGACGTGAAGCTGAATAAAGTAAAACGCCGAATTGCGCCGTTATAAACTGTAGAAACTCCACAGCTGTGAGTGGCCGAGTTAGCAGAGATGTTTCCTTCCACCGGTAAGTAATTTTCTAATCAGAATATGCACTATTTATTTTAAAATCAAATAAAGAATATCTGTGGAAAACGATCGTGACAAACACGGATACCAAATCATACGAAATGATTCGGAATACATTGCGGCTTTTACTTGGCACGGTAAAGATCGCGTCGTATGATAACAAGCAATGAATAGCGTCTTCTCATTTTTCTGTTCTCATTTTTCTGTCCAATTTTGTGGTTAGTGATGTTCATTTGATGCAACAGTTTTCGATTCTAATCGATTTTATAATCGAACAGAAAAATGATAATTTGAAGGAGCAATTTTTCAGAAAAAAAGGCATAGATTTTTTTTGTCATTTAATTCGACTTGACCTAGAACTTTTAAGTATTTTAATACAAAGGTACTAAAAATAAAGGTATAAATTACGGATATTTTCCTGTGCAAATAAGATGCGCACTAATAAACGCAACCACTGCGGCCAGCCAGACAGCCCGGACTCTAAATAAAATAGGAAGAGAAACAGTATATCAAAGAACCAACTATACTAAAATTCTCTCTTGTCAACGTTGCTAGCTTCCTATACGAATAGGTTTAAAAATAACGAGTGTTAATACACATCATCGTAATTCAATTGATTATCTTGACATAAATTATAAATCAAAGCGAACATAACATAGCAACAATCTAGGAACGTAATAATTACTCAGCAACTAATGCTAACAATTTTATTGGCATTTATGTGAATACCGTAATATTATGTAGGTACTCTGTAATATTATAGTGTGATTAAATGGTTATTTTAAAGATAAATTCAGTAATTAAACATTGTACATAGGAAATAAATACAATGTGATTTGTATGTAATTTTTGTAAATATTTTATACTAGGTTTCCGCCCGTGGCTTCGCCCGCGCAGTCTAAGAAAAACCCGCATAAATCCCGTTCCCGTGGGATTTCCGGGATTGCGTCATTTTCCCGGGATATAAAGTAGCCTATGTCCTTTCTCGGGTATCAAAATATCTCCATACCAAATTTCATGAAAATTGGTTCAGTAGTTTAGGCGTGATTGAGTAACAGACAGACAGACAGAGTTACTTTCGCATTTATAATATTAATAAGTAATAAGTATATAAGTATAGTATAAGTATGGATTCAAACATTATGTAGCTAAGTATACGTATATATAAAAAAAATACTGAGAAATTCTAATTACTTTACAATACAAAATTGCTCTAATAATGAGAACACTAAAGAGATAAAATATAATTTACCATATCAGAGATTCATGTTATTCTCACATAAAATATTTATAGTTAGGTACTTATAACTTGTATTTTACTAACCGTGGTACCGAATAATAGAGCTAAGAGAGAATAAACGGGAAATAAATAGCACTGTAGGACTAATAATTTTGTATCTATTATGGTAGGGACAACGTGGGCGAACATTGCAGGTCTCTGAGGTACCATGAAGGAGGTTGTTTATTGTTGGGGTACTGCTTCTAAAGATTACTCTAATAGAAATATAAACAATTACCTTTTTTCTATTCTTCACAAACTACAACTAAATATAGGAATACTTGAATTCAATAAAATGATATTAAAATGAAAATAGCCCTATTACATCTGGGGGCACGGTCGCGGTAGTGCCCCCGCCAAGACCAGCCAAGCGAAAGCGAAGCGCACGGGCACTACCACAGACATGTATCAAGATAGACTAAGCGAGTGTATGTACTTCCCGTGTCCAAACTAAGTTTATGAAACTTACTTGACGCTGGCCTACACTCAGTCCGCGCTTGCAGTTCGCCAAGGAAAGACGTGAAGCTGAATAAAGTAAAACGCCGAATTGCGCCGTTATAAACTGTAGAAACTCCACAGCTGTGAGTGGCCGAGTTAGCAGAGATGTTTCCTTCCACCGGTAAGTAATTTTCTAATCAGAATATGCACTATTTATTTTAAAATCAAATAAAGAATATCTGTGGAAAACGATCGTGACAAACACGGATACCAAATCATACGAAATGATTCGGAATACATTGCGGCTTTTACTTGGCACGGTAAAGATCGCGTCGTATGATAACAAGCAATGAATAGCGTCTTCTCATTTTTCTGTTCTCATTTTTCTGTCCAATTTTGTGGTTAGTGATGTTCATTTGATGCAACAGTTTTCGATTCTAATCGATTTTATAATCGAACAGAAAAATGATAATTTGAAGGAGCAATTTTTCAGAAAAAAAGGCATAGATTTTTTTTTTCATTTAATACGACTTGACCTAGAACTTTTAAGTATTTTAATACAAAGGTACTAAAAATAAATATTATGACATGGACGCCATTAGTTAAAGTGTCATCTTAGGAGTTTTTTAAGAAAACTCCTTATTGCTTAGACTATGTTTGTTTTTTCAGTTTTCCAAGTAACCCGAACATAAAAGAAAAATGGATCGATGCAACGGGACATAAAGATTGATTGATTGACAGTTTCATTACTTTCTTTCGATGGCCTCTCTAGTACGTAGTACATGGTAACTCAATGGGCATATGTAAGAAAAAGCTAAAACACATTAGTTTACTTGTTAGAATATTAAAAGGTTTATAACTTTATTTTATCATTCCTCTGTCTATGGTAATTATCATTTTTCTGTCTTGAATCGATTTAGTAATCGATTACGATTCATTTATTTAACTACCTCTTAGACATAGATCTAGTTTGATCTGATTTCTTTCGATTTACTTCGATGGGATAGGACGATACTAGAATCGCCGCGCGAGTGGCGTCCTAATCGATTTAGCGTAAAATGAAATTACCATCACTAAAAAGCGCTCGTGACGTCATAACGCGTCAAGGTCAGTACAAAAAATATGACACGCTTGGTTTTCATACAGATCGCGGTACTTGCGTTGTCTACTTAATATACATGTCTGTGATCAAACCTATATATCTTTATGCCCTTCCTTCACGATACTTATTATAAAGCGATGCTCTGAAGTGGTCTCAATTTTCTGAAATTACCCCTCATCCGAAATTGTAACGTAAAATTTACCTCTTTTCTCTTTTCTACTAATTCTTTGTTATGAATTTAGTTTTAAAAATGTTTCTTTGATATCATAGATTTTTAATATGGCTATTATATAGCTAGATTCTATGAAACAATTTTACAGTACGTGGTTTGTACAAATGTTAGTTTTAAGTGCCTACGGCTACATACATTTTTATCTCCATTATTTATGAAGCTTTATCGTAGAAAAAAAAGCGAACAGCATTATAATCCACTATGCGCAATAAAGTAAAAAGCACTTTTGATGTGAAACATCTATAGGCTCACTTGTAAACCGAATTGTTGACGTGGCGACGCTTGCCATGGCGACGGGTCGCCACGCTATACACATCTATAGGCTCACTTGTAAACCGAACGATGTTTCACATCTGCCAGGCGTCCCATGACGGCTCACATTTTTTTTATTTGTAATAATACCGACTAGATAAGTTAGCTGGATTATTTATTTAAATTTACAAAATTGATCATCTATAAAATGAGAATATATTTTAATCATTAAAGTATAATATTTAGACTTGGTTAATACCGATGCATCCATCGCGGATGCATGCTCTAAATATTATTTCTATGAGCAATACGCATGTAATACATCCACTTTCAAGAGATTTTTCTATTTTTTTATTCTTTTCAAGAGTCAAACACAATATGGTCAAACAAGCATGCACTTATACCGTAACTTCATAGCTGTTCAGAAAAAGTGAGATGTCTTTGGCAAATGTCTATTGTCAAATGTCATTTCAAATGACTCATTTGTCAATTGTCATTTTTTATTTAATACAATTCAAAAACATTAATACAAATTGAATTTGTAAATACATTTTCAAAGTGAAATTATATAACCTTATGTTAATAACTTTAAACGAAACAAAATGAATAAATTGTTTACATTAAGCCGTTTTAAACAAATCTTAGAATGTCGTTCTATCACCATGAAAATATCAGCTGATGGCAAGGACGTTCCTAAGAAGAAGTTTATTGAGAGCCGAATTACTTTAATTGGCTCAGATAATTCTATTTCAATAACTGATCTCAAAAGTGCACAAAGTTTATCAATGAGACGGGACTTAAAATTGGTAAAAATTCAGGATGAAGATTCAAAGACGCGACGACCGGTATACAAGTAGGTATCACCATCATCGTAATCATAATTATCATAAAGGTCTCCTATTAGGGTCTTTGCTTTAGTCCATCACATATTTAGCAAAGTGGACATTGATGTACATGCGTAGAAATTTTGGTTCTGGGACATGATGTGTCCAATTGCTTCAGAGATATGCATAATGTGAGGTTAATTGAAAAATTAAATTACCCATGGAGCAGTGAGCACATACGAAATAATTATTATATACCAAAGTAGTCATGAAGAAAAAAACCTTTATTACAAGTAGTTTATAGTGAGTTGGGGTAAGACCGGACGGATTTTAGACTTATTGAAATGGTCTATCAAAAGCCCGATTTTCTCAGCACTAGTTCAAGATTTACTAAAATGATGTTTTGACGATTTTTTTTTAAATCCACTTAAAAGGCGCGCGGCTCGTCGGAGCGACGCGCAGGACCTGAAGGTCAAATGCAATGCAAAACAAAATGATGTTGCACAGAATTTTGCCACCGTAAATAAATACGTAATAATTTTCGATGTTTATGTTCTTACCCCATGTCCTGACTTACCCCAACTCACCTTTCTTAAAATTGTTAACTGTGTGATGCATACAAATAATCTGTGCAACCTAAATTGGTTTTCATAATTTTTACACATAACTTAGACACAATCAATTATTTGTATAATTATTTTAATTTTAGACTAATGACAAATGCAGAATATCACCAAGAAGAACTTTCTAGAAGGAAAGAAAAACAGGAAAAAAGAGAAAACAATTTTATAAAAGGTCAAAAGCTCTTGACACTTTCCGCACGGATAGCTGAACATGATTTGATGACTAGAGTTAAGAAAATTGGCAAGTTACTTGAGAAACAGTATGAAGTGAAAGTTGTAGTATCTGGTGGTGAAAAAGAAGATGATGCTCATTATGTTAGTATTTATTTAATCTTATGTCTACACAGTGTAAAATACATGTTAAGGTGGAAATTCTTATATACCTTTCCTGTTTGTTTGTTCATCTTTCTTTCGCAGTAAGCAGAATGCAAGTTTTATGTGTAATATCTAAAATATGTGGTTTAGTAACAATGTAAATAGACTAATATAATTTCTCTAATTAAAATCCATAATATTTTATGAGCAAGAAAAATAAACATGAAAATTATATTACTTGTTACAGGAAAGGATTTATTCAATTATGGAGAAAAACCTGCAGTCCACCAGTAAGATTGTTCAAAAGAGAATTAAAGGTAACACCTTAAGGTTCCAGTTTCTGCCATTACGGCAAAGTTCTGATGAGGGAAATGACTCACAATCAAGTCAAAAGAATGAAAAAGATGGCCCCCTATGACTAGCCGTTATTATATCATCTGTATTATTGACAAAGTATGTGATTCTAAGTAAATATATTTTTAAGTCGAAAAATACAGAAAAGAATACTGAAAAAATCAGTAATTCTAATGACTATGTTATAAAGAATTCAGAATTTGGTAGTGAAGATTTTGTTTAAGTGCTTTATTATTTACTAATGTTTATTATTATTGTTAAATAAAAAAATTTAAATTATTATAGTTTTTTACATTTTTTATTATGTACATAATATTTATATTTATGATTATTATGTAAGAAAAATAAATAATGTTAGTAAAGGGATGTGAATGCAAATATTAAAAATTAATCCATCAGGCCCCGGAATCACAGACACAATAGAAAATCTATTGTGTCTGTGACAAACATTAGTTTATTAAATTATTTTTGTCGTTACTTACTTCTTAAAAAATAAGTGCTTTGTGCCAAATGAAGAGCACTTGAAGGAAGCAGTGAAAGATTGCTCAGCCAACCAGTCGAGGACACACCCTGTAATTTGGGGAGGAGGGGGGTATCACTTAAAATAAAAATAAAAAGTATTGTACCATATATATTGCACAATACACAATCGTCAATCGCACACATTATATTGCAAATCAAGGTTCCCATTGCAGGGCTGTCTATGAGAGTACAGGCCGTAATCCACCACCTAGTCCAAGTGCGGGTTGGCAAAGGTCACAATATTATGTCGTCGAACTTCTTGGTTCTTCGCCATGCCCATTTCCTCGCGATGTTTTCCTTCACCGTTTCATATAATATACACTCTATGCTCGTTTCGAGCTGATGTAAGTCCGAGGTCGTAACCACTGAGCCACCAGTGCACGCTTTTATAAATTAGTATAGAATAAATATAAGGTAATAATTAGTCTTTAATATATAACTACGTATTTGATCACTTTTTTATAATTGGATTTTATTCCCCATAATTGTAATAGTAACTTGACGTCATGCATTGAGCATTCATCGTTTCGAATGACGATAATTTATGCTCAAATATTACAGCTTTTGTATGATGTAATCTTGCTTATCTTCCTAAAAGACCATAATTGAGACAGCTGAGCAGACGATAATACAAGAAATATTATAATTCATGTACATTTGAATAGGCCATGGGCTACGGCTTTCAGGCTTCACCGTCAGGTAATAAAGATAAAAAAAGATAAATACGACCAATATTGTTTACCTATTAAAATCCTAACCAGACTTTTTAAAGTAATTACCTAATTAACAAGTATTTTTTCTGTAATTCAACCTTATTATAACCAATCAAAAATGCTTTAGTTGATAGTAAATAATTTGCAATATTTATTTATTTTAAGTGTATTTATTATTTTTAATTTCCGTGAAGGCCGCGCCCAATTGCCCATCGGGCTCTTAGACTATACGCTTAGATATAATAATGTCAAAGGTTTAATTTTCAAGGATTATATTTAATAAGAAAACATATAATAAGTGTATATAGCATCCATTTAATCAGTCACTTCAGATAAACATACTTCTCAATTATAAATTCAATACAACCCATGTCTGGGTCATGCTCAATACAAACACGACAAGGAAATACATTAATCTAAAAACATGATATTACTAAAAGTTCATAAGTTAATGAATTATTTTATCAATTGGATTATCACAGATGCTTAAGAGATCCTTAAATCTTATGTGGTAGATGTTAGTTACGTAGTTTTAGAGATTAAAATACCTATATCTTTGTTCTAAGGCATTTACGTCGTATTTAGGGACTATTTATTATGAAACATTCGAAGATTCCGTATTATTTACATTTAATATTAATGATTATTTATAAAATGGCTATGTATTTTAATGTATTGGTTCTTGAATAGACGAAGAGTAGGTACTTACAGGAAAATTTATACTAGAACCACCTAGAACTATATTGGAATAGTTAAACCTAAGAACTTATCGAATTGCTTTTACACAATTTTTACAATTAGGTACTTATATGATTATTAATTACTATCGTCGTATATTATTATTAACACTAAATAAAGGTTACAAAACTTTCGATGATTAATTAATACTTGAACACATTTCAAGGAAGGAACTTGTTTTCAAGCTATGATTATTTTTAAATCCTAGATAAATACGCGTCGTTTATACGTAACTAATCCTACATTTACTAATTCAATTTCTTCTAATTTAACCTAATTTGTTCTGTTTTCTATTCAATTTACGTTGAAAGAATATAACAGCCAAAGTTGAATCGAAATTCCGTTGTTTACAAAATGTAGAAAAATGTCAATTTGTTCGATCTACGGGAATTTTATTTGAAACAAGGCCGATGCACAACATTTTGCTACGAAAAAAGAATTACGAATATACAGCTACATATGCGTATCGATGCCGGTCTGCAGATGGTAAGTCAGTGTTGAGCGTCCGCCCCCACGTAAGCAGCGGGGACACGGTGCCTACCACGGGCGCAGCGCGCGCGGCATTTTTTACGAGATTCTGAAATAAACATACATATTGTTTACTATGTATACGACATGCTTTTATCAAACCAGCAAAATGTTGTTAGAATTACACTCGGACCAGGGGTCAAGGTAAAATTTATCGGTGACCCGCTAAATTGATTATGAAAAAATAAAATTTTGTGCCACGACATCCATGACAATAACGAGTTATTTATATTTGACTGGTGTAAATTTGACAACGGATTTTATGAGGACAATAATTTATATATTATTTGAATACAAAACATTTATAATTAACTTAATTGACGCTTAATTGCACTATGCGATAATGCGACTCGAAAATAGTGTATAATCGAATTTCAAAAAATTGGGTTGCAGGAATAGTGCCCCATGCAAGATGATTCATTGAGTGAATGCGAAATATTTCTTACCTATATACCTATTTGTTTATATTTACATGCCCTCTATGAAACATGATAAAAGCATAGGTACCTTAGGTACTTATTCCTTATTTCACACATGCAAATGATCAATAATAATCTGTTAAGTGAAATTGTTAATATTCATGCTAAAGCGTTAGTATGAGTGTTAGTTCACCGCTTTCTTGTTCTCTTTTTATAATAATAATATTAAATAAATCTATAAGACATCAATCGATAATATATTCATACATATATAAGTATACATATTGTCATGATAGATAAAAGCTACATTATTTCATATTTGTTTACACAATGTTTGTAATCCTGCGTAGGTAATTTACCAACATGGCTATAATATTATGTCAGTTATTAAAATGTTATTATATTTACTACCTACTTTAGCATTAATTGCAGTCACTAGAACAATATAAGAAAAAAATTAACGTTATCAAAATTAAAATTTTGCAATTAAGTAAGTACAATTTAGGACAGTAGGTAATAGGGTAATAGGTATTATTTTGGTAAGATTAGGTACCTAAGTTACAATCCCGCGTCCCCTATTATTTAATAGGTATATATCCCGTATATTATATGAATTAACTTTATGTATTATCTTTATTTGTTTATATATTTCATTTTTTTATTGTGATTTTTTTACATCGGTTGTTCCGCTTCTTATAGTCTGAGATCCCACCGCAGGATTACTTCGTTCATAGTTTTTTTTGATGAAACCAAAATTTTTTGTATATTTATAATATGGATCTGAATATATATATCGACTAGATTTCCAGTCAAAATTTGGCTGCATATTACTCAGTTTCTTGCGTCAAAGGTTTATAAATTACTAGCTGTTCCGCCGAACCATTTCGGAGGAGATTAACTACAAACACCGCTACCAAAACACACTTTGCAAGATTAATTCACAAAATACAAGCTTAGTTGAGAATGTCTGTCATAAAATTATTCATGCTAGTTATAAGTTTGCGCTTAAATATTTTAATTGACTGTGTTCTTCACATATCCGATAACAAGGGTCTACGAATTGCATACCTACAACACAAACAGATAAGAACAGTTACACAATCAGCTACAGACTACAGTTCACACGCCTAATGTTCGCAAATACAGACTAAAGAGAACAAGCGAGCGGCAAAGGTGAGACACACCATGTTACCCATGAGAGAGGTTCGCCGTCGGCCCGTGCGCCGCTTGCGCCGGCACCAACAACGGCGGCCTCGTGCCTTAGCCCCGTACCCGCGAAGTCGACCGCGTCCCACCTCGCGCCGAGCGCCCGTCGCGCGCTCCTCCGCCACCACGGCCGGCGACGACGCGGAGCTCGCCTCCGCCGATCGGTCCTCGATCATGTGCTCGTCCATCACTTCCAACGGCGACTCCAACCTGGTTCAACAGATGCCTCTGTGAATACTCAGGCATACGGGCTTTGATGTTTACACGCGTTTGTAACTCGCTCTATCCCAAAAAAGAGAGCTAATCGCTCTCTTTTTTGAAATCAGTCATACACTACAGCACGCGCAACACTCGTTTTGCCCGTTAGCTTATTTGGGTACTTCTAGTTTCTATATAATATCATGGATGGGGATTGTGATTTGTGACAGACAAATTGTCCCAGACGGGGATTGTTTCTTGTGTGGCATGAAAAGTTAGGCACAGTATTTTTTTATTTTGTAAACGTAGCTTTCTACTGAATTCTTTGTCATTTGAAGAGTATTTTATCCATAAAAAAAGCACTAACTACGAATTTCATTTCAAATTAAAAGAAAAAGAAGCTAAAATGTAGGAAAATCTCAATGCACTTTTTATCAACAAATTTTAATACATTCTGATTTTAATTAAAAACTCACTTTATAACGGCGCAGTATTGTAGAAGTTCAGTCATATGGCAAGTTGAAATGCAACATTGATCGGCGATGCCCATTTGTCTTTTCCGCCTGACGATCCCTGCAGGCTGCTCAATAACTGTAACGCAAATTGCAGATCAAAAACACGACTTACTACGTAGTTACCTATCTAACTAACAAATTCTTTATATTATATTCGACCAATAACAGATTTGACCTATATATATATCTCAACGTTTACCAGTAGGTTAGTCAGTATTGTTTAGTGAGTAGGTATAATCACTAGGTCTTTATTGGTTCAAGTTTTAGGACTTGTGTTAGAACTTAGAATGTATGATTCTTTCAATGTATAATGGAAATAAGTACTTATACGTTGATTTTCCTTCACTGTTTTTATAAGTTCTATTATCCATTGTATAATAAAATCACGTGTTGCAACTTTATTGATTGTGTTCTAGCAACTTTGCTAGATTTAACATAGGATAATAACTTACAAAGTTACAATATAGGTACTTAATATTAATATGTAAGACACATTAGGTTACCGTCTCGACTTACAAACTAGAAACTTTTAATGCATTTTTGTTGCATTTAGAGCATACAGAAAAGTTATCATAATATGTGAAACGTACGAAAACAATAAAATATTTAAATACAGTCAGTTTATTGCGAATGGAAACTCCCACGAGATTGTGGTTCCGAGTCGTCCTTGGCCATATATAACACGAAATTGTTTCGTGACTGATTGACTGATAATAAATTAATAGAGTCGTTATAAAGCTGAATATGCCCGCTTGTTTTTCCTACGATTATTTCTTATTAGATGTAAACAATCAAGAGGTCGCACGGCAATGAGATAAAAACGAATATTATCTAACCATTACATGATCGGTTACGCTCATAGTTTCGTAAGTATTACTGCTACCCCTGGGCCCTGCTGTATTATTTTTTTAATTATAGATCCAACCTATTAGTAGTCATTAAACATGAACGTATCTGACTGTAAATAAATAAATGCATTATTGTCTGTGACGGCTATTTATAGATTCTGTAAATTAATTATAACTGTGAACGTTATATTGAAGATATTAAGTTGATATTGCAGTTGACTGAGACTTGCAGAGAATGATTTACCTCATTACAGTCGTTTATTTTTAAAGGCCTTACAAATAAAACTTCTCACATTGTTTACAAACAAAAAAACTCAGATAACGAGACGTGTTCGAGACGCATGATTATGTTTTATGCAAACTTGATATTGTAAATAAAAGTTAGTACCTATGTTCTTAGGTAAACGGACCTTCCAGTACATATTGCATTCCCACAGATTAGGTACAGGCAGACGAGACGATAGGTAGGTAATGGTTAAAAAAATCGCATATTTTTATGCGATTTTTTTAACCCGTAATTTGTAACTTTTCCCGTAAAAAGTTAAAAACTGATCGCTCATGTAGCCTTTATTCAAAAATCTTTTATGTTTCCTATCGATATGGAAAAACAATGGTAAAAAAGTTTTAGATATTTTTATCGTGTCAAGGATTTTCGCAACAATGGTAAAGCAGACACAAAAGAATAATACCTATACAATATTGTAATTTAGATACATTGTCTACAATGTGGGCTAATTGTTTATAAATTAAATTTTGATGACTGATTATTAAAATTATCATTTCCTGTATGTTTCTATCAGATATTTATTGTTTGTACTTATTCCGTAAAAATTATTAAATAAAATTATTAGATATTGATGAGCTGACTTTCTGAAGTTTTTAGGGACATTTAATATTTGTCCCATCAAAAAGATTTACTGAGATAGAGTTAAGATATGCGTACGAGTAGAAAGCTAACTGTACGCGATGAAATGATAACGACCTTCTTATTCGCGTATTGATAAGATTTGTTGCCAAGTGGATATTATTGTTAGTTGTTACGGGTCATGAATAGGACTAAGTACATTTGACTTTATATACCTAAATCTGGATACATATATTATGCTCATAAAAGTATTATCATGTATTTTAATGGATTATATAAATCAAAAGATGATTTTGTGTTACCTACTAGTAAAATTTAACACTTTATTTAGGAATCTAAGTTTTAAATTCCAATAATTATCATCTTATATTTTCATAATGCAAATTATAATGAATAATTATATTGTACTAACCTGTAGGTACATCCCAGGGAGGACTATTGTACTCTTTGCACACTCTTTCCATGGCTTCCACGAGTTTTCTACCACACAATTTTAAGCTTGTAGTAGCGGCGTCTGTTCTTGAATCCCACATAAAAAACAATGTGATAACGGCGAAACAAACCGTATTTTTTACAAGCATATTGATATCTGTAACAAATATATTATTTTGTTTACAAATATTTGTAAAATAAAGATACCAATTTAATAGTTTTAGTTTTGGTCTATATAGTAAAAAGCTCTCTGTAACTCTACCAAAATTAATTCACAAGAAATGGTACGCTGAAAGGTAACTACTATTTTTCTTTATATTTTTTCTATTTTAAAAAACGTTGTAGGTATTCATTGCCAAGAAGAGTGTCTGTTTCTGTAACCCGAGCTCACAAGTGTGCGTAAAATGAGTAGCTTAAACGCTTATAAATAGAAGGGTAAGTGTAACGTGACACCGGCGCCACCCAGTATTCTAAAAGGGATATAATATATGTACGCATTTTTCATTTCCTTGATGCACCATTTTACTCTGTGATCATGGTTCTACATCAATGACGATGATATTTTTTTTATCAAATATTGGCTTCCTGATTTGAACATATTACCCGAGATTAGGAAGACCCCGTAATAGGACACCATATAATTCTCCGATATTTTATTACGGGTTTATGATTGGAAGAGGATCAATGGCCCATACAAAGTCAGGGTTAAAAAGGGATTGTACATTGGACAAATTATTAGCATATTTGTAGGTATTGTAAATTATTCATATTGATAAATTAGTAGAAAAATGGTGTATAAGCAAGTTACTTTATAATTTAAATGTTACTTTATGTTTTATGATTTGAAGCAATAATTCAAAATGACTAATCTTGGTTTATTTTTTAATGGCATTACTTTTAAAACTAAATTAAAATAAGTATAATTAATAGGTTTGTAGCTAAAATTTAAGAGAAAATATTTTGCTGAAATAAATATTATGTATAACAGAGCCATATAAGGTAAGTTCTATATTTAGATCCTAAATAATGGTCGGATAATAAGGTAAAATGTTGCTTCACCTTCATCATTCATAAAAATGCAAATCAGCCTCTTCCTTTCCTTAAGTGCCATTCTAAGAATAGGGTGCAGTGGGTGGGTGCAGCTTGGTATGACCGTTTGATGTGTGCTCATAATGGTGCTTTACGATTATTGTTTTATTTAATGCTCTAGAAAGGTGAAATATCGAAATTTCTTGTTATTGCTAAATTTTCCTTCTAGATAGGGCAATTGTTTGAAATGCAAAATAATTCTATAGCCGACGATGATGGCGTTTGCACATACCCAATTCAAATTGCAAATAAAAGAACTTGACCAGAATTATTGGTATGGTCTTTTTTGTATTTTTTGGGGATAACTTACAAAACTATTAATTGTTTTGAGACAGATTACTCTATTATGTATTATTTCAATTCCTGTAAATGCAAATAAGCTCTAGTAAAATGTACGTACACTTAAAATAGTACACTTATTCATTGCTAGAGGTACCGCAGTCATAACATGCCGACCCTTCGACATTGATTAGTCATTTAACGGTAAGGTTAGTGTTATTTATAACCTTGTCAATAACGCATATATGTAACATCGTATTTTATCCTGCTCTTCAACTGAAAACTCTTTAAGGCAAATAAAGTTTAATATTATAATAAAGCATAACTTCATTACTTTTTATTAGGCACCTAATTAACTAAAGTGACAAGAAATCAGAAAAATAATTAAATATATTAATTGATATGATTGATACTTTATGGAATTACTTTATTTATGTTGCTTAACTCGGACGAGTTACCTAAGATTATTGAAGTAAATACATTTTAATTAATAATTATATCAGCTGTCAGAGGTAGGCTACCTACTATAATTAATAAACAAAGGTATGAATCGGTAACCTCTTCGAGACATTGATGTTACATAGTTCAATTATAGTTGTTTACGGTAAATATGTGCTCTACCTTCCTACAAACTTAATTTACCTACTTACTCCAATGGATGCGTCAAGTCTAATTGGGGTTGCATTTTTAAATTAAATCAAGCGTTCGCTCAACTCTGTTTCTGTAGGGAAATGAAATTATAAATACTTTGTGTTGGCCACGAGGTAAACAAGGATAAATTTTACAGGAATACTTTGAAATTTATTTCATTTCAAGGTTTTTGACATTACATATTTAGGTACTTATTTCACATGGCTGCATCAATAATCTTTATATATTTGATAGGTAATTCCGAAATTAATTTTGAATTTATTGCTACAAATTCACAGTCGATTTTTGATTTGATTGAAAGCTTAATAAAACATGATATTTTAACGTTTGGTAAAGATTGTTTCATTTATATTAAATCTATCTATCTCTACGTATATATATCTGTGTTGAAAGTTCAGCTGTTGTAGTTGTATCGTAGCTACTAACTATAATTATGTATAGTTATGTGTTACAAACAGTCAATCACTCCCATTCAAACGGCGAGTGCGTCTGCTCTTTTGTAGAGTTCCTTCTGAGCTAACATAATCTTTAGTTCTATAATTTATTTTATCTTTAGGTACCTCAAGCTAGGTTCTTCTAAATGGTTAGATGAAAAAATATTAATGGATAGAATACCTATGTTGTTGACGTTTAGAATTTGTAATCGTCCCTATAATTGAATAATGACTGAAGGAAAAATGGCGAATGTGCGATTAAAAAGCTTTCTAAACTTTTGGATAAATAGTCAAAGTTGCAGAAGATAAAAGTTATTTTTAAAAATGTAAAAAGTAAAAACGTCATGAGGATTAACAACAGGTACCTACTATAGTGCAGTGGGTACAGTAATTGTTTCTTAATTTTTATTTAATTGGTGGATGCGGATACAGAAATATTTAACATACTTAATATTGGTTATGAAATTTAAATTGATTGTACTCTGAGAACCCTAGTACACGTAACACCTACCACATCGCTCCGTGGCTCGGTGCTCGTGCACTCGATTGGATAATTACATGAATCTTGGTCGGATCTGCAGACTTGCTATCAACTGGCTCGATACTTGTCGAGTTTCATATTGTAACTTGTAAGTAGGGAAATGAGTTCCAGTTACAAGTTACAACATCATACTATACAAGGAACAGATATTAATGTTTGTTTACGTTTAGTTATCGGTAGTGTCCGACCGAAACTGGTTTCCAGGCCGAAACCGAAACCGAAACCGAATGTTCGGCCGTGGCTTCAGTTTCGGCCGAAACCGAAACCGAAACCGAAACTCACGTGGTCAAGTATGAAATTTCTAAAAATACTGAACTTTGGTGCATTTTACCTATTATTTTGCCTTAATTAGGGCATGAAATGAAAACACAGTATATTAAATTTGTTGTAATCATTTATTTAATATAAAATAAAAAAATAATATTTTAAAAATATTAATAATAACAATTTTAATTTTTATTATTTTTTCAAATTAAGTTCTCAGTAAAATCAGTCATCTAAATCAAATCAGTAATTGTTACTGTTACTATAAATACTAAGTATTGGTATTTGTACCTACTTAGAAGAATAATCAGTCTCTTTTAGGTACCTCTTACATAAAAATAATAATTACTATTACACCCAGTTCCAATCTCAACATAGATAATCAAAAATTGTTTCCACCAGCGTGGGTCAACCAACGCTTTGACAGCGTCCGTCAAAGCGTTGCCGAGGAAAACGAAGTTAGGCGAGCTTGAACGTGTGTGAACTAAGTTCACTGAACTTGCGAAATAAGTTTCGGTTTCGGCAAAAGTTTCGGCCGATTCTGGCCGAAACCGAAACTGCGGCCGAAACTTGATTTTTGGCCGAAACTCAGCCGAAACCGAAACCGAAACCGAACTTTCGGTCGGATACTAGTTATCGGTTGCGGATCTTTTTAATTGGTTACTTAAAAGTGCAGGTAATTAAGAGAAAAATAATGCATTGCTATTCTTAGTACCCTTATTAATAAAGTAATTACATTTATGTTCGTAATGTTTACCACTTCGCTTAATCACCGGGTGGTTAACGAGACTAAACAGATTATAGCTCTCAAATTACGAAGCTAAGACGGAATCGGTGAACGGAGTGGGACTGCCATGTGCCATAGCAACGAGAGACGGTAACGCGAAAGGCAGACGATACCGATAGGTGACGACTCGGATCATTCAAGAGTTTGTGGGGGTCAAGTGTATCGTCGGCTATCCCAATTGACATTTTGCAGCATCTGTCAGTGGCTTCTGTAAATACTATTTGTAAATCTATTGCAAACGACGATCAAAACAGAGGGAACATATTTTGAGGATAACTATTTCCATTGTCTCACGCTCTCGTGTTAGAATCTAAAACGTGATAAGATTCTAGACGCGTTAGTTAACAATACAATCTTTATGAAATGATTTGCATGAACAAAATTATTGAACGGTCTGGAGCATAATATAATTGTACCTACACATTCGTCTGGAAGGCAAGGTCGCAGGTAGTCAAATATATGCCCGTTCGGCGAACGCTCCGACCCCAATTTAAGACTTGACCTCGCAAAGTTCATACATTTTATTTTTGCGGTTGTCTTGTTTATGTGTAAGTTAGCTTGATAGAGTTTGAACTACTATCAGCTGGCATTCATTAAATTTGTTTTTAGACCTCTCGTTTATCAATGTATTTTTTATGGATAATATAATATTTAAGCACATATTGTGTGTCCAATTTTAAGAATGAAACGTAGAATCGTGGCACACTTAATATTTTTGTATATTATTATTATTTTATAGAAAATTAGTAAACAACAATTTTATAGAGTTTTTGAGGAGCACTGATTTCAATTTATAACTTAGCCTAATATATAAAAATACTCATATATATCAAGCTATATATTTCTTTTATTTTCTTTTCAAAATTGGTATTTTTAATGTTTTGCAACTATACCGACGCTATTTAAAATATGTAGGTAAATAACTGATGATTACAAAGTATGTAGAGCTGCCGCTCTACCATTGCATCAAAATCTCATAGATTATTTCAAAGTCCCAAGTGTTACTGACCAAAATAAATAGGAAATAGTGGTAAATGAATGGGTATATTATATTATTGCGTCCTGCATTTTGTAATGTATCTGAATTTCGATTATTTTAAAAGTAGTTCTTAAAATTAAATCAAACATTTAATTGATAAAGTTAAATGTCACAAGTTATAATTATAATTAAAAATATATTATTTTCCAACAAAGAAATCTTTTTTTGGAGGGTTTTAGAAATACCTATTACCATATTTTTTAAGTTATTAAAACAAACAGTTTTATGTTCGTCAATTCAAATTTAATATTTAAAATATTACTATAAATTCCATGAAATCCAGGATATTTAAATTCAAAATTTATTTTCACAGCGAAACGGCATTTAATTCAATAAAACTGAAAACGGTTTGGCACTAAAGTTTTTGTTTCTGCGATGGATAAATCACGTAAAACAAGAGAAACTCACCTTGGGAACCAGTTGTAGGCGTTATTTGAGACACTTTCTTGTTTTGTCGCACGGGCGCTGGTTGGCGAGCGCAGTCGTCCTGTCGCAGTCGTGTCGCACCGTACACGCTCGAGCGTCGTTCAGTGGCGCTGCTCACGCTGTCAACGGCGCGGGCGCCGCACTCGCTTTTAAAAGACGATGGGCGGCGCGCGCACACCCGCCACGCCCCGCGCCGCGAACCGCCCGAATCACAACTAAAAATCCACCCGAAAGTTACAACTCTTTTTCTCACACTGGTACGTTATCACTCATACACCGTCTGGGAGTTGTGAATCGTAATATTTACCTTTGTTTATACTCTTATACCTACGTTTTAATCGTTGAGCTATTTATTTTAAATTGATCTGGATGCGATGTCGCGAATGACAGCGCATCTTGTATGTCGGGAAGGTATGACGCACGCTAGAATTACGCTATCGATATCATATTGCACCTTCTATTTCTTACCTTTGATATAATCCTTTGACTTTCTCTATCTCACCGCAACCGTTATTCGTAGATCATAGATGTATCTACTAGATACTTGTAGTCTAAGATCCCACCGCAGGATCAGTGCGTTCATCGGTTTTTTGCTGAAAACCGAATTTTTATGTATATTTATAATTAGGAGAATATACAGGGTGTCCCACTGTTGGTATACTAAGCTCAAAGGAAGTTATAGTTTTGCATACGCTGAGTACGTAAAAAATACTTATAAAATTCCAGACGCAGTTTTTTTTCAAACCGATGAATTCTTAAAACTCTATGTGTACACCCCTAACAAGCTACCCGCCTATGTACCCGCCCAACTTTGATACCAGCACGTGACCTATCGTTTAAGATT
Organism: Colias behrii; assembly: GCA_029959065.1. NCBI lineage: Eukaryota > Metazoa > Arthropoda > Insecta > Lepidoptera > Pieridae > Colias > Colias behrii. The sequence continues at coordinate 7,380,720 of JARWMC010000005.1, read as the reverse complement.
ATGTTTTCATAGACAAAATGCTCACATTAGCGAAGCGGTATATGCCGGCTGCGTGAAGCTAGAGAAGAAAACATGGATTTTCAGGAAAAAATTAGCAAAAAATTTTTGATGTTATTTTGTTGTTTAAGTAGATATTTTTTACGTGATCAGTGTATGCAAAACTACAAGTCCCTTCGCGCTTAGTATACCAATAGTGGGACACCCTGTATATCGACTAGGTTGCCAGTCAAAATTTGGCCGCAAGCATGTTTAATTAAAATTTTTCTTATCGATTTTTGGGAAAAAAATTCGTTCACTTGTTTTTTGAATAAAATGTAGTCTACATCACGTCAAATGATATAAAAATTCTAAAAAATCACAGTTGCCGCTTTTCACCTGGCCGCAACATCTTGGCAGCCTGGTGCAAACAGGTATGATTTCGATTCATTTTTACGTTCATAACGCACATTTATGAATCATATATCAGATTAAAGCTAATTTTTTTCTATTTATTATCATATATGGTTGCCTAATTAAATCCAGCCGCAAATAAGGGTTGCTGGCTTATAAAAATTATAAATATAGGATTAGTGCGTTCATCGTTTTTTGCTGAAAACCGAATTTTTATGTATATTTATAATTAGGAGAATATATATCGACTAGGTGGCCAGTCAAAATTTGGCCGCAAGCATGTTTAATTAAAATTTTTCTAATCGATTTTTGGGGAAAAAATTCGTTCACTTGTTTTTTGAATAAAATGTAGTCTACATCACGTCAAATGATATAAAAATTCTAAAAAATCACGGTTGCCGCTTTTCACCTGGCCGCAACATCTTGGCAGCCTGGTACAAACAGGTATGATTTCGATTTATTTTTACGTTCATAACGCACATTTATGAATCATATATCAAATTAAAGCTAATTTTTTTCTATTTATTATCATATATGGTTGCCTAATTAAATCCGGCCGCAAATAAGGGTTGCTGGCTTATAAAAATTATAAATATAGGATTACTGCGTTCATTGGTTTTTTGCTGAAAACGAAATTTTTATGTAACTATATGTATTTATAATTAGGAGAATATATATCGACTAGGTTGCCAGTCAAAATTTGGCCGCAAGCATGTTTACACTCAACCTTAAATATTCAACATCTTTATCAGCCGGCAACCCTTATTTGCGGCCGGATTTAATTAGGCAACCATATATGATAATAAATAGAAAAAAATTAGCTTTAATTTGATATATGATTCATAAATGTGCGTTATGAACGTAAAAATAAATCGAAATCATACCTGTTTGTACCAGGCTGCCAAGATGTTGCGGCCAGGTGAAAAGCGGCAACCGTGATTTTTTAGAATTTTTATATCATTTGACGTGATGTAGACTACATTTTATTCAAAAAACAAGTGAACGAATTTTTTTCCCAAAAATCGATAAGAAAAATTTTAATTAAACATGCTTGCGGCCAAATTTTGACTGGCAACCTAGTCGATATATATTCTCCTAATTATAAATATACATAAAAATTCGGTTTTCAGCAAAAAACCGATGAACGCACTGATCCTGCAGCCGGATCTCGTACTATTGCTATGGATATGTAAATAAAGGATAATCTATTTTTAATTTTAATAAATTAAGTAAGTATCTAACTATAGGTGGTGTTTATTTACAATGCAGAAAGGTATAATGTTAGCATTGCTAAAATCTAACCTAATACTGTGCCTAATAGTTGAGTAGGTAGGTAGGGGAGACCGAGGGGTTTTGAAACAGAGGTGAGTTGAAACAGTCCCGATTTCTCGGAAATTAAAACTGTTAGCGATCTGGCAACGTCTTTTTTAACCAACTCCCGCCACCAGCTATCGCGTCAGTTCGCGCCGGTGGTGTCATTTGTGCAGTTGTGTAGTTATGAATGACATGTGCCGAAAATCGCAAAAAGTAAGTATTTCATGATTTTTTACGATGCTCGTACTTTAATATTGGTTTTGTTTTTTGGGTTGAGTTATATACGTTTTAAAAACTTATTATCTATAGATTCTTGAAATATACTTGGTAAATTTGATTTCTGTGTATTTACTGCTTGATCGTGATTTGAATAAAAATTGGGAGGTTTTTTCTCACCGAGGTGATTTGAAACAGACTGTTTCAACTCTCCTTGTTTTCAATTTAATATCTGATTATAGCAAAAAAGTACGAAGATTATAGGATTTTATTGTTGATTTAATGTGTTTATTTGTTTAAGCATGCCTACTGGAGGAACTATAGCAAGAAAAAGATCAAAACCAGGCTGTAAAACTAAAAAGGTTAAGGTTGTCAAGAAACGAAGATAGTGATGAAGAAGAAGAGGAATCCTGCTGCATTTGCTGTATGGAATCATATTCAAATAACAGATCCAAAGAAAAGTGGGCTCAATGTCTGAAATGCCAATTGTGGGTTCATGAAGCTTGTGCTGGTGGAGAACTTTGTCTTTGACATTTTTTAGATTATTGTTCCTTAAATAGTTTATAGTAGGTACTGATTGTAATACTTTAAAAACGACTGATTATTAACTATTTTATGTCAAAGATTTAGTTTTATAAAAATGTAAAACATTTTGTTGATTCGACTGATTATATTTGATGTTACGGATGTTAATTTTTTTTGTAATTTAGGTGTTTATTATTTGTATTAGACCTACTTGACTGATATGTCATTAAAATATTACTTATAAAGGTCGTTGATTACTTGAAAATATAAGTTTTAATTTAAACCTTTGAATTAAATCATCATTTTTATTTTGCAGCTCCTATTACTCCCCAGAATCATAATGTTTCAACTCTCCTCAACCTCTGTTTCATCTTACCTCGGTATGAGGGGAATTGAAACAAGTTGACTTGTTACGATTAAGTCAATTTTTCACCACCATTACGCACGCTAACCGTTTATTTATGCTAACCCTTCGCAAGTGTATAGAATAACCTATCGATTGATACCAGTACCATAAGATTTCTGATAATAGCATGAGTTATATCAAACAAAACGTGAAAATTGTTTCAACTCCCCTCGGTCTCGCCTACTGTTGTACCTAGGTACCTATAATCTATACAGGGTGTAATCGTTAAGTGTGCACAGGCGATTAATCCGTAACTATTGCAGATATAAAAAAACTTGAAACTGATATCGAAAGCCCTTTACCTAATGCGTAAAATGAAAATAATAACTTTTTAAAAATAAAACGGGAAATATCTAAAAATTTACATAAAACACTCCCATACATATTAACATTTAGTATGAGATATGACTATCCCAAACATGTAATATGGAAAATTTTGGTTCTTTTTTGGTTTTGTGCTTAAATTACTTCGCAAATTTTAATGAAAATTCATTTAGAAACTGTAAATAGAGTTCTATGTGGAATACAATGGTATTCCAAAACGAGGACGTTACTTTGAACATTTGCTTTGAATACAAAATGTATGGGAAATTAAATGTATGGGAGTGTTTTATGTAAAATTTTTAGATATTTCTCGTTTTATTTTAAAAAAGTTATGATTGTCATTTTACTCATTAGGTAAAGGGCTTTCAATATCAGTTTAAAGTTTTTTTATATCTGCAATAGTTACGGAATAATCGGCTGTGCACACTTAACGATTACACCCTGTATGTTTACAAAAAGTTATATTTTAATAATCATTCTTAACATTTTGGCATTCTGATAACAAAACAAGCATTCTTAACATGAATGACCTTTAAATGAGTCTTTTATTTGTCATTCTAATTAAACTGATAAACCATTGACCATAGCTCAACCAGTAGGTAACCACATTTAGGTAACTATCACATTAATGAATGAGTTTTTAGTAAAAACAATAACATGACTAGAAAAAATATGATTAACTCGATTGTTAATTATTATTATCATTATAAGACTCATTGGCACATTGGTTAGCGAATTTAATAGAGGGGTCCTGATTTCGATTCTGCAAGCATTGTTCATTGGTCATTACTTACCCAAAAATTGCATACCATCTTCGTATAATAGTTAAAACTGTAAAGGCATGTTTTTGTTATTAAAGTTATAGTAAATGTACCTATTCACTATGCATAGGTAGGTAATAGCATAAGTATTGAATCGAAGAGTGATTAGGTACAATTCGATCAATTATTGATTTAAGTAAGTAGATGAACATATAAAGATATACCTATGCGTACATAACATTTGAATATATACGAGAAGTTGGATGTGAGTTGGATCACCAAGACAGGCTATATAGGCACTTAGTTGTTAAATTTTTTTATCTTCTAAAGCTTTATTTGTACCTACTTATCGTCTCTGAGGTTGAATGATAACAACAATCTTTATATATTTTTACTTATCTTTTTATACTTCTTATTTTGTTTATAATGTAGAGTTTACATGAAAACACTATTGTTCAAAGATGTAGCTCTGTTTAAATGCATTTTATAGAAAGAATATAAACATACCTAATTAATTTTAACACGTCTTTTTAAGATAGCTTATCTCTGATTGTAAAAACACTTAATTAAAAAATTAATAACATTTAATAATAGTGATAAAAGTTGAATGTATCATTATTGGCGGATTCTTATAACGAAGAAATGAGTGCAAACAATTAAGCATATTTAGAGAAACTAGACTTTATTCCCACAGCCGAAAAAGGTATGTAGGTATGGCTTTTTATATTAACTACTACATAAAAAATTATAATGATTTACCTACTATCATTCTAAGAACACTAGCAAGATTGACGGTTAAGTTAAGTAATGATCAAATGATATGGGAAGACCAATAAGTTTTTTGTCTCCTTTTTGTCTTTGCAGATCGATAGATACCTGTTCATTCTGTATTAGGTATGTGTTGCGTAAACAATGAGATGGAATATCCCGCTGCGAAAAAGCGAAGGTCAGTGACAGTCGCTGTCTACTAGACAGAGTACGAGTCACTGACTCCGGCTATAAATACCATATTCTTTGCAATCATTGTAGAGCTTAATATAGTTACGCTATTTACAAACAAGGTGACATTTTATTGACGGATGAAATCCTTTACATGTTAATGAGAATTAATTGCTGTGTAAGTGTGTCGTCTGGCGCTGAACGTCAATTAAGTAGGTATGCACAATTAATTCCCAACTAATTATTAGATCAATAATAAATGTAATCATTAACACTAGCGCCAATTGCGTTGAATTGTGCAAAAATTCCGGTATAATTCAAACATATTGCAAAGCTAAGTTGTGAGAGCGAGGTAATAAATTATACGCAACTTTGTAATGTAGGTAATCGAACCAAGAAATCGTGTTCATGATCCACAGGATATAATATGATACCTATGTAAACGAAAGTTTATCAGGTAGAATTTCCGTACTGATATTTTTAAATGCGTATTAGTTATTATCACAAAAAGAAGAAAATAATACAGAATACGTGTAAATTGTGCCAACTTGGCTATCTCGTCTGCGAACTCAACTCAATTCAATGATAAGCTCGTCACTGACAAGTTCTGGCGCCACCAGACGTATTTGGGAATTGCTTTAGAACATTTAGGTTATTACAAAATTAGCTTCCTATTATAAACGGTTGACATGACATGTTTTATCTGTTGTTTAAACTTGAACATATTTGTTCAACGATATCAATATGATAACTACAGAGGATGAGAAAATAGCAATGCTCCTTGCTATTTATAACAAAATCCTACTAGCACAGACTAATAATAATATACTACGTATACACTACTAGTAAGAAAAATGATTCAACACTTGCTACATCTTTTTTTTAAAGTAAGTAACTGTCTGATAGGAACTTTTATAACTACTTAAATATTTAGGCATATATGTATTTCAATAGCAAATATACGTATGTAATTCAGGTGACTTTATTTTTTATTTGAATACACTCATTATTTCAAAACATTACATAATTCATAGAGTTAATTTTTGTTTTATCTTTCGACCTCAAGAAATCTTTGACTCTGTGTTATAGGACAAAAACCTTCACCTCTATATTATCCACTTTTTCATTTAGCTTCCTTCACCTTTTGATTATCTCTATAACGGGCGTAGGTTTATTTTCGGATTTCACTAGGTCAACGTAGAGTTATATTTAGTAATATGACCTTTTTAAAATTACAACTAGACATCTTGTCTTATCTTAACGAACAATTGCCTTAATTTATTACCCCGAATAGGAACGTTAAGAATTTATTAACAGAAGTCTATCTAAAATTGATTTGACTATGATAAAATGTTACGGGGTATGAGAAATACGAGATTTTACATTTTTTGGTTACCTTACTCATTCTAATTAAAATATAATTTATCTACTATAGGCACTCTTAAATATTTACATATATATACTATTATACAAAAAGAAATTTTATAAAATCTTTGAAGAGTCATGGAACTCCCAAAAATAGGTATATGTTAATTATACACATAGAAAAAGTTTTAAAGTAGGTACTCATGCTATAGGTATATTAGATTAAGGCGTTAATAGGGGCTAGCGACCTTGGCGACGATTTACAAGGCGGAATCGGGGGACCGGCGCGAATCTACCGTAGTAAAAGTACGTATAAAAATTATTTAAAAGTATATTTGGATATTGAATCAAAATTTAAAACAACCATGCCCTGTGTTTCAATTTCATAAACACACTGTAAAAACACTACAATAATTGACGTTATATTGACTTAGCGTTTTGGTTTAAAGTCCAAAAATCGACCTCAGTTCATGATTTTTTTCCAAAAAACCTGATTGTAAAATAAACAAATTAAAACAACCATGCCCTTTATCATATTCGAAACTTTAATATACATAGTTGCATGATACTAGCAGTTCTATGTATTGAATTATTTTAGTATTCCACTGCAACAAAGTATATATATTCTAGAATATGACAAGGCCAGATATCACATTTGTTTCGTGCATCAATTAATATCCAATAAACAAGGGCTTATTAAACGCTGCTGAGTTATAGGAATAGCTCTAATTAGCGTGCTAGTAGAGGCGTCGATATCAATAGGTAATTTATCTCATCAGCCACCAATACATATCTAAAACTCTTCTTCGACAAATGATTTAAATAAGGATTTTTATCATAGCAATTACTGAAATAGTTCTACATTCTATAGTTTAGAAAATTCACATAGATCACATCATAACATTCCGGATAGATAACATCCATCATCCATCATCATCCATTCAAGTGCAATAAGTAAAGTAAAAATATTTAAGTAGGTAAATTTTAATATCTTGAAAGGATAAAAACAAGAGATGAATTTGCTTGTAAATAAAATTCCATAAACAATTGTATAAACATAATAATGTTAAATGATGATTTTCTCTGTAACTTAGTTATTAGGAATATTATAATGTCAGTAATCGATGAATTCAACGAAAGCTCTTACGAGCCATACCAGTCTTTGTAGCGTGCAACGTGCATCAGTCTAAACACCATTGTTTATGTTTTACATGAGAGAGAAATCTGTGAATAACTACAAACGATGAGTTCACCGTTTATGAGTTTCGTTCTCGAGAACGTGTTTATTCCGAGCCCTTTGAGGTCTAGGTATTAACGTGGATAAGTAGAAACGTCGAAGAGAAACGGTGGCTAGGATTTGGTTTGTATCATGTCATTTGAGTATTCTAGAGTGGACGTTGTATGTTTCCTTCGTTTATTTATGGGCTAGATGCATGTAGGTACATAAATTATTGAGTTTATAAGTTTCCTGACATAAGTCGCGATTCATTACATGTCTGCGTAGTTGCGATCTATTATGATATTACCATTCAGCGCATTTATATTTTTAGTTTGTTGTTTTGTTTTTTATTATTGAGGTTACCTAATAATGATCCCCTTCGTGTAAAAAATAAAATAGGTACCAAATTTATATGAAAGGATGTAGGAAGTAGGCGTACGTACCTACCTATAGCCTAGCGTAGAAATGCTGCCTGTAATAAAACAAGTTTGTATTAGATCCTATTTTTAACCCCGAGGTAAATGAGGGATGTTAATTTATATAATGACCTTTTGAATCGGGACCAGTTTCAAACGGATGAGCCAATTTGAGTGTGACTTTAATCGAATGACTTATACGTCGAGATAATTCCAATCTATATGTTTGGTGTAAATTGAAGCTATCTCAATGGTAATGCTCTCGTTGGAATGAGTATGAGCAGGTCAGGACGTTGGCGAAAAAAGAGGCTGATTTTAAAATTTTGGAAGAAAGTGAGTTGTACAGAAAATGATATTAAGGTTTTGGTATTACAATGAAATGTCGAAACTTTATTAATAAATAAAATTCAAATCGACGATCATCTTTTCGACTTCGCCCACGTCTTCAAAGGAAAACCCGTATAGTTTCCGCTCCTGTGGGATTTTCGTGATAAAAACTTTTCTATGTTCTTTCTCTGGTCTACTATCTAGTTTTCATCCAAATCGTTTCAGTGGTTTTGGCGTGACGTAGAGACAGACAGACGAAGTTACTTTCGTATTTAGTGCAAAAGACGGCTTGAATCCAATAAATCTGTGCTTAAAAAACTTTACTAAGTAATTATATATGTACATGTTTTTGGTTTTTGCAAAATGATGAGGCTTTATTTGTGCAAGTCATTATAGATATATAATTAAGTTTTTGTCTTCCTAAGGTCGAAAGAACAGCATTATATCTTGATCTTTAATATGCTTGCGATATCTTTCTTATATATAAAAATGAATCGCAAAATGTGTTGGTAAGCGCATATCTCGAGAACGGGTGGACCGATTTCGATTATTCTTTTTTTATTATATTCCTTGAAGTACCAGGATGGTTCTTATGTAGAGAAAACATAAATATGTACCACGGGCGAAGCCGGGGCGGACCGCTAGTTGTTTTATAAATTAAAATAACTTTATGTAACTTGATTACATAAATAATCTTTAGTGGAAAGATTTTAAAAGTACCTAAGCGTTCAATATATGTAGTTGTTTATTTATTTAAGACTTTAACTCAGTGTCAGATCTGGGGAGAGTGGAACGAAGCCACTAGGCAAAATGTCGTAAGAATCGCCAAAAGATAACAACCTTATTGTTTGATTGAACAATGCATTGAACCGTGCATTTTGTTCATAATCTTGTAAGTAACAGAAAGTAATTGAAATCACTAGGAATAAAGATTAAAAAAGGTCTCGTTCAAATGGCGCCATTGAATGTCGGCTCTACCATCAAAGCGAGCTCTCCCTAGTCCCTTACCGCTCTTTTAATTTTTATATTTCTCTATATTTTATGAAATTGTTCTTCTTCTTGATTTTTCCCTACTTTTGTTTAAATCCCGAATACTAAGAGAAATTTTAAATAATAGGTATCATACCTATGTAATATGTATCACTAACTTGTAGTTATAAAAAAAAAATAGATTTTTGTCGTATGGGTTGTTTGTTTAGTAGGTAGGTAGGCATTTTGAAGGTAGTGAATGTAATGATGCATTGAAATAACAGTATTAATAAACAGTCACACTCGAAGTAGCTTTATTTTTGTATGCTAAAGAATTATTACCTACAAATTTATATGGTAATAAAGAAATATAGGTGTCCATGATAAATATTCGAGCAGTTCAACTAAAATAGCTTCGTGTCAGTTATTGCGAGCGGGAGTGCAGCAAACTCGTGGGCAGTCAGTACAAGCAGAGCACAAGTGTCAATAAAATATTCATTACTCATATGTCGTAGCGGCATCCTCTATAGTGGGAACGGTACGTTGTTCAAAACAATAAATGCATTGTTTTTGTGCATTTCTGTAACTATTGTTACATCACAGATTGGCGTCTATTCACAGTAAGGGAAAATCGCGCAAAAACAAACGTAGGTACATTGTTAACAAACTGCTCATTTATTTTAGACTTATTAATCGATTGTAATAGAAATAAGCATAGCTATATCCACACAATCCACATAGAGAAAAACATTTGTGTTGGTAGCTAACACCTAATAGTATAAAATACTATTTTGTCAATATTTTTAATATTTTCTGATAGTACCTACCTAACATATTTCAACGAAGTATTCTAATACCTTTCCGCCACCTTTTTGCTGTCTTGCTCTACAAATGATCATACCAACAACTCTCATCCTTTTTCATCCTTTAGACTTTTTTTTCAGGATGTTATTATATACATTGTTTATTTCTTCTCCTAGATTTAATTCCAAAATTCATTAAGGCGTGTAAGTAGGTACACTATATTAAAAATAAATTGATAAAACATAATTATATTGAACAACAAAATACAGCTATGAACAAACATACTGTATAAAGTTATATACATTGTTTATTTCTTCTCCTAGATTTAATTCCAAAATTCATTAAGGCGTGTAGGTACACACCTATATTAAAAATAAATTGATAAAACATAATTATATTGAACAACAAAATACAGCTATGAACAAACATACTGTATAAAGTAGTACAAATTACAATGCACATCGTACATGTGAAACCATTATTGCTAGGGCAGCGATCTCTTTTATATAGGGAGAGTCTTGTTAGTTTGGTTAGTGGTAAATGGTAATGGAGCAAAAATTATGCTAAAATCCAAAATTGAACATAGTTTATTCTTAGTTTTATAGAATTTGGGAAGACCAGACTTAAAAATACATTTTTTTTTAATTTTCAAAGAACGTACCTACATATTATATTGTTTATTTATTGTTTAATTCAAGTCACTGCATATAATTTCGGGATTGATTGATTAAGCAGTTGAATTGAAAAGCACCCCTGTAAAGATAAGGAAAATCTAATGGAAAAAGCCAAGGATGAGTAACGAATGTGACTCAGCGGATGTAAGTATTTGTAGGTGAAAATTGTGCATCGGCGCACTTCCTTATGTGTCCTTATGTTGCTTTAATGTTGTGAAATTTCGACAATAAACATGTCAATATAGAAAATTTGAACAAGATGAAAGAAGGAAATTAAACGTAAAGGTAAGAAAATATGGTGGAGCCTTTATTTGCATTGAGGCATTCCGAAGCATTGAAATTTGAAACTATTGAGGTTATTCTATTTATTTACAATGAAGGCGCTTTATAAACGCGATAAAACAATTGTAAATAGATATATAAACTTAATGTCATATAAAACATATACAGGAAGGATAAATACAGGAAGAGACCATATTATAAGATAGGTATATACGTATCTAATGGGATACTTTATACTACATAAATTAAGCTCAACATATTATTATATCTATAAATATCTACCTATTAATAGTAGGAATAAAGTTTTTATTAGGTATATCTATATCGATACAGTACTGTACGAGTTCCAGAAAATGATATAAACATTACTTAGTATAATATTGAACATATAACATGTACCTAGTAGCAGAAGGATTAGTATAGGAGTGCCATCCTTGTTCCATCAACTATTATACAACAGACATAATAGTAAGCCAAGTAGGGTAGACTGGGTACAGTTGTGCCAGGTCCCGGTAGTGACAGTCGTCATATTTTCGAAAATATAGGGAATAGCAGAGGTCATGCAAGGGGAAAGAGGAGCGGCTTGCTCGTCGCAACCTGTTTCACAGGGTTGCATCATTTTCCGCGCAGTGAGTACGTGAGCAGAAGCCCATTTTGATTTTAACCGCCAAAAAGTAAGTTTTTTCGTTCATTTTCATTTCCAAATTACTGTAATATCTATGCTGATAGGGTATTGAGTGTTATTCATCGATATAAGTCACATATTAGCAGTTTAATATCAATAATTACATTTATTGTAGGTTATTTTGTCTTGGCGTGGTGATTGTATTTTTATAAAAATAGTCTCTGGTTACGGTTGTGACACTTTAACCGGGTACGGTTGTGACATAAGTAAAATCTGCTGTTTTTGTTTTAGATGCCTAGAAATCGCATCAGAAAAACTCAAAGAGTGTACCGTGTACCGTGTCGCAGTACGAAGATGCGTATGATGAAGTAAAACGCAGGACTTCTTTGCGCAGTGCTGACTTTCGCATAGCTACTACTTTACTATGAGAATATTTTTTATTTTTTTTTTGTTTGAAAGATACCATGAGAATATTTTTATTTTTTATTTGAAAGATGAGCACTTTTATTACGTTTGGAGTTTTGTTTCAAAGTAAAGTAGAGTTCCTACAAACATAAGTTTTATTGTGATTATGAATGTGATTGACATTTCTTTGATAAGTATTGTAATTTTTACAAATTTTTTAATGAATACTATTATAGAAAGTCAGTATTAATGGAGACTGATAATATATCTGAAGATACTATAGTGCCATGAAAGTTGTGAAAGATTAAACTGTTACCAGATTTTATCACTTTTGTAAGGAAAGTATTTTTTGTTAAATGAGTCATATTATAAAAAAATAAATATTTCTTGTAATGTAAGTAATAAGTAGTCATGAAAAAGTATTTCGTGATCATTTAGAGCATTTCTATCCTCTTGGGTAATCATTTCACATAATTTTCATACTGTCACTATTGACCCCCAGTACTGTCACAACCGCCCTTGGGATGACGTGGTCGATTGTGACAATCTTCCTTTGTTTAAATAAATATTTTTCATAATTTAACTATTTGATTTAGGCCTAAAGTTTTAACATTAAGTCGTTAACCAATGAATAAACTACATTCTAACACAGTTTTTGTTCAGATTATTAGCATAATTTAAAAAATATAGGCGGACAAACTAAAATTGTCACTACTGTACCCAGTCTACCCTACTCAAGTGTAGATAAACGCATTGCAAGAAATGAGTACATTGTGGTTGCGTATTATTGTCGACACTCGAATGCAATTGCACCAATGTACAAACGCGAAGTGCACCGTAACCGAATGCGATATAAATAGAATAGAGATGAACACGAGTAGCTGTCTGTGGGTTAGAAGTTGCGACCCGGTTACGCTAATCCCCAGTAGTAGCCAGCCTATAAATCCTCTGGTCACGCGCCAGTCACGTGGTCCTTGTAAACAAACAACATCAAGATTATTATTTATTTATTTTGATTATATTACACGGCCACAATGAGATGCCACATACGTAAGAAGACTATCTATTACAATCTAACATTTATCATTCTTGAGACGGAATAAGCGCGTTGATCAAATTTTCAGTCCAGACGGATTAATACTTACATGAATAGGAGTTTGCTTACATTGCGTCTTTAAGCATTATCTAATTATTATTATTTATATAACATTAGATAAGTCGCGATTAAATAGTTTGGTTTTATATACAAATCTACAGTAAAGAAGATTTATAGTTCAGCTTGCAATATTTTGCTAAAAATCATCCTTCTTTCTCTTCTTAGTGGATAATTAAAAATGAGAAAAATATTTTAGAACGTTATCCTGTTATAAAGTCTGTCTTATTCTCATTAATAAGAATTCTATAAAAAGAGCAAAGAGTTTTTAAAAGCGATAATAAAAAACTTTATTGCACTTAAATATCCAGCTACAAGGGTAATCATTTCATAAAGTTTACCAGTAATTCTACAAGTAAACATCAAAGTCTCGGTTAGATTTCTCTATATATCATACAATGTTGATCGCGAAGAGTGGACTTTGTATCTCAATGTAAGAAGATTGGGTGATTATTTATGACGGAGGGCGTTATGGGCTGCAGTCGCTTAGGGCACAGTTGCAACAAATTTAACCACAAGGTTATACAATTTGTTGAATATTGCCCTCGCTAACATTAAAGACTTTGTTTCAGTTGTTAGTTACTTTTTTATAAAGAACTAGCGGTCCGCCCCGGCTTCGCCCGTGGTACATATTTCGCAATAAAAGGTAGGTACTCTTTCTCAGGGTCTAAAGATTGTCTGTGCCAAATTTCATCAAAATCGGTTAAGAGGTTTATGCGTGAAAACAATACATACATACATAATTACATAATTACAAACTTTTCCTCTTTATAATATTAGTATAGATAATACTACCTTGCATTTTTGTAATACCTATGGTGAAATTTTTGGGCATAAATAATTTAAATATAAATAAATGTACGTACTTATGGTACCTACAGATTACTAAATAGTTAATAGGTACGTCTTATATTCAATAACTTTTTATACTTAGAGATTATCTATCACACGAGTCCTTTTTTGGATTTCGATGAGATTTTTGTACTTTTACGAACGATAATATTTTACATAATTTTCTCTCTTTTGTTGCCTCGACCTCGAAATTTTCTAAATATAGTGTATCTAGGTTTATGATGTTCTACCATGTTTAATTTAGTTATCCAAGTGAAATTACTCGTGTTAGCCTGAACTGTGAGGTCAATTCAACATTATCTCAAAGTACCTAATATTTTATATTAGGTTATGTTAACAATAGGGAGCTCTACATAATATATTCTGACAAATGACGTCAAAAAGAGAATAGGTATATGATTAACCATGATAAAGCTGAACTTAAGTCATTTAAATAGCTGCTATTAGTAACCAGGTTCAAGAAGAATGAGCTTTCTTGTGAAAATAAATAAACAAAATACCACTAGGTAATAATTGTGATAACACTAATCTCTACACGTGGCGTCTCTGACCCTAGGATCTCCTAGTCAGTAGTTTTCCATTAGAATCACCAAGACTGTCGGTTGCCTACCTCCAGTGAAGCGGTTAAGTAACTATGTCAAGTCATATGTGTATAAATCATGTATAAATAATATTACTGACCTCGGTATATACCACTCATATTTTGCAAGAACTACCTGTATTTCTGGATATATTCTTGGCGTACCTAGCGGTAAATATAATTATTTAAACACCCACAATGAAATCGTATATTGTACCGTCGAAATATCTGATATTTATTTTTAATTATTGTTATTGAAGACCGTTTAACTAGTTGTGATTATAGGTACTTTTAATAATCTTTTGAAAAATAATCTATAGAAATATGAATTATGATTCCCAAAAAATATGTTTTCAACGATCTCTTAAGCGGGCTCTTCTTAGCTAATCCGCTTACTCGTGAATTCGTGATCCACCGAATTATATATAATATTTGAAGAAAGGTCGAATAAAGTATAGGACCGAAAACCGGAAGGAAGTTAGCGCGGAAACCTCTAGAATATAATATGACCT
Source organism: Colias behrii (assembly GCA_029959065.1). Taxonomy (NCBI): domain Eukaryota; kingdom Metazoa; phylum Arthropoda; class Insecta; order Lepidoptera; family Pieridae; genus Colias; species Colias behrii. The sequence goes on along the minus strand of JARWMC010000005.1, from coordinate 7,365,662 downwards.
TTGGATTCGCCTTAGGAAAGATTTGAGTAATTTTACTTTCACTACAACATTGTACTCGTTATAGATTTAATATTTCAATCCTTCTTATAATATAGGTATACCAACAAATACCGCCAGTATACCAACCAGATACCGCCATATATATTGAAGGATTGCCGCCTGGTGTTGGCAAAGCCCCTTCTCCATATATACAACTTATGCCTTAAAACAGCTGTTTTCCCAAACTGTTGGAAGATAAGTCGCGTCGTTCCAGTTCCCAAAGGGGGACGTGGTAACAGAGTGGATGAGTATAGGCCTGTTGCAATATTGCCCTCACCAGCGAAGGTTTTTGAGTCTGCGGTGCAAAAAAGCATATTGACACAGGTACGATCTCACTTGTCAGACGCTCAACATGGCTTTAGATCCGAACGTAACACTGCTAGCAATCTACTAAGCTATATGGTGGATATTATACCCGTAGTTGACGGTGGCGGACAAGTCGATGCGGCCTACTTTGATTTCAAAAAAGCATTCGACCTGGTCAACAATGATGTGCTGATAAAAAAGTTAGCAGAATTTGGATTCACTCCGCATCTGTTAAACTTTATGGCTAATTATATGACGGATAGGCAGCAATACGTAAATTATGCTGGACATGCATCAAAACCGTATTTTACCAGATCTGGTGTAGTTCAGGGCAGCAATTTGGGCTCCTTGGAGTTTATTTTGATGATAAATGATCTTCCAAAGGTAGTTCATTATGCGAAGTGCTTGCTTTTCGCTGATGACCTTAAACTATCATTGCCAATAAAAGATATAAGTGATTGTGAGAAACTTCAGAGCGATATTGATAGAGTTGTAGACTGGAGTAAAAATAATTTATTGCAGTTCAACACCTCAAAATGCATGATTATTACTTTCTCTAAAAGTACTCAAAACCAAACAAGGTATAATTACCACGTAGATGGAGCACAGATGTCGAGGGTAACTGAAGTTAAAGATCTTGGCGTTAATCTCAGTGCTGACTTGAGTTATAGTAAGCACATAACTAATATTTGTAAGAAAGCTTTTAAAAACTTAGGGTTTATATTGAGGATGTCTCGAAATTTTTCGAATATTAGAGCTATTATTAACTTATACAATACTCTAGTAAGAAGCCAGTTGGAATATAATTCCGTTATTTGGGGCCCGCATGAAATTAAATATAATCTCATGCTAGAGCGCATACAAAATAAATTCACTCGTTACCTTTACATGAGATTATATATAATATTTATCCTTTCTATCCGCTTATGTATCCGACTTTATTCGTTTTGGGCATGGTGGGATATAACGAGCTGAAGGTTAGAAGGGACCTGGCGTTAATCACGTACCTGTTCAGGATTTTTAGAGGTTAGGATACATAATGCGGATATTTTGGGTAAAATGTATTTGTAATTACCAGATGGATATACGGAGCGCCGGCGCCGGCCGCCGCTCCTGCTGGTGCCGTCCGCTCGCACCAACTTGCTAGGTCATGCACCTATGACGCGTGCACTTCGTTCACTCAATGAAATAGCAATCAAAACGGATATATTTTGTTGCACTTGGGATGAATTCACGCGAGTAGCTTTATTTGTAATATGCTATAAAAAGCAATGTATTTAGTTTGTATGTTAAATATTTCTAATTTCGATGTAACCATGATGTAACAAATTAAATGTAAAGCCACTATCGTATTGGGAAACTGTAATGTTAGTGTGTGTTTTCAATAAATAAATAAATAAATAAATAAATAAATAAATAAATATTGTTACCGTTTTGTTTTATCTATACATAATAACTTTGAAAAATACGTAGATATCCATCGTAATTGTAGAGTCCAGGGGTCCTGGATTATATTCTTAGTGGACACTAAAAAAAACAACTGATCAGCATACCGAAATATTACCTAGGTACTTATCAATAAAAAAATCGATCAGTGAAACAGATGTAACTGTATATAATTATATATATTAATTATATTATATGCAGTTACATCTGTTTCACTGATCACTGCTGCAGTGCCTTGGAGACTACAGTTGATGTTGATCCGGTTTGTACCAAGAATTTTCATTGCATTTTGCATTTCATTCAATCATGAAATCGTGCATGGAATATAGCTAGTTCAATTATGCACATATGCTTGTGTACTTCTTCTGCATTATAAATTACTAGCTGTTCCCCGCGGTTTCACCCGCATTGCTCCGCTCCTGTTGGTCTTAGCGTGATGATATATAGCCTATAGCCTTCCTCGATAAATGGGCTATCTAACACCGAAAGAATTTTTCAAATCGGACCAGTAGTTCCCGAGATTAGCGCGTTCAAACAAACAAACAAACAATCAAACAAACAAACAAACTCATCAGCTTTATAATATTAGTATAGATAATCTCTTTACTATTCGGTTTTGTCTATTGGCTTAACCAGACATCAATGTAGAGATAAAGAATTCGTTCAGAATAACGTTCATTTATACAAAATAATTAGGTTATTGACTCTTGACTCTTCGCAGGTAATTTGCTGTAAAATGTATACGAAAAAGCAATTAATAATCAAATAAAATTCATAATATTTCTTATTAGGTACTTGCCGGTTTTCTGTATTTAAGAAAACATGAAATTTTTGAGAAATGTATATCCCACCAAAAACATTTTCATGTAAAATGTTGCCAAGACGAGCCCATATGACTCGCACTGTCAAAAAGTTATCAGATCTCATGTAGAGCCAAGCTTCTAACACTACACGCCCTAACTCTACAAGGCCTAACTTCACAAACTCTACACCTTAGTCAAAATATGTGGCTTGGCCATTTCGCTACATTCACATCGGCGTAAGGTGAAAAATTAATTCACTGTTCATTACTTTTGTGTTATACAATAGTTCTTGTAGTAACGAACGGCCAAGCCACATATTTTGACTAAGGTGTAGAGTTTGTGAAGTTAGGCCTTGTAGAGTTAGGGCGTGTAGTGTTAGAAGCTTGGCTCTACATGAGATCTGATAACTTTTTGATAGTGCGAGTCATATGGGCTCGTCTTGGCAACATTTTACATGAAAATGTTTTTGGTGGGATTTCATTTCTTTTTGTAAGTTGTTTGTAACAAATTTTTTTTTTATTTTTTTCTTCTTTTTTTGGGGTGTATTTCTTGCACATCAGAGACGCCTTTTTTTATAGCCCACTCTCTATTTTCCCCATTGTCGGCACAAGTATACAATTGTAGTTCATCCCAGTGGTTTACAACATATCGCACAATAGCAGTCCTGACTTGCAACGCCACTTCAAAGTCTATATTTTCTTCACACATTAAATATGTCAAGGAATGAAAGAGGCAGGAACCATCTCCCGGCATATGAACCACATGATGATGGCAAGGTCCAAGATTTACTTCAAGTGAAACTATTTCACAATCCATGTTCACTTTTAAATCAGTAGCAAGACAATCGACAATCGACGCGCTCGCTGTCAAGGACAATTTTTTTTTATTTTTAGCTACTGTGTGGACGTAAGAGGCAGGAGACGTTCGCAACACTTCTATTCATTCATATTTATATGATCTGATCTGAAGTATATGTCTCAATATATGTCGATTAAATTTTTAATTTTTTTTTAACAAGGAGTACCTATACATATATCTAGGGGAACCAAGTTTTAGATTATTAGATTAGACCTCTAGCGTCATCAAAATTTAATTTAAAATTACAGGTCTCATACAAACTCCCATCCCCTAGTTTAAGGGGTTGGGGGATGAAAGTTACAAGTTTTATAATTTTTTTGTTGTTTGTGTGCTAATACTAGCTTACATACAAAATTTCAGCTTTCTAGGACATTAGGAAATACCTTAAGAATTTTGATGATCATCAGTGAGTCAGTGACGAAATTAGCGTTTTTTAGATATAAATAAAATCTGAAGTATAAAAGCTAATGTAATTAAAACTTAATATGTTCAATAAGTCCGCTATTGACAATATATCCCGAAAATTTTGTTGATCTAGCATAATCCAAACCCAAGTCATGAGGGTTCAAAAAAACGTCGAAGCGCTTCGAGAAAAGGTAGGTACAGGTAAATTAGCTTGGAGAAATTTTTGCGTTTGTAGTAGTGTATGGTCAGCAAATAAAATAAAACAACATTTTATTTTTAGTTTTTATTTTATACAGGGTTACTTGTAAAACACCAGCAACCTCGCAGGACAAGATAGCTAACATCATAAGTAACAACATTTGTTCTACGACTTTTGGCATAACGCAATAAATTATTTTTAAATGATTTTTTAAACTTTTATTGTACTCTCCTTACATTTGTAAGTCTATGTTCTATTAATTATCGGATGGACGACGCGACGCCCCCTTCCCCCTCTCGTTCGCTTTTTGTTTACGTAATTTTTGGGAGGCGTAGAGTTTATAATATTCAGACGGAAAATTAAATGAATATTTATTTTTGTATGAAAATAAAATCTAACAAATTATCAAAAGTCGTTGAACAAATGTTGTTACTTATGATGTTAGCTATCTTGTCCTGCGAGGTTGCCGGTGTTTTACAAGTAACCCTGTATATATAAGGGATTTTAAATTAAACTATATGTGTTTCTCCTCTGAAAAAGATGAGACTTTATTTTAATATTTGCACATTTAACATACATATAACTTTTACATTAACAATGTTACTAAAATGAAAAATTTACTAACCTGAAAAAGAAACGACATTTAAAGTTTAATTCTTTAGTTTGAGAAGTCAAAGGCTTGCCTCGACCATGTTTTAACACTGGAGCCATATTGAATTAACAATATAAAGTTACAACACTTACACACAAATTAAACACTAGTTATGGCCCTGCCTTCATACAAAACTGCTGAATACGCCGTTCGCACGGGAATAGAATGTGGATGCGATTTCCCTTAGTTAGCATCCAAGCTTACGTCTTTATAATTATTAAACTGTATAAATTCATTCTTTAACTCCGGTCTGCATCGTGCAGACATGGGTGTAAAAGTCTCATTTTAGCTATTAAATGTAGTTTTTAAGTACATCTGAGTTTTCATTTGGGGCCTCCGGCTGCGGGACATGTAATTCACTTCAACAAATATTATAACAATAATAACAAATAATAACAACAATCAACAAATACAAAATTTATCAATTAAACTACGTACATAATAATTATAATTTTTGAATGAAATGTGCTTTATGTTCTAACGGTACCAAACGACTGCACGTGGCACCTGCGGACAGCGTAAACTGGTTTATTCTGGTTTTGTGCGTGTTTCCACTTTCCACTATCAAGTGACGATTTATTTATTTGTTTTGTTTCGTAATTATTATGGTCAAATATTAATTATGAAACGAATTATTATGGACACGATATTTTATTGTTTCACGGTAGTCGCCTTGTCGTTTGCTCAAGGACGTAAAATTGAATGATATATTTTTTTTTATAAAGTCAAAACCATTTTCTTTCAAATAAAAACTTGTTTTTATTGAAAACAAAAGTGTTGCTAGGAATAAGTATAAAATTAAATAGTAATATTAGGATATCGAAACATTTTTGTATAGGCCAGAACGATATAGTGGAAACGCGCTCTAAGATCTGAGTAATATACACACCACTACATATGCAAAAATTTCTCCAAGCTAATTTACCTGTAGTGCCCACAGACATGTATATTAAGTAGACAACGCAAGTACCGCGATCTGTATGAAAACCAAGCGTGTCATATTTTTTGTACTGACCTTGACGCGTTATGACGTCACGAGCGCTTTTTAGTGATGGTAATTTCATTTTACGCTAAATCGATTAGGACGCCACTCGCGCGGCGATTCTAGTATCGTCCTATCCCATCGAAGTAAATCGAAAGAAATCAGATCAAACTAGATCTATGTCTAAGAGGTAGTTAAATAAATGAATCGTAATCGATTACTAAATCGATTCAAGACAGAAAAATGATAATTACCATAGACAGAGGAATGATAAAATAAAGTTATAAACCTTTTAATATTCTAACAAGTAAACTAATGTGTTTTAGCTTTTTCTTACATATGCCCATTGAGTTACCATGTACTACGTACTAGAGAGGCCATCGAAAGAAAGTAATGAAACTGTCAATCAATCAATCTTTATGTCCCGTTGCATCGATCCATTTTTCTTTTATGTTCGGGTTACTTGGAAAACTGAAAAAACAAACATAGTCTAAGCAATAAGGAGTTTTCTTAAAAAACTCCTAAGATGACACTTTAACTAATGGCGTCCATGTCATAATATTTATTTTTAGTACCTTTGTATTAAAATACTTAAAAGTTCTAGGTCAAGTCGTATTAAATGACAAAAAAAATCTATGCCTTTTTTTCTGAAAAATTGCTCCTTCAAATTATCATTTTTCTGTTCGATTATAAAATCGATTAGAATCGAAAACTGTTGCATCAAATGAACATCACTAACCACAAAATTGGACAGAAAAATGAGAACAGAAAAATGAGAAGACGCTATTCATTGCTTGTTATCATACGACGCGATCTTTACCGTGCCAAGTAAAAGCCGCAATGTATTCCGAATCATTTCGTATGATTTGGTATCCGTGTTTGTCACGATCGTTTTCCACAGATATTCTTTATTTGATTTTAAAATAAATAGTGCATATTCTGATTAGAAAATTACTTACCGGTGGAAGGAAACATCTCTGCTAACTCGGCCACTCACAGCTGTGGAGTTTCTACAGTTTATAACGGCGCAATTCGGCGTTTTACTTTATTCAGCTTCACGTCTTTCCTTGGCGAACTGCAAGCGCGGACTGAGTGTAGGCCAGCGTCAAGTAAGTTTCATAAACTTAGTTTGGACACGGGAAGTACATACACTCGCTTAGTCTATCTTGATACATGTCTGTGGTAGTGCCCGTGCGCTTCGCTTTCGCTTGGCTGGTCTTGGCGGGGGCACTACCGCGACCGTGCCCCCAGATGTAATAGGGCTATTTTCATTTTAATATCATTTTATTGAATTCAAGTATTCCTATATTTAGTTGTAGTTTGTGAAGAATAGAAAAAAGGTAATTGTTTATATTTCTATTAGAGTAATCTTTAGAAGCAGTACCCCAACAATAAACAACCTCCTTCATGGTACCTCAGAGACCTGCAATGTTCGCCCACGTTGTCCCTACCATAATAGATACAAAATTATTAGTCCTACAGTGCTATTTATTTCCCGTTTATTCTCTCTTAGCTCTATTATTCGGTACCACGGTTAGTAAAATACAAGTTATAAGTACCTAACTATAAATATTTTATGTGAGAATAACATGAATCTCTGATATGGTAAATTATATTTTATCTCTTTAGTGTTCTCATTATTAGAGCAATTTTGTATTGTAAAGTAATTAGAATTTCTCAGTATTTTTTTTATATATACGTATACTTAGCTACATAATGTTTGAATCCATACTTATACTATACTTATATACTTATTACTTATTAATATTATAAATGCGAAAGTAACTCTGTCTGTCTGTCTGTTACTCAATCACGCCTAAACTACTGAACCAATTTTCATGAAATTTGGTATGGAGATATTTTGATACCCGAGAAAGGACATAGGCTACTTTATATCCCGGGAAAATGACGCAATCCCGGAAATCCCACGGGAACGGGATTTATGCGGGTTTTTCTTAGACTGCGCGGGCGAAGCCACGGGCGGAAACCTAGTATAAAATATTTACAAAAATTACATACAAATCACATTGTATTTATTTCCTATGTACAATGTTTAATTACTGAATTTATCTTTAAAATAACCATTTAATCACACTATAATATTACAGAGTACCTACATAATATTACGGTATTCACATAAATGCCAATAAAATTGTTAGCATTAGTTGCTGAGTAATTATTACGTTCCTAGATTGTTGCTATGTTATGTTCGCTTTGATTTATAATTTATGTCAAGATAATCAATTGAATTACGATGATGTGTATTAACACTCGTTATTTTTAAACCTATTCGTATAGGAAGCTAGCAACGTTGACAAGAGAGAATTTTAGTATAGTTGGTTCTTTGATATACTGTTTCTCTTCCTATTTTATTTAGAGTCCGGGCTGTCTGGCTGGCCGCAGTGGTTGCGTTTATTAGTGCGCATCTTATTTGCACAGGAAAATATCCGTAATTTATACCTTTATTTTTAGTACCTTTGTATTAAAATACTTAAAAGTTCTAGGTCAAGTCGAATTAAATGACAAAAAAAATCTATGCCTTTTTTTCTGAAAAATTGCTCCTTCAAATTATCATTTTTCTGTTCGATTATAAAATCGATTAGAATCGAAAACTGTTGCATCAAATGAACATCACTAACCACAAAATTGGACAGAAAAATGAGAACAGAAAAATGAGAAGACGCTATTCATTGCTTGTTATCATACGACGCGATCTTTACCGTGCCAAGTAAAAGCCGCAATGTATTCCGAATCATTTCGTATGATTTGGTATCCGTGTTTGTCACGATCGTTTTCCACAGATATTCTTTATTTGATTTTAAAATAAATAGTGCATATTCTGATTAGAAAATTACTTACCGGTGGAAGGAAACATCTCTGCTAACTCGGCCACTCACAGCTGTGGAGTTTCTACAGTTTATAACGGCGCAATTCGGCGTTTTACTTTATTCAGCTTCACGTCTTTCCTTGGCGAACTGCAAGCGCGGACTGAGTGTAGGCCAGCGTCAAGTAAGTTTCATAAACTTAGTTTGGACACGGGAAGTACATACACTTGCTTAGTCTATCTTGATACATGTCTGTGGTAGTGCCCGTGCGCTTCGCTTTCGCTTGGCTGGTCTTGGCGGGGGCACTACCGCGACCGTGCCCCCAGATGTAATAGGGCTATTTTCATTTTAATATCATTTTATTGAATTCAAGTATTCCTATATTTAGTTGTAGTTTGTGAAGAATAGAAAAAAGGTAATTGTTTATATTTCTATTAGAGTAATCTTTAGAAGCAGTACCCCAACAATAAACAACCTCCTTCATGGTACCTCAGAGACCTGCAATGTTCGCCCACGTTGTCCCTACCATAATAGATACAAAATTATTAGTCCTACAGTGCTATTTATTTCCCGTTTATTCTCTCTTAGCTCTATTATTCGGTACCACGGTTAGTAAAATACAAGTTATAAGTACCTAACTATAAATATTTTATGTGAGAATAACATGAATCTCTGATATGGTAAATTATATTTTATCTCTTTAGTGTTCTCATTATTAGAGCAATTTTGTATTGTAAAGTAATTAGAATTTCTCAGTATTTTTTTTATATATACGTATACTTAGCTACATAATGTTTGAATCCATACTTATACTATACTTATATACTTATTACTTATTAATATTATAAATGCGAAAGTAACTCTGTCTGTCTGTCTGTTACTCAATCACGCCTAAACTACTGAACCAATTTTCATGAAATTTGGTATGGAGATATTTTGATACCCGAGAAAGGACATAGGCTACTTTTTATCCCGGGAAAATGACGCAATCCCGGAAATCCCACGGGAACGGGATTTATGCGGGTTTTTCTTAGACTGCGCGGGCGAAGCCACGGGCGGAAACCTAGTATAAAATATTTACAAAAATTACATACAAATCACATTGTATTTATTTCCTATGTACAATGTTTAATTACTGAATTTATCTTTAAAATAACCATTTAATCACACTATAATATTACAGAGTACCTACATAATATTACGGTATTCACATAAATGCCAATAAAATTGTTAGCATTAGTTGCTGAGTAATTATTACGTTCCTAGATTGTTGCTATGTTATGTTCGCTTTGATTTATAATTTATGTCAAGATAATCAATTGAATTACGATGATGTGTATTAACACTGGTTATTTTTAAACCTATTCGTATAGGAAGCTAGCAACGTTGACAAGAGAGAATTTTAGTATAGTTGGTTCTTTGATATACTGTTTCTCTTCCTATTTTATTTAGAGTCCGGGCTGTCTGGCTGGCCGCAGTGGTTGCGTTTATTAGTGCGCATCTTATTTGCACAGGAAAATATCCGTAATTTAAAGTCATTTATTAACGCGTAATTTTTAATCTTTTGCCTTTAGATAGATCCATCAGACATAATTTTTTATTGCAAGACGTTTTTTTCGTTGTTAAATAGGTGCCAAACGCAATTTTTTATTTCAAAATCATTAAAATGTCATCGAAATAAGTGAAATTCCATCAACATGAGTCCCCGTGAAGGACATACTATGTATAATATTCATTTTACTATTTACAATTTTTTAGCAACAATCTACCATGGTGCCTCCTTTTCCCAACAAACCTCAAATAGGACGTTAATGTAAACTTGATAAAAACCAAATATCATCAAATTCATATTAATACCCAAAAGTGTAATAAATATGAAACAATCTATTAAAAATATTAGTTTACTAATTATTCAATATAAGTATTAAAAAAGGATAATATAAGTAATAAAGTTATTACTTAACTTTTAAGCGGACTCATGTTGATGTAATTTCACTTATTTCGATGACATTTTAATTATTTTGAAATAAAAAATTGCGTATGGCACCTATTTAACAACGAAAAGAACGTCTTGCAATAAAAAATTTATGTCTGATGGATCTATCTAAAGGCAAAAGATTAAAAATTACGCGTTAATAAATGACTTTAAAGTTAAGAATGGGTATAAAGTCAAATCACCAATCAACTTTTAGTTGATACGTGTAATATTCAAGACCAAATATAAAAAATAAAATATATGTAAAACTTGATGATATTTTCGATTATATTGTCAGATCAAAAATATAAAATATTGAAATTGACTCGATAGAAAAAATTCACGAAGTTACCTCTAAATTTCACACTTTTACGTTTTTTACTTGACATGGTAATGCCTATTATGTTCTTTTTTTCATAAACAATTATATTGAAACATTTGTCAGAACTTTGTAAGACCACTTTTTTGTAATTACTTTTAGTTTTGGTTTAATCACGATAAAACACTTTTGGCGCTTACTATATTTTTAATTACGCAAGAAATCATCTTGCATCGCACGTTCTAGGAGCCATAGACTATATACTTATCTAGGAGCTTCAAACATAATTCTATTTCATACATCAGACGCACAGAGTACATTATTATAACTAGGTATAGAGTCTTCAGTCGGGGTCTCCTACTAGCGACATCTATTACGCAATGTTCGAACTACAACTCATTACCTAGAGCGCTCCCCACTCCCCAGGCTTTTCTTTTCAATAATTTCTAGTTTTATAATTTTATTCGATTTCTGGGGGTTAAATCCAAATAAAACACTCAAATGAGATAAATATCATTTATTTCCGCTTCTTTTATTGCAATAATTAAAAGCTTCTACTTGAATGGAGTCTTCAGAATCGAAGTGTTTATTGATACCGCTTAATAATTTATTTGTGGCCTTACACCAACTGAATGTAAAAAATCTGCACGTAATTTTCACTTCTTCGCAATTTGGCACACAACACTTTTTTTCTTCCGCCATTGTAGCAAATCGGAGTCCATGAAATGTAGCCGGGTTCGGATAAAAAACAGAGTTGTCGGAGTCCAAAACAGAGCACAGCCTGAGCACAGGTCAAATAAATGTAACAGAGCCACCAAAGTCCATAAAACAAAGCCAAATCGACGTGAGAAAAACCAAAATAACGCGAAAACCACCATAACAATAAAAATATAAACTTTTTGATTTTTGAACATGACATTGAGACATTGACATTTGACACATGTAATTTGTTTGATCAGAGATGTTGACGTTCCGTTCCAACAAGTATGCGCAAAATTTATTTTATATTATTTACACATACCGAAGACTTTAAAGACTAAAATTCATATAAATTAAGTGATATCTTTACGTTTATAATGTTAAGTATTAAACAAAGATCATACAAGAGGGAAATTCTTACAAATTGTCAAGTAACCTCTTAATACTAAAGTAGAACGAAGCGTTATAAAATTGCAATTTTCGGTTATATACTAATTAGATATTTCCAACTTTTGTATGCAATAGTTTGCTTTTAAAATATTATTTACATTATTTGAGTTCATTATTAAAAATTAATTTCTTACTATTTTATGTATTTATCATTTTGTTCAAAATGCATTACAGGTGGTGCCATCTTATAGCGAATGTTCGAACTATTCCGTGTTCACGATTTTGTACTGAAGTTAAAATGTACTGAGTGAAACGACCCTGATCAGACGCTATCGCTCCGTTGAGACGAGTAGACCATGCTCAAATTGCTGTGCCGCGCGCCGATTTTTTAATAATATTGTTTTAATATTGTTTTTTTGAAAATGGTAAACAACAAAAGAACATTGAAACTTCAGAAACGAGAACTAAAAGAGATTCATATTTAAATGATATCTAACTAATTTTCGAAGATAAGTTAATATACTTAGTATTGTAATCATATTAATAAATAATTATTATTTATAATAAATAATAATTATTATTATTTATTAATATGTATTAATAAAAAATACGACTTGATTCATTTCAGAAACTTTATGCAGGTGAGTTTAGATATCTATTATTTTCGTAAATTCGTTTCCGCGGGCTGAGTATAATTGACGCGACGATCTTAGGTTTACATAGGTACCTAGTTATATGGATATAAATATTTCATTCATAGTTTTACATCAATAAAATCAAGAAAGATTTATAGTATATTTTTTATGAATTATAATATTATTAGCTAAAGCTAAGACATACCTACATACAAACATACAAAAATTCGAAAAGCTATATTTTATTATTTATGTACTTATAGATATTATGTAATATTATTATGTAATACAGATTGTGAATATATTATATATTATATAGGTATATACTATTCACAACCTGTTTACGTTTTTTACTGGAACAACCATAGGAATCTACAAATAGGTAGTTATAATCTACCTACCTATTTGTAGATAAATATGATAATATGTTTCCGCGGGCTGAGTATTGACGCTACGATCTTAGGTATACATATATGGATATAAATATTTCATTCATAGTTTTACATCTATAAAATCAAGAAAGATTTATAGTATATTTTTTATGAATTATAATATTATTAGCTAATGTGTTTGTATGTAAGACATACATACAAACATACAAAAATTCGAAAAGCTATATTTATGTACTTATAGATAATCTATAATATGTAATATTATTATGTAATACAGATTGTGAATATATTATATAGGTATATACTAAAAAACATGCCTAGATATTACTTTGAGTTGTCCGTATGGTGCTGCCGTCCTTTAACTAAAAAGCCGTTAACCAACAAATGGTCAATTTTCAGTTTTAAATGTAGGGTGACAGAGTTCAAAATTCTCTATCTTTCTGTCTAAGAATCATTTCTCTAGCATTAATAGTTATAGAGATATGAAAATATTGTAAGCCGTTAAATAACACAATTTTCAGCGATTCCATAACTTGAAAGCGTCTAACCAACACTACTTCGCTTTTCCTTTAAAGTACCTTAACCGTCAGATTTAATAATTATTTTTTAGCTTTTTACTTGACTAAAAGTAAGTTATCAGATTATACTTGACTATAGGGACGCAAAAGGACTATAACTGCTTTATGATAAGCTTTCATATAACTATTCCAATGGAAATCCTTACCTTATTTGCAGTTACTCGCCCTTAACGCTTTTTTAGTTAAGTAATTTTATTTAGGACAAATTCTAATAACACTTTTTTGCTTAGCTACAAAGCAGCTAACCCTCATTTTTTAGCTAAAAGGCAGTTATCCGATTCTGGCTATGCATCAGTTTTGGGGATGAGAGTGATGATGAAATAATTTCGCCCCCAAGCAGAGTACCGATTGCTTTTGATTTTCTTTTACAAGACGTATTATTTCTGATCAAGTTTACTAAGTTTTAAACAATCTAGCAGCTAAATTACGGAAAATATAACAAGTCAAAGTTACGAAAATTTGGTAGGTAGTGGTTACGACAGTGCGAACTTTCAATCGTACTTCTCTGTTTAGACTCTGATTTGTCTCTGTAACCGAGAAAGAGTACATAGGCAGTCTATACTATGTATTTAATTTTTAAAACGATTTATTAATTATGTAATTTACCCCTTGGGTGGAATTAGTAATCGACTGTCAAGCAATGTACTAGAGATGGTAATACAAAAATTGTTATGAGTACACTACCTTTGACCCGCTGACGGGGAGACCATTTTGCCACTATTGCTATTTTTTCTTTTCTTTATATTAGATTATTAAGATTTGTATTTTTTTACATGGTAGCAAATAAAAAGTTTTCTACCTCCTGCTATTTTCCACATATTCTGGTATATTATATTTTCTAAATGTGGATGAAAGACAAAGTCAGCTTCTAATCATTTGATAAGCGGTTCTACATTATTTATTAAGAGCATCCCACATGTAAGAGCTTGAAGCCCTATTTAAACCAGGGTGTTTTTTCAAAAGCCTCGTGCACAAGTCTTAAATTTTTTTTCAGGAAACGATTTATGTTTACATTGTTTGTGGTTCTAAATGTACTCACATATCCGTGACTCGTATGATGGCTTCGCAGAAGAGTATTTATAAAATAACGTTATAATTGCAATTCTAAATGAAAATACGGTTCCAAAAAGAAAAGCGAGAAGATTTATCTATAATCTTAACCCCTTAATGAGCCTCTGTAATGAAATAAACGTGAACATGACGAGAAATAAAGGTTAATTTTATCAACAACTTAAAAGAGTCATTTAGTAAAAGAGTTACAATACTTGTTACTCACAAACAGACGCAAAACCATTAATTTAGATAGTGTTTAAATCCTTAATACGTAAACCTAAAAGCTTTTGATCCATTTCCTTTCCATTGGTTGACCTAGAGGATGTAATTCCCGAGAGCAAAGCCTCAGACAGCAGCAAATTTTTAACATTAGTAAGATTACAATTTAGTACAACTATATAGAATCATAGTACAAAAGCATCTAAAAGCCCTTAACCGTTGATTATAAAGTTATTGAAATTTAAATTAAAGCGAAAGTCATAGCTTAAAAGTAGTTATAGTAGCTTAACGACGTTTTAGGTAAGCATTTTATTACTAAATAAAAAAAAAATCACAAAATGAAAATAAAAATACTAAATTACTTAGCTAAAAAGTCGCTATGGTATGTTAACGGCCGTCTTGTCCAGTAAATAGTTAAAATTTTCAGATTATATGCTGAACTAAACGAGAAAAATTGAATTTAAAAATAAATTATAACAGTTTCTGGGTAAAAACTATTATTTATATATAATATAATTAAATTTCGATCGATGTATCTCACAATAATTATTCTAAGTGTCATAATTTTTAAGAAATAACGATTTCCGTGTTTTTTGCCATTTACTCGAAACTCACTTCGTGGGCTTAACGGCTTTCTAGTTAAAGGGACGGCAGGGTGGAGGTAAGTCCCACGAAAATCGTTATTTGACGACTTTTTACAAATGGGTCTCACACAGTCACACTATCCATACCTACTAAATTAGCTTAGCTTACAAAAAAAATTAGCTGGTAAATTAGCTTGGAGAAATTTTTGCGATTGTAGTAGTGTATGGTCAGCAAATAAAAAAAACAACATTTTATTTTTAGTTTTTATTATAATATATAATATATGGGATTTTAAATCTAATATCTAATATCTAATATTCTAATATTCTAATATCTGATCTGATAATATTATAAAGGCGAAAGTTTGTATGGATGTATAGATGTTTGTTACTCTTTCACGTAAAAACTACTGAACCGATTACAATGAAATTTAGCACACATATAGAGGGTAACTTGGATTAACACATAGGATAGTTTTTATCCCGGAAATCCCACGGGAACGGGAACTATGCGGGTTTTCCTATGCAAACGCGGGCGAAGCCGCGGGCGGAAATCTAGTCTAGTCTAGTATATCATAAAGGCGAAAGTTTGTATGGATGTATGGATGTTTGTTACTCTTTCACGTAAAAACTACTGAACCGATTACAATGAAATTTAGCACACATATAGAGGGTAACTTGGATTAACACATAGGATAGTTTTTATCCCGAAAATCCCACGGGAACGGGAACTATGCGGGTTTTCCTTTGCAAACGCGGGCGAAGCCGCGGGCGGAAATCTAGTTAAACTATATGTGTTTCTCCTCTGAAAAAGATGAGACTTTATTTTAATATTTGCACATTTAACATACGTATAACTTTTACATTAACAATTAACAATATAAAGTTACAACACTTACACACAAATTAAACACTTCAACAAATATTATAACAATAATAACAAATAATAACAACAATCAACAAATACAAAATTTAACAATTACGTAATAATTATAACTTTTGAATGAAATGTGTGCTTTATGTTCTAACGGTACCAAGCGACTGACGAAAGACTGCACGTGGCACCTGCGGACAGCGTAAACTGGTTTATTCTGGTTTTGTGCGTGTTTCCACTTTCAACTATCAAGTGACGATTTATTTATTTGTTTTGATTCGTAATTATTATGGTCAAATATTAATAACGAAACAAATTATTATGGACACGATATTTTATTGTTTCACGGTAGTCGTCTTGTCGTTTGCTCAAGGACGTGAAATTGAATGATAATTATATTTTTTTTTTATAAAGTCAAAACCATTTTCTTTCAAATAAAAACTTGTTTTTATTGAAAACAAAAATCAGAGTGTTGCTAGGAATAAGTATAAAATTAAATAGTAATGTTAGGATATCGAAACATTTTTGTATAGGCCTGAACGATATAGTGGAAACGCGCTCTAAGATCTGAGTAATATACACACCACTACATAGTATGCAAAAATTTCTCCAAGCTAATTTACCTTGTACTAATATTATACTAATGTTGTACTAATATTATAAATATGAAAGTAACTCTGTCTGTCTGTCTGTTACTCAATCACGCCTACTGAACCAATTTGCATGAAATTTGGTATAGAGATATTTTGATACCCGAGAAAGGACATAGGATAGGTTTTATCCCGGAAATCCCACGGGAACGGAAACTATGCGGGTTTTTCTTTGACTGCGCGGGCGATGCCGCGGGCGGAAAGCTAGTATATAATATCTACACAACAATATAACATTCATTCAAATCATACAAACAAACAGACAGATTTTTTTACGGATTCGTGCTCTATACTGTTTCCCTAATATTGTTTTTTTGAATATATTACATACGTACATACACTTTTTTTACTGTTTTATTATATGTATAGATTATCATCAATAATTATAAATAAAAAATAATAATGAATTATCATATTACATAATATTTCAACTTCACTGTTTTATATAATTATTTCATTAATATACTACCGAAAATACGCGTTGAACGAGCGAAGAATATTGTGTTTAATTTAGCGTCCGATGAACTTTACGTGTACGATGAGCCGGGTGTATGATGGAAGAATGATTGCGCGCGGCATGGCGCGCTATGGCCCCGCCCATTAAACTATAGAAATTCTCTGGCTTTATGCCCCCTCTTAAGTATATTTTCCTGTGCGCACTAATAAACGCAACCACTACCGCCAGCCAGACAGCCCGGACTCTAACCGAAATAGCAAGAGAAACAGTATATCAAAAACCCAACTATACTAAAATGACTTTTTTTAAAACGTTACTAGCTCCCGTACCATATATGTATCATAGTAGCTGTGCCCCAAGCTTACCCGGGAACTAAACCACGGACAATAACAGACTTTCATTCCCTATTTCATCCCCTTTGAGTTTGATAATTGAAAAAATAAAACATAGGTAGTCTTTGTTTGACCCTGGGTTCATCGATGTTAATAGCAAATTTCATCCAAATCGGTGATTTTGTTTAGTCTTAAAAATGTAATAAACTTCCTCAATAACGAAAGTAATCTTGAAACTAGTAGATATTTTGAGAGATAAGGAGTACCTTTCTGCCGACAGGCTCCGCCCGCGTAGTCAAAGGAAATTGCTATAGGAATTAGATGAAATCTAGCAACTATTTAGTTTTTTTTTCATTTAAACAAAGCCCCATAAAGTCAATACATACAAAACAAATACAAGCAATGCATGCAATGTAGGTAATTATTTATGTTCATTCATTTTAATTCTCCAGAGTTCACGTAAAAATGGGAGCTTTCTAGAAGATTAATCTGAACTGTTACCGCAGATTTCACAACAAAATATAATTCTTTTTGAAACATTGCCAACATTGCTCGTTGTTTGCACAGAGTAAATTAAATTAAATACAATGATTTGGTGTATAAAAACTCTACATTAACTAGAACATAACTTTATTTTTTTAACTTCTTATTAAGTAATTTAAATGCATAAATTTTTCTTAGGGTGTTAACATACATAGTTTATCCTAGAAATAATACATATTCTTAAGACATAACGAGTTGGCTCCAATCAAACGCTGTTTTTTTTTTTGTTGATGAAGATGTAAATAATTACAGTACCTATTGTATTTTATGTAAAAATATTTGACAACAATTTTGTAAAAATGTTTGTGTGGTTTATCGAAAATTAATAATTTCTCCCTTCATGGTTAATTAACGAGTAAAAACTTTCATTTCAACATTTGAAAAAACAAACGCAGCCTGTTTGATCTTCTATTTTATCCAATTCGATGCTCTGGTTCAGACTTTTACTTTTATAATATTAGTATGAATATCTTCAGTATGTACTGGAACTGTTGCCCCTCATTGCTACGCTCATTCGTCTAACGGGAGTAGTAAGAGGTCTGGTTGCTGGAGGATGTCTTGATCTAGTAGGTCGTGGCGGAAGCCTTGAATCCGTGCTAGCACGCGCGCGAAATTCGTCAATAGTCTCACTGGAGGAATTCGAATCGCTACGAATCACGCCTCGCTCTTTTTCTTCTTCCTCGAAATCAAATTCGGTCCAACGACGGCCTGAAACAGATTTAATTTTTTTCGTTTTGCTTTCGTTTTGCATTCGTTTTTCTCATGTTTATATTCTGTGAAATTCTATTGTATTTTAATATTTCCAGTACTGAAGAAAATATATTATTTAAGTATGCATTCATTAATATTAGTCGAAACAGAAGTTTCGATGTTATCTAGTCTATCGACTTATCGACGACATAAAAATTTATCGACCGCTGTAATTTTGTTCAGCGCATAGGTATTTTATCTATGTAATTTCAATTTAGCCCAAAACTCAGGTCTCAGTTATTTATTGGACCTTGTTCGTTTTAATGAAATGATTAATTTGTTCTTATCGATAGGTTACCGTATGAGCTCTACTAACAATCTAAAGGTCGATTCTATTCATTTCAAGAAAATCCATCAGCGTTATAGACGTAGGCATATTGGATGGAATACCATTACATTGTTTTTCAATAGAGAGATATAATCTTTTTGTTAAAATTTGAATAGCTATACAGACTTATTAAATGTCATATTAGATGATATTTAGAACTAGCGGTCCGCCCCGGCTTCGCCCTTGGTACATGTTTACGTTTTCTTTTCATAAAAACCATCCTCGTTCTTCAAGGAATAGTATAAAAAATGAATTATCGAAATCGGTCCACCCGGTCACGCGTGATAGGGATTCATTTTTATAATCTTATATATAAAATTCTCGTGTCACAATGTTAGTCTGCATACTCCTCCGAAACGGGTGGACCGATTCTCATGAAATTTTCTGTGCATATCGGGTAAGTCTGAGAATCGGCCAACATCTATTTTTCATATGTACCACGGGCGAAGCCGGGGCGGGCCGCTAGTATACATATAGATATTGTTTTATTCTAATTTCTATTACTGTGGTTCGATTTGAAGGTAAGAATTAGTGCCGTCTTTGACTGTAACACAGACATAATAATAATAAAATGAGATATATTAAACCACTTACAAAGAGACGTAGCCGAAACTGTTGTAGGCTCTGTAGTATCGGAGAGTGGTCTTCCCAACGCAGTCGGCAGGTCAGTATCGCTGCGGCCTCTGGACCATTTACTGCCAACCCTCCAAAAACGACGGGCATCTCTGAATACGCCATATACCTGTAATAATATATGTAATCATTGCAGCATTTTATCAAATATTGAAGATACTTGGAAACCCACACATCATTTGACTGAAAACAAAATTTTTACTTAATAAAGCATCAATTTCCGTGGAGGTCGAAAGGAATCCAAAAATAATTACCTATGTCACTATTTTTGCATCTCCTAGCATCAAAAGATAGGTATAATATGTATTAATGAACCCACAGAATGAATCTAATTCGAATAAATAACAATTAAATGGGAAAATGCGCTACGCATGTAGTAGCTACGCTCTACATCTACAATATAATATATTCAAAAATAATTATACCTAAAATTTCTCAAATAAGAAAATAGGTGAAAAAATAATAAAACAACGATTTCCTCGGAGCTCGATAGGACCCCAACAATTATGTGTGTTACACATCAAAGGATATGTAAATAAGATAAAAATAAACAAACAAAACATATGAAAACTCTCTACCCTTGCTCTACGGCCTACGCGTAATAATAAAGAGCAAAATACCTTTTTATCTTTATATTTTCATCAATATTTTTGAAGCTAGTGCATACTTGAACACCTGATGTATACGGATTATGATGTTCTAATGTAGACTAACAACTTGAAAGGCCGAATATCCTTCCAAGACAAACGATCGAAATACAGAAGGATTAGGTAATTGTTATTCATCGTCGCAAACAAACTTTAACCCCTGTCAGGAATCGGACGTGTGAACGTGTCACGTGTTTAATCGGAAAGCAATTAGAATTTTTGTTGAATTTTGATGAGAAAACATCTCTGCCTTTAAATGTATAAATATACTTTGTGTTTTGTTTTTTTTGTAGGTATGCCATATCGTAAATTTGCTCATTTCATGAAATGATTGATCATTTCACGAAATGGTCGCATTTCGTGAAATGACCAACATAGTTTGATCAGATTGTTAAATCATCAATGTTTCACGACTTGGTCATCCACATTTGGCCAGATCGTATAAAATATAGAGAGTCCATAAAATATTTAAAAAAATCAGAATATTTTAAGAACTTGTTTATTGACATTAAGTTAGTGCCGCGGTAGCGGCCGGCGAATGCCAGAAGCGAATGGTTTTTGCAATAGAAAACAGTTAGGTTAGATTAGGTTAGACTTTAATAAACAACGCACGAGCCGAGCGAGCAAAGCGAGCGTGCCGCGGCAGCGGCCGGCGAGTGCCAGAAGCAAATCGCTTTTTAAAAAAGAAACAATTATAATAATATAGTAGGATATATTATAAATATAGTTATGTATAGGATTTTAGACGCATTTTTTCTTCAATGTAAGATATCCGCATTTTCCATAGTAGGTACTCGAACCCCTTCGTCGTAAATTCTTTGCTATGACTTTCTTCATATTGTAATTAAACGAATTATGAAGTTTATATTTTTGGTTTTATGGCATTCAAATGCTTTATAAATATAAATTTATAAAGAATAGAAAAAATTCGATCACGAGGCGGGACTCGAACCCGCATCCTTCGCGCCATTCCGGGGCGGATGCCTCACCAAAATCCACTCAGCCACTCGTGACCCGCCCGAGTGATCGAATTTATTCTATTCTTTCAGTTTTATGTGTCTGAAGGGACACAATTATGAAGTTTTTAACTGCGAATAATTAAATTTTCGCCAGCGGCCGCCATCTTATCACATAAACACAGCGCTTGCAGCGCCTCTACCAAAAATTAATGTAACTATTTTACGATATGATCAAATAACTTTGATCATTTCATGAAAAAACCGCGCGTTTAGTTGGCCATATCGAGAAACGATTTCTTATCATTGATCTGCTCAAACCACGTCATCATTATGTGGCCAATAGACATCAACCATTTCATGAAATGCGACCATTTCACGAAATGATCGATCATTTCATGAAATGAGTAAATCTACGATATGGCCACGACATGTACATAAGGCTATGATATAAGTTTACGAACGTTGAAACTTAAAGTTTGAAAATATGCCTACATATTCTCACTTTTCCCGAAGCACGTGTGTGGCGTGACAACATCAAAGCACAGTTAAAAGCTTTGCTCATAAGTTGTCATTTTATGTTCATCATGTTAATTGCTACAATCATGGCACAAAATAGAGAGAGTAATCATAGGTTTAATAGTTTCTAGCGTACGCGTTAGCTATTTGCTAATAGCAATCATAATTATTCAGAGTAAAAAACACTGACGTTAAAATATTTATATCAGTAATTTTACTCACTTACCTACTCATTATTATAGTGGGTAAGTAGATGATTTTATGGGTACCTAATATGTTTGTAGGTACTTTCCCTGTATTTAAATGAATGTCATTTTTCATTTTAAGCTACCACATAAATTAATTTGATAACTTATTTGAGTTAGGAATGGGATTAATTAATAGTAGGTATGATGAATTATGATTTATGAAAAATGACACTAAGTAGGTATATTGAATAAAACGCAACATGTAGGTACCTAAACTTTTAAGTGCGTAGGTATTAAAAAAACCTAATTAATTTCAAACTTTTTAAAAGCCATTTTCCGGTAAATTAATTTTAATTACAATTTATGTCATCTTTACGTAGACCACGTTTACCTTTTAACCAAACTCTTTGATGTTGCTCGACGTAATAATTTCTCTCTAAAACAAATTATGGTTACGCGGCAAGCTGCTAATTAAAATAAATTAAATGGGGATTTTATAGCCAACTCTCTAAAGGAAACACAAAATAAGTACGAATATCATGAAAATAAGAGAAAATGAATTTTCTCTTTGAAATCACAACGTACGAAGACTAACAACTTTTTCCTTAATGTTTCATTTCAAAGTAAAGGCAATTATTCTATATAAATTATCAATTATTGGACTAGACATAATAGAACAAGAGATGGTGTTTACAACATTTTGTAACTACAATTATTGCTATTCTAAAATACAATTATCTCATATTCATAAAACGTACCTGATCAATACTTTCTCTGACAGATATTTCGTGGAAGCAAACGCAGCCTATTTCCTTACTTCGGCGTTGTCCTTCTTCAGTTGTCACCATACGATCGCCAACTTGATCTATCTTGTTGCCAACTAGGACTACCGGAGTTTCATGAATATTGTCCTAAAATTTTATGTAGCTTTATTTAAATCCATACAACAGTGCACCAGTAGGGGCCAGTTGTGAAAATGGACCAGTGGTGGAATTCAATCAAAAATTCGAGGGTTTGACAAACGTAAATAAATGACAATAAATTTCTAAATTTTATAAACATTATTCACAAAATCAAAAGCCCTACTTTTCAACCATCACCTTCTATGAAAACGACGCAAGTCGCGGCAGCGAACACATGGTATTATTATATTTGACAGAATATAATAATAGGTGGGTATTTTATAGCTCCTTCTTCCTTTCGGGTACTTAAAGTTCCAACTCAAAATATATAATTTTAACAGCTCAAATTTAAAATTCATTCATGCAAATTAATAATGCATTTGCCTTGTAAAATATAAATTTGAATGATTCACTCACACAGAAATGTAAAAACTTTTTAGTCCCATTGAATGTTCACGGGACGAAAAGTTTTCAATAATATCTGTTGTATTTATTCCTCACTTTCAAAATGTTTAGAAATGAGATATCTTTATGTTACGGTGAAGTTGAGAAACAATGGAAAATGGAAATACGAACCTTGTTATGAAAGTTCCACCAACAGTGAAGCAGATTTATTAATTCAAAGTAGATTTTTGCTAACGGATCAATTTGCATTTCAACTAGAAAATTATGCGCTTAATGATATTTACAACTTTGGACACGTCCTAATGAAATAATTATAGATGGAATTAATAATAGAAATGAGGTCATACTACCCTATTTTACTGACCTTTATAGACGAGGCAAGCCTACGTCGTCTCTTATTATAGTTAATTAAAAACTTCAACCGGTGGCATTCATCAAAAGAACATTTATCTGTTACAGAATATACTAAGATGAATGCCTCTGCCCATTTGATGTTACTCTCTATATTAGAGAATTCACTTTCCTGAAATAAATCACAATTGAAAAAAGGTTAGAATCTTGAATAATTATGACGCTACCTGTCGAATTGTATTGGATAGGTAGTTGATACTGTGGTTAATATTATCAATGTTAATGTAACGTTATCATTAAATTATTTTCCTGTGCCAACTTTATGAGGTAAACTATTCAGATAACAATAGGTATGTACCTAATTAATCTAGCGGATATCATAATCGACTTACAAATTTGTTTGATGCTTCTCATGAGATATAGGTATATTAGAACTCGAATCTACTCACGTGAGGTTCACCAGCTGAGTCGAGTATTTCAAAGTAAACCGCTTCGTTGTCAATTACTGTTTGGAATGCATATATCTTCTCTAAATTGGGATCGTATTCGCCGATAAAACGCCGAGTTATAAATCGTACGACCAACGCTATAAAAAGCATGTGGAAGAATTTATTTTAAAATATACGTGAGTATTTTAATAAAATGTTTTAATAACAATGAAGTTTATAACTACCAGACTTTCCAACACCCGATTGGCCTAAAACCATAACTTTAAATGGTTTAGATTTAGGAGACAGCTGTACAAGCTTGGCGAGGGAAGACTTAGGGGATGCCATTGACGAACTGATTGTAACTAATGTAGCCATTTTTGAAAACTATCTGAAACAGAAATTACAATGAAAACGAATACAACGGTTATGATTCATGTTGTTTTGGAAACAAAAATAATGTTTTGACTTAGCCAGTTCTATGACTCAATAATTATGTATTATTCGGTACCCCCCAACATTCTACATCGGTGGTAGTATAAAAAGTGACTACTTAGTTATAAGATAATGTAAAAGTAGGACTCGCACAATCGAGGGTGGTTACGTACGAGTTCTACTCGCACTTGGCCGGTTTTTTCTTTTCATATAAGAACAAAATACCAAAATGCTGCTTGTACTTCTATGCTTTACTTTGTTTCTTTACTTTAATTTCACATATAGCCTACTCACAATAATAAACATGAGGTCAATACATAGTCAATAATGAATCTAATTTATATTTGAACAGTACAGAAAGTAATAATGCCCATAATTTCAGGGCAATTTAATATATTGATATATAATCCATAGATAGGGTTTATTATATTAGCAAGATATTATAATCTAATCAAAAATCATGAAAAAGAACTTATAAATGGGATACTTACTTTATATTCAGGAAAGCTTTAGAAATTCTCAACCCAACTTATGTTTTAATTAACTTAAAGTTAAGTTAAAAACCTAAGATTGAAATTCATTAGTACTGTACGTTCTATCCCGAGGCCCTGTAGTGTGAAGCTTCCCTGGTTTCATCATATCAATTTGGTAAAGTTTTAATTAACTTCACATTTTGTACATATTATGATGTTTAAAATTAATTTGATAGGTATGTCCGGAAGAGACATAAACCATAACCATTTTCTTGAAGCAGAGTTTTAAATATTATCTAGTAATCATTGTTTGCAAGTTTGCGTCCCAGAAGACACAATATTTCTACGATGTTGTTTACTTGTTTTAATGAGGGTTACATAATATCGGAATAGGCGTAGGAAAATTTGTTATTCTGTTTACCTATTGAAATGGAAAACCCCGATGAGTTAAAAGCTTAATCACAGTTTATTTATGATTTTAATTTGCAAGTGTATGTTGTGTTAAGTTTTTAACATAACTTGTAATTTCTCAAATCCTTCCAAACTAGAAATCTATTGCTAGAAATGTTGCAATTAATTTCTTTTCACAAAAGAATGTTGATTAAGTTTTGAATTGTGGGAATGAACGGCCGTGGCGCCCTGAGGCCTGAATGGTAGTTTTATTGAAAATCTGTGGTCTGTGTCTCAATAAAAATGCTCCGTGCTATAAACTTATTCAGATGTTTTATTGTAAACATAAGACACATCTGCTCAAGCATTCTTCCGTCATATGGGTATAAAAAATTATTTACTACGTACTAAATACTCTCAGATCTACCGGATTGTGGAGAAAAAATCATATTGTGGGTCAGACCGTTTTGGAGTAGGTTAGGTACAATTACATTTTGTGATTTTCGGATAAAAGCAGGAAATTATATAAAAAAACATTTACCTATATTTAATAAAAATCTAATAATATAGCTATCTAACACGTCATCATATATTATTAGTATATTTAATAACGTTATTGTAAACATTAAACTTTCAGTAGTGTTTTCAAAACATTATTTTTATTATATACGATATGATAACTTGTAACATCTGCTGAATTATTCATGATACTACACTGGTTCTTAGTAATCAAACTATTTTTGACTGGACCACGCGACTGAAATCGTCGCGATCGTCTGATGCGTACAATTACCTTTCAAATACGCACATGTATGTAAATATTATATGTACCTATATGCACATGTATGGAAAACGATTATAAATAAAAAAAATATTTACTTAAATAACGAACGTAATTAACGAGAATATATAAAATTACTCGATCTGTGATCTATAAATTCCCGTTTAAACGAATAAAAGAAGATGCTAAGTATAAAATTAAAATACATTATAATTACCGACTTTTATCGTTTTGTATATTTTTTTGATGGATAGGAAATTCGGTTTAAACCGCGGGAATCTACAAGGTGGGAACGGTCATTTGACAGTCCGGAGATCAACAACAACAATTATACATATTTTTTGACATTGATAATAATTGGACACTTAAAAATCTCTTTTGGGATAAAATTTAATCTTAAGAAAGTAAATAATACCTACATTATACAAGTATGTATAGCAGTCCGTATTATATACCATACATGTTATACATGTAAATAAATAATTAATAACTTCCGATTATCGAGATTTTATTCATAAATTATTCTTGAAACCAATGAGAGTGACGGAAAATTGAAATGGAAAAAAACAGGTAGGAATTTTTATTTTAAGATTTCATATGAATATTTCTATTGCATATGGAGTAAAGTAAAAACATAAGGTATTTTTAATGCTGAAAAGAATAAGTAGAAAAAAATATATTTATTCACTTACTAAAGTAGGGTCCATCGCTTTATTCACATTTTAAAGAAATCGAAGAGATAAATCTATGTTATATTCGATGGTAAATTTTCGAACAATATTTCAAGAGCAAACACACGAGTGAATTGCCGCAACCGCCGTAAGCTACTGCTTTTGCTTACTGCGGTGTAGTTTGGTCTTTATAGGGAATGCAATCCCGATCCCGCGGGATCCCGATGTCGCGAGATCTCGTGTAATTTTTCGGGATCAATCCCGTCGCATCATATGACGAGATCCCGTTCGAGATTGACGGGATTGGGCGGCAGTGGTCAGCGACGCAACACACAACCACTCGGGGCGCAAGCTTTTCAATTTTTCCTAATTTTTCCTAATTCCCTTGAAATAAGCTTATTGTTTTGATTACCTAATTTACCTACATTAATTTCCTTACAACCTGATTATTATTTAGTTGGTAAGATTAAGATTAAGAATAAAGGTTTTTATTTTCTTTCGAGTTATATGTTATTTTAGTTAACCTCACTAGGCCATCCATAAATTACGTCACACGTTAATAGGGGGGCAGGGTATCATCTTTATGTGACATAATGTGACAAGGGCAGGGGGGATCAAATTAAAGCTTTGTGACGTGACATAATAAAACGAAACGAAATTTTTACGTGAGCAAAAAACTTAGAACAGAAAATTTTTAACCTACCGACCTATATGTATTTATTAATAATTTCGCACTCTCGCTATAAGATTATCTCTTACGCAACAACATTTAATTCCTAGAGTCATGTTGTAATGCAAGTGGGACACTAAAATTTACGATTTTTAAAATTTTCGATATTTAAGATTATTTAATAAGTAAAAATAAGTAAAAAATGAAAATAACTGTTTTCTTTTGATTATTTTTAGATACATGCATAAGTTTGAAAAATGTGTGACGTCACATTAGGGGGGACGCGGTACTAAAAATGTGACAACCTGTGACAAGGAGGGGGGAGGGGTTGATAAGTTCTAAAATACGCGTGACGTGATTTATGGATGGCCCCCTATCACAAACAAGCAGTTATTAGCTTTTTCAGTCATCTGAATTCAACATTTTTTTTTAAATTAGACGGGATCCCGAAAATTCCGGGATCCCGCGGGATTGATATTTCTAATCCCGCGGGATCCCGAATTTGCAATCTCGAGTCGGGATTGCATTCCCTAGGTCTTTATTACCTCTAGACGCTAAGGGCTTCGTTCCTTTTGTAATAAATAAAATATTGACGTCACATAAATATATATGAGTTGGTAGGTAACTATATGTATGCTAAAATCTGTTTACGATCCTACGTGATTTCCAATATTTTGAAAATCACATACCTACTTATTTAGAAGACAATATGGTTCAATATTTCAAGTAGGTATGTATTTGGTTTCCTCATTAAAAAGTTAAGGATGAGATGAGACATTATATTATCTCAAACAATCTAAAATTAGAAGTTATTCTGCGAAGCTTTTATAAGCTTGATAATAGGGAGATATATTATTTTTGTAAAAAATATCTACGTAGGTATAACTATTAGAACTTTTACTTTTAACTTTATTATTGTATAATGTCATCATAGAGATCAGCAAGATTATTTATGTCATACTTAATACAAATTTATATGGAATATTTTTTCTTTTCGATTTTCTTTCAGCAATTATAAATAATACATAAAAATTTTGTTAACTATAAACTAGTAGAATTTTTAAGGTGTATTGATAAAATGTGACTATGAAATAATCAACGATATTATTACTGTTATAAAAGTAATCTATACTATAATACAGTCGACTCTCGTTAATTCAAACCTGCGATAATTCGAACCTCTCTATAATTCAAAGTTATCACGAGGTCCCTACAAAATCTCTTTATATTTCGAACTAAATCCATACATTTTTGTACACTTGGTAATTCGAATGAAAATATCATTGCTATTTAACAAAACGACGCGTTAATTCGAACTCATCGGCCGCGGCGCCCAACACTCGACAATTCAAAGTTGCATAGAGAAAGAGGCGGAAAGATTGTAAGCAGGTATAGTCAGGTAGGTACATTTTGCGACAAGTTCAAACTTGTTCAATGAGCCGTTGTTTTTGTTATGATTAGTTTACACTTCTCACGAATTGGTATGTTTAGTTATCATTCGGTTACTGTAGAATAGCATTTAATCAATAATAATTGATTAGGTAACAATTAATAATTCGAAGTTTTATTTATTTTCTCTCACAAATTTCGAACCATTTGATATTTCAAACTCTTGATAATTCGTAATATTTTGAGCATAGAAATCTAAATAACAAGACACATAGAAGTGCTATAATGTCATAATTCGTATGAAAACCGCTGTCGCCAAAATCAAGCCTTTTATTGGACAGCTTGATTTTAGTGAAAACTAACTTAAATATTAAATTAAGCTTTTTAATATGTATCTTAACGCACGAATTTACGGTTTATTTTAGAATAACATCCCTAAGTATATGAGACGTTTTGTTTATTTTTGCTCCAATACGCAAAAATTCGGCTTTTCTACAACAGAGGTTGTCAATTTTCAATAGATATAACTTTGAACATAAACTCATAGAAATAAGGTTGAAATTTGTGTTAAACGTGATAATAAGAATGGTCGACTGTGTCATTCATTGTTATTTCGATTACTATGGTGACACTCGTAATACTTGTAAATATTCTATAATTTTAAGGAAAAACGGCAATATTTATACCTAAACAAAAATACTTACCGGTGAAATTTTATTCCTTTATTAGTATAATTACAATTTATGGAAGAATTTCCGCACTGGGAAATGCTGTAACACACCATGTTTACTCACGCACGTGTCAGGAATGAGGAACAACTGAACAAGCGACCACCAAGCGACGAACAGACTTGTGGCATGGTAACCACCTGAGCGGCGACAATGTCACGCGCGCTTACGACTTCTATTGCCTTGTTATTTAGATTTCTATGATTTTGAGAGTCCCTCGAGTTTCGAATTAACGAGAGTCGACTGTATTATATAGCTGAAGAGTTTGTTTGTTCGAACGCGCTAATCTCAAGAACTACTGGTCCGATTTGAAAATTTTCTTTCGGTGTTAGATAGCCCATTTATCGTGGAAGGCTATTTTATGCTATAATATTTCATCACGCTACAACAGGAGCGGACCAATGCGGGTAAATCACAGGGGCACAGCTAGTTTATTATAAAAAGAGTAGATACCTAATTGAACAACACTCGGGGACTGCCGCGGTAGAGCTATTGCATAGCATGCCTTCAAGCCACACTTCCGTGTCCGTCGGAGTGGGGAGCGTGAGGTTTTTTCGTTACGGAATTTCTCGATTCGGTCCCCGCGCTCAAGGCCCGCGATAGAAGCTATGCAATAGCTTAATAAACTTTCAATATAGGTTTGTAACAATATCACTACAGCTGTAGTCATATTGTTATATATTATGAAAACAATTCAAATTCTTTCAAAATCGCATCTGTAGTGGGTCTAGAAAGCATAAAGCGGGTGATCCACTGGCGAGCCGACGAGCCGACGGTTTAGATCGTTGACTCGTTGGCTCGTCGAATCGCGTTGGTGATCCATTAGCGTACCAAACAGTTTACTCTCATCGTTGGCGAAGTCATGGCGTGTTACTTGGGGGTACTTTTAAATCAAGAGAAAGAACAAAAAAAGAAGAAAAGACGCAGATATTGAATGGTGTTTTTAATATCAGATATTGTACCGTTGGGATCATGTTTTTGGTAGATCTCTAAAAGTTTATTGTACGCGGAAGTTTTTAGCAATTTATTTTTATAGTCTCTGCTGATGTACTTCCATAGACAATCATGTTCCTAAAAACATTTTATAAATTCCGACACAAACTCGCGACGAAACGAGCGTAAATCCATTTTTGTAGCTAGACGCAGCGCGTGCGGTCTACACGAAAGTCGCAAAAAGACTGTAGGCTCGCCGGCTCGCCTGATCCACTGGCGGTTTTCTGGACCGCGGACTTAGAATTTCAAGCATGCACAACGAGCCAGCGAGCAAATTCGCCGTTCTTTAAGCCCGCAGACTTTTAAGTGCTCCATTGGCGGTTTAGACCTTTGGCTCGCGAGTTCGTTAGCGTACCAGCGGTTTTGCTCGCCAGTGGATCACCCGCTTATAGGACAGAGTAATTATCGCCTCCATAATTTAAGTAAGGACGAAGTATTTCAAACAATGTAATATTGTTTCATATTGAACTGAAATATTTTTAAACATTTTCTACTTTTTGTATCGTGCGAACTAAATCTAAATTATCAGGTGTTTCAGTTCCACACCGCCACTCCTGATAACAATAAAACATGGTGGTACTTAATAATATTCTAATCAGGGCCGTAATAAAAGCTCAGTGAAAGCGTAAGGCTTCTACAATATGGAACTTTTTACAAACAAACAACAAATTATATTTATTCGAACAAAATAAACATTTGATCGAAATAATAACTTACGTGGGTAGTACCTACAAAGGTAGTACCTACATTAAAGAAGCTCCCATCCATGACAATGATGACAATTATATAGTTATAAATTTATAAAGAATAGAAAAAATTCGATCACGAGGCGGGACTCGAACCCGCATCCTTCGCGCCATTCCGGGGCGGATGCCTCACCAACTCAGCCACTCGTGACCCGCCCGAGTGATCGAATTTATTCTATTCTTTCAGTTTTTATGTGTCTGAAGGGACACACCGCGCGCCATCTATTGAGATGATTAACAACCATTTCAACCAATATGAAGCACTTTTCAGTGAATACAATATTGTAACGATGGAACACGACCTTTTTTTGTTGAATTTATATTTTTGGTTTTATGGCATTCAAATGCTTTATAAATATAAATTTATAAAGAATAGAAAAAATTCGATCACGAGGCGGGACTCGAACCCGCATCCTTCGCGCCATTCCGGGGCGGATGCCTCACCAACTCAGCCACTCGTGACCCGCCCGAGTGATCGAATTTATTCTATTCTTTCAGTTTTTATGTGTCTGAAGGGACACACCGCGCGCCATCTATTGAGATGATTAACAACCATTTCAACCAATATGAAGCACTTTTCAGTGAATACAATATTGTAACGATGGAACACGACCTTTTTTTGTTGAATTTATATTTTTGGTTTTATGGCATTCAAATGCTTTATAAATATAAATTTATAAAGAATAGAAAAAATTCGATCACGAGGCGGGTCTCGAACCCGCATCCTTCGCGCCATTCCGGGGCGGATGCCTCACCAACTCAGCCACTCGTGACCCGCCCGAGTGATCGAATTTATTCTATTCTTTCAGTTTTTATGTGTCTGAAGGGACACACCGCGCGCCATCTATTGAGATGATTAACAACCATTTCAACCAATATGAATCCGCCCCGGAATGGCGCGAAGGATGCGGGTTCGAGTCCCGCCTCGTGATCGAATTTTTTCTATTCTTTATAAATTTATATTTATAAAGCATTTGAATGCCATAAAACCAAAAATATAAATTCAACAAAAAAAGGTCGTGTTCCATCGTTACAATATTGTATTCACTGAAAAGTGCTTCATATTGGTTGAAATGGTTGTTAATCATCTCAATAGATGGCGCGCGGTGTGTCCCTTCAGACACATAAAAACTGAAAGAATAGAATAAATTCGATCACTCGGGCGGGTCACGAGTGGCTGAGTTGGTGAGGCATCCGCCCCGGAATGGCGCGAAGGATGCGGGTTCGAGTCCCGCCTCGTGATCGAATTTTTTCTATTCTTTATAAATTTATATTTATAAAGCATTTGAATGCCATAAAACCAAAAATATAAATTCAACAAAAAAAGGTCGTGTTCCATCGCACTGTGTTTCATTAGATCAAAAAAATTTCCCTGTGCTGTTTATTGTATTTATCGATCAAGGGATGTATTTACAATGTAAGAGTAGAACACCCACGTGTCAATTTCTTATACTTTTTTTTTAATAAAATGGCAAACTTTAGGTGAATTTTTCATGAAAAATATTGAAATGTATTCTGAAATCGTAACTGTCTAAGATATTTATTTTAAATAAATATAGACTTATAAAGCATCTTTGGGCGCATATTATCCAGTTTTTATTTTTGGAAAACTACCTCCGAATACCGAGAAATATATTTTTTTCAGATTTTCGTTTTTATTTTTTTTCTCCCTAAAAACGCAAAAGTGCGGCTTGTCACTAGCATAGAATTATTGCTCGTAATAAGGCCTATCACTCATAAAAAAACCACGCCGCACTATTGCGGTTTTTAGAAGGAATCCAATTTCTAAATATAGTGTAAGGGTTGTCAATAAATTTGACCATCATTCTTTTTATTTTGTTTTGTACTATATTTTTTACCATATTACAATAAATGAGATATTTAGGCATGAAATCTAATGACCTGCTTGGGAAACCTTTTTTAATTTTTTTTTTATTTATACTATTGATAAGCACGTGTTTGAGGAATTTATTTTTTTCCATGAAGAAGCTTGCGATGTGATAAGTATGTAAGTTATATCTCTTTTTATTCCTTGTATATCCACACTTAGAAGAAAAAAAAACTTGTTTTACCTTTTTGCGACAACCCTATGTTGTGTTTTTTGACCTTTTTGAAAATGTCGTATTCTTCCCAAAAACCGCAATAGTGCGGCGTGGTTTTTTTATGAGTGATAGGCCTTATTACGAGCAATAATTCTATGCTAGTGACAAGCCGCACTTTTGCGTTTTTAGGGAGAAAAAAAATAAAAACGAAAATCTGAAAAAAATATATTTCTCGGTATTCGGAGGTAGTTTTCCAAAAATAAAAACTGGATAATATGCGCCCAAAGATGCTTTATAAGTCTATATTTATTTAAAATAAATATCTTAGACAGTTACGATTTCAGAATACATTTCAATATTTTTCATGAAAAATTCACCTAAAGTTTGCCATTTTATTAAAAAAAAAGTATAAGAAATTGACACGTGGGTGTTCTACTCTTACATTGTAAATACATCCCTTGATCGATAAATACAATAAACAGCACAGGGAAATTTTTTTGATCTAATGAAACACAGTGCATCGTTACAATATTGTATTCACTGAAAAGTGCTTCATATTGGTTGAAATGGTTGTTAATCATCTCAATAGATGGCGCGCGGTGTGTCCCTTCAGACACATAAAAACTGAAAGAATAGAATAAATTCGATCACTCGGGCGGGTCACGAGTGGCTGAGTTGGTGAGGCATCCGCCCCGGAATGGCGCGAAGGATGCGGGTTCGAGTCCCGCCTCGTGATCGAATTTTTTCTATTCTTTATAAATTTATATTTATAAAGCATTTGAATGCCATAAAACCAAAAATATAAATTCAACAATTATATAGTTATTATATTTTTGTATATAAATGTTCCCACTTAAACTAACTATATTTAATAAAAATCAACCTTTTCTTGAAAATTTTCACGGCTAGATACCTATTTATTTACTCTCTAGAATCTAGATTATCAACAATTCTGAAGATTGCGGTTCAAACTCCAGGTTTTTATTCTAAAAAAATCTCCTTGCTGTTAGATTTTTTTTAAACGGAAGCTCCTTTTATCGATCGTGATTATATGGATAATATGTCATCGGAAAATAACAAGATCCGCGGGTAATACATCCGTTACTTTATAAAATTACCACTAGACGTCGCAAATTGATAAATATGCGACAATGCGGTTTTTAAATTTCCTAGGAAATTAATAAATTGGCGGATCTTGTTATATTCCGGTGACAGATACATCTACTATATAAAAATAAGTCGGGTTTTCCTTCCTGACGCTATAACTCCAGAATGCACGGACCGATTTCCACGGTTTTGCATTCGTTGGAAAGGTCTCGGGCTCCGTGAGGTTTATAGAAAAGAAAAGGTGTCTCTGGTGGCGAAACGGAGTTCGCCCGGTTTGCTAGTATTACATATAGTATCATAATAGTATTACATAATACATATATCATAATATAAAAGTGATGACATCATTAACTGGGCGCTATTTGATACAATGCTTATTAGGTAATATATGGCTCCCACAACGTGAGGGAAGGAAGGCGGTACTGCACCTAAGCTATTGTAATTTTCAATGGTATTTATTTTCCTTTGAAATATACTGAAATGGAAAACAAATGAAATAACCCAGAATATACCCAAACAAAGAAAATATTAACACCTAACTAACTACATATTTTTATCTTTAATCTTACGGATGAGTTTCTAAAGGTGGGTTCCCACGGCCTGATTTCTTCACAGATCCGACCGCGCCAGACCAGACCACAGGCCGTGGGAATCGGCGCATCCGATGAGGCCTGTGGTCGTCTGCCGAGGCCCGTGCTATCCATCGGAAGTCGGTAAGATCAAAGGCGCGGCGCGGCGCGGCGCGACGGCGTCCGTCGACGTCCGTCGTGGTCCGTCGGGGCCTGCCGTCTGTAGCGCGTATGCGTCGGTTGTAATCGTTCATTTCACCTGCGGCCGCGTATGCGAGTACACGTGCTGATGGAGTGGAGGAACGAACTTATTTTCGAGTTTTTAACTCTATACCAAAATGAACCAGCGCTATGGAATTGTTCAAAACCTCAACGTAAAAATAGAAATTATGTTAATGATGCGTGGTTACGAATAAAAACCAACTTAACACATGGAAATATACCTATCGTTGAATTAAATTATTAATTAGTAGGAATGACCGTCCACAGGCCTCGCCAGACGCACACAGGTCGTGGGAACGCTCAGTTCAGATCGCGACGGATGGCGACAGGCGCTTGTCGCCTGCCGAGGTCTGTGAAGAAATCAGGCCGTGGGAACCCACCTTAAGATTTCTACATCGTTGAAGTGAGGAGATTAGTCAGAAAACTTTAGAAGGAAATGACCTATGCTGTACATGGTAGCTTTTACCGCGATGATATTATTTAAATAATTGTTATCCCAATCATTTGAGAAGTTCCTACTGCTAGACAAGCGAATCCACGGCTTGAATAACATATTTCTTAACAATCGTATTTTTCTTTATTAGTGGAGATACAATACTCTAGAAACGATCTTTTATTCAGATATTTTACATAAGGCAGATAATTTAATTTAGGGTAGGTACCTGCACCGAATTCTTACGCTTCTTTTTATTTTTTTATAACTTGGGTAACATAATATCAAAACTAAAAATGTAGTAGGTACCTACAGGGAAAAAGATTAAAGTAAAAAAAAGAGCGTGTGTGTAGAGCACACGTGTCAGAAGTGAAACTTCTTTGGCAATATTCAAAGATACCAACATATTCGCGCCTAAAGAAGTTTCAATTCAAAAATCTCGAGGACTGATCAACAGGTAGGTATATCATACTTTTTAGATTCTCTCGTATTAAAATAATATCATTTCCATTTTCTTCAAATATCTCTTAAACAAAGAAAGTTCTATAAAGTATGACGGTATTAACTTATTTTTTTTAATAACTCTTGACACTACGGAAAATTCGTAATGACACCCTAACGCAATTTGCATAATTTGCCGTCAACTCTCATCGCCTCTCGTTATATAGGTAGGTACCTAAATATTTAAATCGGTGTGAAGACGCGATGTTATAGTCAAATCCCGAAACATAATCTCTTCGCGGAAGGACTAGTTTATCTTACTTACTTTTGGCAAAAGCTATCGTAACAAAATCACGTAAGCTGACCAATCAGGTGTCAGAACTGGCAAAGTTAAGCGGTTCTTAAGACTTGAAAGCTGCTTAAATGATAAAATGCTACGGAAATAAGACATTTCATACCTAATTCTAATTTGACTGGTCAATCGCCGATTTAATAAAATTGTGTTTTGACGTTTGCGTGACCAAATGAGTCTCTCCCAGGTTTGACGAAAATTGTTTAGTAAAAAGCCGAAATATTACATTTACAAGCTTTGGCAAAGTCATTTTGTCAGACCTGAGGATTGACCAGTCCAACCTACAAGTGCCCGAGCTTCGGGGTTTGACTATAACAACGATACGGAATATCTTAAAAAATGTGCCAGCTATAATAACCACAGATAATAACCATGCGACAATGGTCTGGACTTGGTTTGGATTCTGGATTCATTGTTGGAGTATTACAAATCAGATTCAAAGGATAGGATAAGGATTTATATTGAATTTATTATAGAAGTAGCATATCCATTGGTCCTCGAATTTTATTGTTCGTAGGTATCATCCTACTATCCTACTACATACCTAATATTATAAACGCGAAAATATGTAAGAATAAATTTTTGTATGTATGTATGACAATTATGGCATAATAATATGTAAAACATTTTCAAATGTCGTCGGCCTAAACTTGGGGGCTTTTTCGGACGGCGCGATGTTTGCTAAGGAATCTACCCACTTGAATGTGATAAGTATATTGATATGTAGGTACCTACTTAAATTAAAAAAAAAAACAGTAACATTACTGTTAAATAAAATGATTGCTATATTTTTTTCTGTATGGCTGTTTGTCGGTTTGTCTGTTTTTATGTGCGTCAATCACGTAAGAACTACTGGGCAGATTTTCACAAAATTTTATTTGGTGATAGACTAATATTAGGCCAACTAAATGGCTACATTTTATTTGAAAACAAAAAAATAGGCCTGGCCTGGCCTGGCTTTTAATTCCTGTAACCGAGGGGTAAGAAAATTAATTTCATGAATAAATAATTTAATGAGTGCCATTAGAAAGGTCTTTACCAAGTACAATGTAGAGGTAACACTTCTGTAATGTGCAATATTTGAAAACTAATCAAACACTGGAATAAGTAGGTACTTTCTTGAAAGGAAATAAATGGATTTTTAATATATTAAATCAAGATTTATATCTATTTGATAGCTATAACTTTTCTCACAGCAATTTGAGATTTCTCGCCATAGTAACAATCGATACACTTACAGAGCTTTTATACTTACATTACTTATAAAATAAAATTACCATATTTTGTTAAATAGAGGAGTGGGAGTGGAAGGCTCACATATTAAATGTATGCAACACAATGAATCGTGTTATGAGTGTTCTCCAATGTCCATATTCTATTTGTATCAGTTTTTGAAGTGAAACTTCTTTATGCGCGTTGAGAGTAAAATTTCAAGGTCGCGTCATGGCAATACTGTCACGTCATGGAGTAAGGCGACGACTTTTGTATCTTTGAATCTAGCCAAAGAAGATTCACTTCTGACACGTGTGCTCGGCACACACGCTCTTTTTTTCATGCTGTACAACAAATAATTAAGCCAATTATTTATCACAGTACCTAATACGACTTTACCTAAAGGTCATTATTTGAGAGGTCTTTTATTTCCCAGCGACAATGGGAGCACAGTATACAAGTGGTACAAATAACAAAACTTTGTCATAATAATATTATATCAAGTGACATTAGTAGAGTACGTAAGTGATTCCTCCCGCCGCGCCGCGCCGCCAGTTGTGTGATTTGTTAAAAAATAAAAAGTGTTATAGTGCGTTATCTTATAACTATTATAAAGGCGAAAGTTTGTATGGATGTTTGTTACTCTTTCACGTAAAAACTACTGAACCGATTACAATGAAATTTGGCACACATATAGAGGGTAACTTGGATTAACACACAGGATAGGTTAGGAACTCTCCGTTCCTCTAACCTTTTAACCTTAAGTATTCCTTCCCACCGTTCTAATTTCTTTCACTCCTCCTTCACTGTCTTCGTCATTAACCTCTGGAATTCGTTACCCGAAGAAATAAGACGTGCTGAATCGATTTTTACTTTCAAAAATAAAGTTAAAAACTATTATAGTAAACTGTCGCAGGCTAAATGTTAACCCTCTTGTTTATTGTATATGCTTATATGTATGTATGTATGTATGTATATATATATGTATGTATGTGTCTATATATATATATACGTTATATTATCTGTGTAAGTATATAATATTTATAATACAGGTATATATGTATGTATTTACTATGTAGTTATAGTATATAAATATATTATTCTGATTCATGCACTTTTATTTATTATGCACCACCATGATTAATTTAACTATTTTCCTCGTCTTTTTTGGGTTGCCTGGTAGAGATCGCTGCCAGCGATAAGGCCGCCTACTGTACATTGATTAATTTATTGTTAAGTTTATAAAATGTATCATATCTGGTGTACAATAAAGTATTTTTCATTCATTCATTCATTCATAGGTTTTATCCCGGAAATCCCACGGGAACGGGAACTATGCGGGTTTTCCTTTGAAAACGCGGGCGAAGCCGCGGGCGGAAATCTAGTACAAATATAAAAAAAAACACTGTTGGAACGATCTAAATAAAGGCAAAAGAAGGAAAAATATCTTGATCATTTGTGATCAAAAATAAGACTTGGCTTAAAGGGCTTGTAGCCAGGCCATTAAATCTTCAAAAAAAAAATCAAGTGACATTGACAGTTTATCGTAGATTGTCTGATTGTCATTTTAGACCTCTCTGAAGTCTGAACACAAAAGCGCGGGAATCTTCGAACGAGCCGGGTGTAATTTTTGAAATTTAATTTGGAAAAAATTTAAATTAATGTTCAATTGAGTTTGGCTTTGTATATATCTTTTGTTTCTTATATATAAACTTGTAAATTAGTGTAGTTAGTAGTTTTTTTATTGGTAAGTCTATTTTATTCTGATTTATAGTATGTAAGAAAATTTTTGCACTTAAATTTTGGCGGGCTGATCGATGAACGATCCTCCCGACCCTTTAGCTTCAGGACCAAGTTCCCAACTTGGTCCTGAAGTAGCTAGTTATATTACGGTTCCAAGTGTAGAATGTGGAAACGATTTTGCATTAAAAAATAGTTGGGTGGAAAGCACTCCTAAAAAACGCAGGCTAAGGAAACAGGACAGTGATAGCACTAAGCCTAATAAAAAGTCCAATTCTGATGTTACTTTTAATGAATCCTATAAGAATGATAATAATAATATGAATGAACAATCGGCTTTACCAAATTTACGTTCAGAATACCTATCTACTGACTCCTTCCCTTATATTGTTCATGTTCAGCGTACAGAGTCAACACCTGGCGATGGAACAACATTGCATCCCATTACTTTTGGTCGATTTTTAAAAAATAACAATATTAAAAATATAGTATCTGGTAGTGTTAAAAAAATAGGGAGAAATCGTTGTATTGTAGCATTTTCAACGCCAAAGGATGCTAATGATTTTATTAAAAATAAAAATTTAGAATTAAATAAGCTAAGTGCAAAAATACCAACATTTAACATAAGTCGCATTGGTATTGTTAAAGGAATACCTTCTGAATGGTCCCAAGAGGAAATAATAGAAAATATTTCAACTCCAGCTGGCTGTGGAAAAATTATAAAAGTTAGAAGGATCAATTATAAGGTTATTATTGATGGTTCCATATCTTGGAGACCAACACAATCTGTTGTTCTTACATTTGACGGTCAAGTTCTTCCTGAACGTGTGTATGCCTGTTATAACTCTCTGCCAGTTAATCTTTACATTTTCCCTACCATCCAATGTTTTCAATGCTGTAGATATGGTCATACTAAAAATATATGTCGTTCCAAACCCAGATGTTATAAGTGTGGTCAAGATCATTCTGGCGACACTTGTACAGTCGAAGAAGATTGTGCATCATGTTTGTTATGTTCAGGCTTCCATTTCGCAACTAATAAAATCTGTCCAGAATTTAAACGCCAAAAGGATATTAAAATAAGTATGGCTGAAAAAAATATATCTTACGGGGAAGCAATTAAACTTTACCCAAATGTATCAAAGTCTTATGGGGATGTATTAATGTCTTCATCTGCTTATTCAACCACAAATAGATTGAATGTAAATAGTTCAAATTCATCCTACAAAAAGACTTATTTTTTAAAACCAAAATTGCCTCCTAAGACTAATAAGGGTTTTGATAAAAATGCTCATAATGCTATTATTAGGGAAGCTCAGATTCCTACGCCTGAAAATGGCTGCGGTTATCAAGTAGCCCCTAATGAATCTGAAACTTCCCAGATAATGGATATAATTACTTTACTTATCAACACTCTATTGAAAAATAACACCCTGAAACCGTCCAACGTTGCCACTTTACATAAAGTAATTGATAGTTTATTTAGTAATCATGGATTCCAAAATAATACAGTGGAACTGCAGAAGCGTGATACCTAAAAAGTCAGATCTAATTCACATAATAAATAAGCACAATCCTTTTTTAATTGCTCTAAATGAGACTTGGTTAAAACCAAATCTCTTCTTTCGAATTCCAGGATATGTTTGTATTCGTGATGACAGAATTGATGGGTATGGTGGTGCTGCCATACTTATTAAAAAGTCAATACAATTTAAACGTCTAATATTACCAGCGCACAATAATAAATATGTAAATAGTGTTGGCATTAGTTTTAAAAATATTTCAATCATTTCAATTTATATATCGTATAATTCAGCATCAACGTTTAATTATTTACAAAATTTAATAAGATCAATTTCTACACCTTTATTATTGCTTGGTGATTTTAATTCCCACCACCAATATTGGGGAAGTAGTATTACTACTAGTAGTGGTGAGCAACTTTTAGATATTATGGACATGCATAATTTATGTATACTTAACACAGGTGAACCAACGCGACGTACGCGAGCGAATGAAAATCTGAGCGCGGTCGATCTTTCTCTTTGTTCGCCAGGATTAGCATCATCCATATCGTGGCGTCCTTTATCATCTTCATTCGGCAGTGATCATTTCCCTCTATTAATGTCAGTTCCTGTAGGAAATACTAGTAACACAACAAGAAAGCCACGGTTGAAGTACCAATTGAAAAATGCTAACTGGGATAAGTTTAAAGAAAAGGTTGATTTACGTATTAAAAATCTTCCTAAAAGTCATGCAGGTCTAGCTAAAATATTGATTGAAGTTGCTGATGAAACTTTCCGGCATAAATCCACCAAAAGTTTGAAAATTCCTTCCCCACCGAGGTGGGATATGGAATGTAGTGATGCAGTCAAAGAAAGGAAGCGTAGGGAACGAATTTATGCAGATGACATGTCCGCTATTAATTTTGATAACCTGTCTGAAGCTATTAACTTTACTCGATCACTTCTTAAGAAGAAAAAACAAGAAGGTTGGAAATCTTTTTGTTCGTCATTATCCCCCGATACTTGTTCAAGTGAAGTGTGGAAAAACATTAGACGTTTCCGATCTGCTTTCAGAGAACAAACATCTGTTATTTCTAAGGATTTAGCTCATAAATTTATGGATAATCTAGCTCCATCTACGGCTCCAGAATACATTGAAAAACCCTTACCTATTATCTCTCTTTCAGACCACAATTATAGCTCAGTAGTAGGATCTCCATTTCTTTTAGAGGAACTCAAAGGAGTTCTTTCGTGCGTTAAAGATTCCGCGCCGGGTATGGACGGGATCCCATATTCCTTTTTATCTCACTTATCAGAAACTAGTCTTAAATATTATCTGGACCTCATAAATTTAATTATGATCTCTGGGAAAATTCCTCGGTCTTGGAAATCTCAAGAAATAATACCTATTTTAAAGCCAAATAAATCTTCGAGTGAGGTATCATCATATAGACCAATAGCTTTATCATCTGTTC
Source organism: Colias behrii (assembly GCA_029959065.1). Lineage (NCBI taxonomy): Eukaryota > Metazoa > Arthropoda > Insecta > Lepidoptera > Pieridae > Colias > Colias behrii. The sequence goes on along the minus strand of JARWMC010000005.1, from coordinate 7,322,966 downwards.
TTTGCAAAATTTCAGAGCATTTAATAAAAAATCGATTGGAGTGGTATTTGGAACATAACAATTTTTTATCGAATAGCCAATTCGGATTTCGTAAGGCGAAAAGCGCCATTGACAACATCTCCATACTTACTTCAGATATTAATATTGCTTTTTCGGATAATCAACATGTTGTTGCTGCGTTTGTTGATATTCGCTCAGCTTATGACAATGTGGTTATCACTATCCTACAACAGAAACTTTTCAGACTTGGTATTCCTGACGTTTTAATTAATTTTATTATTTCTTTATTAGAGGAGAGATATATTGTTTTGAATATTGATGAATCAGTCCATTTTCAACGTACTACGAGTAAGGGTCTTCCTCAAGGGTCGGTCTTAAGCCCTCTATTATATAATATTTATACGCACGATTTAGCTGATTCATTTAATAATAGCATTAACATTCTTCAGTATGCTGATGATCTTGTATTATACACGATAGATTTTAGTTTGGATTCAGCTTGTAATTTTTTAAATAAAGGTCTGGTCGAGCTTAAGGCTTGGCTTGATAAAAATGGATTAGATGTTTCTGTCGACAAAAGTGTCGCTGTAGTTTTTACGAGATTGCGGATAGTTCCTAGGGTTTATATTAGTTTTAATGGGAAACGGATACCACTCCAAAATCATACAAAATTTTTGGGCGTATTATTAGATAGCAAAATGGCTGGTACTTATCACGTCGAGTTTATATGCTCAAAATGTGAAAGTATATTAAACTTGTTAAGGTGTCTTTCCGGAGTTTGGTGGGGTGCCCACCCTTTTTGTATGAAATTGGTGTATAATGCTTTGATTCGTAGTATTCTGGACTACGGAACGTTTTTATTAGAAAGCGGTAACGTAACGGCACTTAAAAAATTAGATCAAATCCAAGCTAAGGCTCTGCGAATCGTATTAGGTGCAATGAAATCGAGCCCTATTAATGCCCTTCAGGTTGAATGTGGAGATCCTCCACTAAAAATCAGAAGGCAATATTTATCTGATAGGTTTTTGTTCCGTATAGTACAATTCTCCAACCATCCATTAATAGACAAGTTAAAAATGTTAAACGATCGGATAAGTACGTCTTCTTTCTGGAAAAATAAGTCAATACCTTGTTTAGTTATAAGTTACCGTAAATTCATTTCTGTCAACAAGTATATTTTATCAGTCGCCAGTTTTACCGCTGTATGCATATAACTATAAGTGCCTTTTGATCAAACCAATTATAAAATACAATATAGGAATCAATAAGAATGATACGGATTCAAATGCAAACTTTAGGTTTAATGTCGATAGGGAGTGGCGTAATTGGCATCATATTTTTACTGATGCATCTAAAACCTCGAATAATAGCTGTGGTGTTGGAGTTGGAATATTACACGTTCAATTTAAGATTACACAAAAGATCAAGTTACCGCCGGAGTCTTCAGTTTTCACTGGGGAGTGCTTTGGGCTCCTAAAGGCAGTAGAATATATTATATTAATGAAGCTACATAGATCTGTAATTTTTACTGATTCAATGAGTTCTCTGCAATGCTTAGATAAATATTCTTTTTACAATAAACCATTTTACCCTGTTGTTTTTGAAATAAGAAATAAGTTAGCTGAATGCATTAATCTAGGTTACTCTGTGACTTTTGCCTGGATTCCAAGTCATTGTGGCATCCACGGAAATGATAGGGCTGATAGCTTGGCCAAGGATGCAGTGCAGTGTGGAGATATGTATCCATACATTAACTACTCTCATGATCTCTTAACATTACCGAAACGATTTCACTTTGAAGCGTGGAATACGGTCTGGACAGATACTGGGCAGCATAAGGGAAGGAATTACTATAGAATTCAACCGGTAATCCCCATAAAACCTTGGTTTGTTGGTGTTGAAGCAAATAAATTAGTTATATCTACAATAAGTCGCATGAGAATAGGACATATGTGTATTCCTAGTCATTTAGCCAGAATTATAATTATTATTAAATAGTGAAGTTTGCGAGTGTGGAGAGGATGAGGGAAATATAGACCACATATTTTTCTCTTGCTCTTTATACGATCATTCTTTCTTTTATAATTCATTAATTTCTTCAAATGTTCCTCTTCCTACTCGTATGTCATATCTATTTATGTATCCTAAAAAATATTATAATAATATATCTACTTTTATATTTAAGAATAACGTCAAATTGTAATGTTTTTTAGTTTCTAGTTTATGTAAATATTATGTAATATTATAATGTAACTTGTATTAAGTTTGGCCTAACTCTTCTGATCAATATCGTCCTATCCTATTTTCCCGTGTATGGATTCCCTACCTTTTACTTGACACTGGCAAATAGTTTTAGCTTCTTGCCATAACTGAAAAAAAAAAAAAAAAAGTCTGAACACCTCAGAGCATATTTATTGCCAGTGTTGCCATATATACAGATTTATCTGTATCTATACAGATTTTAAGACCACTATACAGATTACAGATTTGGCTTTACTTTTATACAGATTTTAGGTAAAGGACACTACCTATGATAAAATAATTGATAAGCAAAGTAAATTTTATACATTTGTTAAAACCTTTTTTGGATAAGGACACTACTATGATAAAATAATCCATTATCTAAGTATATTATTTTTATACAGTTGTTTAAATCCGGCAACATTCATGGCGTACATCGGGGATTTCCCTCGGAACAAACAAACAATAATTGTATATTCTTCTGGGGGATTTCCCGAAACATGTATTTTGTTAACGAATGAATGTATTTGTTTCTTTTTAATGTTTGCAAATCAATCATTCGTTCATTACGATGATTACGAGTCGACTACGTTTTCTGATTACATGAAAGGATTTTTTCATCTATTAATTTAATTAAAACAAAAACCAGGAACCATTTAGGCACCGAAACGATGGAGGGGCTAATTTTGACAAAACAATTATTGAATAACGAGCCATGTTTTAAGCTCAATGTTCACAAGAAATTGATTAATAAAATGAATAAAAGTATGTATTTTTTTAATCAATAAAGTTTTAAGTACAATCCAATATTTTCTTTAACAAACATACCATTCAGATTTTAAACAGCTTACGGTTTGATTTCATACAGATTTTATACAGATTTTTAGACTACTATATCCAGATTTATCGATTTGGCATGTGGCAACACTGTTTATTGCTCTGAGCTGAACACAGATCTAGTACAACCTGAATCTGTCTGTGATTTGAGATTTCATCTCTGCGAAGTGCAAATCTTAACATATTGGGATTTTTATAAGTTTAATTAATGAAGTTAACATAAATAATTTACAATTATTTAAAATGACACCAGAGGAAACAATCGAAAACTTCAAAAAGATTGGTTTAAGTGAGCAAAAGGCAAAAGAAACATTAAAAAATGCAAACGTTACCAAGTTTTTACTACAGATTCTGAGTGAGGTTCGAAATGTACAGATATTAAAATTTAATACTATAATTGAGTGGAATTACCTTTGGTTTTAAACATCTATTGTGTTTTTTAAGGTTCAACTAGAACAAATACCGTCTGGAGCAGGTTTACTCTTGTACCATCTGGCTACTAAAATTAAGCCGCAAATTGCCAACAAGTTGTCTTTTATATGCAAGTACATAGCTGAGGGCAAATTAGATTCTACATTGCGAGTTGATGCCGCCTTAGACTATGCTCTCAGTCATGTAAGTGAAGAAAATATTAAAAGTAAGGATTTCGAAAATGCGTGTGGTGTAGGAGTTGTAATAACACCTGAACAAGTAGAACAGGCTGTTGAGAAGCATATGGCAAAATATAAAGATGAATTACTTGAAAAAAGATACAGATTTAATTCTGGGATTGTAATGCAGGCTGTAAGAGCCGATTTAAAATGGGCTGATGGTAAAGCTATCAAGAATGAAGTTGATGTGCAGGTAAGGTTTTTTTTATTATTTTATATAGTAATATCTAGAATAAGAAAGTAGTAAATTATTTTATAGAATACTTCATTACTTACTTTAGCAATTATTGTTTCACAGATACTAGATCTTTTGGGACCCAAAACCGAGGCAGATTTAGCTCCAATTCCTAAAGCTGATAAAAAGGCTAAGTCTAGTAATGAAACCAATAAAAAACCTAAAAAAGAAGATGCTTCTGGTTAGTCAATTTTCTTAATTTTTAATATAAGTGATTAGTGAATATGTAATAAAAAAAGTTTTAACATAACTGTCTTGTGAAAAATTTCAGATGCAAAAGTTACTAAAACTGATGAAGCACCAGATGTGGGTGGAGCTGTCTCAATATCAGAATTGATGAAAAAGTTGCCATTCCATGCCCCCGGTGAAAATTTCAAAAGTGATGGCTATGTAGTTACCCCAAACACAAAGAAGTTACTGGAAGAACATCTCAAAATTACTGGTGGGAAGGTTCGCACAAGGTTTCCTCCTGAACCCAATGGTATTTTACATATTGGTCATGCTAAAGCAATCAATATTAACTTTGGATATGCTGCCGCTCATGATGGATTGTGTTTCTTAAGATATGATGACACTAATCCTGAAAAGGAGGAAGAGAAATTCTTTGTTGGCATCAAGGATATGGTAGAGTGGTTAGGTAAATAACAATTTTTATTAAATTGTTCTTAAACATGTTGATTCTAATTAAAATGAAGTTAACATGATGTTTGGATTGTGTAACCTGCATTTAATAATTGTAATTTAGATGGAGACTAGCTTCCGCCCACAACTTTGTACGTGCATCCCCGTTTTTACCCGTTCCCGCAAGAATTTCGGGAAATCCTTTCTTAGCGGATGCCTACGTCCTAACATCTACCTGCATGCCAAATTTCAGCCCGATATGTCCAGTGGCTTGGGCTGTGCGTTGATAGATCACTATATCAGTCACCTTTGAGTTTTATATATATAGATATAACATTTAAATACTTACATAATATGTAAAAATTGTAAATATAAATGTTATTGTTCATATTTTCACTTTCAGGTTATACGCCATACAAAATTACTCATTCTTCTGATTACTTTGATCAGCTGTTCGAATGGGCTGTGAAGTTAATAAAGAAAGACTTGGCATATGTGTGTCATCAGAAAGCTGAAGAAATTAAGGGCTTTAACCCACCACCTTCTCCTTGGCGTAACAGGCCTATTGAAGAAAGTTTGCAATTGTTTGAGGTAAAAACTTTCTACTTTTTGGTTATAATTTAAATATAATATGAACTTTATGAAACTGCCACCTTGGTAGAGTATGCTGTTTATAGATTCTTTACATTGCAGGCATTTAATGGGTTTCCTTTAAAGCTTTTGCATGAACATTAACTTGAAATTTGCTTTTTCTATAGTAATTTTATTGAAATGTTTTGTCATATGTCAAACATCTTGTAATTTTGGGCTTAATTGAATGAAACATAATTTTTCAGGATATGAAAAATGGCAAAATAGATGAAGGAGAAGCTACTCTACGAATGAAAATTACTCTAGAAGAGGGTAAGCAAGACCCAGTAGCATACAGAATTAAGTTCAAACCCCATCATAGAACTGGCAATAAGTGGTGTATTTACCCTACTTATGATTACACACATTGCTTGTGTGATAGCATTGAACAGATCACACATTCTTTGTGCACTAAGGAGTTTCAGTCTAGGAGGTTGGTTATAATTCTGATGTTTATTTAAATGCATGTGTTAAATGTACTAGTGTAAATAATAAAATAAATTATATTATTGTATTTAAATGTTGATATCTAAAATTTTAATTTTAACAGTAAATTGTTCTATGATACAAAAAAAAAAATTATAGAAGTTTATTTTACAGTTAATAAATATAAGTATGTTCATTTTTAATATTCTGTCTGCATATCTTATTATTTTTATGTTAAGAAGTATATAAGAAAAGAATTTGTTTTTCTATAACTTTATAAAATAAGATTTAATATTTAAATATATTATAAAAATATTTTAGGTCATCATATTACTGGCTGTGTAATGCCTTAGATATCTACTGCCCTGTGCAGTGGGAGTATGGAAGACTCAATGTTAACTACACTGTTGTCTCCAAAAGGAAGATTGCTAAACTTATTGATGAAGGCATTGTAAATGGTATGTACATGTTGCAGGCAAATTGTATATTTTCACCATTAAAGTAAATCCTCAGCATATTACAAAATGCTTTTACTTTTTCCAAACGTCCACAAGTCGCGAGCCTGTTTCTGTGTAGTTATTTTTTAACTGAACATGAACCTAACCGATCCCAGCCCCTTTATATCCAAACCAAAAATTCAGATTACGGATTCTCGACATATTACAAAATGCCGAGCGTTAATTAACGGCGAAATAATACAATGATAATCTTTATATTAAATATGCATGTTATATGTATGTCACATATAATATGCATATTTTATATAAAGACAATCATTTAATAATAGTTTCCTTGGTGTAGGTTTCTTTCCGTTTCCAAAGATAGCATAATAAATTTTTGACGTGACAACGTCTTATAATTCGATAGAGCTGGCTGCACGCACGAAAAAACATGACTCATGCGGCGTTACCTCGCTCTGAGGCGTTCCATGTAAGGCTTGAAGTGCAAGCGAGAGCGCGGAACGAGCGACAAAGAAGCACAATCGGACGTTGTCACGTTCAACTATCGGCAGTAAACCGACTTTACAGACAACCAATTTTTTTTCTTTTTGGTTTAGGACCTTTGAGCAAATGTAAAATTATAAGGTCTTGTTGTATCAGTTTAAATAGCCCTGTAGAAAATGAAACTTTATTTAGGTACAATTCACAAACAAATTATGAACTATTACACACTTTGCTAGAGTTATTATAGAATAAACAGTCTCTGGGTATAAGATGCTATAACGTAATCTTACTTAAACTAGACTCTGGTTATAGACTGGGACGACCCGCGGCTGTTCACGCTGACGGCGCTGCGTCGCCGCGGCGTGCCCGCGGGCGCGGTGAACGCGTTCTGCGCGGCGCTCGGCGTGACTGGTGCGCTCGGGGCGCTCGATCCTGCGCTGTTGGATGCAGCTGTACGCGATCATCTGAATACTGCTGCACCTAGGTATTTTACCTACACAAGTTGAAATAATTATAAAGAAACCATTTGATAACTTTTTGAAACAACACATCGTATAAGTAGTTAAGTTTCTATATCCTATACAAAGGGTATACCGTATAGCTGTTCTTATAAAAACAAGCAAAAATTATATGTATATTGTTTTTTATAAAATACAATTATTATTACTTAGTGTACTTAAGCTTTTTGAAGAATTCAAGTTGTGTTCACATTAGAAAAATGTTTTAGTTTTGGACATTTACACATTTTTATTTTGTTAAACCAGCGACACAGACAAATTTCTCATATCTCATATCTTTCACAGAGTAATGGTAGTCCTGGAGCCACTAAAGATAACAATCACCAATTTCCCAAGTGACATGCCGATTTCGGTGACTGTGCCTGATTTCCCCAACGAACCTAACAAGAGCTCCCACCAAGTTATATTGGATAGAACTTTGTATATTGAGGCCAGTGACTTCAAGGAACAACCGGATAAGGGATACCGTAGACTCACGCCTAATCAAAGTGTGGGATTGCGACATGCAGGATACATTATTAAGGTAAGGAGTTGATATCTGAAATGGGGCAAACAATCTTTGGGCGCTCTTATAGTTAAAGATTTAAAGCTTACTCTTAACTTTAAGCAAATACGTGAAAAATGAAAATTAAATTGTGAATTTATTTCCGCTTCATGAACATTATATTTGCGACAGTAAGTTTAGAGTATAATTGCGAAATTTCCTGCATATCTGAGAAATAAAAAGGTATTTGTGATTATGGCCTAGTGTAAAAAGTTTCTATTAAAAGATCAATAATTTCTTAATTCTTTTTTTAAATCAATTTCTTAAATGAAAATGCAAATAAGCGCTTTTTAAAAACATTATTTTAACTTTGTTTTTAGTCAATTTTATGCAAAATATTATCTTAACATGCTGTAATCTACTTACTTTGTCATTAGTTTGAGTACTGTATGCCTTTTAAATTCACGCGATAATCTAGGCTTGACATACTTTTGAAGTATTCTGCGATGAAAAACATTGTGTGGCAATATACGAAATACGCTTTTAATGTTTCGAAATTACAAGTTTACAAAGTAACGTAAAAGCTATGCTGTATATTGTTATTCTATATTTAATAAATGTAATATATTTCTTAAATATGTACATAATTTCTTTAGATTTGAATACAAGAAAAAAGTAATATTCTTAGAATGTTTAGAGTACATTAAACCTATGTCTATTTTATCCCAGGTTTCGAAAATAATCAAAGACGACAGCGGCAAAGTAATCGAGGTTGAATGTACGGCGGAGTCGACTGAGTCAGCGGAGAAACCCAAAGCCTTTATACACTGGGTGTCTCAGCCAATCAGCGTTGAAGTGAGACTGTATGAACCTTTGTAAGTAAATTTAATATATATTTCTCTTTCAAAATGAATTTATGTAACTTCGTAAACTATTGAAAAGTATAAATTCAACTTTATGCGTTACTTTTAGTTCCAATTTTACAGTATTGCACATGATAGTGTAGATGGCGGCTAACGTACTAGCCTCATTTAAAATTTAAAGACTTTTTTACGGATTTTAAACGCTTATTCATTATAGTATACAATCCGACATTTCGAACACTCCAGCCGATGTAATTAGGGGGGGAACTGAATTTTTATATACTCGCGTAAAATCAAACACAAGAAAATTCTATTGATGTTTGTAAACATTGATTTGAAATATATTTTGTTTTTCCAACATTTATAGTTCTACACAGACCACAAATTTTTATGACAGTTTAAATGGGTGACATATCTGTCGGTGTATATTGGTTTAGGACCAAATTTAAAAATGTTTTAAGGATAATTTGAATGTATGCTTTATTACCACAGATTCAAACACAAAAACCCCGAAGACCCAGCGGAAGTGCCGGGTGGTTTTCTCTCCGATTGCCGTACCGATACGTTGTCTGTGGTACGCGCGTTTTCTGACGCGTCACTTAAAGGTGCTAAAGTGTACGATAAGTTCCAGTTTGAGAGGATTGGATACTTTTCCGTCGATCCCGATACTGATTCGTCTCATGTGAGTATTCTTTGAAGTTGAAATGTTTTTTACATGTGATGTGGTCGCAATTGTCTATGATCATAGACAGATGTCAAATTTTTAAAGTTGTTGATTTTTTCATAAAGGTATTAAAAGATGAAATGAATGTCTTATATTTGCAAGTACTGTAAACTATAATTATTAATTTAAGATCTGAAAATAATGTTGAATTTTTTTTTAAATTGCTTTAGCTCCTCTAAAGTTACCTGCAATAAGTATAACAAAATCAAAAATTTCTCGATACTATAAACTCATATTTTACAAATATAGAAAGTTTTAAGTTTAATTTAATGGACCAGAATAAATTTTGCGCTGCGTTAGCAGCTATTTCCCTCGCTTATAGTTATATAAGCGAGGGAAATAAACGAAGCGCATTAAAACTGCAAAAGTGGTTATGTCATGCGTGGAAATAAACCTATTTCACCTTTGCCCTATTTGTGTGAAAGTTAAATTCAGTGATTTAAGTTTGTGGAAGACATTTAACTGAAAGAAATTAAGTCGTAGGTACAATATTTTATTTTAAACCTTCGGCTATCAAATAATTGTGTTCTTTTTTTTCATTAATTTTATAACTTTTAAATTATAATGATTTTTTTTTTGTATTTACAGATCGTTTTCAATAGGACGGTGTCACTGAAGGAAGACAGCGGGAAGTAATGTTTGTTGTTACTGTAATATTTGTCAATTTTATGTAACCGTTTTGTAATTTTTATGTGAAATAAATTATTTATAAAATTTTATGCATTTTATTTTACGTAATTTCATTCATGTGATTTGAAACATTAATATGATGAGTATAGTATAACTCGTGGTATAACTAGTCTTTCTCCCGCAGAATAAATTCCTCTTTCATACGATTCTTAAATAAAAACTCCTATCGTTGAATTATATTTTATTCAAGACACAGATAGCTGATGACCTAGATTTCCGTAAAAAATACGACGAAGTAAAAAAGAAAAACCATTTCACGTTTATTTATTCCTTGAATATCTCCCGACACGAAATTGTATTCTATAAAGACAGATTTTTATTGTACTTATTATAAATATAATCATCACTGCATAGTTTATAAAATAAAGTCGCTTTATCAGTCCCTATTTATTCTTAAATATTTAAAACTACGCAACGGATTTTGATGCGATTTTTTTAATAGATACGAGTGATTGAAGAGGAAGGTTTTAGTATATAATTAATCAGGTTTAAGAAAATAAGAGATATTTCATAAAATGATACGGCATATTGGCATATAATCAAAAGGATAAGCACCAAAAATTGTAATACTAACGACATCACTTGGGCTAAAATTTTCATAGATAATTGGGCCACAAGAACGGAATATACAAAAAAATAAATCAATACGTTACATATAGTGAAATTTCGAATATCGTTCACGCCTATAGCAAGTTTATCCATCAACGCGACCTTGATCTAAAAATATAACCTTTTGTTGCTCAAATATTTTTTGATTGTACATATTATAACCTACACTTTCAGCAGATATTACGGGATAAAAATATATATGGAAACTTTATTTACCCGTCTACATTAATATTATAAATATATTTTTTAAGTAGACATTTTTGACCGATTTTGTAAAATACAAATGTTTTCTTTATTTTCCCATCTAGAAAACTTGTTGAACCGTATTGACGATGGTCGATAATGATGATTTAGAACTTATATTAGGAAAAATTATCTTAATTATGTAATATTGTTAAACTTAATTGCGGTTTTGGCTTTCATTCATTGTAACTACTTTACATACTATTAAAAACATGAACGGTTAATTAAATCTTCCATCTATTTAGGTATTGTAATTTCTTCGATATGTTAAGAAATATAGCCATTAAATCTTAAGGGCTTGGTCTAGTAGAGCAAACAAATGCATCCTGTCATCCTATATGTAAATAATACAAATGTACTAAGGGAAAGTTGCTCCACTTAATTTTTAAAAATTAAATCATTCGTATGCATAATTTAATATTCGTAATAAGTACCTAAAATGACAATTTGAAACAATTTTCGTGAAAATTACACCGGGTGATTCTTTTTATCAGTACACAAAATTTGCGAATACGTTCTATTGATATCTTCAACTTCATGTTTATATAACTGATCAACTTTTACAATGAAATTTGGACGAAATATAAAAAAAAATAAGCTTTCCATACAAAATGCATAACTCTATACATTTTTTTCGACCTAAGTTTCTTAGTGAAAGTTGTTCAGTTTCACTAATAAAACGGATAAACAAATTTTGTATATAATAAAAAAAATATAATGTTTGTGTAAAAAATTATAAAATAGAAAAATGCGCAAATGAAAACAAAAGATATTTATTTCTGACTAGCTTCCGCCCGCGACTCCGTCCGCGCGGATGTCGGTCTTCGCGTGGATGGTTTATTTCTCCATTTTGAACTGGGAAGACGTTTCTCACTAAATTAATATTAGACGATCATGATTCACTCCAGTCCGAACAGCAAATAAGCAGACTTCTGCTTCTGCAACGTTTAGTTGTCCCTGAATTTGGAAAAAATAGTCATGATTCTAATCTATAACAAAAGTGTTATTTTTTTGCATTGTATTTCAAATATTAAATTTTTTATTTTTAACCGCATCTTCCGCATTCATGTCTTTTGCCGGAATTAGACATTTAACTTCTACTAGTCCCATTTTCCCTTCTTGATATGGGAGTGTATAAAGTAAATTTTTTAGATATTTCTCGTTATACTTTTAAAAAGTTATTATTGTCATTTTGCTCATTAGGTAAAGTAATTTCGATATCAGTTTTAAGTTTTTTGATACCTGCAATAATAACGTCATAATCACCTGCACATACTTATCGATTACACCCTGTATACAATCCACCATCCACATTCATAATGTTTTCCTGTCCTCCTCTCCTTTACGCTGTTCACCGATACATTTTAAATGAGTAAATCTGCTACCACTGAAGGATGTTTCATTGTGATCAGCAAATTTTCACCACTGTTGTCGATTATTTGTTTTTCATTTTTAATCAGCAATTGGGAATCATCAGTTTTGTTTTTTGCAGATTGGTGATGTACCCTAACAATACGTCGAAAAAGGAAAGCATCAACGAATTATCGTTTTCGTCCTCTTTTTTTATTCTGTGCGTCTCTGTTACTTGTGTTTGTTTAGTTCTCAACACCCATTGAATTTTCTATGTTATTGTGATCTTCCATTACATCTGAGTTTTGATGATGTGATGATAATCCATTCGTTTTAATATTGGTACTTAGAGTTGGTGGACTAAACTAGAAATGGTGGACTAAATTTGTCAGCGCGTCTGTAAGATCAGAATATAAAACCAACATCCTGTATTTAAGTTACAAAATTAATAATCAAACAACATGCCGCTACGTTTAAAATGACTAGAAGAAAAAATTAAAACACCTCGACATATTTGGAATTTTGGAGTAAACAAATCATTTTCCCCGTATGTCCCAAGTTCAAGTTCTCAATACAAGTTTATATTATATTTCGCATTTCTCAAACGAAAAATAAACATTTTTGGAACTTCAAAAAAAAATTATATTATAAGAAAATTTTTTAGTTTCAAAGAAACATATATCCCTTTACTGACACCCCGTAAAATAAAGAAATTGTTGCCAATCACCTTTGTAATCTATTTGGTTTCATTAACTTTATGTTCGAAGATAATTTTTTTTCTAGTAGTTACACGCATATTTTTTTCGTTTATTTTCCATATCGAAATCAAATGTTTCAAAATACAAATATTTGCACAAAACTAAGATAAAAATAATCAATTAACAAAAATATTAAATTTAATGAAGTAGAGCAACTTTCACTTCGGTATGAAGGAAAATCGAGCGTAGAGCACACGTCAGAACGCTCCGGCCCAAGGAGCGCGACTGAAGAAATTCGCTAGGATTTTTCACTTATAATGCTAGGCGTCCACTAGGCGGATCGGGCCGGGCCGCATCGCAACGCAAAAATACGCCGGCCTATGTTTTGTATGAAACATCGTCCATTAGCGACGGATCGGGTCGGGGCGGGCCGCAACGCATTGGCGGATATCGCTTCGCAGGCGGATTTCTGCCGGCGGTGCGCTGCGGCCCGGCCCGCCCCGACCCGTCTAGTGGACGCAGGCAGGCGGATGTGAGCGGCGAGCGTCTGTTAGATAAAATCCGCCTAGGCGGTCCGCCGCGCCCCGTACAGGTGGACGCAGGAGCAAACAGCGCGTCCATTAGAGACGGCCCGTTGCGATGCGACCCGCCCCGATCCGTCTCTAATGGACGCCTAGCTTAATACCACAAGAGCTTCAAAATTATCGGGTATTTTCCGATAGGTTCGTTGCAAACAAATGAAGGAGTCAAGTTTTTAGTCAAGGTTAAAAAATCACGAGCGCGAAGCGCGAGTGATTTTTCCTGAAAAACTTGACGACTTTATTTGTTTGCAGGGAACCTTGAGGGAAATGCCAGATAATTTTGAAGCTCGTGTGGTATTCGGGAGATTATTTTTCCGTCCCAAATGTCGGCCAATAATTTCACAATTGAATTCAACCTGTCAGTTTGACGTCAACGACCAGAGAAAATTTTCAAAAAATTATCAGTATAATACCATGTAGGTTGTACCACGTGACGTCGAATGGTGCAATTCTATTGGTCGATATTTGGGTCGGAAAAATAATCCTAATTATTTTAAATATTTTTTTAATATTTAAATAATTATCAAAATTCAAAAAAAAAATTAAAGGATTAATACTCATTGGTCTTCAACCAACTCGAATAAATTAATGGAAAAAATAACTTTTAGCAGTATTTATCAATAGTTTTTTGTAAGGCAAAAAATGGGAAATTTAATGAATTTATAACGTTCTAATTAGGAAAATCATAAGTTTTTCGGCAATTGTATTCAGCAGATTTGAATTACGACTATATAAGGATAATTATGCGCTGATCAAATTGTGTAAATTGTAATCGGTTGCAACGTAGTGAGTGCACAAACTTAGCTCGAAATGTCTTTGGGGGAAAGAGACTTATCTTGAAGGCCTGATTAAGGTAACATAAAGTAACTTTATAAATGTGAAAAAATTCACGCGCATTGCGTATATAACACTAATTGATAAACAAGAAAAAAAATTCAGTTTATCATTTCATTAGCCGGGAAAAAATTGTCAAATAACTTGTTGAAAACGCAATTTTGCTAGACTGCAGCCTTAAACAGATTACGCTGGAGTGCCTTCACAATTGAAAAATTTAGTTTAGAGCAAATAAGGCTCTGTGATGTTTATTTTTAAGAATGGTTACGAGAGTAAAGTAGCATTGATAAAATTATATAAAATGTAAAAAGAATTTATTTGTAAATAACGTTTTCGTGTTTAAGAAATAAAAGCTTTCGTTTAATTAATTTATTTTATGTTTTTGTGGGCAAAATATGTCCGTGTATGATAAATAATAATATCCTTGCGTCTAATTATTATTTACGTAGACAGCGTAACCGCAATCAATTATCGCCTGGGGACGAGTGTAAAGTATGTGTGTATAGTCGTGAAGGGCGACTGTACGCAGGCCTCGGACTGATAGTGTTTGTGATACGTAGAGCGCAAGGGCGGGCGATATCGAGCGTGGGCGGCCGCGCATGTCACTACACTCGCCTTCGAGCCGCGGCCTCGCGATATGCACTACGCGGCATATCCTACTAAAATACTAACCGCACGAATTACGCTCGCGTGCGACAAGCAAATAACGCGTAGAACAAACAATGCGAGCCGCTGCAATATAAGTTAGAGGTAAGTCCCACATGATTTGCACTTACTATTCATAAATAGGGTTCAGAACTACTCTTTTAACTGCCTCTACGTAAAAGCTAAACGTTGAATGACGTAACTTTTTACATTTTTCTGCTCTTAATCGTTTTAATTATATTTCACGTTCCTTTAAAAATAGAAAGTGTACCTAGTGCAGTAAAAGCCGAAGCTAGATACCTAAACATACTCGATTTTTTTGCTTATACCGGGGGATGGGTACGTAAATTTGTAACGCTAAATATATGTTACTTTAGTGGTAAAAATATACTAATAGAACTTAAAATTTTATCCTTACACATTATTACAAAATTAAACATATTCGCTGTTGACGTATCTAGGATATATTATGCAGATGCTATAAAAAACTTCTCTTACGTTCAGTTCAAGGTCAAGTGGTTCATTGTATGAGTATCCAAAGATCATATTTGGTTATAGAAATTAGAATAATCAATACCGTCTGTAAACGACTATCCGAAAACGTCTGCTATTTATATTCGTATGACGTTAAGGCTTTTGGTATGAACTTAGTAATTATTTCTTTTTTTTTCTATTGATCTTAAAGTGTGGTACTTATAACTTATATTTACATAAAATAAAGAGTACCTATAACTTTTTACCTGCTTAGAAATTTAACTTTACCAAAAAAGAACTGGAAGGTTTGTTTTTACCTGAAATTTTTAAAAGAAAATTGTAATAAATTGTTCCATAAAGTTGGATATCAGTGATATCTAATGAGTAAAACAGATTCAAATTCAGTATAATCCTACAAGGTAAAATTAAGCAATTTATGGACCCTGTTTCATGCTGAATAAGGGATCTTCTATGTCTTCAACTCCCAGTCCCTAAGGATTAGAAAATTGACGAATGAAATTACATTTTAATCTACGAATTAATGTCGAAGCATATCTACGTAAAATCATGATAGCTGGTATAATTGTTCTGGGATAAATCTAATCTTATTTTTTTTTCAACCAACTTAAAAAAATTACCTACAATAGACAATAAAAATAAATACAATAGACAATACAGACGAATTGAAAACCTCGTAGGTTTTCAATTCGTCTGTATTTTTTTTTGGTTTTTTACCTCAGAACTTTCGACTGGGTTAACAAGGGGTTAACCAAATCGGTTATGATTAAAAAAACTGGTACCTTCCAGGTGATATAGTTATACCTAACTAGTTGTTTGGTGTAGTTCCGACCATTTGAAGGCAATTTACTTTTTTGTTAAAAATGATTGTTATTATTTTTATTAAATAATATTAATTCATTATAAAAATCATGTCAACACTTTTAATTCAATGTATAGTTATCTACATTTAAAAGGTCGTTGTGTTTTTTAAAACTCCCTCGTGTTGTAAACTTTGATAACTTATAAGCATTTTCCGGTACATATTATCTGGTGTTATCAGCAACCATGGACTCAACGCCATAATGCTGGTGCGATTACTCAAGTGGGGCAAAATTTGCATATCGGCATTCGTAAATTGCGTATTTCCTTTTCTATTATGTTTAAAAGTTGTCTATTTTTATTCACGAAATATTTTTAACATAGCCATTTTATGAAGTATATTTTCTAGTCTTTTTTTACGTTGCGTAAACGTAGACTGAATTTGGTACCGGTACTGCCGGTTCCCAGATGGAATTGGAATTGGAAAAATATATAGATATTGCTCCAGTGATCATTTAACAATATAATCCAGTAAAATATCAAATAGTTTTTGCTTTGTAGGGAATCAAATCAAATATATTTGCCTACATTTCACATTTATTTAATATTTCTCTATTAAAAGCTATAATGAAAAAGAACTATCTATATGACCTTTCCTGATTATTTTTCCAAATACGTTTAAAAATAATTTGAAAAATAATAAAAGAAAAATAATAACTATACTATAATTTATTAATTATAATAATATGACCTCTGAAAAGATCAATTGCTGGCTAATTCAAGCCTATTATAACCCTATAACCTCCACCTACGCCCGTCTAACATTACCATGGACGTCACCAATATGAAACAGCATGACTAATTGTATGGAAACAAAGCTTTCACTTATTATCTCTCTCACTTAGAGAATGACGTATTTGAATATAGCGAAATGACGTCAATATATCAATAGGCAAAGGCGATTTCATCGCATTATTCTATTAATGAAATCAATAGAAAGTTATTGCTATCACTTCTTTAAATCGGATCAGGATATTTAGAGATGCATTCTTTTCATCAAGATTTAGTAAGTATCTTAGTGTCCATCCATTTATACAGCGAAGCCTTCATAATCTTTCTTTTAAAGTTATGAGGTAGCGAAAACATAATATTAAAGGCGCCAAGATCAATATAACCTTACCCACGTAATATAAAAGGTATTGTTTATTGCATATTTTACTGTTCTTGATGAAACTACTGATCGTAAAGCGGTGTTGAGAAAGGAAACCTATAAAACGAACTCAATTTAATACCCGCAACCTATAAACAGGACACAATAAAGAGGTATATTGTATTTACTGGTGATAGAACCTTCAGGTTGACATTAACTATTGCATTATTCAATTAATCCTCACTCTCGCCACACACCCTGCCACGGAAGTACTGAAGCGAAATTAGGTCAGGAAATAGGGCCAAGGGCAGCGAGTTTCTGTAGTATTAAATATTGTATGTCCCATTTAAAATATTGATTTTTAAACCAAGTTTCGTAACTGCTACCTATACTAATTATTCCACTCTTCAATGTCAGTGTGAAATTCGTCAATTCTTTGTTATAGATATTCAAGTGATAATGATGTCAAGCAATATTATAGTGAAGTATGAGTACAGTAGTTATATTGTATAAATTCGGGCGACATAATACAAGCATATCACGAGCATGGATGTTCAAAAGCAGCAATTTTGTCCGCGTCTGGTGGATTATCTAACTATAGTTGGGGCACGACCCTACACCACTGGAAAAGGATTAGCTCCTGTACAGGTAATTTTTCTTTTCTATAATAATTCGATGGATACAGATTAAAAATAATTTTAATCTAAATCAGCTAGTCTTATTAGTCGGTGATTTATATGTGGGTAGAAAACTTCTTATTTCTGATAAGTTTCGTTCTATAAATATAGAATTAGAACTTATGCAAATTTATTCAAATTCAACTCTGAAATATTTAAAGTAAATTGTGTTCTGCTATTCTTAGAATGTATTGATGTCTCTCCTGCACTATTATCTGTAACTGACGGGTTATTGTGCAAACCTGAAATATTTACATTCAATTTCAATGTTAAGTTTATTTTGATGTAATATTGTTTTCTCAGTGGGTGGTTCTCGTCTACGTAAATTGAAGTACATATTACGTCCTAAGGTTAAAGTAGTATTTAAATTTACATAAATGATATAGAATAATCGTATTTGTAGTAGGTACTTGAACGTCACTTTTATTAATTAATAACTATATCAGAACTAACAAATAGTTAATACCTAATTTATTCTTCTACTACTTCATCTACTTTCATTTATTAGATTTTTACAGGCAAACCGGATTTGAAAATCCGGACAATTTTTTCCAAAATAATCATCGGCTTTAAGAAGTCTAAGTTAAAGTCAATGAATTGATTTGTTATCATAATATTTACATGTGCTTTTATTTAAAGTAGAAACACTATATTCACAATAAAGTAGAATCTCTGTATTTCCCAAATGTGCCCACAAGCTTGGGAGTCTTAATCCATATTATTTGTTCTGGCTTATTTCAGGCACCAGAACTTCTCCGTCGGTATCCACTCACCAACCATGACGACTTTCCATTGCCACTCGACATGGTATACTTCTGTCAGCCTGAAGGATGTGTGTCGGTGGCACAAAGGCGACAGCTTGCACATATTGCAGCTAGAGATACAACGTCTTTTGTTTTTACGCTCACGGATAAAGATTCGGGTAAGAAATTTACTACTTTACTTTTCTTTTAGTTAATCAAGTGTTCTGTCCTCATTAGGAAAATAAAATGCTCTTAGGCTTGTTATATTCCTATGAAAATGGGTCAAATCCGATGTTATGTCATTCTTAGCTATCATTATTAAAAAAAACTATAAGTTTAATTGCTATTTGTTAGGTAAAACCCGTTACGGGATTTGCGTGAACTTTTATCGTGCGGTGGAGCGCGCGCCGCCGCCGGGTCCCCGTGAGCGTGGAATATTGAGACGAGAGTCTTGGCGCAAATCTATGGAAAGAAGTTCTGACTCTGCATTCTCCAGGTGAACATTCTTTACGTCTACCTACAATACATACATTTAATAATATTCTCTTTTATTAATGTCCTTAATTGCCCTATTTTATTTAACTAATTATTCATTCTAATTTGTTTATTTCAATAATTGAAAGCATTAATAAGAAAAAACAGTTTTTGTTTTAAAGAAACGCCAATTTTCTGCAGCACTAAAAATAAGTGAGATTCTTCAAAATTTTCTGACCTTTAAAGCTGGCTTTCCTTTCATTTTATTATTACTCAAATTGGAATAAACACCATTTTGCACTATAACTTAATCATTGTATTTAACGATTATGTTTATTTCAGTAATAAAATATTTATAACAGTTACTTAATAAAGAAACGTTCATTCGGCATCACTACAATAAGTGAAATTGTTATAAATTTTTTTGGTATGCATTTAAAAGCTCGTTTCTCCCATTTCGAAGCAAAATTATTATCATCCATGTATTCAAAATATAGTCAACAACTAAAGCGAGCGCTCGTTCCAGTGACTATAGGAGCAGCAACTTAGCGCCGAGCGACTCGGAGCGCGAGTGCAGCGCGCCGCGGTTGGCGCCCGCACCTGATTCTGAAAGTGGCGGTGAACACTCGCCCAGTCCACGGGCGACTAGGAAACGTCAGGTGAGATAAATTGAATGAAAATTAAGTGTTTTATTATTTGATTGCTTATCTGATAATCAGTTATCTGTAGATGTAATTTTACTGTTTTTCAATGAATATATTAATCTCTAGTCCTATCCTAGTATATGCATTTTTTTTCTAAACTTCTTTTTATCTGAAATAGGATAAATGTAAAACAATTGAAATTTGTCATATATTTATTTATATATTTGAGAAATCTCAATTGCTAAATTTGAAAATAATTTTTGAACTTGGATGCAAGTTCCTCGGAACGGAAAGAACATCAACGAACACTCCTAGTTCTATATTTTTTTTAATAAACTTTTTAAAATCTAATTATGTAATTGCATTTTTTAAATATTTAATATTAATAATTTTTAAAAATTCGCAACAAAAGAGGTTAAATAAAATTTATATTATATGCAAAAAATTACTGGCCTGTCAGAATTTTGGCGCGCAAGTGTGCGCGCAAGCCTTAATTAAAAAAAAGAACATAATTGAATTTATTATAAACGGAATGTACGAAGTTAGTCTTATTAAAACCATTAAACAAATATTACAAACTTTGTCTTCAAGATTAAATATTTGACAGTTATTTATTTTCTTGTTTCAGCGTATCCGAAATCATTCATTAACCTCCCTTTGTCTTTTATCTCATCATCCATTCTTCTCAACATTCCGAGAGTGCCTATTTATCCTTAAAAAGTTGATAGATGCCTGTAATGAGTCTTCCAGTCCGCGACGCGTTGGCGCGTCCAGACAAATATTTAGGTGAGTTGCTTTTACGTGAGTTTCACATACAAATAATTCTTTAAAATTTTATCAAAGCTGAAAGTTTGTAAGAACGAATGAAACATTTTTTGACACCCCAAAGTCAACAAACAAAGAAACTCAATTAAAACCTGACAATATAATTAAAACAAAAGAATATAATTAAGACAGTTATAATACAATTAAAACAAAAATATTAAAAACATTTTAAACAAAAAGTGGAGTCAAATGAACCAAAGAAAAAAGAAACAAAAAATGTATGATTGTAACTGTTTCTTGCAAACCAACTGATTTGATTTATATAAAATTGTTAGAAATATAGATTGTATACCGTGTATACAGATAATAAAAAATGATATTTTTTATCTGTGTGCAGTAAACTAGTACGAATAAATTGAAATATAAAATTACTGTACTGACATTTCCAAACTTATAAGTAATACTTTAAAAGTAACAAATATTAAGTATGTATTAATTTCGTTTACAGAGATACAGTATGGTCAGTGCTAACTGGCCAAGCATACGACAATACTCCCACGATAGTGTTACACGACGTAAAGGAGATCGAGACATGGATACTGCGTCTGCTCTCCGCGCCCGTACCCGTGCCGGGGAAAACTCGCGTGGAACTAGAAGTTCTGTCTAACACAGCACACGCACCGCTTGTGTTTGCGCTGCCGGATCATACGCGGTTCACTCTTGTGGACTTCCCTTTGCACTTGCCTTTGGAATTGCTTGGTGAGTGAACGAAATTATTAGAAGGGTATCTTAAGGCATTGCCTTATACTAAAAGCACTCAGTTGTCTTATTTTCAAAGACTATAAATAACATTCTGCTTTCAGGTCAGGATAAGTGGAAAAATTCATGTTTAACTTTTTAATTCTTATTGTAATAGGGGAGAGCGGGGATGAAAGTCACATTTTTAGCTTTTTTTATGTAACTTCCAAAATACGCTGTTTAGGAATGATATTTGTATACCAAAAGATAGTGTAATTATTCTGTTACATAAGAAATAAACGTATTTTTGTGTAATATTATCAGTTGTAGAAATATTTTGTATTTTCACTCTTAAGAAAAATGTGACTTATAACCCCGGGTCAGGGATGGTTGTCACAATGCCTAGGGTAGGTAGTCACATACTAAATAACAGGCAATTTATAAATAGAAAGTCACACTTTGGTCTTATAATTTTACGGAATAGTTTTTAATTAGGAACTCTTAACCAAATGAAACCGTGTCCACGGTCTTTATTTCAGTCTGAATATTAATCAATCACAATTTTAGCAAACAATAATAATCGTGAGTCAATATAGAGTCATCAAGGACAGATGGACTTCCAGCAGGTTTGTTAGGGTGATTTTCCGGTGTTGATTGAAAATTTACGGCTAAAACAAACAACCTCAAAACGCAAATAAAGTCATCTCGCATACAGGGGGCTGGTTGATATGTGACAACCAGCCCCCGAAAATTTGTGACAACGTGCCCCATAACACGTTTTAGGAAAGTAAAATTGAAAATAAATTCCGATCAATGAATATCTAAAAAACTATACTACGATATTATAAAACACATTTCATCATCATCAAATGCACTGAAAGATAATTACTGTAAAACAAGAACGTATAATTACGAGGTTCGACACAGCAGCACAAAAATTTACTTTTGCTGCGCGAAAACAATAAACACGTGTGAGGCCCTCACGGCAGATCGGAGCGGTCTGACGCGAAGTTGGGACAGCGTTTTCACTGTATCGCTCTTGCCACGCTGTTCAACAGACTTATTCGATAGTTCAGTTTTGTGTTAAGACCGCTGTGACAACCAACCCGTGAGACAACCAAACCCGGTCTCCCCTACTTATCAAGTCAATACTTATGCCTTTTAATCATATTCTTTCCCATATCAGGTGTGGATACCTGCCTCAAAGTGCTCACTCTTATTCTCCTTGAGAACAAAGTAGTAGTAAAATCGCGTGATTACAACGCCCTGTCGATGTCCGTAATGGCGCTGGTGTCGATGTTATACCCCCTGGAGTACATGTTCCCAGCGATACCATTGCTACCAAGTTGTATGAGCTGTGCAGAACAACTGCTATTGGCTCCTACACCATTCTTGATTGGAATCCCGGCTACTTTCCTTCAGTATAAGAAGAACTTTAAGTGAGTATTGCTTTTGATCAGTAGGTAATTGAAATATAGGTATTTCTATTAAACATGTGTAATTAATAATTATGAAACCTAATTAAGACTTATGCGATCGCCTCTAAGTAACAAGAAGGTGAGTAAAGCTATCTTACTCATTGTTCATCTCAGAATCGTTTCATTCTGAATGATAATATGCTATCCGTATCTTTTAAAATTTACTCTTATTTTAGTCTACGTACATTTTACGTTATTAAATGATGTGTACCAATTTCCTTCTAGGTTACCAGATGACATTTGGTTGGTGGACCTGGATGCAACCAAATTAACGTCTCCAACTGGAGCCGATCAAGATCTTCCGCCACTCCCGGAACCAGAAAGTTCAGTTTTAAAGAGTCATTTGAAACAGGTATGCGAATAATATGCGTAAAATGTATAATCGTTCAGTGTCTGTCTGTCACCTTATCTGTCCTGCACACGCTCAAGTGCAATATAAATGTGGCTGGGCCGTTTTCATTGAATGCATTTGTTTAATTAGAACATTTATTTATTTACAATAAACACTTTTATGTCGCACTTTCGATTGTTAAAAGATTATAAAGCACACGTTGTTGCAATCAAACTATTTAAGTATTTTCTGAGTTGAAGTGGGTGACGTTAATTGTTGACTAACCTTTAACAATCGAATTTGGTCTATTAAGATACTTGTGTTTCTGTGAACTTTAACCTATCTTTTCTCTGACCTTAAACCTAGAATCACTAACAAAACATTTCACTTTTCCCTGTCGCACTAGGCTATGCAACTCATGGGGGCGGCTGGAACTGGAGTAAATATCTGTACTCTTTTTACATGCACACTTTCACTTTATACTACTATACTACACTTTGCATTGGTTGAGTTTGTGCCAGACTCTTAGATAAAATACTTATAACAATAAACCAATCCATATATAAACGCTGAATAAATTAAACGTCTGATTAAAGGTGCTTAGGTCTGAAATGTATTGTTTTGCTCTTATAGCTTGCTTGTCTCATTGCTATAGTATAACTTTTGGTTTCTTTTAATGTAATCAAATGGCAAATTAAGTTTGAAGACTTCTCTGTTAGTACCTTTAAAGAGTAATAGAATAATAATATTTTATTACCATTTATTGGCCTAATAAGTAGAAGTTGGATAATAAAATGTTAACCAAACACATATAATTTGCCAAAATTATACTATATAAAGCAATTGTAATTTTTAAAACGATTACCTTCGTTATATTTTGTTAAATAAAATAGTATGTTTACATTAATAAAAAAAAATAAACAAAATATTTATCGTCTCCCACGTAAATATCCACATTGGCACGACTGAAACTTTTATAAACATAGGTACATTAACATGATAAATTATGCTTTGAGCTGAACTTCAACACATTCTGTGGCGTGGGTGTCGGTATTTATATTCTGTATGAATGTGTAGATAGATAAGTGCTCCTACTTGTATGACGTAGGTTATAAAGTAGTTTATAGCATGGTCATTCTACTTCAATCTCTAGATGGAGTTAAAGCTATGTATTTACTCTTTTAATTTGATTGGATAAACATCAACCAATATTATTTGAAGTTAAATATTGTTATTTCTTTGGATTTTGTATGTATACTATACTGCTATTTGTTTTGCGTAGGACATTACAGATATTAAGATTTCGCTTGATTGATTTGATTGTAGTTTTTTAGCCAGGTTGGTATAGTTGGTATTCGAATTTTGGTGGTCTTACGAATACCGAGTAGATAAATAATAGCAATCATCCATTAGATTGCATCGTAGGATTATTAAATTTGCATCGGATGCCATTTTTGGAAAAGGAAGGATATAATATAGACATAATATGAAGGTTCTACGACCTATGTATTTCCTCAGTTGAACGTGTATCTCAACCTTCTTCAATATGGGGTGATACAGAAATCTTATGACGTTGGGTCTATAATTTTGTTTGTTTTAATAGGCACTAAGCAGTCTAACAAACACGTCCGCTGAACAAGCAGCCGCGCCACTTATGCCGTCAAGAAGAGATAGCGTTGGAGGTGCTACACTGAAGTAAGTTTCTTTTCTTTAGAAATATGAAATATGTTGATAAAGTCTAAAACCAAAAATCTGTATGGAAACAACAAATTCAATATAAATTAATAAATTGAGGCTGCATTGTATACCAATATTTATTCGGGATCGCCAAACATTGACCTTATTTGAATTATGGACTATAAACTTATTTTTTGGTAAATAAAACAATGTTTGAGCTCTGCTACTAGTAATTATCAAGTGAAAAATACCTCGATAGTCACATCGAGCACTTTTTAACCCACTTCGAAAAAAAAGTCAATTTTTGAGTACATTTATCATGTCTCGATTCACAGAGTCCAAAACCCAACATTCAAAGACATCCAAGGCTCGCACAGTACGCCGGAAAGTCGGCGAGTATCTGTGGGTAGTGCAGTGCACTCGCAGCGGCACTCATTCGCGTCCGCGCACTCGCCGCAGTCGCACGCGTCGCCCCACTCCCCGCAGCAGCCCTTCAACCCGCTCATCTATGGGAACGATGTGGACTCCGTGGACGTGGCTACTAGAGTTGCAATGGTACAAAATAAATAAATAATTTTGCAATAATATGTTCAGTTAAATTCATTGTAGTTAACTGACATAAGAAATCAGGCTCAAGATGTAGCAGTAACTAAATAAAACTATTCTTGAAATTGTCAGGCATCCGCCCCGGAATGGCGCGAAAGGATGCGGGTTCGAGTCCCGCCTCGTGATCGAATTTTTTCTATTCTTTATAAAACTATTCTTTACAGGTCCGTTTCTTCAACTCTCAGAATGTGCTGGCTAACTTTATGGAGCACACTCGAACGTTGCGATTATATCCCAGACCAGTTGTTGCGTTTCAAATCAACAGCTTTCTTCGGTCACGTCCTAGAACATCTTCCTTTTTAAACAAATTTGCCAGGACACAGGTAAAAATCTCATAGATAACATCACCATTTTTATAAACCTAATCACATTTCTTTGAACTAGTAAAAAAATATCTCAAAGATAACAGATTCACAGAAAAGGACCAGTAGCCACACCCTTTATCTCTAAACTTACACTCTTCAATTGTTAATAATATTTTAACAGTCAATGTGAACTTTAAATACAAACGACGCTCTCTTGGTAGACATGACAATACAGACATGTATTTTTACTTCATACTCTACAATATAAAAGTAACAATAAACTTATCCCGGCACAGGCAGTAGAGTTCCTAGCAGAATGGTCACTCACTCCCCATAACGTGGCATTCCTACGCGTGCAAACCGGCGTATTGGACCCTCGGCAGGTCGGCGACAAACCCAAGTGGTTCGCTGACACGTTACAGCCGGTACGCTTCGCTGTATGGGATGATGGAAGTTCGCTTAATGGTGCCCTGAGACAACTGCAGAGACAGGAGAATCAACCCACTGGTGAGAACATACGAAATATAAAAAAGAGGAACATTAAAAGCCAATAAAAATTGTCTAGTGAGCTGATTTTATCGACTTAAATGGCGAAACTATAACCCTATCTGACATTTGACCTAATAATTTTTAAAATAAAGGATTTAGCAAAGAGAAAATCACATTAACACCAATTTTAAAATTTACTTTATGTAACCTACGATTCTATTGATTCCATTTGATTACTTTCAGATGAAAGTGGTTCCGATTCAGATGGAGCAGAAAGCACGAGCTCTTCTTATTCATCTCTCAGTGATTTTGTTTCGGAAATGGCTTCTTCGGATCTATCTCCAGGTAAAAACTATATACTATGTTCTTAAATTTAATAACTTAATAATTATTAATTAATTTTAATAACTCTACATTTCATATCTTTTTGGTTCTATTCAATATTTGAAAATTTTTAGGTGGTATGCAACACGTTGTCGGAGAAACTTATAACGCTGTTGTACAAGTTCCAATGACGCTTTCTTCGTCTCTCGATCCTAAAACAGTAAGCATAAAATTACCCATACATAATAAAGTTTCAATCAATCTGCATTTGGTTATTGAATTTGATTGATTTTGATTGAAATAATATACCAGGTATATAGTCCACCATCTTCACTCATGTTTGGAGATGAAGAAGTCGAGGAGCGCAAAGAACAAGGGCGGGAATCTACATCTCCTTCACCTTCCGGCTCTAGTTCTGAACACAGCGATTTATCTGAGGATGAAGTTGCTGTTGAAGGCAAAGATGATGCTACTGATCATGCACCACCTGTTAAAAAGAGTGTAAGTTTTTATTTAATAAAAGCTTTCCACTCTCTTTAGCTTTATAGTAAAGGAACACCCGCATAGTTTCCGTGTTATCCTATGTCCGTTTTCAGGACTCAAACTATCTTTGTACCAAATTTCATCCAAATCGGTTTAGCAGTATGTAGCGAAGAGACTGATAGATAGTGTTTTATTAAAAAAAATGTAAGTGACCATGATCAGCGGTGGAGTTCGGTTGAATTTCAACATAAACGTATTATTAAAAAACTGTCCTTAGTTGGTTAATGGTTGATAATGATTAAGAGCTGAAGCGAAATCGACTCGTTTTTTTCAAAAACATACATAACATATGCATATATGTCATAATATGTTATAGGACACGGACAGCGGTAGTTTCGGTCGGGAGTCTGACTCCAATTCCACCACCACACCGGCGACCGTTGTTAGAGCCGATCATACTCCCTCACATAGGACGCAATATGCTACAAGAACTAAGGTATTCTTGGTTTACTTATCCGTTTCGATGCATGACGAGTTAGACTATTCTTTTTCTATATATATTCGGATACCGTAGTGTCGTAGTTTTTCTATTAAAACACTTCTTTCCGATTTCTGAAAAAAATGTTAAAATACATTATTATTTTCTTAATTTTTCATTTGTGTTTAGAGTTCTGGTAGTGGAGTATCACGACAAGCTTCGCAGACTTCGCTCTTGGAACAATTCGCAGCTCAGGCTAAAGAGTTAGTGCGTGAAACCACTCGGCAAAGCAGCCAAGAAGGACTCCTGGCTCATATGGACAAGGTAAATAGAAAAATGTTTCATGTCTTGTAACTAAGACATAATTACAAGATGGTTGTTGTCGTAGAAGTTTTATTTTACAAGATTTATTTTGATATAAAAAGCATTGTATTTGTAATCGGTGGACAAAAGAATACTTATGATGAAAACAAATTTAGGTAACATATTTTTAACGTGATAACGTTTTTAAAATCGTTTTAGTCGGGTGACATGTTCAGAAACTTGTGTCACACCAAAACCTCACGAGCGCGATCGCAGGTATAACGAGAGAGAGACGGACCGATCTCCCGTCTCATCTCGAGCGCTGCCACCAATAAGACGTTATCACGTAAACATCTCGATCGTAAACCTACTTTACAAACAACCAATTTTTTATGGAGATTCATAAAAATATGTTGTTAAATTTGTAGAATACATATTTCTGTAAAAATGTATTTCTTAATTTTTGCTTTAACTTGAAGAAAGGACAAGTAGATCAAGGAGAGGAAAAGAACATATTTGCTCCCTTCGATAAGGTATCCGTTAGGTTCTGCAGTTTTGTAGAATTTTGTAGAAAACATATAATGAAGCGTTAATAATTCAACTACTTACATTACTCACATAGCTAACACATAATACTGTATAACATTTTCATTAACCATCTGATAGAATAGTGCAATGTAAAATATTTATTATTTTGGACTTGCATAAGGTATACATTATATTAGCACCGTTAAGGCTACATTAACCCCTTGCCTGGCCCAATGAGACCGCGACACAATAGATTTTCTATTGTGTCTGTGATTCCGGGGGCTGAGGGATTAATTAATTTTATATCTTCTGCTCATCTCATTGCTTAGAAGTATTGGAGTGGAATAATACATAGTAACATGCTAGAATATTCACTAAATATGCACTTTACTGAATGCGAATACACGTTTTCTTTATATTTTTAACATTTACAAACATTAAATTAAATAATATAAAATGTGTCGGTATATTACATGTTCAATATTGTTTTTAGCTAACATCTCATGCCAAAAAAGCAGCTGAAGAAGCATCTAAAAGTGTTCAAGAGGCCTCGAAGTCTGCTTTAGAAGCGAGCAAAACTGCAAGCGCAATGAGCAAGAATACTTTTGAAGATCTCACTTATGTCGGCAAGTCCACTTTGGGAGATCTCACTAAGAGTGCTAAAGAAGCCGCGACTAAAAAGGGATTGTTGAAGGTAAATATTTATTTTATTAAAGCCAGCTTCATAAAAACTAAGACTTTTAAATTAAAATGAAGTTGCTTTTCATTAAAAAATTCTGTGACGTCGAAATTGTTGACAATTATTTCTTAACTTATAGCATTCATTAATTTGTTTCTGTTTAATTTTAATTCTAACTTATATTTAATAAAGGGAGAGAGTCAAGAAGGTCCTGGACCAATGGGTCGCAGAGAGTCCGGCGCTCTACAAACGACAACGTTATTAGCCACAACGCATCGGGATTTCTTCTCTAACATCAGTTCTGATCTGAACGGCCTCGCCGCTTCCACTTCAAGCATGTTTAGCGATTTATTTGGGTCTAAAGGTGATTATTGTTTGATATGTTCAATTAGAATTCAGAATAATTTACACGAATGACTATAAGAGAACTTTTGGTGTTTCATTAGAGTAGTTAAAATTTGCTGCTTTGCACCGTTGGATGTGGTGAAATTTTGAAATTTTGTCGTTTCTCCCGAAATATAGTTAGGATGCGTCTATCTAGTATTTTTTCCAGGTAAATGTTGTTTGATCCATTTCTTTAAATCTACGGATCGAGGTAACGAGTAGGCTTCTCGTACTTAATTAATATTTCCTCATCGAAAAGTTTACGTATTACAAAACAGATTTAGCAAATTCATCTGAATAGGCAATACAATCGGTGGAACAGCTATCACGCCCAGAATTCCACCACCAAGCCATCCCAGTATTTATCGAACTATTCAAGGCAAGGGAATCCGCCCGTCCGACTGGGGCCCTTCCGGCCTCCTCCACTCAAGCGACAGTCCAAGCCGAGGTTCGAGATCCCCGTGGCGGGGGGACGCCGTTGTGCATGTCGCTACCAGTGTGAACCTTCAGTTCACCCCCGCGTCCGCGTTAAAATGTAGAAGCCCTTCCGGCTAACATTGAGAAACACCACAAAAAAAAAGGGAATCCAACTAACACTAACTTCCAGGCAAGCAGCCCAGACCAGCAGAGACCCCGACGTCGGCCCCGCTCTCCGCCACGTTCGGTCCGTTCTCGCAGGGCGCCCGCGGGCTGGTGCAGCGCTCGCCGCTCATCCGCCACGCCGCGCCCGCGCCCGCGCCACTGCAGCAAGTACCGCGCTCGCCGAATACCGAGAACCAGGCGTTTCTTAATGATGTGAGTATATATTATGGGGATAGGTTACCTTTAGTTCATTTCTTGAAACTATATAGAGCGTCAGTAAATGACGCGCTCGCCGAATACCGAGAACCAGGCGTTTCTTAATGATGTGAGTGTTATTATGGGGATAGGTTGTGAAGTCCCATGTCCCCAAGTGGGGTAAGGGGCAGATGCATTATACATCTGTTTCACTGATCGATTTTTCTTTAGGGACAAGTAGGTGATCAGCCTTCTGTGTCCTACCAGACCAAGACATCTTTTTTCCTCGTCTCCACCGGGAATCGAACCCAGGACCCCTCAGTACTACGCTCACGCGTCAACCACTGTACCAAGGAGGCGGTCATGGGGATAGGTTACCTTTAATTCATTTCTTGAAACGATATAGAGCGGCAGCGAGTGCCGCGCTCGCCGAATACCGAGAACCAGGCGTTTCTTAATGATGTGAGTATATATTATGGGGATAGGTTACCTTTAGTTCATTTCTTGAAACTATATAGAGCGTCAGTAAATGACGCGCTCGCCGAATACCGAGAACCAGGCGTTTCTTAATGATGTGAGTGTTATTATGGGGATAGGTTGTGAAGTCCCATGTCCCCAAGTGGGGTAAGGGGCAGATGCATTATACATCTGTTTCACTGATCGATTTTTCTTTAGGGACAAGTAGGTGATCAGCCTTCTGTGTCCTACCAGACCAAGACATCTTTTTTCCTCGTCTCCACCGGGAATCGAACCCAGGACCCCTCAGTACTACGCTCACGCGTCAACCACTGTACCAAGGAGGCGGTCATGGGGATAGGTTACCTTTAATTCATTTCTTGAAACGATATAGAGCGGCAGCGAGTGCCGCGCTCGCCGAATACCGAGAACCAGGCGTTTCTTAATGATGTGAGTATATATTATGGGGATAGGTTACCTTTAGTTCATTTCTTGAAACTATATAGAGCGTCAGTAAATGACGCGCTCGCCGAATACCGAGAACCAGGCGTTTCTTAATGATGTGAGTATATATTATGGGGATAGGTTACCTTTAGTTCATTTCTTGAAACTATATAGAGCGTCAGTAAATGACGCGCTCGCCGAATACTGAGAACCAGGCGTTTCTTAATGATATCAGTATACATATTACGGGGATCTAAATAATGTATTTAAGTATTGAGTATAGCCACTCGTTTGAATTTTAGGGTAAAATAACCGCCGCCCAAATTTTCTTGGTTCTATTTCTTTTGTGTTACCAGTCTACAAGTAAAATCACTTAAGCTAAAATGTGTATTAATAAATAATAATACAATGTATTATCTGACCGAACCAAAGGTTACTATAGTAAGTTACTTACGTAGGCTACAAAGAAACTGTTAGCGGAATACGTACAACATTATGGAAGTTGTATAGTCTATAATTGTTAAATGAAATGTTCATAAAAAAAATCAGTTACAATTATAGAGTTATTATTAATTATCATTATTTATTTCTTACAGCTCATTCAGCATGTTTTAGAAGGAGAAGGTGTGGGATGGCTGAAATTAAACCGTTTAAAGAAGTTAATGGAAGACGAGTCTTATAGAAATATGGTACTCAGTAAACTAAACAGAAATATAAACCGAAAAACTACACCGAATGATAAAGTAGAAGATGTGGTATGCGAAAAAGAAATTATTTGTAAAATATATCAATACAGAAATAATATTGTGTCTATTCTGATTCCCTTTTTTCTTTCAGTTTGTAAGCAAACCTGTTTGGAAAGGGATGCTGAAAGTTCTTCAAGCAGTCGTCCATGGCTTAGAGCACACGTATTCCAATTTTGGTTTAGGAGGAATGGCATCAGTATTCCAACTAACAGAAATGGCGCACACTCACTATTGGAGTAAGGAAGTAGCTGGTTTGGAACAGGGTGGGATGGGAGGTTCCGCTTTATCTGAACAATATAGACAAGATATGGATACTCCTTCGTCTGCTCCATCTTCAAGAAAGAGTTCACAGTCAGGTAAGTGGATACACTGGAGGATATGTACTTTCTTAGAAATATTTAAAGCTCATATGTTCATTTAAATACCTTTATTTACTGAATTTATCATTATTTATATTTATTTTCTTGTTTTCTAGATATGCCAGTTTTAAACTACCCCGAAATGGACGCCACCGAAGGTGCAACTACAACAGAAATATTCAAAGACATGTTGAACTCAAAACGTAACCTGTTATTCAGTAAACTAACTTCATTCGATTCTGACGTAAGTATCACACAAACGGCGAGGGGCCGCTCTTATCGCATGGGAACTATCTGTTAAATGTAGCCTTCTATGTATAAAAGTCTTAGCATGGCTTATGTCAATAACTCTCTAATAATACTTACATATCTATCCATACGAATCCCATATAATCTTTACGTCTAAATCATGACCCCAAATTAATTCCCAGAAATCCATAGGTATATTATCCATAGGTAATATTGGAATAGAGTGCAAAATTTATATCCCAAAGGAAATAATAGGTGTGAATAGTTAGCGGTAGTATAGGAATGTTAGGTTGACGTGATGTGTTGCACAGGCGCGGGGTGCGGAGGGCGGCCCACCCAAGTCCCATACATCCGATACCGACGCAATGTTCCTCGATGTAAGTCGTAGACCTCGCTTCTTACCGCTCTCAGTGTTCGCACTCCATAGCCGGTGACTGACTTCACATCGAACTCATTTTTCGACACTGATACTTCGAAATCGTATCATTGTTTCATTCATGACTCTCGCTTATACTCGTAATGTGCTTGCTTCAGTATTTTGGCCTACGCCCATATTTCCATTTTTCTATCTTCGATCTTTTTGTATTGATGTATAATACTGTTCAATATGAACTTTATTACAGCCTGGATTTTGTTTATGAATTGTGGAATGCAACGTAAAAAAATATAGATATTTGATATCAATATATAAAATGTAAAATAGAGCATGCGTATTCGACTTATTTCGATGTTATCTCACTTTTAATTCTTTCTTATAAAATCTATGCTTATTTTTATCTCTACTTTCTTTTCACTTTAATCAAAAAATGATATGCAACTACTTCACTTCTAGAGTGTCGCTGAAAAAATAAAAAAAAAGAATAAATTAAAAGAATTTTTAATAGATTTAAAATATCGGCTCACAACCTTTTAACAGTTCATTTTCTTATTAAATATTTTCCCAATAAGATACGTGTCAATACAGAGAATAAAGTTTACCCAGGTTTGCCGCGGTAACCCAAACAAGCCTCGAACGGCGAGTGTATTCTCTTCCAAGTCTGCAACGAGCTACAAGCCGCAAGTTGGAATACCAACTACCTCACCTCTGA
The DNA here is from genome assembly GCA_029959065.1 of Colias behrii. Lineage (NCBI taxonomy): Eukaryota > Metazoa > Arthropoda > Insecta > Lepidoptera > Pieridae > Colias > Colias behrii. Next base: position 7,289,475 of record JARWMC010000005.1, on the reverse strand, counting down.
CCTCGCCGGATACCGCTCGAACCTACTTGTACCAGGGACTTATAGGTAAATTAGTAATAAAATTATTTAAAAATGTTATTAATGAATTCTCCAAAATCTCCTTGGAAACGATAAATAAATAAATAAAACTATTGAAATACTGAAATACACCTATATACGGGAAATGAGCTAAAAATCGAGGTCGTCTATTCGTCATTATTTTACTAAATTTCCTACAGTTTTGTGACCATATAAAGACCAGTTTCCATTTTCAAAATAGGTAAAGAAAGATCAAATTTATGGGATCAAATGCAGTTCTGGGAGGACGCGTTCCTCGATGCAGTCAGTCAAGAACGTGACATGATTGGAATGGATCAAGGAGCCAATGAAATGATGGAGCGGTATAAATGTCTCAGCGAAACTGAAAGGAAACGTCTAGAACACGAGGAAGACCGTTTATTATCAACATCTTTATACAACCTGACTGCAGCAATGGTTCTGTTTAACGTAGAAGCTGATATCGTTCGGAATAAAGTGAGACGATTGCTGGCTAAAAGTCATATTGGGCTAGTTTACAGCCAGGAAGTGAATCACCTACTCGATGTTGTGCATTCTTTGGTAAGTTAGTTGATAACGTAGTATATTTCGAATAATTTATACAACAGTTTTTTAAGGGATTAAGTATGTTTTGAAACATTGTAAGAAACCTTGCGGAACATCCGCGAAAATTTAAGATATTTCGGTATTAAAAATTATAAAACAAACTTCAATAATTGTGTAAATCACCTTACTAATTCTCCCAGATTGTAAAGAAATATGTTAATGAGAATGTAAAATTAGTTACTAATTATTATTTATTTAAGATTTTTGTTACTCTTGTCGAGGTTTTCGTTTGTTATTATTATTTCATTATCATCTTATTCTGTGCAATTACAGCACGGCAACGACATAGAACTAAAAGCATTAGGATCTCGTCAAGCTCGTCGCGCTTCCTTCACAGTGCACGAACGGGATGCGGGCGGTCCATTGCGTTTCATGGAAGTGCGTACTGATGGACTCGTGCTACGGTCTACGCAAGGTAAAAAGAGTACTAATTATATAACAATTGTAATATTTAACTCACAACAAGGGTAGTTACATAAATATGGATCTTTGTTACTACTCGTGCTATAAGAATTGCCGGAAACTATGGGGAAGAAATTTATTGGCCTAGTGGTCCAAGATTTCGCAGTTGTAAAGTAAATAAACATCATTCGTCTACTGATGATTTAAAGTGAAACTTTTATTACATCGTCTCAAACTTTTTGGTCTGTGTAGCGCATGTCGCGTGTATCGCGGCTGCCGAGTAGGTATACCTACTCGGCAGCCGACCGACACGCGACATGCGCTACACAAAGCAGTGTTCGGAACCGTTCGAACAGTTTCACTTTTACCGTGGTTTCATAAAACCACACAACATTTTTTTATTCTATAAAAGCCTAAAAATTGTCGTTCTCTTGGTTCATTTGGAACCTCATCCTTGAAAAAACATTTTGATGATATATACAGAAGAGGTTATTTCTAAATAAAATCTATGTATGTTTCAGGAACAATCGTTGAAAGATGGTGGTACGAGAGACTAGTCAACATGACTTATAGCCCTAAAATACGAGTATTGTGCCTTTGGAGGAAGAATGGTGGTCAGACACAATTACATAAATATTACACGAAGAAGGTATACACATGCTTGCTAATCATTCAAAACTCAAACTGCTTTTATTTACCTGGGTACATTTTTACAAGTGTTTATGAATAATATTTTTTAAACTGATTACCACGACCTTCTGGTTGCTTCTACAGAAGAGAATCGGGAAAAAAGCCATTTCGCAACAAATCAAATGAAATTAATAAAAACACCTATTTTTCCATAGTGCAAGGCGTTATACTACAGCATCAAAGAAGCAATGGAGAAAAGCGGTCGGCGTCAAGAAGCAGCGGAATTGGGAGGGGAATTCCCAGTACAAGATTGTGCTTCCGGTGAAGGAGGTCTTATACAGGTCTCGGTTTTTCAATTTTAATCTATGATTTAATAATTTTATTATTTTTCCTATAAAAAAAGGAACATATTTATGTAATGTTAGTGGCCATTCGATTTTTATAAGTTTAAAAAAAATTAAAACTTACATTATCAATTGAGAGAATTTAGGAAATCTCTGTTAGAAATAGAAAACCTTATCAAGCACGTCGTATATTTTTTATATCGTTCATAGAAAGTGCTTAAGTATAATTGATCTACTACTACTAAGTCTTTTTAAGTTAATTAAATATTGTAGCGTGTGTCTAATCCTAAAATTGCTACATTAAAGGTTTGCATGGAAGGCGTCGGGCTCCTGTTCCACCACAGCAAGGTAGGTCACACAATTATCATATTATCAATCTTTCATTTATATCTGCTTTTGTATGTACGTAAATTTTAATATACCAAGGCAATGGCATAATTCAAATAATCGATTGTTTTGGTATAATGTTCATCTTTCGTAAGGTAAGGTATCGATCGGTGTTTTTGCTTAATATTGGGGATGTCTCAGTACTAATACGTTTTGTTTATAGAATGTCGTTCTAAGAAGAAACGATGTTCTATGCCAAGGGGCTTTGTCCCACGCTGGCCGCTTCATTGTTTCTATATTGTAATGGTGACGTTAGTGCATTGCAAATATATTGATAATATATTTCGATATCAATATCGCCAATAGGGAGGACAACTTTTCTATATAAATAATCTGTACAGCAATTATAAGTAGTACTTATTTAGTTGTTACCCAAGATAACTTCTGTATTAGTAAAATAGACCCATTGTTATCGATATTAAGACCATGCAAGGACCTCTCAAACTTTCCTATTTTTATTTCAGTTTAAATATTTATAGCATATCGTTTATTACCTCTTTGTTTATAATACAAACAGAATATACTCGATATAGTATCCCTTTAAAATTATTTTAATCTATTTTAATTTCGTATATCTTATTAAGAAAAATGCATCTTTTGCCGAAGAATTTTTATATTTTCTATTACTAATTCGATGTAATAGCTAGCCAATTTTTTTTTTATTTACATTTAAGGTTAAACGTTGTCCATCTGATTTACGTATCCATACTCGATATACAATGATTTGTGCATGTGCTATCTGTCTGCATCATCCGTCCCGCTGCGGCGCTCCGCTAGGAACTTTTGAGATGGTCCTTGACAAGCGCTCGGCCGCCTTCAACTAATATCATGTTTTTGTCTGTTCCCTCTCTCTCCGGACCCGCCGACCGCGCCGCTCCGCTGAAGGATTTCGAGGTATTCAGTGGTTCATAACCTAGTAATGGCTGGCCCTTACGATGATCGGCACCACCTTGACCCCGTGGCCAACGTAGCGTGTGCATTAGCGATGATCGTTCGAGGTCGTAGGGCTTTACTTGTAGTTTGAGGCTTACCGATTGTTTTAGCCGTTATTAGCGTTGTTTTAGTTTTCCCGAGTGCGGCGAGCGCCCGGGCGCTGTCGTGCATGCACATAGACGCCCTTTGTTTATTATTTGTTCATAACCGCACCCGATATGGCTTGCATACGTTCACGGATCGTCCGGCGAGCGGTCATCCGTCATCGGTCCGTTCGGCCGCGTTAGGTCCCTCCGGCCGGAGCTCAGCTGAGCGCACTAGCGACGAGGTCAGTCGTAGAGCATTCGCCATCTCACAAGTTCTGCCGGCCCTCCGCCCGCGCTCCCCGCACCCTTCCCGCCTCCCGCCGCATCTGACCTCGCCTCCACCGCACGCCCACGCCCCCTACACACTCTATGTATCCAGTTTTTAGATGTTTGGCTGAACGCAGCAAATGTGTATCTAATCCTCCTGATTTTTTACAATCGATACACTAATGTCACTGATATTTTTTGTGATATCGCTTTTTGAATTTGGAAAAACGTCATGTGAAATTAGTGAATCGACTGCTGGTGTTTTGCTTTCTTATTTATTAGTTAGTGCCTGCATGTATGCATGGGCTCTTTCAGACGCTATATTTATATTTATAGATGTTTTGCAAATATATTTCCATTTATAAATAATAATGACCGCATGTTTAAAATATTAGTTGAAACGCAATTTAAAACGTATATCTGAAAGACATTGAAATAACATTATGATTTGCAGAGCCGTGTATTAAATTGTTTGTAATAAGAGTTTGTGTGTTAAAATGAAAAGATTTTGTTTTGAAATGTGAAAAAAATACGCCAAGTGTGCACGCTAAAATTAAGCTATTCACGTAGAATCTTATCACATTAATGAAAATCAAGTGTATCAGAATAACATTTATTTTTCAGTTCTTTGTGCGGCTCGATCACATTCGAAAGTGCTTCACGCAGAACGGCGGTATCTTCGTTTTAGAAGAATTCAGTAAGTATTAATTTTTTATATAAAATACGATGATTCCATCTTTTATGATACTTCACTTGGATAGAATACGTAACATAACGTAACGGTAATAGTTACTTACTTGTTAAGTTCCTTGATATCTCGTCCAGATCTAATTCATCAAAATCTTGTAGCTATAAGTGAAGAACAGAGGAATCTGTTACCAAATTTTGCCTTCATTTAATTTTTTTCAGATCCCAAGACGAGACAAATTACTCAACGAAAGTACAAATCGGTCATGGCAAGTATTTTGAATGTATCCCTTGAATGCCTTATCCGTTTTGTGTTCGTTTCGCACTGACCGTGTCGTCTTATGTTGTAGGCAGAGAAAGTAGTGCTTGAACTCCATCGTTTCTTCTCCATATGGCTTTCTCGGTACTATCTATATGTTCAACTTGATGGAACCGATATGAGCTATGCACCTTATCTTTCATACCTCTGAAGTATGTACATGTGTTTTTTTTCTTTTCTCTCCACGTATTTTCTCGCTTTCATCGCTTTAATTTTATTTTTTACGTCTTCGCCTTTGTCTTTTTTCGACCATCATTTAAATCATTCAGTTTCACTGTCTACTGCATATTCGCTTTACGTAACCGCTTTCATTCTTACGTCCTTGAGAATTTCATTTATTTTTATACCTACAGTAAAACCGTGTATCACCACTTTTATCTCAACAGCTTTGCGTTTCTTTTATCAAATAATATGAACCATGCAACCTAAGGTAAAGGTAAGTTTAATTTAATTCCGTTCTCAGGCGGATCAGATATGTTACGCGGTGCTGTGTGTGTTCTCGTACTTCGCGGCGGGTCAAGAGCAAAAGAAAGCTATCCTGGAGCAAGCGGCTAGAATCCCACCGGTCACCCCGCAACCTAATGCTGACAATGCGAATGCCCAATCTCGTACGGCATCAGCTTGCCAAATACCTCAAGTATGTATTGACCAATGACCACTATTTTCATTATTGAATTATTTATCACAATCGAAAGAATCTGAATTTGATACGCAAAATATTTGTTCTGTGTAGGAAGATGTTTTTTTAGATTTTTTAAAGAATACTGAACGTAATAATGCAATTTACGTATGTTTATATATTCTGATTTATTACAAAAATATGTAAGGGTTATATTTTAAAACATTGCTTATTTTACCAATTGAAAATTAATTTGCGTCTTTGCATTGTTATTCTAACGCTGTTGTACATATTATAGTAATGTGTATATGTATATTTTATCCTTTCGGTTTGTTGTTCAGTGAGGGTATTTGTTAAAAAAATCTATATTTCTTTCCAAAACTAGGAGAGAGCAGACAGCTCCCGCACGGAGGACACATCAAGAAGCGCGAAAGCACGTGTCCCGCCCGACCGGCAACCTCGCGCGCTGCCCGATCGGCAACCTCGCGCGCTGCCCGATCGGCAACCTCGCGCGCTGCCCGATCGACCCGAGCGTGTCGAGCGCCCCGACAGGCATCCGCCACGTTCTCTGCCTGAGCGCCCTGATGCAAGATCTGTTAGTACTTTAATGATTTTTAGTTCGGATTAAATAAAATTATGTAGATTACAACAACAAATAATTATTTTTTATGTTTCATATGACAGTAAACAAACGGATGTGATAAAAAAACATATTGCTATACATTAGTGAATTATTCAATTTAAAATACTTTTTTAAAGTCTTGTGAATAAAAAAATATGGTCACATGAAGATACTAGATGTCTGTTTTGTTTTTGATGACCTGTATTTTTCTTTCACCATATACTCATGTCTTCAATTTTATGACTTGTTTACATGAGAGAATATTAGCACGTCCTCTATATTAGTACTAAATAAAATTTCAAATTTTTGATAAGTTATTTTACTCTCAACCTATCAGGATTACGTAAGTCAAGCGCAAAGGCGCGAAAGCATCGAAAGGCGGGACGAGGGCGGTGCAAGTGCAGACCGGGAGCGCGGTGAGAGAGGGGATCGAGGCGAGAGAAGCGAGTGGGGGGATAGAGGAGAGAGAGGGGATCGGGATAGAGCAGAGAGAAGTGAGAGAGGTGTGAGTCGCACGGAGAGTCTGCCGCCGCGCAGACCGCCGCCGCCCGCGCCCGCGCTGCGCCTCGCACGCACCATGTCGCACTGCTCGCCCTCGCCGCACAGGACACCCGACCCGCCCACGGTTGGTTTGTTTGTAGATTTAAATCTGCCATCTATAATGTCATTCAATGCGAAATACACAACACATGTTCTTTTGAACGCGAAAACAATTGTATTGTTCGGTAATTTTTGTGCAAATAAAACAAGTTAACTACTGATATATCATATATATTTTTTTATTATTTAATATCCATAACATAACATACTTAGTAGTTATTTAAAGCAAAGGCGATGCTTCATCACACAAAACCACTTTACTGTGAAGTTATGAAAAAATATCATAAAAAAAGTATTTTTATATATATTTTTTATTTAACTTCAATTTCAATCCAAACGAAAAAATAATGGTCACCACACAAGTAACAACAATACCTGGATACTTGACTATCTCGGTGTTCACCAGATCCCCCCGCGTGTGGGCGCGGCCGCTGGTGAGAGTCCCCCGCGTCCCGCCCCCCCCGCCCTACCGCCGCGACAAATGTCCGCTGTCGAATTCAACACCTCGCCCAAGTAAAGCTGTGTAGCTCTGTGTTCGTAGCATGATTAAGGGCCGATTTTTCAATGCTTGGATAAAACTTATCCGTCCAATAAAGTATTACACGATAATATTAAAATGTCACGTAAACTGTCAATATATACGGGCAATTAGAATACGTTTTTAAAATGGTAGTTTTATACATTATTCGACGAATAAGTTTTATCCAAGCATTGAAAAATCGGCCCTTAGTGTAGTAGCATGAGGTGACGGTGAGCGAGGTGTATGTTAGTCCACCTAGAAAGATGCGAAGTTTTTGGTGTTGTGGCGTTTGTTTTATGGTAAATTTTTGAAAGGATAGCCAGACGAGTACGAGATGCTGTTATTTTATTCCAATGAATTTAGTAAAGTGCACTTTTTTGCTTATGCGTTTTTAGTTGACACTTATACGCTATTATAGGACTTATACGTATTTTTTTAGTTTTATCCAAAGATGACATTTGATGTTATAATGTACGTACATACTGTATAAAACGAAGTTAACCCTTTTTTTTTTTTTTTTTTTTTTTTTTTTTAACGTTGGGAAATGCATTTACGCATCCCCCTCGGCAGCTTTGCTGTCCAAGGGGGTATGTGGGACTCGCACGAAGCCATACCCACTAAAACCCAACGGTGGCCGTCTTTCGTCCTGAGCGGCGGGGGTTAACAGCCAGGCCTTATACCCCCGCCGAGCTGTGGCGACTGCTGCTTCTTCGCAGCCCTTCGAGGCCCGGGAGTGTACAATGGCCGCCGATATTAAATAATATCGCCGTCCATTTCCGGACCTACCCACCTTACGACGCGAGGGGATCCGGTTTCCTTGCCGCGAGCATAACTATAGTATGCGCGTATCTACGGAAACCTCCCCCCGCGTTTTTCCCTTAAGTATGTAACCATGTTTTCTCTGCCGACACAGTGACAACTAAAGTTGATGTCTTCAACACTATTATTGTAAAATTGTACGACGTCCATGCACCCATTAGAGCTATTAGAATGAAACATGCTCCGGCTCCTTGGCTTACTGATGAGCTGAAATCGCTAGTTCACAAGAAGAATTTGGCTAAATCAAGGTTCAAGCAGAACAACTCAGACTTCAACCGGGAGAAATATAAAGCTCTTCGTAATCGCTGCAATACGATGTGTAGAGATGCGCAACGACGCCACTTCCATAAATCTGTTGAGAACGGCAACACAAGTGGTACCTGGAAATTTCTTAAATCCCTTGGAGTTGGCAAATCTAATACTAATATTCCTCTCAATACCAACCTAAACCAATTAAATAAACACTTTACTTCTTCGGTTGCTCCTTTAGATAGCAATACTAAGTTTGACACTATTAACTTTCTTTCATCTTTGCCGACCCCTAGTTTTCCTCCGTTCAATTTCACATCGTTCACTGACAGTGATATTAAAAAGAACATATTGTCCATTGCTTCGAATGCTCTGGGCTGTGATGGCATTGGCCGTACTATGATCCTACCTATCCTTGACATAGTCACTCCTATCATATCACATATCCTCAATTTCTCTATTTCAACCGCTAGCTTCCCCGATAGTTGGAAGGACGCTCATGTAGTTCCTCTCCCGAAAAAGATTAACCCTTCCAGCTTTTCCGATTATCGTCCCATTTCAATCCTGCCCTTCCTTTCAAAAATCCTCGAGAAACTAGTACAGCAACAGCTGTGCCTTTTTCTAACGAAAAACTCCTTATTAGATCCTTTACAATCCGGTTTCAGAGCCGGTCATAGTACGGTCACTGCGCTTGTCAAGGTTACAGATGATATTCGTCTGGCAATGGATAATAAACAGCTAACAATTCTTACTCTTATAGACTTTTCCAATGCTTTCAACACCGTTGATTTCGATATATTGTTGGCATTGCTGAGTTCTCTTAATATATCTCCTGCAGTGATCGACTGGTTTCGTAGCTATCTACATGGTCGCCGGCAGTGTATTCGTGTTGATAATAATTTTTCAACTTGGTGCGATATCACTGCTGGCGTACCTCAAGGCGGCGTGTTGTCACCACTCCTTTTTAGCGTATTTATTAATTCAATAACTTGTAAATTATCTTCTCTCTACCATCTATATGCAGACGATTTACAAATTTACACCCATGCAAGTCTTGAGCATCTTGAACAAGCTGTTGAGTGTATCAATAATGATCTGCGTGCTATTGTGACATGGGCTCATCAGTATGGACTCAAAATTAACCCAACGAAAACGCAAGTAATAGTAATAGGCAGTCCTCACTTCATATCTAGGGTTTCTTTTGAAGACCTGCCTGCAATTACTATCGATGGTGTTGATGTTGACTACAGTCCGACGGTTAAAAATCTCGGCATATGGTTTGACCAAACTCTATCGTGGACAGAACACGTACAACAGGTAAGCCGTAAGATCTTTGGGGTTGGTTCGATGTTAAGACGACTGCGCAATTTTCTACCAAAACCCACGAAAATTTTGCTCGCGCAGTCTTTGCTTCTTTCTATCCTTGACTACGCTGATGCAAGCTATTTAGACCTTACTGAGGAGCACCTTAACAAATTGGAACGTCTTCAAAATTTTGCAATTAGATTTATCTTTGGTTTACGTAAATTCGACCATATCTCCGATTTCCGCTCACAGCTCAGATGGCTTCCTATCCGTCTTCGCCGGAATATGCATATCCTTTCCTTATTATACTCCATCCTTTTTGATCCTAGAACTCCTTCCTACTTGAAAAAAAGATTTGTGTTTATGGGGTCTTCTCATGAACTCAATCTCCGTTCCTCCGACAATCTTACGCTTTGTATGCCTATTCACACTTCCAAATTCTACGATTGCTCTTTTACCGTACAAGCCGTAAGATTGTGGAACTCTCTCCCGACAACGATCAGGCAAGCCCAATCTTTATATAGTTTTAAAACTCTTGTTAAGAACTACTATCTATCTCTCTAATGCTGTTTGTCTATGTTCTTTGCTGATTTAGTTATCTATTTATGTAAATTTATTTTCCTCTCTTCTAATATTTGTATTCCTATACTGCTCATTTCTCATTTGTTTTTGTATAATATTATTTGATTCTTAAGTATATGTAATCTATGTATAATTACAGTTTCTTGTATATGTACGTATTTATGCACTATCTACCTTTTTACTGATTTATTTTTCCTATATCCCAAGGTTGCCTGGAAGAAATCGCTTTTAAGCGATAAGGCCGCCAAATTGTACATTTATTTTAAGTTAAATATCGTTTTTTGTGAATTTTGTTTTTGTGTGCATTGTACAATAAAGTGTTTTCTTTTCTATTCTATTCTATTCCATGTTATGGCTGGCGCTGGTCATATAGACGCCTGCGCCTACCTGGTCTGCGCCGACGCAGAGGATCCGTCGCTGGGTCGTTTTCCCGGGCCCTCTCTGCGTCCTCCTTTCTTTTCATTACCGTCGCACAGAAAGTGACGACGGTCTTCCATGAATGGTCAGTGTCGCCAGTGACCATTGCCTCTACAAGAGCTTGCAGTGTCAGCTGGGTGTCTGCTCCTACCAGGCTCTGGAGGGACCTACGTTCGTCTGTCCAGGATGGGCACTCCACCAGGGTGTGCAAAGCCGTATCTTGGAGGCTGCTACAATGATGGCAGGCGGGAGCTGGCTCACGACCAATCCTGTTCAGGTAGCTGCCGAAGCACCCGTGCCCAGACAGAACCTGCACTAGTCGGTAGCTGATCGAACCCCATCGCCTTTCCACCCATTCTCTTAGTACTGGTCTGATTGCATTTAAAGTCCAGGCCCCCACGCAAGACGAGTCTAGTTCTCGACGCCATCGGCGAAACACCACGTCGCGAGCTTCCCGTTTCCATTCTTGGAGTGTTTCGAGAGGCAGGTTCTCGTCTCTCCCTCTTGCCTCAGCTCTGCGCCAGTAAACCTGTGAAAGGGCAGCGGCTTCAAGGTGCCAGGGTGCTATTCCGGCGATGACGCAAACCGCATCATAGGAGACGGTGCGATACGCCCTAGCAACTCTTATTGCTACCACTCGTTGTGACCGCCGCAGTATGATTGTATTGCGCGTCAACAGTTTATCCGCCCATATCGGACACCCGTACAATGCTTGTGATCGCACAACACCAGCGAAAAGTCGGCGACACCCCCAACTTGGCCCTCCAATATTTGGCATTATGCGGCAGAGAGCCGCTGCCGTGGTGCCGCGCTTGGTGGCCAGTGCCGAAAAGTGAGCTTGGAATGTCCATCGCGGATCGAGCACCAAACCGAGGTACTTCAGTCTGGGCCCAATTCGGATGGGCACTCCGCTCACTACAATCTCTTCCCCCGGTGGTGGGGCCCACCGGTGGCCATGGAAGCATATAGCCTCAGATTTTTCGAGGGCTACTTTTAGGCCGAGGCTTTTGATTCGGCCGACCACCTGTGCCACTCCAGCTGTGGCTCGGAGTCGCGCCTCCCTGAAATCTCGGCCCGTGGACACCACTAGGGTGTCATCGGCGTAGCAAATGACGCAAACTCCTTGCGGCAGCCCTCCTCGAAGTACGTGGTTGTATCCGATGTTCCACAGAAGAGGCCCCAATACAGAGCCCTGTGGAACACCGCATGCAACTCTGTGACTACCCCAGCCGTCTTGCCTTTGAAACGTAATTTGACGCCCACAGAGATAAGAATAGATAATACGGCAGAGATACGGCGGTATTTGGTGTCGGGCAAGGCCGTCTAAAATTTTGTCCCAAGGCAGGGTGTTAAAAGCATTGGAAATATCCAAGGATATTGCCACTGCTACCCCACCTTGGGAGACGGATTCTTCACAGATGTCGCGCAGTCGAGCTATGGCATCCACTGCAGAGTGTCCCTGCCTAAAACCAAATTGCGCTTCCTGCAGATCTGGTCCTATCCGTGTCAGGTGGATCTGGATGCGGCTGGAGATAATGCGCTCGAAAAGCTTGCCAGCTTCGTCAAGCAAGACGATCGGCCTATATGCTGATGGTGAATCCGCTGGTTTGCCACTCTTCTTTAACAGAACTAGGCGACCCATCTTCCAACGCTCTGGAAACCTACCGATCTTAAGGCATTCTGTTAAAAGATCACAGAAGCGCTGATCCAATCCATGAGACAGGGCAAGGGACAATACTCTACCGTGCACTCCATCCGGGCCCGGGGCGGTAGTCTTCCTTTTCAGACGGTCTACTGCCGCATTCAATTCAGCTAAGGACACGTCCGGAATGGGTTCATCGCAGGTCAGCTCTTCTTGAAGAAAACGAAGTTAACCCTAGAACCACAACATTGGGTCATGGGTGACCCCACGCACACGTATTTTTATTTTAATTTAGCGAGTTTTGCACCTACAACACTGTGCGTCTAGGTACCTTCCGTAATTGGTAATCAGTGGCCCGAGACGCAAGGCGGGGTGCTCACGCTCATTAGATTCGGAGATATTGCAGTTTGGGGTCGCCCGCGACCCGTGTTGTGGTTATCGAAACTATTTTATTTGTGATTAACTGTTGTGTGATTTCACGTTTATTTCACGAATAGTCTTTCAATATGGCCTCAACGTCACGAGCCCTTGAAAGTAATGAAATTGAGCAACTTTTGGAGGAATATGAAGGTGAAACCTCCAGTTCTTCGGACGAAGATGAATCTGAAACTGCAGAAAATGAACATATATCCGAACACTCCGATGAAGATGATTAATTGTTTGATGTTGAATCTGGATCAGATGATGATGATGTTCTTCTGTCTGATTTCTGTATGGGCAAAAATGGTTATACTTGGCGAAGAACTCCGTTCACTGTTCCTAATACACGCACTGCAAGTAGAAACATCGTGATAAATCAACCTGGTCCTAAAGGTATTGCACGCGACGCAAAAACCGAGTTAGAAGCGTGGAAGCTTTTTTTTCCAGACGAAATATTGGATATTATTGTGATGCATACCAATGCACAAATTGACAGAATTTCTGAGACCATAAAAGAAAGTCATTCTAAGACATATAACATAAGATGCAAGAAAAACACGAAGGTGGCCGCTAAGATTTTTCTACGGCATGCTTGATGCTGGAGGTATAAATTCATATGTAATACTCATCGACCACACAACCACTAGACGCCTAATAATAGACGAACTGTTTCTGTCAACGCATGTGTCTAATAGGACTTATAACCGCTGCCATACGAAACGCAACTATCAGTTTCGGCCAGTTCCGTGATCTGTTAACACGTCCGAAAAAAACCTTAAAAAAAAAAGAAACAATGGCTCCTTGTAGTATTAAATGGTGTGGTAAAACGAGTAAAACCTCAAGTTTGCAGAAGGACGGGATTACTTTTCATATTTAAGTAGTTTGTTTGCGTATAATTTAAATATTATTACGAACAATATTTTATCGAAGTTCTTTTTACGCTGGTACTGGTCAATTGACAAAGCGCGTCGATTATATTTGCATCTCTTTCTTTCGTATGCACCTGATTACGCATCCCTTTTCTTCTATGGTGTGGCACGTGTAACTAGTGACATACCAGTTGTGATTGTGAATTGTATCGATAATAATTATCGAAAACTATTTAGGTTCGCGATTTTATACTAGTTGTTTTCAAAATTAATGACATGAATGACGTTGCATAACATAGTTATATTATAATATAAAATGTTAAGTATTTGTAATAAAATAATATGAATACAATTACATTAAAAATGAAAATCGAGGTTAAGCAAGGGTCATAATTTAGATGGGTGACCGGTTTTTTGCAGATTTGTTGTTCTTTAGCCTGTTCGTACGGAACCCTCAGTGTCGCGAGTCCGACTCACGCTGGACTGGTTTTTATTAATATGTATTAACATCGTATTCAATTTCCAATGATAAAGTATGTGTATACAAAATACCTATATCGATAAAGTATGTGAATACAAAATATATCGATAAAGTATACAAATTTACTGTCTCATCTCTAGGACATTTGGTGACCTTGAATTAGCCAATGAGAATGCAGCGCCCCGCTTCACCATACCTCAAGTTGTTGACAGATTGAACTTAGTACATACAAGCTAACATTAGGCGTCTAGTGGTTGTGTGGTCGATGGTAATACTCAAGGCAAACATTCGCAGGAGTAAACTGAAAAGGAACTACTTTCTAAAAAACCTAAGCCTTCAATTAGTACAGCCCTACGTGAAACGCCGCCTTGATGAGGTCAAAAATTTGCCCCAATCTCTTAAAGTGATAATGCATGAAGCGTTTTGGGAGTAGATGAAGAAAACAGTGCTCAGGTAGCCCAAGCTCGATCAACTTCAAGTTCCCACTGCTATTTATGCACTAGAGCCAAATATAGGAAGGGCAGAGAGAAATGTGTTAAGTGCTCCAAAAATATACGTGCACAACACAGGTTACCTATTTGTCACCAATGTATCTAGATTTTCAGATTTGTACTAAATTTTTTTCCCTTAAGCATTCCATTAATATCCAAAAAACCTTGTAATAATTGTTTAAATTTATTAAAGTTTAATATTTTGTAAGTAATCATTTTCTTATTTTGGGGTCACCCATGACCCATGTTGTGGTTCATTTAATTAAATTTGGATGTTGTAGTTGTAGCGTTAATTGATATAGATCTAATTTAGCGTTAAGGAATGTGATTTTGAATGCCATGACTAAAAAATATTGTGTAATGAACACCATATCTTTGGGGGCGTTCAAGAGGGGATCTCGTAAAACCTTACGATGCGTTACTCCCTAGTAAACACAACAGCAAAAATGTTACAGTGCGTTACAAGGGGGTGGAGAGGTGGTCAAAAGTCTTTAAAAAATCGTTACGTAATACTTGAACGCTCCCTTTTTAGTACCTGAATACGTATATATGTATATAGTATGTATGTATTATTATTTGTATTTTTGATTATGTTTCCTTTAATGTATTAGTTGTTTCATTTATTGTACAAGCTTGCTGCATAGCGTTATGACTGTAATGTTGTAAATAAAAGTAGACGCATTTATCTAAATATGTACGCTCATATCTATATCTATCACCTTTATCTATCACCTTTCTCGAGAACCATTCTATCTATTAAAAAATTAAAAAACATCAAAATAAGTTTTGTAATTATAAAAAAATACAGACATACGTACGAAAGCGACTTTTCTTTATACTATGTAGTGTTATACTTTCAATACATTATTTCTTACTTGCATTTTATCTTTTTTGACGTGACAACGTCTTATAATTCGATAGAGCCGGCTGCACGCACGAAAAAACATGACTCATGCGGCGTTACCTCGCTCTGAGGCGTTCCATGTAAGGCTTGAAGTGCAAGCGAGAGCGCGGAACGAGCGACAAAGAAGCACTATCGGACGTTGTCACGTTCAACTATCGTCAGTAAACCGACTTTACAGACAACCAATTTTTTATTAACATATAGAAAGATGAAGAAATAGAAGATGCAATATATTAAATGGTAATATGTTATATGACATAACAGATCGTCCCCCCAGCGCCGCGCCGCCCCCCCCGCCCGGCAGACGTCAGCGGGCGCGGGGCTCGCGCACACCAACCCGTTCGCGGGCGCGCACCACGAGTTCGTCATACCGCGCCGACCTTCCACACAACGCGATTAGACTAACATTACATAGCCTACAAGAGATCCTATCCTCCCAATAAGATATTGTCAACGTATGTACGCTGACAATATCTTATTGGGAACTTCAGCACTCATAACGCTCGTATATACACGTACTTACAGGAAACACGAACCAGACTGTGTCTAAACATCTTTTATTTTAATACCGCGCCGACCTTCCACACAACGCGATTAGACTAACATTACTACAGTACATACGCTGACAATATCTTATTGGGAACTTCAGCACTCATAACGCTCGTATATACACGTACTTACAGGAAACACGAACCAGACTGTGTCTAAACATCTTTTATTTTAATACCGCGCCGACCTTCCACACAACGCGATTAGACTAACATTACTACAGTACATACGCTGACAATATCTTATTGGGAACTTCAGCACTCATAACGCTCGTATATACACGTACTTACAGGAAACACGAACCCGACTGTGTCTAAACATTTTTGAAGTGAAAACTTCTTTAGCGGCGTTGAGCACTTTTTCTGTAATGGGTATACAATCTTAAACTCGCGTCAGGACACGTGACCTGATCGAAAAAGCGTAAGACTGATACCATTCCAAAATATCAAACATGCTCAACGTTAATAATCAAGTTTTCACTTCTGCCGGCACTCCCGGAGTGCAACCCGTCTTTTTTTATTTTAATACCGCGCCGACCTTCCACACAACGCGATTAGACTAACATTACATAGCCTACAGTACATACGCCGACGATATCAACTGCTGTATCGATTATGTACATAGTATAAAGAGAACAAGTAGGCCGACCGTTTAGGAACGCACGGTACCTAAACTCGCGAGGCGCAGGCTTGTCACTTGTCACGTTGATATTTTAAATAATTGTATAAACATACACCGCTCTCAGTAAAGACGCGGCCCTCATGAGAACGGTCCATGAGAAGGAACCGAGCGGCGTTGTGTGCGTGCGTCAAGCTTACATGAACATACATACATGAACATTACAATTCATTACGTACATGAACGAGAGGCGAGGCCAAGCGCTCTGCGTACATACAAACGGCGCGATGTACCTTTGTTCGTAGTTAACTTACTTGTTCTCTTTATACTATGTTATGTAAGCCATACACAATTTGTTGTTGTGATACCATTGTTTAGCTTCAATTTTGATAGTATATGCGATTCATAAAATATACACTTAATGTTTACGTTACAGAGCGTACTATAGAAATAGATTAAAATACTGAAAAAATATAGCTCTCCTTCTGGCGCAGTCGGGTTATACTGAAAAATAATATTGTTTTGTAAATCAATTGTTTATCGTTTTATAACCAATTGTTGAAGAATGCAGTGTATCTTTATTGTAACCTAGAATTTATAAAGGCAACATTAATTTCTTGTTTATTTATTAAGGTCATACCTGTTACTTCATTTTTTAAACAGCGGAATAAAGTATTAAAGTAAATTTCATGAAAAGTGATCGTCACCAGAGATCTTTATATTATTTATTTATAAGTCTTTATTGTGCAAAATATGATCAAACAATAGTATACAAAAGGAAGTAATAATACAAAAGCATAATTTGCCCAAAAGGCGGCCTTATTGCTAAACAGCAATCTCTACCAGGCAACCTGGCGGGAGAGGAAATGCAAGAAGATTATGGGATAGTAATCTTTATTTCGTTGTTTTAAAAACAAGCCTTAGCATTAATCTAAAATTGTTGTTTAAAGAATGTATAAAAAAAGCCTATGATAAATCAACATTATCCGCAAAAGTAGGTCTACATTTTTAATACCTTTATACACCTATGACTGACGTCAGCGTAAAAAATATGCCTTATTTCTTTGAAGATCATTGTGTTCCATTTACATTGTCTTTTCATGAGACTGAAGATTCAAGAGTCAAGACGTCATCTTCGAGCCCTACTAATTATATTAAGTGTTTATACTTAGAATAGTTAGATTATTTTAAATAACGTCCGTTATGAACTTATGACCTTTGCCTTGTTTCCACAAGATGTAATAAATATATTGTGTAACATTATTATTGTAGGAAATTCATAAAAACATTTTTGACAAGTCATACTCGAAATTAACTTTTATGTAAATTAACAATATAACTACTACTATTTGTTTGTAAGTATAAAATTTTCTCAGATTATTTCGTAATTGCAAATAGAGAATTTATGTAAATATAAGTACACCTTCGATACACATTGAACGCATGTGCATAATGAAATTGCAATTTTATCATGTCCACAAATAATACGCATGTTGTTGAATTTATATTTTTGGTTTTATGGCATTCAAATGCTTTATAAATATAAATTTATAAAGAATAGAAAATACGCATGTTACCTATTTATGACATTTATGCATAGTCTAGTCACATCAGTATATTCTAGGTACTGTAAAAAAATGTTTTATGTTTATTTTAATCTTATACTACAGCAGGAGTTGGCAATATGTAGTTCCTAACCGAGAGTATTTACACACGTCACACAAGCTTCGCGTTCACTTTACATTCATCACTTATACATCCACATACATCGTCGTAGACAAAAAATATAAAAAAAAATAATAATATGGTATTATATTATTAATCTGTGGTATTATCAACATCAATACTGACGTATAAAATCTTATATTTATAATAATGTTAAGATAGATGATAATTTATAATCAATAATGGCAATGAAGTATATTTTCATAGTAAAAGAATGAAATGTGTGTACAAGCTAGCAAATTACTGTAACAGCCTTATAGAGAGTTATACTAGAAATGTGGGTACTTTGTGTATTTAGTAGTATGGTTAAATAAATGTTGAATAATATACGTTTAAATAAATGCTGAATAACTATAATAATGTAAGTTATTCGATTCATATAGCAATACCTCGCTACAATTAATTTACTCGTTTTTAAAACGTTATTTTCGAATCTGTGACTAATAATTAATGTTATATTATATGTCCAAAACAATGAAACGCCGAAACGTAAACGTTACTTTTTAACGTATTATAACTTTATTATAAACGTAAAATTCAATTCAAAATACTTATGTAGATATACATAAGAAGTTCAAACCGATGTTCAAGTTTAAAGTTCAGCATTACGTCGATCTTTTGTTCAGGTTCAGGAAAATAAAGAATTCAGGGTTTTATCATGTAGCGGTTTTTATTTGAATAAAATTTAAAAATATTCTGTGTCTTTTATTCATAACCCATTCATTAGTGAAGTAAGCCAAAACAAGAACATCATACCACAAGAATAAATAAATGCTACAGAGACAAAGTTCTTAACAATGTGCAAAATTCTTACCTATTTTGCTAGGGTTGTGAGTTTGTGACAAATGGAATATTAACTTACCCTATTGTAATCCTTTTTATAATTGAATTATGATACATGTACTTTTCTATAGTAGTATTCATACACACAGTGCAATAAAGAACCGTTAGTAACAATAAAATACCACGTTTTATCTCTGTACGTGTACTATCTGCTCTAGCTTAGGTAATCGTATATTGTTCTTAGAAATAACACGATGTAAGAAATGCCATATTTCGCACATTTCAAATACAAATATTTATACTGGCATCACTCATAAATCCGAATATTAAGTTTTGTTTCAGAGCGTACCTACCTACTCAACATTTATAGGGCGGGGCGAAAGTAAAAAATGCTTTATAAGAAAAAATGAATCGAAACTAATTACCTCGAGCTTGCTTCATATTCCTCAAAACAATGAATTTCTTGTCTGTTTGTTTGTGGTAGACGACACTCAGCTGAATAGGTAGTCAGACGAAAATTTTTAACAAACATGTTATTTTTGTAAATTACTATATTTGTTGCATCCCTGTAGGTATGTAGAAATTTTCTATCGGCCCTGGAAGGGAATTGTAATCATTGAGGTATTATTATAGAGAGGACACCACGAACAAAATCCGTGCGCGGCGGGGGGGGGGGGTTAGTGAGACATACACTTTGTAGATATTCTGCCTCTTATTACTTAAAAATGAAAACCAGTCAATGTAACAAATAAATATTGTTTATCTCATTAAAAAAATATGAATAAACTTATCAATTAAAACCAATCAATGTAACAAAAAAAAAATTGTTTAGACGATTGTCTCTAACTAGTGTTACAAATAGTGTAGTAGCGATGGCCTCTCTAGTACGTAGTACATAGTAACTCAAAGTACTAGAGAATTTCTGTTTATCTATATTCTATACGATCAATGACTAAGCAATAAAAAAGTAAGTTAGTCATTGTTTGAAAAATATTAATATTAGGTAGTTAGGTAAGTAATAGGTAGGTTTTATACAGCCAATAATTCTAAATTTAATAGATAATGACTTATTTTTAATCTCTTCCCCTTAAAATAGATATGGTAATGTATAGGCACCTACACAAAACTACGGAAATCAAACGTGGAAAGACTGAATTTTTTAAATATACTCCCTATATTTTATACCTACGATCTTGCTAAATGTGGATGACAAAATCGTGAAACATTGACGATTTAACGATCTGGTCAAACTATGTTGGCCACATCATGAAATGCGAATCTATGATATGGCCACGACATTTATGTAACTCATATTATACAGGTAAATTAGCTTGGAGAAATTTTTGCGTTTGTAGTAGTGTATGGTCAGCAAATAAAATAAAACAACATTTTATTTTTAGTTTTTATTTTATATATATAAGGGATTTTAAATTAAACTATATGTGTTTCTCCTCTGAAAAAGATGAGACTTTATTTTAATATTTGCACATTTAACATACGTATAACTTTTACATTAACAATGTTACTAAAATGAAAAATTTACTAACCTGAAAAAGAAACGACATTTAAAGTTTAATTCTTTAGTTTGAGAAGTCAAAGGCTTGCCTCGACCATGTTTTAACACTGGAGCCATTTTGAATTAACAATATAAAGTTACAACACTTACACACATATTAAACACTTCAACAAATATTATAACAATACAAATAATAACAACAATCAACAAATACAAAATTTAACAATTAAACTACTAGACCGGGAGATATTGACACAAAATTTCGAGTCATTTGTAACAGGATGGCGGTTCTACAGGGGTCTAAGTACGCAATGACAAAAAGAAAAACGATGGTGTGAACGCTGGTACCGGCGGCTTAGTCGCGTGGGCGTTAGTCGAACTCGTCGGAAAAATAGCGAAGTCAAACAATTTGTAACACAAAAATTTTAGAATTTACCGATAGCCCATAAAAAAGAAGTAGGCGGTAGTGTCATGCCATACTTTTCCGGTGTGACTTACAGCCCGCCATACCGACGCGAATGTGTTAATTTAAAAAAAAACAATTCAACCATTTGTACCAGGCTAACTTTTGCACAGGTAACCATCGTCGTGCAGCCATTTACGAAAATCGCCATGCCATACTTTTCGGACGATTCCAAATGGTCGCCATACCGCCGAAAATCTGCAAATTTTTTTTTTTCGCCGAACCATTTACCACCCTAAATTTTTTTTTCAACAACTCCTGAATGATTATAAATAGAAGTGTGATAATGTCATACCTGTGGGAGGTGGCGAATGTGTATAAGATTTTTTTTTATTGTAAGATTTTATTCGTATTTTGAACGATTAGTAACAGTATGGCACTAATTTTTCCTGTAAGTTTGAGGTTCAACGAATATAAATACAAAATTTCAAAGATCTAGGTGGTGGAAATCTTCACTTATATAAATTAATACTAAATTAATTTTTCAAGTATGGCAGCACTTTTTCCCCCTACTAGAAGTATGGTAAATATAATAATGGTCACATTTTATCAAATACTCTCCAAAAATCCAAATGCAATACTGGTACAAAAAGTTTGGCGAAAAAAAAAATTTTTGCAGTTTTTCGGCGGTATGGCGACCATTTGGAATCGTCCGAAAAGTATGGCATGGCGATTTTCGTAAATGGCTGCACGACGATGGTTACCTGTGCAAAAGTTAGCCTGGTACAAATGGTTGAATTGTTTTTTTTAAATCAACACATTCGCGTCGGTATGGCGGGCTGTAAGTCACACCGGAAAAGTATGGCATGACACTACCGCCTACTTCTTTTTTATGGGCTATCGGTAAATTCTAAAATTTTTGTGTTACAAATTGTTTGACTTCGCTATTTTTCCGACGAGTTCGACTAACGCCCACGCGACTAAGCCGCCGGTACCAGTGTTCACACCATCGTTTTTCTTTTTGTCATTGCGTACTAAGACCCCTGTAGAACCGCCATCCTGTTACAAATGACTCGAAATTTTGTGTCAATATCTCCCGGTCTATACGTAATAATTATAATTTTTGAATGAAATGTGTGCTTTATGTTCTAACGGTACCAAACGACTGCACGTGGCACCTGCGGACAGCGTAAACTGGTTTATTCTGTTTTTGTGCGTGTTTCCACTTTCCACTATCAAGTGACGATTTATTTATTTGTTTTGTTTCGTAATTATTATGGTCAAATATTAATTATGAAACAAATTATTATGGACACGATATTTTATTGTTTCACGGTAGTCGTCTTGTCGTTTGCTCTAGGACGTGAAATTGAATGATATATTTTTTTTATAAAGTCAAAACCATATTCTTTCAAATAAAAACTTGTTTTTATTGAAAACAAAAGTGTTGCTAGGAATAAGTATAAAATTAAATAGTAATGTTAGGATATCGAAACATTTTTGTATAGGCCAGAACGATATAGTGGAAACGCGCTCTAAGATCTGAGTAATATACACACCACTACATATGCAAAAATTTCTCCAAGCTAATTTACCTGTATGTAACTGTTTGTTAGTCGCTGTTCTTTTGATTTTTCATCACTCGTAGAAAATCGCTCACTTAAATAGTAAGTACCTAATTTTGAAACCCCAAATAGGTAAATATTTTTTGTCACCTAAAACTTTAAATAAATACCTACTCGTTTAAATTAACCCCTTTTGAAATCTCAAGTATCATTAGGTTTAAATAACTTAGGTATATTTTAAAAAGTATTCTCAATAACATAACCTAAGTAGTCTAACAGAGGTGAATAAAACAACCAATAATTTTAAAAACTTATTTTATTTATCACAGATGAGATTTGTTGGGCAGATAACAAAATTTAATAATTTGGAGATGTTACATTTATTCCTTGCACATTGTACACATAATTTCCTAACTTAAAATATGAATATATTATAATGGCATAGAACTAACAACATAAAAGCTGGTATACGTTTAACTGGTGTTGACATGAATAGATACCCACTAATGATTAGGTACGAATAATATTACAAATGAAGGAAACTATATTATTTTACTAATTATAAATTGTGTTACACAAAGAAACATTAAAATGATACTATATTTACTATTGCTACATAGTTATATTAAGTGTACACTGAACAAAATTTACAAAATAAACTTAAATGTCTCTCCTTTTATTAAATCATTAATTTAACTCAAGATATAAAATAAACTTATTCTAACTTAAGTAAAGAATAACAACATAACGTTTACTTTTCAATACCATCTTCCAGGCTCCCTAAAAATGAAGACTTTTATACAAGGTCTACTACCGTATAACATCAGAAAAAGTTTCAAATCTTATAAAACCAGTAGGTATATTGTACATATTGGAAGTTTGTCATATAAAAAAAAGGATTGTAACCTAAGTACGGTAGAGTTTATTATAGAGTCGAATAATCATAAAATCTTCTAGGTTATCAAAATTATACATGCTCTTTAGTTAATTCCTTGCCTTGGTAAACCTTTATAAATAAAAAGGTTTCAGAACAATTTATTGTATATGTTAACGGAAATGTATGTCATTGTATAAAATTCCTAGGAAATGTATATGTAATTCCTAAAATCGCAATGTGTGAAATAAATTATTTTATACACATTGCCTAGGAAATCTATACATTTCCTAAATAGCAATCGGAAATGTAAAACATCTAAGATATTGGAAGGTACGCGGGACGACGGGGGGAGGGCCGAAAATTCGTAATCAGAAATTTTTGGTTTGGATAAGGAGGTGGGTTAGGTTAGGTTCGTGTTTTTTAAAACTACATAGAAATAGGAGCCCCACGAAGTGGGGCTCCGTCGGCTCGCGACCGTTTTTTGTAGAATTTTGGAAAAAGACGAATTTCGGCATATTACAAAATGCCGGCCGTTTGTAATACGGCGGATTATACAATCCGACTGGGACGTGTACACGGGGACAGCGGGACGAGGGGACTGATTACTTACCAAATGAAAATTTGATTTGATTGAATATAAGTTGATATAAGAAATGTTAATTAGTAAGAAAATATGAACATATTATTATTATTTTACGGTAAGACTGTTACCCGATACAGTGTTTTATTACAAAAATCATTTACTTTATACATTTCCTAATACGATATTGGAATTATATACAATTCCGAGGAAGATTATACATTTCCTAGGATATCTATGCATTAAATAGATTATTAATAACTCAGGCCCCGGAATCACAGTCACAATAGAAAATCTATTGTGTCGTGGACCGATCGGGCCGTTCGGGGCTCAATGGGTTAAACAATATTTTATACATTTCCTAAATGGTATCGGAATTGTACACATTTCCTAGGATTTGTATACAATTCCTTGATTTCATACATTTCCGGTAACATATATACCACTAGGGTACACAATCATATCTTCAGGATACTGAACTATATTTTAAACTAACACAATATAAAAAAGCAATACCCACGAATTACATTTTTAGTTTAGTCATCGCGATACATAAAACTGATGATTAACATATTTGGTTTGAAATTGTTACAGGTTAAACTACATCAATAATGAAATCTACACACATGAATATGTATATGTCGTGGCCATATCGTAGATTTGCTCATTTCATGATATGATCGACCATTTCGTGAAATGGTTGCATTTCATGAAATGGCCAACATAGTTTGATCAGATCGTTAAATCGTCAATGTTTCACGATTTGGCCATCCACATTTGGCCAGATCGTATAAAATATAGAGGGTCCATAAAATATTAAAAATCAGAATATTTTAAGAACTTGTTTATTGTCATTTAAGTTAGTGCCGCGGCAGCGACCGGCGAATGCCAGAAGCGAATGGTTTTTACAATAGAAATCATTAGGTTAGGTTAGACTTTAATAAACAACGCACGAGCCGAGCGAGCAAAGCGAGCGTGCCGCGGCAGCGGCCGGCGAGTGCCAGAAGCGAATCGCTTTTTAAAAAAGAAACAATTATAATAATATAGTAGGATATTACGTAAATATAGTTATGTGTAGGATTTTAGACGCATTTTTTCTTCAATATAAGATATCCGCATTTTCCATAGTAGGTACTCGAACCTCTTCGTCGTCAATTTTTGCTATGACTTTCTTCATATTGTAATTAAACGAATTATGAAGTTTTTAACTGCGAATAATTAAATTTTCGCCAGCGGCCGCCATCTTATCACATAAACACAGCGCTTGCAGCGCCTCTACCAATAATTAATGTAACTATTTTACGATATGATCAAATAATTTTGATTATTTTTCCGATCCAAATATCGACCAATAGAATTGCACCATTCGACGTCACGTGGTACAACCTACATGGTATTATACTGATAATTTTTTGAAAATTTTCTCTGGTCGTTGACGTCAAACTGACAGGGTTCAATTCAATTGTGAAATTATTGGCCGACATTTGGGACGGAAAAATAATCTCCCGAATACCACACGAGCTTCAAAATTATCTGGTATTTCCCTCAAGGTTCCCTGCAAACAAATAAAGTCGTCAAGTTTTTCAGGAAAAATCACTCGCGCTTCGCGCTCGTGATTTTTTAACCTTGACTAAAAACTTGACTCCTTCATTTGTTTGCAACGAACCTATCGGAAAATACCCGATAATTTTGAAGCTCTTGTGGTATTATAAGTGATAATTTCATGAAAAAACCTCGCGTTTAGTTGGCCATATCGAGAAACGATTTCTTATCATTGATCTGCTCGAACCACATCATGATGTGGCCAATAGACATTCAACCATTTCATGAAATGCGACCATTTCACGAAATGATCGATCATATCATGAAATGATCAAATCTACGATATGGCCACGACATAATATATATCGCTCTACTATACACATGTTCATACTAGACTTACAAAGTATTCTAAAACCGAAACTTAGGTACATAGGTACATACTTAACTTAGGTACATAATGCTTGATAGCACAGTTTATGTCTTAAAAGTATACAACTTTTAAAATTTAATATTATAGAAAAATTCTACTACAAATAAACTAAAGTTATTTTTTTTTATTA
The DNA here is from genome assembly GCA_029959065.1 of Colias behrii. Lineage (NCBI taxonomy): Eukaryota > Metazoa > Arthropoda > Insecta > Lepidoptera > Pieridae > Colias > Colias behrii. The sequence continues at coordinate 7,263,520 of JARWMC010000005.1, read as the reverse complement.
CACGAGGAATTTTGATAGAAAGTCGAAAAAAAAATCTAGTAGGGTTTGAGGATCAATTATTATTATTATTACTAAATTCAAACTCACATTGAGATCATAGTGACATATACCTAGTCGTTTAGTGTCAATTATTTTAAAAGGTTTGTACAACGATCCTGTTTTATTCCGATAAAAAATAATCTAATACTTTTGGAATTTAATTTTCAGAGTTCATGCTATTAGGTTTTCTTCTATAATACTATATTTGAGGCCTATTCAAACTACAGCTGTATCCGCTACCACCGTGGGTAGCGGTATCCCGATGGCACGCGATTAAATCTCTTACGTTACTATTATAGAGACTTATCCCGTACCGATGGTATACTATATATGTATATCGCAATAACGCGGCGGTAGTGGATACCGCTCTAATCTGAATAGGCTGTTATTACGTTATTTGTACAAACGCAATGATTAAAAAATAAACAGTCTTAAAGAAAATCAGTCACAAGAAATTTACAGGTAGGTATACAAATACCTACCTGTATGAACATACCTATAAACATATTTTACCCCAGTTATGTTGGCAATTATATCCCAGTAATGTTCAAGTTGAATCAGAATCAGATAAGAGCCAGTTAAGTTTCGCGGACATTTCCTCCCTCATGTGCTTGTTCGCATCTGATATAGTTTTAATCAAAACACCCTTATTGCTGATTGTTTTATTCAAAAGTTTCTTAGTATTATCTTCTAGCATTGCACTCGTAGCATCTTCTAGTTCCATCATTAATTTTCTCCTCTATATGAAAATAATTTTTATTTGTATTACCATAAAGGTTGATAAATTATTAAGTAAGTAATAATAATTTATACAGAGCGTCAGTGTATTAAGCTCAAAGGAACTTGCATACGCTGAGTATATGAAATATTCATAAACAACTCTATATGTATAGTTACGAAGTCATTTTTTTTTACTGAATTTTTCTTATGATCTATCGGTATTTTACTATTGTCCACCAACTTAAAATCATAGAAAGAATATTTACAATATTTGTAAGTAACATTTAAGTAAATCCCTCAAACAAATATTTGATATTATAACTGTATTATTTGAATATTTTAAAGAAAAAATGCATACTCACTTTAATGAACTCTACCGCTTTGGGTTCCGTTTCTGATAACTTCTTATATTTAAGTATCTGCATCAACTCTTGTTTATGTCGTAAACCTCGTTTTGTCATTACCTATAAGAATTTAATTACTTACTATAATATTTTATTAGTCTTAAGGTCATCAAATTTAAAAGTTAAATTACTATAAAATCGTAGTCTGTAAAATAAATAGTGTTAGAAAAACTTACAAGTTCTGGTCGCAAATCTTGTGTTTGTAACTGTTTTTTAAATTTTAGATCTTTCTGATTTTCAACCACTTCCCACTGCATTTGAAAATTTTTTGGTACATATACTTTTCTAGAAAATACCCTGAAATTTTTATTTTATTTTAGATTACAGGTATAGTTAATAATACTGTTTGTGTTACAGATTATTTTACTTACAAATTCAACTTCCGAAATGCTTCCTCTTCCGGGTAGAAGTCGGTACACTTAAAGCCAGGAAATTCGAAGCATACATCATTGTTGATATTCCGTTTTGCAGAAATCCATCCTAGATTTTCAACATTTGTAGGTTGTATCCAAACATTTTTGATTGTATCATGTTGGTCGTCTTCGTCGTCAGAAATTATTAAAACATCAGAGTTCGAAATTTTGCAAACGCTGGAAGTTGCTAAAAAGTTTTCAATATCCATTTCCATAGACTCTTCAGTTTGTTCTGATTCACGAGTTTCAGCAGTTATTTGACCAAGCAGCGACCTCTTATTAATCTCTTCTGGCTTCAATATAAACATACTTGGTTCGAAAGTAGACGTTGATTCATTCCTAGTTTTTACAATCTTCACTTGAGGGGCAATTTCAGCAACTGGCTTATAATTTTTTTTAACTAAATCACTGTTTCCGACAGTATTATTTGAATTACTAGAGGCGGGTATTTTTTCTTGATTTGGACTCGTACCAGATTCAAGAAATTTAGGTTCTTGTGAGACAGATGGTTTTGAGCAAGTTTTTATAAAGTTAAATATGTTATTAGTTTTGTTTATTTTAATAGGCTTCACCAATTTAATGATCTTTTTGTCTTCTTTATTCTTATGGAGTAAATATTTTTCTGGTGTACTTGTAGTAGGTATGTGTTCTTTTTGCTTAGGGTTATTCTTTTCAGATACCATTTCGTTTTCTAATGAAATCATATCACTTTTGCCATACGTCGCTGGTAAAAAGGCTAGCGGTTGATCAATAATTCTTTCATTGTCCACTTTATTTACCATGATCCAAGTTCCTCTAGTTTGACTTTTATTATCTCTAGGTATATCAGTTTTTATGGTTTCTATACCAAGTGGTTCGTGTCGTTCGTATGGCCCAATGAACACATTAAGATCATTTTCATTGGGTATAGCATAAATTCCAAATTGTGGGCTTGTCTGAGGAGTGGCACATTTTTGTGAAGACAGTCTTACGGTTTTACATGACACACGTGACACATTTATAGCTTTGATTACACTATCATACTTGACAAAAAACCCTTTTTTGTAGAAATGTATTTCGTTAAAATCATTTTCAACTGTCATTACAAACCATTTTGATAAATCGGAGTCGTTTATGTTCTGTATTTCGTTTTGTTGTTCTTGTAAGCTTTTCGCATTTCCTGTTATACCATTTTCTTGAGAGTTTTCTTCCGCAAAACTAGAACTTAATGATTCCTTATCTGAATCATTAAGTTCTTCTTCACTATCACTATCACAATTGAATGTAGTTAATGCTTTCTCATTCTTCTTGGGTTCGCTTACTTTCGTTACGGACCCAATTAGTTCCCAGCATTGTGATAATCCACACAATATACAGAAATTGTCCTTCAAATCCGTTGCATTTGTTAGTAAATTTTTCACAGTTATTGGATATCTTTCTAGTTCCGTTAAAGCAATATCATTAATATTAATACAGCTTTCAAAAAATGTATTTTTTGTATTAACAGCCATAAGGATACGATACGGCTTTTGCTTCGTAATTAAAAACAAATTTTTTCGTTCGCGATATCGGCTTAGAATGAACTCCCATGGATACAAGGCTACTTTCCCAATTTTAGGTGGATCTAGGGACGTTGTTACAATACCTTTGTCAGCGCGTTCTTTGTATTTTTTATAACTAGCTTCTAACCATGCAACTAACTTTGTTTTATTAGGCAAACGTTGCACTGCATTTTGTGACATTTGGAAAGAATCCGCAATTATCTCGGTGGATGTTGTTTCAATTTGATTCTGCACCACATTATTTAACAATTCTTTTAGGCTGGATGGTGGCTGACCGACTTCTAGAGTATGCAAATTTTGAGAACATTCTTTTTCTTCGGTAGTGTAAATTGTAGTTAATAATTTTTTTAACAAACTGCGATCATTTTTCTCCATTTCCAAAATTTTTCTATTTGTTTCTGAATAATAACCATCAAGAAATTTCCTACCTTTGTAAGATTTTACTCTTGCGCACTTTTCAGTATTATAGGATATTTCAGGTACTTTCTCCTTCATAACTTCAACTTCTTCAGGTGGCTTTGATCGCACTCTTAATCTAGATTTTACATCAGATGAATCACTAGAACTAATGCTTTTTTTGTCAGGAATCAAATTTATTGGTTCGGCTTCTTTATTATCGGCATCCATTGTTTGGACTTCCATAATTTCGGGTATAGCCTTTTCCGTAAATTTGCCTTTACAGAAACATTTATACAAATTGTGAACCATACACCAAGGCTCGATATTTTTGCAGTCAAGTTTTGGGGTTATAATGCGTAGCTCTTTCATAATCTTTCGTTCCACCTTTAAACACATTTTGCTATAGAAATCGGCATATTTTTTTGATGTTTTCCAATCTCTTTTTTGGGAATTAAAGACAATATTACCTTGTCCGGATAATACTACAGTTTGACGAAACTTTTGCTCTTCTTTTGCTAGTTTGGAATTACATATCTTACTATCCAAGTCGATTAATTCATGTAAAGATTGCAAATTTTCACATGTTTTAGAAAAGGAACATACACACTTAAACATGCACTCTAAGCGACCACAGTGTGTTTTTAAGTTAAAAGGGAATTCTAAGGACTCACATATACAGCCTAACGTGCAATATAATTTATTACATGTCTTCTGGCTATCATTATCAATTCCAGGTATTTTTATTATAGTTACATCAAGTCGGTCTAATTCACCATATTTTTTCTTACATTTATCTTTTAAAGAATTGTCGAGGCCCATTTTATCTCCGATATTGGATGAATTATCTGTAATCATATTTGTATCCGTTTTAACAAAATTATCGTATTCTAAATTAAATTCTACGTAATCTAGAATTTTGCTCATTACGTGTTTTACTTCTTTAGATACATCACTTTCTTCATTTAAAACTAAATCGACCGCATTCACTCTTTTATGAAATATTGAATTCCTCATCAGTATTCTATTTTGACAACATTGATATTGTAAATCAAAAGTTATATTGTTTTGATGGGTTTGTATCGGGCAACCATTTTTATTACTGCCCAATACGGAAACAGAAAAGTCAGCCCACTTTTCAGTTATTTCCCCATTCGAGTTTCTCATAAAAGTTTTATTTAAAAACGTGGTCATTTCTGGTCCTAATTGCCCTCCATAAGAAGGCTGGATGTCTAACGCTGGCTTTGGTAGGCTTACTAGGTTAACATTACCATATTGAAATTTTTGATAGGAAGAGTCCAGCAGTTTCTTTTTCGAAAGAGGGCCAGGTCTGAATTTAACAAATAGTGAGTTATGTAGAAGCTGTTTTCTATGAGAAATTACGTTTCGTTTAGTGGCGGATTTTTTTGCGTCTTGAATTTCTCCAAGATCATACTTATAAATAAATCTATTCCTTCCACCCTTACTGCCATTTAATTGAATATTTTTTCCATTCCATAGAATATATTGAGAAGAATGTGTGTGACCTTCAGGATTTAGGTTAATCACCATATGCCAAATATCTTTAGATACCGGAAAATCATTGCTTAATATAGTTTTAGCTATTTTTTTTGTGGCTTCTTCTCTAGCCGAACCAATTCTTATTTTTCGAAGTAATACATTTCGCTGTTTATCCAACTCAGCATTCAAATCACTATAGATATCGGTTTCAAACTGTACTCGTATATTACGAACAGTTTTTACTTTTTGCCTTATTTTTTTATTTGGTACATAGTATTTGTCACACTTTGGAATAAAATCACACGAAGGTGTTTTCGAAATATCAGCAGGTAGAGGCTTCGCTGGTACAATATGTATCAAGTCGTATAAATTGTTGTTTAACTTGTTATTAGCTCGCAAGATATCAGAGATGAAAACTTTTTTGTTGTCATCCATTATACTACCTGAAACAAATAACTAAAATAACCTAAAAGAAAAAAAAATAGTTTGGCGTTAATTTGTTTTGAATATATGGATGCAAAATTATAATTTATCCCTGAAGGCTTTTGAAGGCGAAGTGCCTTCAGATTCCATAGCGGTCACACCGTGATAGTGTTAAAGTAAATTGTAAAGCGTCTATGATAGCGATAACGTTAAAATGTAATTTGGTCACATTTGGTCTCAACAATAGTCAAATTATATTAAGAAGTATTGATATTTGATACGCAATCACGCGCAATTGGGTTTTTGAAAAAAAAAATTATTTTTTTATGTATTTTCAAACTTTATAATTAATATTATTGATATTTAATGCAAAAAACCTATTTTTTTTTTTCAATTAATTATAAACAATTAAAAATTGATGAAATTTAAATAAAAATCACGTGACTATAAACGCGCCATGATTGGTCCCCATAGTTGTGACGTCATAATGTTATAGCTATTTAATAACACAGTACAGCGTTTACGGCATCAATGTTTGGTTCTGGAGGATTACCAATTTCCATATTTTCTGAAAATTCATTTAAAATTTCTTGTATGATTTGTTGTCCCCGTCGTTTTTCTGCAGCTGGTCTAAGAACCGTTTTTGTGCCTTGTCTTTTACAATTAGGTTGACAGTCAAACTTGTGTGGTATCACATCAAATTTAATCTTTGCTTTACCTCCCATCATTGTATAATAAATATAATTTTCCATGTCATCTTTCAGCTGAAAAAAAAAAACAGAAATCTTATGAATTATTTATATGTTATTATAACAACAGAAAAAACACCATAAAATAAAATTTTAAAAATAATAGTCAAATACATAACCACGAACGTTATAAAAATATAAATACATATATATCAAATTGAATCCCATTCATTACATAAAGATACATACATTTATTATTAAAAAAAAAATTATGCTATGATTTTTAACTGGACTCCAAATCATAAATAAGGTTATGATTTGGAGTCCAGTAATATAAAAAAATATATATATTTACTGAACTTTACATAAATATATATTATGTATAATAATTATTTGATTTGTATACTTCGATAAATAATAATTAATAATAATGGTATTAAGAAATACTTACATCGAAATGATCTTCACAACAAAAAAAATTCGTTTTTGTTTGGGGATTATCACGGTGCACTGCTTGAAACCATTTATTTCGACGTTTGACATCTTGGGGAACATTTAAAAACATTTTGCCAGGAGTTGTTTTTGTAGTATTCGTACATAATGGTACAAAACAAGAACGATAACTTTTGAGGTTCGACATTTTTCAATCAAAACACTGTATTTATTATTATTTTTTTCAACTGCAATGAGTGAAAACTAACATTTTGACGTCACACGCGTTCGGGTTTGTTCGGGAGTTGTCGGCGTGTCTTCGATACTGGATTCAAAAATTAATTTTTATTTAGAAATAGGTAACTGAAATTGAAATTGAAATTTTAATTATAGCTAAAAAAAGAGAGTTTTTTATAAAACTAACATAGGTATAATCTATCCATTTATCACAATTTTGTTTTTCAAAAACCCAAATGCACGTTATCAGACAACAGCTCGTATTGTAGATTGTACCTGAACATAGACGCAAAAAAGAGCGTGTGTACCAAGCACACGTGTCAGAACTCAGAAGTGAGACTTCTTTGGCAAGATTCAAAGATACCAAAATCGTCACCTTACTCCATGACGTCACACTATTGTCATGACTTGACCTTAAGATTTTACTCTCAACGCGCCTAAAGAATTTTCAAGGCATTGAAGGTAGATAACAATAACTACCATTCGATAAATGGATAAGTATATCCTTAGATTACAATAAAAAGGTACACGTGACGCGTTTGAGTATGTGGTACATCTTCAATTTTTTTTAGAATAAGAACTTTAAATATTTAAACGCACCAATGAATTTTTACAACAAACACTTATTACATTGAGACATGATCAAATGTGATCAAAATTAGGGTACCGTTTCGCATTAATAATGGCTTAAAAAATATAAACGATGTTACAAGATAGATCAGAAAATAATTAAAATAAATAAATGCTTTAAATTTAATAATTAAGCGAATCTATTTAAAAAATATACTAATTATTATAATACGAGAAATTTTTTAGTTACATCGAATTTGCACGAAAATACGTAAATCATAATTTTCACAGAACTTCCTATTATATTATTTATCTCACAAGCGTTAGTTGCTACGATAAAATAAAAAAAGGTGGCAAGTGGCAACACTCATACAAAAATAATTAATTTCTAACAAAAAAAAATCCGAAGGTTTTAGAAGAAATAGAAGGTCGGTTTATGTTGTTGGCATTATCAATAATATTACTAATAATTAATAAAACATAGTTTATAGAGAACTTAGACGTTCTTCCTATATTATACATATTACACTTATAATTATATTTTATGTACCTACCTCAGAGCTAAGAATACTAAAAAAATAAACTAATCCACGTCACATAAACTTCAAACCACGTGACCAACAAAACAAAATGGCTGATAGCCATTTTCAAAATGTTGAATCACCAATAATGTATCTCGATTAATCAAAATTATTGCACAATGAAATTCTAATTCTTTTAAGTTTCCACAAACTTATTGGTTATACACAATTAAATCAATATTTATTATTTTACTAGCCAATGAATATTGAGCGTTTGATAACAACACTGAAATCTGAATGACAATTGACATACTGATTTATTGTCAATTCCACCGGGTACCATAGACAAACATTTTCTAGGGAATCCTGGGTACGGAAAAGAAATTATTTTTTGTTTTATTGTTAATAGGAAGGGTAAATAATACACAAGGTTTCAGTTACTCTATCTAAAATACGAATTAAACTTTAATGAGAGTTATTTTCTTTTTAAGCAAAAAAATATAAGTACTTACAAGATTTACAAATTGAAACGTTTTTGGTGCAGGTGAACAATACACTGCACAAATTGTATCTATAGATTTCTTATTTGTTGTTATTTATTTGTTTATAAATATATTTTTGTATCGTGTATTGTGCAATTAAATGCTGTCTATGTCTACGTACAGTTATTAAATTATCTGTTATATCTAAATCTACTCTACTTGTGGCTTTGATGTGGATAATCACCATACAGCACCATGTTTTTAATTGTTTACTATAATTTTAAATAAAGAATGCGTACCTGTATGTATATCAAAAAATAAAACGGCTAACTCCACGTGGCGTTTGGTTATTTTTCGGTTTAAACATTAGTGATCACGTGATAGTCTATACAAGATGGCAGAATGAACAGCGGAACTCGATGTGCCTAATGCGGTACCTAATCTATTTACATCATTTATTTAACATTATTAAAACGTTATTTTGTATTCAAATAAATTTAATTTATACTCTGATTCACAATCTCAACTAGATATTTATTTGAAAATAAGGCGTTGGTTCCAATACAACCACTTGTATTTACGGACGCCTGGATGACAGGCCAAATCATGTAACATGTTCAGTTCAACGTCAAATTATTGACATCTATGTCAGCATTATCACCTTATTAGAAGAAGCACAGATAAATTATTTTACGTAAAAAATATTAAATATCTTTAAATAGTTTTCTAAATTTCTAATTTCCTCATCCTTTAATCATTTAAAGACATAATGGAAAAATGTGATAACCTAAACCTATAAAACGCTCATTTGATTATCTTCCTAATATTGGTTAGATTCTCACATCGACCACACGGTCGATGGATTCTCACCTTTGTTTTAAAATTTCACGAAACAAAAGTAGGTACATATTCTTAAAATTCTTCGATAATGATAACAGCTAATTCATAATAATGAATCGATGACAAAATTAAAGAACCCTTATTCATTATGGGTGCAGTAGCATACATCCAAGGCTTTAAAAAAGGGCAGTAGCATACATCCAAGGCTTTAAAAAAAGGTTTACGTTATTTCAAAACTAGAATTTAATATATTTGAGTGTCTTTACAAAGGGTAAGGGATGAGTCACTTCAGACCTACGTACGAACCTACTGTATCTCTACATCTATAAATTACTAGCTGCGCTCCGCGGTTTCACCCGCGTGGCTCCGCTCCTGTTGCTCTTAGCATGAATATATATTATAACCTATAGCCATCCTCGATAACTGGGCTATCTAACAATAAGAATTTTTCAGATCGGACCAGTTGTTCCTAAGATTAGCGCCTTCAAACAAACAAACTCTTCAGCTTTATAATATTTGTATATACAGTCAAAACCCTGAACCAGTCAATATCCTTATTGACGGTTATTAAGGTTACTAAGGGCGTCGGTTAATATCCTTATTGACTGATTTTATCTGAGAAAACCATGGAGGCGTTCAGGAGGAATTGAATTTTATTAGGGTAGTTACGATAATTGAACTTTTTATTTTATTTTTCTTCCAAAAAGCTCAAAAGTGCAACTTGTGACCGGTACCGATAGATTGCTCATCATCATCATCATCGTCATTTCTTACAATCCACAACAAAAACGGAGAAAAAAACGGTCGTCTGCGGGCACCCTAAGTTGGTAAAATAAAGTTTTCGAATTTTTCACCTTTCATGGGATGTAGCTCGAAAACGGCTGCGAATAGAAAAAAATGATTTAGTTAGGTACAACTTGTAGATAATTTTATGGCCTTTCAACGTTTCCTTGAAAGTTTTTCTCTAACATGTACCGTTTTTGAGATTTAAGCGAAAAATGAAAAAAATGGACCCTTTCCCCCCTCCCCCACTCAGGGGCTCCTCCTAGTGTCCCGGGGTTTTAGTATGTTTATTACCTAGGGACTCTTGACATGTTTCCGAAGAAACATCTTACGTTACTAAATACTAACTCACTAGAACTTTTTATTCAATGGACTAACTAATATATTTTAAAAAATATATATGTATGTTTAGCAGCCACTAGCTGTGCCCCGCGGTTTTACACGCATTGTTCGGTCTTCCTCGATAAATGGGGTATCTAACACCGAAATAACTTTTCAAATCAGACCAGTATTTCCTGAGGTTAGCGCGTTCAAACAAGCAAACAAACTCTTCAGCTTTATAATAATAGAAGGTATAGATTTGGTTTCCATAACACAAGTTGGGATCAGAATATCAGATCGTGCCGTGTGTAAAAAATGTCCTGAAATATTTATCAATTATATATTTATTTAATGTTTAATTTTTTAATTGAATTTACACCGACGAACAACAAAAAGATGTCCACCATGCATATTAGACATGACATATTCCACATCAGCTCCCCACCACTTTGATAGTCGATGCCTTTATCATCGGAAGGTTTTCCAAACTGCGACGTCTCATTCATCTGTAAGTACCAACTTTTAAATTTTTATGACTAGATTTTATTCGGTTATGGAAAAATGCATAATGTTTCCTTGCCTAATAAAAAAATTTATAACCATACTACCTACATAATCTATTAATATACATGGACGTATAAAAATGTTAATATATTATACTTAAACTAGAATACAAGCTATATTTATTATGGCTTCTCAATTACGATACATGAATTTTATTCTTAGATTATTCAAAACCTTAATTTATAAAAATGGTAGAATGGTATAAACATAGAGATCTAGAGAGATGCCAATCGCTTGCGCTGAGTACGAAACCGTGTCTCATAAAAAATTTACGCACACAACTGCAGTAAACAAAATCAAAACAATACTTCGCGTTGTGTGCGTGTCATCACACAAAAATATGAGAGCGACTATTCGTTCGCACACTAGATTGTAAGTGACGTACGTATACAGCACCGCTACAGCTTGTTCTTTTTTTGGGCATATTGCTGCGACACCGGCCCCGCCCCCTAACCATATCTCCCTTTAGTTTCTGTGATCTGTGGGTATAAATATAACTGTTACAAAAATTAAATAAAACTACTTAGTTTGTATTGTGGACATTTATTTTATTGCAGTATACTTCCATACTGTTTGTCAGTAGATTCTAGTACATACATTTTCTTATATCTAGTTCATATACTAGGTAAAGTCGTCACTGTCGTCATAAGATCTTGAAAACCAGCATTATCTTCTGATCTTCGACTCATTTGATCGTCTAGTGTTACTCAGTTAAGGAAATCAAGATACAATTACTTAAAAAATGGGATACGCTGTTGTCAACAAATAACGTAGAATTAAAGTTTTATTCAACAACTAATGGTAGGTCCCGGCTTTGTCTGTGGTTTGTGTGTTACGTTCTCTCTCCATAAGAACCATCCTCGTACTTCAAGGAATATTATAAAAGAAGAATTAACGAAATCGATTCAGCCTTGGAGTTTTGCGCTTGGCAACAATAATTGGGTATTCATTTTTATTATACAGGGTGTCCCACTATTGGTATACTAAGCGCGAAAGAACTTGTAGTTTTGCATACACTGATCACGAAAAAAATACTAAAGAGGAGGCTCCCTAACATAATTTCTGGCACTGAGAGACCGGTTACGGTACTAGACGCTAACACAGCCGTAATAAAGTTGAATATCGCGTGCGCTCTTTGATCGCGTTCGAGCTCGAAAAGTAAGTCTCAATTCTTATTTCGTTTATAACTAAAGTAATAATTGATCTAGAGAAAAAATATCTTGGGATTCGATAGTAAACTCTATTTTCTTACTGTTAACATTTATTTTAGACATAAAGTCCAAGTAAATCTTAAAAAAAAATGTAATAATCCTTAAAAAAGGCATAATTTTTGAATAAAAAATGAATCGAGCGAAAATGTTACAATTACGTAACTGTCTTGTACATCGAAAGAAAAAGACCCAATAAATCATATACTAAAGTTCCATTTTGATTGTATGTGTGCCTGTTTCAGAATATTAATGCAAATTCACATAAAATTTAGGGAGCCTCCCTTTAAACAACAAAATTACGTCAAAATTTTTTTGCTAAATTTTTCCTGAAAATCCATGTTTTCTTCTCTAGCTTCGCGCAGCCGACGTATACCGCTTCCCTAATATGAGCATTTTGTCTATGAAAACATAATCTTAAACGTTTTAAGAATCCATCTATTAAAAAGAATGCGTCTGAAAGGTGATGGTCCAAAAAAAACCCAGAGTCGATTTAGACAAATTGGGTATCAATGGCTTTATTATATTACACAATTTACCCCACCGAAAAATTAATGCCCATATCCATGGGGTATGAGAGTTATAGGCTAACAAAGTATATATGAAAAAATCATGAGTAACTTGTTATTTTTACCAGTTTTTACAACAGCAGTATACTATTAAACCATCCATCAGCCGAAGGACGTCCACTGCTGGACATAGGCCTCCCCCAAGGTTTTCCACCGCGATCGGTCCTGTGCCACCCGTATCCAGCGGCTACCCGCGACCTTCACCAGATCGTCGGTCCACCTTGTGGGGGGCCTACCAACACTACGTCCTCCGATTCGCGGCCGCTTTTCGAGGACCTTTCCGCCCCAACGGAAAAAAAAAAAAAAAAAAAGCCGCTGGATGCGGGTGGCACAGGACCGATCGCAGTGGAAAACCTTGGGGGAGGCCAATGTCCAGCAGTGGACGTCCTTCGGCTGATGGATGGATTAATAGTATACTGCTGTTGTAAAAAATGGTAAAAATAACAAGTTACTCATGATTTTTCCATATATACCTACTTTGTTAGCCTATAACTCTCATACCCCATGGATATGGGCATTAATTTTTCGGTGGGGTAAATTGTGCAATATAATAAAGCCATTGATACCCAATTTGTCTAAATCGACTCTGGGTTTTTGGTCCATACATTTTTGGACCATCATCTTTTATAAGTATTTTTTACGAACTCAGCGTATGCAAAACTATAACCTCCTTTGAGCTTAGTATACCAACAGTGGGACACCCTGTATAGAAGAGAAGATTTCTTATTACAAACGATTGTTTGGTAGTTTACAAAAAAATCATAAAGTCAGGGGAAAGGACCAGATAACACATAAAAAGCATTCTAGGTACCAAAATTGGACATTGGTAGTTACATAATATTAAGATTGGATATTATACAAGACTACAGCTACGGAATGGGAATTAGCTTGAGATTCCGTAGTATAGTCTTTACATTAAAAAAAAAAACAGAAAAAAAGGAACTGCCTGCAATAACTATGACAATTGACAGACCTTAAAAAAATTAAGTTTTAATATAAATTATTTTCTTTTAAAAGGATATTGTTTATCTCTGGGTTCTTCATGTGATCGATCCCGGAACGGTGATTTCTCCTGAAAATAAGGCAATAATTTATAACAATATTCAAAACTGATGATGCTTTATCTTTATGGTTATTTCTTTAAAATAACTTAGACTTAACACTAGAGTTAATTGGGGAAAATTCTGTCTCTATTCTTAAATTTTAACCTTGAAAAAAGATCGTTAATTAAATTTAATTTAGAATGGTTCTTTTATTCTTTATCTTAAAACTCAAATTGCTTCTTGGAATTTCACTCACCCTTTTATGATACTTCTCATAATGGTGATCTTCCTGCGATCCATTTTGGTGACTCGGCATTTTAATTACAACTGAAATACGGAACAGGTGTTTTTGTATCATTACAAAAATATTAATAACTCAGGCCCCGGAATCACAGACACAATAGAAAATCTATTGTGTCGTGGACCGATCGGGCCGTTCGGGGCTCAATGGGTTAAAACCACGTGGTGATACTTCACATAATATTTTGGTTACCATTATATTCCTTACCTTTTTGTTCATCGCGACGTCGTTTTTGTTCAAGAAGAGATGAGTCCTCGACCCTATCCTAATAAAAAAAGGAAATTAAGATTAAATAAAATCAAAAACCTTAAGTTTCTTCAAGCAACTTATAAAGTATTATGGAGGTCAAGTAAAAACGATTAATATGGATCAGTGATGGACCTATTTTGATACAGTCAACGGCAGTCGTCGGCACGTCGACGGCAGCAGTCAATATGTCGACGGCTGCCGTCGACAAGTGGCGACGCTTGCCGTTTTTGCGTGTCGACGGTAGCCGTCGACATATTGACTGCTGCCGTCGACGTACCGACGACTGCCGTCGACATGTGGCGACGGCTGAAGTAGCCTTTGCCGTTCGCAACTTGCCGTTCGTCTGTTAGAAGTCTAAGTGAGCGGTAAATACAGAAAGGTAAGTTTAATAAAGAATACTCACCCTTTTACGGCTTATCTTACGCTCTTTACGCTCATCGCCTCTAAGTTTAGTTTTCCGTTTCTCCTTTTCAGGTGATCGTTCCTCAATGTCTTTACTACCCTGCTTATAAAATAGTATATTAAAATGTATCTATAAAATTATTCATTGAAAAAATCATTCAAATTATAAGTTTTATACAAATATGAGTCAAAGGGATCAAAGAATTAAAATAAAGCTTCATAATATTTTCTTTTCTTCTTCTAAGTTTTCGAGGTGTCAGTTTGCCGCCAAAACATAATAGAGAATGAAGAGCGGGAACTTGTTGTTTATGATGGTAATCAGGTACATCCGTTTTCTGCCGACTTCCTGAAGTTATCGTCTTTCGATTACATGTGGTAAATTTGAAGTAGACAAGGTTAAAGATTCGACTGGACGTAGTGTACTCTCCGCCTTCTTACTGGTTTTAGGTTTTATATATGCCTTATTTTATGATATAAATCATATTTAATAGTTTTCTTCGAATCATATAGATGTTTTCTCTTATGAAAATTTTTCAAGAATAGTTGAATGCAAGGAGGTCTCTTGGTTTACTTATTGCTTCTTTTCATTTGTTTTCATAATACCGCTGCTGGTCCTTTAATGTCTTCGCTTTCAACAGTTTTATGTTAGGTTAGTTGGTGGTGTTGTTCGATTTTTTTCAAGTTTATCGGATCGTATGATATTTGACAAAATTTTCATTTTATTTAGAAGTTGAGAAGTTTGTAGTTTTTACCGCTTGCGTTTCGTCGATTCGTTTTGTTGGGCTTGTCTCTTAACTTTTGTCAGTTCTCACTCATCCATGATGATCTCCCTTAAATTTCCAAATATTTTCCATGATTTCTGATGCTCCATGTGATGATATATTTTATTACCCATTGATATGTTATTATCTATATTGATATCTATTATTGATATATTGATATACATTTCTTCCCAATTATTCACGTTAGTACCAGAATGTTGACAACTTATATAGATTATGTGAAGTCCACCATTACACGTTATATTTTAAACATCTGAGTCGTATACGTTCTTCTATCTGTTTCTTGACATGTTTTCATTTTAATTCTATGAACCGTTTGACTCCATAACGTAATACACTAAAAACCTTACCACTGCTCGACTGGACTGGGCTGACTTACGTATATCTTTGCGCCGTTGATATTTATACGAGTTGAATTTGAAAGATTGTTTTATTTTTATTTATGTTGCTTCTAGTTTTGAATTTTTTATTTAATTTTCAGGGGTTTTATTTTTTCGTTTTTGCACCTTGATCTCCATTTTCCATTTAACGAATATGTATCTTCTGTATCTTGATTTTTCATCGAAAATTCACATCTGCAACTCCACTTCATAATTTCCTTCCTTTTTCTTTATCCGCGCAGAGTTCTGCGTTTCACTCCAACAGCAACAGTAGCAACATGGGGCGAATCTTCTTTGGTATTTTTAGTTATATTTTACAATTTATTTTTGTATTAATATATTTTACGTTATATCACTGATAGTCACTAAGTCTGATCACTGCACAGTCCGTAGCTTTCCCTGGTCCCGGTGACGCGTCGAGCCCAATCCTCAGTCCGGCGCGAGCGCGACGCAGGGTCGGTTTATTACAACGATACTCACCTTGCCATTGCCGCTGCTCTCTACTTTACGACGTTTCACATCTGCGAATGTTAAAAACTGTATGTTAGAAAATGGGGCTAGGTGTGCATTAATTAAATTCACATTAAGTATTATGTTAAAATATTCCAATCTGCAATTCTACCTGCCTAATTAATGTAGTCAGTTCTTAGCCCAAATAAATTGAGGGTAGTTGGGTCGAACATAGAATAAATAACTTCCTAAAACTAGGGCGCAATCGCAAATAATGTTAACGTTACAATAAAAAAGGAATTAAAAAAAATAGCTGTGACACTCGAGGACTGCCGCGGTAAAGCTATTGCATAGCATCGCACCGCTGTGCCGGTTGGAGTGGGAGGTGTAAGGTTTTTTCAATAATATTTTTCATAAACATAATATTCTATGTTATTATCAATCGTAGCTGAAACAATAAAACAATATAAATTTGTTTTAGGGCCGATTTTTCAATGCTTGGATAAAACTTATCCGTCCAATAATGTATTACACGATAATATTAAAATGTCACGTAAACTGTCAAATACGGGCAATTAGGATACGTTTTTAAAATGGTAGTTTTATACATTATTCGACGAATAAGTTTTATCCAAGCATTGAAAAATCGGCCCTTACTAAAATAACGTCAACAGTAAGACTTACCACGATCTACGTCATCGGACGGATGACGGTGATCATGAGGTGGTGATATCGCTTCCAAATAGCGCTCCTCCTAAAAATACAAAATAAATATTTAACTTTATCCCAATCCGAAAACAATATTTATGATCGCGTAAGGATCCGTGAATTGTTCACAAGTACTCGCTACAATATTTTACTTTTATTTCAATGTATAATACTTACTCGATGTGATCGTTCTCTTGGAGATTTATCTTTACTTCTCAACTCTTCTTTGTTCCGTTCCTTCAATGACCTAGAAACAGGGATTAAATTCACTTATTTTAGAGAAACATTATTTTGTATTGAATAGGGCATTATTACTGGAAATCACTGTTAGCCAATATATTTTTTAAACAGTGTTTTTTGGCATATATTAGTAGAGTACACAATAAAATACAAAAGTTACGACCTTTCATATGCTATTTCATATTGATTATTGATACTTACGATCTAGACTCGCGCTTAGTCTCCTTATCGCGATCTGATTCATCGCGTCGTCTATCACTGCTTTTCGATTCCTTTTTCTCTGAATCTACAACAACAAATAATATCATACATCTACTATAATGTCGGAATAGTTTTAAGTTAAATAATTTTAAATTATAAAATAGTCCGTCCAGTCGTTGTTTTCGTAAAAGAGTAACATATATAAAGTTAAATAACCTCCTCCTTTTTTTAAGTTAGTTAGAAATATTTTTTACCTGTCGTTTGCACGGGCGAAACCACGGTTTCCTGTTGTTTGTTATTAGTTTCCTCTTTAACGGCCGTCACTTGAGCCACGCCGCTTGCTTTTTGCTGATCAACTACCTAGAATATTCAAACAATTGGACAAATGAAATTCGAAAGAAATTTAATTTATAGTGATGTATTGAATTAAATGCAATGCAATTCAGTAATAAACATAGACTTACCTTTTTGATTTAGCCACAATAATAATTGATAATATTTTTAATAACATTACTCACTTGGTGGAAATCGCTTTCTTTCATCATGTTGGGAACTTTATTTCTCAACTGACCGCTGTACCCTGTCGCCAGAACGTACAAGTCTGGTCTTTGGTTCTTTTCCTCCTCTTTAACCTAAATTATGACAAAAAAAAATATACTTGTTTAAACGTATTACAATTTATTTTCCAAATAAAAATTTCACAATTTTATAGATATTTCTCAGATGTAGTTTTTGTAAAAGTTCTAAATCATGGTGCACAAGTTTTTGGCTTCAACATATTAATTATTGATTATGTACAGTCGGCCAAGAAAGTGGTGTACCACCCTAAGTTTGAATATCGCTTGCAGATTCATAGGTGATAAAGATTAGTTTCGCTTGCAGATCGATCTGACAACTTCTATTGCTGTCTTTATCTGATTATTGATAACGACTATTACTGTTTGTAACGTGACAGCTATTCTTAGTTTGAACTTGATGGAACCAATGACGTCGTAAAATCAACGGCGGGGGGCTGTAGATTTTGATGACAAAATTGTATCTACAAATTCAGAATTGTAATCAACAAGTTACATAAAATTGTAAAGGCACAAGGCGAATCCACAAACCTACAATTTCTGTAAACTTGTAATTACAATATCAATAAAAAACAAGCTAAAAATAGATTTATCCTTTTATTAAATTTCTACAATCAATTTTAAAATACTTATAACAAACAAAAACATAGCATATATAGTAATATTTAGAAGATATTGAAAATTTTTAAAAATTAGAAACGGGTGTAACCGCCGTTGGCCTCTATAACCTCTAAAAGACGAGACCTCATTGAACCAACAAGCCGTGAGCAAATATCGGTTCCCCGCATTTCCTCCCAAATATAATTACAGTGACTAATAAGAGCTTGTTTGGTTCTTTCATTTTGATGCGACCATCGTTGGACCATAAGGCCCCAAAGATTTTCTATCGGGTTGAGGTCCGGCGATCTTGAGGGCCACTGAATTACCCTTACGTCAGTGTGTGAACGAAACCAGGCTCTTACGATCCTCGCATTATGAATTGAACAATTATCTTGAACAAAATCAAATTGTGGCACTTCGTTCTCCGGGTAAACATTACGGACTGTCGGTAGCATTGCATTCTGAAGCACGTCGATATAATTTACAGCCGTCGCTCGAGGAGGTAGAGAACACAATTCTCCTACACCATCCGCACTCATCCAGCTCCAAATATTTACGGAAATTCGACCTGATTCTCTATTTGGGATTACATGATCATCTTTATACCGTTTTGAATTATATCGCCAAAGGTGAAGACGTCCATGCTGACTGGATTTAAACGTTTTTTCATCACAAAACACTGTATTAGACCAATCTAACTCTAAGTGCTCTCTGGCGAAGTTCAGACGAGCAAGTCTGTGAGCATCCGTCAAATATATTTTCTTGGCGTAATGCCTGTGGTGCAACCCCATGTAATGTAGATGATTCCTTATTGTTTGGGCACTCACATCGAACATCTCCGCAAAATGTTTTGTGGGCTTAAAACCATTGATTTCATATTCCCGTCTCATGAATTCTCTATCGTTATTGGAGAGTGCAGGCCGGCGACCACTTCTTCTGTGATCCAACAAACTTCCCTCCTCTCCTTCACGACGAATCCAAAAGCGGACAGAATGCCTCGATATATTCAAATTCCGGGATATCGCACTGATACTGCTTCCCTCATTAAATTGGGCAATTATTTGTGCTCTTTCGGCAATGGTCAAGTTGGCAGGCATTGAGATGATTTTATATGCAGTTGATTGAAAAATAACACGGAAAATATATCGATTTTTTGCATATATTTGACAAAATGTCAATTGTCAGTTTTCTTTTTCAAATGGAATTCGGTTGTCTATTTAAATAGTTTTTATTACTTTTGTTTGGAAACATTTCAATTGCTTTGTAGAAACTAATGTCCTTTTCATTTATACTAAAGGTTAAAATGTCATGTACTTATATGTGACATATGACGTATGAATACTAAATACATAGGTTTACGTCATGATAATGTTGTCTCTTTCAGTAATATCTTTTTATAACGAACCTTGTTGTAATTTTCGATGACCGGGAAACTAAATCAAAACTGGTACACCACTTTCTTGGCTGACCGTACCTACTACTATTTCTCAAATATTAATTACCTTCTCAATTTTCCTCTCGATAATTTGTGCCAATTTCGCCAGCACGGGGAAGTGCGGCAATATCTTGATGAGCACTATCAGCGCGTTGCGGATCTGCACGTAGTCGCCAGAGTCCAGGCACACAACCATAGCTTTCGTGATCTTGTAGTGCCATTTGTGACACACGTGCCTGGATAATAAATATTAATTATTATAGAAAACATGTAAATTTAACATTTATATAGGTAGAAATAGATATGAATATGTATAATAATGGGATTTGTAAATTATATAATAAAATGGGAACCGAATAAGTGAGTTTTATTCAATTTTTCTACTACGGATTGAAGGATCCGGCTCAAAGGACCAGTGCACGTGGTTTTAGTAATTTTATAGGGAATAAAGATAATGTTATTTGAACTCATAAATTTAATATTTGAGAATTGAGATCGCGAATAGGTAAGAACGTAAAGTGATACAGATTATGTGCCAACAATAGTCAGAACATCATGGGATCTCCTCAATATTTTTTGTGCTTGAGTATACTTCTTGCTTGCTTCATATTGATTCTTAAATAAATAGACTAAACATGTAAATAAGGATTAAAAGCCAAAAGCCAGCCAAAACTAAAAGATTGTTGTTTTATATGTTGTTTTTTTAGTAATAGAATATGATATGTGGTCAATTTGAATTTTAAAACTTTTTTATATTTAAGGCACGCATGAAGCTGTTATGTTCTTTTATACAAAACCAGCTGTGCTCCGCGGTTTTATCCGCATTGTTCCGCTCGTGTTGGTCTTAGCGAGATGATAAATAGCCTATGCCTTCGATGAATGGGCTATCTAACACTGAAATAATTTTTCAAATCGAACCAGTAGTTCCCGAAATTAGCGCGTTCAAACAAACTCTTCAGCTTTATTATATTAGCATAGACAAAAAATATGGTCTCTTTTTTTTTTATTTATTTATCAATAAAAAATACATTTAACATAATTGAATATGCCAAAAACCACAAAGATTTGTCCGGCATGCAAAGCAATCCATCCACGACAAATTTGATGCACAGCGCGCTCGTGTGCTCGCGACAAGTTAAAGACAATTAAATTCAATCTTCTAATAAGCTCACCTGTAGTTCTCGTATCCGACGTGGTCGTTCGCCTCCGTGAACTGGTTGGACACGCGGTACTTGGTGACGAAGCCCGGGTAGTGCGCGCACTCCGCGTGGAAGGCCGCGCGGTCCGCGTGCCAGCGCATGGCCGTGCCCAGCACGCGGCACAGGAAGCGCCCGTAGCGCGCCGCCTCGCCCTCCGTGCACGACATCACCGAGTACGTTATGTCGCAGAACAGCTGCAATGGGCAAGTTGATTAAGGGTATGAAGGGAAAAGGATAACCATATTTATCGTTTAAACAATATATCAGACTAGCTATACCCCGCGGTTTCATCCGCGTTGCTCTGCTCCTGTTGGTCTTAGAGTGATGATATATAGCCTATAACCTTCCTCGATAAATGGGCTATCTAACACCGAAAGAATTTTTCAAATCGGACCAGTAGTATTAGCGCGTTCAAACAAACAAACTCTTCAGCTTTATAATATTAGCATAGATAAAAAATACAAAAAAGCTAATTTGAGTTTACAAACATTTCGAAACTAAAACATAAATAGAATTACATGGAATATTTGCTTTAAAAAGCAAAAATCCAGAAGCAAGATTTCACCGCAGTAAAAAATATTTTTTTAGAAATTCTGTTACAGAACACGTGGCAGCGGAAAATTGATATAAGCCGATATTTTTGTGTAATACTCAGAAAAATGATATTTAATAATAATATTTTTTAATTATTAATATGTAAAGAGCACACAACTACGAAACCAGCATAATTCAAAACACTCACCCGATCATAGCACAAAAGCGTCGAAAAGTTGGGCGTCTTCAACGCGTGCACGGTATGCACGAACTGCGCGCAGTACAACGCATCCGTTGCTGTGAACACGCAGCGCGGGAACAGGCAGAGCTGCATGAGGCGGGTGACAGTTTCGTTCTTGGCGGACTTGGCTGCGCGTGCGGGGAACCAGCCGCTGCACTCGCGGGACAGGCGCCCGTGGACGCGAGACACGTGCTCCTCTTGACGGCGACGCTCCTCCTGATTGGTTTATTTAGGTATTAGGTAATACATTAACATGTTTTTTTTTGTAACAAAAATGTTTATATCCTAC
The DNA here is from genome assembly GCA_029959065.1 of Colias behrii. Taxonomy (NCBI): domain Eukaryota; kingdom Metazoa; phylum Arthropoda; class Insecta; order Lepidoptera; family Pieridae; genus Colias; species Colias behrii. The sequence continues at coordinate 7,241,239 of JARWMC010000005.1, read as the reverse complement.
TAGCTTACCGACCGCGGCATCGCTCGCTTTGTCTAAAACCTAATAAATTATATATACTAAAAACTTCCTCTTGAATCACTCTATCTATTAAAAAAACCGCATCAAAATCCGTTGCGTAGTTTTAAAGATTTAAGCATACAAAGGGACATAGGGACAGAGAAAGCGACTTTGTTTTATACTATGTAGTGATTAAAACCCTTATTGAAAATCTTTATTTATATGCGCTTACGAAAACTATATTGGTTACTACCCTAACTTTTTATTGGTTAAAGGCATTATGGTATTATGGGCTTGTGTACTAGAGAATCATGCATTTCGCACGCAAGCTAGGGGTTTCAGATTTAAAAATATAAGTTTTTATCGACGTTTGAGATACATAAGAAACACTATGTATGTCCATATATCTATCTCTGTTACTGAGAAATAATTATGAAAAATGTTAAATCGATTCAGCTAAGGTTTCTTCACCATTTCATTTTACTATTATTTGTTAGTTTTGAATTGTATTACAAACCTGTAGTTTCTCAATTAGTGTATTAAATCTTTCTTGTTCTTTCTTCCCTTTTGTACCCTGTGAAGTATCTCTAGCGGCACTTGCAGCGGCCGTTTTTAATCTGTCAATTTCTCTTGCATAACTTTCTACTGGTACACGTAAGTCGTACATTGATAATGACCTGATAATGAGAAATTATCTTATTATTCTAACAATACAAAAAATATTTAATATATTACTAAAAAGTAAAAATTCCATACATTTCATATGATTATGTTTATTGAAAAGATGCTTACCAAAATGTAACATAAAATTCTGGTGATATATCTTCCCAGACTCTGTTCGGCAACAGTGGCGTAATAGATATTACAATAGGCTCCAAAGCTTCCTTAGACGCGACATTGTAGCGTTCTATACTCTTCTCTTGCGAGTCTGATTTACTATCAGAGCTCTTTCGCAATGATTCAACTTTAGCAGCAATTTTTTGAGCCAATACTGGGCGGTGGAGAAAGAATGCTACGTCTGCGTCCACGTGGTAGTCACGAAGTAACTCCTATAAAATGTTTTATTTATTATTTACTTTTCAAATATTTATAAAATGCATTTAATTGTTTAAAACCATCGATATCGACATAATAATAACAACTCATAGTATACGTCGCGCCTAAAAATAACAAAAATAATACATAATTATTCATAAACAATCCGTTCTTTCAGAAACGTGGCAACGTCGCTTTATGATCTTACCGGTAAAGGCGGCAACCTCGCCGCATACTCGTCTGGCGCGTGCGACGACGCAAGGAACGTTCCCAGTTGCACCAACGCATCTTGACACTGGTCTGCAAGACGACCCACTACTTTTAACTGAGAACCACTCGCTTCGTTCGTGTTTTCTTCACCTGAATCTAGAAAAACAAAATTATTTTGACAGTGGAAGAAAATATTATATTTTTTTCAAAAATATATTGCGGTTTTTTTTTTTCATAAAATTGAAAGTTATGAAACATTTCTGTCTATATTTTATTTTCAAAAGATAAATTTTACATAATTTCGAATAAACACCACAAACCTTTCCACACACAGCAATGCCGTTGTTGTGCAGATAGAATACAAAGTGCTATATCTAGATTATTGCCCACCACTGCATCTTTTAACCTCGCAGAGGAACGTCTTGTGTTTCGTACTTGTGAGAAGTATCCAGCCTAGAAATATAAAGCAATAATTATAATTCATTTACTGCTACCTTAGATTAAGGATTGGTCTCCGCGCGCGCGCTACGACTAGATACAGCCGGCGTACTTGAAAAATGCGGCAACTAATAGTACGCCGAATTCGGCGTACCCAAGCCAGTCGTGTCACAAGCATTGTGTGGAGATGGCGAACCGATAGTTTATAAAGATTTTGAACAAAATCTGAAGTAAAATGCCTCTTTGTGTCATAAAACTATTTAAAAATAATAAAACAAAAAATAAGAAAGACACTGGGATCACGTACCATCACTAAGTATCGTATTATTCGAAATTTCTCCTTTACTTCGAAAATTTTGTCCACGAAAATACGACGCCATTCAGTGTTGCCGTACTGCATATCCAAAAAATACACGTGGTTGAGGAAATCTTTTAGCAATAATTTGAACTTTTTTTTTTCAATACTATTACTAACACATAATATATAAAAAAGTATAATAACAATAATTTATTTCTGTTTAACCATGTTTAACTGACTCATATAATATGTTATTTTTTTTATTTCCGCTTTTTTACTTTTAAACAACCTTTGTGACTATAGTATAGTAGCGTCGCAAGTGGATTTGAGTCGCATGTTCATGGATTCGATTCCCGGCCAGGTCAGGATGAAAAAAAAAATTTTTCCAACTCCTTTCCAAGATGACCGATTTCCCATTTATGAGGTAAAATTTATGTAGCTGGCAGCACAATTCTTCACACACACTAGCGTCCTTACAAATTGCCTAACACACACTACAGAAATGAGTTGCCGCACTCACAGAGCTATTGTTTTTAGGTGGGGCGATATCTAGTCGTAGCGCGCGCGCGGAGAACAATCCTTAATCTAAGACTGCTACTTTGAAAAGAAGCACCATATTTTTATATTAATAACTAGTGGTCATGTGGTACATATTTACGTATTCCGGGATAAAATATAGCCTATACGGATTCGGAAGAATCCCTCTAAGTAATGGTAAAAGAAATTTTGAAATCGCTCCAGTAGTTTTTGAGCCTATTCAATACAAACATACAAAAATACAAAGGTGTCCCCTTTATAATAATAGAATAAATAGACTTACTTCTCCTTTAAGTAATTCTCCTCCTGCCATGGCATCTAATTGTTCTGGAGTCATTTCCTCAGCGGCTTCAATTCCAGCCATTTTTTGTACTATCTCTTTTAGAATCAGAAGATCTTGACTGCAATTTTTTTATTTTATTAATTTTTAACACCTTCAATAACTCATTGGCAAGCAAACAAGCCACACCAATAAGGAAAATATTTCTAATACACTAAATTTTTTCCGCTTCTGTTTACATTTTTTGCAACTACCCTCAAATAATAATAAAAAAAAATTAACCTTTGCTGAGCCTTCAACCGATCCGCTACAAATTGCAGCAAGCCCGTCAGTTCAATATTATGCTTCTTATACGCAGCTCCGGCGAAAGCGGCTAACGCTTGTAACCAAGGTGGGTGAGCTGCCCCAGTAGCTGACCCTTTACTTGATAGCACTTCCACTAGACAGTAGCCGAGAACATCTAGCGATAGTGACGTGAGGTATTTGAGCGATTCCACCACTGGTCCGATTAAATTGTCGTACGTTTGTATCTAGAAAATAATAAATATTTATAATTTTATATTTTTCAATAGCAAACATCTACTCTGTCTGGGTTATAGATTTTTTTTTTTCACTTGGTTAAAGCACAAATCTTGGTTAAAAATAAATAAATAATTCAATTTAGTGCAGTGCTACGACAGTTGGGCGCGGACACATATTGGGCCACGAAATGAAAACTTACTTGTAAAAGCATATAATCAAAGAGGAAAGCAGGTGCAGCATGTGAAAGTTTTCCAATCAGGCGTCCTTGCGGTTTTATGTTTTCTTTGGAGACTCTCTTCATGATATGTTTTATTCGCTGCAGTGAATTTCCGCGTACTCGCATTAGGGCTGGTATTTTTTCACCAGATTCATTTTTCCACCGAGCATACAAGCAATACCTAAATCATAATATAAATAGGATTGAAGCATGTCTGTTTATATTTAAAAAAAAAACAAAAACTTTTTTCAAGTAGTAATAGATATGCAAAAAGTTAAGAGACACAAACAAACTTCTACGAAACTTATCTGCCTACCTATTTTTTGTATCTTCGTATTTGTTTAGTTAACTGAATTACTGAAATATAGATGTTAAAAGCCAGTATATGGGTCTGGGATTAATTACCGTTAGGCAATTATCAGGATTCACGCCGGAAAACCACATCTTATCGACTTCCACGCAATTTGCAGGCACAACAAAATAATGTACAAATAAAATAATAAATAAATCTAGAATTGTATCTCACCTGCACTGATAGGAATACAATTTTAGTAAAGTGTACACTTCTTCGGCCATACAACAGTTTCCTTCCATCAATGTGAGTGCAGGCAGAATTGCTGCATCCAATACTGTTAATGCTTCATGTTGTAGAGGATCTCCCTTCACTGAACGCGACGTACGTAATATGCGTATTATCTACGAAATTAAAAATATATTTTTTTAATTATATTAAAAAAAAATAGTATTCGAGATAAACCAGTCTTATTATACTTACTTTATACATCAGAATAGGGTCATGATGAAGAGCTGGTCCTAATAAAATCAGGGCAGGAATAACCACTTCTTTCATATCTTCAAATGTCTTACAGGCTTTTGGAGCTAATTTTGACTTTAGTGGTGGTATTGGGGTGCCCATTATTTTTGGTGCTACTCGGCATTGTCTGTAAATATCATAATTTTTTTCTGGACTCAAAAAATAAAAATATATTTATATATATACACAGTATCTCAAGGGTCAAACACTTCAATAATTTAAAATGAAACATATAAATACACAAGAGAGAAAACGTTCTTACGATCTATATAACGGTTCAACAACAGCATGTAGCATTTCACAAAGAGCTTTGGCTGGGCGAGCTGGCATGGCTGACACATGAAGGCGACTGAATAAAGCTGAGAATTCCCGCCATGCGCACACGCGGATGAGAGCTTCACTAAGCACCAATTTCTGATTAGCCCAGTATTCCTGTTTATCAAATGTAAAAAAATATTTACTGAGTTAATTTTTATGCTTATTGCATTCACTAAATAAAATCATGAATGCTTGAACATTAAAAATTCATTACCTAAAATTTATAAACAATAGCTTTTTCTCATAATTACTTTCATACAATAACTAATTATACATAGCTTAAAAACATCAACAATTCCTACTAAGATCAACAGTTCTCAAATATATAATTCAAAAGAATTACGATTTTACCTGTGGATCTGCTTTGTCTTCAACAAAGTCATTGGCCCCATTAGCAGGTGGTCCTTTAGTAGAAACTATATTTAATTTACGAATATATTCTTGGACTAACTTCAATTCCTTATCTGCTTCTTTGGCCATTATTAAATCATCAGGACGTAGCTACAAATAAAGTAAATATTTTATGTAAAGTGAAATTTCATGTAAAATAAATAAACTTAATTAATGTTCACTTACCCATGGATAAATATCATCCAAAGCAATAACTTGATGTTGCAAAAGTAAAGCTATTATAGTTATTAAGTTTGGGGGCTCTTTATAAGTATCTAATACTTCCATGTTACTTAGTTTGAACCCTAACACCTCCGATATTACTTGAGGATCACACATGTAGTTCTTTATAAGAGTAATAAATAAGTTATCTAAATGTGGACGTGCTTCAAAGGATTCCAGTATAATATCTAAAACCCTATTAGGATCCAAATTAAAACAACCTGAAAAATATTTAAGTATATAACCAAATACAAACAAATAACTATATTACTAATATAACTAATATTTTATTATAAAATACCAATTAGTGATTGAATAATCTCCAAAATAGTTTTCCAGTCAGTATCTTCAGATATCTCTTGATTTAATTCTACAATGAGTTTTGCATATCCTTCACTCTCCTCACGGAACAAATTAAATTTACGTTGCTTGTAGCTGAAAAATAATACATAAAAAGAAGATATAATTACATGTATATTTATTTGTCACCAAGGGATGCCAGTAGATTTTTTTTAAATAATTTTGTGGCATACTAGACCACCCACAACTTCACTCTTATAGTCAAAGGAAATTCCCATGGTTTCAGATAAATATCTGAACTGACTGACTCTTTTGACTGTGCTGAAATCAGCACAGTCAAAAGTAGTTTCCATATTTTTAATTGAACAATCATATTCTACTTACTATAGTTTAGTCTTAATCTTGATGAACTTAGTATAAAAAATTTTGTTCTTCAATGTTCCAACATCTTGAAGGGTTTCAATTTCTAATCTTTCTTTTAGCAATTTGTCAGACATGAAAGATTCCAATTCACGTACTAAATAGCAGAAAACAGATCTCTCTTCGCTCTGTACATTCAGCGATGTTTCTGCATCTATTACACATACAACATCCAGCAAAATTGAAGGCATATCAGCATGTAACATCTGTAATATTAAAATTTATTAGTATTTTGTAATGTATGTAATCATTTCAATTCATAAAAACAATGATCTTTATGACTTACAGCTATTTCACGAAGTACAGATATAACTGCATCTTTTTTGAGATACCCTTTCAAGGCACAAAGCAACAAATCGTATATACTCTGTGATAGACCCGAAAGTTTACCAGATTTCGTGAAAAGAGGACTTTTGCCTTCATCTTTAATGTATTGTGTAAGTAACTTAACACTGAAAAGAAAACATCTCAGTAAAAAAATATTACATAGCTATACTAATACTCTGATATTATTTATATTATAATTTTGATTAGGGGCACTTCTTTTAAATATAACAATAAATGTATTGATTGCCCAAGGTATAATCAAAAGGTTATTCACTAAACAGATCAACATGTGGTTTTTATGATGAATTAGCTTAAACAAGTGTAGTTTTTCTTACAAAGAGTCTCTGCCTGACTTTTCCCACGTCTTACAATAGTCCGATACAAATTTAGTTAGAGTAGTCATGATTAAATTTTAAGAAATAGCGGAATTTCACAACAAAGTCAAAAATACAACATACGCCGCAGCCATGACTATTGACTGATTTAAATTATCCACTTCTATAGTCTATAGATTCTGTTATCTGTACGGTTATCTGTCATCGTAGAGTGAGCATTCTCACTCTACGTCTGTCATCGTAGACCGTAGACCTCGGAGCACTCGGAGCAATTAACAAGCCTGGAGAAGTAACAATTAATTGAACGTTTCTTATATAGTGGCTCTCTTTTATTCAATACCCTAATTAATGCGATAGAAAGAGACAACACACTGTTATCGGCTTGGCATTCAAATCCACATGTAGCCACTTTTTGTTCTAAAAAGGTAGTGCTTGCCACTTTATCGAATACTAAAATATCGATAAATAAAAAAATTAAGTTATAAAATTGCTTGAAGATAATTTAAGATTCTTTTAATTTTGAATTATGGATAGGTAATTCCAAATTTTAAGATTCGTTTAATTTGGAATTATTCATTTACGATGCGTATTGACTGCCTTGCATTGTATGGTAGTGGTATTTATAAAAAAATATTATTAGGTATTTCGGTTTAGGTTGTTTTTTATGGTTTCGTAAAAAGGTACGTATTTTTTCCTGTTTTCATAGATTCATTCATAGAATTATACGGAACCCTTCGTGCGCGAATCTGACTTCCACCTGGTTGATCTTTTTACAAATCAATAATCGTATCCTACTAATATTATAAAAGCAAAAATATATAAGAATGGACATTTGATATTCTTTCACGAAAAAACTACTGAATGAGTTTTTATGGAACTTTACAATTATACATATTATAGATTAAACATCAGAATAACATATAGGTTACAATTTACCGCGGGAAAATAACTCATTCCCACAGGAAAAAATTGGTAAAAGTTTAAAATAAATTGCTTCAAATAAAACAAATAAAATTTAAAATTTTTTTTTACAACATTTTATTTCGATACTTAATTAACAAATTACAATATTTATTATTTAAAATAGATGCCACCTTAAACTTGTGGCACAGCATCTCTGCAAAGCACTTTACTTTTCTTCCCGTCTGATTCGAAATGATTTGAACAAGGCCGAGAATGTTTTGAAGGCTTCCAATTTTCCCTGTGCTATAGCTTTAACCCAAACATCTTTTAATTTTTCTCAAGCCAGAAACCTGCAAATAACAATAAAATCCATACTTAAATACCTTTTTTTTTTCTCCTAACCTAAAGCAGTCATTATCAATGAAGTACTTCGTACCTACTCAAGTATCGATAATTGCACAACACTATGGAAGTTATATTTTGCATTTTTTCTAAAAACTAAGCTGATTATGATTTCATTTCAATGATTACGGTTAGATAAAACATAGATGATTATGAAAATAACGTAAATTAACTTATTTATAATACAATTAACAAAAAAATTGATCAAAACACTAACCTGTGAAAAGACAAATTCCAATCTTCATCCGATTTCCCAGTACTACGGCTTTTACAGCCGTGAACAACACAAGCCATGTAATCTTTAGTAAATTATCTTTTCAGAAAATAACATAAGAAACTAGAAAACACGTTTTTCACTTCAAAAACAATAATTAAAATCACCATGCGTTAGTGACCAGACTGGTCACTAAAACAAATTGAAATGGCTACATGTCATTTCAAACTGTCGAACTGACATATATCTGTCCTCTTTTTTCGCATGACATTTTGCCATAAGCCAAAAAGGCCAAACTAGTGCTTTATTGTTCAATTAATTGTTACTTCTCCAGGCTTGATAATTGCTCCGAGCCATAACATAAAAATAAAATATTTACTCATCTATTCAAAAGATTATTTGGTAGATTTAAGGCAATTACACGGTTCAACGACCTTAATGATTCTGTCACTACATTTGAATTTGTTTTTTTAACCGCCCTCTATAATATACATCGTTGTTGAAGTAAAAGTGACCAAAGATTATGGAATTGTAAACTGTATCGTATTGTATCGTAATGTGTTAGTGGTTTCTACCTAATTTATGTTTTCTCTGAGAGGCAGTAACATATTACATTTATGAATAGTAAATATTGTGTACTATGTATGTTGTAAAACTTGTAAATGTAATGTAGGAAGACTCATCGTACTAAGCAAAGTCTCTGCTACATGACCCATTCTGGAGACCTTAAGATGACTAAGCAAGTAATTATAAGTTCTAGAGTGGGGAGCAGTTAAGAAAACACCGATTTAGAAATTAATTTTATTCAACACGGACTCTACTATATTCTGGAGACCTGATGATTACTAGGGTGGAGAACATCTCATCTACAGAGATATAAAAGATGGAGTACATTATTTGACGTAATTCCATAGAACGGCCTCTACCATGCCATGGTGTATCTAATGGTAATGGTGACCAGGTAAATGTATTTAGCGTTCTCTGTATATCTCTTCATACCTAGTAGGAATATATGCATGCAACCTAAACACAACGAAAAAAATAGGGGAACGGACAAGAAATCACCTTTTTTTCGACTTGCTATGTATTTTGTAGTTAGTTCGAGGTTAATTTTTTAAATCCCTTACGTCTTTAAAATGATGACGAGAAAAATAATGTGTTTCGATTTTTAAACATTAAAATATTATATCCACTAGATTTCCGCCCGCGACTTCGCCCGCGTTTTCAAAGGAAAACCCGCATAGTTCCCGTTCCCGTGGGATTTCCGGGATAAAACCTACCCTATGTGTTAATCCAAGTTACTTTCTATATGTGTGCTAAATTTCATTGTAATCCATTCAGTAGTTTTTACGTGAAAGAGTAACAAACATCCATACATCCATACTTACAAACTTTCGCCTTTATGCTAGGCGTCCATTACAGGCGGATCGGGCCGGGCCGCATCGCAACGGGCCGTCTCTAATGGACGCGCTGTTTGCTCCTGCGTCCACCTGTACGGGGCGCGGCGGACCGCCTAGGCGGATTTTATCTAACAGACGCTCGCCGCTCACATCCGCCTGCCTGCGTCCACTAGACGGGTCGGGGCGGGCCGGGCCGCAGCGCACCGCCGGCAGAAATCCGCCTGCGAAGCGATATCCGCCAATGCGTTGCGGCCCGCCCCGGCCCGATCCGTCGCTAATGGACGATGTTTCATACAAAACATAGGCCGGCGTATTTTTGCGTTGCGATGCGGCCCGGCCCGATCCGCCTAGTGGACGCCAGCCATTATAATAGTAGTAGGATATAAGAGTTTGTTGCCTATTTATCGACTATAGTAGCTTCAAATCAAAAATATTGTAACGTGTTTTAAACTGAGTTTATTTCTTTCTACTGATTATATTATTTTGAACACATTACAAAATGAGTGATTTTCCTGCGACTGAAGTTACCCATAGCTATGACTGATATGGGTCATACCTTCCGTTCAAAGAATACAGTGTTAGTTGTGTCGGTATCTATGGTCTATTACTATGAATGTTGGGTTGTAGAATAAAAACGCCTTCGTCACAATTAATATTTTATGATTCCTTCACTTGGAACATTAACTTGATAGTTTTCTTAAATCTTAAATAAATCACAAGGCACGGCTATGGCACTTATATACCGCACTGCGATCGACTGACAACTAACCGTAGACAGAGAATCCAATAGACACCGGCAATGCGTGTCGCAGAAAGAGATAAAAAAGAATACGTCACAATATTTAGGGTTACCATGTGAGGGAAAATTTACCCCGCAATTTGTAAGATACAAATCTCTCAGGCCCAGATTCACAGTCGTGACTTTACTTTACCGCAAAAGAGTCTTCACAAAGTAAACTTTGTATGACCGAAGTTTACTTTCAACATATTTAATTTCAGAGACAATTGCTTGACTTTCCTTAGAAAAGTACGGCCTCAAAGTAAAGTACAGGGAAAGACGTGTGACTGTTACATTATACGCATAATTTATGTTTTTGAGAACATATAATTGAATTAAGTTATATTTCCATATATAATAATAACATTATTATTTTATATCAAAAATTAATTGATTAGAAAAAAAAATACAATGTAAGTAGGTAGGTATTACGTGGATTTGCAATAATAATTGTCAGTCAGGTAGCAGTTTCAAATCCGTTATAACAAGCCAGGGTCGGGAAGATTGTTGTAGAAATATCAAAAACCGGTAGCCACAGCAAAATTCGTCAGAAAAATATTATAATGTTATAAGACAAACGAAGCAATGCAACGATCAACAAATCAACAAAAAAATGTCACTCAAATCGACATGACGTTTCGAGCTATAACCCAACCATATTAAAATGCGTTTCTGTTCTAGGAAATTAGTTTAAAATGAAGGCCTACATGATTTATACCACAGAACATTAAAAACAAATAGAAGTGCTATAATGTCATAATTACTATGAAAACCAGTGTCGCCAAACCCACACATTTAAACCGATAGTTATACAGTACACTACAAGTAATCTATGCCTTTGATTGGACAGCTTAATTTGAGTAAAAACTGACTTAGGTTATAAATTCAGCATTTCAATATGTACCCTAACGCACCATGTTACGGTTTATTTTAGTATAACATCCCTAGGTATATTAGCTGTTTTGTTTCTCATTGCACAGAAATTCCAAATTCGAAAACATCCAGCTACTCCACAACAGAGGGCGTTAGTTTTCGATAGATATAACTTTGAACCTCAACTCATAGAGATAAGGTTGAAATTTGTGTCACTCAACATTAATGACATTAACTTGATATTTATCTGATGCTATGCCCTGAGGGATGTCAGCCTTGTTATCGATAATTCACAAATAAATATTTTTTGTGTATTTTTTTTTCTTTCTATTATATGCGTATAGTATAACTAGCGGTCCGCCCCGGCTTCGCCCGTGGTACATATTTCGCAATAAAACGTAGCCTATGTTCTTCCTCAGGGTCTAAAGATTATCTGTGCCAAATTTCATCAAAATTGGTCCAGTAGTTTATGCGTGAAAACCATACATACATACATACATACAAACCTTACCTCTTTATAATATTAGTATAGATAGTATAGATGTGTCACATTTTGGAGTATGTTTATTACTACTAAGTACGTCTTTTTATATTATTATTATTAAATAAAAAACGGAATAGAATAGTATTAATCTATATTTACAAAATACAAACAGAAAATATGCATTATTTTAAATCTTGGAACTGCCGTAGGTTTGCTGTATCGGTGGCCTTTGTTAGACCGCTTAGTGCTGTTCGGCATCCAGTTAACTCGTCACGTTGCATTTATCCATTTCTCTTTTAAATTAGCCTCTTTGGGAAATCTATAAATAAATTGGACAAATGAAAGCTAAGGAAAAATAAAATAAAATTTAATATTTATAATGTTTGTCTTTTCTAAAGTATCGATACTGTCGATATGCGCCACAAGCATCACTAAAGCGACATTCGTTTGTTTATTGCAATAATATTCCAGAAAATCTTGTTTGCTGTTCAATCTATAATAGTACTAATTTCTTACGGATTAAGGTTCATTTTGTCTAGATATTTGTATACAATTTTGACAAATTACAAGCGAAGTTATAACATAAAATATTATATGTAAAATAAATAAAAATAAGACTTACCGATGGTATGAAATGCCTCCATTGCTGATATTATTTCGTCTGCTATCATTTTTGCACTCTAATACCGAACAACACGTCCTAATTAATGAATAAATATGGAAAAAAGGTTTGACAGCTGACAACCGACTCGAATATTTTTCTGCGCACAACTGAGAGCAAGTTAGGTGATCTTACCTTACAAGTGACACGTGGGCCACGCCCACATCACACTTCTATCTACTTTACTGTTCTGTGATTTATACGCATAGTCATGTAAAGTTTACTTTGAGACCAAAGTCATGATTATCGACTCCTTAGCCTTTACTAAGTAAAGTATAATTTTCGGAAAGTAAAGATGAGCTTGACACGACTAAGAAATATATTTTTCTGTGAAAGTAGATCTTTCCATCAAAGTAAAGTTAAAGTGCGATCTGTGAATCTCGGCCTCAATATCATTATTCACATAACATAAGTGGATAATAATGAGATATCCACATTACATACTTACATGTTTATACTAATATTATAAAGAGAAAATGTTTGTAATTATGTATGTACATATGTATGTATGGTTTTCACGCATAAACTACTGGACCGATTTCAAAAATTCTTTCACCATTAGAAAGCTGCATCTTCACTGAGCAACATAGGCTATATTGCATTTTCAAAAAAATTAGAGATCCTTACCAAAAATGCAATAATGTATCCTTAATAAAAATTCTGTCATCGCGTGCGCTGCGGAATCTTTTGAAAATAGAACAAATAAATGTTCTACGGTATTATAGAATGGACCAATATCTACAAGAAAGTCCGCGATATTCCATTCAAAAGATATAACGAATTTTTAAGTGTCAATTTACAGAAAATAGTAGGTATACTGTTTAATACAATGAGGAGGCGTAGTGCGGGACGGGGTGAAGGTGAGGAGGGAAGGGATATTCGCAGGAACTTACTTCGATTCCGATTTGAAAAATTCTTTCAGTGTTAGATAGCCCATTGATCGAGGAAGGCTATAGTAGGCTATATTGTACCATAACACTTAGACCAACAGGAGTGGAGCCACGCGGGTGAAACCGCGGAGCGCAGCTAGTATATAATAAACATATTACTTTTAGATGGGTAATACATATTATGTATATACACATACCTATATATTATATAATATGAATATATATCATTATCATAATCCCATATGAAAATGTGTATGTAATGCTAATGTAGATGAAAACTCGATTGTTTATTATTTTTTATAAAATAAAATAAAAAAAATAAAAGAATGTTTATTTTCGAAAGTATTAACAGATACACACGTTAATTATATTGACAGACCCGCGAAGGCGCAAAAAAAAACGAAATTTACTTAATAATAATTTATTGTAATAAAAAAATTACATTTAAATTATCTCTAACTTAATTAACTACGTCCCTCCGGTTCAATGATGGAACCAAGAGTGTCCATTGTCTTCGGCGGGGCAGCGTCGCGGTGGTGGTGATTGCCGTAATACTTTCTAACCTTCGGTTTTGGTTTCCAATCTGTTCATCCTGTAGCTACAATCCAAATTTGTCGTAAATTATCCGGTTCAGGAAAACTGGAACAAGCCATTGAATATTTCAGATATTTAATTAAATACACACTGCAGAATATATATTATTATTTCCCATAATAGTGGGTAACAATTTGTAGAAAAGTTGGCAACACTAAATTTTTTAGGTTAAAATTTATGGTTAGGGAGCCAGGTGCAAATTTGGTTAATTATTTCCTCTCAAGAGATAATTCGTCAGACGCATCAGAGTATAGTATTATAAAGCCTCGTGAACGTCAGCTGGCGCTCGGTTGGGGGGGTGAGCGGTTGTAGCCTCCCACGCACGTAGGAAAAAAAAATACATTCATTCATTTCCTCTCAGCTAAAAATTTGTCAAATTGTAGCTAACCCAATATCTCAACGAAAAAAAATAATCAGCTGGTTACAACATGGTGTATTATACGTCAGCTGGTGTCTCGAACATGAAAAAAATAAAATTATTTTCCGTGATTTCCTCTCAAACACAAATTTACCTGATGATAGCTTATATGTAACTGTGGATATATATATAGGTCAGCTGGCTGTATCTTGGTGGAAAAACCGTCAGCTGATACTTTGAAAGTTATTACTTATTACATAGGAGTTAGACAGAAGCATCTATTGCCAATTTATATGCATCAACTGACTAGGTTTTCCTCGAATTATTGCTAGCTGATTTTTTTTATTTATCGCATCAGTATATTAACAATCAGCTCACAAATTTTCATCTGAGATGAAATGACGTATCTTTAGTTATTATCGTTATTTTTAAAAATTCAAGCAACACACGCTAGCATAATATAGACAGTAATAAGGTACTTGGAGCCTTGGAGGTGGTTAGTTGTGCGCATGATCGGGGTACTACGTACATTCAGCCACATCGGTAAACATGTTTTTACAAATATTATAAACTGCATTTAAAAATAACTATCATATCATCAAATTCACATAACTACCTAAAAGTGTAACAAATATGAAATAACCCACTAAAAACATTAGTTAACTATAATTATTAAAAAAATAATAGTATAATATATAATTAATAAAGTTATTACTTATCTTTTACGGGGACTTATGTTGATGGAATTCCACGTATCTCGATGATTTTGTTAATGTCTCATTATATTCGAGACACCAGCTGACGTATAATACACCATGCTGTAACCAGCTGATTATTATTTTTCGTTGAGATATTGGGTTAGCTACAATTTGACAAATTTTTAGCTGAGAGGAAATGAATGAATATACTTTTTTTTCTTACGTGCGTGGGAGGCTACAACCGCTCACCCCCCCAACCGAGCTCCAGCTGACGTTCACGAGGCTTCATAATACTATACTTTGATGCATTTTACTAATTACCGCTTGAGAGGAACTTGGTCATAAAATCTGCTTCTGGCTCCCGGACCATTATAATTGTTATTTTTGTGGTTTTTAAACAATGTATTCAAGTCAACAGCACGTGATACACAATATATTAACACGCTGAAATATGAAGGCCTATAAACTGATAAAGAGTTGTATACTTACGAGTGAAAAGACAATCCAGGCATTTTCGTTCCACTATCACTTTTACACCCTTTAACGCTACACCGCACCATGGTATTATTTTATAAGGTATTAACAGTAAGTCTAAATCATTCAAAACCAAACATACCATGAATTACGTAACTTAAAACATGTAAAAACTATATTTTTATGGAAGACGATAGCTAGCTGTCAAACTTTGTTTATCAAAGTAGGTTGCTATTCTTGAAAAAAGTGGCACGCTGCGTGAAACAAAAAATTTTATCGTTCTCTCTCATTTCTTTACACAACACCGGCATAAGTTGCTCTTTTTCTTGTGTGAATGCGACATAAGATATCAATTTGTCTATTGGTTTCTCAATAGACACCGGCAATGCGTGTCGCAGAAAGAGATAAAAAAGAATACGTCACAATATTTAGGGTTACCGTGTGAGGGAAAATTTACCCCGCAATTTGTAAGATACAAATCTCTCAATATCATTATTCACATAACATAAGTGGATAATAATGAGATATCCACATTACATACTTACATGTTTATACTAATATTATAAAGAGGAAATGTTTGTAATTATGTATGTATGTATGGTTTTCACGCATAAACTACTGGACCGATTTCAAAAATTCTTTCACCATTAGAAAGCTGCATCTTCACTGAGCAACATAGGCTATATTGCATTTTCAAAAAAATTAGAGATCCTTACCAAAAATGCAATAATGTAGCCTTAATAAAAATTCTGTCATCGCGTGCGCTGCGGAATCTTTTGAAAATAGAACAAATAAATGTTCTACGGTATTATAGAATGGACCAATATCTACAAGAAAGTCCGCGATATTCCATTCAAAAGATATAACGAATTTTTAAGTGTCAATTTACAGAAAATAGTAGGTATACTGTTTAATACAATGAGGAGGCGTAGTGCGGGACGGGGTGAAGGTGAGGAGGGAAGGGATATTCGCAGGAACTACTTTGATTCCGAAATGAAAAATTCTTTCAGTGTTAGATAGCCCATTGATCGAGGAAGGCTATAGTAGGCTATATTGTACCATAACACTTAGACCAAAAGGAGTTTAGAGTGGTAGTGGAGTAGTAGGTAGTGGACTTAGAGTGGTAGGACTACAGCTGCGTAAGATATTCTCTTTTGAAAATCGTATGCAGCATGAACTGGGCTGTAGTCCGTCCGGGGCGGTACCACTAACCCACGGGAAACCGGCGTAAAGCTTTCTTAGCGTTTCGCATAGGTGAGTGGGTCACACCGGATGCCCAATCCCCCCCCCACCCTTCCCTTTTAAAACTATGGCAGCGGAATTTAAAGAACTATTACCCCAGGAGGGTACCAACACTGTCGGTGCTGGAGAATCCCTCCCTGAGCATCTTTGTTCAGGCTGCCCTGCGTATTCTGGGGAGGGCAAAATCCCGCTCGTTTCTCAAACCCGAGGCAACAAGAGCAAAAAGCTCAGCGCACCCCCTTCCACGCACTGCGTGAATTTCTGCAACATTAGGGGCTTACACTCGAACATCAATGCCGTCCATTACCATCTTGAGACGGCGAAGCCGGCCTTGCTCTTCTTAACCGAAACGCAGATATCTTCCCCCTCCGACACATCCTATCTGAATTACCCAGGATTTACCCTGGAGCACAATTTTATTCCTCGCGCTGGTGTCTGCGCTTTTATTCGGAATGATATCTGCTTTCGACGCCTCGCTTGTCTTGAAGGTAGGGATCTATCCATCCTTTGGTTACGTGTGGACTGCGACGACCACCCTCGCGTCTATGCGTGCCTATACAGATCCCATAGCGGTAATGACGAAACCGACCGACTCATTGATCACATACAATTGACGGCTGACAATATGCTCAATCAGATTCCTTCAGCGGAAATCGTGGTCCTTGGTGACTTCAATGCGCACCATGTAGAATGGCTCAAGTCTCGCACAACAGACCACGCAGGGAAATCTGTGTACGACTTTGCCCTTGCCTATGGTCTTACCCAACTGGTAGCATCGCCCACGCGAATTCCCGATGTTGAGGACCATATGCCTTCCCTGTTGGACCTTCTGCTGACTTCCCATCCGGATGGCTATCAGGTCAATGTTGATGCCCCTTTAGGCTCGTCTGACCACTGCCTCGTACGGAGTGAAGTGCCAATCTTGCGCTTTTCACGGCTACTGAATGGTGGCCGCCGTCGCGTTTGGCACTACAAGTCAGCAGACTGGGACGAGATGCGCACCTTCTTTTCATCTTATCCCTGGGGCCGTGTTTGTTTCTCGGCAGAAGATCCTAGCACCTGTGCTGACTCTGTTGCTGATGTGATACTTCAGGGAATGGAATTGTTTATTCCAAACTCCGTTGTTCCCATCGGTGGCAAGTCCCAGCCCTGGTTTGGTCACTCTTGTAAAACGGCATCACGCCGAAAACAGGATTGTTACCAAGCCTGGGCCAATGCTCTTGTGTCTAGTGATCCAGACGCCCGTACTCTTAAGAGAGAACTAAACTCGGCCTCTAGGTCCTTCAAAAGAGCTATTGCAAGAGCTAAGTCTGAGCATATTGCAAAGCTTGGCGAGAAACTCGCCCGACTTCCTTCGGGAACACGAGCCTTTTGGGCACTCGCCAAAGCTGTGCAAGGAAACTTTTGTCGGCCGTCATTGCCATCTCTACGCATGGAGAATGACTTGTTGGCCCACACGGCGAAAGAGAAAGCTGATCTTCTTAGCTCCCTTTTTGCCGCTAACTCGACTTTGGATGACATGGGGAAATCACCACCTACCATCCCACGGTTCGAGGGCTCTATGCCGGACATCCGTTTCACCCAGAGCGCTGTGCGTAAAGCACTTTTCGCTCTAGACATCCACAAGTCGAGTGGACCCGACGGTATTCCTCCTATTGTGTTGAAGATGTGTGCACCTGAGTTGGCGCCGGTTCTCACGCGACTTTTCCAGCACTCCTATTCTACAGGCGTCGTCCCGAATACATGGAAGACAGCTTTAGTACACCCTATCCCGAAAAAAGGCGATCGCTCGGATCCGTCCAACTATCGACCCATAGCCATCACTTCCTTGCTCTCCAAGATAATGGAAACCATTATCAATCGCCAGGTGCTCAAATATCTGGAAGAGCGCCAGCTGATTAGTGACCGACAGTACGGTTTCCGTCGTGGCCGGTCAGCTGGCGATCTTCTTGTATATTTGACTCACCGCTGGGCGTCAGCGATTGAGAGCAAGGGGGAAGGCTTAGCCGTCAGCTTGGACATAGCGAAAGCTTTCGATCGGGTATGGCACAAAGCGCTTCTTGCGAAGCTTCCTTCCTATGGGCTTCCTGAGAAATTTTGCCAGTGGATTGCCAGTTTTCTCACAGAGCGTAGCATGAGTGTCGTAGTCGACGGTTCATGCTCCGATCCTAAGCCTGTGAATGCTGGTGTCCCACAAGGCTGCGTTCTGTCTCCCACTCTGTTTCTTCTGCATATCAATGATATGCTGCTAGACGGTAGCATTCATTGCTATGCAGACGACAGTACTGGTGATACAATATACACCGGCCACAGCAATATTTCTCAGGACCGCGTCATTGAGTGCCGGAACAACCTCGTGTCTTCAATAGAAACCTCCTTAGAAGAGGTATCTAACTGGGGCCGACGTAACTTAGTCCAATTCAACCCCAAGAAGACACAGGTCTGCGTGTTCACCGCAAAAAAGCTTCCCTTTGTCGTAACTCCTCGTTTTCAGGGTATTCCTCTCTCTGCCACAGCTAGCATCGGTATTCTTGGTCTCGAAATCTCGAGTAGCGTACAGTTCTCCTGTCATCTGGAAGGAAAGGCCAAATTGGCTTCACAGAAACTTGGTGTGCTCTGTCGAGCGGGGCAGTATTTCACGTCGCACCACCGCCTTATGCTTTATAAGGCGCAAGTTAGGCCGCACATGGAATACTGCTCCCACATCTGGGCCGGGGCACCTCAACAACACCTCCTTCCATTTGACCGTATTCAAAGGAGAGCAGTACGACTCGTTAACGAGCCAAGTCTTACCGATCGGCTTGATACTTTGGCGCTGCGAAGAGACGTCGCTTCACTGTGTGTTTTCTATCGCATCTACAATGGGGAGTGCTCTGAGGAGCTGTTTGGAACAATACCTGCCGCTGAGTTCCATCACCGTACTGCACGCCACAAACTCAAATACCACCCACACCACCTTGACTCCTGGCGATCGACGACTGCGCGCTTCAAAAGAAGCTTCTTTCCGCGCACAACGAGTTTATGGAACGAACTTCCTCATGCGGTGTTTCCAAACGGTTACGACTTAGGGACCTTCAAGAAAAGAGCGTACTCCTACCTTAAAGGCCGGCAACGCACTAACAATGTCCCCGGCATTGCTGGTGCTTATGGGCGACGCAGTACACTTAACATCAGGTGACGCGTCTGCTCTGTTGCCTCCTCTTATATAAAAAAAAAAAAAAAAAAAAAAGGAGTGGAGCCACGCGGGTGAAACCGCGGAGCGCAGCTAGTATATAATAAACGTCATATTACTTTTAGATGGGTAATACATATTATGTATATACACATACCTATATATTATATAATATGAATATATATCATTATCAAAATCCCATATGAAAATGTGTATGTAATGCTAATGTAGATGAAAACTCGATTGTTTATTATTTTTTATAAAATAAAATAAAAAAAATAAAAGAATGTTTATTTTCGAAAGTATTAACAGATACACACGTTAATTATATTGACAGACCCGCGAAGGCGCAAAAAAAAAAACGAAATTTACTTAATAATAATTTATTGTAATAAAAAAATTACATTTAAATTATCTCTTTAACTACGTCCCTCCGGTTCAATGTTGGAACCAAGAGTGTCCATTGTCTTCGGCGGGGCAGCGTCGCGGTGGTGGTGATTGCCGTAATACTTTCTAACCTTCGGTTTTGGTTTCCAATCTGTTCATCCTGTAGCTACAATCCAAATTTGTCGTAAATTATCCGGTTCAGGAAAACTGGAACAAGCCATTGAATATTTCAGATATTTAATTAAATACACACTGCAGAATATATATTATTATTTCCCATAATAGTGGGTAACAATTTGTAGAAAAGTTGGCAACACAAAATTTTTTAGGTTAAAATTTATAATTGTTATTTTTGTGGTTTTTAAACAATGTATTCAAGTCAACAGCACGTGATACACAATATATTAACACGCTGAAATATCATGAAGGCCTATAAACTGATAAAGAGTTGTATACTTACGAGTGAAAAGACAATCCAGGCATTTTCGTTCCACTATCACTTTTACACCCTTTAACGCTACACCGCACCATGGTATTATTTTATAAGGTATAACAGTAAGTCTAAATCATTCAAAACCAAACATACCATGAATTACGTAACTTAGAACATGTAAAAACTATATTTTTATGGAAGACGATAGCTAGCTGTCAAACTTTGTTTATCAAAGTAGGTTGCTATTCTTGAAAAAAGCGGCACGCTGCGTGAAACAAAAAATTTTATCGTTCTCTCTCATTTCTTTACACAACACCGGCATAAGTTGCTCTTTTTCTTGTGTGAATGCGACATAAGATATCAATTTGTCTATTGGTTTCTCTGTCTACGTATAATGGCGTCGGTTAAAAATGTTGCTATACGTTTATGTCAGTTTTGACTTTCCTACGATTTTATTATAGTATATGTTTAGTAGGCAGGAAGATACAAACACAAAATTTTGGGTAACAGGATGGTGGTTCTACAGGGGTATTAGTACGAAATGGAAAAAAGAAAAATGATGGTCAGTACGCTGGTACCGGCGGACTAGTCGCGTGGGCGTTAGTCTACGGATTACGGAAGTCAAACGATCTGTAACACAAAAATTTTAGGATTTACCGATAGCCCATAATTCTTTTTTATGGGCTATCGGTAAATCCTAAAATTTAAGCAAAAAAATGGTTGCCTGTAAAGTCGGTTTTACGGGCGAAGATTTTACGTGACAACGTCTTTTTCTCGGTAGAATATTTATGTGCTGCGCGCGCGGCAGACCGCGGGCCTCTCTCTCGTTCGGTGACTCATCGTAACGTTACCGAGCGTTACACTTTTTCATAAGTGACTCCCAGCCGCAACCTAATTTAAGACGTTGTCACGTCAAAAAATATTGCTGATTTTCGGCGGTATGGCGACCATTTGGAACTGTCTGATAAGTATGGCATGGCGATTTTCGTACATGGCTACTGGACGATGATTACCTGTGCAAAAATTAGCCTGGTACAAATGGTTGAATTTTTTTTTTTAATCAACGCATTCACATCGGTATTGTGGGCTGTAAGTCACACCGGAAAAGTATGGCATGACACTACCACCTACTTCTTTTTTATGGGCTATCGGTAAATCCTAAAATTTTTGTGTTTCAAATCGTTTGACTTCCGTAATTTATCCGACGAGTTCGACTAACGCCCACGCGACTAGTTCGCCGGTACCAGCGTTCTGACCATCATTTTTCTTTTTGTCATTGCATACTAAGACCCCTGTAGGATCGACATCCTGTTACAAATGACCCAAAATTTTGTGTCAGTATCTCCCGGCCTATGGATTGTTTTGGACCCTTAAAATATACGATAGTACAGCAATTAATCTTTTTTTGTTAAATATATAAGGCACAGGGAAAGTCTTGTAACTGTATAATTATAGGTATGTGTTTTCTGATAATATTTTACTGTCAAAAATTATCAACACTGGATAATATTCAATGACGCCTTTCAAAAACAAAACTAATTTACAAACAGATTTTTATATCTTTACATACCTATTTTTAACTTTCGTTTCATGAACTGCTCATGTAAATACCTATTACAATCTGGTTTAATTTAACAAAACATTCAATTCGGTGAATTTTAGCGTTATTTTGCAAAAAAAACCGCACGTACAGTCCCCCGTCCGAGTCGAACTGACACCGTCAACTTTCGTCGAAAATATGCAAAAGAGGTGAGGTTTTATGTGGGTTTTATTATAATTTCGAGTTTTTTCTTGATAATTTAACGATAATAATGAAAATTGAAAAAATAAAGAAAACAAGTTATTACAAATATCATAACATATTTTTTGGTATAAATTTCATGTATAAATATGTAGCCGTTTTCCTAACAAAATGCGTTTTATGTTCAAAAAGGGGTTGATTTGTATGTATTTTTTTTATGTTTAGGCCGTTCTAAAATGAAAAGTAAACAATACACTTTGTTAATTATATCCTTGAGTATCACATATATTTTTTTTAACACAATCGTACCAACAGTTTCCTCAACAAAATTCAATATGTATAAGGTGTTTTTCGGTTTTGACCATAGTAATCCCCTTAAGGCCTAATGCCTATTCAAACTAGAGCGGTACATCCGCTACCGCCTGGCCGGTATCGCCGGTATCCCGATGGCATGCCCGATGTGGCCCGATAGGCACGATAAACAGTGCACCAAAAAATATTTTTCTTGATAAACAATGATCTATTGCCGTCTGCTAAGAATTGCTTTTTCCATAAAAGCGGTAGCTTACCAAAAACGGTCCGAGTGAGAGGTTTACCATGTCCGAAAATTTTCATACTATTTAATATTTATACTTATAATATTATATAGCTGAAGAGTTTGTTTGTTTGTTTGAACGCGCTAATCTCAGGAACTTCTGGTCCGATTTGAAAAATTCTTTCGGTGTTCGATAGCCCATTTATCGAAGAAGGCTATAGGCTATATAAATCATCACGCTAAGACCAACAGGAGCGGAGCACTGCGGGTAAACTGGAGCACCGCGGGGCACAGCTAGTTAATAATAATTTCCCATTTGACAAATTACTAGATCTGTGTCAATCTAGTAATTTGTGACATAAGTCATAACCATAGATTATACACATGTCACCTCACTTGCCAGTTGACACTTCTGACTTATCACTTGACATATCAGTTGTATAGGTATAGGTTTTTGTTTGTTAACGGTTAACCTCTAAAGTTAAATATCTACTTCAGTGATCAGTCTTCAACTGTAATACTATTCTTAATTCTACCCTTTAAAATGCCAACTTACGAGTTAGCTATGATGATTCGAGCGATGCCAAAAGTGGAGCTTAAAACTGCATTATTGAGAGTCTCCAATGCAATTTTTGATCGGGGCGGTATCATAAGAAATATCGAAAATTTAGGATTTCGCCCTATGCCATATAAATCTAGTGCTCATGGCATTGTACACAAGGAAGCGAACTATTTCGTATTCAAAATTGACACCGCTTCGAAAGTGGTGGCTGATTTAAAAGAAGAGTATAGAAGAGATGTAGACGTAATCAGACAACATGTATTTAAAGTAAATGAAGATTTAGACAACAAGTGCACTCTTGAAGAGGAATTACTGCCACCTGCTTATCGCAAAGAAGTTCAAAAAATGATTGAAATTGGAAAAACACAAGTTAATCGCTTTACACACAAATTCAAGTACAACTCCGGATTAGACTATTATCCTTTCCAAAAATAGTTATGTATTTTGTAAGTACTTATATTAATAATTTGGATGTAGTTTAATGTAGATATTATGGTTATAGCAATAAATTATTTTAAAAACAACTACTTTTCATTGTTATATATTTTATGGCCATTTATAATTTCCGTTTATATTTTGACATAATTATAGATTTCCCTTTGTTGATGGTTTGCCGATGCAGTTGTAAGACACATTCCTAATATTTACAGATTTAAATGATAAAGAAAACATCAAGGCATGTTCAACAATTTATTATTTCTATTTGTTTTTAGGATACAATTTTAAAGATCTTGATTTCTTATCGAAAATATTTCTTCAACAAAGTCTAACCTGCAGGTTTGTATAGCCTCTTCAAGTTGAATTAGGTCATGGTTGTTATATTTCTTTTGCAAAGAAAGTTTACACCAGTCTTTGTACCAATCCTTAATGGCTACTAAAAATAACAATAAATATTTTATATTTTAATTTATTACAAACGTTAAAGTGTTTAAACATAACTTTATTTCACATTAAGCTGAAACTAATATTAGGTACTAAGTTGCAGCAAATTTTAGAAAATTTAGAAAGTTATATACTTTGATATGTGTTATATATACATGTGTACCTACATGATATTTCTTCAAAACAACTTTCTGTTGAAGCTTCTGGTGATGTCAATATCCGTAGATAATCACTACAAAGTACTGATTTACCTTCAGTGCTGATTGTATTTGCATCTAGATCCAAAGAACTTAAACAATAAAAAAATGAGAATATTATTATTCAGAATATTTGTACATATTTAGTTACTGGACTTAGGTCAAAATAATACCTTATTTATACAATTTACCTCAAGGCTTCTTTTAATTTTAATTCTTGTGTTTTACCATGTTCAGCAATCAACAAATCTTTAATACTTCTAAATGCCATTATACAACAATACTCGGGTACATCTGAAAACCAGAAACAATTTTTTTAATCATTAGGTATAATTAGTATTAGATTATAACTAGATGAATTATGTAACGCGTCCGTTTTAAATGGGCATATTTTAATGTTTGAATGAAGATGCAATAATGAAATAAGCAAAGAATTAAGAAAACATAATTCATTTGATGCAAACAGGCATTTGATATTATTTCATATAATATTATAGATTTCTTAATGAAATATACATACCGCATGCAATATCCACTCGTAATCCCTTTTTCACAGTACAGTTTAAAATGATATCTCGTAATTGAACCAAAGTTGATACATTATCAGATCTAAAAGTTGCTGAGCTGCGCCTTAAAAATAAATCACTGCAATTTTAATAACGTTAATAATTACGCCGTATGTCATTACGTAAGAACTTTACTTACTGATATTGACAAATTAACAATGTTCCTAAAAGTGAATGAGCTCGAAAAAAAATTACATTATTAGCAGGTTTGGGCAGCGTATCAGGCAAGGCTTCGCTGAGCCACGACGTAACTTCAGCTACTGAGAAACTACCTCTCACTCGAATTTCGCTAAAACATCTGAAAGTTTCATTAAATTAAAATTTTCAGGTTCGTTGCAAGCTTTATGATTGGGTTTGTCGGCTGATTTCAGTCCATAATAATATATATGTGAAGAAGTTAATATTATTGGATTGATCATTATTTGCTAAAGCTGCAAAGCTTTACCTTTTAGATTCTTCTAAATTTTCATCCGTATGCAGCGAATAGTGCGGCAATACGGGTAATTTTAATTTTACGAGTCTTGCAACTCGTGGTGCTCCCGCCGGCAAAACGTAAACGAAAACCGTTACACTTTCCGTAATTGAAATATCTTTAAAATATCGCATTTGTATCCATAAACGCCTCGTTCCAGCTTGGCATCTTATTGTTGCTAATAATTCCGAAGACCTTCGTTCCTAGAAGTTTCCGAAATCATTAAATTGTGGGTAGTTTTATTTCAAGAGAAATAAATTTAGATCGTTTATTACCTGAGATGGACAAATGCTAAGAACGGCTGCATTTTCCGTTTGTATTTCAAGTTTGTTATTGCAATATATGAATAACATATCAAGGGGTACTGCAGATATTATTCTAGCCTCTTGCCAACCGTTTTTAGAAGCTCCCGTTAACTAAAATATTAAGATGTGATTTTGTTCAAATTTCCGTATTGTGCTGTGTATATAATAAAGATTTATTAAGTCAATTAAAAGAATTTTCTAAGTGATCTAAATCTGAAGTTTTGTGTTACCTCATGTTGTATATCCAACAAGGGTGGCATAGATAGGCCGCTCTGTAGCGATCGTGTACTTTTCTGATACTTATCTCGTTCATTTCCAGTTTGCTTCTCCAAACGAGCGACTTCGTTTCTGTTTTATATAGACAGAATATTAATAAAGGCAGTATATATTTATGTACCTACGTACCTAAACGATACTACCTTTACATAAAGCAAGATGTTATAAAGATTACTTACTAGTATATAAGTAAAGACTAATAGCAGTAAGAACATCTTACTCGAGTTTAAGTCTTCGTGATGCGAGAGCATCCGCGGGAATATTGTTAAGAATAGATGTAGATGAGAGAAGGCGACAAGGTCTAAGTCCAAAGACTCTACCAGAGAATGTAGCGGCCAATAATTCGGGTTCATCAGTACCAATGCATCCTCCAGAAATAGATGTAACTGGTTCTCCGCAAAACTATGGAGTTAAATTTTCAACTCTGATTTATTACATTATGTGCTAGGTTTAACAGTAAATTACGTGCTATATTATCTACGTACATATGTAAACTTAAGTTGCAGTTTCCCCTCTAATTTCTCAGGATTTATTAGATAGAGTTGTATGGATCCATCGTGACGACCAACAGCGAGATGTGTTCCAACATGATTATAAAACCAACCAACACACATAACCGATCCCAGTCCTTGTCCTTCTTCCAAGCATTTACTTGTTAATTGTGACCTTTTTCGACAAATTAATGGTGTTAGTTTAATTAACCTTGCGATTTCTATACATACTTCTTATCACAATATAACAGACTAATAATTACCAACTTACTCGTTATATGAAATAATTCCAATAGATCCATCAGCGGCTCCATAAAGTGCACAAATATCAGTGGCACGTATTGACTGGGGTACTAAAAGGCGGGATGGCCCTGATTGAATGTAAATGCGAGTAATAACATGACCATTTTCTACAACCACTGCACCTTTATTTGCAATAAGCAGAAGTAATCGTATACGATTGCTCTGTAAGGTGGATAATACATTATTTTTCTAAATCTGTTCAGTTTAAGAGGGACTATTAGAAGGTACTATATACTTTACATTTGGAGCTTTGAATGCAGCAGCATCCAAAATTCTATCTTCACACATGAAAGTTGTAATTTCACGAAAATCTTTACAGAAAGTAATTGTACGTCCACTGCATAATATCAAATCGTTGCCGTGAACACACCTGTAAATACATATGCTTTTAACAAAAATTATGCGAATTTAATTAATAAGAAGACAAAGTTATAAAATATAAAATGGTGTGTACATAGAGGTTATTGTTTCAGAAACTGGTGATTCAATAGTCAAAAACACTTTCCCTTTTCTTGTATAGCCCTTCACCTCGTTCCCTGACGCTGCAAAAATTTTATCAACGTTTGAACCTGCAACAATTGTTTTTAGAACATTAGAAATATTTTTTTAATGGAGACTTGAGAATTTCATAAGTTGGTAGTCATTTTAAATCACCAGTAGAAATTGCTAATTGCACAGAAGTTATGGGTTTCCCCGGCAATGTCTTAAACTGAATGACTGGTTCTTCATCCTTTATCGCTAGACATTGAAAAACCCCGCTTTTATCACCAACTGCAAACTAAATACAAAGCAAAGATTTAATTGGAGATTACTAATACTATTATTAGTAGTTTGAAGATAATATAATATGAGCATATGTAAAGAGAGAGGAAGAGTGCTTACTTTTTGTTGTAATTTATCACCTAAAGTGGGTAGTATTTTTAAAGTTTCCGGATATGTAATTCCGCAGAGGATGTAATCAATCCGTGATAAATCGTACTCCATTATGGGTAGACTAAATTAAAAATGTTAAACAACTAGTATAAAGAAAATATCAAAATCGATACTGTCTTGGTAACGCTTGAGTTTAAAGCAACAACATTGAAAACGATAAGTTTATGTTGTTATTAATCGCGTTGCCCACGTAGACTGTACTTATGTAAAGAGATAATGAACATTATACGGCAGAATATCAATATTATGTTAATAAAAGAAGCATTATAGAGATATCATAATAATAGAAAATACCTAACATAGTTTCTGTGGTAAACCGGTATCTTAAGGACGAGAATATCTCATTTTGAATAGAGAAGAAAGTTACCCATTCTTATAAAAATAGGATTGTGATTTTGCCTTTTACCGCTGGAATCGCAAAACGATAAATTAACATCACAATTAACATGCATCATTTGAAAGAAAAAAAAAAAATATATGATTTACGATAGGATAGGTCATAGGATAAGCATAGGATAGAAGTTTTACGTTAATGAATGTTATGATATTTTACGTTGCTACTTAAGGAAACTAATCGTCGAATATATAGATATAATTAAGAACAATTTAGTATTTTTTCGCCATATTTGGTAGGTATAGCATTAAGCTTAATGATCTAAGGCATTAAGAGATCTATCCTTGGATCTATCCTATTATACTCTGTCCATTATATTATTTGCTTTTTGACAGCTTCACGCCTATGAAGAATTGTATTGTCTATGTTAAAATGTCATACAAATAATTATTGTACTTCATGGGCAGGCCCCGCCCACTTAGTGATGTCTACACAGAATTATTCAATAATGGGTCGATAGATTATAATAATCGAAAGATATATATATCCGATATATCCGATACAGAAAAACTCTTCTATTATGTTATATAATTTAAACATAAAGACAACCAAATTGTAAGATAGAAACCAATAAATAATAAAATATTAGTTTAATTTAGTTTTAACATAAAATGCATAGATATGTGGTCTTATTATTACATATCTCATTAGTACGTTTACGTTGTAATTATTATTTACGTACCTGATTCGAGTTATGATAATATTTTGAATTTATAATTGAAATGGTATCACAATCGATAATCTTTTGAACATCACTTCTGGTATCACCCGTCGAGCTGTCAAAAAGCAATTCTTATAGTGGACAGACTAATTTATATACTATAATTTTTGCCTGTTGGCAATTGCCAGGTGTCATTTTTTGACACATTAATATTGACATCAGTGACAGTGACAAATGACAATTGAACAGAAATCAGAATTCAGAAGACAGAATTTAGACACAAGACAATAAGACATAACCAAATAAAATAATAGCTAACATCATATCGTATTTCTCTATTTATTTAGAGGATTGTTAAATAAAAAAGCATAAAAAATGGCTATGGAGGGCGACAAAGAAAATATTATTCAAGCCGTAGTAATTATGGATGAATTTAACAACAATTTCAATCCGATTACTAATGAAAAACCTTTGGTAAGTTGGCTACATCATTTACATTTTATAATAAATATGAGCTTGTTTTCCTTTGACCACTAAGTATTATTTCAGGGCTTGTTACCTCTCGCCGGTGTGCCACTTGTAGATTATGTCTTAGAATCTCTTGCTGCTGGTGGAGTAGGTGAAGTCATATTATTTACTTGCCAAGAACCAGCCAAAATCAGAGACCATATAAAGTAGGTTTTTCTATATATATAGTAACTTTTTAAGGTAATAATATTGAAAGAAAAGTATTTCAATATTGTGCTTTTTTCAAGGAACTGTAAAAATGAAAAAGTCCCTTGGACATTTTCAATGGAAGTACAAATTTTATCATCTGAGACATGTCAAACAAGAGGTGATGTTATGCGAGAAATTGATGCTGCTGGCCTGATAAGAGGTTACTTCATCTTGTTAGGAGTCAACACTATCACAAATGTAAATTTTGCTGCTTTATTGGAGCAACATAAGTAAGTAATATTGGTAAATGAACTAAAAAATAATTTGCTATTATTTTTCTCATTGCTTAATATTTCAAAATATATTTCTTTTTGATAATGATGTTAACATTTTTGAAAGATTTGATGAAAGAAAATCCATTTATTTGTACACATTAATACATATTACATATAAATAATAATAACATTTTAATTTTACATATAGACAAACATGTAAAAAGGACAAAGGGGCTGCAATGACTCTGGTATATAAGGAGCTTGCATGGGACCATCCCCTTATTAGCAATGACAAGTCTATATTTGTAGCAGCTGATGGTAAATCTAAAAAGATCCTTTTGTATCAGAAGTACAAACCAAAATGCAAGGATTCAACAATTTCATTGCCATTGGTATGTATTTTTTTTTTGGAATTAAATGCATTGATTAGTAAAAATAATGTTATATTATAGAAAGAATAATTGAGGTTTTTAATGTTTCAGGATTGTGTTTTACAACATTCTGAGATAAAATTGCATCATAATTTACTTGATGCTAGTATTGCATTATGTTCACCATCTGTCCCCCCTCTATTCTCTGATAACTTTGATTTCCAAAATAGACATGATTTTATCAATGGTTTGCTCATCAATGAGGATATTTTGGCCAGCACTATGTATTACACTCTTTTAAAAGGCAATCAATATGCAGCTGCAGTAACTAATTGGAAAACATATCATATTATTTGGTAAGGATTTTCTTACATTATATATACAGTTGGTACTCAAAATGATTATAACAATAACTGCATTATATAACAGAAAATTCAAAATAATTCAATATTACATATTGTTTCAGTATGGATGTTATTCATCGTTGGGCCCATCCTCTGTCAATTGAGACTGGATCTTTCTATCAAAACCAGTATGCCTTCATGGGCAAGCATAATTATATAAAGACTAATTGTGTGCTAAGCAGGTAATGTACTTCCATTCACAATTTATTTAGACTGTGTAGCAAATTTAATAATCTTATATCAATTTGATACTTATAATTATTAAAAATATTTTTGACGTGACAACGTCTTATAATTCGATAGAGCCGGCTGCACGCACGAAAAAACATGACTCATGCGGCGTTACCTCGCTCTGAGGCGTTCCATGTAAGGCTTAAAGCACAATCGGACGTCGACGTTGACGTCGACGATTGTCACGTTCAACTATCGTCAGTAAACCGACTTTACAGACAACCAATTTTTTATATTCATTTCAGGTCTTGCACACTGGTAGAAGATGTGATAATTGGATCTGATACTCATACAAGTGACATGTCATCACTTTCCAAAACAGTAATTGGAGACAATAGTAACATAGGAAAGAATGTGTCTATACACGGAAGTCACATTATGAATAATGTTGTTATTAAAGATAATTGTAAAATCATGAACAGTTTTATTGATGACAATTGTGTGATAGAAGAAAATAGCATCCTTGAAGGTGCTATCATTGCTGCAGGTGCAAAAGTTAATGCAGGCAGTAAATTGAAGGGTTCAATTATTGAGAAGTCAGATAAGGATAAGAATGGTATAATACAAATAACTTGCTAAAACAAAATGTGTGATGTATAATATTCATAAAATACAATTCTTTTATGTACATTCCAGAAAAAATATTATCAAAATCAACCTCAGAAAGTGGTACAGAATGGGAGAATGAGTCTTCAGGTGATGGTGATGATGAACTAGTTGGGTTTGAGAAACAGTGGAGTGACAGTGAATCATGTTACTTGTCAGATTCTAGTGCACAATCATCATTGCCCAATTCACCTGTACCAGATGACACAAACAGTAAGTGTTGCCATGTGTTTTGATTAATATCTATTTTTTCATTTGATTGTTTTGGTGTAAAATTTGGTTTCAACTTATTCGTGATGTGATTTAAAGGTGGTAATGGTACACTAAAAAAATATTTTTCTGTCTTGTTCTCATAAAAATAAATCTGAATATTTTGTTTCTTGACCAATTTTATTTTCATTTTTTTTACAGTTTTCCTACAAGAAGTGGTTGACAGTCTTGCTAGAGGTTATGAAGAAAAACTTAAATGTGACTATCTAATTCTGGAGATCAATTCATCAAGATATGCTTACAATATCCAATTAGATGAGGTCAACTTCTTTGTTGTAAGAGCATTACTGAGTTTGCCAATTTTAATGGAAAGCAAAAATGTCCTTGTAACAGTTAAGGATATACTGAAATTTTTCCATCCTGTTTTGGCCAATTATATCAAGACCAAGTCTGCTATTATGGATTGCTTGAAAGCTGTTGAGGTAAAAGCATTTTTATATGATTAAAAATTAAGCTATTTAAGTATTTAGATAATAAAAGTAAACCAGTTTATTTTTACCTTTAAACCAGATAATTTTTTAATCAAATTGGCAGAGGAATTTCTGAGAAACAAATTTTGTAAAAATATGCATGAAAAATCAATAGACAGAAATTTTAATCCATCTTTGAGTTTGATTTCTTCTATAAACTAATAAATTTATTTAATCATCCAATTTCTAAATCAATGTTTAAACATTAATTTATAGGATAGCTGTATAAAAAATGAGTGGCTCAAAGGTAAAGCAGGCCAGGTGTTACATCTACTGTATGATGCTGATGTAATAGATGAGGACTCTTTATTTGAGTGGTATGAAGATTTGAAGGAGGATGAAAGTGAAATTGTCAATCAGACGTCACTAGTTAAATTCTTTGAGTGGCTTCAAGAGGCCAGTGAGGAGAGTGAAGAATCTGACTAAAATATATTCCAAGTACAATTTTTGTATGTAAATACAGTCAAAATGTAAATAAAAACTTAAGCAATTATGTGTATTTTATTAAAATGGAATTAAAATAACAGATTAATATAATCAAGTGTTTTATTTATTAAAGTGAAACTTTTATTACATCGTCTCAAACTTTTTGGTCTGTGTAGCGCATGTCGCGTGTATCGCGGCTGATACCTACTCGGCAGCCGACCGACACGCGACATGCGCTACACAAAGCAGTGTTCGGAACCGTTCGAACAGTTTCACTTTTACCGTGGTTTCATAAAACCACACAACATTTTTTTTGAAGATCTCTTAGATATTATATATATATATATATATATATATATATATATTATGATATGACCTTTTAAAAATGTTTTATTATATTAAAGTAATCATTACAATCTAGAAACACATATTTAATTACAATATTCACCTCAGATCATAGCATTTTAGTATTTCAATGCACATTTATATATGAATCAACTGTTTTTAAAATTATCTTATTGTAGCATATTGTTGAAATTGTACAGTTGAGAATTTCCTAAATTTATTAATATCAAAAGATGTTGGTTCACAAGGTGAATGAATTTTAATTTGTCTCATGTGTGTGTCTCTTCCATTTTGATGATTGCTGAGAACAGCTATTTGGATCATATAAGTTCTTATTGGTCTTTCATGGATGTCTTTAATAGGTATCATCTCCCAACCTGTAAAAAATATGTGAAATAAAAAAAAGAACAACCTTTATTATATAACAGCAAAGTATATGTTAGACACACCAAATCTAACAAATGTTTTTTGTATTAATATTTAATATATTTTATATTAAATTTCCTTCGTTTCATTAATTTAAATCAAAACATACAATTTCAACTTACCACTTGGTTCTATTAACTCAATGACTTCAATTTCTTGCAGATCATTAAAATGGGTTCCAGCCCTGATAGATATTCTACTGGGTGTGTAACTCTCGTCAAGTTTGTAGTCCGTGTAAATATAAATATGTGAAACCATCGTTTTTCTTTGGAACTGAATATTCACTAAGTGAGGTAATTGTCCATCTGACTGCCAGTATGTGTCCATACAATCATCTCTTAGTTGGTCTATACCAAATCCTAAAATTTAAACATATGTTACAAAAATGTGGTTCAGATTACGCTTCATGAGTTTCAAAAGTTTTGTAAATATTTTGTTATTACCTACCTGGTTTACAAGATGATAGACTCCATATAGCATGGTTGCCTACCTCGCGTACTGTTCCTGATCTTTCACTCACCAATGGATCCTTTTCGGAAGTCATTACTCAAATAGATTTCACTTATTACTTTGCAAAAATGTCTAAAAATTATTTTGAAATTGGAGGTAAGGAGACAACAAACATTTTTTTAACATCAACATCAATAGTCCACACTCCACAAATGACACTTGACAGTTGACAGTGTATCTTGACAGATGACAGTTGACAAATGACAAACGGATTTGTTTACGACAGATGCGTCCTGTTGTACGCAAATATTGGCTGTTTTCCAATTACAGAGCATAATGCGACTCAGTGGCGCACAATGCCGAATTATGCTGATGCTTAATTGGAACGTGAAACGCACCAGCAGGTTGCGCTAAGTTCAGTGTTGAAAAAAAAATATTTATAGAGTTAGCAATAACCTCATTAATGTGTAAATAAAGTGGTATACATAATAATTGGTTGAAAAATATTTACGGTTATTTTAAGTAATTTGGATTTTGATTATTTCATTAACATTTTTTTCAATGTTTGTACCTTCGTCCATACTTATATTTATTTTTTTAACACAATTTGAATTAACTTTGATTATTTCGAAAAAACTACAATGAAACGAAAGCTTTAAATTTTTTTCCAACAATTAATAATTACTAACGATAAATCGATTGCACGCATCAATAATTCACGCGCATTACTTTTACGAGTGCTCGATTGGCGAAGCGTTGCTGTAGTTGGAACATTCAACGTTAAGCATTATGCCGCATAATGCGCTCTAGTGCTGTAATTGGAAAACACGGATTGTAACATAAGAAGAGATACTTCTTCATTGATTGGCACAACTTATGGATAGGATAATAATTTTGTGATTATAATATAAAATAGCATCTATTGTGATTATAATATTGCATATGCGCAGTATTTCCCTTCACATTTCTTTTAGCGCTACATTTACGTGCCACCGAATTACAATACATTACATTTACACTTTTGGAAGAAACTACTTAGTAGATTTATAATCTCTTTGATTTGAATACATTGTTTAAATATGACCATTTTCATATTAAAACTTTTTGAGCTAAGTATATTACAAAAAATACTCTCATTTTGTTCTAGTCTCTTAACTATTTGCTTCTTCCAAACATACACTGCATTTTTAGATAGTTATTGTGATTTCTTGAGATATAAAAATAACATAAAAGTTTAAAAAAAAAAATCCTCCTCAAAATGAAATGTCCTCTAGCGAGGACAAGTTGCATTTCGTTTAAAATATTCGGTCGTTTTTGCGCCCGGCTTAGGTTCGAAATTTGAATTCGAACCAAAATCAATAACAATAAAAAATAATGTCGATAAGAACTTCTGAAATGGAATTTCTTTTTTTAGTTTCTAAAATTTACTAGAATAATTAATTACATGAAAACGTACAAAATAATATCAGCTATTTACGATATTAGGTACCTAACCTTAATTCGTGTGGGAATGTCGGTCATCAAAATTTCACAATCGAGTTTATAGCTCTATTAAAGAAAACTGTATGGGAAAGGGTTGACAAATTGATAACTTTATAATTAGCGGTTACAGTAAACAGTAATTGGTTGCGGGTTCTGATGATGCATGCGATCAAATAACTAGAACAGCAAATATATGAAACAAAATTGATACAGTGCAAATTATTAGTGCAGGTATCGTATTTATTTTAATTATTTTATGTCTATTTATTTATTTATTTATTTCAATACACCTATTACACACTAACATTACAGTAACCCAATTCGATACTGCTTTCTAAGTAGGTATATGTAGACTGAAGGAAGATGAAGATAATTTATCGTCTCGCCTTTCTTCTGAAAAAGAAAAAAAAATACTTTTTTAGTGTTTTTAATAATTATACTATATCGAGGTCCTTCATGTGTTCATATCTTTAGAATTATCTATTAAACAGTTATAACAAAAAGGTAGAATTCAGTAATATTAAGGTCTATAACGTCACTAATAGAGAAAGAAGTTATGACAAAGACAGCGTAACTAAATTCTCGTGAGATTACATCGTGTGATATTGAAATATTTTAAAGTAAACTTGGGCAAGGGATTACGCGAGTAGTGATATTATATTTTATAGTATAGTATATATTTTTGTTTACTCACAAATGTTGGGAAAGAAGCAAATAGAACAACTTACCGCATTTGCTACGTCTCTAGCAACTTTCGGAGCAGCGGGTTTTATTGGAATGGTATTCCTGACCGATTGGAAGTGTATTTGTAACTACATACCTTTTTACAATGGAAAGTTTAAAAGCTAAATACATATATGGTATTAAAACAATCTTTAGAAAAGTACAACTTTAATAAAAATATAATATGAATGCTTACATGTTAATATTTATGATGTGGCACGTATACATTTAAATTTTAAATACATTTTGGGAGGGCACGTGTACTACAACAAAGGAATTCTAAGAGTGAATGGAATTAAAATAATGACTACTTTCGAAGATCAGGTGTGTCAGGATTTGTTATAAAAATGTCAACCGGATCGCGAACACCCGGCGCACGCGCAGCTGTGCCCTCGGCCCTCCTCCGGCTGGCGCCCTCTGAATAAACAGGACCTCTGTTGTGTAATTGTTATGGGTTTTAATTTTTTTGTAATAATATGTAGAAATAAATTTGACTGGTAATAAATTAATGTGAATTACTTGGACTTTTTATTGCTGATTTAGATAATTACTTATTTTTATAAGTTTATAGATATACATTAACATATGTACCTACCATGTGGTTACCTGTAGGGTAGACTGGGTACAGTAGTGACAATTTTAGTTTGTCCGCCTATATTTTTTAAATTATGCTAATAATCTGAACAAAAACTGTGTTATAATGTAGTTTATTCATTGGTTAACGACTTAATGTTAAAACTTTAGGCCTAAATCAAATAGTTAAATAATGAAAAATATTTATATAAACAAAGGAAGATTGTCACAATCGACCACATCCCAGGGGCGGTTGTGACAGTACTGGGGGTCAATAGTGACAGTATGAAAATTATGTGAAATGATTACCCAAGAGAATAGAAATGCTCTAAATGATCACGAAATACTTTTTCATGACTTTAATTATTACTTACATTACAAGAAATACATTACAAGAAATATAATTACATTACAAGAAATATTTATTTTTTATAATATGACTCATTTAACAAAAAATACTTTCCTTACAAAAGTGATAAAATCTGGTAACAGTTTAATCTTTCACAACTTTCATGGCACTATAGTATCTTTAGATATATTATCAGTCTCCATTAATACTGACTTTCTATAATAGTCTTCATTAAAAATTAGTAAAAATTACAATACTTATCAAAGAAATGTCAATCACATTCATAATTACAATAAAACTTATGTTTGTAGGAACTCTACTTTACTTTGAAACAAAACTCCAAACGTAATAAAAGTGTTCATCTTTCAAATAAAAAATAAAAATATTCTCATGGTATCTTTCAAACAAAAAAAAAACAAAAATATTCTCATAGTAAAGTAGTAGCGAAAGCGAAAAAGACTATGCGAAATTCTATCAAAATAAGTAATAATATGCAGCACTGCGCAAAGAAGTCCTGCGTTTTACTTCATCATACGCATCTTCGTACTGCGACACGGTACACGGTACACTCTTTGAGTTTTTCTGATGCGATTTCTAGGCATCTAAAACAAAAACAACAGATTTTACTTATGTCACAACCGTACCCGGTTAAAGTGTCACAACCGTAACCAGAGACTGTTTTTATAAAAATACAATCACCACGCCAAGACAAAATAACCTACAATAAATGTAATTATTGATATTAAACAACTAATATGTGACTTATATCGATGAATAACACTCAATACCCTATCAGCATAGATATTACAGTAATTTGGAAATGAAAATGAACGAAAAAACTTACTTTTTGGCGGTTAAAATCAAAATGGGCTTCTGCTCACGTACTCACTGCGCGGAAAATGATGCAACCCTGTGAAACAGGTTGAGACAAGCAAGCCGCTCCTCTTTCCCTTTGCATGACCTCTGCTATTCCCTATATTTTCGAAAATATGACGACTGTCACTACCGGGACCTGGCACAACTGTACCCAGTCTACCCTATTTAATAATAATGATTAATTTATAAGTTCAACGTCTTCAATCATCTCGTCAATGGAAAACTGAATAAGTGAGAGTTTACTATGTTCAGGAACCTTTACCGATTTATTTTCCTGACAATGTTTAACTATGCTTGAATGTCTAATGGCTATTCCAAAAAAGTATATTAATCTCTTAATAATCCATATAAGCACAAAAAAGCTAGCTAATGCAATACATACTTATTATGTTATGTATGTCTACGTTAAAGTTGCAAATCATAGTATGGACTTTAAAAAATAATGTATCAACATGAAACCTTAATTTTTGTCATACAAAGTGTAACTTTAAAACCGTAAGTCTGGAGTATAATTAAGTGTATCTTGAATAGGGTCCGCGGCGCAAGGGTCTTAGTTGAAAAGCACAAAGGAGGCATGGTGGGGTAGCGACTAGCGTAGCGTGCTCACTATTCACGCGCATTCCTTGACATTTCGAAACCGCACTCGTGTTTTTGGTCGCTCGGTGACCGGCTGTGCCGTTTGTGCCGGTGCCCTTACGAGTTACGTACATTGCTACATTAATATCGTGCCTATGCCAACTACGAACTTCATCGTTAAACTAAAGGACATTGTGAAAAAAAGTGTTTTGGTGTGGAAAATGGATTTATCGTGCGGAGAGAATCTACAAAATTCTGGAAATAATAGCAACAGCAGTGGACGAGCAGATATGTGCATCGCAGGTCCAGATCGGGCCCTAGACCGGAATCCACACCTTCTCACCAACCTTCTGTCTCTGGAAAGATTTCACGCTTTGCACACGGACTACTTTCAAAATGTTCAAATAGATATACAACCATTTATGCGGAAGGTTGTGACTACATGGATGTTGGAGGTACGTGAGCTTTATTATATTTTTATGTGAAGCATGCCTGTACAATGCTTATGTTAATCATGCCCCTTTGTAGAAACTTAAAACTATCGCCTACTGTTTCCGTCAACAGCTGATTAAGTTGACGTCAATGACCTTTAATTTGTAAGCGGCGTAAGGGCTTCCGAGCTTTCTAAGATAGCTGAGCTTTCAAAACAAAAGTTTTACTATCATTCTTTTTATAGATATTTAAGAAGAAAGCGTTGTTTCTTAGCTAATACATATTTGTCATGACAATAGTAGATTACTCATTAAAATTATGTAACTACCCTCATGTTTGTTATTTCTGAAAAGGTATTATTACATTGTTATTTAAAAAACTATACATTTGCATAAGTAATATATCAATATAGGCAATTGTTTTTATATTAAATGTTTAATATTAATTCCAAATTTCATTTTAGTATATTTTAATAAGATTTAGTGAAGTATAATTTATATCTAAAAATATATTTAATTAAAATGTCGACAACAGATAATCGTATTCCAAATCAGTATTCTTATTAAAGCCTACGGATAATAATTAGTAGGTAACTAGGTAAGTAATTCATATAAGAATAATATTTGTATTTTTAAAATCATAATTATGATCTTAATAGCCTTGCCATATAACTAAAATCTAAGTTTGTATGACTCATTTTTATGTTCGACTATATATATATTACAATACCTACACTATTAATTAATTAATTATGGTGGTCAGTACCTATTGGTGTGGAATTTATGTAACAATATTTATAACTAAATATACTTACATAATAAAATTTAGGATATCTAAAGACAAACAGATTATAGTATTATGATAGTATTTTTTCTTAATATTGTTCCTAAACTAATAGTTTTTTTTACTTTTTACCTACGACTAGGTTAACGTATACCTACTTAAGTAAAGTAAAGATGGATTGTAGAACACGTGTGTATTTTATGAGGCTTTACAATTATTGCTGTTCGTTGAACGGAAGCTTTTTTACGTAATTTTTTTTTAGTTGGATATAAGTTCGGGTTGGATGAGCAAGGGAATCTTAATAGCTATAACCTAAGAAGGCTCTAGCATAAAATCCTAATATATTCTGTAACGTTGTTAAGGGCCGTTCAGCGACTGTAACCTATAAACACTAGTTTTTTTTTATTTAGCTGAGGTATGAGACCATACTACGTGTGACATGATTCGAATATCACACGTAGTATGTTATATAATATATATGCTTATAGGGAAAACTTGTTATAAAATTAAGATAATGGAAAACTTAAGAAATGTTTTGCAACCCAATCAAACACAAATTAAAAGTATCAGCCGCAATTGAATGACATTTTTTAAGCAATTTTATGATTACAGTTGAATCTATATTTAAAACAATTTTTGTGTCCCAGGTTTGCGAAGAGCAGCAATGTGAGGAGCAGGTGTTCCCGCTGGCCGTGAGCTACGTAGACAGGTTTTTGGCGCAGGTCGCCATCTCGCGCCAGCAGCTGCAGCTCCTGGCGGTCACTGCTCTGCTGGTAGCCTCCAAGTTCCGTCAATGCCATCCACTGTCCATCGACCTTCTATGTGCCTACACGGACAACTCGGTGTTCCCGCATGAAGTTCGAGTAAGTTTCAGTTTCTATTTTATATTTAATTGCATATATATAAGTATCATCTTTTGATTTGTCATCGGTTAATAATATGAGGCGAGCTTTTATTAGACATAAAGTT
Source organism: Colias behrii (assembly GCA_029959065.1). Taxonomy (NCBI): domain Eukaryota; kingdom Metazoa; phylum Arthropoda; class Insecta; order Lepidoptera; family Pieridae; genus Colias; species Colias behrii. The sequence continues at coordinate 7,200,604 of JARWMC010000005.1, read as the reverse complement.
TTAAATGCAAATTGACGACCGATTTTATGTATTTCAATTAGCAATTCAGTTTTATCCGGTTTTTCTTGGAATTAAAAAGTTAAATCTGTGTTATATTGTAACTCTTAGCACAGAGCTTTTATAAATAAATATAAAAATATATTTCAGAACAAAATTGTATAGCCTTGTTATCTTGATCATTTATTTCCTAGCTCTAGTAAGTATTTAATTAGTTGGATCATTATCAAAAAAGGTCGATTTGAAAGTTAACGCGCCAAGACACAGGCACACACCTTACATCCTGCGACGACCGCAAGACGGTATACATTGTTTTGATTACACTGAGTGAACTCGATTAGCTGAGTCAAATGTCACTCTTTCAGCCCTTGGGGGTCCGCCTTTATATTACCCGTTTCCTCAGTCTTCCTTATGAGTTTCCTGTTATTACTTCTTCCGCAATGCTTATTGTATGAGTTCTGGGGGACGACACTTATTATTTTCTTACGATCCTCCTGTAGCGTGTGACGAAAGCACTTAACAATTAGACACTGCTTCCGTCGGAAATGTGGGAAGTGACATACCGATGTATCAACTGATAAGGATGTCTTGCTTCGGGTTTTATCAGTTTTACTCCTTCGTAGGTATGTTCATAATTTACTTCATGTAATCGATTTCACAACCGCAAATTGCTATGTTGATAATTTGAATATGGTGTGCGGCAAAGCAGGTGTGATTCGACCAATTAGTTCGGTAACACCCGTGAGCTTTTGACTTGTCACATTATTCTCACGCTACTCGCACCCACAGTTTATCATTACGTGATAAATGCCTAAAATTTGAACAAATATTTTTTTCTATTGTACTTTTTCAAGTTATTTTCTTCATAATAACATATGTAATGATCACTACATAGGAAGTATAAAACAATGTCGCTTTTTCTGTCCCTATGTCCCTTTGTATGCTTAAATCTTTAAAACTACGCAACGGATTTTGATGCGGTTTTTTTAATAGATAGAGTGAGTCAAGAGGAAGGTTTTAATATATAATTTATTAGGTTTTCGACAAAGCGGGCGAAGCCGCGGGCGGTAAGCTAGTTAATTATAATGTAAGTAATAAGTAAGTACCATATGAAGTTGTCAAACTTGTATAACCACAAAGTAATCTAAAATATTCAAATTATGATATCTATTTATTGGCATTACTTAATTGGATGCCGTGAGAATGTGACCACTACTTGAAGGCATGTCGTGTACCGTATGGTATTGTGGGGGTACTCGTATTTCCTTGCAATTAATTCATACGATGATCCCATAGATAAGTTGTCGATGTGCATGGTAATGAGATCGTTTAGTGGTATGTTCCCATGTCTTTGGCCACCTTTATGAACAGTTGGTGTTTCGATCCAAATTATAATAACTGCGTGGGAAGTTTTTAAAATGTATGGTCTTACAAGATGTTGATGATAATAGTTTATGTATTTATTCATACCGCGGGAGTTTATCATCTAATATTATGTACGGTGTACTTATTATTATTCTTTAAATTGGCGCATACTGCTAAAGTCTTTTAATTAGTCCTCGTTCATGCGCACATCCTTAAATGTGCAGATTTTATAAGGTTTCACACAGATTCTTACACAAACAATTAGGCCACCCTTATTATTTTAAAGAGCTTCCCGACGAGAACCTCCCTATTCGATAGTTCTCTTGGTTTGCCCTATTCTTGTACTTTTGTTTGGTGAATTCGCTATTTTTTGCGGTTTCCGCCTGTTCCATCGTGTATGACGGTGAAAATTCAACTGTGACGAAATTATATATCTTGTGTTTACTTTTATTAAGAATATTTTTAAGATACCTATTGGAATTTTGATTCATACTTAATAAAAAGTCTTTTTTGTTATTTATGTTACGTAATGTAAAATTTAATTCAATTCATATTATATGTATATCTACAAAATGAGTGGTATATAATAAGGTATCTTTGTTACAGCAATGGGAAATGATGTTGGTGCAACGTATGAACTGGCAGCTATCAATCGCCACAGCATTTGACTTTGTAGAGCCAATGCTGGCCAGAGTGCCTTGGGGCCGAGGAAACCCCCTCATACGGACACACGCTCTTACACTCACTTCAGTATGTTATACAGGTAAGGCTCCAGAAATCATACTATTCTAAATAAGTTGTCGTTGTCATAAGATGCGGGTGGAAATTACGTCGACTGTCCTTGAGCTCATGGTGATTATTGAAAATCGATAAATGCAATAGATGTGATAATACTCAACATTAGGTTCGAAGGAATTTTATGGAGTATATTATGTAGTAATAAGGGGTCCTACTATAAGCGCAATATATTTTCAAATACATACTTTGATGTAGATATGCTAAAATTTTCATTACACAGAATTGAACTACTTTCTTTGTCTTCAAAAATTAATTCATATACCTTAGGTAGGTACTTATTAATTATAAGGTATTCATAATATTATGTACCCATTTTCAACATCAACGTATAAACTAGTCGTTTTTACCTTCTTTTATCAAATATATAAATTTAATGTTAGAAAAAAAAAGTACACCAAAAGAAAAAAATAGAGTCGAAATATTTTAGGATAGGTACAATTACATTGTTCGACACTTTTTACCGATTAACGGGGGTTGTGAATGATCGTACCTCCCTTTGTTGCGTAATGCGATTAAAGTGCGTGCAGTCGAGTGGTCATGTATGTATGAGTATTTAGTGTTTAGGGCGGAGGGTCGGAATATCGGAACGCACATGCCCGTGCCGTGATATCGCACACCTTGTGCCGACGACACCCCTCTGCCACTGACCCCTACGTTTGTCCACTTACATAGAAATTATTGCAATTTGTTTAAATTTACAGTTTGATTATATAGGCACACTGTATGATGATTATTCTGATAAATCAAGAGGATAGATTTCTATGTGGCCATACTTTCAATTTAATCACTTCTAATCTTTCAACTTGGCAAGCATTCATCATGAACGGTGATAGTGGTTGTTTCGGAAGGAAAAACTTTACAACCTATTGGAAAAAATATAATGCAGGAGTTCCTTACTTATGAGAGTTCACTGAAAATAGGCGCTTTTGAAACAAATAGTGAAATTTAAATGATAAAAATATTAAAGGATATTTTGGTAAACTGGTTAAACATAACCATAATGTTATCGAAGCAATCTGATTTATGACATACGAGTTACGATGCCATGTGCCCGCCTGGGGATATAAACACTCGTTCTCTCTTATTAGCTGTCGTTATTATTTTTAAATACACTGATCTGGTTTTGTATACAGTGATAATTTAGCTATATTCTTCTGTAGACGAAAAAATTATAAATATGATTTTTGTATATCTAATTATGCATACAGCGTTCAATTATTATAGTAGAATGCGTTTTTGACGATCACTCCGTAATAAATTAACTATGTTCCTTGAAAAGGGCCTACCACAGAACAGTAAGTATTTAAAAACATACTACATAGTCTCATAATATACTTAAAATAATATTGGCTTAAAAATGGATAGGAGGAATGAAATATCAAGGATCTTATGAACTGTTTTAAAAATAATGAAGATAACAATGGATAGGATATCTGACGACCGGTGCTTAACCCGAAGCGCCCCTATGGTCCGGAGAGTATTTAGATAATATTTTATTTATGGCTGGCATGTGTTGAGCTTTGGGTATTTTTTCAGCCTCTCTAATTTAAATGTCAACTATACTGATTAGTAGTAATTGAAACTCAACACTAATTTACACACTACATTTTTGTGGCATTCTTTGAAAGTAACTATATTAATTCTAGTATAAGTAAAATAACATTTACATGTTATTTATTCAAATATGTATTGCAGTATAATACTTGCATAATTTTTAATGAAATTCGAGTACAAAAAAAGGACATGTGCGTAACGTGCGCTATTGGTCAACGGAAGTAAAGTTGTATAAATAATTGCCGGTTGCTGTTTTGATAATATTGGAGGTGTGAACACTGAACAGGTTAATAACATTTCTTAACCCTTAACCCCTATCCTAATGTAGGTTTAATAGCCCCCATATAAATGTTAAATTTGAAACACGGTCGTCATAGCTAGGTATATTATCTTAGCACAATATAATTAATTTTGTTTACAGTAACGTATAACTAATACAGCAAAGCTGATTATAATTGTACTTATATCAAATTTTTTATATTTCTTAGTAGGTATTTTTAAATTATTGACGACGACAAACAAATTGTGATCTTATTTATAATTATTTAAAACTTGTCGATAGCGAGCAATATTAATCAAGTCGAATGCTTTTAAGCGCAAATAATTCAAGTAACCATGTCACGGTCGCTGTGACTTATGAGACTAGTTGTCGAGCGCAGGGGACCGCGCCAGCTGAGATGCCGACAATGCGCGAAGACGTCCCGTAGCCATTGTGTTTTTTAGTCGGCCTGTCCCGCTCTACGCGACAAAGGGCTCCCAACAAAAACGTCGCCTGGCGCACCTGGCGTCCCAACCCTAAGCTATCTAACCCGAAATGAAGATAGTTTCTGATCTCAATACTTTAAGATTGTTGAACCGAATCTCTTTCCGTTTCTTCACTTCCGATCTATTCCTTGACAAAAGCACAAACCGACGTTTTACGATACAAATTACAGTGTCCTGAATATGTATGGGTAATTTCCTTGAATCGAACGAATGAAATAATTTAAACATGATTTCTAACTCTCTTGGAGCACTTAACGGCTTGCAAAAATAAGATATATGGTATTAGAACTAGTTTCACACAATTGGACAATGACATTTACTATTTGCAACCCCTGCACATTTGCTTTTGTTTGTAAAGGTGAAGAGTTGATGTTTCGCCCCATTCGATGTTAGGGCGAGACAGGTTTACGAAACGGAACTTAACGGTTCCTAAAGTCTGTTAGTGGAGGTTGATTACATTCCCTGGTGTAATTAGAAGGGTAAGACGGGGGTGTAGTCTTAGACGCGTGGCCCCTTAGCGCGTGCGTCACCAGATGGTGAGGCCAACTGACAGGCAACCTGTCGCGCAACGGATCGCCTCGGTCCGTTGACCGTGCTCGAGATCACGGCCTGATACGAGACTCGCTATCAGTTGGGATTTTATAATGCCCAAATCCGCTATTTCCCCCCATAACATGCTTTTGATTTATTCAGTGTAATTATAACCTTTGCGGATATAAAATTAAACTTGATCAACGTAAAATTTTATCAGTTTTATTTTCCAAATACATATGTGGTAACATATCTAGTTACTAGATTCTAGTACAAGATACCAAAAGAAAGTATTCAACTAAAAGCTAGATCAAATTTAATGTTCGTTATAAATAAGTATTGTAGGTATGTGATAAATTCATCTCTTTTGTAAAGTCCGTTAAAATGTTAATCAATATATATATATTAAAATCAGTTTCGTTAAGTTCAAACTGTTATTGACCCTAACGTATAACGAACTTGAGGTTAGCATTTAATAGACACCTTTTTACGTTAAAATGGCGTGTTTTCATGTTTTTCTTTAACGAAAGTACCTATGCAGCGTAAAGAAGCGTATAAGGGCACGCTAGAGTAAAGAAGGGTGTAGGTGGGCAGTGACCCTGTAGCTACCTACTTGGAGGCAGCGAGCGGAAGGGTCGTGCCAGGTGCTATTACATCTGCCGTCTTGGCGTACCCTCAGCCGACAAGCTAACACCCAGTACTTCTTGTAAAATTGTACCACGTTGTTATGCTCCATCGCCCTGCCTTCACCGTTAGGAATATAGACGCATCTACCTTTATAGGTTCACTGACTTAATGTGGTTTAATGATGATGTGCCATGATGTTGTGGTCAGTTTTGTATGATAAGATGCTTTTAAAATATACATGATGCACAACGTTTCAGCCTATTATAATCTGCAGATTAACAGGAAAAGCGGAAACATGTAAAATCACCAAATTTTGTTATATTTTTTTTTATATTAAGGATACTAAAGATAAATTCATACTATATTTAACATAACTGTTAACATTGACCCTAATAAATTGTTATTGATTATGAATATCGATCTCAAAACTCCTTTCATAACAATTGGTTCGTTTCTCCGTCCCTAGCAAAATTTGCAGCTGTGCCCTTGACTAGAAGACGTAAGATGTAAATTACTATTATATTCCCGCTATTGTGCCCAAAGCTACGCAACACAAAGATGCAGACGGGGACGCAATGCACAAATCTGGCAGCTGGCAGTTTTCCTTCCTTATTCTCAGACAACAATAGTAGCTAGTATTGTGCAAAATGTAACGCGATTTTTTGGGACCCCTTCGATATTGTACCGGCAAGATTGCGATTGACTCGGCCATTTTTGGTCATATCGGTCGATCGAAGCGAGATATTCACAGTACGATGAGTGTTTTACTGGACCTAAATAAAAACAAACGCAAGGACGCTAAGATGCAAGGTGCTCGTGCCACCTGTCTGTATCAAGTAATTATCTCACAACAGATGCGCTTTACCTGCGTCCGCGTACCTCGCTCGGCGTATCCTTGTATTAAAAGAATGCCATAAAAATAAAAATCGTAAATTTATGCATGTACCTTTATTAAGTGATTATTCTAGTGTTTTTAAATGTTATTACGCAGTTAAAAAAACATATTGAGTAGATCTATTATACTAAATACATTGTTTCTTTGTTAACAGAAACTGAGCTTCTACTAGTACCACCGTCTCTTATTGCTGTGGCGTGCATGACAGCCGCAGCCCGAGGTCTAAGAGTACGTATGTCTGTGAGTGACCTGTGTTTACTCACGAGATCGCCGCCTGTTGCCGCAGAATTGGTGGCAAGACACGTGGAAAGAGTCCTTGCTAGAGAGACCCAAGCTCCAGAACCAAGGGCCAGACACGTTCAACCCGTGAAGCAAACGACATCAGACCAGACCCAACTCCCCGACACGCCTACAGATGTCCAAGATGTTCGTTTTTGATTTTATATTCAGGCTACAGTTTAATAAGTGTCTTTTTGCACCGTAATCATTGTCGTGAGGTAAAAAAGCTAATCAAATATGAATGAGGATTGTTTATCGGATACGTATGCTTTAGTAAATTGTTATTTTTGTTCTTAAAATCTTGATTGATAATAATTGGCAATTACTCAAATCTCAAACTCAATATTCTCATTGCCTCTATGACATAGATATGAAGTTAACACGTATAAGTCAATTATTGATCTCATCGGCATTGATGGAATCAGTTTCTCAAGATTTCAATTTCATTTTTTTCGTCTTGCACCTGGGCGTACAACAAAAGTTTTTGGTTGAAAAACAGTTTATTTATTTTGTTTTTCTCAATACTACGGACCTAACGTCGCAAAAACGTCCATTGATCTCAAATTATTATTTAAAAGCACTAGTGTAGATTTGTGTTATTTATTAATGGTATATTTGTTTATATTAGGTACATTATTTATTATAAATCAGTTTGACGGTGTTTCAAATAATGGAGTTGTAAGCTATATTAGGTATAAGGATTTTTTTTGTAAATTATGATCTCCGATTACTCCAAAAAATTATGCATAGTAAGACTGTTTTCGTCTCAAGCATTTTCTAGCTAAATATTCGAAATGTACGCGTCCATTTTTGGAGGACATATTATGACATTGTTATGTACGTAATATTTGTATAAATTTAATACATAAAATTAATAGTTTAAATGTATAAAAGACATTATTATGATGATTATTTTGTGTCATAGTAAATCATAATTTATTATTGAAATAGGATCTCAGTTAGCGAATTCCAAATAAACAATGAAATGTCTGTAAAGAATAATGTGTTTAGTTTTTAGTTTTACTGATTTGAGTGAAAATGTTAAAGTATGTAATGTTTATTTAGGTCGATGTTAAGTTTTAGTAAATTCTAGTCACATGTTTTACACATTCCTGTTATCGACCAAACTTATTCGTAGATTTAATTACTAATATAATACTTTATTTGTACTTAGATTTATAAGCCGCGACAATTTGCCTTTCACATTTAATTTGGACAGTAAAACCACTAATTTTTATTGCCTAAGAATATTTTTTTGCCCTTTAATAATGAAGTACACTTTGTATTGTTTCTGAAAATTAAACTAGGATGCAACCAAAATTGTACCCACTCCCGGTTTTAGTTGTTGATAAGTGTATGATATGTTATTTGTAATACTCATTATATATTATCTTCGAACCAGTGGAGGCAAATTGAAACCTTCATAAATAATTGATTTATATCATTCGTTAGTTTAATGTGTTGTGTAAAGTTTAACATTAAGTAGAGGGAATTGAAGCATCGAAGTGGCACGGCGTGTCTATTGTCTATCGTTACGCTGTCTTGATTAAGCTAATTAATACAACCGATGGTAAAGCTCTTGAAAATTTCCAAAAAAATATGAAAGTTCATGTTTAAAGGCTCTTCATTAACTCAAGATTCGTTCTTTGATTATTATATACGTGTTACCAAAACCCACTGAACTAGCAATGTTAACGTATTTTACATTTACTAATATGTATATAATTATGAAACATTTAATTGAAGGGCTTTTTTAAAAAGGATTTTGTTTTTGGCACATAATATGTAAAAATAAAGCACAAATATTTTTTGTTTATATACGTTTATGTTAGTTGCTACAACTAAGTTAGGCTAACTTAAGGTGTACAGTTATGCTGAAAATGTTGTGAAGTTTCCTAAAAGAAATAAAATATAAAAACACGAATGAAGTATTTTTTTCATCCTATTTCAAGTCATCATATTTTATTTCGAAAACTTGATAAGGAGATATTGAATTTCCTCTATTATACCACTCAATAATTAGGTTTCTGATTCCATTGCATGGCTTAAAAGGAGTAATCGTATAAACTGCCGTGCTTATTTGCTTATTACATATATTTTTTCATTTCTTTTACGTGACCAACTCCAATAACAAAACATTACAACTGTTTTCATTAGAAAACTATTAGTAACCCACATTTTAAGAGGTAACTTTTTAAGTCGATATTTTAAACAAAAATGAAACAATAAATAATCTGTTTTTTCTTATTTGAAAGTGATAGAGACAGTACATTAATTTCTATAACTCAAATTATATTTATCTAATTAAGGAGAATTATGTTCAGCTTTAAAAAACGTTTCAGTTATTACAATTCACATCGTTGGTAAATAAAATCAGCCGTTAAATTAAAACAAAGTTAATGTAAAAAGACCTGAGAATAACTCTGTTTTGGAATAATTAGCGATTCACCACATGGCAATGCGATGGACGAATTCACCTCGTGTTTATTTTTTTTTCGAATAAGTACGTATTCATAAATTAAATTTAATTCTGTGAAAATAATAAAACAATAATTAATATTATTACAAAATGATCTGCGCTATGTCTGATCAGATCGTAAGCCATCAAAAAATATTATTTTCTAGATACCTATTACAAGCCTATTTACACATTTAAAAATAGATGAAATACAAAAAAAAATTAAACATTGATGTATTAACAGTGAAGTATGAATTACTAACGCAGAAGAAGATTAAGCTTTCAAATCCCCGATCAAATTCTAACTACTTACATACATACATACATTATATACAACTTGTACATGTTTCATAAAGATTTTAGATAAATAAAACCGGAGTAACAGCTGGACCCTTTGTACCTATACGTGAATATATCTGTCTACGTATATTATATGTATTCGTATTTTGTTTTGTAAGACCCTAGAACCAGTCACCATTGGTAATAATAAGCAGGAAAAATATATTTAATAGCATAATGTAGTTAATATTATTAAAGTATCTGGTAAGTTATTAGTTTAGTTAGTTTATTGTATCTTCAATTTCAAATTTTGGTTCAATTATGAAATTCATTATAGTGAGTAAAAGCTCCTTGGATGACGGATGTTAGAGTTGAACTAAAAATATGTTTATTTTTTTCTGTTTATGAAAATATAAATGGAATTATTTGCAAAAAAAATAATCAAACCCATAGGCGGGTACCTACGTCTATCATTGACAAAAAACACGGTTAAAAGTAAAAAGAAGGAAATATTAAGGAATTAAAGATTTTTGGGAGACTGTTTCCTCGTGATTACGCTCGCTGTAAAGTTTGTTAAACGTCGGGTTACCAATATTATGAATAAATCGTGTTTAAAATCCGTTAAAGCCTTTACTTTCTGAAGGTATAAAACTCCCGTAAAATCAAGCATAAGAAAATACTGAGAAGGATATAAGTATAGTTATAAGTATCAATACGTAGTATATTATTATTAGTCTGTGGTATCAGCAAATATCTTATACAATTTTTATAGAGTTGTCATAGTTTTTAATTTCGATTATATATAGTTGTGTACATAGACCACGAACATTACCTGTGCACATTTCATATTTTGAATTATTTTATGTAAAGCGACATCTTGCAGAAATGAGTGTAAACTTTTTTAAAGCTTCTGTAGATGTCGCTTTTTCGTTTATTGTAGGTAGTTATTTTTGGGGATGTAACCCTGTTTTCAGTACCATCGAGTTTCCTTCATATTGACCAGATGGCGCTATAAACATAGTATTTACACAGTACAGTACAGTTACAATACTGTATGGATCAGTATAGAGACTATAGACACAGACTAATAATAATATACTACGGTATAGATATTAGCGGTATTCCAGTCATAGTGGCATACGTCCAAAATTGTTTTAAAGATAGATGAAATAAAAATAGATATAAATCACATTTTCATTCTTTATAAATATATGATTTATAACGATATCGGTCGTAAACACATTATTTTAAAGATATATTATAGTATTACAGAAAGCTTTAAATGTATTAAATAATTTTAAAATATTTATTTGGTATCTCCATCTCACTTAGTTATGTCGTACCTATACTTGAGCAGTCATGAGTCAACAGCTGGCAGTAGTCGTTTCAAAGATTCACATTCATTTAGCTTTCCTGAAAATACTTTCAAAGTTCAATTGATAATGTAATATGTTCGGTGTTCAGTTTTATTTTCTATACTGGCCTAGTGACTGAGTTTTTCCGGTATTTTATTATTTTGTAAATAATCAAGTTTACGTTACGTTGTTAGTAATAGATCATTGTTTCAATTTGATCACTGTAGATGGCGCTTTTATTCGTCCCTTATATGTATTTTGCTTTAGGTAACTTGCACCTTCATCAGAGAGAATCAGATGAGGTGCGAGCTTTCTGATTTATCTCATCTCAAAATGTTATACTTATGTAAATGAATACTTAAATCGTAAATTACATCTTATATGATAAAATTAAATTAAAATAAGTAAGTAGGTGCATGACTATAGGTACAAATAGGCTTACGAAATGAAACGTGAATGCATTTGCTAAGTATTACAATCGTGTGAAATTAAAAACGTTATCAATGTTTTTAATTTTTGTGGTTTTTCACGAAGGACATGGTATAAAATTTATTATCTATTATCTACAGACATAATAAATCGAGAAAACAAATTTTATCATGTCCATCTGGTGTATTTATCGCCAATTCCGAATGCACACTTAGTTTGATCGGACTACAGCAAACAGATATCTTCAGGGGCTTCCACAATTTCTGGCGATCGAAAAAGCTAAGCGAGGAACACTCGGGGCGTCGGGACAAACACACCGTCTCGGGGGAGCCGCTCATTAGTTGTTCAAACACGCCGTCGGCCACTTTGACAAGCAGCGTGTAGGACCTCGGTCCGCCGGAGGTGGAGACCCAGCTTCCCCTTCACTGATCTTAGGTTGGTTCTAGCTATCGAAATTCTACTTGGCAAATAGACGCGTTTGTTTGTTTACTGTTTGGCTACGGAAATTAATAGTGAAATTTTACGTTAGCATGGATAACTATGTATTTGGTGTAGTATTTAGAAATTTCAAACATAGGTACCTACTTGATTATTTCCAGATATAAAGACGAATGAAAATTTTAATTATAATGAGGTTTTATTCTTTCATAATGTGATGATAAATCATGAAACCATTTCAGAATTTTATAGAATAAGGCTTACTTAGGCATGCATACACCTATTATATTATATTTTCTAAAAAAAATATTTAAACATCTTAACAAGTCGATATTTTGAGCTCTTTGAAGTGTGATAATTTTAATTAACTTTATTATTGTTGCGTAACATGCAAAAGCAGCTTAAAGCTTTTTAAGCTCGGTGCAGTAAATGTTGAGTAAATGACATAGAATGAATAGAAGAATTAAGATGAATATTGCAGTTTATATTACTGGTATGCTAGAAGGCAATGCAATCAAAAATATTATTATTCAGGTACAAAATAACTCAGAAAATCCATTTGTTTTACGCAAAACGCGACCTACCCATTTTAGCTAATATTTTCTGATTGGATTTTAGGTACCTAGTCATTGTAGGCATTAGGCACTTCATAAAAGCACTTGAAAAAGATTTATACATATCAATTACCTAATGATCAATTAAAGGTATTACAAACAAGACGTAAAACTTAATGATTAAGATGAAGCTGAAAACCAGCTAAGTTATTCAGATTTTTTTTATTTACTTGGACAAGAAATTACATAATATTACTTTTTTATGTTTTAAATAGTAGATAAGTATTAAGTAATTATCAATGAAACTCAGAGCTTTCACGAATACTGTAATGAAAAATAAATAAATATGTTACATATTAAAAATTATGTATTTTTTTATTATGTTATTTTAATGTGTGAAATAAATTAATTGATTTCTCTATACATTTTCACTGCACTCAAACAGTGACACGAAAATATTGATAAATATTTTCGTGTCTTTTTTTCTAAAACTTTAAACGGGCACTGACGTTGTCGCAGTTAGGTACATTTAATTTTTCATTATGTACTTTTTCCGACATTGACGAGAATACCATTTTGGCAGGGAGTTGGCAATCATGGCGATGGCGGAACTCATCAATCACTGGCTCAGGTGCTGTGCCATCGCACCCACATCGCGATTTTTCCCTCTACCCCCTCCTATTTTTCCACCATTACGCTTAGGCCATTTTGGAGCGGGGTCAGTTATTGATACTGGTAATCCTCGAAATATTATTTGAGTATTCATAATAATGGTTTAAAATTAATCGATCTTAATTGAATAAACTAATCTATGTTTTTTCTTAATATTATCTACAAACGTTTTCGGAACTTATTTTGGATCCTAATGCAAGCAAGACACTTCTAAAATAGTCATCATAATATCATTGATACAATTTTAAAGTTGGCATTTGAAAGCTTTAATCAGGATCGTGCCAACATAATCAAGTCACAATGTGCCTAGGAATTAAAATTTTTGTAGGTAGGTTTATTAATTACTCTACTATATATCTTTAGATGACATACTGAAAATGCTGTGCTTTGACCTCAACAAAGCATTAATTTAATCAAAAAATTACGGCGTTGTTTGCATCAATTTAATCACCATAAGAAATCATAAGTCGTTTACTCGTTCGTTAATTAAAAACAGTGAACGAGTGTGGGGACACTTGCAACGCAGCATGTGGCTCAAGGGCGCAAATTGAATTAGGCGGGAAAGACACACGCATCCCGGCCATAACCACCGCATTATCAGATTAGATCTCTGCTAGAAGATCACTGCAGGATCGAGTGCATTCATTTTCGCTATGATTTTTTATAAATATGTACTAGTTGCTCAATCCGGGTCTACATAATAAGAAATTTTTTGTTTGTTTTTCATATTTTTAACAATTATTATCACAATAAAAGATTAAATATCATTGAAATGGACTTACGTTGTAAATACATTAATTCTGTTCATGAGTAAGAAGTGGTGTAACGAACAAGTAACACGAAGTTCTTATATTTCTAGGGATAAAGTAGGTACCTACAAGCCCTCAATAGTGGTTATTGTCATTGTCGTAGATCAATACCTACTCGTGTACTTGTACTTGTATTAATTTAACGAATTAATTGTGAAATGAGTTATGAGAGGACTATTTTGTTAGATATACTTATTCGTTTAAATATCAGTTATATATTTTTTTAAAACAATAATTTTTTGAATAATTGTATATGATATGGACTGAAGATTTACAGGATGTTAAATGTTCCTTTTATTTGAGTGACGAGTCAAATTTCTCGCATGAAATATCTCTGACTGACTTTCGTCGTTTTATTGACAATACCACATCTTAAGGGAACTATTGTGGGCGCTGTTTTGTTTTCCAATGAAGAAAGGTGAATGTCCTGAGCCTTTTCTCGATATCATAAACTTCACTTGTCAACAGCAGGAAGATTCTACAATTACTTTGTGTGTCATGAATTAAAATATGTAGTGATCTCGAATACAAAGAAAGTGTTTACTTAGCCTATTTTATTCATTCAAATTTATATTGTTCTAAATGTTACGTTAAAACGTATTATCCTTAACGGACCTAATAAAATTGCTAAATTTAATCGTATTTGCATAACAGAATTAAATAAAACAACAATTTTTTTAACATATTTTATAGAAGTTTAAGTTACAATTAAAAAATTGTTTGCAAAATAGCACCTAACTAGTCAACATAACATGAAAAAGTCGTCATCAAGGAAAGTGAAAAACTACACAGCAGTTGTTTGGATTGCAGGTCGCTAAGTGATCACATATTTTACCGATGTCTTGTTTTCCGCTTTCTTAGGATTGCTGTATGTGTGCAATGTTTATATAAATGTCGCTGTAGGTACTTAACTAAAAAAAAAATTTCTTATTTGTTCAGAGTTTTATGTGATCTACAGAATTTTTGTACAATCTTTAAAGCTAATTCTTTTGTAACTTTGAATTTTCCAACTTAATATTTGTAACAGTCTAATTGTGTGTCTAATGTGTGTTTACGTGACGGCTATAGGAAATATTGTAATATAGGAAATAGTGGCTATATTGGCAAATTCGATTATGAATTAAAGTCTTGGTCTTAAATCTTTCAAGAAATTTCATCTAAAATTTTTAATAGGTATACGAATATTGTGCCTGAGGTGTAAATATTAAAGAAAAGCCAAACAAAAATAACGACAATATACAGACGATTCAAAAATGTTTAATATCACGAATCTGTCACTGCTTAACATTCTATCCGAAAGCGGCTCGTAAAAAAATTAAAAAAGAGAAATAAAACAAGGGAAGCGGCGTAGTAAAATTAATATAAATAATAAATAAAGTCGCGAACTCGCGGAGCGTGTGGCGAGGTCCCGGGAGGCTTCGTCACTCGCTCTAATATTGCGAATATTATACGCGTCATATTCTCACGCACCCTTTATCAGTGTTGTTCAATCTGTTTATTTGTATACAAATCATTTTAGTTTCACTTTCTCGAAGCTTTTTTAATTTATATCTATGAAATATGTTTATCATGATTAACTAACAGATTTATGATTAATTTTATAATACGAAATAAACTTTATAGTGGGTCAACAAACAAAACCAAAAAGGTTAGTACATAAATAGTTTTAATGGTAAAGAAGCAAGGTTTGGTCGTTATAGAGCTTAATTTAGTAGAACAAAAATACATATTAGATAATTAATAACCAAAGAAACAATACAAAACAGAAACAACATAAAAGCTCTATTGTATATACTATAATCAATGTAACGTGCATACAAAAAGCAAGCAAGCAAGCATATGGATAAATTAAATCATAATTCTCAACTTTTTAATTAAAATATCCTCGAAGATAGATTTATTTTTCGCACCACAATTTATTATATAAACTTAAATTAAATTCTTGAAGTTTGCATGAACATTAAAAACACAATATTTGTTATTGATGGTCATCAACAAAGTTGAAGTTAATTCAAGTTCGTTTAAATAAAAAGTTATCGTTGCAAATCGAGTGCAAGAATAGATAATCTCAATTAAAGATCAACAGCCATTAATTAGCAACGTACCTGGATCGTTAATTACAACTTTTTTATTTTCCTCAATGACAAAGGAACTGTCGGCGAAAAGAAAAGTAGACAAGTGTCGTGACACGCACCCCCTGGCGGTGGGGTGGGGAGGGCCGGCGACCAATCGGGCGGCGGTGGCGAGCCGGCAGCCCCGGCCATTGGCCTGTCTAGGGGTGCGGCCCCGCCCCCTCCTCGAGGCTCGCCCTTATTGAATTAGGCTTATCATTCGATTTCGAGTGGGGCGAGCGCGCGGTCCTCCACGCTGGCAAAAACTATCCTCGAGATCCGATACCATCTGTAATCGGCATAATTCGATATACTCGCTGCTCATCCAATTATGCGGTTGTGAGCCCTCGCGGCTTCCTACAAGAGTCGCACGCGCCCCGCGCGGCGCGCTGCATCTTCAGCGCTGAAATTCTTTTAATTGTCTCTTTTAATAGATGTTAGATAGTGT
This sequence comes from Colias behrii, assembly GCA_029959065.1. Taxonomy (NCBI): domain Eukaryota; kingdom Metazoa; phylum Arthropoda; class Insecta; order Lepidoptera; family Pieridae; genus Colias; species Colias behrii. The sequence continues at coordinate 7,184,240 of JARWMC010000005.1, read as the reverse complement.
CTTATAACGCTGAAAATGGAGTACGGGTATCTGAGCGGTGCCGGCAGTGGATTCGAGGGTGGATGTCTCGGTTCGGGTGGCGGTGAGCTGTCTTGGGGCGAGCTGGCTTCTTGCGGGCAGATGTCCCAGGCTGCTTACCGATACCAGGGTATGCGCTATCAGCCGCCGCCGCCACAATGTGCGCGACCACAAGACGCGGCTATGAGAAATCATCACATCTTCCCGCCAGCTATGAATTTACAACGTAAGTAGTTAAATACATTGAAATAAGTGTCAGTTTAAGAATATTATAATTCTTATAAAGACAGTAAATTAAGCTAAGTATTAGCATTTTCATTGTGAAATCAGAAAGAAAGCTAGCTTAATTACGTAATTCTTTTGCTACGACGTCTACGAGATTACTCGTAGCGCGTAGCAAGTTTGTTACGGCTTTGTATCTTGTATTTTTTGTATTCATTTTAATTGTATTAAAAAATAGTTAATAAACATTAAAACATAATATTTCGTTTGTGAAAATGGGTATTTAAGACAGATGCAAGAATTGATAGATTCGATAAAGATATAATAATATAATTTAGATAAAGAAGATAATTTTAAATATTAATGAGATTCTCCTTGATATATATTTTGTTATAATGATCGTGTCTACGTTTTTATAGATATATAGGTACCAACAATTAATTAATTAATGTTTTGTTATTGATTGTAGTCAAATAAGTGGAAAACGTTATACTTATTTTGGAACTATTAAATAAAAATTATATTCTAATATTTTTGATTAAGCGGAACTAGACAAAATTTTATAAATCAAAACAACAAAATTAGAATATTAAACGATACACTTTTATGTTATATTGAATAGAATATTATGTTAACCATTACTAGGTAAATACATAAACAAGTAATTGAATAATGATGAATAAATACTTTATATCAAATACATTTAAGTATTATTAAATAGTAATAATGAAAGCCAATAACTAAAAATATTAAAATATTCGTTTATTTTTTTTTATAACGGAAGAGGTAGCATTAATTAAAAACATCGTTATCAATAGATTAGGTAGGTTATAGGCAAGTTATAGGTATTTGGTTCTTAAATAAATGAGTATTTCATTATTTAAAAAAATAATTAAATTTTCATAATATCTTTATTTGTTTATAATGATGATCATGAAACAGATAAAATCACACATCCTATATCAATAAAAATAAAATGACTTATAAATGGTAAATTGTAAAATGATAATATAATAGTTACCTTATGTAATGTAGGTACTAACATAGTAATTAAGGAATTACTAACAAGTGGACCTATGATGTTCTGATAATAAATGGATTAAATAGTATACAGGGTGTCCCAAAAAGTAGTGATGAACGGAAGCTGGGAGGTAGAGGACCTAGAGGGCTATCCGAATCACCCCCATGTATGTTATGCGATTTTTCGTATTTTCGGAGTTATGACATTTTTTTCAATTTTTCATCTATCGCTGAGTACGATGAGATTTTTATTTATGGTGACGTGAATTATTGCGCTAGATGCTTGTTTTTTTTGTGTGCTAAGCTAGAAGATAGGCCAATTCAGTATGGTAACATTTACTATCGTTAAATCTTCGAATGGAATAAAAAAAAGAATTAAATGCCAAGAAAGATAAAATTACCCAGTATGTTCACAACTTCAAGATGCCATAAAAAAATAAAATCACATAAAAAAAGTTTTCCATTTGGCTTTTAAAAACTTGCTCTATCTATCAGGTAGCTACCCTAAAAATTTCATTTTATTATTCAGAAGGCTTCAATCGAAAAATTGAAATCTAAATGTGGTAAGTGCAAAAATTTTATTAACATGATGATCATTAAAACCAAATTAAAACCAATAAATAGGTGTTTAATTACCAGAATTTTTTTAAAAACGCCGCTGTTGCTCAATGCAAGTGCGACATCACCGTAAAAAGTTGTATTTTAAATGTCTGTATGCCCTTTTATCATTTTTAATGGTTTCTTCTGCTACTATGCATTTCCGGGTTATTTCGTCCAAATTGTGGCATTCTATCTAGTAGCCGAGGTCTTTTTAGTATCCCCATTGAAACAAATCAATGGGGTTTAGGTCGAGGGACCGTGGAGGCCAGGCTTTAAGGCAGGCGTCACCGGTGCATGCACAGGCTGCAACGCCCAATCCATCTTTCAGGGTATCTTTGCCCTTTAGCCTGGCCTCCACGGTCCCTGGACATAAACCCTATTGATTTTTTTCCGTGGGGATACTACAAAGACGAGCGACTGCCACAATTTGGACGAAATAACCCGAAAATTCATAGTAGCAGAAGAAACCATTAAAAATGATAAAAGGGCATTCAGACATTTAAAAGACAACTTTTTACGGTGATGTCGCACTTGACCTGAGCAACAGCGGGGTCATTTTAAAAATTTCTGGTAATTAAACACCTTGTCATCACGTTAATTCAATTTTTGCACTTACAACATTTAGATTTCAATTTTTCGATTGAAGCCTTCTGAATAATAAAATGAAATTTTCAGGGTAGCTACCTGATAGATAGAGCAAGTTTTTAAAAGCCAAACGGAAATCTTTTTTTATGTGATTTTATTTTTTTACGGGCCCTTGAAGTGGTGAACATACTGGGTAATTTTATCTTTCTTGGCCTTTAATTCTTTTTTTTATTCCATTCAAAGATCTAACGATAGTAAATGTTACCATACTGAATTAGCCTATCTTTCAGCTTAGCACACAAAAAAAATCAAGCATCTTCCGCAATAATTGACGTCACCATGAGTGAAAATATCATCGTACTCGGCGATAGGTGAAAAATTGAAAACAACGTCATAACTCCGAAAATACGAAAAATCGCATAACATACATGGGGGTGATTCGGTTAGCCCTCTAGGTCCTCTACCTCCCAGCTTCCGTTCATCACTACTTTTTGGGACACCCTGTATAATGTAACACCTAACATCTTTGTAAATCTACATTCTGCAAATAAAGAAATTTGAATTTGAATGAGGAATATTTATAAATTTTAAAGCACTAAAAGCTATCTAGTAAGTATCTACAGAAATTAATTACTTAAATTAATGTAATCAATCTTTTAATAATAACAATGATTAACGTTTTTATAATACAAGAGTAATATACAGGCAGAACTTTGATAAAATATATTTTTATAGAATTAGAAAAAAATATATATAAACGGTAATTATTTTAGCATAGGAAGAAAAGGACATAATGCCCTGAAACGAAAATATTTATTATCTTCCTTCCTGTGTTCTATTTTTTGTAAAAAAACTTAAATAAATCCTTTTTATATCTGTAATTAAGTAGGTATAAATATTATACATTTCAGTTAAATCGATTAGAACTTTTTGTAAGAAAGTGTAGATAACTAAATTATTCCAGTTACAACTTTTTTCTCATTTCTAATAAAAAAATCGATCTTTTTTCCAATTATTTTATAAGTAAAATCACGTATAAGTCATAATATTATACTTTTACAAATCATCAGGCCCGGTTACGATACCTATGAAAAACAAACATCAACCTGTGCATCAACTGAAGCAAAATTTTAGTTGAGGTCTTGTATTTATTTATAACTCTCTAATATCCTCAAGAATATTTATATGCTTTCACATCATTATTATTTATTATTAAAAACCAGCCAAGTGAGAGTCGGAGTCGCGATCGAAGGGTTCCGTACTATGGGGACCCCCCTTAATATTTTACTTTTTTTATTTTAGTATTTGTTGTTATAGCGGCAACGGAAATACATCATTTGTGAAAATTTCAGCTTTCTAAGTTTCTAGCTATAACACTTTATGAGATACAGCCTGGAGACGTACGAAAAAGTATGTACGTGTTTAAGTAAAAACTTTTAACAAAAAAAGTTTCAAAGGGCATTAATAAAGAAATACATGTTTTATTCATACATTGAATATTTATTATTACATGTATAGTTGTTGGTAAAGTGTTTCCTATATCTGCAAATCCGACCAGAATTTCAAAGATTGCAATTTCAAATATCTTTTATCTAAAGGTACTTTTCAAATTAACTTAATAATTTTATTATGGAAGGGCCAAAGTAAATCAAATGGAATTTTTCTTTGTGTCGTATGAGTTAAATAGAATTTTATTAGAGTTAATAGAAAGGTATTAGATAGTTAAAATAGCATTAACTGTGAAAAACTTAAACATTTTTTATGGTGAATCATTGTAGTGGGACTTTAACTAAGTGATCCTATTTCAAAACCTTTTAAGCTATTGCATAGCTTCTATCGCGGGCCTTGAGCGCGGGGACCGAATCGAGAAATTCCGTAACGAAAAAACCTCACGCTCCCTACTCCGACGGATACGGAGGTGTGACTTGAAGGCATGCTATGCAATAGCTTTACCGCGGCAGTCCCCGAGTGCCACACGTCTTTTTTTTACTGTCATCGTAAGAGGTAGTCTGTCAAAAATGTTATTACGTTCAGAATGGCAGACAAAACATGAAAGGAGAGGGTTCGGTTTGTCGGTAAAAATGTAAAATGTTTGTAGGGAACTGATAAAATACGAACGATTTACCCTTTCAGCGCATAGATTCAAAATAATAAATTCCTTCTGCAGGAAGTTCGGAGTATCATCTGTTTAGATATAAACCGTATTATGTATAGCATATATCTTAAATTAACAAATAAAAAGTCAATATAACGGCAAAATAACAGTAATTTTAATTTTAATCTAACCCCTGATGATGTTTTAATTTTAAAACTATCATTACATATATGTTTTATAAATGGAAAAAACCTTTTGTTTTCTATTATCTGGATTATTTGGTTGTTAATATTATTTAGAGATTATAATTATGTGGAAAACATATGACCGCTTTGTGGTAAACAGTCACCTACTGAATTGTATTGAAGCCGACGTAAGTTATTTTAGATTACAAGGTAAACTATTGTATGTTATAGGTATATATTTTAATTATATATAATTACAATTTTATAACCGAAAATAAAAATACTAATTAAGTTAGTTAGTATGTTTATAACATCAGGCTTAGGATACAACGATATTCTATAAACTGTCACTTTAATTTGTGTTAAATGATATAGTATAGGTAATCACTTTTTATATGGCTTCAAAAATAAATATATATACATAACTAGATTTCCGCCCGCGGCTACGCCCGCGTTTTCAAAGAAAACCCCGCATAGTTCCCGTTCCTGTGGGATTTCTGAGGTAAAATATATATAGCCTATGTCCTATTCTGGGTCTTCAGCTACCTTCATACCAAATTTCATTGTAATCGGTTCTGTAGTATTTGCGTGAAAGAGTAACAAACATCCATCCATCCATCCTCACAAACTTTCGCATTTATAATATTAGTAGAATTGAATGGAGAGTTAGAGAAGTTTAAGTTCAATACTTAGAGAAACAATTTTTTTTTATCTAAATTAATAACAAGAGAAGATTGTATGATACATCTTACTCTTAAAAGTGTGGCCCATTATTAATTTTAAAGTAGGTATCAGAATTTATTTCAATGCGATACTATCTATTGTAAAATGACGTGGGTATAATAGTTTAGTGTAGTGTATTCATATTTAAATCATTCCTATAATAAAGAATCTTGTTATTACGAAAAATGTAAAGTATGTGTTAATAATATTATAGAACTGCACGCAGTAAACAATTTTAATTAGTCTTAATTCCATTAACAACAAAATCCAACTTTCCTGAAATGAATTTGTTGTAAAGTAAAATCGTTTTCATTCCGCGAACGAGTATGGAAGCGAAAGGTTGCGGCGACTGTAACAAAGAGTAGTTGCTTTGGGCGGGGCGGAGGGCAGCGGGGCGCCAAGTTCTTGCCGCGTGAGCGATTGCGCCCCTAATTGGCAGCGGCGTCCGCGAGAATCTTAAGGGGAGGACACCCAAGTATAAGAGAGCTTTCTCAAACAAAACCTTACATGGCAGTCAAAACTAAATGCTATTCGACGCATATAAAATTGAATTTCGAAAACATTATCACCAGTTTTTGTAAATAACTTTGTCTCTTAAATTTCTCATTTAATTCAGTTAAAGTTCATTGTTCGTTAATTTTCGCCGCTAGAAGGTCTCTCCTTAAGACCCAAACCCACGAAACACAATAATTTACCTCAGGCGTCCATGTAATCTTGAGTAAGCCCGGATTATTCCCGTTAATCATACAGAAATTAATTATAACTTGGCGTATTAATTGTCGTGTGTTAATAAGGTTTAGTGAGTATTTTGCTGTACATTGTAATTTATTTAAGGAAAATAGAGAAATGAAAATAAAATATGATGTGTTAAAAACTTTCAAATGATTCAATTGGTAATTTAGGAATAAAAATGTTTTCATATATACGTACCTATTACGAATTAATTTTTAAGTTAGTGCCTTCTTTAAATCTATAAATTATGAAACACACATTTTGCATAATTCTGCACTTAAATGCGTGTAAATATCTGCATAAAAGTGCTATTACACAATTCGGATTCAATGTTACATAGCCAGTAGGTAGATAATATTTATTCAATTTGATTTGATGTAAAGGGAAAACCGCGTATCCCGGCATCCATCCTAAACCAATATCGCAATTTCTATTCTCATGTCGCCTTCGCCTTTGCATGCAAGTGGACGGGTTAATTCGATTTGCTGCCAGGACCGAGAGCAATATTTTATCGCATCATGTGATCTATTCTGTCCCAGCAAAGTATACTATAGTTGAGTGGGCCATAAAAAAGGCAATATCTTACAGTTCAACTGCGTCGTACGTAAGCCGCGATCGTAACTTCTACAATGTTATGTTATTCTAGAGATTCTACACGGAAAGAAAACTTTTACAAATGTATTTGTGGCGCTTAAGTAAAAGCAAATGATCTCAACTTTTGCTTGTTCGTTTTGTATATGATATGACATACCTAGCTATACATAATACATAATTATACATTTTATCTAATGCTAAAATTGTTATCTAATTATAAGATACATTTCAATACGAAAGCAGTTAAATATTATTCTTTATATTTATGAGCTCCGAACGCCACCACACTTTACTTCGTCTTCGAAAATATAAATTTTATAGCTACCATTACGTAAATTTACCCACATGTTTATTTGCAAATATAAAATAAATTGCTTTCGTGCATTACTTTTAGAAGTGTTTTATAGCCGTTTTACATCACAATATTTCAATTGAATATCTCGACAACATTAAAGTGATAGGATTAAAAAAAATAAAGAAATATTGCTATACAGTAGTATAATATTTTGGATACGTCTACGTTTGATGTCCATTAATCTGTAGTAACCCTTCCCGTTCCCGCGGCTTGAGCGCAATATGCCGCGATGACGCGTCGACGTAGGTTGTATTATGGATGTCTACAAACTTTCTGCGTGACGCGAGAAAAATGATGCCAAGCATTTCTGATAAATTGAGATAAAACAACTCCGATTCACTAGAATATAGTGGACTATATTTTAATGTAACCCTTACTTTTTACTGTCAACAGAACATCGCACGAATTTTTAACCGACTTCTTATTATTCCTTCTTTAATATTCTAAAATATACATAATATTCGACTTTCTTCGTTTCTCCGCAGGCAGTTTCACCTCGCTGTAATTAGTTAAGGCTGTTGTTGGTTCGTGAGGAGGTGCTTAGGGGGTCGAATAAGTCACGGATCATATCACCTGGGAATTAATCGCTCTCTGACGATTAATTAGTGCCACGTGCTCCCTTGTATCATCAGGAATACGTAACTGTTTGGTTGTAAACAAATAACATTTACACGATTATGTAACAGATCAAGTAAAAGACTTATCAGTGAAGATAGTTTAGAACAGACATAGAAATCTAATAGATTAAGTGATCACAGTATATTAAATTAAGTTATGACGTAACGAATTATGTGCCTGCTTTTAATTTATTGTAAAAGCAATATACATAATAATCATTATGTAACATGCAAACGGATATTAGAAGTAGCAATAACAATAAGCGAGCCCTTCTGACCTACGAACTGGAAACTCAAATTAAAGATCATAAGAATGGAACATCTTGCAAAGATCCTCTTCATTAGGTTCCGCAAATTGCGAGCGGGCGGGGAGCAGAGACATAGCGCTGGTTCCCCTCCCTCCCCTGCACCCTCTATTAATAATGCAAATGAGACCGCAGCTCGGCCAAGAAGCGAGTCTCGATTAATTCCGGTTCATTTGAGGTAATTGTCGCTGTGCGCGTGCGGTCTGCGGTCTTCCGTTGCCCGCCGCATGTCCGCGTCTCTTATGTCTAATACGAGCCCATTATGCTTTGTACAACTCGCTAATTGAATATCAAAATGATCAGGATTTTATACGTCATACGTACTGGTCAGGGCCGTGCCAGACTCCTCTTGGTTATGATAATATTGCTATTTTTAGTCAAAGCACAGAAGCATCTAAGAGAGCATTTACGACATGAACATCAAATTATTTTAAATTAATTAGCATTATAAGAGCTTATAGATTGCCAGATGGATAGAATATTAAATACAAATCGAGTCAAATAAATTCAATAATATTTCAGAATTTCTTTTATTCCGTTAGATAATTATGTGCAGTTTTTCTTCAGTCGTAGCACGCTAGCGTAGCGTCGGCTACGAGTTACGATCAATACGGATGCCACGCGACATCCCTACCTTACAGTTTTTCTACTGAACTCAACATAATATAACCTTTGTAATCTACAAATTCAGAACATCTACTTTTTATGAACATTTTAGATTGAAATTAGCCATCCCTGAAACTTTTTATCTGTTATCGCAATGAAAGTATAATTATAATAATGAACCAAGACATAATACTAAAATCGGATAGTACTTATTGAATTTAATAAGACCAAAATCATAAATATTTAAAAAATATGTTAAAATTTCTGTGAATACATACAATAGAATATAATATGTAAATATACAATATTTATTAAAAAAAAGTCTTTTGTGCCATAAAATAACTAACCACGACTAATAAAAATGAGACAATACTAATTTACAATTTTGTATGCAAATTAAATAGCAAACCTTGTGTAACTTAAATGTAGGTATAAATACAAAGGTATATTGTTGAATTTGTAGGTACATTGGGTGAGGGCGCACTCTCGGAGGGGAGACAAAATGGCCGCTATAATACATCCTGCAGCTTTTCTTTCATTTTCATTTAGAATACTCACGCTATATTCTATATAAACTTAGTATAATGAATCTAATTGAAGGTTAATTCATCATAATGTATTACATTAAACTAAATTACGAGGATTATCAATCGTATAATACACTAAACAGTTAGTACAAGTAGCTAAAGCAGGGTATAAACAGTTTTTCAATGGTAGAGTTACAGTATTACAATATATTTCCTATTGTAATACTGTGGTAGAGCACTCTCTAATGCCTAGCATTATGAGTCGTGTAATACACCGATTTGCCAATGTTGGCTGTATGTCTAAATATGTTTTTTGTCAACAGCCGGCTTACCGTACAAAGTATATGGCGGTCACGAGGGATCCTTAACCGAAAAAAGGAAACAGCGTCGAATCAGGACAACGTTCACATCAGCACAACTAAAAGAACTAGAGAGAGCATTCCAAGAAACACACTATCCAGACATCTACACGAGAGAGGAGATTGCGATGAAAATAGACTTAACAGAAGCGAGAGTACAGGTAAGAAAAAATATTTATACATATATTTGTAGATGTAACAAGTTTGGATAGGGAAGGGTCTATTCTGTATTTTTAACATAGTTTGATTGGAAGAATGTTATATCATAGAAACGAATATTATAAAAGCTAGATATCATATATAAAACATCATAAATTTAACGTGAATCATCATTTGTTTTCTATTAATTGTAGTATTGCGGGACAAGTCCCTTCATAGCTCGACATAAAGCGTAAATGTGGCCATAATAATCAAACCACTTAGGATGAGCAATAAAAAAATATTGCTTTTCCGTCCGTCACTGCATTTCCACAGTCCAATTAGTGTCCGGTAATTCGGCCGCGGCTGACGGGAACGGTGGAAAAAAACGTAGCAGACATTTCGCGGCATTTGTTAATTTCATAATAGGCGCTCATTTTTATTTAAGGCGGTTCGACTGCGACGTGTGCTCCTCTTGAATATTTAAACGGATCCGGGTTACTTGCGCGCCGTCCTGTACAACTGATCACATAGATTGAGCTTGTGACTCGCCGATCCTAATCTTATATTTCTTTTGACGATGTCCACGGAAACTATTGCTGTACTGACGTAAATAAATAATTATGGTGGTATTTATTTTGCTTGCAAAACTGATGAAGTTTTTATAGGTATACCTTTTGTTAATGATCTTATGGCTGAATTGTTAATGTTGCAATTAGAAGAACAAACGGCTATAATATCGCAGATGATAATCTCTGTAACGAACTGCCGTATATTCAATATTCAGAAGCCCACGTAAAGCAAAGTAAACAAAAGTACCGCAAACACATAATACATAATGGAAAAACAATCGTAAAGCAATATACACGCGCCACCCGCACCCCCCGTACAATGTTGCCAGCAACAAGCGCTCATTACGTTAAAAAGTGTATCGGAATGGTCGGGAGTTGCCATAAATATTGTGAGCGGTCGCGTAACTCAAGCGAGCGCGACTCCTGATAATTAAAACTCGCCTGCAAAATACGAATTCACATATTACAATTAAAATTGGGATGCGACCCGCGGTAAATACAGTATTCATTGTAGTGTACGAGGGAAATATATTCGTAATAAAATAATTTTTATTTATTCGACAACCGTGAGCTGATTGTTGTTTGTGATTTTGTTTTTGGTTAAGTTTCAATGGAAATTATAATTTGTTTAATTTAAACAATTGGTCAATTTTATTTGGGTCTATGAATGCATGAGCAATTCTCAATTGAACAGAAACTCAATTATAGTGGTTTTTCAATTGAAATATTAAAATATATCTTTATATTATATACAATATTTTTTGTGTACAGAATCGTACAGATTTCAATAATAAGTAAGTAGGAGCTCAAATATCCAACCTAACTACCTATGTATCGTGATTTCATAAAATTCTGATATAAACGTAGATAATAAAAGCAAGGCCACCTGCGAATGGAGAGCAAAAGGAATCACTTGAAAAATGACCAGATGGTATATAATACACGAGGTGTTTTTTCCGTGCCCACGTTGTCATAGGGACAGGGCAATTTAATCCATCACGATACGGTTCCGTCCGAGTCGATAAATATCTATGTGATTACAAATGTTTTGGTTTCATTGCTGCAGGTTAGATGGTTTGATAGAATTGTAGTAACGATTACAATTTACTTTTGTAACGTAGAACTAAAAGACTAACTTATTATGAACAATGTAATACAATGTTTAAATTACTCATTCACTACACACTGCTACCTACACGTGTAAATGAATTATACCAGATACAATTTATTGTTCTTGGGCAAATATTTTAAATTAAAAGATTTGGTTATTGGAAACAATAAAATTGTAAAGGTTCATATTCACTACTCAAAATATAAATTCGCCTCAAAAACCAATTCGTGATTATTGCTCTATCCATATTCATTTTTACGATCAAGCAAAAATGTCTTGTTGCAATACGATTTCTCATACTATAATCTCACTCGAGTTATAGGGGTTTGTCCCAATAGTCTGAGTGCTGGTCATCTACAATATGACACTTGACGGCGGCCTGTATGCTCCAGCTATGCAATAAAGATTGACACAGCCACCGGCGGGAATGCTAGCAAAATGTCAATCCAGCTCCATGTCTTAGATCTTACCTCAGGAACCCTGGGGACCGCAAGGCTGCTTGGAATAACGATGCACGTTTTGTAGTATTAGATTTGGTTGTTTCTTTGTTTTGTTTAGTAACATTGAATGTTATTTCAATAAGTATTCTTCTTTCATGGAAGCTCAACTATGAAATTAAATGGCACAAAATTGCTTTCTTTTAATTGGATAATCTAGGAGATATCTAGATATATATTTTGATGACTCACTCTTTTAATAAAATTCTACTGGTTCTAAAATTCATTGTTATTTTGTGGTATAAGCATAGGTATAAGTGGCAATTCAAAGAATTATTACAATGAATTAGCTCTACATGGTGCCAACGCTCTTCAATTCTGAATAACTAATATTTAATAAATAATAATTTTTTAACATTATCTCCTCCGTGACATCAAACAGCATTTCATGTATTTGTACATAGTCACATGACATGCGACAATGATTCCCTCAGCCCTCAGCCGCGCAGGTGGCGCGCGCGCGTGCCCGTCACGCGGCCTCGAGAGCTTGCGCGTGCGATTCGACGCACTTGCCACAAATTGTTTGTTATAACTTGCTTTAATGGGGTATGAAATTTTATTAATGCACTGCATTGTTTGTGATGTGATCTGATCGCACCGGATTAGTGGGATTACAAGTTTATATATGTTTTGTTAATACGTTTTGATTTTTTTATTTAAATGGTACAAACAACCATCTCTATAAGTTTTTTACTTTTCGCGATGTTTATAGTTTATTTTTATTTATTGACATAAAAGTACAGCTCAAAAACTCATTAAGTTCTCGTATAAAGTGCAAAACATAATCGAATTTACGTAACATTTAATCCAAAACTCACATACCTACGCTTCTTCATTTCGTATGTCATAAATATGCACAATTTACCCTAATTATTACACGAAGACTGTGCCAAGTTCTACCAAAATGATTTGTGGTTTTATTTGAATGTTTGTCAAACGTAATGACCTCTAAATGAAACTAGGACCCGTAGTTAACAGCGTTGATTGCGGTTCGCGGCAGGCTTAGTAATCACTTAACGTTGGCTTGACGTTTTCATCCTATATGAGATATTATGTAGATTACATTTTGGGTGTTAGAGATTGAAATAAGTAGCAAAGAGACACTGTGAATATACCTATATTTTTTACAATAAGCAGGCATATTCTAGGTTCCGTTGCTTGTCCAAAACGAAAATAAATGGTAAAATGTTACTTAAAATTCTAAAAAGCATTGCAGATATTATATTTCTTTTAGGAGATATATAGGAGTCGATGACTAAAGCATATTGAAATCCTACTTCTTTTAAGCTTCGCTGTTGTCGGATAAAAATAGATCATATTGGTGAGAACGTAAGCACGTTTCATAATTTATCTCCTACCAATAATCTAATACAACACAGTTCCTTATCTGCTCGGTACTATCGTGGAAGCTTGTTTTTTTTTTTTTTTTTTTTTTTTTATAACATAAGAAGGCAAACGAGCAGACGCCTTGCCTGGTGGTAAGCTAAGTGCGCCGCCCATAGACTACCGCAACTGATGTTACGGGTGTTGCCTACTAGAAGAGGGAAATATATAGGGTAAAATAGGATATGCCATCGGTGGATTAGGGAATAGCGAAGTTTATTGGCCTTTCAGGTAGCTGTAAGCTCTTTTTTTGAAGGTGTCCATATTGAAGCTGTTCGGAAATACAGACTTTGGTAGTTTATTCCATAGTAAAGCAGTACGCGGAAGAAAGTTGCGCATAAAGCGCACGGTTGTGCTTCGCCAACCATCCAGGTGGTGTGGGTGGTAGAGGTTTTTGTGACGAGATGTGCGGTGGTGAAATTGTGCTGCAGGAATAAGGTCGAAAAGTTCTTCAGAACACTCCCCATAATAAATTCGGTAGAATATGCATAGAGACCCTAAGTCCCTTCTCAATGATAGAGGGTCAAGCTTATCGGTTATCCTGTGATCGTCGATAATTCGAGCTGCTCGACGTTGAATGCGGTCAAGTGGAAGAAGTTGGCACTGCGGGGCGCCAGCCCATAGATGAGAACAGTACTCCAAGTGGGGACGTACCTGCGCTTTGTACAGTAATAGGAGGTGACTTGGCTTGAAGTACTTTCTCGATCTATTGAGGACGCCCAATTTTTTAGAGGCCAGTTTTGCTTTTTCTTCCAGATGACCACGGAATTGCACGTCACTCGAAATATCGACGCCAAGAATTCCGATGGACGACGAAATATTAAGGGAAGTGCTCTGAAAGCGAGGTGAATTGACAAATGGGGACCGTTTCGCGGAAAAAGCGCAAACTTGAGTCTTACTGGGGTTAAATTCGACAAGGTTTAGTTTACCCCATTCTGAAACTTGCTCCAGGGAAGTTTCAATTGAAGAAACAAGTTTGCTTCGACACTCAAAAACAGTTTCGCTGGAGGATTTTGCCTGGCCGGTATAGCTAGCGTCCCCTGTACTGTCATGTAATGATAATCCCCTGTACTGTCTGTGTTGTTGATAATGTAATGAGGATGTTAAAGCACGGCTCGTGCGTTAATACATTTGAAGGGCGTGACATTCGATACGGTAGCTCAGTATATCGTATCGTGGGAAGCTGCGATCGTACGCACGATTACGTCCTAGCCCGTGACCTGTGTCTCCCACGGGATGCGTGCGATCCTACATGACGTTTGTTGCAATATTATGCTGTTTATTCCGATGTCACATTATTGACTTCGACGGTCTTTGTACTGGGAAGCTAAATAGTTAATGTCTGGTCAAGAATATGGAAGAAAATAATGAATTTATTATAAGAATAAAGACAATATTTTTGCATGAATTAGTATCATCACCGTACAAAGTATAGACCTCAATTGAAAGTTTTTTTATATAGTACTATCTTGTAGTAAAATGCTATACATAATGTCAATGGTACAGTTTTGTTTAAATCGTTAGAAAAGTATCCATAAACAAGCTCATTCGAATATAGAGCAGAGAGCACTTAAAATTATTAAAATGGAAATAGAGGGCTTGCTAATGCGGAGACGATACGAGGTGTCATTCCGCACTTCCCAATGCATTTATCATTAACTTATTATCTTAATACGATTCTACCCCCAAAAGTTATTACCCTCATCTTTTTACAGTTTGAATGAATATTCGTAAAATAAATCTATAATAGATGATAATACACAAATACGTAGCTAATTTAGTGCTTTTCATATTGCAGTTTAATTAGGATTAACACTCCTATTACTAAAAAAATAAAGACTTATACATAATATAAATATGCATATTTCAAACATTAAGTTGATTAACATATTTCTACTTTTATACTATCAATTAAATACTAGGCAATACACAATACACGGTTAAAAATAACATGATACATACTTCTATATATATAAAACTCAAAGGTGACTGATATAGTGATCTATCAACGCACAGCCCAAACCACTGGACGTATCGGGCTGAAATTTGGCATGCAGGTCCTAACGTAGTCGTCCCCTTAGAAAGGATTTTAGAAAATTCATCCCCTAAAGGGGTAAAATAGGGGATAGAAGTTTGTATGAAACTTTTTATTCCTTGGATGTATTTGCATGAAATTGGGCATTTAGATAGATCATATGACGTAGACGTTCTGTTAAGAATTTTTTTTTTCAAAATTCATCCCCTAAAGGTGTAAAATAGGCAATAGAAATTTGTAGGAAACTTTTTATTCCTTTGATGTATTAAAGATTTTCGAAAATTCATACCTTAAATTTTCCTTTTAATACTTATATAAAACTCAAAGGTGACTGCTATAGTGATCTATCAACGCACAGCCCAAACCACTGGACGGATCGGGCTGAAATTTGGCATGCAGGTAGGTATCCCCTAAGAAAGGATTTGGATCAATTCTACCCCCAAGGGGATTAAATAAGGGATGAAAGTTTGTATGAAACTATGTGAATTTTATACCGATCGGGCTTAGACTTTGCATGCATAAAGCTACTATGATGTAGGCATTCCCTAAGTAAGGATTTTGATAGATTCCACCTCTAAGGGGATAAAATATGTGATGAAAGTTTTGTAGTTTTGTAGGCCCTAAGTTTTTACATACGCTAAACAAAAGTACCAAAGCCGCAAATAATATACCTAATTAATATTAATACTTCTTAACGCGAGCGAAGCCGCGGGTAAAAGCTAGTTTCTACAATAAACTTTACTCATTTTGCATTTCTTCATCGGTTTCATTATATTATAAACACTGCAACATCAACAACAGTATTATTAGGGTAGATAATATATCTTCTCTAGTGCATCTCATAGTGTCATGCTCTAGCTGCATTAAAAATAAGCATATTTCTTATTTGTTAAAATTATCAAGATATAGAAAACGTAATTTGTCTGATATTAAAAATTTATTAAAATCATCGAAAATCTTCTTCAAACTTCTAGGTACAGGGTCTTATATATTATTACGTTAAGTTACTAAATCATTATAAAGTTAAAATGTACAAAATAAAAACGGATTATAATTCGATCGATGATCTTATTAGTTAGTATCAGATTTCCGCCCGCGACTTCGCCCGCGTTTTTAAAGAAAAAACCGCATAGTTCCCGTTTCTGTGGGATTTCCAGGACAAAATGTAGCTGATATCTTATTCTGGGTCTTCAGTTACCTACATACCAAATTTCATTGTAATCGATTCAGTAGTTTTTACGTGAAAGAATAACAAAATCCATCCCCCCATCCTCACAAACTTTCGCGTTTATATAATACTAGAGGTCCGCCCCGGCTTCGCCCGTGGTACATATTTCGCAATAAAAGGTAGCCTATGTCCTTTCTCGGGTATCAAAATATCTCCATACCAAATTTCATGCAAATTGGTTCAGTAGTTTAGGCGTGATTGAGTAACAGACAGACAGACAGAGTTACTTTCGCATTTATAATATTAGTATGGATTAGTAGGATGTTAACTTACTGTATTTTGGTTTGACCCACAATAAAGTTATATTTATAGCCTTGTCATTAAACGTGAGAAAATCTTTTTATCGGTTATCATTATTTACAAGAGGGACATCAGACATGTTACATTCCCACAATTATTTTTCATTTAGCTCGCGATTTGCGCAGTCCCTGGAGACGCCATGGGATCAAGTGCATCCCTTATAAAATAAAACTACAATTTCAATGTGAGAAAATTGTTATACGGCATGGAATTACTTTTAGAGTGTCAAGGGAGTTATAGTAATATTTATGCGTTACTTTCACACGTTATGAAAATTATTTATAGTTTGTGTTCATGGTAAAGTATTCAGTTAGTTACCTATAGGTAGAAGTATTTTTATAACAGATAAAATTAAATTTACTACTACTTACTCTTGAATTTTGGAGTTCATTAAATTGATATTAATTTTAGTTGGTACTTGGTACAATGTGTACAATTAAGAAGTTTAAAAAGATTTTGTAGGTTTAAACTAATCAAATAGATATTCACTTGGTTCCTTATTACTTCGGTCGGTATTATTACACGAATACACTAAGATACACACAAATGTGTAAAAGATAAAATAGCAATGTCACATAACTTACCCAAATGGATAGGAGGGAAACATAGGCGAAATGTCAAAAACTATCGTACGCTATGAATATATGGCTATCATAGCCGAATTGTTTTGCGGAAATCTTTAGGAGGTAGAAGGGTAAGTTACTGTGGTAGTTTCGGCATTCAATATTATCTAACACAAAGTATTCAAAAACACATAATTATATAAAAACAAAATTTACAATGAGCAACTGAGCTCTACAATTTTGCACTTTAATATATGTATTATTGTAGTTAGAATATAATATCAAGAGTATTATATCACATTTATTAAAAAAAATCGTAGGCGAATCGTTATTTAAAGTGATTCTGGCCCCTTCGTAACTATGGCTTCGTTCACAAACCATTTAGTGCGAGGGACAAGTGCCGATATTGTCTGCGCATTAACAATACATTATTTCATTTTTCTTCCCCACGTAGTACATTAATCAACCAGTTCTCGAATCATTTAACGCTCACTCCGTTCATATAATAAACTGAGAGTCTATCAAAATATGAGATATCCATCTGTTGGTTGTTTAAGTACCTTCAAAAACATGAATTCAATTTTGAAAGCCATGGATGATTGCATGGGTAATAAATATATGAGATTTTTTTTATATAAATTCAATTATTATCCGGCTACATACCTAAGACTTAGCTACTCCAAGACAAGGCACAATTGAAACTGATTTATTAAAAAAAAACGATTTACAATAGGTAGACTGTATTAATGGCGGACTGAAATATAAAGTACTAAAAGCGTATTTTTCCAATTATTATAACATAAATGTAAAACACAAATTAAATAGAAAAAATTATATCTAAGCCTAAAAAAATATAATAGAGCTACATTGAAACTCTGTATAACGAATTAAAAATCTATGAAGCCAGTTAATTTCATCTAGTTTCAAATTGTGACCTTGATTTAAGTGCAACGAGAAATTAGTACAACAAGGGTGAATTGATTGTAGGTAACATCTGCCGATCTGTATCGCTTATTTGCCGTGTCACGTGCCGTTAGATCAACTGATTAGCGTATTGTCTCGGAAGCGTGCACGCATGATCACGGTGATCTGTCAATTTGATTCGAATCTGTGCCATTTTTAATTTCAATGTCGAACATGGAAGTGCCGGGTTAATCGCGAATGATTTATTGTGTTTGAAATTTGTGTAGGTTATAGATTTTTGTTGATAGAGCTTTATTTGGATTAGATTCAGTTCTATGTTACTTATCCTTTTAATTTATAAAGTAGAGGTGTAGAAAAAATGTTTACTAAAATGTATATGATCTTCGGTATCTACTTACTGTAGTTTAAACATGACATATATTTCACACAATTATGCTATACAAATGCTAAGAACAAATGAACAAGTAAACTCAATAAAATTCAATCAATGCACCAATGAAATGATGTTGTTTCACATCAAGCGTAAAAAAATATTGGTGATAATAGAAGTGATAGTGCACATTTGAGTAACATAAATAAAAATGTTTATGAAAGGATCGGTCCACGGATACAGTGCTGTAGGTAATGGAGCGTGTTTCACGAGGGTCACATCTGTCGCGGGCTTACACTGGCCAACTATTCGCAACCAGGACATAGGAACATTAAAAATTCATTGACTTGTTACAAAAAAGGAGCTGCGTCACGTGATGTGATGAAATTAAATTTCAGAATGTTCTTTTAGGTGGAATTGTCTTTTGTAGCGACTCTACCTAACCAGTGTAGACTAACAGTCAGACTACTAGTATATATTTTCTGTGGTAGGTATGTGGTAAGACTAAAGCTTATCTTTATCAATTGATATCTATAAGAGATCAAATTTGGTTTAAATATTTTTACTTCTTTGATAAGAGCTTTTCGTACAGAAATTAATTTGAAATAATAATGTTTATGATTATGATCCTGTACGGAATATTGTTAGTTATTCTTTGTAAATATTAATTTGATGTTCTCTTCTCATTAGTGGCATTATCTTCAAACGAATGAGAATAGAAAAATTACTAGGTCCGTGATATTTAGAGTAAAGATGTAACTTTAGTTTTGATTTTTGATTTATTTATTTAACACTGTATTCATTAAACGCACAGACCTGTTCACTAAATACTGTTGAATAGCGTCGACATACGGACTAAGTAAACTACGTATTCATCTCTTTATTATGATGTGTTAATCTTGGATTATAAGCAAATGTTAACACATGTTACCGGTTAGTAAAAAAAAACTTACGATCATAGAATGACTTAACAAGTTACATTTGCGCAAGCTAAAATGTAGGTTATATTGATGGTGATAGAGATTATTTTGGCAGTCGAAATTATGATGTTGAAGTTGGATGGATTATTGAGGGTAGCTAATATTATTCCGGGGCGTTCGATGTTGCCTTTTCATCCGCTAAGTATAAACAGGAGGGTGTGTTTGGTGTTTGATCGCTCGGCCGCTCTGCTGACGACTGATTAACTTTTTGCTATCTTTTATTGGATAAATAGTTTATTAACTTACTTTGTTACTGGTTTTTAATCTTTACCGACATTGCTTGTAAATAACTATATTTTTACTTCACATTCTTAGATCTTATTGATATATGCTACATTTTAGTTATTTAATTCTCTATGGATAGGTTTCTGATTTTTCAACTAAGTACTACATATATGAATATATTGTGATGAAAAATCGTAACAATTAGTTAAAGTATAAATAGCAATACATTTCAAGCAAAAATAATTACTTAGAGAAAATTATAATGTTTCCAGACGAATAAATGAAAAAGCCAACGAGAAACGAACACGCTGTTCCTTAAACCGCACCTAAAATAAAGATTTAAAAGCACCTTCCTAGAGTTTAATCTAGAGAGTTCTACAGATATAGATGAAAGGCGTTGGTTCAGGGCGGAGTGCGGAGAGCCCCAGGCGAGTCTATGCCGGCTTCAGCCAATATTTGCGCGCCCGGTCCCGGCTAATGAATACAATTAGATCATTCCGCGCGGCCTCTCGTTTTTCATACGCCTCGATGGTTACAACGTGTCAAATAAAGACGCTCGACCCGACCTCTATGTACAGATAGACTGTGCAAACATTTTCACAGTTGCGGTTCTGTAACCTTGTTATGTGTTTAAAATTGTATTATAGTTTATATTTATTTAAGTTTAAAATATAATTTTGTAAAATTTATTCATGTCTAGAAATACGGTGAGAGAATTCACTACATTTACGGATTATTAAGTAATCGTATATTTAAATACTTATCCCATTTTGTAACGAGCAAATGCTCCATAAAATGATAAAGCTTTATTTCACGGATAGAAATGGAGCTTATCGAATAGGAAATTACGTTTTTGGTACTTGTATTTCGGGTATGTCAGTGGCATTTGAAACATTTATGATATTCAGATAAAGCGGTACGTTCAACTGTTAACAGGCTTGAGTTTCGGCGAGGACTGGTGAAGTTTGCCAGCAAGGTTCCGTTGAATACATTAGCCGCTGTTTACAGTTCGCCCGTCAGAGCGCACATGGCGATGCGAAACTCTGTTTATTTTAATACTAAACCGTTGTTCGCCATTGTTTGCTCAAACTACCCTCGCGGTTTGTGTTAGGTGTCCACGGTTGAACTGTCAACACACGTTGTTTCTGTGACAATACATTTTGTTTGCGAGAAATAAGTCATATACGAAAATTAAGTGTGTTTAATCAATGGGTTTTTCTGTAAATGAAATGAAGTGCCATTGAAAAAACGTTTTTAAACACGGTTTTGTAAGTCCTACTTGCAAAAGCCTACTACGTGCATTAATCACTTAACATCATCTGTTTCTCTTTCTTTTGAATTAAACATTAGATATACTTTTATTATTCTCTCTCCTTATTTTTATCTGTTAAAACAAAATCTAGATGAATTGTTATTTTTTCATGTTTATTTTTGTTTGTTTCTTGGTTACCTCTAGTTTAGTCTACCCAATAACATTCTAAAATAATAGAACGCAACACTAATCAATTTCATTTTATTAATGATGATACAATCGCTTATCAGCATCGCATCTGGCACAGATCGGAGGCTGCATCTGAGCGCGTGCATCTCGTGTTTAATTACATTTCGCTGGCCCGCACCGCCCCCGCCCTATTTGGTTCATTTGCAAAGTGCATTTCGATGCCCAGCCGATTGTTCTGACCCCGAGCTTAATTGCCCATTGCCATTATTTATTATTGGCATTTGCTGGAATATAGTTTGCGTTAAAGGACGTTTGATTGAGATATTATGTGTAGTTTATCTTGTGTATTGGTTTGCATTATTAATTAACTATTATGAATCAACTATGTAGGCTTAAGCTACATCGTAGGATCATAACATTTTGTGCTTAAAATGTCAGCTTTGTTTGATAAAATGATTGGAAATAATACCAGTAAATTGTAACGCAATATTTACATTAGAGGCACGCATCTCATTCGATAAACATCGCAACAAATTTCTACAAACACATCGGCGGACGTTTATTTGCGTCGAGCCCACGCTCGAATCCACAGCGACTTCGCATTCCGCTCGCCGTATATCGTATCGCTACTCATTTGTATGTGCGGTGGTTCTGTATTATTTGTTTGTTTGCGGATGCCGCATACGTTGGAGCTTTGATTTTTTCCAATTCGGAAATAATGCGGAAGGCGTGGTGCTCTGGGCGATCGCTCCGTGAGTCCGTGACCCGCGAGCTCCAATCAAGCGAGGCGCGTTCGTTAGTCGACGCCGGCGAGCCTTCCCGCTTGGTTAACCTGGGCACGTACGTGGGACCTTTACACTTGGAAGAACTGATTTTCTCTTAGATTTCAGGGAAATGATCAACTTTAGAAATCTTTTATTTCGTGATCGAATCAACTATGAGCTCAATTTGATCCGGTACGGGTGGGCGAATTGTTGCTATCTTTCTTCAATATTTTAAAGAAATAGAAGTAATTGAAGACACAAGCCTGTAATGTCACATTATTTAATCTTTATAATCTACAAGATTTAGATGTGGCTTCACCCGCGTAGCCAAATTAAATACCACATATCTCTCATTTCCATGCGATTTTCGCGATAAAACCTCAGATCTCAAACTATTTTTATACCAAATTTCATGGAAATCAGTTCAGCAATTTCGGCGTAAAGAAGAGATACATAGAGTTTATTTCGTATTTATAATATTATATTAATAGATAAGGAATATTAGGGATATCAGGATTTCCGATAATTTATTACAAAAACTGACTAGCTGTTTAGAGCTCTTACAGACGAACGGCAAGTTGTGAACCTAGTGAAGTGAGTTCAACTAGTGAACCAATTACCCCAAAAATGCCGTGTGTAGGTACTGTGTAATAAAATACGCTAATAAATCCGTTAAATACATCAGTTATGCTTCATACTGAATCTGAATAATAAATTAAACCTATCCATCGATACTTTAACTCATTTGCCAGCAAAACACATAATAACACTATTTTTTCGTGAACAAAGCTTGAGATGATCAGTGAACTACACTGTTATGATAATGATTAATGAGTCTATTATCTTTTGTGAATTAATACTTTGTACAATTTTCAGCTAAAACATTTACGTTAACACATTGTAATCATCTTGTTCTTCTCGTAGCATTTTTAAAATACATAATATATTTAATACTGAATTATGTAAAATGTAACAGAACGGATCAACTGAACGAATTAAAATAAAGGATAAATGATAGTCGTGATTGTGAAATCTACAGATTACTTATAAGTTCTTTCATAGTGAGCAAATGGATGTCAACCTAATTACCTGAACCATAAATTTCCACAATTTGTATGTTCATTTTATGCTACTTACAAATTTAACAATCCCAGAACAATTTCCAGCTATATTGTTGTGTTTTAATGCATATGTGAGACACGAGCCAACTGCCAAGTATTCGCATCATAATAATTGTGATTGCCATATGTCATAGTGCATGATGTAGTGCGGATGCACCTTCACAAGATGCATAGCAGGTGCCCGTTGCTGTGACACAAGACAAACTATACCCTTCGTTTTACTTACTGCTACCGATATATTTCGATTCCAATGTCAAACGTCTCATAAAGTGTCCGTTATGGATATTGAAATGGCTGCAAGTTTCCTTGTAATTAGGAAATGTGTTACTCATTACTGCTAATTTTGTTACATGTTATATTTTATGTATTGCTGCTACTAAAATGAACAAATTAATGTGCCAATATAGAAAAATTTATATAGTTATAAACAAAAATAAGTAACAAATTAAATAGATGAGAAGGTCTAAATACAATTGTTAAGTCATTTAATGAACTTGTATTGGATAACTGATAGTTACATGACTAACACGAGTTTTGAAGACGTCTGATGAAAGGTATTCGTGATGTATGGCCAAATGTTGGATATGACGAATTGGTATAATAATGAAGTATTTATATTTTTGGTTTTATGGCATTCAAATGCTTTATAAATATAAATTTATAAAGAATAGAAAAAATTCGATCACGAGGCGGGACTCGAACCCGCATCCTTCGCGCCATTCCGGGGCGGATGCCTCACCAACTCAGCCACTCGTGACCCGCCCGAGTGATCGAATTTATTCTATTCTTTCAGTTTTATGTGTCTGAAGGGACACACCGCGCGCCATCTATTGAGATGATTAACAACCATTTCAACCAATATGAAGCACTTTTCAGTGAATACAATATTGTAACGATGGAACACGACCTTTTTTGTTGAATTTATATTTTTGGTTTTATGGCATTCAAATGCTTTATAAATATAAATTTATAAAGAATAGAAAAAATTCGATCACGAGGCGGGACTCGAACCCGCATCCTTCGCGCCATTCCGGGGCGGATGCCTCACCAACTCAGCCACTCGTGACCCGCCCGAGTGATCGAATTTATTCTATTCTTTCAGTTTTATGTGTCTGAAGGGACACACCGCGCGCCATCTATTGAGATGATTAACAACCATTTCAACCAATATGAAGCACTTTTCAGTGAATACAATATTGTAACGATGGAACACGACCTTTTTTGTTGAATTTATATTTTTTTTTTGGTTTTATGGCATTCAAATGCTTTATAAATATAAATTTATAAATTTATTTATAATAAATATAAATTTATAAATGAATGGATGGTTGAAATGGTTGTTAATCATCTCAATAGATGGCGCGCGGTGTGTCCCTTCAGACACATAAAACTGAAAGAATAGAATAAATTCGATCACTCGGGCGGGTCACGAGTGGCTGAGTTGGTGAGGCATCCGCCCCGGAATGGCGCGAAGGATGCGGGTTCGAGTCCCGCCTCGTGATCGAATTTTTTCTATTCTTTATAAATTTATATTTATAAAGCATTTGAATGCCATAAAACCAAAAATATAAATTCAACAAAAAAGGTCGTGTTCCATCGTTACAATATTGTATTCACTGAAAAGTGCTTCATATTGGTTGAAATGGTTGTTAATCATCTCAATAGATGGCGCGCGGTGTGTCCCTTCAGACACATAAAACTGAAAGAATAGAATAAATTCGATCACTCGGGCGGGTCACGAGTGGCTGAGTTGGTGAGGCATCCGCCCCGGAATGGCGCGAAGGATGCGGGTTCGAGTCCCGCCTCGTGATCGAATTTTTTCTATTCTTTATAAATTTATATAAATTTATATTAATAATGAAGTATTTATTCGGCTTCTAGAACAGTAAAGTTCATTAACGTCGGTCAATATCACTGCCAAGAATTACGCAGATTGTACGTATGCGTCACGTGTATTAACGTTGAACGTGTGTAAGAATATCTATTATCTAATTTTTGAGATATTTTGTATTAAAATGTATCATTACTTTATTAGTAAGGGAGACCAATAAATAAAATTGAGTAAAAAAACGTAAAAGCGAGCAAACATCATCAGAGAGGACGTGGATGAACAAACAGTGCGTGCGTATGATTGTCGACAGTGGGATACTCGTGACGAGGCGTTTTTTACTCGAACATTGCCCAATCAGCGCCAGTGGCAGTTGCAATTATCTCTCGCATGAAATTGAATTACGATCAATTCGGATTTGCGCGCATTGGAACGAATATAAAACGGTTTGCATTAAAATTCGTGCTATGAGGATGCGTTTCTGCAAGCCCGTTCGGATTCAAGTTTTTATAGCTGCAGTCTGTTTCGAGATTTTGTATGTAAATCTTACTTCAACTGTTTTGATTTTTTTTTAGTAAGTGTTATGTAGGTATACCACATAAAATTACGTTGATTAATTTAAGCATGCACTAATAGACAGACCTTTGAATTTAACGGACTATTCAATGTTAATGTACCAAACCTCATTTAATAGTGTGTGCACGGTAAGATAATTATTTCGGTTGCTTTGTAAATCAGAGATGTTCATAGCCAAAATGTTTACGAGAATATTCTGAATTCTAAAAGTGTGACGCGCTAACTGCCAGTTATATCTTTCTATATAATATAAAAATGAATCGCAAAATGTGTTGGTAAGCGCATAACTCGAGAACGGCTGAACCGATTTCGATAGTTCTTTTTTTATTATATTCCTTGAAGTACGAGGATGGTTCTTATGTAGAGAAAACGTAAAAATGTACCACGGGCGAAGCCGGGGCGGACCGCTAGTATCTCATAATTCTATTGAACGTTTCTTAACTCACATAATAAATTCAGAGAGAATATCTTTAAAAAAGATGAAACAATGAGACCATTTAATACAGGTGAATACGCAGCAACGGCTGTACCTAAATTATAATATATGCATATACATTAAGACCATGAATAATCTATATGCCACAAAAGAACAAGTATTCATTATCCTCAAACACATCTATTTTTCAGGTATGGTTTCAAAACCGGCGCGCAAAGTTCCGCAAGCAGGAGCGGCTGGCGCAGCAGAAAGCCGGGGAGACGCCAGTGAAGGCTGAAGGGAAGAGGGATAAGCCGGGATCACCAGCGTCGTCTCCGCATCCTCCACCGCCCTCGCAAACAACCCACCACTCGTTACCACACCTCTCACCGCCAGATCTGAAGCCTATTACTTCTGCAGGTAATTTTCACCTATCTTTACTCATTCTTGACTGAAACCTTATGCACTTATTTTTTTTCATGGAGCAATAAGTATTTCACCCGCGTTAAAAAGCACAGGAAAATAGTGCATTTTAAAATATCAAATAAGTTGCATGAAGTCGTAGCTCGTAGCACTCAATCAACATAATGATATTGGAATTGTCTCGGAATAAAAAAAAATACAGTCAAACGTAGACTAATAACTTTGTTTGAGAACAAGAGGACAGTTCATAGTATGTGAATTAATGTTGTTACATTGCATTGTATTTAAAAGAGTAATGTTTAAGAAGGTCGGGCAAGAAACGTTGTAGAGCTACAGCTTTTTGTAGCTAGTGCTTTCCGAACGAGCTGTAAATAATTATTTTTTCGGTATTTTGACGTTTTGAAAGAAAGAAAGAAAGAAGGAAAAAACATTTTATTTTGTTTTGAAAACAGTGAATGTACTTTTTTATTAAATTTAATTTATAAATTTGATTTCGATTGATTTTATTATCTCAACCGCGGCCTCGGGTTGGAAACCTTTACATTATACTTAGAGTTCCAAATTTTGTCTCATTTATAAACTCTCAATTATTCAAAATACTCATTATTAACATACTTATAAAATCAACGCATGCAACGCACGCGTGAGTATAGAATGTACAATGAACCATTAATTGTGATTAACTTTCTATCTCTTGTCTTTAACGGTCATTTATAACGTTAGACAATTAAAATGTTGCTGATGAATTTCGTGGAAATCCTCGCTATTCGGTGTTCTTGAGCAATATTATTTTCTAAAGCTAAAAATATAAAAAGTATGTGAGTTGAGCTGAATTCTCTTCGTTTCTGTCATGTATAAATTGCGATGAGTTTATAATATGTATAAGAGTTAAATGACCTTTGCGGTTTGTGTTCATCATCATCGTCATTACCCGCCTCTATTTTTAGTGGAAAATATACCTTCCATAACGCTTTATAGTTTATACTTTGCGTAGATAATTCTTAAATATTTTACTAATATTTAGATTAGGTATGATGATAGGTTTAAGAAATTTTATGTTAGTTTTTTTGGTCAAATAAAAATCGTAACATTTTTTTTCATTTACGAATTTTAATTTCAAATCATTGACTAATGTTAGTGTCTAATATTAAATTCGAAATAAAAATTGATACTTATTCTATATTTTCTAGTCTTTAGCGATTTACATCGTCAGCGTTAAACATTGTACAGAATTATAATGAAGTTATTATAATTTAAAGCATAGTTCACGAATTTTATAGGCATTTTATAGGCGAACAGTTCAGTTAAACACTCTATAATAGTGTGAGATATTTTGAGCAGCGATTTTTACGTCTTTATAAACACTGATTGTTGAAATTATAGACGGATGAATCACGCATACATTTGAATGTACTCAACCAATAGCGACGTTGAACACAAGACTCGCGTGGGAGAAAATAACAAGGCTGATTACAACGATATAAATATATGTCCTCAAAATAGATTTTAAATTTAGACGATGCATTGAAAAGGCGATTTCTTCAATGATAATGGTATCACAATTTGTGAAAATAGAACAAAGAAATCTGGGTCAAGTTCGACGATTGCCATTTGACGCAGCGACGGTATTTTAATCATTGTTGAAACATTTTAATTGTAAATCGATGCGTAAATTTCATTAGAAACAATGAGTGTTCATTGAGCATTGAGCATTGAGCAATTAGTTGAATTACATGTGAATGTTAAGACGAAGTAGATATCTTATTAATTAATGTATTGAAATTTCAGTTTACTTATACATTAACGTTTTTATTTTACATTCATATCTTCACGAAATTCATACCTAACGTTATTTTTATGATCATGATAACATCTTAACTCACACGAAGCTTTCTATAAATTCTAAAAGACAATGTGGCAACACTCTTAACCATTTTAATTCTGCATCCAAGTAAGGCAATGTACCTGAGTTTTGCAGCATGGTAGTGCCGAGTGTTATTTTGTATTAGAGCGGTAGGCAGCGGGCTAGAACAGAGAGTTTGCGGCGTATAATGGCGGACTTGTGGCATTAATCACATTACCACCCCGCCACGCCACCACCCGCGCCAGATTTTCACTTCGGCTCATTTGCGCTAATTGTTCGCGCGATTGTCACTCAGGCTTGAATAAACAACGGAGCGGCATAGCAAGGATTAGGTGATTAGAGCCTAATTGTGTTAACACGATTATTTCGTGTTTACCACTCCGACTGCAACCTGATTTCATATTCGGACTGATTGAATGCATCTGTTTTATTTGTGTAGCACTATTCTGATTTATAGTACACACTATAGTTAACTAATAGTTTGTGTCTCTAGTCTCTACATATTAAATCACTAACGATTAGTTGTCTGGGTAAATATTATCATAAATAATAGCAGAGCACATGTTTTTTTTTTAATTTAATTATAATCATAATCTGTCATTTCTTTTAATAAGATATCATATTGTGTATGATGGATGAAAATCAATTTTTCAAAATTTGTAAAGCTATAAGCATTTCTTGCACTTGTAAGCCAATACTGATATATTTTATTGAAAGGAGATTGCCCAAGTGACTATGGAACTTGGTATCGCAATCAAACTTATTGTGTCAAGATGAAATATAGCTCAATTTAAAGCTTGATGTTAGTACTTTTAGATATGATTAAAGTTTTTATGTAAATAAGCCGCAGTTCGCGACAATAAAAATAAAACAATAGTTTTATTCAATACTTCAATGATCATTATAAATACAAATACTATTATTTCAATTTATCCGGTATAATTAAGACTTAATAGTGATACATATGATCATTATAAATACAAATAGGAATTAACAATATCACGAATACTTGGCACAACTAAAATTTTACCGATACCACCCGTGGTCATTCTCCTTTATTGCGTCTTGTTTTTAATCGTTCTAATCTATAAAGGATTATACTTTCAATAACTGCATACTGCAAAAGCTACTTATTAATATTTTCATGATTATTGCAACGACTAGAAAAAACTTACTTCCAACACATAAGACTATTTTTAAATATAGAACATGTGATTTTGTTCCAGCAAACAAGTTATGTGAGGAACTGAACGGCGTAGGCGGTGGTGCCGAGCCGCCTGTGAGCGGCGTGGGCGGCAGTAAGTGGGCTGGAGGCTGCGGCCTCCTCCGGCAGCCTTCGGGCTTCCCGCTCCTAGGAGTCGCACCACCCAACTATCTACTCTCGGACCACCTCGGGACATTGGCCAAATCTAACAACCATCTTTTCTAATCCGCGTTTTACTTCTAAATAAATGCATCACGATGCCACGAACAATATAATTCATGAACGAAGACTCTCACAAATGTGGTAAAAACTAAAAGCAACGTGAATTTTAAAGTGAATTTCGAAAAGACTGCGAATTGAATGAAAATATTGAAGTGCCAAACATTCGTGTCCATTAAATTGTAGTTAATTAAAATTGTTTAATTTGTAGTATAAGTTATCGTGAGATAAATCGATTCCAAGTACGTAAAGGTTTTGATTGAAGTGCAGTTCTCTAGGATCACATACTTACATATATTTAATAGTTTAGTTATCTCTTTACATCGTCTTTTAGAAAAATAAAATCGGTTCAATGAAATAAATCTCTCTATTGTAGTTTATATGAAAGACGGTGTTAGGGATGATATAAGGAATTCGAATTTTGTGTGATAAGTAGATGTAATGTAAATATTATATTGAATTGCATTGTATACGCTCTTGTATACTTCTAAACTAAAGCGAAATCATTCCAAATAAATTATATGTGATAAGTGAAAGTATTTAAACAATACTCTAGTCATTTTAATTATAATCAAATAAGTCAATCTTTGTAGAGGCTTTCGTTATTGCATAACTATTTATTTATCAGAGATTTATTTATAAATGCCAAACTCTTTTGAAATTTTATTAACCTACTACTACTATAGATGTTCACATAAATTGTATAAAAATGTGAACTATAATAAACAATGTTGTAAATATTGTGTATATTAAGTCATTGTATATAAGTACTTGTGCATATTAGTACATAGAATTGTACTATGAGTGTAACGTTAACAAGAAAATTGTGGAGGGTGTTTTAATAAAGAAATTAATAAAATATCTTTGAATTTAATTTAATTTACATTTTATATGTTTTATTATACCAACTCGACTTCCCTCGGTATGTCTAAAGAATCACATTCCGACGCTCTTTGATGTATTATTACAGTTTACTGTTTTATTAACATTCTAAACATATTTTGTATCAAATAAAATTACAAATGCGATGTAAGATTACATATTTAAATGTAATCTGACACAATCTGACTTAAGATTACTGTAGATTCAAACATTGTAGAGTTCAAACAAATTAAGATTCCAATAGGATTATAATATTTTTTTAGTACTTACATAATATTATTTAGTTAGTGAGGGAAGTATTCAACACTAAAATAGATTAAATGTAGCAGTTTTCTAATATCTTTTTTATAGAAATTGAATACAAAATACGGCGCTTAAATTTCTTTAACATGTATTTTTTGCAATCATGATTATCAAGTAGGTACTTATTTAAATGAAAATCCGAAATAAGCAATAACATACTAGCTTTTCAATTTAGGACTAAAAACCTGTAAAACTAAATTTAATTTAATAAATAAATTAAATTTGTTTATCATGAATCCTTTAAGTTTAACCCAATGTCAAGAATACTATAATGGCTGATTGTGGAGAAAAACCATGTGACATGATTGATATCGGTGTGATTAGAACCGTGTGCATAAAGCCGTCCCGTAGCGCGTGGGTTCGGGCGACAATGATAAGTCAACGACTACTGAAAAAAGCTGCTGTGGGCGGCGACTGGCGTTTGGCATTCTTTAGTAACGCGTGCCGGGGCACACCAACATTATTATGACCTTCTAAAAATAGCCTTTATTTACCGAATATGTAACACTATGTAATGCTTATGGTTTTCAGTTTTTAGCAATCTTTCACGATGTTGCGTGAAAATTGTTCCTTTATCAATATTACCTAAGTTTTACAGAAACTTCATACTTAGAGAGATAGATGGAATATATTTATTTGTTTTGCTTGCGTAGGATCGGAAAGAAAAAAGCAAATAATGAAAGATAAAGAAATTATTTTTATGGATCGAATGGTCGCTGGTTATCATATTATATTGAGTGCTGAATACAGAAAAAAGCAAGTACATAATGGGTCGTCATGGAATTTGTTATCTATTATTATTCCTTCACTTTTAAACTGAATATTATAAAGTGAAGGATGCGATATAAGCAATTATTAGTAATAGTTTAATCTCGTATTGTCATCAAATAGTACGATAAGAATTATTATTAGTGTTAGATTTTAAAATAATTCCACAGATTTCATTGCTTCGTAACCAAGAAATTATTTTTAAACTCATTGTTTACATCAAGGAACATTATCGAACACAGATATAAACATTTATCTATTTTAGCGCCATGGCGTATTTTTTTTAAATATATAAACAATTTAACAGCTACAGCAAAATGGTTATTCTGCTATATGTTTATAGCAGTGCTATATGTTTGATTTCTAGCTGCGTAGTGCACGTTCTTCTTCACGTTTTCATCTATGATGAAATTTGTAATGAAAATGTGCTGTGGTTCAGGTGTAAAAACTGACAGACATACAAAAGAGTAAGGTAGTAGGGTAGCACTAGCAACACCACGCAACACTTTAGGACGTTTTATATGGAAATGTAACTAAGTAAAAAGAAAATTACTTTTAAATTTACCTTTATTTCTTTTTAGTACCTTTAAATAGAATTTCTGTTTTGCACTAGCCTCATGCTATTATAGCCAGATATCTTCATATTTCGTGACATGCGATCAGTGATGATGTTTTTTTGCAATGTCTATTATCTAAGTAGCTACTTGGAATTCATTATAAAGTATCCCATATTAAAAATAAGGAGAGAGCTTTCATTACAAAAAAAAATATAAAAAATTGGTGATGAATGGAACTATGAAATAAAGGTAATTTAAATATAACAGTTTGTCAAATTAGGAGGAAAAACATAGGCACATATTTCAAGACTCACTTGCAATTTTATGTTTCCATGACGTTAATGAAGACATACATATATTTGTCGTAACAAATATATGTAATTCTTAAAACATGTGGATATGACAACGTGAAAAATGCTAACAGTGGCGATCTAATTAAATTATGGCAGTAAATAAACGCGTAGGAGGTTGGGCACAAAAGGTACATTCCTTTATTTACAGGTGTTGTCGAATATATTTACGCTTATATATTATACATACTATATTATATTACTATTTTAGATATGGTTTGTAAGTAATTTGATGAATAAGCAAAAGTGGAAGAATATAATCGAATATAGATTTATTTCCAAAACAAGGAATAGAATGATTGTTTTGTACAGTAAAAATTGATCAGGTACTCTAAAACTTAATAATATGTCGGTGGGTCATAAAAATTCTCGTAACGCTTCAAATTTTAGTCATCAGT
Organism: Colias behrii; assembly: GCA_029959065.1. Taxonomy (NCBI): domain Eukaryota; kingdom Metazoa; phylum Arthropoda; class Insecta; order Lepidoptera; family Pieridae; genus Colias; species Colias behrii. The sequence continues at coordinate 7,151,258 of JARWMC010000005.1, read as the reverse complement.
GTTTCTATAAAAAATCTTTTAAACAAATATTTTTTCAAGAGCTTCTGCTTTAACTATAGTTACATTGTCTATTGGTTTAAGATATTGTTGAAGCTGTAGGTATATTATTATGGCTATAGCTTTATCATCGAAATGATGGAAGATATCGGCACCTTTTAAAATTTTAATAATAAAATAGAAATATTTATTAAAATAAAAAAAATATATAGATCTGCATTGGCCGTTGTTAAGTTTGCCTACCCATAGGTATCTATGAAAGTTACTTATCTATACCTACACATAACGAATTGTGTTACACTGATAAGATATTGCATCTATTTCCAATATAAAATTAAAATCAATTAAAAAATATACCTTTAAAATGATCGATAGAAGAAATCTACGAAAATAGTGAAAACTTTTAAGTTGGAATAGTAGATATACCTGTTGGAGAATTCAGTGTCTTGAAAAAGTTAACAGTTCAATTCGGTCTTGAAGCGTGTTATGTATACCTAGGAACTGAGTTAACAATAATGGAATATCACTCCAAATAAAAATATGATGATAATCATTTTTGATGAAAAATATAAAATTAAAAATGTTGATTAAATTTTAAAACTTTTCACTCGTAGGTCTTCAACTCTTTATTCCAAGTATCATAAATATGTTGATTATGAATATTGGAACTATTTTCATAAGATAATTCATGTGTAACGCCTTCAGCTAGAGGCTGTTGAGTCAGAATCATATTTGTAGCGGATTCGACATCGGATGGCGTAAAGTATTCATAAGAGTTTTCCAGAAGGGCGCAGCCTCACGCTCTATAAATACGTGGCATTAGCTTTCAGGAGTTCAGTCTATCGGAGCTTTTTGCGGCGAACTAACACATTTAGAAGCCAAGCAACAACAAACCAGAAAATGTCTCTCGAACGTCAAGTACGCGCTAAGGTGAGAAAATTTTTAGAAAACTACAATAATTTATTTTAATAATTCGCCTTGACATCTTTACGATCTTTGCGCTCATGTATTGTTATTTACTACAATTTTTTAACCGCATATACCATGCCAAGTGCCAGCGTTTGTAATAATTTAGAGAAAATTATTTCTTTGTACCGAAGTCATTAAAATCAGTAAATAATAAAAGGAACCTAATACGAAGGCAGTTAGTTACAAATTAGTTTAAGAATTCTTTAATTAATAATTTACAAGCTTAATAACACTGGAAATTTTACAGCTCGCTTCCAAGCGCAGCCCTGAACAAGAGAAAGAATGCCAGGAGTGGATCGAAACCATTCTTGGTGCTAAATTCCCCCCTGGCGAGGCGTTCGAAGATGTCCTTAAGGACGGAACTGTCCTCTGCCAGCTTATCAACAAGATCAAGCCTGGATCCGTCAACAAAATCAACACCTCTGGTGGACAATTCAAAATGATGGAGAACATCACCAAGTAAGTTAATAAGATTGTCCTCAAGACTAGCCAGAAATAAAAACCTCACCTCAAACGCCACCTCATAAAAAAAAAATCAAATTCCACCAAAAATTATTTCAATGCCGACATTACTATTGTGCTATCTTTATATGATGTAGTACTAAATATTACAAAAAGAAAAACTCATACGAGAATGGAGTAGACATAACTTTTTCCTTTTCTTTTTTTTTTTTCTTATCAAAGTTTTTTACTACAGCCTAAAAATAGAGATTAATGAGGCAGATACTCATATTTTTTTCTTATATTTCAGCTTCCAAGCCGCAATCAAAGCCTACGGCGTCGCTGACATAGACGTCTTCCAAACTGTGGACCTTTGGGAGAAGAAGGACATCGCTCAAGTAGTCAGCACACTCTTCGCTTTGGGCCGTGAGGTAAATATGGATTTATTTTTTTATTTAAAATTATTTAACAAATACGGTAAGATAAATGGTAATGAATTATAATTTGGCAAATAAAACCCTTCAATAGGAAAAATAAAATAGTTAATAATATTGCATTATGGTAAAGTTATGTAATCGTGAAAGATATCAAGAAGAGGTCACATAAGCAAAGCATCACAATATCATAGGAGGTATACAAGACAGAGTTAGTTATTTCAGTACGGTAATGTTAATGTAAATATTTAAACTACTGAATTCATATCCTGCCATAAACCTGCATTAGTATGTTGAATCATAATACTCAAACGACGCGTTTACAAAATGTTTTCTTTCAAGACATGTTTAGAATTTGAGAAGTTGAATCGTTGCCAACAACCGAGATTTACGACCTTTTTGCAACATTACCTCACTTTTCACAAATATCCAAGGTCACGTGTGTGAACCGAGGTTGATCGAGGTTATTACATAAATATTATTGGAACTTTCCTTTAACGTAATTTTTTTTTGTAGACTTACAGACACCCTGAGTTCACCGGTCCTTCCCTAGGCCCCAAGCCCTCTGACGAGTGCAAGCGTGACTTCTCTGAAGAAGTGCTTAGGGCTGGTCAGACCGTGATCGGTCTTCAGGCTGGAAGCAACAAGGGCGCCACCCAGGCCGGCCAGAACCTTGGCGCTGGCCGCAAGATCCTCCTCGGCAAGTGAACATTGCGCGGGGAGAAAGTGATACTAGTTTTAAGAAAATTTTACAACATTGTGTGAACGTGGACGCTATGATAAGACTGTTGGATCATGTATCTAAATACTAGTCAAGCGTGATGTGTAAGATTGTGAGTTCTCTTGTTTGTGGACAAGATGACCTGAATATTACCAAAATTACCTGGTAATTACGTCTTATACTTCCATATTGCGCAAAATTGGTTTCGTATTTAGAATTAAGAAATTATATGATTTCCATTATAATAATATGATATCATTTTTTAATAAAACACTATTTATTTACTTTGATTTTTTATTGAATATACAAATTATACCAAAATAATTAATTGGCTGTATAGTAAAAAAAAAATTACAAATACAATTTAAAATACATCCAACACAACATTGCATTATACAATGCTCTTGCTTATAGTAATGAATCTATTTTATGAAAACGGAAAAACATGAACAACAAAGTGAATTTAGATATATTATAATTACGTATACATTGAAAAAAAATATAATGACGAAAAATAAATTCAATTATATAATACAAGAACCTAAACAAGAATATACATAGAGTAAATGCAGACTAGACTACAAAAAAATAAATGTGGGTATAACATAATACATCGAGATTGCTTTATTTTTTTAATCTTTATAACTATATGATCTAGCTAAGTAGCTAGTAGACAATAGACATCCATAATTTTAAAACTATTTCTATAAAATAAGTACGTAGTTACAATATATTATGTTATTTACAAACCGCTCGGACTGTCTCCGCCTGGACTGATAACAATAAAATAAAATATAGCCTATGTGTCTCAGGAAAAATAAGGCTTTCTGCTGGTGAAAGAATTTTTCAAATCGGTCTAGTAGATTTTGTGTGAATACATTACAAATATACATAAATAAACACAAATGTTCCTTCTATATATAAGTTTAAATTTGGTTGGCAATTATTGCTGAAACTTTGATATCTAAAATCAAGTCACACTTAAGAAAAATAAAAGCAGAGTATTCCAAACAAATGTTGTTTCTTTATAAGTTCTTCGTATTATATTCGTAATAGATTCTCCTATCAAACAGGCTGTAAAGATCTTAAAAAATAAAAAGTACTTTCCGTACACAATGTTTATTTATTTATTAACAATTATTTATTGTAATGTAATGATGTCCCGCTGAAAAATAACATTTTATTGATTATTCTTAGTATCTTCATTTTTATCATTATTTAACAAATACCGTAAGATAAATGGTAATGAATTAGTATTTGGCAAATAAAACCCTTAGGAGAATAAATAGTTAATAATATTGCATTAAGGTAAAGTTATGTAATCGTGAAAGATATCAAGAAGAGGTCACATAAGATACCTACTGTGTTATACTCGAAAATAATAAGACTCTACTGAGTAGCTTAGTCAAACAGGGCTCTTTACCTCTTTTTTAAAGCAGATCAAAGATATCTGAAAATTATAAGCACATTATTATACTGATTAATTAATTATTTTTTATTTTTGTCCCATCTACATTCTACACCATACTAATTAATTAGGCAAGATGTTGTTTTAATACATCTACTAGAGGGCGCCTTCTTAAATCAGTGCACGCGCTGTGTTTAAAACTCTAATATATTTTACAAATTGGCACTAATTTGAAGTATTTAAAATAGTTGCAAGTAATAAATGTTCTAAAGTGACAGGTTAAAAAATATAAAAGATTTTTTTAATCATTTATTTATGGGCGCATATAAAAGTTACACCTTAGAAAAAAGTAAAGTTGGAAAATAAATTTTAACGTTAATTGATAGTTTACATAGGTAAATAAATATTATAAATACCGATAATGCTGACGTGGTGTTTTTATGCGTGTATAATAAACTGCGAACATGTACAATATTATTATAGAGTCATAAATATAAAGTGTTGTAGAGTTGTCATAATAGCTAATAGGTAGAATTATGGTAGACGTGTTTTTAGCTAGTAAATTTGAATTGAACATAACATTAATTTTACATATAAAAAGTGTAATAATATTAAAAACACAATGTAACACAGCAAATCTATTGGTTGCTCTTTTAAAATCACGTCAATGAAACCTTTTAATTTTAGATAATATGCAGATATATATGACGACAACTCTCCATGGATTTTCATCTTCCATATAGGCTCTCTGAACTAATACATTTTTGGTACCTATGTACCAGAAATGTATTAGAAATGTAGATGAAGACGTACCTATAATGTACGTCTTCACTTCTATCAGTTCTATCCTACAATATGTTATATTTTTCATACAGTGAAAGGCCGCGCTTCAACAATAAAGTAGTGAACTCATTTTTCCACCACAGTTTAAACAATAACATTATTTTCATCAACTAGTTTTCAATTTTGTGATCATAAAATATATTTTATTTTGACCTTTAAAATACCTATTATTAACATTTTATTTAATTCAACTTATCTGTAAAAAAAAAACAAATGAAATGTTGGTATGATAGAGACTAATCTAGTGAATAATAAAACTCTACATATTCAAATTGGTGCTTAAATATGTTAGGAATGTGATGCCTGTTTTAAAAATGTTTTATAAATATTTTTCATTTCTATCTCTCTATTAAAAAGGAAATTTCGGAAATAGTAAAAATATATATTTAGGAAACCAATTAGCTTTTGACGACAAAGTGGCATGTCGATACTTACTTAAATTATAACTATCTAGTGCCAGAAAACGATGCAAAATCATGGCCAAGCAATTATTATAATAGACACATTAGTATTTCAAATAGTCCAGGGAGTTATTCGTTCTGGAAAAACAAAATTAGTTGAACAAGTAATGCTTAATTCCGCTTGGCTAATATTAGCCCGCCATCTGGTGCCGAAATCAAACAACGTGCTCTATATCTCGAAATAACGACGAGCGTCGTTACGACGTAAATCGTTAAGAATCTAGTACAACGATCCCGTTAGTCTCGTTATAGCGCTCCGAAACCTGAAAATAGGATTGAGCCTGCCGTTCTCGATTTCAGCGTGGGAAGGTATTAATAGAAACGGCGATGTTGAAGCCTGCCAGTCGGGTGCCAGCCGCGGAGCCTTTCGCACTGATCACTCTGCTCACAGATGGCGCATGGGTTCGTCCAAGAGTATTTAATTCTCTTGGCTGCCGTGAGATGGAGCTGTGCAAGGGCTGGCCCTACTAGACTGTAAATAGTTTTAGTGTTAGAAACGAGATGGAGACACAAGTAAGTATTTTGGAAAATGTGTATGTCTTTTGTTTTATTACCTGTCAAATTATTTTTGTTTACCGGCAAAATATAGAGCGGTATATAATGCCGACTTCAGTATCTAGATGACCTGGTGAACGTTGTTTTGCTATACTATTTTTATAATTTTTTGAGATCGGTTGTATTATTTACCACTTAGGAGTATACAGGGTGTCCCACTGTTGGTATACTAAGCTCAATGGAGGTTATAGTTTTGCATACGCTGAGTACATAAAAAATACTTATAAAATTCCAGACGCATTTTTTTTCAAATAGATGAATTCTTAAAACTCTATGTGTACACACATAACAAGCAACCCGCCCAACTTTTCCACCAGCACGTGAGCTATCGTTTAAGATTATGTTTTCATAGACAAAATGCTCACATTAGAGAAGAGTTATATACCGGCTGCATGAAGCTAGAGAAGAAAACATGAATTTTCAGGAAAAATTTAGCAAAAAATTTTTGACGTTATTTTGTTGTTTAAGTATTTTTTACGTGATCAGTGTATGCAAAACTACAAGGCCCTTCGCGCTTAGTATACCAATAGTGGGACACCCTGTAAAAAGAAGTTACCTACAGATTATACCAACCGAATATACAAAAAAAAATCCGTTTAAGTAGAATTTTGGTTACAAGAAGAGAAATGTTTTATATAAGTATATTATTTTTTTAGTTTAGGTTTACAAAAAAAAAACTTTATTAAGATGTACCTAAGTGCTATGGCCTATAATGGGCGACGAGGTAAAATAGTTTGGATACATTAAAAACTTTTTGCAAATAGAGTTTGATCGTTTGAACATAAACTTAGTACTTATAATATTCTTTTAATAATGCAATTAGACATTTTCATATTGTTCCCTCTATATTATCAACTTAGGACGTTTAATACTTCTTTGCTCGCGTTAGACTTGTAAATCTGAACCATATTCTCGATCCAATTGATGAAAAGTTCATTGAAATCGGTCCAGTCGTTTAGGAAGAGTTTATAAAATACTAGTACCAACAGTGAACACACCGAGTTTTCACGTTAAGATATTTTTTGACCCATGCATTTCATTTAACAAAAGAAATCTAAATTTTCTTTTTTCCATTTGTCTACACCAGGGGTTCCCAACCTTTTTTTGTCTACTGCCCACTTTAAGAATAAATTATTTTTTAACGCCCCCCTTTTTAAACATACTTAAAAACCGCTAAGTACTTATAACTGATTATTGAAACGCAATTTTATAGTATTCGGACAGAGTATCTTTTATTGAAAATAAAACAAACATAATCAATTCTTATATAAAAACTAATGTGAAGGTTGAATCTGATGCTGTTCAATAAGTTTGTTGATATCAGGTTCCAATTTACTCAAAAACAGCCGCATGTCGCCACGTTCGGTAACACGCAAACGATTTCTCTTTTTAATAAGCAGCGTTGCCACAGCACTAAATCCACGTTCACACAAATATGACGATGGGAATGCTATCAAGAATCGTTGAACAATTGACCACAATCCAGGGTACAATTGCGGGATCGGTTTTTGTAGCCAAAATTCTTGATATCCATTTTTGAACTTGATTTTTGTTTCTTCGTTTGTTGTCAATTATATAAGTTCTTCTTCCAGCTGAGGTGACATTGCTGTGTTGACATTTGAAAACGGATCCAACACCCAGTCTGGTATTTCCAAGTTTAAAATGTCCTGGTATCGTTCGGTGAAGTCAATGTGGAGGTTTTCCAAATGTTGGCAGTAGGCAAACAAATCGTCGTTACTGCAGAATACCGATAAATTCGGAAAATTGTGAAACTCACGTCTGCCCATATTCTTTTTGTGCAGAAGCAGTTTGGCTGCGAAAGCAGCAACGACATTTTTTGTTTTAATTAAATTTAGTTCATCGCCTTGCAGTTGGAGGTTCATGTCGTTGAACAATTTATACAGGTCTGTCATGTAAGCTATATCATTCTTTGATGTTATGAGCTTGTTGCGCAGTTCTGTATCTTTAGTTTCCAAGAACTCTATCACAGAGTCAAACAGGTTGTAAAATCGCATCAGACAATTGCCTCTTGACAGCCAACGAACTTCAGTATGAAGCAACAAACGGTTGAAATCTTCGTCATTAGTAGCACAAAGTTGATGAAATAATCTATCATTCAAAGAGCTGCTACGGATTTTATTGACTGCTTTGATGACATATTGCAGTGATTGAAATAGTCGTTCACTTAAGTTTCTAGCAACCAAATGTTGTCTATGAATAACGCAATGTATAGCAAGGACATCTGGAATTTTATTCTTTAAGTATGCTACAGGTAAATTAGCTTGGAGAAATTTTTGCATATGTAGTGGTGTGTATATTACTCAGATCTTAGAGCGCGTTTCCACTATATCGTTCTGGCCTATACAAAAATGTTCCGATATCCTAACATTACTATTTAATTTTATACTTATTCCTAGCAACACTTTTGTTTTCAATAAAAACAAGTTTTTATTTGAAAGAATATGGTTTTGACTTTATAAAAAAAAATATATCATTCAATTTCACGTCCTAGAGCAAACGACAAGACGACTACCGTGAAACAATAAAATATCGTGTCCATAATAATTTGTTTCATAATTAATATTTGACCATAATAATTACGAAACAAAACAAATAAATAAATCGTCACTTGATAGTGGAAAGTGGAAACACGCACAAAAACAGAATAAACCAGTTTACGCTGTCCGCAGGTGCCACGTGCAGTCGTTTGGTACCGTTAGAACATAAAGCACACATTTCATTCAAAAATTATAATTATTACGTATAGACCGGGAGATATTGACACAAAATTTCGAGTCATTTGTAACAGGATGGCGGTTCTACAGGGGTCTTAGTACGCAATGACAAAAAGAAAAACGATGGTGTGAACACTGGTACCGGCGGCTTAGTCGCGTGGGCGTTAGTCGAACTCGTCGGAAAAATAGCGAAGTCAAACAATTTGTAACACAAAAATTTTAGAATTTACCGATAGCCCATAAAAAAGAAGTAGGCGGTAGTGTCATGCCATACTTTTCCGGTGTGACTTACAGCCCGCCATACCGACGCGAATGTGTTGATTTAAAAAAAACAATTCAACCATTTGTACCAGGCTAACTTTTGCACAGGTAACCATCGTCGTGCAGCCATTTAAGAAAATCGCCATGCCATACTTTTCGGACGATTCCAAATGGTCGCCATACCGCCGAAAAACTGCAAAATTTTTTTTTTCGCCAAACTTTTTGTACCAGTATTGCATTTGGATTTTTGGAGAGTATTTGATAAAATGTGACCATTATTATATTTACCATACTTCTAGTAGGGGGAAAAAGTGCTGCCATACTTGAAAAATTAATTTAGTATTAATTTATATAAGTGAAGATTTCCACCACCTAGATCTTTGAAATTTTGTATTTATATTCGTTGAACCTCAAACTTACAGGAAAAATTAGTGCCATACTGTTACTAATCGTTCAAAATACGAATAAAATCTTACAATAAAAAAAAATCTTATACACATTCGCCACCTCCCACAGGTATGACATTATCACACTTCTATTAATTATAATCATTCAGGAGTTGTTGAAAAAAAAATTTAGGGTAGTAAATGGTTCGGCGAAAAAAAAAAATTTGCAGATTTTCGGCGGTATGGCGACCATTTGGAATCGTCCGAAAAGTATGGCATGGCGATTTTCGTAAATGGCTGCACGACGATGGTTACCTGTGCAAAAGTTAGCCTGGTACAAATGGTTGAATTGTTTTTTTTTAAATCAACACATTCGCGTCGGTATGGCGGGCTGTAAGTCACACCGGAAAAGTATGGCATGACACTACCGCCTACTTCTTTTTTATGGGCTATCGGTAAATTCTAAAATTTTTGTGTTACAAATTGTTTGACTTCGCTATTTTTCCGACGAGTTCGACTAACGCCCACGCGACTAAGCCGCCGGTACCAGCGTTCACACCATCGTTTTTCTTTTTGTCATTGCGTACTAAGACCCCTGTAGAACCGCCATCCTGTTACAAATGACTCGAAATTTTGTGTCAATATCTCCCGGTCTAGTAGTTTAATTGTTAAATTTTGTATTTGTTGATTGTTGTTATTATTTGTATTGTTATAATATTTGTTGAAGTGTTTAATTTGTGTGTAAGTGTTGTAACTTTATATTGTTAATTCAAAATGGCTCCAGTGTTAAAACATGGTCGAGGCAAGCCTTTGACTTCTCAAACTAAAGAATTAAACTTTAAATGTCGTTTCTTTTTCAGGTTAGTAAATTTTTCATTTTAGTAACATTGTTAATGTAAAAGTTATACGTATGTTAAATGTGCAAATATTAAAATAAAGTCTCATCTTTTTCAGAGGAGAAACACATATAGTTTAATTTAAAATCCCTTATATATATAAAATAAAAACTAAAAATAAAATGTTGTTTTATTTTATTTGCTGACCATACACTACTACAAACGCAAAAATTTCTCCAAGCTAATTTACCTGTATGAAGCCTTTATGGCGCCCTGTCATAGCCGGAGCGCCATCCGTAGCAACTGATATAATATTTTTCAAAGGAATCTTTTTCTCTTCACAAAACTTTTCCAATGTATTGAATTTGGTTTCGCCTTTTGTATCTGTCTCCAAATTTCTGGCAAACAATAGTTCTTCACATATTTTCTCATCTTTAATAAACCTCCCGTAAGATAGCAACAACGCTTCATTAGTTGGTAAAGTGGACTCATCGAGCTGAATTGAGAATTGACTAGTCCTCAGATGATTGCACAATGATTCTTCAATGTTTTCAGCCATTTCATCAATTCGTCTTTGCACAGAATTATTACTCAAAGGAATTTTTCGGATAATATCTGCGGCCGGTTTATGAAGCACAGCAGTTATTACTTCCTTTATAGCTGGCAATATTAACTCTTCTCCGATGTTGTGTGGTTTGCCTTTTTTGAGCAATTAACAAAGAGATATTGTACGAAGCTCGAAGTCCGTCGTCATCTTGCTGAGCAGCCGCCGAAAATAGTTTTGATACACTTGGCTGAGTATTATGCTTCTTCTCTAGGTCTTGAAAATATGCTACATTCTTGTCTTTCTTATCTGGATGCATTTTATTCAAATTATCTTGCAGTCTTGAAGGCTTCATTGCTTCGTTCGAAAATGTTTTTAGACATAGAAGACACAAAGGCGACGACGGGTTTGTGGGATTTTCAATAAATCCGAATTTAATATATTCCGCAGAGTATTGCCGTCTCTTCTTTTTTACTTCCGACATTGTTTTGTTTTGAGAAATACGTAAGTGTTGAAATCAAGTACTGCTTATCTATTATGCGCGAAACCGCAAATGAAAATAAAATAAATTTACGTCGTTTATATAGGATTGCATAAGCAGCACGCACCAACAGGAATAAGACAAACGTGCTTAAACTCGTTTATCTCATTCGACGCCCAATCGTACTCGACAAGCAAGAACAAGTATTATAGAACCAGCCGATTGATACAGGAATGTACAAATCGGATTATTTAACAAAAACTTGTTAAAACATGATTGTCCGCGGTCTATTATATCGAACCGAGTTTGAGCTATATCTTAATAATTAATATTAGTTGATGTTCACAAGATGTCGACTCTCGAAGTCGAGAGCTCAGTCGGCGTCTAAAAGTCTTCCTAGCTAGGTAGATGAAATTATAAATCGACCCCAAAGCCCTACACAACGCCCCCTTTTTTTTCTGGGTCTCTTACCGCCCCCCTTTAGGCCTGCAGCGCCCACAAGGGGGCGTTATCGCCCACGTTGGGAAAGACTGGTCTACACAACTAAAATATGGAAACTCAATACGATTACATATGTTGCGTCTATTTTAAGGAATTCATAAGAAAACTAAATTGATGCGTGTCAGCGTGTTGGTTGTCCGTAGTAGGAACACATGCGGGTTAATTATAGCTCCGATTGCGGGAAGATGGACATTATACCTACCGTTACTAGCAACTCGCTGCCACTTTTCATTCTTGATAAATTGGATTCAGTTTTTGTAATATTAAAAATATGGAAAAAAAAATAACTTTGTTTTAACAAAATATTTTCCTCTGACATATAATGAGCGCATTATTTACAGATTTACAGATTATTCGTATATTTTACAGATTTTCTTGTTTTATAGAGTGAGTGGAAAACCAGGATGTTTTCGAACTAAAATATACATTTATAATTTTGTACAAATGAAATAAAAGTATGTAAACGTTGATCATTATTTTGCCTCTTCTACTTTTCTTCAAGTCATCCTACTAAATAAAAAATAAGAAATTCCCAGATACACACTCAGCTCCTTGGTTTCATAATCCTAGTTGCTCTGCCCTAGATGTTTTCAAGGGATACATTCACAAATATAGATAGAAAAGACGTTGCGCTTCATTACATGTTTAGCTATTTAGCTATCAGCCACTTGATTAATCGACCATTACTACACACTATATATTATATTATGAAAGTAAGTTTATAAATAGACTAATGAGCACCATTTTATCTTGCTTGACATGACTGACTAATAATAGCAGACATTAGTAAATAGTCATGTAATCATTATCCAAAATAACGAGAAGATCTTGACGACATCTTCGATTTTATAACATGTGAAGGTATATTTATAATCCTCTGCTGAAAATAGAACAAACTTCAGACGACGTCGACGTCGATTTTTCTTAAAAATAATGAACATTGGATTTTATTAGGCAATTTTATAGCGCAACGGTTTCAATAAACATCAAGAAGCTCATTTTAATTACAAGTTCCATAACCTAAACTGCAATAAGCGTTATTTTTTACTTTCTTAGCAACTAGTGACGCATTGATCAAGCGACTGAATGTCGAATAAAGCGTAGACTGTAATAATCGGAAAATAAGGATTTCCTCTCATAAAGTTATTGATTACATATTTCAAAGGATACCTTGAAATTTTCTTAAACAGGTAAAGAAGTAGGTATGAAATAATAACAGTACATTGTTTTAACTTCTATTATAATTTATTGTGATGAACTTCTATTATAATTAATCGTCAATCTATATACTGGGATCCTATACTCGTTTTTGCAATGTAGAAGTTACTTTGTATGTAGTATGTAAATAAGTGAAACTTCTTCTAACTGAATTAAAGCCAACTCCAGATATAATTATTAAGCTTACTTGGAAACGAAACTCTTAAAAATATTCATAGATTTCATAAAAATATAGCAATTTTGTCTTCAAATAACAATTTCATTTTGGCATGTAAATTTACATAAAGATATAAATGCCTCAACTCCAGGCGTCATGTTACAATGACTCAGGCACTTATCGCTGAGAAAAAGCAAGCAGTAATAATATTATTATTTGCAACTGGTTCTTATACCTACGCTTGCGTTGATAGATTTCCATACCATAAACGTAGACATCGTAATAACTAATAGCTATAGATTTTTGGCATACTCCAAAGTATTCTTTGAGCCGTAATTTGAATTTTAAATATGACGCACGCGCTGAGCGTGTCAGCGAGTTCAAGCCAGGTAAAATTCCATCAGCTTTTTCCAAGGCAGATTTGTCTCGTGGAATTTTAATTCTCCTTGGATCTATTATAGGAAAATAAAATCAAAGATTCAAAAATACGATCCAGATATTATCACACGTATCAAACCAATATACTATCTTTATATCTTTGGTAGATAGATAGAGTTAATAAATCGTTAAAAAGCAGATATTTTGTATACTATACACTAGTATACAAAATATCTGCTTTTTAACAAGAGAAATAATTATAGGAATGTGTTTTGGTTAATAGATAGCTACGCTACGCTATAGATCAGCTATACTCAACCTTTTTTACCTTGGGCCACATAATTGCTACTGTTTAACCTTGCGGGCCGCAGTAATTTACCTACATACCTATGTCACCTACGTCATCAGCGAATAGTCTATCTATGTACCAAATTTCATCAGAATCGATTCAGTGGTTTATTCACGAAAGCGTAACAGACAGACTGGGTTTCTTTCGCATTTGTTACTAGTGATGAAGCGAAGATTATGCGACAGTTAAATAAAACTATATAATAAAAAAATTAGCATTTATTTCTGTCATAAAAATTACTTAATGTGATTTTTGACATTGTAACAAATTTTTGACAATTTTTGATAAATCAGGCACATAGTTACTGCATGCTACTCTCAAGACGTCGTCTAGATGCGAATCGGTAAGCCGTATAGTATAGATAATAATAGATAGATACGTATTTTTTATTATTAAAAACTTACAAGAATATATTGAGATTTGTTTTATTTTTCGGTAGAAAAAATCTAAATCCGTCAAACAGATGTAAGTATAATTTTATCCGCGCTTGCATTGAAAACAACAAGAGGCGTGCCAGCGCAAAATAATAAATTTTCGATGCTTGTTTTTAATGTTGTCGAGTAACGATTTGTATCTTTGATTGAAATAATCATAGTATTAAAGTAAATAGTAAATACATACGTTATAAAGGAAGATATTTAATAATAATTTAAAATATCTCAGTTATATTTTAAAATATGTTTGTTAATTTAAAATATACAACTTTATTAAATTGCTAAAAAACTAATATTGTTTTGGTGATTAAATAGATTTTTTTTTGTCCAGTGGTAGGTACACTGGACTACGCATGACCTACACGAATATATTTTAGACAACAACTTAAAATATATTATCCACAATAAACTTCCACGGAAACAGCCGTCATTGTAATTAAAATGTTATTTTACTGCTCTAATCACCTTAAACTTCACGCATTAAATAGTAGAGTCTGAAAGCAGTGTCTGAAATTTTGATACACCGTAGGTGTGACTCTACCTACGAAGTATGAGTAATACTCTGAAGAGTTTCAGTGTACGTTGAGTAATAGAGGGTTCCCATGTTATTTTTGCTTCTGCCCACACGCTTTTGCACAGAGATCCACCACACCTGCGAAGTGAGCCGTAAACACCTGAATATTATTTAATCTCGATTCTACAACATTCCTCGCGTAGAGGCGTAATCGATTATTACGGTACGGTTATTTGAGCAGAAATCCATCGACAATCATTCAATCATGGAAGCTGGTTTCTGCTATGCAACAATATAAGAACATATTTTTTAATTAAATTCATTATAGTTATAAATTTAACATGCGTGTTTCATCACACTCTAAAATAAATCACAATTTGTATGTTTATGTGATCCGATGAAATTATTTAAACGCCAATTTACAAAGGATACCTACGATCGAGACTGACAACTTGAATTTGTGCCAAATATAAAAAATTTCATATATTTTTGGTCACATTAAAATATGTAAATTGATAGTTGGTATATTTTACAAAATATTTTTTCATCCAAGATAGATAATTTAAAAAATATATCGCTGGAAAAAATTACAAAGTTTAAAATACGTACCATAAAATTATACAGTAGTAATACTGGCCCGTTCAGTACTGAACTCTGAAGCAAACTAAATAGATTGTTTCGAAATACTAATAACTAAGATTTCCTGCCTCTAGCTACGGTTTTTAAAGTGATTCCTCATTCGCTACGGGGACAAATCATGGGCAAACGATAGTAAGATTAGCATTTGAGCGCAGTCTGTCTCTTACCTGTTTTACTGACCGATTTTTTTAAGGACAAAAATATTTTCAGCCTAATACTATGTCGTCAAAGACCGACATATATTGTTTAATGTCGGCCCTTGAATGCAGCCCTTGTGTGATGCCTTGAATGATGACTCCTTGATGGTACGCTTATGCGTTAACTCCAGTAACAAGGAGCCGGCAATCAATCCGGAAAAATAACAAGAAAAATCGATAGTTTCTATATGTTATGTATATCGTATAATCATCTATTCATAGTTATATTAATTGCCTATTGCTTTATCTTGCAAGTTGCAACTCCATGGCTGATTATAATTAATTTAATTTTATGGACATTTTTAGTCGTTCTGATCTAAGGTCTTGCCTGGTCAACTGTTCAATGGTCTGGTCAAATAACTGAAGATTATAGTTACTTGTAGATTCCTACAGCAAGATGAAAATATATAAAGTTGTATGCATTTGAAATTATTAATGATTTCTTAGTTAAAACACAACAGAACTATGGACAAAACAAGTTCTGCTGCCTGTTGTGATTTAAGGAATTTTAAACGAATGAGGCACTTATAAGAAGTAACAGCTGTTCATGCCATGTGATAATACCTTATAACCTACCTATTTAACAAATATGGTCACAGATTTTGCCGGCTACGTACCTACATATAAGGTATTGCACCATGACACGACCACAGACACGACTGTGACTGTACTTACGTAATAACTTGACTGTACTTGACTATATTGTATATTTGGATTCTTTTTGATTTCTCTAAGAAAAAATAGTTATCACAGATAGATTATAATATAATACTATACTAGGTAGTGTTGTTTTAGATGAGTAATATATTTCGTAGGCATTTCCCTAAATCATTTATACATTTATAATATTTATGAAGAAATCCTCAAATAAAGAATAATCGGTTCGGGGATCATACCTCAGTTAGAAATAGTAAGTATTTGGTTAATGATATTAATATATAATAAGTATATATATGATCTACCTTAAATTTACAATGTATCTGCAAAATGCACGTAAGAAGTTATTTTTGTTTAAAAAATATTAATAGTAAGGCAGGTGTGCTGAAGTTGGCAGGGGCATTATAAGATGTGACATAGTACTGGACTAATTGTGTGCGTAATAAAGAGTATATTTTGTTGTTTATTTCTGTCGTGATGAGTGCAAGTTCTAGGCATCACCACGATGACTGCACTGTGATAATGGTACGGGAGCTATTAACGTTTTAAAAAAAGTCATTTTAGTATAGTTGGGTTTTTGATATACTGTTTCTCTTGCTATTTCGGTTAGAGTCCGGGCTGTCTGGCTGGCGGTAGTGGTTGCGTTTATTAGTGCGCACAGGAAAATATCCGTAATTTAAAGTCATTTATTAACGCGTAATTTTTAATCTTTTGCCTTTAGATAGATCCATCAGACATAATTTTTTTATTGCAAGACGTTTTTTTCGTTGTTAAATAGGTGCCATACGCAATTTTTTAATTCAAAATAATTAAAATGTCATCGAAATAAGTGAAATTACATCAACATGAGTCCGCTTAAAAGGTAAGTAATAACTTTATTACTTATATTATATTATCCTTTTTTAATACTTATATTGAATAATTAGTAAACTAATATTTTTAATAGATGGTTTCATATTTATTACACTTTTGGGTATTAATATGAATTTGATGATATTTGGTTATTATCAAGTTTACATTAACGTCCTATTTGAGGTTCGTTGGGAAAAGGAGGCACCATGGTAGATTGTTGCTAAAAAATTATAAATAGTAAAATGAATATTATACATAGTATATCCTTCACGGGAACTCATGTTGATGGAATTTCACTTATTTCGATGACATTTTAATGATTTTGAAATAAAAAATTGCGTCTGGCACCTATTTAACAACGAAAAAAACGTCTTGCAATAAAAAATTTATGTCTGATGGATCTATCTAAAGGCAAAAGATTAAAAATTACGCGTTAATAAATGACTTTAAATTACGGATATTTTCCTGTGCAGATAAGATGCGCACTAATAAACGCAACCACTGCGGCCAGCCAGACAGCCCGGACTCTAACCGAAATAGGAAGAGGAACAGTATATCAAAGAACCAACTATACTAAAATGCTCACTTGTCAACGTTGGTAGCTCCTATACGATAATATCGTTTTGTCTGATCGAAAAATGACAATGTTCATTGTGACAATTGCTCACTGTTGATTTGTGTATGATATGTCTTGCCAAAATTATGACTCAAACATAGATTGTATATTTATTTTCGTACCATGTAACTGTTTTAGGCATCTGAGTCATCAATATTTTGTATATCTTATTTTATCCATTGAATAACCAATTAATTTATGGCCTTATGTAGACAAAAATGAAAGATCTCATAAATGTCCCGAAATAAAGACACTGGAATTAATATGAGTAGGTACTAATCAAATTGGTGTGTAGGTAACCTACACTAAAAATACAAGTATATGTATGGTACCTGCGTCTTCAAACCAGATTAAATATTATGTTGCCTAATAATTATAATTGAATCAAATACATGCAATTAAACTTATAATTCTTATGCGTTGTAGAGATTTTTTTTAGTCTTTGCTTTTAATTATTTTAATTATAATAAAGACAAGCGTTAACATAACATATCATCTACCTTTTGTTTCCTTAGGTAATCAAAATATGAAATTTATTTTAAAGTTTTGAAAAATACAGATGCTGAATCACAAAGTCTGGGCGGATCGTTAATTATAACTTATATTACAAAGCTTTATAAAGTTTTAATCAACATCATCATCATCATCATCATCAATACATATAATAAAATTCTAGAAAAGTGGTGTCTGTACATTGAAAATATGTAAAAAAAAATTTGCAGGTGTTATTATTAAATATATCCCAAACCCAAAACTGAAGTTAAAAAAATTTTTGTCTGTTTGTCTGTTTGTCTGTTTGTCTGTATGTTTGTGCACGCTAATCTCAGAAACGGCTTATCCGATTTAGATGCGGTTTTCACCAACATATTTTGGTAATCTTCATTTAACATTTAGTGTTTATTTCATGTCAATCGGTTCGTAAATAAAAAAGTTATGACCATTTAAGTATTCACGGCGAACATTTGCAAAGGCATTCTATACATTGTACGATAAAGTGCATCACACACGGTGAAGATAATGTAAAATATATATTATCTTAGAGCATATTTCCGATTATCGCTCGCCATACAAATCCTATGAGCCATAACACACGACGAAGATAATATAATATATATATTTTAACCTTCAATATCTTAAAATACCAAGCGATAAGCCATCTATAGGCCGGGAGATACTTACACAAAATTTCGGGTCATTTGTAACAGGATGGCGGTTCTACAGGGGTCTAGTAGGGTTCGTCAGGGGGTACGCAATGACAAAAAGAAAAATGATGGTCAGAACGCTGATACCGGATACCTTAAGATACTATAATATTTTATATTAGAGAATCTTAACATAAAATATTATAGTATCTTCACCGTGTGTGATGCGCTTTAAACGTAAGTTATCTGTTATACGCTACAGTTATTTCTACATATAAATGTCCAGTTGATCATATCGAAAGTCCCCAAGAGTGGGGGGGTAAGCTGAGGTAGTAGGGGGGAGGGGTCAAATTAGAATTATGCTTACTTCTAGGTAAATTTTATACATAAAATGTCTTTTAAATTATGTCGTATTATATTTTTAACCCCCGACGCAAAAAGATGGGTGATAAGTGTTTGATCGCTATGTGTCACCGCCACCGTAATCCTTAGATGCGGTTTTTTTGTTAGGCAACATATTTTCCGACGCTGGTTCTTAGATAAAGTGTATCAAAATCGGTTCATCCATTTATTATACCTAGGTATATAGAGGTAAAAGTGGGAATGAAAAAAACTAAAGTTGTCGAATATACCTAAGTGATATATTAAATGAAAGTGAATCTACCTATCAGTAAGAATAAGTCAATTTTTATCAAAATCGGTTCATCCATTTATTTGATATAGGTATAAAAGTGTTAATAAAAAAATGAATTTTGTCAAATACACGCAAGTGACATACATATGAAATGAAAGGGCATGACGTGTAAAGTATAATTAGACATACTTAATCAAAATCGGTTCATCCATTTGCTATACCTACTTATATAGTTATGGGTAAAAGTGGGAATGAAAAAAACGAATGTTGTCAAATATACCTAAGTGACATCAAATGAAAGTGCATAACGGGTGAAGTACAGTTAGTATTTTTATCCAATTCCGTTTATCCATTTATTAGATTACAGCGGTAGAAGTGGGAATGAACAATAATCGACTGTGGTCAAATAATATACTCAAGCGGCATATCAAAATATGAAAGGGCAACGTGTGAATTACAATTAGTAATGTTTTATCGAAATCGGCAATTTTTTTTTCCTAAATATACCACTTCTTTTGCCACTGTGGTCCATTACAATTTGTGCACGGTTACGGCCCAACATAAAAGATGTCAAGGTGCAACAAACTTATAGATATCAATATGATGTAGGAATGTAATATGGAGGTAGAGGTAGGTCTCGCTCACTTGAAAATATTACATGAAAATAAGAAACCGAAGTTTAAAAGTTTAAAAATTGAAAAAAAACCCAACGCAACGAAGAAAAAGGAATAAATAATTTTACAAACTTCCCGACGATCTTTAAAATTAAGTACCATCATGAAAAAATATATAGGGTAAGAGGTACAATGATTGGCACCTAAAGCAATTTTCTAACTTTTAACGCTTGAATAAAATCAACCGTTTATAATAGTGACCGACACTTTATGGCATTTGATTGTAAAATATATTAGGAACCATTTCGAATCAAAATTTAGCTGTATTAATAAGACTTTACATGATAAAATTAAACAAATATTGAAAAAGTCCCCAGGGCACTATTATTGGCACTCGTTGGTATAGTGATTAACATAGTGAAAGGTACAATGACTGGCACTGCCAATCATTATACACGTGGTATGCCAATCAATACGACGGAGAACAAATAGTGTTGGGAATAGGATTGTAATAATAAAATGCTGCAACAAATAGTAGCTAGGTATCTATTAACTGTTATAAGCCATGCAGATAAAGAATCGAATTGAAAATGGCGTCCGCTCGCTTCGTGATTGGTCCGCCTCGCATACGTTCTCGCTCTCCCTAATAGAGATTGAAAAAAAATGCAAGATGTAAAATGATTTATCTTGAATATCTTTATTGAATTGAATAATAATAAAAAAATCTGGGTTAATTCACACAGCACCATCCAACATTGTGTTTACTACCTAAATTAAATACCTTTTTTTAATTACATATTATTATACCTACATGTTATAGCACCTTAGACACAACATGATTTTGTTATGAAGAAAACAAATCCAGGACCTTCTGCGTAGGAGGCAATGTTACTTTCTATCAGGCCTATTATTGTTATTATAATTATTTACCTAATAAATCACATGAACGTTAGCACATCACTACTACTCCTCACTAAAAGTAGGTATAATTATTGACACCATACGTGTATAATGATTGGCCCTGCCAATCGCCTTAAAAGTACAATAATTGGCCCTGCCAAAATTTGGATGCAGACTCACTATCACCATAATATGGCTTTTTATGAATAGAACTTTTAATACACGTCTTATAAAGTCCAAAATCTAACATGGATAATTGTTAAACCGTTATCTATTCATTGGCCCCCGTGCTAAAAAACTGTACTCTCATACAAAACATGGGCATAGTCATTGGCACCCCAAGAACTCAATAATCAACAGATTTTTATGACAAATTTTGCTTTAAAACTGTAATATAATAACTCATTAACAAGTACAAACAACACACCATTCATTTATTAATCTAGTAACAAAGAAAAACAACCTACAAACTTACCCAGTATTAGCAAAATTTGTTAAAAAATCACGATAAAGTTGTTGCGCTCGGAACCATGACAGAAAATATTTTTTTTCTCCATGTTACCAGTTATTAAAATTCATAACTACCATTTAGTTTTGCCAATAAATAATGGGGGCATTATTTGGTAAATTTTATTTTTGATAATTAGTCAGCGAACCATAATAATTGCATATTAAACCTCAAAGTGCCAATCACTGGGGGGGTGCCAAGGTTAGTACCCGTTACCCTATATATGATATATTATGATAATGATGGTATGGCAGCCCCGACGACTTTGTTTTTTTATTTTTATAATATATTTAAAATGGTATTTATTTTTAAAGATCGTCGGGAAGTTTGTGAAATTATTTATTCCTTTTTCTATGCACTTTTCTTCGTTGCGTTGGGTTTTTTTTTTTAATTTAATTTTTATTGCACGGTCTAAACGATTTAGTTACTACAGGCGTGAGACAGGAAAGATCTGATTTGGATTTGGTGTTAGATTTGATAAAAACTGAGTATCGATTAAGCTGATCAGCAGGCCGAGACTAATGTCAGAGAATAGAATAACGCTAAAGAATAGAAACTACTATCGCTAATTTTTGGCATAAACTCATGATATTTTAGTAATGGTTCGGTCACACTACCAACGACGACGACGACTACGACCAAAATTGTCCTCCAGACAAAATTGGTTCAAAGAAAAAAAATTCGTGGACAATTAATATAAAAATAGGTTTTTTGGTTTTGTCGGCGAGACGGTAAAAAAGAAAAGCTCCTAGAAAAGGTGATTATATGATTAACAATCACCTTTTCTAGGAGCCACCGTTTCTACGAAAAATCTATTTTTTCATTCATTGATCTCAAAAAAAAATTCCAAGCACCAGAACGACAGGAAATTTTAATATTTTATTTTTAATTGTGTTTTGCACAATTTTGTTAAATTGCGACTGGATAAAAATTTTGTTCCTGGTCGTCGTCGTCGTTGGTAGGGTGAACAAATCCTTAGCAAAACATCATATGCTTATGTCAATTTGCATCGATAGCGGATTCTATTCCTTTGCGTTTTGATGTTTGTCTCGGCGCTCAGTTGCTGCACGATACATTGTTAAAAACATCCAAACAAGGAAGGAAGGAAAATAAATTTGCTCCCCTCCCCCCCTGGTGCCTAATAAATAATATGACAAAATTTAAAAGAAAGTTTACGTAGAAAATTAATTAGGCATTTCTTTTTTTCTTTTTTCTCATTGCTCAGTTTAGAAATAAATTTTACTAACAGTTCTTTTAATTATTTATGGTAGTACGTGTTTACTCAATAAAAGTTAAGTAGTAACTACTATGCAGTCACTATTCCATGCGGACGAAGTCGCGGGCACAGCTAGTATAAATAATATAAATACAATCAAATCATTGTGTTAAAAATGTCAGTCAATAAATATCGGTTTAAATAAATATGTAACAAATTACGTGATAAATTTAAGTGGGCACTGGGCTGACTAAGATTTTCAGCAATGTGAAGCGATATATTATCTTAACGCATATTCTTGCTAACTCTACCACAGTTTGCTTTATTTCACTGACCTATATTGAAGTAAATTATGCAAGTGATTGAATCAGAAGTATAAAACGTGGGATTACTAAAACTCTTTCTTACATATCTTCATTATTAAATGAATAATGACGATGAAGTCTATAAAAATCTGTATATAATAGAATGGCCATTTTACTGTAAATATTAGATAAGAGATTAAAATCTTCCTCCATTTAAGCACAAACTCAATATTTTACAATATTTATGTACAATGTTCATAAAAGGGTTGTATTGAATCTCAAAACTGTATTTGGTCAAGTATCAATAATTTCTCCATGATTACATTATACCATCATACCACACTACCATACCGTACTACTGCATGCACTAGCGATGCCATCCTTGGAACTTGGATGATGGATCTTGTTTATGTTTATTTGTATGTTTGGCTAGACATCTTATAGTTAATTGAATTAATTCGATATAATGACTAACTAAACGTATTATGAATACTCAATTGTTGTTGAAGATTGTTGATGCTGCGTTATTTTTACGGATCCCATAAAAATAACGCATTACATAATTATATGAAAGATGACTTCTTGAATATTTGTTTGGGATTGTATCCTCTGGATGCTTAGTGTTAGGGTGGGTGTGAGGGTGGTGATGACTGTTTGTGAGGGCGGTGCGCTTCCCCACCACTGGGGCCGTGTGCAACCCGCGCATAGACTACGGTGGAGCTCTGCCCTCGCGCATCATTCGACCTCCGCGCACAACAGTCTAGGCAACAACGCCCTGCACTGTACACGCGTTCGGGAGCTCGACTCTCGTAGCGACACGACGAACAGGTCCGTGATTCGTGAAAGTGATATCAAAACCTAATCATAACATAGCATTATCGCGAGTGACTTTGCTTCTTCCTAATGCGGTCTATTAATAACGATGCATTGCCGCTCCAGTGGCGTAACTTTACCTGGACGGCCCAAATTAGGAGCGTTGTAACCGCAGCCCACGCGCCGCCCGCCTTACGTTTCACGTGTTCTTTACGTAAAATATTAGTAGCATTCTAAGGGGGCCCGTGGAGCTACATATCGTTCGGTACATGTGCTTGTTGAGCAATAGTGTCAGTTTGGATACGATGGATGTGGTGCAGGCGACTTGGAGATAAGCCAACGAACATTGCATTATTCGGAATGGATTTTGTCATCTGTTCAATGATGCTTACGATCATTCCTATTGCCACTGAAATACTTTGACACACATAGCATTCAAAATAAAAATATACCTAAAGTATTGCATTTAAGCCAACATAAACAATTCGATCAATATCGCCGGTACTACTTCAATCATAACTGAAAACTAAAAGCTCGCCATCCTTAAACGCAAGGCTATAAAATCAAAAGCACAAGGCAAATTGCTAATAATGTACTTTGTTTTCCAGGATAAGTTAAGCGAGCACAATGCCTTTCAAACCAGCAGATAACCCCAAGTGTCCGAAATGCGGCAAGTCCGTATACGCGGCGGAAGAGCGCGTCGCCGGTGGCCTCAAGTGGCACAAAATGTGCTTCAAATGCGGTATGACTACTTTCATTACTTTAATTTTCTTTAATTCAAAAGAAAAATGGACAAAAAATGAAAAATGAAAAATGAAATGAAAAATATTTATTTGGACCCACATTATAAAAAGTTTACATACATGAGACACGACGATCGCCTAAACTAGGTACTAGACCTGTGCTATAGGCGATCGACGCTTTCCACTCCTATGACACAGTGCCATTATAACGTGAGTAAAAACGTAGGTAAAGATAGTAACGTGAGTATGTGTGTGTGTGTGTGTGTGTGTGTGTGTGTGAGTGTGTATTTTAGTGTGAGTGTGTTTGTGTGTGTGTAGGTGTGAGTGTGTACGAGGTTGCGTGCATAATATAGTAATAGATAAGGTTAAAAAATAAAAATCAGATCGAAGTTTACGATGGTTGAATTACTAAAACTGTTAAGCACACAAAGTATCAAAATAAATGTAGTAAGTACCTATATGAAGAAATAGAATGAAAGTATAATATGTATAATATAGTACATAGCACACATAAAGCACATAGGATTTTAGACATTTATTGAGTTGTTAATCCCAAGATTTTATTTATCACAGAAAGTTGAAAGAGACATTTGAAACAGATATTACCTAAATTACCTCAATTATTCATTTTAAAAAGACAATGAGAAAAAAATCTTATCTATACATTTCTGTAAATAAAAAAAGATAGTCTTTATACCTAATATCCTGTGTTGCGAAATATGCATCGAATGGTTACACAAAATCTCGTTAAAACGTAGTTTTAGTTAGAGACGTTGATATTAAAATTGCAAACAATTTGAAAAAAAATTATGTCCATAGGAAATACAATGTAATTTTACGAAATAGTAATATATTTCATATCAACTCACGATCTCAGATTTCCGTTCCGTAATACTTTAACCGCAATAATGGTAAAGCTTATTGGCACTCTATCTAGAGCACAATTAGATATGTCTATAGTATTTCCTTACTTGATATCAAATGCATATTAATTGTTTTATGGTCAGGTACTCAGCCTTTTATGTTATGTAAAAAAACATAAAATTTTGAAAGTTAAATATCAATAATAAACATTAGGTCCCTAATTATCCAACATTCTAAGAAAGTACCAACATTTCTTTTCGTTAACGTTAATAACTACAATATTTTATAGTAGCAATTATATATTATACCTATCATTCTTGCTGTCCCGGCAAACGTTGTTCTGCCTTTCTCTTATTACTCAGGGGTATGAAAAACACCTAGATGTTGTTCGATTCTTAGACCTTAGACCCGATATGCACAGAATTTAATGAATTACGGAGGACTTTAACTTCTAACACCGCAAAATAAGAATGATATAATAATATATTGTATTAGAAGATACGTATATATTGCATCGCACTAGGCTGTATAGTAATTGTGTTAATTGTTTTACTGACGTCACCAGCAGCAAGATAAAGTTTCAAATCCCAATACTACCTAACATTTTAATTTTTTTTTCGAAATTCTCACATGAGTGATTACCCATGCTATTTATTCTATAATAGATAATAACAAGGTGTCTATTGTTTACAATTAGGTCTCTGCCAGAAGTTGTTGGACTCCACAAACTGTACAGAACACGAAGGTGAACTTTTCTGCAAAGTTTGCCATGCGCGCAAATTCGGACCAAAAGGATACGGCTTCGGTGGTGGCGCTGGCTGCCTGTCCATGGACAGCGGAGACCACCTGAAGGGCGAGAACGCGTGAGTAATAATTTTATTCACACTCCCGCCGCCCGCGCCACTGAGGGTCTTTCCTTATCTATGGTCGCTAGACGACCGGCCTATAGGCCCGTACGTAACAACATTAACAGCGTGTACATAAACTCATAAAAGTAGAAAGCGCGCGCTCGGCTGTAAATTTTGCGCTGCCTTACACGTGCATGATCAGTCTCCGTTTATGTCGCAACAGGAATTGATCGTGAGCAGTCGTCCAGCAGTGCTAGCGGATCGCCGACACACATCTCGGCCCACCAGCGGCACCTTGTCACCGTCATTCTTAATATAAATTAGTTAGGATTATTTATTCGCTGTCGCTTAATTTATTTTGTTAATCGGTATATTTTAATTTATAAGAGAAAAAAAAAATAAAAGAGTCGACTACCAACTCTGTGTATTGCTTGAAATTTTAAAATGAGTGGGAGTACGGCCGTGCCTGGCGTCGGTCCTAACCGACCCTTGGAGGGCTCCCGCCAGCACGAGCGCATTCCTATTCGAAACCTTCCCTCCCTTACAATCGGGGTGACCCCGAAACAGTGGAGCAACGGTGAGAATACCAATATGTAACGCCTCAGCACGACATCGAAACGCTCGTTACGCACCAATAGAGCATGTTAGAAAGTCACACTATCTCTTCTTATTAACCTTTTGCTACAAATTGACACTTATTAATAATTGCTAACGCTTACTATGTTCTTAAACTGATCAATGTATGTGATGGGATAAGGAAAGCGCCCTCTAAATCGTTAAGCATAGCTATTGTTGTACGGAGTGGCCGAATTAAATGGGCCGATGCGGAGCGGGTGGCCGGGAGCCCTTACCTTCTCCCATTACGGCGGAGGTGCGCCGCCGAATTCATCTGCTTCGCCGTCATTCGTTTGATGAATTTAAAAAATGAATTTATATGTAGGGGCTACTGGAGAGCTCTGGAGCCCGTTAGCCTTTTAACATCTCTTCTGTCATAATTGCTCAATCTCCACTTTTGCCAATTGTGAACACATAATAACTCTAAAACCATATATACAGAGGGGGCGTAAGAACCAATGGAGCGTGCTTAGAATCACGCGTTATTGCCAAAGCTCCACCTGGTGAAGGATGCCCAAGATGTGGTGGCTGTGTATATGCTGCAGAACAGATGTTGGCTCGCGGAAAGGTAAGATATAATACAATTTACTTATTAATTTTAAATATTATTTAATTATTTCTACTTGCTAATGAGATGTTGCGTCTACTCATTTCAACTACATACCTAAGTTATTTAAAATTAATTCTTCTTTTTATAAACGAGTCACAATATTTGAACCATAATAATTGAGTTGTGAGTTCATCTAAAATAGAACATTTCGTCGTAGGCTTATCACAAAAAATGCTTCAAATGCGTAACTTGCCACAAGCAACTTGATTCAATGATCCATTGTGACGGGCCAGATAAAGAGATATATTGTCGAGGTATTTCATGTCTTTGACACTGGATCTGGTTTACCCGATGTAATAATAACCGCAAGCGTATTATTTATATGTAACTTGCCCGCATGTTCCTTGTGATGATGCCCCTGTTTACTCCTTTTGTCTTCACTGTTTGTCCAGGCGTGGCACAGGGAGTGTTTCAAGTGTGCCGATTGCTTGAAGCGGCTGGACTCCACGAACTGTTGCGAGGGTCCTGATAAAGACATTTACTGCAAAGGTTTGTTCCTTCATTGACTTATCTACTAACTACCCTAATTATTTAAAAATAACGTATTTCTGAGCGTCGATATTCGGATAGAGTGTCATATTTCATGAATATGTTTTATTAAATGTTCAATTTCATAACAGAATCAATGTTACATGCTTAGGTTACATGATTGTCAATGTTTATAATGGTATTTCAAGATAAATTGTGGCTATATGAATATTTTTGTTTGCAGTGTGCTACGGAAAGAAGTTCGGTCCTAAGGGATACGGCTATGGTAGAGGTGCCGGTGTCCTTCAGAGCGACCCTTACGCCAATGGGTAAGGATTTTGTTTAGAATAGATCATAATAAAATGAACCATAAGGTTAATCAACTTTCTTTGCAATTGAGTTTATGTGACAATTAGATTAAAGGTAAACTGGGGTTTTAAATTTACAGTTGCTTATGATTGCTCAAATACTGTATTTTTCTTGGAAAATATTGTAAAATAAGGAGTTTATTTATAGATTGTTTGAATGGAAACAAGACTGTAGGTACCTAAGAATTCTCAGGTTACAGACAGGTTTAGGATATTTCCATCGCATAGTCACTTTCATAAAAACAGCTTATAATACAAACAAGAGATGGCAACGTGCCAATATTAAAATAGAACGCCCTGTCCGTTCTCGAACCGACTAATTTTAATATAGACGACTTACCACGCGCTAACAACATATTTAATCCGATGCAGATTCCACCGATTTATTTTCATTATTATTAGGTCACACACGACCTTTCTGTTTCCATTGCATAGGTACTTATTTACGTAATATACGCAGAGCGGTCATTCAGTAATCGTACAAAATTATTTTTAGGATTAGAACTAGCGATTGAAATTACAGTAAACATTAGACCAGTCTTTCCCAACGTGGGCGATAACGCCCCCTTGTGGGCGCTGCAGGCCTAAAGGGGGGCGGTAAGAGACCCAGAAAAAAAAGGGGGCGTTGTGTAGGGCTTTGGGGTCGATTTATAATTTCATCTACCTAGCTAGGAAGACTTTTAGACGCCGACTGAGCTCTCGACTTCGAGAGTCGACATCTTGTGAACATCAACTAATATTAATTATTAAGATATAGCTCAAACTCGGTTCGATATAATAGACCGCGGACAATCATGTTTTAACAAGTTTTTGTTAAATAATCCGATTTGTACATTCCTGTATCAATCGGCTGGTTCTATAATACTTGTTCTTGCTTGTCGAGTACGATTGGGCGTCGAATGAGATAAACGAGTTTAAGCACGTTTGTCTTATTCCTGTTGGTGCGTGCTGCTTATGCAATCCTATATAAACGACGTAAATTTATTTTATTTTCATTTGCGGTTTCGCGCATAATAGATAAGCAGTACTTGATTTCAACACTTACGTATTTCTCAAAACAAAACAATGTCGGAAGTAAAAAAGAAGAGACGGCAATACTCTGCGGAATATATTAAATTCGGATTTATTGAAAATCCCACAAACCCGTCGTCGCCTTTGTGTCTTCTATGTCTAAAAACATTTTCGAACGAAGCAATGAAGCCTTCAAGACTGCAAGATAATTTGAATAAAATGCATCCAGATAAGAAAGACAAGAATGTAGCATATTTTCAAGACCTAGAGAAGAAGCATAATACTCAGCCAAGTGTATCAAAACTATTTTCGGCGGCTGCTCAGCAAGATGACGACGGACTTCGAGCTTCGTACAATATCTCTTTGTTAATTGCTCAAAAAAGGCAAACCACACAACATCGGAGAAGAGTTAATATTGCCAGCTATAAAGGAAGTAATAACTGCTGTGCTTCATAAACCGGCCGCAGATATTATCCGAAAAATTCCTTTGAGTAATAATTCTGTGCAAAGACGAATTGATGAAATGGCTGAAAACATTGAAGAATCATTGTGCAATCATCTGAGGACTAGTCAATTCTCAATTCAGCTCGATGAGTCCACTTTACCAACTAATGAAGCGTTGTTGCTATCTTACGGGAGGTTTATTAAAGATGAGAAAATATGTGAAGAACTATTGTTTGCCAGAAATTTGGAGACAGATACAAAAGGCGAAACCAAATTCAATACATTGGAAAAGTTTTGTGAAGAGAAAAAGATTCCTTTGAAAAATATTATATCAGTTGCTACGGATGGCGCTCCGGCTATGACAGGGCGCCATAAAGGCTTCATAGCGTACTTAAAGAATAAAATTCCAGATGTCCTTGCTATACATTGCGTTATTCATAGACAACATTTGGTTGCTAGAAACTTAAGTGAACGACTATTTCAATCACTGCAATATGTCATCAAAGCAGTCAATAAAATCCGTAGCAGCTCTTTGAATGATAGATTATTTCATCAACTTTGTGCTACTAATGACGAAGATTTCAACCGTTTGTTGCTTCATACTGAAGTTCGTTGGCTGTCAAGAGGCAATTGTCTGATGCGATTTTACAACCTGTTTGACTCTGTGATAGAGTTCTTGGAAACTAAAGATACAGAACTGCGCAACAAGCTCATAACATCAAAGAATGATATAGCTTACATGACAGACCTGTATAAATTGTTCAACGACATGAACCTCCAACTGCAAGGCGATGAACTAAATTTAATTAAAACAAAAAATGTCGTTGCTGCTTTCGCAGCCAAACTGCTTCTGCACAAAAAGAATATGGGCAGACGTGAGTTTCACAATTTTCCGAATTTATCGGTATTCTGCAGTAACGACGATTTGTTTGCCTACTGCCAACATTTGGAAAACCTCCACATTGACTTCACCGAACGATACCAGGACATTTTAAACTTGGAAATACCAGACTGGGTGTTGGATCCGTTTTCAAATGTCAACACAGCAATGTCACCTCAGCTGGAAGAAGAACTTATATAATTGACAACAAACGAAGAAACAAAAATCAAGTTCAAAAATGGATATCAAGAATTTTGGCTACAAAAACCGATCCCGCAATTGTACCCTGGATTGTGGTCAATTGTTCAACGATTCTTGATAGCATTCCCATCGTCATATTTGTGTGAACGTGGATTTAGTGCTGTGGCAACGCTGCTTATTAAAAAGAGAAATCGTTTGCGTGTTACCGAACGTGGCGACATGCGGCTGTTTTTGAGTAAATTGGAACCTGATATCAACAAACTTATTGAACAGCATCAGATTCAACCTTCACATTAGTTTTTATATAAGAATTGATTATGTTTGTTTTATTTTCAATAAAAGATACTCTGTCCGAATACTATAAAATTGCGTTTCAATAATCAGTTATAAGTACTTAGCGGTTTTTAAGTATGTTTAAAAAGGGGGGCGTTAAAAAATAATTTATTCTTAAAGTGGGCAGTAGACAAAAAAAGGTTGGGAACCCCTGCATTAGACGATATGCATACGGGGGCCCCGTAGTACTAGTTGTATTTAAGTACCTAATGTTAGTAATTACTTCAAAATTAAAATACTAACAAGTTTGTTTTATTTATAGCGATCACGCACCCAAGACAACGGTGATTGATACAGCCGCTATCCAGGCACAGCCAGGCAAAGGTTGCCCACGATGTGGTGGCGTGGTCTACGCAGCAGAACAAGTTCTGGCCAAGGGACGTGAATGGCATCGCAAATGTTTCAAGTGTCACGATTGTATGAAGACACTAGACTCGGTCATCGCTTGCGATGGACCGGACTCAGACGTTTACTGCAAGACCTGCTACGGAAAGCGTTGGGGACCTCACGGATATGGATTTGCTTGCGGATCTGGCTTCCTTCAAACTGACGGACTATCGTAAGTCTTAAAGTTTTAAGCACAAACTTTTATGCTCTTAAAGTGTACCTATGAAATCTATATATATAAAACTCAAAGGTGACTGACATAGTGATCTATCAACGCACAGCCCAAACCACTGGACGTATCGGGCTGAAATTTGGCATGCAGGTAGATGTCATAACGTAGGCGTCCCCTAAGAAAGGATTTTAGAAAATTCATCCCCCAAGGGGATCAAATAGGGGATGAAAGTTTGTACCATGAAAATTTATCTTTTCCACGCAGGCGAAGCTGTGGGCAACAGCTAGTATTTACTAAAATTAAACAATTTTATAGTGAGGAAGAGATTTCGTCCAACCGCCCGTTCTACAATCCTGACACAACATCAATCAAAGCCCCCAAGGGACAAGGATGCCCACGTTGCGGTGGAATGGTATTTGCTGCTGAACAACAATTGGCCAAGGGCACTGTAAGTATTTATATGTAGTATGATAAAGTGGATTTACAATTATAATACATCATTGAGATATTTTAAGCTTAAGAAACTTTAGTCTTATTCAAGTGTCATTGAATTAAAAAATGCTTTTGAATGAAAAGATTCAACAATTTTTTATTCTTACAGATGTCTTATTCAAGTGTCATTGAATTAAAAAATGCTTTTGAATGAAAAGATTCAACAATTTTTTATTCTTACAGATGTGGCACAAGAAATGCTTCAACTGTGCTGAGTGCCACCGTCCATTGGATTCCATGCTAGCTTGTGACGGTCCCGACAAAGAAATACACTGTCGGTCTTGCTACGCTAAACTCTTTGGACCTAAAGGATTTGGCTACGGCCATGCCCCTACTCTTGTATCAACTGACTCTGAACCCACCACTACATAGTAAGTAACTACATTGAAATATTTAAAGATTTGTATAAAAATATTGAATGTTGTTTTATGTATGTATTTATGAATTTAGTTTGGATATGTTTGTTAGAAGATAACACAAGTTTTTAATATTATTAACTATGGGTAGGTACTAAATGTAATATTCATTTTATAGCACTGAGCAACTCCCATTCACTGGAGCTAAAGCAGTTAAAGGACAGACAGGCTGCGCTCGCTGTGGATTCCCAGTGTATGCTGCTGAACAAATGAACTCCAAGAATGGCACATGGCACAAACGGTGCTTCTCATGTGCAGACTGCCACAGATCTCTTGTAAGTGTTCTCAAAATAAAAGAACTATTTACAACATTTTAGAAAAAAGTATCATTAGTTCTCTTTGATTAGGACAACAAGTTTGAACCATAAAATATTAAAAATATATTTTTTAAATCTTATCATAGACTAAATTTTAATACATTTAAGTACCTAATACCTAAATAGCTGGCAGGGAATAATAAGACAATTCAAGTTATATAAAGTTGTATATTGATATTAAATTAAATTTGTTTTTAAGTAACCCTTATCCTCATCTTCTTCTTTGACTAAATGAGTATTTAAGAATTCTTCAACTGAGTCAGTGTTCCACTTTTCAATTGCAACTGTGTCCTTAACAATACCATCTTTATCAAGCAGTTTAATTATTGGATCCAACCCTCGTACATATTTTATTTGAAGGTTAGGGAACTTCGCTGGTCTGTCACTTTTAACGAATGCTTGAATTTGTGGATAAGCCGGGAATTTACATGTACACACCTCGAGAATAGCTCGTGCGTATTTCTTTTCTTTAGGTGCAGATTCATCATTGTGACAACATTGCTTGCAGTGTTCTACTAATTGCTCTAAGCTAAAATCTTTTAACTGATCACAAGATGAACATAAAAGATTTGATTTAATAAAACCAAGTGATGCACAATCTTCAGTAGAAAACTCTGCAATTCCACTTTGAACGACACTTAACACAGTGGCTGTGAATATAAAGTATTTAAAAGCACTCGGTATCATTTTTATAATTTAGAACTAAAAAGTTTAGTAAAAATAATCACACGATAACAATAATTTACATTCACGAATCAAACATCAATCAAGTTAAAAACCACGACCAACATTTGTGACAGTGACAGATGACAAATACAGATACATTATTGCTAAAATCTAAATAATTTCAATAATCGTATTATATTATTTAGGTTCAAATAATAAAATATAGAATGAAGATTAAAATATTATTCATTAACATATTATAACCATCTTTTTTTTTTAGGATTCGACGAATTTGAATGATGGGCCCAATGGTGAAATTTACTGCCGCGGATGCTACGGTCGGAACTTCGGACCTAAGGGTGTAGGTTTCGGTCTGGGCGCAGGCACATTAACCATGGCCTAAATAAACTATGAAGCTGGACTTTATAGGATTTAAGTGTGAACGGTAGCATGAAAGGAATATAATCTGGGTCATGTGGCTACCTTTTCATCATACCATGTATTAAACTGGTTTTAATAATGGTTGATAAAACAATATGAGACTATTTTAATAAATAGATATAATTATGTATTTTATTATATAAGACCAAATATTTTATGGAAAGAAAATATAAATTAAAGGTTACATTCCTTTCCTAATGTACAAACTGGGATGAATGTGTCTGGGCCCTTAGTTTATAAATTCGTCATAAAATATTTTAGACTATATGAAATGCATAGGTATTTAAGTATTTAA
Source organism: Colias behrii (assembly GCA_029959065.1). NCBI lineage: Eukaryota > Metazoa > Arthropoda > Insecta > Lepidoptera > Pieridae > Colias > Colias behrii. Next base: position 7,116,971 of record JARWMC010000005.1, on the reverse strand, counting down.
TAAGTAACTAAGGTATAATATACTATTATTAAAAAAAAAATATAAAAAAGGAAAAAAAAAAGAAATTAGTTGATGGCATTGTGATTGTACCTTATTATCGCTTTGATATGAGGTGAACTATCCTGTATACGCGGATAAGATTGCACTGTGCAATCGTTTCGACCGACCAGATCTCACTGTGAAGATCTGAAGTGAATATACACATCATCATTAGTATATTATTATACCAAAGATTTGTACATACTATAGTCTTTCATTACTTTATTGTTATACAGCAATAAGCTGTGCTATATCTAATAACAACTGCTTGACGCTTTTGCACATTACAATAATGTAAAATAAAGTTAAGACAGCTTATTGCAATTATTAAGCGGCTATAAAACATAATTGTATCATTTTTTATTAAATAAACTCGCTTAAAAAACACATCTTTTATTTATTTCATACCTTTAGGAACTGAATGTGTGTTCCTTGTTTATATATTTTGGGTATTTTTTCACGGCACTGATAAAATATATGTATTTAACCAGAGACAATAAATTCTTAAAGTACCATGCAAACATTTATTTTTTATTCAAAATAACGTTGTTTGAGAATACATTAGGATAAATCATTAGACAATTTTTTTCACAACAATTCAATTATTTCAATAATCCAACATAGAAATAAAGTTACAATCAGTGGCGTAGCTTCTTTCGCGGTATTAGCAGTCTAGGTATGTAAGGAGCCTACAGGGACCCCTTAACGTGTAGAAGTAAAAATTAGCAAAATTAATTCATTTAACATAAAGGTCGTTAGTTAAGTGCCCACTGTACCCGAGGACGATTATATGGGTTACAACCTATAACACATGATCTATAGAACATAATATACTTGATTTTGCCCGCGGGTTAGTCTGGGCCACCACCAAACCGCGCAGCATTTTCTGTTACGAAATAATAACAACCCATAATCTTATCTCCCGGCGAACAGATAAATGTAATGCACGCTACGCCAATGGTTATAATCTAAAACATAAAAATACAGACACAGGAAATAATACGTTAAAATAAAATACATTAAAAAAAAGATTCAATATTATAGTAAAAATAAATCTCCACTTCTTCGACTTATCACACGAAAGATTGTACTAGTTTTATATTTTTGAAATTACCAATAGTTTCAAAAACAAATATTTAGGCGGTTTAATATTACGATATAGAATACTTTTCGGGGTCATAGGTACTACCGTTTATTCAGTTTCAATATTCTTGATATTTACCCGTAATTACAATGAGCCATTTATGTGTCTATAAAATATATACTTAAGGACGTGTATATGACGACCACCAAGAGCTGCGAGCTACATACACATTGCATGTGAGCAGAGGCGGCTCGTGACAAAATTGTATGGCTGTTCACATAACAACGAAAATACAATAATAGCGTTAGCGTGATAATTTATAACAAAAAATTTAACGCCACTTTATAATTTTAAAAACACTAAAAATTATACAGTACAGTCTATTTCACAACCAATTCCATGATTTTTATCATTATCAATTAATAATTATTAGAATATCCCCCAATTTGCATTCACGCGCGTATTCAGTGTTTGTTTATATAGGAGTGGCAACGTCGCGCGCAATTGCTGCTGTCATGCGATGCGGTTGCGATAACGCGCAACGTCGCGTGAGAGCGCCGCTCCGAATATAGCTATTTTTTCTCTTTAAAGCATTATTTCAGTTGATGATAAAAAATAACATACGATTACGATTCTACACATTTTTCGACCTCCTCAGCATCATGAAATAAAATGCATGCAGTTATAGTTTTTTACAGACACTGAATCATAATTATACATTGAATTCATTTTTATTATTAATATGTTATACTAAATAAACGATAGTATGCAAACCTCATTTTAATCTAAGCTTAAAATATGGCCATAACTACGATCGACTTATTTTAAATCTTAATACTTAAAATTATGCACAGCATTACAAAACAGGTCTCTTTTATGAGGAATCACAGATATAAATTGCTTCAAGGATAAAATATTTTGGACATAATTATCAAAATATCACCAGAAGAATTTAGGTTAAAAAAAACAATAACAAATAGCCACTTGGACATTTAAAAAATGTGATTTTATCACATTTATCACTAGTACTAAAATTAAGTTTTAAAGCGAAAAGATCTAAAAACTATGTGATGTTAATAAAAAAATGTAAATCCATATAAAAAAATTATCGTGAAAATTTTTCTACTTTTACTTAAATTCCTTTCTTGATCACGAAACGCGGTCCTTTAGACTTCTTTTTAACTTGTGATGTGCTCGGATCTTCAAATCCATACTTAGCCTTGAGTCTTTCCCGTATGAACAATCCTTTTATAAGGCGTCTCCAATTCCCGTACACCCTCGCCTCCATTCTTTCCTGTTCTCTTCTTTCTGTCTCTTCCTGGTCCTAGGATAACAAACAGGATTAACTTTATAGATCTTTTATTACTATTGAACTACTATTTTATTAAATCAATTAGCCACATATTCCGGCCAAATAAGACAAAAAAATAGTTGTGGATAGACAAATTTTGGTGAAGAGCTGGAGTTTACCATAACGAAACCAATTAAAAAATATAAAAGTCTAGTGATCATACCTTTATCCAGGCTTCAGTTATAATCTCTTCAAACTCTTTGCACACAACAAAACCATCATACACAGGATGTGAATATCCGCCATTAAAATCGAAGCCGGTCATGGCGGGAGCACAGTCAATGTTCAATTTTTTCGCCACTTTATTCAGCCCGGGCACTAAAATTGGAACAAAAATAATTAATGTAAAATTAAGCAAGAACCACTGTGTCGTTATTAATTAATAATTTTAAAAAAATATTTGAACTTAGCAGTAAGTTGTGACAAGAAACTTAACTTTCCTGCAAAACTAATAAATGATGTTTTAGTTGTAAAATATACCATAAAATAATAAAACTGTGCTGAAGACCTATTGGAAATTAATTAGATTGAACATCTTTCTGACTTCCTGCTGTGTAAATATTTTCATGGAAGTATATAAAGTTGGTTAGTACTTAGTTGCAGTTAGAAAAGGATAATTAGATGTAAATGTACATAATATGAATGAAATAATATTAATTCATGCTTACATTTAATGTGAACTGTCCCTTTAGGTAACATGCACGCTTTGAAAAGCTCCACATTTCCATATGGATTTCTTGGTACTATTCCATTTTCAGCCGTTGGTGGTTCATAGTCCTGCACTTGCCAAGGTCCAAATATCTCAAGTGGCTTATCAGTTATCATTTTATTGGAAAGCTGGAAAAGTGTTATACATTAAACGCATATTTGCCCATGATAGCCCCTTAAAAACATAAAGATTATATAAGTAACAAGATTATAACATTTTGTATATATTACAACAAATTGTAAGTTTACTTAAGTAGTTATAAATTATTATATTAATTTTATGATAAGATAATACAATAATTATATAGGAACCAATCTTCTAAATTCTATAAGTACATATAAAAGTCAGCTCAATATGCTTCACTATCTATCTATCAGCTGATACATCCCTTATTTTTTTTAATAAATATTATTTAGTTATTACCTTATCCCACTTAGGCCTAGCCTTAACAACTTTGTACGGCTTCTCTCCCAAGCGTACAACTTTCGCCTCCTTCACCCACGTGTCCCTCGACCGGCACACGTACACGCACTCACGCGCATACACCGGCTCGCTGCGTACGAAACCTAATACGGCCGCATCGGGAGGGTATATTGCTTCAAACTTAAGTAGATGTCGCTTGAGCGCGTATAGTGGATGGTTTTTGTACCTGTAATATTTTTTATACGTAAATAAGTGTAAAAAGAGCAGTAAGGTAAAATTCTACTAGTCTACAGGCCAAGAAAAAGGGGTATTTTAGTTGATGTTCTTTCAATAATAACATATTATTTTATCATTGACGAATAATAAGCAGCAATTTAATACTTTTTTAGTTTCTGTAGCAATAAGCTACAGAAACTAAAAAAGTATTAAATTCTGGAATTGCATGAAAACCTCCAATGACGTAAATATTTTCAATCTACAATAATGTAAGCTTTGTCCTATTTGTTATTACCTACTTTAAACAAAATACATACTCTGCTATACTCTTCGGCAACGGTGCTTCTAGCTGCATTCTATCTAGTCTCTCGTCTTCCTCCCTATCCCGAGCAGATTTCGGTCCCAGCCATGGTTTAACTGCAGTATTCCACCAGTCTGCCTCGACGCGCTGTTTACGCGTCACCGTGTTCCAGTGCGGTACATATCTTCGCGTTAAATCTTTGAGATAATTATTATTGTCCCAACCAACAACATAGTTCACTGGGTGTGTGGCTTTGCTCTGTAATTTAAAACAAATCAATTCAAGTCTTCAACTCAAACTTAATTTCCTGAAGGATTATGCCATAATCCTGCATGCTAACCAACTGCAGTTAAGCAGATAGCACAAATCATCCAGAGACTTTAATAATATGAATATTTATTAAAGTAGGTACCTAACTTCATAATTTCTCTTACATAAAATAATAGCAAAGTAAGAAGAGTCAGGTTAAGACCGTGCACGCGGTCCGTGCGCTGTTTGGCTCAAATATGTGATTTTTCAAACCAGATTGTCCATCAACCACTTTTCTTACAAACATATGAATTACTAATAATTTTAGCAAATGTTATTGTCTATGTTGTTAGTTAAGAGTTTTTTTCAATTAATACAATATTTGTGAATACCATCAAGATAACTGAGCCGATGATTGCTTGATTTCACTTTTAGTGTCAATTTCGAAGCTAAAAATATCTGAAATTGCTGACAGATCTAACAAACAATTTTTTTTAACTAACTGCAAAAATCCTTATTAAAGTTGTTAGTTAAAAGATTTTTTTTATTTTGGACTCCTAACTTATGAAATTAAAATCCGAACAATATGAATTTTCTTAGAAATTATAGTCGACAAAATGATTGTTTTCACCAAGATATTTGACTTAATTGAATATAATTTATACATATTGCAATAAAAGAATGTCTTCTTTATAAGATAAAATTTAAAAAATCAACTAAAGTATCTCTATTATTTTTCTACAATTTTTTTAAAAGTACTATAAAACACTGCGCGCGACCCGATTCAAATCAGTCGGCAGCGAGCCTTTCCAGAGAGAGGACATGTTGCTGGGCGCTCTCTTGTTGACCTCTGCTGTTCATAGTAAAAGGATAGCGCAAGCTACGATAGATCGAGTAGATTTTGACTTGCGTTAAATTGAATAAGCGCTCTTAATTGTAATTGCATGTTTTTAGTAATGACATACTTAATAAGCACATATTTAATACTTACATAAATTTCATTGGTACAATGAACTTTGCCGCGAACAACATCAACTGCAATCCACTCTTCTAATTCTTCCACAAACACTTCACACCAGACATCTATACGGTCTGCGGGTAATTCGTCATCGGTGGAAACAATACGACAATCAATTTTACGACTACTACTTGGTTTTGGACTTATTTTAGTTGGTTTGAAATCTTCATCACTGTCACAATCTTTTTTATTTGGTGACTCAACTGGTAAGTAATCACTGTCTTCATCTGATTCCTGCTTTATTTTTCCTGAAATAATTAATGTTGAGAAGATTAAATAGAAATAGTTCTTACATTGAATAAAGATAATTAAATTGATATAAAAATTACATAGCATTCACATATTATTGGTATTACTGAAACTGATAAATTGTTTTTTATAGCAGTAAATGCAACAGCCAGGGCAAGTAGCAATTTTAAAGAATGTTGGTATTCAATACATAAATGAGAAGTCTACAACAAGTATTTGAATTGTTGCAGTTTTTATTAATTTGGATTCAACAACTAATTTTTAAATGAATGGTAAATTATGTTAAACAGTACCTTTGACTTTTCCTACTTTAGATTCTTCCTTTACTGCTCTGACCCTTTTTTTGATAATATTGACCAAATCTTTAGTAACATCATTTTTAGGGTTTGGTTTTTCTTGTTTGATATCTCTATGGCTAATCCTCTGACAGTCTTCTAATAAATCTGCCGATTTTTTATTTCGGCCTACTGAGGTCTTTTTCTGTTCCTTAGGTGAACCAGTTGTATCAAAATATTTACTTTTAATTGTAGAGCCTGGAGCACTTTTTGTTCTTGTTTTGACTTTTTCAATCTCATTTTTATTGGTAGGCGGATCTGACGTTTTATTTCTTTTTCTCTTTTGCAATGTTTCTTTTGATGTTGTGTCACTATTTTCAAAATATTTGCTGGATACGGTTTCGTTTTTTTCATTTGTAACATCAATTTTTGGAGGATCTACAGAATTACTACTTTCTGTTGATATGGGCGCTTTTTTAGCATTTCTAGTAGTTCGACTTGGTTTTTTGGTGGTATTACTTTCCTCAATATTGTCACAATCCTGTTTTTGGCGATTAAGACTTAATGACTTTCTTGGCTTTACTGGATTGCTACTGGCACTAGTATTTGCTTCTGGTTTTTGCTCTTTTAATCTTGTATTAGCCCTTTGTGGTTCTGTGCTCTGTGGAGTATCAATAGTGTTGGGTTCAACTTTATTTGTATTTTTTGTATTTGTTCTCCTGGATCTTTTAGGAGGTGAGACATCCTTATTTTCTTCATTATCCTCAATAGTATGTTTATTATTATTTTTTGCAACATTTTTTGTTCTTCTAGTTCTACTTGATGGCAAATCATCATTACCATCCACTTGCATAATATCTTCCATTTCAATATCACTGTCACTACTATCATAGGTACCATCCAATTGAGGTATATTTTTCTTTCCTGTTTTCTTAGACTTTGTAACTTTATTTTGTGGCTCTTTTTCTGTATCTTTAGTCTCTGGTGCATCTTTAGTTTTCAATGATAATGAACATAATTCAGAATTGGGAGGCCTAATGGGCAATGTAACGAAATTAAAAATAACTCGACACTGCAACCCAAGTGATCTGAGCATTGCTACAAAAACATAAACCATATATTTCTTTGTAGTGAATACTCTCTTTTTAATTTGTTCTAATAAAATCTTTATCAATGTGGGGGCTTTCGGACGGAATTTATTTTCATGCTTGTCTTGATTTATTGTGACTTTGTCATGATACCATGATGTTATTTGTTCAACATATTTCATATCAACTCTTTCACCAGGATAGCATTCCTTTGAAGGTACCAAAGATAAGGCAGCTGCCAACATTGACTGATCATTTAATACTTTGCTAACATAATTTCCATGTCCAAGCCAGCACAACACATGTACTTTGTGCATAAAAACTTGTTGTTCTTTTTTTACTCTATTTATTTTTCTTTTCATCATCATTTCTACATCAACCTTTTTTGACTTCCTACACACTAAATCTGGTATATCTACTACAAGTTGTAATCCTTGCTGTGGTATTGTAGATTTGCTTTCTGAAAAATTTTGACGGGTTTTTAATAGTAAAATAATAAATACATGACCACACATATAAAAAAACAGGTTTGCATCAGTATTAAGAACAAAATTTTTACCTTTTACTTCTTCCCAATCCTCCATTTCTGACTCACTGTCATCTAACACTTTCTTTGCTTTTTTCTTAGATTTTACTGCTTTTCCTGGCAGAACTTCCTCTCCGAGAGCCAGAAGATCCTTAACATTTGATTCATTCTTGTCTTGTTTCATAGTATAATTTTCAATTGACATCTTAGTTTCCTCAATTTTATTTTTATGTTTCTCCAGTTCTAAAAATGTCTTTTTAGCAATATCTTCACTTTCTTGCTTTTCGTTATTTGACCACACCTGAAACAGTCATAAATTCAACTTTATTAAAATTACATAAAGACCTGAAAGCTATAAATTTTCATTAGATTAAGTTAAAATTCAGTCAATTAACTTTACAACCTTGATTACAATATTATCATGGATATTTTATTTTACAGAGAGTCATTCAACAAAACTCACAGGAACTATATACTATTGCATATAAACAATGGCCGCTTTACAAAACAGACTGAGCCTCTAATATTGAGATATTTGTAATGTTAGTGTCTCTGATTATAGTATAAATGTAACTTACTATGACAGGCTTGCAAATAATAATATAGCTATAGCTTTACAACGGTCTTTATACATAAGTACTGCATACTTTTGCGAAATACACTGGGGTTAATAATTATAAATAAATTATACTAACATCTTTGTATTCCACATTTGAATTGTTGTCATCATCTGAATCTTCATTTTCTTTGGTAAATATTGTTTTTGGAATGTTCTTTTGTATGCGCTTTTTAGGCTCATCATCATCGCTGCTATCTGAAAGTCATAATAATATACTTTGTTTTAATTATTTACATATTAAAGTCTACACAATGCTACCAGATCCCTTATTGTCACAATTTTTGTTACACAGGGTTGTAAGTTTCAGTTCAATCCAATCCTTGAAAAGAAACGAGGTTTGAATGATAATTCTAATCATGTTTGTACAGTTGGATCCAAATAAGAAAATACGACGAAAAAGATTGACTTTTAGCAAATTTTAATTGTAAAAACATTTAAAATCTACCTACTTATCAGTGATTGATTGATTTCATTTTAAAACTGCCTATTACTTATTTAGTTTTAAGTTATAAATCAATAAAGTGGTTTATTATTATAAATTGTTTAGATTTTGAGATCTTGAAAACTTCAGTAGCATAATATTGGTTATACCTACTATGCTACTGTAGTTTACTTTAATAATTTCATATAAATATTAAAATGCATACCACTTTCAGAGAGATTGAGAACTGAAGGTAGCAGCTTATCAGCATCAGTTAAATCTTTTACCGTAAATGTTGGAATATCACTCATATCCGTCTCAGTGTTATTTTCAGTTTGTTTTTCAATAGCATTGAGAAGCGATTTTGTAAACTTAAGTTTATTGGGTTTTTTGGACATTTTATTTGAACATGAACGAACATTATTCGTTTTTTTCTTATTATTTTTAAATTCATCCGCGGATTCTGAAGCATTATGGTAGTCCTCTTCTTCTTCTTCGTCCGAGCTTGAATGTTCTGAAATAATGGCTTCGGAACCAGAGTCACTAAAATCTCCCGCGTCTGCGTCACTATCATCTTCATCTTTATATACAGTTTTTATAACTTTTTTCCTTGTTGAAGGCATTTCAACAATGGTATTTTATTTAAATTAGTGGGAAGTACAATATTTTTAATTTTCAGAACTGATCGAATTTAAATATTGTTGTGAATTAATGTACAATGTGAGCTTAAACCTTCAGCCAATAGCATTTTTGTTGATAAAATTATATAAAATCTGATTGGAGCAAAACGATAACTTGTTATATTTTTGACATATTATGACATTAACGCAACAGTGTTACTATCTACAAAATAACAGAATTCTAGTTTTATCTTCATAAGTTAATACAGATAACCAAAGACGTTGATATAGAACATGTCAAGGAACATAGGAACATGTATTACCACAGACAAAATAATATACCATCTAACTGTTACCGGAAGTTTTAAATTTAGCAGATTATTTCATTGCGTGCATGTAACAAAAAACATCTGTAATCAGTAAAGTTTACAGTACATTTCAATATTTTTATTTTGTATTTTTTAGACTACTCGGCACCTATAATTGCTTTGCACTCACAGTTTGCACTACTTACTATAATACCTACCTCGTACCTACCTATGTTACGAGCATCCTTGTTAGTTGTTGCTGAAGTCTACTTTACATATTTTAATATTATATTATGAACAGTTATTAATTAATATAATAACGGGATCGAATGCAGTATCCCTATCACTTAAACATAAATTTTATTTTAACACGAGAATTCCACCCACGGCCTTGTTCACGTGGACTACAAAATTTTTAACTCCGTAGGGCGTAGATTTTTGTAGAAAAGACAAGATAGTATCTTGTCTTAAGAGCAAACAAAAGAGCCGTTTTTCCATGTAACAAATTACAAACGTAGTCCCCTGTTTCCTCCCTGGATTATACCACTAGATGACTAGAGCAATATATTTTTTACTATTAATCTTTGGTAACTTTATCCTTGTTCCTACGTTTTCCTTTTTGTCATATCTTAATTATTAAAAAAGATATGAATCTTTCAAAACGTAAGAAATAGAACAGATTTTCCGTCCGTCCGTTATGTTCCGTCTTCCATAAAACTAATTTTTGAACATTATAATATAAAAAAAACAAAACGTAGGAACATAGCCTATCATACTTTTCTCTACTAAATTATAAAAAAAATAATTAAATTGGTCCAGTATTGGAGGAGGAAACAGGGGACTACGGAACGTCGAATTTGCGGCTTGAGGAGTTGAGGCATAGCGCGACAGCAATAGATATTATAGGAAGACCTAATTTTGAATTCTCTCACTCGTTTTGTTGGCTCTTAACTGCAGCAGTAGGTACCTATCACCAATATTATAAAAAGGAAAGATGCTATCTATAGAGTAATAGAGGTTATTTCATTTTTAAAGACTGACTGTCGAATTTATTTGTTTCCCTTTATGAATATTAAATAAACATCCCTATTATTTTTTTTTTAAATATGTTTATGGTCACTTCAACATGCCGGTTTCCTCACGATGTTTTCCTTCACCGATTATAGCAATTATTAGGTACCTACTCTTTAAAATCAGTCCCTGTTTTAATCAATCAAGATGTACCTACCTAGAAATTTTTGGTAACGATTCCGATTATTTATTACGATGATATAATATCTTATTTTTGGTCATGTTAAGCTAATGTCACACCCCGGACACTCCATACAAAATTATCGTTTTGACAGTCACACTGTAGAGACTGCAAATGTGTGTGTTAACGCTTTATGGTTGGCACATTTTTGACTAGCGTAAAAAAATTCGCGTTTTTCTGATGAAATACATCCGTAAACAGCACAATATCTAACCATTTTCTACGAAAAACGATAATCACAAATCCAAAATAATAAAATTACTTTAAGTCAATTTGATTAATGTTGTCAATCTTCGTTGAGTATCGTCCCTGTAGAAAAATGTAAACCATTTTTAGACTGATCGTGCGGGGTGAGGTAAGTGTTTAATTTTGGCGGGAGGCGGAGAGTGTCCGTTCTGTAGCGTTTAGCTACTATTATGTATTCTGTGCCAATGTTGAGCATGTCAAAAAATTTAAGTCCCGTCTTCAGCAATGAAAATGATGTCGCTTAATACCTCTCCCTAATTTGATGGAAGTATACAATGGATACATATTTGTTTATAATTTTTATTCTTCACAAAACTTTCCGTAATGCGTCAAAATATTTATATAATAATAGCCTTGTAGTAATGCATTTTTATCTAAATTAATAACATTATTATTTCAATTCCGTAGATATATGAAAAATAAATAAAATATAGATTTCATGGATTTGGAAAATCATTTCTTTGCAACACATTCGAATATTGTCAAAACAAATTATTCTTTGACATTGTCAATCGTTATGATACCGACGTTTGATCTCGACAAGATTTCGAAGGCCCTTCTCCCATTACGCTACCGGTATCCTACACGTCCGCGACTAGTATAGTTGGTCGCTTTTGCGTCGCGTTTCACGCGTATCTCTTCGGTAGAAAGATAAAAAATTCTTATCATCATGTTGTAGTTCTCGTGCGGCTATAAAAACTCTACAATTTATGTTTCTTTCAATATATGGATGAATCCAGTACCTACTTCCTACTTTTACGTCGTCACTGGAATCGCTCGACATAGCGTCCGTCTACAAAAACGAGGCACAATAAAAATAATGATGAATTTAGTCATTTTTCAGTCGCTTAATATGCGAGCATCGGGCAGCGAGCAAATATCTAACTAGTATTCTACTCGAGTATCGTATTCTAGAAGTATCGTAATGGGAGAAGGGCCTTACGGTTTGTGTGGGTTTGTAGATACGGTTGATAATGTCGGAAAAATTATAGATTATTATAATTTTAGAATAAAAAAGATATTTCACACTTCCGATGCTACATGATTTAACGCAATATTGTTTTCTCTTATTTAATGTTATTGCAATTAAAATAAAATAAACAAATAATGTTTTATTTTTAAGATGGTTTCAAAATTTTATTGAAAATGTTAAGAAGCCTCTTATATTATATTAAATAAATATTAAAATAGTGTACTGCTATCTGCATTTATTCAGCCTAAATTATTGCATTCATATTCGATTAATTTCTTTCTGAACTTCTAGGATAATAAAATTATACAGATGAATACAAATAAAAAAACGATCGAATTAAGAAAAAATTTACTAGAAAAATTTAATTTAACAGTTTATAATAGCGTAGTTGAAAATTTGGCTCAAAACCATCATCTCTCATCAACATAATTCTAGTAACTTGTTCATCTGTGAATTATAAAATTTATAGATAAATATTTATATTTATTACATAAATAATCGCCCGTGAACCGCTAAATCAATTGCATAATTATAATCATCCTTTGCTAATTAACTGTAATAAAATATACAATGATGCACATAATATAATATAATATAATAATACAAGCTAAAAATACAAGTGATACAAATTATCCGTTCCGTCCTTAGTTTTAGTTCCGTCCGTTTCTATGATGTCTTAAAGATTTCTCGAAAGGCTTCGAATTGAGCAGAATTATCTTGTAGAGCTTTTAGAGTCTTTTGATTAGAATTTTATTGCACTTCACAAATAACAAAATATTACTAAACTAAAACTAATAGCTTTAACTATATAAAAACATAACGCAGATTGATATTTTCTTAGGATATTTGTTATCCAATAGATTTATAGGATTTTTAAGAACATAATTAAAAATTATCCTCTTGAAAACACAAAATTTATATTTATTTTGATAGAAATATTATTTTGATTGATTGATGTCAAATGTCAAAAAAGTAAATAAGGAGATTGCCATACATGGAATTTTGGATTCCATAAATATGTAATAAATAGAAAATTAATTAAACGATTGATATAAAAAAATATCGAATTTGATTAAAATTAAATTAACTGCCATGTTTTTTGTGCATAACATGTGCTTTTTTATATGCAATTGTATTTGTAATAATGCGAAAATTTATGTAACTAATTTTAATTTACTATATATTCCATAATATCAAGGTAAATTTCTTGGAAAAACAACACTTAATTTTTTGGTCCATACCATGGACAAATAGAATCTAGAGTATATTTGTCTATGTCCATACTATAGTTACTGAAAATCGTTAGTTACCGACCGATTTCGGTCGAGATCGATGTCGACTAATGTGTCGAGACTACGCCTACAGGAAACTAAATTTGACGAACTTGCGCAAGAAATGTCCGACAGTCTGTCTGACAGCAATTAAGCCTATATCACAGAATACATAATAGTAGCATAGACAAATACTATATTATTCGTCCATGATAGTTATCTGCCGTGATAACTAAGAATGCAGTAATCGCAAAATGGCGGTTTTGAGATAAACGCGGGAAAGACATTTTTACATATTTGAGGAAGATGTTTATATTTTATAGCCCTTGAAATCTATCAATAAAATTGGAAAAAATACAAGCTTTACAAAGATAATTATCTTATATTTCATAAATTAGTATATCCATTAATAATGCGTATTATTGCGTTTAGGTTTAGCATCAGGACATGTGAAAATCACAGGACACTAAGTCTAAATACAGTACTTGCGCTCATTACTGCATTATGTTCTAGCGCATGTTGATTACTGCGTTATTGTTTAGTATTTAATACAGGTTTTTAATGTCCGGGGCTAAGTAGATGTACACATAATATCTTCTCACTTTTACACAGATTTAAAAAAATGCTCTACGGTTGAAACCTACTGCGGGGATATCAAAATTAAACAATTTGTAGAAGAAAATTAAGTTTTATTAAGACAACATTCATTTTAACGTCAGTTAAACTGACATGTATACAGGGTGTAATCGTTAAGTGTGCACAGGCGATTATTCCGTAACTATTACAGATATCAAAAAACTATTAACTGATATTGAAAGTACTTAGCCTAATGAGTAAAATGGCCATAATAAATTTTTAAAAATAAAACGAGAAATATCCAAATTACTATATAATATAGTGCCTGGGGGTCTTCACCTCGGATTAGAGTTATAGTGAATGAATTATTATGATCGATGTGGGATATTGCTTTTTAAACTATAAATTGCAATGTTTACCCAATTTTTTTTTGTGCACTCCATTGTTTCATTGTTTAAACAAATTATTGTGAAAAATTCATGTTTGACCATAGAGGGTGTCCCAAGAAGTAGTGATATATCTACTGAAGCTGGGAGGTAGAGGACATGAAGGGCTATCCGAATCACCCCCATGTATATTATGCGATTTTTCGTATTTTCGGAGTTATGATGTTTTTTTCAAATTTTCACCTATCGCCGAGTACGTAGAGATTTTGATTTATGGTGACGTGAATTATGGCGGTAAATGCTTGATTTTTTTTGTGTGCTAAGCTGAAAGATAGGCTAATTCAGTATAGTAACATTTACTATGGTTAGATCTTCGAATGGAATAAAAAAAAGAATTTAATGCCAAGAAAGACAAAATTACCCAGTATGTTCATAACTTCAAGGGCCCGTAAAAAATAAAATCACATAAAAAATATCCGTTTGGCTTTTTAAAAACTTACTCTATCTATGAGGTAGCTACCCTGAAAATTTCATTTTATTATTCATAAGACTTCAATCGAAAAATTGAAATCTGAAAGTGGTAAGTGTAAAATTTTAATGCAAACAACATAAAACCAATTACAAGGTGTTTAATTACAATAAATTTTCAAAATGACCCCCCCTGTTGCTCACTGCAAGTGCAACATCACCGGAAAAAGTTGTCTTTTAAACGTCTGAATACCCTTTTATTATTTTAATGGTTTCTTCTGCTACTCTCAATTTCCGGGTTAATTCGTCCAAATTGCGGCATTCTCTCGAGTAGACGAGGTCTTTTTAGTAGGTATCTCCATACAAAAAAATGCCGGCGTAGTCAGATTTCATACATCAACACTTCAACTTTGAATGAATCCATCACGAATTTTATAGCCGTCCAGAAATGCGATTATTATCGAGATATCCAGAAAAGGATTTCTGGTATAACCGACTTAGAGACACTTGCAGCAAAATATCATTCGGATTATTATAATTTGCTGAAAAATTCAATTCACCTCAATAATGTTGAAAAGAAAATTAATCTAAGTAGATGCAGCAATGGAGCAAATATACAAGTACCCACATAGAAGATAATGATGATTGCCAATTTACCATGCAAAAGTTGAAAAACGTCATAACTACAGAGCATATCCCGGTAGAAAAAACTATTAAAAAACGACTAATAGAACGCTTTCACGATGATATTATCATTTCAACTAAATATTTGATGTAGGCAACAAAGTTGGTAATTGTAATATATTAAATAAACAGATTTGGTACTAATATATTTTTTTTCTTTTCATTAGTCGTAATTAATTACCTTATTTTTTTAAATGTACTCAATTATAGAGTACGTTTAATTTATAATTAAACCGGCCGAGAAATTCCATTGTACATAGCAGTTGTGGCTCCGCTCTCCCCTCCACGTTTTTCTATCTGTTCGAGATCCCTACTGCTATTTTTATACACAGATATCTTTGAAAAATATTCCTATATGTCTACTCGAATAAAAAAAAAAGAAATATTGTTTAAAGTGAAAATATATGGTCAAACATTAATTTTTCATAACATTTTTTTTAAACAACGAAACAATGGAGTGCACAAAAAAAATTTGGTTAAACATTGCAATTTATAGTTTAAAAAACAATATCCCACATCGATCATATTAATTCATTCACTATAATTACTCTATTCCGAGGTTATACGGTTTTTAATGCTCCAGGCACTCCACTAATATGACGACGACGCACTGATTTGCTTCAACAAAACGCAGCACTGTATCGTACGGTTACGATCTCGCGAACTTTTACTACACACAAATGCAGTAATGTGGAGAACTGCGTTTTGACGTAGCAATTGATCTACAGACATTGGAATAAAATGTTACAGTAATGGCTATTACTGCACTTTGTTTTAGGGTATCTTAACAAGAACTGCATTCTTTTTTAGCACATGTTTAATACGGCGCTTTTTCTTATCATTGATATAGTTTTCATGTAAGTACTGCAAAAATCGTTAGCTAAAAAACATACTTCCGGGTACTTTTTTTATGAAATTATTTTTTTTTCATGTTAATAAACCCCTTGTGATCCCATTTCTTGCAAAAAGTAAAAATCCCAAAAATGTCGATTACTGCATTCTTTGTTATCAGGGCAGTCTGTAGCTAAACGCTACAGTACGGACACTCTCCGCCTCCCGCCAAAATTAAACTTACCTCACCCCGCGCGATCGTGATTAAAATTTACGTAGTAACTAATACTTAATCTGTGATTAAAATGGGCCATATTTTTCTGCAAGGACGATAGTACGATACGCAACGAAGATTGACAACATTAATCAAATTGACTTAAAGTAATTTTATTATTTTGGATTTGTGATTATCGTTTTTCGTAGAAAACGGTTAGATATTGTGCTGTTTACGGATGTATTTCATCAGAAAAACGCGAATTTTTTTTTACGCTAGTCACAAATGTGCCAACCATAAAGCGTTAACACACACATTTGCAATCTCTACAGTGTGACTGTCAAAACGATAATTTTGTATGGAGTGTCCGGGGTGTGCCTATATTAAACCTAGTTACAAAAATATTATCACAACTCACACATGAGAGAGTTCTCACATAATTTACTCATTATCAGGTCTTATTATAATTGCCTAAGATAATTGCAATCTAAAGGCCGAAACTTTGTGATGGAGCTTTAGAACTTTTCTATGTAAATTAATAAAAAAATATATCTAAATTTCACTAATGGAAAACTGTTTTGTGTTTGTTTGAAGAATAGTAAATTGTCTGAATCAATTCCGTTAAGTGCTTTTCAACGGAGCTTTATAGCTTGTATATCTTGCAATGTTGAGTGGATGAATTAGATGAATAGATAGAAGGTACCTATATAATATATATAAAAGACAGAAGCGGTAGGTTCTTTTTCTAATAAGTAGTGATAATATGTGTACATAGTTAAACTTTTCACTAAGAATATACTTATGGAAGACTCATCAGAATCTTCCTTGATTCCTAACAAATACTATAAATGCGAAAGTAAGTAGGTATGTTTGTTTGTATGAATTTCATTCACGGCGCGGGCGCAACGCAGCGATTTTGTGATATGATTTTAGTTTCTATTAAGTAGGAAGATAGAAAATGGCATAAGCTCCTTAATATCCCAGTAAAATATATCATTTGACCACAGGAAGATAATATTTGAATCACATTTGAATCGATCCGACACTTATCAATTCCAATAGATGGCGCTATATTAAAAATGTGGTATATTATGACAGTACCTATGTAATAAAAAGTGTTAACAATTTTTTGAAACCACGCGAGTGGGCCTAAAATTAGTAATTTTATAGGTAAACATAATTCAAAAGTATTATTTGTATGAGCAAACGAGCTAGGAAGTAAATATTTTTTTTTATATTGATAATACTAAGATACCCACCAAATATGAATTTTTGAAATTAGCACTACATATCTACTACATAATTGGCAAGGTGGCAGTCGAAAAATAATTCTAATATTGGAGCACTTTAGGTCGCTTTTCAAACCGTTCTGAAAGTAGTATCCAACATAAAGCATAAACTAACATAAATAACTTCAATTGTTTGCTGCCTTATTGTTAACTTTAATTACATTTTGAATTAATTTTGTAATTAAAACGGAAGCTAGAGCGCGGCGCGTGAAGTTTAAGTGGCTGGAAACGGATCGACCCCGCACTGGGGTGAGGTGGGGTAGAGAAGGCTTTTAGATGCAATCTCTTAGTGGATTAATTAATTCTGAGGTGCCAGTTATCTCCTGTTATCATTTATTAAAGTTCTGTAAGGACGTATAAATATCTGCGGGGCATACTGTCTTCGGATATCAAGACCGTGTTGCGTATTGTGGAGTTATTGATATGTCGTTAAATGTAACATGAGATGCGCGAGCATCACCTGGCGTGATGAAAATAACGAATTCACTATGCTTCAAAACAACACTCTGTTGGTGCTACATTATGCATGAAGCACTCCATTTGCTGATCCGCTCAGGAGTCCTGCTCGCGGCCCGTTAAGCGCCTACATTACTTACATTTTCGTATTGATTTTCAACAGTAATTTATTGGAAAACGCACAGCAGTTATAAAACAAAGAGATTCCAAACTAAATAACGTTTTCTACTTGCCGTCTTCGTGTAAAGTAAGTATGAATTATAAATACTTATTTGAAAATGAATGTTCTGCTACATCTTTACGTACCTATTTACTAAGTGACAAATAACATTTTTGCAAATATTTTTTTCTATCATTTACCACGAAAATGGCCTTATTCTTATAATCCATACTAATATTATAAATGCGAAAGTAACTCTGTCTGTCTGTCTGTTACTCAATCACGCCTTAAGGGGCCGGCGGACGACAATTTTTCCATACAAACGTAATACCAAAATTATTTTCAGTTTGAGCATATTTCCACTTTATTGTGCTGTTATTCGGAATAAGACAGTATTTATCTAGGTTCCCATATTATTTTTATTGCAAAATACTTAAATACAACGAATTGTAAACGATTTGTATTTCTCACATTTTTTAAGTATAAATGATATGTTTTCTACTCATCCATTCTGTGATAAAAACGGCAATATTCTTAATGTAATGTAATTCGAAACATGGCTTACATTGTTAAGTTACACAATACGCAAAAAAAATTGGAAAAGCATTGAGTTTTCATTCATCATTTTTGGTATTACGGCACACGTTCAAATTAATCACAAATTTTCATCGGTCGTTGTGCTGTCGCATCAAGCATAATATACAGATACATACAGTAAACTTCATAGTATAGAAAAAAGTTTGTATGTGTTGGTAATATTTTCGATGTGTGAAAACCACGTCACCACTTTGTCAAGCACTAAGCCTGTCAAACTATTTTCTTTTTCATCCTAAAACAAAAAGGAGGTTCTATGCTCGTATAATAATAATTTTAATTTATTTTTGCGTATTTTGTGTTTTTTAGTTTAATGTAATTTATCGTTTTAAATATAATTTAGTAGGTATACCTACATACAAGTATTGTTAATTCTGGTTTAAAATAATTATTTTAATAATTATTTTAATTAAAATAATTTGCGCCTGTAATCTATACATATAATAAATCTGTAGAAGGGTCAATTCTTTACATTGAAAATATTGAAAAAAAAAATAAATAGCATGTTACTGGATCGATACCAAACCCAAATATATGATTAAAAAAATTTTTGTCTGTCTGTCTGTCTGTCTGTACGTGAAGACATCACGTGAAAACTAACGGTTCGATTTCGATGAAACTTTGTATAATTATACCTTATTATCCTGGGCGTAAAATAGGATACTTTTTATCCTGGAAAAGTACGTAGCAAAAATTAAATTAATTTTTCAGTTTTATCCATAGATGTTGTTCTATAGAACCGCGAACACACGTTGCG
Source organism: Colias behrii (assembly GCA_029959065.1). Taxonomy (NCBI): domain Eukaryota; kingdom Metazoa; phylum Arthropoda; class Insecta; order Lepidoptera; family Pieridae; genus Colias; species Colias behrii. The sequence goes on along the minus strand of JARWMC010000005.1, from coordinate 7,097,318 downwards.
TATTATTAGCCGTATTGGGTCCAATAGATATTTATAAGATGTCATTGTAGGTAAGAGTTACTCAAAATGGAGAAATAAACCAGCCACGCGAAGACCGACATCCGCGCGGACGGAGTCGCGGGCGGAAGCTAGTCACTACATATATTAGCAACATAATAAATTTTCTAGTGTATCAATTTTTTCTTCTACGAATTTATTTAGGTAGCTCAGTCGGCCGCGAAAATTCCAATATTTTAAATATTTTTTTAAAAATCGTGTTTTTAAAATAAAACTCTGGGTGTTCTACTCGTGCAAAGAGAAGCTCCTTAGATATTTCCGATAAAAAAAGGATCAAAGGATGTCACTTTTTTGCGCCTAAAAGAAAAAACATATAGTGCGTTGTGCGTGCGTATTTTTTTGCCAATTGTATTGTAATATTTCTGACTAGCTTCCGCCCGCGTCTCCGTCCGCGCGGATGTCCGTCTTCGCGTGGATGGTTTATTTCTCCGTTTTGAGTTACTCTGACAATGACATCTTATAAAAAAAAAGAATCCACTGCGGGTAACGCAACGTGTGTTCGCGGTTCTACAGAACAACGTCTATGGATAAAACTGAAAAATTAAGATTTATTTTTTTCCACGTATTTTTCCAGGATAAAAAGTATCCTATTGTATGCCTAGGATGATAAAGTATAATTATGCCAAGTTTCATCGAAATCGAACTGTTAGTTTTCACGTGATGTCAGCATATACAGACATACAGACAGACAGACGGACAGACAAAAATTTTTTTAATCACATATTTGGGTTTGGTATCGATCCAGTAACACCCCCTGCTATTTACTTTTTCAATATTTTCAATGTACAGAATTGACCCTTCTACAGATTTATTATATGTATAGATTATTATATTTGCGAAAAAAATGTACCCTGATTTTTACAGCCAGATTTTTTGTTCTACAAAGCCCAGATGTTGAGATATTATTGAAATTGAAGATATAAGTGTTGTAGAGAAATTTCCTAAAAACGCATTGCTATTCTGCACATACACTTACGATTGCCCAAAGTTTGCTGCAAAAATATTGTAAATAAGAAACGATAAATTCCTAAATAAAAAGAAATGCGTTTGTCAATATGAATGAATGGTACACTCACACAACTACGTACACTATTCACACAAATTCACGCGCGGCTTCGCAGCGTGGCGGGAATTGTGTAACAGAGACAACAATATTCGAGCGTATTTTGCCTTCATTTCGAATTGCAGTTGGCAGCGGCCTCCGCCGGACTCTTAACTACTGAACCAATTTGCATGATTTTTGGTATAGAGATATTTTGATACCCGAGAAAGGACATAGGATAGGTTTTATCCCGGAAATCCTACGGGAACAGGTTTTTCTTTGAAAACGCGGGCGAAGCCGCGGGCGGAAAGCTAGTATTATATATTTTTGCAGGCAATGGACACTATTGATTTCAAATATATGAGACAAGGGGAGTTAAAAATGCAATATTAATGCACTGCTGAGTGGTGGCTTGAGTGCATTTACTTAATGGTTTGCAGGCAAAATGTTTACTTTGTCGACAACAGGAAAAAAGTCGCTTAAAGTTGCCTTTTTATTAGAAGTCATTATCAAATATTTATACATCATTATATGTATCTATACGTATACCCAAAAATGTAGGCAACTCATTGAAATAAAAAGTATTTCTGTCAACCCTACGTAAGGAGAGTAGGATACATTACCGGAGTGGAAAAGTTAAAAAGCTTAAATGTATCTCAGCATGGCTAAAAGTGTCTGACAAAAGTTCGAGTTCAATTTTAAAAAGCTCCATTACAAAACATCGAGATTCGCTTCCGCCACACCGACGTCGCTAACATACCTAACGTTTTAACGGTGTGATCTGAATTAGCTGCCCGGACTTTATATTTCTCGTAAAAACCACAATTCGAAAACAACCTGTATTTATATGTAGGCATAAATGTTCAAAGAGAATTTTATATTATGACTACGTTCATGTTTTGTGCAACGACGTCATAAGTTTTGTGTCTTGTACGCGACACATAAATTAATTTGTTTTTAGACACTTGAAAGGAAAGAGAATATATTGTATTTTTCTGTATATGATATAATATCTGTAAGTATATGATAAGCCAGTCAAAGCCAATATAGCTAGGCTATAGAGCCACTTTTGAATTTTCGTATAATGCCACGTGATTTTGCCATAAATAAATTTCCAAGATTGATCCAAAGGTCAAGTTGGTGGTGTAGGATTCATCATTAGATAAGATACTTACGTCTTATTGGTTACTTATGATGGTCCAACAACGTGACCACGTCAAAAGTTTTCGTCGATATTGCTTTGCTGGTTATTTTCATCCAAACGCGATTTTCAAAGCGAGAATTTATTGAAAATCACGATTATACTCAATCACCTACCCAATCACCCTACACATGAAATAATCAATAATAAAATGAAATAATCATGACACTATTAATTATCATATTCTAATTGCATCCAACTCCAAATCGTGCTAAGATTTGAGTGATTTAAATCGGGCCACCACTCGCCCCAGTGAAAACCTCTGCCACCGTGTGGGACGCTAAACTTGAATTCGTTATGTGAATTCATAATATGTACTGCGAACGAAGTGTTTTGATCCAAGTATTCCAGACCATAAGTACCTACTTACGTCCTTCTTACTGTGGCTAGGTAAATAAATAAATAACATCAATTTATAAAATACTGATGACAATAGGCATAAAATAATACCTATCATTTTTAAGTGGAAAAGGTACATTAGGTACATTTCAATTAATAATTTTTTTTTGAATCCAATAACAAAACAATAACCAATATTTCATTCATTGTTTCGGAGTTAGTGTTTGGTTTGTGTCCATATACTTAGTAGGTACATAATTTTGTTTTTATAATTTTATCTAGTAGCATTAATAAAATAATAGGTAATTTCTAACAGATCCTTACAAATTATCTGAATAATTAAAGAGTTTAATATAATAAGGATAATTAATCATGTTAGTAAAAATCATGTGATTATTCTACACCTTCAAACAACTATCAAAAAGTGTCGAACGGTGTATATTAGCGTTAGCACAAGCACCTTCACATAGAGCAAAGTAAGTTGAATTTGAGAAGAGTTGTAAGGCTTTGGCTCCGAGATAGTGCTTTTAGGCCCTAACCCCGGGGGTGATGCAGTGGGTCCGTGGAGCTTCTTAAAATGTTTTCACTTATGTATATGTGGGAATACATTACCCTGCCTCCGGGTTACTTGAGGAGCGCACACTTATTTTTAACACAAAATTGAAGTGACATAAAGCTTTCAGTTTAGACTGGGTCTCTGGTGTATTCAATTACGTTTTCTTCGAATTTGAAAGAACACTAATTTATAATTTTTTATTTATATGGCTACTAAAGTGTAATACTTAGTTTCTAACATATCTACTGTATAATATTATTTTTGTGCACATTATAATCACTTCCTAATGTATTATTATAAGCTTAATGTAGAGATTATTTTATAATATCTTTTTTCATCTTCAACCGAAAACCTTAAATAAAATCAAAAAGTCAAAACATGTTTATTTAAGTAAACATTTACAAGTGAAAATCATTCTTTTAAAATTAAAAATTTATTATTCCATTTTGTATGATATTATATATGAATAATTAAGTTGGGCTAACCCGCAAATGCATCGTAACATTTTGTTTAATATGCTTTTGTTCGTATAATGTTCCATTATATTCGTTACAATAATCACTTAGCTTAATTACTGGCTTTAATTACCGTCGATCTCGCCGGTTCAAATTACGTACTCTAAAACGCATTAGCCCCTGACAGCTGGAGATTATCCGTCTAAGCGCCGACGGGCCGGCCGCGCTCTGCGGGACCATTGCTATAATGAAATTTAATGAGCCTTAATCACCAAAGACTTAATGAAGAGACTCCAGAGATAAGTGCCCATACTCTCTGTAATAAGTATATAGTCTATGGCCCATACCCATCTATGAGCGACAAAAAACAAATAAAGCACGATGCTAAAGTAACTCCATTCACTTTTGGAATCGTAAAGCATTTCGTATGTGAGCATCTAATAGGATTACGGTGCTAAAAGGTTTTGTTATTCTAATGCGTTCAAATGTAGAAACCTCACTTTACCATTTATTAACATATACGTTTTAAAAGCAATGATCTTATGTTGTTTGTTCATCAGTTGCATTAACCATATGTCACGTAAAGCTCGTAAGCTTACATAATGGATTATGTAAATATGCCCTAATTCACGACCAATTGAAGTAATTGGCAAAATCGTATATTCTATATTAAATGCAGTCTTAGGAATAACAATAGCATGTAGTGGGTATCTTGTTAACTGATTAGAGGCAGCCGAGTGGTGTCATCTCAGAACGTTCCAATTACCGGCAACGGGCGAGGACGGGTGCGGGGACACAAGGGGGTGCGAATGATCCATTTCGAAAACTAATTTAGAGTTGGCAACTAAACAAAGAGCACTTCTCGCAGATAATAATTAACGCTTGCGGTAAAGTTCCACTAAGTCTGTACTGGCTAAACCTCACCACGCCATCGAAAGAGTTAATTAAATATTTTTTCCGGTTCGTGATTATTAAATAGACAATGAATTTCCGAATCAGTATTAATTATATGTTTGTTGATAAATTTAAATAACCTTCAAGTTTTAATTAAAAAGTCCGAGTAAGACTGTCATGTTAATTAAAGCCATTTCATTAATGTAAAAAGAAACCCAAATATAAAACCAGTCCTTAAAATAAAAATAAAAACTAATTAATTAAATAATTCTGTAAACAAAAATATAAATTGTAGTTCATAATATTCTATACAAGATGAACGATGAATGTCCACAAGCAAAAATAACTTTATAATAAAAATTTAAACATCGTCCTTAAAAGGTACGAATGATTTCAATGTTGAATCAGGCACTTTTTCTCAATACGCAAGAGAGTGGAGGCACGTGGAGGGATCGCGTTATGTTAAAGTGAATGTCTCTGTCTTTGAGTGCGTTACCGCGCGGCCCTTGTCCAGATAAAAGCTTCTCCATTGCACGAAAAAGCACTCACTCCAAATATTGATTTGTTACTTCGCTGCTACTAAAACGGGATACATAATATGCTGGTTTGTTGCTTTTTACCAAGCCTTACGGGTGATGGTTAAGTTTGTAACTTAAATATTTTATGGAATTGTTATTCCTTTTAGCCGTCTCATGATATGATGGTACTAACCGTTTCATTGTATAGGTACTTATTATTTTTATTCTTAGTTTTGTTGATACTCTTTATTTTTTTATCCTATACTCACATTCTGACGTTGAATTTATTGGGTAGCAAAGACTGGATTAGATTAGTTAAGCCTTTTTTCACGTTTGGTTTAAAAGTAGTCTTAAAATTGCGCTGCTAAATTGGTAATAATGTTTACCATAAATAAATAGTCTCTTGTCTAATTGAATTTCAAGATTTTATCAAGAAACTGAGTTATCAGTGTATCTTATCAAAAAGTAACAGCAGTGCCGGGCGCGGCACGCGGCGGGCCGGCTAACTTAAATCCTAATTAACTACTTGATTAGAAACGAAATAAAAACCTCGTAATCTTAATTGGTATTTTTAATCAAACTTGAACGCTGCCAGACAAAATTATTTTATAGATCTATTATTTACGACTATATTCGCAAAAGTAATGATCGAAGAGACAAAATAGTATCTAAATAAAATCCCTTTATAGTATTTTCTTGTTTGATTTTACGCAAGTATAATACATTTAGAAATTAAAGATTTTAACGGATTTAAACTGCGATTTATTCATTATAATATTATAATCACGACCCCATAAAAATTTTTAATTTCTAAAATCCCTATATTCAGATTTTTAGTTATTGTATGTATATATGTATTACCGAAATAGGATCTATTTTTTTAAATGTAGTGAAATACTTTATTTCTACTTAGGTATTTCTTTTAACAAGTTAAATTAACAAAAAATTGACATTAGTTAAAATATACGAAAGATTGCAAGAATTATAAACGTGAGTTAATATTATACAGCATTTATATATTATATACTGATCACTGTTGAACGCAAATGAGTAATTAACCAATTCGCACTCGATTCATTAACGGCTTATTCAATCGGACTTGTCATTAAATATAAATATCGCTCCTACATCAATTAGTAAAGTGTTATGCTCTTAATGTTAAGTTGCGCTAATGATTTCTCGTCGGTTCAAACACGTTGAGAATTTTCTTATTAAAAGAAGAATTAAGGGATTTCTTTATTAATACTACGGAGCACTAATTGCAGGGTAGGTAACCTTCATTTAGTCGTGACGCCCCCGCTGGAGGCCGGCCAGGGCCGTATGTAGCCCCCGTAATAATGTACCAACAATGTAATTAAGAACACTCATAAATTACAGCAGAAACTTAACCACAAATATACGATCTACTTATTACGCGATCTAACGTACGTACCCATATGTACCTAGATATGTTTATTACCTATGAGCCCGGTCTGATCGGAAGGTAGTCATGGTAGAGTTAACATATACTCTGAAGTATTCCTAATGTTATTTGTGACAGATTTTTCCTAATGAACGCTTAAATTTTTAATTTCTTATAAAAACAATTAGGTAATTGAAACACTTCAAATATCGAGCTGAATCTGTATGATTATTTCAAAGAAATTTTTATACAGATAGCATTAGCTATTTATTACATCGAGAAAATAATATCATTAATGCTTTTATAATCACTCACATAATATAAAATACGGGCCTGGCAAGCAATTACAGTACCAATTACTTATTAACTTTCAACCGCCCTTAATGGTTTCCGTATTAAAGCAAAAGTTGAATGTTGCTCTAGAATCATGCAATAATCCTGTTTACGCTTAATGAAATTACCATTTATAATATTAAATGTGTTATTTCGGTCTGATTATTAAAACGAAAAACATTTCTTTTCCTTCAAAGTCAGAACCAGTTGTCAAGCTAATTAATTAAATGTCAGTTTTTTACCATTGAGTTTTTTACCTTTCAAATTGAGAGTAACTGTTATCTTAATATGTAATCTGTTTTCAGTTTTTGATAACCAAGGCCACTTCCTTTTACAAAAGTTAATTATAAATCTATTTTCTATAATAATTTGCCAATTAAAATTAAATTAACTGTATAGAACAGTGTAGTTGTTACAAGTTCTTTGGAACCTCGTTTATTACCTGAAAAAGTAATAATGTAAATTTATAAAGAATAGAAAAAATTCGATCACGAGGCGGGAGTGCGGGACCAAGGGACATTTATATTTATAAAGCATTTGAATGCCATAAAACCAAAAATATCAAATTCAAAGTAATAATGTTCAAATATTATTTACGTTAAAAATTACTTTAAATAGATATAAAGCATTATGAATACAACAAAAGCTCCCCTCTTCCATTTTAATAAACTACCGTAAACGTCAATTACACGCGTTAATATGAATGTAAAATGATGTCATAATTTACTTAAATGAATTAAGGCACATCGAATAGTAGCGCGTTACTCGTAAGTGGCTACAATAAAGGCTTCGCTACATTAAGCTTCCGCTATTGCGCCGTTAGCGAGATAACGAGACCGAATGCCCGCACCGCACATAATTTATACCGTCCGTGCTCGTTAAAAACTTATAAAGACGCACATTGTTAGTGGACCCAATATTCGCGGCTCCCCGAAGAGAGCTATCGATGGAAAACCCAAACTACTCGCAAGGATCATGTATAACAAACAATCGACTTATCCATCAATATTATAGTCATGATTTGAATAAATTACGAATTAATTTGTAAAGAATATGAAAGGAATACATAAAATTGTGATTAATTTAATTGAAATTAACACAATATTAATTACTATCAAAAATCTAAACAATGAAAGGTAATCAAAACCACACCACGTACGGTCTATACCTATGTTTCATTGGCTATTTATTCATTTAACAGCCCTAACAGCTATAATTATTTCCAGAGTCTAGTATTCAGGGCAACTAAATAAGGTAATATAATTTCTAAAGCTTATAAAGAACGTAATGGAAAACTCGTGTGCTGATCCAATCTGCCGCGAAGCTTTTAGGCCGACTAGCTGAGTGTTTCGTTTTACACTTGGTTCATACACGAACAATTACTGACCCCGCATGCAACGCCCTCACAATAACGCTCTTTAGCATTTCATTTTTAACACCGTTTTCCATTAGAAACAGTGTTTATGCATTCATTATTTTAATGCGTGAGTTGAAACGCTCTTTTATTAAAGTGAAATTAGCCGGTACGGAAAGTAATTAGAGAAGTTTTTAATCATATTAATTTTTTTAATGTAATTTAAAAACTTTACAATGTACAATTATTATAACTTAATAGTTAAAACAAATAACAAAAATTTAGGTTCATATGAATGTGGGATAATTTTGTTCGATTACTACTTTTTTGTCCTGTCATCTACCAATTGAATAGGTAGAGATAAAAAATCCGTAAAGAATATCGATGAAGATGTACAGTATGAAGCTGGAGCCGGGCGTGGTCCGAGCGGATCACGAAGTCTATACACAAATCAACACCGATTCTCCATTTGTTAGACACGGGAATGTAATTATGGCCGGAACACTTCGCGGGGCGGGGGTTGCACCGGGCGCACGTCATTCAGGCTTTTAGTTTGCTCGACAACGATTGTTACTTTAGATTCATAATGTATTTTAGGATGTGACTTTTGATTTGATATTTAGAGCGATACTATTTTAGTTTATAAATCGATCGTTTATCATTCAGGCTTTATTTGTACAGTCAATGACAAAGACAATTCAAACCATTAAATAAAAGTTTCAGAAATTATACAATATGAGCACATTCGAAAACTATTCCAAATTTTAAATCTGTTTTTTATTAGAGTATATTGATAAAATGAATCCGTACATTCATCCGCATTTATGATTTTAGTTCGTTAATAGTAAACAAATATTAAACAAAGATTTAATAAATAATAAAACAACAATATTCGTTTATTTTTGCACTTTATTACAAGCCAGATTTAAATAAGCGAAAAGGGATATAGCGTGCGCTGCAGGCCAGGAGTGTTGGAGCGGTGCCGTGACACGAGTTAAACTAAATTAATAAACTTGCACCAGTCTCTGGCTTTATTAAAAAACACTCATTAAAGCAGAGAAAAAGTAGGTAAAGTCGCCGGCGGGGACAGCGCCGCTAATTGCGCCGCCTTTATTGCTTAAATAAAGTTTTAGTGGGGGAACACAAGTTTTAATTAAAAATGTGAGAATAGTTTTTAATAAAGGACGGGCTCGGAGCGCGTATATTGCGAAACTTTAAGCGATACGCTTAGCTTACAGGAAGTCCGGTGATATTGCGTCTTGGGCTCGGACCTACGCTAGAGCTTCGCTTGCAATCTTGCTCTACATTTTAATATGAAAATAATTACTGCGATTTTCTTTTCATATCACGCGCATGACAATTTTTATGATATTTTAATATGAAACCCACAGTTTTATTTATGTTATGTCACGTCTGATGCATCAATAAAATGACAAATGGCGCGGGCAACAGGAGAAACTAATAATGGCCGTGATTTACGTCCGCCCTTGTTATTACGACTCATGTGAAATGTAATTTCGGCATACTGCGTATAGTGTACGCACACAAGAAGCGAACGAGTGTGCAATTCGTTTAATAAAGGAGGGACACGAAGTAAATCCTTCAATTTCGCCGGCACACAGCGGCGTATTCTCGTTAACCGTGGCAATAAGTTAAACTGGCGGCCCGGTACCCGCGCGGCCGCTGCGCCCGCATTCACGTTTCAGGAAATTAAAAAAGGTCTTGAGGCACTATGTCGAACCGCCAGTTTCGACGTCACGTATTCTACATTAAATTCGAGACACTAATTACCCCGCATGTAACGTTGAAATGGAATAACGACTCTCGGTATCGCGCGCTCAATTCGCTGTTACAACCGCATCGAATCCCTGTACATTTTTATGGAAGGCGACTTTTTTATTGGAATAATTCAATTTGATTTTATGACTTGCAAAAAAACGTACTTGTTATTTTTCTCCTTCTTGGTAATAAGCTGGATTTCTAATATTAGATTTATTGTTAGGTTAAACAGTAGATAGCTCTACATTGCACGAGGAATGTAAATTGACATTCTCTTAACAAAACCGGTTAATATAAAATACTATCTGAATTATAATCGCTATTGTTCGTGGAATTCACTAATTACGGAGACTGGGACTAGGAAGGACATTATGAACCATTTCTTATTTTATTAAGTTCATAATTGCTTTTCTCATCGAAAATAAGACGTGCATTTTTATAACGTACAATGAATAATGTAACGAATTATGAATGACAATATTTTAATAAGCACATTCTCAGTTTTTTTCATTATTAGTAAGGACAAGCAACGTTGAGAGAGTTCTATAAAAACATTTGAAAGTGCCGTTGTACATGGCTTAAACTTTATTGCTTATGAGTAAATCGTTAAGATTGATTAAGACTGCACGCAACAGTATATAACTAACTAATATGTGAAGTCCGACAATTTTAATCAACAGAGGTAGTTTAAAGTCAGCAATAAAAGCTTAATTCAGCAATCTTCGCCTGAACCGATGTAATAGCCGCAGTGTAATATCTTTCGAACAAAGAATACACACGTAGGTACCCTTCCCGACCAGACTGCACTCCCAATTAGATGTTCGATGAAACTGTAATCAGACGATGGTCGGATCCGGGACGTAATTAAACGGCGCAAGCGAAGAGTGATTTATTAATAGAAAAGCTCGAGCCATAATGAAATACTGAGCGGACAATGGCGGTGAGGGCGGCCCACCCGTGGAAATTAAATTCTCAACGACGGTGAACGAACATTCTGACGTTCGCTCGTCATAAGAAACCTGCTGACCACCGGTTGCTTAAAAATTTACACGGATCACAGTATCGAATCCATTTCTCTAGAGGTGTGCGACGGGGGGACATATGAACCAGCATAAATTTGTAGACGGTAAAGTAAAGAAGATTGCACAAAGGGTATGAAGAAAAAGGTGGAATTGAATTTAGATAGCAATTCTTAGAATTCTGTTATATCTGGCTTGTTTATTTTACAACATAAACAACGTCGTCAGCTATTGTTATATTTACGAGTTAAACGAGTTAGGTACGTTATTATTCTACAGCTTTATAGATAATATAAATTCAACGGTCAATATTTATTCGAGTATCACGTTACGGATCTATAATAAAAGCATAATATAAATCACTTGAAAGGCATTGTTAGTGTACTTTTCAAATTAAAGCATTAAAGTGTTTCGACCCCATCATTAGATTAGAGTGTTGTTCCATTCCACCCCGCGTTCGGTCGCCCGCCCTCCGGCCCACACCAGGGCGCTCTGGGCGCCTGCATTCGCCAGTCGACGGCGACTCCGGCCGACATTCCGCTGCTAGTCGTTGATCAGTGAGCACGTGTATTTCGCTCATTTCGGTCCGCAAACTTTCATCGTTCGCTCAGTTCGCTGTAAACATTTTCCACGCTTCACGAAAGCATTTACAAACTATTTTAACTCTTTGGGACTGTTAATATTTGCCGTGTAGAGCGTGAGCCCTACGTGACTCTACTAATAACTGATTGATAAATAAAAAGTTTTGTGTATTTGTATTTCGTGATTGTTTGGTGTTAAAGACAGATTGGATTTTTTATTACCTTACTTGTGGGTTAATAACGCAAGACAGAATTATTAGAGGTATGTATGTTTTTAATTATATGTTATAATATTTTTATCTGATTTAATATTACGAAAAATTATCGTTATATTTATTTAGTTATTCTTATAAGTACATAACTGATTTTTTTTAATGTAACCTGCATATGTACTGAAAAAAAAAATCTTCATAGTTTTAAAAGTACTTAAAACTTTTCGAAAGAATTGAAATTTAATATTTTGTGATATTTTATGATATTTTTATGTACTTTAGGATTGCCAATTTCCTATATTCGATTACCCATAGGTGAGGCCAAACTTGAAAAAGAAAAATGTTAAGTAATTAAAACATTTTATATTGTTATGAATGTATTGATGAATATGAGGAATATTTAAGAAGCTTTAAATCATAAATTAATACGTAGAAACTTCACAAAAAAATGTAAAACGTACCTACTTTAGGTATGTGATGTGTATGCCGTATGCGTCACATTTAAATGCTTGTGTAAAGAAGCTGTCACCTTGAGTGCCACTTGCTTAATTTTTTATAGCCTACCATTAAATGGTTAAATCACATCACTATGGGAGCGCTAATAAATTGAACTCGCGTAAAATTGCTCTGTTTACTAGATTTCCGCCCGCGGCTTCGCCCGCGTTTTCAAAGGAAAACCCGCATAGTTCCCGTTCCCGTGGGATTTCCGGGATAAAACCTATCCTATGTGTTATTCTGATGTATAAGCTATATTGTGGTAAAGTTTCATTCAAATCCATTCAGTAGTTTTTACGTGAAAGAGTAACAAACATCCATACATCCATACATCCATTCTTACAAACTTTCGCCTTTATAATAGTATTAAGATAAGATGATATTCCATTATAATATGTCCAATGTATATAATTAAAATATATTCAAAGAAAGCTCTATTTTTATTCATTTTTTGGACTATAAAGTATAAATAAATGGAATTTCGGTATTTTCATTAACTTTAAATTCTGTTTTAATTATTGATGTAAAAAGAAATTAATTAAAATTCACCCGTAAATATTATAACGAAGATGCATAAAACATTCATTATATCCAACTCATCATATCTGCAGATAATTTATGAATTTAATGGCCAAAATTATAATTTACAGATGGCATAAAAACTGTTATTTTCTCAAAGATTATTATGTTTTATATACATACATACCTACATAGAATTTGCATGTCCTTCAAATTCACACAAGATTATTTGAATTTTATTTAGGAATATCTCAAATCACAAATGTGATAATAATATTCAAAAGCTTCAATCCTATAACAATTCCATAAAAACCAATAACATAGTCAAGATTGACATCTTTGCTGTACCAAAACAACAGCCCTTGTTAGTAAAAACAAAAAAAAAATACTGTTCGCATGTACACGGTACTGTAGGGGATTAGCGAGGTGTCGTATGCGATCCCATGTCACTGTATAATGATGCACCGCCACGTCTGCCTCTTGTTATGTTACTTATTGTACCTTAATTAAAGCCAGGGTTTACTAGCTATCGTACAGGTGCAGACGAGAATACTTTTAATGAGAACAAAATACAGCAAAAGCAACCGGGATGAACATAACATCGGACGGATAAGTGCTCACGCGCAGAAAGGTCATTAAAATAATTTTAATTCGCTTTGTTTTTACAACAATGTTTTGTACGTAGGTATAACGAGTATTAATTGAAAACAAGTCCGTAAATCTTATAGAGAATGACAAAACAATAAAAAATTATCATTCTTGAAATATTTAAATGTCATACAAGTAACAATGATCAAATTTATCAATTTAATAGAGCAGGCTCCAAGGAGATGTTCGTTTGCAAAAATAGCGGACCTAAATCTGACTTCTGATATATATTGTATAGGTCCCAGACATCCTATAGACAGATGTTGCCAACCAGTTTTGTGGTCCCCCTGCCCGCACCCCGGTAATTAAATATGGCATACAAAGAAAAAAATAAAAATTTCCAAAACATGCCGTGTGGGGTATCAAATGAAAGAGCTTATTGAGTAGATCACGAATATATAGCATACTATATACATTTCTTACACTTTCTCTAAGATTTTTTAGAAAATTTACGAAAATGGTCCATTTTTGAGTTAACTTTAAACCACTATAGATTGAAAACTCATGAATATATTTTTTAAATTATTATTTTAAATAATTAACAATAGTCCATTGTTTATGATTCAATAGTTCGTAATATAATATAAGTGAGCTATGTGGTGGATTTGATGAAAATAACTATATACTATATGAACTTGAAAATATACTCGCCATCTTTGAATGCTCCCCCCACTCCCCCATGCAACTATTTCACTGTACGAAATATTGAATCGTAAACAATGGACTATTGTTAATTATTTAAAATAATAATTTAAAAAATATATTTATGAGTTTTCAATCTATAGTGGTTTAAAGTTAACTCAAAAATGGACCATTTTCGTAAATTTTCTAAAAAATCTTAGAGAAAGTGTAAGAAATGTATATAGTATGCTATATATTCGTGATCTACTCAATAAGCTCTTTCATTTGATACCCCACACGGCATGTTTTGGAAATTTTTATTTTTTTCTTTGTATGCCATATTTAATTACCGGGGTGCGGGCAGGGGGACCACAAAACTGGTTGGCAACATCTGTCTATAGGATGTCTGGGATCTATACAATATATATCAGAAGTCAGATTTAGGTCCGCGATTTTTGCAAACGAAACTCCACTGAGAGTCCGGTCTATAATGATATTACGTCATTAAGCAGCGACATAATGATACCTTCCAATTAACCAGTACGATGGTTACTTTTTTAAATTAATTGACAGCGCATTAATTAAAGGTAGTCCCATATTGAGTAGGGTCATTGCGCTGGTTTTCGTCCAGTTATGGGAGTTGCCAACTTTGTGATGCGAAATAAATATTTTGGAGCACCCTTCCTTAAACATATAATATTTTTATTTAGTCCTTATATAGTCTTCTTTAAGATAATATTAAGTGAAAATAAATCATTTTGACGTATCTTTTTATTTAAATTATTTTCTGCAAAAGTAGGGTATATGCTAGTTTTCGTCCAAAAAAACTGGTTTTCGTCCTAGTGTAAGCTAGTTTTCGACCACCGTGTAGAAAAAGGAGGGTAGGTCAACTATTAAGTTAAAAACCAATTACAGGTAAATATATACTTTTATTTAATCAACATCACAATTTCTCACTACCTTACAGGTTTAGTTTTACTAATAATAATCAATATAACTAGTCAACACTGAGATCTCTGTAGCACTTGGCAGTCTTTATATGCGTTAGTGATGACTGTTTAATCATTCGTAATAAAGAAAGGAATGCGTTACTTACAATGTAAATGAATAAAGTAATAATTATAGGACTGAGAAATTACATCAAAAAACAGAAATATTCATTCTAATACTTTGTTTATCAAATGAAACGTACTATATTAAACACAGCCATAATAATACGTTTTAGCTACTAAAATAAACTATAGTATACCTTACTGAACTATGCATTATTGTCTTACTGATGCCTTTATTAAAGATTCTTCAGTGTACGTAGCGTTTTTTTTTCTAGCTTTCTTAGACTCCTTCGAGGCCATCTAAAAACAATAAGATCTTTCTTAGGATACGTTGAGTAAGTAGAATAAAAAAATATTGCATTGGCAAAACAGACCTAGAATAAAAGATGATACTCAAGTGAATGATAATCAAGAAAAATACAGTGTATTAGGTCTGACCTACCCCCATTTATGCTACGAATAATTGACTCTACTTCACATAAGGAGAATGATACATGACTGAATGAATGACAATATTAGGTACCTACAGCACTCTGGCCCTCACCAATTATTTATAAGGAAGATACTGAATAGAAAACTTTTCAATACGTAAAAAAGACGAAAAGTAATGCAAAAGAATAGCTATTTTTAATTTTTGTCCACTCCAATACTCATTCATGGACGAAAACTAAAACGTTTAAAGCTAAATTTAGTTTTCGTCCACTTCTTTAAATATTTTTTTATTTTGGCAGCACTGACAAAGCAGTGGACGGAAACCAAAAAATCTAAACTAATAGCAATAAAGATCACTTCGGGAGAAACTATTCAGTATTTTAAAGGTCCGATAGAGTAAAAAGAACCTAACAAATATTCACGTAGCTGTTTGAGTTTTCGTCCACTTGGACGAAAACCAAATATTTTGAGAATTTGGTAACCTAGTATCCGTCCACTTAATTTTTCGAAGAGTATTATAAAAAAAGTATAATAAACACTTCTAATTGCGTTTAATAGGCTTATAACTAAACATACGTACCAAAACCATTACGTAAACTAGCTAAAACAGTGATTTAACTTACCATGAACTTTTCTCGCCGGCAAATTTTTCTCTCGCGCGATGACATCTGCAAGGCACGGATGGGAAGCGGCCACTTTTACGTTAATTTTTTGAACTCTCTTCTTGTCAAATCAAATTTTCATGTTGATAGTACTGTTGCTTACACATTATGGAACGTAAAAAGTGCAAACTTGCGCGGGAAGGTAGGTTTGTATTCAAGTTTTACGCACGTGATTGTAGCAGGTCAGTCAAATGGACGACAACCGAAACTGGACGGCAAACCAGCGCAATTACCCTATCACATTTAAGCGAGGTCTCAAAGTAATTTTGGGTTATTTTAAGAAAACAATTAAAAAATAAAGATTAATAATTTGGATTTTATACACTATGTACTAATTTTCAATAAAGGTATATTTTTTTGAGTTATTGATTTCATTTTTATAATGAATAGCTAAAGAGTTTTTATGTTTTACACATAGGTATTTATGTACCGATGTTAGTCGTATCAGTATCTATTTAATAGATATCTATCAATAGAAACATATTAAATAAAGCAGCACATTAAGGTCTTAAAAGTAACAAAGGTTAAAATGAAACTGAGTGTAATTGGCTTCATTAAATAAGCTTCAAATATAATTGAAAGTAGACTGTTTCTATACAATAGAGGATAAGGTAATTACAAGATCCAATTTAGAATTGCTAACTCTACACTTTGCTGTTAGTTTGAAACAAAAGCTTAATTAATTAATTAAGTCGAGAACAATTAAGTTCAGTGCCGTAATATTCTCAGCAATTACGTGGAATTCGATGTATTTTGTAGTCGTCGGTAATTGCAGACGAGTCTCGAATCAGATTGTATCCGACACTAATACAGCACACATCCATTAATTAAACAGTGAACGCAAACAACGGGCTAATTGGAAAATGTAATAATTAATTAAGAAGCCTGATACAGAAGTCGATTAATGTTTATCTCATGTAATAAATATATTCTTGAGTAATCATAAATAATTCTTGTGTACACTATGCTAATTAAAGATGCGCAAAATTATTACACAACTTTGCATTTATAAAACTTACTAATAAACTGGAAAGAATACTTGATTACTGTTTTTATTTTTTATTTCATTATATACTTGGGATTGTGATATTAAAAATCTTAATTTGCCTGTCACATAGGGACTAAAGTTAAGCCTAAAAAGTTTTTCCTTTATTTTAAACTTTATGTCCTCAGCAAATATTCTTCATCGTAATTTTTGACAACATTAATTATTATTAATTATTATTGAGTGTACGTAAATAGTAACCAATTCTCCTAAAACTTAAACTTCACATAATACTTAATTATAATTTAAACCTATTGGCTATCTGTAAAATAGGACTTCTATAAACATACCAAAATATTGATACCCAATGCTGCATTTTTTTCTTTGTAAATTATAAATAAATATTAAGAATATCCAAATCCATCCGATGGCCAAAATTATAGATTACCTTTATGGTCTTTTATAGGTACTTTCACGACAGACTACAAAGGATACATTTTTTTTTATTTTAGGCTTACCATAATATTACGGTAGGTACTCTACATTTGATGAAAATATGAATTGAGAAGTTAATAAGTTTGAAGTTAGGAAATTGGTGAGTAGTTCGCTCATTTCATTGAGTTTGATGTAATATCAGGTCAAGGCTAGCAGATTCATGTAGCGTTCATTAGTCTTATGCTGCTAATACCGTAGACCCGATTTCAAACCGATCGGAAAATTTTTATTTTTTATTGTTAGGTACCAATTGTGTGTACCAATAGTATATTCCTAAGTAGCAGTTTCTATGAATCTGTATCTTATGTTCAAATTATTATAAAATTTCTGATCGTCGTTTATAACAATGAAGACGTCAAGGGCATATTGATAAAAGGAATATAGGTGAGTCGCAGCTATATACTGCGCGATAAATCAGAGATGTCAGCGGGAGCCGGGAAGGCGCATGTAACGAGCGCAATTCCGGCGATACTCCCAATGTGCGCCCAATTATGGCGAATGTCGTTCGCGGCCCGCGCAGGATGCCCTCGGAGGAACCTGGACACTCCGCTCGACCAAGCTCGTTACTCTCCCGCTCGTTAAGAATTGTTTGTTCGCCTATGTAAAATGTGTTTATTTGCACGTACGCTCCCGGCTAAAAAATATATGAAAAGACCCTTTTAAGACTTTTAATGATTTCCCGGCAAAGGGAAATTGGGTTAGTTATTTTCCCCGGGGTTGCCCCTCGTTAAGTTTTAATGGGGTAGCTAGCTACGACGTAATCAAACGTGCTTATTTAAGTTAACGACGTTTACAGGTTTGTGTACTTTGTTGTCAATAGAAGTTATGTCTTTGTCGTCGCTAACTAGATACTTCATTAAAAACGAAGAAAGAAGTCTTCGTATAAAAAGTATGGGAATATTAATTGTTACGAGACGAGCTCACGCCATTAAAGGGGTATGTAAATAAGTAATGAGTTAGAAACACATGAGTTTCCGTCGCGGGCAGTACCGGGTCCCCGTGTAGGCAGAACGCCTAATTAATCTTCAGTAAAATGTCGACACCGCTTGTTTTTGCCAGGAACCCGGCTCATTAGAGCGACGAGGCATGTTGATTACATTTTGCAGCGCTTATTAGCGCAAACTCTCATTAGAGGCCACTATTGTTGTAATTAAACAACAACTAAGTGCGGTACGGATCGGAGCGCTCGTATCGACGCGAAATCACCTCTATGTCCAGTCGCAATAGCGCTTTGTTAATTTTGTATCGTGACTGGCGATAAAATTGCTCGAATTTAATTAACAAGTCAATGATTACACTGAGTATAGACCCAACGAAGGGGGTAAGAGTTCCGGTGGCTTCTGACATGAATCCATTGTTATGGTGCGTTGTAAAAACTGAAGGTTTGTTTGAAGTGGTTTACACAATTACGCGAAGGTACTCCGTTTTGTACGACGCTGGCGCTATGGCGGGCGTGAGTTTAATTGGACGACCGAGAAGCGAGTGGCGCAGGCTCCGGTGTTCGTCCCTAACACTTCTAATTGGCTCGCCAACACTAACAAGAGTGCTTTTCTCTAAAATGTTTACTCATCGTCATTATAGTCCGTTTTCTTATGGGCATGCTTGTATGGAAAGGTATACATTTTTGAGTAAAGCAATGCCATTTGGTACGAATGTTGTACTCGTCCACCTAAGCCCAAATCGCCCGGTAGCCAGTCATTACTCCCCGGAAGGAGGGAGGGAGGGGGGGTTAAAGAACAGAGCGCCCGGCGCTCGGAAAAAAAATTCTGGCGGATTAATTTGGACCTTTGAGTCGAATTTGGTGTCGTTTTCAGGTAACTAGATGATGCCCAATTCATTTCCCATACCAGGTTTTTAGGGTTCCATAGCAAAATATGTCACAATCCTTAAAATAAAAAACTTTTAGTAGTGAAAAAATCCAAACAAACCAGTATAGTTTTACATTTTTGTATCAAACTTGGTTTATAAAAAATACTGCCTGAAAGGCAATTTAATACAGATTATAAAAACATTAACATGTAACATATATTTTATCATTTTAAATGTAAAAAAAATTATACAAAGTACAAAAACGTTCGACAGCGCAGCGTAGGGGACGGCTAATAGACCCGAAAAACAAGCAATATTAACTAAAAAAAAAACAGCCAAGTGCGAGTCTGACTCGCTCATCGAGTGTTTCGTACTTATTTGTCCCATATCATGTTAACTGGTCTGGTAGAACCTGGATATCTGATACTCACAAACTTTCGTCTTTATAATATTAGTGTGGTTTTTAATCATCTTTAAATTATAAATGAAGTCAGGTAACATTGTTAAAAATAAAGATATATAATAATAGAACGTTATAGTATTAATAATAATGACAACCACCTCCTCAATTGCATAATTCGGTACATTTGAGCTGGCGTTTAAAACACTTCAATCTGGAACTGCAAGATTTCACGCACCGACATCTTATTAATTCAAAGCTTCTCTTTTCTTATTTCAGATGGGGAAGGAATATTCAGATTTTTTTGTAGGCCCCCAAATATACACAGCCTGTAAAACTGCCCTTAAGGTGTGTTGTTTAAGGGCGGCTTCTGTGGGAGGCAAATTTGCATGTTCAATTTCACTGTCTGCATATTTCGTATGACATTCGTATATGCCTTCCATGCCTCAAATGCATGAGTTCTTTTAGACCTTCTATCTTTGGAACACATGATATTCTGTACTAGCTATATGTGTCGACTGTTCTTAACATTATTTTGGCTACTACTACTATATCGTGTGTTCCAAAGCTAGAAGGTTTAAAAGAACTATGGGTACACATCGGCACAGGACGAAATCATCAATACCTGGCATGTAACAATGCTAGCTTCATGTTTAAATAATGGACTTATTAGCTGTAGTTACATATTTCTATGTAAAATTAAATTGTATCTTAATATTGACACGATTTTAAAAGAGCAAATAAGGAGTTTCTTTTTTCCGGTTCTTCGCCATACATACTGCTTTCCGAATCGGTGATAAATGTTAAAAAAATGTTATGACGATTTAAAATTGCTTTTATAAGAATTCTTATTAAATAAATAAATGTTAGAGTTTCAGTTTAGTACCCAAATTAATTTCTTGACAAATAATACTTAAGGAATGGTTTTCTTGTATCAGGTCCACAAAGAACACGCTTTGCCCTTATTCCATTCTTTTACCAGATGTTACACAAACTCATATTTAATGCAAGACGCAAATAAACTGCATTTGAGGCATGGAAGGCATATCCTAAAGCCACACGAGGGTATGAAGCACTACTTACAGTGGCAAATATGCAGACAGTGAAATTGAAAAGTCTGTGATTCCAATGCATGATAGGTAAGGACGGTCAGGATATTTTAAAGATTCTCTTAACCTCTTAAATAAAAAGAATTTATATTTTTATAAGTATTATAAGTAGTTACATGTTTGTTTTTCAGATCATACCCCGCTGTGACAGTAAATGAGGGTCGCAAACAATTTTTAACATAAAAGGACATGCAAATAGAAAATTTGCCTACCACAGAAGCTGCCCTTAAACAACACACCTTAGGGGCAGTTTTACAGGCTGTGTATATTTGGGGGCCTACAAAAAAATCTGAATATTCCTTCCCCATCTGAAATAAAAAGAAAAGAGAAGCTTTGAATTAATAAGATGTCGGTGCGTGAAATCTTGCAGTTCCAGATTGAAGTGTTTTAAACGCCAGCTCAAATGTACCGAATTATGCAATCGAGGAGGTGGTTGTCATTATTATTAATACTATAACGTTCTATTATTATATATCTTTATTTTTAACAATGTTACCTGACTTCATTTATAATTTAAAGATGATTAAAAACCACACTAATATTATAAAGACGAAAGTTTGTGAGTATCAGATATCCAGGTTCTACCAGACCAGTTAACATGATATGGGACAAATAAGTACGAAACACTCGATGAGCGAGTCAGACTCGCACTTGGCTGTTTTTTTTTTAGTTAATATTGCTTGTTTTTCGGGTCTATTAGCCGTCCCCTACGCTGCGCTGTCGAACGTTTTTGTACTTTGTATAATTTTTTTTACATTTAAAATGATAAAATATATGTTACATGTTAATGTTTTTATAATCTGTATTAAATTGCCTTTCAGGCAGTATTTTTTATAAACCAAGTTTGATACAAAAATGTAAAACTATACTGGTTTGTTTGGATTTTTTCACTACTAAAAGTTTTTTATTTTAAGGATTGTGACATATTTTGCTATGGAACCCTAAAAACCTGGTATGGGAAATGAATTGGGCATCATCTAGTTACCTGAAAACGACACCAAATTCGACTCAAAGGTCCAAATTAATCCGCCAGAATTTTTTTTCCGAGCGCCGGGCGCTCTGTTCTTTAACCCCCCCTCCCTCCCTCCTTCCGGGGAGTAATGACTGGCTACCGGGCGATTTGGGCTTAGGTGGACGAGTACAACATTCGTACCAAATGGCATTGCTTTACTCAAAAATGTATACCTTTTCCCATAAGAAAACGGACTATTACTTATAATAGGGATCCAATTCTCAACGACACCTGCTCGCCGTTTAATTTGTTTTATATTTAGGGACTATAATATTATAGGCACGAGTATTATGAGTATGAATGATCTATAGGTATTGTTTTCAATTACATATATAATACAATTAAATTTATAGAGACTTTTTAATAGTATTTCATTAATTGTAAAATATTTAATTAATTATAGAAAACGTTTAAACTTTTTATTAACTAGTTTTCATTAATGTAATTCACATTAGAAAAATATGTTAATAGACCTGAGAAAGTTATGTGGTTATTAACTTAAATAACTACTTAAAAAATAGAACAAAACAATGTAAGGGTATTGAAAATGCAAATATTGTAAGTAATTGTAACACTAATGAGCAATTATTCAAATTTAAACAGTAATGAACACGTATTACCTGATTCGTTATCGTTATTTATATTCGTTGAACGTGCTTTTAATATTTATATAGTTGTCTGTTAAATGATTTTGTAAGAAAAAAAACATGTAAAACAATGACCAATTTATCTGCTTAAAAAATTTTAATTAAAAATTTAAAAACTTTTCAAGGAATTTTCTTGTGTATCAGGAAGTTTCATAAGAAGCAATAAGAATAATTATTATGTATTTTAAATGTAATGGATTTTGGAAGGAGGATTTTGAACTTGTAAGGACAACTATGGCATTATAAAATATTTTAAATGTAGGTAATTTAAAATATGATATTTTACGATGATTAATTTCCGCTTCTACCAGCTTCGTTTGTGTAGAGCCGCTTTAAAAATATTGCCTGTTTGGTTTTCTTATAGTACCTACCTTCTCTAAGATTTAACTATAAACTATAAATAAAAAGATAACTTTCCTTTTTATAACATATTTTACTATGGATTAAAATTATTGAATAATATATTGCTTAATTTAAAACTGCATAATGAACAACAAACACATTTCTCTTGATCAGTAACTCAGCCGGCACTCGGGAGTTACGCGTCAGAACACTTCACAAGGCGGATATGAGCGGCTATTTAATTTCCGCGCCTTCAATGATCGTTTTATATTCATCTGTGCAGCTACTTATTAAAAATATCTCATTAAAAAATATTAATCTTTCTATTATTATTTATTCGATAAATTTTTATTTTTATTTCTATTATTTATTAGATAAATCTTTCACTATGCAAAATTGTCCATATTAAAAAAAATATTAGGTTTTCTCAATAATGCAAGTAACATAATAAATAATAAATATATTGATACTACATTAAACGTAAATTATAATGATCCAACACTTCCGAGCTACAAAGTTCGACTCGTTCCAATTCCCTAGAGAAACCAGTGTGAACCGGGCCTTAGAGCTATAATGCTACAGAAAAACTTCCTCAATTTAAACGTAGCATGCTATTCAATACCAGTATCTCTAATTCTCAGTTCGATACACAGTACTTTCTTGCAAAAGTTAAAGGTAGTCTTATGTTTTGAGTGACAAATCCAATTTTATTCTCGACTGCCCCGCCTGCCCGCCCACCGCGGACCGATCAGACCTTATCCAAATTGGATCTTGAATAATAAAGAATCGGGGCGATTGGATTTTATTCCTTAAATTCAATTAGCACACGAGGGTCGTGTGTGACTGCAGACGCAAGATAGAGGCATATTATCGTATTAAAAGGGATCCGTGGGTTTTATTTTGTTAAAGGGATATAACCCTTCGTAATCATAACTCCAAGTTATTGTACTCTACTAGCTCGTAAGTCGTAGGATTTATAATAATCAGCCAGAATTCATTCTAATCACAAAATCCTTCTACATACACTTTATATACTTACTCTGCTTTTGTTACTTTGAAGTTTTAATATAAATATGCTTATAAATTTATAAAGAATAGAAAAAATTCGATCACGAGGCGGGACTCGAACCCGCATCCTTTCGCGCCATTCCGGGGCGGATGCCTGACCAATTCAGCCACTCGTGACCCGCCAGAGCAATCGAATTTATTCTATTCTTTCAGTTTTTATGTGTCAAAGGGACACACCGCGCGCCATCTATTGAGGTGATAAACAACCATCTCAACCAACACGAAACACTTTACAGTGAATACAATATTGTAACGATGGAACACGACCTTTTTTGTTGAAATTGATATTTTTGGTTAAGGCATTCAAATGCTTTATAAATATAAATTTATAAAGAATAGAAAAAATTCGATCACGAGGCGGGACTCGAACCCGCATCCTTTCGCGCCATTCCGGGGCGGATGCCTGACCAATTCAGCCACTCGTGACCCGCCAGAGCAATCGAATTTATTCTATTCTTTCAGTTTTTATGTGTCAAAGGGACACACCGCGCGCCATCTATTGAGGTGATAAACAACCATCTCAACCAACAATAACACTTTACAGTGAATACAATATTGTAACGATGGAACACGACCTTTTTTGTTGAAATTGATATTTTTGGTTAAGGCATTCAAATGCTTTATAAATATAAATTTATAAAGAATAGAAAAAATTCGATCACGAGGCGGGACTCGAACCCGCATCCTTTCGCGCCATTCCGGGGCGGATGCCTGACCAATAATTCAGCCACTCGTGACCCGCCAGAGCAATCGAATTTATTCTATTCTTTCAGTTTTTATGTGTCAAAGGGACACTTTTTTTCTATTCTTTATAAATTTATATTTATAAAGCATTTGAATGCCTTAACCAAAAATATCAATTTCTATAAATATGCTTTTAGTTTCTGTAATATTATGTAGATTTTTATAGGTCCATAGTGCCTTGTTATTTAGATTTCTATGGTCCATAGTAAACCGATGTAGACATGACTTCTCTGTTCTAAAGATACAAATAATGACAACGTACTCGATTTGAACGCTATAAGTTTGTGATTGTATGATCACATTTTAAATATGCAGTAAAAAAGAAACATTATTACTTTAAATTAATTACCATAAGCAGTAAAGATATGCAGGATAATATTGCAGAAATGTTGCTTTAATTTTAATCGAATTGCAAAATTAATATTAATGAAGAATTTAAATTGAAATGCAGTTAACTTGGAATACATTAATGTTGTTAGTCTATAATTTGATATTAAAGTTGTCCTTATAATCTTGACAAGGAAATGGACTTATAGTGAAACATTTATTGATGCGCTGTTTTTAAGATAGAAGAGATACATGTAAAGTTAATTAGATTTCGAATACGTGGGAAGTAATCATGACATACGGTGCTTGACTGAGCATAAATTAATGATTCTCTGCTTTCATTAGAACCCACAATGTGGTATTTAATTCAAGTGAAGGCGGCTTCATAAAGCGATTATTTTATTGTTTGTTTTTTACTCTTTATTTAAAGTAAACTTTTTTATGGAAAATTTAATAAGTATCTTTTTTTAAGCTCAACATAAGTAGGTGCTGTATGTTATAACTATAATTTTATACTCATAAAATAAACAACATAGAGGAAATAATAATTAGGGTTTGGATCAATTTTACAGTTACAATGGAGATAAATTTAATTAGGCAATAACTATTAGGTACAATTAGAAGCGTTGTTGTTTTCAAATCGTTAAAATTTAATTAAATTTACTGTAAACATCGAACAATCAACATTATTAATGGCTACAATATCAAAATTATCACGGCAATAATGGACGCATAAAAAGCTCTATCTTTATTAATTTTACTCGACGCATCGTCGACCTACGCCCATTAGTTTAATGTATAAATATAATAAATTGCCATATTATCGCTTCTGCGTTTGACATAAACATCGAAATCTACTTTAAGTAATGGAAACGATTTAATGTATGTACCGGCGGGCAGAATCAGGCCGACAACGATAAGACGAGTTTGTTGACTACGTTTCCAGCTAATATTTTGTTATTAGCCAGCAAATAAAAAACGTTTAAGCGATGTATTTAAATATTTAAGTAGGTATCACTAATTGCTACCGTTTATTAGTAGATACTAAACAATCAACAATTACATTTATATTAAAGG
Source organism: Colias behrii (assembly GCA_029959065.1). Taxonomy (NCBI): domain Eukaryota; kingdom Metazoa; phylum Arthropoda; class Insecta; order Lepidoptera; family Pieridae; genus Colias; species Colias behrii. Next base: position 7,071,132 of record JARWMC010000005.1, on the reverse strand, counting down.
AAGTACACACAACAAAGTTTATAATAAATGTGAGACAATAATTAAATCCATCGAAACGTATTAAAGAAAAAATAACTTTCGTAGAACCAGTTATATCGAGACCAATTACTATTAAATTAACTGTTGCGCAATTACCTACTTTCAGATTTCTTTCAAGTTCCCTTGATAATAAAGTCGCTGTAAAAATAGTTGAATGCCACTAATTAAAACCGTATGCTTAATGCGAGTATAAAATGTTTTTGCTCATTAATATTACATTCACGACACAAAAAAACATATGGGCAACACCAGTAACAGAAAAAACATTGAACATGTTGCTTACATTAATGGTTTATGTTTATTTTGTTAATGAATATAGGGATCGGAGAAAAATAAACATACTTTACACGTTATTTTCTTGTTATTGTAATAACTCGACAACAGCCTTTTTGAAATCATTCCATTAACATAATATGCCGCAGTATATCTTCACAAACGATCCATTATATTTAATTAAAGATCAATGAAAATAAAACAATGCCAAAGAATCTCATCATTATCACTTAAACAACAAACAAAATTCTGTTTTGTGTTCATTAAAAATTACTATCTATACTAATATTATAAAGCTGAAGAGTTTGTTTGTATGTTTGTTTGTTTGAACGCGCTAATCTCAAGAACTACTGGTCCGATTTGAAAAATTCTTTCAGTGTTGGATAGCCCATTTATCGAGGAAGGCTATAGGCTATATATCATCACGCTAAGACCAACAGAAGCGCGGGTGAAACCGCGGAGCGCAGCTAGTCTAAGATAAATATACATATTTTAGTAAGATTATGTTTAATAAATCGAAATAAGGTAATGAAATAAGCACAAAAAATCGATATTAACTCCATGTTTTCAAAATAATGTTAGTAAAAGCGTTGGGTTGAAGCTGAAATTTAAGTGCGCATGTCATCGCTTGGTGTTCCATTTTAAATTGACTGTCCATCAAAGCGTGTTTCCATATGATTTCATTTCCAGCGTAACCACTGAGTGAGAGAGAATAAAGTGGATGTGTAACATACATTGATGATTGTGAGTGCTTTATTTCGGTTACTGGTTACTACATAATGCATTCGATGTATTCCAATTATTTATAATCAATATTGATCTGTTTAGCTATTCATGATTTATTCTTTTTATACGAAGTGGGGATACAAAATTAATGTTTATGGATATTATCTGTTTTATTGCTATTATAAAGCTATAAACGCCAACGCAAATTACATTTCAAAATGGTTAGGGTAGAGAACATTAATTTTTGTAATAACTCTCGCGTTAAACTGTACTATAAAATGTTGTTCATTCATTTATTTAATCACCGTAACCAATAACAATAAGACGATATGGAGTAAGATCTCGTTCTGTAGATTACACGATTTCTTATTCAATTACACACATTGACTTACATTCATACTTCTAGGGATACTGAATAATAATGATATGTGGCAGGATTGTTTCTTATAAACATTTCGAATAAAGAAAGAAACGCATGCTTCTATTCGTGGATAGAGTGCGTTTTCCCTAACGGGAGTGCGAATAGTGTAATATCGTGGGGTGCTGCTCTGAGGATAGCGATTTGCAAAGCACTGGCGTGCAGCGCAACCTTAAAAGCAATATCCGGCAAAGCGCGCGGCGTCCGGAAATGAAGCGGAAACAGCGGTGTATTAAGCCGCAGGTAGCAGCCCTTCAATTTATAAACACTCGCAGCGCTACTGTTGCTGAGCTGCTCCTGCCGATATCCGTCAAAGTTAATTTGAAACCTACACCTAACCGAGCCGTCTACGACGAAAGCGTGCTCGTCTTGGAGTCCGCTGGCGAGCCGAAAGGACGATCTAAAATTACATTCTCTAGCCTGAACTAACAGCGAAATGAAATAAAGTCCGCAAACAAAAGTTTGCAAATCCAATATGATTTGGCGCGTCGGTAAACATCGGCGGCATCCCGGTGATATCGCAAACGAATAACATTAAACTTTGTATGGATTGAATGTAGAAAACCAATTTCGGTGCTCGGCGAATGCGAGCCAATAGGATGAGGGTGTCAGAACGCTTTGACAGCTCTCTGATTGAAAAATACGGAAAGCTGTTTATGGAGCAAGTGAGCTTTCGGTGCGCACCTAAACTCCAAGCATATGTCTAATTATTTCGACATAATATGAATTTGTTTTAACTTTTTTATTTTTATTTAAAAGTTAGAAATGCCATTGTAATATTCAAGCCAACAAAGGTAAGAAATATATTTTGATTGAATGCACTGTAACTCACAAGATCTTAGTAAAAAACTCATTTAGTTAAATAGGTAGTGCAAGGTTATTTTAAGAACTGATAGTATATGATGTTGTTATTGGTAAATTGCTTCTAGCATTTCTGATGAAACCGTCAAGAGTCAACTACTACGACCGGCGTTTAAAATTCATTAGCGACATCTCAAAATTTTGTACGAGTCATTAGCATTTACACGATAATTGCTTTTCTTAACTGTGTGAATTGGATACAAATTATATTCTTCGAGCCTTTGAAACATTTAATGGACTCTGCATTTGGTTCATGTTAAATGGTGACAATCAGTGTGTTAAAATAATATATTGTTATTGAATGAACAAAAGTATTGGGACTTGTGAAAAGAGTGTTCTTGACAAGTTTTTACCGTTATATTACATCACATCTACTATTTTTATTCAAACTTTTTAATATTTTCTGCTTAGACTTCTTCGACGATTACTTCACATACCTATCATTATTAGTTTATTTCGACTTGGCCATATGAAATGAAAAGATTTTTTTAGATAGTTTTCAATGCAATTGGAAAATTCGTTTATGTTACCATGTGTCGCAGTTAAACGTTATACGATTCCGAATAAATGATGTATGACTAAGGAATTATGTACGTTATGAAATATCTCATAAACAGCGGCGCGCAAGATACGGCCCTCGTATCGATATATCACAAATTTGGACATCAGCATTCTGCTATTGGAATTCTGCAGATGACTTTCCTTCAGAATTTATACGAACTGCGAAACGAGCCAATCGTGGCAAGGATTTCGGACGGGATATGAGCTCAGCGATTCATTTAAAACGCTGAAATTAAATGTCTAGGAGATTACAGCGAGACCGTACTGGGATTACTTACAGATAACCAAGACGTATATTGAACATGCCTTGGCGAACTTCTATTAAACGCATATCAGCGCTATGACTATTAATCATATTTGAATCTCTTTATTTCTTATCTTTTCCATTATAAAATACATTGTTTTGGTATACCTGAAAGTACAATGGAACCCGTGGTCATTCTCAAAGGAGAATGACCACGGGTGGTATCGGTAAAATTTTAGTTGTGCCACGTATTCGTGATATTGTTAATTCCTATTTGTATTTATAATGATCATATGTACCACTATTAAGTCTTAATAATTATACCGGATAAATTGAAATAATAGTAAAAGTTTGTGTTTTGAAACATGTATGACCACGTATGGAATCGGTAAAATTCTAGTTGTGTCACGTGTTCGTGATATTGTTAATTCCTATTTGTATTTATAATGATCATATTTATCACTATTAAGTCGTAATTATACCGAATAAATAGAAATAAAATGTTGTGTGGTTTTATGAAACCACGGTAAAAGTGAAACTTTCCGAACACTGCTTTATACCTACTCGGCAGCCGACCGTCACGCGACATGCGCTACACAGACCAAAAAGTTTGAGACGATGTAATAAAAGTTTCACTTTAAAAAGTAAAAGTTTTTGTTTTGACACATATATCTATCTCTCTTGCAAGCGTCCTGCGTCATATGTCATAGTTTCTATTTGAAATGAATGTTGAATGAATGTGTTCGAAGCTTTGTTCGACGTTATTTATTTTGAAATAATGTTTATTACGATTTACTTTTCACATTTGTCTTGTAAATTAAAATATTACCTATGTAATAAATGTAAAACTTATCGTTCATCGTTAGTTTAAACTCGATAAAGTATTTTTTTGAAGTGTTGAATAAAACTATTATTTTATTTTAATTGTCGCGAACTGCAGCTTATTTACATAAAAACTTTAATCGTTCCTAAAAGTACTAACATCAAGCTTTAAATTGAGCTATATTTCATCTTGACACAATAAGTTTGATTGCGATACCAAGTGCCATAGTCACTTGGGCAATCTCATTTGGTTTTCTAGGCTGAGCCATGACCATATGACATATTTTCAGTGACAAATACTACTATAATTATAATTAACATAATGTGTACCTATGTGTTAACTTACTTTTTATAAATTATAGGTTTGATTTATGAAAAACTATAACACCGAAGTTTAAATGGCATTCGCATATTCATAATTACATTAATTAAGTAATCTTCTCACCATAACTTATGACCAGCATCTACGTTCATATTTTATGCCATGGATACGTGGTGTTGTTTGATGTACATACATAAAAAAAAATGTTATTCTACAATAATTGACACTTGGGTAGCGACTGAGGGTATGCTTTGTTATGGGATTAACATAACGCGGAAACCGAGAGGCGCTACAATAGCGATGAAAGTGAACTCATGAAACCGCTTCGTATTGCAGTCGACATGAATATAAGGAGCTTATACAAAGCGGAGTCATTCACACTTTATGAACGCTACTTTATCTTTGAAATAAGTTATTTAACATCATATTATACTTTAATTAACTCATGAGTTATGTTTCAAAACATTCACAGATCTCGGAATATACCGCCATAAATAATATATTTGAATCATATTAATTGCCAGCTTATTCATAAATGATGCGGATAACGACTTCCGTGATTATCACTAAGTATTGGCTATTATAAGCTTGACAAAATTGATAGACCGTATTTTCATAAATTAAGAAGTCATTAAGAAAATCGTTTTTTACTAAGTAGTAGGTATATACTTTTAATAGTTATCACAAGATTTATATCCCGTTGTATTAACGAATTTGTACATAAATTACAGAGGGCGTAAGTCGCCTTGAATTTCTTTCGAAAGTTAGTCACGAACCTCCATTGAGTCCAATTGAATCACGTCTTAATTACAAAACGGGTGAATATTTAATTAAAAACTTTCCGCACGCGAGTAATTCCTTATTCTACGTAGGTATACGAGATTGAGTCAGCGCCGATTCCATTTCTGTGTGAAGTCGACATTTAACAAAGCTTTTTAATTGAACGACAACCGGCCCTTTGTAGCACTAAGTCGTTAAGTGATTCAGATTCGACGCTCGTTTTTCGTTCACCAACCAAGTAAATTTTTAATTAACTGTCCGATAACTCGATTAGGAGCTTATCGCATCAATTAACGGTGCATTTTGATACTTTGCAATTATTTTTAGTTTTATAAAATCTTTCCTTCTTTTGTCACATGTACAATATGGCTACTGTTTATTTCACACGCGCCGCGATTGTGAAAACGGCGAGTGTGTCGTCGGCTGATGACGTGATATTGTGCCATGAATTAGCATTGTAAATGCAATCACAGGTGTCAGCCGACCACTAGCGCGCGGAATTTATGCGCCCTCCGCATTAACCACTCCGAAAACAACAAATTACTGTCTATAAATAACAACTAATAGCCTATTCACCTCATCGAACCAAGCCATTAAAATTTTTTCGCTACTACGCAAGTGGAATTTATGTAATATTTACATAGGTACCTACCGATTTCGTTGCCAAACACATCATTATTAAAACCCTATTGGCTATTCCATTAGTGCTAGCTAATAAGGAACCATAAACGTATAATAACAATATTTATCATAATGAGCAAAACACTTATGGGCAAAGACAACGCGACACGTTTCACATCAATCAGAATTAACGTTATAGGAACCGGACTTTTTATTCTATAAATGTTCAGCAAAACAACCATTAATCGGATTAAACATACAGGAAACCAATTAAGGCTTAAGTGCCGACAATATTACACTACAGCAAGGGAATGTTAGCTTTAAGCCCACACTATTAAATCTCATTAAAATACTTAACTGGTAATGGTCACGCATGCTCATTTATGTAACTCTACTTGACTTATTGTGGTCCATACCATATGTATTAAGAATGTATTAAGAATAGCACTGCAATCAACGCTGTGGCTGCACCATAATTTAATTGCTTTATTTGAGAGCCCATTTGAATTTAATTGCAGAAACTAATGTTATGCGCAGCTTTTTGGTGGTTCGTGGAATCAACTTCGGTAGCAAAACAAGTAATTATAAAGATTGACCACAAATTTTCAAATTTTAATTTAAAAAGCATATGGCCTACTTCCGTGTTATGTATAATTTGTGATTCATTGCATGCAGGTTATTAATAGGGCTTCACCGCCGTTGTAGTCATTATTTTAAATGATTGGCTTGTTTACACGCTACCTTTATTTGGTATCCGCAACGAAATAATCGAATTTTTATCTCGGCGCATAAATATTCATTTTCGGGACTGCACGTTGATGAAGCTATTTGTTCAATAACCTTCTTCGGCTGCGTGAAAGCCGTGCGAATGTAAAATATAATTTTATGCGATTTACAGAATGTTTCTTAAATCTTTTATATATTAGGCAATTTCATGCAGATCTCCATTTATTTAATTAAATATTTTTGTTACATAATATATTCTTACAGTAATAATGGCAAATATGTTAGATAATGAAAGGATATGAGGCTAGATAATAAATATTATATTAATACAATACCAATCACACCTGCGTAATTAATAACACAGCGGTACAATCATACCTATTCACAGTGACAGGTCTATGCGATAAATTGTGCTTATTGTAGAGTTCAATTATCCGTAAATTGCACTCAAATTGTAGAGAAAAGCATTGCGATATCGTTGTAGTTTCAACCTTATGGCCGTCTCTTGAGTCGGTAAAACGACTTGAAATTTAACACCTACATAAATTATGTATCGTATAATTGGGAAAATATTGAAATAGGGATATTGAATTACATTAATATAAACATGATACTTAATAGTTAACCGTTTTTAATATAGCATGTACCTATGTAAATCAAGCCTTAAAAATGGGAAATATGTTCCGGTGTCTTCATAGAGGATAATAAAAAGATTGAATAATGATTGGCTTGCGTTGGATTATACGAGAACATTGAATAATACGCGAACGATTGTAGATAAGATCAATCCGGGCACGCGACCTCGCGAGGCAATAAAGGTAATGTAGGCAAGGTATTTGCCAATATCGTCGTGGAGTGGTCCTCCCAAATATCTCGAGATTGTGTTCCCCCTACATAAAAATTGTTCCCGGATAGAGATACTACCCGGATAAATATTCAATTTCGGTACGGACGAAAAAGATTTGAAACCGTTGGTACCTGCTAGCGTTATTGGATGATAGCCTTTGGAATGGTATGGATAATCATATTCATAGTTTCGCGACTTGACAACGAGTATTTTTGCACTCCATTCGATCGAATTTGTCGTCGTTGTATCACGTTATATTATATAGGAAATGCGTTTATATATTTCAATAACACATTGTTTATCAGTTATATGGCAATATGTAGACTATAAAAGTTATATGTTATTTAGTTTTAAATAAAGTTTCTTTAGTCATCATTAAAACAGTTCAAAGCAATGTTTAAAAACAAATGTTCAGTCTTAATTATTCGCGTTAATCCAATTAACCTTTGGCATTACTTTTGTTAATTACTATAAGTAACTTCATTTGTATATTCGTTGGTCTTAATTAAATTTAAATTAGATTTGCAGGCTAGAAACGATTGTTAATAAATTATTTTTAATTAAAACTTCATAAAAGTGGTCTTGAATAGTGTGATGACTTTTATATTGGAATAAATAAATACCTGTCAATATAAAATGATACCTAGGTACTAGCACCGTATCACATGCCGGTGGTTGTCTTGACGGTTACAAAACGATATGTAGATGAAAAGGGCAGCTGAATGTAATACAATCGAGGAAAGCGATACTACCGACCGTAACAGAATAGCAACTAGGGTTGTCAAAAATAGACTTTCATAGTACTTTCAATTTTCATATTGGCAGTGTTATAGAACAATCACTAAGTAAACGTCTATCTTTAATTAATTTTTAGTTCTTGTTAATTGATGATACAATGGTGGTGGCATTTCAAGTAAAATAATAATGTAAAAAACGTACATACGTTTGCATAACGTCATGTTTTGTATTATTGTTTTTAATATTAAGGAATATAAATTACGATTTATAAAAGTTTTCTCTCTAGCTTTTTATATTCATATCTCAACTGTATAAAGATCTTATAACACTGAGGTTCAAAAATAATAAACATTGAATACCGGTAAGCTTATAAGCTATTCCGCGGCATAATAACATGTTTATAAAACTTGTTAACGAGAAATGTGAAGTTTTATAGCGTTTCGTGATACGTCGCACACAAAGTATCGCATTGTTAGTAACCCTAATAGCATTGGGTGCGAGGCAAGGGGAGGGAGGCCGGGTATTGAATGAGATTGCTTCTTACTTCGGCAAATGGATCACGTAGTGGATGAGATGTCACAGTGTTTTAAGATCCGACAAAATCGGTGGAGCCGCATGCTAGCGGGCCCCTTTACAAACACATCAATATAACATATTTTATGGCAATATTCGCTGTTGTTCTATTTAATAATATCGGTTATATCGAAAATTAGTATACTACAATAAATTTCCATAAAATAATTTTGAATGTAAACAATAGGTAGGTAGAATTTTGAATGTAAACAATAATTTTGAATGTAAACAATAGGAGAGAGCTAAATCAGCTGTCGGTGTAATCAGACGTGTACAAAGTTTTATTTTTCTATTAATTAATAGTTGCAAATAGAAAGTGTGCTTTGGGATATCGCAAATAAGTGTCAAAATTGAATACAATTAGTGACTGCGGTAGCCGCTCTTCACCCCCTCGAGTAAACAGGACAATACATATAATTCATCTCACCTGGCAGGCATCACTCTATTACTGCGTGTTACTGCATACGTCACACGATAAGGATGAGTCTACAAAGAACGCCACCTCTCGATAATGTTAAAAGCGGTAGTGGAAGTGGTTCATTTCCTGATCTACGCAAATTACAACTGGAGGAAAATTATAGTAAGCAGAGATTGAAGAGAAAAATAATTGATACTGATTCTGAAATTAGACAAGATATATCAAATTTTAGAACCGAAATGATGAATTTTCTTCAAAAATTTACCGAAAAGCAGGATGAAAGGGCAGAAAATCTGGTTGAGACAATATCCGAATTTAAAAAGGACTTAAATAACATAAAAAGTACTACCGAAACATTATTATTGGAACAAAATAAAATGAAAAATGAAATTGAAAAATTAAAAACTCAAAATTTGGACTTCCATGAGCGAATTAAATATTTAGAAGACACTATGTCTAAAAATAATTCAATAATTCCCGCAACTTCGGACTCACCCCAGCGCGTGTATGAGAACATGGCCTTAGAATTGCAAGAACGGAGTCAACGGCAACACAATATAATTATTGTAGGAATACCCGAGTTAAATAATAAAAAATCATCTGAAAGGCGTGAATATGATTTTAAATGTGTATGTGCTGCAATTCAGACTATATATAAAGAATGTCCGTCTCCAGTAAAATGCATACGCTTGGGTAAATATCGTCCGGGCTATAATAGGCATATTAAGGTATGTTTCGAAATTAAAAACACTGTTTTAAAATTATTGCGCAACAAAACATCAACAAATCAATCCAGTGAAAATATTCGCATTTATTCGGACCAAACGCCAATGCAAATAAAGTATATGCATGATTTGCGCGACGAAATGGCACGGCGATTGAACAATGGTGAGTCAGATTTAGTAATTAAATATGTAAAAGGTGTGCCGAAAATTATCAAAATTTCAAAAAACTAATCGACAACGTCAACATAAGCAATGATTTCTCCTCTATAGATATAAGTTACCAGAACGTAAATACTTATACAGATATACGCACTACTGCTTCATCCTTACGCTTTTTTTATGCAAATATGCGTAGCCTCGTCAAAACTGGAAAGCTTGAAGAATTAAAATGCATTTTAAAATCATTTAATTGTTTGATTCACATTATTTTACTTACGGAGACTTGGATAAAATCGAAAACCGAAGCAGATTTCTTAGAAATACCTAATTATGTACATATTTACAATATCCGAACTGGAAGCTTGGGTGGTGGCATATCTATATATATTCACAATAATATTAAATTTAAAATAAAGGAAACCGTTTATAAACAGGGAAATCATTTTTTATTTATAGAACTCATTAAGTTTTCTATGTTAATCGGCTTAGTGTACAAACCCCCTAGTTCCAATATAAATGATTTTATACAAACATACTCTCTGTTATTAGAAAAAACAAAACAAAAATCAATTATATTTGGTGATTTTAATATAGACCTTATGAAAAAGAATGCAAGAAGCATGGATTATGTTGACACTATTAGCGAATCAGGCTATCACATTATAAATAATTTAAGTGAAAACTATGCTACCAGACAAACAGCATTAACAAAAAGTATTATAGATCATGTTTGCACAAACTTGCAACAGGCTCAAATACATATGGCGTTGATTAGTTCATCACTGTCTGACCACAGACAAGTGTTCATTGAACTCAAAAAACACAAAACGCCCGTGAAACAAAAAAACAAATACATAGCTATTGATTACAATAAATTATATAAAAGCATTGAATTAAGTAATTGGAAAAATGAAGATAATAACTATACTAATTTAGAGACGTTTATTAAAGAAAAAATTGTAAGTGCTGAAATAACAAAATACAAAATGGCCAATTTACCTAAATCTGACTGGATTAATAAAACAATACTCAATTTGATTGAAGATAGAAACAGAATTTGGCATTCTTATCTATGTGACCCACATAATACCGCTCTGCACGTGCAACATAATGCTGCAAAACTAAATGTTCGTACAACCATACATAACACAAAGAAAAAATATTATTACGATTCTTTCAATAAATGTAAAAATAATCCAAAGAAGATGTGGCAGCTAATCAATACCTTGGTAAAAAATAAAATAGACTACCTATAATTGTGCTCCTCCAAATCTAATTATTGACGGTAAAACAATCCAAAAAGGAACTGAAATCTGTAACTGTTTCAATCATTATTTTGCTACTATAGGCACTCTTTTGGCTAGTAAATTACAAAATAATAACACCGCATCAACACTGACACAAAATACTATTAAAAATTGTAAGACTTCTACAGAAATTAGGCTCGATAAATTTGAATTATGTACAAAAAATGAAATATCTAAAATTATAGATAAATTAGACAACAATGCAGCTGCTGGAATAGACGGCGTTACTACCAAAATCATAAAATGTATAAAGAATCTTATAATAGATGACCTCACTAATTCTATAAACAAATGCCTAGCTGATGGTGTCTTTCCCGACAGTCTAAAAGTTGCTAAAGTGACACCTATCTATAAATCTGGACCTAAATCTGACCCTGGAAATTATCGACCTATTTCAGTACTGCCTATTGTATCTAAAATTTTCGAAAAGGTTTTATACACTCGTCTGCTCAAATACCTAAATAAAATAAATTTTCTAATTGAATATCAATACGGTTTTCGTCCTAAATCAAATACACTATCAGCTACAATTGATCTTGTTTCCAAAATTAAAGACAATATAGATAAGAAGCACTTGGCCTTAGGAATATTTATAGATCTTAAAAAGGCATTCGACACCGTCAGCCACCCCATTCTACTAAATAAATTAAAAAACATAGGTATAACTGATTCAGCGTATAAAATACTTGATTCATACCTAAGCAACAGGTATCAAATAGTAAAAAATAATAATTATGTATCAAATCTCGCCGAAATCAAATATGGAGTCCCTCAGGGCTCTGTCTTAGGACCGTTGCTTTTTTTGGTGTATATCAATGATATCAGTAGCGCTGGATTGTCAGGGAACATATCACTGTATGCTGATGACACTTGTCTCTTCTACTTCGGGGATTCAGCAGTCAACTTAACTAAAGTTGCTCAAAATGATCTTAATCTATTAAATAGCTGGTTTAAATTAAATTTATTGACAATTAATGTAAAAAAGACCTCTTATGTAATCTATGCAGCCAAAAATAAAAAAATATCTTATTTTCCACCTCTTACAATAGACTCGCAACCTTTAAACAGATCTAATGAAGAAAAATATCTTGGCCTAATCTTGGATAATAAATTAACATTTAAATCACACATAAACCATGTGAGATCTAAATTAATACCACTTACAGGAGCTTTAAGAAATGCGGCTAAATATATACCATTTAAATTACGTTACAGTATTTATAACACGCTTGTTAAACCACATCTAGATTATCTTATCCCAGTTTGGGGGCAATCAGCGCCTACTAATTTAAAAAAACTACAAATTACGCAAAACAAACTAGTAAAAATCCTTTTTAACTTTAATTTTTTAACGCCAACTAAGGATCTATACTTCCGTACCAAATTGTTTGATTTAAATAAATTATATAAATATCACACATGCATACTGATTAAAAATATTCTATCTAATAATATAAAAACACAAATAACACTAAACAAAAAATCCCACAAATACCACACACGAAAGAGTGATAACCTTGAATTACCATTTATAAGAACTCTATACGGTAAGAGAAACTTAAGATTTGAGGGAGCACAATTGTACAATAGCTTGCCTAAAGCAATTAAAGAATCCTCATCAATTACTATTTTTAAAAATAAATTAAAGACATACTTAACTAATTTCGATAGCTGATTGTGTTATACTAACTGCAAAATTGTTATTTCTCATATTTGTAAAAGATCATGTTGTATTGTTCTTGTTTATGAGATTAATAAAGTTCTTTAAACCGAGGTATGAGTTTGAATACAGAGATCCATCACATTAGCGAAACTCATTTTACGTAATAGATAAACGCATAACCTACATAATGAAGTAAATACATTTACACTGTGTAATTGGGAAATTCTCGAGGCGGGAGCCATAGACGCGTCGGCGGTGGGCGGGCGCTGAAAAACAATTTCACGCCAAATCTTGGCTTGTGTTTTCCTATTTCCTTTTTATTTATCTTTTCGTCTTTTCTTTCGTCGAGAATCAATTTCACGGATGAGCGTCGCGATGATCTCAGTTCAAAAAGCGCGAGGGTTTAAATGTGTTCGTGTGCAGTCCAAGGAGGGTCAAGATTCAACACTCGGGAGCAACGATCGTTCATTATAAGATGAGCGTGATATGGAAACTAAATATATAGCTCGATGTTTTGATCTTTTTTATAGAGTTCACCTCTCCTTATATAATATGAACCTTTATCAAAGCTCTATCGGAAAATATTATATCAACGATATAGTGTTAAGTTACTTAACGTAATTGTTTTTTAAGTAGGTGGATGTTTTCCTAAGTTTATAAATCGCGCGTAAATATAAATTTAAACTACTTTTTTTACTAGGGTGTTTAAAACGTTTCATTAAGTGTTCAGAAACAAGTAAATAGCCTAGCAATTCGACCCAAGCACTAAATATTGTTTGAGTGTAAATTAAGAGCCAACATCTAAAATTGGAGTACAAAGCGCTTACAATATAATAAAAGGAAATAAAAAAGAAATATCAAAGTGTTATTATACCGTATTGTGCATAGTGTACAACTAAGTACTGAATAACAGTGATTGTTTTGGCGCCCACCCAGATGGCATTGCGTATTTTGCTGACACGCGATTGTTTTGTTTTATAAAGAGCACGATTTAAACGTTCATTTGAGTTCGGATATTCTTATATATAAAATTCTCGTGTCACAATGTTAGTCTGCATACTCCTCCGAAACGGGTGGACCGATTCTCATGAAATTTTCTGTGCATATCGGGTAAGTCTGAGAATCGGCCAACATCTATTTTTCATATGTACCACGGGCGAAGCCGGGGCGGACCGCTAGTATTATTGTAAAATTAACCAACACACCCAACTTAAAATTAACCAACATACTTATTTTATACTGCAAGCAGTATAAAATAAGTAACAAGCAGTGCTTTAAGGACTAATAATAATTGTTAATACGACACTGTGCTAAAGTATAATAATATCCATATAAATGATCATGAGTTACATGAAGCTAAACTATTCAAAACTGTCTAAGCCAAGCGCTGAAACTCCTGAAATTGACAATTTTACGGACGGTTTATTTCCGGACACCGAACTTCCTTGCTTGGTTTGACCCATACAACCTCCCCATCTGCAACCCTTTTCGTAATTTTATACTCAAATATCTTTCGCTTTTATGGAATTCATTTCTATTGACATTTACATTATTTTAACAACAAAACTAGGCTTTCAAATGTTTGTAAGAACAACAATAACATTCGATATTATAACACAAGCTATTTCAAATCAATGCCACACATTTACGAAGTGATACATAAAATTTACATTGTATGTAAGTATCTTAAGCGAAAGCTTCCCACTTAAAAGCTCTACAAATGCACTGAAAGCTCTTTCGCGCACTAATCCCAAACCTTTTAGCTGCAATCAAAAGCCCGGAGCGCTCAACGCGACGCGAGCCGACGTGATGCTTGTGGAAGCGTCTAGGAATTTAATTTACATTTTTAATTACGTTAAATTTTGTTCGAAAAGCTTTCACGGAATGGGAGTTTTCTTGATTAGAGTTCAGCTCTCGCTGAAGTTTGAGATTGATTAGTGGAGGTTTAATTGCTCGCTACCGTTGAATAATGAATTCGATCAGTGGAAAGTCAGAAGGGAGCGCCTAACAAATTAGTTTTTCATTATCAGGCGAAAGTATTCGATTTCATGTAAATAAACACGTTACTTGTAATTAAATATTTAAAATTTAAATATGATTTTCTGCAACGGTAATGTCCATTATATGCCACGCGATGAGCGACCACGTAATTGATGGCTGGGGTGAATTTTAACGTAATGTTACTTAATTGATCACGTTGATAACGCGGTTGCTGAATGTACCTAGGTGTAGATAGTCGCCACAGGCCCCTCCGTAATGACTAAATGGGCTTCTACCGCACTCCCCAAATTGCATATATTTTTTTGTGTACATTCCGGTCAATTTAATTAATTAGGTAGGATTATTAAGCATACGTTGCGATATATTTCGCATAAGTTGCAACTTCTATAAACTACATTGATATTTAAAGATCACGGCATTCTGGTTGAACTCTATGGCCTCATGTATTTAAATTAAATAGTATTATCATAAAATGCTTTAATGGATGTTGATAAATCGAAAGGGCACAAAAGAACCGTGTTGTATCTGACATAAAAGCGAATAAATAAGAGACTTCCGCGAAGCACTCTCGGTGAGAACAAGTCGAGAGCCGGTGATGTACGATTTGACATAGAATATTTTATTCGGGCTTGGGACGCTGCCATCCATTCCACTTATCCTGGCCCTCTGTTGAATTTTTGACACGTCGACGAAAAGCTGTCCTTTTTTAACCCCTGGTTTAGTGTGACAGTTGCCTTTAAATTCGTATTACGGATTAAAGGGGACTGTGTCTTGAAAGGAACTTGTCACTCGCACAGGAATTATATCGTTATAAGACTTGATGACGTTACGTGACGATGTACCTACGTGACAACTCACGTTTCTACAATAATTTATCAATAAAAAAAAATTCTACTACATTGCAACAATATAATTGATAATAAAAGTGTTAAGTAATCATGAAAATAATTAAATTTACTTGGCACTCTGGCACACGGCGCAGCTGGTTATATCTTCGCCCACCAATCGGACAGAATCCGGCGCACAGCAATCCATATTAGATTTGCTCGCTCTCTCATATCCATTCTGAGATGTTCATATTTTATTGAGGCCAATAAAACGGATTCATGAATATGAGAAATGCATAACGAATACCATATTTATGGATTGAGGCGCGCTCGCTTCGCCGCGGATATGTCGCGAGTAATTTGATAGCTGCCTTTGTAACAGGTGCTGATGGGATTTTCGATTTGGCAATAAACTTCATTATATTTGACATATCCCCTTTGAAATGCTGTTACGTGATAATTTTACTTCCATGATTCATATAACAGTAATCTCGACATGGTATTTATTATTCATTGTTTTAATATAAGCAGCATTATTAAAAGCACGTATCCGTCATCATAAAATACAAGGAACATTAAGTGGGATAGATAACCTCACTAGATAGCAGCTGAACTATCAACTCACAAGAGTTATTAGTGCCTCCTTCGAGTTTCAATTTACAGCTTGCATGGACGTTTCAACCTTTAAGGGAGTTACTTCTAGCTCTAGCTTGTTATTTACATATCATTTGAAAATGGACCTTGTATTCTTGATATACAGAACAATGAATCTGCATGTCGGCTTAGTCGTGACTGTTTTGTTTAAAAGAAACCTTGATGTTAGTACAGAGAATTCAATTTTGAATGATTTTCTGCGACCACTGTTGCCGTTTGACGGCATTTTGTCGGAGTAATAAGGTCTCGCATGGAGTGGACGTAAGGAGAGGATATCGTTTATTCTAATGAGGTTTCACTGCGAGACGCGTGCTCGCCGTGTCCGTCGCTCGTTGCTGCTATACTTGTATAGGGCTCAAATTCTCTTTTAAGAATTACGATCACATGATTTTGTCAATTATATTACTTACTAGCAGTCCGCCCCGGCTTCGCCCGTGGTACATGTTTACGTTTTCTCTACATAAGAACCATCCTCGTACTTCAAGGAATATAATAAAAAAAGAATTATCGAAATCGGTTCAGCCGTTCTCGAGTTATGCGCTTACCAACACATTTTGCGATTCATTTTTATATATAAAGATATGTTATGTTGTTAAAAGTAGTTTTGATTATTAAGATTCATTATTTCTAAAGAAATAATCTATTGTTTCAGAATAAAATTCGCCTGTGTAATGTCCGAGTGACGGTTCCATCATGATTCGTGATCCGCCTGCCATGCATAAACCTGATAATTCAACAAGTAAGTAAATTAAATGTACCACAAACGAAAAGAAATAAAATATATTTTTTTTACATTTTCGAATTCGTTCCAACGACTATCTACATCATAATTGTACTTACTTTCGTCTAAACCAAACGTTTTAATTTGCACATAAATAAATAATAATAAAATTATAAACCAAGCAATCTTGCATTATGTTTTACATTTTATGTGAATGACAATTGCGAAATTCAAATAACAAGAAACAACTTTTCCAATTTCGCTGACGTAATTTTTTTATAATATTAGGACAAACAGGTCGTGAATAAAACGGGAAGGGTTGTGCCATAAACCGCCCAGGAACGTCCGTCGCGATATTAAAAAGGGGACGAACGATATTGCAATATCACATTTATACGAAATGTCCGACACCCAGATCGTATTGATAAAAATAAGCGAAATTTTATTGTGGTCCACGACGTACCCTCAGCTAATTTATCATAACTTTTCTTGTTCCCTAAAATATATGGAATAACTCTAATAAATACGGAAATAATTTCTCAATTCCTATGCATTTTAAAATATGATTTACGTATTAAAAAGCTCCGCGATTCAAATCCGCCGCACTTTATGACGGCCTTATCGTAATCAAAATCGTGTTTTGCGTTACTACAGCTATTAAGCTATTCGTCGAGATGGAAAATCGAATATCTTAGCGAAGCATTATATTTTCTGGATATGAACTTCTGAATAATATAGCCAATTTTATACATCAAGATAATATAAAATGTTTTAAGGTTACGGAACATGTAGTACTTTGTTTTGGGGATGGAAATATGTGCCCAAGAGAAAGAGTCCAATTTGTTCGCAATAATAATGCATCGAGTTCACATGAGCGCCGGATGCAAAAGCAATAGCGGAAAATTGCGGAGACATCGGTACGAGAATAAGCAGAGCGGGCATGATGCGGAGCGCAAACGTGGCGCCCGCGGCTCTGGCCTGCCCTGATAAAATTTATGGCCACTTCCCCTTTAAAACAATATTGAGGGCTCAGTTGGGATTTATGTCTCGCCGCTGCTGCAGCGACTCAATTTATTCTTCAATTTTTCATACAATAACTCACATACGTATTACGAGTGATGGATGAAAAGGACTAACTTTCGGGCTTTAATAAGAGCCTCCAGATGCGAATCTCCAAATTGGCTGAAGTTTATTGCCCACTTATGTCAGGCTTAAGTTGCGCTCGGAGCTTTTTCTCTCGGAAAATAATATATGACGTTGATTGTTTTGACTTACTCAACGTTTGATTGAGCTCACCTTCAATTACGTATGCGTTCCAACGCTGAAATAAAATCGGTAAAACTTCAACTGATTTATCAAAATTAAGTGAAGTTACTGTAAGCTTTTTTATGTTTCAAATCACTGAAATATTTGAATACAACCATTATCATTTTCACAAATGTAATCACAAGCAATTCCCAGAGTTTTGCGTCGTTAGAAAATTAAAAATTTAATTGGTCAAACATAATACTCTTTCCTAAGAAATCATTTACCATTGCTATTAGGCTTAATTCAAAAATTAATTTAAACTTTTACAAGGTTGAACCGGGAAGCGAGCTTGGCGTAAAGGCAATATCAATTTCATAATTTTAATTAAAAAAAACTTCTCTGATGACAGTCTTGTACTTTTTAATGACAAAAAATATTACCATCGGGGAATCGGGGTAGATTGGAATATACAAGAGAAAACAGAATTAAGTTTATTATAAAAAAAAATGATTATTATTGACTGTGATATTTCTTTGTCACAATCAATATCTATATCTATACTTATAATAAATCTGTAGAGAGGCCAATTCTGTACATGAAATATATTAAAAAAAACTATGAAGGGGTGATAAGGGATTGCTACTGATGCCAAAAATGCAATCAGTAAAATTTTTGTCTGTCTGTCTGTCTGTCTGTCTGTCTGTCTGTATATTCGTTATAGAAACAAAAACTACACGACGGATTTTAACGAAATTTGGCACAATTATTCTTCATACTCCTGGGCAGGTTATAGTATACTTTTTATTAAGCTACGATCAATATGAGCAGAGCAGTGAAAGGAAATATTGGGAAAACGGGAGAAGTTACTCCATTTTTTTAGCTTCCGTCGCGTGTGCCGCCTTAATGGTTAAAGCTACATAGAAATCATGTACGACACAAATGTTCTTAAATTATTATTATTATATAAAAATAAATTCCTAGACAGCATATGTCTATCTTTTAAAATTGACTCACAATAACACGTGAAACTTCAATAGCTTAGCAATTCGGAGCTTTCTGATTATATTTTTCTACTCTTACGTTTACAACATTCTCACTCATCCCTAATTAAAAAAAGTTAACATTATTACCTATTCAATAAAAAAAGAATCATGTAAATCGGTGTAGAAACACCAAAGTTATACATGAAATCTTAATATATAGATATAAATTTCGTGTCACAATGTTTGTCCTCAATGGACTCCTAAACCACTTAACCGATTATAATAAAATTCGCACACCATGTGCAGTTCGATCCAACTTGAGAGATAGGATAGTTTAAACGTGTAGGTACCACGGGCGAAGCCGGGGCGGACCGCTAGTCAATCAATAAGAATGTATCTGACGGTTCTTTTAAAAACTTTATAAACGGTTTATTCTAAAATTTTATTTATCTATTTAAATTTATTACGGCTTTATAATTATTAATAACCAATAATTATAAATAATAATATATACACACCGGCACAATTAGCGGAACAGAAAAAAAGTGAGACTATGTGATAATAACGCATATATTTGACGAAAATGTAATTAGACACAAAATAACAAATTGATTAACATCTTTTAACAACGAATTTGAAAAGTTTTCGTTATTTTTTATTGAAAAATAAAGAAATTTGAAATAAGTGAAATTTTTAGATGATTATGAACCATCACAAAAAATAAAAAAAAGTAAGCATTAAATGATTTAACAATAAAATTAAAGCAAAATTAATAACGAGTGTTTCCCCCTTTTGCTCTGATTACGGTTTCCATTCGTCTGGGCACGCTACAGATTATGTTATCGATGATTTCTTGAGGCAACCGCTCCCACTCCTCAAGTAATGCGTTTCCAAGTTCATTCAGATTGTTGGAGGGAGGCATTCTGGATTTAACCCTTCTTTTTAGCAAGTCCCAGACATGCTCTATCGGATTCATATTGGGGGAATTTGCTGGCCACTGCGTCACCGGTATACCTACGTGGTTCAGATATGCCTGTACCGATTGTGCACTATGAGCACGAGCATTATCTTGCATTAGAATAAAGTCGTCACCAATAAATGGGGCAATTGGTACAACATGTTCTCCTAAAATGTCTCTGATGTATCGATCTGCTGTCATGGTCCCTCCTGTGACTATCACTAACTCCGTGCGAGCTCCCAAACATATCCCTCCCCAAACCATAATCGAGCCGCCACCATAAACCACTGTGTGTTCAAAATTAGACTGTATGTGGCGTTCTCCTTTGCGTCTCCATATTCGCTGTCTCCCATCGATCTGTTTTAAAAGAACTCTGCACTCATCAGTAAAGAGAACCTACTGCCATTCGTTCAAATCCCAGACGATGTTCTCGCGCATCGGTTTCTGTTCCGCTAATTGTGCCGGTGTGTGTAGATAGTTAACTTTGATGGAAACTCATTCACATTATCCGTTCCTTCTTTGTAGAAAGTGTAATATTATTCAGAACGAGCATCGTGTTATGTTTTTACGTTCAACTCATTATAAAGGCAAAACCCGCATTTGGTTAAATCTAATTACAGCCCGCATAATGGATATCGCAACAACGCAATCAACTCCATTGTTTAATGAGTGACCGACAAGTGAAACTAAATGTACCATGAACGCATTTGATACTAAACTCTGACCGCATAATTATTGTAATGCCGTTATTATATTAGTTTGTTTTAGATAATTGTATGTGACAGCTCTTAATTGTGTTTGGTTAACTTAGTATTTATGCTTGTCAAGGACTTCGCGTATATTTACTTATTTATTTATTTCTATCTGCTGATATTATATTTGGAAAAAATTTAGTTAATACTCAAGTAATTTAATAAAATTCTTAAAACGTTAACAGACATAACTAATTTAGCTATAAATAATTGAAAGAGAATAATGAACGTTAATGTTCCTAGAACAAAAGAAATAGTCAATTAAAAAATAATCATTAAGTAAATAATAAATGTAACGCAGGATAAAAAATGTGTAAGCGCACACAATTAATAACAATGGATAAGTACTGTAAGAGTGTAACTTTGTAACATAATAGAATTACGAACGATGAAAAAAACTAATTAGTTTCGAGAAATGCATGGTTGTGTTCTTGCAGTGCGCATTGTCCGATATGCATTTATATCATAGTGTAAATATTTCCCATAGATGCCTTTTGTGGTTTAAACACATTTCATACCATACATGCGTAGAAAATATCTCCGTTATAAACGTACATTGACTATTCATCACATACGTGCCAGTATGGGAAGGCGAAGTTAATTGCGAAACGCAATAAACGATTGTAAATTGCACGGAATGATTGTGGAGTGGTCGTGATGCGGGTTCATTACAATAACCTGGCATTTAATTGAATCCAAGGAATGTTACCAACTGTGGAGACACGCATGTATTGCCATTTCGATACATCACTGTTGCTAATGTTCACAGGTGCCTAGCAATAATTGTAATTTATTTTATTACGTCTTTCCCATTGAAAGAGCTTTAGATGTTTTTATTATAATATAGTATAATTAATGGTGACGAAACGGAGACTTAATTCAACAATTACTTTTTTGTATTCCTAAATTGGGTATATAACTTCGTTCAGTAATTGATACTCATATAAGTAAGTGATATATCACGTAATATCTATAAATTTACAATCATTTTTTCCAATGCATTATATATGCTACTTTTTTTAAATAAAATAGTTTCGCATTCCTACAGTAAACAAGATGAATAAAAAGTAGCACTAGTATAATGACAACATTCAGAAACATCAATAATGTGATAAACATAATTGGTATGAATACCACTAACTCTATATACCCTAACATAATATAATTCCTACTATCGATATGTACCACAACTTCTAAGCATCAACGAGGTTGTGCAGCGCCATTACTGATGTAGTCGTTAGAATAACGTGCCGATCCATAATTACAGAATTAACAACATGCGTGGCCCGAAATGGACATAACACGCCAACAAGTGCATCAAACGGAGCCAACCCCGGCATTCCTTCGATACGGATTCCAACACTGTCGTGAAAAAATTACCCGTTTAAATCCAAGCAATCTCGCGGTATTAACACATTTCCGAGAACGAAATGTTAATACGACTCATTTATTAGCTACATAAACTATTTAATAAATAATAATTACTTTTCTTCCAAGTAGGTACGTGCGCATAATCTCACTGCGAATAAGCTAAAAACATGATTTCATACATAATTAATTATAGAGAAAGATGTACAACGTAATTTTTTGTAAGATATTCTTTGTTTACGTTCGCTAATTAAAGAGATATAAATTAAAACGGCTACAAAATAAGCCAGTGCTAGCGTGTGGGCGGTCGTTCGTTCGCTCCCCGCGGCTTACTAATTGCGAGTTGCGACACCCAAAGGCTGTAAGTCATCTTTATTATTTTATTATTAACGATCCGTCATTAATATACTCCAATTAACTTTATTGTCACGACGTCGGCTCAAATAAACGCGATGTATCGATGATGGTGGTGGACGATGCGCAAGTGATCGATTGCGATGAGTTATGTCCACTTAGTTACCCTTTCAATTGGATCCTTGATTGGTTTGACGTGCACACCATTATTATGAGGACGGTGCGTCGATAAATTGGAAATGATTGTTTACTAACGGCGTATTTATTTTGTACATTATTTGTATTCAGCACTAGTACTAGCACGGCGGCACGTATTCCTTCGTAATTTCAATAAACATACGCAAGATACACGCTAATGGAAAAGAAAGTTCAGTCGCTATTTGCAATCAAATTATATTGATTTTAATAATCTCCGTGTAATATTATACGTCGTGTTATATTTATACCAACAGATGCCATTTAAACACTTTAATGGCTTTGATTAGCATTGAAATGTTCATTTACATTGTCGTTTCCATTACTAAATGTTAATTATATCATATTAATTTGCAGATATAGGTAGGTATTACATTCATTGGTGTATAGTGAAGTTGCTGAAGTAATTATAGCTCTGACTAATAATAGTTGCCATTCAAGGTAAATTTGAGGCCGCTTTCTGTTCAGACTATATAGTTAAGCGCATTTCAGTCTTACAACTTTTTCTTGCATGAGAAAAATATGCATCAAATGACGTCAACTACTACTAACAACGTCTCGCCGTGCGCGTCTGCTCGAATTAATTGACGCAATTACGTAGCATAAAACGTTTGTGCTCACATAAATGCAATAATGAGCCGCGTATTATGAACAATTATTATATTATCCCAGTTGGTAGCGAAACATTAGATACCTCCTCGACCTCTCAGACATCTAAATTAATGAGTTACTGCTTTGCGAATCTTAGCTATGATGTTGCAATTAGATAAGAATTATGATTTATTTCCTTATTGCTACAGTAATTAAAATGTCCATACGCCCACGACCGAATAAGTATATTTATTACAAAATAGAGTATACATATTTTCATGTTTTTCCTAAAAATTAGTTCTGAAAACTCGGTAGGGCACACGAATCGCAAGTAAAATTTTAGTTTGAAAACAACTGATTGGTATTTTTTAATAGGTCAGCAAGAAGAAAACAAATATGGACTCAACAGCAGCGTCACGGGGAACACTGGCGGGGCGAGATTGTGCGCGCAGTGCGGCAAAGTCATCACCGAGAGGTTCCTCCTGAAGGCGATGGAACGGTTCTGGCACGAAGACTGTCTCAAATGCGGCTGCTGCGACTGTCGCCTCGGCGAAGTTGGCTCCAAATTGTACTATAAAGCCGATCTCATGCTCTGCAAAAGAGATTATCTTAGGTAAATTAGTTTATAAGCTATTGTTCATTATAACTCTTGTAGTAATTATAAATATGTTTCTGACTTTTTTTTAAATACGTTAAAAAATATATAAAATTTAAATTAATAACTGTAAAAGATGCTTTATGATTTTGAATAAATTTAACATAATGAAGTCCAATTCTCTGATATAAAAAAAAACCTGTAAACTTTCATAAAATTGTCCCCAATCTCTAAATGTTCATCTTATCTTCTCCTGCCATCAAGATTCGCCCGCAACCCGCATACTCGCTAAAGTTTCATACGTAGTATATTATTATTAGTCTGTGTTAATACTAAAATAATTATATTTGATTCAGGTTATTCGGTGCTACTGGCAATTGTGTGGCGTGCAATAAAGTAATTCCCGCCTTTGAAATGGT
Source organism: Colias behrii (assembly GCA_029959065.1). Lineage (NCBI taxonomy): Eukaryota > Metazoa > Arthropoda > Insecta > Lepidoptera > Pieridae > Colias > Colias behrii. Next base: position 7,046,643 of record JARWMC010000005.1, on the reverse strand, counting down.
TATGCGAGCGAAGAGTTTTGTTTACCATTTAGAGTGTTTCGCTTGTCAACAATGCAATCACAGGTAATTGGCCATATATCTTACTAAAATTTATAACTGCAATTTATTATGAATTGACAATTTTAAAAATGTTGCGTGGATTAACGTTGAATATTTTTATAGGTTCTGCGTTGGTGACAGATTTTATCTATGTGACAACAAAATACTTTGCGAATATGATTATGAAGAGAGGCTAGTTTTTGCCAGCATGGCCGCTAATCCTAGCGGCTTAGCTCACATCCGGCGACAAGTCAGCGGACTCCAGGTGATTACGCAAACATTATTTATCCTCTTCCATAAATTAAGAGACTAGAGGCGAACATCATCGCTATCGGTGGTTCGCTTATAATAAGATTAAATTCATAGATTATGTAAGGAATTGCGACAGGTGCCTACTAAATTATATTATTTATTATGTGATAGTTTTAAATACTTAGTTACCTCTGCTACTTTACACGGCTATTTTTAACATAAACAATTATGATGTATGTTTTCAAGAAAAAAATAATTGCACCTTTATTACTTTTATAGCCTGAAGCAACTTAGAGTAGACAAATAAATATATAAATGATACACAGACAATACCATGCTGTCAATTCTCACGAATCGACCACCCGCTGGGTTCCGAGCAATTATTAGTGCTTTAGCGCTTACGTGGAACAATATTGTTTGTGAGACTCGAAACAGCCGGAGCCTATTGGTGTAAGATTAATATTGTGAATTTAATAGTCGATAACCAACGTTATTATCTCGGGAACGGAACATTCGACAATTAACGTTATTATATGCATATTTATCGATTTAATACGCATTCAGTTATTACGCGGTTTGCAATTTACGAGCATTACAGATTACACCATGTTGTTTATTTGAACGAGCTATAAATGTATTCGAAGAAGTTATATGTTTTGACGCATAAAACGTCTCATACTGAACAAAGGGCACGTGAAAAAATAGGCCCGTGAAGTAAATAACTCCCGCAAGGACACTGTTAGTGGGAGATTCTATCTCCACTTTATTATGTTTCTTTTGTGTTCATTAATCTTTCTCGTACGAACGCTTGTCGGAATGCGAATGTGGGGGAATCTATTTCATTTTATGAGCCGCGTGAGTGGAGGGGGACCCATTCAGCCGCACGACATTTCTAATCGACTTTTTGATTGCGCTCACCATACTTAGAACTTGGATGTAATAGAGTAGTATTCTGTTTTCATATGCATTTTATCGTTACTACTATTCTTTGAGATACACTCTTTGTAGGAAACTGCAAAAGTTTCGAATACAATATTTGAAGAAACATTGTATCGATGTAGAGCTTTACTAAGCAAGATACACCGGGAGGATCTATAAAAGGAATCGTTTTTTAATAATGCTTAGTGAAGGTAGTGGTCCGCTCGATGTGGCAAGCATCGACAAAGGAGTTGCCTATTATGCCTTTACCAGCAAATAGCGTGTCTGTTTAATAAATTCCGCAATTCCTTAAGGGATAATAAAATGACTAATTCTAAAGGAATTGTTCTCTAAGTTTGAGAAGTCGATGTAAAATACATAAAATTTGTTATTTTTTAACATTTTTTGTTTGGATTGCGCTTTAGATATTATTGAAGCCGGAATAAATTACTCAATTTAGATTATTTAAACATGCCATAAAAATGTCAAAAAAATTTCAGGACAAAATAACGCAATCTCTTTTTCAGTCACCGAGCGGTGGTTACGTAGGCGGCGCCGCGTGCGCAGGCAATGTGGCGATAGTCGAGAAGGACAACGGCGGGTGCGCGGGCGCGGACGACGCGTCCAGCGGCTACGGCAGCCCGCCCGACCCCGACGTGTGCGACGCGGCGCGATGACCGACGATGCCGCGCCGACATCTTGCCTCGGTTGGTTGATGCACCTGCACTTACTGATAACAATTGGGATAGATATTAAATTAATGCTAAAGATTTATCTAAAATAGTTATGGGGAATTAACACAATGTTAAGTAAGAAGAATTTTCAGTTTTGCTTTATAATATATTAGCTACGTGTCTCATTTTTGTAACTAGTATGTACTTTTAATAAATAAATCGCTCAGGTGGTGTAAATTTTCAAATGCGTATCTTTTTTCAACAGGTGAAACCGCACTGAGAGATTGGGACGGCGCACTGCTGTACGAATTCCGCAATACAATTACATCATCAGCCAATTGAAGAAATTAGTTGCAATTTTATTACTTTAAAATAGTAACAACCCCAACATGTAATTAAATACATCACGTTTATTTTCAATTATTCAACTTCGTTCCTTCAATAACTGCATTTCGTATTAAAGACAAATGATAAACTTTAGATGTATGAGACATATTTGTAAAACCGGCTAAGTGCAAAATTACATCATAGTATTTCGACGAACATGCTTTAAAAGCACCGCAGGAGTACATTAGGCTAGAGTCGGGCCATGGATCCGGCCACTTTAGAAAATGTCCGGGATGAGTCGCGATAACGTTGTCAGAACACGATATTTCCATTATGTATACGATTTGAGTCTACATGTTAAGATAGCTTCGCGTGGGTAGGACGCGAACTCTTGCTTGTATGGTATTGTAACATAATACGTCTCGCGCTTAGCCTCTAATCCACTCTGAGTATTTATCTATAATACAGAAATAATTAGATGCATATATTTTTATGGTTTAAGTTAAGATACCTTATCTTCATAATAGTGAACTTTCATACAACGAGTCAGGTCCACAAAATGTAATTAATTGATGAAATCGATCTCATTGTTATGAAATTTATGTACACTAGTGTACCTAATGTTGTTATCATACAAGGTATGAACTTTTATTGTGGATATAATTTACTTTTATTTCATTATAAATTGGTTACGTAGATATTATGTTACTGTTATTTTTGCCAAAGATAATTTGTCCTTGCAAGGATTTATATCTGCACGTGTAAGATATTTTATTTGTTTATTAGATAATGCCTGTAATGGTACTCTGAAGTGGTGCAATGGTATGTAGATAAGTATAATTGTATAAATATTATAATTAGAAATAATAGGTCGACTATAATTTCCGTTTCTTGCGCCGTCGCTTTATAATTAATGTTAAGAATGTTAATAAACAGAAATGACATTTGCTGTCGTAAATGTAAATACATATAAACATTTGTTTTTCGAATCTGCGTGTTTCAATGTGAGCAAGCGGATGCAGTTGAAAATATTGAAATGCTATACATATAATATTAACTTACTTTATATCATTTGATTTATAGAAAGTATTTCAGATCAAAATAATTATTTAAATGACAAATAAATAAAAAAGCCAAACAATTAAATCGCAGATGTTTGCTCATATACGTTGAGAATCAGTACGTAATAACTCTACATTGTAAAGTATGCTTCAATTTCTTTTCAGACGATAGAGATTGATGGAAGTTAAAATTTCTACAATGAATGATGTAATTTATGTAAAAATGGAGCTGTCGTTATTTAGATGTAATAATTAGGTTAAAACGTTTTGTCTATCACTTAACAATATAGAGAGTAAATATATAAAAACTTTCTCAAACATCGACCGATACAATTTCATTTCGCCGTTATTCTGTAAATAAATATATTTATTTAAAGTAAAATGTGTTTTTATTTGATTTTTATACGGCTTTAATTAAAATATTTAAAAATATCACTTTGTTCTTATTTAATAAGTGCCGGGATAATTGGAAATTATGTTCAAGGTAATGAACGTTCAGTCTCGCGCGGCGCGTCATAGTGTGCGAACGTTAGCAATGGCTGATGTGAACGGGTCAACGACCTCTAAAATGTTAAAGTGCGCGAACTGTAATGTAGTTATAAACGAGGTTCTGGCCTTTATTCAGAACAAGTGTGATGTGATGGACGAAGATTCAATGATCAGACTGTGTATCACGGCGTTTAAACCGGAAGAAATTAGTGCAGCAAAAAATCTTTTGTTTACCTCTGTCAAGACAACGGGAAGAAACATCAACCGTAAAAGGGAGGGAAAAACTCAAAGAGAAATAGAAGACATAATCTCACTAATAAAACAGAAAGATCCTGAAGAATTGCCGATTTTTGTCGCCCGTGACCTACAAAAATTACCCCCGGTCACTTTTGATCACCTGGACGCGACACGGATATTGAAGGACCTTATTTTACTCAAACACGAGATTGAGACTATTAAGGAAACATATACACATGTTGACCAGTTTTCGAGATTACAAAATGAAGTCATTAATCTTCAGCAAGCATCCATGGTTAATTATTTTGAACGGGACAACTTTGTCAACAGAAAACGAGGTACCACGAATCGTATGTTAGACAGCTCAGAACTCAATTGCGAAAGTGGTCCCTCAGGAATTATTCATATAACACAGGAGCCGGTGATCGTTAATAATCATTCCACCGTTATTGATAAGGAGGTAAATCAACACAATCAAGCGCGGCGCTCACTGTCCCTGTCTCGCTCGCGCGCACCGCTGTCTGGTGACGATCTCTCTGTCGCACACAGCCCAAATATTGCGCGTGCGGCGGTACTCACCGAGGAACAAACGCAGGGCACTTCGACTAGCGCGGTGACTAATACCTCTGTATGTATAGGTGCAACAAACAATCAGCTGATTCGAGCGCCCCAGTCGCAGAACGCCTTATTTACGCAGAATAATGACGACGAATGGCAAGTTGTACAAAGAAAAAGGTACCGGAATCGATTTATAGGTAAAAAAGGAACGTGCACCGAAATAAGTGAAAGTTTTAAGGCTGCAAATATCACTGTCCCTCTATTTATAAATAACGTTCATAAGGAAACTTGCGAGAATCACATAGTTGCGTACATAAAAAGCAAAACAAACATTGAAATAACACTACAGAAGATCGAACCAAAGCGAGAGAAACAATACAACTCATATAAAATGTATGTTCCTAGGGAGAAACTGAGTTTGTTTTTGGACTGCAGTTTATGGCCTGACGGTATAACTTTTCGCCGTTTCGTGACTTTTAGCAGACGGGATCTAGACAGACGTAAGAAATCTGATATTAGTGCCAAAATAAATCTAAATGGGTAGTACAACCAACAAGGAAAGTTTAAGTTTTATCAGTTTCAATTGTAAGTCTTTTAAAAGATCCTCAGAGTGTGTTAGACGGCTATGCCTCACCGCTGATATTATTGCGCTTCAAGAAACTTGGCTCTTGCCACACGAGATACCCGAACTCGGTAATATAAACAAAGACTTTGGTTTTTTCGGCAAATCTGCGGTTGACCTATCAAGCGGTATACTGCGCGGGCGGCCATATGGCGGCGTAGCACTTTTATGGAGAAACAGTAAGTGTAATGATGTGTCTATAATTCCGTGTGAAAGTGACCGAATAAGTGCAATTAAGGTGTGTGTGTCGGAACGGTTAATACTCGTTTTTTCCATCTATATGCCTACCGACTCTTCTGACAATCTTTTGGAATTTGTTCAATGTTTAAGCGAAATTACGTCAATAGTTGAGACTAGTAATATTGAAAATGTATTTATCATGGGGGACTTTAACGCTCATCCGGGGGAATTGTTTGGTAATGAACTTCAAAATTTTTGTAATGAACAAAATTGGACGTGTGTAGACCTAAAGATGTTGGGATCAATTTCAAATACCCATACTTTTGTGAGTGAAGCGCACGGCAGCCGCAGGTGGTTGGACCACTGTGTGGTTACTGATGCTGCTTTAAGGACAGTTTCTTCAGTAAGGGTATGCTACGACATTTTCTGGTCTGATCACTATCCAGTTGAGATTCAGTGTAACTTAAAATCTGTTTGTAGAATAATTAAGCCACCGTTCACGAAAACAAATAAAGTTCTATGGGGAGATAGAGATTTGAGTCAAACAGAGAAGTATACTACATGTTGTAACAATAAACTAAGAGAATTAGGCTTCCCTCATGAATTCCAACAATGTTGTGATAGCATCTGTAACGATAGTAGCAAGGATCACTTGGCAGCGATAGACGCACTTTATGGTGACATTGTAACAGCGTTACAGGGGGCGGCTGTTGACAGCTATGTGGGGCGCGGGGGTAGTGGTGGATGGCACCGCGCTCGTCATATTGTCGGCTGGAATAAGTATGTCCGTGACGCTCACAGGGAGGCTCGGCAGAAGTTTTTAAACTGGGTATCTCATGGTCGACCTAGCTCTGGTAACATTTATAATGAAATGTATGAAGCTAGAAAAAAATTCAAAAACAAATTACATTATTGTCAGAATAACCAGGAACTTATAAAAATGAATATTTTAGCTACTAAACATAAAAATAAAGATTTTAAAGGATTTTGGCAACAGACAAAGCAGTTAAACCCAAGACCTAGCGTCCCTGTGAGTATCAACGGCATCAGCAATACAAAAGATATTGCAAATTTGTTTAGACGTCACTTTCAAGTGGAGTCTCCTCTAAAAGGTGAACAGACCAGGGATGTGGGGGTCGTCGTGTCCGTGGTGCCTGAGCGGGTCACAGCAAAACAAGTTGCTCTAATAATAAAAGGCATGACTAGAGGGAAGTCGCCCGGACACGACGGCCTCAGCATCGAACATTTTCAGCATGCAGGGCCACACCTCCCGAGACTTTTAGGACTTTTATTTACGCTCTGTATTAGACATTCCTATCTGCCAAATGAGCTGATGAAGACGGTGGTAGTGCCTATAATTAAAAACAAGACTGGAGATAATTCCGACAAGTGCAACTACCGCCCGATATCATTAGCTACAGCCACAGCTAAGGTACTTGATGGACTGCTTGAGAGACAGCTTAAAGAACACCTAAATTTAAATGACGCTCAGTTCGGTTTTAGACCTAGACTTTCGACAGAATGTGCGGTTATGTCTCTCAAGCAGACTGTCAGGTATTACACAGATAGAAGCACGCCCGTGTATGCAGCCTTTCTCGATCTCTCCAAGGCTTTTGACCTGGTTAGGTACGATATTCTCTGGCGTAAATTGAAGGATACAGGTGTGCCAGGTGAGTTAGTTAATATCTTTAAATATTGGTATGACCACCAAACTAACCGGGTCAAATGGCTTGATGAATTTTCTGACGAGTACGGCTTGGAGTGTGGGGTGAGACAAGGGGGATTAACATCCCCTTCTCTCTTCAACTTGTACGTGAACGGGCTGATTGTTGAGCTGAGCAGCATCGGAGTAGGATGCTCGATTGATGGTCACTGCATCAACAGTATTAGCTATGCAGATGACATGGTGTTGCTCAGCCCATCAAGGGCCGCGCTCAGAAAGCTGATAGGCGTGTGTGAGGAGTATGCGAGGGTACACGGTCTCAAATACAATGCTCAGAAAAGTGAGCTCCTGGTATTTAAAGCCAGGGGTCGTAAAACGGGGGAGGTGGCACCTGTCCTGCTTAACGGTGTCGCTCTTCGAAGAGTGACCGAGTTTAAATACCTCGGCCATGTGGTCACCGAGGATTTAAAAGACGATAGGGACATTGAAAGAGAAAGGAGGGCGATGGCGGTCCGCTGTAACATGTTGGCACGCAGATTTGCGAGGTGTAGTTTAGAGGTTAAGATCACCCTGTTTAAAGCATACTGCCAAACGCTCTACACCTGCAATCTGTGGGTCAACTATACGCAGCGGGCCATCAACGCTCTCCGAGTACAATATAATAACGCGTTCAGGGTGCTGGTGGGGCTCCCGCGCTACTGTAGTGCATCTGCGATGTTTGCGCATGCGCACACAGACGGCTTTCACACAGTGCTACGGCGCCGCATCGCTTCGCTGATGTTCCGTACTCGTGGGAGTCCCAACACCATCCTGAACGTGCTCAGTCACAAGTTGGACAGTCCCCTTCTGGGGCACTGGGTTCAAGCACAAGTGCGTGTGCCTGGGGCCCCAGAGGGTGGTAAATACCTAAATTAGTAAAATTATTTTTGATTGAAGTAGCTAATTACAATTATTTTATTTTAAAATTTCAATTTCAAATTGCATCAAATTTTATTATTTTATTATTGGTCCAATTAATTTAATTTATTTTATTTTTATCGATTTTAATGTTTTGTATGTAGAAATTTTGCAATTTAATTTTTATTTGATTTTTATATTTTCAATTTGATTTGTTTATTTATTTTTTTAATTTGAGTTTTAATTTTATTTGATTTTTATTTATTACTTTATTTTATTTTGATGTATTGTTTTTTTTTTTTATTTGAAGTTGAATGTTCTTGTATGGGAAATACTCCTGAAATAAATCAATTTTATTTTTATTTTATTTATTTTTTTATTTAATGAAGCCATGTAGCAAATGGCTTGTTTGCGGAATAAAGTCTGAGTAAAAAAGCTCTTAACAGTAAATTACCTATCAAATAAAGAATCTCACTTAATTCTTTAACAGAAACTCTCACGTACACTTAAGTTATTTGGGGTTTGAAAAGTTAAACGCACTTTGGGCTTTGCGCACTGTGCTAATTGGCTAAAATGTTCGAAGAGTCTGACAACAATAATCTTTTAAAACACTTAAAAATACATCAAGTTGTTAAACAAACGCGTTTTAACCCACCTAAAGAAACATATTGACATGACACAGAAAATAATATATTTATCAGTTTATAATTGGTTCCGCTTTTTGTCGTTTTGACGACTCTCTCGTCCAAAAATAACATGATTAAAACACATAAACCGTTGGAGTGTTTATAAATATGGTAGAAGTATGTTATAAAAGACATACAGGTAAATTAGCTTGGAGAAATTTTTGCATATGTAGTGGTGTGTATATTACTCAGATCTTAGAGCGCGTTTCCACTATATCGTTCTGGCCTATACAAAAATGTTTCGATATCCTAACATTACTATTTAATTTTATACTTATTCCTAGCAACACTTTTGTTTTCAATAAAAACAAGTTTTTATTTGAAAGAATATGGTTTTGACTTTATAAAAAAAAATATATCATTCAATTTCACGTCCTAGAGCAAACGACAAGACGACTACCGTGAAACAATAAAATATCGTGTCCATAATAAATTGTTTCATAATTAATATTTGACCATAATAATTACGAAACAAAACAAATAAATAAATCGTCACTTGATAGTGGAAAGTGGAAACACGCACAAAACCAGAATAAACCAGTTTACGCTGTCCGCAGGTGCCACGTGCAGTCGTTTGGTACCGTTAGAACATAAAGCACACATTTAATTCAAAAATTATAATTATGTATTACGTATAGACCGGGAGATATTGACACAAAATTTCGAGTCATTTGTAACAGGATGGCGGTTCTACAGGGGTCTTAGTACGCAATGACAAAAAGAAAAACGATGGTGTGAACACTGGTACCGGCGGCTTAGTCGCGTGGGCGTTAGTCGAACTCGTCGGAAAAATAGCGAAGTCAAACAATTTGTAACACAAAAATTTTAGAATTTACCGATAGCCCATAAAAAAGAAGTAGGCGGTAGTGTCATGCCATACTTTTCCGGTGTGACTTACAGCCCGCCATACCGACGCGAATGTGTTGATTTAAAAAAAACAATTCAACCATTTGTACCAGGCTAACTTTTGCACAGGTAACCATCGTCGTGCAGCCATTTACGAAAATCGCCATGCCATACTTTTCGGACGATTCCAAATGGTCGCCATACCGCCGAAAAACTGCAAAAATTTTTTTTTCGCCAAACTTTTTGTACCAGTATTGCATTTGGATTTTTGGAGAGTATTTGATAAAATGTGACCATTATTATATTTACCATACTTCTAGTAGGGGGAAAAAGTGCTGCCATACTTGAAAAATTAATTTAGTATTAATTTATATAAGTGAAGATTTCCACCACCTAGATCTTTGAAATTTTGTATTTATATTCGTTGAACCTCAAACTTACAGGAAAAATTAGTGCCATACTGTTACTAATCGTTCAAAATACGAATAAAATCTTACAATAAAAAAAAATCTTCTTTTTGTCATTGCGTACTAAGACCCCTGTAGAACCGCCATCCTGTTACAAATGACTCGAAATTTTGTGTCAATATCTCCCGGTCTAGTAGTTTAATTGTTAAATTTTGTATTTGTTGATTGTTGTTATTATTTGTATTGTTATAATATTTGTTGAAGTGTTTAATTTGTGTGTAAGTGTTGTAACTTTATATTGTTAATTCAAAATGGCTCCAGTGTTAAAACATGGTCGAGGCAAGCCTTTGACTTCTCAAACTAAAGAATTAAACTTTAAATGTCGTTTCTTTTTCAGGTTAGTAAATTTTTCATTTTAGTAACATTGCTAATGTAAAAGTTATACGTATGTTAAATGTGCAAATATTAAAATAAAGTCTCATCTTTTTCAGAGGAGAAACACATATAGTTTAATTTAAAATCCCTTATATATATAAAATAAAAACTAAAAATAAAATGTTGTTTTATTTTATTTGCTGACCATACACTACTACAAACGCAAAAATTTCTCCAAGCTAATTTACCTGAAATTTATAGTTTTAAAATGCTTCATTCGATGCAAAAAGTTTATTCGATATGTACAACAATTTCCACTAAATTAATGTACCACGGATTTCAAGAAGCCTTAATTTCATTTAAATACAAAGGAATGAAGAATGCTAGGGATGTTTAAACGGCCTGATGTTTGGAATACATTTGAGGACACAAATTCAAACATGTGTGTTTTATTCTTCATAATTAGGTCGCTAACGTGTTTTTATTGCTTACCGCGCTCGTTGGGAATGTCCATAAAATTCCCAACAACGAGACGCATTAACGAGCGTCGTTTAGTTGTTTGCTGTTTAAATAAGAGCAGTAATGTAATTTTAATGAGCTCACAAAAATGTGTGCGTATTTCTGTGTAACAAGCGACGCCGGCGCACACCATAATGACGGCAGTCGTCCATATTTTTTATTTGCTTTATTTTAAACAGAGCATATATTTAATACTATGTATGAAATAAGAAGTGTAAAAATAAATAAATTCCAACTCCATTCCTTCTCTTTACAGTATATTTAGATGTGATAGAGCTGTATTTTTGCATATATTTTAAAAATGATAATAAGGGTTGTGAGAATTAAATTGTATTGAGAGATCCAAAAAAATATTGCCGCGTAAAAATAATAGAATTCACTTGAGTTATTATAACACGAGAAGCACGCCCGCCCGTGAAAACTCACTTAAACTTTTTAATTAAATTTCAGATTTTTCTCTGCGCTGTAAAGAATCTTATCCCGAGGCTTTATTGAAAACGTTGTATTAATTAGTCCGTGTGCTGACAGCTAATGACCAGTGTAATCGACTTTCGCGCTACGACACCGAACTAAACCACTCCTGACTCCACTGTATACTCATACATATAATTTAAATTCAAAAGAATATTAGCAGGATATTAATAGAAAGTTGAAACTTAATTTGCACATCCAATTACATACAAATATTATTCGCACGGCTTTATGATGCAACGAAATTGATGACCACGTCAAAGAAGTCCATAATTTAAAAATTTTACATAATTTATGCGTGTTTACAACGTTGTTCTAAATACTTAGCAGATGATGCAAATGAAGATAATAAAATCTTAATTTATTTAAATTTGTGTTCGTAGATTAGTAGATCGCTTCATTCAATAGCATGGAAACATAAATAAACTAATAAAATAAGTAACCTATTTTAATAAATGCCATCTAGAATTTTACTAAAACATATACAATAAATTGAAAAAAAAAATCGTTTATAAGATTAGGTCATTCTACCATTTGAGTATGTTGCCGAATATATATGTTTGTAGCAATATACCTTCGTTACATTTTTTTTTTGTATAATGTAAGATTTCTAATGTAAAGGTTTTCAATCTCTTGTTTGTTTTTTCACCATATGGAGTTTTAAGAAAATAAAGAGAAAAATTAAAATATTCTTTCATCAAATTTTACATATTTAAAAGTTGAATGAAAATGTCCTTATTAAAACAAAATATCATAATAAGTATGTATTTGAGAAATAAAGTTTCTCATTACGGTCCTACCTATAGGTTATATACCGTTATATAATATACATATATATATCGTTATAGTGGGTAGAGTCCTGTGGTAGAGTCCTTTAGTCAACAACTGAAACAAATACATATTGTGTGTAATACTTATAGTCATAAACCCAAATTGATAGTACAGACATAATAGATATTTAAAATATTCAAAAATATATATTTATTATTTACCAATAGATGGATGGACGTAACTGACAAATAAACCTAGAATACCATTTAAAATTATTATAAATCCATCATAATTTATAAGTCTTGGAATTTTATTAATATAAAGGCGAATGCAAGTTTTGTATAAATCGCCAAACAAATGTGAAAACAGCAACATTTTTTTAATTAACATAATATGTATTAGATAACAATTTACATAAATTTCGTGTTGGATTATAACAGGAATGATATAGAGGTAGTTGTAAATAAAATTAAAAACTCACAGCAATTTTTTAAGTTATGTTAACACATAACTTTACGTTTAACAACGTAATATTATATTTTATTATTCCTTCACAAAGACGATGCATTGATTTTGTAAAATACATTAACTAAGCATAATGAGACGACACCCCGTTCTTCACATAAGACGCTACGTTAAGGGTGTATTATAAAGTTGCAAAGAACTTTTCGTCTAATCATTTAAATAAACGAAGTCGCATCATTATGTCAGATCTAAGGTTCGAACAAATTGCCAATTAGAGGCGCGTTGGCTGGCCTTCGAGCTCTGAGTCGATGGTGGATGTAAGAATTGTTGAGATGACGTATCTACCTTTAGTGAACCTTTCTTCTTACAATGACGCCGGTACTTATGATCATACGTTTGTTATTTGTGTTGGCTTATTTAGACAAATATAACATATATATGTTTATTTTGGTATTGTTTGAAACAGTTGTTTTATAAAAACAAATCCAAATGATAGCTTTTGAAGAGTAGATTAGATATTAGAGTTTTCGTAACTGACAAATAAACATAATCTAATTTATTCTAAACATAATAAGAGGAAGCTATGAAACAGGTGGGAAGAAAATATTATTTTCTATCGATATTTGAGATTATGTAGAGCTTATAAGCTGAACTCTTAGGGCTCTTTCAATTTATGCGTTTCGTATCGGACCGCTACAGTGCCGAAGCGGTGCGTTTGTCGTACGGCGCACGGCCGGTCGTTTGTTTTCATACAAAATGCACGGTGCGGCAACAGCGCGGCGTCCGTACCGCGAACGCTCGACAGCAGGACGGCAATGTCGCAAGTCCCATAGGGATGTCGGAAATGCAATAAAGTATCGATATATATCGTATCGATGTTTTTTTTAAATATCAATATCGATATTGATATTTTTATTAAAAAATATCGATATATCGGTATGATTTGACAGAGAATATTCGTGCTCTAAAAATTAATTTTTTGGTCTAATCTAATTCAATCATCTTACATTTCTACGGGTACTCAAGTACAGAAATACGCGCGTTTTGAGGTTATAATATATAAGTCAGTCGTGGTAATAATACGGACGGGCAGTTGAAGAGCACTAACAGTAATGTTTCTTCGTCAGAGTCCATGGCTTAACTGGTGTCAAATAAATTTAAAACAGCACTAGCATACAAACGCACGGCAGTCAGATACGCTTTCAATTTAAGCGTTTGGTAACGGACTGCTACCGTACTGCAACGGCACGGCAGCGGGTTATAACTAGCGGCAAGGAAAACGTGCGGCAGCGGTCCGATACGAAACGCATAAATTGAAAGAGCCCTTAGGGCTCTTTCAATTTATGCGTTTCGTATCGGACCGCTACAGTGCCGAAGCGGCGCGTTTGTCGTACGGCGCACGGCCGGTCGTTTGTTTTCATACAAAGTGCGGCAACAGCGCGGCGTCCGTACCGCGAACGCTCGACAGCAGGACGGCAACGTCGCAAGTCCCATAGGGATTTCAGAAATGCAATAAAGTATCGATATATATCGTATCGATGTTTTTTGAAAATATCAATATCGATATTGATATTTTTATTAAAAAATATCGATATATCGGTATGATTTGACAGAGAATATTCGTGCTCTAAAAATTATCTAATTTTTTGGTCTAATCTAATTCAATCATCTTACATTTCTACGGGTACTCAAGTACAGAAATACGCGCGTTTTGAGGTAATAATATATAAGTCAGTCGTGGTAATAATACGGACGGGCAGTTGAAATACGGAATAACGGAGGCGTAGTTTTTGTTTATTTTTTTGTTTGATGTTTTTCAAGAAGAGCACTAACAGTAATGTTTCTTCGTCAGAGTCCATGGCTTAACTGGTGTCAAATAAATTTAAAACAGCACTAGCATACAAACGCACGGCAGTCAGATACGCTTTCAATTTAAGCGTTTGGTAACGGACTGCTACCGTACTGCAACGGCACGGCAGCGGGTTATAACTAGCGGCACGGAAAACGTGCGGCAGCGGTCCGATACGAAACGCATAAAATGAAAGAGCCCTTAAGTGTAAAATAAGTGGCGTTTTTATTTGGTATAATCTTTTTTTTTTGCATATGTAATATTATGTATATTATATATTAAATTAAAATAGGTATGATTATTAAAAATAATGAAAATACCTACAAATAGAAAACAAAACTGTAGACTAACACTAATGTTACACTATTATTGTCAGTGATTTTAATCTTTACGCTAAGCTCTTCGAACCCACTTCCCTTCCTAAAGCATACAATCGGTATCGTTACTATTAATGCTTTAATTTTCTTAAAAGCTGTTTCAAAAGAGTTTCCTATTCTAAAACTTCTACATGGAATATTGTGACAATGGACAGCTAAATCTGTAGAGTCAACTTGAGCGCAAATTTTATTATATGTTTATTCAATATATTTTATTACCTTGCGCTGTTCATTAATTAATTATTTCACCGAATTATTATTTAAATAACCCTTAATTCATAAAATTAATAAAGTACAAACAAAGCAATAATAATCACATAAGAAAAAATCAACGACAGAGTTGGTAAAACATGAAGATTAAGTGTCTACTTTGTTAAATAAAAATATGTATATATAGATATTTAAAATCATAAATAACCTCCACTGCAATCCTTGTGCTGCCCCCGCATGGGAGGGAAACGTCCAAGCTCTCAGTATTCAGAGTATCGCAAATATGTAACTTTCGGTTCTTTTCATGGCTAAAGTATGTTGGCGGCAATCCATAATGGGATCGCCATTATTCTTGCCATTAATTCGCATAGCCCGGCTTCCGTGCATTAGTGGGCAAGGAGACTGCCAATCCATGAGGGGTCACGAACAATATTGCCCACTCCGTGCAATTAGCAACATAAACAACACATTTTATCTTACATATTATCGATGTTATGCACATTATACATTAGTTCATAGTACCTACTAGAATGCCAATAACAGTTGATTAAACCCTTTTCAGACTTTGCAAAAATAATTAACATTGTATGAGTTTCAGTAAATAAATCCTTCATTTTTCTGCGCAGATTGCATAAAAATAATCAAATAAGTGGCATGGACATTACTCAAAGCACAACGCACGTGTGAAAACGAGAGATTGAATCCTTTGTCTCGTTCCCACACCAGCACCTCCACTCTCACCCTCTCTGAAAGAAAAACTCTCGAAAAACTAATTACAAGTTGTAATTGAAATTTTGCGTGTTATATAATCGGATACTTGAGCCGTGAGTAATGTATAAATGCGTCGGGGAGATGAATGGACGACATTGTGGGTGGACGTACAGATATAAACTGGCAATTTTTTCGATTACGGAAACTTAAATAAAATATTTAATCTCTACCGCCCCAGTCAGTTTTAAATTAACTTACGGTACAAGTTTAAAATAAATTTTAAGTAAAGATTTAATTACACTTTATTCTCGCGATTTACCACTTACTTTCGAGTATAATTTTTATTCCTAGCCTTCATATAAAATGCAAATCATCCGTCTATAAATGGATGACAGACACAGGGCAGAAAAATCGCGGGGATCCACTTACTCGTTTAAGCAAACATTTTTAATTAAAGCTCCCTTCAGAACCATGCGATCAAAAAAACGTTATCACAATAGCAACAATCTAGGAAGCGATCTAACTGTATAAACACGCGAATAATGCGCAATCAAAAGGGCAGCGGCCAACCGCTCTGGGGCGATGCAGTGGGGACCGGACCCCACCACCCCATTTCGAATATTAGTTTTAATTACTTTTTAAATAACAACTGCTTATTTTCCATTTTGCGTCCATTTTAATCATCTTTTTGCTTTGAGCTTACAAAGTCAATTTGTTCCTTTATTGTAATTTACATTTAGTGAATCTGTTGTTTCGCACTGTAATTGTGTGAAAACTGTGAATTGTAATTAGCACCTTTATGAAATAATGAAATAAAATTTTAATTGCTACCAACTCATTCCATTTCAGTTTACGGATAAAATATATCAACAATAAGATAATATCAACGGATAAGAGTTTATAATATGGCTTTGATAACTACCTACCTTATTCTTTTCTAGGTTAGCTCAAAACGCATTTCGTAATAACACACTAGGTTTTTTTATTGTACAATAGAAAAAACCTATTTTTACTGTTTTTACCTTCAAGTACCTATTAGAATTATAATCTGGACTCTATATAGAAGAAAATCAATCTTATTTATACAGAAAACTATTTGTGAATAAACCGGTTACGGTAATATCTTTTTATGGCTCTTTAATCTACTTCCTCCGTTAATGATAATTGCTATTAAATCGTTACTTAACCACAGATAATATAAAGAATACTAGTCTTTAACCATTCATTTTTAAAGTTTTGATCCTACTAAATAATTGACACCATAATCCATATTGTTATTTTAAAGCATGCCTATTTTAATATTATTTCCGTTTAGAATTCTGTGATTGTGTGTGATGAATTCTGTGAAATTAATGTATTATTATGCAATAAAAATAGTTAGTACTCGGAGCATTACTCTACATTTAATTATTTAATTTTATTAGGAGTAGTAATCATTAAAATTGTAGACTACTATTTTTCAAACATAATTTTGAAACGTACGTACATTAATTATTATCTCAGGTGCGCAATAAAACTTGATTAAATAAAACAAACCCCGTTTATCTTTTGTATCACCATAAGATATTTGTAATTTTTTATACTACTTAATACGTATTTGGTATACGTATTTGGTATCGGTCACCCTGAACGTTGAGCGGGAACAAGATATGATGGGAAAATGGAAAATACATTAACAGATATGTCAGTTGCGCATCAGCTGTAAGTGCTTCATTTTCTAAGTTGAATAAATATGTATCTTCCTAATACTGTCTGACTAAATATATTTTCCCCTCTGCAGTGGGAAGTGGTTTCTATGTCTGCACAAAAATTAATAGACTTGATAAATAGATGACAAAAAACTATTACGGCGCCTTTATAATCAATTTTGATACAATTACTTTTTAGTAAATTGGTGAATATATTGGTGAATCTATACTAATAATATATAAAAATCTGAAGAGTTTGTTTCTTTGGATGATCGCGCTAATCTCAGGAACTAAGTATAAAGTAATGTAACAAGGCATACTTTTATTTTATGAAATAATATAAAATGCTTACATAGTAGGTATTCATACAATTTCAAAAAGGAAAACAAATAAGTATGTTAATATTATTTTTATGGTGCGTGGATAAGAAAATTATGCAATATTCTCTCACAGATCGGCCTCTATTAAAATTGAAATGATCGTTTCGTATAATTTCATGTTTTCGAAGTAATACTAAAGAACCTGATATTTGGCAGTTAGGTAGTATTTTATTATTATACGATAATAAATTCAATTAAACAAGCCATACACATAATACCTGGCTTTTTCACAAGCAAGTTTCGTTGATGGTTTTGTCATAAAATTTTATGCGCTCGTGCATTTTTATCGCATATTACAATATTAAAGCTAACATGTATCATATTTCCTGTTCAATGCAATGGATATAAAAATGTATTAATAATATCTTGTTCTGATACATTATCATATTTTCGATGCGGGCCATAAATAAAGATTATTATACCTATAGAAAATTGGTCACGTTAAATGTTATACCTTCAGGCTACTTCGTTCGTTTCACTTGCTATCGTGTTATGATTTATCACTGAA
Organism: Colias behrii; assembly: GCA_029959065.1. NCBI lineage: Eukaryota > Metazoa > Arthropoda > Insecta > Lepidoptera > Pieridae > Colias > Colias behrii. Next base: position 7,028,463 of record JARWMC010000005.1, on the reverse strand, counting down.
CTCTTTTCTCTTGCTTATCTGTATTTATAAGTTCGCAATTTTTAATGGATATAGGATAGGTATATTTTCAAACACATACTTTACATATTTTTATCTATACACAACACTATGCATAATTTATTAAATATTCATTTTCGCTAAAACTAGATATTATAATTTTTAAGATCATTACAGAAATGAAGAACCTTATGCAAGCGCAGGCGCAAGCTCGGCGGCTCTATTAAAACTTTTCTTAAAACTCTAATGAGTAACTTGCTTCTTATTACTAAGCACGTTTCGCCTCTCCAAGCCTCATCCGTAGCGTGTTATGAGAATGTACCATAAAATCACGTTACACATATAATTTGTAATTTTTTTGCACACATGTAGGTACATTGTACAATATGTAAATTGCTCTTTTTATAACACAAACAGACAAGCTCACATAAATTCATGTATGCTTCCATCTAATCTTTTACTTTTTATATATACGCAATGCATTTCCAAATCATTTTCTTTCGTAGAGAGCAATCTGAACATAATAAATTTATTCACAGTGCGCACTGACTATGTAAGCCTAGTATTACCTATTGTTACCTAGATATCTTGTTATTAATATATTTCCCTATAATATATAAAGTGTTAGTTTACGAGTTTCAATTTAGTTTATATAATTGAAATAATTATTTTATAGTCAGAACAAATTAATTAAGGTACGTATTGTAAAATGCTAAATGAAATTGTATAACTCAGTAATGAAGTGAAATCTGCTATAAAATTGCTGATTACAAAATACGTAATGGGCACTTTATTTCCTTTCCGATTTACTTGTGGTTCAAGTCACATAGGCTGGATAAGGTAAAGTGACATTTAATTCTTATTCCGAGAGGTTTGTAATAAACGTAATACGTAAAAGGTATAAAAGTAATTAATACAAGTTTAACGGTTTATATATAGAGTTAGTGATCAATCGTATCATAAGAACTAAACTTCTCCTGATTCGTAGCCCAGAACCAATTTAATTTACAAAGTTGTCGGTCAAGTACGGTTAATCCGCACTTTAGCTTAGCTCCGGTCGCGTTTAATGATGACGCATTTGGACAAGTAACTGCGAGTTTCACTAATAATTAGTTTTTACATCGTGTAGTTTAGTTTAAAACGACGATCTTGTATTTTTACAGTTGAATTTAATATTAGCGACACCTAAAGGATAGAATGGATATTTTTATTTTATTAGAAACATATTACATAGGTACATAGGTACCTTTAGAATGATTTGAAAAAGTAGTAAAACATCCAATATTAATAATTACATTTTAATATTTAAAAAAAAATATTATATTTTTTTATTTGTGTTTCTTTTGTTACAATAAGTTCACACGGAACTTTTATAAATTTTTAATTTAATTGACATTGTTTAAAAAAATACATTGATATCGTGTAAAACAAATTCAAGAACACAAGCTATAGGTATTACACAATAAAACAGAATAATAATTAAGTAATATTCACCAGAAATAAGGAAGAAATACTCCAAAACATATTCTCGTATTTTATAAAGGGAGAAGTACAAGAGAGACGTAGCATACGTTGCAATGTTTCGAATATCAGAGCAACTAGCCTGGAGTTTACGAGCGAGCTACTCATGGGTAGTGCTCACTACCCGGTACCCACACACAAATTAATTAACAACAGCCTCTGTATCATAATTAAAAGCGAGGAATAATGAATAAAGCCATTAGCTTTCAACAAAAGGAAATCACTAGAGCTCTAATTAATTATTGTTTCCCTCGCGATTGTCAGCGAAAATTAGGTGGTGAGCCTATTAGCAATAACAAACATAATCCACTAATTGAACAAAGGGATATAAAGTTTCAATTTAATACACGTAATTAGCTTTGTTTATAAATAATACATTGTTGGTAAATATGGACTGGACGGGACAATTTTCTTGCTTATTAATATGAGCAGATAACGACGGTGTAGGGTTGTTCATGTTCGTTTTTCTGATGAGAACCCGATCCTGTTATTCGGCTAACGAAGGTGAGGGTATCCCTTGATTATTAAAATGAACTTGGAACCACCCACAACCACCCGGGTGTTAATTGGGCCCCCGTAGACAATACTAATAAGGCCCGTCCGCGCTTCTATCTGTCTAATTAAACGCGAAACTTGAGAGTAGCACCCTCAGCGACGAGGGCCTGTTTGCCGAGCCTCCTGAATACACTGTAATAATAGCGGCTAAGCGTGTTTGAGTGGCTCTTTTTCGGATCTCTGTAAACCCGCGTTTAATTAGCAGTATTATGCGTCTGAGTGTCGACTCCTGGCTTGTTTAATTAAGCTAAGTCAGTACTAACAATCATTAAGGCTATTCTTGTCGATGTTTGTAAATAGCTTCGACTATTCTTGAGTATCGAATGTCTATGTACTTATTTCTATTTTATAAGCTTGAAATTTCTTGCAATGCCTAATTAATCATCATTTATATATTTTCAGAATCCCTTAAAAATTTTAGAGTGGAAAAGAATTGCATTAATAAATAAATAATAAATCAATTACAGACAATATTCAATGACATTTACACCAATATAAATGCATATCTATGCATTTATATTGGTGGTTAATTATGTAGAGCTATCTAGCTCTACATAATTTTCTTTTAGCTACCTACATAAAGAAAAGCTATTAATATTTATAATAATACGCACCGCTCAAATTAGAATAGAATAGAATAGAAAACACTTTATTGTACAATGCACACAAAAACAAAATTCACAAAAAACGATATTTAACTTAAAATAAATGTACAATTTGGCGGCCTTATCGCTTAAAAGCAAATTATAATTAAACATCAAGTAAATTTCCAAATTAACATTCACACGAACTTTAAAAGTAAATAGCTATATATATGTATACGAGCACACATTGTAACGAATCAGAATAGGCGAAATAAATCAATCTGACAAAGATTGTATCAATTAAGTTTGTTAGCTTCTTTGTTAATAAGCCAATAGCTGTCAACGCTTAGGCCGCCTACACGACAGCAAAGTGATTTCAGTATAGAGTCGGACGCAATCCCACGATTGATTCTAATTAACGATAGCAGTATTTATTGGAGCAGTTCGCAAACGAACCTAATTGATTTCGCTGCGCTGACTTCTACGTAGACGGGATGCGATGAATGTTTACTGTCCCTCAATCATTATTCAATTACACTGTTATTGTTTTAGCCGTTGTGTTCGTTATATTTATGTACAATAACGCTTATAAAATTATAATTGAAAATATTATTTGATTTTGATAGCTGGAAATAGCATCAGTACTGTAGAGTGTACCTACAGTAATTTTAATAAAGGTTTACTTTTTGCTTTAAATTACATGTTTTTTTTTTTAAAATACATGTATAGATATTAGTGATGCAACGAATACTACTTTTACGAATACGAATACGAATACGAATATCAAACCTACTATTCGGCGAATACGAATACGAATACGAATATCTCGCCTTGGTATTAAAATACTTATTTATTTAATGAATGTTTACTCTTCTAATAATTAAAATTTACAATAGGCAAATTTTTATTTAAAAAACATAAAATTCGTAGATTTTCTGGTTTTAGGCAATTTTTTTTTTTCAGTCTGGATGTTACCAGCCGTTGAAAAAAGTCTTTCCGAAGCGACTGTACATGGCTTCAGTGAAAAATATTTTTGGGCGAGTTTTTTCAGACTTGGAAAATGGACATCTTCTCGCCAAAAGGCCAGTGGATCAGCAGTCTCTGCACACGTCATATTTTTACGCGCGATTTTTAAATCTGTAGTAAATAGAGTTGCGTACAAAAATATTCGTTTTTAAATATTCGTATATTCGCCGAATACGAATATTCGGTAAATGTCTACTATTCGGCGAATACGAATATTCGTATTCGTATTCGTTGCATCACTAATAGATATTTATTTTTAAATAATGAGGCCATACATCAATAGACTTTTAAGAAGTATCAATAATGTGCAAGAACTTACAGTACCCATTCGGAAGACGATACACAATCGTATTTTTATAAATAAATATTTTCATTAAAATAATGTGGGCATGTGATGAAAAACACTTTAATATGAATGTATAATAATAGTGACTTAACGTTCCCCATTTCTAATATTAAAACGATACACACGCGCGTTAGTTTGCACAGCAGCGAGTGTAGCGAGGTATATCCTTCCCTTTAATTAGCCCACGTTTCATCTACCCTGTAATCCACCTGTCTGCTAATTAATACAGCTGAATAAACAAGCACCGGCTCCGGCTTGCTAATTCCGCGTACTGTGTTATTCAACTATATTTCATACAATGCAGTTTCTCTAACGTTTCATCAACACAAGTGTGAATTAGTGAATTATGTTCTTAGTAACAAAGCTTTATTTAACATTTGTTTTAAGGAATTTATCATTAAACTTTCTTATTGCGGCTCGATATAATTACATTAATAATATTATAGTGTTAAAGGTTTTCTAATATGTACAAATAATTGCTCTACACATTTTAATTATACGAATTTGAAACGCAGATACATAAATGGGCGATAAAAATGAGATTATAAAGAATCAAATAATAGGTAAGTACAGAGAGTTCGTTCGTGCGGGTAATTAAAGGCAAGCGTAACATAATGAGAAGCCGTTGTGCACACTAATTAGGCACCAGTGCTCCAGAAACTATACACACACCTAACTCTTCCAATTAACAATAGTTATATATGGATACCTACGCTGTGTACTCTTTTCACAACGTACAATTTTGATCGTTCGTATATTTTTAGTATTCGCAGTTTATACTTTGAATGAAAAATGCTACGAATATTATCTCTACATCTCTATTTGCTACAAATATGTTTTAAACTTATCACTGTATATAACACACATACTAAAATATACAAAACTATATTAATATACAAAATAAAAATAATATTCACAATATCAGCTACTTGTACTTATTATATTTATTTTTAGCAACATAAATCCCAGCGGGAATAAGAATGGTCTGCAATTGCAAGCCATAATTCACCCCTCAACCGAAAACCACAGTCTTGTAGTTCATTACATAAAATGTACTTCGCCAAAATAGCATTCAATGAAATTAGTTTTCGTAACCATACCTCCTCCATAAATATAATTGCCATCCACTTATTGCCCATAAAAGGAAGGAAACGTGCGAACGGCACCGTTGCAAAATTGTACAAAAGGAAAGTAATATTAGGTGGAAGTAGACGCAGTGCTACCCCGGGCATGTTTCGGTGACTGGAGTGGGCTTTCAGATAAATTATTTATCAACTGTATAGCAATTTTCTTTATGACTCCTCCGACGGAACAGAGCAATTTACTTGTGAAAGAGATGCGTAAACTTGCAAGGACGCTCAAATTGAGAATGGAACCTTTAAAGATTTCACGAACCGTCTTTATGTTAAGTTAACTTTGAAAGGCACGTAACTAATCTTCACCACGTAATATATCTTTATCGCTTTATATATTTATTAACATATTTTTATGGCCTTAATTATTCCTTCCTATACCTACTATTGTGAATATATATTGTATTTCTCGATAATCTTATAGTTACATATTAATATATTCTTACTTATTATATTTATGCTCTGCCCTATTCCTCTCCTCAAGCTAACTTCCTTTCGTACGTCTGGTTGTCTGGAAGAAATCGCTATTTAGCGATAAGACCGCCATTTGTTTTAATTTATAATTAGATTAAGTTCCTAGTTAAGTTTTGTCAGAGCAATAAAGTAAGTATGAATAATCAGTCAATCAAATATAATAATTGTAAATATAATATGAGGGATTAGTTAACTGTTCCACATGCGTCTCATTAGTATAACTTTTGAAATGGAAACCTAGTCACACAAGAACTTAATTGACGTCGATTCAACGAAGCGTTACGCGAGCTTAATTAAAATTGTGTTCATGTTGTCATATCTTTTTTAATACCCGAGGAAGTTGTCATATAATACTTTGTTAAAAAATATCGATACCTTTAAGTATCTGTTTCTATAACAAAATATTTGCTATTTTACCTGCAACAATAAATCGATATTAAGTACACTGTGCTCAATTAAAAATAATGATTTATAAAAGTGTGGCAAATTTAAAAGGATACTCTGACCTACCTTTTGCTATAAAACAACTTTATCGTAATTGATGAAAGGTTTATTTAATTCAAATGGTGCGTTGCTAACAGCAGAATTTTTAATAATTGTTCTACCGCGTGCCCCGTCTAGAACAATGAACAATCAAATGAGAACAATGCCAATAAAGCCGTCCGAAACATGTACAATAAATCGTTTTATAAGCAAAAGTCGCCGTCGTGCGAAAACGGCCAACTAAATAAAAAGCTGCGGTGGTCGTAAGGTAATTGATGGCGAGCGGCAATCAAATTAGGCTTCGCGTCGCGGGTAATCGGCTGAAAGCTGCCCGACAGAGAGCTTTTGTGGGTCGGCGGGGCGCCGGGACATCGGCACAGCGCTGCCGTTGACTTGTTATACAATTTCGTAAAATATTTAATTTATACCAAACATTTTTTTGCGTCGTGGCTATATGAAAAAATATTGCTGTGTATGAAGAGTGAAGACATTATCATTACCTCCTAAAATATTTTATTTCATTAATAACATCGCATCGCAACAATTTTTCCATTTTTAATGCTATAAAATACAAAAACATAGATTCTTCTGCTTAATGATCATCATTGCTAAACGTGACAAATTAGAAAACTGTTAAACTGCATTACCTATATCTAATAATGTGTTCAATTATCAGCTAGTTAAATCGTTAACTTTTATTGTATTAAATAACGCATGGCAATTTAAATCACATCCATTGGAGCACTTGTAACATTTAAGTTAAAAAGCAATTAGAGGCGTGACGATTGAACAAGCCCGCGGAGAGTCGGCGGCCGCGGGGCCGTCATTAGCGTCAGAGCCGATACGAGCACGGATACGCAGCATCCAACGTCCGCTTAGCTTTTATCATAATTCAAGTTTTCCATTAGCCGTAATTGACGCGAACATCGTTCCTCGCTTACGGCCACTCGGAATCGCTGCTACGATTGTTATTTTTGGATAGATAAATATTTCCTATTTTCGAACGATCTCCTAAACCTTATATAACCTTAATTGACAATCCTATTAATAATTAATAAGAATTATGGCACATTGCTTTTATCTTAATGTGGCTTTTAACGTGCATTTGTATTCGAGAGACCATTTCGATATAATTTTCAACGGCCCGACTGTCTGCCTAATGGAGAAATATCATGTAATTAACTAGACATATGAATAATTCAGCTGATACCGTTACTTACTAAGCTACTTAGCATAGATTATGAAAACGATTTAATATAGGTAATTATGAAATTGATTCCATTAGCGAGAGTGTTCGCTCCGATCTCACGAGACCGGGGAGATATCAAAGAAGCGCCCGGCAACGAGTCGCGATACAGTCGTCGCACTCAAGTTCCTCGGGATCTCACTAAAACGACTATAACTACACAATACAAATTATTAAGAGTGCTCGGCATCACGGGAACGCTTTCAGAAGTAATGAATTAGAAAAGTTGCGCAGCACTCACGCGGATTGAGCCGCTCGGCGTCGGCGCGCCACTCGCTACAACATTACTTTAATTAAATCTATTTGAACAACAAACTTTAATTAAATTTCATCCAGCAGTTAGGCGTCACGGAGGAATAATCGCGCAATTAGAGCGACCGTGAGCGTCGCCTTACACGCTCCCAGTTAATTAACTCACTTGGTCGACCTATCCGAGACGACGTATTAACGCATAGCGGTAAAGCGATACCTCACCACACATACGATATAAATCATTCTCATATCTTTTTTTTTTTTACAAAACGACCCAGTGCATTGTAGGACATATTATATTTCCATCATTTCAAATTACGGTTTTAAATTACAATTAATCTCTAAACTGGTCAATAAGTACGAGCTGCCTTTATAGACTACACGAATACGATATGGACGATTTAAGAAAAAAGTTCCGTTATAGTAATATTCTTCAATGATAGTACTGTACTTAAAACTAAATATGTACATATATTTTAACTAAAAAAAATGTCCCTATTTAGGGACAAACAGTGTAGTTACACTGTTTGTATAATATGATCATATATAGTTTATGATGAATACAACGATCATGATTGAAATTGACTTACGAATGACTATGTCATGTCTCACTATCACCACATCATTCGAAAAAAAATAATACACATTCATAAACAAAATGTTGAATTTTTATTTATAGAGCTGCAAAGCGAGAGCAAATATAATTTAACTTGTACTCTTTAAACGTTACAGCTCACCGCAGGAATTAATAAAGTATTTCGATTTGTATTTAAAATATGAAACCTTCAAATTACAGTTTTGAATTAAACTCAAAAGCTTACAACTTCGAACCCTGCTACTCGTCTGCAAACACATCTAGTCCGAGTTATTTGATTAATACACAACAATACAGTGGCTTGGCGCTTAACACACTATCAACTATGTAACATTTGCATCGTGAAACTTTAAGTGAGAATCAAACTATTTATTTAAATTAAAATAAGACATTGTCTCCAAATATAGAGTTGTTTAAAGAAACACAAACAAGCATACATGATACGTGTTGGTCTTTTTTCGTTGTGGTTTGTTCAGAAATTGATACGGCTCATTTCTTCTTCGATTCCTTTTTGTGACCACCAACAGACTACATCTACTAAATAATTGCCATTAGTGCTTATTCAGTTGAATTAATAAAATTGTTAAAATGAGACTTATTATCTTACATATAAAAATCTATTAAAATGTATTTTATCATCAATTAAATTGTTGTCGTAATGTGCACAGAAGTGCACATGAAATCATAAAATTCAGTAAGAACGAGTTCTCAAAATGTCCCATATCTTTTTACTGTACTAAAATTTATTAGTCGTAAAAGCTGTAGTTGTATACATTTTTAATGACGCCATCGAACCCACTTTGCAATTGCTTTTATTTGTACAATCACTATAACAATAAAACCGAAATATTATATGGGTGGAAGGTTTTTTGTTAATTATTTTAGCATTAAGAGTTTCCATTAATAATAAAATATGTGACTCAATTAGGTATAATATACCTACATATTATGTATTATTTAGAAAATATGCAAAAATCCCATAACGAAAAACCACCGAAAATTCCACACTTCATGTTATAAAATCTGATGGAGTTCCTATCAAAAATTACTGATTTTATGCTCAGATTATATTGAACGAACATCAATAGGTCTTGCCCACACAAAAATTTCCGCTAATATAATGTTAACTAAAATATTACATGAAAAAAGCACTTAAAAAGAAAATCATAAAAAGGCAACACTCGCGTGATAAAGGTGATAAGAATTTATTACAACTCGGCTCATTATAAGAGAAAGAATCTGTGTGCGACAGTAACTGCAATTTTTATCACATCATTACATTACGAAGTAAAGTGCGTAATGTACTTCATCCGGCAGCTGCAGTCTGCACCAGGAAATCGTTTGGATGCTGGCGAACTAGAGTATGTGATTTAAAAGCTCATAAGTCTAGTATGTAGCCGATAAGCGGTCAAGATGTGGCAGGCAACACAACTATTTTAATAGCCCACTCCGTCGTAATTAATCTACCAGTTAAGTGCAGCGCAACAAAACAAGCAAATTAAAAAGTGAGTAATTCTTTTAATGACATAAGTGCAAGTTAATAGTTTGGTAGAAAAATATTTTTAAGACGGCAAATTATAACTAAGAGCAACTCGTATCTTTTTATGACTCCAGCAAATATGTAGCATTTTTTGTCATTGTAAATATTTTAATTTAGAGTAATTAAAAATGTGAATAAATAAATTAATACAGCGTAATTTATCTCAATTAAGAGCATTATTAAAAACTATTCATTAAGGATTAACAGTAAGTTTATAAAAACATCTTAATTAAATAAGATTAAAAAGAGTTAAGTACCACATATTCTATTCCGAATACGGCTCAGAACCCGTTGTACAGCTGCGCAGACGCTCTAAACGGATATAGATCTATAAAAAGTAGAGTCAACAATAAGTGGGCTCTTCAATAAAATAAACTGTTCCTAATCAGGGCCGTGGGGATCTAGCAGCGCCTAGCTGTTAACATCCTTGAGTGGAACTTAAAAACTATTAATGTACCTATCCAACGTAGTTTTTGTATCAAGCTGTAGGTAATGTGCATTTAAAACATGTAGAAAAACTTATAATTATTTGAAATTTAAAAACAAATGTCAGTCCGTTTTCATGCTAATAAATGTTTCAATATTATAATCATATTAGTGGAAATTTAATATGGCCACTGGCAATCGCACATGCACAATAGCATTGTTTCATTCGTCATTGTTTATTTATTTAATTCTTTGAAACCCTTTGATCAAAGGCGATTGGTTATTTTAGTGTCATTAGATGGTACGTCGTGCAAAAAGCTCGGAATCTGTGGCGCGCGACATTCGTGTGCATACGTGCGCGCGTTTTCTAATGAATTTAGATCAAACGTAAAAAAATACTGCAACATGCTGGAGCGAGCTATCGTCTTTCTTACGATAAATAATTGTATTAATGGGTGCGGTCTCAAGTAGCAATTGATTTCTGAATCTTTTTGTCATTGATCAATCGAATTCCAATATATATAATTTCCGCTTAACGCATGTTATAATATGATTCCTGTGCGTGTAGAACCTTTTCTAGGGAAAATATTTTTTTAGATTTTCCGTTTCGTGATTGTTTCAAGGCATCAATGCGAGATATAAAAAAATAATAACCATTTCTTTCTAACTGAAACTCATCAAAATGTTGTGTAAAGTACGTTTATTAAAAATAAGTAAATTTGGCAGGAAATGCGTAATTATAAAATTTGAACGGCCTAAATCCAGGTATAAAACATTAGCTGCATCAATAGTCTAATAATTGAAGGAGTTAGAGAAAGATACGCAATCTGCATTAAAATCTCAGAAAACAGTTACTAATTGTCAATACAATACTCCATTAATAACGGCCACATAGCCTGATGCATATGAAAGAAGCAATAAGCGAAAATTGCGCATGATTAGCGGCGGTTGTCGCGGCGTACGGTCGTCTGATTGCTACGAAGCCCAATTGGGTCTTATCCGCCCGCACATGGGAAATATTTTTAATCAACACCTCCATTGAACTTACGAGCGGTCGTACGTGAGCTTGGCGAACAGGGGCGTACTTTATTAATACAACAAGACATATGATATACTAAAATACACAATAATATTGGAATAGATGTAATGCAATAATTCAAAACGTAAACAAATACGGAAAATTCAAGTATGAATTCAATATACAAAATTTACTAAAAAAAACTATTTGTTTAATCTTGTGACAGCTAGTTTAGATAATATAGAGTCCATTTTATTTAGAAACTAGAATTAATTTGATAAAATTTAAGCATTAAATAATAATACCTATGTGTTTATAAATATAATTCTGATTTGGACGTAGTCGCGGACTTTTGCATGCTTTTAGTATTTAATAAAATCAAATTAAGACTTTTACGATTTATTAAATTTGTTATGGGTTGTATAAAAAAGTAAAAGTTCTATGAAATGAAATGTAGCAAATCACTTAAAATAGTTTGAAGGAGAAGATTAAACAGAAGAGAGTCCCTTTTCTAACTTTAATATAATGATCACGTATTGATATCACGGGAGTATAATACGAAATATTGCAATAACATAGTACGGCTCTGTTTAGGGTGGATATACACAAAGCGGGTGGCGTTGGGTCGGTGCTTGATTGGCCTTATGAATGTGAGTAGATTGCATCGCTCCGCTCCCGGCTTTGTGTGGAAACCGCTTCCGCTTAAGAATTAGCATTCAGAGAAATAACTATATTTTACTTATCATTTTTATTTTACAAGGGCTTGTCCGAGACAAACGGGCTCTATAAAATAAAACGATATTTTATAAACATTTTAATTATTAATTTTATTACTTCCAAAATACAAACTATGTATATCATATGACACCTAATTACATAAATGCGTGGAAAACAAATCTACGATAAAATGTAGATTATTTTATAATACAAATATTTGATGTTTATTTTAGTACGAATAAAACTAGAATCTCATATCTACCTATGAAAATTCGCTCCATATGACCCATATAAATGTAAGTCACGTTTTCAATAACCCTCAGTTTTAGCTTCATAATTTTAACTCGTGCTGATATGAGACTCCATTTTGTTATGAAATTCGCTACCGAAACATACTCGGCTAACAATATAACTGCTCATGACTCGTGAGCCAGCTTTATATGAAATCGCTCCACGCCACTGCTATGATTAAATTGTAAATTGAATTATATCACAATCGATTTAAAAGGCAGTTCATAAAGGGCACTTAGAGGTATAAAAGCTCGACGTGGTCCCTTCGTGTAATATTTGACAAGCAGCAGTGCTCTTCGGGTTCGACTCTGCTATTATTAACGACGTGTATTGTAATCACGCGGCGGGCGATCGCCTCCGCTGAAGGTAGGGCGGTATTAAATTCCGACAGCTACGTGATAAATCGAAATTGGAAAAGTTTAATAATGTTCGGTTGCTCCGAAAGCAATAAAACCGTTTATAAACGGGCACAAGCGAACTAGACGGGCAACAGAGACGCTCGCCTTCGAGCTTTTTAGGGACTCTTAGATGCGTTCGATTTGCCTTAGAAACTGATTTAAAGGCACATATATACAGTATTTACACCCTGTATACAGACGTTAATAACCTACGTGTACTAATTTTTAAATTTGCTATTTTATCAAACGAAATCAATTCATAAAAACATATTAAACTTGAAAAGGACTACTTAATGCAAACATTTTACTCCTTGAGCGCAAAATGTTCACCCAATGTTAATTCGATTCATAGATTAATTGAACTAAGTGTTCATCCATCGGTTTATCATTATTTGAACAGCTAATGGAATAATTACCTCCACAGCCGAGAGGAAGATAATTGCGAGAGCGGCAAATGCTGCGCTTCACACTCCGTAATGAATCCCAAATTGTTTTCCCAAGTTGTTTTCTTATCATACTAATTCCTTACAAATTTAATCAATGTAATCATGAGGTTTAATAAAAATATTTTCATAAATTATAAGCATGTTATGTCGTAAATAATTCAAGACAAAATATAAATTTTCTTTCGCGCCAAGAAATCTGAGAAGACGGCAAATTAGATTTTTCTCATAATAAGCAATACTCTGAATACTTTTATTTACATATTCAAATTACGTCTATACAAAACTCCTGTTTTTAATTATAAACTTAATTTGGTTATGATAAATCTATGGAAATTTTTACCTCGAGCTCCAACCCTCTGCAGCGGTAAGGGTAGAGTAATTACTTCTTTTCTTTGTAATAAAAACGGATTAAACTTTACTTAGGGCGGCCTATTCATTTTGTTTACTATTCAAAACGGCTAGCCTCTAAAAAATTATTTTATCTCTCTTAGTACATAGACCCTTTATAAAGATACCGGATCTTCAAGATTCTAATTAATTCAGAAAAAAACAGTATAATACAATATTTGTTATGATGCTATTACATATATACAACGCTTTGACAGCTACATAATTACAAAAATATCTTGTTTAGCGTGTAGTGTTTATACTGTACTGAATCTAGAATGAATTAAGTACAAGGAAATTGATGATAAAACTCTCTATTATTAGATTAAAATTGTCATGAAAGAATAACAATCCGATTTTATTAAGAAACTGCTGCTACCCTAGCAAACACCTCAAAAGAATATTGAAAATGGCAACAAAGAAATAGACAAATGAATAGTACATTTAATTTGTCGCCAGTGTACGTGCAACATTGATATCAATTACCGGGGAGCTAAGACCGGCGTTCGCGAATTGTTTCATAAAGTCGCTAATCCCGCCCCGGCTAGCTACAATTTGTCCAAACGGTTATGTTATTGCGGTCTGTAAGCTGCCCCGCAAATGCGCTACAACCGTGATTTCATAACAAATTGTATTACTATTTTATTAGTTAAGATTTAATTATTAATTTCATTTCATGTGATGTTTATCGGTGTTATGCTTTGATGCTATGTGATAACTTATTGAAAACGAAATCGGATTATTATTATACTTACTCGTATTAACAAGTTAAAAAATCTAAATATTTATTTAAACATAACGATTTTTTTTTTCAAATTTTGTAATTTTCATTTCAATTATTTTACATCCTTACGGTTGAAATTGTAATATGGAACGTATTTGAACCAACACTAAACAACTAATTAAGCGTACGAATATCTCTTCATCTTTTCCGGTTTAGCTGGAACGGGACCGAGTCAATTTGTTGAAACGGTTATTGTATGGGTCGAACAAGCTTCGCTACTAGTTTTGTTCTACATCGCCCATAACAGTTCGTCCTTTATCGAAAAATATGGACGTATTAAGTCACGTAATTATATGGCATTATGGAACTTAATGGATCGTAACAATACCTATCATGATTTGATTGAACACTGAAAAACAAAAACATGTACTGTACGATAATAAGTAGAAGTAAAAATCTGTAATGAACTAAAAAAAGCTACAGCGATCTTTAGTAAACTAAATATCGGTATTTGAAAGATCGTAGCTTGTGTGAGAGATTGAAGGACAAAGAAAATGTGGTATGAGACATAGGGAGGTCGGTCAGCCCACGCACCACGTCCGCACTGTAATGAGTTGAAAGCGGATACTTGTAGCGCACTCAGAGCGAGCGTGTCCGGTTACCCGCCTAATGTTGCCCGGATAAACAATGACGTCCAGCCTTTTAGCGACATTTGTGAACCCACTCAACACTAGACATAAGCCTAAAAGATCCCGCGTTTTACCATTTGTGATTCTTGGGACCCATATCAAAGGGACATCTTATATATATACCAGTACTATAATATCCTCTTTAGGTAGGTATACGTCATCCGAAATGTAATGGAGTATTGCATCGTGTGTCCGTAGTTATAGAGTTAGGTGTACATAAAGCACTTAGCCAGATATTGTCCCTGTATAAAGTCCATTTAGGTACACTACTATTTCATATTGACAGATTGCTATAGCATGTAAGCTCACAGGCATTACGTAAGTGCCGATGTGAAAGCCGCCTAGTCAAATGTAGAGTGACGGACCATCAACGCTAGTCCATTAAGGTAACTCTCATTGACAGGATACGATTTCGATCCGATTACATTGTTGCACACACTCGTTGGGTGTAAAGAAAGTTCTAGAAGTTAAGTTCTTCTTAAATAATTATAAAAAAAAAACAAAACTTAATAGAATCAAAAACAAACTGTTTTATTTTTTGAGACCTAACACAACTTAACTGTAATATTTATATTGTCATGTATCGTTTTTTGATAATATGTTCGATTTAAACCAAAAAATTTAAAACACACAATATGTATTCTTATTAATCGATAAGGATCTAGAATACAAAATTAGCGAAGCAAAGCTTTTGCTCTACACTGATAAAAAGCTTTCACATACTATAAATATAATTAGGTATACTCTTAATTATTTCCCTACAAATATTTATTTATTTATTTATTTATTTATAATCTTTATTGCATACAAAACAAATACAAATTTCACACACACAGACAGGACATTTGATGCAAAGGGCGGCTTTATTGCTTCAAGCAATTTCTTCCAAGCAACCCGAGCAGCCAATGTATTGGAAAAAAAAAAGAAAATTAAGGTAGATTATGTAAGTACACAATAGAAATAAAAAAAGGATATCACATAATAAAATAAAAAACAACAAAATTATGACAAATAAAAACACATGAAAATAAACAGTAAAAAAAAACAAGCAAGAAAAAAAAAAAAAAAATGACAATAATTGATAATAAAAATAATTAACAGGTTTGCAAATAGTGACACTTAACCATATTTTTAAAAGAGTGAAGCGTTTGTGCTTTCCTAATGCTAGTAGGTAGGTCATTCCAGAGTTGAACGGCTTTTACGGTGAAAGAGGCGTTGTAGAAATTAGTATGGTGCACTGGAATACTTCATGGCATGTGAGTTTTTAGGGCAATAAACGTAAAATTATTATTAGTCTGTCGTGTTCTGTAAACGTTATCTCCCCAAAAGCGCAATAGTCGCGAGAGCAGGCGATGGGCGGGCTGAAATGGGAGGTTTGATACGCCATTAGTTCATTAGCAGTCTTATGTGCCTGTCATAAGCCGATTATGGACTCACAAGTTACGCCGCCGCGGCCGGGACAAATTTACTATGGATGTCGATTACCTTACCCGTATTTACCGTGCGTCTTGCCTTTATTTGTTTTTATTTACCTAATTATGTCCTTTATGGGAAAATCCCGTTTTGTAAATCAATAATAAAGTACCTAACATGATAAAATGTAAGAGCCTTTCTAGAGAATGCAATATGTATTGTCAATGTTTCTATTTAATTAACAAAATTAAGTATCTACTATCTACTACCTTATGAAAGTATAATGGGTGTTTAATTTACTAAAGTATGAAAAAATATAAATTACGTATGTACTTTTAAACACACACACAGCGAACATAGCAATCAGTAGTGGATAGTCCAACACTAAATAACAAACGATATATATGAATACATTTGTATGATTACCAGCGTAAAATATTTACGTTTCGCAACGGATAACTCTTCAATTTAACAACAACTTGCATTGCATCGCAGTAAATTCCAAAGCGAGCGCTATCCGAGGCGGGAATAGGGTGGTGCGGTCCATTATCCTTAGGCGAGGGCTCCGCAGCAAAGACGTTAGTCCGGCAGCTCTGTGCATCGGCGACTTTATGACGTTATCTCTAACAGGTTCTCGGGATGGGGTTGCCTGTGGTAATGGCACGGGATCTGCCGTTGTGCCTGATAATTGCCACTAATGGAAAAGTCTGGTCACCGCGAAGTGCATTCCAAGTTTTCGTCGTCAGTTATAAGTTTACTTAAGCGATAAAGTTATAGACGGATTAGTAAATAATGAGGTATGAATTGAAATATGGTTGTGGCATTTACGGGTTGTAAATGTTAGGGTCGATATTTATTTTTAACCGACTTCTTATTTCCATTGTTTTATTTTCTATCGATGAATATCATATTATAATTATTAATAATTATTGATCGATGTTTTTAATTTTAGGTTGTAAAATGAAATGAAAGTGGGAATACTATTCGAGCTTTCTTTTGTTCTTCCTATGAATTTTAAAAATTCAGAGAAAGAGTTGTATTCAATACCCAAATCGTCGTTTAAATTTAGGTAATTTTTAATAGAATTTTTCCAAAAAAGAAAACATATACCTATTTTGTAACAATATAAACACAATATATTAAATCAATTCCTATGATGTGGAAATATTAAATCAAATACGTGCTCGAGGCGCTTTTTAACATATCCATACATATCGGGATGAAATGAAAAAGCAGGCAAAATCTAATACACTTACGAGCATCTAACAGCGCATACATATTTAACACGCATATTTACCGATTGGCGTGGATCAGGGGGGCGAGGTGGAAGGGAGGTCGGTCATTCAATGAGATTGCTTCTTGCCGCCACTCTGAAGTAATGGATCTGCCCAAATAGACTGTATTGAGGAAACTGACTGGCTATTGCGTTAGTTTACGTTCGCCGCGGTATCTAAATAACATCCCTAATTGAAATCTTCTATATTTGAACAACAATAACGACCATTTTAGTAGAGCTTTATTACAAGATTGCCTTACGGATTTGGTAAGGTAGTAAAAGCAATTACATCAACGGAAAGTTTTAAGATTATTGCCCTACCAACATATTACAATTCGGCAAAATTATTTTAGCAAACCCTACCAGAAATAAAAGGTTAATCACGATATGAAGGTTTTATTAAATTTATCGAATAATTTAGACATGAATTTTATTATTACGCATTTTGTTTGCTTTGTTTTCCTATTATTATGCATTAGATAAATATACTTACCTAATATTTTTAATTAATTAGGTAAGTAACTCAACAATTTTGCAACTTTTAATAAGTTTTACCTAACCGCAAGTATTTTCTATAAAACAATCGTATAAAAGAAAAATAATTCTTGTGTTATATTTTAAATATAAAGAATTATCTCCCACGATACAACTAAAATTAATAGCGCCTAGCCTATTCACAAACGCAAAGTATGCGATCGTGTAAAGAAACATGAAAAATCCGAAATAGAGTATACTCGCAGCCCAAAGTAAGTTCAGACAATCGCAACGTAATGGATATAGTATGGATTGAATTATGGAAGAGGCGAAACTGGGCCGGTGTAAGGACGAGGGGGGAAATGGAAAATGTGTGTCGACAAGTTGCGGGCCTAACAGCGCCTGGACAAAGTACGGGTACTGGTAATGGATTGATCAGATACCACTCAAGTACAATGCTATTGGGGAACATTGCGAGCAAATAGAAACTCTTCCGCTCCATTCCGACGAATTTACGGTGGAATTGTGAAATGTGTTATGAATGTTTTATGTACGAAATGAAGGTAGTTTTAAATGTTATTAAAAAGATATAATTGGTGATAGTTAATCCTTTTTTTATCACTGTATTGAATTACTTCAAACATTAAATAGGAAAAAAATTTTTTAGTACTCTATTAAATATTTTAATAGATAATGATCGCTGGCTCTATAATATTTTAAATGAGAAATCATAATTATTTATAATCTATCGTACTAGTGTTCGACAAGGAACACAAGGGTCTTCTATTAATGAGCTAAGTAACAAACTCATGTCAAAACATCCAAAGAATAATGGTATATTTTTCTACTTTAATCGAGTTGCCAAAAATATACAAAAATACTTCTTTAATATAATAATCTCGACTACGAAACTTAGTTAAATATTGGCTTCACATAACTAATGCCGGTACAATAAATAGAACTGAGGCTACGGAGTCGCTAGTTCATTATCCAAATGGACTACAGCTATTTGATCCACTTATGTGATTGCCTGCAAGCATTATCTCTCTTCCACTGAATGGAAGCCATAAGTCTACCTCGTAACTCTCTAGCTTCTTACAATATTATTTTATACTTGGATTAATATCTTATAAATATGAATGTATGCCAATTTCCAACATAAACTATATATATGAAAACAAGAAAATAGAGTAGGTACTATTAAAATATTAATTAATTAAATTTTGCAAAGTATAATAATCTGGCCGCTTGTCCGGACATCACCCGGGTTGGAACATGAAAAAAATTAAATAAAGATTATATGATAAAGTAGATACATACCTAATAAAGTTAAAAAAATTGTTCGTCTTTGAATGTACCTACGCCATTAGGCGATTGTGTTTTTGTGACCCAATACAAAAATATCATAATATTAATACAAATTCATGATACCTACACTTGAGAATGTCATTTCCGTTTAAAATATGTAGCTAAACATGACAAACACGGCCCATTTACATTCATTGCTTTCAGAAATTCGAGAAGCTTGGAGACTTCGCAGAAATCAGTAGATACAAGATAATGGTCCCATCCAATCACTTAGCTTTGCGAGCCTTCGATAATTTATTTCACAATATATTTCTATACTTTATTTCACTATCATATACCTACTTCAGTAAATGTACAGAATATTTTTAAATAAAATATTCTTCCATGATTATTTTAATTTGAATAAAAAACGTAGTTTAAGGTAATTGATTTGCCGCGGCGGTTAGATATAAGATTTCACTAATTGATAAAAGTATGTACTTACTCGGAATTATGACAAAACAGCTTTTTGTAAAAAGTTCCAGGTCCGGCTCATGGAGAGTAAAGTAATTAACTCTATCAGACCGCAATCCTCAACATAGTTACTTACTATATTAAGTAATGATAAGTATATAAATAAACGAATGGACTACTTAAATAGACTACCTATGTCTTAATTAACGATTAAGTTTGAATATATTAATTATAAATATAAAAAGAAACATATTAGGTACAAGAAATTGGAATAGAACGTAGTTAAAATAAGCGTAGAAGTATAAAAAATATTATTGAGATAGCTTGGCTAAGCTAAAATGTATGTGTACAAGTTATTAAATATAGCGAGGATGTTCGTAAAGAATTTAAAACGAAACTTATAGCTTTTAATAACTCTATCCTATGCTGCACAGCGTATTTCCAAACTATACATAGCCAGAACGCACCCATAGGAAACTGCTCGTGTATACTTTGTAATGCTGTTTTTAAGTTTGTTATTACAATATATACACGAATTTTGCGTACTGATCGTGTATACTTTGTAACGCGGATGCTTGCGTCTTCGTTCCAAACTATACACGATCAGTACGCAAAATATGTATAACTAAATATAGCTACTACACCACTTACGCTTGAGCGAAATAATAAATATATAGGCAATCAAAGACTTGTACAGCTATATCTATCTACTTTTATTCTTCTTGATTGATTCAGTAAAATATGGAATAAAAATATTATTAGGTAAGCTTAGAAAAATAAATAGGTAACAAATATAAGGGTTACCTATGGGTTAGGTTAGGTTCGTGTTTTTTTTAACTACACAAAAATAGGAGCCCCGCGAAGCGGGGCTCCGTCGCCTCGCAACCGTCTTCTTCTGGACTTATTAGATTCTTACATTTTACCACTATTGTCAATTGTAAGTCGTGCAGTATAGTCGGGAACGAAGACGCAAGCATCCTCGATACAAAAAATATACGATCAGTACATTATATTATACACAATATACATGCATTTTAATAATAGATTTTAAAACAGCAATACAATAATATAAACGCGAGCAATGGAAAGACGCCGCGCTTACTCCGAAACATACACGATTAGTCCGCATGGGTACTGGCGCTGTATATTTTGGAGCGCTATTCTTACTTACTTCACTACAAAGTATACGCGAGTATTTGCGTACTGCTGTTGTATATATTGGAAGAACTTTGTAAAAAAGTTATTTCCAAACTATACGTGATTAGTTTCACTGCACACCGTTGCGTACTGGCCTTGTATAGTTTGGAAAGACGCTGCTGCACACGGTTATAGGGTTCCGACGGCTATTACTTACAACGCAATATCAAATTGCTTTCAATTTATTTCGCAATTGCCGTCTTTGAGTTTCGCTTTGTAGAGGCTTCTGACGTCGGACCGAGGCAACAATAAAATGTATTCGTCTCCGGAATGTTTAATATGGGGAAAAGTTTAATAACGCGTCCGGCGGGCGGCCGGCCGGGCGGCGGTCAGCGCGCCTAGCTGGCCCACTGCGATAAATCAAATCTCATACCTACCTTCACTGCCACAGAAAAATCCTTATTACATTAGGAAATATTATTCCTGACTTGCTCGAAAACGTTTACATAACCAGCCGACAACAAATGCAAGGAGATTAATACAGACGTTATTGGATGAGATTTCGAGGGTTAGTTACGT
This sequence comes from Colias behrii, assembly GCA_029959065.1. Classification (NCBI taxonomy): domain Eukaryota; kingdom Metazoa; phylum Arthropoda; class Insecta; order Lepidoptera; family Pieridae; genus Colias; species Colias behrii. The sequence continues at coordinate 7,006,975 of JARWMC010000005.1, read as the reverse complement.
ATTGTTATCTAATGTAATAAAAATATTCATTCATCTTTTGCGGGATCACTAAATTGTTGAAGACGATTTATTAAATAAAAAATTATAATAATGATTATGTAATTGCGTTCTGTACCGCTTTGTAACAATAACTTAGGTACATGGTTGCTGTCTTAAAAGCACGCCAAAGTACAAACCTGTGGTACAAACCAATAAGCTTCTTTTTATTTTAAGCTATTGCATAGCTTCTATCGCGGGCCTTGAGCGCGGGGACCGAATCGAGAAATTCCGTAACGAAAAAACCTCACGCTCCCCACTCCGACGGACACGGAGGTGTGGCTTGAAGGCATGCTATGCAATAGCTTTACCGCGGCAGACCCGAGTGCCACACGTCTTTTTTAAAATTGTTTAAACCATTAATCATTATAATATCTTCGTAGCTTCATTTCTTTGTTATTCTATGTACCTACTTATAAGTATACTTCACTTTTGCATGAGTGTCACCAAATGCATTTATTTTAGATAGTACCTAGGTCGGTACTTGAGTTGAAAAATCATAAAATGAATAAAATTCCAAGCCTTTAAAGAAAAGGATATACAAGTTCCAATGAGAGTCCCTCACGTCAACTCCGATGCCCTAAGGCATCACATCATTAGCAAGCGGCACCTGTGCGGAGTGCGGGTGAGTATGACGGGCTTTTATCCACGTCTCGTACTGAAATTCTCCTCCTAGTCCTAGTCTGACTTTGTAGGATCCAAGAGAAGAAACGGCAAACAAAACCAGCAATGAACAACTTGCTATGCGATTCCTTACAACGCTAACAAAAGATTCAACGGCAGTTCGAAACGGTATGACTTGTGGGTTCATCAAGACGCAACAGACGAAGCTCGGCAACCCTGGAGCCCGACGCCGACACAATAGCTCCCTGACGTTAATTAAATGTTAACAAACGCCCTCGTCGTCGCTTAATTGGAACTGTTGCCTATTATCCTTACCTTCCGACGCAAAGAATGACTTCCAAGCTTAAGAACCACACTTGAAAGATTTTTTCCAAGTTCATTATGAATGAATATTTAAAAACATATGACAATTTTTTTGTCAAGTAAATATGCTTACATAACAATAAAAATAATAATATTATTAAAGACTGCCTTAATTTATTTGCTTGTCAAGATAATAATACATAATATAGATATTATGTACGCGTTACAAGTGCCCTTTGTTAAGAGAAAGGATAGTAAGGAAATAATTACTTAAATAATATGTATGTTCAATGTAACTAATTATCATTAATAAATTTTAATAGATATGACTTAAAACGTTCCTAAAAGCGAAGAGTTTTCTCAATTTCTAACGTGTTTTTAATTTATCAAATACCTAATAGGTATATAAATATACTTAGCACGCATTTGCTCCGCTATGTTTAAAATTTATTTTCTAAACCCAACTTAGGTAAGCACCACTAGCAAAACATTTTAAAATCCCTCTATCTCTTTTCAGCCTATTTTCGTGTAGGTACTTGGTCGCGCCAATATAAAAATATACGTAAATATATTCTCGATATGAAGTGGACTGTATTTAGATCAACGTGGTGTTAGCAAAAGAGGGGAAAGACAGGAACATACGGCACATACCTCGTCGGAGGGAGTAGCGTCCAGAACACACGCGCCGCCACGCGGTCAGGGTCCTCCAGCTCGCGGCGGGCACGAACGGCGTCCAGTCCAAACACTCCACGCAAAACACACACGCGGCGGTGAGCGCGACCAAGGGCCGGGGAACGGGATTCCCCGGGGGTGTTACAAAAGCACAATGCCTGATGATCTAGAGAGCCTCGTGGAAGCTCTCCGGCGGTGGCCGAGTCCCGAACCTCGCGAAGGAACGGAGCGAACTCGACTGACTCCAGCGACACGCACGTCGCGTTCACGTCTTATTGGACGTGTCACGTGGTTAGTGACCACGCGGTGATTGGTTGTGCTCGTATGTAGGGAAGGATGAAGGAACACACCACAAAATAATAAACATTTAATTTCTACATTTACTATTTTAATTATATTGGCGTTACCATATCCACCCGCCCTAAATGGGTCACCATTTAAAACCAATCATAAGATACAGCGAAAAACTATGACTCTAGGATCGCATAATGCGCGCGGGTTAATAAAAGTCCTAAGAGCCACGGCGGTAATATAAATAACAAATTCTATGGCTCTAGGAGCGCAAAATGCGAGCGGGATAATAAAAAATCCTAAAAGTCACGGCGGAAATATAACTAACAAATTCGATGACTCTAGGATCGCGTAATGCGAGCGGGATATAAATAATTCCTAAAGTCACGGCGGTATTACAACTAACAAATTCTATGACTCTAGGATCGCGTAAAGCGAGCGGGGTATAAAAATTCCTAAAGTCACGGCGGTATTATAACTAAGAAATTATATCGAAAGCGGTGCAAAACTTAAAATTAAACTTAACTAACTGCGGTAATATATTAATGCGATATAACTATTGTCTTGGAAGCGGACATAAACGAACGACCGGGCGAAGGTAAGTTCCCTTGGCGGTTCTAACTGTACAAACGCGCGCGACGTCGTCCTTTGAAGGATGTACTTTCTCTACGACGGCTAAAGGCCAGGTTAGGGGCGGTGCATTATCATTTATTACAACCACGACCGTTCCAGGAGCAACAGGTGTGGAAGGCGCATTCCATTTCTGCCTAACCTGCAGACCGTGTAAGTATTCCATTCTCCAACGTTTCCAAAACGACTGGACTAACTTGTCCAGTAGCGAATGCCTATCAAGCAAACTGACGTGATCAGATTTGACTTGCGGCGCGGGTAATGATAATAAAGGAGCGGTATTTAAAATAACACGAAACAAATGTGTTAAAATATTCATATATTTAATATGATAATAATCAATGATCATGATAATTATGTGATCATTGCGCGGTAATATCACTGGATGCTTATGTGCATATTCCAGGGCGGAATCGCTTAGACGTCCGATGAGGATAAGTCTGTTGCGAATAAAAGGCTTCAAGTGATTGAAAGCCTGCGAATAAAATTTATAAAAGAGTATATTATAATACTCCTCTGCAAAATATTTATTTTGCAGGGCGGGAATGATTTTATTCTCAGCGAAATTAAGGTCCTCTACGGTCATCATAACACCGCGGCGGGGTAATAATATAAGGAACCTATAAATATAAAATACACGACGCGACGAGACGCGAAGGGCGGTATCGTATAAAGCGCAATGCTTTATAGGCGGGCACACAGTGTGCGATAATAATTTTCGTTCGGGAATGTCTGCAATAGACTCACCATCGAGACTCCTAAGAGGCCAATCAGATGGGTCCGAACGAGCCCACTGGGGTCCTTGGAACCACAGAGGGTGCGAGACGAGATTTTGTGGCGTAATGCCACGCGAAAGAACGTCAGCGGGAATTTCAATACCAGAAACATGGTAGAAATTATCTGATGGGATGTTATACACGACTGTGGGAGCAACGAAGCCCATCATGTCCCACAGACGGGCGGCAATTGACAAGATGGAGCGCTTAATGCACATCACATCGGCGGGTGCGGTTATTTTAAAATAAAAACAATAATCAACAGTAGACCAATGCAGACCAAGTAATTTATGTTGCACGGCCTTATCAAACTCCACCGCGGAGGGTAAAAGTTTGTGCGAAGCGGGAAGATTATCTAACACATTTTTACTATTACTATTCCATTTAATAAGATCCCACTGAGCTCCCTTATACAAATCGATGAGCTGCTGCGACGCGGAAACTGCTTCACATTCCGTGGGAATAGAGAAGGCGATATCATCCATATACAACGACGAAGACGCAATGCTACTCGCGAGCGGATATTTCGCGCCGTCATCTTCTACGAGCTGTCTTACCGTGCGCAGTGCATGATAAGGACTAGACTTGATGCCGAAGCAAACTCGATTAAATTGATAAAGAAGCAGCGGATCCTGCGGGCTGAAACGATATAAAAAACATTGAAAACGACGATCAAACTCACGCACGAATATCTGCAGAAATTGTTGGCGGCAATCGGCGGTCATGGCAATCGCGTGGAGACGAAAACCTAAAATAATTGTAAACAAATTGCCTTGTAAATTCGGCCCAACATGCAGAAGGTCATTCAGCGAACGCTGGCTTCCAGAAGTTGGCATGCTAGCATCTAAAACCATGCGCAGCTTAGTCGACGATTTATCCTCGCGCAGAACAGCGTGATGCGGTATAATATAAATAGGTGTAGGGTCACGCGGATCATACGGAGGCGCGGGTGAAATATAATTTTTCGTTAGATAATCTTTTATGACGTCATCATATGCCAACCTTAATTTAGGTGAAGCCTGTAGCTTTCTTTCGAGGCACATGAAACGCTTGCGAGCAATATTAAATGAGTCACCGAGAGTGTAGAAATCATCCTTAAATGGAAGCGAAACAATATATCTACCACTCACGGGATCGCGGGTTGTAGTTAATTTATAATATTCTTCACATTCAACATCATCGGGATGTTGAACGGGCGGTGCGGTAGGAAGCTCCTCGAGCTCCCAGAAACGCCTGACTAATGAGTCAATAGCGGCGGTCTCTTGAACGTGACAACACGTCAAGGGCGGTTTATGTATGTTAGGTATGGTGGGTACTGAACCCATTATTACATAGCCTAACACCGTGCGCAATGCAGCGGGCGCCGACGAGTCACGAGATGCATGAACTACGTCGGGGAGAAGCAGATGAGGGAACAGAGAAGCACCGATTAATAAATCGATTTTATTTGGCGTACCAAAACCCTCATCTGCGAGCGGTAAATGCGAAATATGCGATAAGACAGAAGTGTCTATAACAGCGGTAGGTAATAAATCCGTAACATGATCAACAACTAGCGGTGAAATATTAAAAGATATGTTGTTGTCAAGACGCGAATAAAATTGTATATTTTTAGAATTACTATTTATAATTTTTTCTGAACCACCGAACCCCTTAATAATAGTACGTTCGGTTTTCTGCGGTTTAATACCTAAACGTTCACAACATTCATTTGTAATGAAGTGACTTTGTGAGGCGGAATCTAAAAGCGCGCGAACAATAAGCCGTTCGCCTTTACAATTATAAGCGACGACTTCAGCGGTTGATAATAAAATAGTATGTTGTTTATTCGCGGGCGCGTTGCATTGAAATGCGTTATCAGTATCAGCTGTATAGCTAGCGGTATATAACGCAATGTCGGAGCGGACGCACTCGCCCGACGGCGGCGACGCGGACGGCGCAGGCAACGGCGGTGTGCTGCGCGGCGGGGGGTGAGACGCAGGCGCGGGTATGGAAGATTCGCGTTTCAAATGTAACATCGTATGATGTTTTAATTTACAAACGCGACAATTAGAATACGACGAACAACTAGAAACTCGATGTTTTATACTGAGACAATTTATACACGCGTTTCTATCCTTTACGTATTTCAAACGTTCCTGCGGACTCATTTTATGAAAACTCGAACATTTATATAAATGTTGATGCGTAATATTTTTACAAAGACAACTATAAGCCGAATCAGCTGTTGTTACGTAAGACTGATACGTCTTAGGCGGTGCGGAAGAAGTATTATTATTTGAACTGCGGTTATAATTATTCTTTCGAGGCGGTTTATTTATTCCCGAATTTGTGGAAGGATGAATGCGTTCTAATACCTTCGCACGAGTTTGAATAAATTGAACTAAGTTATCAAAAGTAGGCATTTCACTACCAAACTTAGTCTCGAAAGCGCGAACAGTATCTGAGTCTAACTTCTTCAACGCGATATGAACAATCATTAAATCTGTAATTTTATCTAACTTTATATTCTGTAAGGCGCGCACTGCGCTAATAAAGTTATCAGTAAATAAATCAAAGTTTGTTGCGGACGCACAATGCAAAGGTTTAAAATCAAACATTTGATTTAAATACGCGGATACTAACATACGTTTATCATCATATTTATCTTTTAAAGTTTGTAAAATTAAATTATAATTTTCAGCGGAGGGGGTTATACCAGCTATAACAGTTGTGGCCTTCCCCGTTAGTTTACCTAGTAAATAATATAAACGCTCGGCATCTGTAAGGCCGGGATTGTTATGAACAATTGATTCAAAATTCGAAAGAAACAGCGGAAATGAGCGAATATCACCCGAAAATGGTACTAATTCGATAGGCGGTAATTTAGGCCTATTTTTATGCAAATTATTAATATCTCCGTGTGACGGACTTGGTTGCGAATATTGCGATTTAATTCTTATAACTCTGCTATATAAAGACTCGAATGCAACGAGGCTTTTATAATCAGGTTTCGCGGTAGGTGTTAATAATAATAAGCGAGTATTGTATTCGTCTAAACACTTTTCAAATCTTTCACGTAGTGATTCTATCTGCGCGGACTCGTCAAGGAAACTTTCCATAAGCGAGGCGTTGTTATGAACGTTTAAAGACAAATCATACATTTGTTGCACCATTTCGAATATAACTTCGCGTTTAGCTAATAACATGGATAACTGCGAATCATTTATATCTTCCGAATCATTAACATCCGAAGCGTCACTATCAGGTAACTTAGTCATTTTCTTAGGCGGCATTTTTAATAACAAAAATATATATTCAAACTGAGAATGTTACAATGCAAGTTACAATAACAAGTAATACGACCAAATAAAGTAGGTCAAGCGCAAGCGTAATAAGAACCGAGTATGTATTTCCAATATGGTCGGATTATAACAGCGGATCGCGGAATGTACTCGATAACGTTATAAATTTCGAGCGCGGGTAGCGGGTAAATAAAATATGATGTAATATGTTCGATTTATAATGATTTTAGCGTTATAACTGCGGATAAACGATATGAACATAGTTTTAATTAACTATTTTAATAATAATATACGCGTAACTTAATGTCACGGGCGGAATAAAATATATTTTAAGCGAAAAATAATAGATGACGCAATGTCGATCTATGCGGTTATAGTTATTTCACAATGAATGTACTATTAAATCGCTTATTAGGGCCTACAATGAGTATCCTAATAAGGGCGGGTTTAAAATATATTTTATATGAATAGTAGAAGACGCATTGTCGTTCTATTATATGCGGTATATTAAATAGTATTTCGCATTGAAGATACTACTAATCGCTTATTAGGGCCTACACAATGAGTATCCTAATAAGGGCGGTGGAATCATCAGGTAATGTACGGTTCGTAAGGACCAACAATGGTTCTTATCCGGCTCGAAGGACCAACAATGGTCGCGCCAATATAAAAATATACGTAAATATATTCTCGATATGAAGTGGACTGTATTTAGATCAACGTGGTGTTAGCAAAAGAGGGGAAAGACAGGAACATACGGCACATACCTCGTCGGAGGGAGTAGCGTCCAGAACACACGCGCCGCCACGCGGTCAGGGTCCTCCAGCTCGCGGCGGGCACGAACGGCGTCCAGTCCAAACACTCCACGCAAAACACACACGCGGCGGTGAGCGCGACCAAGGGCCGGGGAACGGGATTCCCCGGGGGTGTTACAAAAGCACAATGCCTGATGATCTAGAGAGCCTCGTGGAAGCTCTCCGGCGGTGGCCGAGTCCCGAACCTCGCGAAGGAACGGAGCGAACTCGACTGACTCCAGCGACACGCACGTCGCGTTCACGTCTTATTGGACGTGTCACGTGGTTAGTGACCACGCGGTGATTGGTTGTGCTCGTATGTAGGGAAGGATGAAGGAACACACCACAAAATAATAAACATTTAATTTCTACATTTACTATTTTAATTATATTGGCGTTACCAGTACTTGATATACGTTTGTGGCTTTTGTTGATGTCGTGGCCATATCGTAGATTTGCTCATTTCATGAAATGTATCGTATAAAATATAGGGAGTCCATAAAATATTTAAAAAATTCAGAATATTTTAAGAACTTGTTTATTGTCATGTTAGTGCCGTGGCAGTGGCCGGCGAGTGCCAGAAGCGAATAGTTTTTGTAATAGGAAACAGTTAGGTTAGGTTACGTTAGACGCTAAAAAATATATAATCGATAAAGACGCTCTTTGTACATCTCTATTATAAGCTATCTTAACTATGTAACAAAATAGATGAGATATACATATGGAGACGACACCGCCTACATCACATATGTTCCGCTCAACATAAGCCATATGGCTTAACTGCACTCAGTCGCTTCAGTGCGATGGTCGCGTTCATGTCTTGTTTGTTTTAAAGCAAAAAACCAAGAAACTCATCAAATATGCCCTCGAGTGTGTTGCGATATTGCACTTATAATTCAAGTAATGCGGCAAAGTGCAAAGAAATAACTTTTCATCGGTAATTAATTAGATAATCATTGTTAAAACTTGGTTCGAGCAAAATTTTTTGCGGGCGCCATTTTGCGTCATTTGTCATAGACTAAAAATTTAAGAAACGGCATTGGGTATGAAAGATGTTTAGATAGGAATATTAGATGACGTAAATTTTTATAGTGGAAAAAAATAATTTTACACATTTAAAAAATATTGTACTGTAGATATTATTTGAAAAAAAGTTAAATCATGAAAGATGAAAATAAATTACCTATGTATCAATTTTTTTTTTGTTACATTGATTGGTTTTAATTGAAAAGTTTTTAAATGATAAGTTTATTACTTAAGTAATAATTTATATGTTAGATAAATTATTTTTTTTGTTAAGTACATTGATTGTTCTTAATTGATAAGTAATAAGCAAAATATTTACAAAGTTTCGCCTCTATAGCGGTGAGTCGATGACATCGCTTAATCTATGACTCACAAGCCGCCCCGCGCTGCCGCGCTTGCAGCACAGATTTTGTTCGTGGTGTCTCCTCTATACGTAGTAATAATAGCTCAATGATAATAAAGAGTATTTCATTTATTTATTCATTAGACTTTGATAAACAACGCACGAGCCGAGCGAGCAAAGCGAGCGTGCCGCGGTAGCGGCCGGCGAGTGCCAGTAGCGAATCGTTTTTTATAAAAGAAACAATAATAATAATATCTATAGTAGGATATATAAATATAGTTTAAGGATTTTAGACGCATTCTTTCTTGAATATCCGCAGTTTCCATAGTACTCGAACCTCTTCGTCGTAAATTCGTTGCTATGACTTTCTTCATATTGTAATTAAACGAATTATAAAGATTTAACTGCGAATAATAAAATTTACGCCAGCGGCCGCCATCTTCACACATAAACACAGCGCTTGCAGCGTTTCTAGCAATAATTAATGTAACTACTTTATGATTTGATCATTTCATGAAAAGACCGCGCATTTAGTTGCCCTTATCGAGAAACGATTTCTTATCATTGATCTGCTCAAACCGCATCATGATGTGGCCAATAGACATTCAACCATTTCATGCAATACGACCATTTCATGAAATGAGCAAATCTACGATATGGCCACGACATTGACATAATATTTTATTTTTCAATCTTATCCGATAATAATATCAAATATTATAATTTAGGATTATAATTCATAATTGCACATTAAACATTTGCACCAAAGACCATTGCATTTTTTTTTCCAAAGAAAAGCAAATAAATAAATTTTTACAAGCGATTTATGTAACAATATCCACAGTAGTCAAAATTTCAAGAATTCGACCTCGAAAACCGTGAAGTTTATTAAACATGACGGTTGACACAATACAAGAAGCTTATATCTAATCTTTATCTAATACACTGGAGATTGCACTATGAACGTTTACTTGTCACGGGAAGGTATGACCTTGAATGACGCCTGGTTGTTTTTTGTCCCTTTCACACCTAACTTGGCAAGTTGGTGTGAAAGGGATGAAGGAACAACCAGGCGTCATTCAAGGTCATACCTTCCCGTGACAAGTAAACGTTCATAGTGCAATCTCCAGTGTATAAGATATAAGCTTCTTGACACAATACGTCAGTGCCACCTGTCAATGTTTCGTGTTTTTGATTGAACTTTTTGTACTTTGTACACTTCAAATTTTGCGAAATATATTTTTAAATTTGATTCGTTAGGTATGTGTACCATTAATTCATAATTAGTAATATTCTAATTCATAATTTACAATAAACAGTTTTACGACTAAACGTCTATAACACAAATATGTTTCGACCAGCGGGTCTCTCTGATGAAGAATCAAACAGTGATGATGAGTATGGATTTTATGAAACGCCGGTAATTTGTTTTATTTGCATAAATAAAAAACAAATAAAGTCCTTTTTTGTGAAATTTGTACAATAGCTTGCGACACGTTATCCTATTAAGCATTTGTATATTTGGCTTCTGGATTTTTATTACTTACTCACTTAACTAGTAAAATTATAATCTTACAGAGAAAAAAGTATACATTTTCTAATAATTATGAAAATTCTCGGAAGAAGGTTGAAAATCGATTACAAGATGCTGTTATAAATGGAAATCTCAAGGAGATAGAAAAAATTGTTGCTCTAGGTAAGTGATTTTGAAGTAAAGACTTGTAATTTCAGTGATTTTATTTATATTTTCAAGCCTAATATTAACATAACCAATTTCAGATCTGAATAATGATGCAAATTTTAAGCTTGAAAGTGGGTGGACTGCTCTTATGCACGCCTGTTTTCATGCTCAAAAAAAGATAGTGGAGTTTATCTTGGAAAAGGGAGCAGATCCCAATTTACATGCAGGTAAGAAGAATTGTTACTACTTACATAGTATAAAACTAAGTTGCTGTCGCTGTCTGTCTTTGCCTGAGTATAAAGAGGGCAAAGCCAGAAAGCTAGTGGCAGATAAAACTACCAATGTACATTTTATTTTCATTCTTACATTTAAAAATAAAAAGCTTCCCTAGTACCGCTTGTATTTTATAATTTTACATTAATCACACAAACATGGCACCAGGTTTTAAATATCATCAGGTCAATTTAGAATAAACTTTTTCATTTTACAGGAATTTGTTTATTTTGTCTATATTTTAATGAACTGTTATAATACTGACTTCACAGACTCAATGACACCAGTGATGGCGGCTTGTTCAAATAACAGCGGCAGTGATGATATAATACATGACATAGTTAGTAGTCTCTCGAACCATGACTGTCTCCTGAACATTGGCGATAAGTATGGGCAAACACCACTCATGAGGGCTGTTAGCAGCGGCCGTGCAACTGTTGTGGAACTGATATTGAGCAAAAATGTTAACATTGAAATGAGGGATAGACAAGGGTGGACTGTAAGTTAATTATATTTTAAAAGTTTTTATAAACAATTTCAAAATGAACTCGTAAAAGTAATTATTATGTATTACCTTTGCAATGAGAACTGCTATTGAAAAACAGAGCACAGATAGAACAGATTTGCACAGATGATAAAAGTATACAATTGTATCTAGGACTTAATATAATTTTTTGTGTGTCAATTTAATAATCCTATTAAAATACAACTAGCAATGGATGTATTACACATAATTTCAAAATAAAATTTGTTTAATTTTGTTTAAAATTGGTCTAGATTACATATATGTATACTTGTAGTGTTGTGTGGACAGTAGAATTGAGTAGGAAATTATTTTTTACTTATTTCCTTCACTCTGTTCCATTGCTCTATTTTTGATTTCTTTTAAATTCTCACATTGTGACTGTGCATTTGTGTTACATTTTTATATAAGAAATTTAATATTTTCAATTTTTCAGGCATTATTTTGGGCTGTGCATCATAATCAACCAAAGATTTTGGAAATTCTCATATCAAAAGGGGCAAGATTAACAGAAGTAGACATGCAAGGTAGAACTGTGTTGGACATAGCACAATCTCATGAATATCCACAGATTATAGAAATACTCAATCAGCATTTGAAACTCGATAACAGTGATGAAGATTTGTTGGGTACTGAGGTTGGGGATTTGGCCACATGGCAGGATTATTATCCAGGCTTAATAAGTGATGAAAGGTAGTCATTACTAATTATTTACCATAAAATAGAACATGTTAATAACTATACATGCTAATAATTTGTAATGAGGAAAACATTGAATTGAATAAGAAATAAGATGAACCTTCAAAAATTTAAAAGTTATTAGCTATTATAATTTGATGAAGTTTACAAAAAATAAAAAATAAATTATATCCTTATTTTTTTAACTAATGTTAGTGTATAATCATTCATCATGTATACTGTATAAGCATTTAACAAAAATATCATTTTATTATAACGTAAATCAGTATAATAGTATGTATGTTTGATTTTAACTTTCAGACCAAAGTATACCAGTGAAATAAGGCATCTTTTATATGGAATGAATTGTGAAAGGTTACACAGTTTAATGTTGCAAAATAATGTGGATTTAAAGACTTTCCTTCTACTGGAGGAAAATGATATGATCAAATTGGGAATAGAAATGCCCTTTGAAAGACAAAGGCTCAAACATGGTATTCGCTCATTTCATGTGAAGGGATGGAAGTTGAATACAGTAGCAGGACTACATATTCAGAAAAGTGACAACTACAGGTATTTATTAAACTTACTCAAATTTTTAATTGAATAGTACGATCATTTTAAATGAAATTGTTGATTGCAAAAATATTAATTTCATTTCGTTAAACCAGTAATATTGACCTTATGAAATAACATTTTTTTGAAGAACAAAAATGTAATGATTTACTGATGAATGAAAAATACATGTATTCAAAATATGAAGTTTTCGTGCTAGGATAACTAATTGATGAATGATGATAGTAAACTGGACCATTAGTATCATCATAATTATTTTGTTAATCCATACTAATATTATAAATGCGAAAGTAACTCTGTCTGTCTGTCTGTTACTCAATCACGCCTAAACTACTGAACCAATTTTCATGAAATTTGGTATGGAGATATTTTGATACCCGAGAAAGGACATAGGCTACTTTTTATCCCGGGAAAATGATGCAATCCCGGAAATCCCACGGGAACGGGAACTATGCGGGTTTTTCTTTGACTACGGGGGCGAAGCCGCGGGCGGAAAGCTAGTATTTATATAAAATTATGTTCTCAGCCTCCAAGATTGTCTGGCAACTTTAGGAAGTCATTTGCAACAATTATACATATTGGAATCAACTATACAATATCTTATGAGAGACTATTGTAAAATACACTGTCAAATAAAGTTTGAGCCACCAGATTCACCAATTATAAACAAAATGCAGACTGCCGCTAAGAAGCTGTTGGCCAACATTAATAGTATTAGAAGGGAAATTAATATTATGAAAAGCATTCACACTAAGGTAAGTCAATCAAAATTATATCATACCAGCTGTACTGGCAGACATAGTTCTGCCTATTGCCACTTTTACGTTTTTTCTCTCCTTGAGAATCATCCTTGTGCCTAAAGAAAAACGTAAAAAATACCCTAATTTGTCAAGCTGTTCTCGGCTATTACGCTTAGCAACACATTTTGCAAATTATTTTTATTAATATAGATCTAGTTATCTAGTACATATTTGAGAGCTGTTCAATATTTATCTATTACTAGCTGCGCTCCGCGGTTGCACCCGCGTGGCTCTGGTCCTGTTGATCTTAGCGTGATGATATATTGCCTATAGCCTTCCTCGATCAATGGGCTACCTAACACCGAAAGAATTTTTCAAATCGGACCAGTAGTTCCTGAGATTAGCGCGTTCAAACAAACAAACTCTTCAGCTTTATAATATTAGTATAGATTTCCCACATCCCACACATCTCAATTTGGTTGATGCATATGTTGTACTAGTATTGATTATATAATGCCATTAGTTAATTTCTAGTTTCGTTTAGGAAAGTGAAACTTACTAAAACTAGTTACTGAAACGTTTGGAAGAAGATAAATGATTTGGAAAAATATTAATTGCCTTATTTATCTTTGAAGAAATTGACTCGAGTTACCTATACAACAATTTCTGCATTGACTGAATATACAGAAATTAAGATGCATACAAGTTTCACAATATAATTAGCGGTAAAACTAGTATGGGTCAAAGAAGATCAACTGGCACTGTGATGCTTCAATAGGCATGTTAGGACAAATTAGTAACGATTATAATATGATATGCATAATATACAATTAATCAACGAGATTGGCGTATAAAAGGATTGATGCATGTTATCACATTTATCACAGTCAAAAGATGTGCACCATTATCTATACAAAATGCCATAACAATAGATTTTTATGCTTGTCATGTTTGCATATGAAAATGAAAATTCTTTTTATTAGCAAGATTAAAATTACTTACAGTAGTGTATTACATAGAAAAATTGCTTTATCGTATGTTGTAACTATATACATATTCTATTGTTATTGTATTTTATATTGTCAGTGTAGTCCAATATACCGATATATTCTACGACTAGGTATTGTTTAAATTAATTTTACGATACAAATAGAAAACAAGGGTTGCGTAGGTTTCGATTTTTGCGTTTTGTTAAAATTATGATAACAGATTGATAAGTATACTTTAAGTATTTAATATTTAACATTTTTGTTATTAACATTTCAAACAAATATTACTTAGCAATTATTTTTGTTAACTTTATGTTCATATTTGACTAAGCTTATTTAATCATTATAAGATTTTTTGATCTTCTCAATAGCGCCATAAATAGAAGCTGATTCAATTACGCAGGAACTATTAGTGCGTTTAACTAAACGCAAAAATCGAAACCTACTCAACCCTTGTTTTCTATTTGTATAGTAAAATTAATGCCCTATTAGTTTAAAGAGTGGAACTCTTACAAATTAGGATTATAATGATTAATGTGTTTACAGTATTTAAGACATCCATTTAGTTGGATGATGATCATGTATTTAGATTACCATCACTTATTGGTAATTTCTCGTGAATGATTGTTAACATCCTCATAACCCAGTGGCTTGTTCTTTACGGCATAATTACATAGCAGCGTAATTCACCGTAAATTATAGAGCGGATAATATAAAATGCTTAAAATCGCCCACGTCGTGGTCAATGGGCGGTCAGCCTACATTATCCGATGTGTAATATGGCAAACAAATTGGCATCAATACAAGTTGAACAAATCAATGATTTAGAATTTACACTGGTGCCAACAACTTATTAATGCATTGCGTAGGGACATCCCAACTATTCGATGTGAATCTTATGCCAAATATAAAAAGAAAACATTAGGTTGTTTATTTATATGTTTAAGTGGAATGTTATATGTAATGCTTAGGTTATGAATTACAGGTAAATCTATTAAGAATTATATTTATCTTTGACCGTTTAACAAATTTATATAAATTACCTTCTATCTACCGTTATTCACTATAATATGAATTTCATGTATTTTTTAATGATGACGATATTTCTTTCACAGATAAGCAAAAACAATCCGAAACCCGCCGACCTAATAAAAGAAAAGTCATCCAAAGAATTGGCTATGGGATACCTGACTGATGCAGTGGTTATCTGCTCATTGGGTTTCCTCGCATATCATGCGAGAACCTATGTTACCAGTTTTTTAAGGAAATAAATATTTGTATGTTGTATATTATATTGTTTTTAACATGTAACGGTTAATACACATTTAACGATTTCAAAGATTATTTACGTCTTTAATTTAAAATATTGCACGATTAAACAGTGCTTATGTCCCCTTACTAGAAACATAAGTAGGTATAACGTATAAGTACCATAATGTATAATGAAAGCGAACGTAGGAAGCATAAAAATGTTAACTGCTCGTTCTCTTGCATACAGTTTCGTATGAATGAGTCTCATCTATTTTCGTCAATTGCCTAAATAACCGACTTATTCAGGGCGACGGCGAAGCGATGCATCACGATGATGTAAGCAATACTAACCTACTTCGCAGCATTGGAAATTATGACCTGAAAATTTCATAACCACTGGCCTTAACATATATGAGTACATAGGTATATATGTAGAGTTGAAACCCATTTGGCAGCGAAGAGAATGCACCGCAAGTGTAATTAATAGGAAGCCATAGTTCGCAATTTGTTGCAAACAGTCATAAAGCTCAAGTGGGCTGACTGCTTTATGTGACAAATAGATTTAAGATATTGTAAATTATTATGAACGATATTTATGACGCGTGACTAATGGACTATTATTATTTATTAGTTGTTTTATTCGACTTACTTCATTATCGCGTCTGGGACTCCGGCTCAAAATTTATAATTTACTGTACTATCAAAAATCGCTGTCTGGTATGCGTATGTTGAAAATGAAAAAAAATATTAAATTCCGTGATAACAACAAAATTTAATGTGATTTGTTATTATATGAACATAAGTAGATGTTGTCGATTCTTGCAATGATACTTATACTTTTGGCCTTTTGGGTTTAACACAAATGAATAGTACCTAAGATGTGTCTATTCTACAATAACAGCCAAAGCCAACCTACATTCTAATGTTCGGCTATTTAAATAAGAATATTAATTATTTACATTTTAAGACTTAATAAATTTAAAAAAGCTGATTCATTTGTGTCAAAATACACAAAAATAAACATTTTTTCCTACTATGTTTGTGCTCCGTTTTGTAAGTGCTCTGTTCCATTTATTAAATCAGTACTTAATTATAATCACGAAGCAGATGCTCATACGCCGGATATTTATAGCCTTATGAAAACATCTGCATTTTTTTGTCTTCTGAAATTTAAAAAATAAATAATTGACCAAAACTAACACTATTATGTAATCCAATGCAAATTAGTGTTTGAATTGTAATATTTTTATCTAAATTAACAAATTTATCTGAGACTCACAAACCAATTAACGACAATGGAGTTTAAAGTATAACAGCTGACGTAATTAATTGATGACACTTAGAATGGTTTGCATTTACCAAAGCTGATTCATAACTCTGAGTCAAATCCTAATTAACAGACATGAGCATTGAGCATCAAAAATAATTAAAAGTACCTAACCGCAACCTTGAATAATTTAGAAGCATAACATCAAAAAAGTCGACAGCGAAAATATTTTAATTAGGTATAAATGTCAAATTATTTTCACCATACGGTCATACCTATAATTAGCTTCCGCAGTCCGCTATACTTTACATGTACATCTTATATATAAAATTCTCGTGTCACAATGTTAGTCTGCATACTCCTCCGAAACGGGTGGACCGATTCTCATGAAATTTTCTGTGCATATCGGGTAAGTCTGAGAATCGGCCAACATCTATTTTTCATATGTACCACGGGCGAAGCCGGGGCGGACCGCTAGTAAAAGTATATAAACTTACTAGCGACCCGCCCCGGCTTCGCACGGGTGCAATGGCGGCCGGCCGGTACCGCCGCAAACGCTACGTCCCGCAATTTTTAAATCTGTAATATCTTCGAAAATATTCACTTAAATCATACGGTGTAAAGGCCCATATAGATCTATATTAAATGAACAATGTATTCAAGGTATTTAATTGGTTAAGGATTAATGCTGTATTGGTTAAAATCGCTTCGAAAATTAACCATTATTTGTCGTAAAAAGTAAATGACAAAAAACAGTTATTGTGGGTTATCCATAAGAGATAGACATATACCATCACGGACTTTTCTGTAGACCTTTTCAATGTACACGTACAATACTTAGTACATTATTTTGATAAAATTCGTAGGGTTCAGCCTGCGTTTGCAATGTAAGCGGAAAAAATGTAATTATTTACGACATCACATTAGAAACCTCAAAAATAACAGTACTTTTCCACTATTTAATGGATGTTATTATACATATAAACCTTCCTCTTGAATCACTCTATCTATTAAAAAAAACCGCATCAAAATCCGTTGCGTAGTTTCAAAGATTTAAGCGTACAAAGGGACATAGGGACATAGGGATAGAGCGACTTTGTTTTATACTATGTAGTGATAGTGATACGTGCCCGCGTATATCACCTTCATAACCTTGAATAGTTGAAGCATTGTATACACAATACATTTCAATTAAGTACACAGCTCTACACCACTGGCACAATACAATCAATTACGTAAAATAAACAATATTATTGTAACATGTTCTTTGTTAACGTAGCTCGTAATAAGGTACCAATGGCATTACAGAGGTTCATTTATTTCACATAGTAGTGATTAGTAAATATTAAACTTAACAAATATACTACAATAGACCTAGTTTGTTAAAATTTCCAATCGTAGATTTTCAAGAAAATACCTTAAATAATATCGTCCTGTTTTCCATGTCTATTGTTTTAAACAAACAATACCTCTGTTTTATGTCAACTTCATACTTTGCTTTGCATATGTAGAAATAATTTTAACAATAGGATTTGGTCTTGTCTTGATCTTGATATTTAAGTAGGTAAACATTTTCCATCTAGCAACGAGTGCTAATATTTTTTTGCCTTATCAACTCATTTTATAAAATTACATTGTTTTAAGTTATTGCACTCTGAATCACCTTGTACCGACAAGAATGTTGTTGATATAAACAATATTATTGAACAAATAATATCCAATAATTTTTAAATCCAATATAATCGTAATGTGATTGACATTTTTTATATGAACTATACAGGGTGTAATCGTTATGTGTGCACAGGCGATTATTTCGTAACTATTACAGATATCAAAAAACTTTAAACTGATATCGAAAGTATATTACCTAATGAGTAAAACGAGAATAAAAACTTTTTAAAAATAAAACGGGAAATGTCCAAAAAAATTACATTAAACACTCTCATACATTTAATTTCCCATACATTTTGTATTCAAAACAAATGTTCGAAGTTACATCCTCGTTTTGGAATAGCCATTGTATTCAACATCTGGCTCTATTTACAGTTTCTAAATGAATTTTCATTAAAATTTGCGTAGTAATTTATGCATGAAACCAAAATTTTTCATATTACATGTTTTTGATAGTCATACCTCATACTAAATGTATGGGAGTGTTTTATGTATAATTTTTGGATATTGCACGCCTCATAAGCGAAGCGTTGAGGTGGGTACTACTACTACTGTCACTTCGCGCAAAACATCTGATTTTTCAAACTTAAAATGTCTTTATGTATCATACATTGCACTTGTAAGATACACACACATATTAAGAAAAAACACTATTTTTAACATTCATGATATTTTTGATGTCATTTTTGTTATTTAAACTAGTTAAAAAACAGTTTAAAAAAGTTCTGTCTTGGACGTCCGTGTCTGTATGTGCGGAGGATTTTCTTGTTAACACGATAGCGACCGAAATACTTTACTAATCGAGTCTTTTTTTTTCTCTTACGCTTGAGTATGCTCAGGAATAGAACCCTTTCATTTTTCAGGGTCTGATTCGATGTGGTTTAATTGTTATTAAATAAACAAAAATAATAATTAATAAATAATTATTAAAAAAAAATTATGAGGCGTGCACTTTTGGATTTTCCAAATTATTTTCCGTTTTATTTTTAAAAAGTTATTATTGTCATTTTACCCACTAGGTAAAGGGCTTATCGATATCAGTTTAAAGTTTTTTGATATCTGCAATAGTTACGGAATAATCGCTTGTGCACACTTAACGATTACATCCTGTATAGTTACTACTTGAACATGTTCTAGAAAAAAATATTGCGTAGGAAGCAGTTTGGTGGGATGATATATTTTATTTTTCTATTTTGCATATCTAATTCCGGTATGAATAGAGCATTATAATTGGAATTTCCTTTTCTTATTTCCCAACGTAACAATGGAATATCCACCTGTCGAGTCACTAATTTCCTGAGGCGGAAGTCCGACCTATTTATGACATCTTTGGGTTTGCAAAGCAATGTCTTAATTCACAAATATCTAATGTTCAATAATTTATGGGAAATAATACACAAACTATATTTCGTTTATTATTTTATTGACATCTAAAATTTCTGTAACAATTTTGTACTAAAATATAAATGTGTTCAGTAAAAAGCTATGTATTGCAAAATGGTACATTATAACATTACACTTGCCTATATTAAGACTAATGTTAAAGTGAATGGACTTTTGTAAGTAGCGTTAAAGGCATTTTAGTATTTACCTATTTTAATACATTTATGTCCATAAAACATTGAACACGTTTATAAGCTCCGTGCCAAGCGGTCTAAGGCCGTAATTTGCTCTTATTAATTTGATGCGTTTTATAAATAATGGGTTTTCGCTCAACAACAATTCATCAATTAATAAGTGCATTTTATTCATTCATACCACTGAAACATCTAATAGAGTGAGAGAAATGCATGACAATATGCACAAATTTCTAACAATCACAGTGAAAGCTTCGACTCAAGTAAATATTAATATCAACAGTGCAAATAGCAACTGTTCTCCTCTGCCACAGATTTCAGTATGTACTATAATATTAAAAAAAAACATTGAATAAAATTTATTAGTACATACTCGTTAATAAACTTTGAGATTCATTATGATTAAAATTCAAAAATAAATATCTCAAGGTCTTCAATACTCCTAACGTAAACGTAAAGAATTATAATAAATAATTAATTAACAGTAGTATGGAATAGCTGCTGTCTAGTAGACCGCTATGAGATTCTCAGTGCTTCTGGATAGGGATATTCCTGTCGGTGATAGCGAGCTGCGGCAGAGGCGCCTCCACGGTCAGCACACCATCGCGAGAAAGGGAGGACTTTATGGCCTCGGGGTTTGTGCCCTTTGGCAGTAGGAACTCTCTGTTGTACTCCCTGTATACTGATTTGTTTTCTGACTTCTCTTCATGCTTGGCGTGGACCTGGAAAGCAATAGAAATAATTAATACTTATATTTGTTGCAATTTATATCATCTAACATAATTTGTTCCTGAAACATGTTTATTTCATTTAATTAATGCGCATTTCTAAAGTTCCTTTTAAAATCATTTTCCGCTTCGTTACTTTATTGGTCTGTTACGATGAAATATTTATTGAAATAGCTACTTAAAACAGTTCAGAGAACTTTATCACCAAAACTTTATTACCTACTCTTTACGAAAAAGCTATTACGTACTTAATACGTTACTAATACACAGGAGCCATCATGTTGCGGATCTTTGGCATACTGCCTGCGTTCGAAATAATACCGAGGCCTTGTTTTTGTTTACACCTTGAATATGTAGTAAAAAAAAAAACAAATGTCAACAGAAATTTAGTGACAATGTAATGGATTGCCAGCCTTGAATGATGAATAAAGGAGATTGCCCAAGTGACTATGGCACTTGGTATCGCAATCAAACTTATTGTGTCAAGATGAAATATAGCTCAATTTAAAGCTTGATGTTAGTACTTTTAGATATGATTAAAGTTTTTATGTAAATAAGCCGCAGTTCACGACAATAAAAATAAAACAACAAAAACTTTATCGAGTTTAAACTAAAGTTGGACGTTAAGTCTTACATTTATTACCTACATAGTTAATATTTTAATTTACAAGACAAATGTGAAAAGAAAATCGTAATAAACATTATTTCAAAATAACACAATAATTTCAAATAGAAACTATGACATTAAATGACGCCTCTGATTGTCAGTGTTAGAGCGTTTTCACATTATCCGATCCAATATCCGATATCGGAGGTAAGTAAAATGTATGATTTATGTACCTGTCTTTCACATTGTCCGGTCCGATATCGGAATTCGGATATCGGAGCCGACACCGATATGCCCGTGTGCTGTCGGACAATAATGTTCAGTGTTACCAACTCAATTTTCGAAAAAGCATTATACCAACAGCAAAAAAAAAGCACTAGTTTGTGTATTTTCAGTCATAAAGGGCGCTAAATGTAAAAAAAAATCGTTGAATTTACTTTAAACCTTTTTATTAAGAAAACATTCATTTCAGAATTTAATGGCATTAAAAATACGATTTATACGGGAGCTATTTTAATACCGTCTTAAAATATACGGCAATTGGCTGAACTGAAGTAAACAAAAATATATTGCGTTCTTAAATTCAACCGTATCTTCAAGACATTATGTGTCTATCATCTTTATTTACTCACTAGCGACCCGCCCCGGCTTCGCACGGGTGCAATTGGGTGCAATGCTGATACTAAATACACTACAGAAAAACTTTTAACGTTGTATATAAAAACATAGCGGCCCGGCCTGCAGGTGCCGCGCCTTTTTTTTTTTGTGGTGTCTCTCAATGTTAGCCAGAAGGGCTTCTACATTTTAACGCGGACGCGGGGGTGAACTGAAGGTTCACCCTGGTAGCGACATGCACAAGGGCGTCCCCCCTTGACGGGGACCACGAACCTCGGCTTGGGCTGTCGCTTGAGTGGCGGAGGCCAGAAGGGCCCTAATCGGACGGGAGGTGCCGCGCCGCCGCAAACGCTACGTCCCGCAATTTTTAAATCTGTAATATCTTCGAAAATATTCACTTAAATCATACGGTGTAAAGGGCCATATAGATCTATATTAAATGAACAATGTATTTAAGGTATTTAATTGGTTAAGGATTAATGCTGTATTGGTTAAAATCGCTTCGAAAATTAGCCATTATTTGTCGTAAAAAGTAAATGACAAAAAAAAGTTATTGTGGGTTATCCATAAGAGATAGACATATGCCATCGCGGACTTTTCTGTAGACCTTTTCAATGTGTACAATACTTAGTACATTATTTTGATAAAACTCGTAGGGTTCAGCCTGCGTTTGCAATGTAAGCGGAAAAAATGTAATTATTTACGACATCACAATAGAAACCTCAAAAATAACAGTACTTCTCCACTATTTAATGGATGTTATTATACATATAAACCTTCCTCTTGAATCACTCTATCTATTAAAAAAAACCGCATCAAAATCCGTTGCGTAGTTTCAAAGATTTAAGCGTACAAAGGGACATAGGGACATAGGGAAATAGGGACAGAGAATGCGACTTTGTTTTATACTATGTAGTGATTCTGCCTCGCTCCTCCTCCTACTCGGGTGTTCTGTTTATTGTATTGTTGTCATTGAGTCACAGATTTAGTGCTTTGTTTTTAACCGACTTCAAAAAAAGGAGGAGGTTTGGCACCGATATCAAAACTATTTAGTAAATAGCACATCTAAATATAATTGAACTCGGTTTTTTTAATGTAGTTTTTTTTACTGTATGTAGAACTACGATCTATCAGTTGAATTTTTTTTAATCATACCTTTTTAATATAAAAAAATAGGTATACAATATGGCAATTATTTTGTTTAATTTTCTCTAAAAATTTCTGGCAACACTCATGATGATATCGGAACGATTTAATTAGATAATGTGAAAGGGCAAATTGTATCCGATATCCGATATCGGATCGGATAATGTGAAAACGCTCTTACTAGATAATGATTTAAAATACCCACCTTGGTATTGATTTTGATGTCGATTTGTGAAGTATTTATTCTATTGAGATACTGTTATTGTTTGCTTTATACATTTTTTTTAATCAGCAATTATTTAAAAATCCGCAAATCATTTTACCGAATTTAATTGAAAATACTTGCGTCGTAATTGTAATTGGATTTTCAATATACGAGAGTAGCAACACTGCAAGCAATATTGCAAGAGAGATAGATATATGTTTCAAAACAAAAACGTTTACTTTTATTTCTATTTTTTCGGTATAATTACGACTTAATAGTGATAAATATGATCATTATAAATACAAATAGGAATTAACAATATCACAATCACGTGACACAACTAGAATTTTAACGATTCCATCCGTGGTCATACATGTTTCAAAACAAAAACTTTTATTTTTATTTCAATTTATCCGGTATAATTGACTTAATAGTGATGCATATGATCATTATAAATACAAATAGGAATTAACAATATCACGAATACGTGGCACAACTAAAATTTTACCGATACCACCCGTGGTCATTCTCCTTTAAATGGTTTATTGTTGACCGATATCCAAGCGAGTACTTACCAATAATTTGTTATCGACGGTTTTCACGACAATTTCTTCTGGGGTGTATTGGCTTACGTCGAAACGGAGTTTCAGAGTTTTGCCATCACCTTCGTCTTGGATTAAGGGAGAGTTCAAGCTGTCCCAATGACTGGGTTCTGCTAACTGTCTGCCGTCACTGTGCTGTGAAGATGTGGTAGAGCTGGTGACAGGAAAATAAAACTCATATAAATAAAAATTTATAAAGCATTTTAGCTATACCTACATGTTTCCATGTAAAATTTTTGCTTTGTTGCGCTTATTATAATTACTACTATGTAGGTACTACATGATAGCAATGAGATTACAATATCAACACCGCATTTGGGTATTTTATTCGTTTACTTAAATTGATAAAATACTAAATGAGTGAAAGTGACCTTATGTAAATGATAAATGGAAGGTGATAACCTTCGTTTACCAAATAGGGTCAACCGGGGCAAATGCAACTAAAAAATAACAAGTTTCAAGTTTGATCGGTTGCAGTTATCTCCTTTTATATTTGGTCATTTATTTGACCCATTTAGTGATTTTTGTATTTATTCAAGATTATTTTCAACCAATCAAGCAATACAGTAGTCTTATAAATAACTGGTAGTGAGAATATTTCCTAAAATTGGTAGAAAAAGTTACATTAACCCCTAGTCGGGGGTAAATGCAACTAACTGCCATAGCTCTTCTTCTATTTCATATAAAACAACGAATATAGAATATATTTATGAGATTTCATGTTATTCATAGGATTTTGAACTGGATTACCGTGTAGCAAGGACGAGTTTTCAGGAAAAATCTTATTTTTCTGATTGTGGGGCAAATGCAACTATTTGTTAGAGAATTAGTGTGGGGAATGCAAAAAACTTATTCATCGATATATTTTTATTATTCTATATATATATACAATAACGTTATCTATACAATAACGTTGCGATCGTAGATGGCGCCGCATTATTTAGAGGAAAAACTCATGTACCTACTTTGATTTACCACTTTAAATCGCAACAAAAAAAAATAACAGTGTACTACCTACTAAGTCAATTTTAGTTTTTGGTCAGAACAAATAATATTCTTTGTGTTAAATATTGTTAAAAACGTAAACCAAACAAAAAACGTTTATTAGTTAATCAACCGTTTACTAAAAATTACTTGAACAATCACAGAACTATCCTACCTATCGTTTTTAGTTACTTATATTCTTTAACCACGCTTTATCTAATTTGAATTTTACTTATGAACCCGTCTCTGGGTATAATATCGAAGA
This sequence comes from Colias behrii, assembly GCA_029959065.1. Lineage (NCBI taxonomy): Eukaryota > Metazoa > Arthropoda > Insecta > Lepidoptera > Pieridae > Colias > Colias behrii. The sequence goes on along the minus strand of JARWMC010000005.1, from coordinate 6,981,818 downwards.
AATAATCGATGGTTCTTCTTTAATTAATCATAAAGAAAGTATATTTTGACTACCAAGAAGGATACATAATAAAAATATCGACACTGTCACATCACTAGTGTTTTTAGTTTCATACAAAAATATAAGGGGCTATTGTAACTAACCTCACAGTTGCAATAACCCCACAGTGAAATTTTCATGAGGCAATTGTAACTGCATCAATAACACAAAATAGAGTCAACTAACGCACTAAAAATATAAATGAAATAAGCTTAACGGCTTGTGATAATCGTGTCCAATCAAAAACACCTGCAAAAAATCACTCCTAAACAATTTTTTTGTCTGCAAAACTCGACACCTGTTTTTACGCACACCAACTTCAAAATAGCGGTTTGACACAATGGCCTATCAATCAAATAGTTTTCATCGTAGGGGCACCATCTATTACTTGTAAGATTTATTAGTCGTTGAGTTATTGAATCATAGGTGGCGATTTATTACAACAACTCTAATAAATTAGTTATGATAACTAGTTGCCATAGCCCCATAGTTGCATTTGCCCCGGTTGACCCTATAAGACATAGTAATCTACTTCATGTGATATATTCAACTTTTATTTGAATTCCCTTTAACGACTGTCCTTTGTACCAATTAATTTTAATTCTTTTTTTTATTTATATTCGCATGTCGCCAGGGCAATGCTCCGTAGGTATTTTATTCGTAAAAGTTTTTATTCAGACCTATTTGCATTTGCAACAATCTGATAAGAAAAAAATTCAAATCATAAATGCATTGCGACATGCAACATTTTGGGAAAAGGCAGACATTTAATAACACTACAACATGAACTGTGTACTGATTGATGTGTACAAATATGTGTTTATTTGTAACGAACTGCCCACGCTCTTATAATCGCATAAATCACCTTAAATTATGTTTGTACTGTAATATCATCACGCGTATTGATTACGAACGTTTTTTTTTTTTTATATAAAAATATCAATTTTGCAGGCACCGGGAAATAGCAATGAACTGTAATAACTATGGGTTTAAGGGAATATTAAAAAAAATCTTATACGAATATGAATAATGCAAAATCATACTTATTAAAATATAGGTATACTTATTTTAAGCTTAGATTTTAAGGGTTAATAATATAAACATGATAAATATGTAATTTACCTATATTTTTAATTATAGTTAGGTACCTACGTAACTATATATTTCTACTTTTTAATTATTTTATGTAAAATGTTGGAAAAACTCAAACGGAATAGCTACGTAGCTAAGTAGGTAATAGAAGGTTCAATATGTTTCTTGCAGGTTTTTTTTTTGACATTGGATTGTTATTCAAACTCAAACATTTATTTATTCATTTAGACTTCTTCTAGAAGCACTTTTGAAACGTCATTTTTAACATTTACCACCGATTTGGAAAGCAGTATCTATGGAGAAGAACCGGCAAGAAACTCCATAGTTGCTCTTTTACGTCTCTATACGTCTTTACCTAAATTAAATAACTAGTTAATGTAAGTTTAAGTAATAAAATATTTTCATCATGTAGGTAGATACCGTTATAATATACCTACTACGTGCTTGATATTTTTTTTACCAAATCATAATATAAAGTTAAAAGAATACAATCTTCGCTAAGTCAGGTAACTAAGTACCTAGGTATGGTAGAAATATTAATGAAATAATAATCATTTTAAGCCTATTTAAAAATATTGCCCCGAAATTATATATTTTAGTGGTGTATAAGTTATTATAGGTAGGTACTCAATTATTTGTTCGGTACGTAGCTGTAGGTGTCATCAAAAACCGATTAATGTTGGAGGTTTCGCAAACGTCAGAATATCAATACTTCACAGAGATCTGTGAAGCTAAGCTGTGTGTTATAATATTATCTAAGTGATAATTTTTCCTTGTTTATAATTGATCATGACAACACACAAGGCAACTGATGTCACGCCCGCCCGCGAGTGCACATACAAGGTTATTGTCAACAACATGATCTCACCAATATATGTAATCCCAATATATCGATGTCGATCACGGTCAATTATCTACTTAAGATATGAGTTTTTACAACATTTTTGATACACTGTATTATAATTTAATGTGGGTTTATTATCATGTTTATAGCATAGCTAATACATACGATAGGCCAGTGTTTCATAGACGACTTAAATAAGTGCAGGTAGGTAACTATAGTATAATCTGTGCTATGGCGTGTAATTACTAATTATTGCTAATACTAATATAGATACAAATCCCTTCACGTTAGTATAGTGCAAAGGTGTTTTATAATACGTACATATACAATACATACAACCCAGCATTTTACCTCTCTGAAGACTTCGTTACTCCTCCGGAGGAAACAGATTCGAAATTGTAAGACATGCAAAAGGCAATATTTTCTGTTAGTTTTTTTGAAACCATAACAATTGAAAGTAAATAAAATACTATAAAAGCGCGAAGATTTCAGGATGGTATTACATAAATTTAAAAGGGATATCGGCATATTATTAAGCATATAAAGCATAGAAATAGATCACCAATATTAAAACCTATTGGACTAGCATGACAGTTAAAAGGTTTCAGTACACACAGACACAGTAACTCCTGGTTTTTAGAATAGGTTAATATCGTTGATAATTGTGTGAATATATTTGTGATAAAGTAATACAAGGTTAATATATTTATTGAATGCATTGTATATAAACCAGATAAAAACTTCAAAAGCTTTTGATCGTAACAGATTTGGTGAATTTTAGAAACAATTTCAGAAACATTTTCTGTTTAGCCTTCGGGCGCGACCTTCCAACAACCTCATTATTACATGACGCCTGAATGTTACATATACACAGAAGTCTACAACTGCCTGAACGCATTAATTTCAACTAGGTCGTATGGAATAAACATCATTTCAGCGGCAACATAAAGTTACGTAGTTGGTTTCGCGCAGTATGGATAACTATAATAAAAATTGTCGTAAAACTAGTTATTTTATGATACCTGCAATTTGTTTATATAATATTGTTAGGTAACAGGTACCTATGATATACAAATCATTATTCAGCCATCCAATGTGTTGTTATTTAGTTGGTCCGCTTGTTTCCATAGTACCACAGTCCTAAAATCGTTATCTATGGCTTTGATGATAATATTTGATTGTCTAATATATTATATTAAGCCATTTTCGTCGTGGATGGTTACCATTTTAGTACGTTTTATAATAAAAAAACTTTTGACATTTTCGATCTCATTGTGTGCCAATTTCATTTTATTACCGTGTGAAAACTGCTTCATTACGCATACAGTTTACATTCCTATTCTTTATAAACAATTTGCTCACGTTCGGAACCGCCGCGCCGGCCGGCGCTATTTCTATTTATGACATCATCTCGGGTCGGGCTTACGTATCGCTGCACGCTTTAAATGGAGCCGACTGAGATGTCTGCAGTTGATGCCGTTCCGCGGAATGATCCCGAATAATGCCTTTTGAATAACAACTTTCGTGGAACCGTCGTCGAGGTCGTCCCAAGTGGGCGACTCTTGCGAAACCCTATCTCATTAATTCAAGATTCCCTTTTAGGAAACTTGAGCAGCAATGTTACTATTGCAGAATAATAATGTAACTGGAAGCTTAAGAATGAACTCGCCCACTTATGAAGTATCCAATATTCGTGTAAGAATTGCGTAACGAATTCAAGATAATCGAGTTAACTGCTTTATAACACATGTTCGTCCATATATGTATGCGAAGTCAATTATTGAGAAATGAAATTACCGTCGAATGATTAATTTATTGGTTAGTAAGTTGAAATAAAATTAAATAGCGTAAATACCTTGTGGTGCTCTTAAAGAAGTTGTTGCTCTCTCTGTTCATCAATTCTGATCTGAACTTGCTCATTTCTTCTTCCATTTTGCGCATTTCGGCGTCAAATCTCTCCCTAATGCTTGAGAACTCTGTGTCGATAACTGAAAAATCTCCTAGCTTAATTGGAATATTCCTCTTGAGACCACTGTCAGCCATTTTCACGATTGTGTAGTGTGGAAACTGTTGAAACTAAACAAACACTGACGAAAAACGTCCTTGTGTAAACACAATAATTCACGATGTCGCTTTGCACTCGTTGGTAGACAAGGCAGGACTGATCATTAGTTGTCGACTCGGCGCCAGGGGGCTTGCGCACAGTTTTAAATAGCCTCACGTTCGAACGTCGCTACAGAGTCGCTCGGCGTCATTCGGCCCACACTATATTTCTCGCTCATTCCACATCTACTACTCACAACTTCACAAGTCACTCATCTTGAGCTCATGGTGTTAGAAACAAAGCGAGGAGGTGGTATCACCACGTTATTTAATCGTGATTCATAGTATCTGGATCGGTCTTTGCTGTATATGGCATTCATCTTCGATACAACACATTTGTTATTCATTAAGATATTTATATCTGTGAATAGCAAGTTCTGTCGTTGGTATTATTTCTTAGAAAAATAAATGCCCACGTTCATCGTTGTGCCAATACTACGAAACAAACCTTATATGTCCCTAAATCCCTCGAATTTACACAATGTGTTTACTAATAACTTATTAGTTAGATATTTTATAAAACAAGAATCTTATTTCAAATATCTCAAACTTAATGGTCTCTGACTCTCTAGTCTGATTTCAAAATCGACAAAATATATTTGGGAATTTCTAAATTAAATAAATATAAATCATAGTCGTTAAAATTTAATAAGTACCCCATGTAGCTAGTCAAAGTAAAACAAGCATTTCATGGAATTTCAAGTATTCTATGATGGTAATGACGTCGCAGTTACGTCATTTAGGTACTGCTAATAGTAACGAAGGCGTTTGAAGGTTGTCTGACGAATGACCAAACGTCGTAACCTTCTTCTACAACCTACTTAATGTGATGTTTTTTTTTAATAATGTGTTATTCTTATATAGGGATATTTCAAATTAATTATCTATCTTTTCCTTGTGGGTGTTCATTAACATTAATATGCCAACTTAACACAAATCTTTTTAAATATTTAACAGTATGTATACCCCTAGAATCTACTTTTAGATTTCCATTATCAAGCACCACTGTCATTTTAGCAATAATTTCAAATTGATATTATCATTCGAATATCTACTTACCTTTTCCACCATAGAATTTGTAAATATTTCGTAACATGGTATTTTATTAAAAAAATGAACTTCTCATGCTACGGCCACACTACCTTACCGTCTACCGGGCTGTTACCGCAATAATTATGGCATTATATTACCGTCTAAATTACTGCATGAACTGATGTGGTTACACTAGAGTTTACCTAGATATGTCAGTAATTATTGGCATTTACCGCAGCAAAAAAAATATTAGTTAATAATCTATACTAATATTATAAAGAGGAAAGGTTTGTATGTATGATGTATGTATGTATGGTTTTCACGCATAAACTACTGGACCGATTTTGATGAAATTTGGCACAGATAATCTTTAGACCCTGAGAAAGAACATAGGCTACCTTTTATTGCGAAATATGTACCACGGGCGAAGCCGGGGCGGACCGCTAGATAATATATAATATGGTTTCTGTAATAATTCATCAAGGATTCTTTCTTTTTCAAAGGGTTTTTTCTTTATCAAATCATCTATTGTACTTGGAAATGATAAATTTTGTTTGATCCGACGTCACGCATCATTTCTTTTTTTTTCTCGATTTTTATAGTTCTTCTGTCGGGTATCCCAAATTGAAGAATTCCAAAAATTAGCGCCATCGAGCGCTTTTTCATTTGACCACTCCATGTCGGTCGATACGTGCGTCGCCGGTGAGCTCATATTGCACACTGGACAAACGGTAGTGTGGCCGCATACGCAATAATTACCGCGGTAATCTTCTTTGATGTGCGAAAGAATACCGCCGCCGGAGCTATTGCCTACCGCCATTTGTCATATTGATTGGCATTGTAGAATTATGGCCATAAGTCGTGGTTACACCTAGGTGTTGTTAAAGTTGTGGCAATAATTATTGGCATATCACGGTAGTGTGGCCGTAGTATTAGTGATTCTATTGTAGTTCTCAATAGTTACCTTCTTGTTTTAGCTCCAATTTAGTTTCAACTAACCACTTCCTAATTTTGTCTCGCTTACTGAAAAAAATGTTAAAATGTCTTAGAATTCACTACCCACATTATTTTGATAATTCTTTAATGCACATGCGAAAGTTGCAATATTTATTGGACCAATTGTGCTTCATAAGTCATAATTTAAAGTTCCAAATGATGAGTGTGAATTGAGACCCCTTATTAAGCTTTCCTAATACTCAATTTACATAAATAAGTGGTGACCACTGATAAACCCAGAAATGTAATCTATACCGCACCTACGCTACCACTAATAGAAGAACACAATAAAGTAAACAATGTTGTCTTTACGAATTACGACTGAAAGCTTTTACACCAGTTTTCTTTATCTGTTACGTAAAACATTTAGCTTTCAGCGTATATTAGAAACTATTTTAAATTTTTATTTCAAGTGTCTATAAAAGGAGAATTCTTGGCTTTCTTGGAATATTTACCGGAATAACGCATCCTACTTCCTATCCTACTTCCTACTAATATTATAATTATACGAAAGTTTGTGAGGATGTGTGTGTGTTTGTTACTCTTTCACGCAAATTCTACTGAACCGATTACAATGAAATTTAGCACACATATAGAGGGCAACTTGGATTAACACATAGGATAGGTTTTATCCCGAAAATCCCACAGGAATGGGAACTATGCAGATTTTGGAAAACGCGGGTGTGGCCGCGGTTGGAAAGCTAGTAAGCTATACTTGCGGTTTCGACCAAGGCTAAAACCACGCGGCACAGCTAGTTAAAAAAAAATAACTAAGAGGAATTACCTTTACAAACATATTGTAAATGTCGTAGTTGAGTGTGTCTAAATCAAAGAATTGAATTAAATTTGACTAAATATTTTGACGAATGACTGGTCTAAATATCTAAGTACTTAAGAGATAAACAAAAACAGCATAAACATCAGTCAGCTGGTAAGTAGGTAATCCTACTGAAAACTTGGGTATTATGTGAGTGTACCCTCTTAGCAGTTATATTATTATGTAGGTCTATGATGAGTGTATAATTTAAGTTTTACAAGAAAAATAAATGAGAGTAACAAAGTACTGGGTATACATAATAACACATAAACAAAAAATATTTTTCTGTGAAATTAGAGTCACTGAATTCAGCAGAACATTATTTTCAAAACTCTAAAGTTGTATGAAATCATGAAATTAGTCACGTCACTGTAATAGGTAGTTGATGTAGTAAATATGCTTGAGAATGTCTTGTGGGCGGTTCATTCAGGAGATTCATTCTTGGATATTACGTAAAAAATTATAAGCATAGTAAAAACGGCGTAGACATAAAGGATCAAATTTGTAGATATATTGCATCAACCAGTCACAATAAAAAAATATTAATTCAATAATGATCCAAGTTTTTAGAGATTGGATAGGACTACTAATCTTAAATAAAGTACCTAATTATCTACCTAGTACTTTTGCATTATATTAAGTATCATATTAATATGGTTCTGGAATTAGTGTGTGGGTAACTAATTGTATCAAAAAAATTAGTTCAATGAATAGTTGCATTTAAAACACAAAATACCTACCTAATGGTAATTCTATGTTAATTCAAAAGTTGTTGCTCTCAATAATATAGGACGGAGCACTTTAAGGGTTTCTTTACCTACAAACGTTATAAAAAAGTAGGTACCAACATAACATTCTCGCACATAAGGTTTCACCCGGATACAAACATCATTATGTTTTTAATTTAACTCCAATAATCATACCAAAAATGTATACACCTATGACCACTATACTTTTAAAGGATAGGCGTTAGATCTAGAACGATGATTTCTCCGTAGGTTTTCATCGCCTGGTAAGTAAATAGGTTGTTAGTGCGTTATCTATTTTTATTCTGCCGTTTTTTTGTTAAAATCCAATCATATCAAAATGAGACTGAACTCATTATCTTTCTAAATATATAAAAAAATAACAAGGCAACCTTACAATATGCATAGCATTTATACCTTTTTTTTTTTTTTTTTTTTTTTTATAGTGGGGAAATCTTCCAAAGAGTATATTATTATTTATTATATATTATCTGTGTTTAAACTTTAAACTATGAAATATGTGTTCTCTTTATTTTTTAGGCAGGAGTTTAAAATCTTGGTCCTATATAGGTATTATTATGCGACTACATATTTCCATTTTAGACTACCTACTTGCAAAATTTAAACTCTACCACAGTTAATATCATACTACACTAGACTTTATACAGTTGGTATCAATTTTATCAAAAAAGTTTGTCCCTAATATTTAAAAGAGACTGAATAAATTGATGACTGGGTAGGTACTGCATTCCGTATGCGATGACCTTGATAAGTTCGCAACAATATGTAGGCACTTACATGCACTTACGATACATCCGACGTGTAAGCATTGTGGGTTTACATGTCTAGATAACCTAGATTGACGTACCTGCAGCCCAAGAAGCTTATATCTAATACACTGGAGATTTCAGTATGAACATTAACTTGTAACAAGAAAATATGACCTTGAATGACGCCTGTATGTTTTTTTATCCCTTTCACACCTAGGTAGTTAGTTAGGCGTCATTCAACGTCATATTTTCTTGTTACAAGAATGTTCATACTGAAATCTCCAGTGTATTAGATATTATAAGCTTCTTGCTGCAGCCACATACATACCTTACCATGCATAACGACGCACCTCATGCAGTTTCGAGTTAAGAATTTCAACTACAAATTGCTAAGGAAAATTCTTAGGCATTCTTCCACTTGATAATTGATATATAATCATATATAACAGTTAGAGGTAAGATATTCAAAGATAAGCAGTGTTAAAAAAAGAAAATGTTTTCCGAAATCAAATAACCTAAACAATGAACCTAAATTACCTTTTTTGTTATTAAAATTATCAACACTTCAACTCTCAATCAACAAATAACAATCACATGAAATGCATACAACAAAAAAACTGTATTGAGTATCTGTATTGAAATAACCGATTTTCTTTAATTTTTCAGAAGTGATCTTATATCAAATTGCCTCTTTGATGTTGTGTCTTTGGAGTTTCAAGTTGTAGTGGATGCACTTTCAAAATACCCATATAGATGTAAAATATAGCTACCTATATAAATAAGTAAAGGTTTTGACATCAAATGAAAATCCGCTGGTTTTGTTGTTGCTATTTGGGTACCGATTACCGAAGTTTTCAATATATGGGTACAAATTCTATTGTAAATTTAGTAATTTACGTTTTACATTTAAAAAATACACATCTACCTACTTAATAACTACATAGTTACTTAGTACATTTTAAAAATAATAAGTATCTAGGTAACTATGGCTATCCGGAATTTAATTTGTTATGTTAGAAAACTAAAGGTATTTGACTATTATTAGTAGACAGGTATCTACGTATCGAATTTTATATCGAATCAAATGAAATTACTTATGTATTTTACTTTTTGGTTATCACCCATCATCAATATCAACGATATAATAATTTTAAACGGTTGTGCATTTTGCCGTCCATTTCCTGTCCTGTTAGACATGACGTCATTGTATTATTATGTTACCTACATTGTTATTTAAATCTAACCAAGGAAAACTGCTCTACAACGGTTTTAATTGTAGATATCACGAATACGAAATTAGCATAGCACCCAACGTAGGTACCTATGTTTGTTTAAACCATGATCTAAGTCAGGCATTTCATGAAAGCGATAAACATTAAGGTCATTCACACTCTCGCACCATCAAGCAGGATGCTTGATCATACGAAATCGCACATCTGCTGACCTCTTTCCAGTTTATAAATAAACTTGAACTTTCATTCCTTTAATAAAAGCTGCATGCTGTAATATTTCAATAACGTGCAGTTTTTAAAGTTAAAATTAATAATAATCGACTAGAACGTCCCGGAAATTTTGTAATCAATAATGCATGTCTAATATCATTCGCATTCGTCTGAGTCACGAAACCGGTTATAGATTATTATTATAGATTAAAAATCTATTGGTGCTCGCAAAACGTGGTTTGACTTGTAATAACAATGAGAGCAGGTGAATGACACCTCAAATTAGGAGCAGGCTGTAATTGTCGACACAATATCGATAACAGCCTTTATTAGGAATGCTGACTTAACACCCAGTCACCCACCACTTACTTACCTTTATATTTTACCTTCCTAGTCAATTGATCGAGGTGACCGCACTAGATACACAAAGAAAACCAATGAACAACATTAATAATTTATTTATGGTGAATATTCATTCACTATCTTTTGTAAATAATAAATCTACTGATATGCGAAATACCTAAAGAAATTATAACGGTAGTTAACTACTTAGTTACTGTGCAACTAATTGGAAGGTTAAGTTTTTAGAGTACATACCTAATATAATTTAAGTATGTAGTTATGTAGAAATTGATATTTTTGGTTAAGGCATTCGAATGCTTTATATATATAAATTTATAAAGAATAGAAAAAAAATCGATCACGAGGCGGGACTGAGATGGTTGTTTAATATACAAAAGTACTCTGTGGTTGTTTATCACCTCAATAGATGGCGCGCGGTGTGTCCCTTTGACACATAAAACTGAAAGAATAGAATAAATTCGATTGCTCTGGCGGGTCACGAGTGGCTGAATTGGTCAGGCATCCGCCCCGGAATGGCGCGAAAGGATGCGGGTTCGAGTCCCGCCTCGTGATCGATTTTTTTCTATTCTTTATAAATTTATATTTATGTAGTTATGTATATATTTTTGTATCACATGCCCTAATAGGTACCTACCTAAAGCCTACGACTCACCAGTCACCAGCTAGCATGGCGAACTCTGAAAAAAAATCTCCATTCACTTTTCTCAATTCCCCCAAATGCACTATAATAACTATAGGTAGTTACCTAGTTTATGAGCAGTGTGTGCTGCGTTACCAAAACAATAATTACCACGTATTTAAGGTCGTTTATTACACTGATCTCTATAGATAATGAAGCGTAACGATGCTCCGACCAAGGTCATCCAAGTCAGTCTATGTGATGACCTGTCTCTATTGCCTACTGACCAAACAGACCAGAACAAGAATTCTTTTCCGTACCCACAAATCTTAAGTTTCATCAAAAATATTCTCACGATCGTTATAAAATTCAATTGGTGTGAAGTGTGAACTGTGAACGCAAAACCTGCCTATTAGATAGTGGTCAATATTTTTTATAACATGATGATTTTAAGAATGAAATAATATTACTTATAATTTTAATAAGTCGTCTTCATTTCACGCCTTAAAGCAAATTATTACCTGAACCTCCACTATTCTATAGTTATAATATAAAACCGGGAAATCGAATTTGAAAAAAACCGGTCAAATGCGAGTCTGACTCGCGCACGTAAGGCATTATTTCCCTTAAATATCTATCAAGTTTTTAGTATTCATTGTAAATTATTGTGATGTTATTAAAAAAATCACATAAAAACCTTCATGCAATTTTTAATTTTAGAGCTGTTCCGGTTCATGCTACAGCCTGACCAGACAGAAGCAGACGGAACGCGTTTTAATACCTAATACTAAGACCTAATAGGATTGTGATTTTCAGAATAGAAACCCTAATCCCTGTACTATTAATGTATGCTTTGCCTTTATAATACGATTTCCAGAACTTTATGCTTCTAATTTCGATTTAGCATACTACCTACTCTGAGTCTCATAAAAATTAAAATATACCTAGTAGCCATAAATGGGTAACAAGGAATTCATGAACTGTTACATAACCTACCTGCCTAACTAACTAATTAAACAAAATTGAAAGACTAAGAAGGACCTACACGCTACAGACTAGTTATAGATAGTTATTCATAAAAAGGCAGACTTTATTAAAATGGTAGCAGATATATTATTATAATAATTTTATTCAACCATTTTTCCTTATTTGTACATAGTCATAGCTAAGTATGTATACGTATTGTAGGTGTATCAGCGTAGTGTGCGGAAGCGGAATGCGTCTAACCTGAAGTAGGCGTAAAATGATTATTCTACATATTATCTACAAGTTTCGTAGCTAACTTGTATATTTATTAGAATATTATACTTACCTATTTCAAAGCTAGCTTAGCCTACCTTTCAAATGAATTTTTAATGTAAGTAAAAAGTTAACTTTCTTAAAAAATGGGGTCACAAAATTTTTTGACATTGTAGTTCAGAATATTGAAGTAGGTACATCTTTAGAATAGGAAATTAATTTGAAGATTATTAACCCTTTAATTCGCAATGTTGAGTATACTCAACTATCGGATCACAAAATTATTTTGACGATACAAAATCTTTTTTTTTTGAGATCTAATACTATTTACATACGCATAATGTGCATCGGAACGCTTCCAAAAGAAAGTAGACAATGTCATTTTGTCAGATCCTCTGACACTTGGAGGCAAAATGGCGCCGGGAAGAATTACTGCGCGCGGACGAGCGGTAAGTTTTTATTTTAATAAATACTAAATATGTATGTTACTTGTTAAAAGCTATATAAATCAACTCGCAAAATATAATACTTCTATTTACTATTCATATTCCTTAGCCAAACGAAAGTTTAAATATAAATATAAGCATGTTTTTGCCTATGTTGAGTATACTCAACATTGCCGTATAAACAAAGAATGATATAAAGCATCATGTGTTGAGCCCGCTCAACAATGCCCAGTTACTAACATTTTGTTTGTGCCTTTTTTGTGCATACAAATTTATTTATTTTTTATATTTAATTGTGCTTTCGGTGTTGGTTGTCTGTTGCATGGTTTTCTTTATTTGCTTGTTCCAGAAAGTACAATGGGAACGCACTAGACGGATTTTAGCATTAGTACCTCCTAAAGGCGTTTCTTCAGATAGTGGGTCCTCATCTGAAGATGAAGTTATAATTCAGAATGTGGCCCAACGTCGTCGTCACTTACTGTAGTTCTGAGCCGAAATCTTTACCATCTTCAATAGAAAATTTAAACATCTCTGATACATCTGACGACAATTGTTTACACATTCCCCATCTATCCCCGCGACCCATGCTATCAGATGAAGAGACTGTCCCTTTAACACCAGTTATTCAGGAAATGTTCCATACTGACAAGCCAGTTCCATTACCTACTTTGAACTCTGTATCTTCCGTGCTGTCTCCAGTTATAACATCTATTGATAAGAGTACTCGATCAAAAAGGAAAATTAACAGAACACCTACATTAGTAATAAAAAAAGCAAAGAAATATGTGAGACAACCATTAGATTTTAAATGGCAGGCTGGTAATTTTAAATTTGGTGCAGATTTCCAAGATCCTGAGTTACAAGTACCATTAGGAATAGAAAACCACTCGCCCCTTGATTATTTTTACCGTTTTTTTTCTACAGATATTATATATAAAATATATAACGGAACAAACAAACTTGTATTCGGTGCAAAGCAAAGCTGGAAAATGTATAAATATATCCGAAGAAGACGTTCGTGATTTCTTGGCAATAACGATAATGATGGGTTTGGTTCAAATGTCTGCTTATAGAGACTACTGGAGTAAAGAGTACAGATATGCCCAAGTTGCCGATGTAATGAGTTTAAAGAAGTATGAACAGATTAGAAAATATTTACACTTTGTAGATAACACAAATGTAAACGATGATCGTTACTTCAAGGTGCGCCCATTGCTTGAAAAAATAAGACAAAACTGTTTGATGTTGGAAGAAGAGGGTAGATATAGCATCGACGAGATGATGATTCCATATAAAGGAACACGTGCAGGTAGCCGCCGACAATATTTGCCCAAAAAGCCGAAGAAATGGGGCTTCAAGATGTTTGTTCGGGCGGGTGTTTCAGGATTAGTCTATGACTTCCTTCCATACGCCGGTGATGACACATTTAGGTATAACTCTTTTTCTGACTATGAAAACAGCTTAGGCTTGGGGGGCAAAGTAGTTATTGCACTTTGTCAGTCAATAAAAACAAAACCATCGGTAGTTTATTTTGACAACTTTTTTACCTCTTTAGAATTAATTCATTTGTTGCGTGATTCTTACGGTATTTTTAGTTTAGGTACAATTAGATCTAACCGTTTAAGAAGTTGCCAGAATAAACTACCAACAGACAAAGCATTAGTTAAGAAAGGTAGAGGGTCTAGCAAACAGATTGTCTGTAACAAAAACAAAATTGCTGTCGTGAAGTGGTTGGACAATAAGACTGTTACTTTGGCTAGCTCTTTTGCTGATTCATTCCCTCTCGAAAAAATTAAAAGATACTCAAAAGAGACTAAAACTAAAGTTGATGTTGACTGCCCCCAGATTGTACGTCAGTACAACATGCATATGGGGGGAGTGGACCTTGCCGATATGCTGATAGCTTTATATAGAACGCAGTTTAAAACAAAGCGGTGGTATATGGCTATTTTTTCTCAGGCTATTGATATATGTGTAAATAACGCATGGTTGCTATATCGGAGATATAATAAAGATAATATAAAGAAGTGCGTTCCACTAAAGAAATTCCGTTACCTTATATATAACGAATTACTAAATAAAAATAGGACCCGTGACGTCTTCAAAGAGAATGACGCTTCATTGCAAATTAAAACTCCCATGGCTCCCAGACCTCCAGATGCTGTCAGATACGACAACACTGGCCATTTCCCAGTATTTGTGTCATACGGTCGCGGTCGCTGCAAATATTGTAAGAACGGCTACACCAATGTCAATTGTGTGAAGTGTAACTTAAGACTGTGTTTAGTTTCTAAGAGAAACTGTTTTTATAATTACCATGTTCAAAAATAAATATTTTTTCTAAAATTTTACTGGTATTATTCTTTGCTAATTCATCTTTTATATTATGAGCAATGTTGAAAATACTCAACTACATTTTAATGTCCATTGCTACTTAGATGTTTCGTAATGTTGAGTATTCTCAACATATGTTTTCCAAGAATATATATATGCTAGATTTTATTTACTATTTTTGGGATCACATATACACCTAATTGAACAAATTAAACTGCCAATAAATTAAAAAATATAAGAAAACTTATCTTGCGAAGTAAAGGGTTAATGTACTTCATCGCAAACCGGAAGGAAGTTAGCGCGGAAAGTTTTTTTTTTATTATTATTAATATCTCAAAAAATTGCTCCTTAAATGCTCCATCAGAATCTGTAATTGCTCCACTTCTATAATTATTAGTTTATTTATAATTAATTTTTAAAAAAATCCAAATACTGAGAACTTGATTTCCCTATAGAATGAAAAATATTCACTTTTCATAAAAAAATTTTTTCCAAAAAAATTGCTCCCGATTTGCTCTATCAATTACAAAAAAAATTATTTAATTTTGATAATTTTTACAATAATTAACTGAAAAACTATGTTTGCATAGTAAACTACTGCGCTGTGACGTCATCAATTATTGTCGTTGCGACGCATAAGGGCCATATTTACATGTATCAGCACTGCAGCGATATGTATAGACCTTAATGTTTATGTTTTCTTATTTATATTATTCACTAGATTTCCGCCCGCGGCTTCGCCCGCGTTTTTAAAGGAAAACCCGCATAGTTCCCGTTCCCGTGGGATTACCGGGATAAAACCTATCCTATGTGTTAATCCAAGTTACGGTCTATATGTGTGCTAAATTTCATTGTAATCGGTTCAGTAGTATTTGCGTGAATGAGTAACAAACACACACACATCCTCACAAACTTTCACATTTATTATATTACTAGCGGTCCGCCCCGGCTTCGCCCGTGGTACATATTTCGCAATAAAAGGTAGCCTATGTTCTTTCTCAGGGTCTAAAGATTGTCTGTGCCAAATTTCATCAAAATCGGTATAGTAGTTTATGCGTGAAAACCATACATACATACATACAACCTTAAAATGACATTAATAAGTTTTATGCTGGGAATAATAATATTATTATTTAATACTTAGTACTTACCTTATGTTGCTATTTAAACTCTAAGAATATCTAGGCGCCATATTTTAATTATTGAGTTTTCATCTAGCAAAATTTCAAGGAACAGATATTATTATGTACCTATTTAAATCATTCTTATTATAGGTATGTTTATAAACATTTCCCTACCCATCCCTAAACTCGTACGTTTATTCGTATTATTAAAACTTCAAGTAATTATTAATTAATTTGTGTTTCAGTCGTTTGTTTCATCTTTCGGTGTCAAGTTGCTATCGTTTGCGTTAGCGGGAACTACCTATGCGGGTTTTCCTTTGAAAACGCGGGCGAAGCCGCGGGCGGAAATCTAGTGAATAATATAAATAAGAAAACATAAACATTAAGGTCTATACATATCGCTGCAGTGCTGATACATGTAAATATGGCCCTTATGCGTCGCAACGACAATAATTGATGACGTCACAGCGCAGTAGTTTACTATGCAAACATAGTTTTTCAGTTAATTATTGTAAAAATTATCAAAATTAAATAATTTTTTTTGTAGTTGATAGAGCAAATCGGGAGCAATTTTTTTGGAAAAAATTTTTTTATGAAAAGTGAATATTTTTCATTCTATAGGGAAATCAAGTTTTCAGTATTTGGATTTTTTTAAAAATTAATTATAAATAAACTAATAATTATAGAAGTGGAGCAATTACAGATTCTGATGGAGCATTTAAGGAGCAATTTTTTGAGATAATAATAATAATAAAAAAAAAACTTTCCGCGCTAACTTCCTTCCGGTTCATCGCAAGTGCAGAATTTAGCCAATGCAAACTTATATTAAAAACTAGCTTACCGCCCGCGGCTTCGCCCGCTTTGTCTAAAACCTAATAAATTATATACTAAAACCTTCCTCTTGAATCAATCTATCTATTAAAAAAAACCGCATCAAAATCCGTTGCGTAGTTTTAAAGATTTAAGCGTACAAAGGGACATAGGGACAGAGAAACCGACTTTGTTTTATACTATGTAGTGAAGATAACTACTATAAAGGAACGATCAGCTCAAATTAAGACAAAATATCAACTTATAATAGTTAA
Organism: Colias behrii; assembly: GCA_029959065.1. Lineage (NCBI taxonomy): Eukaryota > Metazoa > Arthropoda > Insecta > Lepidoptera > Pieridae > Colias > Colias behrii. The sequence continues at coordinate 6,964,727 of JARWMC010000005.1, read as the reverse complement.
GTACCTACCTACCAGAAATTTTATTTTTACTAGAAAATTTTCGCATTTAGAAAGTATTTGAATGCAATAAAACTTAATATAACATTCAATCTAATATAGTCATTTGGAGACTAATCCTTGTCAGCAAAAGAACATTTTTTAAAGAATTTTTATAAAAAAACATTTAATTTGTAGTAAAACATTACAAAGTCCTAAGATATTACAGATCAACATAGAACCTCCTCCTTTTTTGAAGTCAGTTATAAAGGTATCAATTACTTCATTTAGACATGATAATTTAACCTGAGCGGGTAACAAACTATATTATAAATAAAAACTTATTGTTGGTTTACAATTACCCATGTGCCCTAAAAGTAGTCAACATTGTTGTATTTCCGAGAGGAACACCCCTAACAACTAAGTTATGTGAAAACATAACTGGATAAACTATTGGAAATTTTAAAAATATAAATTATGACATAATATAGAATGGATACAATTGTATTGCCAATGCTAATAGAATATTTATTCCACTTTTTTACGCTCTGGTGTAACAACATAATAATATTATATTGAGTATAAGTTATACTTCCTTATCAAAAATTGCAACTAAACAATCTTATCTTATCAGAATAGTCAGGGAAAAGATAAAAACATAAGACAATACTTGAATAATACATACATTTATTCCACCTTTTACAATATAAACAACAAGATATAAAGAGATGATTATTTCTTGGATTAGGTTTACAACATCAACTTGTGGTCAGGAGATATTGAAAAACTGTGTGGATCCAAATCCTTACAAATAAATGTTGGTCCCTTACAACAAACTGTATGAAAATGCTTAGAAAATTAAACAAGAGTGTAAATATAATATTTTTATCTTTAAAGGCAAACTTTTGCTTGGCATTAGTTTGGGTGTTATACTTTTTACTTGCCCTCTTTAAAAACTTGGCGCATGTTTTAGCAAATATATATTATGTCCAAAAAGACTGCAATCTATTCAACCCTGTTTTACTCTTGACAGTTTAAAACCCATAGAAATATTTTAAAACTCTTTAAAAATTTGTGCTGGTAGTACAATACATTTTGTGCTCTTAACATAGTTTAAATTTCTAGTAACCGTCAATAACAACATGTAAAGCCACAATTTTGTATCAAACATCAAAATTTATATTTGTTTTAGCTTACAAAAATCGCATTCGCTTTTTTGCTTTCCCTAACCTATTATTTACTTAAAAAAATAACAATATTACAGATTGGCTTATTTAGCAAGTGTACAGCTACACCATTCAACATTTATTATATCAATTTAAATTTTAAAGCAACATTAAATCAATACTTAATTATGTAATATATATTATACTAGTATTAGTCTTTATGATATAACAATATTAACACTGGTCATTCCATACACATAAAATTTTATGAAGTAGATGCTTTATCAAAAGTTGCTATGTAAAAATTGTAATAAATTTTTGTATATAATACAGGCAGGCTTTCGGTTACGAAGAGTAAATTGTTAAAAAATAGTTTTATTTCGTCAGTCAAGGTACTATAGAAAAAACCTTTGTGATAGCCTTTTTCAAGATAGTTCATGGGAACTGTGTTGTTATTTATCGTCCTGCAGGTGCTTCCGGAGCTGGGGTAACCGCTGCAGCATTTGATGATGAACTCGAACCAGATGTAGCCCATACAATAATAATGATCAGAAGGATTGCGCCTATAGCACCAATAATCAACATCATCTTTAAATTTTGCCACCAGTATTTTCTTTTAAGCTTACCAGCTTGCTGTTCGAACTGTGCAGCCCCATGTTGAAGAGCATCTGCACGATTGTCCAATTCAGACAACTTTTGATCCCTTTCCAATACTTTTTCAACATTAACACGCATAATACCAACGACTTCATCTACCTTAGCTTGTGTTTGTGCTAATCGTTTATCACTTACTCTAGGTCCAGAAGTTCCACCTTGGTTTTCCATTTTTAATACTTATTAATCTCAATAGCAAGGTATATATTTTGTATTTTTTTTGTCGTGTCACAAATAAAAATTATACACAAAAATATGGCGTTCTAGAACAGAAAATGATACCATAGATAATCAAATAATGACACATTTCCATAAAATTAAATGTGACTCAGTCAGTCAAATGAAACTATAAAGCCCGGCATTCACTACACGCACCGCGAGCCGAGCCCCGAGCTGTACCAATCCGTGGACAAATCCGTCATCGCCCACACACTACACGAGCGCCGAGTTGTAGTCCAGTCGACTGTGAACTTTGGTGAGCCTTGCACGTATCATGGCATTATCAGTGTTAGCAACCTGAAGTGAGCTGATTATCGTACCAGGGGCGTAAAATTATCGTACATTAGGCGTTTTTGGTTCGAAATTATCGTACTTTTTAGAATAAAGTCAATTATAAATAAATAAATCATATAAATTGTAATATTGATAAGTATGCAAGTTCTCTATAGTTAATCTTTGTTTAACTACCGCTGTCAAATCAACGGGACACTGAAACCCAAACGTTTTACGTGCCTTAATATTCATTATACTCTTTGGTTTTACGCGTGGTACAGACTACAGACCTGAACCGATTCCATTTCCACTTTATGTTCAATAAACGCGCCAAGTTTAAAATTCAATCTGACAAAATTTCACTGTTCCCATGAAAGTTCGATATGAAACACGTCAAAATTTCATATTTGTATGGGTGAAATAATATAAATTCTCGAATTTTGCCTGATAGAAATTATCGTAAAATCAGCGTACGATAATAACATGCTATCGTACATCGTACGTAGGCACCAAATTATCGTGTTTGTACGATAATTATCGTACGGTTGGGAACGCTGGGCATTATTAAAATTAGTGACGCATTATGGCGAATGACGGACAAGTCTACCGACAAATCCGCGCACGCACACACACGTACGGATTTGTCCGGCGCGGCTTGGGTGCGGCGAGGCGCTCGCGTCTCCAGACGGCGAGCCCGCGCCGAGCCGCGAGCCGCACCCACCAACACATACACACGCAGATTGGTCCGCGGACTTGTAGCCAGCTACAAATCCAGCGGATGGGCGCGCTTGTGAATGGTGGCCATAATGCTTCCATTAATAAAAAAAATATAAACAAAACACCACACAAAACACATTCTAACAATTTTTCTACCCTAATTTCAACCAATAATTCATGGTTACTTAATTTGTTTTATTTTTATTAGGTAGCTTTCTTCCTCATCTATTTCGTGTACTTTGAGCGTAACTAGATTTATGAGACAGCATACACAAAAATTAAGGTGAGATCATTTTTTAACACTAATTATAATTTAACTAGCTGCTCGCCGCGGTTTCACCCCCGTGGCTCAACTCCTGTTGGTCGTAGCGCAGCGTGATGATAGCCTATAGCCTTCCTCGATAAATGGGCTATCTAACACCGAAAGAATTTTTGAAATCGGACCAGTAGTTGCTGAGATTAGCGCGTTCAAACAAACAAACAAACAAACTCTTCAGCTTTATAATATTATAGTATAGATATGTTAATTAAAAATTAAGTATAAAATATATATTTTTTTGTGATATTTCAGAGTTAAGAACAAAAAGGCTCGTATTAGTAGTTTTTCTTTGTCTATGTCTAGTATCCAGACAAAGAAGTTTAAATTGTAGTTCAATAAAAAAAAAGTTAAGAAGAGTTTCTCGTGATAGCGGTGCGTTGTTGGTTATTTTTCAATAATATAATTTTTACAGAAATTAGTGACAGAAAAGCATTTAAAAATGGTGAGTTTATTTTTGATTAAATTTTCTCAATTTCATAATATTCTCTATAATGAGGAGATCAAGATTTTTTCCGTAATAACCATCACTTACGGGTTCATCTGCACATGTTTACTAAATTGTGATTTTTGTCAAAATTATTTGTAGGTATCACTAAATCCTATCAGAATATTGAAGAATGAGGCTGAAGAAGAAAAAGCGGAGGTTGCCCGTATGTCCAGCTTCATCGGGGCAATCGCAATTGGAGACTTAGTCAAAAGCACCCTTGGTCCGAAAGGAATGGACAAAATTTTAGTATCTTATGGGCGAAACGCTGGACAGGTAAAACATATAAATGTATTTATTAACAAATGTTACAATATACATTTGACTTCATATATATTTTATTCCTTACATTTTTATGTCAGGTTGAAGTAACAAATGATGGTGCTACTATTTTGAAGTCTGTGGGCGTAGACAATCCCGCAGCTAAAATTTTAGTGGATATGTCGAAGGTTCAAGATGATGAAGTAGGAGATGGAACCACATCAGTTACGGTTTTGGGTAATGATAATTTAAATTTGTTGTTTCTAGTAACGTTTAATTTATATGCAATACTATACATAATACAATTATCAATAGTTGGTTTTATTAATATTCTAAAATAATATAAAAACTTACGAAACAAATTTTATAGCTGCTGAACTTCTACGCGAGGCAGAAAAATTGATAGAGCAAAAGCTCCATCCTCAAACAATAATTGCTGGATGGCGCATAGCTGTTGAAGCCGCTAAGCAAGCCTTGGCTGATGCTAGCTTTGATCACCAGAAGAATTTCAATGAAGCAGCACTCAGGGTAGACTTGGAAAATATTGCTCGCACAACTTTAAGTTCCAAAATTCTGTCCAACCACAAAGAGTGAGTCATTTTATATTTACTTTATTAACCATTAAACCATTCAAATTATTAAGAACTTATTTATAGCATACAATTTCATTTATATTATTAACACAGTAAAATTGAAACATCAACTGATTCAAATAAACTATAATTTTAATTTAAAATTTACAGACATTTCACAAAATTAGCTGTAGATGCAGTTCTCAGGCTCAAAGGTTCAGGCAATTTGAAGGCTATCCAGATTATCAAGATATCAGGTGGTGTTCTCGAAGAATCATTTTTGGACGAAGGGTTCCTTTTAAATAAAAAGGTATAAAATATCATTTGCATTAAAAAAAAATATTAGCGTTGATTTTTGTGTCTTTCTGTTGTACATATTCTTATATTTTGATTATAGGTGGGAGTACATCAACCCAAACGGATTGAAAATGCTAACATTCTGATAGCAAACACACCCATGGACACTGACAAAATTAAAGTTTTTGGTTCAACAATCAAAGTGGACTCTATGGCCAAAATTGCAGAACTTGAAGTAGCTGAGAAAGAGAAAATGAAGGACAAAGTCAACAAAATTTTAGCTCACAAGTGCAATGTGTTCATTAACAGGTTTGTTCATATTTCCTTCAAATGTTATAAAGGTTACCTATTGTGTAGTTTATTAATATTAAAGTAAAACACTAAAAATAACATTTTATGGATTTATAGGTATAGTAAGGAGTTTTAATCCTTTATAATTAATTATTAGGACTCTTCTCAGTAGTAAATTTATCTTTAATCTATGGAACATCTGATGATGTTTATAATTAACTAGCTGTGCCCTGCGGTTTTACCCGCAGTGGTACACACCTGTTGGTCTTAGCGTGATGATATATAGCCTTCCTCGATAAATGGGGTATCTAACACCGAAATAATTTTTCAAATCGGACCAGTAGTTCCTGAGATTAGCCTGTTCAAACAAACAATCAAACTCTTCAGCTTTATAATATTAGTATAGATAAATAATCCAACATGCCAATTACTTAAATACCAATAGTTAGAATTTTATTATCATTTTGATGATTTCAAATAGTGCAAGTGTGTCTACCTATTCTTATATTTTTGTATTTTTTTTTCAGACAACTTATCTACAACTACCCAGAACAATTATTTGCTGATGCTGGTGTTATGGCTATCGAACACGCAGACTTTGACGGCATTGAACGTCTGGCTCTTGTAACTGGTGGAGAAATTGTATCTACATTTGATTCACCCGACAAAGTCAAGCTGGGACACTGCAAAGTTATTGAACAGGTACTCATTGTTGAAACCAAGAAATTGATGTAATTTACTTTGTGTACATTTGCTCTACATTGTACACTGAGTTGGGTGCTACCAACATTTTAAACAAAAAAATGTTTGTAAAAATTTTGTTGAATGTTGTTTGTAAGAATTTTACAGTTTGTTACCCATAAATCTGTTATGAGCACTAGGTATTGTTAAATAATTTTCATTTATAGCCTTCCTTCACATAATCTCCAAATGCAAATCTTATTTTTACTAAACTCGCGTCCGCCCGGCTTCGCCCATGGAACATGTTTACGTTTTCTCTCCATAAGAACCATCCTCGCACTTCAAGGAATATAATAAAAAAATAATTAACGAAATTGGTTCAGCCATTCTCGAGTTATGCGCTTACCAATACATTTTTGCGATTTATTTTTATATTATAGAAAGATAATAATTATTTTTATTTAATCTTGGCAATATTATAAAGGTGCTAATCGGAGACGAGTGCCTCATCCGTTTCTCGGGCGTGGAGCTGGGCGCGGCGTGCACGATCGTGATCCGCGGCGCCACGCAGCAGGTCATCGACGAGGCGGAGCGCTCGCTGCACGACGCGCTGTGCGTCCTCGCTGCTACTGTCAAGGAACCTAAAGTTATCTTTGGAGGAGGTATGTTGTCTTAAAGTATGTTTGTATGTGTGTGTGTGGTTTGTGTATTAAAACTTAAAAGTAAAAAATGAAAACGATAAGCTAATGTGAACTTAAAAATGTGTTAATATTTATACTTTTAAAGTTTTTTTTTTTTTTGTTATTTCAGCCAAAGTATTATTCTGTTAAATATAATATTAATTATTACTGCTGAATAAAGGATTGGTTTCTAATTGCTATTACGCCAGGACAGCGGCTTTTCAAATTCCCATACAAATACATGAAATTGTCTTCAACACTGTGCTAATTGAGGTATAACACATAAATAAATAAGATAAAGATATATACAATATTATTGTTTGCAACAGGTTCCAGCGAGATGTTAATGGCTGAAGCGGTATCGCGCGCAGCGACCCGCACGGCCGGCAAGGAATCGGCCGCCGCTGAGGCGTTCGCGATTGCCCTCCGCCGCCTGCCCGCCGCCGTCGCTGACAACGCGGGCTACGATAGCGCCGATCTCATCGCCAGGCTGCGTGCGAATCACGCGCAGGGCGAGAACACTATGGGACTTGGTGAGTGGGAATTCTTACTAGTACATCTCCGCTTTTGTTAGGTACTTGCGCGCTAAGTACCTACCGCTAGCTCGGCCGCGGGCGGCCATGACTGCGATGGCTTACCGACAGTCTATTACGTGGCATGCGTTCGAATATTTATATTCTCTATATTGTACAAAAGTATTATGCTAAAAGGATTTTTTTAGTAATAACTGCGTAAAATAATAAATGAGACATTTTAATGTTCAACTTTACTTGCAGACATGGAGAACGGCCGTGTAGGTGACATGAAGAAACTCGGTATCACAGAGTCCTATGTGGTCAAGCGTCAAGTATTACTATCAGCGGCTGAGGCGGCCGAAGTTATTCTTCGCGTGGACAACATCTTAAAAGCAGCGCCTCGTCGTCGTGGCCCTGATCGTCGTCCTTGCTAAATATTTTAAAGTTTTTGTAAGAGAACCGTAATAAAATTAATGATCTTGTAACGTTATGTGAAAGTATTTGGTGCGAAAGTATAGGAGAATATAATATGTCACGGATGGTTCTCAAAGTTTTAATATACTAATTTCGTTTGTCACCTATTATTAATTGAACTGTACAGTGTTCTCTTACATTTTTACTACTGCAAATTTTGCTTATATGTCTCTCGTTTAAAATGTATTAATTAAACTTAAAAAGTATATTTGTTTTATACTGTAACAATGATAGGTTCCCTTCTAGTGAAGCTAGCTGGCATTTTAAGTTAGAAGATAATATTTTATTTCACAATTAATTTAGCTTCTATGTTTGGCTGATGTTGCCTTATGTATTTACTTAATAATAAAAAATTCACAAACATGCTTTCGTTTTCTTTCATCTTTCCCTTTTCCATGCATTGGCAGACAGCTGACGCAATGCGCACTAAGGCTGCATAAAAAATAATCTTATAGTACCTATTACTAAAAAAAATGTTTTTGTGTTTAATTACACGCATTGAATAATTCATTACTTTGCTATAAGAAATATTATAGTCGATATTTTGTATTTATATCCTATCCTACAAATATAAATGCGAGTTTGTGAGGATGGATGTATGTTTGTTACTCTTTCACGGGAAAACCACTGAACGGATTTTGATATTACTTGGCGGTGATGTAGCTTATGTATCAGAATAACACAAGCTATAGAAATATTTGTGTTTGCCCACGGGTTCGGCCGCGGGTGAAACCGCGCAGAACAGCTTGTATTATGTAAATGTTAAAGCGTAGGTACCTAGTACAGTGGGTAAAACACCAACGCATATTATAATGTATCTATTTATAGAAAACTGAATATGTTAAGTGTTTCATCCAAAACAAGATTCCATTTTATTTGATAAATTTAGCAATTTCAATCCGAGATAATATAATTTACCTTTATTATTTGATTTGTCCCTCGCACTGTTTTACGTCCTTACAATAAAAGCTTTAACCTTATCTGAACCTTTTCATATTTAAACGACCGTTTTTCCACGTCCATATTTACAAATACTCTCGTATTTGCTTATTTTTTGTGAAAAGATCCCTAATATTTACTAAAAAAAGAAGGGTATTGTATAGACATAACAATACAATTACCCCGTGATACATAATAAATATAAGATTATCATTTCATAAAAGCTTCCTATGGAGTATTCAGATCCCAGCGTCAAGGAAAATATTAACTATGTTGCTAATAAAAAAAGGAATTGGGTTTTAAATAATTTTATGAGCTTTTATGCCTATTTACGTCACATACGCACAATAAAGGGACGGATTTGTGAAACCAATTCTATTATTATCCTACTTCATAAGATATAAGTAAATAATAGATAATACTCTTCTATTTTTATATCTGATACAAATATTTTTGAGAGTACAGTGATTTTTTCGTGATTTTATATATCTAAAATCAAAAGGGCGATTTGAGGATGAGGTTAATATAATATTATGATAGGCATAACTTAAATATCACTAAGATTAATAATAATGGTATAATTACAATAAAACATAAGTAGTCGCTTTCCGTCGTCTGTGTGTCTGTATGCTTACGCTTAGGTCTTTAAAATATCGCAACAGATTTTGATGCGGATTTTTTTAATTATGTAGAATGATTCAAGAGGAAGGTTTTTGTGCATGAATTATTAGAGCTTAAACAAAGCGGGCGAAGCTGCGTAGTCTACTTGATAAGTTGAAAATGGCGTAAAATAGAGATAAGTCTCTTAAAAATACGTGCGATAGCTCATTTGATTCGGAATGACGTCTAGAAAAATGTATCGGAAATATTTTTTTTAAATTAACAAAAAACTAGAAATTTCTAGTTTTTTTTTTGTTCAAGTTACTTAACTTGAAAAAATTATTATAAACAAAGTATTAAAATTTTTTAAACTTTTATGGCGCGATCTTGTTAAGTATATTTATATGAAGGGCTCCACGAAGTGAAAAATTTTACCGACAATTATTTAAACATTTTTTTTAATGTGCAATAAGGACGGAAGTTCGAAAAAATTTCGTTAGTTAACATTTGTGTAATTTGTTGAAAAATTAACTTTAAGTAAAATTTCCAACGGGAGCAAATTCTTTGAAGTGTTCGGAATACACCATAATTTTTTTAAATTTTTAAATTAATATTTAATACCTTAAAAAAAATAATTAGTGTGACGTGCCCGGTTTTGAACCCGCGCGCGCTAACTAAAAATGCCGCGCGGAGGCCTATTTTCAGCGTTAAATTAAAATTATAAATAATGGAGATAGAATTCCGGGAGTCGGGAAATTTTCGTTGGAAATTTCCTCCTCTTTAAGAATCTTTTTTCAAAATTTCTGAAATGTTAATAATTTCGGAGTTATTAACAATAAACGAAATACCTTTTTTTTGCAACTTAATTTGTTTATAACTTTTGCAATTTTTTGTGTGCTAATACACATTTCCGATAAATTTTTCTAGACGTCATTCCGAATCAAATGAGCTATCGCACGTATTTTTAAGAGACTTATCTCTATTTTACGCCATTTTCAACTTATCAAGTAGACTATGCGGGCAGAAAGCTAGTAATGTATAATTTCTTAAACTGAGTAGGTAGGTAGGCACAGAGTTTTATTTTTAGGTGCAAAACATGTATCTATATAATATGTATATAAAAATGAAACCCGTTTTCCTTGGTCACGGCATCACGCGTGAACGGGTGGACCGATTTTGATAATTTTTTTTTATAATATTCCTTGAAGTACGAGGATGGTTCTTATGGAGAGAAAACGTAAACGTGTACCACGGGCGAAGCCGAGGCGGACCGCTAGTAAGATAATAAATCTCATTTTAAATCGATTCCAAATTCTCCAGATTTATACGGAACATGTACCTATACAAGTAACAAGAAAGAGAAGAACAACAAAGGGAAACAAATAAGTATAAATTAAGCCATAAAAGTAAAATATTTTTTTCAAAGGGAACCCCAACTAGAAGATTGTGTTACGTGAGTTGCTCGAACAAACCTTTTTACATATTGCCTTACATTCTCTTAAGGCGAATCGGTGTTAGCACGACACGAAACTGACAGTTCGTTCATTTTTAACACGCACCCTTTCTACCACGTCGGGGACAACAATTTGGATAAATGGTTCATTCTCTGGCAACTCACTAAATTATTCAAACTCATCTCTTCCATCGTTTCTTAACATGACAAGGAGAGGATTGGACGATAAAGTGGAATATTTAGAGAGTAATCACGTACGCAACATACAAACGAGTTATTGTGCATTACGGCACTTCGTATTTTTACATTTGTCTTTCATGTTTTAATATTCTGAAACACGGCATACCTATATGTAGTTATAGCCTGTGATTCTCAATTCTCATAATGATATTTTTTTACATTTGGTTGCTTTTAGAAATTAGAATAGGTATCTTAAGTGTAACTTCAGAAACTGGTGCTAACTATTATTATATTTATTTATTAACTAGCAGTTTGCCCCGGCTTTACACGTATAGATTTTTTTGGGTTCCGAACCACAGAAACGAAAACGTAGTTTTGTATTCACTTGTACCATGGTCATCGATCTGCCTCGCGAGGCTGTTGACGCTGGTCTGTGCAAGGACCACCTTAGTCTTATTTATTAAAATGAGAAATGAATTATAAAAAGTTTATATCGTCCAACATGAGACACACGTAAAGCTACATAATATGACATGTATGCGGCTTGCACTGTAACTTTCTCCTATTTAATAATAATTAACTCAGTTGGTAATATTTTTATTTCAAGCCTCAAGGGAATGATATCTATTTACTCACAAAGCATCGCTTAATAAAACAATAGCTACTTAAGTGGGTGCTTTTAGTTAAAAGCATTTCATTAAAAAGCAGACGCTGAAAAACTAGGCATTCGAGTGAATAATGTTAATTAATGACGAATGTTTGTAGTTGTTGAAATGTTCCTGAATGCCACACAGGTCGTTCCGCAAAAAGTACCTGCAACGTAATTGCGAGTCGGAATGAAGTTATAAGCCTCTTCGTTCATTATAGAATCCGTGCGCTGTTCGACGATATTATCACAGTATTACAATAATATTATTATGTGGTCATTAAATGTACTAGATACATAGTTATAAATAAATTTTATAAATATTCAAGGAGATATAAATATGCAATTATAGTAACGAGAATTTGGTATTTTACTTTGTGCCATATATTCAACGTTAATCCTTTTTTTGTGATGATGAGATGTTTGTTAGATAGTTTATCTTTCACGCAAAGAAAAATTGAGCTTGGATAAAAAAAGGATAAAATATTGATTATAGATTTGAGTCTAGTATAGTCTCTAAGAACATATAATATAAGCACATAGGCCACCTTTTATTCGGTTATCTAATCAAAGTTCGCCTCAGATCTTTAAGTAGATACTATTTGAATATTCGCAGAGAAATGATTACAATGTCTTTAATGATGCTACAAATCTCGATCCTTTATACCGCTGAATAAGTGGTAATTATGAAGCCATTGTAATCCAAGTAAGTTAAGAGTTTCGTCGAAATAGTTTCTTTTCTTCTCGTTTATCTTTCTTAAACAGTGGAATTGGCTCGGGATTTAGGGAGATAATTACTTTGTTAGGTTGCCGCTATTATAGCTAAATAAACACACTGTGTTTCCTGTAAACTTCCACACATACCTATGTGTACAAACTTAATTATTGTACCTACCAATACATAATATATCATAAAATATTATGTATTGAGTTTTTTTTATATGTATTTGGTTGATTGGTATAATAATTATTCATTCTAAGTTCATTAATACTGATATTCCGTAATACGTGTTATCATATCGGTTTTTAATTAATTGCGCTCGCACAAATGTTGTCACACCGTCACTAGTTATTGATATGATATTTTATATGGATACATCGATATTCAGATTACTGTATGTAAGCTCTAATTGGCCCAGTTTGGTTGGACAGAGATCGCACCACTAAATAGAGATTTGCGCGGGACTAATCCATGTTGATCCGGGATATCCCAGCGGCATACCTTTACATAAATGACCCAATATCGTTACTCTTTGAGAAATTTAGCTTCAGCCCTTGACCTTATTTGTAAAAAGAAAGGACTTTTTCGTAAAATTGAGAACGAATTTTGTGAAACTCTATGTTTTAAACAACTAGTGGGTACTTAATGTACCTATAAATAGTTAAATTAATATTTAGATAATAAATGAATATAGAGACTAAATGAAACAAAAAATTACTTCATTATGTCAACATAAAACAATTCAATAATAATATACTGCCACAGACAAAGTTGGATCCATGTTGGATCATATAATTTCAGATTCTATGCCTACAATATAATGAATAGATGACTGACTAGGTACATCTGTTTTACGAGATAACATACATTTGAGATTGTGAGCTCATCCTTCAAATTATTCAGTTATAGAGTTCGCGACAAGGCGGGAACTTATTTATACATACTAAGCGCGACAGTATAAGTTTCCTAAGTACCTGATATTGTTTTAGTTGGTAAGTCGCGCTACTGGGAGCCTGGCATACAGTTTTGGCAGCTGCTCGGTACATGATGTATGCGAGTGTCACGTAAGAGATTATTTCTTGGCACTAAGACATGGCGCCCGCTTATACAATTGTTTGCTTAGCTGCTTTACGTAAATGTGACTTGATATGTGCTTATCTGTGGTGTAAGGATTAAAGTGTTTCCTTGGGTGTCAATTTTTCTTATTTTTATATTTGTTTAGAAAGCTTGAGCTTCTACGCTTTCACACGAGAGAGTCGGTTTCATTTGAGACTTTTTATGCAAGAGCGGTATTTTGTACCACTATTCTATAATTATATTTTAATTATTTTTAGAAAATTGTTCTTATTTTGGTTAGGAATAACAATAACCTACTTCTAGGATATGTTAATTCTATTACTTAGTTAAATATTCATCAGCTGAAATCCAAGATATGTCAATCTAGCAATCAATGTAGTCTACTTGGCACGTATAGGTTTTAGAAGCTCATGTTCATGCAGAACGTCACATAGGCTCCGTCCGTGAAATTGAATTAGCAACTCATTAGTGACGCCAATAAAACAACACAAGCCTACCCGCCCACTCTACGCACAATGTAGTAACAACCTAAGTGTAATATATCGTGTTTGCTTTGATATTCCCTTCATCAGTATATATTTCCTTTATGACTCACTGGTATAGTGCTTAGGTTACTTCAGGTTTTTAAATAAAGCCCTCAACTTCAAAATCTGAGAAGAAAAATAGTCCTTAACTTATGTTCACAATTTTCTACTATGGTACGAAATTTCCGTTAAACACACATAGCTGCAGTCTTACAAACTGAACAGTGAACAGTCATACCTATAGTAACATAGCTAGGTGATAGCTAAAACTAAATTTATAGCGGCCCTTAAGTTTGCTCACTTGAGAGTTTGTACTTGGAAACTGAAATAACTCCTGCGCAATTCAATTAGTGTTCCCGGAGATCGAGTTGCCCCATTCCATTATAATATTCAGAACGTACATATGGGTCTATATTATGTGAAGAAAAATAATCCAAACAGCCCATACAATTTTTATGTTGTTTTGTTGCTACATAGAAATTACCTATATACCTATATATATACCTGAAATAAACCTAAGTAAAACATTGTACCTACGCATGATAAATAATACCTGCTTTACAAATAATTTTCTTCGAATTTATTTAGTTCTGTAGTATAAGTCATTAAAATCTATAGCGATCATAATTTACGAATGAAAGTTTGTGTATGTCACAATATTTCAAACCGGCGAAGCGCGATTCCCCAGAGCGGGCGAGGGTAAACTCTTGCGAATTATAGGCACTTAGTTTAAGCGATGGCCCGTAGGGATTCTATTTGTTTCGTTACACTGACTAAACATCAAACGTACGAAAAATATACATTTAATTCCTTCATTTAGCCGCTGTATGTGTTAATTAGATACTTCTCACGTAATCAGTCCAATCAAGACATTTTGCTTCTGGAGCGCGAGTGAGCACAAACGTTAATTTACCTAATGTATCTCGTTTAAATTGAAACAGCACTCTGAGCAGCTCGTGAATAATTTAAGCATTACATCTAAAGGTGATTGCTTTCGTGTTTATTTGTTATTAATATAATACGATTTGATGCCATACACCGTTCACGGGAGATGTTCGTAATGACTTCTCTTAATATAAATTAAAGCAATTAACACTGCTCGGCTGGAAATGTACATTTTAATAAATATACATAAGCTTTTATGTATGTCGTATGGTAAATTCGAGGTTTCATAAATTCGAAATTAATTCTTTCATTAACATTTTGATACATACTTAAACATATTTAATTAAATCAACAATGCAGTTATTTTGATATATATATATAGGAAGGTATACAGTTAGTTATCTAACTAGCTTTTCATTGAGGGATAAAAAAGGTTGCAAAACTGTTTAGAATTGCATAATAATATTTATTCATTATGTATGTTTTTGTAAATTGTATGGAATGAAAGTAAAAAAGGACCATCCTTTTGAATACTTACCCTAGATATAAACAAAAAAAAGATAATATTAAACTAAAAAGTGTTATTATCTATTATGTATTAGATAAGAAAAGAAATGAAATGCGTTTTAAAAATAAATATTATAAACGTTAAAATGAAGCAATTATGTAATTTTAAAACCTCTATTTAAGATTTTACTTTGATTTTATGAAAGCAACCAACATCGTACATTTTGCCGTATTGTCTCTAAATTCTAAATACTTTAAGGGTTACTTTATTAGTGCAATGTCGCTTATTGCAATGAAACAAAATGCTGGAAGAGGTTTATAATTTATACAAGTTTGGAAATGACTGTGTTGAAACTTGAAAGTTATGGAATAAAAAGTTGCATTTCAAAATACCGTGAAAAGTGAATAGGCTTCAATTTCTCGAAATACTGAAGCATGTGAAAAAAATCGATAAATAAATTATTTCGCTAGTTATTATCATAATAGTATCATAAGCACACGGACGTCCAACATAAAACTTTTATAAACAGGTATTTAAATATTTTAAATAACTTAATATTATGGCTTTAAAATAAGGTTATTTTTTCACTATGTAGGTAGGTTTGTGTTTATATTTGTTTATAGGTGCAACATACGAATAAAAAGGCAGACATCAATTAAAATAAAAAAATCACATTTTTTTCGTAGAGCAAGTAGACTAGATCATAGATCCGCGCGCTTCGCTCATGAGACGTTTAAAATACATTACAACTACTGAGAACTACATTTTTATTAATGTTACGCACAAACAACAACAAATTGTAATTTATGAAAAACAACAGAAAAAATATTAAATGTCGAGAAATATTAAATTAATAAAATGTCACTTTACGTACAAGAGTTATTTAGATCTGTGGTGGTCCTGTCGCGACAGTGTTCCAAGTTAATGTTGCGTGTAAAGTTATGGCCCAGTTTCAGAACTGCATGCTCTAACTTCGCGGGGGCTATATGAGTTCCCAGAGAAATTCATGTCACGCACTGTTAATTTCAACATAGCTGCTAAATTTTTTGATAAAATCTAGTTTATTAAACAATGTTGATAATAAATTTTATACAAATTTTATGTTAAAACAGCTGTTAGCTTGTACGCTTTCTTTAGAGAAAATCAAGACTGGTATTATTCAATTTTTAATTGCATGCTGAATTCAAGCTTGACCTCTTTTAATTCTTTAGTCTCTCTTTACTTTTTCAAGCACCATTTGCATTCTAGAACAAAGTGTAACTAGTTATTTTGAATAAATAAAAATCTGAAGTCTCCTTTTACTTTGTGGTGATATGTTCATTGATAATGTTTTATGTACACAAACTCTTTGACGGTCGATCTGATAGTTTTAATAAGATCAAGATTGTTTGCTGTTCTATCAATAAGAATGTACCTACATATTTAAAAAATGAAAATTCTACATATGTTTTAGTTTACTTCATAGTAGCACTTTGCCCTCATATGTATCTATTATGATGTTACGTATAAATTCACACCATTTTTTATTTTTTATCAGTCCCACACGTATAATGAGAGAGAACTCTACAAGTGTGAAAAAATGGATAAGATCTGAGAAGCTCAGGTTTTTTCTGTTCACTTCTTTTTGAGGTTAGAGTACAATCCTTCAGCTTAGTAGACGTTAATTGCTTCGTGAGAACTCTTACACCTGTGCCTAATGGGTAAACGTAATAAACAAAACAATTGACTTAAATTTAAGTGGAATATAATGTATACATTGTTATTTTGTTTATCTTTAAAAATAAAACCTAATTTGGTTTTTTTGAACATAATCTACTTGTTATTCTAGAGAGCTGGGAGGCCAATTTAAAATGACACGGGTCTTAGTTTACAAGTCTGTAGATGTGAGTGGGATGTTTATTGGCTCAGGTATTTTCTTCTAGCGCCTTTCAGTATACATTTCGTTCATGTAAATATACTTACCTAAAACAATAAAACTATCGATTGTGTGAATATACGTTGGAAGGTAACTAGAACTTTACGATCGACGATAATATAATTTACTATTGTATTTTAATTTTACAAATTAAAATAAAATTGATACGGAGACGGCTTGAGCAATGATAAAGAACATAGGATAGCAGATAGGTTTATCCCCGAAATCCCACGGATACGGGTTGTACTGGATGTACCTATGCGTGTTTTTCTATGAATACACTGGTGAAGCAGCGGGCGTAAAGCTTTCATTGACAAATAAGATTAGATAAACTTGATGTTTCTATTTTATGGAATTCATGGACAGGAGTGTTTTAAAAAATGCATTTTATTTCGAGAAAAAGAGAAAAACAGTACTAAATTGAGTATCTTTTATGATAACAAAAGATGCAATATATTTGTAGCTTATATCGCTACAATATTTAAAATTGGTATCGTTTCATCCATTGGTATGGATGTTATTGCATTACAAAATGCCGCCTCGGGGACGCGTTAAGTAAAATATTAAAGTAGATGACAATATTTTAAGAAGAATAGCTTTATTTTAAAAGAGCACTACCATAAATTCCACCCCACTGCAATAACGCAGGACGTTGTATATGTGATCTGAATTCAAAACGAATCTCATTTGTGTTATGAATGTTTTATTAATTCTATTGCGTATGCAAAGGTTACTAAAATATAGATTGTGTAAATAATTAGGTGCATCTAAATTGCTAAAAATGCTTATTTGTAAAAAATTAAAACAATTTGTAAATATGCTGGTGAAATTCAATAAGAGTCAAAGTAGAGTTTAGTTAATTTATTTAAAATATAAGTACTATCTAACCATTAACCATTACGTACCATGTATCAAAAACATAATACATACATATATATGCATATGAAGCTAATAAAATCTCTTAATTTTAATTGGCCAAATAATAATTTATTTGACGACTGTTTACAAAAATGTTATACCTAAGAAAATTAAAGAAAACTTCCTCGGAAAAAAGTTGTGACTCAGGGCGTTTTAACTTGTGGGCTGTGGCCAAGTAGTCGTATTAAATTCCAATTCAAAGATTTTTTGTGCAAATTCTAATTATTTTTCAAGTAATCTAAAAATACTTTAAGTTTATTAACAATTTCTTATGCCTACTTTTCTTTTTGAAATCTAAGAATCTTCCTACCATTCTAGCTTTAATGTTTTTGAAATTACAACGTGGCACAACTAAAGCATAAAAATGTTACCAACTACTTAAAACGTTTTTAAAATTGACCAATGTATTAATATTGAAGAAAAAGCTATAAAACTACGAATTCGATTTAATCCCAAATCGGTGGACGATTTGACATTATTGTCACAGAATTAGTTCTGATATGCGGCTGAACAAACGTTCAGCATGGTACACCAACAGCAACCTGTTTTGAAGTTAAATTACTAAAGTTTGACAAGTAGTTCGACTCACTGAACTACACTAGCAATAATTGTAGGTACCTACCATGACGAGACGAGAGGAACGTATATATGGTTTTATATCGGGAAAGAAAAGTGTACATACCTACCTACTACGTATTTATATTAATTAGCTAATTAACTAATAAAAATAAAATGCATTAATACAATATGGCTAGGCTATTGAAAAGGATACGCTTGTCATAGATAATTCTTTTAAAAAGTAGTTCCCAGAAGACGAAAGTTTTAAGTAAAGTTGAATATGGACCTGTGGAAAGAAAAACATACCTACGTATGTACCTACTCCTATATCACTTATATTAAATAGATACTCTAACACTAAGTGCTCATTAATTTAGTGCAATAGATACCTCTAGTTGTAAGGTCCAATAAAATATTTTTCCCAAGAGGCCCCCACGTCGCGGTCGTTCTGAAATTGAAACCGGAGATAATCTCTTTCGAGCGATTTCATCCATTTTATACTTTTCATTAAATTCAACTGAAGTCGTCGCAGATGGTCTTCGTAATTCTAAATTAATCCGAGACTTATTACATTGTAATTAACGTTTTTGACCAAAATAGACTTTGTCTCACGAATTATGAATGAGGACGCGAATTGTCATAATTTTGCTGTAATGAAACAGCCTTATATGTTCCTCAATTTCATCAAAATATGAATGACAGTTTCTATGTTTCAGATTGCTCCAGTTGAATAACATAAATCGTCTCTATTAAATACGGTTGCTAGTAACTATCAAAACGAAACTATATCAACGCAGTAGATTTTAATGAAACAATAATTTCCATTGCAGCAGAGCAATAAATTGGCGATGCGTTTTCTCTATATAATATACTTGTGAATGGAGGCCGTGGACCGACCCGCATGATATTAATTTCTACGAAGTTTCCAGGCACCAACAGGCTTATAAGATTAGAATAATTTTCTCGTTCCGAGGACTTCCCGCGAACGCAACCAGCAGTTTAATTAAAACTAACAGTTGTCTCACACAGTCTTATCCGGCAATTTGCGAGGTATTACAGGCCGAACTTTCTCCACAAATTATCTTGACTCCATTTAACAAAGCGGTTATGTTAATACCGTCTCATCAGATTCACTAAGAGATCTTTTTTCTTGCGAGCGGTGTGTGTCCAATGACGTTGTTAAGGTAAAATATTGCGTTTAATTTAAAATTTCTAACATACCTATTATGGTACAATATGTTGGTAATGAGTTTGTTAAACATAATATGGGCAGATCTAAGTGGACAACAGACACATAAAGCTGATTTAGAATTTTGTATAATAACACAAATGTTAACAAATGAATCAAAATATATCCGACGTGGCGTCATCTCTCCCCTCTTATCTGTGTGTGCTTTTATCTCTAGGTATAAAAATAAAGGAAGAAATATCGTATTTTTAGCAATACCCTTTGCGTATGAATGCTATGAAATATGAATTCAATCTCACAAAACATATTATTCTGTTATTACCAAACGTTTTGACATTACCTCTTAAGTGATACGACTACGAATGCATTATATAATAAACCATGTTTATTGTTGTATGAAAATGTAAAATGGATATGAAGAATAATTGTATTTACAAACGTATAATAGTAATTATTTTTTTGCAATCAGCACAAACAACTTTTATCTAGGTTAATCACACGTGCTATCTACCCACACATACTCCTAATAATCATTAATACAGTAAACAGGAAAAGTGTAATAACAAAGTCAATATTTACTACCGTTATAAAAGGCCCCGGAAGGGAAGACGCAAGCAAATAATTTTCTCGTAAACCCTCACACGTGTCTTGCGTCTAGCGCAAATTTGTGACGGAGACGCTGATCCTCTGCAATCTGTCCCGAACAATAAGTCGGTCTCTAACAAAAGCCGGCCATTTGAACAAGTCGGAAACTTTTGTAAGTTGCGCTCTAACTCTGCGGCTCTTGGCAACAGTCGCGGATCGCACAATGGCAGGAATAATCGTTAAGATCATAAGAAAGAGCATTACAAAAACAACGACGCACTTCTGCCAGTATTACTTAACATTATGCCAGTGCCAACTAATTTCTTTAATTCAATTTGATAAGTTTCAAACAAGATTGTATAAAATCCTACTTTCGGTTGCGACTCCCTTTACACTAAAAAATAATTTAAGTTATGCTTTAATGTGTTAACAAAATTACCTACAAGTTTATAAGTAAATAAAAGTATGCTTACGTAAATTTAAGTTTTTGACTTTGTAAAATTATTTCTAACAAACATAACCATAGTTAGTTCTAAAAACCTTTCTGAATTACTTAGTGTAAATTTTTTACCTGTAGAACACTATATTTTTATTAGGTACTTTATAATTTATACCTAATACCTATGCCGTGGCAACCGTAATTCGTCCTCTAAGTCATTAAAAGTATGAAAGTAATAATTTTTATTGTCCGAAGGTACGTCATAAATTATTTGATAGACCTTATATGACGTCAATTTCTGAATTGTGCGTGGTGTTCCACAGTATAAAAGGCTTCAGAGTGATATTACAGAGACAAGATGAGGGCAACACTATCCAGTGTCACTTCCGGCGTCCGTCACGTGGGAACGACTTCCGGTGAGGCGCCAGTCAGCTCCATACTTACAATCACTTATTTTTACTTATCTTGACTTGAGTCACAAAATTTGTTTAGGGGATATTTGGTGTTAATTATTAATGCAATGAAGATTAGAATTTTTTTTTATTTGTTTGTATACGTATGTATATTAATAAGTAAACTAGATTAGAGTGGCTAGTTAATCCAATTTATAATTTTTTCCAATAATTTAAAAATTCAAACACTTAAATATTATTAATAGAATTATGATTTATTTTTGTTTTTTTTTTATCAAAAATAAATCATAATATCAAAAATTAATATCAAACGAACATAGAGCTAGACCTAGAGGAAGAGCATTCTTTCGTTATCTTTTAGTGTAAAATCGTATTCAGTATTGTTCAGTATTAGAACATTGCAAATAATATTTTCGAATGCAATAAGAACAACTGAAGAACGCTCTACGCCCGTTGACACTAAAAGAATTTGACAGATTAGAATGAGCATTCGCTCGTTTGATGTAAATGCACCGTTATTTGATGCAAAGCAATTTTTTTTATATTTTAACACCACATCCTGACGATCTAATTTCTTTAATTTTATCCGATTAAAAAAGAAATTAAACTCCAAAATATTGTAGCGTAAAATTCAAGGTAAGAACTTCAACAAAAGCACACGAATTTGTCAAACACGAAAAGATTTGGCAAAATATTTGTATTCGAAATAAGCGAGAGTTATTAGCAGTTTAGCTGTGTTACTACGTTTTCCCGTATAATTTGTTAGCCGAGCTAAGACAGCATCTGGTTGGCAATCCCCCGAGAGTAGCTCGTTCCGCTGCTTAACGTCAATACGTGGTCTTCGTTAATCCTCCGACACCGGAGCAAAAGAGGCTTAAAGTAGATGAAATAACAGGAAACGACGAAATTACTAAACCGATTTTCTTATTAATTTTAAAATGAAAAGAAAATCCCGGAGTGTAAGTTTAAGTCAAATGTGTTGATCAGAAATATTTTATTAGGCACAAACAGACAGTTATACTAATTAAATTTATAAGGTAAGTATTATAGTTTGAATTATCTCCAAAACCTTAAGTACCTACACCTAAACTCTAAATTATATGCCATTCAAAAATATATAAGACAATGGAACATCCTGTATAGAGCCATTTAAGCTGAAAATTTAATATAAAGCTTTAATTTCCGCTGAATTTTTGTAACACCAAATTCATTTTTAATAAAAGCCCGTCACGTACTCTGTCATCGTATGTAATTTCCTCTTAAAATATCTTTACATAGCAGCAGTGACACAGGGCTTTAAACGTACCTATCTACTAATTGAACTTCGTTGAGCGTAAGTTTATATATTCTGTATGAACATAATTTCGTAGAATACCTACACAATAATTCGCCAAAATATCTGTCAAAAAACAAGTAATGCTTATTTATCAGACTGGTTTTATTAAATATCGTCAATCATATTTTTATTAGTTTTGTTTTGACACGTTTTTAGGATTCCGTTTATATTGAAACGTTTAAAATCCACTCTTACAAACTTGGATTTAATATCTACCTGTTTATGAGATTCTGTGCGTGTTAGCTACATAGCATATTTTTCAACATGAAAGGTCGAAATGCAATTTCTGCAACATATACACTATGAACATATTATTTAGATAAAATTTACTTTTACATCTTACACATTGAAAATCATGCAACAACATAAATCATAAATAACAACACAAAATAATATAAGAATATGCAAAGGCTTAAATTATACTTATCCACACTAGGTTGATGTTTTTAATTAAGTCAAGTTTTTTTTTATATTATTAAACAAATTAAATTATAAAATTAATTTAAAGTAACTATATAAATAAACTATTTAATTAACTGAGTTTATTAGATTGCTACAATCAGGTTACCTAATTGTAAAATACCTCAACAAACAAATTAAGCAAACGTAAAAGTATGCAGCCCATTAAATAAACTAAATATTAAATACTTTCTTTATTTGTGTATTTATGTAATTGATGTCTAAATCGGAGGTTTTGTATGCGTGTTGTTCAAGTTGACTGCCACAGAGCACGCCACATTGCCTGTCACACTATCGACTTACACCCTGTTAAATCTGGCTCAATATTTGTAAAGCCTATTCATTACATTTGTACATTTTTTATTTTATCGTTTCCTCTTGTTGTATCGCTGTTATTTTTAGGGCTATAAACAATTTAAGGCCATTGTTGTCTATTGAACGATTTCAACATTTTTTAACCTACTCGTATACGATCTACTTACGTATATCTAGGGTTTGGGAATTCTCGACAATTTCAACGTCCCGGGACACGAGACAGGCTACGATCAAAGTCCCGGGACTTCCCGGGACTTCGAGACTTTTTTTAATTATAAAATTTGAACTTTGATTTCTGGTGAAACGTATTAATAAAAAGGGTTTTTTTTTAAATCAACATTTATTAAACATAAAATATAATCACAATAGTTATAACTTTAATATGTCAAATAATTGGTATGTTTATTCCTATAATCACAGATTAACTTTTAATTTAAAACAATTATTAAATATTATTATAATAAAAGAAACTTAGTAACAATCATACTAACTTTAATATCATGTCATAATCATATTAATCATAATTTGGTAATTTTTATAATCACAGATTTGTTTCCTTATCTGTAAAACAGACTTTTGAATCAGTCTTTCAAATTATTAATCAGTTAAAAAAATAAAATTACTTTGATTTTATAAAATAGGCTTTTAAAAAAATCAGAGCATTAACAGCTTTGTCCGACAATCTGCTTCTGATTTTTGTAATAACGCCACCGGACAAGGAAACCGACTTCTGTTGAAAATGAGAGAGTGTCTCTCATTTTCAACAGAAGTCGGTTTAATTGAGTTTAAGGCTTTATAAAGTAGTTCTAAATTTTATGTATGAAGTATGTAGACCAAGTAATTATTCATTACAGTAACAGATGGCGCTAGCTAGGCTCATGCAATGCTTTGAAAATAAAAATTAATACAATACATACGACTATCGTGTCTCGTCTCGAGTCTCGACCCAAAAGTCCCGGGACACGAGACAACGAAATTTACAAAAAGTCCCGGGACTTCGAGACACGAGACGTCCCGGGACCCAAACCCTACGTATATCCAACTTTGATATATATTTTTCAATTGGTATAAAACGACGTCGAAAATCAATCTAGATTTCAGAACTCGACACCATGGATTGACACATAGTGTAAGGCGTGAAATCTGTGAATAGTGTTCGGAATTGAAAGAAAATCTAATTTGGATTTGAGGGATTACACCGGGACTTGTTTCAGTCTGCAGTGCATTGTAGGGCTATTGGTGTTAAACATCTTGTTTCAATTGAATTTCTTGAAAATAAGAACCTAGTAATCCATTATATTATGTATTCGTATAATGGCTACAAATAACAGAGTCTCGTTAATAAAGATATTTCATAAAAATGACTATCTATGGGATATTATGATCAGAAATATCCCATATAATATGGTAAGATATGAAATGAATAACATTTGCCAAATGCCAAAGTCCGAACAAAGTTAACTGCATATATCATATTGGTCGTGGGAGACCTTTTATTTTTGTCTGGACAGTGACATGTGGCCCTCGAATGTTTTACAGCTTTATTGAAATCGTAAGAATTTTCTCCTTTCCCGCTGAAATAATAATTAGAATATAACTTATTTGCGAAATGGAAGGTTAATGTTATACCTATTACAATTTTTTAGAGTTAAACTTTGAAATTTACGTTTGTATAGATAATATATTATAAGAAATAACACGCAAGGCCGGGCACAAATATTAGTTTGAAATGTATTAAGAATGTACTGCGATTCTACACAGCTACCTAATTGATTAACAAATCGCAGCAAGTCAACGACTATTAGCAAAGTGAAGGTAGTTGGGTCAAACGTCGTATAAACAACGTCCGAGCCCCTAGGCACGATCCGTACGATTGCGCCACGAGTCAAAGGAAAGCGGCAATTTATAGTATTCGACAGCTAAGCATGTTCTGACAGGTGACAGTGACAGCTATATTGACAACTATTCATCCACAAAAATATTAAATCAAAAGTTACGTCTAACACGGCCATACTGACAAACGTACGTCCTCGTACGCCTTTTCTCGTATTACAATACAACGGTAGTTCATCTCGGGATTTCAAAAACACACTGCCTCGGCCACACTGACCATACTTTTCTACGCACTCGTTAGTAAAACAGCGACTAGACAATACCTCAACGCTCAAATCCGACTAGCGAGTCAACTCACTACGGACATACAGACGGCGACTTGACGGTATATCTACGCTCGTACGACTAGTGAAATACATCACTACGATACGTCAGCGACTAGACAATACCTCAACGCTCAAATCCGACTAGCGAGACAACTCACTACGGACATACAGACGGCGACTTGACGGTATATCTACGCTCGTACGACTAGTGAAATACATCACTACGATACGTCAGCGACTAGACAATACCTCAACGCCAGGGTTCGACTAGCGATTTGAATCACTACGAGCCAATAACAATCATCGTCAAAAAAATTCGGCACATGCTTCGGGACACCACTCGCCACGCCAGGGCACCATATTATGCTGTGCCGCGGCTTGAGTCTTCTTTCCGTAGTCACCACAACGAGTTTCAACTCGTATCGACCACTAGGCAGGATGTTCACTACTTCGTAGGGCCCTCGCATCCCTGAATCTAATTTACCTGTGAACTGAGAGGTTTTTATTACAAACACTGGACCGCAGCCCAGATAGCACACACAATTTCTTCGATGGACTACATTCCCGTTACAATAATCCACGTAACAAACTTTTACTTTACACAACGCACGAGAAAAAAAAACACAAATGCCAGTTACAAAACTACGTAAACATAAACACATTTAAAAATAGTGGGCTTGAATTCTATCCCAATTCTGATATAAGAAATAACACGCAAGGCCGGGCACAAATATTAGTTTGAAATGTATTAAGAATGTACTGCGATTCTACACAGCTACCTAATTGATTAACAAATCGCAGCAAGTCAACGACTATTATAGTCCTTTTCACCTATGATGATTCCTGTGACACTTCATCGTGTTCCGAATTACGTATTTTATGTTTAAAACGCCAAAATAATTTTAGTGCATAATATTTTTATTTTATGGCGGCATTATTACCAAAAATATAAAAATGAAACATCTTAAGCTTATAAATCAAAAACAGTATTGTTTAGTTTAATATAATGAAAAATAAAATAAAATAACACAAAAATATAATACCTACGCAATTCGTGTACATGAAATGGATCGTTGAAAAATCATAGAGTTGGAAAATCATATAATCGGCGCCCATCTTGTGATCGTTTGTCAATCGAGTCAATCGTCTGTACGAGTGCGTCAGCCTTGTATACAAGTTGCATTTTTATATTGATACTTTACGTGGTATTCTGTTATTGTTACTAATTGTTATTGTTGACTTTTTGTTGCTGTTGTTTGCTAAGTTTCCTTAGTTAATTGTTGTCGAAATGCCGAAAAAACTAATTTTGGTACTTTATTCAAATCGATTTCATTTCCATATAAAATATTATCGATTATCGGAAACAATTGATACGATTTGAGTAAAGGACATCTCTACACGTGCCAAAAATCGATGTGTCACAGAAATCATCTTAGGTGGAAAGGACTATAGCAAAGTGAAGGTAGTTGGGTCAAACGTCGTATAAACAACGTCCGAGCCCCTAGGCACGATCCGTACGATTGCGCCACGAGTCAAAGGAAAGCGGCAATTTATAGTATTCGACAGCTAAGCATGTTCTGACAGGTGACAGTGACAGCTATATTGACAACTATTCATCCACAAAAATATTAAATCAAAAGTTACGTCTAACAATATTTTAATATGCTTTGAATTCGCTCTTGTTTTTAGTTTTCGCACTTAAAAGCTGTTGTTATTGAAACGATACGCATTACATTTGTGTACACAAATGTGTAAACATTTCAACTGCAACACTTATTTTTTACTGACCCCACCACAGAATTACTTCTTAAAAATACTAAAAATACTCAGCATTAATACGATGCTTTTGCTTAGCATATTTTCTATTAGTCGATCGTACGTAATTAAAAGAGAACATGCTATTATGGCATAAAGTAAAGACATATAATGAAAAAGAAAATGAGTAGAAAAACGCCGACATCATTTATCTCATAATTCTATCAGAAAGCATACTGTGCTAGCGAGATGACGAGGGGAGCATAGATTGAATTAGCTTATCGAAGGAAACGAAACGACCCACCTTGCTTTATTTATGTGAGGAAGAAACGTAATCTTCCCATTATTATCACTTATCAGAGAACTATTAATGAAAGCAATAATTAAAGCTGACCTGAGTTATGTCTTAATGATAATTGTTGGCACCGAATATCTTATGCGAACGTTATTTATATTTCTTGTACTGTATTAGAGGTAGGTACTTTATGTTGGTTAAAATAAGACCAACAACAATATCTATTTTTAACACTATCTGTTTTAAATGCATATTAAGCTTATCCTACATAATATTCCTGTAAGCTGACTCCAATTACTGCTAATCGAAAATTAATGTGAGCAGCAATTTGCGAAATGTCACCCTTGATATAATATCAGCTCGCGACATTTCGGTTCATTTTTATCGCTTTCCAAAACGGCGCTTAACCTACAAGATAACACTAAACTCGTAAATTAGAATTGAGTCAATTAGTAAGTCACGTAGAAAAACTACGGCTGGATAAAATAACGAAATTAGAAAAGCTGCCACTGCACCATTTAACATCTTATCCCGTGTAATACATTTTCGTACACATGTTCGCCTTCCGGGCCCGCCGACTACTGAGATAGATAACTTCCCGATGATTTAGTTTTATTGTTATCCACGATCGAACTGTCGCTTCGCTTCGGTTCCTCTTTATGTACGCCAATTTGGATACTTGCTTTTGGACTAAACTGGGAACTTCACTTGCAAACAAATTCAATATTCGGTTAAATATTTTTACATAGTAGTAGAGGTATGTAAGAAAAAAAAGTTTTATTTGCGTAATATTTTTGAACTATCGGTTTGCAACAATTATCATTATTAATTCATAAATCTGAAAGCATTTATAATAATAATAATAATAAGGGCGTAGGGATGTGACGACCCCATCGCCCATGGTTGGAATATCTGTTGTCTACGTGACAACAGATATTCCACCCGTGCAATCAGTCAACCCGCAGGACACCTTGTGGCGTGGTGTCGGGGAGTAGCGACCCCGCGGGAACCGAGTGCTCCCGGGGGAGGCCCCTGTCTTCATCTCCGGCTCGCCTTCACCGGCCGGTCGGAGTGAAGCCTGACGAGGACAGGACCCCCACCTCTGGCTTGCCTTAACCGGCCGGCCAGAGTGGAGCCGCGAGAGCTTTTAGCTCGAAGGGTGGATGCGAATCATAAGTGGCGAGTGGGCACGTGATGCTGGACCCTCAGGGAGCGCGTGATCGTCGTTTAAAGTCCAGGGACGCCTCTCCACCCTTAGCTGCTCACAATATGTTGCCCCCTTGTCGCACTATTGCAGCGACTTATTTCGGGGGCCCATACAGTGAGAGGGCGAGTCACCACCTGCCAACATATTTTTACTTTCTTTTAGTAGAAAGGCAGGTGCCATAGTTTCCCATAGTCCCCAATACCAGTCCATTTAGCATCCCAATCCATAGCCCAGTTATTAAATTTCCATACCCTGCAATAGTCCTACATCGGCCGCGGACTGCCTAGGACTGTATCTCTATATAGTGCAGTCATGGGCAGGCTGCGGCTGGTGTCCCACAACACATTAAAATTCTTGAAAGGGCCTCTGCGTGTTGGATCCGTGTCCCCACGTAAGCCTTCCAAAGATCCGGGTACCGTCCTTCTGGTGGTACCCGAGTATTATGGAAATGAGAAACATAATAATAATAGGGCGTAGGGATGTGACGACCCCATCGCCCACGGTTGGAATGTCTATTGTCTACGTGACAATAGACATTCCAACCGTGCAATCAGTCAACCCGCAGGACACCTTGTGGCGTGGTGTCGGGGAGTAGCGACCCCGCGGGAACCGAGTGCTCCCGGGGGAGGCCCCTGTCTTCATCTCCGGCTCGCCTTCACCGGCCGGTCGGAGTGAAGCCTGACGAGGACAGGACCCCCACCTCTGGCTTGCCTTAACCGGCCGGCCAGAGTGGAGTCGCGAGAGCTTTTAGCTCGAAGGGTGGATGCGAATCATAAGTGGCGAGTGGGCACGTGATGCTGGACCCTCAGGGAGCGCGTGATCGTAGTTTAAAGTCCAGGGACGCCTCTCCACCCTTAGCTGCTCACAATATGTTGCCCCCTTGTCGCACTATTGCAGCGACTTATTTCGGGGGCCCATACAGTGAGAGGGCGAGTCACCACTTGCCAACAAATTTTTACTTCCCTTAAGTAGAAAGGCAGGTGCCATAGTTTCCATAGTCCCCAATTCCAGTCCATGTAGCATCCCATTCCATAGCCCGGTTTATTTTGCTTCCATTTCTCACAATAGTCCTACATCGGCCGCGGACTGCCCAGGACTGTATCTCTATAGTGCAGTCATGGGCAGGCTGCGGCTGGTGTCCCACAACACAGTAAAATTCTCGAAAGGGCCTCTGCGTGTTGGATCCGTGTCCCCACGTAAGCCTTCCAAAGATCCGGGTACCGTACTTCTGGTGGTACCCGAGTATTATGGAGAAGAGAAACATAATAATAAAACGGCGTAGGGATGTGACGACCCCATCGCCCACGGTTGGAATATCTATGGTCTAAGTGACAATAGATATTTCACCCGTGCAGTCAGTCAACCCGCAGGACACCTTGTGGCGGGGTGTCGGGGAGTAGCGACCCCGCGGGAACCGAGTGCTCCCGGGGGAGGCCCCTGTCTTCATCTCCGGCTTGCCTTCACCGGCCGGTCGGAGTGAAGCCTGACGAGGACAGGACCCCCACCTCTGGCTTGCCTTAACCGGCCGGCCAGAGTGGAGTCGCGAGAGCTTTTAGCTCGAAGGGTGGATGCGAATCATAAGTGGCGAGTGGGCACGTGATGCTGGACCCTCAGGGAGCGCGTGATCGTAGTTTAAAGTCCAGGGACGCCTCTCCACCCTTAGCTGCTCACAATATGTTGCCCCCTTGTCGCACTATTGCAGCGACTTATTTCGGGGGCCCATACAGTGAGAGGGCGAGTCACCACCTGCCAACAAATTTTTACTTCCCTTAAGTAGAAAGGCAGGTGCCATAGTTTCCATAGTCCCCAATTCCAGTCCATGTAGCATCCCATTCCATAGCCCGGTTTATTTTGCTTCCATTTCTCACAATAGTCCTACATCGGCCGCGGACTGCCCAGGACTGTATCTCTATAGTGCAGTCATGGGCAGGCTGCGGCTGGTGTCCCACAACACAGTAAAATTCTCGAAAGGGCCTCTGCGTGTTGGATCCGTGTCCCCACGTAAGCCTTCCAAAGATCCGGGTACCGTCCTTCTGGTGGTACCCGAGTATTATGGAGAAGAGAAACATAATAATAAAACGGCGTAGGGATGTGACGACCCCATCGCCCACGGTTGGAATATCTATGGTCTAAGTGACAATAGATATTTCACCCGTGCAGTCAGTCAACCCGCAGGACACCTTGTGGCGGGGTGTCGGGGAGTAGCGACCCCGCGGGAACCAAGTGCTCCCGGGGGAGGCCCCTGTCTTCATCTCCGGCTTGCCTTCACCGGCCAGTCGGAGTGAAGCCTGACGAGGACAG
This sequence comes from Colias behrii, assembly GCA_029959065.1. Lineage (NCBI taxonomy): Eukaryota > Metazoa > Arthropoda > Insecta > Lepidoptera > Pieridae > Colias > Colias behrii. The sequence continues at coordinate 6,933,771 of JARWMC010000005.1, read as the reverse complement.
GACCCCCACCTCTGGCTTGCCTTAACCGGCCGGCCAGAGTGGAGTCGCGAGAGCTTTTAGCTCGAAGGGTGGATGCGAAGCGTAAGTGGCGAGTGGGCACGTGATGCTGGACCCTCAGGGAGCGCGTGATCGTAGTTTAAAGTCCAGGGACGCCTCTCCACCCTTAGCTGCTCACAATATGTTGCCCCCTTGTCGCACTATTGCAGCGACTTATTTCGGGGGCCCATACAGTGAGAGGGCGAGTCACCACCTGCCAACAATTTTTTGCTATATCTTAGTAGAAAGGCAGGTGCCATAGTCTTCCATAGTCCTTAATTCCGGTCCATTAACATCCCATTCCATAGCGCAGTTTATTTTGTTTCCTTATCTTGCAATAGTCCTACATCGGCCGCGGACTGCCCAGGGCTGTATCTCTATAGTGCAGTCATGGGCAGGCTGCGGCTGGTGTCCCACAACACAGTAAAGTTCTCGAAAGGGCCTCTGCGTGTTGGATCCGTGTCCCCACGTAAGCCTTCCAAAGGACCGGGTACCTTCCTTATGATGGTACCCAAGTATTATGGAATTGAGATACATAATAATAAGGGCGTAGGGATGTGACGACCCCATCGCCCACGGTTGGAATATCTGTTGTCGATGTGATAATAGATATTCCACCCGTGCAATCAGTCAACCCGCAGGACACCTTGTGGCGGGGTGTCGGGGAGTAGCGACCCCGCGGGAACCGAGTGCTCCCGGGGGAGGCCCCTGTCTTCATCTCCGGCTTGCCTTCACCGGCTGGTCGGAGTGAAGCCTGACGAGGACAGGACCCCCACCTCTGGCTTGCCTTAACCGGCCGGCCAGAGTGGAGTCGCGAGAGCTTTTAGGTCGAAGGGTGGATGCGAATCATAAGTGGCGAGTGGGCACGTGATGCTGGACCCTCAGGGAGCGCGTGATCGTAGTTTAAAGTCCAGGGACGCCTCTCCAACCTTAGCTGCTCACAATATGTTGCCCCCTTGTCGCACTATTGCAGCGACTTATTTCGGGGGCCCATACAGTGAGAGGGCGAGTCACCACCTGCCAACATATTTTTACTTTCTTTTAGTAGAAAGGCAGGTGCCATAGTTTCCCATAGTCCCCAATACCAGTCCATCTAGCATCCCAATCCATAGCCCAGTTATTAGATTTCCATACCCTGCAATAGTCCTACATCGGCCGCGGACTGCCTAGGGCTGTATCTCTATAGTGCAGTCATGGGCAGGCTGCGGCTGGTGTCCCACAACACATTAAAATTCTCGAAAGGGCCTCTGCGTGTTGGATCCGTGTCCCCACGTAAGCCTTCCAAAGATTCGGGTACTGTCCTTCTGGTGGTACCCGAGTATTATGGAAATGAGAAACATAATAATAATAAAAACATTTATTGTCAAGATCACAACACGAGATACATTTAAAACAAAAAAGAAATAAAAAGAAAAATAATTAAATAAAAAGAATCTTATTCCTAAGAATAGTAATGTGGCAGTGCACTCACTGCAAACCTGACAAATGGAGCCAACTCAGTAATATGATGGCAAGGTGATTAATACCTTACCACCACTGATTTTCAGTGACCCCAAGTGACTATTGGAGTTTCAGTCTAGAATTGTATATGATAATTTATCAAGAGTATATTATGTGAAAGATATTATTAATATGATAGATACTAATAAATAAATACATCAGTTAAAACATGTAATATAGGTAGATATAATATCAGTATGTAATTATGTATATATACTTAATGTAAATAAATAAAATGAAGTTATGTATACAAATGTTAATAATTATAATGATAAATAAATAGGCAGAAAATAAATGTGTATATAATGTTATGTTATATTATATCCGGAAAATAAAATAAATATTTAATAAAGTTTATGTGTAATTACAAATGCACTAAGGGTTAGAACAGGATTTTAAAATATGTTTCCGGTATTGGAAACGAAAATTATTAATATTTGTCAAACTGGTTAATGGTGGTGGAATGTTGTTCCAACACTTAGTGGCATTGTATCGAAAGCTACCCTTGAAAGCTGCTGAGTGGTGCTTGGGTATGGACAGTTTACAGTTTGCAGACCTGGTTAGGTAGTTTAAGGCACTTCGTTCACCTACCCATGCGAGTTTCTCGTAGAGATATGCGGGTATTTTCGACTGCATCAATCCAAAAAGTAAAGTGGCAAAGTGTACCTGGCGTCTGTTTTGCATATTAAGGACGTTTGCGGTATTAAGGTAGGGCGTTTGCGGCATTTATATTTAACTCATCGTTAAAGCACATAAATTATTTCTAAAAAAGCTTTATAAGCTTCACCTGCATATTTGTAGGTATATTTAACTTGCTGCTTGCTTTGCTGCATGCTTCAGACTTGATTTTGACCCACTTTATATCTACAATACAATAGTTTCGTGAGTCTGAGCGTGTTTTTTTGTTTTTTGAACTATAATTGTTATGTAAAGTAAGAATAAGGTAAGAATAATGAAAAAAATAGGGGGCAGTGTTTTAATTTTGCGCCAGAAGCAATACAAACGTATTTATAAAAGTTCAAAAAAAAGCTTCAAACTCACCAAACAGTAAATAGTTAATTTGTTAAAGAAAGTTTTTAAATATAGGTACGATAGAAATGCATCACTCAGCATAATGACTTGAAGGGGAAGAAAAACATTTAGCAATATCATAATGAACAAAGTTGTAAACCTTTGCTGTCACGATGACTTTAACTGTGGCCATGATTTGGAAGCTTTATCCTCCTAAGACCGCAATAGGACTATTTATTTATATTCTATGTACTTTATTTGCTTTGAAAATAGGAAATAAACGTCACGTTCAGCGATTTTCGTAGCATCGGACAGCAGAAAACGTTACGAAAAGATTTTATGGGCACGTTCGGTCACGTCCGAGCAAAGATCGTCTCCTTGAGCGAAGTGAGGCAGTTTCATGCGAAATGGGTTAATAGCGACGATTCATTGCCGGAACAGATCGTTTTATGATTTCAGCGGAACAATTTTTATGACGGTCCAATACAGGATTACAGTTTGCGTAGCGTGGTATCCCGGTATGAGAATCATTTTAGTTGCAGTTGGTACTTACTAATATTCACCGCATACTAATTTTTATTTTATTTATCTTCAAATACATTATACAGAAAGCTCTCTCTATCTATCTCTATATATCTCTCTATCTATCGTGCGGAAATATTTCAGCTCTATAGTTCACTATTTTTTAAAGGATACGAGATGTCCCACTCTCTATTTGCACAGGATGCACTTAACTTAAATTAAGAGTATGGTAATATCGTGCAAGCGAAAATAAATATATTGAAATATTGCATTACATATTCCATTTTTGAATATATTCGTTAATTATTGTGTATTGCAACATTCCCTTCATTAAATTGAGTATTTCTGGAGAGCCTAGAGACAAAATTGTTAGAAAATTGACCTTCTTTGCAGTTCTTGATGTTCGAATGCAGCTTGTTAATGAAATCGGGGTTAAGTATTAATTTACTATTGCAAAAAGAAATTCTTATAATTGCTACAAATAAAAATAAATATATTTTTTTCCTACTTAATTTAAAATTTACTGATTTTCTCAATTTATTTTTAACTCAAAGGCACGGATAATCTAAAAGGTCAATAAGCTCTGGTGATCGTTTTTCTGAATTAATTATATCACATTTTCAATAGAGTTAGATACTTTTATCACCTTTTTGTTTTTGTTGATGCAAGAGATTTATTCAATGGGCTTTTCCTTATCAAATTTCATATCGCAGCAGTAAAACGGCTATTTTACTTATTTGAATATTGTCGAGCACTGTAAATAGAGGGTGCATGACAATAAAACTAAATCACTGAGCCTCATTGTGCCTCACCGGCGCCGGCGGAAAGCGAGCATATGTAAGGACAACTTGATTCCACGGAAATAAAATAAAATACCATATAAATATATAACTCGGTTTATGTGATCCTTTATTAACTTCCAAAATAACTGCGTGTAGTAGATAAAGAATAGCTTTTAATTTATTTTAATGTTGTTATTTCAATCTGTGTTTGATGCTACTTTTATGAGGAAAAAACACAAACAATGATTGGTAATCAAATAAGGACTAGCACGAAAACTCTTGGAGTGTTCTCCTCTAAGTGACTCTTGACATTACTGTCAATCGATTGTTATTCAAACAAAAAATAAAATAAATAACGAAAAAGTTCCAAATCTCAGTCGTTTGTGAGCGGAATATAGAAACAATCAATGGAGTTTGTCGCAGGACGGCTAAATTGAATAGTCAGGGAGCCGGCGGAAACCGGACGTTCCCTTTTGCGACAAGAGCCCGATCTCTACATTACAGCTTAACACCTTACCTAGCCTTTGTACTATATATTTTATTATTTTATTTCATTGCCGTCTACTAGGTTAGAAAACAAAGAAAATATTGAAAAATACCCTAAGCTTTTCTTGCAGTGCACTAATTTACAGTTCAATAAATATTCATATCTACACTTCCTTTAAAGTATGTAAAATACAACAGGAACACGGGGATAGCAAGAAACTAGAGATGAAAAGATAGCTTCGCAGTGTAAAGTTTTAAAACAAGTAGAACTATAGCCATCAAACGTCTAAACTAGTTTACGTAGCTCGGAGGGTAGTAACTAACGTCAGAAGTAGTTAGTCATAACTTCTAGTGCACTCTATACAAGCGCCGTGATCATAACATACTTATACCTTAGATATACGAAAGCTCTGTCGCACTAACTTTCTAACCGATTAAAGTTTACCACATGAATTGCATTTTGGTATTATCTATATCGATTTTATATGATCGTGACCAATTTATTGAAGTGAAACTTCTTTATCGGGGTTGGAAAAAAAATTAGTGTAACATTTTTTCGTTACGCGTGACATTTTTCCGTTACGCGCCATCTTTTTCTGATCCCTACCACACGTGATTCGACGTATTTCTGTAAAGTTGCATATTATAGTAAATTATTTTTTGAAAAATAAGGTCATAAAGAAATTTCACTTCTTACGTGTGTACACTAGTACATGCACACATTTTTTTTTTCAAATAAATAGAATCTTGAAGATTTTTTGAATAATAGGTAAAGGTAAGGAATTTATTTATCATTGTATAACTTCGCTATAAAATATTAATATTTAATTTTAAAACAAATGAAATATAATTGCGGTTTCTATGAGGCAATATAATAAAAAATAATTCACAGTGTAATGTTCAACTTATTCCGCTATATAAGTTCAACATTACGATGTAAATTTAATGGACTCTTAGAAAGATATTCCACAAAGTTAATAGCAGTAATATTACTTTTACTACACGAGATTCAACTATTAAAACAGTAAATAGACTCAAAATGAAGGTTCCAACTGATATCTATCCTTTGGGTGCCGTTTCCACAATGGTGTAATAGTTCCGGAATATAATACCTATTATTATTTTACTACTAATGTGTTTTGGTGTTTTTAATGTCTTAAGAACATCCTCAAAATTTCAGGTGGTAAAAATAAAGTTCTTTATTGTTGTTAAAGATAAATGCTCTATCTTCTTTTTATATATAAAAATGAATCGCAAAATGTGTTGGTAAGCGCATAACTCGAGAACGGCTGAACCGATTTCGATAATTCTTTTTTTATTATATTCCTTGAAGTACGAGGATGGTTCTTATGTAGAGAAAACGTAAACATGTACCACGGGCGAAGCCGGGGCGGACCGCTAGTAATCAATAATTATAAGTTGTCTCTTGATAATTGTGTCTCTCTAGTTTTGATATTATTTAGGTACGTTTAATATTAAATAAGTTTAAATGTAGGTATGTAATATTATATCCATGTGACTCAGACGGATTTGTTCTTGTAAAAATGTAGTCAAAATAACGAACACGCAGAGAAAGAAAAGCTTTTTAAATTGTATTTAAAAAATAAACTGTAATCAGCTTAGTTTTCCAAGCTTAAGTCAAAGGCATTCATACAAGCATTCATATATTCTGAGTGAAATAAATTAACACCCAAGTTGCCTTCAGTGCTTATTTTCGAGGTTTTCTTCGTTAATTGACATTGACGAAGGTTCCTCGGAAGGTTTTTCAATCCGGTTTCTTACCTCTGAATAGAACATTGACTATCTATATACAGATTTATTAAAACAAAACAGTAAAATCTCGTAATGTCTGTGTAGATAAATAATTTAAGTGCTTAACTTTCTTTGATACGATCATAATTTATGCACACCTTTGACTTCCTAATTTTAAGCGATATAGGAGTACTATAAACAATTTACGACCGCCATCAAGGGGTTACGACTCTGAAGCCTTAATGACAGCGGCCAAAAATAAAGTCTCTTTATTGCACACGCATGCTTTTGTGTGGGATCATCATTATTTGGCGGCTTTTATTATTTCGCTTATGTATTTCATTTGCTTAAGATCATTTTTGTACCAACAGTTTTTTACTAATTTATATTTTATTGGTCTGAGAAAGCTTTTCATTGTCTTTTATCTTTTTACTTAGATTCTTAACAAGTACCTATCCCACAGCCTAAGAAAAAAAAATGTAATATCTGATATTGTACTAAAAAGCAAACATTCTATAACCGACGTATGTTAGTAGCTATACATGAAAAATATATTTGCGGATTAATCCCCAAGCATATCCTACAAAATTAATGCAATTAGTTGAATATCCATAATTTAGTGCGATTTAATTGTCGGGAGTCGACAGAGGCGGGTGGCATAAGTCGTCTAGTAGAATTTATTGCTTCAATTATACGTGGTCTGCGCGACTACACCTGGAACTATCTTCATAACTGGATTACTCACAAAGAACTTTACAAGTTAATATGATTGAATAGTTACACTAACTTATGTGAGGGATTTATCATTTCATTGCTTTATTTCGTAAGAACAAGTGGTTTTTAATAAAATCGACGCGACGTGTAGTTTAATATAGAATTTAGTAAGACAGATCATCTTTAAAATAATTAATCTTAATTTTGAAAGAATGCCAACCTAAGGTATTTTTAGAGTTTATCATAATATTTGTAGAAAAATAGTTACTCTGCAGTCTATTTTTGCAATCCACTTTTTTAAATAAACTCCTACTGTCTTTAAAATTGTAGTGTAAAATAAAACAGGATTTGTCATGTCACATGAACTAGCTTAGTGTCATTTTACTTACAATAGAGCCATATAAAATGCGTCTCTGATGTCTTGAATATCGCGGATCTGACTGGGTGCCAAGATATAATCTGTTATGGTGACATTATCTGAAACGGGCACACCCCCTGCCAACTCTGGGTCCGGCCAAGAATCGCTGCTCGACTCCGTCCTACTTTTAACGGCTTGTCTTTATCATCTTAGTTACATGGAATCAATTTTAAGCCTAATATTGTACCATACAATACCATAACAATTGCTAGTTTTAGTTCTTTATACATTTATTATATACGATATTACAAAAAGTTTTAATTAAAATTCCAAACAAAATAATAGATCTAATATAAGTATCCAATGTACATGCAGTAGGTACTTCAAAGTTTAATTGGTTTGAATAATTGTAACTCACCGGGTTATATTTTCCCAATAACGCCCATATGTTTATACTTTTTCAGCTGATTAAAATATAAACATAAGGGCTGTTAACGCGAGCCGACCCGCGTGATCCTGACAGGTTTGAGTTACAGACCTTGTCCGGGAACGGGCCCCTCGACCACAAACCCGCTATTTACTTTAATACCACGAAAGACAGCTCTGGTAATAACGTTAACTTGTTTCGATATGTGTAGAAAAAACCTCAAAATTAATAAATATACTTATACTTACGTTTTGAAAATGTACACCAAGTGTAAATAAAGAATTTATTGTTTATTAAAAAATAATATACTTTTTTGTGCGTAGAGCACTGGTACTTACTTATCTTATAAATAAAAACATCATACTGTCTATTTTAAATAATTTAAAATACTGAACGTTTAATTTATTGAAACGCTATTCTTAGTAAATCTATATAACTGAATAAAAAGAAACTTTAAAAATCTTATAAGCATTCCAAGATAAAAAATGTTCCCCATTTATTCATATGAGAGTATAAGAGTCACATATATTCCTAGCTACTATAATAACTTGTCGCGCGAATTACCTTTGTGATTTTTTTTATTAAAGCACGCACGCGGCGCCCTATAAATCTACAGTTGGCACTCCCACTTTACTACTTTGTCAATTTGGGAATATATGAGTTTTATATTATTTTTGTCTTTGTTTTTATTTTCTGTAATTTAATTCTAAAACTGCCACAGTGGTTTGTTTGTGAAGTATTATTTATTTGGTAAAACGAATTAACAAAATAAGCTTTCACACATATAACACATATTTTTGTTCTACGTTTTATTCATATAATTCAATGCTGGAATACTGAAATAATATTCTTCAGTTGTCCTATTTCTAGCTGAATTTAAGGACAAAATGGAGCATTTTAAAATGTTGTTTTATTCTAGGAATAAAAAGAAAAAAATGTGAGAGGTATCATATAGCGAGTGTGCAATAAAGCTGAAAGCAGCATTAGCACAGCGCCTCATATCTAATGCTAATTTTTCCCGGGAACTATTTTCTCGCCCGAGCCCGTGACGCCTTCCCACCGTCGCAACTTGGACAGGCTCCATTATTTAGAAATTTTATCCCGAAGTAGACAAGTCGGTACACACTAAGATGCTCTTACACGTGATGCCTTGTAGAATATTTCTAGTAAAATATTTTCATCTTGCGTTCATTGTCACTTATATTATACGAAGGAATTTACAGATAAATCGCTCCCTTTTAAATTAAATATGAGAAAATTCTATGTAAGGTTTTTTTTCAAACGCAATATTATTGAGTAACCCAATTGAGGCATTACGATTCTTCTTTTAACTCCACAAAATATAACAAAGTATCTGCATAAAAGACATAAAAGTATTTTAGTTTTTACACTTTTTCTACTTTTCAGAGTTTTGAAAAATGTGAGTCTTGAAATATTAAAATTAAAATTAGTACCTAGGTACCTACACCTAATTAATAAAATTATACTTTGTAACTACTCTAAAAATCTTGAATACGGGATACTATTCCTGTTTTATTACATTAACCAGCCAAAATAGTTGCGAAAACTGTGCAAACCGAGCGTTCGTTAAAAGGCCATTTGTTTTGTGTTTAATCAAGGCTCATTCGGGCAGAAGGAAGGCTTCTGTGGCAACTTTTCACACTGACCCTTTCTTTATATACGACATCAAAATTCAATTAAGTAAATGTTCCGAACTAGCATTGATTGAGATGTCTGCTTATTTATTTATTTAGCCCCGAATAATTCGATTACCTACACATTCACTTGTGCTTTTGTTTTGGTTTGGTGTACGTTTCTTAATATGAATGTGCTTGGGTTGTCATTTATTAATTTTGTATATATCGCAAATATCCTTTATTTACAGAAAAAAATCTATTAAAAGTATTGTTCCCATTTAATACTTAGGTAGCTAGGTATTTGCTATCTACTCGAATTCAGAGAACCAACAAATAAAAATAACTTCACTTCTATGAAATATGAGTATTTTATTCCATGACTACTGTATACAACATCAGTTTTAGATCGTTCTATCTCCGCAACGAGCACACATTCAATTAACACTTTTTCGTGGCGGAAGCGTTCGGGCGCCGGAAATTAAAAGTGTCTACTAGGTATAGCGAACACCATGGCCTTACACGCACGCATTTTACAAAGCCAATTTTACTATAACGGAAATCGGAGTATCGACTAGTTTCAATATTTCATATTCAAACATTGTTTCTATTTAATCTTTTTAAGGTCCGGAGAACAATCTGGCTTTGGTTGTATCATCATGAATTTCTCTGTTTAATTTGTATTGGCTTAGACATATAATTATTATTAGAACTTTCCTATAAGTAAAATAACTTATCTACTACAAAATGTCGCATAAAAGTTAGAGGAGCTTTTTGTTGATTTTTTAAACAGTAGTTATTCACACCTCAGCCTATCATCTGTTTTGTGCACTGTCAACAAGTATGCTTGTACCACGGTTCAAGCATACGTGCTTCTTTAGCAAAATCTGTTTACATTCCAAAGCAGACCGTCTATTATTTGTAATGTGATTTGTAAGCAAAGCCGATATGAAACAGACGGCCACGTTATTTGTTATCACCTGAAATAAGGTACGTATAGTTAATATGATTCGTGTAACATTGTTACCCAGGAGATTAGATAGGCGTGATGATTGCTAAAGTTTGATTGAGCCGTGGTACCCTTTCGCGAGTCTTCATTACATGATGTGAAATTGGTTTTTGCGGATTGGTTATACTTTCTGTGAGAAATCTTTAATGTAACACGAAACAGACAAATTGTTTATTCAATCAAATCAACTTAATTTAATACGATTGACTTTACGTGGAACAATAAGTATCGTGAGTATCATTCAGACTTCAGAGTATTGGTTGTATGTGTGTGAACAATATTAAAAAATAATTTTCAACTTATACGAATTTTAAAAGCATAATTATTTTCTATCATTTGGCACTTTCTAAAATATTATCTACTATGTACGACACACGTACCCGCACTCCAATTGTTTTTATATTTTTTATAAAACAAATACGAAAACACAATAATAGAACAAGCATAACACATAAACTGATAAACATACAATGAAATAAACATCCGCGGCTCCTTACACCTAGTGTGTTGTCGTTATATTTGCAAATGCCCCGTATTCTCTGAATTGAAATTACTTTGTTTTGTCGACTTGGAATACAAAAGGTTATGGCTTGTTATAGTAAGTATCATTCGCAATTTGAGATTCCCAAAAAAGATTGTATAATAATTATTGTAATGCAATTCAAAGAGTTAAGGAACAAAAGATTTCACACGATATAAATTGCGGAAAAAACTATCTGATCATACCTACTATTCTATCAGAACGAAAATAAAAGCATCAATTCATATTGGTTCATATTTCTGAATTTGACCTTTATTTCATCAACAAGTATTTCAATATTCATCATTGTTACACATATTCATTCGCCAACCACCAACATGCACATATTATTTACAAAACAGCTTAAGGCGAGTCGATTCACTATGAAACCTAATACAGGAGAAATTTGAATAATTATTCAGTCGAAAGCATGGCCGGGTTCCTCGTATGAATTAGCATTTGTGACGGACTAAGTCCACGCTGCCCGGAGCGATGACAGCTGCATCAGTCACTGGGGCTTGCTAGCTCACTTGTAATCACTACTGCGTCTCTCAAATGTTCATGAAACCTAAACTTGTCTTGTGGTGTTGCAACAGTCAATTTGGTTGACTTTGTTATTGTTAACCCATGTTTAAACTGTGCTGTTTCTTTCCGGATTAGGTTAAATAATTGTTGACAAAGGATTGAAAATTAATCGTTAAATTAATCAATATAGCTATAGTATTATTAGGTATTAACATAAGCATTTTATCTCGAAGTGAAGAAGTTCTTAGAAAATTCACTCATTAGACAATTATATGTGCTATCCTATCCTATCCTTCCTACTAATATTATAAATGCGAAAGTTTGTGAGGATGTGTGTGTGTTTTCTTTCACGCAAATACTACTGAACCGATTACAATGAAATTAAGCACACATATAGATGGTAACTTGGATTAACACATAGGATAGGTTTTATCCCGAAAATCCCACGGGAACGGGAAATATACGGGTTTTTTTGACAAACGCGGGCGAAGCCGCGGGCGGAAAGCTAGTAATATTCTAAGTGTGAAATTACGTCCAAATTTATACAGGCTTTTATTTTAACAAATTTACACTTCATACACCATTATATGCCTAGTTTTCAAAATTCAGGTATCACTTTATAACGTCGCCAATTTAAGCGTTAACTTTTATTACAACGTTAAATGCGACAACTAATATTGAAAGAAATCACATTAACTTAGAAATATTGGATCTAGAATTATTATGTAATAAAAAAGTATTGAACTTGAAAGCCAATAAAACTTTGAAGGACATTGCACGATCGACTCCAAAAACAAAGCAAGAAAGTTCTAATCTCGGCGCGGAGACAAAGCTATGGGGGCGTAACGCCGCGTAACGTTCACAATACAAGAGCCAAATGCAAAGCTTTATTTAGTTTAAGGCACCATTACACGGGTCATATAAACTGTCAAAGTTCGAATCGGCGTCTCGGTGCCGCGCGCGATCTCGATCCTCCTCTTAACTTTACACGATTCAATAGATTCCTTTTTACTCAATTTTATAGTAGGATCAATGTGGAAACTGTGAGGATTCGTTCCGTTTTTGTGGATGGATTGAATACCAGGATCCACAATTAGTCATAGATACACACACTTGATAGAGCACTTGACACCTTAAAATTAAATAAATGTTAAACAAAGGAAAGCCAAATATATTTTTATCTCATCAATATATTATCATGTCATTTTAATGTAATATCTATTAAATAAGCAATCTTATGTACATGTTTTGTAGATTTATTCAATTCTCTTTACACTTATGTTCATGCTAAAAACAAGTAACGGCAAATAGTGTTATCAGATAATACATATTATGATAATATCCTGATTCCGTTTCTTTTCTTTATATTATAACATATACTTACATATACAACTGTGATCAGTCAAATGAAAAATTTAATAACACGGTGAAAATGTATGACGGAACTGCGAGGACAGAAACAATTTCTCGGCTACAAATCTCAGATGATATATATTTCGTAGAGGCATCTTCGATATCGCGCTATTTGTTCCGAGATAAATATTTTCGTCTTTTACTTTCATCTCAGTCTCTGGTTGTGGCATCAATTATATTTATTGCTGTTGTTATTGTTCTATACATGCGGAAAACAAAAATCCCGCTTGTAGACCCCTATTTTGCCGGATCTAATATTTACCGCAAGTAAAGATGTTCGTGAAAAATAGTCATGTCATATTTGTATTTTGCCAGGATCCCGCCCGAGACACGATATGAATAAAATTTAGCGCAAAGATAGGTCAGAGCCTAGACGAGACAAGGCTAACATTATATCTCAAACGCGAAAGTGGGATGGTAATATTAAGCATTACTTGATTCTCTCCGAATAGCTTACATGTTTTGTCGTGAAATGAAAAGCTTGGATTTATTGAAATATGTTTTCATATCTGCGACTGAAAACAATCAAGTATTTGCGTTTAGGGCGAGGGCAGGGACCGGTTAGTCGGTTGTCACACTGGGGTGAATAACAATAAGATGCTTTAGTTCCGGATCGCCTCCAATGTATTCAATCTGCACGAGATCAAGTCGCTGAATAAACTTGCGACGACCGAACTTTTACTAAAGGATTCTTTCCCCTTTTCCGTTAATGGAATGTGAACCTAAACTTTCTTGTTTCGGTCTGAACAATGTGGCCATTGTTGGTGTATAATTCATTGACATTCCTTAATGAAAATCCTTTATCCAAAACTATTTCTATAGTTTGGGAAGAGTACACTTTATCTTAACTACAGCAATATTTTAAAACTACCTGAATGGCATAGTGGATTGTTGAACCTGATTTGTTTACATAATGTTATTTTTTATACAAATTAATATTCGTATTTAACTATGTGTTATTATAGAAATAAATAAAAATAAAAGTATTAAGTAGAATGCAGGCAATAATTATAGCAGCTAGAGCCCAGTTTTGAGCACATAAAGTTATTAATTCAGTAATTAGCAGTTATCAAACGAAGACCACATCCATTTAAAAATGATTGGCATCGACGAGATTGATCCAAATGGGCGGCTTAAACACTCATTTGATATTCACATTTGCGTCGCAATGGCCGATACTGTGCGACACAAATTACCACTCATTTGTCCACGTTCACGTGCACGGTCTATCGGCTTTAATACTTATACTCAAATTATTTTCATTTATGGACCAAGAATGACAAATTGCTCCAAGTTCCGCATTTCCGTTTGTTTTATTTTTACAAATAGGCACGTATAATGTCATATAATGCGAGTGACCTAATTTCAAAAGTAACTCACCAAATAATATCAGTGCAAAAGTTGCGTATACCTCCATAATTTTATTTTGATTGGATTGAATACAAGTTGGTTGGTTGAATTTGATTCAAAACGAATCGTGGACTTCATTAGCATTTGGTGCACACTTGCTCCGCTAAACATCAACCTTTCATAACAAGTCCGTTTTCGGTCTTATCATAAAACGTACTTGTTCACTTTACCCAGATTTGTAATGCAACTAATAAATTGAACTAACACACCAATGAGGCATTTTTATTACAAGTCAGAAATAGCTTTCATAATTCCAGTTATCTACTACAACGTCTTTATATTAAATCAAAAGCATTCACGATATTTTCTATTCGCTAAAGTTTGCAGAAGTTAAGCAACTTTATAAAATACCGAGCAGTGTACCTGTGATGTATTGGTTTCAAACTTTGTGACCTATTTTTCAATGTTGGGTACATTTTATTTCTTAAAAAATATTCAGCATGAGAATGTTTCATTCATCTTCATTATACACATTGTGCATAACAAATAAATAATTAAATAAAATTACTCCGTAATCCTAGGCTACCATCTTAAACTTTTTAATCAAAAGTCGTTAAAGCTTAATTTCAACATTGTTGGTAATTAAGGAGATTCATGATCTACGGAACGTTATTATCTTCACCAAGTACTTTGCAAATTATTAAGACGGAAAGTGCGGGTAATAAAGCGAATAGGAAAAGTTAAGGTCTCAATGAAACAATTGTTTACAAATATTTTCTATTGTCGAGAGATTTCTATTAGCATCCCAATTAATCTTAATTGAATAGGTAAATATATGTATTCTAAAAGATAACCTTTCAACATTTTGAAACGAAACTTAGAGATATGGGCTCCAGACGGTTAAGTTGAAAGAGAGGCATTACTTGATTATTTTGCCATCAAATTTGACAGACATCGGTCACAAATTTCCTTACTCAAACCTCTATTCGACACTCAGAAACTCGACATCGATTTATGCAAATCGAGAAATTTGGATCCTTTTAATTAGTAATAAAAACTTTTAACTATTCCAATGAGTGCTGTGCACTACACAACTAATAAAGAAGTAATAGTAAAGTACAAAATAAGTGATTTAATTAGTACAAAGTTGATCACATGAAAATGTAAATCGATGTATCCTGCATATTATACATATTATGATAAACATAACTTGTTTTTTTTCATAGCAGGGAACAATTAGATTATTCGTTTAATTTCATAATTTCAATATTTTCAGCTTTTTTTTTTCAGCTTTTCAATATTTCAATATTTTCAGCTATAAAGGCTTATTGAATATTGTCTTGCAATCGCTACTTGCGCTGCGTCATAGTGATTATGTCAATGTCAACATGGAGGGATATTCTGCTAAAGCGGCGTTATAATATTTTATCTAGGTATACAATAAATAACTATACATCTAGGTACCTTTAATAAATCTAGTAAACATTAAAATAAATTCTCCACGATTTAATTTATTAAATTAATAAATTTCAATAATTTGCATTGAAGTTATTGATTTGGCATTATACAAAATCATTTTTTAATCAATTAAAAATAAATAAATAAATAAAATTCGTTGGCTTTACTGAAAAATTATCTTTTATTTTCTACACGATAACCTTTTATCTAGTAAGTCAATTTTCATGTTTTTACTTATTTTGTAGGTCGTAGTAAATTGTACCAATAATTGATTGAATTCTAGAAACGTTTTAGGAAAGACTTTTTGAAAAAAAAAGCACTTATTTTTAAAACTGAAAAATAAAAATTTATTTGTCTTGTTGCATCTAATTTAATATTTTATAGTCGATATTTTTTTTTTGTTACTATTAAACTACTTTACGTTTAAATAATTATTTCCACTTTAATATAATATGTTCTTTGGTATAGAATAACCCAGCGGGTCTCTCACAGGATCATTTCTAATTACCTACATGTCAGGGACACACCAGTGATTGATTGTATCGCTAATATCAGACAATATCTCTATGATATCATTACCATCTGTATACCACCCTCTATTTGTTTGTCATCGTAAGTAAGTTACGGAATACAACATACAACATTAAAAATACCTATACTCTTTTTCATTGATATCTTGAGTAATAATTCTTTCATAATACTGGTCTCAACACACAATGACAATTACATATTTTTTACATTTACAATTCATATACGACACTGGGTCCCAAACTAAGTGAAATACTTGTATCATGGGACCCTGAGTTGCACTTCTTAGTTTTTAATTGTTACATATTTATAAGCAGGGTCTTAATATGGAGGAGATATTATATTGTTTTGATTATTTGCATCTCACAATACGATTTTTCGTTAAAAGCAGGAAAAACAGGTTGAGTGTAAAAACACCAAAATGTTGCATTACATCGATTTTACGCCCAGCTATGCGAGCACACGTTACTTTAAAGAATTTTCATGTGCCATAGTAGAGTACCACAACATACAGTTTTCGGAGTTATAATGTGAACTTCGTGAGGTTCGTGAACATCGGCATGCAGGATTCAATTCGTGCATCTTCTATTTGCCACAAGCCGAGAGATGAATGATCAATGTATCGGCAATAAATAGCGCCTCGCCTAACATTTTTCAACGAAATCAATATTTTAGCCAGGTAGAGACGGCGTAGAATAAGTGTGCTTAGCTTTCAAACAATTTTAAATTTTGTCTAGAAGCGTCTAAATAAGAGCTCAAACATTAGTGGCATACTTACTACACACACTAACATAAAAGGCTGCATATGATTAAATATTTTAATGCTATTCAGGTAAGGATTTTAATTACTAGTATACAAATAGCTTTAACATAACTATGAAGTCAATTAATTCAAAGCTTAATTAGCTAAAATATAAAAATAACAAAAACTGTACTCTGTCACGCGTTCATTTAACGACAAAACACGCTACAGTATTGTACACGATCGTGTACGAGATTTCAATGGCATGACAGAACGAGTGGCGGACTCGTAGCTGGTAGGATGCGTAACACAATGCTATTAATTTTCGTCGGACGAGCCATGGACGAGCCGGGGCAAACCGCAGCCGGGCGGTTTGACGTATTATCGTCGCGCCACACCACTTAGCGAGCCCTCTGCCGCGCGAACCTCTCTCGGACCGCACGCTCCTGCATAATAAATCTTTGTCCCTTAGCTTTTCATTACGCTCTCTGTTAAACGCTCCAAAAAAGGTATTAAAGTATTTACGTGCGTACGTCTACCTGAGCTGGTTTTATATTCATTATAATTGGGTATTATTGCATTCATGAATGAGATAATTATTTTGGGCGGTCAGATTTTACTGCTTAAAGCACTCTTGCGTCATTAATGCGCAATCATTATATCAATTGTGCATGTCGTTTTAATTTTACAAAAAATTTAAATTTATGAAGAATTTTTGTAAAGTTTTTAATTTGATTAGTTATTCCGAGATTTTATAACCTCTAATTTATGAATTTGTGAGTTAACTTTATTTTATGATTTCACTCAAGAAGCTTCTGAAAACTTTAGAAAATTTTTCATAAATTTATGAATCTTCATCCAAAGCTATAAGTAGGTATTTTAATTATGTCATAAAAATATTTTAAAATACTTAAGTAAGTATTTTAAAATATTTTTATGACATAATTATCAAATAAGTATCAAAGGTAGCATTTTAGTTACGCTTATATTATAACACCATATTCAAATTAGCAGCATTAAATTGAAACTAAAATTAAACGTGTTTCATAATAATTAATTATTATTAATAACATTTCATTCAAGAGCCAACACAATTAAATGGAAGATATCAGCAATTATAATTAATCAACTTGAATGGGACGTTTTATATTTGAACAAGAGATGTAGAGAAAAATTACAAGGACAAAAGTTATTAGACTTAAAAATGGCATATTATTCAACGAATGCTTTGTTACCGCTATTTAAAAAAATGTTTCGTGATAATTGTTGAATAAATATGTACAAGATTATACTATATTTCAATTCAGTATGTAAACTCTTCACATTGTAAAACTGAACCAAGTACACCAAAAAAAGAGTAAAACTAAAATTATCAATTCTGTAATATTGCCATTATAATATGTTATTTTGGTATTTACATATAATTTTATTTTGTGCAATTTAAAATTCCCACTCTATGTTGTTTTTATATAAACATGCCTTTAAAATAAATGCAAAAACTCCGTAATTAAAAATCTTAATAATCTCAGAATATTCGATTGGAATTGCGTTTTAAGCCGCCTTTGTTCATCATGCACATTTTTAATTGCCAATAAATATAAAGTGTGAACTCCTAGGAGGTTGAGAAATTTTTCAGTCTCGCGGCGAGTGCAATCATAAAATTTTATCTTATTGCAGTTCATAAAAGTTGTTAATGACGTTGTGGAGGTGTAGTTATATTTATTGTGTAATTTATATTGTGTTAAGTAGTGATGCGTTTAGCTCTGAAGCGCCAACCCACAAATTTGAAATTTGGCCAAGTTGTATCAGCCGGGGAATATGTGGTTGCCATTGTGTGCTATCCGCTCTGCTTCTCGATAGATATTAATTCTTTATACCCTATATGCCCATATAAAATGTACTTGAATCTTTTTATTAAAATTTCGGTATAAGATCAACAAGTTCACACAATAATTTATATTTATCCGCTCGCAATCTCTTGTGATATATTGTTGATTTATTGCTTATCAAAATTATTTATTTTTCGATATAAATTAATGATTGCATTACCATTTTAAAGTCTGACTAATAAAACAATATCCCATAAACGAATCCAATAATTAACGATAAAAAGTTGATTGATAATATAAATTGTTATTGCCCAAAATCATTAAAATTTTACATGAAATACCAATAACAGTCGTATCGTATTCACAAAGAACCACAGTCATCCTGACAGTTTAATTTATGGATTTATGGTTTCAAATTACGATAAAATATTTAATTTTATAAAATATATACCTACTAGGACAAAGTGAATGGTAAACCACTAGCTAGGTTCGGTAAAAATTAATACAAGAATAAAAGTGATTTTTTATTTAACCAAAACACATTTTGAAATCACTTCAAAATATTATATTATGACAAAATAAGCATCCACAGACGATGTCTGTCTGTTCGTGACATAATAAAAACCGCTGGACACATTTTCAAGATGTTTTCTACAATTATTAGGTATCTAAATGGAGTGATTCCCGAGGTCATGGCAAGTGATATACGAATATAAATTATACCTATCAATATTTAGTTGTCGAATTTCACTTTGAAAGTTTGAACTATAATCATAATCATAAAAAACAGTATACTATTTTAGTTTATTTTATAGTTCTTAAATAAAGCAGGTTTGCATCTTGTGAAGACTTTACGCCCATTATAGCTTCTAAAAATTGTTTATGTACAAAACAATAATTGAAAAGCTATAAGTACGGTTGTTGGCATATTATATTGCAGATACCTTAAGAATTTCAAATTATTATAATATTTTTATTTTAAATCAATATCATTAGGAGTTCTCGCACTCACAAACGAAAATAAACGCCATGCCAGCGTTCTCAAACCTAGACGACACCAGTCAGACTGCAAGATTTGTTTTATAAATATACCAAGATATTGAAACGGTACAAACTATAAATTGATCAATGACAATATTTTTACATGTCTATTAAAAAATACATATAACAAGGAATAAGTTAACACACATGAAGGCAATATGGAAACGCTTGCAACCTGTGTAAAATTTACTTGTTGGCGTCTACGTTCGAGTAAGCAGAGTGGCTCGGAACAGGGCCAGGGTAATTGAACTAATAAATCTAGCCATGTAACGGCGCTCCAGACTCAGGATCAAGGCGAAACCATTAAACCCTTACTCAGATTCTCGGGAGTCTACTAACTAGTTAGACGAAATGTTATTGTTCAATTTTTACCCTAAATATCGATACGGTTGTATGAACAGACTTGACTCAGCAAATTTACAAACACTTATTGAATCGAAAAAATCATAGAAAATTTATAAGATATATGAAGGACGAAAACGAATATGAAAAATGAAAATACTCGTTTTGCCATAAATTTTATTTAAACGGCCAGTATTATCGCAATAATGTTAGGTATATATTTTTTCATAAACCTAATTATTTTTGTAATGCTCTACTTTTCATTCAAAGTTTCCTTATTACTTCTATCAGCACTGTACAACATTCGTTTATGTTGAATTCAAGTTCGTAATATAATACATTTTTATTGGGAATGTTATTAGCACTGGACGCTTTTAGGCGTTCTCAGAAGCGGTGCTTCAGCTTTGCAATTACTAATAGAGCTGAATTCAAGCAAAATTTTAACATTTATTAATATATAAACTATGTAACTATGTAACTACTTATACATTATATTATGTTTATAATTTATATAATCTAATAAATGATGATGAATTGCATTAGTTGATTCTGATAAAATATTTCATTCCAAACTGTAATAAACTATTAAACTTGATTTGTAATTTTCTCTTCATAAATTTAAAAGTAACTTAAATTAAAATTTCTTGCCTAACTAGATTTATTACCGTAGCTTATTTTCCAAGAAAAGAAGGCTTTTCAGATTTCTTGGAAACTATCATCTCAAGATTTAATTGAAAAAAGTGAAAGAAAACTATGTAAATCTCATTAGCCGAGAAATCTCATAGTCAAGGAAGAAGCTCTTTCACTTAGTAGCACTCTCAAATACGAGAACAGGCACTTAGTGTAAAATTAAATAATATACGTTGAAATCTGTTGAAAAATCCAATATCTTTCAAATCAATTTCTTAATGACCGATTGTTCATGACTTCATGCCGCGCTTTCGAAAAATAATTGTCTGACTCGATTTTTATTGAATTTTACAAGAGTAGGTAGAGTTGATAACACAATATTTCAAGATACATAAATATTATACTTAACCTGATATTAAAAGGATTTGGTATTTTGAGTCATAATATATAAATCTTCATAAAATATCCTTAAGATAGGGGCTCATTGGCAGCTGTTCAACGGCGTGGAGCGAAAGGTACTCGCGGGGACGACTCTATCTGCTGTAAGTGCTATCCATCAGGAATACAGCGGGTCTCACTGAAGCATACCATTTTTAATGCAGCTCTCGGGACTAATTGTCAGAATTGCTGGCGAAAATTAACAGCATCGGCTTAAATGCACACTTGATTATATAATTGGAGTATTACGATGTAACTTTATTTTTAAACGGAAAGATTGTGAATTTGAATAATATATCTTTTGAAACATTTGAAATGTGAACTTGTAAGTACACTTTTTCTATGTTTAAATTATAAGCATAATTATTTAAAGAATAAATGTTCCTTTTTTCGAATGAAAAAATAAATATAACAAGTACTAGATAGTACGTAGGCACGTACCTACGTTTTTGCAAGGTAGGTCCGTGAATTTATTAGATGTAGAGTTTTTTTTAGATATTCGGAAACTGATCCAAATTTTATTTGATTTATTGGATAGGGCCCAAAAATATAACAAGCAAATCTCGGTAGCATATATTTTATTAAGATACAATAAAATATTATATATTTAGATGCCTTTTAATATTAAAATGCATTTATAGTTGTCATTTCTCTAAAGATATTAATTTTAAAATAATAACCCTCATTTCGGTGATTTAACACAACATAAACATGTCACATCATAAATTTCAAAACAACCAATATTTTAATTAAATCCAGAATGTTGTTTTGGTAATGTCATCTCACAGAACATTACATGCACAAGTTTGCCCACAAATTATGTTTACACCATTCAAATAGACTTTCTTGTATAAATGCTTCTTCAAGTTAGTCCATTAAAGGAACTCTTCAAAAGTAATTACCATAATACAGACGGGATTGTTTAATGTTTTGCACCGATGAAAGGAATACTATTGTTCTGTCGTCATATTAACAAAATCATTGTTGAATTTTTATTCCTTGGATATTTAAAGTCAAGCAAGGCATTTGTACAATAAAATGACAATTTATGTAATAAATGCTTAGGGAGTATCATTTACGATACAGTTGCGTGATGACCGAGAGGGCATCGTAAAATCTATCATAAACCCAAACCCATAAAATTTCCAAAATCGGGGAGTCAGAAAATCGAATCGAAAATAGTACGCTTAAAATAAAAAGCCAAAAGCTATATGAATGAATCACGGACATGTAATAGAACTAAAGAAAACAATAAGGCAACTCTCGTCAGTAATAATGATCTAAGGAAACGTTGGCAGTGTGCCGGCCATGTAATAAGTTAAATCTCAGCGGGCAAGAGCAATACGAGAAATAGCGCAAATTTTTGTGACGCTTTGCCAAACATGCATGTGTCGACTGGGGAGCGAAAACTACGATGACCTAAGTATACGAAAAAAACAGCATCTATAAAATAATCAAACACAACATTCACCATTCCCAGCAACAGTCAAACAAATCATCCCTATGGCCTTTACAGATAAATGGATAGAGAATGAAATATCTGGTCCCTCCTGGTAGCAGTCGCGCACACTTTGTTCCAATCGCATTTCCCTTTGGAACGATCTCACGGCGGAAATTAATCCATCCGGCAAATGAATGGACTGCACTTGTGCGTGAGGGTGTGATCAACATGTCACTGATGATTTTTGACTCCAATCAATTTTAAAATAGATTTTATCTCTTTTCTCTTAATTTGATCCTTTTAAACAAATAAAATAGATACATATTAAATGAAGAAACAGAACAAGCAACATTTCCAACTATATATATTGTTTAAACAATACACGTAATAAAATGTTGAGTGCTGGCAACATAATTTGATTCGGAGGTAGGTACGGCGCACTAACATTATATTAGAATTTAACTATTCAAGCAGTGCAAAATAGTTTAACAAAATGGTTTTACTGCAACTCGGCTGGAGTGGTTGAAACTTACGATATTTGTCCGGTGCATTAGCGGAATTAGCAATCTCATATCCGTGGAACTAATACATATTTCTGGTGGTTCACTAGCCGGGTATTAATCAGTTTGAGCAGCGAGTACTTGCCAAATTAACTTATACCTACTCACTGATATTTTCCTCGGCTTTTTATCCTCATGTTACCGTATGATTAGCTAACATAACTAACAAAGACTTATAATTAATTTATCTTATTTAATTAAGATTATAAGATGTTTTATGATACTATAATACCGACACCATATTTATAATGTATCAAAATTAAAACAAACAAGTAGCCGGGAAATATAGATAAATCGAATTTAAAAATGTGAAATATGAAGCACGAAGAGCATAAAATCCGAGCGTATCAAATAAATTGATCGATCCCACGGGTTAAGCTCCAGTTGCCGTCGTAATTTGGATAAGCAAATGACTATTAATAGGGGTACCTAATGAGTTTACTATTAAAAATAAGTCATGAATAACATTAAAATTTTATCATGGTGTTATCACGGCCAATTATTGTTAATAAAATTAATTACAAGTTTTAAAATGGCTACAATGCATATTGCAAAAAATTGTCAGCCAATAAATATTTTAAATACTAAAAAAAATCAACGTCTTTAGGTGTACCAAATTATAAAATAACACTTAAAATACATATGGAATTATTTCTCTGTAATTCAGAATCGTATTAAACTATCGCTAACTTCATTATTAATTTTCGCGCTTTCAAAACATTTACGCAATTAACGTCATAAAGCTTAATCCCGTGCGCAAACAAATTTATTGATCATGACGTAAACAAGATTCGGCTTGATCTCGTATTCAGGTGCGATATATCGGACACAAGAAATCATGAACTCATTTGTTTCCATTCACTTAACGAACATTGTGCGTCGATGGCCAGTCGTGTGTTCGATGAAATCAAATAATTGCTTGCGGGGATTTCATTTTGGCCAGCTATTGTATTCTATTGTTTTAGAGCGGACCCGTATAGTTACGCTGCGTAATTGAGTAGATACAAATTACAAAAAAAAATGTCATAAATTAAGCTAATAGGTACAATTCATAATAGTAGGGGAGCCCAGGATGCTAAATGTGGATTTACTCGAGCGTCACGGGAACCTATTAGAATTGGTAGATTAGACCATAGCGAGAAAAAAAGGTCCTATAATGTTTTCACTTTTAGCGGTGGGGAAGGGTTTTTTGATTTTTTTTAAATTAAAAAAGAAAATAATTGGCTTGGAAATACTAAAGCGCGTTAGATATTGATATTTTGCATGCTCCAGGACGTCACTGAAAAAAAGTATACGTTAATCTGACGATTTAAGTGGCGATTTAATCGCTATGAAGAAAGGGTAAAAAATTAAAGTAATATTATTCGAGCGCGTCAGATTAATATATCGGGGGGTTAATTACAATATAAGAAGTCCCCATTTCGCTAATCTGACGATTCGAGCTCAACCTTAGGGAATTATGGATTATTCAAATTTTCCAGCGGGGCCCCTGAGCGCACCCACCAACCATAACTCCTCATACTGACTAGAGGTACTAATGAATAGCTAAGGTACCGTCCCTTATAGTAATCTGACGCGCTCGAGTAAATCCCAAAATCCCCTCTTGGGCTCCCCTACTATAAAGAACAATTTGTTAAAATAAACAAAAGCCTGAGCTTGTCACAGGGACATCAACGCATAATCACGTTAATTAAATAACACAATATTACCAAATTATGTTAACGAAACAGCCTTTTACTTCCGTATTTTGTAAAATCTTCAAATCACCAGTAAAGTCCAACTGTAATCCCCAAGTTTCCACTTATTTCTGTCGAGGGCAGTAATTAAGCAGTATAAAGTGGTTGGCAACCGTAATCCAACCACTTTTGTGATATTTAAACGAGTTTCATTACGCTTCGGTTATAAAAGCAGAGCTATTACGAGAAATGGACTGGAAACATCACGCTCGACTTCGAATGACCGTAATTGTCGACGCTCAAAATAAATATGACCGTCGCGACTCTTTGATTTTTCCAAATATAACGTAATCACCCATACTAGCAGGGCACAAACTATTATCTATTTGAGCACATCAAAGAAATATTGATGTTTATATAAATATGAAAGCTCTATTGAGTATGATTATCATTTCATTTTATGTTCAAGCTTTTTAAAAATAATAAGTCATTCCGATAATTATAATTTTGTTACATTTTATAATCAATCAAGGTATATCTGCTTTTTGTATCACAAGAATATTTTAAATAAAATAAAAACAAACTTATAAAATAAAAGCATTTAGCAGGTGACCCACAATTACCTCGCACTACGGTGTGGTCACATTGAGGCATTAGCAGCAACAATAAACATAAATATTTTTGTCCCGTTATGGCGCTGTTGGGCCAGTAATTAAATTCCATTGAATCGCACAAATCTTCACCCTATGACCGCCACGTTCACAGTTTTCGCATCCCTTGAATAGCAATTATAGCTAACTTGAATTTTTAAAGGGTGCCATTCTAATGCGTAATAAAAAATATATCATTCGTCATTATTTTATGTTCTAAGTTATGTAAAATGAAAGGGCTGAAATGAATAATAACAATCAATTTTTTTCTATTGTTTTAAAATCATAAAATAATCGATTTTATTATTTTATATTTACTAAAAAAAATTTATAATTAAAGTGAAACTTTTATTACATCGTCTCAAACTTTTTGGTCTGTGTAGCGCATGTCGCGTGTATCGCGGCTGCCGAGTAGGTATACCTACTCGGCAGCCGACCGACACGCGACATGCGCTACACAAAGCAGTGTTCGGAACCGTTCGAACAGTTTCACTTTTACCGTGGTTTCATAAAACCACACAACATTTTTTTAATCTATAGAAAACTTAAAATAATTTGGAAAATCCAAAAGTGCACGCCTCATAATTTTTTTTTAATAATTATTTATTAATTATTATTTTTGTTTATTTAATAACAATTAAACCACATCGAATCAGACCCTGAAAAATGAAAGGGTTCTATTCCTGAGCATACTCAAGCGTAAGAGAAAAAAAAAGACTCGATTAGTAAAGTATTTCGGTCGCTATCGTGTTAACAAGAAAATCCTCCGCACATACAGACACACGGACGTCCAAGACAGAACTTTTTTAAACTGTTTTTTAACTAGTTTAAATAACAAAAATGACATCAAAAATATCATGAATGTTAAAAATAGTGTTTTTTCTTAATATGTATATGTATTATCTTACAAGTGCAATGTATGATACATAAAGACATTTTAAGTTTGAAAAATCAGATGTTTTGCGCGAAGTGACAGTAGTACCCACCTCAACGCTTCGCTTATGAGGCGTGCAAAAAAGTGGAACACTACCAAATAAACGTAGTGCTTATTGTGTAAAACGTAATATTTTAAAGGTTTGGATTAGCTATTATGATGTTTCATGTTTGTCATCATTAGGTATATATACAAATCTCATTTTCCAAGCCCACAATATTTGCAAGAGGTTTTCTTTCCTGAAAGTTATCATCCCCACTCGTTAGCGTCGCCTCCTTATTATTTTCAGCTACTCCAAATGACTTGTTCTTTTTCTTATGTGTAATTGAAATATATTGCCGTAATATCCGTCGGACCGGAACTCCACCTCTCGAGCACATCAGCTTGAGTTTTCATTACTTGGAGAAGTGATTTTTTTCATGAGACAGAATAATTATTCATTTTCGTACCCCTAGCCGAGTGGAGGTTCTTCAAAAGTTCTCTCGAGTGCCGTGACCCCAAATATTGAATTTTAAATTACGCAGTACACTTTTCTATGTAAATAAAAGAAATGTGATAGGCATACCTTCCCGTTTTATTTTCGTAACTTTGACTTTCAAAATTTCATTGAAAGTAGGGTCAGATTTATGGGTGAATTTGTAAAAGAAATACGTGTACGTATTTTTTATAAAATTCTATGACGTTGGCAAGGAAACATCTAACAAAGCGACCACGCGAACGTGCAGGCCACATCCTATTTTCAAGCTCAATCTGATTTATTGTGAAACGAGATATCGACTTATTTGAAAATTCTCCTCTAAAGTTGTTTGAAAACGAAAAGATATATAAAACAGATATTTTAAGAGATCTTACGTCGCATAACAATAGAATCAGCAAATTACTATTAATGTAAGAAATCTGCATACTATCAGCAAAATTACTGTAAATATGTCGTGTTTGAAGCTTTCGTGAGTTCAATCGTAAAAGTAATTACAGTAAAAGGGGTTGTTTAAAATAAATGCGAGACCAGCGCTTGAAGCAGTTGGTGGTAGACGTGGGTTCACCTAATGGTAGGGTAAAACATTCTAGTATGCTAGTTATTGGCAGTTATCCATAACTCACGGAACATCTCGTGACCATACACAGAACAACTCCAAGCCGTAATAAATTTGATATATTTTTTACGTTTGCATAACTTAAATGTAGTGAATGATTTTTATAACTGTAATTACAGCTTAATTTTATTTATGTTTGTATCAAATTGAAATGGATTGAGCAATACACCTGGAAAAAAGAAATTACGTTAGATAATACATTCACAAATTATTATGTATACACTGCATTTATTTATTATGTACCTATCTTTATATAGTATATTATATCATTAGATATCATCTTTCATCAATATGATCGCTATTGAGTTATCAAATTAATGCAAAGACAAAGGCGAGTTTTATAATCAATTTTCTATAAGCGTGAGATGAAAGCAGTCGTTTTTATTGGTATACGTCACCGGGAAGGGGTAGACCTCGGATTGATGGATGAGTTCAGCGGTGACAGCAGCAGACCCGCCGTGACAAGCATCCTTAATGCTGACGAAAACATATAGCTTATCATTATCCACCAATCTGTTCGAAGTATGTTCTCGTTTAATCGCTTTTAATTCTGTAATTTCATTTTGACTAACAGATTTACACCGCGCGTGTTTTATAAGATTTATAAATGTTTTTCGCCAGCAGACCATTTGACTTGTAAAATAAGTCTTCATTACATAAAAAAAAATAAAGCTTCACGAAAGTAAAAGGCTGGCCAAGTTTTATTGTCTTCACAACTCGAAAAGTAAATTACCCGTACAAATTCGCTCAGCGCTAAATCTGGGGCTTATCAGAGGGCTTGGCTGAGATCCTTAAATTGAGAAAGAGCTATCACGACGATTCCGAGGCCTCGGGGCGTCGACACCTTACTACGACTGCTCAGATTAAAAAAGTTTAATTACTACTTATCTATTAGGAAACGGCCACTTCTTATATTCAAAGAGCGCAGCTGATATTCCTCGGAAATAGGCCAAAGTATTAACTGAGTTCTATAAATCCACTGAGAAAACTGAGAAATAATACCTCGTAGAATTTAACTTAGCTTGTAAAATATACTTCAAATACAAAAGCACAATATCGAAGCTAAATCATGTTAGTGGAAGTTTTTTTATGAAGTAAAGTATCTATTAATCAGTATCAGAATTTATCAGTTATCTAACGCCGTGTATAAGGATAAAAAAAATCGAAAAAGTAATATAAAAATATTAGTAAAGTTCTCTAAATAGGAACACCCATTACCACCTTACTTTACTTTTTAATTTAATCCATTCCGTATATCAACACGATACTAAGAAAATTGCAAAAATAGTTCAAACTTCAAACGCACATTATAACGAATACATATAAACAAATCACTCAAATGGAGAATTTGGGCGTACAGTGGAAATCAATAACAACAAGTAAGAAGTTAACTTAATAGGATTATAACCCCAAGCCTCTTAACATCGCGTAATTTACACCTTAATAAGTTTTCCGATTAAGCCCGTAGATGTTTATAATGAAATGCCTAGAGAAATGTTTGTTATTCCACATTATATCGACTTTAAGAAAATATACAACTCATACATATTATACTAATCCGTTTATGAAATATTTACGATACAAAGTAGGTAATTTAAAATTAAAGAATGTAAGTAGTTAAACATAGAATAAATTTGAGTATAAGTGAAGGTACCTTTACTTTAGCTTAGGTAAGGTATTTTTATATGTGTAACAAGCAATGGTGTGAGTGACCTTTAGATCATATAAACGTGTTTTTATATCATTAGGTATATGAAAGCTTTCAGTGACATTAAATAACTATTTAATTACTGAACAAAAAAAACTTCCACCTTTGTTCAGATAACTAATTGAAAATAAGTTACCAATTTTCATATATTTTCATCAAATACAATCATATTCTCATAGCCAAAATATTAAAAGTCGATTACAATCCTCGTTAACATAACATTATAATGATTAGTCATGGATAACGAAAATGTAATTATAACTCCATAACCAGTGCGATTAGTAGTGTGTGATCGAATGACGGGCGGCGCATTTACTGGTCGGATTATAAACAGTTATCGGGCTCAATAAGATTAAATGATTTAATCTCATAGTAAAATGCAAATTACACAGATTTAATTTAAATCTGTGTAATTTGCATTTTACTATGATGACACGGCCCTTGAGCCGTAACTGATAATACGGATTTATCAAAGATTAAGTTACAATTCTGAATAGCCTTAAACCCTTAATCGCTTGTCGTTCCCTCGCATTGTAAAGGAATTTTGATTATATACGACCGTTATATAAATTACAACAACGGAATTAAAATGGTTCGTTTCTTAGATATTATTTTTATGTGATATTTTATTTGTGAATCTTAATTTCTCTGAAAATTAATTTAAAAGTTTATACTTAAATACATAGATAGGTACATAATTTGTTTGAAAGCCTTATCCTTAATCTTTTCTTCAGCTACCTAAAAACGTCCAGTTCAAAGTTTTCAATTAAACCAAATACTTAGAAATACATAAACAACTGTAAATATTTATTTAAGAAACAGTCCATTAAAAATCTTAGTCGTTATTTGGACAAGCACTTCATTAAGAAGAGCAAAGAAAGAAGCGGACTAAACATTAATACTCACCAATACGAACGCAATAAATCAAAATATGAAGTTAATTTATTACGCTTTAACCAGACCGTGTGATGATTCGTCTCACATTCTCTCAATTTACGGCTTGTCATTTGCTTGAACGGTCATCATCCTCAGTGCTTTATGGGGTTTTACTTTATCTGGTTACACTGCACCAATTGGATTGAACATGACACCTAAATAATTTAAGTATAGATGAAAATTTAAATCTAAAATATTTAAATAAAGAAATTTTAGAAAAGAAATATATAAATATTTCTTTATTTGAATAAAAAAAAAAACATTATAACTGTAAATAACGGTCAAATAAAGTGTTTATTATTTATTCAGTAGGTGAATAGTGATTAAATAGTTACCTATCAAATGTTCGCAAATCCTATACAAATTAACATGGCGAATGACAGGCGAATCTATCTATGCGATTTACACTGGAAATGCTCTACCCTCAGCTCTACCTTACTAAAATTTAGTATACTTAATTTATTCAATGAAAAATATAAATTTCTTTCCAAATTCGTATGACAGAAAATGTTCGTCATGATAGTATCATAATTGAAACGAGTGCATGAGCTCACGCTAGCAAAGTTGCGTGGAACAGCCCGTGCACCAACTTTATAAGATCTAAATTTTAGGAAAACTATAGTTATGAGTTTAAGAATTAATTATGCTACATTATACAGCAAAAGTTCAAATGAATTTCAGATGCTTCTAAACGAAACGTTTGCATTTCATATAAATATAATTAATTGCATAAAGTTATTGCACTTATTTTTTATTATATTAGGTAAATGTGTTTCTTTAAAAAGTAAAGAACTTATGAAAATTAATTTAGTTGTTGGTCTTAACTAAATCAATACTTAATTATTACAAATATTAATATTGTTTAGGTTCAATGTTCTTCGTAGTTTACTAAACGAATATATTAAATTAAATATTTATAAATCTTTATTTGATTGAAATAGAAGGTCTAGATAATTTGGTGAACTAGAAGCTAGAGCGCTGAAGACAAATTGAATTATAAATTCACGAGGTTGTGACCAAATATAACATTTACTCATACGAGTCTTCTCGAAGGTACGAGAAACGCCTAATTGAGATAAATATTTGTCAATAACGTTTGATATAAATATTCAAGGGACGACCATCTCAATTATAAAGTGAGCATTGGAAATTGAATATTAGGTCAGTAATTAATAATAAAATGAGGTTCTGCGGAGCCTGAAATCTATTAATTTGGCCGTAAAGCTTGGCCATTACAGGCGAGTCGCCAATTATTCCAGTCTCCCTCGGTAATTAAATTCTATGATGTTCGCCAATCTAAGACAGACGCCGTTTACGATACTCAAATTACAGTTTCATTACCCGTAAAAGATATAAGTGAATAAAAACTCGGTTACGATTATTTAACACCGAGAGAATTCATTACGGACGCTTTTTAAGTGTTTTAATAAAATAAAGTTTATGGGGTTCAAATTGCCATAGACACAATTCATTGTTTTATAAGTTAATTTGTAAACTAGACTTCAGTTTGCTATAAACACCTCTATAGATTTTTCTTCTAAGATCTGCGTAAAAAATAAATCTATTTGTTTTGTATCTTGCTGAACCATAATGAGTAAGATCATAGAGTCCTTGATTGGACCCCCTTTAAATATAAAAAAATGCACTTTTATAGTTTACTGTAATTTATATATTAAATAACTCCCTCATTAAAAATAAATGTACCTAATCAATCAAATCAAAGAAGTACAGGTTGCTTGTAAAGGTTCGAATTATATCCTACTCAAAACCACTCACTTATGATTCCAATAGATTATTTTAAAAGGGCTAATTTGTGTATAATAAAAAAGACAGGGTAATTCTAAAATAATTTATTTAGTTTTGCGCTCTTTTATAAAACAATAGCTTATAATCTATCTTAACAAAGTTTATACAATAAACATTGGTATTTAACTACGTTTAGCGATTTCTATACGGCATATTTACAATTTACAATATTTTTAATTTTATATGCAAATAATTTATATAAATTATCTGCAAACAAATAGGGTCACGTTATATCATACACGTTTAGTTTTTATATAAGTTTTCTTCTATTTCACAACGCACACAATGTTTACATGGGTATCAGTTCGTGATTAATGACCATCAACGTTAATTGTAAGTTTATTAAAGAATTCTTGGTAAAATATTCCATACATGATGGTGTGATGTGTAAATAAGTAACGTTAATACTTCTCATATATAAATGCCTTTCATGACTTACAATAAATGTACATACCAAATAAATCATAAAATACATATTTCATTGATAAATCATATTTAGTATTGATTCTTATAAATAATTAGAAATTGGTCATACACCCAACATTGTTTAAGAAAATTAATATACTTGCACCTATATATTTCAAACGTGTTTCTCTTAAGAATAAATGATTTAAGTATAATTCCTATTTCTATACAATTAACATTTATTGCATAATAGTATAATGGCATGGTTTGCTATTCTATTCGATATAATTTTTATAATTGAAGCATATTTTAATATTAACAATTAACATATTATAATTTTACAATGAAACCAATGTTTAATACTGTTAAATTTTCTATTCACTGTATTTTATTGCTTTATTTTCGACTTATTATATATCCTTATCTTATACACCAACTCCTCATAGCATACACAAAATACTATATATCAACTTTGATGATCCTATTAAGCATGCTTCACAAGGCACTATTCTAGCGAGATATTCAATAAAACTTAACCGAAAACAATGGGAACAACTATTAAATTCGGTTTAAATCTTCGAACTGGGCCTAAAATTACATTTTACGGCGATTCAATCAATAACATGGAGATAGTAAAACAAATAAAACTTAATTTAAAACGTTACTAGATAAATCGAAACAAATGTATCACACACAAAAATTTTAAGTAATTACTTAATGTTTAGAACTACTTTTATAGTAAATGCTGCTGCAGTCCAAGAAGATGCTTGGAAAATAAGCTTTAAACAGATTATATCTTAAAGCTAAATTGGCGTTCATATTGCTCTCTCCTTAATCAGAATTTCGGACGCAACACACGACTTTCTATAGGCTCGTCTAAGTAATTGCTTACGTAGGTACTTGTAATGAAAAGGTACTCGTGTTGGTCTTTTGTACATATTCATCCATCATATATATTATTAATTATATTTTTAAGGAATAAATTGTTACGTGAATACGAATACGCGAACTGATATCACAGTATTTTTAGTGATTATCACCGTAATAATTGTTTACAAATATTTACAATTTATCGTTTCAACATAAAATTTTAAATTTAATCGTTTTTAATTTAGGAATAAACCATTTGTGGGAACTATTAAATGCTTGTTATATCTCAAACAGATTTGAAAACATTCTGGAGCAATTATTTATCTATAACAAATATTTTTTTTAATAATTGAAATATGTACTTAAATTTATTAGGGCTTCCAAACAAAAATAAATATTTTCACTGTAATAATAACATATAAATTAATACAAAAAGTAATGATATTAGAAAGGATATATCATCGATAACTCTACAAATTGGAATACGATCGTATTTCTGTTGTAACAGAAGTCAAACAAATATCAGTGATCCATCATCAAACGCAGTCAGCGGAACGACCGACAAATGTATTTTAACTGATCATTCCCTTACCAAATTATGCTTCCCCCTGGTAATTTCACAAGCATAAGCTAATAAAATGTTCGAGTCATTCCATCCAAAACATATTTATTTCTGTCAATTACCATATTTCGATTCGGGAGAAATGAGATCGGTTTCCTTAAGCAAACTTTGTTGTCTGATCATTATTCAAAATAAAAATAACTGTAATCTGTAAGTACGAGAACATAAAAAATACCTATATATAAGCTGCAACACAATTGCATTGGAAAATAATCCGTGATGAAACATTATAAATTAAATACTACATAATATGTGTTCTTTCAATCAAGCAATATATTAACCCCCACGTATATTCGTTTATAGTCTGTATATAATGCGAATACTTTGATTGTAGGTAATAAAAACAATGACTCCTATCACCGCAGCGAAGCTACAATCTCGTTGCTCATAGTATTCTGTTGACTTGATGAGTTCATATTTTTAGAACATTGCTGAAACCATAAAATTGATTAAATACATTTTTAATAACAATTAACAAGTTGGTAATTAAAGCAAAAGTAAATGTAACTGACGATTACAGAAGCTCACAACCATTCCAAGTATTGTTTAGGAGTAAAAGAGCTTTTAATTAATATAACGATACTATAACAAGTTTCTGTGTTTCGACTCAAAGTTTCTAACAATAACGTGATACCGAAAATACTGTTATATCAATTACACACTTTTGGTTAATTTCCATCCGGGTTTAGCCTTGAATGATAAATAAAATAAATGTAATTTTGAGAAATTAATACCTTGATACTTGAAACTGATACCTAATACATAACTTGATTAGCTTTTATACTTTGTATTGATTTAATTTCTAAAGATCACAAAATGGCTCACATATTTGCACGTTACTAAGAGCAGTTGCGAAAAAAATTCGTATGAAATACTCACCATTTGCCGCGACTCCCAAGCTTTCATCGCACTCTTATACTTCTCAAACTCGTGACACCAATCAGAGTACACTTGTCTGTACTCCTGTGATTTATTTGGCTGCGTACATCTGAGCAGACAACATGTAACTTTTAATTAACAAAATTTACTACATCCTACTCGAGACTTGGGAAAGATTTTTAAATTAACGGACAATTTGTACGCAAGAACGTAGGAATTTCGTAAGTGCACATGGTTTATTAACATTGACTGTAAATAGCATTTCTCAAGCGTATTTCTGTAGCGTTGATTTTAATATTTCAGTTTGAAGTAGCATGTAATTTTATTGATTCATATAGGTAACCTATCTATAATAGGTTGCTATAATAGGAACCTATAATAGGTTGCTAAGCAGGATGATTATTATTTGAAGAGGTATAACGTAAATATCGGTAATTTACATAGATGAAATATTGGGCAAGACTTAATTGGAGTTTAAAAATGTTCGAAGAAATTACCTGTGAATATCTATATCTAAATTATAGGAGGCAACGAGCGTCGGGCCGAAGTAGCATTCATATCGGCCTCTATCAGAATCAGTCACGGAAAGCAACATCAAGCCGCGCTCAGAAGTTAGCAGAACTCGCTCCCAACTGAAACGATTTGAGCGCTTTAGATGTTGTTACAAGCTAATTTTGTTTTGAACGCTCCACAATTTTGGTGCAAGTTGTGCACGTTAAATTTGCTGAATTTATGGCTGTAAGGTAACATGTTTTGTAGATTAATTAACATTGTATGTCAGCTGATGCATCTAATTAAATCTTACTTTGTCTTTGAAGGTACTTTGTAATAAGTTGCTAAATAAACACTAAATGTACTCATTAATCACACAAATATTTAAAGGCACATACTTGTAAATTATTTTGTATCTTCCTCTCTCTCGCGAATGGTGATACCACGCCACATTCTGATCTCGCAGAGCTTCAGGCGTCTTCCCAAATGCGGCTAGATGCACACTTTGTCCATAACCAGCCCTTACAGTTTTCAACGGGGCGCTTGCTTCACATATTGATGGAGTGGAATTAGTAGCATCATGTAGAAGGCCCAGGGTGTAAGGCCGGCATGCTCCTACTTCCTTATCCCAGCCACAATATGGATCCAATACGCAACGCACGCAACTGTCATACCTGTTTTCAATTTAGTTTTAATTGATTTAATCAATAGCAATTATGAGATAAAAAGCTATTCTATATATTTGTACATATAATTTCAAAAATTAATATAAAAATATAAGGAGTCTAACAATAAATCACACATTACAATTGCTTCCAATCTTGTTAATTATTACACTAAATTTGAAACTATAGTAGTTAAAAAATATACCTGTGGGCACAGGCACGTAGAGGCAGTTGCCTCAGTCTGTTGTCCGTGGCCAGATAAAGCGCGTGAGCTTGCCTGGAGAGCGCGAGCGCCCGCACGGGCTCGTCGCCCGCCGCGCGCCATATATCAACAACGCGCGATCCGCCGCCGGCCCACTGAACTATTTTGTAAACTTCGCCCGCACCTTGTAAGAAAAGTTGTTTTTCTATAAAATCTCAAGTTGTTTATTTTGTTTTAATCAATATTCTAGCTAGACCTCATACACTTGTAAGTTGTTCTGTTATATTGAGATTTAACTAAAAGTGACAGATGTCATAAGTTGGTTTAGATTATAGGTCCTAATTTTTTGTCATAATATTTTAAAACGTTCCTACAAAATAGCATAAACACAATTGCTAAGATCTGTAGATTGATAAAATCCTCGGAACGGTCAAAACCTAAAAGATCAATAAATCCATACTTATAAGCCAGGTGTAGTTAAATAAAATGAAATCGATTCACTACACTTTCTATTTGCTTCTATTATTCAGTTAAGCTCAGAAAATAAAACTATTTCATTTAATCTAAATAAATGGTGCATAAGTAACAAGGATTTATGTTCCGATTTTCGCTAATGTTTTACCCCAAATCGATTAACTCACTAGTGCCAGCGTAGAACACGGTGTACGTGATATCATCAGCCAGCATATCAACAGTCTGTCTGTCGACGACCAGCGTCGTGAGCACCAGGTCACGTTTGTAGAAGGCGGGCGAGTCGCCATCATGCCGTACCGCCGCGTCCATTAGCGGATGTGACCTGCGAGAGAATCAGCGAGGTCATCTTTGTCTTTGGAATAAAATCTTCTTACTACCATTAAATTGCCTTCAAACGAAATAGTTTCAAACTTAAAGTTCTGTTTTTGTATTTCGTTCCACAACAACTGACCTATCTTGATTTTCAAGACATTAAAGTCGGTTAGTTACCTTGTAAATTTAAACGCTCTAGCCAGCTTTGTTCTACTTTGATCCTTATCATTAAGTCAATATTAGTAGTTGACGTCTTGCATACATGGTTGAGTGCACATTATAACCTCATTTTCAACATAATGTAGGTACATTTTCGTACGACATTTCCACGTCACGTCAACACCATTCGCCATTAATCCATTACAAAAGCAATAATTTATTTGAACTAATTTAGTGGCACGCCGTCAATTAAGACGTGGGTAGGCGTGTGACTCGGTGTGACCCAATTAAGGAACACACGCGGCAAAACTAATGTCAGGTATAAAACCTTGTTGAGATTAGTCTTGTGGGGATAAAGCTAAATGCTCCGTTTTTTCATTAAGCATGTTTCAAGGGAAATTTAATCTCATAAACAATATAGCATCGCTAATATTTTATTTAGTATTACCGCAGACAATATACCTAATACTTTGTTTTACTTTCGCCATTCTTTACATTTAGCTCCTGATATAAACTGCTTTATAAAAATAAATCGTGGAGAATGTTTGCGCAAATATATTTATCTATAGTCTTATACACAGAATACTGAAAAAGTTAACTTTGTATTAAGTAAATAACATAGAGATACAAAACTTAATTAAATTTTTAAAACCTTAAGGAGATAATTGCCCAATTTATTTTCATTTGGTTGATTAAAATAATCAAAGTCGACATCTTATCTTAAAACCCCTAATAAAAATACAGGTTCCTAATAGCAGCATATCTCAAAAGACTTACCTGATAAAATTCAGGACGTTATCTGGTAAGGCCTCAGTGTTGTTGACACAAGTGCCGGGTCGGGGCTCCGGCACCCTCGCGCGGAGGACTGGCAGCCATGCCGAACTAGATGTTGCCTGATAACAAAATTTAAAAACTATTATTAATACGATTAATAAGATAGTTCCATATGATATGGTGATATCATAATAAAAATTACCTTCCTACATCTTTGAAACAACAACTACTTTTTATTTTAACAGAATATCTGAAGACTAATTTCCTTAAAATTAGTAAACATGGAAATGGTTTTACCGCATTGAAATGCAATCTTAAACATAATGATTCAAATAAAATGTTTGCATGAGTAACGTAACGGTAATCTTAGTCATTAACATTTGCACAAATATGAATACTTTGTTCAAACTCCGTGGTAATGCAAAAACCGGTCCTTCCTCGTAAGTTGAAATTATAAGCTATAATAAAAATTCTTGCTTTACACTAAAGCCTACTAAAATACTTATATATTATTTTATAACAGAAATATGTAGATCAATTATTTTTACCGGAAATTAATCTAGAGGATCGGCGGCATCCTTTGCATATTATGGCTCTATTTTTATAATATAGGAGAACAAAATAGGAACAGATTGCGTCATATGTTCAAAAAATCGAAGTCTCTAAGTATAAGGGCTCATTTATGTATTAAGTTTAAAAATTTGGCAGCAAACATTTTTTCATTTCAAAAGTTATGAAATATAAAATGCCGATTTTTGTTGCCACTGGTGTGATGAATAAACTGTGTGAACCTTATAACATCTATTATAGCGACTGTATGTTTCACATAATAACTCACTTGTTCTTTAAATCTTCCTGCGAATGCTTCTTGAATATTTTCCATGGTGTAGGTACAGATTGCGGACCCGACGAGCCCATCACTGGCGCCCGTTGTAAAGGTAGCATAGAATTTTGTCGGATCACCCGGCATTTGGTACACACTTTCTATACAAAATATAAATAAAATTTGTAATGAGGTGTGTTTAATAAATCAAGGTAATAATATGTAATGTATTTTTATCTATGTGATTCTAAGTCTTAACTGTAATCTCATGTCAAAACAGACAAATATGTTTACTGAAGCAAAAGTTCAAAATCAGATTTTAAGGAAATAAATTCCTAAATGTCTTTTATACTAAAAGATCTATACATAGTCTGCTCCAGTTTACTCTTTATGACGGTGTAAGAAAATTCAATTTAAACAATGTAGCTTTCTTAGTTCAACGAAAGAGCTATAAACTGAGTTTACGTTAACTTGAACTTATATTATTTTTGTACTTTTAAACTGAATAACTTACGTATTTCATCAAAGTAGAATGGAAACTCTCCAGGTATGCTACAGTTGAGCCTGGCTTTTAAATAAGTGGCCCAATTTTGGCTCAATATGTGCTTGCCACCAGTGTCTTGTTTGCATACTCTTGCCACGCGGGAGTAAACAGCTTTACCGCAGTTCATGAACTCTACGGCAGTTTCCCGAAAAAAGAACAAAACATAGTCCCCGACATCGAACGATCCCACAAAGTTGGTTTCTGAAATAAATGGAAATTTAGATAGGCAATCACGTTTAAATGTCTTTGCAGATCATGAATTCACAAAGCACTTTGTGGGTTATTTACGAAACATGTGAGTTACGATTGCAGTTCTCACTACATCGACATCTACGCTCGCAATACAATTGATGACTCGCTCAGTATGAGCGCAATAATGAAAGCGATGAAAAAGCTTAAAGCGATACTCACTGTCCAACCATTTCGAGTCATACTTCAATGTTCTCTTAAAATTGAATCGCTTTTGACCTGTTCGAAAATCGAAGAGGTCGTTTCTGAAAATGACTGGATCCGCTTTCGTGAACTCGGCGTTAGTGCCCGCGTAGAGCGCTGGCAGGCCGCCGGGGTTGCCCTTCGTGACCCACACTGCAGTGCTGTTGTCAGCCGGGTCATAGGGGCACTTGGCCACGCCGAGCCCTACTCCTGGCACGTACTCGTGGCGCGGGAGGTGTGTTAGGTTTAACTGTGCGGAACAAAATCGTCATATGGCAGCCGTTTATTTGTCACAAGTTAATAACCGAAACGAAACAATTTGGCACTTGTATTTTTTACAATTTTAACTGATAGACGAGCTTGTATGTAGGTTAGGGTTTCGGTTATTAAACTTTAATTGTAGTTTGTAGCCTCAATAAAACTATATTGTTAAAAAACAAACATGCTACATTTAATTGTGATGCGCGATTGGACATATATTTGTGCCTTAAAAGTTATGTATGAACAACGAGTATCATTTACGCTTAAGAAATTAAACCACAACTAAACATGCCGCAACCTCGATATTTTATACCAAGCACGTTACAAAATGTGTAGTAATATTAGAAGCAATTTACTCACATAGACCACCCAGTCTTTGGGACTATGAGCGTTTGTACCGCACACGTACAACCGCTCTCCGTCGCCGAGAGGCTGTAGCACTCGTATGTGGTTTCTACATTCAAATGGCTCTGATTTGCCTTTGCTCACACACCTCGCTACATTACTTGCTTCTAATAATAATGCATCTCTCTGAAACCAACTTACACATTAGAAAAGTTTATCTCGAGTATATTCATCTTCCTTATGAAAAGTCAGCTAACACGTTATGTGAGTACATGAATCCGGCATATTGGGAGTTGAATATTTCATAAAAATTTTGTTTATATCTGTTGGAAAGCCGACTCAAAGTTTCAAACAAAATTTCCCTTGTAAATCCGCTGGTAACATTTCAGTATAAATGGACGAGCATAAATCCTCACAGTAAAAGAGAGCCCTCTTAAACTTAGATATCATAAGCGTGTGTTTTTCCCCTTTTGTGAGTCGTTTACTTTATGAATTCAAGTTCTAGATAAGTTGTAAAACATACTAACCTCACAATGTGATTGACTAATATCTGTCATATTAAGCCTAAATATTCGGTCCCTGAAAACAAAAAATATACTCAGATGAATATTCATATTCTGTATCAGTCATTGTGTTTTGTTTTCTTCATAATGTATGTTGTTACGAAAACAAAAAATATAACATTGTATAAATGTTACAATAATAAAGAATTTTTCACACATTTTTCTTTCTAATATATTTTATTGTATCATTATATGTTCCACTCTTCCTGAAGCCTGAGCTAAAGTATTTACTTGGTTATTTCAATTAAATTACATTATTTATATTTACTCA
Organism: Colias behrii; assembly: GCA_029959065.1. NCBI lineage: Eukaryota > Metazoa > Arthropoda > Insecta > Lepidoptera > Pieridae > Colias > Colias behrii. The sequence continues at coordinate 6,892,826 of JARWMC010000005.1, read as the reverse complement.
CATAGCACCGACGTATAATGTGTTTCTCTCTTCATTTATATATAAAGTGCGATAAAAAAGGTTACCGCAGGCAAATTCTCTAATGTGATCTGAAAACAATGAAAAAATATTATGAGTCAAAGTTAAATTTTCACGTACCTAAATAAATAAATATTTTAATTTTAATAAACTTTCTAAAGGTAATAAATCTTTTCAAAATGTCAAACGCTTGTTTGTGCTTACGATTACCCACAGCTACGAAAAATACATGACGTTAGGTACTTTATAATTACTGAAAATGATAGTTCTTTAACCATACGTATTATTATTTTCTGTCAATAACGATCACACGTTCTTTTTAAAACTTTTAAATGTAAAGCAATCAAAGTAAAATGCCCCGTGCACATATGAAATAATAAGAGTGGTTGCAATTTCAATGAGTATCTAATTACGAACGGTTGCAATAGCCAGTGATTATTGGCAGGAGCGAACACGCGAGCTCTCGTGACCGGCTCATAGCTACAACGACCACTACTTAAACATATTAAACTTCACTACACCGATATTCTTTAAAAGTTCATTATTAACACTATCATTTCGATTATCTAAAGGGTCCATTATTCAAATTATACCTTATTAGGTGCCGTGTTGTGTCTCTTCCATTTAGAACATTTTGTGTAATTTGATAAGTTACGCGGTACATAATAAAGTTGTGATATAATTGAAATAATACTTGATAAAGTTTCAAGTATCATCAATTACGTAGATAATTAATTATTGGTTTGAGCGGCACATCATAAGTCTCAATTTTGTGCTTCTTGTTAATGTTTTCACATTTTTTTTTCTATAAGTAGCTACTTTATAGAACAACACCTTTTGGATCATCAAGATACTATAAAATATTCTTAGATACCTTATATTTTTGTGTGGAGTACGAAATCGGAAAGCTATTTTATAAGATTATACATTAACTTATACTGCTTTTTTTAATTAGTCTCTTTGAAATTTAACTATAAATTGTCAAGCGACCCTAAATATTCCATACCCATTGAAAATTTCGTCATACATCAGTAATTAACAGTAAAAAATTTTACAGCACCAAGTATTGTCTACGTACATTGAACTCCTACCAATTTATTTAAATAAATAGAGCTATAACAACAGTAGGTAAAATACGACAGATTGATGAGTGCTAAAACCAATAAGAGTGGCTAAATACAATGGCGATTACAGAGCTAATGAAGCCTTTGTTTGAAAATCTAACGAAATGTATAAAGTCATTTATTTGAACGAACATGGCGCGACCGATACAAGCGATATATTTATTTGCGGGTCTTTATAGCGTAAATAATATTATAAAAGATACATTTTCTCGCCAGACTATTCATTTACTTTTATTCATAAAACGATGAAGGTCTTCATTTCGCAGATGTCGATATCGATTAAACATATATGTATATATAGGCAGGACGTATACAATTTGTTCATATTTATTGTGCGACATTTATCACAATAATAGAGTCATTATTTATTTTCTCATCTCCTCCCCTTTATTCTGAAATTTAAATAAATCTATCCTCTCTATAAATTTATTACATAAAAGAACATTATACCCATGATTAAAGCAAACAAATTATTATTTAAATTTGCATATTGATCAGTTTTATTTTCCATAAATTCAATGACTGCAAATTGCGTAGTAAATTAATTTACAGCAAACAAGCGGTATTATGGCGTTGGTTAAAATGTAAATCCATAGTAATGAGGTGAAGTATCGCGCGACGCTGGCACTGACGGCCGCATTATGTAGATAACATCGGACGCTAAATACCGCAACAAGTAAACTGTCGAAGCCGACTGCCGACTGTTTGCACGGAACTACGCTTACCGCTCGTTTAAAATTATTTCCGAAATGGTTTTACTAAAAATTCTGGAGAGACCGAATGTTAAAATAATGATAATTTCCGTAGCTATCATTTTAAATAGCTGGGGCTTATGGTATTTGAGCAGTCTACAGGGATGTTATATCTTTTTTTTATATTTTACTGCAATGTTAATATTTGTCGAAAAATTCAATGAATTTATATTACTTTACTTTTTTACTTGGGTTTTGATTGAAATAATCACTATAGCCACACTAATTTTGTAAATGAGAGTTTGTTTGCATTTAAGATTGATTGAAGGATTTAATATTTAATTATAATAGCATAATATTTTTTTTTATAAGAACTGGTTTCGTTAAATTTGAAAATGATAAAATATTCGTAGATATTCTTTTTGGATCAAAATTGGAACAGTGCATAATAAGAATTGGACGCAGAATTCCGATCGCATTTTCTTATACAATGGTCCCTTGATTGTTTCGAATCTAGTCGCGATTCGTTGCAATGCGCCCGGTCCACAATAGCAGTAAACTGTCCCGAGCACTTGCCAGCTCGGCTCGAATACTCGGCTCCAAAAGGACTACAAATGTTAGTCAACATTATACTTGCACATGCTGCAGCTGTTTTAAAACTATCTTATTTGTTTTGCAACTCGCATCCACTCGGTATGCCTCGCCACAATTGGTATTACAAGCCCTGCAATTAAAATGTCCCAGTTTATACTGTATTGTGTATTCTTAGTTCGCTATTTTATGTCGCTATTTCCTTCACGAAGCGATTCTCATTTAAAGTTATCACCGTATTCAAAGCTTTGATTGTATGAATTGAAACATGAATATGTTACGAAATTTTCGTTGATTTTTACAATGAAATGTTAAATTTTATAAACGTTCTACATTCATTAAATTCATCGGATAATATTAATTGATTATCTGTTAATAATATTAACTAGAAACTTTCTATGTGATTCATTCTTTGTATTGTAAAGACTTAAGTCCATGCTTAAAAACTTATGAGCTTACTACGACGCGACTGAGCCGTACGTTTGTCTTTGATCTTAGAGAAAGTTAAAATATTGTGACCGTATTTGCAGAGCTCACAGAGTCGGCAACTTACACAGTGGAATCCCACTGTACACTCAAAAGAGCAGCGAGCAAACGTTTGAATAGAGATCAGACAAAAATGTCCAATAGATGACTATTTTCCTGACCATAAATCTGTTCTGGAATGAAAATAATTGTCTTAATCAAAGTGGTACATTGTTAGCGTAAATTTGTAAAAATATTTTTTACTAATTGTATTAAAGATTTTAATGTTCAATATGAAATTGGCCGAAATTTTATTTGTATATTATCCTAAATGTAAGTACAATATGTAGATAAGTAAAAAGAATATTATTATTTGTGACAATTAATCCCACTGTACACTCAAAAGAGCAGCGAGCAAACGTTTGAATAGAGATCGGACAAAAATGTCCAGTAGATGACTATTTTCCTGACCATAAATCTGTTCTGGAATGAAAATAATTGTCTTAATCAAAGTGGTACACTGTTAGCGTCTGCTTATAATTAATTCATTGTTCTAATATTATTATTCGGTAAATTCATAAAATATAAGCATGATAAACTCATCACAAATTTTCGGTGCTGATTTAGTTGATATTTGTAAATATTTTACCGCCTTCAACAAAATTGAATGCGTTTTAAAATAAACAAAAGTTAATAACGATGAAAGTGAAACATGCTAAATCAACTACAGAGTGATCTGCACCAATTCTTTAAATGAAATCGTATACTTTTTTAAACAATTTCTATTAATTTTAATTGATTTATTGGCAATCTAATAATGCCTATGACATAGAATTGTTTTAATTGCTCTCCTGGTGCATTGCAAATATTTTTAAATTAATATGAATATAGCTTGTGTTCATGATGATGAAGTTACCTATATTGAAACCAATCAGGAAATGTATAAATACAGAAAACATATAAAAATAACTAATTAAAAACACTTTAAGAAAAAGGAATCAGTGCAATAGATTTTCATAAAACGAACGTGGTTTCAAATGAAAATACATTGCAACCTCTGATAAGAATAAATTTAGTTTGGGTGAGTTAGGTCATGTTGGTCTTGTTTGCACGTGCACCCGAGATGCGGTGGCAAAGATATCCTGACCGTCTTCGCGTAAATCTGCCTTGTACACTGGCTGCACAGATAATATGTGGTACGGAAACACTATGTGGTTACTTTCGTTTTGCACTCCCAGCTTTTCCACATTGATTTATTGTAACCACAGACATTTGCGCGCCTTTTTAGCGACGCTTTTGTTCTTTAGTTTTATTTTTAAAGTATAATGAATGTTCTACACGTAGTCGCAAGTTGGTTTTATTGTAACTGAATGCAACGTAAAGTGGTCTGCGAATTATCGATTTATTTTTAGAATTTATTTGGTACAGAGGAAGTGTATTAGATAAAGCGCGCTTATAGTAAGACGAAGAGGAAGGCAAACTACACGATGCTACATTATTATTGCCAAGATATTTATGCGACGTCATGTTTATGCGAACAAATTATTGCAAGGTTGAGTAACGTATAATAATTTCTTACACGTGACGACATACTCATAGAAGATGATTAGAGGTATGCACTTTATCTATTAAGGAGAATCCTGTGGCTCCCAACTAATAGAATTTTTAATCAAGTTGCTTGCGGCGGCGCCACCAGCCACGAGCACGCCAGATTAATGTAATTGGACGACGCCGTCACAAAGGCAAATTGTAATCCCCCTCTTTCATTATATATGTCCGTAACAAGGCACCCAGGCAATGTGTCGTATTTTTTCATTCTCATCTACATTTCCGTAAAGCGCGTTTCACCTATCAACACAAATAAATCTTCCTCTCGGAATAATGTAATTCAGCGGCGACCATTGAGTATTCATTCACTTGTTATGGATATTTGACCAAATGGTGCTTGAATGCTGTCACAGTGACAACTTTCCGAGCTTCCCCTTAAATCGGCCGATTGCGGCATGGTCGTTAGGAGCTCGAAGTGTCGGGACAATTAAGTTGAAGCGGCGATTGTGAGCGGTGCCAAAGCGGATGTAGGTCAGTAAAGCAAAGTGGACCTGCACCGTGCACTGTTGAGAATCCGAAATAGTACTGTCAGCCTCCGCTGTCAGTCCAGCGTTCTCGTTGGCTCGCGTAATCGCGTTCCTAAGAACTCACTGCGTCAACTTTTAGTAATTTTAAGATTACCTTAATGTGTTTCTTTAGGATGATAATTTAAACTGTGAATAGTTTTTATCTCAAAATATTAAATTTTTTACCTACGGAAATTTATACGTTAAAGATAATAACTGCCTTTTTATCAATAAAATGTGGACATAAATAAATTCATTCAGCCAAATGTCTTTTTAACACGTAATTTTCGCCGTAGAGATGTCTCTATAGAGAAGTCATATAACTTTTATAATGTAAATAACGAGTCATTCTTTGTTCTTGCTCACGTGCATACATAATAGCGAAACTAGTTTTAGCGAAGTATCTCTTGCAGAGCATATAAGCTCAGGTAAATTGTGCTCTAACACCCTGCTATAAAGAGTATTTATGCTAAACGAGACTATAAAGTTGCTACTTGCCAGTAAGAATATTTTGGACGCTGTAAAATATGAGTGCGGATGCCGTGAAATGAGCTTTCAGTTTGAGTATCACACATAAGCGGTCCTGCTTTCTTCTGTAATTACCTCATGCATGTTGTATGTTATAATGTTTCTTGTCGTAAGTTAAAATAATAGTTAGATGAAACCAGATTCTTCACGATTTTTAACGGTAGTTATATCGTCCGTTCTATATCGTCATTCTACGTCGCTCAGTTGAAGTTTGTTCAACACTCTGAATATACACTATACAGGCTTCCACGAACATCCACTGGGGCTAACAGCCAGTCAAGCAGTCAGGTCGAGGAGCCCTCCTTTGCATCGGAGAAAATCATCTTCCTTTTCAGAACACTAAATATTGTCAGTTAAAACATTTTGAATTTTTTGTAACAATTAAATTTTACACACGTTATTTACTAATATTTCTTTGTATATTTTATACAAATCCTATCCGACTTAACGAATGATAATAACATTTTTTAATAGGGATTGAGCGTTTTTACATGTCAAAGATGTCTAATAATCCCTTTATAAAAGAATATGTTAAAGCCGGTCATTAGGTATGCGTCGGAGACATGGGATTTTATCGGTAGCAAACACTTCGACTGATATTTACTTTAAAACCAGTCGTGAGTAAAGAAGAGCACTTAACGATAACGCCGATAAAGAATTAATATCTATATTATTATTCGACAGCTCTCACTGTTATAGGAAGGTGTACTTTTTTGATTTAAGATACATAATTGACTTTATTCCCTATATTTTATTTAAATCGAAATGTTTCAACAATATAGGTACGATTCCTTTTAAAATGTTAGTAGTAGTTATTACAACGCGTCTTAAATAATCTAAATACCTACGTGTATAGCAATATATATATATATATTTTATTTTGTAAAATTTACTCTAATTCTATTGCAAAATAATATATATAAATCTTATATGTAAAAAACATGTGTTTTTAAATTTTCTAGGAATTCAAGCGAACTTTATAACAATGTGTTAGAGCAGCGTCTGAATAGCAATGTTCGCTCAATGTATTTTTGATCATTACTATCTTGACGGATACTTTTTTAATTTAATATTTCCACTAGCTGCAAACATGATAAAATAGTGAATACGGGCGCCGCGCCGCTCCCACGTGGGCAGCCAACCGTGGCACTGATACCCCCAACGTGTCACCGACTCTCAAATAATAACTCTACCCACATTACCTACCTTCTGCACTAAAGGAATCGTAGACCGTACAACACACACACAATCAAAGCGTAATGAACATGTTTACATGCGGGCGCCACACGTTTATTTCAGCCAGCTTTTCCTCCGTCGTGAAATGTAATGCAATAAACATCCTCTACACAAAAGGTTTAATTCGATGTACTTACACTTTTTGCAAAAATAACTGTCTCGACTGAAATTTAAACATTTTGCTATTTCCAACGTTAAATCTGGTTCAACCCGAGATGTAATGTATTGAAACAAAGTTTCAAGTCACGTTTTTCGATATTCAGCGTAAGACGTATCCATTTTCGTACAGACTAAATGTTTGTAAGAGCAGTGAATTTATTACAGCTATTTTGTTCTAAGACAAAAAGTAGAATGCATATGAGCACAAAATAAGTTCGAACTTTTCTTTGTTTACTTTTAAAAAGTTCAGATATAAACAATTATGAAGTATGGAATAAATAATTTAATTGATACTTAATCATGATAACAATAAAGCCTAGCCACTCACACTCAGCAAATTCTATATGAGTTCTGTTGTGTGGGTGTCTGTTACATAATATATTTCAATAGATACCTTTATTGATACACAATTGTTCTATGTACTCATTACAATTGGCATGCAAATCAATAAAAACTTATTCGTGCTCGCTAATGAACTGATTGTACTTATTTAGCTTAATTTTGCAACAGATATTTGCTACAAATATATTTTTCACGTTTGCTATTATAAGACAGAAGATAATATAAAGGATAGATTATAGAAAAATATACTCAACATGAAAAACTTTTAGTAGAAATGATAGGTGTCACAGAAATTAATAACTAGGCAGAATATTTGAACTTGGCAGCTCTAAGTATTAGGTACATTTCGTAATTACCCTTGCGTACCGTCTACAGACTCACATTTCACATTTCCATTGAATTATCCCGTGGGAAATTGAATAAAATTAGATGGTGTACGTTTATTTGAGGTATGATAAGATATTAATAATTAAAGGAATTGCATTTGAGCACAAGTAGTTACATTCAGTTAAGCAGGGACCTGATAAAATAGCTCACACGTCCTTGATAACAATAGTACTAAATAATGATCCCTTCTATATTATATAGATTCTTCTTCTATTCTTCTATGTGTTCCTCATTTTTAACTCAATTATTTGGAGATGTAATATATTTCTTTTGTATCTCGTTAAAATTCCACTCGTTAACGGTTTTAAAATAAATGGTGATGAAGATACGTTTCCGGGGATGCAAAGTAACATAAATTACATCAATAAGCACGCATGATGTAAGACGGGGGATGCCCGCGAAATGGCGAAATTCCATCCACCGTAGATACGCTACTGAATACAAAATTCACATGTACTCCAATTATAGGAAAACGATTTGGTACGAATATTCTTGGCAGACTTGCAAATTTCGGCTCGAATCAGCAAAACATATTTATTTAGTTAAGTATTGGAAAGTCCCGGAACACTATTTCTATCAACTTCCGCTTGAAGCCAAACGGATAGAATAGAATTTATTGCTACATATATGTATTTGCCAATAATGTACTCAAACCCTTTCTTAGCTCATTTAAAAAATAATAGAAAGGTTGATATAAATTAAATGGAAATAAGAGTCCAATAAAATCAAGCATTATATCGGTAACCTAACTGAATGTAATTTTAAAGTTAGTTTTAACGGACGTCACGCACATGAAACACATATGATGGGCCTGTCCATGTATATAAAGCGAGTTGTAATTTTAATTAAAATGCCATAACTTTTCCCAGCCAGTTTGTTTTGTTTACGAGGTCATTTTACACTCCTCAGCGATCACAAACGAGAATTAAAAATTACAAGCGCCTTTGCTACAAAGTAATCATAAAATATATCAATGGTACTTTGTTGATCGACGCATTTAATTTTCCAGCATGCCTAAAGTGGTATCTATATCTATACAAATATTATAAAGTTGTAAAGTTTACGAATTTGTGAGTTTGTGACTTTGTAGGTCTCATTTTTGGATCTACGGAACTGATTTTAAAAATTATTTTTCCAATACAATGCCACGCTATATTTTGTGTGGCTACACTTACATTGTTTTTATTCCTGTTCTACCGATCATGAAATATTTTACTATGTGTATCCTAAAGTCTACACGGATCTAGCCAGGGCTAGCAGAAAAATAAATTAAAAAACATAAGTATATAAAATTGCATAGTAGGTATAACAGTTTCGACATGTCAGTTTTGATTCGAAGCTTTGATATCTAAGTTTGATATTATATAAATAAAAATAATATTTGGAATCGACATTTAAAATTTTAAGTTGATTACAATTATATATTTCCTTTTTTTTCTAGCGCAGAATAAATAAGTAAAACAAACAATTCCCGTCGTAATTGCTGTTCGAGTGTCCAGATTTTTCGGAGCATTAAGTCGCTGGTTTAGCTCGCAATAAAATTTACTGCGTTCGTAATCCAACAGTATAAGCTTTTAAAAATCGCTACAGTCGAGTTCCGAGTACTTTTGAATTAAAATAACCCACTGGGTTATAAGAGAAATGCCAGGACATACCTAACTGTTTATCAAAACTGAAAAACTAACATACCAAGTGCTAATGCAATCCAATTGTAAACTTTTCTAAATACAAGTTCGTTGAGTAGTATTTATTTAAATTTGAAGTAGGAAGTATCGTAACAAATTCTCAAAGACCTTTAAACGACGAACTGCATTTGTCAACAGTGAATTGAAAAAGGGGAGCTCGAGGCTAAGTTGAAATACACGCCCTCGCCTTTCTGCTTTTTAATTAGCTTCAAATATATTTTTTAACCCTGAGAGAGGATCAAAATAATATGTTTATTAAAATACTAATTGACAACATTTCAAAATTTTAAGCTACTTATTTTTTTATTTTAATGAAAACTAGATCAAAAATTATGATACATGTATTTTTTGATTTTTCTAAATATCGAAGTTTTCATTCATATTTTTGAGTTTTAAAATCATCTCATTCTAAAATGTCTTAAGCGCCAAATGACGTCATACATACGGAGGAATCCATTTTTTCCTTTGCCTCATACCTAGTTTAAATTTAAAAAAAAATCTTGACAGTTGACGGTTTGGCACATTTGTCACTTTGATTCGTCAAGCTTTGTAAATATTGTTATTTTGTTATTTGCTGATCCAAATTTTAAACAAAAGAAACTTATTCACAAGTTCTGATGGTGATGACTTTATGCAGGATTTGTTAAGGGGCGCTGAAATTTTCTGGGAAACAAATATACTATCCCAAAAACGTTGGAAAGTGTTAAATAAATACAACTTTTAGTAAGTAAACAAAGTCTTTTATTTCAAGAAAATTATGAACACTATAGGCACTATTTGTATAATATAAATGAATTGGTCCAACTCCAATCAAACAAACATAACGCTAATGAGATTAAATTAGAAAACCAAAACACATTATCACGATTTAAAAGTTTGTTGACATGAATAATTCACAAAAATGACATTAATATGAAATTTGACACATGCCATACCCTGTAAATGTCAGTCATAGTTTTTTTTTTTAACTTTTTTTAAATTAGGCTAAGGCGCATTTTTATTCCTCCGTATGTATGACGTCATCATCACATTTATCGTTTTTATTTAATTTCTCTTAAAATATGCGATTAAAAAATGAAATAATTTTTTTTCTGTAATCGCAAGAGCAAAATAAAGAAACGGTTTTTTTTTTTTCATGGCCTTATAAAAAATGAAATGTTGTCAATTATTAAAATAATGACTATTTTGGCTTCAATCAACAGTAGCAAATAAAACATCATTTAAATGTTTCGTTCTGTTCTGTGTGGCGTCTCATTTGATAAAAATATCATAGGAGAAAATATTTAAATCATCTATCTTTCTAATTTAAAAATTTACATTTAAATTAAATTAGACGTACTTATCGCTACTACTGACACCTGTTTGTAATTAAAAATTAATGAATAAGTATTATCGTATGTATACAATATAGATTTGTGGAACGTATTTTTCATTCGTTATTAAAATATTCAATATTTTTACTGGGTACAGAAACATTCAGGTTCAACCTTTAAACATACTTACATATTGATAATAATTATATATTAAATTTTGTTTAAATATATTTAGATGCGTGCTGTTCTCATTCGGTCATCTGAATTTCGTAATAAATTAGTATGGTTAGGTTAGCAGCCGTGTTGTGTATGAATGATTGATTTATACCTTTAACTGGTGTGGAGATAAGAACATTCTTAGTACCAACGCTTCAGAAGATAGATAATTCAATATTCAAAGATACTCCAATTCACTGAATAAATATTTTAAGGCGGAAGTATTATGTGGGTAAATCTTGTGCGGTTTTAGTATTATAGATGTGCACAGAATACCACCGAACTTTAAATACATTGCAAAGTCTGGTCACGTACAAAATCCGACACTTGACACAGTTCACATTCCCGCCACACTCCAACGCTCTTTTCTTATAATAGAACTTTAAACTTTTAATTACACTTATTCCTCGTTAAGCATATAAATTCTATAATTTATATGTAATTTCATTGTTTCAATTGTTTGGCGACTTTAAATATTTGATTGCTTCAAGAAAAATCTGTTATTAATTATTATTTTATTCAATGAATTCTATCTACCTATTGCTAAAAAAGGGAGGTATAAAAATATTTAGAAAGTACCTAAGATCTAAAATAAATATTAAAGTTCTTAAATATTTTATATTTAGCTAGGAAGAATCATTTGATATATTATTAAAATGAACCTACGCACTTTTATAATTTTTTTATGATTATTATAAAAGACCAGTTCAGTTGTGAAAGGAAAAATATACTTTACCGATTTTATTAAACGGGCGAACAAATGAATGAATTAGCATTTACAAATTCATCCAATTAGTAAAAACAGGCAAAAAAATCTCCTTCTATTTGACTAAATTTTAACAGAAGCAATAAGAACAAAACTGACAAATTTAAATGAAACTGAGTCGAGGTCCAAGTGGGACAATTTCTAAAGCGATAAAACGGGAAAGAAGCAGTATTTAAATTGAATACGCCGTAAATAAATGCCAAATGAGACAAAGAACTTTGAGGGAATTTGCAATCCAAACAAGAATAAAAAGGAGAGACGTATCTGAAATTAATTATATACGGATAAACTAGGCGACCCGTGTATTAAATAGGTAAGTGGATGAGTTTATGGGTTAACGTTAAAAAATAAAATTAATGTATTTCATATTTCATTTCAATGTAATTCAATGAATGCAGTAAATTTGTTGCGTCATTCTTTTTGTTGACAACGATCGTTATAATGCATCTCATTCTCCAGAGGTTAGTACAATGAATAAAGCCATAACTTTATTATCCAGCTAAACGTGGATAATAATTTATTATTCATTGTAATCTGATATATTTATCACCCATCATCTGACATCCGACGATGAACTCAATTCATTCGGGAAAAACAACAAAAAGCTTTTATAACTTCATTTCAAGTACATTAACTGAACTAACTTTTGTAATATTATTATTTCTATTTTTGATGCATGGTTAAATTAATCATTTTATTATTTTTGGTAATACATACAGTATCTCTTCCAAAACCAAATAGATAATATTCATTTGCATGCATCATCTTTTTAATAGGCACTTTAGTTGATGGAATGCTTCAACAATTTTTCTTATTCTAAACAAAGTAATAAGTTTGGCCATTAAACGGACCGAAATCAATAGATCAATACATGCTTGCAGGTCGGAATACATTTTATGGGAGTATTTATTACGGTCACTTTTACAGAAGTGTTTCGATCCTATAAGAAACGTGTTGTACGAGACGCAGAGGTAAATTTATAGTCTGTCCCATCACGACAGCAGTGCGGCGAGTTTTAGCCAGGACGGAATGCTGACCGCTGGGAGTTGGGACTCCGAAATTGTTCGAAACTTTTGACGAGCCACTCGTTTTTGAAATGCTCCGTATTTTTCTTGAATTTCAAGTAAAACATACAATTATCAACATTGTTTTTTACCATATATTAAGCTATATGCTTTATATATACCTATCTAAATACAAAAATAGTTTACTAAAAAATCGAAATAAAAATTTGTAGGTAGGTACATAAATGTTTTCCTTGTTGAAGCAAAACGTACAAACAAAATCAAAACATAAAAGTTGGACATTTTAAGCGCTCTTGTTCATATGGCGGTAAAGTGGAAGTAGTGTTTAAAACCAATATTATTTCAACACACAAAATGCAGCCAAAGTTTAGAAGGTTTTCACTGGGACTGGACGTTTAGCAAAGTTTAAGCAGAAGCAGCGGAGGCCATGTATATTCCACTATTCGAGCTTTGCATGTTTAATCCCTCTAAATAAATAAACAACAACCGTTCCGCGTATCGCTGGAAAATCCTGAAAGCAAATGTTAAATATATTTCGCCGCATAGTGTCAGCTTGTAAGCCAAATATTCATAATGTGTCTGCCTCTGAAATTGCACGTTTTAGTCTTATTAGTACGAGACTTATTAAAACGGGAGATTAAACGGGGTGATAAATAATATCCAACCTTTCATAAATATTAGTGGACAAGTACCTATATTTACAATGAACGGAATTGGAACAGGGCGAAATATATGAGATCATTGCTTATTGCATTGCAACTGGGTGATGCAAGAAACATATGTCGTGCTCTACTGATTAAGCCATTGTAGTCTTTGAAAACTGAACCATATTCATAAAAGCAATGTACAATGCGTTTGCATTCAGCTAATTGAACATTAGATAATAGTTTCAATATGACACACTCTTTGGTTGAAATATCGAATATTTGCTACCAAAAATGTATTATGAAATAATAATAGTTTAAAAAAACTAAAAAACACGCTTTTTATAGAAAACCGAACTTAAAAATAGAAAATTTTATCAAATTAGTGTATTGTCATCGGTCCTCAATAAATCTACAAAGTTTGAACGAAATCTGGCCGTTTAAAGTGGGTCAAAATCGCGCCCAAAGAAGTCGGTTACAAACAAACAAACATACAGGTGAAGCTAATATAAAGCGTGTAAAAAAAAGACGGGTTGCACTCCGGGAGTGCCGGCAGAAGTGAAAACTTGATTATTAACGTTCAGCATGTTTGATATTTTGGAATGGTATCCGTCTTACGCATGGAATATACGGGCTAAAAAAAAAAAATCCGTCTTACGCTTTTTCGATCAGGTCACGTGTCCTGACGCGAGTTTAAGATTTTATACCCATTACAGAAAAAGTGCTCAACGCCGCTAAAGAAGTTTTCACTTCAAAAAGTTATTTAAAAAATTGGATACCCCATATAACTATCAATAAACGTTAAAATTAAATGTTTAACGATAAATGAAAATAGGCGTAGCTCTTACATTTAAATGAGGCAACGTACCAAGCTGTGATTGATTTGGCCTGACGGAAATAATTTCGAACTGTTTGAGATTCACGAGGGATCGCACTCTTGCCATTTACCTTTTCCGCGTCAACGTTTACTTTTACAGTTCTTGAAGCTATCCCGATGGCTTTTAACGGCATGAATCTGCCTTGATTTTATGGATATCGAAACTTTAGGTTTTATAATTATTTACTAATTTACTTAAATATTATATTCAAATTATCATATTCCGTTATCTTTCTCTGCAAATACATGCCAAGTTAAATTTTACAAGAATTTTTCTTAAAAGTCTACAAATTAATTTTACTTACTATGCATTATTGCACCCAACAAAGTAAAATTTTATGACGCCCATTGTCCATAAAAGTATTAAATTGTTGTAATTCAGCAAATGCTTTATAAATTGAATGCGTTATTAATGAGAAGCTGCTGCAAGCTAGATGTTTATGATTGTGGTGGGATGAATGTAATTCCCTGGTGTGTTTCAATTAGCAGAACTCGACGCAGGCGCCGTCGGGACATCCACAAATGAGTCAAGATACTGACGTGGGACGTTAGACAATACTCCATATTTAGCTAATATGAAGCAGAGGGGCATTTGAATTAATATAGAGCAAAATATAATCAGCCGTACAAATAAAAACTTGCTTATTCAAACCTTATGCAATGAATAGATATGATAAGAATAAATAAAGAATAAGGATGTCATAATTTCTTACAAATAAATTTGGAATAAGGTCGATGTAACTATGCTCACGCTATGCAATAGGCGCGAAGCGGCAACGTAGCAATTCATTCACAAAATTATGAAAAACATTGAAATTGTCTACGGTTAAGCCTTGGTGCTGTCATTTTGACGCTCGTTTGACTTCGTCGAATTTGTTGTGAAGTTTCATCATACGATGTTCTGTTTATTTATTTTTTAAATATTTATTTGAAATAATTTAAATATATCATTAAATATGCAAGCAAATGAAAGAGAACGCTATCCAATATCCGGATAACAGAAGATAAACCCACCTTGAGATAGAGAGTTGCCAAATAACTGGTACTCAAAACATACAACTCCAGGCTTAGAAGATTTATATTTTCAACGAAAGTTTATATTATTGTGATAAGTTTAGAAATTAGAAAAGTGTTTTATGTATGTATGGTTTGGCGCATGTCGTAAATAAATAAATTATTATAAATATCAAAAGGGTTTTTCATAATTTCGTATATTTTGACATTTCATACAAAATTTTCCATTTCAATTTCGTAATGAAATTATTAATTTGCTCAACTTTTTCTACTTCTCGTATTACTCTCATTGCTATTATCTCAAATTTAGATTGAAAATTGGTTCTAAAACTTGTAAAACACAGCACAATGTATTAAAAGATAGCTTATTACTCAGTTATGTCAGACTTATACTAGGGTGGTAGCCGGAATAAGGACGAAATAGCATTAGTATGAATACTTATTACGAAGTTATACTAGGTTTCATTTATTACGTGTTTATTTGTATGATTTTTCCTTATTCTTAGTTTATTCTTTTCATAAAATGTTATAACTCGTTTATTTGTACGGCTGAATATGTTCATCGCGTGGAATACATAAATTTACCTACTGTTTTTGTTGAAATTTAATTATTTATCAGTTGGCGAACAAGTGAAATAAAACTAGTTTTATACAAAAACGTGAGATACAATAAACGATATTTATGATGCCATGTTTATGTAAATTTGTACTTATAATATACTGTGTATGTACATAGCACATTTTAAATGTAGGTATACCTAACTAAGCTTTATGCAAATCTTACATTATCTACACATACAATTTATTATTCCGCATAATTAGTGTTTGAAACTTCAAAGGTAGGGTGAGGAAACCCTTCCCATCATGTATACAATTTACACAATGCCAAAATTTGACCTTCTTTGTCACAAGGTAAGATGAATGCGCGTGTATCTCTTATAATGTGATTGCAATCAGAGCATACCTCAATAAATCTTATGATAGTAAACTCCAAGCGTTATTTAGAAAGTCAGGACCCGGTTTCCTTTCGGTGAGTATCGTAAGGCATGGACGGACAATTTATGGGGACGTCGCCGTAACCCATTCGGTCTCAGCAGATTTACGATGTCAGTCCCTCACGAATACAATCACAGACACAGCCGCAGCAAACACGAACAAACAAGTGACTGTAATATATGTTTACTTTCAAAGAAAGTTTCGACAAGATGGATCTTTGTATGTCCATGTTAATCGATGTCATTATAATACATTAATAAAATTTAGATTTTATTTAATTTAGATTCCGATAGTCTAGCGTTGGAGTCCTCAGTCCAGTTTTAAATTTTACACTAATTATACATCATCATAATGTAAAGCTTATTTGATCACTGTAAATCTCATTTCGCGATACACTTTATACATATATATTAATTGATATAGTTAAGCATACTATGAAAAAATATTCTAAAGATATATTTGAGTCTACCAAAAACATCTAAGAAAATACTGCGGGAAAGAACCTTAGCAATTTAGACGGCAGGCGAATTTGCCACGTCACTCTAAAGGAAGGTGACTGACATAGAGAAGCTTACATACAATTTATTAGACCTATGCCTAAAATATATTTTCAACTTCTTGATTTTGAATACAAAAACCCTTTCGAGGTATCATCAAGAACAAAGAAATGTATGTTCTGTACAACTATAAATTATTGGCATCTTCGTTTATCAACAATAAAATAAATTAAATTAACAAGATGATTTAAAGGCGTGTCGCACATTCTATAAATGAGGTCACCTAATGCAAGTTAAATACAGGAGTCTGACGGCATGCTGGCCGCGGTTACCCGAACCCATTCGCTCAAAAGCAATTTCCCAACTCATTGTTCTAAAATTGACTCGCACTCTATTCCGCATCCAATTTTTACATGTCTATTTGACGATTTGATTCAAAGATAGTATGACCAAAAATAACGTTTGAATTTAAAGGGACATACAAGTACAATATAAACCAAAAACTTTTTTCAATTTATTTATTAAAAGTCACAAAAAGCTCACAATATGGTAAAGTGTACGATTATTTATCTGTCGTCTGCCTATTATTCGAAATAAACTAATCACCCGTAACAAAAAAGCTTTGAAGCTCGTAACAAATTAAATAATTTAATTCAGAAGCAAACAATAGATTCGTTAAGTGTCAAGATTATCTGAAGATTGTATTTGATAGCTTTGTTCGTGAATATCCAATCAATTTTGCAGATAAATTCAGTCTGTGTTCTACGGGCCGACAACTTTGTTGTATAGGTGCGCTACAAGCTGCTTCGCTGGAAATACCTTAGTATAAACCGTATTCACTCTCCGGCAGATGCCTTAAATTAATTTTGCACTGTGATCGGTGAGCCGAGAGATGAGCGATATCATTCAAATCTCGAGCCCATCTACGTGCTTTATGAAGTGCCTGGAGTCCCAACTTCCAAGATCAATTTATATGATAGATAGGTACATCGAAGACCTCCTAAATGTCAATTAGAATACAATTATGCTTAAAAATATGAAATATCAGATTACTGTTAAATATAGTTGTAATAGCTATTTTTACCTAAGTAATATAGTAATATACTTACTACGTAAAGGGAAAAATAATGTCAAGATCGAAAAGTAATAAAATCTTTAATAGTATTTATTATTCAGTGTCAAAAGTCACAAAATCATTCGAATTGAATGCAACAATACTGAACAAAAGTAAAATCAATCATTCAATCGAAATATTACAACAATAAAATATTATGAAAAAAATGTTCATGATACATCTGATTAATTCAGTTACGTGATAAACGATGCCGCTTAATCGTTCTTTGTTTATTTTATCAAAAACAATCAGAAATAAGCCGTTGTTCCGGCGCGGAGCGACGCAAACGCCCGACGACGGAAGCTCGACCAACACTGATTAATGAGCTCACTTCACCGACTTGAAAATGAACCTATTACTTAACGGACTTATCGTCGGAGAAAAGAAACTTCCCTAATTGTCGACTTTTAGCCCGGGAAAGTTCTTATACAAGTGCGTAAAAAAAAGACAACATAAATTTACGAGCACATAACTTTATTTTATCTGCAGATATCTACCGACTGCTGCTCGAAGCTTAATATCTAAGCCTTCGTTCAAGCAAATATTTGTAGAATTTAGACAAACGGGCTGCCATGTCAAGACTGATAGCTGTGACTGTTCCGTTCTATGGATATATGTATAGGTATAGGCAGCCGATCCTATCGACAAAGACCTTTTTTTTTTTTTTTTTTTTTTTTTTTTTTTTTTTTTTTTTTTTTTTGAAGGAGCCGTGGGTTATGTCGGATTCTTACCGACTAAAACCCCACTGTGTTCCGTCGAGCCGCTTTAATGATGGGGCCGCGGGTATTTGTTAGAATTCTTCCGCGACCCCCTCGGCGGCAGCCCATCTCCAGGCCAGGCGCAAGCCAAGAACAGGAAAGGTGGTTTGCCTGCTCTTCCCTCCCGTTGGCGGCATGAGCGGCATGAACACGTCTCAAGCCGCCTCACCGCACCGGACGATGGATTAAATTCCCCGTTCCACCGCCCGGCGCCCTTCGTCAAGGAGGCACGTTGCGACCGTGTAAAGCGGCCGCAACACGGCGACGACGCCCAATAAGACGTCTGCGCCGGATCGGGTCCGCGTGAGGATCCCTCTCGCGCACCCGCTCTGCCTCCTCTTTCTGCGAGATCACGCTCTCCGAGAATGCGATCACCGCACGCCAGGATCTGTCGCCATCCACCATTGCACGAACAACGGAGGATAGAGAGAGATCCGGCCCGATTATCGCGACTAAGCGAGCACGGGGCTCGGCCCACGCGGGGCACACGGCAAGAGTGTGATCTGCCGTGTCCTCCGGGCAGGCACACCAGTGGCAGACCATGCTGGGCTCCCTCCTCGCGACTTTACACAGGTACCGCCCGAAGCAGCCGTGCCCGGACAGTATCTGCGTAAGGCGGAAGGTTATGGCCCCGTGCCGCCTGTCGCACCACTCTTGGAGGACTGGACGTATGGCCGCAACCGTCCTCTCACCCGCGCTGGGCTCCTCGAGCCGGCGTTCCCACTCCCGGAACCGCCGCTCGACAGCCTCGGCCCTCCACTCCTCTACTTCCTCGTAGGAAGGATTCACCCCATGTGACCTAGACGCCGAGACGCGGCGATACACGTCCGCTAACATCTCGGCGTCCAGATCCCATGGCGGCGTTCCGGCCATTACGCAGGCAGCCTCAAAAGACACCGTGCGGTATGCCCTAACTACCCTGAGTGCCATGACCCGCTGCGGCCTCCGCAAGAGGGGTCTGGTACGGGCGCTCAGGGTGTCTGCCCAGATGGGGGCCCCGTAGAGGGCCATGGAGCGGATTACGCCAGTGTATAGCCGGCGACACCCACCCCCAGCACCTCTTAGGTTTGGCAGCAAACTTCCCAGTGCTCCGGCCGCCCCTACAAGACGGGGGGCGAGGCGACGGAAGTGCTCCGTGAACCTCCATCGGCTATCCAACACGATGCCTAGGTATCTCATGGTGGTGGTGACCCTGATCGCTACCCCATCCACCCGGATCTCTGAGCCTGCGCTATGTAGCCTCCGGCGACCGGGAAAGAAGATGGCTTCGGATTTCTCCAGCGCCACCCGTAGTCCCAACCGCCGGATGCGGCACACCACCTGCTCAACTCCCGTGGTAGCTAATAAAGCTGCCTCCTCGTATGTGGCCCCACGCGCAGTCACCAGAGTATCGTCGGCGTAACAAGTTACGCCAACACCTGGGAGGTTAGTGGCGCGCAGGACCCAGTCGTACCCGATGTTCCACAGAAGAGGCCCGAGGACCGACCCCTGTGGGACACCGCACGACACTTCCTTCTCACTCCATCCATCGCGGGTTGGATAGGCAACAGTCCTATCTGATAGGTATGACCGCAGCAGTCGCACCATGTAGCCCGGCACGCGATGATAGTGGAGAGCTTGCAGGATACTGTCCCACGGTAGGGTATTAAACGCGTTGGCGATGTCCAAAGACACCGCCAGGAGGACTTCTCCACTAGCGGCCGCATCTTCTGCGGTGGCTCTCACGCGAGATATCGCGTCAAGTGTGGACCGACCACGGCGAAAGCCGAACTGGTTCCCGCTGAGGTCTGGTCCCACTCCCTCCAAATGGTTGACGAGGCGAGCTGCGAAAACGCGCTCAAAAAGCTTGCTCACCTCGTCAAGCAATACAATAGGCCTGTACGCTGAGGGAGAATCGCGCGGGCGCCCCTCCTTTCTTAACAGGACCAAATTCCCTGTCTTCCACCTACGGGGAAATTGGCCCCGCTCAAGGCAAGCCGAAAACAACCGCTCCACCCGGGGCCCGAGGGCTTCCAACGCTAGAACCCACGCTCGGCCAGGTACACCGTCAGGTCCAGGAGCAGTGTTTTTCCCTTTAAGCCGCGTAACTGCCGACTCCAACTCCTCATGGGTAACGGCAGGGATTTCTTCTGCAGGCTCCTCCTGTGACGCAGGTGTCGCCGCCATCGGCGGAGGAGAATATCTTCCCCGGTCCGGGAACAGAGACACCACAACCTGTTCTAACAGACGGGGCTCGAGAGACTGAGACAGGGGCGGAGCCCACGGGCGGAGCTTCTGCCTCACCCGTTTATAGGGCCGACCCCACGGCACTCGGTTCAGACCCTCGAGCATCTCTTCCCATGCTCTGTCCTTGGCGCTACTGATTGCCTCCTGCAGAGAGGTAACGCACTCCCTGTAGGAGGCATACAGTTGCGCTTCCTCCACTTCGTCCCGTGCACTCCGGCGCCGGTGCCTGGTGTACGCCCGCCTCGCAGCCACGCAGGATGCGCGCAGCTGGGCAATTTCGGCGGACCACCAATACATCGGTCTTCTGTGCGGATTAGAGCGGCCTCTACTCATGGCCGCATCACACACCTGCGCCATGGCATCAGCCATCCATGCTGCATCGTCCTCTACTGTTGCGATCCGCGGAGCAGGGATCCATGCCTGAACTATGGCAGCCTCAATTAGGAGTTCCCTATCGAGACTACGAATCGACCAACGCGGACGTCCACCATTTAGGGAAGGCTCACCGCGAAACGCGGATGGCGCAGAGATGCTGAAGCGGATGTATCTGTGGTCCGATAGCGTTTCCACATCAGTAACAACCCTCCAGTCGCTAATTCGCCTTGCAAGGGGGGGGCTAGCGAAGGTGATGTCGACGATGGAGCCCCCTCTTTGCCGCACGCATGTTAGCTCACTCCCGCGATTTACGACCGAGAGATCAGCTGCGACCGCCCAGTCCTGCAGTACCGCACCCCGCGCATTTCTCACCGATGATCCCCATGCCATTGATTTGGCATTGAAATCTCCGGCCAGAAGCACGGGCTGCGAAGGAGCGAGGTCAATCAGTTCCCCAAGATCTGCCAGGAACCGCTCGAATTCATCCAGGCTACGGTTGGGAGAGAAGTAGACCCCGATCACTGTGTTACCATTGATCGAGGCCGAGACACAACCCTGCCGCCGGACTACCCTTTCCATTACTGTGCCGCCCTGCGTTACTAGCGTCACCAGTCCATCCAAGTCGGCCGCCCAGTTGTCCCGGGACGGCACGAAATAGGGCTCAGCCACCACCGCAACATCTATCCGCCACTCCGCCAGACTCTGGAGCAAAAGATCTTGAGCTCCGGCGCAGTGGTTGATATTGCCTTGGAGGAAATGGAGGGGAGCCATTACTGCGTTTCCATTTCGCTAACCGTCACATTCGCCTCGACGGGCGCGGGACAAGGACACGGCGTGGTACCTGGACCATCGCGTCCCCGATTTCCTCTTTTCCGCTTGGGAGCCTTGCAAGCCGGGCCCCCGAGCCGATGGCCTGCCGGTAGCTTGGCCTCGGAACATAGGACGCAGCGAGCGGCGGAGGCAGAACATTTCCCAGCCTTGTGGCCTGTTTCTCCACATCGGAAACAGACGTTGCTCCTGTCTACGGGCGAATTGCACGCGGCTCTTACGTGCCCCACCTCTAGGCAGCGGAAGCAACGCTGCGGCTTCACCCTGCCAAGCGTGACACTTGCAGAGATCCACCCTACTTGAATACGGCCCACCTGTGCCACCTTCTTTGCTGCGGCTATCGGGCAGCTCACCCAGGCTGAAGTCAAGCCGCGAGAGCCCATGCGCAGTCCACTACACATCGACAAAGACCTGACAATTCATTATGCAAGAGTCAAGCTCAGAACGTTCTCAGTATCAATTAGACATCAGCAATTTACATTGTATTTACTTTAATTAAGCTTCGCTCGAGTGCCTAATGTTGCAGTAATCGCTTCATTGAGTTAATTTGCATAGATCGCTAGTTATTATTGGGCGAGGCATTCTATTCTTATTGACCGTAGCGCAATAATGTTTGCCCTTAATGGACAATAAAGTGTTTGGTTAAAATCAAATATATGTATATGTTACAGTCATAGTGATTAAGTAGCTATTATACATAATGACTGGTCATTATACATAATACCCAAATTGACTAGATAATATGATAAATTAATCACTTTATGCAGATATTATTCATAATAGCTGGTCAACGTTAGCCAAAGTAATAAATACGGTATAAAACCGACTTATTACCCCTCTCGCTCTTCCGCTGCGGCGTGGCGTGATCGCCGCCATTTTGTGGTTGACGCAATAGTGTTCGTTGTCGATTTGTAAAGAGAGGTCGCGCCGTGTGCGCCGCAATTTCCGCGAGTTTTTATTCGTAACAGTGTCTGATGATGGCAGATGAAATGAAAAAACGTTTCTATGAAACTATCACTGCACTTATTGCAAATAAGGGAAAAAATAATCAGTTGTTTGCAAGTGATCAATGTTTATCTTTAATTTTAAAAGTAAAAGCATCAAAGAACAAGAATACTAAGAAAACACCTGAAGATTACCAGCGCCTAGCAAGATATGATGTCGTCAAAATTGGAGCATCAGAAAAACTAATAATTCCGGTGAAAAACGAAGGTGATCCCATTATATACTATGCTCACTTAGACGAAACTTTTCAAATAATCCACGACTGTCATATTAGTATTGGACACGGCGGCAGAGTCAGAATGATGAAAGAGTTAAAATTAAGATATAAAAATGTAACTGCTGAACTCGTCACTGTGTATTTGAATCTGTGTGAATCTTGTCAGAAAAAAAAAAGTTTGCCAAAAAAAGGTCTTGTTGTAAAACCGATTATCAGCAACGAGCTAAATTCAAGGTGTCAAGTTGATCTTATAGACATGCAATCTCAAAGTGATGGTGAATTTAAATTCATTATGGTCTATCAAGATCACCTAACAAAATTCGTGCAGCTGCGGTGTTTAAAAAGTAAGCGAGCAGAAGAGGTAGCGTATCATTTATTAGACATTTTTACTACATTCGGAGCGCCTAGTATATTGCAAAGCGATAATGGTAGGGAATTTGCTAACAAGGTGGTCAAAGAAGTCTGCGCGATGTGGCCGGAATTAAAAATCGTGCATGGCAAGCCCCGACACTCTCAATCACAAGGGTCTGTTGAAAGGGCTAACCAAGACGTAGAGAAGATGCTTTGTACTTGGCTAGAATCTAACAAGACGACGAAATGGTCTGAAGGAATACGTTTTATTCAATTTATGAAGAACAGAGCGTATCACGCAGGGATAAATCGTAGCCCTTACGAAGCAATGTTTGGCTGTAAACCTAAAGTCGGATTAAATAATCTTCCTAAAGACGTGATAGTTGAACTGTCAACAGAAGAAGAGCTAGAATCTATACTGAAAGAAGACGAAAACCAGTTCGATGAGGAGAGGGAAGCCGAACGCAATATTACCGACGCTGTGTTTAATGAAGATGATGAAATAGAGAGTCTAAACCCTGATTCGCAAAATAAAATTCTAGACAGCCTGACAGGAAATCCTGATAACGAGACCAAAAACCAAGGAAATACGTCAGATCCGTCAAATATAACGCAGTGTGTAAGTGACCAAGAAGTAGTAATTGCTCTCGATAAAAAGAAACAAAACATTGGAAATATCAGAAAATTAGTTGGACAATCTCTGCAAAAGCAAGCAGATAAAATGTTAGCCCTATCTTCGCTAAAATATCCTGCTGCTAATAGAGGTGATAATGTAGTGGTAAAGATTCCAGATGTAGACCGCGCCAAAGCCGATGATAGAAACATTATGGCTGTTATAATTTCTCAGGAAACAGAAGGAATGTACAAGTTGGGCACGAAGCATGGGATTCTAAATCAACTTTACACAAGAAATCAGTTCACTGTCTGCAAAGAAACGTTTATTACAACTGATATCATTCCCCAACATGAAGTTACCATCAGGGAATGTGCAAAAAAAGAGTCACATCTTGGTGGCCAAGGATTTCAGCATTGCAACTGTACTGGAGAGTGCGTTTCTAATAAGTGTAAATGTAAAAAGTCAAACCTTATGTGTAACTCAAAATGTCACAAGAGCCTTACTTGTAAGAATAAATAATAATTATGACCCAATTTTTTTTAATTCAGTCAGTTCATTTTAATTTTTTAATTTTATTTTTTTGTAGTCTAAAGAGTGATACCAAATACTTGTATTGATCTCTGTTTTTTTTTTCACTTTATATTTACTTAGCTTTAAATTTACTTTATAAGTGAACAGTTTAATAACTCTATAACATTGTTAATTAACGTAGAATTATTATCTATGAAAATGTTATTTTAATTCTTAAAATAATCTTTATAATTGTTACATTTCAAATAAGAGTATAATATTGCTACACATGTAGTTAGGTATGCTTAAGGCAAATTGAAATATAATTTTATAATCTTTACCTACTTGTTTTATTACATTATCCAAGTATTTGAAGATATTATATAAAATTGCTAGTTAAAGTGATTAATTATGTGTCAATTATCACTTTATCTAAATTGGATAGACATTATAAATAATGGCTAGATAATATATATAATATCCAGTTTTATTACTTTGGCTGTAACATATATACATATTACATACCTTGCTGTCGTTAAGATAAAAAATCAGAAGATTAAAGATCTTAACTTGTATATAAAAGTTATTTTATTAGATAATTATTTCTGTTTATTAATCCTGTACAAAATTGAAAATTAGAAAATTAAAAATATTTTTTTTTTCTTTAATTTAATCGCGATAGTAAAAAACTAAAAACCTTTTTAAAACACTAAAATACACAAAGCAAAACGCACAAACTTATCAAAGAAAAGAAATATGTAGGCAGGATGCAAATCAGTTAAAGGAAATATCAAAGTTGCAAGTTTGAAACGGATTTTTTATGAACAACTAGCTGTGCCCGCGACTTCGTCCGCGTGGAATAGTGACTGCATAGTAGTTACTACTTAACACACAATTATTGAGTAAACACGTCTTGAAACACGTACTACCATAAACAACTAAATTATAAGTACTTACAGATTATTTTACAGTTAAGAAATAAAAAAAATAATGACACAAAATAACTGTTAGTAAAATTAAAACTAAACTGAGCTATAAAACTTTGTTACAGAAGAGTTCAAAATTTCCAGGGTGTGGCTATCCTCTCGCTCCCATGTCCCCCTCTTCTTTCACAGCCTTTCAACCCTTCCCTTTCCATCCCTAGTAAATGGCAGAACCGATTTTGATGTAAATAATATTATCTCATTGTACCTATATGTACACGTCATATCCTATCGTTTGATGCTCCATTTGGTTTATTTATCTAACCACTGTCACCCCTAAAGTGCCCTATATGTAATAAACGGATGAACCGATTTCGATAAAACATTACTAATTGTAATTCACCCGTTATGCACATTCATTTGATATATCACTTAGGTAGGTACTATCACAATATTTGACAACATTCGTTTCTTTCATTCCCACTTATACCTATACAGTAAAGTAAAAAAAGTAGTCAAATTTTATCAAAATCGGTTCATCCATTTATTTGATATAGAAGGTATAAAAGTGGTAGATAATAAAAAAAGTGAATTTTGACTCAAGTGACATATGAAATGAAAGGGCATGACGTGTAAAGTATAATTAGACATATTTAATCAAAATCGGTTCATCCATTTACTATACCTATATACAGGGTGTAATCGTTAAGTGTGCACAGGCGATTTTTCCGTAAGTATTACAGATAACAAAAAACTTTAAACTGATATCGAAAGTACTTAACCTAATGAGTAAAATGGCCGTAATAAATTTTTAAAAATAAATCGAGAAATATCAAAAAAATTATCTTTAAACCCTCCCATACATTAAGTATGAAATATGAATATCCCATATACATTTAATATGAAAGATTTTTAGATTTCTTTTTCTTTTTTGGTTTTCTGCTTTAATTACTTCGCAAATTTGAAGTGGCATTTTCCACGCTTTTTCCGGAAATTTTCACGCATTTTCCGGATATTTTCCGGGGGTTTTCCGTGCATTTTCCGGGCATTTTCCAGGCATTTTCCACGCTTTTTCCGGACATTTCCACGCATTTTCCGGATATTTTCCAGACATTTCCCTGGCATTTCCGGTTATTTTCCGGGATTTTCCAGACATTTTCCGGGAATTTCCCAGGCATTTTCCGGGGATTTTCCGAGCATTTCCCGGGGATTTTCCGGATGTTGCCCAGACATTTTCCGGACATTTCCCTGGCATTTTCCGGGAATTTTCCACGCATTTCCCAGGCATTTTCCGGACATTTCTCAGGCATTTTCCGGGGATTTTCCAGGCATTTTCCAGGCATTTTCCGGATATTTTCCGGATATTTTCCGGATATTTTCCGGGAATTTTCCAGACATTTTCCGGACATTTCCCTGACATAGCCTGTAAATGTCTGGAAAATCCCCGGGAAATGCTCGGAAAATCCCCGGAAAATGTCTGGAAATCCCCGGAAAATACCAGGGAAATGACCAAAAAATGTCTGGAAAACATCCAGAAAATCCCCGGGAAATGCTCGGAAAATCCCCGGAAAAAGCCTGGGAAATTCCCGGAAAATAACCGGAAAATGCCTGGGAAATGCTCGGAAAATGCGTGCAAATTTCCGGAAAAACCGTGGAAAATCCCTGGAAAATGCCAGGAAAATATCCGGAAAATGCGTGAAAATGTCCGGAAAATATCCGGTAAATGCGTGAAAATGTCCGGAAAATATCCGGAAAATGCCTGGAAAATCCCCGGAAAGTGCCTGAGAAATGTCCGGAAAATGCCTGGGAAATGCGTGGAAAATCCCCGGAAAATGCCAGGGAAATGTCCGGAAAATGTCTGGGCAACATCCGGAAAATCCCCGGGAAATGCTCGGAAAATCCCCGGAAAATGCCTGGGAAATTCCCGGAAAATGTCTGGAAAATCCCGGAAAATAACCGGAAAATGCCAGGGAAATGTCTGGAAAATATCCGGAAATTGCGTGGAAATGTCCGGAAAAAGCCTGGAAAATGTCCGGAAAATGCTCGGAAAATCCCCGGAAAATATCCGGAAAATGCGTGAAAATGTCCGGAAAAAGCGTGGAAAATGCCACTTCAAATTTGCGAAGTAATTAAAGCAGAAAACCAAAAAAGAAAAAGAAAGCTAAAATCTTTCATATTAAATGTATATGGGATATTCATATTTCATACTTAATGTATGGGAGGGTTTAAAGATAATTTTTTTGATATTTCTCGATTTATTTTTAAAAATTTATTACGGCCATTTTACTCATTAGGTTAAGTACTTTCGATATCAGTTTAAAGTTTTTTGTTATCTGTAATACTTACGGAAAAATCGCCTGTGCACACTTAACGATTACACCCTGTATATAGGTATAGTAAATGGATGAACCGATTTTGATTAAATATGTCTAATTATACTTTACACGTCATGCCCTTTCATTTCATATGTCACTTGAGTCAAAATTCACTTTTTTTATTATCTACCACTTTTATACCTTCTATATCAAATAAATGGATGAACCGATTTTGATAAAATTTGACTTATTTTTACTGATAGGTCGTTCACTTTCATTTAATATATCACTAAAGTATATTCGACAACTTTAGTTATTTTCATTCCCACTTTTACCCCTATATACCTAGTTACAATAAATGGATGAACCGATTTTGAAACAGTTTATTTAAGAACCAGCGTCGGAAAATATGCTGCCTAACAAAAAAACATCATCTTATTCGGATTACCTGCTAGCGAGCTACGGTGGCACAAACACACACACACAGCGGTCAAACACTTCACCCATATTTTTGCATCGGGGGTTAAAAATATAATATAATACGACATAATTTAAAGGACATTTTATGTATAAAATTTACCTAGAAATAAGTATAATTTTAATTTGACCCCTCCCCCCTACTACCTCAGCTTACCCCCCCACCCTTGGGGACTTTCGATATGATCACTTGGACATAACTGTAGCGTATAACAGATAACTTACGTTTTATCGTACACTGTATGTGTACCATAGAATGCCTTAGCAAATGTTCGCCGTGAGTACTTAAATGGTCATAACTTTTTTATTTATGAACCGATTGACATGAAATAAACACTAAATGTTAAATGAAGATTACCACAATATATTAGTGAAAACCGCATCGAAATCGGATAAGCCGTTTCTGAGATTAGCGTGTTCAAACATACAGACAAACAGACAAACAGACAAAAAATTTTTTAACTACAGTTTTGGGTTTGGGATCGATTTAATAATAACCCCTGCTAATTTTTTTTTACATATTTTCATTGTACAGACACCACTTTTCTAGAATTTTATTATATGTATTGATTCTAAAAGTGTAATATAATACCTACCAACAAAAAACATGAATTGCTATCATTATAAAAAATAAATACCTATAAGTAACAACTTACTTTTTATGGGAACGCATGATGGTGAAAATTCACAAAACACGAAGATTGCATTTGATATTTTTGGTTTTATGGCATTCAATTGCTTTATAAATATCCCTATGTCTATGTCCCTATGTCCCTTTGTATGCTTAAATCTTTAAAACTTCGCAACGGATTTTGATGCGGTTTTTTTAATAGATAGACTGATTCAAGAGGAAGGTTTTAGTATATAATTTATTAGGTTTTAGACAAAGCGGACGAACCCGCGGGCGGTAAGCTAGTAAATTTATAAAATACGAAGATTTTTAAAATTGTAACTAATGAACGCAATCAATATTAGATTGACTGTAGATAATGGTGTCTAGTTTTACTTAAAATAATAAACATCTACCCTCACTTTAAAAAAATGTAGTATATTTATTATTTACACGAAATATACCTTATAGGGAAGGGAAGATATGGGCTAAAGAGTTAAATAAATAACATCATTATATTTAAATTATTAATTTCCAACTGTGTATTCAGTAGTGTTAACATCTAAATTGATTTGATTTTTACGAAATCTCATAGATGGCGCTGTTACAAAATTAACTTACATTCTACTTACATTCTTTAAACTATGTTTCTCTTCCCAAGTTACTTAAATGGCATAATTTTTATAGTGTCAATCTAGATATTGTCAAACAACATTTATATATGCGTCATTTGATTATTAATTTCCAATAGTTAAGGTGTGTTTGATTTTTCTAACACTTCATAGATGGCGCTGTTTCAAATTTGTCTTTATACTGCTAAGATTCATTTAACTGTTTCTCTGCCCAAATTACGTAAATGACATAGTTTTTATTTTGTAAAGCTAGATAATAGCATGGCTTACTCGAAACCAACATTTAAACATGAGTCTTTAGATTGTACGCTGTCGTAGTACACGGAATATTTAAGAAAAATAAAGGCTCACAGCTCCTCCCCCGAAGGTGATATCATGATAATATGTTTAAACTATCCTCACCCGACCTCTTAGGAATATTCATGCAAAATTTGAAGTAAATCTATGCAGTACTTTTCGAGATTAGCCCGGTCAAACATACAGACAAACAGACAAACAGACAAACAGACAAAAATTCTAAAAACTATATTTTTGGCTTCTATATCGATTATAGATCATGGATTATGTATTCTTTAAAAAAAATATTCAATGTACAGTTTTGACTTTCCTACGATTTTATTATATGTATAGATTATTATTTTCAAAGCGCTAGAGGTGAAAGGCTGTGATGCATCGTGCAGTTGGCTTGCTACCAAAATGTATCAAAGCCAGATTTATGCAGAGTGGCGACGAAGGCTGTGATGCTATCGCCGACCATTGCTTTCTCACTGTAGGTATTGTATTAATGTTATTTCCAGGGAATCGACTATGTACAGCATTTATCTTGTCTAATTGACAGCCGTGTTTTAGTTTTACCATGGCATTTAAAATCTTCATAATATAATCATAAGGTGAGTTTTTAGGGAAGAAATATATATAAGAACATATTTAAAATAGGAAATCTCATATAACAAAGTGTCGAAAAATAAATATGTACAAAATGCCAGTAAACAGTTAAACTATTATACCCATAAATGACACAATAAAACACTTTTATCTTATTAAAAATGAGAGCCTGTGATAAATTATCTTTTTTCATCAGATGTTTAAATTATGCGTTTATCATTTAGGTACGTTTACAGAGTCCCATGGGATTAAATTGAAACGACTGGAGCGGTGCCAGCTCAGAGCAAACACGCGGTGAACTTTCGTCTATTTCTATAAAGACATAAAATTAGCAGCTATAAAGGCAAAACATTTGACTTTATAGCTGCTTTTTATATAAAAGATTTTGCTGTTATCATATTTGGTTTGGCAGATTTTATTCGAGAGGTTAAAATTCTGTTACCTACTGCTTATTTTATTTTA
The DNA here is from genome assembly GCA_029959065.1 of Colias behrii. Classification (NCBI taxonomy): domain Eukaryota; kingdom Metazoa; phylum Arthropoda; class Insecta; order Lepidoptera; family Pieridae; genus Colias; species Colias behrii. The sequence continues at coordinate 6,861,833 of JARWMC010000005.1, read as the reverse complement.
TGAATTTAATATTTATCTACCATATTTTCCGGTGTCATGTAGAGCACTCTCAGTTATTATTACTTAGTAATTGCAGCTGGTAATAAATATTTCTTAATAGAAATATGTATTTACAACTGTTTTGTATTGTACTGAAATCTCTGAGATTTGTATCTTTTGTCTTTTGATAAATACCGTAATAACTAATGGTACGGGAGCTATTAACGTTTTAAAAAAAGTCATTTTAGTATAGTTGGGTTAGTATAGTTCTCTTGCTATTTCGGTTAGAGTCCGGGCTGTCTGGCTGGCGGTAGTGGTTGCGTTTATTAGTGCGCACAGGAAAATATCCGTAATTTAAAGTCATTTATTAACGCGTAATTTTTAATCTTTTGCCTTTAGATAGATCCATCAGACATAATTTTTTTATTGCAAGACGTTTTTTTCGTTGTTAAATAGGTGCCATACGCAATTTTTTATTTCAAAATAATTAAAATGTCATCGAAATAAGTGAAATTACATCAACATGAGTCCGCTTAAAAGGTAAGTAATAACTTTATTACTTATATTATATTATCCTTTTTTAATACTTATATTGAATAATTAGTAAACTAATATTTTTAATAGATGGTTTCATATTTATTACACTTTTGGGTATTAATATGAATTTGATGATATTTGGTTTTTATCAAGTTTACATTAACGTCCTATTTGAGGTTCGTTGGGAAAAGGAGGCACCATGGTAGATTGTTGCTAAAAAATTGTAAATAGTAAAATGAATATTATACATAGTATATCCTTCACGGGGACTCATGTTGATGGAATTTCACTTATTTCGATGACATTTTAATGATTTTGAAATAAAAAATTGCGTCTGGCACCTATTTAACAACGAAAAAAACGTCTTGCAATAAAAAATTTATGTCTGATGGATCTATCTAAAGGCAAAAGATTAAAAATTACGCGTTAATAAATGACTTTAAATTACGGATATTTTCCTGTGCAGATAAGATGCGCACTAATAAACGCAACCACTGCGGCCAGCCAGACAGCCCGGACTCTAACCGAAATAGGAAGAGAAACAGTATATCAAAGAACCAACTAAACTAAAATTCTCTCTTGTCAACGTTGGTAGCTCCTATACGATAATATCGTGCAGCTTCCACATGACAAATGTTTCTCTAGATATTGTTAACAATTAGGAATTGCATTCATCGCTTCATGATATTTCATTTTCATAAAATCTCGGTTACAATTAAAAAGATATTATGTATATAAAAATGGGCGAGATTTTAAATTTCTCTCAAATTACATAACTAACCCAAACCTCTATAATTTTTAATCATAAAAGAATATGGAAATAAAACGGCTGAATTATTTAAATAGGTATACCTATGACAGACACAATAGTAATTAAATGCGTGTAAAATTTTAATGACATCAATATCAATATCTAGATTTTAATTATAACTTTATGAATACCTAGACAGTAAATTAAAACTATATTATCATTACAGTGATGTGAAAATCTACACTCTTTGACACAATATATTCAAAGATACTATAAATTAATCAGCTTATACGGTATAAAACGTTTATTAAACAGAAAAATAAAATAATCCATAGTGATTGTGATTGCCATTGATCTCTATTCGTGTTTAGAAGAACCCTTCATAAGTAGAATCAGAGTAAATTATTTTTCAATAGGTAGGTAGGTACTTACCACTACAATTTGTAAATTCGTTGGTACAATAATGTTGAAAAACAATTTAAATGTGTTTTTTTTTTATAATATTATTTACGTTCGTGATATTGATTAATGCTCTATGATTTTTGTTTATAAAAAGTAAAAACTCTATTTTTTTTCTCTAAAACTTATTTCCCAAACATCCATCTTTCGAAAAATATCTGATATTATCTATAATTAAGTACAATAAAGACTATTTCAGTAATCATTAAAAAAATTGTTGATTTCACCGACACCAACAGTCACATAACATACAATATAAGCTAAAGCTAAGCTCATTCAATAAAGAAGACATTGTAAACTTCAGACATTGCCTAATAAATGTCTCGGTTGAATGAATTTACACTGAATAGAAGAAATATGCGTTCTCAGATTTACGAAGAAACAACTATCTACATATCGCGCACTAGATCCCCTTATCACTTCCGACAGATTACCGAGATTTTGTTCAATAGAAATAAAATATCCACAAATGCGGTACAATAGCATTTTGGTATCTCACTGTTTGTTATGTAACAATACAATAACACTATATATTTTACGTTATAATAAAATTTAAGTCCTCGGTAATGTTGGAATTCAATGAAGTTTAAACACCGTAATAACTTTGATATATTGATCATAATCTAATGTAAGCTTTATTTTAATGTTCAGGTATAAAGTGGTTACAACAAAATATTTCCCATGATAATTTCAGTGTTTTATTACTAAAGATATATTAGTATTTATTATAAATACATTGTTTGCATTTTTTTGGAATTAAGAGGGTGGTATTGTATCTCATTAGAAGTTAAATATCGATAGGTGCAACTTGCAAGGAATTAAAAAAGCCTTTAATTTAATTGTCCGTCTCTAACATCGGAGGAAACTTAATTGAAAATCAATCCACAATCAATCTGTAAAAAAATCTTATAACAAATGTAGGTATCGAAAAGAAAATCTGCGTAATGAACCCTATTCTTTATTTGATTCAGAATCCGTGGCTCCTCTCCAAAGTCCAATAAAATAATTTGATTTCCTCTTCAGTGAAGCCTAGTAGATTCACTCATTTGACTTTATTTGTTCCGTTTGTTTCTCATGTACTGGTTGGAGCCCGTCCAACAGTTTTACACAATCATTCCACTCAACTAAGCGTCGCCATAAACACAAGCCGGCAGGTATGAATTGCACAAAAAATTGGAAATAATTGCCGCTCTGACGTTTGCCGCGTTGATGGTCGTATCAATTTTTAATTTCTCGCGCCTATTAGTTTCGTTTTTTTACTGTTTCGTTAAATTTGATATTAAAATATCTCAAAAATAATAAAGCTTTGGTGTTTGCAAATTAATTATGTCACAAGTTTTTTGTTTTCTAAAGATAGTCACCAAAAGTTAAAGAAGAATAGAAAAATATATTTTTGTTTGGAGTAGTTTTAAACGGGAATAATTATTGTTCTTTGAATGAGAAGAAGTTCATTATAAAACCATAATCATAAACCTTAAGAATAAACAATAAGTTATATGCTCGTAACGTGTTATATTAGTAGTAGGTACGTATGAGAGACAGAATTTAACGACTTGTTGTTAAGTTTGTATCGCAGTTAAATATACCTTCGCGTATATTACTTCTTTACAACCTGTCAAAGACAAGACAATCGAACCACAAAAGGTGTCTGAAGATAACGAAGCATTCACAAACGACAAGCTATTCATTTGTTAAAGTAAGCCACGTGTGAATAACATTCATTATAGTTTATAAAATTATAAAATTACAATGTACTGTGGAACATAAATCTCTCATAATTCCTCTTTATGAGGTGTCAGATAAGCCTTTTTTTTTTATAGTGGGGAAATCTTCCAAAGATACCCACGGCCCCCGGGGAAGGAGCCGTGGGTTATGTCGGATTCTTACCGACTAAAACCCCACTGTGTTCCGTCGAGCCGCTTTAATGATGGGGCCGCGGGTATTTGTTAGAATTCTTCCGCGACCCCCTCGGCGGCAGCCCATCTCCAGGCCAGGCGCAAGCCAAGAACAGGAAAGGTGGTTTGCCTGCTCTTCCCTCCCGTTGGTGGCATGAGCGGAACACGTCTCAAGTCGCCTCACCGCACCGGACGATGGATTACATTCCCCGTTCCACCGCCCGGCGCCCTTCGTCAAGGAGGCACGTTGCGACCGTGTAAAGCGGCCGCAACACGGCGACGACGCCCAATAAGACTGTCAGATAAGCCTAGTCAACCCGTACCTAGTGCCTCTTCAATGAGTGTCATGTCGTCTGTCGTATTTGTAGACACAGATGATGTTTGAATATATTTTACAACTAGGTTTCCGCCCGCGGCTTCGCCCGCGCAGTCAAAGAAAAACCCGCATAGTTCCCGTTCCCGTGGGATTTCCGGGATTGCGTCATTTTCCCGGGATAAAAAGTATCCTATGTCCTTTCTCGGGTATCAAAATATCTCCATACCAAATTTCATGAAAATTGGTTCAGTAGTTTAGGCGTGATTGAGTAACAGACAGACAGACAGAGTTACTTTCGCATTTATAATATTATATAATATAGTATGGATATACAGGCTGTCATGTTCAGTACATATACTTTAATTATGCCTACAATAATTACATGATTGTCTATTTTTAATGTAATTTACGTATTTGTGTTTTCTCTACGAAAATTCGTGTTTCCACAACTATAACGATTTCTAAAAACTGGGTAAAACTTTACCACTGTCGCATGAAATATTTAATGAAAATGTTAACATCAAGGGATTTTTCTCCCTTTGAAACCCGAGTACTGTGTAATTCTATTAGAGTGCGAGCTCAGTGATTTATTTAGATAGACGGTTGAAGCCGCGTCAGTCAACTGCTGCATGTCAGTTCAATTTACTAACCTCGGCGCGACTGCTTGCGACGCCACACGCCCAATAAAGCCCGTTTAGCACGGCACAAGAAATCCCTTAACGATTCCGTGCAATATTGGTTCAACGTTACTTGGATTTCACTGTAAACATTCACCAAGGACGCTTTCAATTATACTGAGATTAAATAAATGTGAATTTGCATTTACTTCAAGAAACTCTCGAGTTAAATGTGAATACGTAAAGAATCGCTTAAAATTTATCATGCAGATTAATATCGTCTTAGATAAATGGCCCCCATTAACACGGTATGATCTTTTACAGGCGCAAGTATTCTAATACTGTATGCGAATATTCTTTATAAGCAGGACATTATTATCGCTGCTAGCGCGAGTATATGTTAAGGGTGATTTATAGCAAATTTTCTCGAGAAGCTACAATTTTACTACGTGAAAATGTGAAAATTCAAAAGCTTCTTTAAAATTATTGCGGCTAACAATAAACTTGATTTATGACAACTATCTCGTGTAAGTATGACCTGTTTCTTCATAATTACGTTCTTAAAGGACCGTAAAAATATTATATTTAAAATCCAACAAAATGAACTTCCCATTTTGGTATATAAAATGTTTTATCTTTAAGGTAAGAGAATTTAAGGTTTCGAATATGACGTACTTTTTTAATCGAATGGAGTTAATAGTTTGATTACCTATTTGGCAATAGACCCAGTAAAAGAGTCTGTACAAGTGAATAGTGATCAGTGATCACCATTCAATCGTTAAACTTCATACAATACACGTTTAATGTACCATAGCATAGTAGGTAGTTTTTGTGTCCGATCAGATATAAATACAGCCAGCCGCCCACGGATAGCGGTACAGAATATCGAATGGAGGCTTGCAGTAAATACATTCAAATTAAAGAGAGATAAGATCGAGTGAACTGTCAGAACGATTGCTTTACACGATCAACGACCACACGCTAAGATGTATAGTTGTGTTTTATGATACCGGTATAATGTAAGTGCTATTGAAACATAACAATGAAGCCCACTAAATAATGTGAGAAGTAATTTGTAATATCTATTTGTGACGTTCAAAAAGTCACAAACTGAGATTATGAGAAATATGTTTTTGTATTTAGCAAATTTTTCCAGTAGTCCGCACGGTAGGTATATTATGCGCCATGACAAAAGCGTTTAACAAAGCAAAGAATAGAGGCAGATCGCGTGTATTAACTATTAATTAACAACACCCTCATTACTGTTTTGCTTACAAAATTTATCATGTTATTACTTAACTGTAGTGTATGATTAATTAGCCCCACAATTTCATTTTCTAAATTCGTTACATATAACCGGTGACGATTAACCCGTCAGCCGTTGGTGACATGCGCTAATCAACCACATTTCCCGCCCTGAGCCCTGACACACGAGGACCCACTCCGCCCTACGTGAGATTAGATTAAACAATTAGATTTATAGCTTTTGGTCTCTGCTAGTTTCATTACAATGACCGTGAATTGACAGCTATCTCCATTTATACATATTAGGCAACCGACAGCTGCGAGACTAAGCATTATTAAAGCTGAGTTAGAGCAACAAATAATTATATGAACAAATCTTAGAACTTAATATAATAATCAATCATACAAACAACTCTATGAATATCAATTACCTATATTCATTATAAATTCTATAAATAAAATAACAATAAATAAAAAAATAATAGATACCCGTCATATGCAAATAAGCGGCGTTAAGTTCCAAGACCATTATGGAAATTCCGATGAAATGATGTAGCACCGACATTATAATAAAACTGTGAAACTTGTTTAATAGTTCGATTAAAGTTACTCGTTTATGGCTCAATTTAGTTGAGTCGCGCGCGGGAGAGTCGATTACCTGCGCGAACGCAGGCGCGCGGCGAGCCGGTTTGCAGTGATGCCTGCCCCCTGCCTCTCCGCAGCGCGGGCAGACAACTAGAACCGATCGCACACACAAACCTTTTTTGTTTAAGGCTAGTGACGCACGACCGACTCGAATCGCCTGCCAGTTGTCTAAATCTTTTATAGGTATAGTTATTCAAAATCAACTCTACATATCCTGATTTAATAGACGTTAACGTTTTTGTGGTCTGTTTTCACACTGAATACAGATAAATTACAGAATTGAGACGACTTTTGTCATAATTTTCTTATAAATAAATGTGCAACAAGGGTTTTGTAAATGTAGCAAAGACTAGGTAGCTATTATTAATACAAATCTATTTAATGATACTGAACCTACATAATAATACGTATATAAGTTTTTATAAATGTAAAAATATCTTTATTAGCTTGAATAGTCTGTGTCATGCCTAAAATGGCTTCTCACGATTCATCTCCTTAACGAATCTGTTATAAAAAGTAGTGAAGCGACAAAGAGATCTCACACAATCTATGAATTACATATTATTGCTCCTAATATTGTTTTGTTGGAGGTGCGAAATATTTTAACAAAAAATAGGACTATTTCAGATGAGTTTTTTTTTTTTTATAAACGTTGCATTTTATTAAAAGTCGTACTAAATAAGGAAAGAACATTCACCATTACGTTTAACGTAAAGACATGAATAATCGTAATTTGGAAATTCTCCCGTATCTAAAAGCGTATTTTTACGTAGACGTGTCAATGTCAGGAATGCTTGTTAACTCGCTAATGATGGCAAATTGTCCTCATCTCGCCTATAGATGTCCAAGAAGAATTCGGCTTTTGGTATTCACTGCCTTAAATTAAATATTATATAGGCATGGGAAATGGGAATACATTTAATTCAAATATGCGAGCTTTGTCGAAAATGGAGAGTCCGATTAAATTTTGGTATGTACTAATGCATTTTTATATTAGTCATAGTAAACATCTATATCATAATATTGACTTAAGTATTGACTTATCATCGCTATACTATCTTTTGTATTTATACTAGCATGAGCTTAATGTGGAGTGCAAAATAAAAATGTCACCAGAGATATGTTAGTAACAAGAGAATTAGCAAAGGTTTAAAAAAAACAATTCATAACATATTAAATTGATGTAAGTACAATGACCACGTAATAATCAATTCCTTTATCCCACGAAAAGCCACCAATGAAAAGAAATCGCAAAATTATTGCTTCCACCGAGACCCTCATACATTGAAATTGCTTATTCAGACTCACGTTGCAAATGTTTTCTCAAAACAATCCACTTGTGCCGTATTTGCTGTTACAACGGTACTCAGAAATATTGAAACAATGCCTCTGATTGGAACTCGCGTTGGGTGGTCGATACACATTAAATATTACTTGTACATAAATATCTGTGATCGGTTTGATTTTGATCATTGATAAAGCTCTACAATATTTTTTAATTCAAAAGAGTCAATTACTTAGACTGGCATAGCTTATTATATTTTGTTCAATCATTATTCATTACAAATATTGTCTTAATATGATATCTAATTAGAAAAAAATAATAATATGTGTAAATATACAAAGTATGTAGAGCGAAAACATATTCCCAAACTAGCCGTGCTTTGGCTTGCGATTGCTTGATACTTATAAGATATTCCAATAACGGTGTAAATTAAAACTGTATTTATTTTATTTCATTGATATCACGGGAATTTAGAAATATACATTTCAATTTAGTGTTATGATAGTCTTTTGGTTCTACAAAAAAATGTTTAAATAACATAAGTTGCATCTATTGAAAGCATACTGTAATCTGTAAAAAACATTGAACTAAAATATGTTCATAAGCACATCAAGGACTACTTTTTCAACGTTAAGCGTATTTCTATGTATGTTTAATCGTCCCATACGAGTTGTAGGTGTAACTTGCTGATAAGAACATGAACCATAGAGCATGGTACTAGAATGTGACGATAAAGGCTAACCAAGCCGTGTTCTATCGTAGGATTTGTAGTTAATAGGTTAGAAATTGTTCTCAATGCGGTCATGTGGTATCCCACTCATAGCTGTGTATGACAACGGATTGGCCGGAATAAACGCAAGTTTGCGTGTGTCATAGTGTTTGTTCCCTTCCCCTTATGTTAACTTTTTAAGATTATAAATCACTTGTAATGCTTACTTAGTTAGTTACATTAGTGTAATTGGAATTTCATATTGTCTATGTTTAAAAAAAATTTAAAATACTTCTGCAAAACTTTCTAATGATAACTATCTGTTTTTTAAAGGCGGCGCATGAGCATCGCATTTTAAAATTAACGCTTATAGAATGAAAAAGCTATGAAGAAAGTTAAAATCTTAATAAATAAAAATTAAGTTTTGTTTGTTGGATTATTAAATTATTATTGAAAAAATTACAAAAATACGTGAATCGCATTCGCGGCGAGAAGCTTATTATTATTAAGATTTTTAAAGAACGTATGTTTTTAAACAAAAATATTTTCTGTAACCACAGAAAAATTAATGCAACTAACGGTAAAAAAATAATTGATTGAGTTTGAGGTTGTTTATTAATTAGGTATTGATTTCAAATGAACGATTTCGGTTTTAAAAAAGTATTTTTTATCACATATATGATTAATAAAACTAAACGTTATTTAATATTTATACCTATAGATGTTACTCACATGCTATGCTTTAATAATAAATCGGTTAAGAAAGTATTTTTGTTCTTTTAAATAAACATATTTTATCGTTTACTATGTCAAATATTGTAACCAAACTTACAAAATAATATGTAGGCATAATAGGTACTAATTTGATAAAAATTAGCTGTTCAGGTAAATACATGAGTCATGAAACCCACTTTAATTAATGTTGTCGTTAAATATATAGCGTTATCTCCTAATTAAACATTAGATAAAAACTATTAATACTGTTTCATAAACGCGCAAATGCATTAATATTGTAGACAGTTCAACAAACTTTAAGGTAGGTATGATCTAACTACAAACCACTGATAACAGTTATTTTGGTATGAAATAGAGCATTACTCATAATATTTTTTTAACGAGTTACCTCTATGATGCCGGACTCGATGATGAGACACAGGACGACAGCATGGCTGTTCCTGGTAGGTGGTCCAAGAATCGGCCAACACTGATCCCAACACGGCCCACACCAGTCCTGCAATCCACTGCCTCTGACCTCCAGCCATCCCGCCGTTACCCGCCGGGGCACATTCACTCGATTAAACACTATGAACCAAATCCAACAACTGTAAATTCAATACGACCGCTTATTGTATGCGTTAAATCAACAAACTATTCCGGAAATCTTTAACAATGTTTGTCTATTTACATTACGCACCTAAATCGAGTCCCGGTAAGATTACGCTTCCGTTCGAATTGAACTACGTTTAATCGGCAGCAGCGCCCAGTCTTACATTCTCATAGTGGGATACGATCGCTCCATGAGCGTCGAGTTTGTTCACATCGACTGATTTATTTGTTTGGAGAGTTGTGTCGCGATCGCGGTAGCGTACTCTTGCAGAGGTGGCGGAGAAGCGACGTGCGCCGCCGACATCGCGATACCGTGAACTGAAACTCGCTCGCTTTCAAACTGAGTGCCTCGTTACTACGCTCAACTCGTCGAGAGACAACGACTCTGCCGAACTTAGCTTTTGCCTACAGTGAATCCTTCGAGCTAGACAAGGAAAGAGCGAATCAAAAGCTCACCGCGAAGCTTTAGCGAATGGGAAGTCTCGCTCGCTTCTCACGCTCGCGCTCATGGAAAAGTTGTAAGTTAAAAACTTTTGATAATTTCGCCGATTCAATACCATTTCGAAGACCTAGGGGAGATTTGTCTACGCAGTGACCCCTCTGTGTCGTTACGAACATATTGTAATGAAGGGGATGTTCTTTATAAAAACGAAGTAAATTTACCTAATTTATGTTCTCGTAAGGATACGCACGAAAAAGTTTTATGTTTGTAAGCACGCGAAAGGAAGTAAGCGTTTTATATTTTGATACACATGTATATTTATCGGAGATGTATGAGTCACGTCAGATTGGACGTGAGCGCGCCGTAAATTACACAGGAATTCTAAACAAGTTGTTATTCACGTCATTGTGAAATATCACAGTTTCAGCAAATTATTATCATTATTTTTATTGCATGGGTCAGAATAAAGTGATAACCATTTATTTGTGAAGGCAGCTTTTTTCGAAATCTATTTTCGAAGAAAAAGTATTACAAAAATAACTAACAGACAGCGCTTAGTGAATAGTGATTAATGAATACAAACATACTATTGGCGATTTCATTGAAAAGCGCAGAAAATGTTCACACAATATGATAAAAGGTTTAACCCTGTCTGACCGTGATTAGGTAAAATTAGAGCTCCCTTTATCAATTACTCATTTGGTCCATTCCCAGGAGCGGTCCCGTACCTTAGCACATTACATTTACGATCTCCATTTCTCTCCTCTTTAATCTTAAATAACTTAATTATGACACGACGATCCCTCTTACATAATTAGACAGCCGAGCTTGAATAAGCTTTTAAAAATGATAATGAAGTGTTATAAATTATAATTGCACGATGAATATGAACGACATTATTAGTATGGATTTAATACATAATATGTAAACATACAATGCTCTAAGTATATATTTATAACCACCTAATGTTTCTATAACTCTGATAAAAATAAGTGAAAATAAATAAAAAACTTTGTGACGAATACTTCAAAAAATAAGTTATGTGGAATAAGCTTTCAGTGATGTTTCGTAATGTATTAATTATATAAACAAAATAATAATATATATCTTCTACTATTACTCTTGTGAAGGGTGATTTCAGAAAAGTAATTCAACTTTCTAAAAATAATCCTATATTTGAAAGTTGATGTCGTTTAGGCGAACGGCCTTTAACATCTCCGTCCATTTTCATCAGCATTTTAAGTTTTTCAATAAAAACTTCGCGGCGCTGTGAAGATTCTTAGATTTATACACTTATTTTTAGCAAATGAAACCTATTTTTACATTTAAAATTTCAATATATTTTAAGTAAATGGCAAAGTTTTGTTTTCATTATAAACCGAAAATTGTATATTAGAAAGCATTATTAGCGATTCTGATTTAAATTATAAACCTGTACTGTACAATATAAAGTACATATTTTAAAATGACAATATATTTAAAAAATTTAAATCGCCATTAAAAAAGAAAAAATATAATGATATGGAATGCAGCAGACACAATTTTCAATTATTATTTGTTCACTGTGTGACTGATCTTAACCCATTATCATTGGTCTAGTAGCAATTACTATTATAGTAAAGTACATCCATAACTAATCAAAAATGCTTCGTGCCTTTTCTTGTAAAATCAATTTCTCCAGTATTCATCACTCTTCTTGGAGAAATGTATAAAATTGTATTACAGGTAAGTATAATTTTTTTATGCAAATAATACATACTCTAGGATTTATATGATCTTGCTTAGCTTTAATGCTTATTTAAATAAATAAAAACACAATGTTACTATCTTACTTTAATTTACTAGTGAAGCGATTTAATGACTAATATAAAGTGTGTATTTTTTCAATCTAAAATTTCGAATTTTTTTAGTTTCCTATATCTAAAAGAATTGTACGTTACTTACGCCCTTAAAATATAACATTTTCCATTTCAATATTGGATACTATTATAGTATTTTTATAGACTAACCTATGATTAAATAACTAATCGTCGCATATATATCAGAAAAGTCACGGTAATTTTGGTGACGAAATAATAAGTATGTATTAAAATAATCTTACCTCCGCGCCGCCCAAACCCGCCTAGAACCTAGAAAATAAGCATTGGTAACATAATTACAGGACCCGAACGGACAAGCTATTAGCAAGCTGTCCACGGCTTAAAAGTAAATATATAATATTAATGTTGCCTGATAGAGCGAGATAAATTAAACACACTCGAATAACATGATTTCTTATCCACTCTTACTGATGTCATAATAATATTAGTGTCCATATACAGGGTGTAATCGTTTAGGGCTCTTTCAATTTATGCGTTTCGTATCGGACCGCTACAGTGCCGAAGCGGTGCGTTTGTCGTACGGCGCACGGCCGGTCGTTTGTTTTCATACAAAATGCACGGTGCGGCAACAGCGCGGCGTCCGTACCGCGAACGCTCGACAGCAGGACGGAACCGTCGCAAGTCCCATAGGGATGTCGGAAATGCAATAAAGTATCGATATATATCGTATCGATGTTTTTTGAAAATATCAATATCGATATTGATATTTTTATTAAAAAATATCGATATATCGATATATCGGTATGATTTGACAGAGAATATTCGTGCTCTAAAAATTAATTTTTTGGCCTAATCTTATTCAATCATCTTACATTTCTACGGGTACTCAAGTACAGAAATACGCGCGTTTTGAGGTTATAATATATAAGTCAGTCGTGGTAATAATACGGACGGGCAGTTGAAGAGCACTAAAAGTAATGTTTCTTCGTCAGAGTCCATGGCTTAACTGGTGTCAAAATTCAAATAAATTTAAAACAGCACTAGAATACAAACGCACGGCAGTCAGATACGCTTTCAATTTAAGCGTTTGGTAACGGACTGCTACCGTACTGCAACGGCACGGCAGCGGGTTATAACTAGCGGCACGGAAAACGTGCGGCAGCGGTCCGATACGAAACGCATAAATTGAAAGAGCCCTTAGTGTGCACAGGCGATTATTCCGTAACTATTACAGATATAAAAAAACTTTAAACTGATATTGAAAGTACTATACCTAATGAGTTAAATGACATTAATAACTTTTTAAAAATAAAACGAGAAATATCAGTTTAAAGTTTTTTGATATCTGTTATAGTTACGGCACAATCGCCTGCACACACTTAACGATTACACCCTGTATTTATTATGTTGCATTATGTATTTATTATCTGTAGTGTTAAGTCCAACACCCAGACTGAATAATGTAAGAGCATTTTACGTCCGCTTTCCGTACCTACACGTCCCAACATACTTATTCGTAGCTTGCACATCAACCGTAATTCTGTTTCGCTGTTGCAGTCCCGTATTCGGTTTAGTGCTAGCGGAGCACAATAATTTCTACATAAAACAAAATAACACGCACATCGTGTCGTAAAGTTTGCAGTATAAACAGAGTATAAAGTTGGGTTGGACATTTAATACCTATATTCAATTTGTTTCCGCGGTGCTGCCGGGCCGTCGCGTTGCCCATCTCGCTATGATTGTATCACTATAAACAATGCAGCAATCATTCCCGATGCATTGACATTTGCAGTAACTATGTCATGAGCCTATTGTAGAATATTATATTTACTCGTATGTCATGTTTGGATTGTGCATTTTGCATTGGACGCAATGTGTTCTGTTTGAGAACATAGAAAATATACTGTGTTTAATTAGCGCTTATTAAAGTCTAGTCTAATAACTAAGGCGTATTAAATGTTAAATCTAAACTCAATGTCCGATATGTTTTTTGCCTCTGTACACTAAAGCATAGTATCGTTGAAGGTACATTAATCATTTGTAACATGCAAGGTTTTGAAACAGATGTGAGGAGGCGTGTCTTTAGATCAGTGCAAGAAGTCGACTGCCTCGGTGAGGATGGGAGGAGCGCTGTAGATAATTGATGATGTCAACGTGAGGCACCCTGCTAACGTACCTATGGCAATCACAGTTTTCGATTTCGATGGAAACAATCGATAACAAAATAATAGAAAATATATTAAACTGCTCATTATCTATGGATTTAAAAGACTAGGTACTAAAAGCCTAAGGATTATATCGATCGCCGTTGCTGTCCGAATAACTTAGAAAAAATTAAAGTTGAAACAAAGTTTAAGAAATATAGATTACGACTGTTCATACATAAAACGGACAGTAAAATGCAGCATCCTCATTACTTAACTCATTAAGATACAAAGGCTCATTATTAAGCCAAATGCTAACAATTCACTCTCAAACACGGAAGTCGACGATCTGCCATCATTTAGGCTCCATTGTGCAAACTTCTAATAATGCCTTCAATTTTCGCCCTCATTGCTCTAAAATGGCTAATGCAGCAAAACTGTAAAATGCTAATTTATTACAAAAAGATTTTCAACGAAAGTATTTTGCGTTGCATCATAAGCGAAACCGTTTAGTGACAATGGTTGAGCTTAAACTACGATTAAAACTTTAAAAACCAAGACTATTTCAAAATATAGGTACCGGCATGAAATAAAATTACCGACAAACAACAGGAAAGTAGATAAATTTGACCTTATTCAAGAGGGTTTTTCCGAGGGACAGTTCGTTAAACGATATTTACATGACTAATGGCCCTCAATTTGAAATAAAAGTGCAAAAGCAAGTGAACTTAGGCACAGCAGTGAAGTGGTCCAATTTGCATGTTTTATGCAAGCGGGGCGACCGCGGACAGTGCACGCGCACATATAGGCTCTTTGAAATTTTTATACGCTATTCCCACAAATCGGGCATCGCTGCATTTTATAAAGCCTCTACTCTGCATTGTCCTATTTTGTAGGACCGTTTTATAGCGCTGATTTAATAAATTAAAGAACATGCACGTTGTCTATAAACTCTACACTTTATTTACCCTATGAAAAAAGATATTCACGTTATACGTTTTTTTAAATTATGCTGCAACAATACTTCGTTTTAAATGTAGACGATAACTTGAGGTGATATAAATGAAGCCACTTGCAAAACACTTGTTACGCTACGCTGGAAGTAGAGATTCGCGAATCATATCTATTCATCTTGGATTATTGAAACACAAAGACTTCAACAGTACAGTACATTTTGTATCTTCATTCCTTAAATATTGTTAGATCAAGAACCATTTGCTACGTATGCTAACGTAATTTGCCGTCCATTTATCACTCAACACGATAGCTGCGGCGTCCATAACCCGGTGAAGTTTTATGTTTGTTTGTAATAAACAGCAATGGACATTCAAAGCAAATTTTAGTGAGGAACCATCGGTTGAATACAGTGATAGCAAAATTGCATTGTTCGTTTTATTGCAAGTACGGATGGTAGTGCTCGTAGCAGAATTATTTACTAGAGTAACACCACATGCACTTTATTTTTTGCAGTTTTAACAAACGAAACCATTTCATCTCGTGCCTGATCCGGCTTATCGTTTATCGTTTACATGATTGATGGAATTTTATTATTCCTAATATTAAATTTTTTTTCGACCTATGATAATAATGAATAATTTATTGCATTTTTTTAATCAAAAGGCTTAAGTATTTCAAAATGTGAAAGTAATAAAATAAGAATCCTGTCTCTCGGCGTAACGATATATTTTGTGTTGTAACGATAAATTTTAAAACTTTACCGTTGTAAATATGTACTAGTATAATATTCCTAGATTGTAGATACTGACTAAAAACGACCGCACAATCAATCCATTTAAATATAGAAATACTTCACTATTCATCTAAAACCGTATAAGGATTTTAAAATCATACACATATTGGAAATAATTGCCATTTCAATTTAGCTTCAAAGAACATGATATAATGGCCACGCCATGCATTCTGCTTAGTTCCATTTTCTTTGTATCGAATTTGGGGACAATGGTCCGTCGATTGCATCGTTTTGCAATTGCATTTTATTGTAACCATTACGCCATTTCTTTCTTGCTATTGTTTTGATTAGATCTTTAAGTATTTTTTGCAATATAGGTTACTTTAGGTTAATTAATGCATTATTTCTGGGAAGGTGTCTATATATTTGGCAAGCACCGCGCTGACCAGGTGCGCGATATCACATTTCATCAAGCTTTTTGGTTCTACGACATGCCAGTTTCCTCAGTATGTGTTTCTTGACCGATTGGAATGATGAACGTATTAATTCAATAAATTTCAATAATTTTTACAGGTTTCTAAGCTCCCATTCTCTCAATCTTTAACTTGCACTAATAAAGTGTAAATTCCTTTGTTTTAACTAGAAACCCGCAAAATATTAAGAGCTACAGCGTGCATGAAGCAGTAACCCCATACGTATTCGTCAAGATTACTTTGATAGGTTTTGAAGAATAGCAGCAGCCAGATGTAATTTCCTCTGCGTCAGTAACACCCGAGCCACGAGCGACGCGTGCTAGCAGACTCTACGTCAATATAAGTAACGTATCGACTGTGCGTTTGAACTAAGATATTAAATATACAACTTCTCCTTATATTAATTTTCCGACGATTTGTTCAATAATAAAATTTCCGAAATCATCATCACTTTCCACTAATATTTAACTTATTATATTGGATGTCTCATTTTAGGAAGAATGTTTCGAAATTCACCCATTTAAAATTTGTTATAGTCAATGCGGACGTAACCGCGAGCGGAAAACTAGCTTTAAACTTCTTCACTATTACCCAGCGCCTCTCTACAGACCACACAATAGACGATCAAGAGTCTAGACTCTAGACAGTCTAGAGTTACTAAAAATCATATTATACCTTACTAAAACATTTTCAAAGATAAGTAGTTTTCATAATGCTGCACCACTGAATATTGAATCGCATTAAGGTGACATAGAAATGATTTCAATCGGGCCGCCACCTCAGCATAATCGGAGAAAATACGCCTCCAATTGACATCTTTCCATTTTAAAGCCGCTTGAAAATCTTATTGATCTTAATTCTCCAGCCTGCATTATTCGTAGAAACCGTAAAAACTCAGCGTTTTTTATTATTCCTTTTTCAAATGTGTGATTTGTAACTATATTGGTGTAAACTCGTAATTTCATGACATAGACTCACTACTTAACTAAATCATTCGTATTAATAAGACTTAATAAAAATAAAACGTACCTACAGGGGCTTACAAGTCATATAGGATGCATACAGATAAGCATACAAAATAACTAAATAAGTATTATAGAAATGGAATTTCTCAACTTGTCATATTAAATCTCGGTACGTAAGCCGGGTGTCAAACGTAATGTCGTTGCTCTGAGTCTATGGACTTGCAAGTTTGATTAGACTCCCCTTGAATAGCGCTAGGAGTCTGTATGTCTCGTAAATGTTTACGGCGGGCTTAAACCGTGCAATCTGCCACGTCTAGAAAATTTACTTGCTAATTCCTCTATCACTGTTATGACCAATGACCATGCTGCGTAATGAGTTAGGTGACCCATATTTAAGCTATTAATTTTGTTATGGTAGGTACATTATACTATATGTGCTATATTTTAAATTAATCGAAAAAGTTTAATTTGTTATTTATTACACAATTTTGCAGTCTTTTTTATTTAACGATTATTAACGACGAACAATACGGAATTTGTGGAAAAGATTTTCCATTAATACGCTCACAGCATTAAAAATATAAAAATAAAAAAGGGATTTAAACACGGAACAAGTGACCTGTTTGGAAATTTATCAGGGAAAGCTTTTGTGGGTTTTGAAGTTATGTTACAGGTGCACGGATGGCTGGCCCTGCCCCGGGGTCGAACCCAGTGAACGGTGTACCGATAGCCGAGGTCGTGTACCTCACATGTGCCTCACATACTTTCAACTAAATATTGTCAAAATGTGTACTAAATTTGGTTCATTATAGACCATATGCCATAATGTATAAGAATCCAATTTTCAAATGGTAAAAATATGAGATTATTTTATGATGATTGTTGTCATGACAAGTAAAAGTAAAAAGCATCCCATTTTATCAGCAATTTCTTCGGCTTATAAGATGCTCACATGTAGATAGCAATTTTTTGTGTCAATTACCAATTAATTATCAATCTACACATTGGGGAAAGAAATTGTAAATAAGATGAGCAGATTAAGAGAATATAATGTTTACGTCCTTGCCCGAGTTTCCAACAGATCGGCGACGGATGAACTCGTTACGAACTCATCGACGGGTGAGCGGACACCGCTCACGGTCCACCAGGCGCTTTCAAAGAGCCCTCCGATTAATAATTATAGATAACATTTGTAAGACTATTATAGAAATAATTAAAACAAAATCGTCACATCATTATGTTTATTTTTATTCAAAAAGAAATTAAAAGGCTTGCTTAAAAAAATTGTAATACAAGGATTCTAAAGAATATTCTGGATCCTATTTGTGTATCGAAGTTTCAGGACCCGGGCATGGTAGATTAATAATTAATTAGGTATATAAATAGTATTTTATACAAGCCTACAGTTAAATTTTATATTTTTAAAACATTGTTCGTATTATAGATAACTCTAATCCAGTCTTTCCCAACGTGGGCGATAACGCCCCCTTGTGGGCGCTGCAGGCCTAAAGGGGGGCGGTAAGAGACCCAGAAAAAAAAGGGGGCGTTGTGTAGGGCTTTGGGGTCGATTTATAATTTCATCTACCTAGCTAGGAAGACTCTTAGAAACCGACTGAGCTCTCGACTTCGAGAGTCGACATCTTGTGAACATCAACTAATATTAATTAAGATATAGCTCAAAATCGGTTCGATATAATAGACCGCGGGCAATCATGTTTTAACAAGTTTTTGTTAAATAATCCGATTTGTACATTCCTGTATCAATCGGCTGGTTCTATAATACTTGTTCTTGCTTGTCGAGTACGATTGGGCGTCGAATGAGATAAACGAGTTTATGCACGTTTGATGTCTTATTCCTGTTGGTGCGTGCTGCTTATTCAATCCTATATAAACGACGTAAATTTATTTTATTTTCATTTGCGGTTTCGCGCATAATAGATAAGCAGTACTTGATTTCAACACTTACGTATTTCTCAAAACAAAACAATGTCGGAAGTAAAAAAGAAGAGACGGCAATACTCTGCGGAATATATTAAATTCGGATTTATTGAAAATCCCACAAACCCGTCGTCGCCTTTGTGTCTTCTATGTCTAAAAACATTTTCGAACGAAGCAATGAAGCCTTCAAGACTGCAAGATCATTTGAATAAAATGCATCCAGATAAGAAAGACAAGAATGTAGCATATTTTCAAGACCTAGAGAAGAAGCATAATACTCAGCCAAGTGTATAAAAACTATTTTCGGCGGCTGCTAAGCAAGATGACGACGGACTTCGAGCTTCGTACAATATCTCTTTGTTAATTGCTCAAAAAGGCAAACCACACAACATCGGAGAAGAGTTAATTTTGCCAGCAATAAAGGAAGTAATAACTACTGTGCTTCATAAACCGGCCGCAGATATTATCCGAAAAATTCCTTTGAGTAATAATTCTGTGCAAAGACGAATTGATGAAATGGCTGAAAACATTGAAGAATCATTGTGCAATCATCTGAGGACTAGTCAATTCTCAATTCAGCTCGATGAGTCCACTTTACCAACTAATGAAGCGTTGTTGCTATCTTACGGGAGGTTTATTAAAGATGAGAAAATACGTGAAGAACTATTGTTTGCCAGAAATTTGGAGACAGATACAAAAGGCGAAACCATATTCAATACATTGGAAAAGTTTTGTGAAGAGAAAGAGATTCCTTTGAAAAATATTATATCAGTTGCTACGGATGGCGCTCCGGCTATGACAGGGCGCCATAAAGGCTTCATAGCGTACTTAAAGAATAAAATTCCAGATGTCCTTGCTATACATTGCGTTATTCATAGACAACATTTGGTTGCTAGAAACTTAAGTGAACGACTATTTCAATCACTGCAATATGTCATCAAAGCAGTCAATAAAATCCGTAGCAGCTCTTTGAATGATAGATTATTTCATCAGCTTTGTGCTACTAATGACGAAGATTTCAACCGTTTGTTGCTTCATACTGAAGTTCGTTGGCTGTCAAGAGGCAATTGTCTGATTCGATTTTACAACCTGTTTGACTCTGTGATAGAGTTCTTGGAAACTAAAGATACAGAACTGCGCAACAATCTCATAACATCAAAGAATGATATAGCTTACATGACAGACCTGTATAAACTGTTCAACGACATGAACCTCCAACTGCAAGGCGATGAACTAAATTTAATTAAAACAAAAAATGTCGTTGCTGCTTTCGCAGCCAAACTGCTTCTGCACAAAAAGAATATGGGCAGACGTGACTTTCACAATTTTCCGAATTTATCAGTATTTTGCAGTAACGACGACTTGTTTGCCTACTGCCAACATTTGGAAAACCTCCACATTGACTTCACCGAACGATACCAGGACATTTTAAACTTGGAAATACCAGACTGGGTGTTGGATCCGTTTTCAAATGTCAACACAGCAATGTCACCTCAGCTGGAAGAAGAACTTATAGAATTGACAACAAACGAAGAAACAAAAATCAAGTTTAAAAATGGATATCAAGAATTTTGGCTACAAAAACCGATCCCACAATTGTACCCTGGATTGTGGTCAATTGTTCAACGATTCTTGATAGCATTCCCATCGTCATATTTGTGTGAACGTGGATTTAGTGCTGTGGCAACGCTGCTTACTAAAAAGAGAAATCGTTTGCGTGTTACCGAACGTGGCGACTTGCGGCTGTTTTTGAGTAAATTGGAACCTGATATCAACAAACTTATTGAACAGCATCAGATTCAACCTTCACATTAGTTTTTATATAAGAATTGATTATGTTTGTTTTATTTTCAATAAAAGATACTCTACTATAAAGTTGCGTTTCAATAATCAGTTATAAGTACTTAGCGTTTTTTAAGTATGTTTAAAAAGGGGGGCGTTAAAAAATAATTTATTCTTAAAGTGGGCAGTAGACAAAAAAAGGTTGGGAACCCCTGCTCTAATCAAAACTAGTTATAATTAACTAATTGAAACTTTGTTCTACGCCCTCGCCCACAGTGTCATGCAAGTTTCAAAAAAATCTATGTAGCTAGATTATGTCAATATTTGATTGACAGTAGTACCTATTGTCAACAATTTGTATTTTATATATTTATACACACTATATAATTTATATACTTTAATATTTTTTATATTTTATTTTATTTGAAAATAATAATCTCGAAAATGTTTGAAGACGAAGACGAAGATGCTTTTGAAAGTTTATATGAAAATGGACACTGGATTTGGAACGAAGAAGTAGAAAAATTACAATTTATAAGGTTGTTTCAAGTCTATAATAGGATTTTATTTTACTTAAAGAACTCTAATTCCCTAGAATAATTCTAAAAATAATAATAAAATAATAAATAATAAATAATAAAAATAATAAAAATCTTTATTTATCCATACCTTCAATTACACTGTGTATGCCACTCAATTTATATAAACACAATACTTAAAACTATGGACATTATCGTCTAAACTAGGCCGAGCCTGTATCTTAGACGATAATATCTTCCCACTATGTAATATAAACTAATTATTCACAATAATACAAGCGTTCACAAAGTTACAAAAAATATCATAACAAAGACGGTGATTTGACATTTGCGTACTTAATAATTCTAAGAATAATGGACCTTATTAACCGATCGTTGATGACGAGTAAAACAACAACGAAAGTTATGGACTTAAGCTCAATTTAACACATTTAAGTTTTAAAAAAAATGTATATATGTATTATATTTATTTTGTTTGTAGCGATTGTGATTAGATTTTTTTTATGTATTGTTATTTAAATTTGTATAAAAAAATATATGTTAAAATTAAAATCACTTATGTTAAAATTAAATTCAGTAAAAATTTATGTTGATTACATATTTTATTTGTTTGAAGATAAGTAGATCGTTGTAATAATGTACTTATTCCAAGGTTTTGAATAAATTTTCAAATTGTGTATAATTTTGTGATTTTAGCCAATTATGTATTTTATTTTTGCATTGAGTATATGTGGTACGATATATATCAATTTTTTATTTTATTATATAACATGGATAAATAATAAACTCTAAATATTTTGTAGCGATTTGCCAGTTATGATAGAAGATGACTACGAATTACCATCAACTGCTTTAACTAATGTAGAGTTTAAAGATGATGTTGATTTATTAGAGCAGGTACGTTAACAGGTACCTAATTATCGACATCGATAATAAATATGCCTATATTATATTGAAGTAATTCAACTATATCACATTTACAGCAACGATTTCGAAAATACCTTCAAAGAAAAACCGATGATGATGACGTTGTAACGCTTCAAGTACTGTTTATTTATGAAATATATATAAGAATATGATGTATAAAATTATTAATAGGCTCTAATCGCATTCGTTCGTTTGAAAGGACTTGAAAGATGTCGTGTTGTTTACCGCGCCAACATCGATACTGTCTCCTGCGTTGATAAACTTGTTACACTTGTCTACCACCGAACGTTTCCTGCGGGCTTTAATATTGTACATTCAATACTTCTTACAGGTAACATAACGTATTATTTTTTATGTAAATGTTTACCTTTTTATTTCTAAAATTCATAACATATTAAATGGTACAAAGGCGATCACAAGTCAATTTTGTTAACTAATTTTACTAGATATCAGATGAAATGAGCCATCGCACCCTAGAATTAGAAACGAAAATCCGGACCCAGAATAGTGATAAAATCGAATTGAAATACCAAGAAGATCTGGAAGATTTACGACTTCTTGTCGCTAAAGAATATTGCATCATTATTTTAGGTAGACGCAAATTTTATATTCCAGAAGTTATCGCAATGACTAAAATTTTGTAGTTCAACACATTTTTCAGGAAAGGATGCGCTAGCACCATATCATCATATGGGTGTGGATAAAAGACAATCATTATCAAAAAAGGACTCTATTCTATATGAAACTCTCTTACGAATATCGATTCAAATTGTATGGATAGCACTCGGTAGAAAGTGCTATAATTATATAGGTATAAATTATGCTATCAATCATTTGGATTTACATTATTTAACCATAATAAAATAATAAATCATAATAGTAAATTTTAGAGCTGGAAATCAACCGAATTCTAAAAACAGAGATATTTAATACAGCTGAGCACAAACTGAAAACAAATTACTTTAATAACATAATTCCAAGAGAACGACGCGTGCTTCTTGGACACTGTTTGAATCAAGGACAAAAATTAAACACTACATCGCCATTAATTAATGAAGTATTTTGCAATCGTCAGATGGACTTTCGTCACTTGGGACTTGGTGTTGTAAAATATTCAGGGTACATAATTCATCACAATTCACATGTCTGATTTTAATAAGTCATAATTAATTAAATGGTTTGACGTCGCTCGCCGTGTCAGTGGAATTTAATCGAGTTTCACTGTTCTGATTGAAAGTGGGACTGCATTTGCATGGAAGCCTTTATAAATTGACAGTTTTTAATCATTCATCTTTTCGTGCCTGCGCCATTTTCCATTACAATGTACCACTGGATGCTTTTAAAAGATTTATATTTACAGATTAAGTCAACGACTTATAATCTTGGAATTATTCTTATGTGCACCAGAGACGAAATTCAAGAAATTAGATCTATCCCTAGGTATACTAGGCATTCTTCGTTCACGCTTTGATATAATGTTACATGAAATAAAAGCTGCTCCAACTAATGCAAGCTCATCTTTTAGTACTTCCAGAAGCACTGCACATAGGTGAGACGCCCAAATATAACCAGGTCTAATCGTCTTATATTAAATCTTTATCTTATTGCTTTTATTATTATATTTTAGGGCATCTCGAAGCTCAAGAAAAAGTACTGTATCAGCTGCTCCAGAAAAACTTATTCCAGATCTATACATTCCTGAGAAAACGGAAACTCAGTAAGGAATGAAAAGATAAATCAATGGCAACAGAAGAAAGTTTATATCTTTTCATCCTATATTAGACTTCTTAAATATCTTTTTATTAATCCTCGATCAATATCACTGCTCATACATATTAAAAAGAACAATAATTATAACATAAACAAAAGCTTTTCATTATAAAATGTATTTTCAAACTCAAACAACTGATGCCGATTATATTCAACATACTGAAACTATTACGCGATGAATTACAAGGTACTTTGACGCACACAATATGGAAACACCGGCAATAATTTTCTCTCTACATGCATAAGCTTGGAAAGCGTTTGCGAATGGTTTGCGGTGCCTTCATACATTTCCATCCTAATAGTCTTTAAACGTATTTAGTGTAGATGATTCCTAATGAAAGTACCTCTATTATGAGTATAGGATAATGTGAGTGTCCTAATTTCGAAATAATTATAATCTTTAATGTAATCTGAGATTTTTTATTATTTACGTATCTATATACATTTGATGTTATGTTTGTATAAGATAACATTATAGATCTTGTAACAGAAGAGATATAATTTTAATTATCTATTGGCAGGCAATATATTTATGACTCGTTTCCTGCACAAGGAAAAGCTCAACTTGTATGCAGCAATAAACAGCGGTTGAAGTGGTTAAAATATATCGCTAGTCGAAGGAAAAATAAACTGGCTTCAAAAAATATTGTACAGAACAAGTACAAATAAAGCTTTTATTAGTATTGTTTTCTTTTATTATTTAAATCATTAATTATAGTAAACGCTCATTCATTTCTTAAGAAAAACCCACTGAAATTAGAAACAAATCATCGACTAGTTTTATGTCCTTTTTTTAAATATACCTACCAATACAGATAGGTACTAAGTAGGCATAGAGATCAAATACATTTATTTTTTTATCGTCTAAACCTTTCTTAACCATTCTTATAATAATTAACGTAAGGTTGTTAATTTGTTATAAACATTTCCATTTATATGTCTTCATTTATCCTCACACTAGTGTGCTTTTAGTCAAGTCGTAAGAAAGTTAGCGTGTTACATGGTTTCGATAACAACACTCACGTCTTATTAATTGCGCTGGTTTTCGTCCAGTTATGGGAGTTGCCAACTTTGTGATGCGAAATAAATATTTTGGAGCACCCTTCCTTAAACATATAATATTTTTATTTAGTCCTTATATAGTCTTCTTTAAGATAATATTAAGTGAAAATAAATCATTTTGACGTATCTTTTTATTTAAATTATTTTCTGCAAAAGTAGGGTATATGCTAGTTTTCGTCCAAAAAAACTGGTTTTCGTCCTAGTGTAAGCTAGTTTTCGACCACCGTGTAGAAAAAGGAGGGTAGGTCAACTATTAAGTTAAAAACCAATTACAGGTAAATATATACTTTTATTTAATCAACATCACAATTTCTAACTACCTTACAGGTTTAGTTTTACTAATAATAATCAATATAACTAGTCAACACTGAGATCTATGTAGCACTTGGCAGTCTTTATATGCGTTAGTGATGACTGTTTAATCATTCGTAATAAAGAAAGGAATGCGTTACTTACAATGTAAATGAATAAAGTAATAATTATAGGACTGAGAAATTACATCAAAAAACAGAAATATTCATTCTTATACTTTGTTTATCAAATGAAACGTACTATATTAAACACAGCCATAATAATACGTTTTAGCTACTAAAATAAACTATACTATACCTTACTGAACTATGCATTATTGTCTTACTGATGCCTTTATTAAAGATTCTTCAGTGTACGTAGCGTTTTTTTTTTCTAGCTTTCTTAGACTCCTTCGAGGCCATCTAAAAACAATAAGATCTTTCTTAGGATACGTTGAGTAAGTAGAATAAAAAAATATTGCATTGGCAAAACAGACCTAGAATAAAAGATGATACTCAAGTGAATGATAATCAAGAAAAATACAGTGTATTATGTCTGACCTACCCCCATTTATGCTACGAATAATTGACTCTACTTCACATAAGGAGAATGATACATGACTGAATGAATGACAATATTAGGTACCTACAGCACTCTGGCCCTCACCAATTATTTATAAGGAAGATACTGAATAGAAAACTTTTCAATACGTAAAAAAGACGAAAAGTAATGCAAAAGAATAGCTATTTTTAATTTTTGTCCACTCCAATACTCATTCATGGACGAAAACTAAAACGTTTAAAGCTAAATTTAGTTTTCGTCCACTTCTTTAAATATTTTTTTATTTTGGCAGCACTGACAAAGCAGTGGACGGAAACCAAAAAATCTAAACTAATAGCAATAAAGATCACTTCTGGAGAAACTATTCAGTATTTTAAAGGTCCGATAGAGTAAAAAGAACCTAACAAATATTCACGTAGCTGTTTGAGTTTTCGTCCACTTGGACGAAAACCAAATATTTTGAGAATTTGGTAACCTAGTATCCGTCCACTTAATTTTTCGAAGAGTATTATAAAAAAAGTATAATAAACACTTCTAATTGCGTTTAATAGGCTTATAACTAAACATACGTACCAAAAACATTACGTAAACTAGCTAAAACAGTGATTTAACTTACCATGAACTTTTCTCGCCGGCAAATTTTTCTCTCGCGCGATGACATCTGCAAGGCACGGATGGGAAGCGGCCACTTTTACGTTAATTTTTTGAACTCTCTTCTTGTCAAATCAAATTTTCATGTTGATAGTACTGTTGCTTACACATTATGGAACGTAAAAAGTGCAAACTTGCGCGGGAAGGTAGGTTTGTATTCAAGTTTTACGCACGTGATTGTAGCAGGTCAGTCAAATGGACGAAAACCGAAACTGGACGGCAAACCGGCGCAATTACCTTGTAGTAGAAATGTCTCATTATTTCAACTACATATTGAAAATATTCTTCCTGTATGAATAGTATTTTAAATGCTACTGCAGGAACTAATTATTATTAGGTATCTGCGATTGCAGTTAGTGATAGCGATAAAGCGTCGATTTCGATGTCGATATTAGAATTCAATTCAATTTGTATCTATGTATTTCAACCCTTAGATACTTTTTATAGTTTAACTAGCAAAGCACTGCATTTAATCGTCCCTATTTTGTAACAATAATATTTTTATTATGTTCCAGTTGGTTGGAAGTTGGTTCTTGTTATGTGATAAGCATCATCTTTTAATCGGCGTAATATAAAACAGGCGAGGATGAAAATAAAACCATTTTTTTTTTCAGAATAAGCACAAAATATAATTATTCATTAATATTGATGTAAAGATATCATATATTAACGACATACATTTCACTTTACATATCAAAATAAGCATCAATACCTCAAAAAAAACAACAAAAACCAGAGCCTTTAAATTATCATAGTTGCAAAATTAAAAAGGCTCTCGCCAAGCCTTTGGCAAATGAATGGCAGCAAACTTTAAAATACTAATTAGTATTGTTATGGTATCAGTTGTTTCAATATTTAAGTATTGTTTCAGGAAAAAATATGCCACTAAATTAGGTTCGTAAACATTAGTAGGTACCTAGCAGAGTCGTGATGGAAGTTCGATTAGTTCGAGGTTTTATTAATATAATAGTACAGATGAGATAAGTAGGCACAATACAAAGTATTTTTCATTAATGACACAAAAATCATTCAACGACCATAAGGATGCAATAACTTCATAAGTCTATTTTGCCAGCGCCGTCGTTGCGTCTCACTGCATGGCCTTATGTCCTCTGGATCATCAGGAAAAGATGATGGGAATGATATTCTGAAAAAAAAACTGGTATCTATAGTTGATCACCAACTTTTACCTATTTAGGTACCTATGCCTATATATGTTTTGATAATGTTTACAGCGCTACAATTTTACAATACGATAGAAAACGAATAAAAGGTGCATTGCAGTTTATAGGCTGCTTGTAATCAAACATAAATGTTACACATTTATTAAATTCGATGTCTATTTAACTTCTTATAGATAATTGAAATTCAGCAATTTCAAATAATTTGTGTATCCACATTTGTTATACTTACATTCGAGACTCCTTTCGTGGCAGTACAATATCGGGGTACACTTTCTGGGTTGCTATTTGACTTTTTCTACTTACACTGGACTTTGAGGCATAACTTGCTGATGACCTAAAATTATATAAGATTATAATTATTATTGGTAAAAAGATAAATGAACAAAATATTTGATCGATCTTTCTTTTGTTAAATTTAGGTATTAGGTAATATGTAACGGTCTATATTTTTGCGTACCTATGTCAAATTGAGTAGAATGATAATCATATCATTATAATATCACTTAAATTAACTTAATTTATTTTATCTTTTATTGAAAGGTTGGCTCAAAAAAATCCTTGTAACATACCTACCTAATATGTGTGACAAAATGTGTAAAGCAATTAGTTCAGCGAAAGCCATACCAATATATCATATTTATGTAGAAAAGCATCTTACAACACAGCTCAAGACTTCATCATAAAATTTCAATTTGCACAATATACTTGGCAATCTATACAATTTATGGTACTACTTCGTTAATATAAATAAAAATATATAACGTACATCATATTAAAAGGGAGGAAAAGCTTTGAATTTAAGCATAGCAGTTTTCATGTAGGATTTATGAACTCTATTATGTAATGGTAACTTCTCTAATACGCTATAAATACTTTAAACCACGCCAAAAATGTGTATCCTCCTGACCTCCTCTACCATATTAATCTTTATAATTATGATTACTAATTTAAAAGAGAGCATCTTATGATATAAATGAAAGTGATATCACACCAGTATATCCCCGTTATGGATTTTATCGAGTAAACCTTTCCCCTGTAGGTAATTAATACACTCAACTAGGCTAATTGCAGGGCTCAGAAGGCGAACAAAGTGGTATATTTTATGTCGTACTAACACAGAAGCTTTCGATTTTCCAATTTCGGTAGATGTGGGCAACGGCTTTAACATTGTATCGAAAGCTGATCGATGCATCCCAATAATACCAAGAACAATTCCAAGTTCAACAAGACGTTCTTCGGGACCCGCTACAGCCTCCTTCATGTACATAATTCGAGGCGAAATTCTACATAATTAATCACAGTGTTAATAACAGGACTATTAGGAAAGTACATAGCTAATTTATTTATTCAAGTGGAGCCTTTCACACAAATGATTAGGTATTTTAAATCCTGTAGGTACTGTTTTTCAAAATGTTTTAACTTCCCCAAACAGAACATAATTTATGTTTAGATATATGTATTTTAAATGGTAATGTATGTTTTGTCGCATTATTTTCATCTATCTAATTCGTACACAAAAAAATACTTA
This sequence comes from Colias behrii, assembly GCA_029959065.1. Taxonomy (NCBI): domain Eukaryota; kingdom Metazoa; phylum Arthropoda; class Insecta; order Lepidoptera; family Pieridae; genus Colias; species Colias behrii. The sequence goes on along the minus strand of JARWMC010000005.1, from coordinate 6,832,302 downwards.
ACTACATACCAAAATAATTTACTCAAAAAAAACAAGAGAAGTGGGATAATTTTTTCCTTTATCCTCCTTCACTGTTTCTTCTTTATTCATCCATCAGTTAAACATTAACATTAGCTCCCCTTATCCATCTACCTATACTTACCATACTATACCATGTCTGCTTTCATGATTACAACCTTCATATAATAATCATGTGATCTTACTGGTGGCATTTAATGACGCCAGCTCCCATGAGACGATAGTCGATCTCTCGGTGGCAAAACACTTCATTCATTAGCGGTGATCGGGTATTGAGCTTCTTGTCGTGGCGCAGACATCGTCCTAGTAGAACTGCACGCTCTTCCTTTGTCATTTTATTTATATAGCCAGTATTCAAATTGTGTTCCACCGCGTTGAATATCTCAGACTTAAACAAACGGTTGACCTCCAATTCTAGACCATAAATTATATCATTAATTTTAACAATTATTCATTTAAAATTACCGTGTTCATATTTTGTATTCAACAAACGAAACCTTTTAAAATTCGCCCGAACCTAATTGTTTCACCTGCCTCTAACTTTTTCAAACTTTAAGGGGTAGGTAGGTACCTACCTACACTTCAGAGTTCAGTCGTTTAAACTATTTTATTCTGCATCAATATGTGAGTACCTACCAACCAATCTGGCTCAGCTTAATGTTTTATAATCTAAACAAAGTGTTTTAAGCTTTCAATAAATAAGCAGCATAAACATGTATAAACATAGAAAACAAACTAACAAAATAGGTAGGTAATGTCTCACTCAAAGCTCATAATATATTTAACCACACGTGATGATCAAACAAATAAAACGTACTTCTTGATTTATAACAAGACAGTAAGCAAGAGTAATCGATCATTTATATACCTATCTGATTGAAGGCCTTGCGACCGAGGGCCAACCACACGATTTGAACGCACATACGCAACAAAGTTTCGAAAAGTCGTGCATCTTTGTCTGATAAGGATCGACGTTTCTTCTGAGGCCCCATATGATGGAATTTTTTCGTGTCTCCGCCACCTTACAAGCAATATAAATATAGATGTTGTGTAAAATTTGAATTCAAGACATTTATGTTTATATTAATAAAAGCACTGACTTAATTCAATTCAAAATATAATTAGATAATATGATTATACAATAACAAACAAACCAATCAACATTGTGCTATATTCTTTTGCCACCAGTAACCTCAAATCAGATAAATTGTCACGAAACTCGCTCTCTAGAACTTCACACTGCGGAGTACGTACTTTTGTTTCTAATTCAATTATTCGATTTGCCATTTCGTCTGCAATCTTGAAATAAAGGCAACGTTTAATGGGCTTCTAAGACGATTACACGATTCAAGTAATAGGTATACGTTGATATTTTTACTTTTTAGACAACTTGGTGAGCTCGTCTCTTAAGCTTTCATTAAATGATTTTTTAGAGTAGAGAATTTTATATTTTACTCGCCTGCAAATAATACTGACAACACAGAACAAGCGCTCTAATGAAACGTTCCGTTGTAGGCAGGTGCAACATATTTATTAGCATGGGGCTTAGAATATTTACTGGAGCAGTAAATAATGCAATATCTTTAACGTCCTGTACAGAAAAAAAATATCAATAAATTAAGAGTTTCGTATTTACTACAAATGGAGAAGTTAATCTATCAACCTAGTTTGTTTACTAAGAAAGCTTAATTTATTTAAATGAAACTTTGTAGAGGTAACTTACCTGGACCGTAATAATGTCCGGCTGCCCTGGTTTAAGTTTTCTCTGGTAACGCCTTCTAAATCGAATCTAATAGAGATAAGTGGGTGATGATAAATCATGTATGGAACGACCGACTCATACCAATAACATACCTACATTTGTTACATAACTGGTTTAAAGTAATAATCATAAAATCAATAATAATATCTAGCAGCCTAAGGTAATTTAGCTATAAATTGTTCACATTTACAGCATATTATAGGTACCTGTTCAATTAAGTCTACATCGTCTCTGAATTCGACGGTACCTGTCGGCGCTTTAATGGGTATATGTATTGCTTCAACTGGCTTTGGCGGGAGATCGCTGAAATAGTTTAATATTGTTGAAATTCGATAACAAGTAAACGATTTCAAGTTTAAAGATCAAGCTTTACTGAGCGATGCGAATCAAACAACTTTGATAAAACTTTTGTTAAAAATACACTACAGCTACCTACGACTTGAATAGGTACCTACCTCAGTCTTTTGGGAATATCGGTATTAAAGCATATTAAGCAATTGTTTGGTATCAGATATACCTTACAAAAACTAAGGCCTCTGTAGCTTCATCCCACACCCAATGACCATCTTCATATAATCCGCCGAAACCTCCTTCATCTTCATCATCAGCCATTACCTAATCTCTTTCTTTGAAAGCACGAAGAGAATATGGTGATGTATTTATTGTGACAACTAGTCTTCAAATTCCCCAGTTTATAGGAAAAAGCAAAAGACTTGCAAAAGGCTTAAAAATAAACTTCAATACAATACGTTTACGGTATATTTATTTAAATACGATTATGACTTTAGTGACATACAGATGACTTGAAAACATTCCAATAGTTACAAAGGCAAGAAATAAATTTACTTTGTTTATAATAAGTAGTTAGCAGAGGCGGCTCGTGACAAAATTTTATGGGTGTTCACTTGAAATAAAACACTGAAAATACATGGTGTAAAGCAGTACATTTATCAAAAAAATTACTTATATACAGGAAATACATACATCTTTCTTTTTGGTGTGCAAAATATCTATAACTTAAAGCGACAAGACATTCGTAAATGTCTGTTGTTGCTTTCATCACAACCACACAACCACGGTGTTTTCACATATTGTTCAGATTTAAACACACGCGTATATGTTTTCGTTTTTGTCGTAAGTACATTTTTGCGTAAGATCAAGTTCAGGCCGTGGCGGTCCCTTAACATTATTCAAGCCGAATTTGTAACGTTTTATCACACTTTTTAATGAACGCCACATTATAATTATTATTGTTCATTTTAACACTCACAAGTAATACCACAGACTAATAATAATATACTACGTATGTAATACTGATAACTACAGGCTATTTCAACACGTATTTTATAATTTTAATTAGAAAATTGCATGAATCGCGCGCGTGCATTGAAGTTGACTCGAGTGTTTGTTTATATTATAGAAGTGGCAACTGGCCTGTCCTGCCGGGCGGTAAAAACGAACCGGCAACGTTTGCGGGTGCGGCGCTCCGAATTTTGCTACTTTTCCATGGAAAATCTTTTGTTTCACGCGCAGGGCTCTGGCAAAACCCTCTCTTTCACTCCTATTGGATTTCGTATTAGGAAATGTACTAAATATTTTTTCATTGGAGCGCAATCGTGAGCGCTCCGCTTCGCGCGTTACATGATACAGTAGGTATTATACAGGTGTATGGGATGATGGAATGATGGATATATTCATGGGTATTAACAGTAGTTTTAAAGATGATTTTAAATAGTGATAATTAATGTTAATAATTAAATTAAGGAGTATGATTTTATTATAATTATTTATGGGAGTTCACTGCACCAGTGCTCCTTAGGGCGAGCCGCCTCTGGTAGTTAGGTTTACAATTTTCATTTTAATCCAAAAATGTTTTACGACAAATCTTTATTTAATAAAAAATATATTCAGTATTCACCTAAGTTAAAAACACTAGTTATACCACTGTTATACACATATTTTGATGCGGTTTTTGCTATGTGTAATACTGTAAAAGATAAGAACGTCGAAATTCAGTCAGATAAAATAAAACCTATTCATAAAATCGTATAACACGAAGCGTCTACCGCCTCAATACATCAAGGAACAATCGTATTAATGTGGTATTAAGCAGCCTAACCTACGACGTCATAACCTAAAGCCTTACCCTAGTCCTATAACCTATCTCCCTTCTATCTCCTATTAAATATATAAATAAGCAACGTAGACTTATTTACTTAAAAATATCTCCAACTTATCATAACTAGCAAATTTATGATTCCATTCATTTTATTCCTTCCGCACAAAGTTCAAACAAACTCCTATTTTCTTAAAAATATCGTAATGCAATTCATAGCTAGCAATAACTTGTGATTCGAATTTTCATCGCCATGTTTGTAACTTTGGCAAAATTTACGGCGTCACAGTAAGTTGCGACGACACTGCATATAAATTTATGTTAATACTAGATTTCCGCCCGCGGCTTCGCCCGCGTTTTCAAAGGAAAACCCGCATAGTTCCCGTTCCCGTGGGATTTCCGGGATAAAACCTATCCTATGTGTTAATCCAAGTTACCCTCTATATGTGTGCTAAATTTCATTGTAATCGGTTCAGTAGTTTTTACGTGAAAGAGTAACAAACATCCATACATCCATACATCCATACTTACAAACTTTCGCCTTTATAATAGTACTAGATTTCCGCCCGCGGCTTCGCCCGCGTTTGCAAAGGAAAACCCGCATAGTTCCCGTTCCCGTGGGAATTCCGGGATAAAAACTATCCTATGTGTTAATCCAAGTTACCCTCTATATGTGTGCCAAATTTCATTGTAATCGGTTCAGTAGTTTTTACGTGAAAGAGTAACAAACATCCATACATCCTTACAAACTTTCGCCTTTATAATATATATTAGATTAGATATTAGATTAAGATTAAGATATTAAGATATCCGTGCAGCTAACTCGACACCGTTAAAATCCTAAAGAATATTACACAAAGCACTAACTTTTTCTTATTTCTTACTGATAACCTTTGTACTTACTCAATGTATGCCACACCTGGTTTTCTAAATTCACATCCGCAACAAAGTGTTTTGATACAGCGGCGGGGGCGCTTAGAATTAAATCCCTAATATAAGGCAGTGATTTGTGTAGGTGAAACAGAACAATAACTGAAATAGGATTATACCGCAAAGGGACAAGTGTGTCAGGTGTGTTAATTCATTGAATTCGAATACACAGTCGATTGCACATAAGGCTACGAAAGGCGCCGAAGCGCTTTGATCATGTTCGTTCTGCCATGCCATTAAATAGCTCTTTACTTAGCGCATCGTTCTGGCAAATTTTCTTTAGGTACTTAGGCAATTCATAAATTCAATATCCCATGGGACCATGAAAATCATGTTATTATTAAATTATGTACTTATATGCGATGCGAACGGAGAACACTTCTACATCTGCGGAATTGTATGGCTCTATGCATCTATCACTGCAGGGAATCCACAACTTTTGTAATTTTGTATGTGCGAGTAAATCATTAATTAAATAATTAAATGCGCTTATGAAAAATATTTGTGAGATATTTTAAGTATGTATTTCGTTTTTTTGTGCGAGTTTTGATGATGTTTTCAGTTATGTCCCATATTATCTCTAGGTACTTTTGTTTACCCGATACTGTTACCTAACTTTGCTATCTGCGATTAAGACGAAAATATATATTAATACTAGCGGTCCGTCCCGGCTTCGCCCGTGGTACATATTTCGCAATAAAAGGTAGCCTATGTTCTTTCTCAGGGTCTAAAGATTGTCTGTGGCAAATGTCATCAAAATCGGTTGAGAGGTTTAAGCGGGAAAGCGTGACAGACAGACAGTTACTTTCGCATTTATAATACTACTAGTAGGGATTATCAAATTGCTAGAGAAATTGTCTCTTTCTCGTCATGCCTCTTATTCATTTATATAATTATTTATGTAGGTATTTAATAAAAAATAAGTTCAGCCTTGGTTCAGCCATTCATGAGCAGCTATTCTTAGGTTAGGCCTTTTAGGCATACCTAACCTAAGCTCATGAGCGGCTGAAGTCTGAACGGATTGAAATAGTTTGTTTTGTTGGGTATTTTGTCTTCTGGAATAGGATGGAATTACTTATAATCAACTATTTGTTCTATTACTCATGGAAAGACGTTAGCCATATTTAGTTTTTTTTATGTTAGAGCAAGAAACCTGCCAGGTGTTTCGCCAAAACAATCACCACCGCCTTAAAACATCCACAGAAGTAAAGCCTCTGCAAATGCGTTGCCGGCTTTTAAGAGGGATATGGAAAATAATTGACGATAGGAAAAGAAGAACGGACCAGGGCTCTTTAAATAAAACATATAAAAACAGTATGTATTTCTAAAACGATTTAATTATTTCACTTATATAAACTACTCGTTTAAACATAACAATTCAAATACCTAACATTGAGATAGGTACCTAATGACATTTTTAGAATTGGGTAGAAGCCGTTACTACTATTTCGTTTTCTGGTGATACTCTAATGTTCTTGGAGTAAGTAATGTAGAAACTCTACTAAGATTAAAGGTTAGAAAATAATAATAATATGATAACCAAAAATAAAATACACCAATAGAACAATACACTGAGGTCATCAACAATGGCAGAAATGGTAAAGTCTTATTAAAACCTAAAAAGGAATGTAACATATTTTCATAAATATACAATAAAATTAATCCAAACAAGTAGAATATTTCCATCCAATTCAACATAGGTAGAATGAAAAATGCACGCTTTTTGTTCTTTTTACATTTTGGATCTTCATATAAACTCGGAATGTTAACAAAACCCATAGCACAATGAGTTAATAAGAGAAATAATTTTATTGATGCTAGATTTTTAGGATACAGCAGAGGGAAAAGTGAATAATGTCCAACTGTTGATAACAGCAAATAATATTTTCCGTCATCTTCACCCAAAACGGAAAGGAAACTGAAAATATACATAAATAAACATCAATTAATGGCATTAATAATTTGCAAACTCACATACTTATCTATACTTGTAATATCTATTGCAAAAAAATACCATAAATTTTGTAACTGGCAACTGTTTCATTTTGTTATGAATTACCTATTTTTTATTTCAAAATTAAACTTACCTCAATGGAATTAAAATCATCAGAATTGCTTTCTCATGAACATGCCATCCAAACATAAATGAGCATGTGGCACATATAACAATACACCTAAAATATATAAAGTATTTTACACAGGCAAAATGTTATGCAATTTCATAGGTATCAATACTTTTTAAAATTAAGATATTCTTTCAAAAAGACATTGATATCCACGATTCATATTATTATGCTTAATCTCACCGTTATATTATAATTTCATTCGAACAGTTATTTAGTAGATTAATAGTTAATAATAATGCACTATTTTTACCTTATAAAGCTCATGCTTCTATATCTTCTGTCAGCTCCAAGATGCCACAATTTAATAAGAGCTGGTAACATTGACAGAATTGTCAAAACAAATGTAATGTTTGGTCTTATAGATGGCAATACTGAATGGTCAAACTCTTGTACAAGTCCACCAGTCATTGATGCAACATTGTTGGATGTTGGTAAACCAAACCTTTTATCTGCAAGAGTATACACACTTTTCACATTTTGAAAACTTATGAAGATATTTTAGAATAATCTTTTTCAAATTTGTATAAAATAGCAGATAAAATGATTATATTTCGGAAATTCACTCTGATGTTTCTGATACAAATGAAAAAGAATTATATTATTTATATTCAAACCTAATAAATGATTAAATAAATTCAAAACTCACATAAAACATGAAGGACTTTATCTCCGAAATTGTATAAAGCCCAATAGTTTGGAGCCCAATAGGCATGGCAAAGTCCTCTTTTGAATGGAAACAACCTTGAAAATAACTATAGAGTAAATTAATAAAAAATAATTTGATACAGTTCAAATAATAACAAAGTAGAACTATAATAATATACCTGTGGTAGTTGATGTATGAAAGGTCCAAAAGATAAAGCAAATACTGAAATAACTATAAATGCCAGTTTGCTCAAATTAACAAATGAAAATGAATACCATGGCGTGTGGACTCCATCATTGGAAGAAACTGTAAAACAGTATGATCTCAATAGAAAAACAACATATACTGGCGCAATGTATATAAAAATATGCTTAAAATTTATTAAAATTGCAAACCATAATGCCGCTTGGATAAAATTTCCCTGAAAAAATAAAATAAATATGGCATTCAATACAATAGCAGTCATAATTACTTTATTTATCAAAACAGCTAGTTAGTTAGTAGCTAGTTAGTTTAGCAACTTACTTTTATCATATGTGCTATAGAGAAAAGCAAAAATCCATATAAAAATCCGTTATATTGAAAGTGAATATGATCAACCATTAATAAACCAGGATTAGATACCAGCAGTATAAAAACAAGAAGTTTCCCATTGTCCAATAAGTCTGAACACCTGTAAGTTTATTTAAACTGTAATATTAATACTAATTAAGTTCAAATTAATGATGGAGTGCATATTATGAGAGATACAAACTTTTTTACACTATAAACATAAATAAAATCCAGTGCAATCACTGAAAATCGCTGAAACATCACTGTTACATCAGAAGCATAATTTAGGTTCTCTATTTTGACCATTTCTGGATCAAGCTGTTTAGCTATTAATGATAAACCATACTCCATCCAAGCAAAAAAAGGAGGATAGTCTAGTGTCCATTCTGAAGTAGACTCAAAATACCATTGATCAATAGATTTGTTATGGGTAATAGCCAACCAGTTTCTATGAACTTCAAAATCTGTTGAACGGCTAGAAAACAAAGAATTTATAATTTATACAGTTTTGCAAAATCATTATTTGATATTTATTAAAGTAAAAGCTTACTAGAGCGGCATGAACAAAAATTTAACCGCGGTTACAATTATAGTAACTTGTGATATCATTTTTAATAATCACTACGTTCCCAATTGTATATTAAAAACGGGGTAATACAAAATTGTTACTAAAACATTCATTCGTTTCCATTAAAATAATAAATTTTATTGTTCACAAAAGTAAATACACAACCCGCACCCGGCACCATGTTTTTTTGACATTGCCAATTTGCCATACCTAAACGATTTGGCAATTTGATTGGGCATTAACAACAGAACAACTTGAAGCGTAGACAGAGAACTGTCTACGACTTGAAGCTTGACAGTGATGACATTAAGATTTTTCTCTATGCCAGTCACAGATTTGCAAACCCAGTGTAAACGACATTTCCCACATTTATCGGTATTTTTCTATATAGGTGTGTGATCCACAGGTAAATATTGTGTGAGTACATGATAAAATATTTTAAAAAGCGAAATGATCAGAAATAACAATATCTATAGACCTGGCAAAAAGTCTTCGCTCATACTAGCCATACACAGAACAGTAAGAACAAATAGAAGTGCTCTATTGTCATAATTAGTATGAAAACCACTGTCGCCAAACCCACACATTTAAACCGATAGCTAAACAGTACACTACAAGTAAACTATACCTTTTATTGGACAGCTTGCTTTGAGTAAAAACTGACTTAGGTAATAATTTCAGCATTTCAATATGTACCCTCACGCCTTAGATCATTAAGTAATGGATAACACTCGCAGGCGTTTCCCCTTTTGCCGAGGTATAAGATTATTCGAATCGAAAAATCTTATGCTTTCATAAAAACTACTTGCGTAATCGATTACAAACACTCTGCGTATTCGTAAAACATCGAAAGGACGTCTGCGAGTGCTCCGCTAAAAATGCCGTTTTGCACTGTCAAGTCTTGCAGAAGCAATTCAAACATGTCGAATATTAAAAAAGATGGAATAACCTTTCATTCGTGTATATGTATTTTTTTATTTTTTTTAACGTACATTTCTAATTAAATGCAATTTCTAATAATCGTCGATGTATCGTTTAGCGATATGATCAAGACAAATAATCGAGTCATGTTTACTCGATCATTGATGCGGCCCCACGAGACTATCATGGAAAGAAAATATACAAATTTAATCTTTATGAACTAAGATATAAAGTTGAATTTAAAACGCGATAATGAACCGCATTCCTTACGAGACTATCATTTAAAGAAATACAAATTTAATCTTTATGACCTAAGTTATAAAGTTGAATTTAGAACGCGATATTGAACCGCACTCCCCACGAGACAACTTGGAATGAAATACAAATTTAATCTGTATGAACTTAGGGATAGAGTTGAATTTAAAAACTCGTCGCTTAAAAGGTCGTAATTTTTTACGACTGTCGTGACACAAATTATTTTTGTGAATGTGTGATTGTGTTTCAATAGTGTGAGTTACCCTCCCCGCACCAAAATCAGCAGAAAGTTTAGTTAGAACATTTGCCAGCGTACTCCATCCATTACTTAATGATCTAAGCCTCACGCACGATGTTACGGTTTATTTTAGTATATCATCCCTAGGTATATTAGCTGTTTTGTTTCTCTTTGCTCAGAAATTCCAAATTCGAAAACATTCAGCTATTCAACAACAGAGGGCGTTAGTTTTCAATAGATATAACTTTGAACACATAGAGATAAGTTTGAAATTTGTGTCACTCTACATTAATGACATTAACTTGATATTAACATGATGCTATGCCCTAAGGGATGTCAGCCTTGTTATCGATAATTTACAAATAAATAATTTTTTGTGCGTTTTTTTTTTCTATTATATTATGAGTACTTATAGTATAATGTGTCACATTTTGGAGTATGTTTATTACTACTAAGTACGTCTTTTCATATTATTATTATTAAATAAAAAACAGAATAGAATAGTATAAATCTATATTTACAAAATACAAACAGAAAATATGCATTATTTTAAATCTTGGAAATGCCGTAGGTTTGATGTGTAGGGTCTTGTTATGTGCGGGTGTAATAAAGATGAATAACTACGCAAAGGTTATATTTCGTTAACTACATATATTTATCCGTATGTAATTAATATTCAACCTATGCGACCAACCCGCGTCCCGACAAGCCCGTGACTGTCCATGCATAGCGCACAAACTGTTTATATACGAGTTACCGTGTGAACCTGTGGTGTGAACTTTCTTAGTAGGTACTACACTTGAAATTCGATAACTCGTAAATTGGCTTGTCGTCGCTACATCATTCCCCCCTTAAAATAAAAAGGGTATACAAGTAAAAAAATCTTACAATAAAATTAAACAATAAACAGATGGGTGTATATAAAATGTCGCTGTATAAGGTTACAAAATGTTTACAATATAAAGTATAAAAAATGTTCACAATATAAATCAATCAATACGTATCGTATACAAGTGGTTAACAGTTAACACCTAATTTCGTTAACTATTTATGTTATTACAAAAACTCGGTTGGTTGATGGTTCTTCTAAGTGGCGTGCGATAATTGTTACCTCGGCGATAAATGACCATTTATACGGTCGCCGTAAACTAAAATCTAAAGTCATTAACTTAGTACCAAATGTCTTAATTACACTACCGTTTGCCGCGTAAGGTTTATAATCACTACACAGTACACTCACTCGCGGATCGGTTATTTTTCGACACTAGTAAAATTAAAATATTTTTTAGTCGGCTCTCCTGCTGCTTCTGCCACGCACAAGGTTGAAGATAGTACAATCTGGCGTTATGCTTAAAGCAGTAATGAAAAAACATAACCAATTTGGTTTTCTCTGTTTTGAGCTTCCTGCACGATTGCGACTTTGCGATGCGGAATGATGCGTGCTATTTCCATACCTTCGACCGCTAAACGATTTGCCTCTCGAGCCTGCACATTCCAGCAGGTTTATCCGCTGCTTTAGTTGTGCTAACTGCTCGAGGTTTAACGGTACCGACGAAACTGCTCTAACTGGAACTGCCGGAATCATTTTTAATTGTAAACAAACGATATCTATGCAATTCACTATTATGTTCACTACTAATCGTCGGGAGTCACCAATGTAGGGGCTTGTTATGTGCGGGTGTAATAAAAGATGAATAACTACGCAAAGGTTATATTTCGTTAACTACATAAATATATTCGTATGTAATTAATATTCGACCTAATGCGACCCACCCGCGTCCCGACAAGCCCGTGACTGTCCATGCATAGCGCACAAACTGTTTATATACGAGTTACCGTGTGAACCTGTGGTGTGAACTTTCTTAGTAGGTACTACACTTGAAATTCGATAACTCGTAAATTGGCTTGTCGTCGCTACAGATGTATCGGTGGCCTATGTTAGACTTATAAGTGCTGTTCGGCATCCAGTTAACTCGTCCCGTTGCATTTATCCAATTCTCTTATAAATTAGCCTCATTGGGAAATCTATAAATAAATTGTACAAATGAAAGCTAAGGAAAAATAAAATAAAATTTAATATATTTATAATGTTTGTCTTTTCTAAAGTATCGATACTGTCGATATGCGCCACAACCATCACTAAACCAACATTCGTTTGTTTATTGCAATAATATTCCAGAAAGCCTTGTTTGCTGTTCAATCTATAATAGTACTAATTTCTTATGAACTAAGGTTCATTTTGACTAGATATTTTTATAATTTTTTGACAAATTACGACAAGCGAAGTTATAACATAAAATATATGTAAAATAAATAAAAATAAGACTTACCAATGGTATGAAATGCCTCCATTGCTGATATTATTTCGTCTGCTATCATTTTTCCACTCTAATACCGAACAACACGTCCTAATTAATGATTAAATATGGAAAAAAGGTTTGACAGCTGACAATCGACTCGAATATTTTTCTGCGCACAACTGAGAGCAAGTTAGGTGATCTTACCTTACTAGTGACACGTGGGCCACGCCCACATCACACTTCTATTTGTTCTTACTGTTCTGTGTAGCCATAGGGCGTATTCAGAAAGAAAGCTTGAAACTTATAAGCGCTTATAAGCGCTTATCGGCGCTTATAAGCGCTGGTTACCCGCGCAGGAAAATATATGAACATGCGCTTATAAGCGCTGATAGGCGCCGACAAGTTCCAACAAGTTTCAACAAACTTGTCGGCGCCGATCAGCGCTTATAAGCGCATGTTCATATATTTTCCTGCGCGGGTTACCAGCGCTTATAAGCGCCGATAAGCGCTTATAAGCGCTTATAAGTTTCAAGCTTTCTTTCTGAATACGCCCATAGAACAGTAAAAACAAACAACATTTGTTTTTACTGTTCTGTGCTCGTAGCCATAGTCGAAGCAGTGTTACCAACTCTCAAAAATATTTATCTCTATGTTTGTGTCAAAAACCCCTAAATTATTTAGTTGTCCCCCTAAAAAAATATACAATTATAAATTCATAATGATTTAGAAATAATATGCTGTAATATTTTTCAAAAGTCTTTTTATTACAAGTTATTTAATACATAAAATATTTCGTCTTCATCTGAAGATAATTCGACATCACAAGATATAGGTATGAGTCGCTAGGTCAAGAAATAAATATTAAAACTAGCTAAGTAATTATCAATTTAAAAATATTTCTTTAATATTTATGTAGGGTCTTGTTATGTGCGGGTGTAATAAAAGATGAATAACTACGCAAAGGTTATATTTCGTTAACTACATAATTATATTTATTCGTATGTAATTAATATTCGACCTATGCGACCAACCCGCGTCCCGACAAGCCCGTAACTGTCCATGCATAGCGCACGAACTGTTTATATACGAGTTACCGTGTGAACCGATGGTGTGAACTTTCTTAGTAGGTACTACACTTGAAATTCGATAACTCGTAAATTGGCTTGTCGTCGCTACATCATTCCCCCCTTAAAATAAAAAGGGTATACAAGTCAAAAAACTTACAATAAAACTAAACAATAAACAAATGGGTGTATATAAAGTGTCGCTATATAAGGTTACAAAAGGTTTACAATATAAAGTATAAAAAAATGTTCACAATATAAATCAATCAATACGTATCGTATACAACTGGTTAACAGTTAACACCTAATTTCGTTAAAGTATTTATGTTATTACAAAAACTTGGTTGGTTCTTCTAAGTGGCGTGCGATAATTGTTACACGTCAATTAACACTTAGTAACATCAACATTTCAAATCTCAATACGTTCTTTACACTTGTATCGTTTAATATTACAAAGGCTATTACTGTACACTCATAAGCCATAAATCAAAAGTACTTAAATTTCTAAGTAGTAAACATTTCAATCAAAACTCAACACGAACATAAATTTGAAATACCATACTTAAAACGTTAAACAATGAATTCGTTTCAAAATTACTTAAGTTCTATTATTTATTAAATACGATGTGTTGATTACTAAGTATTTATTATACATTTCTATGAAGTCTTATGAATACTTATAATCATCGTAATTCTAATAAATATAAAATAGTTGAAACAATTACAAATGCTATATATTACCTATTACCTAAATCGTACTGGTAATCGTATAGCTCTTCCACTACGCGTGGTATGTGTATTAGGCAATTCTCTATTTGGAATTTGTAACGGAACCTCAATATCTGCCCCAGATGTCGTATCACTATCATCATTCAAATAATATGCAGGTTTTAGACGGTCTACAGATATTCTAACTTTCCTGCCAGTCATTTGAATGTAAAATACCTTTTCCTCTCGACTCAACACACGATAAGGACCGTCGTATGTTGGTTGTAAAGGCTTACGTACTGCGTCGTTTCTTACAAAAACATAATCGCACTTTTGCAAATCGGGGTGAATAAATATGTTCCGTCTTTCATTCTGCCTAATAGCTACTGACTGATATTTCCTAATAGAGTCTCGTAATTTACTTACATACTCAAGACTGCTATCTATTTCAAAACTCGACTTTTTATCGTAATAATCACCTGGTAATCGTAAAGTTGTTCCGTACGTAATTTCTGCTGCGCTTATGCCGGTATCACTTCTTACTGCTGTTCTAAGTCCTAGCAACACAGTTGGTAATTCCGTAACCCAAGATGATGATATATTGCATAAACGAGCCGTTAATGCCGCTTTAAGCGACCTATGCCAACGCTCTACCGCCCCGTTACTCTGTGGGTGGTAAGGTGTCGTACCCAACTTATTAATACCTAATAACTTCATTAGTGTAGCAAATAATTGACTTTCGAATTGGCGTCCTTGATCGCTTGTTAGCTTTTTCGGACAACCAAAACGAGAGATCCATCCTTCATATATTACACGCGAAATCGTTTCAGCAGTTATATCTTTCGTAGGAAAACATCCTGGCCATCGCGTCCCCCTATCACTATGGTTAGGCAATACGTCCTAAAACCTTCGGGTGAAGTGGGTAAAGGTCCAATTAAATCAACATGAATATGTTCAAACCTATCGCACTGCAGAAACGATCCTAAACCTGACACTGTATGTCGATTAACCTTCGATCGTTGACATTCAATGCATGTTTTAGCCCATTGGCCAACGTGACGATTCATATTTGGCCAATAAAAACGATTTTGAATCAATTTACGTGTAGTCCTTATTTCGGGATGACATAAATTATGTACACTATCAAAAGCAATACGTCGAATTTAATCAGTCAAATAGGGTCTAATTTTATCATTATCTAAAATATTACAATTAATAAATGTACCGCTTTCAGGTAACATTATTTTCTTTGACCTATTATTAGCGTCTTTCGAATTAGATAATTGTAACATATAAGAATCTTGTTGTTGTTCCTTAGCAAGTTCCGCGTAATCTATTACAGTGGGACAACTTATTGTTGCGACTCGTGATGACGAATCTGCAACGACATTATCTTGCCCACGCGACGTTGTGAACTCGTAATGAATATCAAGTGTCGTGTACGTCTGGGTAACTCTTTCTCGCTATTTACTTTAGAAAACGCGTAAATTAACGGTTTGTGATCCGTGTACCTACACCGTTAACTGTCGTCCTTCGACCATATTCCGAAAATGACGAATAGCTAAGTAAATTGCTAATAACTCCCTATCGTACGTACTATACTTGCGTTCAATCTTAGATGGATTCTTAGAAAAATAACCTACATGAGTATCCGATGCGTCCGTCATAAGTGCGAGCGATGCATCGGCCCTAGGGTGCTAAAAAATCTGCACCTTATAAACCAAAACATAGTGTGAGTTACCTCGGCGATAAATGATCATTTATACGGTCGCCGTAAACTAAAATCTAAAGTCATTAACTTAGTACCAAATGTCTTAATTACACTACCGTTTGCCGCGTAAGGTTTATAATCACTACACAGTACACTCACTCGCGGATCGGTTATTTTTCGACACTGGTAAAATTAAAACATTTTTTAGTCGGCTCTCCTGCTGCTTCTGCCACGCACAAGGTTGAAGATAGTACAATCTGGCGTTATGCTTAAAGCAGTAATGAAAAAACATAACCAATTTGGTTTTCTCTGTTTTGAGCTTCCTGCACGATTGTGACTTTGCGATGCGGAACGATGCGTGCTATTTCCATACTTTCGACTGCTAAACGATTTGCCTCTCGAGCCTGCACATTCCAGCTGGTTTATCCGCTGCTTTAGTTGTGCTAACTGCTCGAGGTTTAACGGTACCGACGAAACTGCTCTAACTGGAACTGCCGGATTCATTTTTAATTGTTAACAAACGATATCTATGCAATTCACTATAATAATGTTCACTTTTCGTCGGGAGTCACCAATGTAGGGTCTTGTTATGTGCGGGTGTAATAAAAGATGAATAACTACGCAAAGGTTATATTTCGTTAACTACATAATTATATTTATTCGTATGTAATTAATATTCGACCTATGCGACCAACCCGCGTCCCGACAAGCCCGTAACTGTCCATGCATAGCGCACAAACTGTTTATATACGAGTTACCGTGTGAACCGATGGTGTGAACTTTCTTAGTAGGTACTACACTTGAAATTCGATAACTCGTAAATTGGCTTGTCGTCGCTACATTTAGTATTATAATATTTCTTTAAAAGAATTTTGAAACATATTCCAGCATATTATTTCTAAATCATTATGAATTTATATTTGTATATTTTTTTAGGGGGACAACCACAGAACAGTAAAAACATATAGAAGTGCTATAATGTCATAATTAGTATGAAAACCAGTGTCGCCAAACCCACACATTTAAACCGATAGTTATACAGTACACTACAAGTAAACTATGCCTTTGATTGGACAGCTTAATTTGAGTAAAAACTGACTTAGGTTATAAATTCAGCATTTCAATATGTACCCTAACACACCATGTTACGGTTTATTTTAGTATAACATCCCTAGGTATATTAGCTGTTTTGTTTCTCATTGCACAGAAATTCCAAATTCGAAAACATTCAGCTACTCCACAACAGAGGGCGTTAGTTTTCGATAGATATAACTTTGAACCTCAACACATAGAGATAAGGTTGAAATTTGTGTCACTCAACATTAATGACATTAACTTAATATTTATCTGATGCTATGCCCTGAGGGATGTCAGCCTTGTTATCGATAATTCACAAATAAATATTTTTTGTGTATTTTTTTTTTCTTTCTATTATATGAGTATATAGTATAATGTGTCACATTTTGGAGTATGTTTATTACTACTAAGTACGTCTTTTTATATTATTATTATTAAATAAAAAACGGAATAGAATAGTATTAATCTATATTTACAAAATACAAACAGAAAATATGCATTATTTTAAATCTTGGAACTGCCGTAGGTTTGCTGTATCGGTGGCCTTTGTTAGACTGCTTAGTGCTGTTCGGCATCCAGTTAACTCGTCACGTTGCATTTATCCATTTCTCTTTTAAATTAGCCTCTTTGGGAAATCTATAAATAAATTCGAAATCGCATTTACTATGGGGAGTGCTCTGAAGAGTTGTTTGGAACATTACCCGCCGCCGAGTTCCACCACCGTACAGCACGACATCGTCAACAATACCACCCTCACCACCTTGACTGTTGGCAATCTACAACTGTGCGCTTTAAAAGATCTTTCTTCCCGCGCACTACAGACATCTGGAACAAACTCCCTCATGCGGCTTTTCCAAACGGCTATGAACTGGGGACCTTCAAGAAAAGAGCATATTCCTACTTGAAAGGCCGGCAACATACTCACAATGTCTCTGGCACTGTGGGTACATATGGGCGACGTGGAGCACTTACCACCAGGTGACGCGTCTGCTCTGTTGCCCCCTATTGAATAAAAAAAAAAAAAAAAAAAAAAAAAAATTGGACAAATGAAAGCTAAGGAAAAATAAAATAAAATTTAATATTTATAATGTTTGTCTTTTCTAAAGTATCGATACTGTCGATATGCGCCACAAGCATCACTAAAGCGACATTCGTTTGTTTATTGCAATAATATTCCAGAAAGTCTTGTTTGCTGTTCAATCTATAATAGTACTAATTTCTTACGGATTAAGGTTCATTTTGACTAGATATTTGTATACAATTTTGACAAATTACGACAAGCGAAGTTATAACATAAAATATAATTAAAATAAATAAAAATAAGACTTACTGATGGTATGAAATGCCTCCATTACTGATATTATTTCGTCTGCTATCATTTTTGCACTCTAATACCGAACAACACGTCCTAATTAATGAATAAATATGGAAAAAAGGTTTGACAGCTGACAACCGACTCGAATATTTTTCTGCGCACAACTGAGAGCAAGTTAGGTGATCTTACCTTACCAGTGACACGTGGGCCACGCCCACATCACACTTCTATCTACTTTACTGTTCTGTGGGGACAACTAAATAATTTAGGCGTTTTGAGGGGTTTATGACACAAACATAGAGATAAATATTTTTGAGAGTTGGTAACACTGTCTAGCCTGTCGAAGAAAAAAAAGTAATGGATTTTGGCAGTTGACTGATGACAGTGACTGTCAATGATATTTTAGACCACAGATTATTTTAGACGCACAGATCTTGTTTAGCCACTCAAGTGCGGGACGCCATTTTGCAAAAATCGGGTTATGTGCGGAACCGGCTCCCGGTGCCGCCGCAAATGGGGTTTTTGGCGGCCCAATATTTTTTTAAAGTCGATTATCTCAGATTCCTTTATCAATAGCACATTTGCAAGTATATATATATATTGATAGATAATAAAATATACTCTATGCCTTGTCAAAACATGGTAACATTTAAATAAATAAAAACAACTTGTAAGTCAAAGCAAATACCCTTGTAATTTTTGTTACATTTAGTCTGCTAATAAAAAAAAAATGGTTGCCTGTAAAGTCGGTTTTACGGGCGAAGATTTTACGTGACAACGTCTTTTTCTCGATCATAGTTGAGTGGGAGAGAGACGCAAGGCATTCGGCGGGCCTCTCTCTCGTTCGGTGACTCATCGTAACGTTACCGAGCGTTACACTTTTTCATAAGTGACTCCCAGTCGCAACCTAATTTAAGACGTTGTCACGTCAAAATTAAAACATCTGTTCAGTGAGATTTTAATATTTATTGATCCTTTGTTACACTCTTCTTACGAGGAAATAAAAACATCATACCCTCCCATACATTTTTTTTACACATTCCCTGTTTATTTTTTTGTACAAAAAACTACCCACTCAATGTGTCATCAAAAGTGGGCCACATAAATCATGTGGTTATGTTGTTAACTTGATTTATAGTTAGCCTGTTCTTTCCTTAACATGTCATATAAGTTAGAAAAAGGAAGGACGATAGACCGTTTTATAAAGCGAACGCAAAACCCACGACTGTTGATCGACCGGGAGCTCGGAGCAATTATCAAGCCTTGTTAATTGCTTGTTAATTGCTTGTTAATTGCTTGTTAATTGCTCCGAGACCGGGAGCCGGTCGCCCCGCACATAACCTTGAATGTGGATCGACCGGCTCCCGGTCGTCCCGCACTTGAGTGGTTAGACGTCTGCGGAGTGCGGTCTGACGTTTGTATTTTGACGTCGTCAAAGGAACAAAAATATATTTTGTTTATATTAAAAACATTTACTTTATCGAATACCCTTGATTTTAAATGTTGAGCCCATGTTTTGAAATCGAAAAAATATGCTCTGGAAGCCATAGCAAAATTTGTGATACTATTCATGAACATTGAGATTTTGAAGTATCAACAGTAAGCACTGATCATGGCTATTCTTCATAGAGCGCTATTTACATGGTTCATATTTTTAGTATTTCTTATACTACTTTGTCTACGTCTCGAATCAAGAACACACTGGAATTGGTTCATTGTTTTTATTCCTATGTGGGTGTATGATAGCATTCTATTGATATATGTTATATTCCACATGGTTTCCCACTGCAGAAACGGACTAGAAAGGTTTCGCGGGACTATTAACAAAAATGTATGGTATATTGCTGCTATAGGACTGAAAATGGCAGCTCAAATTATAATTTGTATTAAATTAGAATACACTAAAGTAAACCTCCCAATTTATGTTGTTATGACTCCAATTTGGATGTTACTGCCGGTTTTGTGTGTGGAAGTTTTTATGCACCTAATAAAAAATTCGAGCAGAAGTAGATATTGAATATTTGTCTAGTTATAAGATAAAATGCATTTTATTATAAATGACCATGTGACTGAGATAAATTTAAACTTGGCACTCATCCATTGACATCAGTGATGTGTTTGCACAGTAATGACAAAATTTTGGTTGTACAGTGATATAACATAACCCCCATAAGTGACTTATCTTTATATAATGCAATCAATAATGAGTAATATACCCGACGTAAAATCAACAATAGTGAAGGAAGTGCCTATGGGATCAACTGCCGTTTTGAACTGTATCAGTAATGACTTTAATCACAATTTCATGTTTTGGCTTTTTGACAAAAACAAAGTTATTGGTCCAGGAAACTTGTATGATGAAAGGAAATACAAGTATGAAGTTTTATCCGGAAGACTCCATATTGATGTAAGCTTATTATTCCAATGATATTTTAATTTCGAACTACATATAATTTTCTAATTGTAATTAAAATTATATAAGGCCAGAATGTATACCAGAAGTTTCTATGAACATATTATGTATATGTACTTTAAAATTAATAACTCAGGCCCTGGAATCACAGACACAATAGAAAATCTATTGTGTCGTGGACCGATCGGGCCGTTCGGGGCTCAATGGGTTAAAATAGCACAGTTTTAATAAAACAATATACTGATTATTTTCAATATAATTTAAATTATATGGAATAAAAATATTTTAGTAACCAATATTTTTGTTGCTACAATATTCAGGCGATATCCATATCTTTTTTATTAAATATGAATGAATTTCTATTCCTCTCTTTTAGAATGTATCCCCAACAGAATCTGGCTATTACAAATGTGTTTCAAAGAACCTTGATGGATCAGGGATAGCTGTTGGTGAAGTGGAGATGATAGTTAAGGGATCAGCATTCACTGCAGCAGATGCTGTGAAGCTGGTTGCCATTGTTCTGTCTATCCTTGTGATCATCGCTTGTGCTGTGATTTACTTCAGGCTTAGGAAACAGTGGAAAAAGTATGACGGGAGAACTGTTGTTCCAGGTGATACTTTGTTATAATTATGATATGTCCATACATTCCAACAAAGATTATAGACAATAGACAATAGACAAACATTTATTCACAAAAATAACACATTATTACAACTGACAATCACAATACTTAACATAGAAAAAATACAAATAAAAAACACGAAACACATATGACAATTTAATACATAATAAATAAATAAGAAAATAGGTTGCTAATAAGTGTTATGGCTGTGAAAGGGTCCTGGCTCAGCATATGTCATGAGTCGGCTGACTCATGACGCTGTTTATTCTGCCAGAACCCAGAAGGCAGATGGAACCAAAAAAAGGAAAAAAAAAAAAGAAAAAACTTAAACCAGAAATAAATAAAAAATAATGTAATAGGCAATTAAGATACTTAATATTAATAACTATTCAAATTATAATGTCTGTTGGCTTGGTTGGTAGTGACCCTGCCTTCCAAGCCAGAGGTGGTGGGTTAGATTCCCACCCAGGGCAAATATTTTAGTAATAAACATGTTTGCTCTGTGTCTGGGTGTTAATTATCTATATTGGTATTTTTTAAGGTTAAATATGTATGTTTATCAGCCATTTGATTTCCATAACAGCAAAAGCTTAGTACGGGATCAGATTGTGCTGTGTGTGAAAAATGTCCTAAAATATTTATACATATATTTAATATTTATAATGTTTTCTTTTCAGTTGATGATGAAGATGAGGAAGGTGATGAAATATACAACCGCACAACAACTTCTATAACAGAACCTGTACCTGGCCCTAGTAGCAACCCATCTTCAGAGCATTTGATATATGGTATAGACAATCAAGGCCTGGACACTGATTTTAATTCTGTGTTTGAAAACATACAAATAAAATCTCCACAGGCTAGCTTGATATAATTTATTAAGGGCCCTTAGTAGGTGAACACGGCAAAATGGACTGTTTTCTATGAGCTATAATTGAAAATATTGAAGTTTTTTCGCACTGAAATTTCTAATATGTATTACAGAACGTATGTGTGATGGGATGACTGTTTCCAAAACAAAATTTTGCTCGATAAAAAAAAATCCTGAAGTTACCTCTAAAATATCATATAAATGCTCATTACAACTGTATTTTACGATAATAATTCGTATAAAATCACAAATACATAGGTATTTACCTTCTCGATTTCGTGACTGTTTTAGATTTAGAAAATACTAAATATTTTCATTCACTTTTTGATAAAAATGTGAATGGCGCTTACGATTTTAAGTTTCGAGCACGTTGATTCCATACTAAACGCGGATCCCCTCACCGCTTACCTCAGGCCCGAATAGCTGAATTTTCGCTGACCGCCTAACCCCTCTTAATACATTGTATTGTACATTTGATGAAACTTAAGTGATATACTTAAAGAATATAATATCATTATTTTAGTATATCACTTAATTAATAAAATAAATTTTTATTTTGTATTAGTCATGATATAAATATGCCATAAGGTGAAAAGTGTACATTCTTATGTAGGTCTCAGTAATTTATAGCAACCAATATTGTTGTATTGATACAATAAATAACTTTGTATTATATAGTGTAATTTCCGTGAATTATTTTTTAATTTTATTCTTGTTATTGAACAGTAGTAGGTATAAATCATAACATGTAGATATTGTGAATAATTTACTAAGATAAAATATATTTCTTTTTTGGTGTATTCTCTTTTTATTTACATTAAAATGTGATATTTCCTGCAGTCGCATGACTAGTAGATGCAATAGTTTCACTGTTATTCGTTAAATTTGATTGTGGAGTCGTGTCCAATGTATCATCATCTTCATCCTCACCATTTATTTCCATTTCAAAAACTCTTACTCTCCTTTGTATATTCGAAAGCACAACTGCAACCTTTCGCGCCCCTGACACTGCTATTTTAGTACCATTCAGTTTTTCTAAAACTTTAAATACACTGGGATCTAATAATGGAGAAAGATCTATTTTTTCCATGTCTTCATTGAAAATGATATTCCTACATTTCATATTAAACTCCTGTGAATTCTCTAAAGCAATTTTTAGAGGCAGTTGTACAAATATAGTGCTGTCTTCCATGTATGGATGCTTCAATAGTAAAGACAGATATTCAGGTGAATAGAATTGTATGTCTAATATTTCTAAATTTTCATCTGATGTAGGTTTGTTGTCCTTAAGTAAACTTGGGGAAAAGAAATATTCACATGTTGTAGCTGAGCATAACCTTTCCTTGACACTTACAGACATAAAATAAAGTCCCTGCTGTGGTATTTTTGTATTGACTATGGCCATCATGAATCTTTGCTGCTTGGGATCAAATATTTGAGAAATTCTTACATTTTCATTTACTTTCAAATCTTCGTCACCATCATAGCATTTTATATTATACAAAACAGAAAAGTTCTTTGCTATATCTTTATGATGAATATCAAAAACCTCCTCAACTTCACGGTTAAGGTGTTTCTGTTGTTGTACCAGTGAAAATTTCTTAAATTCAGATGTTAAATAAATTGTATCATCGTCTTTCAAAAGGCATGAATTTTCTTTAAGAATTTTATGCCAAGGATTGTCCTCATCATCTGGTAAAATTGTTAATTCGTTATCTTGTAAATATTGACCCAATCTTTCTAAATTAAATTTCATAGGCTTTTCTTCAGTTTCCTCTTCATTTTCCACTTGTACATTGTCAAAGTTGTATAAGAAATCAGCAATATGTGTTAACTCCTGCTGAGTTATTTTTACTATTTCACTAGGTGTGTGCTCATCCAATAATCGAACTATTGCCACAAATAACCAACGGAAGAAAGCTTTGTAATTTCGCATTGACACATCTATCACTTGCTGCAATTCTAGACATTTGTTTAAAAATGCAAAGCTAGCTCTTATTGCAGATGTCACCTTAGCTTCATCAAGACCTAATACCTGAAAAATAAAATTAAATAAGAACAATTACAAACTTTATTGTGCATACCCATTCTAAATTCTATTTCAAATTGTATAGTGAAAAGTGTGGGTGTAATCTGGTACATCTGTAATCAATGAAGTTGATGAATACCTTATATCGATCTGGTATTTTAGCAAGGCCTCTCAGTTCAGACAAGTGATATACAAGATTTTGTCCAACAATATTCAACTGCTTCAAAACCAATTTTTGTATAGTTGAATAACTTAATTCAACTGAGCTACCAAATTTCTTCAGACCTTTTGCTGTAAGCTCTCTTAACAAAAACACTTCCAATTCATCAGAAGGTACACCTGTAAGCAAAATTGAATTGTTAAAACAGAGGCATTGAAATACAATATATTCTCTATCACACTTGTTTAACTATAATGTTAATGAAAAATCATGAATAACAACAAACAAATAAATTTGAGGAATAAAGAAAGAATAAATGAAAATTATAGAAATGCTACAACAGTATACCTAACATCAGTAGCTCCAATAAATCTGCAGAAACACCACCCTCTGGCACAGTTGATGCATAATATGCCATTTTTGTATCCATTTCTAATAAAATATGTTCCCATGCTTCATTAATGGCCTTCATAGTTTTATCAAGATGTGAAATCATTTGTACTATATGTACATGTTTATTGGCCACAATAGAAAGTTCTTCAGAGTAAGCAGATAAAACACTTGTATTTGTAACAGAGACAATTATTCTGTTTGTGTTTCTTTCAACATACAGCACCTGCATCACACTAAAATCATCTGACATTTGTATGTCTAGAATTTCATAATCTCCATATTCATCTTTAGTAAATTGAGACATATGAACACTTCTATAGGGATATCTACCAAACACACTCATAAAGATATTTCCAGTACCATATGCAATCATCAACAAATTGAGCTGGTTAAATTGATCTAAATGATCTCCACAACCTTTTTCTTTTTCATCAGTATTTCCACTTTTATATGGAAAACCTATAGTTGCTGGTGGCGTTTGTAAGAATATAGAGCAATCATCCTGTAAATTATTAAGATAATAAATTATAAAGAGCACAATAAGAAAATTAAGTTCATAAAAAATTTGAAAATTTTATTTACATATAAATTATATTCTGTTGCACTTTCCAAAGTACCAGCTTTAACAGCCCACCGAATACAGGGAATTCCATAGTTTTTATACTCTGACTCTTCTACAACTTCTTGAACAAAGTCATATTTATCAATAATTGCTCTATCCTCTATATCCACAATATAAACACTTCCATTATTGTAACCAATTGCTATAGCCTGAAAAAATATAGTAAATATTTAAAAGTGCTAAGTATTAGTGTTAAGTGCTTCACTAAACGTCATCTAAATTCAATTCTTACTGAATTCAGTCAATAGTTATTGGTTATCACATTCAGTGAGCTAGCATTTTAAATTCAGAAGAAAGGGTGGTTACCCACACTGGTTGAAACATTTAGAAGTAAAATAAGAAACCCATCTAGGAGGCTCGTAATGTAGATCTACATATATGTAGATCCTTAAAACTGAACCAACATGTTACAGGCATATTTTTTTTACAGCAAGAGTTGGGAGAATAAAGTATTGACTTTAAATTGTGATATGATTTACCAGATATGCTATATCATACAATTTTGAATCAATTTATAGATAATTTCAGATGTCTGCTGGTTCTAAAATATCCAGGGGTACATTATCTGATTTAGTATCTAAATAATTTTGGACTGTGTGATCACATCTACTTAATTCTTAAGTTACTTCTGAATTTATAATAAGCTTAAGCATAATACTTGAAAAATAATCTAATACATACTTTACCATCTGGTCTCCAAGCCATTGAGTCCACAAGAACTTCTTCCGATGGTGGAGGTAAACACCAAACTTTTTGCCAATGAAGTCTGTGAACTTGTACTTCTCCTATAATCATACAATAGTTCATTTATATGAATTAAAACACATTTCTAACTCATCAACTTGGGATTTAAACACAAAATTTAGATGAATCACTTAGTGGTAACAAAACATAAATTTATAATGAAAAATAAAGAAAATGCAATAAATTATAAAGATTTATTCACCTTTGTTATTGCTGAGAGCCAGTAAATCAAGCCGATGACTCCAAATCATAATTTCAACTTGATTAGCAACATGCCTCTCTTCCACTTTTCTCATACCACAATGATACATTTTGCTTTTCTTTTTAATATTTCGTAATAAACTATGTTATAAGTTCTGCAGCCCGTTTTAAATTCACAAGTGAATAACGATATTCCGTACTCAATGCAATTTTACTACATTATACTACAAGAAACTGTATCGATATTAGCTCGTAAGCGTAAGCGCACCGTATTTATTGGTGATATTATTTCACAGTTCTCTAGAATTAACAATTATATAAATACGATAGGTACTACCGATAAACAATAGTGAATAGCCAAAACAATTTAAAATAAAATGAGTGTGTGTATATTTCCGTCACAGATCTGACAGCAGTGTTGCCACCTTGATTTACTAAAAAGGTCAAGTCGGCGCGGCCGCGGCGCGGCGCTCTGGAAAAGGGTTAGCAAGGGCTAAAAATTAATCAAAGCCACGTGTGTAATCACAAGCGATCGTGATTACACAATATGAATATTTTAGTCGCGAGTACCGCCAGAACGCTTAAATGTGATATTTTTTTGCGTTGAGTTCGCGGTAAATTCGAAGCGGAATTTTTTTTCGCAGAGTAATAAGTGTTCAGCTGCTGAACACTTATAAAATTATAAGCTTTTTTAATTTTCTAGCTTATGAGAGCTACTTTAATAGGCAACATGCGAATAAATATTACTTTTTTATATTATATCATATTATTATATCCCCCTGTGATGGCTCATGGCGGGTAAAGAAAACCAGTAGTTTTCGAGAAATTTACCATTGAATGAATGAATGAAAAATTCTTTAGTGTACACAAAAATACAAGATTACAAAATAAGAGTGATACAAGCAGAGGCGTAGCTACCGCCGTATCTGCCGTATCAATTATAGGTTGGGGGCCCCGTTGGCGCCCCCGCGCCCCCAACGTGCGTAAGCAAAAATTACTAAGAACTTCCCAATATTTTTTTTGCACAAAATGACAAAAGTAAAGAAAAGCAATTTTCTGGCCTCCTGTAGTACGCTTCTGGATACAAGTTATAATATGTACAGAGGGCGGTCTTATCGCTGTAAGCGATTTCTGCCAGACAGAACTGTTGGATTTTTACGAGTGGGGCAGGAAAATCATCATCCGTTTCGTAACCTAACCTAAGTACTGTTTATATTTTAAGTTCATATATTTTATATAAATGGATATCGTCTGTTGGTTCCAGCAACTTGTCGAGAAGGAAGCTGAGCTGGCTCTGCTCCGTCATTTAAAAAAAGCCTACCTAATCTAACCCACTGTTTATCTTTCATTGAGTTACTATGTACTACGTACAAGAGAGGCCATCGCTACTACACTTTTTCTAACATGAGTTAGAGTCAATCGTCTCAAACCATTTTTTTTACATTGATTGGTTTTAATTGATAAGTTTATTCGTATTTTTTTTAATAAGATAAACAATATTTATTTGTTACATTGATTGGTTTTAATTTATAAGTAATAATAGCCAGAATATTTGCAAATTGTATGACTCCCTAGCCGCCCCGCGCCGCCGCGCTTGTCGCACAGATTTTGTTCGTGGTGTCCTCTCTATAATAATACCTCAATGAATTATACCTCTTATAAGATGATACTTATTTTTAAACGAAAAGAACTTCCTTCCAGTTGGGTGTCCCACAGTAATAAGTACCTATGCGTTTCAAAATATTAAATGCAGTAACTTTATAATTTTCTGGTTTTAAAAATCCACACCTAAAATTACTAGCCCTATGTTAAGTGATATTTCAGATTTATGTTCCATATTAAGCTAACCACAAAAAACCACACCTCTCAGCTTGACACCCTTTATTTGTACAGTTTATCACATTTTCGGTTAAAAAAACAAAAAAAGTAGTTGTAACTTTTAATAAATTTTTATAAAAATAAAATACAGTTACATTAAAAAAATATATATGACTATAGGTATATTTGTGAAAATTGTATAGTCTTGCACCAGCACACATTATTTTTTTTCTAAATAGAAACCAGATTGATATATCCATATTTATTATATCCTTAGGTATTTCATGGCAGGTACAGTTCTTGATTCTCTACTTCAACCAGATTATAAATTTGTAATTAGATTTATAAGTTAAACCACCCTTAATGCCTAATGCTCTGGAGAATTCTTCAATCCAACACAAAAAAAAGTTCATTTAAAAATTCCCTTGGGGGTTTCTCTGAAATATATATTCCTAAAACGTTATAAGTATCACTCCATCAACAGAATGGCAATTATTATAATCTATGAACATTGCCTATCCACTTCTTGGGTAAGATATGGGCAACATCAGATTAAGTTTATTGTAATTGCCATAGTTTGGACAATATGATGTTATGTGACAATGTGTTAAGAATTGAATAGCGGAGTAATGTCAAGTATTATTGGAAAAGCCAAAAAAGTCATTGAATGCTTCTGTTAAGTTATATTCCTCTATATATTTGGAGAACCCACTCATATCAGCATGTTTATTATTACGACTAGATGAATTTTGAAATGCAATTTCTTCAAATTTTGAAAATCGTTGTTCATTTGTTTGTTGGGATATATCAAATAATTCAATTTTTCTAACAACAATTTTTTTCCAATTCATAGATTTTATCACTTTCCACCATTCTTTACAGTCATTTTCATTTCCTTCAATACATATAATTCCAGGCTTCCCACTTACACAAAATCCAGTTAATTTCAGCTCTCTAGCCAGCTTCACAATTTCTTCTCGTTTTTTCTTATTATAAATATGATGGGAAAATATCCAATATCTGGCAAACTTTACCTCTTCTGTATATTTTATATGATCATCTTTTAATTCTTGAGTGCTTTCTTCTACTTCACTTATCTCTTCTACATTATCTTGTATCCATGCTACAATTGAATAAATGCAAGGTTCATTGTTATGATTAGATTTTAGAAAATCTACAGCCCCTCTATTCAATCTTGATTCTTGTTGTCGATTCATTTGATTACATCTTATGTAAATGTCTGGTTCATCTTCAGGGTAGAAGGTAGGTAAATTGATTGAAATCTCCAATTTCATATTTTGTAAAAAAAGATATAATATGAAGTCTATGTGTCTTGGTGTGTAATCAGTTTTATTATCTAGAAAATCTTTAACTTCTTCTAAAATAGAGGCATCTGTAAAAATTAATTCATCCTTGTTTGGATACATTGAATTTAATAACTCGATTTCACTCATTTGTTGAGTTAAGCAGGAAAACAGTTTTTCCTTCATTTCGTCACTTTCCATTGTAATATTATCAAGGAAATTAAATAGTTCACTAGCATAGAAAAAGTAAAACAAATTTATTTATTAATGACTATAATGTGACAATGTGTGATTAATGTCAGCCGATTGCCGATTGCCGTCATCTTGTAAAACGTCATTTAATGACAGTTCGTTAAGTGTGTTGCTTGTGCGGTTTATGCGTAGAGTCTAAGGGCGTATTCAGAAAGAAAGCTTGAAACTTATAAGCGCTTATAAGTTTCAAGCTTTCTTTCTGAATACGCCCTATGGCTGTTTTCCAATTACAGAGCATAATGCGACTCAGTGGCGCACAATGCCGAATTATGCTGATGCGTTCAGTGTTGAAAAAAAAAAATATTCATAGAGTTAGCAATAACCTCATTAATGTGTAAATAAAGTGGTATACATAATAATTGGTTGAAAACTATTTACGGTTATTTTAAGTAATTTGGATTTTGATTATTTCATTAACATTTTTTTCAATGTTTATACCTTCATCCATACTTATATTTATTTTTTTAACACAATTTGAATTAACTTTGATTATTTCGAAAAAACTACAATGAAACGAAAGCTTTAAAATTTTTTCCAACAATTAATAATATTACTAACGATAAATCGATTGCACGCATCAATTCACGCGCATTACTTTTAAGAGTGCTCGATTGTGCGAAGCGTTGCTGTAGTTGAAACATTCAACGTTAAGCATTATGCCGCATAATGCGCTCTAGTGCTGTAATTGGAAAACGGGGATAATTTCCTCCTCCTATGTTTATTACAACAATCAATTATCAAACTATCATATAATTTTTCCTAGCTCTCTGCCAGTGGCAGTGGCTACTGAAACTTTTTCACAAACACGAGTTTATAATAATATATTATTGTGGGGTCTCCACACGTTCTCCAATTACCTACCCACAGGTCTACCCCAAGTCTACCCCCCGCCGAGACCCCCCGTTTATGCTGTAAAAAATAAAAAAAATTAAATGAAATAGACTATAGAGTTTGACGTCTTTGAAAAAAATGACAGGAGACTTCCTTCAATCAGAAAGCAGAATTCTCCACTCCACAGAGCCCTATTATACATTATACTCTATGCCACAGAGCAAGTAATATCCACCACAGTACTCCACCTGACTGAGTTGAGTTTTGATTTTGATAACCGCTAGCAAAGCTTGTTTGTCGCTACGATAAAAATACACATTATTTGAATACGTTACACATTATATCTATGATATTGCCCTTTTCGGCAAATCCTTACACTACCTTCAATAACTGTGAACTCCTACATCGTAATTAAAATGGCTTCGCCATTGGAACAATTTGTAAACAATGTACGAACAATATCAGCTTCAGGTATGTTTTTCTGTGTTTTTTATTATCAGAATTATGTTTATTTTCCACATAATAAAATTATTTAATCTTATTAAATTCCAATTTCAGGAAACTTTCGTGACCTCTGCGACATTATATCGAAATCGGATGAAGTGTTGCAGAGAAATAGTGCTCATTTAAATACAGTGCTTGAAACTCTTGATATACAACAACATTCTCTAGGGGTCTTGGCAGTACTGGTAGCTAAGTTTTCATTGCCTCAGGTTAGTATAGAATAATAGTTTGGAGAAAAAACATACCAAAAATATCTATTTTTGTCTAAACCAAACAATTTTAATTTTTACAGGGTTCCAGTGATTTAGATAAATCAACTATGTTTCAACAAATATGTGATTTTATAAGTAATTGTAATGGAGAACAAGTCAGATTCTGCCCTGAGTTATGTATGTATTATAATTAACTAGCTTTCCGCCCGCGGCTTCGCCCGCGTTTTGAAAGAAAAACCCGCATAGTTCCCGTTCCCGTGGGATTTCCGGGATGAAACCTATCCTATGTGTTAATCCAAGTTACAGTTATATGTGTGCTTAATTTCACTGTAATCGGTTCAGTAGTATTTGCTTGAAAAAGTAACAAACACACACACACACATCCTCACAAACTTTCGCATTTATAATATTAGTAGGATATGTTAATTCTAAACATATTTATCTATATTCATGACAATTTTATATTTAAGTGTTTGTTTTTAGATGCAGAATTGTGTCATTTGCTTACTGACCACCTTGTTGAGATTAAACAACCAATTAAAGGCACTGAGATATTGAAAAAAGCCATAAGAAAAATTCAATTGTTTGATTCTCAACTAACATCCATTCATGCTGATTTGTGCCAATTGTGTCTTCTATCGAAATGTATGAAACCAGCCCTCGAATTTCTGGACACAGATGTTACGGGAATAGGATCAGAGGTAAAGTAGAGGTTTTTATTATACAATATAATCTGAACAATATTTAAATTTTATCTGAATAAGTGTAACTAGGTAACTACACATAAATTTATCCTTTTTTTAAATATTGGTTGATTTTTATACAATTGAAATTTTTCAGCTTGGAGGAAATAATGACTCAAAACATTTTTTACTGTATTATTATTACGGAGGAATGATATATGCTGCACTTAAAAATTATGAAAGAGCTCTATATTTCTTTGAAGTGGTTGTAACCGTCCCAGCGATGGTAGTATCTCATATAATGCTTGAAGCTTACAAGAAATATATTTTAATTTCTCTTATTTTACATGGAAAGGTAAGGCAAGATCTAAATTTTATGTTTTATCTGCATAGGTAGTTACTATTGATGTATAAAAATGTATGTTGTTATTTCCATTTTGAGTTTCCATCAAAATAATTTGCCAATATCCCTACCAATATCATAAATGTGAAAGTAATGTCTGTCTGTCTCTTCTTCACCATACTTTCTACACAATTATACTATGTAACAATGAACCTATATGGATGAAATTTGGTACATACATAGTTAGAAACCAAAGTACCCATTTATCCCAAAAATCCCACAGGAATGGAATCTGTGTGTGTTTTTCTTTCTTAAGCTGCGGGCAGAGTACTAGTAAATAAATAAAACAATGGACATGTTAATTACAGATACTACAAATGCCCAAATACACTTCCCAAGTTGTGAGCCGTTTCTTAAAGCCTCTGTCAGTTGCTTATCATGATTTGGCTGCATCACAACATGCTGCTGTTAAACACAGAGAAACATTTGTCCGTGACAAAAACATGGGATTGGTCAATCAGGTAATCTTTTTAAGTCATGGTTGAATATTCATATATTTACTGTTAATACAGTAAAAGCTCTTTATTCGCGGGTAATAGGTACCATAAATGTGCCACGAATATGGAATGGTAATTTATATGGGGTTATACATTCCTAGGTGACGAAATAAAGAAGCAAATACATAAGGAAATCCGTTTAATTGAAGTTTTTGACCTTACATATTTATTAATTACCATTTAAATAGGTATTATCTTCAGGTTTAGGCAATAGCCTGGCATTTTTTAAAGTAAAAAAGTAATCAAATAATATTAAAATATATTTTCACTCAACATTTTAATTTTCAGGTGCTCAGTTCAATGTACAAAAAGAATATACAACGTCTTACCAAAACATTTTTGACCCTATCTTTAAGTGATGTAGCGTCACGGGTTCAGTTATCTGGGCCTGCTCAAGCTGAATCATACATATTAAATATGGTGAATATTTACTTTATTTTTAATAGCTTATAAAAATACTTTTTTAATCAACTTAAATATGAGGTATAAACTTTTAAACTGCCTTAAAATTGTCAAAAGAACTGGTTCAATAAAAATGTTGACATATTATTACTAAACTAATTTGGTAATTTTAAAGAAATAGCACATCATAATGACCAAATTCCATAATAAGAAACTTTCCTTCCTTTCTTCATTATAGATTGAGGAAGGTGAAATATATGCCATGATAAATCAGAAAGATGGTATGGTGGTGTTCCTGGATAGTCCTGAGAAATATGCCTCCCCAGAGACTTTGTGTGTGTTGGAGCAACAAATGGCTGCTTGCACTAAACTTCACCAGTACATACAAGAAATGGATGAACAAATTCAAGTGAACCCACAGGTATATGAATATGTTTGTGAAAGCAAACTTTTTCATAAGAAGTGTCTAAAATTAGTAAACAAAAATGTAACATTGCATGAAAACAATTAAAATGGGCATTTTATATATATAGTTGAGCCATTTTAATAGGCAACATTTGACAGTTCAATAAAATTCAACAACGTAACCTAGTAACGACGACATAGAATAATATATTATTTTGTTTTGTTAGAACTGCACATTTGCTTAACTTTTTTCAATTATGATTACATTTTTATAATAAAATGACCGATACAAGTAATTTCAAGATTTGATTTTTCTGATAAACCATTCTAAACATAATAAACAATTTGTGATTTTAAGAACTGACGTCGCTATAATTTTGTGTCAGTAAACCTTTTTTCTTTTTAAATACCAGAGATGTTACTCTAAAAATCGAAATCTGACATCTAGAATCGAATGCATTGATTAATTGTGAATAAAAATCATCATAAATTAATATCTAAATGCGTTGTGTTTTTTTAATTATGTAGATACTTGTCTTATTTTGCTCCTTAAATTTACGAAAGAAAGTATATTACTGGGACAGGGATTCGCCTGATGAATTTTAAAATTGACATGTGTTTCAATTAATTCACTTAAATCGATGTTTTCAAGCAGGTTACCTCTCTTCGAAGATAAAATTGATAGACGTCAAATGTTGCCTATTAAATTGGCTTGACTATAAACAAACTATCAGTTACTTCCAATGTTAAATTTTTTGATAACTGAAAATTTTTGAAGAATGAATACTACATTATCATTCTGTTTTTAGTATTTAAGTAGAGAATTTAGATTTTTGTATATAAAGTAATGTATGTCATTATCTTATATTTTGTAATTGTTTTCAGTATGTGAAAAAATCTGTTGGATGCCATGATGAAGATATGCCAGCAACAAGTCAAAACTCAAAAACAACATATTCTATGTGAAGATTTTATTTGTAACATAACAATATTATGTAAGCCTTTAGTGATTAAATGTATGAATTTACATACAAGTATCACTTACCCCATTATTAAAAAAAGATTACAAATATAAAAAATGTGTTTGTTTAAACTATATAATATAAAACAAATTAAACAATATAATAATATTATACTATACAATATTATAAAAAAAAAAAACAATTTGTTCATAGATGTTGCTGATAGAATGAGCTATTTATAATGCTTCATGGACTGCCTCTGTAAAAGCAGTCATGCTTTCAAGCGGTGTCTGCGGTGTAATACCATGGCCCAAGTTAGCAATATATCTGTGTTTACCAAACTTTTTGACCATATCCACTGTTAGTTTTCTTATTTCATCCTGAAAGAAATACATTTGGTTATTAATTGTAGCCACTGTTTTAATGAGTGGTATGATATATGTATTATAAAAATTTATTATTTCAACATACTGGTGTTTTATATAGATCTTGTGGATCCAAATTTCCCTGTAAAGTAATATTATCACCAACAATTTTTCTTGCTTCAACAGGATCTACTGTCCAATCCAAACCAATTGTTTCGTAGCCCATTTTTGCTTGGACATCTAAAGAATGACCTCCTCCTTTTGCAAAAATGGTCTGTAAGAGATTTGTGTTTTAAAAAAACTGCAATATACCTATTTGTTATTTTATTTTTAACAAATTATTATTATTTTTTTCTATTTCTATATTCCGCATCTTTCTAATTTCATATCACAGTTGCTATAATTAAATTCATTCAAGTACTAGGTACTTACCATTGGAACCTGTTCAAGATTTTTCTCTTGAAGTTTCTTTTGTACTCCAGATCTAATGTCCTTTAAATATGGTGCTGATATTTCAGCAAATTGCTCCCTTGTGAGATGATCAGCACTAGATTCAAAAACTTGCAATAGTTGAGCACCACTTTCAACCTACAATCATCATAAATAACTTGTAATTAAGAACTGTAAATCAACACTATTTGATTTTTTAGTGTTATAACATTTGTCTATAACGGTTTTGTTAGAAACAAATTATAACAAATAGAATTTAATGTATGAAATGTTATATGGGTTCATAGCTATGATTAGTCTGATACATTACAAATTAAATAGCACTCTTTGCCAGGAAAGAAAAGTAAACACTTTATACAGGATAAGGCAACCAATGCTTTATGCTTATAAAATTAGGTTTGTCCCTGTTCTATTAAAAATTTTGTTAGTGAAATAAATTGATCAACATGAAAAGAAATATTTCAGGGTGTTATAGTTCGATTCAAACTTAATGGCGGTTCGGAAGTTAGGTGCACAGGTCACTTAACGTCCGGCTAATACCTAAAATTGTTTTCTGCGCATTGGATTGTACGATGTTCCGAGCTGCCATTAAGTTTGATTCATACTGTATGTAAGGTGTTAATTATAGTTTTTGAGATATTGATATTCCCTGACTTAATATAAATATATGAAATAAACATAATAAATAACAAATCACAATCAATATAACATACCTGCATTACAAGATAATCAATTATAACTCTTGTGAGTAGACTTAGAAGTCTGTGGACATCCTTAGGATATTTTTCTAACCATTCCTTTGTTTTAGACATAGTTTGGCTTCCACCACCTTCTATCATATATCCCATCAGGGTGAACTAAAAAAAAGTACAATAATTATTATACAATATGAGGTCAATCGTTTCATTATATTTCAAGGTATCAACAAAACTAAGCATCAGTAATTCTTGATATCCTGCAAACAAGGTTACTAAATAATTACTATTGTTTTTTAATGCATGATAACATTGTAAAGGCATTATAAATTAATTTATGTTTAAAAGAAATACTTATGTTTATTTGTAATAATCCATACTAATATTATAAATGCGAAAGTAACTCTGTCTGTCGGTCTGTTACTCAATCACGCCTTAACTACTGAACCAATTTGCATGAAATTTGGTATAGAGATATTTTGATAAAATATCTCTATACCAAACCCGAGAAAGGATATAGGCTACTTTTTACCTTTTTACCTTTTAGGACATAGGATAGGTTTTATCCCGGAAATCCCACGGAAACGGGAACTATGCGGGTTTTTCTTTGACTGCGCGGGCGAAGCCGCTGGCGGAAAGCTAGTAATAAATATATAGTACTCACAGGTGCACCTGTGAATCCAATTAACGGCACTTTTCCTTCAATCTTGTGCCTGGTCAGAGTAATAGCTTGACCAACGTAAGTAAGTCTAGAAACAGCACCCTCTTCTTGAAGCTGGTCTATTTCAGAGGGATCAACTAGTGGTTTTGGGAAAACTGGCCCCTGAAATTATACATATTTATAGTAATAAAATAAAACATATTTCAAGTCACATAGTATTATTGAATGAATGAAAAATTCTATATTGAACACCATATTTAATACTTTAAAAACTGATAATTCAAAATTTACTAACTATAAATGTGTATAACAATTATCTATACAAGGCAGCTCAAAGTTCTAAATCCTTCAGTTGCAAGGGCCGATCTTTATTGAATACATGATTGTTTTGCAGATAATTACCAAATTCAAATGGATTCTAGAGAATCAAGATGTGCTTTAGTAGAATTGGGATAACAGAATTGAAACAAGGGCTTAAACATTGTAAAAGAAATTTTCAGAATACCTTTCCAGGATGCATCTCCACTATCATTCCAAGAGCTTGCGGAATAACAAGAATATCACTGAATATGATAGATGCATCTAAATGATCGTATCGCCTTAACGGCTGCAAGGTCACTTCACAAGCTAGCTCCGGTGTACGACAAACTGTAAAAAAATCATGTTTTGCGCGAACTTCTTGAAATTCTGGTAAATATCTCCCTGCCTGACGCATAACCCATACCGGCACTTTATCCACTTCTCTACCCAATGCGGCATCCAGCAGTCTCGTATTTTTTAGTATCGGAAAGTTCTGAAATATTTGCAATTATTTAAATTAGTAGGTTTACAAGTATGCTAATTAAAAACGTTGAAATAAAAAAAATTAATAACCTTATTTGTGTACTCCATTTTATACAGTAGCTTATCGCTTCTGATTTATCTCTTAGAAATAGAATTGATGTTTTTTTGGGAGCTGTCTTATCAATTTAATAAAAAGTAAATATCATATCGCAAAAGTTTGAAAAACTTGCTGCTATTGCTATTCTATTGTGTCAGTTGCCAATGGAATGACATCTATTTATCTGTCACTGTCAAATGTCAAGAGATAAAACTTTCGAACAACAGATACATTATTTTACAATTTGTAATAGATAATAATCATGTTGTGCTTTTTACAGTTTACTACCACTGTGACTTAGAGTAAATATTACAATAGTATAGAGCGCGTGTATTGCACAAATTGCTTAGTGCGCATCGTAGGCAGATGCGATAAAGATACTATATAGATGTGTGTGTGACAAATAGGGATGGGTAGGTATCATTTGCGTGTTGAACTATCGATAAGTTATGTAAATAAATATGTATCATAAGTAAACTTTATCTATATCTATACTTATAATAAATCTGTAGAGAGGCCAATTCTGTACATGAAATATATTTAAAAAAAAACTATGAAGGGGTGATAAGGGATCGCTACTGATGCCAAAAATGCAATCAGTAAAATTTTTGTCTGTCTGTCTGTCTGTCTGTCTGTCTGTCTGTCTGTCTGTCTGTATATTCGTTATAGAAATAAAAACTACACGACGGATTTTAACGAAATTTGGCACAATTATTCTTCATACTCCTGGGCAGGTTATAGTATACTTTTTAATACGCTACGATCAATATGAGCAGAGCAGTGAAGGGAAATATGGGGAAAACGGGAGAAGTTACTCCATTTTTTAAGCTTCCGTCGCGTGTGCAGCCTTAATGGTTAAAGCTACATAGAAATCATGTACGACACAAATGTTCTTAAATTATTATTATTATATAAAAATAAATTCCTAGACAGCATATTATTATGTCTATCTTTTGAAATTGACTCACAATAACACGTGAAACTTCAATAGCTTAGCAATTCGGAGATTTCTGATTATATTTGTCTACTCTTACGTTTACAACACTCTCATTCATCCCTAATTAAAAAAAGTTAACATTATTACCTATGCAATAAAAAAAGAATCATGTAAATCGGTGTAGAAACACCAAAGTTATACATGAAATACGCTGTAAGTCATCGCGCGTGAATACAGAATCATGCCATAAGGATTATTTTTGTGTATCAGTTGCCGCGTTCGACGCGCTTCGCGGCGGGAGCTATAAAAAGGCTGCGGGTCCGCACCCGTTTCGCGTTGTCACGGCATCACGTGTGAACGGCTGAACCGATTTCGATAATTCTTTTTTTATTATATTCCTTGAAGTACGAGGATGGTTCTTATGTAGAGAAAACGTTAATACCACGGGCGAAGCCGGGGCGGACCGCTAGTGTTCAATAAGTTATTAAAGGAAAAATATATGAATAAAGTATAAATATGTAATTTTCAATTTGTTTACCAACTGAATAAAGTTTGTTTATTCCATTTGAATATTAAATATATAAGAAATTTTCTTGTATTAATTATTATAAGTACTTTAGAAAAATATGTTTATTGGAATATCAGAAAAATGTGAGTACTTTTTAAATAATAAATTTAATAAAATAAAAGATCGGGTTTAGTGCTATTTCTTTAATAATAAATCAAACAATAATAATAATGTTTTAAAAATGTTAAATAAAAATAAGAAATAATTAATA
This sequence comes from Colias behrii, assembly GCA_029959065.1. NCBI lineage: Eukaryota > Metazoa > Arthropoda > Insecta > Lepidoptera > Pieridae > Colias > Colias behrii. The sequence continues at coordinate 6,792,899 of JARWMC010000005.1, read as the reverse complement.
ATTTAAAATGATAATATAATAAATAATATTAATATTTTTTTTTATTTAATTTTATCCATTCTACTATCAAAATCTTCAAAATCAATTTAGCGGTTCAGAAAATATATCGTAACATTACATACTTTACATTTACACTATACTTAATACATTCGCATTCATAATATTAGAAAGTGTATCATACAAAACACACCACAAATTTATTTATAATTAATTTTTAAGAGTTTTAATTTTAAAGTTAAATAAATAATTTGTTAAAATATAGTTCTTCTAGTAAACTTTATAATATCGAGTACAGCGTTGGTCAGGTCACATCACTACGATCACGTGGCGGCAGTGAGGCGCGCGAGCGAGCCTGCGCGTGTCCTTCTCCCACCTCCCCTTCACCCCCGCGATGCTAAATTTATTTTCATAAAAATAAGTATAACAATCGACTTACTGATGAAATGTGATACTGGATTTCAATTTTGTGTATTTTCTAGTATCGTTTTTGCAAGATAAAACTGCACATTTCACCATGTTTATTCGTAAATATAAAAAAAAATTCCAGAGCAACGCACTTCGACAGCACTAAACCACGACTACGAGCGCTCGCGGCGGGAACGTCGTGTTGTTCCCACCTGTGCCTACTGTTCCCACTTGGTTATTCGCACTCTATAGATAGTATATATACTCTAAGCACTGTGACTACCACAAACTTAGACCTTATATTTTAAAATACCTAGTAAAGTTTAAAGCATAATCAAGATCGATAAGTAAGATTTATCCAAAAATACTTTCTTCACATGAACTATGACCATCTATAATTGCACAAATGTAAAAAAAATTCAATATGTTTACGCAATTTATGAATGTTTTTCCTTATATGTCTTGCCGATTACTTTATTAAGATAAACTTACAATTTTTCAATTTTAATGTCTATGATAGACGTTTTATCAATTGTTAAAATGTTTAAAATTAGTTAGGTATCTTGCTTCTTTAAAGTACTAGGACTAGATCCCACCGCAGGATTACTTCGTTCATAAATTTTTTGATGAAACCAAAATTTTATGTATATTTATAATTTTAGGAGAATTTATACCGACTAGGTTGCCAGTCAAAATTTGGCCGTAAGCATGTTTAATTAAATTTATTCACTTCGATTTTTTGAAAAAAAATTCCGTTCACTTGTTTTCACATTTATAGTCTACATCACGGCAAATTACATAAAGATTCTAAAAAACCACGGTTGCCGTTTTTCGTCTGGCCGCAACCCCTTCGCAGCCTGGTGCAAACAGGTATGATTTCAATTCATATAAACGTTACACGTTCATAACGCACATTAATTATGAATCATATATCAAATTAAAGCTATTATTTATATTTATATGGTTACCATGCGATATGGTAATATCGCATACACATGCAGCATTTTTTAAACATCGCAGCATGTTTGAAAAATGCTGCATTTTCAATTCTATTTCAAGAACATTTGCAAAGTCAATGTTGTCTCTCTAGGATAAGTATAATATTATTGAATTGGTTTGATGAAAGTGTCGTTAAACTATTGAACGGTTAATGCACCTAATACCTACCTATCCAATACGAATCCAATAAATGGAGTCGAATGTAATGTTGTTGGTATAAACAAAGTTTGCAAGAGAGCTTGCCTACCTGCTATCTTTCGATCAAAACGAAAAAACACAAATGAGAGGGGTCGCCGTAGTTTTTGTTGCCATCCAAGCGACATAGCGACCTATCAGTAAGAATTTTTTATACCAAACCTTTATCCCAATAAACTTTATTCGGTTTATTGGAACAGAGATGTAACTCGGTCAACTTAATTTGTATATCCATTTTATTTATCCTTGTATGTAAGCATGCGGTTACACCTTGTTACCTTACATACAACTTACAAGGATAAAAAAGACATTTTAAGCAACTTGCAACAATGGAGATATCTCAACAATATCAGTACGAAATAATTAGAGGATAGCTAGTGTAATTAAATATACAAACCTACCAACCATTTTCACTTGCAAATTTATTTGATCATCTAAAAAAAAAGAATTGTCAAAAAAAAAATTAAAAAATTCATCATGATTATCTATTATTTTAGGAAAGTGAATGTTTTAAATAATTTGATGTATGTAGTATTAACAAATAACAAGTTACACTATTATGGTTCTAAGTCAAATATTGCAGTAATACAAGTGAGTGTGGGTCGAATAAACAGGTGCCGGTGTGACTTGTGCATTCTTTGTGTGTCGCAGCCTCGCAGGGGGGAGCAGCCGCAAAAAATATCATTTGAATATTATACGCATACTTTAGTTTTAATAAAAATATATCATCCCTCAACGACTTTTTCCCTGTATATTACCTATACGAGTATCCAATGCAATGGAGAGCGATGTTTTCAGGGAGAACCTACAGTGGACCTGTAAATCAAATTCGATTGTATTGACCTGTAGATCAAATGAGATTAAAAAATTTATTAAATTACTTTTAGTAATCATAAAAACAAAGCGTTTTTTATGTCAGCGAAAAGATTTCCTTTTTTTTGAATAATAATCTCCACAGGAGTTCGCATAAATAATCTGCGATTAGTTTTTTCAAAATAAAGTTCGTTGGGCTCAGTTGGGGTTGCTCTGAGAAAATACGATTAACTTTTTATTGTGATTGTGATTTTAGCAAATCATCATACAGGTAGATAAACTTTATTCGATATCTATCATTTAATATCTACAATCTATGTAGATTGCAGTGTATATTAATTGTTTTCTACTATGAATTGAGTACGTAGTTAAAGAACAAAATTAAAACAACGTTGTGCAAAAACTAAATTTCTCGACTCATTGACCTTTGGATCCGTTCGTGAGATAATTTGGTCTGGAACCCGCGAACTATGGCTTATGAGTGGGCCTTATCAGCTAGAGCACGAACGTTTGGCTAAGTTTTATTTATATTACTGGAGTCTGGAATTTGCTTATTTGTCCTTAATTTTGATGTTTGTTTGAACAATGATTTACTTTATGACACTTTATTCATAAATTCTCAAGAAAATGCATTCATGCAATAGCGAACAATTGTCACTAATATACGGCTCAATTTATTTACGAGGAGTTGGCTAGGGGCGCACAAGGACACAGTTTTCAGTGTTAATAGAATAGTTCATTGAATAATATTTCATTTACATTTGATATTTGAGTAAATATTTAGTATAGAAAGTGTTCTGTACAAATAAATTACTTTGGGGGGCAGGACTACCTTTTGTATAAATGTATCAATTTATTTCTTTTATTTTTGCGAACAATGTATTTACTATCAATTAACATACCTACGAGGCTACCATTTACATATGGATATTTTTAATTAAGTTATGTTTAGTTAAAATAAAAAAGGTTTGAGAATTGCGTACATAAAATTATTTACATTCTGCCAAATTAGCATCTCAAAACAATGGACACTTATTAAACGTACGTGCGATTAATAACGATCGAGTGCACATCACCCTGAAGGGATTTTATGAAGGTTTAAATGGAAACGGAAGATGTAATAAGGTGCTACTCCAAGGTTTTCCCTGTCGCCGATCATGAGGAGGCCGTTGACTCAAGTATTGTAAACAGTTCCTTATCTAAGCTGTGCGTCGTTGCTGACTTGATGACTCGCTCGCAGCTTTTATCTAATAGACGAAATAATGTTGCGAGCGCGCCTGCTGTTCTTATACGAGCATTCTTTCGATAACATTGAAAAAAATATAGTTTGTTTCTTACATACGCTACATATTATACAGCTATACTGGGTAGCTCTGAAAATATTACTATTAAAGTATCAACTATAAAATAAGAATGCTAAAATAAGGCATCAAATATTAAATATGTATATTGCTATGAGCATTTATTATATTTTATTTCCGTTTCACTGTACTAATATGAGTTTATAAAATAATTGTTAAAAAGTATTGTAGTTTGTACAGTAAAAACTGTTAAAAGTACCTACTTACTTACTACTTAAAATTTTTTATTACCTGAAAAATTAAAATATTCAATTTATTATGTTACTTAAGTAACTATACGTATTTTCAAAAGATAACAGTTCGCTGTATAAGATATATATTTTTGCATGTTACATATTATATAAATGTGATACATATATTATAAGTAAAAATATTTTTTATAATTTTTACTCATCAATCTTTGTCATGCGAATCCAAAAATTATACTTAATTCATTATCATGCTACCAAAGAGTTTGGAATTATCAGGAATAACTTTTTAAAACTTTTTAAATAAGCCAAGGGGGGGGGGGGAGGACAAATTGTAGAGTGCGACTGCGTAGGCGCGAAGCGAGGAGGTAGTCCATTGAAAAGTTACATTTGGGGTTGCGTTTTTTAGAGGACGCAATTTTATTTTTGTGATGTGTAGGGGGGGTCAGTGTGAAGCTAAAACCAAGTTTGTGGGGTCGCCACCCTTGTCCCACAGCCGCCATCTTGAAAATAGCGGCTGAAATGGTTAATAATTGCTAACAATATTTGTTGCAAATTAAATTCTCTACAACTTTGGTCTAGTAACTTTTTGTCGTAGACTTATAAAAAAAAAGTTATAAGCGAAAATGTTCAGAAATTAGAGATATTTATATTTTTAATAAAACTTTTTTTTATCATTTTACGAAGAAATTATATCAGACCATTTTTGTAGATTATTTTTCGAGGAGCAACCTGAATTATATAATTCCTGATTTTTCGCCCTCTATTATTATACCTTATATTGTTATATCCTCTATTATATCCCATTTTTTGATTTTCTTGCTCGCCAGAGTCATCTCGCTTTCGAATTTACCTTAGAAGCGAATAATCGTGCTTCTCTGCCGCTTTTCGCAATGATTCTCCGGTTTTCACCTCCTCATATGCGTCTTTGTACTTCGATAAGTCTATTTGTCTTCCCGAAATCTCTCTTACACGTACTATCGGCATCTAAAAAAACAAAAAATAATTAAAACAATGTTTCAACCGTACCCAAAAAAATGTTTCAACCGTCCCCAACTCCTACTTTAGGTAAAATACAGTTATAGTAATTGTAACAACAATGTTACACAAAAACTAGTCACAATGTCATATACCACAAGATTCACTTCAAACAAAAACGCACACTTAATACTGTCACTTAAATAGAAACGCCAATAATTGGAAAAATCTCCAAGCAAAAATACTTACTTTTGGTCATAAAAACACAATAGGGTCTTATAAAATCAGCTGAAGCGCGCGGAGATCGACGCAACATTGTGGTTCGTGTTTAGAACAGTTGTGCGCTTCTTTTTCCCCTTGGACCCCTAACCCCCCCACCAATGGTTTGCGAGATATTCGTGTTGTTTCAACCGTCCTTTGTTTCAATCGTACCCAGTCTACCCTACTCTTAACTATACAGTTATACATATATTATGTGTGTACTAATAATAATTTGTCATCAGTAATTGTTTTTTTTTGTTATTATATTTTTTTAATAATTAATTTTGCAATATTATTTATACTTAATTAATTATTGACTCTTCCCCGCCACCCAGGAGGTAGAGTCTGGAAGCGCGTTTTTTTTTGCGTCGAAAAGCAGGGCTGAAATGTTTTGCAGTGTGCTTCCATTGTTCTGGAGTCTGGGAAAAGAGCCAATGGCCAATATACGTATAGTTAAGAGTAAAGAAAAATAGTACTCACTTCAGAGCACTGTAAAACCTTAGCTATTGTCGTAATGAAAAAATGTTGTACATAAAAGTTATTCCTCGAAAAACAATCTACAAAAATGGTCTGATATAATTTCTTCGTAAAATGATAAAAAAAAGTTTTATTGCAAAATATAAAATATATCTCTAATTTCTGAACATTTTCGCTTATAACTTTTTTATTTCTAGTTCTACGACAAAAAGTTACTGGACAAAAGTTGTAGAAAATTTAGTTTGCAACAAATATTGTTAACAATTTTTTTTATCAGATAAATAGTTTAAGAGTTATATCGTAAAAACCATTTCAGCCGCTATTTTCAAGATGGCGGCCGTGGGACAAGGGTGGCGACCCCACAAACTTGGTTTTAGCTTCACACTGACCCCCCCTACACATCACAAAAATAAAATTGCGTCCTCTAAAAAACGCAAGGTTAGGCCTAAAAAATTTAACATTTCAATGAACTAAGGTGCGCGGTCGCGGTGCGTTGCTTCTTTTTTTACCTTTTTTGCTGCTCTACAGGTAAATTAGCTTGGAGAAATTTTTGCATATGTAGTGGTGTGTATATTACTCAGATCTTAGAGCGCGTTTCCACTATATCGTTCTGGCCTATACAAAAATGTTTCGATATCCTAACATTACTATTTAATTTTATACTTATTCCTAGCAACACTTTTGTTTTCAATAAAAACAAGTTTTTATTTGAAAGAATATGGTTTTGACTTTATAAAAAAAAATATATCATTCAATTTCACGTCCTAGAGCAAACGACAAGACGACTACCGTGAAACAATAAAATATCGTGTCCATAATAATTTGTTTCATAATTAATATTTGACCATAATAATTACGAAACAAAACAAATAAATAAATCGTCACTTGATAGTGGAAAGTGGAAACACGCACAAAAACAGAATAAACCAGTTTACGCTGTCCGCAGGTGCCACGTGCAGTCGTTTGGTACCGTTAGAACATAAAGCACACATTTCATTCAAAAATTATAATTATTACGTATAGACCGGGAGATATTGACACAAAATTTCGAGTCATTTGTAACAGGATGGCGGTTCTACAGGGGTCTTAGTACGCAATGACAAAAAGAAAAACGATGGTGTGAACACTGGTACCGGCGGCTTAGTCGCGTGGGCGTTAGTCGAACTCGTCGGAAAAATAGCGAAGTCAAACAATTTGTAACACAAAAATTTTAGAATTTACCGATAGCCCATAAAAAAGAAGTAGGCGGTAGTGTCATGCCATACTTTTCCGGTGTGACTTACAGCCCGCCATACCGACGCGAATGTGTTGATTTAAAAAAAACAATTCAACTATTTGTACCAGGCTAACTTTTGCACAGGTAACCATCGTCGTGCAGCCATTTACGAAAATCGCCATGCCATACTTTTCGGACGATTCCAAATGGTCGCCATACCGCCGAAAAACTGCAAAAATTTTTTTTTTTCGCCAAACTTTTTGTACCAGTATTGCATTTGGATTTTTGGAGAGTATTTGATAAAATGTGACCATTATTATATTTACAATACTTCTAGTAGGGGGAAAAAGTGCTGCCATACTTGAAAAATTAATTTAGTATTAATTTATATAAGTGAAGATTTCCACCACCTAGATCTTTGAAATTTTGTATTTATATTCGTTGAACCTCAAACTTACAGGAAAAATTAGTGCCATACTGTTACTAATCGTTCAAAATACGAATAAAATCTTACAATAAAAAAAAATCTTATACACATTCGCCACCTCCCACAGGTATGACATTATCACACTTCTATTTATAATCATTCAGGAGTTGTTGAAAAAAAAATTTAGGGTGGTAAATGGTTCGGCGAAAAAAAAAAATTTGCAGATTTTCGGCGGTATGGCGACCATTTGGAATCGTCCGAAAAGTATGGCATGGCGATTTTCGTAAATGGCTGCACGACGATGGTTACCTGTGCAAAAGTTAGCCTGGTACAAATGGTTGAATTGTTTTTTTTTTAAATTAACACATTCGCGTCGGTATGGCGGGCTGTAAGTCACACCGGAAAAGTATGGCATGACACTACCGCCTACTTCTTTTTTATGGGCTATCGGTAAATTCTAAAATTTTTGTGTTACAAATTGTTTGACTTCGCTATTTTTCCGACGAGTTCGACTAACGCCCACGCGACTAAGCCGCCGGTACCAGCGTTCACACCATCGTTTTTCTTTTTGTCATTGCGTACTAAGACCCCTGTAGAACCGCCATCCTGTTACAAATGACTCGAAATTTTGTGTCAATATCTCCCGGTCTAGTAGTTTAATTGTTAAATTTTGTATTTGTTGATTGTTGTTATTATTTGTATTGTTATAATATTTGTTGAAGTGTTTAATATGTGTGTAAGTGTTGTAACTTTATATTGTTAATTCAAAATGGCTCCAGTATTAAAACATGGTCGAGGCAAGCCTTTGACTTCTCAAACTAAAGAATTAAACTTTAAATGTCGTTTCTTTTTCAGGTTAGTAAATTTTTCATTTTAGTAACATTGTTAATGTAAAAGTTATACGTATGTTAAATGTGCAAATATTAAAATAAAGTCTCATCTTTTTCAGAGGAGAAACACATATAGTAATATAAAATCCCTTATATTATATATAAAATAAAAACTAAAAATAAAATGTTGTTTTATTTTATTTGCTGACCATACACTACTACAAACGCAAAAATTTCTCCAAGCTAATTTACCTGTACCCTTGCTTCGCTTGCTATGTGTATAGCGATCGTCTTATTTTGTTCTTGTTTTCGTAGCTCCGAACGATAGCAGGTAAATAATGATGCTACTTTTTCTTATTGGTTTCGCTACGCCTGAAACTATGTTTTTTCTACAGGAATACTTGTGTTTTATGCATGAATTCAAATGCAATTGAAGATAATTTTACGGTAAGGACATTTATTTATTTATTATTTTAATATATATTAATATTTAATATATATTATTTATATATTAAAGCTTGTTTGGATGTTTAAATTTTACAGACAGTAGATATTAAGCCACAAAATAATTATAATTTTAATATAGGCTATTTGCCTAACATTAGTAGAAAATAACTATGCTATAGGAAAGGTCCGTAACGACACAGCAGGATTAACTTTAAATTTTGTCCATTGTTCTTAAGTATAAAAAGGAAACCGAAACTTTTTAAAATCACAGCAAGTTTCGGCGTTGATTCTTGTGCATACAAAGCGCACTAAACACACGACTCGTCTAAAAAACAACAATCAAATATCCTTTGCCTGACGTGGATCGCGTAAAATAAAGCGTCGTGCCACACGAGGCGTTTTTACGAATGCAACAAGAATTCTTATAAGAAATTGAGCTGCATCGCTAGAAAACCGGCGGTGTACGCTAGATCCCGGAATTTGGGTTCGGGGTGAATACCCTCGTGTCAGTAAAAACTATTTTCAAGGTTAGCACGGCGCAAGGAGGGGAGCGTCGCGGGTGCAGGGCGAATTCGGCGCGGGACGAAGGAGGGGACCCGCGGACGCGCCGAAATGCTGATAGCCCTCCGCCCCTGGGCCCGCTCCCCGCCCTGCCGGCACTCCATCGGCTTCATGCAAGTCTGTCTATGCCACAGATACGATTCGCTTCGCTAACACTTTGAAATGCATTATCTGTGACTTTGTAGCACATTATTAATTTCTTAATGGAATATTTTAAGTAACTACATAACCAAATGCAAGATTTACTATGATTGTAATAATAATTGTTTATATGTATAAGTAATGGTACGTTTTTTGGTCAGGATAAATTCATATTTGAATCAAATTGGATTGTTACTTATTTAGATTTGATTTAAAGATTGTGAAAAGATAAAAATCGGATACCTAATTAATTATAGAGCCGTGTTGATGACTCTATAATAAATTGAAATGTTTGTTGTTTACTTATTTAATAATTTTGATTGTATGGTTGAAGTTTTAAAAGTCAATATTTGCATAAATAATATATTGTAAGTGAGTATACAGTAAAATTATGGGAGTCAAGAATCAAGATGCATTAGGTAAAATAAATGCCTTTTTATTAAGCTGTACACAATGTATAGAGGTCCCTCTCGTGTAATTTGCTATTAATTCAACGCTTGCTCTTGGCTTTTTACCTTAATGAGCTTTTGCTATTGCTTCCTCGTGCTGCGCTCACGTAAACAAAAATCACCTTTACGGGTAATGAATCAGTGATAAAAAATTATAATATACTTATTTGATTATTTTTTATATATATATGATAATAAACAGTACAAAATTAAGCTTTTACATAGATACGTAGATTATCGTAGAAATTTAAAAAATGGCTCGTTTTATGAAATTTAGGAAGATCGTGAGGGCGAGGATCTATTTCACATCCTTGAAATGTAGGTACTTGATATGCGTATTTCGTATAAGTTACCTACATACGTAATGTGAAATTGTTTTATTATAATCAGAAATTTGAAAAGAACACCCTTCATGATGCTCGCATTTGGAGAATAATTATCCAGAGTTTACTTTTAATTTCGGCACGGCCATGTACCTATTTGAACTGCGGCCGCGGTACACAACAATTAAGTGGCCAGCGCGTAGGATAGTGCGTGCAGTGGGTGCGTGCGATAGCGATCTCCGCGGGCCCATTCCCCTCTCTCTCCACCAAAACAACATTCTAAGTATTTGTGAGCAGGAGGGTTTTTTTGCGCGAAGCCCAGGGGTGGCGGAGCGCAATCGCCCGTCACGGCACAAAAAATACTATTAAATAACTCAAGAGAACCGCGGGGCGGATTGTGCGTGATCGTGATCCAGTCGAATTAACGCCAGCGACAATGGTTCGGCTAGTTAAACTCGAATATTTTCGACAGAGCTAGCGTGAGTCGAGAAGGAATAATCCATAATAAGATTACGTATTTAACGCAAACCGCATAAAAAGTGGGGATTTTAATGGGTTCTAATGATAATATTTTCAGCAACGAAGTAGCTAGATCATTTTTTTAACTTAGAGAATTAGGTAGTCATAATTATTATTAATCCCTCATTAAAAATGACCAAAGATAGGTACAATGAATAATCGCAAGTCACAAGTCACCACCTTCTACCTTTTAGACATAACGCCGCAAACGATGTGTTGTTTTGCCTGCATTTTTCTCCTATTAGAATATTTTCAAATTTTAATTGAATTTAACCAACACTGTCAACAATAAGGACTTCTTCTTCTTCTTCTTCTTTTATACCTTAATTCATAGTCGGGTATAGGCCTCCTCATGCATGTCTTTTCCATTCTTTGCGGTATTTGGCAATAACAATAAGAACAAATTCGTTCTAATTCATTCGATCGGTCCCTCCTCCTTAATAAAACTAACTTAAAGTCTTCGGGTAAGAAAATAAATAATTATGACGTGTTTGTTTACTGTCAAAATAAAAATATAATATAATATTATGCAGTGTTTAGAAAACTCTATCTTTAATAAATTAGGTATACTTACCTGCACAAAATAATATCTAACAATTAAATTGACTACGTAACAAGAGGCAATTTGAATGAAGAAAGCTAAAAAGTTTGTCTATTCATATGTATTTTTACATATTGAAAAATTAATTGATACCACATGGCTCTGGATTCCGCGTTAATGTTTGACAATGTTTGTTCAGCAGTGGCATTATGATAATGTGTTAAGATCTACAAAGTATGAGTTCAATCCTTTAGAAGTGCTATTACTGCATCTTTACCGCTTACATATTAGGAATAAGGATATCTTATTGACAAGAAAATACTAACTAACTAATAGGTACTACATACTTAAAATCATCCTACTATTTCGAGTGAAGGCGACTAACAATTTTCAACGCTTTTTTGTGGTAGGTAATTTATAAAATATTCTTTTCTAAGTTTTCTAATAAAGTTTTATCTCTAGAAATCTAATCAATCAGTCTTATAAAGGCTATCTAACATTATAAGACATTGTAAATGCGGTGCACTTCTAGGTGTCATGAATTTAAATTAATTGAAAACTTAATAGCCACTTTTAGCATAAGGCAGCGACGATCATTAAGAAACATAAACAACAGTCAACATCATTAGCAGATAAGACGAGTTGATCATCGATTGCCAAAGAAATGGCAGTGACCCAGAACACATGTTGAAAATCCAGGATTCTTTCATCACTTAGGAAACAAGCCGTGTCAAACGTAAAGGACATATATTCATAAATCACTCAATTATACTTCTTTCGGTCTCAAAATAGCATCTAGCAAATTTAAGTTAAAGATCATTAATCACAATTTAACATCTCGACGATTAAAATACCTATAGAATTCATCTCATTTTAGTTTTATTTTTTCTTCCAAAATTCGTCAATTGCAGGTCCTACAAAAATAAACAAACGTACCTACCTACCTAAACATATTTGTACAATCAACTTTAATAGTAATTAAGTTATCGCTGTTTATTGTTTTCATTTTTGAATAAATTACTATACTTAATTGTTAAAATCCAGCAATCTTACGTGCACGTTTATTTCGGCGTTCATTTGCAAAGTGCCTTTTCGTGTGGTCAAGCGAGTGAATCGCGCGAATATATCGATTATTCTTATCTAATCAGTATCGCTGGCGTGTCGCGCTGTTACTCGCATAAAATGGAAATCAAACACACGCATACTTGCCAGCGAAAAAATGATAATTTCTCAAGAATAAAGCGCATGCGTCTCGTATAGGAGAAATTACCTATTGGTTATCGAGTGTCGCGAACTCCGCCTCCACATAGCTGGGCTCCTTTAATTTTTAATCATTACTTTTCAAGTAACGTACGTGAATCCACTTATCCTTAACATTTATGAATCGATTCTTGAATTACTGCTCACTTATACCTACGAGTTAACCTTTATCGAATGTTTTAGAAGTCAAATTACAAGATATTCTTTGTTTTTAGTAGGGCATCATCATATCTAACTCAAGAAAGACTAGTTATGTTGCATCTTATGCATTTTGTAGCGCATATCCGCTTTATTACCCACACTACACTACAGGCTACTACCAAGCGCAGATCCAGGGGGGGGGGTCATGGGGGACATGACCCCCCCCTGGGCTATGTCCACGACCTAAGTGGACCACTAATTTAATATTAACTTTTTTAAATTAACAAATGAATATTGTTTTAAAATGATGTTTTTATTAACTTTTGAAACATAAAAGTAATATAGAGCAATGAAATCAATCTTTTGCTGTTACACTTTTCTCACATGACCTCAAATATCGAAATATCCCGTTCGTGGATAAGAGTAAAGCAAAATTTTTTTAAATAGATAAGACTAATATATTTAGATATCAGGTCAATAAATGATGAATAACAATAGAAAATAAAGTAAAATTAGGACAAAAACCCGGCCGAGTGCGAGTCGTACTCGCGCACCGAGAGCTCGGAACAAAGTAATTTTTTTTAATTTAAATAATGGTATCTTTAAATTTTGTTTTAAGCAATTTTTTCTTTATCTGTGCTTGAAGACGTGCTTTTAACCAAATTTCAAGACTCGGTGTTCACGGGAAGTACCTTGTAGGTTTTGATTCCCGTTGTGGGTTGTAATTTTAAAATTATCTATTAAATAATATATTTTTTATTTAATCTAATTAAAAAATCATGTATTTCGCAATTATTCCTATATCTGTGCTATAAGACGTTACTTTTTACTAAATTTCAAGACTGTGTTAACGGGAAGTAGGGTAGACTGGGTACAGTTGTGCCAGGTCCCGGTAGTGACAGTCGTCATATTTTCGAAAATATAGGGAATAGCAGAGGTCATGCAAAGGGAAAGAGGAGCGGCTTGCTTGTCTCAACCTGTTTCACAGGGTTGCATCATTTTCCGCGCAGTGAGTACGTGAGCAGAAGCCCATTTTGATTTTAACCGCCAAAAAGTAAGTTTTTTCGTTCATTTTCATTTCCAAATTACTGTAATATCTATGCTGATAGGGTATTGAGTGTTATTCATCGATATAAGTCACATATTAGCAGTTTAATATCAATAATTACATTTATTGTAGGTTATTTTGTCTTGGCGTGGTGATTGTATTTTTATAAAAACAGTCTCTGGTTACGGTTGTGACACTTTAACCGGGTACGGTTGTGACATAAGTAAAATCTGTTGTTTTTGTTTTAGATGCCTAGAAATCGCATCAGAAAAACTCAAAGAGTGTACCGTGTACCGTGTCGCAGTACGAAGATGCGTATGATGAAGTAAAACGCAGGACTTCTTTGCGCAGTGCTGCATATTATTACTTATTTTGATAGACTTTCGCATAGTCTTTTTCGCTTTCGCTACTACTTTACTATGAGAATATTTTTGTTTTTTTTTTGTTTGAAAGATACCATGAGAATATTTTTATTTTTTATTTGAAAGATGAGCACTTTTATTACGTTTGGAGTTTTGTTTCAAAGTAAAGTAGAGTTCCTACAAACATAAGTTTTATTGTGATTATGAATGTGATTGACATTTCTTTGATAAGTATTGTAATTTTTACTAATTTTTAATGAAGACTATTATAGAAAGTCAGTATTAATGGAGACTGATAATATATCTAAAGATACTATAGTGCCATGAAAGTTGTGAAAGATTAAACTGTTACCAGATTTTATCACTTTTGTAAGGAAAGTATTTTTTGTTAAATGAGTCATATTATAAAAAATAAATATTTCTTGTAATGTAATTATATTTCTTGTAATGTATTTCTTGTAATGTAAGTAATAATTAAAGTCATGAAAAAGTATTTCGTGATCATTTAGAATTTTAGAGCATTTCTATTCTCTTGGGTAATCATTTCACATAATTTTCATACTGTCACTATTGACCCCCAGTACTGTCACAACCGCCCCTGGGATGTGGTCGATTGTGACAATCTTCCTTTGTTTATATAAATATTTTTCATTATTTAACTATTTGATTTAGGCCTAAAGTTTTAACATTAAGTCGTTAACCAATGAATAAACTACATTATAACACAGTTTTTGTTCAGATTATTAGCATAATTTAAAAAATATAGGCGGACAAACTAAAATTGTCACTACTGTACCCAGTCTACCCTACCTTGCAGGTTTTTATTCCCTTGCGAATGTCAAAATTTGCGATAATTTGCAGTATAAACGGCTGTATCTTTTAATTACGTTGGCTTATACATTTCATTTTTTTACATTACTTAACAGTGTTTTTTTATTTAAAAAAAATCATAATAATTTCTATGTAATTCAGTAAAAAATTGCTTTTTTGGGGTTCCGAACCTCAAAAGCAAAAAAAAACCCACACTTTGTTGTCCATGTCTGTCTGTCAACACCCTTTTTCTAAGTAACGCTTGGAGGTATCAAGCTGAAATTTATATCGAATACTCATGTCTACAGTCATTTGATGTAGTGAAAAAATCAAACGTATAAGCCAACCCAATCAAAAGATGCAGCCGTAAATGCTGTGTTTTTTTTGCAAAATTCGATATCCTCAAGGAAATCAAAACCTACAGGATAGTTCCCGTGTATACAGAGTCATGAAATTTGGTACAAAGTAAAATTTTATAACACAGATATAGGAATAATTGCGAAAAAGATAAATTTTTAATTACATTATATATAAAAAAAAATATTTTTAATAATTTTAAACTTACAACCCTTTACTCATGAACGTGTACATTTATTAAATTGATATTCACACCAATAATTTAGGTCTATAATATCTTTAAGTTGCAATAAAATCAAACTTCTATGTCTACGCAATCAAAATATACAGCCGTAAATGCTGAAAATTTTCGAAGATTTCGACATTTGCAAGGGAATCAAAACTACTTTCCATCAACGCATAGTCTTGAAATTTGGTACAAAGTAGCGTATTATAACACAGATATATGAATAATTATGAAAACATGAATTTTTAATTACATCATATAAAAAAATAGGTTTGTTCGGAGCCCTCGGTGCGTGAGTCCGACTCGCACTTAGCCGGTTTTATTTCCAATGGATTTTATCCTTCTATATTTTTTTAAATTATTTTTTTACAATTTTAAATATTAATAGGTGGAAAAAGAGACCAACGTCAACCGATTGTTTTCGAAATTTAATTGCCTCCTCTTACTCTTTCTAGAACCCATTTTCTCATGAACGCATGGAGGTATCATGCTGAAATTAATATTGAATACTCAACTCTATTGTCCCATGCAGTTTTGAATAAATCAACTACAAGCAAACGCATTGAAAAAGATACAGCCATTTATGCTGAAAATTTTCGACATTCGCAAATGGGTAGTTCTGCAAAGTATGGAAGAAAATGAGTCTCATTTCGGCCCTCATTTTTTTAAACGTTTTGTTTGCGGAATTCAGTCTAATGACAAGAGTACAACGTCTCTAAAAGTATATAGAGCGGAACAGTCAGAATATGTAATAGTTTTCGATTTATGACCATTTTAAGGAAATCAAGCCACAGGAAACTGAGCAGGTCACCAGGAAACTGAGAAAAACAACAAAAATCGGTAGAGATCAACGTTTATTTATCATGTTTTACATGAATTTATATTATTAAATAAATTTTTAATGGTACTAGTACCTTTAATAATAACGAAAAATAGCTCTATGCTTGGCTTACATACTAATTCTATACTTAAAGAGTCTTGAACAGGAACTCCATTCATCAAATGATCATTGAGCATTAAGAATTAAGTAAAATCTAATTCTAAGTTTAATTCAGTAAAATCTTCTTAAAGATAGTTAACAACATGAAAATAATGAAGTCTGAGACATAATGACACTTCATACTAGCATTGTACTTAAATCTAGTAAAAATAAATAATAAAAAAGGTAGGTATTAATAACTTTGGCGGTTGAAATTGATATTTTTTGTTTTATGGCATTCAAATGCTTTATAAATATAAATTTATATTTCTATTCTTTATAAATTTATATTTATAAAGCATTTGAATGCCATAAAACAAAAAATATCAATTTCAAAAAAAAAGGTCGTGTTCCATCGTTACAATATTGTATTCACTGAAAAGTGTTTCATATTGGTTGAGATGGTTGTTAATCATCTCAATAGATGGCGCGCGGTGTGTCCCTTAGACACATAAAACTGAAAGAATAGAATAAATTCGGTTGCTCTGGTGGGTCACGAGTGGCTGAATTGGTCAGGCATCCGCCTCAAAATGGCGTGAAAGGATGCGGGTTCGAGTCCCACCTCGTGATCTAATTTTTTCTATTCTTTATAAATTTAAACTTTGGCGGTTTCAATACTATATTATTTTTATGCTAAATTTTAAAATTACAGTCAGCTGAGCAGTCAGGGCATGTAAACAATATAGAATCGCCTTTAATGCATCCATCATGTGCCCAATTATTGCATACTAGACACTGGAACCAGTCATTTCCTGTAGTATCTTCGCTTTGAGACCACCACAGATAAGGCACTCACAGTCAGTGTATTTATTTTCCTTTCCATTTTTTTTCTTTGCCTCTACATTTCTTGGAATTCAATTTTCGCTTCTGTTTTGAGTCTGTTTTTTATCGTAGTCTGTCTTTTTTCTTTTTCAGCTGCCAATCTCAGGGGATCTATTTTAATTTTTCATACCTCAATTTCTAGCTTTTCTTTGGTTTCGCAATTTTTTTCTGTACAACAAAATATAATATTTAGTGTTCAAAATACAGTGCAATGCAACCAACCCTATTTTACACTTACATGTGTATAATCATTGTTATTAGACTATTAAAGATTTATTTTTCTACTAAGTCATGACATAAGTTAAGTTGTAGTGTAAACACCTACAGTCAAAATAGTACTAGGAACTGCCAAGATCGGTAAAAGTAATGTTTTATGCTTTTTTCCGAAGTTTCTAAAAGATTACGTGCATACTTAAAGAAGACCATTACCAATACTAATTATCTGTAGATATTTAATTACGACAGCTACTCAAATGATTTATTTCATTAATTTATACGTAGTTTAATGTTTATAGGTAGAAAGTTTTAAATTATCTTACGCAGAAACAATGTTTTAGTGTGAACTTATCAGGATCCTGGATGGTCCTCAGTATCCTGGCTTTCAATTTGACAGGAACCTGAGACCAGGATCCTGAGAATATCTGTCTAATATTTAAAAAAACATATCAATTTACAACATTTAACCAGAATTAAGCAAAACTAGGCCTTTGCGTCAGCATCTTACGTATCAAAACGCTATATTTCCTAATATTATTTATTAATTACGTAAAAAATATCTTACCAGGATTCTGGGAACTTCACTGATTACGACACCACTTCCCTTACTTACCGCGCCGGGCTGATTGTACTACGCGCTAGGTGTGAATAGCTAGATGATATTCTTTGTCTCTTTCGTACGTCTGATTGACTCAGCTGAACGGCAAATTCGCACGACAAAAAACCTAGCTGTTATTTGCTTATTTTACATCGACCAGGATCCTGATATGAAAGCGTGGGGACAAAATGTTGACAATATTTTTTTAATGTTTTTTTGGGAAAATAAGATAATAATTATTCTACCTAGCAAGAAAACACAGTAAACTCACCGATTTGGCTTTCAAATTACCTTGATACAGAAAAGTAAATAAATCACGACGAATTTTAAACCAGAATTTGTCCGAGGGACAGTTCAGGATCCTGAGAATTTGACACTTTGGACAAAGATTTAGTGGCATAAATAAATGTTTTTATTAATTATTTTCAGTGACCAACAAGAACCAGCTTTAAATAACAGTATTCCGTACAAATTAATTACTTTGAAACGTTTTTTTTAGTATAATTTGGCTGAGCCGCTAAAAATTCCTTACTTTGTAGAACTACCCAAATGTCGCCAGGAATCAAAAC
Organism: Colias behrii; assembly: GCA_029959065.1. Taxonomy (NCBI): domain Eukaryota; kingdom Metazoa; phylum Arthropoda; class Insecta; order Lepidoptera; family Pieridae; genus Colias; species Colias behrii. Next base: position 6,774,380 of record JARWMC010000005.1, on the reverse strand, counting down.
CTACAGGGTACTTCCCTTGAACAGAGAATCTTTTGAAAATTTTGTAGGTTGTCTTATAGCACAGATAATGGAAAAATTACAAAAAGCATAAAATATTTAAAGTTAAAACATAATATAAAAACTGTTTCTAGTTACGGAATTCTTGGTGCGGGAATCCGACTCGCACTTGGCCGGGTTTTTTTTAAATCTACTATTTATCTACGTAGGTATCAATTAAATTTATCAAAATATAGCTTTTGAAACTTGACCACGACTATGTGACCCCCCTGGCACTAAAGCTGGATCCGCCCTTGGCTACTACCTACATGTAAGAAAACTACACACAATTAATAAAAGTTATCTTACTTCGAAAGAGTTGCGCGCGGCGAGTAGTTCGTCAATATTTGAAAATATTTTAAACAATTTCGCGCTTTAAAGTACCTACCCAATTATAGTTTATACTTCCCTGATTTGGAAGTTGGATCGAAGTAATTTTTTTTGTTTTGATTATTGAGCGACCACTAGAGTCAATAGAGTTCCAATAGAAAATTCAAAAGATTAGAATTTTCCAATATGCTTCACTTGGCTTTAGTAGCTTTCAAATAGCTCTTTTATTAGCGAGAACTTTTTCCTTTTAAATTTTTAATTCTACAAGCCAAAAGGTTAAATAGCAAGTCATAAATAAGAAGCGTTTCATTATAGAGGTTTAACTCTACATAGTAGGTATCTGTAATGCTTCTATTGTTATAAAATATTTTGTTTGAATAATCTCGTAAAACAAATTCGCTAATCTCTAAATATGGCACAAAAATCTCCAAGTGAAAGAGCGTTAATGCTAATTAAAGAGCACGAATCCGAGAAAAGATCTTGATAGGCTTCATTATAATATCGCTTATAGGTATATTCATAAGTATGTGAAAGAATTTATTTAAACTAGTTTGTGGCACATTCCACCTGCTATATAATCCGCGCTGTTTCGCAACTGTACCTAGCAGTATCTATGTCACAGTGAGGGACCGTGACAGACGTAGCGAGGAGCCGGAGGAGAGAGAGGGACGCATCGCACAAATCAGACTCGCTTCGAGAGGACGGAGGGGCACATATTTCTGTACCTACTTCGTTATCTGTTCGCGAATATTCTTGCGCAACGTTAAACGTACAACAGGGAAAATAGGTTTCTATTAACATCGAAAACATGCACGAGATTGCAACATACATGACCTCATTCACAACCAATATCCTTTACAAAATAGCGCTTATCAGTTTAACCTAACCGACAGTTATTGATTCGAATTCGGCACTCGTAGTTTGCGATTAATAATTAAATCGCTCACTTGATAGGTTGACTGTAAGCGGCGCGGCGGAACAAATATCGACTTTTCTTTGAATTTAAGTGAAAAATATGTTTTTTTAAATGTTCCAATTTTTATTTGGGGGACAAGACACGTTGTTAATATACTAATGATAATATTTTAAGTCTCTAACTGGATAATGGAAATACCTAACTATTGGTATATAAGTGTTATGGAAAATTTAGTAGGTATATAATAGAAGCCATTAGGTATAACTCGGCTATATACAAGAGGTTAGAGACAATATAGTTACTTTTATAGGCGAATAAGTTTCTTCTGGACATAGGATTACCCACTCTTTGTTTTTTTGGTCATTTAATTTATAAAACAATAGGTTAATTGTGTATTACCATTATATTAGAAAAAAATGTAAGTTTTATCTGCGTACAATGACGTACAGTACTCCCAAACTGATAATGCGCATAGAAAAATTCGTCACTGTTCGGCAACTGTCATATATTCCCCGAGCCTCCGAAGACGATACGTATATATGTAGAGTGGTTAAATATATTTTCTTCATGCATAGTTTATTAGAATTATGAGTTTTATTGTGATTTTATGGTAAAAGAGATAAGTAACGAAATTTGTTTCCATAATTCAATGTAAGTTAATAGCGAGGATAAGCCACACGATTACGAATATATATTTGTTGTATTGATTTATTTGGAAAATTCTATACTTAGAACTATTAAAGTGTATTACTGAAGCTGGCGTAATGATGGATGTATGGAAGGTTAAAATAAGACAAAATTTATATTTAAAAAAATGATTTTCAAACACTGGTTTACATTTAAATTGTGAAATCTAATCATTAAAATCTCAGTCTAAAGGATTTACAGAATCAGGGATTATCTCTATTTCTGATATCGTAGAATGATCAGAATTTTCATTATGCTCTTATTAATTTTCACTTTCCCCACTGTTATCTGCTACCTGTGTAAAGAATCATTTTACCGGAAAATTCAACTTTGAAACAAAATTAAGATGGGTATGTAACAGCAGCTCTATATAATTACATACAGAGATAATACGTGCGGTCACCACCAGTATATATAAAGACGACTGACGGATTTTTGAATTTTTTGACTGACAGGCTACCGTCACCTATCGCCCGAATTGTTTTCGATTGTGTATGACTCTGAATTGACTCTTATTTCTTTCGAACAAGGTGCAAGATGCAAGTGCATTGTTTAGGGCACTTACGATTCAATGATTCGGGGTGATTCGGGTGTTTCTGGAAATACGATAATTAGCGAAGATCTGCATGCGCATTATTAATTTTGGAGTACTGTAATCTTAAGATATTTAGTTATCCTTCAAAAAGTGACATGCATCTAGAACTGTTGGACTCTTTTTAACGATGGTGGCCCAGCTACATTTTACAGTTAATTAAAATAACTTCAAGCTATAGATGTGATCGTTTTACATCGATTTGCAACCTGTTATCGATAGTCCGTTAGTCGCTGGCCGGGTCCCCATTGGCGACGGCTTGGCAAACATGTTGGTTACGAAAGCGCTGTACAGAAGCCGCTAGATTCGCGCTCCACTACCGCGCCCGCGCAGCGCCGTCAACATGGCGGCCATGCACGTCCACCGTGTCAATGGCCTCCACTATGCGCTTGCGCAACCACACGCGCGAATCTCAACAGCAAAACAAAGTCTTCGCTGTCCATGTGTGCGTGTACACCTACAACTAGCCGTGAACACATTTGTCGATGTTGTTCGTTGCGTTTCTGCGCTAGTTTGATTTGCGTCTGTAGTAGTGAAGGGCTCATACTGGAAGTGGTCGACCTGTAATGTTTAATTTTAATGTAAAAGACCTCTTTGAATTAATCGAAGGTTTTATTTATACTTGCATAAATAAGGTTAGACGTATCAAGGAAAATACAGTCTCTACCTAGTTTTAAGTAAAGGTCTTATCTACTTAATTGTACTTTTTAGGCTTCCTTGTAGGTAAATAAAATTACAAATTTCTAATTTACTAGGTATTGTTATTGGTATTACTTGTTACCAGTTAATACTTAACGCGGAAGTGTTCTTAACTGGGTTCGATCCTATGTGGGGACATACAAAAAGTATTCATTTGTAAGGTTATAAATGGATAACCTAGTTGTTTAACGAAAATGGATGCATCTGAACGATTGGGGCACAAGGGGTCACGACTCACGGGAAGTAACCTTGTTTTACATCAATGATAAACCATTTTGTAATTAATAATTTATTAGATAGGTATTGTATACGAATTCTATTTAAATCTCTTTCCACTATTTTGCAGAATTATTAAATAATTAAACGAACATTTCTTTCAATGAAACAACTAGAAAACATTTGTACTACATTGTAAGTGAACTACCTACTCATAATCGTGTTAGAGAATTCTTTATTAGTAGGTCAGACAATGTATGCCATCATTCGGCGATAGCATTGCAATAAAGATGTCAACCGAACCGGCGAACCCATTAAAACTGGCAAACTTGTTGAGCTGGCAACAAAAATTTAGTTATTTCTAATAGGCATAGCTGGTTTTACATCTAGAGTTGATAAAATAGATGAAGAAAGATTATTTTTACACATTGAATAATAGCTTTTAGGAATGGATGTGATTGATTCACAATGATACTTATGCTTTGTTTGATAAACCCATTAGAAATCCAGAATTTTCTTCGCGTTTAAAATGGCCGTGGTACAAGAATACCTATAGGTATCTACCTAATACTCGTATATATGTAAATTTTTATTTAAATATTATGTTCTTTTCGTATAAAAATATTGTATAATGCAAAAATAAAACGATTATTTAAATATAATATAATGATTTAATACTTTAAAGCTTTCTGTTCAATTTTCACATGGATGAAGGTCAATATTTAGGTAATTTTGGTTAGTTTCATATTTTTCCTAAATTTTGACCCAGTGAAATACAAACTACCTGAGATTTATGTTTATATGTGCTCGTTAAAGTTACAATTATGGATATGCCTAAATATGGCGAGCTACGAATATGTAAATCTACGAAAACACTGTTTTTAGGTCACCGCATGTTAGTTGTGTGCACATTTCTTTGTACACTTGCAACTTAAGTAGTTAGTAAAACACATTTTTCTGCGAAAAACTTAAATTTCTCACTTTATTCATTTTTCTATTTTTTTACAAACTAGCTACCTATAATTCAATGTTTTTCAGCATAAAAAGCTTGCAAGTTGACCTTGTCAAGCAGCATAGGTGAAATATTGTTGTAAATAAAATTCAATGTTCATTTCCGTATATACGTCATGGTAACCTTTCAAATGCCCAGAAGTTGTTGTTGCATGCGAATCGGAAGTGTTCCGAAGACTCCGAAGAGGCCGTGGCGAGCGACACGTGTAAGACTTGCGCAAGCCAACCTTGCGCGAATATGGCCGATACCGTAGTATATTATTATTAGTCTGTGCCGATACCAAGAAATACAGATACTATACTTAGCTGTGATCTGATATAATATACCTACGTTGCATTCACGTGATGGTTAAAGTTGTAATGATGAGGAAAGCTGTGCATGTTTAAGAGCGTGTCTCTACTCTCTACATTTTACGTAGAGCTTCCGTTCACGCTTTGATCATATAGGTACCTCTACCTACCTAACTATTATACATTGAAGCGCCCTTAAAAACAATTATTACCGATGCTTTAAATTCCTGTACAATTCCGCATCCATGTTTCTTAATTTATTACAGCATTAATTATAAAACAATCAAATGACTGAAGTGCGTATTAAATTAATTTTTTACAGTAATTAATTGCTGCCAATGTTTTTGAGTAGCGAATCAAAGGGCCTCGTCGTCAGCCATGGAAGGTCGGTGAGACCTTCTGCCACACATTACCTGCTGTCGTTAACATTGATAACAACACTTATGCAAATTGTTTTCCATCTTAAATTTTAGTGAATTGCGTAATAACCAATGTTTGACTGAAGAAACTCGAATATTGCACGTTTCTAGAACTTTAATATTATAATTTTATTTTATTTTTAGTTTGCAATAAGGTGATCAATATATATATTATGTTCATCAATGAATAACATATAATACATATATCTTATACTACCTATGAATAGAAATTACAAAAAATAGGCATTGTACTAATTTTTTAAAGCCAATACGTAGACTACGTTTACCTATTTAACACGCAGTTGCTGTTATTTGATAACAACTCATTACGAGTCTATGTCGCTTGCATTGCCTTGAAATTAGATTATTTGTTCTTATCTATTTATGTTTTCATGCTTCTATTTAAAAATAAGTGTGTTTATTTGCACAAACTGTTTTCTGAGTTTTCTTTCAATATTCTCAAAATTCGACGTAGGTAAATTAATGTCTACCTACTTGAGAGAGTCTCAGCATTGTTTGCAAAATATCAAAACGATAATTGAGTACTTTTCGAATAAGAATAAATAAGTTACATTTAATTATTTATTTTCTTGTGTAGCATTGAAATTGGTATTATGTACCACTTTTAATTCAAGATGATATAACGTAGACATATAATTTTTTTTAATGTTTTTAAATCTTCTAATATATAGAAAACAATTCAAATTTTAGCCGAGCAACGCAGTACTCGTGCTACCAGATCAGTTCAAGGAGAGCCCTGCGAACGTAAAGGGCCGCGTCAGCGTCACGCTCTGCCATTGACCCACTTAGGTACGTATACCTAACCGGCGTGCGCGCAAGTATACTCGCTACTGAAAGCCCTTTACGATGTCACGTATGCGCATAAACACATTCGAAGTTTTTACAGCTATTTTATATATGTATCTATTCTATCTTTGTTTTGTACTGTATTAATTTTTGTACTCAATAAAGATATTTTTATATTTATTTATTTAGTTATTCTATATCTAGGTGTTTGAGTAGTATGGATATTTGAACTATGTACCTATTGCATTTGTCGTATAGGTATACAATTTCAAGGCAGGTTTTGCACTGAAATACGATTTATAGTTTATACCTTACTTAATTTCAAATTCGAAACAGATAAGTTCGAAAATTAAGTAGTATTTAGGGTTATATATATATACTTCGGAATTACTCATTAATTTTCATTCTGTAATTCTTAACCATGCAACTAAGCCACTAAAACAAACATTTGTTACAACACAACGTATGAATTTGAATTCCACATGCCCTGCGGCTCATGTAAAATACAAAGACACTTTTGAACGCGAGTGTTACATTTCAGCGGCGCGTGCGCCCGTTCGCCAGTTGTTTGTGGCGCTTCTCAAGGCGACGCGACGGTGGCTCTGCCGCAAATAATTCTGCTATTGTGAAACAACTGTCTTATCACCCGCCCAGGACCTTGGTCGGATCACATGAATTACGGTCAAGTTGACGATTTCAAGATTACACTTTTATATGATAATAAAATATCCGTAGCTGTTTCAATGCTATCCTCTACGCAAATAGTTGACTTTTCATTAAACATATTGAGTTTTCTATCTTTTCTCTAGCTTATTTCTCATTCCAAGGTTACAAAATTCTAGCTCTTCTAACGATAATGTTAATCTTAAGGGTAGCCGGTAGGGTTGTTGTCCTTCTCCAAAAACTTTATTATATTTAGGTACATTTAGTTAAACGATCCGTCGAAAATCGTATAATGTCCTGTAGACGAATAAGATAATGCACTATGTAAAGGCATTGAAGTCACTGACATTTAAATTGGATGAATATTATTGCATCGTCTGCTGAATAAAACACAAAGGGGGATGAACTTTGAAATAATTCGTCTATCTCAGACATGGAAACAGATTCATCATACGAGTATACTCATTATCTCAAGGGGCATACCAGCGATAAATGCGCCGGAGTTGGCGTCAATGCACTCCACAGCATGCTAGGTCAGTTCCCTGTGAGTCAGTCCCTAATGCACCGTTACGTACATAACGCATCGTGATCTTTACTTTCATTATGATAAGATGCAATGTTCGAAGCTTCTTACAATTTCCACTCCATAGACGTCCCTCGAACATTCCGGATGCAGCGTTCGAAAACAATCTGTTATGAATAACGCAATGTATGTTTATCATACAAGATGTGGATGATAAACAGATAGCTCGGTAAAGAAACTCAATAGAAATAACTAGCTCGTTGCCGATGCTCAACAGACAATTATCATTACCCAGTGATCTAGTGACTTTACAGAAACGCGTATATAACTACTGACGTTTGTACTTTCGTTTTCAATTTTTATTATACGTTTCATTATTTGCTTCGTTATCTTAATTTTATAAGTTGAATCAAGTAATGGTTAATATTTAGCTTCCGCCTTTAGCAAGGAGACATTTCAATTACAAATACAAATAAGCTTACGTACGTACTTAACAATATATTAGAACAAGCGATCATATAAGAAACATTATCATTTACAAATGCCATTAAGATTGGTGAACTTATTTGAATAATTGTTGATTAAGTAATCGAAGCCCTGACCATCTGCTTGTTTGCGTGTCCCTCAATGCCCTGAGCCCTCCCTAGTGGAGACAAGTAACCCTTCCTGGTCACCGGCCACCCTTCGGACATAGATTTTTTACAACCGCAAACAAAGTTAATGAGAAATATTGGTAACGGAAATACTTCAACGAACATATCAGATTATTCAATATTTATATGCATTAACTTTTTTAATATGAATGTATTGTATGTCATTGTGATTGCTATACCTGTTTGTAGAAGACTATGTATTTAATGCTGGTGTTATGAAGTCCATCCATCCTCAGAAACTGGAGCATTTATTATTATAAGAATCGTGTACCTTATATATAATTAGTACGCAAAAATAGAAAAGTTATTAGTATTTCTGTATATCAAGCGAATATCTTTTAAAATCTCAGAATAGTTAAATATTGAATTTGTTCTCGTTAGTATAAGTAGATTGTATTAAAAACAAAAAATATAATTATTCTATTGTTTTTCTAGCATGTAACACATAGAAAATAGCAACAGGCATCCTATGATTTTTAAAAAAGCTTTATTTTCACAGCAAACCGATATTTTCGAACGGTTTACATTGCATTGATAATTGCAGGGTCATAAGTTAAAACAGGGTGTGTAAGGGCAGATGTAAAAACCACTAGCTAAAGAAATAATCATGATATCAGGCATGATCTGCAACCGTGTGCATTGGTGCAGCTTTAACTGAGTGACCAATAGCGAGCCGGTATTATAGCGCATTAAATTATTCACCATGGGGTAAAAGAAAGCCCTCTTGAAGATAAAAATGCGATTCATACATTATAGTCGTTTAGATATAGATAGAGTTTAGCCACCGAAATCATTTTTTCATTTAATTGGATAGTCTTATAAGATTGGAATATAATATAAGAATTTAACTAGGATTTCTTTGTATCAATTATGTAAAGGAAATTCATTTAGAAAAGCTAGTTTTTACTAATTACACAGTACGTTTTTGCATCAACTACATAATATTATGTGTATGATGCGTTGGTATGATGTGAATAAGTCTGCCTTTTATTATTGGAATTTGGAAATATATAAACTAAATATGGCATTTGTTATTATGTGAATGAAAAATAAACAAAAAATTATTTCTAACACATTTTACAAGGTATTCAAGAACTATATTAGACTTATAATTAAGCACCGTCTTTCGCGTGAGTCTCAACAGTTATTTAAACACGAAAAGACAACAAAATTATTTAATATTTTTTATGCAAATTTTGTATTTAGTAAATGTACAAAATAATGGCGGTCCTTCATCAAGAGTGGAGCGGAAACATTTTGGTAGGGTTGCGATTTATTGCGGACAGCTACGGACCGAAACGGCCAACAGGCGGTGACCCTTTTGCTTTAATTGGATACAAAACACTTTTTGTAGTAAAAAAGTCTAAATTAAGACTAGGTTGTCTCTATAACACATTCATTTAAGATGTTTTTAGGATGCAGTGAATGGATTCAACTTCCTGAAAATTACGTTAGCGCTTTATAGAGCAATCTCATGTCAATTTTTTGTGTACCTAATTAGACTTGTACTTGTTCACTTGTTGCAATTTATGAATGAATCTTATTAAATAATAGTTAAAAGCCCAAATGAACGTAAGTATATGATAAAAACATGATGTGCCTTATAAAAAGTGTAAAATATACAAAACTGAAACATATTATGTACTTAGATGTGCAAGTTGCGTTTCAAGTATTAGTAGTAGTAGTAACAAGTTTTTACCTTATTATTAGTTTAATATTTCAGCTTCATATATTGTTTAACGAAAAATAAATGTTTGACTAGATATACCAATAGGTAAGTAATGTGCATAGTTTCGGAATACGTCATGAAAATTTTAATTTCTTAGGTTACCTATGCTATTACATTATGTGTTACGATAATTTATTGAACCATATAGGTATTATGATTAATTCTTATGAATACATTAATTTGTTGTATCACACAAATTTAATAAAAACGTAATAATTTGTATTAACAATATAAGTTATAAATAATATATTTTATCATCAAAAAGAAGAAAGTATTGCATATTTTTGAATAACAAAATGCAAGAGGACGGGGACAAAAAATTTGGGAAGATTGCATTATATCCACAATAAATCTAATGACACGACACCGTCTATAAATATAATCGAAACAGGTAGAATTTTGAAATATTAATGGTGAAGTTGGAAGGGCTTATGATACAAAACATTTTGTTTCACAATTCGAACTGTATGGTCGTGCGATTAAGTTTATTTTTCAACGCAAAACAGAATCATTTCATCTTTAACTTTTTGTGAACTTAGAGGGGATGAGGGGGCGGCGCGGAGCCAGAGGTCGGTTGCTGAAAGGGTTGTGTGGGAACGGAGGGCACCTGCATCTACACATGGTGCTCGCCCAGTTAGTTTTTTATTCGTTTGTGCAGACAGATCAGTCTAATGCAGTTTTTGATCCATATGGCGTTGAAACAACAAATACATATTTTGAATGACGACGCTTGTATTTGAATGCAAAGTAACATGAACATAGCGTGCAAATAATATCATCAAGAGCTTCGTTAAAAGCGCATATTTTATTTACAAATATAGGACGAAACAAGTAGTGGTTGCAAACTGTCGATTGCAACTGTTTGCCGTGGTATTATCGTGTCCGACATACTCATTAATGATGCCGTGTTTCGCATTATTGAATGTCGCCCAGTTACGCTTGAGCCGTAGAGCCGTTAAAATAGTTCAGTTTCACAGTTCGAAAAGCTAGATTGATGCATTATTGAATCGCGTGGTTGTTACCGAGCGAACTGCCCCTATTTCTCGCCACTATTTATTCATTTTGCAACACATCGCCTGTCGGCCTTTTCACCCTCCTCGGCTAACGCGTCACCGATGAATTCTTAATAAGGCTGGTTCGTTAAAGGCCGCAAATTTACCTAGCCCGTGTTATCGACAAGATATACTAAACAGACACGCGATTCCAATACAGAAAGTGGTAAATAATTCAACACAATACGTTAGGCTCTATCTACTTAATGTCAGGAGAAATAAGGTCTATATCTATATTATTTGTCGTATTAAATGATGAAAATCGTGCTAATTAGGGAATCATGTCAATTAAAGGGAAAAGTTTACAGTAAGCAGTAAACAGTCTTGAACAATAACAAATTAATTTAATATTTACACATTAACGAGGTAAAAAAAGGCTGCAAAAAATAGCAGAAATCCTGATGACCTCCTTAACCTTCAGTTATATCTTAATTTACGATATTTTGAAGTTTATAATTACGATTTTACAATTTTCTGACCTCAAAACATAATATAGAGGCGAACAATAGGCACTCAATTTCTAGCTAATTATAGAAATTGCTACGCTTTTTACGTAGTACGCTAATTGATGCAGGTCTCTAAACATTGTTATAAAGCTCTTAATACGACGATTAGCATTTTAAAAGCGAAGTCGTGTTATGCGAGTGTTAATCGGATAGTTCCTTTTTTTGCATAAGCGGATAACCCTTTAGCTACCTGCGCTACACAATCAAAGTGCATTGTATGCAATTGAGTTGTGCAAGTAGGGTAACCTGCTTGGAGAATGGATACGGTTAACTCAGTGCCGGAATAATATGAAATAAAAAAAATTCAAGCGTTTCATTTTTGTTTTTACTTTCATTAAATTGTTACACGATAACAGAATATTTTATTATCTTCAATCAGTTATATCTAAAACATAATCAGTACAAGAAAAAGTAAAGAATGTCTGGATAATCCTTAAATTCTAAACCCATAATACAAATTATGCAAAGAGCTCTACAATTACCTTATAATACTCAAGACAAATTAATAAACTTTCTTTAAGAGATGAATAATAATCTAGTTCAATGCGATTTCAATAAAATATTGTAGTTTCAAAAATTTAACATGGTCACCCCACTTAATGCAAAGATTTGTAAGGGAAATAAAGGAATAAAAAACGTATGAAAAACATTTTTTTTAATTTAATGCAATATAGGTCAGGTGCATACTCAACCCTTTCATAGCGTGGGAGTGATGTTTTTTTGGCGAAAATACTTGATTCGATGTTTTGTGCGATACATTTTTTGTACACATCTTGCACAAGCGAAGTGTTTGCGATAATTTGTTCCCACAATTTTCAATAGATTAGGGAAGTGATGACAGTTATACAGATCAATCTGTTTTGTACCGTTAGCGGTTAGAATCTGCACACTTTTTTTCAAATAATTTCTTTATTATTTGCTTAAAATAGCGGGGTTTGTAAGTATATCTATTCTTTTGTCAAGCGCTCAGCAATATACATTATAAATATTATTATTTATATATATATTGATAACTCCGTATATAAGTTCACAAAATTATAAAGATTACTGTAGTAATAGAAATTACAAGCGAGACTGGGTTAAATATTAGTTTGAAATGTAATTAGAATGTACTGCGATTCTACACAGCTACCTAATTGATTAACAAATCGCAGCAAGTCAACGACTATTAGCAAAGTGAAGGTAGTTGGGTCAAACGTCGTATAAACAACGTCCGAGCCCCTAGGCACGATCCGTACGATTGCGCCACGAGTCAAAGGAACGCGGCAATTTATAGTATGCGACAGCTAAGCATGTTCGGACAGGAAACAGTGACAACTATATTGACAACTACTCATCCACAAAAATATTAAATCAAAAGTTACGTCTAACACGGCCATACTGACAATCGTACGTCCTCGTACGCCTTTTCTCGTATTAAAACACTACGGTAGTTCATCTCGGGGTTACACAACCATCCTGCCTCGGCCACACTGACCTGACAGAACAATAACCACATCCACATGACATAGGCACTCCGTTCGCGTATCTTGGTATATCTACGCTCGTTCGACTAGTGAAATACATCACTACGATACGTCAGCGACTAGACAATACCTCAACGCCAGGGTTCGACTAGCGATTTGGATCACTACACACAATTCCTTCGATGAACTACATTCCCGTTACAATAATTAATCCACGTAACAAAATTTTACTTTACACAACGCACGAAAAAACACAAACGCCAGTATGCCGTTAGAAAACTACGTAAACTAAAACACATTTAAAAAGTATGGGCTTGAATTCTATCCCGCTTCTGATAATAGAAATTACACGCGAGACTGGGTTAAATATTAGTTTGAAATGTAATTAGAATGTACTGCGATTCTACACAGCTACCTAATTGATTAACAAATCGCAGCAAGTCAACGACTATTAGCAAAGTGAAGGTAGTTGGGTCAAACGTCGTATAAACAACGTCCGAGCCCCTAGGCACGATCCGTACGATTGCGCCACGAGTCAAAGGAACGCGGCAATTTATAGTATGCGACAGCTAAGCATGTTCGGACAGGAAACAGTGACAACTATATTGACAACTACTCATCCACAAAAATATTAAATCAAAAGTTACGTCTAACAGTAGGTATATTTATAAACCTAAACTAAATTTATTTCCTATGCATAAATACAAAAATCCAACCGCCAAAAACACATCCAAAACGTATATAAGCGTATCAATCTAAAAACAACAAAGCCATTTAACAGTTAAATATCTCCAATTTTAAACTTTTTAGATGACAGTTGGAGAGGGGCTTGATACAAGGGCTAATGGTTTAAGTCACAACGTATTTGCTGAAAGAATAATGATAGTCGCGACGGGGGCGAGCCGGAAACGGTGCATTCGCAGTTACTTCCTCCGTCATATGTTCTGACGTTATTGCTTATAAAAGTATATCTTATAAAAGTCATCTATAGTCGAAATATACTATGTAGCTATATTGGGTTACTAAGATACATGTAATGCATACCCAGTTCTATCGAAGCTATATTGGCGAACTGAGACATACCTATCGTATCTATACTATCTTGTAAGTGTAATTAATTTTATCAGCCATGTTAATCATTGAAATCAATACGAAACATTTCAAAATACCATGCTATTTTCAGTTTTTCTTTCAAACATAGATGATTTTACTCCTTGTGTTCTATGTTATGTATTGATACATTTTAATTTCAACCTCTTATAAGAATAAGCATGATACGGGATCTAGAAAGCTAAAGTGTAACTAAAATCGTAGACCATACATACGATATAAAGGAATAATCTAAAAAAATATATCTACAGATTACAAGGAATCATATTAAATTTCTGGTTTTTTTTTTGTAAAATAAAGCAAACGCTTACGTGAAGCTTCAAGCGAAATTTTAAATCTTTCATTTAAGACTGTTTTTGCTAGTGTCAAGAGTTCACTTTGGCGTGAGAAAGAAGCAGACGCTCTGAAACGTTGAGGGTGATTTTTTCAGGAGAGTGCATTGAACTATGCTCGTGGCGTTTATGTGTATTGCGCATGAGTTTGCTACAGCAATAATAAATTTATAAATATGTAATTGTTTGCGTTCCTACATATAACTAATAAGAATATAATAAGGATTGTCGATTACTTAAATGTACTTACTTAACTAAATATTAAAATAAAAAAAAAAACACACACACGTCTGGCGGTCTGGTTTAACGAAAAGATTCAAATCATGTATAAACGTTCTCCGTTTCAAAATAAACTTATCACGTTGCATTTTAAGCCGAGCTTTTCGTTTTTGTTGCAGTTTTTGCACGAAATTCCCTCAACAACAAAATCCAATACCAACTTAGCGAGCTAATGTTTACTTAGTGACAAAGCAAACTTTTGCGGTAGTTTTTTGGATTTCCAAAATTCTTAGATTGCACAATGTTTTGTTTAAATTATAAATTTTTTCCATTGTCATGTTATTTGGGCCAAAGTTTGAATATGAAGAATCAGTTGGTGTGGGTAAGTCGTTAAAATCTAATTGGATAAATTTTAAAACAAAAGGCAAAAAGTTAAGTTTCATATCGACAAAAAACGTGATTAATGCGAGGTCTGATTTGATACCTCGCAATATACAGTTATTTTGAAATCCCTCCCACGCTTTTGCACACTTTCGGCGCAAAAAAGTTCGGGATTTTATAAGGTTTCCCTACCTGCTCGTGTGGCTTGCAGATTTGATATCTTTTGAGAACAGTTTTTTGCTTTAATTTGTGACAATTATACCGGTATATGACTTTTTACCTGAGAAGTTTTTTCCATTTTTAGATTCGTCGCGTCTGACATTTTGCACATCAGTTTGTTTTGGAAAAGATTTGGATTTTGGGTAACGGTTGTTTTGAATAAAAAGTTGGATATCAAGTTTCTTAAGATTATAAGAATTTTAATGTTCTGAAACTGTAGAATTTATATATCTTATATTTTATGTAACGAGTTAATGTTGCAGTTGCAGTTAATAAATTATTATTACACGCAACTATTTAACTCAATAAGACAATAGTACACAATTTAATAGGTAGGTAGCTCATGAATAACTTACCTTTTCCTGATTGATGATTCTATATTTATCTAAAACTTGTTAAAGTCATAAAACTAAAAGTAGAAATTATCTAAAATTCATAAAATGACATGGTCTATGTAATTTACACAAAATACTAATAAGAAATAATCATATAGATAGGTAAAGAATCCAACTGGGTTAGAAGATGTTCAATAATTTTACACGTATTAAAATCTAAGATCATGCATAACTTTATTTTTCATTCTTAATAATCGATTAGAGACGATCTATTAAAAGAAAGCCTCCAAAGGATATTCAGGTAGACTGATGATATTGCGTTTTATCAAATGGCTTATACTTAAAAAACGTTCTCTCTGCATGTGCCATTTAAAAAGGAACAGGGTAAAAAAGAGGTCGGTAGGCAAAGAATGGCTGGTGAGACCGCGAGAAGGGTTAAATATAAAACGCAAAAAATTTGATAAAATGTTAAGTATAGTGCTATTGCGATGATTTGGCTTCTAATAAATTTTATAGCCCTAATAAATATCTCGAGAAGTTTTTTTTTCTTATTATAAATTCATAGATTTCTGGACTTTTGTGTTTTACAAATCAATAAATAATTTAAAACTTACTAATATACTTACCTAATATATGTATTTAATATTTATTATGAACGTGTAAAAATCGATTTCTCTGTTACTATTTAAGGATAAAATTGACTAGGTATCATAACTTCTATGGTGGTTTGTAAAATTTATTTCAAAATACAATACCAACAGCCAAGATTTGTGGCCCGCACTATACCTACATCCTGAAGAGTTAGTACAAATTGCAGGCAATAATCAAAATTGAGAAGAGTGGAAACAAAGCGGTATAGAGGGTATTTTTTGCGGCGCTTTCACAACATGTGCGATCAACAATCGTCTATCTGACCCAGTTATACACTTCCTTTGCATTAAACGGTTTAAGATATCCGCGTACGCATGTAGGTACCATTCATGCGTTTTTGTTTATATATTACATACTACAATTACAAGCAATATTGTGAAAGTCAGATATCATTGGTTTAAAAAACATATGCCCTTCTAAGCGATGTTCACATTAATTAACGTAATCTTACATTTTTTCTTAACATGAAAAATTAAAAGTTATTGGGTAAATTCAATTAAAAATTAATTAATTCATATGTCAAGATATAAAATTACTTCGAAAAGTCATATATAAACATAAACAGTTTTTAATGCTTATTTATACATATAGCATAGACCTCTATAATATTATTGTTCCGATAGGTACAACTATAATGCATTTTATATTTTATTAAAAAGCAAGAGTAGGTATCACAGAAACTTGAAAAAGGGTAAGCAGTGTTGTTTATATCCACTATTTAAGATTAATAGGAGAAGAGTTGACAAACTGACAGCTAATTGAAAAACCGCCCATCTGCAGTGTTTTTGCTCTACCAATCTGGAGGGCTAATCCCGCGACATCCCCTCAATATTTCTTATTTTACTTGTAGCCCTTGTAAAGGGTTGGAAAAGTATTTCGTCTTAAGAATCTTTATGACTTCGAAAATAATTCTATAGAAAAATTATTATGTTTTAAATATTTAAATCAATAGATCCAATTTCCAAATATAACTAACTGATCTGAATTTATATTAGTACTAGCTGTGCCCGCGACTTCGTCCGCGTAGATAAATTTAACAGCATGAAGTTAGTTCTAGGTGGTATGAAAATTGATAACTATGTTCAAGTTGTATATTCTAGTATTTTTTTTCCATACGCCAAAGAAGTAGGTATAACTTCTAACGCGTGTACATAAGTAGGTACACACACTTTTTTTGTGGAAGTAGGTAGTCCATACATATAACTATGTTTTAAAGTAAAAATAATCCGCTTTTTCTTAAGAGTTCAGACACAAAAAAAAATGAAATTTTGTTATTTATGCGATTATCTCGAAATTGCGAAGTCACAGCTCTTCCCCGAATGGTTCGAAAATTGGCCCTATGGCAAGCCTTGACGCTCGCAGTGCAAAAAAAAGTGTTATAATGATAGAAAAATTAATAAAAAATAAAAATTGAATAATATAAAAAACCGGTACTTTTTATTCAGATTGCATTTTTAACCGACTTAAAAAAAAAGGAGGAGGTTATCAATTCGGCCGGTATATATATATATATTTTTTTTATGTATGTACACCGATTACTCCGAGGTTTCTGAACCGATTTACGTGATTCTTTTTTTGTTCGATGCGGGATGGTGTCGAATTGGTCCCATAAAAATTTTATTCGGCTAGGCCCAGTAGTTTTTATTTTATGAGCATTTTTGTCTGTACTCGATGACTTAATTGGAATGTAGCAAGTAACTTTGATTAACTTCCCGGTAACCGATTGAGCTGAAATTTTGTATACGTATGTAAATTGGATAGCGATGAAACATTATCATGACATAGAGTTGATTTGATGATGGACTCGGAAGGTGGCCATAGGAACTCAGTAATATATTGACTCAACTTTATAGAGTGTGGGCTCGTTTGATTCGTGTTGAAAATTACTTACACTAAAAAGTATTAAATAAAATTAACTGCATTAAAAACAACCGACTTCAAGAACGGAAAAGTAAAAAATAAAAAAGATTTGATATTATTAATTACTACATATTATATTATTTAGATGTGCTATTTATTAAATAGGTTTGAAGTCGGTGCCAAACACTATAAGCAGTAAGTATTAAGCCCGTGCACCGACATCAAACCTTTTTAGTAAATAGCACATCTAAATAATATGTAGTAATTAATAATATCAAATCTTTTTTATTTTTTACTTTTCCGTTTTTGAAGTCGGTTGTTTTTAACGCAGTTAATTTTATTTCGAAAACTATGATAGTGAGCTTCATGGGAGTTTTACTCTTGCGTTTGTCATGTATTTATCCATTCGATCATTCAATAAAATTAGGCTGTCGCAAAAGAAGGGTCAAAAAAAGTACTGTGAACCGTTCAGAAGGGAGCCGACCGCGGCATAGTACCTTTAGAGTTACACCCCCCTCTCCGCCGCGTCGCTCGCAAGCAAAGTTTGCACATCATGCGGCGCGGGTGATTCGGGTGTTATTTTAAAATCGTAATATCTTCTAAGATGTTCATTGAAATTAAGTGATGTCAAAGACAATTTTGTTCACAATTAAATAGTCTTAATCAACAACACATTTATTTGGATAAAGATTAATATTATTACGTTGATACAGCTCTTAACAAATAATGCATTAATTTCGACTAAATTTGATTACCATAAAAACGGTTCTAGTGAGTTAATCTTAAAAGATAGACATATACTGTCGCGGACATTTTTTTAGATCATTTCAAAAGGAATAATTCTTTCATACATATATTTTTGGTATCTCGAACCGTTTACGCAGTGCACGTAATGGAAGCCCTCAAGGATGAATAATTTTCTCCGTTTTTTTTTACATTTTCCATTATTTCTTCGCTCCCAATCGTTATATCGTGATGTTATGTAGCCTATAGCCTTCCTCGATAAATGTTCTATTCAACACAAAAATAATTTTTCAATTCGAACCAGTAGTTTCTGAGATTAGCGCGTTCAAACAAACAAACAAACAAACAAACTCTTCAGCTTTATAATATTAGTATAGATAGGTATCTATTTTAATATGCTAGGTGATTTTTCAAAGCGCTGTTGACAATAATATACCTATTTGGATTTTTCTACACCTTATGGTAAGTACCTAGGTATCAGAATATTCTTAGTCACGTAAACCAAGAAACTAACTCCTGAGATAATTGATTCTTATGCTTTCTTATAGGTATGTAAATACGGTTTAATAATTATAAACGTCAAAAATTGCCTTTAATTTTATAAAAAAGTCCGCTCATTCCGTATAATATATTTTTAAACAAAGTAAATTAACTGCTTTAGAAATCCATCCGTCACTCCGGTAACCTTCAGAGTTCAGTGTTAAGCAAACACGTGTTTTGAAGCGTTTTAATTGACACATTTTACAGAGAAGGGTTGCACCCGCACTTTAGCTAAAATAGGTGCAGCCCTCCACGGCAAACTAATTTGAAATCGTTTTGTAAGTAATCCTACTTAAACTCGTGCTTTTGCGCTCCCTTGACGCTCTATTTTATATTTCCGCTGCATAGAATTCTATATTTGACGCGCATTGTTCTTACTGAATGACTAGGACAAAAGCTCGCAATCGAGCGATTTCATTTAAAGTATAATTATTACTAGGACTACATAATTACTCATAGATAGAGTTTTTCTATTATGACGAGACATATACAGAACGTAATACCTATCTCCTTATATACCAGCGATAAGATAGCCAATAGCAAAAAAGAGTTCTATATATTACAGTAAATATTATATATAAAGTTTTTTATATGCTTCGCATATACAAGATAAAGAACAGGTTCGCTAATATATTCGCAAAGCCATACAACGTTCCGATACGGAGCGCGCTCAGTCTAGACGTTTTGCGATTGGCCACTCGCGCGGGAGGGCGATACTCCTTCCTCTCGAATGATGCGATTCGCGAACCACTACACGCGGAGTTGTGGCGAATCGCGTCCTGCGTGAGTAATATACACTCACACAAGCGAACATTTTCCTCTCTCGAGTATCTCCGTGTGTACATAAGAGTACCAGGATGGTATGAAATTATGTTTTGCGAGGAGCTCTTTTTGTTTTGTATACTTCTCGGTTTCTTTTATGTAAATATTATGTCATATGTTCAGTCGTTTCTGAAAATGTTTCTTAACGTTCACATAAAGTTTTATTAAAACCAGTCTTTGCACAATTGCGTAACGGTTACCTTCAGAAATGCATCGGAGATCAGAGGTCAGCTCGGAGTGCACTGGTCATTCGTTTTATTAATGTGCGCATAAGGGTATTTGTACACGTAGTTAATAATGAAAAATTACATTTTTAAATTGTACATATATAGTAACTATGATACCTACTTAGGTATATAACTTAACTATAACTTAAGTTAGCTCTACTTAAAATAAATTAACAGTAATGCAAAAATTAATATTGTAGGTATCTATTTAAAACAAAAAAATAAAAAAAACTCCAATTTTAAAATATTCATTCATTAACAATGCATTTAACAGATAATTTCTATAATTTGATAGACAATTAATTATAAAATACTTTGTAACGGTCAAGGAAGTATTATAACTGTGAGAAAAAGTAGTGAATGGTCAATGCAAAACTGCCCACTAGCCTAATGATTGCTTGAACAAAACGACGGAACAAAAAACCAGCACGAAAATCGTACACAAAGCGGCTAAACAATAAAGAACAAAGGTGGCGTTTTTGCACAATACCTCAACCATATTAATTACCCTTCTCAAGAACATTTCACAAAGAAAGGGTTTAATAAGCTTATGGTAAATAAAAGAAACGTAAGACTGACCACTGGCCATTGACCGTACATTTTGATTACGTATTTGATGTGACGTTTATGCAAGCTTCGTTCATTCATCAAACATATTAATCCGGTCAAATTAAGCTTGAAAATAGTATTGAAATAAGGATAATTCCGGGAAAGCCAAATTTTGGTGAGGAGCTGGAGTGTACCATAACAAATAAAAATTGAAAAGTCCCCACTTATCCCATGTGTGCTTCAAAAGTTATTTGGGGTCAAAGGTCAAAATTTCAGATTTTTTCAGTTTTTCTCGAAAACTGTAAATTTAAAAAAAAATGCCTCAAATCAAATTTCTAGATCTTATAATTCTCTACAAAAATGGTCTCTATGATTTTTTTCCCAAGAGTTACCATTCCTGAGATAATGCGATTTGAAGAGACACATCACTACATAGTATAAAACAGTCGCTTTCTCTGTCCCTATGTAACTTTGTATGCTTAAATCTTTAAAACTACGCAACGGATTTTGATGCGGTTTTCTTTAATAGATAGAGTGATTCAAGAGGAAGGTTTTAGTATATAATTTATTAGGTTTTAGACAAAGAAATGAATGAAAGTGCCTGTGAAATGATTGAAAATCATACTACGTAAAAAACTTGAAGGGGGGAGGGGGGTCTTTGCATATACAACAAGCATGCATATATTCAAATGCTTAACTTGACCGGATTATATGACAAAACGGCAAGTCATGCCTCTTGTTAAAACAAGTAGAAATAGTAATTGGAATTTCAATCTATATCCATTAATTAATCTGTTGTTAAGTAACTCCTAATTAAAAAGTAAACAGAGAAAAAAATGCGAAGAAGTTATTTAATTTTAATCCGAATAATAAAAAATATTTAGGTACTTTATCAAATGTGCTATAAAAAATACTGCCAAGGATATTTAGCCATCTGCATACTATTTCGGGACTCCTGCACCGGTCAAGCGTGGGTCAAAGGTGAGAAACGGACAGATAAAACCTGCTTTTATTAAAATATCTTCAACGTTTTCTAGAATTCCTTTCTATCGTCCTTTTTTAAATTTAAAATAAATATACATGAATACGCAAAGAAAATTTTGCGAAACATTTAGCATACAAAAGAGTTCTGTTAACACATTGACCTTTGTGCATAATGCACATTGTATTGTTTCATTTCAACAACAAAATATGTGCATTATTTTAAGTTCAAAAATTGTTTATCTCAATGGATATGTAAAATGTTTTCAATCATTTTCTTGGAGGGAGTGATAAGGTATTGTGAAGATGAAAGTTTTGCATTGTCAAATTGAACAAAGGGTCACTACAGGTTAGGGGTGTTAAAGGTGCATTGCAGTGAATTCGCGAAAGGATTTATAGATGCTAGCCGTTGGTCACCCTTGACCACTGACCGCTGACCTCATGAGACTCAGAACTTGACACTGAAATCTGCATTTGCTGCATGTGCAAAAAAAAATTAATCAATTGTTTGCTTTGTTCCGATTTTCATTAATTTAAACAACTAAAACATACTGACGGCATAACAATTAGATGATATATCTTATATTGAAAATAAAGTGTAGACCATTGAATATAAATAATTTCCATTTTTAATTTTTTTATTTATTTCCAAATTCGCTTTTATTAGGATACATCGGCGTGTTATGAAGTATCATCAACATTAGAGTTTTCGTTTTATCCATCCATCTTAAATCTATTTTTAGCTTTAACTATTAAGAGTTCCGGATAAGGACTCTACTTATTAATTATTATCCCATAAACTTATATTTCACACATTCATCAACGATCTCTAATCCAGTCATGGTCATCGCAGTGATTCGCAACCCCTCATACTGACCGTCCGTTGGCCACCTCTGACCAGTGACCGCTGACCTCATGGGATAGACAACTTGTTCTGTAGAAACGTTGCCAAGTATATGTGACATTGAACTTCGCCATTAGGTATACTTATAAAAAATATATTTTTCAAAATATGTAATTTAGTTTCTATGCATATCACAAGAATTCATAACTTTAGACACAAATAACTTTTCAGGAAATTATGTTTTGATTTTGAGACTGAATGAGATAAATTTTGTATTAAACTTTTAATTTAAAATATTCTACGATACAGGTTACGATATTTAAAATATTGTTAAACTCTAAACTTATCTTGTTTTGCAATTCTCGTTTTCTTTCAAACGTGATAGGATCTATAAATGAGATGAATAATAATTATCGGACCATGGAAGAATATTGAACAAGACATCCCTAAAGATCCTTCAGTGAGAAGAATCGATTCAACTTGCGAAAGGGTTGCAGCGGGCCGTTGGTCACCTGTGACCTGACAATTACAATCGTCCATTTGCATAACAGTACGAGCTAAACAAATACTTTAATGCATACATTATAGATTACTGTAGCTATCGAACTGCTAGTCTTTATGTATTATTAGTTGTGTTGTTTCAATTAATTTGCTTGGGAAGGTATGCATTAATATCCGTGTAGCCGTACGTACGTACTTATAGGTAATATTTACTGGTAAAGAGGTTAAAGTTGTGAAGAATATGGATAAGTATGTCCGTAACATTTGCCTCCTCATTCTGCTTTTTTATTATTGGCGTTTCAACTATTCAGTCTAATTTCCACTTTTGGAACTTAAAATTGATTGTACTTATAATGACCTATAACTTTATCACGCTATATGCAAATCGATTACCTAATTCAACTGATAATATTATAAATTTACTTTTTCGTGATTCAATTTTTTTTTTCAATAAATATTCTAGAAAAACATGTGATTTTCATACATTCGCAGTGGCTATAAGTTCGTTTCGCAATATCAAACAATGAGGTTCAATGCACGCGGCGACATGATCCATTTTAAGTATTTAACGCAAGTCATTAACCTTTTAAATTGTTTTTTGTTAGACTCATTAATGAGAGCTCTTTGATGAGCAAATTAATGGCGATTTCAATTAGAAAGATACTTATATGTATATCTAATTGTATTATTTAATGCAAGATGGTGTTAGATAAATTTAAGTTGGCTGTACGAAATTAAATTTAAAAAAATATTGGTTTTTCTATTGTTCAGAATGTTAATGATATATTATATATAAGTCCTTTTTTATGTGTCAAATAAACAAATGAGATACGTAATATTTATTAAAATTAAACATTCATGCCGAAGCTAAGAGCCGTGCTGTACCTATCTCTCCTCTTGTCTGTATCTTTATTCTTATTACGATTGTAAAGAATATAATGTTGAATCAGTAAATGCGGTGAGTTATAAATAGTTTTAATTCGTGTAACATAATACGCGATCAATTTATATATTTAATGTAGAGCCTAAGGCGGGGACGAGCTGCCTGAAATAACTCGTGGTGTCGCAGGTCTCCTGAAGCCGGATCTTTGCCTTTTTATATTATTTTATTTCACATTCAACTATGTAATATTTGTAGACTTAATAACATTTAGACATACCTTTTTATTTCATTTATTTATATAAATTTTAAAGCAATGCTATTTTTTGTATAAATGTAGAGCAACGTTCCGTGAATTACATTAGCAATTACAAACACGATTTAAAATAAATTATTTATTTGCTTAAGTAAACGACAATTACAGTAATAAAGAAAGCATTATCATAGCAAATGAAGTTTGCAAAATAATTAATTAGTGCAAATTAAGTGTGATAAACGAAAACCGTTCGGTTCAATATTAATTATATTATGTTTAGCATAAAATGAATTCAAGGTATTCCTACAATTCTTTCTTCTAACTTAAATCAACCACGGTTTGAAATTTGAATAAGTAAGAATTATGTATTTTGTTTTTTACATTTATTTTAATTAAAATGAGAATCTTGATATTTGTTGCGTCTTCTTTATTCTATATTGGTAGAATGTAATCTGTATTTATATAGTATTCACCGGCGTGTAATAATAAGCCGCATCGCGCACATGTTACGTGTTCGCTTCGCCCACGTAAGGGTAGGTACGTGGGAAGTAGGAAGCTTCTATCTTTTTATTGGAAGCTGTAATTAAGGAAACCTCCGCTGTAATTACAGGGGTGATTGCTAAATATAATTGAACTCCTTTTTTTAATCCTTTCTATAGCATTCGAAACCGTTATTAGGCGGACAAGTATTAATGATTTTATGAATTCTTAACGACAAATTTGGGCGAACGGTTTGTTATGTTTTTTATTGGTTTGTAATAATGAAAAATAATACACATCTTATGTAGTTCAAGTTGTCCATAGATAGTGATTAGGAACTTTTATTTCATATTTTATGTATTTTCTGTAATTACTGTCACGCTGAATTTAAGACGTAGGTATAAAATGTAAATATATCGACCAATAATAATTATTTGTTTGATTCATAAGTAAATATTTAGATAAATTAGCCATTCGGCCATTTAGAGGGCAATTTGCATAGATAGATAAGACTATCATAACCATACAAACATGTCGGAAGTTGCCCTAGGTCTGATTATGCCTAAAGTTCAATTTTGGCGATAATTACATGCTCACGTTTAAAAAGATTACTAAGCCTTTATTATGTTGATGATAATATTAAAATTCCTTAGGTTCCACATGATTTATAAAAACTTATGTTATTTTCTCCAATCTTCTAATGTGATAACAACTATATTTCATTAAAAAATGCAATTAACTGAACTTGTGAAAATATGTGATAAAAAGGTTACTTTACGGCCGTATATTCCGTTTCAGTCGCAAGTATTCCGTTTTAACATTAATATTGTGAATAGATTTGCAAGATAGAGTATTAAAAACAACGTTAAAACTGACTCATTATATCGTGTTATTGTGGATTTGTCATATTGGCCTAATTGTGATACAATTCTGCCTTTGTTTTAAATAATCTAATGCTAATAGTAAGCTATCACCGCATTCACACATGTTCTAAATCCTAATCATACAACAAATAACCTAATTACTCTTAGCGAATTAATTAGACATTCGTGTCTATTACAATTTTGATAACTGAGTACGAAACTTTTCTCTTTGTATCAAATATTAATGAGAGTATATTATTCACGTACAAAATCCTTAGTAATGTTTGTTTAAAATATTTAGCAAGAACCGATGATAGTACTTTTTAAACTAAAAACTTTTACCATTGACATAAAATCAATTAATAGGAACCTTATCCTATAATCTTAATTATTATATTACTAGAATTTTCCTAGTAAAACAAGAACTAAATTTCTTTGTAATTTTTTTCAGTCTAGTGCCTATCTGAATATGTAATCATCACATGATGTCTCAGTAAAGTTGGTTTGTTTATTATTTTCCAAACGCAGTCAGGATACGACGTCATAGGTGCGCGGGAGTGCGGGACGCAGCGAACGGTGAATGCGCCCAATGTTGAGGCAGGCTCAGCCGTCGCTTGCGTGTACACTGCACTGTACAGACTACAGACAAACATTGTATATAGTTTATTAGTGTATTTTACTGCAAGCTTTATATTATGAGAGCTCTTTTGACTTTATATTTTCTTGTTTTCTATGTTCATGTGCATTATCAGAGTCTGGTGTTTGCAAATTATTGACGTTAATGTTTACGTAGCCTCGTTTTTCATGCATTTGTGCACTTGATATTCCGTTTATTTCACTTTTTTCACGACCAATTAGACATTGTATTGTTAACCATTTTGTTCTTTCATAATTTCTAAAAACATACATTCCGTGTTTCAAACAATTTATCTGCTGACCCTATTCGTAAAGAATACAGAAGTGTATAGTACAATTTGAAAATACCGATAACGGGAAGTGGTGCGATTAGTAATAAGTAAATATACTTACTTGTATGGGTATTTATAAAGAGCCTTTACCTATTTCAGGATAAGTTTGGTTTGGTTTAGGTTCTGTTTAGAAGTCATTCAATAAACATAAATGTAAAATATTATAAGGAAACATAAGAGTGCAACGAGCTATTAAATAATTGACTCACATAAAATCGACTTTGTCTCTGCACTCTACGTAGAGCAAAAACTGTGTGATAACGAAATGGATTCTCCAATTTAATGTTCATTAAAACTTGAACATTTTTTGATAAGCTATAGCTAATATTGACATTAATTTGTATGAATTTTAACATATCAAAAGGATAATGCCAGCAAATTAAAAGCCCTCTTTCAGTTTCTTTTAGAGTGTAGGAAGAAAGATCATGTACATATAGAATGCAGTGTCGCTTGACATATTTAACAAATAAAAGTCGCATCGGGCGGCTAAATAGAAGAATCCGGTCGGGAGCATCAGTTATAGTGGCTAGCAAGTTGCAGGCCCCCGAGGGGAAGGACCAAACCGCCGCGGGGGGACAGAAGTGCAATGTCCTCGCCAACATTGCCAGAGATGCCTTTGCTCTTCGCTCGCTTATCTAAACGCCGAATTTTATAAGGAAACATTCAAGTGTACGTGACTGGCGGATGAAATCGTTTTTGATACCGCGACGTATTCCCTTGAAATATTTATAGAAGGTTATTCCAATTTGTAAACAGTTTTAGCAAACAAATGTGATTCTAAATACTCCAAGGTTTCCAAATCCATTGTCATTCGTACATTATGTAGTTCTTTAGGTAGAGACTCTTGAAAAATTTTTTTATATGTTTTATTCAAGTTTTACCATTATATCAGTATTGGACTTAATTAAGTTTCGTGCAAAGGGCGTTATACGTTTTCAAACTTTAAGAATACGAGGCGGTTTTAATTAGGTTTGTCACAAATATCCGACATGTTGGTGTCGATGACCAAGCCAAAGGGAAGTTGAAGCCATAAAAATTACTGGCGATTGCGACCACTGTGAGGGCGAAACCTATTGAATTATTACAATTCATATAGCTTGTATAAAACAAGGATCATCATAGAACAGGACGTGAATAATATTCAAGTAAACATTTTAGTAGGAATTTACAATTTAAGGTTAGCATAGGTAACTGTAGGTTTTATTATCTATAGCAAATTTCAAAATTAGGAATTTTATTTTAACCTAAGAAACCAAATTTCGTATTTTTCGGTAATGCCAAGACAATCAACGTTATCGCAAATCCATGAAGTTAATGGCCGACGCGCACATCGTGCTGTTATCTTCAAATCTCTAATGGAGTATTCGCAATTAAGAACCAATTATTACTAATTATTGTATGGGTCACGTTTTTTTGAAGATAACCAAAGCATAAATGCAGTTTGATGATTAAAATACAAACCGCAAATTATGGATGGATCTGCAGAGAATCATCTGCAGCTCGTTTCTAGAGAAATTGTTATAAATGCTAATTATAACGAAAATACATATATAGACTTTACCAGGCCTATTAACCGACTTTATCATAAAAGAAACAGGCGTGACCGGTGAGGTAATGTGACACAGCCGCGGCGTGAGGGAGAGGGGCTAAAGTCTTGACCTTGGGGAAGGATCGAGGCGAAGCACGCGGTCCCTGACCTGACTATTTCGAGTGGCAAGTGCAGCGATGCCGCGCTGCATGCAATGTGCATACCGAAATAACCGCTTGGACGGTCGCCCCGCCCGCGCCCACGCTTAGCCCGTCCCCCGTCTCCGTCCACATGCCAGGACTGATACAAGCCCTGGTTTATATCTTTACATAGCCCGCCTATCGACTTTTTACTTCGAGCTACAAGTTTAAGTGCTCAACTTAAACGTACACAATAACCCCTTGTCACAAAACTCTACGGCAGATACGAGTCAGTCACGAAACCACCCATTAGAAGCTGATCCGATGATACATGTATAAAAAGTTTAAGACATAGCTTAATAAAGTATTACAGATAAGTGTCCGCCTGATTGTATAATGTACGGTTAGGAAAAATGGTGAGAGCGCTAGCTCGTTTGATGGACGAGGGAAAGGGTCGATTCAAGGTTATAGCCGATGCACTTTCACAGAAAGTGCCACTATGTATTTAAATGCATCTAAGTATTAAACTCGAAAGCGCTCCGTGTAAGGTGACAATTCTCTTTACTACGCAATCTATTTTATCGGTCTTAAAAGTGACTAATATTTTATAATATTTAAATAGCTTGGAAATTGTTATGGTCAGAGAAATCTGTTAAATATAATTTATTGCAAATGTCAAAACTTCAGTCATTTGGCTGTGGTTAATTATTATGTATTAACATTGACTGGTTAATATGATTACTCCTTAAAATATTATTTTTTGCAAGCTCTATAAAATACAGCGTATATTGAATTGTAACTACTTATGATAGAGCATTATACTAAGAAATAAAAATGATATCGATGTATAAAAATCTCTTCATTACATCACATTTTTTATTGTTAAGAACTACAGGTTTGCATAAATATGCATGTACATAATTAATAATTAGTAATCGATGTAAATTTTCAGCATTATTGATTAATTTCACTAAAACATCAATATAAGGTAATTAGTTGCTCTACATGCTTCCAATTTCTCTTCAGAAATTGTTATTATTTCTTAGCTTATAATCCAATACGACGTTCGACAGCACTAGTTCGTGTACCTAACCGTCGTAATCTTCAGAAAAGAATGACTTTGAATTGATTAAAATGGAGACAATGTAGCATGATACGTAAGGGCGCGAGGGTGGACGCCGACGAGTTCTGCCGAATGACTTTGTAGCGTCCGGGAGCGCGGCCAACGACCTGCCCAATCTCCGCTCCTGCATTAGCATAGCAAGCAATTTGTATACTGTCTAGTCTTTACGATGTGTGCGTAGACGAGTGTGTGTGCGTATGCTGCGCCTGCGCGCCCTCGTCACTTTATACGCAGGATCCTTGTGATAAAACTAGCCATCCGCCTTGAGTTAGCTATTAAATTCATGATGATTCTTTTTTTCGGACAGCGTAGACAAACGACTACGCATATTTGATTACTTATTCTCATTTACAGTCACATTCACATTGTACATGTTTTACTGAATACTGGATCACATTAAGCAAACTTCATTATTGACTGTACTGTTACAGGATAAAAATAGTAGCATATTTGTATAATGTTTATTGTTTGTCTAAAATATAGATACTCTATGTTAAAACTATCGTGCATCGTGGTCAGGGTGGAATGCAACTCTGATAAAACCTAGAAATATAATATTTTCTTCTTAGAATCACTCAATATGATAAGAAGAGCAAGAGTTTATCACTCAGAGTTATTACATAATATGACTAGATCATCATGTCATAGAGTTACTAGACCACATACATGTATTATGATGCATAAATAAATTGTTGAATGCATTTAACACATTCAAATAACGTTATAATATTCAGTGAAATTGTTAAAAAAAAGTAAAGAACCACAGTAAACAACCACTGCTCTCGTTACATTCAAGAAGTTGCGAATCAAATTTGTTTACAATCACTATAATCTGTTTCAGTAGTCCCTAATCACCTGTCACAAAGTTCTTATTGTTACTCTTATAAAGACTCATACCAAAAAAATGGCACCTATTTGCATACAATATCATTACTTGAATGACTCGTGTTTTTTATATAGGATCAGGGAAGTCTGTCCGTCGGTTCTGGGCCCAAACTTTTTCATACCTGCGAAGTCGAATTTTTTGCTTCAAGCTTTTAACAAACTCATAAAACTAGTCATTGCGTAATTTTCTGCATTTTGTAAACCCTTTCCGTTTGTTTTTATTGCATCCCTTTATTCGACTGAATACATCTTTAGTCGGTCTCTTTGCGGGTTGTGCAATTTGAGGTACGTTGTAAAATAATAAAAATTGCGCTATTCTCCGCAGAAAATATGTGCAGGAAAGGGTTACGGAGTTTACGGAGTTTCTCTTTTATATTGTGACTCGGCGCTTTAAAGGACCATAACGGTACTTTCCATCATTTAACAGTAATTTCAATATTTTAGGATACTAATGGGAGTACATAAAATGTGGTTTGATAAGTAGAATGTCTACACGGAGTTATTTATTACGCTTGGAAATGTTCGACGGTTGCTTTCAAAGCACTAAAATAACGGGTATAGAGATGTTTCATTACAATATTTTTTCAAATCGTTTGAAAGCTTCATTATTTTAGGCATTTTAAGGGTTATTTTTTATATATTAGGATCTATAGAAGTCTAGTGTTATTTTAAGGGTTATTTTTTATATATTAGGATCTATAGAAGTCTAGTGTTATTTTAATTTAAACTCATCAAGTTACCTAAGTATCTATGTATAAGATGTTTTACGTAACCTTATTTTGATTATCCATGAAAATCGATCCTTCCGTGTTGTCACAAGATTTGTAGAGCAACTATAATTTTATATTGTGCCGATTTGAAGAACTCCTATCGATTTGATTAACTCATAGTCCCGATAAAATTATACAGTTACTACTTTAATTTTAAATATGCTTATATGTATGTATTTTTAAATCTCAAAATAAATGGGTTGTAAATATTGCGTTTCATCATCCATGGAACAGAAAAAGCTGTATAGGTGTACCTACACATGCACATCGCAAAAATACTTTTTCGTATTTTTTAAACAGCCTTTTCCCGTTAATAAAACTCTGTTAATGTCTGAGTAATGGCGCTATACAACAAAGATGCCGCCTTTTAATATCATCTTTTGCAAAGAGACCGCTTTATTGCTCGTCTAAACCTTTCACCAACCCCCCGTTACATTTGCACAACCTTTCTTTTCCTTATCACTATTCTTTCCTATTCTTCGACTAACGGTTCTCAACACCTCGTCTATGTTAGAGAGAACATATTTAAAAAAAACCAAAACAATAAAGAGTTGTTCGAAAGCTCGTTAACCATACACAATGTATAGGTATTGTTGTAGCCTAATGTGTTATATATCTTATCAGTATGCGTAGATCTTTTTGTATGTATTTTTTAGCAATATTTTTTAAAAAAACATAGGTAAAAATAGACAAAAATTTTTTATAGTAATTTGGTAAAAATTCGTTTGCGTAACATTACCTTACATAACAAAACCTCGATATTTTTGTGTTTTCATGGCAATTATGCATACAGCAAACACATTATTAAGTCGCTGTCTAGCGGTGTCCTTAAGTGAAAATCGATAGTAGTTGAGTAAATAGTCCCCAGAGAAAAATTACTGGCACCTTTCATCCATCACTCGAACGATCAGATAGGAAGACACAAAAAATAGATACGCGGAGGGGTGATATTAAAATCGCCTTAGTCCATTACGTTGACTCCACAATTTGAGGAGACACCGTATACAAAAACATTTTTACTGTTTGACATGGACGGCAAATGACAAAAGTCAATCTACACATCAATCGCCAAACATTAGAAATTTTGGAGGCAGCACGCGATTACTAAATAATGTACGAAATATCGATGTGGGACATCGCTATCGTGGACTTTGCAGGATAGTGCGTCATGCGTGCACGCCAACATATGTACAAATGCCTCAAAATTCACAAGTTTATCAAGTAATCTTTTAACATATTATAATAAATGAATGGAGAAATGATTTGAATTTATTTTATTTTATCTATCATCCCTTTCAGCTTTTTACAGTAAGAATAGAGC
This sequence comes from Colias behrii, assembly GCA_029959065.1. Classification (NCBI taxonomy): domain Eukaryota; kingdom Metazoa; phylum Arthropoda; class Insecta; order Lepidoptera; family Pieridae; genus Colias; species Colias behrii. The sequence goes on along the minus strand of JARWMC010000005.1, from coordinate 6,742,255 downwards.
AAAGTTGGTGTACCGTGCATAATTTATTCAAATCATTGTTGTTATATTCGCTGTTATCATGGCTGTTATATTCGCTGTTACATATATTATTTAATAAAGCAGCAATAACATACAGAAACAATACATTAAGTATTATATGATTGATTAATCTTCATGTAGTTTCTTGTGTAGAATTAGATTAAAGTACCTACGCGTGTTCTATCGAAATACTTAATGTGTTGACTTTGGTGTCAAGAGGTGGCTAGCTAAAACCATTTTGGGTGGACGGGGAGGTGATTGCCAAATGACACGTTCCTATCAATTATTCATTGAAAGTTCCACGCCACATTTGCGTGTAAAAGTAGAATAGTTACCCCTTAAAAGCATCGTAAGAACTAGATACTCATCAATACTTTTATGGTAGAGTTGTCGATAATTAGTTTTTTTTTGTTTATCTCAAATATACAATATTTTTATAGAATATTCTATTTCAATCAATTGGGTGTTAATTACCTAGCTTATAAGTATAGTAATATAAGAATTTGTATTTTATAGTATCAAAATAATAAATCTTTCAGGCAGGATACCTACTATATTTTGCAAGAAGTGAACTTTACATGCGTAATAAGCGATGTTAGTAAAAAAATGCCTATTAGATATTCGAACTGATTGTAATTAGCCAAACGATAAAAATTAAAAGTCCATCGGTTGGGGTGGCTGGCGGTCGGTCGGGTAGGCTTCAATTATTCAGAGCGCTTATTTTGGTCACGAGGACGAACCACCACGATTCCAGTTTTCTGCTATAAAACATGTCATTTCAACCCCTTGCTTGATACGAAATAATGATCTAAAAACACGTATTAATAACACGATGCTGTCCGCTACCACTTTGTGTGAGCTGTTTGGAATTAATCGTGTTTGATACTTTTATCATTAATAGTATTTGCTAACATACATTTTTCATAGACCTCCTCCTAAAAGGATTTTGCATACAAACTATTTAGTTGAATTTTCTAGATGTAGAATTCCCAGTTCTAGCATCTATAGGTATATACGGATGACTCCGGAAGATTACGTAATTTTCTGTTATGTAGGAAATTATTAGAAAAGGATTAAAAATATTTGAAATTTGATATTATTTAATATAATACTATATAATATAGATTATAGCCTACAATCTTACTCTAAAACGAAACAATCTCATTTTCAGATATAATTATTTCTTCTTTGAAAGCTTGGTCAAAAAATTTAAGATTCAAGAGTATTATTCAAAAAATAAACGACACGACTCATATATACCTACACAACACGAATTATATAATGAGGCAAAATCAATAAAGGTTGACGGATAAAGGCTATTAATACCGACGTTTATCTAAAACTCTACATTGAATTTACGGTGTAGATATTTTTATTTATCTCTGTTAAAAATATCAACTTATTAGCGGGCGAACCTTGGCCTCAAATCCCAAGTAACCTCGACAACCCGTAACTCGTGTAATCGTGTTGTTGAACAATCCGTTGGCTACAAATATCGCAACTGAATAGATAAATATTTGGTTCACACATAATCAATATTTTTCTCCAATCCGACTGTGATATCGATTTTGAAATTAACAAAATTGTAGGATAGTCTCGTGACTTTCTTTATTAATTACAGAGTATCTAAGAAACGATAAAAATCACATTAGTATTCCATTTGACAAAATACATACATATTGCCTTTATATCAATGTTTAGTACCTATATATCGCCAAGGTCGATATGTTTAGGTATTTAACGATACCAAGAGCACAGCAAGTTATCTCGCGATTACATATAATATATGTTTATTGTATATGTGTGCTATGTACGAATTATCGCAAGCCGGCGACGCCCCTCGCGAATCATTGCCAAAATGATTCATAGCTTACGCAAACATATAGAGCGTGTATCGCGATAAAATATATAGGTACTTTACAAAGTCTGGATTCCGTATATTATAATATTTCATCGCAACATAAATCAACTTTTTTTGAAATATCCGAACTGTAATGTTATAAGTAAGTACGACCTACCCAAGAAGAAAAATCAGATTATATTTTATTTATATCCAAACAAAATTAAAAATGAGGTGGCTCTTATATTATGTATGCAATATTGTATTGATTATTTGATTATAATATTTTCTGATTATGAAATCTGTTTCACTGGGTCTTTATGTAATATGTATATTTTCATAATACAATAAAAATGTGTATTTTCTTTCTTAATGGCAAGAAGATATAAATGATTATATAGTTATGAATATGATTGATTTACTTACATGCTATAGCATTATATGTTTCAGTACAAAGATTAAGAAGCAGAGAGGTTTAGGTTGAAAAAGATTTTCACAATTTTTGCGGAATGCTAAAATATACATGCTTTACCACTGAGCATTTTATGTTATCCTAGTATTGGGTTTGCGAATCAATGTTGCAAATAAAGCAGCAAGTTTTATTTAGTTTTTATGGTTATAATTTACTTTTCTTTTGCGAAAATACTTTTACACCATTCAAACTTATTTATTCTTCGTCTGAGAACAAGGAAAAATTCAAATAACACAACACAAATTATCAAAATTCTTATATACTTTTAAGAGCAAATAATCACAACATTTAAATATTGTTTATAAATAATTAATTTTATGTTAACAGTTTATCACTAACAAAAATAAGCACTTGCCAAATATAATAGCCAAAACAAAAACATCTCCATAAACTTATAATCTCCTAGTACAATTGTGCGAAATTGACGTAACTTCACACCCGCCTACAATAAAAGATTTTTTGCAAAGCGCACGCGCCAATCCCTGCAAACATTCGTCATTGTCATGTCATCATTACGCTCGATGCACAACAAAAGTGAACGGTGCACTATTTACACGACGGTGCATTACTTTGTAGGTCGGGATATCCCTCATTCATTTGGCAGATTACAGAATTCGAACGAGGAAAACATTTTTGCGACCGGTATTCGTCCTTGATGAGTATGTGTGTATCATAACCATATACAAATACAACACGCTCACTAACATACATTTGCGTGCGATTCTCACCACAAACATTAGTTTAATTTTCTATGTATAACATTGGTATGTTCTATGTATTTTTTCGTAATAATATTTTATGATAAAGGAGGCAAATTCATGAACAATATCGACATGTTATCACGGCTGTTATCGGCCGAACACACTTTATCTGCATGTACGCACCGTGCGTGCGCATTGCATTTCGCGCGATATACGCACCCAGTCTTCTCGCACGTTTCTAGTTATGTTGCATAGAAACTACTTTCGCAAACTATCATGTTTATAGTCGTCTATACGTGATATTTATTAGGAAATTTTACATGCGTAACGCATGTATGAAATTGTGAAAAAAATTCATAGAAATTGCTTACCTATTCAAGAATTGCAAAATATGATGTGTATTATTTTGAAAATATTTGCAACATTTGCGTGATATACCTATTATACATTGTTCAATATACGTACCTAAATCGGATATAATTCTTCTAACCATGTGACATAATGTTAAATTGTTATAAATAACTGACTAATTGTAATACTACCATTACATAATTTATATACTCAAACAAATTCCTTATTTATGGTATCCTACATTTCTCTACCTATTTTCCTATAAATATCTAATTACAAAAAAGAACATGGCCACGCAATAAAAGCCTACACGAGTACATTTTAGTGCATTTTAGCAACGATGGAACGTGGTTGGCAAGTACTGATATATCGCGACGTATGCTAGCGGCAGATAATATTATCGGTATACTGAGAACCAAATGCATTGCGATAACGAGATAACGAAATCACAAATTGCAATAACACGAACAAAAATGTCCGAAAATACTTACATCGGGCATGGTGATAAAAAAGCATAAGATATAATCAGGTAAGGATTCTGATATACTTAGAAATTTGGAAAATGTTCATTATTCATACATTGCATAATTAAAAGGTACTTTGTCGTATGAATAAATTTCATATTATTAAAAAAAAAATACTACGAAAAACGAAGAAGCTTTTTGCCTCGTGCTACGGAAATTTGGAATCTACTCCCGCGGGCAGTGTTTCCAATGAGTTATTGGGGACCTTCAAGAAAAGAGCGTACACCTACCTTAAAGGCCGGCAACACACTCGCCATACCCCTGGTATTGTGGGTGCAAGTGGGCGACGATGTTCACTTAACATCAGGTGACCCGTCTGCTCGTTTGCCTGCTATTAACATAAAAAAAAAAAAATAGTTTTAATTTGAACAAAAACATAAAAATGTTTCCCTCTGGACAAAGGGGATCAAGTCATATTTGGCAACATTATTATAGTCACGGACAATCTTATTTTGACATAAAAATGAGAAAAGGGTTTTACGCTAAGCCTTTTGAAACGGGTCGAATAGAGTATAGACAGGGTAAAGTATTCGCTTAGTTTTTTTTGCTATTATTTGTATAATAAAACTGTCACTATATATCATGCTTACGTAAAATTTGATGGTTATGAAGATTTGTGTTTCATATATTCCTAATCTTATACCTTGTGTACCTTTGCCCAATTTTTTGGTTCACCAAATATACAATTTGTCTTACATATAAATGCCTCAAATGATTACTCAGCTTTATAAATTCAAGTTTGCATATATTTTGCATATAATGTTTGCATAATGCAATACAAAATTCATGCAATACAAGTTCAAGCTCACATCAATCATTCGCAAAAATGATGAGGAAATTATATTATACGTTATTGAGGATGTAGGTATGTTTTTGTGCTATTGGCAATATTTACATATTTAAATTAAAATGTGTATTTGGCATTTCATAGGATGTAACCAGCGAGATAATAATCGGTATGTAAACATGATAACATACCATGATATATAAAATCCATACCATGATTCTATAAAATGTATTGAAACATAATATTTTATTACTGTTATAAAACAATATTGAAATGAAGACTTACACGCAAGTATCGCACCGTAGTAATTACACGATACAATCTTATTGTGGCCATTTCAAATGAAACATAACCCTACAATATTTACCCTTGCTTACTCTCAATAAAACGAGGCTATTATAATAAAAATACAATTTTGGCCACAACCCCATGTCAACATTGCCAAGGGGTTGCGAATAAAACGATCGTGTAATTCATAATGATCATTGTCCGAGCCGATAACGCAATATGTTAAACATAAATATCGACAATTTGATTTTTCTTAGTTTGTTAATGTGAAAAAAAATATGAGAGGGATTCTGCAACGAGCGGCTCTTGAATTATTAATTTCATAGCTTTTCGTATTTAAAAAAGATTGATATTAAAGTTACGCTACAAAAAATGATTGTTATTCTCAAACATTTTTCAAATATTTGAATGGTCAGATCAGATTGCACACATTGTGTATTGAAATTAGAAAGTAAATCAAACATAATGCATATTGCATTTTGTTTTATCATTCATACTGCGGGGTGTAAGGTTACGTTATTATAGATACTGGTTTTAATTTGCTAGCTGGAATAGCAATCGCCGTTGACAATTTTATTGCGAATGATACCTGTTGGTTAGGGAGCCAGGTGCAAATTTGGTTAACTATTTCCTCTCAAGAGATAATTCGTCAGACGCATGAGAGTATAGTATTATAAAGCCTCGTGAACGTCAGCTGGCGCTCGGTTGGGGGGGTGAGCGGTTGTAGCCTCCCACGCACATAGGAAAAAAAATACATTCATTCATTCATTTCCTCTCAGCTAAAAATTTGTCAAATTGTAGCTAACCCAATATCTCAACGAAAAAAAATAGTCAGCTGGTTACAACATGGTGTATTATACGTCAGCTGGTGTCTCGAACATGAAAGTTACATTTAAAGAAAAATTTATTTTCCGTTATTTCCTCTCAAACAAAAATTTACCTGATGATAGCTTATATGTAACTGTGGATAAATATATATGTCAGCTGGCTGTATCTTGGTGGAAAAACCGTCAGCTGATACGGGAGGCTACAACCGCTCTTCCCCCCAACCGAGCTCCAGCTGACGTTCACGAGGCTTCATAATACTATACTTTGATGCATTTTACTAATTACCGCTTGAGAGGAACTTGGTCATAAAATCTGCTGCTGGCTCCCGGACCAGTAATTATGGCCGGCTAGTTCATATCGCGGTGTCATCTATTCGCACCAAGTGCGAGCGTGATATGCAGGCGACGGAAATAACGTACGACCATGATATATTATTGATTTTGTTGTTAAAACGCACTGGCCTTCAATTATTATGTTTGCATGTATTGTGAAATACGATGGATGATAATTCCTTTGTCAATTTTCTGTGTTACTAAGAGCGGCTTATGTAAGAGTGTTTAATTTCCTATTCACACATTAAAAATAAACATTATGATATTATAATAATCTTGTGTTAAAGCTAAGTTACAGTAAGATTATGCCAGAGAAACTTAAATTTATCACTCCATTTGGTTTTTTTACCACGAAATTTGTAGACGTATGGAATTTTCACCGAACAGTTATTACGAAAGAAGTGGTTTCTTACATTTAGCGACACAGTCGTAAATTAGTGGGTCGTTTTACATTCTGTCTCATTAGCGTTAGGTGCGGGTAAACTGCTTTTTACCCAGTTTAACTTGCAGAAGGTCAAAACTTGATAATGTCGGAACTTATTTCAAATACGTAAAAACCCCTACATTTTCCTTGTAATTTAACCCTTAAATAAAACAAAACACTAATAAAATTTATTTAATAATGACCTAGAGAGATATATTTTTTTATATATAATTAATATAATACGGTACTAAGTATATAGACTTCTCGACTATGAAAATTGCATTGTATCTTCTTGCATAAAATTATGACAGAAACTACAAAGTTATTCCTAATATAATTACAGAAGGTGTTTGATCTCTAAGCCACCAAAATGTAAAGTTACATTTTCTACTTTCCAATGCATTTTAAATGCATCGTATCAGTGCAACGACCAACGTGCGATGGGACGATCTCTAGGCTAGCAGATCGAGTCCGTCCAAGGACGTCCACTATTTGTTCCCCTTCTAATGTAAACCATACCTTAAATTCAATGCTTTATGATATATTTTTGAACAACAACACAATCCGCTGGCTCAACCAGCAAGAAAAATGATCCTGTATAAAAAACGTAAAAAAGTAAAGAGCCCACGGTTGTTTTATTTTGTAGAGCTTCGGTGAAGCCATCATGGCGGCCAGTCAGGCGGCGAATTATTTAGGTAGGTAAGTATATTAGGTACATTTATGTGGAGTGAACACTATTTACTAACTAATCACTTTCTCTTAAATTATGTGAATTATTAAATTATGTGAAATACATATGTATTATCGGTAAGAACCTAAACAATATTCAACGATTAAGGAATTCATACTATGAATAAACAGCATTTACTTAAAAACATAAGGTTAACAGTTTAAATTTTTACCAAAAAAAAAGTTCGTTACGCGCCGACCTGTCTGCAAAGCAGGTGCATTTATTTTGACAACAATACTTAGCACACACATCCACTTTTTAATTGAATAGTTAATTTTTTTTAACGTTTTGACCCATTTCCGAACAAGTGATATTACATCTATGTATAATTTAATTAAATTTGACATACATAATTTGAATCTAAGTAAGTATTGTATTTTATTTCGTACCTACCTATTACGATGTAGCCGTACGCAACATGCATTCATCTAGAAAATATATAAGTATAAAATAAGGGCGGTGACCGTACATGCATTTCCCTCTGTAAGTATATTACTATATACAACTAACTGAAAAAAATTGGAAGCTTGGGTAAATACTTCAAATCTATTACATACAATGCAAATCTACCAGGTACCTATATTATTCATTCAATTACATTACATAGAATATTAAACATATTTAAAACATTATAGTTTTCATAATATATACATCGAATTAATAGATACAATTACCAATTAACAACCTTTATTTGTATAATGCTTACTTATCTAATCCATACTAATATTATAAATGCGAAAGTAACTCTGTCTGTCTGTCTGTTACACAATCACGCCTAAACTACTGAACCAATTTTCATGAAATTTGGTATGGAGATATTTTGATACCCGAGAAAGGACATAGGCTACCTTTTATTGCGAAATATGTACCACGGGCGAAGCCGGGCGGACCACTAGTATAAAATAAATATCTAAATGTACAGAATTCAACAATGACAGGAAAGAGTATATTGTTTCACCTCGGTCTCGGGGAGTTTCGCTACAATGAGTAGCATCCGGACTCGCCCGCCTTGCATATAACAACGATTTTATTACTAAAATACGCTAACTTCTAACATTTCTAATTATAATTTCATTTTTCAATCTTCTCTTCTATTCGTACATGATTTCCTATCACAACATATTTATAACAATGATGCACAAAGCAAATAACGCACGAAGTGGAACATTAGGTAGGTACCTAGTTAAAGTAATTTTGTTCAATTTTTTTATCAAGTACAATAATTTTGATTTAGCGTATAAACTTCCACTGATTCCTTATCAACTTTTACCTCACCGTGTAATAATAATTAAAAATTATACCTAAGTTAATCAGATGGCTGAATGAAACAAGCTTGCTTCATTGAAATTCAAAAGTATAGCTTTAGTTTATAAACATTCGATATCAGTCTATTATTTAATTGTCTCATAGTAGCTTATTCGAGATAAGAGGGTAAGGGCACCCCAGATAATATAAAATAATAAATTCAGACAGGGCGCGTGGCAGGATGCTGGCGACAAATGACGAGGCGGTCGCTTCGCGTGAAATTACAATTATCTCTGTATACTTTATACTGGCCACCCCTTCACTCATTATGCAAAGTCAATGTTTTAATTGTTAACAATGAATTAAGAGATAAATCTTCGGAACTCCACTCGGTATTCAATGATGTATATTTAAGTTTGGCTCTACCACTATCAATTTTTAATAATATTAAATTATGAAGTGATTTTTTAGGATCTTAGGATGTATAATACTTAAAGTCATCTTATTTTTTACGTGACTATATTACACAAATACATACATACATATATATATATATATATATATATATATATATATATATATATATATATATATATATATATATATATATATATATATATATATCGTGCGCTCGGCTCGTGCGTTGTTTATTAAAGTCTAACCTATTCGCTTCTGGTATTCACCGGCGCTACCGCGGCACTAACTTAAATGACAATAAACAAGTTCTTAAAATATTCTGAATTTTTTAATGTTTTATGGACTCTTAAGATATTTTATACGATCTGGCCTAATGTCGATGACCAAATCGTGAAACGTTGACGATTTAACGATCTGATCAAACTATGTTGGCCATTTCATGAAATGAGCAAATCTACGATATGGCCACGACATATACATAAAAAATAATCATACAAATGTCAACACACTATTAACAACAAACCTATTTATTGACAATTCTTTCAATGGATGTTTCTCATCAGCTCCGACCATCTCTATTCAGTATGTAGCAATTGTAGCATTATCAAATATTAGATCCCTTACATATGGTTCATCAGACGCGTCAATTTCGTAACTCAACAAGCCACCATGCGGGATCGCGTTATTGCTTTTTTATTAGTTTTTTCAATAACCCCCGCTTTGCAGTGTTTTTGCTGCGCGTGCGTCGCCGTGGGATAGGTCGCGGAGCGTCACTTGTTTATGCTGGTATTAGCATAATACGCTTATATAGCGCTTTGTTTAGCAATTGTCGCCGATATTTATAGCGTGTGAATTACAAATCGAATCATTTCCTGAATAAAGTTTATTGCTCTCGATTTTATAAATGTTTAGAGATCACTTCCGCGAATTCTGTTAATTAAAAGTTGGTTTAAAGGTCATCGCCGCTAGAATCGACAAAAGCACATTTGCATTTCTGCATTAACGTTTTCGGGGCAATAGCCAAATTATCATCGAATCGTAACGGTTGTGCGGTCGACCACTGATACCGAGACGCCCGTCTGTCCCACCCATTTTAATAACATTATGCAAACGTTGTGTTTATTGTAAAAGTAATATGCTGTATAACAGCATTCGGCAATAATAACAACAAACATTCTATAAACTTTGTGCTGAAATGTTCAAATTACAACGACTTGAACTTGATTTTAAATATTTGAACGTGCAAAACAATAAAAATAACTGGTAAAAGTTAAATAATTCCCACATACTCAGTAGGTACCCTTTGGATCATTGAATGATCAGTCATCGATATGCAAATGATTTAGTGAAGTGCACTCCACATGGGCCATTGAGACGCCGTGGCCTGGTAGGTACGTTGGCATTTCGCCGCCTTTGTTTCAAAAATACATGTCACTGAATAATGTAGAGAACATTTATAAATTAAAAATTTTTTTACGGATTGTAAAGGCGATTTATTAATTATATTATATCAGATGTTAATAAACTTTTAATTTCTGAACGTATAACACTCGCGTAAAATCAAACTTAAGAAAATACTATTGTAGAGCATAAGTTTTATTATCCTACTACTATTATAAAGGCGAAAGTTTGTAAGTATGGATGTATGGATGTTTGTTACTCTTTCACGCAAATACTACTGAACCGATTACAATGAAATTTAGCACACATATAGAGGGTAACTTGGATTAACACATAGGATAGGTTTTATTCCGGAAATCCCACGGGAACGGGAACTATGCGGGTTTTCCTTTGAAAACGCGGGCGAAGCCGCGGGCGGAAATCTAGTTTAATATAAAACTGTTTAACACAAGTTTTTACTTTTTACTAATTTGATAAAGTACAGATGTTAGATATTAAATGGCGTGTCATACAATAGGTATTAATATTTGAAATATCCTGGAATAGTGGTGAATGATCATTTCCCCTTTACTTAATACGTCGATATTAACAATGATCCGCGTGTGTCATACCATCATTATTAGATGAAGATTGACGTTATAGATTAATCGTTTAACGTGAGAAATTAGGTTTATTTGATATAATTTTTGAACTTTATAAGTAAAACCTTCATACCTACTCCTTTTGTACTATCTTTATCATGATAATGTGTCGACTCTACATTATGTCTGTATGTATTATTTTTTTGTTGTCAAATAAAGAATTTATTTATTATTTTATTATTATTTATTATGTAGAGCATACCTAGTTGAACTCAAACCACAGAATACATAATAGTAGCTAAACGCTACAGAACGGACACTCTCCGCCTCCCGCCAAAATTAAACTTACCTCACCCCGCGAGATCGTGATTAAAATGGGCCATATTTTTCTGCAAGGACGATACGCAACGAAGATTGACAACATTAATCAAATTGACTTAAAGTAATTTTATTATTTTGGATTTGTGATTATCGTTTTTCGTAGAAAATGGTTAGATATTGTGCTGTTTACGGATGTATTTCATCAGAAAAACGCGAATTTTTTTTTACGCAAGTCACAAATGTGCCAACCATAAAGCGTTAACACACACATTTGCAGTCTCTACAGTGTGACTGTCAAAACGATAATTTTGTATGGAGTGTCCGGGGTGTGCTCAAACTAAAATGTTTACCATAACATTATATTATATTTTATACTTTATGTATTATTATTAATATCTTAAGAAACGTATTTTTATATTATTTGCTGTATTTTATGATTCTCTGTATAACAGATTTAAGAGAAAACTCTGCTTTGAGTAAAATGTGTGTAAATTTTTAATGTGTGGATCGTATTACGGACGTAAACGTAAAATTCTGTGTAACAAAAAATATTGCACACAGCTTGGTCTATTTTTGAGTGCATTTTGCGCTATTTTGGCGTTCCCCACACAGGCAATATGTCAATGACCCTGTTTCGCGGCATTTGTTCACGTAAATTTGGTAAGTTTTGGAGCGCTCTATGGTAACGAACTAACGACGTAGTCAAATGTTTTCATGCTGCTAATCATTCTAGGGTTATTTCGATGTGTTTTACCATTTATACTTGATCATTTTTAGGTTTTGCAATTAATGTACCTATGTATAGTAAGTAGGTAAATAGTATTTTCATGTTTGTTAAAAAAAAAACAGACAAAATAGCATCATACTTTTTAGCTTTGAATTAAATGACTAATGTAAAATTATTGATCGTACTAATGTATTATTTTTCTACAATTGCATGCAATTATTTGTACCATTATGGACATTGCAGTGTATTCTCTCGTTATTAAAATGTAAATATATTGTTAGAAAAGTATAATTTTTACTTAAGTCAACATTTCGGCCGATACAATGGCTTTTTTAAATTATTCGAAAGTAAATATATCTACTATGTTAAGTTAATGATAGAAAGCATATTAATTCGAGTTTTATGATAATTAACGAACTAACAGAATATTTTATTTCGATAGCACGACGCGAAGTTCAACGTTAGCATACAAAGAGCCTGGGTGAGGCTCAGCTTTTTATGAGCCGAATTCGGCTTTAATCTATAGAGGAGGCACACAAGGGCACGGTGCGTGGTATGCGCGCGCGCACTCACGCACACACGCGCGGCTGCCCTCCTCTGCGGGTGCAATTCGAACGCGCCGCGCCCCGCACTCTCGCCCGCACGCAATTGCACTGCACTCCGACGCGATGTGTGCGTAAAAAAGCGCACGGAGGTGCGGGGCACGGCGGCGGAGGACTGCGAGCGCCCGCTTGCAACCAACAGTCATCGCTAGACGCTCGGAAGAGCACACCGCCCCCACAGGGCGAACGACCACTAGCTTATCGCGATACAACCCCTTGTGCTACGAACTTTGTTCAGTGCTAATACGAATTTTTCACATGAAGTTTCACAACGCATGAGTTCTCGCCGAAACTGAAATTGGATCTTTCAAAACAATTAAAGGGTAAGTTTCTTAATATATAGTTACTGTTTTTATTTTTTTTTTAATAGGAGTTTTTTATTAAAAAAAAAATATTTATAAATATTCGCTGTTTTGTGCACATTCAATGTATTAAGTTTTTACCTATACTAGTTATATTAGCGAGTTTTGTTTATTTCAAAATCTATTTTATTTTATTTTATTTAAAACTCTAAGGCGACGGAATATAAAGTTAAAAGTGCAATAACAATTGAATGCGGTATAACATGTTAGGAGGGATCGCGTAGTCTTTCATCGGTTCCCTAAATTCGATGTACCTGCTGAATAAAAGGTAAAAGTCAATTTGGTAAGGAAGGGCTATAGCGATATATGTAAATGGGGTAGGGCGGGCAGTGGTTGAGTGTTCGAGCAGCGTTGAGCGGCGAGCGCACTGTCGGTTCGCACTTCGCACTTGGCGATCGTTAGCGGTGCGTGAGCTCTGAGTGCGTATGTGCACTGCGAGGCGCGAGTTTGTTTGGTTGTGTTCACTCACTGGACTTTGCTATGTATCCGGCTTCTTCATGTGACGGCGTTTTGCCAGGTTTGTTTTGTAGCAGCCAGTTTATAGCGTAGTTTGTTAACTTTATATTGCGGTTTGTTTTAATGTTGTTTTGCTATTCTATTATTTTATGGGTTTTAATGTTTTTGCATAGCATAACCGAAATTTATTTGAAACTAGCGGTCCGCCCCGGCTTCGCCCGTGGTACATATGAAAAATAGATGTTGGCCGATTCTCAGACTTATCCGATATGCACAGAAAATTTCATGAGAATCGGTCCAGCCGTTTTGGAGGAGTATGGTAACTAACATTGTGACACGGGAATTTTATATATAAGAATATTCGATAGGTAATATTATTTTGAAATCATCTCGTTATTTGCTTAGATTTTCTTAATCTAGAATTATGCCTGTATTAAAACTAAACATAATTTTAATATTCAATTCACTAGAATTTTGCACTGTTTTTGTTTAGTTTTTCAAAATAAATATTCATGTAAAAATTTCGGTATATAGTAGTATAAGTAAGTAGGTAGTAGAGGTGTTACATAAAAAATAAATAAAATTTTGTATAAACTTAATTCTTATATATTTAATTTATTTATTTTTAAACTACGTTTTTGTTGTTTTTGTCTAATAAGAATTTATTTTGATGCGTGTTTCCTATTAATGAATGCATCTCTTCAATGTTTCATTAACATATTTTCTTTTGTTCACAGAAGCTCAATTCAGAAAAATGGGTAGCAGCGAAGGTCAACAGACGTTTTGCTTAAAATGGAACCACCACAAGACAAATTTAGTAGAGATCCTAGAAGCGTTAATAAAAGTAGAGACGTACGTCGACTGCACGCTTGTAGTTGACGATCAAGTCACTTTTAAAGCTCACAGAGTTGTGCTGGCTGCAAACTCTCCATATTTCCAGTCGATCCTGGCAGACGTGCCAATGGATCACTGCAGTATACTATTCCCAGGTGTTAAAGATTTTGAAATGCGCGCACTGCTTGAATACATGTATACGGGTGAAGTAAATGTAACCCAAGCGCATATTCCGAGAATAATGAAAGTAGCGGAGCAGCTGGAAGTTAAAGGTTTGTTCGATATGACGGAGCTGCGGCGCCGCCCGGGTAGCAGTGAGCGAACTCCTGCTGCCTCGCCTCCCAGAGTCGTGCCCGCTGCGCCATCTAGCATTTCACCTCCGGTACAGATCAATCGCTGGCCGCCTCCGCCCACGGCACCTCTTCTCTCCGCAGCATACGATTCAGCGGATATGAACCCTTTAAAACGTAAAAAACTTTCAAGCATGCTAGCCACTCGTGATACTCCAATTTTAAGAAATGTTTTAGCCCAAAACACCTCAGTGGATTCATCTCAACCTATTTCCCTTGTATGCCATCCCGTGAGTCAGCATGAACCAACCCGCTTACATTCCAATGGCTCGGCACATGAATCTGAACGACCTGTGAGTCCTCAGCGTCCATTTGATTATCGTCCTCGAAGATTGTCATCAAGAGCATCGTCGCCTCATTATAATCGTTCAGACCGGTCTGAAGATGCTCACTCTCCCTACACAGAACGTTCATTTGAAGAAGAAAATCAACGCACTTACCATCCATCATCACCACCTACTAACTTTCAACAAGACGTAAGAGCCGGCTTAGCTCCATACGTGCCACCACAACAAAAGCCAGAATGGAAGCGATACAAGCAATACACACGATCAGATATAATGTCAGCAATTGAGTGCGTACGAAACGGAATGAGCGCATTGCAAGCTTCCCGTAAGTACGGAGTACCATCACGTACATTGTATGATAAAGTAAAGAAGCTTGGCATTACAACAAGTCGACCAATGAGTCGTGGTGTAAAGAGAGAATCTAATGGAGCTGCATTTCCTTATGGCTTAAGTGGTACGGGAGGTAATGACGATCACCCACCTACAACGCCACTCATTGATCCATCATTTCTCCAACAAGCTTTAGAAGGAGCAACAAGAGATGGAGGCCGGGAAGCTCTTCACGCTATGGCTCTCGCGGCAGCTGCTCATGCTGCTTTAACGCCACGAACTCCCCCAAGATCAGCACCGCAGTCTCCCCGTTCCCCACAACACGATGACGACCACGTTGAAGATCTTTCACTGGCAAGACGTCGCGATCCCGATCCACCATCTGGAGTGATCGTTCCACCTCGTAACTTTGCTCTCGATTGTAGCAGTGAAAGAGATTGAAAAGTTAAAGGCATTGTATAATACTGACAAGACTGATATAGGCGTACAAAGTTAGTTAAGACACTTATTTGTAGACTAAACTGGTAGGATGCGTCGCGCGCGAATAGTACATCGACCGGGCGCTCCGGCCGGGTAATTGCAATGGGCCCTGTAGCCACTTATCTTCTACCTCTTTTCTATTCTATTTATTTTCTAACGCCATTTAACCGAACAACGAAATCAAATTTCCGTTAGGCGGTATGGCGGTGTCTTGTGATTTTATGTTTGTTTTTTTCTTCAGTAGTTTTTTTTTATGTTTTATAACATTTACGTCTCTGTTAATAGAATAGTCTATAAGTTAGGAATAACTAGTTTGTAAGGTTATGTCAGTTGGAGCGGTAACCGTTAGGGCTAGGAAGGCAGCGCCGGCCTGGCCGTGCACCTCTGGTAGGTCCGCCTAGACGAGTTATTGTGCAATTTGTTGTCCGCGACTGTGATGTTTATAGACTGAAACGCCGCCATTACCTCACGCTCGCTATAGTTTTGACTCTAGTCCACGGCACCGCACGTTACAAACTTGGTTTAATAAACTAATATGCAATTATAGTTTGGACCGTGCGACTGTGACGCTCATTATAGATACATTGAGTAGCGATGTTTTACATTTAATAGTAAATATTCCCTAAGTTAAAGTTTAGATAAATATAACAATTGTTTTCATTTTGCCATATCTGTTTATTGTTAAAAGTTCATCTTTGAAAGTAATTGATTTGCACAAGCACGGTCGTTCTTATTAGTATTAGGAGTTTCATATTAGCTAAGAATGCTCAATGTACTATGTATTTATATGAAACAATTGTTTGCAATACCGTTGAATACGTAATTATATACCTAATAATTATTATTCGTAGGTGTTAATGTGGTTGCAGATTTGTTACATTGTAGTTATTAGATGGTTCGGCGTACCTTGTGAATAGTTGTATCTTATAAACACTGTACTTTAACAAATCTTCCTCAATACATTTTTGGTAGAAATCATTTAAATATTTATTTATTAAATCTGTTGTACGTCAAACATTGTGTTCAAGTAAAATATTTTATGTTAATTCTGTCACTATTATTTAAGTTAAATATATTATGTACCAACTAAGTATACCTAATTACTTATTATTTTATATTTTTTGGAAGACTGATTTGTTACTTTAGTCTAGTTTGACAATGCCATAGATACGTTTTATAAATGTTTGCATATTGTTTAAATTAGGGTGATCACGTTTTGAGTGTGTAGACACTAAAATATCACGATTTTGTGCCTTGTTTGTTGATATCGAGATGTTTTGTGGACATTCCAGTAGATTCACTTTGTGCTGTTTTTTTATTAAAACACGATTAAGGCACTTATTTTGTGAATTTGTAGATTTTAAATTAAATTAACAGATTTAAATATACCTAGAAATTATTTTAAATAATAGTTTCTCTTGTCGAATTCCTAATCATTATACCTCATTTTAGCTTTTATTGGATATTATGTGATTGTAAAATAATACTTTTGTGCCTATGAATATTAATTAAGCTGGTGTAGTAAACAACATCTATAATTAAACTCAAGTCTTAAGTACTTTTATAGTTGGTTATGTATAGTATAAATTCAATTACTGAGTGTAGTTTAAATCAAATGGAGTTTGTTTACGTTGTAACTACATAATAAGATTAATAAGAACTCTATCTATATTTACAAATAATATAATGTTATATAAATACAAAATAAACTTTTAATTGAAGATAATTTTTTATTATAAACCACCTGAATTTATATTAGATACAAATGCTACCCTAAGGTACTAAAAGAAACTTTTTTGAAGTGAGAAGTCAGATGATATATTAACTACCTACTTAATATATAGCCCTACTACCTACCTTATAGATAGGTAATATACTACAAGTAAAGAATTTAGTTAGACTTTTATAATAAAATAAGATAAAACATGACTAAAGATTAAAAAAATGAACACTAAGAAACTAACTTGGCGTGAAAGGATGCGGGATCGAATCCCGCCTCGTGATCGAATTTTTTCTATTCTTTTTAGATTTATAACTAAAAAACTAGGAAGGTAATTAATCATTTTGTGCCTAGACAGTTATTGATAATTGGTAAAACAATTATTTACAGAAACATTGATGATTAAATTGAAGAATGTAGTCCTACCATAGTAAAAATTTAGTACGTATGTACCTAATCTGTTGTCCTAGTATAATATTATTATAAAGGCGAAAGTTTATAAGAATGTATCTATAATGTTTGTATTATATGTAATATTTGTTACCTACTTTTTCACGGGAAAACTACTGACCGGATTTTGATGAAACAAAAGATGAAGAAAAAGTGATGTATGTAGCTTAGAAATACCAGCTTTTGCCTGTGGGTGAAACCGCCCGGAACAGCTAGTTTATAATCTTTTGTATGTATGTGGCTAGAAGGAATCTTCAGAATTTCTGATCCAATCATGAAAATTTTCTCACTAATAGAAAGCTACACTGTTCAGGAGCGTCCGACTTTTCATGGGTGATCCAGAGCGGAGGCGGGCCAAGCGGCTAGTATTATTTAAATTTAAAATACGTACCGACCTACTAGCTTGGTTTTCCGAATGATAAATATTATTTCATAGATTGAACAAAGATTTTTAAGCTCATTTTACATTAGCACAGAGATAGAATAACTCAACGGCGAAATTTTAATTTTTATTTGGGTGATTATACAAAAATGGGGTAACTTGATGTCATCAGCCAATTTAAACAAAGTCTTATTATATTTTATTCAAATAACAATATATTTTAAAACAATGAAGCGTCCTTTATTTGGTCACTCAATTTCACTTCTTTATTTAAAATACAAATGAGTAAAAAAAATAAATTAATACTTCAAACGTCAGTACTTTGGCATGTCACAACTCCGAAAACCAACAATCAAGTGACTATCGTTTAAACATTATCATCGATTTAAGAAAACTTACTAATTCACTACAATCTTTGATGTACATAGTATTATATACTACAACTTTCATAACGCAATGTTTTCCATTTTATTTAAAAAATAAAATTAAACTTTGTCATCGTTTTCACTAGTCAGTCCGTTGTATGTTTTTTAAATTTGAAATTCTCGCTAAATATCACCAAGTCGAGGTCAAATCCCTGTCTAAGTATTAATGTTGGTAATGAAGTAACTTGTGCACCGCATATTTTGACGGCCGTCATAACTGTATCAGCGCATGGGTTGTGTTTGTCCTCTAAACTCGTGCTGGGCCAGTCAAAATTTCAGTCCTATGGTGAGTCGTTATTTTATTGTTAATCTGATTTTTATTTTCATTTATAAATGGTTAACTATGATTTGTAAAAATATAGTTTATTGATATTAGAAATTAGGCAAAAAAATATAATTTGTGATTATAACCTCATATTAAGTCCCTTTTCATCAATCCGCTGGCATCAGTCCTTTGTCAGATATCGCGCCAGAGGACTGACGCGATCCCATAGTACTGATGATTCTATCGTTTTTTGAGAACTTTTCTCTTGATTGATATTGGTATAAGCATTTCTATTTTATATTTCAGTTTAAAACATCATGCGCCACGCTAAAAGAAACTAAATTTGACTAGGGAAGAAACATTTAAAAAAGAGTAGCAAAGAAAAGAGCTATTGAAACAAACTACTAATAATTTTATTAAAAAGATCTTATTTTATTTTAATTATTGATTTTGATGCTTTCAGGGCATAGCTTTTTATATTTATCAGATAAATACGTATATATATAATACTGTGAAGTAAAATTACCTCAAAATAACATAAAAGTTAATTAATATGCTTAACAACATTATAAAAATGTCAAGGGGCTCTTATGAAAACTCAGATGAGACTTCCATTCGAGCCTTTGGTTTTTAATTTTATTGTAATTAGTACTTTTAACATAAATATTGTTAGATTTTTAGGGCTCCGAACTTCAAAAGGAAAAAGCAGAACCCTTATAGGATCACTTTGTTGTCCGTTTGTCTGTTAAGACGTTTTTTTTGAAACGCGTGGAGGTATCAATCTGAAATTTATATTGGATACTCAAGATTAAGAACCCTTGGGGCTGTAAAAAAATCAAACTTATAACGCAACGCAATCAAAAGATATCTACATCCGTTAATACTGCAAATTTCCGCAAAATTCAATATTCGCATGGGAATAAAAAACACACAGGATGCTTGCCGTGTATACAGTCTACTATAAACTATATAGTCTACTTGGTAAATAGCAACGTCTTATAACACATATAAAGGTAAATTGCTAAAAGTGTAAATTTTAAGTTACAAACATAATAAAAAATAGGTTTGTTAGGAGTCCAACTCGCACTTGGCCGTTTTTTTGTTTCTATTGTTTGTGAATTACTTGAAATATTAAGTAAAACGAAGTCAAAGTAGTAAAAGTTAAGTAAGAGAGTAAGAATATCACGTTGCGTTAAATGTCAGAAGGCTGGTTTGAAAATTGAGACATTGTTATTTCCCAGTATCACATATTATTAATTATCATTTTTAAACGTAACTAAGTGATTTTAATACTTTGCCATTATTAAAACTGAGAGATTTGTAGTAATATTCATTGAATTTCTTTAAGAATGTTACAATATTGTGTTTTTTATCAGTACCGTGTTAGCCTCGTCAGTCCCCTGGAGGCCAAATCCAGAAAATTTCAAATATCTCACAATCTACTTAAAAAAGTGGCTGGCCCGATTTGGTACAATATATTCATTAGATTAGCTATCATATACACCCTAATTTGTAACAATCTGATATAAAAAATATAGTAAACAAAATATCCTCAAAAGTTACCCCATTTTTGTATAATCACCCATTTACACATTCGATGTTCGAAGGAAGCCATCTATCGGGGTAATTATGAAACAATCAACAATGTTACAACAAAACATTGCTAGATGTCACTAGTACAAATTCCAGTGATTTATTCATAAAAATAAGACAGTTTTAATTAGGTTAATCATTTTGCACATATGTTAATCAATATTTTAAATATAAAAGAAAATAAATATATGAATGATGCAATATTATGTCATGATCTGCGTCTTACTAACATAATATTTCAAAACGAATCTTACTCGGATGACGTAATATCGCACCACCGAAGAAAAGCCTTCTGATTGGCTGTAAAATAGATTGTCAAAATAATGAAAATAGCGAGCGGAAGTAAACACTGATGGAATTGTTTTTTTATGTGTAATTTTGAATGATTTACTATAATAATTACTCAGTTTTAAAATTAATCTAAAGTAAAGTAAGACTAAAAATGGATTCTGATGAGCCTTTAATGAATACTGATGTATTTAATGTTAATGATATCGCAGAGATTGAGGGTGAGTAATATATTGGCTTAGTAATTTTTTATAAATTTTTCTTATATATAAACTCTTAAATGCCTTTTTAATTTGTTATAATTCCAGACTTTCTCAGCGGCTGTGATGGAGATTTTATGGTTAAGCTTGAAGAAGAGCTTGCATTGATTGACAACGACATTGATTTAATCGATGTTGATACGAAATTTACTGCAAATGCTTCACCTAAGGTTTCCCCATATCCAAACAGAACAGGAAATCCTCTAGTGTCGCAGTATTCTCAGAGCACTAAATCTTCAGTACAGACACCACAACCTAAAAGAAGTCCTGTATTGGGAGTTTATGGAAGAGAAGAATCATATAATTTGCCGCTTACGAAAGAAAGCACTCCCATCCCCGATAAGACACCATGTGTAACAACACAGGCGCCTGCTCAAACACCAATGATTGTACAACAAGTGGTACAGCATCCACTTTACGTTAACCTAACTCATGGAAGTTTACAACAGCTGCCTGATGGAAGAACTTCGCTGGTGCAGCTAGATGGAGTTCAACAGATAAATGACACACATAAACCTCAAACGACTCAGCCCTTGTTACTACCCAATAATGCAAAAGGAGTTACACCAGTAATAATAAAGAGCAGTGATGCAAATTTTTCTCCTGTATTATTGCAATCAAATATAATTAGCCCAGAAACTCAGACACTTATGTATACAAGTGCCCCAATACAAGGTAAGAAATTGCAAGGTGAACTCAAATCGCAGATGTTTTGTTAGTTATAATAAACAAATATACAAGTTGCAATACACAAAATTTTTGTCTCCTCTGAAACAGCTTTTTTATAAAATAACTAGTCATAACTGTGATATTTTTATGAGTTTCAGGAACTCAAGGAACAAAAGCCAGCAATGAAAACAGACCAATACATACATTTTTCACAAGTAATAATGGGCCAACTTTATTAACGACAGGCATTCCAGTTGTATTGGATGGTGATAAAATCTCCTTTAATCAGTCAAACTCAGCTCCGCCCAAAGTTAAGGAGGTGAAAAGGAGTGCCCATAATGCCATAGAAAGACGCTATAGAACTAGTATCAATGACAGAATAGTAGAACTTAAGAATATGTTAGTTGGTGAAGAGGCAAAGGTATGTGAATGTTTTTTAAGTTTTAATAATTTAAATCCACATGCTATTTTTGATACCATTGTATGAGTTTGACTCTGATGTTTGAAGTTAAAATATAATTGCTGTTTTTGAACACATCATGTTATTGAACTGTAGAAGAGTAGTTCTGACTTTTTAGATATGATAACTTAATTAAATAAATTTGGTGAGGCGCAATTCAAATCCGTGTCTTTTGTGGTACTTCTTTTTCTATTCTTAAAAATTTCTCAACATAAGTTATAAATATTGTATTTTATAATTGCAGTTAAATAAATCTGCTATATTAAGGAAAACAATTGAGTACATTAAGTACTTACAAAATCAGAATGCTAGATTGAAGCAGGAGAATGTCGCTCTCAAACTGGCATGCCAGAAATCGGGAGTGAAAGATGTTGGATTTGAAGGAGCATACACTCCTCCACATAGTGATGTTTCATCGCCTTACCACTCTCCTCATGGTATTGATAGTGATTCTCCATCGTCACCAGAATTTAAGGTATTTTTGTAATTTTTTAATAAAAAATTAAAAAAAAATCCCTTTTTGACAACTTCATTAAATTAAGCAATACATTTTTTATATTGATTTCATACTAGATTCCAATTTTCATGTGTAAATAAAAAATCAGAAAAAAAAAAAATAGGTTTAGGTGATTTTTAATATCTTACAAAGCAATGAATTTGTTGTTCATTTCTTTTAACCAATATTTTTGTATGTATTTTTAGGCCGACGAAAAATACTCAAAAATAGTGATGGGAATGGGTGATCATTCTCGCTTGGCTCTGTGTGCTTTCATGGTTGGGTTGATAGCTTTCAATCCATTTAGTGCCTTCTTTGGAAGCTTCATGTTAGACTCACAACAAACGGATTATAGTTCAAGATTTGATCAAAGAAGAATACTGTCTGATGATAACTTGAGTGAGTATTGAAATTACATTTTTATAGCTGACTTATTGTAATTAACATTTAACACTTATAAAAAAAATATTGGCTATTTATTCTGCAAGGAGTAATAAGTATTCATCAGTATTGTGTGAATATATGTATGTCTTTAATTAAAATGGACACGGATGATAAGCAATAATTTATGTTATTTTTGTTAATTTTCAGATTCAAGTGGATCTGGTTGGGGAATGTGGTTATTTAACATATTTTTAATATATCTCGTGAATTTCATACTTCTCAGCGGCTGTCTTATTAAGCTCTTAGTATATGGTGACTCTGTACCTAAATCACAGTCAAAAGAGGCTGGACTATTTTACAAACACAAGCGCCTAGCGGATAATCATCTGAAAAAGGTACTTTTGCTTTACATAATATTTTCTAATTGCTTTTTATTGTGTTGTATTAGTCTTGCGTGCTTAAAATATCATAAAGTAATAGTGTGATGCATGTGTGTATATTTTCATAGTGTTTTTTTTTTATTAAGATATTCTGATGTATTTTTGTACAAAAATGTAATTGAAATATATTTTCAGGGTGACCTAACAAATGCTCGATTAGAACTTCACCAATCGCTAGCGGCTTGTGGTAAAAGTGTGCAATCAGGAGAACAAGGAAAGGCCAAATTTTCCGCCTTGGCTGCGGCGATTTTGAGACAAATTCTACAAAGACTTCCCCTTGGCGGCTTTTTGGCACGACGCGCTGGCGATTTATTTAGTGACAGGTTTGACTGTGGTTTACATTTTTTTTGGTACAAAACTGATCTTGCACTTTATAATATCCCTTTTTCTAATCAGCACCATTACAATAATTTTATATCTGATCACTTTTAAATTTAAATCAAAATTTTCATGATTTTTTTACATTTGCTACACATTTTCCTGAAATTTTAGTGCTAATAATAATAGTAATAATTTTTCGCAACAGCCCAGCTCGAAGAGCGACCAAGCACTGGGCAGCGGAGGTCTCAAGTGTTTCCCATCGCCTCGCCCAATTGGAACTATTGTCAAACCACAGCGGTCGCAGCGAACGTGTCTTATTGGCGTTACAAGCTGTGAATCTAGCTGAAGTAACGGGTGACAAACAGCTTCTAGCCGATACTTATATAACTGCTGCATTGGTTTTCAAGGATTATATGCCGAAGATCGGAAATTGGTTATGTGGGTAAGTCACTTAATGGAATTGAAAAAGAAAATATCTGTAATTATTTATTTATGGTATGTCAATTCTATACCGTTACTATCGTCTATTACAACAAACACTTTCACCAACATTTATCACTTACAAAATGTATAATTTAAACACAGCTATTCAGCATTCATACAATAAATTAATCTCTATTTTTTCAAGTATCTAGGTGGTCGACATAATTTTCTTTTTCTAATTGTACTTTGAAGAAAAAAAAATTGCTCCATTTGCCCAGACTTTTTTTACCACATCTATCATTGCAGTTACTACCTGGGCGCGTGCAGCATAATATGGCGCGGCGAGTGGGGCGTGCGCGTGCGCTGGGCGGCGAGCGCGCGCGGGCAGCGCTTCCTGCGCACGCGGCGCTGGGCGTACGGCCCCGACCCCGCGCTCTTCTCGCGCATCCCCTGCCCCGCCGACCCGCTCGCGTACGCCATGCGGGTCAGTGCTGCCAAACGATAAATAAAAAAAGCGTGTGTGCCGAACACACGTGTTAGAAGTGAAACTTCAATAGTGTAGGAATACATTTACGAATGATTTTTTGTTCTTACATGATGCCAAACCTGCGCACATTGTTACACGATGAATTATCACAAATGTGAGTAACCCGGGTAAGACATCGAGGCCTATTTAAAGAACAAGAAAAAAAGAGCGTGTGTGCCGAGCACCTTTGACAAGATTCAAAGATACCAAAATCGTCGCCTTACTCCATGATGTGACGGTATTGCCATGACGTGACCTTTAAAGTTTACTCTCAACAAGTTTCAAATTATTAAAAAAAGAAAGTTGGAAAATTGACAATAATTATCATAAAAAAAATATGCATAAGCACTTAATTTTTTTAGTATGAATGATAGTTACATGTCCTGTTAGGGTCCTGTCTGTAAGGTTCAACAAACGGGACGGAATAACAAGTACACGTATATTACATACGAAACAGAATAAGTATTTAAATAATTCCGTAACACAACCTCTTTTCAGGCATACCACCTTGAGCTCTTGCAGAAGAGTCTGCACATGTTGCTATGTGCGGACGAACGCAGCAACACTCGAGACGTGCTCGATACCGTCAAGTTGATCACTGAAGACGTGTCCGCTGATTCACCACAACACACTGGTAAGTGTTTGTGTTTGTACTTGACACTTTAGTAGAGAGTAGACCTGGGGTTGGGATTTAGGAACCTTAGGATAGTTATTAAAATTTTTTGGCCAGCTTTTAAATGTGTTTAAGGGGAGGCTCCCTAAATTTTATGTGAATTTGCATTAATATTCTGAAACAGGCACATATATACAATCAAAATGAAACTTTAGTATATGATTTATTGGGTTTTTTTCTTTCGATGTACAAGACAGTTACGTAATTGTAACATTTTCGCTCGATTCATTTTTTATTCAAAAATTATGCCTTTTTTAAGGATTATTACATTTTTTTAAAGATTTACTTGGACTTTATGTCTAAAATAAATGTTAACAGTAAGAAAATAGAGTTTACTATCGAATCCCAAGATATTTTTTCTCTAGATCAATTATTACTTTAGTTATAAACGAAATAAGAATTGAGACTTACTTTTCGAGCTCGAACGCGATCAAAGAGCGCACGCGATATTCAACTTTATTACGGCTGTTTTAGCGTCTAGTACCGTAACCGGTCTCTCAGTGAAAGAAATTATGTTAGTGAGCCTCCTCTTAAAAGTGTTGGTGATTCTAATAAGTTATCCTTTACATGTCAATAATGTAAAATTATATCAGTGATCCTGAAATTGAAGATCAAATTATAATGATAGAAAGATGAACTAAATACAATTAAAAGGGATGTTGGTGCGTGGTTCGTGAAGTTGCGTTAATGCTAGAAAATTTGGAAATTTTTTATCTGTATTAAGAGAATGATTAAGCATTAATCCTGTGTAGTGTATATAGATTAGTATTCTTACTGAATAACAGTGTAATAAGATAAATGTTTAAACAGTGATATTACCCACAACTTTAAAACTAGGTTGTTGGGACCCAGTGATGGAATGGTGGGCGAATATAGTGGGCGTGGCGGCCACGTGGCTGCTCGCTGACGTCAGCAAAGCAGCGGATATCGGCGACAGACTGAACATGTTGCCCGAACCCTTGGCTAATTGCGAAGATCCATTACCTGGGTAAGTGTAGTGTAAACCCTTGAAATCTTCTAAAATCAACTCTTATTTATTTTACATTTTTATTTATTTAGCACCCAAACAATTACCACTTATATATGTCGTGGCCATATCGTAGATTTGCTCATTTCATGAAATGGCCAACATAGTTTGATCAGATCGTTAAATCGTCAACGTTTCACGATTTGGTCATCGACATTTGGCCAGATCGTATAAAATATCTTAGAGAGTCAATAAAACATTAAAAAATTCAGAATATTTTAAGAACTTGTTTATTGTCATTTAAGTTAGTGCCTCGGTAGCGCCGGCGAATACCAGAAGCGAATGGTTTTTTCAATAGAAAACAGTTAGGTTAGGTTAGGTTAGACTTTAATAAACAATGCACGAGCCGAGCGAGCAAAGCGAGCGTGCCGCGGCAGCGGCCGGCGAGTGCCAGAAGCGATTCGCTTTTTAAAAAAGAAACAAAAATGGTCGCATTTCGTGAAATGGCCATCCACGTTTGGCCAGATCGACGATCTGGCCAAATGTGGATGACCAAATCGTGAAACGTTGACGATTTAACGATCTGGCCAAACTAAATTGGCCATTTCATGAAATGGGCAAATCTACGATATGGCCACGACATATACAAAATATAAAAGTAAAATATTATATCAGCTGAGGTTCTAATGATTTAAATCTTTAAATACATTAACAGATAAAAAATAGCTACAAATACGAGCTTAATAAGTGAAACTATACATAATATACAAGATACAAAAAGACGTAGAAAACTAACAAGCCAATATTGAATTACATAAAGATTAAGAGATTCTATTATTCGGGAAATTGCTCTTATACGATTTTAAGCTACCGTAAATTAAATAGAAGTTATTAATATTTGCTATATTTATTACTAGCTGCTCCGCGCGGTTTCACCCCCGTGGCTCCACTCCTGTTGGTCGTAGCGTGATGATATATAGCCTATAGCCTTCCTCGATAGATGAGCTATTTAACACCGAAAGAATTTTTCAAATCGGACCAGTAGTTCCCGAGATTAGCGCGTTCAAACAAACAAACAAACTCTTCAGCTTTATAATATTAGTATAGATTCGGTTGTTAACTTAACATACACAGATTATTACAAATCACTTTAATCATAAAGTAGAAGTAAAACTTACAATACAGTATCGGCCAACATTAAAATAACAACTGAGACAATCCTCACCTCGCTGATGAGTTAGAAATTCTAATTGGTTTTATGTTTATTAAACACGACCGTGATGTTTATACTTATCGTATTAATAACTATTGTCTTTCGTTGTATAAACATAAAATATATCTATTGTGCTATCGATTTATAGAGCGCTCCACATGGCGTACAAAAGTCGGCGCGGTCTCTTGAGCTTGGCGCAGTGTCGAGATGAACGGTCCATCAAGAAGACCTCTGAGACGATACTTAAGGTAAATTAATTTGTTGTTTAAATTCAAAGCCTATATTTAAATCTTAGGACTTACGCATTATATTATACTAGCTGCTCCGCGCGGTTTCACCCCCGTGGCTCCACTCCTGTTGATCGTAGCGTGATGATATATACCCTGGGCCTATAGCATTCCTCGATAAATGAGCTATCTAACACCGAAAGAATTTTTCAAATCGGACCAGTACTTCCCGAGATTATTGCGTTCAAAACAAACAAACAAACAAACAAACTCTTCAGCTTTATAATATTAGTATAGATTTAACTATCATTCCGCCCGCGGCTTCGCCCGCTTTGTCTAAATCATTATTTCTATAAAACACAAACGAAAATCCGTTGCGTAGTTTTATTAAAGACTAGCTGTGCCCCGCGGTTTTACCCGCGTTAATCCACTCCTGTTGGTCTTAGCGTGATGATATAAAAGCCTATAGCTTTCCTCGATAAATGGGCTATCAAAAAGTAGTTCCTGTGATTAGCGCGTTCAGACAAACATACAAACAAACTCTTCCTTTGTTTATAATATTAAGTATAGATTTAAACAAACATAGGGACAGACAGACAGTTACAGCAACTTTGTTTTATACTTTGTAACATTTCTAAGTAATCAAATAAATATGGTTTATATTTTCAGGTATGCGACATCGCGGGAGCCAAGTTAGCTGATTCGTTGGCATATTACTGCTGCAAGAAACCCACACAACTTATGCTGGTAAGTGGTACCTATTTTAAAAGCATTACTTGCACACAATAAACTATTCTACCATAAGCATTTTTTTATTATTTATTATTATCAGCCAGAACCTTTGATTGTAGTTTTTATTTTATTTTATTTAAGTTGAATTGATTAAGGGATATACATAAATAATAAGGGATAAAACTATTTTTATAGATCCTTGGCGAGAGCCTTTATAGTTATTAGATTCTTCTTTTTACTTGTTTTAATTTTTTATGTTTGTTTATTTTTATTTTAGCACAGTTTTTATCACAATGCCTTTGAATACGAACAGCATTACTGTCTCGGGAGTGCATTGTAGTTGCATTGCACTTGTTTTATTTTGTGCAATATTACTACAAAGCAAATCTCGCGGCAGTTGAATTCGTCGCATGGATGAAGCTTATTTTTTTGCTTATTTTATTATTTTGCGCTTTGTAGTTTTAGATGTTTTTATTATTTATGTCATTCTGAGAGTATGTATATTGTATATGTGTAACAAATGATTTTTAACGCAAATTGAAAACAAAAAGGTACTTTTGTTCGTAATTTATACATGTGTTTGAATTCATAATAAGCAGTATTGCTATGATACGGATATTTCTTTGGTTTTAAATATTATAATGAAACTAAATGTCATGGTGAAAATTAACGTTTTGATGAACCTTTTGAAAGAGTTTGTGGTAGTGTTAGAAGTCAGACACTTTTTTGTGAGCAATATTTGCGTTAAAAATCTTAGTTAAACTACATATTAGATAAAGTTAATATTTTTAATTAAATAAATGTTCATTTCATAGTAGAAAGAAGCATGTATTGTATTTTTTTATTTTATTTCAAAGAAAATGATGTATCCGGTAATTTACAATTAGCCATATTTGTTTGTTGTAGTTTTGGTACTTATTATTGAAATATATTTTTATAGTTACGACTTTGATACCAATTTAACGTTATGTAAAATAATATTTAACTACAAATTTTATATTTCAGTTATGATTTTTTTTCCTAATTTTATTCCTTAGTGTTTGAACATTGAATTTATTTTTCAAATACACATTGTTTTATGTATACTCGTACTTTGTATGTTATATTGGATGGTAAACCGATAGTTAATTTTGGTTTTTATATGTTCGGTAGCGTAATCTAGTATCTAGATATCTTGTACATATATATAATACCCAATGTATTGTGTATTTATGTGTACATGGTACCTTATGTATAATGTTATTCTCGAATATACTCTCATATTCATTGAGATAATATTACTACGTATGGAGGAGACACCACGAACAAAATCTGTGCGCCATTTTTTTGCTCTAACAAGTTTTAAAAATTATTATCTAGTTAGGTACTTACCGATGAAAGTTATTCCTTTGCACTTTTCCGTATTATTTGTATTATTTGTGCAATATCGTAACACACACGAAGGCATATTTGATGCGTTTCACTTTAAAACAAATAAAAAATGAGCGTGCAGTTACGCCATATGGCGTATGTTGAGCGGAACATAAGTGACGTAGGCGGTGTCGTCTCCATATGTATATCTCAATGCTCATATTATATTATACACATATCTAGCTGATGCAAGTGCTATGCTGCGACTGGGTGCTGGAAGTGCGCGCGGGCGTGTGGGAGGCGGGCGGCGGCGGGCCCGCTCCGCCGGCTCAGCTCAAGGCTTTCCAGCGGGATCTGCACTCGCTGCGACGGCTGTCGCAAACGTTGCCGGTAATTGTGTGTTTGTGTGTGTGTGTGTGTGTGTGTGTGTGTGTGGAGAGGTAGATGTGTCTGTGTATGTGTGGAGAGGTGGATGAGTGTGTGTGCGTGCGTGCGTGCGGGTGTGTGTGTGCAAGTGTTTTTTTTTTTTTTTTTTTTTTATTGGTAATAGGGAAGCGCTTGACCACACGCGCCTGATGTTAAGCTGAGATGTGGTCTAAGATGGAACGCGCTTCCCTAGAAGGTACCTGTTCACTCTACGCTTGAAGACCCCCATACGCCTCGTCGGGCAACACAGACTCAGGAAGCATGTTTCAGTCCCTCGCGGTTCGGATAAAGAATGTACGTATACGTGTGTGTTGTCTGGTTTGTGCATTAAATGAATCTACTTTTTCTTCGTTCTACATATTTGATCATAGCATAAAGAGTCTGTCTGGCTGTCTTTCTTTTTCATTTTAAAATTAAAGCTACTTTGAATTATAAAGTAAACAAAAAATTTTTTATGTTCCTTACATTTACTACTTATTTAAAAGTTAAAAAATTACAAAATAAGCATAAATTATGGTTTTTGCTCGCACAAAAACTATAATTTATACTTTTCTTTACCATCGACTAATGGAAAGTCGACTTCTACAGACTAAAAAGGTATATTGAAGTGTAAAAGTATTATATTATTGTATATCTTTTTCTGTTCAAGTGGGTGACATCACGCGTGTTTCTACAATCGGCGGTATGTCGCATGATGGCGGGCGCCGCACCGAAACGCACGCAACAACTCCTCGACGGAAGTCTTAGACCGAGGATGAACAGATCTTCAATTATATGTGGAAAAGGTAATAAAGCCAAAAAATCACCCTTGTTATCTAAATTAAATTAAAAAATATATTCTAATTGCCCAGTGTTTTCCCAATATACAAGTGACTTTTTTATATTCATATTAACTATGTAATCCTTTATTGGACACATAAGTTCTAACCAAGGATTTAAAAATCACTTCTAAGAGAAATATATTTTAAGTACATATTATTATTATCTGTGTTTTTAGAGCGTGCACTCGAAAGTGGAGGTGGCGAGGGTGAAAGGGCGGTAGCTTTATACATGGCCTGTAAACACTTGCCGCCAGCGGTGTTGGCAGCGCCGGGAGAACGCGCGGGAATGCTTGCGCAAGCAGCTGCCACCTTGCAGAAAATTGGACACAGAAGCCGCCTACCACATTGTTACCATCTCATGAAATCTGTTGGAACGCTTCCTGCCGCGCCTTGATTGACGCCTTGTTTTAATATATTTTGTACTAGGAATTTAATATAGTAATAAATAATAAAGAATCAATAATTTAAATAAATAATGAGTATTGTTTTACGTGACAATTTCCAAATACCACGCCATATTATAATTTTCACTAATATTTAAAAGATTAAGCAACTACTAATCTATATTCAGAGTGAATTATGTAATGCCACCTTGAGGGAAAGTACGCTTAACACTGAATATCTGAATATAGACAAATTTCCTACAAATAATAAAATAACACGTAGTTTTATTGTATCGTTCTAAAGGGTCTGTTATGAGGATGATGTCCCTGTAATATACTCGATAAATCTAAATACTGGTCATGGGTTAAAATTTAACTATTGGTGTCTCCTCTTAATTATTTAAGTGCAGCGCCTACACCATAATTACGAGGTAATGATGTTATCACTGTGTGTTATCATTACAAAAAATTAGGTACAATCGAGTATTTACTTCCTAATGATAGCCACTCACGTACGCACGAATACACGAACCCACATGCCCAGTGCCCTTTAGGGCCGGCGCAGTTATAGCGAAGCGCAACGCAGCGCATTTTTCATTATTAAACTATTATCGACATTGTCTTATTTAAATTCAAAATCAAATAAGTAGTTTAGTGTATCGACTACAATTTCAAATGTCCAGCATTTGGGCGTATTCAGAAAGAAAGCTTGAAACTTATAAGCGCTTATAAGCGCTTATCGGCGCTTATCAGTGCTGGTAGCCCGCGCAGGAAAATATATGAACATGCGCCGATAAGCGCTGATCGGCGCCGACAAGTTTGTTGAAACTTGTTGGAACTTGTCGGCGCCGATCAGCGCTTATCGGCGCATGTTCATATATTTTCCTGCGCGGGTTACCAGCGCTGATAAGCGCCGATAAGCGCTTATAAGCGCTTATAAGCGCTTATAAGTTTCAAGCTTTCTTTCTGAATACGCCCTTTGTTATCGAACACAAGTGAGTGACCCGGGTTAAGACACTCCGTGTTTTCCAATTACAGCACTAGAGCGCATTATGCGGCATAATGCTTAACGTTGAATGTTTCAACTACAGCAACGCTTCGCACAATCGAGCACTCTTAAAAGTAATGCGCGTGAATTGATGCGTGCAATCGATTTATCGTTAGTAATTATTAATTGTTGGAAAAAAATTTAAAGCTTTCGTTTCATTGTAGTTTTTTCGAAATAATCAAAGTTAATTCAAATTGTGTTAAAAAAATAAATATAAGTATGGATGAAGGTACAAACATTGAAAAAAATGTTAATGAAATAATCAAAATCCAAATTACTTAAAATAACCGTAAATATTTTTCAACCAATTATTATGTATACAACTTTATTTACACATTAATGAGGTTATTGCTAACTCTATGAATATTTTTTTTTTCAACAGTGAACATAGCGCAACCTGCGTTGGTGCGTATCACGTTCCAATGAGGATGGCAAGATAAAACTAATCTCAGATGGCGCTGCGTACGGTTGTTCTTAATGGCGTCAGTTTGACAATCTTGAAGCGTGTAAACAAAGCAAAAAAAAACACATTCTGGGGAGACTACTGTCGATTATTCGACAACATGGATGCAAAACTGTATGCTACTTGGAGCGTACTTGAACTCAAAGCTGAGTTAAAGAGAAGAGGGGCCTCTGTAAAAGGAAGAAAAGCTGATTTAGTGGAAAGGTAGGACTCCTACAGAAAATTCTGTATGTTTGTTTTTGCATATGTCTAGGCCAACTTGGACCTTTGAAATCAATTCTCTTACAATGTTTGAACAATTAATATCATAACTGAGTAACTTATTATTCAATAGTTTGTAAATTTATTATGTTTTTCCTCATTTTTCTATGGTAGCAAAAGAATACAGTTGTGTAACTAATCTTAAGTATTTAAGTTAGAATTATTGAGGCTAAAGTAATTCAGGATTATATTTATACATACTAAGGCTATGGCTTATGGCTTTTTTAACTTTCAGGGCTATAGAGTGATGTTTAATAGTTTTTTTTTCCAGGTTGGAGCTGTATGACAAAAACTTTAACTTTAATACACCACAACTCTCTCCAAATCCAACGGAACCCTCTATTGTACTTCCACCACTGGAGATGTACCATGACATAAATAGTAACTCTTTGTTACCACCAATTGAAAGACAATTTATTAGATATTATTTTGAAAGGTAAATCTATAATTAATGGTTTTAATTTATTGTGATGATTGTTGCTATTTTACAATAATACTAAAGTTTTCTGTAATTTTGCAGATTCAACAAAAAAACCGATGCGTCAAAGAAATTATATGAAGCCAGATTCCTCTTATTGATGAGATCTGCATTTGTCGGTGGATACTTCTATATAAAAGGATTTGTCCAGAAGACAATGAAAAAACTTTCTTATCAAGTTGACATCAAGATAGATGACCAGGGTGGTATTGAGGAATGTCATTGTGAATGTCCTGCCGGAGCAGGTACTGAAGCACACTGCAAACATGTTGGTGTGGTATTATTTTCTATACTGCATATGCGCAAAGATAAAATAATATTAATAACAGAGTCACAAACGCAGCAATTCCAAACGTTCCACAGACCAAAAAGAATATTTACAGAAACTCCAGTTAAGGCTCAAAATCTTGTGAAACGAAGATACAGCAAAAATGTTATTTTTGAGGCATATCCTATGAATTCTATAGATAAAATAGCCTATAATAACAGAATTCGAAACCTTGTTCTGAATTTGAACTCTAACATGCCAATGAAACAACTGTATGGACCTGCTAACCCCATTGCATTTATACAAGATCATGATTATTTAAAAGATACTTCAGATGTGATGCTTTTGAAAAGCCTAAATTTATTACAAACTAGCGGTCCGCCCCGGCTTCGCCCGTGGTACATGTTTACGTTTTCTCTACATAACAACCATCCTCGTACTTCAAGGAATATAATAAAAAAAGAATTATCGAAATCGGTTCAGCCGTTCTCGAGTTATGCGTTTACCAACACATTTTGCGATTCATTTTTATATATAAAGATTACTGCAGATCAAATAAGAGAAATAGGAAACGAAACAAGAAATCAAAATTCTAACTGTCTTTGGTATGAATATCGTAGTTGTAGGATAACAGCCAGTGTTTTTCATACTGTTTGTAATCTAAGAGCACAATCTTTAGAATCATTTGCAAAACAGTTACTCAAACAAAAAAAAATTTCATCCAGAGCCACAGCGCATGGTCTAATAAATTAACCAAATGCACTGAAGAAATATTCAGAAACATATGGGCTGGTTCCTGTGCAGTGTGGCATGTTTATATCAAAAGATAGGCCCTACCTAAGTGCCTCACCAGATGCCTTACTTGGCGAAGATACTGTTTTAGAAATAAAATGCCCATATGTAAGCAGAAACAGGCTTATTAGTCCTGAAACTGTACCATACATTCAGACTCAAAATGGAGAACTGGTATTAAAAAAAACCTGTCCATATTATTTTCAAGTACAAGGACAAATGTATTGCAGTGGCAGAAAATTCTGCAATTTTAT
Source organism: Colias behrii (assembly GCA_029959065.1). Lineage (NCBI taxonomy): Eukaryota > Metazoa > Arthropoda > Insecta > Lepidoptera > Pieridae > Colias > Colias behrii. The sequence goes on along the minus strand of JARWMC010000005.1, from coordinate 6,707,109 downwards.
TATATATACTTTTAAAGACATGAAAGTAATTTATATTGAAAAAGATGAGGTATTCCTAAAAGACATGTTACTAAAATTAGATTATTTTTTCAATAATTATGTGAAGGCTGAAATCATAAATAAATATTTATATAAAGATTATTATAATAAAATAAAAACAGCTAAAATTTATTTATGAGTTTTATTTTATTTACAATGCACTCTCGGAAATTACACAACATTAAACATATAAAAAATATTTTCGAAGCTAACGGCACATAGTAAGCATTAAGGTCAGTTTTTAATATCTTATATGTCTTGGTTAATCCAATAAAGCGCTCTATATGTACACGTTGTGAGGCTATTTTCCTGTCATGTAAAAGAGCAAGACCTGGCAATTGAGCTTTCCCACGTAAGAAACTAGGTATATTTATACCAATATTTTTGGATGCAAATAGGTCCTGAACATTAAAGCCTCGGTCTGCCATTATACTATCTCCTTCATCGCACAATTTCAACAGCTTGCTTCTCTCAATCATTTGCCGATCACTAATTGAGCCACCAAAGCCCTCAGAACAATAGGATAACAATCCTCCAGGGGTAGAGCCCACTAAAAACTTTATTGTATTTTTATTTTTATAATTGCTAAAAGTAATTTGCTGTGATTTTGGGTCACTTGCTTTTGTGATGGGTATCTCTGTGCAGTCTATAATCACCCTTGTTGGCATTTTGTTTTCTTTATACTCTGCTGGCATGTAAAAATGAACAAGGTCTCTTTGAGGCCAATTGTCTATCATTGACCATAAGTCATTGACGAAGTTCACCCACGTGATGAAAATGTTTGAAACTTGTGTCTTACTGATACCAAACATTTTCGAAAGTTCAAGATCAGTACTTGCTCTTCGAAGTTTTATCAGCATCATAAGAAACTGATCTTCAGTTGAAACTCCACTTACCCCACTCCACCTGTATTTAAGATGATTTGCCATTGGCAGTAATGTTGATAGAACAAATTGAAATCTTTCATAATTTTCTAAGCTAGTGTAAAACTTTACTGACTCTTCACCGCTTAGTAAAATATCTGCTGAAAAAAGAGACAGCATTGTGGCAGTCTGAGTAGCAACTGATGATTGTTTATTTTGATTAACATTGTCACCACAATCAACAGGTGGATCAAGGGAAGAAATTTCTAACTCTCTTTGATATTCCATTATATATTGTGGATCTTGAGAAGTCGATGGCTGTGGGCCTGTAGATGTTGAAGGCTGTGGGTCACTTGAAGTAGATGAATGTTCACTTGATTGCTGTTGAAAAAGATCCTTTTGAAGGTTCCTTTTTGCATGTCTTTCGTCTCTTGCACAAGCACTGGCTGATATTTTTTTTTGGTTCCATGAAAAGAGACTCGGTACTGCGTCTTTCTTTAAAAACTTGTGTGCACAAGGCAAACCTAAAAACAAGATGAACAATAATTATGTTTTTTTTTGACATTGTGTAATGTTATTAATTTAGGTTTACAGAGATTTATCTTAAATGAAAGAACTAACGTTTATAACCTCAGAGCAATAAACCTATAGAGTTCTTATATTAAGACAGAACAAAATACATATTTTCTAATCTACTTACTCTTAGTCAATAACAGCATAAGTCAGATTGAGATAGCGATAGAGTATCTGCACTGTCTTCAAACGTAGCGCGCCGGCAGTCAGTTTGTTTTCCAACCAGCTGGTGGGCTCAGTGCGTCAAGTGTTTTTAACGAAATATTTAGAAAATATAAAGTGTATAGTGTTTCTTTTTATTTGTCAGTGTGCTAAAATGACTATTGTATGTTTAGCTACCGGCTATCACTAGTCGAATGGGAGTTTTGGATGAAAACAATGAAAAAATATCTTTCCATCGGTAAGTGATTTTCAGCAAATTGATAAATATTTATGTTTTAACCCTATTTGAAGGTTTTATCAAGCGCTTTTTTATAATTTTATGTTGTAACTGTAACATTTACCCACTTTATGGGGTTGTGGAATACAAAAGAATTAAATAATTTTTGAAAAATGTCACAATATTATCACGTTTGACATTTTGTTTACCACCGTAGTGTTGTAACACATCTAGCGTATATTATCGATTTATGACAAAAAATCTATTTCATATTAACGTTGATTTATTTATTTTGTTTCTTATATCAGATTTATATGTAGTTGTAGCAGGAAAATAAAAAATACCACGTGGTTGTTTTATTTGACTTATCTGTTTAGTTTGTTGTTTATTATTTTCTCTTTTAGATTATTAATAAATTCATTTTATTTTAGATTTCCAGAGCTAAATAAAAAATGGGTATAAAACATGAGACGAGTAGATTGGACGCCGTCGAAATTTGCTAGATTGTGTTCACTGCATTTCGAGCCTGCGTGTTATCAAGATGGATACTCTAGAAGAATTGTGCAATCTTACGCTTACGTTTTTTTTTGTTCCTGTAGATAATAAATACATTTGTGTGTGAGTGAATTTTTATTTGGAAATATTTTTACACATAAATTACTTTAAATGTGTAACTATGTGAAAATTAAACGGTTGATTAAATGACAGTTCTCATAGATGAGAAACTACTATTGAAATACATACTTAATATACATGCGTTTTCAAAGAAAAACCCGCATTCGCATAGTTCCCATTCCTGTGGGATTTACGGGATCAAAAGTAATTTTTCCAAATTTCATTGTAATCGGTTTAGTAGTATTCGCGTGAAAGAGTAACAAACATCCATCCTCACAAACTTTCGCTTTATTAGTAGGATGTAAGGAAAATGTTTTCTTTAAGACTGTCCTTTTATGAACTTGTTAAAATGCTGCATGATTCCTTCATGCTGACTGTGCCTTTGTCCTCACTCCTTTAACTTTATCATCATTTCCATCTTAATTTTAAATTAGTTACATTTCAAGTTTTAAAATTTATTTTATAATATACTAGCTTTCCGCCCGCGTTTTTAAAGAAAATCCCGCACAGTTCCCGTTCACGTGGGATTTCCGGGATATAACCTATCCTATGTGTGTATGTACAAAATTTCATTGTAATCGGTTCAGCAGTGAAAGAGAAAGTTATCCATTCTCGCATAATTTCGCATTTATTATATTCGTAGGATGAAACAAATAATGTATTCAACTGAAATTAATGATTAATTTTGTTTTTTTTTATTATTTATTATTTCACGAAACCGTAAATGCAAAATGCATTCACGATTTTATCGATTGAAGCACATCCCATCACTATCACCTTCTATCTATCTAAATACGTACCTATAGTAAAAATGGTGCCATGACTATGTTGAAACGTAGCTTGTAGTCTATAGCTATCTCATTCTTTCATACGACGTTTTCTTTAGATAGAGAGAAACAAATATATGTAAATTGTATACGCTCGATACAAGTACTCTATAGGTTTTATAACACTCACCTGTAGTCACACTTAATGATTGATAGTCATTTTCATGAAAATGATCTCGACATTACCTCGTCGTTTTTTTAGGCTCAAAGTTTTTAATCCTTACGGCAGCTATCCACTTTCTTCTTATAGTAGGATTTATTGGGAATTTGTGAATGCCAACGTTTTTACACCCAATTACACAACATTTAGTCATTTTGATGATATTTGTGAAGAAATTCTATATGATGCTATACAATTTGACAGATACTTTGGAACAATCAGTTCATTCTCCCTCTACGGAACAATCGTATACAGCGCCACTTTGACAGTTGTCTTCCCCATTAAGCATCAGCCGTAGAGGGAGAATGAACTATAGAGACGACATCGGCGTATACCCGAACGCTTAGATTAAAAGCCCGAACGAGATGGCGAATCCTTACGTCAATGTTGCCAACTATTACAAAAACTTTTTATCCGAAAAACTGGCAAAATATCTATAAATGTTTGGGTATTTTTTTGTAAGATAGGTTTATGAAGAAAAAGACAGATTTGAAAAGATTTTGTTATTTATTAACTTAACTAGCGACCCGCCCCGGCTTCGCACGGGTGCAATGCTGATACTAAATAGTAAATACACTACAGTTTTCGACTGTTCGCTTGTATTAGGTAGCTCAACAACATCCTGAAAAGATTAAGTTAGTTGAATCAGATAATACTAAGAACATCCATGTACAAAATAAAAGGTGTAAAAAAAAACGGTGACTAATCCAGGCTTCACACATTCATATGAGCCGTGTACACACACAACAACACCACATAAACTTCCTCTCCAAGGTATTTCGTGCAGTTCTAAAATAGTGCAGTGTCGTTGCTCGTGGGAAAGTGCAATGAAATTATTAATTTACCTTAAGACCTGGTCCATGGATTTTTGATTGTTGGGCAGTACTCAGTCGCTCAACAATAATATCCTAAAAAAATAAAATTTGATTAAGTAGAAATAGAAAATATACCCCTATAAAAATAAATTAATAACTTGTTTTGTTTATTATGTAGACGTAGCAACAAAATCGGTCTATGAATATTTAAACTACAACATTTAAATCCAAACTAAACGCATCACAAAAATTACTCACTGTTGTAAAAAGTGTTGGAATTGCATTGGGCATCAAATAGGTTTTTTTTTTCGTTTTTCGAAAATAACGCGACTCAAAATGTATAGAACATATTCTGTGACTTTTTCCTGGTAACCAGTTCTTCCTTCCGGTAGCTCGAATCCATCTGTTTAATGTACTTGTTTGTTTTGGAAACCTGAAAAACATATTTAATATTAAAAAACATTTCACGATTTTGGGGAAAATTTTACCCTGTACTGGTATCCCTAATGTTAATCACATGATTATACCATAAATTTGAAACTACGTAAAAACAAATGGCGTCCTGAACAACAAGAACACTTCGTAATTTAGTCGGATAACACAAAAAAATGTTTACGTCTATTTCGATGAAAATATTATATATTTGTAGATAATTTCACATTAGAGTTAATGAAAATGTATCAACTATATCCAGTTCTATAAAACAATATACTTCAAATAAGTTTACTTACGTGTGAAAGGTAATATTTGGTAATCTTCGTTCCGGCCGATTTTTACAACCAATCACACTACAACGCACCATATTTTCACTTAAAGTCGGATTAAAACAGATCACTGTCAACGTTTATTAAACTTTGAAGTCACTTAACAGCGAGAAAAAACAGAAAACTAGCAAAACAATGGACTGTAGCCGCTTGTTTGGGACAAACTGCCTTTGTCCCCAACAAAAGAAATCGCATAACATGAGAGAAACAAAAAACAATGTTTCTGTCTCGCTTGCTCTTGGCTTTATAGTCATAAGTGTATTTCTCTCACGCATTACTTGTCATTTTAGTGCCTCCTCTATAGTTCATTCTCCCTCTACGGCATCAGCATAATTCGGCATTGTGCGCCACTGAGTCGCATTATGCTCTGTAATTGGAAAACAGCCACTCATTCTTGATCGTTTCTTGATGTTGCTCTGTGTAGACTTACTTTTATGTCAATGTCAATGTTCACTAATTTTGAAGTCTATTATCTACGGAATATTGATTTTATAATCTATAGAAACTTTTGAAGATTTTTGTTTTGATTTTGTGTTTGAATTTAAAAATATTCACTTTTGTAAATCTAAAAATATCTAGAAGTGGTGTATAAAATTGATAAAGAACTTTCTATAATAATAATATATTATTGAACTTGAAATACACAGAAAATGGTAGGTACTTTATTATATTAAAATACGTTGTTATTCTAAAGCTAGTGATATTTTGTTATGGGAATTCATTCGTTTTTTAATTATCTTCAGGCGACGGTAGTAAATAATGGGACAAAAAAGCCAATTAATGCTAATAATCCACCTGCTGTTCGAAAAAAATCTGGTCCTAGATTTGAATTATCAGAAGAGCAAAACAGAGATATCAAGGAAGCTTTTGATTTATTTGATACCGAAAACACTGGAAAAATTGACACTAAGGAATTAAAAGTGGCTATTAGGGCATTAGGTTTTGAACCAAAAAAGGAGGAAATAAAAAAAATGATAGCTGAAATCGACAAGGGTGATGGAAAGGTGTCATTTGAAGATTTCCTTGAATTAATGACTGTAAAAATGGCTGAAAAGGATACTAAAGAAGAAATAATGAAAGCATTTAAACTATTTGATGATGATGAAACAGGTAAAGTGAAAAAAAAAGTTTTTGAGTAAATTATAAAGTAGAAGATTAGATACATATGAATTTTACTCAATATATTTAATATCAATTTGTTGTCTATTAGATATAGCTAAGTTTTGAATACCAAACTTTCCAATAACTAGGCTTTCACTCTGACTATTTAGTATTTTTATCAATCAAAAATATTGGTTATTCATACCTATTTTAGCCAAGTAGAATGTCAGTACAAATCAAGCAATGTTTTTAAATAAAATTGTTGTATGTGTAGAACTTCTCGGAAACAGGTTCACCAATTTTTATTTTATGTAAATTTTATATATATTTAAGAAATGGTTAATCATTTTTAAACCCCTAAGCAAAATAATTTTGAATTTGAATTTTTGATTTTGAATCAATAATCTGTCCACAGGAAAAATTTCATTTAAAAATCTTAAGCGAGTTGCAAAAGAATTGGGTGAAAATTTAACAGATGAGGAATTACATGAAATGATAGATGAAGCGGATAGAGATGGTGACGGAGAAATTAATCAAGAAGAATTCTTACGTATTATGAAGAAAACAAGTCTCTATTAGACAATCTTATATTATAATTGAAGCACACAAAGAAATATAAAGCACACATAAATATTGATAATGAGTCGTGTTAAAAAGATTAACTGAAATCTGTTTTGGAGACAAATATTATTAATTTATTGATAACTCTTGGCTTTATGAAAGACTGTTCTTATTCATTTACTTAAGTAATTTTAATGTCAGCATTTGTTTTAAAAATGTACATATTATAATCATTAGTTTTGCATTATACATACATTCTACTTGTTTTTATAAAATAATTTTCTGAAGGATTAAATGTTAAGTTATTTTTATGCAAAATTAAATGAGAAGTATACTTAAGAAAATAAATATTTTGAAATCTGTAAGATAGTCAATGACTTTTGTTTTATCTTATTCCAAAATAAATTATTCTTATTGCAACATGGTCATAAAAGTTACTACACATATTGCATATTTTCCATACATTCAAAATCATTAAGTAGTCTTGATAATTATATCTTAAATCTTAAATGGGAAATTTAAAAAATAAAATTTAAAAAATACAAAAATTATATTGTAAAAAAGAGATTCATTTAGATAATATATATTTCTACATAGGAACATTAAACAGTTCGTTCAACAACTGTGCCTTCTGGTTGTCCAAAATATGCTTTTTGACACATTTTAACAAACAGTCCAATTTCAACCACACCAGGAATCATTTTAATTTGAGTGCTAACTTTCTCCCAGTCCATATCTTGGTTTGTAAACATCCAGTCCAATAAAAAGTTTCCATTATCTGTAACTACTGGCCCTGCTTTCGCTATTGCACTACGTAATTTAATTTCACCGCCAAACATTCCAATAATTTTATTTTTTATTGGCACATATGCCATAGGAATAACTTCAATTGGTATTCCTTTTTTATATCTGTCTCCTAATTTCTGAGAATCTTTAGTATAATCTGCTATAACAATAAGTTTCTTAGAACATGAGGCAACAATTTTCTCCTGTAGTAAACAGCCCCCTCCTCCTTTTATCAATGTCATATTAGCATCAACTTCGTCAGCTCCATCAATTGTAACATCAATAACAGAATTAGTTTCAAGTTCTCCTAGGGTGAGGTTATGTTTTATGATTAATTGTTTCGCTTGAAATGAGGTTGGAATGCAAACTACCTTTAAATTTTCTGTTTCGACTCTTTCTGCAAGACGCTGTACGGCATAAACTACAGTGGAACCACTTCCCACGCCAAAAATACAGTCTTTTTTTACGAATTCATCAACAGCACGATAAGCCGCCACCTGTTTAGCTTGTTCGAGCGACATTTTCCCAGTTTTATTGCTATGATTTATCGTTACGTATCCACTTTTACCAAAGTAATGGCGTAATTCTCTTAGCAAAAGACTTGATAACATTCGTACATCTATTATTAGATAATGATAATTTTAGCCCTACAAAAATATATATAAGTACCTACTTGTTTTATCAAAACGTAGAGGGAGAATCTACGTATCAAAACGATACCCCATTAGCCAGTATGTACAGATGAAGTACCGAAGTTAACAGTTAACACTCTATTATTTATGGAGTATAGACTATACTTAAACATAAGTTGTTAAAGCTAAACAATCGCAATTTATAGTATATACAGTCATAATTAGTTTTTATGATGTTAGCTCTTATTTTATTTCATTCATACGTTCTTCTCTTCACTACGGTGTTTACAATAATTGGACTTTGGTTAACACTTAACGAATAACGATTGTCATTTGTCAAAATTAAAAACATCATCCATGACAAATGACACTTGCCAGTGATACCAACCTGTGTAATTTTGTTTCCCCCAAGCGTCTGTTTTGGGGATAACTCCTAACTTTTAACTAATTTATAATGAATTGTTTATCGGGCATTACGAAGTCTTTACATGAAAATTGTTGTTAAGAAAAATATATTTCAATATTAAGCATTAGTATTTGAGTAACTTTATTATTGTTTATAATTGTCTTGAGAAGACCAACTTATATAGAGCACAACGATCCGAGCACACGTGTCAGAAGTGAAACTTCTTTGGCAAGATAGGTACCAAAATCTTCGACTTACTCCATGACGTAACGCGATCTAATACTCTGAACGCGAAGTTTCACTTCAAAAAGTTAAATTTAGTTGGGAAAATACTTAGGATTTTTTGGAAATGTCATGTCATTATTACACTTGAAGAAAATTATGCATTCCTTGGTCAATGGTCAAAAATCTTCACAATGAAAAAAACTAGTCCTCGACATTTTGGCATTATATATTAAATTTTGTAATGTTTTATTAAAAATGTAAATTATTATGTATTTCTAAAGTTATCTTGGGAGCCAACAAAAATCAAAATTAACAAAACATCAAAATTAATTGCAAATTTCGATATTTTAAGCAATAAACCATGAATTTTGGGCCAAAGCCCAAATGTTTTGAAATAATTATGAATGATGGTAATAAGAGTAGGTATAATTAATATCTACAGGATTCACACATTCACTGTTAAAAGTCATTTGATATTAATTATTAACTAGCTGTGCCCCGTGGTTTCACCCGCACGAGTGAATGAGTTTTTCCTTTTAATCCTAATGTTCCTGTGGGAATATCGGTATAAAAATAGCTAATAGCTAACTTGTTATAACAACAGCTATCTGTCAGTGAAAGTCACGTCAAAATCGGTCCAGTCGTTACTGAGATTAGTCGTAACAAACAGACAGAGAGACAAAAATTGTAAAAATTACTATTTTGGTATTCATCCACATGTATTTAGAAGATATCGCATATTTCAATCTAAGATTTCAATATTCAAAACAGACATCCAAACCAGCTGTCCCGACAAATGTTGTCCTTTCTTCGCGCGTAGTTTTTTTCTTAATTTAGGCGCAAATTTCGTAAATTTTCTTTCGTAATAGGTATCCTTCTCCCGATATTAAAGAACCCAACATAAAAAGAACTATCAAAATCGTTCTCTTGTTGTCACTTGTAAAGCAGGGGCCCTAGTCTGTACAAATTAGTCGGTAATTACCGATAACTAATTTATAGTCCCGTCTTCAGCAATGAAAATGATGTCACTTAATACCTCTCCCCAATTTGATGGAAGTATTATTCGACCAAGCCAACTAGACGCTCGGGTGGAATGCGGCCTCCCCGCCCGCTTACCGCCTCAGGTACCGCGTTCGCCTTAGTACGGTTCGCAGCATCGACGCATTATTTCTGTACTTTTTATTGTTAATCGTAAAGTTAGTTCTAGGTGGTATGAAAATTGATAACTATGTTCAAGTTGTATATTCTAGTATTTTTATATGTAGAACACGTGTTTCGTAAGGGTACAATTAAACAGTGTGAATAAATAAATATTATTATTTTGGTGTTTTTATTAAATCAATTTCATATACGACGGTGATACTAATAATTTATTATTTATTAGTATATATATATTTCTATACATTGAATATTAGTGATAAAACTGATTTGAATAAACTGTTTTGAGTGCATTTATAGATTTGAGGTTATTTGTCGGTATGTATTTAATTTAATTTATGTAATTATGTAATTTATTTACATCGTGAATTAAAAATTATTACATTATCTAAAAAATATTTTTTTTTTGCTATCTGTACCCGAGACATGGGCGGGTGACGTCACAGTTGAAAAGGGTCTAGTTGGCTTGGTCACGTAGTATACAATAGATACATATTTGTTTATAATTTTTATTCTTCACAAAACTTTCCGTTATGCGTCAAAATATTTATATAATAATAGCCTTGTAGCAATGCATTTTTATTTTTTATCTAAATTAATAACATCATTATTTCAATTCCGTAGATATATGAAAAATAAATAAAATATAGATTTCATGGATTTGGAAAATCATTTCTTTGCAACACATTCGAATATTGTCAAAACAAATTATTCTTTGACATTGTCAATCGTTATGATACCGACGTTTGATCTCGACAAGATCTCGAAGGCCCTTCTCCCATTACGCTACCGGTATCCTACACGTCCGCGACTAGTTTAATTGGTCGCTTTTGCGTCGCGTTTCACGCGTATCTCTTCGGTAGAAAGATAAAAAATTCTTATCATCATGTTGTAGTTCTCGTGCGGCTATAAAAACTACAATTTATGTTTTTTCAATATATGGATGAATCCTGCAGTACCTACTTCCTACTTTTACGTCGTCACTGGAATCGCTCGACATAGCGTCCGTCTACAAAAACGAGGCACGATAATGATGAATTTAGTCATCTTTCAGTCGCATAATATGTGAGCATCGGGTAGCGAGCAAATATCTAACTAGTATTCTACTCGAGTATCGTATTCTAGAAGTATCGTAATGGGAGAAGGGCCTTACGGTTTGTGTGGATTTGTAGATACGGTTGATAATGTCGGAAAAATTATAGATTATTATAATTTTATAATAAAAAAGATATTTCAAACTTCCGATGCTACATGATTTAACGCAATATTGTTTTCTCTTATTTAAAGTTATTGCAATTAAAATAAAATAAACAAATAATGTTTTATTTTTAAGATGGTTTCAAAATTTTATTGAAAATGTTAAGAAGCCTCTTATATTATATTAAATCAGGGGTTCCCAACCTTTTTTTGTCTACTGCCCACTTTAAGAATAAATTATTTTTTAACGCCCCCCTTTTTAAACATACTTAAAAAACGCTAAGTACTTATAACTGATTATTGAAACGCAACTTTATAGTAGAGTATCTTTTATTGAAAATAAAACAAACATAATCAATTCTTATATAAAAACTAATGTGAAGGTTGAATCTGATGCTGTTCAATAAGTTTGTTGATATCAGGTTCCAATTTACTCAAAAACAGCCGCAAGTCGCCACGTTCGGTAACACGCAAACGATTTCTCTTTTTAGTAAGCAGCGTTGCCACAGCACTAAATCCACGTTCACACAAATATGACGATGGGAATGCTATCAAGAATCGTTGAACAATTGACCACAATCCAGGGTACAATTGTGGGGTCGGTTTTTGTAGCCAAAATTCTTGATATCCATTTTTAAACTTGATTTTTGTTTCTTCGTTTGTTGTCAATTCTATAAGTTCTTCTTCCAGCTGAGGTGACATTGCTGTGTTGACATTTGAAAACGGATCCAACACCCAGTCTGGTATTTCCAAGTTTAAAATGTCCTGGTATCGTTCGGTGAAGTCAATGTGGAGGTTTTCCAAATGTTGGCAGTAGGCAAACAAGTCGTCGTTACTGCAAAATACTGATAAATTCGGAAAATTGTGAAACTCACGTCTGCCCATATTCTTTTTGTGCAGAAGCAGTTTGGCTGCGAAAGCAGCAACGACATTTTTTGTTTTAATTAAATTTAGTTCATCGCCTTGCAGTTGGAGGTTCATGTCGTTGAACAGTTTATACAGGTCTGTCATGTAAGCTATATCATTCTTTGATGTTATGAGATTGTTGCGCAGTTCTGTATCTTTAGTTTCCAAGAACTCTATCACAGAGTCAAACAGGTTGTAAAATCGAATCAGACAATTGCCTCTTGACAGCCAACGAACTTCAGTATGAAGCAACAAACGGTTGAAATCTTCGTCATTAGTAGCACAAAGCTGATGAAATAATCTATCATTCAAAGAGCTGCTACGGATTTTATTGACTGCTTTGATGACATATTGCAGTGATTGAAATAGTCGTCTATTAAGTTTCTAGCAACCAAATGTTGTCTATGAATAACGCAATGTATAGCAAGGACATCTGGAATTTTATTCTTTAAGTACGCTATGAAGCCTTTATGGCGCCCTGTCATAGCCGGAGCGCCATCCGTAGCAACTGATATAATATTTTTCAAAGGAATCTCTTTCTCTTCACAAAACTTTTCCAATGTATTGAATATGGTTTCGCCTTTTGTATCTGTCTCCAAATTTCTGGCAAACAATAGTTCTTCACGTATTTTCTCATCTTTAATAAACCTCCCGTAAGATAGCAACAACGCTTCATTAGTTGGTAAAGTGGACTCATCGAGCTGAATTGAGAATTGACTAGTCCTCAGATGATTGCACAATGATTCTTCAATGTTTTCAGCCATTTCATCAATTCGTCTTTGCACAGAATTATTACTCAAAGGAATTTTTCGGATAATATCTGCGGCCGGTTTATGAAGCACAGTAGTTATTACTTCCTTTATTGCTGGCAAAATTAACTCTTCTCCGATGTTGTGTGGTTTGCCTTTTTGAGCAATTAACAAAGAGATATTGTACGAAGCTCGAAGTCCGTCGTCATCTTGCTTAGCAGCCGCCGAAAATAGTTTTGATACACTTGGCTGAGTATTATGCTTCTTCTCTAGGTCTTGAAAATATGCTACATTCTTGTCTTTCTTATCTGGATGCATTTTATTCAAATGATCTTGCAGTCTTGAAGGCTTCATTGCTTCGTTCGAAAATGTTTTTAGACATAGAAGACACAAAGGCGACGACGGGTTTGTGGGATTTTCAATAAATCCGAATTTAGTATATTCCGCAGAGTATTGCCGTCTCTTCTTTTTTACTTCCGACATTGTTTTGTTTTGAGAAATACGTAAGTGTTGAAATCAAGTACTGCTTATCTATTATGCGCGAAACCGCAAATGAAAATAAAATAAATTTACGTCGTTTATATAGGATTGCATAAGCAGCACGCACCAACAGGAATAAGACATCAAACGTGCATAAACTCGTTTATCTCATTCGACGCCCAATCGTACTCGACAAGCAAGAACAAGTATTATAGAACCAGCCGATTGATACAGGAATGTACAAATCGGATTATTTAACAAAAACTTGTTAAAACATGATTGCCCGCGGTCTATTATATCGAACCGATTTTGAGCTATATCTTAATTAATATTAGTTGATGTTCACAAGATGTCGACTCTCGAAGTCGAGAGCTCAGTCGGTTTCTAAGAGTCTTCCTAGCTAGGTAGATGAAATTATAAATCGACCCCAAAGCCCTACACAACGCCCCCTTTTTTTTCTGGGTCTCTTACCGCCCCCCTTTAGGCCTGCAGCGCCCACAAGGGGGCGTTATCGCCCACGTTGGGAAAGACTGTATTAAATAAATATTAAAATATGTAGTGTACTGCTGTCTGCATTTATTCAGCCTAAATTATTGCATTCATATTCGATTAATTTCTTTCTGAACTTCTAGGATAATAAAATTATACAGATGAATACAAATAAAAAACGATCGAATTAAGAAAAAAAATTATTAGAAAAATTTGATTTAACAGTTTATAATAGCGTAGTTGAAAATTTGGCTCAAAACCATCATCTCTCATCAACATAATTCTAGTAACTTGTTCATCTGTAAATTATAAAATTTATAGATAAATATTTATATTTAACACATAAATAATTACCCGTGAACCGCTAAATCAATTGCATATATTCATCCTTTGCTTATTAACTGTAATAAAATATACAATGATGCACATAATATAATATATGTAATAATACAAGCTAAAAATACAAGTGATACAAATTATCCGTTCCGTCCTTAGTTTTAGTTCCGTCCGTTTCTATAATGTCTTAAAGATTTCTCGAAAGGCTTCGAATTGAGCAGAATTATCTTGTAGAGCTTTTAGAGTCTTTTGATTAGAATTTTATTGCACTTCACAAATAACAAAATATTAGTAATCTAAAACTAATAGCTTTAACTATATAAAAACATAACGCAGATTGATGTTTTCTTAGGATATTTGTTATCCCATAGATTTATAGGATTTTTAAGAACATAATTAAAAATTATCCTCTTGAAAACACAAAATTTATATTTATTTTGATAGAAATATTATTTTGATTGATTGATGTCAAATGTCAAAAAAGTAAATAAGGAGATTGCCATACATGGAATTTTGGATTCCATGAATATGTAATAAATAGAACATTAATTAAACGATTGATATAAAAAAATATCGAATTTGATTAAAATTAAATTAACTGCCATGTTTTTTATGCATAACATGTGCTTTTTTCATATGCAATTGTATTTGTAATAATGCGAAAAATTTATGTAACTAATTTTAATTTAGGTACTATATATTCCATAATATCAGGGTCAATTTCTTGGAAAAACAACACTAAATTTTTTAGGTCCATACTATAGTTACTGAACATCGTTAGTTACCGACCGTTTTCGGTCGAGATCGATGTCGATTAATGTGTCGAGACTACAGGGGCAGGTGATAGACGTACGAACTTTAAAATCGCGGTTTTAACGTTCGCGTACTTACTCGGCTCGACGTCGGTGACACACGTAGAGCTTGGTCGGTAGCTTCTCGCGTGTCACCGATATCGAATGTCGCTATGTCATCAACGGAGGGAATAAATAAATAAATATTTCAGGACAATTTTCACACACGGGACGATCTGATCCCCCTACTATAAGCTTTCGCTTGTGTTATGGAAACCAGATGGCTGATAAACATTCATATATATTTTTTATAAATACTTATATAGATAATTAACACCCAGACACGGAGTAAACATCTATATTCAACACACAAATATTTGCCCCGGGTGGGAATCGAACCCACGACCTCTGGCTTGGAAGGCAGGGCCACTGCCAACCAAGCCAACCGGTCAGATAACATTAAGCGTACTCAACACGCTTCAACATAGTTCCAACTATTGACTGAAATATTTTTGATCGAGATTCGAGACACAAGTTCAACCACGGCAGCGTCCGCGTCATCCAGATTAATATACATAAGGATAAATTTATACATTTAACATATTATTTCGTCTAATAATTATAATAAATAGCGAACATTTTATGGTGGAAATTCATAATATTAAGTGTACTTACGCAACACGCTTCATTAGTTCCCACTATTGATTTGAAAAATAGTTTTTTTCTAAAATGAAACATTTTTTATTATCGTTCGTCGTATTATTGTTCCTCGTAAATATATCTATAGCAGATCCGAAAGTATAGTAAGTTATATTTTTTATCGCATTAGACTAATTGTTAAGGCAACTTGTTTTTAAATACATATTTATTAAAACAGTGTACCGATATGTTAGAAATTTATATGTAGCTTTCCACTCGCGGCTTCGCTCGCGTAGTTGAAGAAAAACCCCGCATAGTTCCCGTTCCCGTCGGTTTTTCAGGATAAAACTTATTTTTTCATGTATCTTACTATTTTTGTACCAAATTTCATCCAAAGTGGTTGAGGAGTGAATAAGAGACAGACAGACAGACAGATAGAGTTATTATATCGAATTTATAATATTAGTTAGGTATGTACCTAACTAGTTTCTTTATTATATTATATCTAATAGGTATATCAGTTTTGCTTATTATACTAAGGAGTCCTTTTTGTCATTACTGACACGCTTTCCCAATTGTTTTTCAGTGGAAGATGGTGCTCTTGGCTTTTGGGATGTTATGTAAGTCAATATTAAATATACCTACATACCTCTGCTCACGCAACCTAAAATTTTTAATAAACATTTAAATTGTTAAATGAGTTTGCCAGAGAAAGGTTGAATTGTGTATCTTCGTAATAAGTATTACGCAAAGGTGACTTATTTGGGTCATTGTCAAATTTTGCGCAGGTAAACGTAACTGCAGATTTCAAAAATGTGAAAAAGAAAATATTTTAAAATTGAACTTTTCTTTATGCCTGTGCCTGTTAAAACAACTGAAGTAGGGTTTATTTAAGTTGGCCGCGATGTTTAGCTAATAATTTAAGATTTATTTCAGATTTAGTGCGTCAGGGTGGTGCAAAAAATACAACTCTGTTATCATTATACTTTACCTTTTATCATAAAATTAAATAAGCCAGTCGCACATATTTTGGCTTTTATATTAATTACAGTCTTATATTTTATAATTATATCTTATAATCACCATTAGAAGTACAAGCTTTTTTTAAGTTTTACAGTAATTCATTTAAAGTTTTAGTCAACTCTGTTACTTTATGAATAATAACAAACCTTAAATTCTACACAACTCCATGAAATATCTATAAATTAACAGCTAATTACAACATATAACCGCTTCATTAACTGGCAAATTAACCTATTGTAATATAGCAGTATTATATTGAATAGCTTTTCCTAAATTTCGTAAATATGTTCTTTAATCTTCGGGACACGAAAATAACAGAGTTGTAACACAGTAACTTAGTTGTTCTTTTTGTACTATAAGTGAATAAATTGCATACTCTTGATATGTTTTCACGTTCGAAAAGATTGATTTTGGTTTTTAAAACATTTTTCTTACATGTGGGCTGATTTTTTTCATATGAAACTTTGATCCACAGCAAGACACTCTTTTATAATTTGTATTTCCTGCCTAGAGAATTTAACGGCCTTCTTGTCAAATATTTTATCAATAGCATACTTTTCCTTCCGATTCTTAATTTTTTCATGGCGTTTTTTAATAGTTTTTACTGGATTTACTGGATTGCCGTCCTTATTTTTAGACTTTTTTCGTTTTTCTCTGTTGCATTGTTTTTAATACGTCTCGTATCTCTTGTTAACTGTTTGTAATTGTTACTTCAATTTTATATAATCTGTAAATAACTGCGATATGTTTCTCTTAACTTGCTTGCTGCTCAGCTAGCGTGAGAAGCATTTTAAGGGCGTTAATAACGGCAGAATATCCTGTAACAATATCTTCAAGGTTACATTTAATTATATATGATTTATTTGCATATAACAACTAAAAATTACTTTAGGAAACCGATTATTAAGAAAAAAAAATATTACAAATATAAAATTTCAAACAAAAGTTAAAGAATACATGCTTACTCAACTCTGTTACCATGAGCTAAGTAACAGAATGATGATAACAGAGTTGTAAATTTTACATTCTAAAAGACATAAATCATAGAATAATGCATTTAGTTATTTTTTTATTTCAAATTGAGCATAATTACCCCTTAAACAACAAATCGAACGTAAAATAATAGAAAAAAACGGTTTTACTTACGTTAATAGGGAGGTAACAATGTTGATGCGGAATAAAAACACGCGGCACGTTCAGCGCCATGCGGTCGACTGAAATTCAATGTACCCCTCCCCCCGACCTAACGAACGACCACAATGGCTGCAGAAACCTTGCTCAAGCTAATAGAAAGTCGAAAACAGCGCCACCTCTATTTTGAGTAATTATTTATTTAGTAACATAGCACACGATAGTTATATAGTTATATATATATAGCACACGATTCTAAACACTACGTGGGACAAAGTTAAAAAATTTTTTATAAAATAAATTTTAGCACTGATCGGTTTTAAAATCTACTCTTAGAAATATTTACAATATTCTGTTTATAGTAATATTTTAATTGATGTGAGTTGGTATATTGGAAATTGTAGTTATTTTATATTTTCTGTAACGAAGTGCTACTTGGGACAGGTCAAATTTGTATGGAAAACCCTTCTGTTACCAGAAAAAACCACAATGTTACTTTAAAAAATAAAATAAAAAATTAAAAATAGGCCTTTCTTTTATTAATATATTATTAGTAATGCGATTAAGTTTGTATTTGCTGAAAGTTTTGAGTGACAGTTAACTTTTTAATGGTATAGAAGTAAAAAAGTTTTGAGGGACAAGTTTACCTGCGCAAAATTTGACAATGACCCATTTATGAACGTACAGCTCAAACTACTGGACCGATAAGGTATAAAGTTGGTAAGCAGCTGATTGCCACAAAGATTTAGGCATCTTTTAAGGATTTTGATAAATTCTACCCCCAATGATATAGCAAAGGGGGGGGGGGGGTTAGATTGTACCATTTATTTTGACCCCGAAATTACAAATATTAATTATTATCTACTCAATTTTTTTCAGCGCTGAGTCTATTACATTATAATACTTTTATATAATACTTTTTTTAATATTTCAGGAAGAGGTAATAGATTATAGCGACTGTGAAGAATATTTTATTGGAAATGGATATGACAATTACAACAATATTGTGGTCAGCAATAAATAGAAGTACTTAATTATGATTATTAAAGTGAAAATATTAATTTAGATTATGACAAATTAATGTATTTTGGACCTTACTAATACAAGAAATACAACAACGGTTTTATTTAAATTGATATTTTCTTTCTATTGATAGATTTCCATCTTGTATAATAAAATCTACAAATATAACTTAAATATTTAAATAAAACCATTTGGATGGATTTATACTGGGACGTTTTTTTAATATTTTGAGTTTCCTTGCATCGCCGTGGTTAGATATATCCATGTTTGGATATATTCAAAGTAAAGTTCTAATTAATTCCCTATTATCTAAAACAGGATAAAATGACTGTCAATTCGATGCCCATACCTATATAGTTTTTACCGTAAATATTATCTGAAAACTACAACAATTGAGAGATAAGCATTATAATAATATGTAGAGGCTACTCTTTTTAACCGACTTCAAAAAAAAAAGAAGGAAGTTATCAATTCGGCCGGTATGTTTTTTTTTATGTATGTAGACCGATTACTCCGAGGTTTCTGAACCGATTTACGTGATTCTTTTTTTGTTCGATGCGGGATGGTGTCGAATTGGTCCCATAAAAATTTTATTCGGATAGGCCCAGTAGTCTATTTTATGAGCATTTTTGTCTGTACTTGTAAATGTAGCAAGTAACTTTGATTCACTTCCCGGTAACCGATTGAGCTGAAATTTTGTATACGTATGTAAATTGGATGGCGATGAAACATTATCATGACATAGAGCTGATTTGATGATGGAATCGGAAGGTGGCCATAGGAATTCAGTAATATATTGACTCGACTTTATCGAGTTTGGGCTCGTTTGATTCGTGTTGAAAAATACACTAAAAAGTATTAAATAAAAATAACTACGTTAAAAACAACCGATCCCGTGCACGGGATTAATACTAAGTGCTTAGTGCTTGGCACCGACTTCAAACCTATTTAATAAATAGCACATCTAAATAATATGTAGTAATTAATAATAATATCAAATATTTTTTATTTTTTACTTTTCCGTTTTTGAAGTCGGTTGTTTTTAACGTAGTTATTTTTATTCAATGTGAAGTTGAAGTTATTTAATTGGAATTGATAATAATAGCAGGATAACCATTTTCACAAAATAAATTAAGTTTCAGTACAAAATAGAAATAAAAATTTATATCCAATTTTTAAAACTATTTTATATGTAACATCTAAGTATGTAACAATAAAAATAAAAGCATATGTGAAATAAAAATATTTTCTGTATCCTTTCAAACTAATTTCCAACCGTAAGGAATGACCGATAATTTTGATTCTACATAATATTATAATAAAACATATAATATGTATGAAAAACATTTATTTCATAAAAACACATACATTTTTTTTTCATAGGTACTTAGAAAATTGAAATAAAAAATAATTTTAGGCAGTAGGATATCTTATGCTAACATTAAATGTAATCAAAACTAAACGAAATTATTTTCCATATGTGTAGTTAATTATAATTTAGTGTATTTATGGCTTAAAATTGTTTATGTCATATTTCTCGTTCAAAATTTTTGTGCAATTCCTACTAGAACGTCATTAAAAACTTATTTTATAAAGTGAAAATCGTTTGTATTGCCTTCTCCATTTCCAGCGAACACGAAAGTTTTGGCTATTGGTCCTGAACTTGTTATTTTCCTGTAGTAACTTGATGAAGATGACTGGAAAATTAAAATTTCATTGAGTAAATAAAGCTAAAATTGCAACAAGAATTTAGAGTAGGGAAATAGTGTAAGAGATATTATATTATTATAGGCAAAGAGTACAACGACGGTGCTGCCGCTGCCGCTCATCCGTATCTTCTTAAGTAAGTATTATGTACTGGCCCCGTGGTTTCTACGATCCTATTAGTCTTATTGATATAAAGCCTTTCTCGATAATTGGACTATCTAACAGTGAAATAATTTTTCAAACCGCATCCGTGGTTCCTGAGATTAGCGCGTTCAAGCAAACAAAACTCTTCATCTTTATAATATTTGTATAGATTCTGTATTACGTGAAGTTGACATTTTTTATATTTTTTTTTAATTTACATTATTATAACTGTTAAAAGTGAACAATATTAATTTTATTAATTCAAAATTACTAAAGAGCTAATCCAACCACGTCGTTGCGCTAATCATTATGCGTTTTTTCGATTTAACAATAGTTACCTGCTTCCAAAAAATTAATTTCAAATAGATCAAGTAAGTAGCATAAAAATACTGCCATGCCATCGAATCGGTTTCGAGAAAAACACAAAAAGTGGATAAACCCAGTAGAGATTTTACCTACTAACTCTTCAACCTCCAATGCAATAGACCGGCCTCGAAGCGCTTTTAACCTTTTAACATAATATTTTGGTCACGCTAACGATCAATATTAATGGACCAAAACCCATAATTTATAACTTTTATCATGTTAAAAAAACAAGATACAATTTTGTTTTAATATTTCATAGTTCGAACGAGTCTGATAAGTTTCCTTTTCTGTCCACATACCTAGTGTCTCTTTAGAAATACACTGCCTATCTATCGTTCCCACTCATAACTAAAAACCTAGTAGGATTAATTAAATATTCGTTAATATTTAATAATTTAAATAATAGGTACTTGTATAATTTTGTAATTCTTACTTGTTGACTGCTACTGGATTCTTCATATGTAAAATATGTATTGCGTTTTTCTCTTGGAATCTGGAAATGAGAAATAAAAATAAGATGTTTTAAAATTTTCTATTTGTGAAGGAAGTTAAAGTTAAACTGAAGCCAATGTGTGCTAGATGGCTCACCTAGATAGATAGAAGATGGACGTTAAAGCATAATATGTAATATAACATTTTGTTTTGTTTACATCCCTTTTTTTATGTCTCTCACGTTTAAATATAGGTCTTTGATTCTATTGCTTTCATAAAGGTTTATTTAAGGGGGCAAATGCCATCCACAAAATCGTTCACAAACTAACTACACGCTATCTCAATTCTTAGCGTACCTACCTATGATTCTATTTATATAATTGAATTGTTCTTTTTTAAGGGCTATCAGTAATTATTTTTGACTTTGATAGGAAATTCTTTTGCAGTGGTGAGGAACTTTCAGCTTTCGCGGTATCAACAGGTAATACTGCAGTACGGTAATACTTCTTAAGGTTAAATCGGAGACAAAAATTATTTTAAAAATTATTCGACGATTTTAGAGTATTCCATTACTTTATCAACATTAAATGCTAAAAATAACATACTTAATTAGCCACAATTCAAAAGTTAAGGATACAGGAAAATATGTTATAGTGATTATGCGTATATACCCGTTATAAGGAAAATAGTTTGCTAATTAATGACGTTTTCGATACAACGAACTCAAACGATTACAAATTATTAATGATTTAAATGACTTAATATTGTATAAAATGGTTTAAGAATACTTTCACAATTGAGTAGCTTATGTTATGTAAGTAACTATGTTTAAAAAGTATAAGTGGGTAAAATGGGTAACGTACAACGTGGTACAACTTATAGGTACCTTTACCTATAAGTTAAAAAAAAAATGTTTAGTCAAGATAACTTACCTCTGAATTTTGTATTCCGCTGTTGTGTTCAATTTTTCTGACAAAAAACAAACAACATTTTAAAGTTTTAAATGTTTATGTAAGATATTTATAAGATTTTTAACTATAAAAGTAAGTAAAACTTACTCAGGAGAAGGTCTGGCCTCTGCCAGAAACGCTATTAGTACACACAGATAAACTATCATCATTATTGTGTTCATGATTTTTATACTTCTTATATTAATAAAACTGCAAAAATTTTCTCGTCTTTACAAATGAAGCGATGAGGACAAACTGATTCTATATAATAAAACGTATGAACACACACATAGTAAACAAATACGTAGGTAAAGTTGTCTTAAAAAGATAATAATATAATCATACAAAGCTTACAAACTTGTTTCCCACGTTAGTGTAGCTATTTTTTGTGAAAACTATTAATCAATCCCTTAGGAGAGTAGATATAGGTAACCTAAAATTAGACTATCCATCATTAAATATAACTAAGTAAGTACCATTTCTTTAAAAAATATAAACAAATAAAACTTGAAATTTGTATAAGTACTTTAAGTTTTAAGAAGGTATCTTTTGTTCGCCTCTTACTTTTTACTACGATATCCTACATGCATTTTTGACCATCCACGCTTTTTTAACTATTGGTTATTTTAACATGAAGGATGTGATGTTTATTTTATACTAGCGGTCCGCCCCGGCTTCGCCCGTGGTACATATTTACGTTTTCTCTACATAAGAACCATCCTCGTACTTCAATGAATATAATAGAAAAGAATTATCGAAATCGATTCAGCCGTTCACACGTGATGCCGTGACAACGCGAAACGGGTGCAGACCCGCCGCCTTTTTATAGCTCCCGCCGCGAAGCGCGTCGAACGCGGCAACTGATACACAAAAATAATCCTTATGGCATGATTCTGTATTCACGCGCGATGACTTATAGCGTATTTCATGTATAACTTTGGTGTTTCTACACCGATTTACATGATTCTTTTACTATAACCTGCCCAGGAGTATGAAGAATAATTGTGCCAAATTTGGTTAAAATCCGTCGTGTAGTTTTTGTTTCTATAACGAATATACAGACAGACAGACAGACAGACAGACAGACAGACAGACAGACAAAAATTTTACTGATTGCATTTTTGGCATCAGTAGCGATCCCTTATCACCCCTTCATAGTTTTTTTTTTAAATATATTTCATGTACAGAATTGGCCTCTCTACAGATTTATTATAAGTACCTATAGATAATATAAAAGAAACATCACAATTTAAAATCTCTCTAAAAATTACATTTATATTTTTTTATAGTAAATTTTTCAATTTTCAATAGATATACTTACATTAAGCAATAAGAAAAAAAAAAATGACTTTATGTTTGGGCTTTGTTTTTCCGTCGCTACAGTTCGATTTTCAGTAGGGTACCCATAATATAAAAGAGCAGCTCCAGGATTCTTGATTTTTTTGTTATTGGAGATATTTAATTAATTTTAGGAAACGTTAGCACGTTGCAGTTGTTTCCACAATTACCTACCTACTAATTGAGCGTTGCTGTGCAATAACTTATTTTGATTATTATCTAAAAAAGAGGCAATTTATTTTTTCCTTCGGACTCGTGTGTGTGTCTATGTGCCCTACATACAAATGAATTGTAGTCATTGAAACGACAATATTTTGATTCATTACTAGAAGTACAGGAAGAAAATAAAATATTCCGATATTTATTTTTCAATTTTATTTTTTATTTTAATTAATATCAATAAATCAGGCTCTTATAATATAAGTTATCTATAATAACAAAATGCGTTTTTAGAGATTATCAGTACATTAAAGATATATATATATATATATATATATATATATATATATATATATATATATATATATAACACTTCAAGAGTAGAAATTTTGACTAAGATTTCTTTCTAAAAACTAAAAAAACGTACTTAATTTGTATTAAATACAAATACAATATATAATCGAAACTTCCTTAGATGAAGTCTCAAATTGGGGTCAAATTAACCTGGTCCAATTTAACCCCAATAAGACACAAGTCTGCGCATTTACCGCTAAGAAGAATCCCTTTATCGCGACTCCCATTTTTCAAAGTACTCCCCTAAAAGCCACAGCCAGTATCGGAATTCTTGGTCTCGAAATCACGAGTGATGTGCAGTTCTCTTGTCATCTGGAAGGAAAAGCTAAGTTAGCTTCCCAGAAATTAGGTGTACTCTGTAGAGCGGGGCAGTATTTCACTCCGAGCCATCGCCTTAACCTTTATAATGCGCAAGTCAGGCCGCATATGGAATACTGCTCCCATCTCTGGGCCGGTGCACCTCAACAGTATCTCCTTCCATTTGACCGAATCCAACGGAGAGCTGTGGGCCTCGTTGGCGAGCCAAGTCTAACCGATCGGCTTGATTCTTTAGCACTGCGTAGAGAAGTCGCCTCCTTATGCGTCTTCTACCGCATCTATCATGGGGAGTGCTCTGAAGAACTGTTTGGAACACTGCCTGCGGCTGAATTCCACCACCGTACAGCACGTCACAAGCTCAAATTCCATCCATACCATCTGGACAGCTGGCGATCAACAACAGTTCGCTTTAAAAGAAGCTTTTTGCCTCGTGCTACGGAAATTTGGAATCTGCTCCCGCGGGCAGTGTTTCCAATGAGTTACGATTTGGGGACCTTCAAGAAAAGAGCGTACACCTACCTTAAAGGCCGGCAACACACTCGCCATACCCCTGGTATTGTGGGTGCAAGTGGGCGACGATGTTCACTTAACATCAGGTGACCCGTCTGCTCGTTTGCCTGCTATTAACATAAAAAAAAAAAAATAGCACAACTAGCGTTAAACTACAAACTAAAAAAACTCTTGTTAAACGCTCTAGATCATGATCAGCGTGCGTGATATATCTATAGTTTTGAATCAATTCCGACGACAGTTTTCAAAGCTTTCTACCTCATTCAAATTTAAATAAATTATTTTATTTCTTGAAGTGGAAGTTGTTTGAATTGTATCGTCCATTTCCAGCCAACACGAAAGTTTTTGCTATTGGTCCTGAACTTGATATTTTCCTATAGTAACTCGATGAAGACGACTGAAAATAGAGAGAGAAATACATCAATAAATTAATAAAATATTGTAAATTAAGCATTGTTTTGATATCATTATTATGTTTAAATATGAAGGTATTAATTTTATATGATTCAAATAACTATAGAGTTCTTAGAGCGCGTTTTGAAAGCGCTTCTAAAAGATTGAAATGGAAAAAATAAAAAATATGTGAGTAGGTAATAGTCCGATAGTAATCTATGAAGATGCAGTGACAATAATATTAATATCATTCGTTCAAGTATTACATATTTAAATTTTAGTGTATAGTGTCGAAAATATAACAAAATATGATTAAGATATTTGCTAGTAAAATGAACTTACTTGATGACTGCTACTGGATTCTTCAAAAGTAAAGTAGGAGCCTCGCTTTATTCTAGGAAGCTGAAATGCAATAAATTTTTCTGATAAAAAATATGAAAGAAATTAACTATTAAATAATTTCCATTATTGATAATGTGCAGCTCTATGTTACTAGAATTTTTACAACAAGCACATACAAATTTAATTTTTTTAAACTCAATCATTTATCCAACTTAAATTTTAGAATTTGAAATTTTGAATGCATGTTTATTATAAACCAGGTATAGGATAAAGAAAAATTATATAAAATTAACAATTTGGCTGTTATTGTTGCAAAAATAACATGATTGGCTAAATGACAACAACCGGTTTGAAGGTTGAACAGGGAAATATGTAAACGGACAAAGATGCGACTTGGAATTCCAAATGTTGGAGTGAACATTACCCGCTGCACTTGAGTAACCCCAGAGTATCACGTTAATCCACTTTTCGATTTCTTTTGAACAGGAAAATACGTTTATATGTTTACCTATATGTTTTGGCACGTATGTATATTTTATAATACGCTATAGCCGTTATATTTTCGATATATATGTGCGCATATTATATAAAAGATCGTGAACTACATTTTCATTTACCCGTCAGTTTTAACTTAAATCCTAGAACCTGCTTTGGAAATACATATTATATCCTACATAGGTTGACTATATAAAATGCTATTTATTCTCAAATATAGGTAAGCTTACTCGTAACAGAGCGATTTTTTGACTCAACATGCGAGGTTTCCAGTTATAAATTTATAAAGAATAGAAAAAAAAATGTTTTCTATTCTTTATAAATTTATATTTATAAAGCATTTGAATGCCATAAAACCAAAAATATAAATTCAGGTTTCCAGTTTTTATCGTCAGTAAATCATTATTGAATGACATGTTTCGGTAGCCCCCGCTCAGACATCGCAAAGCTTTTTAGCTTTTTCATTTCAATATATTATTATGCTTTGTAAACGAGTTCTAAAAAATTCAATAATTTATTACTATTATAAACGTAAAGGTTAGAGGAAAATATGAAACAAAAATACTCAAAACATCTGACATACGTGTAAGTATGTAGTTACTTAGTGTATCTAATAAACTGTCAATTTTTTTCAATTACCTACAACCACGTCGCTACAATTTATTTATTAATTAATATTGTTTTATATCTGACCTGTCTGTCGGTTTCTTCCCGCTTAGATATAAGTGCATATGCATATTAGTATTTTTAAAACAAGCTAATTTGAATACCTAGTAACCTACAAATGTGTTATCCTACTGGTTTAATGCTCTAAGTCCTACATGCATTCTTATGAAAATTATATTAAACAAGGAGAAATGTGAAAGCTTTGGAGCCGTTTTATTTAAACGCATACAAGCGAGCATTCTTATTCTAAAATTGATTATTTAAGAAACGTACCTGTTGATTTTGTACTTGGTCATTTTGGTCCGGATTGTGGTGAGATTGTTGACTTGTTCTAAAAATTACAAAAAAACGTTATTAAATGCAACGAGTATAGAGTTGAACGAAATTTGTTTATATTTGAATTAACTGTGACTTCACAGTTAATTTACTTCTATAATAACTTACTCAAGGGATGGTCTGGATTCTACGACAGATGCTATTACGATAAACGCACAAACAATAGCAATTTTTGTATTCATGATTTTTATAATTCTTATTATTTTCAATGTTAAAGCTTTTTCTCGTCTTCACAGGTAGAGCGACGAGGATAAACTGATTTTTATACTCATATTACACTGGAACATATACGTAAACATAATATATAACTGTCTTAAGATTTATAATATACTAGCGACCCGTCCCGGCTTCGCACGGGTGCAATGCTGATACTAAAATATACACTACAGAAAAACTGTGAATCGTTGTATATAAAAACATAGCGGCCCGCTCCGGCTTCGCACGGCCACGGGTAGGTATAAAACACAGAACAGTAAAAACATATAGAAGTGTGATGTGGGCGTGGCCCACGTGTCACTGGTAAGGTAAGATCACCTAACTTGCTCTCAGTTGTGCGCAGAAAAATATTCGAGTCGGTTGTCAGCTGTCAAACCTTTTTTCCATATTTATTCATTAATTAGGACGTGTTGTTCGGTATTAGAGTGCAAAAATGATAGCAGACGAAATAATATCAGCAATGGAGGCATTTCATACCATCGGTAAGTCTTATTTTTATTTATTTTAATTATATTTTATGTTATAACTTCGCTTGTCGTAATTTGTCAAAATTGTATACAAATATCTAGTCAAAATGAACCTTAAGTTATAAGAAATTAGTACTTTTATAGATTGAACAGAAAACAAGACTTTCTGGAATATTATTGCAATAAACAAACGAATGTCGGTTTAGTGATGATTGTGGCGCATATCGATAGTATCGATACTTTAGAAAAGACAAACATTATAAATATTAAATTTTATTTTATTTTTCCTTAGCTTTCATTTGTCCAATTTATTTATAGATTTCCCAAAGAGGCTTATTTAAAAGAGAAATGGATAAATGCAACGTGACGAGTTAACTGGATGTCGAACAGCACTAAGCAGTCTAACAAAGGCCACCGATACATCAAACCTACAGCAGTTCCAAGATTTAAAATAATGCATATTTTCTGTTTGTATTTTGTAAATATAGATTTATACTATTCTATTCCGTTTTTTATTTAATAATAATAATATGAAAAGACGTACTTAGTAGTAATAAACATACTCCAAAATGTGACGCATTATACTATACTCATATAATAGAAAGAAAAAAAAAATGCACAAAAAAATATTTATTTGTGAATTATCGATAACAAGGCTGACATCCCTTAGAGCATAGCATCAGATAAATATCAAGTTAATGTCATTAATGTTGAGTGACACAAATTTCAACCTTATCTCTATGTGTTGAGTTTCAAAGTTATATCTATCGAAAACTAACGCCCTCTGTTGTGGAGTAGCTGAATGTTTTCGAATTTGGAATTTCTGAGCAATGAGAAACAAAACAGCTAATATACCTAGGGATGTTATACTAAAATAAACCGTAACATGGTGCGTTAGGGTACATATTTAAATGCTGAATTTATAACCTAAGTCAGTTTCTACTCAAATTAAGCTGTCCAATCAAAGACATAGTTTACTTGTAGTGTACTGTATAACTATCGGTTTAAATGTGTGGGTTTGGCGACACTGGTTTTCATACTAATTATGACATTTTTACTGTTCTGTGGTATAAAATGCCGGCCGGTACCGCCGCAAACGCTACGTCCCGCAATTTTTAAATCTGTAATATCTTCGAAAATAATCACTTAAATCATACGGTGTAAAGGGCCATATAGATCTATATTAAATGAACAATGTATTCAAGGTATTTAATTGGTTAAGGATTAATGCTGTATTGGTTAAAATCGCTTCGAAAATTAGCCATTATTTGTCGTAAAAAGTAAATGACAAAAAAAAGTTATTGTGGGTTATCCATAAGAGATAGACATATACCACCGCGGACTTTTCTGTAGACCTTTTCAATGTGTATAATACTTAGTACATTATTTTGATAAAACTCGTAGAGTTCAGCCTGCGTTTGCAATGTAAGCGGAAAAAATGTAATTTTTTACGACATCACATTAGAAACCTCAAAAATAACAATACTTCTCCACTATTTAATGGATGTTATTATACATATAAACCTTCCTCTTGAATCACTCTATCTATTAAAAAAAAAACCGCATCAAAATCCGTTGCGTAGTTTCATAGATTTAAGCGTACAAAGGGACATAGGGACAGAGAAAGCGACTTTGTTTTATACTATGTAGTGATGATAGTGATGTATGATGCATACGTATGTTTATGACATACAATTTTTCTTACGTATTGGGTTTTTATTGGTTTATGAAATATATGTAACCAGTTTATAAGTATACTGAACTTGTTTAATAATATAATATACCCATATGTCGCAGTGGGATATTTAAATCCGTTTTACATATAAGTTCTTTATTTTTCACAAATTTAATGCATTTTATAAAATATGTAGGTAGTGTACATAGGTATGTTTTAAAGTACTTTGATATTATTCAAAATTTTTATGGTTCTTATTACATAAGGAATTTTCTTAAAAAGAATTAGCTGTGTAGCAATAATTTGCATAAATAGATATACTCTATAATAAAATATTAATATAACAGTGCTTTTCCCGGCTTTACCCGTCTTTACCCGGGATCAAGAATAACGAAGCTTTCTGCTGGTGATAGTAGGTATAAATCTTGAAATCGGTCTCGTAGTTTCAGAACCTATACGAAAAAAAAAACCGGGCACCAGTAGGGGCAAACAGCTAGTCTCTTCATAAATGGCTGGTGTCGTCATCAGACATCACGTCAGACGTCATCAATGCTTTACATAATTACAATATCGCAATACGATGGCGCATAGAGCGATTATTTATGATTTTGATAGTCAACAATATTTAAATTTGCCTTTATTATACCATTCAAATACGTTTATGATTTAGCAAAAATCGACTTGGTGTTTGTCCTAGATGTTGTGGTTTCACAAAAGTGTTTGTTATGTTTTTAAATTTCACCTTGTACATTAACATTACACTAAAAGGTAAAATAAAGTTTATCTCAGATGAACAAAAAACATTTATTACATATCCAACAATTGATATTAAGCAAAAGGTATATAAGCTACGACGATAATATGAATTGATTGGACGCGATTCTTTTGGAGCTTTTGAACTTCAATAAATAATACAGCTGTATTTCGTACATTATTGTTATGGTCTCAGTTGGTTTCTATCTACCTATGTAGGATATGCATGATAATAATGTTGATGTACGAAAAAGCATTATATTAAATTACTATAAATTGACCGGTCGAAATATTATGACATACTATTTTAAACAATATTATGTACTTCCCCGTGGAGCTATTGACAATTTAATAATCAGTGTGATATATTATTTTTACAAATGTAAGCATAGGTACTTATTTACTACGTTACATTAGGTACAGTTACAGTCATAAAGGTTATTCACGTTGGCATGCATACATTTGAATTTTAATTTTAGATTCACAAGATAATATTCATAGCTTTTAGCCGGGGGATTTTTTCTTATCTCTAAATTTATGTCTTGTTTTATATTAACTCTTTAGGTGGCTTGTTGGTTAAACTATCTTTTTTAAAGACTTTATTTTACTAACCAATAGTAGGATTTATTATTTTCGTAGTTTTTTCGCTTGTGAAGAGATGACAATATACAACAGACCCGGAAATCATTCTTGTATTTCCTTGTCTACAGCCACAGATATTATAATACTTTACCATTATAGTACTACAACTTTAATTCAAGGTTATGAATTGAAGCTATCGCTTTACTGTTATTAGGATGATTTTCTTTCAGGGTGGTGTTTATTACAATAAAATATTATGTTGTTATTTTTATAGTTTTTGGTTTGGCGCGAGCATTTGGTATTGTTGTAATTAAATATTCGTCGTATTTAGACGATCACCTAAAGCCTGAAAATGTACATTAATTTCAAATTCGTTAACATATCTTATATCTCTCTTATTTTCTCTCCGTACTAAACTACACAGTTCTCTTTATGTGGCGCGGTGTTGCAATATTCGATATTATTTATGAAAGCGTTTTTTTAAGGAAAACCAAACTCATTAAAATATGACCACAAATTATTTGCTATATTTTAGCCATACACACGTATAAGCACATCATGACAGTGCAGGATTCGTGGCAATAATAACCTGTACGGTATACATAGGTAATTTTCAAAACTTACTTTTATTTTCAATTAAAAAATAAGGATGAAATATTTTATCTTTTTGTATAATTTATCAATTAAAAGGGAAGTAAATACACATTCTTTAAATACGCTATCTATTGAATGTTTGTTGTAACAACGTTACAATAGTTAAAAGGGATGTGTATTTAGGACTTAGGTCGACTACTACGACTTGTGCAAGCGTAGAGGGCGCTTCTTCGTAGCCGTAGTTTATTGAAATACTCGCGAGATGGCAATCTGCACATAATATTATATAATAGGAGTTTAATGTGGCTAAGAAAGTTCTATTATAATAATATAATTTAGTTTTATTAGCGTTCCAATTCGACATCGAAACATAACATTAGAAAATAATCTGAAACATCGTAAACTGCGTTATTTATTATAATAAAAATAAAAAAATCGTATTTTTAATCTTTTCCTCATATTATTGAGTTGTACTCAATGTATGTCTCAAGGAAGTCCCTATTCAAAGCTACTTTCCTGACCAACATTGATTTGTTATTTTATTTGCTCACAAGACACGCTCACTTTCAAATGTTAATTTTAGGTCGGTTTCATGTTCACACAGAGAGAAAATAGTGAGTTATATTTTCTAGGAGCTATTCTTTTCTTCTTGGTAAGTATTGCTATGATGTTTATTTATGTATTATGTATCTAAATATTGTTACGACATAACGATTAAGTCGGCGCAGCATTAAACATAGGTATTGTATGTTGATATAATTTTAATGAATCATAGCGACTTAACCTATATGAATAAAGGATCCGATCTTCTTACTTAGCCGTTATCCGTACGGTCGGTTTATTTCAATTTCCTTCATAAAAGACGCTATTCTCGGATTTGAAGTAGATTTATCATGCTCGGATAAAGCGGGCACTTTTTGTGCTTTTCTTGTGCCTGGATCTGACCCGAGATCTGTCCACTTAATGTGAATAATGGTGTGCGATGGGAAACGAATGCGAGCCCGAACACAAAAGACAACAATAAGAAGTGATTTCGAGATTTGATACAGGGATCCTTGTAAGATAATATTGTATTTTATTGAAATTTTCATATTTAATTCACTTATTCTATTCCCAGTTGAATAGAAGATTCATAAAAAATCATGTTAACATAATTTATCATCACTGATTTTCATATGCCATGATTTACAGATAGGTAGGTAATAGTTGTTATAAAATCCACATTATTATTTCAATTAATTGTTGATTATAGTTAAATGTAAATCAAAATATACCATTCAAAGTTTCTTATTATAATGTCTGATGATTGATAATTATCCAATTCCATTATAGAGGTACGATACTTACATACGTATAGGTTCATATTAAATATTTTATTTGAAACTTTGAATTACTCAACACACTTTTCAATTCTTGAGCTTTATACTCTTACAATTAACTAGCTTCCACCCGCGGTTTCACCCGCATTGCTCTAGCCTATATATAGCCTAAAACCTTCCTCGATAAATGGGCTATCTAACACCGAAAGAATTTTTCAAATCGGACCAGTAGTTCATAAGATTAGCGCGTTCAAACAAACAAACAAACTCTTCAGCTTTATAATATTAGTAGGTATAGATTAACTGTGAAACTGCAAAACAAGTCTATGGAATAAGATCCGTATTGCCGTTAGATAGCCTGTGTAATGCATAACTTGCAAGACTACCTCTTACTAGACTTGTAAATACTATAGTTCAGGATCCATCGCCCATTTTTGCAAGTGATTACTATCAAGCAAATTTTTCGTGAGTAGCTTTATTTTGATGAGACGCCCAATAATTTCCTGTACGAAACTCTCGATTGTGGTAGCTAACAGAGGTAACAAGGATAAATGTTTTGATTTGATGGTTCTCAAATATTTATTACTGAATTTTTTTTTGTTCAATCTCAAGATAATTATCTAAATTATTCGAAAAAATATTTGTCCTACAAAATCTATTGTTTGATCAAAGAGTCCCCTCTTTCCAATGTTTATCGATAACGAGGTCATCATAAATGATTACTAACCAGCTGATTTTTTTGTTTTCACTTAGTTAATATTTATATATAATTCAACAGACATATTGTCCTACAAATTGCGTAATAAATATTTGAGAACCACCAAATCAAAACATTTTATCCTTGTTACCTCTGTAAGCTCCCACAATCGAGAGTTTCGTACAGGAAATTATTGGGCGTCTCATCAAAATAAAGCTTCTCACGAAAAATTAGCTTGATAGTAATCACTTGCAAAAATGGGCGATGGATCCTTAACTACTATCTGTTATCAAAATCCGAAAGTAAATTAAGTATGGATAAACTAACCAATATAATAAAAGCTAAAGTTATTAAGAATATAATTGGATGATGTATTTTTGTTACTGTTTCACGCAAAATTTGTTCGGGTCTGTATGAAATTTTGTACACAGATAGATTATAGTCTGGATATGCACATGGGCTTCTTTTCACACGGCTCCCATTCTAGTGAAGTCTATAGTGAATTCTAGTCAAATATCATAGCTAGAAGTAAGCTACGATAAATATTATTTTATAGTAGAAAAAAATTATAGCAACAAGGCACATCCAGTTCGAACTTTTCTTAAAATATTAGGTAGTCTGTCTAATACCTGTAATTGTATTAAACAGGTTTGTATTTTACTTCATATAAATATAAATTTATAGTAGGTAATCCAAATTCCGTAGCAAAACTCGCATTATCGGATCGAAAAATAAAGTTTCATATGATTTTGTACATCAAAAACAGAACTAAACTTGAGAGAGTAGAGCTTACATTTGTATAGAGTTTAGAACTTAAATGTGAGGGCGAGCATTACAATGTTCATGTGACGGTGAAACCTTTTTGTTCCGTCTTTTGTGAAGAGAATCTGCGACGCCCCAGGGGCCGTAGGCACGATTTCTATTACACGGGAGGCTTTTTTAAAATACCTTCGCATTTAAAAGTTGACTCTAGTTTAGTATTTATTTGATCAACAATCTGTATGATCGTAATAAAAAGATAGGCCATCATTTTTATTGATTTAAGAGGCCATCATTTTTATTGATTTAAGGAGATAAACAATTAATTTATAGTTAATGTTTATTTAAATCAAATATATGAAAAACTTCAAAGTATAGAAAAACTATCATGAGGCGGAATCGAACACACCTCCTTCACTTTTCACAAGGGTGTCCTTAGGCATATAAAATTTAAAGAGTGTAGTAATATTTAAACATAAATAATTGTACTCTTTACTCTTAGAGTAGAAGAAATTCTATTGGTGAGGTGAGATGGTTGGACTAGACGTCAGGCATCGCTACAGAACAGCGAAGGACGCAAGATCGAATCCCGCCTCATGATCGGTTTTATTCTAATAATCTCTATGTATAAAAATGAATCCTTATTACCCTTGGTCACGGCATCACGCGTGAACGGCTTGACCGATTTCGATAATTCTTTTTTTATAATATTACTTGAAGTACGAGGATGGTTCTTATGAAGATAAAAATTAATATGTACCTCGGTCGAAGCCGGGGCGGACCGCTAGTAATAAATATTTCAGGACACTTTTCACACACGGCACGATCTGATCCCATACTAAGATTTTCTATTGTGTTATGCAAACCAAATGGTTGATCAAAATACATATTATATAATTTTAAATATATATTTGTATAGATAATTATCACCCATACACAGAGAAAACATCGATGTTTATCACCACATATTATGTTCTGTGTTTATCACATTACTGCTTTACCATTATTACCACTGAGTTCAGACAACAAATTATTTTCAAAGTTATATCAGTCTTAATTCATCTTCAAATGTTATCTTTCAGGATTTGTAAATATTGAATATTATTGCAACTTTTACATATTTTTATTTATCTCCAATTGAATGAGAAAGCCAAAATTACGTTGGTTAGGTACTTGTACGTCGTATAAATTAAGTTATTATTATAGTCCATTAGTTATTCGTACAATAAATAATTGGACTACACAATAAGTATTTATTTTTAC
This sequence comes from Colias behrii, assembly GCA_029959065.1. NCBI lineage: Eukaryota > Metazoa > Arthropoda > Insecta > Lepidoptera > Pieridae > Colias > Colias behrii. The sequence goes on along the minus strand of JARWMC010000005.1, from coordinate 6,671,606 downwards.
AAAACTTTTATTTGCATTGCATTTGAAAACATATATCATACCATTCAAAATACACAACAAATTAATAAGACATAAACGCTATAATCGAACTGTAATAATTATTGGTAATGGTTATTTAAATGGTTATCGTAATTACAAAAGTTGTTACATTTGACTCTCGAGCAAATGGCCTCATTTGTTGAAAATATTTTCGCAATGTTAATGTCAGGTGATTTCGCAGACGAGGTCTGCCAACAATAAAGTAAGTAATTATCATCATTTCGTTAGGCATTTTAAATAAAATGAAGTGATTTTGGATATAGGATACATGCTATTTAATTTAACCAATTGTTTTAAAATATAATCAGTTAAACATTCGATTTGTTTTATATATTACCCGTTTACTTGCTCAGCGATGTTTTAGGTTTCTTCGAGTAGGTGAATCATGATGGAAAGTGTAATTAGATAAAATGAGTGAGGTTTTTTTGATAGAATCTTTATTTTTGAAATATTTCACTATTTCTTATAATTTTCAAATGGATTCGCTTTGGCTTCTATTATTAAAGATTTGTCATATGTTTACATTGTACATACAAGCTAAATTACAACATTAAGTGATTGAGTAAATTACTTATTTACTAAGCATATTGGAATTTACATGCAAAAAAAAAAACCTCAAATCTAGGAAAATATAAGAGCGGTCCCCACTGTGGTTCCCCAGGAGCTGTACTTATTAGTAATAGTAGGTTATTAAAAATAAAAAAGACGTATAGTATATTACTTTTAATATTCTCTAGATACCAGCACTTCTACTGCAATCTAAATATTCAAGTTCACATTTCGTCACTGTTGTATCCACTAGAATGTTATCCGTTGAAATGTACTTTGTTTTTATTGCCTGAACCATTTCCTATAAATATACGCCTACATACTTTTCTCTCGGACTGAAAAATAAACTATGTGTTATTATAATATTCATGAATTATTAAAACAAAGCTCAGCGAAGAAGACTGATTGGACATAATATTATAAAGATGAAAATTAAAAAAAAAAAACTTACGTATTGCCAGAACGGTCTGTAAATAAATAAAACAATAACATTAATGAATAAATTGTAGTAATAACATTAATGAATAAATAATGTGTCTATAATATTTATTATTTCCTATTACCTCTTATTAGTCCGATAGGTATATTATACGAAGAAAAGTGCATTTGAAAGTAAAATAAATGTGATATATTCATAGGGCTGAATTTTTTTAGGAGATGAAGACAGAAGACTATCTTTAATTCTAATCTCAACAGTTAAGACTTAAGAAAAAAAATTCAGCAACAAAAATTAAAATAATTAGCAATAATACAAGTGTAAGTGTAATATCAATAAAAATATTTAATATAAAATAAATAACCTTAAAATTGTTATGGAGTTCACCGTCTCGGTTTTTTACTTACTTTGGTTTAGGATTTGCTTCATATAAACTTACACAGAAAAGAAGCGTTATCACTAATATATGAAGTATTTTCATGGTTTTGTTTATAAAATAATTTTAATTCAATGCTTAATTATGCGAGTCTGCCGCACATAATGAAGGACCAATTCCCGTACAGTTTATTATATGCCTACAACAGGAAAACGTACTTCTTCCCGTGATAGCCAAATACAATTATAGATATTTGGTTGTTATTACGTAAATATAATTTTAACATGTTCGCGTTTTAATATGTAAGTAGATATTTTTAACAACACATGGTAAACCCATTTTTTACATCATGATTATGCGTTCTAAGAGAACAATTGAGGGTTCTCAAGTAACAGAATATTCCACCACCAGACAGCACGACATCGACAACAATAGTCAATACCACCCTCCCCTTGACTATTGGCGATCTACAACTGCGAGCTTTAAAAGATGTTTCTTCCCGTGCACAACAGATATCTGGAACAAACTTTCTCATTTCCAAACGACTGTGAACTGGGGACCTTCAAGAAAAGGGTATAATCCTACTTGAAAGGCCGGCAACATACTATCTCTGGCACTGTGGGTGAAGCGTCTGCTCTGTTGCCTCCTCTAGCATACCAGAAAATAATTGAAAAGGCGGGTCCATTTGCTGTATGTCTTTCTATCCGTGTCTCTGAAACATGACAGAAGATCACACCGAAAGCGACGTAAACACGTTCAGTTTTTGAGAATCCCACCTAAAGACGGGTATAAAAGTTGGATGCAATGGTATCATTTTCGCGTTTTTAGTAGATGTTAATTATGACAGCTTACTCGTCTAAAATAATAATTTCAACTATTGGGTCTACGACTGTATATCGAATTAATTCGATGATGTTTGCTCGTTTATTATTCACTAGCGATACACCCCGGCTTCGCCCGTGGTACCTACATGTTTACGTTTTTTTTCATAAGCACCATTCTCGTACTTCAAGGAATAGATTCCGCAGCGCACACGATGACATAATTTTTATTAAGGAATTTTTTACACCTTAGGTTACATTATTGCATTTTTGGTAAGGATCTCTATTTTTTTTGAAAATGAAATATAGCCTAAATACATACATACCATACATACATACATAATTACAAACATTTCCTCTTTATAATATTAGTATGAAATATAGCCTATGTTGCTCAGTGAAGATGCAGCTTTCTAATGGTGAAAGAATTTTTGAAATCGGTCCAGTAGTTTATGCGTGAAAACCATACATACATACATAATTACAAACATTTCCTCTTTATAATATTAGTATAGACAGGTGTATCACCAAGAACGGATCGGCGAACCGTTGACACAACACTTTCCAAAATAACAATATACCTGATATTACCACGTTGCGTAGAATAAAGTACATATGTGGTGTGTCGGTCAGTCATATAGTATAAAAACAATAGGGTACCCTTGGGGAGGAAAAACTATATTTACGGGAATAATAGATGATAAAAGATTATACAAAAGATACAATTTACGATGAATGTACGTCACCACTGCACAGCCAGCACACTACGTCGCCATTAACACTTCACAATTAAACAACTCGCGGTCAGCGCGGTATTTCTTCAATATCTCGAATCCACAATTAAATGAATATAATTAACAACTCCGTGGGCCGATTTAATACTAACTACGCGCTCCCGATGCGCGCGGCAGACAACTATCTTCCGTGGAGGCCGATGGATAACAACTACTGGCGCTCTCGTCCGCCGATTGAAAAGAACAATAACCGAATGCGAATGCCGCTCCCTCAACAATTGAATACATCGCGTCTCTCGCCATTTCATTTACCCATTATTACTTCTATCTATTCCGAACATTCCCCCGTCCCAGTCAGGCAAAACCTGACTGAGTCCAAAACCAGAGGATAAGGATAGAACCTACATAACGGGCAGCCGCGATAGGCCCGCAACAGCTCTTTTAAGGACAGAATTTCCTACCAGGACCTCTGCAACTCGCGGAATACCGTCCGCGCCTAGGAATAGCCGCAAAATTCGACCACGTCTCCAAGACAGTGGGGGCATATTCATCTCTTTAACTAGGACGAGGTCACCGACCTTTGGTGGATCCGTTTTATCTGTCCAGCGAACACGCTGCTGCAACAAATGAAGATATTCTAAATTAAACCGTTTCCAAAAACTCTGAGAAAGTTGTTGCAGCAGTTCAAAACGTGAGAGCCGATTAACCGGAGTATCCTCAAACGAATATTCAGGGAGTGCATTAAGTGGACCCCCAATCAAAAAATGTCCTGGAGTCAAAACCTCCAGGTTATTTGGGTCCGATAAAATAAAACATAGTGGCCTGGAATTAAGTACAACTTCAATCTTACAAAATACCGAAGGTGAGAACCGTTTCACCTAACTCTTATCTAAAGAACGAAACCGCGTTCATAAAAAAAAATCTATATTAATATATAATCTAATTCTGTGCAGGCTCCTTTATAACCGAAAGGACCTTCAAACACGGAAGAGACTCAAAAAGCTTAATAGAAGCTTGAGGCTAACAATTCTCTGGTTAGAGCAGCCAACCAGTGCCCCACCACAATGAATGATTCAATAAAACTGGAGCCTCACAACCGCGAGATGCACAATCAGCGGGATTAATATCCCCTGGGACATGTCTCCACTCTAAAACAGCAACCGATTGCTGAATTTGCGAAACCCGATTCGCAACAAAAACTTCTAATGCATGAACTGATGCTTGCAACCATGCAAGAACAATCTGACTATCAGTCCAAGCGAGAATTCTTCTAATATTAATCCTTGAACTCGAAATGTATATACAAATAGGTTGATACTGAACCCCTAAAACAGCGATGGCGTCCGGATTATCCGTATTCTGAAAAATATAAGGATCCTGTTGGTGGTCTTCAGGTAATCCTGCAAGAACAGCTTGCGAATTCGACAACCATTTCCTCAATTCATAACCACCAGCCTTAAGAATATCAATAAGCTCATCGCGCAGTATCAACGCTTCCTTTTCATTAGCAGCACCGGTGCAGATATCATCAACAAACACATCACTAGTTAAAACATTAGCAGCTCTAGGAAAACGCAAATGCTCTCGTTCTGCCAATTCTAATAAAGAACGAATAGCTATAAAAGGACTCGACCTAAGTCCATACGTGTTAGTATTCAACTCAAAAACCGAAATAGGATCTGATTCTTTCTCTCGCTACAAAATCAACTGATAACGACGATCCTCTGGATGAATAACAGTCTGCCTAAACATCATTTTAATATCCGAAACAAATACAACCTGATGCCTACGAAAATTTGTTAAAATATCACCAATATCCCGATGCAACTTAGGACCCGAATGCAAACATTGATTTAATGATACACCATTAGAGCTGGGCGCAGAGCCATAAAAAACTACTCTTATTTTACCACCCTTAAACACCGCATGATGTGGAATAAAATAGTGCTCCTGCGACCTCCAATCAAAATTAGAAATAGACATATGACCGAGCTCTAAATACTCTTTCATAAACTCAACATACTTAGTACGAAATGCCGAATCCCTCTTCATACGTCGCTCCATAGATGCTAACCTTTTTTCAGCTAACATTCTAGACTGACCTAATGGAGGACGAGACGGTAGAAAAGGTAACCTCGTGACAAACCTACCCGAACAGAGACGACCTGTATTATTCTGAAAGAAAACCTCACATTCCAGATGCTCTGGGTTATCACGGCGTGCTGTAGGGGGCTCCTCAACTTCCCAAAAACGCTGAACCGCTTCAGCGAGAGAGAGTCCTACATTCAAGTTACCATCCTCTTCACTAAAAACACATAATGAAAATACAGGGCCCATGATGACATCACCAAGGTCTGTTGAGACAGCTACTAACCCACCACGTTGCAGATGAATGCATTTTCCAAACCGTAGCATTCCCAAAACATCTGCACCGAGTAGCAAATCAACTGGACCTGGAATATTAAATTTGACATCAGCTAAATTCAATTGAGTTGCAAGTTCAAATACCTCCGATGGCAATTTAACAAGCGGATGTTTTCCCATAACATTATCTAAAACAACAGCAGACGTTGAAATACGAGGAAAAGAATATTTAAGAGGAGAGAAGGTGAGTGAGACCTTTCCCACTAAGCCGGACACCTTAACTCCGCCTACACCAAAAATACTATTAGCGGCAGGAACAACACGCAACCGCAACCACTCCACTAAACTTCTCGACACCAAACTCCCCTGTGCACCAGAATCCAAAATCGCTCGCGCCGCAACCTGCTCACCCGAAGGGGAGGCGACGCAAACCTGAGCGGTGGGCAACAAAACAGCAACAGGAGAGGTCGAAGACTTAGATGGAGACGGCGTGTGTTCTAGTCAATAATCTCGCTGGGATCCCCGCTGTCCCAAGCGAGGCCACTCCGAATACTGCAAAGGATTGATAGAATCAGATCGTTGCTGATCAGCAGCAACCCGAGATACATTGGGCCCCCCAGGGCTCCTAGGGTCCCGAGCCCTAAATGGTCGTGACACATCCGGTGTTCGATATACATGACGTCCAATACTACCCCCGCCCATGGGGGGACGTGCCTGGCTCCGATATTTCGAATTAACCTTTCTGCCACCGCGCCTGTAAGTGTGACCAGAACCTCGAGGTCTATTAACCTGCACACCACCTGCCCATTGATTATCAACATTATTACCTTCAAATCGATTGTTAACAACAGCGTCCTGCGCCGGAGCAGCCGGCGGAGGCGTCCCGTTCCTGTTGCCACAAAGTAAAGAGTGGTGATTACCACCACACTGCTTGCACGGTCAAGAAGAATTGCATTGCGACACGAGGTGGGAGCCTAAGCAACCGTAACACCACCTGCGCTGTCGCACAATATTACGTCGCGCCTGAAAACGTAATGCCAAAAACTTATAACAAGATACAACCCCGTGACCAGGGGCCCTACAATACGAGCAGCAATTGTCCGGCTGCCGGGCCGCAACTACATTATACACTCGCTGGTCGGGGCGGCGCTCCGCGCGCACCGGCGGCGGCCGGGGCCTCGAGGGGGCCGGGGCCGGCGACGGCGAAGGGACGTTGTCCTGCCTGCGACACTCATCCTCCAAAAAACGAATAAAATCTTCAAACGAAGGGAGATGAGTGGAAGAGTCCCCGCCGTATTCCTGTTCGAACCGGTTACGCATATCAACATTTAATTTTTGTAAAACAATATGTAATAAAATAAACGACCAACTGTCTATCGGTAAATTTAAACCTTTCAACGCATTAATCGCCACTAATAAAGGATTTAACAAATGAGTCCGTAAATTACAATTTCTATTAATATGTGGCAAGTTTAAAATTACCGCAACATGATTATCCGCTAACCGGCGGATGTTTTGATACCGACGCATAAGTAAATCCCGCGCTATAGAATAATTATTATCAACAAGTTCCAAATGTTGGACCAAACCCTTAGCCTCACCGGTGAGACTAGACAACATATAAGCTAATTTCTGAGCAGGTGTTAAATCACATCTATTATGAACCAAACTATCAAATAAATTAATAAATGCAACCCATTGACTTAAATCGCCACCGAAATGGGGTAAATCTAATTTAGGCAACCGACCTATTATTCCACCGGACGTAAATAAAGTTTCTTTTAATTGTAGATCACCAACAGGCTGGACCGTGGACGTAATTTGTCCCACGGCTTGTCATATTTGGTCCGCCAAGTCCTCAGCCTGATCTACATCCGCACATATTCTATCCATAACCTCTGGTTCTAAATTCATTGCATACAATGCCCGATAAGAATTATATAAATCATTCATTTTTTCTTCCAAAACCTCTCCCCGCGACAAAAGGGCCTGAACGCGATCCTGACGCGATATATTCAAAATGGCCGAACCTAGCCATCTCAACACACCGGCTAAATGCGCTTTATGAGAGGCGGCCATTTTTAATTAACAAAAACTTTCCGTAAACACGAATGAAAAACACAAGTTAAAAACAAAAAACCGTATTTGAATAAACAAACTATTACAAAATATCAAATGTACCTATTCGAATCTCGAATGTTCTATTTTTAGAACGTAATTAATCATTCAACACAATATGATGCAATACCTACGACTTTGATATAACCTTATAATGACTTTGATATGAACTTATAACTTATGACGTAATTAATGCACCTAGGATTGAAATATTCAACTATTGTTATAAATTGCCGATATTTCTTACGAAAATTATATGTATGACAATTTAAATGCTATAACCGAACATATAAAATATCGTAATGTCATAACCGAACATATAAAATCGTAATTATTATAACCAAAATTTCCGTTTTAACCGTCTACAACCCAGAGGTCGGTGGATTTTAGCCGCGCTCTGCTACCAAAAAATGTGTATCACCAAGAACGGATCGGCGAACCGTTGACACAACACTTTCCAAAATAACAATAGTTAAATATCACCGAAATCAACCCCTAGGTACATACCTGAGATTACCACGTTGCGTAGAATAAAGTACATATGTGGTGTGTCGGTCAGTCATATAGTATAAAAACAATAGGGTACCCTTGGGGAGGAAAAACTATATTTACGGGAAAAATAGATGATAAAAGATTATACAAAAGATACAATTTACGATGAATGTACGTCACCACTGCACAGCCAGCACACTACGTCGCCATTAACACTTCACAATTAAACAACTCGCGGTCAGCGCGGTATTTCTTCAATATCTCGAATCCACAATTAATGAATATAATTAAAAACTCCGTGGGCCGATTTAATACTAACTACGCGCTCCCGATGCGCGCGGCAGACAACTATCTTCCGTGGAGGCCGATGGATAACAACTACTGGCGCTCTCGTCCGCCGATTGAAAAGAACAATAACCGAATGCGAATGCCGCTCCCTCACCAATTGAATACATCGCGTCTCTCGCCATTTCATTTACCCATTATTACTTCTATCTATTCCGAACAACAGGTGTGAAAAAATTTATACTTTTAAAATGTAAAAATTTCCATTTGTGATGATGATTCCAATTTCCCTGATTTTAAACATTTGAAACAAATCTTTCCCGTCCTTAATTTCGAAAAAACTATATTTTAAGTACCCTTGAATCTTTCCCTCATTTTTCTTGGTCACATATTCTTTGGAAGTACATACTTATAATATAAAGAATAGCAGCTCTTGCGTTTTGCATACGTCTTGGGTATCATAGTATATGATAATTCAATAGGCGGTTTCATAATGAGTGAGCAGCCTCAGAAAGTAATTGCGAAGATCATAGGCGCGTCCACACAGATCGGCACTACATATATTGATATGCATAGGGTATGTAGCTTTCCAAACCGTCGATATTTATGAGCAATGTATCTTCATGCTTGATTTAGATTAGAATCAGAAAAGATTAAATATTATAATCATTATTATAAACCAGGCTAGGCTTTAACAATAATTATAAAAATATTCTGCGCCTGCGCGTGTAACGAGCCAATAATAATTGGCAAGAGACCGCTCAGGACCGGGGAAGATGGAGAGTTCTCATCTCAGAGGCCACGACCCACTTCTGGGTTTCAGCGCCATAGAAGTAGGTAGTAATATAAAAATATTCTGTATTTATCCGTTTTCATAAACGCCTTATACGTTTTAGTTAATGTTAAAATGTTACATTTTTTATAACATACAATATTATTCTACTTGTTACATTTAGTATAATATAATAAACTCCTAGGTACTTGTACTCTGCGTATTTTACTTAAATAATTTATACTCTCGAATAAAGCATGTAGTTCAGTTTTTAATATTGATAATACGTTAAAATTTAATTAACTTCGGCACCTAACATATAAATTACTATATTACTTGCTATTACTAGACTATGTTTTTAAAATATAAAACGATAAGTTTTCATCATTTCAATTTTTTTATTTATGCCCTTTTTCAAGACAGGGCAAATCAATATAAATATTATTGAACACATTTTATAAAATATATTGAAAACAAAGCTATAGATAGCGATGATACTAAATAAAAGAAAGTGGAACTGTAAAATTTTATTTTATATGACGTAGAGCTTTACATAATAACATTAATTTAACATTTATCTACTAACATTAAGGTTTTTTACAAATGAAACATTGAAATATTTAGTATGTATTTAATCCCTCAGCCCCCGGAATCACAGACACAATAGAAAATCTATTGTGTCGTGGCCCGATCGGGTCGCTCGGTGGTCAAGGGGTGAATATTTAATAAAATAAATACTAATACTTAAAATACACCGTGTTAGTGTTTTCTCGTCCATTTCCTATGTTTATCACTTTCACTCCGCAGCCCTGAAATAAGATTGAACACATTTATTTTTAAATAAACATAATTTTTTTATGGTTCATTTTTAATATAAAGATTCATTTTTATATTATAGATAGATAAGTACTTAAATAATGGGGAATGTTCATGTTACCATTAAATAATTTAATGGTAACATGAACACAATAATGTCAATTAATTTTTCATTCTATTTTTTTAATAAGACCGCCTCCTTGGCACAGTGGGTGACGCGTGAGCTTAGATCCGTGGAGTTCTGGGTTCGATTCCCGATGATGACGAAAAAAAAGTGCAGGACACAGAAGGCTAATCACCTACTTCTCTCTGAAGAAAATTGATTAATAAACTACTGGTATGCATAATACTTCTGGCACCCGACTAGGGTACATGGGACTTCACGTATATAGAGACAGACTAGAGTTTATACTATATTTTTAATTAAGCTCCGTCAATATAGCAGAGGTGCATCAATGATATATGTTTCCAAAATGGGGATATAAATTTCCGCTCGAAAGCAGAGAAAGTTGCGTGAGTAGGTCTGTTATTATACCATACGATGTATAATTTTATGGCGTTTGTTATAAGGTACATAAGTATAATATCGATTTCAGCCTCACTTACATTGAATTAGTAAATTATATTATGAGGGACTGATCATTCTTTAACTGCTATTTATATTATTGTTCTATTTGTTATAATTAACTGCAATTTCATAGAAAAATACTTACTTTTAACTTCTTCCGGACCTTGAGCCTAGAAAACAAAAATTATCAATAATTTTTCATATAATTTACAAACTAAATGTCCTGAAACATCCAATTAAAATATATTTTTAAATATAAATTGCTTGCCATTTACATCAATCGTATAATATTTATTAGGTATCTGTATTATATTTTATATATCCGTTACTTTCATTAAATTGTATATATAGTAAATACTGGTATTTTTTACACGTATAAAATGACGATTTCGAGTTAGTAAGAAATCTGATATAAATACGGTTATTGTAAAAGTCAAACTCACCCCGGCATAGGTCTCGTATAGCAAATGTTTACTAATGTTAACAACAAAAATTAAAATAATTAGCAACAATACAAGTGTAAGTGTAATATCAACAAAATATTTAAAATAAAATAAATAAACTTAAAGTTGTTATGGAGTTCACCGTCTCGGTTTTTTACTTACTTTTTTTTAGGGTTTGCTTCATATAAACTTACACAGAAAAGAAGCGTTATCACTAATATATGAAGTATTTTCATGGTTTTGTTTATAAAATAATTTTAATTTAATGCTTAATTAGACGAGTCTGCCGCGCATAATGAAGGACCAATTCCCGTACAATTTAATAAATACCTACAACAGGAAAACGTACTTCTTCCCGTGATAGCCAAATACAATTAGATAGGTATTTGGTTGTTATCTATATGTCGTGGCCATATCGTAGATTTGCTCATTTCATGAAATGATTGATCATTTCACGAAATGGTCGCATTTCATGAAATGGACAACATAGTTTGATCAGATCGTTAAATCGTCAACGTTTCACGATTTGGTCATCCACATTTGGCCAGATCGTATAAAATATAGAGAGTCCATAAAACATTAAAAAATTCTGAATATTTTAAGAACTTGTTTATTGTTATTTAAGTTAGTGCCGCGGCTGCGGCCCGCGAATGCCAGAAGCGAATGGTTTTTGCAATAGAAAACAGTTAGGTTAGGTTAGGTTAGACTTTAATAAACAACGCACGAGCCGAGCGAGCAAAGCGAGCGTGCCGCGGCAGCGGCCGGCGAGTGCCAGAAGCGAATCGCTTTTTAAAAAAGAAACAATTATAATAACACTAGCGGTCCGCCCCGGCTTCGCCCGTGGTTTTATGTTTTATGTTTAAACTATCCTATCTCTCAAGTTGGATCGAACTGCAGATGGTGTGCGAATTTTATTATAATCGGTTAAGTGGTTTAGGAGTCCATTGAGGACAAACATTGTGACACGAGATTTATATATATTAAGATAGTAGGATATATTTAAATATATTTATGTATAGGATTTTAGACGCATTTTTTCTTCAATATAAGATATCCGCATTTTCTATAGTACTCGAACCTCTTCGTCGTAAATTCTTTGCTATGACTTTCTTCATATTGTAATTAAACGAATTATGAAGTTTTTATCTGCGAATAATTAAATTTTCGTCAGTGGCAGCTTATCACATAAACACAGCGCTTGCAGCGCCTCTACCGATAATTATTAATGGAACTATTTTACGATATGATCAAATAATTTTGATCATTTCATGAAAAAACCGCGCGTTTAGTTGGCCATATCGAGAAACGATTTCTTATCATTGATCTGCTCAAACCACATCATGATGTGGCCAATAGACATTCAACCATTTCATGAAATGCGACCATTTCACGAAATGATCGATCATTTCATGAAATGAGCAAATCTACGATATGGCCACGACATATACATATAGTAAAATCGTAGGAAAGTCAAAACTGTACATTGAATATTTTTTTTAAAGAATACTTGGGCCGTGATCTATAATCGATATAGAAGCCAAAAACATAGTTTTTAGAATTTTTGTCTGTTTGTCTGTATGTATGTTCGGGCTAATCTCGAAAAGTACTGCATAGATTGACTTCAAATTTTGCATGAATATTACTAACAGGTCGGGTCAGGCTTTTATATACATATTATCATGCTATCACCTTCGGGGGAGGAGCTGTGAACCTTTATTTTTCTTACGTATTCTGTGTACTACGACAGCGTACAATCTAAAGACTCATGTTTAAATGTTGTTTTTGAGTAAGCCATGCTATTATCTAGCTTTACACTATAAAAACTACGTCATTTACGTAATTTTGGCAGAGAAACAGTTTAATGAATCTAAGTAGTATAAAGACAAATTTGAAACAGCGCCATCTATGAGATTTCATTAAAATCAAATCAATTTACATATTAACGCTTCTTGGAAATTCATGATTTAAATATTATGATGTTGGTGAGGTTGTTTTTTTTATTTATTTATTTAACTTTTTAACCCATATCTTCCCAGAGTCCATTTCAGGTGCTCTTATATTTCATGTGAATATACTAAATTTTTACAAGTGAGGGTAGATGTTTATTATTTGATGTCAAACAAGACACCATTTGCATTACAGTCTGAGTATATTATGTTCTGTGACTACAGTTAATCTCAATAGTAGATAACAGTGATTGTGTTCATTGGTTACATTTTTAAAAATCTTCGCCTGTAGGTAAGTTGTAACTTTTATATTTATTTTTTATAATTATAGTAGACTCATGTTTTTAGTTAGTTAAAATTTATGAAAAAATAAGAAAATGATGAAATTTTATTTTTATATATGACTTTTACAAGACTATATTAAACGCCCCATTTGAGGTGCGTTGGGAAAAGAAGGCCACGGTAGTTGTTGATAAAATTTTATTTGTTAGTAGCTTTTTAATAGAATTACAGATAACTTTTGATTTTTTTTTTTATTTACAGATTCAATGCTCATAAAATTATATTGCCTTTGGAAGACTTTAATTATATATTTAAAATTATATATGTATGTTTATCAACCATTTGGTTTGCATAACACAATAGAAAATCTTAGTATGGGAACAGATCGTACCGTGTGAAATCTGAAATATTTATTACTAGCGGTCCGCCCCGGCTTCGACCGTGGTACATGTTTACGTTTTCTCTTCATAAGAACCATCCTCGTACTTCAAAGAATATTATAAAATCGGTCAAGCCGTTCACGCGTGATGCCGTGACCAAGGGTAATAAGGATTCATTTTTATACATAGAGATTATTAGAATAAACCGATCATGAGGCGGGATTCGATCTTGCGTCCTTCGCTGTTCTGTAGCGATGCCTGACGTCTAGTCCAACCATCTCACCTCAGCAATAGAATTTCTTCTACTCTAAGAGTAAAGAGTACAATTTATGTTTAAATATTACTACATTCTTTAAATTTTATATGCCTAAGGACACCCTTGTGAAAAGTGAAGGAGGTGTGTCCGATTCCGCCTCATGATAGTTTTTCATATATTTGATTTTATTTTGCAATACAAACAAAGTAAATTCTTATCTCTACAAATACTAATTTACGGCGTAACGACCCAGATAGAGCCAGGCCAAGCATATAGTTACTATCTATCAATACATATAATAAAATTGTAGAAAAGTAGTGTCTGTACAATTGAAATATGTAAAAAAAAATTAGCAGGTGTTATTATTTAATCGTGCCCGAATCCAAAACTGTTGTTAAAAAAATTTTTGTCTGTTTGTCTGTATGTTTGAACACGCTAATCTCAGAAACGGCTTATCCGATTTAGATGCGGTTTTCACTAATATATTGTGGTAAGCTTCATTTAACATTTAGTGTTTATTTCATGTTAATCGGTTAATAAATAAAAAAGTTATGACCATTTAAGTAATCACGGCGAACATTTGCTAAGGCATTCTATTGATACACTGTACAGTGTACGATAAAAACACATAAATAAATTTATTACGTAAGTTATACGCTACAGTTATTCCTTGACAAGTCCAGATTGTCATATCGAAAGTCCCCAAGGGGGGGCGGGGTAAGCTGAGGGTGCAGTAGGGGGGGAGGAGTTCAAAGGACCTTTATTTAGATTTTTGCTCAGCCTAAAACCTGCACAAATTGCTCAGTCTAAAACCTGCACAAATTGCATTATAGTTACTTCTAGGTAAATTTTCTATTTTATTTTATTTTTATTTTATTAAGGCTCATTAGCGGCGGTACATCGATTGTTTTACATAAAAAATACACAAAAAATATAGGACATGATGGACAACTAATAAAAAATGAGCACTGCATGCACTACAAAAATTAATTACATTAAAAAAATAATAATAATATACACATTAAATACATTTCAACTTAATAAAATACATTTTAAAATAATCACTAGATAAAATTAAAATAACAATATAATAATCAAAATGAAATAAAATTTATTGAAATTTAAACAAATAAAATTAAAAAGTTACTTTAAAATTGACTACATATATAACATTCAAATTAAATTAATATAAAATGCAGAATTAATTCGTTTTCCAACATAAATAAACAAAAAAATCAATAAACAAAAAAATCAAATTCTACATAAAATTTTGTTTAAATTATGTCGTAGGTATTATATTTTTAACCCCCGACGCAAAAAGAGGGGACGTATTATGACCGCTATGTGTGTTTGTGTGTCTGTCTGTGCCACCGTAGCCCGCTAACGAGTAATAAGAATTAGATGCGGTATTTGTGAGGGGGAATATTTTCTGACGCTGGTTCTTAGATATAGTTTATCATAAGTAATCTGTAAGTAATCTGTTCATCCATTTATTTGATATAGGGGTAAAAATGAGAATTAAAAAATGAATTTTATCAAATTTACCCAAGTGACATATCTAATGAAAGGCATGACGTGTAAAGTACAATTAGGTTTATTTTATCAAAATTGGTTCATCCATTTATTGGATATAGGTATAAAAGTGTGAATAAAAAAATGCATTTTGTCAAATATACATAAGTGACATATTAAATGAAAGGGCATGACGTGTGAAGGCATATTTAATCAAAAAAGGTTCATCCATTTATTATATATAGTGTTAGACGTAACTTTTGATTTAATATTTTTGTGGATGAATAGTTGTCAATGTAGTTGTCATTATTTCATGTCTGAACATGCTTAGCTGTCGAATACTATAAAAAGCCGCTTTCCTTTGACTCGTGGTGCATTCGTACGAATCGTGCCTAGGGGCTTGGACGTTGATTATACGACGTTCGACCCAACTACCCTCATTTTGCTAATAGTGGTTGACTTGCTGCGATTTGTTATCAACTACCTACATCAATTAGGTAGCTGTGTAGAATCGCAGTACATTCTTATTACATTCAAACTAATATTTAACCAGGCCTCGCGTGTTATTTCTTACATCAGAAGTGGGATAGAATTCAAGCCCATACTTTTTAAATGTGTTTAAGTTTACGTAGTTTTGTAACGGCATACAGGCGTTTGTGTTTTTTCGTGCGTTGTGTAAAGTAAAAGTTTATTACGTGGATTATTGTAACGGGAATGTAGTTCATCGAAGGAATTGTGTGTGCTATCTGGACTGCGGTCCAGGGTAGTTGTGTCTCTTTGTGATAAGCTATCCTCGATGCCTATGTCACAAATGAGTTGGTGTTGTTCCCATGATACGCTAACGAAGTGCCTCTGTCATGTGGAGTGATTGGTGTTCTGTAAGATCAGTGTGGCCGAGGCAGTGTGTTTTTGAAATCCCGAGATGAACTACCGTAGTATTGTAGTACGAGAAAAGGCGTATGAGGATGTACGATCGTCAGTATGGCCGTGTTAGACGTAACTTTTGATTTAAAATTTTTGTGGATGAATAGTTGTCAATGTAGTTGTCATTATTTCATGTCTAAAAAGCCGCTTTCCTTTGACTCGTGGCGCATTCGTAGGAATCGTGCCTCGGGGTAGGGGCTCGGACGTTGTTTTTACGACGTTTGACCCAACTACTTTGTAAATAGTCGTTGGCTAGCTGCGATTTTTTATCAACTACCTGCATCAATTAGGTAGCTGAGTAGAATCGCAGTACATTCTTATTACATTCAAACTAATATTTAACCCGGCCTCGCGTGTAATTTCTCACAATAGGGTTAAAAGTGGGAATTTAAAAAACGAATGTTGTCAAATATACCCAAGTGACATATCAAATGAAAGTGCATAACGTGTGAAAGTACAATTAGTCATATTTTTATCCAATTCGGTTTATCCATTTATTGGATTATAGCAGTAAAAGTGGGAATGAATAATCGAATGTGGTCAAATAATACACTCAAGCGGCATATCAAATGAAAGGGCATGACGTGTGAATTACAATTAGTCTGGTTTTATCAAAATCGGTTCATCCGTTTATTACATATAGTGCACCTAAGGGGTGATAGTGGAAATAAATAATCCAAATGAAGCATCAAAGGATATGACGTGTACATATAGGTACAATTAGACATGGTTTACATCAAAATCGGTTCTGCCATTTACTAGGGGTGAAAGGGAAAAGTTGAAAGGGTGTGAAAGTAGAAGTATATGGGAGCGGGAGGATAGCCATACCCTGGAAATTTTGAACTCTTTTGTACCTAAGTTTTTTAGCTCAGTTTAGAAATAAATTTTACTAACAGTTCTCTTGTGTTATTATTTATTTAATTTATTTTATTTCTTAACTGTAAAATAATCTGCAAGTGCTTATTATTTAATTGTTTATGGTAGTACGTGTTTACTCTATAATTGTGTGTTAAGTAGTTTACTATGCAGTCACTATTCCACGCGGACGAAGTCGCGGGCACAGCTAGTAAATAAATAAAAAACTAAAAACATGCACTGCAAGTAATAGTAATAAAGTAATAAGATTTGGGTTAACGCAACAAACACATACATACAAAATATTACACATACTTAAAATTAAAGTAAAACCAAATTTAGAATCAAGCTATAAGTGAAAGTTTCTTATAACCTCAAAATAAATTATTGTTTTCAATTGAAAACGGTTATGATGTGACGGTGGAAACTTGTTTGCAATACCTATAACGGTTTTAACACGTTATATGATTTAACAAGCTATTATCCCTGGATTCGCCCGTGTGCTCATAGAAATTTAATTATCAAATACACATTATATCCGATGTTTCCTTTTCGACGAAACAAAGATTTTAAATTTTTTTTTTATCATATCATTATCACATATCGATTAACACGTTAGGTGCGAAAGAACTCTGAAAAAATATTATTGCTTGGCCTGTTTTAATGAAAAACATCCATAAGTTTGATAAATAAATACAATTTAATAAAATCGATATTTCTTTTCCCATCACTAAATTATATGAAAAACTGCTATTGTTCAGTGCGGTATGGGGTACATCAGACCCCACATTTTATTTTACCCATAGAATCTAAACTAACTAATCGAACCACGGGCGACGGTAGATTTAGGTTAATGAACTCATTTTTCTATTCTTTATAAATTTATATTTATAAAGCATTTGAATGCCATAAAACCAAAAATATAAATTCAATGAACTCATTGTTAATAATAATCACGACAAAAGCCGCACACTTTGTCTTATTTGGCGCCATAAAAAGGATTTTGGTCTCCTAAGGGCGGTGGGGTTTAATATGCCTCGTGCCGCCACAATCTCTGGTATAGGACAAGGTTTAAAACGACCCGTAACGCAGTAATGGAAAGTACAGAAATATCTGTGCCGCTGGGAACGTGTTAAAATAAAAAATATGCCGCATGTACAAAGAGCGGGAAGCAATATCTTCAACGTAACCTAAAAAGTACAATTAACTTATCACAACAACTTTGACCCTTGTGGTGTTGCAATAAATAATATTTAAATACAAAGAGCACTATTACAGACTAGCAAAATTTTGACAAGCACTGGCAGATCTACAACATAGGTATCTATAATAGAATCCTAAAATAAATAACCTTAGTATATTATTATCAATCGTCCACACTCTACGTCTACTGCCTAACCTAATACAACAATATTATTCTCATCTCGTAATTATTGTTTAAGTACTAATGGTTTCCAATAAATAAGTTTTCTTTCATTAAATTTTCATGTTGCAAAATAGCAAATATATGTTGTATGTTGGATAAACTAGGCTAGGCTTTAAAAATAATTATAAAAATATTCTGCGCCTGCGCGTGCTACGAGCCAATAATAATTGGCAAGAGACCGCTCAGGACCGGGGAAGATGGAGAGTTCTCGTCTCAGAGGCCACGACCCACTTCGGGGATTCAGTGCTATAGGAGTAGGTAGTTGTAGTATTAAAATATTCTGTATTTATCGTTTTCATAAACGCCCTACATACGTTTTAGTTAATGTGAAAATGTTACATTTTTATAACATAGTACAATATTATTCTACTTGTTACATTAAGTATCTAATAAACTCCTAGGTACTTGTACTCTGCGTATTTTACTAAAATAATTTATACTCTCGAATAAAGCATGTAGTTCAGTTTTAATATTGATAAAACGTTAAAATTTAATTAATTTCTTAAGTAATAGGCAGCTAACATATAAATTACTATATTACTTGCTATTACTAGACTATGTTATTAAAATATAAAACGATAAGTTTTCATCATTTCAATCTTTTAATTTATGCCCTTTTTCAAGACAGGGCAAATCAATATAAATATTATTCAACACATTTTATAAAATATATTGAAAACAAAGCTATAGATAGCGATGATCCATACTTAATATTATAAATGCGAAAGTAACTCTGTCTGTCTGTCTGTTACTCAATCACGCCTAAACTACTGAACCAATTTTCATGAAATTTGGTATGGAGATATTTTGATACCCGAGAAAGGACATAGGCTACTTTTTATCCCGGGAAAATGACGCAATCCCGGAAATCCCACGGGAACGGGAATTATGCGGGTTTTTCTTTGACTGCGCGAGCGAAGCCGCGGGTGGAAACCTAGTACTAAATAAAAGAAAGTGGAACTGTAAAATTTTATTTTATATGACGTAGAGCTTTACATAATAACATTAATTTAACATTTATCTACTATCATTAAGGATTTTTACAAATGAAACATTGAAATATTTAGTAATTAGTATGTAATGTAGTATTTTCTGATGTTTGATTTTACGCGAGTATTATACATTTAGAAATTAAAGACTTTTTAACGGATTTTAAACGCGATTTATTCATTCTATTATTTTCCCGACGTTTCGAACACTTTACAGCGAGCGTGGTCACGGGGAGACTCCCCGTTAAAAAGTCTTTAGTATGTAATGTATTTAATGAATATTTAATAAAATAAATACTAATACTTAAAAGATTTTACTTAAATATTATTTGTTATGTTTTAATATACACCGTGTTAGTGTTTTCTCGTCCATTTCCTATGTTTGTCACTCTACAGCCATCGCACTTGCCGAAAAACCAGCCTTTTGGAAAACCATATTTGTCAACCTGAAATAAGATTGAACACATTTATTTTTAAATAAACATTTTAACGCTTTTTATGGTTCATTTTTATATAAATATTTTTGATTTATTTTTATATTACAGATTAATAAGTTCTTAAATAATGGGGAATATTTAATTTAATAGTAACATGAACACAATCATGTCAATTAATTTTTCATTATAGTACGATGCAAATAAGTTTTTAAACGTTGAAACGAGGTCATAATCTCATGTTTCAAGTGAAAAAATATTTTTTTTAATACGACCGCATCCTTGGCACTCTGTGGGTGACGCGTGAGCTTAAAACCGTGGGGTTCTGGGTTCGATTCCCGATGATGACGAAGAAATGGCGTATATTATAAGGTACATAAGTATAACGTCGATTTCAGCCTCACTTTCATCGAATTAGTAAATTATATTACGAGGGACTGATCATTCTTAAACTGCTATTTATTGTTCTATTAATTGTTATAATTAACTGCTATTTAATAGTAAAATACTTACTTCAAACTCCTCCCAGTCATCGGGCCTAGAAAACAAAAATTATCATTTTTTTTTTTTATATAATTTATAAAATAAATGTGCTGTAACATCCAAATAAAATATATTTTTAAATATAAATTGCTTGCCATTATCATCAATCGTATAATATTTATTATCTGTATTATTTATCTGTTACTTTGATTAAACTGCATAGTAAATACTGGTATTTTTTACACGTATAAAATGACGATTTCGAGTTAATAAGAAATCTGATATAAATACGGTTATTATAAAAGTCAAACTCACCCCGGAATAGGTCTCGTATAGCAAATGTTAACTAATAATAACAAAGATATCACGACTATCAGTAGCTTCTTCATTTTATTATTTATTAAAATTTATTTTGTATCCAAAGGTTATTTCACTGTATTAATGTAACTTGATGACTTTACGGCATGTACGATGTTTATCCTCGTCTTGGACGTCAGTGGGAACTTCAAACTGATTTTAGTAAGAACTGGTTTGCAACTTTACACAGTGTTGCCACCATCACATTTGCTATTTTGCAACATGAAAATTTAATGAAAGAAAACTTATTTATTGGAAACCATTAGTAAACAATAATTACGAGATGAGAATAATATTGTTGTATTAGGTTAGGCAGTAGACGTAGAGTGTGGACGATTGATAATAATATACTAAGGTTATTTATTTTGGGATTCTATTATAGATACCTATGTTGTAGATCTGCCAGTGCTTGTCAAAATTTTGCTAGTCTGTAATAGTGCTCTTTGTATTTAAATACCTACATATTATTTATTGCAACACCACAAGGGTCAAAGTTGTTGTGTTGTGTTTGTGGGAGGAAGAAGTTATTTAATAAAAACATTTTCAAAATATTAAATTTTACTATCATCGTCAGGATAAGTTAATTTTACCTACTTTTTAGGTTACGTTGAAGATATTGCTTCCCGCTCTTTGTAGGTACATGCGGCATATTTTTTATTTTAATCGATACTTATGTGATAATGATATGATAAAAAAAATAATTTAAAATCTTTGTTTCGTCAAAAAGGAAACATCGGATATAATGCGTATTTGATAATTAAATTTCTATGAGCACACGGGCGAATCCAGGGATAATAGCTTGTTAAATCATATAACGTGTTAAAACCGTTATAGGTATTGCAAACAAGTTTCCACCGTAACATCATAACCGTTTTCAAATGAAAGCAATAATTTATTTTGAGGTTATAAGAGCTTTCACTTATAGCTTGATTCTAAATTTGGTTTTACTTTAATTTTAAGTATGTGTAATATTTTGTATGTATGTGATTGTTGCGTTAACCTTAATCTTATTACTTTATTTCTATTACTTGCAGAACATGTTTTTAGTTTTTTTTATTTATAACTATATGCTTGGCCTGGCTCTATCTGGGTCGTTACGCCGTAAATTAGTATTTGTAGAGATAAGAATTTACTTTGTTTGTATTCGGCACCGCAATTTTATGTGATTTTTTCAAGATAAAACTATTATATATTATTTCATTTCATTCCAGATCCAGAAGTTTAAAAGATATCCATACTAAATTTTATTTGGATCGATTTGGTGAATAAACACAGAACAGTTTCATCAAATCGTGAAATATTTTTTACTTGGAGAACTTTTACGCTGTCTTTATTTATCACACAATTTAAAGAAAGGATTAATATCCTGATACCAATTTCATAACCATATAAGAAAAGGACAGTGCCACCTCTGTATTTCTATTCGATTTTATTTATGGACAAACAGGCAAAAATTTTAAAAACTATATTTTTGGCTTCGATATCGATTTAAAGTATTCTTAAAAAAAACACTACAGTTTTGACTTTCTTACGATTTTATTAGGTATATGTATAGATTGTGCGTGTGTTTACATGCGTTAACCACTGTACAAAAGAGGCGTTCAAACTCGAACTCTATTTTAATATACATATTGAATTTACAGGTATGACTTAGTTTTCTAATGGTGACAGAATTTCTAAAATCAATATATCAATTACTGTAGTAGGTAGTAAATTCGTTACAAATAAATAAAGACAAAATATTTTCTCTTATTAGTATTAGTGAAGATGATATAACGATGTTTTTCTTCACCGTTCGATCAGCGGTGATGTTAACAATATGCGCAGATAAATTGAAAAATCAATTTACCAATTTGCCAGGTCTCCAACCCCCAACTTAACTAGCAATAGTGGACGAAACATTGTATGTGTCACGATAGTAAGATATCTCCCATCGCTCTTGAGTATTATTAATAGAAGTAAAGCAACGTAAATCACATTAATGTTGCTGACTCTCAAATAGTTAATCTGGGTGCAGTATCTTCCGGGAATTGAGGAATATCATATGGGATAGGAAAATAGATAAGAGAGCAAGATTTTATTATAAAATTAAACAAAATACCTTTCTGAATTTTTATATTAACAAAAATCTCTTACATCGCAATTAAAATGCATCAGAACGCAGTATTTGCGGAAAGCTCAAACGTAATATTAAATTACAGCAAGAATACAAAGTAAACAATAGTTTCTGTGATTTCTTATTTGTAATCATTAATGTAATAGAGTGAAATTAAATCATATTTTTGTAAAAAAAAAATTATATTCATAATTTATCACATTTTTTTTATCCAAGAACATACAAAATGTAATAACAGCCACAAGTATAATTTTTCAATGCTTTGTTACTTTATTCAGGAGCAATATGACATAACTTAATATTAATAATTAACTACATTTTTTTAATGTGTTCATTTTTTATGCATAGTTCAAAATTGATTATGTTGTGTTTACACAAAATGAACGAAGTAAAAGTAGTTTTAAAATCAGACGTCTTTTTATTTTTGGCTAAATTGTATAGTTATGGTGGTTATATTATTCTTTTCTTATATTTAAGGTATATTTTAGATACAATCATTTAATCTTAAGGATTAGGAGAATCACTTTTTAATTTTTATATAAACAGTATTGGTATTATTGGATCCATTTCCTATATAATTACAGTTATGACATAGACCTGGATCGGCTGGATCCTGCAATGAATAAAAAACTTTATTAAAATAATCTTAATCATAGCTTGGAATTAATTTTGTAAATCATATTTTATGGTTCATATCGAAGTTTTAAATAAACAAGATAATGAGATGAAATATTATTTATTATATCCCGATTATTTTTTTATAGATATACCTGTTAGATATAAAATATATTATGTTTAGTAAACAAAGTCGTTAGTTACACTTACATCACTTATACTCAAGAACGGCTGAACGGATTTTACTGAAATTTGCTTTATTGAATTTATCTCCGCTTGGATACAACATAATAACAGTTAAAAAATGTGAAATCTAAATAAAACCAAGTCCCTGGTGGAGCCGAGGCAAACGCAAATAAAATAAACAATTGCGATTGAATGTTATATATGGATATATATATGTATTATTGTCTTTAGATAAGAAGTACCTACTAAGCGAATATTGAAAGTCGACACTTACCAAACTTTTTAAGTTGTAGTTTCCGTTCAGCCTAAAAGTAAATGAAATTATATTAATCAATTATAATTCTAACGATAGTGGAAATGATGATTTTGAAAATACACTGGTTGGTAAATAGTCTCATCTGTACACAGGGTGGAAATTTTAATTTTGTTAGAATATAAAAGCGAGTGTTTATAAATAATGTCTGTCCCTCTGTCAGTCTGTCTCTTCTTCACGCCTAGACCACTAAACCGATTTGGATAAAATTTGGTTCAGATATGGTTTGAGACCTGAGAAAGTACATAGGATAGGTTTAATTCCGGAAAGCCCACGGGGATAGGAAATAGGGTTTTCTTTTGAATACGCGGGTGAAACCGTTTAAGTTACTTAAAGTTACTTATTAATATTACTAGATTGAAGTACTTACATATTATAATAATACAGTGGTGCAGATAAAGTGCTATAAATAAGCAATAAAGACATAAGTGTTACCATCAATAACCTCATTGTGGTAATTTTAGACGAATTTGATTATAAATTAATGTAATACTCTTTATTTTAGAACGATGATTTTGTATATGGGGAAAATGAGGAAATGCATACATATTATAAAGTATCTCAACCTCGTTAACATGGAAGTAGGGTTGCCAAAATACAAATTATAATTAATTAAAGAAAAAAGTTTCATGATGGAACGTACGTAAAAATGAAATAATTACGCTTTGATAAGCAGTCCGTTCAAATTTAACCAAAAAATATTAGTGAAACTACAATAATTTGCTTCCTTTTACAATTTAGTTATATTGTTCAAAACACCATCATAAATGATATTATGTAAAAAATCAAGAACCATCCGACACAATTTAGTCGGGGTCAAAAGTCACAAAGTCTGATTATTCACGATTATTATTAGCAAAACTATAAATTTTATCATAAAAGTAATCCAGATTAATTGTAGATCAGATTATAATTGGTTACTCACGCATAAAAAATATCTCAGTATTTTTTTCACGTTTAGCTTAGGTAGGTAGCTTCTAGTTCAGACTAAGAGTTTTCACAGATGAACGGCAAGTTGTGAACGGCAGAGGCTACTTCAGCCGTCGCCACATTTCAACGGCAGTCGTTTAAGCGTCGGCGGCAGCAGTCAATATGTCGACGGCTGCCGTCGACACGCAAAAACGGATGCCGTCAAACGTCAAACGCTTGCAGTTTGCTGTCAACGCAAATTGCAAGCGTCGCCACCTGTCGACAGCGGCCGTCGACAGGTGGCGACGGCTGAAGTAGCCTGTGCCGTTCACAACTTGCCGATCGTCTGATATAGTCCGTTTTCTTATGGGAAAAGGTATACATTTTTGAGTAAAGCAATGCCATTTGGTACGAATGTTGTACTCATCCACCTAAGCCCAAATCGCCCGGTAGCCAGTCATTACTCCCCGGAAGGAGGGAGGGAGGGGGGGTTAAAGAACAGAGCGCCCGGCGCTCGGAAAAAAAATTCTGGCGGATTCATTCGGACCTATGAGTCGAATTTGGTGTCGTTATCAGGTAACTAGATAATGCCCAATTCATTCCCTATACCAGGTTTTTAGGGTTCCATAGCAAAATATGTCACAATCCTTAAAATAAAAAACTTTTAGTAGTGAAAAAATCCAAACAAACCAGTATAGTTTTATATTTTTGTATCAAACTTAGTTTATAAAAAATACTGTCTGAAAGGCAATTTAATGTAGATTATAAAAACATTAACAAGTAACATATATTTTATCATTTTAAATGTAAAAAAAATTATACAAAGTACAAAAACGTTCGACAGCGCAGCGTAGGGGACGGCTAATAGACCCGAAAAACAAGCAATACTAACAAAAAAAACCAGCAAAGTGCGAGTCTGACTCGCTCATCGAGTGTTTCGTACTTATTTGTCCCATACCATGTTAACTAGTCTGGTAGGACCTGGATATCTGATACTCACAAACTTTTGTCTTTATAATATTAGTGTGATTTTTAATCATCTTTAAATTATAAATGAAGTCAGGTAACATTGTTAAAAATAAAGATATATAATAATAGAACGTTATAGTATTAATAATAATGACAACCACCTCCACAATTGCGTGATTCGGTACATTTGAACTGGCGTTTAGAACACTTCAATCTGGAACTGCAAGATTTCACGCACCGATATCTTATTAATTCAAAGCTTCTCTTTTCTTTTTATTTCAGATGGGGAAGGAATATTCAGATTTTTTTTGTAGGCCCCCAAATATACACAGCCTGTAAAACTGCCCTTAAGGTGTGTTGTTTAAGGGCAGCTTCTGTGGGAGGCAAATTTTCTATTTGCATGTCCTTTTATGTTAAAAATTGTTTGCGACCCTCATTTACTGTCACAGCGAGGTATGATCTGAAAAACAAACATGTACTTATAATACTTATAAAAATATAAGTTCTGGCTAAGAGAATCTTTAAAATATCGTGACCGTCCTTACCTATCATGCATTGTAATCACAAACTTTTCAATTTCACTGTCTGCATATTTGCCACTGTAAAGTGCTTCAAACCCTCGTGTGGCTTTAGGATATGACTACCTTGCCTCAAATGCAGTTTATTTGCGTCTTGCATTAAATATGAGTTTGTGTTACATCTGGTAAAAGAATGGAATAATATATACGTGTGTTCTTTGTGGACCTGATACAAGAAAACCATTTCTTAAGTATTATTTGTCAATAAATGAATTTGGGTACTAAACTGAAACTCTAACATTTATTTATTTAATTAGACTTCTTATAAAAGCAATTTTGAATCGTCATAACATTTTTTTAACATTTATCACCGATTCGGAAAGCAGTATGTATGGAAAAGAACCGGAAAAAAGAAACTCCTTATTTGCTCTTTTAAAATCGTGTCAATATTAAGGTACAATTTAATTTTACATAGTAATATGTAACTACTAATAAGTCCATTATTTAAACATGAAGCTAGCATTTTTACATGCCAGGTATTGATGATTTCGTCCTGTGCCGATGTGTACCCATAGTTAGTTTAAACCTTCTAGCTTTGGAACACACGATATAGTAGTAGTAGCCAAAATAATGTTAAGAACAGTCGACACATATAGCTAGTACAGAATATCATGTGTTCCAAAGCTAGAAGGTCTAAAATAACTATGGGTACACATGCAATTGAGGCATGGAAGGCATACGAATGTCATACGAAATATGCAGACAGTGAAATTGAAAAGTTTGTGATTACAATGCATGATAGGTAAGGACGGTCACGATATTTTAAAGATACTCTTATCCAGAACTTATATTTTTATAAGTATTATATTTAGTACATGTTTGTTTTTCAGATCATACCTCGCTGTGACAGTAAATGAGGGTCGCAAACAATTTTTAACATAAAAGGACATGCAAATAGAAAATTTGCCTCCCACAGAAGCTGCCCTTAGACAACACACCTTAAGGGCAGTTTTACAGGCTGTGTATATTTGGGGGCCTACAAAAAAATCTGAATATTCCTTCCCCATCTGAAATAAAAAGAAAAGAGAAGCTCTTTGAATTAATAAGATATCGGTGCGTGAAATCTTGCAGTTCCAGATTGAAGTGTTTTAAACGCCGCGCCAGCTCAAATGTACCGAATTACGCAATTGTGGAGGTAGTTGTCATTATTATTAATACTATAACGTACTATTATTATATATCTTTATTTTTAACAATGTTACCTGACTTCATTTATAATTTAAAGATGATTAAAAATCACACTAATATTATAAAGACGAAAGTTTGTGAGTATCAGATATCCAGGTCCTACCAGACTAGTTAACATGGTATGGGACAAATAAAGTACGAAACACTCGATGAGCGAGTCAGACTCGCACTTGGCTGGTTTTTTTGTTAATATTGCTTGTTTTTCGGGTCTATTAGCCGTCCCCTACGCTGCGCTGTCGAACGTTTTTGTACTTTGTATAATTTTTTTTACATTTAAAATGATAAAATATATGTTACATGTTAATGTTTTTGTAATCTACATTAAATTGCCTTTCAGACAGTATTTTTTATAAACTAAGTTTGATACAAAAATATAAAACTATACTGGTTTGTTTGGATTTTGTCACTACTAAAAGTTTTTTATTTTAAGGATTGTGACATATTTTGCTATGGAACCCTAAAAACCTGGTATGGGGAATGAATTGGGCATCATCTAGTTACCTGATAACGACACCAAATTCGACTCAAAGGTCCAAATTAATCCGCCAGAATTTTTTTTCCGAGCGCCGGGCGCTCTGTTCTTTAACCCCCCCTCCCTTCATCCTGCCGGGGAGTAATGACTGGCTACCGGGTGATTTGGGCTTAGGTGGACGAGTACAACATTCGTACCAAATGGCATTGCTTTACTCAAAAATGTATACCTTTCCATACAAGCATGCCCATAAGAAAACGGACTAATAGAACGCTTAGGTAGCGCATATTCAACGTGGTTCGAAACAGGACCAGAATTTGATATTGACAACCCAGAGAAATTGAAAGGAACTTAGAACTGGCGTTTAATGGTCTACATTTAAACCGTATAACTTACATAAAATTGAACCTTGAATAGAAAAAAAAATAAACAAATTTTAACAAAAACATAAACTGCCTTGAAAAAGGAAAAAAACAAAGTTAGTAGTGCCTCATAATAATGTTTTGGTTGTTTTGGCCACCGACTTGATTTAATTTGATTTGTATATTACTTTAAAATCATACAATATAACTCTTTCTTATCATCTTGTAACAGAGTCAGTCAATATAAAACAAGTCAGAGCGAATTGTGGCCTTTAAGGTTAGAATAGTACAATACTATAATATCTCCTTCTTCTTAGTCGTACACTCTTGACAGAGTGGTCGTGGTTATGGTGATGGTGCTCTATTCTTGTTAGATGTGGTCACTTCTTTGTTCGCTCCCTGTCCAACAATACGTCTCTATTTCTCACGATCGGTAGCATTGCGAGCACATTCTACAAGGCTGGACTAGGTCGTTTTACCGATAAGGTCGGTCCAACGTGTAGGTGAGCGGCCCCGTGACCTTTTGCCCTCAATTTGTCCCTGCATCACAAGTCTCTCCAAGGAATCCTTATTTCTGGTGATGTGGCCAAAGAACTTCAAAATTCGCATCTGCGCAATCGACGAAAGCCTATTTTCGATGTTTAGTTTCTTGAGTATCGAGACGTTGGTTCGGAACGACGTCCACGGTATTTTCAGCATCCGCCTCCAACACCACATCTCCAGCGCATCAATTTTTCGGCGATTCTGCATTTTGAGCGACCAGGTTTCCGCACCATATAGAAAGATAGGAAATACCAGACATTTCATTAGGCGCACTTTTGTGTTCTTGGTGATGCGCCTGTCCTTCCAGATTTTATTTAGTTTTTCTACTGCAGATCTTGTGATAGCGCATCTACGTCCAATTTCTTCTTCACATCCTCCTGTGTTGGTAATAGTGGATCCGAGGTATATGTAGCTGTTTACCACTTCACAATCAGCAACATAAAGTGGTCCTTCATTTTCTTGTCCAGTTCGATCAATTATCATGACCTTCGTCTTATTTCTATTGAGTGTCAAACCGAATTGCAGGCTTGTTGTTTCTAGACGACTCAAGAGTTCTTCCAGTTCTTGTTTTGTTTGAGCAAGAATCGTAGTATCATCAGCGTATCTTAAGTTATTTATCACACGACCACCTATTGATATGCCTCCATTCCATCCATCCAGGACAATTCTCATTATGTATTCTGTATAAATATTGAACAGCAAAGGTGATAACAAACATCCCTGGCGAACTCCACGCTCAGTTTTGAAAGAGTCTGAGAGCACATCATCTACCTTTACTACTGCTTTGCCATCCTCATACAGACGTTGCACCAGAACTACAAGATGTCTTGGTACCCCCATTTCCAACAGAATCTGCCAAAGATACTTCCAATTGACTGTGTCAAACGCTTTATGAAAATCTATAAAGCAAACAAAAAGAGGTGAGTTAAATTCTCTCGATTTCTCGATAATTTGCTGAAGTATAAGTATTTGATCACGTGTACCTTTTCCCTTCACGAAGCCTGCTTGTTCAGGTGCAATTTGACAGTTAAGATAGGACTGCAGTCTTGTGTTTAGAATATGGAGTAAGACCTTACTTGCGTGCGATATGAGAGAAATGAGCCTGTAATTATTGCATTTCTTTGTAGATCCTTTTTTATGTAAGGGTTTAACCTTCCTATACTCGCGCGTTGGTCTGTGAGACCGACGAAACACATTTTCGTAATTATTTTTATGCAGGTAAATCCTGTGAAGTCGAGTTCCTTGCTAGTTTCCGGATTTGGGGCTAACTTCATTTTAGTGCACGTCGCGTGGTCGGCAGAAGTTCACGTGTCATAGCATTTGGCGCCAATCGGTCCATGAGACCGACGCGAGTATAGGTGCAACTTTTTGTGTAAGTATTAATATTATATACTAGCTGTTGCCCGCGACTTCGTCCGCGATGTTGTTTGGGCCCGGCGACGGGCTGCCGCTGATGGGGTCACGGATGAATTCTACACATACCCGTGGCCCTGTCGCTGATGCGGCTTGACGGAACACAGTGGGGTTTTGGTCGGTAGGAATCCGACATAACCCACGGCCTCTTCCCCGGAGGCCGTGGGTATCTATGCAAGATTTCCCCACTAAAAAAAAAAAAAAAAAAGGTCGTTTTTCGTCATTCGTCGTTTAAAAAAAATACGTGACACTTTATTTTTGAATGTTCTTAATTATTGTCTCTTATAAAATTTAACTACTTACATTAAAATTGAACACTCTGATAAGAAAATCTTAAAATCTGAAGAAAACATGAATGAATGTGATTTAAATTCTACATTACTTAGTATCAAAATATAATAATCTAAATTAAATGTAGATTAACAGTTTGAGCACACCATTATAGAATATGTACTTAAGTATTAAATTACGTTAGTTAACATAGTAACTTTACTAAAAACACGATGACTTTCTTTCGCGCTCGGTACCACAAACTAAGCATGTTTGTGGTAAGTGGCCCGCGTCACTTGACCCCCCGCGAGTTCCCCTCCGTTGCTATGCGAAAATACATTCGTTGCTCTATTTTAGGAAAAATTTGTAATACTGTGGCCTGGGCGTTATAACACGTCCAGGGAGTTCCTGAGTGCCGATATCACCATCTTGAGGAAAAGCTTCTAATGTCGATTTAAAACTGCATACATACGAATTAACCTGTTCTAAAATTGTGAAATGAGTTCAGTTTTAAATTTGAGAAATATTGATTTCTTGTATTCCACTATTCGTTGTAGTCGAATATAAAATATATTTAAACAAACTTAGGTTGGCCTACAGACAAAAGGGTCGATCCTATCAAATGGTAAACTTGACCTTGTATCTTAAAAGTAAGCATGAACGGACCTTCTGATAATTATTGAGCACCAAAGGATCATTTGAAACGCGCTACTATAAGAGCGAATATTGTCTAATAACAGTTTACATTGCACAGTATGTTCCTCTAAAAGTAGTGATTTCAAAGGTTCCGGTGTATCTTCAAATGAAAGCCGACTCCTTACTACACTTTAAAGCATTACAAAAAGAACATACTACGCCTTTACAGAAGATGATCTGTAATCAATTGTGAGGTTATAAGCAAACCCACTTTTATATTTGTCAGACCACACCACCGAATTCGTAGATTGTTTACCTCAAGTCATTAAGACTATGACGAAATCTGTCTGCAGTAAGACGGGCCTCTCGCTATTCGTCCGTTTCCAGAGACCGAATAGTTTCAATTCTTAATCTTTCATTAAACAAACTCATTAATCGTTCTTGTCTCATATAATTGTAATATTCGCGTCCCTACTCTAGTCATTGCTTATGCTCATGTTCATCTTCAAGAGATCGAATAATATTATGATGCACCCTATCATTTGTCAAACGGTCTTCATATTGAGTAAAGTTTCAGATTCTCGAGATAAAATATGACTGTCGTGATCAGTAGTGAGACGTAATTCCCTCTCAGTGAGGGTTTCGGTCTCACGGGATAGTACAATATGCCGTTTGCGATCAGCTGTGAGACGTCATACCCTCTCAGTGAAGGTTTCGGTCTCACGGGATAGTAGGGGAGACCGGGTTTGGTTGTCTCACGGGTTGGTTGTCACAGCGGTCTTAACACAAAACTGAACTATCGAATAAGTCTGTTGAACAGCGTGGCAAGAGCGATACAGTGACAACGCTGTCCCCACTTCGCGTCAGACCGCCCCGATCTGCCGTGAGGGCCTCACACGTGTTTATTGTTTTCGCACAGATTTTTTATGATATGAGGACCGAATATGCTCCTCATAACATCACTTTTTGTGAACGAAACGACAGCGCGGTTTAATTTAATGCCAACACCATTAGAAAAAAGGATTATTATTAATTGTGAAAAAATATCATGATTTACACTATTAACACTCTTTTAACATAAAATATAAGTCTGTGAGTGTGTAAAAATAAATCCAGCTAATTACACATCAAACTTATGTTTATAATTAGGTATACGACATGAAAATATATTAATTACCAAGCAATAATAATACAGATAAATACTGAACATAAGTAGGTATAATAGATATTAAGTAGTATTAGTTAAAATATACTTTGACTGTTAGTCAAAGTTTATTTTTACTAACAACATGTAAATGAAGAAGAAATAATAATTACCAACGAACTAACCTTTTCTATAATACTTAACACGGCACATTTTTCAAATTATCTTGCTCAACCCTGCTCAAAAATTTGAGGGTTTTGTTGGAACTTTAACTTTTTTATTTTATGTCAAAACTATGATATATCTAAACTACGATACAACTTGCTTGCGGAAATGCTCATTACAATTGTGAATCTAAAGAATAACTAACAACATACTATTCAATTTTATTGAGCTGATGAATATCTTTTGCCTGGAAGAAATCACCGTCGCCTAATAAATATACTGTGTTTTCTTATAAAACCGTTACATAATTTATTTATCTACTTAAATAATGAAAATGATATTATATTTATGAAATATAAAACATATTATGTAAAATGATTAAAAATAAATAAATGAAGCAACTACGATTCAAAGAAAACATCTTTTTCAGTGTTAAAATGCTCTTAGCAATCCTGGATGATGAACTGTATCATGTACTCTGATCCCAGTACGGTCGGTACCTCGATAGCCATAACGATAAATATTATAATCAGATATCCGCAAAGTCAAAATAAAAACATTACTTGTACAGTTGTGAGTGCAAAATTTACGTTTCATTTGGAATAACATTTTTTTCGGTACTAAAACGTAGTCGTTTGATATGTGGTTGGCTGCCCCTCCTCTCCTTCCTGAAAAATATCCTCCAAAATTTCCCGAGATACTTCCAATGATTGAACCATTGGACGTTGGACATTAACTTCAGTCAAAAATTGACGAAGCGGATGATTACTAATTTCCACTTAATCCTCGCTGCTACTATCTTTATCATCAAATCATCAATTTTCAAGTGGTGTTGTAAAAATATCAGCAGAAATCGTCTTCCAAAGGCGATATAATTTTATGAGCATTGAATCAGTAAATAACAAAATCAAAAGTTAACTGTAAATCTATAAAAAAGCTACTTACAAATAAAATTTTATCAAAAACTACTGTTCCCAATGCACCTCAAAATAATAAAAGAATTCATCATTTTATTATTTCATTCTAAAAGTGTAATATAATACCTACCAACAAAAAACATGAATTGCTATCATTATAAAAAATAAATACCTATAAGTAACAACTTACTTTTTGTGGGAACGCATTATGGTGAAAATTCACAAAACACGAAGATTGCATTTGATATTTTTGGTTTTATGGCATTCAATTGCTTTATAAATATCACTACATAGTATAAAAAAGTCGCTTTCTCTGTCCCTATGTCCCTTTGTATGCTTAAATCCTTAAAACTTCACAACGGATTTTGATGCGGTTTTTTTAATAGATAGACTGATTCAAGAGGAAGGTTTTAATATATTATTTATTAGGTTTTAGACAAAGCGGACGAACCCGCGGGCGGTAAGCTAGTAAATATATAGAATACGAAGATTTTTAAAATTGTAACTAATGAACGCAATCAATATTAGATTAACTGTAGATAATGGTGTCTAGTTTTACTTAAAATAATAAACATCTACCCTCACTTTAAAAAAATGTAGTATATTTATTATTTACACGAAATATACCTTATAGGGAAGGGAAGATATGGGCTAAAGAGTTAAATAAATAACATAATTATATTTAAATTATTAATTTCCAACTGTGTATTCAGTAGTGTTAACATCTAAATTGATTTGATTTTTACGAAATCTCATAGATGGCGCTGTTACAAAATTAACATTATACAACTTACATTCTTTAAACTATGTTTCTCTTCCCAAGTTACTTAAATGGCATAATTTTTATAGTGTCAATCTAGATATTGTCAAACAACATTTATATATGCGTCATTTGATTATTAATTTCCAATAGTTAACGTGTGTTTGATTTTTTTAACACTTCATAGATGGCGCTGTTTCAAATTTGTCTTTATACTGCTAAGATTCATTTAACTGTTTCTCTGCCCAAATTACGTAAATGACATAGTTTTTATTTTGTAAAGCTAGATAATAGCATGGCTTACTCGAAACCAACATTTAAACATGAGTCTTTAGATTGTACGCTGTCGTAGTACACGGAATATGTAAGAAAAATAAAGGCTCACAGCTCCTCCCCCGAAGGTGATATCATGATAATATGTTTAAACTATCCTCACCCGACCTCTTAGGAATATTCATGCAAAATTTGAAGTAAATCTATGCAGTACTTTTCGAGATTAGCCCGGTCAAACATACAGACAAACAGACAAACAGACAAACAGACAAACAGACAAAAATTCTAAAAACTATATTTTTGGCTTCTATATCGATTATAGATCATGGATTATGTATTCTTTTAAAAAAATATTCAATGTACAGTTTTGACTTTCCTACGATTTTATTATATGTATAGATTTTGTACATTTATATATTTTTACAGACTTTGAATACTTTATGAAGTATGTATAGTAAAATATATGTATGAATGTTGCTCTAAATTATATTTTGACCAATTTTTTAGGCCATACTTCATGTCAAAATGAACGAAGATCAAATCAGATTGTTGCTGGAAGAATCAAGTTCTGGTTCTGCTATGAAGACGAAAATGACAGTGAGGTGGAAGACAACGTGGAGGTACAAGAAGAGACATACGACACCGAGCAAGACGATGACAATGAAGAGATATCTGAGGAAAAACACAGTGAAAGTTCCCGTGATTTTTACTTGGGAAAAGATGGACAGACAAGGCTCAAAACTAAGCCAAACATAGATAAATATGTGCTTTGATGTGTTTATTATTATTATTTAGAAGTTTATTTTGTTTTGAAAAATAAGTTCTGTTTTTAATTTAGTTTTCCCTAGTACTTAAGAAAAACATCTCAAATTCGAGGACTGATTTGTGATAGACTATAAGTCAGTAAAATAATTAATAAACTAAGTATGATCAATACTATTTTGTTTCAGTACATCCTAAACTTTAAAAAAATTGTTATAGTTTTCGGTTTTCTTAGTAAATATATATATAGTGTAGGGGTAAACACTATCGGTCTGTGACACCGTGCGCGAGTATAGGTGTTACAAAAATTGGAGCGAGTATAGGAAGGTTAAATATCGATTTAGACCAGTCGTCTGGCCATATTCCAGATTCCCATATTTTGCAACAGATGTTATACAAGAGGTCGACCCCAGTTTCCCCCATAGCTTTAAATACCTCTATAGGTAATTCGTCTACTCCAGTGGCTTTATTGTTCTTTAGATGTCGTATCGCGTCGCTCGCACTTCGTGTCGTAAGATATCAGGCTCTCGGTCAGCAATGAGGTTTATCTCATATGTTGTAATAGTTAATGTGGAGTGATTAGCGAAAAGGGACACACAGTATTGTTTCCATATATTCACTATGTCATTTATCTCCGTTACCATTTGACCTATATGACTATAATATTATGTTTGTTTTTATCGAGAATTAATATGGATATCAATATCTAGACTTTATTAATTTGTGTATAAAGTTATTATAACATATATTATAAAATTCAATTTAACAAAATGTGAGGAATATTTTCGTATCTATTAAATTTTAATACGTACAATAATTTGGGCAAACCCTATTTCTTAAAATCAAATGGTAAATTTTCTATAAAATATCAGTTCAAGTGAACTATTATAATTTATACGTTGTTAAAATATATGAGTATTTAGAGAAACGAAGGAAAATGACGAAAAGGCGGTTTAATTTTTGTTGTAATTTATGTAATTTAAACCTCGCTTTCATGGTAAACTTTTGTTAAGCTGATGAATTTATACTTGTTGATGGGCGAATCTTGATGGAAACTTTGTTAAAAAAATGTTTCGTCACTTATAGAAATTAAATTCAATCGACTTGTATTAAGTCTTGTGTCACCTTGTATGGGGCAGATGTATTTGATATCTGTTTCACTGTTCGATTTTGTTTGTCCCTAGCGATAAGGTGGCTTTTTTTGTCCAGCCCGGCTGCGACTTTATTTGTAATTCTCCAACGAGAGTAGAACACAGGACCTCTTGGATTTACACTAGCAAGTTAACCACTGATGACAAAATTTCAAAGTTCTAATCCGTGTGTTCTTTGATTTCAATCAAAACTAGATGAAAAATAAAAGATTTTCTTTTTTCTTTTAAAAAATATTGAGGTACCTATATAAATATAATTATTTCCAAAATACTTTAAAAAAATACAGTGTAACAATATTTTTATCGTATTCTTTAAAAGTTTATCATAATATTATATGTATTTTAAATAAGTACATTTCCTTTGAAACCTTTAGAGTAGCTTATATAGTAATACGTATCTTTCCAACACCTTAATTTTTTTCATATTTTGGTAATTTCTAAATTTGACATTAAATATCTACTTTTTTCATTACATAATCAATATCTTTAATAAAAAAGTAGGTATATTGAATTATTTAACAAAAAACAAAGTGAACTGTATATTCTCTAGGTACCATATTCGAGGAATAACAAGGAAAATGAAATAAGTTACACAAAACGTTTATTATAATTATAAAATTTAATTCCAATATTCACATTACTCACAAGTATTTTAAACAACATACAATTAATCATTTCTTATCGGAAAGAAATATAATTGTTATTATCCTTACCGAAGCCGACCATAACAATGTTGTTGGCTAATGGTCCAGTACCGATAATTTTTTTTACATAACTAGTAGATGTCACGTCCTGAAAATAAAAAAATCACAATGACAACATTTTTTGACATTAGCAAGGGATCAACATTCTAGACTCAAGAGGAATCATTCTCTTAAAGCAAAGTGAAGGAAAAAATCCAAATCTTTTACCCAATTCAATATTATATGTTTAATTGGTTAACAAACCACAATCATTTGAAATTCATAATTAATAAATAGGTATATTGTTGCATATTCAGTTCAATCATAGTTTTCTAATGAGAAAGTTTGTCTCAAATTTGATAGGAACCGTGGATACATTTTTTACGATTTGCATTTAAAAAGCTTTTTCATGGCTCAGTGGTGAGTTAAAATAATATGAACCTAAACATACAATCTGTAACTTTATATATCTTCCAAAAATATTAAACTAGGTATACTTAAATGATTATAACGTAAAAAAATCTACGTACAGGAAATTGAAGTCTGTTTAATATTTCTTCATATGAAAAGTCCCTTTTGTATCTGTTTTTTACCTAAAATCATACGAAAAATTAAATTTTGTGTTTTAAAACTTATAAAAATCATCATACAGTTTATATTTGAATGTACCTCAACAAACTTTTCTACGGGATGAATGTTGATATTGTTGCTTTTTCTGAAAATTGAAAAATTATACAAATAAAAAAAAATTGAACGTTTCAAACAATATTAAAAAAAATATATATATAGAAAGTTGGTGTTTAGTACTTTATAATGTAGTTCTTACTCAATTGATCTGGAATCGACACATATAGTAAAAAGTAGGCAACCGCACATAATAATTATGTGATTCATTTTAATATTATTAATCATAATGTGCTCTTGCTTTGTCAACACTTGAAGACTGACTTGTAGGCAT
Organism: Colias behrii; assembly: GCA_029959065.1. NCBI lineage: Eukaryota > Metazoa > Arthropoda > Insecta > Lepidoptera > Pieridae > Colias > Colias behrii. Next base: position 6,633,566 of record JARWMC010000005.1, on the reverse strand, counting down.
ATGAATCGTCTTCCTTATTATAACGTTAGTTTATATCATTTTGCGTTAATTACTTGTAGTTAAAAGATACCTACTGGTTATTGTTTCCTCAAACATTATCATAAAGACACTAATTATTAACATTTTCCTTATATTATGTTTTAAAATAAATTATCTATTTCAATCAATACATTATTTATAAACATAAAAAGAATACTTATCACAAATTCTGTTCATAACATTTTACTACTGGTTCTCTTTGAAAAGGTGTTATAATTCATTATAGTTAATTATTGATTTGTAGAGTGTTAAACAAGAAGTGAATTCATAATGATGATCTTAAAATTATTTTATGTAAATTCTTTTTCATATAAATGTCATTATGATATGGCAAAAGATGCAAGATTGATGATTTTGAATGATTTTGGGAATGATTATAAAAAAAGTAATGAAATCAGATCAGATACAGATCTACTTATAACGGTAATAATTGTTCACATAATGGGGTAGGTTGTAAAATGTCGCTGTTTATTGCTTGTTTATTATCCTCTGAAATTAGATTTGGCGACGTCTGCTATTTTATGAGATTGTAAACAGTTAGTATAATCGCATTTTGATAGCAGCGATTTATTTTGAGTGTTGAATGCGGTGATAAATATATATGATTATTTTTCCGACCCAAATATCGACCAATAGAATTGCACCATTCGACGTCACGTGGTACAACCTACATGGTATTATACTGATAATTTTTTGAAAATTTTCTCTGGTCGTTGACGTCAAACTGACAGGTTGAATTCAATTGTGAAATTATTGGCCGACATTTGAGACGGAAAAATAATCTCCCGAATACCACACGAGCTTTAAAATTATCTGGCATTTCCCTCAAGGTTCCCTGCAAACAAATAAAGTCGTCAAGATTTTTGCCATGAAAATGATTCTAAACAGGTAAATGCATGAGTATTGAGGAATATTGTAAATAGCGTAAATATACACTTGCCTGTGAAATTTTATGCCAGAATTTGGTGTCCAAAAACTTCTGCAAATTTTCACAATGCAATACATTATTTATATTCGGAAAATATTTATTAAATACGCAACAATATTAACTTAAATATTCGAAGCGACGCAATTTTTTTGACACTTATGCCATATTGTCAAAGTGAGAGTTGCTACAATTTTATTATGGTAACTACCCATAATCAGGGAGTATCGCTTTTTAATAATTGGTTCAGATACTTATTTTATTTAGCATAAATAATAATTGTCTCATCCAACAATGCTTCTGAATGACGTTGTTGGCAATTTATCAACAAACTCATGTACAAAAACTAACCTTTTGCACAGAATATTACAGCATACATAGTAGCCTTGGGAAAACTTCGTATTAACAGTGGCAATACCAAGTTAGGTGTGAAAGTGATAAAACACAACAACTGGGCAATATTTTCTTGTTACACGTCAAATGTTCATACCGAAATCTCCAGTGTATAAGATATAAGCTTCTTGGGTTGAATTCAATTGTGAAATTATTGGCCGACATTTGGGACGGAAAAATAATCCCCCGAATACCACACGAGCTTCAAAATTATCTGGCATTTCCCTCAAGGTTCCCTGCAAACAAATAAAGTCGTCAAGTTTTTCAGGAAAAATCACTCGCGCTTCGCGCTCGTGATTTTTTAACCTTGACTAAAAACTTAACTCCTTCATTTGTTTGCAACGAACCTATCGGAAAATACCCGATAATTTTGAAGCTCTTGTGGTATTATAAGTGATAATTTTTTGAAAATTTTCTCTGGTCGTTGACGTCAAACTGACAGGTTGAATTCAATTGTGAAATTATTGGCCGACATTTGGGACGGAAAAATAATCCCCCGAATACCACACGAGCTTCAAAATTATCTGGCATTTCCCTCAAGGTTCCCTGCAAACAAATAAAGTCGTCAAGTTTTTCAGGAAAAATCACTCGCGCTTCGCGCTCGTGATTTTTTAACCTTGACTAAAAACTTGACACCTTCATTTGTTTGCAACGAACCTATCGGAAAATACCCGATAATTTTGAAGCTCTTGTGGTATTATAAGTGACAATTGAACTCTATTTTGTATATTTTTCTTATCTTTGATACCAGGCATAAATTAATCTGTTATTTATGCATAAATAATCAGCATTTTATTAAAAACAATACTGTATATTTAATAAATAGAAACATACTGTATGGGCTTTACAATTCAATTTTCCGATTTACATAATATTACACAGGTATATAGTAAACTTAACATTAGAACATATAATTTTTTACATTAAGTTTTCGAATAGAATGTTGAATAACATATGGTTCTATAAAGCTGAAACTACGCAGTCCATGACGTGCGGGTCCGTCTACAATCTACATGTTTGGCAAAAATTTATATTTAACATTATATCCTGTAACTGTGCCTTATATAAATAAATAAATAAAATAGGTTCTTTTAATTTAAGACTTTCTAATAGCAACCTAATGCATAGATGTACAGGTACCTAATGCATTTAGATATTTTAAATAAAAAAATAAAACATATCATCTATTATTATCTATCATATAACTTTTTGAATTTTAGTGGCAACTCTAGTACAGCGAGAACGGAAAAATACATTCGAAAAACGAAAGCATTGTGTTAACGATACCCCAAGGAAGATACAAATACTTTAAGAAATATTTATGGAGGTTTTTCGGAATGGAATCCCAGAAGGTGCTAGAACGCGACGCGCGGGCTAAAAATACGCGAAAAACACGTTACAAATCCCTCGTCACGCATAATTCTTAATACTGAGATTACTGAACGGCTTTCTTGCCAGACTAAAAAATATAACAACCAATTAGGTTGACTTGAATTATTTAGGCAAATTCTTATTGGATGATTTAACCGGCATTTTCGTTTACACTTTATTTGTATATAAAATAAATAAGAATAAAGAAAAGTTAACTTTGCAACTACCATAAATATTAAACCAGCATATGAATAAATCAATGATTAATAGAATAAAAGTAATATTATAAAGATATGTTTTACCTACTTATTATATGCTTATGGATACCTAGTGCTTTTTGAATCAATGGTTGAAATTAGTAAAAGTCGTAAATATATGATTAAAATATATTACTGACTCAAGCCTGGCCTAGTCATTTACTGATAATCAAATTATTTAGAATTTAAAGAATGTTTCTATCAAATATTACACCAATAAAGATAATACGTCCTCGGTGTTAACAGAATTAATCAGAAAAGCCAATATAACATTATTATCTTGATATTATCGCGAAATCGCAGTAAAATGCCAGTAGTTGTGATTCGCCGGTTCTGGCGCTTGCGCGAATCACGTGTTGGCGAACCCGCAAATCAGTGGTACCCCATCCTAAAAAAAAAAAAAGTTTGGACTCTTTTCCCACTAAAGCGGCCACGCTGAGTCGATAGCACTCACTCCCGAAGCGATAGGATGCACGGTTTCGGAGATGTGCAGATCGATTAACTCTTATCTAATTGATATCCGGTGGGTCATTAGCGTCCCATGGTTCACCTTTTCCTATTAGCTAATTACACCGTCCGGCGTTCTTATCTATTACTCATTGTGCACCTCGCTTATCACTGCTTTTGTATTAAACTTCTTTGTTATGACCTACCTCACTATTCTAACCAAACGATGTATTATTATATTCAAGAAAAAATACGTCTAAAATCCTATAACTATATTTATATATTATCGTACTATATTATCATAATTGTTGCTTTTTTAAAAAGCGATTCGCTTCTGGCACTCGCCGGCCGCTGCCGCGGCACGCTCGCTTTGCTCGCTCGGCTCGTGCGTTGTTTATCAAAGTCTAACCTAACCTAACCTAATTGTTGCTTTTTTAAAAAGCGATTCGCTTCTGGCGTTGTTTATCAAAATCTAACCTAACCTAACCTAACCCAATTATTTTTCCGGGTAATCTGATGTATCAAACTTTGTTACGAGCTACCTCGCTATTCTGAATCATCAATAAAACACATTCATTTTACTGCCATTTTTATTTCCAAAATGTTGTTGCTTATTATCTACTGGTTTGTGTATTTGGCGACCATTTGTCCATTTTGCTATATAAAAATAATTATTGATGAACATTTGAATTGTAGCCTTATCTACTTATAAAATAGGAGCGAAACATCTCATCCACTAAAATATCGTTGTACAGTGTGTTCCCTGTAAATATGCTCGTAAAACTATGCATTGAATATCCCTGAAACTTATATAGCAAATACATTAAGCAATATTCTCCACAAACTGAAGTCCAATCATTCTGAATCCTATCAACATTCCAGTCCCATCTCTTACAATTCCTTTTCAAAAACTGGAGATGATATCGCTCAGGTGTTCGTCCATATGAATCAAAATATTGACCGATGCCATTCGTATCGATATGTACAGCTACCCAGTGTGAACCCGGTTTATCATCCGCATCCAAATTGCATATTATATACGTTGGTACATGGGTATACATAGGCAGTCTATTAGCAGCATAAACATTATTTTCTAGACTGGGATGAATCTTTTTCATATGTTTTTGTAATTCTAGTGTATCCATGATATTACTGTTATTAGCAGATTATTACAGTACCAATCTATTCAATGGTTGTCATAGGAATGTTCAATTATAGTGTTTTGTATAAGATTAAATAGGAAGTTTGTAATGAAATAAAAAATAGTAAATTACATACAATTTGTTTTATTTAATTTTATAATGTTTCCTTTAGTTACATATACACAAAATGCATTAAGCATAACACATAAATCTAAAATATAACACACATTATAACCTTAACTACTATAGTCTACAGTAACATTTCTATTTTTATCTATTTCAATAATATTATCAAACTCAGCATAAACAATACAGTTAATTGTTTGTGTTAGTGAGGATTCAAATCGTACTTCTAATCTTACACTACCATGCTTTATGAGATTCCAATGAGCTGATGAGTTAGCTGATAAATCAGGAGTTAAATCAAATGCTAAAAGACAGTAGCCTTTGGCATACTGTTCACGAGAGATTGCATTTCCTTCATTAAGAAAGTGAATACCAGTCCCCGAGAATAGAGTATGACAGGTTGATACCTGTTGCGAAGCAATTTGAGATAAGTTTGATGATTCATAGAGTTACTATCGGTTTCGTTTTGTAAATATTTAATCGCATTCTTTTGTGAGAGTCACAAAGCAGGTTGATGTCATTTGCGAAGGAACGTGAGATAAGTTTGTTGACTCATAGAGTTACTATCAGTTTCGTTTTGTTAATATTTAATCGCATTCTTTTGTGAGAGTCACAAAGCAGGTTGATGCCATTTGCGAAGGAACGTGAGATAAGTTTGTTGACTCATAGAGTTACAATCAGTTTCATTGTACTTAAGAATTTGCTTTAGATAAGAATGGTGCTATATATGATCGAACAGTTGCAGTCATGCAGTCAGTCTATGGTCGTTGGACCACAGTGGATTGTATACGTCTACCAATACTACGTTTGTGTTGTGTTTTGTGTCATCAATGATCATGGAGGTAAGTGATTATTCTATTGACAAACTTACTTGTATTTCTCTTAACATGTGTGTGTGTGTGTGTCAGACTAAGTGTAAACAAATTGATATTAACGCGATAACTCTGTTGTTGCAGAAATCATTCAACTTCGATGAAAATACCTATAAACTGTGTTACTACTCGCCACTCTCTCCTCAAAACGAAGAAGAGAGTGATGACATCATCGTTAATAACACAGACGATGGCGGAAAAAGGAAATTGCAGTCAATTGATCAATTTTTTGAAGTGGCACCAAAAATAAAAAGGAAGAAGCTGCTATCGTCAACTGTGGCACGAGCCGCTAGAGATGGCGTATCATACATCTCTACAAATTCTGATGACGGAGACCAAGCGATGCATCTCATAAAAATTGAAATGTATGATATGAAGAAACTATCCAAGATTCCAACTAGTGATCACTGGAAGCACGCTACCACGAGGATTAAATATTACGTAAAGAAAAATAAGGATAGCATCTATGACAACACAAACGCCCTCGTATACAATATTACAAAGACAATAGCAGAAAGTGAAAAAGTGAAAAAATACTTTTTTAACAATGATCATTAGTTAATGTTACTATTTTAACAATGATCATTAGTTAATGTGATTCTGTTTTCTTAAATTACTTCCATGTACTCATTAGATTTTACAAAACTTTCCTAATCCTATGCTAGACTATAAATATTGAACATTTTTTAAATTGAGTATCAGTTACTCTACCAACACTTAACTGTTACTTACTGTGCTACATACTTTCTTCTTTATTATAAAGATGGAAAACTTTAGTGAAATGTGCACCAGTGCTTTCTTTTCCGCACCCATTGAAGAGAATATAGAACAATTCAACAGCGAATTCAATCAGGAGCTGCATAAAGTTTGTGATGAAATGGAGAAGCGTGAACTGTTCGATTCATCGTATGATGATGAGTTGTATAATCAATGTTTGATGGTTGAAACAACGTTAATGTAAGTATTAGAAGTACAAACTCAATAAGAAATATTATTGTAGTAATGTTTTATTTTAAGATTTATCTAATAATTTTCTTTTTTTGTTACAGTCAACAACAAGTTGGAAGAGGTATCAAACGAGGTATCACTACAGATGAAAATAAGGTTACCAAGAAAGCAAAATTTGATGAGGGAGCTTCTACATCATCAATTGAAACCAATGACGTGGACAACAATAAGGTGGAATGTGATACATGTCATGTTTATATTAATAAAAGGTATCTAAACAACCATTTAAAAAGTAATACACATAAAAATAATCTTTTAAAATCACATAATTCATTAACAAATGTAACAGTTGTTGAAACCGCTTTTGGTAATCGAATTTTAACATACAGAATTAATAGTAAAACACTTCAATCGGGGCAATATTTTGAAACACCAGAATCGTTTTTAAATTCACTAAAAATCGATATCTTATTTTTGATAAATGAATGTATTCAACAACATACAATTTTAAAAATAAACTTCATATTGCATGCTGATTTCATACAACAAACTAAAGATATTAAAAATACGTTTGATTTTCAAACGTTTAATTACATCATTTGTCAGGGAGATGACTTAAATATTTTTTATTCATCATTAATAGACACTGTAGTCGGTAAAATTTGTCAATTTGAAAAAAAAGATAGTGGTTGGAGTCTTAATCAAATTAAATACATAGATATGAATGTTAACAAATTCAACCCCCTACGTGGTAGTTCATATATCGACCTTCCTCAAGATATTAAATCAAAAAAAGCTGTAATCAATGTTAAAAATAATGATAATATGTGTTTTAAATGGGCATTACTCTCTGGTTTATATCCTGTATGTAAAAGTGTAGATCGGGTAGCATCTTACGCAATTCATGGAAATAAACTAAAATTTACTGGTATTTCTTTTCCGGTTAAAATTGCAGATATATCAAAAGTAGAGAAATTAAACAATATTAGTATTAATGTTTTTGGCCTAGAATATAATAAAGAAAAAAAGTGTAATTCTGTTGTAGGTCCTTTATATTTAACAAAATGTCGTACACCTAATCATATTAACCTACTATATATATCGAATGGTACTAACAATCATTACTGTTATATTAAAAACTTATCGCGATTAGTTAGTTCACAAATATCAAGTCATCATCATGCAGTTTATATATGTGATTCATGTTTACTTCATTTCCCATCAGAGGAAAGACTTAATAACCATCAACAATATGATTGCGCTCACATTTGTACGGAATTACCAAACGGCGAGGATTCCAAATTGAATTGGTTTGGTAAAGCAACCTCAAATAATAAATTAAAATTTGATAAATTCGCGAAAAAGTTGGAAATGCCCTTTGTGGTTTATGCAGACTTTGAGGCATTTTTGAACCCGATAGAATCATGTAGTAACGATCCATCCAAGCCTAGTACAATTAATATTCAAAAACATGAAGTGTATAGTTTTGGTTATTACATTAAATGTTCATATGATAACAGATTATCAAAATATGAGACGTATAGTGGCCCAAACTGTGCACAAGTGTTTATGAATCGCCTTTGCGAAGATGTGAAAACAATAGTTAAAAAAAATAGTTTCCAAAAATGTCCCGTTCCATTATCAGATGAAGATAAAATTAAAATTTCAAATTCAAACATGTGTCATATTTGTGAAACTGAGTTAAATGGAGATCCTTTTAACGATTTTGATTGGTACACTGGTAGTTTTAGAGGTGTTGCACATCAAGTGTGTAGTACTAAGTACAGAACCCCTCGTCATATTCCAATATTTTTACATAACCTCAGTCACTACGATGCTCATTTCATTGTCCATGCATTAAACCTCTATGATGGCAAAGTTGAAGTTATTCCGCAAAATAAAGAACGATACATATCATTTTCAAAACAGTTAACAATAAATAATAATCAATCAGTAAGTTTAAGATTTGTAGATTCATTGAAATTTTTATCGTGTAGTTTAGATCAACTAGCTAAAAATCTTAATGATGATCAGTTTACAGAACTAAAAAGGAACTATCCTAATAATGAAGATTTTTCACTTTTAAGACGGAAAGGTATTTATCCTTATGAATTTATGTGTAATAGTGATTGCTTGAAACATCCATCACTTCCTGATCAACACCATTTTTATAGTTCACTCACAGATACAAATATTTCAAATGATGATTATAATCATGCAAAAGATATTTGGCAACATTTTAAGTGTAGTAGTATGTCCGATTATTCCGATTTATATTTAAAAACTGATGTTTTACTTTTGACTGATGTATTCGAAAACTTTAGAAAGCTTTGTATTAAAACTTATGGATTAGATCCTGCTCATTACTATACTGCCCCAGGTTTAAGTTGGGATGCAATGTTAAAATTTACCAAAATAGAATTAGAATTGTTAACGGACTATGACAAAATTGCTTTTTTTAAAGCTGGTATTAGAGGGGGTGTATCTCAGTGTAGCAATCGTTTTGCTAGAGCAAATAATAAATTCATGGAGGATTATGATAGTGAAAAACCTAATTCATATCTAACATATTTTGATGCGAATAATTTATATGGTTGGGCAATGTCTCAATCTCTTCCTGTTGGCGGTTTCGAATGGATAGATTCTAATACAGATTATAATGTGCCGGATAACTCTGATTTCGGTTATGTTTTAGAAGTTGATTTGGAATATCCTGATGAACTTCATAATTTGCATTCTGACTTTCCGTTATGTCCTGAAAACATATGTGTGGGTAATACTAATGAAACTAAATTAGTTCCTAATTTAAATAATAAAAATAAATACATCATTCACTACAGGAATTTAAAACAATGCATTGAAATGGGAATGAAATTAATTAAAGTACATAGAATTTTAAAATTTAAACAGAGTTCTTGGTTAAAGAAATACATAGACTTAAATACTACTTTGAGAACGTTAGCTACATCAAACTTCGAAAAAGACTTTTTTAAATTAATGAATAATTCTGTCTTCGGTAAGACTATGGAAAATATTGAAAAAAGAGTAAACGTTAAACTACTAACTCACTGGGATAATCGTGGTAAAGTTTTAGGTGCTCAGGATTGGATTGCAAAACCAGAGTTCCATAGTTTATCAATATTTTCAGAACATTTAGTTGCAATACAATTACGTAAAACAAAATTAATTTATGATAAGCCGATTTATTTAGGATTTTGTATTTTAGATATATCTAAGACCCTTATGTATGAATTTCATTACAACTACATGATTAAAAAGTTTCATAATAAAATTAAGTTATTGTACACCGATACCGATAGTTTGATATATCAAATTTTTACAGACAATTTTTATGAGGATATAAAACCAGATCTACCTCACTATTTCGATACATCAGATTACCCGGAAAATAATATTTACGGATATCCAAAAATAAATAAAAAAAAGTTAGGTTTTTTTAAAGATGAGAATAATGGTAAAGTATTGAAGGAATTTGTAGGGTTGCGATCAAAAATGTATGCCTTAGAAATAGAAGATAAATTTATAGCAAAGGCAAAAGGGGTTAACAAAAGTGTTACCAAAAAAATGAATATGGAAAATTACAAATCGTGTTTGTTTAATAAAAATGTATTATATTGTAGTATGCTTCGATTTAAGTCAATCAAACACACTATTTTTACACAAAAAATAAATAAAACATCTTTATCATATAATGATACCAAACGATGTATTATGAACAACAACATTGATACATTGGCTTGGGGACATTATAAATTACGCTAAGTGACTTTTTACTATTATTTCTGTGTGTATATACAAATAAGTGACTTTTTACTATTATTTCTGTGTGTGTATACAAAATTTGTACTGATTGTAAAAAAAATTATGATATTGCTATAATGTTATATAATAGTTTATTAATAGTTTTATAATAGTTTAGTATTGTTTGATTGTAAATAATGTAAAATAATTGTAGTTTTTATTTGTGTACTTAAATTTGATGTTGAGGTGATTGTGAAATTCTGATAAGTACTAATTGTGTTAGAAATAGTAAACAGATCATTTATTTTTAGCAATATAATATATATATTAAATTTTTACACCAACATTTTCATTTTTTATTTCATCCCTTTAAACTCTAGACGTGTGAAATGTTTCACTTTATCCATCCGTTTACTGCTATTGTGGCCGGACCAAGTGGATGTGGGAAGTCAAATTTTGTAACAAATTTCATAAAATCAGTTAAGGAAATATGTAATTGTGATTTTAATCATATCACATGGTGCTTTGATGAAATGCAACCTTTATATAATTTACCAAATGTTAACTATCATCAAGGAATTCCAAATCTTAATATGTTTGATGGTGAAAACCCACACCTTATTATTATTGATGATCTAATGAGAGAGTCTGATGGAAGAATTGTGGATATATTTACAAAAGGCAGTCATCACCGGAACCTTAGTGTATTTTATTTAACACAAAATTTATTTCATCAAGGTAAAGGTCAAAGAGACATTTCTTTAAACTCAAGTTATATAATTTATTTTAAAAACCCTCGAGATAAAACTCAAATAAGATATTTAGCACGACAAGTGTCACCAGATAACACAAAATTCATTGAAGACGCCTACAGGGATGCAACTTTAGAAGCACATGGATATTTAATGGTAGATTTAAAACAGAATACAAATGATTTTTGTCGTATCAAGACAAATGTATTCCCATTTAATGGTCACTGTACAGTCTACGTCCCCACGAAAGAGTTTAAATACACCAAGAATCAAACAATTCAAATCATTTCTAAATGATGCATCGTCGAGTCACAACGCATAAACATTTGCTAAATGCTTTGCATACGCTTAAACCAAAACATCAAAGAGCATTACTTAAAACGTGTGATGAAAAAGAAATAAATTGTATTTGTGAATGTATTCATAACGTTTTACAAGGAAAGATACCACTTAAAGATCAAGATAAACAAAAATTGAATAAACACAAAAATATACTCCGTAAACTGGTGCGTAAGTGTAAACATAAACTAAGAAAAAATATTATTATACAAAAAGGAGGGACTTTCTTACCAATAATATTAGGTGCAATATTGAGTGGATTAGTAAGTGGACTAGCCAGTTAACATGGAAAATGCTAAGAAAATGATACTTATTGAACCTGGATTGATTGAAAAATTAAAACAAGAAAATAAGGATACAAGTAATTTGTCTCGATTAGATATTGAAATGCAAAATATTATGAATAGTAAGACGGAAGACCGAAAGAAGTGGATGTTATATTTACAAACACTACAAAGATACCTTCACTTTACCGAAGAGGATCGTCAACCACTCAGATTACCAATTTATTCTGATACATCTAATGAATATTCAAATGAGTCTAAAATTGGTTTTAAAAATAAAGATAGAGATCTAAAAAGTTCAGTTGATGCTGAATCTTTGTTGGAGGAGAAAGGTTCCATTAAAAGTATAGAAAGTGAGGCAAATCCACTGTATTCACCAACACAAATACTCAGTTTAATACCAAAAACTTATAATAAAAAAGGTGAGTCATTATTAAACTTAATTGGAACAAGTAAAAGTAAAATACGTTGGGATAATGAAGGCACAGTCATAATTGATAATGAAAAAATTCCAGGAAGTAATATTGTTGATTTAATAAATGATTCACTTAGACCCTTAAAAAAAAGTGATCCGATAGGGTGGGATAGATTTGCTAAAGCATTGAAAGATATTAAAGTACCACTTACTTATATTGGAAATCCAAAGAGATGTGAGTTTATTAACCAACTTCAAGCGAAAGATCTGAACAAAACCTCTGAGATTGAAGTTCAAGAATTTTCTACACCGAGCAGTGGAGATAAAAGATATATAACTAAAATACGTAAAAAGATCGATTGGGAAAAATGGACCCCGTACTAGAAGAAATTAACAGGATTTATTATGATCCATCTAACCCCGCTGGTTTTGGTAGTATTGATAAATTATCAAAAGCTATGAAGGGTAAAATGGATAAAAAGCAAGTGAAGGAATGGTTACAATCACAAGAAACATATACATTACATAAACCCATTCGGAAAAAATTCCCGCGTAATAGGTACATTCTATCAAATATTAATGAGCTGTGGCAAGCCGATTTAAGTGATATGCGAACTTATTCTCAATATAATGATGGTTTCAACTACATACTTTGTGTTATTGATGTATTTAGTAAATATGCTTTTGCAAGACCAATGAAAAAGAAAAACTCAGAAACAACTAAAGAATGTTTTGAAAGTATATTTACTGAAAGTAATTCAACCCCTACTCACATACAATCTGATAAAGGTACAGAATTTGTTTCAAAAGATGTACAAAAATACTTTAAATCCAAAAAGATAAATTACTATACCACTAACAATCCTGATATTAAGGCTAGTATTGTTGAACGATTTCAAAGAACTCTAAAAATGAAAATGTGGCGTTATTTCACTCATAATAATACTTATAGATATATAGATGTTTTACAAGATTTAATATACTCTTATAATCACAGCATTCACTCGAGTATTAAGATGTGCCCATGTGATGTAAGTTCCAACAATATTATGACAGTTTGGACTAATCTTTATGATAGAGGGTCAAACAAACTTTCTTTAGAAAATTCAAAACCAAATTTCAACGTGGGTGATTATGTTCGAATAACTAAATATAAACATGTTTTCCAAAAAGGATATGAATCAAATTGGAGTGATGAAATATTTATTATATCTTCAATAATTGATAGATCTCCATGGGTTGTTTATACAATTACAGATTTACAAAATGAACCAATAGTTGGTACTTTTTATGAAAGAGAATTACAGAAGGTCACTTACAACCCCACCTCACAATATAAAATAGATAAAATAATTGGTACTCGTTATTCGGGCAACAGAAAAGAAGTATTAGTGAAGTGGAAAGGTTATCCAGATAAATTTAACAGTTGGATTTTAGCTTCTAGTTTAAAAGAAATATGAATAAAGAAAGTTTTTATTTAACTTTGCTCAGCAATAGTTCAATGGAATACTTTCCTGATAACAAGACCACAAATTTTTCAACAAAATTACCAAAAGCTATGAAATTAGAAGGTGAATGGTTGGTTGGAGTTGTCGAGTTTCAATATCCATGCACAATGTTTACTGTTCAAGATCATGAAAATGTTGTATACATCACAAAAACCATGTTAATTCCTAATGAAGATAAACCATCAACAGTGTACTACAAAAAACATATTCCCGCTACCAACTACGATAACGTTGAACATATTTTGAGAGCATTAAATGGTATCGGAGAGAACTTGAAATTTCGTTATGATGAAATAACAAAATTTGTGTCTGTTTCTGTTTTGGATAAAAATATAACATCCGTAACATTATCACCCAAATTAAGTTTACAACTAGGTTATGAACCAAATACAAATCTCCTAGACAGAAATTTTGGGAAGTGTCCTGCTAATTTACATTTAGGGTTACCATCTCAACTATTTCTATATTGCGACATTATTGATCCTCAGATTGTGGGTGATGTTATGACTCCGCTATTAAGAGTCATTTCATTAGATCCTTCAAAATACATTTATGGTGCGTATAAAATGCACGTTTTCTCTCCACCTCACTACTTACCCGTTATGCGAAGAGAGTTCGATACGCTGGAAATGGATATAAGATCGAGCGCAGGACAAAAAATACCATTCCAGTTTGGGACCGTGTGTATTAAACTACATTTCCGCAAATTATAATAATGTATTCTCCTCATGATCATCATAAATGTCCATATGAAAATTATTATTCACATCAAGCTGGATCAGGAGTTGGAGTAATTTATAAGGGTTCACCATACCAACGCGGTCATGGTATTGGGAGCTTCTTAGGAGGGTTATTTAGATCAGTTTTACCTTTACTTTCAAGTGGTGCTCGAGTGGTTGGTAAGGAGGCATTAAACGCTGGAGTAGGACTTTTATCGGATATGATTCAAGCCCGTCCTATGGAAGCCTCAATAAAAGATCGTCTAAAGCAAGTTAGTACGAACTTAAAACGAAAGGCTGATAACAAAATTGATCGATTAAACATGACAGGATCTGGGTATATAACTAAAAGAAAACGATTGGCCTCGTTCATTCCACCACTAACAGCTAAAGTGAAAGCTACGAAAAAACTTGGTCTAAAACCAAAAAACATCAAAGATATATTTTCAAATTAAGTATGTCTTTCCTTCATAATCATTCTTGTGAGTGCGTTAAGTCAGAATTAGATTTGTTTGCATTACCGTCCACACAAACAAGCATTGAAAATGGATTGTGGATTCACTATAAACCAATTTCATCTCTTGCTGATGATGGACCTATCGAGTTTCAAGTTCCTGGAACAGGCGATGACTACATAGATTTGTCTCATACATTACTCCACATAAAGGCAAAAGTATTAAATCAAGATTCAACAAACTTGTTATCAGCTACAGTAGTAGCACCTGTAAATAATTGGTTGCATTCACTTTTTAGTCAACTCGATGTTTATTTAAACCAAAAACTTGTATCACCACCTAATAATACCTATGCCTATCGAGCATACATGGAAACCCTTTTAAACTATGCTCCTGCTGCTAAACAATCTCATCTTACTTGTAGTCTTTGGTATGATGATACAGCAGGCAAAATGGATTCCACAGATGGTAAAAACACAGGATTTGCTAAAAGACAGGAATTAGTTAATGAAAGCCGGGAAATAGAAATGATTGGTCATCTTCATGGTGACATTTTCAATCAAGATAAATTTTTAATTAATGGTGTTGAAATGAGTGTAAAATTAGTTCGGTCAAGAGAGAGTTTTAATTTAATTGCTGGGTCAAATGATGAAAAGTTTAAAGTTTGCATTACGGATGCAACTCTTATTGTTCGAAGAGCACGAATTAATCCAAGTGTATTACTCGCACATCAGAAAGTTTTAGCTTCTACAACTGCTAAATATCCTATTACTCGTGCTGAAGTTAAAGTTTTAACAATTCCATCAGGTGTTCAAGGAAAAACTCTTGATAATATATTCTTGGGACAGGTACCCAAAAGATGTATTATTGGATTTGTGAACAATTCCGCATTTAATGGTTCACTTACTAAAAATCCATTTAACTTTGAAAACTATGGTATTAACTCTTTCAGCTTATATATTGATGGTCAACAAATACCTTCAAAAGCTTTGCAACCATCTTTTAATAATAATATATTCACATCGGCATATCATACTCTATTCTCGGGGACTGGTATTCACTTTCTTAATGAAGGAAATGCAATCTCTCGTGAACAGTATGCCAAAGGCTACTGTCTTTTAGCATTTGATTTAACTCCTGATTTATCAGCTAACTCATCAGCTCATTGGAATCTCATAAAGCATGGTAGTGTAAGATTAGAAGTACGATTTGAATCCTCACTAACACAAACAATTAACTGTATTGTTTATGCTGAGTTTGATAATATTATTGAAATAGATAAAAATAGAAATGTTACTGTAGACTATAGTAGTTAAGGTTATAATGTGTGTTATATTTTAGATTTATGTGTTATGCTTAATGCATTTTGTGTATATGTAACTAAAGGAAACATTATAAAATTAAATAAAACAAATTGTATGCAATTTACTATTTTTTATTTCATTACAAACTTCCTATTTAATCTTATACAAAACACTATAATTGAACATTCCTATGACAACCATTGAATAGATTGGTACTGTAATAATCTGCTAATAACAGTAATATCATGGATACACTAGAATTACAAAAACATATGAAAAAGATTCATCCCAGTCTAGAAAATAATGTTTATGCTGCTAATAGACTGCCTATGTATACCCATGTACCAACGTATATAATATGCAATTTGGATGCGGATGATAAACCGGGTTCACACTGGGTAGCTGTACATATCGATACGAATGGCATCGGTCAATATTTTGATTCATATGGACGAACACCTGAGCGATATCATCTCCAGTTTTTGAAAAGGAATTGTAAGAGATGGGACTGGAATGTTGATAGGATTCAGAATGATTGGACTTCAGTTTGTGGAGAATATTGCTTAATGTATTTGCTATATAAGTTTCAGGGATATTCAATGCATAGTTTTACGAGCATATTTACAGGGAACACACTGTACAACGATATTTTAGTGGATGAGATGTTTCGCTCCTATTTTATAAGTAGATAAGGCTACAATTCAAATGTTCATCAATAATTATTTTTATATAGCAAAATGGACAAATGGTCGCCAAATACACAAACCAGTAGATAATAAGCAACAACATTTTGGAAATAAAAATGGCAGTAAAATGAATGTGTTTTATTGATGATTCAGAATAGCGAGGTAGCTCGTAACAAAGTTCGATACATCAGATTACCCGGAAAAATAATTGGGTTAGGTTAGGTTAGGTTAGATTTTGATAAACAACGCCAGAAGCGAATCGCTTTTAAAAAAAGCAACAATTAGGTTAGGTTAGGTTAGACTTTGATAAACAACGCACGAGCCGAGCGAGCAAAGCGAGCGTGCCGCGGCAGCGGCCGGCGAGTGCCAGAAGCGAATCGCTTTTTAAAAAAGCAACAATTATGATAATATAGTACGATAATATATAAATATAGTTATAGGATTTTAGACGTATTTTTTCTTGAATATAATAATACATCGTTTGGTTAGAATAGTGAGGTAGGTCATAACAAAGAAGTTTAATACAAAAGCAGTGATAAGCGAGGTGCTTAATGAGTAATAGATAAGAACGCCGGACGGTGTAATTAGCTAATAGGAAAAGGTGAACCATGGGACGCTAATGACCCACCGGATATCAATTAGATAAGAGTTAATCGATCTGCACATCTCCGAAACCGTGCATCCTATCGCTTCGGGAGTGAGTGCTATCGACTCAGCGTGGCCGCTTTAGTGGGAAAAGAGTCCAAACTTTTTTTTTTTTTTTTTTTTTTTTTTAGGATGGGGTACCACTGATTTGCGGGTTCGCCAACGCGTGATTCGCCGGTCAACCGGCGAATCACAACTACTAATGCCTGAGCAAAAGCAACGGAAAAAGGCGATAAAAGAATTGTATTTATTACGTACCTAATATATGACAATTTAATCGATAATGTTCCATTGAAAACTTGGTTCGAAATCAACACATGAGTAATGTTAATTAAGTAATGGATCCTAAGGGTGTAATCACCAAGGGCCAGGCTTAATTAATTAATGGCCATTCATCTCCCTCAGCTACGCTATACGTAGAGTTTTAAACATGCATTGATTACATACTGACGCTTATATTATATTTTAATAAGATTATTATTTGTTATTTATCTAAAATGTTTAACGTTCAATAAAATTAGCATTTAAGAAGGTAAAGCGAATATTATAATAATAAGTTTAATTTAATTTCTGTATTTTTAGAGTAAAAATATAGAACAGATACTTATTTGAGTTATTATTTTCAGGTCAAATTATACGGTCAATCACATTGAGTAGTGCGGTTGCAGGGGCAGCGAGGTTGGTCCACAATGCTTTTGTCAAACAAATAAGCCCTCACATAAAGCTAATTTTTCTTACGAAAATTAAAAGATTAAAAAAGATTCAGGCTCAGGAACAATTAGCTGGAGTTTATACAGCGTTCTAGTACCCTCATTTAAAGAGAGCGGAAGCGAAAAATTTTAGCTTTTTACTACGGCAATTTTTTGTCGTACTTACTCTTAAAACAAAGCGTAATGACCCGCACGGTACGCATTTGTTCGCGAACAATTCGAATAGGCAATTTTTCATGTAGAACAATTGAGGGCGGCGCTGCGACACAATCGGCGGAGTATATATGCGTTTGTCGTACGAGACTCGTGCTCGTACACAAATTATGTGCACCTACTTTTAGATACCACACTTAATTAAAAGTCGATAGATAATATTCATTAAATATGTGCTATAAAATCGTGAGTTGTGAGAAATTTGCGATCCATAGCAATTCAGTGAAAATCTACTGGATGGAAGAAAATATCAATCAGAAAACCTCGCTAGTCAAATTATTTTCAACCCATATAGAAATTAAAAGATTACTTTAACAATATAGGTATGTATTATGTTGTTATTAAGAAAACTCACCTCGTAACATTAAGGCATAATATATTTCATAAGCAATATGGTCTATGGATATAACATACCTAATGCATATGCAATATAAATGTTTATTGTATTTATTATTAACCATACGTATTGTCCGCGGCGGTCATAAAATCTCGCCTCTTATGATTTTCATGACGACCGTGGCTGAAGGAAGTGAACCGGAATTTTTCGTTTTATTTTATGATAGCGCGTACTGTCGCAGAGAAATATTGGCTAAGCGAAATAGCTCGTAAAGAAAACAGCTTCCCTTCTCAGACTACGCACAGATAAACGTGGGTATGAATAGGTATTAGGTATTATGATTGTCCGATGATAAAATGATTGTCTGTGAATAAATAAGAACTTACATAAAACATTGTGTATAATATTGTTATTTTATAGTCAAAAACCGAATGTTAAACCAGTATGTAAATAAATGTAGACGTATAATATACCTATACCGTGAGTTTACGTAAATCAGGCGTACCTACCGCGTATACATTGATACCAATAAATTCAGTTTCACAGCGAAGCTTTATTCGTTTACGTAAACTTTGAGATTGACTCTAACAAGGCTCGGAGAGGTGGAGCGCTGGCGATTTCTACTCTTAAAATCCAATTTAAATGCATTCCTCTGTACCACAAGAGACTCGCCGATACGCTCGGGGGACCAATTAACTTATTCACCCTTAACATTTCATTGCTCAACTTTAGTACCAATTTCATATCGGTTCCTTCATTCAATCTTTTTGGCTATTGAAGCTGATCGATTTTATATTTTTCTTTTTGAAACATAAGGGTATATCATAAAATGTTTAGTTTTATCTTTAACGAGATTGTAATTTAGAATTGATTCTGTTTATCACCTTTATACATATTCTATGTACCTAAATTTAGTATTCAATAATTTACAGTATCATTACAATGCCCCATAAAAATCTATCCGTCAGTAATAAATCCTGTCCCCTTTGTTCCTTTAAATGATCTCTTACTATTTCTTTGTCGCTGAAAGTTCAGAAAGTCATTTAAAATTACAATTTAAACATCCTAATAGAATCGTTCGCACTAAGAATTGTTGTAAAGTGTAATGGGTTCAGGTAAAATTAACGCAGAAAAATAGGAAAAGTTAGAACGAGTTTTCCGCTAAGGTTTTTTTCTTCGGCCAGTGGCGCTTTGATTGCACACTGTTGAATTTATAATGCCATTTCAAAGTTCCCTTTATTCAATAAAAATTCAAAATTGTCAAAGATTTATATCAGTAGGTATGAAAAACAGGTAAAGTACCTATTGGAAATAAAGTGAACTTATAAGTAAGTTTACTAGTTTTATTTAACTTTTAACATGACCTATGTAGGTATAGTGTATACGTATGTAGGTATAGTGAATACGTATGTAGGTATAGTGAGAGAACGGTCATGAAAATTATATGTATATCTCAAAATAAACATCAACAATGTTTTGTTTAGGTATATTCATATGCTTGAATACCTACCTACATACTGCATTTTTGAGGAGTCCTATTTTTAAATTACATAACCTCCGTCGCCATTGAAACTCGTTTTTAGCATAAGATTATAATAATCAGCTTTGATTTCGAAACATTTAATGTATTAGCAATTTTTTTAGTTTTTTTTAATAATAATCGGAATATTTTGCTTATTTACGTCGCATTGAAGTTTACGAAATAAAAATACCGATCGTCCGTTTGAAGAGCACGAGACGCTTTTTATGTGTCTTTAAAAACTGGTTGGAATTATGGTTATTATGACGATGCTGTTATGTAAATCTTTATAAAGTACGTAGCAGAATATACGGTGATATTCATAATTTCTTACTAATTAAATATTTTCACCTTTTGAAGAAATCAATCCTACAAACATTTAAATGTACTTACATTGTATAATATTGAATAATAAATTAAAAAAAGTAGCATATAGTTAAAATTAAGATTACAGAAGTTTAGGTATAATATATCTCTACGTATCTAAATTTAAACCTCCGGACTAAAGGCGCTACAAGCGGTGCGGTCATTTAGGAGGTAAGGAAGGACTTATAAACTAGGACTAGGTCGATTTGAATAATAAAATAATAAATTTTAAGTTAGTTCGATTCCCGGTCGAATCAAGTGAATTTTCGAAAATCTTTGAATGCAGCTATTTTTATTTTTATAAATAGATAAAGGAATGTTTCCTTTTATCAAAATTTGCTATCTCCAGTATTTCAAGTACTTTCCCTTCAGGGCCTGTCGAAAATTTCCACCCGTATACGATGTGCTATGAGTGAGATTTTTCAAAACAATTTCATTACGATATTATACGAGGAAATCATTTGTTTTAAAAAAATAACATAACTTGTCTTGGTTTTCCAAGTGGAATTCACATACATAAAACGTCAAATATGTTATTATAAATCCCATTTAATTTTCCATTCAAGAACAGGATAGAATATCGTATTTTAATCGTAGCAATTAATCTTTTTGCTATTTTTCGTGAAATTTTAATGAAAATAATTTCAATTACTTTAAAGAGGATATGGCCACTTGGGTTTGTGTGTGTGCAGTTGTTGACGCTTGAGCGTGAACCAAGAGATCCTGGGTTAGATTTCTAGTGAGGGCTAAGTACAAAAAATGTCTGGCAGGACACAGAAGGCCGATCAACTTCTTGTCCATAAAGAACACCGCATAGTGAAACAGATGCAGCATCTGTCCCATACCCCACAAGTGGACATAAATTAATTAAACAATTAAATTAATTACTATTAATATTCAATTCAAATGATTACGATAATAATGATGATGATGCACAATATTAATTTACATGTATTGCATTCTATTAGATTTTCCTCAAATTAAACGAGTTATTACGCAAATCTATAAGGAAACCGCGATGTTGTTTGAGCTTATGGTATAGTTTGCATAACACTTTCCTTAATATGACACACCGATGAATAATTTAAGCTCATTATATTTGCTTTAAAGTTTAAAGCCTTTGTTGAAAATATTTATCCTCAAATTTACAATAAGGAAATTATGTAGTTAACCATACACAAAGAAAACAAAAGTAATATTTATTAAATTTGTATTTGTTAAAACTACGTGATCTATGCTTATGAACGCTATCTTTTTTATTTTTGAAGTATAAATAATAAAGGGATAGGAAGCAACCCTAAAGACTAATAGCTGATGACTTTTTTTAGGATATTATAGTTTGATAAACCTTTACACGATAAGCTAAAATAGAATAATAAGCTTTACAGAAAAGAAATAAGTTATTTACGAAAAAAAATGCAGTCAAATTGAGAACCTTATTTTTTTGAAGTCGATTAAAATGATTAAATATATACGGTTTGGTTTGCTAGGTACCTATGTATTTTAATTAAAATTTTGGTTAATTAATTGATTTTTTCAACTAAATAAATAAAGAAATGTCAATGCTATTTACTTACATTGATCTAATTTAGAATACAAATTGAGATAATGTGTGCAATAATATTTGTGTCAGTGACTTAAATCTCTAAAAGGGTTAATTGCAAAATTAATATTTATCAATACGACCTTATTCAAAAGTCCACTTTATCAAGTCTATTTTAGTCGGTGTTAGGAGTGATTTCGAAGTAGACAAGATTTTGCGCATATTTAGAATTTATATTAAAAAATGAAAACTTTAATTTTTGTTACTTTCACTCTTGTTCTCTTAGTTGTTGTTGAATGTATTCCACGGTACGTATGAATTGTGTAAAAATTTATACATTGACAGACATAAATTCGTTAAGCTACCTTTATTCATGCTTTTTGGTATACTAGTTGATCCAAAAGTAATGATAATTGGGTATTTCCTGTGAACATAAAAATATAAAATAAATGTTTTTTGCTTGCTCATGTACTCACTAAGTAATCACAAAAAAATCATATCATCAGGCCACGTTTCCAAGTATTTACATTAATTTGAATGTGAACCGTGCGTGCCAGAATGTTTCCCGACGAAAAGAAGAAACAAAGATTCGACATGTAGAGGGTAAATTTCTAAATTTTTAATGATATCAGGATAATTTTTTGTCACGTTTTGTGATCATGGACGTTACGTGGGTTCACCATGTTTATGCTGAAACCATAAAAACAATCAATGGCCTGGATGCGAGCTTCCAAAGTGACGATGAAGAAATTCAAAGTGAAAATCAGTAGGATAGATTAAAGCGGTAGTTTTTTTGGGCGCTGAAGGAATAATTATGGTGGAATATTTTAAGAAGGTAGCCACTTTATTGGGCTCTTACTACACAGACCAAATTAAAAGATTGCGGTAGGTTAGTAAGGAAAAGAGACATGGCAAACTGCGGACCTGAACGCTGTTTCACCAAGACAACGCACCAGATCACAAAGCGTCAGTTGCGATGGCTGCCATTCAAAAATCGGCACTCCAAATGCTTCAACACCTACCCTATTTGTAAGATCTAGCTCCTATTTACTTTTATCTCTTTTCTCGGCACAAGAAACACTTTCTTAGCAAGAAATTTTAAGATGACAGCGAAGTGATGGCCGCGTGGCGGGGTTTTTGTGAATGAAGTCAAAGTTTTTTTTTTTAAGTTTAGGAAAAAAATATTGAAGTATATTTTCTAGTAAGAAGACTATCTAGAGAAATACATAATTATTTTAACTGTAATGACCTTGTTTAATATTGATTATCATTACTTTTAGATCAACCCATGTACAATTAAAAAAAAAGACGTGTGGCACTCGGGGACTGCCGCGGTAAAGCTATTGCATGCTATGCCTTTAAGCCACACCTCCGTGCCCGTCGGAGTGGGGAGCGTGAGGTTTTTTTCGTTACGGAATTTCTGGATTCGGTCCCCGCGCTCAAGGCCCGCGATAGAAGCTATGCAATAGCTTAAAAAAAATCGAATATCGTTCTTGTATTAAAAAAATCAAATATTATTGTTTATTTTTATCATAAAATAAATGCCCAGATGCAAAACTTACTCTCCTATTCGACAAAATCATGCTTTGAATACACAATTAAAATTGTTATGATGCACTAAAAGATAATCTATTTTCAGAAGGCACTCGCATCATGACGACAGTGACGAGGTAATGACTATAAAATGAATATTTCATCCGATTTCTGTAATTTTATTGTATAAAATGAGATATCTGATGTGGATGGCAATTGGTCGATATATTAACATTTGTTAGATGGTTTTAGATATGGTAACTAGCAAACTGAATATTATTTCGAACAAATAACTTTTTTGATACTATACATAAAAACTAAAAATGATTTCTGCATTTCAGATAATAATAATACGAAATAATCGCAAGCTGAAGTGTCAAGAAGATGATTCATCGTCTTCATCATCATCATCATCATCTTCATCTTCAGAGGAAGATAATGATTGCAATAAGGTATGAAATATTTATGATTTTAAATAAACAGCTAATAATATCTAAACATTTTTAACAATAAATAAAACTACTTCAAGAAAAGGATGCATGTGTGCATGATTAAAGGAAATTCAATTTTTTTAGACCTGGACCAATAATTGAAATAGGACCACATGAGACCACATTTCTAATAAACAACTAAATGAGAATATCAAAATTGGCTTATACCTGATGATGGTATATTCTGATTTTACAACAAATTAACTTAATTCTTTTAATCTATAATGTGTGATAGTGCTAGTTAATTAATACCATAGTCATCCAGTACAAAACTGGATACTTTGTAGGATCATTGGTATTTTTAGTGAAGTAGTACACAGGAAACACTCCAATTTGTTTAGAGAACGCTCGCGTTACGCCAAGTTTCTTCAAGCGAGGCTGGATTGCGGCTCTAATGAGCAATAATGACGAATGCCTGCCCAACTTCTACTTCAACATTTTTATTTTAAGTTTGGTGCGGATTGAGAAACGTTGTTGAATCCATGGTTTAGCGAAGCATGCTTTATATTTTTTATCATACTCTGGAGTTATTGTTTTGCATTATGCTGGGTAGATACTTATTGTGTTAATTTATTACTAGGTTTTTCATTTCCCAAATATGTTGTGTGCAGTAATTATACAAGATTTAAAATTATAAGGTCTGGATGAGCTTAGTTTTAATTTGATTTACTCAATAAAGCTTCAAACATCAATGAAGTCAGCGTTGAACCGGGGCTAAAAATCTCTAGATTTCTTAGTAGGTAATATAAATTATAGTTATTTGCTGATAAGTAACATCAATCCAGGTCTTCTCCACAAGAATTATCTTGTATTTTTAAAATCATGTCTACTGCAGGGCCGAGATAAAAATGATGATTCTTCATCATCATCATCATCTTCCTCTTCGGAAGAAAGTGACGACAGCAATGAGTCGAATAATCATTCTGGATTTCAAGTAAGTAGATCTGTATTTGTTATGATTAAAAATCAGTTCTTGCAAAGATATTCGGATTTCCCTAACAATGTATTATATTAATAGCTTCTAACAGTTCAATTTCTTTAAATTTTCCTATTAATTAAGTTTAGAACTCAAATGGACTGTGGATTAAAATATATCCTTAATATTTAATACCAGGGTTTAGGCCCTTGCTGAGGGGATCAAACGTAACATTTGATAAGATGTTATCATTTGGTGAAAAATTTCCTATTCTATTCAGTAGCTGACTAGCCGAAATAAATATTTCATTTGTATAATTAAATTTGATAATTAAATTAATATTAAGGTGCCACAATCTCTATTTTCAGCATAAGAAGTTTAAACACATCAAGGGAAGGCGGGATTAAGGAGAATTAAGTTTAAATATTATTTGTATATTTTAAATATTGTTGTAATAAATAATAATAATGCTTTACTATATTCCGTCTTTTACTATCATTGATAGTCACACAATTACTCAGTTTTTTTTATTAATATGAATAAATGTGAATTGTTGAAATGAGTGTTTTATTCTTTCTCCATACCATTAATATATTATACCGGTTTTATAACATAAATTAGTTTTCATTTGTGATATTTTTTGTGTGTATATTTGTGTATTTTGAGCAATCATTATTAATTTAGTTAACAATACAATTAATTTAAATATAGAAAATGAATTCGAGCATATCACTCCTACCATTTTCCTTAACATGGAGTATCGATGCATTTTAACCGCATTTAATTTTATTTGGAAATGAGAATTTCCATTTCAAACCTTTGCAGGATACATTTTATGCAAATTCACAATGAGGATAATGTTTAGTTTTCCAGCTATCCTAATATAATTGTAATTTATTGATTACTAGCTTTTACCCGCGACTTCGTCCGCATTAGATAGTTTTTTTTTAACAGTAGTATGAAAAAACCTGAGCTGTACTTTTATGTACGTATATTTGAATTGTGCCGAGATGGGATGAGGCCATACTAAGTGTGATAGTCATAGGTTAGGTTAGATTAGGTTAATACAATATCATAAGTAGAAGATAAGTTACTGCTTAGAGTATATTATATTACAGTAGTATAGAGCGAGCGTATTGCACAAATTGCTTAAGTAATGTAAATAAATATGTTTTCTAAGTAAATTTTATGTTCAATATGATAATTTCCTAGACTATGTAATGTAATTTTTAAATTTATTTGTCAAGTGAATAAAGTTTGTTTCTTCCGTATGAATATTTCTTGTATTAATAATTTTAAGTACTGTTAGACGTAACTTTTGATTTAATATTTTTGTGGATGAATAGTTGTCAATATAGCTGTCACTGTCACC
Source organism: Colias behrii (assembly GCA_029959065.1). Lineage (NCBI taxonomy): Eukaryota > Metazoa > Arthropoda > Insecta > Lepidoptera > Pieridae > Colias > Colias behrii. Next base: position 6,607,177 of record JARWMC010000005.1, on the reverse strand, counting down.
TGTCAGAACATGCTTAGCTGTCGAATACTATAAATTGCCGCTTTCCTTTGACTCGTGGCGCAATCGTACGGATCGTGCCTAGGGGCTCGGACGTTGTTTATACGACGTTTGACCCAACTACCTTCACTTTGATAATAGTCGTTGACTTGTTGCGATTTGTTAATCAATTAGGTAGCTGTGTAGAATCGCAGTACATTCTTATTACATTCAAACTAATATTTAACCCAGTCTCGCGTGTAATTTCTATTATCAGAATTGGGATAGAATTCAAGCCCACTATTTTTAAATGTGTTTATGTTTACGTAGTTTTGTAACTGCCAACTGGCATTTGTGTTTTTTTTTCGTGCGTTGTGTAAAGTAAAAGTTTGTTACGTGGATTATTGTAACGGGAATGTAGTCCATCGAAGAAATTGTGTGTGCTATCTGGGCTGCGGTCCAGTGTTTGTAATAAAAACCTCTCAGTTCACAGGTAAATTAGATTCAGGGATGCGAGGGCCCTACGAAGTAGTGAACATCCTGCCTAGTGGTCGATACGAGTTGAAACTCGTTGTGGTGACTACGGAAAGAAGACTCAAGCCGCGGCACAGCATAATATGGTGCCCTGGCGTGGCGAGTGGTGTCCCGAAGCATGTGCCGAATTTTTTTGACGATGAGTGTTATTGGCTCGTAGTGATTCAAATCGCTAGTCGAACCCTGGCGTTGAGGTATTGTCTAGTCGCTGACGTATCGTAGTGATGTATTTCACTAGTCGTACGAGCGTAGATATACCGTCAAGTCGCCGTCTGTATGTCCGTAGTGAGTTGTCTCGCTAGTCGGATTTGAGCGTTGAGGTATTGTCTAGTCGCTGACGTATCGTAGTGATGTATTTCACTAGTCGTACGAGCGTAGATATACCGTCAAGTCGCTGTCTGTATGTCCGTAGTAAGTTGACTCGCTAGTCGGATTTGAGCGTTGAGGTATTGTCTAGTCGCTGTTTTACTAACGAGTGCGTAGAAAAGTATGGTCAGTGTGGCCGAGGCAGTGTGTTTTTGAAATCCCAAGATGAACTACCGTTGTATTGTAATACGAGAAAAGGCGTACGAGGACGTACGTTTGTCAGTATGGCCGTGTTAGACGTAACTTTTGATTTAATATTTTTGTGGATGAATAGTTGTCAATATAGCTGTCACTGTCACCTGTCAGAACATGCTTAGCTGTCGAATACTATAAATTGCCGCTTTCCTTTGACTCGTGGCGCAATCGTACGGATCGTGCCTAGGGGCTCGGACGTTGTTTATACGACGTTTGACCCAACTACCTTCACTTTGATAATAGTCGTTGACTTGTTGCGATTTGTTAATCAATTAGGTAGCTGTGTAGAATCGCAGTACATTCTTATTACATTCAAACTAATATTTAACCCAGTCTCGCGTGTAATTTCTATTAGTACTATAAAAAAATATGTTTAATTGGAATATCAGAAAATCGTGTGGACTATTTTTTAAATAATAAATCCAATAATAATAATAATACATTTATCTTATAATACATTCGCATTCATAATATTAGAAAGTAAATAAAAAACACACCACACTACACGCGCTCGCGTCAGGAACGTCGTTTTGTTCTCACCCGTGCCTATTAATGTTCCCAATTCGTTGTGCGCGCTATATCGGTAGTATAAATACTCTAAGGCTTACCGCAATACATTTTTATATACAACGTTTTTTGTTTTTCCTTCCTTGGCCAGAACGTAAAGATTTTGTGGGTTTGAGACTCGTGAGCACGCTACATATAATTGTCCATGGGAAAATCATTTTTTTTCCAAATTTACACCTGCAACTTTCAGCGTTTGGCCCTGAGCTTTATTTATTGTTATTGCAAATGCTGCTTTCAGAGGAAACTGTACTCTTTTAAACTGGAACGGAAAATCGGTAGGAATTATTGGGATGCGGGGAATTAAAACATTTTCTCCTTTGGCTATTCCAGTCATGATTATAGCTTTTATAATATTTCGTCCTAGGTAAGTAATCTGTAGCCGTGTACCATTACATAACTTTGGTGCGTCAAGATTTCTCATTAAGAGGACTGGAACACCAACCTTCAATCTCAACTTATGAGAAGGCACCCCTGATAATTCCAAAGAATTAAGAAATTCTATGGGGTATGATGTTACTTGCTCCGTGTCCATAACGTTGTCTACTGAGAGGTATTCGACGATATCTCCCTCCACGTCCGACATAATTTGTTCGTTTATCTGGCTAACTATCTCATTAGTTGGCGCTAAAATTGCCCTCTCACACAACCACTCCCGATTGGCCATATTTATATGCAGGTTTGGATAGACATTACTTTTTAATTCATCTGTGCTACAAACAATTTGACATAATTCACGACTCAACGTAATCGAGCCGTTACAGTCTGTTTGCATACAATCTTCTCCGATTTTTAGAAGAGCAGTGGCATATTGTCCTGCTTGAGAATCATTGTGTAGCTGTACTCGCATATTCGTAGTCAGACAAAACTTTTTTACATGTACCCATAACACAGATACTTTCAAACATGCGTTCATTTCATCTGCCGGTGTACCTCTAGTAATTACCGGCAGGGTCTGTCTAAAGTCGCCAGCTAAGAGAACCACCATCCCTCCCATGATAGCCCGGTTGTTCTTGATGTCTTTTAGTGTACGATCTAGTGCTTCAACTGCTTTTTTGTGGGACATTGTACATTCATCCCAAACCAACAATTTACACTGCTGCAACATTCTTCCACGCTCACTACTTTTGCTGATATTACATACTGGCGTTTCCTCATGAGCTAAGTTCAAAGGCAGTTTCAGAACCGAGTGCGCTGTTCGTCCACCACTAAGCAGCGTAGCTGCTATTCCTGAGGAAGCTACTGCTAAAGCAACTCCTTTGTTTCTCCGAATTTGAGCTAACAATAGATTCAAAAGAAAAGTTTTGCCTGTGCCTCCAGGAGCATCTAAAAATAGCAAACCACCTTCTCCGCTGGAAATTTTTTGTATAACTGCGTCAAAAACTATTTTTTGTTCTGAATTTAAAAGTGGAACATCCTCTGTTATTCTCTGCTCTAGAGCGACAGTATCATAATTTAATTCTCGAACTAAATCACTGCTCACTTCACCAATTCTCTGTGGTCTGGTCATCCCAAATTCTGACAAATCTTTCCCAGTAATATTTATAACGTGATTTTCTACAAAAGTTAAAGCCTCATTGTAAATTATATCAGTCAGATTTTGTTCTTGAACTCTGTGTATAATATCATCCGCCATATCATTTTTAAACTTATCCCACAATTGTTGAGGATTTGACAGTCCACATGTTGCTACTAATATAGCAAAAAGCTCTCGCACTTTGGGAGCAGATTTGCACTGTGCGGCCTCTTCTAGAGTTAGTTCCCACTGGTTATCGTTTTCTAATAACCCTCTGGCTTCACACGTCTCTCGAAATGTTGTAAATTCTTGATCATTATGCTTTTTTAGATCATTAAAAGAGGTTGGCCCACGCACATGATGTAACAGCATTCTCAAACAGAAACATTCCATGTTACTAACATTGACCGTGTATACTCGCCCTAAGGCATCTCCGGATTTGACACCAGGCCAATTTTGAACTGGCACTCCTTGAATGCGACGTTTCCATTCTTTTCGTGTTGCATTCCAGGTTTAATACCTTGGTACCTCGACGTAAAGAAGCGTTCTTGCAAACTCATCTCTTGTACAGAGTTCAAAAAAAGCGGTGAGAGTCGTTTTAGGTGGAGAAGATAGCCTCTCTTGTAAATTATTTTCCGTAAAATAGACACGTTCGCCGTTTTCTAAATGCACACTAAGGTGAGTAACAGAGGGGTGCCTTTCATGTAAGGGAAACCCTAACAGACGCCACACAGCTTCGTTGCTGCTGATATAACGGCCAGACTGATAGGTTTGAACTTCATCCACGGGATTTTCAGCTTCCGAGTTCCTGAAATTAAATATTGCTGAGTCGCTGCCTTTATTAATATATTTGCAAATGTATTTAATAGCGCGTACTGAACTGCAAGCCTCAACGTTTATGTGGGCGTTGAACATTTTTGATAAAATAGGGGAATAAGGTACTACGCAACCATTGTCTACTGTAACGTAACTGCCGTTTCGGAGTTTAACAGATGCCGTTTGACCTCCGTCTGCTGGGGCTCTCCTACGATACAACGGATAACCACTATCGTTGTGGACAGTCTCTTTGATTAGCTGGCGAGGGAATTTTTTGGTGCATTTCCCATCCTTCATGCAAGGGCTTTGAGGGTTTTCGGGACCACATGGACCATGAATCATATTTTTGACAATAATGTCATGAAGTGTCTGGTCACTATTAGGATCTGGTATTTCAGCTCTGATGATTTTGTCTATTTGGTCAGGTCTTAACTTATCTTTCAACCACACTAAAATATGCACGTGTGGCAAACCGCGCTTTTGCCATTCTATAGAATACATGAAGCACAATACTTCCCCAAATATTTTCCCCTTGGTAATAACAGTCATCAGCTTTTTAACTTTGAGTCTAAAAACCCTCGCCACAATATCATGTCTGTCTATCGCAGTTTGTCCCGGCAATAACTCTTCAACTATTTCCGGCCAACTTGGGTTACATGTGAATGTAACAAATAGATCTGGCCGTCCATACGTGCGTACATACGCAAACGCATCTTGGGTATACTCGTGTAAATATCTAGGGCTATTTATAAAAGAAGAAGGTAAAATAACCATTTTACCCAAGTCATTTGCATTTACATTGCCGTCACTGGCCACTGCGTCTTGCAAGTGTATATAGTTTTCTGCTCTTAATTTTTTTTGATTGAGTGATATGTATCGCAATCTCTCACTTTCTACTTTGACGTACATATCAACAAAAAACTTATTGGCTAGTTGTCTGCAGCGTGAAATTGTATTAAAATGATTTTCCCTAATCATCATTTGGAACGCATAGAAATCCATACAGGACACTTTTTTATTTGGTAACGGTAAGCCAGTCACAGGATTGATTTGGGGTATTTGAAAGTGATATCCCTCTTCGACTTTGCTAAATATCAACGGATATTGTAAAGCGTCGTAGTATTTGTGTGTGTCTGGTACCCGGGATAATAATTCATTACGCGTGTGTAAAATAATATCACGGGAAGCAAACTGCTCACCAGAGACCACGGCTGCGATTTCATTGATTAATGGTGCGTTATATCTTCTCTCATGTTCCCCACTTGGCGTACGGTCAGGGGGCAATATTAACTTATAATCTTCGCCTGACATTCTTTCTAATTCTGTTTTGAAAGTGTTAATGAGGTGGTTGTGATTGTGCAGCATTCTTTGTATTTTCAAAACAGTATCCCTTACAACTCCTTCAATGTTTTGGCACCTGCGGTCGACCTCACAATTTTCGTCACCCATGAAATAAATCTGCAAGAATTTCGGCTGATCATTTGTAGGCAATAAAGAGCCAATCCTGTGATAAATCTGTCCTTGAATTGTAAAAGTAGGTGAAAATCCAGGCATAACAACTTCATTGTCTACTCCGAAAGATGTCATTTGGAAACACGAATTATATTTTCTTATACGACTCAAAAATCGCCGTGATTCATTGTTGTCATATAAAAAAAAAGATTTTAGAGGTTCTTCTGGCTCGCCAAGTAATGGGAGTGATACTTTACCACCAGAACAACACATGCCGGGAGTTTCGTCTTTCCATTTTAATGCTGCACAATGTGTGCACTTTTTATCCATCCGACCAATGAGCACTAATTGATGATTAATGTAATCAATCATAGGATCATAATTAAAAGCTGCGTCTTGAAATGCATCCCATGTATTACGTGTAAAAGCAGTTCTTCTTTGTGCCTGACGTTCAGCGTTCAAAGTACGCCGTCTTTGTGATTCATCATGAGACTCTGACACAATTAGTGATGCATGTCGCTCAGCGTCTAAAAGTCTTCGTGCCTGTCTTTCATCTTCAGTTTCAGCGGCTCTGAGTTGCGTGACGCCCAGCATCTAAATATCTACGCGTTTCACTCTTAACTTCAGTCTGAGAAGCTCTATGAGTCCTATGGCGCTCAGCATCTAAAATACGTCGTATTTGACTCTGATCTTCAGTCTCAAAAGCTCTGTGAGCCCTATGGCTCTCAGTATCTAAAGCCAAACGGGTTTGGGTCTGTTCTTCGGACTCTTGGCTTCTAGCTATTTTCGCAGCTCGAGCTCTGCTAGAACTACGCGCTAGATTAGATTTACGTTTTCCAGGCATATTAGCGTATACTTCTTAGACCTGATTACACAAAAAATGCTTTTATTCAAGAATAAATATTCTTTTCACAATAAATGTCACAAAAATTAATACCCAGAATATATATGTTCTGTGATTAATACATGCCAAAACTTTGTTTACGTTTGATTGAAATAAACGACTGTGTAAAACCTCCTAAATTGAAGTATCTGCTTCTCATATAAAGTGATGTGAACTGGATACTATTCTATTTGGTAGGTTTATACATCAAAATTATAATCACATTAAAATTTATGATTAAAATGTGTTTTGACGGTTTTGACAGAATCCTTTCTTAGGCTGTGTCCGCATATTTCACCGCGCGGATTTTATTCTTGCGATTTAAATTGCGCAATCAAAATTCGCGCAAAATTCGTGTAAAAATTTAAAATGGGTCAAAATCGAGTCTATAGGAGTCGGTTACATACAAACATACAGCCGAAGCTAATAAAAGCGTGTTAAAATGAATGGATCTTCTCGATAGCGTCGTTGCACGATTGATCAAAACGCGCGGTTTTTTCTGCAGAGCGGACATAATATTCATACTAACTTCATACTACAGAAAAGGTCGCGCGAAAATAATTCGCACCGCTTCCATGTGTTACAGAATTGCGGAAAAAATCCGCGCGGAAAAAGCCTTATGTCTATCTTGGTTGCTTTGGTAAAATGGGAATTCGTCATTTTCCCGGGGTAAAAAGTAGCCTATGTCCTTTCTCGGGTATCAAAATATCTCCATACCAAATTTCATGGAAATTGGTTCAGTAGTTTAGGCGTGATTGAGTAACAGACAGACAGACAGAGTTACTTTCGCATTTATAATATTAGTATGGATTACTATTAACTTTGTAATTAATAACTTATTGAGAATTTTAATACCCGTAAACCTTGAGAAATTTGATGAAAAAAAATCAAATTTTATAAATTGGCAATTTTTTTTCATTACATTTCTGTTTTTTAATTTATTAAAAATATGAATCATATCTAACAGAAAGTAAATGTTTGGGAAGTATATCGAGATCCTACGTATAATGTAATTACAATCGATGTTTGTTTGTAAAATCAAGTTCAAATCCCTTTTTTGAGATGGAAACCGCTTTTGAAACATTTCTTGGACCCTATTTATTTGTAAAGGATGCGATGACTCAAGCAGATTTGCAAGATATCTATACGCCTTCTTGGGATTACTTTGCAAGTCTTTTATAAGAGAGAAAACCAGTATCATCACTACTTAAGGATATTAAAATCCCTTCTATTCGTATTTAAGACGCTTGTTTTTTGCTAACTTGCTTGAAATAAGAAAAAGCATTTAATGCATACTCTTTTTTCACTTCAGTAATACTTTTTACAGGTAAGCATGATTGTATCTATTAGTAAAAAGAAAATATTGATATAAGATAATGCCAATCGTTTATGCCTATTATTATTATAATAATATCATAACATAACATATTAATATCATTAAATTTCTGAAGCTGGTCAATGTTTGCTGGTCGTTGGTTGCTGAAAATGAGTGTTTTTCTATCGATACAAAAGAGACGAAAATTCATGCGAAAGTGCATTGTGATAATGACGTAAAATTGCTCTAAAAGCGCCGTTTTCTAAATACATCGGAATATGGTGTCTATCACAGGTGTCTATAGAACTCCTCAGAATTGAACTCCTTACGAAGTTTAGTTTTTAAAATATGAAGATAGTAAATGGATTGTACACGAATATCATAAATAAGTAAATTGTAGAATATATCATTAATAAATAAATTAGCTGTCAGCTGTGATAATATTAGCATATAAACAATATAAATCTTGATAAACATGTCAAGGTGAAAACTAAATAATATATGTACATAAGCGATAACATAATCTAGAGTTGGTCGGATGGAGCGGAGCACTGCGGGTAATCTCTATATATCGAATAATAACAAATTCCGTTGCACACTTAAAGATCTAAGCATTCATAAGGGCACATAGACACATAGAGACTTTGAACAATGAACTAAACTATGCAGTGATGATAAAAGGCAATATAGTTTTTCTTAAATAAAAGTACAATTATTGCTGACATTGACTGAATAAAATTTAATTCAAAAATTATCAAAGAAATGATAGTGTTAAGGTTCCTATAGGGATAATAATTTACTATCGAAGCAATGTTTGTCTGAAAACCATTATAGTAACTGGGACATAGGCAAATTGTACATATAATTAAAATTGACGAGGAAATTGACTGGTACTGTTTAAATAATACAATAATAATTAATTAGGCGGACCTACATAGAGGAAAACGCGTGTGCTGCACAGGAAAATGATCGGCTGAGCCACGTCTACACTAAACGAGATACTTCACGCAGCAATTGCCTAGAAAGGCTGATTGCTCTGTGTGGGCCCAGCTAATTTCCTATTTATTTACAAGAGTATGAAAATAATGATGATATTGATAAGAAAATAGCAATTTAAAAATATCTGTGTAGTTGCATTTTCATTTCATGAGTTTATCTATCCTGTTGAAGATCGCTAAACATCATTAAAGCGTGTTTTTAAAATATATTTATTTCCAAGGTAAATCAAAATAAACATAAGATATGTTATATTTTATTATTGATTCTGTTATTGTTGATAAATACAACTGTATTGGCGGTTTCAAAGATGGTTTTTCATAGAAATAAATTTTCACAAACGAAACAGGACGTTTTAATTATATTCCTTAAGAAACTTTTAATTATACTTAAGAGCTAATAATTTACCACTTGCACCTCAGTCGAGCGTATTGCGAACAGATATAGGTTGGGTCATCGAGCATAGAAACACTATAAACAATGAACTAATGACTTTTTAATAAATATATAAGTTAAAGGGTTCGAGTTCCATCTTTCCTCAGTATCACACTTCGACGGTACCGCAATCTTACAGTCAAGATTCTTCGTAGTCTTCATATGCACGTTCAGCTTCAGAGAAATACAACGATGCAACAACAAAACAATTTCAGTTTTCATTATATTCTTTTCATACCACATCATTCATAGTAAGATTGCGTAAACGTAAACATAAAAACAGAAACTTTACAGGATCATGGAAATTTTTGTGTGAATTAGAACAAAAACACTACTTGAACCCAAGTTTTAGTGCAGCATAAAAAATTATTGACATGTAACTGGTCAATTTTTATAATAGCCAGAAATATATATTATAGAAGATTCTTCCTCATCATCTTTATGATTACCGTTAGAAAGAGTAATCACCTAAGTAAGCACATAATATTATGTAAGTCAGTATTTGAGAAGATTGACCTTCTTATGTTTATGGCATGATAGGATCTTTTGGGGATGTTAAAATATCTAAAACTATAAGTATTTTATAATACCTCGAAACAATTCCATTCAAGATAACCTTAAGCTTATATTGATTTGAATTTTCCACGTAATTTGAATTAGAATTGATTAAATATCTGTACTTTCCAAGACGTATCAGTAGTTCTTGCTGAAGGGATCAAACATAACATTTAAGATGTTATACTTAAGAGCTAATAATTTACCACTTGCACCTCAGTCGAGCGTATTGCGAACAGATATAGGTTGGGTAATCGAGCATAGAAACACTATAAACAATGAACTAATGACTTTTTAATAAATATATAAGTTAAAGGGTTCGAATTCCATCTTTCCTCAGTATCACACTGATCACTATCCTCAGTATACACGTATCATTTGGTTGAACTTAATCTATTCAATAATCTTATCTAATGATTATTATCAGAATTAATTTAATTATGAATTAAATTGCTCGTCTTTTATTTACTTCTAATGATGCAAAAATCATAGTTTCCTGATGATTCATCGTAATGTATATTTTTCAGGTATTTAGTAGATATAAAAAAGAGAAATCATTAATGAAATAACTATTTATTTTAATCGATAATTCTTAAAATATGAAAGTAGTATTATTTAGTGTTGCAATAAATAGTTAATCTGATTTTATTTATCATAACTATAACTACCTATAGGCAAAAATCATTGACTCATAAGTACCTAAATGTAATCATTATGCATAAAAAAAAAGAATTTGTAAAATACCAAACAATTGTATTTTGCTGTATAAATGTAATATTAAACAAATAACTGTTACTATGCATTTTCATGTTTATTAAATGTACACAATGTTTTTATGCCAATAAAATAATGAATCCAAGCACCACTGTAGGATAGAAGAAAATGTTGTTTATGGTTCCTGTGTTCGAATAAAGTCTTGATCCTAGAAAGAAACAGTGATTTTTTATATATAATATTAAATATATTGGAATAAAAATTGTTATAATTTCTATAATAATTATTAATAATTATTCGAGTATGTGGAGGCAGGATACTCCCAAGGCTTGTAGACAGTATCGATAATAATGAAACTGGCTTAATGCACAGAAATATATCGATTTAATGTGCAGTATAGTGAAGGTCATTTGATGGACGTTCAAATGAAAAGGTGAAACGAGAAATAATTGAATTTGGATGTTATATTGGTAGATGATTGTAATAATTGGTAAGAATATTATTACCTACTATCTGCTAGTAGTTCATTGGTTATTAATTACTGATGCTAAAATTGAACACCCCGCTTTGTTGTAACGCAGTAATTTGTCTAAAACTCTATAGTATCATAGCTGCTTTTCTCTCGAATTTATTTTATTATTTATTTATTTAACAATTTAATGTACCATTACAAATTAAAATACATAATAATAAAAGAAATGGAAAACATGCATAGCACATAAAGATAAAAGACAAAAGTTAACAATAAGTTTACTTAATTTAAGGCTGGATACGATTTTTATTGTTTTGTTTATAATGAATATTGATATATAAATTGCAAACAGAATATCATGTTGTAGAGCTATTAATCAAATTTTCACCTTTCTTTCACAATTTTTGGAACTGTTATAATCTGTTATACCTAATTATGTGTTTTTATTTAATTTGAATACAAAGGTAACTGAGCTAGTTGGCCTAGGCTGCAGTAGGGTCCCATCCCCTATAAGATATGATAGACTATAGACTATAGAGCGTTCCAATGGGCAATGGCCTGATGTTAGTTATTCAACACGTAACTCGGGCGGCCACCCGCTCCCTCGTAAATCAAACTCTCCATTCGCTATTCGCTTATGCATTATACAATTTTATTTGTACGAGTCCGTTGAATAGGTAATAAACTATGGCAGGTGAAACGTTCTGCGTCCCAATGTGCGTTGAATTTGAATTGTACGCAAATATTCACATGGAAAAATATTGGATACACAAATCTACTTCACGAAACTAAAGTGAAACAATACATTTATTTGCATGGCAAAAACATGAGATTTGTGCAATCCCAGAGCTATGTCATTCTATATATTAGAATTAGAAAGCCTTAAATGACGTCATGTAACTATGAAATCTATCATTATGCATATCTTATTTCAATGCACGTTAAAAAGTATCTGTAATAGAAATTCGGCTTCTGATATTATGATCCAAAAGGGTAGACGTTTTAATTATGAAATTCCTTTGATGCTCACACTGCGTTTCCGACATATTTCATTAAGCGGCAATATTATTATCAAAGGATGCTTGGGATTTTACTATTATCAGAATGGATAAACAATAAAATATCACGCGGATCAATGAATTAATAAGTTGTGCGACTCTGTGTTTTATAACAAATATTTAAATATACAAACAACAAAAACCTTATTTAAAATTTACCTAGCCGTAAATCTGGATCAAAATTAACTATCTTTTTCCCTCAGCGGTTGGAATCACTGAGGTGAGCTTGTATTGCGAGCTTTTCTGATGAGATATTACAATGATGAATAAAGAATATTCGAATAGCCATGAAGCACAATGTAATGGTTAATAAATACGTACGCAAATGTGTTTATTTCCTTATTTAGAAGAATAGATAAGGTTGGTAGATAGATGTTAACATGTTGTGTTTCTATTTAATACCTATTATGAGTGATAATGCGGTTAAAAAGGTGTATGAGATTACAAAACATAATCAGCGTAATATAAAACTTTTTGAATACAACATTTTAATCATTTCTAAGAACGATACGTGCTAGAATAAATAACGAGGTTAAATATTAATCATATGAATAGATAACGATTCTTGTTGACCGGTTGGAAGTTGTGACTGATAAGCGAATTGTGTTCTCTGAGTCTATTCATATAATATGACGCGATCGTTCTTGCATATAGTAGTGTTCAGTATTATTGTTCAATTTTTGTTAGGTGTGAATTCGTTACCATTTTCCTCTCAAGATTTTATTAGTATTTTCGCTAATCCTCTCAAAGACATTCTTGGACTGTCTTCACATTTGAAACCATACGCACAAAGTGTTATTGAGAAAAATAAAAGAAATAGTGACACAGATGATAAATCTGATACAAGTATGATTGATGTGCCTCCAAACATTGTTTCATGTGAAGCTGGAAAGGTGAAAGACAGACACGGCGTATGTAGAAGTCCTTTTTGATAGTGAGCGGATTGCCCATTTCCCATTGTTTGTATGACGCAGTTTGCTATCTACGATTCATTAAAATGGACGTAAAATTTGCAATAGTATTAGCAGTTTTATTGTTGGGCGTTGTGACATCAGTAGAATCGGGAATTGTATTTAATTTTCATGATAAAATACGAATGGCTACTTCAACAACGACGGAAAGCGTGGATGCAAGCCAAATCATAAGAGTGCCGGACTTAGATTGTCCTGATGGCTACAGACGTGATCGTTATAGAAACTGTAGACAAAAGTTATGAAGGTTGGTTTTTAGATTATTTCAATAAATTTTATTTTTTAACGATTTTAATTTATATGTACAATATTTTGATTTCAGATCCAATAAAAATTTGAGTAAGTTAGGTTAAATTACCTACCACATCAAATTGTTCTTGGAAACGCCATATTATCGCTTTCGTTGGTCCGAGGCCAAAAGGTCACATACATATCTTTATTTAGTTGAGTAAATTGATCACAGTTGCCAGTAATACGGCTGAGTTATTTGCGTGGAATATTTGTGCTTAAAATGAAGAGATTCAATTTATTATTTGGACTCTGTCTTATTCTATGTTGTGCATTAGCGAATGCGGGGCTCTTGAGAGATGTCGCAGAATCATTACATGAAACATCGCACAAAATAGGAGATGACATAAGGAGAGTAATACATCCAACCAATGCGAGCCCACGCAATGAAATAACTACCAGCACAACATTAGCCACACCACAAAAAAAGGAGAATACAATTGAAAAAGTGGATACGAGTGAAACGGCAATTGTTTTTCCCAGTACAGATACAGAAGAAACAAAACCGAGTACTGTGAAATCAGATGTTATGGAACCTTCTTCAACTGTTGCATCTGCTAGCACAACAGAAAAAAAAGACGGTCGTGAAAACTTTGGAGGCGGGTGTTCCACTGGTTTCAAAAGAACTGCTGATGGAAGATGCCTACCGACTTATAAATAACTTGTTAATGTTAAACAAACTGATGTCTCATTAATAATAAACTGTAAGATATTAATGTGATGTGTATTTCAATATCTACATATATTTTACCATTCTTAAAACGTTAAAACGTAGAATTTTGTTTTGTTACCTTTCCTTCATTCTAGGTACTAGTTATCGCTTTCTAGTTTTTGGAACATAACTAAGTCTCTAAATCTACACTAATTTTATAAAAAGGTAAAGTTTATAATTTATTATGTTAGAAAGGGATAATCTTGGGAAGTATTGATCTGATTATAAAAAATAATTAATTGACAGAAAAAAAGGAAAAAATCTCTCATTTGATTTTGACTTGAATTTAAATGTAACTAGTCAAATCAAACTGTAGTGTTAGCTATTGATATACCTATTTACCTATATTTACCTTCAGGTTGGCTATTGATATACCTTTTGAGGTTGGAAAAAATCTAAATTATCAATTTGGTATAAGCACAGAGTGGATAAATATTTACCTATACGATAAGTGGTAACTTATTATAGCTTCAAGTCTCGGGGTGTACTGTTGACAACAGCTTCATGAGAAAAATCAATAAAAAGAAATATTTTTTTTTAATTATTTAATGTATAAATTTAAATATATACATAGTTATTTTCATGATGCACGCATGCATAATTTAACTGATCTTTGTACTGCTATGTGTGTTTTACAAAAGTAAGTGAAGAAATTTTATTGGAAAATATCGATTATAAAAGTAACTTGAAAATTATTATAGCAGGTACGTAATATATTATATCCTGTTAGAAAGATTTATAAATGCAAATATTTTCTATTTTCTATCTAGGTTGTTTTGAATGTACCTAATAAATATAGGAAACCTACATAACAAACACTTAGTGATATAAAAACGTTTCTAAATACCTAAAAATACTATATGACACTTCAGTTTTCTATACATGAATCCGAAAACTTTTAGGGAGTTTTCCAAATTATATTTTGTCTTAATTAAAAGTATAGTATTGTGTACCACAGTTTTAGTACTTGACAATTCAAAAGTAATCATTGACATATTTTTAGGGGTTCAATTCCCTAATGAACCTAATACTTAAATAAATATTATCAAAAACCTCCATATCCTTGGCTTTGACGAGTATTATATGCATTTTGATTGTAGTTTTGTTGGCCATTATAGTGATTGTTATTATTTGGTAAGTTGTTGTACGGACCTGGATTTTGATCGGCTCCTTCTTGATTGACAAATATAGTACTTTGATGTCCGTTTTTTGATTTAGACGACAGTATAACAGTTTCTGGCTCACCAGGTCTTTGGTTTACCGCAATAAAACTGTTACCTTTTGAGCCTGGGTACTGTTGTCCTCGTTTATCATTATAGAGATCGTAATCTTCACCTTGACTAGTATATCCCACTATGTATGAAGGATCGCTTTCTGATATAGCGTAAACGTTTGTGTTTTTTCGACCATTTCCAATGCTCACAGGTTTATTTCCTGGTAATCTGTGCTAAAAGTGACAGAACAATTATATTACTTAGGTTCATTTCACGTCAACACACTCACTCATATACGATAAATTAAAAAGCTCTGACAATAAGGTAATACGAGTCAAATTCAGAAATTTTACATTATAGTTGTATACTAGATAACAATAATTTCATTATTTAAAAATATTATATTATCAACATGGTCCATAATTGTTAACCATATGATATTGTTATCAAACAGATGTAATTATTTTGCTCACATAACACAGTCTTTCCAAAATATAAAAGTCAGGGACTTACTGTTTTCTGGCCATAGTAATCATACTGTCCGGACTGACCGTAATCATTTCTGAAAATAAATATGGAAAATGTTAACATTAAAAATACATTTATACATTTTGTATAAACCAACTTAGAATAAAAACATATAATACGAAGAAATTTAAACCATGCATAAACCAGTTTACAAATATAACATATTGAGGATGTATTCATATTGACGTCACTTTTTAGAGAAGTAAATAGCCAAGTTATCCTCATGCGCAACTGCTCGTTTTATGTCTGACGACGAAAATATTGTATTGCAATTTAAATTTTGAATACATTATTTTGCACGCCTCATAAGCGAAGCGTTGAGGTGGGTACTACTGTCACTTCGCGCAAAACATCTGATTTTTCAAACTTAAAATGTCTTTATGTATCATACATTGCACTTGTAAGATAATACATACACACACATATTAAGAAAAAACACTATTTTTAACATTCATGATATTTTTGATGTCATTTTTGTTATTTAAACTAGTTAAAAAACAGTTTAAAAAAGTTCTGTCTTGGACGTCCGTGTGTCTGTATGTGCGGAGGATTTTCTTGTTAACACGATAGCGACCGAAATACTTTACTAATCGAGTCTTTTTTTTTCTCTTACGCTTGAGTATGCTCAGGAATAGAACCCTTTCATTTTTCAGGGTCTGATTCGATGTGGTTTAATTGTTATTAAATAAACAAAAATAATAATTAATAAATAATTATTAAAAAAATGGTTGCCTGTAAAGTCGGTTTTACGGGCGAAGATTTTACGTGACAACGTCTTTTTCTCGGTAGAATATTTATGTGCTGCGCGCGCGGCAGACCGCGGGCCTCTCTCTCGTTCGGTATGCGTTCGGTGACTCATCGTAACGTTACCGAGCGTTACACTTTTTCATAAGTGACTCCCAGCCGCAACCTAATTTAAGACGTTGTCACGTCAAAAAAAATTATGAGGCGTGCACTTTTGGATTTTCCAAATTTTTTTTATTATTTTTAAATGAAATCAATAAATAAATCTTTAATATTTTGAAATTTACAAACGACGAACTTTGAACCAGGAAGTCAGCTATATTATAAGTCAGCTATATCTCCACATTCTTTTATTAAATTTATTGCAATTTTCTAAGGTTTGTGAATAAATCATACCTGTTATTTGTATATATGTCGTGGCCATATCGTAGATTTGCTCATTTCATGAAATGGCCAACATAGTTTGGCCAGATCGTTAAATCGTCAACGTTTCACGATTTGGTCATCGACATTTGGCCAGATCGTATAAAATACCTTAGAGAGTCCATAAAACATTAAAAAATTCGGAATATTTTAAGAACTTGTTTATTGTCATTTAAGTTAGTGCCGCGGTAGCGCCGGCGAATACCAGAAGCGAATGGTTTTTTCAATAAAAAACAGTTAGGTTAGGTTAGGTTAGACTTTAATAAACAACGCACGAGCCGAGCGAGCAAAGCGAGCGTGCCGCGGCAGCGGCCGGCGAGTGCCAGAAGCGAATCACTTTTTAAAAAAGAAACAAAAATGGTCGCATTTCGTGAAATGGCCATCAACGTTTGGCCAGATCGACGATCTGGCCAAATGTGGATGGCCAAATCGTGAAACGTTGACGATTTAACGATCTGGCCAAACTAAATTGGCCATTTCATGAAATGAGCAAATCTACGATATGGCCACGACATATATACCCCATTTCCCATGAACAACATTAATAGACAAGGCAAGGCCTCCACAAAACAAAAAGAAAATATTGCACATCTTATGGAACGTTTGTAATCAAAGATTAGTAAAGAGCGACTCAATTTAAATCGCAATGAAATCAAGTATTTACATATAGTTCATATAGTTCATTGTATACACCTAGATATAAATTAGGTATTGAGTATAAATCATAGAGTATTGAAGAACACTTTGTAAAATTTTTGTATAAAAGTTATTTAGGTAGTATAATTTAGGGAACAAAATAATTTTAATCTTTGATATAGGTATTTATACTTATACTTACATGTTTTGTGGTTGATTGTTATAGATTTGCTGTGTCTGATCGTAACTATTTTGTCTTGTATATTCATCTGTAAGAAAATGAAATGATTTTAAGAAACTTATATTCAGTGATAACATTTTTATAGTTCTAAATAACTTAGGGAAGATCTAAGAAATGACATAATTAAAAAAAAGGAAAATTCATCTTAAAAACATACAATATTTTCAAAATTAAATTATATTACTGGATAAGTAGGTATATATTGAAAATTTTTAAGGGAAAGAACAGAAAATCAAAATGACGGTAAAATGGTTACTGCTTTTGCCCAATGATTTTCTAGGATAATTATTATGTGAAAGATGGCCTTTCTCCAATGTACATAAAAATGTATTTTATAAGAAGTTTCATAAGAATAACATTGAATCCTGCGCACGAAAACAAAGCAAAGACACAATGTAACAGATTAAATAGATACAAAGAATTTGTTAGGGAAAATGTGTGTGTTTGTTCCAATTATACCACCGTTTTAGTAGCCACCCCGTGATGATGATTATATTGCTAAAGTATTAAACTTGCCGTAATAGTAAGGATATTGTCTGACTTTACGACTAGATCCTTCATAATTCTTTAATTCACCGTAATTACCTGGGTCATTTCCCTGGGCTTCCTTTGTTGAAGATGCTAGCAAAAATACGAAATAGAAATATATATTAGTTAAATATTTAATTTTAATTTACTGTAACTGTAACCTATTTTATAATATAGAGCTGTAATTATTTTGATTTTCAAATATTTTGAACTTTAAATTTATTTTAGTCAATACTTAATTTCTTTAATTTCATGATACGCAACTATGTTGTATAGATTATTAATCACATTGTAAACTAATTTCAATTTCATTATGGACAGCTTTGGCTATCATTTCAATAAATTTTAACTCAACAATATAAATGTTTATAAAGTTAACGACTAAAATGTATTTCTGTTTAATAATAAATATACCTTTTATTCCTTCAAGAACGCCAACGGCGAAAAATACACAAAATAATACAATACTACTCTTGAAAATCATTTTAAATATTACTTTAGAGCTTTAAGACAAGTTTATATAGTGGCGGTATACCGCACAATAAAAATTTCCTTGTTGAAGTACTATGTATGAAACCGGTTTGTTTATAAAGACGATGCTTTTAAATAACCGTGGTGTTGCCAGCAAATAATGCATTCCCTAAATTAAAGCGGAATCGTGCATCGGTTATCCTCTTGAGTCAATAGTATTAGACCGGGAGATATTGACACAAAATTTCGAGTCATTTGTAACAGGATGGCGGTTCTACAGGGGTCTTAGTACGCAATGACAAAAAGAAAAATGATGGTGTGAACGCTGGTACCGGCGGCTTAGTCGCGTGGGCGTAAGTCGAACTCGTCGGAAAAATAGCGAAAGTCAAACGATTTGTAACACGAAAATTTTAGAATTTACCGATAGCCCATAAAAAAGAAGTAGGCGGTAGTGACATGCCATACTTTTCCAGTGTGACTTACAGCCCGCCATACCGACGCGAATGTGTTGATTTAAATAAAACAATTATTCAACCATTTGTACCAGGCTAACTTTTGCACAGGTAACCATATCGTCGTGCAGCCATTTACGAAAATCGCCATGCCATACTTTTCGGACGATTCCAAATGGTCGCCATACCGCCGAAAATCTGCAAAAAATTTTTATTTCGCCAAACTTTTTGTACCAGTATTGCATTTGGATTTTTGGAGAGTATTTGATAAAATGTGACCATTATTATATTTACCATACTTCTAGTAGGGGGAAAAAGTGCTGTCATACTTGAAAAATTAATTTATTATTAATTTATATAAGTGAAGATTGCCAACACCTAGATCTTTGAAATTTTGTATTTATATTCTTTGATCCTCAAACTTACAGGAAAAATAAGTGCCATACTGTTACAAATCGTTTGACTTTCGCTATTTTCCGACGAGTTCGACTAACGCCCACGCGACAAAGCCGCCGGTACCAGCGGTCACACCATCATTTTTCTTTTTGTCATTGCGTACAAAGAACCCTGTAGAACCGCCATCCTGTTACAAATGACTCGAAATTTTGTGTCAATATCTCCCGGTCTATATTTTGTCATAGTTGAAATTAACAGTGGAATAGTAACTGTACCTAATAGGTTAAAAAATTGTTTTAATTGTTAAAAAATAATTCTTATTTTTTCATACAGTGTATATTTATTATAAATAATAAATATTTTTTTTTTTATAAAACTCATAACAGCTCTAAGAGGAGAAAATTCGGAAAAAAGTTAAAACTACTTTTAGTAGTAGTAGAACTAGGTGAATTTCGATCAGATCTTCCTAAAAACCAAAAGCTTATTATGTTTCCATAGCGAAAAATAATAAAATATGTTTAGTAGAATTAGTAATTTTTTTTTTATTTGAATTTGTCACAAGGATGAAGGAATGCAATAACATACAAAAGAGTCCATATTTTTATGAAAGCCAGATGTCCTTCGCCGAAGAGCCTCAGTTCAAACATGTACATAGTAAGATAGAGCGTGTATGGTTGAACCAAAGATGTTCCTTGTAAAATGGACTATAAAAGCTAAGTACCTACACAATACAGAAAGCGGCGACAATCTCATTCAGTGCGACAAATTGATAACACCTTCCGGCAGACACCGCACCGCAGCTCTTTATTCCGCTTGACGTAGAGACACCTGTCCTAAATAGATTCGGCGATCTTTGTGCTTTAATTGTAATATATTCGATTTGGCGGCAATAGTTCTCATTTAAATTAGTTGAAAATTTTAGTCCAATGACTTTAGTTTGTATTTTAATTAACTCGATGTATGAATACTAAATGTAGGTATTTTATTTCTGTTCGTTTGTTTTGATTTAACTGTACCAATAGCAAAAATACCATTAACCATTTTATGTACTGACTTAATTTAAAATCGTAGTTTTGGTTAAGACTTTAATAATTTCGATATTCCAAATTCATGGTACGTAGTTAAATAGAGTCGATATCATTTAAACATTTTGTACATTAACAGGAAATTAAGATTATAGGAACCGAGATTGTCAATAATGGCTATAAATAAAATAAGGAAGATCATACTCATAATCAAGTTTGAGTTGCCATAATATAGTGAAGATAAAATTAAACCATGTAAGTATGCAGACCGTTACTCTAAATTTATTTTCACGTAGGTACTATTAAGCTATGAGAGATATTTTTATTGGTAAATAATTCTAAGTCAGCGAAGAGTTTCTAAACTGGTATCTAATTTAGTGCCTTTGCGATCGGAGCAGCTCGCTTTGACTCTGCGTTAAATTTGCAACAATCCGAAATCAGGCGGAAAACTATCTTACTAAGTTTGGACTAAATGAAGGAGAACTTTCTGACAGTATATTGCAGCATCGGTCCAAAGACGTCTTCGTATGGCCTCGAAGGATCCCAAGTTAATATTTTCAAATAATTAAAGTTCTTGGAGTGTAATAAACCTTCTTATGCTTTTTAAATAGGTACGCTGTAACGTTGTTGTTCCTAATTACAAATCAATCAAAATCTGTATTGTTATAATTCGTAATATGAACATGATCATGATATAAATTTAAATTTAATTATGATCATGATATTAGATATATTATCGTCATCATTTATCATCAGTAACGGAAACTTTAACTTGAATCAGTAGATAGCTAAAACGAAAGTTAATGAACAAATTCAAATTCAGAAAGTAATTATTAATGACAATATTATTGCAAGTTACCACAAGTTACTGTACAACTCACGCCATCTATGGAACATTTTAACAACAATAAGGAGTATGTACTAGATTACAATGCAATGCCTAAACTAGTCATTTACTACTAACGCCATCTCTTAGAGAGATATTGTACCTACTTAATATAATATAGTACTGATTAATTATTATTTTAAATCAGTATGAAATCAACCTTTATTATTATCATTCCCTGGATGGGTTCACGGATCCTTGTAAATATTTTTTATAAAGTCCAGTATGGTCTATCTATTGTTTTGATGTCTTTGATTATAATATACCTGTAGAAACTTATTATTCCTCAAATTTAAATAACTATCATCCTATCCTATCCTTATCCTACTAATCCTACTGTAATATTAAATAATCAAAGTGTAATATGTATTATAAATGCGAAAGTTTGTGAGGATGGATGTATGTGTACGTATGTTTGTTACTCTTTCACGAAAATACTACTGAACCGATTACAATGAAATTTAGCCCACATATAGTGAGTAACTTGGTGTAACACATAGGTTTTATCGCGGAAATCCCACGGGGACAGAAACTATGCAAGTTTTGTATTTGAAAAAAAGCAGGGCGGAAAGCTTGTAAAGCAAAATTTGGCGATAATTCGGTACAGTAGGTGTTTTCTCAAACAATTTTAAGGTGTCAAAAAATAATGGGATATCATGAAAAGTGTGTAGGTTAGGTCACATTAATATGGAAACGTGATGATTTCCTCGGAAACCCATGCGAGATCCCGGTCGTTTGTTAAGCTCTCGAATTATGTGGCGCCCGAGGGAGCTCTCGGGAACAACACAAAACAAATTTTACTTTTTCGCTCAGAAATTTACTTTCTATCTGCCTGCCTGGGTAATCCGGGTAAATTATAGTCTTCCTTAATAAATTGCTGTCTAGATTTTCGATGCAAATTTTAATTATGGTTTTAATTTTTTGCGTCAAGTAAGTAATGTGTTTATGTTATGTAATAATGATTACTAAATATACATTATTTCTAAAATCCTTGTTCCAAGAAAAAAGGTTTTCATTTACAATTTAATAATGTACTGTGTGTATTAAACCCAAATAAAAGAATAAAAATTATTAGTTCTTTATCTTTCTAAATACCCATAGTTTGAGAAAATAAAGAATAGAGCTACAGATAAATATACCAACAAAATATTTTGGCAAAAGTGAAAATGTTTTTCACTGTATTTCCACAACTAGTTGGGATAAAATCATCGATAAGTTAGATAAACACGGGCGTAAACAATAGCAGGATATAAAGTTAGGTTGCGGCCGTGTCACGGCGGACTAACACAAATAGCTCAATTAAACAGGGCCGTTATGCCCAGAACATCCCTCCGACAACAAATGGTGTAGTCATCTGTTCACGGGCAGGTACTGTGTCGCGTTAAAACTCGACGCTCGCGCTTTGTTTTTAAGCCTACATTTCAACATTGTATACGCTATAATGAATAGAGTAGGAGGTTCATTGATTCCATTTATTATAAGACATATTATAGTCTTAGAATACTTCAGTCAATTTAATATGTTTAAGAAGTGCGTTTGTAGTACTAGGGTTATTTTTAACAATGAAATAAATAATTAAACAGTAGCATAAAAATGATTTATTATTTCAACACTAGGTTTCCGCCCGCGGCTTCGCCCGCGCAGTCAAAGAAAAACCCGCATAGTTTCCGTTCCCGTGGGATTTCCGGGATTGCGTCATTTTCCCGGGATAAAAAGTAGCCTATGTCCTTTCTCGGGTATCAAAATATCTCTATACCAAATTTCATGAAAATTGGTTCAGTAGTTTAGGCGTGATTGAGTAACAGACAGACAGACAGAGTTACTTTCGCATTTATAATATTAGTATGGATTGACTAAAGGTTTTGTACCTTCAGTAAGTTTGAGTATTCCAAAAAAGGTTTGCTCATTTAAATCAAAAGGCAATACGCTCTATTCTATTCAGGGAACAAACAGCACAAGTAAGACTCTCGAAACTTCGAAGCAATACGGCCGCTTGCTTAATTGGCTAGAGTTTTCCCTTAATATTTACAACTTTTAAGCAAATGCAGTTGAAATGCATTCGAGAGTTTCGTAATACACTCGCTTTAGCTTTGGTAGGTTTTTCTTAACCAATTTGAATCGGGTTCCGTTTTGAATTGGATTTAATTAAAGTCGCTACCGAGCTCTTAAGTTATAGAAGGTACGTCTTTTACAATATCACATAGGAAGTTTAATATTTTTATTTTATACTCACACGTTAAATATAAAAGTATGTATAATGGGGTGAATAATGAATATCTAAAAATGTGTCGCAGAATAACTGAGTAATTATTTTTAGTAACTGCACCTGCACTTGTATTAAGACGTAGCCTAGATTGATATTTATATATATATATATTATCCAAAATGATTGAATCCGGAGTAAGCCTTAGCGAGCAACGTGTATTAAAAAAAATATTGAAACTTTAAATTTCATATTTAGAATGAGAGCTTTTGAAATAAATACCCTCATATGTGCTACAAATACAGAACTACAAATTAATAAATAAAAGAGAAAAGAGAGTCGCTCCTCAAAACTGTTTCTAGTGTTTTCGTGTTGCTAGGAAACCCATTGGCGTTGCTAGGGAACGATGAGTTATAAATTTGTTTGAAGTTACTCAAGGAATAACGAGAACTTGTTGATACAAACTAAAAGCTCTAATGAGGATTTTCCTGGTCTCTTTCTAGTTTAGATTATTAAAGCACTTACGTAATTATATGAAGTGTATGAAGATCAAAGTTTTATATTGCGCTTGAAATTAAAAATTAAAAACAATTATGTATTAGCTAAGTGTATTAGAATATTATGTAAATAAATAAATAAATAAATATGTATGTACTGTAAGAAACTTACAAATTTTAACTAATATAAAATACAGTGCCTCCGGTCCGTTCGTTATCTCCAGACGAAAAGAAAAAGCTCTTTCTCAAAATTAAAGTCTTTAATTATAATTTTTCATGTTTCTTTTAATGTTCCTATTTGCATATCGCGCTTTTTTTAAACCCACAAATGTACTCATCCGTATAGAGAAAGGATAGTCGATAATTGAAATACATATCATATACGAATAGCTTAAAATTGAGCTCAGAATGTTGCTTATAATTAAATCATCAAAGCAAGTGATATCTTACAGCGATGTTTATCATTCCTCGAGACACGGTATACATGTAACTTCTTAGATGTAAATTTCGTAATATCAAAGTATTCGCCTTGTTTTGTGTTAAATAATTTAATACAACAGGCATTTAGTGTATGTCTCATAATATTAATCAATATGCTTGTGCTCGAATATGTTGTAATTAAATTTGCACAGCGAATGCCATTATTATGAAACGTCTGATTTGTTTATGTCAAGATAATAAAATAGAGTTTATATACGGGTAAATGTCGTTGGAATTCACGAGCGTTGATAGAATTTTCAGTAGGGTTGATGGAAAAAACAATTCACGCGAAGGGTTTTCCGATGCAACATTTGAGAAACAATATCTTCTTCAATGTCTCAGTCTATCGCCCAGGAGTCAATGACGGGCTTTGGAAAAGTGTCACGTAATATGTAAATCGTTCAGGTCGCGATGTGTCCCGACTGTCAAAAACAACCGCTCTCCGGGAGATCTTGGAACGATTTTTTCTAAATGATGTCGTTTCTTCAAATCAAACGAATTATTTCTTCAACATGAATTATTTAATGGTTTAAGGAATTACGTTATTTAAATAAAAATGAAATAATCATAGAAATTTAATTAGTATTCAATAAAACTTTTTATAGAATTTAATTAGAAACTGTAGGTAACTAGGTACTTTCAAATACAAACCCACTTAATTTAATTATAAATTCAGTGATCAAAATGAAAACTGAGTTAAAAATTACACTGTCGTTTAAACCATAACAATGTCATATTTATCCTTCATCAGTATTTAATAACTGCAGGAAAACTTTTTTTTTTTTTGTTAACGGTTAAAAACAAATATTTAATTGTGTTATTTTAAATATTACTATAATATTGTTTAAATATTTTGCGTAATTGCGGTTTGCAAATTGCGTAATTCTGATAAAGGTTATTATTACTACATACATAATTCTATTTAATTTGTTATTTGCGTTGTACTTTAAATTTTAAATCCATATTACAAAAAATCTATATGTATTTATAACAATTTATTCCAGTAGAATAAATTTCACGGCAAGGATAGCGCATCAAATTATACAATTTTTAGCAGGACATTTAATTTCGACATGAACCCTATTTAATGCTCGCAGAGATTGATCCAATATAACGAAATGGCTATTAGATCCAAGCAGGTATTAAAAGAACCGCTTAATGGTAAAACAATGTAGCGTTGTCCCGACGTGATGCCTTTGTTTAAATATGCAACGTGTCACCGGCGGTGACGCTCTCAAAATATTACAACGCCTGTTAGCATAATAAAAGAGCATCGCTACAGGCGGCGCATTATTGCATTAACGAGGTGCAGGCGAAATGAAATGGCATCCGCATATTTTTCTAACATGTACCTTCAAAATTGTTTGCCTGCTTTCTTTGCTTAGTTTGTATCAGCGTGGAGAGAATTTATTCCGTCTATGTTGTTTTTATGATATGACATCTTCATTGTAGAGCAGATAGAGATCACGAATTTCGATCAAATATACTTTTTATTTAGATTTAAAAATTGTAACACCACTATCGTGACGATCTTTACTCTCCGGCAAGTACCTTAAATTTTAAACAATAGAAATCAAAAAGAAATTAAATGAAATATACTTGATTGTACACCATTGTGTTTAAGGAATTAAACAAGGAGGATAACTTATGTACAATAGCAATAGCGCTTTAATAAATACCATACGTATTTGAACCGTACTGAAGAACATTAAACGTTATAATATGCAGTGTTAAAGTAACAATAACTCTTGAGAAGAATGGAACGAACAGCGACTGTTGAGTAACATTTACAACTTTCATTTCTGATTCCCGCTTAACACAACGTTAGTAGTCCAGCAGCGTCGCAGCAATACTATTTTCTCATAGACGCCAACGAGATTGAACAGGAGTAAGGCGATCATAACTCACACTTAAATATAGCCCGAGGTGTAATCTCAAGCGTGGATGCGCAATAATCCCAGCCGTCCATTCTATCAGTTAAGCCTGTTACTTTTATACCATTATTCTCAATTCTCATTCCTTGGAGAAAAATGACAAGAGACCGTCTGTATTCGGGCAACTTTCTTACATTTCCAGCCACATATGGTTTAGAGTTTAGTCGTATATATTTCAAATAAAGCTATCAAATGTTATAAAATAAAAATATCCACTAGTTAAATATGAAATAAATGAAACAAAATTCGTTCTATACCGACCCCTATTCAATTAAAAGAAATTCTTTATTTATATTTCTATTCACATTTTCAGGTAATGAAAAATACTTCAATATGCACCGAACTAAAATGTGAAAGGATAAAGCTTTATTGGAAATAATTTAAATACTTGATGTACAGGATGGCGAAACTGATATAGGAAAATTCTAAAAGCTTACAACGTTGTCAAAGCTCTTCAGTCAAGTTGCTCCGTCAAGAAGTTCCTTTTAAAGTTTGCTCTTAGGCAGTGTAAGGGCATTTACATGTTATTGAATTTTTAGACCTCCATTAACTTGATCCCGATATGGGAAACATTTCTTTGCCTTTTGCCTTTATGCCTTAGTTTCTATGTAAAAATACAGTCAACAAACTAAGGGATTGCACGTTCAAAACCAAATTTGCTTTACTGTTGCTTATAAAACTATCACTTCTATTTGTTAGTATAATTTTTATTTTTTAATAATTTTCCGTTGAACATGGAGTATAAATCATTCATCATAAAACTGTGGAAGATTTGCGGTATAATTCCCAAATTAAAATATATATACATAGTAGATTCATCCACGCAGCTAACAGCACATTCAATTTAGATTCGTGCATAATGCATGCGGTCGGCAAGCACGAGCCTAGGCTAGGGAACATTTGCCGTATCTAATTACGCATTATGCTTTGCCATGTAGACGGGCACGTCTACCGATGATGAATATTAGATCGTGGGCCAGCTTACACCAGCCTCTGTATTGGAGCCAATGCGCTCTCCGTAATTGCTTTGTTCGACGGCATAATGCGATGGACGAGTGTGATCCTCTGAATTGACAAGCGCTTCGTTAAATATGATCGAACTATTATTTAAATGGTCTGTTAACGTATAAGAGGAAGTAGGGTGTTACGGAAAGTACGTATAATACGAGATGGATTTATTAATTTTAATACATAAATATGTAACTAAATCATAAACCATTGTGTTATTACGCGTTATTTTACCTGTTATTAAAAGATTTTTAATGATTCCTAATTTTTTGTTTATGCGAAAAGTTTTACCAATAAGTGTATAAATGTGTTGCAAATTCCGTTATAGATGAACGGTATTTATAGGTACCTATGATCTTTTCACATTCATTGAGATCATCAAATACAACACTCTCCTACAAACTAACGTTGACAAATCGATTTGTAGGATCAATTAACTTTAGCTTACCTGTCTTGTGTGCATAAAGGTTTACTTAATCCGTGATCGGAGCGGACTATACTAAATTTTGTCTGGATGCTGATTAGATTAAGATCGTCTTACAAAAAAAGAGCAGCGTGAAACAAGCCATTTCGTTTTATAATGTAAAAGCATTAGAAACGTCGAAATATATCAACGGGAAATGTAGGAGCCCGTATCTCGTACGTGCCGATCTGGTCACTGTGATTTGTTCCTACTCAGGGTGCATTAAACCTTTACATCACTATCGAACCGAGAACTAGATGAGATGCTTGTGAACGTATCAAATGGCAGACTAAGATAATGCTGATTAGGTATGTGCTTCTACTGTGAGTTTTTCTCGTAATGTACTTTGATGTGTTTTAAAAAAATTATCATTTTAGACAAACTCAAAAAAAGCAATATAGATTCATGTATAGATAGCATTTATAGGAAAAAATGTAAGTTTCAGAAATAAAGTCAAGCAGATTCTCTAGTGAAATCAGCTTTAAGTCCCACACTTATAAGTATAACTATTTTGTTGCTATTTATTGATGCACAATGGAATGATTCTGTGTCCTGCTAACCCTCTTAGAAAGATTACATTATAAATTAAAATTACACACATCAAATCAAAATATATTGTCCCATTAAACTTATATTGGGATAACTAAAATTGCTAGAGCTTTTTAATATGTAGCTGACACTCATCCAGAGCACATAATTCGCAAAGTACAAAGTTAATAGGAAAACATTGTTTTGTGCTCTGATTAAAAATGGCCTGTCGAGAGTGTGGTTACAAAAATTAACATGACCAAAGCGTTTCTGGAGCGTGCACATGATTGTTGTGACACGAAAAGAGGTGGATTTCAAAGAGTTACGCAAAAACATTTTAAAAGCCTACCTTTGACTCCTTTGTGTCCGGTAGAGGTTCGAAACTTAAAATATGATTACTTAAAATGCGAATAATAAGAACGTGTGTACCTTCGTTATATATGAGATATAAAACAGTAAAAGCTCATTAATGTTTCTAATTTCCTTTGGAGTATGTTAGTGGTACTTATATGAATTTGAAACAAAAGTGAAATACATAAAAATAAATTAAGCATTACGTACTTTCAGTACAAAAATGGAGATCTTATATAAGAGATTTTATAAAACGTCTGAAATAACCTTTCCTTTTATGTAAACGAAACTTTACACTAGAGGTTATTTTTGATCACGTTCTTTTTCCTTTGTTCACCTTTAACAAGCAAAGTAAAATATCTAGTAATTCCTGATAAAAAACAACATGATCAATTCAGCGAATTACTTATAATAATTATGCTACAAAAAAAAACGAATTTAATTCTTAGACAACAAACTTTACGTAACAATTGATTCTAATAAATGTTTTATTTAATGTTCTAATAATATCTCGACCAATATCACACAATTTTTAGGATTTAAACGAAAAAAAAAAAATAACACAAAGACTCCCTATTTTATTTTAGTATAGCTACGCAAACATAACACTGAATTGGGTACGTTAATTTAGAAAATAATTTGATATTCAACTCAAATTCCAATGACCAATGATCACGATCACTTTCAATGATCTAAGGATGGATATGATAAAACTATTTCCACTGATACACAAACAATTCATTGAAACAGCACATACATATATAATATAACCTTAACTATTTACAGGCGGAACATAATTTTCTTAATAATCATGATAAAGCAACAAAATAGCAATTTGCTAGACCTTAAAAATAATTGAGTTCAAACTACGTTTAGGCAATAAAAAGCGTGAAAGCAGGCCCAATAACCTTTAGTGGGTGGACGTGGGAAACACAGCACCTGTTAAGTAGGAAATAGAGAAAGGAGATATTAGGTACCCACATCATTGAGCCGAATGGCTGTTTGAGGACTTCGTTATATTGCTATACGTGATTGACACTTTTTGTCGTACAAATAAGCTATTATTATTCAATTAAATCCGGTGTAGTAGTAGGTATAAAAAATAATAATATAACATTATGATGTACCAGTTGAAAGTATTTTAATTGTTAAGCATACTTTTTATATCTAAAAGAAAATTATTAGGGTTAGCTGGTTTAGTAGTTAATAGTCATATGTTTGGGTAATTAGTAAGTTTTTTGTTGAAAACTTGTAGACTTAGTTGTCTTATTAAAATCCCATTTAACGGGGCCCTAATCTCGTGTGCTAATCAGCTAGTCT
Organism: Colias behrii; assembly: GCA_029959065.1. Lineage (NCBI taxonomy): Eukaryota > Metazoa > Arthropoda > Insecta > Lepidoptera > Pieridae > Colias > Colias behrii. The sequence goes on along the minus strand of JARWMC010000005.1, from coordinate 6,577,031 downwards.
ATAAAAAGGTTAAGAATTAAAAGAGAAAGATAGATTTATAATAAAAAAAAAACATAAATTAAAAATATAAAACATCGGTTGCTTTTAAGTTTTTTATTGTCGTTTTATAGAGCATAATGCGGCTCCTGCAGTTTCCGCCACATTCATATAAATCAATTGAGTACGCACCGTGAGCTACATTCATTCATTTCCAACAAAAAACCCTCAGCTAACATGTGCGGAATATATGTTCAGCATACAGTAATCCAGAGAAAATTCTCTAAAAATTACAATGTTTTATTGTTCGAGCGAAAAATCGCAGCTTCATCACAGTGTAGTCTCTGGAAAATGAAGACTAGTGTTAAGGGCATCTTTACTGCTCACCAGGGAGTAGAGTAACCGTAAGTTATGACGGCATTTTCTGCTCCCTTATGAGGAAATACGACAGTTTCTCCAAAGAGATCCTTTGGTCGAGTCTATGATTGCCTGGAGCTAATAAGCTTGCGGCTAGTCGAGTTCGTGAAGCTATCAATCACTCTGCGTACCTATGTAGGTTGAAACTTATTTTGTACGCACTGAATAACGTGTAATTATGGATACATATATTTTTTATAATATGTTCGATAGACTAAGGACCAATTTGCTTTTTTGCACCGAAATTAAATTTTTACGGTCTTTAAGTATGCTAGCATACCTAGCTTTATAAATAGTAGTGGGAGTGTAAAACCTTGACAAAAGATATTTATTTGTATAGATTGAGTTTATGAGATGATATTGCTATACCTACCTTAATAAAAATATTGTTTGTTAATAAAGTAAGAATTTATGTATGTACATAGTAAAATTATTTGTTCTAGAATGGCAAGCATCACTAAAGACCGGCATGTTGAGTAAGAAAGATAAACATCACTAAACGTATTTCCAGAAGCAACGAGAAATGAGTTTTCCGACGAAAAAAACGAAACAGTTTTATTTAAACGACTGATTTGAGAGCAAACACCTGTCGGAGACTGAATCAGCAATTCCTAGCTAAAATATAATATTTTATAATAACCTTTAAATAAAAGAAAGGAGTAGTTTTAGAATTTGTTTCCGTTTGTTATTGATATTAAAAAGGGATTTTAACATTCTTAGTTAATTTGTTTAATTTATATGTTATGTTTAAAATGCAAAAGCAGCAAAAGGAACTCAAATAGGAAACTAAAATATCTTAAAGATAATATTATACTAAAAATATAGCAAAATAAACCCCTAACATCTGCCTCACATAAGCGTTTAAGATTTTAATTTTAAATGTCAACGTCGTTAAAGTAAAATTCCATAAAATATGTCAGTCGGCGCAAGAAATATTTCGGGCCCGGGGCACGAAGTTAATTAGCGTGTTTTCTTTGATTACAGTCATCAGTGCACCGGGTGCTTGGAACAGCGTCTCGGCTCAGGTGACTCGACGCGACGTTATAACTAAATTAGATCGTTTCCTTTCCTTCAATAAAAATAGCAATAAACTTAATTGTAAGCTGTAAGGTCGCCGGCGCCGCGTTGTATCAACATGTGCTGGGAATTGATTTTTATCACAAGTAAGGTTCCAAAAGATGCAAAAGGGTAAGCTTGTTTTAGGCGTTTACTGTAAATAAATCTGTTTATCATTTTATTTATTTCATAATCTCACCATATTTTTAGATGCTTCTTTTAATTTTTAGACACGAGCCAGTTCAGACTTTATTCTTACAGTTTGTAAAGCAAGAAACGAATAATTCTTGCATATGTTCCATTTTTTATGTAAGCATTAGCTTGTCATATTTAAATTCGTGGGGAACAACCACAAATAAAAATAAAATATATATAATTTTTGCCATTTAGCAAACATAGGCAACATCATTTTGACACGCAGATATTATGGTATATTTACGATTATAAAGACAATTAATTTCCCAAAATCTCAACAATAGATTACATTTCGCCCTGCTTTATATTCAAATCCAAAGACTGCTTATTATTATAAATTACGAACAAGAATTTAAAATTCTGTATATTTACTTGGACTACGCGTTCAATTTTCACCAGGTTGTTTGATAAATACGTAACTTAATAAACACGTCTAGTAAAATAATGCTTTTCATCTCCTCTTGTCGACGTAACAAATTACTTCATTTTTAGCGCGAACGCATTAAGTTTAAAATTTATCACCTGTTTATAGGCCTTTTGTATACTCGCTTTTATCACTTTATCCTTGTTCGAGGACTTTGCCTGGGTACAAATCAAGTCAAATGTTCAGGTTGTTTTACAGTGTAATATTGTAACTTGTAAATAACTTAACTTTTGGTGTTTTTCAGATGCTTCCTTTCACAAAATGGCTGATAATTATGTGATGAATTAGTATCTATTCTCCTATTATTTAAAAACCAAAATAATTATTAAATATTTATTATTAACTAACTAAAGTGAAACAACTGTTAAACTTATTTTGATACTGAAAAATACCATAAAAATTTCGTAAATTTTAATGCTTAAGATTGGTTTTGCCTTTCACTAGTTCGTGACAGATGAGGAAGGCTTGTTCAACTAAGATAATTAACACGTTTCTTTTCCACCGGCTCCGTAACCAAACTTTATTAATACCGGCGACGGCTTAGGCTTTGAGAGTAACAAACTTTTCTAATGAAGTCCCTCTGTGGAATAACTATGAAGTACTTTTAATTTGTTTATTTTGTTTATGTCAAATCAAAGACTACGAGTAATATAATTTAATTGGTTCAGTATCGTCCTTAAAGAAGCTTCAAAAGTTTGAAAAAGGATCTGAAGAGTGTTTGGTAGACATTACTTAAAAATAGGACGATAGGAGTGAAATTACCATTAGTAATTAGCACATCAAGTTTGAACAAAGGAAGAATTTCCAAGCAACAGAGCTGTCAGTGATTTGAGATGTCAAGCATAGTGAGGGTGTCAAAATCTGAGCAAATGTGTTTATGCAAATTACTAACTCCATTAACACTGCCTTCACAGCGACAGGCACGTGTTTGTTGTATAAATATCACATAGTACAGATATTAAAATGTAATATGCACGGTATCAATTAACGTGATGTAGGGACCACTGGGAATTCTGTCATTTTGGGCGTTTTAAAAGTTACAAAGTTTGGCTTGTGTTTGTTAAATGATAATGAAATTATTTTCAGGTAGCAAAAGCACAATCAAACAATATTATAAATTATTGAATATAAAACAGCATAATCATGCTATTAGTACGCCTCATAATCTTCAATTTCATGTTAAGTATTATGCTTTTACTTCAATGGATTTATATTGCGATTTATTCATTATTATTAAAACCGCCGGTCGGAACGCTTTTCTATAGAATTAGCAGGGTCACGGACATATTAATTAAACTGTTAGTGCAGCCTTTATTGCGTTCGAAATATCGGTTATAATAATTATGAATACATTATGTTTTAATGCTTTATTTTAACTACTGTCTGCTTTATTTATTCATTTTATAAAATTTTACAATACAGCTAAGTTTAAGCGCGTCACACACGGTGAAGATACTATAATATTTTATCTTAAGATACTGTTATATTTTATATTACAGTATCTTAACGCATCCGGTATCAGCGTTCGGACCATCATTTTTCTTTTTGTCATTGCGTACTAAGACCCCTGTAGAACCGCCATCCTGTTACAAATGACGCGAAATTTTGTGGGTCATTTGTAACAGGATGGCGGTTCTACAGGAGTCTTAGTACGCAATGACAAAAAGAAAAATGATGGTCCGAACGCTGATACCGGATGCGTTAAGATACTGTAATCTTATATATAAAAATGAATCGCAAAATGTGTTGGTAAGCGCATAACTCGAGAACGGCTGAACCGATTTCGATAATTCTTTTTTTATTATATTCCTTGAAGTACGAGGATGGTTGTTATGTAGAGAAAACGTAAACTGTACCACGGGCGAAGCCGGGGCGGACCGCTAGTATAAAATATAACAGTATCTTAAGATAAAATATTATAGTATCTTCACCGTGTGTGACGCGCTAGTTTCATTCTTTACTAAGTAAAATTCCACAATTTAAAATTTTAAAAAAACCTCTATCAAATTTAAAAAACTTTACCGATCTGATTAATTACCTAAGTGAAGCTTGTTTTTTTTTCTAATTGAGACAATTTGTAACATAGATCTCTGTGTTACAAATTTGAATTGTTGTTATAAATTTGAATTTAAATATTATACAATTTGTAATTGTGCAAAACTTTAATGTGAAAGGTTAAGAGAAGAAGTTGAACTGTACGTAGCTTCTCTAATTTAGCAATCAGCTTACCGACGCGAGCCCTCAGTAAAGTTTCTTGGGTATTTTATATATTTTCGGTGAGCAACAAGCCTCGTTGCGTCTTGAAATGTCTTGCATTACAAATGCCAAATGGGCTTACCTTCGCTTGCCACAAATATGCGTTCAATGTAAATTTGATACTCGAAGTGATGCCACGTGATCTGAATCCAGCCGCGAGCAATCTCGACAACACCGTAAATCTGTAACATAACTTTGTGGCATTGTGGCAATAATTTGTTTGTTGATTTCGGTGGTAAAAAACATTTACTTTAGCAAGTAATTAAGATGTAATATAATGGTAAAAGTTTATTAAATTTTTAGTTTTATAGAATACAAATGCTTTATTTTCTATCCTATAAAAAATGTATCATAATAGGTATTTATTATAAATTAAATCCATGAGATTCTTCTTTTTTTTTTTACTCTGAAAAATGTCGAAATAAGTTACTAGTTAACTACAGTTTTTGCTGCTTAAATAATTTGAAGAAGGGTTAAAGATCTACCTACCTACTTAATAGGATGATAAATTTTAAACCCAATGTTTAAGCATCCAGGTCAACAAGTATGGATTCAGCTCACGCACCACCAAAGCGCAACCAACACATAAAAGTCAGTATTCTCTATTTTTACGCGATAACGGGTTAATTCTCAGCGCTATTTTATAAATTGTAGGTGTACCAGAGAAGTTTGCGCGGCAAATGGTCGGAGTTGGACAGTTCACTCGACATTAGGAAGCTTTATGCCTTCGCCGAATAGAGAACGTGACTTCGATCTCTCAATTACGAACTTTATTGCAAAAGTAATTACATTCCTGGAAAAATAGTTGGCGTAATTAAGTTTTAACTAATTATTTTTAGAATTTAATTGTTCAATTATTTTATTAGAATTTTTTTAAATTTATGTTTTTGTATAAAGGATCAAATGAAATACGTGTATCTCCTTTCTCAATATGAATGACAACAAAACAGTAATCTTCTAAAAGGGAATGTAATACAAGGAGCAAGTTGCATCGGCAGAGCGTATTTTGCAAAGCCAAAACGATTGTAGGATTTATCAATACACGTAGAAGCTTGACTTCGGTTTTGCCTACTATATTTGTCGTCCTCTGTGGGATTTGTCAGAGGTTTTGCTTTTTATTTAGTTTTTGTTCAAAGGCATACATTATTCTGCTTTCTAAACTCGGTAAACTGATGGAAATAAATGCTGTTATATTTATAGCTTGCAACTGAAATAAGTAGAACATTCAATAAAAAAATATTTTTCACTTAAATAATATTATATAGATGTAGGTATAACATTTGTATTTCTGAAGAGTTTAGACATTTTAGGTTTTTATATTGATGTAATATTAATTTGTTTTAAAGTACTTTTATATTAACTAATATAAAAGGAGTGGTAGAGTTCCAAAAAACGAACCCATAAACTATAATGTAAAAGTTGTATGACTTATAAAATTATCAAACGGCATTTTTATTTTATTCTCAATCACTTTTCAGTTTTGCTAACATTACAGAGACCTTAGTTCCACACCGGCACTATACAACATTATTGTCGTATATAAATCAGGTTACTTTATAAACATTTATGTTGAGCTCCATACGCTTAGTCTGAAACAAATCCGAAAAGATAATACTTTGATAGTATTCTAGAGCTCGGATTTTTACGATACGCTGAATTTACAATTGCCTACGAAAGCATACTGTCTTGAGCAATCCCTTTGTTTGTTCTATTCAAATCCAATGCTAATACGTTCAGAGAATCAAAGCGGACCTATGGGTATGGCTGTTTGCATTGTAAAAACAACATCCAAGGAAAGTAATAAAATTTACCAATCGTATTAATATGAATACCGGAGTTTGTACTTTTATTGGTGTCCGTTACACAAATGTGTCAAGATTTACATTTTAAATATCAAAGATATATTTAGATAAGTACTGTTTTATTAAAATATTGAATTTAAAACTTCACCATTATATTATAACACGTAGAATCAAAACACAGTTATTTTCATGCTTTATACATAAAGGAATCTTTTGTTAATTAATTATATTTTTATTGAAAAATAAATAAATACTGTGTAATTCCACATACGGACACTGTTTTCCTTGAGCAGTTATAATAAAACAAATTCTAATGACTAGCGTTTTTAAAATGGAATCCGATAGCAGTATATATCCGATAGAGAGTAACATTAAGGGCAGTGGACAGCAAACCCCAGTCCGATCCCGAGTAATGACGGTACGTCCGCCGAAAAGTTGGTAACTTGCGGAATCTATCGGCGCCCGTTCAGTTTCTTTATGAGCCGCCATTATCGTCCTTTTCGCGCTTTCCGATAAAACGTGTTCGCCATACTTTTAACAGCCATTGAAACTTTAAAGATACCATAAAATGTTCGTTTATTTTCAATTTGCATTCATTGTCACGATTGATTTCGGTGGTAATAAATTGTACGAAGTTCTGGCGTATGCAAAGTTTAAGTGCTAAAGAGAGCATTACTTACATCAGTGCTCGGCCAAACTGTTCATAAATAAAAATAAAACTGAGACCGCTAACTTTCCACTTAACTTCTCTGAACTGTTGGCTTCCTGTTTTTAAACTCCATCGCCTTTTTGCTTCAACTCAAAGATGCGCTTTAGGGCTGTAAGTTTAAAACAGCTCCTAACACCTTGTTGCAAAGTGCATCCTTTTAGTTTATATTTTCATTAAAACATTAAAGGTGTTCTTGTTGTACGCTGGAAAACTAGCCTGACTGGAACTTACGTGATATCGTATGTTATATTCTTATTTTATGTATTTTATATCGAGTGGTTGTAGATCGGAGATCCCTATTATTCCTGATTGCTTACGCATTTTTTGGACTTTTTGCAAATATATTTCTGTGAATTGGTTTCTTACTTTTTTCATTTCTTCCATAAAATATCTTCATAATGATTTATGTTAAAAAATAAAAATGTATACCCCGCCGTTTAGGAAGCAGATGAGCTAATCAAATAATATTGTATCTTATCATTATATGGCTCTATGAAGCAATAATCTAATGTTAGAAAGCTTCTATTTCCTTTGGATCTTTCGATAACATTTAATAAATTGCCAGTGTGTAATGTTAAATCGGCAGGGAACCATAAGTCAGCTTAGGTCAAGATCATCATAATATTTTCAATGGCTCTCGGGAACCCTTATGGTAATGTCTTATTTCTGCCGATGCTAGCGCCTTTTATAACTGTGTTTAAGTTTCCTTATCTTGATTTATTTGATCACGATTGCTTCATTCTAATGGCAGACAATATTAAAGAGGCATTATAAATATTTTATTGGCTTAACAGACTAGCTTGTTGTTGATTTTTATGTGAAGAAAATTTAACATAAATAGTCAGTTTTCCTCCTTAAAAATATGATTACTTATATGAAAATGCTATTCATTGTTAAATTATTCCATGATACAGAAGCATGCGACGCGTGTTATCTAATAATGAAGTAGATGAAATCTCTAGAGTTTGCGGTTGGCTTAAGCCTCTGTCAATTATGCACTTACATGGCATACAATGAGCAGAGGCTATCGTATGAATCTGTTGGGTGCCCGTCGCACCTGACAGCCGTGACATGCGAAATCTCTTTGTAAAGGGCACACAATCAACTGGAGCACAACACTACTGTGATATGGTCTCTTATTAATTTGGTAATTAGCGTAATGTGTACAGGTATGGATGTTTATTCTCGATAAATAGTGAGTTGAATTTCGTAATGTAATCAATTGGGATTGAATTGTCTTTGATATGTTAAATAATGTGTGATATTTACGCCATTGTAGACCTTATTTCTTGTGAAATAAGGAAATGATATTATTATGAATCATGTAGTGTAGTACGTTCGTACATACATGAATATCTCTACGCGATAAAATAAAAATATAATAATAGATAGGTAATAAAACTAAAACTAAACGGATAGTCGCTTACGAAAAGCTTGCAAATAATATCAGTCGACGAGTTGGAATACGATATTAATCGAAATACTCCTTCCCTTTATTCCTATTGGCTCAGTAGGTACGTACTACCTACGGAGAACCAACGGAGAGCTTTGAAATTAGAATAGATCAAAGAACTCGAAAATCAATAGCGTAAAGAGCCGGAAACATTCGATGACTGAATGCAAAACTTGTTACGGTCTCAATGAATTTTAATTTAAAGTTAGGTCTTTTGAAATCCCAAACGAATGTTAAAAATTAATTTTATTGTAAATGTGTTGCGAATTCTTCACCGTTTAAGAGTTTCGTATTAAATTTTCGCCCTTCCAGTGGTTTAGTTGTAAAGGGTCGAGACTGAAAGAATATAAATGAATCTTATATTTATGATACTTTTTTCGTAGCCTGTTCTTGGTAGCATTTTATTGCTCGTGAAAGGGTACGAATTGTTTTGCTGACAGATTTACGACGAAATATTCGGCGTTTATTTTAACTGTAAATGTTTCTTTTTGGATCTAAGCAATGAAACAAGATCTCGAAAAATAATTTCATATTCATTTTTTCCTTTTGTTTTTGGGGTTGGAATAAAAATCTGCATATTTTTATTGAATCGATTACAACTGTTTCTTGTCTGTTTTTATCACCTTTTTACAAGGACAAGTTTTCAGTAAACCATTAGTAAATAAAATATTTACTTTTTTATAATAGATATTAGGCACCGACCTACTGTAACAGACTACTTATATTAAATAATAAAAAAAAAAAAAACCTCTATCAACAACGATTAGTCATTAGGTACAAGTACGTGACAGAATACTGGTAACAAAACAAAAGTTTATGTATTCATTGTAGATCAGTTATATCGAAGTGCTTTACAGAAGGGGCTTGAAGGCTGCTAACTCGATAACAAGACACAACAGCAGCTTTCCTAATTGCAATTTATTGCAGGTACTACAAACAAGACTGTTTCACTCGACGCTCACGTATTTTAAATTAATTTGCAAATTTCGACAAGCAATTAGATTTTGTTCTGCGAATTTGGAGAGCTAGATTTTTGACATTGCATTATTCAATTGCATAACGTTACATCTATTGTATCATTCGGTTTATTGTTAGTTCTAGAGCTGACTAACATTTCTTTATTTTTAATAGCGATAGAATCTTGATAAACATAATGAATTCCTCTGCATTACATTGCTTATTTAGTGCCGTATAATTTAATTTACATAATAGAAAGTTTTCCTTCTTAAGGTATTGTTGTCTCCTTAGCTCTTTGCTTTTGGAGCTTATTCAATGATTCCTTTATTAGCTTCGTATTGAATACGCGGCAAGGTTAGTCGTGAATTATAAATTAATTTGTATTGGGTTATTAATTCAGAAATTCAACTATTGTTATCTGAAATGTCAAAAGTTAATTAAATATCACTTGTTAAACTATATTATAGTACCTATTTATTAATGTTATTTGTAACCTTTGATAATTTATTGTTATTATTTAGGTATGTTAGATGTCTACTTCAGGATTTATAACTAAAACTAGGTAGATATATCTCAGTAGAATGAGATAGGTATTAGTTCGGCTAACTGTGATAAAATATGTATGTAAATGTATTATTGCAATGGTTGGACTCCGGTATTAAGTTAGTAATACTATTCCTGACTGTAGTACTTATAATAATAAATGCCTCTTATTTGTCGTCGGGATATTATGATATGAAATGAACGTTGCAACAACTAAGTTATTTTACAATAAATATTTTTTTTGTTGTTTATTGCATGTTATGGTTAATTAGACTGATGTCATATTTGGATTTTTTTAATGAAAAAAGTCGTACGAAGAAAAGTGTACTTACAAAAAGTAAAAAATATTTAACTATCAACCTAATACGTTCAAACAATAATGCTGTTCGAGCATCTTATCTATTTGCAAAGATAGTCTATTATAAACACATCAAGTAGCATAGTAACAATAATTATTATGAAGCACCATCAATAAAGCGGATATCATTAATAGTGTTTAAAAGTATCGGGTTGCAGCAAACGTTCTGATCGCCGAATCACTCCGCCACGGATAAGTACAATACAAGCGAAAGGGGATTAATTTGTTGTCAGTAAATTGGATCCTAATGAAGCAAAGGCTCTTTAGGTAAACAAGACGGTCGTCTTGCCCCTGTTTACATGATTCAACGGTTCGTTAGCTTTGTTTCAAATTCAATCGCCTGTTTCCTATACAGCTTTTCTAGCTGCTCACTCACTATTTTCACGTTCGCCAATCAAAAGGTCAATATTTGGGCGATATTTACAAATATTATGTCTTATCGGATTGATCGTTGATAAATATAATAAAAGTAGATTTAAGTAATATTTTCTGTTAAGGATATAGCTTTAATTAGAAATAAACCGGTTATTTGAAATTACGATTATTCTAATTTTCCAGCCTCTACCGAGAAAAAAAGGTACTTAAAAGAAAAAAGACTTCTGAAGAAAATATATTGTTAATACGGATAATATAACTGATAAATTACGTTAGTTTCTAATCACTAATGTATAAGTATAAAATAGAAATATTTTACAGATTTTTGATAATATGGTGGTTATTTATATTATTATTTATCTAATAAGAAATTAGTGAATGATATATTTTATTTCTTAATCCACTGAGTGAAACGTAGACATTAGAGGCATCTTATAAATCTCTATCATAATATGATATGTAATTTTTAATGATAACAAGATATAGAGAGTATAATATCTATGTACTATTAGATACTGATTTTTACTAAAGTTGCTAGATAGGTAGATAGGGTCTATTTAAAACAAATTAACACTTATTAGGTACGATTAGATCTAGAGACTGGAGGTTTCAACAGCCGTGCCGTTTCTCTCAATGCATCAGGTATTCCTCTTATTGGATGTACGTAGATTGCGTGGTACATATTTCGGTACACGAGTAATAGAGACAGTGTCGCTGGCATGTAGCAGCGTGTTGCGGTTAACCACAATGAATCTTCAGACGCGTTCCGAGCGTCATCGTTATTCCTGATATTCAGGCTATCCTCAGTCATATATTAGCATTAATAAGCTTACGTAATAATGTGACGGTAAGGGAAATGGTTGTTAAATTAATATTATGTATAATTAAAATTTTATGAAAACTTAATTAGATTTCTCGATTTAAGCATTATATGTATGCTGTTCTCCACATCGTTCTTACAGGAATTATTATTTTCAATTTAAATTAAAGGTAATATTATTATATACTATATTGTATGTTACATTACGATTTGAAACTTATAGCTTGAAATTAGTATACATTTAAAATATTAAAAAAGACATAGATTGATATTGTAAATGAAGTTTGTAATCAATTTTTATCACGTCATTTCACATTTGGCTGCTCTATAATTCATAAACTGATACAGATAATTAGGACGTGGTAATTAATAGAAATTTGATTGCTTTGCACAAATTAGACTCCTATTGAGGCCGGTAGCCACTAGCCACGCCAATAGCCACGCTTGTCACATAAGCGGATTTGCATTTAAATCACAATAGGCTTCCTGTAAATCACGCTCGAAACAATTAATCATTTACTGCGCACTATCTGATGTTTAGTGAATCATTTTCATCACGACTGGTGAAGAAAGGTGATGTCCTGTGACGGTTTTTATGTTTGTTTATTTTTACAAGGGCTAATAATTCTCTTAACCCCTCTTAATGTTATGTAAAACACGATAAAATGTAATGATTTACTGCGATGTAATAACTACAATTTAGTGTACCTATGGTTAATTTTCTGGTGAAGAAAAGCGCACCGTTTAAAGTAATGAGTATGATTTAGGAAGGATTTTGCCTTTCTCTATATTATATGTAGTGGTACATATTTCGCAATAAAAGGTAGCCTATGTTCTTTCTCAGGGTCTAAAGATTGTCTATGCCAAATTTCATCAAAATCGGTTAAGAGGTTTATGCGTGAAAACAATACATACATACATAATTACAAACTTTTCCTCTTTATAATATTAGTATAGATTTCTTTATATGCAAGTGAGTACACGGCATTAAATTTTGCTTACTATAAGGTAGGTCCAGTATTTCAATCACTAGTAATGCTGATATAGACTGAATCTTGCCCTTCACTGATATGCATTTGGTATAAAAAAATATATTTACAAAAATATTAACTAAATGTTCTACCATATAACTACTTTACGCAACAATTATGCGTATAAATTTAATCCATAATCAACATGTTTTACACAACTTCCAATTGTAGAACACAAATAAAACGGAAAAAGTAAAAACACCAAAAGTAAAACAAGCAACGTTGCGGTAATGCTCTTGTACATTCATTTAGTTTAATGTTCTGTTAGTTAAAGGCAAAACTAACTGGGAGTTTGTTCAGGCTGTAAGCATGTTTGAAGCTGTTTATAGCAAAATGTACTTCTAACGTAAACGATGATTCCGACTCCACTGTTTGGTTTCTTATTTCACTTTGTTATTGAAGTTGAAACAACCGATCCTATAGCGTAAATTAAAGCTGAGATTCAGAATTAAATGAATAACGAACAACTGTTACTGTATTTACATATTATGAAAAGACGTGTGTGATACCGATTTTTGTATTACAGGTATCCTATATCATTATTCTTATTGAACTGTGTATGTGAATGTGTTTCTTTTTCATAATTTTAAAGATATTACTTTCACTAACTAAATACCTAAAATTGTGGATTAGCTTCACTGTCTTTTTTAGCTAGCTCTATCTGTCCAGGTTCATTAATAAATAAATAAATAAAAATACCTACGACTGCGAGAATTATAACTGAACCCATACATTCCCTCACGTGGGTATAAAACCAGGATCTCCTATCACGGCGCCTACTGTTTTTAATTAACTAGGTACCTTCATCACATACCTACTTCTTCTTTTATTAATGTATATTGATCTACATTCTACATAATAAAAACTAGGTATATTGAGGTTGAAAAATCTGCGTACCAAGGCTTACAAATGTCGGTTTTAAAATCATGTCGCCGTTAAAACTTTCTTCATGAATAATTTACGAAATTTATTCTTAGATATGCTTTGCCGCAGTAGATAAGAATTAAATTACGCGAAATTAAGTTTTATTACGGGCAGTGAATAAAAATATCAAATTATAAGAGTAATTTATTTGGGACATTTTAATTGTAGCTATACTGTTCAAGTAATATAATAATTCGTAGGTATAGTATTTATACTTACATAATATAAATAACCCGGTCCAATTTACATAGGTAATCAATAGGTAATCTCGTAATATTTCAGTTTAAATAAGGTGTAAAAATAATGGGAACCCAGACAAAGGAGAAAGAGTAGAATCTATAAGAAAGCTGGAAGAAAGTCCTGAACATTTGCGGTTGTAGAGCCTCGGAACATGACGATGATGAGTCTAGTAGGTCATATTAAATACTAGCGACCCGCCCCGGCTTCGCACGGGTGCAATGCTGATACTAAATACACTACAGAAAAACTGTGAACGTAGTATATAAAAACATAGCGTCCCGCTCCGGCTTCGCACGGGTATAAAATAGATAGCCGGGCGGCCGGCCTGTAGCGCTGCAAACGCTACGTCCCGCAATTTTTAAATCTGTAATATCTTCGAAAATATTCACTTAAATCATACGGTGTAAAGGGCCATATAGATCTATATTAAATGAACAATGTATTCAAGGTATTTAATTGGTTAAGGATTAATGCTGTATTGGTTAAAATCGCATCGAAAATTAGCCATTATTTGTCGTAAAAAGTAAATGACAAAAAAAAGTTATTGTGGGTTATCCATAAGAGATAGACATATACCATCACGGACTTTTCTGTAGACCTTTTTAATGTGTATAATACTTAGTACATTATTTTGATAAAACTCGTAGGGTTCAGCCTGCGTTTGCAATTTAAGCGGAAAAAATGTAATTTTTTACGACATCACATTAGAAACCTCAAAAATAACAGTACTTCTCCACTATTTAATGGATGTTATTATACATATAAACCTTCCTCTTGAATCACTCTATCTATTAAAAAAAACCGCATCAAAATCCGTTCCGTAGTTTCAAAGATTTAAGCGTACAAAGGGACATAGGGACATAGGGACATATAGGGACAGGGAAAGCGACTTTGTTTTATACTATGTAGTGATGATGATTGAAAAGATATTAACAAAGAAAATTTTCATTTAAAATCTCAAAAGATTATTAAACATAATATAATTTATTATTAATATAAATAATGAACCATACACAATGGATAAAATTATAAATATAAGTGCATGCTAGGCAAGGAAATTCTTTGTAAATTACGATATGTAAGGTTTTTTAACCGACTTCAAAAAAAGGAGGAGGTTATCGATTCGACCAGTATATATATTTTTTAATGAATGTACACTGATTACGCCGAGGTTTCTGAACCGATTTACATGATTCTTTTTTTGGATGATGCGGAATAATTTCGAATTGGTCCCACAAAAATTTCATTCGGGTAGGCCCAATAGGAGCTGAAATTTTGTATACGTATGTAAATTGGATAGCGATGAAAAATTATCATGACATAGAGCTGCTGATTTGATGATGGAATCGGAAGGTGGCCATAGGAATTCAGTAATTAATTGACTTAACTTTATCGAGTTTGGGTTCGTTTGATTCGTGTTTAATTAACGATATTATTATTCATTTATTGTCATTATATTATGTTGCATTCGAATCAATTGTTCATTGCTTCTAAAATATCCATTCATTAGATATTCTATGAATTGTCATAAAATACATAGAATGTAAAATAATAATTAATTGGAATACTTACGAAATTACTAATTGCAAAATATTCAAAACTACTAGGTACATATTATAAGGTACATATATCTTCATATATTTGTACGCCCATACAGATAATTTCAAATCAAATCTTTGAATGGGTCGGTGAAGTGCTTAAGACCACCTTTCCGTAATATTCTCAAGTGCACCCTCTAATTTGACTAAGGGCCCTTTAATTCCAAATTTATAATATTTCTGCTCTAAATCCTGCCCACTCCTACGAAATGTGAAGTTACAATTAATTATCTAAAGAGCTCATATATTAAAAAAAAATCAGCTGTGATATTTAACTTTGTGGGTAATAACGCCTGGAAAAATAGCTATAAAGTTAACCGTAATATTCCTTTGTAATAAGGATATATCTTTGAATTTTCGTATTATTCTATCTATTGGAATCTTCCTGTTTGCCAACAATATCATTCGATTGCTGTCTGCCTCACAACATTTTAGAATAATATTCTTAAGACTATGAAGTATCAAAAAACGTATTTCAATTTTAATTACGACCAAACATTAAAACAATCTAGTAAAAGAGGGCAATAAGCGTCAGTGTGATTAAAAATCACAACCCACATTTTTAGTTCTCATGAAAACGCTTTGTGGAAAACAAGCTGAATTCCTACATAATTATGATTAAGCTGTACAGAAACCAACGTCCCCTCGTGTTAATAAACTGTAAAGACAAAGGTGTACTAATGAGAGCGAGGTGTACAGGACTAGAATACTAATATGTAATTAAAAATACTAGCAGGTAATATTTACATGAAAACCACAGCTTCCGAGTGACGACGATTCTTCATTAAGGTTATTGTTTTCATTTGCTTTTAAGCTCTGTATTTTGTTACGAGTTAAATGTTAGTTAGGTCTTTTAGCAACGCTGGCATGGAAAGGAAAGTGAAAATGTGTTGATATATTATTTAGGTGAAAAGAAAGAACAAGCTCTTTGCTTACTTGCATATACGTGCCTACCTTACTTGCATGCTTCGTCGTTTGTATCGCTGCGACATAGGTATTAAAAGACATTTCAAATTGAGATTTTTTGCTAATCTTCTAAAAATTTAAAAACTCTTGATGTTCCAATTGCTTTACCTAGAGCCGTACTGTATATTAATATGGTGTTTTAAAACTATTACAGTTATTTTAATATTTTTTACACACACGAAAAGTTATTTATCCGTGTGGGAATCTCATAAAGTCATAAGTTAGAAGCCGGTTGATGTAGCTTTGCCAAAATTGCTAATGACCGCGAAACGGCGTGCGGTCGCGCACGATATCGAGCCAAAAACCAATTTCCAACACTAATAACAACATTGTTATAATGCTCGGTTATTGAGTTTAAATTGACGATAGTTTTGGATAATTCGTTTATTATTTCAAGCTGAGCTTAGCAAACCGCAGCGCGTGAAAAGGCTTTATTTTAATCTCTACTATAGTGCTTCATTTTAAGGTGTCAAAAGGAAATACATTTAAATAAAATATTTTGTCAAGAAGTACCTTTACGTAATTATGAAAGCGAAACAGACGGCTTTATGAAACAAAGTTAAAGTTCTATATCTGGCTTTCGGCTATAACATCAGATAGATATATTTTCACCGATAGTGCATTGTCACTGAAGTTGCATAGTTATGCCAAATTTCAGTCCAATCGAATGCCAGCGAGTGCTTGAAAATTGTGTCTATTGATAGCGATATTCGAACTGAAATACATCCGTGAATGTACGAACAAAGCGTGTAAAATAAAAGCTTATAAAAACATTGCAATTATCAACGTTGGAATCAGTTACTTTCCATAATGTTTCGCACAAATAGCATTGTGGGTCTAAAAGTTTGCACCCCACGAAAGAAATGGGTACCTGGACGTTTGAACGCATATAAAAGTTTTCCAATTTACAGAGGCTGATTGGAAAATTTTCGGCAGTTTGGGTGTTAATCGAACCTTGACTTTTCTCGGACTTTGGAATTAAGTGTTAATTCCGACTTCAGAAACCCCTTTTTTATTAAAACGATCACATTGTTACCATTTCCATTACTAGGTTACTACAAAATAAGGACGTGGGATGTTTTCCTCTCGCCATAAATACTCTCGAACTAAAGTTTCTTCATGAATATTTCTTTTGAATTATGACTTATGAACCCAAAGCGGAAGATAATAAAATTCTGTATAATTTTTATTGTCGTTGTTAAGATAAAGCTCTATGAATAGTGAATAACATTTATAATTAGGAAATTTTATTATAAATTATGTTAATTTTATTATAGTTTGTCAGATGACAAACTATAATATGTATTTACTTGAATATTTAAAAGGAATTTAATAGCCTAATAATAATTAGCTGTTATATAAACTTACATATTATTATACTCGTATTATGTTTATTATTTAATTCAGTACCTGCCTATATTATGTTAGCAAAATATTATTTGTTGAGTCAGGTTTATAATATTTTCCAGGTTTTTAAGTCGTTCAACATAACAAAGCCCTTGTAATCTTAGAATTTTAGATAAAGGTTATTTTATATTCTAAACAGTTTTAAATTTTGAAAAGTAATATTGTTTGAGTTCATTATTGAATTAGGGCGGTACGAAAATAAAATTAGCGAGGGGTTTCCAACGGAAGCCAAGCCAGGAAGCGAGCGCGACGTCATTGCCAACAACTTATCTATATCTCTTTCCAAATCTTAATATACTTCGCGAAATTATCTAAAATTATATGATTTTGTTTATCGTTAATTTTGTGGTTATGGTGGAAAATTGTTATCTGTTTAGTTTATTGCTGTTCTCTAAATTAGTTACGCGAGACGTTTATTTTTAATTAAAGTTCATAATTTATTAAATTTAAAAATACAACAACTAAATTGTATCCCGTACTAATTTTCTTGTTACTTGAGATGAATAATTAGGTAGTCCAATTTTAATAAACTTTTGTCTACACGTTCAATATTTTAGATATTTCTTACCATAGCCAAATCAAATACCATAAACAAACCAATAAACCGAGTCAACAATGATTGTTATTTTAAAATTAATACTCATATATGTCTTAGTGGCTGTTTGTGTGGCACCATCCATAAACTGAATGGTTTTTACTGATGATTGTCAAAATTAATCGTTCCGCTCTCGGCAGACATGATGAATGACACAAGGAATTGAAGTAACGTACAAATTGCGAGCATAAATTATGTTTTAATAATTTCCCGTACGGGCTGCTCCCTCAATCACCAAATGCAGGTGTCGTGACCATGAATTAATGATACTTTAAATTACTTTTTTTCTACAAATGGTTGAAATTATGTCAATGAATGTAAATATATCTTAAACGATTGTAAAAGAGATGTTACAAGTTTATTTCTTAGAATTTAATTCAAAATTAGAATTTTATTAATTTAGCTTACTTAATTAATTTTACGTAAAAAATACATAAAGAACAAAAAGTTTTATTTCTAGTGGCTACTACCGTGTTGCTATGGAGTGTTCAATTAATATCACAACTTAAGAAATTCTTCAAAAAACTCAAAGTCTACACGAAAGAAAATCTACAACTTTGCTACATTACCTGGAAACGCTTACATCTGAAGAACAACACCCCAAAGCTCACTGATGAATATTCGCCTTGACAGGTTTGTAAAGAATACCCTTCTTTAACGCCAACGAAAGAACGAAATTTGAAAATCATTTGAAAATTAAACATTGACGAATAAAATTTCGTGATCGAAAATAAAGAAAAATTTTAATTTAGTGGAAAAAGCAACGAACCGTTTCCTTTTTTATAGCTGGCCAATTGAAACGTTTCCAGCTCTCTGAATAATTCATCTTTCGTTTGAACAAAGACGAAGTGGGCCGCGCGGCGATTCTTTGATCTTTTGTAATTGGAATCGATGCTCATATTAAAAAGAGAAAATTCTTTAGAACGACCGATGAAATGCACCGAAGCCATTTCGTTAGAGGCGATTAAAACGGTATTGATTTAGCAACACTTAAGACGCACTCGCTTCCCTCCAAATACGAACACAACCAATTTTGATGTGGAAAACAAAACCATGAGTCCACTAATTTTAAAAGCATAACATAATATAATGTTTTAAATTTTAATACACTCAGTCTTATCCATGGTGTTGCCTAGCTATTTGAAATTAAAGTTTTATTATATGCAATGATTGTTTATTATACAACTTGGTTTTCTATATTTCTTCTAAAGTTTAAACGAATTAAGTAACAAACTTGATTCATATTGCTTATTTATTCCATTTGTATATTACTATATTTTATTACGTACGCCGCGTTGTAACTTATTTAGTAACATAACAAAACGACATCAATTTATATTCATCATGAATATTTTTCTTTGCAAAGTTTTTCCAACAATAAAAGCTCGAAAAGTTAAGCGATTATATTACACTAGCTGCGCTCCGCGGTTTCACCCGCGTGGCTCCGGTCCTGTTGGTCTTAGCGTGATGATTCATTGCCTATAGCCTTCCTGATGAATGGGCTATCTAACACTGAGAGAATTTTTCAAATCGGACCAGTAGTTCCTGAGATTAGCGCGTTCAAACAAACAAACGAACTCCTCAGCTTTATAATATCAGTATAGATTTAACGCAAATGATAGATACTTATTCACAGTTTGAATTGTAACAGTTTCATCTTCAATATATTTGCAATTTAATCGAATTTTTTAGTATTATATGAATAATAAATTAAATTTAACTCTGTTTATTAAAAGTAAAACTTATCATATAACCATCTGAAACCGAAATAAACCAATCGATTAGCACGTTTGTGTTACACATGTGAGAAGAAAACTTTGTGATTCCTCACATTTGTTATTTACGGATATCATCATTTGATGTCTCTAATAATATCAATGGAACACATTGCTGTCTATCGAAATTACTTTGGCAACTCTATCAATAAAGTCGCGAACTTGTGCAATAACGCCAATCCATTATATAATAGAGGAAGATTGTCCGAGTTGCTAGGACTTGTTTAGCTTGAAATATTAAATACTAGCTGCTCCGCGCGGTTTCACCCCCGTGGCTCCACCCCTGTTGGTCGTAGCGTGATGATATATAGCCTATAACCTTCCTCGATAAATGGGCTATCTAACACCGAAAGAATTTTTCAAATTGGACCAGTAGTTCCTGAGATTAGCGCGTTCAAACAAACAAACAAACAAACAAACAAACTCTTCAGCTTTATAATATTAGTATAGATTATTTCTCGGGAACATTGAATTAACAAAGTTTTCTAATAGCGAATATATTTGTCTCGTGAACAACTTCTTGAAAAAATATGATGAATTGTTTATTATGTGGCTTTGGCAGCATGCACGAAATGGTCAAGATTTTACTGTGTATTAATAATAATAAAAAATCTGACATAATATTTAATACCATAGTTTTTGTACTATGACAATGAAAAAAGAAATCTACTCTTTATGATTCAATTATGCAAATTCGCGTTGAATTGAGAATTATATGATTTTTTAAATGTTTTATACGTATGAGACCATATGAATCAACTGAAAAATTAACCATACAAGTCCTCTTGAAGCATAAATTCAACTCATCAACTTTATGAGGATAGTCGGTGCAAATTTAAAATTTAATCCCGCTATGGGTAAGAGACCAGAAAAGTTAACCGCCCAAAACTTTGTGGAGCATCCCTGACATATATGTTTGAAGGAATATATTTTACCTCTTGTTTTTAAACACTCATTAATTAGCTGAATAAAGATTTTCTAATTTATTATTATTTTGATGTTTCATTAATATTCTGGTCATTTGTTTACATTACAGGCTATAATTACCAATCCTTATATACCTAAGTGTTTTCACATTTCTATAATATAAACACGTACTTACTATTTATTATACATGTATGAAAAAGAAACTATTCAAATATTAAGTGTGAAATACGGCATAAACTCAAATAGTTGAGGATTAAAGAGCGAACGTGTACGACATTGTCAATTCCAACAATAAAGTGATACAAGTATATTTTCCCTATTCGAATGCAATGTACGCTCCTCGTCTTAGCAGTTGGGAAAATACTTTATTTCTTTCAAAGTTTTGTACCTTGTAATTTTTTCTATGAATATGTTTTATTCGTGTAGGATCATTATGAATCATTAAAAGTACGTTCGAGTATTTTTTGGGAGAATAGTTCTTTTATTTATATTTTAACATAAAAAAAAACGAAATAAGTTTAGATTTAGTTAAATTTTATCTTATTAGAATGTATCGTAATCTTTTGCCTTTTTTTACAAAACTAACGATTTATAGATAGGTACCTACGTGTCAAGCTCAGCGTAGAATACATTACCTTTACAGTGTTTAGTCAGCTGTAACTAAATTACATAACTTTCAAAAAGTTTAAATATACCGGAATAACGTAACATATTCCAAAGAGTAGAAAACCTTAAACAGTAATAAAACTTTTCTTTATAATAATTTTCTGAAAAAATCGCCCGCGGGGACACCGAACTCTACTTTTATATTTCTCGTAAAATGTATTTTCTTTTAAAAAGTAGTTAATTTTATAGAAGTGCTTAAGCAGAAGTCTTATTAGTTATTTCTTATTACTTACAACTATCTTAAAATTCAAATACTTTCATCAGAAAGCGACTTAATCGTCCATCATTAAAGCCCTTGCCAAGAAAAAGTTTTATGTTTATTACTTATGCTGATTTTTAATATTCTTCAGAGATTTTGTTTTTATTCAAATTTACAAAGGCTACTTATGTTATTTAGATATTATAATATTATCTTTGGCTTTGGCATTTGGATATTTTTGATGGTCCTTGTAACGTTTTAGATGTAAAATATCTGTGGATACAAGTCACCAATTACTTGTTTGTTTTACAATTAATAATTCATTATTTATTGATAAATATTGGTTTAGAAGATAAACTATTATTCGATGCGGGCTCAACACGCTAATACTGTGCTAATACTATGCCAGATGTTTACTTTGACGAGTTTCAAAGTCAAACTATATTATACAGAAATAACACTAATTGGATTTTAGAAAAGGAGTTAAGATGTTTGCTGTATCAAATTAATAGATTAATATTTCTAAAATGGTATTGTTAATTAATACCGTTACCAAAATATTAACAGTTATTTATGTTTTATAACTTATTTTATAAGTAAGTCTAGAACTGATTATTATTATTACCTTTGAGAGATAATAAGGACAATATCCTTATTACAAAAATCGAATGATAATAATTGTAGAGTCAGCGAGAAAATGTTTCACACACAAATGGTGATTATTATTATAACATTTTAAATTCACAAGCTCAGCTCCCTTACAAGTAGAACGTTGCTCTACGAACATTTATATTTGTTAATAGAAAGAACGCTATCACCAGGTATTGAACACAAGATTTCATTACGCGTAGTGGCCGGTATCGTCTTTATAGTGTCATAAACGAGAAAATAACATTAAAAGCAAGCATAAAAAGACGACCTGTGGCATTGCATTCCTGCCTCAACGTCCATACACCGTTGAAGTTTCATTTAAGCTGGATACATTGATAATGGCTTTATTTTTGTCTGGAATATTGTAAAGGTAGACAATGTTACAGCTCAATGCTTTTAGAATAAACGTAAAAGTGGATAAATACTCGAGAGATTCGGAATGCTGCTTATAAAAAGTAGTGGTTGTATTACGGTGCTTTTTCATCTGATATTTATGTACAAAAATAGTAAACCATCTAATAATAGGTTCATGTTGTAAATGTGTCGAATGTGGAAAATATAAAATACATTTTTTCAAATAAAACAAATTAACCCATTGAAACCTAGGTTATGTAGCATATACAGCATTGTTATTATACAATTGAATGTTTGTAGGTGTAAATGTGTATGCAATTCCTTCACGCTAAAATGGTTGAACGGATTAGAAATGTATTGATGTTGCCATACAGATACAGCACAGATCATTGAAACAGTATGAAACAATTTATATTACCCAGTGGGATATTTTTATACTGCGAGTCCACGCCTGTCTAGTGTATGCTGTAATGAAATAGCCATTTATGAGCTGGTCATTGTATGCGAGCATTAAAATTAACCTGGCAATTAATTGATGTAAACAGCGCGGCAACTCCTAATGGAAGTAAGGTATCTCTCCATTTAATTGTCCATATATGTGCTGAGGTTACACGTTAATTGGAACTAATAATGTTGCTGCGCCCCTTTTATGCCAAACATGAAATAAATTGTGTTACCAATATCTTGATGAATTTTACCGCTTTGTGGCCTTTATGGTGCGTAATATTATTAAACATAGAGCTGTAACTATTGGATATTTTACGTTTACAGATGTTTCGGCTGGAAGGAATTTTCAATAAACGTTGTAATTCTTCATTGCTAATTTAGCTCGTGATGCAATGAGAGTAATTATATGAATAATGATATCCCTACTCAGAAATTAAATAGATTATTTAAAAATATATATTTCAACAATTTTTCGGAAAAAGAATATAAATCATTTGTATATAAACTTATTATTTATTTTTATTTGTAAGAGTATATGAAGTCGTCATTTATTTCGCTTCTCTGCTATTCCAAACCTTTCATTTTTCTCGCGATACACAACAATTTTTGTTAGTTGCGATTCAAAACTGCATTTGACGATTTTGTAGTGATGTACGTAATATTTCTACGTATCGATCATTCTTCCAAGTATTAAAAACTTATAACGTAAAATAAATAATATAATAACATTATACCTGTACTAACTGGAAAAGTGAGCGCAAACAACTTAATCAAGAGACGATAATTAAACTGCGCAGCCAGAGTAAACAGTTACAAGTCGTAGATTTAGTTAGAATAAGGAACGTAGCTAATATGTTAGTCGGCAGAACAAAGTGCCTCGTTTGCACCAAGACCAATAGTCGGACAATGCATTAGTTAAATGGATACGCTCCGGTCCATAGTCCCGTCTAAGTTACTCCACAATCTCCACTAACAGCAACTTAGATCACTACTGTTTGGAATCCAATTGCAAACAATGTCGGTTGCGAAATGAAACGTCAATAAAATGTCAAGGTTCTGAATCGAGATCAGTAGGCGTAGTTTCGACACATTAGTCGGTAATTATCGACAATTAATTTATAGTCCCGTCTTCAGCAATGAAAATGATGTCGCTTAATACCTCTCCCTAATTTGATGGAAGTATACAATGGATACATATTTGTTTATAGTTTTTATTCTTCACAAAACTTTCCGTAATGCGTCAAAATATTTATATAATAATAGCCTTGTAGTAATGCATTTTTATCTAAATTAATAACATCATTATTTCAATTCCGTAGATATATGAAAAATAAATAAAATATAGATTTCATGGATTTGGAAAATCATTTCTTTGCAACACATTCGAATATTGTCAAAACAAATTATTCTTTGACATTGTCAATCGTTATGATACCGACGTTTGATCTCGACAAGATTTCGAAGGCCCTTCTCCCATTACGCTACCGGTATCCTACACGTCCGCGACTAGTTTAATTGGTCGCTTTTGCGTCGCGTTTCGCGCGTATCTCTTCGGTAGAAAGATAAAAAATTCTTATCATCATGTTGTAGTTCTCGTGCGGCTATAAAAACTCTACAATTTATGTTTCTTTCAATGTATGGATGAATCCAGTACCTACTTCCTACTTTTACGTCGTCACTGGAATCGCTCGACATAGCGTCCGTCTACAAAAACGAGGCACAATAATGATGAATTTAGTCATTTTTTAGTCGCATAATATGCGAGCATCGGGTAGCGAGCAAATATCTAACTAGTATTCTACTCGAGTATCGTAGGTATTCTAGAAGTATCGTAATGGAAGAAGGGCCTTACGGTTTGTGTGGGTTTGTAGATACGGTTGATAATGTCGGAAAAATTATAGATTATTACAATTTTATAATAAAAAGATATTTCACACTTCCGATGCTACATGATTTAACGCAATATTGTTTTCTCTTATTTAATGTTATTGCAATTAAAATAAAATAAACAAATAATGTTTTATTTTTAAGATGGTTTCAAAATTTTATTGAAAATGTTAAGAAGCCTCTTATATTATCCATACTATACTAATATTATAAATGCGAAAGTAACTCTGTCTGTCTGTCTGTTACTCAATCACGCCTTACCTACTGAATCAATTTGCATGAAATTTTGTATAGAGATATTTTGATACCCGAGAAAGGACATAGGATAGGCTTTATCCCGGAAATCCCACGGGAACGGGAACTATGCGGGTTTTTCTTTGACTGCGCGGGCGATGCCGCGGGTGGAAAGCTAGTATTAAATAAATATTAAAATATGTAGTGTACCGCTGTCTGTATTTATTCAGCCTAAATTATTGCATTCATATTCGATTAATTTCTTTCTGAACTTCTAGGATAATAAAATTATACAGATGAATACAAATAAGAAACGATCGAATTAAGAAAAAAAATTATTAGAAAAATTTAATTTAACAGTTTATAATAGCGTAGTTGAAAATTTGGCTCAAAACCATCATCTTTCATCATCTGTAAATTATAAAATTTATAGATAAATATTTATATTTAACACATAAATAATTACCCGTGAACCGCTAAATCAATTGCATATATTCATCCTTTGCTTATTAACTGTAATAAAATATACAATGATGCACATAATATAATATATGTAATAATACAAGCTAAAAATACAAGTGATACAAATTATCCGTTCCGTCCTTAGTTTTAGTTCCGTCCGTTTCTATAAGGTCTTAAAGATTTCTCGAAAGGCTTCGAATTGAGCAGAATTATCTTGTAGAGCTTTTAGAGTCTTTTGATTAGAATTTTATTGCACTTCACAAATAACAAAATATTACTAAACTAAAACTAATAGCTTTAACTATATAAAAACATAACGCAGATTGATATTTTCTTAGGATATTTGTTATCCCATAGATTTATAGGATTTTTAAGAACATAATTAAAAATTATCCTCTTCAAAACACAAAATTTATATTTATTTTGATAGAAATATTATTTCGATTGATTGATGTCAAATGTCAAAAAAGTAAATAAGGAGATTGCCATACATGGAATTTTGGATTCCATGAATATGTAATAAATAGAACATTAATTAAACGATTGATATAAAAAAATATCGAATTTGATTAAAATTAAATTAACTGCCATGTTTTTTGTGCATAACATGTGCTTTTTTCATATGCAATTGTATTTGTAATAATGCGAAAAATTTATGTAACTAATTTTAATTTACTATATATTCCCTAATATCAAGGTAAATTTCTTGGAAAAACAACACTAAATTTTTTAGGTCCATACTATAGTTACTGAAAATCGTTAGTTACCGACCGATTTCGGTCGAGATCGATGTCGATTAATGTGTCGAGACTACACCTACTGAAACTAAACACACCACCAGTCCCAGTCCAGTATCATTATATTCATGTTTATTGTTTATATCTACTCTACAAATTATATTATGTCAATTTAATTTTCTAATTAATGTAATTCGTTGCAACTCATTATCATACCGTACATATTGTATGACGCTATCAAAAAAGTTGGCACAAGCATCTCGTACTAGCTCTCACAAATGAAATAATTTATGATACAATCATACTTCAGTTGGTGTGTGAGTGAGACCGTTGTCAAGAGTAGACAGTGGGGAGACAACACTGCTAAATGCAATATTCAAAACGGCACTGCTATGGGCCACGCGGGACTCTGCTGACAAACGTATATGTTGTTGATTGCTCCGAGAATATCCTTGCATGAATCCGCTATACTTTGTTGACTACAAAAAAGCTATTCCTCGTCTCTTATTTGCATTTACTGAGCACTTAGCGAGAATGAAACTGGATGAGATTTTCTTTTTTACTTTATATTCAGTGAACGCTACACCTGAACAATTTTATAGATTTTGTTAAAACAACTGTTATATGTTATCTAATGTTAAATTGTAATCAGTTTGAGTATACCAGTTGTAATATTAAAAGGGCTCATTACGTTTTATTTCTAATATTTGTACTCAATCCCTGTTGCTACAAATACAATTGAAACATATAATAAAAACAATACGGAATCTATACATTACGTAGGTACTCAAATAATACATTGATAGTTTTAGTTTTAAGTCAAAGTAAAATATAATAGATACTAAAATATGTAGAGCTTTGTATTACAGAAAAATAGGTACGAATCTTAGATTTTTTTACCAATAGATAGAACCAACTGTTTCTGCATTTAGTTTTGCAATATTTAACATCGCCCTTATTGTTATCGCGCATAAAATAACAGAAAAAGGTTACCTTAATGACGTGGATTATTGAGGTGAAAAATAATCGGGTGCAATTCAAAAAAAAAGGTGCAGGAAATGATTTTTCAGCTGGGAAACTATTGGCAAAGGTCGCGCGTTGTCAACCGTACATATTTGTTCACACAAAGCAACGCATGCATGAAATCCTATTTTACGGCCCGTATCCTTTCAGAGCGCCTTTTGAATGGTCCGTCTAAGCTCAGGAGAATATCTTGCCCAATGCCTTCGAGCTGCCGTCACGTTTAAAGTCGACATGTGTAACATTATTATTTCTTTTCATGCGTTTAGTGCACGTCTCGATTTTACGGATAATTTTACTGCTATTGTAGTTTTCATTTTATGTGTTTTCTTTGTGTAGGAGCTCTTGAGGACTGTAGGAACAATACACACAGAGAGACATAGATTTTTTGCGAATATTATGTAGATGAAGTTGCGGGCTAGAGCTTATTTCGCAAAAAACTTAGTTTGAATTAAAATAATACTTATACTTACTTACGTATTATTTTTCACCAACAACTAAATTTATTAACCGTGAGCTATATGGTAATAGGAATCATGATATGAAAATTTAAATATTGAAAACAGGACTTGGGCGTCACACTGACCTGTAAATGGCTGTAAGCTTTTCTTGTTTCAGTGAAAATACACCTTCATGGGTCTTTAATTTATTAATAACTTTGAAATTTTATTGTAATATAATATTTTATACAAATAGGGGTTGTAACGGTGCATTCTTAGCATAATAAAATTTTACAAATGCAAACAATATTACTTAGCTAGATAAAAGTTGCTTACCGAAAAACTTTACACTGAAAGTTGACACTCGACAACGACACGTTGAAATGTAATTGTGCAATAGTTTGAACAAGATATCAAAACTATATTGACAATTATTGTCATCTTAAGCTTTACAACGAGCATTCTATTTAAGGTCAAAAAATTCCAAATTTAATATATTAAAAACATCATTGAATACAACCCGCCAATCACATGAATAATATATAATTCGGCTTTAGTAATGGCAATTAATACGTGAAATAACGAGTAACAGATTGAAACGCGGTTGAAACTCGGCGCTGGTCCCGGGGGCCCAGCGTTTATTGTTCGTCGAATTTTAATGAACCTTGCATGTCGCGATAAATACCGATCGAGGGCTGCGATTCACTAAACAACGCACGTACTATAACAATGTGTATATTTCTGCCTCTATCATTGATACCGTGAAGTGTCTATTTATGGATGGACACATGTGAATGGCGCTGCCGTGAATGAATATTACGGTTCATTAATTATCTTTATTAGGCACGACATTTAGATTACGATGTATACCTGCTTCATTAGTTTGCTGGTTTACAATTGAATGGAGATTATTAAACCTAAATGTATTAATTAATAGAATTAGAACATGACGTCATGAAATTTGACGAGGCAAAGTGCTGAGTCAAATTACTTGAACTAAATCTATGATAAGCAATATACGTTTTCAATGAAAATATATTTTATATCATGAAATTAAAATATTATCTACTCTTAAATGAGTCCAATAGACCATAAATCAAAGCTTTCACTGAAATTCTTGAAGCAATATCCATATTATAGCCAGGCGTGTAACAGCGAAGGCTTGCATATTTAAATAAAGCGCTGAAGGAAAAACAGTGGCATAAAATGAGGTGTAATTAAAAGTAATAAATCTCTCAGCAGGTAACAAAAACTGAAAGAGCTTAATAAACGTCTCATGTCTGTGGCGCGCCGCGGCCGTGGGAACTCGCACGCGGCACCTTCCCGAATCTTGCTTTACATGAGATTAGAATGGACACCGGAAACCGGCCATACCATCCCCATCCTTAATTATCTTTTAATTATATTCCTTTGTTTCCTTAAATTCAATTCCAATATTAGCAATTAATACAATTTTAAAATTCGCAACTTGGAAATATTTTTAAAGTGCAAATGGATTTGTATAAAGATAGAGGTTTAATATTATGTATGTATCTCGTATAAATTCAATAGATAACTAGGAACTAAATATGCAACCTAATGCTGGTCGTCTGTGAAGATGTAGCACCTTCCTCGGTACGAGCGTGACTCGATTCGTAACCAAAAATAGCATACATTTGTATGTTATGTAGGCTTCATGAAAAGTAAAAAAAAACCTTTAATAATGGTAGATTTTTTCTATGTGACCATTTCATGATATTTTTGTTTCATGCATCATTTATTACGAATACAATTATAATATTTAAATGTGATTGAAATTCGTAATTTTCAAAAAAAAAATTACGAAGCTCGTTGTTAAGGTATATATACATAGTATCTTGTTGTTGTTTATAATAAATTTTTTCCAAATGAAAAAGAGGTTGTACTATGTAACAAAAGCGTGGTTACAGTTGATATTTATGGCCACGACGGATAAAATTATGTAGCGTCGTGTTAATATATCCGGGATAAACTCCGCACGTGTGCCGGTTCTCACGCCTCGAACCATCCAGAAGCTTTGCGCTATCGCCGATATTGTAGCGTGAATCTTGAATGCAATGCTATTAGCCTTTGTGAAATGCACTTTTCTGTACATTGAGAATGATGCTGCAACTTCAAATAGGTAGTCCAATTGGAGTATCCGTTCCAGCTATTACTTTATTTTCGAATTGACCGTTGCTCCGGTTGGTTCGGAATTAAACTGTGGGGAAGAAAACGATCCTTGTTGTGTTTTGCAATCTTGTTATGTTTAAAGAAAAGACTCAGAATAAAAAGTATGAGACAAAATATGATAATATTTTTTTTAATTGTGACAGCGATTGGTGAAGACATCATTTGTGTACGAGTGTATTTTCATTTTCTTGATTTAAATAATATGCGGAGTATGTAAAAGCACGGTAGCGTCACCCCCATATGTAATTCACTGCATAATTACAATTCAAAGTACAAGGCGAAAACGGAGTTTCAAAAATCACGTTACATGAACCCCAGTTGTATACGACAAGTATACATGTAAGAGGGGCTGAATAATTTACGAGTGCACTAACTTCGGCCACGACGGGCCTCTGCTACAGATGGCCGAAGTACATATATCAAACGGGCCCAAAGTTACAACTTCAATAAAACTTTAGCGAAACTTATTCAAACGCGTCGGCCGTTGAAAGCTGTTTTTAACTTCTACCCTGAGGGATCACCCGCACAAATAAAGAGTTAGGTGAGGTAAAAGTCGATTCTGTTCGCGCGGAATATTTTTTAAGTTAGCAACTCTTGGTGCCAACATCAGACCTCTTTTTGTTATTCATGTGAAATATTGCCCAGCGAAATTGTTTATTCACGAAGTGATCTGCTCTTTTTATGGATAGAAATGAGAAATGTTTGTTTTACATACCTACGAAGTTGTTATACTTTTCAAATAATTTATTATGTAGCCATATGCTACCATTGCTACATATTTTATATGATAATTTAGATTTTAAGTAGGTATTTAAAAAGTAAAGTAATAGATATAAACAAAATAAATCCTTATTAACAAGCAAGGAGATGTTAGGTAGCACCATAGCACTAACACAATTGAGGAATGAAAGTACCTTATCTAAAATATAGGTACACTACTTACGTTACGAATATTGTCAGATCAGGGCAAAAAAAATCTGTTCACCAGCGTGAAAATTCTGTACTGTTGAATCATTATAACAGCGAAATAAAATCGAAATCGTCAGCCCCTATGATTACACATTACAATTTAACATCTTTGAAACTATAATGATCTTAACTTTGACTATATAAATTCGATCAAAATATAATATATGTACCTATATGTATCAGATTACATATTATATCAATTATAAAATCAATTATGATATTCCAGAGCTGTTATCTTAGAGTATGTATTAGTAATGTTATTATGTATTAGTAATATATTATAGTAGGTAGGGTAAACTTGCTTAATTCGTACCTGCGCCTAAATCGTACCTCGTCTATATCTCGGCTTGGGTAATAGTTACCAGCACCTCTGGTGGCATAAAATGTCAATAATAGTCGGCCATATTGCCATGTGACAAATAAACACCTGTTACGTTGCTCCCGACTAAAATATTGAACAAGTAAGTTTTTTCTTACTTTTTGAGTAATTTTTTCGCATACTTCACAAGAACTGTCTTCCAAGTATACCGTTCATAAGTTGTTTAACTGTTTATTATATATTTATGCGTATATTTGTGAATATATTTCACATAGTAAAGCCGGCTTGTTCGTTGACAGTTTTTTTTGCGGCAAATTTGAAATTCATTTGATACTTGTGCCTATTTCGTACTCGCAGCAACTTCTTAAAACGTACCGGTACGAACGCACGAAAACACCTCAAAAAGGAAACAAGAAAAAGAAACAAGAACAAGATGAAAATTACAGTTGGTATTGCAAAATATGTCAAGAAGACGTGAAAGAAAACATAATTAAATGCGGTAATTGTGAAGTATGGGTACATGAGCTATGTGCAGGAACAACTAAAAAAACAAAATGTTATTACTGCGATGACTGTCAGGATTTGGCAAAGACCATCCACTGTATTAATAAGAATTAATCTAGGTACATTAAGATTAAGAAAAAGAGGACAAGATTATTAAGATTGTGATTTTTAAGACTGTAATCCAATGATAGGATCTCAAAGTACGATTTAAGAATATACTAGTACGATTTAAGATGAATGGTCTTAAATCGTACTTTTTTTAAGTTTT
This sequence comes from Colias behrii, assembly GCA_029959065.1. Classification (NCBI taxonomy): domain Eukaryota; kingdom Metazoa; phylum Arthropoda; class Insecta; order Lepidoptera; family Pieridae; genus Colias; species Colias behrii. Next base: position 6,544,880 of record JARWMC010000005.1, on the reverse strand, counting down.
TGAAAATCGTTAATTTCTCAGAAGTTTATAAGATTTATGTTATTTTTTGTTGAAATACTAATAGAACATTAGTGAAATTATAATTACTTAATATAAATAACTGTGTATCATTGTTCATTTTCAAAATTTTTGAGGTTCTCCTTAAGTGGTACGAATTATGCAAGTTTACCCTATTAATAATACATATTACATACTCTAAGGTTGTTATTGTAGCATAATAGACCATTCAAACCTTATAAGAATATATATTTTGAATATAAGAAAATAAGTATATTTTTTGATAATAATATAATGAAAGGCAAACGAGCAGGCGCGTCACGGCATGTGTCACTTAACGACACAATTAAGGCCCGTGTTGCTAACCTCAAATAAGATTTACAATCTTAATACTTACCGGCCACCCCTGCTCCGTTGGCTGGGGTAAAAACCTTAAAATAAAGCCTACTTCTTGGCAAAAACGTATTGGTAAAATAATTTGTAAAATCGGAAATTTAGTTTTTGAGTTTAAATCCATTACCAACATACAGTTCAATCTTATCTCTTAATATTATATTATGACTACTTAACTACGGAATATTTTCGGGGTTTCTAATGAAAATAAAAATCGACATTTAGGGCAAGTTAATATAATTTATCAACTGTATGTTACGTATTGCTCTTCTCATCTCAGATTTCAGCCTAAAGGCCTATAGCGTTATTGATTGATGATAATAATATATCTATGTATTAAGTACATTTGAACTAGAAATCAAAAACACAATATTCAATATATTAACTGATAGATAATAATAATCAAACAGTAATTTCATATAATTATTATAATATGAAATCTCCTTCATCGTATAGAATTTTTTTATCTATGTTCATGTAAAAAATGATCCCTTCAATGGTTTTTGATACTTGAGTGAAATATTAAGTACTTACAGCTCGTTAAGTGTAGGCATCTCTCTACAAAAAGTTCTTATTCAAATTTTGGCATTAATTAATAGACAAGTACCTAATATTGTTTCGTAATGCTTGAGGATGGAAGTTAAAGAGTTTTAAGAAGTTAGAGAAAAATCACGTCGAAAATATTTCACCCGCGTGGCTCAGCTCTTGTCGGTCTTAGCGTGATGATATTATAGCCTTATAGCCTTTCTCGATGGATGGGCTATCAAACACCGAAATAATTTTTCAAATTGGACCAGTAGTTCCTGAGATTAGCGCGTTGAAACAAACAAACAAACTCTTCAGCTTTATAATATTATTAGTATAGACTAGCGGTCCGCCCCGGCTTCGCCCGTGGTACATATTTACGTTTTCTCTACATAAGAACCATCCTCGTACTTCAAGGAATATAATAAAAAAAGAATTATCGAAATCGGTTCAGCCGTTCACACGTGATGCCGTGACAACGCGAAACGGGTGCGGACCCGCAGCCTTTTTATAGCTCCCGCCGCGAAGCGCGTCGAACGCGGCAACTGATACACAAAAATAATCCTTATGGCATGATTCTGTATTCACGTGCGATGACTTATAGCGTATATTTTCATGTATAACTTTGGTGTTTCTACACCGATTTACATGATTCTTTTTTTATTGAATAGGTAATAATGCTAACTTTTTTTAATTAGGGATGAGTGAGAGTGTTGTAAACGTAAGAGTAGACAAATATAATCAGAAAGCTACGAATTGCTAAGCTATTGAAGTTTCATGTGTTATTGTGAGTCAATTTTAAAAGATAGACATAATATTATGCTGTCTAGGAATTTATTTTTATAAAATAATAATAATTTAAGAACATTTGTGTCGTACATGATTTCTATGTAGCTTTAACCATTAAGGCTGCACACGCGACGGAAGCTTCAAAAATGGAGTAACTTCTCCCGTTTTCCCAATATTTCCCTTCACTGCTCTGCTCATATTGATCGTAGCGTAATAAAAAGTATACTATAACCTGCCCAGGAGTATGAAGAATAATTGTGCCAAATTTCGTTAAAATCCGTCGTGTAGTTTTTGTTTCTATAACGAATATACAGACAGACAGACAGACAGACAGACAGACAGACAGACAGACAGACAAAAATTTTACTGATTGCATTTTTGGCATCAGTAGCGATCCCTTATCACCCCTTCATAGTTTTTTTTTAAATATATTTCATGTACAGAATTGGCCTCTCTACAGATTTATTATAAGTATAGAAGATAATGTAGTAACCAGGAACAAAACCTGGTAGAGGTACATTTTCAACATACAAAATTATCTTGTAGTTTAGATCTTACTTTTACATAGTTTGAAGTATCTATTCTATTATTTGATTGTAAATTCTGTAGTACTTCATAATACACATAATTCATCAAAACACTTTTTTCTTAATATAATTAGCCATGTACAGGAGAAGTGCATACAACGTCACCTGAGTGACGCTAAATCTCTGACACTAGATGAATATAAAGCAAATAAACTCGACACTCAAGTACAGTGAAGCTCATACTCGTCTTCAAGTGAGCACTCAAGTCGCGCCCCACTTCACAAGTGTTTAGCAGACTTTGTAAACATCTTTGCTCATCGTATTCGTGTATGTGAATTGGTTTGTCGAGTCGTAATATTTGATTTGCGATTTCTTATATTCATTTTAATATTGAATTATTATTTTTTATTATACCTATGTATAGGTACATTTATTGTATATGTAAGTAGAGTGAATCGGGGCATCTCTGAAAACTATTATAATAATATGTATGTATAACGTTTTCACTGATGTTTAGGAATAGTAATTTCTTAACAAGTAGATAAAGTAGTAAATATTTTATATAACGTTCACATTTGATAAATAATTTCGTTCATTAAAGACTTTCATATTCCTATTATAGGCAACTACATCTTTGTTAATATTAATTAATTCTTAGATAATTACATCATGCATCAATGACTTTTATTAGCTAAAAACTTACAGACTCGAATAGTTTGAATAGTACAACTAAGTAATTGTCGAGCTAAATCAAATTAAAAAAAATAGAAATTCAAAATTCTATGTGAGTAATTAAAATATTAAAATCCATAAAAGTGATGCTCTATTAAACTTTCGATTAGCTTCATCCGTTCTGCAACAACTTTTAAACATAATAAACGTGGCTAGATAAAATAATTTTTAATGAACTCAATTTGTGTAAGTCTATTAAGGTAGATCGAACGGAAACTTTTCCAATAACGCGGGTTCAGTCGGGATCCGGCGCGGAAAATCGAGCGATTTATAGATCTTAATTAGAAGTTTATTACGTTAGTTTTTACTATAAGCAGCTGTTTTAATCTCATTGTAGGAACTTTGTTAGGAGCTAAAGTTTTTTAGATTGAATTTATTCACGTACTTAACGTTAACGAATTGCCGTGCGTGGATTTGTTACCTGATTTAAGTGTAAATTAATTCGTAAATTTGTATCTTATTTATTTGAAATAATTACGTAGATGATAGAGAGATCTTTGTTAGTAGGTGACTTGTAAATTAATGTTAGTAAATTATCATTATCAACAGGGCATAAATACATTCAAAGCGAATTTTCGAAGCTGAATAATTGCAGATATGTTAATCAATGTTATATTTTCAATTGTGTAGTTATCTTCATATAATTTTGTTTATAGGTACCTAATAGCAGAAACCTAGTCATTTATAACAAGAATACCTACGAGTATAAGATTTCTTAGTATTAAACACCTTTCTTTAATTAATTATCGTTGCTATAATCAAGAGAAAATCATGTTACCATATTCTAGACAACGGCAATGAGGAGCGTTATTAATATTCATTATCTAGAGACTTAGTAACATGACTTGAAGAAAATAATAATATATATATTTAAATTTAATTATGTTAAAGAATACATCAGTTCGTACTCTTTGGAACAGCTCCATTTTTATTCCTAGTATAAGCGCCTAGATAACTACCGGACATTGAAAATTCCATGTTCCCGCGCTCGGAATGTACCGGTAAAAGAATTGGCAGCATAGCAATTAGCATCTATCAGATAAACCTATTTTCAGCTATATACTATTAGCAAAACTTGTAACTTAATATTTCGTTATGATTAGAATAATACTATTATTAAGCTTTTGATATGTGATATTTTTTTTATTAAGATTTCTAATTTATAGGTTTTCTTAATGTTTCTAAGAGTTATTGTTATTGGTAATTACAATGTTAGGGTATACTGGGTACGGTAGTGACAATTTTAGTTTGTCCGCCTATATTTTTTAAATTATGCTAATAATCTGAACAAAAACTGTATTATAATGTAGTTTATTCATTGGTTAACGACTAAATGTTAAAACTTTAGGCCTAAATCAAATAGTAAAATTATGAAAAATACTTATTAATTTTAATTAAAGAAAGATTGTCACAATCGACCACATCCCAGGGGCGGTTGTGACAGTACTGGGGGTCAATAGTGACAGTATGAAAATTATGTGAAATGATTACACAACAGGAAAGAAATGCTCTAAATGATCACGAAATACTTTTTCATGACTTTACTTATTACTTAATTTACAAGAAATATTTATTTATTTATAATATGACCCTTAACAAAAATTACTTTCCTTACAAAAGTGATAAAATCTGGTAACAGTTTTATCTTTCACAACTTTCAAGGCACTATAGTATCTTTAGATATATTATCAGTCTCCATTAATACTGACTTTTTATAATAGTCTTCATTAAAAATTAGTTTAAATTACAATATTTATCAAAGAAATGTCAATCACATTCATAATCACAATAAAACTTATGTTTGTAGGAACTCTACTTTACTTTGAAACAAAACTCCAAACGTAATAAAAGTGCTCATCTTTCAAATAAAAAATATAAATATTCTCATGGTATCTTACAAACAAAAAAAAAAACAAAAATATTTTCATAGTAAAGTAGTAGCTATGCGAAAGTCTATCAAAATAAGTAATAATCTGCAGCACTGCGCAAAGAAGTCCTGCGTTTTACTTCATTCGTACTGCGACACGGTACACGGTACACTCTTTGAGTTTTTATGATGCGATTTCTAGGCATCTAAAACAAAAACAACAGATTTTACATGTCACAACCGTACCCGGTTAAAGTGTCACAATCGTAACCAGAGACTGTTTTTATAAAAATACAATCACCACGCCAAGACAAAATAACCTACAATAAATGTAAACTTGTATTGATATTAAACTGCTAATATATGACTTATATCGATGAATAACACTCAATACTCTTTCAGCATAGATATTACAGTAATTTGGAAATGAAAATGAACGAAAAAACTTACTTTTGGCGGTTAAAATCAAAATGGGCTTCTGCTCACGTTCTCACTGCGCGGAAAATGATGCAACCCTGTGAAACAGGTTGAGACGAGCAAGCCGCTCCTCTTTCCCCTTGCACGACCTCTGCTATTCCCTATATTTTCGAAAATATGACGACTGTCACTACCGGGACCTGGCACAACCGTACTTAGTCTACCCTACTAGTAACTAACGCATTCTTTCACTTGTGAAATAGACCTCTCACTTTCTGCTTATCTGGAATATGACTGTGACGTTGTAGGTACTGTAAAGTTCCCTATTTCTTTTCCTTGCGATAAGTGATAGTTTTGAAACAGGAGCTTTCGATCTCTTATATTACCTACTGTTAGAAATTTGAAGTTAGCAGTAAGTAGTTTATCATGGTTACCGTTATAGATCATATTTTGTCAGAAAGAACTTTATTCTTATTCAATTCTGCATTTTAAAATTATGTATCAATATTTTATCACAAGAACTATATCAATAACTAGCAATTGAATGTGTTTCACATGTAATCAAAAGTTCAATAAACCTCATGTAAAGCTCACCTCTTATAATAAGTGACTTTTTTTCCAGTCACGCTAAGCACTAATATTCAAGTATCTAATCTAAAAGACATGATAGAACTCGATTAAATTAAGTTACTACGGCGAAAAGGGGAGCAATTTCGATTCTCATAGAATTCAAATGAGCTTTTTATTCAAACACAGAAGTGGAAGAACACTAAAACAGACTGTTCCGCTCCATTGCGACGAAAAAACGTAGAGGTGTATTCTTTAAGCTTGTGATCGCTGACTTTGTGATCTGGTAAAAGGTCGTTCAATGAAACCGAAGTGGGTTTCGTACTAATAATTCTTCCAACATTTACTTCTAAAGGGAACCTTTGTATTCAAAGCAAATGAGGAAAGGCGTCGGGAGTTATCATTTAATCAAATAAAACCCTTACAATAACAGACCTTTAGAAGCCGAAGTATTTAATATATTAACAATATTTTATAAATGACATAAATAAAATTTCATTAAAGCCGTAGATACCTTACAGCATGGCTCTATAAAGAAATACAATTTTCATAATTTACATACAATAACATGATATGATTTTCTAAATTCATTTTAATTCGCTCTAAAACAATTAAATTATAAAAGTTCTTATATTTCAAAAGTTTAACAAGATGTTAGCGAAATAATATATATTTAAATAGGTATTATTATCAATACAAAGTTGGTTGTTAAAAGGATTACCTATTTTAGATTACCTACTTTCATAAAGGATACAAAACCGTTTATATAATGCAAGATACGTATATTTGAACTATTTAGTTACATAACACGCGCAATCTGAATAATCTATCCGAAAATATGAATCCTATGTTAAGAGGCCGTTACATCATTCTATTTAATATAACACTAATGGAATATTTATTACATATATTTTTTTTCTATTTTAATATCCTAATACATCTACATGTTATAATAATATTATCATAATTGAATTCCAGCGCTCTTAAAAATAACATTAAGTTTTAGTACAATAAGTCTATAATACAATTTATTATAAATACAATTCTATCATAAGCAGAATGTTTCAGTGAGACTGTACAAAAAGTATATACAAAGGCTTATGTTCGTAGTAGGTTTACAGAATATTATTCTTCTACAAAATTTAAATACTTATTTTAATACAAATGCCTACCGGGTATTTTTCATTTCAATACTGTGTCCACGTTTTTGCTGAAACAAACAAATTATTTATTAATTTTTTGAAGAGATAAAAAATGTAAAGTGGGTTTATTATATTAATTAGGAATTGTTAAATTCAATTCAAGATAATAAAATTACTTGATATAATTTAAGCTAGATTACGATTTACGACCCTCTACCAAAGAAGGTGAACTTTATTTACTTGAGAAATTATTTTTCATTAGCAGTTTTGAATTATTACAGGCTATTATAATATGTGTGAAGTATGATATTTTTATGAATACAACATAACCATCTAATAATCTGGTTAATTTAGTATCCAGAAAATCATATTATAATACATACCTTTGTAATGCATATTTCTTTGCATACTTGGACAAGTTTTTCCAGGATACTAGAACAAAAAATAATTATTATTATGTGAATATAAGACAGTCCTACTTCATACACTTTAAAATCCATATCACATATTGTGATACATAATATAGTAGATAATATATTACATTATTATGTACTTCATAAAAAGTTACTGATACCTGTGTTAATATAATTTAATCTGCAATTTAATTACTCCACTATTTCCCATCATCTTATTTTTTACGAACCTAAGTAACTAGGTAGTTTTATTATACTATAACTGATTTATAAATATATCCAGCACATTAAAACATTTACCTTGCTCAAGTCAAAGTCGATGTTAGTCCTCACAGCGCGGTGGTGCAAGGGTTGCGGAGGTCTGAAGTTGTTTCCCAGCGGGGCCTTCGGGTGACGAGCGTCGCCCTGCATCAGACGCCTTAGACCGTGCAACTGTACAAGTTCACTATGTTTAGTGCATTTTAATAGTTAAAGGAAATATGATTTCTCAAAAATTAAAAATACAATGCTATTGCCTGAAAAGATTCAATTCAAATAAAATTTATCAGTAGCATAAGTAGATAATTATTTTAAAATTAAGTTAAATCGGTAGACAAGTACCTAATGGTATTTGAAGTCTATAATGCTATGTTTAATCAATAAAATAACATTAATTTAATGTTTTGTACTCTCACAATTCACTCCTTTCAATGTGTTACAAATTTTGTTTTCTACAGAAATACCGATTTGCGGTAAATTGAAAATTCTTCCATTTATGCTTTAGTAGAGTGTTGGTATAGCCGTCGAGATTAACGGGAGCGGGGCACGCGATCCGCCCTATCTCAGACCCATCGCTATTCACGCTGTATTAAACCGTTTGATTGTGATTATAGACACCACCTAAAAGCCAACAACTTTCAGATTGCCGTAAATGAGTAAAATCGTTACTTCGCTCACGGCCCGCTCGAAATTGTATTTCGAGTTAAGGCTCATTTTCACGATATTCAACTTTGTAACATTATTATCCGCTCCTGCAAACTCGCTACATAAAACTTTTGATAATAATTTCAAATTATTATTCACCTCCCAGATTGAAAACGCAACGTACTGTTTACATGAAATTGAAAACGTTTGTGAAAATGTAAGGGCTATCCTCGACACGAACTCAGGGTGTTGAAGTTCGAGATTGCAAGCAGTTTCTGCAGGCACTTAATTTCCAACCAACACAAACGGAAAACATAAACAATGATTTATAATAACAGCCATACAACGCGGCACTTTCAGTTTACTTTTAACACGTACATAATTCACGGCGGAGTCTTTGTCTGAAGGCGAGGGACGTGAGTTGTTTATTGTAGCGTGAGCACAAATGAAAATGTTATTACGCTAGCCTCTGCCATGGCTCAATTCACAAACACGTTTCTCTGGAAGCGACCGCGAGGGTGCGTGCTATCTACGACCTACGTCTCTATTCAAAGCACTACTTACAAACTTGTCACATTGACCTACAAAATCAAATATGCATAAAATTGACTAATTGAAGTAACTAGGTTGGCACCAACTAACAAGGTATTCGTAAAGTCAAGGTGTTTATATGAGAATATAAAAGAATACGCATGTATCATCTAGGTATATTAAACAAAAATATTATAAACACGATAATTAAAAAAGCTAACATCATAAACAGATTAAAAATAATTATAAAAATTAAATTTTTATGCCGTAGTTCCAGTTTCCAAACTTGAAAACTTTTCGAAGCAACAACTTTCCGACTACTCAAAACTGTTTCATAATACTTAACTTCATGGAATATTTTATGTACTCAATGCATTGAAGTACAGTTACTGTAATGATCACTACAGAATTCTGAAAATTTCATCTTTACACTATAGCCGTGGTAAATTGCTCATAGCGGTCATTGTTTCCAAGTATTATAGAAATGAAAATTCAGAATTTATATCTAATAACTCTGAAGTCGTATCATTAAGTTACTGTTAACAACTCAAGAGATAATAACGGTGCCTTTTTTGACACATCTATTGAGTAACTAGTAGGTATGTATTTTAGGGATATTAAATTTATAGATTCAGCGTGATAGGTTGCTAATTTCAAACAAAGACAAAAAATGTATCTATTAATTATAATTTTATAGCAGGAACCGTATAAAATTTAGCTCAGGTAAAAATGAAATTTTAAATTCCAAATAAACAAATTTCAAATCCGACTAACAGTATATACAAAACCAAATAAACACTATACAGAATTAAACTCACGGGAAATCGCGCAATTTATAGTAGCATGTTACTGATTTATATGAGCAATGCACACGTTATTTTGCTATTCTTAATTTTAAATTAACTACATACTGAGTTCTTGTTTATGAATATTACCGCTACGGTGGGTACTCGTACGCGAATGTGCACATTGAAAAGCTTTTCAGTTTGATTTACAAGTGGCACCCGTTTGTGGGACTGAAATTTTCAGGTATTGCACTTATGTGTGTTAAGGGCTGGAGCCTACGCCACGTTTGAAAGTATATTTTAATCAGTTGCTTGACTATACATTTTTTTATCACGCTACGCTGAATCGAAATATAATTGACTGAACTCTCAGGTTATCAGGTGTGGAATGTTTTAATGGTTTATTCTGTGAAGAGTTAGTGTTGTTGATCATTCTTGAATTTTTTGGATTTATAATTGGTATGCGAATATTTTTATGTATCAGTTCTCAGAAAGCTGATCTACAAATATTTAAGAGGATCCTTCAACAAATTTACCGGGTGTGTATTTCAAAAATTTAAATACTCAACATTTTTTTGTTAAGCTTTAGAATGATATTGTGTGTGATATTATGTCCAATTACCACATAAGACTCACCTGTTGTTTGGTGATATAAATAGGTTTATTGACGATGACCCACGTGACGGTCTCGTAGCAGGCGGGTGCGGTGGTGGAGCCGTCGTACGTCATGTAGTAGTCCGTGTCTGGGAGTAGTCCTCGTACCGACAAACGGTTTACGGGCATCTCTGCACCTAAGGTTTGCGAAAGTTAGTTCGTTCGTAGTACTAAATAAAAACTTAAAACATATTTTCTTATGAGCGAACACTTATTAAAGCAGAGTATTTGGTTCTTACCTCCATATTTTATGTTTTCTAATTCTTCAGTTAAAATCCTTAGTTCTGGATTTGATAAATCGCCGAGCTAGAAATAAAATTTTGATAAAAATTCAAAATACCTTATTATGAAACCTTCCATTGAAATATGATACGATACTTAAAACAACAACATTGTATAAATTTAATAATATCATTGTCGAAACCTCGATTTATATAAGTTTCGTAAGTAAACAACTTTGCTATCTCGCAGCATACTAATTAATAGCAATTGTATGCATTAATATAACCCACAAAATGCACCCAACAGCAAATTAATTCTATAGGAATATGAAATTCTCCGCTATTTTGTTATAGAGGGAAACTTGCTTTCGCACGTCTCTTTATAGTGTAAGCTCACGGGCGAAATATGAACATTGAGCGTGGTGTAAACAAGGTCCCCTAGAGACAAAACCGGACCCGCCTTCATTAGGGAGTCGTAAAACGATCGAATAGTTACTTCGGGAGAAAACCTGACTGATAAAGTAAACGTTAAAGCCTTTACTGATTTCTTGGAACCGCTGTAAACATCCGATGGAATGTTAGCGCATAATCGATAATTTGTCACGCTTTGTGTCGTATATTTATTGGCGTCGTTAATTTATGTTGTAATATCGGATCATAATAATATAAGTTATGTATGTGAATGTGATAGACTAATGAATAATATTAATTAATTTATGTTCTCGTCATATCTTTTCTTGGTGGATTTAAACCTTAAACAAAAATATAATTACAATAGTAAGAGGTGACATTAATATCAAATTCAAATTTAATTGCACGTATTAATTAGGAAATTCTTGATAGAACTAAAGGTTAAGGACTATTAAAAAATAGAAACATAGTTCGCATGTATTGGAAGAGCGAATAATTTTTTATAAACTCTATATTTATGAATGTGGAAACGTCGGTTTCGTGTTTTTTCAAGAATCCCACCTTGCATTTTCAAATGACTAAAGCTAAATATAGTGCAAGTAAGAACAACACAGCAAAAACTTTCCGAACCAGAAGTAAAGCTGCACCTTGTTTAGAATACAGATATTCTCTAACAAGTTAGTTCTCGAAACACGATTAACATTTCTAGAAATTCACGTTACATATTTTGTTAGTTGTGGAGAACTTGCACTTCTTGCTAATGCATTATAAATTATAATAGATACTATTAGAATTCGATGAATTTCTCAATAGATACTTGAAGAGAAAAGTATTGATAAATATAAATTTGTTGTTTGTTTCAAACCTTAATAGTGGAGAAATACTCTATTATATTATGTTCTGTGTTACGTGTCCATTGTCCAATTTGTCCTTTTTAACAAACACTGCCAAATTTCTTTAGGTTTACTTTTGTACAATTTTGAGAAGTTGAAAGTTGAGTAGAAATTATTATTGGAAACAATTAGTCTTGATTGCATTTTTGATCTTAACAGAAAATGTATCGATACATTAAAAAAGAACAAGACAGGCTGAGATTATCAAATGGCAGATATAAAATCTAACAAAGCTAGATTATTATCTAAAACTAAAAAACAAATTAATGAAAACAGTAATTGATACAAAACGGCAATTACTTTGCAAGTTTAGTGTCGGCGAAAATAAAAAGTTGCATTTCGTATTCAGACAGTTCTTAATTTGAACTAATAGCTTCGGCGGCTAATCCAATAGCGCACAGAAAATTCCAATTTCCTTAATTAACTACCCCCAGTTTGGGTGAAGCTATGAAAGGTGTGGCGTCGTGATAACACGCCGTCGATAACTCACATTACAGGAACCTATTTCATATATATATTTCCAGATTATCTATGATTTATTGATTAACAACATAATACACAAACGTAAACATTATATTCCTCCTCCACGCTATGAGATAGAATTCATCTCATAATGTCTCATTTATTTATTTCAAGGATAGTAGAGTAAAACTGAATCCATGCTTTTAAAATAGAAAAAAAAAACAATCATTAAAATCGGATCACCCAGTCAAAAAGTTCTGAGGTAGGTAACGACTCATTAAAAATACAGTTGAATTGAGAACCTCCTTCTTTTTTTAAGTCGGTTGATAATTTAATAAGATGTTGTGATGTTCTAATAAGAAAAAAATTACATACTTATGTAACCATATTTTTAGATTTTTACTTGTTCTACTACTAACTAAAGCATGATATTATTGGCAAATTGCCTTTAAATTAGGCATCCAACCAATCACGCAAAAATTGAATAAACACCTACACGTAGTGCAGATACGGGGGTCGAATGAAAGAGGTTCTCAAATTCGCTAAGTAAATCACGTACGTACCTGTAATAGTAAAGAAATTGAAACAATCCCCTGGGCTTTATGTAAAGCCTCCGAAAAGTTTGAATACAGCTGTGAATTGAAACCAAATATTTGAATCTGTAACAAAAGGAAATCTTGAATGTCGAAAATCATATTTGTACGTTCCCAATTCGCATAATACAAAGCGAGTGCTTTGTTAAAAATGTTGAAATAAAGCTCGGGTCATTGGAATAAAATTTGATAATAAAGAGCAAGGTTAATTGCGCAGAGTTAAATCTACACGAGAATAAGCACATGATTTGGGATTTAACGTGACGGTGCAAGAATTTGTCACATAAATAAACAGTAGGCACGCTTCAGTTGGCCGAGAGTCGTTCGTCGGGATTACTTTGGGATCCGGCTCGGAGGGAGCGCGCGGCCCATGCGTGTAAAACATCTGTTACACTTTCTTTTGAACTTGCGAAAGAAATCCGCGACAACATTCTAATGTATTAGGTATGTTTATTTGCGGCTTAGCGACGAACAGATTTACGTGAAATGTTTGTCAACTTTATGGTTAATGTAATCATTTTGGGCTGCGTTGGCGGTATTACGCTTTATGCGTATGTGCGTTGAAGAACCTCCTAATTTTGTTATTTTTGTCACAATTGTATTTTATACGAGATATATTTTCGTTCTTATTTGTAGTTCTTTTAAAAGTCTATAATCATTTTCTTTGAGTAGGTACCCAATATAAATAGCAGCTTTTAGACTAATGCTTATGTGGGATGAATTGTTGGGCGACTGATTCAACTCATTTTCTCTTTTTATATAAAATTTATTGCAACAACGTCTGCTTATCGGGCAGAAAAAATCAATCAGAAATGAAAAATGGAATTTAAATAATTCAAGCTATTTGCTGTAACCTGTTCATACAGAAATCATACGCAAATTTATTTTTATCACGAAATATCTTATTATTACTTTTATTGCTGCGGGTAGTTCAGTATTTGATCAATATAAATAATGACTTTTTAATCCCAAATAACTCAGACAATCTTTACCTAGAAGTACATAAAATTGTTCAAAATATATCTACGTATAAGGCTATCACCCACAAACTCTTAAACAAATTAATAAACACGCTGTCTACACTTGTCTAATTTCCTAAAGTGCATGCCGTTGAGTTACGCTTAATTAACGGAAGCGAAAGTATTAACAGTAACACGAGCTTAATTAGTGTTTAGAGAACACGTATTGCATCCTCAAGTTACGCCGAGTACTCGGATTGATGCGCACTAATTGATTGCAGACTCATTTAGACGTGCTGACGTCTGTGTTTTGAATTTACTGATAAATAGGGCATATATATATTATATTATGCTATATCCGCATTATACACAAACAAATCCTTCAAACGCGTCACTAAGATCGTATAATTAATAATACAAGGAATTAAATGGGTTGTGAACTAAACATATTTTTGGTATTGGAGGTAAATCTATTTATAACAAAGTAAGATTAACAGGGAAGTTCTCTTTGATGAAAATTTTCAAAGACTTTGGTCATGAAGTGAAGTCTACTGGATAGAAAACACAATTATATGTGTGGTGTAGATACGTCTTATAATATATTATGGTCTTTAAACATTGCTACACGTTTAAAACTTAAAATTGTAGGGAAAGAAAAATAGAAAATGCTCAATACTGAATTTATTATTATCGATAACGAGACAAATATAAATAAATGTACTCATATAAAACGTGTAACAAAGCAAAGCACCTCAAGATTTTATTTTATTTCAATATAAATACGAGTTTTATAAATGAATTTATTAGGATCATTGTTACGTTTCTCGGTGTTTAATTAAATCAATTGTGGAACCAGTAAATGTTAGACCATTTTAATAACACTTATTCAGTTTTCTTTGTCGAGTTCATGTTTTTCTTTATTTTAAAATGCCCGGACTTAAGAAATAAAATAAAACTACAAAATTATAACAGTCACGTATAGACCAAACAACAATAATATGATAAAATTGCAGATGCGAACTTCTTCTAGTGAACAATGAAATCGAATAAAAACGTATTATAAGAAATTGGACCGTTACGGATAGTATCGTGGATAATAAGATGAAATAATTTGCTTACCTCAGCGGGGAAAGAATATCCGTTAATCGCATGTTCTGAGCCGAATTGATCGTGGAGGCCATAATGTATGTGGATCTCGTGAAACTGATACTTGTAGGAGAGCGGCCCGCCCGTTATATTGATGTGATGCCGAGTCTCGTTTTCCACGGTGAATATTACCGAGTGACCCGTGTTGCTTATTAATCCATTTATCTGTCGAATACATTGTTATCTTCATCTATTTGGAATGTATAAAACAAATAGGTAAAACTTTCCTATATTCATTTGTTTTTTCTTTTCCTACATTCAACAATTGAATCACTTACAATTTTAACAATTGTGTTTGTGCTACATTATATAATAATCATTGTAGGTTGTTGTAGAATTCAATACTGTTTTTTTTTACAAACCACTTAAAAGTATCTATACATTTATGTGGGTATAATAAACCGAAAGCTCCCCCTCAATTATTTTTAATGTTTCGTACCCTATGTTTATCTATGTGCAAAAATCGTAGGTTTGGATCGAAGAGCAACTTCTCTGGTTCGAGGTTGACTGGAGACTGCCGGCGACCCTTGTTGCATAGCGACCACTCTGGGTTGATTAGACCCCAGAAAGCTGGACCTAATGGAAAGCATTCAGGTTAACAATTTTATAAAATGACTATTGATAATTGATATACTTTATTTTAAGAGAACAAACTTTACCTTCGTCTAAATATCAGAGGAAGTTGAAGTTAGACTATTATGAAATTCTAATTTACATACTTATAAATAAAAACCGGCCAAGTGCGAGTCGGACTCGCGCACCGAGGGTTCCGTACAAACCTGCAAGGTTTGTTACAGCTTAAAAGTATTATAGACCTGAGTATTTGGTATGAATTTCAATTTAATACCTCTACGCGTTTATGAGGAAATGGGTAGTAAGTTTAAAATTATTAAAAAAAATATATTATGTGATGTAACTAAAAATTTATGGTTTTCGTAATTTTTCCTTTATCTATGCTATAAGACGTTGCTTCGTACCAAATTTCAAGATTCTGAGTTCACGGGAAGCACCCTGTAGGTTTTGATTCCCTTGCAAGTGTCGAAAATTTGCGGCATAAACGGCTGTA
This sequence comes from Colias behrii, assembly GCA_029959065.1. Taxonomy (NCBI): domain Eukaryota; kingdom Metazoa; phylum Arthropoda; class Insecta; order Lepidoptera; family Pieridae; genus Colias; species Colias behrii. Next base: position 6,528,887 of record JARWMC010000005.1, on the reverse strand, counting down.
TCTTTTGATTGCGTTGGCTTAGAAGTTTGATTTTTTCACAGCTTCAAGGGACAGTAGACCTGAGTAATTGATATAAATTTCAGCTTCATACCTCCACGCGTTCCTGAGAAAAAGGGTCTTGACAGACGGACGGACGGACAACAAAGTGATCCTATAAGGGTTCCGTTTTTTCCTTTTGAGGTACGGAACCCTAAAAATCATTAGTAAGTAGTGTATTAACATAATTCTGCTCTACAAATTTACAATAGAACATCATTCCAAAGTCATATGATGCTCATTGTTCATATATAGTCATAAACACTAGAAACATTTGACACCGCATTATGTAGTGTATATTGATACTAATCAAAGCACTCAGCAACGTCTGAATCTGTAACACAATGTGTAATGTGTCCTGTATGCTATGATGTAGCGTTCAAATCGCGGCCGCCAGCACATGCCATTCCCTAATTACCTATTTATTAGGTCATCTCACAAGCACAATACCAATACACAGTATTAGCAACTACATAACACACACGATTTAAATTAATCCAGCTTTGAATATTCCTTCAAATTGAGCCATTAGATGGACTTTTGATTAGGACATTATAAATTCACATACCGACTGAATGTTCATTGTTCCGATTACGTCATAAATATCCACGAGCATTTTCGAATTATTTGTTGAAATTTCACGTGAAATGACATGGAATGTATGAAATGTGCATGAAATAATATTTTATGAATGCGCACGTGTTCATTATTATTGTCCACATACAAGCGCGATGTTCGCTTAATTATGATTCTTATTGAAAAAAAAATGGAATTATTTTACATACACTGCAATGGATATGGTATGAACATGTTATCAACTCGAATACATGTTCCCTCTTAATGAGAATGGAAGTGTAAAAGCGGTCGACATTTTTTCTACATACTTTTATATATGTGACTTGAATGATTTACGAACTATTCATTAGAATGAAGAATGACTTTCTACTCTGAAAAAAGAGGTTTTTTTATAACTGAATAAAATCAGTCACTAGCTTTACCAAAAATCCACTAGGCATCTTTTCAATAAGTACCATGATATTATCATAAAACTAATTTAGTTTTAAAAATGTCAATTATTAAAATGCTCATTTGTTTATGCCGCATATTTCACTCTTTCAGAATATTCTTGTCTGGAGAAATAATCAAGGCATACACTAAGTTAAATTGGATTGTAAAATTAAATTTCATGCCGTAAAAAGTGTAAGTAGTGCCATCCAGAAACCGCTCACGTCTACGAGGTATTTCAATATGGGAGAAAACAGCAGAAAAGTGGCCAAAGTGCTTTGGATCGCGTTCACGGTTTTATTATTTATGACCTTGAAAATTGCATGAGTAAGCCGGCGCAGCGGTTGCGGTCACGCCTACTTTATAGCTATGCGTTAAGTGAACTTTCCTTGTATATAATTTTTGGCACACGGTTCATACGGGTCTTGTTGTGTGGATAAAAACTGCAATTACGTCAGCCGCAGGGTTCTAATTGCGCTATTCGTATTGCACTCCGCAAGTATCGTTTCTAAGCTTTTATCGGCTATAGTTATGGCCGGTTAGAATATCATCGGACGGTTTAAAGTTTAAACCGTCCGATGATATTCTAACCGGCCGTTTAAACTTTAAACGCTTTAATTAAAAAAATACGCTCCATTATGATTTTACTGCGGTTCCTGTAAGTGGCTATTTATTTATTTATAAATCCTTTAAAAACACGTGATAAAACTCAAAAAGAAGCGAGATCGAAGTTTGGGTAGTTAGCGTGATTACTAATGGGCTTGAATATTACAAGAGATCGGAGGGTGAGGGTCTCACGCAACATCACTTTACTAATACTGGATGTATCGAAAATGCTACTCCGATACATTTTTAACGAATGTCTACAGTACTTGATTAGCTAACCTTGTTGTAGTAAATATATAAATATTTGTGTATTATACCTAGTATTAGGTATGCATTAGCTTTTATTCGATGTTGATGATTTTTTATTATTAATAGATACATAGGTACTTTTTACATAAAATTTTAGCACATTAATTCTTATGTAAATATCAGAGAGCAAAATTTATTTAAACATCACCATAAGCATAAACCACATTGTAAAGCTCGTACAGGAACGCATAAATCAAAATTTTATTACAGAAATATCATGTGCATATCATAAAATTGGAGAAAGACTGAAATTTCTGTTACGGAATGATATGATAACACACCTCACAATTTCGCGAGTAACGCAATATGAATGCAAGATAAATTGGCCGTATAAATTTCATGTCACGTAAACTGGCAAAAATGTTATCGGCACAGAAAAATTGATACGGGAAACGTTATATTTGCGGTGCGTTTGCAATAGGTCAATGGATTGAGGTTTCACTTCATCCCCTCACATACGGATTTGCAGTTGACGTTACCGTGTGTTATGGTAGTCAGTCCAGTCAAGCCTTTATGTGTAATACGATAATAGAGCACGTATGTGAGCTGTTTAATCCCTATTGTAATGTTTATCAGCTTAATAAGTTGCTTATCTATAGATATAGTGTATGTGTCAGTATATATGTATTTGTAATTCCAATATTCACATTTCGATTAAAAATATTCGATAAATATTTTGGCATGCTTGATTCAAGGAAATTTTAATACTGGAAAAAAATTGTGTGCGTGTACATGAACATATTATCCTTGGTATTAAATTATTGTATTTAATGTAGAGCTTCTCTAAAAAAATCTCTCAAATAGAATTTCCATTTTTGAAATATCTCTGAAAATTAAAAGCAAATTACACGATTTATCAATACACCGATATCTACTGAATATAAAAAGGACGGCACTAGCTGATAAATATTCATACAGTTATTTATGCAGAAGCACAGATAACAAATGGAATACAAAAGCAGCATGCAATTTGAGCATTTGAGCGGAATAGTTATAATTTGGGTTTTGGCTCACCTGAGATGCCGTCGTAGGTCCACCATTCCTCCCAGCTGACGCCGTTCACGGCTGCAATCAAACCGACACTAATTAAGTCTGTGCAACTCCAATTGCTTACATTTATTATCTCATTTTTGATATTAATAGGCATTTTATGAGTGTGTTTTCAGTTTTGAGTAAAGAAATTTAATAAATAATCTGTTATATGGAATTTAATCCAAAAATCTCCGGTTGAAAATAGCTTAAATACTTTCCTTTGTATCATCTGTTTTTGTCATTTTTTGTAAATATGCATATTTTATAGTTGTATTTAAAATTTGAATGCCTTCCTTCAACTTTATTAATGTAACAAAGGAGTTATCTAAATTTGCTTGTTGTTTTGAAAATAACGTTTGTTAAAATATATAGTCTCTGTCTGTCACATCACATCTATGTATCCATGCTTAGTTGGAAAATATGACATGCCAACGAAATATTACAATATTTATTATTTTAATAGCAAACAATTCTACAGATTCATATTGGGTTTCCTGGCTGTTGAATCAAGAGCGGATAAATCATTGTTTTATGAACGCTGATGAATTGCATTTGATTGAAGATAAAAGAACATTTTAATAACGCTAACTGACGAGGGAGGGTTGCAAAATCGACCGATTTTTTATCTTGTTCTGAAACGAAAAGCAATTTATGACCTGCGAAAAGTTATGTAGTTCGAATGGATATAATTCTGGATATGTTGCCATTTATTTAAACAATCCCATACAACATATTTCAAATAATTGCATTAATCTGTTATTAAATGTGTCTTTAAATATTTAAAACGTACAAAAAAAGTCTGAAAATATTATTTCCCTTTTTATAAAAAAAAAAAAATAGTAGACTGTAAGTATTTTCGACCAATTTCAATGAAACTGTATATCTATTAAATAGAAGTTTTTGTACCAAAAAGCAATAACCAAACTCATATTAAATTATGATTTCTAAAACAGAAGATTGCGAAATAGTTGGCAGCAGTAGCGACTTATCGATTAAAGCCGTCTACGTCAATCGGGAAGATTTGACAACAAACAGATTTTTTTTTATTTCAGTATATTTGCAAGTTATTCAAATCACTCTTGTACTATCTAGTTTAAGGAACATCGCGATAAAACCATATGTAAAACCAGTGAACTAAAGTTTGACATGTGACGTCTACAAAACCGTACTCCTCCACTGTGGAGGCTTAACGGCTAAACCCTCGAATGCCCTGTGACACTGTAGTGGGAACAAAATATGCTTATGAATGAAAATAAATGATGATTAATATAAATTGCACGTTTAACATACATATTATCGTAGTATAACCATAATATAAAGTTATACGGTATAACTGTAGCAACATATAAGCCAATACTTTCCTGTCAACGTCAACGCGTTTTAATTTATAACCAATCCTTTTTTAATTCTCGCTTGATCAATGTTCGTTTTTAATTGCAAGTTCATATTTCATTTATGCAATTTGAAACGTTATTGGTTATTACAGAATAACGTATAATCGCTTTTTAACTGACTTTAGTAATTTTGCCCCTCAGATTGATCTGTTAGCCTGTGTTTAATCAAATAGAAATTTTAAAAAAGTAGCTTAGTTGTTATGGAAGAAATTAATTTGCAGAACAGCAGTCACACATTTTATATGTTGAAGGCAATATAGTAAAACTTTTAATCATAAAATAAATAAATATATTACTATAAAAAAATATTTAAAATACATACTACAGAGTTTTGTAAATTAAGAAATAGAGCGAATTTTATTTTACTAAGAAAATTGTATAGATTGTATAAATGTATAGTGTTGAAAATGATGATTGAAATACAATCATCTCGTTTTAGATCAGTAAATAGTGTAAGAAGCCACTGAAACAGCAACATATTTCTTGATAACAATTGTCCCTATATTACTTTTATTCAATAAATTATTAACATTTACAAAAATACGCATTCTTCTCTTTGTCGCAAACAACAAAGATTTTTGAAAAGTATTGTAATACAAATTAAGGACTGTAAGAAAAGAGTTAACATTAATTTATGGTGAAATCGTTTTTGGTGTTGCAACATTCCTCCTTATCAATAACGTTGATGTTGTGTAAAGAGCACAACAAACTCTTTTAAAAATTTCCATATATGCTAACAATTTTATAACAAAACTTATTGAACAGTCATATATTAATTATAATATATTAAAAGGCTTTATTTAGGATTATTTTTACAATTATTAATTATATTTAAAGCTGTTAATAAACATGAAGTTTATTTCGTAAATCGCAAAGAAGTTCTTTAAATTAATATATTAAGAGTAATAAAATAACTCTACTTATATAATTTATACGTTTCAAAGAAAAGCAGAACATGAAAATTTTTCGTTGCAAAAGTGTAAATATTCAAAATTCATAAGCAACATCACCTCACGATGAACGGATTTCGAGAGATTAAAATTTCTAATTTGAGCGTCGTGAAGTTCTCTTAATTAAGATTATAAGATTATTATACTTATGTTTCAGAGCAATTAATTCAAAAATACTTAAACAAAATTCGTCTGCCGTAATTATCTGTTAAGTATCTTTTATTTTAACAAGATATTCTCACTTGACGGATGTTAGATTATTTTGATTTCAAATTAATGTAATAACCTTGTTCGCCGAACGGTTAAATTAAATTAAGGCATATTAAGTTTCGGTATTTTAATATTAAGTTCGGTTTATTAAAGTGGAGATATTCGTATAAAAAATCGATAAGCCAACAAGTATATGTTTCGAAGCGTGCAGTTGAAATGTATACCGGTCTCGAAACTTACTCGATACACGCCTGATTTATGTTTTTAATTTAAATTTTTGCATTCGCCAGGCGAAGTTCGCCACGGACGCGCCGCCTGCATTGCAAATATATATCGTAGTTGACTCGAGAGATCGTTTCGAGTTGCGATTCGATACAACTTCACTGAACTATCGAGTTTTAATCTTTTAATGCTACTTGATAAGTTTCGACGTTATGGAAATACTGAGAAACATAATAATTGGCGATGTATGACTTTTTGAAAGCATTTTTTTTATATTCGTTTGCTTTGGCAAATCACTACGGGAGAATGATTTACTTTTACAGTGATCCTTTCGTGGAAATAGTTTATATAATTTGTAATTAATAATGTGTATTTTTATCTTAAGCAATTATCTTTCAATGCGTTAAGTATCCGCTAGCATTATTTTATGTTTAAGAAATAAAATTTTATAAAACTAAATAATATAGGTATAAAGTATAGGTTAAAAAAGATAAATCTACTTCGTGGAAGTGTCAGAAGATTCTTATACCTTTCTCAACTGTCGTATAAAAACCATAAAACCATAATTGCTGGTTATTAAAGCAGTGAATTAAAGGTTTTATATAATAATAATTTTAAACTTCATTAGTGTTCGGGGATAACAGAAAGCTTACCGGCCTACATTTACTGAATACAGGATGATACAGCTCAGTGCGGCTTAGAGCAACCTTACAGTTGGGAACGACACCTGCGGCAATTCATATAGTTTTATGGGATTCATTGAAGCGAGAATAGTTTTGCCAAAATAGGGAACCAAATTTGTACGGAGTTCAATTATTTAACGCTGATTTAGATTCGAAGTTATGTGACGAAGATATTGGGAATACACCGATGCTTCTTCTTTCCTCTTTCATCATTACTATAGCATTAATTCAGAGCATGAGTATAATGAAACTATTCACAGCCAATAATTTAAATATATTTGGCCCTGTGTTATAAACCCGAGCTAAATGTATTGTCTGTACCTTGCAATCTATGAATATGGATGAAGAACACAAATCAGACTTCTATTTAAACACATTTGTTTGTTATTAAAAGCAGATATAGGGTTACTTTAATTTCAATGATGTCTCGCTACAACGAAATTTAATATTGCATCTTTATACATCTTTGTAACAAACATAAGATTGAATTCTTATGCATTGTTGCATTTTGCAGACGCGATTGCTACGTGATGGAGGAAAAGCTCGCCGGGGAGACGCCAGTCAGCGTCTGTTTTGCAGTCTTAACTCTCGGCGAACGGAACTCTAGTACGACTTAAATGCTCACCGGAATATGAAATATGTTTGATGTGAAAATCTGATTCACAACCCTCTTCCACATTTAAAATAGTCATAAACAGCGCGGACACAAACACATTATAACGACAATAGCGAATGCAACAATATTTTATAGGTATTGATGTCCCAATCAAATGTTGAAAACGTGAGCAATTCGCAGCCGACGAACTCCACAAAGAGCTTCAACCGTGCATCGGAAATGAATCAGTTTGAGAAGGGTCCCAGTGAGGTAAATGTATCTGTGCATATCTGTGGAATTTAACCGTTCGAATGCGAACTCTAATGCCTACGAGATACCTTTCATTACGAATATTTACCGTGAATTAAAACAGGATGCATTTGAGACGTATCGCACTCAACTATTTGCATTTTTAATTCATAGAGCAAGTTCGTTAATGCTCAAGATTCAAGAGTAATTTAATTAAACGTTACATCGCATGACTTTGAACGGTTTGTGATAAAGACAGATGTGAATGCACATTTCCAGTTTCGCCGTATGATTTTCCGATGCGGTGAGCTGCAGTTATAGAATGAATGCAAATGTCATCGATGTATGAAATAAATAAATAAAATTCACGTGGAAAATAGGCAATTTCACGGTGCATTGGTCGTTCTTTACGTGGCATGTGCAAGCCTGCGCCGATCGCGTCGCACTTGACGCCGGCGCGCCGGCCCAACAAAAGCTTCATTGGTGCGAACAAATTCAACTCGATTTCAGATAAATTTATCACATTGTAAGTGTGAATTACAAATCGTCGGTAAGTATGTAACTATATACCTAGTTGTAAAAAAATAATGAATTTATATCAATCTAACAATTTTACAGTACAACATGAAAACAAGATTTGTGAAATGTAGAAAACAAAATAAATACCAACACTTTTAAAACTCTATATATTACGAAGTTCTTTTCCTGCAATTGGAATATTACAAGTGAAATACACGTAAAATGGTCCGTTCCTTATTCTCAATATCAAAAGCACAGCAAAAATATGGGTTGTCGCTTATGAAACAGTATTCTCGCGACCGCATCGATGTAGTGAAGTTACGTATTCAAACCGTATCGTACCGGCGTGGCGCGTCTGAACTCCTACCTATGCAAATTCTACACAATTGCATTTGTGCTCCCCAAATATCTATAATAGCGATCATCCCTAATGGAATTTCCTTCTTATTGTACAAATAAATGTCTCAGAGCTGAACAACATGTTTATCTTGAACGTTTATTGGCGTCGTTGTAGTTAACACGAGTGTATAAGTATTTTTTGCTTCCTACTTTACTTTTTTCGTATAAATAATGAAAATGCGTTTCATTTTGCGGAAAACACGAACTTTGCAGTATCGTTATTACATTATATAATTCCAATTTATACAACGAAATGCTGTTAAACTTTTGTTGATACATGTTTCAATTTAACTTCTGTATTCATCGTTAGACGAAATGATAATGTTTTCGGACTACTTAGTATTTCACAAACTAATTTATTCGGGTGTGACATGACGACTGTGGTAAATTAGAAATTTTAGTGCAAGAACGATATTCAGTGAAGCAAAGTTAAATTAAAGTCGTGTACGGATTTGGCGGCGTCCGTTCCAGCTTAAGACCAGGCCCGCCACCTGCGCTCCAAAACAGTACTGAAAACACAATTTGCGGTGCGCCTTTTGTGACTTTTATGCAATTTATATTTCATATTTATGTACGACACTGCACGTCCATTCATTCATGGCTTTATTTTAATTTGCCAGATGTTCATCCCGTGTCTGTTTTCCTTTATGAATCGTATAAGCGCGGAATAAAAATTAATCCGATATTTCTATCTCGCTGATGTAAATACAGATGAATATTTAGTGATTTTAATTAAATTTCAACGTATTGAAAGCCATATTTTGTTAAAATATATATTTCTTTGAAATGTCTACTCATTTATAATTTAATTTTCGAATAGCCGTACAGTAATAGATAATATAGGGCTTCTTCTGAGAAATGTCCCTTTTTTTAAATTGATTTAAGGTTATATTATATCAGGTTATAGGCAATGAACAGAAACACAGAATATTACAATTAATTACGTATATCATAAGCAAAATAGTCAATATTATAAAACGAGAAGTGAAGTTTTTATTCATTTGACCATTTAAATTAGCAAATTAGAGACATTGATCTTTGAAAACTACCAATTTTAGGTTGCTCCCTTCAGTTATATATTACATTATACAGTATAAATAAATAATTTGGGTTAAATCGTGTAAAAAACAGATGACGGTAAAAATATACCTAACCGTATATACCTGGTATTGTAAAGTCATGAAGAATTATCGGTGCCTATTTTCATTATTTTTGAAAGGATTTAGCCGCTTTAGCCCAAAAGTATGATTTCGGCTGTGTTAATAAAACAGTGGTCAACAAAAGAAAGAGCACAAACAAGGTGATAAAATACGTCTGAAGAACCAGCCTATATATATAATCAGCTTAGTGATAAATTGGTAAACAGCACGCGAGCGACACAGCTGCTTCCGGCCTCCCTCTGGCTGTCTTCATACCTCGCCAGTTACCTTTGTCTGAAGGTGTAACTATTACGGACTGTCTTGAATTAAACTGAACTTAATCGTGATTAAAATGGGAGCTAATTTCATGAAATATTCCTTACGTTTATTATTATTTGCTGCTTTTTGAGTTTCAACTTCTCTACCTACAATTAATGTTCCCTAAACTTTTTCAACAGTCGGTTTAGTTCGGGAATTAAAGTATCAAGAAATCTTTTAATATTATTTTAAATAATAATGTGTACTACCGCTAAGTATAAAACCATTATTTACATTATATAAAAGACGTAAAGTAAGAGAATATGTACACAAACTTACCAGCAAATGCTAGTAATATCTGGAGAAATGCGGACGCTGTAGCGACTCCAACCAGGCCGGGCATTGTCTAAACAACGTCTCTCGGCCACGACATCTGAAATCCTTTATGATTCTATCGTCAAATACTCGTCCTCATTCATTGTGTTCTTTAAAACATTAATACTTTTTTTTTTTTTTTTTTTTTTTTTTTTTTTTTTTACAGTACAATAGGGGAGCGTTTGGCCACGATCTCGCCTGATGGTAAGCTGAGATGTGGCCTAAGATGGAGCGCGCTGCCCTAGAATGTACCTGTTCACTCTCCTCTTGAAGACCTCCATATTGTACTCATCGGGGAACACAGATTCAGGAAGCATGTTCCAGTCCCTAGCGGTTCGAATAAAGAATGACGATCCGAACCGCTTTGTCCGGGTACATGGAACGTCAACCATGTGGCGATGCCTAGAATCTGTGCGCCTCGACGAACGATGGAAAAACGGGGATGGCGGAATTAGGTCGTGCAATTCCGCAGCGCACTCACCAAAGTGTATCCGGTAGAAAACCGATAAACTTGCCACTCTGCGGCGATGAGCGAGGCTCTGGAGTTTTTTGCCTACTAGCTCATCGTCGTTTATGAGCCTCTTGGCGCGCCTCTCTATCGCCTCAAGCGTCTCCAGCTGGTACTTGGCAGATCCATCCCAGAGGTGAGAGCAGTATTCCATGCACGATCGGACTTGTGCTTGATAAAGATTGAGCAACTGTCCCGGACTGAAATACTGCCTCACCTTCGCCAGTATACCGAGCTTTTTTGAGGCTACTTGGGCTTTTGATTCAATGTATGAACCAAAATTGAGAGTAGGCGTCAAGGTGATACCAAGAAGCTCGAGGTGGTCAGTTATCGGTAAGGATACACTTTGGAAAGACGGAGTCAGGTTGAATGGACTCCGTTTTGCGGTGAATAGACACGCCTGGGTCTTGGTCGCATTGAACTTGACCAGATTGGCTTCGCCCCACTCGGAGACTGCCTGTAAGGACAAGTTCATGCGTTCGACCATCGCCTCCCGTAGAGACTGGATTTGTGCCGTACTGGCTCGCGCGCTGGATGCGTATCTCTCCACAACGGTGCTATCGTCTGCATACCCATAGATACCGGGTTTCAGCAGATCGTTTATGTGTAGCAGGAATAGTGTTGCGGAGAGAACTGATCCCTGAGGGACCCCGGCATTAATAGCCATTTGGTCGGACGAGCAACCGTCGACGACTACTCGAATCGACCGATCTCTCAGGAAATCTGAGATCCATGCGCAAAAACCGGTAGGCAGACCGTATGATGGAAGCTTGCCGATAAGACTATCATGCCAGACCCTATCGAAGGCCTTCGAGATATCAAGGGAGACTGCAAGCGCTTCACCATGATTCTCTATGGCCTCACTCCAGATGTAGGTGGCATACGCTAGAAGATCCCCAGTGGACCGATTTCGGCGGAATCCGTATTGGCGGTCACTGAGTAGATCGTTCGCTTCTAGGTATACCATAAGCCTGCTGTTCAGTACACGCTCCATAGTCTTAGAGAGTATGGACGTGACTGAGATTGGCCTATAATTGGAGGGGTCGGCACGACTGCCTTTTTTGGGCACGGGCTGCACGTTGGCAAGTTTCCATGATTTCGGTACTTTTCCAGTCATCATCGAAAGGCGAAAGAGGCGTGTCAAGACAGGAGCGAGCTCAGGCGCACAGGTTTTTAGCACTATGGCTGGAATTCCATCAGGGCCACTAGCTTTGTTCACGTCAAGACTTCGCAGCGTTTTAAGAACCTCAGTCTGTCGGATGCGAATTTCTGGCATGCTCACCTCGCATCCAGGTAGACTGGGAGGTTTGGCGCTTGCGGGATCTAGACGTGAATTTTCTGCGAACAGAGTAGCAAGTAGGTTCGCTTTCTCTGCGGCAGTGTGAGCCAGCGACCCATCCGGTTTCAGCAGTGGAGGAAGTGAGGGGCGGCAGAAATTCAATTCAACCGACTTTGCCAGGGACCAAAACGCTTTACTACCAGAGGGGTAAGAAGCCAGTTTGTTCCCTATACGGCTAACGTGGTCAAATCGAGCTTTCCGTAGAGCCTTTTTGCAGGACTTGGCGGCCCGGTTGAAGGCTTTCTTCTTCTCAGATACGTCCTTGGCCTTGCGGTGTCGAGCATCAGCCCAGGCCAGATATGCTTCATGTTTAAGCGCTTCAGCGCGTCTACATTCGGCTCTGAACCAGGGTTGAGCTTTGCTGGACGTGGCCACATCGGAGAATGGAATATAATACTCCATTCCCTGCCGCAGCACATCAGTCACAGCATCCGCACAGGTTGAAGGGTCTTCAGAAGAAAAGCAGACAGGCCGCCAGGGATAAGATGCAAAGAAAGAACGCATCTCGTCCCAATCTGCTGACTTGTATCGCCACACGCGCCGAGAGCCCCTGGGACTGGGATCGGGCGGCGAGTAGACAGATACAGATTTCACCAGACAGTGGTCGGAGCTGCCAAGCGGCGATGAAATCGCTACCGAGTAACGGTCTGGATCGGTTGTCAGCAGAAGATCCAAGCAATTGGCTGTATGGCTCTCAACATCAGGAACCCGCGTCGCTCCTTGGACCAGCTGAGTGAGATTTAACGCTATAGCGAGTTTACGCGTCTCTCTCCCAGCGAGGTCAGTGCACTGGTATGGGTATAGCCACTCCTGGTGGTGGGCATTAAAATCCCCCAGAAGCACTAGCTGAGCGGAAGGGTATTTGTGTTGAGCAGCATCCGCCGCCTCACTTAGGTACTCTGTGAGCCTGATCGTCTCCTGGTCTCCGCTGTGCGCTCGGTAGACACAAGCATAGATGAGTTTCTCTAGGCTTGTGTCCACCAGCATCCAAAGTACAGAGAAATGGGGGTCTTCAAGGTAACGGAGACGCCGACAGCAGATGTCGTCACGTACGTACGCGCACACACCTGACCGAGCTTTAAAGTTATGCTCCAGGGTGTAGCCGGGATACGATAGGTACGCCTGATCAGACGGACATCTAATCTGCGTCTCCGTGAGGAACAAGATACAAGGATTGCTAGTCTCTAGGTGGAAGTGGACTGCAGCGAGGTTGGAGTGTAGACCTCTGATGTTAGTGAGGTCTACTTTCAGCGAGAGGGAGTGCTGCCGCTGTACAACTTTATTCTTGTACCTTGCTTTTTTCATGTGAATTAAAGAGTGAAGTAGGTGTGAAGACGGCAGTGAATCGAGGCGCTATACTTCTAGACCTGAGACACACACTCAGAAGCTACACTGATGGGGACTAGTCTGGAGACTGCGGGGACGCCCGAGCCCCCCCAAGGATGTCCATAGGGCCCTCTCGTCCGGTCGCCAACCGGCACTATGGCGCATCTTGGGATTTTTCGCTAGTTGGCGGGGCAGGCTTTCACATGTGGCTAGCACGCTACTTGGGCCCCCTACTGACTAGCGGTCGGCCAGCGGTGAACCGTGCCTCGGATCCCGCTACCCTCCATGACTAGTCTCCAGGTGCAACAACATAAGTGTGCGTCAAATCGTCCAGGTTGTATAAGCGCAACTGATTCGACCCGTCTTCACATGGGCTACATCAGCTTCATCGTGTCGGAACGCGGACGCTTGGCGACACGGCTTCAGCTGATGGGTGGTCATTATAGCCGCGACGATTGTCTCCCACCATGTCACCTGATTAGCACCACCCAGGGGCCACGTGTAGGGAATCCATACTCCGGGTATACTCCTACGGACGAAGGTGACTCGGCTCCCAAAAACTTAATGTTTAAATGCTCTCTTGGCTCGTTACGCTTCTCTTTCCTGGAACAAAGATATTTAATTTAGCTTTTCTTTATTCTGCCACTTATATCGACTAAATATTGGAATTAAATATCTAATTAGGTACTTGTTCAACTAGATTATTTATGGACTACAGTAAAAAGAAAGACAGTTTCAAATATAAGAATTTTAATATAATATTTTATTAATACAGTAGCATAATTTATTTATATATTTTAATACAACAACCAGTTTACAATTTTCCGTTTTTTAACTCATTCAATATACTCACTAGTAATGAAAAATTGATGTTTCAAACTATGTACTATTTTGCTATAACCAATTTCGAACAATAGTTCGAAATTGGTTATACGCACTAAGATTAAGTAATTTAAAACCAGTGTTTTGTTTTTGATTTAATGTTTCCGAGTAGCAATAATGCCACAGAAAGAGCTCGTGTTATCAATGCTTTATTTGGAGAGAGTTCAACAAATGAATGCATCATGCATTTTCAACTGACTATCAAAAAAGATGAGTTCAACTTCATGCTATCAAACTAGGACTGTATGAGCTAGATTGAATAAGTCATCCAGTTTGATAAGATGCAAAATTGGATTCATGTGATTTGATTATTATAGGCATCCGGGAGTTGGCAAACAATTTTCGACGTATAATGTCTGCTAAGGAATGTCTGTTTTTATAAACATGTTCGACGGAAACAAATGTATAGATAATTACTAGAAATAAAGATAAATTTCAGAAACTGCTTCAAAAGTCCATGTTTTAAACTATTTTACTTTAAGCACCTGGACTAACAATGAGATGAAAAGACCTTAATTACTACCTGTAGACTTGTCAAATTATGATTGAAAGATTTCAATCACACAAGCTTCTCCTATTTTAATTTGGAAAGTTATCGTCATTGATTATGAAAACTATCTAAGCAACTCTAAAATTTTCATGGTGGTATTAATAAATATTATAGGTGAAAAAGTGAGTCAACAAAAGACTAGAGGCCTCAACCAAATTAAACAACTATGAATCCGGAATGTCATAAATAGCACAAAGAATTTAATCTACCCAAAGAACAACAGTAAGATTATACTAATGTTGCCATATCTCAGCCGCAAGTCTTGATAATGGAAATTTGATAGGTCGCGGCGTGTGTAACACTTGAACGTCGAGCTCTAGGTACGCTTTATTGTATAAATAAGCTCAAAGTAGTGCGGTATCACGCGAACGGGTCGTTAACCCTGCCTCATGGTGTACTAATGGGACTACAGAGTGTCAACGCGACGGTAGGGAAACCACATCACCGCACCCTGTCACCCAAGAATTTCTATAATCAAAGCGTAATAAAAGGAAGAAAAGGTTTAGGACTGTTGCGGTCTACGGGACGAATGGCGTGGATTTCATAATTCAATTGTTTTTATTGTTTACAAGGTGGCATTGTTCTTAGTTCGATAGTAACCTTAAACTTGTATTGAAATTTATAAACATGGAACTGCTTGTATTGTCTATTATGATGAACATTTTGAATTTAAAAGATAGAAAGCGTAAATAATATTATAATATAGGAAACATTTCACTTTCATTTTCCAGTAATTGCATCCAAAAAGTGTAGTAAATGCCGGAGGTATAATAACAAAAAATGTCAATAACGTTATGTTATAAGAGTTGAATAGATTGGGAGCAGTGCAGAGTGGAATGTCAGGAAAATTTTTTTGAAAAGGTCCCCTTTTTCAAAGCCACGTCGTCGTCGTATTGAATGCGTTTTAATGAAAAAACATGCGCCGATTCGCAACAGTCAAGGGAATTAAATCCTCAGCGCGGCGCTCGCGATTTCAAATGCATCGGAATTTTCATTTACCCGAATATTATTTTCATAGGGGATTCTGCAAAGCCTATTTAAATTATGATAGCGTTTGATTAATTTTGTTGCAACCTACCAGATGTTACCGTGGTCCATTTTGGAATTTCATTTTAGAATGATTTTGGAAAAAACAATGGAAATTTAATAAAATAATATTGTTATTATGGTGCTTGTCCATCCTCAGATGCACTTGTGGATTTTTTTTTGTTTCGTTGATTGAATGGATTTGTTAAATTCTACTAAACCTAAAAAATATTATAAATGTATAAGAAAAAAACAAAGAAAGTGTATTTATGGTTTGTCGTCGCAACGGAGTATTTTAAAGGAAATTACATTTGAGTAGTTAAGAAATAGGATGGTAATGATACAAGCTACCTTTTACAGCAGTGAAACCTCTCATTCGTAGGAGAATTTTCTTTGACTACGCGGGCGGATCCGTAGGCGTTAAGCTTGTTAGAGGTATATTTACGTTGAATGCCGTTTCATTAAGATTAAATTTATTTGTAACGAATTATCAGTTTCTGTGTCTCCATTATTTTGTGACGAGCTAAGTTCTCAATATTATTTAAAGCAAAAAATTTTAAAAATAAAAACCAAAATTTAACTAATTATTAACCTGCGGATTTTATTTAAGTTAATTATTATACATTGACCTTTGAATGAAAAATATGAATTTGAAAATGAAAATATACAAGTAGGAACTGCTCTCGCGCCGCAAGGTGGACGAAACGTGTGCGCAAACTCATCGAAAGTTAATGATAAATTTATTCATTATTAACACTGCACATTGCAATCCAAGTCCTGTTACATGTTTGTAGCAAAATTAGCACCTATTGAATTTAACTCGCAATAAGCTTACTATATAATCCTTAAGTATTATGTACTTCAAGATCCTATAGGTAATTTGTGCCTTGCGTACAATTGTTAAATTAATGTCACATGGAACATGAATTTAGTTTTTTTTTAATTAAATTACATGAACCAAAGTACCCTTTAAGTAACTTGGTTAGAGATTTCAGCTAATACCATATCAGCTTATACCTCATCCGATTTCACCAGTACCTACTTTCAGTGTTGTTGAAAAAACTTTTGAACTAGAATGCCATATGAACAACTAAAACGTTATAAAAATATAGATTGAAGGACCAAAAATCTAAATAATTTGTTCACATATTTTGTGAGTAAGTACTAAGCCGGGATATTTTACGAGAGCGCCTCGACTTTATATGAGATTGAAGAAACTTTTGAAAAGTTTGAATGTGATCATAATATTTATTTCGATCTCCCTAACTAAAAATACGATTATTCAACTAGTGTAATAATTGTTGGAGTACTCGTATTACATAATTTGTTTTCAATAATGTTTCCTAAAGTAGACTCTTTTTAAAAGTTTTTAAGTTCCAGTTGGATATCGACCGAACAATTTTACGATTTGTCATTTTATATATTTAGAAGTGTAAAAATAAAAAAAAATATATAAATAAGTATTAATGTAGATTGTTAGTTCAAATCTATATTTAGGGCCTAAATTGCCGTCGGCAAGTTTTATTATTTTTTTTTAAATGCTACAAATTTTAAATGTTTTCCATTTTATTTACATAATGTATTCTACTACAATATTCTACCGACGACTAATCTAACGTTACATTTAGATCTTATGCAAGTATTTTTCTAAATTTGTACCTATAGTTAAACAATCTACATAAATTATACATTTATGTACTCGGAGACTATATTTTAAATATTTATTAATTATTGTTTTCTCATTTTACTGGATATTTTTTTTACATTGTGAACCTACATGAATTTTGTAATTTGAAGTTTACGTTTGTTATTACGTTCGTTATATGTTTTTACGTTCAATAAATTAAACTACCTATATCAAAAAATTTATACATTAATTTTTAACAACTTTAATCTCTTTCAAACAAAAATATATTTTTTCAGTGAGTATATTTTAAGGGCTGAATGTTTTGTGGTAATAATATTTTTATTTGAAATTAAAAAATAATGTAAATTACTTTTAGATTTATAATTTCTAGATCTAGAAATAAAACTATAGTCCTAAATTTTTAAATATGCGTAATTACTTAAGTCGAATTAAAAATCCTGTTAGTCTTTCCTTTTTTCATCTTTTTAAACCTTTTTTTATTATACACAATTTGTTATATAGAAAATAACAGAAAAAATGTACCGAGAAATTATCAATATGTGCATTTGTAAAATAAAACAAAATAATTTCTTAGGGATATCCAATTTCAACATAATATTATGAGCGGATACTTACATATTATTTAGTTAAAAACTCTTTAACAAAGTCATTCTCTTCTATATAACATACAAGTAACACGATTAAACCTACAGATCAATAAATAATATAATTTTTAAATCTACGCTCGCAACTTCCAAAAGCTCGAACGTTATCGTAAAGTTCCCGCCATTTTCATGATATGTCAAAACCCGTGTTGCTAGTTAGACGCGCGCGTAGCGACTGAAGGCATGTTTCATAGAAGCCCATAGTCAAAACGTCCTGACTGGTCTATCTTTCAACTTTTCCAAGCTCTGCTTGAAGGAAATAAAGCACACGAGTCTGTACAATCAAAAGCTGAAATAAACCTTATGCTGATACAATAAAGACTATTTCATCGTGACACATAAATTTTCTTAAGTCGTTTAATTTTGGGCGACCGTAAAAGGCCAGCTGTTGCAGCTCTGAAAAGGACTAAGCTAACTTTACCGCCACTGAATTTCATACGCTTTTCCTTAGAGCTTTAGGTTGCAATTTAAGGATTATGTAAGTCGGATATAGTTTGCGAACCTGAGTTAAACTGAAAAATTTTCCCAGATAGAAAGAGATGAATATAGCTTTAAGTGACAAAGGGAACGGCCTACCAAATTTAATAGTGGGGATGATCTTAAAACGCGTTAAGATATGCTATAAGAAATCTCGATAGTCCAGGTGAAAATTCAATAACATACAGAAACGTTGTAAATGACGAGTTGAATGTTGTTCAACATCAATAAAATAAAATAGTCACGGATAAAACTGCATACTCATTCATAAAACATGTGAAGTTGACTCTCAAAGAATCTGAGTCAAAGCAAAATGTTGTTTATTTTGTTAGAGAAGAAAGCCTGTACACAACGGAGAGACGCCACATGTCAGAAAATGAATAAAAGAAGAGCTATGTTTCAGACTTTCAAAAGTTAAGCGCGTATTTCTAAAATGCATCGCAACATCATATTTCATTCTACCTACGACTAATTTCACAAAATGTATAAGAAACCATTTTTAAATAATGCTAAGATATACCTATGTTAAAAGCTCGCATCATATTAAAATTATAAATTTTACAATATATTATTTAGTAGTATGTTTAAATAATCATTTACTTTTAAAGGGAAAATCCTAACAAAACTTACCTACCTATTTATGACATGAATTTTAAAATGTAATTTATGTTATGTTTTGGTCATGAATATTTATACTTTTAAGTGATCTAGGTTTTAATTTAAATGAACGCATATTATGAATTAATTGTTTTCATGGCAGGTAAAAGTAGTGTATCAAAAATAAATTGCAAAGATTTGTAGACCTTGAGAGGAATTAGAGCCAACAACATAAAGTCGTTTCAGGAGTATAAAAAACCAACATAATGCCATAACGTCGTACATTTATTTGTTAAAAAATATAGAATGATACGAACGACCCACACTAGTTGAAATAATTTGCGCTATACGCATGCGATTGGGAATATATTGGAAAAATATAATTACAGATTTGAAAAATCTTACACGGAAACATTATTCAAGTGTGCTGAAAAATTCTCACATTCACCTTTTGTTTTTCCCATCCCAAAAAAAAATGCAAATGTGAAATTGGGAAGTCTATTTTTTATTTCTGCTTCGATACGTAGTTCAGGTTTTTAACACAGGTTCAAACGGCAAAACATTTTTTTTTAGATTTTTAAGTTTTTTGCAATAAATCATCCAGCGTTAGTTAGCACTATATCAGACAAGACCTAACCATAAAGTCACATTAAGTACTTTAAGTATATAACAGGAGCAATTTATGACTCCAACGTTTGACCCTAAATTTGCGCAATATATTATGGTTTACTTTGTCGTTTATGAGGGCTGCTGTAGACATAACCGTGTGCGGAACATGTGTAACAGATTGCAGCAATAAGGGAGATTGTCTTTTTTATGAACGAGCGAGAACGTAAAGTATTTGGAGAGAACAAGCTGCTGCCACTTAGATCAAATCGCTCTTGAGACTCGAAGAAGATGACATTTTTTAAATACTTGAATTTTTGAATATTAAACACATACGTTGAACTTCATACCAAGCTTCAGATTTTTATTTTTAATTAGGCTCAATTTCCGCGTTGATAACAACTTCATTCGTTTATTAAGAGCTAAATAACCAGAGAACTTTCGTCTAAGTCGACTCACAAATCCGGGAAACACGTTTGACATTATGACACTACTACACTTCGCACAGTTGTTATCCCACAAACAGAATCCTACCTTAGGAACCTGCGTGTCTAGCAACACTACTTTGAATTTCTAATTCGGCTCTAGTGCAAATGCAGACGCCCATACATTTTCTTGTCGCAGTAATCTGACCGAAAAGGTACAGCTTATGTAGACGAAACTAGACATGTTCACTAACATACAATGTTCTTGTATAACTAATGAGTCTAGCACTGTTGTTTATTATAGTGAATTTGGTTAGTATTATTTTTAAAATCAACTTTCGTTTTCTCAACGTTGTAATTATTTAAATTCAACATTATTCTTATTAAAATTACGCAACATTAAAATAACGAAATCATTTAACATCTGAAATATGTTCATGCTTCGTTAAAATGTATGTATCAGAAGTATTTTAATTTCCTGAAATCTTCCCAACCATTTCAAGAACCTAATTAAACGGTTTAACTTTCCAAGATTGTTTATCAGCTGACTGACAGCTATTAAAATGTTTGCAAACAAAGTGTCAACAATATGTTTTATGGGAAGTTTCCTCATGGTCTAAGATCCGAATATAGGTCGACCTGCACCGACGTGATAATAGAATGAGACCAATTTTATGATAAATGTAGTCTATTAAAAAATCTATTAAAGATGGGTTGACTGAAAAAATCCTGGACAGGATATTTTTATTTAATTATTAAAAAAATCTTTTTATTTTTTTTATGCAGTGTTGAGACAATAAACAATTTTGTTATAAAACAGCGCTCATGCTGATATATTTTTTTTTCTATCATCCCATCAAGTGAAAGTAACTGGTACGGACATGCCTGTTTAATGTTTATACCTGCCAACCTAGCAGTTTGTCCAGGTAAATATTAGAAAACCCTATGACTGCACATTCTGTAGGTTTCATACTTCAAGTCTATTATAATTTTTTTTATTATCTTGATAAGTACCGCAATTAATTAAAAAAAATATTTTTTAAAAATTAATAAAAATGTCCTGTCCAGGATTTTTTCAGTCAACCCATCTTTAATAGATTTTTTTAATAGACTACATTTATTATAAAATTGGTATCATTCTATTATCACGCCGGTGCAGGTCGACCTATATTCGGATCTTAGACCATCAATGGAATCAATGGTTGGTCTTGTGGGAAAATTTTGCGCGTAGGTACTGTTTGTAATACCTGGGCCTTTAGACAAACGTACGTAACGCCATGGAATAGAAACTGCTAACGCTAATTATTGACATAAGCTCATGACATTTTGGTAATGTTTCGGTCACACTACCAACGACGAAGACGACCACGACCAAAATTCCAATCTTGCCGAAATTTGTTCAAAATCAATATTAAAATCTCCCATCATTCTAGTACTCGGAAATAAAAAATTTCGAAGTCAATTAATAAAAAAAATAGGGTTTTTTTGCGATTTTCGCCGAGACGGTAAGTTTATCATACAATCACCTGAACCAAAAATGTAGATCAACTAATTATCTATAAAAAAGGTTAAATACATTTTTTTTCTAGGAGCCACCGTTTCTATGAAAAACCTGTTTGTTTATCCATTGATCTCAAAAAAAATTTTTCCAAACACCAATACGACAGTATTCTTCTTAAATTTCATTTTTGGTTGTGTTTTGCACAATTTTATTTAATTGCGACTGGATGAAAATTTTGTTCGTGGTCGTCTTTGTCGTTGGTAGGGTGACCGAATCCTTAGGCAAAACATCATACGCTTATGTCAATTTCTATCGATAGCGTATTCTATTCCTTGGCGTTTTGACGTTCGTCTCAGCCTGCTGACGTTTTTATCACAGTTGACAGCTGATATATATACGTGGCCCATTAAGAAGAGCTGGAACGTCAACACATTTACACATTGCACATGTTAGGCCGGGAGATACTGATACAAAATTTCGGGTCATTTGTAACGATTTGTAACACAAAAATTTTAGAATTTACCGATAGCCCTTAAAAAAGATGTAGGCGGTAGTGTCATGCCATACTTTTACGATGTGACTTACAGTCCGCCATACCGACGTGAATGTGTTGATTTAAAAAAAACAATTCAACCATTTGTACCGGGCTAACTTTTGCACAGGTAACCATCGTCGTGCAGCCATTTACTAAAATTGCCATGCCATACTTTTCGGACGATTCCAAACCGCTTCCAAATTCCAATTCCGATTCCGATTCCAAACCGCACTACCGCCTACATCTTTTTTATGGGCTATCGGTAAATTCTAAAATTTTTGTGTTACAAATCGTTTGACTTTCGCTATTTATCCGACGAGTTCGACTAACGCCCACGCGACTAGTCCGCCGGTACCAGCGTTCTGACCATCATTTTTCTTTTAGTCATTGCGTAATAAGACCTCTGTAGAACCGCCATTCTGTTACAAATGACCCGAAATTTTGTGTCAGTATCTCCCGGCCTATGTATGTGTCATATTTTGCAATTGTTTATAAATACAGGGTGATGTAATTGGTGTAGTACGAATATCTAAAAATCTATGAAGAATTTTGTGATACAGTAAATGGAAGAATTATAGACTATTTTACAGTATTTAATAAAATAATTAAATTTTTTGTTCATTTTCATTAGAAATGTCAATTTTTCTCACCAAGGTGGAAATTTGGATGATAAGGATCTTGTTATAAAAATATAAATTTTGACTAAAATCGGCATTTTTTTTTTCAAAAATCAAATTACTAATTAATAATCAGAGTTATCACATTATTAAAAAAAATAAGCCAAACTATACACAATTTTTACTTGATGCAATCCTCAAAGATCATGGACATGGTGTATTGCGCCTTCCACCATACCATCCAGAACTCAACCCAATAGAGTTACTATGGGGCATAATTAAAGGGAAAGTAGCATCACAAAATGTGAACTTTAACTTGAAAACTGTGGAAGAATTATTTAGAAAGGAAGCAAATGCTATTAGTCTGGATATGTTTAGTGACGTTTGGAGAAAGACGCGAGAACATGAGGAAAAATATATTCAATTAGAACCAAAAGTAGATAATTACACTGACTCATTTATAATAACATTAAGAAATTCCGACGGCGATTTCATCGAGCGATGAAAGTTTCAGTGAAGTAGAAGATTACGATTATGATTAAATAGATTCTTCTTCTTCTCTATAGATACTGCTTTCTGAATTGGTGGTAAATGTTAAAACTGTTAAACTGTTATGACGATTCAAAAGTGCTTCCAGAAGAAGTCTAATTGTATAAATGTTTGAGTTTGAGTTTAAAACCAATAATGTGAAAATTATACAATAAACATGTAACACATATTTGTTAGCGCGTATTGGTAGGTATTACGTACTTAAGACAAATATAATATTTCTTAGATATCTTTACTCGACCAAAGTCAGGACAAGACTGCTCCGCAACTGCAGAAGACGTCCGTTATTTAAATCATTATCAAAACAACCATCCGTGTGTTGGGAGTGAGCGCACGTGTTATTTGTATTGTTTTTAGGTTTATTGCTCTGAGGTTTTTATGACCTGAAATTTAATTATTATTTGATAATTGAATGATTATTAATACTTTTATCCAATTGATTATTATTAGAATAAATAATTAACTTCATCAATTGATTTACTTTTAAATTATAATTTTACAGGTACATAAATTATGAGAGCTTTCATAATTATATTTGCATATATTTATCTACAACGCACCCATTTTACAATTCAAGTCTAAAATGAAACTAGAGTCGCATTTATTTTTGAACATACTGTAAGTGAAATTGCATAAGTGTGAGTACTGTGAACATGCCAGCTTTCCTTAATTGACCGATATATTGTGTTTTTATCATGTAATCTATATGGAGAAGAACTTGTATAATAAAATCATGTCAATTTATCCATACTAATATCATAAATGCGAAAGTAACTCTGTCTGTCTGTCTGTTACTCAATCACGCCTTAACTACTGAACCAATTTGCATGAAATTTGGTATAGAGATATTTTGATACCCGAGAAAGGACATAGGCTACTTTTTACCCCGGGACATAGGATAGGTCCCGGAAATCTCACGGGAACGGGAACTATGCGGTTTTTTCTTTGACTGCGCGGGCGAAGCCGCGGGCAGAAAGCTAGTTTACTATAATTCCATCAATACCAAATACCAAAGCCGAAACGTTTATACCTTCGCAAAATTAAATAGTTACCATCTCCTTAAAACAAAACTATGATAAATTAATACTTATTTAAAGAAACACGTCAATAAAATGATAGTTACGTACGTTGAACATTGTTTAGTGAGTTTAAATTGTATGCATACAATTTTGCTACAATGTAACTTACCAAAATATTCAGTACATAACGATCAGATAAAAGTGTCACAGATATTGAAGCCATCGGAACTTAATTAAAGCGGACTGTGTTCCAAATGGATATTTAATATTCTATAAGAATGATTTTTAGGTTAATTTCTTCTAGAACAATCCTTTAATTACTCTTATAAAAGTTCACCCTTGAAACTTAAGGGAACATTCTTTTGTTAATTTGTATTATTTTACGAAATTGTTTGATGTTTTATTCATTTCATGATAGATATTTTTCTATAAGTATGTTGCTCCTTTATTTAAATCAGGGTTGCAAAAAAAAACAGTAAATTATGAGAAAAAACATGTTTTTTTTGTTTTTAGGGTTCCGTACCTCAAAAGGAAAAAACGGAACCCTTATAGGATCACTTTGTTGTCCGTCCGTCCGTCTGTCAAGACCCTTTTTCTCAGGAACGCGTGGAGGTATGAAGCTGAAATTTATATCAATTACTCAGGTCTACTGTCCCTTGAAGCTGTGAAAAAATCAAACTTCTAAGCCAACGCAATCAAAAGATACAGCCGTTTATGCCGCAAATTTTCGACACTTGCAAGGGAATCAAAACCTACAGGGTGCTTCCCGTGAACTCAGAATCTTGAAATTTGGTACGAAGCAACGTCTTATAGCATAGATAAAGGAAAAATTACGAAAACCATAAATTTTTAGTTACATCACATAATATATATTTTTTTTAATAATTTTAAACTTACTACCCATTTCCTCATAAACGCGTAGAGGTATTAAATTGAAATTCATACCAAATACTCAGGTCTATAATACCTTTAAGCTGTAACAAACCTTGCAGGTTTGTACGGAACCCTCGGTGCGCGAGTCCGACTCGCACTTGGCCGGTTTTTTTGGTTTTGTTCAATGTTTTATGTTTAATTCAATGTTTTTTCTTTGTACTTTTACTGTGTTTTATTCATGTTTAAAACATTGATTAATATGTTTTAATCACCCATAGGCTTTATGTTTTCTGGACGCGATTACAGTCAGCGATGACCGCGATTGCAATCACTCATGTCCGTAGTAACGCGCCCAATGTTGTGTGAATCGGAACGCGATGTATGTACTTAGGAGCGAGCGCGCTTTTGTTGACAGTTTGACACTGACGTTAGTTTATTTCAGTTTTTAAAAATATGAATAAAAAAATACAATCTCCCAGAGTGGCAGGTACGTAAAGCTGGCGATGAAAAATTAGCGAAATTAAAAAAACAAACAACACCAGAATTTGTTGCTTATTTGTTGCTAATTAGTTGCTATAATGACGATTTTGTTGCTCAACCCGTTCGCTGAAAATCAGCAACAGTTCTAGCTTAACGTTAGGGAAGGTAGCGTGAAGAAATCGGAAAAAGGGATGGATCCTTGCAAAATGCAGGTGAATTTGTTGCTAATTTGTTGCTGCATAAAAACAGTGAAAATTTTGAATTTTTTTCATTGGCGCCAAAAATAACACAGGCCACGTCAACTTAACTGTCGATTTTCGGTAGTGAAACATAAAAAAAAATTTTTTGCTCCTCACATCATTCACTGGCACAGTGTACAGAGCCAGCAACAAAATAGAAACCGGAAGTAGAGTTAATTTTGAAACCAGTTTGCTAGAAAATCGTCCACGCCAGCTTAACTGTCGATTTTCGGTAGTGAAACATAAAAAAATAATTTGTTGCTCCTCACATCGTTCACTGGCACAGTGTACAGAGCCAGCAACAAAATAGAAACCGGAAGTAGAGTTAATTTTGAAACCGGTTTGCTAGAAAATCGTCCACGCCAGCTTAACTGTCGATTTTCGGTAGTGAAACATAAAAAAAAAATGTTGCTCCTCACATCGTTCACCGGCACAGTGTACAGAGCCAGCAACAAAATAGAAACCGGAAGTAGAGTTAATTTTGAAACCGGTTTGCTAGAAATTCGTCCACGCCAGCTTAACTGTCGATTTTCGGTAGTGAAACAAAAAAAAATTGTTGCTCCTCACATCGTTCACTGGCACAAATTACAGAGCCAGCAACAAAATAGAAACCAGAAGTAGAGTTAATTATGAAACCGGTTTGCTAGAAATTCGTCCACGCCAGCTTAACTGTCAATTTTCGGTAGTGAAACATAAAAAAAAATTGTTGCTCCTCACATCGTTAGCTGGCACAGTGTACAGAGCCAGCAACAAAATAGAAACCGGGAGTAGAGTTAATTTTGAAACCGGTTTGCTAGAAAATCGTCCACGCCAGCTTAACTGTCGATTTTGGGTAGTGAAACATAAAAAAAAAAATTGTTGCTCCTCACATCGTTCACTGGCACAGTGTACAGAGCCAGCAACAAAATAGAAACCGGAAGTAGAGTTAATTTTGAAACCGGTTTGCTAGAAAATCGTCCACGCCAGCTTAACTGTCGATTTTCGGTAGTGAAACATAAAAAAAAAAATTTGTTGCTCCTCACATCGTTCACTGGCACAGTGTACAGAGCCAGCAACAAAATAAAAACCGGAAGTAGAGTTATAGACTACAAGCCCGCATAGGAAAAAAATATGGGTCAAATGAACCACCAGGGGACATATCTAGAACGATAGAAGAGCAAAAAATAATAAGATTCATCACTATGCCGTCACTTGTAAGCTGTCCAACTGAGTGCAGATGAGAATTGAAAAGTACAGGTAGACTCGTAAATTTTGGTCATATATTTTTGTACAGCATTCTTAACCATCGATAGATCCATTAAAAATAATAAGAAACCGCTCAGTGCCGTACAAAAATGGTGGTCCACCAAGTCGGAATTTTTATTTAATTTCCGAGAGTTACCGGGGGTAAATTTGGTCATTTGACCATGTACGGCATCTGTGTCATACTATTGATATACTGCTTTTAAACCATTATTCCGCAACGCCGTACAAAAATCATGGGGACAAGGGGAAAAAATCGAGAGTTGTAATCCCCTCTCTTTCCCCACTCCAGGGGGTCATTTGACACAACACGAAATAAATTTATTTTTAAAGTATTTTATGCATAGATAATATTTTTTCATGTGTCGTACATTTTCGTTGGTTCAAAGGGGAAAAATCTGAAAAAGAAAAAAATCCATATAACGAAATGTTTGCTTTATATTTTGTTAATAAAATATAAATATATGACGGAGATAGGTGTAGATTGTGAATCTATTTTCAAGCTGTGGGCGTTGCGTTGGGTAATCGAGCAAAGAAACACCTCAAACTCAAACATTCTTTATTTACCACCGATTCGGAAAGCAGTATCTACAGAGAAGAACCGGCAAGAAACTCCATAGTTGCTCTTTTTAATCATGTCAGTTTTACCATACAATACAGTCATTTTTAATACAATCACTTTTAATAACCGTTACGTTACACATTTAAATTAAACACTAGCAAAGAACAGTTAACAGTTCCTAGTAGTGGAAGGTCCGAACTCTTCGACGTTCGAATGTGAAGTGCCGTCCCGAGGGCGAGCCTTCACCGGCTCGACCCGGTACAAGCATGAAGTAAGCCGCCAACTTCACTGTGCTGCCACCTCCCGGAACTCGTGCTTCGAGTCGTTTTGCATCCGCGCTATTGACCGTCTCCGACACGGCCATCCTGCGCTGAACACGTCCTCGTGTATGTGTGTGCTGTAACATAGAAAACATCTCGCACAGTACATGCTTTTCGGCCAATCCTGACAAATTTTTACAATTAAACTCTGATATTTAATTTTTAGGCTTTTAAACCACAAAACTAAAAAAAACTAAACCCTTAAGATCACTTAGTTGTCCGTACGTCTATCAGTCTATTTATCAAAACCTTTGAAGTTCATATCGCATACCATCGTCCCGTTAAGCTTTGAAAAGAAGTAAAAATAACAGTCGATCAAAAGATAGCCGTTTTCGACATTCGCAGGGGACGCAAGGAATCAAAACCTTCAGGATATTTTTTGTGAACACAGAATCATGAAATTTGTACAAGTAAGTAACGTCCTATAGCAAAGATAAAATCTCGTAAAACAAAATTTAAGTTCATATGAAAACAGGTTTTTTTTTTTTTTAATTTGAATACCCTAAAATAATTTCCAACTTCAACCCTTTGAAATTAACCATTTTGATTAAAGTAATGAAACATTGAATCCTGATCATTTCGATTAAATTTATGAACTACTAACTACTAAAAGAAAATAACGCTTAAGCAACCAAATACCACTTTCACTGCTATTGTCATCAGCAGATCATTATTAAAGTATCACAAAAAAACTAGAGCATGAATCTTATCCGAGGCCTGTGGCTTTTCACTAAGCCCATCATCTCACACACATTCCACCGAATGCCAACTCTGGCTTTTCACTAAGCCCATCATCACACACGCATTCCACCGAATGCCAACTCTGGCTTTTCACTAAGCCCATCATAACACACGCATTCCACCGAATGCCAACTCTGGCTTTTCACTAAGCCCAACAACACACACGCATTCCTCCGAATGCAAACTCTGGCTTTTCACTAAGCCCCACAACAAACCTCATGTTTGTTCCACACGCATTCCTCCGAATGCCGAGTCCCACGGACTCCCATATTCCAATGGTCTCTCCAAGACCCAACCTCCGCCAGCGTCACTCGCCCACCGCGTATCCACGGTTTACTACAAGCAGCTATCTGTACTCCTAATAGCAGACGCCGATTTCAAACGGACTACGGTAATACCGCGTATCCACGGTTTACTATAAGCAGCCATAACCCCTAATAGCAGACACCGATTTCAACGGACTACGGCTACGAAATGACTACTGGCACACTCTGACCAACCGAACTAAGATTCATCGCTATCACTCAACTCAAACTCAAATTTCAAACATTTAACAACTTCAAGTGGTACTTGGCCCTCAGGCATCCTCAATATATTAACAAGGTGAAGTTACCTGAACATATAAACAAAATCTGTCTTTTCAGAGTGATTATTGGTGTTTACAGGATTCAATAGCTCAACAGTTAAAAAAAAAGTGAAATCTGAACTGACTATAACTCAACCAACAGAATCAATATTCTAAATCGTTTTTCGTTTTAATAAACTCTAGTTATCTCCTATACAGCCATACTGACAATCATGCGTCCCCGTACGCCATTTCTCACACTACATTACTACGGTAATCCATCTCGGGATACCAAAATAACTACTATCCTGCCTCGGCCCACACTGACCTTACAGGGTTACCATACTGCCCCGGTCCTCCTGACCGGTCAGAACACACATCTACTATCCTGGACCTCATGCCAGATAGAACACCACAATCCTTCGATGAACTACATTACCATCACAATATTATTTCACGCAACACACATTTACTTCACAACGTACGAGACAACAAAACCATCAGTATGCTACAACTATACTCCACTACAACTCTACTGAACTTATAACCTCCCAAATCTATCAAAGTAATTGCCTGTGCAGCTTGCTCAAATGTTAACGGCAGTTGTAATTTGTTGTTAATTATGATCATTGACAAACAAAATACAGCACAAAAATAATATCTTAAAAAGTTTAAAACGAATAATTCGTAACTTAACCGCAGAAAACACTCAAAAAGTAAAAGTGGTAAAAGCTAATAAGCTTTTGAGAATACTCAAACTGAATATTTACCAACTTGATTTAAAGTAATCATATTGTGTTAACATATCTGCCTACAAAAAAACTAGAGAAACACTTCAAAACTTTTTTAAGCTATTGCATAGCTTCTATCGCGGGCCTTGAGCGCGGGGACCGAATCCAGAAATTTAGTAACGAAAAACCTCATGCTCCCCACTCCGACGGGCGCGGCGGTGTGGCTTGAAGGCATAGCATGCGCTTTACCGCGGCAGTCCCCGAGTGCCACACGTCTTTTTTTTTTATCGGCAAATTTACATGTGGCTAAATTTCTTAACGGTATATTTACTTTTGAAAACTCAACTTAAAACAATTAATAAGTGTAGGCTTAAACTCATCTGTGAATCTAATATCGAACGGCAAAAGGGCTGAGCTAAATTTTAATTTCAACGTAATAAGAATGAACTGCTCAACAACTACTGTACAACTACCTAATTGATGTATTCAGTTGATGTCAAACTGCAGCTAGTCACAAAACTATTATCAAGAAATTACATTAAATGCAGACAATGTAAATCGATTAGGTACTATCGAATACTCCTCGTTTAGGACTTATTTGAAGCTAAAAAAAACAAAAAATGTGTGCGTGTACTACGCGTACGTGTACACACGTAAGAAATGAAACTTCTTTATGACCTTATTTTTCAAAAAATAATTTACTATATGCAACTTTACAGAAATATGTCGAATCACGCGTGATAGGGATAAGAAAAAAATGGTGCGTAACGAAAAAATGTTACACTAAATTTTTTTCCAACCCCGATAAAGAAGTTTCACTTCAAAAACCTTCAGAAAACCTGGATGGGTTTTTCTTTTCTCTATTCAATTAAACAGACATTATCTGACGATAGTATGTAAACTGTAAAGGCGCTATTAACCGATTATTTTCATTTTCTTTTTTTTTTAACCGTCTTAATATCTTAACATTTAACGTACCCTAACGTTGATGGGATAATGTACTAAAACCAAATGTAGAACCAATTATAAGATTTATGTTACGCCAGATGTTTATTTGAACACACGATAATTATAAATTCTCTGTAAAAATTCAAAACCAAATGCCTCGATTTACCTTTTATTCGATAAAACTAAATCTGCAACATTTCATAAAACTTCATATCGTAAAAACTGTATACTGTGAACTGTTCACAACTTTATTTTAAGAAATTACCTCAAATATCACCTTAAATAAAACCTACGAAAAGTTTTTAAACCTCTAATGCACTAGTTAACGCATTACTTTTCGTTTTTAATCGAATAGCAATAAGGCTGTCTTTGTGTAGCAATTAATTGCTATTTGTCAAGGGTTATAGCCTAAATAAAAACTAACGCAGGTAGTTTAAGAAATTAATGCGGGTAGTCAAGAAACTAACGCAGGTAGTTAAGAAACTAATTTAAAAGTAATTCGCATACTGTTTTTGTTCTGATACACGGACAAGTGAATGTTTATTGTTTACGTTCGATTAAAGAATCTGGATGCAGTGTACAAATAATTAATGTGCTTTCTTTCTTTAGTGGTAGCTCACAACTAACAAACATTAAAGCAAGTCGTTACTTAATTTATCTTGATGGCAGTGCTCACACCACAAAGTATTTTTAAAATAACGTGAATTACCTACTAAAGTAAACCCGTCCCTGAATTAGTGAAATAGGTACTGATAATTTATCACTGCGTAACTAAGATGGGCTGAATGTAATGGAATAAGTTTTAACTAACTACAAAACCGTAAAGCAATATCGCACGACCTAATAATAACAACACTGCGTAAATAAGTTGAGTTAAATGTAATGCAATAAGATTAAACTATACACTGGTCTTGTAGGTTACAACTTTTAAAAAAATCTGTAATCATTACATTCGGTACAGCCTGTAAATTAGCGCTGTTTTTGTGCAGCATTTTGCCGAGGCTGTGACCATTTTCCTCCATAAATTTTAAAATAAATTTTGTAACTAATGTTTTTGGCAATAAATTTCTTTTTCTTTCAAATAAGTTACTACATTTTGAAAACCTACTTTCTTTATCTAACTGTACACTCAAAGTGGAATGTTATCTACTGACCGATTTGGTATGAGATTGAAGGACGACACGTCGACACGTCGCTCTGGTTCCGGTGATCTCAGGCCCGAAGTGTTGATGGTAGTGATGGTAGCGCGACGCCCGGCGTGGTATTGCGGCGCCTGGCGTGGATGCGCAACGCCTGGCGTGGTGTCGCGGAGCCCAGCTTGGTGCCGCGGCGCTCAGTATGGATGCGTAATGCACCACATGGTGCAACGCATGACGCTCGACGCTCGACGCATGATGCTCGACGCATGATGCTCGACGCTCGACGCATGATGCTCGACGCTCGACGCATGATGCTCGAAGCCGGACGCTCGACGTGATGGCACGGTGCACGACGTGATGACACGGCGCTGCTCTCGATGATACGGCTTCCGACGCGGTGGTGCGAGCGGCAGTGGCATCCGCGCAGCGCGAGGCGAAGTTGCCACCCTGCCCGCACATAACGAGCTCTCCCTTTGTCACCGGTTGCTCAGTGACACGTATGCTCGTAGATCTGTAGGATGCTTCTTCCCGTTGAAACTGGATCGAAGTGCCACGTGGTTGCGGCGCTTTGACTTTTAATCAGGTTATCGTATATCGTATCGAGGTTATCGCCACGTGTTTTCTCATTTGCTCGATTTGATCCCAATTCTAATGACGGAGATAGGTGTAGATTGTGAATCTATTTTCAAGCTGTGGGCGTTGCGTTGGGTAATCGAGCAAAGAAACACCTCAAGCTCAAACATTTCTTTATTTACCACCGATTCGGAAAGCAGTATCTACAGAGAAGAACCGGCAAGAAACTCCATAGTTGCTCTTTTTAATCATGTCAGTTTTACCATACAATACAGTCATTTTTAATACAATCACTTTAAATACAATCACCTTTAATAACCGTTACGTTACACATTTAAATTAAACACTAGCAAAGAAAAGGTTAACAGTTCCTAGTAGTGGAAGGTCCGAACTCTTCGACGTTCGAATGTGAAGTGCCGACCCGAGGGCGAGCCTTCACCGGCTCGACCCGGTACAAGCATGAAGTAAGCCGCCAACTTCACTGTGCTGCCACCTCCCGGAACTCGTGCTTCGAGTCGTTTTGCATCCGCGCTATTGACCGTCTCCGACATATACATTAATATTAAGAAGCTCGAGGTGGTTAATTATCACCTTGGAAAGTCGGAGTCAGGTGGAATGGACTCCGTTAAATTGATGAACTAATAAAAAAGCTATGAACGAAAAGATGTGAATTATATGCAATCAGCCCATGAATACAGGTAAAGTCACAAGCAAATGCTAGTAATATATACATATTCAAAATGTACAAGTAAAGCGCTTTCAAATGATACCAAACACGGCATATTTATCTTAACTTTATTTTTTTACTCTGTATGTTTTGTCCGCTAGAGGGCGCCACATTAGATTTTGTGAAACCCCATATAGCCTTTAGCTAGCTGGTCGCTGGTTATCCAGTGAACAATTCAGACGCTTCTAATGATATGTCATTTGTCGAATTCTGATAAGTAGTTTAGAAGTTACGAGGGAATAGATGAACATACATACATGACCTGTCAAAACCATAACCCTCCTTTTGCTTTGCCGTAGTTGGGTAAAAGTATGTTAATGCCGTACTGTATCAAATGGCCATAAAGCACCCTTAAAATTGTAGCTTTCGTCGCTTTCATCAGCCTAAAAGATGTGGTCTGCACAAAAATGTACGGCGTCGTTTTTTCCTAATTTATCTATGATAATACTATTTAAAACAACGAATAAAGTGTAGAAAACTATTATATTTCATTAATCTACGATGTTTAAACTTTAACAAAATTTCTGGTTTTGCATTTCTCTATAACTTTTTTTAGAACGGTTTCTTTTGAACGGCAATACTATACAACAATTGAATTTTACAATATCATGTTAAAAAAAAGTTCCCGTACAGGGTCAAATGACCTTACAGCTCTTTATATCAAGAACTCGATGAAATTAAGATGATTATTGGTATACATTTAAAAGAACAGTTATTTTTTGACGGCATTGCTTTTAATAGTACTTTTGAGTGCTAGATAATGTTTTGGAACCGAAGCCGTACTTAGTCAAATGACCCCCTGGAGTGGGGAAAGAGAGGGGATTGCAACTCTCGATTTTTTCCCCTTGTCCCCATGATTTTTGTACGGCGTTGCGGAATAATGGATTAAAAGCAGTATATCAATAGTATGACACAGATGCCGTACATGGTCAAATGACCAAATTTACCCCCGGTAACTCTCGGAAATTAAATAAAAATTCCGACTTGGTGGACCACCATTTTTGTACGGCACTGAGCGGTTTCTTATTATTTTTAATGGATCTATCGATGGTTAAGAATGCCGTACAAAAATATATGACCAAAATTTACCGAGTCTACCTGTACTTTTCAATTCTCATCTGCACTCAGTTGGACAGCTTACAAGTGACGGCATAGTGATGAATATTATTATTTTATGCTCTTCTATCGTTCTAGATATGTGCTCTGGTGGTTCATTTGACCCATATTTTTTTCCTATGCGGGCTTGTAGTCTATTAATAAATTGAAGAATTTCTAGCAAACCGGTTTCAAAATTAACTCTACTTCCGGTTTCTATTTTGTTGCTGGCTCTGTACACTGTGCCAGTGAAAGATGTGAGGAGCAACAAATTTTTTGAAGTGAAACTTCTTTATCGGGGTTGGAAAAAAATTTAGTGTAACATTTTTCGTTACGCGCCATCTTGTTTTTATCCCTTACACGCGTGATTGACGTATTTCTGTAAAGTTGCATATAATAAATTATTTTTTGAAAAATAAGGTCATAAAGAAGTTTCACTTCTTACGTGTGTACACTAATACACGCACACATTTTTTTTTTATGTTTCACTACCGAAAATCGACAGTTAAGCTGGCGTGGACGATTTTCTAGCAAACCGATTTCAAAATTAACTCTACTTCCGGTTTCTATTTTGTTGCTGGCTCTGTACACTGTGCCGGTGAACGATGTGAGGAGCAACAAATTTTTTTTTTATGTTTCACTACCGAAAATCGACAGTTAAGCTGGCGTGGACGATTTTCTAGCAAACCGGTTTCAAAATTAACTCTACTTCCGGTTTCGATTTTGTTGCTGGCTCTGTACACTGTGCCGGTGAACGATGTGAGGAGCAACAAATTTTTTTTTATGTTTCACTACCGAAAATCGACAGTTAAGCTGGCGTGGACGATTTTCTAGCAAACCGTCCACGCCAGCTTAACTGTGTGTGTTAGTGTTTGGTGTTTGGTGTTTGGTGTTTGGTGTTTGGTGTTTGGTGTTTGGTGTTTGAATAGAATAGAATAGAATAGAAAAACATGTTGTGTTCGCTGTTCGCTGTTCGCTGTTCGCTGTTCGCTGTTCGCTGTTCGCTGTTCGCTGTTCGCTGTTCGCTGTGCGCTGTTCGCTGTTCGCTGTTCGCTGTTCGCTGTTCGCTGTTCGCTGTTCGCTGTTCGCTGTTCGCTGTTCGCTGTTCGCTGTTCGCTGTTCGCTGTTCGCTGTTCGCTGTTCGCTGTTCGCTGTTCGCTGTTCGCTGTTCGCTGTTCGCTGTTCGCTGTTCGCTGTTCGCTGTTCGCTGTTCGCTGTTCGCTGTTCGCTGTTCGCTGTTCGCTGTTCGCTGTTCGCTGTTCGCTGTTCGCTGTTCGCTGTTCGCTGTTCGCTGTTCGCTGTTCGCTGTTCGCTGTTCGCTGTTCGCTGTTCGCTGTTCGCTGTTCGCTGTTCGCTGTTCGCTGTTCGCTGTTCGCTGTTCGCTGTTCGCTGTTCGCTGTTCGCTGTTCGCTGTTCGCTGTTCGCTGTTCGCTGTTCGCTGTTCGCTGTTCGCTGTTCGCTGTTCGCTGTTCGCTGTTCGCTGTTCGCTGTTCGCTGTTCGCTGTTCGCTGTTCGCTGTTCGCTGTTCGCTGTTCGCTGTTCGCTGTTCGCTGTTCGCTGTTCGCTGTTCGCTGTTCGCTGTTCGCTGTTCGCTGTTCGCTGTTCGCTGTTCGCTGTTCGCTGTTCGCTGTTCGCTGTTCGCTGTTCGCTGTTCGCTGTTCGCTGTTCGCTGTTCGCTGTTCGCTGTTCGCTGTTCGCTGTTCGCTGTTCGCTGTTCGCTGTTCGCTGTTCGCTGTTCGCTGTTCGCTGTTCGCTGTTCGCTGTTCGCTGTTCGCTGTTCGCTGTTCGCTGTTCGCTGTTCGTTGTTCGTAGTTCGTTGTTCGTTGTTCGTTGTTCGGTGTTCGTTGTTCGTTGTTCGGTGTTCTTTGTACTTTTAATATGTTTTCGCTGTTCGCTGTTCGCTGTTCGCTGTTCGCTGTTCGCTGTTCGCTGTTCGCTGTTCGCTGTTCGCTGTTCGCTGTTCGCTGTTCGCTGTTCGCTGTTCGCTGTTCGCTGTTCGCTGTTCGCTGTTCGCTGTTCGCTGTTCGCTGTTCGCTGTTCGCTGTTCGCTGTTCGCTGTTCGCTGTTCGCTGTTCGCTGTTCGTTGTTCGGTGTTCGGTGTTCGTGGTTCGTGGTTCGTGGTTCGTTGTTCGTTGTTCGTTGTTCGTTGTTCGTTGTTCGTTGTTCGTTGTTCGTGGTTCGTTGTTCGTTGTTCGTTGTTCGTTGTTCGTTGTTCGTTGTTCGTTGTTCGTTGTTCGTTGTTCGTTGTTCGTTGTTCGTTGTTCGTTGTTCGTTGTTCGTTGTTCGTTGTTCGTTGTTCGTTGTTCGGTGTTCGTTGTTCGTTGTTCGTGGTTCGGTGTTCGTTGTTCGTTGTTCGCTGTTCGCTGTTCGCTGTTCGCTGTTCGCTGTTCGCTGTTCGCTGTTCGCTGTTCGCTGTTCGCTGTTCGCTGTTCGCTGTTCGCTGTTCGCTGTTCGGTGTTCGGTGTTCGGTGTTCGGTGTTCGGTGTTCGGTGTTCGGTGTTTTTTTGGTTTTGTTCAATGTTTTATGTTTAATTCAATGTTTTTTCTTTGTACTTTTAATATGTTTTAATCACCCATAGGCTTTAT
The DNA here is from genome assembly GCA_029959065.1 of Colias behrii. Classification (NCBI taxonomy): domain Eukaryota; kingdom Metazoa; phylum Arthropoda; class Insecta; order Lepidoptera; family Pieridae; genus Colias; species Colias behrii. The sequence continues at coordinate 6,491,836 of JARWMC010000005.1, read as the reverse complement.
GTTTTCTGGACGCGATTACAGTCAGCGATGACCGCGATTGCAATCACTCATGTCCGTAGTAACGCGCCCAATGTTGTGTGAATCGGAACGCGATGTATGTACTACGTACTTAGGAGCGAGCGCGCTTTTGTTGACAGTTTGACACTGACGTTAGCTTGTTTCAGTTTTTAAAAATATGAATAAAAAAAATACAATCTCCCAGAGTGGCCATTTAGAGCATTTGGAGGAATCCTTATTAGTTGACTAAGTATTAAGTTAAATAATTATAATAATGTTAAAATTAAAGTTTCTTTATTTGAAATGTTTTATTTATCTTATTAGCTGAATGACTAGTGTTATATAATAATATAATTAAGTTAATTAAATTAACATTTCGCAATAATAAAATATCGCAATAATAATAATTTCCCATTTGAAATTGTGTTATTTATCTATCCCACTTGTAAGTTTAAAACCTGTTTAAAACAATGTATAAAACATTGATTTAAAACAGGTGGAAAAAAACATGTTTTTTTTACAATTTGTTTTAAACTTGTTTTAAACATGATGTTTTAAACAACGATGTTTTTTTGTAACAACCCTGATTTAAATGCTAATTTAATTAAATTATACTATCGTGAATATTACTACAATTTTATCGAAATATATTGCTTACATATTTTGAAAGATTGAAAGCGTATTAAATTTAGTTTCATAAACTAAATGGTGAAGGAATTAAGCTGCACATATTTGCTACCTCAGTTCAGAAATAGACATAGATACTTTTCAAATTAATTTGAATGTATGCTTCTTATTGTTCATTATCTAAATACAGCAGTATATATTATTAATACAATATAACACAAAAAGACAACAAGTGACAAACAATTTACGAAAAGTATGAAAAAGCTATTTATTCATAAGTCGACTTTTTGAGAAATGATACAGACGATTTATATAGAATAACAAAAGCCGCCTTACAAAAGGAGCCGATCATTCAGAAGTCATAAGTATGCAGTCAATGGCCGACGTCAAAACGGTAACGTGCGATACTTCTGTTTAGAATAAATGACTTAATATTTACTTGCTATTTCTATCAAAATTGGTTCTGTATATTGTGAAAAGTTTATTGTTTATTTTTGAAAAAAAAAAGTATCTACATACTATTATTCATTTACTTACAACTGTTTCTGACTAACAATTTAAGTAAGTACCTACATATAAGAAAATGTTAAGAATTTGAACTCTACTGGAATATTTGATAAAGAACGACCCTACAATGGTCATTGTATAGTTGTAGTCTCGCAAATTGAACAAAATCTTGTACGCTAAAAATAAAGTAAGAACCATGTAACTCTGGCTGTTTGTTCCTTCCTTACTTTCTTCAATCATCGCAGAAAAAAATATTACGCAGAAGTTTTCATACAGTTGTAATATCAAGTATGTAACAAAGCAAAGTATTCCATTTTCTATCGAAAAAATATTTCGCTAAAAATATATTAAGGAAATAAAATGTTGTGAACGTGTTCTTAATAACTTTTACGTCCTTACAAATTACCCATAACAATTCACAATACCAATAAGTTCCTAACAAAATATGAACAAGTCAGTTTATCTTCGTTCTCAGTTAAAGTGAGGTTCATGGCGTATTAACTTGAGTGGCGACCCTCGGCCTCGTACGCTTTGGACCTTTTTAATAAGGATCCTTATACTTGAGAGGCATTCTCAGCAATATTTTGGATAGATCATTAAAATTAATAAGCAAATACTCTAAAAACGATTACGGCAAACAATTTGGAGATTTTTTGTAGTTTTCTAAAATAAGATCGCGATCATGACAATAGCTATAGAAAACCGTACATCAAAGGGCTTCGTTACACTACGACTAGATACTGCTCAGCCTTTTAAAAATAACTCGTTGGTGTTACATGAACGCTTGAACACGTGAAAAATAATGATGGAAAATTTATGTGACCCTAACAATTATTATTGTGATGGGCTTACAGTTCGTAGAATCAGATTTTCGTGTGATTTTTATTACTTCGTTTTTATATATTATTATATTATACAGCCTATCTTGCCAATTGAAATCTTCCATTTCATACAAATTATTATTTATATTATGTAAAATAACATACCAAAAAGTGACTCACAAAAGCAAAGGACTACACAATAAATCTAACGATGCACCGCTGTCAAGAATAATTAATAGTAAGTGAATTTTGAAAATTTTGCACAAGTCGACATCTCCGCTTGTCGGCTTCAACAAAACGTTTGAATATGTGACATTTATTCAAAGTGGCCGCATTTCTCGAAAACTCTTTTATTCTTCACAGGAAACGTTGCGATCGGTGGAGTTCCCTCTTAAACTGATATAAACATCGTGCAGAGGAACGTCGGAGCTCCCGGGAGGGCGGCGAGTCTTTCGAACACACTTCCGCTGCATTCAGCGACAACAGCCGCTTTTAGTGTTCTGTGAAATAAAACAATGCACTTGTTTCCAATATTGTTACTGTTTCTAGCGAAGCAAATATTTATATTTTTGCATGAACGGTAAAAATGGAAGGTACGTAGAAATTATGTTTAGAGTATAATATAATATTCTATGATAAAGGTGCCGTTTTTTTAGTGTCCATTTATTTGTCACATACCTTGATAAATATCGTTTTAAATGTTGCGTATAAGATACACTCAAGTCAATTTATTATTCGCATATAAGAATATTTCAACCAACTAAATAGAATTTACCCACCTATTAAAAGTATTTCGTAAAAATAACGATGTTTGTGATAAGAACAATCCTTAGAAATTAAAGTCTGTAGCCAATAAGATATAATTTTCCATCTAAATACACACTGCAAGGCTTTTATAGCATTGTTGCGTGCTCACACATAATATATAACAATGTCTAGGCCAAAAGGTCTCTGTTCAACGTAAAACTTTGCCAACTAAAACACAACAAGTTAATTTATATGACGTGAAACATTAAATGCAAACCTATTTTATTATAATATTGCTTTTATTCAGTAAAATTAATATTTGAATTAAATATTAACAGTTTAACTGCAATCTGCATACTACGAGAAAAAAATGGCATAATTCGACGGTAGCAATTTTTGTTAAAGATTATAATATAACAATTTATGATAGTATTAGGGAAATAATAAGTTGCTGCTACTGTAGAAATCAGACATAACAAGCTATAAATACGAAAATGTGAGTAATAGAAAACTTATTGAATATTTTATAATATGCCATTGCAGAGTATTCCTTTCTTCAGATTGAAATTTATACAGAATTTTGCATGTAGTAACAAATATTTCATGTGATTTTGAGTGTGAATGTATTTCTAATTGTTATTTATGCAGTGCTCAATTATAATAAGTTAAAAACAAAAAATTCCATGTGAATTTGTTGTACAAAATCTTTGCGACGTGATTATTTATTCAAGTGGCAGGAATTTACTCGCGCCGTCACCGTGATTCATGCGAAGTCGTCCCATGTCAAGTGTAGGGCAGGTGCAATATTACAGACATGTTTGTTATGAATACCCATTTTTCGCTTTAGTCCACTAGAATCTTGCGTGGCTTGTGAAATATAGCAGATCACATAAGTCTCATAATATGAAGGTTTTGTCATAGGACCTGTGAAATTTATATTACGGTTATAAAAACGTCTACATAAAGCGAAAGAAACATTAGTACAAAATTGAATTCATTTTTTGCAATAATAATAATATGGCAAAGTCCATATTCCATTCCATAGAACAACTTTACACAAAATAATAAAATATAATAATCTATGTATTATTATATTTTAGTCTAAGTACTACTCCTGCTCATAAACGACTACCATCTAACAATTATACAACGTCTTTACACTTTATTCCCTAAGATCGGTGTTCTCGACAATTTTCCAAAGATAAAATTATATTTCTAAGAACTATTTGGATTTATCGTAAATTTCCCGTTGGAAAATAACTGGTTGAAAAGTTAATTAAAGCCGTGGACGGGTCAGCTCCTGAGAGGTTTAAATTATTGCGCTGCTCGTTTTTCACATGGTCTAACTCGCAATGCCAATGAACTTTGTCCATAAATGTCTGATACTGATACCGAAAGAAATGTTAACTATGAAATTAAGAGAGAGATTTAATGATATAAAAATTAATATAATAAAAAATTTAGTCGAATTAATTGATCGTAATCGTAGAGGCTGTAGACAACATGGGCTTATTTCAATCGACTCAACTCAATTAATATCAACCAAATATGTATATTTGTAATTGTATAATTAAATGAAATAAGTGCATAATATATTAAAGTAAAAAGTAAAAAATTATTTATTCTTTAAGACACGTACATCAGTCATAATACATACATTACATAGTGCTAAATACAGTTTCTTAAAGAAAAACGTTAAAATACAGGAAATAAAATCATTGGTTCCCGCACTAGGCAATGCCTGTCCTGCGGGACCGTGAAATGTTTAACATTAGAATTTTATAAACAGAGCGGCGATTATAAATTAAATTTAATTATTATCCAATCAAATTTATTAAAAAAAACACGTAAATGCATTACCACACATTAGGGAAAGAATTCCACAGCGTAACAAAGCGTAGACGTGTCCGAAATGGTCAGGCGCGGCGCAGTTAATTTCACGGAGTATTTGCTAGCCGAACAAAATACCACTTACGGCTTACACCCATACGAAGCAATGTATTAAGGACGAACGTAATTTGTATCAGCCTTCCAAGATGCTTGCTTCTTATGTATTTACTGCTCTAATAAAATTCGATTACACTGCATTCTCCAATTTGCATTGTTACATTTATTGCTGTTTAAATCTCTTAGTCCTACTGTTTTTTATTCCTGAAAATAGATAACTGTAAGTGTTTTGTTCAATGTTTTCTTTTGTGTCAAAGAACAATATTGAAAACGAACAATTGATTGTACAAAATATATTTAGAATATAATATGTATTATTCTCTATATATCTTTTAGGGCCGATTTTTCAATGCCCAGATAAACAGCTAGATAGACTTTATTCTTCAGTTAACAAAATATTCAATTTTTCAATAGACGAATAGGACTTATCTATCGAATAACTACGTTATTTGAGGAATAAATCTATTTGCCGCTCCAACGGCCAGATAGCGCGCTATTCGACGGTTAGGCGTTTGAGTTGACAACTGACGCGTCAAATTTGGGATATTTTCGTATGTCATAACATAGAGCGTAGAATTATCAACAATTAAACCTCTTTCTATATAATTATTATCAATTAAAATCATATTGAAATTGATGTTTTTGATAGTAGATACTGATGACCCTGCCATTGAAAATTTGCCGAACGCTGCCTTTAAGTATGTCGTTTCCATCGTAAAATATAATATAAATTGAAACACAAATTTAACCAAACTCTTTACTCGAATCAAAACAACAATCAACGATCATAGAAGACAAGAGCAATACAAGACAAACTTAAAATGCACTCCTGACGTGAGTCATAATGACGGTTGTTGACAAATTGCAAGAGTTGACTCTATCCCGCTCTAACCTGACTAATTTAATATGTTTGTTTCGCCACTCCGAGAGCAGAGCTGCCAATATGGAAATATTTGGTCAGATAGTTATTCATCAAATAAATCACGATTGAAAAATAGGCGAGCCGTTATGAGTTAGATAAGTAATTGAATAAATCTATTCGAGGGGTAGTTATTAGACTGTTTATCTCGGGATTGAAAAATCGGCCCTTAATAATACAAAGTATTGTTACCGAGACTTGCAAAAGTAGAGGCCATAGAAAACTTGAAAGGATTTAATATTTTTAGATTTTTAAGACCACAACGTGAGCATATGTAGAATAGAAAATTCAATAATAAGATTTGAATCTAACATAGAGAATTTTACAATATCTTACCATTTAAATAGAATATTTATTTAAGGCTAAAAATAAATTCATAGGAAATCGCTCGGTTATCGTCGGTTATCGTCTGCATTTTCAGCTCGCTCAAACCTTAAATCATAGCGGAGTAGCAGAAGGCTATTACCATCGCAGTTTGAATTTATGTGTTACCTATAGTTAGCGAACACCTTTGGAAATTATATTTGGACTGCAGTGCGGCTGAGCGTAAGGAAATAACGTCATTAGCTTTTCTCGTATTTCTTGTACGCAGACATTTATGTGCACCTTCGAGTTACTGCTTTTCTTTTACTAATCGAGCTCAGTTTATAAATTGCAAACCATAAATTTCCTAGCAATAAAATAGGTATATCAGAAAATCTTGGCTCTACGTGGTTAAAAATTGCTTGTAAATATAAATTTATAAAGAATAGAAAAAGCCGCCTCGTGATCGAATTTTTTCTATTCTTTATAAAATTTATATTTATAAAGCATTTGAATGCCATAAAACCAAAAATATCAATTTCAATTGCTTGTAAATTAAACTAATGTGCTTTCTACTTAATCACTTCAAAACACTTATTATATTTGCATAATATTTGTAAAAATGTCTTGTTCTATAGTCAAGTTCTTAATTTTATTTTAAAACCTACAGTCTACAAGGTTTTCAAAAGTCTACAGTGTGTATTTTATTTCCGTATAACTACAAAACCTGGTTGAATAGCAAAATAACATTCACATTTAAATTCGTCGTTTAAATAAAAGTCCCATACAAAGCAACAGGAGTAAAAACAAACTAGATAAATTGTCCCAGATTACCGTAACGTTTTACCTTAACTGACCTCTCTTGTACTTGAACAACCGAAATGTTTTATTTATCCTATACAGCTAACATTTAAATTTATTATCAAGCAAATAGTTTGAAAAGACACAGTATAGAAATATCAAATCGAGTCTTGCATAAAGATGAAGATAATGTTTTTCATGAAATTTAAAAAGGCCATTTATTTAATAATAAGGTGTGATTGTTGCTTCAGTTTTACAGGAGAAAATGCAGCATCTAAAGAAGACAGCCATTACAACACAGCAGCAGCATTAACTGGGTCAAGTTATATTTTAGTGTAACCTGTGGTGGAACTTCAAATTACGTTCCATATCACGATAATATATTTCAAGTCAATATCGGAAGCTGATTTGCGTCTTAAATATTAATCTTAACTTTAATTCTATTTCATTATGATCAGATAGAAATAGTGATACATTTCAACACAAAAGAAACTATAGAAAAAAATAACTGCAGCCTGTATTTAGAAGATAATTACGATTTGTTCCTAATGTGAAACCCAAGGAGTATAGTAGGCCGCGGGCGGGAGAGGCCACGTCTTCCTGAGTTCCGGAGTTCAGATAAACCGCTTCCCTTTCCTGTCCCTTTACCTAGCATCGTGTAACGGACAAAAGACTAAGTATCCGTACACACCTGAAGGGGGGAACTAGCCTCTATGTATAGATACCTACTGACTGAATTTTTATCATTATAAATAGATTTACGATGGGCTTGGTGGATGAAAAGAAAAGTGTTTGTACTGAAAATTTTGTTATTGTTCTGGATGAATAGAGTTGTTTTATATATTATCAAATTACAATCAACTTTTATATTTTTTATCTTGATGAATTTGTAAGTAAATAGTTTTATAAAAGCTATTTGCAAAAAGTCGATAAACAACTTTACAACTCGATAAACTCCCATCTATTTAAATAGAAAATAAATGAAATTATAATCACAGTTGAATTGCCACATGATAAGCATCATTAGAATCCACGCATTTAATATCAGTCGATAAAATGCTATCAATGGTTAGTGCGGCGTGAAATAAAGCCAATGGTTATAATAAATACGAGATATCAGCATACCTTTTAGCGAACGCAAATTCCGAACACAAATTCCCAATTCGCCGTCGGTTTACAGATCTGTTTGACATCCAGCAAACGAATGTAGGAAAAAATAAAATTTTGCTTGAAAACGGGACAGCGCGTCCACGCTCCCGCACGTAATTTAATCTTGTAGCACTTTGACTAAGCCTTACAAAAAATGTACAGTGAAGCAAAACAAATATGTAGTCAAATACAAACAAAGATTTATAAATTATCATTAATTACATTTTTTAAAGTTATTCTTTTTTACAATTATTAATGTTTGTATCGTCTTCGTTGTTTCAGCCGTGGGACGTCCACACATGGTCCACACTAAATACTGAAACTCTACGAAAATTAAGAAAAAAAAATAACTATGCGCATTCATATTCATCGGATTATTTCGTCAGTTCACAAATTAATTGCTTTAGCATGATTAGGACTTATACCTCTAATTGTAATTACTAAACATATCTTTACGTGCACAGAAAATAGTTCCAAATTTTAATTACAATACAAAGGCGAGCTTAATTACTTCGCCAGCCAACCCTCTTCATTATTAGACCAATGAATTTAACCGTCGAACTCAAAGCAATAACTAAAACTAAATACGTTTGTAACAAGTTGTTTGTTGTGTTATCAGCGTCGTGCCAAACGTTCCCTCGCACATACACCGCAAACTTATGCCCGCTCTAATGAAAACTTTGTTTGAGGTGAACTCGACCCTAGGATTTAAATTTAAAAGGTACGTGCGATTCTGTGGCTGCGACTCCGATGCACCAAACAAAATAATAAATATGACCAATGGCATCTTAATGAATGACTAATCGCAACTTTATCGAAATCAATTTATTGTCTTCGAAGAAAAATAATACACGTAGAACTAAACTTAATACACCATAGTTATACGACTACACACGGCAATGACCAGACACCCTACACCTCAATGATTGCTTATTAATAATTATTCACATGTGTTTAAAACGGTCAAATTATAACAATTGAATGAAACAGCAAATACATAATCTATATTCGTAAGCCGTGTTAATGTGTGTACAAAGTAAATCAGTGGAAACAAATGTAGACCATCAGTCAAGGGCTTGGTAGGCCGCTGGGGCCGTCGTTAGTGGTTGAAACCTCTAGCAATAAATCTCGGCGGCGCCGCCTTGAGGACAGCGCCTATAAAACAATCTGCTGATCGGTTTTGTTCTAATTTATTTACCCAAAGTACATTTGCAATGTCATTGACCTTTTGATTCTGAATAATCGCCACACAATACATTCTATCACTGATATTAATATTAATTCAGTGGACAGCTGTACACCTAACACGTACAATATATTAATAATATATACGATACACGCATAACTATAAAATATGATTAAAAGCAAATTTGGTGCAGGTGTCAGGTGGACAACGCAGTTATAAAATCCTAAAAGCCCAGTAAAATGATTCAAATAGATAGATGGGTAGGCAACATTTTTTTAGCTAAAATACAGAACATTAATCATAACGAACGTTGGATATTTTTGTACCGCGTGCATATGCATTGATATAGTGCATATGCATTGAAGAGCGTCCATGCGAGGTATTGAAGCCCAACCGCAAACAAGTGTAGCGGACTTTTAATCTCCCGAGCACCGAACGAGCAGCCCGCACACAAACTAATCGCTGGTTTTATACACTAGCGATTTTTTTAATCGCTACCCAAGCGTCCTAGACGTTCTCATAAGCTTCTATAGTACAGTATGGACTGTGGGGAAAAGTGTGCGACCGTTAGGGGTAAGCAGTATTACAGGACTGGACAATATAATAGTGACCTCGCAATATTTTTTTTTATTTTTAATTTACACGGCTGACGGTCCCTTTTTCTAGATTAAAAACTTTTTCTAAAAATTTCAATAATCTCAAAAATTTCGTACCTAATTAATATTAATACACAAGATTCCATTTCTTTATTATAAGTGAATTATATGAATGTAGATGTAGATAAATAGAACAAGAAATAAGAAACCAATATTAAAAAAATCAATTTGTCTCTTCCACCAATAGCTTGTGCATTAACTGAATAGATTTAGAGCATACAATAATGAAACGTCTATAGTATTTCGATCTAAAACTCATATACATTCAATAAAACCGAGACAAAGATTTTCAGTGAGCTAACCAGACATTTCCTATTTCCCTCTCTGATTGCATCTGCGGTTGGTCTTCAGTCTTTACACTTTTTTTATCCGCTCCTGTATATGCGACGGGAAAATGAATGCTTTTAAAGATATTGTTATTTGCATTCACATTATCTGTTGGTTTTATTTAAACAAGTAATTATTTAGAGCAGGTAATATGAAATGCAGGTTAGTTAAAAATGCACACTTATCATAAATGCGAATTCTATCGTTCTATCCGTCTCATTGTCTGTTACTCTTTCACAGAAATATTAAAAATATTTTCAGTATAAATTATGTATTTATTTATTTATTTACAGATATCTATCATCATAGTTTTTTTTAAATCTACACTGTAGGTATTATTTCGATATTTACACGAACCAATTTAAATTTAATACAACAAATCTGCAAAATCTCAACAGAATGCCATATATTATGTTGAAAGAAGGATAACCATTACAGTGAAAAAACTTGCCATTTATAAAAAAGTTACCCTTTCGGTCACCATAACAAGGGGTCTCTTTGTTATAGTGCTGTAATACAATTAATAACTCAATGAAAAAGAGCTCATGACCGATATATGAATAAAGTCGGAAGCGGGCAACATTTTAATATATTTCAAATTTAAATGGATATGGCAGTCGCGGCCGTAAAGCCTGGCAATGGGACGTATGGCGCTCACTAATCATACTTTGCTTTCTGTTTTATTTCGTATTTCCATTACCGTATTTCAAAAGGTATTGACATATGAGACGTTTTTACGAGTTACACCAAGTTTACCGTACGGAATATTAACTTTGAACATTTCCTTTGTAGAACAAATAATCTCCGCCTACTTTTCATCGCTTGTTTTTCAAGTTTTCGTTTTATTTTAGCCTATATAATTTTCTTTGGATACTTCGTAGTTCATAGCAGAGTAGAGTCTTAGGGATGTACATAATTATTGCTCCACGGAATTCTATCAGTTTTTTATTAAAATGTACTTCGGTATAATATTATCAACATGTAATACATACCTCCTTCGATTAATTTTAAACATAAATATCTAAACTACTATGCTCATACATACTATAATCTAATCATTTAATAGTTCAGAAACAAGGCTTTAAACCAGCCGGCAAATCGGATTCAATCCGTTTATTGCCAGTAATTTTCAAAGTGCAGCTCATTAGAAGTACTCATCTTTCCAGTATTACCCCTTGCAACATAAACTGTGAACATAGAGATCTAGAGAGATGCCAATCGCTTGCGCTGAGTACGAAACCGTGTCTCATAAAAAATTTACGCACACAACTGCAATAAACAAAATCAAAACAATACTTCGCGTTGTGTGCGTGTCATCACACAAAAATATGAGAGCGACTATTCGTTCGCACACTAGATTGTAAGTGACGTACGTATACAGCACCGCTACAGTTTGTTCTCTTTTTGTACATATTGCTGCGACACCGGCCCCGCCCCCTAACCATATCTCCCTTTAGTTTCTGTGATCTGTGACTGTGAATTACTAAGCAATTAAAATGCTATACCCTACAGACCTTCAAGGGAAACTCAACAAATTTTCAGTAATTTAGCCGACCGCAATTGCTTATGTCGATAACAACATTATAATTCCCTCAAACACTACACAAATTCTTCAAAATGATACTTTAATCACTTTATATTGCCTCCTACTTTGGGTTCCTCTATTAGGGTCTCAGTATCCACAATATTATTTGATTTACATTGCAAATTTAGAATTTCTAAATTTACGACCTTGGTTTAAGCTGTAGATCGTAAAACTTGTTTCAGAAACAACTAACGATGTTCCATTACTATAGATAATTCAATTTTCATATAATCATGCGTTAAACAAATACTCTAGTCTCTATTTGATTTATCACTGCTAATAATTGTGATATTATGTCATAAAAATATCCCTATAATTTTTTGTTCAATACGATTAACATTTACTTAATTTAATAACGATAAATACGTGAAAAACGTATTGTATCAGCGTCATAAGCACGTGGCCGGAAGGGTTGTTTTCCAAAAGGCAACCGACGTAAACAAGGTACAACTAATATAATAAATAATGTATGTAGCCCAAACACCGAAGTTATCCGTGCCATATCGAGAGGGATCAAGGTACATTTTCATGATCTTGCGGTTTGCGATACTAGCTTGTTAATATTAGTTTATAACCCTCTTACCGCATTGTGTACAAGATTTACAAATACCTCCTCAATTCTCTATTTAAGGTAAACTAAATATTTTGTATCGCTTATTCGCTTCACGTGCAGACAATTTGCAAACGTTAAAACAGTCTTGATGAGTTGCCAGGGTTTCATGTTTCATATGCGATAGATACTTAATCTTATAATGCTGTATTTAACTTTGTGATAATGTTATTCTAATAATAATCAAGATACGCTTTTTGACTACACTATAATGATGATAAAATTGACACAACTCGATATTTTGTATTGCGAAATTCACCATCGAAGAAAGAAGAGAATAAGTTACGATGATGAATATGCAACTGTTCATGTTATTTTTAAAAAGTAATAATCACTGAAGCGAACACATATGTTTCTGTACAAATATTTTGAATAGTTTCCTCGCGGAAGAAACTACGAAGAACGAGATTATTTTGTGTATTGTACCTCGCAAAACAATATCGTACGAAGGAACAGAATATATTTATTCAAATGGCTAAAGAAAATAGAAACTACACCGTTGTTCGTAATAAAATCTTTCTTATTTGTATTTATTGTATTTACAGTAGTATTGTAGTCATAGAGATTTGGGTTAAAATATAACTCCGTCAAGAATAGTCGACGGAGCGTTGGTAATTAGAGGTTGTTAAAAGTTTGCTGCGACTAAAAATGTTTCAATTTGTCGAGATCGTCAAACTAAAAAGCAAAGTAACGTTTGTAAGCCTGCAAAAAGTCGGCGAGGTTCAGTTGTGGTGACCTCTCATTAACAGTGACTGAGCGGTCGTTGTCATGTCGTGGGTTGAGTCCTGGCAATTTGTTCGCCCTTAACGAATTCGCTCAAGTAATGCTTTTCATAAATTAATTTCATTTTACATCGTTCCAGTGTAAATGCTTCACCCTGTTTGTCAAGTTGTTATTATGATGGAAATCGTGTCTACAAATAGAACCCATACGGTTTTTTAATGACTACTTATTGTTGTTGTTATTATATTATTATGAGTTTTGATGGAAATGATACTGATTTAGGTATTCCTATGTAGATATTTTATAAATTAAATAGAATTCAAAAAATACAATTGTTGTTATACAAAAGGGGTATGAACATTTATAATTACAACCTAGCACTTTATAATAATACTAAATTAATAAAAGATTTAAGTATTACATTTTGATAATAGTCAAGAAAAAAAAATGTGTTTAAGCAGAACCTTTTTTCATTTAGCTGTATTTTTATTCAATCTTAAAGCGATTTCAATTGAGCAGGTAAACGAAAGGAATCAAGGAGCTCGTGGAGACGCTTGTGACGTAGATCATTGTCTAAGCACAATTGAGGCACAATATTGCTGTAACAACATGGACGGATGTTTCCGCTTGATGCATTTTTGATGTTTTTCTGATGTGGGTCTATCGCGCCGTTCTATCTAAATGTGATGAATATTCAACGCGTTGGTTTTAGGTAGATACGTTCAAATTAACTCGATTTTATATTTATTGCCACTGTGGTTGCATTTATCTATGATCTATGTCGGCGAGTTGACGGGATAGTCCGATTTACTATCATTGAGATAATATTAATATGGAGACGATACCGCCTACATCACTTATGTTCCGCTCAACATACGCCATCTGGCGTAACTGCACTCAGTCGCTTGCTCGCTCATTGGCGCGAACGTCACGCTCATTTTTTATTTGTTTTAAAGTGAAACGCATCAAATATGCCTACATCATTGGCGCGAACGTCACGCTCATTTTTTATTTGTTTTAAAGTGAAACGCATCAAATATGCCTACGTGTGTGTTACGATATTGCACAAATAATACAAATAATACGGAAAAGTGCAAACGAATAACTTTTCATCAGTAAGTAACTAGATAATAATTTTTAAAACTTAGTTAGAGCAAAATTTTTGGCGGGCGACATTTTGCGTCATTTGTCATAGATTAAAAATTTAAGATATGACATTGGGCATGAAATAAGTGTTGTTAGTAATATTTGCTGGCGTATATTTTTATAGTATAAAATAATAATTTTACATATTTAGAAAAGCATAGACTGGTTGTTAATTGAAAAAAGGTGAAATCATGAAATATGAAAATCAATTACTTAATCACCAATTTTTTTTTTGTTAATTGATTTTAATCAAGTTTTTAACTGATATTGTATAAGCTACTGACTTGAACGTATAATTGAATTATTATTTATTTTTCTGCACTAATATTATAAAGAAGAAAACTTTGTTTGTTTGTTTGATTGTAATGAATAGGCTAAACTACTGGACCGATTTTGATGAAATTTGGCACAGACAATCTTTAGACCCTGAGAAAGAACATAGGCTACTTTTTATTGCGAAATATGTACCACGGGCGAAGCCGGGGCGGACCGCTAGTTCAGAGATAAGTAATTAATATTTTTTCTATTCAAGGTTTCCATGTCTGGGCCATGAAGAAAGGGAAAAATGGGTAAAATTTGTCCAAAACAACCGCAGTGAAGAAACCTGGTTACCATCCGATAGAACTTGCGTCTGTTCATTGCATTTTCGCGATGAGGATAAATATACCACAAAAGCGGGAAGGCGTTTTCTAAAGAAGTCTGCTGTTCCTTGTATTGATGTTAGTAATAATAATAAGCGCTCCATCTTAGGCCACATCTCAGCTTACCATCAGGCGAGATTGTGGCCAAACGCTCCCCTATTGTACAATAAAAATAAAAAAAATAAAAAATTTTACGGATTTGTATAACAAATAAAATATTATTTTAGCCATCACTAACATTATTATTATTATATTTATTTTAGCCGAAGGTGTGCTACAATAGTACTGGAACAATACAAGCAATTTCTGAGCCGGGAACATGTTCTGAGGATGATGAACTAAATAAACACAATTTTTACACGGCTTTTATTTTTTTTTTTTCTAAAAAAGGCTCAATTTGTAAGGAATGAAACTTCCCATAGCCCTGACTGAACCTAAAACCCGAAAAAAATTAAATTATTCCATATGACGTCACTATTTACATCATCCTATATTATATGCCAGATATTGTTAGCCCCGCGTAGTAAAGTCAGTTTATACCTAAAATAAATATTAAGTAAGTACAAAGAAAATTTCAAGTCAACGTGCATGTAAGGAGTGGCACCCAATAAAATAGACAGAATGAAACAAAGTGTCGCCTCTATAGCGGTGAGTCAGTGACATCGCATAATCTATGACTGTCTAGCCGTCATTCGCGCGCCCCGCGCCGCCGCGCTTGGCGCACAGATTTTGTTCGTGGTGTGTGCTATCATATATGTATCTCAATGTTTACTATACATTCATCTTTGTATGTACCTGTGTTATTGTATGGATTTATTTATCTTTGATTGTTTGCATATTCAATATGAAATATTATTACATGATAAACTTAATATATTTATAACATGGGTTCTTGTACAAAACCTGGGATGTTACATATTATTGGAAGCATTATTGATAAATATTATTTCATATTTTATTAACTGTAAGAGATATGATAATTTGTATATATGTAAGTATAAGCGTTTTCGTTCCCTCAATTTCAAGCTTTAATAAATTTTCACGATTACGATCACCTTAAAAATATATTATGATTAAGGCAAGTCTTATCTATACTTTTGCCATTATTTTTAACATTTCACGAGGACAACAGTATCCGAAAGAGCCCATCAAATAAAAAGACCTTCTGTGCATAGATAAAGGACGTTCGACTGTCGTCAACTAAATTGAATTTTGTTGGGATAAATTTACCATCAAATGAATGTTTAACGTAGGTATACTTTCAATTTACGGAAGAGCTTTTTGAATTGATTAAAAAAAGGTTAACCTTTGTCAGTATCATTTTTCTTATCGATATACTTAATTACAGGTACAATTTTAAACAAATTAAACGTTATGGCATTAAAACATTCAATAGAATTATAGAGACGATTGTTTTTATTTTACTTGTATTTTTATACATATTGTTTCAAAGAGCAACTAAATATTCCACCAAGTATCTTACCAAGGGCAATTGGATAACCTTAGTTAAGTTAAGTTCAAGATTAATGTTATGTACGCACATAAATGTATAAAATGTTTAATAATATAGGTAAGTACAACGTTTTCTCCATAAATTGCGTTTTAAAAGTGTTGATATATGTTCATATTAAAAATTCGTGTATATCACCAGATAAATGTTCATGTACCTATACGAAAACATGATAAGCATAAAATATAAAAACAGTGTATAATCTTGCTACGATTAAAGGCGAGCTGGAGATACTATAGCAATGCAATAACAAAATGCGAACAACGCAAACGTTGTGAACATAAATAAGCTTGTGTAGTGTGATTTATTTAATCTTCTTTCACAAACGCGGGACTGTTCTTTATTTTTCTAATTCATCTAAACAATCTGTGCAGGTGCAAAGAGGGACGACAAACGGTCGAAGAGGGTCGCATTCAAAACATGATGCATCAAGAGCTGAGTCAACCAGCCGCCGCCGCCGCTCCCTATTTACACTATGAATCTGAAATTTCAATACCGTGGCCTGTCCTTCGATTTAAATTGCACTGTTTAATGGTACTCCGTAATTTCGCTTACCACAGATTAAACGAACTTTATGTACTCTGTGACAAAATTAACTCTTTGGATTGGTACTAGGTTAAGGGCCGATTTTACAATCCATGGTTAAAACTTATTCGCCCAATAAAGCATTACACGATAACATTAAAATGTCACCCGTAAACTGTCAAATACAGGCAAAGAATACATTTTTGAATTGGTAGTTTAATACGTTATTCGACGAATAAGTACTAAGCAAGGATTGAAAAATCAGCCCTTAGAGTTATTGACGTCACTTGCTTTACACTTTCAAATATTATGTATAGTGTGTATGTTAATAAAGAATAAAAATATTTATTTTATTATTTACCAACTTATTTGTGAAACATTCATATAATGAATATAAAATTTGTTGGGTTATTGTAAAGTATTGAAAATGCAAGTATTTTCCGCAAGAAAATCAAATTAAATATAAATAAATAAGACTGTATATTATTATATAACAACAATAATGCTATCAATAGCCAGATAATATTCCTTGCAGCATTAGCAAGGACATTGATGCAGCATTATCGCCTTGTATATTTGTGGCCGTGTAATCAGAGACGTTGCAAATAAATGGGGGTAGTTAGCCGTGCACCGTAGAGGGCAGTATCCACGATTTATGAGTACCGTCCGACGTTGCTTGGCGTAACCCACGCCTTACCTGCGATATTGTTTTTATCCCAGACGTTATCGACAAAATGTAGCTGTGTTCGTAAGCTATTTTAAAAATACTCTATATAAAGGTTAAAGAACCCTAATACAACGTTGGTATCGTTGATCGACGATCAACGTTGATCGAGACTCTGTATATAATAAGGTTTTTTCATACCTCGATATTCTTTGTTGCAACTATCATGAGATTTTGTATTTTTCGTAATTGAGCTGCTTTAGTGTAAAAAACTTTTTACAAATAATTTTTAGCATTTATATTTTAAACTAGCTTCCGCCCACGACTTTGTACGTGCATCCCCGTTTTTCCCCGTTCCCGCAAGAATTTCGGGAAATCCTTTCTTAGCGGATGCCTACGTCCTAACATCTACCTGCATGTCAAATTTCAGCCCGATACGTCCAGTGGTTTGGGCTGTGCGTTGATAGATCACTATATCAGTCACCTTTGAGTTTTATATATATAGATGTAATAATTTTCTTTTAAATTACTTGCAGACGATAAATAATCAAAGCAATTATTAGACTGGTTTTAATCAAATAAAAATTATAGCAAAACTCATCGTCGCATTTCTATTATCAAAGAATATTATATTTTCAGTATTAAAGCGTAAAATATTTTCTTGACACTTGTTTCTTTACACTTGTTTACACAATATCTGACAATATTAACAGTTGTCTGCCCATGTCATTGAATGCCCTGTGCCCAGTGGAGCTTGAATGTTTTTTTTTTTTTAGTTTAATAACACTGAATAGCACATGAAAGCTTAGCGCTTTTCATAGACTTTTTCAAATTTTATAGCATAGTTTCATATTCTATTATATAAAATTGATAAAAGTGAACACACATTGTGAATATTACATTTCAATCTCGCAGGGTCCACGGTCATCATCCGATACCATTCGATTACATGCGGTCCGTGGAATAGTTTCAACCTATAACCAATATGTTCTCATTTTTACTGGCACGGCCTCTGATTGAAATTTATAATTGTTTCATCTTTCTTACAACCGCAAAACCGATGCGTCAGAGTGAAGCCTTGAAATTGGAATTTGCTGACGAATGGCTTTTCTTCTTTTGTTTTCTACTTCAAATATTATGTAGGTACTGTACATATTGAGAATATCGTTTGTGGAAACGTAGTTTAAAAATGAGTATTTAAAATACCATCGTTTTCTCATTAAGTTTAACAATATGAATTTTAATGGATTTGATACAAATCTAAACTACAATAAAGTGATAGAGCGTTGTTGGAAATCTACGCCTGAAAGTGGAGACCGCAGATAACTATCGCAAACTTCGTCTAATCCTTTCTCCGCCCTAATCGTTTCAATCCTTTTAGTGAATACAATTTATAATTGACATTTATAACAATTAATTGGTATGATATGACAAATAACACTTCCTGAAATATTATCGATTTACTAAAAAGTATTAATGGTTTGGTCAATCGCAAGAGTCACAAACAACATTCTCAATTAGTTTAAATCAGTCCTATGGGCACATACCTACTTACACATTAATACATACACACACACATACACATTTAATATATTATGTATGAATATAAAGTGCTGCGTTAACCGTAGGTAATTGGTAATTAAATAAGATCGTTTCTACAGAGTGTCGAGAGCATAATAAAGCTTTAAAATATAATTATAAATCATTATAATTTTTGCTTATGCATGTTAAATACGGTACGCACTCGTAACTCATCATTATATAATTTGTTTAAGGATATTGGAATGGATGTTATACCCGTACGGAATTTATTGTAGATAGTAATATTTCAGTTTCGCAAGTAAAAAATCTGTTATTTTAAAATCATTTTGCTTGAGATTTATATTAATTTTTTCTCAAATAAAAATGCAAGCATATTCTCAAATGGAATAGCTGACTAATATTTAAAACAGACGCATAGATGCCTAATGCTAGTCAGCTATTCGAAGCGCTCGAAGTAAAATGTTAATTTCAGAACGAAAGAACTTTACATATCGGTACATTATAATAATTAAAAGTTTCACGTAGGAAAGCAGCTAATTAAAGCGACGTTACTCGATGCACGATGTGAAAGCAATTACTCTAGTACCAGTTATATCTATTCTCATAGGAGATGCTCGCTTTAGTCGCTACTACATATTTTTAAAGCTTTTCTAATTAACTTTTTAATTTTTGAAAATATACTTAATCTTAGCTAATGTAAATTATAGCGTAATATTATAGTTATACGATCTTGATATTATTTCTTGTAAAGTAAAGCTTCCTTTACAAAAAGCTAAGTATTTCTTAAAGCTTAAAAGTAAAACTTATTTTACTTTGAAAAACAAGCCTTAGCATGTTTTTATCATCATTGCGAAAGTTTTAGTATAAGATAATATTTAATAAGAGCATCAACTTACATGATGGTTATGCCCAGATACCATACAACCGCCTTTAGAGGCAGCTTTGTATAGGTACAACGCAACTAAGTGTTGGAATAATCTATACCGCCGCCGCTACGTGAGTCAATGTCTAAAAATTCTTTTAAGCATAAATATAAAAAACATTTGATTAACGAATTCGTCGGAAAACCTTAGTTGCGTTGTATATAACGGAAGCAAAGCCAAAAGACATTATTATTATAATATATACGTATTATATAGTATGCAATATAGTTGTATTCTTTTAATTCCTTATACATATTTATAAACTGTGGTTATTTACTGTGTATATCTTTATATATAAAAATGAATCGCAAAATGTGTTGGTAAGCGCATAACTCGAGACCGGCTGAACCGATTCCGATAATTCTTTTTTTATTATATTCCTTGAAGTACGAGGATGGTTCTTACGTAGAGAAAACGTAAATATGTACCACGGGCGAAGCCGGGGCGGACTGCTAGTATATATATATATATATATATATATATATATATATGTATGTATATAAGTATATGTATTTCACAATATGGGTAAAATAATCGTAATATATTATATTCTATACATGCAAACATATATAATTATTTTATTTCTTAATTAATTGTTTAATTAACAGCAGAGAGAGACACTTTAGACTTAAGCGTGTTGTTTTGTCTTTAGACTTAAGCTATGCTGACCATATCGGCATAGCATATGCTGAGTGGCCTTACCCTTTAGGTCGCCAGTCGCCACACAAATCATATTCTTAGTTTTAATTTTTATGTTTGATTATATTTAAGAGTGTATTTTGATATTGTTTCTTTTTTTTTTGTTTGTGTTGGTGGTGGTAATTTGGTGTGCCTAATAAAATTTATTTTATTCTTATTCTTATTCTTATTCTTAATATTATATATATTCTTAATATTATTATTACTTCTCTTTCATATAATGAAAAATAATTTTTCTAATATATAAGGTATTTGCTTTCAGACGCGTGGGGTCAAGGCAGACACAATTAAGTCTTTTTTCGCAATTTTTTTACACATACATACAATATTATACACCTACCTGTGTGAAATTATCCAAGCAAAAGTGTAGGTTTAAACCTACATTAGTCGATAAGAAAGAATCTATTTGTAACTTATATTTTTTGATAAAAAAAGTCACACATTAAAAAGGATGAACATTGTATTCATAGAGTCAGTAACATTCATAAAATTCATCACGAAACGTTCATAATGAGAAAAATGTATCCATTGTAATCTATCAATGCAGATTTTTAATACCACGCCAAACAAATCACGGTCAGCCGATTCCAATATAACTGTATGGATGATTATCGAATGATCAACGGCGAGATTTCATCCCAGCCAATGTTCATTCGTTCCTTTCGATTGGCAATCGACATGAGCGGTAGAGCCTTCTGCAAATACAATAGCGAATGCATTGGGACTCGAATGGGAACGATTGAACCGCGAACGAAGATGAGAGCTGAGTAAATAATAACATATTTTCCTCTTGATTTTTATAAGCGAGGACCGTGGTACTGCGTAGCATCGCTGTTTAGTGCCTGTATTCAATGGAATCTGTTCTTAAAGAAGATAGGAGCTTATTACTTAAATTAAACACTCACTGATATTATGCAATAGGTACAAGTAAAATTGCAAAAATTATGATCAAGTGAAAAAAAGATACATGCCTACGATAAAAGGACATACTTTAAAATAAACATTGTATTGTATAAGCGATTACATATAACAATAGCAATACATAAAAATTCCATCTGTTATAATTCTCACACGTACTTAGCGAAGATTTTTCGAGGTGTTCGCGATATGTGTTTTTAAATCCTTTTCGTAATAAATTATTCTACCCGGCTTGAGTGCATGGAGCGGGAAAGATCTTTTTGTATTTACACTTATAGAGCAAAGTGTTTTCACATTTGTTTTGTGGGCACTCATTTTTTTATCTTTCTATACGATGTTTTTACAAACATATATTTAATAGTTTTCATTTATAAAATATATGAACAAATACGTAGGTTTTTATAGAGCTTTACTAATCGTTTTAATAACACGTCACAATATTAAAAATACTTCCTTATAATGAAATACAATCTACACACTCAACTATATAATCACAAACTAAAACTTCTAACATCAACCGAATTGTTGAAATGTTAAAAAATCTACATTACTTAGATTTATCGAAAAAACCATCAGATTCTCGATAAAGTATCACATCTTCGACCTATCTCTACACGCTCTTAGAAAATTGCCGTCTTCATTTCTGATCATCGATCATATGTGTGACGGGAAAAAGGGCCTTTAATTCTGATGGATCGAAAATGTATTCATTACACATGACCCTATAATTTACTGTCATGCTGTCTATTATTGGGAAAAATACACATTCACAAATTTATTTCAAATCTGAGTTTAAAAATAGAAAGTTAAAAATATATTTTTATTTTAAGCCTGACGTAATTACTATTCGGAATTACTATAATACAGGTTGTAAAAATCCCGAAAGATAATGTATAAAAAAGAAAATGGTTAAAGAGAATTTCCCGGTAGCCCTGTCTGAAACTGTTTCAATTTCACGGGGTGTTTGCTGGACGTCAAAGACGCCCAAAGGTGTCGTTTCACTGAAGGCAACGTAAACTTGTAGGATACTAACGTCTTGAAGCTGAGAATAAAACTGAAAGCTGGCTAAAACGATTTCTACGTTTAAAGGACAAAACGTTATTTTCTATATTTCTTCTATTAACCAAATCTGTTACAAAAATGCTTAATCTACGCGAACTATTTATAAACTAGTCCTTAAATGGATTTGGATACGCATCCCTTCATTTCACCCGCATCATTACTCATTTTGACGAATCATTCGTATAAATCTCTCTTCCCTAAGCCCATTTACAACAACTAAGATATGTGGAAAATATTATTTTGAGGCACATTTACATCGAAGTCTAAGTGCATCTTCCGTTTCTCTAAGTACTAAAATCATGCTTCTACGAAAAAGTTATAATGGTTGTTAAGATACGGTGCAAATATGTCAAAGTTTGTTGCAACCCAAATAAAGTTCAACTTGTATGACGTGGCTAACGCGAGCTTTTACGTTAAAGTGTGCGAGTAGCTTGTATTTTAGTTATTTACGGGGAACTGTCAATTTTATTTCATAATGCTTTATGTATGAAGGTGAATTTCTAAACACTTATTGGGTGTACAGGTTTTTAAATAATTAAAAAAAATTACACATGTTATCACACAAATATTCACGTATAAAGAAACAACGTATTCATGTATATACTATCAAATGAAAACACTAAAGTCTTTGTCTCGACTCGATACTGAAAAACACAGAACAAAAGAACGAACGATAAATGTCAATTTGTCGTCTCTTATTTAAAACTTTAAACATCGCTAAAACACGTGAAAATATTGGCGTGGAGCCACTAGGGTACACAATTCCACTCCATCCTTAGCTAGTGTCTGAGTGCAAAGGCGTGTCGGGGCGCCGGACGGAGTCGGCCTCCGTGAAAATTCAGCGCCCGCCGGAAAATATGGCCGCTGATGGAACCTTAATGTTTCCGACTTGGAACGGCTACTTGCGGTCAGCCACGACAGCCTTCGAAACGCTCCCTATAAAACTTGCTACATATTGTTTCGTTTAGGAAACATTTATGTGCTCCACGACACTGTAACGCTTTTAGGCTTAGGTATACAGAGGAAATTTAAATTCAATTTGTTCAATACATAATTTATACTGAGTACAAATAGTATGCGCTTATTTTACGTATGTTTATTAGCCTGTGTCTGTTTCAGGAAAAAAATATTATAACTATGCACTGGACTACGTTGAAGCTAAAAAAATTTATTGGAAATACTTATCAACATAACAGTGCAATAAAAAAGTAACTATGACTATAATACAA
The DNA here is from genome assembly GCA_029959065.1 of Colias behrii. Classification (NCBI taxonomy): domain Eukaryota; kingdom Metazoa; phylum Arthropoda; class Insecta; order Lepidoptera; family Pieridae; genus Colias; species Colias behrii. Next base: position 6,468,072 of record JARWMC010000005.1, on the reverse strand, counting down.
TCAGTCATATCAGCAGTGTATCTAGCAGTCAAAGAATCCTACTCTCTGGATATTAAATATGCACACAAACACAAAGTCAAGTATGATAGTGCCTCACAAATAATAGCTAATTAAATCGTTTGTATAAAGTGTCGCAGCTGTGACTCGCCGATGTGAAAGATCTAGTAATTAAGTGCTGAAAGTTAGTGATGTTGGTATATTTTTGAACGTCGTATTTGAGTGTTTAGCGCCAGTTAAGGATCACAGTTGATATGAACTCATGACCTCATTAGTAGACGCACACACAACCGGACAGGCCAGACGTGTGACTGACATGACATACGAAATGATTCGCCTGCCACGACGTTATCTCAAAAAGGTGCTCATTTGGACCGAGTATTTGATATTGCACCAGATATGAACGAAAAGTATAAATTACATTAACTATAATATCGTTCAGTATACTCAAATTGAAAGTTATTAATGTTACGTCTGTTGTTTGATATTCTATACTATTTTTTTTATACAACTGTCTGTAAAAAGCTCGTCTTCAATAAAAAACGTGGTAGTCAAAACAAATTTTAATGTAATTACGATCTAAAAATTCTTTCTAAAATTAACTTTAATCAAAATAAACAACAATGGTTAATAAGAACTGATTGCTTTACTTTCAGCTCACATGTTTTCGGTTTCATGGACAATAAAAAATTCCGATCCACTCGAGGGCCTCGCTCAAGGGTTGAAAGCCACTGAATTCATCACTTCATGTTTTGATCTGCCGAAATATTTATACTCTTTATCGTAAATTGAGTTGAACTTTATCAGTTTATTGGTTCAGAGGATAAGGTTTATTATTAAATAAATGGAATAACGATGTTATTTTATTTAATGAAAACATATTTATTTAATCATAAACAATAAACGTTTAGTTTTAATGAATGTTGATGAAAGTATTTTGTATCTAGCTTGATTAAAAGTACTTTTTGAAGCATATGTTAATTAGTAAAAAATGGAAAATAACGAATAAGTACATCAAATTAAGTGAATGGATTCATATCGTAGCCAACAATAAAACAGAGCAATCTCCGCTTCCTTCCACCTGTTAATATTGATGTGGACGTAAAAATATTGCGCAGTGGTAGCACAAACATACAGATTGGCATTTCACGGTTTCTTTTTTAGTGCCGAAACTCCGGGAAACAATTTCTCAGAAATGATACCGCCGGGTGAAATAAACCGTAACACCAAGTGAGGAAACCGTAAAAGCGATTCCCTGAAAATTAACTCAATCGACGCCTTCCAATGAAAAATGTATTACACGCTTCTAGAAGAATTAACCAACAGCTAAAAACTATTAAACGTATGAAAGAAAATATCAGGTACGAATAACGTCTTACTCCTATATTAGAATAATAATACCACTTGCCTAATTTGTATTAGAATTTGATAATGAAATTAGTTACCTTATGTTGCTCAGAGGATCTAATGATAATTGGGTGAAGAGGATGTTGTGCTATAAAAGTGTATATAAAAAATTTGCAATGTTTGTTTCAACAATAAACACAAATATAGTCACAAAACATAAAAGTCCAGTAGCAAAAAAGGAACGCCAGAAATAATCATACTTCGTATAATCTCGCACTGAACAAGTCGCTCAACACAAATTATTTAAAGTTTTTATAAAGTGAAAAGTCGAAAATTCATCTAGTTAAGAGCAAAATGAGATTCCCGAGACCACAGTGAGGCGATCATCAACACTTATTAAAAGAGGATTAACTCGTTTAAAGTACGATTGAACTTCTGCCTTAGACTTCAATGCTGAGTGGCAAGCGAGCACAAACTTTGTTACCCTGGGGTCGGGATCCCTTTATTCGCTACATTTTGATTATTTTTAATAATATTCTTTGACGTGTGTCATGTATTACACATTTTTTGATCACATCTCGACTATTTTTGTTCGTGACTGCTGATATCTCATGTTTATATTTAGGTATTTTTAAGTGCTTCTTTTGGATGGATGGTTCGGATATTATGATAGAGGATTACCTCGTGATCCCCAAAATATCATTAACACAAAGGTCAAGCCTACAGATGCACAGTCGCACAGAAGTGTATTGTGAAAGAAAAAATCGTTCACAATACACATGGAAATTATTATTATACAAGCAATTATTGCTGTTTGTTATTTATTTTGCTCTGCTACCATAATACAATAACAATAGTTAAATACATCCTGAGTACATACCTGAAGTCTCGTGCGCTGCTTCCATAAATATGTGGTGTGTCGGTCAGTCAATAAAAAAAACAAAACTATATTTACGGGAATAATTTAAATTACATAAGATAAAATAAAAGGAAAAGAGACAATTTAATGTATATAGTCACCACTGCTGCCAGGCACACGACGTCGCCATTACACTTCACTTGTCACATAAAACTCGCGGTCAGCGCGTGATTACTAATATCAATAAAAAGTACAATTAACAATTCCGCGGGCTGATTTTACTAATTTACTACGTGGTCAGCACGTAAAACAATCGACGACACGCTCCGATGCGCGCGTATGTAACTTCCGAGGCGGCCGATAACAACACTAAATACACGACTTCACACTAGCGGCGCGGTTGGCGGACCCCGATAGAATGCGACAATAACCGAACGCGAACCCCGCTCCGTCGCCAATTGAATACATCGCGTTTCCGCTATCAGTGTGACCATTTAAATATTTTATCTATTCCGAACATTCCCCCGTCCCAGTCAGGCAAAACCTGACTGAGTCCAAAACCAGAGGATAAGGATAAAACCTACATAACGGGCAGCCGCGATAAGCCCGCAACGGCTCTTTTAAGGACAAAACCCCCTACCAGGACCTCTGCAACTCGCGGAACACCGTCCGCGCCTAGGAACAGCCGCAAAATTCGACCACGTCTCCAAGACAGTGGGGGCACATTCGTCTCCTTAACCAGGACGAGGTCACCGACCTTTGGTGGATCCGCTTTATCTGTCCAGCGAACACGCTGCTGCAACAAATGAAGATATTCTAAATTAAACCGTTTCCAAAAACTCTGAGAAAGTTGTTGCAGCAGTTCAAAACGTGAGAGCCGATTAACCGGAGTATTCTCAAATGGATATTCAGGGAGCGCATTAAGTGGACCCCCAATCAAAAAATGTCCTGGAGTCAAAAGCTCCAAGTCATTTGGGTCCGATGAAATAGGACATAGTGGCCTGGAATTAAGTACAGCTTCAATTTACAAAATACCGAAGGTGAGAACCGTTTCACCTAACTCCCTATCTAAAGAACGAAACCGCATTAATAAAAATCTAAATTCTGTGCAGGCTCCCTTATAACCGAAAGGATCTTCAAACGCGGGAGAGACTCAAAAAGCTTAATAGAAGCTTGAGGGCAACAATTCTCTGGTTGGAGCAGCCAACCAGGACCCTACCACAACGAATGATTCAATAAAACTGGAGCCTCACACCGCGAGATGCACAATCAGCGGGATTAATATCCCCTGGCACATGTCTACACTCTAAAACAGCAACCGATTGCTGAATTTGCGAATCCCGATTCGCAACAAAAACCTCCAATGCATGAACTGATGCTTGCAACCATGCAAGAACAATCCGACTATCAGTCCAAGCGAAAATTCTTCTAATATTAATATTTTGACCTAACGTCGATTTAACGTGATTAAAAGTCTGTCAACTGGTAACGACGATCCTCTGGATGAATAACAGTCTGTCTATACATCATTTTAATATCCGCAACAAACACAACCTGATGCCTACGAAAATTTGTTAAAATATCACCAATATCCCGATGCAACTTAGGACCCGAATGCAAACATTGATTTAATGATATGCCATTAGAGCTGGGCGCAGAGCCATCAAAAACTACTCTTATTTTACCACCCTTAAACACCGCATGATGTGGAATAAAGTAGTGCTCCTGCGACCTCCAATCAAAATTAGAAACAGACATATGTACGAGCTCTAAATACTCTTGCATAAACTCAACATACTTGGTACGAAACGCCGAATCCCTCTTCATACGTCGCTCCATAGATGCTAACCCTTTTTCAGCTAGCATTCTAGACTGACCTAATGGAGGACGAGACGGTAGAAAAGGTAACCTCGTGACAAACCTACCCGAACAGAGACGACCTGTATTATTCTGGAAGAACAGCTCACATTCCAGATGCTCTGGGTTATCACGGCGTGCTGTAGGGGGCTCCTCAACTTCCCAAAAACGCTGAACCACTTCAGCGAGAGAGAGTCCTACAATCAAGTTACCGTCCTCTTCACTAAAAACACATAATGAAAATACAGGGCCCATGATGACATCACCAAGGTCTGTTGAGACAGCTACTAACCCATCACGTTGCAGATGAATGCATTTTCCAAACCGTAGCATTCCCAAAACATCTGCACCGAGTAGCAAATCAACTTGACCTGGAATATTAAATTTGGCATCAGCTAAATTCAATTGAGTTGCAAGTTCAAATACCTCCGATGGCAATTTAACAAGCGGATGGTTTCCCATAACATTATCCAAAACAACAGCAGACGTTGAAATACGAGGAAAAGAATATTTAAGAGGAGAGAAGGTGAGTGAGACCTGTCCCACTAAACCGGACACCTTAACTCCGCCTACACCAAAAATACTATTCGCGGCAGGAACAACACGCAACCGCAACCGCTCCACTAAACTTCTCGACACCAAAATCCCCTGTGCACCAGAATCCAAAATCGCTCGCGCCGCAACCTGCTCACCCGATGGGGAGGCGACGCAAACCTGAGCGGTGGGCAACAAAACAGTAACAGGAGAGGTCGAAGACTTAGATGGAGACGGCGTGTGTTCGAGTCAATAATCTCGCTGGGATCCTCGCTGTCCTAAGCGAGGCCACTCCGAATACTGCAAAGGATTGATAGAATCAGATCGTTGCTGATCAGCAGCAACCCGAGATACATTGGGCCCCCCAGGGCCCCTAGGGCCCCGGGCCCTAAATGGTCGCGACACATCTGGTGCCCGATATACTTGACGTCTACTACCACCCCCGCCCATGGGGGGACGTGCCTGGCTCCGATAATTTGAGTTAACCCTTCTGCCACTGCGCCTGTAAGTGTGACCAGAAACTCGAGGTCTATTAACCTGCACACCACCTGCCCATTGATTATCAACATTATTACCTTCAAATCGATCGTTTGCAACAGCGTCCTGCGCCGGAGCAGCCGGCGGAGGCGTCCCGTTCCTGTTGCCACAAAGTAAAGAGTGGTGATTACCACCACACTGCTTGCACGGTCGAGAAGAATTGCATTGCGATACGAGGTGGGAGCCTAAGCAACCGTAACACCACCTGCGCTGTCGCACAATATTACGTCGCGCCTGAAAACGTAATGCCAAAAACTTATAACAATAAACTACACCGTGACCAGGGGCCCTACAATACGAGCAGCAATTGTCCGGCTGCCGGGCCGCAACTACATTGTACACTCGCTGGTCCGGGCGGCGCTCCGCGCGCACCGGCGGCGGCCGGGGCCTCGCGTGGGCCGGGGCCGGCGACGGCGAAGGGACGTTGTCCTGCCTGCGACACTCATCCTCCAAAAAACAAATAAAATCATCAAACGAAGGGAGATGAGTGGAAGAGTCCCCGCCGTATTCCTGTTCGAACCGGTTACGCATATCAACATTTAATTTTTGTAAAACAATATGCAATAAAATAAACGACCAACTGTCTATAGGTAAATTTAAACCTTTCAACGCATTAATCGCCACTAATAAAGGATTTAATAAGTGAGTCCGTAAATTACAATTTTTATTAATATGTGGCAAGTTTAAAATTACCGCAACATGATTATCCGCTAACCGGCGGATGTTTTGATACCGACGCATAAGTAAATCCCGCGCTATAGAATAATTATTATCAACAAGTTCCAAGTGTTGGACCAAACCCTTAGCCTCACCGGTGAGACTAGCCAACATATAAGCTAATTTCTGAGCAGGTGTTAAATCACATCTACTATGAACCAAACTATCAAATAAATTAATAAATGCCACCCATTGGCTTAAATCGCCACCGAAATGGGGTAAATCTAGTTTAGGCAACCGACCTATTATTCCACCGGACGTAAATAAATTTTCTTTATATGGTAGATCACCAACAGGCTGGACCGTGGACTTAATTAATTGTCCCACGGCTTGTCGTATTTGGTCCGCCAAATCCTCAGCCTGATCTACATCCGCACTTATTCTATCCATAACCTCTGGTTCTAAATTCATTGCATACAATGCCCGATAAGAATTATATAAATCATTCATTTTTTCTTCCAAAACCTCTCCCCGGGACAAAAGGGCCTGAATGCGATCTTGACGCGATATATTCAATACGGCTGAACCTAGCCATCGCAAAACACCGGCTAACTGCGCCTTGTGAGAGGCAGCCATGATTAATTAACAAAAACTTCCGTAAACAAATGAAAAACGCAAGTCAAAAAACAAATAACCGTATTCGAATAAACAAAGTATAACAAAACATCAAATGCACTTATTCGAATATAGAAAGTTCTATTTTTAGAACATAAAACACAATTTAAAAAACCGTATTGAAATAAACAAACTATTACAGAAATATCAAATGTACCTATTCGAATATCGAATGTTCTATTTTTAGAACGCAATTAATCACTCAACACAATATGATGCAATACCCTTGACTTTGATATAACCTTATAATGACTTTGATATGACCTTATAACTTATAACGCAAATAATGTACCCAGGATCGAAATATTCAACTATTGTTTTACCCAAAAAACCCAGTGGTCGGTGATCAACCACGCTCTGCTACCAAGATTTTGTTTGTTATTTATTTTGCTCTGCTACCATAATACAATAACAATAGTTAAATACATCCTGAGTACATACCTGAAGTCTCGTGCGCTGCTTCCATAAATATGTGGTGTGTCGGTCAGTCAATTAGTCAAAACAATAGGGGCCCCTTGGGGAGGAAAAAACTATATTTACGGGAATAATTTAAATTACATAAGATAAAATAAAAGGAAAAGAGACAATTTAATGTATATGTTATGGACCAGGTGATTAATGCGGGCATTATTTATAATGCACGAGCATTATGAATAATGTCTAGCTTTATTGGGCTAAGTGATTAATTACTATTTTAAATTCATTATTTATCACATTGCACGGTCATTATTATAATGCTACATGACAATTGGGCAATTTGATAATAACGCTTGAAAAGTTGTCGCAAAGCCAAAAAGTTGTGTACCTCAAAATGCCATCACAGTGGCAGTTGTTCTAATAAATAAACCTGTTACTTGCTACATATTGTATAATTATTGTTTTCAATTTTATGTTCTATTTTACTTCTTTACATTTCGTTTATTAAGAGTAATTGCTAATTATGCCAAATAATGAGTCTGATTGCTTAAACTTTAGTTTATTTTATGTTTCATAATAATAAGTCATTTCTATAAAACAAAGGTATGTTGTGAAATTTTTGTTTTAAATTTAATTATATTTTATGTTATATTTTTACAGTACTCCAAAAGTAATAATGCGCATAGAAATCTTCGTCACCGTTCGGCAACTGTCATATTCCCGGAGCGTCCGAAGATGATATGTATATAGAGGGGTAAAATGCATTTTCTTCTTGCATAATTTAGTCAAATTATGCGTTTTGTACTAAAAGAGATTAATATTTATTTGTAAGTAACGATTTTGTTTCGATAATTCCTTGTTAAAGTCAATAGCGAGGATAACCCCACGATTGCGAATAACTATATATCTTTGTTGGATTGATTTACTTGGAAAATTTTATAGTACTTTTAAAGTTTCTTACTGAAGCTGGTGTAATGATGGAAGAAAAGAAGGTTAAAATAACACAAAATTTATATTGTATAAAATATGGTTTTCAAACCCAGGTTTACATTTAAACCATATAAATCTAATCATTAAAATCTCAAGATTTGCATGCGCATTATTAATTTTGGAGTACTGTAATATGACTTTCCTTAAGTTTTAAATGCAAAAACTAGTGGATTTTAAGGTAGAAGTCCTTGGTAATTAATCCCAATAATGAGCCTGATTGTTTAAGTGGTTTAATATTTAGTTTATTTTAAGTTAAATGACAATAACAATAAAAAAATAGTAATTAAATATGTTTGTATTACTCTGCCCAAAAGGTGATGGGCAATATGTATAATGCCCGGTCAATTTGATTATTTGAATAATTATTATCAAATTGCACTCTCAATTTGGGCATTTTTCATAATGACCGTGCATTATGTATACTGCCCAATTTATCACTTGGTCCATAACATATATAGTCACCACTGCTGCCAGGCACACGACGTCGCCATTACACTTCACTTGTCACATAAAACTCGTGGTCAGCGCGTGATTACTAATATCAATAAAAAGTACAATTAACAATTCCGCGGGCCGATTTTACTAATTTACTACGTGGTCAGCACGTAAAACAATCGACGACACGCTCCGATGCGCGCGTAAGTAACTTCCGAGGCGGCCGATAACAACACTAAATACACGACTTCACACTAGCGGCGCGGTTGGCGGACCCCGATAGAATGCGACAATAACCGAATGCGAACCCCGCTCCGTCGCCAATTGAATACATCGCGTTTCCGCTATCAGTGTGACCATTTAAATATTTTATCTATTCCGAACAATTGCTTTGTATTGAACTTAATATAATCAAAACATTGACATAAGGACTACAATTTTATACGAGCCTTTGAGATTATTAATTTACTAAACTCACTCTGACTAAGATCAGACTACAGATTATACTAACAAACGAAAAAACAAAATTTTCTTTCACCCAAACGAAAATTCGTTCCCAAAATAAACACTATTTAACATCTAAAAAGCAGACAACATCGAAAGTAACACATGCTAACACAAACAAATGTGTAAGAGGCAACTAATGAGGCTTATTACGTTTCCACAGTGATGTGCTGCTATTTAGTACATTTGTATTTTTACCTAGAGCGGAATTATTCTCGTAAGCGGTTTCAGCGCCGAGGAGCGCGATATTTCTTTGGTCAAACAAATTGCGGTCGGGCGTTAGTTTGATTGAGGGTTATTTGTTGCTTTTACAATGAACATTAGTGGGAGCCGCGGTACCGACATGTGTGTAGCTAATGTTCACGATTAAGGATTAAGTATGCGAAAAGGTAAGAAAAGTAACTAGGATAAAAATAAATTAGCTCGTATATCTAAATTATGTTTTATCATTATGATAATCTATTAAAAACAAACGAATTTTTATAATTAAATGATTTTTTTTTTCATTATAACATTTAACTTATATTTCTATGTCACATCATTGCTTAGTTTTTAATTTCAGTCGTTGACTAAAATTCCAGACGAATCAAATAATAAATTCGCAAATTATCTTATAGCAATTAAAATAAATCTTAATTGCAAACTAATGTTATAATGACAGACAAAGCTATTCACTGGGCCAACAGCTGTAATGAAAAAGGGAAATAGTTCAATTTAACCATTGTGTTATTTTGATGAGGGTGCGACGCCCAACTTGACTTTTGCACATTACAACTAAATGGACGCATTAAATAATTACCCAGGGCCAGGGATAACTGCCATCATCTTATTATGGCATAATGTGATAGAAATTATCCACAAAATATACACAGTAATAAGATAAAATAAGAAAATCATGTTTCTCCGTTATGGTAATTTAAAACTGTAAATGGTGCGAATTCATTTAAAACTGTAAATCACAGAAAATTCAAATTTAAATAAAAAATTGCTATTTCGCATTTGTTAACTAAAAATATTAAAAATGTATATCCCAAAAAAGCATCGTTATTCAAAATGTTATCGATAAATCTACGAGAGAAGCAACAGTTGCCATGTGTGTGATCAACTCTGATCCCATTTACACGAAATACGCCAATTTCCTGTCGTACAAAGTGATACACGATCATATACCCATCGCTAGAACGTTACAGAGAAAGGATAAAAGTATTTTCCTTTCCCAAATTTAAAACAATCCGTTTTTTTATTTAAATATTTGTGTGACAAAAATAGATGTTCTACTTGGATCACTACTACTTTATACTTTTTCTATTCGATATGCCAAATATTGTCTTTAACAAACTTTTACTCAGGGCGTTTTTGTGTTGTACCTTTTATAAACTGTGTAGTGCAGCACTAAGTACGTAATAAATTATGGTGAATCATTAGTATTATTAGCACAAATTACATATTTATCGAACGGATTTGGACATTCATTTTTAAATATTTTTTGTAGTCAGTAGTTTTACAATTTTTATAGGTCTATAATAACACTTATTACTCTTCTATAAGTGCATAAAAGCTTAACTTAATATGTCCAGCAGTTTCCATAGATTTTAATTATTCAAGCAACTTTTAAGCACCAACGTTGTCAGTGTAAAATTGAGACATGTTCTTTAAAATTTCCATATCGTTCCACATATTTATAATTTTTTGTTGAGCAAACTTGTAGACAATGAGACGAGCACGCCTCTTATATCCGTGTGATTATACTGAAGCACGTAGACCGGATTTGTAAGGTATATTTTCTTCTCTATTTATATTTTCTAAATGTTATTATTTAGATTATATAGAAATCATGCATGACTTGTAGTTTTTTTTTTATCTTTAACAAAAATATCCTCAAGCAGTTTCGGGAAATTTATTTAAATAATCAAAATAGTTAATCAATATTATGACAGATACCTAGTTAATATTCGAAGTCACACGATACATTAAATAACATAGTATCAACATATAAATGGTAAATCAAAAAGTAAAATGAAAACTAACAAATACACACGACACAAAAACATTAATAAGCAAACCAGTAAAAATTATCGCAATAACGTTAAATACTCTCAATAATCATAACAAAAGAATTCATGAAACAAATCCCCATTTCCCTAATCACCTCGACGTTAATTATTCACTTATTGTGTTATAGTAATGCGGTATACAGTGCTCCGGATGTGTACAATATAAAAATGTTGAGGGGAAATGCTTTCATGGCCGGTTATTTCTATAGGGAACAGTAAACGAAGAGCACAACGCTATCCGGCCAGGCATAATATTTGCTGCAGAGTTTAAACACATTCTGGGTATAGAAACAATGTTATTAAAAGATATGTAAGGTTGGAAGTTTAAACCTAAAGGTAAATTTAGGTATATAATAAGAAGGAGGAATGATTTGAAATACCTAATGTATTTGTTTTTTTTTTAATTTTACCATCGCATCGCTTTGAGTAATATCCATTAAATTTCGTGAATAATCATAACATTTCGTTCGACATCTAATTCACATGTTACTACCAAAAGTAATCCAACACATTTACGACCATAAATGAGTTATAAGAAGAAGCAAATAAGCATAGCTCTGTTTCAGCGGAAACAATTTTGACGCTATAGCTTAGCTCGTAATATCGGATAATGTATCGTGCGGGATTCCCGATGTCAGCCAACTTTTATGTAATTGGCTGCGCGGAGCTGCTGTAATCCCACTCGCATTCATTAACGCTGTAACTGCAACTTATAATCTCTTGTCGGCCGGACACGCGGGATCGACGCTGTGGGGATCATCTCTGTAGTAATCAAATAGCAAGCCGTTTTCCACTTATTGCTTTGATCCGCCTGATCATTTATTAACTAAGTTGTTACCTAATGATTGCTCTATGCATGGGGTTTTTCTTTTAACGTGTGGTCTAAATGAGAATATAATCACAAAACATTACCATATTGTAAAAGTATAATAATATTAGCGTGAAGTTATAAAATAATTTACAAAAATAAAATACAAAATATTTTCTAAATTACAACTATGAATTTACTGATTCGCTGACGAATAGATTGGTTTAGTCTAGCAGTACCTATCTGTTTTTGTTGTTCACAATTTGTCAGAAATGTCAATTTATCAATAAATTTAATGCAATAATTACTAAAAAGTGAAATCCTGAATCCGGCGGAAAAAGCTCACATACAAATAAATTTGAAACATTTAAATAAATCATAAGTTTATTCAATATTTTACGTGAATACACTCTTCAATTAAACATTACACTTTTAATATTACCCTTTCAGCCTGGAAATAACGAAGCGAATTCGTATCTCTCTGCAATATTAATCTTAAGCGCCCGAGAGCAAGGCTTGTTTTCCTTAACGAAGTATCTCTGAACGCTTCTTATAATGCACTTATGATTTATTACATCAGATGCTCTCTACGGGAGCGATTTTTTATACCTTTCACCTGGTAATAAAGCTATGTTGTTGATATTAAAAATAACTGCTGAAAGTAGCGAGTAGAGTAAGAAAATCGGTTGCAACTATGGATAAATGTAAAGTTTATTCCGAGTGGTCGGCACGGTATGTTTAATTTGAATTCTTGCAGTAATAACAAAGACATTGGGAACGCAGACATCGTCGTAGTGACGGTTCTTATGAATCTGACACTGAATTCTAAGATTAAATTCATGCCCCGAGGTATTATTCGTTTCAGAGAGCGTCGCATCGTCCACACTGCTCGAGAATGAAAAATGGGAGTATTATCCCGATTTTACTTGTCAAGTTGAGCACAAGGATAGTTTTTGCTCAAGACCGTTGAATTGTTCAACGTTTTTGTACGATGTCTTTATGATATTGAATAAATGGATCATGAATATTATGTGTCTGTCTCTATCTTTACGTTGATAAGTCCATAATATCATCACAATTTTTTCAGTACCTCAATGAGTTTTCTAAAATGGGTTTTATCTCAAACTCAAAAATGAAAGCAGAAACAAATAACACGTTATAACCAAATACCGAAAATCTAAATAATGCTATCCAGTGGCATTAAACGAAAGCATTGTATTAGTAAATATAGTAAATTAGATCTGTAACAGATAAACGCATACATTATCGGCTCCGTAATTTTCAAACGAAACATTTAAACGTGAATCGAACATTCTCGACAAAATATATAAAATATTCATAAACAAAGATATTGTGATAGTCGTTCGCCTGAGCAATTAAGCGGTGATATTTAAACTTAATTAAAATTTGTTTATCACGGCTCGAAAGCGATTAAAACTTTAAACGAAGCTGCGCCGATGTAGATCGCCTTAACGAAACGAGTTTATTTGCGTATCTACATAGTGCTCCAACCCCTGCGCTTTCAGTGACTGCTATTGTCTACAACTTCGCTGAATTATAACCTGCGCTTTAATTCATGTGCTTCGTTACGATACGTTTTGTTTGTGTAATAGAAGACTAGTTGATACATGAAACTTAATTTGAATAACGTAGTATGAGCTATATATATCTCTGTAGGTATTGATGTTTCTTAATATTTGTAGGTCATATAATAATAATATAAACTACTGTTATAAAATCTAATGAGAAAAATTAAAGTCTGTAAATTGCTTGAGGTCGACAAACGACGACTGAAAAGGAAAGTTTCATGTCACAATTTCGAAAGAAAATCAGAAGGTATTTCATTGCCTTTGAACTAATCCTTGAAAAGTCATTAACCTTCAATCTTTGTCAAATAACAAAATTTGTAAAACAACAAAATGTTACTTTCAATGAAGGTAAATAGATTTTGTTTTTAATCCCACAGCGGAGTAAAAATTTGAAAAAACAGAAAGAAAATGTTTTCCTGTTCAAGTCGTTCAGTTATTTACTGTAGTCTACAAATAACTTCCGTCACTAGGGACACATTAAAGGGTTGTACGTATTTGGTCTTTGTTTCACCAAGTTATGTTGAAATTTATGTTGGGACTTCACGAACCCACTATGGGACTAATAGTGAAAATTAATGAGGTTTCTTTAATGTTTGGAATAAAAATAGTTAAATAAAAATCTTTGGTGGCTTCTGTTTGAAATATCGAAAAAAATGCTTATTGAATACATAACAATAGATCTATAGTGACACTTCACACTATCATTTAACGGTAACTAAATGAGAAGTAGATAATGTACTGAATATCTATCCATATAATATTATATGAATATCCCTTGAATATCCATTTAAATACGAGTGATATCTTTCGTATATATAGTGATTTTATAGTGCCCATGCATTTACAAATATTATACTTATACATATTTCATTTTAGACATAGCTTTTCTTAAAACCATGTGAAGGATAATTAATTTTATATCTCTGTGTCTTATTTTATTAAATCGCAAGACGTACAAACTGATTGAATTGAATTTAATGATTAGTTATATTCCAGTGCAATAAATACAAAGTAGAATATAATCTTTCGTATTTAAGCCATGAATAAGCCTTTAGTGGATTAAGGGCCGTTGTCATCCATTACCCTTCGCGTCTCGATGGCCCCAGGCTCTGCCAATGTTCTTACTATTATTGTTTATAACATTAACTATTTAATCCAACAAATTGTTTACATGCTATTATTATATAAAGTTTCATTATGCTTTGTAATTATATAACGTCCTTTGGTAACTAACTCAAACTAAGTTATTGCTTACAGTCAGATAAACTAGCTCGTAAATTATGCAAGAAAGGATTGGAGCGTTAGAAGTAAGTAATGTTATAATATGGAACAATTGAACATACTTGTTACCATTCTATACAAATGTAGAAAGTTATGAAGGGTTTATTATGTCGAATATGACCAGTTTTACTAAAATCAGAAACAAGTGTTTGACTTGTTTCTGACTTTACATAGAAAACAGAGAGGGAAATTATCGATACAAAAACATAATTTATTTATTCATTAGAAATACCAACGTTTGTTAACATTGAAGCATTAACTATTAACTTAGACTTAAATGTTTTAGTAAATGTAACAAACAATTACAGGTATTTACAACATGCAAAATATAAATTACACAAACCATTACCATTAATTTTATATACTACAAATAACAAAAAAAATTATAATGTGAAGGAGGATAACAAAGGAGTAACTTATATATATATATATATATGTAGACTAATAACAATCAGTTAAGTCTTACTGCTAACTTTTAACAATAAAACAATGTATCGCTATTTTAATTTTTAACATAAAGCTAAGATTATATAATTGCAATAATTAGAACTACATGATTATTCTTTGAACTTACATAGAAACAATTCACGAACAGTCTGGAGAGATGTATTATTAATATCAATGATATCACTATATTTATTTACCATCTTGCACAGCCTTGGAATAGGAGAGTTGGCTCCGAATTTACATCTACGGACTGGTGGAACAAGAGGAACAATTTGCTTTCGGGGATATTTTTTCAAAAGTTGAGGGCAGTCGACAATACAAAATTGTTTGGGATAAAAATGTGTTAATGTCACCTGCTTTTATCAGTGTGCCTTATTGTACTTTTCCTTAAATTATTATTGTATAACAGATAACTGCTACTAAGCTACATACAATAAGCATACATGTTTAAACATAAAACACATTTCATGACATAGGAGACGTTAAAAATAAAAGTACAAATATGTCGCATGTTGCTCTAGACCAAACGCAGCCTTTGTAAGCAAAGGCTGAGACAGGACGTTAGAAATAAAAACTACACGAGCAAAAGGTCAGCTAACGTTGACCGGATCGTAAAATCATGGGATTGTTTACGACGGCACCTACTTACCCTTTGCAACGTTTATATTTATTTTTTATTCAAGCGAAATTGTAAAAGTCTATGAGGCTGGCTACAAAACTGTATTAAAGGAATTGCAAATCATGTATCTTTAATACTGAGTTGTTTTAGTGTGTTTAGCTTTAATAGAAGATCAAATTGTACATAAACATCAAGGAGTAAGATATCCTTAACAGTGTGCATATAGGTACAATATACATCACCTATGTTCTTGTTTCATTGAAAGACTGAAGAAACCAACTATTTTAAAAAATAACTATTTAACTCTATCGTTCATTTACACAAGAAAAAAAATACGTGAGTAATCTACTAGGTATGTTATTACCATTATTGCGTTCTATTAATGTTTTTTTTTATATGAAATCATTTGTCAATCTTTAAGGGTCACCTTTTAATTTTAAGATAGGGTTTATTTTAAATTATTTTTATTAAATTGTAACTGGTAAGCTCTACTGCTACGAACTGCAACTTATAATAGTGGCCTTCGTTCCGATTAATAAATTCAATCTGTTATATTGAAATTTGAAACAAGTTGAACGTAGATTTTCTCAAGACGAGAGGTGGGTTAGTACCTATAAGCGATAGGCGCCAAGTGTGCCCGACTTGTGAGTTACATCGTACAAGATGAGTGATGATGTCGTGACTCATCTGCTCGCAAATTAACTGCCCTGATAAATGTGCACTGACTCATAACCAGCCAGCTTAGGCCTCCGCCCGGCGGAATATTGTACCACAACTTACGATTACATGAAACAGGTCAGCGGTTTCGGAGCTCAACTAACACTGGTCTATAATAATAGGCATGGTAAGGTTGCCGTTGATGTATCACTTTCATAACGTCCGTGGTTAATTAGTATTAAATTACATCGTTCGTTTTGGGCTTTTTCTGTCCTTTTTCCGTGATTCGCATTATATTGAAAGATTATGTAATTTACTTCTTTCACAATAACCATATTTTTAGAATCTCATTAGATAGCAAATTTTCTAATTAGGCACCATACAAATTATAAGAGGAAATTGCTTATAATACTTTAACGTTAACTATGAGTAGTAACCGCATAATTTTATTCAAAATAAAAAGGAACTGTAACGAAGGTATGTCTCTTAATAGCAAATACATAATTCAATCAACAAATGTAATAGTCATTCATAACAATACTATATTTATTCATTTTTTTTTTAATTGCATTCTAATCCATAAAACAGTGTTTAAAGAAAGATCAGAAAACGAAACACAACAAAGAAAGATTTATTCGTTCACACCCCAGCGTTTACGCTCAGTAAAGTCCTTTAAAGCTGTGGACCACGTAATTCAAGTCAGGATTTCAACCTTAGAAGAAAGTAAGTTTGTTGGGACAAAGAGAGGGTCACTCCCTGAGAGTAATTTATACGTGACCGCGGAGTCACAACTCCTCAGGGACTCGAGTTCGAGCTCGCGTGTCCGACTTCCCTGACAGGTTGCTACGAATTTACACAGCTGCTTTTTAATGTTCTCAGGAAATAAATACAAATTGAACGGACTTTTCTCTTTGCTTCTCTGGAGTCTAGATTTATAAGCACAAATTAATATTTATGTACCTACCAGTATATTTGGACCTAAGTTTTGCTGAGTGGCTGTCTTCTTACTCCTAAATATTTTGCTCTAGCTAATTCAATGTTACAAAACAACATTACAAGTTCAAGTCCACGCTCAAATATGACCGAAAATTGCCTACGGTACATTTGAATGTTCCCAGAGGCAATTGTCGGTCATATTTGTAAACATTTGAAAGCATACAAGGAGGGGCAATGTACGCTTTACTGTAACATAAATATAATATACACCAAATACACAGAGGGTAAAACATTTACATGTTGGTTTATAAGAACAAACAGGTTACCTTAAAACCATTTTGCGATGTCCGCGAAACAGAGTGGTCGCCTGGCTAAAGTGACGTCCACTTAACTTCACATTCTAATACACATTTTCTTGGCAAGAAAAATTGTGTACTTTACAATATTTTTCTTTAATGTATTCAATTAGTATAGCCTTTGCGAAGGTGATTATTATTAGAAATTAGAAGTAATTTTTTCATTTAAGTATTATTGTAGTTAATTATTTTTCAATAATCTCATCTTAAGACTATAAAAAATTTATTAAATGACTGCTCTTTTACCTTTATCTTTTATAAATAAAATTAATGGCTACGTTGCCTACATCAACTTGTAAGTTTATTATCGAAGCAATACCGTAATGAGGTTGTAGAGACACTAATGCGAAAAGAAGGGCCTGACGAGATGAGAAATCAGTAACGATAAATATCACACACCTGATAATTACGTACCATATTGGAAATGAAACTATTGAACATAGGTAAATGGAAATAATTATATAAAAGTGTATTTGAAATAGAACATTCTAATAAACAGAAAATGAACACTTAATGCAAATTTTTATTCGACATTTAAAAGCAAAACCTAATTAAAGGAAAACATATGAAAACTTACGTAACAGAGAACGGAAAACGTATCGAAAGGCTGATTTATTGCCGGTCATTCATTTCATAACAACCCGATATGAATGTATGAAAGCACAATACAAGTGAGTGAGCGCTCGTTTCAATCAGTCTCACATAACGTGCTCGCCCGCTAACCGATCTCTTCGAATCAAATGGGCTCTATTTGCTTCCTGTCTACCGTCATGGTAGCTCGCTGCCGCTCTAACAGATTCTTAATTTCATGCCCGGCTTGTTCCAACTACACGTGCTGCCACTACGTTATTAGCTACGAAACTAAATGGAAAAACCCGTGGAAACCAATTAACTTAGCCCGTGTTTCATTAGCCCCAGTGGCAGTAATTATGGTATCAAGCTGAATGTTGATAAAAATTTTCATGCTTCCAAGATGCATCTATGAATGTCGTTTTGTTTAAAGTATAAAAATCTGAATGAGTGCATTTGTTTATTTAGATACAATATTGTTAGACGTAACTTTTGATTTAATATTTTTGTGGATGAATAGTTGTCAATATAGCTGTCACTGTCACCTGTCAGAACATGCTTAGCTGTCGAATACTATAAATTGCCGCTTTCCTTTGACTCGTGGCGCAATCGTACGGATCGTGCCTAGGGGCTCGGACGTTGTTTATACGACGTTTGACCCAACTACCTTCACTTTGCTAATAGTCGTTGACTTGCTGCGATTTGTTAATCAATTAGGTAGCTGTGTAGAATCGCAGTACATTCTTATTACATTTCAAACTAATATTTAACTCGCCCTCTCGCGTGTTATTTCTTATATCAGAATTGGGATAGAATTCAAGCCCACTATTTTTAAATGTGTTTATGTTTACGTAGTTTTGTAACTGGCATTTGTGTTTTTCTTTTTCGTGCGTTGTGTAAAGTAAAAGTTTGTTACGTGGATTATTGTAACGGGAATGTAGTCCATCGAAGAAATTGTGTGTGCTATCTGGGCTGCGGTCCAGTGTTTGTAATAAAAACCTCTCAGTTCACAGGTAAATTAGATTCAGGGATGCGAGGGCCCTACGAAGTAGTGAACATCCTGCCTAGTGGTCGATACGAGTTGAAACTCGTTGTGGTGACTACGGAAAGAAGACTCAAGCCGCGGCACAGCATAATATGGTGCCCTGGCGTGGCGAGTGGTGTCCCGAAGCATGTGCCGAATTTTTTTGACGATGATTGTTATTGGCTCGTAGTGATTCAAATCGCTAGCCGAACCCTGGCGTTGAGGTATTGTCTAGTCGCTGACGTATCGTAGTGATGTATTTCACTAGTCGTACGAGCGTAGATATACCGTCAAGTCGCCGTCTGTATGTCCGTAGTGAGTTGTCTCGCTAGTCGGATTTGAGCGTTGAGGTATTGTCTAGTCGCTGTTTTACTAACGAGTGCGTAGAAAAGTATGGTCAGTGTGGCCGAGGCAGTGTGTTTTTGAAATCCCGAGATGAACTACCGTTGTATTGTAATACGAGAAAAGGCGTACGAGGACGTACGTTTGTCAGTATGGCCGTGTTAGACGTAACTTTTGATTTAATATTTTTGTGGATGAATAGTTGTCAATATAGCTGTCACTGTCACCTGTCAGAACATGCTTAGCTGTCGAATACTATAAATTGCCGCTTTCCTTTGACTCGTGGCGCAATCGTACGGATCGTGCCTAGGGGCTCGGACGTTGTTTATACGACGTTTGACCCAACTACCTTCACTTTGCTAATAGTCGTTGACTTGCTGCGATTTGTTAATCAATTAGGTAGCTGTGTAGAATCGCAGTACATTCTTATTACATTTCAAACTAATATTTAACTCGCCCTCTCGCGTGTTATTTCTTATAATATTAATATTAAGGTGATCTATTTGTAAATATGTAACAGGGGTGAAATTATACGACGGAAATTTTATTGTATCATGGGACTTACAAATTACAATATGCTTTTTATACTATGTAGGTAAATATAGCTTTTTATGAAGCTTTAAGAACTAAATGCTACCGTATTTATTTCGCAACTAAAAATTACTTAAAAATCGAACCATTTCGTTTTACATACCCGTAACCCGTAGCTAAACTCTTTAGCCAATCAATCAATCGCGTAACAAATAAAAACACATACAAAACTAACTTTTATAGACACAAAAGCAATTCTAGTCGGTTTCCATCGGCGGGACGCGTAGCTATCAGTTGCACAGAGCGGCTGGCTTGTTTAATATCCAGCCGATCCCCGCAAATCCGTATGTTAACGCTGACAGATGTTGATGTCTGTCTACCATACAGGCAAAGCTTGTGGTATTTCCAGTTTGACTGTTTAATCCCTGTGCATCAACGCTTCATATTCGAGTTTTATTAACATTATAATCATACGCGTTTTAACCTGAATAGCTATTTTATTATGTTTTAGCTACAGTATTGTTTTGATTTGAAGTTGGGCGGGTGTAATGTTTTTGACATTACCAGTGTAGTCTAGAGTCTGACTAATATTGAATTGTTTATGCCTTTATTATTGTTTAGCTAAGGCAAGAATATTTAAGTAACATTTTTGCTTACTCTCTTTGTCCTAAAGCTAACATAAATTAGGTAGGTAGATAGATACCTATTGACATTTGATCAAAGTCGATCAACGTAATTAATTTCCATTTTTATCAAAGAAAAAGAGTAATTTTCTAGATCTTTTTAAATGTAGTTTTTGCATTCCAGAAACAAAGGTAATCCAGACGGAGAACATAATTTACTCATTCCAATTCAAGCACGCATCAACTTGATTTTACCTCTATCTTGCCCCGGATCCGCGGGTAACTTTTCCCCAAAGCATCATATAAATAAATTGTTGCCAGTCTTTATTACCGACGGTTTGCGAAACACTTTTCTTGCCTTGTTATTATCTGTATAAGTTTTTGTTTACATTCAACTATAGGAACACTTCTGTAGTTGTGATAAAAGTTAACATTGTTTTGATAAATGCTACTTCTTGGACTCTATTATAAGAATATTTATTTTTTGTTATTTTTTGCTAGAAGTTCATAGCGAAGAGCAAGCACTATTTAAATACCATTATTATTTAAATTATTTGTATAATTTGATGACTTTAATAAACGTCCACTCAAATTTAAGAATGTTTACAGAATTTATCTCCGGTATTCCTTTTCGGTATTTTATAAAGAATCACAAGAATGTATTTATCCGACGCTCAGTGTTAATTCCTTTTGCGACATTCAAATTATTAAGCAATTCAAAATATTACAGCAACATAAACTTGCTTATTTTCAATTAGTAGGTACCTATCGTAATGTTTTTTTTTACATTTATTTTGATAGGTCGATATTATAATACTGTTTAAATATTAAATACAATCCTTTCATTCGTAGCCCTAACCACTGTTCCTAATAAGACCTAATTCAGGCTTTTCTGGTGTTTGCTTCATAGAGAAACAGCAGCAAAATGTGACATAATTATCAGCACTTTTCGTTAAAAATTTCAATTACGCTGATATTATTTTTTATATTAAAAGTTTGAATAATAAATAGAATTAATATCTTATTGCTTTTTGGCGTAAGGTTTTCGAAGAAATTCATTTTTTTGATAGACCTCATAAATGAGCTGGTGTCTCGAAAATTCGCAATCGAATTTTTTATATTTTACTACACATATTTATTACGTGATACTGAAAAATATTCATGAGAAATTAGTCATAGTAACCAACTGGCTATCGGAAGGACGATAAAATGAGAGCATTCTCTTGTTTACCAAAATATTAAATATTTATAGTATGATAGAGTGTAATACTTAATACTTAGTTATAATATCCTAAAACTTTTGTGTTATTTTCCAATCTCACATACGTATTACCGGTTTACGTATTTATTTTATTTTTCATCACTTACATCCTTCCATTATTCCAAATTGTGCTGATTAATAATAGGTACCTACGTGTCACAAACAAGCTTAACAAAAAAACTTCAAATAATCATTTAATTAGTATTTTCCATTCGTACATTCATTTTTAATCATAATCCCGCTACTTCAAAAGGACACATGAATAAAATAAACAGTAGAAATATCCGCGAATAAAATCTAGATGTCATAAAAACCGTCACATTTTATGCAAACATGTAATGTGATACATAAAAGTATGCAAATTAATTATATTAAGACGCGTAGTACGTGCTTACATAATTACTTAACTCGACTACGACCGGTAAGACACTAAAGCTTTCCTGTAACGAGCCGCGAATTGTGAAATAAATTAATCTGGTTTCCGGCGAAATGATACATATTTTTAGCTATGTGCAATGTGCATATTCAAATATGATTTAATAGCACTGCAAAGTACGATATATTATAATCGAAAAAAAAAATTGGTTGTCTGTAAAGTCGGTTTACTGACGATAGTTGAACGTGACAACGTCCGATTGTGCTTCTTTGTCGCTCGTTCCGCGCTCTCGCTTGCACTTCAAGCCTTACATGGAACGCCTCAGAGCGAGGTAACGCCGCATGAGTCATGTTTTTTCGTGCGTGCAGCCGGCTCTATCGAATTATAAGACGTTGTCACGTCAAAATATTAAATAGTAAGTGTAAAATTTTATACAACTTTTGTTAAAATGACCATGGCTTCTTTCAGGAGTTAAGTGAATGGCTTATTTTTATTATTGATAATCAGCACAATTATTTAACCAGTAGATTTTTGAACAGTAAATTAAATTTAAAACGGTTATAGTAAGTACCTGCTGCAACAAACACTTTCGTGTATGCGCTGCCTTATATTTCATAACAGTTACAACAAGTTATAAAAAACATTTTTTCAACGCCACGTTCTCTAACAAAATAATATTCAGTTTTGCATTATTTAATATTATGTGATACCTATATTATTTTAAATTTCTTTAAAATAATTACAACTTAGCTCTGAGCGTTATAACGGAGATGTGGGCAATACCATTTATTCTGGTTACCTTGACGAGGGTGAGAAGTCGAGCAGATTATAACAAGTGGCAGCACTAACTGTCGAGAGCAGACCTGGCCACACCACGCCTCACGGCTTAATCACCAAAGTTTTCCCTACGATTGGAGTTTTTGTGGAATTGCGGCCGTTGTGTGCTGGAAACGCTAATTTATGCGCCGCCGAGTGAATCGAGAAAGAGCACTCAACTTATTCTCGATTCATATTACGTATTCAGGACATCGTTTAATTGAGTGGGTTTGGTATCCTAGCATAGAATTGTAAATTTTATAGTGGCAGCGGGAGTAAGTACGTTCGCCAATAAATTTAACGGGCAAAATAAATATATCCACGAGCGAATCGGATTAATTCAATATACTTAATTGGCGTACCATTATTTTTTTTAGTACGTACATTTAATGAAATTTGATGTAAACATGCAGGTATACGGAGATAAGTACCTACCAACTAATAATTAGTTATTAACTTATTACCTACCTTTCTAGCAACATACCTACTCAATTTTAGAGGAAAAGTCCAGCTAGCTACCTTGCGGTAGGTAAGTGTAGTGCAAGTATTAATATAATTAGTGTATTTCATTACTTTCACACTTTCATATCGGATGGGACGGAAAACCAACCAGAGAAAGACAGCCCAGGACGTTATTTGACTTGTTCTCTGCCAGACAAAAAAGAGATTGAACGCACACTCATCTTTAAATTATTTTTTTCTCAGCCTTATCTTTAGTAAAAAAAAAACACTGAATCAACGGGGCAATTTATAAGGTATTGATAATGTAAAGACTTTTCAATGGCCTAGCTATTGCGTTATAGTTAATTAAAAAAAAATCTTTAAGTGCCTATTATTTTTAAAACAAAATTACAAACTAAGATTACAAATGTGCAAATTTTGAATCGTACAAATTAGAAAATACTGCCATCTATACGACTTGTGAGAAAAGCTTTACAGCTTTTCCTTACGGACTGAAAACTAAAGCCAAACATTAGTTTAATAATATTTGCATTATAGATGGCGCTTTTATCCAAACATAGATTTCAAACTAAAATTGTTTCTAGCGCCATCTATTAGCTTTGACCAAAATTACATAGAAATTTATGCTAGTACACCAACTTGTTCATAGATGGTGCTAATAACAAAATGATTTTTTCTTTGGTGTTTACAAAAGCTGGTAGATGTCAGTAAAGATTGATAATAAGTTACGATGGTCATGATTAAAATTTATTAGACAGTTTTACTAAAACAAAAAAAACAAAATTATACAACCTGTAGTACGCTTTACTAAAAATTATGTATTAAGCCCTCCTGTGCGGGTTCAGGCCATATTCCGCTGAAAATGCAATTTTCCTGTACACTTACCTGGTCTTGTTCCCCTGATATGTATTTTCCCTGATATTCATTCATTCAACTCTGTATAATAGGTACTGTATAATATATTACTTAATATAGCCACAAATAAAAATAGTCATAAATTTCATACCTATAATGTAAATAATTGTAAATATTATTGAGATCCTCGATAAAATAGGATTACCAATGTAATTATACGTAGGTATTCTTTGTAGACAAGGCATTATTAATTATTAAAAAAAATAAGACGTTTTCCTATAAAGATAGATACTGTTTGTAGTTTGATCAATTCATTTCCAAAACAATATTTGCTTGGCTTTTCTTTAAATTAATATGGAAAAGTGATAAATGAAAATACAAATACCAATAGATATTATTCACATGCAGTACAAAATGGACTCGGCATTATGTTAATACGGTGTTACATCACACTTTATCAAAGTGTTAGAAGTCACGTGTAGGTAAAGGCAGCAGTCGCTCTGGGCTAAATATGGGATTTCATATGCAAACTGCTCCACTCTGACAAATTATCCCCATTACAGATTTGACGCGAATAAGGCAGGGGCTTACCTTTATCTTTGGAAAGGATTTAACCTATTCTTTTAAAACTTTATATTGATGGAGTGCCGATACGTTGAACAGCTTTGTTTTTCACCTATATCTATTTGAAAGACAATCAATTTAATACTTCAATGTTTAAAGTTGACTACTGTTTGAGTTAAATAATCATAGTATTGACGAAATTTAATATTGATAATGAAATAAAATGAATCTATCGTCCGCTAATCCAAAATGTCATAGAAAAAAGAATTGGCAAGAAACTTGATACGTGGATAAATTTTTCTTTAATCGCCAGTGGTCTGGGCAGGCGAGGTCCAAAAAATTATCGAATAGGTGTTCTTTGTCAAATCAAATTAATTATATTGAGAATAAGTAATATGAACGCGTAATATGAACGCCCTAAGTTGTAATATGAACGCGTAAAACACACGGACACTTACAAAAACCATACACGTGTATTTTACTGTGTTCATTTAACTCTAGGTACTCTTCTGATTTATTCTAAGGAATGGAACAATATTATATTTTACTGTAAGTATAGGGATACTACATACCTACCTATATAGATAAGAATTAAAAGTTGAATGTTTTCTTTTTCAGGAATTTAATTATATTGTTCCTTATTTTCAGAGTATTGAAATATGGGCCCTTATTAGCATATTTTTATAGAATCACTTAGAGCGCCTATTAGAGATATCTATTAGAATACATTTGAATTAGATAGCTATCCGTCACTGCTTCACACGGCGCTATTATTCCATTGAAAAGTTACATTTGGGGTTGCATTTTTTAGAGGACGCAATTTTATTTTTTTGATGTGTAGGGGGGGTTAGTGTAAAGCTAGCACCAAGTTTGTGGGGTCGCCACCCTTGTCCCACGGCCGCCATCTTGAAAACAGCGGTTGAAATGGTTTTTACGATATATCTCTTAAACTATTTATCTGATAAAAAAAATTTGTTAACATTATTTGTTGCAAATTAAATTCTCTACAACTTTGGTCCAGTAACTTTTTGTCGTAGAACTATAAATAAAAAAGTTATAAGCGAAAATGTTTAGAAATTAGAGCTATTTATATTTTTCAATAAAACTTTTTTTTATCATTTTACGAAGAAATAATATCAAACCATTTTTGTAGATTGTTTTTCGAGGAACAACTATTATATACAACATATTTTCATTAAGTAAATAGTTAAGGTTTTACAGCGCTCCGAAGTGAGTACTATTTTTCGGTACTCTTAACTATACACTTACATATATTATGTTTGTAGTTTGTACTAATAATAATTTGTCATCAGTAATTGTTTTTTTTTTTTGTTATTATAATATTTTTAATAATTAATTTTGCAATATTATTAATAATTAATTATTGAATCTTTTCCCCACCACCCAGGAGGTAGAGTCTGGAAGCGCGTTTTTTTTTACGTCGAAAAGCAGGGCTGAAATGTTCTGCAGTGTGCTTCTATTGTTCTGGAGTATGGGAAAAGAGCCAATAGCCAATATATGTATAGTTAAGAGTACTGAAAATAGTACTCACTTCAGAGCGCTGTAAAACCTTAGTTATTGACTTAATGAAAAAATGTTGTACATAAAAGTTGTTCCTCAAAAAACAATCTACAAAAATGGTCTGATATTATTTCTTTGTAAAATGATAAAAAAAAGTTTTATTGAAAAATATAAATAGCTCTAATTTCTGAACATTTTCGCTTATAACTTTTTTATTTATAGTTCTACGTCAAAAAGTTACTGGACCAAAGTTGTAGAGAATTTAATTTGCAACAAATAATATTAGCAAATTTTTTTTATCAGATAAATAGTTTAAGAGATATATCGTAAAAACCATTTCAACCGCTATTTTCAAGATGGCGGCCGTGGGACAAGGTTGGCGACCCCACAAACTTGGTGCTAGCTTCACACTGACCCCCCCTACACATAAAAAAAATAAAATTGCGTCCTCTTAAAAATGCAAGGTTAGGCCTAAAAAATGTAACATTTCAATGGACTATATCAATTTTATTAAAATTAGCTCTATGACGTGACAGGACACTTTTCACATTGCTTTACAGTACTCCAAAATTAATAATGCGCATGCAGATCTTCGCTAATTATCGTATTTCCAGAAATACCCGAATCACCCCGAATCATTGAATCGTAAGTGCCCTAAACAATGCACTTGCATCTTGCACCTTGTTCGAAAGAAATAGGAGTCAATTCAGAGTCATACACAATCGAAAACAATTCGGGCGATAGGTGACGGTAGCCTGTCAGTCAAAAAATTAAAAAATCCGTCAGTCATCTTTATATATTGGTGGTGACCACACGTATTATCTCTGTATGGAATTATATAGAGCTGCTGTTACATACCCGTCTTAGGTTTGTTTCAAAGTTGAATTTTCCGGTAAAATGATTATTTACACATGTAGCAGATAGCAGTGGGGAAAGTGAAAATAAATAAGAGCATAATGAAAGTTCTGATCATTCTACGATATCAGATATAGAGATAATCCCTGATTCTGTAAATCCTTTGGACTGAGATTTTAATGATTCGATTTCACAATTTAAATGTAAACCAGTGTTTGAAAATCATTTTTTTAAATATAAACTTTGTCTTATTTTAACCTTCCGTACATCCATCATTACGCCAGCTTCAGTAAGACACTTTAATAGTTCTAAGTATAGAATTTTCCAAGTAAATCCATACAACAAATATATATTCGCAATCGTGTGGCTTATCCTCGCTATTAACTTACATTGAAATAACGAAACAAATTTCGTTACTTATCTCTTTTACCATAAAATCACAATAAAACTCATAATTCTAATAAACTATGCATGAATAAAATACATTTAACCCATTTAACCGCTCTATATACATATCGTCTTCGGAGGCTCGGGGAATATGACAGTTGCCGAACAGTGACGAATTTTTCTATGCGCATTATCAGTTTGGGAGTACTGTACTTAAAGATCTCAACGGGCCGGCCTAATGTTTTGATACGGTCAAATTATAAGTTTTACACATCTGCCCCAAAAAGACTCAAACTATCAGTAATATCAAAGTGAAGCATGACGATCAACCCTCTCGTGGGTGCCGTAACCGTTAAAATGAATAATGACCGCGTTATTTCAGGGCTAACAAACCTTTTGGATTGTTAACTCCAAGCTAGAAAATATTCTTAGTTACATGTTGATTTGATGAACTTCCTCTGAAATAAAACTTCTTCTGCAGGATAGTGATAATTTTTTTACGGCACCTTAATAAAAATTAGATTCTTATATTATTATTGTTGCTATTCCTTTATTTGTGAACATACACGAATTATCCTGTTACTCACCATTCTTAAACTTCAATTTGGAGCTATGCTATTTTATATACCAATGATAAATTTAAGAATATGAGGTTTAATAATAATTAATAGAACATGTTGCCGATTCAGGAATTTTCTTGTAAAACCTAAAAATCCTAATCTATACCAAACGTTGCGTACCCCTGACACCTTGTAGCCGAAATGCACTTATTAACTCTTTATACAAATATGAAAAAATAGAGATCATCATTTAATTTCGTAGCTAGAGCATCATTGATTGTGACTGGAAGGTGGCGCGTGCGTCTTCCCACCTGCTTCCGCCTGATGGGGTTAAATCAATATTTGGATTAATGTATTCAACTCTATTGTCTTTTATTTTGTCTTTTGGATGGAGACATTTCATTTACATACTAAATTATGACGCTATTGGACGTTGATATGATTCATAGATTCATTGCTGTAGAGTGGCTTATAGAGTATTTACTATTTATTTGCTTAATTACTTATGTACATATTTATAATGCGAAAATATATTTGTATACTTCTTACTTTCTACTTAATTACTTGTATGTTGAAGCATTTGTACTTGTGATGTTAATATGAAATATACCTACTGAAATATATTGAACGTATATAAATCATGTTATCACCTTTAAGATTAAAATTCTCACGGTTAACAAACAGAGTTCATAGTTCCATTCAAAAATAGTGAAACGAGAACAAAAAAATCAATAAAAGAAATTTTTATCTTAGATTGATTGGCCCGCTCTGACCCTTTACCGATGCGCCCGGGTTTTTATGGGCTTTCACAAAAAACCAAATGTATCAGTGTTTATTTGTGACAATTTGCTTTGTCGGTTTACAGCGATTTACATTTGAAAGGAGACTTTTTTTGTGTCGAACGAAGCGACCTGTAACAACACGGTGAATGACACAGGTAGAGGGCCGATCGTAAGATTAGATGATCTTGATCATAGGACTAGTCGCGGGATGATTATTTCCTCTGAACTTCATCATATTAACAATTTTCAATGTCCTACTTATAAAATGTTCGAGCTGCAAATGTTTGATTTTATACTTATCTCATTTATTGACCCACTCAAATAAAATATGTTTGTTGTTTTTGCGACATTGAGACTCGAGTCAATAAAAATAAGACGCACATATGCCGCCTGTATTGTGAGTATGTGAATATTGCTTAAACATTGTAAAAGTTGGTCACTGAAATCATATTATGTATATCCAAAAGTGGAATAAGCATCCCATCGCATATCAAAGTAATAAAACTCATGTTGGTTTATTAAAATGTACTTCATATTTTTGTAATTAATAGGTATATATACGTAATTATTAACATGAATTATTATCCGTCAATTGACGAAAATATTTTTAATATTTCTTCTTGCAGATATAAGTATCTAATATTAATTTCTGAAAAAACGTTGTTGTTGGGACGGTGATGTTGAATGATTGTAAAGTTTAAAGTTAGTTCATTAATTCATACTTCTCTGCTTAATACTTAAAAATGGTGAACTACCTATAAGTTATAATTTATGTTGAAATATTTACATAGCACAGATTTTCCAACTGCTAAATTCTCCTATAATTGTACAAACACAATAGGTACAACATCATTCACATATCGCTTAAAAAGGTTCCCTTTATCCCTATATCATAAAAACCTGACATATTACACTCATCATTAAAGTACCAAGACCTGACAAGCGTCACACATGCGTAACAGGGATTCGTCGCGCCGTCCAAGATCTGGATAGAGCTGTATCCATCAATCCTTCGATTGCAAAATGAGACCCCGGCCGCACACCGCACCCTTCAATAAAAACCTATATTAATATTAATTATTTGCTGATTTAATATCTTTGTTGTGATTTCGTATATCAAGTAATTAAAGTTTGTTTAGTTCAGTTTGCGCGAGTGTTGTTTGAAGTTAATTGCTGTGCACTATGATGATGAACCTTTTTAAGTTTCCAGTACAATACGTAATGTCACGAAAAATTTAAATTTAACATCTCATACACATACATTTTAATCAAGTTACAATTATTTTGTAAGCTAATATGAATATTAGTTCTTTCTTTTATCACACACTACAATACTCTGAAAACAATTTAACTAACACGAGTCTTCCGTGGTTTACCAGCTAATTATTTGGTAGTCTTCAATATTATCATCCAATTGTCACATAATTATACAAATAAAAGTATCTACCTACATATCTCTTAAATATGTAATTGTCGAAATAAGCTAATAAGTTAACATTTATCAACCCTCTTAAAAAAATATGATATGAACAGCGTATAATGGTAATGAAATCGATAATTTATAGCTATTCAATATGGAGGCATTAATAAATACAAGATAACCTCACGCTCCGAGCAAGCACAAATATTGTAATTGCAGAGATCGAAGGTAATAAATTAGGCTTTTCACACATAAAACTCGTTGGAATTATTCCATAGCAAATAATGCATACTCGGAGGCTACTGCAATTCGCAATCCGCACACAATACTGAGCAATCAACGAGGTGCCCTATATTTTATCATGACACGCGATTTGCAAAGATATTATTGCTGTAATACCTTTAGATGCTAAGCTCACTGTGAAGGGAAAGTGTCTACGGTAGGTGAAACTGGTAGCTTCATTTTATGTGACTAATCTGAATAATTCTCAAACTTGAAAGGTCATAATCACTACATTAACTTTTAATGAATATGGAATTGAACTATTTAGGAAATGTCGCATTTCTGTTCACAGATTACTAGTGACCGGAATACCTGTCTCACATATTTAACATTCAACGGACACTGTAACATGTTTAATTGGATACAACTTTATTTGTCACAAAGCTGAGCATCACGTGACCAGTTAATAACAACATAATCATGAGATAAAATTTAATTAGCGTCACGTCGTAATTTAATTCAAACACCTCGGTACTAAGTGGCCGATTCCGAGGTTTCCACTAATAAATACCCCCCCATTAAACCTACGCTCTTCTGATTACCCGCTAATAGTATCAATGTAATCTAATAAACACTCGAGGAAGTCTCGGTCGTGTAATAAAGGTAATAAAAATGTAATAAGATATAACTCTTTTGGGCTCAAAGTGGTAAGATGGCGTGGTTAGTCGTAAATCTGCCTTCGGACTGGATAGCGCCCACGCTGCGCATTTCAGAAGCACCAGATAAACATTGTAGATATAACATTTCATTATTGAACGATCTACGCCTTCTTCACACTGTATTTTGTATCTAATCCTAGCCCTGTGACACATATATAACTCATGCCGCCCTTAAATTATTTTATACCTATTGTGATTGATCCTTTATTTATTTGTTTCATGTAGTATGTGAGACATAGGAGTTACACTCATCATACCGTCAAAAGCTATTAATTATTCGTGTTAATTTATCGTTTTGAAGGGATTGCAAAATTACAACACCAATTTAAGTTCTGCTCTGTTTGATTTGCCATCTCTTAAACCATAATCTATAACTCTATCTCACTAAAAATTACAATATTTGCCGTTATTTCAAATAGCCCTACAAATATAACAATCTTTATAATAATAAATTGTATTTGAAAACAAAATAAAATTCGAATACCAAAACATTCCATGTCATGTGTGCATTTTCTCTTGAATGCAATGCAATATAAATACAAATTTAAGGGACCATATGCGGAAACATTACTTTTCAATAAAATTGAAAGTTACTTGTTGACGGTAAAAGTCCAATAAAAAGTACCTTTAACATCAGCCTCCATTCTATAATTACAGTCCAAATGCCATTATTAGAAATCAAGAACACACCTGTTACTTGCATGAGCCTTGATTTTTTTTTGTATCCGTGCCTTTCACGAATTTACATATCTCCCAAGACTTTGTTAAAGCTAACGAGGGTTATTATTTCAACCACAAAATGTAGACTTAACCGCTTGTGATTGACAAAGGCACAGAACATAATAAGTTATTATGTAAAGCGAGTTTTTATGGAATATGTTTACATAATTGTTTTCACCTCGTTAGCGAATCAATACTACTAATTATTATTAAAATAATATTTTTTTTCGATAACTAGCCCAATGAGTATCCTATTTTTAAGACAAATATGTTAAGGTTTATGTTTTCCTAAATTTAGAGAATATCTTGTGGAAAATGTTTCAATTAATAACTTTGAGGAATGGTAGAAGTAGTCGAGAATGCAAAAAAACGAGCACAAGTAGTGTTATAAGATAATAATTATAGATTTTAATGTGTTTTGCTAATAACTAGGCGTTCATATTTGTACAAACATAAATATACTTCATATAAATTTGTAAATATAATATACGCAATTAAAATAAAGTAAGTATATTGTAAAGTGTAAGTATATTGTTGTATTGTAATTTAAGTATATTGTAAACTATCTGTATCAAAACTTTTCTTGTGGATTGGAAATAAACGGGCTTTTTATTTTATTTATTTATTTATAATTAAAATAAAATCCCCATTAGTGTTTACGTCCAGGCTCATTAGAATTATTATTATAAGCCTCTCGTGTTATACGAAGGTACTGTTTAATGTATTCTTGCTAAACATAAAGACCTTAACGACTCGAACTAAGATAGATAGGCGAATGGAACGATGGCTCCTATCAAATTCCTCAATCACGCTTTATTAAGGCAATGAAATGGATTTATAACGTTCAAAGCGATTTTATGTCAAAGTGCAGTTCATTGCCACCTGACAATGTCGGGAAGACAATGTAATTTTATGCTCAAATGAGCCTCTTCTGAAGTGGAACCCGTTCGGAAATTTTGAATGGCAATTTTACTTGCTCCTATGTCTTTTGCCTTTGTCTCGGACCGAATTGCAGTTATGCTTTATATAACAAAAGAAGCGTAACAACTTTCCACAAGCTTCGCGTCGTTAACATCATAAAATAATGAATTCGTACGTAACGCTCCCAAAATGGGTGTTGGACTTGAAATCGGTGCTAACTTATGAATAATATTTTCACGACTAAGTTTTTCCTAATTTTTTTTTATTCATCAGTATTCACGCATCTTAATTCCTAAGCATGTATTAAATTCCGACTCTACATTTTTGTAATATTTAACATTTTCAATTGATAAATCTACCTACATATTAAATAAAATCTTCGCTTATAGTAAGAGCGTAAAAATTAAATTATTTTAATTTCAACCATCACAGGTATCTACAATTAAAGTTGTAAAGTCCAAAATGATATTTGCAATGCTTATAAACACATTCGTAAAATGCAGTCAGAGCTATAGCTATAGCTTTAAGAGCAGACAAAATGTCACATTATGAGTATAAATAAACAATAAAATATACGTCCTATCAAGACCAGTTAAAATTGAAAGATATCAGACATATAGTTGTATGAAGAAATCTGAACAAAAACACAATAAAGTATTTATGTTCTCTATAAAACCTTATCCTATAAAGCCATGAACTCATATTTTATGTGAAGCCGGTGAACCCAATTACACATGAATGGTTCGTCATGATCAGAGATTTTTTCGGCCCCAATAAAAACTTATGAGAAGATTTATACCCTCTGCTAGGAGGCAGACGACCATATTCTAATTCATCTTATTAGCGTTGCAACTTGGTAATAAATTCTATACTAATTAATGAGAGTTAGGTTACATGTCTTTTTGTTCTAAGACCTTTTTAATGCACGAAATCGATAGGAAGTCGTGATCTCAAAAACGAAAACTATAAAATACTTATATGATACAATAAAAAAGGTTAATTGCAATTACCAACGAGTACAGAGGTATTGCATTTGCATTGTCGAATTGCCATTAGCTTATCTAAATTAGCATACAGTAATATGATTACGATGCCAATAAACTTTGCTTTCATGACGTCTATTAACTGCTTGCGTTTGAAGATTTATTAGTCACATTAATTAATGAATATTCTTGCGAATGAATCGCAATATATCAAATAAAATATCTTACTACAGACCGTATACAGGTAATCGGTCGTATCGCTAGAATTTAATCGAAATCTGCGTTTGTCAATCAATAAACTCAAGCAGGACGGACCACTTTTCGACTTCGTTAGTCATAATGTGGATAAGACAAAGTGGATATTCTTTTTATTTTACTAAACTTTGTTTTTATTATTTTAAATATTGAAAATAAGTGTCGTGTGCCCCGTGCTGAATACAGCACGCAAAATATCCTATGAATTTGTTACACATAATACATGTATATTATTATTAGCCTTTAAAAATATTTGAAAATTATATAGATTTCTAATTTCATATCAATGTTCTTTATAAATAAGTTCCTGTTTGACTAGATTTATTTACATTTTAATATAATGTGCAAATGGTGTTTATTGCCTTATGATTTAAAGTCTAGACTATAATTTAAGATAGACTTTACGCAACAGTAATTAATCAATAAAATAACTTTCGGATTAAATGTCAAAAATCTATATGTATACCAACATGCGATAAATGATACCATAGGCCCGTGATAAAAGTGACCAAGATGATAATTTATTGGGCATACCAAGTACAAACTTCGTAAAAATAAACATGAATGGCTGCCTTATTGGGGCTTGATTTAATACGGTCAATAAAACAGTAACTAACCTTATATAAATTACTGAACAAATAAATAACATCTGTGGTGATCAAGCTTATCTCGGACAGGCCGTGGTGCATCAAATTGGACACTGTTTGATACTAACGGCAAAACATTTATGTTATTTATGCCCATTTTATTAACTTTGTTTGTAATGCGTTTTATTAAAGGCCAAAATATTTTCCTCTTTACTTAAATAAATGTTCAAACTTGTGGAAGATGCTGTGTATTCAATTTTAAGTTTTAAATAAAATAAATTTTGTGAAATGGTGATGAGAATATTAATTACCTACATAATGGTGGTGTAGCAATGGAAGTATATTCATAGTAGGTATACAGTAAATAATTTACATTTTTTTAAATACAAGATAGGCCCTATTTTCAGTTTTATTAAAATTTACTTAGGGAGATAAACATGTTTATACGGAGTTATAAATTGCGATACTTTTGTAGTTATTGGGTACTTAGTCTGAGATTTATGTAATAAAGCCATGAAAAGGCAACGTCTAATCACGACGCGGTCATTAAATTGAAGTAATAATTCTTCTACATAGTAGCGAGCATACGTAAAGAGCCATAACTCTTTGTTGAGTTCCTTTGTAACTGGCCACAGAGATTGATGAAGCCTCTCCTTAGGTGGCCCTTGTTAATACGCTTTTGTTAATTCCACTCCATGAAAGCACTAGTAGCTATAGAGTACGTGATCTCACTAATTGATTTTGAACTACTATGCTTTTTAAAGCCGAATATAACCATCGATATAAACCATTTACCTGTTCAATTTAAAAAACTCTAACAAAATGAACGTATTCGTTCTATGCAACACTACCAGACGTTTATTAGACGTGAGAAAGAAGCCTCAAGTCTTTAATTAAGGGCGATAATTTGACATGCACTGACAGCTAATATTATGTTCAAATTGATTTGTGTTCAAAGTTGAATCCATCTTGACAGAATCAATAAACCTCCGCTTTCTCAGACAATATGAAGCGATTTTAATTAATTAAATGAGAATCTTTACTTTTTGAGTTCTTTTTTAATAGTCCAAATGTATAGCAAAAAATAAAATCATGTCTCAGGGAGGAAAATTGGTGAACACAAAAAAAATGCAATTAATCCAATCTCTGCCATTTCATATCGATAATAATTAAAATAAAATGCATATAGACAGATACATGACAATATGAGTGCTTAGTCCAAGAACACTTTGTGTAATACGCAAGTATAAAGCGCCCATCAGTTACTACTTACCGACAAAACGAAGCGAGAGTAATTATAAAGAGAATGAAAATGCAAAGATCGGACATGACATGTAAGTTACCGACTGACAATAGCGTGAAGATAACAAGACAGGAACCTGTTTAAAATTCCTCTAATCGAATATGGTCTTTATAGTTGTCTTTAACACGATTATTATATTTTAAGAGGTCTCCTGTGACTTGCATTTTGTGCTCATCGAACGGAGCCTACTTGAGGTGTCGAACTGTCGAATAAATAGCTTTGCGTCCGAGTGATTAATTAATGACAGGCTCGGCGAAAACAGACTGGCTACCTAATTAAATACTCCCAGCAACGCGGTACAAGGGAACTTCATATTATTAAGATTGACTGGTAAATTATTCTTGGTTTCTATTTCTTAAATAGGTATTTCACTTCGAGATTGTTGAACGATAGCCCGGGATGTTCGTAATTACCTCGTGGGAGTAAGTATAGTAACTACATAAGGTATATGGTATTAGACGTTTCTTTTAAAGGACATCTTACAGGATTTTCAAAAGTTATGGCTATTTTATCATCTGTGAAATATTCTAGGCAGATAAGAACATAGTTTGTAGATTTTACTTGTAAGTATATTTAATCATGCATAAAATCAAAGGCATTGAAGTTTTATGATTAAATAAATATTTACAATTATACTAGCGACCCGCCCCGGCTTCGCACGGGTGCAATGCTGATACTAAATACACTACAGAAAAACTGTGAACGTTGTATATTATAAAAACATAGCGGCCCGCTCCGGCTTCGCACGGGTATAAAATATTATATAGCCGGGCGGCCGCCCGGTACCGCCGCAAACGCTACGTCCCGCAATTTTTAAATCTGTAATATCTTCGAAAATATTCACTTAAATCATACGTTGTAAAGGGCCATATAGATCTATATTAAATGAACAATGTATTCAAGGTATTAATTAATTGGTTAAGGATTAATGCTGTATTGGTTAAAATCGCTTCGAAAATTAGCCATTATTTGTCGTAAAAAATAAATGACAAAAAAAAGTTATTGTGGGTTATCCATAAGAGATAGACATATACCATCGCGGGCTTTTCTGTAGACCTTTTCAATGTGTATAATACTTAGTACATTATTTTGATAAAACTGCGTTTGCAATGTAAGCGGAAAAAATGTAATTTTTTACGACATCACATTAGAAACCTCAAAAATAACAGTACTTCTCCACTATTTAATGGATGTTATTGTACATATAAACCTTCCTCTTGAATCACTCTATCTATTAAAAAAAAACCGCATCAAAATCCGTTGCGTAGTTTCAAAGATTTAAGCGTACAAAGGGACATAGGGACATAGGGACAGAGAAAGCGACTTTGTTTTATACTATGTAGTGATAGTGATTTTGTAGATTAAACTTTGGTAAAGGTAGGTACTATTTCTAATTTTTATTATCAGCGCGGAATAGTTATAATAATATAAATGGGATATAAACTACAAGACATGATAAATGGCGAAAAGATATTTTACAGAAAATTTACAAAAAGGATATTCAATTTAAAATAATAATACCATTTAGCTATACTGGCTGACTAAAATAAAATGTTTCAACTGTCAAATAAATTATGTAAGTGTCATCTTAATGTCTCATTCGTATATTTTTATGTCAGCCTATAATTTTCTATGTAAAATTGTCAACCACAACAAACTCTTATATTATGGTATACTATTATACATCAAGTAATGTAAAGGTGTTGAGAAATATAATAATGGACTATGGAGCAAGCACTGAAGTATCTCCATACGAATACATGAAAACATATATCGAGAAGTGTCCTGAAAATATACAAGATACTAAGCTATCTTGGATTGCGGAAGCATTTTTAGGCATACAAAAACATGGTGAATTTTTGAAAGAAATCGCCGCTCATATGTCTGATGAACTTACGGAAGAAGATCTAGACTATTTCATAATTATTTTTCACGCCATTACATTTCAAATTACGCCAACCGATATGTCATATTTATACAAGTGTCTCTTCAATTTAAGTAAACCATTGTTAAGTACATTCACAAATTTTTTGAGCAACAATGAAGTGTTGACATACGTATCACAAGTAGCACAAAGTAGCTATGACACAAATTTCATAACTGACAAAATAATTAGCCCTTTATTTAATTGGCAGCCTTACATAAGTGAAATGGCACATAATTATGCTGAATACTTGAAAAGAATTGAGCGAAGAAAAGCAAAGCCATTAACTGTGCCGATACAGCCAAATGTATTGAAAAGAAAAGGGCATCAAGATCACTGCCCGGCTCCAGGTTCATCTCCAACACCCGAAACTCCTCCCAATTCTTTACAAAAGAAAGGAAATAAAATGTTAGCCAAAAATGTTATTGATAAAAAATTGAAAGCTTTGCACGATAAAAATAAACAAAAGGCTACCCAGCTATTGAATACAGTAAAAACAAATGATTTTCACTTTGCTCGAGGGAAATCTGAAAAATACTACCAAAAAATTTCAAGCATTAAAAATGAATTGGAAACTGATTATAAGAAAACATTACCAGACACAAATAAAAAAATTGTTATACAAAATTCTGCACCTCAAATTAAAGAAACAGTAGCAACTGTTAAAAGGTTGAATAAAAGGATCCAACAAACGCAAAACGAGGAAGTTGAGTGGTTACAAGATATAATATCTAATTGTAGAAACGTTCGTAAAATTGAACAATTGCAGGATTTTGATCGGCAAGAAAAGGAAAGAGAGCGACTTTTAGATATAGAAAGGAAACATTTAATGGGTCAGATTTCTTATGAGGAAGCGCTTATAGCTAAAAAGAAATTAAAAGATGAAAATAAGAAAAAATACGAAGACTTTATAAAAGAAAAACAGCTTTGGGATGAGGAAATTGAAATGTGGAGGAAACAAGAAATGGAAAAAAATAGAAAACAAGTAGAAAAACTTTCTCTTATTGAATTAAATTTATTAGAAGCCAAAAATAACGCAACGTTACGAAAAAAAGAAATGGCAGAAAAACTAAAGAAGGAAAGTGAGGAAATGATTGCTAATGCCATAAAAGTGAAACAAGAAGAATTAGAGAGAAAAATAAATATGATAAAAGAAATTAAAATTTTATCAGCTATTGCCAAAAAAGCGAAAGTACCTAAAATCATTGATTTAACTGAATCATCTGGTCTGGGTTTGCTCTGTGAAATGTCTATAGCCGAATTACAAGAAAGATTAAGTTCTATGAAAATTTGTTTAAAAGAAGAACTTGACAAGAAAAGAAAACAGATAAAAGATGATAAATTAGCTGCAAAAAATGGTCTGATCGAAACCAAAGAAGATATAAAGAAATTTATGAGTGAACGTGAATTAGTTCGCAAAAGTAAAAAGAATTCTAATCATCAGGTTACCACTTCAACATCGAAGGAAATAAGCGATCTGAAAAGAATTTTAGAAGAGAAACGAAAATTGCGTGTTCAACTTTCTGCGTGAATTTTTGTGCGAAAAATACGTTGTGTTAATTGAAAATTAAATGTTATAGTCTACGATTATTATGATATTATTGTTAATTATGTTTTTCTTTTGTATTTACGTATTACATTAACTATCAAGTTGTTTATAAAAAAAGGTTTATCCACTGAAATCAATTATCTTAATACCTATATAACTACTAAATAACAATCTCTCGAGGCGAGAAATATATCAAAGAAATTATGCTATAGGACACATTAAGTAATGGTATCCGCAGGCACATCCTATCGAAGCCTGTATAAAATGGTCGCATCTTAATTAGTAATATAGATTACAAAAACTTCTATACATAGTAGTTTAGACACTATCCATGATGTAAAGTAAACGGCTAAGGCTTAACGTCCCCATCTTGTTAATACGTTTTTGTAACTATAAAGAAACTCATTTGGTCAACGATCCAAAAAATCGTATATTTTAAGATGATAAAGAACTAATAGACTTCAATCGGTATCGACATAATAGTACAAATAACGTGACAATTTCTCGAAATCCGAAAACCTAGTCAATATAATTTGGATTAAGGCAATAAATAAGTCGAGGTCGCCTGTTCATTTGTATCGGCGTATAATTTAAATTCTTTAACGCCAATGTTCAAGATTACGCGGCGAGATAGAGGCGCGGGCGCCCGTGTCGCCTCGACAACCACCAAATAAATTTATATATCCGACCGATACCGAACCGACTTCTCTCTTTGTAGATAATTCGGCCTGTAACGTTGAATGACTCTATTAACAGCTTCCCTTTTAGGGATAAATGTCGGCTGACATGCCTGACCTCTGGATTGTCGTGTATACAGTTAACGTATTAATTTACGTCTTATTCGTGAACTGTACACACTTGACTATAATGGTAATATTTGTAACAGATTATAATATATGGTTGTCTTTTGTGTAATAAATTACTTACACAGTAAAGTACCATGTATTATGAACTTAATGGATATGGTTAAATATGGCTGGATTTCACAAGAAAACATATTTTATTATGGAATCATAGCATCCAATCATAAAATGCAATGGAAGTTATTTTATAAAAATATCCTCTTTCATAATATATACCTTAATATAATGGAAGTACTTACACGTTTTAAACAAATTAAAACAATCTTGCATTAATTTTAAAGCTACATAGCACGTAATTAGTTTGTTTTAATATGAAATTATCAAACAAACTAAAAATTATAATCACTGCACTTGATGATATTTTTATCAACGGTAATTACACGCGTATATAAAAAGTGATTAAAAATAAAATGTGCTCAAAATAAACGTTTCAGCCTAATTAATGCCATACAAATGCGAGTTCACGGTTTTATCTGAGTAATTTAAAGATACTACGAATAAGGGCCATCGTTTCGAGATTTACCTGATAACAGTAAAACGTCAATAACCACCTAATTGGGAGAGAACACTCTGCTCACAATCACCGAGCCGTCCCCGGTCCCGAAGTGAGATACTAATAAATATTGTAACACAGATGGAGATAATTTGAACGATAACTTAATGTGCTTACATTTCGGATCTGCTCATGGTTTTATGAAACTACCTACGATATTATCTGTACCTCACTTATACGGTGAGACAATAAATTTTAAATAAATTATCGCGGGACGGGACGCAACAAATATATTATTCGCTTTTTCTGTATGATGTTTCAATTATTATGCAGATACAAATG
Organism: Colias behrii; assembly: GCA_029959065.1. Classification (NCBI taxonomy): domain Eukaryota; kingdom Metazoa; phylum Arthropoda; class Insecta; order Lepidoptera; family Pieridae; genus Colias; species Colias behrii. The sequence goes on along the minus strand of JARWMC010000005.1, from coordinate 6,426,686 downwards.
TTTATAGTTTGGAAATTGATTTGAATTTCGTCTAAAACTAGTTGCAATTTACTTATACCTAGCCTGTTGTATTACAATGTAGAGATGAATGTATGCAATGTTTATATTCAGCTCTATCTTCAACCAAATATTGAGTAACGTAAATGACACACTAACAGCCTCAAATGCTTATTAACTTTCACGTTAATTATATACAGAATGGATGGTTACCATAAAACTATATAAAGACTAGTCATTAAGTAAATTCTCCTATTAAAAATAATAGCCTCATATAAAACATACGTTTTACGCGTGACATGGAACTGGAAGACATAATATAAATTGACAGAAACATCGAACAAAGCAATCTTCCTGCACCAATAAATGGTAAATTTAATCATAACATTGGCCTTCTTTAGTAAGTTGTCCGACGCGAGTATATTAAACAAGTCATATTGTGAATGGTTAAGCAATTTGCATGCGAATAATACGTGAACTTTATATGCCAATGATGTCACATGTTTTAGTGTTTCGTTAAGGGACGCGCCAAAAAAATAAGTAAAATAAGGAGCTTGCTGGCGATGAGCATAACAAACACGACTACACTCTGAATTAACATTTTAGCAATATAAAATGTCGTACCTCTTTAAATTATAAACAGTTTTATGCAGTAGCGGTGCAGTTTCTAGCTTAATTTAATCGAAGAGGGGCTTATGTTTTTTACATTAAATCATTTTTATGATATACCGACGTAATTTATTAGATGTTTATATCAGATGTAGATATCTATTACGCATGCATAACATCATTCAAGTTATTTGAATAACGCGCTCGTGCAATTAATAGGTACTACAATTAAACTCCATTAAAAGAAAAGAAAACATAATTGAGTTATATTTTAGTGTTTATCTGAAGAAATGGTTAGAATTTTCTTATTGGAAACTAACTAGCCTCAAATTGTCATCTCTAAACGCATTTATTCTATAATCGCGTCGCAATACAGTCGCACGGACCTTGGGAATACTAAAAGAATGGAGAGCTCCACGATTAAAGTAGATGTCGTCCTATCTTTCTCGGTATTACAATTTGTATGTTAAGATCGGCTGGACATAGGCGTTCGCAGGGTTGTCTCGGCGCTTCAAACGACGCATAAAATTTATTGTTATTGGTTCGGCGCGCGTACATGCATCCACACTCCGCGACTATCACGACGCTACAACTTTATCTCCGCGCACCACTATTCTGGCCGTACGCCCTCTACGTGTTGCTGTCGTCTTTAATGTGACATTTGGGCGACTGCTGACTGACACTTTAGATTTATGCTCTAGAAACATTCTATTTTTAAATTTATCAATAAATTTTAAGTGATTGCGTGTTTGTTTATTCTCATCGTAATAAGTTTTTAAAATAACCTGTCCGTTTATGTTATTACTGCAACGTAGCAATACACGAAAGCTACTGGTTTTTAGGTGTTAATGAATGTTGCAATATTGCTCTCCACGTACCACACTGAATTTGATGTCATATTTTTTCGCATTTTGATACACTATAAAAAACCACTTATCCAAAAAAGAAGATAATCCTCAGAAGCTACCAATAATTTATAAATACGATTTTGTGTCACAGAATAAGTCCGCAATATCCAAGAGAAGATTGCAATACACTTCTCACCATCGGCAATTTGTTAATGATACTATCCATTTACCATTAATTTAAATGTATTATTTCACGAACATGCCTTAACAATAGAAAATTCAATTTGTAACGTTATAAATATGAATTTGTTAATACGGAAAGAAAATTTTCATTCTTACCATGGATATAGTTGCACCATGGATTAAATTACTATGTAAAATTAAGGTAAGTACAAAAACATATTTTTTTCCTATAGGTAGTTTGTAATTAATTTATAATCCAGAATGGTAAACCAGTCATAAAATAAAATAAACAAGTAATCCTAAAACAATTAGGGAGCTAATTGTAAGGATTCGCTATAATTTTATTTTGACCTCTGAACAATAAATAAACAACACTTTATATTTCTTCTTATAATCTTTTTACTCTGTACATTAAATGTAATCTTTATCATTATTTTACGTAAGACACCTATTATAGGTATTGCTATGTATATTACGTGCTCAGAAAAATTTTTTTATGAATATGTTACCAAATCACATATTATAACGAAGGGTTCATTATAAATACATTTTCAAATTGTGATGCTTCGATGACTACCTATTAGAAAATCTCTTATTCAATTAATAAAATATGATACCGTAAAATCCACATCAATGACAATCGGTTGAAGTAGTTTTTGCTCCGATTATGATCGGCTTTCACCGGCCTGATTGCCGATATCCGGGAAACAATTCGGGACCTTATCCAATAAGAAAGGGGAAAAACGGTAATTGTCTTGCATGATTCGATTGTTAAAGCTGTGAATTATGATGTGTATTGTAAGGATGTAAAGCCAGTAATTGCCGGGATTACATTAATTTATCATATCCTCTTTGTAACGTGTACTGACTTTATATGCAAACAGATGCATATGAAAATATAGTTTGTATGGTTTTATTTTAATTTTGATTGTATTTGTAATCAATTACACGAGCGAAGGAAGGTGAATATCTAATTTTGTATACCCATAACATATAATCAAATAAAAAATGTGTTTAACATTGAAACCATTTTAGTATCTATATTCTATAAGCAAAAAGTTGTAATAAACCATTATTAATTATTATTATTCAGTCATAATAGGTAAACCATTACTGGTAATTTACTGTAAGTAAATACAATTTAATCACAATATTATGACATTTAAAAGTTGCTCAATTAATATGAAGACACCTTTAGACATCGAACAAATTGAAAATTGTCGATCTTTTATCGTATAATTTATTTTAATTGTACCTGCTACAGTTAATCAGTTATATCGCATTAATTTGATATTTGATTGTGATTATTCTTATAGTGTAACTAGCAAACCGGGCGAACTCCGTTTCGCCACCAGAGACACCTTTTCTTTGCTATAAACCTCACGGAGCCCGAGACCTTTCCATCGAATGCAAAACCGTGGAAATCGGTTCGTGCGTTCTGGAGTTAGGTATAGCGTCAGGATGGAAAACCCGACTTATTTTTATATAGTAGATCTAGAATTATGTTGTCATACTTTTAGCAGAGCCCACTTGTAGCATATAACTATAAATAATAAATTGCACTGCATTGAAGAAACTAAACTTTTACTCGTATATTATAATGTGAATTTCTCTCAAGACCTTTGCCCATTAACTTGAATAAAATATGTTCCATATTATGCGACAAGTGGCATCAGAGTTTTTATTTTAGCATCTGTAGGCTTTCAGGAACACGTCGAACTGCAATCGCATGTAATCGTTTAGCAGATTTACTCTTCTCTTAATATTATGTAATGCCTTTACGCATGCCTTATTACCTGTTAGATATTGTATGTACATTGAGATTTATTTCGTTGTGATGATATAAAGAAATCTCTCTAGATTTCCATTTATGTTGTTATTACAGTGTATCTGTAGTTAGGACTTTAAAGGTAATGATCCGCAGAAGAATTTTAACACGATTGGCCTACATAATAGAGCGATTATATAGATGTGAGTGTATTATATATTACCGACCATCACAGATAACCTACTCTTTATTTCAGAATGTATTACGAGTAAATCTCTATACTCAATAAAAGGAAAATTATTTTAATTTATATTATTCCTAAAGCTATATATACCTAACACACAATATGAATGAGCTGCCACAGTTCATCATACATCGAAAAATCAACGTAATTAAATTTGATTGCAATCACTTGTGTATCATTAATTCCTTAGGAATGTTTTAGGGAATAAAATATCGGGATGTAGTAATTAAAAAGATCATGTTCATTAAAATTTATTCAAATATTTTAATAGGTAGGTACCCTTTTAAATTATTCCTACATTTTATTTACATTAAAATATAATTATCTATTCAATAAATAGTTTACAGTTCTGAGAATGTAACAATATTTACAATTATTTCTTACTATTTAAAAACCGCAGTTATAAAATAAAACATCAGCAACAACTATTGTAGATAAACTAAAGAATAATATGATATGTATGAAGTATTATTTTCAGTAATCGTTGACGAAGAAAAGTTAAACATCAGATAGGTAGGTACACGATTAAATATTTTACATCAATTAACAATCTTTTAAAACATTAATCATTGGTTTCTCAACTAATTTTAATACCTATATATTGTTCACGTCAATTTTGTAATCAATAGTATTGCATGAAGCATTTTTATTCTCTTCAAAAACTGACATTTTGACAACTCTGGTAATATCTTCTAAATTAGATACAGAACATTATTTGTGCAGACTTAAATTTATTTGATCCATCTCTTTACAGTAATCGACTATCGCAATATCTACATATTTACATAAATTTACAATCTAACAGGAGTATTAACACTCTAGGATTTGAATTTGCATAATAATTATACTATCGGAACATCGGCATTCAATGAACGACTTAATTTTACAATGTAAATAAATAATTTTATTAACAAAATAATGATATCAACGATCGTGTTTCGTTAACTGTAGAGGCAAATCGTTAGAGGTCATCGATCGTTGACGACAAGGGCTCGGCGATCTGGATCTAGTCTTATTTTTTTGTTTCTCGCTCTCGTCTTCGCTCTCATCGTGTACATTTATTTCCTCGTCTGAATCCGAATGAGATTCATATCCGCGGGCTAATTGTATCGATTGCGCCGCCAGTAATGCCGCCGCCGCTGAATTCGGTACGAGCGCTTTAAACGCACTATTTTCCAATGTGGAATGGGGTTTAAATGCGCTACCGTCGAACGCCTGTTGCGACAGCGCTTTCAGCGCGTTCGTTTCGAATTGAGCGTGTTGGGATAGAGCCTTCAGGGCGTTGGTATCTTGGTGGGCGAGCGCTTTAAAGGCGCTGTTCTCTCCACCCATTTGCGGAGCGTGGTAGGCCATGCGCGTTGGGGATAAAGACCGCGATCGGGAACGGGAGGGTGAATGGGGGAGGCGGTGCGAGGGGGACCCGCCACCGCGCTTGAGTAGGTTCATGCGCTGGTGGCGCCTCCACTTGGCTCGTCTGTTGGAAAACCAAACCTGTCAGTAACGGTAAATAAACGAGATTAGTATTTGGTTCTCACTCTATCATCAAATATTCATGAATGCTAAAGCGCGTCACACACGGTGAAGATACTATAATATTTTATCTTAAGATACTGTTATATTTTATATTACAGTATCTTAACGCATCCCACAAAATTTCGCGTCATTTGTAACAGGATGGCGGTTCTACAGGAGTCTTAGTACGCAATGACAAAAAGAAAAATGAAGGTCCGAACGCTGATACCGGATGCGTTAAGATACTGTAATATAAAATATAACAGTATCTTAAGATAAAATATTATAGTATCTTCACCGTGTGTGACGCGCTTAATAGACGTTATATAAAAGCATTGACTCGACATAATGATTAAGTAATAGATATTTTCACGCCATCATTAAAACTGGATGACTAATTTATAGGTACCTATGCGATAAATATGTGAAGGATTTGTATTTGTCCAAAATATTTACCTGAACTCGGGCTTCCGATAACGATGTCTTGGAAGCTAATCGTTCCCTCGTTGAGACACATGGATAATGTGACTTTTCGAATTCCTTTTCAAGTTCTTCTAATTGGTCTGGGCTAAATGTGGTTCGATTTCGTCTAAACTTTGGCTGTTCGCCATCTAGAGATCCAGAGTCATCACCGTCTACATCTACAAATAAAAATGCACATATAAATAATATGATCCGTTTTTGCGCATTCAATCTAAAAAATCCTGTCACCATAAGCAAGTAATCGAGCAGCCTCAATAAAAACTATAAGATCACGTTATACGTGTTAACTTACCAATCAGCCCCCGACCGGATGAGGTCAAGAAGCCCTGTTTCATAGCATCTGGATGCGGCACGCCCACCGCGGGCGCGGGCACTCCGGGCGGGAGCGGCAGGCTGCCGGGCGGCCACACCCCGCCGCTGCCCCACGGGAAGCTGCCGTACGGCGGCGGTGCGGCGTACAGCCCGTAGCCCGCCGCCCGCGCGAACTCAGCCGCCGCGCGCTCTGCCGCTCGGTTCCGCAGGATCCTGTTTATTGAGGACACGCTGGGCGCGGTTGCGTTCGTGCATACTCCTGTTAGAGAAAATGTAATAAGAATATTAGTAGGATAAACAGATGGAATAAAGAATAGAAATATATAAACTTTTTATTGATGACTATATTTGTTACAACCTGGTTCTTCGAACTAAGTAATAACTTTTCAATTTTCATATTTTCTGTAGCTTACAAGCTAAATTCAAATAACCTACAGATATCTAAGATGAGTTATATTAAAAATATTTTACAACAAATCATTGTTTTTTATTTATTAAGTTTTCCCACTAATTAAATTTCATTTTAGACGAACAAAGTCGCAAATTTCAGCACTGATTTCAGGTTTGTCCGGTAAGTATTGCTTTCAAGTAAATAATTTACAAGCTTGTAAAATAATCGCCTTTAAAATTCTTAAAAATAATATTCATTCGTACATAAAATTCTCACTTTAATAGGATTGTATTATGATGGAAAAATATTATTAATAATTGGGTGTGTTTCAGAAATATCTAAAATATGACTTATGAAAAGCGTACGTACCTAATCAAGTAATTCAAGATGCATAGGTATTGCATACCCCAGATAAAATTAATATTAGTTATAAGTTCTTTGTCACTTTACATGAAATATGCAATGTTGTAACATAAACCACAATTTATGTTTATTAATACGATATTACTCATTGCCAACAATGATAACTTAATAAGTTAATAGTTACATTAAATAATCATGACAACTATAATTTATACACTTAAAATAATATTTCCCGCTGCAACTCATCTCGGTATCGAGTGACTGAAGGTTCAAGGTAGACTGGCTCGCAAACTGTTGCATAATTGTATTTTCTGCGCTATTTCTTGAGCAACCTACAAATAATTATAATATGCAGAAAATGAGTGACCAGCAGCGCGTTAAAACCGATGCGTCATTGGTCGCGTTTGAAACCGCTCGCCATTATGTATCTTTTAATGCGTGCAGAGGTATCGCGTGCCAGAACAGCCTTGGCAGAGCCATCCCATGTAATTTTCAGGAAACACTCCGAGTAAGTGCCATAATTTAATCATAGCCTGTCCGTTTGTAATTGTCGTAGAATTCGTTGTTAAGCTACTGAGCAGTTGCTTCGCGTGGTCATGCTAGCGATGTTTAACTCTAACATTATTACTCTCTATGAACTACATAATTATGTTATAATCTGTTCGAGCATGTATGGAACTGGTATGCTGGCATGAAGATTTAATATTTTCGTACCGTAAGTGTTTTCGTTTATTCTTTTTTGTGCTGTATTTTATGCATAATGAGCTGAGTTTAACTCACGACTTCACTGTTGGGGCTCCAAGAAATATCATGGGATTTCTTAAACCTACCTACCTATGTTTAATCTTCTGTCTGAATAAATAATTCTCGAGTAAATCTTCATATTATACCCTATTCTAATGCCCAGTCACCAAATAACAAAATCTTATAGCTATATCTTAATGAGTAATTATGTGGATACCCATTGATATACATATTATTAACTCTAATGATACATGAATAAAAACAGTCACATTATAAATCCTAATCCTTATTAAATTAATGATACGTTTGTAACCTATAGAGTCGTTAAAAGGCATGATTCCTTCATATAGAACACAATTAGCAATATCATAAATACGCCGTTTACTTCAATTACTTGAAATGTCGCAAAGGTAAAGCAATTTACCTGTATTTACACAAAATAGACATATTCCGTTAACTGATTACTATTCGAACTTGTCGTATCTACGTCTGACAATTATACCCAGGAACAATTGAGTATAATTGCTTAATGAACACTCTTTACTTATACACGTTTTATTCCTGCATTCAAAGCCGTTTTGCTATAAACAGATCGTTAGTAGTAATTATTTCTAAAATGCTAGTAGCGAATCATGTCCAATAATATAACTCGTATTACCTACTTTTTATAAATTGTCGTCGCGAATGGTATCTTATCGCCATTTTCTGCAAATTATTTTTATTATTGTTTTAAGGCAGGTAGTATGATTATCATATATGTTACTTTATTCAAGAATCCTATCCCTCATAATATATACAGTAACATGAAATTATTGCTGACATTAATACACGTCTCATAAAATCTTGTCACTACGTTGCTAACGCAGCTACACAAGATAGATTTAATATGGTCACGGTTAGTAACGAAGCCCTATTGTCTGCGGCTCCCGACACGTCGACATGAAGCTGCATCAAATAAAACACAAAGCCTACCTGTTATAATTTACTCAAAACACAAAGCCTTATATAGCATAATGGTAATGATCAGTTGCGCGCCTCCGCTTATTGTTAGCACGTCGAAAACACAAAAAGTGCCCTCCATACAATTTGTTGACTTCGTAATCAGCGCATTAAGCTGATGCCTCCATAGTAAATTCTTTAAATCGATGGCTCGATATGGCTGAGAAATACCTCTTGGTCACCAGTCATCATTTACCAGCCGAAATCTTCAATTATACCGGCAACATCGTTTTGTAAAAAAGAAAACAAAACATTGAAAGTCTTGTAACGTTCTGTGAGAGCTCGACGCGTAGCCGATATTAATATAGTTCGTTGTTCATGGACGGTAAACAAAAAACTTGTATGATCTTTAACAAAGCGGTTAAATTGCTTTTTGTTCCGTAACAAGGCATCTATTTATCGATCATAATAAAAGCTAGGTGGGCGCTGTCGTCAATAAATAGGTATTTTAATGAGAAATTTCAGAAAACAAGAAATTTAGTTTTTCTCGATTCCACATTTAAATTGCTCTAGTTTATAAATTTCACACCTTTATAGAGTTGCCTCACTGGATTTTGTTTAAACATTAGATTATATGACTACCGTCAACTGAATACTCGTTTCGTTTCCTGTATTTGTAGTATAAAAACACCCATAAAGTCAGTTTTTAATTACGAGTAAAAGTTAACACGCTAAAGTGTAACATAATCTCCATTTAATGTGCTATAATTTTATACAAAAAGGGCAGAGTTGAATAATCGCAATTTCAATAAATATCCAGAATGTTATTTAATACACTTTGGTATTAAAGCCTTTGCATAACATTCTGGATATTTTCTGTTTGTTGCAAATTCTCTAGGTACAATCGTAAAATTAGTTTTTGGAATTGAAATTGGTTAAGAAGTGGTTTTACCTTTTTATTATATTTTGGGCTGACTAAAATTACTTCGCACAAACAGCACCTGGTATAAAATAACAAAAAGCAGAAGCCTGAAAATTTGATATAGATATAATGAATTTAATTGTTATCATCTGGTCTGATCTTCTCCTTTAAGGATATCATGTAAAGTCTATTGGTTAAGTGTTTGTTTTGAATGAGATCATTATCCGCCAACAAGTTGCAGGTGGGAACTCGATATCTATAATTGTTCTTTTAATGATTTGGGATCAAACTCGGATCCTAAATGCCTAGTCACGGCCCCGCAATTTGTCTAAAGTCGTTTAATCATGATTAGTCACAATGGGCTCCGCTTCTATTTAAAGTTTAGATACTTTAAATAACGAGAAGATGATATGCTTTCAATGTATCGTAATGAATGGTCACTCGACTATAATCATCGTACATCACAATATTTGCAAGAGTCATTCGTTGTTAATGTCCGAGTAATGATTTTGTTCACACGAAATTCTAATAAAAAGCTAATCGGCTCCAAAAACTTGGAGTATTGTAAGTTGTTACCTGCCTAAAAGCGTGGCATGTCCGGAGATAAGGCGCTCCGGCGCCGTCTACCATAGTGTTTAATCGGGTTAATTTATCGATAATTGACGGAAAGCCTTTTTGTTTGTATTGCCGGAAAGTAACAGTAATTGTCACGCCTTTGAAGATTTACGTCCGCTTCTAAATTGAGACATTAACAATCGGATCTCGTGCCTAATGGTTCGGAATGAATTTATTTGTTTTATTCGAGCCGACTCTCTGATAAATTTGATTAGGGCCATTATGGTCGGAGTAGAAGTTGAGCTAACATTTTTAAGTACCTACCTCTATTCTACATCAAGTCAGTACTCATTTGTTATCAAAAAGGGTTTTATTACAATTAAATTACCGTGGTGCCGCTCTGTTGTAATTTTGAATATTAATCCATACTATAATATTATAAATGCGAAAGTAACTTTGTCTGTCTGTCTGTTACTCAATCACGCCTTAACTACTGAACCAATTTGCATGAAATTTGGTATAGAGATATTTTGATACCCGAGAAAGGACATAGGCTACTTTTTACCCCGAGACATAGGATAGTTTTTATCCCGGAAATCCCACGGGAACGGGAACTATGCGGGTTTTTCTTTGACTGCGCGGGCGAAGCCGCGGGCGGAAAGCTAGTTAATAATAATTATTTCAGTTTTTAGAGTAAGAGTATTTCTCTAATTTGTCAAGTGGAACTTTGGATGAAAAAGACAATGAAACAGTTGCGCAATATAGTGCAATGAACGGACATACATGTAAAGTCCCAGGAAATTTTCTAATTATAATTCATTTTATACTGAACTTATTACTTAGTAACTTAGGTTACATAAAAAGGGATGAAACAAAAACGTTTTTGATGAGTGCGTAGAAATCAATAGAGCTTAACAAACAAAAGGTTAAGTTTGTACGGAAGTTTATACTTTGTGATTTGAGTATTTAGATGATGATTTCATGATAAATAAGAGATTTCCTAATAATCTTTTATCGTTAAAGCTTTTATCGTTTTCTCGATTGCGAGAAATAATAAAGATAGATAGGTACCTACTTTGCTATTGTAAATATATAAACTACTCCTTTTACAATTACGATGTATTCAGAGTAAACATTCTACATACTTAATTTACTTGCTATATTCTCGCCTGGCCTATAGAATTAAATAGACACACCACTTGCGTACCTACATCTAATATTAAAAAATCACGTTCGTGATGAGCGAGTAGAACCAGTTAACGAATGAGTGGCGTCACGTCGTCTAAATGAATTATTGTTGGCTTTATGGAGAACATAAAACGATGAAATCGGAGGCAATCAACTGGCACCCGCGGTGAGGACCAAGTAAAAAGGTGTCCGCACCAGCGGGGTTCCATAGCGTTGCGATAAATGTTACGTTACGCACCCACTTCCCTGTTTCAATTAGCAATGAACAAGCAAATTAACAAACGTGCCAACATGATTTATTGCTTTTGTAACACATTTGACGTTAAACAGGAAACATCGCGGTATTCTTACTGCGCTAATATTATACAATAATTTAATAGATAATGCCTATGTTTTGTTTATGAACCCTGAGATAATTATTGTTCCCAATTAGAATGTATGGGCCATATCAATTTTCTCTCAATACAAAAATTTAACGTTAACATTAAAATTTTGAGAAATGATAATAAACGTGGATGCGTATAATTCAAACTGTTATTCGTGCTATGACAGGCAACATCGCGTTTGATGCACTGCTGGGAACCAATTTGATGCTGTAACAAATCAATAAATGTATCGGTTTATTAGAAGCTATGTGGATTTGATTTATTTCCTCAATACAATGTGGACGGACGAGGCGAGACCTTGTTAGTAAATGTCAAAAAAGCGGCGTAAAAAAATTGTACCCCATTTACAGGCGACGGCTGTGGTAAGCTTGTTAGGATGACTTTAACTTTTTAGCATTTTATCTGTGACGTTGTCTAACACATTTAGAAAAATGGGATAAATAAATGACTATTGAGATACATTTAAAATAGTAAAGAGTGATAAAGAATCCGTTAAAATATGCTAATACAATGAAAAAGTACCGTTCCACACCCATTTCATCAAAACAGGAGCGTAACAATACCTTTTTAAATTATAAACAAAAACTGGACAATGCTGAATACTGCTGATTCATAGAATATCATAAAATAGAGATCGCTAATTAATCAGCGACAGAAGATAATTTGATTCGGGCATGCAACTTTAAGCATAAGAAATATTCAAAATATGGTCAGTAGCTAGACCCGCTCGTAACGCCTCATAAACCGATATCGATTCAGTTGATAAGTTGCGCAAGCTATTGTCCAAAACTGCCACGTCATTATATTAACAAAGGCGGTAGTGGGCTCCTTATTAAAATTTAGACGCTGTCGATGAGCCGCTCTGTTTTGATAACTGCGGTCCCGAACACTACAACAATTAACGAAACCGTACCACAGATTAGAAAGCTGATTTTATGACAGTTATATGTTATCTGTGCAACAATACCGCCTTTTTTAGAATAGAGTTCTTAATTTTCTTTCTGTTTTGTATAAACTCTACATTAACTTTGTTTATTCATAATTCTCTAGTTTATCCCAAACCTTTATTTCTTGTGCCGTGCTTTTGTACTTTGCTTCAATGTAATCATCATTAATTTCTTTAACTATCTTTATCTACTAAGTAACCAAAAATAAGCTGTTTTTGTGGGCTGAAAATATTGACTGACTGAAAATAGGTGCAAACCACCTTGATTAATATATATTCCTTTTAAATAAAATAACTTAGAACTCTCCGGTAGGTTCTCCAGCAGATTAATAGCAAGCGAATTACAGTTATATTGTATAGAACCAATACATATAAATAGTAAGGTAATATACACTAACTCGTAAATAATGAACCCAATTTACACGATCGCCAGCTTTCAAACTCACGAGCTATGATAATAGCACGCCGAGGCCTCTAACCCATAAGGCTCCTATAGTAACTACACTCAAAGAACAAATCTATATAATTATACTAGCGGTCCGCCCCGGCTTCGCCCGTGGTGTACACCTACATGTTTAAACTATCCTATCTCTCAAGTTGGATCGAACTGCACATGGTGTGCGAATTTTATTATAATCGGTTAAGTGGTTTAGAAGTCCATTGAGGACAAACATTGTGACACGAGATTTATATATATTAAGATATTGCTATGTTATTTTACTTTTTAAAATAATTATTATAAAAGTAAGATATTTTAACTTCTAATAATTCGATTATTGATTAATTAATAGCTATTTTCATGTTAATTGCCATGGGTTTTTGAATTAAAACTTTGTTTTAGTTGTCCCATTTTGCAGTTCAAACAAAAAATAACGTGGGTTTTCATTACATTTCTTTTATTCGTTTATCATAGTGAAACAAAGGAGCATCCGCATCATATGATTAGCGCCGAAACCTGCCGGTAAATAAGCCTTTGCAAGAAATAATTAAGTTACAATTAAGTTTTGTACGACATGCAGTATATAATGTTTATATTAAAGTGGGTACATAGAAACACAAACGTATCAGATTCACAATCTTTATCTACAAAAACATCGACAAGTATTCGTTAAGTATTATGATAATTGATTCCAAAACGTAGAGAACCAAATGCGTATATTACACTAATAGGTATTCAAATAAAAAATAAGGCTATATGGAACCTTAGAAAGTGTGCCAACCCAATTCCACACAAACAAAATCGCAAGCAGTTGCCTGTTATCAATAACTATTATTACTGATTATTTTTTGTACGTATAGAATGTAATAACGATCGGTATTGAAAGTATGCCGCTATTCAGTTAAGAAACCTAATCAATTTGGTCAATTTCATAAGCTCGCCGTCAGTTAGACACGCGTCTCTTTACAAAGCCGTGCTATTGTGAACGTGACCATTTTGTAATAAATTTGATTTAAATTCTATTAACATTGCCCTGGGGCCGCAGTCTGTACAATTAGTCGGTAATTATCGACAACTAATTTATAGTCCCGTCTTCAGCAATGAAAATGATGTCGCTTAATACCTCTCCCTAATTTGATGGAAGTATACAATGGAAACATATTTGTTTATAATTTTTATTCTTCACAAAACTTTCCGTAATGCGTCAAAATATTTATATAATAATAGCCTTGTAGTAATGCATTTTTATCTAAATTAATAACATCATTATTTCAATTCCGTAGATATATGAAAAATAAATAAAATATATATTTCATGGATTTGGAAAATCATTTCTTTGCAACACATTCGAATATTGTCAAAACAAATTATTCTTTGACATTGTCAATCGTTATGATACCGACGTTTGATCTCGACAAGATCTCGAAGGCCCTTCTCCCATTACGCTACCGGTATCCTACACGTCCGCGACTAGTATAGTTGGTCGCTTTTGCATCGCGTTTCGCGCGTATCTCTTCGGTAGAAAGATAAAAAATTATTATCATCATGTTGTAGTTCTCGTGCGGCTATAAAAACTCTACAATTTATGTTTCTTTCAATATATGGATGAATCCAGTACCTACTTCCTACTTTTACGTCGTCACTGGAATCGTTCGACATAGCGTCCGTCTACAAAAACGAGGCACAATAATGATGAATTTAGTCATTTTTCAGTCGCTTAATATGCGAGCATCGGGCAGCGAGCAAATATCTAACTAGTATTCTACTCGAGTATCGTATTCTAGAAGTATCGTAATGGGAGAAGGGCCTTACGGTTTGTGTGGGTTTGTAGATACGGTTGATAATGTCGGAAAAATTATAGATTATTATAATTTTATAATATTAATGATTATTATAATTTTATATTTCACACTTCCGATGCTACATGATTTAACGCAATATTGTTTTCTCTTATTTAATGTTATTGCAATTAAAATAAAATAAACAAATAATGTTTTATTTTTAAGATGGTTTCAAAATTTTATTGAAAATGTTATGTCCTCTTATATTATATTAAATAAATATTAAAATAATGTACTGCTGTCTGCATTTATTCAGCCTAAATTATTGCATTCATATTCGATTAATTTCTTTCTGAACTTCTAGGATAATAAAATTATACAGATGAATACAAATAAAAAACGATCGAATTAAGAAAAAAAATTATTAGAAAAATTTAATTTAACAGTTTATAATAGCGTAGTTGAAAATTTGGCTCAAAACCATCATCTCTCATCAACATAATTCTAGTAACTTTGTAAATTATAAAATTTATAGATAAATATTTATATTTATTACATAAATAATTACCCGTGAACCGCTAAATCAATTGCATATATTCATCCTTTGCTTATTAACTGTAATAAAATATACAATGATGCACATAATATTATAATATAATAATACAGTGAAACTTGGTTAAGTGGGACCTGGATAAGTGAGAAACCTCCATAACTGGAACTCATGCTGAGGTCCCAACACTTTGGCACTGAATTACCTCTGTTATTGGGACGAGGTAAACCTCTATATCTGGGATTTGTTCTTTCGATTTATCATCATAGTTACCTCTATAACTGAGCAGGGTTGCCAACCGTAAATTTCTTTTCCTCGTACGTTTGCAGGAAAAAACCTCGTATTTTGGCTTTCGAACCTCGTACATCAATAAAAATCGTAATTATGTTAAATCAACAAGAATAACTGCGTTAAAAACAACTGACTTCAAACCTGCACTTGCAACATTTACAAATACAGACAAAAATGCTCATAAAATAAAAACTACTGGGCCTATCCGAATAAAATTTTTATGGGACCAATTCGACACCATCCCGCATCGAACAAAAAAAGAATCACGTAAATCGGTTCAGAAACCTCGGAGTAATCGGTGTACATACATAAAAAAAATATATATATACCGGCCGAATTGATAACCTCCTCCTTTTTTTGAAGTCGGTTAAAAATAAGGCATAAACTACTGAACTTAGGACATAGGTAATGAAGTTATCTTTTTCAAGGTTGCTACTAAATAAAAAACGTTGTAAGTATTAAAAATAATCTTGTTCACATAGTATACCAGAAATAATAAAAAAAAATGCTTGGCAGTAAGTAACTTCTAGTTTTAGTTTACATCTCCAAATATGAAGTCAATATTTTAGATCAATGTTCTAGTGTTTTAAAGACGACGAATGTCAGGAACGCAATATTTTATTTTCTGATTAATCCCCGGATAGTGACACACTAACTATAAACTCCCTAAAGTTCTAGTTGTTTTAAATGTGGCTTGGATACTTACGATTTACGCTAAAAAATGTTGCCTGCAACGAAAAATTATAATTATAAAATTTCCTCATACCAAAATATCGTACAAAGTTGTACGAGGCTAAAAGTGTCCTCGTACCTCGTATGGATGACCACAAATCTCGTATTTGTACGAGGAACCTCGTACGGTTGGCAACCTTGTAACTGAGACAGCTAGTAAATTTTATATGCATAAACCTCTGTAACTGAGATAACATTGTTTGTTTACTCATTCTTATTCTACCCTACCATATATTTTATTTAATGATCGCACCTATATAACTGCAATAACCTGTATTTTCACCTCTATTAATGGAACCCTCTGTAAATGAGACAGATATTTATTTATACCTGTATATCTGAGACACTGGGTAAGTGGAATACCTCTATAAGTGAAACGACATTGCAGGTCCCTTGATGTCTCACTTAACCAGGTTTCACTGTACAAGCTAAAAATACAAGTGATACAAATTATCCGTTCCGTCCTTAATTTTAGTTCCGTCCGTTTCTATGATGTCTTAAAGATTTCTCGAAAGGCTTCGAATTGAGCAGAATTATCTTGTAGAGCTTTTAGAGTCTTTTGATTAGAATTTTATTGCACTTCACAAATAACAAAATATTACTAAACTAAAACTAATAGCTTTAACTATATAAAAACATAACGCAGATTGATATTTTCTTAGGATATTTGTTATCCAATAGATTTATAGGATTTTTAAGAACATAATTAAAAATTATCCTCTTGAAAACACAAAATTTATATTTATTTTGATAGAAATATTATTTTGATTGATTGATGTCAAATGTCAAAAAAGTAAATAAGGAGATTGTCATACATGGAATTTTGGATTCCATGAATATGTAATAAATAGAACATTAATTAAACGATTGATATAAAAAAATATCGAATTTGATTAAAATTAAATTAACTGCCATGTTTTTTGTGCATGACATATGTGCTTTTTTCATATGCAATTGTATTTGTAATAATGCTAAAATTTTATGTAACTAATTTTAATTTACTATATATTCCATAATATCAAGGTAAATTTCTTGGAAAAACAACACTAAATTTTTTAGGTCCATACTATAGTTACTGAAAATCGTTAGTTACCGACCGATTTCGGTCGAGATCGATGTCGACTAATGTGTCGAGACTACGCCTACAGTTTTTAATGTACCTGATAGACCTAATAACGAATAGACGGTATAATTTTATGAGCAAACATTATATTTCACAAAATTATTACATTTTAATTGCGTTCACTTTTATTAACATAATCTCGTTATTATTAACACTGATTGTATTCTTAAACAAATTTCTTTAATTGAGTCCAATTAGGACACCTTTATCGCAAATTTATAAAACCTAACGGCTTTAAGATTTTAGTCACGTCGAAGTGTTGTTTTAATATTTCTCTCCATTAACGTAGAGATAATTTTAATTCGTGTCTGATAGATTTTAAGCTAGCATTGATACGAATCTTGGAGGCTCCCTCGTCAGCAGGCGGTCCAGTCCGGTCAACACGCTTTGATAAACCGAAACCATCGTTCGATCTAATAGAATCAATCATAAATACATTCAAGCTACAAGCGGGAATTTGTGCGCCACGACGAAAAAAAAACCTGAATACCTCCCGGAATCCGACCAACAAAGCTAACTGTAGGTAATATTTTTAAAATAAAATAAAAACTGTATACACTAATTACAGCAAATATGTGAGCATTTACGAACAACGGACAGAAAATTGCACGCAATTTTCGCATACAACGTTGGCATGGGTGCGCACTGCGATGGAGCAATTATTTTAAACACATTTCAACAAATGACGATAATGTCAATGATAAAAGTAAAAAATATAACAAACCCTGCCGTTCCATAATAATTCTTGCAAACGCAACTCATAAGAGCGCATTCAGAACGGCCAAAAGGAGTACTTATTTTTAGTGCTATTAAGTAAGCTTAAACATACCTTCCTCTTGGTTGAATTTTACTTACATTTTTAAAAAAATAAACAATTTGTTCCTAGAACTTATATTAATAGACCTGTCGAACAAAATTATTCTGTAGTATCCTCCTAATAGGTTTTCACACAAATTTTCTTTCAGTGGACAACATTATAAATTGAAGTTACATAAATAGGTGCAATAAATTGTAATTGAATTAACCGAAGTTACCTTTGGTTTAAAAAAAGCCAATGTCTACAGAATGGGATGTAAAATTGAATTCTTCGCGTAAATCTACCCAGTCGTAATTATATTAATGTAACTGCAGCAAATGCCATCACCTAAGGATCCCAAGGTTGCACGTTGGTTTAGCACACTGTTTTCCATCAAGAACGCTATCGTCTCCTAATCCGGTATCGAATGATATCGTAAACCAGAAACGGTCTCATAAGCGAAACCCGTTCTATAGGCGATCGCATGCGCTGTATTCTAGAGAAAATGTAATGGCGAAGTAATTCAGCTCTACACAGACTTCTTTATTAACGTGCTCCATTAAAGCAATGTAAACCTTAATAGTTTCCAATAAGATTTTGATCCGAATGATACTTATTAAATCATTTATGTTCTTTCTCAACTAACATTATTCGGCTTTACTGCAGAATGTGTCTTTGAGGGCAATTATCGCAATTGGCTCGTTGGCCTCAAATCTAAAGACGCCCATTATACATTCAAATACAAATAGCTGACTTTTCTTATACTTTTATAAATGCTCTGTTTTATTACAAACTGGAATGAACAATGACTTTTGTAATTTTTTCTCTCCATTATATTATGTATCTATAATATAACAAAATTTATCTCTTTTCCTTTAGCTTACGATTTTCTTAATGTTCAGAAATTGCATATAATATTGCATGATGAAATAATTTTAAGATATTGGCCATTAATTGAATTGATAAATCATCAAGAGGCAAGAAAAATATATAGAAAATAGGTAGGTGCATACGACTCGACCCCCTTTCAGTTAGTTCTTTCATACAAGTAATTCGTTTATTTGATAATTCAACGCAATCTTCTTATTATAGACTCGGTAAGTGCAGCTTCCGTGATCATGCCACATCCAACCATACAGACATCCGGATTTTTTAACCCCTTTTTATATTTTTTTCACAAACTAAAAACTTCTGTTTACAAGTATGGAACATGTAGGTAAATATGTTTTAAGGCTCTGGCTATCTTTTATAAACAATTATGCATAAACAAGTATAATATAGAGAATGGTAGAGCATTGCAAAAGTTTTACATTATGATGCGTGTTATAACCAAAATATATCATAACTTTTTCTTAATCTTTCCATATTCATCAACATAATTAATGGATAAACAATTTTCCCGATTACAGAACATTATGTCTATATCTGTGAACATTTGATTATACCATATGGTAAATAGCAAATTGCCTTTACAATGCGATACTAAAAACAAAGTTCAATACTTCATTAACAAACCAAATGTCTTGATTACTTTGTTATTGTACTCGTCGCGCTTTACTTGCTACGGTCTGACTTTTTTTAATCTATGAGTAGTTAATACCAAGGCTTCTCATATTACACGATATCCGTTTCGGTAAGCCGGAGGCCATCGCTAAAACTATTAGACTATATTCGGGTAGGCATTTTATTGGCTTTACCAACTGACCTCCCAAAACGTATTGACACGGTACCTAAAGTTCATTTAACAAGCATTTTCATAATTGGATTTCAGTGATTACCGTCTACCTAAATCGTAGACTATTAACCTTATTATGTGTTTAGGTAATTAATGACTTCTATTTGTATGTATATGTTGAATAATTCTATTTATTAACTAGGTAATCAATTTACGTCCTTTATGAAATATATTAATCACAACGAACATTATTTTATTAATTAGATTGGGACAAATTTAGCTTATTTATTGTTTCGTCGAATTGTATTTTTGGAAATAAAGATTAATATTATGATAATTAAATATTAAAATACGAAGCGAACACGCAAGCACCACACGCTTCGTAATTCGAGAGGCTCCCGGGACACCGGTATTACGCACTAAAAATAGCTTTGGTATGGTTAAAAAAACTTCTATAGCACTAATAGTTTAAAATTCTTGCTCTAATTTTATACAAAATAATGTAGTTTATGTGCCTACAAATTCGTTCCCCCTATTGATCTAGCGTAATTGGTTGTTGGTTGGACAATTTACGACGCTAGTGCCAATTATGAGAAAAGTAAAAAAACTTAAGCAATTAGTATAAATTCCATATACGAGGTATTAAATAGATATATGATACTATCAATTCTCAAAACAATGTGTAATCGAGATACTTTTACAATAATATTTCCCTTAATTAATTAACAACAACCATTTAAACCAACAAGCATTTAATATGAAACCTTTAAGATAATTCTTATTAATGCGTAATTACATTGTATGTAATAAAATGTGCACATCGTTTATACATTGACCGCTGAGTGTTTATTGTACGCTTTTTTATTCTTAAAACTCATAAGATTCAGAATTCCTCGATTTGTAACAAGTTTATGAGTAAAATTGTTGAAATTACGGCCTTTGTTGTCGCGCGAAAGGGCGCGCTAAGTTGCAGGAACGACTGAATGCGCGGATACCGGCGCGGTCGCATCGTGACCGCTCAAGGCACTCATGATACTCTCAAAGTGGGGAACGTTTTAGCTCCTGACTTATACAAAATCTCCTGCTATTAATTTCTAGAGGTCATTGTGTGTTTACCTTCAGAAATCAGCCGCTCGCGTATCTCCCACGCGAAAATTGTTGGATTTTCACGTTTGTATTGTTCTATCTTGGAAACCACGGCGGGCGTCGCTACCTTCGGCTTGCTTCCACCTATCAAACCTGGAGGCCGGAGCGTACCTATATAAAAATAATAATTAGTTAAAGCAAAATAGAATCTATGACAAAATAATAGTTATTTTTACGGTAATATAATAACTAGGTACTAAATAAAAGGGCTCTACATTTTTTAACATCCTTCATGTTTGCTTTGTAGATGTGTACTTCTATTATTTAATAATAAATCCTTCGTGACTCAGAAAATTATACGAAAACGATTAGAACGTTTAACATTATTTGTATATCTATAAAAACGTTATCATTATGGTCATTGTCAACTTCCGACTGCCAGCACGAAGCATTGTTAGCAATTTCAAAGAGTACTAAATGAAAAAGTGACACCTGAAGAGTTCGGAGAAAAAAATCGAAATCGAATTAAAGTCTATTATAAAAATACCAATAAAAGCGACCCGATGCCGATTGATGCAATTTCATTGAGAGCTAAACGTGAGTAAACGCAGATTGCTTGTCGCAATAGCATGCCCAGCGATCGTTTGATTCTTGAATTAAACGAACTTAGAGCTTAACACTTTTGCTTAGAGTGCATATTGCAGCTTTAAAATAGTTTCTATGTAACCTTTATTGCAAACAAAAGGAAGGTGGACGCTTTCTTCTAAAAAACCGATAATCAGCTGGACTGTGCAGAATAACAATGGAAACTGCAAATTAGTATTAATTACAGAAGCATTGACATCGGCAAAATGAAGCGGACATTTCGAGATAAGAATTCATAATTTTATGACTAGATATTTCAATGATCGTTACTCATTAGAGATTGCTGATCCATTCTTTTCAACTTAAATGAATCACAAGTTTATAATATCATAATAACACAAACGCGATATCACCGAAAAATATGAGATATCACTATTATTTCTATAAATCATATTTGTTCTACTATGGACTAATATTTATAATGTTTTTTTAATTAATTCCAAGCTAGTATCATATTCAATGAAATAATAATTACGAAATATGCACGTAATTAATAAATTTCCTTTGAACGCGTCGAGATCGTGAGAAAAACCGCAATTCCTATCTTAAATTCACAATAAATTACCTTCAACTCAGAGAACTAGGTAAAAAATTATTGAATTCTGTAATTCCTAAATCAGTTAGATAATGGATGAGTGCGTGCTCCGAGACAATTACATAAAAAGGTATCAGACGCTGCATTCCGGCAGGCGGCCGCGCGAACTGTTTTTATTCCTTCCGAACAACGGCCCTCCATACCGATCACGCTGAATTATTCATCGCATTATTTATATTCTCATTTTTGTCAACGCCATTCAAGATAAATTCATACGGGTCTTTATGTCTTGATAAAAGTAAAGCTTAACGCCGAAAAGGGCTCTGCGGCGTAAAAAGTCACAGGTCGAGTTTACACGTAGCGGCTACGCCAACCATATTAGGGCCCATTACATTAATCCAATACAGACAGCTATAATAAGTAACAACCACTATTATTCCGAGTAATAACAATAATGGTATAGACTATAGTGTTGCAAAAATAGTGTTAAATGTTTTGTTATTTCATGCGCGAGGCGTAATGATGAACGTTCCGATTTAACACATCTATATATATTTCACTTTAAGTTTCAAGTTTGTTTACTGAATATTTTAAACTTATACATGGATATCTTATATCTATGATGTAAAAATTACCATAAGCCCGGATGTGGGAGCGCGCCTTTCTACCTTTTGCGGTGCTAGACCATCGTTAGTTATCTGCTAAGCATCCTTAAAAGTTATTCGCAAAGACAGAATAAAAATATTTAAACTTATAATGTTGGCAATTTCTTGACAGTTATTTCAAGAAAAATAAATAAATGATTAATATAAATAATAATATGTAAGCACTTAAATCAATAACTACATAATAAACGCGAACGCAATTGGAACTGACAGCGCGCAACGCTTGCAATGCTAAGCCCCCAGCGCACCTATATTTCCTTACTCCATGCTCGAGATTCGACATCACCTTTCACTGTACACTGTACTTTGCTAGAATGATTGAAAACCTATAACGTAGTTTTGTTCGCCTCCCACCAGTACACGCATTTTGATTGATAGGTAAATTGCAGGAGGCCGGCACACTGATCATTTCGCGGTAATTAAATCGGCTAGGAACGTAATCGCATGACCAGAGCCAATTACCCAACGTTGCCTAGGCACTAGGATTGTGCTACCTCTCAAATTGTTCATATTGAGTGAAACTCACGAGCGTTATTCTAACGTGCTCTTAACGTTGTAGGCTTCAGCCTTCAGTGCGCTCTAATTTGTAACATTACTCAACAAATACATAAATTCATTGATTATAGTATCTAGTGTTTAGGGTGTTCTTTTTAGGTGAACGTGTATAGTGGTCAGTATTATGGTTTTTAGTTTTTTACTTAAAATGTACATTTAAATTTAAAGATATGGCGATTAATCTAAACAAAGATCTTATAACAATGTATACCTTATAAGAATTGCAAGAATTGTATAAAATAACCTTCCAATAATTTCGAAATATTTATACGTATTTTGACAAACAAGAGTAGCTAATTAATCATCACAAGCAAAGAGGACGGGTACAATACGTGCCCAAAACATCAGTTAATAAATTTCCATACAACAGTCATTTATGGGCGCTTAAAGTCATTACACGGTGCGTCTACAAAGAGAAACAAGATCTTTTAAGCGGCGCAGAAAGGTTCGAATTCTGTTGATTAAATTTGTATTAAAAAGTGGGTCTTTATATTGGCTGGCGCTAACCGTCGGGAAGTGCTGCGTCACGGAGCTAATAGATCAAAATCTTTAACAGCAAAGTGGTGTGGATAGCGCTGGTTTATAAAAATAAATGCAACGCGTGCGCTAACGATGCCTGATTCGGTGATTGATGGACTTTTTTGTCCTACATGTTAAATAGCGGTCGCTCCTTCAGAAGCTTGTTATTGAATTTGGAAAAAATATATTGCTATTATTTAATTCTACTTCGATTTACGCTCAACAGAAATGTTGATTGTTTGACGATTGATTGTTAAGTGTTTGTGAAATGCGTAATCGGAAAATGTTTTATTTTTTAGATATTTTTACTTCTTGGTGAACACTTTTAAACACAAGCACCAATAAAGTAGGTAGGTATAATTAAAGTAGCGAAGACAGATTAATAAAATTGACACAGAATGAATATAAATTAAGTACGCACCTAAATCAATAAATCTGAAACGGTATGTGTGGCTATATTAAATAAATATGAATTTAATATTTTTATGAATTCAGTGAGTATTTTTTATCACATGTACCAATAAACTTTATAAAGTAGGTAAATACTAAATACCTACTTATTATAACTCGTTTACAGTACTCCCAAACTGTTAATGCGCATAGAAAAATTCGTCACTGTTCGGCAACTGTCATATTCCCCGAGCCTCCGAAGATGATATGACGTATATAGAGTGATTAAATGTATTTTCTTCATGCATAGTTTATTAGAATTATTATATAATTAAGTTTTATTGTGATTTTATGGTAAAAGAGATAAGTAATGAAATTTGTTTCGATAATTCAATGTAAGTTAATAGCGAGGATAAGCCACACGATTGCGAATATATATTTGTTGTATTGATTTACTTGGAAAATTCTATACTTAGAACTATTAAAGTGTCTTACTGAAGCTGGTGTAATGATGGATATATGGAAGGTTAAAATAAGACAAAGTTTATATTTAAAAAAATGATTTTCAAACACTGGTTTACATTTAAATTATGAAATCTAATCATTAAAATCTCAGTCCAAAGGATTTACAGAATCAGGGATTATCTCTATTTCTGATATCGTAGAATGATCAGAACTTTCATTATGCTCTTATTAATTTTCACTTTCCCCACTGCTATCTGCTACCTGTGTAAATAACCATTTTATCAGAAAATTCAACTTTGTAACAAAACTAAGAAGGGTATGTAAGAGCAGCTCTATATAATTCCATACAGAGATAATACGTGCGGTCACCACCATTAAATAAAGACGACTGACGGATTTTTGAATTTTTTGACTGACAGGCTACCGTCACCTATCGCCCGAATTGTTTTCGATTGTGTATGACTCTTATTTCTTTCGAAAAAGGTGCAAGATGCAAGTGCATTGTTTAGGGCACTTACGATTCAATGATTCGTGGTGATTCGGGTGTTTCTGGAAATACGATAATTAGCGAAGATCTGCATGCGCATTATTTATTTTGGAGAACATTTCAAATTTATTACGACATGATTATGAAAACAAATGATTAATAATTATGCAACAAGTATTTAAGCAATTAATTCAATTTTATTTATTGTCATATTTTTCAAAAAAAAAACGATTGCATCGTTTAAATTCAATCCAATCTTATATATATAGTAACCCTAGCAATAGGGCAGGCGACTCACTTGGTGGTAGGTGATAGACGCCGCCCATGACGATCACAGCGTTGGGAACACTGCGATCGTATTGCCGGCTTTAAGGTGGAAGTTGGTTTTTCAGGAAGGTGTAGGCTCTTTGCTTGAAGGTTCCCATGTCGTATTGGTTGGGGAACACGGAAGGTGGTAAATTGTTCCACAAGAGTGAAGCACGGGGTAGGAAATGACGTGCGAAACGCACGGTTGTCGAGCGCCATGCATCCAGGTGGTGTGGATGATATTTTTCCTTGTGTCGGGCAGTGCGGTGGTGGAATTGTGCAGGTGGTATTAAGGCAAATAATTCCTCAGAACACTCCCCGTTGTATATGCGATAAAATACGCACAGAGACGCAACATCGCGCCTCAAAGCCAGAGGGTCCAGCCGATCGGTGAGCTCAGGTAGATCGACAATGCGGCAGGCACGACGCTGAAGGCGGTCAAAAGGAAGTAACTGATACTAGTACTGATACTGGGTTCTGGTAAGTTTAAAAATATTTTAAATTTGTAATAGCACAATATTAGGCTAAAACATGCCAACTATTGTTTCGATTTGATTACTTTTAAAATACTAGAAAAAGCTAAAGGCTTCACAAACCCATTATTACGACGAAATACAAAACTTAAAATACCGGCACGGAGATCATTAAAAATTCAAATTAACCGGGAATTGGAGCAGAAAAAGAAAATATATTGTCTAGAAAGAATGTCAACGTGGGTAATTCAATTTTGATTATAGGAGCAAAGCTTAAATACGGCTTCATTACGCGCTGCGGCGACCCACGGACAATCTTCTACAGTAGGTATCATTAACTTTTACCAAATTTTAGTATATTGGAATAAAATGACCAGCCTGCATTAAAATTATACACACAGTGATTTTGTTTCTTTTTCATATAATCGTAAATACTTTTTTAAGTGGTCAAATTGCGCAGTGAATCAAAACGCAATGATAGAGTCTAGTCATGTTTATGCACAGTCGTTTTGGTATAGTTATTATACAAACAATCTTATTTTAATGGCACGAATATGCTATACTTATAACTTAACTCTGCAAAAATAATTTTGTGCTGAAATTTTTCGTTGAAAATAGAAGGTATTTGAAATATGACATGGAACATTCTCCTTTACGCCATATAGCTCATGGCTATTTAATTAGGAATTACAATATTGTTATTTATGCGTGCCCATTTCCAAGCACTTAGTGGAGAGTTATTTGAGCTAGATAATGAGTTTTGAACTAAAGCTATGTTCCTATGTTAAATACATAAGTGGTTTTACATGACGGCCCTGGGCGGATCATAGCTAGGCTTCCGTGGGAAACTGACACGTGACTCCACGAAATTACCACGGGCGAAAATTGATTGACAATACACTCGACTACGTATAATTTTATCACAGTAATAACGTGACAGGCTTGTTTATATTGACAGAAATTAAAAGCAAAATATATATACAATACTATTAACGTGAATTACGTCGCACGAATAACGAGGAACAATTAGGGCTCTTTCAATTTATGCGTTTCGTATCGGACCGCTGCCGCACGTTTTCCGTGCCGCTAGTTATAACCCGCTGCCTTGCCGTTGCAGTACGGTAGCAGTCCGTTACCAAACGCTTAAATTGAAAGCGTATCTGACTGCCGTGCGTTTGTATGCTAGTGCTGTTTAAAATTTATTTGACACCCAGTGTTGCAAAACCTCCCGATTTATCGGGAGATCTCCCGATTTCGGCTATTGTCTCCCGATATCCCGATTTAGCGACCAAATCTCCCGAATTTCTATTTTGTTTATTTTACTACTAAGGTGCCAAAAAATTCATAAGCCGACAACACTAAAAAAACCTGGAAACACTTAAACGATGCAGGGGAATTCCCTAAAACTTCTTGCATGACCTTTCATTACCGCAGTACACACAAAACATATTGCATCGAAACGCATTTAAAATAAGGTTCATTACTCATTTTAAGGGAATTTTCCCCAAATAGTGGGTATTTGGGGAAAATTCCCTTAAAATGAGATATTCATGTATGAATTTGCTGAGATGTTTTAAATTCACCACTCTCGTTTCGTTCGTTTGTAAATGCACTAGTTTTGCTGTGGCGAATTGCTGTTGTAAATTTATTCACAATGTCCGATTCCGATGATCAAGCACCAAGTACGAGTATGTACTAGTAAGATAGATAATAAAATGTTTGAAAAAATTGCTACCAAGAAATGGTATGAGCATCAATAATGAGTATTAATGAGTATAAATATTCGTTGTCTTTTTAAAATGTATGTTTTTTCTTTATTTTTAATAAAGTTTAGCGTTCAGATTTTTTTTTTAATCTCCCGATTTCTCCCGATTTTTGGCTGGAAAATTTATCGATTTTTAAGTTTTGACTTTTGCAACACTGTTGACACCAGTTAAGCCATGGACTCTGACGAAGAAACATTACTGTTAGTGCTCTTCAACTGCCCGTCCGTATTATTACCACGACTGACTTATATATTATAACCTCAAAACGCGCGTCTTTCTGTACTTGAGTACCCATAGAAATGTAAGATGATTGAATTATATTAGACCAAAAAATTAATTTTTAGAGCACGAATATTCTCTGTCAAATCATACCGATATATCGATATTTTTTAATAAAAATATCAATATCGATATTGATATTTTCAAAAAACATCGATACGATATATATCGATACTTTATTGCATTTCCGACATCCCTATGGGACTTGCGACGTTGTCGTCCTGCTGTCGAGCGTTCGCGGTACGGACGCCGCGCTGTTGCCTTTTTTTTTTTTTGTGTGGTGTCTCTCAATGTTAGCCAGAAGGGCTTCTACATTTTAACGCGGACGCGGGGGTGAACTGAAGGTTCACTCTGGTAGCGACATGCACAAGGGCGTCCCCCCTTGACGGGGACCACGAACCTCGGCTTGAGCTGTCGCTTGAGTGGAGGAGGCCAGAAGGGCCCTAATCGGACGGGCGCGCTGTTGCCGCACCGTGCATTTTGTATGAAAACAAACGACCGGCCGTGCGCCGCGCCGTACGACAAACGCACCGCTTCGGCACTGTAGCGGTCCGAAACGAAACGCATAAATTGAAAGAGCCCTTAGAAGCCTTTGAATTTACAAGAACCGTCATAATGACACGCTGTGTTGGTTTTCATTTTACCAAAATCTAAGATTAACATTTAAACTATTTGTAGCATTTATCAATATTTTGGATTCCACTTTGAAATTGAATACAAATAAACCTTTGTTACATAATTTTACGAGTGCTTTAGATTATCATTAATTTAGGGGAACATTCGAAAGCATTCTTACTGTACTTAAGGCTCACTCAAACATAAAATTATGATTTATACAAATAACATGGTATCCGTAATGGTCAGTCACCTATTTCTTAAATTTCAAAGATACCGTTCAGTGCATTTGATTATTGTATAGCAGCGTATAATATCGTACGCGCCAATGCGTTTGAAATCGTCCTTTCACGACTCTTGCGCAAACACAAAGTGGGCTTGTGTTTTAATTCTATATTA
This sequence comes from Colias behrii, assembly GCA_029959065.1. Lineage (NCBI taxonomy): Eukaryota > Metazoa > Arthropoda > Insecta > Lepidoptera > Pieridae > Colias > Colias behrii. Next base: position 6,397,724 of record JARWMC010000005.1, on the reverse strand, counting down.
TCCCAGTGTAGGTAATAACTAAGCACTGGTAAAATTAAAATTACACCTACAATATTGTGTCCATTGCAACGTCACGTAAGGAAAGAATAATGCAAGCAATTAAAGGTTTTTAGTTACATTTTGCTTCCTTGATTCATGTCGATATTGCTAAAAGATTAGACGAATGACTTATCGGCATCTGAGAACATATCGAGCGCAATATGAAAAGTGACGTTTACATTAATTATAAAGGAAACGAAATGCAGCTAATAATTTATAAAATCTGAAACATTGATATAGTTCTGATATCGAATGCAGATTAGAATCGCATGCGCTCGCGGCGGTCTCCAGCATACGTCCGCAGCGCGGTGGCTTATAAAACTTATAATTAACACTATGCAAGTTTTATGAATCGATTAGGATCTAAGCTTTCGTCAATAGCAGCTCTCGTCGGCAACAGCCGATTGCTTATCGTTGATTAATTGCAATTGAGATTTTTGCCGCAGACCTATCATTAGGACACAACTAAACACAGTCCTGAACTGAGTCGCTTTCGACAAATCACCAATAGTCATTTAACACGCATATCTCTAATCTGAATGCGGTTTTCTTAATAACAGGCCTTTATCTGGTCTTGTTTATTCCAAAATATTTATTTAAATTGACTAATCGATAAATATTTATAATAAGCATTAAACGTTTTCGTTTCGACGTGATCATATTAGATTCTGTGATCTAATTCGAAAAATTTGCTTAAAAAACAGCATGCAAAATAAAATAGCAACACGGGAAACCCTAGCTCAATATGGCATCGGTCTATTACGGCATATTGATCATTCTATTCAAGGGTTAAGTAATTATCGCAAATGACTTAGTTGCGAGTTATAAGGGACTACGAGGCTTGCTAAATATCGGTTGTATAAATCAATACAGTGCTGAAGATCGCTATAAATATCAAGTGCGTTAATTGCAGTGGAAACGATACCCAGTAGGCAGAAGTTCTCTTTATCAATTATTATCTGGCTTCGAGCGTTTAACAGCTTTCTGGTGCATGCTTACAATTAAATATGTGATTAAACATACTTTTTATATTATTTTTTATAAACATTTCTTAAGGTGCTACTGGCAAATTTGGTTTTTCTGTGGCAGACAGTGAGTTTAAATCTGATTAAATTAAGAACCACTCCTAATTTGTAGATTATGTGTATTTTTGGTTTGTTGAAAATACTCTTAGAAAAATTATGTGAAGCTTGCAGGTACTGCCGTAATCCTGCACATTCCATCATTCTATGTCTATTAAGAAAATACCTCAGAAATCCTTTCTACAGAATGATATTATTAGTAATGATATAATAATATAACCTTAAGATATTTCTTAAGGTTTTATTTGCCACTCAGTCTCTTTGATAAAAAATAATATTAATAATTATTGGTGAAAAAACCTCAGACGTTAACAGTTTTCTGCACTTATAGGTAAAAAAAGTTTAAAAGCTATTATGAAAATATCAATGATAATCTAAAACATTTATCATAGGAATATCTATACATATAATAAAATCGTAGGGAAGTCAAAACTGTACATTGAATATTTTTTTAAAAGAATATAATAATCCATGATCTATAATCGATATAGAAGCCAAAAATATAGTTTTTAGAATTTTTGTCTGTTTGTCTGTTTGTCTGTTTGTCTGTATGTTTGACCGGGCTAATCTCGAAAAGTACTGCATAGATTTACTTCAAATTTTGCATGAATATTCCTAAGAGGTCGGGTGAGGATAGTTTAAACATATTATCATGATATCACCTTCGGGGGGGGAGCTGTGAGCCTTTATTTTTCTTACATATTCCGTGTACTACGACAGCGTACAATCTAAAGACTCATGTTTAAATGTTGGTTTCGAGTAAGCCATGCTATTATCTAGCTTTACAAAATAAAAACTATGTCATTTACGTAATTTGGGCAGAGAAACAGTTAAATGAATCTTAGCAGTATAAAGACAAATATGAAACAGCGCCATCTATGAAGTGTTAGAAAAATCAAACACACGTTAACTATTGGAAATTAATAATCAAATGACGCATATATAAATGTTGTTTGACAATATCTAGATTGACACTATAAAAATTATGCCATTTAAGTAACTTGGGAAGAGAAACATAGTTTAAAGAATGTAAGTTGTATAATGTTAATTTTGTAACAGCGCCATCTATGAGATTTCGTAAAAATCAAATCAATTTAGATGTTAACAATACTGAATACACAGTTGGAAATTAATAATTTAAATATAATTATGTTATTTATTTAACTCTTTAGCCCATATCTTCCCTTCCCTATAAGGTATATTTCGTGTAAATAATAAATATACTACATTTTTTTAAAGTGAGGGTAGATGTTTATTATTTTAAGTAAAACTAGACACCATTATCTACAGTTAATCTAATATTGATTGCGTTCATTAGTTACAATTTTAAAAATCTTCGTATTTTATAAATTTACTAGCTTACCGCCCGCGGGTTCGTCCGCTTTGTCTAAAACCTAATAAATTATATACTAAAACCTTCCTCTTAAATCAGTCTATCTATTAAAAAAACCGCATCAAAATCCGTTGCGAAGTTTTAAAGATTTAAGCATACAAAGGGACATAGGGACAGAGAAAGCGACTTTTTTTATACTATGTAGTGATATTTATAAAGCAATTGAATGCCATAAAACCAAAAATATCAAATGCAATCTTCGTGTTTTGTGAATTTTCAACCTCCGGGAAGTTGGCACCGCACTTTGAAGTTAGAAACATTTTAAAGGTTGTTCCAGGTTGTTCTAGGTTTGTTCTACATTGTTCCAGAATTGCATACAGCTGAGATTAAAACTTTTCGAGAAAAGTCAAAAAACCCGATTTTTGAGCTGGCACCGCACTTTTTAGATATCGCGATTCTGGCGGTTGTTCCAGGTTGTTCTAGGTTTGTTCTATATTGTTCCAGAATATCGCGTCCGAAAAAAATTTATTTTCCACAAAATTCGTAAAAAACCAAAAAGAAGTTGGCACCGCACTTTGAAGTTAGAAAAATTTTAAAGGTTGTTCCAGGTTGTTCTAGGTTTGTTCTATATTGTTCCAAAATATCGCGTCCGAAAAAAATTTATTTTCCACAAAATTCGCAAAAAACCAAAAGGAAGTTGGCACCGCACTTTGAAGTTAGAAAAATTTTAAAGGTTGTTCCAGGTTGTTCTAGGTTTGTTCTACATTGTTCCAAAATATCGCGTCCGAAAAAAATTTACTTTCCACAAAATTCGCAAAAAACCAAAAAGTAGTTGACCTCCGGGAAGTTGGCACCACACTTTGAAGTTAGAAAAATTTTAAAGGTTGTTCCAGGTTGTTCTAGGTTTGTTCTACATTGTTCCAAAATATCGCGTCCGAAAAAAATTTATTTTCCACAAAATTCGCAAAAAACCAAAAAGTAGTTGACCTCCGGGAAGTTGGCACCACACTTTGAAGTTAGAAAAATTTTAAAGGTTGTTCCAGGTTGTTCTAGGTTTGTTCTATATTGTTCCAGAATATCGCGTCCGAAAAAAATTTATTTTCCACAAAATTCGCAAAAAACCAAAAGGAAGTTGGCACCGCACTTTGAAGTTAGAAAAATTTTAAAGGTTGTTCCAGGTTGTTCTAGGTTTGTTCTACATTGTTCCAAAATATCGCGTCCGAAAAAAATTTATTTTCCACAAAATTCGCAAAAAACCAAAAAGTAGTTGACCTCCGGGAAGTTGGCACCACACTTTGAAGTTAGAAAAATTTTAAAGGTTGTTCCAGGTTGTTCTAGGTTTGTTCTATATTGTTCCAAAATATCGCGTCCGAAAAAAATTTATTTTCCCCAAAATTCGTAAAAAACCAAAAAGAAGTTGGCACCGCACTTTGAAGTTAGAAAAATTTTAAAGGTTGTTCCAGGTTGTTCTAGGTTTGTTCTACATTGTTCCAAAATATCGCGTCCGAAAAAAATTTATTTTCCACAAAATTCGCAAAAAACCAAAAAGTAGTTGACCTCCGGGAAGTTGGCACCACACTTTGAAGTTAGAAAAATTTTAAAGGTTGTTCCAGGTTGTTCTAGGTTTGTTCTATATTGTTCCAGAATATCGCGTCCGAAAAAAATTTATTTTCCACAAAATTCGCAAAAAACCAAAAGGAAGTTGGCACCGCACTTTGAAGTTAGAAAAATTTTAAAGGTTGTTCCAGGTTGTTCTAGGTTTGTTCTACATTGTTCCAAAATATCGCGTCCGAAAAAAATTTATTTTCCACAAAATTCGCAAAAAAACCAAAAAGTAGTTGACCTCCGGGAAGTTGGCACCACACTTTGAAGTTAGAAAAATTTTAAAGGTTGTTCCAGGTTGTTCTAGGTTTGTTCTATATTGTTCCAAAATATCGCGTCCGAAAAAAATTTATTTTCCACAAAATTCGTAAAAAACCACCTCCGGGAAGTTGGCACCGCACTTTGAAGTAAGAAAAATTGTAAAGGTTGTTCCAGGTTGTTCTAGGTTTGTTCTATATTGTTCCAAAATATCGCGTCCGCTAACCCAATATTCTTGTCAAATGGACTAATAAGAAAGTAAAATAGATCTTATTACAAGTTGGCCTAAAGTACATAATAAGTTGTTAAATGATATCGCCGAGGCCTTTGACATAAGCCGCCTTTGTCGCAAGCCGCCTAGGCCTTTGCCGCGATTGATGTTTTTGAGAATTTAAATAAACAGAATGGAAGCAACCTTATAACTCAATAAATAAAGTACATTTTTAAATGTAGTTCCGTTTATAGTAAAAGCCGCTTTGCGTGTTTTATTGTTTCGTCTTTCACATTCATTGCAAAAATTGTGATAGAGTAAATCGTCTACTGCACTCTTCCTAGTTTATAATGTCAACTAAAAAAAATGAGAAACGAGTTTCGACACGAAAAAAATCTGTGTTACCACATAAAGTGAACTTAAGGTTTAAGAGGCAAATTGCTAATGCGACTGCTGTGTATTAGTCTGAATTGAAGGAGCTTTTGAAAACTGCCAAGCAAGAAAAAATTACAAAATTCTTTAAACCATTGCCTTGTCTTAAGATAATTAATTAAAATGTTCAAAAACTTCAATTTTAATTAATTTTTTATGCATAATATGTTTTTTTTTTATTTCGTCACCTAGGAACGTATTCCCTATAATCCCATATAAATTAAAATTACCATTCCGTATTCACGGTTTCTGTATTCGCGGCATATTTATGGAACATATACCCCGAGAATAAGGAACTTTTACTGTACAAATGTACAGTTTGCTTTCTACTACTCGTTGTGCTGGAGAAAAAATTTAATTTTTCGTTAATGAAGACACAAAAAAATGAGTTTTTTACAGAAGTTGACCATACCATTTTCGAAAACTAAAAAAAAACACAAGAGTTGTGCTGAATGGTGTTGAGTCTGTGATACTTGCTGAGTAAAAAATAAAATATTCGTAAAATGATACATCTTCAAAAAAATTGAATTATTTTTATAATAGAAGTGTAGTTTGTAGATGGGTCACCAAAGAAAAAACTACACTCAAAGACCGACTCTCTAACTTCAATATGATTTCACTAGAAAATCGAAGGGACATTTTTGATCTAATTTTCGTACCTAAACTTTTAAACAATAATATTGACTGCCCCCAATTGCTAACAAGACTCAACATTCGCCATTTTTTTTACGAAATTTTTGAAACATAATTTTTTTTCGGACGTGATATTTTGGAACAATATAGAACGAACCTAGAACAACTCAGAACAACCGCCAGAATTGTGATATCTTAAAAGTGCGGTGCCAGCTTCTTTTTGGTTTTTTACGAATTTTGTGGAAAATAAATTTTTTTCGGACGCGATATTCTGGAACAATATAGAACAAACCTAGAACAACCTGGAACAACCGCCAGAATCGCGATATCTAAAAAGTGCGGTGCCAGCTCAAAAATCGGGTTTTTTGACTTTTCTCGAAAAGTTTTAATCTCAGCTGTATGCAATTCTGGAACAATGTAGAACAAACCTAGAACAACCTGGAACAACCTTTAAAATTTTTCTAACTTCAAAGTGCGGTGCCAACTTCCCGGAGGTGGTTTTTTACGAATTTTGTGGAAAATAATGTTTTTTCGGACGCAATATTTTGGAACAATGTAGAACAAACCTAGAACAACCTGGAACAACCTTTAAAATTTTTCTAACTTCAAAGTGCGGTGCCAACTTCTTTTTGGTTTTTTACGAATTTTGTGGAAAATAAATTTTTTTCGGACGCGATATTTTGGAACAATATAGAACAAACCTAGAACAACCTGGAACAACCTTTAAAATTTTTCTAACTTCAAAGTGCGGTGCCAACTTCCTTTTGGTTTTTTGCGAATTTTGTGGAAAATAAATTTTTTTCGGACGCGATATTTTGGAACAATATAGAACAAACCTAGAACAACCTGGAACAACCTTTAAAATTTTTCTAACTTCAAAGTGCGGTGCCAACTTCTTTTTGGTTTTTTACGAATTTTGTGGAAAATAAATTTTTTTCGGACGCGATATTCTGGAACAATATAGAACAAACCTAGAACAACCTGGAACAACCGCCAGAATCGCGATATCTAAAAAGTGCGGTGCCAGCTCAAAAATCGGGTTTTTTGACTTTTCTCGAAAAGTTTTAATCTCAGCTGTATGCAATTCTGGAACAATGTAGAACAAACCTAGAACAACCTGGAACAACCTTTAAAATTTTTCTAACTTCAAAGTGCGGTGCCAACTTCCCGGAGGTGAATTTTCACCATCATGCGTTCCCACAAAAAGTAAGTTGTTACTTATAGGTATTTATTTTTTATAATGATAGCAATTCATGTTTTTTGTTGGTAGGTATTATATTACACTTTTAGAATGAAATAATAAAATGATGAATTCTTTTATTATTTTGAGGTGCATTGGGAACAGTAGTTTTTGATAAAATTTTATTTGTAAGTAGCTTTTTTTATAGATTTACAGTTAACTTTTGATTTTGTTATTTACAGATTCAATGCTCATAAAATTATATCGCCTTTGGAAGACGATTTCTGCTGATATTTTTACAACACCACTTGAAAATTGATGATTTGATGGTAAAGATAGTAGCAGCGAGGATTAAGTGGAAATTAGTAATCATCCGCTTCGTCAATTTTTGACTGAAGTTAATGTCCAACGTCCAATGGTTCAATCATTGGAAGTATCTCGGGAAATTTTGGAGGATATTTTTCAGGAAGGAGAGGAGGGGCGGCAGCCAACCACATATCAAACGACTACGTTTTAGTACCGAAAAAAATGTTATTCCAAATGAAACGTAAATTTTGCACTCCAACTGTACAAGTAATGTTTTTATTTTGACTTTGCGGTTATCTGATTATAATATTTATCGTTATGGCTATCGAGGTACCGACCGTACTGGGATCAGAGTACATGATACAGTTCATCATCCAGGATTGCTAAGAGCATTTTAACACTGAAAAAGATGTTTTCTTTGAATCGTAGTTGCTTCATTTATTTATTTTTAATCATTTTACATAATATGTTTTATATTTTATAAATATAATATCATTTTCATTATTTAAGTAGATAAAATAAATTATGTAACGGTTTTATAAGAAAACACAGTATATTTATTAGGCGACGGTGATTTCTTCCAGGCAAAAGATATTCATCAGCTCAATAAAATTGAATAGTATGTTGTTAGTTATTCTTTAGATTCACAATTGTAATGAGCATTTCCGCAAGCAAGTTGTATCGTAGTTTAGATATATCATAGTTTTGACATATTAAAGTTCCAACAAAACCCTCAAATTTTTGAGCAGGGTTGAGCAAGATAATTTGAAAAATGTGCCGTGTTAAGTATTATAGAAAAGGTTAGTTCGTTGGTAATTATTATTTCTTCTTCATTTACATGTTGTTAGTAAAAATAAACTTTGACTAACAGTCAAAGTATATTTTAACTAATACTACTTAATATCTATTATACCTACTTATGTTCAGTATTTATCTGTATTATTCATCATCATCAGCCCATATACGTTCCCACTGCTGGGACACGGGCCTCCTATGAGGGTACAGGCCATAATCCACCACGCTGGCCAAGTGCGTGTTGGCGGATGACACATCTCATCGAACTTTTTAATTCTTCGACATGTCGGTTTCCTCACGATGTTTTCCTTCACCGTTCGAGCAGTGGTGATGTTACAACATGCGCAGATAAATTGAAAAATCAATTTATTTCCTGCGCGCTCGCCTGGTCTCGATCCCCGGACTTATTGATTCGAAGTCCGAGGTCTCACCACTGAGCCACCACTGCTTATCTGTATTATTATTGCTTGGTAGGTAATTAATATATTTTCATGTCGTATACCTAATTATAAACATAAGTTTGATGTGTAATTAGCTGGATTTATTTTTACACACTCACAGACTTATATTTTATGTTAAAAGAGTGTTAATAGTGTAAATCATGATATTTTTTCACAATTAATAATAATCCTTTTTTCTAATGGTGTTGGCATTAAATTAAACCGCGCTGTCGTTTCGTTCACAAAAAGTGATGTTATGAGGAGCATATTCGGTCCTCATATCATAAAAAATCTGTGCGAAAACAATAAACACGTGTGAGGCCCTCACGGCAGATCGGGGCGGTCTGATGCGAAGTGGGGACAGCGTTGTCACTGTATCGCTCTTGCCACGCTGTTCAACAGACTTATTCGATAGTTCAGTTTTGTGTTAAGACCGCTGTGACAACCAACCCGTGAGACAACCAAACCCGGTCTCCCCTACTATCCCGTGAGACCGAAACCTTCACTGAGAGGGTATGACGTCTCACAGCTGATCGCAAACGGCATATTGTATTATCCCGTGAGACCGAAACCCTCACTGAGAGGGAATTACGTCTCACTACTGATCACGACAGTCATATTTTATCTCGAGAATCTGAAACTTTACTCAATATGAAGACCGTTTGACAAATGATAGGGTGCATCATAATATTATTCGATCTCTTGAAGATGAACATGAGTATAAGCAATGACTAGAGTAGGGACGCGAATATTACAATTATATGAGACAAGAACGATTAATAAGTTTGTTTAATGAAAGATTAAGAATTGAAACTATTCGGTCTCTGGAAACGGACGAATAGCGAGAGGCCCGTCTTACTGCAGACAGATTTCGTCATAGTCTTAATGACTTGAGGTAAACAATCTACGAATTCGGTGGTGTGGTCTGACAAATATAAAAGTGGGTTTGCTTATAACCTCACAATTGATTACAGATCATCTTCTGTAAAGGCGTAGTATGTTCTTTTTGTAATGCTTTAAAGTGTAGTAAGGAGTCGGCTTTCATTTGAAGATACACCGGAACCTTTGAAATCACTACTTTTAGAGGAACATACTGTGCAATGTAAACTGTTATTAGACAATATTCGCTCTTATAGTAGCGCGTTTCAAATGATCCTTTGGTGCTCAATAATTATCAGAAGGTCCGTTCATGCTTACTTTTAAGATACAAGGTCAAGTTTACCATTTGATAGGATCCCTTTTGCCTGTAGGCCAACCTAAGTTTGTTTAAATAGGGTAAAAGTGGGATAGATGCCCCACTTTTTGAAATAGCCTCATAATTTTAAAAACATGAATCTTATACGAACACTTTGTATGAATATAGCTAGGTTAATTATCTGTTTTGAATTACTATATATATTTTTTATCCTATCATTTATAGATAATGTGTAATAAACATTTTTGTAGAACACCTTTTTTGAGGATAGATGCCTGCAGAGTGGGATAGATGCCTTACATACTCTATAAACGCGAAATCTAATAAAATTTATATGATAAACCAGCAAATGTCATGTTAACATAGTTGTTCTGTTGTCCAAGAATATAACCTCCGGGAAGTTGGCACCGCACTTTGAAGTTAGAAAAATTTTAAAGGTTGTTCCAGGTTGTTCTAGGTTTGTTCTACATTGTTCCAGAATTGCATACAGCTGAGATTAAAACTTTTCGAGAAAAGTCAAAAAACCCGATTTTTGAGCTGGCACCGCACTTTTTAGATATCGCGATTCTGGCGGTTGTTCCAGGTTGTTCTAGGTTTGTTCTATATTGTTCCAGAATATCGCGTCCGAAAAAAATTTATTTTCCACAAAATTCGTAAAAAACCAAAAAGAAGTTGGCACCGCACTTTGAAGTTAGAAAAATTTTAAAGGTTGTTCCAGGTTGTTCTAGGTTTGTTCTATATTGTTCCAAAATATCGCGTCCGAAAAAAATTTATTTTCCACAAAATTCGCAAAAAACCAAAAGGAAGTTGGCACCGCACTTTGATGTTAGAAAAATTTTAAAGGTTGTTCCAGGTTGTTCTAGGTTTGTTCTACATTGTTCCAAAATATCGCGTCCGAAAAAAATTTACTTTCCACAAAATTCGCAAAAAAACAAAAAGTAGTTGACCTCCGGGAAGTTGGCACCGCACTTTGAAGTTAGAAAAATTTTAAAGGTTGTTCCAGGTTGTTCTAGGTTTGTTCTATATTGTTCCAAAATATCGCGTCCGAAAAAAATTTATTTTCCCCAAAATTCGTAAAAAACCAAAAAGAAGTTGGCACCGCACTTTGAAGTTAGAAAATTTTTAAAGGTTGTTCCAGGTTGTTCTAGGTTTGTTCTACATTGTTCCAAAATATCGCGTCCGAAAAAAATTTATTTTCCACAAAATTCGCAAAAAACCAAAAAGTAGTTGACCTCCGGGAAGTTGGCACCACACTTTGAAGTTAGAAAAATTTTAAAGGTTGTTCCAGGTTGTTCTAGGTTTGTTCTATATTGTTCCAGAATATCGCGTCCGAAAAAAATTTATTTTCCACAAAATTCGCAAAAAACCAAAAGGAAGTTGGCACCGCACTTTGAAGTTAGAAAAATTTTAAAGGTTGTTCCAGGTTGTTCTAGGTTTGTTCTACATTGTTCCAAAATATCGCGTCCGAAAAAAATTTATTTTCCACAAAATTCGCAAAAAACCAAAAAGTAGTTGACCTCCGGGAAGTTGGCACCACACTTTGAAGTTAGAAAAATTTTAAAGGTTGTTCCAGGTTGTTCTAGGTTTGTTCTATATTGTTCCAAAATATCGCGTCCGAAAAAAATTTATTTTCCCCAAAATTCGTAAAAAACCAAAAAGAAGTTGGCACCGCACTTTGAAGTTAGAAAAATTTTAAAGGTTGTTCCAGGTTGTTCTAGGTTTGTTCTACATTGTTCCAAAATATCGCGTCCGAAAAAAATTTATTTTCCACAAAATTCGCAAAAAACCAAAAAGTAGTTGACCTCCGGGAAGTTGGCACCACACTTTGAAGTTAGAAAAATTTTAAAGGTTGTTCCAGGTTGTTCTAGGTTTGTTCTATATTGTTCCAGAATATCGCGTCCGAAAAAAATTTATTTTCCACAAAATTCGCAAAAAACCAAAAGGAAGTTGGCACCGCACTTTGAAGTTAGAAAAATTTTAAAGGTTGTTCCAGGTTGTTCTAGGTTTGTTCTACATTGTTCCAAAATATCGCGTCCGAAAAAAATTTATTTTCCACAAAATTCGCAAAAAACCAAAAAGTAGTTGACCTCCGGGAAGTTGGCACCACACTTTGAAGTTAGAAAAATTTTAAAGGTTGTTCCGGGTTGTTTTAGGTTTGTTCTATATTGTTCCAAAATATCGCGTCCGAAAAAAATTTATTTTCCACAAAATTCGTAAAAAACCACCTCCGGGAAGTTGGCACCGCACTTTGAAGTAAGAAAAATTTTAAAGGTTGTTCCAGGTTGTTCTAGGTTTGTTCTATATTGTTCCAAAATATCGCGTCCGCTAACCCAATATTCTTGTCAAATGGACTAATAAGAAAGTAAAATAGATCTTATTACAAGTTGGCCTAAAGTACATAATAAGTTGTTAAATGATATCGCCGAGGCCTTTGACATAAGCCGCCTTTGTCGCAAGCCGCCTAGGCCTTTGCCGCGATTGATGTTTTTGAGAATTTAAATAAACAGAATGGAAGCAACCTTATAACTCAATAAATAAAGTACATTTTTAAAGTAGTTCCGTTTATAGTAAAAGCCGCTTTGCGTGTTTTATTGTTTCGTCTTTCACATTCGTTGCAAAAATTGTGATAGAGTAAATCGTCTACTGCACTCTTCCTAGTTTATAATGTCAACTAAAAAAAATGAGAAACGAGTTTCGACACGAAAAAAATCTGTGTTACCACATAAAGTGAACTTAAGGTTTAAGAGGCAAATTGCTAATGCGACTGCTGTGTATCAGTCTGAATTGAAGGAGCTTTTGAAAACTGCCAAGCAAGAAAAAATTACAAAATTCTTAAAACCATTGCCTTGTCTTAAGATAATTAATTAAAATGTTCAAAAACTTCAATTTTAATTAATTTTTTATGCATAATATGTTTTTTTTTTATTTCGTCACCTAGGAACGTATTCCCAATAATCCCATATAAATTAAAATTACCATTCCGTATTCACGGTTTCTGTATTCGCGGCATATTTATGGAACATATACCCCGAGAATAAGGAACTTTTACTGTACAAATGTACAGTTTGCTTTCTACTACTCGTTGTGCTGGAGAAAAAATGTAATTTTTCGTTAATGAAGACACAAAAAAAAATGAGTTTTTACAGAAGTTGACCATACCATTTTCGAAAACTAAAAAAAAACACAAGAGTTGTGCTGAATGGTGTTGAGTCTGTGATACTTGCTGAGTAAAAAATAAAATATTCGTAAAATGATACATCTTCAAAAAAATTTAATTATTTTTATAATAGAAGTGTAGTTTGTAGATGGGTCACCAAAGAAAAAACTACACTCAAAGACCGACTCTCTAACTTCAATATGATTTCACTAGAAAATCGAAGGGACATTTTTGATCTAATTTTCGTACCTAAACTTTTAAACAATAATATTGACTGCCCCCAATTGCTAACAAGACGAACGAAGAAGAGAGAATTTTGTGGAAAATAAATTTTTTTCGGACGCGATATTTTGGAACAATGTAGAACAAACCTAGAACAACCTGGAACAACCTTTAAAATTTTTCTAACTTCAAAGTGCGGTGCCAACTTCTTTTTGGTTTTTTACGAATTTTGGGGAAAATAAATTTTTTTCGGACGCGATATTCTGGAACAATATAGAACAAACCTAGAACAACCTGGAACAACCTTTAAAATTTTTCTAACTTCAAAGTGTGGTGCCAACTTCCCGGAGGTCAACTACTTTTTGGTTTTTTGCGAATTTTGTGGAAAATAAATTTTTTTCGGACGCGATATTTTGGAACAATGTAGAACAAACCTAGAACAACCTGGAACAACCTTTAAAATTTTTCTAACTTCAAAGTGCGGTGCCAACTTCCTTTTGGTTTTTTGCGAATTTTGTGGAAAATAAATTTTTTTCGGACGCGATATTCTGGAACAATATAGAACAAACCTAGAACAACCTGGAACAACCTTTAAAATTTTTCTAACTTCAAAGTGTGGTGCCAACTTCCCGGAGGTCAACTACTTTTTGGTTTTTTGCGAATTTTGTGGAAAATAAATTTTTTTCGGACGCGATATTTTGGAACAATGTAGAACAAACCTAGAACAACCTGGAACAACCTTTAAAATTTTTCTAACTTCAAAGTGCGGTGCCAACTTCCTTTTGGTTTTTTGCGAATTTTGTGGAAAATAAATTTTTTTCGGACGCGATATTTTGGAACAATATAGAACAAACCTAGAACAACCTGGAACAACCTTTAAAATTTTTCTAACTTCAAAGTGCGGTGCCAACTTCTTTTTGGTTTTTTACGAATTTTGTGGAAAATAAATTTTTTTCGGACGCGATATTCTGGAACAATATAGAACAAACCTAGAACAACCTGGAACAACCGCCAGAATCGCGATATCTAAAAAGTGCGGTGCCAGCTCAAAAATCGGGTTTTTTGACTTTTCTCGAAAAGTTTTAATCTCAGCTGTATGCAATTCTGGAACAATGTAGAACAAACCTAGAACAACCTGGAACAACCTTTAAAATTTTTCTAACTTCAAAGTGCGGTGCCAACTTCCCGGAGGTAAGAATATACTTGCGCTCGCACTCCTTCTTTTCTTTTGTATTTTCGTGGCGTGGTTCTCCTACAATCAGTATAAGGGCAGATCATTAATAAGTAAGTATACATAACAAAAAAAAGCAAATTAAACGAGTAAAATCGGTTAACATAGAGAAAACCTCTGGCGCAATCAGGTAAAAATATAAACGGTACCTGTGATTATCGATAATAACATATACATAATATGTATTGAGGGATAGATGCCCTTAGAGGCCCCTAAGGGCATCTATCCCTCGAAAAAAAAGGGGCAACTATACTTTTTGATAAGGATAGCTGCCCCAGTATTTTTTTTATTAAATAAAAACAAAAGAGCCACTATTTTCACTTAGATTTGTAATTAATGAACCAGTGTATAGACATAATAAGAAATATAGTGAAATTTATTAATGCTTATAAAGTTATGCAAAGGCAAATATCAACCTTTTTAAATTTTAACGTGTTCGTGAAGTTCGCCGCGGATATTACAACACGCACTAGCGAAACACGTCTTCACCAAACAACAGCTCATGCGTACCCGAGGTGCGGGGTGATAGGAGCTCCTATTTAAATCATTAATTCGTAGTCACGACTCTGGGAAGTGAGGTTTTTTGAAAATGAGGCATCTATCCCGGTGCGGCATCTATCCCACTTTTACCCTATATTTTGTATTCGACTACAACGAATAGTGGAATACAAGAAATCAATATTTCTCAAATTTAAAACTGAACTCATTTCACAATTTTAGAACAGGTTAATTCGTATGTATGCAGTTTTAAATCGACATTAGAAGCTTTTCCTCAAGATGGTGATATCGGCACTCAGGAACTCCCTGGACGTGTTATAACGCCCAGGCCACAGTATTACAAATTTTTCCTAAAATAGAGCAACGAATGTATTTTCGCATAGCAACGGAGGGGAACTCGCGGGGGGTCAAGTGACGCGTCACGCGGGCCACTTACCACAAATATGCTTAGTTTGTGGTACCGAGCGCGAAAGAAAGTCATCGTGTTTTTAGTAAAGTTACTATGTTAACTAACGTAATTTAATACTTAAGTACATATTCTATAATGGTGTGCTCAAACTGTTAATCTACATTTAATTTAGATTATTATATTTTGATACTAAGTAATGTAGAATTTAAATCACATTCATTCATGTTTTCTTCAGATTTTAAGATTTTCTTATCAGAGTGTTCAATTTTAATGTAAGTAGTTAAATTTTATAAGAGACAATAATTAAGAACATTCAAAAATAAAGTGTCACGTATTTTTTTTAAACGACGAATGACGAAAAACGACCTAATCGCGGACGAAGTCGCGGGCAACAGCTAGTCTGAAATAATGCCCTCTAAATAACTTATAAAAGGCATGGATAGATTAAATTTTTATCAAATTACAATTTTCAATTTCTTATATGATTAAGTTCATAGCGCTCATATAATTTTTAATTTTATAACATTCAAGTGCTTTTTATTATTATTATTTTTTTTTGTAATATGTATTCTATTCTTAAAAGTGTTACTTTTCTCAGCACTCGAAGATAAAAATATATAAAAAAACTTTCTTTCTTTCCTAATCTTCCAAATAACATAAATAACTAATGTAAAAGCTCACCAAGAAGCTTGGTAACAGCACCTTGCTGGGACAGTACGTGGTGTGCGATGTCATAGTGTCTGAGCCCGAAGCGAGATAACTCCAGCAGCCTCTGCTGGGATAGCAGGGAGGACAGCGGGTGTGACGCAGGGTACAGCGTGCCAGACCCACCGCCTGATGATGATGGTGATACTGGAACTGCAAAAATACTCTATTAATTGAATACTGTAAAAATATTAAAAACATTACATACTGTGGTGTAATAGGTTTCAAAATCACACTCAAACATTTATTTATTTAATTAGACTTCTTCTAGAAGCACTTTTGATTTACCAATTAACATTTAACAATTACCATAGATTCGGAAAGCATTATCTTTGGAGAAGAACTGGCAAGAAACTCCATAGTTGACGTCTCTTGCCGGTTTCTTATGGTTAAGATTTCTATAGGGATTTGTGTGGATGTTTAACATAGCTATACCGTACGCGGCTTCGCCCGCGTACTGAAAGGAAATTCCCATAGGCAAGAAATGTTTCATCATGGAAAAAATTACCTATGTCACTGTTTAGCCTCCTCTTTATTTCCATATACAATAGTCCAGAACGGATAATGATTTTAAGGTCAATGGGTTTGACTTCATTTAGATTAGGATAGGTACAAAGCTTTTTTTTATTTTTAAGTCAGTATTCAATTAATTTTAGGAATAAATAGATAAAAATTTTCATTTTAATTTATTTTGAGAATGTTTTAATATTCTGGATATGTTATGCCTGAATTTTTTTTAAATAAATTAATTTTATGCAAAGATTTTATACTACCTATATATATATGCAATCCAGTATTCTAAAGAATACAAAATTATGCAAATTTCTTCTAAAATATCAACATTAAAAGTTTACTTACGAAACTTGTAAATTATAAAATTTACGATAATTGTTTTTGACATTAATAAATATTATCTATGGATAAATGGCATCAATTATTGTTTTTCAAAACTTATTTTATATCGTCCTATCGAATGCATAAGAGTGTATAAGTGACTTATCTTGTTATCATTTAGGAGTATGAAATAGCAGAAAGTGGCAGAAATTAGTTTGATTAGTAAATCAATACTAGACCAGTTTTTCTCAGCACTTAAATCTGAAATATTTTTATCTCATAAAATATGAAAGTTTTACACGAATTTGCTGGACTTTGTTATATTATACCTACGTTACAATTTCATAAGATGTGTAAAAGTGAAAAGAAATCAAGCTGAATATTAAACTTGTTACTAAATTAATGTATAGGTATTACGATTTTTTTCGATCCCCGGTAATTATTTGCCTTCAAACAATTTGTCCTTTATTGCAACCAGATATGCTAAGAGGGATCGTAACAATGCTGTCTTATGAACACATCGTAACACTTTCAATTATAAATTAAGCTATTAACTTAATATACCATAATTTGTTTATCAGGTTAAGCATCGAAATTAATGCAAGTGGCATAACTTGTTCATAACTTAACACTTTTTATTAGCGAGCCCATAAGGCGATTTCGTGAAGAAGGGTACAACTGAGTGATACTTTTTTGTGTGAACGAAAAAGGTTTTTAGTCCGACTACTTAAGACTTATTATGGCCTGTTTTTATTTCGATCGAGCACTTAGGACTGGACTTCGACGTATAATTTCTGGTGTAATCGCTTTAATAATGGGAGAAAAAAGTGATATTATCTGCCCACGGTCAATAAATTAACACCGTTTAGAGCAAAAATGTAGTCTTAGTATCGCTACTATTATAAATAAAGTAAGCTGGAACGAGTGGATGTTGAAGAGATCGTTCGTGTCAGTGAGTGCGTGTATGTTTTTATTTGGGTGCGTGAGCAGTGAGGCCTTATTAAAATATTTCGAGTGGAAACTGGAAGGACCACTTAGTGGTGCGCGGGAGTTTCACGCCTGAGCTGATATAACATTAAGTCGACAAGATAGCTTATTTGTGCTGAGCTGAGGATTAGGGCCAATAAATCACTGATTAGAATGTATTGACTGGCGTTGACTCCGGCGCTCGGTCCTCTCTCTTATTTATTGACCCGTGGCTTTTAACTTTTTACGACTTCATTATTATTTATGTATCGCGTTAACTACACGCGTTATTTATTTAATGAACTACTAATGCAAATTTTACACAGCTTATCGTCTATGAATTGATCAAAGACAAGCGTGCGTTTTTAATTAATTATGAAAATACAAACAGGTTTATAATTTCGATACTCTCGATACGAGCAATTGTGTCCTTAATTGTGAGCGCGTCCGCTCATTGGAAAATATTTATAGATGTAAATTTAAAATTCATGTGTTTAATTTGTAAAAAGCGTGTCGTCGTAATGAAAATGATAAATTGTTAATTTAATTATCATTTACTACTTTTTGTTGTGTAATTGTTTAAGGAGTTAAGGGTAACATTCGTTTCTGTACTCCACAAGCTTCACCTGCGCAAAATGTCAATGCAAACTAATGTAAAGGGGAAAAAACAACGGTTTGTCCGAATGCAAAGTAGTGTTTTGTTAAAAATATTGTTTTACCACAGTGTAGCCGCTATTAATGTCGCCATGCGGCGGAAAATTACCACCTTGAGTGTAAATTTCAATATGAGATCGAAAGTATGCTCGCATAATGCCCCCCTTGCGCATGTAAAGTGCATTCTAGGACACTTACGCGGAATCATTGGAAAAAATACACAAGTATTATGGATATGAGCAGAAATAAACACTGATTTTGTGCAAATTCCATTAATATCAAGAACCGCATAATTTGTGTTACATTGACTGTGAAATTATTTGAATTTATTATCATTTAGAAAAAGTTTTTTCTCCATAAAAGCTACACAATAATTTAGAATTTCTAATTAGCATAATTCGTGTGAGATAAGTTAATCAATTAAATGATTATGATGAAGTCAAGACAGAAATTAATATACCTAATCATTCTTGTAGATACCCACCAAGATACAATTATTTATCTACATTTTAGATATTTCACTTGATTACGGAATTATATTTTTTTCTTCTGTAATATGTCTGTTATTAAAGATGTTTATATTTGGTTGCCTTATTCGAATCGTTGAGCCCTGGTTTAATTAAGGATATAAAGAGTCCTTATAGTACTAGATCCCACCGCAGGATATTTTTTTTAATAACAAGTAAATTAAATGTTTTCCGAAAATCGATTAGAAAAAAATTTAATTGAAAATGCTTGCGGCCAAATTTTGATTGGCACCCTAGTCGATATAATATTATATTCTCATAATTATAAATATTTTGGTTTTAGCAAAAAAACTATGAACGCACTAAGTGTCACTAATCCTGCTGTGGGATCTTAGACTATTAGCCCATGCGTCGCTTTTAAATTGATTATAAAATCACATCATCACATCAATGAAAATAATATCTTTATTTAAAACATATTGGTTAGTTTTACTTACAGCTTTGTTAGGAATTAGGATTTATACCTATATAGTTGTAGTTTTGATGCATTATAAGGAGGCAATCTCAATTCACATATTAACAATCAATAAGGGATGAAATTTATGTAGAGATGGCGCTATACTATAAATATTTATAGTTTATTAAAATGTATAGAGTGCATATTTATATATAGGAGAAAATTCTCTATGTGCAAAGTTGGCAAAAAAATATTACCTATCGCTACTTTTTACAGTCAATTTGTGAAAAATTTAACTGACAGTTCTCCCATCCCAAAGGGAGGTTATAACAGAAAATTAATTTGGGTTTTATACTGCTTTCATACTTTTAAAAAGCAATGTTCAATGCAGTAAAAGTATGTTACTGTTCCTTTTCCAATGGATATAAATTGCCAAGGGCTCAAATTTCGGATTGAAAACTTGCCTTGTCCCATATCTTTTTTATCCGATGATGCCTTGATTCCTGGCAATCCCATCATTTCTCTGAAGCGTGTCGCAACCTATATTTTTTATCGCGAATACTTATGGACGCCTTTTGTTGAATACCACGCGATATCACCTTTGCTCTTTAACTAACATATTTTTTAGGACACCATAGAATACTTTTATTTTAATTTTACAATGCTGCTATATCTCAATTACAGATATACATTCAGTACCTATAAATACATTCACAAAATTAAACAAATTATTATTGAATGTTTTCAACCCCTGAAAAATTGTTAAATTCATCGTTGTTTCATTGTTATTTCAATCACCTTTTATGTTTTATATAATTTTGCAAAACTATTGTAAGAGTCTTAATTGAAAATAATCTCACAGAGTATTCAAATGAAATACCTACATAAATACACTCGGAAAACATGTTCTGGTACATTGCCGAAAAGCATTAAATAGATATTATAATAATTATGACGAGATCCAAATTCATGGTTTATGTTATTATAATTCACTTCTTATGTCAAAGGTAAGGTAAGGGTAAAATATATTTCTAATCAAAACATGACAAAACAACAAAAATGATATTGCTTCGTGATCTTAGTTAATGCCAAAACAATTCACAAGCATTTACATAACCAACAGGAAAAAAAGCTACAGCAATCCTTTCTATTCTTAATGTTCAGTTCTTTTAAATATCAATTGTTGGAATGTCGAGTCAAAAGTTCGCATTTTCAATGAAATCGACTGATTTAATAGTCAGTTAAGAGCACATTCAGCAACGGAAGTGAGCTTTTAATGTATAAATCAATGGTCTTGCCTACCACAGTCGCTCGTTTGCTTTCCATATGGAAATCGTATTTGCTATTACTAAGGACATCGTTTTAACATCGCCTTCCAATTATTTCAACGTTTTATTAAACGGTATGTTGAATGGTCGGAACCGCTACGTTTTAATATTAAATCAACTTCGAGACTACACTTTCCTCTCAATGTTGTAGAATAAAACTGGACTACTTCTCCTATAGGCTAGTAGTTCAAGGAAAGGTGGAAGGAATCAGATCGCGCGGCAGGTCACCAATGCGCTGGACCGACCAAGTGAAATCTGCTGTGGGAATTCGAGTATCAGACTGCGCCAGACAGTCTAGTAACAGAAAGAGATGGCGGGAGATCGTGCGGAAAGCTGTGTCCGCCTCTACCACCGATGTGGACGTCTCAACGTGACCACGACCACTCTGCCAAGAGTGAATCGACAGAGAAGAAGACTTCTCCTATAACCTCTACTTTATAAGTTAACAAGATCATTATCAATTTCATGTGCTGGTATTTTGATGTATCAATTGATAAGATAAATAGCCTTGTTATAGGTAAAGGTGTGCATTTTTTCAGTATTTACTGTTAATTGAAATTGTTTATAAATGTTACATTTTAATGGTTCGTTTAACTTTAAAAAAACGAACATAAGGGTTTATTATTATTGTTTAAGGTATTACTCGTTACTTTTGTATTTAATAAATCTGAGTAAAAAGAAAATTTTATCCTACATATAAGCAAACGCGAATTGCATGTTAAATATATTAGGACATAATATTAGATATGTATAACCCATATAACCAAGGGTCATATGGCAGTCTTAATGGAGGAGGGATCAAATTAAAAAGTAAAACAGCATAATTTTCAGTTTAAATAATTAACTATTATGTCAAATTGCGTAAAATGTAATAAAGTAGGGTAAATTCTTGAAAAACATTTATGTATAAATATGTTTGTATCCTGAATCGTTATTATTTGAAAATACCTATAACATTAGATATAGATATAAAGATATGTTTTTATTAATTGTAAATCAGACAACATTCATACGAGCTACGAGTTTTATATTTTATAACCAGGTCTGAGCGGTGGTGACATAAACAGAGCCAACTCTTAATTGGACTCGGTAGGCACGGTAAGAAAATATCCAGTTAGTACACATACTTGAGTATGCACAAGTGTACCAAGTACCCACTCACGTCAATATCGGCCAGCTTTATACCCCATAAATACAGTCGCATTTGTCTACTCATTAGGCCGCGGCATTTTCAAGCCCAACTGATAATTATGCGTGATCACCATTTAAATGGTAATTAAGTACATACAGTATTTCACTTGATCAAGCGGATTTCTATAACAGCTTAGGTAAAGAGAACATTTCGTAAAACGAATGAAAAACTAATGCCTTACAAAAAGTTAATTTGTTCTTTCGTTGTTTTTATTCTCTAAAAACTGCCAGATCCATTTTGTAATTGCGATTTGCAGGTAAAAAATGGATATAACTGGATTTATTATTAACAGAATATTCTGTCATCGAACTTACCGCATTCGTGCGCTTTTTCTATTTCATGCCCTATTTTTTGTTTGGTTGAATTTTAATTCCTGAAAGTAATTTCATCGCTTGGCATTGCATTAAATTGATATAGAAATTTATTAAGTCGCATTCATAGTTATTTATATTATAAGGTACCTAATCTAAATCAAAAGATTAGGTGTACTGTCATCATTTATGCTATTATTTTTGCATGATAGTATACTTATCGCTACTTTGCTCAGACTGCAAATGTGAACTATTAGGTATGATTTGGTGCAAGAAAAAATTTCAAATTAGAACATCTGCAAAGCACCTGAGTCCTTTAATTATGAATGCAAATTAAATTTGGTTCATATTTCTAAACAAAACCTGTATAAATAAAACGTTCTTTCACTAGAGGCTTTACTTTTAAAAATCAAAGTCCGGAATACTTCCTTGTAAAACTTTTCATGATAATAATTAGCTGTTTGTATTGTATTATTAACAGAAAACACAACGTAGGTAACGTTGTATTTTCTGGTTGACCTTTACAGATTTCATCATAGTAGATATTTGTAATTATAAGAACTAACGGCCAGTTTCTGCATTCAGTATTTTGCCGTTACTTGAACCTCTCAAACCATTTTAAATGCTGCTAAAATATTTTCTTGTATGTGACATGAGTTTGCTCAAACCTTAATAAAATCATTTCTGAGTTCATTTGATTGAGGCCGAATCCGGCCTTAGGTCTACTTCTAGTAAAATGGCAATACAGTGACCTGATAATAGCCACGCAAATACACATCATATTATTTTTATAAGCCGATACTCGTGTATTGTTCGTACTAACTAATGATGCAAGTTATATATAAACTTCACTCTGCCCTCGCCCCGAGGAAGGAAATGAAATACTTTATAGTTAGAATAGAACTAATCCAATTTATATAGATAAGTTTTTGTAGTGTTTACTCGTATTGAGATTGTATCAAATATGGACAGTGACATATGGACAAAATTTTACATTGATTAAATATACAAATACCTACTAAATAAAACCAACCAAAATATTAATTTATTTGTGTGCTAAAAAAATATATTCACGTTTGTCTAAATACTTAGATACCCGAGAAAATACAAAATTGTTCAAATGTATTTTAATTCAGCGCCGTAGCGGGGTTTCAATTATTCATTCGATAAAATTATTATTGGTATATAAGCTGCTATATTTGTATTTATTTTTTGTAATTGCATGATATGAAGTGTGTTTGATTCAAAACAATTTAAAAAAAAAAGTGCTTACACTTTACAGTTTCAAAAATTTAAATAACACCTTTTCAATAAATAAACAGAATTGAACCATCATCCGTATTGTAAGTTTCTAGGTAGTTGATTAAAAGTTAAAATACGTGAAAGGTGTCTGAATTAAATGTTAAAATCAACATATACAATTACTTATATCAAATCGATGTTGATGATAAATTGTGTTAATCAATAAAAAATACTTATTTCTAATATCTAGACGTAAAAGAAAAAGTCGAAAATGGCCTGAATTGCTTCGAGAAAAGGATGGTCGGCCGTGCCGCTTCTTTGTCCGACTTGGCGGGGGCACTCCCGTGCCCCCAGAAAATTTTCATAAACCAAATCACCACAAAGTTCAATTATTTTGGTATCAAATCTTAAATTAACTTTTTGTTTTGTTGTATTTGATAATAATCGAATAGTATCAGAAATTATTTTCAAAACCTAGGATGTTTTTGAAAATAATTTATTTAACTATCAATTTAGGTACCTACTAATAATGATTTTCCTATACTATATATAAATTTCTTTTTTTCCTTTTAAGGACCTAACCAACTTTTTGAATAATTCGAAAATGGTTAAATACACATCTAGTGTTTCATAAAGCTATTTAACATGCAATAATTTCTTAATAAATTTTACTTTTTATAAACATTGACAAAGAGACAGACAACGGAATTCTGCCTACTCCATAAGAAAATGAGGATCCTTTTAAAGGACCTAAAGGATCAACCCAACCCATATCTTTAAAAGGAAATTATTTATGGCGAATTGATCGTAGGTATATTTTTTGTATTATTGTAGGTGATCAAATGCTGTCTCTATTCTCATCTTATGACTAACATTATTATTACTACATAGTATAAAACAAAGTCGCTTTCTCTGTCCCTATGTCCCTATGTATGCTTAAATCTTTAAAACTACGCAACGGATTTTGATGCGTTTTTTTTAATATATAGAGTGATTCAAGAGGAAGGTTTTGAGTATATAATTTATTATGTTTTAGACAAAGCGGGCGAAGCCGCGGGCGGAAAGCTAGTAAAAAATAAGAAAATCAATCTTTTCATTTGTTTTATAGGTATTTCAAAAATCTAAAATAGCTATTCAGATGTTAAATTCGTTAATAATCTTTAATCCAAACTAATTGTGCAACTGTTTAAATATCAATATAGAAAAATAATTTTCTTTCATTCAATCAATTCAGATAAACGCAGCAGGTTTCATATTATTATTTGAAATCTTCTTTATATATAAAAATGAATCGCAAAATGTGTTGGTAAGCGCATAACTCGAGAACGGCTGAACCGATTTCGATAATTCTTTTTTTATTATATTCCTTGAAGTACGAGGATGGTTCTTATGTAGAGAAAACGTAAACATGTACCACGGGCGAAGCCGGGGCGGACCGCTAGTTTATTTATAATTTTATTTTGAAACATATACTTAGGTACATATATATTACTTATAGAAGTAGATTAAAAATTATTAACCGGTTTTAACACCAGAATATTAATTCATATCTACTTATACAATTAGCAAATTACTTAAAAATTATAGTAGGGGAGCCCATAATGCTAAATGTGGATTTACTCGAGCGTCACGGGAACCTATTAGAATTGGTAGATTAGACCATAGCGAGAAAAAAAGGTCCTATAATGTTTTCACTTTTAGCGGTGGGGAAGGGTTTTTTATTTTTATTTTGTATTTAAAAAAGAAAAAATTGGCTTGGAAATACTCAAGCGCGTTAGATATTGATATTTTACATGCTCCAGGACGTCACTGAAATAAAATATACATTAATCTGAATATTTAAGTGGCGATTTAATCGCTATGAAGAAAGGGTAAAAAATTAAAGTAATATTATTCGAGCGAGTCAGATTAATATATGGGGGGGTTAATTACAATACAAGAAGTCCCCATTTCGCTAATCTGACGATTCGAGCTCAACCTTAGGGAATTATGGATTTTTCAAATTTTGATCCTGAGCGCCTGAGCGCACCCACCAACCATAACTGCTCATATTGACTGGAGGTACTAATGAATAGCTAAGGTACCTTCCCTTATAGTAATCTGACGCGCTCGAGTAAATCCCAAAATCCCCTCTTGGGCTCCCCTACTATTATATTATATGATTAAGTTTCGCATCGTATAATAAAGTACCTATATTTAGTTAAATAGAACATATTATATAGGTATATGAGTTTATTGACTTATTTAGTAGCTATCTATCTATAGATAGATATTTATGTACATATTTATAAATTAATTTGGAATTTGTGTTATAATTTAAACCTAAGGATACTTTCTAACTGAATCGACGATATGGAACTTTCAGTGTTAGATTATTATCTTTTTCAGTAGAAATAAAAAAAAGAAATTTAGTCATCTGTTCTTACTTATATTTAAAATTTAAATCATTATCATTTTAGGAGCGATTACAGTTGTAGTTTTCCACTTTTTTACTCAATATGGTTTTAATTTTCCAATTAAATTTTCATAATATCATTGGAGTATCTGCTAGGTTCTTTTGTATTAAAGATTTGAAAAAAAAGTGATTATATATCTATACTGAAATTTTAATCTGTTATCCGTTAATAAATTTTTAATGTAAAACTTTAACTAGGTAGGTACCTATAATAATAAGTAGCAATAGCTTGTAGCCTTCTTCTTGTTTTTTCAGTGTTATTGTTTTATAAACAAAATCCAAAACACTAGATGTACGTGTTTTCTATTAACTACTATACCTATATATATTATATATATATTTCTTTACATAGATACCATGAAACGTCCGGATATATCATCCCCCAAGTAGGTAGGTATATAGTATTCATAAGTTGCATTATTATCCAATTATTTTTCCCAATATAAATCCAAAAAGCTGTAAACCATTCGTTATATACAAGAATATTAAAATTGAATAAAAATATCAAATAAACGGATGGCTATAAACAAGAGATTTGAGCTTTTTTGCGTTAATATTATTTTATGTGTCTATAAACGACAATATCAAAGTTGCACATAAGGGTTTTTCTAGCGCAATAAGTATAAATTATTATTATTTATTGTTGCAGTCATAAAATGTGATAAAAAAGATGGCTACAAGATACCATAAATGACAACATGAACGTTTGCGTCCATTTGTGCGAAGTTAAATATAATGACTTTTATAAGTGCTAATAGTACTCGGCGGGACTAAAAACTCGATATTATATTAGCGAATTGTAATTAGCCATTGGTCTTTAGCATTTAATTTTATGGATCGATTAATAATGTTAATGACTTATGTTTTGCTATACCCATATTCGTCGTACCAAAAACGTGGAAACAACTAATGATTTGTTGCGGGTGCTTTTGCTGTACCTATTGCCAAAATTAGGATAGGGATTTTACACTTAAGAATTTTTTTTTATAAAACTTGGACACACCAAACATAACGATTTATTGGTTAAGTATAACATTAAAATAACAAGTTTATAAATGTAGGTACTTCCATAAAAATGAAGAAAATTATAGGTAGCATTAAAAGATATAATTTTGATTTGTCTTCTTTTATTTTTATAATATTATGATGAACAGATAGTTTAGGCCATAGACATAATATGCTTGATGTGGTATTTGTATTTTATGTACCTACAAGTATATACTATAACATCAAATACAACGATGTTGTAACAGTCATATGGGCTATAAGAATAGTTTGGTAATAATGCACCAACGATAGGGCTAAGTGGCGTGCCATGGGTGAGACCTACGTCCAACAGTGGACGAACACAGGTTGAAAGAGAGAGAGAGAGAATGCACGGAAAATTAATATTACCAATCTAATCAAAATAATTATTATCAGTATTTATTTTATTTCCTTTAAATGCTTATTGAGGTTTAATAGATATTAAAATTATATTCTGCTTATAAAGTGTTTATGACTAAAAATTACTGGTTACTTTATGTAGGTAACTATAACAATATTTTATTGGCTTTATAACTGTGTGTTACTATCCTACTGTGTAATAAGAAAATGATATGCCATTCAACAAGTGTCAAGTACTAATTAAAATAACTAAATTCCCAAACTCACAACGAACTCATTTCTATCAAGGTGACATTTAAAACATAATATCATCAAAATAAATTAAATTAAACAACTTCCACATTAGCCAGAGACAAAAGCGTTTACCGCCAATCATCAATCAAAACACACAGCCGTATATCATAAAATAGTTTGAATATTGAGTAACATTCACCGGAAACGCTACCGGACAATCTAGTATCAGATCTAAGATTAATTAGTTCGATCGGCAATACAATGCTGACAATGTCCTATAAGTTCCGAGGCTTTTCGCTAACTCATCGGGCCAGCTGCGCTGTCCGTTTAACATCGGTTTCCGATACCAATTGTTTGTAAGTCGTGACAATTTGTAGTTAGATAGATTGTCTTTATTATGAGCGATTATATTCATGAGTGGATTAAGTAAAGTTGATATAGGTAGATAAATTAATAATTATGTTTAATTAATAATAGCATTTTTGCAATTTCATTATCGGATAGGTTTCTAATCAGAAGTTAGACTAAGTATAGAAACTTATAACTCTTTTTCACAACATTAGGTACCTACTTAGATTTTAAAGAATCTAATGTAAGCTTTTTGTAATTATTTGTATTGCTAACATTTTTCAGTTATTTTCTTATCGCAATAACAACATCACATGAAAGATGACTTGTGCCTACCTAAAAATCAAAATAATATTTATGTTTATCTAGACAAATAATGGTTTGAGTAGATGATTAAATGTAAATTAAATTTGTGTTAATTAACCGTCAGAATAATTGTCTTGTCTTGCACCTGAATTAAATCTTATAAATAAACTACTTATCTACCTATATTATGTAATATTTCATGTAACGTTGTCAAATAAATAGAACATGCCTTATGATTTTGGAGATTCTTAAATTATAAAATCAGCCAGTTTTATGTGATAATTTCATATTTTGACTAAATAACTATATAAATATTTCATAAAATATGAATAATTCATGCTCATATTCAATGAATTTCTTAGACGGTTGTTCATTTCTCAGAACTAATTGATAATTAAATCAATTATGTTTTATTCTTACAATATTTATACGTCTATAACACCTTTTAAATCAATTTAATCATTGTTATATATATCTATATCTATTAAATACAATTAATTATATGGGATTTATAAATTTATTTATGTTCATATTCATTTTTCTAAAATATAATATTAAAATTCTTATTGGACTCGAAATCACTGCTCTACAAAATGTAGAGACAAACAGTTTATTGAAGGAATTATGTAATAGATCGTAATTGGCGACTTACCATTAGGTGATATGTTGAGGGGCTGCGTGATGGCAGGCGCGGGAGGCGCCGGCTCCATCTTCCAGGACGCGCAGCAGGAGGCCGGAGAGAACTCAGGTGTTGGGCCGGTGCCCGCCGATATCAACATTGTCGAGCCACCGCGAACGCAAGCATATGCACCAATCGAGCTCACTAAAGTTTACGAACTTATCAGTCCCCTAAACATAGACAAAGCACCTACGCGGAGGACGCTCGCCTTGCTTGCGCTCACTCGAAGCTCAGCCAGAACACTGAAGAGCGCGCTTGCCGTACCGGCGCGCCCACTCGCGCGCCTACTGCCATTAGCACGCCTCGGAAAAAATCTCCGCCAAACAATAACAAAAAACTACCTCCACTAAATCGAACCTCCATGCACCTCTCACTCTAACGCTCTTAATTTGATTTCCGAACGCGTCAAATCCACCGCTACGCTCCATTCATTTACAGCCTTCCGTCCTGTTCTCTACGGTTCAATAAAATGCTCTCTACATTGACGACTTTAACAGGTGAGCTTAAAGTTGATTTTGTTATCACAAAGCAAGTGCCGTTACGCCCTTTCAATACTAAACGCGAATAAAACTACTCCTACTCACACTCGTTCGATTCAGCTTAAGCTTGAACTGTATGAAAGGGACAGGTGCTCTACCGCTTGGTGGCAGAATTACAGTAGTGAGCACAGGCGATCTTTCACAATTTCTGTGAAGTGAAGGTGTTAATGTATACCTTGCTCGCTCTGTTTAACGGCAACGAGTGAATGTTTTAAGAGACAACGATAATATACTGGTTGTTAGTTAATTAGACGTCGCTCTACTTAAACATGCTTAGCATTCTAATAGTTTGAGTAACGGGCACGTACCATTTTAAGTCAAGGCGGCATTATTTTAAACTCTATTACGTTCGTAGCGCTATTGAAAATATTTTCTTATCAACTTAGCGTGAGTAGATAGTAATTTAAAAATATTAAATAACAAGGTACGGGAGTTATAAATTAAATTTTATTATTTTAATTCTCAAACAGAATTATCAATCAAGCTAGGACCGTCATATGGTCGGTTCTACATGCAATCTGCCGCCGTAAATACGAAAATTTAAATCTGTGTATTGTAAGACAATTACTTAGACCTCAGATGTATAAAAGTTATAAATTAAATTTTATTATTTTAATTCTCAAACAGAATGATCAATCAAGCTAAGACCGTCATATGGTCGGTTCTACATGCAATCTGCCGCCGTAAATACGAAAATTTAAATCTGTGTATTGTAAGACAATTACTTACCTAGACCTCAGATGTATAAATAAAGACCTATAATTACAAGTAGTAGCAGAGAATACATGCATTTATTCCCTTTTATCGAGTGCATTAAACAGACGGTATCAGTGCGAGGTTTTTATTTATAATTACAGGGAAAAGAGAATCGCCGGAAGGTCTCAGCCGAAATGCAACTGCCGTAGCTACTATCGCTTTACATTTCAACTCGTTTTTTGATCGTAAATACACTTTCTTTGTGCTACCTCTTTAATTTGTAGCAATCTCGATTCATTGCGGTTTCCGTTTACGAACAATAGGCCGCCCTATTGAAATTATTTATTAAAGGATATTGATAAATCCATACATAATTAAATGTAATTATTGTACTTTGAAGCACTTTCAATTAAATGCTTCTGTTCGCTTTTCATATAAAATTCTTTTAAAGGTTGTATAGGTATATGGTGAAGATTTAAAAATTGCAATTTTTAAATTAGAGGCAGGTTATATTCCTTTTTAATATACCTACCTACCTAACATTAAAATTATAAAATAATGGATTATTTTACAAAGTTAAACACGTTGCTCTATAATTTATCGTGATTCTCTATTTTTATAAATTACCTCGTATGATACCTATAATAATAATCCTCACACATATCTATAAGTAATCGAACATCTCATCTCATCAGCTCATTAAGGGTAGAGAGTTTTAATTATAAATTGTATCATTAGGTAGCCTATTCAATTCAATTCGTTATAAAATTAATAATTTATTTAATCTTAATATCATATTTAGTCTTGTACCAAACAAAGTTGTTATTGGTCTAATAAAACTTTAACAATAATATGATCACAATTAATTAATTATTAAAGGTTAAATCGCCACAGAAACATTGATGTTATGATAATATTAATTTTTAATGTCGTCCGATTATTAAAAATATAAACATTTGCTTTATTCAAAAATATAACTAAATAAATATATAGGTAAGTACTAAATACTGTAAAGACTTATATCATGAGCAAACTATATAGGTAATGAAGTTAATTTATTAACTGTTCATTAAATGTTATTTAAAATGAGCAAACCTAAATTAAATATACGCAATTGATAATAAAAACCATTGCGTTACTTTTTGGCGTTAATATAAGAATGAAATTTAGTTTTTATTTTTATATATGCACTTGGTGGCAGGCAAGTTTCATTGTCAATTAAATTAGATAGTTCTTAATACATATTATTCGTGAATTATTGTTTCAAGCTATATATATATATATATACCTACTCCATTTTTTCTATTAGTAACAATAATCTGCTAATACCTACGCTCTACCACTCTAACGGGGCTCTATCTACTAAATTGGACATGTTTTGCTACCTTGGAAATATCAAAATATGCCTATGGGCACTTGTGTATTGTCCTAGATGTATATTAAATCTAGAACACTCACTCTTCTCATTTTTTTTTTTTTTGTTTGTTATTGAGTTAATCTTATGTAGGTAGGTAGTGTAAAACTTTATTAGATAAATAAATGTTTTTTTTTATCTTTAAACTGACACTAAAGTTACACTCTAAAACTCTAAAGTAACCTACACACAATGAGAACACTAGGAACTTTTTGTCTCACCTACAAAGTTTTTTTTTTTTCAGAACATAGGTAGGTATGTAGGCATAATATGCAGAAATGTGTAGCTTAAGTAGGTGATACGTTCACCCCAGTTCATCCCTGTTTCCAATAAGAAATTTCCCACAGCAAAAACGATAAAAAGTTTTCCATAAAATATCAAATGAAAAACCGAAACACAGAATACATGGATTTGGATACACTTTAAACTGTAGATATATTGCGTTTTAGAGAGATTTATCGTCACTGCGTCCGAGAGAGCCTTGTAAAGGAATAAGATTGCGTTATATTAATTGAGATAGCCAAAGTTTCTTATTGGTGAGCTTGTTTTTGTTCCACAGCTTCTTCAGACAAGCGCCGACGTCTGCACGTCGGCGCGAAATCGAATCCTGCGATTTAGTGGCGAGATAGCGCGTGGGTGTCACCTAATGAATATATTTATTTGTGCTCGCCGGCTTTTATCTGACACCGGCCAAGACAGGTTCCTATCGGAGAACCACAGATGCCCTATTCCACGCATTTATCTACCCATTTTAATAAAATAGATTTAGGTACGTAGCTGCCAGCCATTTTATTTATACTTAGCAATTTCCTTTAATAATATCGGCTAAGTATCGCTTGTTTATATTGCGATTATTATTTTATGCGATTGTTAATCATGTAGAGCTTGATATTACCTACAGGGTATCAAAGTTTGTTCGTTTGAGTGAAATATAACTTAATTGAAAACTTTGTTTACGTTTTCTAATAAAAGATTAAATAAAGTGATGCATGATACGTGCAGCATAAAAATGATAATTAGCGATGATTGAAAATATTTAAGTTGAGTTGGTAAGCATGTTAACATCAATATTCAGTTCTCGCTTTTTAATTTGTTGCTCTTTAAGTACTTACTGCACTTATTGAATAATATTTTGAATATTGTTTTATAATTCTTTGAGTGTTTACTTTGGTTCCAGAACTGTGTAAATTTTATTTTACCTTAGCTACAAATCCCAAAGCATATACCACCTCATTACCATCCATTTCATACCTGCGAAGTAAACATTCACAACTCCACCATCTTTGAAGCTAATTCCTTTTGCATTGCCTCCCTCTTCACTATTCAGTTTCAACAATAGAGCGAGGTGTCACCCAAGAATCACAAAGAACGCCCCACATACGCAATGCGATCGTGATTCTACACGTAAACTTCTACAGCGACCAGTGTTGTTTGATCCTTGACAACCCTTTACCGCTTATGTGTTCAGTAGCACATATATAACGCTGTCAAGTGTCAGGATAGTCTGGTCGTGCGACATTCGTCGTGGTCGCTGTAACAAAGCGCCTGCCGCCTTACACACATCGCCTATTTCCATTATAATGCGTTCAAAATATTTGTGCCATCTATCACGGACCACCCAGACGGTAGTTGACATTCGATCTGACATCTACCTGATTATTCTCATTTAGATGCTACACCCTACTCAACAGGTTGCGTAATTTTTTTCTGGGAAATTGAAAACCACAGAACAGTAAAAACATATAGAAGTGCGATAATGTCATAATTAGTATGTAAACCAGTGTCGCCAAACCCACACATTTAAACCGATAGTTATACAGTACACTACAAGTAAACTATGCCTTTGATTGGACAGCTTAATTTGAGTAAAAACTGACTTAGGTTATAAATTCAGCATTTCAATATGTACCCTAACGCACCATGTTACGGTTTATTTTAGTATAACATCCCTAGGTATATTAGCTGTTTTGTTTCTCATTGCACAGAAATTCCAAATTCGAAAACATTCAGCTACTCCACAACAGAGGGCGTTAGTTTTCGATAGATATAAATTTGAAACGCAACACATAGAGATAAGGTTGAAATTTGTGTCACTCAACATTAATGACATTAACTTGATATTTATCTGATGCTATGCTCTGAGGGATGTCAGCCTTGTTATCGAGAATTCACAAATAAATATTTTTAGTGTATTTTTTTTTTCTTTCTTTTATATGAGTATAGTATAATGTGTCACATTTTGGAGTATGTTTATTACTACTAAGTAGGTCTTTTTATATTATTATTATTAAATAAAAAACGGAATAGAATAGTATTAATCTATATTTACAAAATACAAACAGAAAATATGCATTATTTTAAATCTTGGAGCTGCCGTAGGTTTGCTGTATCGGTGGCCTTTGTTAGACCGCTTAGTGCTGTTCGGCATCCAGTTAACTCGTCACGTTGCATTTATCCATTTCTCTTTTAAATTAGCCTCTTTGGGAAATCTATAAATAAATTGGACAAATGAAAGCTAAGGAAAAATAAAATAAAATTTAATATTTATAATGTTTGTCTTTTCTAAAGTATCGATACTGTCGATATGCGCCACAAGCATCACTAAAGCGACATTCGTTTGTTTATTGCAATAATATTCCAGAAAGTCTTGTTTGCTGTTCAATCTATAATAGTACTAATTTCTTACGAATTAAGGTTCATTTTGACTAGATATTTGTATACAATTTTGACAAATTACGACAAGCGAAGTTATAACATAAAATATAATTAAAATAAATAAAAATAAGACTTACCGATGGTATGAAATGCCTCCATTGCTGATATTATTTCGTCTGCTATCATTTTTGCACTCTAATACCGAACAACACGTCCTAATTAATGAATAAATATGGAAAAAAGGTTTGACAGCTGACAACCGACTCGAATATTTTTCTGCGCACAACTGAGAGCAAGTTAGGTGATCTTACCTTACCAGTGACACGTGGGCCACGCCCACATCACACTTCTATCTACTTTACTGTTCTGTGTTGAAAACCTTTTGGCTTTTATGTGAAAGTATCACAAGGTATCACAATAAAAGAGATATTTAATTCAAGTCCTGATAGAAGCTTTTGCAAAATTTGTTTCGAAAGAAATGGGTTAAAAATCATGGATAGGTCGCTTTAAAAAAACTATTACCTATTTAAAAAATTAAATTAATTTTGAGTAGATTTTTACTCTACCTACCTATCAATTTATTACGAATCATTAAAAATTGATAGAGGTCTTAGATAGAGTACCTACCTACCTAATTCTCTAAAATAATTGATGTACCTAAGTCGATTTATGGATATGTATAATTTTTAAGGTCTATATGTATGCAGTTTATCATCAATTGCTGCCTTTTACCTGGACTCTAGAGATACTTAAATTTTTAGGTAGGTAACAAAACAAGAGATACGTGCAATTAGGTATATTATGTTTAGATGAGTAGGTTGTTAGGTAGGTACCTAATATTAATTTTAATGTTTTTGTCATATTTCTGTCTGAGGTTTTTTTTAAATATTTTTTCGGATTTTGTAATTTGCGAATCAATTTAAACACCTATCTACTTATAAAAGTAGAGCTATAAATTGAGTAACAAAAAATTAAAAATCCTATAAAATAAATTTTTAAAATTACTTAATTTATTTCATACAATATACAACATTATTTAACATAAATCTGAAATTCCTTAAAACACCAAAGTGTTAATCCTAAAACCAATACGATACAGAATCTATTCACATCTTACAATGACCGCTAGAGCGCGTTCCCGCCCGCTGGGCGGGGCCAAGTACGCGCCGCCCTTACTGCGGTACGCCGCTTCCTAATAAGTGCAACAAGAATATTGTCACTGAACGATAACCTTTGTTTAACGGTTGCTGTGAGTTTGAATTTTTAACGTTAATAATTTTGCTTTACCATAAATCACTTTTTTTGTCAGATTAAATCAAGAAAAAATATGAGATTTTGAATCATATTAAGAATACCTACATAGGTAGGCTCTATTAGGTACAACATACCGATTAGTTATCAATGAGTGATTTTATACCTAGTTTAATATAGCCATATTTTGAAATAAAGGTAGATATTTTGAGTAGCGCTATTTATTGCAACGTCGATGAGATGGAAATCCAACTAACTATCTATTTAAAAAGACTGCACATTTCTTAATAGTATATTAAAGAGAAAACATTTCATTTTACAACATCTATCATTATTAAAATACATAACAAGGCGGTAAAACCCATAAGCAATCCCCTTTTAAATAAATAAATCAAT
Organism: Colias behrii; assembly: GCA_029959065.1. Classification (NCBI taxonomy): domain Eukaryota; kingdom Metazoa; phylum Arthropoda; class Insecta; order Lepidoptera; family Pieridae; genus Colias; species Colias behrii. The sequence goes on along the minus strand of JARWMC010000005.1, from coordinate 6,362,186 downwards.
TAACACCTAAGTAGGTAGGTATACCTACTAATTACTAACCGCTTATCCCGACTCGACAAAAAAAATATAGATAGCCTCACAACAATGTTGCTATTGGTGTTGGTATGACTATTTAAAATCGTAACATCTAAAAAACCTCACAAACACTGAATTTACGAGACAAAATATATAAAATTAATTTAATCATAGATATATTAGATACCTTCTAAGATTTAGTAAGAGCTCATTATCACACTGTTTGTATTTATTTTCTGAGTAAATTTCCTATGGTAATGTATAGGTATATTATATTTTACAGCATCAGAAAGAAGAAATTTCAATGAACAAAAGGCAACTTTTTGCAAAAAACTCATATTTTGACGTCAGAATTTTCGATTGAAAATTAGGTTGTTTTTTTCGTATTAAGTTGAAATAAGGCGAAAAAATAACTATTTTCAATCAAATCAATTACAGTGTATTTGGGACATAATAAAGTAAGTTTTTACCAAATTTCGTAGAATTTTTTTTTTTTGAAATAGATAAAAATAAAAAACCAAAAACATGGTTATTTGAATTTTTCACCTCAATTTTGAGGTTATGTTAAATTGTAGATACAAAAGTTGTAGAACTTTTTATTACCTACAATTTTGCCATTGAACTTTTTCCATAGGACTTGCAGTTTTGTCGGAAATCGAGAGAAACCATTTTTTAGCCTAAAAAGCTCCCCCCCTCCCACGTCCCGATCTTGGATTGACTGTAATTTATTTTTCCTTTAATTTTTATCATATTACCCTCCTTTTCTAATGGGTTTCATTCTACTGTGATTTTTTTAAGGTTTTTATCGTTTTAGAAGGGATTGGCACTGGTCTATTAGTCAATACTTACTAATCATTAAAAATAAAATACACTAATATTAATTAACTCTATCTCTGTTCTGAGGTTTTATATGATTATATGCAGCGGTGTTTATATTATTCTTATTTTTTTTTTATAAATTAACTCTACTTATTAAATGATAGCGGGTAGATAGGTACTTTAATAACTGAATTTATTAGTAGGCCTAAAAATTATTATTTTAATGGTGTTGTTGATTTCATGAAATTGCTGTCATATCTAATAATTAATATGCACTTATTTGATCAATCCCTAATTTATATTTACTAGAAATTATACCTACTTACCTATAGGTAACAAGAACACACAAACACTCCAAACCCATCCAAAACTCCCCAATTTACCTATCAATGAATATTAGACATAGGAATATGCCAATCTAGGAATCATGCTAACTTTAACTGTAGGAACCTATAGCTTCTAATGGTGAAATTCAAAATTAATATCTTATTGCGAAAGTATATTATCATTTACCTAAGTAATGAAGATCGAAGAAGAAGAAGAATCGTGAGAAATGGAGACGTATTGTTGGACAGGGAGCGAACAAAGAAGTGACCACATCTAACAGGAATAGAGCATCATCACCATAACCACGACCACTCTGTCAAGAGTGTACGGCTAAGAATAATAAGTAATGAAGATAATATGTAACAAATCATAAATTAAGAATTTACATTAAGATTTAAGAGCATGGATTTGATTTTCATTGATTTTCCTTTAATTTCGATGAAGATTTTGTTACTCTAAAGAAGTCTATTACTTTTTATCTCTGCATCAATTTAGAACAATAAACAGTTTGTTAATATTATTCGCTACCCAAAGGGCTACAGGTTTATTGATGCTCTATTATTATTTAATACGACATTTCTATTTTCTAATAATGTGTTTCACCTTTCTGTCCCAAGTTTGTAGGCGGGCAGCCAAATTTGGCTGCCCGCCTACAAACATATGGCGTCTGAAAGGAAGGGGCGCGAGGTGCACTTGCCTAGACTGCCTACCCCGTGTATTAACTCGCCTAATTGTTTCCCATTTACATATATTAGGTGAAAAAACCCGCACAACTGACGTTCAATCCACTATGTAAATATGGCCTTACATACCCTCACGTAGCCTAACATTAGGGCGGCAACCGCGCCTCGACCACGCAAATTTCGAAATTATAAATTTTAATGACGGAAATCAATTGTCGTTGGCTTCTAATTATTTATTCGGGCAACAAATGCTTGGGTATGTTACTGGTAATAATTGTACGGTTTGAAGTGAAATATATTCTCTACAATTTAATTTTAATAACCTGCGTACATTTGGTATAATTAGTTTACGGGCAAACGGTTTACTTTTAAGGAAAATCAACATATTTTCAAAGTGATTTCGAATTCAGATTATGCTCTTAAATACCAACTTATTTTAATACAATAAAAAAAATCCCATAAAGTCAACTTTAAAGCTAATAAGTTGATGAAAATTTTCATAATAAAGAAAATAGGTAAGTAGGTACCTATCGAAAAAATGGGTAGAAGAAATCGATTTGAATTAAAAATAATGGATATTCTACCGTTTAAAACGTAACGTCTATTATTCGATATCGACATTAGTTATTATCCTTTCAATTCATTTACAAACCACTAATTACGAAACGGTAGTTAGGTAATTAAATGACGGTGAGAACCGAAAACCAACAATAGCTACCATTTTCAAATAATAAAAAAACACGTAGTACAGTGGTAATAATTGTATGGATGTATAGGTACTTTTACAATTTTAGGGGTTTTAAGAATTTTTTAGCTAGAAGGTTAATGAACATCAAACATGAATTTATGTATGAGAGTCATCAATGTAATTGATAATTTCCAGTTATAAAAAGTTCGTGAATTAAATAAACGTTTCTAACAATTTTATCACAATTAAATAATTATGTAGGTAATATATAAACCTAATAAAAATAGTTTATCCCTGATAAAGTGTGATTTTATTGTCTGGGAAACGTATTCCAGTTAGTATTAAATAAAAAATATACCTATCGTTCAATAATTTTCTACCCTTGAATTCACCTAAGAAGACAAGCACTGTAAACTACCACAAAACTGCCACGTCAATTGCAAAAGTAGCCTCCTTAGTAGATATTCCGTATTTTCACATGAATTTCACGGCAATTCAGTGCACTGTACAATCAGGTTCACCCCGTATTGTACTCGCCATCGTACCGTTGCTCATACAATAGCGCTTATCTCAGATCGAACAAAGGCTACTAACAACTGTTCTTAATCGTCATTTCACATACGGTTTCTCTTGATGCATGTTTGTCTTGGACGTGTGTCTAAACTGAAGAGATTCGCCCAGATAGAATACGGTCGGCAGAATATTTTTATTGCTTTTATTAACATGTTTCCAGAAGAACGCTCTTATAGGAATATTGTTCAATATTTGAAGTGTAAAATATTATAATATAACATAATATTAATTATTTCCATACATTATTTACGAATAAAGCTATCTGTAAGAGGACCTGATCTAACGGATCAGAAAACTATTCTTGGAATATATTGCAAAGTTTTTAGGGTGGTGAAAAAATATTTTCCTCAAGCATGTGTTACTTCCTGTTACTTCCCTACTACTTACTAGATTAAGTAACTCTGCGACCTAAAGAGATTTAATGAGAGACATATTAATATTTAGATAGTAAATAGGAAACAATTTTGCAACTGAGCTGACAGTGAACCTGTTAAATATTACAGACAAAAATGTTTTAATTAAAAATAATTAATTAAGCATGAACATAGCAATATTTTCATATAAACAATTTTAAAGACTATCTTGGTATACAGTTTTCCTTCTTTGCTGACTGTACGCGTTTTCACAAATACTATATTGCTTGCTCCACGGTGTGCGCTAGCTACAATGGCTCTCGGAAAGTTGATATGCATAGATATGCTTTAATGAATGCAACCTTTGCAAATATGTACTGAACTCACATTATATTACTTCACTACTATCATAGCTTTATTGCTTCATCTTTTAACATAAAATATATGATAAAATAATTAGTCTTAATCTGCGCATAAACGAGATTTTCTTAAGAGCCAACCTCCTTCCACGAAAACTAGTGATGAGCAAAATTGGTCTTGGTCTTGCAGTCTTGGTCTTGGTCTTGCGAAAAAGCAAGACCAAGACCAAGACCAATACCGACCTTAGGCTGACAAGACCAAGACCAAGACAGAGGGAACAAGACCAAGACTAATACCAAGACCAACTATAGTTGGTCTTGGTATTGCATACAATACCAAGACCAAATACGCAAGACTCAACCGAAAATTCTTACTCACAGTGAATTGTCAGTTTGTCAGTCAGTTTACTTTACTACATTTAAACGATACACATATAAAAAACAAAACAATTTTACCATTGTTTGAAAAATAAGGATCTATTCATATCAACAAGTTTTGTTTGTTCCAACATCTGGATAAGTGATAACACATGGTTAAAATACAACGAAAAACTAATTTTGTTTTCCAATATTTTTACTTTTCTCAAGGACTATTTTTTTCGATAAAAGATCAATTTATGCGTTGGAGGAAGGGTAGATTCTCGAGTTTTCATAGCTATATTTTAAACTAGAGGATCATTCTTTTAACAAGCTTTAACCATGGACAAATATAATCTAGAGGACTTACGAACGCCATAGTAAACAGCGTAATTCGTTTCTCAGTTAGTCAGACCAGACATATTATTTGAGCAAGACCAAGACCAAGACCAAGACTGAGAGAGCAAGACCAAGACCAAGACCAAGACCGAACGTATTTAAGCAAGACCAAGACCAAGACTCAATATAAGAAAGATCGAGACCAAGACCAAGACTTTCCGAGTCTTGGTCTTGGTCTTGCTTTGCTCATCACTAACGAAAACCGATCAAGTGTATCTTCGAGGCTTTGAGCAAAATAAAAACACTATAAGTTATTCTTTCAGAGATGTTACATCAGAGCATGTCTAAATATCTACTGATATTTTGACCCTACTGCCACTTCAAACTAAAAACTGAAAAAAGACCAAAAAATACTAAACTTTTCATTACATTTTTCCCAACTGCGCCAAGTTATGACTATGAGTAGGTTAGTTAAGTCTCATTTCCTGTATTTCATAATATATTTCACGCCAGTAAATTTGTGCCGGTAATACTCACAAAGCGTCTTGGTTAGTTTATTTTTTAATTAGTAGCCGCTTTTCATAGGTCAATCTCGATCAGATAGGTGGCGTTCGTGTGAATGGCCTATAGCCAGCGTTGCCTCACGCATCGGGGCCTGCCTTGCGATTATATTCAAATGAGATGTCATAACACGTGAATAATTACATCCAGCCACGAATCGCTCTTTTGGACGTACCGCACAAATTGGATTTACGTGAAAAGCGGGTTTTACGCGACCTGATTTGGGGTTATTTGGCTAATACTTATTGTAGCAAAGGGGTTTAAATATTTTCGGATAAATAATAGGTGGTTTAAGTAAGTAGGTACTTTGTATGATTCTACCTATTGATATATACGTGAGTACACTAGGTATGAGATTTTTTCCTAAAATTTTGATAAAAAAATATATCAACGCATTCATTCTAATATAATCATAATAATATGTACATTGTTTAAGTCAATTTTATTTTAGCAGTGGAATAAATTCCATAGGTAACATACCTTTTTTATACATATTATTAACAAAATATAGACTTTTTCCGAGAAACAATATCACTTATAATATTATTTGTCATTATTTATTTGTATGAATTTTGAAAACAGACTTAATCGATGACTTCGGTCTGTTCGTCGATCGGGCTTTTATTGTATCTAAGCAACCCAGAGATAATATCTACTTATCTGTTTAAACCGTAATACAAACAGGATAATGAAATACAAAACCAAATTACTAATACAAAAGCGATTTATCTTGATACGCGTTAATGATATACGATTCGAACATTTCCAAACGATAGTACCTACATTGTATCCACGGCCACTTTTCACAAAATGTATCGCATGAAAATCGCAACTAACGTCAGGGGGCAGCGTGACCAAGCATGTTGCGTTAACGTGCCCTGGTCGTTATGCTAATAGTCCTTTGGCGTCAAGAAACTTTGTACTAGCTGGTATACTTCAACGCAAAATTGGACTTAAATTTTCCGCCCTTAAATTCCCATTTCCAATAGCAAATTATTAAGTTATGTTAAACCTATGTAAGGAAGTGGTGTTCTGCGTGTCGGCTGCCTGCAGTCGCGATAGCGGGGAAATGGTCGGTTGACTACGTTTATGGCTCACCCGCCAGTACTAAGATTTAAGGCTTATACATGTATCTCTGAAATACACGTCCTAGAACCTTAATAAGGCTTTATTCTGTCACATTTCAAACGCGAGTTTGTTAGCAATAAATTGAAATTGTAAAGGTTTGTGTTGCTTGTGAATTTGATTTGTACTTGAAAGCCTTAGCTTAAACTATTTATTTGATATTGTAAACGATATTGAAAGTAGAGAATATTTATTGTAAAAGCTTTTAACGATGAAAATGTATAAAATGTCTTCAACTGAATACAGTTCGTATGTCATTGTGTTTCATACAATGAATACTTCATAAATGACGAAGACAAAACACGGATATAAACATACATTAAGAAATCAGAACAAAACTACCGGAAACCGATGCGGTTTTGAGGTTATAAAGATACATTTACAAAAGCTCCGTTCAATCAAGGGAATATTTACACGATTGTAGGTACAGATGTTTCAGCAGGGTATTTATGATTTATTCATAAGACATTGGTTACAAAAGCGTCATTTTTTTTATTCTTACACATAATGGTAATATAAATATCGGTGTTTTTGCATTGTTGTACTGGTACAATGATAAATATAAGTACCTTCTAGAATAATATCTCCTTGAATTTTAAGCTTTGCGTTTTCAAACATTTTGTTCACATTCAAAAAAAATATTATTTATTAAAGATGTTAACTGTTAAGATATGACAAATTGAGATTATTGCTGTTATGAAAAGTTTGAAAAGTCTTTTTGTATTTTATATAGCGATTCAGTGATAATGACATGAAAAAATTAAATTGTTTATTAGTCGATACAATTTTTTTTAAAGTTAGACGATGCGGACGTGTCACCTATTATTCACTGGCAACGCAATTCAGTAAATAATACCAATCTCTCGAGACCTATGTACCTGAAGTGGGAACATAATATTAACTGATAATTGATTACATTAACATTAAAGTGAAAAGAAACTTAATATTATAATAAAGGCTCTATAACGCAATTTGCAACAAATGTTATAATGCAACAAAAATTGTGTTAAAGGACGCTGTCACAAATCTGCGTTACTCAAATTTAGGTATTTAACGTCGCAACGTGGTTCGCGGGACATCACGCTCACGTAAACATAGCGCAATCCATTTTATAGATCATCTTCATACTTGATATTTTTTTTTTTTATATTTTTATTGAAATTGATTCCAGAAGATTACTGGGAACTTTAAAAATTCATTTTGTTATTTTTATTAGTAGGTACGATCCTGATAAGTATTTTAGTGTATTCAACCAACTTAAAAAAGTGTTTTACAACAATTTGAATATGAATTGTATTATTGTATACAATATCGAAGCTTTTTAAGAAATGTATAAAATACTTTTTTAAGAATTATTATCATACATAATATTATGTTACCGGCAATATATTAAACCCGGCATTGTATGCAATTCTTAGTAAATGTATGTTATTCCGAGAAACAGTCGGAATGAAATAAATTAAATTCGTCACATTACCTATATCTTTAAATCTGAACTTTTCCTAAGTAGCAAACACATTTGCAAATGTGGGTGGTTTTTGGGGTAGCTATTAACCAATATGAGGTCAAAACTAAACTCCAAGATGGCGCCGACGAAAATTTGAAATCTTTTCGTCATGGGTGTCATTTTCAAGGAGTTGGAGTAGCTATTAATCAATATGAGGTCAAATCTAAAATCCAAGATGGCGCCGACGAAAATTTTACATCTTTTCGACACGGGTGTCATTTTCATGGTTTTTGGGGTAGCTATTAACCAATATGAGGTCAAAACTAAATCCAAGATGGCGCCGACGAAAATTTGACATCTTTTTGACACGGGTGTCATTTTCATGGTTTTTGGGGTAGCTATTAACTAGGGATGTAACGATACCGATACCGATACCGATATATCGGCTGATATAATCGGCAAGCCGATATATCGGTATCGCCGATTATAAAACAACCGATACCGATATCAAACAATTCAAAAAACCGCGCCCAATGAACGATGCCGGAGGCCGCCCGCGCGTGCGCACTTTGTTTTTTGAAAAAACTCTACCAATAGTAAACTTTTATTAGGAACTGATTGTATGTGTATAACTTAAAGTTTAACTGACTTTGCAAAATAATAATACTAAAATAAATGGTTTTCTTGTTTTTTGATTTGGCATTGTTATTTAAAAGAATACGATTTACAGTTGAGTCTCTGTTAAATGTTGGTAACTTTTATGCATAATTCACTATTTATTTTTCTACCAAGCCATCGATATCGGTATCGGTATCGGTATCGCCGATATTTTGGCCTCATATTGGTTAATACCTACCCCAAAAACCATGAAAATGACACCCATGACGAAAAGATGTAAAATTTTCGTCGGCGCCGTCTTGGATTATAATTTTGACCTCATATTCGTTAATAGCTACCCCAAAAACCATGAAAATGACACCCATCACGAAAAAAGTCAAAGTTTTGTCGGCGCCATCTTGGATTATAGTTTTGACCTCATATTCGTTAATAGCTACCCCAAAAACCATGAAAATGACACCCATAACGAAAAGATGTAAAATTTTCGTCGGCGCCATATTGGATTTTAGTTTTGACCTCATATTGGTTAATACCTACCCCAAAAACCATGAAAATGACACCCATGACGAAAAGATGTAAAATTTTCGTCGGCGCCGTCTTGGATTATAATTTTGACCTCATATTCGTTAATAGCTACCCCAAAAACCATGAAAATGACACCCATCACGAAAAAAAATTCAAATTTTCGTCAGCGCCATCTTGGATTTTAGTTTTGACCTCATATTCGTTAATAGCTACCCCAAAAACCCAGAAAAAGACACCCATGACGAAAATATGGACAATTTTCGTCGGCGCCATCTTGGATTTCAGTTTTGACCTCATATTCGTTAATAGCTACCCCAAAAACTATGAAAATGACACCCATTACGAAAAAAAGTCAAATTTTCGTCGACGCCATCTTGAATTGTTTTACCCCACCAATCTATTCAACAACCCATAAAAAAGAGCATCTCAGGCAAGGTAATTTTTAAAACATAATTTTAAATTACAAATAATTGGAATATGAAACTTATACAGTTTACTCTTATAAAGTATCAAATATTTCAAATCACGAAAACGACAGTGCACGCGCAATAATCTTTTTCTAATTCGTTTTATTTTTGGGACGAGGAGCGATACACCCGTCCTTCCAAGAGCGCTTCTGAGCGCGGTCTGACGACCCGCGAGAGCAAAATGTATGAAGAAATCGACAAGTATTTTTAATTTAGCTAATAATTGAAATAAAATTTTGATTTAGATACAAAAAAATTATCAGAATCTATAAAGGACTATATATCCCTTAATAATTTATAGGTAAGAAGATAGATTAGGCTTTTAATTTTCTTATAATTGTACCGTTTTAGACCCCATTTTTTTGCATTTTATGCGATCATTGTGCTGGGAAAATCGTATTTCAGCGACAATTTTGTATGACGTCGTACAATTTTTATAAGATGATCGTAGAACTGAATATATTATCTTTAAATTAAGATATTACTTTGTTCTCACGTGTAATTGCTTTGAGTTAAAATGGTACCGTAAAATAGCGTTTTTTGTTAAAAATCGGTAATAGCACCCTTAAGCATGGTTTCGCTATAAAACGAACGACATTCATTCTCAAACTCAAACAGACGACATGTTTATAAAATAAACAATGTTTAAAATAAAATTGCAGTTATTGTCAGTGATGTAGACAAGCATTACCTGGCGCCAAAGACATAAATATCGAAAAATCTCTTAATACTATTATGTAAAAGATCTTATGTTGTTTTGCTGACGACAGTTTTAATCGCTATCGTGTTGCATGTAGCTACATAATCCATACTAATATTATAAATGCGAAAGTAACTCTGTCTGTCTGTCTGTTACTCAATCACGCCTAAACTACTGAACCAATTTGCATGAAATTTGATATGGAGATATTTTGATACCCGAGAAAGGACATAGGCTACCTTTTATTGCGAAATATGTACCACGGGCGAAGCCGGGGCGGACCTCTAGTACTTTATAAGTATAGAAGACAAACAATGCAGTATATATAATTATTTTTAAACCGTTCCAAATCTACTTTGAGTATGATCGATGACAAAATAAACGAAATTTCCAGTGATGTGCACTATGCCTAGAGTAGTTATGGATCAAATAAAATAGATTTTATTTGATCCATAACGATGAAAAAATGTTTTTCATCATGCTACTTTTCCCCTTCCAGGGTTAAGTTTAGTATACTCAAACTCGTGTCGTACTATTCGACTTTTATTTCTAACACCACTTAGTAAAAGATTAATAAAATAATTATTCTATTATAACACAATACGATTGTTATTTGGAAGATAATGTTGCTATTGTTATTAAAAATACTGGCGTCAAGTGGAACATGTAATTGCACAAAAAACGCTAAACCACCGCTTTCACACCATGAGTTTTACGACACAAAAGTAAAATGCATTGCGAGATGAAGCATTTGTGGTTGGGACGTTTGATCTGTAATTAGGGTGGTTAATAACATAATAGCGGTTTAACGTAACGGTCCCAATCTGATAGTGGGCATTGTGTTTTTAATAGTTTAATACTTCAAGTCGATAAATGCCGTGAAGGTATTAAATGCACGCGTGAAAATGCTTTTTTTATGTAGGTATAGAATTAGCTACTGGGTATTGGTGTATTTGATTGTTCCATCAATAAAAATAATAAGCTTATTTCGCTATTTCGTTAAGTCAAGATTAGCGTTTAGCTACTATTATGTATTCTGTGGTCAAGATGTAAAGTTTTTGATTAAGTTTTATGAAAGTATCTTTAAGGCTCTATACGTCATATTTATATAAAACTAGGCTTCCGCCCGCGGCTTCGCCCGCGCAGTCAAAGAAAAACCCGCATAGTTCCCGTTCCCGTGGGATTTCCGGGATTGCGTCATTTTCACGGGATAAAAAGTAGCCTATGTCCTTTCTCGGGTATCAAAATATGTCCATACCAAATTTCATGAAAATTGGTTCAGTAGTTTAGGCGTGATTGAGTAACAGACATACAGACAGAGTTACTTTCGCATTTATAATATTAGTATGGACTAGCGGTCCGCCCCGGCTTCGCCCGTGGTACCTACATGTTTAAACTATCCTATCTCTCAAGTTGGATCGAACTGCACATGGTGTGCGAATTTTATTATAATCGGTTAAGTGGTTTAGGAGTCCATTGAGGACAAACATTGTGACACGAGATTTATATATATTAAGATGTATATTTTATAATTTTATAAGTTAACGATTACATCAATGTTAGATCTTATCCTATTCTAAACAAATCCCCACTCCATGCGACGTCATCTCAACCAAAAAATCCGTTAAACCTTACAAAATGACAATCAGCATTTCGGATAGAAACGTCGAATGTTTGTAAAATACCGGACATATTCTGGAAGCAGGTGTGGTCTGACTTCCCCGACACTAATGAACACAATGAAGACGTACACCAAGCAACGTATCCGTCGTTGATCGATTGATTTACTCGCTGCCACCGCGCTCGAGCTTTTTGTATTCGGATGTCGCTCGCTATTTGCATATCACCGTCGAATTTCAAATGAGACGCGTGTGATAGCTTTGTGAATATGACATGCGATTTTAGTTAATGGCTGACGATCAATTTCGTTTGATAGTCTATAATGTGTGGATGTCTTGAAAAGACGAAACGTGGATGTATTATAAAGTGTTTGTGGTTGATAATCTAAGATTTAGAAACTACGAAACTTTTTTTTATATTACACAAATGATCGGCAAATATTTTAATATAATATTATTATCTAGCATATTTATGATGTGTCTGTTGTTTAATAGTGATAGAGCCATTTATTTATACCCATTTTTAAAGCTTTTTTCTGCTGCTTTGGGTGTATAACCGATCTAAGACTTAATTGATCTTTTCTGAAAATGTATAAAGAAACAGACAGAACATTTCAGTAAGTATCACAGTATTATTTAATAAAACGTATTAGTATAATGGATTATAAAGTAATCAGCCTCTATTTAGAACACAACCACCATGACGTGGTCTAATTACTATGACAGTTACAACGATGTGCACTTCGCACAATTGACCAGCTGGCAGCACGAACATTGACTACTGAGTGTGTACATTCCACTTTATTATTTATTATTAAATTGTCATAAAAATAATGTAAACACGTGACGGTATCTAGCTTTTTATCATGTTGTTTCAAACATACATGAAATACATATCGTCGAGTTTAATTTCAAAATAGAAAAAGAAACTGAAACTGGTAAACGAATCTAATAAAATTATAGCAATCAATACAATAACAATTTGTGAAGGTGCAAGGGCTCTACTCGTTTTTACCCATACCCTCTATGCGGGAGGGACTACTATAATTAAACAAACCTCATTTATAAACATATAGGGTAAACCACCCAATTATTGGCACTTTAAGCAGCTACTTCACAAAACCGGTGAAATTTGCATGTACAATTATGTTTTAATTAAGAAAAAAACATTTATACTGGTATTCTAATCAATGGAGAATATTATAAAGTACTTTTCAATTTTAAATTAAATCGCTTTATTTAATATAGTGAACCTTTAAAAGAAAAACCTAAAATACCAGTTGCTGGCATAGTCAAACCTTTTATTGGCAGTGATTGTTACCTATTATTGTCACTATTCAAGACTGAAAAATATTTACTAGATCTTAAGTAGGGCTTTCAAAGTGTGTACTATGACATTTTAAAGTTAATTTGTACCATTCATAAATTAACAGAAATTAATTTTGAAATAAACAAAATAAAAGACTTTGTTAAAAGAAATGTCACATTTATTTGTAGAGGAACATACCATTTCAGTTGGAACGCTTATTTTTAAATATGGTTTTAGACAACCAAAAAACCTACTGAAATAAAACATAGAACAATTTAAGCTTACGATTATCTTACATTTAATTAAATCACAGCTCTGATTGAATGAGATCATAAGTAATTTTTAAGTTTCAATTAACATTTTTGTGTGCCAATAAAATGGATAAACAGATTTTAAACAGCCCAATTGTTGGCATACCACAAATAACTAAAAGTTGGTGGTTAAATTTTAAAATAATGTTTAAAAAAGGCAGTTCATACATTCAATAATAAGACAAAATTAATATGCATAAGAAAAACACAACGGAATTGCAATTTCTTTTAAGTTCATGATAGCTCTTACCTTAGTAAAAAACGAATATTTTGAATATTTTTGCCACACAAGTCCCGGCTTGTCAAACAGATGGTTGATACGCCGCAATGTTTTAAGAAATAAAAAACATTGTTTGCTAGTTGAGTAAAGAATGATACGCTACTTATTAATTTATATATTATTAGAGTGCCAATAATAGGGTGGTTTACCCTAGGTATTTATTAAAAGAGCTTTTAAGCTGGCAAGTTTATTTCATTAAAGCTTGGGGGTAAGATCTTCATAGTTAAAATCCCTTATCCCTTCATTCCTAATTAACAATGTTGGCATACCTAAACCACATTATATCTGATAAGTTTTATTACATGTATTTAGTTTTTATAGACTAAATATTGTGTAATAAAAGTTATCAGTGATAATTATGCAAAACGACACAATAACCGATATGCTAATTCGTTGTTCGGACGATTTAGCACCCCGCCGTATCTTCATACATTTGTAACCGCTGAGGGGTTCCGTATCGCATCAATCTACAAGATATCTACTTACTTATTCCTATCATCGAACAAATGTTTCAAAAAAATTTAATTACCTGAATATTTAAAAGCGACTTTAATCGCCCACTTTGTTTTAATAACATATATTATACAATGAAGAGACCTAATTATCGCTAAGTTGTACCTACGGTGGAACGTAGGTACATCAAATATTACGATTACGAATTATACGTAGAAAGATATTAATTGTTATATATTTTTAACATTTTGAATTCATGAAATTTATTTACTTGTGTGTTATTAATTCATAGACATTGTTCTATAAAAAAATACCAAAAAGGTACCTATCATAGTGCATTGGGGCAAATGCAGAAGTAGGGTTCTATCGTTAAGGTAAAGTTGGAAAGTATACATACAACATTATTATGTTCAAACATCTATACTCGTATTTTTTAAAACGCTCTTTAACTACATGTTAACAAAACATTACTGGATTTACCCCTCAATTATCACAGAGCAAGACTACATACCTAATAACAAGCACAGCAATTCTTTGACTGAATGAGGATCATGAAAGTCTTAAAATGATTAAATGTTCCCCTAAAAAATTATACTATAACATCTGCTGTGTATCTTGAACTAAAAAAGTCACAGAATTGTCGCATTTTACTTCAAAATAACATTCAACCATCAGCAGTTAAATTATCCAGATTTCAAACACCTTGTAATAAACATTATCATTTCCTCCTATTTTGCACGAAATGGACATTATTTAGTGATCGATTAATTATTTATGAAAGCTCTTTAGCTCTTTCATTATATTGGAATACATTACAATAATTTTGACAAGCTGCTAATCATATTCTAATGCACACCTTGCGATATTTTGTCTGGCGCTTAGAATTTTAAAGAGCCACAAAACAGGAATGTTTAAAGGGTTGAAATTAATCTGACGATAGTTAGACAGGTGCTTTTGTTCCGTTACTGATTGAAGTTTATTTAGATATGAATGCGTTTATAATAATTGAAACTCATCTATCGAATTTACCATTGCAATGAATTGAATAATATTTAATATTATGTTGTAGGACTTATAGATCCGTTAGCAATACAGTAAAAATAAGAATATAGGATGTACAGTTTCCTGGAATTAAAAAATAAATAGGTACTTATCTATAACGTAGATATCTTTTTGATACATTTTTTCAGCAATAGTTCCTGTTACATATATTCAAGAATTGAGGTCCTCATCCTCCGGTCTCCTGTATAATTATTATTATCAAATATGAAACAGATGAGACAATTTAAAATAATAGAAAGTGCAACAATACAAATGACTCCACCTTAAAAATTATATATAAAACGATCTGGATACTTATGTACAACAAAAAGAAATATGAAATAATATAAAGTAGGTACTTAAAGATATGCCTTTCTTTGAAGTAATTAGTTGATTTA
Organism: Colias behrii; assembly: GCA_029959065.1. Lineage (NCBI taxonomy): Eukaryota > Metazoa > Arthropoda > Insecta > Lepidoptera > Pieridae > Colias > Colias behrii. The sequence goes on along the minus strand of JARWMC010000005.1, from coordinate 6,346,819 downwards.
AGATTTGTGGACGGATAGTCACGGTGTGTGCGTTATATGACTCGCTTGATGGGTTTATAATTGCCTTAGTGTAAATACTCCACCCTTTTATATTAGGGAAATTAAAACAAGAACTTCTTTCTTAATTTCTTAGATTGTAGGATTATTTTGTATGTTTCAGAATTATTTAGTGGACGAATTGTAATCACCATCGATTTTTCTTTCAACTCATAAGAGTAGGAATAGCTATTCGCGATAGTTATTACTATACAAATTTTCGTGTCCTTTCTTTATACGGTGCCAAATAAAAAGACGAATTTCTATTAGTTAGCCATAAAATAACTTTAAACATTGGAATTATCATAAGCTCAAATATTCTACAGCACAAACGCGATAGAAATATCTCAAACGATACCCCTCCCCTATATAGCTTTTGGAACATTCTTTGTACTCCTTAAGGTGCGTATAAATTAAGCGCGGCAGCCGCGCGAGCCAATGTTCGACCAGAGTTGACGTTCATTTGCTGCGCGAGCCAATATGTAGATATATTTTAAGTTGAACGTAGTTGCCGCGCGCGGCAGGCGATCCATCACGAACATATCTTCTGTAGGTCGCCAAAAGTGTAGTCATTTTCTTTTTCAAGTCAGGAATAGGTATATCCATTTTCTTACTGATTTCTACCCACGCATCATACCTCAGCGATTTATTGTGGCATTGGGAGGATTTGCTGTTCCACAAAAATTCATTAGCGCCATACAATTGTATTAGTAAACGGCACTTTTCGTTGTCCATTTTTACATATACGCCGCGCGAGCCAAATCACCAAAACTACAAACCGTCCACACGGCGCGCGAGCGAACGACTGAAGCTCCTTTGATGCGGTCTCAAAAACCGACAGCGAGCGGATCGCCCCGCGGCACGTTCGAGCGCGGCAATGTTCGCGTCGCCGCGCGCGGCGATCCCGTCTACATAGTGCGCGGCCGCAACGCGCGCCAATGTTCGATGGTTTGCCGCGCTTAATTTATACGCGGCTTTACATTATCTTAATATACCTATATAAATCTCGTGTCACAATGTTTGTCCTCAATGGACTCCTAAACCACTTAACCGATTATAATAAAATTCGCACACCATGTGCAGTTCGATCCAACTTGAGAGATAGGATAGTTTAAACATGTACCTAGGTACCACGGGCGAAGCCGGGGCGGACCGCTAGTTTAATTTATAGAACCTTATATATAATTGTGCATTTTATAAACATTTGAGTCATCAAATATCGAAATTTACATAAGATGTTAATACATATTATGAAGAAAGGCATTTGTCGATCTAGATAACACCAAACGAGGACGAAGCTATTGTTTTGTAACGGCATGTGAAAATTTGTTTCATTCCGAAGCAGATATTAAAATTAAAATGGTGGTTAACGGTGAATTTAATTTGTTTTTAATTACTTTCAAATTGAAGCAATTATAAAATAACAACATTGAATAAACATAATAGATTTTGGACATTGAATTGGCGAAGTGTAGGTGTAAATTTAATTGGTAAATACATATACTTAAGTTGAAAAACCTACAGATTTTTTTTTATTAAGATTGTTTTTCACTAGTATTAACTAGTGAATAAAGACATTTTTTTTTGGTACTCTTCTTTGAAAAGTTTTAAATATAGTATCACAGTATTACAATATTATTAGTATCATCCGATAGGTATACCAAATATGTACCTAATGACTTTCACCTAAGTCTTTAATCTATTTTTAATATACGGTTAAAATTGTAATTTTTAAGTTTATTTATAATGTATTTTCCGTACAATGTATTTTCCCACTAAATTTATCTTTATCTGTACGTATAGTATTATATTATTTTCTGTGGAGTGTACATAGCAGCCAATGGGGGCGGCAATAAAGGCTAATTGCATTGTAAAAGGGGAATGCTCACCAATGACTGAGCATTAGGGTCCGAGTACATAAGGCAAGTAAGCAGACCGTAAATGGCTAATGAACAATTCTCTATTTAATTGCTTCTTACATCAACAGGATTACGTATAGGTACAGTATAATTTTATTTATGTTCTTAATTAGCATTTAAGGTTGTTTTTATTACTTTTTTATTAAACTTCATTAGATAAGTACCTAGGTACATTCTTATTGTCTTGAGCAGAAAATTATAAATAATTTATCAGTATTGCGTTACAAAATACATAGCAATATAGACTATATTGCCACAGTATTACAATATATTTATTGTAATATTGTGATATTGCTATGTACCTACAGACTTTTCTGTAAAACTATGCCTAAAACTTTTGCACTGTTATGATTTAAATTTAAATATAGTTAAAATATTTTGGCGGTGCATTTCAAAAGAAAATTGTAATGTATGCTAATTGTTTACCGTAGCTTATGTGCGCGTCTCCAAAACAAGGCAATTGACTATAGACATCACTTTTGTGAGTCACAAACTTGTCACAAACAAGTATTCTTTACAATTCAACTGCTTGTAAAATGTTCAAGTCGCTTATTGATTTGATATAAACATTAAATAATTCTTTATCACTGTTAACTGTGAAATTTTGCATGGATAGGATATGGAAATAGCTTTGTTAAGATTTTAGCACACTATAACAAAAATTAAAATATTAACACAGTGTATATAAATTAATGATAAGCCTTAGATTTTCTTATTGGAAATGAAACTTTGGAGAACTTTAGAATTATTATTAATACAGCCAAATAGAGAATTGTTTATTAGATATTTTGTTACGTCATGAAAATAACATACCTAATATGTCGTTAGATAAATTTAAATTAAAGCAACTTTCATGTTTTTTTGACGTGACAACGTCTTATAATTCGATAGAGCCGGCTGCACGCACGAAAAAACATGACTCATACGGCGTTACCTCGCTCTGAGGCGTTCCATGTAAGGCTTGAAGTGCAAGCGAGAGCGCGGAACGAGCGACAAAGAAGCACAATCGGCCTTAAGACGTTGTCACGTTCAACTATCGTCAGTAAACCGACTTTACAGACAACCAATTTTTTTTTTAACTTTTATCTGATATGATTATATAAAACCGAAACAATCACCCACAAGGTAGAGCCCCCAAGGAATATCTGAAGAAAAAAGAATAGAACATTATGTTCTATATTTATGCTAATTTTAAAGTTATTTTTTAAACCAATAAAAACTTGGATTTAAACAGATGATTTTATGATTTAAGGTAAGTTGGCCTGGATTGGTATAATAACGTCTAAAATTTTGTAGAACTTATAAAAGAGTTCAAATTCGAGCAGTGAATATGAAATAAGAAATCTATCCTTGTTCACTTCTGTGACATTACTTCCTAACGAAATTCAGAATCGGTACAGCTAAGTATGTCAAACAGTTTTAATTCATTGCTATTAGCTTTCTAGTTGTAGTTGTCGCGACACGGAAGCCCGCTACTGTGCGACTCCATTGTCATAGAAACACTCCACATAATTGGTTATCACACCTCGTTCGTCACGCTTTGGCCGAAAAGACGCCGCTCGCTTTTGTCACCTGTTCATACACTCAACTGTTTTCTTACATACTTCGGACTTGCTTTGAGCACTCCTTTGACTTCTTTTTATCTATTGGATGCTATGCTGTGCTCTGTTTCGGCGCACATTTGGAAAATGAGATACACATTTATAGATAAGTTTCAACGCGGTCTCCAAGTTCCTGAGGTTGATTTAAAATGAAGCCTGAACAGCCCAAGAGACAAAACGTATTAAATATCAAATCTGAATTTGTGAAATTTCTAACACTCTACTAATACTAAAGACTAATGCAGGTAATTTCTTTATTTGCCTTGCAATCATATGAAAGGATTTTGACCGTAAATTGTAGCGTCCTGAAAAGCTACGGCACGGATATGGTTTCAAAGCTTAGGTACATTTTACAATGACGTTACCTCTGACCTATTGGCGTACCAGACGTATCCCAAGATTTCACGCAGAGTGATAAGCTCAAGACTATTAAATGCGGGTTGTTGAGTTGCAATCGCTGGCTCATTATCCTGTCGATACTCCCATCGTGCGCACGAACATCGCTGAGCTGCCTCTACTTACTGTCAAACTTAATTCTTCACTCGTGTCGTTGTATACCAGCTTGCTGTGAAACTGCACTATCCTAGCTCTACGGTTGTTTGATAAATATCCGCAAATTCGACACGATCGTTGAGACTTATGATAATGTTGAAATGCGATGGTTTTGGTATGAAAGTCCACTTACATTAATAATAATTCTTATTGGAACCTTACAACGATGAAACCAAGATTCAAATGCTTCTAAACAGCTAATAAAGAATATAATATGACATACCATGCTTAGTGTAGCACATATCAGGTACAGGTAAATTAGCTTGGAGAAATTTTTGCATATGTAGTGGTGTGTATATTACTCAGATCTTAGAGCGCGTTTCCACTATATCGTTCTGGCCTATACAAAAATGTTTCGATATCCTAACATTACTATTTAATTTTATACTTATTCCTAGCAACACTTTTGTTTTCAATAAAAACAAGTTTTTATTTGAAAGAAAATGGTTTTGACTTTATAAAAAAAAATATATCATTCAATTTTACGTCCTTGAGCAAACGACAAGGCGACTACCGTGAAACAATAAAATATCGTGTCCATAATAATTTGTTTCATAATTAATATTTGACCATAATAATTACGAAACAAAACAAATAAATAAATCGTCACTTGATAGTGGAAAGTGGAAACACGCACAAAACCAGAATAAACCAGTTTACGCTGTCCGCAGGTGCCACGTGCAGTCGTTTGGTACCGTTAGAACATTAAGCACATTTCATTCAAAAATTATAATTATTATGTACGTAGTTTAATTGATAAATTTTGTATTTGTTGATTGTTGTTATTATTTGTTATTATTGTTATAATATTTGTTGAAGTGAATTACATGTCCCGCAGCCGGAGGCCCCAAATGAAAACTCAGATGTACTTAAAAACTACATTTAATAGCTAAAATGAGACTTTTACACCCATGTCTGCACGATGCAGACCGGAGTTAAAGAATGAATTTATACAGTTTAATAATTATAAAGACGTAAGCTTGGATGCTAACTAAGGGAAATCGCATCCACATTCTATTCCCGTGCGAACGGCGTATTCAGCAGTTTTGTATGAAGGCAGGGCCATAACTAGTGTTTAATTTGTGTGTAAGTGTTGTAACTTTATATTGTTAATTCAATATGGCTCCAGTGTTAAAACATGGTCGAGGCAAGCCTTTGACTTCTCAAACTAAAGAATTAAACTTTAAATGTCGTTTCTTTTTCAGGTTAGTAAATTTTTCATTTTAGTAACATTGTTAATGTAAAAGTTATATGTATGTTAAATGTGCAAATATTAAAATAAAGTCTCATCTTTTTCAGAGGAGAAACACATATAGTTTAATTTAAAATCCCTTATATATACAGGGTTACTTGTAAAACACCGGCAACCTCGCAGGACAAGATAGCTAACATCATAAGTAACAACATTTCGACTTTTGATAATTTGTTAGATTTTATTTTCATACAAAAATAAATATTCATTTAATTTTCCGTCTGAATATTATAAACTCTACGCCTCCCAAAAATTACGTAAACAAAAAGCGAACGAGAGGGGGAAGGGGGCGTCGCGTCGTCCATCCGATAATTAATAGAACATAGACTTACAAATGTAAGGAGAGTACAATAAAAGTTTAAAAAATCATTTAAAAATAATTTATTGCGTTATGCCAAAAGTCGTAGAACAAATGTTGTTACTTATGATGTTAGCTATCTTGTCCTGCGAGGTTGCTGGTGTTTTACAAGTAACCCTGTATAAAATAAAAACTAAAAATAAAATGTTGTTTTATTTTATTTGCTGACCATACACTACTACAAACGCAAAAATTTCTCCAAGCTAATTTACCTGTACACAGTCTTTACTTATATTTAACTTCTTAATTAATCCTTATCAGAATTTCCTTACAATTTAAAAACGAATAAAATCTCGAAAAACAACCATTAATGTGATATCCATCCACCAAGAGTGAGGATATCTTACGTAGCCTGTGTAATGTGTAATGTGCCTATATTTGCTTCATACAATCAATTGTATTGAAGTGTGAAATATAATTTGGATGAGTGATTAGTGAGCTTGGATATAAATTAGGCGCGGAGTTGTGAGCTAACGGCTAGTTAGTCGCACTTGTTACAGTCGTGCTCCACTAATGCTGGAGGTGGAGGTACTTAAGTATGGAATAGCTTTTATTTCAATTAAAATTTGCTTTATTGTTTAGTAACAGAATGAATCATAATGCGTTATATCTTGCTTTATTGTTTTTAGTTTTATTTAGAGCTACAGAATAACGCAATGAATCCAATTAATAACGCTCTACAATATGTCAATTGCAAGTCACATAATATTATGACCATTGTTAAAAGTTTAAACTTTCATATCTCTCATAAGGCATTGATATAATACTTGACTACTGAAGTCAAAAACATTCAACTATAAAATTCTTCACTCTGTTCCAAAGATCCTATACTTTATGTAGAGCCCGAATAAAGAATCCATCTCCACACTTACCACCCACTATAGACATTAACATATTACAGACCATTTATTTATATTAGTAGATTTCTTTATCACTTTATCATCAATTGTTAAGAGAGGTGTTATTTATGAATTGTGCACACAAGACGGCTTGATCAATGGTCGACAAGTCAATGTAAATATATACGTGCCTTTATTATAAGTCATTTTATGAAGCGTGATTTCGTGTTTACACTCCATAGTTATCGTATATAGTTATAGTATTTATGAAAGGATATAAATGAGGTTGAGACAACAAATAATGAAGACTAACAGAATAGAAACATTTAAAATAACAATTTTCTATGTACATTTTCACATTATTATCAACTCGTTTAATCACTTACTGGTATCTAAAATGATACAGTGAATTTTTATTAAAATATATATTAAAAACCTCTCACTGAATGACTAGCAGTAGCTCAACAAAGCATGGGTGCGTACTGAGTATGTAACACCCCTTATAGAATAGGCATTAAAAAAACCATTCGAAATAAAAAAAAATAAATATTACATGAAAACAAACACATACGTCATATTACATGGCTCTGCAACCCTGGAAATAATATTGCAGCTTTTTTGATATTTAAATTTCAGCAATGGAAAAATTCCTTTCTATAAAATAAAAGCAAAGGTATTTAACATTCATACCTAACAATAGCTTAATTGAAAACACGAACACGCTCCGAATATCGTCACACCTAACCCATTTTTCAATTAATTAAAAAAGTGTAACGTTTTATATTAAAAAACACTATTCTAATGATGAATTAGTATGAGGACACCGCTCTGGTACCACCTTGGATTCTATTGTGTGTCCTCTCTTATTAACTGCTACAGAAGTTCATAGTATTTTTTGTCCCCAATCAAGTGACTGGCGACATCTATTGTGGGATGCTCACTAGCTCAGTAAGCCTTATTGTGTGCTCCTTCACCAACCGAGGCCTTTTCAATGCTCATCACTTTAGTATTGTGTGCTTATTTTGACATATCGCCCGGTATTGTTTACAATTTTTAAGGTCGTAAATTATGTTACCGCATTGTTATTTAAGACGAATTTGTTTGACGAAAATTCAGTGTGATGTGGGATTAAGGTTTTATATGATTTATTCGAATTCCAATGTCGTGCGATTGTTTAAGAGGCCCTTATAATTTTTTTCTTTTTTTAATAATGATTTTTTATGTTTATTTTACGTACATTTTTAGATCAAAACATATGATCTAAATTATTAGTATCTAAGTATTGCTGGTATTAGATAAGTATAAATAATTAATAATTAAAATGCGCAAACATACATCATCACATATTGCTGAATCCAAACGTTACAAAATAATTTTACATAAAAAAATTCGAACTCAGAAGTAGTCCTTTTAAAAATTGAACTCAAAATTGAATGTTTATGTCTTTTTAATATGGTACAACAATAAATTGTCCGAGCTAAGTGATATTAAGTGAATTACGGCGGTAAGTGCGAGCAACCTGACTTAATGCGACTTAGCCTCTAGTTATCATGTATCATACTGCCAGCATTTTGCTTTAAAACTGTTCAGTTTTAATAAGCATCATTAGGATCATCCACAGAGTAAAGATTGGACAGACATTCCGCACGAATATAATTTAATTCAGTGATGTGTAGAGCAATGGTGGCAAAGCTTTTGGTCTTCGACTGTAAGGAAACGAAAATTTGCATTGACAAAATGAAGATTGTTTTTTCAATTACCCACATTACCAACGGTATTATAATTCTAACCCACCTCTGTATTTACTATAAGATATATAAGTAATAAGTGTACCAAATACCTATCGTGTAAGTGACCTGAAGATACAGGAAAATAGCTCACAGTCAGAAGAAATTATACGGCATCTTTGCGATCTATGCAATTACGGACGACTGTCATTAGATTTACAATACAATAGTTTACACGGCAAAGGTGTTTAAGTGAATTTTCTATCAATCATTCCATAATACATCACGATCGAAGCACAAATTACGCATCAATTTCATCATCACTACATAGTATAAAACAAAGTCGCTTTCTCTGTCCCTATGTCCCTATGTCCCTTTGTATGCTTAAATCTTTGAAACTACGCAACGGATTTTGATGCGGTTTTTTTTAATAGATAGAGTGATTCAAGAGGAAGGTTTATATGTATAATAACATCCATTAAATAGTGGAGAAGTACTGTTATTTTTGAGGTTTCTAATGTGATGTCGTAAATAATTACATTTTTTCCGCTTACATTGCAAACGCAGGCTGAACCCTACGAGTTTTATCAAAATAATGTACTAAGTATTGTACACATTGAAAAGGTCTACAGAAAAGTCCTCATGCAACTATTTCACTGTACGAACTATTGAATCGTAAACAATGGACTATTGTTAATTATTTAAAATAATAATTTAAAAAATATATTCATGAGTTTTCAATCTATAGTGGTTTAAAGTTAACTCAAAAATGGAGCATTTTCGTAAATTTTCTAAAAAATCTTAGAGAAAGTGTAAGAAATGTTATAGTATTAATAGAAATTACACGCGAGACTGGGTTAAATATTAGTTTGAATGTAATAAGAATGTACTGCGATTCTACACAGCTACCTAATTGATTAACAAATCGCAGCAAGTCAACGACTATTAGCAAAGTGAAGGTAGTTGGGTCAAACGTCGTATAAACAACGTCCGAGCCCCTAGGCACGATCCGTACGATTGCGCCACGAGTCAAAGGAAAGCGGCAATTTATAGTATTCGACAGCTAAGCATGTTCTGACAGGTGACAGTGACAGCTATATTGACAAATATTCATCCACAAAAATATTAAATCAAAAGTTACGTCTAACAGTATGATATATATTCGTGATCTACTTAATAAGCTCTTTCATTTGATACCCCACACGGCATGTTTTGGAAATTTTTGTTTTTTTCTTTGTATGCCATATTTAATTACCGGGGTGGGGAGAGGGGGACCACAAAACTGGTTGGCAACATCTGTCTATAGGATGTCTGGGATCTATACAATATATATCAGAAGTCAGATTTAGGTCCGCTATTTTTGCAAACGAAACTCCACTGAGAGTCTGGTCTATATATTTTATACCCGTGCGAAGCCGGGGCGGGTCGCTAGTATATGATAAATTTTATAATATATTGTGTTATATTATAATCCAGAGGCATTAAATTCTATCATAAAACCATTTTTTGTATTTTATTTGTAAAATAATAATTATGAACACTGAAATAATATGTCGTCGTACTTATTATCTTATGTATGGGTAAAGCGAAATTAATGTATAAATTCATAAAAGTGTTTTCCTACTACTCTACTTTCAAACGAGTCTCTATTCTATAAATATTGTATATCGCGCATCGGCTACACTATAGTATGATTGATCTACCTTCGCAGAGGTGCGCTCGCGGCGAAATTCAGATTTATCACCGCTACTTTAGAACCCTACATCCGCTCGGATCGCATGGGACCCACTTGCTCTCTTGAATACCTAATGACTTACAAATTCAACTTCATTTCCATTCATAATAGGCAAAAATAGCGTAGTTCAGTCGTTTAGAGTGTCCATATTCTTCCAAAGCAAACATTTTATTTTCATATTTACTTAACATAATATTATCTCTACATACAGCGATACTAATACTACATCTAATACACGACTACTTGATTGTTATAATGTAGACATACCTAACTGATGCTTTAAAAGAGTAAACATCCCACTTAACATTTGATTATCTACGTAGTCCGAACCCAAGCCATAAATCATTATTGGGCTACACTTTAAACCGCTTAAAACAACAAGTGCAGTTATTATCGATAAAGATTTATAGGCTGTTCTGCTATTATCCCCAAAAGCTGTGATATTTGAACCCTTTTGTTTATAGCAGCCGCCAGCCAAACAATGAACAGGTGAAACGCTCACCCGCTCACGTCTTACCTACAAATGTATCTTTCTTTACGGTTTTTGTTAATTTTTTTATACGCCGACAAGGAAATGGTGTCCAGATAAAGGTCGCCCTAACACCAGCAGTAATTAGTGACGATTAATTATCAGTTATCTCGATCTTGAACCGCTAGCGTAATAATTGCTCACAACGTGTTCGGTTACCTAAATATTCTAAATGTTTTATAGGCAATTATTGTATCTGTGCCTTGTAATTATATCGTTTAGCGATGTGTAAGCGGCAATCACTTCCTGATTTAGAGTGATTGCTAAATGCTAGAACGTCGATAATAAATTAAGTGTAAATCTCTAAATATAATGCAAATACATATATGTTTAAAAAAGGGTTAATAAAAAAATGAAGTAGAGATCTACTAATACGTAATCAAAAACATAAAACCATCACAAGCCGATGCACCACAAACATTTAAAGAACGGAAAAATAAAACATCGACATAATATGATTCTTTACGATTCAAAAGGGTAAAGATTATGAGCAAAGATATTCGAAATTCGTTGTTCAAAATCAATTTGTTGGAATATGGCAGGACTCGAGTCAAAAGAGTTGTTTATCTTCAATCAAGTGGTGTCGGCGTTTCGCATGCGCCGGCGCAGCCTGTGCGACGTGAGCGGGCTTCCTCGAACCGCGCCACAACGATCCTTCCTATGTCAATCACTTGCTTTAAGTGATGTTAACTTATAGTCGATAATTTTTGTGATAATAACGCAGTGCAAATGTTTAATCCGCGTTAAAATTAATATAATTTTTAAACTGTGGTATGGGTGCGTGAAGATTATCTCTAATAGCATTTAGGTATACATTTTTCTAATTCAATTAAATATGTTGAATTTATATTTTTGGTTTTATGGCATTCAAATATATCAATTATAAATTTTAATTATAAATTTATATCAATTAAATATAATAAAAATTTTAAATTGATAAAGAAATAAAGGATAGGCATCAAATCAAATTTTCAGTCATACCTAGTAATCTACAATCAGTAGGTAGAGTGCCCAAACTTTCTTACAGAACGCATATCGTGCAAGAGTGCATCCTCTATTCAATCACAGTATAAAAAGTAAACAAACATCGATACTAGAACTGTGTACAGTTCGGTTAATTGAATATGAGCGATAAGACGGCTCTCCCAGCGGTAGGCAATTGATGCACCGATCGCTCAGCGGTCGGCGCGGGCGCCCGAAGCCTCGTCTATTTGCACTCATTATACGACATCACAGACACTTATCGACTCCGACTTAATAATTACAGGAGATAACATCTACCCACGTTACGTATTCATTTTGTACCGCGATCGCAAAAAGAATGTTCTCCTTTATACCTTTTTAAGCAACAAATCATGCTGTTACTAATCAATCATTATGTTAATCATAATCAAATACGATTAAAATTTAAGGTCGATGTGTATTTAAAGGATCCTGCGTGAGGCCCATCGATCAAAAACAACGCGGGTACAACCGTGGATAACGCAGGTGTCATGGCAGTGGTAACCATGCAATCTTTAAAAAAACACAAATAGGCATTAAAATATGTGGAGACATTGTATAGAAAACTTCGATAAGAGTGATTTGAACGTTGAGGATAACTTTCACAACTCTACAATGTAACAGCGTTTTGATTAAAATCTAATATTTGTACCTGCAAAATAAAACGTTGTTAAAACTTAAAATATTTTATTTACAATAGAGACACTAAATATTAACCCTTCTCAGTTCCAGATCCACCATATAAATTCATTTATGACTCTGCCCGGTGCATTTTGCGGCCGTAATAGACAATTTGTTAGAAGGTACACCCTTAAATGACTCCGAAAATATGTTAATTAAATACCAATAGATAAGGATGTGACGAGTTTATAGCCAATAAATCGGTCAATCTGTATGTGGTTACTTTGTCATTTTTATTCCCTTAAATATCCTAGTGTCGATGCTACACGGTTTATTTACGATGTTATAAAACGTATTGTAGCTTAATTATATCGTTTGAGAGATCCGTTTTTTCTTTAAAATGTCCATTCGAACATCACAGTTGTCAAAACATTTAAAAATGCCGTAATTTGATACAACGCGCAGGTTTAGGTGAAAACTTTTTGCGGAAATGTGCCGCGTGACAAAGCAGTTAGAGCTGCGGTATATTTTGTGGTTCCCGAAATTGGAGCTTTTGGCACTTTTATTGTCAATATTTTAATATAATTGAAGATTTGTAAGGTTTAAACTGTTCTTATTTGTCGTGGCGGTTAAATATAGAGTTTACAAATTTTGCTAATAATAAATATGCAGAAAAGGTCGTAATGGTTCAAACAACTAAGTATTAGTAATAATTAATCAGACATCTTCAATATAAAAAAAAAAACACCATAGACCCTAGTCTTTATTCTGGCAATGATATAATGATAATTTGATTTATTTGACGTGTACTTTGATATTAATGTAGTGACTATATTTTACTACGAAACCTATTACATATATTTAACTGAATTCAACATCAGTTATGAAATCCAGAAATTTACACTGTATATTTATTTAATGTTCTAATATTGCATTTTTAATTAACCTCAAGTCAAATTCGAGTTCCAGTAATTGATAACGATAATTCTACAAGTTGGACGTTCGCGGTTTATATCTGACACGCGATCTTGCTTCCAGAAACCTCAGGTAGGCGCCATCATGACAAATGTACTTTAAAGGTATGTCACTGCAGACCAAATGAATAAAAGTAACACTTAGCTATTATATAGTTTTTGAAACAAACTTTATCAATGATAAATTGGCTACCTACTGTTATATACTTTGAAAATGGATACGACTTTTTTTCATAGTCGTCTTGCAAAACATTCTATTAACCCCTTTTTAAAATAAATCCTTATCATAGCTGCCTTACCTATTATAATTAAAGGAATAAATTGGCACTCTATATGTGCTTTTTATGTGAGCATAATGATGACATGATTACACCTGTGTAATAGATGTTAGATAAATAGTTTTTTTTTTTTTCTGTAGAATTTAGAGAATATTATCATGATTACACGCATCGCCTGATTGTAGGTATGTAATCATGCAATCCTGGCGTATCACGAAAAAGTTCAACGGGCTGCAAAGTAAGATAATGTGAAGGTATAAAGTGAGAATAACATCATTTAACTATAAACTTGCGTCAAAACTCAAAATAATCAGAAAGTCGAAATATTTTATCACCCAAATTACAAAGCAAACAACACACACAATTTTCGGTCGATTTGGCCAACGGTACCGAAACATTATATTCAATAGCACACGAAGCGAAACTAAATCTAAAACAATACAGACTTCACTACGATTAAATTAAATGAATTGTACGGACGATTACACATACGTATTTGGTTTGAAGGAATTCGGCTGTCTAATACAGAACTATTTTGTTTTTTTGACAACCCGCGGTAGGTAGCCAGCGAACCATCGGTAGCTGCCTCTATAAACTTACCTTGGCTCAAACAAATCGTATGCTGTCTCTTCGCATCATGTCAATGCTTCACTTATCGATCAGTTACCGGTTACTGGTTAATAACAGTCCATAAACCTCCGCTCACATTTTGTTAAAGCTTGTATTTTATGCGATCATTCATTAACTTATATTCCATATTAATGAATAATTAATGTGAATTTCGAAGCATGTAATAAGTTCAATCTATGATGAAAGTCAATTGTGATTTGCGAATATAATATAATATTTATAGAGCAATGTCTATTTAAGATTAGACTATCAATGTGCACATATTTGTAGAGACATTAAATAAGAATAAGTAAAATAAAAGTACTAATTGTTTAATTCATTTAAACATAACTTTATTTATGCATTTTGCGTACTTTAAACAATCGACATTTAATAATTACAAAATATTCCCAAGTACCGTGTGGCTTCCGACGATTAAAACAATTTCGGTCGGGTTTTGTTTTGTGCTTTTTGTAAGAGGCCAACATGATATCATGTTTCCATAAAATCACCGAAGCGACTATTATCATAACGTCATGTTTTGTTTTAAGTGAGCTTGCGCAGGCGAAGAAAAATATACCTTACAGTGTTCCTATAAGAATACCTTATCGGAGAGATAGGAAGTGAGGTTAGATTGTTTTAGTACGCCTAGCCGAGATGCCCAGTAGCCTAGGTAATTTGATAAGGTGTATATCGATGTGCCTCCGCCAGAGTATTCGGCACGATAAAGGCGAAAATGCTTTTGTTTTAATATTTTCCTTGCTATTCTCGGTAGCGAAAGCTTACGAGCATTGCCCTCGATGATATCATATTCAAGAAACATGCTTACATTCTTTCATATTAGATGTTTACAGTTGATTTATAAATTAATACCGCATACTCATATATTAGTAAACCTATATCATTACACAAAAAAAATCTTAAACATCGTGAACCCCTTCTGTAAAATTTTGTACATACTAGTTAAATAGACCATCTGGCGGCTTTAACGGCTTTTCACACAAAAAAGTCACCCTTTTTGTAAATTCAGTAGCTTGCACGATTGACTGAATTTGTTGTTTTAAAATTTCTAATGTTACGTTTTTTTCATTTGCTCTCGCCTTCACACTTTCTTCAAGAGAGTCGTGATTCTTTGTATTCTTATTTTAAACCTCACATCGTTGAATAATATAAAGATTGCGTGTCTCTCATGATTACCTTATATAAAAAATATATATCAAACAGTTTAACCTTTTTTGGTGTCCTATAAAAAATGTGAATAAAGCGCTTAATTTTTTGCCCATAGCCATACCTATATCGCTGGCCTATATTATCATAATCAATCAAAGGCCTTTACGTGGATGTCCGAAACAACAAATCAAAAATATTCGGTTCCCACCTACCGAGTTCCCACTGCCATCACACGCTCACGTAACAAAATACAGGATGATAATATTGTAGGACGCCTTATCGGAGCGTTTATTTTAATTCGATCTGTCAGAAAAGAGACAAAAAAATACATCAGTTGGGCATAGCTACTGGGCGCATCGGGCGATGGTAACATGATAGAACATTCGAGTTATAATTTTACTGAAATAACAACCTCGACTCTTAATCAAAATACTTCTTAACGCTGTATCGCCTTTAATTAAATGTAACTAACTACTTACCTTTTTAGCTCATAGGCCTTAGATTTGTTACATTGTGTTTCTCTTTGCACGCATGTATGTTCGCTTTTGTCTTAATAAAAAGCACAAGTCAAACTTATCTTTATTCGATGAAGAATTTAATGTAGCGAAAGTTTTAAGTTTGAAGTTTTTAGTCATAGGTAGAGTATACTTTTTTGACTCTACCACCGAAATAATCTATATTATCGACTGTATGCCGAATTATATACAATTATAATTTAATTAATAAGTAAAAGTTAATTAATAATTCTGTCTGCGCTAAATTTCATCCAGGTTCGTTCAGCAGCATCAGTATTATCTACGGATTAAGTAACTCAATGGGATAACTTTTGTCAATAGACAAATTTTTAGATAGATGATCAGTTTCAACATTCGCGATTATTGTTAAGACATCGATTACATATTTCACTTTCGGACTCACCGTTTTTTCTTTAAAGTTACATACTTTAAAGAAAAAACTGGTTATAAACGGACCAATTTAATACAGTTACGTTATGTGTAATTGATTAAAAATGAGATATAATTTGAGAAGTGTAACCAAAGCGCTTAATTACAAGACAAGTACCTAAGCGCAGCTCTGTGTAGGTCATGTTTCGCGGTGTGGACGCGCGCGCGACTGCGCAATTTCATAACTGACCTTTCAAATATATGTCTACATTGTGCACATGGAAGAACAAAGGCCTTTTAAAAATTATAACATAATTGTAATTAAGAGACAGTGGTATGAACATTGTAAAATACGTGCTATTAATTTTAGTTAACTTCTTATGCTTAACGTTTCAAAGTTGTTACTTACCCAGTCTAATCAATTTTTGGTACCTATTACATGTTTGGCATTACATATTTTACAATTTATAAATAAAACTATACAACTAAAACTGATTGTACCTTATTTTAAAATATGTACTTACATATTATGAAGATTGTAGATCAATAGTAGGCAAATTAAGCAAACGCAGACTTCTCAAACCTATAATAACAAAGTCGTAGCTACCTTACCAATATTAAACGATGGGATATAATTTACGAAATTATCAAAAATTATATTCCGGTAGTCAGTGGCCAGTTACGGTTTTTATACGGCACCCTAAAATGTAAACCGAAAAAAAACTGAACGCACGCGACACGCGATCCATGGCGTCTCCACAAAAAACCTAACATCTAATAATCAAATCTGGTCGGGTATCGATATTAAATGGCTATAAATTATCAAAATAAGTATGAAGCACCGCCGGGCGTTTTAATATAACATCGTTTATGTCTATAGTTTGGACAACAGACACTTTTTGTAGTTTATCGGTTTGACCACTAATAAGGGAATATTGCATAATTATGTGGCGGCAACCTAAAACATAGCAAAAAATTTTGCCATAATGTTCGTTTGATTGTTTTTATAACTACTTATATTTTGACCTACATGAATTTTGTAGGATTTTTAAATGGCAGAACATATCTTAAAGAAAATAATACCTATCAGCAAAAATCGGTCAGTGGTTTCTGTGGCAATGTTTTGATTTTTGAAGACCCATCCAAACAATCTTAAAAATCGAATTATCACAAACAATTGTAATGGCCAATATTATTACAAACAAGTAGGTACCATGCAAAATACCTATAAATGTGTTATATAATTGCTGCAAAATAAACTGGCTCTACAATTTTAACAACATTTTGACATTAAATAATAAATATATTTGCTGACCCAGTAAACGTTTTGCCTTACCCTTATCATTGATGGATATGAAAAATAGATGCTTCTCATTCGAATTCGATTTTGAATCTATAAGGGATATAAAAGATATTAGTAGATAAGGGATATACCTATGTGTTCTAATATATTTTATGTACCTTATATTATTTCTTTTGATAAAGCCACCTTATATATTATACAGTGTCTTGCTTTGTATATCGCCGCCATACAACTAAAACCAATTAAATCATAAAAAGTGAAAACCGAGATATCGCGATTACAAAGTTTATGGGGTTGAAAATACCCTTTGTAGTATTATATTGTTATTATTACTTCATAGCATCAGTACATTGATAAATGTTCTATTTAAACATGTCTATTGAGGTTTAAAAAAATTATTGCTTTATAATAAAATTTTCAACTATTGTCACAAGGTGAACCATTTAATTTGTTTTCCCTGAGAACTGATAAATGTCTATAAATAATAAGGTAATAGGAATACAGCAAATCCCGAGAAATTAGTTTTTACTTTTAGTTAATTAAGACTAACCATGATAAAAAAAATCCTATACAGCTGTCCCTTGTGAAGTTACAAGTGAAAATGTATCAAGATAATTGGTTTTCCCTGCAGAAAATTAAAGAGTTTAAACAGTTAAGCAAGTAATTTATTAGAATTTCAGTACGTTCATTTGTTTTCAAATTTTTAACTCGAATTAATGAATTAAGTACAATTTAGATTAATTAGCTCAAATAACAATAAAATTGCGCTTCAAATGTCAGTAATAGGTGCCAAAAAAAGTATGTAAATAAAGGAAAAACTGACTTATATTGAGTGACCAATGACCAACCAACCGACTGACTGACATACCAAAGCAAAGCCAATATTATTGAGCAAGACGTCTAAAATCTTACATATTACATAAATGTACCTTTGATAATCCTGCTTGGAAAAAAGAAATCACGAAATTCCCATGGGAAAATGATTTTTGGGAAAAAATAAAATATGCAAAGTCGCAATCACCTTCAAATTCGAAATAAAATATTTTATTACTTCAATGTTTATAGTTACATTAAGCACTTTCATATTCTGGGTAGCGAGAATAGGTAAGTAATTGAAATAATAGGTAATCATAATCAAATTAGAAAATCAAACAAGGGTTTTTTTTACTTTGATAAGCTTAAATTCTAAACACAATTATGTCATTTGTTTATGACTAAGCATTTTCATCTTCTAATTAGGTAAAACCTGTATGTCATTACAATTATAATCAAAATTAAATTAAGATAATTAAGACAGTAAAAATAAAATACCTTAGGATAGGAACAAAAATAAACTATTTTGAATGGGTTGTTGTTAGTCATCATCCGCAGATATCGTAGGTTCGTCATCAGAGACTGTGCAATCAGGTACCCTGTCTTTACAAACAACATCGCTATTCAAATTGTTGAACCAGGGATGGTACTCCTCTAGTATGACACCTTTGCTGCATAATTGCAGCAAATCTTACCATCTTTTGGACTTCCTGCGAGGTTATGCGATTGGGTTGCCAGCTTCCTGGAAGAGAGGAGCATTAAGGTCGTTATCGACGGTTCTTGCTCTAAGCCTCTTCATGTGAATGCTGGTATCCCACAAGGCTGCGTGCTATCTCCTACACTGTTTCTTCTGCATATCAATGATCTGTTACAAATCAGTAACATTCATTGCTATGCAGACGACAGTACGGGGGATGCTCTTTATCCCGGCCGTGCAAACACCTCAAAGGAAAGCCTCAATGAGAGTCGAAACAAACTTGTGTCTGAAGTCGAGTCTTCTCTCCAAGAAGTCTCGGATTGGGCGAACTTAATCTTGTCGAGTTCAATCCCTTAAAGACACAGGTTTGCGCGTTCACCGCTAAAAAGACTCTATTTGTCGTAGAACCTCGGTTTAAGAGAAAATCGGAATCTTCGGAGTTGAAATCTCGATTGACGTCCAATTCCGCAGTCATTTGGAAGCGAAGGCTAAATTAGCCTTGAAAAAACTTGGTGTGCTCAGTAGATCGAGACAGTACTTCAAGCCGGCCCACCGACTTCAGCTGTACAAGGCTCAGGTGCGACCGCATATGGAGTACTGTTCTCATCTCTGGGCCGGAGCCCCACAGTATCAACTCCTTCCTCTTGACCGCATCCAACGTCGAGCAGCTCGAATTGTCGATGACCGTAGGCTTTCCGATAGGCTCGATCCACTGTCAGTGCGAAGAGACGTTGCGTCTCTCTGTAAACTGTACAGAATCTACTATGGGGAGTGCTCTGAGGAATTGTTCCACCTTTTACCAGCCGCACAGTTCCACCACCGGACCACACGCCGTAAAAACCAGTTCCATCCGCACCACCTGGATGGTTGGCGCTCCACCACTGTCCGCTTCACCCGCAACTTCGTTCCGCGTACGGTGAAACTGTGGAACGATTTGCCACCTGCTGTGTTCCCGAACAACTACGACATTGGGGCCTTCAAGAAAAGAGCTTATTTGTCCATAAAAGGCCGGCAAAGCACCTGTAACACTTCTAGTGTTACAAGTGTTTATGGGCGGTGGTGACCACTTATAAGAAAATAGGCTTACTTCAGTCACAGAATTTGGAATGCAATTCGACAAGTAGTGGTATAAAATAGTACCTATTTCCGCGCTACCTTTTTTTCCATTTACTTCTCACCAAGTGAAACAATATGCATTGTTTGGAAGAGCACTCTCGTACACTGTCAAATTAAATACAGTTAATTTACGCATGTAATATACATATAATATTGTGGAATTCGTCAGGTAAAACAAATTAATCAGGTTTAATCGTTTTTCGCTGTAGAGATTAGGTTGCATCCGTGAATAAGTATCATGAGAGAAAAACCATTATTTAGATATTCATTATTTTCTTAGACGATTAGATTGTATTGTTAAAATGGAATTCGTCAGGTATAATCAATTAAACTGTTTTAATAGCTTTTATTGGACCATTTTAATCTAGTATGGAGATTTAAATCTTAGTAAATGGTTGTTAGGTACTGAGTGAAAAATAGAGTATTTCATGAGCTCTCCCTGAAGAAAAACAACTTTATCAGATTAACTGATAATCATTGGAGACAAATATGTCGGCAGTCAAGTTACATCTGCTTAATGTTTTGTATTTGAAAACAATCGTTTGAAATGCTTCAAATAATTGGTTTTCTTATTAGCTAGCAGCGAAACTATAAGACTTAGCGATTAATGGGTTTTCGCAGACGTAAGAACACAAAATTTTAAGTACTTTGGCATTCATGATAAGTAATTTTTGACAAAATTTCGATTTAATTGGTTTTAGTTGTATGGCGGCGATATAATATAAATAATATAGAGTAAGTGCGCCAATTATGGACCACCATAAGGTTTTTTTGTAATAAAACTCAAAATTATAAAGATTAATCAGCCTTATATATTTTAAAAGGTTCGGTAGTTATTTAGGAACAAAATCAAATATTAGAATTCTTAAGGAACATAAACATCTTAGAAATAATCAGCATTTTCTAAAATATGTCATTATTGTACATTAGAAAAAAGTGTACAAAATATGGACCACATGGTTTTAAATATGGACCATAGTGAATTTGGTACTAAATTATTGAAAAAAAGATGTCAAGACTGTAGTTTTTGGTAGTTTTTCTCCCTCTGTTGCTGACAGTTTTCCTTAAATGCGGTATAGGCTGAAAAACTTTTGGCGAAAAATATGATTTAGATGATGTAGAGGGACTAACTATTGAATCATTCATAGTCAGTGTTGACTGTTGACACTCCTGGTTGTTGCATTTGCTTCATGATGTCCATCAACGGGTCTGGGGTGATGGTTCAATTACATATTAAGGTGTGGGAGATGCAACAGCCTTTGTCTCAGGTAAGCAGTTATCGGGTTCAGCTACAACAGCCCTTTGCTGAGGTATCGGGTTATCAGAAATTATATCAACTGGTGTCGTTATATCGCGCACTGGGCCATTAGAAGGCCCCTCTACTGCTGGAAGGTCTTCGTCAATAAAGCCATTATCTTCGAAGACGTGTCTATTAACGGGATATATCCCTGTGGCAAGAAAACCGCATAATGCAAACGCGCGCTTGCTTGCTTTAAACACGTGCTTTAATTGCATTAGCCATTGCCTCTTTATCCCATGTTTGTCTGTATTTGTAGATGTTATCCTTAAACAATCAAATTAAAATAAATTAAAATAAAACTGTTTGTAATATGGACCACTAGTCCATATTCAAAACATGCCGATGGTCCATATTATAATACACATACATTTTTAGGGTAATATTGTTGCTAAGAAAAATATTTAAACTATTAGATATATCAACTTAATATGAATTATTGTAAAGCAACTCACCTTTCCTCTGGTATAATTCACTTTTCCAAACAGTAATATTTTATGAAGTTATGAGCTTACGAAGTTAGGTAAAAAATTACATCGCGCGATGACAAAAACGAAAAATGGCTGCCGTTAATGCGTGCGCGCTCTCTGCCCAACGGCAAATGACTAGCGAGGCTCTGGTGGGGTGGAATTCAGTTTTCGGAGACCGATACCTACCTACGACTGATGGTTTTCGAGAAATGAAGGTAGTCCATATTACGGAACCAGTCCATAATTGGCGCACTTACTCTACCTACTCATGTATAGTTCATAGAGCTTAATTAACAAGTAAATAAATAAAAGCAATTCGAGTTAGTTACACCACCTTATAAATGCCTGTGCATTAAAGGCTGTACTTATTTTGATGTTTTATGGTTTGTTGGATTTGTATTCAGTACATTGATGAGCTAATAAAAAGTATAGCTTGAAAAAGAAAGAAAATTGCATTCACTACATAATAAAAGTAAAATATTTGTAACATAATATTTTGAATTCCTAAAGAGATTACATAATTGAAAAAAAATGAAATGAATTCCTTTTTCGAACGACTACCCATACGCCATCTATACGTTATAATTAGAGAACAAAATGAATTAAAAAGCGCCATCTGATTTTACATGAACAAGCTCTAGTACGAACTTTTAAAAGGAATGCTGTAAAACGCCATCTACCTACGACTTATTACCCACACTCCATGCTCCTTACATGTTTATGCTTTATGATTTTGAATATTTATGGCAGATACCTATAGATGGCGCTTTTATTATTTTTATATTTTGTTTCAACTTTACTTAACTGGATAACTACAATTAAGTACGATTACTACATATTATTGAAATTAAAATACTTATGACAAATAATGCTCTGTATTTGCCGTGAAATTAATAAAATAACGATTAATGAAAAGAAAAAATGAAAATGATCATAGCAGGACGGTATATTATAATGATAGAGCTTCCAATGTTTGATATTTTTTTTTTTGAATAAAACGCACATTGTTTGAAATTAAATACCCAGGTATACCCTAAGATCACAACTTTAGTTTGGTTCACCGTTAAACTCTTTACCGATATCACTGATAATATTATAGGTAAGTATGCATTTTAATTACTGTCTCTTTTTTATAGAAAAATTAATAGATTCACTGCATGAAAAATGACAATATATAACCGTAATTTGTAACTTATCTATTATACCTAACGTAGAAATTTTGTTCCTGATTCTGATACATATTATTTCTCTGCCAGATTTTACTTACATAAAAAGTTATAGGTAATAAAAAAAGTAGGATTGCCAGTAAAAAAATTTCATTTAACGCGATGGAAAAATGCAAATCCTGTCATTTTGCTCAATAATAATAATTTAAAAATAAAATTTTGGCCATAGATACGCTTTAGTCGCAGCTTTCAGCTGTATTGCTTATTCTTAATAAATGCTTTATTCTTGGAAAATTGTACAACTTTCTTATTTGCTACGATACAACTTCTGAATAGGCCATGTTTGGAATAAAGCTTTCCATTAAGTTCCAGCGGTTTATTGTTTGATAGTAGGTACGCACTTTGTTTTCGTAATTTAATTCTTAGTAAGTCCAAAACTCAAAAGAAATTAAGTGAATTGTATCAAGTCAATTACTTAATGGTGCTTTTTGTTGCTAACCACACATTGGAAAACATTAAGCTTGAAAGGCGATTGCTGTCTTTACGATGTTGCGGTCGTTATACCAAGTTTTCCGAAATACTTATAGGTACATACGTGTCGTGAAGAAAATACAAAAATTTAAGCAATCAAATGCACAACTGAATATCTTTCTGAGTAGATAACTGTAATCTTGAAAATGAGATTACTTATTCTGAACAATAGCAAATTATATGGCGCATTTATTCAGCATAAAGCTTCAGAAACATTAGAGGAAGGCTACTCATTTAAACGACATTCTCTTTTCGTCCATTGTTTGACGTTGTAAGACTTAAAATGTTTTCTTCGGGATATATACGGCTTCAAGTTTGATTGAAATTAAATCGCCGCTCTCCTCTGTAGCCTCATTTGCATTTGATCCTCATAAACATTCCGCAATTCAATTTATTTAGATCTTAGCGCTTTTGGAATGCGCCTATAAGGAAAATTAAATCTACCGCTTCGTATATTTACTCAAGTATTCAAATTACTGCGATTGAAATTAGAAAGAAGTGAAGTCTTACTTTAATTGAGAGAAGAGGTGGATCTTTTTCAAACTCTCAAACTTAATCGTGTTTACCAAAATTTTAATGGTAGCCGAAATTTTATTTGTAGGAATCAATCAGCAAACTCATTTCGAAAATAACTCTTATGGCAGGTGCGTTCTATTGATTCTATATATGAATACAGACAGACTCTTTCATCTTGAATATGAAAGATCTCAAACGAATGGAGTGAAAGAAAAATGTAGAACGAAAATCTATTGTGAAGGTATGTTCATATATTTGATTGTAATGTGTTTGCTTACCCTTTACGAACTCGCTGACTGAACAGGGCAGAATTGTTTCATATTTTTGTAAACATGAAAGAAAAGACGAGATGTAATATTTTACATTAACTTTTTCAAATTGCTTCCCACGGGCTTTGTTTTGGGTATGTCTCAGGAGTCTGGACTGTTACGAAAGTAATATTAGCACAAAGGAAAATGTCACATTTATAAATTTCCAACGAAGCTTTCATCATTGTTAATAACATAGTCTTTTTAATATTACGTTACTGGCCCACAACGGCGTCATAATCTCCATCTTGTTTGAATAGCGGCGGCTTAAGTAAATTTTAAGTGCACGTGGCCTTTACATCTGGGAAAGTGGAGTGTTCGAGGCTCTCGTTATTTATATTTAAAGCAACCTGCTGTCGAGCTCGGACGGTCATTAATCATAGCAGTTTCCCCACTTTATTAACAAAAGATTGCTTGTGTACCTGGCTTATCCATTGTGCGACGGCATCGTTTACAAAACGGATAATCTTTAGTACCTATTCAAGAGGAGAAACGCGGAAATATTATCATGAATTTCAGTTTTGAGGGATAATTTCACTGCAGGAAATCAAAATCGTCCGTATCTTAGAATATGTACATACTCTTAACGATTTACATTTATAATAGTATGGAGTGTAGATAAGAAGGTGCTGTAATATAAGGTTTTAGAAATAAAAGACAAATTGATCAGTATCACAATTTAATGAACAAAAACATTTTTACGCATAGTATGAAGAAATTAGCGAATATTTTTCATAGTTATAATGTGGTACATGCGTTGTTTCCCTTATTTTCAATAACCTACAGTAAATAGTTTAAGAAAGTGCAGATGTAAAGATTAAAACGGTTATAACTTATATCGCTAGAATTCAAGTCCAGCTTTTTATTCTCTCTATACCTATTATAATTTATAACTCATAGAAAATTATTTCTCAATAAATAGTCGTATAGATATTAAATTTAAATAATTTTATACTACAATAATTGACAGCTAAATATGAAAGTAAGGTACATAATATTATGAGTGAAACCAGACTTAACATGGTATTACTTTTTGCCGCAGATGTTTCATTAAACGATTGGCCGAAATGGATTTGTGGTTAAAACTAAAAATACCTAGATCTATTTAACCAAGCAACTTAGTAATTATACTCAATACATATTTTAAACGATATATTTCTTCATTCCTTCTGCCTCCTGAGCGATATAACAACGCTATTCTCTTAAAAAGTGTATCAATATAGATTTAATTGTATTTTGGAAAATGACATTAATTTATTAGATAGATTGGAATGATTATCTCTAATATAAAGATATGTACGAAAATTTCAAGACTAGGTTTGCGACTAGATATAGCATCGATAGCATTTTTTTAATGGCTAATGCGTTTTAAAATTGTATATAGTAACTATTACTATGTAATTCTATGTAGTATGTAGTACTATGTAAGTAATAAAATTAAGGAACTGAGATGATACTAGATGTAGATACCAACTAATTTTACGAATATGAATAATATTTCATAAATACAAAGAGATCTTTAAGATAAATAGCAGCATTTGTATCTAAATATAATTTATTTAATTAAGTACAAAAATATCGCAATAAATATATTTTGTAAATATGTTTTTCAAACAATATGTTTGTTCCCATGGTTAATAATGTTATAAAAATTGATAAAATTATGTTTATCAAAACAAAACATAAACTTTTTCTATAAACTTGGCACCAATTGGAAATAAAATATTTACGTAGATAAGTACGTAATTTTAATTTATTTAACATTAAATATTGTGAAAAAAGTTTTTTCGTACAATTCTGAATACATATAGGTAAATATACATAATTGCATTAAAATTAATGACACGAATACGAAATTAAGAGTAACTGTTATGTCTATAAAATTTTAATTTTTGCTATGTGAAGATTGTAGAAATACTTACGTCAGGAAATTATAACTACAGGTAAATTAGCTTGGAGAAATTTTTGCATATGTAGTGGTGTGTATATTACTCAGATCTTAGAGCGCGTTTCCACTATATCGTTCTGGCCTATACAAAAATGTTTCGATATCCTAACATTACTATTTAATTTTATACTTATTCCTAGCAACACTTTTGTTTTCAATAAAAACAAGTTTTTATTTGAAAGAAAATGGTTTTGACTTTATAAAAAAAAATATATCATTCAATTTTACGTCCTTGAGCAAACGACAAGGCGACTACCGTGAAACAATAAAATATCGTGTCCATAATAATTTGTTTCATAATTAATATTTGACCATAATAATTACGAAACAAAACAAATAAATAAATCGTCACTTGATAGTGGAAAGTGGAAACACGCACAAAACCAGAATAAACCAGTTTACGCTGTCCGCAGGTGCCACGTGCAGTCGTTTGGTACCGTTAGAACATTAAGCACATTTCATTCAAAAATTATAATTATTATGTACGTAGTTTAATTGATAAATTTTGTATTTGTTGATTGTTGTTATTATTTGTTATTATTGTTATAATATTTGTTGAAGTGAATTACATGTCCCGCAGCCGGAGGCCCCAAATGAAAACTCAGATGTACTTAAAAACTACATTTAATAGCTAAAATGAGACTTTTACACCCATGTCTGCACGATGCAGACCGGAGTTAAAGAATGAATTTATACAGTTTAATAATTATAAAGACGTAAGCTTGGATGCTAACTAAGGGAAATCGCATCCACATTCTATTCCCGTGCGAACGGCGTATTCAGCAGTTTTGTATGAAGGCAGGGCCATAACTAGTGTTTAATTTGTGTGTAAGTGTTGTAACTTTATATTGTTAATTCAATATGGCTCCAGTGTTAAAACATGGTCGAGGCAAGCCTTTGACTTCTCAAACTAAAGAATTAAACTTTAAATGTCGTTTCTTTTTCAGGTTAGTAAATTTTTCATTTTAGTAACATTGTTAATGTAAAAGTTATATGTATGTTAAATGTGCAAATATTAAAATAAAGTCTCATCTTTTTCAGAGGAGAAACACATATAGTTTAATTTAAAATCCCTTATATATACAGGGTTACTTGTAAAACACCGGCAACCTCGCAGGACAAGATAGCTAACATCATAAGTAACAACATTTCGACTTTTGATAATTTGTTAGATTTTATTTTCATACAAAAATAAATATTCATTTAATTTTCCGTCTGAATATTATAAACTCTACGCCTCCCAAAAATTACGTAAACAAAAAGCGAACGAGAGGGGGAAGGGGGCGTCGCGTCGTCCATCCGATAATTAATAGAACATAGACTTACAAATGTAAGGAGAGTACAATAAAAGTTTAAAAAATCATTTAAAAATAATTTATTGCGTTATGCCAAAAGTCGTAGAACAAATGTTGTTACTTATGATGTTAGCTATCTTGTCCTGCGAGGTTGCTGGTGTTTTACAAGTAACCCTGTATAAAATAAAAACTAAAAATAAAATGTTGTTTTATTTTATTTGCTGACCATACACTACTACAAACGCAAAAATTTCTCCAAGCTAATTTACCTGTATGGGGCTCTATAATATACAAGATCGCAGTATTATAATTATCAAAGCCAAATAATAAATTATCGCTAGATGACAATCAGAATACAAGTAAAATATTTATTCTTAATACATAGCAAATATTTTAAAATGCAAGCCTATAATTAATTAGGAAGGTTTAAACTCGATGTAACAAGAAAATTAGGCTCGATTGAAAATGCAAGAATTTAATATTGTTTTCTAACCAGCATGCAACTACCTACATAATTGAAACCTCCACTACTGAGGGCTCATTACGTTACTCAAACAAAAATGACTCTAACTTACATTATGTATCCAATCATGATGTACTAAATCTTATATTTAAAAAATTGATCTGTCTACGAGTACATTACACAACGTTTTCAAATCGAATAATAAATTCAAGCGATATGCATTATGAATGACACAATAAGCCCCCGATAGGTGTTAAATCCGATAGCGCGATAAAGCGTAAATTTTAAAAATGTAAATCGGCAGTACACGTTCACATGTCGCTTTCCAGGAGGCCCGGCCGTCGCGTATCGACGCGTTCGATTAGCGCTATTTCCTCCTGCCCCGACGAGCTTTGGCCGGCGATATTAACCCTTTTATTGTCAGTCGGTCTTTTGAAGTCATCGTCCATTCTCAGTAGTTCGATTTCGACGCCAGTTTCATCTTTATCGACCGCTGTCCTGCTCGGATAGCGGTCTAGCTCCTGTCAGGTGGCCTGAAGTTCGGCAAGTTGATGTTCCTCCTCGTGCAAACTCTTTTCAGCGAGACGGAAGCTCTCTAGAAACTCGTTAAGATCGACCAGACCGTCCTTGTTGATGTCCATGAGCCGACAAATGTCAACCAATTGCTCTTGCGTCAAAGGGTTCGGCATGTACTTACCAATGAGTTGACAAGCTTCTGAGAACTCCTCGAGGGTTATGTATCCTGTTAATGATTAGAGAATTTCTAAGAATTTCATAGGAAGACAGGCACTAAAAGGATTTTAATTGAGTGAAATTAATTTATTGATTATTTTATAAACAATTTCCGTGAAAACAATTTTATAGGACAAATAATTCAGGCCTTTTGTATTGGAAATGTACTTGGAATTTTACCTACTTGGAAAATAATATTTAGTCTTGGTAAATTACATCGTCGAAATTACAATCGAGGGCGGGTTTAACGTTGTCAACTCTGCCTATTTACATAATCAATCCCTTTAATCACACACTGAGTTGACTAACTTTCATTACACTGAAATATCAAGAGTCTTACCCGAGTTGTCTTTATCTAAAATCTTGAATATGGCTTCCAAACTTTGCTTGTTCTTATACAGAGTTTCCACTACAGTTTGAGTGTCGGACTTTCGACCAAACTTCTGCAAACGAAAGAAGCATAATATTAATATGATCTGCAAACATGGAAGGAGTTAGAAAATTAATATCAAAATTCTACTTTAAATGACATTTATTATATGGGTCTTAAAGCTTCAATTAATGTTTTATATTTATGACCAATAAAATGCATAATGGCACCTGATAAGTGGTATCCAATAATGCAAAAGGTATATTGCGATACCAATCTTTATGCTCTTTTACATCTTTCATAAATCGCTCAGTTAACTCATTTCCTTTAGAAGCATTCAACAGTGGAAAATATTATAAATCTGGCGAAACGAATCGATATAAATGAGTGCTCTCGTAGCTCTAACTATAAAATCATCTCGACTCGTTTTTATCCATTGTTTTTATCAAACGAACATTAAAATAGATTATAATTGGTAAAACCCTTTTTATTTATACACCGGGAAACTTTAGGGAAAGCGAAGTTATTTTAGAATCAATAAAAAAATTAATTAGAATCTTTAAATTCTTGCTCATCAATCCCAGATTTGTCACTTATTAATGATAGAGCTGATTTCGCTTTTATAGAGAATTTTTATGTTATGTTATATATAAATTCTTCTACTAAACGTTTAGAATATTGTGTTATTGTGACAATATATTTCTGTTTTCCGATGAACGACTGTAAACGCGTAGTAATAAGTGAGCCATCTGTCAAGAAACATGAGATTCCACCAACGGAAAATACATTTTCCCGATCATTTACAGTCTTGCAGTGTGCGGGAAATTGTGGCATATATTGTTACAAATATATTGTAAATATAAGATTTATTATGTAACTAGATAAGTAAATTATACACTTAACAAAATGTCTGAAAATGTAGATATGTACCACGATAAATAATTACATTTATAACTTTGTCTTTGTTAAAGTAACTTTTTCTGTCTTCTTCACGCATTAATCACTGAACCGATTTGGGTAAAATTTGGTACAGAGATGTTTTGAGATCTGAGAAAAGACATAGGATAGGTTTTATCCCAGAAATCGTACAGAAACGGGAATTTATTTTTCTTAGACTACGCGGGTAAAGCCTCGGGCGGAAAGCTAGTATGAGTAATTAATCTACTCTCCATACCTATATTATTACACAAAGTCTCGCTAATGATTAGAAATAATATACCTTTGGCTCTTGATCTACTAGACTAAACAATAACATTGATAACACCCCACGCTAATCATAGCAACGTTTGGTGACGGGTGAACGTGTCATTAGTACAAACTACAAATGCTACAAACGTCGCGCGTGTCATGTCTATCGATCTTGATATTTAACCAAGAAGCTTATATCTAATACACTGGAGATTGCACTATGACCATTAAATTGTAACAAGGAAATATGAAATTGAATGACGCCTATATGTTTTTTTATCCCTTTCACACCTAACTTGGCAAGTTGGTGTGAAAGGGATAAAAAAACATACGGGAGGGAGAGAAAAACCATTATTTAGATATTCATTATTTTCTTAGACGATTAGATTGTATTGTTAAAATGGAATTCGTCAGGTATAATCAATTAAACTGTTTTAATAGCTTTTATTGGACCATTTTAATCTAGTATGGAGATTTAAATCTTAGTAAATGGTTGTTAGGTACTGAGTGAAAAATAGAGTATTTCATGAGCTCTCCCTGAAGAAAAACAACTTTATCAGATTAACTGATAATCATTGGAGACAAATATGTCGGCAGTCAAGTTACATCTGCTTAATGTTTTGTATTTGAAAACAATCGTTTGAAATGCTTCAAATAATTGGTTTTCTTATTAGCTAGCAGCGAAACTATAAGACTTAGCGATTAATGGGTTTTCGCAGACGTAAGAACACAAAATTTTAAGTACTTTGGCATTCATGATAAGTAATTTTTGACAAAATTTCGATTTAATTGGTTTTAGTTGTATGGCGGCGATATAATATAAATAATATAGAGTAAGTGCGCCAATTATGGACCACCATAAGGTTTTTTTGTAATAAAACTCAAAATTATAAAGATTAATCAGCCTTATATATTTTAAAAGGTTCGGTAGTTATTTAGGAACAAAATCAAATATTAGAATTCTTAAGGAACATAAACATCTTAGAAATAATCAGCATTTTCTAAAATATGTCATTATTGTACATTAGAAAAAAGTGTACAAAATATGGACCACATGGTTTTAAATATGGACCATAGTGAATTTGGTACTAAATTATTGAAAAAAAGATGTCAAGACTGTAGTTTTTGGTAGTTTTTCTCCCTCTGTTGCTGACAGTTTTCCTTAAATGCGGTATAGGCTGAAAAACTTTTGGCGAAAAATATGATTTAGATGATGTAGAGGGACTAACTATTGAATCATTCATAGTCAGTGTTGACTGTTGACACTCCTGGTTGTTGCATTTGCTTCATGATGTCCATCAACGGGTCTGGGGTGATGGTTCAATTACATATTAAGGTGTGGGAGATGCAACAGCCTTTGTCTCAGGTAAGCAGTTATCGGGTTCAGCTACAACAGCCCTTTGCTGAGGTATCGGGTTATCAGAAATTATATCAACTGGTGTCGTTATATCGCGCACTGGGCCATTAGAAGGCCCCTCTACTGCTGGAAGGTCTTCGTCAATAAAGCCATTATCTTCGAAGACGTGTCTATTAACGGGATATATCCCTGTGGCAAGAAAACCGCATAATGCAAACGCGCGCTTGCTTGCTTTAAACACGTGCTTTAATTGCATTAGCCATTGCCTCTTTATCCCATGTTTGTCTGTATTTGTAGATGTTATCCTTAAACAATCAAATTAAAATAAATTAAAATAAAACTGTTTGTAATATGGACCACTAGTCCATATTCAAAACATGCCGATGGTCCATATTATAATACACATACATTTTTAGGGTAATATTGTTGCTAAGAAAAATATTTAAACTATTAGATATATCAACTTAATATGAATTATTGTAAAGCAACTCACCTTTCCTCTGGTATAATTCACTTTTCCAAACAGTAATATTTTATGAAGTTATGAGCTTACGAAGTTAGGTAAAAAATTACATCGCGCGATGACAAAAACGAAAAATGGCTGCCGTTAATGCGTGCGCGCTCTCTGCCCAACGGCAAATGACTAGCGAGGCTCTGGTGGGGTGGAATTCAGTTTTCGGAGACCGATACCTACCTACGACTGATGGTTTTCGAGAAATGAAGGTAGTCCATATTACGGAACCAGTCCATAATTGGCGCACTTACTCTACCTACTCATGTATAGTTCATAGAGCTTAATTAACAAGTAAATAAATAAAAGCAATTCGAGTTAGTTACACCACCTTATAAATGCCTGTGCATTAAAGGCTGTACTTATTTTGATGTTTTATGGTTTGTTGGATTTGTATTCAGTACATTGATGAGCTAATAAAAAGTATAGCTTGAAAAAGAAAGAAAATTGCATTCACTACATAATAAAAGTAAAATATTTGTAACATAATATTTTGAATTCCTAAAGAGATTACATAATTGAAAAAAAATGAAATGAATTCCTTTTTCGAACGACTACCCATACGCCATCTATACGTTATAATTAGAGAACAAAATGAATTAAAAAGCGCCATCTGATTTTACATGAACAAGCTCTAGTACGAACTTTTAAAAGGAATGCTGTAAAACGCCATCTACCTACGACTTATTACCCACACTCCATGCTCCTTACATGTTTATGCTTTATGATTTTGAATATTTATGGCAGATACCTATAGATGGCGCTTTTATTATTTTTATATTTTGTTTCAACTTTACTTAACTGGATAACTACAATTAAGTACGATTACTACATATTATTGAAATTAAAATACTTATGACAAATAATGCTCTGTATTTGCCGTGAAATTAATAAAATAACGATTAATGAAAAGAAAAAATGAAAATGATCATAGCAGGACGGTATATTATAATGATAGAGCTTCCAATGTTTGATATTTTTTTTTTTTGAATAAAACGCACATTGTTTGAAATTAAATACCCAGGTATACCCTAAGATCACAACTTTAGTTTGGTTCACCGTTAAACTCTTTACCGATATCACTGATAATATTATAGGTAAGTATGCATTTTAATTACTGTCTCTTTTTTATAGAAAAATTAATAGATTCACTGCATGAAAAATGACAATATATAACCGTAATTTGTAACTTATCTATTATACCTAACGTAGAAATTTTGTTCCTGATTCTGATACATATTATTTCTCTGCCAGATTTTACTTACATAAAAAGTTATAGGTAATAAAAAAAGTAGGATTGCCAGTAAAAAAATTTCATTTAACGCGATGGAAAAATGCAAATCCTGTCATTTTGCTCAATAATAATAATTTAAAAATAAAATTTTGGCCATAGATACGCTTTAGTCGCAGCTTTCAGCTGTATTGCTTATTCTTAATAAATGCTTTATTCTTGGAAAATTGTACAACTTTCTTATTTGCTACGATACAACTTCTGAATAGGCCATGTTTGGAATAAAGCTTTCCATTAAGTTCCAGCGGTTTATTGTTTGATAGTAGGTACGCACTTTGTTTTCGTAATTTAATTCTTAGTAAGTCCAAAACTCAAAAGAAATTAAGTGAATTGTATCAAGTCAATTACTTAATGGTGCTTTTTGTTGCTAACCACACATTGGAAAACATTAAGCTTGAAAGGCGATTGCTGTCTTTACGATGTTGCGGTCGTTATACCAAGTTTTCCGAAATACTTATAGGTACATACGTGTCGTGAAGAAAATACAAAAATTTAAGCAATCAAATGCACAACTGAATATCTTTCTGAGTAGATAACTGTAATCTTGAAAATGAGATTACTTATTCTGAACAATAGCAAATTATATGGCGCATTTATTCAGCATAAAGCTTCAGAAACATTAGAGGAAGGCTACTCATTTAAACGACATTCTCTTTTCGTCCATTGTTTGACGTTGTAAGACTTAAAATGTTTTCTTCGGGATATATACGGCTTCAAGTTTGATTGAAATTAAATCGCCGCTCTCCTCTGTAGCCTCATTTGCATTTGATCCTCATAAACATTCCGCAATTCAATTTATTTAGATCTTAGCGCTTTTGGAATGCGCCTATAAGGAAAATTAAATCTACCGCTTCGTATATTTACTCAAGTATTCAAATTACTGCGATTGAAATTAGAAAGAAGTGAAGTCTTACTTTAATTGAGAGAAGAGGTGGATCTTTTTCAAACTCTCAAACTTAATCGTGTTTACCAAAATTTTAATGGTAGCCGAAATTTTATTTGTAGGAATCAATCAGCAAACTCATTTCGAAAATAACTCTTATGGCAGGTGCGTTCTATTGATTCTATATATGAATACAGACAGACTCTTTCATCTTGAATATGAAAGATCTCAAACGAATGGAGTGAAAGAAAAATGTAGAACGAAAATCTATTGTGAAGGTATGTTCATATATTTGATTGTAATGTGTTTGCTTACCCTTTACGAACTCGCTGACTGAACAGGGCAGAATTGTTTCATATTTTTGTAAACATGAAAGAAAAGACGAGATGTAATATTTTACATTAACTTTTTCAAATTGCTTCCCACGGGCTTTGTTTTGGGTATGTCTCAGGAGTCTGGACTGTTACGAAAGTAATATTAGCACAAAGGAAAATGTCACATTTATAAATTTCCAACGAAGCTTTCATCATTGTTAATAACATAGTCTTTTTAATATTACGTTACTGGCCCACAACGGCGTCATAATCTCCATCTTGTTTGAATAGCGGCGGCTTAAGTAAATTTTAAGTGCACGTGGCCTTTACATCTGGGAAAGTGGAGTGTTCGAGGCTCTCGTTATTTATATTTAAAGCAACCTGCTGTCGAGCTCGGACGGTCATTAATCATAGCAGTTTCCCCACTTTATTAACAAAAGATTGCTTGTGTACCTGGCTTATCCATTGTGCGACGGCATCGTTTACAAAACGGATAATCTTTAGTACCTATTCAAGAGGAGAAACGCGGAAATATTATCATGAATTTCAGTTTTGAGGGATAATTTCACTGCAGGAAATCAAAATCGTCCGTATCTTAGAATATGTACATACTCTTAACGATTTACATTTATAATAGTATGGAGTGTAGATAAGAAGGTGCTGTAATATAAGGTTTTAGAAATAAAAGACAAATTGATCAGTATCACAATTTAATGAACAAAAACATTTTTACGCATAGTATGAAGAAATTAGCGAATATTTTTCATAGTTATAATGTGGTACATGCGTTGTTTCCCTTATTTTCAATAACCTACAGTAAATAGTTTAAGAAAGTGCAGATGTAAAGATTAAAACGGTTATAACTTATATCGCTAGAATTCAAGTCCAGCTTTTTATTCTCTCTATACCTATTATAATTTATAACTCATAGAAAATTATTTCTCAATAAATAGTCGTATAGATATTAAATTTAAATAATTTTATACTACAATAATTGACAGCTAAATATGAAAGTAAGGTACATAATATTATGAGTGAAACCAGACTTAACATGGTATTACTTTTTGCCGCAGATGTTTCATTAAACGATTGGCCGAAATGGATTTGTGGTTAAAACTAAAAATACCTAGATCTATTTAACCAAGCAACTTAGTAATTATACTCAATACATATTTTAAACGATATATTTCTTCATTCCTTCTGCCTCCTGAGCGATATAACAACGCTATTCTCTTAAAAAGTGTATCAATATAGATTTAATTGTATTTTGGAAAATGACATTAATTTATTAGATAGATTGGAATGATTATCTCTAATATAAAGATATGTACGAAAATTTCAAGACTAGGTTTGCGACTAGATATAGCATCGATAGCATTTTTTTAATGGCTAATGCGTTTTAAAATTGTATATAGTAACTATTACTATGTAATTCTATGTAGTATGTAGTACTATGTAAGTAATAAAATTAAGGAACTGAGATGATACTAGATGTAGATACCAACTAATTTTACGAATATGAATAATATTTCATAAATACAAAGAGATCTTTAAGATAAATAGCAGCATTTGTATCTAAATATAATTTATTTAATTAAGTACAAAAATATCGCAATAAATATATTTTGTAAATATGTTTTTCAAACAATATGTTTGTTCCCATGGTTAATAATGTTATAAAAATTGATAAAATTATGTTTATCAAAACAAAACATAAACTTTTTCTATAAACTTGGCACCAATTGGAAATAAAATATTTACGTAGATAAGTACGTAATTTTAATTTATTTAACATTAAATATTGTGAAAAAAGTTTTTTCGTACAATTCTGAATACATATAGGTAAATATACATAATTGCATTAAAATTAATGACACGAATACGAAATTAAGAGTAACTGTTATGTCTATAAAATTTTAATTTTTGCTATGTGAAGATTGTAGAAATACTTACGTCAGGAAATTATAACTACAGGTAAATTAGCTTGGAGAAATTTTTGCATATGTAGTGGTGTGTATATTACTCAGATCTTAGAGCGCGTTTCCACTATATCGTTCTGGCCTATACAAAAATGTTTCGATATCCTAACATTACTATTTAATTTTATACTTATTCCTAGCAACACTTTTGTTTTCAATAAAAACAAGTTTTTATTTGAAAGAAAATGGTTTTGACTTTATAAAAAAAAATATATCATTCAATTTTACGTCCTTGAGCAAACGACAAGGCGACTACCGTGAAACAATAAAATATCGTGTCCATAATAATTTGTTTCATAATTAATATTTGACCATAATAATTACGAAACAAAACAAATAAATAAATCGTCACTTGATAGTGGAAAGTGGAAACACGCACAAAACCAGAATAAACCAGTTTACGCTGTCCGCAGGTGCCACGTGCAGTCGTTTGGTACCGTTAGAACATTAAGCACATTTCATTCAAAAATTATAATTATTATGTACGTAGTTTAATTGATAAATTTTGTATTTGTTGATTGTTGTTATTATTTGTTATTATTGTTATAATATTTGTTGAAGTGAATTACATGTCCCGCAGCCGGAGGCCCCAAATGAAAACTCAGATGTACTTAAAAACTACATTTAATAGCTAAAATGAGACTTTTACACCCATGTCTGCACGATGCAGACCGGAGTTAAAGAATGAATTTATACAGTTTAATAATTATAAAGACGTAAGCTTGGATGCTAACTAAGGGAAATCGCATCCACATTCTATTCCCGTGCGAACGGCGTATTCAGCAGTTTTGTATGAAGGCAGGGCCATAACTAGTGTTTAATTTGTGTGTAAGTGTTGTAACTTTATATTGTTAATTCAATATGGCTCCAGTGTTAAAACATGGTCGAGGCAAGCCTTTGACTTCTCAAACTAAAGAATTAAACTTTAAATGTCGTTTCTTTTTCAGGTTAGTAAATTTTTCATTTTAGTAACATTGTTAATGTAAAAGTTATATGTATGTTAAATGTGCAAATATTAAAATAAAGTCTCATCTTTTTCAGAGGAGAAACACATATAGTTTAATTTAAAATCCCTTATATATACAGGGTTACTTGTAAAACACCGGCAACCTCGCAGGACAAGATAGCTAACATCATAAGTAACAACATTTCGACTTTTGATAATTTGTTAGATTTTATTTTCATACAAAAATAAATATTCATTTAATTTTCCGTCTGAATATTATAAACTCTACGCCTCCCAAAAATTACGTAAACAAAAAGCGAACGAGAGGGGGAAGGGGGCGTCGCGTCGTCCATCCGATAATTAATAGAACATAGACTTACAAATGTAAGGAGAGTACAATAAAAGTTTAAAAAATCATTTAAAAATAATTTATTGCGTTATGCCAAAAGTCGTAGAACAAATGTTGTTACTTATGATGTTAGCTATCTTGTCCTGCGAGGTTGCTGGTGTTTTACAAGTAACCCTGTATAAAATAAAAACTAAAAATAAAATGTTGTTTTATTTTATTTGCTGACCATACACTACTACAAACGCAAAAATTTCTCCAAGCTAATTTACCTGTATGGGGCTCTATAATATACAAGATCGCAGTATTATAATTATCAAAGCCAAATAATAAATTATCGCTAGATGACAATCAGAATACAAGTAAAATATTTATTCTTAATACATAGCAAATATTTTAAAATGCAAGCCTATAATTAATTAGGAAGGTTTAAACTCGATGTAACAAGAAAATTAGGCTCGATTGAAAATGCAAGAATTTAATATTGTTTTCTAACCAGCATGCAACTACCTACATAATTGAAACCTCCACTACTGAGGGCTCATTACGTTACTCAAACAAAAATGACTCTAACTTACATTATGTATCCAATCATGATGTACTAAATCTTATATTTAAAAAATTGATCTGTCTACGAGTACATTACACAACGTTTTCAAATCGAATAATAAATTCAAGCGATATGCATTATGAATGACACAATAAGCCCCCGATAGGTGTTAAATCCGATAGCGCGATAAAGCGTAAATTTTAAAAATGTAAATCGGCAGTACACGTTCACATGTCGCTTTCCAGGAGGCCCGGCCGTCGCGTATCGACGCGTTCGATTAGCGCTATTTCCTCCTGCCCCGACGAGCTTTGGCCGGCGATATTAACCCTTTTATTGTCAGTCGGTCTTTTGAAGTCATCGTCCATTCTCAGTAGTTCGATTTCGACGCCAGTTTCATCTTTATCGACCGCTGTCCTGCTCGGATAGCGGTCTAGCTCCTGTCAGGTGGCCTGAAGTTCGGCAAGTTGATGTTCCTCCTCGTGCAAACTCTTTTCAGCGAGACGGAAGCTCTCTAGAAACTCGTTAAGATCGACCAGACCGTCCTTGTTGATGTCCATGAGCCGACAAATGTCAACCAATTGCTCTTGCGTCAAAGGGTTCGGCATGTACTTACCAATGAGTTGACAAGCTTCTGAGAACTCCTCGAGGGTTATGTATCCTGTTAATGATTAGAGAATTTCTAAGAATTTCATAGGAAGACAGGCACTAAAAGGATTTTAATTGAGTGAAATTAATTTATTGATTATTTTATAAACAATTTCCGTGAAAACAATTTTATAGGACAAATAATTCAGGCCTTTTGTATTGGAAATGTACTTGGAATTTTACCTACTTGGAAAATAATATTTAGTCTTGGTAAATTACATCGTCGAAATTACAATCGAGGGCGGGTTTAACGTTGTCAACTCTGCCTATTTACATAATCAATCCCTTTAATCACACACTGAGTTGACTAACTTTCATTACACTGAAATATCAAGAGTCTTACCCGAGTTGTCTTTATCTAAAATCTTGAATATGGCTTCCAAACTTTGCTTGTTCTTATACAGAGTTTCCACTACAGTTTGAGTGTCGGACTTTCGACCAAACTTCTGCAAACGAAAGAAGCATAATATTAATATGATCTGCAAACATGGAAGGAGTTAGAAAATTAATATCAAAATTCTACTTTAAATGACATTTATTATATGGGTCTTAAAGCTTCAATTAATGTTTTATATTTATGACCAATAAAATGCATAATGGCACCTGATAAGTGGTATCCAATAATGCAAAAGGTATATTGCGATACCAATCTTTATGCTCTTTTACATCTTTCATAAATCGCTCAGTTAACTCATTTCCTTTAGAAGCATTCAACAGTGGAAAATATTATAAATCTGGCGAAACGAATCGATATAAATGAGTGCTCTCGTAGCTCTAACTATAAAATCATCTCGACTCGTTTTTATCCATTGTTTTTATCAAACGAACATTAAAATAGATTATAATTGGTAAAACCCTTTTTATTTATACACCGGGAAACTTTAGGGAAAGCGAAGTTATTTTAGAATCAATAAAAAAATTAATTAGAATCTTTAAATTCTTGCTCATCAATCCCAGATTTGTCACTTATTAATGATAGAGCTGATTTCGCTTTTATAGAGAATTTTTATGTTATGTTATATATAAATTCTTCTACTAAACGTTTAGAATATTGTGTTATTGTGACAATATATTTCTGTTTTCCGATGAACGACTGTAAACGCGTAGTAATAAGTGAGCCATCTGTCAAGAAACATGAGATTCCACCAACGGAAAATACATTTTCCCGATCATTTACAGTCTTGCAGTGTGCGGGAAATTGTGGCATATATTGTTACAAATATATTGTAAATATAAGATTTATTATGTAACTAGATAAGTAAATTATACACTTAACAAAATGTCTGAAAATGTAGATATGTACCACGATAAATAATTACATTTATAACTTTGTCTTTGTTAAAGTAACTTTTTCTGTCTTCTTCACGCATTAATCACTGAACCGATTTGGGTAAAATTTGGTACAGAGATGTTTTGAGATCTGAGAAAAGACATAGGATAGGTTTTATCCCAGAAATCGTACAGAAACGGGAATTTATTTTTCTTAGACTACGCGGGTAAAGCCTCGGGCGGAAAGCTAGTATGAGTAATTAATCTACTCTCCATACCTATATTATTACACAAAGTCTCGCTAATGATTAGAAATAATATACCTTTGGCTCTTGATCTACTAGACTAAACAATAACATTGATAACACCCCACGCTAATCATAGCAACGTTTGGTGACGGGTGAACGTGTCATTAGTACAAACTACAAATGCTACAAACGTCGCGCGTGTCATGTCTATCGATCTTGATATTTAACCAAGAAGCTTATATCTAATACACTGGAGATTGCACTATGACCATTAAATTGTAACAAGGAAATATGAAATTGAATGACGCCTATATGTTTTTTTATCCCTTTCACACCTAACTTGGCAAGTTGGTGTGAAAGGGATAAAAA
Source organism: Colias behrii (assembly GCA_029959065.1). Taxonomy (NCBI): domain Eukaryota; kingdom Metazoa; phylum Arthropoda; class Insecta; order Lepidoptera; family Pieridae; genus Colias; species Colias behrii. The sequence continues at coordinate 6,305,812 of JARWMC010000005.1, read as the reverse complement.
AACATACAGGCGTCATTCAACGTCATATTTTCTTGTTACAAGTTAATGGTCATAGTGCAATCTCCAGTGTATTAGATATAAGCTTCTTGTATTTAACTAACGCCTTCTGATAAGTATGCGATAACAATAGGTATAATATATTAATCATAACAGCTATTTGAAGAAATCCGAACTGGACGAAATTTAAATGTGGTAGTTATTACTTAATTGTATGTGTAAAAAGAGCGTGTGAAACTTCTTTGACAAGATTCAAAGATAGCAAAATCGTCACCTTACTCCATGACATGGCGGTATTGCCACGTGACCTTGAAATGATACTCTTAGGTAATAACTCAGGCCCCGGAATCACAGACACAATAGAAAATCTATTGTGTCGTGGACCGATCGGGCCGTTCGGGGCTCAATGGGTTAACGCACCTAAAGAAGTTTCACTTCATAAATCATCAAAATCGGATCACCCAGTCTAAAGTTCAGAAGTCAAAAATAAAATACAGTTGAATTGAGAATCTTTTTTTGATGTCGGTGTATAATTTACTATATGTAAGAGCAGTGGTAGCCTATTTTTATGTAAGCCCTAAAACAAACTGAAATAAGACGACGAATAAAACACGTCGTCCCGTATCAACTTGATGAATATATTGCCACCATTTCATTTATACATAAGGTCCAGAGGCGGCTCGTGACAAAATTTTATGGGTGTTCACTTGAAATAAAACACTGAAAATACATGGTGTAAAGCAGTACAATTTATCAAAAAAATTACTTATAAAGAAAATGCATACGTGATACGTCTTTCTTTTTGGTGTGCAAAAATATCTATAACTTAAAGCGACAAGACCGATAGACGCCAATTGCAGTTCATTCAACAAATGGTACCGAGATTGTGAATGTTTTTTCATCTTGATTGAAAGATGAGCTAAGTCGTCAACGCCCGTTTCAGTCCAAGCACTCTCACCTCCGCCGGCCGCGCCCGCTTTAAATAAAAGACACGGAAAACAAAATAGTTTGTTGCTTTCATCACAACCACACAACCACGGTGTTTTCACATATTGTTCAGATTTAAACACACGCGTATATGTTTTCGTTTTTGTCGTACATTTTTGCGTTCAGGCCGTGGCGGTTCCTTAGCTTTACATTCAAGCCGAATTTGTAACGTTTTATCACACTTTTTAATGAACGCCACATTATAATTATTGTTCATTTTAACACTCACAAGTAATACTGATAACTACAGGCTATTTCAACACGTATTTTATAATTTTAATTAGAAAATTGCATGAATCGCGCGCGTGCATTGAAGTTGACTCGAGTGTTTGTTTATATTATAGAAGTGGTAACTGGCAACGTCGCGCGCAATCGCTGTCCTGCCGGGCGGTAAAAACGAACCGGCAACGTTTGCGGGTGCGGCGCGGGCGCTCCGAATTTTGCTACTTTTCCATAGAAAATCTTTTGTTTCACGCGCAGGGCTCTGGCAAAACCCTCTCTTTCACTCCTATTGGATTTCGTATTAGGAAATGTACTAAATCTTTTTTCATTGGAGCGCAATCGTGAGCGCTCCGCTTCGCGCGTTACATAATACAGTAGGTATTATACAGGTGTATGGGATGACGGAATGATGGATATATTCATTGGTATTAACAGTAGTTTTAAAGATTACGATTGATTTTAAATAGTAATAATTAATGTTAATAATTAAATTAAGGAGTATGATTTTATTATAATTATTTATGGGAGTTCACTGCACCAGCGCTCCTTAGGGCGAGCCGCCTCTGATAAGGTCCTGTAGGATAATTGCGAATAGCGTACCCTGCTGGCATTCCAATAGTGTAAAATGTAATCTTTGCAAGTAATTGTTACAAAAATAGTGTTAAATGATATAGGTAATAAGCAACCAAGCAAAAAATTATTATATACATATCTATCCGATTCTTATAATAAAAAAGAAAAGATTCTTTGAAGGGAAAATCACGTAATCGAAATTACTCTACATTTGCAATACCCTTTTGCATTATATTTCATTAGATACCATTAGTTCTTGATAATAATAAGTAATTATCTAGAGCTGATGAGGTGAGATAAAAGCCTTTATTGTACCTATATCTACTAGTCATCATTTCTAATTGGTGTGGCACATCAAAATGTTAAATAAATAAACTTATCATCATATTATTATAACTTACATTAGCGGACAAATCAAACGTATCCATGTATCTAACACGACGCGTGTCCGGGTCAGTCCTCACCAGCTTGTCTTTGAGCATTCGCCACGGCAACCCCAAGTGTGTCGTTTGTTCCATGGCCGTGCACCAGTCGCTGATCGATATGAAACCTAAGGGACATGAATATAGAATCCATTTTTAAATAACATTAGTACTTGGTCAATGCGAAATCTATTGGGAATAGATATCGTAATATTTGAATCTTTATATTTAAGTACAGTTTCATGCTGGAGTATGAATTTCTAGTAACAATACCGACATAGGAAATCAATGATTCATTTAAACAACAACGTAAGTATAAAATTATCCAAGCTCCCAAGATAGATAACTATACACTTATGCTATAATCTCATGAAGCGAAAAGATTAATGTGAGAAATAAAGTTATTGTAACAGTCAGCTAAAGTACAAGATTCACTTAAAACCTTAACGACTAAACTTCCTTAACGACGATTCACTAAAAGCTACGAATTACGTTGTAAAAACACGTAACCAAGCCGTAATACAGGGTGTCTCAAAAGAAAGTTTATATTTTGTGGATGAATAAAAAAAAAAGTAAGCGGTGTATTGAAAAAATGTTTATTAATTATTAAAGTGCATAATATGGGAATTTATTTCTTAAAAATAATATCGTCCAAATGCAGTCCATTGCGTTCACGGCACTCATTTAATCGAACAGTAAAATTACAGTATTTATGATAGCTCGGCAGGTAGACACAGTGATGGCTGCCATTTCGTGCTGGATATTTTCTTTTAAATGCTCTAGAGAAGTTGGTTTGTTGGCATACACTTTAGATTTAAGATACCCCCACAAGAAATTATCGAGAATAGAAATTAGCGAGGAATTATTGGCCCTTACTTTTTCGAAGACGAAAGAGGGCGTGCAGTTACAGTAAATTCAGAGCGATGGTAGACGAGTTTTTAGTGCCTGCACTGCAAAACTTTCCTGGCTATAACCAGAGAACATGGTTGCAGTAAGACGGAGCTACATCACACACATCCGATATGTCTTTACCTCGAATTCATGAAATTTTTCCGGGAAAATTGATCTCTAGGAGAGGTGATATAAATTGGCCTCCACGCAGCCCTGATTTAACTCCCATGGACTTTTTCTTGTGGGGGTATCTTAAATCTAAAGTGTATGCCAAAAAACCAACTTCTCTAGTGCATTTAAAAGAAAATATCCGACACGAAATGGCAGCCATCACTGTGTCTACCTGCCGAGCTGTCATAAATAATTTTAGTGTTCGATTAAATGAGTGCCGTGAACGCAATGGACTGCATTTGGACGATATTATTTTTAATAAATAAATTCCCATATTATGCACTTTAATAATTAATAAACATTTTTTCAATACACCGCTTACTTTTTTTTTATTCATCCACAAAATATAAACTTTCTTTTGAGACACCCTGTATAATATGTGATATATTACCACAGTATTACAATATTATTTCCTACAGTAAGGAATCGCCTTTGATGTCGCGCGATGCCGCCGCCAGCGTAGGTACTTACGCTGCCACACGAAAATACGCTAGGGTTGCAACAAATGGGAAATAAAACAATTGTGATTATTAATATTATGATGAAATCATTTATTCATATGTACATTCAAAATAATTGCGATTATTAAATCTGATGTAATTATTTGTTCATAAATATATAATTATAGATATTGCACTGCTAAATATTATTTACGTGGACACTTTATTTTTGGATGTTCTTAATTGTATATTATAATTTATAACATTTAACTAAGTAATGCATTCGCATTGGGATGTACAATCTGATTAGAAAATAATGAGGACAACATATACATAGCTTTGACTTTAATTCAACAGATACAATTAGGTAATACAATCTTTCTGAAATATTGTTTCCTTCTGGGATTTCAATGTAGATTTACATCCGTAAACGGAACAGTTTGTGCGCGCCATAATAGAATATGTAAGTACCTATGTATAATAAAATTATTACACAAAAAATACGACTGCGTCGTCCTTTCGCGATAGGTAAAGCAATCTCAGCGTGATTGCTTTACGCGGCCCGCGTCGCCCGACCCCCGCCAGTTCCCCTCCGTTTCTCTGCACAAGTACATTCGTCGCACTACTGTAGGAAATATGGTAATACTGTGATATTACTATCGTAAGACAAGAATTGCTGCGTAGACTGTAACATGTAAGCGGGGAACATTATTGATTTAATACTGTGATATTTATACAGAATAAACCACTCAGTGTAGGCACTGTCAATTAACTTGTAGCTACCTAATTGAAACTACACAAATCACACTCAGGAGCTATAATGACGTGAAATGATAACAGTGCGTGCGTCGTTTCGAACAACAACAAAACAATGGGTCCATACAAACTCTGACTGTACTCTGACTGTAATCTAATTTCCCATAAATGCTACGAGATAATTTAACAGATTTTAAACAAGAGACGTAATTTAATTTGCTATCTCAAGACATAGAAAATTAAAATATTATATTTGTGCAAAGGAACCATTGCGTTCGTAAAAGAAACTAGCATTGCGAACTTATAATTTCTATATTCACAGTAAAGAATTTTTCTCATTCGCAATGGAATTCAATATTGAAATTCAATTTTAAATTTATTGTACCTATTGTATTTAAACTATAATATATCGATATATTGTATGAAAGCATATTTTTCTGGATAAAAGACATAAAGAAAAAGAAAACCTTATTGGATTACATTCCTTTTAGCGTTAATAATGTTTTAATTAACGATCGGACATCAGATAAAATACTTCAATAAGTTTTGCGCAGATGAGTGACATTTCCAGATAGCCCTCATTAATTTTATCCAAAAGTTTCACCGTAATCAAAAGATAACTAATGAATTCAATTCCGAACAGACGTTTTGGTGAAAAATAGCTTCAGTAAAATATTTTAGTATGCTTCGCACGAGATATCATTGTTTATGGACATAATACGATAACATAAACTTTGTGTTTGTGCATAAAATACAACAACAAATATCCAAATTTTATACAAGCTATATTGTGATATCTCTCAAAGTTTTACTTCCTTTATAAGCTTGCTCGAAACAACTGGTACAAAAAACTCACCGGTGTTCTCTATGTCCATGCTTCTGAAGGTCCCTTCTAGTTGTCTTCTAGCCATAACTATGTGACTGTGCAGTTCTCTCATAGCTGATGATTCTACCAGCCCAACTCTCTGCCTGAAGGTCAGTCGTCTTGTTCTAGAAACTGCAGCTGTATACTGAACGAACTGACGCTCAAGCGCATTTCCTCGCAGCTTCAAGTATGCACCTTTATTCGATCCCAGTTCGTAATAGTTGGACGCCGAAAATATGGTGATGACCTGGTAAATAAGACATAATTTAACACTTACCAGAATTTCTCAAATATTTTTAAAAGATACCAAATACTGAAAGAAAATCTAAAGACTACTCAAAACATATTTAAAAATTAAAACTGATACCTCAATCGTATTAAAAGCTAACATCTCTATACAAACATAAATTTAATTGAAAAAGCAGCTAACAGTATTACTCACATTCCCACTATGCAGTAGTTCATAACCTCCAGGCTTACACTCGTGGCTTCTAACGATGAAACTAAGCTTGTTCTTGTGCAGGAAGCTCGCGGTGACGTCGGGCCCGAAGTAAGTGCCCGCACCGCGGAGCGCGTTCGCCACACAACCGCCCATGCTTTGGGGGTCCGACCACAGAATATCGAACACCTAGACGAAGAGATGAACAATAAAAAATATCAATCATTTATTTTAAGGTTGATTCTTATAAAACTTCCTTCTAGTAAGATAGTGTCCGCACCACGGAGCGCGTTCGCCACACACCGTCCGACCACAGACATACTATTGATTTAAATTCGAGTAAATAAGATATTTTAAGTAGAAACTTAATGGGTATCATTATATTTCCTTCTTTAATAATTTTCTAATTCAATAAATATATTTAAAGAAAATGTTTCTAAATTATAACCCGAATTTTGAACTCATAATACTTTGTTCTAAATCAGAACGATATTTAATTATATCTTATTTTTAATTATCTGGGTGAAATTTTACTCGCGTTTACTCCTATAATATTAACACATTTAAACATGAAGGCTTCAATAGCAGCCATATTTTATCATCGTAATTTGGTTGTTGAATCAACACACCGAGTTATAATATTATAATATGTATATGAAAGTTTTCCTCGTCATACTAATTCGCTGTATAAATTGGAGGAGAGCTCGACACACATTAATTACGTCTCACCTGCAACCATACTAGTTAAGGATTTTGAACAAAACTGTTACGTCAATTTATGGAACATAAAACATGTGTAGCTAAATTTATTTTCCTTCCTTTTTCATAAATGTTTATAAAAAGTTAATAGGTCAATAATACCTAATAGGATAGGTGGTACAAAAGCGTAATTGGAGAAATGCTCAATAAATTATGAATACATATACTATATACATACTATATTTCATTACATATAAGTCCGTCGGAACCGAATTGCCAATCTCGAGCAAAATAATTAATCGAGGGCTTATCTGAGCTTGTTCCATCATAATTACCACCGTGACGCATTGTTCAATTCTTGCGATATTACTTACGGATGATTTATAAATAATTAAAACGATGTGCATGAAAAACAAAACAATTATCTGGCTAATTATTTTCGTGATTACACGTGGGGTGCGCGGCCCGTACTCTTAAATGTAACTGAAAATGGCTATTCGTATTTCATGATTCACCCTCGCCAAATAGAATCGTGAAAAATGATTCCTCGATGAATGGGAACATGAATAAAAGAATAAATAGAATCTTTCTCGTCGCATCGTTAGCTTCACTCTCGCCATAAATACGTATATTTGCAGATATAAAACTTTTTTTCATTTCGGAAGTGTCCGTTATCAAAGTTTTTATGACTCAACATTAAAAGGCAATCGTATTTTTATATTTATGACATTAAAACATTAAATTTTGGTCACGTCTCTCGAGAACTCAATACTTTATAGCTTATAGTACCTACCGACTACGAAAATATTATTCACGAATCATATATTTATAATAATTCATAATGTTCTGATAATATTATTGAGCTGAAATAAATAGCTATTCCAAGGTTATTAATAATAAAGAAATTCCCCGCCCTAATATTAAATGAAATGTTCTAGTATGTTAATATTATGTTACATGTGAACAATTTTATCGATATTGATATTCATATTGATAATCATAGTAACCCAAGAAATAACTTCAGTAATTAGTTATTGACCCTGTATTGCCTAGAACTGTTTGTGTAGCAAATAGTGATGGTTTGTTTGACAGCAACTCGGTTACAGTGTGATTTTGATCAATTGAAGTGAAATGTTCATGCTATGTAGTTGTACTGTGTCCCTGGGAAATAGCAGACTAATTGTGACATAAACAATAAAGTATATCCATTATCTATTATTATCAACTAGGTGCCGCCCGCCCTGCCCTAGTTTCAACATTTAAAATATAAATTTAGCGTTAAATAAAAACCTTATTTATTTTATTGTTATTATTACGTGACCACTTACATGTGAATGATGTAATGTCTCTATAGAACCTATTAAATGGTAATTGTTATTAAAAAGTATATACCTACATACCTACAATTTATAGAAAGTATAAATATAAACGGAAAATGGAAAACAGAAATTATCAATTCAGTAAATTCAGAAATGATGTCCTCATTACCAAGAAAAGCGATTGCCATTGAATGTTAAATTACAAGATGAAGGCTAAAGGAAAAAGGAATAAAGAAAAAGGTATAAATTTATTTATAGTGTAAATGTGTGTCTTTTTGTGTTTTCTATTTATATCAATGTTGCACTATGTAGATATTTATAATTTGGAGGATTTCAACTGTCCATTACGAATATTTAAAATATAAATCTTAAAACTTTACATTTTATGCAAAATTAATACGCAAAACGAAAAGAGGTAAGTTACGTTGAAAAAGTTAATAACTTCTTATACTACTAGGTACTAGTCGTAATACCAAGTTTTGTTACGCTTATTTTCGTTTCCACCAGCCAACATTTCGAATATTCTAATAAGTTATTTCCCTAAACCCATTTTATTTCCATATCACAACCAGCGCTCATAGCTGGAAGATCTTAATCAACAATAATATGCCTTATTACGTAGGTACCCATAAACAATAAGTACGCGACGCGTTTTATTAATACCATAACATGCTCGTCTCTTGGGTGTAGTAAAACTGAATTATAATTTAATGGAAAATTCAAAGAAACATTATAATTACATAGCTGTAAGAATAATAAATTAAAATTTAATTTACCTAATGAAATGACACATCAAATACCTAGTCATATGAGGTATAAATTTATTTATAGTGGTCATAATTGTAACCCCTATAGAGCGGGTTACAATTGCTCGTAACCTGGGCATCGATTTCGACGCTCAGTTAAGGTTCGAAGATTATGTCACTAATTTAGTTAGTAATTGCTTTTATCGACTCAAAGTTCTTTACAATATTCGGCCTTTTCTGAGTGTCGATCTACGAATACGATTATGCGAAAGCATCGTACTTTCTAAATTAAATTATGCTCTCCCTGTTTATGGACCTTGTCTAACGGCAAAAGCACACCGTCTTATTCAGAGGGTCCAAAACTCCTGTGCCAGATTTTGCGTGACAATCCCACCCAGGTCTCACGTCACCCCTTTTCTTAATAGCATAAAGTTTTTAAAAATGAAAGGTCGGCAAGATTTATTATTAGCTTGCCTTTTATTTGATACGATCAATACAAAGCAGCCTGAATATCTGTACACAAAACTATTGTGGCGTAAGGATACTAAAAGAGGTGAAATAAGAAGTGGGACCCAAGAGTTATCAATTCCCCTACATAAAACTACCGCCTTTCGTGGGTCATTTAAATATAATGCGACGAAATGTTGGAATAACATACCACCTCCAATAAAAAAACTCAAATGCAAATCCAACTTTCGTCGCACTTACAAATCACTACTGCTTAATTTTCAATCATCTTAATTTTATTTCCTTTGACTATACGTATCCTAATTTATAAATTAACACATTATACATATATATACCTACATATAAATACTGATTTTAATTGACCAAATATATCTATTCTACTACTTGTATATTATTATTATTACACATTTATTATTGTTTTAAATTCATAATTAATTATTCTATTTTTATTATACTTATATATTCATACTTGATTGGAGGCGCAAACTATTCATCTGGGTATCTGGCAGAATTACCAGCGTTGTGGAGCTTGCTCCCACAACATTATGCTGAGCCAGGGCCTAATTGCAGCCAGTGCGCAACACACATAATACATTTGTGTACTTATAACTATTGTAATTTGTAAATTCCTTATTATTTTGTGTTATTTTATGTTTGTTTTCCCTTTTTTGTATCGTGTATTATTATGTATGTTCTGTTGGTTGCAATAAATCTTTTGTATTATTATTATGTTTCTCATTTCCATAATACTCGGGTACCACCAGAAGGACGGTACCCGGATCTTTGGAAGGCTTACGTGGGGACACGGATCCAACACGCAGAGGCCCTTTCGAGAATTTTAATGTGTTGTGGGACACCAGCCGCAGCCTGCCCATGACTGCACTATAGAGATACAGTCCTAGGCAGTCCGCGGCCGATGTAGGACTATTGCAGGGTATGGAAATTTAATAACTGGGCTATTATTATTATATGTTGTAAGTCTAAGAATTAACAATGTCACAAATTATTATTATTAAAAACAAGCAGTCAGCAGTCATGGATACAAAGTTTATAATATTTGCACGACCTAATTCCAAATAAAGCTCTACATTGAAATTTAATCATCTAAGGGCTGATTTTTCAATCCTTGGTTAAAATTTATTCCTCGAATAACTACCATTTAAAAAATTTATTCTTATTGCCCGTGTTACAGTATACAGGTGGTATTTTCATATTATCATGTAAAACTTTATTGGACGGGTAAGTTTTATCCAAAGATTGAAAATTCGGCCTTAAGTAGAATATCAGAGATAAAAAATTACTCGATAATTTTCAAACAACATTTTCCTAATTCCTAACGAATCAAAAATAAATAAGACCAAAAACCTACGACGAAATGGTAGGTATACCTCGCTACGATATAGAAGAATCATCTCACTGATTGACGGTATTCTTAAAATTAATTCCAGCCTCATTATGCAGTATAATGCCACCTCAACAAAAAGGCATTATATCAGTGGATTCGTAATTTGAAGGATAAGAATGACGTCTACGAGTCTCTCAGACACTGATGTCAAATACCCTGACACGTGTTTCGTTTGCTAACGAAGGTATGTCTGCGACGTGAACGCTGAACGCTGTGGCTGAACGCGAATAACTGACCCGCTTTTTATAATTTCTTTGAAATGTGTCATATTATGACTAGATAAACAGTAATAAGTGTTGGAATGTGGCAGAAAAATAATTTGCATCTAATTGAAATATAAAAATGTGTGCGTGTACTAGTGTACACACGTAAGAAGTGAAACTTCTTTATGACCTTATTTTGAAAAAAATAATTTACTATATGCAACTTTACAGTAATACGTCGAATCACGCGTGGTAGGGATAAGAAGAAGATGGCGCGCGATTATGAGTTTATACGATAATAATAATATACTAAAAATATATTTTTCTAATAAAATACTATTAAAGCATTATTGTAAAACATTTCCAACCTCATAGGTATACACTGTACTCTATATTTATGGCGGTACATATGAAATGGCACTCTGAGTAAAGTTAGTTATGGCAAAGTGTCTGTCACGGAGGACAAATTGCGAGAAGAATCTATCCCAAGAGGCAAGTTATTCATAAAGCTCCGTAGTCGCATTGAGCGACGCAACCTAAGTAAATCGTATTATGGCGGCTCTGAGATGGAGCCGCAAAAATTGGTTGACCGAACAATATCGTAGATTGAGTTACAATATCACAACTCACTTTGTTATTGAAGTATCAACGATTTTGATGGAAATATACAAGATAAAAACCTTAGCTTTCTTTTAATAGCTTTTGATTCCATACTGAAATCTTTTTATGAGCCTTAAACTTAGTTTATGTTTGGTCTTACCTATTTCTTTGATAACGAACATAAAAATTATTTACTCGAAAATGTATGATATTTTTTAAATTGCATTTTTAAGATTTAGTCGTTAAGAGATTAAAATAACATAAATATATTTTTTCAGTAACCTCTAATTCTGAATGTTAAAAATGTTGTGTAAGTCAACTGAGACATTAATTTCGCTGTTATTAACATACTTCGTAAAGTTATTTTTTCATTGGCATGCGTGATATCTTTGACATTTATGAAATAACATGTGAGTTGCGTGTTGTTTGCCCTATTTATTTAATAAAATAAATATTACTAATGTGTGTTTAAAACTTGCTGTAATTAGAAATTACTTTAAATTGCCTTTATATCAACTTATATGAAGGGTTTCTAATATTTCTAAGTTTTTTTATTGTAAACAAACTCAATCGCTTAACCGTATGAATTTAAATACATTTATAGTTAAGTTACTTTATTTTGCGTCCAGAGTTGAAAATATTCAAATTAGATTCTGGCTCGAATATCGAAGATTTCAAACAACTAGTATTTGGAATTCCATAACGAATTCGACATGTGTACCAACGTCCGTAGTGGATCTCCGCCCAACTTCCTGAAAAATATTCGGTGACAAAGTTATCTCTCACTTCTATACATTTTTACATAAACTTTATTTAAATTGAATATTTTGAATCATTTACCGCATATGTATGTAATAAAAATGGAATGATGGTTTTCAGAACCAAAAAGGATTGTCTAATCGTTTACTATTATTCCACCACAACCGAAATTTTGAAGTTGTACAGTCATTCAAAACTTTCTTACTTTAGAAAACCCATTAAACAATTAACGATGCTCTATATAGGTACATCGTCTGGGTATATATTACCTATATAGTTACGTAAATATCTAGTTACGGCAAGTTCATCAAGAAAATTCCATTAACATCCCGCTCGATATATGAGATGAAGTTTAATGTAAACGATCTCAGTCCTTAGATCTGGCGATAAAGAGAGATGGGAAAACGGGGTAATACTTACTTTTAGAGTAACTTATCTCACGAGCGTTAAGATTGCAAGTAAAGGAATACTAGTTAATGAGTTTCCCGAGATGAGACATCTGGGCGAAATGTTTTGTACAAATGTGAAAATTTCGAATGTAGCAAGTTTTTCTTTTTTTAAATCCTATGTCTGTTCAATTAAATGTGTCTTATGTATTAGAAGAGTGCCTTATTCATGAGACGAGACGGAGGACTGGAAACATGATACACTGATCGATTTTCTATAATGACCAGATTTTTTTGTTGTTAATTTTACCGGTGCACGGTGTTCATGTACGAGACTACTAGATTGTACATTAAACATTTGACAGTCATATTTTGTAATACCACTCAAGATCTGAAATAACTTTAGAAATAAATAATAATGATCACAACCGAGAGAGTTCTCTTGATTTCAGGTGTATTATTCATATTTCAATTTGTAGCCTTCTTAAAAATGCGAGAGACCTTTCGTCTCGAGAAGTGCCCCGCTTCTAAATGCCATATTGAAATAATATCTGTAAAAGCTAACGACTTCTGAGTTGGCAATCAAGCAACGTAATCTTGTTTATAGATTGATGAATATCTCAGAGGAGAACCAGTTAACGAGCTTGATTTCGTAACACGATTCACTGAACATAACAATAACTCTATTATAAACACCATGCATATACGTACAAGCAATATACATTTAAATAGCGGTGATTAAGTTACGTCAGTGGTGTGCCTATTGTATACACGAACGATTTAATTATTTTCATCGAAAAAGGATAGCCATCATTCATCAATAAAATGTGAATTGTGAACAAGAGCGATCGTATTTTATGAACAGTTCGAAACTTTTTGGGTTTGATGTGACCTTAATGTGACTTTTATTATAATAGGCGATCGAACATAGAAATGGAACATCAACGATTTACCAGGGAAACCACTTTGCGTATCAATTTACTTTATTTTTTCGACTCTTACGCCAAAGAAACTTAAATTCAATGACTATTAATTGGTACGAGTAAACAACAATGACGTCACAACAATGCGCTTAAACGATCCTATCCGTCATTTTATAGATCGCATACAAGAAGCTTATATCTAATACACTGGAGATTTCAGTATGAACATTAACTTGTAACAAGAAAATATGACGTTGAATGACGCCTGTATGTTTTTTTATCCCTTTCACACCTAACTTGGCAAGTTGGTGTGAAAGGGATAAAAAAACATACAGGCGTCATTCAAGGTCATATTTTCTTGTTACAAGTTAATGGTCATAGTGCAATCTCCAGTGTATTAGATATAAGCTTCTTGATCGCATAATATGAAACTATCACAATTCTACAATAACTTACAAAATTTGGCGACGGAATCGAATTTAGTTGGAACAAATATGAAAAATTTTGCAGTTGTGACTAACTTTATCCATTCAAGATAAGTTATATGGTAGTGTTCACTGTTTACAACTTACTTATCTGGATAAATATCTAACACAAATTTGGATCGATTCATAAAATTAAATTTATGTCAATCATATAATTACAATAGTAAAACAATTATTTAAAGTCTCGTAAAGTTTACGATAACGCGAGAACCATTACTGATCCAAAACCGCCGGTTTCGCGTGCCAACCCATTAGCAGTAAAACACTTGAGAATGGTATACTCAAGCTCGTCAAGCAATAAAACAATCGATCGATAGCCGAAACCGTTGTATGAATCTATACAAATATTATAAAGCTGAAGAGTTTGTTTGTTTGAACGCGCTAATCTCAGGAACTACTAGTCCGATTTGAAAAATTCTTTCAGTGTTAGATAGCCCATTTATCGAGGAAGGCTACAGGCTATATATCATCACGCTAAGACCAACAGGATAGGAGTCACGCGGGTGAAACCGCGGCACGTAGCTAGTGTATAAATGGCACCTCACCTGTTTCCACTCCACCTTGTCGATAGCTTCCGACGAGCCTTCAGCGACCGGCGGCCGTAGGAGCGACGCGTACTGAAAACAAACTTTGATCTCACCAAACATAAATTGAATTCACAAGCATCCCTATTATGTAAAACATCCACGTTCTTTATGAGAAAACATTTTTAAAATAATTCATCACCTTAAAATTTATAGACAGAAACAAATAAATGTATCACGCATCGGTAATTTATTCATTTATTATTTGAACGTATTTGTCTTAGGTATTTGTATGTATTTACGGGGACTTGAATCGATTCGTGATAGAATCATTCATTATTATCCATACTAATATTATAAATGCGAAAGTAACTCTGTCTGTCTGTCTGTTACTCAATCACGCCTTAACTACTGAACCAATTTTCATGAAATTTCGTATAGAGATATTTTGATACCTGAGAAAGGACATAGGCTACTTTTTACCCCGGGACATAGGATAGGTTTTATCCCGGAAATCCCACGGGAACGTGAACTATGCGGGTTTTTCTGTGACTGCGCGGGCGATGCCGCGGGTGGAAAGCTAGTAACTCTATATGTCAATCGCTGGATGGCGTAAATAATACCTAAACTCGAAATCAAAAAGTCCATTTATTAAAATGTCAAAATGTCTTCATCCCTACACGTATAAAATATAAACAAAACAAGTTCCAAAAATATTCTATTCGAATAGCACTAAATATTATAATTTAACTCACAATAGAGGCCAAGTTTTTCCATTCAAATATTACGAATTCGAAAAATTAAGTAAGTAACCATAAATTTTTTATTTTAACTAGATAATCTAGCTATTTTATAAAATTCTTGTTTTATGCGCATTTCCCAATTTCAAACTGAATTCGGTTTGTTTGGTAAAACATGCAATAGGAAAGTAGGAACTGTAAATTGCACGTCCGTTTGAGTGACAATAAAACGCAATGCCAATGAATGAAATGGATAGTGATAATACGCTGTGCTATTTCGTAGTTAAATGAAAAAGAATATTATTTTTACGTTATTAATAAAAACAAATAACAATTATCTTTAAATAATAGGACGTAGGTACCTTCCACGTATACTAATACAAACTTTAAGTTTTTGATGACAAAAAGATTATTTTCTTAAAACAAGTTTGCACTATTCATTGAGAAAATTAAATTGTGTCTAATTAATTTTTGTACCATAAATAGACACTTCATTTTTATTTGGAAATGAATTCTAAAAGATTAATGAAGTAAAAATGCGGTCACTAAAAAAATTACGAAGCTTAACTGTTAAAATATGAAGCTGCTTCTTTTTTCGATTGCGACGATAAATTTATATTAATTAAGTTATAAAATCTCTTGGAATTTACTGCCGTGGAGCTCTAACAGAAATCTCGAAGTTTAAAATGGCAATGCTCCAGCTATTGAATATTCATAAGGATAAGTTTAAACTTTAAACGCATTTATTCAGAATTATTTTCGTATTTCATATTTTGTTGTCTGTGCCTATTTTGTATACCTACGTGCCGGTGTCATATACATCACTTTGTACTTGGCACGAATGTCACGCAAGTTCAAAGGTGATATATTCCTATCACCTTCCTATCATATTCCTAAGTATAGTACAATACAGTACACAGACAGTACATTATAAAAATCTACTTAAACAAAAATTGTAAATATGTATATCTGTTTTATGTTAAAACAGTAAAAAATGAAACAAGACCAAATTTTTGTACGTAATGTCTACCTACACTTTGAAATACTGATATTTATTTCTACGTTGTTACAAAACTTTTAAGAGTTTCACCTTAAGTCAAGTAAACAGCTGTCCTACTCAATCTTTTTCTTTACAACATTTATTGATTTAATTTCGTACGCTTAACTTAAAGGTCAGTCTTGACTCTACGGATCCAAAGTTAGTTGACTTTTCGTATTTCGCAAGCTACAAAACATTTTACGAACTTCAAACTTCATATTTGGTAACTTTAAGGATGTACTAGATTGCTTAGTACATTTTCAATTGAATAAAGTGTGAAAGTGTCCAACTGCTTTATTAAATGACTATGCATGTTTTTTATGATAGAAAATCGTTTTAAAATCATTTTTGTCAATCTTAGTAATTTTATTATCTATAAAATATGATTTGACTTTAAATATAAGTTGCATTATTAAACTAGTTACGATAAAATAAAACTTAATTTATTAATTTAAATATTTTTTTAACTGGATTATTAAGCAAATTTTAATTTTATTTATTAATTATTATCAATCTTCGTATTTTAAATATGAACATTCACATACGTAAATAATCCAGTTCAAGTTACATTACTCTTATCATATCATATACCTAATCTCGAAGAAATAAGAACTAAAAGCTCGTTACAAACCCAGCTGATGGCTTAACATTAATATTATGATAACGAGACACGTCTTTCATTAGAATGATCTTACTAATATCACAAATACGTGATGACATGAAGTTGTGAGAAATTCACAAGCACTCAATTAAGCTCTTAAACTTTTCAGGTTTTAAAAGATGTATTTTGATAGAGGAAAAGCATTGAGAACAAAAAATACAAGTAATATAAAACTTTACAAGACCTATTATTTCCATCTCTACTAATGTTTTTTTTTTTTTTTTTATATATTTCAAGGGACTTTGTCTTTTGCTTAGCGACCACGTCGTCCCGTAAATTCCATTGACAATCAACATTTAAATATAAAAAAATATAAATACAAACTACAGTAAACAATACAATCATTTTTGTAAACTCTACTAATACTGACAGAATTCCAATAGTAATATTTTGAAACAACACTCATAAGTCGAGTTATGTTTGTTGATGTTTGCGCTCGCAATACTGAAAACAAACCATGCTTCATGCGAACTTTGTAGTAAAATATGTGTTACGATATGAATGGTGCAGGTAAGGTAATGTTATGACTGTAAGCAATATTCTGAACGAGCAAAAGCAGTTTTTAAAACAACACTCAAACTCAAACTCAAACATTTATTTATTCAATTAGATTTCTTTAAGAAGCACTTTCGAATCGTCAATACATATTTTTAACAATTACTACCGATTCGGAAAGCAGTATCTATGGAGAAGAACCGGCAAGAAACTCCATAGTTGTTCTTTTAAAATCATGTCAATATTACAATTTAATTTTACACACTTTGAAGGAATTAAACTTTTAAACACTTGGAAGGAATTTAATGTTTATATGTTTTTCAATTGGATCTCTCTTTGGATAATATTTTATATTTTAGACATCAGCGAAGAAAGATTGACATGGACGTAAAAATACTAAACACAAGACTTTTCCATTATACTACTATTAAATATTTATACAAAAAACTGTATTTACCTTATCTCTTTCCAGACTCTTCACCATATCCAAGTCAGTGGTGTCCGAAATGCCGCCATGTACCACAAAAACTCTATTGTTGATGATGGTGCCTAGTGGTAACCAGCGGTAGACGTTTTCTATTAGTTTCAATAGTCGCTCTGCATTGTGCTAGAGTAAAAAATAAACATGTTAAAAATACCTATACTAAACTGAAAAATAACATATAAAAATTTGTTTATTTAGAACTAAATTCAAATCATTTATTGCATACTAATACATTTTTACATACATATTAGCAACCTTATGCAGGTATTGCAATACAATAAA
This sequence comes from Colias behrii, assembly GCA_029959065.1. Lineage (NCBI taxonomy): Eukaryota > Metazoa > Arthropoda > Insecta > Lepidoptera > Pieridae > Colias > Colias behrii. The sequence continues at coordinate 6,287,831 of JARWMC010000005.1, read as the reverse complement.
ACTGCAATACCTGCATAAGATACCTGCTGTAGATAACTAACGTATGTCATCTAATGAAGATGTACAAATTACGGTGCCTAGTAATACTATTATATTATATCGTTCACGAATGAAAACCTCAAAAAATAGAAATAAAAAAATAAATTTAACTGAAGAGTTGATAAACAAAATAATTAATCTACCACAATGTTTAGGGTCTTTACCTTTTTGTTAGTTAATGTAAACTCGCTTGATAATGATTAATAACCCCAACGCGTGTTGGCATGATAACTCAACCTTATATCTAAACTTCAGCCTTTAAGCCTTAATCCAATATTAATACTTACAAAGTAAATGTGGCCTATTGGCAGAATTAATTCATAAAATAGATTTTTTTTTCCTTTCATGACCATCGTTTTGGTTTATATTATCTACATTTAGATTAATCATAGAGCCTTTAATCTAACTGACATGAAATAACAATAATAATAAAAACCTCAAAAGTAATTAAGATTAATTTTAACATAAACATTGAAATCGTTCAATTTGCTGCTACGTGTTCAGAATTCTACTCGCATTTAACTGTAACAGGACTTATTGGGAAAAGGGTATAAGCTATAATTGAGATTCTAACTCTTTAATTCTTATTTTATTATTATTGGAAGTATTACAAATACTGAAATTTAATGCACCATAACCAAGTGAAATGAAAATAATATAACAATACTGCATTTTTTAATACAATTACGAAAATACATTGCACAGACAATTGCAGACATTGCAATTACTTACCCGATATTTTTGGTTAACTTCTCGTATGAAGCCGTACCTGGAAAAAATAGTGAACTTACAGTAAACCATAAAAACAAAATAGAACTCCGCAACTAAGTTTACAAACTTGACCGTGGCACGAACCTCGCATTCATAATTAGGTCTTCGTGGTTTCCTCGATTGAGGTAAACTCCCCCGGGGAATGTGAGCATACAGGCCAACAACAGCAGCAACACTTCTAAACTCTTCTTGCCTCTATCCACAAAATCTCCGTTGAATATGTATGGATTTTCCGCCGAGGGCAACCCGTTCTGTGGATAAATTCGGCACAGTAAAAACGTCAACTGCGAATGCTCAAATTCAAATGAAGATAAATCGAGACGTATCCCAAGTGATTGATACGTTTTGTAACGATTGTATTCCATTACTATAAATTAAAATAAATGTATCGGCAAACACATTAACAATGATTTAATTGAACAATTAAACATATTTACGACACATTCTAATACATACGCTATAAAAATACTTCTAATTATTTAAACGCGGAACGCATTAGTTGGCATTAGTAAGAAATAAACCTCTATTACATAAGCGGCTTATAGAAATGTAAGATAAATAGCACCGCGTCATACAAACAATGCAAATATAATCAAGTTCAGGCCGAGAATCCTTAGAGATGCGAGGGTGACCCTGACTTATACTTACACAACACAACCGTCTAATACCAATCGATAGCTCTGTGTTACGCAATCGTTATCCTTTACACGAACCTTGTTATCCTCTGTCTGTATTACGGACAAATGCCCTGCTGATTGGAGGGCCCTTTCCCCGATTATCTGACGCGATAACTTTCCCCTGTCATGGGAACAACGAATTCCTAAATCGTTCAGCATACAAGCCTCAATATATTATCTAAATCCCTCATGTGCCTTTATCTGCTTTAAACGAATACGTTTCCATGCAACACTCGTATATCAAATACAAAGTAAATTTAAACCTCTTATTCTCGTACATTTTATTACGTGAAACTCATATTACTCCATAGACAATGTTGCGTATGTCGAGATAGAATCTAGAACATGTATTAATTTTAAAAGGCATTCAAATTACGTATTATTTATAGACGTATGCTATAATTTAACTTCATATTAATTCAAATATTTTCCATAAAACAGTTTGATACAATGTACGCTTGAAAATATATAATATCTGAAACTATTCATTTCCCTTTCCACTAGATTAAAGCGAAAACAATAGTAATTTATTGAAACAAACGTAACAGGCGGTCAATCAATCAAACAGTTGTGGTATTAAGATCGCACAAATTGGATGACGCGTACGCCGCTCCCTAATTGTTTACCGTGGCCCACTAGGTAGTCTTATCAAGTTTTGACGTCATGCCGTCCATAATAAACCCCCGCGATATAAAACGCTTTCGGAAATATCCTATTGTGAATTAGAACTATGACCGTGCTCTATCTGAAACGATGAAAGACAAACTAATTATGACAAATTTTCTATAGAAAAAAGAGACATATATTTATAGATAGAAGAGATTAAATGGGTTGTCCACTTTTCACGGCCACAAAATATTCAACCAACGGCAATTTAAAACATAGGTATTTGTATAAAGCTAATCGTGAAAATTTTTAACTAGCCAACTTCAGGCTCGTAAATTGGGCCCGGTATAGATTGAAAGGTCAACGGGTTAACGACACAATTCCATTTACTCGAAGCATATTTCGAAGTATTTTCCTCTCCTGTTGTTTGACGCCGCATTTCCTGTTACATTCTTTGAATAAAATGCTGTGATTGTGTCAGCGCGCTGGCATATTGCCACATAATGAAATCCCTAGAGACGCTCACATACGTTTGCTCAAAATCTTTGATGATAATTTTCATTGCCTTAAATTAGAATTATATAAATCTACAAATATGCATTATATTATAATGTTATCTAAATATTTTATTTGTTTCATCGAGCTTAAGCAGCTTAGCTCAAGAGTTACTAAATAGTTTGTGTTGAATAGGCTACATTACAGCTAATACTAGCTGAGTATCAATGGGAAATGTGAAAGAATATTTCTTTTGAGAGCAGACAAAATTGCGTGGGTCAGGTTAAATTCATAAACATATTCAATGTACATTATACAAATCTGTTTACAGACACTGTGGTATTAATATTAAACAAAATATTTCAAGTGGATTAGTTTGAACGTAGGTTTTAACGCCTACACCATTACTTTAGTATAGAACCGGCTAAGAACAAAAAGTTTCTGACACAAAGAATGTTCCAAGTTTAACAAAGCATCGTAAATGCTTGGCTGGCTTCATATTTTCACTGTGAAATTTTTCCTTGTTCATAATTTTCTACTTATGTAACAAAATAATTTAATAATTTAAATAATTTAATACGTATTTAACGTATTCGTGGTTTGATTTGGAACATACATGTTCACATTTAAATATTAAGTAGACATCGGAATATCGAATATGATGGCAATAAGAAAATCTTATGAATTTCGTGATGACACTTCACGCAAGATATGGGGTTTCGATCAGGTATTTCCATTTATTTAATGCGACATAATACAGCATCCCTTACATCCTATTCCAACCCTTGTGAATAAATCGTCGTCATATAAATATAATACGGGTTGTATTATAGACGCCCACGTTGATTTTACTATAAGAGTAAAAGACGTAACTTTGGCGTAAAATGTTAATAAAATTATGTGAAACCACTGAACTCATGTGAGTTAGCTGAACAAGTTATTTTTATTATAATCATGTATCACGGTATGCGCTAAAAGTTTATAAAACGTTATTAAATCTAGTTTACAACAGCGTTATGAGTTTGTAATTGGATTTCGACGATAACTCGTGTGCAAATAGATCGTTCAAATAGAAATTTATTGTAAAAATTGTTCGATAGCCACTCAATCAATAAACGGAAATGGCTACAGAAATACATATTTTATAAATGTAATAAAAGGAAACTTTAAACGTTACATTCGAACATTTCTAAACGTCTGATGAAATAGAATTTACAAACTCGTCTAACTAGTGACAGAAAATTCTAAGGAAAATTGTAATCATTTCCAAAAAAAATGTCTTGTCCTTAATAATAAAAATTTAGTTAAACAGTATTTCATAATAAACTTTTTTTCTATTTTCTACCTTACCCTTACCAAAAATAATAATGATAATCGGATTATTCCATTTAAAATATACGCGTTTACTCGAGAATCGCCTCCGTTTTGCGTGGGTCAATGACACATAATATTAATTAATATGAAGCACATTTACCTTATGAAAGATGACCAACAAGTCGTCCAACTTGCCGTGTAAATCACCGCAGATTGTGATCTGGCTGGATATGGAGGTTGTGGCCACGTTAATATTAGGCAACCTTTTCAATGTTTGAGCGGCCTCTTTCAGTATCTGCGCTACGTGCTTTGGATGTAAACGATGCTGGAAATTTTGTTCCCTTTAATATAAACTCATAAACAACGTGTAATTTACGTGACTCGAGGCATGCCAAAGAAAAAGTATTCAATTTATACCCACAGTAAAGTAAATAGTCCCTTGAATTAAGCCTAATCTCAAATGTAAATACTAAAAGCCAATGTGAAGTGGAGCGTAGGTAAATTTCTCGTATATATACCGACCTTTTTCTTTCGGAATGCCTCAATCAGCAGGTCAATATCTTTCCTCTTCAGCGGAAACTCGATATCTGGTCCACGCGAGGATTTCGCCGGCGCGGTTTCGTCCACGCCACCGCCTTCGTCAGACTCCTCAGAAAATACTTGTTCCACTAAAATAAACGTACAACAATATTATGAAGGGAGGGATAGCATAACATTTATCACGGAGATAATCCATTTGTGGAAACCGCAAACGACAGAGACAAAAGTCCCTTCAGTTACACGAGTTGTTTTATATGCAAACACCTACCGCAGTTGTATGTAGATTAAGTGTCCCCTCTGAAATGAATTTATGTTCGCTTCACATAATTCTACGGGATTAAACCAGGTATCTTACGGGGCTTCAATCTTCTTACCTAAATAAACGTTTTCTAAGGCAGTATATCCATTTACCTAATACGTAAACTCTTATATTTTTATTTGCTATTTTATCTCGACACCAAAATACACAAGTCGGTTTCAGAAATCGTGAAAACGATATTGAAAACAAAGACAAACAGTGTTATATTTTACTTATACCTCTACTCTACCTTCTAAGTTTTCAAAGCTGCCCATAAAACAATACATTAACATGACAATAGTACAATTTTGTTTGTACAAAAAATCTGTATCACGACATTGTAATAATTAAAGCCTAACACAAAGGACACGACATAGTACTTTATTACAATTAATATCGTGTGCCAAATGTGTTTCATTATCTCAATATTACAAACTACTGTTACGACACGTTGAAAGTTAATATTAATCTTAGATATTATTTTTAATGTAACAGCTATAAAAAGGGTTCTTGTTATTTCTTCAAACCTGCAAAATTCTGGTTTTGTATTACAGATGTATAAATATTAAATAATCAAGACCTAGTTTAAAACATATCACTAAGAGCCAAAGGTCGAGAAAGCCATAAAGACCATTATGCAATATAAAATGAATTGAAATCTGCAACGCAGTGTAATGTGCTACTTTTGGCAAATAAGGGCCATGAAGAAGTAGGTCTCTTCCGCTTTCTACATTTCCTTTAACTAAAGCTGCGACGCTGCGACAATAATTATTCTTTGATCTTGACAGACTATGCGTATTATAAAAATATTTAAATGAAGAATCGACAAATAAATTATTAATTAAATTCATTATTCGGTACACAATAATGAAATTAAATAATTTGCAGTTATTATTTAATGACTTTTGATTCAATATATAATTTAATGCTTCCCTTTTTTTTTTTTTTTTTTTTTTTTTTTTTTTTTATAGTGGGGAAATCTTCCAAAGATACCCACGGCCCCCGGGGAAGGAGCCGTGGGTTATGTCGGATTCTTACCGACTAAAACCCCACTGTGTTCCGTCGAGCCGCTTTAATGATGGGGCCGCGGGTATTTGTTAGAATTCTTCCGCGACCAAAAAAAAAAAAAAAAAAATGTGGAACGCTTCACGATTTTGCGTGTCATCCTTGCGCAGGGGCCATGCTAATCTTCTCTGTATCGTTCCAATTTTAGTATATGTACTGCCGAAGCGAGTACAATTTAATGCTTCCCTTAACAATACACCATGCATTGTGTATAAAAGTTACAAAGTATAAAGCATTAATTACAGAAAGCATTTTGTGGATCAATACACATACCTCTGAATTAGAAATGAAAACACTATTCCAGTTGTCCGTTAAAGGTCAAAACTTTAAAATAGCTCTTTGATCTGATTCTGTTTTCGTACTTTACCTAATAGGTGGTATAAAAGTTTAAAAGTGATTTTTATTTGTCCATCAAAATCTGATCATAACTCGTAACAGATGGCATGGAAGCAGACTTAACAACCGATCGAAAGGAACGGAGGTCATCCACAAGCATCCGCCAGTTTATGGGTAATAACTTCGTGAAACTTTATTAAAACAATAGTTCCTAGTATATGAGAATATCTGGGAGATGTGGGAACATATAGAGCGCAAGGATTTACCTATATTGGTTGTGGTTAAAGCAAATAATTTGGTATACTCACACACGGAGGCAGTACGTGATGTCCGTTCAGAGGACGGTCGGCCGGTGGTATCCCTCATGTGACTCAGCAACGCGTTGAAAAAGTTGTATAACTGGAAAATAGCACTCGTTTTATTTCCTCTGATCTCGAGAGGCGTGTTAAACTTTTCTTTGTAACTACTGTTAGGGGAGCTCAAGTAGGTCACAATGTTATGCGATTTTTACGATTAATACAGTAAAAAGTGAATAGGAGATAAAATATTATCTACACTTCTCTGATTACAAATGTTTTGAGTGATTTTTTATTGAATACACTGATATTTTAAAAAACAACAATAATAGTTACTCGTTCGGATTGCTGGAAAGATGCACCAATCAATATTCAACCTTCCTGTCATCTTAATAAATCTTTCTTATGTCGATGTTCTTATGCAGACTTTTTTTCTACTAAACAGTAAAGTATAGTATATAGCGTTCATTCATTATAACTATAATCTCTTTCTTTATAATCTGCGCCATTACAAATAATATATGTACAATCACATTCCCTCTGGAAATAGTTCAAAATACCGACATAAAAACACGGCCTACTATTCAGTGTGAAATACTTAGTACCTCTTATTTAGAACTAACTACTATGCCACACACATTACACTTTTTGACGTAGTGGCACGTAGTGGTTTGGACTAATTAATAAAAAAAACCTTTACATTCAATACGCAATTCATAGCAAAAACAGAAATTAACTATAATTACATCCCAAAGTAATTAATCAAAGTCATTACCTACGGCTTTTCGGTTCGTTTAAGCACGGCATAAAAAGGACCTTTACTTAATTACTGAGAACTTAACGTTTTTAAGAGGCCTACGTAAGACCTCCTTTGCCAAGTATAGACGACATTGACATACCTATATGTAATGATTATTAAATACGAGGATTTGAAACCTATTTAAATAAACGAATTATCCGTTTAATAAAGGTTTCTGTTATTAAAATGTATCAAGTACAGAAAGTATTAAATGAGCTCGAAAGAAAAAGTTCTGAAATGAGTTCTTTAGAAGCTTACATTTGCATAATAATTTTAATTTAATTTTCATTGTTAGGTTAAATGTCTTGTGTCTGGGAAATGTTACGCTAGTTTACACATTATCTTGTCATTTGTGCACTCGCTCGACTGATCATGCTCAATCATTATGTGGCCCCGACCGCCAAATGAATCACTCAAGCGTTATCTATCTTTGTATCTTAATTTAATTTAAGAAGTACTTAATAAATTTCAAGACAGGGATAACGCTTCATAAATGTCCTTCATCTTAACGTTTTCTGTAAAATGACAAAAAGGAATCTGAAATTTTATTATTTTAAATAGCCTGTAAATTTTCTTTATTGGTCATAATTTTGTGTTGAAATAGATTACATATATATTTATAGTTTCTCCACACGTTCGACGACATAAAAATAGCGTAACACTGAAGGTGTCTATTTCCGTGTCATTTATTTGATCAATATCTTTCCGTAGTAACGAATAGAAGCATTGAGGTAGCACTTTCATTAGTTTTATAAAAGCTTATACGATAAGCGACTCATTTATCTAACAAAACAAAATATTTTGAGAAAAAATTTTTTGCTAAGACTGAAAACAAATAACCCAGTTTGTAAGAAGGAAAATGTTACGCTGTACATAGAATTAAAAATTAACTTTATTAATGTCATTAGTAATAGCTATCTAAATATTAAATTAGTCGGTCGGTTTGTGGCCTTTCATTAACGAGGGATTTGGTTGTCAATTGAGTAGCCCCTTTTTTTTTTTTTTTTTAAGTGGGGAAATCTTGCATAGATACAAACGGCCTCCGGGGAAGGGGCCGTGGGTTATGTCGGATTCCTACCGACCAAAACCCCACTGTGTTCCGTCAAGCCGCATCAACGACGGGGCCACGGGTATGGTAGAATTCTTCCGTGACCCCGTCAGCGGCTGCCCGTCGCCGGGCCAAAACAAATTGTGAGCCAACCAGCTCTAACCTCATGGGGCGGCGTGAGCGGAACACGTCTCACGCCACCACATCTCTCCGGACGATGGACTAAATCCCCGCTCCATCGCCCGGCTCCCCTCGTTAGGGAGGCTGGTTGCGGCCGCGTAAATCAGCCGCAACACGACGACGGCGCCGGATCGGGTCCGCGTGAGGATCCCTCTCGCGGACCCGCTCAGCCTCCTCTTTCCGCGAGATCACGTCCTCAGAGAACGTGATCACCGCGCGCCAGGATCTGTCGCTGCCCACCATTGCACGAACTATGGAAGGCAGAGAGAGATCCGACCCGATGACCGCGACCAAGCGAGCACGAGGCTCGGCCCACGCGGGGCACACGGCCAGAGTATGATCTGCCGTGTCCTCCGGGCAGGCGCACCAATGGCAAGCCATGCTGGGCTCCCTCCTCGCGACTTTGCACAGATACCGCCCGAAGCAACCGTGCCCGGACAGTACCTGTGTAAGGCGGAAGGTTATGGCCCCATGCCGCCTGTCACACCACTCTCGCAGCACCGGTCGAATTGCTGCGACCGTCCGCTCTCCAGCGCTGGGCTCTTCGAGCCGGCGTTCCCACTCCCGGAACCGCCGTTCGACGGCCTCATCCCTCCACTGCTCAACCTCCTCATAGGATGGGTTGAGCCCAAGTAACTTGGACGCCGAGACGCGGCGATACACGTCCGCGAGCATCTCGGCGTCCAGTTCCCACGGTGGCGTTCCGGCCATCACGCACGCTGCCTCGAATGAGACCGTGCGGTACGCCCTCACTACCCTAAGCGCCATGACCCGCTGCGGTCTCCGCAGGAATGGTCTATTACGGGCATCTGCCCTGATGGGGGCCCCATAGAGGGCCATGGAGCGGATTACGCCTGTATACAAGCGGCGACACCCACCCCTGGCACCCCTAAGGTTTGGGAGCAAGCTTCCCAGTGCCCCGGCCACCCCAACAAGACGGGGGGCGAGGCGACGGAAGTGCTCCACGAACCTCCATCTGCTGTCCAGCACAATGCCTAGGTACCGCATTGTGGATCCAACCTTGATGGTCACCCCGCTAACCCGGATCTCCGATCCAGCGCTGTGTAGCCTTCGACGGCCGGGAAAGAAGATAGCCTCCGACTTCTCCAGCGCCACCTCGAGACCCAGCCGCCGAATGCGACCCACCACGTCCGCCACCCCCGCAGCAGCTAGGAGAGCCGCCTCGTCATACGAGGCACCACGCGCGGTCACCAGGGTGTCGTCCGCGTAGCAGGTTACGCCGACACCTGGGAGATTTGCGGCGCGCAGGACCCAGTCGTATCCAATGTTCCACAGGAGAGGTCCGAGGACTGAACCCTGTGGAACACCGCACGAGACCTCCTTCTCGCTCCACCCATCCCGAGTAGGATACGCCACAGCCCTGTCCGAAAGATATGATCGCAGTAGGCGCATCATATATTCCGGAACGCGGTGAAAGTGGAGCGCGTCCAGAATCTTCTCCCACGGCAGGGTGTTGAAGGCATTGGCGATGTCCAAGGACACCGCCAGAACAACCTCGCCGTTCTCAGTCGCGCTCTCCACAGTCGCCCTCACACGCGTTATGGCATCGAGCGTAGACCTCCCCCGGCGAAAACCAAATTGGTTGTTGCTGAGGTCCGGACCTATTCCCTCTAAATGGTTGACGAGGCGAGCTGCGAAAACGCGCTCAAAAAGCTTGCTCACCTCGTCAAGCAGAACGATAGGCCTGTAAGCAGTGGGTGAGTTCTGCGGGCGCCCATCCTTCCTCAGCAGGACCAAGTTCCCCGTCTTCCACCTGCGGGGAAATTGGCCCTGCCGAAGGCAGGCTGAGAATAACTGCTCTACTCGGGGTCCGAGAGCCTCCATCGCCAGCACCCAGGCTCGACCAGGGATTCCGTCTGGGCCTGGGGCGGTGTTCTTCTGCTTGAGTCGCCCCACCGCTGTCTCCACTTCGTCCCGGGTGACATCCGGAACAGATACACCTGCAGAGTCTTCCTGTTCATCAGACGTCGCCGCCGTTGTCAAGGCATCTCTTCCCCTCTCTGGGAACAGGGTTGCTACAATCTGTTCCAGTGCCTAAGCTCTATATTTATGTGAAATTCAATTAAATTTTCTTTACATAAATTATAATTATTTTGTATTGAAATATTGTGCTATTGAAATACTTTTATACAATTGCCTGATTATAAAGGTTATCCAGCCATCCCTATATTCAAAATGATTTCCTTTCTCACATTTCATAAATTGTTTACACATTATCTTTATTGAGAAAAATTTTGGGAGCAAATTCAAACGCTATTTGAATAGTTAGTATATGTTTATTTTTTATATTAGTTTTGATATTTTATTTTGTGTATCTAAAGTAAAAAGCTTTACGTGAATAAAGTAGGTAGGTAAAATATAACCCTGCTATTTTAACAGTTTTTCAATTCAATATAAATCCTAATCTATTTAGCTATCTTGAAACTTGCTGTAAAACAAATTACAAATCATATATTTAACTATTAGGTACTACATACAGCTATTGAATTATTATTTTCTACTTGTTAAAATTAAGTCGCCGCCATACTTTCCCTTGAAGCTCTATATATTACAGAGATATTTAGATAATCGTGTCATGTTTTAAAAAGCACTTGAAACATTACGTGTGGATTGCATCACTCACGCTTCCAACATTATCCACGACACGTACAATATTAATAACAATGCTTTACTGTGGTTTCATGTATAGTAACTTTGACATAGCGTGCACCTGTCTCGTACGAAATGTACGAGATAAACTGATAGAGGTTTTTATTCTTACATGTACATTATACGTACACATTTAACACACATAACATATTAAATAATTTATCATTTATTACAGACTTACAGTTACAAGAAATATAAGTGTAAGCTTAAGAAAAGACTCTTTACAATTTAATTTTATTGCGGCGAAATTATCGCATTGCGAAACAGCCTTAAATCGATGTTTAGTCTACGTTAAAATCTATTAGTTTAAAGTTACCGTGAAAGCTACGTTTTTGAATTTGTCCAACATTATATTAACTATTAAATTCAGACAACAATGATTATGATTGTGTTGTATTGTAAGCATGTGTGTGTGTGTGTGTATGTGCTTTGTCATACCTTGACCTGATCCTGTTCGCCAGCATATTCAATACTTTGAAAAATTGTCCATGTGTATCGTCTTCTAACTTCCATACGCGCCAAATACCTTCGATACCACTGCTGTATTAAAATGGCTGCCTTCATAGCTTCAAAGAAAATGTATAAATTAATGCATTGAATAGCTCTTTGTACAATCAAGATTCAATGTCCTTACGCTTAAAAGGTGAATTTATACGATAGAAGAAATTTTATTTTCCTATTCGTGTAGCATTCGCAATAAGTAGGAGCTTGGTAGGTGGTCGTAAAGATTTACCGCAGTACTAATACAGCATTGAGTACTGCAAAATGAGGTTGCATTTACTAAGAGGTTTAATTTCTTACTGAAAGAAATTTAAAACTGTCTTGGGAACTTTGTCAAGCATTACACGTTCGTAAATTATGTTATAGTTGTGTACATATTTGACTCGATTGTATTTCATAAAGGTAAATCAAACATAATTTAGGGAAAATAAAGAACGCGATATTAATTCGTGACTTTATAAGCATAAAATACTTACAATACTAAAATAATTTAAATCTAACTCTCTAATAGCTAATACAAGTGTATTGTGAATATACATGGCTTAAGCTATTTCCAGTGTCAACCTAAGCCAGGTCAGGTCAGGCCGTAGAGCCAGTAAGCTTAACGCGTTTGTCATCATAGTGTTAATTAAAAGTAGGGCTTGCAACAATACAAAATGTTATACATAGAATACTATAAATATCCTGTGAAGAATACTTTCAGACTAAAATTGCAGACAATTCGCGAGACGAGTAAAGTTGTAATAATTTACAATAGAGAGTTAGAGTCGTTACATTATTCACGTTTAAAGAATACTCTCTTTAACGTACAACGATATGCAGTATAAATTATTTTCATACGTTACTGCACTTTCATGCACGTAATATTGAAATAAAATGTGATTACCATGTATAATATACTAGTGGTCCGCCCCGGCTTCGCCCGTGGTACATATTTAGTATCCTATGTCCTTCTCCTGGCTCTAAACTACCTCCATGCCAATTTTCAGCTAAATCGGTTCAGCCGTTCTTGAGTTATAAGTGGAGTAACTAACACGACTTTCTTTTATATATATAGATATGAAGTAGTGGATAGTATTAAATAAAGTTCTGTCTGAATCAAAAACCCAATTATTAAACAAATTAATATCCATAAATTACACGCACGACTACGTGTGACGTGAACGTATATTACAGATTCACAATTCCATCGGAGCCGCAGCTAATGAGGTTTAGTTTTGCGAGGATTAAATGCCTCGTATCAGAGCGTTCCCTGCTTTTAATTCAATTTCGGCGCCGACTTGTAGGCTGTATAACGAACTTTCCGTTTCGCATTCGAGCAACCATCCCTTTAAACAAGCATGGGACATGGGACCAGAACTCGCTCTAAATCCAATAGTTAAATGCAAACTGAAATTTCGTGTTTAATTGGAATTCCGAAAGAGTGTTTGTGTTTCGGAAACACGCTGACTTACTGTTAATTATACAATCGTCTGTATGGATTATTATAATATCTCTCTCATCAAGATATTTTTCATGATTAAATTACTTTCTTTACCTTGTAAGTAATATAGACATTTTTGATGTTTAAACGGCCGATTAATCAGTTATTTGTACAGTACACAATATTTACTCTACATGTACGTAAATCTTATTATCCCTAACATATCCCAAATACCTATGTTAATTTATGTCCAAAGGATTTAACTCAAATCCAATTAACATTCCTTAAATATGGTAATGATGTAGAGATTCTACTCCATTTGTATACGAGTACATTTATAATGGTTTGCGTTAATCTTGTCGAACGGACTTTGCATAATAATTCATTAAATTATTAGAAGTTATTACGAAATGAAAAAATAGCATGTGAGATAAATGAAGTGTTTTCTATACACTACTTCTCATACCTCTACATTGTATAAATTGAAAAAAATATTTTATACATCGCACATATTAAAACTGCTTCATCAAAATCTACATTATTTCGTCACTTTAATACTGTACAACACTGTAGGTACAATCGTAATGTTTTACTTACTTCTTTCTGCCTTCGTCATGCTGACATCGTCTCTCTTCCAAAATCTCAGGAAAGGTGCAAGGGCCTTCATCGTGCATTCACCACTAAGGACCCTTCTCCCCAACTTCTTAGGTACTTCTTGTTCGATTTCTGAGCTCCTACAGGACGAAGAGTCGTCGCCCATAGACCGCGTTCGCCGTCCACTACCAAAGTTGACGCAACCACAGCCGTTCGTTAATGAAAACATGGCGGGACTCTTGTCCTTTTTATACTTTTTATCTCTTCTTTTCCGGGCACATCTTGGTGTTTTTTGACGTGATTTTGGAATGGTTGTAAGTTGTATATCAGTAGGAAATACAAATAAATGATTCAATCATGTCCCAGTCTTGTTTGTCCAGGTCGCTTTTACCTGTAAAAAGAAAAAGCTTTAATACAAGCATCAAATTTCCTTTTCAATACGAAAAGAAAAAGGTATTCTCTCTGTTCATTATGTTATTCAAAATGAACATTCACTTGGGTCGAGCGAATATTATTGGTTTGTATTTACCTGACTCTAAGCCAGTTGAGTAAAGCTCGTGAACCCGATTTACTTTATTCCCAAGAGCTTAAAGAGTTTCCGTATTCACAATATTTTACTAAAATATATTTCCTTTCATACAAGCTTTCTTGTGTGTGCGTACAAAGCGTATTCAGACGAAGTAGTAAGCAAGGAGATGAGAGAAAAGTCTATTAGGTATTGTTTCAAAATGAAAATTGCTTTTCTATTTTAGAAACTTTAATTTCTGTTTTTGAAGACACTAAAGCATACAAATGAGATTAATATAATAACTTTAAAGCGAGTACCTATATTATGTTTATACTCAGTGTTAAAGGATTTTCGTAAAAAATATTAATTTTCGATATCATTTTTAGAAAATATTTTCTCATAAACATATTTCCACGTTCACGCGTTTGAAACATCTATACCATTGTAGACGACGCGACCCTTCCAGGCCAGCAATATCCGGCTTTGGAAGGAAATTCAATCATTGACAACAATCAAGGACATTATCATCAAAAACATCACAAAAACATCTTCAAAAATAAACTTATAAGTATCTAACAAAAAAATTAATTTTTATTGTCCTATATTTTAGATTTCCTATAAGCATTTATTCCGTGTGAAAATAATAATTTACATTGTAAATGTATTGTTAGTTGTTAGTCAAACTGAATTCTATTTTAGTAAGTAATGTTAGTTTTGCTTTCGTTCTTATTTTCACGGACACCTTATAAGGTAGAAGCCTCCTCTCTCCTTTTCCTATAAAAACTTGTAATTCAGAGCTGGTAACAATGACTAATTCGCATGTACTCTAGGTTGTTAACAATGTGTCACTTATCCATATTTATCCTTCAATTTGACTTATTTGATTTTTACCCGAAAATACTTTACATGTAAATTGAATTCCAAGCGCCTCGCTAATGGAATTCCTATCATATTCAGATTGGTATGTGACATTTGCTTTGTGGTACGGCTGAAATATTATTTCTTTTATCATTGGGTGACTAGTCAGGTTATGAAAATTATTACCTAGGTACTTAAAAGCCGAATTTAAAATTGTATCCAGTATCCACCGCTTATATAGAATAACACATATTAACAATATTTCTTAATTATCTACATATTATTGTGTTTGTGAAACAATGATTTACCAATTTTCCAATTAAAAAGCATCACCTACTTCAGAACAAGTAAAAGTCAATTCAGATAACTAAATAAATTAAAACAGAGCAGCAAAAGAAGTTTCACAACTTCTTGAGTTTTAATTAAAAGAGGCGAAAAGGTGTTAAAGTCCATTTCAAGAAAGAAGTCCCGCGGACAATTATGGAACTAATTTAACAGATGGGGAGATCGGCCAATACATTACATATATAAATTTTTTTATCTAAATATTCGAGTCGCAGTAGTTTATAAAATGAAATTAAATGAACGATACATAATTTCCCTCACAGATTTCCCCACATTTAACCCTGCCAACATTATTACGCGCGCATACAGCGCTGCGTCTGCGGGACTTCTTTCTTGAAATGGACTTTATAAAACTACAATGTCTAGAACTTTTCAGATAAAAACTTTAGCAATTTTCTTTCTAATCAATTTTGAATTCGATAAATCGTAAACTGCTCTAATTGTGATTCAGTATTTCCATCAGTTTTTTGAAAGAGAGCAGAAATTGAATGGATTATTTTCATCCTGTTCAATATCAATTACTTTCATATTATATCTATTAGACTACAAGCCGGTATAGGAAAAAAATATGGGTCATTAGAACCACCAGGTGACCTATCTAGAACGATAGAAGAGCATAAAATAATAAGATTCAGCACTATGCCGTCACTTGTAAGCTGTCCAACTGAGTGCAGATGAGAATTCGAAAGTACAGGTAGACTCGGTAAATTTTGGTCATATATTTTTGTACGGCATTCTTAACCACCGATAGATCCATTAAAAATAATAAGAAAACGCTCAGTGCCGTACAAAAATGGTGGTCCACAAAGTCGGAATTTTTATTTAATTTCATAAAGTTGGTTAAATTTGGTCATTTGACCATGTACGGCATCTGTGTCATACTATTTCAATACTGCTTTTAATCCATTATTCCGCAACGCCGTACAAAAATCATGGGGACAAGGGGAAAAAATCGAGAGTTGCAATCCCCTCTCTTTCCCCACTCCAGGGGGTCATTTGACACAACACGAAATAAATTTATTTTTAAAGTATTTTATGCATAGATAATTTTTTTTCATATGCCGTACATTTTCGTTGGTTCAAAGGGGAAAAAACTGAAAAAGAAAAAAATCCATATAACGAAATGTTTGCTTTATATTTTGATAATAAAATATAAATATACATTGATATTAAGAAGCTCGAGGTGGTTAATTATCACCTTGGAAAGTCGGAGTCAGGTGGAATGGACTCCGATAAATTGATGAACTAATAAAGAAGCTATGAACGAAAAGATGTGAATTATATGCAATCAGCCCATGAATACAGGTAAAGTCACAAGCAAATGCTAGTAATACTATATACATATTCAAAATGTACAAGTAAAGCGCTTTCAAATGATACCAAACACGGCATATTTATCTTAACTTAATTTTTTTACTCTGTATGTTTTGTCCGCTAGAGGGCGCCACATTAGATTTTGTGAAACCCCATATAGCCTTTAGCTAGCTGGTCGCTGGTTATCCAGTGAACAATTCAGACGCTTCTAATGATATGCCATTTGTCGAATTCTGATAAGTAGTTTAGAAGTTACGAGGGAATAGATGAACATACATACATGGCCTGTCAAAATCATAACCCTCCTTTTGCTTTGCCGTAGTCGGGTAAAAATATGTTAATGCCGTACTGTATCAGATGGCCATAAAGTACCCTTAAAATTGTAGCGTCGCTTTCATCAGCCTAAAAGATGTGGTCTGCACAAAAATGTACGGCATCGTTTTTTCCTAATTTATCTATGTTAATACTATTTAAAACAAGGAATAAAGTGTAGAAAACTATTATATTTCATTAATCTACGATGTTTAAACTTTTACAAAATTTCAGTTTTTGCATTTCTCTATAACTTTTTTTAGAACGGTTTCTTTTGAACGGCAATACTATACAACAATTGAATTTTACAATATCATGTTAAAAAAAAAGTTCCCGTACAGGGTCAAATGAAGAATACGATGAAATTAAGATGATTATTGGTATACATTTAAAAGAACAATTATTTTTTGACGGCATTGCTTTTAATAGTACTTTTGAGTGCTAGATAATGTTTTGGAACCGAAGCCGTACTTTGTCAAATGACCCCCTGGAGTGGTGAAAGAGAGGGGATTGCAACTCTCGATTTTTTCCCCTTGTCCCCATGATTTTTGTACGGCGTTGCGGAATAATGGATTAAAAGCAGTATAGAAATAGTATGACACAGATGCCGTACATGGTCAAATGACCAAATTTAACCAAATTTATGAAATTAAATAAAAATTCCGACTTTGTGGACCACCATTTTTGTACGGCACTGAGCGTTTTCTTATTATTTTTAATGGATCTATCGGTGGTTAAGAATACCGTACAAAAATATATGACCAAAATTTACCGAGTCTACCTGTACTTTCGAATTCTCATCTGCACTCAGTTGGACAGCTTACAAGTGACGGCATAGTGCTGAATCTTATTATTTTATGCTCTTCTATCGTTCTAGATAGGTCACCTGGTGGTTCAAATGACCCATATTTTTTTTCTATGCCGGCTTGTAGTCTATATGTATTTCATTAGATTATAGAATGTATATCTATAATGTGAAATCTTAAATTTAGATGTTTGGAGCTCTCTAGCACGCGGTTAACAGGCTTCAATTAATTATTATTAAAGCTAAAATAGAAATAGGTACGTATCGAGCATTTCTCCAGCAGTATTCGATTAATAATAAAATAACCTAGTCAATATTATAGCTTAGTATGTAGATATTGTATTTTTAGTTCTATTATTAAGGAATATTTAAAATATAGCATGATTTAGTTCGAAGAAATAATTATACTCTTTATCATCATCATCAGACCATAATATGTTCTCACTGACCACTGTAGAGACACGGGCCTCCTATGAAAGTTCTGGGGCCATAATTATCATTGTGTATAACATAGTAGGTACTAGAACCAAAGTTCGATCGCCAATAGATATAACTAAAAGGATCTCAATCCAGTAAGAGTTCTCGTTTGACTACTTGCCGGTAAATACAATGAAGCAAACAAACAAATTTCTGAACAAACAAAGATCTGGGAGAGGCCTACGTTCAGCAGTGGACGGGAATAGGCTGATGTGATGTGATGAAACAAACAAATAAACTACACGATACACATCACGGTTTAGTATATTGAATGAATAAATGTAGAAACCCATATAAATTGCTGTTTATAAAACAAGAGAGCTACAATTGAACCATTACGGATAGTGCTCGTAAAACACGAAACAGATATATAGATCTAACTGCTAACTCAAGCTCATAATCTGCCTTCACGCTATTCTTACACAATGGGAATTAACTATAACGCTGTTTTTTGGGTCATAAAATATTTTAAGCTGAATGTAAACATCATTTTATTGATGTGTTTCTTACAGCGTAAACACATTTAAGTATTGTACTTTCTAAACAGTCATTAAAAGACGTTTATTGAATATGTTGTTTTACTCACATTCTAGAACTATTTTTATAAATTATCACTTTTGGAACTAGATGAATTCCGCAGATGCATGTCACACTTGTTAAATTGATATACTGAAAATGTTTCTTTACATAACTAGAATCGTTTGTCAATAGTCAGTACTTAGTCCCTACCAGGCTTGGAACCCCATACAGGCCCATACCACACCACCGCGACCGCTTCATTCTTTCAAAGGTGTGAAAGAATGAAACACCTTGTGACGATATTTAAGTATAAAAGCATGTCGACCCGCTCTTTAAAATGAAAATCTGGAACCTTATTTATTTTTTCTTCAAAGTTTTAAATTAATCCTCAGTGAATTTCAACTAACGTTAAGTACATAGATACTCCGAAATTAAATTACTTTAGAATGATTTTTTAAACCTTCAATGTCTTTTTCATTTTAACGAATTTAATGTTTGATTATGAAGGCAAAATTGCCGCCCTACCTTTGGTTGTGAAATAAATAATAGTGAAATAAATAAGAAATGTGTTCGTTCAGTTTGGTTTAGTCTACAGAACAAACGTCTGACATATTGACGGCTAACGTACATAAGAAATCACAAGTTTATGTTCATTTCAACTACAAATAGCAAATACTGTAACATCATCACTCTATATTTATTCGTGACTGTTATTTTTACGATCTTTGAAGAGAAGATTCATTAACAGTCATAAATAACATCTGTAGAAGATTTGACTGTTTCATATTCGATTAAATGAGGAGGCCATATATTCACGTCGCGTCTATTACTTAAATACATAGGTCAAAGGTTGGAGCAAGTAAAATGTAGCGACAATGTAGTTAGTTGGGAAATATCACATTCACATCTATGGATTCATTTGTCATTAAGGCACTATTTATACTGTAATTACTTTATATTAATAGAAATGTGAGCGATACGCAATGTACCTAAAGAATAAAGTGAACTTCTCATAAAAAAGTTTTTTAAAGAAGTATTTTGAATAAATTGTTATGAAAATCCATCCTATTCTTTTCAAAGTAAAGCTCATATTATGACGTAATTCTGCACATAAAATTCAAAAATTCAACACGAATTACCCGAAAATTCAAATAAACCCAACTGGACGACTTTCCATTGGATGTCAACGCATGTCTGAATAGTAGATAAATGAGCTAGGTATTCTGAAATAACTCAACGGAAATAGAAATCTAGTTGGTAGATCAGTACATACCACAAATAGTAGCAAGATCTAAATAATATTGTTAATATTAATAAGCATTTTGTCATAAAAATTTACTAATGCAATAGACAAAAGCAACTGAGCAGCAAAAATATTGCTGAAATGTTATCGATTTAAGAGTAGCTATGCTGCAGTAATGCAGAAATAACATTAGTGTCAAATTTAATTTAGTAGGTGTGTACTTCAAATCTTTAACAAATATTTCTCATAATACTCTACTCAAATTTTTCAATTACTATTTCACGAGCTAACAAAAAAGGATTAAAATTGTTTTAATGTAAGTAGCTATTGTGTGTATTGTCCTTTCTGTTTCATGGAAAATCATAAATCTTAAATCTGAAGTTTCTATACAATATGTATACCCTTAGAGCATTAATGCTTTAATGCTACGGCCACACTACCTTACCGTCTACCGGGCTGTTACCGCAATAATTATGGCATTAAATTACCGTCTAAATTACTGCATGAACTGGTGTGGTTACACTACAGTTTACCTAGATATGTCGGTAATTATTGGCATTTACCGCAGCAAAAAAAATATTAGTTAATAATTAATATATAATATGGTTTCTGTAATAATTCATCAAGGATTCTTTCTTTTTAAAAAGGATTTTTTCTTTTTCAAATCATCTATTGTACTTGGAAATGATAAATTTTGTTTGATCCGACGCCACGCATCATTGTGTACACTGCGATTTTTATAGTTCTTCTGTTGGGTATCCCCAAGATCCCAAAGAGAAGAATTCCAAGAATTCCAAAAATTTGCGCCATCGAGCGCTTTTTCATTTGACCACTCCATGTCGGTCGATACGTGCGTCGCCGGTGAGCTCATATTGCACACTGAACAAACGGTAGTGTGGCCGCATACGCAATAATTACCGCGGTAATCTTCTTTGATGTGCGAAAGAATACCGCCGCCGGAGCTATTGCCTACCGCCATTTGTCATATTGATTGGCATGGCCATAAGTCGTGGTTACACCTAGGTGTTGTTAAAGTTGTGGCAATAATTATTGGCATATCACGGTAGTGTGGCCGTAGTATCAGTGTATACCCATTACCCATTACAATAATATATACCCACATTACATTTGACAAAACAGCTCTTTATAAATAAAAATAATAGTGTCGTTTATTTGAAGATTTACCCTTTGTTTTAGTAAAAACCCTTACATTCATCTTCGTGTCGTGAACAAAGTAGACGAGAAACATCTTCATGGACATAAATTGTAGCACTTTGTCCTGGAAAACCGTAATTTGTTTACAAAATAGAAGCACAAAGTTTGAAGATTATGTTGTTTTACGCTACTTTCATCGTAATAATAACGTTGACGAGACACAATTAATTTATTTCATTTTAATTATCTATACTTTAATATTATAAAGCTGAAGATTTTGTTTGTCTGTTTGAACGCGCTAATCTAAGGAACTACTGGTTCGATTTGAAAAATTCTTTCGGTGTTAGATAGCCCATTTATCGAGGAAGGCTATAGGCTATATATCATCACGCTAAGACTAACAGGAGCGGAGCAATGCTGGTCATACATGTTTTTTGAGAATGGTTTAATTAATTTATTAAGAGTAGTGTTCCGTGTATGGTAAGAGTGTGAATTTAATGTTTGATATTTTGTGTTGAAGAAGTTTTCTTTGAGCAACTGAAATTCAAATTTATAATTAATTGGCAGGACACTGCAATGTTTGAATAGTTTAGGTACTTATGTCATTTTTAAATTTTATTTTTATTTGCGGCGACACAATTTTTTTGAGAATTCGAACTTGTATGTTCAGAATCCTTTGCATATATGTTTTATAAGTCCTACCATAGCTACTTAGGCCGTATGATATTATAGAATCAGCGAAAGCATTGTACAGCAACAGTCTTGTTTTATATGGTAATCTGTTTTTAATAATATACAAGACTGCCAGAAAAGATCGAAGTTTATTGCACACCTTTTCAATGTGCATCCTCCAGTTGAATCTGTTATCGATTATTACACCTAAGTAAGTGTAGGAGTCGACAGCCTCAACAGTTTCACATTCGCAAGTTGTCGCACGTGGTTTACAATGCATACACTTATGCGTATGATTTTTTATACTTTGATATAGATTACCGTTAATGTGGGGAGATTTGATATGCATTAATTTCGTTTTGCGTGAATTTATTACTAATCCAGCATCATGACACCATCTGCACAGGTTATCGAAGTCATCTTGAAGCAAATTCATCGCTGTGTCAACATTTTTATGGGATACTAAAAGGCATGTGTCGTCAGCAAATTGAAATATCATGGAGTGTTCTATTGCTTCTCCCATTTTATTTACGTATGCCAGGAAATGCAAGGGGCCCAGCACAGAACCCTGCGCTGTTCCCATGTCCACCTTTGTAGCATCACTATACGTACGACCAATTCTGACAAAGTTGTTGCGATTTTGCAGATAACTTTTGCACCAAGCCAGTAAAGTACCGGCCAATCCACTATCCTCCAATCTATATATTAGTTTCTCGTGATCAAGGGTTTCAAAGGCGCGGGAAAAATCAATAAATAGCACCAGAATGTGTTTTTTTACACGCTTTATATTAGCTTCACCTGTATGTTTGTTTGTTTGTAACCGACTTCTTTGGGCGCGATTTTGACCCACTTTAAACGGCCAGATTTCGTTCAAACTTTGTAGATTTATTGAGGACCGATGACAATACAATAATTTGATAAAATTTTCTATTTTTTAGTTCGGTTTTCTATGAAAAGCGTGTTTTTTAGTTTTTTTAAACTATTATTATTTCGTTCAGATTTAAGTTTACGGTATCAGTAAAGTCTGATAGAAGGGCATTGGTGCTTTTTCCAGATTGAAAGCCGTATTGATTAGTAGAGATTATATTATTATCATTATAAAATTTATGTATTTGATCACTAATAACTTTTTCGACTATTTTATCAATTGACGAGAGTAATGTAATTGGCCTATAGTTCACAGGGTCATCGTGCGTCCCTTTTTTAAAAATTGGTCGGATACATCCTACTTTTAGCTTATTTGGATATTTACCTGTCTGGACCGAGATGTTTATTAGGTTAACTATAGCAACAGTAAGATTTTCTGATATATATTTAACGTCCACATTTCTTATTCCATCTATGCCAGGACTTTTTTTATTGTGTAGATTTTTAATTACACTGGAGACCCTATTGTGTGTTGTTTTTTGAAATCTCATACATACATTTGGCGGGACATTTTTAGACTCTTTAAATAGGCGTTCAGTGCAGTTTGGAATAATATTTTTTATAGAGTTATAAAATTCAACGGAAAATTTATTTGCAATTTGTTTCACTGATATATTTTGGGCTTCAAACGCTTTAAGTATTGAGTCATCAATACTTTTTGACTCCCTACCACATATGTTATTTATTAACTTGCTCGGATTGCCGTAGTTAGTTTTTATTTTATTTTCATAGTATTTATTTCGGTAATATTCAAGTAGTTTATTAGTTTTATTTCGAACTTTAATATACTGAAGTCTGAGGATATGATTGTTTGGATCAGCTCTCCATTTATGAAATAGGTAGTCGCGTTTTTTGCACAGTTTACTTAAGTTTTCGTTCATCCATCCATAGTAGGGAAATGCATTACAATTGTTGTGTTTTTTTTATTATCGTGTTCAGTTGAAGCATTTTTGAAGTGTGTATGTATGTAATTATATATTTCATCTGGGTTCTTCATATGGTTAGTACATTCAAAATCTATATTTTTTAATTTTTCAAATTGTGTTCGAGTAGCTCTATTTGGTTTTGTATTATAGCGATGAGCTAACGTGTCTGGATATACGGATGCCATAATTACAATTTTGTGATCAGCTAACACCGTGTCAACTGCTGCAGTGTATGACGTGTCGTCAGTACGAGTGAAAATGTGGTCAATGCAAGATTTTGTGATTTTATTATCCCTAGGTTCTATGCGTGTGTAGTTTGATATGCCACACATTAAACCAAATTCGGAAAGCATGTCAAGATAATTATCACGTGTATCGTTTTTAGTCTTTCAGGTCAATATTAATGTCTCCTAAAACTATTACATCTTTGCACGTACTTTTGTTTACTGCTGATAATAGTTTGCGTAGTTCGTGTATAAATTGTGTTTTATTTGATGATGGTGGTCTGTATATTGCAACGACTTCAGTAGATTTATTACCTAAACTTAATGTTCCACATAAGTTTTCAAATGTATTACTAGGTACAGTTTTTTCCGTAAACTTTAAATAATTTCGAACATAAACCAAAATACCACCGCCTCTCGTATTATCACGCAATTTAGAGTACATTACATAGCCAGGTATATTAAATAGGTTGGAGACCTCGGTTGATATAGAACATTCTGATACAACGATCATATCGAATACAAACATGGAGGAGCTTGTTATTTGCAAGAGTTTACAGAAATTTTTATACATGGAGCGTATGTTAACATGCATACACAAAAATTGATACTTCGTGTATGGCAACTTGTTCAAAAAACATTCTATATCTATACAATTCAATATTTCTGTTGGGTTGTTATTACTAATATTACACGAAGCCATAATAAATATAAGTCAAACAGAATACAACTAAAAACTAAATTTAAATGACAAGTAGTAATATCTATTTTAGTAGCAAATCAATATCACCTACAGAACGAATTATATGAGGCTTATCTCCATCGGCTTTCTTTGCAAATATTCTGCCCCTCTTAAGCCACACGTATTTGTAGGTTCCGCGTAATTTGTGTTTAGCATTATACAGTACCGTTTTCATATTTGGTGTGAGGGCCTCACGTATGTAAATACGTTCTGCAGCAGTAGAAGTAGTGCACGTTGGGAGCTTCAGGTCCTTAACAAATATTTCTTTAGATTTAGCTGCCGCAACCCACTGATCACGCATCTCGGGACTTTTTAGTTCTATAAAAATCTGTCCTGGTTTCTCATTGCGTCCAGGCATTCGACGAAGAGATTCTATATCTATGACCTTGATGTCTAGTTTATTTGCGATGGAAGTAGCGATAGATTTGAGATTTTCTTCCGGTAGTTTGGGAATACCCGCAATCTCTAATGCATTACAAAGGCTTTTTTGCTCAGTATTTTGGATGTGCTGTTCTAGGGCGGCCACACGGAGTTCTAGATTTTTATTTTGGTTACATAGTTCCATGTTACGGTTTACCAGTTTCTTTATCTTAGTTTCTTGAGACTCCAATTTAACTCCCATTTCAGAGACTTCATCAGTGGCAAAAGTGAGAGCCCTTTGAAAATCCTCGAGTTGCTCCCTGATAGATTTTTTAATTTCTTGGCTTATATCATGCCGTAGCTTTTTGATGTCCACACTCACTAATTTAGGGTTTTCGTCTCCATTGTCTTCATCCTCACTTTCTTCCTCGGGAGTGAAGAAGGAGGAGCGATTAGAAATGTTCTTAAGGCAATTTTCACAGCTCCATTCTAGGCTATTTGAAGCCCGTAGAGTGCTCAGTTGCTTATTATTTAATTTCGCACATTCCGGAGTTGCATGAACAATTTTAGAGCATCTACTACGTTCCAGTCCAGGTAGTTTTCTAGTTACATTTTTCAAACATGTACTACATTTCTTCACAACCATTTTTAGATTTCAAGTATAAAAGAAAAACTTATTTTATTGATATATAATAAAAACAGTACTTCGTAATCGATAGGGAGTAAGTAGTAACTCACCGCTTCTGTTTCTTTTAATCTTTGGTCAATAAACGCTGTCACTGCGACGCTCTGGCGCTGACCGCACGCGATATTCGCCGTATTGCCGTGAAGCGTTAGGATTGATAGTCGCACGGTGCCGCACGCGAGTTTACTAATACCCTTCACTATTTTGTTCTATTGAAACACACATTAATAGTATTTAACTTGATTACGTTATTATAATCACTTTTGATACACTATAGTAATGAAGTATATCTTTATGAACACTTTCGTCGATATTTATACTGATAGACAAACGTTTTGTTGAAGTTATAGAAAATAATTCACAGAGCTACTTTTATACGACGTAAACAGTTTAACCGATCGGGCAAAGATGAGATGATGATGATTAAGAATTATAAAACAAAAACGGTTTCAAAATAATTTTATTAACTCAGGAGACTCTACATTTTGAGAGTATCTACGTATATGAGAGGTCTATATTCTTTCAATTTAGCAAAAATATCATAATTAACAATAGTTTAATACGTTCTTGATAAAGTTTACTTTGAATCTATCTATACATATAATAAATCTGTAGAAGGGTCAATTCTGTACATTGAAAATATTGAAAAAATAAATAGCAGGGGGTGTTACTGGATCGATAGCAAACCCAAATATGTGATTAAAAAAATTTTTGTCTGTCTGTCTGTCTGTCTGTCTGTCTGTCTGTCTGTCTGTCTGTATGTTCAGGCATCACGTGAAAACTAACTGTTCGATTTCGATGAAACTTGGTATAATTATACCTTATTATCCTGGGCATAAAATAGGATACTTTTTATCCTGGAAAAATACGTAGAAAAAAATAAATCTTAATTTTTCAGTTTTATCCATAGACGTTGTTCTGTAGAACCGAGAACACACGTTGCGTTAATTATTATAGGTATTTGGGTCCAATAGATATTTATAAGATGTCATTGTCAGAGTTACTCAAAATGGAGAAATAAACCATCCACGCGAAGACCGACATCCGCGCGGACGGAGTCGCGGGCGGAAGCTAGTTTTAAATATAATTCAAACTTACCTATATAACTATATCTACACAACATGAAATTGTTTCTCTACTTTTATAACAAGGTACATTTTTGGTAAACTTAATATTACATGAAAAAAAAACAGAAAGGTATATAACCATATAAAAGTGGTACAGAAATTAATATAAGATACCAATATGTTATACGTAGGTAGGTAATAGGTAGGTAGCTACGCCAATTAAAAAAATCTCGTAACGTACATATCTCTATCTAATTGGTTTTTTGCGAATAGAAACCTGAACATTCAACGTTTTATCTTTTTCAGTGCAGCGATATTGTCAATAACTTATTTTGTAGAAACTCTCAATCTTATTCTGCCATTCATTAAAATTGCAGGAGTCATAAAAAAAGCAAAACAGTGCTGAAAACTTTCCTTCTTATATCTTTTCGGAAGATACTCAAGGATTTTCATTAGTCATTCTTCAATACTAATTGTCACCGAAAAGCACGGCAAAAAAAGCTCGTTAATATGCATTTCAATAAATTCGAATACTCTTTTATTTATTAGAAGCGTAAGTATAATATAATTTATAATAATTTTGACTAAATTATAGTTTTATTTAGTATAAACGGGTAACCTTTTTAAATTATTTCAGCAAGAAAGCACTTTCATTAGTTTATCACTACAGTACAATAAAATATTTTTTCACGCATTCGAACACGCCCAGCATTTCCCCAATGATTTGGCAACTCTTACTCTCCTAATTTTAAATTATAATCTCTCTGAGTCAACGCTCTCTTGGCTCTAACACCAAAAATAAACCCCTCTCGAAGACCAACGTTTCGTATTAACTGCAATCGCACAACAATCGGTATGCGCTGAAGTCACTTTTCGAACAATTAGATACATAACTAAACATTAGGTAAAAAATGGCCAGGTGCCAATATGTATCGATCAGTTGGCCTGGTACCTTAATAATTATAAGATGAATATCATTTAATGAAACGGGATGCGCACGTAGTAAGAAGTATTTGGCAATGACTCAATAATTTTCACTTTTCAACGAGCGAACGTATAACTGTTTATTTACGTTCCATTGATTATTATATTAATAAAAGCTATTAGTTCTTAATTGATTGATAAATAAATTCGATCGATAATATTAATAGACCTTTTCCATCGTTCAATCGCGTCAATTGAAGAAGAATTTCTGATATTCAATTAATATTTATTACTGAACTTGACTTAAATATCACCTTCAATAGAGCTGAAAGATTAATAAATGCCAGTTTTTTCAATTTAAACGTAAGAAATAATTAAAAAGCTGCCCTTACAAAGTAAACAACACATAATATTTAGGTTTATAGAATACCTAGGTACTTTTCTAATTTTCTTAATGTTTGTTAACATCAATTTTTCACAAAAAGAAGAGAAGCAAAATTGGTCTCTTTTTATTGTCAAAACATATCTTCTGCCTTTTAATTATGTTACCTACGTAGTATGCTGTATGCATACTCTGTTGAATGAGTATCATACGTGAAAATAATGTAGATACATATATGAGAAAAAAATGCAATAAATTTTATATCATCTAATTCGCAGTTTTATTTCTATCGCAACACCTACTCATTTCAATTAAGCAATCGAGGTGCCGCGGACGTTATGTATCTGTTTTATTTTTTATATGAGAGCTTTAAATGTCAATGGTAATTAACTAAAATTCTCTAACATACAACAGCACTATACAAACATTCATCACACAATAATGGTTGTATGTCTAATCCTAACGAGGTGTTTGGCAATTGTTTCGTGTAGTTACACTCCAAACAAACAACGATTTAGGGCAAGCGCCCGCCTTTAATTTATAGATGACAAATTCTATTTTGCGCTTACAGCGGCGGAACGATTAATCAATTTGTATTCAATCAATTCATGAAATAAACCATTCATAAAACAGTGAATACATAATCTAAAATTAGATAGGTTTATTAACTTTTATTGAAGGTTTAATGCCAATCAAATAGGTATATTTAAGGCTTATACATGCGCTAATAACCTTGACCATACTTGACGGATCTCAAACCTCTCCCGCTGCACCTTCTTTTTTCCTCGCATTTTGTATTTAAAAAGATACCAATCAGTGAAACAAAAAATCCTCGTCAGGGACTGTTGTGTAACTGATAATTTATTAAACATAAAATTTTCAGAGCTCTAAGTCAGCAGGTTACGAAGTTTATAGAGTATTTGCGGAAAAATCGATGACCACGGCACATTTTTTTTCTAGAAATCTATTAACTTTGGAAAAAATTCCTCGCGAGCAATTAAAGATCAAAGACCATCCTATTTTATATATTTTTTTCGGTATTGTGCTTTATGTTGTACCAGACTTTATAGAGGTTGAACATAGTCGAAATTGCCGGGTAACGCCTTAATATTAATTATCTATGTCAATCAAAACTGAAATATTTTATGTAACCTATTTTCAGTTTTAATCTATACCTACTAATAGTTCAAAGTTGTAGGGTTTGTTAGATCTGGTTGAATTGGCTTTTCTCAAGAACGATTGATCCGATTATGAAAATTATTTCGCTCATTGAAATTATTTTACATCTTCCTGAGTAACATCTCATACCTATATATATTATAATTGTGCGAGTATGTTCTTGTATTTTCTTCAGATCGCAAAGGAGCGATTTCATGTTACAGTTTTGTGCCTAGACTCTGAAGAGAGTAAAGAGAATAGAGTAACCTAGACCAAGGCTACCGCGACGAAACATCTCATTCTCATGGGAACTTTCTTTGGCCAGGCGTGTAAAATTGCGGATAACACCTATTTTTTTTTTGCTTCATTTCATGCTCGGCCGTAGCCAG
Source organism: Colias behrii (assembly GCA_029959065.1). Lineage (NCBI taxonomy): Eukaryota > Metazoa > Arthropoda > Insecta > Lepidoptera > Pieridae > Colias > Colias behrii. Next base: position 6,258,187 of record JARWMC010000005.1, on the reverse strand, counting down.
GGTGAACAGCTAGATTCATTAGAAATTACGGAGAATTATTTACTCGCCATAGTACATTCAAAATGACGCATCTGTGTGGATAAGCCCAGCAATTAAAAATATGGAGATTACAGACAGAAAATTTTTAAACCGTCATAAAAATGTAATCCTTTACACAAACATTGACGAAATTAACCCATTAAACATGATTAATAAACGTGGTTATACAGAGTTTGAAATAAAAGAAAGAAGTAAAAATGCTGACATCACGACGCGGACGGTCCACAGACCACATCCATCTATCATAACAATATCATCGTGAAATATTTTTATGTTGGACTATTAAACCGCGCGCAGCAGAGTTTATTGCGGCGACCATGAAAGTGGCAATTGGCATCTAATCCAATTTTACAGACAGCTGTCCGTTACTTGAGAAATCCATTACATACTACGGTGCATGGGTATATTGTGCTTGGATCCACAAAGAATAATTAGTTAAAAACAATCAGTTTTTTTTTTACCTTTATAAAAATTACACCTAGGTATTGTGATAATTTTATTCTTACTTTCGTGCTACCTACGAGCTTTATCTCATCTACTAAAATCAAATATGAAAAATGTTTATTGTCTTTATCAATCGCCTACATGCCCACCTAAACTCGTCGAACAATTTATTAATTTAAACAATCGAAATGAAAATGATAATTTAATATAGTATCGACCAAAATAACTTTGATCTTTATTTATATTTAATGCATACAGTATAAATAGAAAATAATAAAAATACTTACTCAGCCGCGATAGTTTGTCAAACTAAAAAACATACACAATAAAATAAAACACAAATTTTCACTTCTTGTAATAATTTACAAAAAATAATTAGTCTGTACAATTATTAAAAGTTTTTTCGCGAAAAATATGAACGGCTTATCGTTGAGACGAATGAGCAACGCGACCTATCCCTGCAGAGCGAGAATGACTACTGAAATACTTATTATAACTTAGCAGTTAGCCGTGGCCGGTGGCACAGCTGCAGCGTAGCACCACACTAGATAGGAGAATTACTGAAAGGCGAAAGCTCAATTATTACAAGACGCCTATAATTATGGTTAATACATACTAGATAAATTATTTATTTACTAAATTACAAACGAACCTGGATACGATTTTTAAAATATTTAAAAATTATATGAATATAAGTACTAAGAACATTTCAAATATTGCTGGGTAGATACTACACTGGTCTATGTGATTTAGCTTTTTTGGAAAATTTCATCGATCTCAATAGATAGATAAATAAATAGATTTTTATTTTTATTTATTTATTTCAATTTACAACTTTACAAGAAGACGTAGAGCCTTTAGAAATTTTCTATGTTCCTCGCGCTTACTTTCATTCTAAGGATCCTTGTAGTGTGGCTTCAAATTATTTCTTTAGAAGATTAACATTTATGTTAGGTTCATAAATAAAATCAAAGAATTAATAAAAATATATAAGTTTCAAGACTGTTACAGTAATTGCTAAAAACGTGGGACAAAATCTCTGTAAGTAATTGAATTGGATTTAAATCTCCTCCTACCTTCATGTAACTTTCTTAGTAACTATTATGTCCCTAAATTTTATATATTAAAAAACAATATAATATTTGTCTTATATTACGTTATGTACCTACCCAACCAGCAAAGATGTCCTATAACAATAACTTACATCACTAAAAAGCTTTTTAAATGACGTATAACAGTGTCGCGGTGACAAGCTTGTTGTATAATAGCGTTTAATGAGATGATTTTGCTCTATAATCATACACAGCAAATTTGTCCCATAACAAGGTGATGTAAACGTTTATATCACTATTTTATACGGCGTTTATAGAGCAGCTCTTATCCAGATTTTGATACAGCAATAACAGGGCGATATTATCACATAACAGCGCTGGTGGTCTCTTTTTTACAGCAAATTAGTGCAATAAACGATTCTAGGGTAACCTTTATAGTCCCATGCCTATAGAGGCGTAAAAAAATCTACAATAGGACAATTTAGTGTTGTAATGGTTTTCCTTATTACTATTATAGCACTGTGAATCTTCATGGTTGCTGAAACTCCATAATAGAGCAATTAGGTGATATATCCGAGTTTTATATCACTTCTTTGTAACCTAATTGAATTATATTAGTGTTTTTCTGCCCATTATAACGCAGTGGTTTAATAGCTGAGTGGTCAGAGTTATAGGACTGATTTACTGTATAAAAGAGTTAATAACTCTGTTATGTAACAAAAACGGCGTATTAATGTAGTAAAATGCGACACTTACGAGAGATATACGGCCTATAATTAAGAGATATATTAAGAGAGTTTCTTTCACTTTAAAACAACAAAAACCTGCCATATTGTCAGCACCGTATCGTAAATAATTGAAGGGTTCTATTTAATAATCATGGAAATGGTTTAAACGAAGTAGAACATATATAAGACAAGTAAGAAAGCAATTTAAAAAAATCGCAACTTCAATAACGATTGACACCAGACAAATTCAAGGTGAGGCTTCGAATACGGACAATGATTCCGTACAATCTGTTACATCCTATGAACAAAACCAAGTTAACAGCCATCATGTGGTTTGTGATAATTCAGAAGCAGACCATTCAGACTCTAGTGTTTTGCTTGACACTTCGGGATCGGAATCTAAAAATCGGAATTTACACTAGAAAATACAAAAAAAAAAACATGTTATGGGTTTTCTATTTACATCAGGGAACCCTACTAATTTAATCCAGTATATGGCATGACAGTTGTCAAAACTACGTTCGTTTGCGGATGTATAATAGCCACGGAGTTGCTATTTGGCATCCTATACAGCAATTTGGTGTAAAATTAGTTTTTAATTACTTAAAACTCAATAATTCGAGGGGGGCATTAAAAAAACAGCGTAATTATGCATATAATCTATCAGTAAAATTTCATTCACAAGTCAGTTTATGTATCTAACATAATTAACAGCGTAACAAAAATTAATACTCGACACCACGATGATGGTTCCTATAGTCATTTACTCGTATTATCAACTGGTACACGATTTACCATTTTGTATTATAATTAAAGCGTCGCAGTGGCTCGTACATCGCAACTTCGTGCTACAAAAGATTTGCGGTTACTCTTAAAACACAACTTCGCGCTGTAACAGCATCGCGGTTCCTTTTATATCACTACTTCGCTCTATAACAGCATCGCGATTCTATAAGTGTACTCTTCTATAGGTCCAATTGGCATCTGAGTTGCTGCTACAGCAACACAATACCATCAAATGGCTTTATAAATGCGCCACTTTGGGGTTTATACAACGTTCTTATCACCCTTATAGGACTACCAATTAGCACCTCTGAAACGTTCTTATCCCTTCTATAGAGCAACGATTTGTTGGTTGGGTATTACCTACTATAGCTAGTAGGTATAGCATTATGTTATCTGTGATACTAGTATATTATTCTATTGTCTGTGGTCATACCTGAGCATTTTACTATATTCAAAACTATAACGAATCAAATTCGAAATAACATTTTAGATATCATATAGGTAATAGGAGCTCCACAACTACTAAATAGTAAAACGAAATGTGTGCTTAAACAATAGGGTTGTAATGTTTTACTACCTTTTGTTTCTGTAGCCACCACCTCGTTCTATCATCATTAAAGCTCAGCACATTAAATGCAACGTTTAACAAGAATAAAAGTTGTAGTCCAATTTCAAGAGTGACTTAGATACTTAAATAAAAACTTTTAAATTACATACTTTGTAAGTGGTAATGGATGTGTTGTGTTATGTCTACTGGAGCTTAGAAAATGTCAGATAATTATTTCGGTGATTTTTTTTTCTTTACCTCTCTGCTACTTTAGCGCCATTAGAGTTCTAACCTTAGAGTATATATTACAGTAGTATAGAGCGAGTGTATTGCACAAATTGCTTTGTGCACATCGTAGGCAGATGAGCTATAGATACTAGGTATATAGATGTGTGTGTGACAAATAGGGATGGGTAGGTATCAATTGCGTGTTGAACTATCGATAAGTTATGTAAATAAATATGTATCATAAGTAAATTTTATGTTCAATAAGTTATTAAAGGAAAAATATATGAATAAATTATAAATTTATTTCAAATTTGTTTACCAACTGAATAAAGTTTGTTTATTCCATTTGAATATTTCTTGTATTCATTATAAGTACTTTAAAAAAATATGTTTAATTGGAATATCAGAAAAACGTGAGTACTTTTTAAATAATAAAGTTAATAAAATAAAAGATCGGGTTTAGTGCTATTTCTTTAATAATAAATCAAACAATAAAAATTATGTTTTAAAAATGTTAAATAACAATAAGAAATAATAAATAATTTAAAATGATAATATAATAAATATTAATAATTTTTTTATTTAATTTTATCCATTCTACTATCAAAATCTTCAAAATCAATTTAGCGGTTCAGAAAATATATCGTAACATTACATACTTTACATTTACACTATAATACATTCGCATTCATAATATTAGAAAGTGTATCATACAAAACACACCACAAATTTATTTATAATACATTTTTAAAAGAGTTTTAATTTTAAAGTTAAATAAATAATTTCGCCGCCATACAACTAAAACCAATTAAATCGAAATTTTGTCAAAAATTACTTATGAATGCCAAAGTACTTAAAATTTTGTGTTCTTACGTCTGCGAAAACCCATTAATCTCTAAGTCTTATAGTTTCGCTGCTAGCTAATAAGAAAACCAATTATTTGAAGCATTTCAAACGATTGTTTTCAAATACAAAACATTAAGCAGATGTAACTTGACTGCCGACATATTTGTCTCCAATGATTATCAGTTAATCTGATAAAGTTGTTTTTCTTCAGGGAGAGCTTATGAAATACTCTATTTTTCACTCAGTTACAACCATTTACTAAGATTTAAATCTCCATACTAGATTAAAATGGTCCAATAAAAGCTATTAAAACAGTTTAATTGATTATACCTGACGAATTCCATTTTAACAATACAATCTAATCGTCTAAGAAAATAATGTATATCTAAATAATGGTTTTTCTCTCATGATACTTATTCACGGATGCAACCTAATCTCTACAGCGAAAAACGATTAAACCTGATTAATTTGTTTTACCTGACGAATTCCACAATATTATATATATATTACATGCGTAAATTAACTGTATTTAATTTGACAGTATACGAGAGTGCTCTTCCAAACAATGCATATTGTTTCACGTGGTCAGAAGTAAATGGAAAAAAGGTAGCGCGGAAATAGGTACTATTTTATACCACTACTTGTCGAATTGCATTCCAAATTCTGTGACTGAAGTAAGCCTATTTTCTTATAAGTGGTCACCACCGCCCATAAACACTTGTAACACTATCTAGTGTTACAAGTGCTTTGCCGGCCTTTCATGGACAAATAAGCTCTTTTCTTGAAGGCCCCAATGTCGTAGTTGTTCGGAAACACCGCAGGTGGTAAATCGTTCCACAGTTTCACCGTACGCGGAAGGAAGTTGCGGGTGAAGCGGACAGTGGTGGAGCGCCAACCATCCAGATGGTGCGGATGGAACTGGTTTTTACGGCGTGTGGTCCGGTGGTGGAACTGTGCGGCTGGTAAAAGGTGGAACAATTCCTCAGAGCACTCCTAGTAGATTCTGTACAGTATACAAAGAGACGCAACGTCTCTTCGCACTGACAGTGGATCGAGCCTATCGGAAAGCCTACGGTCATCGACAATTCGAGCTGCTCGACGTTGGATGCGGTCAAGAGGAAGGAGTTGATACTGTGGGGCTCCGGCCCAGAGATGAGAACAGTACTCCATATGCGGTCGCACCTGAGCCTTGTACAGCTGAAGTCGGTGGGCCGGCTTGAAGTACTGTCTCGATCTACTGAGCACACCAAGTTTTTTCGAGGCTAATTTAGCCTTCGCTTCCAAATGACTGCGGAATTGAACGTCACTCGAGATTTCAACTCCGAGGATTCCGATTTTCTCTTAAACCGAGGTTCTACGACAAATGGGGTCTTTTTAGCGGTGAACGCGCAAACCTGTGTCTTTAAGGGATTGAACTCGACAAGATTAAGTTCGCCCCAATCCGAGACTTCTTGGAGAGAAGACTCGACTTCAGACACAAGTTTGTTTCGACTCTCATTGAGGCTTTCCTTTGAGGTGTTTGCACGGCCGGGATAAAGAGCATCCCCCGTACTGTCGTCTGCATAGCAATGAATGTTACTGATTTGTAACAGATCATTGATATGCAGAAGAAACAGTGTAGGAGATAGCACGCAGCCTTGTGGGATACCAGCATTCACATGAAGAGGCTTAGAGCAAGAACCGTCGATAACGACCTTAATGCTCCTCTCTTCCAGGAAGCTGGCAACCCAATCGCATAACCTCGCAGGAAGTCCGAAAGATGGTAAGATTTGCTGCAATTATGCAGCAAAGGTGTCATACCAGAGGAGTACAATCCCTGGTTCAACAATTTGAATAGCGATGTTGTTTGTAAAGACAGGGTACCTGATGGCACAGTCTCCGATGACGAACCTACGATATCTGCGGATAAACTGCGGACTAACAACAACCCAATTCAAAATAGTTTATTTTTGTTCCTATCCTAAGGTATTTTATTTTTACTGTCTTAATTATCTTAATTTAATTTTGATTATAATTGTAATGACATACAGGTTTTACCTAATTAGAAGATGAAAATGCTTAGTCATAAACAAATGACATAATTGTGTTTAGAATTTAAGCTTATCAAAGTAAAAAAAACCCTTGTTTGATTTTCTAATTTGATTATGATTATTATTTCAATTACTTACCTATTCTCGCTACCCAGAATATGAAAGTGCTTAATGTAACTATAAACATTGAAGTAATAAAATATTTTATTTCGAATTTGAAGGTGATTGCGACTTTGCATATTTTATTTTTTCCCAAAAATCATTTTCCCATGGGAATTTCGTGATTTCTTTTTTCCAAGCAGGATTATCAAAGGTACATTTATGTAATATGTAAGATTTTAGACGTCTTGCTCAATAATATTGGCTTTGCTTTGGTATGTCAGTCAGTCGGTTGGTTGGTCATTGGTCACTCAATATAAGTCAGTTTTTCCTTTATTTACATACTTTTTTTGGCACCTATTACTGACATTTGAAGCGCAATTTTATTGTTATTTGAGCTAATTAATCTAAATTGTACTTAATTCATTAATTCGAGTTAAAAATTTGATAACAAATGAACGTACTGAAATTCTAATAAATTACTTGCTTAACTGTTTAAACTCTTTAATTTTCTGCAGGGAAAACCAATTATCTTGATACATTTTCACTTGTAACTTCACAAGGGACAGCTGTATAGGATTTTTTTTATCATGGTTAGTCTTAATTAACTAAAAGTAAAAACTAATTTCTCGGGATTTGCTGTATTCCTATTACCTTATTATTTATAGACATTTATCAGTTCTCAGGGAAAACCAATTAAATGGTTCACCTTGTGACAATAGTTGAAAATTTTATTATAAAGCAATATTTTTTTTAAACCTCAATAGACATGTTTAAATAGAACATATTTTATCAATGTACTGATGCTATGAAGTAATAATAACAATATAATACTACAAAGGGTATTTTCAACCCCATAAACTTTGTAATCGCGATATCTCGGTTTTCACTTTTTATGATTTAATTGGTTTTAGTTGTATGGCGGCGATTTGTTAAAATATAGTTCTTCTAGTAAACTTTATATCGAGTACAGCGTTGGTCAGGTCACATCACTACGATCACGTGGCGGCAGTGAGGCGCGCTAGCGAGCCTGCGCGTGTCCGCCTTCCACCTCCCCTTCACCCCCGCGATGCTAGATTTATTTTCATAAAAATAAGTATAACAATCGACTTACCGATGAAATGTGATACTGGATTTAAATTTTGTGTATTTTCTAGTATCGTTTTTGCAAGATATAACTGCACATTTCACCATGTTTATTCCTAGATATGAATAAAAATCAAGAGCAACGCACTTCGTCAGCACTCAACCACGACTACGAGCGCGCGCGGCGGGAACGTCGTGTTGTTCCCACCTGTGCCTACTGTTCCCACTTGGTTGTTCGCGCTCTATAGATACTATCTATACTCTAAGGTTCTAACAGACGAACGGCAAGTTGTAGTTTGCCGTCAACGCAAAATTGCAAGCGTCGCCACCTGTTGACGGCAGCCGTCGACGTTTGGACTGCTGCCGCCGACACTTCGACGACTGCCGTCGACAGGTGGCGACGGCTGAAGTAGCCTCTGCCGTTCACAACTTGCAGTTCGTTTGTTCATAGAACGCTTACCGAGTAGCGAGTGCAATAGAGCGTTGTTTATCATATTTTATACCTACAGGTTATTATTTTGTGCATAAGTCATAACAGTAATCCTTACTATGGGTAATATTATTTTATTTTGTAGTCAGTGCCGAGCCAAGTATGTTCCTACCGTCTTTTCAGCGAAAATGATTTTAATTTTTAAATATTTTTTTAATTTTATTCAGCCGCGGACGAATTCACGGGAAAAATCAATTCTTATACCTAGCTCGTGTTTTTTCCATTTAGTAGGTAATATTTTAAATTTAATTCTATAATACTCAAAAAGTATTTGTAGGATTGGTTTTTTAATTGTATCCCTTATTTTAATTTTTCAATCGATTTCCTTTCAACTAAAGTTGTGAGAAGTATAATATTGACATTATTGCCTTGACGATTGAGGAGATACCTACGTCGTTAATTTACTTCCATGTTTGTCGTTCAACGCAGTTTAACTGTGCTTTACATTGTTTATTAATACTCTCCCACAGTCAACAACTATGCGTCCATTACCATTGCGTTGTATAGACACAGATAATATAATACTATACAAGGTACATATAGCATTAAATGCACTTGTTTCCGTTCGCCGTCAGTCAAATGCCGAAAAAAATACCAACACTAAAAGTGTGTAGAGTACGTAACTACATAATATATTATTCATACCGTGAAATATGCCAACATTGCCCACAAGAGTATATTTGCCCGAAGTTCAATTCATAAGAAAATTTTTAAATTGCAAAAATATCTTCATACTTTGGCAACATTAATAGAATTTGGTGTAAAATAGGTTATATGTCAGACAACACTGCCTAGTGTTTTACGGGCAAAAACTGGTGAAAATTCTAGTGATAGTTTGTGCATGATGGCGAAAACACAGGTTATTGACGTGACAACGTCTTAAATTAGGTTGCGACTGGGAGTCACTTATGAAAAAGTGTAACGCTCGGTAACGTTACGATGAGTCACCGAACGAGAGAGAGGCCCGCGGTCTGCCGCGCGCGCAGCACATAAATATTCTACCGAGAAAAAGACGTTGTCACGTAAAATCTTCGCCCGTAAAACCGACTTTACAGGCAACCATTTTTTTTTTTAACTCATATATGTTATGAAATAAAGTTTGAAGAGTATTTTAATGCTACTACATATTACTATTGAAGGTTGTTTTAAACAAAAGTTACAATGCTGGGCAAAATTACGATTGGCGATTTATATTTGACAACATTGCCCACCATCAAAAAAATGCTTAGGGTTGGCACATTTCATATTACCACATAATTTGATACTTAATAATATTACTTTTATTCGATTAATTACGGAAAAATAAGCTTAATTTGGTATCCCGGAAAGAACCATGGTAAATAAAGTTAAATCGCTGAATTTTAAGCACAACTTAAATGAAAAATTTGTTTATTTTTATTAAATAGTCACTGAGCAATATTCTGTTTTGCTTTTTTTATCTTCTTATTGCATACAACATAATCCTACTACGAATTCTTTGCAGTAAATGAAATCTAAAGTCATGCTCATTTTACTGAGATGTACCAACCCTATGCTATTTGGAAAAGCGAAATGCGATTTGTATGAAAAAGAGAAAAAATACCTGAGTAACTTTGCCCAGCCACTTAAGTCGGGAACCTTTCATGATACTGCTTTGATTTAAAAGTAAACGACATCTTTACCAACATTTTTGAATTGGTCTTTAATATAATCTGGCTAGGTCATATTTACGTCAAAAATCGACGTGGGCAATGTTGGCAAAAAGTGCAGATGACTTTGCCCGCTGATAATTATTGTAAGTTGACCAGTAAATAATATAAGTACTGTTAAAAATATATGTTTTAATTATTATAAACCATGATTTTTAGTTTTTTCTATTTCGAAAAATCCTGAATTCACGAACCAGCGTGGTCACCCCACAGAAAGAGACAAAAAACATAACCGACGTCATTCAAGGTCATATTTTTTTGCTTCAAGATAATGTTCATATTGCAATCTTCAGTGTATTAGATATAAGCTTCTTGATAATATTTGTATACGTAGTATATTATTATTAGTCTGTGATAATATTAAAATAACAGAAAATTAACTAACAAACCTACCTTGCTCGTGTTAAGTAGTGTAGCATGTCTATGAGTGTAGCCATATTGTTGTAGTTGTAGTGGCTCCCTCGTTGCCACCCAACTGTCTTTTGCCCATTTTTAATTTTATCCCTTGAAAATACAAAACTTAAATAGCGTTCCATTTATAGCCTTTCAAATCCTAAAAATAGATAAAACAAATATAGATAATACTAGCGGTCCGCCCCGGCTTCGCCCGTGGTACATATTTCGCAATAAAAAGTAGCCTATGTTCTTTCTCAGGGTCTAAAGATTATCTGTGCCAAATTTCATCAAAATCGGTCCAGTAGTTTATGCGTGAAAACCATACATACATACATACATACATACATACATACATACAAACCTTTCCTCTTTATAATATTAGTATAGATGAACTAAAATACTCGTAGCAAAATAAAATTGGCATTGTTTAATAATACAACTTTGACGCTTACTTCATACTTGTCAAGTTGTCAGTTGTCACTACGTGCAATGTACGCTATGTGTTTTTAAGTTTTGGCTTCATAGTTGTTTTCGCAACAATACATTTTTTTATTTTATTTCATTAAATCTGCAGTGCCCGAATAATTCCAGACAGCAAGATTTCAATGGTCTTCATTGTTGCATTAACTGCTAGACATTCGTAAACTTGTTTTAGTCTCACAATATACAAAAACTTACTGGAAACCTGAAAAACTAAACACAAAAAACCACGGCGTCGCTAAAATCTGAAGAACTTAATCTATTAGAGAAGGACAAGTGGTATAAGGTACAATAATTTATTTAGTTTTAAAGTTTAAGAGCATGGTTTATTTCTTGAAAAGACCTTAAACTAAGCTAAAACTGTATGTTTAGATGCCAGCAGCAAGCTTTGGTTCGTTATCTCAGCTGCCAGGGACTGGAGATTGTGGGATAAAAGATGTTTGGAACCATAACTTACATGAAGAATTTCAAATTATAAGACAAGTAAGTAAAACAAATTTTTAGTTTTTATGTTTGCTTTCAGTGTTATTATTTCCAATAAATGTGAAAAAGTAAAACTTATAGAAATTGCTTATTTGATAAATAAGTTAATGCTTTAGATATTACGCCACAAGTAATTGTTATCTTGCTATATACCAAATCTTTAAAGACTAGAGCAAATAAAATATGACAGTTATAATTTATTATAAAAATATTTTATAGGTAGTCCAAAAATATCATTGGGTTGCAATGGACACAGAATTTCCCGGAGTAGTCGCGAGACCCATTGGCGAATTCAGATCAACAGCTGATTACCAGTATCAACTACTGAGGTAATTATAGGGTGATAATATGTCTAAAATCTATAAACTAAATTCAAAGATACATTTTTTTGCAAAACTAAAAGGATCATTTAAATACATACCTAAATTAAATCCACATGTATGTAATTAATAATTGAAATACATCTTTTCAGGTGTAATGTAGATTTGCTAAGAATAATCCAACTGGGTTTAACATTCATGGATGAAAATGGGAAGACACCACCTGGATACACAACATGGCAGTTTAATTTTAAGTTCAATTTGCAGTAAGTTCTGACTATCCTGCGTATTTATGAAATACTAATATTCTTATAGAATAAGCAACATATTATAATAAAACTCATTTTGTACTGTTCTATTTTAGAGAGGACATGTATGCACAAGATTCCATTGATCTACTTCAAAACTCAGGCCTTCAGTTTAGAAAACATGAGGAAGATGGTATAGAACCCCTTGAATTTGCAGAATTACTTATGTCTTCAGGTAAAAGTTTATATAAGTACCTTATATTAAAAATATTATTGAGTAACCCACACAATGTTAGTTATTATAATATAACCTTTTTTGCACTAGGTCTTGTACTAATGGACAACATAAAATGGTTGAGTTTTCATTCCGGATATGACTTTGGATACTTACTCAAACTTCTCACAGACCAAAACTTACCACAGGATGAAAATGATTTCTTTGAAAGTCTCAGGTTATACTTTCCAACAGTTTATGATGTTAAGGTAAAGTAAATGTTTTGGAATTATAAATAAAATATCCAAAAGATGCTCATCATATTAAATTTACTGTCTTGCTTATCCAACTTTTTTTATGTTCTATCAATTTAGGGCTGATTTTTCAATCCTTGATTAAAACTTATCTGTCCAATAAAGTATTACACTATAATATTAAAATGTCACCTGTAAACTGTCAAATGCAAGTAATTAGAATACATTTTTTAAATGGTAGTTTAGGTAACCTATTAAAAACTCGAATTTCTATTACCCGAATCTTAAAATCCCGAAAACGGTTGTTAGAACTTTTAAAAGACAGATGTTATGAATGACAACTTTTTAAAATTCCTTTTTTAATTTCCCAGATGAATCAATTTCCAGATACACCAAAACCAGATTTTTAAAAAGTATTTTTTTGTTTCCCGTATTCTCATAATCCAGATTTAGTTATACCAGATTCTCAGAATACTTTTTTTTGTTTCCCATAGTACCATTTTCCAAATAAACTATTACCAACTTTTCATAATATTTTTATTTGGTTCCCATATAATCGTATAGCAGATAAACTATTGCCAGATTTTCATAATCTCTTTATTTGGTTCCCATACAATCGTGATTATACCTTTACTATTGCCTGAAAATAAACATTACCAGTAAGTAAATTGTTTTACTTGCCCATTACAGAAAGGTTTAAGTGTCAAATTCGACTCAGTAGGTTAGGTTAGGTTTGAACCGCGACCCTCACGCACGAGCCGAGCGAGCGAAGCGAGCGTGCCGCGGCAGCGGCCGGCGAGTGCCAGAACCGACTCGCTATTGTTTTACTTGCCCATTACAGAAAGGTTTAAGTGTCAAATTCGACTCAGTAGGTTAGGTTAGGTTTGAACCGCGACCCTCACGCACGAGCCGAGCGAGCGAAGCGAGCGTGCCGCGGCAGCGGCCGGCGAGTGCCAGAACCGACTCGCTATTGTTTTACTTGCCCATTACAGAAAGGTTTAAGTGTCAAATTCGACTCAGTAGGTTAGGTTAGGTTTGAACCGCGACCCTCACGCACGAGCCGAGCGAGCGAAGCGAGCGTGCCGCGGTAGCGGCCGGCGAGTGCCAGAACCGACTCGCTATTGTTTTACTTGCCCAACAGAAATAATTAAGTGTTAAAATCTATTCAGTAGGTTAGGTTAGGTTCGTGCTGCGACCCCCTGGAAGGATTTCGTTTTTCTGGATATCGTTTATTTGAATTTCAAAAATCTGGACATTGTTTGTCTGGATATCAATCAACTGTATTTCAAAAATTTGTGTTTTAAAAATCTGGCTTTCGTGCATATGGATTACGGTCATCTGGATTTTGTGCATTTAGATTTCGTATGTCTGGAACTCATTCGTCTGGATTGTAAAACGTCGTACAAATGAAGAAATGGGCAAATGAAATTTGGAGTTGCGATTATATGGCAAACAAAACTTCGAAATTTTAAAATTCGGGGTTATGAAAAAATGTCCAAACGTTTTCTTGATTATGATATTCGGAATATTAAAATTCGAGATTAAGATAGGTAACCGGTAGTTTAATATGTTATTCAACGAATAAGTTTTAACCAAGGATTGAAAAATCAGCCCTAAGAATCATAAATAAATTGTCGTGAAGTATGAATTCAAATGAGTTATTTTTAATTTTCAGTACTTGATGAAACTTTGTAAGAACCTGAAAGGTGGATTACAAGAGGTAGCAGACCAACTAGAACTTCGCAGGGTAGGACCCCAGCACCAAGCAGGCTCTGATTCTCATCTAACGGGGATGGCCTTTTTCAAAATTAAAGAGGTTAGTTTATAATTATTAATTCTTTTAAAAGATTTTTAGTGAAAAATGATGAAATATATTGACGGTATTTTATCACATATAAAAATGTTAAATACCTGTTATAGTCATCCACAATATTTTTTTTTCAATGTAATCAATTTTAACCCATTGAGCCCCGAACGGCCAGATCCGACCGCGACACAATAGATTTTCTATTGTGTCTGTGATTCCGGGGCCTAATGGATTAACAACATCTCAAGTGTCATAAATGTTTCAGATATTCTTTGATGACAACATTGAGAGTTCGAGTGGTCACCTGTATGGGTTGGGTGCTCCATTCTCAGTGAATTCAAACAACTTTCAAGACAATGGTGAAAATGGGAATTCATCCTGATCTGGAGATACCATCATTGTGACAAAACTAACACCAAAACCGCATGTGTTCGACCTAACAGAGTGAAGATCATGTAAATAGAATGATATTAAAATGAATTGATGAATTTAGTATTTGACAAATGCAATAAAAACTGTAGGTACCTAGCACATTTCATCATCATGTAAAATTTTAATGAGATTGCAGTTTTAGTTATCATGATTATTTTACTGATTTCTTAGTTTAAGAATCAGTTGTTTTAATTCAAAACATATTATTACAGTATGAAGCACATGAATATAATATCATGGTGTATTTAATGGATCATCAAAAATTTGTATTAAGGTATAATTTTTATTAAGCTTTACATTTATTTTATAATCCATTGTATATTATTGAAATAATAAGTTGGATGTATATGATTTTAAAACAAAAAATTTATAATAAAATGATAAGGCAATTAGTAACTACATATTGTTTTTTCTTTAAGAATGAAGGTTCTAACAAATAAGTGTTTTAGTTAGATTAATGTACCTTTAAATCGTTCATAAGGAAGTTTATATATTTTTTTTAAATGTGCCACTTTCATATCTGTCACATTAAAATTAATACATTCTGAAAATTATTTGGTAAACTTAACAGGTTAAGTGAACATCACAATCTTTATTAGATTTGGCTTCATTAATTAATCTATTTAAATAGTTTTTCTTTTCTCCTTGTGTTTTACACTTTGTATACATGTTCCAGCTCACCTGTAAATAAATTAAGTAGGTGTAACACTTTAACTACAATACACTTTACTTTTTTATTGACGTGACAACGTCTTATAATTCGATTGAGCCGGCTGCACGCACGAAAAAACATGACTCATGCGGCGTTACCTCGCTCTGAGGCGTTCCATGTAAGGCTTGAAGTGCAAGCGAGAGCGCGGAACGAGCGACAAAGAAGCACAATCGGCCTTAAGACGTTGTCACGTTCAACTATCGTCAGTAAACCGACTTTACAGACAACCAATTTTTTCATATAAATGATTGGTATCAAGGCTTTTATGTATTATTGAAATATTGATCCTGCTAGATACTAACCAAAATGCAACACAAAATAATATTCCTTTGTTTTTCATAACAGATTCAAAGGAACACTTCTTAAATCAAGTTTTACTTACTATTGCTGCGTGATATCCAAGAGCATTCAACTCTCGTATTTTAGACAGAAAATGACCACTGGGTTTATCAGAATCATATAACATTGCATTTCTACCAGCTATAATCAATGCAATCCAAATATTATCATCAGGTGCTGGACAAAGGTGTCCAAATTTTACATTGTTAAATATATTTTTGACAGGTAAAGGGGAACCACTTGCATCGTCACATATAATAACATCTGAAAAAAAGTTGATGTAAATAGAATAGTTAATTGTATATGTTTTACTTCAACCTTAGCAAACATCATACCAACCTCCTCTTTGGTGGTGTGTTACTATATGATGCCCAGTAACAAATTCAGGTCCTCCTCTACATCCTTCCATAATTTTGAGGACATCTAAATACATCTTTTCAGTAACATTATATTGTTTATCATAATTCTCATCAGGCAGATAATCAGTATATTTTTTTGCCAATATCAAAGCATCTTTGTCAGTAAGACAATTTAATCTTGTATCTTTATGAAATAATTGAACTAAGTTATGGATAATTAATATTTCACGACCATATGAATAACAATATTTGCCATAAGTATTTTGTAAAAATTCAGTGTTTAGAATCCTTTTGAATAGATCTAATGGATAGTATCCTAAAAGTCCTAGATATGATACACAACATGCAAATGAACGACCATGGGAGAAAAGTTCCTGCTCCCTTTCTGGTTTTCTTAATTCATTGATAACAGTTTCAATAAAACTTGGATTTGTTGGTGGCACATAATTAAATGTTCCAAATGTGAGTATTAATCTTTCCATATCCTTTAATCTGGCTTTTGATATATCTTTCATTACATTATTTGCAATTTCTTGTAAACTGGTCTTATGTAATGTTAAAGTACTAGTGGCAAGTAAAGCTATATGCACATTACACATTGTGGATAGTCTTGGTATTTCATGTTGTAATATATCAAGAAGTTTAACTATTTTATCATCAAATGGAATCTTGCGAGAGAAGCGAATAAGTTTAAGTATTGCTGCAAGAGAAACTTCATTAATTTTAGAAACATTCTCAATCACAGCATCAATTATGTTAGACACTAAGACAGGGCTTCTTATTGGCACTTTACTCTTAAAAAATCCTAAAGATATAATTGCTAATTCATCAATGCTCAATTCACGAAATTTATCTTGAACAGCTAGTTCCAAATCATGCATATCATGGGGTGAAAACCTCATTGCACCAATAAAAAAGTATGTTTGCACTAGTTGTGCTTTTGTTAACTTATTGGATTTATATACAAGTCTTTGTATGCATTTATAACAATAATCCGATGCCTTTGTAACACTCAACATGTAAAATAATGCAGCATATGAGAGCAATTCATCTTGAGACCAATTTTTTAACCTATTTACACATTCATCATCTAGAGCTGCCCATACTTCGACATAATTGCGTGTTCTGATAGATGGAGTTTCAGGACATTTTGCTAATGAAAAAAAAAGTGATTTGAGTTCTTCATCAGTGGAAAACTGAATATTATCCGTCAAGACATCTATAAAATTATCAAAAACATTGTTGGAGATACATAGATTGTTTTCTGAACAGTAAGCTGTTATTAATGGAAAAACTTTAAACACATCTTGGGCAGATTCTTTTGACCAGTCTTTTTTCATTATATTTTCAAATTCTTCCTGACTTAAAGAGCTGGTATTTTTTGTAATATTTAGCTCTTCCACATATCCATATTTTTGCATTATATCATAAGCATATTTGTTCTCGTTTTCCATAAACATTTTAACAAATAGGGTTGAGCTTCTGTGAATAAATTTCTGATGGACGTATGCATATTTACTTTGTGCAATACTCAGTCGATTCGAAGCAAAATTTAACGGGCAACAATTGAATATTCGATATGTTGCATTACAATTTCGTAATATTTGCCTGATGAGAACCATGGTATCTTGTAAATTAAATATGGTTCACTGTGCATTTGATTTTAATAATTCTTCCATATATTTTCTTTATTTCTAGACTTGAATTATTGCGCCACGCCTATTTTTCACGATTGAGATATTCAAAATATTTACTATTTACCATTTATTTTGTACATAACCTCAGTACATAACTACATAACCTACAAATTTTTATACCTACTATCACCCTACTATACGCTATACACTTTGTAATCGATTCGAGAACGATTGGTCGAGTATGTCAATGTCAATGTCACATGCAGATCACAGCAGACAGCAGACTGCAGTCATACCATAGCTAAACTATACACCTTGAGTATACCCCAAGGCCCAAACCTTGCCCCAAACCCAGTACAACACAGAGTACACTGTACAGTACTCCAAAATAATTAATAATGCGCATGCAGATCTTCGCTAATTATCGTATTTCCAGAAACACCCGAATCACCCCGAATCATTGAATCGTAAGTGCCCTAAACAATGCACTTGCATCTTGCACCTTGTTCGAAAGAAATAGGATTCAATTCAGAGTCATACACAATCGAAAACAATTCAGGCGGTAAGTGACGGTAGCCTGTCAGTCAAAAAATTCAAAAATCCGTCAGTCGTCGTCTGTGGTCGTCGTCTTTATATATTGGTGGTGACCGCACGTATTATCTCTGTATGGAATTATATAGAGCTGCTGTTACATACCCCTCTTAGTTTTGTTTCAAAGTTGAATTTTCCGATAAAATGATTATTTACACAGGTAGCAGATAGCAGTGGGGAAAGTGAAAATTAATAACAGCATAATGAAAGTTCTGATCATTCTACGATATCAGAAATAGAGATATATATCCCTGCTTTTGTAAAGATTTTAATGATTAGATTTCTACAATTTAAATGTAAACCAGTGTTTGAAAATCATTTTTTTTAATATAAACTTTGTCTTATTTTAACCTTCCATACATCCATCATTACGCCAGCTTCAGTAAGACACTTTAATAGTTCTAAGTATAGAATTTTCCAAGTAAATCAATACAACAAATATATATTCGCAATCGTGTGGCTTATCCTCGCTATTAACTTACATTAAATTATCGAAACAAATTTCGTTAGTTATCTCTTTTAACATAAAATCACAATAAAACTCATAATTCTTATAAACTATGCATGAAGAAAATACATTTAACCACTCTATATACATATCGTCTTCGGAAGCTCGGGGAATATGACAGTTGCCGAACAGTGACGAATTTTTCTATGCGCATTATCAGTTTGGGAATACTGTACAAGAGTACCCGGAATATTCGGGTCGCGGCGAAACCCACAATAAGGCGGTCTAAGTTTTGAAGTGAAACTTCCAGGTGTATGCAGAAAGAAAGCTGGAAACTTATAAGCGCTTACCGGCGCTTGTCAGCGCTGTAACCCGCGCAGGAAAATATATGAACACGCGCCGATAAGCGCTGAACGGCACCGACAAGTTCCGACAAGCTTCAACACGCGCTGGTCAGCGCTGGGCACTGCCATATAAAATTTGTCTTGGTCTGCTTCAACCTGCTTCCTTGATATAGAACGAACCAATGCTGACGAGCGCCGGTAAGCGCTTATAAGTTTCCAGCTTTCTTTCTGAATACAGCCTTAGGCGCGTTGTGAGTAAAAGTGATAAAGCGACGATTTTGGATCTTGATTCTTAACTTTGAATCTTGCCAAAGAAGTTTCACTTCTGACACGTGTGCTCGGCACACACGCTCTTTTTTATATTATTCGTCGGGCTTTAAATCAAACTTATTTTTTTCCTCCAAAATGTTGATATCGAGTGATTTTTTATTATGGCGTAGTGCTAAAGTTTGTTTATCTACCTAAGAAATAATATCTGTGCTCTTTCGCGCCTACTTTTTGTGTACCTATATGTCATTTCAAATTGTCAGAAATCGGTACTTGTCATTACGGAAAGACGCTTGATCTTCATTCTTCTACAGTTTTTATTACACTTGTATTGTAGAACTCGTGCCTTGAGTTTTCTAACAAAAAGAACACTCATAATATTAATATCCTTTTACTGTATGAAGTGATTGATTATTGGCTATAAAGGATTTTCTATAACGATAAATACTAAGAATCCAGAATGGCTGAAGTCGAAGAACCCATGGAAACTGCAGATGTTGGAGAAAACTCCGTATGTATATACCTATGCGGCTTAAATTGATTCTATTTTTTATTAATAATATTATGTAAACTTAATGGTTAGAATGATTTGACATTGCAGAATGGATCGTCTAGTGATACAACGTCTTCCAGAGGTAAAGAAGGAGACTTCGAAAGTAAAATTGAAACCGATCGTTCTAAAAGATTTGATTTTTTGTTGAAACAAACTGAAATATTTTCTCATTTTATGAGCAATTCGAAGTCAACCAATAGTCCTCCCAAACCAAAAGCCGGTAGACCTCGAAAGAACAAAGACCCAGACGCTGGAACAGTAAATGAGTATGAAATTACTTGTATGTTATGAATGAATATTAGGGAATAAATGCTATTATTCATAAAATAAACATTTTTTATATCACTTTTACAGTCATCGGCATCGGAAAACAGAGCAAGAGGAAGATGAAGAATTACTGGCGGAAACAAATATCAAGCAAAAAACAATATTTAGATTTGAGGCATCTCCCCATTATATAAAAAATGGTGAAATGAGGGATTATCAAGTGAGAGGTCTTAATTGGATGATTTCATTGTATGAAAATGGAATCAATGGGATACTGGCTGATGAAATGGGTCTTGGAAAAACTTTACAAACTATCTCTTTATTAGGCTATATGAAACACTTTAAGTAAGATCTATATTTTATTTTTGGCTTAACAAAAATCTGTTACCTATTGTTTATATATTATCTTCTCTTACAGAAATGTTCCTGGACCACACATAGTAATTGTTCCCAAATCAACTCTTACAAATTGGATGAATGAGTTCAAAAAATGGTGTCCATCTCTTAGAGCAGTGTGCCTTATTGGTGACCAAGAAACTAGAGTATGAATATATTTTCTCCCTTAGCTTACATTAATTAATCCCTCAGCCCCCGGAATCACAGACACAATAGAAAATCTATTGTGTCGCGGTCTCATTGGGCCGCTCGGTGGTCAAGGGGATAAGTTTCCATAATAATGTTTAACATAATATTTTTTAATAATGTGAGATAATGTTCAAAATTCATGTGAGACATCATCTCATTTTATTTGATAGTTGTAATAATTTTATACATGTTATGTATTATACATTATAATAAATTAAAATTCAAAAACAAATAACTATAAATGTAATTTGTTTTCATTGATTTATACTATAATTTATAAAACATATTTCAGAACACATTCATACGTGAAACTCTCATGCCTGGCAACTGGGATGTGTGCATAACTTCATATGAAATGATTATAAGAGAAAAGTCTGTTTTTAAGAAGTTTAATTGGAGATACATGGTCATTGATGAGGCTCACCGGATTAAGAATGAGAAGTCCAAATTGTCTGAACTGCTAAGGGAGTTCAAAAGTATGAATCGTTTACTGCTTACTGGTACTCCCTTGCAAAATAATTTGCATGAGTTGTGGGCTTTACTTAACTTCCTTTTACCAGATGTATTTAATAGCTCTGATGTAAGTATTATTTTTTATTTGCTTTAATTGTACCTCAAATTTCAATTTCACTCAAGGATATAATATTGTATTGATTATAATCTCATTATATTTCAGGATTTTGATGCTTGGTTCAATACAAACGCAGCTCTTGGTGATAATCAATTGGTGTCTCGTCTCCATGCTGTATTAAGGCCATTTTTGTTGAGACGTTTGAAATCAGAAGTAGAAAAGAAGTTAAAGCCCAAGAAGGAGGTAAAAGTATATGTGGGCTTAAGTAAAATGCAGAGGGAGTGGTATACTAAAGTATTGATGAAAGATATTGATGTTGGTAAGTAAATGTCCTGAAACTAATAAAAAAGAAGATAAGTGTATGTTGTTGTTAATAAGTTTTAATGTCATTAATATTTACATACATTGACAACATTATCCTTAATTTTCTAGTGAATGGAGCTGGAAAAGTGGAGAAAATGCGACTCCAGAACATTCTTATGCAGCTGCGTAAATGTTGTAATCACCCATATCTATTTGACGGAGCTGAACCAGGCCCTCCCTATACAACTGATGAACATTTGGTATACAACTGTGGAAAATTAGCCATTCTTGATAAATTGTTGCCAAAATTACAACAACAGGATTCCAGAGTTCTGATTTTCTCTCAAATGACAAGGATGCTGGACATCTTGGAGGATTATTGTCTATGGAGACAATATAAGGTAATCAAGGAACTAATAAAAATTGCAATAAATATACAATGATTTCATGAAATAAAAAGTAAATGACTATTGGCACAAATTAACTAATATACTTCGTGTACATAAATCTATATAATATTATTAGTAAGTGAAGGTGAAGGTTGAAACTTGAAGTTTGCCTGGAAGAGATGGCTTTGAGCCATAAGACCGCCATTTGTACATTTTGATTGGTTTTGTTTTACTTTTATTTTAGTCTATTGTACAATAAAGAGTAAATTAATAAGTGCAAAATGACTACAATAACTGTTCCTTTTTTCAGTACTGTCGTTTAGATGGCCAAACTCCGCATGAAGATAGAAATAGACAAATTGAAGAGTACAATGCTGAAGGGAGTGAAAAATTTGTTTTCATGTTGTCAACTAGAGCTGGTGGTCTTGGTATTAATTTAACATCTGCAGATGTAGTCATCATCTATGACTCAGATTGGAATCCACAAATGGACTTGCAGGCTATGGACAGAGCCCATCGTATTGGACAGAAGAAACAAGTAATTGTTTTAAATTATTATTTTTTAAACATAGTATCAATTGCACGACTCATGATGCGAAGCATCAGAGAGTGCTTTACGATCGAAAAATTTTTTTCGCCTCATTTTTGCAGCTATTCTTATTATTATAGCCTTGTTAGTTCACGGAATCAAGATATTTTGCATACTATTGTCGAGATAATTTAATGGAGATTAATCCCATACTTTTTAAAAATTGATTTACTTCAATAGAATTGGAAAAAAACACCGAAATAGGTCAAAAAATTTTCCTGTCCGTCATGTGTGAAACCTGAAAACACTATAACTTGTGAAAAAATCCATCATTTGAGTTAAATTTTTTTTTTAAATATTCTAATCGACGATTGTAGGTCAGTGAATGCGAATGATTAATTAATTCAGTGTCGTTTAATTGCAATTAATAAAAAACGAAAACTACAATAAGTTTTTTTTTTTTTTTTTTATATTTCATAATTAAATGAGCCTTATGAGTCGTGCACTTTTGGATTTTCCAAACTTTTTGTTAAAATCTTATGACAAGGCCATACAATTTTTTTTCCAGTATTGTCTTTATCCACATAAAAAATTGTGGGTATAAAAATGTTATTTATTTATATTCACTAAAATTTTCGCGATTACGTGAATATAACTTTATTTTTACATCAATGCGACTCTAAATACATATTTTAGGTGCGAGTTTTCCGGCTTATAACAGATAACACAGTTGAAGAGAAAATTGTAGAAAGAGCTGAAGTGAAATTGCGTCTCGACAAGCTTGTGATACAATCTGGCCGTTTGGTAGATACCAAGAATCAGTTGAACAAGGATGAAATGTTGAATATGATCAGGCATGGCGCAAATCACGTATTCTCATCTAAAGACTCGGAAATTACTGATGAAGATATTGATACTATTTTGGCTAAAGGGGAAGTAAAGGTAAGTTTATTTTTATTTTATGATTGCAACGAATATTTTTTTTTATTCAGTACAGTTATATTTTCAATATGTATTTAATTATTTCCATACTATTTTTTTTCAGACTGAAGAACTGAAGCAAAAACTGGAAAGTCTTGGTGAATCGTCTCTACGTGCGTTCTCTATGGACACGCCTGGCGCCACTACGGATTCGGTTTACCAATTTGAAGGTTTGTTAAATTAGTAAACCAAGTAAAATTAAAATGAACGACTGTTTGAATTTTCTTGTGAATTTGTTTCAAATATGTAATAGGTCATTTCTTTACTAAATAACAATTTTTCTCACGAAAATGCCTTACAAATTTCCGAAGCTCATTACTATAAGCATACAGAAATTGGGGTTAAAAGTGAATATTATATGTATACAATTAATATTAATCGCAATTAGGTGAGGACTACAGGGAGAAGCAGAAGATAGTGCCCATTGGCAACTGGATAGAACCTCCCAAACGTGAACGTAAGGCAAACTACGCGGTTGACGCGTACTTCCGCGAAGCATTGCGAGTGTCAGAACCGAAGGCGCCTAAGGTACAGGTAAATAAGTGTAAAGAGCTAAATAATGGACTCTCATGAAGTAAGATTACGAAATTTACGCTTGGTGATGGTGTTTTTTTACGGTATTTCGCTAAATGTAGGCTTGTTTAAATAAAATATATTTTTGAAGAAAAATCAATATTTTATATATGTTTTCAGTATCATCATTAGTAATATTCCTGCACTAGTTAGCTCTTTATACTCTGATATATCATACATTATAATAATTACTATTTACTGTTTATATTTATTATTATCTACTTTAAATTCTAAGAATTTTTTACTTTTATTTGCTTGGTCGTTTGTTTTTTATTGTGAGAAAACATATTTGCTAAGTAGTTTAGTTTGTTGTAATTGTAGTAACAGATTTGCCCTTATAGATTACAAATAAAAGGCTACTTTAAACAGGAATTATTAGTTTTTAAATATTTGAAACCAACTTTTGCAATGTTAAGGCTGAATTACAGTAAAAAAGGATTTAAGTATGTAATGATTTACACACTTTTAGATTTCATAATTTTCACTAAATTTACTAACGAAATACAATCTATAAGGGTGAGCTGTCTGGTAATATTAATGCAATATAAACCCTTATAATATGTAATTTATATGTGTGGATAATTCCCACAGGCGCCAAGACCACCGAAACAACCGATCGTTCAAGACTTTCAGTTCTTCCCGCCGCGCCTCTTTGAACTGCTTGATCAAGAAATATATCATTATAGAAAAACTTTAGGGTAATATTTCTTGTTAATGCATATAATACACGCGTTATGTCCAATAAAACTCAATTTAAAGGTTTAAAAATGTTTATTGTGCTAGGAAATAATAATAAGTGAAGTGACATTAGTAAAGCACATGAGTACCTGTGTTCTAACAATTAAGTTTACCGTGTACCTTCATTTATTTGATTTTATAAAATAAAACAAAAAGGAAAAAAATAACATACACAAAATATGTGCGAAACAAAATTAATAATACTAATTATAATATTTGTAGTTTTATCAGAAATCTCAATGTGAATTATGCTTAATTTTTGAGTTCAAAATAATATGTCGTTTGTCGTATGTAGTTTGAGCTCTAAATAAATGAATGCGTAATTTAAACCCGATCATTATAATATTTAATAAAATTTTCTATTTGCAGGTATAAAGTACCAAGAAACCCAGAGCTTGGTCCAGATGCAGCGAAGATACAACGGGAGGAGCAACGTAAGATTGACGAGGCTGAAGCACTCACTGAAGAAGAAATACAAGAGAAGGAACAGCTTTTGACTCAAGGTTTAATTTATTGCTATTTTGCCATACACTTGAATAAGTATTTGTAATATACGTATTTGCTTACGCTAATCACGTAACTGAATCTCTTAGTGTAAATTATTTTTAAAAACAGAACCATTACAGTGTGTTTTTATGGTTATTATAATTAAACCTTAGATCATTAAGTAATGGATAACACTCGCAGGCGTTTCCCCTTTTGCCGAGGTATAAGATTATTCGAATCGAAAAATCTTATGCTTTCATAAAAACTACTTGCGTAATCGATTACAAACACTCTGCGTATTCGTAAAACATCGAAAGGACGTCTGCGAGTGCTCCGCTAAAAATGCCGTTTTGCACTGTCAAGTCTTGCAGAAGCAATTCAAACATGTCGAATATTAAAAAAGATGGAATAACCTTTCATTTGTGTATATTTTTTTATTTTTTTAACGTACATTTCTAATTAAATGCAATTTCTAATAATCGTCGATGTATCGTTTAACGATATGATCAAGACAAATAATCGAGTCATGTTTACTCGATCATTGATGCGGCCCCACGAGACTATCATGGAAAGAAAATATACAAATTTAATCTTTATGAACTAAGAGATAAAGTTGAATTTAAAACGCGATAATGAACCGCATTCCTTACGAGACTATCTTTTAAAGAAATACAAATTTAATCTTTATGACCTTAGTTATAAAGTTGAATTTAGAACGCGATATTGAACTGCACTCCCCACGAGACAACTTGGAATGAAATACAAATTTAATCTTTATGAACTTAGGGATAGAGTTGAATTTAAAAACTCGTCGCTTAAAAGGTCGTAAATTTTTACGACTTTCGTGACACAAATTATTTTTGTGAATGTGTGATTGTGTTTCAATAGTGTGAGTTACCCTCTCCGCACCAAAATCAGCAGAAAGTTTAGTTAGAACATTTGCCGGCGTACTCCATCCATTACTTAATGATCTAAGAATTAAACTTATTGAAAATTACAGGGTTTACAAATTGGACAAAACGTGACTTTAATCAGTTCATCAAAGCCAACGAGAAATATGGTAGAGATGATATTGAAAATATTGCTAAGGATGTGGAAGGCAAAACGCCGGAGGAGGTATTACATTAAATGAGTCATTTATTGTATCTTTCTAAATGTAGTATATTTCCAAATTTTATAACACATTTCAGTAGAAAATATTGTCTCACATATATTAATGGCCTTTTTTTCGGGCGAATTTGATTAATTTAATTGTATATGAGTTGAATGTAAATAAATAAACTTTGTTATAGGTAATGGAATACTCAGCTGTATTTTGGGAAAGGTGCCATGAATTGCAAGATATAGACAGAATCATGGGTCAAATAGAACGCGGAGAAGCGAAAATACAGAGAAGAGCTTCTATCAAGAAAGCTTTGGACGCGAAGATGGCCCGCTACCGGGCACCGTTCCATCAACTCAGAATCTCATATGGCACAAATAAGGGCAAGAATTATGTTGAAGAGGAAGATCGGTTTGTTTTTCTTTTATCAAATTCCTAAAAGTAGGAGTATCTACGGATCTACCTACTACCTATATTTATTTGTCCTACTAGTAATATTAAAAATGCGAAAGTTTGTGAGGATGGATGTATATGTATGTATGTTTGTTACTCTTTCACGCCAATGCTACTGAACCGATTACAATGAAATTTAGCATTTATATAGAGGGTAACTTCGTTAACATAGGATAGGTTTTATCCCGGAAATCTCACGGGAACAAGAACTATGCGGATTTTTCTTTGATAACGCGGGCGAAGCCGCGGGCGGAAAGCTAGTTCACCATAAATGATTTTGTTTGTCTTATTGGTTTGTGGTGGCAAATAAACATTTCTTGATCCTTTCTTTTGTAATTGATTAATAATAAAAAACATATTATTATGTTTTTTATCATTATGACTACACACTGTAAAGTTACATACACTGTATGTAACTTTACAGAATAAGTGGTGCAAGCACCATAGATATTTTCTTTTCGATTTATATATTTTTCCACCATAGTGAAAACCACGATCGTCTCGGCCTTTTACAATCTTGAACAATGTTCAACTAAGTTTCTTTTTAAATAAATATACTGTTTGTCAACAGATTCCTAGTATGCATGCTGCACAAGCTGGGCTTCGACAAGGAGAACGTGTACGAGGAGCTGCGCGCGGCCGTGCACGCGGCGCCGCAGTTCCGCTTCGACTGGTTCCTCAAGTCGCGCACCGCTGTCGAACTGCAGCGGAGGTAACCACAGATCTATATAAACCAGCTATATTGATTCCTAGGAAACCGGATCCCCCCGTGACGTAAGGTGGATAGGTCCGGAATGGAACGGCGATATTGTCTAATATCGGCGCCCATTACACGCTCCCGGGCCTCAGAGGGTCGCCAAGACGCGACAGTCGCCACACAGACGGCGGAGGTATAAGGCCTGGCTGTTAACCCCCGTCGTTCAGGGTGATAGACGGCCACCGTTGGGTTTTAGTGGGTATGGCTTCGCAGCGAGTCCCACATACCCCCTTGGACAGTAAAACTGCCGAGGGGGATGCGTAAAAGCATTTCCCAACGTTAAAAAAAAAAAAAAAAGTGATTAGGTACACGATTGCTCGATACACAGATTGTTCAATAGTTAGCTTAATAGCTAACCTTCACTAATGTGAAGGTTGATTGAACATAGATGGACCGCTCTTGCAGTCAACATCTCGAAGCTGGTGTATTATTAAGTGGAAAAGCTGATGATACCAACTGCTCATCATTTGAATCGGTAGCAAGACGGTAACAGGAACAAGCAACATAACTTTAACTTTTGCGACAGAGTAGTTTTGCGTTTTTAGCTACTCATTAACTGCACACAGTGTACGGCATAGTATTCGTTCATCGAAGCTTTTAGTAATAACTAGCTTACCGCCCGCGGCTTCGCCCGCTTTGTCTAAAACCTACTAAATTATATTCTAAGGGCCGATTCAGTGCGACGCGGATGACCTACGCGGACGTCCGCGACGGACGGTCAAATGTATGAAACCTTTACAGCGCGTTCAGAGCGACGCGGAGCTGTCCGCGTCGCGGAGAGCTATCCGCGCGCGGTCGAAATCGCTCCGCGCCGCTCCTCCGCGCCGCGGATGTCCGCGGGCGGACGGTGCTTGGTTCTAATGTATTTGTTCAGTGCTCGGCGGACAACGGATGTAAAGTACTGTCGTTGTCATGGCGGCTGCGTCAAATGTGCAAACCGAGAGGGTTACAGTCGATCCCGATCCGCATCGCACTGAACGACAAAATCATCCGCGACGGACGCAAAACCTAGTCCGCGTGCGGACGGTCCGCGTCGCACTGAATCGGGCCTTAAACCTTCCTCTTGAATCACTCTATCTATTAAAAAAAAACCGCATCAGAATCCGTTGCGTAGTTTTAAAGATTTATTTATTTTAAAGATTTGCATACAAAGGGACATAGGGAAATAGGGACAGAGAAAGCGACTTTGTTTCGACTATTTGAAATAGATATGTATTTCAAAGTCGTAATCGTGTATTTTATACAAATTCATGGAACATTTTGTTAATAAAATTTAAAACTTTACAGATGCAACACCCTTATTACATTAATTGAGAGGGAGAACCAAGAATTGGAAGAGAAAGAACGCGCAGAAAAGAAAAAGAAGAGCGGGAATGCGAATCCAAACACTCCTGGTGGAAACAGTGCCGGCAAGGGCGCCAACGCCGGTAAAAGGAAGGCCGACAACACACCAGACACCGCACAGAAAAATAAGAAAAAGAAAAAATGAGGTCCGGTCAATGCCCTTTATAGGAAAATGAACATTTATCAGAATAAACGATTGATTTCAAAATAGTGCGAGTGTATTTTATAAACTTTTATGTCCATGTCATGTGTGTAGCGAAGTATTATACCTTCTTCTTGTCGCAATGAGTATTGCTTTACTTTTTAGTGTTGACATTCCCAATTGTGTAACACCTTATTTATAACTTTAAATAAGTGACTTCTTAATAAAAATTAATTAAACAAATTATCTTTTTTTTGCTATTCGGTACTTCTAGATGTAAAAGTAAATTACAGACGAGGAATATTAAAAATGAAACGAGTTATGTCTTATATATTATTGAAAAGTTTTTATTAATACCTTAAGAAATTAAATGGATAACAAAAAACAATCCCAAATATTCATAGTTTATATTTACAAGTCATCATACTTTTAAGTACATATAGTTTAATAATACAACAGTTAAGCTTTTCATGACATTAACAAATTATTTCACATTCAGAGAGGGAAGTACATGCTATAAAACAAATGACTTAGTTATAACCGTATTTCACTTTATAATCAATAGCTGTGTTATATCTTAACTTGGCTGTGATAAAAACTAACGACTTATATTGCCTTCAGGTACACAACAATCACAGGACCTATTTTTCTTATATATTTCTTGTTTTTTCAACGATTCATTTAACGCTTGTTCACTTGCACTCACTCATCGAGTCAAGAACTGCCATTTTCCATATTTTCTTGAAAATTGTTTGCATTTGTTGAAAAAGGTGCACCAAGTCCATAGAGATGTCCACTTGTACTCTCAATGTTGCCATCAAAGAATATCTGAAAAATACACTTTACTGCATTTATGGAAAACTTATATTTTGTGCAAATATGTAAAGATGTAAATCATTTAAATATTTTGATCACCTTTCAACAAATATGTATTGCATTTATATAAAATGTACCTCTTTTATTTTAAAGAATGCCATCCCTGTAAGGTGTGAATCGGAACCAGCTTGATGTTGAGGCCCGACTCTTCTCAACTCCAATTGATCTGCTACTTCTTGCAACCCACCTTTTAAGTTCTTACACAATTTCATAAGATACTGAAAAAATATAATGTTATTTAAGTAAGAATATTATGTGCATTTTCTATATTTTGTACATTCATTATAGAAGATACTTACTTTCACGTCATATACTGTGGGAAAATATAATCTAAGACTGTCAAAAAAGTCATTTTCCTCCTGGGGTAAGTTGCGATCAGTTAGAAGTTTCAGTAAGTATCCAAAATCATAACCAGAATGAAAGCTAAGCCAATTGATATTATCCATAAGAACAATGCCTGCAAACAATGTAACAATGAACATTATGATTGATTATCCTGAATGAAAAGCTTCTGATAAATTATATACTTAGAAATTCCTACCTGATGACATTAACAGCTCGGCAAATTCTAATGGTTCAATACCATGTTCCTCATGCTCTCGGAATTGAAGTCCTGAGTTCTGCAGTAAATCTATAGAGTCTTGGGCGTACATATCCTCCCTGTCAACAACAGATCTTTTGAAAGTTTATAATTTTTCTGATACAGAATTAACATTTTACATATTATAGTTCAATAATCATCAAAAATAACTATGAGCTTACTGTAAGTTAAACTTGAAATTAAACTGCCAAGTAGAACAACCTGGAGCAGTTTTGCCATTTTCATCCATAAAAGTGAGACCCAGTTGAATTATTCGTAACAGATCCACATTGCACCTGGAAAGAAAATATTCATTCGAATAAAATAAATTAATTACAAGTAAATGAAAGTGTGATAGCCCATACCTTAAGAGTTGATATTGGTAATCCGCTGTAGATCTAAATTCTCCTATGGGACGTGCGACGACCCCTGGAAACTCTGTATCCATAGCGACCCAGTGGTATTTCTGAACAACCTAATTAGAATAATTTTGAGTACATAATATACATAATCATAATTCCACATGTATGTTTGTAATGTTTACCTGTCTAATTACATGGAATTCTTCGTATAAATTGTGATTCCATACATTTTTTATGGCATTATCATCACGAGAATTACTTAATAAGCTAAATTTCGCGGTTATAGGCGAAGACATTTTAATAAATTATAATTTGCAATGAGAAGCGTATTTATTTATTACACACCGATGCGATATATTATGCGAGTGTCTATTCTAGATATTGAGATAAATTCTAATCATTTCTATATAATATTATCTAAATTTTGTAAACTTTTGAAATTATTGACATCTGTAACCTGACAAAATCGCCGGGTAGCGGTACAGACAGACCTATATTACTTGCTCTGTGGTACAGACTATAGAGTATAGATTAAAATATATTTTCAACTTAGTTCAGCATTCATATCGTAATAATGAAACGAATTATTAAGAAGTAATAAAATCTCAGAGTATATATTACAATAGTATAGAGCGCGTGTATTGCACAAATTGCTTAGTGCGCATCGTAGGCAGATGAGCTATAGATACTATATAGATGTGTGTGTGACCAATAGGGATGGGTAGATATCAATTGCGTGTTGAGCTATCGATAAGTTATGTAAATAAATATGTATCATAAGTAAATTTTATGTTCAATATGTTATTAAAGGAGAAATGTATGAATAAAGTATAAATATGTAATTTTAAATTTGTTTGCAAAGTGAATAAAGTGTGTTTATTCAGTATTTAAATATGTCTTGTATTAATTATAAGTAGTTTAAAAGAAAATGTTTATTTGGAATATCTGAAAAACGTGTGGACTTCTTAAATATTAAAGTTAATAAAATAAAAGATCGGGTTTAGTACTATTTTTTTAATAATAAATCAAATAATAATAGTATTTAAAAAATGTTAAATAAAAATAGAAAAAATTAATAATTTAAAATGAAATAATAAACAATATTAATAATTTTTTTATTCAATTTTATCAATTCCATACCTACCAAAATCTTTAAAAATCAATTTAGCGGTTAAAATATAATATCGTAACATTACATACTTTATATTTACACTATAATACATTCGCATTCATAATATTAGAAAGTGTATGATACAAAACACACCACAAAATTATGTTTAATACATTTTAAAAGAGTTTTAATTTTAAAGTTAATTAAATAATATGTTAAAATATAGTTCTTCTTGTAAAGTATCGAGTACAGCGTTGGTCAAGTCACATCACTACGATCACGTGGCGGCAGTGAGGTGCGCGAGCGAGCCTGCGCGTGTCCGCCTCCCACCTCCCCTTCACCCCCGCGATGCTAGATTTATTTTCATAAAAATAAGTACAGTATTCCAAAAGTAATAATGCGCATAGAAATCTTCGTCACTATTCGGCAACTGTCATATTCCCGGAGCGTCCGAAGATGATATGTATATAGAGTGGTTAAATGCATTTTCTTCAAGCATAATTTAGTCAAATTATGTGTTTTGTGCTAAAAGAGATTAATATTTATTTGTAAGTAACGATTTTGTTTCGATAATTTCTTGTAAGTAAATAGCGAGGATAACCCCCCACCATTGCGAATATATCTTTGTTGGATTGATTTACTTGGAAAATTTTATAGTACTTTTAAAGTATCTTACTGAAGCTGGTGTAATGATGGAAGAAAAACACAAAATTTATATTGTATTAAATATGGTTTTCAAACACAGGTTTACATTTAAACCATATAAATCTAATCATTAAAATCTCATTTCAAAAGTATAATTACAGTATGTACTGATCATTCTTCAATATTATGACAATTACAAAAAAATAAAAATAAAAACAATCAAAATCAGGGACTATCTTTATTTCTGACATTTTAGATACATCGGAACTTTCATTATGCTCTTCTTCATTTTCACTTTCCCTACTGCCATCACCTGTGTAAATCATTTCATCGATTAATTAAATTCACCTTTAAAAACAAAACCAAGAAGGGTATCATGTAATAGCAGCTCTATATAATTCCACACAGAGAGAACAAGTGAAGTCACCACCAATATTTAAAGACGACTGACGGATTTTTGAGTTTTTTGACTGACAGGCTACCGTCACCTACTGCCCGATTTGTTTTTGATTGTGTATGACCGTGAATTGACTTCTATTTTCTTTTGAACAAGGTGTAAAATGCAAGTGCATTGTTTAGGGCTCTTACGATTCAATGATTCGAATGTTTTCGGAAATACGACAATTAGCGAAGATTTGCATGCGCATTATTTATTTTGGAGTACTGTATAACAATCGACTTACTGATGAAATGTGATCCTGGATTTCAATTTTGTGTAATTTATAGTATCTTTTTTGCAAGATAGAACTGCACATTTCACCATGTTTATTCGTAAATATGAAAAAAATTCCAGAGCAACGCACTTCGACAGCACTCAACCACGACTACGAGCGCTCGCGGCGGGAACGTCGTGTTGTTCCCACCTGTGCCTACTGTTCCCACTTGGTTGTTCGCACTCTATAGATAGTATATATACTCTAAGAATAAAATAAATTAAGGTAGTTTTCCAATTACAGAGCATAATGCGACTCAGAGTCGCACAATGCCGAATTATGCTGATGCTTAATTGGAACGTGAATTAGTTTTCAAATGCACCAAGTATATAATAAAATGCAAGTATATTCCTGTAAACAAATTTGTTTGTAGATTCGAATTCTAAAATGAAATTGTATTCACATTTTAAATGTGAAATATAAAAAAAAGTCAATGTTTGTACCTTCATCCATACTTATATTTATTTTTTTAACACAATTTGAATTAACTTTGATTATTTCGAAAAAACTACAATGAAACGAAAGCTTTAAAATTTTTTCCAACAATTAATAATATTACTAACGATAATATATAAACAAAACATTTCGATCAATGGCATCGATTGCACGCATCAATTCACGCGCATTACTTTTAAGAGTGCTCGATTGTGCGAAGCGTTGCTGTAGTTGAAACATTCAACGTTATGCATTATGCCGCATAATGCGCTCTAGTGCTGTAATTGGAAAACGGGGAAAGCTTCTCGATCTCAACTGTTGGCAGCTGAAGCTTAGCGAAAACTCCCTTATGGCCTTAACTATCATTGTGGTCAAGCTCTAATATTATATCTATTATATTATTATCGAGCATAATAATAATTGAAGATTGCTAACTCATATTTCATTTTCACTATTATACGTACCTATATACTATTCTTTTAAAGAAACTATAATATGGTAGATTAAGATATATGATGTTGAAATTACACAAACTAAATGAAAGCAGAAAGAAATATAGCATCAGAATTTGGTAGATTAAGCAAATAAATATAGGTATGCCACGGTAATGTTTATGCATTCGATAGCAGTGTACTACTTTTTGTAATTTATAGGCGTAACCGTACTGTAATTGGCTGAAATATAAATCCTTTCATGGCGTTTTTGGCGATATAATTGAGAATAAAACTTAGTCTATTCTAATTTCCTATTAGGTATGTAGGTACCAATATAAACATAGAATAGGTGTCTATACTAGCTGCGCTCTGCTCTGCGGTTTCTCAGTCCTAATGTCCCTGTGGGAATATACCGATATTATTTATACAGATAAAAGATAGCCTAAGTATAACCCATGGTATAACGTCAAAATCGTTCCAGCCGCTCCTGAGATAAGCCGGAACAAACAGACAAACAAAAATTGTAAAAATTACTATTTTGGTATAATTATGTACAGTGTATATGTATAAGCATTTAGTAAAAATCGGTTATTTAACAACACAGTCACTCCAATTTTATCATTGGAGTATAGATTGATTGTTATTTTACAAACCGCCAATAGGCTAGGTA
Organism: Colias behrii; assembly: GCA_029959065.1. Taxonomy (NCBI): domain Eukaryota; kingdom Metazoa; phylum Arthropoda; class Insecta; order Lepidoptera; family Pieridae; genus Colias; species Colias behrii. The sequence goes on along the minus strand of JARWMC010000005.1, from coordinate 6,223,194 downwards.
TTTTTCTACACAAACAAATGGGGTGGGCTAGAAAAGGTCCAAAAAAATGTAAATAACATCTACTCGTGTAAATAATTACTTAATTGGTTTAAGTACATTGTTAGGCAAATACAAATAGGGATTATGGTTTAGAATAATAGACTCATTTGAAATACTTATTTTTATTGTGTAAAATAACATTATTTATGACTTAGGTAAGTGTTCATACTTCACAGTTCCAAAATTTTATTTTATTCCGATGCTCCACGAATGTCAGTCTTGCTCATGTGTTGCTTATGAATTTAACATCAAATAATGTAAACTTTTTCAACATACACTAAAGACAATTCATAATATTCTTTTACATTCGGTAAATAAGTAATCAAAATATTTCATGGCTGTTATCGATGACTACACTTACATACAACCAATTGAAATAACTAGTGATAATATAATATATACTTATATTTCATCTCATCACTCACATAATTACTTATGAATTATTAAAATAATACATTTGCAAGCACTGATATAATTTTTACAACCCACCAAACACATGAGTTGCGCCAATATTTTCATTTTTCAAGCGTGCCTATAAAGGAACAACACTTGTTAAAATCATGAAAATATTCCTAAATAAACTTTATTTCATATTTATTTGGTGATCTACATGACATTATCGAAACTTTCGAAAATTTTGCTTTTGTAAATTACATTGACGGTTCTTCATAAAAACATATATCTAGGTACCTACTTGACCTCTATTGACACCTAACATAGGTTCACATCTAGTTATACTATAACATTAATTTGACTTGAATATTTTATTGGCTAAAACTAACATAAATAATTTTATTAATCCAGTATGTTATTATCGTTCTCCATCAGCCTGTAAACAAAGAGAAAACAACAATATTAGATAAGCTTTCATGATTTTTTTGTTTATTGTACCAAAAATGTTTACTTATCTATCGTTTAATTGTATCTGTCATTAAGTTATCAGAAATTCCATTTCATCAATGAGTTAATTAATAATACCCACGACTAAACTACCAACCAACTACCTAATGGAAAGTGAGTCTCTTATTTTTTTTTAAACCTAGTTAGGACCATGTTAGGACATGTATTATTTTATTATACTCTAATAAAGCTGCTAAAGAAAGCTTTTAGTCTGAATAGCGATAGGTATGCTTATTCAAAAAAGGCACGAATTTTATTTTTAGCGATCTACATGCTATTGTCAACAATTAACGAATTGATTCATGAGGAAGGTGAAGTTATAATTTGTTAAGTTAAGTTTTGTTTGTTGTATGTAAGAAAAGTAAACCTTTATTTATCGGAAAAATTAAATGAACTCTGAGAAATAACCAAACAGGGAAAGGAGGCATATTCTTCATTCATAGGTCTTCCGAAAAGTCTTCATCGAGACCTATCCAGCCACATCATTTAAAAAAAACAACACCTTTTAGAAATGGTGCAGTTTAATAAAGAGCCTATTTTTTCATGAAACAGTTGATATAACCAGTCTGTCATCGTCATGTGACGGTTAGCTTACGTCCTATATCCGCAAAACGCTTTAGAATTGTCTAACAATGTTTTTTACACGGAAAGATTATTGTTACTTAAAGCATTTCATGTCCATTTACACTAGGTATTGAAATTTTTCAGATAATATTTCATTATGTATAGGTAATTTGTGTATAAGAAAATAAACGTAAGAGTTCAAATCAGGGGCCTCCTCGGCCCCGTTAATATGAATAAAAAATATCGATCAAAGTATACCTATATATGTACATATTAATATCTACAATTATTTTATGCTTTTCTTCGAGTAAATATACCTTAATATGGATGTGTATTGACTAGAGGATTCAATGCTTTTAATATCAAAATAACTGGTATTTTCCTTCTGGTAATACCCGTGAATTATGGAATGAGTAACATAATAACAGAAGACACAAATAAACGAGAATATATTTGGGTGTAAACGACATTCAGTTTTTATATTGTATTTGCGATGTGCAAGAATTATCTATAAAATCATAACATAACATAACATCTCATTGATAACTACACTTTTATGACCAAAAACCATCACCTGTTTATCAATTTTATAATAAAATGTGAGGAAAAGTTAGTAGGGTGTTGATACATTAAGATGGACATAATGAACCTAAATCTGTTTCAAGAAGGGGTGATTTACATTACGATGCAGATGACATAATTAGTGAACAAAACTAATTGTGCTACCAAGTTCCAGGAGTATTTTTTTAATACATTCTTGTACCTATTTTTATTCTTTCATTAGAAAGGCGCAGGCATTGGACGATCAATGTTTGAACTTGGTTACTTTAGGTATGGTTATGGTTGGCGGTAACGGTAATAAGTTGTTGCCATATCTAGCGTGAAAATTTTCATCAACCGAATCGATCTTAGTTAAGTTTCTAGTTAAGATACCATTACAATCCTGAAAGAAACAATAACTAAAGCGAATAAGCATCATAATTACATTTATTTCTTCATTCATTTCAACAGACTTACCATGGCTTCAGTCTTTTTACGCAAATTTGACCTAGATAGCGTCATAGCTAATTCTGATTGCAGACGGCTCGTTATGGAATCTTCGTCTATGATTTGATGCCCATTCTTTTTAACATCTCCATTAAGAAATTCTAATTTTGAAGGCTCTCTTCTGGTATGCATGTTGTTTACATATTCTCCAATGGTAACGGATACTGGTCTGGAATGTTTTTTCATAGTGGCGGTTCCATTGGGTGCTTTACTAAAATAATTTGAAGGAGGTCTCGGGTGCAGGTTCGATGGATTTTGTAGTTTATAAGACTCCAAAGAATCTATATCAGCATTATCTTCAACATAATTCTTTGCTTTAATTGGAACAGGTATGTCTTTGTTATTGTAATCGGGTGTAGGATTCCGATTAACCGTTGCAACTTTTTTCACATTTGGTGATTTTAAAAAATTCGTTTCATCTGCCTTTGGTTTTGGATCCCCATTTTTAGTATCACCGTTATGATGACCATTGGAGATTGGCATCTGTTAAACAATTAAAAAAAAATAAACTGGAGACTGTTCATAATAGAATTCATAAAATTATTTGAATCAAATTAATGTTAGGTAATATTGTGACCTAAATTATTTGCGTCGAGTTTTGCTCATGAGATACAATTAAATTCAAATATATGAAGATACATTAATTAATTATTAAGACATGTGTATAAATTTGTCTTAATTTATAGGTTACCGGAACTAAAATTAACTTTATTCTTTAAATGTAAATAACTAAGAACAATAAAAAATGGCATACATAAGTAGCTACCCACTGCAATATATTTCGATTAGCAAAACAATAAGTAATTTAATTAAATTACTAACATTTCCTGTGATTTATACTTACTGGAGGCGGTGGAGGTGGTTTCTCTGCATTATTTAGCCTTTCTTGGATGTGGTTTTCTTTCACATTTTCTGTTGACTCTTCAATGGATTTCCTTACTCGCAATGTGTGTTGTCGATCCTAAAAACATATTGTCAATATTTGTTTGAGATCCTCTATATTATCTATAATATCAAATATAATATAGAGAATCTCAAATCTAATATAGAGAGTCTATAATATAGAGAATTCGAAAGATTTTTAATAAAAGGGTTGTTCAGAGTTCACATCTCACTTGGTTTACGACTAGAGTCTTGCCTATTTATTAAACTCCTGATTAAGCTAGATGACTGCGGCCTGCGACGATAATTTGTTTTTCTTTAAATATTGATACGAGTGATAAAAATTCCTTTCAAATACTTGTTGATGTCGTTTTATAGGTATGTTTAGCGCATATTAGATAGTAGATAGTATTAGATATAAGGATGAGTCATAGTTGGGAGTAAATTTTATGTTTTGTTCTTGAATATAGGTAACTATCAAAGTTTGCCAGTGAGAGCTGTGATCAGTTTCAGATATTCTGTGCAGAATAAACTGTGCAGAACGTACCTACTTAACTAGTTAGTGGACAGCCTTTAAGACTTTAGATCGGTGATCGTTAGAGAAGACATAAATCATGAACGTTATTTTAACTCTAGTTAATTATGCAAAGGGTGTACCTAAGTTAATTAGTTTACTTTACACGGCCAACTCTTATATAAAAACTTAAGTTCAAGTTAATTATTACGGTAACAAATATAGAAAATAATTATTATACTAATTGCACGAGTAGGTATGTTAGTGACATAATTAGGATTTACATAACATAATGCGATTACAAATGGCAGAACGACAATACTAGCAATAGATATGTTTCTTGTTTTTCTAAGTAGAGTCTTAAATAGTCTACTTATTTTTTTTTTCAAGGATTCAAACGCGTAGATGCTATAAGTTCCAACCAAGTTTTACTCACTTGATGATATCTATAGCAAAGTACTTATAATTTGTAAAGTAAAACATCGAATTTCGAAAATTTACGAACGTTTTAAGCATGATAATATCCTTTATTCTATTACGGTGAACAAACTGATGTAACAAGGAGAAATGAAATAATATCTGTTTTAGTTATTTAGATTTCAGCTTTACATTCGAAAAGGAAAGAGTTCACTAAACCAGTTTCGGCCGCGTTAGTTCATTCCTTTTCTGCGAAACACTTTCAACCTTATAGGTAAATAAACTTTAAACCTCTGCAAGTTCACCTTGTCCTTTTTTTTGTAAATTGAATTGCTAATTTATTTCTTCATGTGGCTCATCATTTAGTTTTTTAAATGTTAACTTATGCAATATGTATGAAACGTAAACATAAATAATTGCATAATTAATAACTTCCACTGCAGATCTGTATGCCCTTTATGCATCATGTAATATTACGGTAAAACCTATTCTAATAAACCCAAGAGCAAACAGGTAGGTGACGTCAAGGTAAGTATCGCGGTATCGCTCAGCTCAAAGTGTAACTAATGTCTAACTTTTTGTGCTGTGTTTAATGTATGTAATTCCGACGCGTTATTTGGAACTCATTACCGGATGACGTAATTATTAGTAGCTTAAAATGTATAATTTAACTTAAAAGTGATGAGTAAGCGAGCAGCCAACAAGTACATTATCTTAATGATTATTAATTCCTATGGCTATTCCAATATTTGACGCACCGGCATGTTGCGAAAAAATATATAATGAAATAAGCTTATCAATATGAAAAAATATATTTCATGTTTTTCTGTCATTCATACCTGAAAGTTATCTATTGTAAATTGTAATCTGTCCGATAACAACTAGTATGACAAATATCAGTATCAATATTTTTAATAAAAATACCGCTTTATTTTTTATGCAAGGATGATAATTTTATTAAGCCTATAAGGAAAATTATGGCTTGTCTTTTATGTTTATGTTTATTTCATGATAGTATAATCTTAATCTTAATACTATTATAAAGGCGAAAGTTTGTAAGTATGGATGTATGGATGTATGGATGTTTGTTACTCTTTCACGTAAAAACAACTGAACCGATTACAATGAAGTTTAGCACACATATAGAGGGTAACTTGGAATAACACATAGGATAGGTTTTATCCCGGAAATCCCACGGGAACGGGAACTATGCGGGTTTTCCTTTGAAAACGCGGGCGAAGCCGCGGGCGGAAATCTAGTATTCCATAATATTACCTACAAAGTTGTTACTACCTAAGTTTAACTTTATACACTTACTTCATAGCACTGAATGCTGAAGAGAGGCTTAGATTTGTGACTCTTCTTCATATTTGGAAAACTCGGAAAACCCACTACACTTTACCTCGACATCATAGAAATGACGACATAATTCACTGTTAATTTAAGCATTAATTCACTAAAGCGTAAATAATGCACAGAAGAACGAAGTGTGTTAATAAAGGCAAGAACGCGTGAAGGTCGGAGATAATTTTTCCAATAGCGAGGAAATCGGGGACTTTTCTGAGGCGTTTGGCTGGCGAGTGCAGTGAGGTGCGACTGTTAGAAGACTGTTGTGGCGCAGCGGTGCGCGTTGGCGACGGATGCGGCGCGGACTGCGGCGACGGAGGCGCGGAGGAACGGTGGTCGCGGCCCCGGCGTTATCAGTGCACGGCACAATCGTACGAAATCACTGTTCCAACTTGTCGAAGTGTGGTTTTACAGTCATGCAGAAAATCGATGATTTATTGCATCCGAGTTTACGATGCAAAAGTTAAATGAACATTAAAAAAGATTTTGATTTGGTGAATATTCTTCTAATAATATCTGTCTCATTTTGAATCAAATAAATTGAGAAAATTTGTAAATACAATCCTAGGTGGTAAGGTGGAACAGACAACAACACTAATCACAAAGATGTAAACGTTGTAAATTTTTTAATTGTTTATTAAATTGTATTCTTCATATAAGCGAATTGGGTTTTATTTTGAGTTAACATTTTTCATCCCTGTCGTATGTGAAAACTATAATACCTAATCATACAGGCTGCAAGGCTCAGATTTTTTTTTCAGATTTTTTTTTTCGAAGTTCTTCTTTAAAATTATGAAAAAAAAAATTATGAAAGAACATCGATTTTAATGCACCTTACCATCGATAACATCATCTTGCAATCAATATCTATGCCAATACTTATTGACAAATACAAATTAATGTTTGTGGGAAAATGTAATCGAGATCGGAGTTTTTACGAAGCCAGCCATACTGCGAAATGCAAGAAAAAGTAATAGTATTCATGTCACAATTGTACCTAGTAGATCGACGATAATTTTTGTGAAAGAAAAGTTATTATAATTATGTTCTCAGCGCCGCGCCGGCCATAGCTATAGGTGGCATTGAGGGTGGAGCCAAAAGTTTTAATGACGCCCTTTGACCAAGGTATATTTCGTATTATAATTTTCTTTTAATATTTTTCTTACCATTTTTTAACATTTATTCCTATTTGTCATAAGTTAAGTAATGGGTATAAATTTCATGACATTGTACTACGAACAAATATAAAAAGAGTAACCGCTCTACTCTCTAACATAAAGCCAGCACCCGTATGCACTTAGGTACATAGATGTAAAGAAAAATTGTAGATATTATGCATAGTGCTAAAGAATAAAATTATCAATGAAACTAAAAATATAAACTGATTGCATTTTCGTTTGCCTAATAGTTACCTATATGGATTAGAAATAAGTTTATGTTAAAAAATTTAAAACTATTATTTATTTATTTATTTATTTTTATTTTTACATACATAGATTCCTTACAGCTATTTGTATTACAATATTTATAATTAACTTTAACAAAACAATACGCCAATAAAAAGGAATACCAATAATAAGACAATTAATGTGACAGTAGTTTTACATTAATTATAACAATGATAAAGTGGAAAAAATTATTATGTCTCTCTCCATAATACACGGGTACCACCAGAAGGAAGATACCCGGTCCTTTGGAAGGCTTACGTGGGGACACAGGTCCAACACGCAGAGGCCCTTTAGAGAATTTAATGTGTTGTGGGACACCAGCCGCAGCCTGCCCATGACTGCACTATAGAGATACATCCCTGGGCAGTCCGCGGCCAATGTAGGAATATTGCAAAATATGGGAATTAAAAATCTGGTCTATGGAAAGGAGGTGTTCTAGTCCGTTTTCTTATGGGCATGCTTGTATGGAAAGGTATACATTTTTGAGTAAAGCAATGCCATTTGGTACGAATGTTGTACTCGTCCACCTAAGCCCAAATCGCCCGGTAGCCAGTCATTACTCCCCGGAAGAAGGGAGGGAGGGGGGGTTAAAGAACAGAGCGCCCGGCGCTCGGAAAAAAAATTCTAGCGGATTAATTTGGACCTTTGAGTCGAGTTTGGTGTCGTTATCAGGTAACTAGATAATGCCCGATTCATTCCCCATACCAGGTTTTTAGGGTTCGATAGCAAAATATGTCACAATCCTTAAAATATTAAACTTTTAGTAGTGAAGAAATCCAAACAAACCAATATAGTTTTATATTTTTGTATGAAACTTGGTTTATAAAAAATACTGTCTGAAAGGCCATTTAATGCAGATTATAAAAACATTAACATGTAACATATATTTTATCATTTTAAATGTAAAAAAAAATATACAAAGTACAGAAACGTTCGACAGCGCAGCGTAGGGGACGGCTAATAGACCCGAAAAACAAGCAATACTAGCAAAAAACAAACAGCCAAGTGCGAGTCTGACTCACTCATCGAGTGTTTCGTACTTATTTGTCCAATACCATGTTAACTGGTCTGGTAGGACCTGGATATCTGATACTCACAAACTTTCGTCTATATAATATTAGTGTGATTTTTAATCATCTTTAAATTATAAATGAAGTCAGGTAACATTGTTAAAAATAAAGATATATAATAATAGAACGTTATAGTATTAATAATAATGACAACCACCTTCACAATTACATAATTAGGTACCTATATTAGAGCTGGCGTTTAGAACACTTCAATCTGGAACTGCAAGATTTCACGCACCGATATCTTATTAATTCAAAGCTTCTCTTTTCTTTTTATTTCAGATGGGGAAGGAATATTCAGATTTTTTTGTAGGCCCCCAAATATACACAGCCTGTAAAACTGCCCTTAAGGTTGTTTAAGGGCAGCTTCTGTGGGAGGCAAATTTTCTATTTGCTTTTATGTTAAAAATTGTTAGCGACCCTCATTTACTGTCGCAGCGGGGTATGATCTGAAAAACAAACATGTACTTATAATACTTATAAAAATATAAGTTCTGGATAAGAGTATCTTTAAAATATCGTGACCGTCCTTACCTATCATGCATTGTAATCACAAACTTTTCGATTTCACTGTCTGCATATTTCGTATGACATTCGTATATGCCTTCCATGCCTCAAATGCATGTACCCATAGTTCTTATAGACATTCTAGCTTTGGAACACATGATATTCTGTACTAGCTATATGTGTCGACTGTTCTTAACATTATTTTGGCTACTACTACTATATCGTGTGTTCCAAAGCAAGAAGGTCTAAAAGAACTATGGGTACACATCGGCACAGGACGAAATCACGAATACCTGGTATGTAACAATGCTAGCTTCATGTTTAAATAATGGTCACATTAGTAGTTACATATTATTATGTAAAATTAAATTGTACCTTAATATTGACACGATTTTAAAAGAGCAAATAAGGAATTTCTTTTTTCCGGTTCTTCTGCATACATACTGCTTTCCGAATCGGTGATAAATGTTAAAAAAATGTTATGACGATTCAAAACTGATTTTATAAGAAGTCTAATTAAATAAATAAATGTTAGAGTTTCAGTTTACTACCCAAATTAATTTCTTGACAAATAATACTTAAGAAATGGTTTTCTTGTATTAGGTCCACAAAGAACACACGTTTTGCCTTTATTCCATTCTTTTACCAAATGTATGCAAGACGCAAATAAACTGCATTTGAGGCATGGAAAGCATATCCTAAAGCCACACGAGGGTATGAAGCACTTTACAATGGCAAATATGCAGACAGTGAAATCGAAAAGTTTGTGATTACAATGCATGATAGGTAAGGACGGTCACGATATTTTAAAGATACTCTTATCCAGAACTTATATTTTTATAAGTATTATAAGTACATGTTTGTTTTTCAGATCATACCCCGCTGTGACAGTAAATGAGGGTAGCAAACAATTTTTAACATAAAAGCAAATAGAAAATTTGCCTCCCACAGAAGCTGCCCTTAAACAACCTTAAGGGCAGTTTTACAGGCTGTGTATATTTGGGGGCCTACAAAAAAATCTGAATATTCCTTCCCCATCTGAAATAAAAAGAAAAGAGAAGCTTTGAATTAATAAGATATCGGTGCGTGAAATCTTGCAGTTCCAGATTGAAGTGTTCTAAACGCCAGCTCTAATATAGGTACCTAATTATGTAATTGTGAAGGTGGTTGTCATTATTATTAATACTATAACGTTCTATTATTATATATCTTTATTTTTAACAATGTTACCTGACTTCATTTATAATTTAAAGATGATTAAAAATCACACTAATATTATATAGACGAAAGTTTGTGAGTATCAGATATCCAGGTCCTACCAGACCAGTTAACATGGTATTGGACAAATAAGTACGAAACACTCGATGAGTGAGTCAGACTCGCACTTGGCTGTTTGTTTTTTGCTAGTATTGCTTGTTTTTCGGGTCTATTAGCCGTCCCCTACGCTGCGCTGTCGAGCGTTTCTGTACTTTGTATATTTTTTTTTACATTTAAAATGATAAAATATATGTTACATGTTAATGTTTTTATAATCTGCATTAAATGGCCTTTCAGACAGTATTTTTTATAAACCAAGTTTCATAAAAAAATATAAAACTATACTGGTTTGTTTGGATTTTTTCACTACTAAAAGTTTAATATTTTAAGGATTGTGACATATTTTGCTATCGAACCCTAAAAACCTAGTATGGGGAATGAATCGGGCATTATCTAGTTACCTGATAACGACACCAAACTCGACTCAAAGGTCCAAATTAATCCGCTAGAATTTTTTTTCCGAGCGCCGGGCGCTCTGTTCTTTAACCCCCCCTCCCTCCCTTCTTCCGGGGAGTAATGACTGGCTACCGGGCGATTTGGGCTTAGGTGGACGAGTACAACATTCGTACCAAATGGCATTGCTTTACTCAAAAATGTATACCTTTTCCCATAAGAAAACGGACTATTCGGTGGATTGGTAGGTTGGGTCTATGGGGACTATGGACGTCTGCCTTTTCAATATTTAAAATTGAAAATTATGGCAGACGGTGACTCGCCAGTTCGGTTGATGGGCTCCCAAAAAGGTTACCGATAATGGCAACAAGGGGGCAACATCAGCTGAACGGCTAGGGGTGTAGAGAGGTGCGGCACCGGTTTCACCATCGCGGGCCCGCGGGCCCGGAGCGGGTTTCCCCGCCATTACGCCATTAGACACTTCCACCCCCGAGCATATAGCTCTGGCGGCTCCACTCTGGACGGCCAACAAAGGCAAGCCAGAGGTGGGGGATCCTGAACCTCGTCATTGTTCACTCCGAACTGCCACTGGGACAGTCCGAAGGTGAGGACAGGGACCTTCCCCGGGAGCGCTCGGTTCCCGCGGGGTCGCTACTCCCCGACACCTCGCCACAAGGTGCCCTGCGGGGTGACTGAGTGCTCGGTTGGGATATCTATTGTAGATATGCCATCCGGGGGCGATGGGGTCGTCACATCCCTACGCCTTTTATTATTATTTTTTTGGACATGATATACAAAAACTGTTTTTACCGTCTGAAAGTTTTGTACAACATAAGGTCACACTTGAACACAGATCTGCGTATAAAGCTTTGCGAATCACTCATACTAGCAAAATTTAACTATGCCGATGTGATGTATGGCCCTAGATTGCTGGTACGCACAAAAAATTCAATACAGCGAATACAAAATGCCTGCGCTCGATTTTGTTGGGACATACCAGCTCGGACCCATATAACACCTGTCCTTAAGTCCCACAAAATGTTAAACATGGAGAGTAGGCGGCGACTGCACCTAGCTTCTCTACTTTTTAACGTGATCTTGACAAAAGCTCCTGCCTACCTCTACAACAAACTCAAGTGGATGGATGACGGCAATCGGTTATATGAAACACGGGCGTCTATGTATATGCTCTCAGTTCCCAGAAATCACACAGCGGCTTTCAGTGGAAGCTTCACATACAGCGCTACTAGGTGCTGGAATAATTTGCCTCCACCATTAAGAAATTGCAAAACACTGCAGAATTTTAAATATAAGTATAAAAAAGTCGTTCTAGCACAATTTCTTAACCAGCCCTAATAGCGCTAAATGTATAGCCTTATATATCTATATTATTACGTATATTTTTCATTTTACTATATATATGTAATATGTACTATATATTATTTATTTTAATCACAGTAATCCTTTTATATTTAAGTATTATGCATATACAAGTAAGTTTATTATCTACATATTATGGATTGCTAATTTTAACTATCTATATAACATTTAATCACCTATTGTTTTTTCTTTTTATACTTTCTAAATTATGTATTAGCTCTTATAATTTAACCAGCCAGAAGACCGTTCTGATGCTCCAAGCGTAGCAAGTCGAGGGGACTACTGAAAACCGGCGCCTCTCCTCTAATACGGAGAGGCAAATGCTGAGTAGTCCACCTAATCACGAATACGATATTAAGATATTTTGAATGTATTTATTGTATTTTAAGATTTATTTTTTTCCATGTAATGTGTTTAGTTATAAGTCAAATATTTGTAAAAGTATTTGTGATTAAACGTATTTTCTTTCTTTCTTTCTTTCTTTCTTTCTTTCAAAAAAGAGGAAAACGTACCCATTATAGAATGTTTGGTATGGATGTGTGAATGTGTGTACTGTGTGTGTAGTGTATAATGGTGCAGTGTGGTGAGAATGTGTAAAGGTAAACTAAGAAATTATTGAATTGGTGATGTCTGTTACTGCTTTTTTAAAACTGTTACGAGAGAGATGAAATATGTCAACACTTGAGAATTTCTTGTTGTAAATATCAGGTAGACGGAAGAGTGTAGAATTTTGCAGGTGCTTGGTTGAAGCGAGGGGAACCTTTAATAGTTGGCAATGCCTTGTTCGTAATGACGGTGTTTGTAGTGATATATTACCGAGAATATTTGGACAGTCCAGTCTATTACGCATTATGTCGTAAAGCAGCATCATGTCGATAATATCTCTCCGTTGTTCGAGTGTATTGATCCTTTGGAGAGAGCATCCTTCAAGGTAATTAGCACAAGAGGTCTTCGATATAAAATTAAGTTTCCTAATAAATATTTTTTGAATATTTTCCAAGCGGTCAATATAACAGCGATAAGAGGGACGCCAGATCGGACTCGCAAATTCTAGTACGCTTCGCACATACGAAAAATAAGATATCTGTGAATGCATCACAAGTCCGAAGTATGAAACCTAAATTTTTGTACGCTTTTTGTATAATAAATTCAACATGATCGTTATGCGTAAGTTTAATGTCATGAATAACACCTAAGTCTCTAACCTGCGTTGTTCTTTCGAGTGATACATTGTTTAGTTTGTAATTGAAATTAATGACATCCTTTTTTTTTCCGGGTAAAAGTAATTAATTGGCATTTGCTAATATTAACAGATATTTTATTAGTTTTGTAATACAGTGTTAATTTACTACCGTGTTAATTTAACCCTACTTTATTGTTGGCAGGAATAGGTAAGAAATGTTGTGGTTTTATAAGTTTCCCAGCAAACCGTTGATGAACAGAAATGCAGACCGAAAATAACGTTTCTTTAGAAATATATAAAGTAAATATTGAAAAACACCTACAAAAAATTATTTATCATTATCACTACTGATAAAAGTGAAGGTGAAAGCACTTCATATTTATATTATAAAAGTTATATACTTAGATAAAATGTTCGTACATAGGTTCAGAAGAAGTTTATACAGTACCTAAAGCAACAACGACGACAACGCTCTTTTTCAAAAAGAAACCAATAATTTAATCAAGTACATAAAATTGTTTCAGTGAAACGGAATTAGCTATACAACGATTTATAGTTTATACTAATTACTTTTAAATATAATTTTTATTATTTTTAATGACATTCAGATTTCACTTGCATAACTATCTACGAAGCTATGCAGTACGAGATTTAAAACGGTAATAATAATTAATAATACATTCTAGTTATTTACGCCCCAATAGGTACACATTTATGTAATTGTTTGTGTCGAAGCCTTGTCGAAGTTGAATTCGTTTCGTAAAATTATTTATGTAATTTATTGGTCAAACATGTCAGCACTTAATCTTCTCAATACTATTATAAAGGCGAAAGTTTGTAAGGATGTATGGATGTATGGATGTATGGATGTATGGATGTTTGTTACTCTTTCACGTAAAAACTACTGAACCGATTACAATGAAATTTAGCACACATATAGAGAGTAACTTGGATTAACACATAGGATAGGTTTTATCCCGGAAATCCCACGGGAACGGGAACTATGCGGGTTTTCCTTTGAAAACGCGGGCGAAGCCGCGGGCGGAAATCTAGTTAAGCTATATAGGTAATTATTATTCATGTCTGATTTTATTACTTTAGATTTTATAAAGATAATTTTTAACGAATTGTTTTAGAGTATTATTAAGTAAACACTTCTGAAATAGTCAATTTGAATATTAAGTTGAAGAGACCTTGTGAATTTTATGTATTTACAAGTCGAATTTAATCATTTACCTTGCAAATATGCAAGTTTTGTATCTTCGTGCACAACCTTTAAAAATTTACTTACATAAATTCTAATCACAAAATATATTTTGTATGGACATAAGTATTTACCTACACAATATATTTGAAAACGTGAGCCGCTTCTATTTCATTCTCACATATACGACTTGAAAATTTATCTCGAAATTTTACACTTATAAAGACATTTTTAACAATGGCTTTAGAATAAACTCGCAATTAACCTTAATTAATCTTGCATATTACGTAACGATCGCTAGCATTTCGCTTATTCCATGTGTAGATATGTTTACGGAGTTTGAAACGTTGGATGTTTATTTTTTATGGCTACAAACAAGTTACGTGAACAATAGATTCCTTCCGAGTACGTGTCTTTGTTAAAGGAAAACTGTAATCATGATACTTTATACAATGAGACATGCATGTCGTGCAGTAAGTAAATACGAAGACAAACATCAGAGTAGCGTTTTCAGAAAAAGGCATGGACATTAGAAACACCTCTCTAGGTACCTATTATGCGGTAACATAATTTAGCTGAGATGCAATAACAAACAAAGAATTATTACAAAAATAATTTAATTATTCTCTAATATAACGTGCTTAACATTACTTATGACAAATGACAATAGAGAGAGATCTCAGAGAGAGAGCTAAAAATTTTTGTGTTTTTATTTTTTATTTTGTAGCAATAATGCACTTTAAAAAATGCAAATACATATGTAACCTACTTTCAATAAAAATGGCGAGCTGTAATGTAAACTAAATTACTTACCTATTATATTTTTACTAACTGATAAATGATAATAATATATAGAGATATTATACTGTTTTGTAGAACAATAAAATATAAATTAACAAATTATCAATTATGTAATAAGTAAATATCTTATATTATGTACGAATAGGTAAAATACCTACCTACGTAGCAGCTAAGAAAAAAGAGTAGATGAGTTTGATAATTAATAACAATGATATTTTATGTATAGATACGTTATATACTCACAATATATCCAAAAAAAATGCTTCATAAGCAGTGTCAGGCACACACAAATACAAGTATCATTTTACTTAATTAATTACATTCACAGACTGTATAAGAGAGATGGCTCTAATAAAATGATATAAACAAAAAAGACAAAGATAGTTTGTCACTTCCGCGCAGGTGTAAGCAAAAGTCATAAGAATTCACCAATTAAATATAAATAAACAAATAGTTGCCATGGTAATTGGCATAGACTAACGACACAGAAGGTTCAATGTTATAGATGTTACGTTTCCTGCACAAGTAAACAAATGTGACAATTTCATTTACTATTTAATTATTATTATGATGTTGTATTAAAATGAAAAAACTTCTTTGGAGATATAACTGTATTAAGTATTTATTACTAGCTGTGGTGTTCGTTTTCGGTCATCATCATTTCACCCGATAAACACCCACTGCTGAGCATAGTCCTCCTTATAGAATTCCATAAGGACCGATCTTACGCTATTCGTTTCAAGGCAGTTCCCGAAACTCGTACAAGGTCATCACTCCAACTTGTAGGATATAATAATAGTGGTGCCTAGATGAAAAAAAAGGATGAAATAAAAGAAAGGATGAAGTATAAGCCTTTTTTATCTAAAACACAAATAAAATTTATGTTCAATAGCTATTTACAGAAAAGCAAATAGCATTTTTCGTCAGTAGCGATAATCTTTTCTTTAATGTATACGTATATTCAACATCATTTTTGCAAAAAAACATTTTTGCCATCACGATTTCTTTGTATATAATAAATAGATATATTTGTTAATTACATGCACTGTGTGGATTTAAATATAAAAATAATCAAGTATTTACCCAAATCGAAATTAATAAAATAACCGTTCTATTTTCAATAATCGTATCTACATGATAATCTTTGAACACAGTGTACGCTAGCTTTGTCACACTAGTGATTGAAGCAATGTTGTATCCCTTTCATTATTTCAATACAAGTGTCAAGCATGTGTCATTCATAAAGAATTGTAAATTGTTATTTTTACTCATAAACTGTAATAATTTAATATATTTTCCTGTGATATGATATTCCTTTATCTTTCTTTATTTTTTTGCACGAATACGTGCACTTTCTGAACACACAGGAAGGCATTTTCGACAACTTTAATGTACCTATCGGCACATGCGCTCACTGGGACCGGTGACAATCTGACTGATTGCATTGGTCCCAAATAGGACCAATTCACGGAAGCAATTTTGGTGCGTTGATGACGTATCTACCTCTTGTTTCTATATATAATATCATTGATTAATAATGAGTAGTTGATATTTAACTGAAGCAACGAAAACCAAGTGGAAGAGCAGGAAATGTACTATTTTTTAATGGAGCCAATGCAAGAACATCAACATTTGACATCGCTAAACATAAAACAACAACTAAGCAAAATGCTTCATAAGGCTTAATAAATAAAAATAATATGTAATCGTATTGCGAAATAAGAATAAATTATGGCATATAAGTTTCAACGTTAATAATATAAAATGAAGTATTACTCACCATATTATTTTCAGTGTCGTTGGCTATGCACTTTTCATTTTCTAGATTTGCAAACATTTTCCTGTGAACTTTCTTAAATTCATCCATAAGTGCATCATGGTGTTTTTTCTTATCGTCATCAACTGGTTTTGTGACACTTACTTTCTTAACTGGTATAATTGGTTCTTTATCAATTAACGTCTTTTTCATATTCTTGAAAAATATATATACATTAGTGAGATAAAGTACCTCCTTTACATATCTGTTACAGTTAAATATTGTGTGACTGTCAAATTTAATGATATGATTGAAATGTGATAAATAATATCATTATACATATTTTACGTATAATTGTTAAAATAAACTTGTTACTTCGATATTGGTCGTATCTCTGTATACCCACTACCTTTAAAGAATTAGATGATTTAAAAATCACTCATAACTAGACTTAACGTATCGAGATAGATCTCAATAGTGCCTCGAATTTATTTTACAAACGATTTTGGAAATGACTATTTGATAACATTTAATTTTAATAACTTACCAATTTCCTTCGTTGTATCTCCTCTACAATGGCACTCGATAACGTAGCAGAACTTGCTATACTGGTTGTGTCCAAATTCATGTCATTTTTAGGCGGTATCGGATAATTACAATGTGCTTTTCCACTCTGTGTGGAATTCACATTGTGGTGTACTTCTACAACTATTGTCTTTTTGTCGTTTTCTCTGTTCGTCTGACTCGTCGTGTACAAGGGTTTCTTCGATGAACTGTTGTCGTAACTACACTGTATAGTAGCTCCGTCTTCAGTCAAATTTATTATCGTTCTATTTAATTGAGTCGTATTTTTGGGTGGTTCGTAATCACTTTTTACTTTATTATTAATCATATGGGTCTTATTTTCATAGGTGTGAGGATTATTTGGTATACTAGGACTGTCGTAATCGGGTTCGATGTCTGACGGCGCATCGAAATTATGTATGTCACCATTTTTCCATTCGAAATCCAAGCTATCCCACGTTCTTCTTTTCATTCTGTTCATTGTTAGTCTAAAATAATAACATAGAAATTGACACAATTAATTATAGTTTTGTCATGAGTGTAGATTGGATAATAGACCTACAATCGACAATGAATTTTCTAACGAATAAATAGGTAGAGCATGAACGATTTTGACAATGGGAAATACATAGGTAATTAAGGAATGTTTATTGAAATTCGTATAAAAATACCATACCCCAGTATTAGGTATTTCTTTAATATTTTGAATAATACCTATATATATTTATTTTCGTAAATGTGCATCACCTTCTGGTACAAAAATAAAATATGCATGCAGAGTTGACGCTATACAATGTTCATTGATAAAATAAAATGATGACGCTGCGCTCGTTTATCGATTTTAATAGTGTGAGATGGATATGTGTGTGTAGATTGTAGAATATGTGTAACATTTGTACATTATTTAACTAAGGGCCGATTTCACCAATAATTTTAAACAAGTCTGGAAGTGCATTTCATCACCGTAAGTTCAAGCAAAACTGAGTTTAAACTATTATCGAATCTAAGAGTGATACATTTTTTACAAAAATTAGTTCTGATAAAAGTAATGCGTCTTGTGATTGGTAACATCGGCTCCAATAACGTCATCAATACTTTAGTTATATAATATGTATTAACCTTTTATATTATGTATATATATAAATCTTTCAAAGTGTACTAAACCTTTTCAGTCTACTCGTTAATACAAACCTGACCGCTCTAACAGCAGCATTCTTCAGAACATTGTCGGTTTACCTCTTCGACGCGATCTATATCATATGCTTTGAAAGGATTTAGTACATATATCGTACTAAGTTCTTTTAAAGCATTAACGATTATCTTATTTTTACTGTGGATACGTACCTATCTGCTCTATCAGCAGCTTCCTCCGCGACACTCGCGAGCCTCCTGCGCAGCGCGGCGGGGGGAGCGAGCGGCACCACGGGCGCCACTGACGCGGGACTGCGCTCCCCCGCGGCGGAGGACGCGGAGCTGTTGTAGCCGGAGCTCTCTGGAGACACAAGCTCGGCGCCCGCGCCCTCACGCACTATTAGTTCCAGGCGACCGCTCACTTTCATGGCTGATACGGCCTGTGTGTGACAGATTGATATTAGGAATTGGATTGAGGGTAGGTGATGAAAAATTAAAAATATTTAAAAAGAACTCAACTTGATAAAATATTAATTAATTTGGAAGCATTTGTGTAATTGGTGAAACATTACTGACCATTTCCTAATTTCTTTAGTCGAATAGATTTTCTTATTTACAATTAACGATGTTTAGTGATTGTTAATGACCACGAGGTATTCTTTATTGAATATTTGAATTGCAAGGGCGAATGCTAGAGATAGAGTTACATGAAAACTAAATATGTAACTATGTATAAAAATATGATTACTGATGATTACATACCTCATTAAATGATATGTTAGAGAAATTTAGACCATTGCAGGACAATATTTGGTCGCCGGGCCTTAAGCCAGCTTCTTTAGCGATGCCGCCTTCGCGAACAAATTGCACAAAAATACCGGGCTTCCATTCCGGGCCTTTGCATATTCTGGAACAAAAGTTAAGATTTTTTATATGTCCGTCTGCCTAATCCTATTTTTTTTTTGGGTCCAATTGTTTTCAATCTAATAACTATTTGTATGATAAACGTTTTAGATACCTAAGTATTTTTATTTCGGCACATCTCAGGTACTTACCCCTATTAATGTATTTTAAATATCATCATCAGCATCATCATTCTGGTACGTTGGAAACGTATGAGAATGTGTGCGAGGATGAGTAACTAGGGACATTATGTTTATAAAGAACCAATGGTATCGTTTCAAACGCTAAATGAAGTATATGATTGGTTCTTTACAAAAACATCCCTCGATCGCAAACGCATCCTTGCACATCTGTGGTGGAGACGCACCCTAACAATTGAAAAGTCAATGACAGATAATAGCGCCTTTTTATTTTGGGGCGACCATCAACAAACTTAGATTTTTTAACAAAATAATGCAATAAACCAAAATAACTATGACATGTATATTGTATACAGGGTGTCCCAAAAAGTAGTGATGAACGGAAGCTGGGAAGTAGAGGACCTAGAGGGCTATCCGAATCACCCCTATGTATGTTATGCGATTTTTCGTATTTTCGGAGTAATGACGTTTTTTTCAATTTTTCACCTATCGCTGAGTACGATGAAATTTTCACTCATGATGACGTCAATTATTGCGGAAGATGCTTGATTTTTTTTTTTTGTGTACTAAGCTGAAAGATAGGCCAATTCAGTATGGTAACATTTACTATCGTTAGATCTTTGAATGGAATAAAAAAAAGAATTAAATGCCAAGAAAGATAAAATTACCCAGTATGTTCACCACTTCAAGGGCCCGTAAAAAAATAAAATCACATGAAAAAAGTTTTCCGTTTGGCTTTTAAAAACTTGCTCTATCTATCAGGTAACTACTCTGAAAATTTCATTTTATTATTCAGAAGGCTTCAATCGAAAAATTGAAATCTAAATGTGGTAAGTGCAAAAATTGAATTAACATGATGATTAATAAAAACAAATTAAAACCAATAACAAGGTCTTTAATTACCAGAAATTTTTAAAATGACCCCGCTGTTGCTCAGTGCAAGTGCGACATCACCATAAAAAGTTGGACGAAGACTGCCACAATTTGGACGAAATAACCCGGAAATTCATAGTAGCAGAAGAAACCATTAAAATGATAAAAGGCCATTCAGACATTTAAAAGACAACTTTTTACGGTGATGATAATAATACTTGCACTGAGCAACAGCGGGGTCATTTTGAAAATTTCTGGTAATTAAACACCTTGTTATTGGTTTTAATTTGTTTTTATTAATCATCATGTTAATTCAATTTTTGCACTTACCACATTTAGATTTCAATTTTTCGATTGAAGCCTTCTGAATAATAAAATGAAATTTTCAGGGTAGTTACCTGATAGATAGAGCAAGTTTTTAAATGCCAAACGGAAAACTTTTTTCATGTGATTTTATTTTTTTACGGGTCCTTGAAGTGGTGAACATACTGGGTAATTTTATCTTTCTTGGCATTTAATTCTTTTTTTTATTCCATTTAAAGATCTGACGATAGTAAATGTTACCATACTGAATTGGCCTATCTTTCAGCTTAGCACACAAAAAAAATCAAGCATCTTCCGCAATAATTGACGTCACCATGAGTGAAAATATCATCGTAATCGGCGATAGGTGAAAAATTGAAAAAAAAAAACGTCATAACTCCGAAAATACGAAAAATCGCATCACATACATGGGGGTGATTCGGATAGCCCTCTAGGTCCTCTACCTCCCAGCTTCCGTTCAACACTACTTTTTGGGACACCCTGTATCTCTAAACATAGTCTGAGTAAGATATGAACATTCGAAGGACTACCGCCAATTTTACACTTATTAATTATTTATCAGAATATCAACCCCGGAATTACGTTAACAGTTAATTAAATCGCATTCAATCTTCGTTTTTAACTGACTTCAAAAAAAAGGAGGTTATCAATTCGGCCGGTATATTTCAACAAGCACTAAGCAATTAGAAAATGTAGCCCGATATTCTAAAAATGTTAATGCTTGTTATTTGTGTAGCGTATTTAGGTTTCTTGCTATAATTGTATCTAATTAACACAAAATTGATAATTTGCAAATACATTGATTAATCAATCCACATTACCACAGACCATCAGAAAACACGAAAAGGAAATTGGCATGTCCAAAAAGCAAAATATTCTAAGTTAGCCAGGGCTGCGATGCATTATTTATTCATTTTGGTCTAAAACTTTAAACCTTCGTTAGGAGCTTATGCGGTTTTAGTGAAAACAATTATTATAGGCTATCGGCTCTCTCTGACTCTAATGTTATATTTAAAAAGGTTCTTTGATAATGTTGAAACTGAAATTTTGAGAAAGTGTAATCTCCATGGTACCCTTGAACTGTATTTCAATACACTAGCGTTTTTCTTATCTACAAATTGCGAAGTGCTAATTCACATCGAGGTGACATTATTTGGATGCCATTCAAGACAGACTACAAATTCGATGATAACAAATTACTCTTACTATA
The DNA here is from genome assembly GCA_029959065.1 of Colias behrii. NCBI lineage: Eukaryota > Metazoa > Arthropoda > Insecta > Lepidoptera > Pieridae > Colias > Colias behrii. Next base: position 6,201,280 of record JARWMC010000005.1, on the reverse strand, counting down.
AAATCGGATCCTAGCAATATTTTTCTTACCCGCAGCCAAGCTTAGCTCTTGGAGGTACTAAGATAGAAAGTCTTAAGTCTGGCATATGATCCGTATTGTGGCAAAGGGTGGGCGAGGAAGACACTTCTGATGCCAGTGAAGAACGCTCAGATACAAACTGCCATGAAAGAGGCTCGTATTCTTTTCTGGAAAATGAAATGATAAATTTAATCTTTGCCAATTATTCAGTAGTTACAAAACAAATGTCGTATACATTTTATACTTACTCTCTTATAGGCAGCATCCCCACATCTAAAACAAGACAAAAAATATAAATGATTATTTCATTAATAACATTAATAATGGAGGCATTAACATAGCTAAAGTAAACGATGTGGTATTCCGCACAATCATTTAAAATACCAAAGAGAAAGCCTTCAACAGTGGCCTTAACAAGATCTTTTTGCAATCACTGTTTTATTTCAATTCCATATAGTTACCTACCTACTCTGCATGTTGATAGTAAACATTCATACTGTCATACATAATATAGATATAAGAAATATGACACGATGATATAATATTATAGTAAGTACCTTTATTTCATGCTAATCAGAAGTCTACCTATACGTATATAATCGGATACAAGATGAATGTGCTTGCTGACAGAAATAACGGACACGCGAGCATTATGTAATGTAATGTAAGATCGGTCTATATAAAAAGTCTTACGCATGATTTCAAAGTTATGCGAATAAGAAAGAGTATCTGTTTGCGCCATAAGGATGTTTGCATGAAAAGCAAGATAAGTTCATATCAATAGATACCTACTAATTATTTCATATCAATACTAATTATATCCAATAACCAACGTACAAAACATTAAGTAATGTTCGTAGGTGTTGGTAAACATTTTACCTTTTCATTTTAACTCTTTAAGAGGTCCCATCGATATTGCCTACCGACACCTGCAACGACTGAAGCAAGGTCACTCAATTGTCTCATAAGAGAAACAGACCAATGGAATTGTGACTTTCGGCCGCTTTCGTAGGGTCTATTATTTCCGTAACTAGAGCATAATAAATTATCAATAATAAATCTGAATGAACTTATAAAATGCCTATTTGAGACTGATATTCCAACTGATCAAAATAAACAAAAAACCCATTGAGTTTACGTTTATTTCTTTACGCAGACGACCTTAGCTAATGGCTAGTCGTGAGTTATTGTAACGGATATCATAATCTCACTCACGTCTAACTTTGATCTTGAGCCTGGACTGCGACGTGATGTAATGGACCAGCTCGGCGTGCACGGCGTCGTCCACGCGGTACCCATTCACGGTTACCAACTGGTCACCAACCTGGAATGAATGACAATTTTATTTAGAATCAGGAAGTGACTCTTGTCTTACAATTAATATTTATACTGTATATTACATTTCCATTATGTGATGGACTTTGCACTAAAAGCTATACCTATTAAAGTTATTTCCAAGTAGGTAGATAGGTACTTGACTTAAGTTGTCTGTAAAATATTTTAATAGTTACACAGGTACTTAATAAAGGTATAGATTTACATACGAATGGAACAAGACATAAAATTAAGCTAAACTGGCACTGAAGCGGTATAGTATGTAGGTTCCTAATGTATATAGGTACTATGAATTGTATGTGTATGCCAGTATGCAGCATATATTTCAATAAAAAAAAGTTGCACTTCTTATTTAGCAGAGCGTAGAATAGCTATAAAGTGTATCCGTATCAGTATTACCTACTATTTCTAAAATGATTTACAAACATGAATAAATAACAACAGACAAACCATCTTATCAATGATAACGTGCAATTCAATAGCTATCTACGATATGTCAGCTCTATTAAACAACTAGTAGGTACATAATGAAATTCGTGTTCAACCGAAAGTAATAAAACACAACATAGCTCATCAATGAGTGACGTCACACACACGCGACGCTCATATCAGCCACGTCTCAAGATGACGAAATCACTTTCTTTACGTTCTTGGACGTACGCCAAGAAGCCGGACGGCTCGCTCATGGCCTAGATAACGGACAACTTTCGTTCAGACTTTCGTACTACCTCGTCTTTTTAGGGTTCGATACTGCTAACCCATGAGAACCCTTCAAAAGCTATGTAATAGAGTAACTTTGAAATATTATATGAGACTACTAAAATTGCAGGGCAACAATAGACTTGAAGGTAATTATTAAATTTTCCTGTTTTAAACAAAAAAATTACGTACAAATTTAAAATTTAATTATAAAAATACCCATATAAACCTCCGCAACTAACTTAGTTGAGTTTGGTGAGTTTGGTATACTAGTAAGTTAGTAACTAGATCAATTAAGTTTAGGTTAAGTAATTTATAATTATAACGATAAGATTAAGTATTATTTATTCATTATTGTGTACAGATGTTCCTAAGTATCAATATTAATGTGAAGAACCCAGTATATAAAATTTAAGGCGAACTTAAACGACTTTTGAAATATGTGGTAAATTGCCAGACTATATGGCGCGGCAGCAAGTTGTATCTACTTTAAATGGAAAAATAAAAATTCCGATGAATCTGGTATTCTACGCACGATTTCCAAATTAAAAAAAATAACTATGTAGCAGCCTTTCTATAATATTTTGTAGTCGAAATTATTTTCCTAACTTTAGACTTATGTAAATCATTTAATTTAAATAAATAATAATACAGCAATAATTTAAATAAGTAATAATACAGGAATGCGGTGAAATTGACTATGAATAAATAAATTAATTGAAGATTGAGAATTTCTATGCCAATATGGTACCTAACCTAATACTTCCTCTCGTAACAGCGAAGACCTTAAAATGGGGCATAATTAGCATAGTGCTTATGCTCTCTCGTCTAAGTAGCCTAACTAGCTTAGTCATAGATATACTTGTAAATCGGATACCAAGAACATACTTATAATGAAGAGAAAATAAGTTCCGTTTCAATATTGATGTGGTAGCCGGGAGGGCGGAGGCATAGGTAGGTACCTACTATATAGGTATACATATAATGTAAATATGGAATTAGCTAGGTACACTGTATGTATGTTTTCTCGTTTTTTATAAATCTCTTGCTAAAGTTATTTCGTAATAGACATAAATTTCAAAACTCACCGAATTTTAAAGTACGGATATGATAACATACCTACTTTAATATTGAATTAGTATTAGAATTATATAACGCTACATATTACAGTTCGGTATTGCGAAATAACACACATTATGTACATATTTTCAGATAATCAGGGTAATAATACAGATCCGCTGTGTTGTGTGCAAGAACTACCCAGACGTAAGTAGTAACTTCCTCCGAGTTGCAATAATTAATAGTATTTTATGTCTGCAGTAAAACGCAGGTATTTATATGAAAACAATAATAAGCCACTTATATTTCATATTATCTGTTTAACATAATATTGTACACCTCGGGTGATGTGCCTTTAGTAGTATCTACCTATTAGTAAAATATTCTGAAGATAAAATATAGATACACAATCCTGAAAACATGTAAATAGCCATGAATTTAGAGTTATTACAGTACTTTTCTTTTACACAGCTGTATACACAAATGACACATAATTGCAGACAGTGTATAATAGTCCGTTTTCTTATGGGAAAAGGTATACATTTTTGAGTAAAGCAATGCCATTTGGTACGAATGTTGTACTCGTCCACCTAAGCCCAAATCGCCCGGTAGCCAGCCATTACTCCCCGGTAGGAGGGAGGGAGGGGGGGTTAAAGAACAGAGCGCCCGACGCTCCGAAAAAAAATTCTGGCGGCTACATTTGGAGGTTTGAGTCGAGTTTGGTGTCGTTATCAGGTAACTAGATGATGCCCAATTCATTCCCCATACCAGATTTTTAGGGTTCCATAGCGAAATATGTCACAATCCTTAAAATAATAAACTTTTAGTAGTGACAAAATCCAAACAAACCAGTATAGTTTTATATTTTTGTATCAAACTTGGTTTATAAAAAATACTATCTGAAAGGCCATTTAATGCAGATTATAAAAACATTAACATGTAACATATAATTTATCACTTTAAATGTAAAAAAAAATATACAAAGTACAGAAACGTTCGACAGCGCAGCGTAGGGGACGGCTAATAGACCCGAAAAACAAGCAATACTAACAAAAAAAAAACAGCCAAGTGCGAGTCTGACTTACTCATCGAGTGTTTCGTACTTATTTGTCCCATACCATGTTAACTGGTCTGGTAGGACCTGGATATCTGATACTCACAAACTTTCGTCTTTATAACATTAGTGTGATTTTTAATCATCTTTAAATTATAAATTAAGTCAGGTAACATTGTTAAAAATAAAGATATATAATAATAAAACGTTTTTGTAGTAATAATAATGACAACCACCTCCACAATTACATAATTCGATACATTTGAGCTGGCGTTTAAAACACTTCAACCTGGAACTGAAAGATTTGACGCACCGACATCTTATTAATTCAAAGATTCTCTTTTCTTTTTATTTCAGATGGGCAAGGAATATTCAGATTTTTTTGTAGGCCCCCAAATATACACAGCCTGTAAAACTGCCCTTAAGGTGTGTTGTTTAAGGGCTGCAGCTTCTGTAGGAGGCAAATATTCGATTTCCCTTCTTTTTATGTTAAAAGTTGTTTGCGACCCTCATTTACTGTCACAGCGGGGTATGATTTGAAATACAAACATGTACTTATCACTACATAGTATAAAACAAAGTCGCTTTCTCTGTCCCTATGTCCCTATGTCCCTATGTCCCTTTGTACGCTTAAATCTTTGAAACTACGCAACGGATTTTGATACGGTTTTTTTTAATAGATAGAGTGATTCTAGAGGAAGGTTTATAAGTATAATAACATCCATTAAATAGTGGAGAAGTACTGTTATTTTTGAGGTTTCTAATGTGATGTCGTAAATAATTACATTTTTTCCGCTTACATTGCAAACGCAGGCTGAACCCTACGAGTTTTATCAAAATAATGTACTAAGTATTGTACACATTGAAAAGGTCTACAGAAAAGTCCGCGATGGTATAATATGTCTATCTCTTATGGATAACCCACAATAACTTTTTTTTGTCATTTACTTTTTACGACAAATAATGGTTAATTTTCGAAGCCGGGGCGGGTCGCTAGTAATACTTATAAAGTTAAGTTCTGGATAAGAGTATCTTTAAAATATCGTGACCGTCCTTACCTATCATGCATTGTAATCACAAACTTTTCAATTTCACTGTCTGCATATTTCGTATGACATTCGTAAATGCCTTCCATGCCTCAAATGCATGTGTACCCATAGTTCTTTTAGACCTTCTAGCTTTGGAACACATGATATTCTGTACTAGCCATATCTGTCGACTGTTCTTAACATTATTTTGGCTACTACTACTATATCGTGTGTTCCAAAGCTAGAAGGTCCAAAAGAACTATGGGTACACATCGGCACAGGACGAAATCATCAATACCTGGCATGTAACACTGCTAGCTTCATGTTTAAATAATGGACTTATTAGTAGTTACATATTACTATGTAATGTGTTATGTAGTTACATATTAAATTGAACCTTAATATTGACATGATTTTAAAAGAGCGATTAAGGAGTTTCTTGCCGGTTCTTCTCCATACATACTGCTTTCCAAATCGGTGATAAATGTTAAAAAAATGTTGTGGCGATTCAAAATTGTTTTATAAGAAGTCTAATTAAATAAATAAATGTTCGAGTTTGAGTTTAGACTATTAATAATTCCTTGACAAATAATACTTAAGAAATGGTTTTCTTGTATCAGGTCCACAAAGAACACACGTTTTGCCCTTATTCCATTCTTTTACCAGATGTTACACGAACTCATATTTAATGCAAGACGCAAATAAACTACATTTGAGGCATGGAAGGCATATCCTAAAGCCACCCTAGGGTTTGAAGCACTTTACAGTGGCAAATATGCAGACAGTGAAATTGAAAAGTTTGTGATAACAATGCATGATAGGTAAGGACGGTCACGATATTTTAAAGATACTCTTATCCAGAACTTAATTTTATAATATTAGTACATGTTTGTATTTCAAATCATACCCCGCTGTGACAGTAAATGAGGGTCGCAAACAACTTTTAACATAAAAAGAAGGGAAATCGAATATTTGCCTCCTACAGAAGCTGCAGCCCTTAAACAACACACCTTAAGGGCAGTTTTACAGGCTGTGTATATTTGGGGGCCTACAAAAAAATCTGAATATTCCTTGCCCATCTGAAATAAAAAGAAAAGAGAATCTTTGAATTAATAAGATGTCGGTGCGTCAAATCTTTCAGTTCCAGGTTGAAGTGTTTTAAACGCCAGCTCAAATGTATCGAATTATGTAATTGTGGAGGTGGTTGTCATTATTATTACTACAAAAACGTTTTATTATTATATATCTTTATTTTTAACAATGTTACCTGACTTAATTTATAATTTAAAGATGATTAAAAATCACACTAATGTTATAAAGACGAAAGTTTGTGAGTATCAGATATCCAGGTCCTACCAGACCAGTTAACATGGTATGGGACAAATAAGTACGAAACACTCGATGAGTAAGTCAGACTCGCACTTGGCTGTTTTTTTTTTGTTAGTATTGCTTGTTTTTCGGGTCTATTAGCCGTCCCCTACGCTGCGCTGTCGAACGTTTCTGTACTTTGTATATTTTTTTTTACATTTAAAGTGATAAATTATATGTTACATGTTAATGTTTTTATAATCTGCATTAAATGGCCTTTCAGATAGTATTTTTTATAAACCAAGTTTGATACAAAAATATAAAACTATACTGGTTTGTTTGGATTTTGTCACTACTAAAAGTTTATTATTTTAAGGATTGCGACATATTTCGCTATGGAACCCTAAAAAACTGGTATGGGGAATGAATCGGGCATCATCTAGTTACCTGATAACGACACCAAACTCGACTCAAACCTCCAAATGTAGCCGCCAGAATTTTTTTTCGGAGCGCCGGGCGCTTTGTTCTTTAACCCCCCCTCCCTCCCTCCTACCGGGGAGTAATGGCTGGCTACCGGGCGATTTGGGCTTAGGTGGATGAGTACAACATTCGTACCAAATGGCATTGCTTTACTCAAAAATGTATACCTTTCCATACAAGCATGCCCATAAGAAAACGGACTATAATAGCATACAAGATAATGATTCATAAACATTTGGTGTTTTTGTTAATTATCTTTTATAAACTTATATCGATTATAATTAAAAAATTTAAAATATAATATTAAAATAAATTGAGAGACTTATTTAGGAATCATGAAATTTAATAACCAATTATTATAAATTACAAATGTTTGAAGCATTAGTTCCATTAAAATCTTGCTTGGTCATTATAACACATCAAGCGACAGGTCAAGTTCAATTTATAAATATTATATGGTTTATGAAACATCGGATCTTACTCGTCAGTTGTCGAGAATGGAGATGCGTCTCAAAACTGGTTTACATTTAAAAAGAACAAACTGAACAGGTGCAGTAATAGCTATACGACACTGTCTACTAAGGCATAAAATCAGAAGAATCGCAAATTCAATCGTTGGTTATTAATTATTATTGATAGAACTTGGGAAACATATTAGGTATAATTTAATACGTTTAATTATAGTACCTACCTAATGACTAAATATCAAGTTTGCAGATTCTGAAATTCAGGTCGCATTTGAAAATTGATAACTGCCAGATTTTATATTTTTTTTTGCAAAATATATTTTTAATTTAAATTTAAAAGAAATATAACACCTGTATACATTCACTCCATGTTTTTAACGTAAAATTTCTTCGAAAGTAGGTAATCCGACATCCAATAAGTCAGTCCAACAATATTCAATCAAGCCAATTGACAAGTAAAAGACCTAAAAAGTATTTAATCCTATTAGTTAAAATAAAAATAATTTATATAGGCCAACACAATATGTACTCAGACGTGTTTTTGCGAGTAAGTATATATATAAATTATTTACCTACATAATAATGTATTATTGATGCGATTTACTTTCTCTTTGGATATCATTTATTATAGATATATAATTAATCATAATGAAAAATGTGTAGGTAGTAAATAATTATTCGTCCGGATCGTTTGCAAATTTAGCAATTGCGAAATTAACTATTTGTTTAAAAATGTTAATGATATTTCAATTGATATTTCTTACCTATGACACAGATAATACTTTATTCATATCGATAGATAGTAAAAATGAAGATTGGATAGCGCAATTAATTTTGGAATAAGTACAAATTTCGAATGATAGATTTGACACTATTTTCTATATTAGCGAGTGTTACGCAATAATCTTGCAATAAAGTTTACTAAACATAGAAAGCAGTTGATATTGTTCTATTCGAAAGACACATAATATACCTACCAAGCTTATAAAATATACTATTTCTAAATTGTCTTACCAGTTTAATGCCCGTGTAGTAATAACAAAATTGCCACATTTAACATCTCCTGTTCCTTGTATGAAGTATTCTTAATCACTACAAGATGTATGTAATACAATTTTGCTTCTTTTACTTCCTTAATGAAGTTAATTACAAATATTAAATGCACTCGGCATACATTACGGAGGAAGTAGGTAGTTGTCCGACATGTCGGCACCACATTAAATGCACTGTTAGCTAAGCATAAGAAAATTAAACTTCCCAAGATTTCGTATGTCTCAAACACCTCATTGTGTTTCTCTACTAATAAAGAATATTAAGAACTTGTGAAATTTCATAACTTCTTTGTGAAGGAAGTAATCGTGCGAAAAAGATTTTGTTTGATATCAAATGCCCAACGTGAGGGACGAATAAAATAAAGCAATATAAAAATATAACTTTTGGGAACACTTTTATAGTGCGTATTACACGCTTATATTTATGATTTAAATTTTAAATATATATGAAAGAATTCAATAACAAAATATATCTATAAAGTATATTATTAGTTATTACGGCCGATTACTTCATTTACTCACACATTATCTCATCGGAAGAACGGAGCTACTGTTAACTCATCTGAATAATTTAATCGCAAAAAATTTGACCCAAATGTTCGCTAAAATAAAACGTTTTTTAATAGTACCGATTTACCTTTCAAACAGCAACAAGTTACAAGAACGCCACAAAGAATGGTAATCGTCTTACGCCAATTCAACCTGGCAAGGTATGTACCTAAATGTGTGCTACACTACTATTATATATAATTCATAATAATAACTGTCCACAAACACATGACGTGAATATGTTAATGTTGAAGGAATGGTTGGAAATCGTGATACTTTGAATGCGAGATATATAAGTAAGTAGGTTAAAAGTTACCTTGCTAGACTTCGGATTTATAAACGTAAGTTTTCCAGTAGGTATACATTTAAACAAATTAGAACCTACTACCTTATAAGTTATAGGCCAGTGGAAATTAACATTAAATTCGCAAAGCACGATGTAGTTCTGAATTTTTGGTATGTTGTTTGGATCAGTTAGGGTGATGTAAATCCCAATTTGCAACTTCGAAAAAGTTGTGCTCGCTGCGCACCACGTGATAAACTGCGAAAATTTTGGACTTTTTTCACTTTTTGCTCTAAAAGTCATAAACTATGCGTTTCCGACAAGTATCATTCAGTACATAAATTAAGGTTATTAAATTTGCAACAATTTAAGCCTAATTACAGCTCTCTAAACCGTATAACGACTAAACTGTGGCCATTCGAAGATGGTTCATTTTTCCCGAAATATTGAAATTTTTAGTTTTGCTCCCGTTTGAAGCAAAATATTGGCAAAAACCGCTCGTTCTATGAGAAGGTCGTAGGATAGGTAGGATTTCTTCTCTCGCACGCTGAATGGAAGACTGTAAAACTTCTTTTGGCATAACTTATGGTAAAAATTTGAAATTTTCGGGAAAAACTGACTATCTTCGAATGGCCACAGTTTAGTCGTTATACGGTTTAGAGAGCTGTAATTAGGCTTAAATTGTTGCAAATTTAATTAGCTTTGTAATTTTGTTAATTACCTATCCTGCAAATGAAAAAGTATTATCCTTTTTATGATTTTATATGCCCTCAGTTTCAATTCTTTAAAAATCTATTTCTACCTTCTTTTTGTTTTTCAGATATTGTGAGTGAACTATTTGTCTCACAGACTTTGTTCTATGCTCTAATGAAAGAAAATTAAATGCACTACAACTTTATTATACGACCTTCTCATAGAACGAGCGGTTTTTGCCAATATTTTGCTTCAAACGGGAGCAAAACTAAAAATTTCAATATTTCGGGAAAAATGAACCATCTTCGAATGGCCACAGTTTAGTCGTTATACGGTTTAGAGAGCTGTAATTAGGCTTAAATTGTTGCAAATTTAATAACCTTAATTTATGTACTGAATGATACTTGTCGGAAACGCAAAGTTTATGACTTTTAGAGCAAAAAGTGAAAAAAGTCCAAAATTTTCGCAGTTTATTATTTGCGTATAATCTTTTTTCCTACTTTCCCAAATTTTGTAATTTTGTTAATTACCTATCCTGCAAATGAAAAAGTATTATCCTTTTTATGATTATATGCTCTCAATTTCAATTCTTTAAAAATCTATTTCTACCTTCTTTTTGTTTTTCAGATATTGTGTGTGAACTATTTGTCTCACAGACTTTGTTCTATGCTCTAATGAAAGAAAATTAAATGCACTACAACTTTATTATACGAACTTCTCATAGAACGAGCGGTTTTTGCCAATATTTTGCTTCAAACGGGAGCAAACCTAAAAATTTCAATATTTCGGGAAAAATGAACCATCTTCGAATGGCCACAGTTTAGTCGTTATAAGGTTTAGAGAGCTGTTATTAGGCTTAAATTGTTGCAAATTTAATAACCTTAATTTATGTACTGAATGATACTTGTCGGAAACGCATAGTTTATGACTTTTAGAGCAAAAAGTGAAAAAAGTCCAAAATTTTCGCAGTTTATCACGTGGTGCGCAGCGAGCACAACTTTTTCGAAGTTGCAAATTGGGATTTTCATCACCCTAACTGATCCAAACAACGTACCAAAAATTCAGAACTACATCGTGCTTTGCGAATTTAGGGTTTTTTAGTGTCGATTTCTACTGGCCTATTATTTGAAGATCTGACTATACTATATCTAACGATAGAAATTATCAGTAACACAGATAATTCACAAGTCAAGAATAATTCAAACAATAAGATAATGCAATAATTGTTCGTATACCTACGCACAATAAAAACAAACTCAGTAGCAGCAATGTACCAAACACAATATGACAAAACTTGCGCTAGGGAACCATTGAGCAAACAATTGCATAACATCACTAAGAATTTCATTGCCATTTGCCACTAAATTCAGTAATTGCGGCATAGTATCGCTCTGGTTGCCTTTCGATGGTTTAGCGAAACAAATAGAGTTATTGCTTTGAGTCATTACCTATATGTCGCAGCTTAATCAATCGTTTAATTCAGAGCCTAGCCTCTTAATCGATTAACCTAAAAGCGGTCATGTTACGATCTGCCTTACAGACATAAATAACATACTTTATAACATACGACATCATAGTGACGAAATAGTCTATATAGGGACATATTCTATATTTATTCAGCTTACAGCATAGTAAATACCTAATTCAATTTCACAGAAATAAAAATAAGGTTTTTTTTTATTTTTATTTCAATAAATATAAAAAAGCTATCCATACTTTATCCATATGACAGAAAACAGATAATAAAACATGTCAAGTTAAAAGCAAAGCTATAATTTCAGTAAAGCAAATCAATCATATTAAAATTACCTTCAATCCTTGAAGGTGGGCTTCAGAATTGTGCTCAACTTTGGACACGAAGAAGCCCGTGGCGTATTCCTTGCCGCCTCTCAAGGAGAAGCCGAAGGCCGGTGCGGCTCTGCGCGGTCGAAGCAGTCGTATGACCCGTATGCGCCTCTCCGCTGCGCCGGTCAGGTCGCCCCGGGACCCTGAAGTCGGCGTCGACGCCATCGACGTCGCGTACATGACCGGACTGAAAACCAATTTCATGTTTTAATAACAACTCACAGTTTTAATAAATATTTCTGTAATTCCTTATTATTCACTGATACGGGGCGTCATCCAAAAAAATTTATTCATCATCGGCTAAATATCAGCAAAAGTACCTAGGTACATACAATTATTTTAAACGTATTATGCAAAAAATAGAAACGCTGGAAACCTGTAAATCTTGCAATAGGTAGGCTACTTAATGTTGTGGTTTCATGTGGTTATAAATATAAAAAGCATTAATCATAAGTTCTGTAATTTCCACGGCTATAACCTTCAACGTAACACAAAAGAATTCTTAATACTTAAATATAAACACAGCAAAACCTGAAAATTCTCAGTCACTTACTAAGCTCTACAGCAATATAATGTAACGGTATGTAGCAATCAGGGCGCAAGTCCTACTCGCTCTACTGAGACTTCACAAGGTAAAATATTAATTCTATCTTATCCCTAATCAAAAACTAGTCGGAATCCGTAAACTAGTTAATCGATTTGATGGAATAAAATAGAATTCTCTCTAATGACTAATCACAACATTCTATTGTGTTATACAAGACCACTAAACGGTATTATATCCGGAATTAACCTTAAATAAGAAGCCATGTACATGCTAGGATTGATAGTTGATACTATTGAATTAAATTAATTTAAGTCAATAGATGTTCACTTTTCATCAACACCAACAACTTAGTGACGACCTTAATTATTTAACGAATTAAACTATAAATTCTAAATGTAGAGATTGTAATAAATAAATCATAATATATCGTTATAGGTAAATTGTATCATATAAATGGTCATTTAGATAAATAAAATTCACAGGGCCTTACGTCATTTTAGGGACCATAATATATTATGGATAATTAAATGATGACCTAAAATCATAAAGTACAATTTGAACTATACAGTAGTTGAAAACCACACTATGTTGAAAACTGTGTTTCTATAATAGGTTGTCGGTTGCTTCTCCCTTTAAATTTAACAGTAAATTATGATCAGGATATAGCTATAAATACTATAAAAAAATATTTAACTTATCATCGACAAGCACTAAGTACTTAAATAAATAAATATATAAAAAATATAGGTATTTTATTTTATTAAAAGTTCACTTTTACAGAAGATTACTTACCTGAAAAATCGAATTGGATTTTGGGGGAAGAACGCATTTCTACAGATAAGGCGAACAATATTGGTTTCTTTTTTTTATATCAATTGCATTACATCAAAAATAGATAAATAGGTAAATAAAAAGTATGATTGAAAATAATATAAAGTGTTTAATTCATCTCGTCCTTTGTGAACCGTTTTCTATTGCGTTATTTACGAAGCGATTGCGGAAGAGTGCCCTATTAAGACACATTACATAAGGATAACCGCATGGCTAGGTGAGTGTCATGCAACGGTTCATTTCTTCTCATCTTTTTAACAGGGTTTAAAGAATTGCAGTTGCATTGAAATTGTCAAAAATTATATAAAATAAATACAGCTACTACTTATTAAAAAAAGTCTAACTTCGGACTTATAAAATTTTCACTTCAACAAATCAACCTAAAAAGGATGCGGGCCTTTTATTATTATAATCCAACTGCATTTTGTACAGTATAGAAGATTAACAGATAAACGAATATATGTACACATTGTGTTTTACTTCAAATTATAAAAAGCGTAGTTTGTACGTAAAGTATGTATGTAATAAATTTTACGTTAATGCTCTAGTTCATCCAGAGTTCGTTGTATTCGAAGACGACTGTTTTACTCTGTTTCCTTGACATTACAATGAACTATTGACAGGTTAGTCGTTAAAGGTCAAGTGAGCGTCATTGTTTAGATTTAATGACTTCTAATCATTTTTCTTATCAGGTTTGTTTCAAAGTTCGTTCAAATAATTTAATAATAGGTAATTTTGGCTACTTGGCGGTCAATAGGTTTTAGTAAAGGCGAAAGTTTAATATTCATACGCTGTAAGCATTTCGAAAAATTTAAATGTAATATCGTGTACCTATTATTAGGTTGATGGAACCTTAGAAAAAAAGATACGATGCTACATAACCATGTACTGAACTAAAGGTGAATTCAAAACTTGACTAACTTATGTTAACTTGAATAATGCTTTATAAAGTGAGGACAAAAATGTTTGCATCAATGTATTTTTCATGAATACTCATCTATGTCTATTGACTAATATTAAGTTTTCTGTGTCTATGTTTAAAATATCGATTTTTGAATGTTTCAACAGCAAGGTCCTTCATATTTTAAGAATTAGTACTTGAGAAGCAAGGACCAAATAATCTTACTGTTGTTGTATATATTATATAGTCTGAATATAAGAGAGGCACATACCTACTGCACATGCAATTCACAGATGAAAATAGATACCTACTTATTCTTAAAGAGTAAAACATGAGGTCACGAAGTTGACGTGAGGGAGGAGAGAGGGCAAGAGTGCAGCTCCTCTGTAGAGCAGTGCAATGACCTCGCACTGCGTCTGCACAGCCTCCCGGCAACAGCTCGTTTCTGTACTAATGTTTCTTGCATCCATTGACACATTGCGAAGTATTTATAGTGTCTATACTCTATTGATATTCATGATTGCACAGAAAAGAAGGCTCTACAATTTGCTTTTAACAATCCATTTCCATTTTAAAACTGTGTGGATTTTTATTTGTATAACATATTATAAAAACTTAATATATATATGTTATAAAAACAAAACCAGACAAGAAAAATAGGCTAATTTTTCTGGTTTCACCGATTTCAGTAAAGTAGGCTATAGTAGCTATTTTAAAAATAAACTTATTATCATCTAAAATCGCCTATGCGTGAAGGTATCTAATCTACTGCGATATGTGAAATGATCTTTATCATTTTTGGCAATCCTTAGCTACGCAATATTTTAACGATATTTAACTGTCAGATAACTTTATAAGTACATAGGTACTACATTTCGTACGAGATTGTAATCTCTGGACAGGTTAATTTAGCTTCTTATTAAAATGATTGAGTGTTGTGTTAAATATGTAATATGACGAAACGCGTCCGAGAAAGTTGTTGATAGATAAGACACGAAGCTGCACTTGACACAAAACGCTTGATTTTGCATAACGGGAACCAGGCTTAAGACTTCAATCAGTATTAGCTTTGACCTATATAACACAAACTGCTGAATACAAATCAGATCTTAGCATCTCGCTTTCTGGTAGACAATGGAATAGTAAGTATTTTAACTTAAGGACCTAGAGTCAAACCAAAAACAAGTTTATTATAGAGCCTTGGAATTCAGTGGAGTGGTCTGCCCACTAGTGATATTTTCAACATTGCCTAACTTTAAATCACTAAGTTAGATACTGCCGATTGTTAAATATTTGACCGCTGATTTAAACACAACAACGGTTACATAAATTAGAAGGAAAACAATAAAAACTAGAAAATTTTATTTCCTTATCTTCAGATTAGATCAATTATATTAGAACTGATATTTTTGCCATTGTTATTTTTAATTTTTTTTTTATAAGCGACCAATAACATCAATGAGGAAGAAGGCAGTAATTTTTATTCTTCTAGGTTCGACGCAAAGTTGATTGGTGTGGGTGTGCAAGTGGTATTGGATTATGAAAAACTAAATACATATGTATAATGTAGGTATATCTAAAGCTTTAATGATAAAATATTGACATTAGACAATTGGGGACATATTCAGATAATGCCGCAATATGGACGAATTAACCCGGAAATTGAGAGAAGCAGAAGAAACCATTAAAAATAATAATAGGGAATTAAGACGTTTAAAAGACAACTTTTTCCGGTGATGTCGCACTTGCATTAAGCAACAGGGGGTCATTTTAAAAATTTCTTGTACCTAATTAAACACATTGTTATTGGTTTTACTTTGTTTTTATCATCATTTATAGTAAAATTTTGCACTTAACACATTTAGATTTCAATTTTTAGATTGAAGCCTTATGAATAATAAAATGAAATTTTCAGAGTAGCTACCTGATAGATAAAGTAAGTTTTTAAAAGCCAAACGGAATTTTTTTTTTTATGTGATTTTATTTATTTACGGGCCCTTGAAGTTGTGAACATACTGGGTAATTTTATCTTTCTTGGCATTAAATTCTTTTTTTTATTCCATTCATAAATCTAACGATAGTAAATGTTACCATACTGATTGGCCTATCTTTCAGCTTAGCACACAAAAAAATCATGCATTTTCCGCAATAATTCACGTCACTATAAATAAAAATCTCATCGTACTTGGCGATAGGTGAAAAAATGAAAAAAAAAACGTTATAACTCCAAAAATACGAAAAATCGCATAACATACATCACCCCCATGTATGCCTGCATGCATGCATTCGGATAGCCCTCTAGGTCCTCTACCTCCCAGCTTCAGTTTATCACTACTTTTTGGGACACCCTGTATATTATGTTCTTGTTTATCGTTTATATAGTAAGTAGGTGTAAAGTGTACTACTTCGTTTTTTCCTTATCCTCTCAAGTCTCAGATTTTAATCTGACGGTTATGAAGTACTTACATATACCGTTAGCTTGAAGCGTTTAATTTATTAGGAAATTTTGAGTACAAATTTTTATTATATAATCATAACAATAAATATTTACCGACAGATAAGTGAGATTTGAGTAGATTATGTAATTTTTTACATAATCTACTAAAATCTCACTTATCTGTCGGTAAATACTTATTGTTATGAGTATATTGGCCAATTAATTCGCGGCGTTTTATTATTTGCTAGACACAAACATTTCAAATTTCGAAAGAGAAAGTTTTCAACGTTTTTTATTCAATAGTTAGTTTATAGCCAGAATAGCTTGTTTGTTTACTTTATTTTTATTTTATATTACACTCCTCTCTAGGTAATATTTAGTAAAGCAATCGTTATAATTAAAATGGGTACAAGCCGGGAAGACAAGTAATTAAAGAAATTTAATAGAAGTAGCTTCTACACTACTGAATTTTGATAACCTATTTATTCATTTCATATATTGAAATTTATAACACTCAAAAACATTATTTTTTCTATGCATATTGGTGGTATACCATTAAAAACTCTGATAAGAGGGCCTGCAGTATTCTCCGGTAATGTCTAACGCAGGTGGTACGTGCCCGCTCAGCCGTGAATCCCCTTCTACCCGGCCGACAACTGTTCCCTGTTTTTTTTTCTCTTAGTCCAATCCAAGCTAAGAGCAATGGCCTGATCCGCACATTGGCTATTTGTTTAATATTAGATTGCAAAATATATTACGATACAGGTATACAATTATTATCTTCAATGGTCAAGCCTACAAGTCTAATGGAAAGGGTTTAAGAAATTAGACGGTATGTCGCGCTATCACTTTCTTATGGTGCCAAAAGTGGATATATAAAAGTACATACCTACCTATATAAATACTTGAAGATATGATGTCAATACTAAGAACACTAAGTAGGTACACTTTATTTACATAACTATGGCAAGTTTTTCCACTAATCTCAGCACTTAAACATTATTAAAGATTGCTTTCTTTACTTTGGTAAGCTGTTTGTGTATAACCAAAGAAATCGACCGATCAATACTGCTAGGATACAAAACAAAAACAGGGCGACATGCTTTGAAGGGATTCCTAATTTCCGGCTAATGCCGCGGTAGCATGACACCAACAAAACACACTCAAATTACCGTTAGACCAAAAAGAGCTGCTTTCTGCACCTCACAGCGTACACATGTTTTAAAATTTTTCATGTAAATACTAAATTTATTCAATACGTACCTAGCAATAGCAATTAAGAGTTCATGACATTATGATTTATGATAAATGTTGAGGTAAGTACTTATTTTGCGAAAAAAATAAACCTAAGTAGGTATACATACCTAATAATATATATTCAATTTAAAAAGAGGAGGTTGTACCTGTTTCACCCTTTTTATTTATTGTCCAATTATTTAAATAACATACAACGCAGGCGTAAAAGCAGTACGGTAATTATTATAACATAAATTAATAAACAATACTACAAAAAATAGATTGCAAATGCAAAATATATGATTATATTATAACGATAACGATCAAAAATATGTCAAACAGTCTTAATTGCTCTTTTAAATTCAAGGAATTTAAGATTTACAGCTAGATATCACATAAAGAATTAAGAAGTGTTTAAATAAAAAAAGAATCATCAAAATCACTTCACCCAGTCGGAACTCCAGTTGTCAGAACTTTCTGAAGTAAAAAAACCCAAGAAAAAAAATACAGTCTAATTGAAAACTCTCTTTTGAAGTTAAACACTTACAAATGAAAAACTACGCGATATAATTTAAATATTACAGAAATTCATGAATTATTCGCGAATGGGAAAAACCCGGGGCGTTTAGTTAGAAATGCCATAAAATAAGCGGCGGTCAAACCGGGCGCGCCGCCTCGCCGTCAATTAACCGCGTCTGACCTCTGAGCCGGGCTCTCCGCGAGCCTGCGATGCTATTCATAGATATGAGTTCACGTGATCACATCCCTTAGCCACCTGGATGATTTGATCCCCACAGGCTTATGAAAGATTAACTTATTCTTTGAACTGATCGATATTCATTCGAAAATATCTCAAAATTGGGTAGGCACATTAGAAAATTGCAAGGAGGTTTTGAATATTTAATTATACATTCCGTAGAAATTTTACAAAAGAGAGAACAGTAAAACAAAGGAGAATGGCAAACTCCCATAGGACTCTGGGCCTGATCGTTACACTGATGATTTATGGGGGATTAAATAGATAAAAATATACAGATTCTATGAATATAATAATTATAGATCTGTTCTATGGGATAGCAGAGATATTGGGGTGTAAAGTAACAAAAAAATGGTTGCCTGTAAAGTCGGTTTTACGGGCGAAGATTTTACGTGACAACGTCTTTTTCTCGGTAGAATATTTATGTGCTGCGCGCGCGGCAGACCGCGGGCCTCTCTCTCGTTCGGTGACTCATCGTAACGTTACCGAGCGTTACACTTTTTCATAAGTGACTCCCAGTCGCAACCTAATTTAAGACGTTGTCACGTCAACAAAAGTTAGTTTGCTTGAGTTAAATGAATAGCATTGCCTTTTTCTAGTTCCAGGTAAGTTTATTTTCTATCTACATTGTCTAGCTAATAATAGTGTAATAGTAGAACAGTCAGGTAATAGTAATATTGGATCCAACACATATTATTCAACACACATTTTAACTTACCAAAACATCAACAATCACTAGGTAGGTACATTTCTTATATCTTTATAAATGGATGAAACTGGATTCGCTAAGACACGTCTTAATTTATTTAGGTCATTCTATAAAATAAAAAACATATTTTACTTAATCAATAATAATTATAACATTTTTATTTAGGTAGCTGGCCATTAATAAATGTCAAATTATTAATCATAATTGTGTCAGTAATGAGTGATTTGTTATGTTTGTTGTTTGACTTTTGAGTGAAGTTTTAGTAACGTTATATTCAAAATTGCCTATTTTTACTCTAAAGATATTATTTGAATTGATTAGTCTTATTATGAAAGCGAATCCTGTTTCATCCATTTATAAAGATATAAGAAATGTAAAAAGTTAAGTTTTGCTTCTGATTTTTATAGCATTTGAATTCAATAAAACTAAAAATGAAAAATAAACATTCATTCGTATTAATCTATATATTTGACTATTTTACTCCTGACAACACTGACATCTCTGCTTGATAAGACCGGTAGTGAACTAATTATCTTTTTTTTCAAAGATTTGTTTTCCCATAGAATCAGGAGTCAATATTTTACAAATAATTATTAAAATTAACATAATGAATTTTAAATATATTATGATTTCTGTAACAGTTAGGCCCAGTTTCGCCATTCTCCTTTATATTCTCAACAACGAAGACGCTACCTGCATTATACGAGAACATATTATATGCTATAAGGCTCGCATACTGAAAGGCAAAAAGAGATTGTTTTGTTTCTCTATTTCTAAAGATGGTTTATATCGCCAAGGTTTACAAGTACCGTAGCTCGTAAATAAAGAATTATTGCTGATTGGTCTGTCCTTTATAGGAATGCAATGGGAATGATAGAGGTGGAACGATACTACGTCGCACGCTTCTTTACGTAATCGTGGGTTCACATCTCCGAACACCTGAGCAATGCCTTTGTGTTTGCATTCAATATTTTTCGTCTTTGCTAAAATCTGTAATATTGAGCCAAAAAGCAGTAATTGTTTACTATGATTGAATGACGAAATGGAAAAGAAAATTATGATAAGATTACTGTAATTGTGTAAACATCATACTAATGTGACTTCAACTTAATGTTACGGTTATGACTCAAGGAAAGCATTGGATCTGTCGACGTTGCTGTCATTATTATTAAAGAACACAAAACTAATGTTAAATGATTATTTAGGTAGTTACTTTGAAAAATCAGAAAAGAATAGACAATAAAAAATGTGTGCGTGTATACTAGTGTACACACGTAAGAAGTGAAACTTCTTTATGACCTTATTTTTCAAAAAATAATTTACTATATATGCAACTTTACAGAAATACGTCGAATCACGCGTGGTAGGGATAAGAAAAAGATGGCGCGCAACGGAAAAATGTCACGCGTAACGAAAAAATGTTACACTAATTTTTTTTCCAACCCCGATAATTAAGAAGTTTCACTTCAATTAACTACATCTGAATTAAATTAATTATATTATAATTTATAACTATGATTGAATTTAGTTTATTCAAAACAATTAAGACTACATCATAAATAATAAAAAATCAACTGTTTATTTTTCGATCAGCGTTAAGTTGAGCAGTAAAATTGATTTTCTACAATTTTTGAAAGTTAATCACTATGAATCGGTATCAGAATAACGGCGCTAAATTAACAGAGGTCTCATAGTAGAGCAATATAATAACTGTACCTGCTGCTTCGACTTAATAGTTAATTAATTGTACTATTATTATTGATTATCAGAGCTATTTTTATTTACTGACTTTCCAAATCTTTTGGTGTAATATTACTTAATAACTATTAACACTAACGTAATAAAGGAAGGGATTGCTTCATGAAGTCGTCCTTCCATATGTGAAATCAAATTACGTCCGTTATTTAGTTAACCGGTAAAAGTTCACAGCTTCCTTTAAAACTAAGACGTACATTTTTATTAACATTGCAGATTTAATTTTGTAAATCCTTATTAATTATACTAAATTATCAGAAATTACATCATTATAGGTACTCAGGAAAGTACTAAGTTACGTACTTGATTTATCTTTTGTGATGAGACGTCCTTAAGAAGTCGTTAACCTTCCTAGGATACATAAGAATTCAATCCTACAATGGCTAGGTAATCCACTTACTTAAGGTCAAATACGTTGAGTAAAAGTTAGGTGGACTCTATAAATTATTCTTATAGGAAATGCAGTGTAAAAAAAGTCAAAAGCACACATTATTTAACTAGCTGCGCTAGCAGACGTTGTTCTGCCCCCCTTCCCCTTTTTCGTGTTTTCTCTCCATAAGGACCTTCCTTCTGCCTTAACAAAAACGTAAAAAATAGCCGAATTGGTTGAGCCGTTCTTGGTTTTGCTTGGCAACAGATTTGGCTATTCATTTTTATAACTCCAACCGTCTTTATTGGAAAAGGTAAATTCCTTCGTATTACGCGGAACCCATCTATTTGATTCACTTTTTTAAGCGTAAATGAAGC
This sequence comes from Colias behrii, assembly GCA_029959065.1. Classification (NCBI taxonomy): domain Eukaryota; kingdom Metazoa; phylum Arthropoda; class Insecta; order Lepidoptera; family Pieridae; genus Colias; species Colias behrii. The sequence goes on along the minus strand of JARWMC010000005.1, from coordinate 6,179,490 downwards.
TAAACAAGATTTTTATAGCCGAGAGACGGGTGAAAGATGAAACCAATATGAAAGCTGGTAATATCTGAACAAGCACGACATACTGCATACAGTGTTAAGAAGGCCGAAAGAAATCGTTTGAAAAAGCTGATGATGCCATGAATGGATGGAAAGTGAGCTGCCGAGCAAGATGTGGAAGTTTCTGTTCACACGGCCATACCGATAAGAGAAATGAAATTGAAAATAAATACTCCTTATACTTACTCTGATTAAAGCGAATTACCTATTGACTTTAAATATCCCATTGCTAAATAAACTTATTTTGGTTGTTAACTTACCCGTAAAATTGGAAACAGTTGGTCAATGATCTTTGTAACATACCAGCGCACTCAGGCAAAATATTTCACAGCAAACATCAATTTCATTTGCTAAGTAGGTAGTAGGTAATAATAGCTCAATGTTTAATTTAGAAGCTTTGGAAGTCGAGATGTGAATAAATATTCCAGGAAAATTTATTATTTTATTATTTTACGCTTATTGTGGTACCTAAATATTTATGTATCTAAAAAATGTATTTATACTTCATAAAATATATGAATATAACTACATAATATATCGTATATCTGAAATTAGGGTTTTAGGTTTATTTTTTTTTTATCCAGGACCATCAATCTAACTACCCTCTTTTAAAAATATATACACTCACCGCCACGGAATCTTGGCCACTTACAAATTTGCCGATAAAAAAAGTTTTGAAGTGTTTTTCACGATTTTTTTGTATGCAGATATGTTAACATATTATTTGTTTAATTTTATGGTAAGAAATCATTAAGTTTGAGAATAATCTTTTACCACTTTTTAAGAGTTACTCGAAATTTGTGATTTGTGCGATTAAGCCGAAGTTACGAATTGTTCGTTTTAAACTTTTTTCGATATCGTTTATGACGTTTTAAGATATTGTTATTGTTGTACTTTAGTCAATGATCATAACAAACAATAAAAAATGCCGTTAACATCTGAACAACCTTCTCAGGCCATCACAATGTTAGACCAATGACTGCCGCAACGTAAAGTACCTAATGTTCAGTACATACCACGTTCAGCGGTGCACTATGCATGGAGAAGATACCAGGAGACTGGTAGCTACATGTGCAGACCAGGAAATGAAGGCGTGAGGTGCGCATCAGCTCGAGAAGACCCGTTTATTGTTCAAGAGATACTCAGAAATGGCTTTCTGACAGTTTTTGAGATACGCCACCGGCTCTAAAACACCAGGATAATAAATGTGAGTGAGCAATCGGTGAGAAGACTAATGAAGGAAGTTAATTTGAAGGTTTGCAGACCAGCACGCCGTCCAGAACTCCTCAGACAGCACAGGGAAGCACGTCTTCGTTTTGCACGAGAACATGAAAACTGGACCCACAGCCAGTGCGCTCGTGAGGTGTTCACAGATGACTGCTAAGTCACTTTACGAGCTTCTGATAGCCAAGAGTCAGTATAGAGGAGACGAGAAGAGAGGTTTTCACCCATCACCACACTCAAACTGCGATTTTTCATGGAGGGTCAATAATGGTATGGGGAGGTATAAGTTCCGATGCTCGCACGGAGTTAGTTATCGTAGATAATGCCTTAAATTTGATCAAGTACATTGAGGAAATTCTCCAGGAACATGTTCAGCCCTATTACAGGTTTATCAGTGAAGAAAATTTGCTACTAATACACTATAACGCACGTCCGCGTGTCGTACGATGCGTATAAGAGTACCTTCAAGAGGTTATTATTGAAAAATTGGAGTGGCCAGCTCGTAGCCCGGATCTTAATCCAATAGAACACATCTGGGACATGCTTAAAAGAAACATAAAGTTCGATTCCAACCCAGCACCAATGTTAGATGAGCTTAGAAATACAGCTGGGCCCGTTTGGTACACTATAGCTCAAGTGGACATCAAAAATTTCTTCTAGAGTATGCCAGACTGGATGCAAACAGTGTTTAAGAAAAGAGAAGGAAACACCCTATATTAAAAGGTTCAATTTTTTTTATGGAAACGTTCTTTCTAATTTTTGTGCATTTTTTAAGAAATCATTTAAATTTCACAGGAAAAGCGTAAATTCTTGTTTAATTCATGTCTACGCGGTAGTACTTCTTATAAACTTCCAATTATTACTAAAAGTTAGTAAAAACATTAAAGTAACTAGTTTTGATTAAATTTTTATTGAATTTTGTAGTAGAAAAGAAATAGTGTTATTTTACCCAAAAATTTGCAGTGGCCAAGATTCCGTGCCGGTGAGTGTATTTTATTTTGCCACTAGTTTTACATAATGATTATCATGTTCAATACCTTCATATTTTTTTTTAACAATTTAATCTTATACTTAGTAGGTACAAAGTAAGTGAAAATGAAAACATGAATTAATACCTGTAAATTGTACTGAAAATGAAATAACCTTAGATTGGAATTGCTTGACTGAAATAGATAGGATGACAATATCAGCTTATTATCATATGATAACATCTAAATCTCAAGTGAAACTTAACGCGGTCGGAACAAAACTAGCCATTATTACCTAACACCGTCCAAACAATGCTTAGTTCACACCTTTATTCACCTATTTGTAATAAGTGAAATTCATTTTACATAATCTCGTTATTTACTTAATTAATAAAGAAAAAACACACCTTAAGCTTGTTTGAGATGTTTCCAGCGTTCCCTGCATCAACAGTGTGAATTAACACAACCAAACATTATGGTGATCAGCATGCCATTTCACTGATATTGTCGTATTTCTTTCACTCTTTCACTATTTGAAAAATGTAAGAATGTTTCACGTGTTGACGTTACGGATTGGAGAACTAAGTCACGGTTGGTTTATAGCGACAATGAGCCGGCTGGTGATGGATCAACGAGCGAGCACTACCCGCGAAGCGTGCGCTCCGCACACCGAAACGACACGAATGGTAAAATACAGGCAATGGAAGAAAGTTCGACGTCACATTCCACCGTAAAGCCTTCGCTTTACTGATTTAATTTGAAGCTAATATATCATGTCGAACATGTAGTTAACTGTTGTTACATTTAATGTCAATATCACGTCCTTGATTTGGCTCTTGTTTTTGATATAAAAGTATACAGAGGTATAAAATATTTGACAAAAAAAATTGCAACACAGGTATTTCAAAGAATTCTCAGATCTAATCTTTTGACCATAAAATGAGAAAAACAATTTAGGTATTTAAATAGGTATGTTATGGCAAAAAAGCATGCCTAGTGCATACATAATAGGCATGACGAAAGATTTTGAAATCCTCTTCCATAATGTGTGTATACGTTTACTATACAAGAAAAACCCTATATTTCGGTAATATACTTAAATTTAACGAAGATAAAAGCCATTTTTCAAAAAATATTTATTAACTGTGCCAAAACAGCTCGCAGGTGTCATGGCGTAGGCGTGACGTCACTCTTTAGTAAATACGTAATTATTTGTACGCATTGCGAAGAAAATTAAAAAAAATATTTAATTAATATGTGTTATAGAAACGAATTTCAAAGTTTATAAGTGGTGTGCAGTATTGCAGTGTGAATCCACATAAAAATAATGCTCAAAAATGTGTTAGTAATTATTTCAAGCGAGAAAATAATAAGAAATGATTGTATAAAGTTGGCGCGGAGAACCCCGAACCACGTATTCATGAATTCTCAATTATATTTCAGTTCTGAGTCGATAAAGCATACGTGAAACAATAGAAAATAAATAAAAATGCGTATTCTCAACATATTCATAACAACAAAACACATCTGACGTGAGTTGTTTACTTAAGCGTGACGTCACGCGTGTTTTAGTCAAAATGGCCAACTGCAGAATTTCAATGTTTTATTTTATTGATAATCTCATTAATCTTAATGTTTTTAAGATTTCTAAGTCACTATATTTAATTTATTTATTATACATTTTCCCTTAAAAACACTAATACGATCATTTATGGATACTGTCGTCATGCCTATTGCACCGCCCAGCTAAATTTCAAATTTTCCATCAGCCCTTTTTAAATGGTATTTATGAAAAAAAAAATGATTATTAAAACAACAAAAAAATTTAAACATATTTTATTAATAGCACAACAACACTAGAACTAAATGCATAATTATCACATCATTTCTAAATACATATTATGTATTCCTATACTTTCCCAACCTTTTTGTCAAATAATGGTATCAAAGATATGCTGGCCTCCTCTTTCTAAAATATCACCCAAAAATACAGCCTTCTCTATCATTCAGAACTTCATACTTCGGCTTGATTTATGTCTATATGTACAGTAAACATCTATATAACATCGATTAATTCAATAATTTTCTAAAATACATCAAGTTTAACAACAACTCTAATATTAGGCATATAAATTGATGCTGGAAAATGTACGTATATATCATGAAACATCGCAATGTATCGGTATACGAAACCTCATGAACGTTTTAAAAGAAGCCACGTTGTAACAAAATTAAAATACAATATTTTGTTACCCTGACGAGAGTTTTTAATTACCTATTTAAAATCTGTGGGATTACAGATTGGTTGAATTTCTTATTATTATCTTCTTCATTTTCAACATGTGGAATTGTTGAACACAACACCTATCGCAACAATCTCAAAAACTGTTGGCAAGTGTTTTTTTTTTTTGTGGAAACGTACAGACATTTAAATATTTATTTTTGTTTAAAACATAACATACATCATACCTATTTTTAATAACAAATGTTTTGTTTGTAAAAGGTATAAAAACATAACGGGATTAAACATTTCATTTATCAAAATAAATTTATCTAAAATTATAAATAAACAATCGCTTTAAGTATCTAATGATTCCTTACAACGTACAGTCTAAAATGTTATAACATCTAAACGACAAGTCTAAAATTCTAAAGTGACTTTAAGTATAGAAGTGGTTAAGGTACCTGTGTAGGTAATGCAATTGTTTTAATTGAAATTATTTTATTAGGTAACTATACATTTACAATAATATTTCGAGACAGTTTCATTAAGGTTTCATGCTAAGGGTTTCATGTCATTATGAAGCTAATTTTTAATTAAAAATGAAACTTATTGATATTTAACACACATTTAAAACAGTTTGAAAAGTTTTCACGATAGCAATATATGGTATTAATTTCACAATATAATTATATTAAGTATATCATGCAGTGCTCAAAGATTTAAGCTCCGCTATTAAAATGAAAATATGTATATTACTAAAGTACCTATTAGTAGATAAACTGCAAAAAAAACGTATTTTTTTTCTATGTCTAATGGCCCTAAGTACCCATTTAGTAAATTTACGAAGTTCTACATTGAAAATTTCCTATGTTTTATTCTAGATGCTAAATATAACAAGACTGTCTCTACGTTGTACTCCATCTTAAATTGATTAAATTTTCATTTTGCATTTCTTCTGAATATGAATAGACTACGACAAATAATAACTTCTATAAAAAAGAGAAATTATATAGTTTAATTAAATAGTATTTATTGTAAACTTGTGTTTACAATAAACAAATAAAAATACTATGTATCCGTGAATAAATAACAATTCTGTAAAGGATTTAAAATTTTCAACATTTCCTTTAAATTAGGTTTCAAATAAATAGGAACTTAAAATTGTATAAAATGTTAAATATAAAAATATTATTGATTTAATAAATAATTAATTATATTAAATCTCTAAGTAATTAAGTAGTAGCATATAAATTAGGAATTTATGTTGTTTATTATTGTACGTTGTCGACTTTCATTCTTTTAATTAATAATATAAACTGCATAAACAGTATCTATCTTTAAAAAAATCACAACATATTATGACCGAAATCAAGTCTTCAACTTTGACTCTTGAAGACCTCGTAAGTAGTTGAAAAAGAAAGGAGCTTCCTCACAAATTTGTTTTTTTTTTATATATATATGTTTATTATTTATTAGTCGGTGAAGCGGGGCATCTAAAATCTAAACGTTTTTCACTTAATATAATATTTTTTTCAATAACATAATTAAATAGATAGTAATAACTTACTGAATAATAAGTAGAGATAAACCTTAAATCGTAGTTTGAATACCATGGTCAGTCTAAATTTATTGCAAGTGTCCATTGAATTTAGCGATCAATTTTCAGTACTTTGTTTTATTTCATTGTGCATATAAAGGTAAGTGAAGACATTTACCTATAGAAGTACATAAGTAAATTTACACAAAATATCGGTAAATGGATATAAAAATAAATAAAACTCAATAATATAATTTATGCATAACTAGTTACCAACTATTGAACAATTAGTAAAAGTCTAATTGAATAAATAAATGTTTGAGTTTGAGTTTAAATTATATACGAAATGTATATTAGAGCCTACACATGCAACAGTAGGTAGTAGCTGTCTGCAAAATGTGTTTAGATTAAATTAGTATTGAAACAAGTAGATAAAAACTTCTTGTCACGCATTTTTACACGCTTTATATTAGCTTCACCTGTATGTTTGTTTGTTTGTAACCGACTTCTTTGGGCGCGATTTTGACCCACTTTAAACGGCCAGATTTCGTTCAAACTTTGTAGATTTATTGAGGACCGATGACAATACAATAATTTGATAAAATTTTCTATTTTTTAATTCGGTTTTCTATGAAAAGCGTGTTTTTTAGTTTTTTTAAACTATTATTATTATTTTAAGGACGCTGTCACAAATCTGCGTTACTCAAATTTAGGTATTTAACGTCGCAACGTGGTTCGCGGGACATCACGCTCACGTAAACATAGCGCAATCCATTTTATAGATCATCTTCATACTTGATATTATTATTTTTTTATATTTCTATTGAAATTGATTCCAGAAGATTACTGGGAACTTTAAAAATTCATTTTGTTACTTTTATTAGTAGGTACGATCCTTATAAGTATTTTAGTGTATTCAACCAACTTAAAAAAGTGTGACTATTTTACAACAATTTGAATATGAATTGTATTATTGTTAGACGTAACTTTTGATTTAATATTTTTGTGGATGAATAATTGTCACTGTTTCCTGTCCGAACATGTTTAGCTGTCGAATACTATAAATTGCCGCGTTCCTTTGACTCATGGCGCATTCGTACGAATCGTGCCTAGGGGATCGGACGTTGTTAATACGACGTTCGACCCAACTACCTTCACTTTGCTAATAGTCGTTGACTTGCTGCGTTTCGTTATCAACTACCTACATCAATTTGGTAGCTGTGTAGAATCGCAGTACATTCTTATTACATTTCAAACTAATATTTAACCCGGCCTCGCGTGTTATTTCTTATATTATTGTATACAATATCGAAGCTTTTTAAGAAATGTATAAAATACTTTTTTAAGAATTATTATCATACATAATATTATGTTACCGGCAATATATTAAACCCAGCATTGTATGCAATTCTTAGTAAATGTATGTTATTCCGAGAAACAGTCGGAATGAAATAATTCGTCACATTACCTAATATATCTTTAAATCTGAACTTTTCCTAAGTAGCAAACACATTTGCAAATGTGGTTAGTTTTTGGGGTAGCTATTAACCAATATGAGGTCAAAACTAAAATCCAAGATGGCGCCGACGAAAATTTGAAATCTTTTCGTCATGGGTGTCATTTTCAAGGAGTTGGAGTAGCTATTAATCAATATGAGGTCAAATCTAAAATCCAAAATGGCGCCGACGAAAATTTGACATCATTTCGTCATAAGTGTCATTTTCATGGTTTTTGGGGTAGCTATTAACCAATATGAGGTCAAAACTAAAATCCAAGATGGCGCGGACGAAAATTTTACATATTTTCGTCATGGGTGTCATTTTCATGGTTATTGGGGTATCTATTAACCAATATGAGGTCAAAACTAAAATCCAAGATGGCGCCGACGAAAATTTTACATCTTTTCGACACGGGTGTCATTTTCATGGTTTTTGGGGTAGCTATTAACCAATATGAGGTCAAAACTAAAATCCAAGATGGCGCCGACGAAAATTTTACATCTTTTCGACACGGGTGTCATTTTCATGGTTTTTGGGGTAGCTATTAACCAATATGAGGTCAAAACTAAAATCGAAGATGGCGCTGACGAAAATTTTACATCTTTTCATCACGGGTGTCATTTTCATGGTTTTTGGGGTAGCTATTTACCAATATGAGGTCAAAGCTAAAATCCAAGATGGTGTCGACGAAACTTTTACATCTTTTCGGCATGGGTGTCATTTTCAATGTTTTTGAGACAGCTATGTAGGTATTACCAAATCCCCAATGTAACCGTCGATAATTAGGTATATTTTTCTTACTCCTTTAAAGTAAACTTAAATAAAATAACAAAAACGTTAACAACTACAGTTTTGTAGAAAGTCTTAAAAAAAAAAACAATTTTAAAGAACATTGAAATGCATATTTAGAATTTAGAAATGTAATATAAAACTCAACTCTGTGGCAATCATCATCTGTGTTTATATTCTGACAGATTTTATTAACTTTAAATATATTCGCTAAACTTTATTTAAAATAAAGTTTATCTAAAACATTTAAACGAAGAGAATAAAATAAAAAAGAACGTGTGTGCCGAGAAAACGTGTCAGGAGTGAATTTTCTTTGGCGAGATTCATAGATACAAAAATCGCCGCCTTGCTCCATAACGCGACAGTATTACCATGACGCGATCTTGAAATTCGACGACCATCTTGGATTTTAGTTTTGACCTCATATTCGTTAATAGCTACCCCAAAAACCATGAAAATGACACCCATCACGAAAAAAGGCAAATTTTCGTCAGCGCCATCTTGGATTATAGTTTTGACCTCATATTCGTTAATAGCTACCCCAAAAACCATGAAAATGACACCCATGACGAAAAGATGTAAAAGTTTTATCGGTGCCATCTTGGATTATAGTTTTGACCTCATATTCGTTAATAGCTACCCCAAAAACCATGAAAATGACACCCATAACGAAAAGATGTAAAATTTTCGTCGGCGCCATATTGGATTTTAGTTTTGACCTCATATTGGTTAATACCTACCCCAAAAACCATGAAAAAGACACCCATGACGAAAAGATGTAAAATTTTCGTCGGCGCCGTCTTGGATTATAATTTTGACCTCATATTCGTTAATAGCTACCCCAAAAACCATGAAAATGACACCCATCACGAAAAAAAGTCAAATTTTCGTCAGCGCCATCTTGGATTATAGTTTTGACCTCATATTGGTATAGCTACCCCAAAAACCATGAAAATGACACCCGTGACGAAAAGATGTACAATTTTCGTCGGCGCCATCTTGGATTTCAGTTTTGACCTCATATTCGTTAATAGCTACCCCAAAAACTATGAAAATGACACCCATCACGAAAAAAGACAAATTTTCGTCGACGCCATCTTGAATTGTTTTACCCCACCAATCTATTCAACAACCCATAAAAAAGAGCATCTCAGGCAAGGTAATTTTTAAAACATAATTTTAAATTACAAATAATTGGAATATGAAACTTATACAGTTTACTCTTAAGCCGGCGCCAGACATATGTTCAAATACGCAAATACCTACAAAGTCGCGAAGTGTGGCACTGACATTTGCGTATTTGTGCAAAGTTTGAACACATATTTGTAGTTTGCCATCATGTGTCGGTTTCTAGTGCGCACATCAAAGTAAACAAAGTTCAAAGTTTGTGCGGCCTGCCACACTTGTTGCGTGTGCGCCGCTGAACGGAGCAGTTGTATGCAATAGTTAATCTGTGAGTGGTATTTTGAGCGTCAATAATGGAGTGGGGTAATGACGCAGTAATAGAATTATTTATTGAGCTACTTCAAACAAAAAAATTAAAGGCACTCAAATAAAACAGTCTGACGGAGTCATCAAAATCGTCGTCTATTCTGTGAGCCATCTTTGCGGTAACTGTGCCCGTAAATCATTTGAAATACAAGTCTAGCCGGATACATTTGTGCATATAAAGTTTGATCAAAGTTTTGAAAATGTGTGCTCAAACTTTGATCCCAATGTCTGGCGCCGGCTTTATAAAGTATCAAATATTTCAAATCACGAAAACGACAGTGCACGTACAATAATCTTTTTCTAATTCGTTTTATTTTTGGGACGAGGAGCGATACACCCGTCCTTCCAAGAGCACTTCTGAGCGCGGTCTGACGACCCGCGAGAGCAAAATGTATGAAGAAATCGACAAGTATTTTTAATTTAGCTATTAATTGAAATAAAATTTTGATTTAGATACAAAAAAATTATCAGAATCTATAAAGGACTATATATCCCTCAATAATTTATAGGTAAGTAGATAGATTAGGCTTTTAATTTTCTTAAAATTGTACCGTTTTAGACCCCATTTTTTTGCATTTTATGCGATCATTGTGCTGGGAAAATCGTATTTCAGCGACAATTTTGTATGACGTAGTACAATTTTTATAAGATGATCGTAGAACTGAATATATTATCTTTAAATTAAGATATTACTTTGTTCTCACGTGTAATTGCTTTGTGTTAAAATGGTACCGTAAAATAGCGTTTTTTGTTAAAAATCGGTAATAGTACCCTTAACAATATCAAATATGCCAAAAAATAGTAGTTACCAGAAAAGACTTGAAACTAGGAGAGCGCTTGATTTGATATTTTGATTTATACTTGGGTATTTGTTGCCAATAGGTAATATTTAAATAAATTTAAATTTACGCTTATGAAGGTAACCCGATGCAAATAAACTAATACCGTGTTTAAATGGATCTAAAATTACGTACAGCCGCAAGACAACACACAACAAATCTCGAATCAGTGTAGAGTACATCAATATGAGCAGGATTAGACGGATTACGAAAACTATACTAAACGGACGAACTCTAAAGTATATTATCAGCTTAAAGCTACTACTTTACCTACAAACAGACAAGCGAAAGATCCTAGTTTATTTTCCATTACATATCTACACTTCATGTGGAACTATTGGATATGTTAATATTGGTACCTAGATTAGGTTATGTGTGGTAATGTTTTAATTTTGTACATGAATTGATTTAAAATTATTACATACGCAGAACATTCAGCAAACAAATTCATTCCATATAAATCATATGTACGAAATTATGAATTAGGTAGATAATATATATTTTTTACTACTTGTAAATTGAATAAAAATCTAAATTAATCAGAAAGTTAATAAAAATTGTCAAAAATGTATTAATATTTAATTTTATATTTATATTAAGGTACATTAAAAGGTCAAAGAAGTAAAATACGCTAATGATAAGATAATAAACGTAAAGTATATTTTAAACCTTTATAATAAAATTTTCCAAAAAAGATTATTTTCAAATTGCTATTATCTGTAACTACCCTGCGTTCTTAATATTCTCTCATCATGATTTTTTTTTATGCAATCATTATTATTATTATTTGACTCAGGGCCGATTTTTCAATGCTTGGATAAAACTTATCCGTCCAATAAAGTATTACACGATAATATTAAAATGTCACGTAAACTGTCAAATACGGGCAATTAGAATACATTTTTAAAATGGTAGTTTTATACATTATTCGACGAATAAGTTTTATCCAAGCATTGAAAAATCGGCCCTTAATTAAATATATTTTAGGGCCAATTTTTCAATGCTTGGATAAAACTTATCCGTCCAATAAAGTATTACACGATAATATTAAAATGTCACGTAAACTGTCAAATACGGGCAATTAGAATACGTTTATAAAATGGTAGTTTTATACATTAAGTTTTAACCAGGGATTAAAAAATCAGCCCTTAATAAAATTGATTATAGGACCAGGAATAAAATATTTTAAAACAATTTCTGAAATTGACGCTGTATGAGACGAAATTAATTAATTGTCTCTAAAGTTATCAAAAATTGAAAAAAAGCAATACCCAATACCCATAATATTGTCTATGAAAAATATTATTTTAGCACCCCTATCTTCAAGATGGCCATGCAAATTACTTTTCAAGTATTTATAGCACAGTTACACCGGCAAATTATTTTTTTTAATAATTATCTTAAATTTATTTTTTTACACTCAATTCCTTTATGAATAACCTAAGTGAGCAAATAATATTATACTGTATAATTTTGATATAAAGAAAAAATAAATTTGTTTAATCTCCCGTGTCACCGAGAAAATCAATTTTACGAGAACCACGAACTTTTTATGTCGATTGTACATATGTATCCCGAAATATTTTTATCTATTTAGATGTTTTATACCTACGTTATTTAAAATTTCAATTTATTGATATGAACTATTTATTTTTTGAGACTTGATTTGGATGTAGTTGGTTTAAGTTTTGAATCGATTGCCTTTGAATCAATCCCTGACGTTGAAGCCGCAGGTTTACTAATAGCTGTTGGGGTTGTTCTCACTGTGGAAATAACCTGAGTCACAGACTTATCAGTTTGTGCTTTGGAAATGCCTGCAGTGTTCGACGTAGGCGTACCTCCAATTTTTGTTTTTGAAGTTGCAACGATGTATAATGGCGTACTTACTGGAATATTACTACTCGATGTAGATGCAACAGAAGATTGTTTCAAATTCAAGCTTTGATTTTCCATGCTTGAATTGGATTTTGTTTTATTGCTTGTTATTGTTTTACTGAGTGAAGTGGGTATTTTACTGGTCGATGTCGGTGGGGGAGATTTAGAAGCATTATCGATCTTAGACACGGAACTAGTTTGTGGTAATTTAGAAGAGCTAAATGGTTGTGTAGAAGCACTGGCAGTTAAAGTTGTTATTGGTGTTTTTGTTACAAGATCTTTAGTTTCATCCTTAGCATCTTTAGAAGTAGAAATTAATTTTACAGTTGACATTGCTTTTGATGACCCTGCTCCAGGCCCTTTAGCATCGCTAGAGGGTTTTGATAATGAGGAAATATTGGACGAAGATTCTTTATTTGAACTAATTGCACCAGTGGTAATAGATTTAACCGTTGTCACTGACTTAGAAACCGGAGCTGCTGTAGAAATAGTAGCAATCTTTTCCGTTCCAGATGCACATGACATTGGACTAGTTTTTACGATTTTCGTTTGAACTGTTGAAAGCGTAGTTCTTTTTAAAGTATCAGTTTGGATTGAACCATTAGTTTTTGAAAGGTTCGTATTCGGTGTATCTTTCGTTTTTATCGATTTTTCTTCCGACGTTTCAATATTTATTTTTTTATTTTCCGATTGTAACATATTTGAGTTATTTGTTTCTTCAACGGCTGCGTGTTTCTGACGCTGTAATTTTTTTAAGCTGCTTGTACTTTCTAGTTTTGTATCTGTCGATTTTTTATTGTCGTTCATTATTTTTGAATTTATTTTAAACTCATCTTTAGTTTTTTGCGAGTCTGTTTTCGTTATGCTTGCAGCATCATCACCAGATTTATTTTTCATCTGATTACTTTGTTCTCTAGGAATACCTGTGTAGAAATATGTAGGTAAAGGCGTTGATACTGCACTGGCAAGTGTTTTGGACAAGTTCTTAATATCTTTTTCTAATATCTTGTCATCAAACTTGTTTGTTGGTGATTTTTCAATGACTTTTTTAGTTTCATTTGTCATTTGTCCAGATAGACTTGAATTTACTTTAGATGTTGGTTCATTTGTAGATATAACCGTTTTCAAATTACTACTTTTGATAAAATCAGCTTTAGTTGAAGCATTACTTAAAACGGGTGTTACATCAGCTCTAATTAAATTACTTTCGGCAGTTGATAATATTGGAGTAGCGGATACCTGAGTGGAGTCCATTGTTTTAGGTTGACTATCTGCATGAATCTTTGCAGTTGTGAAAATTAAAGCGTTTGTATTGACACTGTTAGATGGTTTATCATTCATTTCAATAAGTAAGGAGTTTCTTGTTGTACTAAAAGATGAAGGCATGCTTGTGCTTCCAAAAACATGAGTAGTCGGACTACAAACTATAACGGAATCTAAAATTTTACTACGCTCATTGAAAACACTTGTTGATATATTTTGCGCTGTCGTAACAGGCTTGCATAGCTTCCCGCTCTCAATGTATTTGTCTTTATTTTTAAGAATATATTCTTCTTCTTCATTTATTGAATCAGTCTTTGTTTTCGACAATGAATATTTGGCACCTTGTTTGGCAATTTCAGGTTTATCTTTGTACGTCTGTAGTAATGGAACGAGAGCAGTATCGTCAGACTCTGACTGACTGAAGTTCTGAACTTTCTTCTTAATTGAATTTCTCTTCTTTGCACTTATATCAGACTTTCTGATATCATTTTCCACTCCGCTGTTTATAGACATTGTGTCCCCAGTATCTTTAGATGTCTGCAATAAGAAATTCTAAATATAGGCATGTATAATAAACAAAGTCATCACTTACAGAGGACTTAATCATAGAAATCTTAATAACAAGACTCTAGAACTGTTATAATATCATAATTAGTATGAAAACCACTGTCGCCAAAACACACACATTTAAACCAATAGCTAAACAGTACGCACAAGTAAACTATGCCCTTTATTGGACAGCTTCATTGTAGGGAAAACTAACTTAAAAAATAAATTCAGCGTTTTAATATGTACCCTTGTGCACGATTTTACGGTTTATTTTAGAATAACATCCCTAGGTACATGAGATGTTTTGTTTCTTTTTGCTCAGAAAAATACAAATACGAAAAAATTCGTCTTTTCTACAACAGAGGGCGTTAATTTTAAATAGATATAACTTTGAACCTAAACACATAGAAATAAGGTTGAAATTTGTGTTAAATTGATAATAAGAACGGTCGACTGTGACATTCATTTTTAATTAGATTTCTATGGTGACATTCGTATTACTGAAAAACGGCAATATTAATAACTCAGGCCCCGGAATCACAGACACAATAGAAAATCTATTGTGTCGTGGACCGATCGGGCCGTTCGGGGCTCAATGGGTTAAAAAAAATACTAACCGATAAAATGTTATTCCTTTATTAGTATAATTACAACCTGTGGAAGAATTTCCGCAATGGGAAATGCTGAAATGGGAAAGCAACTGAACAGCGACCAACGCACTGGTGGCTTGAGAGTCACCTGAATGGCGACAAGGTCACGAGCGCTTACGACTTCTAGTGTCTTGTTATTAAGATTTCTATGGACTTAATGCATACCAAACAAACTACTAAACGTGAAATCTAATTTTTAAATATTAAAGCACAATCCTTTACGGCACGTCACACACATCCTATCATATTCAATTTTCTTTACAGACAAGTACGGCACCTGTATTCAAATTCGTACCTTAAGACCTAAATAATAAGGTCGATTATACCTTTCGCATAACAGCGAGTGGAAAAGCCTGTGGGGGTCAAGCGCCTCGTTCGCGCAGCACGTGGCGGCCGTGCAGCAGCAGCACGGGGGGGGACAGTTCGGTTTCACCGGGGAGTACCACGGTACTGCGCTGTGCTGGACCCCATTCGTCCGTCGGTTGCGAGAGGAAACGCGCTTTCTGGAATTTATTTGTTTACCGCAAATAGCCATATAGAACAATGAAGTAGGTAGTCAGTAAATATCGTCACGTATTCATTACGAGATAACTATTTATTATAAAATATGTTATAAAGGTAAAAAATATTCTTCTGCTTCTAAACACAGATTTTTCTAACAAATTATATCGTAAGGCTGATAGATTAAACGTGTTAAACAATTATAATTTTAAAAAAGGTTACTTGAACCTCAAAAACAACACACTAACAACAACAGACACGCTAGCAAACTAAGAACATCCGTCGCTTACGACTAATAAACTACATACCTGCATAATAGTAAGATCGTCAGGGCCAGTGCAAATCTTGTCAATCGCCATCAAAACCACAACGAGTATGGGCAACATCCCGATGATCCAACCGACCGCATCCGCCCACATCGGATATACATAATGCCCATATGTTGCGGGCTTATATTCAATCCAGTTAAATGCCAGTATGAACTGGAATTAAATGGGAAAATTAGAAAACATAAATTGTATACGCATAAGCACATCTTTTTTAAAATACTTTCTTTATAGTATTTTTGATCTAAACCTTTTGCAATACATATTATTCAAAAGGAAATGTATAAATTATAATAAAAAATAAAAATACGTAACACCTCTGTATAACCTAAAAGCTTATTAAAATACAATAAAAATAGCCTTTTGCTATAAATACGTAAGAATATTTTTTACTCACAATTAAAGCAGCTGGCGTAATACCTCTCCACATGGTACTCCAGAAGCATAGCCAAGTCTTGGATTGACGGCCAATCATACGCTCAATATCATGGCAGAATTTCTCAGCCCCATAGATCCACGCAATCAGAATACACTCGCCAATAGCAATAATCAACACAGACCAATTAGCCGCATATTTGTCCATTAATTGTAACCAATACATTCCGCTCTGAAAATGTCCAATTTATAATTTTGAATAAAACCGATTACGATAATCGAAAAATGTCATAAAATCCAAGTCGTTAAAAATGTCCTGAAAAAGTATAAATTATGTTGGTGTCTTTTTTATAGGAAACATATTTTAACGTAGTTTTTAAGGTTTAATGCGGGGTACATGATTCGGTTCATGGGTAAAGAAGAAGAAATTGCTCTAACCATCGGACGGCAAGGACCGCATTAATACCTACCATTTGTTTAACTAAATAGAGCAATACGAACTTTACCTGTAGAAAATATAAATATATTTGTTACAGCAAATAATAAAATTTATCTAACAAAAGTGGGGTGAAAAAGTATATGGCTCGAGACCATCATGAACTGCTATCACCGGCGATGGATGCAAATTTTGGTTTTGCCAGTACAAAATAAGCTACATAGTATGCATAGAGCTACTTACGTTAGTGGTGAATATAAGACCGCCGAGATAGCCAAAAACTGCTACAGTTAATACAACCCACACTTTCCTCTCCCTAAAGTTTGGGAACCTATCTAGTATAGCGGTTGTCACTGTCTCCATCAACGCAAACTGAAAATAAAGCACTTGTTTTACGAAACTCTGGTCAGGTTTTCGAAATATACTTAAATTTAGAAAATGAGCTTAGCATATTAAATCTGATGGAATTAGATAAGATCTAGGCTTAGAAAAAAACTATACCTACAATAATAATAAAAAAAAACTTAAGTCATCAATGAAAATCAGGCAATAAAATTGAAATATAAAATACCTGAGAATCAAGTCCAAGAGTCAACAGCATAAAAAAGAAGAGAATTGACCAAAGCGGTGAGAGCGGTAGGCGGGTGACCACTTCGGGGTACACGATGAAGGCTAACCCCGCGCCCTGATCGACCACCCGGTCTACGCTCACATGCAGTTCGTGTGCAAGGAACCCGATCACAGAAAATATTACCAAACCCGCAAAAAAAGAGGTCGCTATATTCGACACAGCGACAATAAGAGAATCTCTGTAAAGGAATGTCAAATGCATCAAAACCTCGTTAACACGAAACAAAAGCGTCTATATTTTTAGAAAGTCTCTTGCATTATCAAGCATCTTATAAGCGAATACGTTCACCAGGTATACTTACAGGTAGCAGTTATTTGAAAATTTATTGTAAGACGACAGCGTAATCAAGCCACCCCAAGCCGGACTTAAAGCAAAGAATATTTGAACTGCTGCGTCACCCCATACCTAAAACAGTACATATAATACACATTGGCTTCATCATTTCCTCTATGCTAAATGTTAAAACTGTCGATTATTCTAACCTGGGCATTAGCCAGTTGACTAAAATCTGGAGTGAGATAAAACAGAATCCCTGTTGAAGCTCCCGGTAGAGTGACGCCACGGAAGAACAAAATAACCAGAACCACGTACGGAAACAGCGCTGTGAAGTAAACCACCTGGAAAGATGTTGATAATTTGTTTATTTTACAATGTACCTAAAGGTTGAGAAGGAAATAATTTAGTCAAGGTTTTGGAAGTGTTGGAAAAAGTTATTTTTTACATGTTAAAAGCGATTATAGCCAACAAGGGTTATGTACTTCAAAGTTCCCCTTACGACCACTTTTACTTGGTACCTCAAGAAAGTCCCTTTTTGATAATCACGGATGTTTTACCAAATTTCGTTTAAAACCCTTTCAGTTTTTTTATGTAATTGACAAACTAACATCTATCATCAATCTTTCGCATCCGATTACACATAGTGTTATGAAATGTATTGCTTCAAATTAATGCAATGAAAAAATGTGACCTTTCCCGATGACTGCACTCCTTTGCACAAACAAAGGAAGACGATAACCCATGCTGCAAACAAGCACGCAGCTAAGCTCCAGCGTATACCACCTATCTGTTGGATCCCTGAAGATAGTCCAAGTACGTGATTCCTAAAATATAATAAAAAGCAAATATTAATCATAAAAATCGATATATTTTACCGTTTAAGAAATTATTTTTGTACCCTCCAAATGGAAAATTACGAACACTACAAAAATTAACTCATTGACGTATTAAATTGAAATTAAAATAAAATACAGCCTAAAATTAAATACCATTTGTACGTTACTACAAAAGAGCATTATTACTTTAAAACGTTGAAGGTTTGAAGAACAAAAAA
This sequence comes from Colias behrii, assembly GCA_029959065.1. NCBI lineage: Eukaryota > Metazoa > Arthropoda > Insecta > Lepidoptera > Pieridae > Colias > Colias behrii. The sequence goes on along the minus strand of JARWMC010000005.1, from coordinate 6,160,926 downwards.
GCTCTTACGAGAAGTACTCTTCAGCGGGTGGTCGCCTCAACGTGACGTTAACCAGAGCGGTTATGTTATGTAACATAGCCTGGGTTTGGTTGAAACATTGCCGTAAGTAATAAGTTCCATTGTTCGCTTCACATTCATCAGCTGCTTCGTACGAGTAGCAAACTAAAAGTAATTAAATACGTTTAATGAATGAGTTACACACAGTAGCATTGTGCGCTGTGTTATTTATATTTTTGAACATTTAAATTCAATTCATTTGATATAATGTTATTAATGGAAAATGTTTCTTGCTTTCCCCACAAAAGGCTAAGTCATATTTATGTTGACTGAATATTTACTATAGTAATATTATTTTTTGTCAACAACTCCGGAAATTTTTAAAGAACACAAGCTTTAGAAGATTTAAGGATATGTTATAGATATGTTTTATAGTAAGATGTATATCAATTGAAACTACTCACATTCAGTACTCCAATCGGCGTCACAATTCTGCCACGGCAGCTGATAAAAGATGCTTACAAAGGAGACGTATATATAATAGAAAGTCCAGGCTATGATGATATTGTAGTACAACATGACTATGGACGAAACTATAACCATTCCGTAGCCAAGGCCACGGAACAATGGACAAAATCTATTATACACTGCGACAGGACCCAGCGCTGCATACTGGCCGAAAGATAACTCCATGAACATGAGCGGCAAACCAGCAATTATAAGCATCACCGTGAAGGGGATGAGAAATGCACCTTAAACAAAAAATAAATAAAGTAATGTTTTCCCCTTAATATTTAAGAGTTAACGCGATGGTAGTCATACCAGGTAATAACGTCTACTACAACTACGTCATACATAAATAATATTCATAAATAAATCTCTACATATTATACAGTGTGCTAATTTGTTCCAGTTAAAAATTAATACAAAGTATTAAGTAGGTACAATAATATTGTGATGTTTCTTACATCACTATTCTTCACTATTATGTAAACATTAATTTTATCACTGGAAATAATTAGAACCGTGGAGATAAACGTTACCTCGTTAGAGCCTATTAGATAACCGTCAACACGTGAGTATAATTTTTCACATCAATTAAGGTAGATGTTGTAGAGATAATAATTAAGACTTACGTGGTTACCACGGAATAATTTATAATATTTTATACTTTTATGTAGGTACGGCCAAAATTTCGGATTGAAGGCTTTCCATGTACAGTAATCTAAGTTTTAAAATCTATTAAAGTTAATAATTTTCTTTTTTTGTATGTGTTTCTGTATTCCCATAGAATTAGATGAATAATGGAATACCTACATTTGTTTAAAATTAATAGTAAATATTATTTAATTACGTATAAGTGAATAAAAATAGCAATAAATAAACAATTTTCGTAAAGCACCGTGGATATTAGAAATTAATAGAGATGAGGATGTTTAAAAATGAATACGTTAAATACTCTTACATACAAAGCGGTTAAATCTCACATGTTTATGAAAATAATTTTCATACGAATGAAACACAAACCGACGATTAAGTAAAGTGCTTTGCACTACGATAGAATCTTGTTTTTTGTTGAAAACATTTTCTTAAACACGGCATTTCACTTTTGAATACAATAAAGAACGTGAACAAAGAGTTTTTCATGTTCGGTAAAATCGTAGATTAGCACATTATTGTATTCGTAATCACTGATTAAAATGTTGTCTAAATCTATATATAAAAAGGAATAAGAAATTAAGAGCATTGTTTTAAATAAATTGTATAATGTAAATATTTATTTATATATTTTAACTTTTTAAATCCGGAATAAATTAAATAAATATAAAAGAAAACAGCTTTTAAATGTAGATCGTAAATAGAAATAATATCTTACCTCCTCCATTATTATAACAGAGATATGGGAACCTCCATACATTTCCTAATCCCACGCTATATCCCAATAATGATAGAAGGAAATCAAATCGACCCGTCCAATTGCCTCGCTCAGGTTCCGTCTCTTCTTGGTTTTGCTCTTCTTTTTTTAACATCACTTCACTGCACTGTTGAATTTAAATTTCAAATTGAATTCATTAGGTCGCCTTTGGGAATTCTTTAGAAAATCGATATTTGATATATCGAGATAGATAGGTACTCGATTTTAAATGTATTAAAGAAATAGCCTAATAGGTGAGCGTTTTAAATACATTACAAGTTCAAAATATTAAAATAAATGGATATAATATAATCAGCAATCATAAAAATAAATATTTTTGCGCTTGTTGAGTTTTGAGACAAATTTCAAAACTGTATGGAATAGAATGGGATTTATATTTTTTTTATTCAATCATTGAACCTACCTCAACCACAGATTAGAGAATAGTTACTTCCTCAACGTTTACCCAAAGGACCTACACAAATTACATAACATACTCACGTCGGAGTGCGTATTATCCATTTCTGATTTATTTTTTGTCAATGTAGAGATAGATGTTTTAGAACGTTTCCTTGATTCCATGATGTTATTATTCCAATATAATTTTCAAATTATTATACATGTTTTGCATGTTATCGGAACCCACTTGAGCGCTGAACACACTGAAACCGCCGACCGCCTCGCGAGTCGCACCACATAACACTGCTGTATGGGATCAAGTAAAAACGAGCGTGAATGGGATAAATGATATCATGATCGTGTGAACGATTATTATGATCGAATGTTTTAATATAATAGGAACTAAAAGCTCACGTATTAAACGTACATTAAATTAAAAAATACGAAACGCAGGAACGCGCAGATGTCAAGTTTCGCATCGACCGAACTCTGAATGAACATCTAGGTCAATATCAAGCCTCCTCCTCTGCCGCGCACCCTCCAGCTGCCCTGTCATTTACCGTCACTCCGGCCTTCCAGACAAAAATCATATGGAAATGCTCTCGTGAGGCTCGCATTCAGATTCAATCTTGATTTTTATTTTTCATTTGAGTAATTTGTTCTTTTATGTGCACTACAATAATGTAGGTACTTAAATAATTAATCCAATTTCATGAAAGTAAACATCTTGAAATTTTACTTTATTGTAGCAATTAATTATAATGTAATTGTGATATTACCTACTTGGCGCTTAATTAATATTATAGTTAGTTAGGTACCTATATTATAAACTATATTTCCTCCTTTTAAAAACTCACTTGTGATAATACACCAAACTCTTATACTTATACTTTTTACCGATAAGAGATATATAGGTACTTATTCAAACTTAAAAATCAATAATCATTGAAGCTGTTTTGAATAAAAAAAACTCCAATCTAAGATCTCAAGGTTATTTCCCGCATAAATTAGATGTGCAAAATGCAAATTGCAAGATCCATATCTAGGGGCGCGGGCAAAGTGGGTGATGTTAGTATGGTAGGTCGCTGAAGTGGAGTATTGATTGCAGCGACGTGCGCGGCTCCTTGCTTCATAGATCGTACACATCTGACCCGTGAACCCTATTGTTACATCTACTGACCTCATGACACGCCATGCCACATGTTCACATTACCTACTGTGTAATATAATTTAATATTTGATTATTATAAAAATTTGGTCAAGTGTATTTTAATAAGTTAGTAATGGGCTACAAAAAGAAAATAAATACTATAGCTTCAGAAAGGTAGCCTTTAAGTTAGATATTGAAAGTTCCTTTTTAGTATGAAAATGTTACAGATTTCAGATGTGCCTATAGAAGATATTGTTTATTCATCCGAGTGGTGCTTTCCCGTTGGTACCTACCAGTTAAAGTGTGTCCAAGACATAAAGGCGGTTTAGTTTATCGTTAAACAATTATTTTTTTTAATTGAAAACAAAAACTAAAATTAGAGTGAAATACCCGCAACTGGCACACGGAAAGTACCTATAGAGCAAAGCAAAAGGGGAACGATAAGACTTCTATTGGGACAATCTAACTTTAACGTAATACTGAAACTCAAATCATGAGAATTTTTAAAATTTTAGGTACTGCTATATGGAACACAGTGGGGTTTTAGTCGGTAAGAATCCGACATAACCCACGGCTCCTTCCCCGGGGGCCGTGGGTATCTTTGGAAGATTTCCCCACTATAAAAAAAAAAAAAAGGTACTGCTATATATTTCTACAGACAGTTTATCATTAAATCTCGTTTAAAATAGTTCTATAATATATTATAGTAAAACTCAAGGTATTTAAGTTTGTTTAACTGTACGTTACTCAAATCAACAGTGAGTAAAAAGTAGGTACCTACAAAATTAATAATGCGCATGCAGATCTTCGCTAATTAGCGAAGATCTGCATGCGCATTATTAATTTTGGAGTACTGTAAATAGTTGTTTTGACAAGTGTGAAAAGGACGCAATGTCCTGATTTGAATGCAGTGCTGTGATTGGTCAATAAGTGACATTTGGCTTACATTTATGCGTGGCAGAGAGTTACCAACTATCTCTTTCGTTCTTACTGTTTCAATAATATGTGATTACTACTTAGATCATTAAGTAATGGATAACACTCACAGGCGCTTCCCCAATTGCCGAGGTATAAGATTATTCGAATAGAAAAGTCTTATGCTTTCATAAAAACTATTTGCGTAATCGATTACAAACACTCTGCGTATTCGTAAAACATCGAAAGGACGTCTGCGAGTGCTCCGCTAAAATGCCGTTTTGTGCTGTCAAGTCTTGCAGAAACAAGTCAAACACATCAAGTATTAAAAAAGATGGAATAACCTTTCATTTGTAAGTATTTTTTTATTTTTTTTACGTAAATATCAATTTAAATGCAATTTCTAATAATCGTCGATGTATCGTTTAGCGATATGATCAAGACAAATAATCGAGTCATGTGTTTACTCGATCATTGATGCGGCTTCACGAGACTATCATGGAAAGAAAGTATACAAATTTAATCTTTATGAACTAAGAGATAAAGTTGAATTTAAAACGCGATATTGAACCGCACTCCCCACGAGACTATAAAGTGATGTAGCGAGACTATCTTGAAGAGAAATTCAAATTTAATCTTTATGATCTTAGTGATAGAGTTGAATTTAAAAACTCGTCGCTTAAAAGGTCGTAAATTTTTACGACTTTCTTAGTGACGGACTGCTTTTAACTTGAACGTCGATAAAAAAATATTTTTCTAAGTATAATTTGAAATGAGATGAGAATTAATCTTTATTATATTAAAATTTTACACAACTACATAAAAAGGAGTATAATGTTTATTTTGTAAGTCTTGTATATATTTATTAAAATTTACCTACGCTCGGTTACTTTTAACTGGCAGAACATTTTAATGGTACGGAACCCTTCGTGCGCGAGTCCGACTCGCACTTTTTTGTAATGTTAATCTTGTAACCTTTCTATTATGTAATCTATACTAATATTATAAAGCTGAAGAGTTTGTTTGTTTGTTTGTTTGTTTGAACGCGCTATTCTCGGGAACTACTGGTCCGATTTGAAAAATTCTTTCGGTGTTAGATAGCCCATTTATCGAGGAAGGTTATAGGCTATATATCATCACGCTACGACCAACAGGAGTGGAGCCACGGGGGTGAAACCGCGCGGAGCAGCTAGTTTATATTTGTTTATATGTATGTATTAATATTACGTATATTTCAGATTTACAAAAAATCCTGCTTTAAGGCTAAGGTGGATTGAATGCTGTGGGAGAAAATCAGAATGGACACCTCGGTACAGAAATAATAAAAATTTCTGTACCGATATTTATTTTATTGAATATAATATGTGATGTGTTGAATAAATACATATTCAAATACAAATAAAATGGCGTTTTATTGTTTTTTCGTATGCATATAATAATGATGAAAACGTTACAAATGACCTGTGTAGTATTTTTTATGAATATAATATTAATGTTATTTCTAATTTCAACAAAATTATTATTTTTGTAATATCGATATGGTTACATCCCTTTAGAGCGATTGTATTATTACGTATATGTACAGAGATTTTTCTGTGTAATCGATGTATGTGTGCAAAAACATGCTAGTCTGTCAATTTTGTAATAGTTTGAGTTTGTAAAGACACAAGTTATTTTTGTGAATGTGTGATTGTGTTTCAAAGTGTGAGTTACCCTCCCCGCACCAAAATCGGCAGAAAATTTAGTTAGAACATTTGCCAGCGTGCTCCATCCATTACTTAATGATCTAAGGATTACTAAGAATTGCTTATGTGTGCAGTCGCTTGCGACCAGCACAAATTTTCTGTTTCGTTTTGTGAGCGTATAGTGTATTTATTACTTTAAAAAAAACATTATTGTTACCACTTTATCTCGCCACAATATTCGATTGATACAGACTGTTAGTATTTTCTCTTGTTTGATTTTACGCACGTATTTTACATTAAAATATTTAAAGACTTTTATCGGGCATATCAGAAGCCCATATAAAAATGAAATGTACAGAGAAATACTCATAATACCAACAGCGAAGAAAGAGGTAGTGCATAGCAATTTTTTGTATAATTTTAATACATGGAACACTGGTCCGCGCATAACCACACTCGCTGCAATTCTAAACTTTGTTCGAAAATATAATTTAAAATCCTTTTCTTTAATTTCTAAATATAAAATAGTGCGTAATATTACGTACATATTACCACGTTCTACATTTATTGTACACGTACGAAGGGAAAATTAAAAAAAAATACAATCTATAAGTACATTTTTTAATAACATCACCAAAATATTGTGCTCTAATTTATATAATAAAAAAACAGGAATGTATAAAATTTTTAACCCTCTGATTAGTTTAGCATATTCTCATTTGCACCTTATCCTAAAAAAATATAGTAAACGGAGTATATTTATACAAGTATATAAATACAACATTACAAAAATGCACCTTTAAAAAATATCAACAATAATTATAATCACTGGATTATTGAAACATTTGCAACAGTATCATAAATCAAAACATAAACATCTTTTGCTTTCACTCAGTTACTTCTTGCTAGCAAGCATTCCCTTGATAAGAGTTTCAAGTTTCCTCGTGTCCGCAGCAAATTTCCTGATGCCGTCAGAAAGCTTATCAGTAGCCATCTGATCTTCATTGAGGTGCCAACGGAATTGGGCCTCAGACAGGGAAATCTTCTCCAAATCACTTTGTGCGGCGACTTTTGCGTCCAGTACCTAAATTAGACAAAAATAAAATAATTAGAATTAGAATTTCGGTTCAAACATTTTTAAATTAAAGTACCAATATTTAAACAATTTGGATCCCACCAAAAACATTTTCATGTAAAATGTTGCCAAGACGAGCCCATATGACTCGCACTGTCAAAAAGTTATCAGATCTCATGTAGAGCCAAGCTTCTAACACTACACGCCCTAACTCTACAAGGCCTAACTTCACAAACTCTACACCTTAGTCAAAATATATGGCTTGGCCATTTCGCTACATTCACATCGGCGTAAGGTGAAAAATTAATTCACTGTTCATTACTTTTGTGTTATACAATAGTTCTTGTAGTAACGAACGGCCAAGCCACATATTTTGACTAAGGTGTAGAGTTTGTGAAGTTAGGCCTTGTAGAGTTAGGGCGTGTAGTGTTAGAAGCTTGGCTCTACATGAGATCTGATAACTTTTTGACAGTGCGAGTCATATGGGCTCGTCTTGGCAACATTTTACATGAAAATGTTTTTGGTGGGATTTCATTTCTTTTTGTAAGTTGTTTGTAACAAAAATTTTTTTTATTTTTTTTTTCTTTTTTTGGGGTGTATTTCTTGCACATCAGAGACGCCTTTTTTTATAGCCCACTCTCTATTTTCCCCATTGTCGGCACAAGTATACAATTGTAGTTCATCCCAGTGGTTTACAACATATCGCACAATAGCAGTCCTGACTTGCAACGCCACTTCAAAGTCTATTTCTTCACACATTAAATATGTCAAGGAATGAAAGAGGCAGGAACCATCTCCCGGCATATGAACCACATGATGATGGCAAGGTCCAAGATTTACTTCAAGTGAAACTATTTCACAATCCATGTTCACTTTTAAATCAGTAGCAAGACAATCGACAATCGACGCGCTCGCTGTCAAGGACAATTTTTTTTTTTATTTTTAGCTACTGTGTGGACGTAAGAGGCAGGAGACGTTCGCAACACTTCTATTCATTCATATTTATATGATCTGATCTGAAGTATAGGTATGTCTCAATATATGTCGATTAAATTTTTAATTTTTTTTTAACAAGGAGTACCTATACATATATATATCTAGGGGAACCAAGTTTTAGATTATTAGATTAGACCTCTAGCGTCATCAAAATTTAATTTAAAATTACAGGTCTCATACAAACTCCCATCCCCTAGTTTAAGGGGTTGGGGGATGAAAGTTACAAGTTTTATAATTTTTTTGGTGTTTGTGTGCTAATACTAGCTTACATACAAAATTTCAGCTTTCTAGGACATTAGGAAATACCTTAAGAATTTTGATGATCATCAATGAGTCAGTGACGAAATTAGCGTTTTTTAGATATAAATAAAATCTGAAGTATAAAAGCTAATGTAATTAAAACTTAATATGTTCAATAAGTCCGCTATTGACAATATATCCCGAAAATTTTGTTGATCTAGCATAATCCAAACCCAAGTTATGAGGGTTCAAAAAAACGTCGAAGCGCTTCGAGAAAAGGTAGGTGGTGCCCGTGCGCTTCGCTTTCGCTTGGCTGGTCTTGGCGGGGGCACTACCGTGCCCCCAGATACTTATAATATTGTTTTCATTCTTCATTCTTCTAATATACTTTAAATATAAGTTCAAAAGATAGATTTTTCTTGAATAAATTTAATTTGTTCATCACTTTTGATTAGTGAGATAGAAGCGCGTTTCAATCAAGACCAATGTTAAATTAATAATAGTTTTTAATAAAAACTCATACTACTAAACTTTTATTTTCAATTACTTACGCATATAACCATTAGTTATGTATTATTTCCAAATATTTTTTTAAATAAATTTGTTATTATAGCAAGGCCAATAGAGGTTTTTAATTTCGCCACACAGCATTTCTAATATTTACTTTTAAATAACCTCCTAAGGACCAATGGCCTCATATAAGTACATAAACACCATCACCATTACACCAAAAAGTTTTAACTAAATTACCAACCACTGTCATCATCCAATGACAAAATCGAAAATTCGAAATAACTTAAAAAATACCGCGCTTTTCTGCCTATGATCACTGTGTAACGCGATTGGCTGAATTGAACTATTAGGTTTGATAGGTAAATGGGTTATCCAATCACAGAATTTTAAAATACTTTAGTTAAAGTTTTGAAAATGGCTGGTCAACGTAACAGAGGTAAGTTAAATCGTTAATTATCATATTAATCTCTCACTTGATTTTCATTTGGTATTGAAAAATGAATAGTAAAAACAGTACAGGAACGTATTTTAATTAAATTTAACGAAACAATTCATATTGTATTTTTAAAATTCACGGATAATTTTTATGTGATCATGTGAGAACATTGGTCGTTACTTACAATATTAGTTTCATTTTTTTTTGTACTCAGTTGAAGACATTGGTAGTCAATGACTATAAAACATTTAATTAGTTAATAATTTATTTTGTTGTTTTACAGTAATTTTGAGTGTAATTGTCCTGTTTTATGATTATAATTTATTTAAACTGTCAACAGGAATTACTATTGCAATCAAAATATACAGTTATCTTCCTTATTTTTTCAGTTATTCGTGACGATAATATCATCGATTTCCTAGCCGACTGACGGAGATTTTATTCCTAGTGATGAAGACTTAGGAGACCCACCATTTGTTTCCGAATCGATTTTTAGTTAGCTCATTGATATTTCAAGTTCCTAATATTGTACTTCCAATGTTTTTATTTCTTTTTTTAACATATGTTCAGATAGTTTAGATATTTTATTACCTAATATGTAGTAAACTTACACATTTAGAATTTAAGAAAAACTGTTTTTAATTCTTTTGTATACTTTGTAGAGGTTTTTGTATGATCTCATATTTTATAACATAAGTAAATAAAAAAATCTACAAGTAAAACCTTATTTTAATAAAAAAATTTTTGGATTCACTTAGGTCTGATGTGATCACATGAGAACAAAATAAATCGAGTTTTTTTTTTTCAGAAATGTATTCTATAAGCTTTATTTTACACAGATAAAAAATCCCACAAGTAAATTTTAACTCTAACAATAAAAAAAATAAAAAAATACCATTGGGTGGCAGGTCTATTGTATTTTTATGTACTCAGGTGAGAACAATGGGTGGTAATGCAGAATAGGATTTTTTTAGCTTGGTCCTTAGGAGGATAAAATTCTGGTCATTAAGAAAAATAATAATAATAATACCTTTTTGATGGGCTGTTCGCTGTTAGCCAATTCCTGCAAGAGTTTAGGGCTGATCGTCAAAAGGTCACAACCAGCCAACTCACGTATTTCACCCGTGTTACGGAAAGACGCGCCCATCACTTGAGTCTTGTATCCAAACTTCTTGTAATAATTGAACACGCGAGTGACTGAAAGTACACCGGGATCTTCTGTCGCCTCATACGTCTTCTTAGTGTGTTCCACATACCTGTAAAATATGGAATTTATATACTCTTAGAGGCGGCTGCCTAAGTATTTCCATTTATATAGAAAGCACGCACACAGAAAACGCATCTACGCGCGTTCACGTAAATCACGCATCTACGTGCAAAGAAACATGCAAACTCGCGCGTGTCCCGCATTGCCGTGCGTGATTTGGAAGGAGTAGCGAATAACATTGAATGATACGAATGAAAGAAATCAGAGCTGCCCTGAATCCTAAAACGCAACTACACGCGTGACTACGCACTATGACGCAGGCCTGCACGCTTAGATGCGTCGACACGCAACATGCAGCAGCGAGACGCGTGCCAATCGCCTTAAAATATCAATCATAATTATCTTTATATTCATAAAACTTACCAATCCAGAATTCTTCCCACAAATGGAGAAATAAGTGTAACATTAGCTTCAGCACAAGCAATGGCTTGGTAGATAGAGAACAGCAGTGTCAGATTGCAGTGAATTCCGTGTTTCTTTTCCAACTCCCTAGAAAGATTTAACAGACATTTTTTTTTTTTATAATCTCTCAAATATATTTATAAAACAAACAGTACTAAGTATACACAGATAAAATTAAAAGTATACTTAGGATAACAAATAAAAGCATAATAAATACTTTGCAGCTTGAATTCCCTCCCAAGTAGATGCTAACTTGATAAGAATTCTTTCCTTCTTAATGCCATGCTCCGCAAACATTGCAATCAACTTAATAGCTTTTGCCATACTAGCATCCTTATCAAAAGATAATCTGAAATCATAAACAAAAAATATAAAATATTTAGTAGCAGTTGAAATACTGAAATTTTTAAGTACCCTCTGAAAATCATTTTGAGAGCATAAAATAACTAATTATTAGAATAACTGTTTTTTTTTATTATGTTTTGATAGATAAGATAGATTTTATGATAATAAAGCAAAGCTAACATTCTGATTTAAAGATTTTACTGATAAAGATAATAATTATTATGTTCTATTAAATACTGATAACTATACAAAACTTTGATTTTTATTTCCCAAAAAATATTTTTTAGTGTAAAAAATAAGTCATAATAATATAATGGAAAAGTTATGAATTCGACAATTTATATATTTACCTAGCGTCAACTTCAACAGAAACCCTTCCAGGAATAATCTTAAGTATTTCACATCCAAATAGCACACTGAGCAAATCCAATGTCTCTACCAATTGTTCTTCAATAGATCTGAAATAAACAGTAGATGAGATTTACACATTCTAAAATGTTAGAAAGTGACCACTCTATTCAACTATTTTTTGCAAGATTTTTAAAATATTTAAAGGTTATTATTAGGATAAATAATTCCAACAATCTTATAATGATAGAATTAAATCTAACAGTTCTTATGTGTAACAAACTCAACTTTCTAAAACTATTAGTAAAATGCATTGAGTAAGGTCTAGGTTGTTCATATATAATATACATATTTAGCAATTTAAATAAAACAAGTTAATAATAGCAATCACAAATAGACAAATCTGTTCAAGGTTAACAATATGCTTTGTGAATATTTTATCTTCAAACAAAGATTTTAATGAACTCAAAGTACATGCTACAGAAATAATTATAATAGTAGTGTGAATATTTTACATGGTATGAATCATTAGATTTCTGTATCATGGATGTTTCCTTAATGGTTATAATTGTTAAGGAAATATAATAAATCAATCCCATAATTGAATCTACTTACACTAACATTAAATGTAATAAATTAACCTTCAACAAACCTTCATCTATGCAAAAGAATATTGAGTAATTTACAAAATTTTCAGTCATTATTATCATACGTTTATTTTAATAGCAAAACATTAAATGAATAAGGAAGTAAATTGTTCTGTATATCATTCAATGGAACTAATATTCTAGAAGTGCAGCTAGTACAAAATATATTTTTTTGATAACGTTCTGTTTAGTTGTAACTACTGTTTACTGTTTACTAAGTTGCTCCCAAACAATTGATATTTCTTTATATTTGTCATGTAACTTTCCAAGATCATTTAAAAATATAGATTACAATGTAAAATAACATATTATTGACTCTCGCTTTACTCATTACTCACCCTCCACAATCCTTGCCGTATTTAATTGCTTTATCTAACAGATGCTGGTATTGTTCCATTCCAGCGGCAGACAAAATTAAGCTTGGATTTGTTGTAGCATCTGTCGGTTTATATGCTTTCATGGCTAAAATAAATTTAAAAAATTATAGTTTTATTAGAATTATAATTATTGTGAAAATAAGTTGAATAAAACCTAAAAAATAAGTAAATAAGTGTAATTGTTTATGTTCATTCTGTTTTAATAGATTAGATATAAAACTGTATATTGTATTCCTGAAAAACACTAAGAATCTTCAATAACACCTCTATGCAAAGGTCAAAGTTTATCAATGACAAGTTACTAACCACATGATTTGGCAAGTTAAGTAGATTCTTAAGTATACCCAGACTCAAAACAAGATTTTACATAAAGTCAATGTAAATATTTATAAAAAAAATAGCCGGGATTAAATTCTAACCTTCAAAATCCCCGGTGTCCGCCACCACCGTCGAATATTGTTTTAATTGTTCCAAGGCACTCATTTTCGTTCGCTTTGCTTGAGGTTCGCCACTCATACTGATGATCTAGAATAGTAATTTTCAGGTTGGAAAAATAATTAGAGCGCGAAAGGCAAAAGATAAAATATTCGATCAGTTGCTGCTTGAAGGTGACCCTGACAGTATTCACAGTAGTGAAAACTTCATATATGTGAACATTGAACGAAATGCAGTCGTCCATAGAGTAACTTATATATATCGGCGTCATCCAACCAATAAGCAGGCAAAACGACTGATAAGTGATAACCTTTTCAATTCAACATTCAAATTTTAACAAGAAAATGTGTTTATGTTTTAATAAGAACAATAGTAGGTACCTATAATTTAAAATAATATATTACCTTTGAAAAATGTAAATAGATTATATTAAGAAGACTATTAAAAGGCGAAAGCGCGGAAACTTGCAATGTTATTTATTTCAAAATATAGCAAAATACAATGAGAATGCAATGAGTATGACCACAGTATGACCAAGAGTATGGTGAGTATGACCAAGGGCAAGTATCACGCAGTGTTGCCAACAGAACTGGCCCTAATGTCGCCGTTTTTCATGCATGAAGTAGCCTAATATCGCCGAATTTCAGTTGTAGTAGCCTAAAGTAGCCCAAACACCAAAATATCAATATGAATAAAATAAAATGTAGTTTTCATCAATTTATCTATACTTACTAATATTATAAAGCTGAAGAGTTTGTTTGTTTGAACGCGCTTATCTCAGAAACTACTGGTCCTATTTGAAAAATTCTTTCGGTGTTGGATAGCCCATTCATCGAGGAAGGCTATAAGCTATATATCATCACGCTAAGGCCTAAGACCAACAGGAGCGGAGCCACGGGGGTGAAACCGCGGAGGGCAGCTAATTTATAATATGTTCCAGTGTGATAAATAGACATAAGCCATCTTTAAAACACGCTATGAGCGTTACTCCCGTTCAACGCGTACCGACCGCGGCCACAGACATGCCAAAGAGCATTTTCATTTTTTCATTTCATTTTTTTTTTCACCTTCTAGGGAAGCGCGTTCCATCTCAGACCACAACTCAGCTGAACATCAGGCAAGATTGTGGTCAAGCGCTTCCCTATTCCCAATAAAAAAAAAGCTGTATTTAGAGCAATCTATATCTATACTTCTATACTAATATTATAAAGAGGAAAGGTTTGTATGTATGTTTTTCACGCATAAACTACTGGACCGATTTCAAAATTTCTTTCACCATTAGAAAGCTGCATCGTCACTGAGCAACATAGGCTATATTGCATTTTCAAAAAAAATAATGATCCTTACCAAAAATGCAATAATGTAACCCAAGATGTAAAAAATTCCTTTATAAAAATTCTGTCATCGCGTGCGCTGCGGAATCTATTCCTTGAAGTCCGAGGATGGTTCTTATGAAAAAAAACGAAAATCGGTCAAAAAAAGTACAATTATGTATTATTATTTTTTTTTATTATACATATTAAATTGTAAGTTCGAAGTATATATTATTTTTTCATAAATTGATGGCTTACTTATGTGAATGCGATGGAAGCTATCACTTTGTCCATAGTATTATGTAACCAAATTTAGAATGCAATAGAGTTACATCATACTGTATTTTATTGTGAACTAGCGGTCCGCCCCGGCTTCGCCCGTGGTACATAATATTTACGTTTTCTCTACATAAGAACCATCCTCGTACTTCAAGGAATATAATAAAAAAAGAATTATCGAAATCGGTTCAGCCGTTCTCGAGTTATGCGCTTACCAACACATTTTGCGATTCATTTTTATATATAAGAAGATAATGACTACCCACAAGAACGAGCATGGGCACTAGAGTGCCACGGGGCTGTTTGCGCTTATATGTCCGGGATCGCAGAGGATAGGTGTGCAAAAAAATACGCGTGTAGCGTGACCTGTCCCGATAAAAACGTTTGTTACAAGAAAAGTATAGCTCAGATTAAGAAAAAAATTCCTAGAGTAGCCTAATCGGCGACCAGTCGCCTTTTAGGTTTTTTCGTCGCCGATTCTCATTCTGAGTAGCCTAAATGGCGAAAAATCGCCTACGTTGGCAACACTGGTATCACGCACAGAGCAAGTAATATGTATCACGCTAATAGGTAAACCAGAATCTGATGGCAATTAGGGAAATCAAAATTTTGAGTGTGCAACACTAGGGAAAATGGACTGAACGATCTTGATACTGCTTATTTTTTATTTTGTCCTCAACATCATTAGTCACATAACATAAGTGGATAATAATGAGATATCCACATAATAATACGTAGGTACATACTTACATGTACATATTACTTTTAGATAGGTAAATACATATTATGTATTTACACACACCTATATAATATGTATACATGTATATTATTATCATTATCCCATGTGAAAGTGTGGATTTAATGATAATGCAGATGAAAACTCGATTGTTTATTATTTTTTATAAAATAAAATAAAAAAATTAATAAAAAAATGTTTATTTTCGTCAAGAAATATACATATATATATATATACATATCATCCAGAACTGGAAAAAGATTCTAACTATTCCACTTCCATTTCTAGATCTTTATCGGATGAAGATGAAGATAAAGAAGTGTTTATAATAAAACGCTCTTCGATTATTACTTAAATATCTTGTGTCATATAATCGTTTTCGATTTTTCGACGTGTTCACAGCATTTCAGCCATTGCTCTGGCCCAATTTCAGAAAAAGCTTCTTCCACTAATTTTTTGATATGCGCAGCAAGTCTATTAATCTTCTTCTCAAACCATTTCTATTGGATTAAGTCAGGTAATTTAGGATTTAAAATATTTTTAATTTAAAGTATCAAAACGGGTAAGTCCAATTTACCAGTAAAATCTTCCACGCGCTTCAAAATTGAAGATTTTGATGTGTTTGACCCTTCTTCATCCAATATTTTTCTATACACATCGTAAACATCACCTCTTTCTTGTGATCGCAGCGGCTTTTTCAACATTTTCGAAGATTTTGAAGACAAAATCCTAAAAATTTTTCATCAACAAATAATTTGACAACCAATTTGATAGTTGTCAAATAAAGTTGCCACATGAAAATCGTTGTTTTATTAAATATAAATATGCCATCAGATTCTGTAGACCTATACTACCTATATTACTTGCTCTGTTGGCTCTGTGGTACCTATCACAGTACCTATTACCTATGTTGAGTGCTCGATTGTGCGAAGCACAGACATGTATCAAGATAGACTAAGCGAGTGTATGTACTTCCCGTGTCCAAACTAAGTGTATGAAACTTACTTGACGCTGGCCTACACTCAGTCCGCGCTTGCAGTTCGCCAAGGAAAGACGTGAAGCTGAATAAAGTAAAATGCCGAATTGCGCCGTTATAAACTGTAGAAACTCCACAGCTGTGAGTGGCCGAGTTATCGGAGATGTTTCCTTCCACCGGTAAGTAATTTTCTAATCAGAATATGCACTATTTATTTTAAAATCAAATAAAGAATATCTGTGGAAAACGATCGTGACAAACATGGATACCAAACCATACGGAATGATTCGGAATACATTGCGGCTTTTGCTTGGCACGGTAAAGATCGCGTCGTATGATAATAAGCAATGAATAGCGTCTTCTCATTTTTCTGTTCTCATTTTTCTGTCCAATTTTGTGGTTAGTGATGTTCATTTGATGCAACAGTTCTCGATTCTAATCGATTTTATAATCGAACAGAAAAATGATAATTTGAAGGAGCAATTTTTCAGAAAAAAAGGCATAGATTTTTTTTGTCATTTAATACGACTTGACCTAGAACTTTTAAGTATTTTAATACAAAGGTACTAAAAATAAATATTATGACATGGACGCCATTAGTTAAAGTGTCATCTTGGGAGTTTTTTAAGAAAACTCCTTATTGCTTAGACTATGTTTGTTTTTTCAGTTTTCCAAGTAACCCGAACATAAAAGAAAAATGGATCGATGCAACGGGACATAAAGATTGATTGATTGACAGTTTCATTACTTTCTTTCGATGGCCTCTCTAGTACGTAGTACATGGTAACTCAATGGGCATATGTAAGAAAAAGCTAAAACATATTAGTTTACTTGTTAGAATATTAAAAGGTTTATAACTTTATTTTATCATTCCTCTGTCTATGGTAATTATCATTTTTCTGTCTTGAATCGATTTAGTAATCGATTACGATTCATTTATTTGACTACCTCTTAGACATAGATCTAGTTTGATCTGATTTCTTTCGATTTACTTCGATGGGATAGGACGATACTAGAATCGCCGCGCGAGTGGCGTCCTAATCGATTTAGCGTAAAATGAAATTACCATCACTAAAAAGCGCTCGTGACGTCATAACGCGTCAAGGTCAGTACAAAAAATATGACACGCTATGGTTTTCATACAGATCGCGATACTTGCGTTGTCTACTTAATATATGTCTGTGGTGCGAAGCGTTGCTGTAGTTGGAACATTCAACGTTAAGCATTATGCCGCATAATGCGCTCTAGTGCTGTAAGTAATTGGAAAACACGGTCTATGTATTATTTTTTGTTTGAAATGTATTTTTTTATTTTGTACTGCTACTTAAATTTAATGTAATATTTAATAATAACAACAAATTTCTAAGGTCGTTCAATAAACCTAGATATCTAGTCAAGGTATAAAAATGACCAATGCAAAATTAGCACCCCATCAATGGAATTTTGGGTCGAAAATGACCTTGATCGATAGGTCTCCGTTAGGTCCTTTAAGGTCCCACAATTTTTTCGTTAGGTCCCCTTTAGTTTTTTTTTAAATAATTTTTTAAATTTTGGGTATAAAAAAAATACACTTTAGCACCCCATCCATAGAATTTTGGGTCAAAAATGACCTTAATCGATAGGTCTCCGTTAGGTCTTTAAGGTCCCACAATTTTTTCGTTAGGTCCCCTTTAGTTTTTATATAAATAATTTTTTTTTTAATTTTGGGTATAAAAAAATTACACTTTAGCACCTCATCCATAGCAAAATTGGCGAATTTTATCAAAATCGTATTCTTTACCGTTAGGTCCGTATAGGTCCATCATTGAAATTGTTAAATTATTTATTTTATTAAAATTATAAAATAATTAAAACCTGCGCATGCGCCTTAGAGCATTAAGGCATGCGCACATCATACATAAACAGCGCGAAATTTAAATTGGTATCGTTTCATTTATTAAATAAATCAATTGTTCTGAGAGTGCTTATTTATTAAAAACCTACTTTTCAACCTTAGAATGGATGGAGTACGCTGGCATATATTCTAACTAAACTTTCTGCCGATTTTGGTGCGGGGAGGGTAACTCACACTATTCATAAAAACTACTACACAGGTCATTTGTAACGTTTTCATCATTATTATATGCATACGAAAAAACAATAAAAAGCCATTTTATTTGTATTTGAATATGTATTCATTCATCACAGCACATTTCAATAAAATAAATATGTCTCTAAGAACATTATCAAAAGTAGCACTAAAAGTTTATGTCAGTCTGAACGAAATGACATAAATATATAATCTGAAACATACGCAATATTAATACATACATATAAACAAATTACATAATAGAAAGGTTATAAGATTAACATTACAAAAAAACGGCTAAATGCGAGTCGGACTCGCGCACGAAGGGTTCCGTACCATTAAAATGTTCTGCCAGTTAAAAGTAACCAAGCGAAAATTTTAATAAATATATAGTTTCTATTGTATAGATATTAAAATTTTCTACTTTACTTACTTATACTATATTTTTTTATCAACAACGATAGCTAGAAGTAGTCCGTCACTAAGAAAGTCGTAAAAATTTACGACCTTTTAAGCGACGAGTTTATACTAAAAAATAAAATAAATAAAAATTCTTTATTGACAATAGAATACAACATTTTGAAATACTGAAGTCTCTGACTCCCAAACTAGGTAAAACCTGTATGTCAGGAGTCAGAAGTCAGTTTTTAAATTCAACTCTATCACTAAGTTCATAAAGATTAAATTTGTATTTCTTTCCAAGATAGTCTCGTGGGGAGTGCGGTTCAATATTGCGTTCTAAATTCAACTTTATCGCTTAGTTCATAAAGATTAAATTTGAGTATATTTTCTTTCCATGATAGTCTCGTGAGGCCACATCAATGATCGAGTAAACGTGACTCGATTATTTGTCTTGATCATATCGCTAAACGATACATCGACGATTATCGATATGCGCAGGTTTTAATTATTTTATAATTTATAATTTTAATAAAATAAATAATTTAACAAATTCAATGATGGACCTATACGGACCTAACGGTAAAGAATACGATTTTGATAAAATTCGCCAATTTTGCTATGGATGAGGTGCTAAAGTGTAATTTTTTTTATACCTAAAAAATTAAAAAAAAAATTATTTATATAAAAACTAAAGGGGACCTAACGAAAAAATTGTGGGACCTTAAAGGACCTAACGGAGACCTATCGATTAAGGTCATTTTTGACCCAAAATTCTATGGATGGGGTGCTAAAGTGTATTTTTTTTATACCCAAAATTTAAAAAAATATTTAAAAAAAAACTAAAGGGGACCTAACGAAAAAATTGTGGGACCTTAAAGGACCTAACGGAAACCTATCGATCAAGGTCATTTTCGACCCAAAATTCCATTGATGGGGTGCTAAGTTTGCATTGGTATAAAAATGGCATGTTTTTTGTTTGTTACGATTCGAAGAATTTTACGTTTTTATTTTAGAAAATGTTATTGTTTTAATGGGAAACTGGCAAATGAAAAATATTTTTTTTATAAACACATTTATAAATATGTGATATTTTGACTTATATTTTGAGAACAAATTCAGAAAAAAATATATGTCTAAAAAAATTGTACTGTCATTTGAACTTTTATAGTCTGTTCTTCTAGAAATTTCGGGTACCTACTTACAGAGACAGACGAAAACGAAATTTAGCGAATAATCGTCTCTGTATTATACTGTGGTGTTCTGTGTCGCAAAGCCGGCGTTCTCTTGCGATCAACTGATTAATTGTCAGGATAGAGCAACGTGTTTTGCAAAATTCAATCAAAAGTTGTTCTGTGAAAATTCTTATTGTAATCCAATAATTATTACCAAAAAATGGCTGCGATGTCAGTTATAGGTATTGATTTTGGTAATGAATCTTGTTATATTGCTGTGGCAAAAGCAGGTGGCATTGAAACAATTGCCAATGATTACAGCCTGCGAGGTACTCCGTAAGTATATTTTTCCATATCTTTAGTATAACCTCTATCAACTATACTTATGGTATAACTTCATACAGAATAACCCTAAAATATTGCGATTAGAACGACGAGATTCCTGAAAAGATACAATAAATATGTCAAAAAAATAATCAATTAATGTTATTTTAATTTAAAAGTAATGTTTATCAATTTATAAATCGTCTATATCTGATGTGTGGTATAAATGAATCATTTGAAATATTTCAGATCATGTGTGGCCTTTTCACCAAAGAATCGTATATTAGGTGTAGCTGCAAAAAATCAAATGGTCACAAATATGAAAAATACCGTATTTGGCTTCAAGAGACTATTAGGTAGAAAATTCTCAGATCCACATGTTCAAAAAGAATTGAAACAATTCCCGTTTAAAGTAGAACCAAGGGCTGATGGTGGAATTGGGATCAGAATAAATTATCTAGGAGAAGATAATGTGTTTAGTCCTGAACAGGTATTTCCTAATTTATATAGTTGTTAATTTGTATTTTAAGAAAATTAATATAATAGGTATTAAATATATAGACTACAGGCCCATGTTGAAAAAATTATGGGTCATTTGAACCACCAGGTGACCTATCTAGAACGATATAAGAGCATAAAATAATAAGATTCAGCACTATGCTGTCACTTGTATGCTGTGCACCTGAGTGCAGATGAGAATTCGAAAGTACAGGTAGAGATTTTTTCCCCTTGTCTCCATGATTTTTGTATGGCGTTGCGGAATAATGGATTAAAAGCAGTATTGAAATAGTATGACACAGATGCTGTATGTGATAGGTCATTGCTTAGTGACTCAGCAACTAACAAATTTAAAAAAAAATATATGAAGATTAACTTTTATTAATGTGTATAATACAACTAACTATATATGATACAAAATATAATATTCAAAATTGAAATAATAGCAATGATATTCTGTTATCATAAAATTCATAATGTGGTGAGTGTAAACATTTTTATGAACAGAAAAAAAGTACTTGTAGCAGATTAAACAGAAAACTAATTATATCTTGACTCTAAACCTTAATTTTAATATTTTATACAGATAATATAATTGAAATAAATGCTTGTACTATTTTCTTAAAACATCCAGATTATTATTATGTTGAAGAATGTATTAATAAATGATATTATTTTTAGATAACTGCCATGCTATTTACAAAACTGAAAGAGTCTGCTGCAATCGCCTTACAAACTCCCATAAATGACTGTGTTATATCTGTACCTAGTTATTTTACCAATGCAGAGAGAAATGCTCTTCTTGATGCTGCTTCTATTGCAGGTTTGTCTTCATTATATTTAATAAGATTAATGTTAATGACTTTATTTATAATATTATAGTATTATATTTTTAATTTTCTATAAGCTTGTCTAGGTATGTACTTAGCTTAAAAGAGAGAGATAGAGACAATACAGAATCTATATTTTAGGTGTTTAAGGACGTATTTACAAATTGACGCGCATCAATTTTAGGTATTGAGTCTTACTACTACACATGCACGGCTCACACACACATCGAAATGCGCGAAGCGGCGAAATTATGAGTAAACTGACACGACTTGATAATTGAGCTTATTTTTATTGCTATGTTTTTTTTCACTTTACTTTGATTTGTAAAGTTTGTAACGTTGAATGGTCACAAAAGTAGATACCATTTATCTAATTTCATTGGACAGTGATTGTTTGGTAAACAAGTACTTGCCAAAGTGTACTTCGAAGACTGGTACTGGAACTCATAGACGAGTGGAGCTAGGTGTGCCGAGTTTGGGCTCGTTTTGTTAGTAATGTTGAGACCTTACCTCCGGACTTGATGGAGTGACCTGCAGGTGTACTTCGAAGACTGCTACTGGAACTATTATACGAGTAGAGCTAGGTGTGCCGAGCTTAGGCTCGTTTTGTTAGTAATGTTGAGACCTTACCTCCGGACTTGATGGAATGACTTGCAGGTGTACTTCGAAGACTGCTACTGGAACTAATAGATGGTTAGAGCTAGGTGTGCCGAGTTTGGGCTCATTTTGTTAGTTATGTTGAGACCTTACCTCCGGACTTGATGGAGTGACCTGCAGGTGTACTTCGAAGACTGCTACTGGAACTAATAGACGAGTGGAGCTAGGTGTGCCGAGTTTGGGCTCGTTTTGTTAGTTATGTTGAGACCTTACCTCCGGACTTGATGGAGTGACCTGCAGGTGTACTTCGAAGACTGCTACTGGAACTATTATACGAGTAGAGCTAGGTGTGCCGAGCTTAGGCTCGTTTTGTTAGTAATGTTGAGACCTTACCTCCGGACTTGATGGAATGACTTGCAGGTGTACTTCGAAGACTGCTACTGGAACTAATAGATGGTTAGAGCTAGGTGTGCCGAGTTTGGGCTTATTTTGTTAGTTATGTTGAGACCTTACCTCCGGACTTGATGGAATGACCTGCAGGTGTACTTCGAAGACTGCTACTGGAACTAATAGACGAGTAGAGCTAGGTGTGCCGAGTTTGGGCTCGTTTTGTTAGTTATGTTGAGACCTTACCTCCGGACTTGGTGGAGTGACCTGCAGGTGTACTTCGAAGACTGCTACTGGAACTAATAGACGAGTAGAGCTAGGTGTGCCGAGTTTGGGCTCGTTTTGTTAGTTATGTTGAGACCTTACCTCCGGACTTGGTGGAGTGACCTGCAGGTGTACTTCGAAGACTGCTACTGGAACTAATAGATGGTTATAGCTAGGTGTGCCGAGTTTGGGCTTATTTTGTTATTTATGTTGAGACCTTACCTCCAGACTTGATGAAATGACCTGCAGGTGTACTTCGAAGACTGCTACTGGAACTAATAGACGAGTGGAGCTAGGTGTGCCGAGTTTGGGCTCGTTTTGTTAGTAATGTTGAGACCTTACCTCCGGACTTGATGGAGTGACCTGCAGGTGTACTTCGAAGACTGCTACTGGAACTATTATACGAGTAGAGCTAGGTGTGCCGAGCTTAGGCTCGTTTTGTTAGTAATGTTGAGACCTTACCTCCGGACTTGAAGGAATGACCTGCAGGTGTACTTCGATGACTGCTACTGGAACTAATAGATGGTTAGAGCAAGGTGTGCCGAGTTTGGGCTTATTTTGTTATTTATGTTGAGACCTTACCTCCGGACTTGATGGAATGACCTGCAGGTGTACTTCGAAGACTGCTACTGGAACTAATAGACGAGTGGAGCTAGGTGTGCCGAGTTTGGGCTAGTTTTGTTAGTAATGTTGAGACCTTACCTCCAGACTTGATGGAGTGACCTGCAGGTGTACTTCGAAGACTGCTAATGGAACTAATTCAGGTCACTCCATCAAGTCCGGAGGTAAGGTCTCAACATAACTAACAAAACAAGCCCAAACTCGGCACACCTAGCTCTACTCGTATAATAGTTCTAGTAGCAGTCTTCGAAGTACACCTGCAGGTCACTCCATCAAGTCAGGAGGTAAGGTCTCAACGTAACTAACAAAACGAGCCCAAACTCGGCACACCTAGCTCTACTCGTCTATTAGTTCCAGTAGCAGTCTTCGAAGTACACCTGCAGGTCACTCCATCAAGTCCGGAGGTAAGGTCTCAACATAACTAACAAAACAAGCCCAAACTCGGCACACCTAGCTCTACTCGTCTATTAGTTCCAGTAGCAGTCTTCGAAGTACACCTGCAGGTCACTCCTTCAAGTCCGGAGGTAAGGTCTCAACATAACTAAAAAAATGAGCCCAAACTCGGCACACCTAGCTCTAACCATCTATTAGTTCCAGTAGCAGTCTTCGAAGTACACCTGCAGGTCATTCCATCAAGTCCGGAGGTAAGGTCTCAACATAACTAATAAAACGAGCCCAAACTCGGCACACCTAGCTCTACTCGTCTATTAGTTCCAGTAGCAGTCTTCGAAGTACACCTGCAGGTCACTCCATCAAGTCCGGAGGTAAGGTCTCAACATAACTAACAAAACGAGCCCAAACTCGGCACACCTAGCTCCACTCGTCTATTAGTTCCAGTAGCAGTCTTCGAAGTACACCTGCAGGTCACTCCATCAAGTCCGGAGGTAAGGTCTCAACATAACTAACAAAATGAGCCCAAACTCGGCACACCTAGCTCTAACCATCTATTAGTTCCAGTAGCAGTCTTCGAAGTACACCTGCAGGTCACTCCATCAAGTCAGGAGGTAAGGTCTCAACGTAACTAACAAAACGAGCCCAAACTCGGCACACCTAGCTCTACTCGTCTATTAGTTCCAGTAGCAGTCTTCGAAGTACACCTGCAGGTCACTCCATCAAGTCCGGAGGTAAGGTCTCAACATAACTAACAAAACAAGCCCAAACTCGGCACACCTAGCTCTACTCGTCTATTAGTCCCAGTAGCAGTCTTCGAAGTACACCTGCAGGTCACTCCATCAAGTCCGGAGGTAAGGTCTCAACATAACTAAAAAAATGAGCCCAAACTCGGCACACCTAGCTCTAACCATCTATTAGTTCCAGTAGCAGTCTTCGAAGTACACCTGCAGGTCATTCCATCAAGTCCGGAGGTAAGGTCTCAACATAACTAATAAAACGAGCCCAAACTCGGCACACCTAGCTCTACTCGTCTATTAGTTCCAGTAGCAGTCTTCGAAGTACACCTGCAGGTCACTCCATCAAGTCCGGAGGTAAGGTCTCAACATAACTAACAAAACGAGCCCAAACTCGGCACACCTAGCTCTACTCGTCTATTAGTTCCAGTAGCAGTCTTCGAAGTACACATGCAGGTCACTCCATCAAGTCAGAAACTAAATATGAAATTTATAATCCCATAAGTATGAAAAACTATAAATAAAATCTTTCCTTGGTGTGCCTTGGTTGTCGGTGCAGAATGCGTCAATGATCAAGTTTATTAGGTCAAATATTTTGTATACGTACAGCGATCTTTTCGTAAACGAGGAGCTGCTTACAAGCGTCACAGTGTCTACTCACAACTAGACCGGACTCTCAGTGGAGTTTCGTTTGCAAAAATCGCGGACCTAAATCTGACTTCTGATATATATTGTATAGATCCCAGACATCCTATAGACAGATGTTGCCAACCAGTTTTGTGGTCCCCCTGCCCGCACCCCGGTAATTAAATATGGCATACAAAGAAAAAAATAAAAATTTCCAAAACATGCCGTGTGGGGTATCAAATGAAAGAGCTTATTGAGTAGATCACGAATATATAGCATACTATATACATTTCTTACACTTTCTCTAAGATTTTTTAGAAAATTTACGAAAATTGTCCATTTTTGAGTTAACTTTAAACCACTATAGATTGAAAACTCATGAATATATTTTTTAAATTATTATTTTAAATAATTATCAATAGTCCATTGTTTACGATTCAATATTTCGTACAGTGAAATAGTTGCATGGGGGAGTGGGGGGAGCATTCAAAGATGGCGAGTATATTTTCAAGTTCATATAGTATATAGTTATTTTCATCAAATCCACCACATAGCTCACTTATATTATATTACGAACTATTGAATCATAAACAATGGACTATTGTTAATTATTTAAAATAATAATTTAAAAAATATATTCATGAGTTTTCAATCTATAGTGGTTTAAAGTTAACTCAAAAATGGACCATTTTCGTAAATTTTCTAAAAAATCTTAGAGAAAGTGTAAGAAATGTATATAGTATGCTATATATTCGTGATCTACTCAATAAGCTCTTTCATTTGATACCCCACACGGCATGTTTTGGAAATTTTTATTTTTTTCTTTGTATGCCATATTTAATTACCGGGGTGCGGGCAGGGGGACCACAAAACTGGTTGGCAACATCTGTCTATAGGATGTCTGGGACCTATACAATATATATCAGAAGTCAGATTTAGGTCCGCTATTTTTGCAAACGAACATCTCCTTGGAGCCTGCTCTAAACGGCGTCCGAGCGCCGACTAAATTACTAAAATATTTCATTACAAATTTTTGTACAATAAATCAAGATAGTGACAAATAAAATAACCCTTATTTCAATGCAATAAGTATCACGCGTTACAGCTAAATATGTGAAAAAATAAGATTTGATTTTAATTTTTTTCTCAGCCTATTTGTAACATTTTGATAGTTTTTTTTAGTACCTTTTTGAGTTAGACATGTGTACTTACTTAAAATATTTTTAAATAAATCAATTTGTTTTATTAAATACAAGAAAAATGTTCGTTTATTCAGCACGATATTGTCAATTTTGTGTGAAGAGGCAACGGAAATTATTTTTTTTCAATATTATAAACCAAAATTTTCGACTAAAAAATTAGTACCATTTAAAGATTAAGGAGTAATCTATTTATGGTAATTATTAGTTAAATTTGGTTTTGTACTATTTCGCCGCAAAATGCACCGAAAAACTGCTTATTTTTGTCAGATTCGTAAACGCGTCCTTAATCTTTTGGCAAACAATGTAATCATCTCTTTAATATAGTGAATGGTCCAATGAGTTAAATCTATGGTGCTTAATAGACCATTGTTAAAAGATAACCTAGTTATTTCCGTAAATAGTAGCATTTGAAATTACCGGTTGCCCTTGTATAAATATAATATAACATCAAGTTGACTTACAATGGATTAACCTTGACCTTAGTGACATTCAATTGTACTGTATCAAACGGACTGAAATGAAAACTTAATTATGTTTTTGTTAATTCGACTTGAATCTCTAATTCATATTGATTTGATGACACTAAAGAAAGTAGTAAGTTAAAGTAATTTGTAGTTATATATGAACAATGTATCTTTAAATTGTAAGTTTTTTAAATGTTATGATTTGATAAAAAATATGAGAAGTTAAAACATTGCATATCAGTTTAAGATGAAAATGATGCAATGCTGACTAAGATCTTTTAAAAAATTTTAATATTGTGTTTCAGGTCTGAATGTTTTGCGTCTTATGAATGAAACAACCGCAACAGCTTTGGCTTATGGTATTTACAAGCAAGATTTACCAGCTCCAGAAGAAAAGTCGAAAAATGTTGTTTTTGTTGACTTTGGACATAGTTCCCTTCAGGTATTTCAAATCATAGATCTATTGTTCTAGGTGTTGTCAATATTTCTTCTGGTTTAAAATCTCACTACAATGATTATATACTTACTAACTTTCTGTTAATAGCTCTGCTAAAGACATTAAGGATTAAATATATTTTCTAGGTGGCAGCTTGTGCGTTCAATAAGGGTAAATTGCGTATACTTGCGACATCTTCCGATCCTTGCTGTGGTGGACGGGACATTGATATAGCCCTTGCTGAATACTTCTGTCAAGATTTCATGACCAGATACAAGTTGGATCCCAGGAAAAATCAAAGGTAGGAATTGGATTTTTTAAGAAGTTATGACAAAAATTTTATTGTCTTCTTTTTGTGTTTCCTTTTCATAACTTTTGAAAAGCCATTTCGATAATATGAGTTGAGAATTATCTAGTCCTAACTTAAAAATATGCTAGTTCAGATATGCTAAAAATTATTAAAATTTTTAGATATGTTTATTTGCAATGTTCAGTACATTTACGTCTTTGATTCAATAGTAAGTCATGTATATTTAATATTATTAAAATTACAGAGCATACTTGCGTCTATTGCAAGAAGTGGAGAAGTTAAAAAAACAAATGTCAGCAAACAGCACACGCTTGCCTCTCAACATTGAGTGTTTCATGGAGGAGCGTGATGTCTCCGGTGACATGCAGCGCTCACAGATGGAACAGATCTGCGCCGACACATTCAACCGTGTCGAGAGGACATTGAGAAATATCCTCCATAACGCAAGTAGGTATCCCCTGCTATACACTTATTCAATTATTAACAGGGAGTGAGTATTGACATAATTAAGTGGTGTCTACAATGAGGAAGTCCCACCCCAGAAAATTTTATTGTATAAGTATGCTGCTTAGCATGGATTCATAATATTATGTAAATATTATATAAGAACTTTTATTTTGGAATCTAAATGAAAATTCAATCAGAAGTTGAAAATCATGCCTCAATTTCTTCTGAATTATTTCATCGGTATCTTAAAAATATAGCTTTGACAGTTTAATAATAAGATATAAAAAAATTTTAAAGTTTGAATGTGAATTGATTTGATACAATGTCTACTTTCAGAACTGAGGCCCGAAGACATCAGTGCTTTAGAAATTGTGGGTGGCTCCACTAGAATTCCTGCCGTGAAAAGTTTGATTGAGCAAGTGTTTGGAAAAGCTCCATCAACTACTCTTAATCAGGTAGGTTCATATATTATTATATTTTGCGAAAAATAGTATTTAATATTTTAATGAACAAATATATTTGCAATTTTAGAACAGTGTAAAATAAAGTAGATATTAGATGTCAATCATAAGTTAAGCAATAGAGATCTGATGTGATGATAGTGTAAGATAGTAACATATCAATCAACAATAGATAATAATTTAATACACTTATTACGTTTTAATTCATTTATTTTGTACAAGCTGTGCCCGTTTTAATCGCCGACAAACCCGCATGCATCCACTATTTAGACCCTTGAAGAGTTGATTCATGTCGCACCACATTTAAAACCACTTTAGTTTTAATGCTCTGTGTATAATAAAAAAAAACAGTCCATTGAAAAATTACATTGAGGGTTAACTTTCGCAAAGAATGCAATTTTATTTGTGTAGAATGGGTTGCAGAATCTTACAAACAGTTTTACATTCCTTATCTCCGAATCTAACGATTCTACAGATTATTTGATAAGAAATTATTATGTATTAGCACAGAATACATAATAGTAGCTAAACGCTACAGAACGGACACTCTCCGCCTCCCGCCAAATTTAAACACTTACCTCACCCCGCACGATCATGATTAAAATGGGCCACATTTTTCTGCAAGGACGATACGCAACGAAGATTGACAACATTAATCAAATTGACTTAAAGTAATTTTATTATTTTGGATTTGTGATTATCGTTTTTCGTAGAAAATGGTTAGATATTGTGCTGTTTACGGATGTATTTCATCAGAAAAACGCGAATTT
The DNA here is from genome assembly GCA_029959065.1 of Colias behrii. NCBI lineage: Eukaryota > Metazoa > Arthropoda > Insecta > Lepidoptera > Pieridae > Colias > Colias behrii. The sequence continues at coordinate 6,131,473 of JARWMC010000005.1, read as the reverse complement.
TTTTTTACGCTAGTCACAAATGTGCCAACCATAAAGCATTAACACACACATTTGCAGTCTCTACAGTGTGACTGTCAAAACGATAATTTTGTATGGAGTGTCCGGGGTGTGGTATTAGTAACAAATTCAATTATCTACAACTTTGTTCAAGTTTTTTCAAGTGGGATTTTCATAAATTAACGGATAAACAAAATGTAACACATCCCCAAACTGGCTATTACCATTCAATTATTGGTATCAGGACGAGGCGGTGTCCCGCGGGTGCGCGCTGCAGTGCGCGATGCTGAGCCCGGCGGTGCGCGTGCGCGAGTTCAACGTGACCGACGTGCAGCCGTACGCGGTGCGGCTCGCGTGGGACGCGGCGCGCGGCGAGGACGGCGATATGGAGGTTAGTTACCGTAGTTTTTATTTTTTAAGCTATTGCATAGCTTCTATCGCGGGCCTTGAGCGCGGGGACCGAATCGAGAAATTCCGTAACGAAAAAACCTCACGCTCCCCACTCCGACGGGCTCGGAGGTGTGGCTTGAAGGCATAGCATGCAATAGCTTTACCGCGGCAGTCCCCGAGTGCCACACGTTTTTTTATTTTATTTTAAGGAATATAACATAACGGTTTAATCATTATTGACTTGATAAGCATTTGGTTTTGTTTATAAGAACAGAAACTGTAGCAGCAGTAAGTCTGGTGTTATGACCAAAAGAAATATGAATTAATTTACAATCAAATAGGGTTAAAATAGTTTTGTATTATATTCTACAATTACCTTTACTTGTTATAAATATTATTTACATCAATATTTTAGATCAATTTGTCAATCATAAATGTTTCAAACGAAAATATCTGATATAAATAGTCATGTCATAAAGCAGTTTTTAAATTGAATAAATTGTTCTTTCACTTTATGTATATTTCTGTTCATGTAGGTGTTCCCAGCTTTCCATGCTGCGCCATTCTCCAAAATGCTTACATTCTACAGAAGAGAACCCTTCTCTGTCAGTGCTTACTACTCTGACCAAGTACCTTTCCCAGACACATTTATTGGTATGTACATGCATGTTTTTATTTATAATTATGTTATCTATAAATTTCAAAATGGCTCTAGTTCACTAATTGGTGACTGATGACTAATTATTCACTACAAATATAGGTCAATGGAACGTCAAAGACGTGCAGCCAACACCTGAGGGAGAGTCCCAAAAGGTTAAACTCAAAGTGCGCGTCAATATCCACGGAATCATAACGGTCGCATCCGCTTCCCTCGTGGAGAAGAAACAAGATGCTCAACAGAGCGACAATGTTGAAATGGAAAATTCCAACGAGAATGTACAAAACAATCAGACCGCTCAGGAAACTCCGATGGATACGAACGGAAGTCAGGAACAACAGAACGGACCCGAAAATCAAGAGGTGAGAGAAGATGAAATGAAAGGGGAGCCGCAACAAAAACAATCGTGGACACAGAGAGTAGGACAGTGGTTCAGCGGGGTATGTGTCGGTAGCGCGTTTGTGGAGTGTACTGTGGTGTCTGTTGCCTTCGATCTCTTCCCAATTTATCAATTCTGATTAAATTATTACATAAGACGCGATTATTTGATTTTATCGACGTTTGAAGAAACAAAGAAACGCAACAGGCATCACAAACTTTGAACCTTCCCCACCCTCATTGGAGGCCCCATTTGCACAAAATTTTTGAAGACTACTTGAAAAATAACAACGTTTGTCTCTGTGTCCACGCATGTTTTTGTTCTCCTGCTGTTATTATTCGTTTTGTGTTTTTATTTTTTTGGCAGCGTTTGGATAATGTAAGATTTTGAATGTTTTTTGTTTTCCGCTTATGGTGATGGTACTGTAGGTGCAAATGGGTCATCACGTGGCTTGGAAATATTTATTTCAATGTCGTTGCGTTCACTACCAGCCATAAGTTGCAAAACAATATAGTCCAGGCCAGCGTGATGGTGGGGAGAAAGATATATTTTGTGGTATGAATCGGTTGCCATTATTTACAGGATGCCAATGACGATAAAAAGGACAAGTCCAAAGATAAGACTAAGAAGGTCCTTGTTAAAACAATTGAATTGCCAATTGATGCCAGAACACATGGCTTCTCTCAAACTGAGTTGAACAGCTACTTGGAACAAGAGGTATGTTATTTTTATACTTAAATTTAAGTAAACATCTAATAATTTTTTTATTTGATTATAGGTGATATGTTACATATGTGTTGTTATTGAATTAACTTTGAAAACGCACTTTTTAGCACCATTTCAATTTCATGTTTAATATTTCACAGGGCAAGATGCAAGCCCAGGACCGTCAAGAGAAAGAGCGTGCTGATGCGCGTAATGCTCTCGAGGAATATGTGTATGAGTTGCGTGGAAAGTTGTCTGAGGGCGAAGTGTTGCACGACTTCATCGCTGAGGATCAACGTAGCCGCCTCGTCAACCAGCTGGACTCGCTGGAACAGTGGCTGTATGATGAGGGCGAGGACCAGAACAGACAGGTATTAAGAATGAGTTCGTTCGTTCGTTCGTTCGTTTCAGCCGTGGGACGTCCACTGCTGGACAAAGGCCTCCCTCAAGGATTTCCAGTACGACCACCGGCGGCCTGCATCCAGCGGCTTAAGAATGAGTATTTAAACATTATTTACAGACTGGTTTTGAATGAAATAAAGAAATGTGCTAATTTTCTTATATGATCTAATTATCACATGTTTTGTCTATTTTTGCGACAGTTGCGGAACTTCTTTAAAAATCTACAGACTTGCAAAAATTATAGGTTTTTAACCATAATAATTACAGGTTTACAGCGATAAGCTGACAGAGTTGAGGACGGAGGGCGAGCCCATCAAGCAGCGGCGCCTCGAGTTCGAGTTGCGCCCTGGAGCATTAGATGACTTCGCACTAGCTATACAGTTGACTAACAAAGCCGTGGATCAATACAAGTAATTTATCTATAAATTGTTAGCATTTAATATATTATTTTTAACCATTGTTATTTTGTTTTTTATGAAGAGTTGAATCAATAATCAATATAGTAAAATATAAGTTGCTTTTTCTTGGTCCATCTAATTTATGTACTGTAAATATATTAAAAATTGAAAATTATAATGAACTGCTAATATGTTATATTAGGATATACTAGATTTCCGCCCGCGGCTTCGCGCGCATTTTAAAGTAAAAATCGGCATAGTTCCCGATCCTGTGGCATTCCGGGGATAAAAATATTATACGCTACGTCTTATTCTGGGTATTCAGCTACCTACATACCAAATCTAATTGTAATCGGTTCAGTAGTATTTGCGTGAAAGAGTAACAAACATCCATCAATCTAAATCTATAATATTAGAATGATTTGGTTAGCCGCGTACTGACTGAGCGAGCAGCCTCGTGAGGCAGTCGCGTGAGGCAAATCCTCGGTCGGTCAAGACGAGCCTCGCCCGAGGCAAACCCACGCGCTGCCTCTCCCGAGCCTGCCGCGGCCCGAGCCAAACATTGTCGCTCGCTCAGTCAGTACGCGGCTATTGGACTTTTTGAGTCAAATAGTTATGGATCATTGAAGAGTAAAATTATGTAAATTTTTCATTAATAGCCGCCTCACGAGGCTGCTCGCTCAGTCAGTACGCGGCTAATAATAAAGTATACTGTGTGACAGGTCCGGCGACGCGAAGTACGCGCACCTGAGCGAGGCGGACATACAGAAGGTGTGCGACGCGAGCAAGAGCGCGCTGAACTGGCTGGAGGGCGCGCGGCAGGCGCTCGCGCACGCGCCGCGCCACCTGCCGCCGCCGCACACCACGCACCAGATCCGCCAGGAGAGACAGGTGACGTATTGTCACACCCCGGACACTCCATACAAAATTTTCGTTTTGACAGTCACACTGTAGAGAGTGCAAATGTGTGTGTTAACGCTTTATGGTTGGCACATTTGTGACTAGCGTAAAAAAAAAATTCGCGTTTTTCTGATGAAATACATCCGTAAACAGCACAATATCTAACCATTTTCTACGAAAAACGATAATCACAAATCCAAAATAATAAAATTACTTTAAGTCAATTTGATTAATGTTGTCAATCTTCGTTGCGTATCGTCCTTGCAGAAAAATGTGGCCCATTTTAATCACGATCGCGCGGGGTGAAGACAGAATACATAATAGTAGCTAAACGCTACAGAACGGACACTCTCCGCCTCCCGCCAAAATTAAACACTTACCTCACCCCGCACGATCACGACGTCATTTTTCCTCACGCCCGCATTTTTCCGTAAGGACGATACGCAACGAAGATTGACAACATTAATCAAATTGACTTAAAGTAATTTTATTATTTTGGATTTGTGATTTGATTTGTGATTTTTCGTAGAAATTGGTTAGATATTGTGCTGTTTACTGATGTATTTCATTAGAAAAACGCGAATTTCTTTACGCTAGTCACAATAATTAATGTGCGAACCCTAAGAGCGTTTTCACATTACCCGATCCGATATCGGATATCGGACGCCGATAGCCGTTATCCGATATCGGAGGGAAGTAAAATGTATGAAATATGTACCTGTCTTTCACATTGTCCGGTCCGATATCGGATATCGGAGCCGACACCGATATGGCAGCGGCTATCGGACGATAATGTTCAGTGTTGCCAACTCAATTTTCGAAAAGGCAGTATACCAACAGCAAAAAAGCACTAGTTTGTGTATTTTCAATCTTTTATGGCGCTAAATCTAAAAAAAAATTCTTTGCTTTAACCTAAAACCCCTTTCTATTAAAAGAAACCTTTTTTATTGAGAAAACACATTTAAGCATTAAAAATACGATTTATACGGCAGCTATTTTAATTACCGTATTAAAATATACGGCAATTGGCTGAACTGAAGTAAACAAAAATATATTGCGTTCTTAAATTCAAATATCTATCTTCGAAAACATTAGTGTCTATCATCTTTATTTTAACTCATTCTGCCTCGCTCCTCCTCCTACTCGGATGTTGGTTGTGCTGTTTATTGTATTTTTGTCATTGAGTGCTTTGTTTTTAACCGACTTCAAAAAAAGGAGGAGATTTCACACCGATTTTATTTTTATTTTGAATTTACAACAAAGAATACAAAGTTTGAAAACTTTATTATTTCATTTATATTCTAAAATAATTGCTTATGACAATAAAATAATTTATGTATCTTTACTAACAGGAAATTACAACAATCATATTACAAATATAATATTTGAACGGGTGACAATATTATTTTAGGATATTACAGTGTAATATGAAAAAGAAAAGAAAATGTGAACAAAGATTGTATCACTTAATAAATTTATCATAGGTACTACATGAACTTTTATAAATGTTTATAGTGAAAAAATGACTAAATGACTAGGTACGTCTTGCTAAAAATACATTTAATTTATTTTGAAAGGTATTTACTAATATGTATTACTAAAACTATTAACTAATACTAGGTTGTAGTAGGTATTGATATAAATTTATTTAATTTATAATGTGTTAACATATACTATACAAATGACCGATATCAAAACTATTTAGTAAATAGCACATCTAAATAATATAGCAGTAATTAATGATATCAAATCTTTTTTACATTTTACTTTTCTTTTTTTGAAGTTGTTTTTTTTAACGTAGTTATTTTTAATGTATGTACAACTATGATCTATCATTTGAATTTTTTTTAATTATACCTTTTTTTATCAACTGGCAATTTAGTTTAGTTTTCTCTAAAAATTTCTGGCAACACTCATGATGATATCGGAACGATTTTATCGGACAATGTGAAAGGGCAAATTTTATCCGATATCGGATATCGGCTATCGGCGTCCGATATCCGATATCGGATCGGATAATGTGAAAACGCTCTAAAGCGTTAACACACACATTTGCACTCTCTACAGTGTGACTGTCAAAACGATAATTTTGTATGGAGTGTCCGGGGTGTGCTAAAACCTTCCTCGGGAATCAATCTATCTAATAAAAAAAACTCAAAATCCGTTGCGTAGTTTTAAAGATCTAGTCATACATAGGGACAGAGAAAGCGACTTTGTTTTATACAATGTAGTGATGTATAATCTTATTAGCTTTCCGCCCGCGGCTTCGCCCGCGTTTTCGAAGAAAAACCCGCATAATTCCCGTGCCCGTCGATTTCCGGGATAAAATCTATCCTATATGTTAATCCAAGTTACCCTCTATATGTGTCCTAAATTTCATTGTAATCGATTCAGTAGTATTTGCGTGAAAGAGGAACAAACATACACACTCACATCCATCCTCACTTTCGCATTTATAATATTAGTAGGAAGGATAGGATAGGATATAGTACAGGCAGTGTAATATGATCAATAGAACTAGTAGCTTTTCATATACTGATTACGTAAAAAATACTTAAAACTCGGCTTATCGCTTTAGTGAGATTGAGAATGTGGAAAATAATACATTAAATTACAAAACCTGTCTTATAGTTATTTGCATAATAATTCTAATTCTTTATCAAACAATTCTAATACTTGATTATTAACCAATACATATTACTTGAATTACAGAGCTTCGAGAACACCGTGAACCCGATCCTGAACAAACCCAAGCCCAAGGAGAAGACGCCCCCACCAGCGAACAACACGGCCGGCGACGGGCAGAACGCGCCCGCCAGCGAACAGCAAGCCTCGCAGGAACAGATGGACGTCGAGTGAAACCCTCGCTGCTATTAAAGCCTTGTATCCACTTGAGCATGCTCAGGCGAATGAGCGGCTCATTTGGCCGAGCCGCTCAAGTGGAGACGCCTGAGCACGCGCGGCCCGAGCATGCTCAGGCGTCTCCACTTGAGCGGCTCGGCCAAATGAGCCGCTCATTCGCCTGAGCATGCTCAAGTGGATACAAGGCTTAACACGGACCCTTGAACAGTCCAACGAACCGCGAATCACTTATATCCCCCCATAAAATACACTATACTCAACTGTCACGCTTTAAACTAACAAGCCTTAACCGTTTCAGTTAAGAATTTGTCCTATATAGGCGCTATGTTATGTTGAATCTATATCGGACTTTCATTGACTGAACAATTTTTTTTTTTTGTTGTATTATTCGCGGTTCCCGTGTTACGTATTCGCCACTTGGACTTCATCAAGTCGTCCGTGTTATACTTAGACTATATATTGCAGGAATATTTGCTCCGATTCGCCCATAGGAATAATTAATAATAAACGTGATTTCGATTGTAATGTCGCTCTATACATTACATCACAGTCTAGTATAATTCACCTAGATAGATAGGTACATAATTACATTTCATTCACTATAAAAGAATGTAAACATTGAAATGGTATTAGCTTAGTTTCTTTGAATCTCTTCTTGCACTATGCTATACTCGGTGCCTGTAGCTTATCCCACCATGACGAAATATCATCATGAATAGAATAATTTATGAAAAAATCAATAGTTTATGAATTTTAGGTACTTAAGTAGTTATTACTTAATCCTATGGGTGTAATGAACTAACTCACAGTATATATTATTTAATTAGTCAATATTTAATTTGGTTCCCATTTACATTGTGTATTTCCTATTGAATGATGCATCGGTGATGCGAGGAGTTGATGTAAAGCAATTATTTAATTTTAGTGCATTTCTAATTCGAAGTAACGCAGGATAGTATTATTAATACGATTTTATTTTTTGGTAATATTTTATATATTTTGTGCATTTTATGCGTAGTTACATTATCAGTGAGCATGTGATAAAATGGTTATGTTTTTTTTTTTCATTGTATGGGTATAAGAGTTAAAACTTTAGTAGCTTATGCATTCGGTTAAAAATACGGTGAAAATAAATCAGATTTTAGTCAAATTAGTAATGGATTACAATTTTCAACTTTTCTGCATAATACACTATTGTGCCTATTTGCTATTTAAATTCAGTTAAAATAATGTATATTTAATGAATTATTGTGCAATGACTTGACTTTAATATTTACGTATACATTTGTCAAGAGTTCTAATTCTTTGATGATTTTGGTGCTCATATAATGCAAACCTGTTTCATTTTGCTGCACACTGTGTGGTATTAGTGGTATATCAAATTGAAATTGCAGTAAACATAGGCACATATAGAAATGTAAACTGTTTCTTATCCAAAAAACGAACAAACAGGTCATTGTCTTAATTGTCAGTAGTAACATTCCAAGGGACAACTTGATCTACAAGACTAAAATTTATCTTAGATTATTTTTATTACTCTTTGGCATAATTATCTAAAGTAATAATTAATGAAAAGCTTTGTGTTTCAAATAACATTCACCAATAACTTGCAGATATGCGGTCAAGAATCCTTTGGCCTATTTTGTACCTTTAAAATAAATGGTTGAACCATTTCAATGTTACAATGTGCATTCATAATGTTAAAAAGCTTAGTAAAGAAATTTAACAATATTTTGGTTTTTTACTTATTCCTATAGAAGTATCGTGAAGATATCAGTCGTAAAATATGTGAGCTGTTATACCAGGAATAACTCTTCCAGTTATTCTAGAACTCGCTACGCCAATCTGAGTTCACATGATTTTTGTATTTAAAGTTTATTGTGTTATACAAAATAATCTTTTAAGCTGCATCAAAGTATGACTAAAGCTGCATCAGAGTAAGACTAATTATTTAAAATTACAAAATTCAGTTTTAGCATTCACCAAAAAATAAAACACAAGTACGTATGTACATTATGAATAAAACATTGTCTTTATATTTATACACAATAATTTAAAAGAAACAGAATGAACCTATATTACAACTTAATGTTTTATAAGATTCGCACATAATTAAAATAAATAGATACTGAATATATATATACTAGTCCAGTCTGTGGGGAAATGTAAAAGCCTCTGCTCTACAAAAGGTGGCGTAGAAAATGTTTTGAAACAATATTGTTTAGGTATGAAAGGTTAATAAAAATCCAAGTTTTCGACCTTGACGGACCCAGGCGCTAGCCGCCATCTTGAAAATTAGGTATATTTTAAATAACTTCTCAATTGTTTACTAAATCAGAAAAGTGTCTATGAGGGTAGGTATATTTTAAATAACTTCTCAATTGTTTACTAAATCAGAAAAGTGTCTATGAGGGGTTCAAAGAAGACAAAATTACCTACATTTTTTGCATACATGATTATTCTGTAAGTCTTAAAGGTAGAAAGTTACAAGCGACGGAAATAATAATATTTACAGAAATAATATAATTTTAATTTTGTTTAAAAATTCTACAGCTATCATTTTTTAATTCTCTTTGATGGCCCGGGCTGGTTAATGGTGGCTTCTTCATTATCGTCGCTGAAATTTTCTGTTTCATTGTCTGTATTTTTAGTTTCCAACCATGAAATTTCGTCGTCATCACAGTCTTCGTTATCTATCTGTATCTCTACTGCATTTTCACACAGCTGACCACTACAGAATCCACAAACAATAGAGCATTTTAATCCAGCTTTTCTGCAACTACATGCTTTGCTGCATCCTTTTTTACAGTGCCAAGAAATTACACTTAAAAGCGTCTGAGGTGCTGCTTTCTCTGTCGTTGTTATTGGAGTGAGCCTATTGGTGTCATATCTCCAGCCCCAGTCTTCTGGATTTTTTTCAATTCCATACCATTTTTGGACTTGGTGGTATGTCCTAAACGCATGATACCGTGCAGCGTCCTTTGTTGGCGGCAAAGAAGCAAGTTTAAATTTACTTTTTATTGATAACTAAGGATGCCTTATCCATGTCCCCTCTGTACAAAGTTACTAGAAAGCGTACTCCAGCGTCTTCGATTTCTTCTGGTCATAACGACGAAATTTCATGGTTGGAAACTAAAAATACAGACAATGAAACAGAAAGGAATACAGGAATAGAATTGAAATGCCATTTTTCCGATTAGCTAAAGTTAAAAATTCATTTATGGGTCAAGGTATACGCTTATACAATAGAATTCCTCACAATATTAAAGAGTTTAGTAGTTCTAAATTTAAAACTTACATAAAAAATGTACTAGTTCAGAGAGCGTACTACAGTATTCAGGAATATATGGACGATAAAGACCCATGGAGGGTTGTCGCGTGAAAACCACAGGACAGTTCTTTGGCATATTATGTAGTTAGATATAAGTTACATATTATGTAAATTTATTGACATTATTTTAAAAGAGCAACTATGGAGTTTCTTGCCGATTCTTCTCCATAGATACTGCTTTCCGAATCGGTGGTAAATGTTAAAAATACTATGTAATGACGATTCGAAAGTGCTACTAAATAGTAGTCTAATTGAATAAATGAATGTTTGAGTTTGAAAATTTCAGCGACGATAATGAAGAAGCCACCATTAACCAGCCCGGGCCATCAAAGAGAATTAAAAAATGATAGCTGTACAATTTTTAAACAAAATTAAAATTATATGATTTCTGTAAATATTATTATTTCCGTCGCTTGTAACTTTTTACCTTTAAGACTTACAGAATAATCATGTATGCAAAAAATGTAGGTAATTTTGTCTTCTTTGAACCCCTCATAGACACTTTTGTGATTTAGTAAACAATTGAGAAGTTATTTAAAATATACCTAATTTTAGCACCTTTAATTCAAGATGGCGGCTAGCGCCTGGGTCCGTCAAGGTCGAAAACTTGGATTTTTATTAACCTTTCATACCTAAACAATATCGTTTCAAAACATTTTCTACGCCACCTTTTGTAGAGCATAAATACCTACTGACTGGATTATACTTTTAAAAAGCTGCATTCATGCATCTGGATTAACTTCATTAGCAAAGTCTGCTGGATTTTTCCGTTGTTTAAATTTGTATGACGCTTCAACAGAAGTATATACAAAATACGCAGTGACAAATACTGTAACAAATTATATATTCCTGTTATTTCACATACCCTTTTCAATCTCTATTACAAACGTTTAAAATCTTCTCTCAATAGGTATGGTAATTAATTTTAGGCCATGGCCTATGATTTTATCACACTCGTATATTCGCTTGTGGGAATTGAAATTTAATGTGCTACAGAGTAAGTAAAAGTGTGGTTAAGTGGAAAAACAATTTGATGTCCCTATCATAAGTTCTAATATTTATAAGGGAATTAATAAGAGACAAAGGCAATTTCAATGATATACAGCCCTAGGTCAAAACTTTGAGATGAGAAAAAATGTACCTACAAATAGTATCCTGGATTTAAACTTCCAAAAGAGCTTGTAAAATAATAGGTACTGAAACTAGAGAGATAGAAAATAACTAATTACATATTATCTGTGAGTGTGGAAGAGTTTTTACATCAGGGCTCATATTTATAACATAAAAGATATAAAAATTTGTGTATATAATTAATATAAATCCATAGAAAAAAAAATAAAACATACCTGGTAACCAAGTCAAAATGGTTGGTCTTGTTCGTGTTATTACATTAGGCAGTCCATGCTTAATAACGCCAGCAAATGGTCTCATCTCATGAGGAGACAGTGAATAATATATAATCCCTCTAATAGTGGCTAATTCACCAAAATGTTTACCCATTTTTATTTACTAGTTCAAAATAAGCGTTTCAAATTCAACTCTAATCACATTTGAAGTTTTATTCCATTGTTTTGATAAAGTTTTACTCATATAATATTATCTAGAGGCCTAGTATATAATTTCTTTAAATAATAGACATGCCTATTAAGCAGTATGTACACAGGTGGTTTTTATATCACGCACGCCCACTAAAATAGTACTTCAAATATTTTAAATCCGCTCAGTAGAGCGCTAGCAAATGTAACATGAGAAGAAACTCACGATATATTAAAAAAATAAAACTTTCCTTCTTACACACACCACACGGCACACCTGCCGATTTTCACATCCGAGAGCAATCATTGCAAATTTTTATATATGTGATTATATTATATAAAGTACTTGTACAACATCATAAAAAAATATGCAGGAAGAAAAAATAAAAGAGCATCTCAATGTATACTGCTTTTATTAATTAAATAAATAGGCATATTAAACAACATTACAGTATTTATAACATAATAATAATTAAACACATAAGAGATACATAAAAATTGCTTGTACTTTTTGGAATGACACCACAACACTTTTTTAAACAAAAGTTTTCAACGTAGCGTCTTTTAACTCGTTATATCTTTTCAGACGTATTTCTGCATACCTGAAAAAGATATTAGCGGTATTTAAAAAATTTTTCTCTTAAATAAAAAAAATATTGAATCATATTCAAAATTCCGTACCTGCCAAAGTCAAAATCGATACTGGAATGTTCAAATTGGACAAGGGACCAAATTCCCCACATAAAATGTGACACCAAAGACAGCAGTTGGACCTCTCTATAGACTTCTTCAGTTTTAGATGAGAAAGTTTCAGGATCTAGATCGTCGAAATATTCTGTCAAATATGTTCGTATCCAAAAAAGTTGAAATTCCATATTTGGATATCTTGAATAGTCAATGTCGTCAATGGATATCCCTAAAAGTAATTTTAAAATATTTGAAATTAAGGGTGTCTTCCGATATGCACTGCAACCACTGCACAGTGCTATCACTGTAGAAAAATTCGTTCCGTTATGGACTGCCAGTATACTGCCGCAGTACCCTAGAGAAATATATGACGTCATAAATCGCCGCCATATTCTACTGTGAGCACTGGCGTTTTCGAGGTAAGGTACTCGCAGTACTTTGATCACGTGATCAGTCCACAGAGCAAGTAATATCTCGGAGCAATTAACAAGCCTGGAGAAGTAACAATTAATTGAACGTTTCTTATATAGTGGCTCTCTTTTATTCAATACCCTAATTATTGCGATAGAAAGAGACAACACACTGTTATCGGCTTGGCATTCAAATCCACATGTAGCCACTTTTTGTTCTAAAAAGGTAGTGCTTGCCACTTTATCGAATACTAAAATATCGATAAATAAAAAAATTAAGTTATAAAATTGCTTGAAGATAATTTAAGATTCTTTTAATTTTGAATTATGGATAGGTAATTCCAAATTTTAAGATTCGTTTAATTTGGAATTATTCATTTACGATGCGTATTGACTGCCTTGCATTGTATGGTAGTTGTATTTATAAAAAAATATTATTAGGTATTTCGGTTTAGGTTGTTTTTTATGGTTTCGTAAAAAGGTACGTATTTTTTCCTGTTTTCATAGATTCATTCTATTAATATTAATATCTATTCTACTAATATTATAAAAGCAAAAATATATAAGAATGGACATTTGATATTCTTTCACGAAAAAACTACTGAATGAGTTTTTATGGAACTTTCCAATTATACATATTATAGATTAAACATCAGAATAACATATAGGCTACAATTTACCGCGGGAAAATAACTCATTCCCACAGGAAAAAATTGGTAAAAGTTTAAAATAAATTGCTTCAAATAAAACAAATAAAATTTAAATTTTTTTTTTGCAACATTTTATTTCGATACTTAATTAACAAATTACAATATTTATTATTTAAAATAGATGCCACCTTAAACTTGTGGCACAGCATCTCTGCAAAGCACTTTACTTTTCTTCCCGTCTGATTCGAAATGATTTGAACAAGGCCGAGAATGTTTTGAAGGCTTCCAATTTTCCCTGTGCTATAGCTTTAACCCAAACATCTTTTAATTTTTCTCAAGCCAGAAACCTGCAAATAACAATAAAATCCATACTTAAATACCTTTTTTTTTCTCCTAACCTAAAGCAGTCATTATCAATGAAGTACTTCGTACCTACTCAAGTATCGATAATTGCACAACACTATGGAAGTTATATTTTGCATTTTTTCTAAAAACTAAGCTGATTATGATTTCATTTCAATGATTACGGTTAGATAAAACATAGATGATTATGAAAATAACGTAAATTAACTTATTTATAACACAATTAACAAAAAAATTGATCAAAACACTAACCTGTGAAAAGACAAATTCCAATCTTCATCCGATTTTCCAGTACTACGGCTTTTACAGCCGTGAACAACACAAGCCATGTAATCTTTAGTAAATTATCTTTTCAGAATATAAGAAACTAGAAAACACGTTTTTCACATCAAAAACAATAATTAAAATCACCATGCGTTAGTGACCAGACTGGTCACTAAAACAAATTGTAATGGCTACATGTCATTTCAAACTGTCGAACTGACATATATCTGTCCTCTTTTTTCGCATGACATTTTGCCATAAGCCAAAAAGGCCAAACTAGTGCTTTATTGTTCAATTAATTGTTACTTCTCCAGGCTTGATAATTGCTCCGAGAAGTAATATGATCAGTCAAAACCACTCGAGTGCCTATCGTCTTATAAACAAAGCTACAGTTTAATCAGAAAATTTTAAAGTTCTGTAATTAGTTTGGATTAATAAATAAAACAATGGAAAAATTGCAAAAATTAACTTTATTAGACTGTGTTGAAAATGTTCAATACGAGCTGAAAGTTCTTTTTTATGAAAAAGTACTTACTTTTATTATATTATAAATTCAATTTACAATTAATATTAATTAAAATATTTTTAATTGGACAGTACTCCAAAACAGTTTATTTTTATGTTCTAGAAAACTTTAATACACTCATTTGAATGCTGCGTCAAAAAATGCGGCTGACAGTATACGGGATTGCGTTCCGTTTTAAACCGTAACCAGTACATAACCAGTATAACTGGCTATAAAGGAACGGCTTCACAGTATACTGAATTGACGTCACACTGTACAGTGGTCGCAGTGCATATCGGAAGACACCCTAAATATTATATTTAAACGGCGCGACGCGACGTAGCGTATTAGCACAGTATTACAATTCCTAGGAAATATTGTAATATTAGTTCCTCCGTGACAACTTTAACGTTAACGTTAAAACGTAATTGTTATTATTACAAACGATTATAGTCGGTATCTAGTTATTCATGACAATAAATGATATAGGTTAAAAATGGAAATATTGAGATGTTAGTGGTTTTAGTTCCCTTCAAAAACTCAAAAAGTTATTTATCTGACTCGAGTGGCCTCAAATTTTAACGTGATGAGGAACCGCATTGAGACTTTTTTTATCTATTTTTCCTCATTTCTTATCCTTAATGAAGCGTGAGAGCTGCTAGCAACGTAAATATATTCAGTATTTTAGTCACGCGCCAGTAGGTAATTACTTATTTATTTTCCATTAAGATAAAATTCTTGTCATGTTTGTTTCTCGCATATTCTCTATCTGGATTAATTCTTGTCAACATAACTAAACTCATAAAATACGTATTAAGTTAAATAATACAAGCTAACTATATTTTTTGGTTATATAGTCTAGTTAAATTAGTTATATATATTTATCACTACATAGTATAAAACAAATTCGCTTTCTCTGTCCCTATGTCCCTATGTATGCTTAAATCTTTAAAACTACGCAACGGATATTGATGCGGTTTTTTTAATAGATAGAGTGATTCAAGAGAAAGGTTTTAGTATAATATAATTTATTATGTTTTAGACAAAGCGGGCGAAGCCGCGGGCGGAAAGCTGGTTAGTGATAAACTCTGGGCCTAATTAACTAATAATCACTAGGTACATAGTATAAAACAAAGTCGCTTTCTCTGTCCCTATGTCCCTATGTATGCTTAAATCTTTAAAACTACGCAACGGATATTGATGCGGTTTTTTTTAATAGATAGAGTGATTCAAGAGGAAGGTTTTAGTATATAATTTATTATGTTTTAGACAAAGCGGGCGAAGCCGCGGGCGGAAAGCTAGTTAGTGATAAACTCTAGGTTGAGCCTAATTAACTAATAAATTTGTTCACATTTGATAACAAAATAAACATAATTTGAAATACTCCTTTCGTATACAAGGAGTTCCTTAGCTGAAGAACAGATATACATATATTAATGATAACAAATAATACCTATGTTGAACTTACCCACAAATTCGTTGAAATGATTTGCAATATCATATGCTTGATAATTATAGGCAGCATATTCATAGTCTATAAATGACACGGTCCCATTATTTTCATTGTAGATCACGTTTCCTAGAAGCAAATCATTGTGAGCAAACACTATTGGGCTCTCTGTTGATATTAAGTGCGATTTTAGTCTTTCAAATTCTATCCTTAGTCTTGTTATTGTTCCGAAACTATTTGCAAATCTACAACACGGACAAAATTTGTTATGAATTTGAATATTTTAACAATATTTTAACTAGGTAGGTACTTATAGAATATTATGTTAAAAATAGAGTAGGTACGTAAGCAGAATATATCTAGAACAATCTTATTGCCAATTTCACAGATATGGTAAATTAAATGATTAACGTCGTCATTAATATTATTCATTAGGTACAATGGTTTTGTTCCGTTTGAACTAGAACTTTAAATGATTTTAATGCAGATATATAAAATTATTTTAACAAAAAAGTATAAGAAAGAACCTGGCATATACTGGATTTTTGCTTTATTATACCTATAGGTGCCTAACTACGCGTAATAGGAAATGCGTCACAAAACGATATGTTCGAATTTAATAAATGATGGTATACCTAATTATTACTTAAAACTAATAATTTAACGACACTTATCGGATGGAACTCAAATGATGGCGCTTCGTTTCAATAAATATTCAAGATGATAGTATACCTACATTTAATCAACATCCGGTAGGACTAGTGCAGGGGTTGCCAAACTGTGCGCCGAGGCGCCCTGCTGCGCCGTAGAAGCTTAAAAGGGGCGGCGCCGCGGCCGTGAGTCGATCTGCTTGTATTCGCGAGTATAAGCAGATCGACTCACGAATCGAATCGGTAAGAAACATAGCGTCGTAAAATGACATACAAGATTTTAAATTTGCTATGACGATAGGTACCCACGTCGTTACTATTTTTGTTTTTCTCTGCCTAACCTAATTTTTATTCTTGTATTGTAGGTATCTATATCGACTGTTAAACTCCTTTTCAAATAGCTAGATTGGGTAGATAGGGCGCCGTGACATAAAACTTAACATAAAGCTGCGCCGCGAGCTGAAAAGGATTGGGCACCCCTGGACTAGTGAATGCTAATCGAATTTTATTTCTTTTGCATAATACAAAGTGAGAACATTTAATATTACCACAGACTAATAATAATATACTACGGATATTACTTATAAAGTGTATGTTATGAAGTTATTTTTTAGAATATTAATCTATTTTGCTTAAGTAACTAAAATAACACATAGGTAACAACAATTTGAATAAGTAATTAAATAATTATATCTATTCTTTTTCTATCTATACGAAATAAGATAACTTAGTGTCAATGTAGGTAGGTACGTAGTTTTAATAAAAGTGGACATAATTCTCGCGATAACAGTTTATTGGTCAATCGAACAATCGCTTTTCATTTATTAAATGTGCACACAGATATCGTAATCGATAAGGTAATTCTTCTTTTAAATTTGAACTTTTGTTATCTAACTAACTAGGTATATATTAAACATCGCGTTTACAAAAAAACTGCTAGCAACAATTTTATTTTTGCCCTGCCTAGTCACATATCTACCTATTAAGATTTAATCTAAAAATCTAATAATAATCAGTGGATTTATAGCAATTTATAGTACCTACCTAATTCTGTGTAAATTTCATGTTCACATTACGATAAGGTAGAGTTCAATAACTCTTGTCGATGTCAAGTGACTTATCAATTATCACACTCTTTTCTATGTATACAGAAAGGGAAAGTTGTTTAGAAAAGGTTGAGAAAATCAAAACCCACACGTGCATGAATAGGCAACAAACATAACATGTTATTCCAGTACAACATTTGCATAGGTACCTATATTATATTAATGTGACTCGGTAATAAATAAGCTGGGACCTCACCTTGTTTGTTTCGAAGGGTCTGAGAAAGGTTCTGGTAGTAGGGCCAGAAATTGCTCAATTTTATCCCATATCATCGGTTCTTTCTTAATCTGTGAACAAATTTTATTAGATTCGTGTTAAGTTTATGCACTTGCGTGTTGCGCAGAGATATTTTCCACCCAGCCAAAACAACATCGAACGGAGCAAAAGTTTCAGCGCCCGCGCCGCGGCAGAGACCGGCGAATGCCTGAATCGCTCTAATTACAAGAATTTAAATTGTTCTAACAAAGAAAGGCCTGTCCTTCCCGGGTCAGGGGGTTAGGGTTTTTCCCGGGTCAGTCATTTGCGTGCAAATATTCGTACAATGAACGTTTTCGATGATCGGATCGTAACTTATATATGTATAACGAAGAAGATAGAAGGGAAGATGTCTAGATTTGAAGTAGGTTTCAGCAGAGATCGGCGAAATAGTCAGATCCTCAATAAATATATTATACGTATATCCAATTTTGTAATTTTGTATTTTGCCAAACGTGATAAATAAAATATCGTAATCCCAAAAAATGGGATTATTTAACACTAATTATGTTTTAGGAATTACGATATCTATGATTACCGATACACGTTTTAATATCTGGTCTTGAATTATGTATATTTATATAGAGTTATACGATATATGTAGGTTTATTTGTGATAAACCTTCGTGACCTTAATTTGATAAGATAAAACCCAACTAATTTTCTATTAAGCCGGGTATCCACTTAGGTTCGCCGTGGTTTGCGAACGCGCCCGCTCCGCAAACCAAACATAATGGATACGTCGTGATCGCGGAGCGCGACTGGAGCACGATCGGAGCACGGCGGAGCGCTCGGGAAGCGGTTTTTTGCGCGATCTCAAAGGGGAGCGCAGTTTGTTCGTGGACGCGAGCGTGTGTTTGTTAAGTTCGCGAACATGGAGTGGTCCGATGAAATGATGAATATATGCATTATTTCGTTATTTCTTCTTCCCTTATACATATTAGCTTGCCAAAATCGGGGAGGTTGTTTGTATTCCATCACAATATTATGTATCAAAATATAAGCTGCACTTCCTACTAATTCTGGAGGCGGCATGTTTGCACGGACCGTGTGTCGTGTGTCGATTGGAGACCGGAGCGCGGAATGTTAGTGCTCCGACAGGAGCACTGATGTTGCAGCCTAAGTGTGTACACTGTACATGTTCACGTTCGCGGAGCACACAGTGTTCGCAAACCACGGCGAACCTAAGTGGATACCCGGCTTTATATTTAACAAGTAGGTAGTTAAATTTATATGATAGGTAAAATATTATTCATTGTATAGAGTAAATTATTACCTATGCATTTTATTTTCATTTTTCGATCATTGTAATCCAGCATACAATATAAATATTACAGTGTATTAAATCTATGATTGTGTCCATGAAAACATAAACGTAAGCACTCGTGCCGATGGCAAAGGTCGGCAGCCAGGGTCTAAGATAGTTTTAGGAATTGATCAAATAAAAAAATTAAAAAATGTACAATGTACATATTAAGTAATTAATATCGTGTTGAAATACAGTATGAAAGGTATTCCCGTGGATTTGCCCGCGAGCTTAACTGCGGGGCATAGCTAGCTAACTAAATAAATCAATAAAAATAAATAGGTAGTTTAATCTATTTAGTGCGGATATAAACAGTTTGTTCAATTGATATAAATTGAAACATATTATCTTTGACACCCACATAAAAAATAACAAGGTATAAATTATGCAATCACGGTTAATAGACTACAAGCCGGCATAGGAAAAAAATATGGGTCAATTGAACCACCAGGGGACATATCTAGAACGATAGAAGAGCATAAAATAATAAGATTCATCACTATGCCGTCACTTGTAAGCTGTCCAACTGAGTGCAGATGAGAATTCAAAAGTACAGGTAGACTCGGTAAATTTTGGTCATATATTTTTGTACGGCATTCTTAACCATCGATAGATCCATTAAAAATAATAAGAAACCGCTCAGTGCCGTACAAAAATGGTGGTCCACAAAGTCGGAATTTTTATTTAATTTCCGAGAGTTACCGGGGGTAAATTTGGTCATTTGACCATGTACGGCATCTGTGTCATACTATTTCTATACTGCTTTTAACTGCTTATTCCGCAACGCCGTACAAAAATCATGGGGACAAGGGGAAAAAATCGAGAGTTGCAATCCCCTCTC
Organism: Colias behrii; assembly: GCA_029959065.1. Taxonomy (NCBI): domain Eukaryota; kingdom Metazoa; phylum Arthropoda; class Insecta; order Lepidoptera; family Pieridae; genus Colias; species Colias behrii. The sequence goes on along the minus strand of JARWMC010000005.1, from coordinate 6,111,432 downwards.
TTTCCCCACTCCAGGGGGTCATTTGACTAAGTACGGCTTCGGTTCCAAAACATTATCTAGCACTCAAAAGTACTATTAAAAGCAATGCCGTCAAAAAATAATTGTTCTTTTAAATGTATACCAATAATCATCTTAATTTCATCGAATTCTTGATATAAAGAGCTGTAAGGTCATTTGACCCTGTACGGGAACTTTTTTTTTAACATGATATTGTAAAATTCAATTGTTGTATAGTATTGCCGTTCAAAAGAAACCGTTCTAAAAAAAGTTATAGAGAAATGCAAAAACTGAAATTTTGTAAAAGTTTATACATCGTAGATTAATGAAATATAATAGTTTTCTACACTTTATTCGTTGTTTTAAATAGTATAAACATAGATAAATTAGGAAAAAACGATGCCGTACATTTTTGTGCAGACCACATCTTTTAGGCTGATGAAAGCGACGAAAGCTACAATTTTAAGGGTGCTTTATGGACATCTGATACAGTTCGGCATTAACATATTTTTACCCGACTACGGCAAAGCAAAAGTAGGGTTAAGATTTTGACAGGTCATGTATGTATGTTCATCTATTCCCTCGTAACTTCTAAACTACTTATCAGAATTCGACAAATGACATATCATTAGAAGCGTCTGAATTGTTCACTGGATAACCAGCGACCAGCTAGCTAAAGGCTATATGGGGTTTCACAAAATCTAATGTGGCGCCCTCTAGCGGACAAAACATACAGAGTAAAAAAATTAAGTTAAGATAAATATGCCGTGTTTGGTATCATTTGAAAGCGCTTTACTTGTACATTTTGAATATGTATATATTACTAGCATTTGCTTGTGACTTTACCTGTATTCATGGGCTGATTGCATATAATTCACATCTTTTCGTTCATAGCTTCTTTATTAGTTCATCAATTTAACGGAGTCCATTCCACCTGACTCCGACTTTCCAAGGTGATAATTATCCACCTCGAGCTTCTTAATATTAATGTATAAAGTGTAATGTATAATAAAATATAAAGCAAACATTTCGTTATATGGATTTTTTTTTCTTTTTCAGATTTTTCCCCTTTGAACCAACGAAAATGTACGGCACATGAAAAAATATTATCTATGCATAAAATACTTTAAAAATAAATTTATTTCGTGTTGTGTCAAATGACCCCCTGGAGTGGTGAAAGAGAGGGGATTGCAACTCTCGATTTTTTCCCCTTGTCCCCATGATTTTTGTACGGCGTTGCGGCATAATGGATTAAAAGCAGTATAGAAATAGTATGACACAGATGCCGTACATGGTCAAATGACCAAATTTACCCCCGGTAACTCTCGGAAATTAAATAAAAATTCCGACTTTGTGGACCACCATTTTTGTACGGCACTGAGCGGTTTCTTATTATTTTTAATGGATCTATCGATGGTTAAGAATGCCGTACAAAAATATATGACCAAAATTTACCGAGTCTACCTGTACTTTTGAATTCTCATCTGCACTCAGTTGGACAGCTTACAAGTGACGGCATAGTGATGAATCTTATTATTTTATGCTCTTCTATCGTTCTAGATAGGTCACCTGGTGGTTCAATTGACCCATATTTTTTTCCTATGCCGGCTTGTAGTCTATAATGTAAGGCACGAAATACATTGGAAACTTGAAGTGCAGCTTCAGGTTAAAAGCCTTACCTAGTTGAATTTAAAATAGTTTACAAAGATGTGTGTCATTTTTTTTTCAATCTTTTTATTTCTTTCTTTTAGAAAACGAAATAAGTACTTAATTTATTATGATAATAATATCTCTTGGATATTTTATTTGATTTTTATTGTTATTCATATACCACAATTATACGAGTAAGAATAAATAAAATATGCTCAAAGAATCAAAGATCGAAAACACTCCTTGAATAAATACGTAGAAGAACAGGGGGCGTAGCCAAGCGCTACGCGTAGGTACATACAAACGGCGCGATGTACGCCGGATGTATGACGGTTCGAAGATAACTTACTTTTCTCTTTATACTATGGCCACAGTATTACAATATCTATACAGTACGGAAACGAATGTACTTGTGCAGAGAAACGGAGGGGAACTGGCGGGGGGTCGGGCGACGCGGGCCGCGTAAGGCAAACACGCTTAGTTTGCATTACCTAGCGCGAAAGGACGACGCAGTCGTATTTTTTGTGTAATAATTTTATTATACATAGGTACTTACATATTCTATTATGGCGCGCACAAACTGTTCCGTTTACGGATGTAAATCTACATTGAAATCCCAGAAGGAAACAATATTTCAGAAAGATTGTATTAATTGTATCTGTTGAATTAAAATCAAAGCTATGTATATGTTGTCCTCATTATTTTCTAATCAGATTGTACATCCCAATGCGAATGCATTACTTAGTTAAATGTTATAATATATACAATTAAGAACATCCAAAAATAAAGTGTCCACGTAAATAATATTTAGCAGTGCAATATCTGTAATTATGTATTTATGAACAAATTATTACATCAGATTTAATAATCGCAATTATTTTGAATGTACATATGAATAAATGATTTCATCGTAATATTAATAATCACAATTGTTATTCCCATTTGTTGCAACCCTAGCATATTTTCGTGTGGCAGCGTAAGTACCTACGCTGGCGGCGGCATCGCGCGACATCAAAGGCGTTTCCTTACTGTAGGAAATAATATTGTAATACTGTGCTATGGCTATAGCCTATAAAATAGCTCACAACGTGTCGTGATCACTGGTGATACACGACGCGAAATTCAAAGATATAATTTTACATGCCTTTTTTATTTGTGGCAATCATTTAAAACTGAGGTCAAATTAGTCCCCACTCCCCAGCATAGTCAAAGGAAATTGGAATTTGAAAAAAAAACATGGGGAAAAGGATATTAATTCAGCCTTCTATTTCCAGACATTGGACAGATGATTTTGACCATACAATTAAATTATTCCATTGAAGCTTGAAAAATTACAGTTTCCATTAAATAAACTAAGTTACCTTTTTATCCAACTCAACTTTGTGCATCTTTGCCATTTGTTTAGCCACCATAGCACTTATTTTCTCATCAATTACTGAGTCTATGTTCAACGTCACTCCAGGATAGTATTGATAAGCTAATCCATTTTTAAATACTCCATATATTTCAGGAGCTAAATTCAATTTGTGAAGTGTTGTTATATTCCTTAAAATAAAATTACCGTAATGAGCAAAATATTCTATTACCTAGTGCTTGCTAGGGCATGCAATATTTAACTAAATTAAAAAAATAAATAAAGCAAGCATAACTAAGTGTGTAATTCCAATGCTATTAATTAAAGATTAGTTAATTTACTTACCTATAGTGATCGTTTTATTGTAAGAAATTAGACATTGTTTGAGTAAATTATATAAAATATGGTTTTATTATTATTAAGAAATCATGAAAGCATATTTCGATATACTATTCCATTTATTGAATGAATATATTTTTAACATAAGGCAAGAAAATAGGTAATAGGCGATCATGTTTTTGTCGTTCATTTACCATTCTAAAAAATAATTTGACAAGATACAGATAGGACAAATTTATGCAAGGATATTATAAACTTAAGTGTAACCATACATTATGTGAAATAAAAATTTAGATTTACAAATCTTGGTGTTATTGATATTTATTTATTTTGTTTACCCTTTGTAGCAATTGTAATAAATTTAATTTTTAAAAACAAAGCACATCCAAACGCGTTAATAAAATCAATAAATCGTACTCACCGTACTTCTGCTGTCCTATCAATCAACAAATCTGTTTTATTACCGTAAATTCGCACTAAAACTATATTTTCACTTTCATCTGTATTGTTATTTATTTCACAAGCTACTAATTTGTTTGTGATTCCGTCGGTAAAAATCTGAAATATGATTAAAATCAATAACTACGTATTTTAAGATTATATTTAATATTTTAGGTAAACATTTCAAATGTTTTACTTTAAATTTAATATTTTCGGGTCGCCAATTAGGTCTTATTTCTTCTAATATTGAATAAATCCCAGGATAAATATTCGTTTCATCGACTTCTACTGGAATAAATTTATGGCCGTCTCTACTACTTAATGAAGACATTATTTTTATTTAGGTGATAATTCTATAAACACGAGCGATCTACGTAAGAGTGAAGTTGAAATGCTGATTGCTGAGGCACATTTTACATATTCAGATAGAAGACCTCAACGATTCCGGTGCCATATAAATTAGCTCGTAGAGGGAGAATGAACTATAGAGGAGGCACTAAAATGACAAGTAATGCGTGAGAGAAATACACTTATGACTATAAAGCCAAGAGCAAGCGAGACAGAAACATTGTTTTTTGTTTCTCTCATGTTATGCGATTTCTTTTGTTGGGGACAAAGGCAGTTTGTCCCAAACAAGCGGCTACAGTCCATTGTTTTGCTAGTTTTCTGTTTTTTCTCGCTGTTAAGTGACTTCAAAGTTTAATAAACGTTGACAGTGATCTGTTTTAATCCGACTTTAAGTGAAAATATGGTGCGTTGTAGTGTGATTGGTTGTAAAAATCGGCCGGAACGAAGATTACCAAATATTACCTTTCACACGTAAGTAAACTTATTTGAAGTATATTGTTTTATAGAACTGGATATAGTTGATACATTTTCATTAACTCTAATGTGAAATTATCTACAAATATATAATATTTTCATCGAAATAGACGTAAACATTTTTTTGTGTTATCCGACTAAATTACGAAGTGTTCTTGTTGTTCAGGACGCCATTTGTTTTTACGTAGTTTCAAATTTATGGTATAATCATGTGATTAACATTAGGGATACCAGTACAGGGTAAAATTTTCCCCAAAATCGTGAAATGTTTTTTAATATTAAATATGTTTTTCAGGTTTCCAAAACAAACAAGTACATTAAACAGATGGATTCGAGCTACCGGAAGGAAGAACTGGTTACCAGGAAAAAGTCACAGAATATGTTCTATACATTTTGAGTCGCGTTATTTTCGAAAAACGAAAAAAAAACCTATTTGATGCCCAATGCAATTCCAACACTTTTTACAACAGTGAGTAATTTTTGTGATGCGTTTAGTTTGGATTTAAATGTTGTAGTTTAAATATTCATAGACCGATTTTGTTGCTACGTCTACATAATAAACAAAACAAGTTATTAATTTATTTTTATAGGGGTATATTTTCTATTTCTACTTAATCAAATTTTATTTTTTTAGGATATTATTGTTGAGCGACTGAGTACTGCCCAACAATCAAAAATCCATGGACCAGGTCTTAAGGTAAATTAATAATTTCATTGCACTTTCCCACGAGCAACGACACTGCACTATTTTAGAACTGCACGAAATACCTTGGAGAGGAAGTTTATGTGGTGTTGTTGTGTGTGTACACGGCTCATATGAATGTGTGAAGCCTGGATTAGTCACCGTTTTTTTTTACACCTTTTATTTTGTACATGGATGTTCTTAGTATTATCTGATTCAACTAACTTAATCTTTTCAGGATGTTGTTGAGCTACCTAATACAAGCGAACAGTCGAAAACTGTAGTGTATTTACTATTTAGTATCAGCATTGCACCCGTGCGAAGCCGGGGCGGGTCGCTAGTTAAGTTAATAAATAACAAAATCTTTTCAAATCTGTCTTTTTCTTCATAAACCTATCTTACAAAAAAATACCCAAACATTTATAGATATTTTCCCAGTTTTTCGGATAAAAAGTTTTTGTAATAGTTGGCAACATTGACGTAAGGATTCGCCATCTCGTTCGGGTATACGCCGATGTCGTCTCTATAGTTCATTCTCCCTCTACGAATTAGCTGTATGAAATACTGACATTTGCTCACTGATCAGTGACTGATCGACTGATCTTGGACTGATCTGACAGATGTGATCATAGACATCGAGATAGACAGTCTCCAAATTTGTGTCCAAATTGTATAACTAATTTTTGACAAAAAATGAATTATGCAATTTACCATGCCAAAACTAATTAAGTGATTATGTGCTCCATAAATTACTTAAATAAAGTGCTTTTAATTAGCACATTATTTTAAACAGATAACAGTAACAATGTTTTATTAGTGACATAATAACAATCGCTAGTTAGGTACTTACTCTGTGCTCGATAGTCTGAGAGCACGTCACAGTGGTCATAGTCTATGGTTATAGTGACAACTGACGTCTGACAGACATGAGACAAGTGACAGTTAAGTGGACCTATTTATGCAAAAAGGGACCAACCCACATCTTTTGCGAAATTGAGTTAAGTACACAGATAGTGTTAAAAAAACGTTTTCTACCTTCTCAAAAAATTTGGTAGAGCTTTGATAACTGTAAGTACAGTTTTTTACATGTCAGTTGAGGAACCAACCCAATTTCGCCAACTTTCATTATGCAAGATGGAACCAAAATTGGTTGGTTCTATTTTATCACAAAAAGCTTCATTAGTTTTCAAGGTAACCAGAACCAACTGACTTTGGTTCTTGTTTGCATAATGAAATTTCTCGGCCTTTAAGTATGCAAGGGGCTTGGTTCTATGTTGAATTTAATTAATATGTTCTATTTTTTTAACTTTAATCATGTTTTTATTATAAAAAGCACTAAATAAGAATTTTCAAAATGATTTACTACAATTTTACAAAAAAAAATGTATCTACTTAAAAGTAAACATCTATTACTTCAAAATCGGGAGTCGCGGAAAAGCCATTGATATCATCTTCTACAATATCTCTGGTCTTTATTTTTATTTAATTTTTTTGTAAAAAATTTGAGCGTTGTTCGGAATGACATGCAAAAAAACTTTTAAATCCGGTAATTTCTCCTCGGGAGTACGTATGGTTGTGGGCCAGAGCAAGCAGAGCCCCGCAGGAGTTATTTCAGAATATTAAACGCTCAACACCATTTTTTAATCTTTCCGTGATCCAAATCAAACTAACGAGGATGCTTAAAGCATTCATGATTGACCATCCAACAGTAAAACAAATCAGTCATAATTTTTTTTGTGTCTGGTCACAGTTTTTTATCCAAAGCTACCGATTTTGGCCGATTGAGTACTGAGTACTGAGCTCAATAAAACAAAGACTGTTTATATCCTGGAAAACTACATATAAATCATTAAATATGTAAAAAGACTTAAACAAAAGACTCTGTCTTCACAAATCTCTTCTAAATAAAAAAAAAAAAACATAATGAATCATCACTATCATGAAGACAGATGAAAGCAGAAGATGGGTCTACTGTATCTTAGTTAGATACAAAAGTAGTGTCATTAAAGTGAAACAAATATGTATATGTATTTTGATATTATTACAAAATTATCGTGACCTTCGTGTCCTTAATCCATGTTATTTGGAGTCGGTTTAACACGGTTTATTTTTCTATTCTCCTGACAAACATCAGGGCATATTTTACTCATTTTTCTTTTTTAATATAACTTTGCACACTTACACCTCTTTCCCTTGGCCTTCCTCTTGTTCTGCATCCATCAACATTCATATCCATCACTTTCTAAGTCATATGCGTGTCATCTATCCTCACCACATGTCCATACCAAGACAGACAATTCCCTTTCAATCTTTCTGTAATAAAACCAGTTTAAATATTCTTTTTATATATTCATTCCTTACTTCATCCATTCTTGTCACCCCACACATCCATATCAACATTCTCATCTGCGCTAAATGCAATCGTTTTTCTTCCATCTTTTTCACTGCCCAGCTTTCCAATCCATACAGTACGACAAGTCTAATCAAGGATTTTTATATATTTCCTGTTAACTTTAAGGGCATACGTAAGTTGCAATTAGTTCCAGCGAACTGTCGCTGCTTTATTTAGCCTGTTTTGATCGGATGCTTAACTTTTTTCTTTAATTATGGCAACAATAAAAACCAAAATAATTTTGCTATAAAGAACCAACCCACAAAAGTGTTTTTTTGCAAGACAGAACCGGGCGGTTTTTCAAGGATTATTTTGTTAAAATTTAATAAATATCCATGTATCTAGATAGGTATCCCTAGATAGGGTTCGATATGATACACACGCCTAACAACTTTTTTTCCCCAAATTTTACAACATATAGTTTTTGCAAACGATTTTCACAAAAACCTCATTTTCTCGAAATTGATTCGGTGTGGGTTGGTCCCTTTTTGCATAAATACGTCCAAGTGTGGATTGTGGAGTAGACTGTAGAGTACTATATTTTGGAAGTGTGAGTTCTTCTCAGCAAAATTACGTAATTTAGTGCAATTACATATTTATTAACTCTTTGTCTCATTTAAGGTTTATTAAGATCTCTCATCATGGGAAAACACTTCGGTGAACTCGCCAAAATCAGGGGATTGATAACATACAAATTATCTCCCCATGAGCAAAGAGCCTATGCTGGCGCTATCAAAAATGGACTACCCAATTTCGTCCGAAGATTTCGCGAGAGCGTTTTTAGAGTGGCACCTCGTAAGTAAATATTCCGTTTTAATATTAAAAACCCAATGCGTTTGTACCTTATGTAATACGTTGGAAATTCTCATTTCATAGACGAATTTCAGTAACCTTCAAATCAAAATAAATATTCCTGTAATTTGGTACATCAAAAACATTGGTGTGAATATGGTTTCTATTTACATATACATATATTGATTACTAATTCAAAATGTATAGAGTACTTAACATGATACAATAACTAAATGAAGCAAGTTGATTTAAAACATAGGCAGGTGAATGGCAACTTTTATTTTCTGTATAATTTATATACCATGGTTAACTGCCACACTCAGAGACGTTTAATGGTTACTTAAGTCGTTCCTTAGTACAGATTTAAAAAAGTTCGCTCTCAGAGACAGTTAACGGTTCATTACCGTCCCTTAATGACAATTAAAGTTAAGTACAGCAAAACCTTTACTTAACTTTTTAATGGTTGATTTTGACATTTGCGTTTGCGGACTTGAGGTTATATTTTTATTTTTAATAGGTAAAAAAATCACATTAGCATTAATTAAAAGTTTTTTCAATATTAAAGATTGGTAAAGATGTCTGATCTCATAGACTTTATTGACTTTGTGGACTATGCCAGAAGGAATAGAGAAGTCGGGCCGAGGCGGTATTTACGAGATAATTCTGATCCCTTCACAAAATACTCTGTTCAGGAATTCCATGCACGATATAGATTCACACCAGATTCTGTAAAAAATGTTATATTGCCTTTGCTGGCACCCGACCTAAGGAAACCAACGAAAAGAGGATTACCATTTGCTCCGGAAATAATGTTGCTGCTGACATTACGCTACTTTGCTCTTTTTTATCAAATAAAGCTAAAAAAAATATATAGGCACGACATCAGCGTCTAGTAAATCGGAGTTTAAAGAAGGATGCTGTGAAAAAACATAATGATTCATGATGATTCATGATCCAACAAATTGAAAAAAATTAATTTATAGAAAACATAAATAATTAAAATTGATGACACTAATTCAATGTAAACTTATGGTTAATTCTTTTGTTGCACACAATACGTAGCCATGTTTTTTAAGCCCCGCCCACTGGTCCGTTGTCAATGGATACTTAAAGTTGTCATTAAATAATGAACCCTTAAATTTTGTCTCTGGGATGTAGCGTCAATTAGCAGATTTAATGATAATTAGTTAATTACTCATTAGGACTAATTTAATGAATCTTTCTGAGTGTGGCAGTAAGTTTCATACTTTCATATATTACAAGTTACTACAGTAGCACCTCGTTAAGTCGAACCTCGATAAGTCAAAAACCTCCAAATCTCGAAAAAATGTTTTGTTCCCTTCCCTTCAAACCCGAAAACCTCCGTTACTTGAAATCTTGACCCTCTGTTAGTCGAAATTATTAGAGAGTCCCGCCAAGCCATTTCGGTACATATTTTCACTCTACAACTCGAAAAATTAAATTTGACCTCTTGTATCTCGAACATAGCAACGTTTTATTTTACAACCTTTATAACTTGATTATTTGGAATTTATTACCTCTATTGTTCGAACAAAAATAAGTTACCGACTTTAACAACTTGCCGACAGTGCAAGTACACTATTGTTTCTTAGAAAACATTTTAGGAGTATACGATAATAAATTTATGACTCACGTAAACACGTGTTTGCATTAAGTATCTGATGACGAAATTATCGATTCAGTAGCTCAGAAAACCGATACTAATGATTAAGATGACACAGAAGACGTGAATACAGTACATGCGCTCCATAGGTTTCCATCAAAGAGGCAAGAACCGCATTGAATACCTTACGAAATTTTATAGAGCAAACCAGTATCTCTGAAGAAGAAGAATTTTCTGCTCTTTATAGATTAGACAATGCTAGAGAACAACCAAATATTCTAAAGCAAAAAAAAATACTGGTTTTTTTTAAGGCCATATTTTTTATTTTAAAATGATTTGAAATAATGTTGATTTATAATAAATAAAAACATGTTTGTCACCTCTGCAAGTTGAATTTTAATGTACTTTACCTCTCTAACTCAAAATTTATAAGAATAAACCTCAAACTCTTTATGTCGAATCAAAATCCGCCTAAGTCGAAATCCTCCATAAGTTGAAAACTCTATTACTCGAATTTTTTGGCGTCTCCCTTGATGTTCGACTTATAGAGGTGCTACTGTATTATAAATTTAATTTTAAAAATTTGAGGCAAATTAAACTTCTTACATGTAAAACAAACCTTTACAACCATCAGGCACACTACCAGCTCAAATACCACTCTAAGATAAAATTAAATTGTTCTTCCTTTCTAGTCAAGAAAAGACTAAATTTAGTATTAGTATTTAGTGTATTGTTTTAAGATATTTTGAGTGTTCACTTTACATCATCTATCTTTCGCTTGAAATAGTTTTTTCAATAATATGTATTTTTTTTTCAGCATTCATTGTCGCTTATTTAATTTATGATGGTGTTGAAAGAGAGCACCATAGGCTGTCCCGCAAAAATCCAGCTGATTTTGAAAATGATCAATAAGTTAAAGATGAACAACTGATTCAATCAAATAAATCAACAATTGTAGTTTAAGTTAATAAATTATGTGAAATTTTTTGTTTTATTCCATTTTTTTGTTAACCCTTACAGTTGACCCTTATCTGTATATAGTCTGGAGTCAGTTTATTGGCAGAGATAGAAAGGAGACAGAGTAAACCACTTATAAAGCCATAAACTATGTAGGGAGGAAGGTACGCAAATAGTTATACATTATTTAATGGAGATACTACGAGGCGCGGCTTCCACAATCTCGCATTAATTCAACGTCCATTGTCTGTATAATACTTTCAGACTAGTATAATATGTTACAGTAAATGTAAGCAATTGGTAATTATCTATAATTACCGGTAATTGTAGATAATTACCAACACATGGTAAATGTAGTGAACTATCTACCTGTACCGGTAATTATATAAAACTTACACGCTCGCTTTTCAAGCAATTTATCCCATATTTTGTTTGATCATGGTCACCTATTTAGAAAGAGTCAAGTGGGGATAAGAACGCTCTTATTCGGACCGGTTTTGCGTCATGGTGCACAGTCTAGCTCGTAGTATCACAGAGCAATTAATTGAAGTAGTACCTAGTATAACCTATTTGAGTGCCTCCTTGGAACTGGGAGTCCTGGGTTCGATTCACGCTGGAGACGAAGAAAAAAAAATTCTCGGTCTGGTAAGACACAGAAGGCTGATCATCAATTATTGATTAGTGAAACAGATGTATAATGCATCTGCCCATTACCTCACTAGGGAACATGGGACTTCACTTTTTATAACGTATTTGGTCTTAGTATTTGGTTGCCGCTGGGTGTGTGCTGTAAGTGCTAGTGACCCAGAGATAATTCATAATATACATACGAAATACATATTACGTAGCAAATATAAGAATATAACTATCTTTTTTATAAATATTAAATTATAAATTTAGTTGAATATTAATTATTTTTATATTGCCACATATAATATTACCTATCCATGCCTTAGATCTTATGCAAATCATAAGCTTAGATCATAGATCCGTGAAGATAATATAATAACACATAGAATTAATGTTATAATATCTAAATTGCTAGAATCCAAAACGGAAGTAACTAAAATGCCTCGTATCTTGTCATATTTAATTAAATCGTAGAAAAAGTATTTGCACCAATTTGGCTACGTCAACAAATCAGCCTGAAATTCAAATTACAAATGTTTTCTTGAAATTAAATTTTATTTTAAGCAACAAACAGTTTTAAACTTTAACTAAAAATATTAAACAATAGAAGAGTATTCAAAGGTAAATAAATAATTTAATTATATGTGTTTTTTATGTCTTATTACTTCAATCAAAAATGGTTTCTTTGATTTTTTAATATTGTTATTTGTGCGCTATAATAATTAAAACAAATATATTTAATAAAATCCAATAATAAGTGCATAAAATTACTTTAATTAATCATAAAGTTTTTAAAGTAATATTCTTTAACCACTTTATAGACCAGAATAAACGCACTATTATTTTTGTCAATTTTTATCATTAATGAATTGCACATAAATAACTAAAAATAAAATATCATGCCATTGAACTTGGTAGTCTTTTTTTATCATTTCAAGTAGGAAAGGTGACCCCATATTTAGTCTTCTATGAAGTCTTCAAATGACATCAATCTACAGGAAACACAGGAATCAAAGGAAGAAATCGAAGTTGAGGGTGACGATATAACACCCGAAACTCAACTCAATTCAGACGAAATGGACAGCGAAAATAAAAAGGATAAAAGTTATTCTCCCAATAAGCTAGTAAAATATGGTAAAAAAGTTTCTATCTTTTTGAAAGAAATAGATAAAAATAATTAAGTACATACATTTATAATTCAACAGATTAAATCTTGATTAAAATCTTGTGATAATTTTCATGCTAGTTTTTGATGTTTCAATTTAATCAACAATTTTAATTCCTGATCCAATGAATTATGACCGACAATGTAATAATGTATGATAATCTTTTACAGGCTACATAAAGTATGTCAGTCTTGTTATACTGACAATACAAAATGCAGCCTTGGGCTTGAGTATGAGATATGCACGTACACGAGATGTTGTCATGTTTTCATCAGCTGCTGGTAAAAAAACTGAACAAATTATTTAACTAAAAATCTTTTGAAGATTTTTAATTTCACTGTATGACAGTTTTATTTCATTTCATAAGTTGTACATAAAATATATATGAATTAAAATTTTCAGCTGTGTTAATGGCAGAAGTATTGAAACTTGCAATATGTATTTGTTTGGTAATACAAGAAAATGGGAGTGTTCGAAAAGGAGCACAAACAATGTACAATACAGTGATATTGAACATAAAAGACACTTTGCGTGTCTGTGTGCCATCATTTTTATACATAGTACAAAACAACTTATTATATGTCTCTGCATCAAATTTGGATGCAGCTACTTATCAGGTAAACAACTATGTACAGGTAAATTAGCTTGGAGAAATTTTTGCGTTTGTAGTAGTGTATGGTCAGCAAATAAAATAAAACAACATTTTATTTTTAGTTTTTATTTTATACAGGGTTACTTGTAAAACACCAGCAACCTCGCAGGACAAGATAGCTAACATCATAAGTAACAACATTTGTTCTACGACTTTTGGCATAACGCAATAAATTATTTTTAAATGATTTTTTAAACTTTTATTATACTCTCCTTACATTTGTAAGTCTATGTTCTATTAATTATCGGATGGACGACGCGACGCCCCCTTCCCCCTCTCGTTCGCTTTTTGTTTACGTAATTTTTGGGAGGCGTAGAGTTTATAATATTCAGACGGAAAATTAAATGAATATTTATTTTTGTATGAAAATAAAATCTAACAAATTATCAAAAGTCGTTGAACAAATGTTGTTACTTATGATGTTAGCTATCTTGTCCTGCGAGGTTGCCGGTGTTTTACAAGTAACCCTGTATATATAAGGGATTTTAAATTAAACTATATGTGTTTCTCCTCTGAAAAAGATGAGACTTTATTTTAATATTTGCACATTTAACATACATATAACTTTTACATTAACAATGTTACTAAAATGAAAAATTTACTAACCTGAAAAAGAAACGACATTTAAAGTTTAATTCTTTAGTTTGAGAAGTCAAAGGCTTGCCTCGACCATGTTTTAACACTGGAGCCATATTGAATTAACAATATAAAGTTACAACACTTACACACAAATTAAACACTAGTTATGGCCCTGCCTTCATACAAAACTGCTGAATACGCCGTTCGCACGGGAATAGAATGTGGATGCGATTTCCCTTAGTTAGCATCCAAGCTTACGTCTTTATAATTATTAAACTGTATAAATTCATTCTTTAACTCCGGTCTGCATCGTGCAGACATGGGTGTAAAAGTCTCATTTTAGCTATTAAATGTAGTTTTTAAGTACATCTGAGTTTTCATTTGGGGCCTCCGGCTGCGGGACATGTAATTCACTTCAACAAATATTATAACAATAATAACAAATAATAACAACAATCAACAAATACAAAATTTATCAATTAAACTACGTACATAATAATTATAATTTTTGAATGAAATGTGCTTTATGTTCTAACGGTACCAAACGACTGCACGTGGCACCTGCGGACAGCGTAAACTGGTTTATTCTGGTTTTGTGCGTGTTTCCACTTTCCACTATCAAGTGACGATTTATTTATTTGTTTTGTTTCGTAATTATTATGGTCAAATATTAATTATGAAACAAATTATTATGGACACGATATTTTATTGTTTCACGGTAGTCGCCTTGTCGTTTGCTCAAGGACGTAAAATTGAATGATATATTTTTTTTTATAAAGTCAAAACCATTTTCTTTCAAATAAAAACTTGTTTTTATTGAAAACAAAAGTGTTGCTAGGAATAAGTATAAAATTAAATAGTAATATTAGGATATCGAAACATTTTTGTATAGGCCAGAACGATATAGTGGAAACGCGCTCTAAGATCTGAGTAATATACACACCACTACATATGCAAAAATTTCTCCAAGCTAATTTACCTGTATTGCGTTGTATTTTACAATATAGGAAGATGTAAACAATATGTACTATAAACTGTAAATTCCTGGAATTCAATACCTTGGACCTTTATAATCTTGCTGTCTGTGTGTGTCATATTATATAATACCCTTTATAATCAAATATATATTCTGGTTAAGAAAAATTTAATTATAGGTACCTTTTATGAATATAATAATTAAAATGAACTCAACAAATATTAGCATGAACACACTGTGGCAGTGTAGTATGATGTGTCATAGAAAATAGCCTCAATAAGTGGGCTATCTACTTACTACTATTACATTTGTGTAAATTTGTACCAGTTGTTTTTCAGATTAGTATTTAAGGTCAACCCAAGAATATTAAATATATGTAAACACAAGTTAAAGAGTCTAATATGTATATTACTACAATTTTATAACTCTTATGTGCATAGTTCATATATTAATAATCTTAATTTATTTTTTTATAGGTTACATATCAATTAAAGTTGTTGACAACCGCCTTCTTCGCTGTAATAGTATTAAAAAGAAGACTAAAAAGATGGCAGTGGGGTGCATTAGGTTTATTAGTTATTGGTGTTGCATTAGTACAACTTTCGTCAACGGACAAAGATTCTAAAGCAACCACATCATCAAACTTACAAAAACAATCGAAAGTTCTTGGTTTTGGCGCAGCATTGGCAGCCTGTTTTATTTCTGGATTTGCTGGAATATATTTTGAAAAAGTGCTGAAGGAATCTGATATATCAGTGAGTATTTGTCATCAATTTGTTTCAAATTCTTGATCATGGTATTAAGAAATGTGTAACGTTTTAAATTTACCCTCTTTTTAAAAAATACAGTGAACATTTCATATTTTGACAAATCATGTTTATGTTGAGGCAGATTGCATAGATTTGGCAAAATATTTGATTTCTCTATATTACAATATAATTCATTATTAATAGCAAAATTACGAATTATATTATTAGATCACTGACATTTTTTATAATTAAGATATTTATTTACAGGTGTGGATGAGAAATGTACAATTGAGTTTATTATCCTTACCTTTTGGTACTATAACTTACCTTATAAATAACAATGGATCTATAACAGATTTACTCAGAGGCTTTGATGGTTTTGTGTGGTATCTAGTCGTTTTGCAAGCCGCTGGTGGACTCATTGTAGCGGTTGTTGTGAAATATGCTGACAATATCCTAAAAGGATTTGCTACATCTGTAGCTATTATCATATCTTGTGTTGCCTCAATGTACATATTTGACTTCCACTTAACAATTCAATTTGCATTAGGAACTATGTTTGTTATTGGTTCTATATTTTTGTATGGTTATGTTCCTAAGAAGAAAGAAACTCGATCTTCATTGAGTGTATGATTTAATTTTTCTGAGTATTATTTAACAATTAATAAATTTGCCAGTATGTACTTATACAATCTAGATATAAGTTAAAATTTTGTTTATATAAATGTTGTATTAATAAGGCTACAATATTATATTTTATACACTTTTTATTGAAACATGTATCTTATTAATGAAATATATTCTTTTAGATATTGAAAAAATTTCATTAAGAAATTAAACCCTCCTTTGTGTAACTTTTGAAAATGCGAAAACAAGCTTCCTTATTTAGATTACAGGTAAAAATGACATGGTACTTTTTTGAACTTGAGCTATAAATCAATGATTCACAATCTTATGATTTCAGACTAAGCAAGAGAAATTACGGGCACTGAGTAGTGAGTAGCCATGATTGCAGCAATTAAATAAAAAAAACTAATAAAAATAACTAATTATTATTTATTTCTTATCAATAAACTACAAGTACACTAGTATAATTTAAAAGGAATTTATTATTTTCCTCATCCTCATCTGTTCAAGCCACTTATCAAGTTGTTGTTGGGGCGTTAATGGATTTGTCTTGTAGTAATCTTCAGGAGGCTTTCCTTCTTCAAGTCTGACAAAATAATGACTATATGTGTAACGCACTTCACCTAGTCTTCCTCTTGCATGTCTCCTTATGCCCTTCATAACTTTACCTTTTCCACTGAATGATTCAGCTAATAAAAAGAAATACATTTCTAATTTTTGATTTGTTTTTGATTGATGTAAGTACTTAGTAAAATTGTAAATGTAACAGCCTGAACTAGATACATACCAATCCACAAATTACTCCGAAATTCCACATTATGTTGAGAAACAGCAAGTTCTTGTGCCTCTAGTATTGCGTCTTTCACAAAACCTGCACCTTTCTTATGTACAAAACTCAATTGCTTTATAGCTTCATCTACTGTCATTCCTCTTACAAAAGCAGCAATGTACCATAGCTTTTCTGGGCTGTATTTAATGTTTGTTTTTTGATGACAAACAAACTAAAAATTTATGAATATTAAATAAAAATTTTTTATAGGAATTGAATCGTACAATATTAAATGTGAATAATGTAAAGCTATCGTCTACTCACAGCCGGCCTTGGTTCCTCATTGGGATCTTGAGGTGGATATATTTTTTTATTGTATCTAATAAAATTCTGGGGGATATCTGATTTAGTCCATGCAGCAGTAGGTACTGTAGTGTGCAAATTATGAACAGATACACGGATATTTAGCATCCCAAATGTTTTTAATAAGAAATTCATTTTTAGCGAGTTACGTTAATATGAACAATCAAATGAAAAGCATTGCTAAATCAAAAGAATAGGTACACCTAGAGAGCCTAGGATCAAGGAAAAAAATAGAAATTGTATTAAAATTTAAAAAGAGGTTAGGGTTTTGATTTTTGTGATTCTTATGTCAATGTCATACTGACATACTCAGTAGCCCAACCAGTGTTGGATTCAGACTTCTCTGTCTACGATTCAGACCGTACTGTCTACGATTCAGACCGTAGACAGAGAAACCAAGTTGGTTTCTCTGTCTACGCTTATGATTCTCGTAAACACGCTTGCATGTGTGCGTGAGCCATTTCGAACGTTTTGTATGAAGTTTCCTATACTGTATGTATTTGTATTTGTGTTATAATGCTGGCACTATGTCTACGGTAATTATTGCGTTTGCGGCCACACTACCGTTTGTCCAGTGTGCAATATGAGCTCACCGGCGACGCACGTATCGACCGACATGGAGTGGTCAAATGAAAAAGCGCTCGATGGCGCTCGAATTTTTGGAATTATATTCCAATCCGAACTGTCTCTTTGGGATACCCGACAGAAGAACTATAAAAATCGCAGTGTACTACACAACGATTTTTATGTCGGATCAAACAAAATTTATCATTTCCAAGTACAATAGATGATTTGAAAAAGAAAAAAAAACCGGCCAAGTGCGAGTCGGACTCGCGCACCGAGGGTTCCGTAAAATTTAAGGTTTTCGGAATTTTTCCTTTATGTGTGCTATAAAACGTTGCTTCATGCCAAATTTCAAGATTCTAGGTCGACTGGAAGTACCCTTTAGGTTTTGATTCCCTTGCGAGTACTTGCGAGTTTCAAAATATGCAGCTTAAATTGCTGTTTCTTTTGATTGCGTTGACATAGAAGTTTGATTTTGTTACAGCTTAAAGGTATTATAGACCTGAGTATTTGGTATGAATTTCAATTTAATACCTCTACGCGTTTATGAGGAAATGGGTAGTAAGTTTAAAATTATTAAAAAAAAATATATTATGTGATGTAACTAAAAATTTATGGTTTTCGTAATTTTTCCTTTATCTACGCTATAAGACGTTGCTTCGTACCAAATTTCAAGATTCTGAGTTCACGGGAAGCACCCTGTAGGTTTTGATTCCCTTGCAAGTGTCGAAAATTTGCGGCATAAACGGCTGTATCTTTTGATTGCGTTGGCTTAGAAGTTTGATTTTTTCACAGCTTCAAGGGACAGTAGACCTGAGTAATTGATATAAATTTCAGCTTCATACCTCCACGCGTTCCTGAGAAAAAGGGTCTTGACAGACGGACGGACGGACAACAAAGTGATCCTATAAGGGTTCCGTTTTTTCCTTTTGAGGTACGGAACCCTAAAAAGAATCCTTGATGAATTAGAATTATTACAGAAACCATATTATATATTAATTAACTAATATTTTTTGCTGCGGTAAATGCCAATAATTACCGGCATATCTAGGTAAACTCTAGTGTAACCACACCAGTTCATGCAGTAATTTAGACGGTAATTTAATGCCATAATTATTGCGGTAACAGCCCGGTAGACGGTAAGGTAGTGTGGCCGTAGCATTAAGGAGTGGAAAGCGTCGATCGATTATAGCACAGGTCTAGTACCTAGTTAGTTTAGTCGACCGTCGTGTTTTTTATTGTATAACTATTTATAATGTGTGTGTAAATAAACGTTTTTTCATTTTTCATTTTCATTTCAGGTATAACAGGTGTAATGAATACAGATCGTAGTCTGTCTTAAAATACCGTTAAAAAAGTTGCATTATTTCCAAATTTCGTAATGTTCCATCTAATATTAGACAGATGAAGAGTTTATTTGTTTGTTTGAACGCGCTAATCTGAAGAACTACTATTTGAAAAATTCTTTCGGTGTTGGATAGCCCATTTATCGAGGAAGGCTATAGGCTATATTATATCATCACGCTAAGACCAACAGAAGCGGAGCCAGTTCCTGAGATAAGCGCGTTCAAACAAACAAACAAACTCTTCAGCTTCCTTTACAAAGAACTTCATCATTGCATATTAGTATAGGTTATTAAGAATTAACTACCTATTTAAAATAATCACATAGGGCGGCTAGCATTCTTTATATTAAGTACACTGTACACTAAATACAGGGTGTCCCAAAAAGTAGTGATGAATGGAAGCTGGGAGGTAGAGGACCTAGAGGGCTATCCGAATCACCCCCATGTATGTTATGCGATTTTTCGTATTTTCGGAGTTATGACGTTTTTTCAATTTTTCATCGATCGCCGAGTACGATGATATTTAAATAAATAAAATGAAATTTTCAGGCTAGCTACCTGATAGATAGAGCAAGTTTTTAAAAGCCAAACGGAAAACTTTTTTATGTGATTTTATTTTTTTACGGGCCCTTGAAGTGGTGAACATACTGGGTAATTTTATCGTTCTTGGCATTTAATTCTTTTTTTTATTCCATTCATAAATCTAACGATAGTAAATGTTACCATACTGAATTGGCCAATCTTTCAGCTTAGCACACAAAAAAAAATCAAGCATCTTCCGCAACAATTGACGTCACCATGAGTGAAAATATCATCGTACTCGGCGATCGATGAAAAATTGAAAAAAACGTCATAACTCCGAAAATACGAAAAATCGCATAACATACATGGGGGTGATTCGGATAGCCCTCTAGGTCCTCTACCTCCCAGCTTCCGTTCATCACTACTTTTTGGGACACCTGTATAATACAAAATTATATAATACTAGCGGTCCGCCCCGGCTTCGCCCGTGGTACATATTTCGCAATAAAAGTTAGCCTATGTTCTTTCTCAGGGTCTAAAGATTATCTGTGCCAAATTTCATCAAAATCGGTCCAGTAGTTTATGCGTGAAAACCATACATACATACATACATACATACAAACCTTTCCTCTTTATAATATTAGTATAGATGAATGAACCAATTTTGAAAATTATTTAACCATTTGAAATAAATTTTGATGAAGCCAGATGAAGACGGATGAAGCCAGTGCCAGCAGCTAGTATGGAATACGAAGTAAAGCATGTTCAATTTACTTCAAATTTGAGTTCTTTGTAAAAAGTCATTAATCAACATACCAAAATATGTACTAATCTTATATATAAAATTCTCGTGTCACAATGTTAGTCTGCATACTCCTCCGAAACGGGTGGACCGATTCTCATGAAATTTTCTGTGCATATCGGGTAAGTCTGAGAATCGGCCAACATCTATTTTTCATATGTACCACGGGCGAAGCCGGGGCGGACCGCTAGTAAATTAATAAAATACATTGAATTTTTGTATACATACCTACACTTCTCTTTTTGATTATTATAATTACCTACTTCCTGATAAGGAGAAGGTCTTCTTGAATCTTAAAGATATCATGTTTGAGAATCATTTGTAATTATAAGAAACAAATCTCTACTTAAACCTACTGTTCATAGGATATGGAAGGTACACATTTTTGAAAATAAATAAAAAATACATTAAATTGGGAAGTCCATTTATTATAGTCAACACTGGCCTCGGCATTCATCCTTTACAAAGAGCTTCATCATTGCATTCTTCTTGCATCTATGAAATAACATACAGTTTAAAAAAAATATATACACTTATTTGCCAAATAAGATATTCATTTCATTTATTCATGTGAAAATTGACATTCTTTACATCACTATTGGAACTTAAAGGCTTCCTATCAATGACCAAATTATGTCAGTAAAACATAATGCTGTTCAAAATTGGTCTTTGACACTTGGATTCAAAGTCATGCAACAGCTCATCAATATCATTATCCAAATCATCACTTTGAGACATTTTTGTAACCATATCACTGATAAGAAAGGCACCTATAGTTGCTTCCTCATGATTGTCTTGAATATCAATGTTAACTATGTGTACTGGCTGATTGCAAACTGACCTTCTCGAAACAAACCACTCTATAACTTGGTCATATACTCTCTCTTCACAAGTAATTATAACATCAAATGTTTCAGTTGATGCTTGAAATCTTTCAGGACTAGGTTTTATGCGTCGGTTTCGATCAAGCATATGCAATAATCCATTTTGTGTATAATAAGTCTTATCTTTTTCCAATAAATCATTATAAATATCATCATAAGGTACACCGAATTCATAACAATTAGGTCGATCTGCAGAGGTTCCAGGCAACTTAACTTTTTCACCAGTTCCAAATGATTTTACTTTGAAGCCCTTTTTCGCAAGAAATGCGTGGGCTTCCATACTTCTGTTCATATTTGATGAACAAACTACAGCAAAATACAAATCACCCATTATTAATTTATGCTGTATCTCATACGGCGCTAATCTTTTAAGTCTTGAAACCTAAAATTTACTCGTTCTAGTGACGTGGGTATCTAAAATGTTATTGCATAAAACACACATGGTACTCAAATAAAATACCAAGGAAATTAGTTTTACTTTTATGGAAAAACTGTTCGCATAACCATATTATATATTGTTAGAATAAATTATAATAGTATCAGATTTTTAAATGAAAATACGGATACAATCAGATACAATTCAATGCTAAACCAAGTTCTCCATGAATGACAAATGACAACGAATGTCAATACTACTTATTTACAAAAGAAAACATTTCAATAATTTTATTATTGCAAGTTGAAATCAAGCACAGAAAAGCTCACCAAAGTTGAACTTTTTTAAATTTTTATTATGCCATATCGTTAGTTTGCGGTTTGTTCTTAAATGTTTGCTATAAATAATTGTTTGTTAACAAAAAATAAAATAAAGCAAAAGCATTAAACCACAGATTACTATATATTAGTCAGAGATTAGCATTAAACTCGCAAGGCGCAGGGTTGTCACTCCTCACATTGATATTTAAAATAATTGTTTAAACAAAGGCGAGACCAGTGAGAACCGAGCGGTGTTGTGTGCGTGCGTGTAAAGTGCGTACGTACATGAGCGGGGGGCGTGGACAAGCACTCCGCGTACATAAGAACGGCGCGATGTTGTGTTCCAAGATAAAACATATTAAACTAATAATAATAATATGTGTCCCACAACACATTAAATTCTTTAAAGGGCCTCTGCGTGTTGGACCTGTGTGCCCACGTAAGCCTTCCAAAGGACCGGGTATCTTCCTTTTGTAGGCTAGGCTAAAAAAAACAATTCAACCATTTGTACCAGACTAATTTTGCACAGGTACTCATCGTCCTGCAGCCACGTACGAAAATCGCCATGCCATACTTTTCAGACAGTTCCAAATGGTCGCCATACCGCCGAAAATCAGCAGTTATTTTTTTTTTCGCTAAACGATTGGTTGAATTGTTTTTTTTTAATCCACGCATTCACATCGGTATGGCGGGCTGTAAGTCACACCGGAAAAGTATGGCATGACATTACCGCCTACTTCTTTTTTATGGGATATCAGTAAATCCTTAAATTTTTGTGTTACAAATCGTTTGACTTTCGTAATTTATCCGACGAGTTCGACTAACGCCCACGCGACTAGTCCGCCGGTACCAGCGTTCTGACCATCATTTTTCTTTTTGTCATTGCGTACTAAGACCCCTTTAGAACCGCCATCCTGTTACAAATGACCCGAAATTTTGTGTCAGTATCTCCCGGCCTATCACCTTTTTTATTTTACGTAGAACACAATACAAAATATGACATATTTACAATGGAAGTTACACTCAGCGCCACCAAGGCCTTATGGAGTGTTTAAAAGTAAGTTATTTCGATATTTGCGTCGAAAATTTTCCTTATTGTGCAAATTACGTAATGGTGGTGGAAGATTATTCCAATACTTGGTGGGACTGTATCGGAAACTTCCCTTGAACCCTGCGGATTGGTGTCTAGGTATGGCCAGCTTTTGAAATGCTGATCTTGTTTGATAGCTTAGGGCACTGCGCTCACCCATCCAGGCAAGTTTTTGGTATAGGTATGATGGAACTTTGACACCGAAAAGAAGAGTAGCAAAATGTAAGCGCCTTATGGCTTCCATATTTAATATCTTATCACTTGAACTTGAAGAGTACTTCTCTCTTTTTACTATGCCGTCTATGCATGCAATCTTTATCTGTGATTAGTGTTTATACCAAGAAGCTTATATCTAATACACTGGAGACACGAGAACAAAACTGAAAAAGAAAATAAATCTCCAGTGTATTAGATATAAGCTTCTTGGTATAAACCACAGATCTAGCACTACTAGATTCCGAACATGCGTGGCCACCTCAGTGCATTTCGCTCTATCTTCGAGTGTTGCCATTTTATAAACATTCCTACATTTTAGGGAAAATTTTCATTAAAAATACGTCAATTATTATTTATTACAATTCAGTGTAATAAATAAATAATATTAGGTGAATTTGAGGACGTATTTTTAATGAAAATTTACCTTTGTAGTTTTTATATACATAATATACATTCGAGAAGGGAAGACCACAAATAAAGGAATATTAAATTCAGATACAGTTTCAATGTGTTTTATTATCATAGGTTATTTTACACATGAATAAATTTCTGTGCTAAGGGCCGATTACAAATATAGGAACATAAAAATCAAGTAGGTACAAAATCTACATAGCCCGATGTCGAATGTTTTTCGTACGTAAACGTACGCTTTTGGGCTTATAAAATTTAGATATAAGGAAAAGTTGCGTAATTGGCTTGAATATCGTTTCCTTGAGTTTTAGAAAATCTTTATTTCCGTTTTCGATGCTGCGGAGAACTTCTGTTTCTTCCATATTTATAAGCATTTAACAAGCAATTTCTTAAGACGATTAGCTGATATCTGTTTTTGCTTCTGCAACTGAAAAAATAAATTTTAGAATATAAAATATTTTTTGTGTCAAGGCCATTATATTAATTATTTTAATACCAATATATTGGTATCAAAGTATAACATTAATATACATATATAGCAAATAATTAGAAATAAAAATACTTCAATAAATTAAATTTGAAACTATGGCATCAAAACAACTCTGCTTTTAGAAATAAAAACATTTTTTAAAGAGAAATGCTAACAATTAATGGCAAATAAAATGGAATTAATGCTTAATTTACTCCGGTTATAATTTTTTATCCATTATTAAGTATGTATTACCAAATAACTTGTTATTTTTATTAATTAAGATGTATTTTTTAGAAAAAACCAGTTTTCGAGTTTTAGCACCTGGGGACACATTTTAATCATTTGATTTCTGTCTATTCCTTTTAACTCCTCTATAGCTCGTTGATGGTATTGGAATTTGGATCATCATTTTGTGTTGCCGATACTGACTGCACAGATTCAAACTAAAAAAATATAAATTCTTAGATTTATATTTTACTTTTATTTTACTAGAGAGTTAATGTAAAAAGCAATTTAATATGTAACAAAGTTTAATAAACGCATATGAAAATAATCTATCTTAGGGTTATAGGGAAATCTAACAATGGAATTTGATTGTGATTTAAAATCAACTTCTTAAAATGTAGATAAGTAATTACATTCATGCTTATTGTTGGCGTAGCATTTGACTGAAGGAGAGATAATTTAGGTTTGCAAACAAAAAAATTGCGTTAAAATTCTTTGAACATATTCTCACTTTTTAGATGGTACCCAATTTTACCGACTAGCATCAATCCATATTTTACGAATGCCAGAATACGTTGGAAAACTATTGGACAAACATTTTTTTGCAATTTTGTGGACTTTTTTTCCCATTTGCAGGCAACATTGTGATTGAGGTTATCTTACACTTAAAACCTAAAACTACCACGAAATATTAACAATAAGAATGATCAGTTGATAGGAAACAGTCAATTATAATGATTCTGATATTATGTATCTATATTTAATTGTTTACTTACGAATGAAACGAAATTCCATCGGCGTTTGTTTCCGTGCGGCTGTTATAGCCTAATACGCTGCAACCACCCATAATTATAAACACTCAGTACACGTAGGACATTCAGAACACTTTTATAATTAACTTCCAAATGTATTTATCACCAAAAAGAACAGTAGACACAAGAAAACTAATTAAATATCAGATCTGCTTTGTTTGTTTGGCCCAGTGTTTGTTTGGCAAAGTGGCCACGCAGATAAGGACAAAAAAAACGTATCTACATCCCCTTCACTCACATAATGAAAGCGTAGCTATCTATCTCGTTTCACCATAGCATTGCAAATCTACTAGTGCTAGATCTGTGGTTTATACATACAGGTCTAAACCCTAGACTTAAACCCCTTCCAGACGACACAATTTTTCGTCCAATTTGACTAGATTGGCAATCAAATTGGGTCGTCTAGACGGAAATATGAAATTCAAGGCCATTGGGTGGTCGGGATCGGCCGATTTGCGATTGCCTTGGGATTGCCCGATCAAATTGGGTGGTGTAGACGCTAATTGGCCAATTTTTTGACGTATTCACCGAGGAAGCGGCGTGTCAAGCGGAAGTTGTCGTTGATTTTGTCGTTTCGGGTATGATTTCGGATATTAATTGTGGAGAGATTGCACTGCTGAACCTCAACTCCTTGTAATCTCTTCCTGATGCTAGATATTTAAGCGTTACTATTAATCTCTCCTCAGGACTAACGGCTTCTCTCATTACTCATAACAGTGTCTTGTTTAGTAATGTATGGGCTTACTAGAGATAATAATTCATTAAAAGTGTCATGGTCCATCCGCATAAAATTTGTGAAATCGACACTGTCCAGTTCTCTTACAATATTTATATGACTTTAGGCGATTTCTTTTAAGCAACCATTCTTTGCTCCATATCCTTTTTCTTTTTCTTTCTTCTAAATTTGTAGTTACAGCCAAAATCAGCCCCAATTTTTGTTTTTTACTAAGAGGCATGTTGCAAAATAAAAGTCCAGTCAGTAACGGCAACGGAGCAGAACTAAAATTGGCGATTTAATTGTGTACGTGTGGATAGACGATCAAATTGGGCCCGATTCAATTGGCAATCAAAATAATCGGCTGATTAAATTGTGTCGTCTGGAAGGGGTTTTACTTGCTCTGTGAATTATTGTCATTGTGATATTACCTGTCAAATCATATGTCAGGCGTGTATCAGTTTATCTGTGGTATCAGTGAGCATATTTTATTTTAAATATTTTTCATGTTTAATTAAAGTTCTTAGTTCATGAGGATTTTTTAAAAGATAAAAATTTGAAGAAAAAATGTTCAGAACACTACGGTATAATTTTGTGCCTAAATACTCGGCAATTATTTTACCGAAACAGTCTTTTCTAACCAACGAATACAAATGTATTAACGCATGGAATAAACAAACTACATCACCGATTCTAACAAAACTAAATCTCAATGATTTTTATACAAGTTTGGAACAGAATTATTCATCCAAAGGTGTTATGAGCGCTATAGATGTTGATATTTTTGCTAACGCTGTAAAAGACCCATCATATCTGGACGAGCTTAAGGATTTGTTACATAAACTTAGGCTGACGGCAGAGACTGGAAACACATTAGAATCAACTCATCATGCTACTGTTAGAAATTACTTAGATTTTGGGAATATTCAAGAGCTTATTGAAATTTTAAAAGATCCCTTAAATTATGGAATATTCCTGGATTGCTTCGCAGCCAATTTGTTAATGGACAAGTTGATAACATCACAAAATTACGAACTTGCTTCTAATGTAGCTTCACTTATAATGCGTCAAGAAGATTATTCTAATGACATAACTTGCTCTTTATGCCAATATGCATGTTATAAATTTATATCTGAATATAAACCTCCTTTAGATGAGAACAAAACTGAAAAAGAAAATAAAAAGGTGGAAGAAATTAAAATAAGAGTCAAGTACTTACGAAATGAATACTTTGATGATCATTTTGATATAAAAGACATTAAAATTTTAACGGGGAAGACTCTAGCTTGGATATCAAAACAATTCCAGGACAACACAAGTAATAATTTACAATTATTAGGATGGCTTTACTTTAAAAAATATGACAAATTATTATCATTATGTGAAAAACTGGCTGGAAATACATCATTTAAAGTCTATAAAGAAGTGCTAAACTTAATTGAAGCTGAATCAACTGAAGACTCTAAAGAGATCCTAGGAAAATGTTTATCATTGTTTAGTAATTCTGAAATTATTGAGGATAAAATGGAAGAATCAATCAAAATCATGGTGGAGAATGCAATTAATAGATCACAAAATAAAGATATTGCTGCACAAGAAGAGGTAAGAATTGAAAATTAAAATTTTCCACCATTACAGTTTTGCACATTGGTCAAAGGTCTTAAAATAACAAATATCTTTTTGCGGGTTTGCACTGAAATGGGCTGTATAATTAATAGGAATTTTAGAAATATGAATCAATGTATATCACAAAAAACCGGCCAAGTGCGAGTCGGACTCGCGCACCGAGGGTTCCGTAAAATTTAAGGTTTTCGGAATTTTTCCTTTATGTGTGCTATAAAACGTTGCTTCATGCCAAATTTCAAGATTCTAGGTCGACTGGAAGTACCCTTTAGGTTTTGATTCCCTTGCGAGTACTTGCGAGTTTCAAAATATGCAGCTTAAATTGCTGTTTCTTTTGATTGCGTTGACATAGAAGTTTGATTTTGTTACAGCTTAAAGGTATTATAGACCTGAGTATTTGGTATGAATTTCAATTTAATACCTCTACGCGTTTATGAGGAAATGGGTAGTAAGTTTAAAATTATTAAAAAAAATATATTATGTGATGTAACTAAAAATTTATGGTTTTCGTAATTTTTCCTTTATCTACGTTATAAGACGTTGCTTCGTACCAAATTTCAAGATTCTGAGTTCACGGGAAGCACCCTGTAGGTTTTGATTCCCTTGCAAGTGTCGAAAATTTGCGGCATAAACGGCTGTATCTTTTGATTGCGTTGGCTTAGAAGTTTGATTTTTTCACAGCTTCAAGGGACAGTAGACCTGAGTAATTGATATAAATTTCAGCTTCATACCTCCACGCGTTCCTGAGAAAAAGGGTCTTGACAGACGGACGGACGGACGGACGGACAGACGGACAACAAAGTGATCCTATAAGGGTTCCGTTTTTTCCTTTTGAGGTACGGAACCCTAAAAATGATGGCTCTTTGATAAAAAAATGTATTTTATACATCATTATATGATCTACAATTTTGGTCAAAATGTGTTAACATGGTACGAAGTACAAGTATGTACCATTTTTGTGTAAATCGCGAAAACCTTTTTTACACATAAAACATGTGTTAAAATCAGCCATTCATTTTTAACTTATTTTTTTATTGAAATCTATAAACAATGTCATTACATTTTTAATATTGTTTCTTGATTAAGTGATTGCTTTACAGATGTTCCAAAACTGGGAAATTATTAGGGAAACCAGACTTCAAGAGCAAACAAAGAGACTAGATAGAATTAAAAGGATACAATCCATTGAAGAAAAACAAAAAGAGCTACAAAAGGAAGAACAGAAGCTGTGGTTCTTTGAAAATGAAGAAAAGATTGATCTTCAAATAGAGGAAAAAGAACAACTTGAAGATAAAAAAGAAGTAGAAAGTAAAACACATAATAAATCTGATGAAGATTATATACCTCCAGAAATTTTACCACAGAAAAAGTAGGATAGGTTATTTATATTTATATGATTATGTAATAGACAATTAAAACAGTTATAAGGATATTGAGATTACACTTATTTATTTATTGATAATTAATAATAACAACAAATAAAAAAAAATGCTTTAAGCAGACTCTTTTTGTAAATTAGTGAGATCCAACTGAATTTTTTGTAAAATATCTTCAGTACGCTTAGATTTTTCAGCCTTTATGTTATCTTCTAAATCCACTATGTCTCTTGCCATAATGCCAGTTTCATTTACAAGCGACACAATTGTGTTGCATTCAGAATGAAGCAATGCTAGAAGTTTGTAGGCCTTTTTCGCTTGATCATCTTTTTTAGCATCCTAAATATAAATAGATTGAAATTAATCATCACGTCATTTTAAACTACATAATATATAAACAAACACTTGGAAGTATATTTTAAAATACGTTACCTTGAAAAGGGTTTCATCAGCAATAGAAAAGCACCTGCCCAATTGCCCTTCAAGTGTATTTATTTCTTTCTGAAGTTGTCTTGTATCATCTAATATTTTTTTTATCTCCATATTTTGTTTATCAACATTTCCAATGATTTCCAAAATTCTTTTTGTATAAACATGCCTTAAAAAAATCATAGAATTAATTATTAATTAAAGAAGGAAGATCAGCGATAATCAATCTATATATATAAAAATGAAACCCGTTTCGCGTTGTCGGTTCACGTGTGAACGGTTGGACCGATTTCGATAGTTATTTTTTTATTATATTCCTTGAAGTATGAGGATGGTTCTTATGTAGAGAAAACATAAATATGTACCACGGGCGAAGCCAGGGCGGACCGCTAGTATTAAATATGTTCTAAAATACCTTTTATTGCCTCCTTTAAGTTTCTCATATTTTGTTTTTAGTTGGTTTTTTAATTCTTCTTTATTTTCACATTCATCCTTCATGCCTTTAGCTTTCTCCTTCAAGTCTATCAAGATTTTTCTGCATTTACTCCTTTCAGACTGAAATAAATAAAGACAACTGAATAAAAGAATAAATGTAAATTAGTATATAACTATTAATTACGATATTTTTATTGAAGCAAAAATTACAAATTGCATACCTGTGTGAGTGCTCTATCACTTTTTAGTTTATCTATGTCCACTTTTAGTGACAGATTTCTTGATGTGAGCTCTTCCACTTTACAATGCATCATATTTATATTTTTATGTACCTTCTCCAACAAATTGTCCACTCCATTTTCTGATTCAATATCATTAATACCAATACTGTTCAGTACATTCTGTATATTTTTGAAATCTGACTCTACTCGTTCACAGCTCTTTAGTGCCTTTTAACATAAACAAAAAAAGTTATTATATCTAATCATCAGCAAACAAATAACATGTTCATATTACATACTAGCTGCGCTCCGCGGTTTAACCCGCGTGGCTCCGCTCCTGTTGGTCTTAGCGTGATGATATATAGCCTTCCTTGATGAATGGGCTATCTAACACCACCTAAGAATTTTTCAAATTGGACCAGTAGTTCCTGAGATTAGCGCATTAAAAAACCAAACAAACTCTTCAGCTTTATAATATTTGTATAGATTTAGTTCATACAACATAAACCTATACCTGAGAAAATTCAACTTCCATAACATTTCTTTCACTTGTTAGTGTATCCAATTTTTGTTTCAAATGTATTGTTGTCTCTTTCAATTCCTTTAGACTTTTATTGAGGTCCTGTTTGATTTCACTAGATATGCATTCCTCTTTTTCCTCTTTACTGCAATCTTTTGCAATATATTGCACTTCCGGTTTGACACTTTGTAATTTCATAAGTTTCTCTATAATTTCTTTTTCATCCATTTTGTTTTCAGATAAATAATCTGGAACATCAATTTCTATTATGAACATTCATTGACTATATATCACTATAAAATTGATAAACTTTTAGATTATAATCTAACTACGTCTCAGTCGCAATACTGCAAAATATCAGAAAATCTCCTCTACCAATGGAATTCTTGGGAATTGATATATTGCAATCTAGGTTATATTTGTCTATTGTCTAATCTAGGTTATATTTATCTTGCAATGGAAATTTGTAGTTTAAACCCTCGTCTGTCGGAACACAGATCTGTGCCAAAAATTTTGTACCCGTTGTCTGTCGGAGCACAGATCTGTGCCAAATCATCGCCGGTTGGAAATTAGCTCATTGTAACGCAAATATAATTCAAATCTGCATAAACGACTATTTAGTTGATAGCTTATGAATTACTGAATATTTAAAGTCCATCAATAAATAATTTGACCGATAAATATATTCGAAATATAACAGTAATCAATACATATAATAAAATTCTAGAAAAGTGGTGTCTGTACAATGAAAATATGTAAAAAAAAATTAGCAGGGGTTATTATTAAATCGATCCCAAACCCAAAACTGTAGTTAAAAAATTTTTTGTCTGTTTGTCTGTATGTTTGGACACGCTAATCTCAGAAACGGCTTATCCGATTTCGATGCGGTTTTCACTAATATATTGTGGTAATCTTCATTTAACATTTAGTGTTTATTTCATGTCAATCGGTTCATAAATAAAAAAGTTATGACCATTTAAGTACTCACGGCGAACATTTGCTAAGGCATTCTATGGTACACATACAGTGTACGATAAAACGTAAGTTATCTGTTATACGCTACAGTTATGTCCAAGTGATCATATCGAAAGTCCCCAAGGGTGGGGGGGTAAGCTGAGGTAGTAGGGGGGAGGGGTCAAATTAAAATTATACTTATTTCTAGGTAAATTTTATACATAAAATGTCCTTTAAATTATGTCGTATTTATAATATTATATTTTTAACCCCCGATGCAAAAATATGGGTGATAAGTGTTTGACCGCTGTGTGTGTGTGTGTTTGTGCCACCGTAGCTCGCTAGCAGGTAATCCGAATTAGATGATGTTTTTTTGTTAGGCAGCATATTTTCCGACGCTGGTTCTTAAATAAACTGTATCAAAATCGGTTCATCCATTTATTGTGTAAAAGTGGGAATGAAAATAACTAAAGTTGTCGAATATACTTTAGTGATATATTAAATGAAAGTGAACGACCTATCAGTAAAAATAAGTCAAATTTTATCAAAATCGGTTCATCCATTTATTTGATATAGGTATAAAAGTGGTAGATAATAAAAAAAGTGAATTTTGACTCAAGTGACATATGAAATGAAAGGGCATGACGTGTAAAGTATAATTAGACATATTTAATCAAAATCGGTTCATCCATTTACTATACCTATATACAGGGTGTAATCGTTGTGCACAGGCGATTTTTCCGTAAGTATTACAGATAACAAAAAACTTTAAACTGATATCGAAAGTACCTACTTAACCTAATGAGTAAAATGGCGGTAATAAATTTTTAAAAATAAATCGAGAAATATCAAAAAAATTATCTTTAAACCCTCCCATACATTAAGTATGAAATATGAATATCCCATACATTTAATATGAAAGATTTTAGCTTTCTTTTTCTTTTTTGGTTTTCTGCTTTAATTACTTCGCAAATTTGAAGTGGCATTTTCCACGCTTTTTCCGGACATTTTCACGCATTTTCCGGATATTTTCCGGGGATTTTCCGAGCATTTTCCGGGCATTTTCCAGGCATTTTCCACGCTTTTTCCGGACATATCCACGCATTTTCCGGATATTTTCCAGACATTTCCCTGGCATTTTCCGGTTATTTTCCGGGATATTCCAGACATTTTCCGGGAATTTCCCAGGCATTTTCCGAGCATTTCCCGGGGATTTTCCGGATGTTTCCCAGACATTTTCCGGACATTTCCCTGGCATTTTCCGGGGATTTTCCACGCATTTCCCAGACATTTTCCGGACATTTCTCAGGCATTTTCCGGCGATTTTCCAGACAATTCAAAAAAAAAAAGACAGGAAATTTATGTGTAGACCGCTAAAAGATATAGATACAGATGTTTTTAAAAGTTCTTTAAACAATATTAACTGGGACAAAATAATAGGTATGAGTGACGTTAATGACATGGTGACCACCTTAACACATTATATAATATCTTTATTCGACTTTTACGCACCTATGAAAACGCACATTATCAAAGACAGACAATACCCGTGGATAACGTATAACATGAAGCTAATTATGAAACGCCGCAACGAAGCGCATATAAGAGCACGCAAGACTAAACTTGATTCACATAAGGAGTACTATAAAGAGCTAAAAAAATACGTTGAAACTGCCTTAGAGTCCGAAAAGCGTGCGTACTTTGATACTTTCATACATTCCAATATTAAAAGACCTCGAGAGATGTGGAAGAACATTAAAAGTCAAGTTCAGCTAACGTCAAGAAAAGATGGCCTACTATCACCTCATTTAAGTGACCCTGATAAAATAAACGCGCACTTCCTTAATATTCCCGGGATTAACCAATTATCTTTATCTACTCTCTCATTCTACGAGTTTCACCGTAACAGTGATAGCACTTTTGAACTACGGACTGTCAATGAGACAACGGTACTGAAGGCGATAAACGAATTAAAATCCCAAGCGGTTGGTATTGACGGCATCTCCCTTGACATGCTTCTCCTCACAATTTCAAAAACATTGCCCATACTAACACACATCGTTAATACATCGATCCGTACTAACATCTTTCCTCATCTATGGCGCCATGCCATAGTATGCCCAATCCCAAAGAAAGAAAACCCGGATGATTTCAAAGATCTACGCCCCATCAGTATACTTCCCTGCATGTCCAAAGTCCTAGAAAAAATTGTACACAACCAGCTCATGGAGTTCTTGGAGTCAAATAACATCCTTCCTGACCGACAATCTGGTTTCCGCAAATATAGAAGCACTTCAACTGCATTGATGGACGTTGTTGATGACATTTTGGGAGCACAAGATAGAGGAATGGCTACGGTTCTTTTGCTTCTCGATTACACTCGCGCATTTGATACTATAAATACCGATTTATTGTTGTCGAAACTAGCTTACTATGGTTTAAGTACAAATGCTGTGAAATGGTTTAACAGTTACCTCAGTGGTAGAACTCAAAAGGTTTCGGTTGCAAAGGAAGATGGTAGCAAACGTTTTTCGGACTGCAAAAGTATCTCGAGGGGAGTTCCCCAGGGATCAATATTGGGACCTCTATTATTTATCCTGTACAGTGCCGATGTAGTGTCACGCATAAAACATTGCAATTACCAGATGTATGCTGACGATATGCAACTGTACATATCTTGCTATCCTAACGAAACACAAAATGCCATAAACCTAATTAATTCGGATTTAAATAGTGTTTTTACATGGTCCGTAAGTAATTCTTTATTTTTAAATTTATCAAAAACCAAATTTATGCTTCTAGGAAGCCCTAAGATGGTAAAAGCGATTGAGCAATTTGATCCCAAAATAGTAGTTAATAATAATTTAATCGAACGTGTGCACGAGGCAAGGAATTTAGGCTTATTATTTGACGAGAATTTGATATTCGAAAAACATGTAAATAACACTATTTCTAATTCTTTTTATAGGTTAAAAATCTTGTATAAAATAAGAAAATATATAAATTTAAATTTACGTATCCGTCTATGTGATTCTCTTGTTTTGTCGAAATTTAACTTCTCGGATACTGTATATGGCCCTAGACTGCTGAGCCGTACTAAAACAGCTATACAACGCGTCCAGAATGCCTGCGCACGATATTGCTGGAACGTTCCACCTAGGAGCCACATCAGTCCCTATCTTAAAGACGCCAGTATTTTAAATATGGATGGACGTAGGCAATTACATTTTGCTACTTTATTATTTGGGTTGATGCACAAAAAAATACCATCATACCTATATAAAAAATTAGCTTGGTTAGGTCAACGAAGCGACCTAAAATACAAAACCAGATTTGCCAGCATAAAGCTTTCGGTTCCCATGCACCACACTGCATCATTTAGAGGCGGTTTCACATACAGCGCCACTAAGTGCTGGAACAACCTTCCACCACCCCTGTCTGAAGTAAAAACTATCACAAACTTTCGTTTTAAATATAAAAAATATTTATTAAATACGCTGTACCAGCCTTAGTGTCGTTGATGTTTCCCGCTGTATTTGTATATTTCTACGTATTTAATATAATACTTGTTATTTTAGTTATTTATTATTCTTAATTTATTACACATTTATTTCTCATATTATATAAGCAGAGTAAGTGCTAATATTAATAAATATATATCACATGTAGGTATCACTTTTCCATCGTTGTATATACATATATATATTATTCAGATTTGTTATCTATTTATTTATTATAGTCTGTGTTTGTACTTTGCTACAATGCAAAGTACGTAGGTATAAGCTGTAACTCCAATCGTCGCAATCGATAGGGGCTCCTGAAAATCAGTGCTGTTAGTGTTCCTATGGGGCACTACAGCTTTTAACTGAGTAGTCCCTTTTGATAATGGACATTACCACACAGTTCTTTGTTGTTGTTTTTAGTTATATTTTTTAAGTTTAGTTATAAGGTTTATTATATTATTTTATTTGTTTTGTTTTAAGTAAGTTTTATTAGTTTTTAAGTGCTATTGGTTTTATTGTTTTCTTTTTTAATTATGTTTGTTTTTTGTATCTGTGTGGTGTGTTTTTTATTGTCAATAAATGTTTTTATTATTATTATTATGTTTCTCATTTCCATAATACTCGGGTACCACCAGAAGGACGGTACCCGGATCTTTGGAAGGCTTACGTGGGGACACGGATCCAACACGCAGAGGCCCTTTCGAGAATTTTAATGTGTTGTGGGACACCAGCCGCAGCCTGCCCATGACTGCACTATAGAGATACAGCCCTAGGCAGTCCGCGGCCGATGTAGGACTATTGCAGGGTATGGAAATTTAATAATTGGGCTATGGATTGGGATGCTAAATGGACTGGTACTGGGGACTATGGGAAACTATGGCACCTGCCTTTCTACTAAAAGAAAGTAAAAATATGTTGGCAGGTGGTGACTCGCCCTCTCACTGTATGGGCCCCCGAAATAAGTCGCTGCAATAGTGCGACAAGGGGGCAACATATTGTGAGCAGCTAAGGGTGGAGAGGCGTCCCTGGACTTTAAACGACGATCACGCGCTCCCTGAGGGTCCAGCATCACGTGCCCACTCGCCACTTATGATTCGCATCCACCCTTCGAGCTAAAAGCTCTCGCGACTCCACTCTGGCCGGCCGGTGAAGGCAAGCCAGAGGTGGGGGTCCTGTCCTCGTCAGGCTTCACTCCGACCAGCCGGTGAAGGCAAGCCGGAGATGAAGACAGGGGCCTCCCCCGGGAGCACTCGGTTCCCGCGGGGTCGCTACTCCCCGACACCTCGCCACAAGGTGTCCTGCGGGTTGACTGATTGCACGGGTGGAATATCTATTGTCACGTAGACAATAGATATTCCAACCGTGGGCGATGGGGTCGTCACATCCCTACGCCCTTATTATTATTATTATTACATTTTCCGGATATTTTCACGCATTTACCGGATATTTTCCGGACATTTTCACGCATTTTCCGGATATTTTCCAGGCATTTTCCAGGGATTTTCCACGGTTTTTCCGGAAATTTCCACGCATTTTTCGAGCATTTTCCGGACATTTTCAGGCATTTTCCACGCTTTTTCCGGAAATTTCCACGCATTTTCCGGATATTTTCCAGACATTTCCCTGGCATTTTCAGGCATTTTCCACGCTTTTTCCGGAAATTTCCACGCATTTTCCGGATATTTTCCAGACATTTCCCTGGCATTTTCCGGTTATTTTCCGGGATTTTCCAGACATTTTCCGGGAATTCACAGGCATTTCCCGGGGATTTTCCGGATGTTTCCCAGACATTTTCCGGACATTTCCCTGGCATTTTCCACGCATTTACCGGATATTTTCACGCATTTTCCGGATATCTTCCAGGCATTTTCCAGGGATTTTCCACGGTTTTTCCGGAAATTTCCACGCATTTTCCGAGCATTTCCCAGGCATTTTCCGGTTATTTTCCGGGAATTTCCCAGGCTTTTTCCGGGGATTTTCCGAGCATATCCCGGGGATTTTCCCGATGTTTTCCAGACATTTTTCGGACATTTCCCTGGCATTTTCCGGGGATTTTCCAGACATTTTCCGGGGATTTTCCGAGCATTTCCCGGGGATTTTCCAGACATTTACAGGCTATGTCAGGGAAATGTCCGGAAAATGCCTGGAAAATTCCCGGAAAATATCCGGAAAATTCGTGAAAATGTCCGGAAAAATGTGGAAAATGTCACTTCAAATTTGCGAAGTAATTAAAGCAGAAAACCAAAAAAAGAAAAAAAAAGCTAAAATCTTTCATATTAAATGTAGGTATATGGGATATTCATATTTCATACTTAATGAATGGGAGGGTTTAAAGATAATTTTTTTGATATTTCTCGATTTATTTTTAAAAATTTATTACCGCCATTTTACTCATTAGGTTACAGGTAAATTAGCTTGGAGAAATTTTTGCATATGTAGTGGTGTGTATATTACTCAGATCTTAGAGCGCGTTTCCACTATATCGTTCTGGCCTATACAAAAATGTTTCGATATCCTAACATTACTATTTAATTTTATACTTATTCCTAGCAACACTTTTGTTTTCAATAAAAACAAGTTTTTATTTGAAAGAAAATGGTTTTGACTTTATAAAAAAAAATATATCATTCAATTTCACGTACTTGAGCAAACGACAAGGCGACTACCGTGAAACAATAAAATATCGTGTCCATAATAATTTGTTTCATAATTAATATTTGACCATAATAATTACGAAACAAAACAAATAAATAAATCGTCACTTGATAGTGGAAAGTGGAAACACGCACAAAACCAGAATAAACCAGTTTACGCTGTCCGCAGGTGCCACGTGCAGTCGTTTGGTACCGTTAGAACATAAAGCACACATTTAATTCAAAAATTATAATTATTACGTAGTTTAATTGTTAAATTTTGTATTTGTTGATTGTTGTTATTATTTGTTATTATTGTTATAATATTTGTTGAAGGGTTTAATTTGTGTGTAAGTGTTGTAACTTTATATTGTTTATGGGAGACATGCATAGAGTATATATATATATTATCATATTGTGTACAAGCCGGCGCATTCTTTTTCTTAATCAGAGCGCATTCTAAATTTCAATTTCAAAATTAGAATTCTTATTGGTTTTGTTTTTGGTCGATTTGGTCTAAATTTAAAACTTATATAAAAAATTAGTTCAGAGAGCCTATTACAGTATTAAGGAATATATGGACGATAAAAACCTATGGAGGGTTGTCGCGTAAAAACCACAGGACAGTTTTTTGGCATATTACTATAATATAATATGATGTTACATATATGTTTTGTAAAATTAAAACTGACATGATTAAAAAGAGCAACTATGGAGTTTCTTGCCGGTTCTTCTCCGTAGATACTGCTTTCCGAATCGGTGGTAAATGTTAAAAATATGTACCTAATGACGTTTCAAAAGTGATTCTAGAAGAAGTCTAATTGAATAAATAAATGTTTGATTTTTGAGTTTTGAATTAAAATTAAAAAGAGAATCTTGGAACTGTTTAAATTGTGTACTAAAGTTAGTAAATTAAACTTTAAATGTCGTTTCTTTTTCAGGTTAGTAAATTTTTCATTTTAGTAACATTGTTAATGTAAAAGTTATACGTATGTTAAATGTGCAAATATTAAAATAAAGTCTCATCTTTTTCAGAGGAGAAACACATATAGTTTAATTTAAAATCCCAAATATATATATATATATATATATATATATATATATCCCAAATATATATATATTTTTATCCCAAATATATATATAAAGGATTTATTTATAAAAAAATATTTAATATATATATATATATATATATATATATATATATATATATATATATATATATATATATATATATATATATATATATATATAATAAAAACTAAAAATAAAATGTTGTTTTTTTTTATTTGCTGACCATACACTACTACAAACGCAAAAATTTCTCCAAGATAATTTACCTGTAAGTACTTTCGATATCAGTTTAAAGTTTTTTGTTATCTGTAAAACTTACGGAAAAATCGCCTGTGCACACTTAACGATTACACCCTGTATAGGTATAAGTGGGAATGAAAGAAACGAATGTTGTCAAATATTGTGATAGTACCTACCTAAGTGATTAGTAATGTTTTATCGAAATCGGTTCATCCGTTTTTTACATATAGGGCACTTTAGGGGTGACAGTGGTTAGATAAATAAACCAAATGGAGCATCAAACGATAGGATATGACGTGTACATATAGGTACAATTAGATAATATTATTTACATCAAAATCGGTTCTGCCATTTACTAGGGATGGAAAGGGAAGGGTTGAAAGTCTGTGAAAGAAGAGGGGGACATGGGAGCGAGAGGATAGCCCTGGATACCCTGGAAATTTTGAACTCTTCTCAAAGCCACATAGGCCTGGCAATTTTTTTTCTTAAATATACCACTTCTTTTGCCACTGTGGTCCATTACAATTTATGCACGGTTACGGCCCAACTTAAAAGATGTCAGATGTAGGAATGTATTATGGAGGTAGAGGTAGGTCTCGCTCACTTGGAAATATTAAATGAAAATAAGAAACCGAAGTTTAAAAATTAAAAAAAAAAAACCCAACGCAACGAAGGAAAAGGAATATATATAATTTTACAAACTTCCCGACGATCTTTAAAATTAAGTACCATTATAAAAAAATATATATATAAGATATATTATTATGATAATGATGGTATGGTATGGTATCCTTAACTTTTACCAAAATTGTAGATTATAAAATTATCTTTAAAAAACTTCACATACATTTTTTTCTAGGAGCCACTGTTTCTACGAAAAATCTATTTTTTCATTCATCGTTGATCTCAAAAATAAAAATTCCAATCACCAGAACGACAGGAAATTTTAATAATTGATTTTTAATTGTGTTTTGCACAATTTTATTTCGACTGGATGAAAATTTTGTTCGTGGTCGTCGTCGTCGTTGGTAGGGTGAACAAATCCTTAGCAAAACATCATACGCTTATGTCAATTAGTATCGATAGCGGATTCTATTCCTTTACGTTTTGACGTTTGCCTCGGCACTCAGTTGCTGCACAATATATTGTCAAAAACATCCATACAAGGAAGGAAGGTAAATAAATTTGCTCCTCTCCCTCCTGGTGCCTAAAAAATAATATGCCATAATTTAAAATTTTACGTAGAAAATTAATTAGGCACTTATTTTTTTTATTTTTTAGCTCAGTTTAGTAATAAATTTTACTAACTGTTCTTTTAATTATTTATGGTAGTACGTGTTTATTCAATAAAAGTTAAGTAGTAACTACTATGCAGTCACTATTCCACGCGGACGAAGTCGCGGGCACAGCTAGTTATGTCATACTTTAGTCGAGTAACTTTTAACTTTTAAAGTTTTAAAAAATGTAAAATTTTGCGGAAAGTTGAAAAACGGGAAGTATTTATTGCTCTTCTTATTATTATTGACTATATATCCTAATGTTTATGTGCCGAAATAATGAAAATTATCAACAATTATACCACAAATAATGGCTCCAAATATGTATCTACCATTTAACTGTACGTTGCTTATAGTCCTTTCCACCTAAGATGATTTCTGTGACACATCGATTTTTGACACGTGTAGAGATGTCTTTACTGTAATAATCGATAATATTTTATATGGAAATGAAATCGATTTGAATAAAGTACCAAAATTAGTTTTTTCGGCATTTCGCCAACAATTAACTAAGGAAACTTAGCAAACAACAGCAACAAAAAGTCAACAATAACAATTAGTAACAATAACAGAATACCACGTAAAGTATCAATATAAAAATGCAACTTTTATACAAGGCTGACGCACTCGTACAGACGATTGACTCGATTGACAAACGATCACAAGATGGGCGCCGATTATATGATTTTCCAACTCTATGATTTTTCAACGATCCATTTCATGTACACGAATTGCGTAGGTATTATATTTTTGTGTTATTTTATTTTATCTTTCATTATATTAAACTAAACAATACTGTTTTTGATTTATAAGCTTAATATGTTTCATTTTTATATTTTTGCTAATAATGCCGCCATAAAATAAAAATATTATGCACTAAAATAATTTTGGCGTTTTAAACATAAAATACGTAATTCGGAACACGATGAAGTGTCACAGGAATCATCCTAAGTGAAAATGACTATAGTTTTTGACCCCTGGTTACTCGGTATTTTTTTTTACATATTGTTTTTGTTTTTTACATCATTTTACAAGAAATTTAATGAAGATTTTTATAATAGTATAATTCAAAATTTGATACTGTCTTCCATTTTAGAGATATTTCGTTTTCAAATCAGAACCGACAATAATTTCCCCGTAAAATCCGCGTACAGGATGTTCACAAATTCAACGTCACTTTTTTTTTTTAATTTCGTCTTCAATTAAATTTTTCAATTTCATACAATATAAAATGTACATATGTTTTGTTTATATTGATAGGTATCGTTTTTGTGGTATTTATTGTCCTCAGGTTTAAAACGATATAATCAACTACAAAAATTATAGTCCGTAACCTCCTGCTTACGAAAGAATTCCAGAGACACATTTTCTGGAATTCTTTTAATTTTAGTACCTATATTATGGTTAAAAGTGTATATATGTTGGAAAAATAGTAAAAAAACCTACATCGGGAACAATGGTTTTCACTATGACCTATATATAGGACAAAGTGACTATGTTACTATGTAATTTGTGTAGGACAAACTCGAAAAGAAATTTAACACATTAATTGAACAATATATTATTCTTACCTTCATACAAATACAACATATTATTATTTATTGGGGAACCATATGTTTCAGAAAAAATAAAAAACCGGCCAAGTGCGAGTCGGACTCGCGCACAAACTTATTTTTTTTTATTATGCTGTAGGTATGTTTTAATTCATATTTTAGAATTCTTTATCTGTGCTATAAGACGTTGCTATTTAACAAATTTCAAGACTGTTCACGGAAAGTAAGTTTTGATAACCTTGCAAATGTCGAAAGTTACGAAAATTTGCAGCATAAACGGTTGTATCTTTTGATTGCGTTGGCATATATGTTTGATTAACTGTTTTTATTTTGTTTTTCTGTCGTCTCACAATTTCAAAATGAACGACAACACGGGAGTTGTCATTTATGTCTATTTTTGAAACCCAGATAGTCCAAAGATGTCACCACACACATATTTTGGGGTTATTTCTTTAAAACTGGAAGAATGTTTTTTAGAGTTTTGAACCTCAATACGATTCGCGCTTCAAGGACTCCGAACAAACCTACTTTTTATTATGTTTTAACTTTAAAATTTATGTTTTTAGTGAATTTTTCTTTATCTGTGCTATAATACCTTGCTTTTAACCAAGTCCACTTAACTTTTGACCCGTAGGTTTTGATTCCCTTGCAAGTAATTGCGGTTTTCAGAATATGCCGCATATGAATATTATTTCTTCTGATTGCGTTGATTTAATTATAGCTTATATGTATTATAAATCTGAGTTTTTAATGTGAATATCAAGTTAATACATGTACGCGTTCATGAGTTGTACGTTGAAATTATTATTTTTTTTTATTTATAAAGTGTAATTAAAAAATAATGATCTTTGCGATTATTCTTATATCTGTTTTATAAAACATTGCTTTTTACCAAATTTAAAGATTTTATGTACTTGGGAAGTACCCTGTCGGTTTTGATTCCCTTGCAAATGTCAAAATTTGCTAAAAATATA
Source organism: Colias behrii (assembly GCA_029959065.1). NCBI lineage: Eukaryota > Metazoa > Arthropoda > Insecta > Lepidoptera > Pieridae > Colias > Colias behrii. The sequence continues at coordinate 6,068,307 of JARWMC010000005.1, read as the reverse complement.
GTAATATATAGCCGTTTATGCTGCAAATTTTCGCATTTCGACATTCGCAAGGGAATCGACACCTACAGGGTACTTCCCGTGTACGTAGAGTTTTGAAATTGGGGTAAAATAAGGTCTTATAGCGCAGATTGAGGAATAATTTCGAAAAACATAAAATTTTGGAGTTATAAATATAAACATAATAAAAAATTGGTTTGTTCGGAGCCCTCGGTGTGCGAGTCCGACTCTCACTTGGCAGGTTTTTTATTCTTATGTACTATATGTTTACATTCGTAGGCAGAATGTTAAAGATGTAGATCGCTGTCTGAAGAAGATTATATATTTTTTGCATTCATGACTTTAAATAGCCTTGGAACATTACTTATTTAATTAAACGAATTAAATGCATCATTCGCAGTACGCCTGCAAATATAAATCTACCCTCTCATTATGACAAGCGATAACAATTATTGTATTTTTGGTGTCAAAACTGTTTCTATTACCCAGAAGAAGAATGCAATTTTTCTATTTGAAGATATTACATTGCTGTCTAAAACTACATAATCAATAATAACTTATTTGTTAGGTAACCCTAAATAAACTTTCGTCTTGATATTTTAATTTTCTTTCGAAAATAAAAATTTGTATTCTATAGGATAACCTTTTCTGATTCGTAAGCATTTGAGTATCAATAAAAGAGAATTCAAATGGATCCAAACAACGATCCTTGTGGCAATGGAAGACAAGACACTCCAAGGCTTACTTTAACAATAGGACGTAACAGTATTTGAAATCAAGAAATATAACTCTGTATATTTTGTCAAATGAACAGATAATAATACTAACACGATCAGTGTCTGGGAATTTACAGCTTTTAATTCCTGATACCAGGATTCGTCGTGAAATTCTACACATTACACGTTTTACTTTATTCCAATCAAAATATTTTTAAGTTTCATGCTGTTTGTGTACTATGGACTCCCTAAACTACTGAACCGATTTTAATACAATTTTACCGATTAGTTTATATCTTAATTACAATATGCTTGGAAATACTGCATGTATTGAAGTAAAATAAAAACTAGATTGGATAGCGTTCATCACTTTCCTGATCACATTCAAGTGGAACCTCGTGGTAATAAATCGTCGTCTCAAGGCGGTCGTTGTGTTCGATGTATTATAAGAAAAAATGAACAGAAGTTAACATTATTTATGCTAAGTTGCAAATATTCCTATTTATTGGCCAATGTTGGCGTCAACACCACACATTACAACCACATGAGTATATAAATAGTACAGACACAAAGCTTCATAAGAATTTTTTTTGCTATCAGTTAAATAAAATTGATTTAAGTACTTACCTATTATTTCAATCTTTTGGATGATTGATTTTTTTTAGAGAATCTCTGTACTATTTATTTACTCATAAGCTAATTTACCCCAGGGACTAAATTATTTGCGTAACGTGTGACTAAGTTATATGCATAAATAGGATTGAGAGCGTTAATTTTATTTAGGTATAACGTTCATTTTTTTAATAAAACAAGAATATGATACGATTCTCTCTTCTATACAACTAGGGACATAATATAGATCATTATATATTCATTTAGTATGTTTACTGATTCCTATTAGTTGTTGATTTTTAGAATGATATATAAAACATTTATGTATAATTGTTTATTTATTCTGAATCTTTAAGTTTATTGATTTTTATCCTTTACATAAGCTGTATTTTATAAAAAATGTTTCAAACTCGAATTTCCGAAATTTTTGATTTATAAATTAAATTTAACGGTTTATCTTAATATACCTATATAAATCTCGTGTCACAATGTTTGTCCTCAATGGACTCCTAAAACACTTAACCGATTATAATAAAATTCGCACACCATGTGCAGTTCGATCCAACTTGAGAGATAGGATAGTTTTTATGAAAAAAAAAACGTAAACATGTAGGTACCACGGGCGAAGCCGGGGCGGACCGCTAGTAATTAATGTATAATTTAATGTAGATTTCACATTTGTACAGCTCAGACATTTTTCTGTGTGGATACAGTGGCTTTCGATTTGTAGGTGGACAACATTTCATTTTATACTATTATAATAATTATTAAGAGCATGAAAGAAAAAAAAAGCATTTTTTCATAATGCTATTGTTACCACAAAAAAATATTTCTTAATCGCAAATTTTAAGAGAAAATAAATTAAAATGAAAAATAATGTGTAGACGTTATACATACAGACGTTAGAACAAAGTCCACCACAAGAATGACGTCATTTTGGAATAAGACGATTTTAAACATTAATGAAAACCTAAATATTTTCAAAAAGTAAAAATTACTGTTAGTTTTTATCTAGTTTTGATTAAAATAAAAATAAAAACAAAAAGCAAAAAATTTTGAAATGTTGTAATTTTGGAGCACCCTGTAAAGTCTGTATTTGTATGAACATGATTGGAGATCGCGTCCACTTATGTTCATGCGTAAACGATGATATTCATACTCAACTTTCTCGAATTTTTATAATATAAACCTATGTTTTTGTTATATTTACCCAAAAGATTGTCTATTCTAGTGTGAAAATACAAAAATAAAAATCTAAAATACCTTGATATTATTTTATTATGAGTATTTTCCTTAACAATGTCGTATTTTTTCAAAATGTGTGGGAAAAAATGGTTCTAATAAATAAAATAAACATGCCAGGGAGTTAGTAAGGTAATTAGTATAAAGTTTGGTTATCTAGTTAACATAAAAATTTACAAGAGTCTCATAGGTTAAAGTTTATATCACAAATTTTGATATCGAAAAAAATTGGTAAATCAGCGCTGACCGCTCGAATTTGTCCGACAGACAGCACCTTTTTGTCGCGGCGCGCCGCGACAGCTGAGGGGTTAATTAATTACTGACACTGTTCAACTTTAAACATTGAACATTTTAGAGGTGCAATATAAAGGGTAAAAAACTTTTTAAATATATAAACAATGGAAGCAAAGCCATGAGCAAGAAAACAATGATGATGATGAATGATGATTACCTTGTTCATGAATATAGTCTCCTATTGATTTTTTCATTGGTGCATTGCAGCTTGGTGGAATCCAAATTGTATTAAGTTGTTCTGCTATTTTTTGACTAATTTGCTGCATAAGCAAATGCTTTTTGTTTGATGGTGATACTTTGGAAACAGATTTTTTATCTTCACTTGGTAATTTTTCAATTAAAAACATAAATACTTGTCTTAAATCCGATTCATTATAATATAAAAATGTTTGATAGCCAACATCATTTTTGTAGCCTAAATCCTGCAAGATACATGTTATTATCAGACTAAAAAAAATAACCTGTAACATTAAATATAAGTGTAAGTAAAATAAAGCAAAAATTGATATTTATATTATAAGTTACCTTGCATATTGTTGCAATTTGAGTGGCTACGCCAATTCTTTGAGAGACTCCAGATGGTAATTTCAATGGCACTTTAAGGGTTGGATTTATTGCGGAAATACATTGTGCTGCTGATTCAATTATAGTTTCTACTGGAATGTCGCAAATATTTTTAACGTCGTCGTTAATATTTCTAAAAAGAAAAAAAAAACAATTAGTTACTAATTATAATATATATAACAGTCTAGAGTTATTATAATAATCCTACCATTGTATTTATACTTACACATTTAGTTGTCTCAAAAAATGTATTATAATTGAATCAACTTCTTCCATGACGCTCTAAATATATAAATGGATATTCTACAGAATATAACCGTTGATATCAGTTTCTTTTTGCAAGCTTCTGTATGAAAAATTTTAAAATATTGAATTAAAAAAAAAAATTGTAAATAATAGCTTGAGTACACACATGTATACAATTATTTTGACAGACTTCAACGAAGAAAAGCCCGAAAACTTCCCGAAAATGATCTGAAATTCTGAAAAGTGAAATGGGAAAAAATGTCAAAAATCAAAATGCTGATGTCAATTGTCAATAGTTTTTTTTCTGTTATGGCAAGAAGCTATAACTATTTGCCAGTGTCAAGTAAAAGGTAGGGAATCCATCTGTGGAATCCGTAGAGGGAGAATGAACTATAGAGACGACATCGGCGTATACCCGAACGAGATGGCGAATCCTTACGTCAATGTTGCCAACTATTACAAAAACTTTTTATCCGAAAAACTGGCAAAATATCTATAAATGTTTGGGTATTTTTTTGTAAGATAGGTTTATGAAGAAAAAGACAGATTTGAAAAGATTTTGTTATTTATTAACTTAACTAGCGACCCGCCCCGGCTTCGCACGGGTGCAATGCTGATACTAAATAGTAAATACACTACAGTTTTCGACTGTTCGCTTGTATTAGGTAGCTCAACAACATCCTGAAAAGATTAAGTTAGTTGAATCAGATAATACTAAGAACATCCATGTACAAAATAAAAGGTGTAAAAAAAAACGGTGACTAATCCAGGCTTCACACATTCATATGAGCCGTGTACACACACAACAACACCACATAAACATCCTCTCCAAGGTATTTCGTGCAGTTCTAAAATAGTGCAGTGTCGTTGCTCGTGGGAAAGTGCAATGAAATTATTAATTTACCTTAAGACCTGGTCCATGGATTTTTGATTGTTGGGCAGTACTCAGTCGCTCAACAATAATATCCTAAAAAAATAAAATTTGATTAAGTAGAAATAGAAAATATACCCCTATAAAAATAAATTAATAACTTGTTTTGTTTATTATGTAGACGTAGCAACAAAATCGGTCTATGAATATTTAAACTACAACATTTAAATCCAAACTAAACGCATCACAAAAATTACTCACTGTTGTAAAAAGTGTTGGAATTGCATTGGGCATCAAATAGGTTTTTTTTTTCGTTTTTCGAAAATAACGCGACTCAAAATGTATAGAACATATTCTGTGACTTTTTCCTGGTAACCAGTTCTTCCTTCCGGTAGCTCGAATCCATCTGTTTAATGTACTTGTTTGTTTTGGAAACCTGAAAAACATATTTAATATTAAAAAACATTTCACGATTTTGGGGAAAATTTTACCCTGTACTGGTATCCCTAATGTTAATCACATGATTATACCATAAATTTGAAACTACGTAAAAACAAATGGCGTCCTGAACAACAAGAACACTTCGTAATTTAGTCGGATAACACAAAAAAATGTTTACGTCTATTTCGATGAAAATATTATATATTTGTAGATAATTTCACATTAGAGTTAGGTAATGAAAATGTATCAACTATATCCAGTTCTATAAAACAATATACTTCAAATAAGTTTACTTACGTGTGAAAGGTAATATTTGGTAATCTTCGTTCCGGCCGATTTTTACAACCAATCACACTACAACGCACCATATTTTCACTTAAAGTCGGATTAAAACAGATCACTGTCAACGTTTATTAAACTTTGAAGTCACTTAACAGCGAGAAAAAACAGAAAACTAGCAAAACAATGGACTGTAGCCGCTTGTTTGGGACAAACTGCCTTTGTCCCCAACAAAAGAAATCGCATAACATGAGAGAAACAAAAAACAATGTTTCTGTCTCGCTTGCTCTTGGCTTTATAGTCATAAGTGTATTTCTCTCACGCATTACTTGTCATTTTAGTGCCTCCTCTATAGTTCATTCTCCCTCTACGGTGGAATCCTTAGATCATTAAGTAATGGATGGAGCACGCTGGCAAATGTTCTAACTAAACTTTCTGCCGATTTTGGTGCGGGGAGGGTAACTCACACTTTGAAACACAATCACACATTCACAAAAATAATTTGTGTCTTTACAAACTCAAACTATTACAAAATTGACAGACTAGCATGTTTTTGCACACATACATCGATTACACAGAAAAATCTCTGTACATATACGTAATAATACAATCGCTCTAAAGGGATGTAACCATATCGATATTACAAAAATAATAATTTTGTTGAAATTAGAAATAACATTAATATTATATTCATAAAAAATACTACACAGGTCATTTGTAACGTTTTCATCATTATTATATGCATACGAAAAAACAATAAAACGCCATTTTATTTGTATTTGAATATGTATTTATTCAACACATCACATATTATATTCAATAAAATAAATATCGGTACAGAAATTTTTATTATTTCTGTACCGAGGTGTCCATTCTGATTTTCTCCCACAGCATTCAATCCACCTTAGCCTTAAAGCAGGATTTTTTGTAAATCTGAAATATACGCAATATTAATACATACATATAAACAAACTAGCTGCTCCGCGCGGTTTCACCCCCGTGGCTCCACTCCTGTTGGTCGTAGCGTGATGATATATAGCCTATAACCTTCCTCGATAAATGGGCTATCTAACACCGAAAGAATTTTTCAAATCGGACCAGTAGTTCCCGAGAATAGCGCGTTCAAACAAACAAACAAACAAACAAACAAACTCTTCAGCTTTATAATATTAGTATAGATTACATAATAGAAAGGTTACAAGATTAACATTACAAAAAAGTGCGAGTCGGACTCGCGCACGAAGGGTTCCGTACCATTAAAATGTTCTGCCAGTTAAAAGTAACCGAGCGTAGGTAAATTTTAATAAATATATACAAGACTTACAAAATAAACATTATACTCCTTTTTATGTAGTTGTGTAAAATTTTAATATAATAAAGATTAATTCTCATCTCATTTCAAATTATACTTAGAAAAATATTTTTTTATCGACGTTCAAGTTAAAAGCAGTCCGTCACTAAGAAAGTCGTAAAAATTTACGACCTTTTAAGCGACGAGTTTTTAAATTCAACTCTATCACTAAGTTCATAAAGATTAAATTTGAATTTCTCTTCAAGATAGTCTCGCTACATCACTTTATAGTCTCGTGGGGAGTGCGGTTCAATATCGCGTTCTAAATTCAACTTTATCGCTTAGTTCATAAAGATTAAATTTGTATATTTTCTCTTCAAGATAGTCTCGCTACATCGCTTTATAGTCTCGTGGGGAATGCGGTTCAATATCGCGTTTTAAATTCAACTTTATCTCTTAGTTCATAAAGATTAAATTTGTATATTTTCTTTCCATGATAGTCTCGTGGGGCCGCATCAATGATCGAGTAAACATGACTCGATTATTTGTCTTGATCATATCGCTAAACGATACATCGACGATTATTAGAAATTGCATTTAAATAGATATTTACGTAAAAAAATAAAAAAATACTTACAAATGAAAGGTTATTCCATCTTTTTAAATATTTGATGTGTTTGACTTGTTTCTGCAAGACTTGACAGTACAAAACGGCATTTTTAGCGGAGCACTCGCAGACGTCCTTTCGATGTTATACGAATACGCAGAGTGTTTGTAATCGATTACGCAAGTAGTTTTTATGAAAGCATAAGATTTTTCGATTCGAATAATCTTATACCTCGGCAAAAGGGGAAGCACCTGTGAGTGTTATCCATTACTTAATGATCTAAGAAACTATGTAGCAAGTTCTGTCACGACAGTTTGTCAAGCGCTTCTTGCGAGAAGTTGCGAAAGCGTGTGTAAACATGACTGCGTCTACTCGCGACAGATCTCGCTGCTTATCGGTCTAGTTTCGTCTTAGATCATTAAGTAATGGATAACACTCGCAGGCGTTTCCCCTTTTGCCGAGGTATAAGATTATTCGAATCGAAAAATCTTATGCTTTCATAAAAACTACTTGCGTAATCGATTACAAACACTCTGCGTATTCGTAAAACATCGAAAGGACGTCTGCGAGTGCTCCGCTAAAAATGCCGTTTTGTACTGTCAAGTCTTGCAGAAGCAATTCAAACATGTCGAATATTAAAAAAGATGGAATAACCTTTCATTTGTAAGTATTTTTTTATTTTTTTTACGTAAATATCAATTTAAATGCAATTTCTAATAATCGTCGATGTATCGTTTAGCGATATGATCAAGACAAATAATCGAGTCATGTTTACTCGATCATTGATGCGGCCCCACGAGACCATCATGGAAAGAAAATATACAAATTTAATCTTTATGAACTAAGAGATAAAGTTGAATTTAAAACGCGATAATGAACCGCATTCCTTACGAGACTATCTTGTAAAGAAATACAAATTTAATCTTTATGACCTAAGTGATAAAGTTGAATTTAGAACGCGATATTGAACCGCACTCCCCACGAGACTATCTTGGAATGAAATACAAATTTAATCTTTATTAACTTAGTGATAGAGTTGAATTTAAAAACTCGTCGCTTAAAAGGTCGTAAATTTTTACGACTTTCGTGACATAAATTATTTTTGTGAATGTGTGATTGTGTTTCATTGTGTTTCATCAGTGTGAGTTACCCTCCCCGCACCAAAATCAGCAGAAAGTTTAGTTAGAACATTTGCCAGCGTACTCCATCCATTACTTAATGATCTAAGAGTTTCGTATATCCCGCAGCAAGCTGCAAGTGTCGCCCGTACGGCTTTTGATTTTGTTGAAAATAATGAGTCGACGACAAAGTGATGAATGCTCTTGTGGAGAAACTATAAAGTCAATAGGATTTTATGAGATCTTAAGATGGAATAAAGTGATTATTTTTGAAAATGAAAGGAAATGAAATGAAATGAAAATTTATTTGTTTGAATTGTGGTTACAAAGTTTTTATAATAAATTTTATGTCCGCACAATTATTCGCCAACAAATAGCATACAAATATTTATATTATGCTTATTCAATTTTATAATTTAACTAATTTACGTAAGTTATTATTTAAACAATATGTATTATTTACATTAGTTCATTAGATCATTTTACATTTATATAGTACACATTATAAATTATAGTATAGCAATATTACAATTTTATTAATTATTACAAGTTGATTATTTTTATTGACCATCTTCCAGTTGTATTTCCCGCAATAAATTATGGTAAGTAGGTACCAGCTTCATGTTTCCTAGAAATCCAGCCTCGAACCTTGCTCGAACCCAAATTGATCTTTTTTTCTTTTTCGACAATAAAATTGTTAATGTAGCTGCTACACGTGCGCATCTTGACGACATTATATTTTCACAAAATAGAATAGAAAAATTGTGACAGTATTTCCTATCCCGTCACTCGCAATATCTGGTGTGTAAACACCTCCGCGATAAGTTGCGATAGTATGATCCGCGAGCTTCACGCATGACATTTATTGCAGCAATAATTTGCAGGATATGTAAACGATATTGCAAGTAACTCATGCAAGACTTCCGCGAGTTTACTTGCAGGTGGAAACACGGCCTAAGATTCTAGTCAATAATAATAAATTACAAGAATTGCCTCTAGCTACGTATTATTTTACTTACTCTGTGGCTGTCACTTGAATGTCAAAATCATAGACATCATAAATGTCAAAACCTCGGAGCAATTAACAAGCCTTGATAATTGCAAGGCTTGATAATTGCTCCGAGGTCAAAACCTATACAAAAGTACTCTGTGGTCAAAACCGTGGGCGCTCGCGTGGGCGTGATTCTGAATTGCCTGCATTTCAAGAGAAATAAATAAAATTATTCTAAAAATTATTTAAGATGAAACTACCAATATTATTTATCGTTCTAATTATTCAATATGCGGTACATATTATGTTGTAATATTTATAAGTTACATTTCTGTTAATATTATAATAGTTTTAGAAAATCTTTCTTCTTTTTACAGATATGTCTTGATTATGATGGCTGGCTAAATATACGGATTGAACATTCGCTAAATTGCAAAGAAGATAAATATTGTAATCGCGGAAATATATCACTTAAAAGCATACGAGCTGGCACTGCAACAATTGATCAAAATCCTTTAAGTCAACAACACATAGACGAGTTAAAGGTATATTTTTCCCCTTCTGCGTTAAGATGTAGAAGCCCTTCTGGCTAACATCGAGAGACACCACACAAAAAAAAATATTTTTCCCTTTTAATTAAGAAATTGACCATTTGGTTATTCTTGCGGATGTTAATTTGTGAATAACATAATGTTGTCTTTTTAGGAGCTGGCTTCAATTGATGGATTTTATACTTTGAGAACTTTTGTTACTACAGCTGATAGCAAAGAGACTGAATTCCTTTCGTCAGTAAAGGCTAAAGCATTCTTAGAAAACGGTTTATCAGATGTAATCAGTGCATGGGTACTGCCCAGTGGTGAAGTGATAGCTGTGACATTTCAAGTGACCAATTCCAGCCAATCTCATGGCTTGCACAGATCTGACAATGACATTCATTCCGATTTTTATCTTCGTCATGTGAATCAGGCACCTGTGTGAGTACTACATTGAGAGAATAATATATGTTTGAAATAAGCCTTATTTTGCAATTTTATATGGTTCAGGTTGTGTGTGTTGATCCCATACTGTGGTACTGTGTGGTAGGCATGAGAATCTAGTAATTTTATTAAAATACATATATACACATTACTTGCAGTTATATTTCTTTTTCCTTAATTTTTAAACACACTGTGACTAAAAGTATATCAATAATTATTACAAAACGATATATAAGTGTTTATTGATTTGATATAAATTTATTTTCTATTTTGTAGACCTGACACAGCTTCTTACATTCAAAAACTAGAACGAGAAAGAGAAGCAAGAGAAAAGGGTGAATTGAAAGACAATAGATCATTTTTGGCCAAATATGTAAGTAATCAATCAATTCAATCATTTATTACTCTGATTTGTAAAAAAAACATCAATAATTGTGATATATTTATTTCCTTTACTTATTTTTTCTGTGATAAGTGATGGTAATTCAAAAGTTAATATGCTAATACTTTTTTAATTTTTCTTTTCAGTGGATGTATATTGTTCCCATTGCAATATTTGTGATGATATCTGGAGCCACAAACCCAGAAGGTGGTGCACAGCCTTCTCGATAATTTAATACAGAATATTATTATAGTAGTACAATTTTTGCTTATTTTAGGGTATTGTTTATGCAAATTTTCTTATTTATGTGTTGAGTGTGTGGTTATAAAATAAATAGAAATTATAATCAAAATAACGAGGTTTTATTGCTTAATAATATGCTTATAATTAAGTGCAACAATACAAAAAATAATGAATTATGTCATGCATGTTAATGTGAAGCTAAGCACCAATTTTCTCAATTTCTTCTGCATCTTCAATGTCCAGCAAGTGAATTTTCTTTCCAAAATGAGCTTCTATGTCCAAGCAAACTTCCATTGCTTGTGGAGAATCAATCAAATTGATAGCTATTCCAGCTTTACCAAATCGTCCCGTACGTCCAATTCTATGTAAGTAAGTTTCACAGTCAGCTTTTTTATTAACATCCACTGGCATATCAAAGTTTACCACTAAAGTAACCTGTTCAATGTCAATTCCACGAGACAACACATTGGTTGTAATCAATACTTTCTCGAGTCCACCTCTGAATCTATCGAGTACAGCAATTCTTTGTTCCACTGTTAATTCACCAGACAAAACTGCTACAGAATGTCCATCTCTAGACATCTTTTCAGATAGCCAACTAGCTGTTTTCCTTGTGTGACAAAATATTATAGCTTGACCAATTGTTATAACTCCATATATATTACAAATAGCTCTATATTTATCTTCAGGACTCTTACATTTAACATAATATTGTTTAATATTATCCAATGATTCCTCTTCTCGAAGAAGTCGTATAATAATAGGGTTAGGCACGATAACTTCAGCAAACTCCATAACTTTACTGTCATAAGTTGCAGAGAAGAACATCATTTGACATGTTGAAGGTAAACATTTGTGAATTCTAATACATTGATCTTGATGTCCCTGACGATCTATCATTACATCAGCTTCATCTAATACAAATACTTTAATTTTATTCAGGTCAAACATTCCAAATTTAACACCCCAATCAAGCATTTTTCCTGGTGTTCCTATTAGTATATGGTCTGTTATTTTAGTGCCTTTTGGAACTTCCTCCCCTCTCACAGCATACTTCAATTTAATTTCTGGACAGAATTTTGCCATTTTTGCTGCCACTTCACCAGTTTGTATGGCTAGTTCATATGTTGGACTCAAACAGAGAACTTGTGGGTATTTATGTGTAGGGTCAACTCTACTTAACATTGCCAAGACAAAAGCAGCAGTTTTACCAGTTCCAGATTGAGATTGTGCAATCATATTTTGGGGTGGATCAGCCAAAAGTGTAGGAAGAGCTGTCTCTTGAATTTTCGATGGAGCATTAAAGCCCATTGCATACACACCCTTCAACAAATTTGGTTTTAAATGTAAAGCTTCAAAAGTTTTTACTGAATACAGAGGTGAATTCGGATCTTTCCTTTGAATCTCTATATCTAGTTTTGATTCAACTAATCCTTGTCGTATTATCTTCATAAGCAGGGAAGTTTCTGCTGGATTTGCGGCATCGATGCTTTCTTCATCTGACTTATCACTAGATTTCTTATTCAAACCAAGACCGGCTACTTTGTTGGAGATTTCTAACTCTTCGGCTTTCTGGCCCCACTGATTAGCCATCTTATATCTATAATGGTAATTATATTACAAAATTAAACATGTATTGCAAGTATAATAAAAAAAGTACGAAGACAGTAAACTTTTACTTACTCTGTTAATTATTATGATACTGAAAAGTATACACGTTGACTTTTTTAGAGATTTATAAACCAAACCACGTAACTAGACAAAATTTGTAAAGGAAGCGCCGATACATTAAAATGGTTTTAGCTTTGATTCTGTTGTATTGAAAATTGAAAGGTAAAGGTTAATTTACTCGCTACCTTGCTCGCTACTCATCGGTAATGTCAAGTAATTGTTTGACAATGACGCGCGGAAGCTTTTCCAAATATGTTGCCAATATTAAAAAAGGTTCAAGGTAATTACGAGGTAGGTAATCAATAGACATCGGATTATATGCATTTGCATGTTTGCATATGCAAATGCATAAAACTCTCTAATTACGGCGTTAGTGCATATTTTAGCCTTTTTCCCCAATCGTGCATATTTCGTTAAGTAGCGGGAGTTTTGACTGGTTGACTAACCTTTATTAGCCAATCAGAACGCTCAGCAAGTAAATAAACCCTATTTTGGCATGGTAAAATGGCAAAAAATTACAAAATGGGCTTCATTTTAAGTAAATTTTGAGCCATTCAAAATAAGGCGGGTTGAATTCCAAAAAGGGCTAGATTTAGCCTGAAATGGTCTAAGGTGGCAACACTGGGCTCGCGGGTGACAAACGTGAAACGTCACAAATTTGCGCTCGAAAATTTGGTAAAAATGCTTAATTGTACTTATATTGCCACAAAAACTATACTTAATTTTAATAAAATTTCGCTGTTTTAGTACAATCTTTGATTAAAATATATAAAAACTTATACTGTGCATATTTTGGGCATATCAGTCGTTTTTAGTGCATATTTTGGCCTTTTTTAGTTAGTGCATATTTGCATGCATATTTTGGCATTTTGTTAGTGCATATAATCCGATGTCTAGTAATCAATCTAAAGTGATATAGGCTTAGAGTATATATTACAATAGTATAGAGCGCGTGTATTGCACAAATTGCTCAGTGCACATCGTAGGCAGATGAGCTATAGATACTATATAGATGTGTGTGTGACAAATAGAGATGGGTAGTTATCAATTGCGTGTTGAACTATCGATAAGTTATGTAAATAAATATGTATCATAAATAAATTTTATGTTCAATAAGTTATTAAAGGAAAAATATATATGAATAAAGTATAAATATGTAATTTTAAATTTGTTTATTTGAATATTTCAAATGGAATAAACAAACTTTATTCAGTTGGTAAACAAATCTTAATCTTGTATTAATTATAAGTACTTTAAAAAATATGTTTAATTGGAATATCAGAAAAACGTGAGTACTTTTTAAATATGTAATAAAGTTAATAAAAATAAAGGATCAGGTTCAGTGCTATTTCTTTAACAATAAATAAAAAAAAAATAATGTTTTAAAAATGTTAAATAAAAATAAGAAATAATTAATAATTTTTTTATTTAATTTTATCCATTCTACTATCAAAATCTTCAAAATCAATTTAGCGGTTCATAAAATATATCGTAACATTACATACTTTACATTTACACTATAATACATTCGCATTCATAATATTAGAAAGTGTATCATACAAAACACACCACAAATTTATTTATAATAAATTTTTAAAAGAGTTTTAAAGTTAAATAAATAATTTGTCAAAATATAGTTCTTCTAGTAAACTTTATATCGAGTACAGCGTTGGTCAGGTCACATCACTACGATCACGTGGCGGCAGTGAGGCGCGCGAGCGAGCCTGCGCGTGTCCGCCTCCCACCTCCCCTTCACCCCCGCGATGCTAAATTTATTTTCATAAAAATAATTATAACAATCGACTTACTGATGAAATGTGATACTGGATTTCAATTTTGTGTATTTTCTAGTATCGTTTTTGCAAGATAGAACTGCACATTTCACCATGTTTTACGTAAATATGAAAAAAATTCCAGAGCAACGCACTTCGACAGCACTCAACCACGACTACGAGCGCTCGCGGCGGGAACGTCGTGTTGTTCCCACCTGTGCCTACTGTTCCCACTTGGTTATTCGCACTCTATAGATAGTATATATACTCTAAGGGTATAGGTCTACCAGAATCTGATGGCTTATTTATATTTATAAAATAAAAGATTTTCATGTGGCAACTTTATTTGACAACTATCAAATTGGTTGTCAAATTATTTGTTTTCTTCGCAGTTGATGAATAATTTTTAGGATTTTGTCTAAAAAATCTTCGAACATGTCGAAAAAGCGGCTGCGATCACAAGCAAGAGGTGTTGTTTACAATGTGTATAGAAAAATATTCGATGAAGAAGGGTCAGAAACATAACAATTTTCAATTTTCAAGATTTTATTGGTAAATTTGACTTACCCGTTTTGATACTTTTAATTAAAAATATTATAAGTAGGTAACTATAATATTTTTTGTTGATTACAATATAATTTTATGAAAACTTATTACAGGAGTTTCCAATACGGCTATTCGTCAAGTCTAAGCTGTCCAAGTCAACTTTATAATGTGTGTATCTGTTAATACTTAAAATAAACATAGTTTTATTTTATTTTTGTTTTATTTTATAAAAAATTATAAGCAATCTAGTTTTGATCTGCATTATCATTATATCCATATTTTGACATGGCATAATGATAATGATTTAAACAAATATAAGTATGTGTAAATAATAATATGTCTAATATACATATAAAACTAATATGTATATTATACATGTAAGTATGTACATACATAATATTAGTGGATATCTCATTATTAAGTACAGTATTGTCCACTTATGTAATGTGACTAATGATATTGAGGACAAAATAAAAAATAAGAAGTATCAAGATCGTTCAGTCCATTTTCCCTAGGGTTGCACACTCAAAATTTTGATTTCCCTAATTGCCATCAGATTCTGGTTTACCTATATAAAAGGATTGACCCATATTTATTAAAATTGATATTTTTGGTTTTATGGCATTCAAATGCTTTATAAATATAAATTTATAAAGAATAGAAAAAATTCGATCACGAGGCGGGACTCGAACCCGCATCCTTTCGCGCACTTCCGGGGCGGATGCCTGACCAATTCAGCCACTCGTGACCCGCCAGAGCAATCGAATTTATTCTATTCTTTTTTTTTTTTTTTTTTATTGGTAATAGGGAAGCGCTTGACCACAATCTCGCCTGATGTTAAGCTGAGATGTGGTCTAAGATGGAACGCGCTTCCCTAGAAGGTACCTGTTTCATGTGTCTAAGAGCAATACCCGCCAGAGCAATCGAATTTATTGTATTCTTTCAGTTTTATGTGTGTATTAACTATTTTATGAAATTGGCACAGTAAAATAATAGCATTCAAATTTAATAAATGCATTACTATGTAATATTATGCATACTTTTAGCAGTTTATATTAAGCACAGCATAGTTTTTAAATTGTACTATGTAAACATGGTACAGTACTCCCAAACCACAGATCACAGAAACTAAAGGGAGATATGGTTAGGGGGCGGGGCCGGTGTCGCAGCAATATGCCGAAAAAAAGAACACATGCTGTTTGTTGCATTCAGTTGACGTTCGACCGTCGGCCGGGTATTATTTGACAATGCCGTGTTGTTCCGTTAAAGTTTGTAAAAACCGAAGTGAAACCAGCATCTTTTAAGTCAAATGGAATCACATACCATCGGTAAGTACTGAAAATTATACGATTTTCTTACTAAAATTTCAAAAACAATATTACGTAGAGTGATTTCTTGGTTTCTTATCTTTTATATTATGTGACAGAACGACAGTCACAATAATTTATGTAAATAGTTTACAATGCTTCTTCTGTACGTGACTCTATTCAAACGCGGAGTTCGAATACCGCAGTGTATAATGAACATACTAAAGCTAACAATCGTGTAGTACGGCCGCTGCTCGCGGTCGTTAGTTAAAGCTGGGTCCACATTTGTAGCATCTTGACGTAACACGATCAGTCGTATCGTATCGAGTATTTGTATCATAAATATGGACACTCATTTGTCCATGTCGTATTATAAAGGCGTATCTTGAAAAAAAAACGCGTCCATACTTATCAAATGCTGTATCATGTCAGTGTATCGGCGGCAATGGACGCTCCAGTTTTCATCCGATCCTCATATCTTTTCCTGATACGCGTTTCTTTCAGTGTACCTTCCCCTCTCGTACGGTTCAGTAACTCTAAAACTGTAACTCTTCCTCCAGCTCGTCCCAAGCGTCTTTCTTCAACACTTTGTTGAAGTAATTCTTGTACTTGGGATCCCAACACTTCTTTTCTTTTATAGGCGTCGATTAGTTTTATAACACTTTCGTTATCCCAGCTCATCTTCAATGTTTACTCCTCTTTCACAAACCACAAAATGGCGGGAACACAGGCAATGATCGCGTATCAATTGCATTCACGTCCAAACTTGATCGATACGATGTGTATCCTCTTTGATGATCGCGGAAAAACCGACACACGATGGTTCGCGGTGTATCACGTATATCGTATCGTAATACAGTATCAAAATACGTCCATACCACCGATCGTGATACGCGTATCAGATACGAGGTGTATCATGATACACGGTTAGTGCGGATCGGGCCGTATCAGATACGGCGTGTATCATCAACGGGTATCATCTTGCGTCCTAACTAGCGATCATGATACGCGCCGAGGCCACGCAACGGAGATACGATACACCGAAATGCTACAAATGTGGACCCAGCTTAAGGATTCGGATTTTTACTACCTTACTACCTTATTTTTATATCATAATGTATTCATATATATCATAATCTATTAGCTTAATATCTGATTGTATTATTATTATTTGATAGGTACTCGAGCAATAATTTTATGGTAATTATTATACATGGATTAAAAAAAGAAGTCACTTATTTCATACTTATTTTACTTTACAATAAGTCAATAGGCAATGCTTTATGGACTTCATCACCATGAATGCTACCATCAAGGTGTCCATTTCTACCTAGTTACTGTATTGCCTATAAATTGTTTTAATTTTAACGTTTCTCATTTTATCGACAAGCAATCCCTATCATAAACGCATATCTTGCGGCTGTAGTGGTGCTGTATACGTACGTCACTTACAATCTAGTGTGCGAACGAATAGTCGCTCTCAAATTTTTGTGTGATGACACGCACACAACGCGAAGTATTGTTTTTATTTTGTGTGTGTGCGTAAATTTGTAATGAGACACCAGGTTTCGTACTCAGCGCAAGCGATTGGCATCTCTCTAGATCTCTATGTCCCAAACTGATAATGCGCATAGAAAAATTCGTCACTGTTCGGCAACTGTCATATTCCCCGAGCCTCCGAAGACGATATGTATATAGAGTGGTTAAATGTATTTTATTTGAATTATGTTTATTTATGTTTATTAGAATTATGAGTTTTATTGTGATTTTATGGCAAAAGAGATAAGTAACGAAATTTGTTTCGATAATTCAATGTAAGGATAAGCCACACGATTGCGAATATATATTTGTTGTATTGATTTACTTGGAAAATTCTATACTTAGAACTATTCAAGTGTTTTACTGAAGCTGGCGTAATGATGGATGTATGGAAGGTTAAAATAAGACAAAGTTTATATTTAAAAAAATGATTTTCAAACACTGGTTTACATTTAAATTGTGAAATCTAATCATTAAAATCTCAGTCCAAAGGATTTACAGAATCAGGGATTATCTCTATTTTTGATATCGTAGAATGATCAGAACTTTCATTATGTTCCTATTAATTTTCACTTTCCCCACTACTATCTGCTACCTGTGTAAATAATCATTTTACCGGAAAATTCAACTTTGAAACAAAACTAAGAAGGGTATCTAACAGCAGCTCTATATAATTCCATACAGAGATAATCCGTGCGGTCACCACCAATATATAAAGATGACTGACGGATTTTTGAATTTTTTGACTGACAGGCTACCGTCACCTATCGCCCGAATTGTTTTCGATTGTGTATGACTTTGAATTGACTCCTATTTCTTTCGAACAAGGTGCAAGATGCAAGTGCATTGTTTAGGGCACTTACGATTCAATGATTCGAGGTGATTCGGGTCAGTGCCGGTGTAAGGGCCACTGACACCCCGGGCGAAAATATTGTGGCGCCCACTTGAGGTGTTCTGAAGGTTTGCACCAGTAGAGGCAAGAGACTCCAACTTCAGACCTTGGCACCCCCCAGAATTTGTCGCCCTGGGCCATCACCCCCTCTCGCCCCTCCCTAACGCCGGCACTGATTCGGGTGTTTCTGGAAATACGATAATTAGCGAAGATCTGCATGCGCATTATTAATTTTGGAGTAGTTACTGTACGTTAATTATTGGTCCTACTTTGTCAAAAGTTACTACTAACCTATTTTAGAAGAACATTTAGATTATTGAATTTAATATAAGTCTTATTATACAACTTTAGTGTAAATAAAAAATGTAGGAAATATTTCTTTAAAATCATGTTAGATGGCGCTCTTCAATCACAAATCCTCACAAATCACAATAACCGACTGGAATAAGAAAATAAAACTTCGTTACAATAGCAAACTTCTCTGACTTTTTACCCCAGACCCCATAGAAATCTAAATAACAAGACACTAGAAGTCGTAAGCGCGCGTGACCTTGTCGCCACTCAGGTGACTTTCACACCACCAGTGTGTTCGTCACTGTTCAGTTGCTCTGGAGACGTATGTGTGTAAACATGGTGTGTTTCAGCATTTCCCATTGCGGAAATTCTTCCACAAGTTGTAATTATACTAATAAAGGAATAATATTTCATCGGTAAATATTATTTTTTAGAAATAATGCCGTTTTTCCTTAAAATTATAGAATATTTACAAGTATTGCGAGTGTCACCATAGTAATCGAAATAACAATGAATGACACAGTCGACCATTCTTATTATCACGTTTAACACAAATTTCAACCTTATTTCTATGAGTTTATTGTTCAAAGTTATATCTATTGAAAATTGACAACCTCTGTTGTAGAAAAGCCGAATTTTTTCGTATTGGAGCAAAAAGAAACAAAACGTCTCATATACTTAGGGATGTTATATATTAAATGATGATACATATTAAAAAGCTTAATTTAATATTTAAGTTAGTTTTCACTAAAATCAAGCTGTCCAATAAAAGGCATAGTTTACTTGTGTGTACTGTTTAGCTATCGGTTTAAATGTGTTTATTTTGGCGACAGCGGTTTTCATACGAATTATGACATTATAGCACTTCTATGTGTCTTGTTATTTAGATTTCTATGCCAGACCCAGACAAAAATAATTTAATTAGGGACACCAGATATATTATATACCTACATTGGCTTCTACACGTTAGAATCTAACTTGTTGGTGCAATCTAATTTGTGGGTTAACCGAAATATTTACATTTATGAATTTTATATTTAACTAGCTGCGCTTCGCGGTTTCACCCGTGTGAATCAGCTCCAGTTTGTCTTAGCGTTTATATAGCCTTTAGCCTTCCTCGATAAATGGGCTATCTAACACCGAAAGAATTTTTCAAATCGGACCAGTAGTTCCTGATATTAGCGCGTTCAAACAAACAAACAAACTATTCAGCTTTATAATATTATATAGTATAGATTAATAGACAGATTTCATATTGAAATTACCTGTCTATAAATCATTTACAATAACTAGAAAAAGCTAGAAAATGTGATCTCTTATTGTCAATAAGTAAAATATAGGTACTTATCTAATAATTATTTCGGTTGGTTCGAATTGAAGGTATTATATTTAATCGAGATTTTCCGTCTCTTAAAAGTAATTCCTTTGTTTATACAGATAATTGCTGTTCTAAATTCAAAGTCATTGTCATTTATAGTTATTAAAACATACAAGTGATGTACGTACCACCAATGATATTATTTATGTTAACGGAAATGTATGTAATCCGTCATTGTATAAAATTCCTAGGAAATGTATGTAATTCCTAAAATCGCACGGAAATGTGTGAAATAAATTATTTTATACACATTTCCTAGGAAATCTATACATTTCCTAAATAGCAATCGGAAATGTAAAACATCTACAGCCGTACAAATAAAAACTTGCTTATTCAAACCTTATGAAATGAATAGATATGATAAGAATAAATAAAGAATAAGGATGTCATAATTTCTTACAAATAAATTTGGAATAACGTCGATGTAACTATGCTCACGCTATGCAATAGGCGCGAAGCGGCAACGTAGCAATTCATTCCCAAATTATGAAAAACATTGAAATTGTCTACGGTTAATCCTTGGTGCTGTCATTTTGACGCTCGTTTGACTTCGTCGAATTTGTTGTGAAGTTTCATCATACGATGTTCTGTTTATTTATTTTTTAAATATTTATTGGAAATAATTTAAATATATCATTAAATATGCAAGCAAATGAAAGAGAACGCTATCCAATATCTGGAGAACAGAAGATAAACCCACCTTGAGATAGAGAGTTGCCAAATAACTGGTACTCAAAACATACAACTCCAGGCTTAGAAGATTTATATTTTCAACGAAAGTTTATATTATTGTGATAAGTTTAGAAATAAGTTTTATGTATGTATGGTTTGGCGCATGTTGTAAATAAATAAATCATTATAAATATCAAAAGGGTTTTTCATAATTTCGTATATTTTGACATTTCATACAAAATTTTCCATTTCAATAGGTACGTAATGAAATTATTAATTTGCTCAACTTTTTCTACTTCTCGTATTACTCTCATTGCTATTATCTCAAATTTAGATTGAAAATTGCTTCTAAAACTTGTAAAACACAGCACAATGTACTAAAAGATCGGTTATAACTCGGTTATGTCAGACTTATTACTAGGGTGGTAGCCGGAATAAGGACGAAATAGCATTAGTATGAATACTTATTACGAAGTTATACTAGGTTTCATTTATTACGTGTTTATTTGTATGATTTTTCCTTATTCTTAGTTTATTCTTTTCATAAAATGTTATAACTCGTTTATTTGTACGGCTGCTAAGATATTGGAAGGTACGCAGGACGAGGGGTGTGTATGTCGCAGTCGGATTGTATAATTCGCCGTATTACAAACGGCCGGCATTTTGTAATATGCCGAAAATTCGTAATCAGAAATTTTTGGTTTGGATAAGGGGGTGGGTTAGGTTAGGTTCGTGCTTTTTAAAACTACACAGAAATAGGAGCCCCTGTCGGATTATACAATCCGACTGCGACATGTACACGGGGACAGCGGGACGAGGGGACTGATTACTTACCAAATGAAAATTTGATTTGATTGAATATAAGTTGATTTAAGAAATGTTAATTAGTAAGATAATATGAACATACATATTAAACACTTGACCGTAATTTGAAGCTTACTTATTGAGAAGGCACCTAGCTTTTTCCGCCTATTTTCCCTCTCTTTCTCGTTGTATGTATGCTATCTCTCTCGCACACGGCACACCTCCCACCAGGTGGCGCGGCGCACGATAATGTGCAGGCGCTAAATCTTGTTCATTGGCGTCTAGCTTCCGCCGCGAGAAGGTTGTCTACAAGACTACAACCTTGGTGCTATTAAGTATTAAGTATTGCATATTGCAAGTGCTAAAAGTGTGAAAAAGTGTATCCCGTCGGATGGGTACAGTGAGTTATTTTTACATCTATTCTAATGATATTTTACTTAAAAATGAGTAAAAATCTTTTAAATCAACGGTATATCCGTTGGACTTTATTTAAAATGCTGAGGTTTTTTAATGAATCCTACAGCAATAGTTTATTTTTCAATATGCTTTAAATACTTAATAGCATGTATAAAGATATTTAAAATTAACGATACAGCCGTTACATTTTACGTGAAATAGTAACTTTTCTTTTGAAATATTTTATAATGCAATATATACTAATGAATATTTGAATTTCTAATACTGTGAGTAAAGCTATTTTAACGGATTTACCCTTCGGCTTTACTCGAATCGTTAATATTACTTTTGTGATTATTTGATATTGACTAGATTATATCAAATACCCTCTCTTTTATATAGATATTTTTATTTTATTTCATTTTTAATGTGTTTTTATTACAAGGTTACAAGTGAATATTATTAATAGTAGGTATGGATAAATCCAAGGCTGACGCCTATGAGCTAACCATAGGAGCTAACTCAAAGCTTAACAGGCATGCAATCCATTGCTCTACGACTTTATTACATTGTCGTTATCACTAGGAACGGTTCAGAGTTCCAATCATAGTTTATTACTAAAAATTATCGAACGAGATGAGTCAGCTCAAAGAGAAAATTATAAAGGTAAATTAAAACCAATATTTTCGCATTTTATATTTTTTTAACTGATTACTAATATACCAAATTGTTTCCTTAGGTATGATCAAAGTTGACAACCAAGTACCTGCGCATTCGACCGAATATGTTATCAAGCAAGAAGGTGTCAAGAAGAACCCTATCTACTACTCATTCTCCTCCCGTTACAAGTTGGCGTACCAACGTGAATTGGAATATTTCTTGGATGTTGTTCAATGTAAGTAAGTAATTTTCACAAGCAAGCATTCTGTTAATATTATTTTATCGTAGGATCTGTAAGACGTAATAATATATTATGTACATATTAACATTTGTTTACTTTCAGACGGAGCCCCTATTGATGTGAACAGCTGGCAAGTGTTGGCCGTGAGCAAGGTCGTAGCTGCGGCCGCGGAGAGCGCGCGCACTGGCGAGACTGTATATGTCGTGGCCATATCGTAGATTTGCTGATTTCATGAAATGGCCAACATAGTTTGATCAGATCGTTAAATCGTCAACGTTTCACGATTTGGTCATCGACATTTGGCCAGATCGTATAAAATATCTTAGAGTCCATAAAACATTAAAAAATTCAGAATATTTTAAGAACTTGTTTATTGTCATTTAAGTTAGTGCCGCGGTAGCGCCGGCGAATACCAGAAGCGAATGGTTTTTTCAATAGAAAACAGTTAGGTTAGGTTAGACTTTAATAAACAACGCACGAGCCGAGCGAGCAAAGCGAGCGTGCCGCGGCAGCGGCCGGCGAGTGCCAGAAGCGAATCGCTTTTTAAAAAAGAAACAAAAATGGTCGCATTTCGTGAAATGGCCATCCACGTTTGGCCAGATCGACGATCTGGCCAAATGTGGATGACCAAATCGTGAAACGTTGACGATTTAACGATCTGGCCAAACTTAATTGGCCATTTCATGAAATGAGCAAATCTACGATATGGCCACGACATATACATCGACTGGAGCAAAGATGAAATCCCCGCAGAATACTCGTAAATCTAAGACCTAGGCATTTCTGTGAAAATATGAATTCGTTATCCGACTAAGTTTAAATAAATGTATTTTATACAAATGTCTTGTTTTGTTTTATAGACCTACTTACATATTTTACCTGTATATATTTTTGCCAATATGTGAAGATTTAATATGACAGATTCAAGATAAAAAATAGAATGAAACGAAATATCAATTACATAGCATATACATATTTCGAGCGCAAGAGTTCAAATAATAAACTTTTTTGTCAAATTATCCAATTTAAGAAAAAATATGTTCATTGAAATTTAGCTAATTATACATAGTAGTATTGTTCAGTATAATTGTATTAATAGAATCAAAAATAAATATATTTATGTATGGATTATGGGTAAGACACTATAATGAAAGATCTCGTATCAATTTATAAGAATTATAGTCTTAAGAAGAAACAATACTTTCTAAGGAATTTGGGATAAAAGAGTTTTTACGGGCTCTGATACGGGGCCGAAATTAAACATGAATACTTGCTTTTACCTCTGACGTGGAACATTCCGCTCCAATACATTCACTTTGAACAGGAAAAGTTCGCGGGGATAATCTACCTTATAGCTATATCAAATTTTCTAAATATGTAATATATATGTTATGAAATCAATAAGGTTGTACAAAAATGAAAGGTTTTCATTTAATTTTATTTTTAAACTGACCTCGTGTTTATAACGACTCGTAAGTATACTAAATGCTATATGTAGAAAACATATTAAGTATACATATATTTTCATTTATTTTCTTTGAAAGTTTTTTTTATAACAAACATACATTACAATTTATAAATTTAGACACGATTAAAATGTACTCACTAAGTTATTCTTAATTTATTTTATCATTTCTTTGAATTTAGATTTCATACAACTCATTCAATAAAGCAACTATTAATATCTGATTGTTACGTTTTAAAAGCTTGAATGTATGTACATAATTATTTTAAATTTGTACAAATAGATTACCCAGTACCTAGTTCTGTAATGGTATATTGAGCCCGTAGCACAGAACTAGTACCTATCGTTACCCGTAGCCAGTTTTACAGTTTTACACAATACAAACAGAAATAATCATAAAAATTAAAAGTCTGAACGAACAGCTTTTGTAGTCTTTTATTATTTTCATAATTTTTAAATATTGTGTTAAATAATTTCTTGGTGAGTATGAGCATACAAAGAATAATTTTATATGTATAACTATTGTATTTGTTAATTTACATCTACTTTAAATTAATTTTACGATCTTTATTTCCCTAAAACTAAACTTTAATACACCGTTAAAAATTATAATATCATTCATTAACTAATAATCTATTATATAAAAATAAGTCGGGTTTTCCTTCCTGACGCTATAACTCCAGAACGCAAGAACCGATTTCCACGGTTTTGCATTCGTTGGAAAGGTCTCAGGCTCCGTGAGGTTTATAGCAAAGAAAAGATGTCTCTGGTGGCGAAACGGAGTTCGCCGGGTTTGCTAGTTACTTATAAACATCAATTGTTTAGGAAAAAACATTGGTTACATAACCAATATCATAAGCACTGGTAGTAGGTAGTAGTTATAAGATTATTAAATTAACAATTCCTTATCAATGTATACCTAATAGAGTAAGTGCGCCAATTATGGACTGGTTCCGTAATATGGACTACCTACATTTCTCGAAAACCATCAGTTGTAGGTAGGTATCGGTCTCCGAAAACTGAATTCCACCCCACCAGAGCCTCGCTAGTCGTTTGCCGTTGGGCAGAGAGCGCGCACGCATTAACGGCAGCCATTTTTCGTTTAAGTCATCGCGCGATGTAATTTTTTACCTAACTTCGTAAGCTCATAACTTCATAAAATATTACTGTTTGGAAAAGTGAGGGATTATACCAGGGGAAAGGTGAGTTGCTTTACAATCATTCATAATAAGTTGATATATCTAATAGTTTAAATATTTTTCTTAGCAACAATATTACCCTAAAAATGTATGTGTATTATAATATGGACCACCGGCATGTTTTGAATATGGACTAGTGGTCCATATTACAAACAGTTTTATTTTAATTTGATTGTTTAAGGATAACATCTACAAATACAGACAAACATGGGATAAAGAGGCAATGGCTAATGCAATTAAAGCACGTGTTTAAAGCAAGCAAGCGCGCGTTTGCATTATGCGGTTTTCGTGCCACATGGATAGTTAATAGACACGTCTTCGAAGATCATGGCTTTATTGACGAAGACCTTCCAGCAGTAGAGGGGCCTTCTAATGACCCAGCGCGCGATATAACGACACCAGTTGATATAATTCCTGATAACCCGATACCTCAGGCCTCAGCAAAGGGCTGTTGTACCTGAACCCGATAACTGCTTACCTGAGACAAAGGCTGTTGCATCTCCCACACCTTAATCTGTAATTGAACCATCACCCCAGACCCGTTGATGGACATCATGAAGCAAATGCAACAACCAGGAGTGTCAACACTGACTATGAATGATTCAATAGTTAGTCCCTCTAAATCATCTAAATCATATTTTTCGCCAAAAGGGTTTCAGCCTATACCGCATTTAAGAAAAACTGTCAGCAACAGAGGAAGAAAAACTACCAAGCCTACAATCTTGACATCTTTTTTTCAATAATTTTGTACCAAATTCACTATGGTCCATATTTAAAACCATGTGGTCCATATTTTGTACACTTTTTTCTAATGTACAATAATGACATATTTTAGAAAATGTTGATTATTTTTAAGATGCTAATGTTCCATAAGAATTCTAATATTTGATTTTGTTCCTAAATAACTATCGAACCTTGATTATTGATTAATCTTTATAATTCTGAGTTTTATTACAAAAAAACCTTATGGTGGTCCATAATTGGCGCACTTACTCTACTTATTATGCTTATCTTAATAAAAATATTTATTGAGATTTAAGATAAAGTTATATAAACAAAGCTATTGTCAGAAAAATATTTTGGCTAATTACTATACGAACTTTTGGTATTGTAATATTTACAGAAATAATAATAAATACTTATTTACAGTTTTTTATATTTATATTTTTCACAGACAATATAAAATTATTATGATATATATTGTGTGTGAATTTATTAACCGACTTCAAAAAAAAGGAGGAGGTTCTCAATTTGGCCCGTATATTTTCTTGTCTACAGTATCATTAATTATCCTGATTAGTAAAGGTTTTTCTGTAAATTCAATTTAAATATTCCGAAATACCACTTCAGTAAACTGTTTGTGATGCCCGAGTAGGGTAGGTAGGAACAAAATATATTTTAAACAAGCTGAATCCCGCAGCTTCACTGATAACAAAATGGAAAATGTGGATATAAAATATCTTTGAAGTTTGAACCTTTCATTAATTATTGAGAAATATATATTACCTAGATACTGTAAAATCGATTATTTTGGAAAAAAAGATTTAAAACAAATGAAATTATTAAATCGAATGCAAAAGACTAAAAAGTTTTATAAATGTCATCACTTTAATTACAATTAATTTAATGCATATTATACATTAAAATAATGTTGAACCAGTTTCAAATGTAGGTACGATGTTTTATACTCTATCACGAGCTTTTAGTATGATAGCAAGCACAGAACATTAAAAACAAATAGAAGTGCTATAATGTCATATCAAGAATACCAGTGTCGCCAAACCCACACATTTAAACCGATAGTTATACAGTACACTACAAGTAATCTATGCCTTTGATTGGACAGCAAAACTGACTTATGTTATAAATTCAGCATTTCAATATGTACCCTAACGCACCATGTTACGGTTTATTTTAGTATAATATCCCTAGGTATATTAGCTGTTTTGTTTCTCATTGCACAGAAATTCCAAATTCGAAAACATCCAGCTACTCCACAACAGAGGGCGTTAGTTTTCGATAGATATAAATTTGAAACGCAACACATAGAGATAAGGTTGAAATTTGTGTCACTCAACATTAATGACATTAACTTGATTTTTATCTGATGCTATGCCCTGAGGGATGTCAGCCTTGTTATCGATAATTCACAAATAAATATTTTTTGTGTATTTTTTTTTCTTTCTATTATATGAGTATAGTATAATGTGTCACATTTTGGAGTATGTTTATTACTAATAAGTACGTCTTTTTATATTATTATTATTATTAAATAAAAAACGGAATAGAATAGTATTAATCTATATTTACAAAATACAAACAGAAAATATGCATTATTTTAAATCTTGGAACTGCCGTAGGTTTGCTGTATCGGTGGCCTTTGTTAGACCGCTTAGTGCTGTTCGGCATCCAGTTAACTCGTCACGTTGCATTTATCCATTTCTCTTTTAAATTAGCCTCTTTGGGAAATCTATAAATAAATTGGACAAATGAAAGCTAAGGAAAAATAAAATAAAATTTAATATTTATAATGTTTGTCTTTTCTAAAGTATCGATACTGTCGATATGCGCCACAAGCATCACTAAAGCGACATTCGTTTGTTTATTGCAATAATATTCCAGAAATTCTTGTTTGCTGTTCAATCTATAAATAGTACTAATTTTTTACGGATTAAGGTTCATTCTGACTAGATATTTGTATACAATTTTGACAAATTACAAGCGAAGTTATAACATAAAATATTATATGTAAAATAAATAAAAATAAGACTTACCGATGGTATAAAATGCCTCCATTGCTGATATTATTTCGTCTGCTATCATTTTTGCACTCTAATACCGAACAACACGTCCTAATTAATGAATAAATATGGAAAAAAGGTTTGACAGCTGACAACCGACTCGAATATTTTTCTGCGCACAACTGAGAGCAAGTTAGGTGATCTTACCTTACAAGTGACACGTGGGCCACGCCCACATCACACTTCTATCTACTTTACTGTTCTGTGATAGCAAGCCAGCAAATCCTACTAATTAGGTAAGTATATTTAAAAATATAAAATATGTAAGATGCAAAAGGGTTTTACATACTCTAAGGGTTTTCCACGATCCAAATACTTGCAACATTTAATTTCCCCAATATTTACCATACAAAAATAGTAAGTATTTCGATATATTAATCCACACCATAGACATGAGATTAACTTGAATATAATCATTAGGTATATGATCTTTGGAATCACTTGGTGTATCACTACATAGTATAAAACAAAGTCGCTTTCTCTGTCCCTATGTCCCTATGTCCTTATGTCCCTATGTCCCTTTGTACGCTTAAATCTTTGAAAATACGAAACGGATTTTGATGCGGTTTTTTTTAATAGATAGAGTGATTCAAGAGGAAGGTTTATATGTATAATAACATCAATTAAATAGTGGAGTAGTACTGTTATTTTTGAGGTTTCTAATGTGATGTCGTAAAAAATTACATTTTTTCCGCTTACATTGCAAACGCAGGCTGAACCCTTCGAGTTTTATCAAAATAATGTACTAAGTATTATACACATTGAAAAGGTCTACAGAAAAGTCCGCGATGGTATATGTCTATCTCTTATGGATAACCCACAATAACTTTTTTTTGTCATTTACATTTTACGACAAATAATGGCTAATTTTCGAAGCGATTTGAACCAATACAGCATTAATCCTTAACCAATTAAATACCTTGAATACATTGTTCATTTAATATAGATCTATATGGCCCTTTACACCGTATGATTTAAGTGAATATTTTCGAAGATATTACAGATTTAAAAATTGCGGGACGTAGCCTTTGCGGCGGTACCGGCCGGCGCGGCCGCCCGGCTATATATTTTATACCCGTGCGAAGCCGGAGCGGGCCTCTATGTTTTTATATACAACGTTCACAGTTTTTCTGTAGAGTATATTTAGTATCAGCATTGCACCCGTGCGAAGCCGGGGCGGGTCGCTAGTAATTACATAATTAACTCATAATAATTTTACTAATGTTACCATGTCTCTATATTGATCTTGACCCTCGTCATTCGACGTCCACTGATTGGAAGGTTTTATCTAATATTAACTGTCAATTAACAATAAACACCCCACAAAAGGTTACGGGGAGTCACAGATAATCTTCCACTTACGTAAATAATACATTGTTTATTTCCCAATATGATCTGTCACCATATGTTTTAAAATTTTAACCGACATAGGTGGTTACGAAAACGCAACAATAATTACATATTTAGTTCGAATGTGAATTCTAAAAATAGACTCAGACTGCAGACATAGAAACACATATCTACTAATAATCGTGGATACTTTTAAACTTGGAACTATTGCTTAGGTATCAAATAATATAAAAGAAAGCGACTAAATCTTTTAGTTACTTACCTATATTGTTTTTAAAAACATTTTCCTAAAAAAATTACAAAGATATTTAATAATATTATTTAATAAAACAAAACACGTGTAACAATCAAGCAAATTGTTTTGATTGCCTGTAGCATGTGATTCCAGAACAGAAGGCCATTTAAATTAATATATCATTTTTCATTCAGAACAATTATATTTTTGTTGTCAGTTCTAAGAATAGATTTAGTTTTTGACTTACATATGTAACCGCGACCATCCGCTAAACACGTAAAAATGTATGTTATGTGCCATCTCATAAATCATAATTTTATTATTTGGCATGGCCAAATTACATTGCTGACCAAGTTGAAAATAAATTACATGTTAAAAATACTGTTTTTGTTTTCTTTAAACTAGTTTAGTGTACAGAGGCTGGGGTCTTCAAATTAAATACTGTATGTTCTGAACTACTTTATTATATTTATACATTTATACTTTATTAACGTTAGCTTAGTTAGGCGAGTGGCAGACGACTGGCTCTCGCAGGAGTGTCGTCATTCGCCGCGCTACAAACCGCTGAATTTACGATATTTGATTACTGTGAATACACACATTACTGTGACACACACTACATACACCCCCTTCTAAAAAAAAAAAAAAAAATGATTTACATAACTGACAAATATCAAAAAAAAAATATATATATTAGCAAACATTAACATTTGGGAGTCTATGCTGTGGCGTGATTCGCTCCGTTTTGAGCGATAACAATTTCTTCATCTTTCTTTTCAACCGAATATGTTTTTCCCATTTTGTTAAATATTGTTTGATGCTGATAACTTTAAAGTTTAACTTTGTGAAATGAGCCGACACTCAAATTTATATATTATTAATATAATTAACTGGTTGAGCCGAGATTTGAAATAAAATGAATACAAATATTCCTAACAACTACTTATAACATTAATATGTGCTGAGATGACATTACGCAACCTTCGCGTGCCTTCTTGCTTACAAAAATGCCAATGCACCATTAACCTAGTTACAGTCCAAAAATCTTACAGGTCTTTTAATTATTCTGCCACTACGTGATTTCTGTAAAGGCGTGCACACATTAGCCTCTCTATGCTGATCTAATCTACTGTCATGTCTAACTTCGTTTTCTTCTAAAATATATGCAGGCTTAAGTCTATCAATCGACACATTACACTCTCTATTATCAATTAATATTTTAAAAACTTTACTATTTCTTTCTAAAACTTTATATGGTCCGCTGTACGGAGGCGTTAGCGGTCTCCGTACCGCGTCCACTCTTAGAAAAACATGTGAACAGGAATTTAGATCAGCATGCACAAAAGTACTATTACTATTTTTACATGCCCTTTTTATGGGCTTAATTTTGTTCAAAGTGTCTCTTAATTTAGTTATAAATGAATGTGGATTATCAATTTTCGTACTTTTATCCGAACAAAATTCTCCCGGCAACCTTAAACAATGACCCAGAGCAAATTCCGCCGCGCTGATATTATCAGTGTCCGCTTGACAAGCTGCTCTCAATCCTAACATGACCGTAGGTAGTTCTACTAACCATGATAGATTATTGTTCAATCTAGCCACCAGAGCCGACTTCAAGGACCTATGCCACCTTTCTATCTTACCGTTACACTGCGGGTGGTACGGGGTAGTTCTCGTTTTTTGAATACCTAATAATTTCATTAAATCTGTAAACAATTCGCTTTCAAACTGTCTACCTTGATCGGTGGTAATAACTTTAGGACAACCGAAGCGACAAATCCATCCTTCATAAACTGCTCTAGCTACCGACTCCGCAGTCATGTCCTTCACAGGGCAAATCTCAGGCCACCGCGTTAATCTGTCGATCATAGTGACGCAATAACGGAAACCGTGCTCGGTTTCCGGTAAAGGTCCTATCAGATCCACGTGCAAATGTTCAAAACGCTCGCTATTGTTAAAATCGCTAAGTTTTGAAACAGTGTGCCTGTAGAATCGCACCAAGCCGAAATAGCGGGTGGCTTCTACTACATTAGGAAAAATTACGTTAACACAAAATATCGATGTTCAGAAATAGTGAGCAGCAAAAACAATGCACCACGTACCTTTGAGATGCTGCAGCACTCGATGAATTTACGCCCAATTATCCGATGCGATACACGTGTTTCAATGGCCGCCGCGCGCGCACAGCAGAGGAGCGGCTCGATCGAAGGCGGAAGTACAAGTGTCGACCACAGATTAAGGTCTCGACTGTCGTGGTGCATGACAGTTGCAAAATAATTTGACAACCTTTGTTTGCATACTCTGTGCCAAACATCGATAATAGACACCACGATCAATTACACGGTAACGAAACATCCCGCCCACCAAAATGCCTATGGTATTTTCTGGTCAGACGATAAATAGAACATAATGGGAACGAGAACGATAAAATGATCCGTATAATTATTGATGATACTTATTGATTACGATAAAAACTAGTTACCTAACGAATTGATTCTGTATAACACGATAGATGTTACACAGACACGATATCTTATTACTAACGATAACTTAATGTCTAGATACCTTACGATACTAAAAAAAAGATAAACGATTTAAGCTAGTCCTCGATTGGTAGAGGGCATAACTTAACCAACGGTCTTTGAATTATATGATTTTTCGCTGTTTTAACTACTGCTATCCGAGCGACACCATCAGAACCGGGTAAAAGATCCACTACTCTGGCAAGAGACCATTGTAGTGGCGCACGATTTTCATCCTTAATTATCACCATTGAGCCTATCTGAAGCGGTTTAGAATCTTTGGTCCATTTGGCGCGTTGTGTTAGTGAGTTAAGATACTCGTGTTTCCATTTGGACCAAAAACTCTGGTGAAATGATTGTAACAACTGCCACCGATGAAGCCGACTTATATTAACATTTGATAAATCTTCATCAGGGACAGCTGTCAAAGGCTCTAAGGTAAGGAAATGGCCTGGAGTTAAGACCGATAGATCATTTGGATCCGAACTGATTGCACAAAGCGGTCGCGAATTTAATACTGCTTCGATTTGCACGAAAAGCGTTGTAAGTTCTTCAAACGTAAGAACTTGATCACCAACTACACGAAGTAAATGAGATTTAGCCGCCTTGATTTGAATTTCCCATACACCACCGAAATGAGGAGCTGATGGAGGATTAAACTTAAATTCAATCTTTTCTAAACTAGAAGCCTGACGCATAAGAGACGATAATTGATTTCTTGCACCGATAAAATTTGTTCCACAATCCGCGTGTATCA
This sequence comes from Colias behrii, assembly GCA_029959065.1. Taxonomy (NCBI): domain Eukaryota; kingdom Metazoa; phylum Arthropoda; class Insecta; order Lepidoptera; family Pieridae; genus Colias; species Colias behrii. The sequence continues at coordinate 6,034,932 of JARWMC010000005.1, read as the reverse complement.
CGTTACATCGACCACGGCGTGCCACGAAGCGTCGTAACGCAGCTATAAATGCGTCAGTTGACAGTGTAGACACCACCTCGAGGTGTACTGCTTTTGTTGTAAGACAAATAAAAAGACAGAGATAAGCCTTTTCAATCTTAGCACCTCGATGTGGGCCTAATTTAATACGAAACGGTCCGCCGAAATCGACGCCTACTATAGAAAATGGTTTGACTTGATTAACACGGTATGACGGTAAATCACTCATAAACGGTTGTAATGGCTTCGGATTAGTTCGATAGCATTGTATACATTTGCTTAAACGATTGCGTACAGTACGTTTTGCCGATATGATCCAAAATTGTTGAAGAAGTAAGAAATGCGTAGTATTGATGCCCGGATGCAAGTAGTTACGATGAATGTTGTCGATAACTAAAAACGTTAATGGATGATCAGACGGTAGAAAGGCTGGATGCCTTTGTTCGTATTCTAAACCTGCGCGTGAAATTCTACCGCCCACCCTGAGAATACCTAATCGATCGATAAATGGATTGAGTTTTCGAAAAGGTTTTGATAAAGGATTAGCAATTTCGTTCGAAAAGACTTGACTCTGTACGTGTTTAACGATTTTTAATAATGCGTTGTGCCTTTCAACGTTATTAATGAAATTATTACGATTAGCTTGAGCTGGGTTTCTAGAGTTATTGATAAAACGATATACAAATGCCAAAATGTTAACGATTGTTTGAAATGATGAATAACGATTAAGTAAAGAGTCAATTATTGTTGGTTCGATTGGAGCTCTCTCTTCAGCGGAAAGAGCTACCTTACGTTGCTCCTGCTCCATAGCGTCCTTCTCCTCATTTGATGTGATAACTGTATCCGTAGGCCAAGTATCACTACCTTGGGCTAACCAGCACGGTCCCGCCCACCATAAGGCATTGTGCACAAGCTCACTTGGAAATAAACCTCGCGAACACAAATCAGCAGGATTATCACCTGAGGATACATGATGCCACCAGTCTGTAGGGGTGATATCCTGTATGTGACTGACACGATTCGCGACAAATGTTGTCCAACGCGAAGAATGAGAACGCAGCCAAGACAAAACGATAGTTGAGTCAGACCACAAACATACAGAATCAATATGAATACGAGAAAGATACGTATCTTTTACAAACTTGTAAAGATCTGATAGAAGAACTGCAGCACAGAGCTCGAGTCGTGGTAACGATGTATGTTTAAGAGGTGCAACTCGAGCCTTAGAGCAAACGAAGAAAACATGAATATTACCAACAGCATCTGTAACACGTAAATAGATGACAGCTCCGTATGCAAGAGTAGAACTGTCACAAAACCCATGTAGCTCATACGATACAGCATCCGTGCAGGTAAGTTGCCGAGGAATTAGAAGCTCACTCAAGAGATTAAGTTGAGTGCGATGTTTGTTCCATGTATTGATGATCTCGTTAGGCGGCGTTTGGTCCCATCCAACGCCGAGAATCCACAACTTCTGAATTAAACATTTTGACTGAATTGTGATGGGAGATAGAAAACCTAACGGATCGAAAACCCTAGCGACTTCACTAAGGATTGAACGCTTAGTACATGGCCGATAAGTAGATTCAATTTCGAAAACGAACGTATCTGTGGATGGATTCCATTTAAGACCTAATACCTTAAGAATTTGATTATCAGAATTGTCTAACGATACGGATCCAGTCAAACAACTATCACTGGGTAGATCTGACAATAACTGCGGTTTGTTACTAGCCCACTTCCTAAGTTCAAACTGTCCACACTTAAAAAGTTTAATAATCTGCGACTTTGCTTCCTGAGCGACCTCTAACGATGAAAATCCGGTCGTGACGTCATCACAATAAACATCAGACAGTAGTACTCGTTTTGCGAGTGGATAAGAATCTCCCTCATCTTCAGCAAGCTGTCGAAGCGTACGGCAAGCGAGAAACGGAGACGAAGCTAATCCATATGTGACTGTATTTAAACGATATTCTAAGAGGGGCTCATCAGGAGAACTCCTCCAGAAAATGCGTTGGTAATCACGATGTTCGTGCGCTACTACAATCTGTCTAAACATTTGTCGAGCATCAGCCATGAAGACAACGTTGTGTTCCCTAAAGCGTAAAAGTAAATTTAAAATATTCGGTTGTAGCTTTGGGCCGATAAGTTGTGTGTCATTCAGTGACTTAGAATGCATATCCTTCGCAGAAGCGTCGAATACAACGCGGAGGCGTGTGGTCGCAGAGTCAGGGCGTAGAACGCAATGATGAGGTATGTAGTATTTTCCTGTACCAACTTGTGCTACAGGAACCACTGTCATGTGACCACTTTCGATGTAATCAGACATAAAGTCGACATATTGCGATTTTAACAAGGCATCACGTGACAACCTACGTTCAATAGCATAGAACCTACGCAAAGCAACTTCGCGAAAGCCCTCAAATGTAGGTTCTGAATTATTCTTAAATGGAATACGAACAATATAACGCCCAGATTGATCACGTGAGTGTTCATTAACGAATTTACGTTCGCATAATAACTCATCTGGAGTCAGCATTGAAGTTTGCGGTACTGAATCTAATTCCCAAAAACGTTGAACTAATGAGTTTAAATCATTATTGATTACAGGCAACGTCTGCAACAGACTACTACATGAAATATTAGTTTTACCTAGAAGTAGCCAACCAAAGATTGAATTAAACGCGGTAGGTTGGTTGACACCTCCCTTGATATGTTGATTAAGAACAGAGTCAGCGAATACATCAGCAGCAAGCAAAATGTCAATGGGACCAGGTATATCGAAACCAGGGTCCGCTAACGGCAACGATTTAATATGGGACCAACTCGATGAATTAAGTTGAGCGATAGGTTGATCGCCACATATTTTAGATATGACGTGCATATCCAAGTTAAATAGAATTCGACCGTTAGTGCCGATAGAACAAGTGACGTCACCAATAATAGGTGCATCCGCTTGCCCTATGCCACTAACTGCCGCGGTTGTTGAAGCCGGCGTTAAATTTAAAAGTTTTACTGCTGATTCTGTTATGAAATTGCTCTGACTGCCCGTATCATACAGGGCACGAAACGATTGCATATTACCTGAAGCATCCTTAACCTGAACGATAGCTGTGGCTAACAGCACTGTATGATTCGTATGTGACCTTGACACCAGCGACGACCCGATTTGATTTGATTCGATTTTAGTGTTATGATCGCGATGGAGTAAGGTGTGATGTTTACGCTTACACATACGACACGAAAAAATAGATTTGCAATTTTTTAATTGATGTGATGGCTTCAGGCAATTAAAGCACCAATTTTTTTGAGTGGCAATAGCCATACGATCGTCAATCGATTTACTAATAAAATCTTGACAAGAAAAAATAGAATGCGACTTAAGGCAATACGCGCAGCTACTTGAATAAACTTTAGACTTATCGTTCGAATTACCTCTATTGTTCACAGCAACAAGTACATTTGAATTGACACGTTTCGTTGATTGATTTTGAATAGTCGGATGCTTTAAAGATTTATTCACACCAGAAAAATGTGTATCTCGTAATAAGGCTTCGCATTTAGAACGCAAAAAACCCCTTAATTGATCATAAGACGGCAACTCCACGTTAGAATATTTCTCCTCAAAATCGCGGCGTAAGTTCTTGTCTAATTTTGATAAAATATGGTAAACTAAAACAAAATCCCAACGATCTATCGGTAACTCAATAGATTTTAAGATATTTAAATTTTCATCGAATAAGTCGAGTGACTTTTGAAACTCAGTTGCGATGTTATGCATGAAGTTAGTGTTTAAAATATCTTGCCAACAAGTAAAAGCTAATGTTCGTTTACATTTATAGCGATTAATAAGAGCTTCATACGCGTCGCGATAATATTCATGAGTCATAGGGAACGCCTTAACCACCGATAACGCATCCCCGCTAAGAGAAGAAATTAAATAATGAAACTTTTCCGTGTCCGAAATTGACGTTGAGTTATGAATTAAAGAATTAAACGTATCATAAAACACAGGCCACTGCTTGATATTGCCCGAAAAATGTGGCAATGTAATTTTAGGTAAACGGATATTCGATGAATTGATGTTCGAGTTAATCGAATTATTTGTATCATGTTTAGTTAAACTAATATAAATAGACTGTATCTGAAAATATAATTCATCGAATTGTTCCTCAATTTCAGTTTCATTATCCGCGTCGTCCGACAGATCGAGTATATTAAAATGAGCATTTTCGAAATTTGAAACGATTTGTTTAATTTCCTGATGATACGATAAAAATAGGTCGTATTGTGAACGATCACTCAAAGCTGCATTACCTATTTCTAACGCCTTCGATAATCTTTTAAGCGCTATAGTACGTTTTCTACGCAATGTCGATAAGTCCTTAGTCGTATAATATTCATCCACCGATTTAGATTTTGATTTTTTCAAAGAACCTAACTTCCGAGTTGTTGTTGTTTTAGTAAATAAAGACATCTTGTTAAATTTAAATTTAAATATCGAATAAACAAAATGTAAAAACGTTTATAAACAAACAGTCAAATAACAAAGTTAATCTTCGATGTAATTTTTCAAACAATGAAATAAAACGAAACAATGAAATTATTATTTCACCTTTACGCATATGAAGTTAAGGATGAAAATCGCGTGAAACGGTAATGTGAATGAATACAGATTATAACTTACAATAACAAGTTACAATGATGATGCGCTGCGCGAGCCGCTGGAATGTTCGACGTACGAATAATTGTCAATTTACCCCCGAGTTTTAATATAAAATGAAATTATTTTATATTACGATTTAACCTAATATTACGTTTTAATATTAGTTATGTAGTTAGGATAAACTGTAACGTGAATGAATTATGTTTTGGAATGTGAAATTACTATAGGCCTGTGTAAAATTAAGCACCGATGAGATATGTGATTGCTTAACTAGTTCCTACAATAATTAAACACTTTTGACTTGTACTTCTGAATATGTATTAAGTTTTAGAATATGAAATTGTTTTAAGCCGATTGAATTTAAGCACCGACAAAATAAGTGTTTGCTTAAATAGATCTTATAACAACTTCCTACTTTGTTAAACAAAGAACCTAATACGAACGGAATTGAATTTGATTTTAGATTATGAATTACGTGTGACCAGTAATACCATAAGCTTTTGAATATGATAATTGATACGCAAATTCCCTGGTTTCGGCACCAGAAATAATGTAGAATCGCACCAAGCCGAAATAGCGGGTGGCTTCTACTACATTAGGAAAAATTACGTTAACACAAAATATCGATGTTCAGAAATAGTGAGCAGCAAAAACAATGCACCACGTACCTTTGAGATGCTGCAGCACTCGATGAATTTACGCCCAATTATCCGATGCGATACACGTGTTTCAATGGCCGCCGCGCGCGCACAGCAGAGGAGCGGCTCGATCGAAGGCGGAAGTACAAGTGTCGACCACAGATTAAGGTCTCGACTGTCGTGGTGCATGACAGTTGCAAAATAATTTGACAACCTTTGTTTGCATACTCTGTGCCAAACATCGATAATAGACACCACGATCAATTACACGGTAACGAAACAGTGCCTAAAAACCTTACTTCTCTGACACCTAACGCACGTCCTGGTCCAGGTCCCCACGTCCTTATTCATGCCTGGCCAAAAAACTTTTTTACTAACTAACGCACGCGATGCTCTAACTCCGGGATGAGAAACGTCATGAAATTTATTAAAAATACTTTTCCTAAACTGTGCTGGTATATACGGCCTAATATTCTGAGCTGATGTTTCACAATATATTTTAATATCGTCATTATTATCGAGCGCTAACTGTTTCCATTGCAATCTATCATTTGTTTTCATTAAATCCGCGAGCTCAGCGTCTGTCGCCTGTGCTCTCGCAACCTCCACGTATTCACTCGAACTAGGACATACGATACTCTCGATTCTCGATAACGCGTCGGCCACTTGATTTTCAGTGCCTTGAATATGTTGTATGTCGCTTGTAAATTCGCTGATATACAACAATTGACGCGCTCGCCTAGGTAACTCTTTATTAGAACTTAATTTACTTAAAGCAAAAGTGAGAGGTTTATGGTCCGTGTAAACTGTTAAATTTCTACCTTCGATTAAATCCCTAAAGTAAACTATTCCTGAATAAATCGCTAAAAGCTCTTTGTCATATGTGGAGTACTTCTTTTGCGGTTCCGATAATCTTTTTGAAAAATATCCTAAAGGTTTCCAAGAATTTCCTTCCCACTGATTTAACACTGCCCCTATACTAAAATCTGACGCGTCGGTCATTAACCCTAATTTGGCACTAGATATTGGATGCGAAATAGTAACGGCATTTTTTAAATTTTCTTTACACACTTCAAATGCACTATTCGCCTCGTCTGTCCAATCTATACGCGTCTTATCTCGTTTTTTAGCCCCGTGTAAATACCTATCTAAAACTCCCTGAACTCGGGCAGCGTTAGGAATATGATTTCTGTAGAAATTTAACATGCCCAAAAATCTACGTAATTGTTCTACTGTCTCTGGTTTCGGATATGACTCGATAGCTTTTACTTTTTCCGGCATCGGACTTATGCCTTTTTCTGAAACTAAATAGCCTAAAAATTCTATAGAGGGCTGTCCAAAAACACATTTACTTAAATTAATAGACATTTTATATTTACTCAACCTCTCAAATATTAATCGTAAATGTTCTCTGTGTATATCGGGGTTATCCGATCCTATGATGACGTCATCTATGTAACCGAACACGACTGACTGACCTTTGCCCCCTGTATAGTCGCTGCCATAATTCAATTGTTCTATGCCTCGTAAAACTGTATTATTGATAAATCTTTGAAATGTTTGTGCCGCGTTACGCAGGCCAAACGTCATTCTTGGGAATTCAAAAAGCCCAAATGGCGTAATAATGGCTGTTTTTTTAATGTCGTCTGGATTAATACCTATAAAATGATACGCTCTACAAATATCTAACTTTGAAAAAAAATTCTTATTATGTAACCCATACGTAAAATCTTGTACCCTAGGTATCGGATAACGATCTGGCTTTGTAATTGCGTTTAACATCCTGTAGTCCCCGCAGGGTCGGATACCACCATCCTTTTTAGGTACAATATGTAAAGGACTGGCCCACTCACTATTTGAAGGTCTACATATGCCTAGCTCTTGCATCAATTGGAATTCCTTTTTGACCCTATCGTACCTGTCGGCCGGTAACCTCCTGGCACGCGCGTGCACAGGTGGTCCAGTAGTCTCGATGTGATGATACACGGAATGCTCTGGGACATCCTTGAAGGCTGGCGGGCGCGTGATGTCCTGAAATTGTTCCAGTAAATCCGCGTAAGGATGGTTGCTATTTATACTTTTAATAGTGCCGAAAAAATGTGTACTTTTAATTCCACAGACATTTAAACTGGTAACTGAATCGATTAACTTATTATTATACAAATCTACATTTAATTTAAAATTCTTCAAAAAATCGGCACCTATAATCGGCTGTTTTACATCACATACGACAAAAGGCCATTTAAATGACCGTCTTAGGCCTAACGATAACTCTAAATTACATATTCCATAACATTTAATTTCGCTGTCATTTGCAGCATACAACTTTAGATCGACTTTTTCGATAGGCTTTCTAACACACCACTTTGGAATGACGGAAATGTTAGCGCCTGTATCGATCAAAAAACTATATTTCGTTAAATTATCTCTGATTAATAAACGATGGCTTTTGGTTACCTGACCTTGAGTACATCCGTCCACCGCGCCCGCATGTACTCCGTCTAGTTTCCCGACTGCTTGGCTCGCCACGCGCAGGGTTGCTCGCAGCGGCTAGGTCTCGATCTGTACCGAAAGTGAAAACGGCACAGCCAGTCCGGGTCTCCAGGTGCTCTTCTCGGCCGCGATGTCGATCTTCTCCTGAAGTCGGTCCGTCTGTCGTTGCTCCTAGAGCGCCCGCGACCCCTCAGTTCGGCGCGGAGCGCTGCAACCTCCAGCTCCAATCTGCTCATCTTCTCGTCCGGCTGCTCATCTGTTTCCTTCTTGCATGACACGGCTGCCACATCCCCGACGTTGGTGTATTCGGTAATCTTGTCTGCCATGGCCGCCAGCTTGTCCAGAGACTGATCTTCACAAACCGCCATGACTGCTCGAACTGATGACGGCATTTTCGACAACCACAGGCTCTTGAGTGTGTTGTCTGCAATTTGTGCGCTTCGACCCAGATCCTTCATGTACCTTAAAAACTGGGAGGGTCTTTGTGAACCCAACTCCAGCTCCGACACCAACTTATGCATTTGTCTTTCGGCACTCTCTTCATAAACCTGCAGCAGCCTCTCCTTAAGCGCCGTATACCTGTCCTGGGCGGGTGGTGACATCACGAGGTCACTGACCTGCTGAATGGCCTCTTTTCCGAGTTTCGATATGACCAGGTTGAATTTGGTCTCTTCCCCCTGCTTCTGTGGGGCCATCACAGACTCGAACTGTGCGAACCATAACCTTGGCAAGTCTGTCCAAAATTCCGGTAGCTTGGTGGACACGCTTATCGATGCCAACGCCGCGCCTGACGCCCCTTCCTTGATCTCCGTGTCTGATGCTGCTGTTTTATTCATTTTGATTGCCGATGAGCTGATGAGCCGCCTGCCGCTGTAGTCGCCACGTGTCACGCGTACTCTTCGATTGCGTCACGCTAACTTCCTGTCGCCGTGCCGCGTGGAATTTGATCTCGAACAAAAACTTGCCCCACAGCCAATGTCACTATTTACGCCGATTTTTGATCACGTCGGGGTCACCAGTTTAGTGTACAGAGGCTGGGGTCTTCAAATTAAATACTGTATGTTCTGAACTACTTTATTATATTTATACATTTATACTTTATTAACGTTAGCTTAGTTAGGCGAGTGGCAGACGACTGGCTCTCGCAGGAGAGTCGTCATTCGCCGCGCTACAAACCGCTGAATTTACGATATTTGATTACTGTGAATACACACATTACTGTGACACACACTACACTAGGGAGGTATAGAATAAAACAATATTAACTATTTCAACGAAGACAATAGGCACCGACTAGTCCTAATAGGTGACGCAAATTTTACACTTCTTACTTCCATGACTTCATATTCATTGGCCTCAATTACAGGTGATACATTTTCAATAATATTTACTCACCTTACGTTTCTAAAAACAATGAACGTTAGTAAATAAACATTATTTTAAACCTTTATAAAATTCTCGTACATTTCATTCGAAACGACGGTTTTGTAAAATAAATATTATAATCCTATCATGGAAAGAGTATTTGGATAAAAAATAATGACACTATTATATCAGAGCGGCATTTGCGCGCATATCATTTTATGACCTCAAGAATTCATGATTTTATTAATCTGTTGGGTTATCTGCTACTATTGAATCGATGTTGATATAAGGCCGCCAAGTTGATGTTTTAATTTAGTTGGAGCTACAATTAGCTCGCGATCGAAACTCTCCGACACCCAGTAGGTAAGCATAATATGCCACGAAAACCTTTCTATATCCCCCTTTACAAACATTTAATTGCGAATGTTTAGATATGAAAAAAGTCAAACTACCACCTATGAAACAAATTTATTTAGATTTTTCTTAATACATAACATAAAATAACAAAAATACGACAAGAAAAAATGTTACAAATAAAAACCGAGCTTTATTTGTATACCATATTTTAGTATTAGGGATAATAATAGATGTGAGTACATACATCAACTCAATTAGAAGTTCCAATTATATTTATTACAAGTTTTTTTCTTCAATATTATTTTTCAGGATAAATTAGATAAAATGGCTACAAAAAAGTTCTTTGGTGAATCTCCTTATAAGGTAGCTAAGAAAACCCACCCCGAATCCGACTGGCTATTCACAGAGTAAATATTTTTATTCTATTTTTTGCGATCATATTGCCTTAAGACGAATTCAATTATAAATTATCTTGCCATTTCAGCTACATCAACAAAGTTAACTTAGTGTCTGACAAACCAAAAAACAAGGCGCCAGTTGTTGCAGCTATCTTTGGTCTCGGTCGTGCTGGTTCCATTCATCTGTCCAACATCATTCGTAACCCACGTGTCGTCTTGAAATACATTGTGGATGACTGCAAAGACAAATTCGCTGACTTGAAAAAATACTGGAATCTTAGTGATGATGTTGCCTTCTTAACCTCGAAGGAAGCCGACAAAGTGTACAAAGACAAATCGTAAGTCAAACTAAAATCGTAATTTGAACTTAGATATGACAAAAATTTAAATTTGACTGAAATGCTTAAAATTCTATAATGTCGTTGTAGAGTTACCGCAGTTTTCATTGGCTCTCCAACATACACACACCACGATATTGTTGTAAACTCCATCGCCAATAACAAAGATGTATTTTGTGAGAAGCCCATTGCGGAAAGCATCGAAGAAACCAAGAAATGCTACGATGCCGCTAAAGCCAAGGGTCGCGTCTTGTATGCGGCTTTCAACAGAAGATTCGATCCCGCCTATAGGAATTTGAAGAACAAGGTCAGGGAAGGAGAAGTTGGACACGTTCAAGTATTGAGGGTTACAGCGAGAGATTCACCCCTACCTTCCATCGAATACTTGAAGAACTCAGGTATCAACACGTTCAATTCTATCAAGAAAAAAAAATAGCTTGAAGCGTTAAATAAAATAGTACTTTGTTAATATATTTGTATATTTTTAGGTGGCGTGTTCCACGATTGTCTCGTGCATGACTTTGACATGGCCTGCTGGGTGTTGGGAGAGTTACCAAACAAAGTGCAAGCAACAGCCTCAGCCCTTATCCCAGAAATTAAAGCTATTAATGACTTCGACAACGTTGCTTTCCTCCTAAGTTTCCCATCTGGAGCTATCGCTATCGGAGACAACAGCCGGTACTCAGCTTACGGATACGATCAAAGGCTTGAAGTATTTGGAAACAAAGGTAAACAGTTTTACATTGCATTTATATTTAATTCTATTCGTAAGATTTTAACGTAATGGTAATTGAATAACGACTTTGTTTACAGGTATGATTAAGGTAGACAACGAGAAACCCGCTCACTCAACAGACTTCGTTATTGGACAAGAGGGATACAAAACTAACCCCATTTACTACTCATTCCCATCTCGATTCAAGGTTTCCTATGAACGTGAGGTTGAACACTTCCTAGATGTCATACAATGTGAGTATATTTAATACAGTTTTGATTTTTAAATTTTAAGAACTAAATATCATTTCTAAATTTCTTGTCACATTTTGTGTCACAGATGGAGTAGAACAAGATGTGACTAGCTGGCAGACTCTCGCCGTCAGCAAGATCGCTACCGCCGCTGAAGAGAGTGCACGCACCAACAAGGCCGTTGAGATTGACTGGAGCAAGGATGCCATTCCCGCTGTATACTCTTAAATTGAAAATTGGCCCCGATATATTATGATATTTTTAAATTAAATTCGCAAATAAATATGTATATATATATATATACATATATGTATTTAATTTTGTGTCCATCATTTCGAATGGTTAAAATATGAGTTTCTGTTATTTCTATTACCACTTTTTAAATACTTGACTTAATACTGAACCCTTTAATCATATTATATTTTATGTATCAATTGGAAATGTTGTTCCTTGAATGTTGTAATCTTGGTAATTTATCAGTAAATAGACTCTACATGATATCAGCTAGTTGCACTCAATACCTGTCTACTATTCGATATCCACTATTCGGTAATTGAACATGTGCATTGCAACGTTTGAACATGCAACGTTAAGGGGATTACTATGGTCAAAACCGAAAAACACCTTATACATATTGAATTTTGTTGAGGAAACTGTTGGTACGATTGTGTTAAAAAAATAGGGTAAAAGTGGGATAGATGCCGCACGGGGATAGATGCCCCATTTTCAAAAAACCTCACTTCCCAGAGTCGTGACTACGAATTAATGATTTAAATAGGAGCTCCTATCACCCTGCACCTCGGGTACGCATGAGCTGTTGTTTGGTGAAGATGTGTTTCGCTAGTGCGTGTAATAATATCCGCGGCGAACTTCACGAACACGTTAAAATTTAAAAAGGTTGATATTTGCCTTTGCATAACTTTATAAGTATTAATAAATTTCACTATATTTCTTATTATGTCTATACACTAGTTCATTAAGTACAAATCTAAGTGAAAATATTGGCTCATTTGTTTTTATTTAATAAAAAAAAAATACTGGGGCAGCTATCCTTATCAAAAATTATAGTTGCCCCTTTTTTTTCGAGGGATAGATGCCCTTAGGGGCCTCTAAGGGCATCCATCCCTCAATTCATATGTACATGTTATTATCGATAATCACAGGTACTGTTTATATTTTTACCTGATTGCGTCAGAGGTTTTCTCTATGTTAACCGATTTTACTCCTTTAATTTGCTTTTTTTTGTTATGTATACTTATTAATGATCTGCCCTTATACTGATTGTAGGAGAATCACGCCACGAAAATACAAAAGAAAAGAAGGAGTGCGAGCGCAAGTATATTCTTGGACAACAGAACAACTATGTTAACATGACATTTGCTGGTTTATCATATAAATTTTATTAGATTTCGCGTTTATAGAGTATGTAAGGCATCTATCCCACTCTGTAGGCATCTATCCTCCTTAGTATTTTCATGGTGGGGCAACTATCCAACTAGGTAGGCATCTATCCTCAAAAAAGGTGTTCTACAAAAATATTTATTACACATTATCTATAAATGTTAGGATAAAAAATATATATAGTAATTCAAAACAGATAATTAACCTAGCTATATTCATACAAAGTGTTCGTATAAGATTCATGTTTTTAAAATTATGAGGCTATTTCAAAAAGTGGGGCATCTATCCCACTTTTACCCTAAATGTGATACTCAAGGATATAATTAACAAAGTGTATTGTTTACTTTTCATTTTAGAACGGCCTAAACATAAAAAAAATACATACAAATCAACCCCTTTTTGAACATAAAACGCATTTTGTTAGGAATACGGCTACATATTTATACATGAAATTTATACCAAAAAATATGTTACGATATTTGTAATAACTTGTATTCTTTATTTTTTCAATTTTCATTATTATCGTTAAATTATCAAGAAAAAACTCGAAATTATAATAAAACCCACATAAAACCACCTCTTTTGCATATTTTCGACGAAAGTTGACGGTGTCAGTTCGACTCGGACGGGGGACTGTACGTGCGGTTTTTTTTGCAAAATAACGCTAAAATTCACCGAATTGAATGTTTTGTTAAATTAAACCAGATTGTAATAGGTATTTACATGAGCAGTTCATGAAACGAAAGTTAAAAATAGGTATGTAAAGATATAAAAATCTGTTTGTAAATTAGTTTTGTTTTTGAAAGGCGTCATTGAATATTATCCAGTGTCGATAATTTTTGACAGAAAAATATTATCAGAAAACACATACCTACAATAAAACAGTAACAAGACTTTCCCTGTGCCTTGAATGTTTAAAAAAAAAGATTAATTGCTGTTCTATCGTATATTTTAAGGGTCCAAAACAATCCATAGGCCGGGAGATACTGACACAAAATTTTGGGTCATTTGTAACAGGATGTCGATCCAACAGGGGTCTTAGTATGCAATGACAAAAAGAAAAATGATGGTCAGAACGCTGGTACCGGCGAACTAGTCGCGTGGGCGTTAGTCGAACTCGTCGGATAAATTACGGAAGTCAAAACACAAAAATTTTAGGATTTACCGATAGCCCATAAAAAAGAAGTAGGTGGTAGTGTCATGCCATACTTTTCCGGTGTGACTTACAGCCCACAATACCGATGTGAATGCGTTGATTAAAAAAAAAATCAACCATTTGTACCAGGCTAATTTTTGCACAGGTAATCATCGTCCAGTAGCCATGTACGAAAATCGCCATGCCATACTTATCAGACAGTTCCAAATGGTCGCCATACCGCCGAAAATCAGCAATATTTTTTTCGCTAAGCGATTTATGATATTGTATTGCATTTGGATATTTGGAAAGTATTTGATAAAATATTTAATGTGTCCATTATTATATTTGCCATACTTTTAATAGAGGGAAAAATAACTACGTTAAAAATAAAAAATAAAAAAGATTTTATATTATTAATTACTACATATTATTTAGATGTGCTATTTATTAAATAGGTTTGATGTCGGTGCACGGGCTTAATACTAAGTGCTTAGTGCTTGGCACTTTGTTGGCACCGACTTATTTTTTAACGTAGTTATTTTTATTTAATACTTTTAAGTGAATCAAAGTTACTTGCTACATTTCAATTAAGTCATCGAGATCAGACAAAAATGCTCATAAAATAAAAAGTACTTTGCCTATCCGAATAAAATTTTTATGGGACCAATTCGACACTATTCCGCATCAAACAAAAAAAGAATCACGTAAATCGGTTCAGAAACCTCGGAGTAATCGGTGTTCATACATAAAAAAAAAACATACCGGCCGAATTGATAACCTTTCTTTTGAAGTCGGTTAAAAATTTGTGCCATACTGCTACAAATCGTTCAAAATCCGAATAAAATCTTACAATGAAAAACTTTATTATACACATTCGCCTCCTCCCATAAGTAGGTATGGCATTATCACACTTCTGTTTATGATCATTCAGGAGCTGTTGAAAATAAAATTTAAGGTGGTACAAATCGTTTAGTAAAAAAAAAAAAAAAAAATGCTGATTTTCGGCGGTATGGCGACCATTTGGAACTGTCTGAAAAGTATGGCATGGCGATTTTCGTACATGGCTACTGGACGATGATTACCTGTGCTGTATAATTAGCCTGGTACAAATGGTTGAATTGTTTTTTTTTTTAATCATCGCATTCACGTCGGTATGGCGGGCTGTAAGTCACACCGGAAAAGTATGGCATGACACTACCGTCCTTCTTTTTTATGGGTTATCGGTAAATCCTAAATTTTTTGTGATACAGATCGTTTGACTTTCGTAATCCGTAGACTAACGCCCACGCGACTAGTCCGCCGGTACCAGCGTACTGACCATCATTTTTCTTTTTTCCATTGCGTACTAAGACCCCTGTAGAACCGCCATCCTGTTACAAATGACCCAAAATTTTGTGTCTGTATCTTCCTGCCTACTAAACATACACTATAATAAAATCGTAGGAAAGTCAAAACTGACATAAACGTATAGCAACATTTTTAACCGACGCCATTATAGGACGAAATTCTCAATTCAACTGAATTTTTTGTTGGTTCCGTTACCTCCACACTTTTAACTGGGTGAACCGATGATTTTATGATTCATAAAAATATAAAATATATAAAAATAATTCCTTTGCAGTGACTCTCCGAGGAAGAAAGAAATAGATTCGTGTTACAAATTTTAAAATCATACATAGTACATTTCCTTCGACAAGGTTTTCTGGTATTTATAATCTACCGCCTGACAACTTAACCTCCCCTCCAGTCGGTTAGTTGTCAGTCGATCGCTTACATTTTTTAAAGAGACGATCAGCGAGCCAATTGATCTTAAACAGCCGACCAGTGCGGTCTATAAGTGCCATAGCCGTGCCTTGTGATTTATTTAAGATTTAAGAAAACTATCAAGTGACTGTACCAAGTGAAGGAATAATAAAATATTAATTGTAACGAAGGCGTTTTTATTCTACAACCCAACATTCGGGATAATATAATAATCAAATAAGGCGTCATTATAAATATCATTATAAGAAAACGAAGGTTTTTTTCAATATTGTTTTTTTGTTAAATTTTTACTTCACGAAATATACTCTTCTGAAGACGTCAACTCTCTGGAAAATCTGTTTAATTAGAGGATTTTAATAAGATACTAGATATGTCGCAGTCATCTGGAGGAATCTGCTATTTGATTGAAGACTAGAGCGATTATTGAATGACCACATTTAATTGAATGACTAAAGAACAACTCGTCATCCAACAATATGCCGAACGTTCTATCCGGTCTGTTCAAAGGGCTATATTACGATTCGCTAACTAGTTGGACATCGTGAGTGATGCTTGTTAAATCAACGTTCGGCCTAGTCATCCAAACAAATATCAGATTTAATCAGATGACGGCGATGTCTTATAGACACAAATAATGGAAACAATGCTAAAAAACATAAATTTAAAATTACAACATCATAAAGAATAGATTTGATCGGAGCCCTCAGTGCGCGAGTCTGACTCGTACTGGGTCGGTTTTATTTCCTTCTCGAATACCTTTAATCTTCAACTGTACTATATTTTTCCTGTTGCCATAACATGGTGGTACTGATCTACACACGCCACATGCATTTTTTCCAAAGTCACAACAAAATAAATTATCTAAGTTTACGCCCTTATAAAACCAATTCCAAGTTGCCCAATTTCTTCCTTGCCCGCGCCAACATATGTAAGACTGTTTAACTATACCGTTGAACATTGTAATAGACCATAGATATCGACACAATTAACACTGTATTCTTTGAACGGAAGGTATGACCCATATCAGTCATAGCTATGGGCCCATGGGCGTAGCCACGGTGGGGCAGGGTGGGGCGCTTGACCCACCGTGGCTCTGACCTGGAAGGTACTTAACCAAATCTAACAAAACTAAATTATCTATGTAGGTACTAACTACAATACTTATCCGTAAGAAAATTCACACTCGGAAGTCGTCAGTCGACACAAAAAATGCGATCAAAACAAAGCCAGTACACAAATGCAATCCTTTTTTTCTTTTATTTATTCTTTCTTTTATTTATTTATTTGAAGAACATAGTGGCTTACAGTCATGCCAAAGCACCGCTATGCTATACAGTTTGTGATTTTTGGATTGATTTTGTAGTGTTAATAGGTAAGCAATAAGTTTTTTTGGATAATTCGAATTAAAGAAGATAGCTGATGCTTGGAAAAAAAGAAAATAGCCGATGCTTCTATGTCACATGATATATGTACTTTGGTGACTGAAAGAGTAGTGTAGTCGTCGTCGTCGTCGTCGTGATATTTCATGGTAAAAATAAATTAATGAATTTATTATTGTATTTATAGAAAGCTAAACGATATAATATATGTAGTAGTAGCCCATATTTTTAGGTTTCCGAACCACAAAAAGAAAAACGCAGCAAGCAAGCAGTGAAAAAATCAAGCTACTAGCCAACACATTAAAAAAAAATACAGCCGCTTTTGCTGAATATTTTTAACATTCGCAAGTGTAGGACGCAAGGAATGAAAACCTACAGTATTTCCCGTGAACCCAGTATCTTGAAATTTTCTATGAAATAACGTCTTATAGCGCAGATAAAGACGAAAAAAATGCGCAAAACAGTTAAACAAAAAAGTTTAAAGTTAAAAGTTACAATATATAAAAAGAAACATGTTTGTATGAAACCCTCGGTGCGCGAGTCCAATTCGCACTTGGCCGGTTTTTTGGTTGTGTCCTATGATATATAAAAAAAACTAGATACGTTACCCGCTCTCTATTTTGGCAAGAAAAAACTCAGCTAAGTGCCCGAGTTTCACTTAGTCACGCACCATTCAGCGTCGTGGCTGGACGCTGTTTTTGACGCTGTTTTTTAGTGCAATGATGTTGGCGTATGCCGCGTCTACTAGTATAATAGAGTCATTGGTTGTGTCCACTATAAAATACATCCATGTAGTATAGAATACAACTGTTTACATTTTTTCGTGTACTTACAGATACAGGGTAACCGTTTTGTATGAAATAAAAACCGGCTGTAGGTAATGTAATTAAAAAAATAATTTTTTGCTTTTTGCAATTACATATTTCTATAATTATGTTACATTGCTTCGTACCAAATTGCAAGATTCTGTGTTCACGGGAAGTACCCGGTAGGTTTTGATTCCCTTGCGAATGTCGAAATTTGCGAAAATTTTCAGCATTTACGCCTGTAGTTATATTTTGATTGCGTCGGCTTATAAGTTTAATTTTTTCACAGCAAAAAGGGACCGTAGATTTGATTATTCGATATAAATTTTTAGCTTGATACTTCCACGCATTCCTAAGAAAAGGAGTCTTGATAGACAGATAAACTTAAAAATTATTAAAGATATTTTTTTTTATATTATGTACCTAGGGTTAATTAATTTGTATTTATTTTTTGCAATTATTCCTCTATCTATAAGATGTTGCTTCGAACCATATTTCAAGATTCTGTACCCGGTAGGTTTTGATTCCCTTGCGAATGTCGAAATTTGCGAATATTTTCAGCATTTACGGCAGTATATTTTGCGTTGGCTTATAAATTTTTCACAACATCAAGGGACCATAGACTTGAAATATTGGATATAAATTTCAGCTTTATACCCCCACGCGTTCCTGAGAAAAAGGGTTATGACAGGGAAACGGACAACAAAGTGATCCTATATGGGTACCGTTTTTTCCTTTTGAGGTTCGGAACCCTAAAAATAAGTTTGTTCACCCTCAGTGCGCGAGTCCGACTCGCACTTGACCGGTCTTTTCCTTTTGAGGTTCAGAATCCTCAAAATTAACCGGGATAAGGGTATAGTTGCTAGTTACATAGTATTTTATATTTTTGCCCCACCCCAAGCCTATGGCTAGCTACGCCCATGGCTATGGCTCTGGTAACTTCAGTTGCAGGAAAATCACTCATTTTGTAATGTGTTCAAAGATAAACAGTAGAAAGAAATAAACTCAGTTTAAAACACGTTATAATATTTTTGATTTAAAGCTGCTATAGTCGATAAATAGGCACCAAACTCTTAAAGGGGTATAATATTTTAATGTTTAAAAATCGAAACACATTTTTTTTCTCGTCATCATTTCAAAGACGTAAGGGATTTAAAAAATTAACCTCGAACTAACTACAAAATACATAACAAGTCGAAAAAAACGTGATTTCTTGTCTGTTCCCCTATTTTTTTAGGTGTGTGTAGGTTGCATGCATATATTCCTACTAGGTATGAAGAGATATACAGAGAACGCTAAATACATTTGCCTGGTCACCATTACCATTAGATACACCATGACATGGTAGAGGCCGTTCTATAGAATTACGTCAAATAATGTACTCCATCTTTTATATCTCTGTAGGTGAGATGTTCTCCACCCTAGTCATCATCAGGTCTCCAGAATATAGTAGAGTCCGTGTTGAATAAAATTAATTTCTAAATCGGTGTTTTCTTAACTGTTCCCCACTCTAGAACTTATAATTACTTGCTTAGTCATCTTAAGGTCTCCAGAATGGGTCATGTAGTAGAGACTTTGCTTATAACGGTTAATGTTGAAAGATGAGTCTTCCTACATTACATTTACAACATACATAGTACACAATATTTACTATTCATAAATGTAATATGTTACTGCCTCTCAGAGAAAACATAAATTAGGTAGAAACCACTAACACATTACGATACAATACGATACAGTTTACAATTCCATAATCTTTGGTCACTTTTACTTCAACAACGATGTATATTATAGAGGGCGGTTAAAAAAACAAATTCAAATGTAGTGACAGAATCCTTAAGGTCGGCAGCCGCAACACCAATGTCTATGTCAATATTACTAGAATATTCTATTCAATATAGTAGTAATAATAAAGTGTGGCTTCTTTTATACTGAAATATATTTTCCATAATGATAAATAGGTTACAGGTACACATTGAAGTATAATAACTTGTAAATTTCGAATTAAAAATACGGTAGCCATGTATTTTTCATGAGTGTGTTTTTAACAAGTAGATATATTTTAAAAATCATAATAGAATGTTTGTCTTTAACTTAATTAGAAGATTATTGCCTCGAGAATATAACTAACTATTCATATCTCTATTTAGTTATCTTATTTTAAACCACTGTAATATATGTCAAATAATTGTGATTATAAACATTTATAAGAATTTGATATTTTTGCACATTTGCGGGCGCTAGTGATGTGTCAATTGCTGATATTGTGTTGCCACAATGAACATCGATGAGAATTGAGAACTACGAGCACATTCATGCAGTGCCTATTGGTCCCATCTCTAGTTCATTTGTGCTCTTTGACACTTTGATCAAGATTCAAGATGAAGGTCTCGTTACT
Source organism: Colias behrii (assembly GCA_029959065.1). Lineage (NCBI taxonomy): Eukaryota > Metazoa > Arthropoda > Insecta > Lepidoptera > Pieridae > Colias > Colias behrii. Next base: position 6,014,807 of record JARWMC010000005.1, on the reverse strand, counting down.
TTTCTATTTTCATGTAGGTTTCTGGCTAATTCTAATCTTTGGAATATGTTTTGCGTTGCAATTAGATTTATTTATAGTAATGCCTACAAATAATATAACAAGAATCTAAACAGATGCAAGAAATTGTGTTACACATATTATATACTTACATAGGTACTAAAAAACTGTAAAGCAAAACAGTACGAAAATTGTTATACAGTTAAGGCTGCAGTCTAGCAAAATTGCGTTTTCAACAAGTTATTTGACAATTTTTTCCCGGCTATTGAAATGATAAACTGATTTTTTTTTCTTGTTTATCAATTAGTGTTATATACGCAATGCGCGTGAATTTTTTCACATTTATAAAGTTACTTTATGTTACCTTAATCAGGCCTTCAAGATAAGTCTCTTTCCCCCAAAGACATTTCGAGCTAAGTTTGTGCACTCACTACGTTGCAACCGATTACAATTTATACAATTTGATCAGCGCATTATTATCCTTATATAGTCGTAATTAAAATCTGCTGAATACAATTGCCGAAAAACTTATGATTTTCCTAATTAGAACGTTATAAATTCATTAAATTTCCCATTTTTTGCCTTACAAAAAACTATTGATAAATACTGCTAAAAGTTATTTTTTCCATTAATTTATTCGAGTTGGTTGAAGACCAATGAGTATTAATCCTTTAAAATTTTTTTTTTTGAATTTTGATAATTCTTTAAATATTAAAAAAATATTTAAAATAATTAGGAAAAATCCTAGCGAATTTCTTTAGTCGCGCTCCTTGAGCCGGAGCGTTCTGATCTCTACGCTCGATTTTCCTTCATACCGAAGTGAAAGTTGCTCTACTTCATTAAATTTAATATTTTTGTTAATTGATTATTTTTATCTTAGTTTTGTGCAAATATTCGTATTTTTAAACATTTGATTTCGATATGGAAAATAAACGAAAAAAAATATGCGTGTAACTACTAGAAAAAAAATTATCTTCGAACATAAAGTTAATGAAACCAAATAGATTACAAAGGTGATTGGCAACAATTTCGTTATTTTACGGGGTGTCAGTAAAGGGATGTATATTTCTTTAAAACTAAAGTAAGCTCATAAATTTTCTTATAATATAATTTTTTTTTGAAGTTCCAAAAATGTTTATTTTTCGTTTGAGAAATCTATCTATACTTATAATAAATCTGTAGAGAGGCCAATTCTGTACATGAAATATATTAAAAAAAAAACTATGAAGGGGTGATAAGGGATCGCTACTGATGCCAAAAATGCAATCAGTAAAATTTTTGTCTGTCTGTCTGTCTGTCTGTCTGTCTGTCTGTATATTCGTTATAGAAACAAAAACTACACGACGGATTTTAACGAAATTTGGCACAATTATTCTTCATACTCCTGGGCAGGTTATAGTATACTTTTTATTACGCTACGATCAATATGAGCAGAGCAGTGAAGTGAAATATTGGGAAAACGGGAGAAGTTACTCCATTTTTTAAGCTTCCGTCGCGTGTGCAGCCTTAATGGTTAAAGCTACATAGAAATCATGTACGACACAAATGTTCTTAAATTATTATTATTATATAAAAATAAATTCCTAGACAGCATAATATGTCTATCTTTTAAAATTGACTCACAATAACACGTAGTTTCAATAGCTTAGCAATTCGGAGCTTTCTGATTATATTTGTCGACTCTTACGTTTACAACACTCTCACTCATCCCTAATTAAAAAAGTTAACATTATTACCTATTCAATAATAATAATAAGAATCATGTAAATCGGTGTAGAAACACCAAAGTTATACATATAAAATTACGTAAGGTATTCAATGCGGTTCGCGCCTCTTTGATGGAAACCCATGGAGCGCATGTACTAAGCACGTCTTCTATGTCATCTTCGGTTTTCTGAGCTACTGAATCGATAATTTCGTCATCAGATAATGCAAACACGTGTTTACGTGAGTCATAAATTTATTATGGTATAGTCCTAAAATGTTTTCTAAGAAACAATAGTGTACTTACATTGTCGGCAAGTTTATTTTATTTTATTTTATTTTATTAAGGCTCATTAGCAGCTGTACATCGATTGTTTTACATAAAAAGTACACAAAAAAGTTCAAGTTCTTAAAGTCGGCAACTTATTTTTGTTCGAACAATAGAGATAATAAATTCCAAATGATCAAGTTGTAAAGGTTGTAAAATAAAACGTGCGGCGGGTCCGCGTGCGAGGTTCATACAATATTTGGCTGTTGATGCGAATAGACGTTCAGAGTGTTCGACCTTATTGACAGATTTCTTTTGTTGTTTTTCTATAGGTTTTAGTAGTGTTAAAGCATATTATTAGTTTACATTTTATTTCTTTATAAGTGAAGTACCAGTAGGTACGCATTTTAGTTATTTTGGAAGTGTTTAATTATATTAATAGTTTATTTTCGTAATTATTTGTTTTTCTATAGGTTTTGGTAGTGTTTAAGCATATTAATAGTTTACATTTTATTTCTTTATAAGTGAAGTAGCAGTTGGTACGTATTTTAGTTATTTTGGTAGTGTTTAATTATATCAATAGTTTATTGTCGTAATTATTTGTTTTTCTATAGGTTTTGGTGGTGTTTAAGCATATTATTAGTTTACATTTTATTTCTTTATAAGTGAAGTAGCAGTAGGTACGTATCTTTGTTATTTTGGTAGATATTAATAGTTTATTTTCGTAATTATCATATATTTATTATAGTAGTGTTTAACTATAATTATTATAGTTCATTTATAGATTTCTTTTGTTGTTATTCTATAGGTTTCGGTAGTGTTTAAGCATATTATTAGTTTACATTTTATTCCTTTATAAGTAGTAGTAGGTACGCATTTTAGTTATTTTAGTAGTGTTTATATTATAATATAATATTAATAGATTTCATAAGTGCAAGGTAGCTTCAGTTACTGTTGATTAAAAATACACAATGCCACCTAAAAAAAGACCATCTTTATCTCGAAATTCTAGAGATGCTAAGAGGATGAGAAATGCGCGTTCTCAAGAATCGGCAGAGGAAAGAGCACATCGGTTAAACTCTATGAGAGTTAGTGCCTCAACTTCTCGAGCCAATGAAAGCTCTTCAGAGAGAGAGATGCGATTAGCAGCTGACAGAGCGAGACGAGCTACATCACGGGCGTCTCAAAGCTTTTCTCAACGAGAGCTAAGGCTTACCATTGACCAAGAACAACATGTGTTATCCCGAGCAGCTGAAACTGCTTCACAACGAGAATTGCGTCTCACAGCTGACCGCGAACGACATACATTATCTCGCGAGTCCGAAACATTTACTGAAAGGGAATTACGTCTCACAGCTGACCGCGAACGACATACATTATCTCGCGAGTCCGAAACATTTACTGAAAGGGAATTACGTCTCACAGCTGACCGCGAACGGCATACATTATCTCGCGAGTCAGAAACCTTCACTGAGAGGGAATTACGTCTTACAGCTGACCGCGAACGTCATATATTGTCTCGCGAGTCAGAAACCTTCACTGAGAGGGAATTACGTCTTACAGCTGACCGCGAACGTCATATATTGTCTCGCGAGTCAGAAACCTTCACTGAGAGGGAATTACGTCTCACAGCTGACCGCGAACGTCATATATTGTCTCGCGAGTCAGAAACCTTCACTGAGAGGGAATTACGTCTCACAGCTGACCGCGAACGTCATATATTGTCTCGCGAGTCAGAAACCTTCACTGAGAGGGAATTGCGTCTCACAGCTGACCGCGAACGTCATATTTTATCTCGAGAATCTGAAACTTTTACTCAATATGAAGACCGTTTGACAAATGATAGGGTGCACCATAATATTGTTCGATCACTCGAAGATGAACATGAGCATGAACAACGACTAGAGTCGGTACGCGAACATTACAATTCTTTGACACAAGAACGATTAATAAGTTTGTCTAATGAAAGATTAAGAATCGAAAATATTCGGTCTCTTGAAACGGACGAACAGCGAGAGGCCCGTCTTACTGCAGACAGATTTCGACATAGTCTTAATAACTTAGATGTACACATAGAAGATCAATCTAGAAATACGGTGGCGTGGTCCGACAAATATAAAAGTGGGTTTGCTTATAACTTCACAATTGATTACAGATCATCTTCTGTAATAGGCGATATGAACGTGGTATGTTCTTTTTGTAATGCTTTAAAGTGGAGTAAGGAGTCGGCTGGATTCTGTTGTTCTGGAGGTAAAATAAATTTGCCTTCATTCGAAGACCCACCGGAACCTTTGAAATCATTACTATTAGGGGAACATGTGCAATCTAAACAGTTTTTCGACAACATTCGCACTTATAATAGTGCGTTTCAGATGACATCCTTTGGTGCTCAACAAATCTCCGAAGGTCCTTTCATGCCTACTTTTAAAATACAAGGTCAGGTTTACCATTTGATAGGATCTCTTTTGCCTGAAGACCAACCTAAGTTTCTTCAAATATATTTTGTATCCGACTACAACGAACAGTCGAATATAAGAAATCAATATTTCCCAAATTTAAATGCTGAACTCATTTCACAACTTCAGAACATGTTGCATCAGATTAATTCGTATGTATGCAGTTTTAAATCGGCATTAGAAGCTCTTCCTCGAGATGATGATAACAATTATAAAATTGTTATAAATGCCGATAGGCGTCCAACGCAGGAACACCCTGGGCGTTATAATGCTCCATCCACGAATGAAGTTGCTGTGGTATTGGTCGACCAGGAATGTGATAGGCGTGATATCGTTATCCGTTCCAGAGACAATCGTTTACAACGTATTTACGAAACCCACAGGGCTTACGACGGTTTACAATATCCTTTGATATATTGTCGAGGGGAAGATGGTTATAATTTTGCTTTATACCAAACTGATCCGCATACAGGCGCACCTATTTATAATAAAAAGATTTCATGCCTTCAATTTTACTGTTACCAATTGCAAGTAAGACGGAATAGGTTTGTATACTTGCAACGTTTTCGTGGCTTATTCAATCAGTTTATTGTAGACATGTACGCAAAAATTGAAACCGAAAGATTAGTTTATATACGATCTAATCAAAGGCAGCTGCGCGCTGAAGAATACGTGCACATTCGCGACGCCATGCAGCAAGATAATGATACGGTGAATATGGGCCGTTTAGTTATTTTGCCCTCTTCTTTTACTGGTGGTCCACGCTACATGCACGAACGTACTCAAGATGCTTTTTGCTACGTAAGAAAATATGGACGTCCCGACTTATTTATTACTGTAACTACCAATCCTAAGTGGGATGAAATCACTCGGGAGCTTCTTGAGGGTCAAGCACCGCATGACCGCCATGATATCATCGCAAGAGTTTTTCATTTAAAATTAAAATCAATGATAGATCTATTTACCAAAGATAACATTTTTGGAGAAGTATTGTGTTATATGTATAGTGTTGAATGGCAAAAATGCGGCTTACCCCACGCACATATCCTGCTTTGGTTAAAAGATAAGGTTCGACCTAATGATGTAGACAGTTTAATCAGTGCTGAAATTCCAAGTCCGATTGCAGATTCCGAGTTATACGACATTGTTAAAACTCATATGATACATGGTCCATGTGGTGCATTTAACGTGAATTCTTCTTGCATGCAAGACGGTCGTTGCACTAAAAGATATCCAAAAGCCTTAGTGGAAGAAACTGTAACAGGACATGATGGATACCCGTTATATCGTCGCCGTTCAAGAGATACTGGTGGTTTCACTGTTGAAAAGCGAGTGTCTGGACAACAGGTTATTTTAGACAATAGGTGGGTCGTTCCGTATTCTCCTGTGTTGTCCAGAGCATTTCAAGCTCACATAAATGTTGAAATGTGTAATAGTGTAGAGTCAATAAAATATATTTGTAAGTACATTAATAAGGGCAGTGACCAAGCTACATTTGCTTTGAGAAATGAAAATGATGAAGTTACAAGATTTCAGTCAGGCAGATATATAAGTTCTTCAGAAGCTGTGTGGCGGATCTTAAGTTTCAACATTCATGAAAGATATCCACCTGTGACTCATCTGGATGTTCATCTTGAAGGCGGTCAACGTATATATTTCAACACCGAAAATGTCACAGAACGGTTAGAGAACCCTAGACAAACAACTTTATTAGCATTCTTTCGACTTTGCCAAACTGATGATTTTGCAAAATCTCTTTTATATGAAGAAGTTCCATCGTATTATACCTACGATAAGCAACGAGGTGTCTTTAATCGTAGACGCCGTGGCAGGCCTGTAGATGGCGAGTCAGGTATTTTCAAAGAACATGTTCTTGGTAGAGTATACACCGTTCATCCTAACAACGCTGAGTGTTTCTATTTGCGATTATTATTACATACTGTGCGAGGACCAACCTCATTTATAGATTTGAGAAAAGTAGACGATGTTGTTTATCCCAGTTATCATGCAGCTTGCCAAGCGCGTCATTTGCTTGAAAATGATCAGCATTGGGATGACGCTTTAGCAGAATCCTGTGTTAGTGATAATCCAAGACGGTTACGTCATTTATTTGTAACATTACTTACATTTTGTAATTTGTCAGATGCTGTACAATTATGGGAAAAATATAAAGACAAATTTTCAGAAGACTTTCTTAGAAATATATCTAACAATGATGAAGGCACAACTAATGATAATTTCCGTGATCTTGCCATAAATCAGTGCTTATTAGCTCTTCAGGATGAGTTAACAGCAGTTGGCGGTAAATCACTATGTGAATATGGTTTGCCAACACCAACCTCAGTCGGAAAGGTAACTAATAGGGAATATTCCGCAGAGATTGGTTACAACTTAATGGAACTGCTGACAACATTAGAAAACGGTGTCCCAATGATGACTGCAGAACAACGTTCAGTTTATGACCGCGTGTGCGGAAGTGTTCAAAATAATTTGGGAACAATATGGTTTTTAGATGCACCTGGAGGAACTGGGAAAACCTTTTTGACTAAATTAATATTGGCTTATGTTCGAAATCAGCGTAAAATAGCTCTTGCCGTAGCTTCATCTGGGATAGCTGCAACATTGCTACCAGGAGGTAAAACGGCTCACACTATGTTCAAAATACCAATTGATTTAGATCGCACGGAAAGTCCAACCTGTAGTATTTCAAGAAATAGCGACAAAGCAAAGGTATTACGCGAGTGTAATTTAATCATATGGGATGAATGTACGATGGCCCATCGAAAAGCAGTAGAAGCGGTAGATAGAACTTTAAGGGATATAAGACAAAATGATCGACCAATGGGCGGTATCACGGTTTTATTTTGTGGTGATTTCCGACAAACCTTACCGGTAATACCACGGGGAACCCGAGCTGATGAGGTTAGGGCTTGCCTGAAAAGCTCTTATTTGTGGCGTGATATACAATCTGTGCATTTGACTATAAACATGCGAGTGAGAACTGGAGATAACCCGGATGATAGTCAATTTTCTGATTCATTATTAAAGATTGGTGAAGGTACCTATCCACAACTACACCAAGGAAAACTTATTCTGACGCCTGAATTATGTTGTATAGTGCAATCTCAACCACATCTTATATCGTCGGTTTACGGTGACGTAACAAATATATTAAATAGGGACAATTCCTGGCTATGCGAAAGATCTATTTTAACTCCTCGCAATGACCAGGCATCTGAGATTAATAACAAAATACTGTCGAATATACAGGGGGAAAGCAAAGTTTATAGATCAATAAATAGAATGGTCGATGAACAAGAAGCAACTAATTACCCGATAGAATTTTTAAATTCTTTAAATATGCCCGGACTTTCTTCTCACGAAATTTGTTTAAAAATTGGCATTCCGATTATTCTACTCCGAAATTTAAGACCACCACAACTTTGCAATGGAACTCGACTAAAAGTAACCCAGTTGCAACAAAATATAATCGAGGCTCAAATTTTAACAGGTTGCGGTGCAGGAGAAACCGTCTTTATCCCCAGAATACCCTTAATACCAAATAATTTTCCATTCCAATTTAAAAGGACGCAATTCCCAGTATCGGTGTGTTATGCAATGACAATAAATAAGGCTCAAGGGCAGACTTTTCATGTTGCCGGAGTAGATCTCGGTGTCAGTTGTTTCTCGCATGGTCAGTTATACGTTGCTCTTTCCCGTGTTAGCAGTTCTAGAAATCTTTATGTTCACGTGCCGGACGGGTCAACTTTCAATATAGTTTACCCGGAAGCTTTGCGCTAAAGTATTTTGGTTCTATAGGTCCTTAAGCCTCATGTGAACCTGATGTAAATAATATTACCAATACATTTTAAATTAATAATACACAAGGAGTTACACGCTGACGTAGTCGCGGGCACAGCTATCTATACTTTTCTGCCGGAAGTCACTATTCCACGCGGACGAAGTCGCGGGCAAAAGCTAGTACGAAATATAATATAAACTTGTATTGAGAACTTGAACTTGGGTCATACGGGGAAAATGATTTGTTTACTCCAAAATTCCAAATATGTCGAGGTGTTTTAATTTTTTCTTCTAGTCATTTTGAACGTAGCGGAATGTTGTTTGATTATTAATTTTGTAACTTAAATACAGGATGTTGGTTTTATATTCTGATCTTACAGACGCGCTGACAAATTTAGTCTACCATTTCTAGTTTAGTCCACCAACTCTAAGTACCAATATTAAAACGAATGGATTATCATCACATCATCAAAACTCAGATGTAATGGAAGATCACAATAACATAGAAAATTCAATGGGTGTTGAGAACTAAACAAACACAAGTAACAGAGACGCGAAGAATAAAAATAGAGGACGAAAACGATAATTCGTTGATGCATTCCCTTTTCGACGTATTGTTAGGGTACATCACCAATCTGCAAAAAACAAAACTGATGATTCCCAATTGCTGATTAAAAATGAAAAACAAATAATCGACAACAGTGGTGAAAATTTGCTGATCACAATGAAACATCCTTCAGTGGTAGCAGATTTACTCATTTAAAATGTATCGGTGAACAGCGTAAAGGAGAGGAGGACAGGAAAACATTATGAATGTGGATGGTGGATTGTATACAGGATGTAATCGATAAGTATGTGCTAGAGATGAAACGGATAGCAGTTTGGCCGGATACCGGATACCGGATATTCGGCCGACCAAGTGGCCGGATAGCCGAATATCCGGCCGCCGAATATCCGGCGAAACTTAGCCGTTTGCGTAGGCGTCGCGCGAACGATAGGATGGACTCGGTTCGATTCGGGTCTTTTCGTTGATGAGTGAAGTTAACAATTGTACAATTTTATTATTGTGTCGATTGCATGCAGGGCAGACACGTGCGTGATCGTTTTTAGGTTATAATTTTATTTGTGCTCTTATGTATATTATAGTACATACATATATACATAGGTCTAAAAGATTTAGCAACGAGAAATGGCATCGGTGAAGAAAAGATCGTCTTTATGGGAATACTTTGACATAAGCAGTGAAAATAAAAAGTTAGCTCTTTGTTTATTATGCAATGTTAATATTTCTCGTGGCGGCGAAGCGAAAAAAGCAGGTAATGTATCTAATAATAAATAATCTAATTGCAATAATTTTAATACCTATCAAGTAAAATAATATCTTGCAAGTTTCGTAACATATTCAATAATTATTGATTTCGGGGAAATGTGATTCTTGCTAAATAAAGCAAATAATTGCTCAAAAATATGTTTCTTTTATCCAGCAATTTTTTTTTAAACGGCCGGATGTATATCCGGCCGAATAGTAGCTATCCGGTATTCGGCCGGATAGTATTATGGCGGCCGGATAGGCCGGATACCGGATAGTTACCGGATATCCGTTTCATCTCTAGTATGTGCAGGCGATTATGACGTTATTATTGCAGGTATCAAAAAACTTAAAACTGATAACGAAATTACTTTACCTAATGAGCAAAATGACAATAATAACTTTTTAAAAGTATAACGAGAAATATCTAAAAAATTTACTTTATACACTCCCATATTAAGAAGGGAAAATGGGACTAGTAGAAGTTAAATGTCTAATTCCGGCAAAAGACATGAATGCGGAAGATGCGGTTAAAAATAAAAAATTTAATATTTGAAATACAATGCAAAAAAATAACACTTTTGTCATAGATAAGAATCATGACTATTTTTTCCAAATTCAGGGACAACTAAACGTGCAGAAGCAGAAGTCTGCTTATTTGCTGTTTGGACTGGAGTGAATCATGATCGTCTAATATTAATTTAGTGAGAAACGTCTTCCCAGTTCAAAATGGAGAAATAAACCATCCACGCGAAGACCGACATCCGCGCGGACGGAGTCGCGGGCGGAAGCTAGTCAGAAATAAATATCTTTTGTTTTCATTTGCGCATTTTTCTATTTTATAATTTTTTATACAAACATTACATTTTTTTTTATTATATACAAAATTTGTTTATCCGTTTTATTAGTGAAACTGAACAACTTTCACTAAGAAACTTAGGTCGAAAAAAATGTATAGAGTTATGCATTTTGTATGGAAAGCTTATTTTTTTTTATATTTCGTCCAAATTTCTTTGTAAAAGTTGATCAGTTATATAAACATGAAGTTGAAGATATCAATAGAACGTATTTGCAAATTTTGTGTACTGATAAAAAGAATCACCCGGTGTAATTTTCACGAAAATTGTTTCAAATTGTCATTTTAGGTACTTATTACGAATATTAAATTATGCATACGAATGATTTAATTTTTAAAAATTAAGTGGAGCAACTTTCCCTTAGTACATTTGTATTATTTACATATAGGATGACAGGATGCATTTGTTTGCACTACTAGACCAAGCCCTTAACTAAGAAAAACAGTGGGACAACCAACGAGCAGTTCATTAACCGCATGATTTGACAAGAACAACGGATTAAAATAAGCCATTAAAAACAAATTATGTTTTCTTACTTCTTTGTCGAACAACACAATTTGTGGTAGAGACCTTCAAAGGGTTTTGGTATGCCTATGTATATTGTATTCTATCCATTAATAAAATATAGAGCCATTTTCTTTCTGAAGTAAGTTGAAAGGGGCCTAACTGATCTGAATGTTACATATTACATAAATGTAATAAGAATTAAATTATAAGCCCAAGAATTATATAAAAACAGTCTCGTCAGTCAAATTAAAGAGACATTAAAAATTTCATGAACATTGAATGTGCCATATAATAATTTTTTCTCAATAGGATTTTCATTATGACCGAGGTAGAGGCCGGTTTGCATTAAAGGTTAATCGTTAACATAAAACATGCTAACAATAAAGAACGTTCCACCATTCATGAGGCACGCCGAGTCAGACATCTCGCGTTATTATAGTCGTAAAGTTCGCCCTTTTCTTGCATAATGACATGACGAATTGCGTTCGCGATATTTTTGCTTCTTTATGCGATGAGGTCATTATACACTGTTATGATATTAGGAAGGGGGTGAACGTGCTATAGAAGAGTAGGCGCCGTTGTTGTGAACCTTTTCAAAGATCAAAATTATTCTCATATTTTCAGGACATATTCGAAACTTTATCGTCAGCCTGTTTTGTTATAACTAAGCGTCGAGTACAAGCTCCAATGTGTATTTTTTATTTGAAAAAGTGGTGTAAAAATTTAAAACAAATTTCGGTAGCAGAGATAATGGAAAGCGCGAGTTTCGTGTAATAGAGAACGTGCGTTTGGCAAGCTTGGGTGAAAAAGTACAAAAGTTCTGTTGCGTAGACCATAAATACTGCTACGAGCACAAACAGTTGTTTAATGTGTTAAGTCATACTTAGTTGCATGGAAATCCATTCATTCAAAAGTAAAAAACTTACACTTAGTTAGTTAGTTAGTTAAAATACACTTACTTAGTGCTTATAAATATAAATCACGATTAAAAAATTACATTAAATATACTTAATTATCATGTGGTTAATTAATATATTTATCGTTAATAAATCCTATGTATTTGCAAAGACAATTGATATGTTAAAAAGTTTTTAGACAAAAACTCACGGTTAAGATATACGACAAAAGTTTTAACAGAGGAAAATGACACTCTCTAAAAGTTTTTCTCCTTTCAATTCCGATTCATAATTTTATTCTTCTCAAACTTAAATGCTAGTTAAGTGCTCAAAATAGAGAGTGGCGCTTTTATTCGATTTTTATTAATGCAAAATTCAATCACATCTAAAATTTATAGTTTTTAGTAAAAGCGATCATTATTTAATTATTTGTATTTGTATTTGCACAAAAGAAATAAATAAAGCTTATAGAAATTATAAAATATTTTCAGACCATCTAGCTAAATTTTGTTAACTCATTGAGGAAAGTTTTAAAAAAGCCTTTGAGACAACTAAACTGTAACAAAATTAGATTTTTGGTTATAAGACTTTAGTTGGCTCAAATATTTTGAGTTCATTTCATAAATAACCATCTTGTTTATTCAATTTGATTCAATGAAATATATACTGTGATTTAAATGCGTAAAGATGACGTGATTGAAACAAAATGCGTTCTCGTGCCTGCATTTATGCTACAATGAAAACAGTCTTCAATAATTTCATAAAAATAAACGAGCAAATCCTCGTCACCGGAGTGGGAGCAGTTCGTGCTTTGAATAAATTTCTTCAAAGGATCGTTTTCAATTTCATGGCTCAATCTTCGGGATCTCAGTGAGAATATGTAAAAGGGCATTTGTCGGTGTCAACACGATATAATGAGCCCACTTTTGCATTAGGTACGTGTTTGCGGACAAATTTTATCGATTATGAGATGGTAACTGCTTGTATACCTACTTACATCAGTGATAAAAATTTATAACAACATAAAAGAGATTTTATAATTTTATTTAAGCAAATCATAGTTTATTTCATCAAGTTAATGTAGACATAATCAAGTTAATAGTACATATGAAAAATAAAGATGCACACAACAACACACATACAATATTTCAATTCAAACAGCATAAAACACTGCACCAGTGAAAGAAACTTCGTAGTCAAACTAGCAGTCGAATAATTTTAGTTTGGCCATTTCCGTCCATTGCCATTACACCAACAATAGATTATTTGTTATCTTATGTATTATTAAATACATATAATTAATTTTTTTACTGTAATGAATTAATCTCATTTATTATTGTAAATGCGTAATGTATGGGTCTATGCTACCTAAATAAATAAATGAATTATTATAAGGTTAACGCATCGTGCTCTTTAATAAGAATAGAGTCAGAGAAAATGATGTCTACTTCAAATAATTCAGTACTAAAGCAAAATCTGAATACAACAACAAATTATATATTATTTATAAGAAAATGGGACGAACTACAATTTCACTGCTCAGCGTTCAGCAATTATAGGTATTACTAGCTGTGCCCGCGACTTCGTCCGCGTGGAATAGTGACTGCATAGAAGTTACTACTTAACTTTTATTGAATAAACACGTACTACCATAAATAATTAAAAGAACAGTTAGTAAAATTTATTACTAAACTGAGCTAAAAAATAAAAAAATAAGTGCCTAATTAATTTTCTACGTAAAATTTATTTTAAATTATGGCATATTATTTTTTAGGCACCAGGAGGGAGAGGAGCAAATTTATTTACCTTCCTTCCTTGTATGGATGTTTTTGACAATATATTGTGCAGAAACTGAGTGCCGAGGCAAACGTCAAAACGTAAAGGAATAGAATCCGCTATCGATACTAATTGACATAAGCGTATGATGTTTTGCTAAGGATTTGTTCACCCTACCAACGACGACGACGACCACGAACAAAATTTTCATCCAGTCGCAATTTAATAAAATTGTGCAAAACACAATTAAAAATCAATTATTAAAATTTTCTGTCGTTCTGGTGATTGGAATTTTTATTTTTGAGATCAACGATGAATGAAAAAATAGATTTTTCGTAGAAACAGTGGCTCCTAGAAAAAAATGTATGTGAAGTTTTTTAAAGATAATTTTATAATCTACAATTTTGGTAAAAGTTAAGGATACCATACCATACCATCATTATCATCATAATATATCTTATATATATATTTTTTTATAATGGTACTTAATTTTAAAGATCGTCGGGAAGTTTGTAAAATTATATATATTCCTTTTCCTTCGTTGCGTTGGGTTTTTTTTTAATTTTTAAACTTCGGTTTCTTATTTTCATTTAATATTTTCAAGTGAGCGAGACCTACCTCTACCTCCATAATACATTCCTACATCTGACATCTTTTAAGTTGGGCCGTAACCGTGCATAAATTGTAATGGACCCCAGTGTCAAAAGAAGTGGTATATTTAAGAAAAAAAATTGCCAAGGGCCAGGCCTATGTGGCTTTGAGAAGAGTTCAAAATTTCCAGGGTGTGGCTATCCTCTCGCTCCCATGTCCCCCTCTTCTTTCACAGACTTTCAACCCTTCCCTTTCCATCCCTAGTAAATGGCAGAACCGATTTTGATGTAAATAATATTATCTAATTGTACCTATATGTACACGTCATATCCTATCGTTTGATGCTCCATTTGGTTTATTTATCTAACCACTGTCACCCCTAAAGTGCCCTATATGTAAAAAACGGATGAACCGATTTCGATAAAACATTACTAATTGTAATTCACCCGTTATGCACATTCATTTGATATATCACTTAGGTAGGTACTATCACAATATTTGACAACATTCGTTTCTTTCATTCCCACTTATACCTATACAGGGTGTAATCGTTAAGTGTGCACAGGCGATTTTTCCGTAAGTATTACAGATAACAAAAAACTTTAAACTGATATCGAAAGTACTTAACCTAATGAGTAAAATGGCGGTAATAAATTTTTAAAAATAAATCGAGAAATATCAAAAAAATTATCTTTAAACCCTCCCATTCATTAAGTATGAAATATGAATATCCCATATACCTACATTTAATATGAAAGATTTTAGCTTTTTTTTTCTTTTTTTGGTTTTCTGCTTTAATTACTTCGCAAATTTGAAGTGACATTTTCCACATTTTCACGCATTTTCCGGATATTTTCCGGGAATTTTCCAGGCATTTTCCGGACATTTCCCTGACATAGCCTGTAAATGTCTGGAAAATCCCCGGGAAATGCTCGGAAAATCCCCGGAAAATGTCTGGAAAATCCCCGGAAAATGCCAGGGAAATGTCCGGAAAATGTCTGGAAAACATCGGGAAAATCCCCGGGATATGCTCGGAAAATCCCCGGAAAAAGCCTGGGAAATTCCCGGAAAATTCCCGGAAAATGCCTGGAAAATCCCCGGAAAATGCCAGGGAAATGTCCGGAAAATGTCTGGAAAACATCGGGAAAATCCCCGGGATATGCTCGGAAAATCCCCGGAAAAAGCCTGGGAAATTCCCGGAAAATAACCGGAAAATGCCTGGGAAATGCTCGGAAAATGCGTGGAAATTTCCGGAAAAACCGTGGAAAATCCCTGGAAAAGGCCTGGAAGATATCCGGAAAATGCGTGAAAATGTCCGGAAAATATCCGGTAAATGCGTGGAAAATCCCCGGAAAATGCCAGGGAAATGTCCGGAAAATGTCTGGGAAACATCCGGAAAATCCCCGGGAAATGCTCGGAAAATGCCTGGGAAATTCCCGGAAAATGTCTGGAAAATCCCGGAAAAAAACCGGAAAATGCCAGGGAAATGTCTGGCAAATATCCGGAAAATGCGTGGAAATTTCCGGAAATAGCGTGGAAAATGCCTGAAAATGCCAGGGAAATGTCTGGAAAATATCCGGAAAATGCGTGGAAATTTCCGGAAAAA
Organism: Colias behrii; assembly: GCA_029959065.1. Taxonomy (NCBI): domain Eukaryota; kingdom Metazoa; phylum Arthropoda; class Insecta; order Lepidoptera; family Pieridae; genus Colias; species Colias behrii. The sequence continues at coordinate 5,999,039 of JARWMC010000005.1, read as the reverse complement.
GCGTGGAAAATGCCTGAAAATGCCCGGAAAATGCTCGAAAAATGCGTGGAAATTTCCGGAAAAACCGTGGAAAATCCCTGGAAAATGCCTGGAAAATATCCGGAAAATGCGTGAAAATGTCCGGAAAATATCCGGTAAATGCGTGAAAATGTCCGGAAAATATCCGGAAAATGCCTGGAAAATCGCCGGAAAATGCCTGAGAAATGTCCGGAAAATGTCTGGGAAATGCGTGGAAAATCCCCGGAAAATGCCAGGGAAATGTCCGGAAAATGTCTGGAAAACATCCGGGAAATCCCCGGGAAATGCTCGGAAAATCCCCGGAAAAAGCCTGGGAAATTCCCGGAAAATAACCGGAAAATGCCTGGGAAATGCTCGGAAAATGCGTGGAAATTTCCGGAAAAACCGTGGAAAATCCCTGGAAAATGCCTGGAAAATATCCGGAAAATGCGTGAAAATGTCCGGAAAATATCCGGAAAATGCCTGGAAAATCCCCGGAAAATGCATGAAAAATGTCCGGAAAATGTCTGGGAAATGCGTGGAAAATCCCCGGAAAATGCCAGGGAAATGTCCGGAAAATGTCTGGGAAACATCCGGAAAATCCCCGGGAAATGCTCGGAAAATGCCTGGGAAATTCCCGGAAAATGTCTGGAATATCCCGGAAAATAACCGGAAAATGAATTTATATTTTTGGTTTTATGGCATTCAAATGCTTTATAAATATAAATTTATAAAGAATAGAAAAAAAAAAATTCGATCACGAGGCGGGACTCGAACCCGCATCCTTCGCGCCATTCCGGGGCGGATGCCTCACCAACTCAGCCACTCGTGACCCGCCCGAGTGATCGAATTTATTCTATTCTTTCAGTTTTATGTGTCTGAAGGGACACACCGCGCGCCATCTATTGAGATGATTAACAATCATTTCAACCAATATGAAGCACTTTTCAATGAATACAATATTGTAACGATGGAACACGACCTTTTTTGTTGAATTTATATTTTTGGTTTTATGGCATTTAAATGCTTTATAAATATAAATTTATAAAGAATAGAAAAAATATTTTTTCTATTCTTTATAAATTTATATTAAAAAAATTTTTTAACTACAGTTTTGGGTTTGGGATCGATTTAATAATAAACCCTGCTAATTTTTTTTTACATATTTTCATTGTACAGACACCACTTTTCTAGAATTTTATTATATGTATTGATTGATGATGATGATGATAAATTAAAATACAGGGTGTCCCAAAAAGTAGTGATGAACGGAAGCTGGGAGGTAGAGGACCTAGAGGGCTATCCGAATCACCCCCATGTATGTTATGCGATTTTTCGTATTTTCCGAGTTATGACGTTTTTTTCAATTTTTCAGCTATCGCCGAGTACGATGATATTTTCACTCATGGTGACGTCAATTATTGCGGAAGATGCTTGATTTTTTTTGTGTGCTAAGCTGAAAGATAGGACAATTCAGTATGGTAACATTAACTATCGTTAGATCTTTGAATGGAATAAAAAAAAGAATTAAATGCCAAGAAAGATAAAATTACCCAGTATGTTCACCACTTCAAGGGCCCGTAAAAAAATAAAATCACATGAAAAAAGTTTTCCGTTTGGCTTTTAAAAATTTTCTCTATCTATCAGGTAGCTACCCTGAAAATTTCATTTTATTAATCAGAAGGCTTCAATCGAAAAATTTAAATCTAAATGTGGTAAGTGCAAAAATTTTATTAACATGATGATCATTAAAACCAATAAATAGGTGTTTAATTACCAGAAATTTTTAAAATAACCCCGCTGTTGCTCAATGCAAGTTGGACATCACCGTAAAAAGTTGTCTTTTAAATGTCTGAATGCCCTTTTATCATTTTTAATGGTTTCTTCTGCTACTATGAATTTCCGGGTTATTTCGTCCAAATTGTGGCAGTCTCTCGTCTTTGTAGTATCCCCACGTAAAAAAATTAATAGAGTTTATGTCCGGGAATCGTGGAGGCCAGGTTAAAGAGCAAAGATACCCTGAAAGATGGATTGGTCGTTGCAGCCTGCGCATGCGCTGGTGACGCCTGCCTTAAAGCCTGGCCTCCACGGTCCCTCGACCTAAATTGATTGATCTGTTTCAATGGGGATACTAAAAAGACCTCGGCTACTTGAGAGAATGCCACAATTTAGACGAAATAACCCGGAAATTCATAGTATCAGAAGAAACCATTAAAATGATAAAAGGGCATTCAGACATTTAAAAGACAACTTTTTACGGTGATGTCGCACTTGCATTGACCAACAGCAGGGTTATTTTAAATTTCTGGTAATTAAACACCTATTTATTGGTTTTAATGATCATCATGTTAATAAAATTTTTGCACTTACCACATTTAGATTTAAATTTTTCGATTGAAGCCTTCTAAATAATAAAATGATATTTTCAGGGTAGCTACCTGATAGATAGAGAAAATTTTTAAAAGCCAAACGGAAAACTTTTTTCATGTGATTTTATTTTTTTACGGGCCCTTGATCATCATGTTAATAAAATTTTTGCACTTACCACATTTAGATTTAAATTTTTCGATTGAAGCCTTCTAAGTAATAAAATGAAATTTTCAGGGTAGCTACCTGATAGATAGAGCAAGTTTTTAAAAGCCAAACGGAAAACTTTTTTCATGTGATTTTATTTTTTAACGGGCCCTTGAAGTGGTGAACATACTGGGTAATTATATCTTTCTTGGCATTTAATTCTTTTTTTTTATTCTATTCAAAGACCTAACGATAGTAAATGTTACCATACTGAATTGGCCTATCTTTCAGCTTAGCACACAAAAAAAAATCAAGCATCTTCCGGAATAATTGACGTCACCATGAGTGAAAATATCATCGTACTTGTCGATAGATGAAAAATTGAAAAAAACGTCATAACTCGGAAAATACGAAAAATCGCATAACATACATGGGGGTGATTCGGATAGCCCTCTAGGTCCTCTACCTCCCAGCTTCCGTTCATCACTACTTTTTGGGACACCCTGTATAATATGAAAGATTTGTCAAACGACACGTTTTCACAGAAAGTTTCCAACTCTGGAATCTTAATTACCGCCAACGGCTGAATACAATATGAATGGTTTCATCGCTAGTTAACTCCTTTACCTGCCTTTGAGATTAATTGGTACTCCAATTATTTTATTTTAAAATTACAATTTTATTCTGTTTGTGCATAATTCTAAATTAAATTTTTCAACTTTTTTATAAAATGACAAAAATAAAGGTAAATTATTGAGGTGTTTAATTTTTTTCGGCATAGTAACCTTCTTGTTATAAAATCTGTAGGTAATAAAAATTGTAATGGGTGAAAATAACTTAAATATCTCACTATTTAATTTAAACAAAACCAAATAAATAGATGTCTTTTCACAATGTTGTATTTATTTTAGTTCGCTCAATACAGGACGATAGCTGTTTATTTAATTTAGATAATATTGCGATCATATAGATCGTTATGAAAAAAATTGGTTGTCTGTAAAGTCGGTTTACTGACGATAGTTGAATGTGACAACGTCCGATTGTGCTTCTTTGTCGCTCGTTCCGCGCTCTCGCTTGCACTTCAAGCCTTACGGAACTCCTCAGAGCGAGGTAACGCCGCATGAGTCATGTTTTTTCGTGCGTGCAGCCGGCTCAATCGAATTATAAGACGTTGTCACGTCAAAAATAGAGCTTATTTGTTTATTTCAAGAAATCCAAAACAATAAACATATTTTACATTTTCTTTGATAAATCTTCGCACTTATGGATAGCAATAATTACAGATTTGCACATTATACTGAAATTAATTAAATTAAATATTCACTTGAAGAGGCAATTGAACAAGAGGGATAAACTATTACATTGTTTATATCAAACATTAACGAGTTCGGGGAATAGAGCCTATGCCTTGAGACCTCTGTATTATTCCAGTTTGCTTGCCCCATTATTATACTTACCTTATCTTTTTCCTACATTCATCAAATAGTGTGATTTAATATCGTATTTAACTTTGAAGGAATTTAAAACAAAACATATGGAACAAACATAGTTACCTTTTTGGAACCTTACGGAATGTCATGGAATATCTATATGCTTCTGTATTATTTAGAAAAAATACTGTTGCAGTGAGAATAATACATACAACAATAATAATTAATTTATTAAAAAAATACATATTAAGAAATAATTGGGTTATCTTTGTCTATAATAATGTATAAAGCCATCAATATCAAACGATATCTCGAATTTGAAACCTTTATATTATGTTAATCAAGATTTTTCATTATTATTTGCGTTACAGTGCGTAAGCTGTGTTTCGAAAACTTACAGTGCGCGAGGTGTATGAATATAATAATAATATTTTAAATTTGTTTGTGCTACTTCCACTACTTTCCTGTCTGAAAACTTTATATGCTCACTATGGAATATACATATTATTGAACCTATAGTGCTCATATTGGGCAGGCCCTCTTACTTTGCTAATGCTGTATTGAAGTGCCCAATTATAATTATTAGAGGGATGTGGATATTACCTCCACGATTGGATTCCGATGCTGTAAGGACCAAATGAGGCGGTTATTGATAAAATGAAGGTCACAGGGACGGAATCAAGAATGAATTAATAAGCTTTGAAGAACGAATATCACAGTGACTAGAAAGGGGCCGTTGTTGATGAAGCTGTGTTCGACACAGTGATGGGGTGGGGTGAGATTGCGACCCTTCTGATTACACAATGTTGGCTTTCATCCCTTGTGCAAGTCGCGCTCCGGAAATCTTTTGTGATTCAACTTCGGTTATTGTGGTACGGCATACTAATATGAGGTAGGTAACACCGCTGAAATATTTGTTGAGTGAAAACCGCGGGCCAGCCGCCTCCAACAATGATGAATAACATCAACCGATCCTTTGAAACAATTTAATATATATACTCTTTTTTTCTTGAAATAAATCGCTGACATCACCTTTTTAATTTTAATAAAAAAAATGTAACGGAAACATGAAAGCCTTGAAACCAAAGACAGGAGATAGAAGCACGTTATATTAATCTGTACATATTTGTTACATTATTTGTTTATAATATTTTCTTAACTTACAAACATTTATATTTTCTGTACTGATAGAACAGATTTATAATTTATCAACTTTTATGACAAAATCTAAACGCGCGAAGCTTGTGCTGCGAGAGACCAACAGAGATTTGAAAAAGGTCGCATTTCGGGCGCGAGAATCGAGATTTGTACCAGTATGTTAGTGAATCTCTCAGAGCGTGTTTCTCTTCAGATAAGAATACGTAAGAGCATAAAAATAAAAGTTCACATTGAAGGAATAGGGAAAATGTCGCGGAATAATATTTGGGATTCTCGTTTTATTTGACTGCAGACCCTCAGCGAATGGAGACAGAGATTTCCCGAGATGGCCCTATCAAACATTTATAGAGTACCTACATAAAAGGACAACACTTAAGAACACTTTCAATAAGTGTTCATCGTAACAAAATTTGAATCGGAAAAAGGGCTGATTTGTTTTTAATTTTCTTTGTCGTTATCCGTCACGTATACATAATATTGCAGATATTAAGGGCTTGGTCTAGTAGTGCAAACAAATGCATATGTAAATAATACAAATGTACTAAGGGAAAGTTGCTCCACTTAATTTTTAAAAATTAAATCATTCGTATGCATAATTTAATATTCGTAATAAGTACCTAAAATGACAATTTGAAACATTTTTCGTGAAAATTACACCGGGTGATTCTTTTTATCAGTACACAAAATTTGCGAATACGTTCTATTGATATCTTCAACTTCATGTTTATATAACTGATCAACTTTTACAAAGAAATTTGGACGAAATATAAAAAAAATAAGCTTTCCATACAAAATGCATAACTCTATACATTTTTTTCGACCTAAGTTTCTTAGTGAAAGTTGTTCAGTTTCACTAATAAAACGGATAAACAAATTTTGTATATAATAAAAAAAAATGTAATGTTTGTATAAAAAATTATAAAATAGAAAAATGCGCAAATGAAAACAAAAGATATTTATTTCTGACTAGCTTCCGCCCGCGACTCCGTCCGCGCGGATGTCGGTCTTCGCGTGGATGGTTTATTTCTCCATTTTGAACTGGGAAGACGTTTCTCACTAAATTAATATTAGACGATCATGATTTACTCCAGTCCAAACAGCAAATAAGCAGACTTCTGCTTCTGCAACGTTTAGTTGTCCCTGAATTTGGAAAAAATAGTCATGATTCTTATCTATGACAAAAGTGTTATTTTTTCGCATTGTATTTCAAATATTAATTTTTTTATTTTTAACCGCATCTTCCGCATTCATGTCTTTTGCCGGAATTAGACATTTAACTTCTACTAGTCCCATTTTCCCTTCTTGATATGGGAGTGTATAAAGTAAATTTAGATATTTCTCGTTATACTTTTAAAAAGTTATTATTGTCATTTTGCTCATTAGGTAAAGTAATTTCGATATCAGTTTTAAGTTTTTTGATACCTGCAATAATAACGTCATAATCGCCTGCACATACTTATCGATTACACCCTGTATACAATCCACCATCCACATTCATAATGTTTTCCTATCCTCCTCTCCTTTACGCTGTTCACCGATACATTTTAAATGAGTAAATCTGCTACCACTGAAGGATGTTTCATTGTGATCAGCAAATTTTCACCACTGTTGTCGATTATTTGTTTTTCATTTTCAACTGATAATTCCCAATTGCTGATTAACAATTGGGAATCATCAGTTTTGTTTTTTGCAGATTGGTGATGTACCCTAACAATACGTCGAAAAGGGAAAGCATCAACGAATTATCGTTTTCGTCCTCTTTTTTTATTCTTCGCGTCTCTGTTACTTGTGTTTGTTTAGTTCTCAACACCCATTGAATTTTCTATGTTATTGTGATCTTCCATTACATCTGAGTTTTGATGATGTGATGATAATCCATTCGTTTTAATATTGGTACTTAGAGTTGGTGGACTAAACTAGAAATGGTGGACTAAATTTGTCAGCGCGTCTGTAAGATCAGAATATAAAACCAACATCCTGTATTTAAGTTACAAAATTAATAATCAAACAACATGCCGCTACGTTCAAAATGACTAGAAGAAAAAATGAAAACACCTGACATATTTGGAATTTTGGAGTAAACAAATCATTTTCCCCGTATGTCCCAAGTTCAAGTTCTCAATACAAGTTTATATTATATTTCGTTTTTTTTTTTTTTTTTTTTTTTTTTTTTTATGACAGAGCAAGCAAAGGGGCAGGTGGGCCACTGATGTTAAGTGGTCACCACCGCCCATAGACACTTGTAACACTAGAAGTGTTGCAGGTGCTTTGCCGGCCTTTTATGGACAAATAAGCTCTTTTCTTGAAGGCCCCAATGTCGTAGTTGTTCGGGAACACCGCAGGTGGCAAATCGTTCCACAGTTTCACCGTACGCGGAAGGAAGTTGCGGGTGAAGCGGACAGTGGTGGAGCGCCAACCATCCAGATGGTGCGGATGGAACTGGTTTTTACGGCGTGTGGTCCGGTGGTGGAACTGTGCGGCTGGTAATAGGTGGAACAATTCCTCAGAGCACTCCCCATAGTAGATTCTGTACAGTATACAAAGAGACGCAACGTCTCTTCGCACTGACAGAGGATCGAGCCTATCGGAAAGCCTACGGTCATCGACAATTCGAGCTGCTCGACGTTGGATGCGGTCAAGAGGAAGGAGTTGATACTGTGGGGCTCCGGCCCAGAGATGAGAACAGTACTCCATATGCGGTCGCACCTGAGCCTTGTACAGCTGAAGTCGGTGGGCCGGCTTGAAGTACTGTCTCGATCTACTGAGCACACCAAGTTTTTTCGAGGCTAATTTAGCCTTCGCTTCCAAATGACTGCGGAATTGAACGTCACTCGAGATTTCTCAAACGAAAAATAAACATTTTTGGAACTTCAAAAAAAAATTATATTATAAGAACATTTATGAGCTTACTTTAGTTTTAAAGAAATATACATCCCTTTACTGACACCCCGTAAATTAACGAAATTGTTGCCAATCACCTTTGTAATCTATTTGGTTTCATTAACTTTATGTTCGAAGATATTTTTTTTCTAGTAGTTACACGCATATTTTTTTCGTTTATTTTCCATATCGAAATCAAATGTTTAAAAATACGAATATTTGCACAAAACTAAGATAAAAATAATCAATTAACAAAAATATTAAATTTAATGAAGTAGAGCAACTTTCACTTCGGTATGAAGGAAAATCGAGCGTAGAGATCAGAACGCTCCGGCTCAAGGAGCGCGACTAAAGAAATTCGCTAGGATTTTTCCTAATTATTTTAAATATTTTTTTAATATTTAAAGAATTATCAAAATTCAAAAAAAAAAAATTAAAGGATTAATACTCATTGGTCTTCAACCAACTCGAATAAATTAATGGAAAAAATAACTTTTAGCAGTATTTACAATAGCTTTTTGTAAGGCAAAAAATGGGAAATTTAATGAATTTATAACGTTCTAATTAGGAAAATCATAAGTTTTTCGGCAATTGTATTCAGCAGATTTTAATAACGACTATATAAGGATAATAATGCGCTGATCAAATTGTATAAATTGTAATCGGTTGCAACGTAGTGAGTGCACAAAGTTAGCTCGAAATGTCTTTGGGGGAAAGAGACTTATCTTGAAGGCCTGATTAAGGTAACATAAAGTAACTTTATAAATGTGAAAAAATTCACGCGCATTGCGTATATAACACTAATTGATAAACAAGAAAAAAAAATCAGTTTATCATTTCAATAGCCGGGAAAAAATTGTCAAATAACTTGTTGAAAACGCAATTTTGCTAGACTGCAGCCTTAAGAAATCTTGAATTCGTACAGTCACAGTATTACAATATTATTTCCTACAGTAAGGAAACGCCTTTGATGTCGCGCGATGCCGCCGCCAGCGTAGGTACTTACGCTGCCACACGAAAATACGCTAGGGTTGCAACAAATGGGAAATAAAACAATTGTGATTATTAATATTATGATGAAATCATTTATTCATATGTACATTCAAAATAATTGCGATTATTAAATCTGATGTAATTATTTGTTCATAAATATATAATTACAGATATTGCACTGCTAAATATTATTTACGTGGACACTTTATTTTTGGATGTTCTTAATTGTATATTATACCATTTAACTAAGTAATGCATTCGCATTGGGATGTACAATCTGATTAGAAAATAATGAGGACAACATATACATAGCTTTGATTTTAATTCAACAGATACAATTAATACAATCTTTCTGAAATATTGTTTCCGTCTGGGATTTCAATGTAGATTTACATCCGTAAACGGAACAGTTTTTGCGCGCCATAATAGAATATGTAAGTACCTATGTATAATAAAATTATTAAACAAAAAATACGACTGCGTCGTCCTTTCGCGATAGTTAATGCAAACTCAGCGTGATTGCATTAAGCGGCCCGCGTCGCCCGACCCCCCGCCAGTTCCCCTCCGTTTCTCTGCACAAGTACATTCGTCGCCATACTGTAGGAAATATGGTAATACTGTGGTACAGTCGTAAGGTCAATGGTACCGAAACTATGTAATACTGATAAATAATATTATTTATAATTACGTTATATTTATCCGTTATATATAAGTAACACACTTATAATTATTGTTTTTCTTCAATAATTAAAGTAAATAAATCTGCCAACTGAATTACAATAAAATAACGATGGATAACGAAATATAATTTATTTTAACATTCTTCTAATGCTTTAAATATGTTAGTAGTTTCAAATTTGATTTAATTTAATAGTATTAAATTAAATCCAAGTTTCAATTTTATATCCTTAATAAAGTGTATTATATTTTTGCGCATTTCAATACTCGGTACTTAAAATATGTATATGCTTGAGGAAAATCAAATAAAACTGGTGATTTATGTTTAATGTTGGCATAAAATAGTCGCACTTTCGCCATCGTCACATCGTCACTGTAATATTTATCGTTTGTATAAAAGATCACAAAGAAATTCCATTTTGGGCCAAAATGCGCAAATAGTTCGATGTTTGAATTTCCCTTGAGTAAATGTTATTACAGTACGTGAGTGTTGCAGGTGAAACAACACGTTGCTCATCTCGCACTTATATTTTCATGTCTTTTCTTATTAAATATCAATGCTATCAAGATATTACAATATTTCGTATGGTATAATCTTTTATTTATCACGGATGAACAATTTTCTATGTTCAGGCTATTGCGAATATGTAGTTAAATTTTTATTGGAGAGTTTCAGCGACAGCTTGTTAAGATTTCATTAATAATACCTATGAGAAATGTATATCTCTGACTAAATGATTATAGATAATTTATTTATAGAGCCAAAACCAAAGTTCGAAATTAGAAAACAGTTGCTTATTTATGATTTTTTCAAATTTTGTATCTCAAAAAGAATACAAACAGTATTGTAATTTTAGAAACCATAACACCTGGGTTCTGGCTACACTTCACGTAACAAAATTTATTATATAACTTCGTTAACGAAGACTGATTGATAGACAGTTTTACGTGCTCCAACAGAATTCGTTCGGATTAGCATTATAAACTAGTGACTTAATAAATAATATTGATAAGTAAGAGTAGATTGGGAAATGCAAAAACCAACATTTTATAGGCTAATGCTTTTCCTTAAATGAATTAGAAATTGTTTTATCAACATTAATTTCAAGAGGTTCTTGTTTCTTTTTCAAAAAGCATGCTACCTTTATAAAAATATTAAAATGTAACTTTTGTATGCCGATGTTAATAATTTAATAATTTTAAATTAATTGCATTTGTTTCCGTCTAGATAGAACGATATCCATGTTTCAAAAATAATTGAAAATTTAAATTTAATTAGGTAGTTATTGTGCCCAAATTTTATAAATTCTAAGGCTTGTTCACTCTTCATTGTTCGGGTTTACCAGAACAAGAAACAAAGGTAAAAAAGAACAATCTTAAACCGTTACAACAAAGTACAAATGTGTCAAAGGGTGCGGGTGGAAAATGTTATTAAAATACACAATCCCCATCATGAGGACATTGTAATATTCAAGAAGCGTATGAAAAACATTCATAAAGAAGATAACAAGAAAAAGTAATACGTGTGTCGTTTTCTCTTCATTCATGGCCCCCAGCCATAAGATTATCTCGCCAGCCCGTGATTATGATTAAGCGCCACCAGGTGAGAAAAAAGTGTTGGGAATAAAATTAAAATTACATTTTGCACGATCTCATTATACGCGGCGTTGGGAAATGTGCCGTGTAATATTTTTAATTGATAATTCTTCCGGATTTATACAATTTTGAATTTATATAACAAATATTGTTGTTTATTGCAAGTTACGATGTTTACATAATTTCTGAGTTTAGATTTTCTCATTTAGAATTAGAATTATTTACTATTTAGTAAGGTTAGTTTTGTAATTAATTAGTACTCTCGTTCGAATTGCCTATGAATATTTCATTAATTATTATCAATGTTTCCTTCCAATTAAATCCCATTTTGTTATTTTCTAAATTCGATACATTCATTTTTTTACGTTATTACTTAAACAGCATTCGAAATTATATTAATTACCTAGATTAATATTTTCTGTTAATTTTACATATACCTACACAATAATATATTTTATCTTTAAAATACAAGTCACTTGGCTCTTTTCGATAAATTTATCATATCCCCCCTTATTGATAACATGCACAGACAGAAGCAAAACAAGTTTATTGCTTCATAAGTCATCAATTTACTTAGTCAATTTATGATCTAGGATTATAAAAAGAAATTTCGATTATTATATAATGGTAATAACTGAGGACGTAATTATTCTTATGATTAGGGGATTAGCTTATTTACAACATAGCAATATCAAGGTTAGGTGTGGGCTGATAGGCTGATATTAAATATTAGAGTATTATTAATTTAGTTAATACTCATTGGGTTTTTACAAAGTTTCCCTAAAATTTAATGTTATGTTTATTATCAACATAGCACATTGTAAATAATACGTGTAGACGAGTATCGTAGCCAGGTGGTTTTAATAGACGTATTTGTCATTCGCGAACACCAAAATGTTAACCATTTATTACAAAACTGATATTTACAATTCCCCTGAATTATGCCAGCATTTTAACGAAATAATTACGTCGTACATATTGTTGTTTACCACTAAAAGCCAGACAAGTTTGAAACGGTAGTAATCGCTTATTTATATGTTGTTCCCGCTTTAGGCATGGGAACTGGAATTTCTTTAGGGAAACTCAATATTCCTTGTATAAAGATTTTATTTTCCACACCAACGCCCCATTTGTACAAAGGTTTTTTGATGAGTAAAAAAATACATTCTACCCGGCCAATAAATAATAAATAAAAATGACAATCCATGTCGGTGCGCGCGCGATTGCTATTATAAATTAACAGGCGTAGACATAATCCTCCCCCCGGTGAAAAGCGTAGATTTTCAAGCTTGAAGGTCTTCAGAAGTGGGCAGAGGACACAGTCGAACCAAAGGTCTTCGAACGCAGCCTCTTGTAGTTTCGACGTCCGCAACTCGACAAACGCCGTCTGTTCCATGGAACAATCGAAAGATACGCCCCATGCGCCAACAAAGTGGTGGAGAATTATCCTCTTGAAGCAGTACGAGGTCTCCGACATTTATTTTTGATTTGTCAACCTTCCATTTGGTTCGTAGTTGCATTTCTGAGATATACTCTTTCTGCCATCTCTTCCAGAAGTGTTGGCGAATTTGTTCAAGTCTGCCATATCTATCCAGGGAGCTCTCTTTAGCGTTATCCAACGAAGGAGCCTGCAGTGCATTCAATGGTCTTCCGATTAAGAAGTGCCCTGGGGACAAGGAAAGGAAGTCATTGGGGGAAGATGACATGGGACACAGAGGACGGCTATTGAGAATGGCCTCCACTTGAGCAAACAATGTCGAAAGTTCCTCAAATGTGAGATGAGTATTGCCCATGACTCGCTTTATATGATGTTTAGCGGACTTAACACCGGCCTCCCATATTCCACCAAAGTGAGGAGCGTAAGCGGGGATAAAAGAAAATTTTATTCCCTCCTGAGCAGCAAACTCAGACAGAGGTTCTTGATTAGCCTTTAGAAAACTACTTAATTCTTTCGCGGCAGCTACAAAATTTTTACCGTTGTCAGAAAATATTTCGGTTGGCTTTCCACGGCGTGCCACAAATCTGCGAAGTGTCATAATATAAGCATCTTTTGTCAAATCAGACACGACCTCTAAGTGAATGCATTTGAAACGCAGACACACAAACAAACATAAGTAGCACTTAACTACTCTAGCACCGCGTCCTTTACGATTAAGAATGAAGAAAGGGCCCGCATAGTCCACTCCAACAGACTTGAAGGGAAAGTCAACGTTGACGCGATTTGAAGGTAAGTCAGCCATTTTTGGATTATAGGTCTGACCACGAAGACGAGTGCAGGTAACGCAGTTTTTGACAACGCGCCTAGCTAGTTTTCTGCCATTTACAGGCCAAACTGACTCGCGGATAATCGACAACAGAAGTTGCGGTCCTGCATGCATAGATCGAACGTGTTCGCGTTCAAAAAGAAGCTTCGTCACATGATGAGTTGAATCTAGAAGAATGGGATGCTTCTTTTCAAATTTATATTCAGATGAACCGAGCCTGCCACCGACTCTTATGAGATTCGCCTGATGATCAAAAATGGAGACAACGATAAAATATTTGATTTTGGGCTTAAAGGTTTACCATTTGACAACTTATCAAATTCAGAATTAAAAGTTTGTTTTTGGGACAGCGTGCAAATAAAATTAAAAGAATTATTTAATTCGTCAATTGATAAAATGCCTTTAAGTTTATTATTTTTATTTTGTTTTTTAGAGTTGTGTAAAAATCGTAAAATATAACTAAAAGTTCTTTGAAGTTTTGTAAATTTAGAATATTTTTTAAAATCAAAATTTATTTCAGATTCGACGGTTGTATGGACCTTGACTTCAGGTAAGTCTTCTTCGTATTTTTGTTAAGTTGAGGCCATAAGCGCATTCAGATGCATCGCTAAACGAATGCAATTCGATGATTTTGGTGAATCACAATAAACTCTACGAGAAATATCGAATTTTGAAAGAAATTTTAGATTATCTACAATGTCCAACCAGTCATTTTTGATATCCTGCGACACAGGTTCATCCCACCAAACACCCTTGAGCCACAATTTTTGGAGCAACATCTTTGGTTGAATAATACACGGGCTCAAAAGACCTAAAGGATCGAAGATTCGAAATGAACTTGAGAGGATATGTCTCTTTGTGATTTTGTCACTATGAAGTGGAATTTCGATTGGAAAATTGAAGGCATCCTTCGATGGATCCCAACAAAGTCCGAGAGTGCTCGACGACTCACTGATTGTTAAATGTTCTGTATTACTTTCGTGTAAATTTTGAAATAAGTTTTTTGAATTAGTTTTGTACTTTCGTAGAAGAAAACAAGCTGAATTTAGAGCGTTTGAAACTGAATTTTGAATGTATTTAAGTTGATCTTCATCATCACAGCCGGTGATCAAATCATCGACATAAAAGTCGTGCTGAATAATATTTTTGATCATTTCGACCCCACATTCCTCTCCAACCTGCCAAAGACATCTCGTGCTCAAGTAACTGGCACTTGCGGTACCGTAAGTGACAGTACTCAGTCGCAGAGTTTTCAGAGGCTGAGACTCATCTTCTCTCCATAATATGAGCTGCAAATTTTGATCTGAACTCTCAACTTGGACCTGACGGTACATTTTGGCAATGTCACCGGTCAAAATGAATTTGTGGTGCCGAGCTCTCACTAAAATGGAGAAAAGAGAGTCTTGAATATTTGGGCCTACCATGAGGATGTCATTGACAGAGAAGCCTGAGGTTGTGGGGGCTGAGCCATCGAACACTACTCGGAGTTTGGTAGATTCACTATTTTCTTTTATGACAGCATGATGACACAAAAAATATGATGGATTTGGAATAGGAGTAGGTGATTCAGATAGATGGCCCATATCAGCGTATTCACGAATGAATTCAATGTATTTTGATTTTAGTTCTTTATTTCGTCTAAATCTTTTCTCAAGATTTAGGAATCGTTTTTTAGCTTGAGAGTATGAATCGCCGAGGCAGTCAGGTGAGTCCTTTAGGGGTAACTTCACACAGAATCTGCCGCTTTCTAAGCGAGTGGTGGTATTTAGAAAGTGTTTTTCGCATGTTATGTCATTTTGACTTCGAACAGTTTTTTGGGGTAGCTCTTCAAGCTCCCAGAATTTTGTGAGCATTTTGTGAATTTCGTTAGAAGTAGGGTTTGTATTTATGGCATGATTGCAATGAATTTCGTTACTACGAGAATTATTAATTGGGCCAGCTATTAACCAGCCGAATTTAGAATTTTGCAATTTAGGATTATTAGGACCTAAAGAAAGCTGTTCGCTTTCTAGAATGTCCCAGAAGATATCTGCTCCAATTAAAACTTCAATCGGAGCTGACTTGTAGAACTCAGGGTCCGCCAAAGTTAAAGAATTAGGTATTTTGAGACCTTGAATGTCAACTGGGGTCTTAGGTAAGCGGCCCGTCAATTCGTTGAGAACAAGACATGAAAGAGTAACGCTGTAGTTGCTATTTAGAGATTTTAATTGACTTTGACAGCTTTCGTGCACTGTATTAGAAGCACAGAACAGTAAAAACATATAGAAGTGCGATAATGTCATAATTAGTATGAAAACCTGTGTCGCCAAACCCACACATTTAAACCGATAGTTATACAGTACACTACAAGTAAACTATGCCTTTGATTGGACAGCTTAATTTGAGTAAAAACTGACTTAGGTTATAAATTCAGCATTTCAATATGTACCCTAACGCACCATGTTACGGTTTATTTTAGTATAACATCCCTAGGTAAATTAGCTGTTTTGTTTCTCATTGCACAGAAATTCCAAATTCGAAAACATTCAGCTACTCCACAACAGAGGGCGTTAGTTTTCGATAGATATAAATTTGAAACGCAACACATAGAGATAAGGTTGAAATTTGTGTCACTCAACATTAATGACATTAACTTGATATTTATCTGATGCTATGCTCTGAGGGATGTCAGCCTTGTTATCGATAATTCACAAATAAATATTTTTTGTGTATTTTTTTTTTCTTTCTTTTATATGAGTATAGTATAATGTGTCACATTTTGGAGTATGTTTATTACTACTAAGTAGGTCTTTTTATATTATTATTATTAAATAAAAAACTGAATAGAATAGTATTAATCTATATTTACAAAATACAAACAGAAAATATGCATTAATTTAAATCTTGGAACTGCCGTAGGTTTGCTGTATCGGTGGCCTTTGTTAGACCGCTTAGTGCTGTTCGGCATCCAGTTAACTCGTCACGTTGCATTTATCCATTTCTCTTTTAAATTAGCCTCTTTGGGAAATCTATAAATAAATTGGACAAATGAAAGCTAAGGAAAAATAAAATAAAATTTAATATTTATAATGTTTGTCTTTTCTAAAGTATCGATACTGTCGATATGCGCCACAAGCATCACTAAAGCGACATTCGTTTGTTTATTGCAATAATATTCCAGAAAGTCTTGTTTGCTGTTCAATCTATAATAGTACTAATTTCTTACGGCTTAAGGTTCATTTTGACTAGATATTTGTATACAATTTTGACAAATTACGACAAGCGAAGTTATAACATAAAATATAATAAAAATAAGACTTACCGATGGTATGAAATGCCTCCATTGCTGATATTATTTCGTCTGCTATCATTTTTGCACTCTAATACCGAACAACACGTCCTAATTAATGAATAAATATGGAAAAAAGGTTTGACAGCTGACAACCGACTCGAATATTTTTCTGCGCACAACTGAGAGCAAGTTAGGTGATCTTACCTTACCAGTGACACGTGGGCCACGCCCACATCACACTTCTATCTACTTTACTGTTCTGTGATTAGAAGAATTATTGCCAATGCCAATGACATTCATTGCCTGCAATGGGCAAGTTCTCAATGACATTCTTCGTTGCAGGGATTTAGTGACAAATGAAGACTGGCTGCCACAATCCAAGAGAGCACGAACCTTTTCTACTTGCTTATTAATAGGGTTAAAAACTTCTATCAATGCTGTAGATAGGAGAACATGTTTGGACATTTGTTTAGAAAATGCTGCTACAGATTCGCTTGGTTCAACTTGCTCATCTGTGCTGAAGTTGGCAGTGACGTCATCATTAGAATCATGGAGAAGAGTGTTGTGTTTTTGCTGGCATTGTCGACATGAACCCATGCGGCAGTCACTGACAGGATGCCCTTGTCTGAGGCAATTTCGACATAATTTATATTTATTAACATACGACAGCCTATCTTGAATGTTTTTAGACTTAAATGTAGGACAGTCATAAATTCTGTGATTTCCGTTACAAATTATGCAAAGATAAACGTTTAATTGATTTTGATTAGATGTAGAAAATGAATTAGTATTTCTATTTGTATTAAATTTATTATTTTTTTGTGAATTTAGTTGTGAGGGACGTGACGTGAATTGTGATTTAGAATTATTTTGGGATTCATTATTAGTGCCAATCTTATTGCGATTTAAAGATTCTAACACATCTGCACGGTCGATTAAAAATCTTTGAAATTGTTGCAAAGTTGGAATGTCATCAATAGTATTTCGATACTCTTCCCATTTAACAAGAGTACATTTGTCCAATTTAGAAGTCAAAGTAAATATTATAAGTACATCCCAATAGTCAGTAGGCTGACCCAGGCTAGACAAGGCGCGCAGATTTTTTGTAACATGATCGACTAAAAAACGTAGTGACTTGTCTGACTCACGAGTTAAAGATTGAATATTAAGTAAAGAATCTAAGTGATGATCAACAAGAAGCCTTTTGTTATTATATCTGTCGCAAAGTAGCGTCCAGGCTGCCTGGTAGTTTGCTGTTGACACTTCGAGATTAGAGACAATCCGTGCCGCATCACCCTCAAGGTAAGAAATTAAATAATGAAATTTATGTATATCAGTAATATTTTTGTTTTTATGAACTAAATTTGAAAATGTATCGCGGAACTCTAGCCAACGGAAGTATGAACCATCAAACTTTGAGATTTCGATTCGTGGTAATTTAACATTTGAGTCTTGATGGAAAGAGTCTTCATTGCCCATCGATTTCCTACGATTTTCGTTGTCATTAAATAAATTATCATACTGTTTAATCATTATTTTAGCAGAAGCAATACCTTGGACGAAATCGTTCTCAATGTCGTCTCTTTCATCAATCTCAGAATCTATATTTTCAGAATTAAGAACCTCAATCTCAGTCTGCAACACATCAAACTTTGTTGACAATGCTTCAAATTTGCTAAGTTTCAATTTAAATTCAGCCATTAATAGTTCATCCATTGAAGTGGACTCGCTAATTCTGTCCAAATAATTTTTAAATTTTGTAATTTGGCCCTTAATAGCAGACCTTTTTGAATATAAATCTCTTAATAACTTTGGATTAGGTTCCGTAGACATTTTGTAAAATAGTTTGATTGAATATTGTTATGAAATTAAAATTTAATTGTATGTAATTATTTTGAAATTATGTAATTATTTTTCGATTAATTTATTATTTAAATGCACGTCAACAAGCTTGATAAAATTATGGAAGAAATAAAATGCTTATCTCACGCTCCTCGCCCGGTGGAACCTGCCGCTGGTAGCCGGGCTGCTGCTCACACGCAGCTGCTTCGCAGAAGATCGTGCAAGCGATATTTAGTCGCTTAAGAATACGGCTCCTGAAATTATTCGGCGAAGTCGAGTTTATAAGCGAGAAGGGCTAAGATATTCGAGATTGTTGTAAACAAAAAATGATATTAATTTGGAACAAATGAATTACTATTTACATGCCAATCCCGCAAGGGAATCTGGCGTGAAGAAATGATAATAGGTATTGATAAACCAATATTACTATAATTTAAATTGTTTTACACAAATGGAAGCGAAATAATAGGTAATTTTTGGATAATTATGAACGTGAATTTTATGTTATAAGGTTAGGTTTAGGAATGTGTTAAGGATTTGCACTTAACTTGGTACTATGAGCTGCACTCCGGCACGACACTTTAGCTGTATCGTTGTTCAGACGAGCAGGTTATCCTTTTCGACAGGAATCAGTCCCAAATTGAAGTCGTCAATTCCAGAAACAATGTTGCGTAGATGTGTAGATAATTTATCGCAATTAATTCGTATTTTGCGGTGAAATCCGTTTTCGTCCTGTCACGGTCGCCAAATTGTTCCCGCTTTAGGCATGGGAACTGGAATTTCTTTAGGGAAACTCAATATTCCTTGTATAAAGATTTTATTTTCCACACCAACGCCCCATTTGTACAAAGGTTTTTTGATGAGTAAAAAAATACATTCTACCCGGCCAATAAATAATAAATAAAAATGACAATCCATGTCGGTGCGCGCGCGATTGCTATTATAAATTAACAGGCGTAGACATATGTTTTATATTTTTAATTTATGTCTATGAAGTTGCTTTTAATCATTGTTCTGTTGATGAGAGAAACATAGTTTTATGTTCGGAATTTATAAATTCGGTAAGTGACTTACTGTACTTTTACTTAACTTATATTTTATCGAAACTCAATATTTATCATATGGATACTTAAAAAGTAAACAATGGATATGTATGGTAGTCGTTGGGTTCGGCAAAGTTTTTATAAGGCAAGACGGTGTCTTCACATAAAGGGCACCTGTGTCCTCATCTACATAATGTGGACAGTCATTGCACTTGAAGCTACTGGACATATTTATTCTTTGCTATTTCAAACGCTAATTATGATTTATAAATGAATGAATGTTGATCTAAGAATGTACTAAAATGTTTTATTTTTAAAACAAAAAAAAAAAATGGTACAAAATGTACCATTTGATTGATTAATTCATATTTAATTGACTTATGTTTTATTTGATACGGTACACAAAAAATGAGATTTGAACTTGATTAAATAATCAGCTGTTATTTATAAGATTGACCGTGAGGCTTGTTAGTTGTAAACATGTTTTTTAATCACAATAGGAAACTTCAAAATCATAACATTAATCATAATATCAGGATGTAAATACGCACAACGCAATTTTTAAACTAGGTGTTGTTATGTATGTAATAGTGTGAGTCACGCATACTGTAGCACAAATTATTGATACCCTATAGGAATACAGAACAGATATATTTTATAGGTAGTATGTTCAGGTTCGTAAGATAATGAACACATCATTTGTGGATACTTTGATTTTCCATCTCATTTGTATGAAATAAAATCATTTTAGATTAGCTGTCATAAATTATGATGATTCTGGAAAGTGCTGGAAATAAGCACAAATTAAAATCAAATCCTCCGACAAAATTGTTAATTTAATGAAATATGAATAAATAATAAATTAACATTTATATCTATTAACTATTCATGTGTTAAATGAATTCAATAAATAAAAAAGTGCCAAATATTTGACACTTGATTTTCTTTTGTTTATAGAGTCGTTACTAAAATGTGTACCGAAATAAATGTTCACGGCTTTATGTAAGGGGTGGATAAGGCAAACAAATAAAACTTTTACAGAGAGTTTTCTTTTATTCCTCCTCGTTGTTTCTACAAACAGTATAATCTCTTTTTCTTTGATAGCTAATGAAGCAAAAATATGCGGTGTAAATGCGTTGTAACAACTCCATTAGAATAATTAATTCATGAGCTATACTTTATTTATGTGTAAGCAATGTATTTGTTAACTAGTTCAAATTCATTATTTCAGAGCTTCACAAGGCACAACAATGAAAATAAATAACCTACGATGTGCGTTTGTGTGCAATTATTCTATAAGTTAGATGGACTAATTAAATAATTTAAAAATAACACATATTATCACAAAGGAATCAAGAAACACTTTGTGAAATGAAATACATAATTTATTAATATTATTAGCATCAGTGCGCTCCAATTGCCTACACTCACTTCACTTTAACGAATTTAAACTTTGTATTATAAATTTATAATGTTATATCACAAATATTGCCATTTGTACCAATTATTTCCTAAAAAACATACATTTATTACAATTGTGATGTTTTTTCACTTTAGAAAACATTTAAAAAACGTCGTCGTTGTGGCTTCAATTAGAGCTGGTGTAATTACTCGGGTAGCGAAGCCCGCGGTGTCCGCGGTCGCCGCACACCGACGTTTGCTTTTCCAACAAGATTGATTACCTACGTAACACACTGATCGCAATTACGCTTCAGAAATCATTGATACTACAATGGACTTCATCTCGCTCATTCGATGAGACTTTCTAGACTACATGCGTGTGTGTCCTCAATATGCAACGCATAAAATGAACCTATATTCTACTTAAACACTAAATTGGCTCGTTTTGTTTGTTAATTATGAATATGTACAATAAATTTACATTATTCTCGAATGACTAGTTAAAACTGATGTGCATGTTTCAAATACATATTATCAATAACCTTGATCCTATCACAATTTCTACTGTATAAATTAATTATAGGTAAAGTTTTATCATCGACACAGCTCTGTGTCGGTTTCACGCTGAGAGCACAGAGCGTCAGGGGGTGCCAGAAATAGCTTTCCAGATGCACAGGCACATAACTGGTAAACCTTTTTGCTTCTAGCGTTTTTCTGCGGGTTTTCAGTATATGTCGCTTCTTTTAGATTATTAATTATTATATTTGGAGCGTCCATTTTAATCTGAAAATTTAAAAATTCTCATTATTGTCAAAACATCGGATTATTCTGATTATATTCTAAAAATAAAATCGTTCTGATTTAATATTATTATCATAACGCAATTTGTTATGCAAATCGCCGATAATAATAGAGTAACAGGCGTCCCTTTGCTGTCACTTATTGTCAACAAGTGACAATCTCGTTACAGTGTTTACACGTTATTTTTATTTTTTACGTGGCTTTTATAATAATTTTACATAGGTACCTATAAAATAAGACAGTCGTATTTCATCGTTCGTATGTGAATGGATTGTTTGATTTGCAGTTAAACTTTAATGAATAGTATTGTATATTGTAATGTATTTGTATCGTTGTGTGATTTGTAAATCTTCTTAGAATCTGTTTATTACTTACAGCGCCAACAGCGGATTCCAGTTTGATGTTGCTATGCGATGTTATTTCGATGCCTCCGGCTCTGCTCTCCAGATAAATGGACTGTGGCGCCCGCAGATCTAATCGCCGTGTCAGCGATTCTAAGCTGAAATAATGTTATTAGTATATTTCGTAGTTTCTGTACTTTAAATAAAATTTTAGTATTTAAGAATATTTTACAAAAATTAGTATTTAAGACTATTTCTATTAAAGGCATATTTATCCGGCATTTCCTTTAGAATATTTAAAAATTTCTTGGATGTTTTTTTCAATTATTCCCTAATTAAAAAAAAAAAAGTTAAATACGTACTGTAAATCAAATCCCGGTGGCGCACGTAACACCGGGGTTTGTAACGCAATCTTTACACTGACTCCCCCAGGCCCATCCGCAGCCAATGTTTCTGCGAACACTCGTACTTCTTCTTTAGAAGCATGGAATATATTTCCACCACGAGCATCGTGCACTTCGAACACACGACCTGTACACTCGACTGCATCCCTCTCTATGATGGATAAGATAATATTAATATATAATATGGTATAAGTGAAGATATTATCTATAAATAGTAATCGAGTATGGCCAAGAGATACTCAATTTCATATTACTAGTTTTATTGATTGAATTCTTTAAATACCTATTCGTAAGATGTTCAACTATGTTGTTAAATTTTCTGGGGTTTACAATCCTACATCACACACACCCCAAGAGTGGCGGAAGAGTGTTAAATATTAAATGATAATAAGGTTCTGCAATAATGACTTGTACCTTACTAGGTGAAAATTACATTTTCAAAACATGAACTAATTAAAGGTCATGCAAATAAAATTATGAAGTATAACAATAAACTCACTTATGACGAACTTGGCTTGCTCTTTGCGATCGGGCTCAGATACGAGAACAGTGAAATTTCGATGTGAATGTAGAGTTATGGGCTGAGCGGTTTGCGTCGTTATTGCTGAGGCAATTAGCTCGTCTATCATCCATACTTTTCCGTCTAATTTAATACCGTCCTTTGTTATTGTAATTGGACCTATACCATTCTGTGAAAATGTATTGTATTGTCAGATTACAAGAAAAACATTTATAAATAATTAAGCTATTGCATAGCTTCTATCGCGGGCCTTGAGCGCGGGGACCGAATCCAGAAATTTAGTAACGACAAACCTCACGCTCCCCACTCCGACGGGCGCGGAGGTGTGGCTTGAAGGCATAGCATGCAATAGCTTTACCGCGGCAGTCCCCGAGTGCCACACGTCTTTTTTTATATGTATATCATAATTAACAATGTAGGTAGTAGCAAGCAATATAACAAAAGGCAATCATACCTTGGTCAGTCTTAACGTACTTATAACCCACAGTGTCAATGCAATATTTAAAAAGATTAAAACCATTAGAAAAATTACGATTGCATATAATGATGTGCGTCGCCATCCTTCTCTTAGAACAACTGGTATGCACTTTGGTTTTGTGGGTTTATCTGAAGAAACTGCAACATCAGGTTGACCTTCGGTTGGCGTACATTCCCAGCCACGAATACCTTCAGAGGTAGCATCCTCCACCTTCATCTTCAATGTTTATCTCGGTACTCAACAAATCATTGATATTCGATTTTATCCTGAAGCGAAACCACAGACAGTATCAATTAGAATCAAATGGAGTATTGATGTACGAGTACCTATAACGTGTGTTAATTTATTCAGTAACATTACGTAGATATATGGCAGAAAAATCAGTACGCTGCGCTATATATTACTCTTGTAAAATATGTAGAAAGTTAAACATGTAGATGTATGTAGGCTCACGTGGTAAAGTGGTATATTTTTAAGAGTAGGTCGAAGCCTTTTGTTCTGGTTTGTAATGTATACGGCGCATGGAGACTTATGTAAAACCGATACCTCCAGGTCAATACATTGGACTTTATGTATTTTAGTGTAGGATGCAATTCTGTTAGATCATGCAACAAAGAAATATTCTTAAACCTTTTTTAAATAAAATATAACTTAGAGAATTTATGATAATTCACACACAAGAAAATATTATCATCAGTTTTAGAAAAAACGATTTTTTATAGTTAACGTAATTTATTTTTTTTATAATGTACAAAACCCAATCTGTTCTGCAGGTAAGTGGTTTCTCACAGAAAGGCAGACGCTAAGCGTGCAACGCGTATTCTATAACAGACTTCATTATAGCGGACATAATAAAATGTAATATTGTTTCATGAAATAGAAACCAGTATTTTTCACATTTATTTTTAATAACCGTTTCTTTGATAACTTATAATACAAATGAATAAAACATATAAATTAACGATACCTTGCTACGCCTATGTTGAAAGTATATATTATTTTTTTAGGTTGACCAAAAGCATTTTATTATTCAAAAATTTTACATAGCATCGGACGGCCGCTGTATAAATACGTATTGCAATTTGCGACAATATACGATGCTGTGGTCTAAAATTTAGGTGTTGTGTCCAATCTATTAACTGACCAGAGTAACGATCTGCACTCTAGTGCTATTTTCATTCAGTCTGTTATAGCGGCTGACAGGTGTTTTAAGAAACACAATTTTGAAATTGTAATGCATTGCTATATCCGCGATGTAACTTGTACCTCATGGTCAATTGTTCAACTTTTGTTTATCAACAAAAACTGTTCATGAAGCATCTTTTTATAGAATGATGAACTTACAAGTAGTATGAATTTTTATAAGTACGTATAAGAAAAGTATTTTGTAATAGTTAAATTGAGTGAACAATCTTTTAATTACCAATTTAAAGAAAAAATGTGTAGCGGTTTATTGCTGCAGTGGCTTTATTATGCTTTGTCGATAAAGCTTTTCATGCCAATACAATAGCGGGCACTTCCTACGTTCATAAATCTATAAAAATTGCATAGAATTGTCTATGTGTGGAATCATGTCAAAAAGCTTGTGTAGAATCAGAACAAATTCTTCAAAATGCGAAGTTTATTGATGTAAGGCTATTTCAAAATTGTATATTTGAGAATTTGAGAAACATTTTCTGAAATAGACATATCTATTATTATTATTCATATACGGTGGAGGAGGTGATATTAGGGTTTTGTATCTACAGACTACAACACAATAATATGATGAGGAAAAAACATCACAGGTAACAACTACAATGAGGTCTAATATATGCTTCTAATATGATAGAGAAATACAACATAATCTTGTACCATAGACTATGAATTCACCGAAATTGTTGAAGTAATAAATTTCCAGAGCAAGGCCACCGTCGAGTATCACTGATGCGATGGCCGTTTATTAACGATGCAAGCGGCTGCACCGAGCGACTAGTGTGACGGAGACTAGATAAATTCATAGGTGTTAGAAGTAGCACTCGAAATATCTGGCGCGGAGGTAAGGCGGGCGTGCTCCAGAATACAATATCAGGCGGTAGAGAGGCCTGCGACTCCCGCGCGGGGCTGCCCTAGTGCCGAGCCGTCGGCCCTCATAATAAACGATATGGTGCTAAAATAGAACCAGAACGGATATAGCTGTGCTTTTTACGTAAATAAAATACCGACGCTCGCTGCATTCCTGTCTTTGCCGGTCACGTTTTTGTTGTAGGTATGAACGTCAGTGGTTCTATCGATTCCCTTCCGAACGTTTAAAAATAAAGCAATGTCAGCGTTCCAGTATTTTCTGTGAATAATATTTAATTGCCCTACATGTCCCACACTAGTAGATGAAAGCTTTGCTAGAATATGTCAATCGTGAAATGTACCAATTATAAAATACATATAAATCCACTTCATGAAACGTACGTTTCGTGTAGTTCTACGGGTAAAAAATAGCTTAACGTCGCAATTGATTTTTGTTGAATACAGAAGTGTATCACTGGTGTCCTTTGAAGCACTTATACACGTTGCATACATGATGCATTTTTAACGACTCAAACACTGGCTATGTTTTCTGTGCAAGACACTGTTTATTTTGAAATCGGGAATGCGTAGATTGGACTACACGCTCCTGAAGGTATCAGACGACTGAAGTCACTGAAGGCAGTGTGCGCCAGCGACGCCAATGTCGAATTAAACTCGTTGTGAAGTTCTGCATTTTTAAACAGGCGCTGTCTCGCGCGGGACATAATTCGGATACGCTCTAGATTCAGCTGCGCCCCTCTTTATTATGAATTCCAGTTAACGTTATCATTAGCTGACACCTTCGGGTAATAACGTTAATAAGTAATATACTATCCTGAGGCCGTGACATTATTTTATGATAGAATGTATGCAGATTTTCCCTGAATATTATAGGTATGCATAATTTCTCTTATAAATTTATGCAGTATTCCTACACATTTTCTGTAGGTAATTATATAAGAATAAATTTACACAATTGTGTTAATTATGTAATAAACAGTTTAATTGTAAAAGTGACGATGTGTTATTTAGGGCCGATTTTTCAATGCTTGGATAAAACTTATTCGTCGAATAATGTATAAAACTACCATTTTAAAAACGTATCCTAATTGCCCGTATTTGACAGTTTACGTGACATTTTAATATTATCGTGTAATACATTATTGGACGGATAAGTTTTATCCAAGCATTGAAAAATCGGCCCTAAGATAGATAGCATATATAGATACAAGCAATGGTAAACGTGAATGCAAACTAATAACACCGCGACACAGGATAGCTCTCTCGTTGTCTTTATGAATGAATAACGTGGTTATTTCGAGCATCATACAATCCACCGTATGACAGTTTCGTTGTTTGTATCTGAATTATTTCGATGCAGTTGATTTAGCTTGTTTGATGCAAAAAATAATAATATGTAAATAGTCTTCTCTTCACTGTTATTTTCTTTTGTACTTCGATGGGTCCTTAAGAATATACAAATTTCAAAAATTTGTATATTTTTTTTTTGTAAAGCTATTGTAGATATATTTTTTAATTGGATATTTTTTATTCCTATTGCAATTTGAAGATTTAGATTTTAATAATTACACGTACTACGTGATTTTACTATATGTATAGATAAGGATGGATAGAGTTAGTTATTCGATATCTATTGTATCAAAATTGATCGAATAGAACACATATCAAAAGCTAGTATGTCCGAGAAGAGATGAAATCGTATTGAATGTCGACAAATGTTTCATCGAAGTTTTATTGAGCTGGTAAATGTGGGCCCGGGGGACTGTGTGCCGGCACTTTTTAGATAAGTGAAGGGACAATGTACTTTATAGATCCTATCACTGTTTGAGAGCTTTCTACAAATTCGTGTAATGATATTCGTTTCACGGATCATAGCTTGACACTTTGTTTTTATACACAGAATAATATGCCCATTGCCCATGCTTCCAATGATTGTTACGTTAAAACTCCAACCTTTTGGCTTTTATATCCAAGATATAAACTATTCTATGTAAATACCTAATATGCATAGGAGAAAAATTTCAAATACCTATAGTAATAATAAAAAATTCCACAATCGTATGAAGAGATAATTTCCTATCATTAATCTAGAGTGCCAGTTTCAAGTTAGTATTTTTAATATCTACAATAATAAACGTATTAAATTTAGAAATTCAATCAAAATATTGCTACAGAGTATGCATTTTAAAGGTCATGTTGATACATGACAGTATGGCGAGGTGATAACGCGGAAGTACAAGTATGCTATTCCCGTTTAATTCAGACACTGTCGCTACTCGATCCTGTTTTAGGATACAATCCCCTTGATCCCCGCGTGATGCTGCATAATGTCGCTTTTGTCTCTCAGAATTACCACTAAACCTATCAATTTAAGAAAAATCCCCGGTAAAATGGAGATGTTTTTCCAAGCACTTTTTAGAATCAGACGTTTGACGAATAAATCAGCAAGATATTCAAGATGTATATGTTGTGCTATTATAAAATATTGTTTGGTAAATAGGACGTTGGGGACTGGTGCGTCCGAAGCCAAAGTTCTCCATCATACCTGCGTCACTTTAAAATTGAAAAACTTTTGCAATGCCTTTCTTATGGAAATAGTTCGCGTTTACGTTTGAGTGAGTTGTCATTGTGAGGATTCAGCATTGCAGTTTCATTGAAATAATACTTACCGTAGTTTCTTAGTTATTAAGGGGATAGAGACGTCTTATGATGTTGAAGAAACGAATTTAATTCTACGAGTTTTATGCGCTGTTTCTTTCAAATAAGACTTTAAGATGTTTTTATTGGTGGAAATGTTGAATAATTTTAATCACAGAATTGTTATTTGGAAGTGATTTAGCAAGCTGCGTATTTTTGGACAGCAAAATGCAGAGTTCGCGATAGGTCGTGTAAATCCGCATGAAATATTGATACAGTTTCGTGTAAACGTGTAACAAATGCGGTAATTTGAGCCACCTGCTGGCGGCCGCGCTCACACCACGCTTCGCTATGCACCAAGTATTTTCTATGACATGTTTCTTTAATTTTTTTGAATCTGTCTTCTCTGAAACCTAAATGCATAGTATCTTTTCATAGGTGCAGTTTCTGGTTTGGTATGAAGATAATAAAATATCAGTTTGTTGTCAACTCCAATGAAATAATTATTTAAGATTAAAATATCTGATTTATTAAACTTAACACTTTAATTTAATAACTCAGGCCCCGGAATCACAGACACACTAGAAAATCTCTTGTGTCGTGGTCCGTGGACCGATCGGGCCGTTCGGGGCTCAATGGGTTAATTAACGTACAATGTGTTAAATAGACTAAGAAGCATGATTTGATAAGCTTATGAAAACATCTTAACATCGAGATCCGCTCGTATTTGCCCTGGAGTTATGTACAAAGGCGTTTATACGTGTCGATTGCTCGCTTGTTGATTTAGGATCTCAACAAGGGCCCTGTATCTTCTATCACCTCTTATGTTACTCGGACCTTTGCAATAATTTATTTAATTTTCTTTTCCAATGAAATTATTGTTTTTAACTAAAAATATTGAAAGCATGTACCATGGTCATGAGATTATTTTAAACCGTAATCTATTTTGCAATAGGTATGTTATAGTTATTCATAAATGCTATTTCCGCAAACTTAAGAACATAAGTATCTCTCTTCAGTATTTTTATGAAACAGCTTCATACAGTGATAAATATTTATGCATATAAGAGTTTTAAGCAGGTAGGTTATGTATATGAATCAGTCAATCTAAAATTAATTTATCGCAGCGTCCACTCTGGAAACAATACAAATACCAACGAATCTACTCGCGTCTTTGTTTGCTTTTTAGACGCATATTCTTATTTGTTTAGCTTGATATTCGCACACATTTTTCTATAAATACCCTAACTGGGTGACTGGGTGGAGCTGGAAAAGAGTACAGTAGTAAAGGCGCAATCATCTAATGAATGCTTCCGGGCAGATAAGCTTCGATTAAATGGTCTCTTTATTGCTAAAGGAAAGGCGCTCCCTTTATGAGCACATTGAGATATCACGCAGATAAACCTATAAATATCGCAGAGTTGCCAACAATAATAATTTATAAAAGTGATCGATGTTTTATTTTCGTACAATAAACCTTCGAGTTCCGTTTTTATGAAGAGTTTATGAGCCATTAAAGTGTTATAATTGGTTTCACCGACAACAAAATACCAATAGCCTACACTTTAATAAATTATATCCGTTATAAAGACGAAGGGGCACGGTTAGATTTCAAGATAAGTGTATAGGTAGCAGTAGGTAACGTTCTACAATTTATCGCCTGCATATCCTTTCAGCGGGTAGATAATGACCGCAGTAAAACGTTTAAGCACGGAATAACTGCTGTTGGAAGCCGTTATTACAATATTATGAATGGCTCGCCCCGCGGCGTCGTCTCGCGCCCGACATGCCTTTGTAGGCTCTTTATTTGATGACGTGTTTTCTGAAAACTTCAAGTCTGCACAAAAATTAGGCTACTGATCCCATCAACGTCAGGAATATTGGTATAATTGATATAATTTCAGTAAAATTGTAAATTTTCAATTAGATCATTTGAATTATTACAATTTTATAAATATAAGTAAGTTATAATTATTTCGCTAGTCATTTCCTGTTCACTCCATTTAAATTTCAATTCTGTACGTTACACAGCAAAAGCTCTGTCGGTCTGTGCTGGTATTAAGAAATGCTCATTACTCAAATTAAGTACGTATAATAATGCCGCATGTTCATATGTATATAATATTTAGTTTCCTTTTAAAGCTTTTATACAACGTCCCTCGCAGAATGTGAGCTCAGCCTTTGCTCCAGGCTGCGCGGCGCGAGTAATTAGCGACGCTTTCCTTCCGTTTTCGTAGTCACTGCGCTCAGCCCTTACAAAACACACATACTGCCGTCTTTGTGCTCCATATTTTATAAATGTCTATAACGTATATTTATATAGGTACGAACGAACTGAAATATATCTTCCTTTATTTTAATGAAGGTTGAAAGCCTTTATATATTCGTAATGATGATTAAACAATTGCATATACAAGAGACCCAATAAATTAACAAAGGAGCATTCTATAAGGAAAATTGTTCTAATTTAAAAAGGACGCCTTGGGTGTTCATATTCAAATTGTCATCGTTCTTTAAATTCCTCATAATCCGTCCAATTCTGGATCGTCGAGGAGCACGGGTCGCAGTAATCAAGACGGCTTCAACTGGATTTTATTCGTTATACCAGTAGGGAGTATATCTCTTCAAGTATTAGTAATTTCAAGAAAATGGAGGAGAATATAGCAAACTTTTCAGCGCCTTCATTGTTTTTAATAAAGAGAGCGACTGAAGTTTATTTAATGTCGCGGTCTTTTAAACGGTAAATCCGGAGAGTCTACATGGTGTGTGAATGTTTTCCGCATTAAAAAAACTCATTACAGGCGGCAACTGCAGCGCGGACGAGTGGCGTCTTTGAAGGCCGCTACGCCGGTATTATTCCAGATTATACCGGCTTCCATACAAATGAAATCTCACTTAAACCACTGCTATTTCGGAACGAGGAAATAAGGCTCAAAAGTTGTTTTACTGCACTCGTACTTTCTGAAAATTCTTTTTAAATTGAGAACGTTGCCCATTTAGATTTCGCTATAGTTACAAACAATAACAATTTTGAATGGTATATTTATTGTTATATTATTATTCAATATTTAAAAATTAATTAATTATAATCTCTTTAACATAAATATCAAAGATTTTGATACATTTTACATACCTTTTTACACATTGTTTTTATCCGTAAGTCCATTTCATTCTTAAGCTGGCCATACACGCTAGGGTGTACCTGACAGGTTTGCCTGTACAGGTCACCTGTTCAGGTTAACCGGAGCGTGTATGTTACAGAACTGTGCAAGTTTTCACACCTGTTCAGGCGACAGAAAAAATATGAAAATTGATATTTTTTACGCGTGGGTATACCTGTGCAGTTTAACTGTGCAGGCAAACCTGAGCGTGTATGGGGCGGTTCGACGTAGTCGTCAGTTGTCCAGTGAGTGCTAGCAGGGAAACACGTGCATATGTGTAAAGGAGTCATAGCTGCTAATAGTTTGAGATACGTCTTTTCATCGTAGATAGTTGCGAAAATCATTCGGCTCAAATATCAATTCTTTCAACAAGTTCACATGAGAGTATAATAACAATAACTTTGCAATAACCATGATTTGCACCATCGTTCACGGTATCTTCGTTTATATTTCTTTTTCTTCAATAAAATAAATAATAAATCAATTAAAGTTTACCGCTGCGTGTATGTCCTCTTCTCAACTCAACTTTACCTGACAGGCGTAACTGCACAGGCAAACCTGTCAGGTACACCCTAGCGTGTATGGCCAGCTTTAGCTCATGTCTCCCGCCCATAATATATATAGGATGCTCCTTTTCTGTTATTGCTGCCTCTACACGGAATTCGCTATCAGTTCGTATCGGATAAGCCCAAGCCTTGTCAACGTTCGTGAATCAAGTCTAGTATGTCGCCTCGCCTCAGTTCTACGGAGGCAGTTATTTTATTTATGTGTTGAAATATTTATCTTAATTTGTATTTAATAGTATTTTATACCTATTGCCATTTTTTCACGTTTCGTTTTACACGTCATGTCGTACAAGTCTAGAATCACATCTAGAATAGTCTATTTTTATTTAGTATTATGTAGATACAATTTGGGGCTTTCTCTACTAAATTATATAAAAAAATTTAAAAACAAATTACATATATATATACAGATAGATATTTTTGGTTTAATGGCATTCAAATGCTTTATAAATATAAATTTATAAATCGCTCTGGCTCGCTTATCGATCGCTCTGGCGGGTCACGAGTGGCTGAATTGGTCAGGCATCCGCCCTGGTTTGGCGCGAAAGGATGCGGGTTCGAGTCCCGCCTCGTGATCGAATTTTTTCTATTCTTTATAAATTTATATAAATTACATATCTTCAAATATCTAGGTTTTATTCGTATATTAATAAACCCATCGTACTGATGTAAGCAACATAAAATCTCACGAAGTTACGCGGTCAATACGAGGGATAAGTTAGTAAGCAGTGCCCAATAACCATACATACGCTCGGTATGTCCTCAGAGACTGCGCTTGTGGTTCTTCCCATTAGTGCGATTGACTCGCCCATTCGTCCCGTTCGCTGGCTGCTAATTTAACTTATACATTGATAATCTGTATTGGTTTGCAATATATGGGTAAATAAATATGATTATTTTGCTATAATGAATGAGAATTAAAATAAAGTTCTACATAAACGCTTACCTAGAGCTTCTTCTACGTGATTCCGTATTTATTACATTACTATTTAAACAATAGTAACATTTACTTTACATAAGCTCAATTTCGTAGTATAATTTTAACTATTATCATATTAAAACAAGATTGCAATTGCACTATATTATTTTGTAATTGTAATTATATGTATTTCAGGAAAGCACAGTAAGTATTATTTTTACCTACACAAATAATGTATGCGTAATAAATAGCCTAAAATATTACAGCGATCCACGACACAATATGAGCGCACATCTGAAAGGCCTAATTAACCTGTTAATTGAGGTGAAATGAAATAGCTGTGCACTCCCGAGCCAAGGACAAAGGTGCGGTGAAATATCGATGCGTTGTTTGTTGCGCCGCTTCTGACTCGTATAGATGCAGATGAGCAAGCTATTTGTCTTGCCTGATCGGCGGGGCTTGATTAAACCGTGAAACATTAAGCATTAGCACTTACCTCCTTATTTATCTTCAACTCGGCACACTTAATTGTGGCTGTATAACGCAATAATCGTTGGGTCGGGTTAGTGGGTATACAAGCGATCTGCCCGCACTTTGTTTTGTTGCAAATTAATTCGTTGCAAAGTGTTTTCATGTACCTACTTAGTAGTTAGTCTACGCATCATTGAAATGAACTATAAATTTAGATTGTAGTTAGTGTTGAACCTGAAAACTTTAATCTTTAATATCTGCCATAGATTCAGTATGAACGAGCCGACGAACCAACAAATAGTGAGTGCTACAGGCGATTATTATTCAAACATAATAATTGTATTGTTTTGACCACTTTCAATAAACAGACTCGCTGTTTTTCACTGCATAATAGTAGAGATTTTTAAGCGCCGATCGGGCGTTCACATAGTGATTAGGACAGATAAATGACGGACATTACTTGTAATGAATGTTTAGGTGGTCGTAATCGCATCGCGTAAAGTGTCGGCGCCATTACATCACAGCAGCTGGTGGAGATATTGCCTTGGCGCCGTTTGCCGCCTCGCTGTAGATTTATCCCTTAACAGGACATTTTTACACGGCGAACAACGCATGTTTAGTAACTCGATTGTGAGGCTGTAACTTCTTATCCTTTTTAATTGCATCTAATCATTTCAATGTTTTGCAAAGTTTTTTAGAGGACTGGGATGAAAGGGATTTTATTTACAACTTTTTTCTCTATTCGTTGCGTATAAATGTTTGAATTCAAATGGAAATTTGGGTTATAAATTATATTCTTTTCATTTAAAAAAGAACTCAACGAGAAAGTTATTGGCTCACGCTTACGCTCCACAGCAAGAACCTACATAAATATGCAATTGAATGTAAATCATACAGGTAATTAACAAAAAAGTGTTGTTTACAGAACTGAAATTTGCGTCCCACGTTTGTTAAACATTAGCAACGAAGCGCGAAAGCAGTTAGCATTCGATAGGTGTGCCGATCGAGGAGTCACAATTTCCTGCACTTAACAACACAGGAAGCAATTTTGACGACTCATCAAATGACGGACACCGAATGAAGTCTACGATCAAATGTCTGCCTATCATTAGTCGCATCTATCGATGAGTAAACACGTTAATTAGCAGTAATAACCAGATATTTAATTTATTAATTGAGCAAGAGTCATACTTTTGCTTTTAGTATGAGTACAAGTAATTATCAACATTGCAAAGTTGATAAAAATTATCATCGTAATACGATATAATCAAGGTATATTATACTGACACGAAAAATCATACACAATTTTCGTTGTATTGGAAATTGAAAAATGTATTCTTATATGTCCAATTATTTCTATCGAAGATTACATAAATTAAAGTGATTTAAAAAGCTTAAACTTCTTTTCAAGAGTAAGTAGAGAGACGGGACGTCCAAATCGTTGGTTGATTCTCGGCGCGAGATGCAAGCGTCATCAAAGTTTGGGAATTGTGACCATCTGACGCCCGCCGCGTCGCTCCCAGATTACCATGGAGAGCTTTTAATCGTTTCATTAATACGCCGCAAATCGTTTTATTGCTTTGTGTCCTAATCACTTAGATGTTCTTTTGATATCAAATTACGTTTTCAGTTTTACGCGCTTGTTTTTTTGTAATAAAGTTTCGGAGTTTTGTAAGATTTATTGATGAAAGCTCGTTAGATTTTTGATTTTCACAAAAAGAGAAGCTAACTCTATCAAATTGATTATGAATTGATAGTTAAGTAAATATTAATATTTTTGGCCAATCAATATACTTACTACAAATATATTGTATTCACTTAAAAATAATTAATTAGAATCACATTATCACACAGCATCTACTTAAAAATTACAAAAGTAAATAAAAATTCCAGTAGATGGACGGAAAAGTAAGTAAAAAATTAAAAGGTCATAAACACGCTTGGCGAGAGTCACACGAGAACATGTCAAACAATATTTTTTACAGCCGGAATACGTATTTATTTGAAAACCTATGGTTACCTATTCATATATTAGTAAGATCACTTAGGAAAAAATGTGGTAATTAATTGAATATTAATCTTCAACGAAATAATTGTAACATAAATATTAAGTATGAATTATATATGCAAAATATTGGTAAACGAGCTTTAAGTATTCTAGGCAAGTACATAAAAGGAGGGAGCGAGCGCGACGGAGGTTTTTCAGGTAGGCCACTTAGTTATTAGGGATCGTAAATAATAAGTATTAAAAGGCTCCTTGCCTTGTTTTATTTACAGACACTACGTGTTTGCCGTAGAATACCGTCGTAAATCATTTGCTAAGCAAACGTTGCCAAAACGTAATTATTATAATGCACTATGCTATTATTAGGTGTAATATTTTTATTACGACGAATTATATTAAATTTTTCTGACATTTTTCAGTTTACTTAAAACTGTTTGAGCATTTAATATATTTATACCGCCTTGCGTGTAGTTAGGAGTGGAGTTAAGCTTTCATTAAGCATAATATTTTTCCTTAATTGCACGTACCGGCGACTCGGAGTTATTTTTTGTATTATAGTCACAGAAAGCTGCAGCGAATTTTTATTACAGCGTTCACGGCGACGGTAGGATTTGAAATGGACACCCATGTCCAGTGCCATCGGTTCTGATTGGATTAGCTTCGAAGAGCTGTCGGTGCGCTGATGCTGAGCTCAAACGTAAAATTTTACGTGACCACTTTCTGAATGTCGTTTTTCGTGACGCGATTGCATATTTGAACCTCCTAGAAAACTTTGATGGCTTTCTTGGCATCTTATGTAAATCGACTAATCTTCGCTCTTGCAGAATTCATGCCTACAATGCAATGATAGCATAGGAATTCATTACAATGCGTGCCTTTCTCTACCAGGTAACAAACCCTAATTCGCAAAATCATACAGATAAAATAGTTATTTATATCCAAACAAAATTGAAAATAAAAGCTTACGGTGAAAAGTGTACAAGGACGATATCAGAAATAAGTTTCCATTTCATGTACTTCGATGGCATTGTAGATTAGTATTGTAAGAAACAAACAGTTGAAAACATTTTGATCCTCTTACCTTGATGGTCTCAATTTCCAATAGAAGCAGCTTATATAACGTAAAATGAAAAGCACTCATTTAATTTAAGACGCTCTTCCAGTTAGCTTTCTACCTTCTGTACGTACCTGTACTTATGAGTTTATAACGTATATTTTTACTATTAATGCTGGTTCAAAATGTGATTGCACACAAATAATATCTGTACGTTAAAATATTGCTTTAGAAATTATTATAACATACACATAAAACGTCATCTTTAAAGAGTTTTAAATAAATATTAATAAACCTCACAAATACATTCAATTCAAAGCTGCATAAAATAAAAATTCTTTTAAACCAATTACTTATGCGTATAATCTATATAAACTTAATGTTCAAGACTTATTCTTGAAGGGTTTATGCGCCATTTGCCACACCGTTCCTCTCCACGTTTGAATAAGGTACTAACTTTGAATTTATATTTAACGCCTTATTTCTGTGTTTAATGATTATAACGTTTTCGTGTGATATATGAATAGAGTACGTTTTACGAAGTCAAAATTCACGATGCACTGCCATCTAAAGCTCGACAAAAGTAGGTACTATAGTTTGATAACCATAAAATAAATCTCATACTATCTTTTGAAAATGTTGTAATATCCACATCTCATTACACGTTACTTTGAAGAATTATGACTTGGCAAAGTCCTTTATTGGAAATACCTCCACGGGCCTGAAATATTGCTATGTCGTGAAGAGGTAAATTTTCTAATTAGAAATTCTTCAGTAAACTTTATTAAGTTTTTACTTACTGCAACGTACCTAATGAAAATACCGCTGTCTGTATCCGAGACTGACAACCTTTCAACGCATATTCTGGAAATTAATTTTCATTTCATTATTATGAAAACTACCGTTGTTGTTATATGTTTATCAGTTGAGCTAAATATTATTAAATTTATGAATCTATTTTAAGGGTCAAAGTAAAATAAAAACTTGATAATATTTTGTTTGTAAACGAAAGCTAAAAACGTAATAAGTTTCATTGAATCCCCAGTTCAATTGATATGAACGTGTTTGTTCCGCGTATTTGTTCTAGCAGTTGTTTGGATCACTCGTTTCTTTATGAGTTATGGATAAGGTGGGCCCGGAGTCGTGTTTGCTATTTCTGTACAATTGTTTGCATCTGCGGTTTTGTACTACCATGAATAATTCTTTCCTTATTTTAAACAATGAGGTCAATCGCCTTGGACAAAAAATTATTATCAAAAATGTCATTGGATAATTTTGTATTTCTATAATGTAAATAAGTTAAATAATCGCTATCTGCACTTATGGTAGCATACTTTTTTCAACAACTGAATATTAGAATATTTACACTTCGTGTATTCAATTACACGGAGTAATCATTTTTTATGTTCCCATAATTTTCTATTAATATTCCATTTGATAAGTCCATTAGGCTCCGTTAAAAACAATTATATAGTCTCGGCATGCACCTTTTGGCACCGCACCAACATCCAATGGCACACGTTGAATATTCCCGACGATTTTGAAGAAGGCATTACTTTGCAAATAAATTAGTTTGATATTATCATAATACTGCCAATATGTGAACGTTCAGATGTAAATATATTAAAGCTAATTTAACAATCTATCTTCATAATACAATGATATCTAAAGACCTGACCAAGTCACAAATAAAAAATTGGAAATTAACAAAACGTATGAAAATAGCTAGTGATTAATATTGCCCCTTTATTATTACGCCAGACGACAGCGAGTTGTGTTGTATCTTAAACAAAGATATCTTAAAGAAATGAACGAAATAATTTAGTTCTTTGTCTTTGCAATATCGAGCATGCCGCCGCGGACTTGCCGGCGGGCTTGGTTATATTAATCGACGCAAAGCTGATTATTCTGTTGTGTCTAACGTTGTCTTTTAGAAGTTTCAATTTCGTACCTCTTTGCTTTATTGCTGTGCTATCTTAAGACTTATGGTACGTTTTAATTTCATTACTTGACTTAGCTGCTGCAAAATTTAATATAGTCGCTCTACATTTTCATCAAAACTTTTTATTAATCATTGTGTTTTAAGAAGTTCAGTAAAAATTAACTATAAAACTAAGTTATTATCTATGACGATTTTTTAGGATTTAAAGATTATCCATATAAAATGTATGTTGTATGGAAAATAAATTTGAGTGAAATATAATTTTCTTGTACGTCCATCCTGCACGGTATAATTATTAACAATAACGGGATAAAAAATAGCATTCCAAAATACCTATTAAGTATAACAATATTAATATAAAGCCGTATAAATTGGGGAGTATCACATAAGACACATACAGATTGCGCCAAAGTGCACATAACAGGCAGCTTAGAGTCGGCCAAGCGTGCGGTCCGGTCCTCTAGCACACGATTTGCAAGATCTGCTCTATCTCAGTTGGACACAAACAATTTCCACTGTTTTAGATCACTTCAAGACGTTCTGTTTATGCAGTTTGTGATCATAATCTGATGTTTCGATGTGTTTATTTATTTATTAAATTCTTTCTCCGTTGATGTAATTTGTGTGTCGCGGTATTTCTGCTTACACTGAGTCATGTATGAGGTCTTCCTATATTATCTGCTGATCGTCGTATAATATTGGTAATTACCTTCAGTTGATGTGTGTGTTTGTGGAAGCCTTCATAATATTGACCTTTGCAATATTTATCTGACATAAATAAAAAAAAAAAAATATAATAATCAGGATTTCACACAAATATGTCTAATGTATTTAACCACTATTTACCCACATTGTATATAAACAAAGAACGTTACGCTACAACGGTTAAAGTGTTGTATCGACCCTTCGATATTTGTAAGCGAATGTGTGTAACAGTTTTCTATAATCACATAAAGAACTACAGACTATGCGATTTCGACGTAAATGCCAATTGTCGAATTGTGATCCGTGTGCCAGCATTTATTGCATAGCACGTCTGTAATTTGCATACGTTTGCATATTGAGTACCAGTACTGTCACGGTTTGAAGCCACTTTAATTGAATAGTTCGATTTATGCTTATTAGTTTAACTTTATATTTTTGCACTTATGAGTATAAATTTAATTTTATATTTTCCTATATTCTATGCAAGTCCTCGTCCTAGTGCAGCTCTAGAGGAGGGAGAGCGTGATGTCATATCAAAGCTTGAGCTAGTAAGTTATTTATAAGGTTCTATCTGGAGGAAACAAGTCGCTACGTGCGTTGCAGAAGCAAAGAAATATATGAATATCATATGGTTGTTATCACAGTTGATGTCAAGTCAATCAAGCTTAATTTAACTGGAAACAAGTGTCTAATAAACCTTACGAAATTATTGAGAAATCTATTATCATTGACGAATTTATAGCTACCATGACATCTGATCAGCAATTCGAATGGTACAAGCGAGAAGAGGTACTTTGTATGAAATATGTACTGGGTGAAGGGGTGAAATTGAAACTGGCGTTATTACTTAGTATGCATTGAGCAAGCGCGACGTGTCGCGATCGCCTCCGCGACGCTATCACTCGCCTCACGTTCACCCAATTGTTTTCTGACGACATATATCATTTATCAAATGTGATTTTACGATTTGTACGGTACCACGCTGAATCGCATATGCGTGGTAATGAGATTTCTTAGTCGTATGACATATAAGTGTCATAATCGTTACGGGAGACGACGAACGACTCGATTCCGCGACGTTCTGCGAATAGCGTCTTTAGTATTCATGAGAACAGTTGAGAACGTTCGTACATTTACAATTTTTGTACTATCAAAAAATCATGTAAAGAGCGGGTATGGAACGATTTTTTCTCACGTTGTGATAATGGAGGCGTAAGGTACTCACCGCACCGTTAAAGATGTAATGATAATGATGTCTTACAGACTATAGGAACAGTAGTCGAGAACAATGTTCCTTGATTTGCAATATATAATGTGCAATAATTTTTAAATAAGCCTTTTTTGTTGTTATTATTACAATTGAAATGATTAAAATCAATAGAATATAATACAAAATAACATGAACGAAATATAACGATACTTTGCCTATATTTTTGTTGAATTTTTTGTTCATTCGTGAAACATTATTACTAAAATTTAAGTTTTGTGTGGTCATCCATCACTTTAAATGACAATACCGTTACTATATTCGAAGCAGTATGAAGTTAGAGGATATCGATCATATATAACTTAACCCTTAACTAGAGTCGTGGGTCCAATGGACCCAGGTTGAGTTTTTAAAGTCTCGTTTACTCCACGGCACTTACCGCAGAACCTCCCACTGCTCAGTACCTTCCTATAGTACGCCGGAGCGTATCCTGTGAGACAGACGTGTTCGGCTCGATACTCCTTAGGTAGGTACTGACCTTTACAGGGGTCCACTGGACCCACGACTATAGATACGTATCTTTTTTATTTTCGTTATTAAATTTATTATTGTATTTTTATTTAGTTTATCGCTATGTCGAATCCCAGAAGTGTATGGGTTGATAACGAAGAGATGTTAGAACAATGGTTAAATGAAGAATTGTTAAGAAATGATGAAGACTCCGATGAAAACTCAACACCTACCCGTATTGCAGAAACTAAATCAGATAATGAGTTTTCCGATGATGATGTAGATTTTGTTGTTAGATAGAAATAAAAGGAAGCGATGTTCATTCTGTTTGCCTGGCAAAAGAGCAAAAACTGTACATTTGTGCACTAAATGCAGGGAGCCCATATGCATGACTTGTGCAAATATAATTTGTAAATCTTGCACGTAATTAGGGATTGCTATTTTTTTATATAAGAGTTTTTAGTTTGTTTTTGTTTTTTCTAGGAAGCAACATACTTTTTTTAGTTAGATAAAAAAAAATTGATTTAAAAAAAATAAAAATTTTGTTGAGATTTTTAATTTTTGTAAGACGCCTTTTTGTTGTATAAGAAAACAACGACTGATTTTATAAGTGAAATTATGTTAAGTAAATAAAAGTTCTAATTGTTGATTTTTATAATATATATTCTTCATAAACTAAAATATCATATTTTATTTAAATTTACATAAATAAATGCATAAATAAGTAATTATGACCATTTAAAAATACATGGGTCTAATGGACCCACGACTATACATACGTAACAATTGTTCACGACTCTAGTTAAGGGTTAATTGTACGCCATCGAAAGCGTTTCTCGTCGAACGTAAAGCTACATACATACTAAGCTTTAATTGGACTCGAATCGATTACACAAAGTATAGGTTAATTAATTTACTGCAATAGAATTTAAAGCAACTTATTTTATTGTGTATATGAAATTTAATTTTTAATAAAATAAATGTAGTCAGTAGATATGCAATGTCGACCGATGGTAGTATACCTAGTTATGTTAGTTGTATTAGACTGACTGTTTTCTTGGAATAAATATGTGAGATATTCCTTCCTCCTACTTACTACTAATTTGTTACATTATATAACTATTTAACTAAGAAATAGGATAAGAAATTATCACAATTTGCTATAATTACATACTTAAAGGTATCTTTTATAATTTATTATTTGGATAGAAGGTTATCCAGAAAGTATGAAAACATAATGATAATCACAAATCGTTAGTGAGCACGTAGCTTAAAGAGTGCTTAATAATAAGCTTAAAACACATATATTTAATGCACTAAAATGAAATGCTCGTATTCACAGGTAAGTTTAATCCTTAGAGATGCTTTGTCTGACGTTGCTTTGGCTATTGCTATTGTTTTAGTTGTTGCAACTAAACGTCTATTTAGAAGTCAGGGCGGCACATGAAATGCGATCTCGTTTCGTCTTTCGAGTTTTATAAATGTTGAACAAATAAAAGAAAATAAATTTAAAAATGTAGTTAACGGTAAAAAAACTAATCCTAATTATTAAAAGGTTTTTCTTTCTCTTCCAATATTGTCACAATCGAGTCTCTGCGCTATATTCAAGGGTTAAATTAAGACTTTGCATATGTGAACATTTTTATAAGCTCCCTAAATGACATTGTAACTTCAATAGTTAGTCTACATTAAAAATTAATGCAAGCAAAACAAAAACACTTATTTTGTAGGAAGGAAGGAACACAAAATGTTGGTGTTGATGGATTTTATGCAATTTTCAGTATCTATCACTTCCAGCACAGCCCCAGCCCGTTGGGATTAAGTTCGATCTTTTCCCAATACTTACCTATACGCCAAGCAGCTACTGCCACCAAATAACTAATGTATTATACTGTGTTGCTCTCTCTTGGAGTTCTTAGAAGTACGCTTATTTTAAGGGAAATAAAATGGATGGTATTTTTATTGATAGAATTTTCCATCTCTTTTTTTTCATCCTTATTTACTACTTAAAAGTTACGTAAGTACCGATACCATATTGATACAGCTGAATAAGAATACCAAACACTTTTTAAACCCAAATTCAGAACATGTGCTAAAAGAAGTTTATAATAATTTCGGAATACATACGAAACAAGGACAGCAACGTGTAGTGACGATATTCAGAGAACGTGAATAGAATAAATTTTTGGTCATAGAAACCATTTTCAATTTCACGGCTCAATCTTTGTGTGCTCGGGGTGAATATATAAAAGGGCATTCGTTGGTGTCAACAAAGTGTAATGGTTTCGTGCTAGAGCACGTTTGATCTATGAGTTTAAAATCCATACTGATTCAATTCGAATATCAAAATTGGTCGAGTACGTTGGCATCTGACGGACGCTCTTCAGTGGATACTAAACTGAACATAACCTTTTTAAATTCCTAAATGATCTTATTGTTTGTTGTACACAGATGTGTGTAATTGGCACGCATCGTTTTCAATCTTTAAAGCACACGATAAAAACATAATTTGAAGTGACAATTATTATTATATTAATGTTTATATATGACATTGCCAGTTTTTCTTGTTCATGTGGTAGATCTGTACTTTTTTCAGAATAGCAATTAAAACCTTTGTTTTCTATTTCATTTATTGTAAGAAGTGAAGTTCTAACTCTTGATTCCATTTAATAGAAAACGAGTTTATTCTCTGCTGAACTAAAACATCAATCAATGCCATCTTTTTCAACGTAAGCTCTTTTCAATTAACTAAAAAATCATTATTTCGCTACACATCAGAATGCTTGATAAATAAAGGTGTCAAGTTGAATGAATAAGTCGAAAACGTTTGCCATACGGATCCTGAGTTTTGACAAATTATTTAAGAACGTGTGTAAGGGGACGCGGCCATTATATGGGTGATTGATTGTGTTGATAGCGCACCGACAAACGTTTCCTCTGATCATTTATTAATTTTTTGACTTGTGCCCTTATTTACATTACA
Source organism: Colias behrii (assembly GCA_029959065.1). NCBI lineage: Eukaryota > Metazoa > Arthropoda > Insecta > Lepidoptera > Pieridae > Colias > Colias behrii. The sequence continues at coordinate 5,955,204 of JARWMC010000005.1, read as the reverse complement.
CTTTTGTATGTAAATTTATGTAATGCATATTTGTTTTTTAACTATTTCTAAATGACACTTTCTAATGGAAGATAAATGTACAGTAAGTAACTATATAATATTTTTTCTTAATAATAGTTTGTCTTTTTGTTAATTGTTTGTACAGTAAAACATGAATTATATTTCTGCTATATTATTCCGTGATAGGCACTAAATAAATCAAAAAGGTAAATAAATCATAGATATAAGTATGAATTAAAACAATATTATAGATTTTTACTACGGATAACTACTTACTTGATATAAAGAGGGGGATTATTATTAATATATGAACAGATGTCAATAGGTATAAATAAACACACACACACACCTCAATTTTTAATGAACCTAATCAATCATTGTGTATCAGATCAATTCGTGACAAACGCTTTAAAAGTTGAAATAAATACAAGGAAATTTAACAACAGTTTACGATACTTTTGACAAATGTGTTTGGAAATCGTTAAGCGATACCACGCAGTAATAACGGGAGCATTTTTCTAATAGCGTTGTGATGAATTGCGTATCATACCTCCCTTTTGATTGCTTTGTTTAACATATTGCGTTTGAATTTGTAAGCATTTTTATAGAAAGAGTTAGGAATTAAAATCAAGGAACAATGGTCGTTATGTCTACGATTTATGCCATGGTAATGTGGCGGTCATAATTTTTTGGCTTGCTTTATAGGAATTCACCATAAAAGCGGATAAATAGAGACTCTTTTGTAGTGGATGTACAGCAATAACGCTGGGCAATTAGTGAGGCGAATGCGACGCAGCTGACGACGTTTGCTTTCCTTCCTACGCTCTTGCATACAGACCAATAATTTACAAGTTTTGAAGCAATGCTAAAATATATCGTGTACTTTAAAATTTATAAGATATTCACTTATTTAATAGCTTTTATCTTTTCGCAACAGGGATATGAATTACGCTGGCAGAATTTTAGTATTTTTAGCATCGAGTTAACAATTAATATTTCACAAGTTCCATTTGTAACAAACGCACGTATTTTTGGAGAAAAGAAGTGAAACTAATATTGACCGAATTGATTGTTTACTTGGTTGTAATGCATAGACGAACGATAAACTAGTGTTCGGAAAATCTCTCTTTCCCTCAGGGAAATCAACATAACAATTACATCTCAAACGCTACGCTCCGCTCACTGAGAAAATAATAAAAAACATGTAGGTAATAAAAACATTGTATTATTCAATATTCCGGTATTTAAAAGTGACATAAAGTGAATATGTACTTATATTCAGCTTTATAAGTCGTTTATATCGTATTATGAATATTTAAATAACCCTTTTGGTGCTCCGAGGATGAAGTCCTTTCGAGCATGAGAGACGCGCGGATGGTGAGTTTCAAAACAATATGATATTATCTCGGCATTTAGGCATTCCTAATAACATTTACCTCAATGTTAATGCGCATCGTACCGTCCATTATTTAGAGGTATTATCTTAACACAACCGGCTTCCAACATCCTGGAAATTTTCATAAGACGTCAGTAAGCTGATGTTATTATACCTGTACTGGTATATACTTTATACTTATACAGCGATGAGGCGTATAATGAAAATAATATTTTGAAATGATAATAAAAAATAACCCCAATGTTACAGAACAATCGCGTTCTCAACCTTTAGCACCGTAAAAATGAAAATGATTAATTATTTTTCTACCCTCTTCCAAACACCGTCTTACACTAAGTACTTCCGTGATTTTCCAACTCGATGACGATAAAAGAAAGAAATTCTACGAAAAAGAATATTAATTATGAATTGAAAATAGATACAAATTATAGTAATTTTTCTAGCGAAAAAACATAATATTATAATAATATGTTACGAGAGCCAAATAATTGTGTATAATGGAACGTATTTACAGTTTCGTTTGTAGCCCATAGTGTACACAGTAAGGGAATTGTGGTCGACAAAGGTCTTAAGCGTGGTATTCCAGTTGTAGTGCAGGCGCAGCGTGAATTCAATCTGCTCACGTGCTCGCATCGCTTTCAACAGGGCCACTAAAAGCGATTCGCCGTAAACAAGAATTAACGCCAAACCTGCATCGACTATTGCACTCTCCTTTATGGTGACATGATAAAAGCTTCCTCTTTCGGCCTCGATAATTTCCATAAGTGACCATAAATGCAACAATGTATTAGCATATTTGTACTTATAGTAAACAAAGTAAGAGAATTATTTAAAAATGCCATGTATTGGATACTTGTGTATATTTATTTCAATGTCAGTTCGCGGGTCGGTTCTACCAGTGGATTTCAAACGACTTATAATTTTAACATACTCCCTTAGAGTATATATTACAATAATATATACTCTAAGCATACTCCTAATATTCCTGTTTTTCTTTATCGGATGAAAAGGAATGAGTTCAAAAGTGAGCAATTAACATGTGCTTAAATATCATAGAACATTTTTAATAAAAAGCGGTTAGTTGGTGTTTGTTGGCGATTGCGTGTAAACTGAAATTGAAGTGTCTCGCTTGAAATGCATGCGGAAAAAGCGTCAAAGGCTTTATTCACATTCATCGACACGTAACGCCATCAGCTAGCCGCCGTAAAATTTAAAAGGATTGCGAACACATGCAAGGGAATAAATAAATTTACCGGTATCTTGCTTTGTGCCGCTTCTTGCTAAAAAGTTGGTTTTCATTAAAATTTTGCTGTTAAAGAAGTGTCGTCTATCAGAGTTTTTTATGAAACATCAATATGTATTTAGAGTACACAATAATAAATATTTCATTTATTACTTATTTGAATAATTATGCAAATTTCCCAACATATTATTAATTATGCTAATTAATCAAGAATTTTACTAAGTTTTCAGTTTAACAATTAAGATTGGATTTTCTCAATGCTATTGAAATTTATTACTTCAAGTTGAGACACCGCGAATCGCAACACTCCTCAGTGAAAGCTTAAAGTTTCAGTGAGGCATTTACGTTCCCCTTCTGGACGATCAACGTAAATTATTCTCGTAGAAGAAATCTCTAAAGGGCTGAATGACGGATAAGGGACGAGCGGTTTTATTGCTAGCATCGGTCCGCCGGTAACCGCCTTAAAAGTCGACCCCGAATATTAATTCAGGGACAACATTATTCAATATTGGACAAGTTGATTTAATTATGAATCCTTTAAAAGTTACGCCGCACGTTATTGCATTTTCATTGCCACGATCAAAGTAACTGCTCATACCGAGTACATCTGTTATAATAACATTCGGTTAGGCAACATTCTAATGCTATGGTGTCTTAAATCTTTTATATTCTGCTTTAACTGCTTTATAGACGTAATTAAGCGTGGCTGAAAGGCGTTGTAAGTGATAATTAAAACCCCGTTACTACAGCTGTTACCGCGCTAATTCCAGAATTTTAATATTACCGTACTACAATAGTATCATGAAAAGGCAGTTTAATGAGAATTGAAAGTAATACTCTTATATAAGCCTCCTATAATTGAATCTAAGAATTTATTTGTTAATCTCTTTATTATAAAAAAGGACTCGTAGCGTCGCAGAGGCTTCGTAGCGCCAGCTGACACATCCTGTCGTTTAGCAATTCTCCTTCACACAGAGTCTCTACTTCATTTATACAAAATAAATTTAATCTTAAATATTAGCTAACGAGCATATCTAATCCGCTTAGTGAAGGTATGGATACGCGAGGCCTTCCCTGATATAATCGACACGAATTTTTCACGTATATTTCTTTCACTCACAAATCCAATTTAATTAAGGCGAGGAACTCGCGGTTAAAATCCTATTTAAGCCGTTTTTATTACCGCCCGTCCGCGTCGGGCAAAGACGGTTTGCCAGATCGCGCTCGAAGAATTTGAGCGCTCGCAAGGATTTGCCTGGCTTTTATCTCAGTGGTCCCGAGTACGTCGGCGTGCGATCTCAATGCAAATTTTGTTTATGACTCCAGTTAATATTTGTCGGTATCAATTGTCTGCATCAACGATCACATCATTTTGTATGAGTTTTATCTTTTAAGCTTTACTGTGATATAATTGTTTGTGCAATATAACGTAATATAACGCTTACCAATATTTATGGACTGGAATACGTGAAACCTTTATTATTTATTTTTTTACACTTTATCCTTGCTTCCTAAAATTAGAAGAATCGTACATGTAAATTACAAAATATAATGTCGCAATGTATATTAAACCCTTGGCTAATTCGATCCTGTAAGTAGCTAACGCTACACCTTACTCGTGCACCCGGGGGATCAGTCTGCCGGATGTTTACCCTTAATTCGGAAAAATCCAGATAATCCCACCGCCCGCGATCGAACTCTCCTTCTATGTATTACCGTCTTTTTCTTATTGAGTTTCTTTAACATGAAACTTTTAAAGATTAAATAAAGTTATTTAATGAACACAGCAAAGAAGTTGACGGTTGTGACTTATACTCGTAATAATAAAATTTTGCCAAAGGTAAGCATTAGCGCTTATTACTATAAACATATTTTTTATTTATATCCATTTCAAGGAATTTTGTACTTACAATGAGTTTGTTAAGATTTTGATGAACATTGTTGTTGTTAACTATTAACGCAAGCAATAATACAGAAGCAATTAAGTAAGAATTTTTGTAGGAGGTATAAGATTTTGAACGGGGGCCAAAGACTAACAGGGCCGTGGTAATGATCCGAAAATGCATGCATAATTTAGCCGCAAAGAGCTTGTTTTGTAATGTTATTAGTTCGTAATCTCGCCGGAAACAGCCAACAACATCATTTGCTCCGGCTTTAATATTAAAATAATTCATTTCGCACGCCCAAAACACCAATGCAGTCTAGATTAATTTTAGAATAACTTTAGCATTTTCAATGATCATATTTTTTTTGAAGAATATAAACAGTAATAATTATTTAATATTTATAAAGCTGTGATTTGTAGATGTTAAACTAATTAAAATACTAATAAACAATTTAGAGTAGCAGTAGTTTAAAATAAATTTAGTTTTATATTTTACAAATTTTCTACTTATCCATCTTGCAAAGGTAGGCAGTTACCTACAACCATAACTTCGCAATGATAATTTAATCAAAATGTAAGAGGCTCTATTATGTAGCTTCGAAGATGATAATAAAACAAAGACGCAATCGTTCAACATGAAATGAAATAGGTATTTTATTACGTAAGATAATCTATGAGAGTAGCGATTAAAATGTAGGTACGTAGAATTCATTTTATTAAGGTATTTGTTATTCTTCTGTAGCAAACACAGTGTGAATATAGAGCTAGCGATTAAAAACAAAAGCGAAAACTTTTCAGGCGGATAACATTATCCATGCTATAAAAATTAAATCGATCGCTCGTAATCCTCGTATGTTCCATTTGTCATAGCGGAGTGGCTTAAATAATTAACTTAAACGTACTAGTCGAGATAAAGGGAATGATTTAGACAAGCAAATCGGTAGGTAATCACGTAAACAGAATCGTGGAGGTGTGTCAACAACGGTTGAGATCTGACTGTTGTATTCGGAACCACGTATTGCAACTGTCGGCCAAACAAATACGAACGAGCACTCAGTTGTCTTTGTCTTCATTTTTGTAGATATCCAACAATAGGGGACATTGAATTATTATTTTCGTTATAAACAAAACATTTTAGTCAGTGTACAAATGAAAATTAATGCTTGGACACGGGACATAATATGTTTTCAAACTGATTAATGAAAGCCACGTCGGAAAAAACAATTTGATATATTTCGTTACTTGTAATGTACTTCTTTCAAGAATTTTGTTATATACCAAGAAATATGCAGTTTGTAATAATAAATCAAATTTTAATTATAATGTTGTCACTTTGCGTATTGCAAATGGATATTTTTTTTAAATATTAAAACGAGTTTAAACAACGCTACCTATGGATCTGGCACAGGACCAATAACTGCCGATGCTGAGTTAGATACCGTGGTACAATTTACGCTTTTACTGGAAATGACTTTATTGATGGGCTATTCAATTTTCTAGTGGCTATTGGCTGAATTGGATGTACAAGGCAATTCCATAAGATTCGGTCAAACGGTCACAGAGCCACAGAGAATAGGCATATTGGAACTAAATCGCACCGAGTCGCTGCATATAATATATACCGCAGAGACGTTATTATCTGTAAGAAATTCAAATGTTTCTCGTTTCTTTTCTGACAGATTTAAGGCAGGTTCGTTGCGCGAAGTTCACGTCACGTACACGTGATAAATCGTCAGGTGGCATTACATTTTACTAACGAGACAGAGAGCGAATTTGGTGTTTTTAATCCGGCAGAAAGCAAGAGCTTTATTTGGTCGGTTTTCAATTTTCTGCACAAACTTTCCCGTTAATAGCCATCCGCGCAGCTGAGGATCTGTCGAAATGTTTCCGTCCGATTTCGGCGGAGATTTTTCAGCGCGGTTCAGTAGGTACCGTGTCGTACAACTGCAGCGATGACAATAAATATCGAACGCGGCGAGCCGTGAAATCGAATAGGCTTCGTCTGTGAGCGTTTTACAATCAGCAGCCGACTGTCGCGCTTTACCCCTACACCGGCCCGCTATAACTTACCGACTTTACCATGCATAAAAACTTATTTCGGTTTTTTAAACCTGTATAGTAAAACAATTCCAGGTGTGCTAGGGTATTTTATTTTGAAGATGAATGTTGAAAAATAAATTTCTATGCTGATAAATAACATACGTACTGCTAAATACGTAAGAAACGCTCAGGTACTTCTCTTTTATAAAAATTGTCTATGATCAGTATCATTTAATTTACATAATTTACACGCATGCTCTAGTTCTGTAAATGAGTGTCAAAACAAGGTGACATACTCACAAATGCAATCGATCGATTACTTTAAAACCATTAAATATGTATATTGTAGAACAACGGGATGATTTCGATTACGTTTTAAACACGAACGCGTCACAGATTAATTTGCGGAGAAGGTCCCTGCGCTGTGCCACCCGGCTTGTGGGTCCCCAGACGCATGTTCGATTAGCGCACAAGTAATTCCGGAAAGGAAATTGAAATCTTAGCTATGCCCCACAGACTCTATTTCTGAATGTATTCCGAACGAGATATAAAATTCAACACACTTGTCGTATGATTTTCCCAATGCACGGTTGACGAATTTATTGCCATTATCCTTTCAGCTTTAGTTTTTTTATAGAAGTCATCACCATACATAATAAGCATTTTTAGAACACATATTTACTTTGAAAGATATTTTTTAATTTTGTTTATTTCAAAATTGTATAGTATTTCGTGATCTATGTCAAATATTTTTACGAATTTGTTAATGCATATACCTAGTCGTACTTCATTTTGTTTTGTTTAAAATATGACTACCCATTATAAAAGTTTCTAAGTTTCAGATTTTATATTGGGGACATTTTATGTAAAAAGCATTCAAAAGATTACAATATACTACTTAATTACAACAGAGAATCGAGCTAACAACTCGCAGGAGTCGCACAGCCGGAGCTTCTAATTCATACAGACAAATGCACTCCATACGCGACTGGTTATATTTTAATGCTCTATTTACAAATGGTGGCAGAATAATCGGGTGTGGAGTAATGAACACAAGCCTCGGGCCCAGGAGTTTAATTTTCCTCTTCCGCACGGCTGTCCGCTCACCCGGGCTCATTAATGGGGCGACAATACCTCGCGCTTCGTCATTTGCGTCGCCGTCGCGCCTGCCTTCCATGCTAAACAAAAGCTTTCTATATTTATGAAAGATGAGTGCTGTATTAAAATACTCTCAAGACAATTTTCCATTTCAATTAATGTTCAATTTATAATAATTCACGTTTTAAAATTAACATAAATTATTTATGCTTTTGGTCCACAATTCATCTATTACGTTACATTTAATGTGTATTAAATGTATAGAATGTTGTATTACAATGCAGTAACATAAATTTGGTACGCACTAGAAAATAGCATTTAAACAACGGGATTGTATAATGGAAATTGTAGTGTTCTACACAACAAAACATGTTATTTAAAATAAAGACAGTATTGATTTTCCTGGCAACAGTTTTTCGTTCATACGAAAACACAGGGGCAATCCACCCTATCCTATTCCATTGACCTTGAACTTTCGATACTTACAACATATTTTGTACGTGGAGAATCCAATGGACGAAATGGACCTTTATAAATGTGCGAGCGAGGCTAGTAAAGTCACAAATTAACGTAAAACATAGCTAGTTTGTAAACGTAAATAATAAACTAATGTTCCCAATAATAGTGTAAGTTGGGTCGAAGTGGCACATTAGTCTCATGAATGAATCATCGCGATCGTGTCCCTAGACCCCGGCGGTCGTATTCGATTAGCACGAATAATTCTGAAAGGGAAATTGAAAAGCTAAAGCGATGCCCCCAGGACTTGCTCTTTCTGTTATTTGCGGGCTTGCGGCCGGCCCCGCTCTGCGCGGAATACAAAACTACATTCATCGCTTTCTTATATGATTTTATTGATTTAGTGCTCTCATGATTCATGTTGGTAAACACAATTGGTCGTTTTCGAAACTGGTTATTAAGCTCGAGGTTGAAGGAAGTGGAATGAAAATAAATCGTTTTGTTTCATTGAATACGGGACATTACATGAATTTCAAATAAAACAATCAGAAATATAAACTCGATTGAAGTAAAATGTACACAATACACCATCTATAATTATGTTTTTTTAATGGATATCTTTAATTAAATAATCCGATTAATCCATTAAAGATATCCGCGACACATATCTATAATGAATTTCACATATCTATGTAATATTTCTCCCATAACATAATAGATACAAATAGTTAATGAAAGCTAGTTCCGCCAATGTGCGAAATATTTGCTTTGTCTTCGAATACGACAAACAGTGAATGGGCAGACACGGGTCGTTCAGTAATCCAGCGTTAATTAGCAGTGGGGCCAGCTTCCACGAAACATCACACATACAGCTCTCACGGACGATGTATTTAATTTATAACACAACACAATATACACACTTTATTGAACACACACAAATAACTAGAAGAAGACTACGCTATTTGCCAGTAGCTTGTTATCGCTTATATGTAATCTCGGCGGCAACCTATGGATTTGAAATTATACAAATGTTAATGATAAATGCATATTCAAATGGGATACTTATTAACCCGCATGCATATAATTGAGTATAATTTACATGAATATAATTTTATAAATTGTCTCTATATATCTAAAAATAGCATATAACATGTACCTACATACGAAACAGTTTTCATACAATATACCTAGTTCAATATAATAACGAACAAAATTTATTAAAGAGCTCGTTTACAAGAACTATTGTTCAGTAAAAAGTATCGTATTTTAGAACGTAGAATTAATAGGAAATGTTTCACATTCTCGCCGGGTTGTGTCCCTTGTCCCTATTGTAATGTAACGAAGTAACGTGTACCGCATACGACCGACCTTTACCGAGTTGTTACCGTGTAGTGAGAATTCATAATTATGTCTTAAACGGAAGTTATGTTGATAGAGTTAGTTCGAGGATTACTGAATGTTATCATTGCGATAAGGGTTAGTGATACCTTAATTAAACTTGTATGTAATTATCATGTTTGTTAATAAGTGTTTACTAGACTTAGATTTTATGCGAGTAACGTAATGTAAACGTTTGGATAAATAATAAATAGTATGAATAGATCGTTTTTAAATCATTTAAAAAGTATTTAATTTCTATTTTTTTTACGAACAGACAAGAATTTGGAAATTAAAAGTCACATAAGGAAATGAAAAATGGAATTTATTCATTTTATTTTTCAATGGCTTAGTTTCTAAAACTTGCCTGTCGAGTGCAAATACAACGAATGATAAATAAATCACATTTTAAATATGTTATTGTTTTGAATGATAATATGTAGGGAAAATTTAAGCGTTAAATGAAACTCAAAAATACATATTTTATAAATGTACTGATAAACATAATTATATACAAGAAAATATCTTTAGGTAATGTAAATCGGAAAATATCTGTTGTTAAGGAAGTCAGCAAGTTATTATAAACTGCAGTTAATAATGTAAAACAATGTAAAAATTTCTTTTCAAACTATAGTTTAAATATTTATATATATATTTTAGTCCATTAATTATATTTTCTATCTTAAGATTTAATTATAGATACGTAAAGTTCACTGGAGATAGATTAGAGTTACAATAAAAGCATCCTTAGTTCAAGTCTTACACTGTATAGGTGAATAGTTACGACATTGCTAATCCACGACTAATTGGTGGTCTGAAATCTATTAGACGTGAAACGGCAACCCCAATGCAATTATCGCGACAAAGGATTTACCGACTCCATAATTGCACCGCTATTAGATAAATTAATCCACAAAAAGCGCAAAAATAATAAAACAGACAGGCATCGACGACAAAGCCAACGATATTGAATGGAGAATTTGAAATAACATTTCCCGACACAATATAATCCGAAGTAAAGTCATCTTCAACATAAAAGAAACACATCGAAATTCTTAAGGGGAAATATTACTTTGCAATCGCGGAATTCTTCACTGAAACAACTCGCGGGGAGGTAACGTTCATTTCGACAAAAGACGAGCAATATTCCGTGCACAAAGGAAAGCAGCCGATATATTCAATGCAGTGACAAGAAATGGCGGCACAAAGCGGTAACAAAGCTGATATTGAAAGTTACATCGTAGCGGAACGACGCCGCGCCGCCGAATCGTTTGTCGAACAAAAATACATTTTCAATGCTTTCAAATTTATTAGGTAGCAATGATTGATAATGCAGAAAGGTAAATCAATTAATTGCGCTAGCGTGTTGAGAAACTTTCCAAGTTTATTTTGCAATCATAACTGTCTATACGATGCACCGTGCACGACTGTAAACAATGTAGAAAAATGTATGTAATATAAATTATTTCAATGACCAAACTTCGTTACTAATTGTAAAATCTTTGACTTCAACTTTGCCGTTGTCTTTCCAGTTTATCAAGTTTTTATTAAACGATTATGAAATTATATTAGTATTGTTTTTGTCGTGTTCATATTTATAGTATCTACGCAAATATAGGTTCACTTACAAGTTGTTTAAAGTCACTTTTGCTATTTTCAGTTTTATAAGTTTTCATTTTAGAACTGGTTCAAAATTTTAGAGCTAGGTACATAAACATGCGTACTACGCTGCTTATTAAATTGAAAGAATGAAAGAAAAAAAGCTTTATTGCCAACAAAAACTTAGACTATCTTAACTTTAAAAGTAAACACATAACTGAGAGGTATGGAAAACTTATGAAAGTTCATAAAATTCAACTTTATAAACCAAGTAAGCTCATTCGACATCATTTCGATCATTTAAAAGATAATTAAAACTAGGTAAAATAGTTTTCATTCACAATTGTAACAAATTAATCAATGGAAATTATTTCAATGACGTTATTACAAGCTGATATCAATGTTATGCATTCTAAAAGTTTGTACTTTGAAAATTTCAGCTGTTATATAGACGCATGCGCGTAATTTACGCACCACCCCTTAAGCGTTACGACCGCCTCCCTCGTGCAAACACAGCCTGAAAACTCAACCTTCACTTCTAATACACAGAGTCCATCAATGATTTCTAATGAAATTTCTGAAAGTACAAAAAAATTATTGAAGAATTCTCATTTATTTGCAGACTCTAGTTGTTATTCCAAATCTAGATTAAACTTTTCATCATTTGAAATTTTGTCTGAAAAATTTACAGGAAAGAAAACTCAACTGCTTTTCAATAAAGTTCATTTTAGTTTGGAGGGTGGGATTTATTTTACAGGATAACTGAACAGTGCAGAGCATACACGTTAGTCGGCGACGAGCCCTGAACTGAAGCACACGAGCCTCTTTCAGTCCGTGCACGCGCAACTTATTTCGTAACATTGTTGCCTGTGTTTCTATGTAACTTAGGAAGTGTTGCCAAAATGTATGCGTTTTTAAAGTTTGAAAGATAAATTCCTTTTACTTGATGCAGATAGTCACCTAGTTTAATTTTAAATTTTGTGACTTATCTTACTTTTATGTAAGTAGTTAAGTTTATATTTAAATTTTTTAACCTGAACTGTTTAAATTTAAATTAAGTTTACCTGAGCTCTATATTCATAAACAGGACAATTAAAATTTAAAAATTCGTACCTAATCATATAAACTTCAAATTTAGATTTTTATTTAAAAAAATAGGAATATGTATTACTAGAGCACAAATATTTAAATAGTGTAAAATATAATATAAACTCTGTTCCATAACATTTTAGGTGAAAGCCAACAAGATTACGATTATGAGTGAAAACTATTAAAATAAACGAAACGTTGTGAACTGTAGATATTGTTAAATCATAAGGAATTCGTGGTGCTTCATCCTATAATAAATAAATGGGAGTAAAATGTAAATCGTATTTAGCGCGGGCGGCAGGCGGGCAGGCGGGCACGGGCCGATCTCGGCATATTTGCCATTTCCTCGACATTCCCCAGTTAATTAAACCCATTTGTACACTGTCTTGCAAAATATAATTTATGAAATGAGGAAACATTTCAACACTTGGAAAATATTTTAGGACATAATTCGAGTCTTGGAAACTGGATTAAATTGCAATCCTCAAGTAATATATATACAATATTTACTACATGTTAACGTTTAATTTTTCAATTTAAGGGTAGTATTTATATCGAAATATTTTGATCTTTCTCCACCTCCTTGTCGATATCAAAATAAGCCCGCCTCAATCTTAAGCCCCGCCTACTGACAGACGGTAAATAATATATATCTTTACATAATATCTTATGAACAATTTTACGAAAGCTTTATATACTATACATCAGATATATGGCTCAATCGTAGAATAGACTATGTTTCTATGTAATATGGATGAAAGAGCATAAATAAATAATACATATAATGTATGATGCGACTTCCATCATCTAAGTAATATATTATAAAACATTGAAGAACCACAATGCCTTCTGTGTTTAACATAATTTATAAATTAAATCACATAGATTATTAGTTTATCGCATTTCGATTATTTCATGTGCAATGCCTATAATTGTGATAAAAACTTATGATTAGGTAATTATTATATCACGTATACGAATATAGAGCAATTCATTTTTTCATATATCACTCGATATTTAATAAAATCACCCCTTACTGTAGTAAATACAATACTATCAGCGAACAAATGAGATACAGAAGAAACTTTTGCAGCCAAGAAGTCAGAACAGTGCATACAATGTTGGAATAGCAGCTCTAACAAGCCGAGCATCTGAAGTTGTTAACCGTCCCGAGTGGCTGACCGGCGCATAATTCTGTAGCCGCACTTACTAACTCCACGCGAACGGGCACTTCCAAAGTGTTAGTGCCAACAGTTCGGTCGAACCACCCACACATTAATTCCTTCCGCATGGATAAGTGCCGACGATAGACACCCAAATATTAGGATATGGACACGCACTCGCTAGGCCGCAATCGTCAAACACCTGCGGCCAGAAATCACATCGTCTACACCGATCATAAAGGACGAAAGTGAGTACAAAATGTTCTATTCAACGATGCCATCAATTACTTGCCTCTTATTCGTCGCCCCATAGATTTGAAGGGGGAATTTAAACTTAACAAATGAGTGCTATTATTTCTCTCAATTTAGCCTAACAAGTAAGTTAAAGGTTCACCGAAATGTGGAACTCAATGTCCGTGAATTTCGTAATCTTCATTAATTTTGACCGCGAGTTTCTCTTCAGACTGCTGTTCTTGTTTTGCTCCTCTTAATTTTCTTTCATAACTTTATTTCCATTAGTCATGTGAATATATTTTTATGTTTAAACATTTTTATGCGTTACTTTTATGTCATTTTATATAATTGAAAGCGAAATAAATCTAGTTACGACATTTTTATGATACGACACAGTAAGTGTTTTCTGACATAAAAATAAATATTCATATATTAGTTAAATAATCACAGAGTAACAAGAAAGAATATCAACCGCACGTTAAAATAGTTCTTTATTCTTCACAATTTTTATTAATTTAAATGTGTTTATTTTATTTATCAATAAACTTAGTGTTGTCTGCGTAAATTTATAATATATACGAATTGAGTGATACTCGAACATAATTAATTGATTATTCTTGAGGTTATTGTGAAGTACATAATAGATACTATCTAAACACGGGGATAACCTGTGGGGATTACCAAAGTCATTTTACTTTTCATGATTAACTGTCAAGTGTGAACTTAATTCGTAATATATATTGTCCTAAATTACTTCTAATACCGACTTAGAAATTTATGACTTCAATAATATATATCACTACTTATAATAATCGAATTTATTATTTTACTATTACGCTACGTGTCGGTATAATCTATATTAAGTATAATTTTTTGCTTCATACAAACAAACAAACACAGAAACGTGCGTTATTACGTCGGCGACATCTAAAAGAGTTTTTCGTCCCTATTTCACAAGTGCGAGTAGTTAGTACGGTTTTATTGTGACAGTATAGTAGTATAAATCATATCGTTCACCGTACTAGCGGTGACAGCTACATTAACATACGTCAGGAATAACTGCCCTTTTTTGCTCAGTCAGTCCTGTTATGAAAGTAGTTCAGTATTGTTCAAAGATACAAAATTTAAGTAGTAATTTATAATATTTATAGATAATTTTGAAGCTAGTGTGGTATTCGGAGGATTATTTTTCCGTCCCAAATGTCGGCCAATAATTTCACAATTGAATTCAACCCGTCAGTTTGACGTCAACTACCAGAGAAAATTTTCAAAAAATTATCAGTGTAATACCATGTAGGTTGTACCACGTGACGTCGAATGGTGCAATTCTATTGGTCGATATTTGGGTCGGAAAAATAATCATAAATAAATCTACTCTTGTACATTGTAAAACTAAATACAATTGCAACATTCAATGGAAAAGTACTTAGCAAAGGTACACGTATGCTTTACATTCTGGAGCTTGAAACACAAACATAATGAAACTCTAACAACAGTTAGAACTAAATTTTCACATTGATTATATATTCGAATGTGTTACATAGTAGCGTTAAGACGAATAGTAAGAAAATGTGACACAGTCAAACATTTAATTGGTGTCCAAATAAACAGGAGTTAATATTTAAGTTCCGGATACATTTAACATGTATAGAAAGGCAAAATAATAAAAAAATAATACTGAAATACGACAAGTATAAAGTAATAAATAGTCTGGTTGCATCGCGTTTATGAGAATTGGATAAAAAGTTAAAATAATGTAAAGGAATAATTACACGTAGCAACGTACCTAGGCTGATTCATACTTAAGCTCCATAAATAAGCGTTTAGTTAATAAAATTTACGCAAGTACAAACACGCTTACCGTAACAATAATTCTATCACATTCCAATATAAAAATTGAGGTGTATAAGCAAATTTGAATAGAAATGGTACCGCGGTCCACACGGCGGGGTGGCGAGGTGCGAGAGGCGGGCGAAAGTTGAATGTGTGTCACGGAAGGACAGCCGAGTTACTTGCACAGTTTCCGTTAGTCACATTTTCGCAACAAGGTATTCACATTTCGAGACTGGAAAGTTGGCGTTATCGTGTTTAAAATAGAACGACAGTCACATCTAACTTTGTGATGCAAAATGGACACGTCACTAAGACGTGGGTAGTTCTGTTTGTTTTGGGTTATTAAATAAATGTAAGTCGTGGTGTTATTCATACGTCTTGTGTATTTTGATTCAACCAAATTTAATACTTTTCTGTCTTCTAATTCTCCAATTATGAATTATTTATTGGTGAGTTAAAACCCTTAATGGAGCATGATCATAAGCATGTGACTTGATATAATATTTAAATGCAAGTTAAAATTTTTTAAAACATCAAACATATTATGTTTAATGAGAATCGAGCGGGACAATTTACTAAACCACACATAAGTGTGTACGGAAGCGCAAAACATTAGTCGCATTCGAATAGTATGTACAACTTTAATGTAGAAAAGCAATTTTAACATTTTCATTCAGACTCTCTCAACACGTTCCAAACTCGGCTCTGAGTGTATTAAGTATGGGTAAGTGTACAAATTGATTTATTGAAGTTAAGCGGGTTTCCGAGTTGCGCCGGAGTATTCACAGGCCTTTGCATTACAGATAAAGTGGAAATAAAAAAGAAACTTCACAAACAGAAATCCCCTTGTCGCGAGATTTACGAGCCGACTCACCTACCCTACAAAATAAGTTATATGTAAATTTTATGTTTTGTTCACATACAACACTTTTACACAAACGATAAAATTGTTACTACCTGTAAATTATATTACTGAGTATCGATTTTATCAGATATAGGTTAATGATCGAAGAGTTACCCGAACTACATTAGGGATCAATTTCAACTAATACAATTCTATAAAGTTTCAGTAAAGCTAACAATTTTCTTTATTAAACCTTGAATGGAAGTTGTTCAAGCTACGTGATACCTTCTGTGATAATTATGAACAGACACGCAAATAACGTCACATCCTTTTGTACAATAGAAGATAAATTTCATATAACAAAAGCATTTATGATTCGAAGCATAAAACATTTTTATCTTTTGATATAATAAAATTGCGATTAAAAGTAAAAAATTATTTATACATTCTAATAAATTTATTATAGTTAATTGAGTTTGTGTATTGTTATCATTAGGCGTTAGTCCGATAGTAATTGAATAGCGAGTAGCGACGCGTGTCTATGGGTAGAAAATAGAACGAGGGAGAGAATTTCGTTGTTGTTCTGATGTGATATTTATTCGTTGCAGCGCAGTTCAGCAAATGTCAGCAGAATTTAAGCGCTATTTTCCGGCCCTGTTTGTCAATTAAAATATTTTGAATCACTGAAATCATTGCAATGGTGGTTAATTTGATTATTTGAAAACTAAATGCATTGATTTATTTGGTTAAAATTGTTCGCACGTTATTCTAAATACGTAGTATCAGAATTCAAATGGTCATTTATAAATAGTGTCGATATTGGGTTTATTTAATAGATAATATCAATTATTTCATGTGGATTAAATAGTAATTTAAAATTCCGATTTGGCTACGTGATTTTAACACCAGTACATAATTTACATAGGTTCTCAAAAATTTTGCAACTATGCACTTACTAGATACTATCGTATCCTGAATAACACGATTTGTAAAGCTCACATGACCATTGACCAACCATCCATTCTGCCCAGGATTCATGTTTCCTTCAAATAATTAATGAGTGAACTGTCGATGAGGTATAAAATTATTCGATTCAGTTGACAGCGCTAGTTGATTTCGGACCTACCGTGCCCGCAATTTATACTGCATGTCACGTACCTACTCACAACTGTGGCTTGTTTGTTCATCCACAACGCGAAACTATAATAAAATGATTAACCATTACTTTTCTTCACTTTTAGCTTATCACCTTCTTTATTTGTGTTGTCATATAATAATACGTCTTGAGCACTAACGGAGCTGAGACTGAAAATTTGAGACATAAAACTTAGTCTGCTTTTCAGCATATCTCTAAACACTATTTGAAATGTTTCAAAATGCATAATTTATGAAAAGCCTGAAAGAAAGAGCTGTACTGCAGATGTCCTGAAGACCTGCAGTACCTAAAATATCTACGCTAAGCTACAGATTCAGTTGATTTAGTTACTACGGATGGAAATAGTTTTCCGCGATATGTCCAACCAAGCTGCCCCCCTAGACAAGTGGCTTTCTATTAGCGTAAAGTTCAATAGAATCGATAAACGAATGTATGAGATTGACATAAGCTGGAGATACGTCACGTGACCGAGCGTAACGAAACGAATATTGGTAGACAAGTGGCATTGTTTTTCTATTCCATTAAACGAAACGTAAAGTCATACGACAGGCGCCATACAAATGCTTAGCCAAGTGGCACTTTTGACAGGAGAAACGCTTTGTGAGCGTTCGTTATCAAGCGTACGCAAACATCTTGTAGAAATCGAAACAAAATGGCGATTTTATAATCAGCTGTTGAAGTTCCGTGTTGTGTTTCTTGGTGATTTTAAAATTTTAAAATGTTTTCCTAAAATGCACGCTTTAAGACTTTTAAAAGCTGCTCACAGTGAAGAAGTTTGGCTTAGGCGCCAAAAAAGAAATGTGTCCAGACGGAATTTGGAGACAATTGATGAAATGCCGGAACAATTATTTCAGGAGCGTTTTAGGTTCAAAAAACTTTTAGCGAGCTTTGCTGCAGCCTACGTACCTAATGAAACAAAAATACGGGGGACTAAAGAAATTCCTTTGGAAGTAAAGGTAATCCACAGTTGCTTCACTGCGATTGTTTATAAGTGATGTCCGATATTTAAAATGCCCACTAGAAGGCATGTGTTGTGCGTATCTATTATAAAATAATGCGTATCCTAATTCTACTTATTATCGTAGGTTCTTTGCGCTCTGAGTTTCTTCGCAACGGGATCCTATCAGAGAATTGTGGGTGTCATACAACATTTGCCACAACACACTACAAGTAGAAGGCACTCAACAGTCCTCTGATAGTGAAAAAATGGATAGTTTTCCCTCAAACACGCCAAATAAGAGCAAGAATTCGACAAGAGTAAGTGTTTTTATAAAATTATTTACTTACTTTCAATGTTTTGAACAATTTTAATAAATAACTTAATCCTTTGCATTGAAGAAGGTCGCTGCTATTGTAGTCACAAACAATTCTATTATACCACATATTGATTATTCAACAATTAAGTATACTCTATAGTCCATATGTATTAAAAGATATTTAAATACAAAATGTTTGTTTCTGTTCAATTCTAAATGTTTTAAAGGTTTACAAAGTATTATGAAACAAATCCATTTGAAAGTCTTTTGACAATAGTATTATATTTTTTAATATAATTGTCATTGATTATAAAATGTAAATATAATTACAGATTTCAAAGGAAATTTCAATTGCCAGTGGATGGATAGGATGCATAGATTACACTCACATATCTATTGTAAAACCCCACATAGACGAACAGAATTATTTTAACAGGAAAGGATACCAATGTGCTTAAATGTGCAAATGGTAAGCTATATTTCTTTGTATACATATTATTAGTTAGTAAGCATTGTTTTTAATCATGTTACATTAAAACAAAATAATAAAGCAACTGCAAATAGAATATTTTTATAACTTAAAATTATTGTTTTCAGATATAATGTGATGGTAGTTTAAAGATTATTAATGTCAATGCGAAATATGGTGGAGCCATGCATGATTCCTTCATATAGTCATCCAGTGAAGTGGAACCATACATGTATGGACTTCACAAAAATGGTGAATTGACATTGTGTTCTGCACAATATTGCACTGGATGTTCAATTACCTCCCCCTAGTAATATGGCTGAGCAACAAGAGGATGGTGATGAACCGAGTGTGGCGGTTGGACCCATTTCCAGCAACCAAGACAAGCTAATGAGTGGCAGAATAATGCTAAATAATTTAGTTAATAGATTATTTTAATAGGTTATTTTTGTCTGTCTCTATGGTAATGGCGTGTAGTATGTAGTGTGAACTTGTGGTTCCCTGGTCCGACTTTCTGGAATTAACCATTGTTTAATGTTTTAAAACAAAAGTATGTAATTTTGGTTATAAAGACTGAAGTAGTCATTTAGTTAATTGTTGAATTAAGTATGTATATTATTATAAAAGCTAGAAGAGTGAATTACTTACTAAATAAAGACTAATTAAAATTAAGTACATAAGTGCAGTATTTTATTAAAATTTATATTTGTCATTAAGTTGTATCACCTAATAAATAGATCTATCACCACGAAATATTTTTGTTCTCAGATAAACAAAAATTGTTCCCAGGTATGAATTATCAAATTAATGTTAATATATGTGTAAAATAAGAGATCGATAACCGACAACATATTATATTGCATTATATGAATATAAACTTCGTTCTTATAATAACAGTTTTGTTACTTAAATAATAGCTCTGTGCTCAGAATGGTAGATCTGTCTCCAAATAAATCGATTATCGATCCCTGACTGCGACTCCTTTTTATTTGATATTTTGTCACCAATACAGTTGCAGTAGTAACATTCTATTTCGTTCAGATAATAAATTAATAGTATTCGTTACCAATTTAATACATCAATTTATAATTTTAATGAAAAAATGATCAAAGGGGCGGAGACAAATTGGCGCGACAAGCTGATTATTGAGTGGTTATTATTTTTAAGAATAAATATTGATTATTTTAACTTTAATTAAGTGTTTTATCTACTATTCTGCTAGCCATAAGCCAGCTATTTTAAACCAGCGCTGATTGTTCAGTGGTAATTATTTTAAACAATAAATATTGATTATTTTGACTTTGTTTTATTTACTGCTCTGCTAAAAAATTTATTTAAACATAATTTATACTTCCAGTGGAAATTTAGAACCTTGGGAGTCTAGTTAAGTAGCAGAATGTTTTGGTTGAAACGATGATAACAACCCTACTTTTTTATTTGAACTTAATGCAATTTTCTAGTAACATAATATGATTTATTGGTGATCTCTTTAAATTAGTTTGCTTAAATACTTATTAGGACACACCTATTATAATACATACAAAAACATTTATTTGGTACTAGACCTTATATCTCAGGATTTTAGGTGATTTATTGTGGAACTGATTTTGCATTGTTTGGTGACTACATTTTGGTGACAGATCTACTATTTTGAGGACAAACCCTATTATTTAAGAAACACAAAACTAATTAAATTGGTGATAGCTTAAATGATACCCTTACTTTTAAACCTACAGTGTATTACTTTTAAAGTGTGTTGTGTGTAGTTTTTAAGTGTATTACTTTTAAACCTATTCAGTGTGCCTGACCATGTAGTTTTGTATAATATTTTTTCGCTCCTAAAACATTATTTTGTTTACCTAAACAGATTTAAATAATGAAACTGCATTACATAGTTACTGTGATTAGTTACAGTATATATTAATCCTTTTAAAGTTTCTGAATACTGCTTAATGCTTATATTTTAGTGCAGGTCCATAGGTGAAAAAATTGATCATCGTTGCAGCCTCAACCTGTTTTTTATATTTTTAAGTTTGTAATTTTTGTTATTGTATTTTTTGTTCATATTTTAAAAGGTGTGTACTGAATTAATGGTGGTATAAACTAATTAAGGAATAAAATATACTATTATCATACATGTTTATTTAATATTCTTAAAACTAAAACAAACTCTTAAAATAAATTAAGTAAATAATTATAAATCCTATAAAATTTAAAGATATTAATCTAAAATAAACGCTCAAAAACATTTTAACATATAACACAGTAAATATTTTACATCAGCTCTATAAAAAAAATAAAATGGTCGCAAATCCAGTCGCAGTCGTTCCATTTCTCTTTTATGGAGTAGTTCCTCACGCTCCCTCTCACATTCATGGAGGAGCTTTTCCCTTTCCCTTTCTCGCTCATGGAAGAGCTTCTCTTGCGTCTCCTCCAGTGCAAGGAGTCTCTGTTCAACTGCCACAAATTCTGAAATATACAGCTGGGTTAACAAGGTGCAAGTTCAAACTTACTTTCTTCCACTTCATTTCATCTTGCGATTTATGTACCCCACCACCAATTGAATTTAGTAAGACTGTCAGCCTTGCCCATATTTCGTCGGCTTTTACTCGACCCTCAAGTCCCCGCTAAGGTCACCATACCTATAGGTAACACACACCAACGAAGCACTTGGTATTGATATGATTTCATTGTTTATTATAAGAATATTGAAGTAAGTTTGGAATCAAAACTGTATTTTTTTTATAGTACCTTTCCATGAATTCTATTAGAGCAGAAAATTGCTCCGGGCTGGCGCTGAAAAATAAGTACACATTTTAATAAATTAAATTTAAACCTTGAAGACATAATATATTTTTATGCATCATTGCAAATGCAAAATGAACTTACCTCTATATGTATTTTTATAATCTAAAGCGAAACCTGAATTTTTTAGTTCACTTCAATTAAGTAAATTTATTGACTTTCTACTTTTTCGGCAGTATAATTATTGAATTATTGAATATTTTTCAACATTACTAATGTCAAACTGAATGACAGTTCACAGTTTGACGTACCCTGACTGACGTTAGAATTCGAAGCCATAGACATTAGCGTACGATCCAATAGAATGAGCGTTCGCAAAGTTGTAATCCACTTGGCTACCTGTCGTATAGCGTATTCGTTAAGACGTCAACGTTTGTAGAAAGAGAAACGCTATGAAGCGTATGCCACTTGACTAGGCCCTCTGATCTGAATATAGTTGTGCGATGTGGACATTCGTTTCAGTTCGTAGCGAGATAATAATTCACCTTATTTTTGTTAGCCGTTTTTCCTCTGTTATGTATGAAACAAACGTAGTATTGTTCAGTATATTTCGACTCTATTCCAACCGAGGGTAATAACAGCAATTGTTTATTGTTTTGTGTTATCATTAAGCCTTTATGGTTGGATGTGATTTTTGTTGATCTTGTTTATTTTGCTTAATACGGAAAGAACACAGTTAATATTGTAACTTTATTATTATAAATTTAACATTGTAACGCAATCAAAGCTTTATTTTACTAATTACATTACATAAACAAATTAACAGGTATGAAATGATATGCAAAATATAGCGATTATTCGGATGAATGGTAAAAGATCTGTACCTAAGGGCAAAATTTTTCGTCATGAAATAAGATGAGTGACTAATTTATTAAGTACATTAGTCAGAATTTTTATAGCGTTGAGGATAACAGGATGTATCCGTTAATGTTATTTTGTATTATATTGACGTAACGTGTGAAATATGAATAATTAATTAAAAACTTAAAGTAACATAATTTACAGTATGCCATTGTAGCGAACTACCGTCTTCAGTGTAAATACGCTTTAAACAAAAACAATACTAACAAGTCTAAATCTAACTTGGCGTATTTACTACAAAACCCACAGTCAAAATTAAAGCCGATTATCTCGAAAAGAATGGATTCCGAATAAAAGTAGTGATTGAAGCAGATTTATCGTGCGCAATCAGATCAGATGTTAGTATTCCATCCGAAGCTCGCGGGAGCAACCTCGTACCGGCTGAATAATTTACACGCACCTTCCTCTGTGATCTGAGATTCTAAGGTGGTGTTGATGTATGTCCTAGATCCCACATTAAATATAATACAGGCTGAGATTTTAAAGAGAAAATGCTTTAAAATCTTTGCTTTAGCTAGAATTTGTAATATTGCAAGATTCAGAAAATTTATTTGAGTGTTTGTCTACTGCTCTCTAAGTAATCGGGATCTTAAATAAATAGAAATAAATTTTATATTTTAGAGACCCGAAGTTTAAAGATTTGGTCCTGTGCTTTTGTAATTTTTATTCTTGACCATTAGTTTAGAGTTAAATATTATACAAGTATTATTTTTTAAGAGTGAAACAATCTTATATTACCACAAATACATATTAAAATAGTTATTACTGCGTGTATGCGGCGTTTTTGAAGTTACAAATAAAAATAACATTAAAAATCTATCAGCATTACAAATAGAGTGTTAGCTAAGAAAATAATAAAGTTGTACATTCAAAATCAGTGCATAGCCGCGCTGAGCTAGACGAGCAAAAGTGAGTTAAGTTGTCGTTGCTGACTTTATGAGTCGGCCGGGGCAACTTTTGAACAAACTTCAAGTGCTGTAAGTAAAGTGTCTGCAACTCGCCTCCGCATTACTTCCATACGATTTCACGATCTCGCCACGATCACTTTAACTCACACATGTGCGACGCAAGTGATGAAGTGTCATTGATTTCCTATTTGTTGCCGCTTTCAGCTCTTTAAGAATTTTTGTATGGAAATTTTAACTCAAAATTATTTGGGCACCAATTGTGTTTAACGATGACTATATTATAGCCTTAAAGGTTTTAAAGTCACGATGTAGTCTCATTTACATTACTTAAACGTTTTTCGTCCAATTGTCTCAATTACCATTATAGTTATTATGCGCTAGCTACAACGACAATCTTAAACTTATTAATTGCACATTACAAACGAATGTCTTTATCTATACAATACGAATATATTTATAAAGAGAATGTAAAATTACCTTTTAAAAAACTAGCAATTTAAATTTATCAGGCGTTAATCAATGGAATACCGAGAGAAGTTTAAACACGTCTCATTAATTCGTAATGCAATTATGTTCTGGCCTTTTATAAATGTCAGTGGCTGTTAAATTAAATTCGAATTTCATTATTGACCCTTTATTTCTGATGCTCCTAAAATTTGGGACAATTAAAACAAAAGAAAGATTTGATTTGTATTTATGTTTATTTGTAACTAGAATATACAAATTATACATACATATAATATGTGTAATATTATTCAATAGGTATATTAAATGTTGAAGAATATTATAATAATATGATATAATAATAAACGTTGTGAAAAATTCGATTTATTTTCATATTTCATTTGGTTGCATTTAGAATTCTGAAGTTTTACCTGCGAAATAAATCATTTTCTAAAAATAAAACATTAAAAACGAAGTCGTACGTTAATCCAAAATAACAACATGAGTACAAACATACAAAATGTGCAAAGCAAATGTGTCCCACACAGTAGGAGTATAAATAACGTCACATTATAACAATTCCAGCAAATTGAAAGATCGAGAAAGGGGTAGACAAGCATATCCCTCGGAGACGTAAGCATTGTTTTATGGTCCTCGGGACGCTAACAAACTTCGGCAACTGCTTTATGATCCTAATTTATAAGTGAGTGGAGTATTTACGACTCTTTCTGGAGTCCTCCCGCGAGTGCGTTCAGCTCCATTGCCTCTAACCGCTTGTGGTCGCGTCTATTTCTATGTGCAACTTGTTATAATATACGAACTTTCGTCTCCATAGAGTAGATCCACAGATCACAGAAACTAAAGGGAGATATGGTTAGGGGGCGGGGCCGGTGTCGCAGCAATATGCCCAAAAAAAGAACAAGCTGTAGCGGTGCTGTATACGTACGTCACTTACAATCTAGTGTGCGAACGAATAGTCGCTCTCATATTTTTGTGTGATGACACGCACACAACGCGAAGTATTGTTTTGATTTTGTTTACTGCAGTTGTGTGCGTAAATTTTTTATGAGACACGGTTTCGTACTCAGCGCAAGCGATTGGCATCTCTCTAGATCTCTATGAGTAGATCTTTACAATGACACAATTTTCAAAACGTTAGAATGGAAAATTATACCTAGAAGTTAAAATATTGTAACAAGAGTTAGAATTGAAATATTTAAGTTTGTTACTAAAATTACCTTATAGAGTACTCTCTTCTGCTCTTTATAACGTCAAAATAAACTGTCATAAAAATTAAAACTTCTATTCTCATAGTTTCAGCACATTTCAGGCTTCATCGTGGCTGTGAGAGTTTGCTATAAGTTTAATATAACATTGTGTTAACTGTATCAGGCTACTTGTTACACATGTAATAGGTCACGCCTTCCCTGTGTGCTTGGGATTTGAAGTTTCACCTGAGTGATTTACAATTTGTGAGAGCTTTATGAAATTTTGCAAGCATAAATTAATTTTCAATTTGCCTTTGACGTTTCGCTGAGCCGGCCTAACATGTCTCTCAGGCGAGGTATTAACCCGAACATGACGCCCTGTGCCTATTCGCTGCACCATATCTCTCTATACAGGTACGCTTCGTGTCATACACATGTTATGAGAAACTTAATTGAAATACTACACGTCCCTTGCGTTCGTGAACTCGTTTGGCTCTTATTTTATTATGCCAATAAACAATCGGTATAGCGGCAAAGCCTGTGATAGAAGGTTGTGCTCGTAGGCTGTGTACGGTATTTTTATGAGGATAAGACCTGAAATTCTTGTTTGGTGACTGGTGCTTGCATATTTTCAGGCTTGAAAGCAATGAAAGACATTTGGAATCGGTTGCAGTTATTTTATGTTCAACAAGATAAAGTCGGTGGTATAATAAATACAATTAGGCACTTAAAATTAATGGGGCATTAAAATTTAAAGTTAGGGTCTTACTAACTAAAACGATGTTGTAGCTGGACTTAAACATACTTGTATCTTGACCCAAAGCGCGGATTATAATCACAATTATAATAGTGAATATTGTTATTTTTCAAACGAATTAAAATAACGAAATATCTACCTATTGTATTTAAACAGCTGATCTGATTTTATGGAACATAAAACTCTATAAAAATAAAAAACGCATTTAATTTTATTCTTATATAAACACAACCTATTCTTTTGCAATCAGCGAGGAAGCAAAAGGGTTATGATAATTACCAGACATAAAATTTCAAATGTAAACTGTGGCCTTAATCCAAATGCAATTTGCTAGCAACCGACTTAAAGTCGGCGAGAAATGTTACGCAAATAAGTACATAACGAGATAAACTTGTTTCTTTTCCGACTAACTCCCACAATTTAAAGTTAGAAGGTTCTCTAATATGGACTTTTATTTTAAGGTAATAAGTACTAAAAATAAATTGTAATTAATATGTTATGTTAGCTTAGGATCTTTTTAAATTAATATTTGTTATTGTTGTATATGTTAATAAAAAAGTATAAGGCTTAAGAATATGATAGTTTTAGCGGAAAGCCACATATTAGAGGTTCATAAAGTTCAAGTTCCGTTCTCATGCGATAGAGTAACTTTAGGCATTGTGTGCTACCATAAACACTAATCTAATAGTGTCTGGATTTTCAGCCAATTCGCAGCACCTATTTATCAACACGTAGACACATATATGTTTCATTTTACTCACTGATTACATTCACCTTAATCTAAATATTTATTTAATTAATCTATATTTTCATTTCAATTTCAAAATTTTCAATGGGGGGCCCATGTTACCACCACCGCTGCTAAGCTCAGCTCAGCTGCATATGCAGTTAGAAGAATAAGGCATCTCACTGATGAAGAAACGGCTAGATTGGTTTACTTTAGCTACTTTCATAGCATAATGTCCTATGGAATTCTGCTATGGGGCAGGGCTGCAGATATAGAAACTATATTTATATTACAGAAAAGAGCCATACGCTCTATATATAATTTGCGTGCTCGAGACTCACTAAGAGATCTCTTTAAGAATACTGGTATCCTTACTGTACCGTCGCAGTATATATTTAATAATATTTTATATGTACACAATAACGCTTACTTACACACAAAAGTAGGAGATAGACATTGTTATGACACAAGAAACAGAAATAAAATTGAAATGCCATTTTTTCGGCTAGCTAAAGTTAAAAATTCATTTATGGGCCAAGGTATACGCTTTTACAACAGAATTCCTCATAATATTAAAGAGTTTAGTAGTTCTAAATTTAAAATTTATATAAAAAATGTACTTGTCCAGAGAGCCTATTACAGTATTAAGGAATTTATGGACGATAAAAACCCATGGAGGGTTGTCGCGTAAAAACCACAGGACAGTTCTTTGGCATATTATGATAATATATTATGATATTACATATGTAATTTGCAAAATTGTAAATCTGACATGATTAAAAAGAGCAACTATGGAGTTTCTTGCCGATTCTTCTCCGTAGATACTGCTTTCCGAATCGGTGGTAAATGTTAAAAATATGTACTTAATGACGTTTCAAAAGTGCTTCTAGAAGAAGTCTAATTGAATAAATAAATGTTTGAGTTTGAGTTTTGAGTTTTGAACACTAGGAAACAGTTTTAATAAATAAATGACAATGTAAAACAAATCCTTTTTCTTTTGTTTCACTGGAGTAATATAAATAAGCAAACTTATATCAATACTAAGGTCAAATATGAACGCAATCGTTTGAATTTGAAACTGTGTAGTGTTTGAATAATGCTAAACACAAAATGGATGTCGCTAAGAGAATTGGGTTCGGTACATACATTGATTTAAATATCCGTTACTGCGGCGATGGTCCCTCGTCACGAATGAAATTGCACTTGATTTATGATCGACCTTGACAATTGCTATGCACAACTTGCGAAATAGCCTGTACGAATAATTCTTAATAATACAGTTATAATGTTAATAAAACTAATTGGCAACAGATAATATTTGAAAACGCTAACATTTGCAAAAAGGATATAACGCGCGCTTCATTTCAAACATCGCACTCAATACCCCGGATCATTGGATCGAATATTAATTTGTACGACGTTTGGAGTGTTGTTCATGAGCGGTAAACAAATCAGCAATCATATAATGGCACTCGCATACACGGTGTATAGCGCAAAGTGCTACGTTGTTGAAGTTAATGGCTATTAGTTTGGTTCGTTAGCGGAATATTGCTAACGAATGTGCATCTGCCGCAACATTCCAGCGGTGAGGTATGATGTGCGGTGCGATGCGACGCGGCGCGGTGAAACGCTCAATTAGCACACTCCCTACTCAACTATTCTACCTCACTTTTCATATAAAACGCCTGTAATTTCACGCTGTGCAAGTACATAGAGTAAAAATGTTACACAAATGGATATAATGTCACGGGTTGTAATGGGTCAGAAGCGTGTTGGAGAGGAGCGTTGTAAACTATGAATGTATCGGAATATTGTTACAATTTTATGTTGCTCATTTGAGAGCGGTTGTAAATTATTGTAGTGATATAAAATATGCAATGCAATAATATTGTAGCGGGGAAAATAAATCCGACAAAATATCATTTCGGTAAAAGGAATCGCTTGTCCTATTAAGGCGTATCTAGAAGCGGGGGAAGCTCAGAAGTCGAGTTGGCCTGATGGAGATGATTAATATGCCTCATTTGCGGCACGCGCCCTCCTTGCTACGAGCTACGAGCTACGGACTACGGACTACGAGACGATGCTACGTGCCTGAATACGTAAATCGTTTACGCTTCCGCGCAGAAAATTTATTAGATTCACCCCATTTATACCTTTTATCTCAATTATATACATTGTACTCAATACGTTTTATTGTTGATGTACAACTTCGCTTGGCAGGATTTTTATGTTAAGTACATACCTATGTGTTAGGTGAGAAAAGTTAACCAACTTAATTTATGTGTTATTTTAACTATAGGAATTAGCTTATAAAGATAACTTTCCATTTTGAAATTATTTTATTTCATAAATATTCAATTTATCTGGATGGAAACAAAGGTATTATTTAAATTGAGGTATTATTTCGTTAAGATATTATTATGTAAATATTAGTTAAAAATCGACTCATTTATAATAATGGAGGAACTTTATAATACTTATATTAATAATTGTTCGACATAAAAAATACAGTAAAGTACGTTATACTCAAATTAAAAATTTATGATATAAATATTCAACAACAATTTACATTTCCTGACTATACTATAGCTTCTTACTAGCGACCCGCCCCGGCTTCGCACGGGTGCAATGCTGATACTAAATACACTACAGAAAAACTGTGAACGTTGTATATAAAAACATAGCGGCCCGCTCCGACTTCGCACGGGTATAAAATAGATAGCCGGGCGGCCGGCCGGTACCGCTGCAAACGCTACGTCCCGCAATTTTTAAATCTGTAATATCTTCGAAAATATTCACTTAAATCATACGGTGTAAAGGGCCATATAGATCTATATTAAATGAACAATGTATTCAAGGTATTTAATTGGTTAAGGATTAATGCTGTATTGGTTAAAATCGCATCGAAAATTAGCCATTATTTGTCGTAAAAAGTAAATGACAAAAAAAAGTTATTGTGGGTTATCCATAAGAGATAGACATATACCATCGCGGACTTTTCTGTAGACCTTTTCAATGTGTATAATACTTAGTACATTATTTTGATAAAACTCGTAGGGTGCAGCCTGCGTTTGCAATGTAAGCGGAAAAAATGTAATTTTTTACGACATCACATTAGAAACCTCAAAAATAACAGTACTTCTCCACTATTTAATGGATGTTATTATACATATAAACCTTCCTCTTGAATCACTCTATCTATTAAAAAAAACCGCATCAAAATCCGTTGCGTAGTTTCAAAGATTTAAGCGTACAAAGGGACATAGGGACATAGGGACATAGGGACAGGGAAAGCGACTTTGTTTTATACTATGTAGTGATGTTAAGGTTAAATTAAAAAAAAACCTAAATTAAAAAAAGCTTTAATTTTTATTATAAACCTGCTTAAATTAATTCATACGCTTCACAATGTATAATGATCGGAAATCAATATCCTGTCAATATTTTGTATTTTATATTTGTCTTTGTATTTATAAAAATATAAAGACCAAGATGTGTGGGCGGCGCGGAGATATTCTTGTAATTGATTTCTAATGCCACGTAAAACCCCCAAACGTGTTGCGAGCCTGGCCCGGGAGATAAACAGAGTACAGCGGGCTCAAGTGCCTTTCCTGAACGTTTTTCTTTCAATTTTTATCAAACTTGTTTACTAAGATTATTATTTTACACCCATTTATAGAATTACATTGATGACTTCCGTGGCCTTAACCAGTTCTGATGGTTATATTCGGTTTTGATTACATCGTAAAAATGATGTTATTAATGGAGTGTGAACTCATAAAAATATGTAAACAAACGAATGAAACTGCTGTATTTATTGATACTTTTTTATCATTTTGTAATATAAATATTATAAAAACCTGGCGGCTATTCTATGCAATGCAATTACACTATGTGGGTATTTGAATTTTTTGTATGGCAACAATTTGTAAATGATTGTCATCTGTGTACGAACGTTGTTGTCAGGTTGAATAGTGGGCAAGGTGGACAATATCCTTGCATGTTGCGGTGAGAACGCGTGCTAGAATTTTTCACTGTACAATGCTCCTGTCACCCCCCAATCCTTGTAAATTTATAGCTCCTGCTGACGCTATCCAGTTCACTACAAATGTCTTTTTAAATATTACTTTGCGTCTTGGAATAATTCTCTTGGATATTGTTCAAAAAGTCAGGTTTATGTTGTTTAATGTTAAGATTATATATCTACAGTTATGAGCTCAGCTCAGCTCTTAAATAAATTTCATAATATTTTTTATCATTGGTATTTTTATGTTTGTTTATTAACTGGCATTGTGCTAATTATATTGACCGACCCGCGAAGGCGCAAAAAAAAACGAAATTTACTTATTAATAATTTATTGTAATAAAAAAATTACATTTTAAATTATATCTAACTTAAACTACGTCCCTCCGGTTCAATGTTGGCCTTAATGCCTTATGCATCTTCTTATAATTAATGCGTGTTATATGAACATAACACCTCCCTCCTGAAGTTCAGCGACTATTGGCGGGCAAGGCTCGTTAATATCGCTGAAATTTCACACTCCGCCGATTGATGTTCTATTTCTTCTTTTTGATTATCATGAACACTCGTAGTAATCGTACTCGTAGTAATAGGCTTTGATGTACGCAGTCATTTTTGGATCGATGATGGTTCAGCTTGTCCTCACATAGATACCCTAGGCCAGACTTCGGGCATTCTGCCTCCATGTACATAAAATCCTCGTCGTGAATTGCCACAAAGGGATAGGGTGGAATTAGGACTTTACTATCTTTATTAGGAACTATGGATAATTTAAATAATTCAAAGGTAGTAGGAAGGACAACCGGGAACGTAAAAACTATAACTATATTTCTATATATTCTCTATAATAACTTGAAGGATTTGCTCTTTGCCATAAAATTTGTGTAATTTCATTACTATCAAATTCTGGCAAAAGTATAAGTGCATTAAAAGTTTTATCCAAATCTGACATTTTAGATATCTGTATTACCTATATAAAATATATTAAATTTAATTAAATGTATTAACTTCGTGAGATAAAAAAAATATAATCTTTACTTAATATATTTAATTTATAAAATGAATTAATTCGTAAAATTCGAAAATTAATTAATTCGTAATTAATTAATATTTAAACTTATTAAAGTTTTATGAACGTAATATCTATATTTGAATTTTACAATTGATTTTGTAAAATTCGAAAATTAATTCGTGATGAATTAATATTTAAACTTATTAATGTTTTATCTACGTAATATCTATATTTGAATTTTACAATCGATTTTGTAAAATTCGAAAATTAATTCGCGATGAATTAATATTTAAACTTATTAATCTTTTATCAACCTAATATCTATATTTGAATTTTACAAATTGATTTTGTAAAATTCGAAAATTAATTCGCGATGAATTAATATTTAAACTTATTAATCTTTTATCAACCTAATATCTATATTTGAATTTTACAAATTGATTTTGTAAAATTCGAAAATTAATTCGCGATGAATTAATATTTAAACCTACGCACTACAGTTCCTCGGTTCCCGTGAATGGGTAATCTAGGAAAACTTACAAATCTAGGAATGGCAAGTCACTAAGAGAATTAGTGTATGTACTTACAGGATTTTCATTTCGGCCTTTCTTGCAGTATCAATGTTCGGATACCCTTCGCGTTGCGGTGGCCAATGGTGTAGGTTCTGGATCCCCGTCGTCGTCCCTCCGATGGAATAGCGATACTCGATGCTTGTAGTTTTCGCGTTCCGAGAGACGGCTCTCAAGGATTATCCACAAGACTGCGCCAATTATATTGACCGACCCGCGAAGGCGCAAAAAAAACCGAAATTTACTTATTAATAATTTATTGTAACAAAAAAATTACATTTTAAATTATATCTAACTTAAACTACGTCCCTCCGGTTCAATGTTGGAACCAAGAGTGTCCATCGTCTTCGGCGGGGCAGCGTCGCGGTGGTGGTGATTGCCGTAATACTTTCTGGAATCGCAGGTGTGCGCGATGTCGCAATCGTTACTGGGTACAAGTCCTTACTGGGTGGCCTTATGCATCTTCTTATAATTAATGCGTGTTATATGTACATAACATGCTGGTAAACATTTTTTTCAAACAATGTTAAAAAAAATATTATTGACGAACTCACTGATTTTGAATTTACTTAT
Source organism: Colias behrii (assembly GCA_029959065.1). Classification (NCBI taxonomy): domain Eukaryota; kingdom Metazoa; phylum Arthropoda; class Insecta; order Lepidoptera; family Pieridae; genus Colias; species Colias behrii. The sequence goes on along the minus strand of JARWMC010000005.1, from coordinate 5,922,178 downwards.
GACATTTCAGAACTATTACTACTATTTTACTGAGTTTTTAGCACAAAATATTTCCGTAATAATATCTCACATGAGAACGTTGCCATAGATTTACAAGGTTATCTATGCCGCATGTACCAAATGCATTGAATAGTTTTTTCGTCAGACGTGTTCAATATTTTATAAAAAGCATCGTTAAAATTCCGAATTAACTAGAGTATAAAGTCAATCCATGAATATGAAAGTGCATTTTATTGGTTTTTGAAGTTTAAAAGCCGTTTTATGCTACTATTTCTCGTGTATTGTACATGAAATATATTGGGTCAGTTTCAAAATGAGTGGGAACAAAACAATAGGTTATAATATAATAATTGGTTTGTATTTTTATGTTTATAATCGGATTTAAGAAGTAGACGGAAACTGATTGTTATGACCGCTAATTTATTCAAATAAGAAAATATTTTTAGAATATTGTAAAGTGGTGGGATAGTGGCAACTGGCAATAGGAGTTTATAAAAACGTATTAAACAGAGGTGGTCGAAGCAATTGCAAAATAGTCTGCGTAAAGTGAAAAGGGTTGTGTGAATAGTGCATTGAAATACTTTAATTCAATATGATACAGTAATATTTTTGTGCAAATTCTGGTTTAGAGGATATTACATAATGACCAAATGTGCAATATTTCGTTGACAATTTGAGGTTTAAATAAATTGCACGGTAAACGCTTTGTACCGATCGCTGTTTTAAATCTAACTACATCGCGTGACTCGTGTATATTAGGCACATGGCCCAACTAATGCCGCTCACGGCTTAGTAGAATAAAACTACAATTTTTATTCGTGTTTAACGCAACAGTTCTGTATTGCAGAGTTTAGCTATGCAAATGTGTTGCAGTTTATAATCCGAGAATGCAATATCTAACCAGTTTTAAGAGTATGTTTATTTTACACGACGTAGGTACCAGTCCGTGGCATCATCGGTATAAATCTACATGTAGGTACACTAACGTTTTAATTGATTTGATTGCGTGAATGTTGTTTGATGTTACCATTGTAAGTTTATTTGTAAAACGTATGTTGTTTAGAGTAGAAAGTTGTAGTAGAAAGCTTCAGTATCCTGAATGAATTGAGCATTATTTTTCTTTTATCAACCTTTAATCCGGATGTCACTAGATAATATAAGTCACTAGATAAATAAGCGTGGCGGTATGCGAACACATTTATACTTTTTATATAAAAACATAACATAAATTCTTCTATTCGATTTGTATTTTTTCACTCATATTTTATTTGTCTAGTGAGAGTTGAGACATTTGTATACAAAATAAAGCGGAATACGCTACGATCTGTTGAGCTAAAGGAAATAAAGTTATGATTTATGCAAGAGAGATGTGTTTCAAAGAGCGCTCGTCGTAAACGTTGTATTCCAAAATATTGTGTCCAATACAATATGTTTTCAGCGTGCTTGAAATATTTTATTAGTTACTTTGAAATTGCTGTGCAGTATTCGGTTTTTTACGCTTTTCAAAATATGTAAGTTTTAAAGATAAATTTCATCCGTTTTATTTTATGATTTGAGAAGCTTAGATTACAAAATGAAAGGGGGTTATTATTTTGTAATCTAAATTGAGAATATTGTAGCTTTTATGACGTAATTTGTTGGGCTTATTAAAATGTTAATATAAAAAATAATAAAACATTTTTTAAATTCCCTGTTTGAAAAAGAACAGAGATTGTTCGTTCTAAGTGGAGGTGATAATTTAAATCGCAGTATTTCCGGGCAGCCGAGGGCAATGAAATGTCACATGTAAAACGTTACAAGCAATATTTTCCTTTCAGGATTCCTTATGCCGACAAGATCACTCCGGAGCCAATCCTCAACAACAATGCGGCTCGGGACACAAAGGCGGACTCGATCAGGAACAGTTATAATAGCCAATTCAAAGTTGGCATTTACGGCTGGCGGAAGAAATGCCTTTACATTCTTGTCATGGCACTCATGTTTATGATGATTATAAATCTCGCATTGACGCTTTGGGTTTTGAAAGTTTTAGATTTTAATTCGGTAAATATTATTTAGTTCATCTCTTTAGTACGTCTATCTAAATCTCAGCTTGCATTATTTAAACATCAGAATGTGAGGAATAAAACATTAATTTGGTGAGATATGTTATGACGATAAATCTACTATTTAGCAAGTCAAAACAGAAATAAATTTATTCATGATAACTTAACATTGTTTTTTAATGCCATTATTTATAACAGGAAGGAATGGGTCAGCTCCGAATAGTGCCAGGTGGTCTCCAGTTACTCGGACAAGCTCTAGTGCTAGACTCGTTGTTTGCGTCAAGCGTGAAGTCGCGACGCGGCCATCCGATTTCCATCGAATCTTCGAGAAATTTTACAGTTTCCACGCGAGACGCTCATGGCATTGTTCAGAGTAGATTGTTTTTAAGTAAGTTTTAAGGAAATTTTAAACTTACCGTAATATGAATGATGAATGAAATTAGTGATCCTTGATAGGGATGAATGCTTGATTTTTTGACCCAGATCTCAGATGTATAGCAAATGGCAATATAAATCAACAACTATAGCCATATCAGACTTGAACTATAGCCATTTCGGTTTCGGCAGGTCACGATCGCTTAGAAGTGAATGTAGGGCGGTTAGAAGTACGTGACGCTCGCGGGGCCTTGCTCCTCGGCGCAGGCCACGACGCGGTGACGGTGGGCGCTGATAACTTGCTCGTGGCCAGCCCCGCCGGCGCCTCCTTCAACACCGCCGTACAAACTCCGCTCGTTAAGGCACCACCGTCTAAACAATTGATGTGAGTACTACAAGTTTCGTTCAGAACCACGGTGACACGTATTTTCATACAAATCAGGAACTTTCTATATTTTATCTGTTCCGTGGTCAGTTTGACACAAAATACAATTCGATATTAAATATTAATTCTGTAATATATAAACATAATTTCATGAATATCCCAAATACTGGTAAAATAGCGAACATTACGTTAATCTATGTTTAGAATTGAAATTCGTGTTTCTGTGAATTGTTCAGCTGAATAATTATTATTTTATGTCATACTAGCTTTCCGCCCGCGGCTTCGCCCGCTTTGTCTAAAACCTAATAAATTATATACTAAACCTTCCTCTTGAATCACTTTATCTATTAAAAAAACCGCATCAAAATCCGTTGCGTAGTTTCAAAGATTTAAGCATACAAAGGGACATAGGGACAGAGAAAACGACTTTGTTTTATACTATGTAGTGACAATTAATATATTAGCTATGAATACCGAAATATCTCACATTTTACCAATATTTCACAATTGCAATATAAATTAAAATTATGCGTGTCATACATACCTGTGCACTATTACTGCACAAAAGAGCAATGCCATGCTTATTGAGTTGAGCTGTGCCGCGCGGTTTCACCCGCGTTGCTCCGCTCCTGTTGGTCTTAGGGTGATGATATATAGTCTATAACCTTTCTCGATAAATGGGCTATATAACACCGAAAGAATTTTCCAAATCGGACCAGTAGTTCCTGAGATTAGCGCGTTCAAACAAACAAACAAACTCTTCAGCTTTATAATATTATTATATATTTCAGCATGGTTCTATGTAAAAATAAAATAAGAATTAACTTTTATTTTTGACGGAAAGATATGTAAATTAAAGATATAAAATGACAATTTTCACTTTTAAAGCACATATAAATACAGTGGAAAATAGAACCTCCTGATTTTTAAAGTTGGTTAAATACCAGAGCACGATTAAGAAGGAGTTTTAATATTATGTTTTTCATTTTCTGTATTGTTATTGTTGTTCAAAGTAATCGCTTATACATTTCAATTTCCATGTAACACAGGCTAGAGTCCCCCACGCGTTCGCTAGAGATGCACGCAGCTCAGAACATTGCGCTGGAGTCGCGCGCCGGCGACATAAGTGCTAGCTGCCTCACCACGTTCCGCCTGCGGTCTGTTGCTGGATCGGTGAGTAAATTAAACCCTGTTAATAATATCTGTTTATTTTCATGATAATTAAATCACAAACATTACACATCTACATAAATTCACATACGAATAGGTCAGCAATTGACAAAGTATCATGCTCCAGTTTATCCATATCTTTTTCTCTTTTATACAGATTCCGTTTGTTTTTGATAAAGGATAGTAAAAGAAAAATGAACATGGACTATTAGTGATGACGGATATCACAATCGATGGTGGATGTGTAAAAGCCATGAATTACTTCAGGTCATTTTCTTTTAAGAACAAAAACTATACATAACAACATAGATCAATAATTAGTACAATAACCACTTATAATGATTCTAGCGTAAAAAACACAACGGCTATAACTCAATATAAAATGATACATCGCATAGCCTCGCATAATGTAGTTTCACCTAGTACGGGTCAGTGCTGAGTCGGGGACCCGACACGTATACTATCAAACATACATTATTGTAACAGTTGTTTCTTTTCGTTCGCAATAAAAATGATATACAGTTCAATTCGAGATTGCCGTTTGATATCTGTATCTGATATTGTACAATATTTTTACAAAATACTAAGTAATGTAAATTTTTTGAACTAATTTGAGGATATATTTAACAGCTATTCTGCCTTTGTAGCGTCACTTAGGAAATCATTAAGTATATGAAGAGGATCTTGGTTATAAAAAGTAACAATGTAACAAATGTGTTTAACATCTGATTCAAACTATACAGTGAAGTAGGACTGGAAGCACTTCACTCATATCTCAATGCCATGCTTATTTTTTGAGAATTATTCTATTAAATACATCGTAAATCATTGTGTAACAAGAACATTCCTTTCAGATAAGACTAGACGCGCCAAGTATATACATGCCAAAGCTTAAATCTGCGTTACCACTACCACCGTCAGCGTCACACTCCCACGACCCACACCATCAGAATATCTACCAGCTGTGCGCGTGTGCGAACGGGAAACTCTTCCTTGCTCCACCTCATGGGGTTTGCGCTGCGAGAGAAGAGAGTCTTATATGCCGATGATGATTTGATTTTGTGATTGATGTAAGAAGACTTCGAGAAACAAGAATCATATTATTTTGGGTGCATGAGAATCAATGTGACTATTTGTGCATTATTCTTTTCTTCTTCATACGTTTTAAGTCCCATTATTATTAAACATGAAAGTGGCATCATTTTAATAATAATCAGCAATTGGTTATTTTTATTAAAATATAACTCTCCTCAAAACAGGAATGAGTAAAAGTAATTAAATGTTTTGGTTCAAAGATTATTTATTAACGATCTACAACTGCTTTGAATGTAAAGAAATCACCATGAGACATGAATCTCTGGCGACTTTGTCTGATGTTTTATAATTGCATTATTTTTAACAAAGAACAAGGTAAATTTAGGGGCTATTCAAATCTAGAGCTAAGAGTTTGGGCCAAACTTTTTACAATAACTTACTTATTACGCTTACAATTTGTATGAGTAATAGACAAGTATTCTATAAAAATATCTTCTTACATCAAATTATTAGCAAATATGTGGATAGACAGTGTATAAAAATATTAAATATATATAATGTATATTGTATAGACAGCTTTAGGTGTGAGATCGTTTACGTAAGTAGAAGGCTTTTTTGAATGTATCATAGCGAAGACATTCCGAATTTTCTTTAAAATCATCCCCCAAGCACATCAAGCTTTACAAAATTATTGAAATTTAAAATTTCCTTCTACTTTAAAGAAAATAAAATTTATGTTATACTTAATTTACTGATTACTAAATCATTTAAGATGCGGTGAGCGAAACGTGACTCTGATTTCGATTGTTTAATGCCTGTAGTTTCAGTTTACGATTCACGATTGCTCACTGTTGCAGGCTTGCGATTAGCAAAGGCAGTTAACCCATCACAGATAATACAAAACGCATTTCAGACCTAAGTGATTTAGTAGTGTAAACTTTGAATAAAATTCATTATACAACGACAACAAACGTATCAGAATAGGTACATATAATTAATAACTAGTGCCTTTGGAGTCGCAATTAAGAATACATTGGCTGAATTATCGCAATTTCTTCGGTATGCTAAGGAATGTATACATACATGGTGTTGTGATAGAATTTAGAAGTAGATTGTGTTCAAATCTGTATATTAGATTATTTATCTAAACAAGGCACTTGTGTTTCAAACCCTATGCAAGTTTCAGTTTGAAGCTCAAATGTTAAAGCGCCGTAAAGATTATTGTAATATATTATTCATATTATAAATTAAAAAAACCAAATATAATTTATATAGTTTATGTTTTTTAGTACTAGAAGAAAATAAATTATCAAGAAATTTGTTGCTTGCTTCAAAAGCTTATAAGTTTACTTTCCAGTAACCAGAATCTTTTTCTATGTAGATATTTATGAAATTGTTGTAAAGAGAAAATTGTTGATTATTAATATAATTGTACATATTTATATGATGGAAATATAATATAAATTACACTCATAAATAAAATATATTATAATATCCCATGACACGGTGATTTGATTTATTGTACTTGTATTGGTATGAATTGCAATAATATTGAAGAATGTTAATGTAAAGAACATTAATTTGTAAATAATAACAGTTCTTTAAACTAATACTCTGAATATCCATCCGCCTTGCAGGAAGAAAATAATCCGGAATTTATAATTGAATCTTTCCGACAAACCGAAGTACTTAATTGTGTTATAAACAAGCTCAGAATAACTTGAAACTTTGTCGTTTAATTTTGGTTTAAAGCACGTTTTCGCAGACCTAACAAACTAGTCGGATCCGTGTGTCGAAATTTCAAAGGCAATTAAATGAACATCTTTAATAGTCATCTGACATGCTTTATCGCTTTACTACGTGAGAACTGTGTTCGGTTGACGAACTACTTGAGCCACCTTGCTTCTGACATTTATGTTTTTGGTTTGCATAAATTGCAAATTCAATAGAATGAAAGCGCAAATATATGCTTAAATTATTTTATGCCATGGAATGTCGATACCTTTTATCTTAGAGATAAACAGACGTATTATACTTATATAACCACCACCTAATCGTATCAATAATAAACGCCACATCCATGAGAATGAAATAATAAACATTTTATGTAATATATTTGGCAAGTGAGCTGTACGAGGCGCCGTGAACAGTCACTAAAGTTTAATTAAAGATTAATGATAAATCGTCGTAGGAAGCTGCATTCTCCGCGTCTCGCACGTGAATAACGTCCGTTCCGCGAGCACTTAAATAACTTAAGCCGAGTAACCTAACGGTAAATTCACTCCTTTGTTTAGGGCGCGTACGCTAATTGTAGAAAGGACTGCAAAAACGTCTTTAATGAGGAAGCGCTACCGCCACAGACATGTAGACAACGCAAGTACCGCGATCTGTATGAAAACCAAGCGTGTCATATTTTTTGTACTGACCTTGACGCGTTATGACGTCACGAGCGCTTTTTAGTGATGGTAATTTCATTTTACGCTAAATCGATTAGGACGCCACTCGCGCGGCGATTCTAGTATCGTCCTATCCCATCGAAGTAAATCGAAAGAAATCAGATCAAACTAGATCTATGTCTAAGAGGTAGTTAAATAAATGAATCGTAATCGATTACAAAATCGATTCAAGACAGAAAAATGATAATTACCATAGACAGAGGAATGATAAAATAAAGTTATAAACCTTTTAATATTCTAACAAGTAAACTAATGTGTTTTAGCTTTTTCTTACATATGCCCATTGAGTTACCATGTACTACGTACTAGAGAGGCCATCGAAAGAAAGTAATGAAACTGTCAATCAATCAATCTTTATGTCCCGTTGCATCGATCCATTTTTCTTTTATGTTCGGGTTACTTGGAAAACTGAAAAAACAAACATAGTCTAAGCAATAAGGAGTTTTCTTAAAAAACTCCCAAGATGACACTTTAACTAATGGCGTCCATGTCATAATATTTATTTTTAGTACCTTTGTATTAAAATACTTAAAAGTTCTAGGTCAATCGTATTAAATGACAAAAAAAATCTATGCCTTTTTTTTCTGAAAAATTGCTCCTTCAAATTATCATTTTTCTGTTCGATTATAAAATCGATTAGAATCGAAAACTGTTGCATCAAATGAACATCACTAACCACAAAATTGGACAGAAAAATGAGAAGACGCTATTCATTGCTTGTTATCATACGACGCGATCTTTACCGTGCCAAGTAAAAGCCGCAATGTATTCCGAATCATTTCGTATGATTTGGTATCCGTGTTTGTCACGATCGTTTTCCACAGATATTCTTTATTTGATTTTAAAATAAATAGTGCATATTCTGATTAGAAAATTACTTACCGGTGGAAGGAAACATCTCTGCTAACTCGGCCACTCACAGCTGTGGAGTTTCTACAGTTTATAACGGCGCAATTCGGCGTTTTACTTTATTCAGCTTCACGTCTTTCCTTGGCGAACTGCAAGCGCGGACTGAGTGTAGGCCAGCGTCAAGTAAGTTTCATAAACTTAGTTTGGACACGGGAAGTACATACACTCGCTTAGTCTATCTTGATACATGTCTGTGGCTACCGCCCTATTATATTCATTTAACCCCATTAAAGGTGTCTCTTCTCTGTCTACGTCTCGCTGTTCCATCTGTACCTAATTTAATTTCGTACTCCTTTGTTGTGGTGTAGCGGGGAACTCTTAATGCCGTTTCAAAGACACCTCGCGCCTCGCCGGCATCCACTGAACGAGAGGAAATTAAGTTATGATTTATAGTTATTATACAAAGGATATACAGTTAAGGTAGATGTAGGATGTATGTTTGTCGATATGTTTATTGTTTGATCATGTTACTGTAACTCAGAAAAAGATGAACCGTTTTTATTGCGGCTTTATAAATTCAAATAAATCTTATTCAGATTGTTCGTAATGCAACTTCTTCTCAAAATAAATAACTAACTGATAGTTTATATTTAAATGGAACACGTAAACATAAAATCTGTTCGGCAAGATGGTTAAACTGCGTAACAAGATTGGAATTTGGAAGAGCTATTTGTAAAAGTTTTTTGTCCTTCTAATTTCGAAGTACTTTAGTTTGTCTGCAAACTTCGTTCACTTCTCTAACTTCAGATAAAGGTGTGTGTAGATAATATAACATTCAAGTACATTGTTAAGTTTGTTCACGTGACAACTTTGGAACTTCTTGCAGTTCCCATACGATATTAATCTGCAAAGAATTCGCTGAGCATTAGACCAATTTGTATGGATAATGACAGAAGTGGTGAACACATTTGGAGGAAAACTCTATAACGGGGAAAACTACCTATGGTTATAACATTTTTTCTTGCTCCCAGTTAAGTTAAAAACTCATACAAATATGTGATATTGATTCAAAAACGGCTTTTGTGTTAATGGTTTTAATTATCTGCATTTCTATCTTCAGAAATCAATGACTCATATTATTATTATCTATTAATTATCCATTATTATATCTTCACGTTGACAATTTTCTTGGAGGAATGTTTAAATAATGTCACAAGTAGATATTAAGAGATAATAAGGAACAAATAAGGGAACAAATTAACTTATTTAATTTATCAATCATTTATTAAAGACGTCGACTAAGTATAAATCATGATTTCTATAATCAAATGTGGAAATAAAGTGTTTCGACTGTGGTTTCGACGCATATGTAAAAAAAATACCTCGTTACAGGTAAATTAGCTTGGAGAAATTTTTGCATATGTAGTGGTGTGTATATTACTCAGATCTTAGAGCGCGTTTCCACTATATCGTTCTGGCCTATACAAAAATGTTTCGATATCCTAACATTACTATTTAATTTTATACTTATTCCTAGCAACACTCTGATTTTTGTTTTCAATAAAAACAAGTTTTTATTTGGAAGAAAATGGTTTTGACTTTATAAAAAAAAATATATCATTCAATTTCACGTCCTTGAGCAAACGACAAGGCGACTACCGTGAAACAATAAAATATCGTGTCCATAATAATTTGTTTCGTTATTAATATTTGACCATAATAATTACGAAACAAAACAAATGAATAAATCGTCACTTGATAGTGGAAAGTGGAAACACGCACAAAACCAGAATAAACCAGTTTACGCTGTCCGCAGGTGCCACGTGCAGTCTTTTGTCAGTCGCTTGGTACCGTTAGAACATAAAGCACAAATTTCATTCAAAAGTTATAATTATTACGTAGTTTAATTGTTAAATATATTCTTTTAATAATAACTTAAGTTTTAATAAGAAAATAAGATTGATTTTTTTTCTGTTTTAAGTTTTTAAAATTTCACTTTGATTGATCTCATGCCTACCAAAACACAGAACAAAATTTGATGTTAAGCTCATGTGTATGATTAAAGTTAACTTTACATTTAATAAGTAAAAAAAGTGTTTTATTTTAGAAACAAACTAACCTACTTTTACATAACATGACCTATTTCATTGCCGCTATCACAGGCCGCTATACATAATTTACAGTATTTATGGCTTTATATTGATATGTCAAAATGACGTCACCTCTCCAATACTGTGACTCATATGCACGTCACCAGTTGAAGGTTAAATTTTGTATTTGTTGATTGTTGTTATTATTTGTTATTATTGTTATAATATTTGTTGAAGGGTTTAATTTGTGTGTAAGTGTTGTAACTTTATATTGTTAATTCAAAATGGCTCCAGTGTCAAAACATGGTCGAGGCAAGCCTTTGACTTCTCAAACTAAAGAAGTTTTGTACTGTTTGTACAAATATTTCGAACATGAGTGTAATAACAACCCGAGCAGTATTATGACCCCCACTCAATTAGTTGCTAAATCAACAGGAATTTCAATAGCATCCGTCAGAAAGGTAGTATCAGAAAGCAAATGTTGTCCTTCAGATCAGGAAGTAACATTTAAATCTCCTAAAAAGAAACCGAATCGTAAACCTACAATAGTAATCGATAACTTTGATCAGCAAGTTATCAGAAGAACAATTCATGACTTCCACATCACAAATAAAGAAGTTCCCACTTTGAAAACTTTGCACGCAAAATTGAAAGAAGATATCGATTATAAAGGTTGTGTCAGCACGTTACGAAAACACGTCATGTCATTAGGTTTTAATTGGAAGCAAACAGAAGATAACCGGAAACTTCTTATGGAAAAACACGAAATTAGATACTTGCGAATTAATTATTTGATGAAAATTGCTGAATATCGTGAACAACGCCGACCAATTGTTTACACCGACGAAACTTATATAAATACATCACATACCCTCTCAAAATCTTGGTCAGATGGAAGCACTTCAGGTTTCAAGCAACATATATCGAAACACATATAGTTTAATTTAAAATCCCAAATATATATATATATATATATATATATATATATATATATATATATATATATATATTTGGGATTTTTATATATATATATATATATATATATATATATATATACAGGGTGTCCCACTGTTGGTATACTAAGCTCAAAGGAGGTTATAGTTTTGCATACGCTGAGTACGTAAAAAATACTTAAACAACAAAATTAGGTCAAAAATTTTTTATCACATCGATCGATTTTCGATATAGTATATAGTATATATATATATAATAAAAACTAATATAAAAGATATAGTATATAGTATATATATATATATATAATAAAAATATATATATATATATATATATATATAATAAAAACTAAAAATAAAATGTTGTTTTTTTTTTATTTGCTGACCATACACTACTACAAACGCAAAAATTTCTCCAAGATAATTTACCTGTAATATTAATTGATTTATTTCAAGAAGTTGAGTTTATAAGGGTTGGTTGGAAATGGATTTTTCTTTACATTGTTTACACTTACCTTATGATTTTTATTAACACTTTAATTTAAAAAAGGCTTTATCATATTCATTAAAAATCATCTCAATATAGAGAACAGTGTACATCGAAATGAGGTTTGATAATTAATAGTCTGAATATTGCAACATGAAGCGACATTGGTGTTAGAAAATTTCATTAACGTTGCACATGTTCAATTACTGAATAATGGATATCGAATAGTAGACAGGTATTGAGTGCAGCTAGCTGATATCACATGATTCTATTTACTGATAAATGACCAAGATTATTATAAACTGGGAACAATATTTCAATGTGACAAAACTATAGACTGCAGGTATTAAATGGATTGGGTATCATTAACATTAATTATTATCATGTATGAACTGTATTAATGTTAGCTTAAAAGCGAATATTGAATATTTATAAAAAATTGGTTGTGTCTGTAAAGTCGGTTTACTGACGATAGTTGAACGTGGCAACGTCCGATTGTGCTTCTTTGTCGCTCGTTCCGCGCTCTCGGTTGCACATCAAGCCTTACATGGAACGCCTCAGAGCGAGGTAACGCCGCATGAGTCATGTTTTTTCGTGCGTGCAGCCGGCTCAATCGAATTATAAGACGTTGTCACGTCAAAAATAAATAAAAAAAAGATTTAGTACTACTGTTCACTGGTTAGAATGTTGTAACCATGTTGTAACTATAAGCTTTGTCGTAGATTTGCGCGTCATATAATATTTTATTAAAGCAGCACACGTTCAATATTTTCGAAACAATATAAGTAATAGATTAATTTCAATGAAGCTATAAATATCAATGAATTTTACAGTAAATTTTTAAGAGGGACATAATACTTTTATGTTAAGGTCGTAAACATTTATAGGTTTTCTGTAGTTAAATACGGATTGAAACGAAATAAAACAAACTACCATTCAAATATGATTAATTTATTTAGAGTCTTAATATATTTTACGAAAATAATACATATAACGTAAATCCGCTGATATTGTTGTTGTACAATAGTTGATGAGTATATTCTGACAGCAGGAATGTTGCTCCAAAAATGTTCACACTAATTGAGTGTGCTCTTTTTTCGCCACGAGTTTAGAAGAATAATTATATAACTATTTACCCGTGTTAATTATATTTTATAAGTTAACACTATACCAACATATTATAGTCAAAATCATTTTTAATTGATTTCTGGAATAAGAGCAGTTACTTTTATCTGCTACGGTAATTAAATAGTTCTGTTGTTTTTTTTTTCCAATTACTCTGATCACTAGGTTTCACTAAAAGCATAGGTATTTGCCGTTTGCGTTTTAGTGTTGACAACATTATCGCGGTAGGAGTGAATGGTAGAGTAGCCACCGAAACCTGCAACTCACTCATACTCACAATTACTTTAACTCTATACGTGTAATTTTTCAGGTATATTTTGAAAGGAGGCATCTTTATGTACAAGCGTAACATTAAATTTTGTTGAAGCCAACAAAAATGATATTGAAAAACTTTGATTTCAATTTTATCTGTTTCCAAGTATTCAGAATATTATGTATAAAAATTATAAATAGATTACCAATGCATTTATTACCTTTTCGAATTTCTACGACATCACGATTAATGTTTTATGTTGACTAAAATCAAAAGACATCAATCACTGTATCAGCTAAATAAATTCACAAAAAAGCACATTTACAAATGTAGTAGAGTTAAACAGTTATCTCTTCTTAGCGACATTCGGGCCATGTTCACTTGCTCCATTTGACGTAGGTCGAGCGTGGCCTGCCTCGATTAGGGCGCTCGCCCCGACCGGATTTGATTACGACGCTCCGAGGATTGTAGATTATTATAGCAAGACGTATTACGCTATCATGAGAATATGCACTATGAATGTATCAAGCGTACGATGCCCCGGTTTAGCTTTCCAAAATAATAAAGCTTGTTTAGCATTCTGACGTTGTTCAAATTGTTTCCTTTCAGTTTATGTTTTCATTAAGTATTTATTAACATTTTGCTAACTAAAAGTATTACCTCTAGAACGTTGTAATATCTTTAAAATACATATAATGTGGCCGATGCTTTACAATTATATGCTCAACAAATTATTTACTAATGTGTCTTACATGCCCGCGTCATAAAAAAAAAAACAAGTTATGAGCAGAGGTACGTAAAGCTGGCGATGAAAAATTTGCGAAATTAAAAAAAAACAACACCAGAATTTGTTACTTATTTGTTGCTAATTAGTTGCTATAATGACGATTTTGTTGCTCAACCCGTTCGCTGAAAATCAGCAACAGTTCTAGCTTAACATTAAGGTAGCGTGAAGAAATCGTAAAAAGGGATGGATTGTTGCAAAAATGCAGGTGAATTTGTTGCTAATTTGTTGCTGCATAAAAACAGTGAAAATTTTGAATTTTTTTCATTGGCGCCAAAAATAACACTGGCCACGTCAACTTAATTGTCGATTTTCGGTAGTGAAACATAAAAAAAAATTTGTTGCTCCTCACATCGTTCACTGGCACAGTGTACAGAGCCAGCAACAAAATAGAAACCGGAAGTAGAGTTAATTTTGAAACCGGTTTGCTAGAAATTCGTCCACGCCAGCTTAACTGTCAATTTTCGGTAGTTAAACATAAAAAAAAATTGTTGCTCCTCACATCGTTCACTGGCACAGTGTACAGAGCCAGCAACAAAATAGAAACCGGAAGTAGAGTTAATTTTGAAACCGGTTTGCTAGAAAATCGTCCACGCCAGCTTAACTGTCGATTTTCGGTAGTGAAACATAAAAAAAATTTGTTGCTCCTCACATCGTTGACTGGCACAGTGTACAGAGCCAGCAACAAAATAGAAACCGGAAGTAGAGTTAATTTTGGAACCGGTTTGCTAGAAATTCGTCCACGCCAGCTTAACTGTCGATTTTCGGTAGTTAAACATAAAAAAAAATTTGTTGCTCCTCACATCGTTGACTGGCACAGTGTACAGAGCCAGCAACAAAATAGAAACCGGAAGTAGAGTTAATTTTGGAACCGGTTTGCTAGAAATTCGTCCACGCCAGCTTAACTGTCAATTTTCGGTAGTTAAACATAAAAAAAAATTTGTTGCTCCTCACATCGTTCACTGGCACAGTGTACAGAGCCAGCAACAAAATAGAAACCGGAAGTAGAGTTAATTTTGAAACCGGTTTGCTAGAAATTCGTCCACGCCAGCTTAACTGTCAATTTTCGGTAGTTAAACATAAAAAAAAATTGTTGCTCCTTACATCGTTCACTGGCACAGTGTACAGAGCCAGCAACAAAATAAAAACCGGAAGTAGAGTTAATAAATTGACGAATTTCTAGCAAACCGGTTTCAAAATTAACTCTACTTCCGGTTTCTATTTTGTTGCTGGCTCTGTACACTGTGCCAGTGAATGATGTGAGGAGCAACAATTTTTTTTTTATGTTTAACTACCAAAAATTGACAGTTAAGCTGGCGTGGACGAATTTCTAGCAAACCGGTTTCAAAATTAACTCTACTTCCGGTTTCTATTTTGTTGCTGGCTCTGTACAATGTGCCAGTGAACGATGTGAGGAGCAACAATTTTTTTTTATGTTTCACTACCGAAAATCGACAATTAAGTTGACGTGGCCAGTGTTATTTTTGGCGCCAATGAAAAAAATTCAAAATTTTCACTGTTTTTATGCAGCAACAAATTAGCAACAAATTCACCTGCATTTTTGCAACGATCCATCCCTTTTTCCGATTTCTTCACGCTACCTTAACGTTAAGCTAGAACTGTTGCTGATTTTCAGCGAACGGGTTGAGCAACAAAATCGTCATTATAGCAACTAATTAGCAACAAATAAGCAACAAATTCTGGTGTTGTTTTTTTTAATTTCGCTAATTTTTCATCGCCAGCTTTACGTACCTTATGAGCAGTGAGCACAAATTCGTAGTCAGTCTAGTAGAGACTGAAATGAAAAATAAAAAACTTTTGTAAATATCTGGAAAAACACAATGATATAATAATTCTTAAAAACCACATTTTTGAACGAATGAAGAATTAAATTACGCGTTGTGATTTAATTCTCCTACCTTTATTGTACCGTCTTCAAGCTGACCTACGTCATAATGATGGCAAGCCGTCAGGATGTCACACTGTCCGATAAAATTAACACAGCGCTTTGAGGAAACAAAATATTTCCGATAAATTTTCAATGAGGTACAGCAACAGATTAAAAATGAATGATTTTATTTATACATACTTGGGATTATATCTTTATTTGTAATGTTTAAAAGCTAATTTTGTAACTAATAATGTGGAACAGCGATAGAGCTAAATAGAATTAGATATATAAATGAAATGTATGATGATGGAATTAGATATATAAATGAAATGTATGTCAATTAACTTTTGTTTAAGAAGTACACCAACGAGTCATTGAATAAATTAGTACAAACAAAAAACAGAAATAAACTTAACAAGACCTATGAGTTAAGTTATACATCGTATAAACAGATACGCTTGAATGCATTTCGGAATGCAGTGTCTAATGTTATGCAACTCAACTGTGAACATTTGCCAATGGGATCGAACTAGATTCCGAGCAAGCATTTAGGCTCCATCATCTCGGACTAGCAACGATATCTATACGCACAGCAGCCCGAATAGCAACGTCTGTTAAGCTTATCGTCATGTCACTGTCTGCTCGTCGAAGGATATGTTTATTGATTATGTATATTTTCAACGTTCATTTTATACATACTAATCTATAAGATGTTAAGTTCGTTTTTGTAGCATCAAAAACTAAAAAAAAAGATTAAACTTAGCTTTACTTTTATGCTTTTACTACGATTGAACTGAAATTATGACATGTTGCTTCAAAGATTTTCTATAAATACCACAATGATTCGTCGAATGATACAGCTAGATGATATAAATTTCATGGGTCTGAAATTGTGTGTATGTAATTCAATAGATATTTTATTTGTATGTAAAATATATTATGTAACTTTTATTGAATATATTGTTACATACAGAATCGTATAATAATATTTAATTAAAATTACGCTTATTGCATAATACACGAGTAAATCCCGCGCGTATGTGAGGTCAGAGAGGATCGTCACCTGTCGGCGGGGTTTAGGCGCTTAGCAGATTCAGGCTTGGGCTTGTGAGCTTGTGGCTTACATTGATATTGCTATCCGTTGCAATCACTACTATGGAAAGACACTCGTTTTAAAGTACATTTAGAAATACTATTTACTAGTTCAATAACAATCGAGAAACAATATTTTTAATTATTTATTTTTGACAATTCTTCTTGTTAATCCGAATAACGAATTAGGTAAGATTATTTAAAATAAAGTAAACAAGCCGCTTAGTATCTACATTTTCACTTCGGATTTTCAAATCCGGAAAATATTTCCCTGACAGGCGTGTTGAGGCGAGATTGGTATAATTTTTACCCTCACGTCGCTATCACGCGTAAAAATATAACGAGAAGAAGATTTGACGCTTCAGAAATAAGACATGTTCATGTTTGTTGCATTTACAGAAAATTAGATAAATACACATGTAGTTTTTGTTGTTTAGTTTATTAAATTTTAAGTGTTATGTAAAAAGTTTGCATTATTAATCAATTATAACGTTATGCCTATCTATCTTCTATTTAAAACAAACATAAAATGTTTTTAAAGTGCTATAACCAATATAACACCCATAAATTTATTCGTATGAAAAATGCCAATAAGCTTAACAATGGAAGTAATAATAAACCAGCTTACATTACAGGAGGACATGCCGTTGACACAAAAGGATGAATGAACATAATTCAAATTAAATGAAAAACCTTTTCCATATTTCCTTCAAAATATTAATTGAAATGCATGTTCTACAAAGCTATGGGTAATATGATTTTCGAAAGAAAACAAAACAAATAAGCACTCAGAGGAAATAAGCCTTAAACTTTTTCCCAGTAAACATTCAAATTAATTTATTTGTATTATAAAGGAAGAAAAGTAATTAAATATTTTTCACTCGTAGAAGTAGGAAATATTAAAATCAATGAAGGTGATCATACAAATACAAGATCAATAACACATCTACCCTGTGATACAATTTCATTGTTTCTTTTAAATAATGTGAAAGGAAATGAAATTGTACGTAATGCTTTAGACAGTCTTGTTCTCTGCGTTTCGCTTTATAACGTTAACCTTTCTGAGTTCAGTAGCCAGTCTGAATTTCAACAAACGCTAAGTTTACGAATGTCATGTATAAGCAAATTAGTTTATTTCCTCCAGGCGACAATTTAGCTCACGCTCTTGTCGCAAATTGTCGGCGATGGTAAATGTAGACTATTAAGGAAATACAGCAATTCAACCGACCCTTACCCTATATTATTGCGCAATCTTACGTCGGAGAAATTATAAGCAACACCTTCTTATTTCGTGTCTAAAGGCAGTAACGTGTACTGAATGCGAGCGCCCAGCCAGTATGTTTTCTAAGAGTCAACGGACAGGTTATGTTAAGGTGAAAAACCGACGACTGCTCATGTTAAATGTGAAAACAATTTTCCCATAGTTAAATAAAATATTATAATAGTTTTAGTTAAACAATGAAATTTTGAAATAAATGTTCAGATGTAGGTATGCTGAACGAATTTCATAATCCGCTCAACGAAGCCTTACAAAACTAGCTTACTTTTAGTATTATGACGTAAGCAGAACATAGTTAAAATTCATCAAGGATTTTAAAACGATTGTTTTCATTTGTTTACAAGTACAACATCTTATTTATTTGTCTAAAAATTTATCAAACCTTAATTTTTTTTCGAGGGATAAACAGCTAACTTCGAAAGGACTGTGATGTGTGATCAGATCGACAGTGTGTCTCAAACATTAAATTGCAGATAATAATTAAAATAATTACATTTAGTATTAGATCAGTGCACGGTAGACGGTAAGTGCAAAAGCATCGGGCAGCGACCTCGACGTTAAGAAACCGACGAATAAATTTACAATTCCGTATGTGAGTTCAGCTGCACCGGACAAATGCTAAAACTCTTTCCCTAACTTGCTGTACTGAATTTAAATGTCGTAAACAAACAAGCACAACATATGTACATACGTGAATGTTTCATTATATGCGCGGCTTTGTTTGTGATCCAGTTTTTACATTTGCACAAACGTTCAATGGTATTCCCAAAACAAACTTTAATGTCGTTATGTATTTTAATTTATTCACGTGTTATACTTTGATTAACAAAAAATATTTCAGTGGTGTTGCGCTTGATAAATTGTGCGTAATCTATTTATTTGTTAAATTTATACTATATTTATTAAAAATATTAGATTTTTAATAATGTTGTTTTCATTGTACCTGGGTACTTTCCGCCCTCGACTTTACTCGCACATGCATCAACGCCTGAAATTTATCAAAACCGGTGTAGCAGTTTAGCGTGTAAACGAAACTTAAAAACACACTTTTACATTTAATAGAAAAACTATTTAGTCACTACATTTACAATGAAGTTACTTTGAAATAAATGTTCAATGTATATAACTGTGAAATTTTAACATCATCAATTTTTTTCAAGATAATTTCACAAAATTAATTTAAAGATCATAAAACATATCTGGTAAACAGCATGAAATAGTAAAACAAATAGCAATTTTCGCATCGCATGTGAATACATCGTCGACGTGTCGCCGCTGCGCTACGCGAAATTGATTTGTACGGCGTCAATCTCACTCGCATTCGATTGATGACGACTCCATCACACTTTACTGTACCCGATATATCTTTGTCGGCATACCACGAATTAAATGTGGCTTTGGAATAGTTTTTATGTATGAAAAGTTGCGACGATGAAAATAAAAACAGATTACGAGTTGTTTCACAATTATTTCTTAGATTTTATTCAGATTGGAGTTAGTTATAGTAGTAATTAAAACAATTAAGTATTGTTTAACATTACGCCAAGCCTTATAAATATAGAGTTTAAACAGAGATAGGAAGTAAGGTAATAAACATGAGGCATAATTTTGTAGACTTGGTATTTTATCTTAAAGTAGCACACCACGTCTCCAGCACCCCGGATTCTTTATAAACTTGCCTCTGGTAAGTATGAAATATTGGTTGCGTATGGTGCAACACAGTTATAAAACCTTTAGCAATAAAATTGCTGTTTTAAAGTATGCAATAAATTTTATAAAAATCCGTTGTATCTTTTATTCTCATAAATACTCATATTTATCTCATCGTATATCAGGTAAATATTATCACGACCATAATAGTTTCCAATTGTCCTGACAAAACGCCATGGCAAGTTCAATTAATTTGTTTGAAGACGTCAAAGAATCTACAAAACGTGGATAGTTTTCTGAAAGTAAGCGTTGAAAAGTTAATGTTACTACTGAGAGTTTAGTTTGACTAATCGACGTGTGTCAGTCGTACGCGCTCGCTGTCCGAGTTCACCAACTTTTCCTGTGTGGCGAATCAACGCCATGAATTATGCATGAGAATTAAGTTTGACGCTAGATAAGCGGCGGAAAGATTTATTTGCCGATATGATGTTGAAAACAATCTAAGTTGTTTACGGATTCTGAATTATTGCTTTACTTTTATTGTTCATGTATCACTCAAAGTTTGGACAGGTTAACGTTTCTCTTAGGTACAATGTTGAAAACTTAAGCGTATTTTTTATTATAGAATTTGATAACTATAGTTGAAACGTTTATCGTTACGCGTTTTATCGTTACACGATCGTTGGTGTATATTCACTTCGAAATCGTCTAGTTTCTAAAACTGCTTACTAAATACGTTTCTGAAAGGGTAATGTGCTCCCCATACAGTTATTTACAGCTTTAAAGTGTCACATCTCCAAACAGAAAAGCGGTATTGTGACAGGGTAGCCTTTTATCTGAGTTACGCACGCTCTTATAGGACCTGCCCGGAAATTTAACTTCGTTAAGAATGAAATATGTCCCATCGTTATTCCACGGCTTGTTGCGCGAATACTTACATTTCCAGTTCTCCACCTCTAGTTTTCTCATCAGAACCAACGGAAATAATTTTAACCGAGACTGAGTTATGACAAAACTCCAACGGACATTGCAGCATCCATAATGAGAATAGAGTCGAGATATGCCTGTAATTTATTATTTCATGTTTCGGTTTACAACGCTTTATGCAAGGATCGACTGTTTTGCTAGTAGCAAAATCGTTCGTTCCATTTATGCATAAATTAGTAACGAAGAAACAAAGATGTAATTTCCCAACTGTATTAGGGAATATTTACGATGCTTCCAGTAGTAGCAATAACAGATAATACAAGTACGTTCATGAGGTAAAATAGTGGGCGGGTGGTAAAGGAAGTATTTAATTAAATCAAGCGGTGGGGGCAATTCGCTTTACATCGCCTCTACTAATCACAGGTAGGCTGTCTACACGTCCATCCATTTGAATACCAAAATTCCTTTTTGCAAAATTTAAGAAAAATTCAAAAGAGAAATTCAGAAGAGTTCAAATTTACAGCATATATTCAGCTTGTAGAAATTTCTTTGAACTTATTTAAATAATGTGTAATAAAAATTACATATTAATATAAATGAATATGATTATAAACACAATAAAATAACATAAGTAAAATGCATGTTTTGGTTTTCTTACAGATTTCTTTTCTTACGGACTGAAATGAATAAATGCTTACTGATTCAGAATAATAATCTTATCTAAATAAACATCATACAACCTTTTTGATAAATTTAATTTATGACATTTTATACTTCAAAATGTGTCAAAGTTCTAACAAAATACAGGTTTAAATAATTTTTGAAGTCAATGTATAATAAAACTTAACATGGAGCACAATGTTATTAACACTAATTTTAAACACGACAGAGTAAGTAGCACTTATGCTGAAATTTATTTAGATACCAGTTTTTGTGAAGATGAAACCAGCTTACTAGAGGATAAATTGAAAGTTGAGAGTCATGCACATAAAGAAGAATCAACAAGCGATGAATGGATATCACCTAGTGACCAACTTATTGGAATCATTGAATTAAAACCTCCATTTACATCTAAAATTAACCGTGGTAAAACTCACGAAGGTATACTGCACATAGGCAATACGGTACTAGAACAAGAACGTAGTCGATTTTTAAAATCACTTACAAGTCTTATAGAAGAAAACGATGCATCATGGCAACATATTCTCACACATGAGAGAGAGGCGGTTAATAAGAAAGTTAAACAAATATACGAAAATATCTTTAATCAAAAAAGTAAAATTATGACGAACGAAATATCAGCATTTTATGAAAATAACCTACAAGAATTGGAAGAACATTTGAAGTCAGAATTGCAAACCGTTTTGCAAAGTTCTCATGCTAGTATGGTTTCTGTATTAAACAATGATATAAAACTGAAATTAGGAAAAGAAAAAAAGCGACTTGAAGATATTTTAAGGAAGAGGCTTTTGAGTGAAGTAAAGAAGATAAATAAATATTATAATTTACTTCTTCGTAATGAAATATCTCGAAATGAAAATATAATAAGCCATGCGCTACGCGATAGAAATGACGCTATCAATGCTTTTTTAAAACAAATCGAGGCTGAAAAGTTAACTAGTTCTATGTATGTTATGAGCTTGGAACGAAAAAGGTGCAAAATAAATAAATTGATGCTACAAAGCCACCACGATGCGGAAACTGCAGAGAGACTGTCTAAATTAAAAGAAAAAAGAGAAATATTAGACAGTTTAAGACAGAAAGATGTTCCTTTTATGGATGTAAATAAAGAATGGGAGGAAAAGATAACAAAAATCCTCCAACTATTTCTAAAATTTATAAGTTTTTCCCTAAAATTGTTACCCGAACAAACTACCTTTTTGTTAGACTTAGAAAAGATGGTTATTTTACAATTAAACGAAATACAAAAACAACCAGGAAATGCACATTCACTTCTCTACAATGAAAATGATTTAACTAATACCTTCGATTTTGCAGATAAACCAATAAGAGAATTAGTATGTGAAAAAGAACCATTTACCATAATAGGAGATTTATCTGACCCCATTCCACCGCGGTATGGAAGTACAGAAACATTGCCTATCGAGGTAGATTTACCAGTAGTAAGACTGCAAAGACAGTATGTCTATGCTAAGTGTCATGGTTATGAAGATATAAAGAAAATTCTTAAAAGTCAAGTTTGCAGATGTCATCAAATGCCTTCAAAATCACCTTCACTTATAAGTGATAACAGTGCAGAGCCACCAACAGCAGATGAAGAGATTCCTTTATTAGAAAATGTATCTTCCGAAGAACTTTTTTTGTGTGAAAATTTTAAACGCCTACCGAGTTGCCCTGCACGTAGTTGTACAGTATGGATGGACAAGGATTCCTTTCCTTTTCTACCTAACTACACAGATTATAGCGAAGTCAATTATGAACGAGTGACAGCAATACTTGGAAAATCTCCAGTTAGAAAAGAATCCCCTGAGCTCATAAAAGCAAAAGATGTAGTATACCGTGAATTACCATTTTCCGCAACTAAAGAGCGATATCACACTACAGAAACTCAATATTCCAGCCACGAAGACATCAATGTTCAAGAATTACCCTGTACTTGTACGTGTTTAGATCATGATTATAATTTGGATACAAGACAAGCACCAAAAGACTCCACCGAAGAAATAAAAAATATTCTTAACAAAAGGAAAATCTCGTTGCAGCGTTTAATGAGAAACAATCCGAATTTATTGAATTTATTTACAGATGAAATTTTTGATGTTAAAATGTAAATGGAATTTTATAATTAACTTTTTAATTCAAATTAAATTATTATTTTTTGTTTGTTTTATATCTGCATTTTATTTATTCATCTATCTATTTTGAAGTGATTTTTTGTAATATTAAAGTGCGGACGTAAGTGACGTCCTTATTTAACAATGTTTGCTTTAGTGATTAGTCAGTAAATCAACAATGCTACATAAAATGTATATCACTAGACTTCTTGACGTACTTAATAAAAAATGGAATAATAATAATAATTTTGGAATGAAAACTAATTTCCATTATACACTGGAACAATGGCTTTTCATTATTTATTTTATTATTTACATATTTTTTCATCTATTACTTAAATATACGACTTGTAAAACAGATAAAACTTATAAATTAAATTCAAATTAATTTAATTAAATTAAAAACAAACATTGTATGCCTGTAAAGTCATCAAAGTTGTAGTAATAAGTGGTGTAGTAGTCAAGTTGTTTAGAGTTAGCTACGGGCTTAAATTAAACAGGTGTAAAATGTGAATGTGCTCCACTTCCAGAGATCACAAATTGCTTGCAATGCCTTGGCGGTTTCCCGCTGCATTCATTTGTTCCCGTTGTATTTGTAGACTCAACTTTATGAACAACCAAATATTGTATCCACGGTATTCTAAAATGATATTTAAATTTGTACAGTTTTAATGGTGTGCAAAACGGATGTAAAAAATGTTTGTCTTTTAAACGATATTCTACTATGACGTATGACTATATCGACATATAAATTTGTTTTGACTAAACATCTTCGTTCAATTTTTCACATAGGAACAACGGCTATGCATAGAAGTTTCAGTAAGAAGAGGGTGTCTGTATAAATATGAGTTTTGTAACTTAATGTTTTTTCATATTTGTCTATAAGTTTGCACCATGTTTGCACATAACAGCATACGGTAACATACGGTATCCAAGGGAATAGTGACTCATCAAAACAAAAAAAAACAATTTAATGTAACGATATTAATTGATCATCTCAGTGGCATTAAATCATAAGCTCAAACACCACGTAATTAAAACAAAACAAGTAGCAAATTAAACGGATTCCAAGTCTTCGTATAATTTACTAAGAATAATTTAGAGAAGTGAGAGAAAGCATCCCGTAAAGGTGAATTTACACGCGCCCATACAGCCTCATATATTAAGTCGTCACTCGTCTTGCAAGCGTGATAATGTTAAGACGCGACTTATGACATTCCTTGCGACATTCTGGAAGCTTGTTTTAGTATTATATAAATTTAAATTAAAGTTTCCCACTTCTCATTAGGGCTTTAACAGCTTCTATAGAATTAAATTAGTTTGACTTAAGCTTGGTGCAAATGATCATTGGCTTTTTAGACTAATTCACACCAGGTACGGGTAATTTTATTAGCTTTACTTTTCAAACGATGTAAAATATTTAATATTGTTTTTCCAAAGCGAAATGTAAGATGTCACTCTGAAATGTTGTGATAAGTCCAGCTCCTGAAAATAAGGATCGGTTAATTAAACAACATTCAAATAGAAACAAGGAAATCACACGAAGTGTAAATTCCATGAATTCAAAACGATATCAGAAGACAGGATGGCCCAGTCATGCATTAATTTATTTAGAGATAACGTTTTGGGTAACAGATAACATTCAATCCATTGTAACAAAAATAGAATTTCTGCAAGTACAATTTATTTGATAATTTTAATTGTAAGAGGAATAAACTAGTTCACACATTATCTTGACAACCTGTTATCACGCAAGTGAAGATAAAATAAAATAAAATTATCATCAAGTCATATTGTACATCATCGGAAATGCGTTATATGAAATCTATAGCACCAATTTTTTTGTCATAAAGTTACATTATATAAATGTGCTATTCAGAACAATAATGTTTAAAATAATTGTAGATTTATTATTATTTATTGGTACTTAGTTAGAAATTACGTTATAAGCCACGGAATTATCCCATTATAATCATTTATCTTAGCATCACGCACAAAAAAATTTATATAAAAAGTTGTCATATTCTTTTGAAGGTTGGACGCTTAAGTTTTATGAACAGCAGCTTTATTGACAGACAAATCGAATGAAAATTAATGGTCTAAGATCCGAATATAGGTCGACCTTCACCGGTCACCATAAATTTAGTCTATTAAAAAATTTATTAAAAATGGGTTTGCTGGAAAAATCCTGGACAGGACATTTTAATTAATTTTTAAAAAATATTTTTTTAATTAATTGCAGTACTTATCAAGATAATAAAAAAAAAATTATAATAGACTTGAAGTATGAAACCTACAGAATGTGCAGTCATAGGGTTTTCTAATATTTACCTTGACAAACTGCTATAGAGCAGGCTCCAAGGAGATGTTCGTTTGCAAAATTAGCGGACCTAAATCTGACTTCTGATATATATTGTATAGGTCCCAGACATCCTATAGACAGATGTTGCCAACCAGTTTTGTGGTCCCCCTGCCCGCACCCCGGTAATTAAATATGGCATACAAAGAAAAAAATAAAAATTTCCAAAACATGCCGTGTGGGGTATCAAATGAAAGAGCTTATTGAGTAGATCACGAATATATAGCATACTATATACATTTCTTACACTTTCTCTAAGATTTTTTAGAAAATTTACGAAAATGGTCCATTTTTGAGTTAACTTTAAACCACTATAGATTGAAAACTCATGAATATATTTTTTAAATTATTATTTTAAATAATTAACAATAGTCCATTGTTTATAATTCAATAGTTCGTAATATAATATAAGTGAGCTATGTGGTGGATTTGATGAAAATAACTATATACTATATGAACTTGAAAATATACTCGCCATCTTTGAATGCTCCCCCCACTCCCCCATGCAACTATTTCACTGTACGAAATATTGAATCGTAAACAATGGACTATTGTTAATTATTTAAAATAATAATTTAAAAAATATATTCATGAGTTTTCAATCTATAGTGGTTTAAAGTTAACTCAAAAATGGACCATTTTCGTAAATTTTCTAAAAAATCTTAGAGAAAGTGTAAGAAATGTATATAGTATGCTATATATTCGTGATCTACTCAATAAGCTCTTTCATTTGATATCCCACACGGCATGTTTTGGAAATTTTTATTTTTTTCTTTGTATGCCATATTTAATTACCGGGGTGCGGGCAGGGGGACCACAAAACTGGTTGGCAACATCTGTCTATAGGATGTCTGGGATCTATACAATATATATCAGAAGTCAGATTTAGGTCCGCGATTTTTGCAAACGAAACTCCACTGAGAGTCCGGTCTACTAGGTTGGCAGGTATAAACAGGCATGTCCGTACCGTTTTTTTTTACTTTCACTTGATGGGATGATAGAAAAAAAAATATATATCAGCATGAGCGCTGTTTTATAACAAAATTGTTTATTGTCTCAACACTTAAAAAAAAAAGATTTTTTAATAATTAACTAAAAATATCCTGTCCAGGATTTTTTCAGCAAACCCATCTTTAATAGATTTTTTAATCGACTACATTTATTATAAAATTGGTCTCTTTCTATTATCACGCCGGTGAAGGTCGACCTATGTTCGGATCTTCTACTATAAGAGAAACCCATTTTAATTTAACGATATTAGGTTTCTAGGATATTTCTTTCAGATTTTTTTTAATAACTCCGAAGTATAAAAAAAGAGTGGAGACATTTAAATTTTCCTATCGCGAGGTGAAGTTAAAATAATAGTGTTATGTTAAGTTGACGTTTTGCCGTTCCATAATATTGTGTTAAGCGCGAGTTCCACTGAAATCTGACACAACTGCAGTCTGAATAAACTTACCGACTCGACTTACCAAGTTTACATGCTTTAATAGTAATTTAGAGTAACCTTAGTTAATATGCAGCAACCTGTTCAAATGAAATCATATTTTATTTAATGCTAACATTCACATTGTGTCAGAGGTGTATTTCTAGGGCTCTATCACAGGGTTAATCCATAAAAGTAATATATATGTCGTGGCCATATCGTAGATTTGCTCATTTCATGAAATGGCCAACATAGTTTGATCAGATCGTTAAATCGTCAACGTTTCACGATTTGGTCATCGACATTTGGCCAGATCGTAGAAAATATCTTAGAGAGTCCATAAAACATTGAAAAATTCAGAATATTTTAAGAACTTGTTTATTGTCATTTAAGTTAGTGCCGCGGTAGCGCCGGCGAATACCAGAAGCGAATGGTTTTTTCAATAGAAAACAGTTAGGTTAGGTTAGGTTAGACTTTAATAAACAACGCACGAGCAGAGCGAGCAAAGCGAGCGTGCCGCGACAGCGGCCGGCGAGTGCCAGAAGCGAATCGCTTTTTAAAAAAAAAACAAAAATGGTCGCATTTCGTGAAATGGCCATCCACGTTTGGCCAGATCGACGATCTGGCCAAATGTGGATGACCAAATCGTGAAACGTTGACGATTTAACGATCTGGCCAAACTAAATTGGCCATTTCATGAAATGAGCAAATCTACGATATGGCCACGACATATATACATATATTCATTTAGCTGTAACTATTTCACTGTCCTTTTTAGGAGACAGCTACTATACTTATAATTTTTACTACTTTGAGTTCTTTTGATCGATTCCTTGCATAATGTTCTAGTCTTGTTCTAGTTTTCTACAAAGAAAGCTCCAATCAATGTTAGATTAATATTTAATTTTTTTTATTAATACCGATATCAATAACATCGATAAAAACTTTATAGTAAATTGCTATCGAAGTTTCCCTTAGCTAAACAGAAAATTAATTAAAAACAGCAATCTTCAGTCGTCGCTACGATTTATTATTTATTGATTAAACAATCTACTGTCTACGCAACGGGGCTTGATGCTAGGAAATTTTCCGTAGTCTGATGTATTCAAATTGTCTAGCAACAGTTGTATTCCACAATCTAGTCGGTTCAGACTTATATATTTCAACATACCCATATACAATATGCATAGAAATGCAAGATACGGAAGGACCAAGCAGCCTCGTAAAATCTTAAACGTTAGATCCTCAAAATATGAAGCCGCTGAAGCAATTCATTCCAACAAAAAGTATTGGAAAAATGTGTTTGATGTTATTGACTCTGCTAATAAAGGACCGGTGCGTAGATTTTTAGTATAAACTACATGCTTTATAAATTATATTATATCATTTAAAAATACACTTATTATAGATTGAAGAA
Organism: Colias behrii; assembly: GCA_029959065.1. Lineage (NCBI taxonomy): Eukaryota > Metazoa > Arthropoda > Insecta > Lepidoptera > Pieridae > Colias > Colias behrii. The sequence continues at coordinate 5,893,338 of JARWMC010000005.1, read as the reverse complement.
CAAGAAATTCGGTTACTATCGGAAGCTCTACCTACAGAACTGTTTAGAAAAGTTTGTAATATTTTAAATATACAAGCAACTGGCAAAGATTCCGATAGGGAATCCAAATCTGCAGGTATAATATCTATTTTCATCACTATTTGATATAATTTTACAAAACTTGTTTTCGCATATGTATATTGTTGTCTAATAAATATTCACAGATCAACGTAAACGGCGTTTAACTAAAAAGACCTTCCTATCTATAAGACAAACGTTTGATATAGATAGGGATTTAGAATCGGATACAGATGTAGAAATTAGTACAAGGTAAGTTGTTGGAAATACCATATTTATCGCTTGAAGTCTAAGCTTGAAGTACGAATAATGAGTGAAGCTGATATAATATTGTATGCAACACTTCGCGTACATAAAAAGATGTAGATTTATATTTTATTTTATGTAATTAAATCTTATATATAAAATTCTCGTGTCACAATGTTAGTCTGCATACTCCTCCGAAACGGGTGGACCGATTCTCATGAAATTTTCTGTGCATATCGGGTAAGTCTGAGAATCGGCCTACATCTATTTTTCATATGTACCACGGGCGAAGCCGGGGCGGACCGCTAGTTTTAAATAAAATTTATAATGTTAACAGATATAAAAAATAGAGTATTTTTTTATAAATGTCGCGTTGTTAGTACATTTTGATTTAGATCCTAAAGACCCATTTCTCAAAATTACAAGAAACCGTATCTATAGTATAGTATTATATTATCTGTGCGTATGCATAAAGAATAAATTCGCTACAAATTATCGTATTTTCATACGTACGTCGCCTCTATATTCGTTACATTATCGCTTTCACTCCCACAGCCGCTGATAAGCATCACCTGATCGTGGGTATCTCGCAATCGATTACCTAATTGCGTATAATTGACGGTTTAAAGGTCAAGTTTAAAATCTCTAATATTGATTGTTATATTTGGTGACTTTATGTTGCTATAAAATTATATTATGCGAAAAGATATACATATTTTTTACATACAAAACATGCGTGTTTATTTGATACCTTGGCTTAACTTCCTGTTTATAATTCAAGGTCTCAAAATAAAAATCGTGGCATTCTGTCAAGAATTAAATATTGTTTGAAGATTACAGATCACATTGTTAATAAAAAATCACATCATTGTAAATAACCTGTAATTATTAACTTAAGTTGTCCCTTTTTGTATGCTTAAACAAAACAAATGCAATTAATTGTAATTTTCGCATATTTGTTATCACAAAATGAAGTGTAAAATGATTTTACATATTTTTTGACAAATCACGATGATACCTTATAAAACATACAAAAACAAAATATTTATTAAATATCTTTAATAAATATTTGTATTCTCGTTTTATATAAGGTTTAGAACAAGTAACAAGTATCTTTATATGCATTTAGGGCCGATTTTCCAATCCTTGGTTAAAATTTATCCGTCCAATAAAGTATTACACGAACATTTTAAAATGTCACCTGTAAACTGTCAAATATAAACAATTAGAATATATTTTTGAAATGGTAGTTTAATACGTTATTCAATGAATAAGTTTTAACCAAGGATTGAAAAATCAGCCCTAAATCTGATATCAAATACACTATTTGTAAACGTTGTTAGGCAACAATAAACGGATTAGTATTCTAGTTTCTGTTCATTTAACATTTACCGTTAAAACTTATATTATAAAGCACGAAAGGAAACTGTTTATTGAGTTTAAATATGTCAAATTTATTTAATTAATAATATAGGTATGATCTGTTAATAAGTCCATTTAATGCTGTATATAGGTAAACATTTAATTGGCAGGCGTCAGATTGTATCAATCAAAAAGTTGGGTAGAATGAACTTAATAAATTAAACGTACAGTATCGGCAGCCAAGCGAACTTTTCCCGGGTTAACTCAACTTAGTTCGGATTTCTTGAAAAAACTTTGTTCCTAATCCGTTAAATAAATTAACGTCATTACAAATATCTTTATTATGGTAATAGGTATTCTGTCATCATGATATTTACAAACTTTACTTAACTTTACTTCTTATATCCTATAAGAAAGATTTTCGAATTCATTTTATAAAATAATATTATAAGATGACTGAACGATATTTTTAAACGAAATTTTTATTTGCCCTTCTCTCCTATTTTAATAAACTAAAAATAGTAACCTTTCAATTTTTATTTTTAAATAGTGAAGACGAGGAAGAAAATAAGAAATTAAGGATGTACCAGGAATTCTTGCGAAAACCAATTCGAGAGCAAATAACATGGGCTTCCCATTATCTTGAACCTGAAAGGGAGGACGAAAAAACGCTTGTTAAAAAAGCTGATGATTTAACAAATAGAGTAAGATTGATGTTCATTTATTTTTATGAAACACAAATGCAAGATTTACACAGCGCCATTCAATTGTTTCAAATAGTTATTTGACGGCATTTATTGAATAAGTATTTTAAATAAAAGCATGTGTTCAGTATACTTAAATTGATAAATACAAAACACGCATATTTTAAATTGCCATTATTTTTCAAACACGAGGGCCAAATTTGACCCGTTACATTAATTGAGTAATAGTCTTTAATTGTATGAATAGGTATTTAAAATCAAAATATTAATGCAATTCACATAACATTGACTTAAAAATTAACCCACGTGTCATTAGCAAAAATAAACAACTGACTCTCAATAAATAAAACACATTGTAAATGTATTGCCAGGATACAATATTGCATACAAAGTGAGCAGTGTAAATATGTTAGGTTGAAAATAATTGAATTCCATGTTAAGTTGAATGGAATTATCAGGGAATGAAATCATAACTAAACTTTAAATTTAAATTCAACTGATTTCATTCAAAAAATTGACTTATTTCTGTTCGAAGGTATAAATCATAATTACAACTTTTTCATTATAATAAATAAGTTTTTTTATAAGCATAAACATCAAGAAAGTTGTTTGTATACCAATGTATGATAATTATAATTAATATGGTAGATGTATCGTACCTAACCAATATTATAACCTTTATTACCCGTTTATCTTATAACATAATCGTCTTATGTATTTATTCTAAGATAAGAAAAGAAGGATCAAGTGAAGTACTTTGATTTAGTAGTTTCCTTATGAAGTAGAAAGAAAGAAAGAAAATCATTTATTAGGTACACCACATTGACACATAAAACATAAAAAACAAAATTAAAAAAACAAAGAACAGAACACAAAACAGAGAAAATAATTTAAATGACACGTAAAAAATAAGGAGGAATGAGAAAAAATAAATAAATCAAAACACTATAAAAAATTTGTGTGGCGACCTAAATGGTGAGGCCCTCAGCATATGTCATGCCGACATGGTCGGCATAACGCTGGTTTTCAGTGCCCCCCACAAGACAACAAGGCAGAAGCCCAAAGTGTCCCCTAACCGTGACTGTTGCTAATAATACCTATACAGAAAAAATAATAAATATTAAATAGAAACAAAATCCTCTACAGAATATTCATCTACATTATGGAGCATTTAAAAATAAAAACATTATAATAATATAAATAAAAATAAGGAGATATATATATATATTTGAAAATACATATAAAATAACATAAAAAATAAATAAGTATATAAATAAATTTATATTAGCCCTATATACAACGCAACTAGGCTTGTTTTACGAATTCGTTTATCAAGTGTGCTTTATATTTTATATCTGAAAGCATTTTTTGACACTGACTCACGTATCGGCGGCGGAAGATTGTTCCAGCACTTCGTTGCGTTGTATACAAAACTACCTCTAAAAGCAGTTGTATGGAACTTTGGCATAAATAGCATGTACGTGGACCCTCTTGTGAAATGCGAGCCTTTTCTGTCACTCATCCACCTAAGTTTACAGTAAAGGTATTTAGGCATCTGGGACGTTACCACTTCAAAAAGCATGACAGCGAAGTGAAAGCATGACAGCGAAGCATGTTGAGTGTTTTTGCCTTGATCAGATATGGCGTAACGTGATCTCTCGAAGGTATGTCCCAACAGAAACGAGCGCAGGCGTTCTGAACGAATACACAATAATATACGAAGTACACAATAATGCTAATTATAAATATTTATTAACATTGCAGATAGCAGATGAGTTTTGTGATTATATGAAAGAGCTGGGTGGTGATCAACAATCACAATTATTTACACCAAGAGCAATAAAAGAACTTTTCCAGGTACCGTAGTGAAAAATCTATGGGTTATAATTTTAAGGCAAATTAATCAGAACCAAAACGTTTTGTTGGTGCAAAAATTATTTTTTTTCAGTCTTGGAACTATAACAATCACATTAATATCATTATAATTATACAATATTATACAATACGATATACAGCTAATAAAAAGTAAATTACTATTGAAGATTAACAAAAACTCATGTTATGATTGATAGCTTTTGCATCCTTTTGTTCTACAAAAACAGTACAGGTTTACCTTCAATTTAAATAAAAAAAAAAATTAATTTGTTTTGATTTACTTCGCCTACCTGAACTATAGGACAGGATGATCCCTAAAATAGTGACCGTTGCAGTAGTGCCTACATATACAACAATTCTAAGCCAATTTTATTACAGATCGAGTTTGATACCCACGTAGCCCGAAGTCTTCAAGTGGTACCAAAAGAACTTCCCTCTGTCAATGAACGTATTGCCAAAGTTACGGATAATCCCGAGGTAAATGAATTATATTTGAAATAATGTTCTATATAAAGTAAATAGTACTACTTAGTTCTATTCTAATAATATAGTGGATCTGTCCTAATCTTGGAAAATCCTGTCGCGCATTTGTTTTGCGTTGATTGACGTCAAATGTTTGATTGCTGAAAACAGAGTGGCTTGTATAGTAAAATAAGAGTGTTCTTTTCACTGTTTTTTAAGCCTTTTCTCTCTATAAAAACTTTTCTTGTGGCAGTATAAAAAATGTAGAGTCGTTTTCGAGTTTTATGCTAAGCTACCCATTTGGCAATTCACTTTTATTTATATATAGATTACAATTACAATTTATTTGAAATTAAAACACACGTGACACTTATCTTTATATCATAAAATAAGAATTCATAGAAAGTAGATTAGAAGTTGAACTTTGCTTTCACAGAAGTCACGATACGCTGCCCTTGACCGTGAGATATCGAAAGACATCAAAGCGGAGGGTCGTAAAGACCGCGTAAGATGTTTCGGCCGCACGTTGCCTAGAAGAGAGCAGTGGCGGACCCCCCGCAATGACACTAAGACCCAATGGAGGTCAGCGCGACACGTCCCCAGAGATCTTGTAACTTTGAAAACTGTCTGGGAAGGTATCACTAACCTTAGGTGAGCGTTAACACACAATGTAAAATAGAAAGTCATAGGTCAGGACTGGATAGTTGATTTATAATTGATTCATGATTTAGCAGTAACATTCATGAGTTCAGAAACGCCGATCATGCATTGCATTGATCGGAAATGTAATAGCCAATAGGTAACATACATACGATGTAATTTGAAATTTCATTTTATTTGCTTTTAGTTAATTTTTTACTTAGGTATAAATAGTTCAAAATAAATTATTAATGGGAACATAATTTTGTTACCTTTAATTGACTTCTTCTTCTTGTTCGAAACTTACCGTGATTAAGATCTATAAATTAATGAACTTAACAACTTTAATCCAATTAAACCTATTACAGAAGCGTAAAAGAATACTGTCGTTGGATGATCGAACACCCGGAGTACCGTAGAGCTCCGTATTTAAAAAGCCTTGGTATGTTTGACCATGGAGTATTAGATGCCAGACTGACATTCGAGTTGCAGCCAGATACCAACCCACCAGTATCGCACACAGATATACCTGCACCTATTGAACATATTCGAAAACGCCTCTCTGAATTAGCAGACTTGAACTAAAAAAATCATGTTACCCGAAATACAAAACTATGGAATACCACCGGAAAATAAACAAGGATTTAGTTTAATACTTGATTTTTAAAACACTAAGTGAATAAAAAATAAAAGTAATCTTTCAGTTATTCTTTATTATTTTCGTCTTATTTTTCGTCATAAAAAAATTGTTGAATGAAAAATATTAATATTGACAAATACAAATATTCATTCATGGAACGCAGCAAGGGGCTTTCATAGAAGACTTCCTTTCATCGCTGTAGGAACGTTTTGCAATGCGTGGCCCCTTCCTATGTACCTAACTACCTACCAAAATATTCGCCCCCACGATTTATGTCATTTTTTGGATTAAAAGAATATAAGACATCGGGTTTGGAAAAGCCACGCCAGCTAGTCGTAATCTTAGATTAGACTTAATTATAAAGCTCATGACCTTTGAAGTAATTGCATTCAGTCTTTCTACTTCCGTATTTAATTGTTATTTGGTTATGCAAACACGTGCCGCAGTAGCTACGTAATACATCTTAGAGCATACATAGTATATTATCTGTGCTAATACTGAGATAAAATTGAATAACCTTATTACAAGAAGGTATATAAAGTTAAGGCTTATACGCCAATCAGAAACACCAAAATACCGTCACCGTACCGTCGTGCATTTAAATATTTTATTAAATTATTTTGTACACTTTTCTGTAAGCATTTATAAATATTATTAACAAATACTTGCAGTAGGTAACTATAAACATAGATAATTTACGATATTTGTAACATAATATGAAATATTAATAAGCTATGAAAATAAATAAGAGAAAAAATACAAAAACGTAGTAGCAAATTAACTTCGATAGAACAGTAACCTGAAATAGCGGTTTTGTAACAATAAAACACCTGTAAAAATTGAGATATCGTAAAGATAAGAAATGATAGTTTGTACCCACGGTAATATGTTGAATATAGTATAAGAGGAGACTTAAATGGTATTAATCGTGTTTATGTCGCATATCGCAATACCTGAGGTGTACGATATTAATTTAATTCAGTGGTTCTGATATATAAATCAAAATGTCTTCAAAGGACGAACGGAAAACTGAAACAGAATTTGAAGAAGTTTTAAACCGTGAAGTAGGACCATTTGGCAAGTTTCAGCTGATAAACATACTTCTAATGGGACTACCTGCAATTGCCTCTGGATTCCTAGCTGGGGATTATAATTTTGCTGCAGCCAGACTCCCCTTTCGGTGTGCTATTCCAGAATGCGATGGTGACTCTCCTGTGTATGTACCTGATTGGATACTAAATGCAATCCCCGAAACAGCAACAGGCTTCGCAGACTGTACCCGATATGCCAGCCTTCACAATACTTCAGACATTCCAATCAACACGTGTCCCGTTGAACTATTCGATAAAAGTAAAATCATACCATGTGACGGTTTTGTTTATGAAAGAACAAACTCTTTAGTTTACGATTTTGGACTTGAGTGTCAAGAGTGGATTCGTACTTTATCAATAACATTAAATAGTGTCGGAGCCATGGTTGCACTCCCGGTAGCGGGATGGGTGTCTGACTACTTTGGGCGCCGCGTATCAATTGTTCTGTTTGCCTTCAACGTTGTCGTTATCGGTATCATAAAAGCATTCTCCACTAACTATATAATGTATCTTGTAACGCAATTTTTACATACTGCACTGGGTGGTGGTGTGTTTAGTGCAGCATATATATTAGCTGCAGAAATCGTAGGTCCAAAATATCGAGTCACTGCTAGTGTTCTAATGTCCACAATGTTTGCTTTGGGTCTCGCTTTGGTAGGCGCAATAGCTTCTGCGGTATCTTATTGGCGACATCTTACCTTAATATATTTCGTACCGATGACATTGATATTATCATATTATTGGATTCTGTGCGAGAGTCATCGATGGTTGCTAAGTAAACATAAGAATGATAAGGCTAAGATAGCGTTAGAACGTGCAGCGAATCTAAACGGTAAAAAGATATCCGAACAAGCAATGGTTTTTCTACTATCAGCCATACCGCGTAACATTGAAACAGAAAAGAGTAAAAATCTAATCATACGTGTTCTTAAATCACCATTTATGTTAAGGAGGAGTTGTACAACACCTATATACTGGATCGCGACTACGTTTATATATTATGGTATGACAATTAACTCAGTGAGTTTGTCCGGAAATATGTATGTAAATTATATACTTGTTGCTTTAGTAGAAATCCCAGGATATTGGACGGCCTACTTCACATTGGATAGGATAGGTCGTAGAATGACATTATTTTCAGGTTTTGCGTTATGTGCTGTGTGCTGTATGGGATTTGCTTTTACTCCTCACTCACGTTACGGTTTATCATTATTTCTTTACTTAGTAGGCAAATATTGTACTGGTCTTATCATTACATCTGTGTATTTATTTACCTCAGAATTATATCCTACGAGGCACCGACATTCGTTCCTTGGATTTTCTTCAATGTTAGGTCGACTGGGAACTGTAATAGCATCTTTTACTCCACCTTTAATGGATTATTGGATTGGTATTCCATCAATCATGTTCGGGACAGTCTGCATAATAACAGCCCTTTTAGTACTTACACAACCGGAAACACTAGGCCAAAAGGTACCCGACACTTTTGAAGATGCCGAAGTATTAGGAAAGGTCTGATTAATAAATGCCTTTTATTGTGACACAGTTTTAGTATGGAGTGGTTTGATGGTTTCTATGCAATGTTTTTCCTCAGCAAACATGTTTGTGGGTAGAACTATTGAATATTTTTCGTTATATCCGGCGATAAACGCCCTTAAATAGTCTAAAGCATGTTTTTATCGATTTATAAAGTACATATTTTTACAATAAAATTTATCACACAAGGATTTTATATCATGTTATAAAATGATCTCCAACATAATTTGTATTAAAGAAGCTAATAAATAAATAAAAATATGGAAAATGATGGTGTATTTTGATTGTTACCAATTCAACTAATTTAATTATTTCTCACAATAACTATAGATATCAATTTATTTGAATCCAATCGTTTTCTTATTCATTTTATGGATAGAACTATTAGTTAAATAAGTTATTGGGAATTTCTAGACTTAAAATCCTTTACAAATTTATAATTTGCTTTTACATTTTGTATTGTAAGAAAAGCGACATCTACCATTTTTATAAAAAGTTAGGTTAGGTGAGACCACAGACATATATTAAGTAGACAACGCAAGTACCGCGATCTGTATGAAAACCAAGCGTGTCATATTTTTTGTACTGACCTTGACGCGTTATGACGTCACGAGCGCTTTTTAGTGATGGTAATTTCATTTTACGCTAAATCGATTAGGACGCCACTCGCGCGGCGATTCTAGTATCGTCCTATCCCATCGAAGTAAATCGAAAGAAATCAGATCAAACTAGATCTATGTCTAAGAGGTAGTCAAATAAATGAATCGTAATCGATTACAAAATCGATTCAAGACAGAAAAATGATAATTACCATAGACAGAGGAATGATAAAATAAAGTTATAAAGCTTTTAATATTCTAACAAGTAAACTAATGTGTTTTAGCTTTTTCTTACATATGCCCATTGAGTTACCATGTACTACGTACTAGAGAGGCCATCGAAAGAAAGTAATGAAACTGTCAATCAATCAATCTTTATGTCCCGTTGCATCGATCCATTTTTCTTTTATGTTCGGGTTACTTGGAAAACTGAAAAAACAAACATAGTCTAAGCAATAAGGAGTTTTCTTAAAAAACTCCCAAGATGACACTTTAACTAATGGCGTCCATGTCATAATATTTATTTTTACTACCTTTGTATTAAAATACTTAAAAGTTCTAGGTCAAGTCGTATTAAATGACAAAAAAAATCTAGGTATGCCTTTTTTCTGAAAAATTGCTCCTTCAAATTATCATTTTTCTGTTCGATTATAAAATCGATTAGAATCGAGAACTGTTGCATCAAATGAACATCACTAACCACAAAATTGGACAGAAAAATGAGAACAGAAAAATGAGAAGACGCCATTCATTGCTTATTATCATACGACGCGATATTTACCGTGCCAAGTAAAAGCCGCAATGTATTCCGAATCATTCCGTATGGTTTGGTATCCATTTTTGTCACGATCGTTATCCACAGATATTCTTTATTTGATTTTAAAATAAATAGTGCATATTCTGATTAGAAAATTACTTACCGGTGGAAGGAAACATCTCCGATAACTTGGCCACTCACAGCTGTGGAGTTTCTACAGTTTATAACGGCGCAATTCGGCATTTTACTTTATTCAGCTTCACGTCTTTCCTTGGCGAACTGCAAGCGCGGACTGAGTGTAGGCCAGCGTCAAGTAAGTTTCATAAACTTAGTTTGGACACGGGAAGTACATACACTCGCGTAGTCTATCTTGATACATGTCTGTGGGTGAGACCAGGTGAGACTGAAATACATATTATACATTAAGCGCCATCTTGAAGTAATTATTGTAACTATTTATCAATCTATAATGTTTATGCTTGTTCGACGTTAGGGAGATATATCATAGATGGCGCTGTAATAAATAAGCAGTAAAAAGAATCAAGCCATTTTAGAATTATAGATGGCGTAATATACAAACTATATATTTTTTTTAAATTATACAGTTTCCAATTTCTATATATTATGTATGTATTAATTCTTTAAATACAAGAACAAATTGTTCCATACGATATTAATTTACTCTACCAATTACATAAACTGTATCTTATAAATGTATTTTAAGGAGATGTACAGATGTACCTACCTTTTTTTTTTATAGTGGGGAAATCTTCTTAGATACCCCCGGCTCCCGGGGATGGAGCCGTGTTTATGTCGGATTTTTACCGACTAAAACCCCACTCTGTTCCATCGCGCTGCTTTGGACGGAACTGCGGGAACGATTACGACTCTACCGCGTGTCCCGCCCAGCAGATGCCCGTTTCCAGGCCCACCACTAGAACCCCCCACGCTGGCGGCTGCTGGAACGAAGGCTTACGCCACCAACGCGCAGACAATGGATCTTTCCCCGCTCCATCATCCGCGTTCCCCCGAACCCCCGACCCCAATACCGTCCGGCCGGAGGGTGCACGCCGGAAGGTCCTCCGATGTGTGAAATACACGTCGGGGGACCCTCCGGCGTACTTTTATAGAGATTACCTCGCAGCCCCCACCTCACCAGAGATGGCGGCCCTCGGTCCGGCCCCACGGACCGGATTACGAGTTGGCAGACGGCCGTTTTACAGCGGCCGCCGCCCCACACCTCTCTGCAGGAGTCTCCGCGCGTCATCACAATGACGCGTCGGGATCCCGCCCTCCGCTGCACGGCGTGGCTTGCTAAACCAGCGAGCCCGCCGCGCCGCGACCTCTGGCCGCCATCCACCGCCGCATAAAAGCCGGCTCCTCTCTGGTCCACAAACAGGACCTCTGCCGTCGGGTCAGTCGAGGCTTTCCAACCCCGACTGCCGTTCAGCGCCACCTTTGCCTAGTGGACACGGGGTCCGCCAAGCCACGACCTCTGGTCGCCATCCCACGCCGCACACAGCGGCCGCTGGGCCACACCTAGCCCTGGCCGTCGGGCCGGTCGAATCTCCCCGACTCTAAACCAGCCGTTCAGCCCCTCGCTGGTCCAATTTCGCTTCACTCAGAGGGCCATAACTCTAAGCTACTGAGCCCCTCCGCCGCGACAAGGCCTGGACCGTTGGGGGGAGATGTACCTACCTATTCTATAATCCATATAAAAATAATTAAACTTTATGAATCACGAAAATTACCAGTATTTAAAACAAAATACAATATTTATATTTTGAAACTATGTAGGTTCACATGCTTTGAAAGAGATTAGGTTTAGGTATTTCCAAAGATTGTAATCCTATAGATACTATATTACAGCTTATGATAAGTTTCGTTTGGAAAACCCTAGTGACATAGTAATATATCCTTCTAGGTGTATGCGATAAATCCAAGAAGCTTATAGATAAATCCATATAATATAAGAAACATAGGTAAGTAAAAAAGAACATAGATAAGTGATAAGTGCTACTAATATATAAGAGAGATATTGTTTTTTACTTTATATTAATTTGTAACTTTCATTGATATACTGATAACATTATGCTGACTAATATGTTATCGTTTCTTTATTTTTAGATATTTAATATGTCTTTTATTATTTCCTAGAAGCACTTCAGTAAAATATCGTCTTCGCTGGCATTTGTTATTATTTATCCTATCTAATTGTGTTTCAAGAAATAGATACCCTTGTTACAGTCTCTGATTATTTATTTAAAATACTTTAGCTTGGAAATGCACAATTAAGTCATTTGTTTTGATTGTGATGTAAAGTGAGAATCAAGTACAATGAGTACAATATGGAGGTCTTCAAGAGGAGAGTGAACAGGTACATTCTAGGGCAGCGCGCTCACATCTCAGCTTACCATCAGGCGAGATCGTGGCCGAGCGCTCCCCTATTGTACTGTTAAAAAAAAAGTTTTGACTTACGTAATATGTATGTAGATGAAAACTAAAATTATTGTAGATAATTGGACACGATACGAGCACTACAACCACATGCTAGAACCCTGTGCTAGAACCGTAGAACTCAGATCAACTTCTAAGTGATGTGAACAGTGAGTGCTCATGGCTTTGCTACTGGTTGTAAAATCACTTTCAGACAATTTTTGAGCTAAGAAGAATTTAAACGTCTGCTTGACATTGATGTAGTACCTCTTTTCTTTGTTGCGTTTTTGTGCTATTTACATTATATCATTACTATGTCTTGTGGAAAACGACCTCTTGTAAAGAATTGGGATAAACCAAAAAAATTGCGAGTTATCACTGCATCTAAATATGAACAAAATGAGGCGTCCGTAAAAGTTCATTGGAAAAACGTTATACGTACTTTGGAGTTGTCATACAAAGATGAACAGGTTACTTTTCTCTATACAAAGATATTAACGTAATCCGAAGTGTTAATTATAAAAAGTATAACGAAATTATGCAGAGCTCGACGAGTCGAGACTCTACCAAATCTAATCTACAATTACATTTAAACTTGGTATGTTTAAAAGTGTTAAGTCTAACTTTTTTTATAAGTAATGATTATTATAAGCTATTCAATGCCAAGAGTAGGTTTAGGTATCTATTCTTTTGTTTATCTCGTAGTCGGCAAAGGAGCGACTAATGGTAACCGCCATCGCCCACGAACATTTCAGAAGCCCGCCACAGAAAATGTGTTAAAAGACAGAAACTTAACTTTATGTCGAAGAATTGATGTAGGAAATAAAGGATAGGATTGAGAAGGCTAAGGAAGAGGGCCAGTCGCTCCTCCACTCCTCGAACGAAACACGTTAGCATTCACGTGCTTCTTTCTATTTGACGTCGATCTTCTGTATCTTTCTATTTGAGTAATTGATATTTATGCGGATATCACTCACTGCAATAAACTGTCATAAAAATTTGATTTGCGCCCTTGTTATCTTGAGTTATAAAATTATTTAAAGTTCGTATTTTCCAAGAGTCATAATCCTGATCATTTTATAATTCATTACCATTACTATTGTTCTTATTTGGTATGAAACAAGATTCTATATCGGTGATTATAAATTGTGAATAAAGCTACTATAAAGATAAAGTATCACGCTGAAATGGAACGTAAGATAAACGGTGGAAAATATTTATGATATTGACAATATTCCAAATATAGTTTGCTCCAATAAATTACATATATAATGAAATTGTCGCCCTGACTCAGCATGGGTGGTAGATTATCTTTATAAGTTTAAATTTCTAACAACCTTACCAAAGCGGTGACACACTACAAATTAAAAATCGTTATAATTTTTTCAGCCGTTCTTGAGAGGTGTGTGTGTGACACGACTTTCTTTTATACATAAAAATATATATAGATATTATTATGTAATATCTGTAAAATGTGTGTCTTTGTTCTAAGACAAAATCTTCATATTTTACTTTTCATTTTAACTCCATGAGTATAACGCGCGTTTTAAATAAGAATGACTTCTTCCTTGAAAATAAACAAAAAGCTTCTGAGGAGAGCTTTTATAATAGGACCTCTTATTCTCAAATAATTATATCTACGCAAAAGGACAAAGCAGGAATTATTATTAATAATTCTTATCGAGTATTTTACACGTTTCTGGTATAGTAATACAATTATTTATATTATACTAGAATAGATAATAACAATGTGAACTACAGTGGAGTGATGTTTTAATAAAAACTTGCGTCCAGTTATCTTACCAAACCTTAATTTAAACTTTATCAATCATGTAAATCTGGGATTGGTCTAGTAGTGCAAACAAATGCATCCTGTCATCCTATATGTAAATAATACACATGTACTAAGGGAAAGTTGCTCCACTTAATTTTTAAAAATTAAATCATTCGTATGCATAATTTAATATTCGTAATAAGTACCTAAAATGACAATTTGAAACAATTTTCGTGAAAATTACACCGGGTGATTCTTTTTATCAGTACACAAAATTTGCGAATACGTTCTATTGATATCTTCAACTTCATGTTTATATAACTGATCAACTTTTACAAAGAAATTTGGACGAAATATAAAAAAAATAAGCTTTCCATACAAAATGCATAACTCTATACATTTTTTTCGACCTAAGTTTCTTAGTGAAAGTTGTTCAGTTTCACTAATAAAACGGATAAACAAATTTTGTATATAATAAAAAAAAAATGTAATGTTTGTGTAAAAATTATAAAATAGAAAAATGCGCAAATGAAAACAAAAGATATTTATTTCTGACTAGCTTCCGCCCGCGACTCCGTTCGCGAGGATGTCGGTCTTCGTGTGGATGGTTTATATCTCCATTTTGAACTGGGAAGACGTTTCTCACTAAATTAATATTAGACGATCATGATTCACTCCAGTCCAAACAGCAAATAAGCAGACTTCTGCTTCTGCAACGTTTAGTTGTCCCTGAATTTGGAAAAAATAGTCATGATTCTTATCTATGACAAAAGTGTTATTTTTTTGCATTGTATTTCAAATATTAAATTTTTTATTTTTAACCGCATCTTCCGCATTCATGTCTTTTGCCGGAATTAGACATTTAACTTCTACTAGTCCCATTTTCCCTTCTTGATATGGGAGTGTATAAAGTAAATTTTTTAGATATTTCTCGTTATACTTTTAAAAAGTTATTATTGTCATTTTGCTCATTAGGTAAAGTAATTTCGATATCAGTTTAAAGTTTTTTGATACCTGCAATAATAACGTCATAATCGCCTGCACATACTTATCGATTACACCCTGTATACAATCCACCATCCA
This sequence comes from Colias behrii, assembly GCA_029959065.1. NCBI lineage: Eukaryota > Metazoa > Arthropoda > Insecta > Lepidoptera > Pieridae > Colias > Colias behrii. The sequence continues at coordinate 5,878,077 of JARWMC010000005.1, read as the reverse complement.
CATTCATAATGTTTTCCTGTCCTCCTCTCCTTTACGCTGTTCACCGATACATTTTAAATGAGTAAATCTGCTACCACTGAAGGATGTTTCATTGTGATCAGCAAATTTTCACCGCTGTTGTCGATTATTTGTTTTTCATTTATAATCAGCAATTGAGAATCATCAGTTTTGTTTTTTGCAGATTGGTGATGTACCCTAACAATATGTCGAAAAGGGAAAGCATCAACGAATTATCGTTTTCGTCCTCTTTTTTTATTCTGTGCGTCTCTGTTACTTGTGTTTGTTTAGTTCTCAACACCCATTGAATTTTCTATGTTATTGTGATCTTTCATTACATCTGAGTTTTGATGATGTGATGATAATCCATTCGTTTTAATATTGGTACTTAGAGTTGGTGGACCAAACTAGAAATGGTGGACTAAATTTGTCAGCGCGTCTGTAAGATCAGAATATAAAACCAACATCCTGTATTTAAGTTACAAAATTAATAATCAAACAACATGCCGCTACGTTTAAAATGACTAGAAGAAAAAATTAAAACACCTCGACATATTTGGAATTTTGGAGTAAACAATTAATCATTTTCCCCGTATGTCCCAAGTTCAAGTTCTCAATACAAGTTTATATTATATTTCGTATTTCTCAAACGAAAAATAAACATTTTTGGAACTTTAAAAAAAATTATATTATTATAAGAATATTTATGAGCTTACTTAAGTTTTAACTAGCGACTCGCCCATGCTTCGCATGGGTGCAATGGCGCGGCCGCGGCGGCCGGCCGGTACCGCCGCAAACGCTACGTCCCGCAATTTTTAAATCTGTAATATCTTCGAAAATATTCACTTAAATCATACGGTGTAAAGGGCCATATAGATCTATATTAAATGAACAATGTATTCAAGGTATTTAATTGGTTAAGGATTAATGCTGTATTGGTTAAAATCGCTTCGAAAATTAGCCATTATTTGTCGTAAAAAGTAAATGACAAAAAAAAGTTATTGTGGGTTATCCATAAGAGATATACATATACCATCACGGACTTTTCTGTAGACCTTTTCAATGTGTACAATACTTAGTACATTATTTTGATAAAACTCGTAGGGTTCAGCCTGCGTTTGCAATGTAAGTGGAAAAAATGTACATCACATTAGAAACCTCAAAAATAACAGTACTTCTCCACTATTTAATGGATGTTATTATACATATAAACCTTCCTTTTGAATCACTCTATCTATTAAAAAAAACCACATCAAAATCCGTTGCGTAGTTTCAAAGATTTAAGCGTACAAAGGGACATAGGGACGGAGAAAGCGACTTTGTTTTATACTATGTAGTGATAGTGAAGAAACATATTACATCCCTTTACTGACACCCCGTAAAATAAAGAAATTGTTGCCAATCACCTTTGTAATCTATTTGGTTTCATTAACTTTATGTTCGAAGATAATTATTTTTCTAGTAGTTACACGCATATTTTTTTCGTTTATTTTCCATATCGAAATCAAATGTTTAAAAATATGAATATTTGCATAAAACTAAGATAAAAATAATCAATTAACAAAAATATTTAATTTAATGAAGTAGAGCAACTTTCACTTCGGTATGAAGGAAAATCGAGCGTAGAGCACACGTCAGAACGCTCCGGCCCAAGGAGCGCGACTGAAGAAATTCGCTAGGATTTTTCCTAATTATTTTAAATATTTTTTTAATATTTAAAGAATTACCAAAATTAAAAAAAAAATTTTTAAAGGATTAACCCTAGAACACTAACCTTATTTTTCACCGTTTAATACTAACCTTCGTCGCTTCGACTACGCTTTTTATTGGAGTGGATTAAGGGGTTTAATTAAAACAATATATTTGTAGTTATGTTTTTATTTTAAGGACAATGTATTAATCTACATATAAAAATATTAAAATACTTATATTACCATATTTTTTATTCAAACAGTCATCAAAATGAGATCATAGTTTACATGCTTTATGAAAGTTCTTAAAATTTTTGAAAAATTCGTACACATAATATATAGCACTAAATTGCTCGAAATAAACTATTAATTGTAAAATTAATATCTGAAAAATTAATAAAAAATATAATTTTGATAATAGCTTAGGATCTAAAACATTTGTGACACACATCAAGTTTGTGTTCCGCACACAACGATTTTTTGCACTTAGTGCACCTATTTTTAGTCTACCTTTGCTTTACGGTGGGACATATAGCATATTTATGTTTCTTTTATTTTGCTGTGGAGGGACATAAGCATCAATACTTTGCTCAGTCTCATTTATAACATTCGTATTACTTCTTTCTGGCATGTTTAAAATTTATGTGATTGAGTCCCGCAGAGTATCAGTAATGTCATCAGTAATTATACCTGAAAAACATGGAAGAGGATCTAAAATATCTTGAAAAAACCGTACAGGTCCTCGTGTTATGTTTCTATGTTCCTTGAAGGCCTTCTGCTTTGTGACCTTGACTATTGTGGTGACCATATGTGTTCATCTTTCCCAAGAAGAATGGTACGTGATGGTCTTATAATCAAATCACTTGGGTCAGCTGAAGTGCTACGTTTTTCGTCTTCAATGTCACGTGGGCAGATGTATTACTACATGCCTCATAATCTTGATCTGGAAATTTCTCTTTATTTACAATAGAAACTTCATCATCACCCACTCCATTTCATGCCTCATCAGCCTCAAAATGGTCTTCAGGCTCTCTCGCAGATGAATTTTCCTCATCGCTTTCGACTTCTAATAATAACACATGAATCGTATCTAAAAAATAAAATAATAGGCACCATTATAAAATATAAAATAACGTAATTTTAACTTAACTAAATAGTACGAAAAGTTACGTTAATACTAACCTTCGTCGATGTGACGAGCCATGGTTGCTGGTACAGCGCGTGTGGACCTTCCACACACAAAGCACTACCGTCCATCGCAAGAGCAATGGGTCGGCTGAGATTAGCTGAAGTTAGAAAACCATACGGTCGCGCGCGTAAAAGTTATAGCGATTTTTTTGGTGACGCGTCGTCGAATCGACGAAGGGTAGTAATCTAGGGTTAATACTCATTGGTCTTCAACCAACTCGAATAAATTAATGGAAAAAATAACTTTTAGCAGTATTTATTAATAGTTTTTTGTAAGGCAAAAGATGGGAAATTTAATGAATTTATAACGTTCTAATTAGGAAAATCATAAGTTTTTCGGCAATTGTATGCAGCAGATTTGAATTACGACTATATAAGGATATTTATGCGCTGATCAAATTGTGTAAATTGTAATCGGTTGCAACGTAGTGAGTGCACAAACTTAGCTCGAAATGTCTTTGGGGGAAAGAGACTTATCTTGAAGGCCTGATTAAGGTAACATAAAGTAACTTTATAAATGTGAAAAAATTCACGCGCATTGCGTATATAACACTAATTGATAAACAAGAAAAAAAAATCAGTTTATCATTTCATTACAAGGGGAAAAATTGTCAAATAACTTGTTGAAAACGCAATTTTGCTAGACTGCAGCCTTAAGATATAAAAAAAAGATTGTGTTTCTGCACAATATTTTACACATGTACCTAATAAAATTAATGAATCATTTATATTGTATTCATTGTATTTTTCTTTGTTTGTTTGTTCCATGCGGATTCAAATAAATGTTGCTTTTTTTCTAAAATAAAGCGGACTCTTTACTTTGTAATATTTAATTAAATAGTACAACATGTTAAGATATTACAAACATTTTAATGTACTCAAAACTATTTTTAACCAAACTTATAACAGTTCTGGGATTCACATTACCAAGACGTTCGAGGGTTGGTGGGGCCGGTGATCTTCAAGAGAATCACTAAGATATTCAATCTGCCAGCAGACGATAAGCCTTACGAACCGCTGTCGGAAACATCGTCGCCTGAACCTTCTGAATTGTTTTATCGTACCGCTGCGACTTCACAGGTAAATTATTATTTCGAGTAAGAACTGGAAAAGTCTGTTTGTATTTTAAGGGGTTTCTTATTAATTATTATTGAATCACCACTACACACAATTCTACTATACACTCTAAGTACACGATTTTTTACATGTTAGCTGCCGAGTTGTTATAATTTATTTGTGCATAAATCTGGCCAAATCACATGATTATATCCATCGCTATTAGGTTTTCAATCCATATAAAATATCACCATAAACACAAAGATTTTATAGTATACCTAATTGTTAATCCATTGTAAAATCTATCTGACGTATCTTATAAAAGAGAAACAGAAGTAGGCTAATATCTCAATGCCTTAATTAGATAAGATTGTGTTGGGTTTTAATATATATAATACTTATTAGGCTTATTTCTTTTTTCATGTGTACGATTATTATTTTATAGAATCGCATACAACCCACTTTTTCAATGAGCGATTTCGATACATCAATGTATGATGAAATAGAGGAAGAAGATGAGGGTATACTGGATGAGCAATCAGAAATATGGAGCGAATCATCTATGCAATCTGCTGATTTAAGAAAATCATCTCGATCCAAATCAATGACCAGATCGAAATCGATGACTAGATCAATGAGTACAACAAAAGCTCAAAGAAAATCAATGTCAAAATCATTTTCTCGGCTGATGTCAAAAGGGATAGTGAAATCAACGTCGAGGCAATCTAGAGCTTTCAAGTCTGAACTATCTTTGGCTGATGAATCTGCTCATTCATCGGATGATTTGATAGTTCACGCCAGCTCGATGGCAGGCAGGTAAGAAGGTATAAGTCATCAGTCATCACGGTTATAACGTTCCTGAGAAATATTCAGTATTAGATTCTAGATACGTTTACTTTACAATGCTTATGCTGCGCTTTAATAGAATGTTTAATTCAAGTAAGTTTTATTTTTATATAGATTGACCATCACTAAGTTTATAATATAAAACAAAGTCGCTTCCTGCTGTCTATGTGTCTGGCTGGGATCTTTAAACGGTTTTTGTAATAGATAGAGTGGACAGTGGTTCAACAAGCATAATAATTTTTTCAAATAACAATAATTGTACCCGCGGAAAGCCGGGCTGGTCGCTAGTATTTATTAACATGAAATATAAAGCTTATCCCCTCCCTATTTTAAAATATTGACTACATGTGTCATTAATAATACAAATTTTCATTTAACAAGTAATAGGTACATATTTCTTGAAAACTGCAGACGTTCACCATTTCGAAAATTAGTAAGAAATCCGCATTTTGATATGCTGTACTGTAATAAATCAGAAACGGATATGATTAAATGGAATTCGAAGTACAAACAGAAAGCGTTTGAAGTCTCCGCGTCTGATGAATTTAGTAAGAAAGCGGAAATTTTAACTAAGAAGGTAAAGCTGATTCACTTGTTCGCAACCATAGCGGAAATAAAACAATTTCAGCTTTGATTATTAGAAATTTAGTAGATTACGCTATTCGATAAGAAGCAAATCAGATAAAGATTACATTTGTTATTTTATTTTCATTAATTAAAAATCCAATTTACAGATTGCGAAGGAATTTTATGATTGGTGGGTTGGATTGGGTAACGTCGAATTCAAGAGTGAAATAAAACGTCCTGAAGATATTGAAGATCTATTCCAAGTAATGTATCGATCTTATTTCATAAACCAGAGCGAACATTTCCACGATAATTTCTCTAGGATATTATGTAATTAACTTGATCTTATCATGCAAAGTAAAACGCAATAATTGTAGGTATGGTTCGACGAACACGCTTCCAGAGGACTTGTATTAGATCCAAGAATTCTCCCGTGCGTGTTACAAAGTATTGCTGAGTATGTTGGAGTTAAAAAGGTATTATTTTTTATTTCTTAATGAATATTTACAGCATTACATTTTATGTACATATTATATTCATATTTATTCCAAGAATTATAATATTGTACGACACAAACATACATTTTTTGTTCCATTGAAAATTGTTTGTTCTGATGACACGATTTTTTTATTTCACGCGTTACCCAGAAATCTTCATCTTACGTTTTTCTCCATTATTACTTTGTGATTATGTTGTTCTCGTTTGTTCAATAATTCATGTCAATACGAAAATATTTAACCTTAAATGACCTTTATACCTAGGTTTCTCATGTCGTCAAACTTTTTGGTTCTTACTTCATGACTTAAAATCTCATAGGATAGCTGTTCAATCAATATAATATTATGTATAAGGTATTGAGAAAAAATAGGCCGTTTGTTTGCTTTTTCTATAAACTAAAGAATAATTTTACTTAGGCTGCTTGCCCGAGCGTATTGAAGCGGCAAATAGCACATGATATTCACGCCGAGACGAGTCCAGCTCACACCAGAGCGTTTGGAACCTGTCTACCGCAGAAGAGTAAACACATTCCACCCAAGAACAACACCATGGAAATGTGGCACTCGGTGAAGATACCGGAAGATTTGAAATCAATGGCGTGTGTCTGGGATGACATACAGCACCTCACGTAAGTGTTATAGTTAAAATCGGTCCAGAGGTTCCTGAGATTAGTGCGTTCAAACAAACAGACTCTTCAACTCTCTATTATTTTCATGTTTAAATTAAAATAGTGTTTTCTGTGTATCATTAATGGCGTATAGAAATAGCAATAATGATCCTTTGGAAAAACAATATCGTTATCAAATTATTTTAATGTTATTCTTATAAATTAGTATTAAGATTATAAAGTACATGTTATCTAAGTAAAGGAATAATAATAATAATTTGGATAGTTCATGTTAGGTGCTCATAATTTTCGTCAATAATATGCCCATCGTGTCTTTTAATCTTATCATTAAAGAATTAAATATTTGCAATCATTAAATAGGCTAGACAGCAGTACCTATCTACTCTACATTTAATGTTCTAGATATTCAGCAAACAATCCACTGTGTATAAATTTATAAAGAATATAAAAAATTCGATCGCTCTGGCGGGTCACGACTCACGAGTGACTGAGTTGGTCAAGCATCCGCCCCGGATTGGCGTGAAAGGATGCGGGTTCGAGTCCCGCCTCGTGATCGAATTTTTTCTATTCTTTATAAATTTATATTTATAAAGCATTTGAATACCATAAAAGCAAAAATATCAAATTCAATCCAATGTGTGTTAAAATTCCTACATTTCAGGTCAACTAAAGCTTTCCATAAATGGCTTAAAATTCGACCACATTTGCCGATGCCGCCTTTCTTCAAATCATTGGAAGCGCCAGGCGAGAAGAAGCAACCGTTTGTTGTACCATCTGACTTCGTCGTTAAAGATAAAGCTTCCTCGATATCCACACAGGAGCTCGCTCTTCCCGTCTCTGAGTTTGATCTGGAATTAAAGGAAGTTCTTAGCAGGCTCCTTAATGAATAGTTTGCAAATACATGAATTGTTATAGTATGGACATGAATAAATTATAAAAGTAAAATATGTTTTTTTTTGTCACTTTAGTATACAACAAAACAATTAAGAGCATAATATTATATCGTATTCAATAAACGGAAATATTAAAATATCAGACATAACATAGTATTAGATAATAATATCTATGAATGGTAATAGACAAGACCTTCCGTGATTTCCTAGTACATCAATCACAATAATTATAAAAATTAAACTTTTAAATGGATATCTATTAAATCGTCTACTTACAAAAACTAATCTCATTAATGAGGGGGTAAATTTTGATGACAAACAATTCAACGATCTGATTCAAATCTAATCAGAAAGGAGAATGGGCATTTTACTATGGAAGTTGGGCCTGAACACTTGAGTTGGACCAATACACATGAGATATTGTTTTTATAATAGATCATAACACATACATAACGGGAAAAATATACATAAAAAATAATCAACCGGGTTTTTGTACAGTCACATCAAGTTTTATTACCTGGTGTATAATATTTTTTGCAATTAATAACTGTTATAAGACAATGACAATATCTTTATGTTACTCCAATTCACTTTCACTTACAAAGACGTAATCTTAAGCCTTCTAATAACCGAAATACACTAATATTATGTTTTGTAACAGGTACCTATAGCGTGTTTATTACAATTCAACGTAGTTAGACGTTCTTTGTGGTTAAACTCAGTCACTCCAGTGACATTTAGGTTTATATTTACTTCACTCGAATTAAAAACACCGTTATTGTGCGCAAAATAATAGCCAAATAAATAAAAATTTTGCCTTGACTGTACAAGAACCCGGTTGATTTATTTTTTTATTTTATTTTTTTCATTAGGTATGTGTAATGATCTATCACAAAAACAATATTTCGTGTGTATTGGTCTTAACCCAAGTTTCAGGCCCAATTTGACGCGTCCTCCTTTAAATATGTATACGTATATAGATATGTATATTACATGTCAATGGTTGGTAATCTTTATTAATAATAAAACTCACACACACTTCATTAAATGTAATAACGAAATAAAGAAAAAGGCAAATAGTCTAAATAGTGATCAACATTTTTTTGCTTTTTTTTGATTTTATAAAATTGTAAGAGAATAGATATTAATTTCAATAGAAGTAAATTTTCTGTTAATTATTATTTTGAAAAATGTTCACGACTCTTTTTGTTTATTTTTTTAACCGCATGAGTGCAGTGGGCAGTACATAGGTAATTTCTGTAAAAATAATTTTCTAACAAATTACTCTCTAATAACTAAAGACTTATTTTAATTGATAAGAACAATAAGTCTGATCTTGTAAAGTTATTTTCAGTTAGTCATTACTCATTTGTACCAAATGAAAGTGTATTAACACTTATCTGTGAGTGTTTCAAGTAACAATTAACTAATTAATTACAATTCACCATTTCAAGAAGTCCAATGGAAAATGTATTATATTCACAAGTTGCATTCATATCATAATTTAGTGATTTTGTAATGTTATTTATATTAATTTGAAGTACTTTAAAATGTTGTTAAATCTTGATGGAAATAAAAAGGAAGTATCGAATCAGCAAGTAATTACTGCGTACGTACCTCAATAGATATGTATCAAAAGATAAGAAAAGATTAATATTTTTATTAACGCATTCGAAATCGAAATCAGTGATCACACAAACAAAGAATAGTGTAGATCGGTGGAATAATTAAACTGCGCGTAATTTTGATATAAACTTAATAAATAGCATTAAAGTAATAAAAAGTAACCATGACGGAAATTTCGTCACGTAAAGAACTAATGGATGAAATAGTGAGTCGTAAAAATATGGGTGACAAAAAGTTCCATTCTGAAACGAGTTTACAAAATTTTGAAAATGAGGAAGCCGTACCTCCTGAAGTGGCAGAAGACCCTGGGGTGAGATTTTTTTTTACATATTTAACAAATTAAATGCTCCAAATGCTTGTTTACAATCAATTAAGATTCTGGCACTGATATATAAAACCGATAATAGACTTAGCCATTTTAATTCCAAGAAAATATACTTATAAAATTAAGAATAATTCACGTACAATATTAATATTCAATTCACGTGTAAATAGTTAATTTTAATTTATTTATTTTAAAATGTATACTGAACATACGTATATTACTGTAAACTCTACTTTTGCTTTACTATTTAAAACCTGACTGTCAAATATAATGAATCTACTGCGCAGTATTTTAAATACCTATCTACTATTAAATCAGCCTTTACTCATTGACTCTATATTAAGTAACTCCTTATAATGCCAGGTACACAATACCTCAGTGACGGGGACGCCTGTGCTCAACTCGATCACAGAGAGGAGACGGACCGTGTCCCAACCGGGGCCGATTTCTGGCAACCTGTCAACCGCTACCACAGCACGCACCCGCCGTAGAGCGCCAAGAAATGTCATGTATGCTCCTGACATTGAAAAAGGGGTAAGCTAAAACTGTAAACCAAATGAAATAATATCTCTAAAGATTTTAGTCCACTCATACTCGATATAAACAATATAATATAGCCATAAAAATGCTAGTTGCATTTTGATGGCTCACTTTTACGGTAATTTCCCGTGTACTGCATTGATATGTGTACAGTGATTGCAGTTTAATAAACAATATAACAATATCTATTGATATATTGTCCTATAGGACATTACATATTTTAGATTTTATGTAGAAGATAGTATAGTTATCAGTTATAACAGTTATATCAATCGCATTTTGTTAGAAATACTATTTACCATTATAAATTCTCTTATTTTTTTTGTCTTATTGAAATAAAAATCCTGACAATTGTTACGGTATTCAGAAATTTATATTTATTCGCTTTCACTTGTACTATCCACTTAGTAGACAAAGTCATAATAAATGGATGTTTGAATTGATTGACTATAAAAATAATTCTCGAATACCGAACAAAGCAAATTCACACATCAGAAATCTTAGATTAGTTTGTAGTATTAATTAGCAATAATAAAACCTCACTTGGGATTAAGATACAAAAACATTATAGTGATAGTAAAATAACTAAAATCAACTTAAACTATGAATATTTTTTTATATCAATTTAACTTTAATAACTCCGATAAGTCATAGCTGATTGATTTCTACAGACAATCAAATCATGCACTGCGATTTATACTTGACATAATGTTTTAAGACACAATCTTTTTCAAAGTAACTTAAAAAAAGTTCTCTAATACTTTGTAGTTTCTTAAGAAAAATTACCTGAGTAAATTCAAAACAAATGAGCACTCTGAAAAGAATAAGAGACATCGCAATTTCTTTAATGATTTTATTGAAATAATCGTGACAAAGAAGTTTATTAAAAATCGATATATAAGAGTATAAATATAAAACAGGAAAGAATAAATTTCGGCAATCATTTCTCCAATATTCCTTCGGTATAACTTATATAAAAAGTGCAAATTAATTATTTGCGTCACATATCAGCAAAATAATGCTAACGATTCTTTGACAATCAATCAAAAACGATTATGGTTACGATTATAAAATACACATCATTTTGATAGGAAATTTGATTACTTATACTGAAATTTACCAAACAATGGTAAAAAAAAATATTCGCGCTAAATAAAATATATTAGTTTTTAATTAATATAATAATTGTTTGTAGGAAAGCATAACACAAATCAATTTTATTTGTAACCACATATTTTAATAGAAACAATTCAAGGTAAAATTGAAACGTAATTTGCAAGAATGTGATTATATCACGTGAATTTAATGTACAAAAATCAATAAACTCTAGATAATCTTCGGGGATTAAAAATAAATAAAAAAATCCAGATTGCAAAAGATAATAAATTATCGTATTAATACTTTACGCAAATTACGTAAAATATTTAGAATTATCTTTTGCATTAGAAAAAAAAATTGTATTCTTCCATTAAATAATAATAATCTATATTCATAGAGGGATACTTAAAAAGATTAAATGAAGTGTCAGATAAGTCAAGAAGTCCTTAGCATAGAGTGGTTTACTTTAATGATAGCAAACATCATTAGTAAATAAATTTTTCCTAATTTTTTTATCTTATACCTACCATAAATTAGAATTTATGAGCTATCATATATATTTATTATATTTAAATATAAATATTAATCGCATAAAAATTAAATATTATATCATAAAATTACGAATGTGGCATTGAGGTTTCCTAAAAAAACTAATCCATCAATGACATTATCACGTAATATAGTTGATTACACCTTTATCAAAAATATAATTACGTGTACGTTCATAATCTCAATCTTAAATTATTTAATTAAAGGTTTTGCGTTTGCTCTATCACGAGTTCGTTACAAAAGTAAAAATCACAAAATCTATACATATAATAAATCTGTAGAAGGGTCAATTCTGTACATTGAAAATATTGAAAAAATAAATAGCAGGGGGTGTTACTGGATCGATAGCAAACCCAAATATGTGATTAAAAAAATTTTTGTCTGTCTGTCTGTCTGTCTGTCTGTCTGTCTGTCTGTATGTTCAGGCATCACGTGAAAACTAACTGTTCGATTTCGATGAAACTTGGTATAATTATACCTTATTATCCTGGGCATAAAATAGGATACTTTTTATCCTGGAAAAATACGTAGAAAAAAATAAATCTTAATTTTTCAGTTTTATCCATAGACGTTGTTCTGTAGAACCGAGAACACACGTTGCGTTAATTATTATAGGTATTTGGGTCCAATAGATATTTATAAGATGTCATTGTCAGAGTTACTCAAAATGGAGAAATAAACCATCCACGCGAAGACCGACATCCGCGCGGACGGAGTCGCGGGCGGAAGCTAGTATAAAATATAAATAACGACGCTCACTCATAAATAATTTAGCTTTCAAATGGTGAAAGTATGTTTTTTATACGCTCAATTAGATTTAGAAATTTTTATCCAAAAAGAGACATCACAACTTCTTAGTTGTCACTAAGAAGTACAAAAACATTTCATCACCTCTAAAATTTCGAAAAACAGTATCCAATAAAATTAAACGGTTATCTCTATATAAAACTAGCGGTCCGCCCCGGCTTCGCCCGTGGTACATGTTTACGTTTTCTCTACATAAGAACCATCCTCGTACTTCAAGGAATATAATAAAAAAAGAATTATCGAAATCGGTTCAGCCGTTCTCGAGTTATGCGCTTACCAACACATTTTGCGATTCATTTTTATATATAAGAAGACTAGCGGTCCGCCCCGGCTTCGCCCGTGGTACATATTTACGTTTTCTCTACATAAGAACCATCCTCGTACTTCAAGGAATATAATAAAAAAAGAATTATCGAAATCGGTTCAGCCGTTCTCGAGTTATGCGCTTACCAACACATTTTGCGATTCATTTTTATATATAAAGATATAAATATATTTTGCTTTATTATTCTTGTTTGAATCATATAAAACAATAATATTGGAAACGGGTTGTTTTGTCCCGATTTAAAAGTAAATTTATTTTAAGCCCGTCCGTAGTTTAAACAACGAATTCGTTTATATGTGCGCGCAATGGCTTGTAATGATTTTCGCGTGAGGTTTAATATGGATACGAAACTGTGTATCATATTTTAATAAAATTTTCATTTAACTACTATTATTTTGATATAAACCATGACTTAGGTATATGATACGTTTTTTTATAATATCATCATAATTGAAATTAACGTGAAGATTGTGTAAAAAAAATAAGTAGTTAATATTGCATGAATTATGGAATAACTTCACGTCTTATTTTGTTGGAAATTGCAAGTTTCTTAATGTAATGTAGTGTGTAATGTATCATGTATGTTATGTATGTGTGCGTCATACTATACAGGGTGTCCCAAAAAGTAGTGATGAACGGAAGCTGGGAGGTAGAGGACCTAGAGGGCTATCCGAATCACCCCCATGTATGTTATGCGATTTTTCGTATTTTCCGAGTTATGACGTTTTTTTCAATTTTTCAGCTATCGCCGAGTACGATGATATTTTCACTCATGGTGACGTCAATTATTGCGGAAGATGCTTGATTTTTTTTGTGTGCTAAGCTGAAAGATAGGACAATTCAGTATGGTAACATTAACTATCGTTAGATCTTTGAATGGAATAAAAAAAAGAATTAAATGCCAAGAAAGATAAAATTACCCAGTATGTTCACCACTTCAAGGGCCCGTAAAAAAATAAAATCACATGAAAAAAGTTTTCCGTTTGGCTTTTAAAAATTTTCTCTATCTATCAGGTAGCTACCCTGAAAATTTCATTTTATTATTCAGAAGGCTTCAATCGAAAAATTTAAATCTAAATGTGGTAAGTGCAAAAATTTTATTAACATGATGATCATTAAAACCAATAAATAGGTGTTTAATTACCAGAAATTTTTAAAATAACCCCGCTGTTGCTCAATGCAAGTTGGACATCACCGTAAAAAGTTGTCTTTTAAATGTCTGAATGCCCTTTTATCATTTTTAATGGTTTCTTCTGCTACTATGAATTTCCGGGTTATTTCGTCCAAATTGTGGCAGTCTCTCGTCTTTGTCCCCACGTAAAAAAATTAATAGAGTTTATGTCCGGGAATCGTGGAGGCCAGGTTAAAGAGGAAAGATACCCTGAAAGATGGATTGGTCGTTGCAGCCTGCGCATGCGCTGGTGACGCCTGCCTTAAAGCCTGACCTCCACGGTCCCTCGACCTAAACCCCATTGATCTGTTTCAATGGGGATACTAAAAAGACCTCGGCTACTTGAGAGAATGCCACAATTTAGACGAAATAACCCGGAAATTCATAGTATCAGAAGAAACCATTAAAATGATAAAAAGGGCATTCAGACATTTAAAAGACAACTTTTTACGGTGATGTCGCACTTGCATTGACCAACAGCAGGGTTATTTTAAAAATTTCTGGTAATTAAACACCTATTTATTGGTTTTAATTTGGTTTTAATGATCATCATGTTAATAAAATTTTTGCACTTACCACATTTAGATTTAAATTTTTCGATTGAAGCCTTCTAAATAATAAAATGAAATTTTCAGGGTAGCTACCTGATAGATAGAGCAAGTTTTTAAAAGCCAAACGGAAAACTTTTTTCATGTGATTTTATTTTTTAACGGGCCCTTGAAGTGGTGAACATACTGGGTAATTTTATCTTTCTTGGCATTTAATTCTTTTTTTTTATTCTATTCAAAGACCTAACGATAGTAAATGTTACCATACTGAATTGGCCTATCTTTCAGCTTAGCATACAAAAAAAAATCAAGCATCTTCCGGAATAATTGACGTCACCATGAGTGAAAATATCATCGTACTTGTCGATAGATGAAAAATTGAAAAAAACGTCATAACTCGGAAAATACGAAAAATCGCATAACATACATGGGGGTGATTCGGATAGCCCTCTAGGTCCTCTACCTCCCAGCTTCCGTTCATCACTACTTTTTGGGACACCCTGTATAGTATGACGCACACATACATAACATACATGATACATTACACACTACAGTAAATTATAACATCTAGGCAATTTTATTCGAACAATATCAATAAGTTAATTTATAAAAATGTCTGTCATTATGATACTTGTCCACTAGGAAAAATAATTACAACTTGAATACAATTTAATCGAACTAATTCAAGTATCGCGATCATGTTAGCTACGTGTGCAGTAAAAATAAAATGTTTGCAATGTAAAGGACAGTAGAGTTTCATAGCGGCGAGCGGCGATCGCGGGTCGTGTTTGTGAGGCGGGTCACTCTCGCGCAGCCAACTGTAAACCTTTTGAGTCCAACGGGCCGCGTGCCACCCTCGCTGCCTCCCGCCCGTCACTCACCACCGCCTGTAAATACTGCCGAGTGCGGACACAACGTACCGCCCCAACGCCTCGCCTGATGAAAATTCAATCTCTTTATTTTCTATATTCCCATGCAGCGACTGTTAACTGGCCTCGTCATAAAAACTCAATTGAGATCTTCATTAAAGAGCGCGCCGTGTGGAACTATATTGAAACGTAGGCGCCATGTTAATTGCATTGCCTATATTAGTCCGTTTTCTTATGGGCATGCTTGTATGGAAAGGTATACATTTTTGAGTAAAGCAATGCCATTTGGCATTCGTACCAAATGGCATTGCTTTACTGCAGATGCAGACAATGAAATTGAAAAGTTTGTGATTACAATGCATGATAGGAAGGACGGTCACGATATTTTAAAGATACTCTTATCCAGAACTTAACTTTATAAGTATTATAAGTACATGTTTGTATTTCAAATCATACCCCGCTGTGACAGTAAATGAGGGTCGCAAACAACTTTTAACATAAAAAGAAGGGAAATCGAAAATTTGCCTCCTACAGAAGCTGCAGCCCTTAAACGACACACCTTAAGGGCAGTTTTACAGGCTGTGTATATTTGGGGGCCTACAAAAAATCTGAATATTCCTTGCCCATATGAAATAAAAAGAAAAGAGAATCTTTGAATGAATAAGATGTCGGTGCGTCAAATCTTTCAGTTCCAGGTTGAAGTGTTTTAAACGCCAGCTCAAATGTACCGAATTATGTAATTGTGGAGGTGGTTGTCATTATTATTACTACAAAAACGTTTTATTATTATATATCTTTATTTTTAACAATGTCACCTGACTTCATTTATAATTTAAAGATATAGATAGATAAATCACACTAATGTTATAAAGACGAAAGTTTGTGAGTATCAGATATCCAGGTCCTACCAGACCAGTTAACATGGTATGGGACAATTAAGTACGAAACACTCGATGAGTAAGTCAGACAATTGGCTGTTTTTTTTTTTTGTTAGTATTGCTTGTTTTTCGGGTCTATTAGCCGTCCCCTACGCTGCGCTGTCGAACGTTTCTGTACTTTGTATATTTTTTTTTACATTTAAAGTGATAAATTATATGTTACATGTTAATGTTTTTATAATCTGCATTAAATGGCCTTTCAGACAGTATTTTTTATAAACCAAGTTTAATACAAAAATATAAAACTATACTGGTTTGTTTGGATTTTATCACTACTAAAAGATTATTATTTTAAGGATTGTGACATATTTTGCTATGGAACCCTAAAAAACTGATATAGGGAATGAATCGGGCATCATCTAGTTAGGTACCTGATAACGACACCAAACTTGACTCAAACCTCCAAATTTAGCCGCCAGAATTTTTTTTCGGAGCGCCGGGCGCTCTGTTCTTTAACCCCCCCTCCCTCCCTCCTTCCGGGGAGTAATGACTGGCTACCGGGCGATTTGGGCTTAGGTGGACGAGTACAACATTCGTACCAAATGGCATTGCTTTACTCAAAAATGTATACCTTTTCCCATAAGAAAACGGACTACACGCTGAATTGCTCGCTCAGTTTTAGCATACAAGCGGGGACCATATACCGTATCGCAGTAGTTAAAGTGGGACAGAACCAATGACTCTGTAAGCATTATTCTGGACCGCTCTGATAATTTATTAACAGAAAGTATGTTGGATTACTTGCACTTAATAAACTTTACTCGTTATTAGTAAACAGGCATTTTTATTCCAACTAAACTTGGATTTTTGGCGTCAGTAAATGCAATAAGTAAAACTCGTTTGTAGCCGTTAGAGAACTTTAATTGTCCTAGGATTTATATGAATTAGTTATTAATATTTTTTAATGAATTTTTTTCTCAGTGTATAGATAGGTATTTATATAGAGTCTAAAATAAAATAGGTATTTCATCGATACGCCCACTGATATAATACTCAAGACCAGTTAATAGCAGTCATAAATTAAATTTCTGCAAGCTTGTACCTAAAATTGTAATTTACGACAATGGCTTAAACAGCGATAATTGAAACCTGATTATAGGTACTTCTACATTATACATTGTCCTGCTCAATGTTAGTAACATCTATGTGATAAATATGCAAACACTCGAATGATTATATTCTAATTCGATTGCTATCTAGACTTTTGCTAAAGGATAATTAGATTTATTTTTTAGGGACGGTTCACTGTCGCCATAATATTACAATTAACGTAATTCAGTTTCTATAAGATACTAGCGGTCCGCCCCGGCTTCGCCCGTGATACATATTTACATTTCCTCTACATTGGAACCATCCTCGTACTTCAAGGAATATAATAAAAAAGAATTAGCGGAATCGGTCCACCCGTTCACGCGTGATGCCGTGACCAAGGAAAACGGGTTTCATTTTTATATATATATAGATGATAATTGTATTGATTCAACACATTCAAAATGTATACAAATAAAAATCAAATAGTTACCTACTACTCTTTACGTATATTTAAATGTATTTTATTTCAAAACCAAACATAAAAGATCGCTTTAACTAACACTCTTAAAACCATAGGTAGTACATCCCATTCGATTTATTCAAGACCCGCTGGAAGCATACTCTCACAGCAAATTTTCCGAGTCAAAGTAAAAGGCACTTTGTTTGGATAAACCAAAAATAAATCCTATCCGACGTGCCTTTTACAAAGCTACTGGTCAAAAACTGTTTTGTGAGAACGCGGTGCCCAGTAACAGGATTATAGTGAAAAACGGCGTGGTGTCGATCGAGAGAAACAAGCGACTAATGAAGTTATTAATCCGATTTCGTTCGGCTTTCGATGTACACGCAACACTTTTTTAGCTCCCGTACTGGAAGTACATAAAAATTAAACTCCATCTGCATTTTGGTGCTACATTCAAATATCAAAACGACTGTTATTTTTCTCTTTCAGAGCTCTGTAGATCGACTGAACGTGTTGAACGGGAAAGATGATTATTCATTTCCGCCCACCCCTGGAAGTAAGCATATTTTATTTATGGGAAAAAGAAGGAAATTAAACCGTTAGAGCAACTTTTAAATATTAATGATTTTCAGGTGAAAGGAATAGTCCGTATC
Organism: Colias behrii; assembly: GCA_029959065.1. Classification (NCBI taxonomy): domain Eukaryota; kingdom Metazoa; phylum Arthropoda; class Insecta; order Lepidoptera; family Pieridae; genus Colias; species Colias behrii. The sequence continues at coordinate 5,859,769 of JARWMC010000005.1, read as the reverse complement.
TTTATAACAACAACAGCCGTAATGGAGACATAAAATCACTGAGTAAGTATAATAATTTATTTATTTATTTTATCGTCATATATTTCAATCACACATAATATTACTGTCACTAATTACACAAGGTCTATGTCGAAAAGCACACAGTCAACTTTTTATAATAAATATTTTAAATCGGTTATAAACAACGTAAATAACAAAGAGAAGAAATAACTTTTCAACTTCTTTTCTGACACTGCATAATTTGACTGGCAATGGTATGCGTGACTAAATTTAGAAAAAACTTATTTTTAAAATAACTGGTAAAGTATATCTAAATGATTAATTAAATGTTATTTTTAGACAGCTATCGATTACCCATTAACGAGATGCGAGGTGGGACCACTCCGCGGAAGCGATCGGTGGCGACGATGGATGCACAATCGTTACGCTCCGAGTCTCATGTGCCGCCCCCAACTAGTCCTGAAGACAATGCCAGATTGTCTCTGTGAGTATTATTTACTTTTGTGGCTTTAAAATCAACTTATAAATATTTAAAAAAATGTGGCGCTAGACCTCTATATATTAGCGTAATAAGAAGTGTGTTAAAAAATCAATCATTTCATTTCAAAAGAAAGATTTATTGAATAGGTACGTCGTTTTATTAAAAATGTTTTTCAGCGAGTCTCATATTATCAAAACTTACACGCTTATATCACGATTTTTATTTTAACAAAGACTTTACTTTGTACATTCGTAGTCTCTATCATTTTTTCCTCTGTTTCAGAGAATACCTAACTCTTATACTGAGCTGTATGTATGCAGTATTATTGGTTACTCTCGGCCTAATAATATATGTTTCAGACCCGTTTGTGGATATGTCACCGTCATTGGTAATATAATAATTTAAATATTTTTATTTTTATTTATTATTTAACTCTACATTATTTACTAACAAATTTATTTTATTTTAGGCATATTCTATTACCCTTTTGGGTGTAGGATTTTTATTTCAATTCTACCTTTTCTTCGACATCAATAGATATAAAGCGGTAGCTTTAAAAAACCAGAAAACGAAAGAGAAGCATATGGAAAAGTTTTCGGAGTTCTTTCGAAAACAAGAGGTATGTATTTTTTTATATATTCATTTGTACTAACCATAATACGATATATAACATTAAAGTTTTTATAACATATATGACGTGATCTATATTTATTTTAGATAGAATATGGCAATGACCTGGGTTCGCCCACGATACCTAACCCAGGTGAACGAACTCCTGAAAGTCGGCCCGCTGACCTGCCTTCTCCGATCCTTGTGCCTTTACAACATGATTACTGTTTTAGTCATGGAAGACATTCGGGAAGTTTCTACCTTAAGTTAGGAGCAGCTGGTAATTTTTTAATGTTTTATTTGTTAATTATTATTGAATTCAGTAGTCCTGTAAATCAATTTGTTTTGAAAAGTTCTCTGTTCACTTAAATGGTAATGTGTTGTAGATTTAAAGCAATAATGATATTTAGATAGACGAAAGAACAACATAATTTTTTTTTATCGCGAATACAATAGATAACGGTAGGAATTGTTTATTTATAAAAAAGAGTAATACTACACCTACAACCTATACAACTTTAGCGAATTAATGGACATTTGAATTGTTTTTCAATTGTGTCAAATGAACCAACCACACTCTACATAAGTAGAGTTAGATTAAGTCTATAAACATATTTCTCATTTTACCATATCACTGCATAATAATTATTACAGCTTTTGCATTAGGACATTTAGTGCATTCTGTGCTCCTTATTTCGGTGCAAGTCAGTTACTTTTACGACGATACCATCGCCAACGATGATTGTATCGACATACTACAAGTTACGTTTGATGTACTGCAACCTTTGTACTGTTTTGTACAGCTTTTCTTTATATTCAAATACTGCAACGTACTGATATTGAAGAACCAGGTAAGACATACTTTTTACATACTTCTACATACAGTATATTATTGATCGAATAAAGATAAAATCCAGTACTGCATTGATTACGAACAGAATTTCTATTCGTAATGCATGTTTTTGAACTTTGATAAAATCACTTTATAATATTATCTACTTCATTGTTAATTAATCTAGAACATTTATTTATCTAGCAGTGATTTTAAATTCATTTTATTAAGTACCCCAGTTCCAGTTTCCCAGTTTTGAGTTTATCCATATAAAAATCTAATCTTTCTTTATTTAAAAGAATCAACATCAAAATCTAATCTATGTAGACAATTCAACCTAAATATTTATATAAAAAAATATGTTTTATTTACATCTTATTACCCTACAACCCAACGAAATTTGGACCGATTTTGATTTATGAGGTGTCTTGGCAATCACCAGAATCGTGGTAGTGACATAGGTCCTAGGTCACATAAATTAGCAGTCGGGTTTTTTGTTTTAATAATAATTCTTGCTACTTATGTACAAATATGTCATCGATATTTGTTACCGTTAGGCCGTGTACGCACTGCGGATATTTTCCGCGCGAATTTTTACCCGCAATTCTGTAACACATTGAATACAATGAGAGTATCCGCACTTGCGGAATAATATCCGCGCGGAAAATAATTCGATAATTAGAAGTCACAAATCTGTGATTTGGTACAGATTTCGCGCGATTTTTTTCCGCGCGGATATTTTGTGCAGTATGGAGTAGTATGACTGTGTTCGCACTGCGGAATAAAATCCGGAATAAAAACAATCGAATGATGTTTTACTCATCCTGTAATAACTGAAAAACTGTTTACTGTATTTTCGTAGGTCTTGATAATTTATGTAGAAAAATCCTTTCATTGGTCTCAAAGCTGTAAACGGGTGAATCCAGTGCTCATGGCTTCTTTCGATACGTCTGTTACGTCGCCGCCGTAGTAGCAAGTAAATCAAAATTGATCGGTTATCCATTTTAGACGTTCGTTTTGTACGGCGAACTGCATCGAACTGACAAATTCGGTAGCGGTATTTTATCCGCAGTGCATATAGGTGTAATTTTGACTGCGAAATAAAAATCGCGCGGATTTTATTCGCGCGGAAAATATCCGCAGTGCGGGCACGGCTTTACATCGAAGTTTATAGGAGTTTTTATCATTTTCAGGGTCTAGCTCATTTCGGATTTATGCATATGATCGGTAGTAGCTTATGTTTCTGGATTTACAACATTATTCGAGAAACAATTTTAGCCTTAACTATTTATGCAAATAAGACATACGGAAATCGCACTGAGACAGATACTACAGGTATTTTTTTAATTTTAATATTATTATTAATTTTAAGTTAAATCTGCTATATAGGTATGCTGTTGTCAAATATTTCAAAGTTATACGTTACTGGTAGGTAAATATGTTTTTGTCGAATATTATTTTATCATTTCGTAGACTATCATTATTACCTACATTATTGGAAAGAAAGTAAAACTTTATAAATATAAATTTATAAAGAATAGAAAAAATTCGATCACGAGGCGGGACTCGAACCCGCATCCTTCGCGCCATTCCGGGGCGGATGCCTCACCAACTCAGCCACTCGTGACCCGCCCGAGTGATCGAATTTATTCTATTCTTTCAGTTTTTATGTGTCTGAAGGGACACACCGCGCGCCATCTATTGAGATGATTAACAACCATTTCAACCAATATGAAGCACTTTTCAGTGAATACAATATTGTAACGATGGAACACGACCTTTTTTGTTGAATTTATATTTTTGGTTTTATGGCATTCAAATGCTTTATAAATATAAATTTATAAAGAATAGAAAAAATTCGATCACGAGGCGGGACTCGAACCCGCATCCTTCGCGCCATTCCGGGGCGGATGCCTCACCAACTCAGCCACTCGTGACCCGCCCGAGTGATCGAATTTATTCTATTCTTTCAGTTTTTATGTGTCTGAAGGGACACACCGCGCGCCATCTATTGAGATGATTAACAACCATTTCAACCAATATGAAGCACTTTTCAGTGAATACAATATTGTAACGATGGAACACGACCTTTTTTGTTGAATTTATATTTTTGGTTTTATGGCATTCAAATGCTTTATAAATATAAATTTATAAAGAATAGAAAAAATTCGATCACGAGGCGGGACTCGAACCCGCATCCTTCGCGCCATTCCGGGGCGGATGCCTCACCAACTCAGCCACTCGTGACCCGCCCGAGTGATCGAATTTATTCTATTCTTTCAGTTTTTATGTGTCTGAAGGGACACACCGCGCGCCATCTATTGAGATGATTAACAACCATTTCAACCAATATGAAGCACTTTTCAGTGAATACAATATTGTAACGATGGAACACGACCTTTTTTGTTGAATTTATATTTTTGGTTTTATGGCATTCAAATGCTTTATAAATATAAATTTATAAAGAATAGAAAAAATTCGATCACGAGGCGGGACTCGAACCCGCATCCTTCGCGCCATTCCGGGGCGGATGCCTCACCAACTCAGCCACTCGTGACCCGCCCGAGTGATCGAATTTATTCTATTCTTTCAGTTTTTATGTGTCTGAAGGGACACACCGCGCGCCATCTATTGAGATGATTAACAACCATTTCAACCAATATGAAGCACTTTTCAGTGAATACAATATTGTAACGATGGAACACGACCTTTTTTGTTGAATTTATATTTTTGGTTTTATGGCATTCAAATGCTTTATAAATATAAATTTATAAAGAATAGAAAAAATTCGATCACGAGGCGGGACTCGAACCCGCATCCTTCGCGCCATTCCGGGGCGGATGCCTCACCAACTCAGCCACTCGTGACCCGCCCGAGTGATCGAATTTATTCTATTCTTTCAGTTTTTATGTGTCTGAAGGGACACACCGCGCGCCATCTATTGAGATGATTAACAACCATTTCAACCAATATGAAGCACTTTTCAGTGAATACAATATTGTAACGATGGAACACGACCTTTTTTGTTGAATTTATATTTTTGGTTTTATGGCATTCAAATGCTTTATAAATATAAATTTATAAAGAATAGAAAAAATTCGATCACGAGGCGGGACTCGAACCCGCATCCTTCGCGCCATTCCGGGGCGGATGCCTCACCAACTCAGCCACTCGTGACCCGCCCGAGTGATCGAATTTATTCTATTCTTTCAGTTTTTATGTGTCTGAAGGGACACACCGCGCGCCATCTATTGAGATGATTAACAACCATTTCAACCAATATGAAGCACTTTTCAGTGAATACAATATTGTAACGATGGAACACGACCTTTTTTGTTGAATTTATATTTTTGGTTTTATGGCATTCAAATGCTTTATAAATATAAATTTATAAAGAATAGAAAAAATTCGATCACGAGGCGGGACTCGAACCCGCATCCTTCGCGCCATTCCGGGGCGGATGCCTCACCAACTCAGCCACTCGTGACCCGCCCGAGTGATCGAATTTATTCTATTCTTTCAGTTTTTATGTGTCTGAAGGGACACACCGCGCGCCATCTATTGAGATGATTAACAACCATTTCAACCAATATGAAGCACTTTTCAGTGAATACAATATTGTAACGATGGAACACGACCTTTTTTGTTGAATTTATATTTTTGGTTTTATGGCATTCAAATGCTTTATAAATATAAATTTATAAAGAATAGAAAAAATTCGATCACGAGGCGGGACTCGAACCCGCATCCTTCGCGCCATTCCGGGGCGGATGCCTCACCAACTCAGCCACTCGTGACCCGCCCGAGTGATCGAATTTATTCTATTCTTTCAGTTTTTATGTGTCTGAAGGGACACACCGCGCGCCATCTATTGAGATGATTAACAACCATTTCAACCAATATGAAGCACTTTTCAGTGAATACAATATTGTAACGATGGAACACGACCTTTTTTGTTGAATTTATATTTTTGGTTTTATGGCATTCAAATGCTTTATAAATATAAATTTATAAAGAATAGAAAAAATTCGATCACGAGGCGGGACTCGAACCCGCATCCTTCGCGCATTTTTTCTATTCTTTATAAATTTATATTTATAAAGCATTTGAATGCCATAAAACCAAAAATATAAATTCAACAAAAAAGGTCGTGTTCCATCGTTACAATATTGTATTCACTGAAAAGTGCTTCATATTGGTTGAAATGGTTGTTAATCATCTCAATAGATGGCGCGCGGTGTGTCCCTTCAGACACATAAAAACTGAAAGAATAGAATAAATTCGATCACTCGGGCGGGTCACGAGTGGCTGAGTTGGTGAGGCATCCGCCCCGGAATGGCGCGAAGGATGCGGGTTCGAGTCCCGCCTCGTGATCGAATTTTTTCTATTCTTTATAAATTTATATTTATAAAGCATTTGAATGCCATAAAACCAAAAATATAAATTCAACAAAAAAGGTCGTGTTCCATCGTTACAATATTGTATTCACTGAAAAGTGCTTCATATTGGTTGAAATGGTTGTTAATCATCTCAATAGATGGCGCGCGGTGTGTCCCTTCAGACACATAAAAACTGAAAGAATAGAATAAATTCGATCACTCGGGCGGGTCACGAGTGGCTGAGTTGGTGAGGCATCCGCCCCGGAATGGCGCGAAGGATGCGGGTTCGAGTCCCGCCTCGTGATCGAATTTTTTCTATTCTTTATAAATTTATATTTATAAAGCATTTGAATGCCATAAAACCAAAAATATAAATTCAACAAAAAAGGTCGTGTTCCATCGTTACAATATTGTATTCACTGAAAAGTGCTTCATATTGGTTGAAATGGTTGTTAATCATCTCAATAGATGGCGCGCGGTGTGTCCCTTCAGACACATAAAAACTGAAAGAATAGAATAAATTCGATCACTCGGGCGGGTCACGAGTGGCTGAGTTGGTGAGGCATCCGCCCCGGAATGGCGCGAAGGATGCGGGTTCGAGTCCCGCCTCGTGATCGAATTTTTTCTATTCTTTATAAATTTATATTTATAAAGCATTTGAATGCCATAAAACCAAAAATATAAATTCAACAAAAAAGGTCGTGTTCCATCGTTACAATATTGTATTCACTGAAAAGTGCTTCATATTGGTTGAAATGGTTGTTAATCATCTCAATAGATGGCGCGCGGTGTGTCCCTTCAGACACATAAAAACTGAAAGAATAGAATAAATTCGATCACTCGGGCGGGTCACGAGTGGCTGAGTTGGTGAGGCATCCGCCCCGGAATGGCGCGAAGGATGCGGGTTCGAGTCCCGCCTCGTGATCGAATTTTTTCTATTCTTTATAAATTTATATTTATAAAGCATTTGAATGCCATAAAACCAAAAATATAAATTCAACAAAAAAGGTCGTGTTCCATCGTTACAATATTGTATTCACTGAAAAGTGCCTCACCAACTCAGCCACTCGTGACCCGCCCGAGTGATCGAATTTATTCTATTCTTTCAGTTTTTATGTGTCTGAAGGGACACACCGCGCGCCATCTATTGAGATGATTAACAACCATTTCAACCAATATGAAGCACTTTTCAGTGAATACAATATTGTAACGATGGAACACGACCTTTTTTGTTGAATTTATATTTTTGGTTTTATGGCATTCAAATGCTTTATAAATATAAATTTATAAAGAATAGAAAAAATTCGATCACGAGGCGGGACTCGAACCCGCATCCTTCGCGCCATTCCGGGGCGGATGCCTCACCAACTCAGCCACTCGTGACCCGCCCGAGTGATCGAATTTATTCTATTCTTTCAGTTTTTATGTGTCTGAAGGGACACACCGCGCGCCATCTATTGAGATGATTAACAACCATTTCAACCAATATGAAGCACTTTTCAGTGAATACAATATTGTAACGATGGAACACGACCTTTTTTGTTGAATTTATATTTTTGGTTTTATGGCATTCAAATGCTTTATAAATATAAATTTATAAAGAATAGAAAAAATTCGATCACGAGGCGGGACTCGAACCCGCATCCTTCGCGCCATTCCGGGGCGGATGCCTCACCAACTCAGCCACTCGTGACCCGCCCGAGTGATCGAATTTATTCTATTCTTTCAGTTTTTATGTGTCTGAAGGGACACACCGCGCGCCATCTATTGAGATGATTAACAACCATTTCAACCAATATGAAGCACTTTTCAGTGAATACAATATTGTAACGATGGAACACGACCTTTTTTGTTGAATTTATATTTTTGGTTTTATGGCATTCAAATGCTTTATAAATATAAATTTATAAAGAATAGAAAAAATTCGATCACGAGGCGGGACTCGAACCCGCATCCTTCGCGCCATTCCGGGGCGGATGCCTCACCAACTCAGCCACTCGTGACCCGCCCGAGTGATCGAATTTATTCTATTCTTTCAGTTTTTATGTGTCTGAAGGGACACACCGCGCGCCATCTATTGAGATGATTAACAACCATTTCAACCAATATGAAGCACTTTTCAGTGAATACAATATTGTAACGATGGAACACGACCTTTTTTGTTGAATTTATATTTTTGGTTTTATGGCATTCAAATGCTTTATAAATATAAATTTATAAAGAATAGAAAAAATGCGCGAAGGATGCGGGTTCGAGTCCCGCCTCGTGATCGAATTTTTTCTATTCTTTATAAATTTATATTTATAAAGCATTTGAATGCCATAAAACCAAAAATATAAATTCAACAAAAAAGGTCGTGTTCCATCGTTACAATATTGTATTCACTGAAAAGTGCTTCATATTGGTTGAAATGGTTGTTAATCATCTCAATAGATGGCGCGCGGTGTGTCCCTTCAGACACATAAAAACTGAAAGAATAGAATAAATTCGATCACTCGGGCGGGTCACGAGTGGCTGAGTTGGTGAGGCATCCGCCCCGGAATGGCGCGAAGGATGCGGGTTCGAGTCCCGCCTCGTGATCGAATTTTTTCTATTCTTTATAAATTTATATTTATAAAGCATTTGAATGCCATAAAACCAAAAATATAAATTCAACAAAAAAGGTCGTGTTCCATCGTTACAATATTGTATTCACTGAAAAGTGCTTCATATTGGTTGAAATGGTTGTTAATCATCTCAATAGATGGCGCGCGGTGTGTCCCTTCAGACACATAAAAACTGAAAGAATAGAATAAATTCGATCACTCGGGCGGGTCACGAGTGGCTGAGTTGGTGAGGCATCCGCCCCGGAATGGCGCGAAGGATGCGGGTTCGAGTCCCGCCTCGTGATCGAATTTTTTCTATTCTTTATAAATTTATATTTATAAAGCATTTGAATGCCATAAAACCAAAAATATAAATTCAACAAAAAAGGTCGTGTTCCATCGTTACAATATTGTATTCACTGAAAAGTGCTTCATATTGGTTGAAATGGTTGTTAATCATCTCAATAGATGGCGCGCGGTGTGTCCCTTCAGACACATAAAAACTGAAAGAATAGAATAAATTCGATCACTCGGGCGGGTCACGAGTGGCTGAGTTGGTGAGGCATCCGCCCCGGAATGGCGCGAAGGATGCGGGTTCGAGTCCCGCCTCGTGATCGAATTTTTTCTATTCTTTATAAATTTATATTTATAAAGCATTTGAATGCCATAAAACCAAAAATATAAATTCAACAAAAAAGGTCGTGTTCCATCGTTACAATATTGTATTCACTGAAAAGTGCTTCATATTGGTTGAAATGGTTGTTAATCATCTCAATAGATGGCGCGCGGTGTGTCCCTTCAGACATATAAAAACTGAAAGAATAGAATAAATTCGATCACTCGGGCGGGTCACGAGTGGCTGAGTTGGTGAGGCATCCGCCCCGGAATGGCGCGAAGGATGCGGGTTCGAGTCCCGCCTCGTGATCGAATTTTTTCTATTCTTTATAAATTTATATTTATAAAGCATTTGAATGCCATAAAACCAAAAATATAAATTCAACAAAAAAGGTCGTGTTCCATCGTTACAATATTGTATTCACTGAAAAGTGCTTCATATTGGTTGAAATGGTTGTTAATCATCTCAATAGATGGCGCGCGGTGTGTCCCTTCAGACACATAAAAACTGAAAGAATAGAATAAATTCGATCACTCGGGCGGGTCACGAGTGGCTGAGTTGGTGAGGCATCCGCCCCGGAATGGCGCGAAGGATGCGGGTTCGAGTCCCGCCTCGTGATCGAATTTTTTCTATTCTTTATAAATTTATATTTATAAAGCATTTGAATGCCATAAAACCAAAAATATAAATTCAAGTAAAACTTATTTCGATTCAGAAGTTATGCAATAGAATAGAACAATATTTACATGAGAATGCGATGAAAAATTAATTTTATCGTTATTTTCCCATTTCATTATCAAGTACCTATTTAGAAATAGTTAATTTATCATAATTAAGTGGTTGTATTCGATATATTTGATAAGATCTAAAGATTAATAAATGTCAATACTGATAATGCGCATAGAAAAATTCGTCACTGTTCGGCAACTGTCATATTCCCCGAGCCTCCGAAGATGATATGTATATAGAGTGGTTAAATGTATTTTCTTCATGCATAGTTTATTAGAATTATGAGTTTTATTGTGATTTTATGGTAAAAGAGATAAGTAACGAAATTTGTTTCGATAATTCAATGTAAGTTAATAGCGAGGATAAACCACACGATTGCGAATATATATATATTTGTTGTATTGATTTACTCGGAAAATTCTATACTTAGAACTATTAAAGTGTCTTACTGAAGCTGGCGTAATGATGGATGTATGGAAGGTTAAAATAAGACAAAGTTTATATTTAAAAAAATGATTTTCAAACACTGGTTTACATTTAAATTGTAGAAATCTAAACTTTCATTAATAAGATTAATTTTCACTTTCCCCACTGCTATCTGCTATCTGTGTAAAATTGTAAATAATCATTTTATCGGAAAATTCAACTTTGAAACAAAACTAAGAAGGGTATGTAACAGCAGCTCTATATAATTCCATAAAGAGATAATACGTGCGGTCACCACCAATATATAAAGACGACTGACGGATTTTTGAATTTTTTGACTGACAGGCTACCGTCACCTATCGCCTGAATTGTTTTCGATTGTGTATGACTCTGAATTGACTCCTATTTCTTTTGAACAAGGTGCAAGATGCAAGTGCATTGTTTAGGGTACTTACGATTCAATGATTCGGGGTGATTCGGGTGTTTCTGGAAATACGATAATTAGCGAAGATCTGCATGCGCATTATTAATTTTGGAGTACTGTATAAGTCAATTACTTTGCTGCAAAATCATTGATTTATGAGTGATTTTTTATTTGTATTTTTGTTTTATTTTACAGATGATGATATCTCCGCATTTCTTGATGTAAGTGGATTATATAACGAAAAATGTGTCGGCTCTCAAGTAATAACGACAATCATAGAAAATCTTTCGCCGTATCTATACCCATTTGGTGTTGAATTTAATATTCTGATTGGTGAGTAATTCATTGAGCCTAAAATTTCATGAAAAGTAGAAAAAAACGTACACATTTTCAAATAAATAATATTTTAATCATCGAAAGCCTTATGGTTAAGTGCCCTGTGCCACATTGATACCTACATAAACTAATTTATGAATTATTGTACTGGGTGTGAGTTATATTATGTAAATAAATTATCAAGTTTCCTTTATAATTCTTATATTTTTTTTAGTTGGAGTTTATTACATTATTTGGAGTAATATTGGAAATTGCGAAAATGTTGACGCCACCGATGGCAGTTCGAGCTTCGATGACTCTCAAACGATATGCAAGTAAGTACAAAAATATGTAGGTACATTATATTTCCAAAATATCGGTTGAATTATAAAATATAAGGTTTATAATTTAAGGTATACTCTGTTTGATCATGGGTACGAAAATTATAAATACTTTTATGCATCATAATTAATATGAATAGCCTGATTTGTGCGTTGTAGAGTTTGCGCTATTTTAATACCTAGTTTACAAGTTTACAGTACAGGAATACTGATAACAGTATTCCCTATTCATATGAGAATAAGCTTTTTTAAGTTCTATTAAATGATAATGGAGTCAGGCCGCTGGTGATTGGTCGTTGTGGAAATCTTTGGGGGAGGCCTATGTCCTACAGTGGACGTCCTGAAAGGCTGGAATGATGATGATGATGATTAAATGATAATTAGAATGAGAAACGTTTTTTTTTCTCAATATCAAAATTTCAACACAAATTGTCATATTGTTGGATAATAATGATATCGTTACTCTCATAATCATTTTTAAATTAATTACATTATTTATTTTCTAGAATACCAACGGCAAGCGAAGACAACGACTACACAAGCAATATTGTGATCTACGCAGATTGTCACGCTTCGAACAAGGGATTGTTCTTGGGCATGGTGCTAACTGTAGTTACCGTGGGTATTCTCATACTGGGCTTCGTGCTGGGCAATATTGGAGAGTAAGTAGATAGATTTACTAAAAACTTATTTTATTGTGATAATAAAAGTTATTATGATAAGCAGTTACATTAATTTATTTATAGATTCGCTTGAAGTGCAGGAAAATGTTTGTAATGTAGAGATATATTTTTTTTAATATTTCAAATGTTATTTTTAATTTCAAATTGGTAGATACGATGTATTTGTTCTTGTGAGTTCAAACAATTCCAAGTTGATAATTTGATTAAGTAGAATAATACGTTAAAAAATATACAATTGCCTAGTTTTAATGAACTGTAAATATGTAAACAAATTAAATTGAAAATGTTGACAAATGAGAATGTTTAGTAATGCGATTAGATTTAGATATTGCTTAAAGATAATTGCTAGAATTTATGTAAACAACAGCATAATAATCTAATCACATTTTCTACAGTTCCAACTACAGGGAAACCGGCTACGCGATCAGCAACTGGGCCATGTTAGCCATGCACATTCTCATGCTCATTGCAGTAGTAATAGCATATAACCAAACCAGAAAACTGGATATCAATGAGCATCCTATATCGCTGTTGGATGACATTCTGCTCTTTGTATGTTTGCCAGCGTTCTTCATGGAAACCGTATTGTCTATGGTCGCCACAATTAATACTTTAAATATTGTTAGAAGCATTGATTTTTCGGTTATGGTAAGTTCCTTTTATGATCTATGATCTCTTTATGAACTTTTTACTGAAATATTGAATTATACAACATTATAATAAAATTATATATAGAAATAAAACCTAAATGGAATCTAGAAAGCTTTATCTAAATTATAGGACGTATTGAAATTCTTAAACAAGAACCATTTATTTCCATCCGTCATTTTATTAGAGCTAGTCAGTATTGCAGGTTTAATATAGATGTACCATCGAATTAAAAATATACCGTAGTAAATATACGTAGGATGCATTGATCTCACATTTATTCAATAACTAGCTTTCCGCCCGCGGATTCGCCCGCGTTTTCAAAGAAAAACCCGCATAGTTCCCGTTCCCGTGGAATTTCCAGGACCCGTGGATTTAACCTATCCTGTGTGTTAATCCAAGTTACCCTCTATATGTGTGCTAAATTGCATTGTAATCGATTCTGTAGTATTTGCGTGAAAGAGTAACAAACATACACATACATATCCATCCTCACAAACTTTCGAATTTATAAACAGTAGTATTTGCGTGAAAGAGTAACAAACACACACATACACATCCTCACAAACTTTCGCATTTATAATATTAGTAGGATTAGTAGGAGTAGGATAGGATAGGACTAGTAGGAGTAGGATTTTCACATTTTTTCAGAATACATTTCTTTATGAATACACGTTTTCTAATCAGCAATGAAATACATATATGAAATAGAAGAAAATATCAATAGTATTTAGTACAATTTACTACATTTTCAGGTTATTCAAGTGTTGATTCAAACCCCATTAATAATGGACGCGCTACGGCGTTGCAGCAACAGCCGCAAATTGCGCAAGTCGAAGCCGGGTCGAGAAGTTCTCATGTTCCTGATTATTACCAACGTGGCGATGTGGATGATGTACACCTTCTCGTACAAATCACCGGAATCACTAGATGAAAGATATAAATACTATGGCAAAGTACTATGGAGTATCCTGGGACACGTGTCCCTACCGCTCATAATGTTCTATAGATTCCATTCTAGTGTATGCTTTGCAGATATTTGGAACGCTGCATACAAACCTGGTTCAGAACATTAAAAGAAAATTATAAGTTATGGTTTTTGTATAATGATATGTATATTTTAGTCAATTGAATACGCCGCTTATGTTTCATTACATATGATGCTGCAGGGACATTCCGTATCGGAATACGTGATCCGTTGATAGTATATTATTATTTATTTATTGCCGAGTATTTTTTTGTAAGATTTATCCAATATTTAATGTAAATATTATCCTGGAATTAGTTTTTAAGAGTTATTTTGTAAATAAAATATTGCCTAGTGTGTATGTAACTCTTCGATTTTATATTAGTTTAAGGAATTAGGAGGTGAAAAGATAATAATTATCGTAGATCTTAGTAGTACTAACAGCTAAGTTATGAAATCTAAACTTTTAAATTGTAAATAACTTAAAATACATTACATAAAACAAAAATAACTTATGAATATGGCTTGAATGATCGTGCAGGTAACATTTGTTACTAAAAACGTACAAAAAACTTGAATTCATTTAAAGATATTGTCTAACTCGTGCTGTTATATCATTCTTAGTCACTATTGACATACAAAAAATAAGTCTATATAAGCTTAAGAAAAATATAGTACGCTTTAAAAAATCACACATGCTACATTTTATTTATCCCAAATTCCCAATAACTCAATGTAAATCAACAACATCTAAACAGAGGTTGCATCTGCATAAACACACATATACCAAGGAACCTTAGCTGGCCAGCTAAGAGCCGGTTAATTAATGTTGGTGCCCTCTAATGCAATTATGGAATATTAGGTTAAGTACTCGGACGGCGGAGACGCACTTAGCACCGCATCCAAGATACAAACTAGTTACTGAACGTCTCTGGGCATGCAGCATTACCTATTATTATCTTACCTGAATATGGTGTGATGAGGTATTTTTCTTCACATAAATACCTTGTAGTAACGCTTAAACCTGTGCTTAAACCTTGATGTTTAAGTATAGTACTAAAGTATTATTCATTTGTTTTTTATTGCTTTGTATGTATTATGTCGCATATTTAAATGTATATTTCGCATACGTTGCCACAGTATGGTCTGTATTGAAAAGTTTCCAATTAATTATTTTTTTATTAAGTATTCTAAGTTTTTAGAAATCCGAAATGGGTCCTCATTTAGGTCCTAATCAAGACTCCAAACTTACATTCATATATAAACCATACGCTAGAATTTTTATATATCTAGTGTGTGGTGAATGCGTAGCGCGGATCTGCGCTCGGCTGGCCAATGCCACAGTTGTCTAATTGTTTCCGATCTCTGAATAACCACTGCGCTCAATTGACGAAATTTGAACACGTCAATGGCAACCGATAAAGGTATAACCAGTACCAAAGGTCCCCATTGTCCATGAATTTTGGTTGCTGGTTACTAAGTTGGCTACGAAATCTTAAAATTGATTACTCGGAGAGTTGGGGACACTGTCACGAATTTTAAAACAGTGAAAATATTTGTGCGTATTTGCCACAAAACAATATATTTACAAACTCTACATTTTCTTAACTAATAATTTAATTTCATATTACATATTTATATAATCTTTGTTGACGTGATAATGTAGTGAAAATAATAGGAATTAAATATAGTAATAAATAAGATAACCCATTACACTGGTCAACTTTGTATGAAATGAGCCTTGCCTTTTTTTGCACTAAACTTTTTCCTGCATACAATATCCAGCCTCTAACAATTGTTAGTCCGCGATATTTTATCTTCGCATAGCTCTTACTTAGACCTAGCCATTATACGACCTAGTCGAAACAATGTAAAATAACGAACATGCTTAAATTAATATTGAATCAGGGAACTGATGAATACCTTATAAATATTTTAATTAAAATGAAATTATTTACTAAATTTTTTTAAATCAAATTACATTATACAGTAACCACAACATTTAATAATGGAAATGTTTTTAAAACAACAGCTCAGGTGGCCTGGATCCATTAGCATGTCACTATAAAATTAATACGCAGTTTGTTTTTCGCGACACTTAAAACAGTATCCATTAATTGCATCATAAAAGCCATTCATGCATGTACTACATAGTAATTAGTTTACAGCGAACCTTTCAATAAAGTGGAGTTAATTTAACTTCACAATAATAAGCTTTGCTTTGAATATGACCTCCTGTATGGAGACTGTAGAGGTATGTAAAGGTTAAATTTTCTTTTACCATTATATTCTCTTATTCAACTTATGCCCTCATTTATTTAATTTATAAATATAACTTGGAATATTGATGTGTGCTATTTTCTCTTCAGATGTTTTGTTTACTGGAATAAAAGTAAGGTATCGATATTGCATTTATTTTATTGTGTCTTTTTATTCGCATTCACTATTATAATGGATGTGTTATTTCATTCAGAACCTAGAAATTATTTTTTTCAATAATAAATGTAGTCATTTTTCTTATAAACACGATTAACAACATTATTCAAAATCATAATACCATCCAATCCCATTGATGATTTTTTTATTAAATTACATATATTATAACAAAACAACAACATAGTGGCTACAAAGCTAGGCAACAAAGATGATTTATTAGAGCATGGTATATTCGGACACGGTTAGCGAGTCGGCGCCCGCGCACCGGAAGGGCGCGACGACACCGGACGTCCTCGGGACCCGTGACCCGACCAAACGCGGTTTGAAAGCGGTGACATACACACGTGATAATATAAAAAATATTTAATTTAATTAAATAATTTAACAAAATTACGGAAGTGGAGGATCTGTCTTCTGTATTGGCTGAAAAGTGTTCGTATTTAATGCAATTTTAAAACAAAATTGGCAAAAAACAATGCCTAGTAAGAAAAACAAGGAACTGTTTTAAAATATACCTTTAGTTTATTCTAGTGTTGTAATAGTTATTTCTTGATTGTCTTTATTACGGGCATAATTACGAAGTGCAAAATGTGTAAGAGCTCTCGATACACACTCCGTCTTGGCGATTGACGTGAAAAGGCAATTCGCCTTTCCTGT
This sequence comes from Colias behrii, assembly GCA_029959065.1. Classification (NCBI taxonomy): domain Eukaryota; kingdom Metazoa; phylum Arthropoda; class Insecta; order Lepidoptera; family Pieridae; genus Colias; species Colias behrii. Next base: position 5,842,641 of record JARWMC010000005.1, on the reverse strand, counting down.
TTTCTGCTTGAAAGGTATGGGATTTGTTTATTACTTATTTCAGAGAAACACAGTTTAGTAGTAACCTTAAATAATGTATTATAGCCCTTATCATTTGAATTATTTTATCCTTATAACAGCAGATAATAAACGCAGCAACTACATATTCAGTTTTAATTACTACAAATGCTTGAAACAAAGCAGGCAATTCAATAAGAAATACTAGAAATCTCTTTAATTACAATAAAATTTAGTGTTAAATATTAACTTAATAATAATTCTTTAATAGTTCTTTAACAGTCTATTGTGTCAAATAATCAACATACTTTTATTGGTCCATCGCCCCTTATTTATAAAATTTGTGATTTCACCGCAATAGATTCAATATATCAAACTGGCTCACTAAAAGCTAAAGGAAACTTTACCACAAAATCTAATATAGCGGATATTGAAGTGTTGCCTCTAAAGAAAACACCATAATAGCAAAAATTTTCCAAAATAAATATTACGAGCAACGTAACACTTTACATTGTAGAATTATATTTGAAAACAACAATTTCAGGGCAATAATGTACGCTTTGTATGTTAATAAAATTTATAGCCTTTTCAATGTATTTTACGATAACCTTTAGGTACCTGCGTAAAATAATTTAATATGTACAAATGTCATACGTACACGTCCCTTTCAAGTCGTGTTCACAAAATCCATTGAGCTCGAACAAACACTGTGATCATTTAACTAACAAAATTACTTAGGGAATGAACTTAAAAGGAGCACAGGCTATGCTTATAGTATCGTACGAGGAATAAGATGTGTCGTGGGCTCTACGTATGAGACCTTCCCCTTGACACCGTTTGGCCGTAAACGCTTATTTTATGTACTTACTCGTGTTTGTGGGAGACTCGCATGGGGTGTGAAATTAAGTTACGAACTGGCATTTTGGAAAACACTTCATTCTGCTAAATACAACAATGGAAAAACTTTTGTCACTTATTATGTTTTCGTAAACTATATATATTTCGTATACATATAAGTGTTATTGTACTACAACAACTTTACAGATTTCTTCATAATACGTTCTTATTTGGCTTTACATAATATTTTAATTGTATAAACAACTATGTTTTAAAATTTTTTATAAGTACTTTTCATTTGGCAGTATTTCTTGTGCAGTCTTATTTCCCTTTAAAAAAATCAATAAATAAATCAATTAATAATAAATATATTTTATTTTATTTTTTAATGAATTTACCTAAAAAACATGAGTTTGTTAAGCTTGAAGGTTTTATTAAGTATAGTTACTCCAGAATGACTCTTCGAGCTAGACGCTGATCAAAGACGCGACGCCGCTCGTCCGGAAAATTGCCCTTACCCAATGAATATTATTAAACTCTTCAATAGTTCCGTGTTACGTGTTGTTTATTCAAGGTACGAAAAACTTATACAATTCCCTCGAGCAGTAGCTAGACTCGGTGCAATTTACCTACGATATTGGTAAATAATTAAAAGAGAAGTAATTTTTAAAGTTTTTAGACTATACACATATTAATATTTTATAATCTTAATATGTTCAACTATAGTTACGAAATAATCGTATCTTTTATATCTATTTATTTGTATGTACAAGTTTAAATTGTCATAATTATGTAGAGTCGTAGATCTTTCGTAGCACGTAGCAGTTATAGCTGAGCTACGTAGTGTACACCAAAACTGTAACTATTTGAACGTAATCAAGTATGAAAATCGTAACCGAGCACGTCAAATGATTACACGAGTGTTAGTTACATTAGTACATGTTCGTCGCACGCGGCGGCATGCGCTTAATCCGGGAGTGGTATAGCGCGCCACGCTTCGCCGGCCATATTTAGAGATATGTGACGATCCAGCGGATGCCCAGTGAACCGAGAGAGGATGTGAGTTATTAAGTGGTACACTTTCAGGTGATCTCTCGAGTGAGAGAATCGCGCCCGGCCCCCGAACGACCCGGTTCCCACTGACAATCGCGGCGCTATAAAATTGTAGTTTGTCTCATTTTGATGTACACATTTGAGAACAAAAGAAGTAAAGTATAACATTTAAAAAAACTGTTTTCAAAATCCTATTTTTATTGTAAGTACATATTTTTGTTAATTGAATAAGAACTACTTATACATTTCTTTCTTCACGATTTTTTTATTTATAATATTTATTTTATAATAACCTAACGATTTGCTGTAAATTTTGATTCTCTTAAAACAAGACAAAATACAGTTATTAATACAAATACTGAGAACTAAATATAAATTATATTTAAATGAGTATATCGCTTCCTAGTATGTATTACATTTAATTAGAGTATTGATCACAATACGCCACATCCATGTAATTGAAAGAGATCGAATTGTGTTTATTCGCGTCCCGTGCTCGGCTCATCCATTCGTGTCGCCCCTCTGATGTTATTCACATCATATCAAACGTTTAGAGAGCATTAAACTGATTCTGTCTATAGCTATGAGTTTACCTGTTGAACACCAATAATCCATAAATGGATTACATATACGTGTTAAGCAGATGACACAACTTTCAATAATTATCGTATCATCGAATAATCGAACAAAACTAATCATAATTACTGACATTATTGAGTAATCTCATTGAATTTTATATGTAATACAGATATTGTTTCAAATGGGATATATTTTACAATAATAAAAAGTTTTGTAAGCATCATCGGTTTTGTGAAAATATGTAATAAAATCTTTAAATTTTATTTTAAGTATTATTTTGCTGACAAAGATATGTAGTATTTAATAAGTATGTTGTAAACTGTGGCACAAACAACAAAGATGCTTAATATATATAAAGATATTAGCGATAAAACCGTTGAAGAAACGCTGTGAATATTCAGTACAAAATATTATATTCGTACAGTCGATGTCTCAATTGAATCAGTGTTTGAATTGACTTAATAAAGTGTGTTTGCTGCCACTTAATGACCACTAAATGGATTTCAGCGCATCAGTATTGCGTTAAAGCTAGTGAAAATTAATTAGTCACATCGTTGTCACAAAGCTTATGTGTATCGGAGGCTGCAGCGGAACTAGGCTTCATTGGCCTTTAAATCAATATCCTGTGGGCCGTGGGCGCGGCTGAAACTCGCCTCCATTTGAATAAAACTACGTTAACTATGTCCTCAAGGTACTGATATTATGTCCTCCAATACTAATGCGGTTAGCAATAAAAGCGAATGGTAACTGTCTCTTATTTAGCCTCATATCATAGGTTAGTCTATGATATTCATAGGACAGGTTATTGTTGAAAAATATTTTGTATTCTTGTAGAATTAAAATGCATCGATAGGTATTAAGTAAAGAAATATTTGCAATGTATTCAGACGTTACCAAAACGTAACAAAGGTTCGTAGATTGAGTTCTGTAGATGAACTAATACAATATGTTTTATTATTATAACGTCATTTACATTTTTCAGTTTACTTCACATGAAAAATCTACGACTTTTCCCAATTATCGCGCAGTAACTAAACTCTAATGTCGCTATTTTACGCTAACTGAACAAACATTTTCATCACCTGTGCCAAATTCTACGCGATATTAATAAACCAGATATTTTCAGTGACAACAAGCTAATATTTAATCTTGATTATTGAAAAATTATGTTGGTCCTTCATTTTACATACCCACCAAAATTTACATTTTGTTAAGTTATAGAACATTTGGAAGAAATATTCCACTTATTAAGAAGCAGTCTATATACCTATTGGTCTATATCCGTGAATATCATGTACCAACTATCGGAGTTTCATTAAAAGTTTGATGCTGAACTGAAAAGATTTTAATACTAATACATATAACGACTGAATTTTCGTAGTGCTTAAACTGTAAAATGAGCGAACTGAAAAATTACCTCAAACTTTTTTTGCCTGGCCTTCGATTAACTTAGTTAACAGTAAAAAGTTGAGTTGAGGCCAATTATCAGATATAATTAGTCAATATCAATTTATTTGAGTTCATTATTTAATTCATATCAGCATAGATATCATAAACAAAAATTCAAAGTTAAGACTCTCTATTAGTCTACCTAAAAATATCTGTAGACTTGGCCACGAAAAATCTCCCACTTTGAAACTGATTAAATTGTATTAAAGACAAAAATAATGACCTCATAATAGCTTTCTCTAGACCATAAATAAGAAAGGGAAAAGTGTGAAAAGCATAAGACGTGAGAGCATATGTCGGTGTAATGAAGATTTGAGGATAATCGAAAGAGCGAGCCCCGCAGACGATTTATTTGCGGCGCGACCGGTCGGATAATAATGCCTTTAACGGCGCTTCCGGGCGCAAGAGACGCGTTTCATAATATTCTTATACTGGCCTCTCATTCTATTTCAGTGACAAATATTTCATGATGCTCGTGCTAATTGATTTTATACAGGGTGCTTTTTAATGTCAAAAGGAGGTTATACGTTTTTTGTACTTGTGAATAAATACAATTTTCAGGGATATTGATGAATGAACTCTTTTGGTTTTTGTTTTTAACGAATGCAACATGTATAGGGTTTTAGTAGTAGAGCAGTTCTGCTATTGTATTAATTATTAAATTACATAATTTATTTGAAATACATTTCATAACATATAGTATGTTTTGTTAATTTAGAAGAAATAGTAAATTCAAAATTGTAGATGATTTTTTTTTTACTTCTCTTGAAGTAAAATTTTTTATACTATAACGTGGATAACCAAAAAACCATAATTATGATTATTTGAAAACACATCCTAAAGAACTACAGAGAAAATAAAATCAATGAAAGCAAGAAACTCTAGCTTCAGTGAACGAGGCACGACCGGTTATCGTAGTACGCCTCCAAGTCATGCTGTTTGCCTGTTGATAGAGTTCAGCTTTCCTCTTAAGTGTTTTTAGAGGCAGTAAAACCAGGTATATGTTCCCAAAAGCCATAAGTTTAAAGTAATGTTAATAAACAAAAGTAGTATTGGACTTCAAGTGCACTTATTTTCAGCATAATTTTTCATTATGTTGTAACTACGTTTTAATATTATTAATTAGAAGAGAAATTAATTAATAGTATGGATTATACTCCCTCAAAAAACAACCAACTAAAATTCAAAAAAACATCGCGTATACAATGCATTTTGTTCCCGTAAGTTTGAAAGTGTGTCAACTCTGTTATGTCTCGTGAAGCGCGTCAATAAACATGACAAAATAGGCCCATAATAAATATGGAATAGGGTTTCCAATCAAGTCTTCGCACCCCCCGCTTTGCGCCCACCTTGTTCTGTAGAGCTTTGAAGATAATAAACGTTTCAAGATTTTTATATACCTAATAATAATTTAGAAATCTCGGTGTGGTTTCAAATACCAAAATATCATACATATCATGATTTATTTTCAATTGAACATGATCAAATCAAATTAATCACACATCTTTGAATGGAATACGTTGTAGGTACATCAGTGGTATATGGATACCGTTCCCGGATATCAAATTCCTCGATGACAAGAAATAAATACCATACGTATACACGATACGTACTATAAATGAAATAAATGATAAAGAAGAACATTTCTTATCGAAATTTCACCTTACTCTCTAACTACTCGTATCTGTAGTCAATGTTAATATAGGTAGCTGAAAAAAACATTCTTCTGAAATGCACTTTTAAATACACATATCACAGGAAAACATGAAAGGAACTCTCTAAAACCACCTAAAACACTAACAAGAAGACTACCCACAACGTATAAAAATATTTTTATTTGTAGTACTTTTAAATATTGAGATAGATTAATTAATTGAGAAAAGAAATACCTCGTCTAAATGTTTGTAAGGCTGTGAAGACGCGACGGGCCGGGCGGATTTCTATCCGCATAATACACAACAGCGACGCCTTTGGGACAAATTTTTAAATTGCTTATAACTGAGACGTCTAATCGCATCTAATCGTTGTTATTTTACATAATCTAATATGGAATCAATTAATGACGTTTATACATTGATTTATACTGCGTGTGTTGGATACAATGTATAAATTTATTTTTAAAACATTGCAGTATTTTTAAATATTTTTCCTTATATATGTAAGTATGTAACTTACATAATAATCTTTATTGGACAGTAATACAATTAATTAATAGTTCGATTCTATACGGTTATAACTTATTAGCTTTCCTTTTTTTTAATTTTCAAAATTTCTTGAAATAAATATACTAAGTAATACATGTTTTCTATTGAAGAAAAACCTTCCCGATGCTGAAGGAAAATTCGCCAGAATTTATTACAATTTTAATTGTGTTGTTCGTTATAAAGAGCTAGGATCAAAGGTGCTAGTTGAATGAAAATATATTTGACATTGCTGTAATTTATTGCCAATACCTGCATGGAAATATTAACACTTTTTACTTAAAATCTACGTACTTAAAATAAATTTAATGAAAAATATAATTTAAATGTTATTTTAAACTAAATATATATACTTTTGCTAAAGACATATTCTGACATATTTTTGTAAATGAAAATAATGTTAAAAAATAATAGTAAAATTTTGGTAATTTGATAAAGTATAAGGTTTTAAGAGTGTAACAAACAAAACTATTAGCTACTCTACGAAAATGTTTACTGTGCGTAGGAAAAGGCATAATTTATATTGAAAAATAACTAATTATTATTACAATATATAACATATATTACAATATATAATATTTCGCTCTTTTTAGTCTATATCAATGATCTCACTAATTTAAGTATAATAAATGGAAAAATCTACTCTTACGCAGATGATACGGCGATAGTGTTTAGTGGGTATTCATGGCTTTCTGTATTTAACGCGGCACAGATAGGTATTTCGAAAATTTCTGATTGGTTAATAAGTAATCTCCTCACTTTGAACATTAAAAAAACTAACTACATATGCTTCTCAATTAATAATAAAACACAACCTAATCCTAATCTTAACCTTAAGCTCCACGAATGCGACGGAACTGATAATTTAAATTGCACTTGCGACACTATTGAAAAAGTTTTTACTACAAAATATCACGGGATCATACTTGATCACCGCTTATCTTGGCATTCACACATTGATTATATGAACGAAAGAGCACGGAAACTAATCTGGATTTTTAAATCTTTGAGACATGTAACTTCACATAAGCTTAGGAATCAAATATACAAGTCCTTAGTTCAATCAATCTTAGCATATTGTATTCCTATCTGGGGGGGAGCTAACAAATCTAAATTCATAGAAATGGAGCGTGTGCATAGGTGTCTTCTGAAAGTCATGTATCAAAAACCTCGCCGGTTTCCAACGACAGATCTGTATAAACTATGTGATATTCTATCAGTCAGACAACTATACATCTTACTTATTGCAATAAAAACACACAAAAAAACACCATTTATTTATACCACAGTGGAGGGAAGAAGAAGGAAGGAGGTAATTAAAACTCGTTGTACCAAAACACACACACACAATCATACACTCCACACTTAACTATAATATTTAGTTATAAACAGTTTATTTTTTTCATGTAGATAACCTATTTTAAGCTAAGGAAGAGCGGGTCCTCCTGACACAGGTTTTATCTTAAACTTACTAGGAGGGCCCTACTACTCCAAATTGTGTAAAATTTAGAAAGGAAATAAACGATTTTTATTTTTATTTTTTTTTTTTTTTATTTTAATATATACCTTGTAAACTCTTCAAATTTTATAAATAAGTACAAACAAAATAACGTGACTTGAGATAAAAATAAAACATTATAAACGTGATCTTCTTTACACGTTCCCTACCACCACCTACTTAAGATCCAATTAAAAATATTCGCAATATTAACAATATTAGGTGTACAATATTTTCAAACATGTTGTGGGTTCTTTTGATGTATAATCCCATTGCTACAGAACCCACACCAAGCGACTTATAAAGGAAAGATTTTTGTTAAATATATATCGGGAACAATCGTGGGTATAAAGAAATCTTCATACAACAACAAAACATTGCAAATCAGTTCGACGTTACCTGTGGACTTACTCCAGACTCATATTGCTTCCAAACAACGAATTCATCTGAGTGAGCACAATATTTATTCGAGGGAATATATTTGAGATCATATTTACATAATTCAAGCGGCCGTCGGAATGATTCCGCACTAGTTCTGTATTACACAAAATGAACTTATCCCAAGATCCCACTTACAAATTGAACCTGCGGTGTTATTCTGAATCAACTTTTTACTAATAAATACAATAAAATAATACGTATAGAAAATTTGCCAAAGGTAATTACTTTCACATATTTTGAGTATAACAATTATTTTTAAATGCTTTTTTTATTTTCTTTTTCTCCAAATATTACGAGGGATTTCACTATAAAACTCGCATGATAATGAATCCAAAATATTCTTATGTGCATCTTCACACTGCCATATAATTTTTAAAAATGTTTAAAACATACAGATATTCATAAAATTACAAAAATGGAACCGTAAATATAATGAATGCATAGAATAAGCGCTTTTGGCCCATTGGGGCGTTCGGGGCCGTATGGAGCGCGCATACTAATTTGTGGTCGTTCGAGAAGCATTCAAATAGCAAGCAAACCAGGCTTACGGGGGATATGTGAGACGGGCTCCAAGATTTAGTTTACAACTTAGATTACGAATGCCGCCGCCGTGGTCAAGAATTAAACAAGTCTCTTATTGGGGCACACGTAACGCCCGCTGCCGAGCAATCAAATCGAGGGATTTCAATTACAAACTATATTGTACCTGTATTTTGTGGCGTAATCAAAGCGGATTATGAGCCGTTTCGATTTAATTTAACAATTTAATAAAATTTTACGACCTCTGTAATTTTACATCAAACTTTATGCACCACGATAGACCGCAATTAAAGCCAAAACAATACTTTTTAACATTTACAGTGATACGTTTTTCAATTAAAGCAAGAAAAGACGGAAAATCACCTCGGGCAATTAACAAAAATCCTATCCCGAGAATAAATTTGCACTTTAATCTTGGTCGACTCCTATAAACAAATAATTAGAATTGTAAATTAAGTAATTCATGATTAAGTAAATTCGCCCGTCTTTTTTAGGTGCGGAAATAATTTATGACCACGAATTTTTAATGGAAACGTAATATATTTAAAAGATTTGAATTAGTTCTTGATATTGTTAGAATTTGTAATGTATACTGTATGTATAAAGGAAGGTATAAACGTTGTTACATTTTATTATTTCTTTAATACTAGATATCGGTAGAATATGGTTGTTTACACAAAGGCCAGGAATATACAACCGTTTCTCCATGATAGCGGTAAGGATTAGATGAATTATTGAAGCTTATTGTATTAATCCGCCTTCTTGCTTGCTTTCGCTTAAAATATCCTTATAGTGTTCATAATATTATTCTAAAATAATGTAAGATAATTTTACGATAATATAATAATTAATTAAAGAAGCTTTTACGAGTAATCAATTACCTATAAAATCATACGAAAGAAGACGTATATTTTCCTCATCCATAGATAAATGTATCTCTCGAGTGAAGAAAGTAGTACCTGTTGAATGGCCCACGCCACGGCCTACATCCGCGCGGAAGCTAGAAGCTCGCTTATTTTCTTTTTATATGCATTTACGTTTCAGATTAAAATCGGCACCCCCACTACTGAAACACTCGGCTGAATCCGGAAGGCTTCGCTGCAATACACGTCGAATCATTGGTCAACAGCAAGGGGTGTGAGTGATGACGCGCTCGAGGTAAGTTTTCGCGTTGGAAAATCAGTTGCGATCCAGGGGTTGAGCAGAGAGGTCTCGTGCGCTTCCCCGAGCGGCCGCCCGCCTTACGTCGCCCGCCTCGAGGGTAAGTGAAATTTTATTCGATTAAAAAGCAATTTCTTTGGAGAAGTCGCGGGTCCACGATTAATAGCTACGAATTTGAACGTCGTTTATTGAGTGCGGCGCTTCTATTTCTCAGTGGAAGAGATACACAGGTAATTTTTTCAGAAGTGCAGTGATGGCGAAATTTTAGTTAAACTTGGTACGGCGCTTAAACTTCTACGTGTTAACTATCAGAACAATTTATTTTCAGCAATGATGTACATTAATTTCGATTAAAATATAAATTTAAGTCCTTCTGGTTGGAATCTTAAAGTTTTATGGAACTGCGTAAAGTTTTTTTTACTATTACAATTAAGTATAAACTTTTAAAACAAATATAAATCATAAAACTAAGGTAAGGTAATAATAAGGATATAGGTACATTAAATATTCTTAATTATGGTTGTAATTAATAGCAAATTAGGCAATTTATTAAAAGCAGATCTCGAGAATTAAATATAAGTAATCTTAGAACTAAAAATTAAATATGTAGAGAATTTTTGAGTTTCAAACAAAAATAACTAACCAGTTTTGTATAAAATTCACAAAATATTAAAAAAAATCAGCAAGTATATCCCGTATGAATTCGTGTAAAGAAATTTCTATTAATTAAAGTAGTATAAATTTTATATAATTTAAAATCAAATTTTATGTATGAATCTTTTTTAACTGCATATCAACATGTATATTGCTAAATATGAACATTAATTCTCATGCGAATTCTTGATTCATAAGAATTGAATCATCGTTGCCGATAGCCTTTAAATATAAACTTGTAAAACTAGTAACTTTTATAATTACAAAGATTATAAACACAAGAGTTTATTTAATAAAATTAGTTATATTAAAACCTACGCACACATAAAATATTCCGTAGACTAACTACAAACATATTTTTAGCCTGGCTTAGTATTTAGCTAAATACTTTCCATGCACAGAATGTCACTTCTAAAAACCTAGTTTTAACTTTTTTACTCATTCACAAGATCAGAGAGAGATAACAGATTCTGTAACAAAGGGAAATGGCTTTTACACACAGTCCAGTCATCTATTAATGGAACAGTGGTTCAGAATACCATTAAGCCACTCCAGTCCGTGTACAAACTAGCCCTCATTTTATTTTCACTCACTGAATATTACGCATTTAATAACATCAGCTTGTGCTTGCATATATTTCAAAAACAACTACGGCGTCCACCTAATTAACTTTGCTTGCCCGTAGATGTGCAATCTACACTACTTATGTATTGCGCTTAACCATGGCTTTACCTGTAATGAAAACGGCATGTCAAACATCGGGCACAAAGTAAAGATAACATTAGTCATATTTGATTTGTAAATCTCTATTTACTTTTAATGAGTTTTGACGATTGCGAGATTTCGTGTGGTTCGAAAGCAATCAAACTTTTTCGTAACGCAGGAACTTTGTAAAGTAGCCGCTTTACACTGAAATGAGGTAAAATTTTTATTAGTTTTAAAATTTATACGGGATTAGAGTTATTATATTGGTGTCTTGGCTGTGGCTGTTGAACTTCCTGATTATATTGAACGTCAACTAAGTAAAAAATAAATCGACTCTTTTCGTGCAAATAAAATTCGGTATTTTTATAAATGTTTTACAAAAGATAATTTTTATAGTATTAGTGGATTGTTATCCAGATCTTCTTATATAAAATGTGCTTTTAATTAATAATATTTTGCCGGATTAAAGTATTACAGATTAAAGCTCTCTCAGCTTGCGTGCTATTTAAGTTTGGTATTTTTATAAGATTTTGTATTTCAATTTTACAGTATCAGTGGAGAATAATAAAGTTATCATCAAAATTAAAGTGTAGGTACCATAATCAGAGATTTACGTTAGGAATTGAGGTTGCATTTGCGTACACTTAATTTTGTAAAAAGTAAATTCATTATTGAAAAAAGCTATAAATTACAACATTTATTTCCATAATTTTGAAGAAAACTCAATATGATACCAAAACATAAAAGCGCTTATTTTTCCTCGTAAAGTAAGTTTCGAGCTTAATAAGGAGTACAATCGTTCCCATTTGTTTTTAATTCAATCATAGTTCCATACTCTCTAGTTCTCAAAAAAAGCATTTTAAATTCTTTGAAATTGTCCAGAAATCGGTCGTATCTCTATTAACCACCTTCGTCTCCTCTGCAGTTTTTTCAAACGAATCATGACGTAGCCAACGATTAAGATTATAAGCGTATTTAACGTGAACGACAATGAATACATGATTGATTGCATTCGACCATTCAATGGGTATTATAGACACGTACCGGAGCCTCGGTTTCCGACGTGTTGACGTGAATGGTCCACGTCGGACCACACGTGCTACGTCCATCCATACAAGCCGATTTGATAACTTTACCATTTCACGATTCACACTTGAATATGCATTATTCATACATAGGCAAATCGGATGAATACTGCTTAAATGGTAACGCGTTTTTCACGTTTTAAGAATTGAATCTGAGCTTTCCATGTCGCATCGTAGTTTTTCATTGGTCAAAAGTTAACTTTATAAAATTGGCATTCACATTTCATACATTGTATTACTTTAAGTATTATTGAGTAAAAATGTACTAATTTCTGTAAAAATAATTAATATTTGATAAGGATTATTTCCTTATTTTTATAATAATCAATTAAATGAAATTAATTTATAGCTATATATTTGCATAAAATGTTACATAGAACATACGTTAAATAATATAATATCTTTTGCGAAAAATTATACAGATGAAAGAAGGATGCAATCTTTATTATATATTTTATTAAAATACATAATTATTTGCTCTATATTTACTTTTTATATTAAAGGTTATACCAAATCTGCTTTACGTTATATTCCAGATGTAATATTATTATAGTCCATTGAAATGTTACATTTTTTAGGCCTGACCTTGCGTTTTTTAGAGGACGCAATTTTATTTTTTTGATGTGTAGGGGGGGTCAGTGTGAAGCTAAAACCAAGTTTGTGGGGTCGCCACCCTTGTCCCATGGCCGCCATCTTGAAAATAGCGGTTGAAATGGTTTTAACGATATATCTCTTAAACTATTTATCTGATAATAAAACAATGTTAACATTATTTGTTGCAAATTAAATTCTCTACAACTTTCATTCAGTAACTTTTCGTCGTAGAACTATAAATAAAAAAGTTATAAGCGAAAATGTTCTGAAATTAGAGCTATTTATATTTTTCAATAAAACTTTTTTTTATCATTTTACGAAGAAATGATATAAGACTATTTTTGTAGATTGTTTTTCGAGGAACAACTTTTATATACAACATTTTTTCATTACGTCAATAGCTAAGGTTTTACAGCGCTCAGAAGTGAGTACTATTTTTCAGTAGTAACTATACATAATATATTGGCTATTGGCTCTTTTCCCAGACTCCACAACAGTGGAAGCACACTGCAGAACATTTCAGCCCTGCTTTTCGACGTAAAAAAAAACGCACTTCCAGACTCTACCTCCTGGGTGGTGGGGAAAAGGTTCAATAATTAATTATTAATAATATTGTAAAATTAATTATTAAAAATATTATAATAACAAAAATAAAATAATTACTGGTGACAAATTATTATTAGTACACACATAATATATCGTATTCTGTATAGTAAAGAGTACTTAAAATAGTACTCACTTCGGAGGGCTGTAAAACCTTAGCTATTTACTTAATGAAAAAATGTTGTAAATAAAAGTTGTTCTTCGAAAAACAATCTACAAAAATGGTCTGATATAATTTCTTCGTAAACTTATAAAAAAAAAGTTTTATTATCTCTAATTTCTGAACATTTTCGCTTATAACTTTTTTGTTTATAGTTCTACGACAAAAAGTTACTGAACCTAAGTTGTAGAGAATTTAATTTGCAACGAATAATGTTAACATTGTTTTATTATCAGATAAATAGTTTAAGAGATATATCTTAAAAACAATTTCAACCGCTATTTTCAAGATGGCGGCCGTGGGACAAGGGTGGCGACCCCACAAACTTGGTGATAGCTTCACACTGACCCCCCCTACACATCAAAAAAATAAAATTGCGTCCTCTAAAAAATGCAACCCCAAATGTAACTTTTCAATGAACTATTATCCAATATTATTTCTTGAAATAACTGTCAACGTAGAAAAACAAATACAGGGGTTCATACACATCAAACATTAGGATTTAGAGCTAATTATAATAGTTTGATAATAATTGATTTATACGGTTTCACGGGAAACGTAGATAATCAAAACAATGTTCAAACTTGAGAATACACAAACATAACTCCAATTAGAGAGGATTTACTATAATACGCCAAGATATTACGGAAACTTGATAGATTAGCAAAAACTTTATCAACAAGGAATTTACACGCATAAAAGTATTAAAATTGTATTTGAAATGAAATAGTTATAACTATTTTAGATAATGCTATCAGAAAGTTAGTATCATAGTTTGTTCTAAACTAGAGTAATGTCACAAGCTATGAGGTTAAGATGCGAGATAACAACCCTCTAGGTATGACGATTGTCGTTCGTACAAGTGCATAAAACGGGGAACTGATCCCAAGCTAATGATACGTGGTCGGGAGCGGCCGGCCTCGGTTCCATTTTATAAAGTCTGCAGACAAAATAACGATTATGAGCGTTCACGGGCGGCTTAATACCGACCGCTTTACTTTGAAAGTCTGCCACAATTACTTCTGGCATCGCTTAATAAGACTAAGAAATATCGGGATTTTTAACAAGCTGGGACGTGGGAGGTACTCGTACTACTCCCAGAAACTTGAAGACAAAAATAGTTGTGAAACTTTCGTTCACCGAGAACAAACTTTACTTTTGGTTTTACTGTTCAGCTGCGCTATATTAATACGCTGTTATTTTCACTTTAGACGTTTTAAAAGTATTGTAATTAGACCAAAGTAAACACAGAATTTTTTATGAGGAACTGATTTACAAAGTTTTGTTTACTACGCTTTTTTGGCATTTGGTGTACTATAACAGTCAATTGTTTTGTTATAATATATCAACAACGTTTGAACAATTACTTAATATTTAGTGTACTAGTTAAATGATTATTACAGTCCCGTCCGTGATACAAACCGTCAAAGCGGAGTCGTTAAAATTAAAGTAATAGTGGTATCGAAGATACGCTGATTGTCTCAAGACGATTCCTTCGGCTAACGAGCAGGGCAGGCGCCCCTTTGTATTGTTGTCACCGCAATCCTGCCGCTGATCCCCTTGCACCGGCTATGATTGTCTTAATATCCCTCGCTTCAAGACCCACTTACCTATTTTATTATCCCTCCTTTGATTTATAATACAATGTTGCAAATAAACTAGATAAGGCTTTCTATTAACAGTGAGAATAATTTAAAATAGAGACATTCCGGTTATGAATATTTAAGTAAAAGGACGCAATTTAAAAAAGTGGTTCTAATGAAATAATTAGAATTTTGATTTATTTACTTATTGTAAATAAATCAAAATTATAATCTCTAACTCCGAAATGGATACCCGTGTAAATTCATATTTTCAAATACCAATATATGTTTTATTTAAATATTCAGAATAAAGTTTCCTTAGACGGAAGTACCCGGTGCAATTTTCATTGTCCTCGAAGATCCGCTTTATTGTCTGCGAAACCAAATAACCTTCTTTTATAACTCAGTTTTATATCAGAAGATACTTATGGTAGCCGTTTATATAAGCAGTGTTTTATAAAAATTATTGCAATAAAATTACTTTTTAACGCGTTATGTTATTAAATTACATCGCTAACTACTATCTCGTGTACCTTATTAAAGTATATTATCACGGTAATAATTAACTATTATAATATGTTTAGAAAATCTATCTAGTAGATATTGTTTTTACTTATTATTTTAGGCGTATAATTTAAATATCAATATAAGTAGGTAATTATGAAATTATCAGACAGTTTCCTCAATATTTTATTAATACGTGAAATGGGCATTAAACTTTACCAATATACTAGTCTATCACTATAACCTATTGAACATAATGAAATAATTTTATTGCGCCTTTATGAGGACATTGTAAAATATCTATGAATAAATAAAAAACAAGTTATTATTTACATTCAACAACTACATGGACGGTGGACTAGAAAATTAAATGAGCCATATTGAGCGAGAATGTAACTGGCGGAAGTAATGTCAAAGCTTGGCTGTCCATAGACTAGAGAGTTAGAGACACATTGTGTTATTCTCACAGATCTAGCACTACTAGATTCCGAACATGCGTGGCCACCTCAGTGCATTTCGCTCTATCTTCGAGTGTTGCCATTTTATAAACATTCCTACATTTTAGGGAAAATTTTCATTAAAGATACGTCCTCAAATTCACTCTAACATTAATTATTTATTACAATTCAGTGTAATAAATAAATAATATTAGGTGAATTATTATATTAGGGGTGTAAGGGAGCACAACAACACCTCAGTGCTCCAAAAGTCAACCTCACCTTCACGTGGTGCATCCTGTTAATCAACGGACGAGGCTCTGACGACCGATTGATGGCGTTATAACCATCCAAAAAGTGGCATAGTTAAATAGGTTACGCCGGTAATGGGCAGCAGCATCACCGGTGAGAAAAGGCTATGCTCTGCGGTCGCCAACCCGCATGCCCAGCGTGGCGACTATGGGCATTTACCTCCAATGGCTTGTCAAATTCAACCACGGCCCCCAGTTCCCGGTAGTTCTACTATTCCCGGCTACGGCGGCGGTCGTGGTAACGGTAGAACAGGGGGTGCGAAGAATCCCCGGGCTACGGTAGGCCGCCAAATCCAACTGACCCTTGCAACGTATAACGGACGCACGCTACGGCTTGACGAACATCTAGTTCAGCTTGAAGAAGAGCTTAAACACATTAAGTGGCATATTCTTGGGCTATGTGAAATCCGAAGAGAGGGAGAGGATACCATAACACTTGAGTCGGGCCATCTAATGTACTACAGAGAAGGAGATCGTCGTTCCGAAGGTGGAATTGGGTTTTTGGTCAATAGAGTCCTCCTTGACAATATTGTAGAGATATCCAGTGTGTCATCTAGGGTAGCGTACCTGATAGTTAAGCTTACTAAGCGATATAGCCTTAAAGTTATACAGGTTTACGCACCGACATCGACATACTTGGATGAAGATGTTGAAAGCTTCTATGAAGACATCTCGAAGGCTCTACATAACACCAAGAAGGCCCACTTTAATGTTGTCATGGGTGATTTTAACGCAAAAGTGGGAGTACAAAATTGCAATGAATTTGCGATTGGGCCGCATGGTTTTGGATCTAGGAACCAAAGGGGCCATATGTTAGTCAACTTCCTAGAAAAAGAGGGACTATTCTTAATGAATTCCTTCTTCAAGAAGAAGACTCAAAGGAAGTGGACGTGGCAGAGCCCTGTTGGACAGACAAAAAATGAAATCGACTTCATCATAACAGACAAAAAGCGAATATTCAAGGATGTCTCTGTGATCACAAGGATTAAAACCGGCAGTGATCACAGGTATCTAAGAGGCTCTCTGAATATCAATTGCAATCTTGAACGCTATCGTTTGATGAAGTCAACACTTCGGCCCAACAAAATCCAAACTGATGCGGAGCCCGAGTTTCAGCAAAAACTGGAAAATCGCTTTGCAGCTCTGGAAACCACAGACGATATTGACCAAAGACTCGAACAAACTGTTGATATACTTAGGCGGGAAGGAGCAGCCTTCTTCAAAAGATTGCGCACTGGCAGAAAATCAAAACTCTCGGAGAGGACTTTGGAATTGATGAAACAACGACGTGAAAACCCACCGCTAACTTTGTCAGAACAACGGGCTCTAAATAAGAGAATCAGCAAGATGGTACGATACGACCTCAGATGCTCCAACACCATTGCAATTAAAAAAGCAATCGAGGAAAATCGAGGCTCGAAAGTATTCGCTCGAAAACTCAATAGAAGCCACTTGACAAAGTTAACAACATCCATGGGGAGCGTCGTTACATCGAAGCCAGAGATTCTCTCCGAAGTTGAAGATTTCTATAGCCGTTTATACGCTTCGCATGCACCGCAGCCTGAGTCCACCGGCAGTCAAGACCCGAGAGCCACCTTGACACGACACTATACAGAAGATCTGCCTGATATAAGTCTCCACGAGATCGAGTTGGCTCTCGGGCAACTTAAAAACGGAAAGGCCTCAGGTGAGGATGGAATAACAACAGAGCTCCTTAAAGCAGGTGGAGCTCCGATACTTAAAGAACTAGTTGATCTTTTTAATTCTGTTCTCTTCACCGGGAGAGCTCCGCAGACGTGGAGCAAAAGCATTGTCATATTATTTTTCAAAAAGGGCAATAAAACCCTTTTGAAAAACTACAGACCTATATCGCTTTTGAGCCACGTCTATAAGTTGTTTTCCAGGGTAATCACAAACCGCCTTGCTCGCCGCCTCGATGAATTTCAGCCTCCGGAGCAGGCCGGGTTTCGAAGTGGTTATAGCACCATAGACCACATCTTCACAGTGCGGCAGATTGTGCAGAAGGCAGAGGAGTACAATCAGGGCCCTGTGCATTGCTTTTGTGGACTATGAGAAGGCTTTTGACTGCATCGAGACCTGGTCTGTTTTGGAATCCTTGCAGCGATGTCAGGTTGACTGGCGATATATACAAGTGTTGAGATCCCTCTACAATGCTGCTACACTAACTGTCCAAATCCAAAATCAGCAAACTAACCATATCCCTCTACGGCGAGGAGTGAGGCAGGGTGATGTTATCTCACCGAAACTGTTCACTACCGCGTTAGAGGATATGTTTAAGACGCTTAACTGGACAGAAAGAGGCATAAACATCAATGGCAATAAAATCTCACACTTGCGATTTGCTGATGATATCGTCATCATGGCTGAATCGCTGCAGGAACTTCAACTTATGCTGAATGACCTTGCTGAATCCTCCCAACGAATCGGTCTCCGCATGAACACTGATAAGACTAAGATCATGATCAACGATCGCATTACACCGGAGCCGATCACTACTCAGGGAGTCATTCTTGAAGTTGTTCCAGAATATGTATACCTAGGGCAAACGCTACAATTAGGTAAGAACAACTTTGAGAAAGAAATTAGCAGGAGAGTACAATTAGGGTGGGCAGCGTTTGGGAAACTGCGTGGGGTCTTATTATCGTCAATCCCACAATGCCTAAAGACAAAAGTCTTCAATCAGTGCGTCCTACCTGTCATGACATACGGAGCCGAGACGTGGACACTCACAGCGCGGCTAGTCCACCAACTTAAAGTCGCTCAGCGTGCTATGGAGAGAGCTATGCTCGGTATTTCTCTGCGGGATCAAATCCGAAACGAAGTCATTCGCCAGATAACAAAGGTTACCGACATAGCTCAGCGAATAAGCAGGCTGAAGTGGCAGTGGGCTGGCCACATTTGTCGCCGAACGGATAACCGTTGGGGCAAACGCGTTGTAGAGTGGAGACCGCGACTCGGCAAACGTAGTGTAGGACGCCCTGTAGCAAGGTGGAGCGACGATATACGCAAGATTGCTGGTACAGAATGGCGGCGAACAGCTGAAGACCGAGCCAAATGGCGTGCCTTAGGAGAGGCCTATGTCCAGCAGTGGACGGAGAAAGGCTGAAGAGAGAGAGAAGAGAGATTAGGTGAATTTGAGGACGTATTTTTAATGAAAATTTACCTTTGTAGTTTTTATATACATAATATACATTCGAGAAGGGAAGACCACAAATAAAGGAATATTAAATTCAGATACAGTTTCAATGTGTTTTATTATCATAGGTTATTTTACACATGTATAAATTTCTGTGCTAAGGGCCGATTACAAATATTGGAACATAAAAATCAAGTAGGTACAAAATCTACATAGCCCGATGTCGAATGTTTTTCGTACGTAAACGTACGCTTTTGGGCTTATTTTTATTTATTTATTTCATTTGTTTCAGATTAATTTAAATCCATATATTTGTTAGTAAAATGGCCTTAAAAAACTATGTTAGTATTATAATTCTATTTAATATTAAAAACAATATTATTTTCATTTACAACCTGCTTATGAAATTTAGATATAAGGAAAAGTTGCGTAATTGGCTTGAATATCGTTTCCTTGAGTTTTAGAAAATCTTTATTTCCGTTTTCGATGCTGCGGAGAACTTCTGTTTCTTCCATATTTATAAGCATTTAACAAGCAATTTCTTAAGACGATTAGCTGATATCTGTTTTTGCTTCTGCAACTGAAAAAATAAATTTTAGAATATAAAATCTTTTTTGTGTCAAGGCCATTATATTAATTATTTTAATACCAATATATTGGTATCAAAGTATAACATTAATATACATATATAGCAAATAATTAGAAATAAAAATACTTCAATATATTAAATTTGAAACTATGGCATCAAAACAACTCTGCTTTTAGAAATAAAAACAATTTTTAAAGAGAAATGCTAACAATTAATGGCAAATAAAATGGAATTAATGCTTAATTTACTCCGGTTATAATTTTTTATCCATTATTAAGTATGTATTACCAAATAACTTGTTATTTTTATTAATTAAGATGTATTTTTTAGTACAAACCAGTTTTCGAGTTTTAGCACCTGGGGACACATTTTAATCATTTGATTTCTGTCTATTCCTTTTAACTCCTCTATAGCTCGTTGATGGTATTGGAATTTGGATCATCATTTTGTGTTGCCGATACTGACTGCACAGATTCAAACTAAAAAAATATAAATTCTTAGATTTATATTTTACTTTTATTTTACTAGAGAGTTAATGTAAAAAGTAATTTAATATGTAACAAAGTTTAATAAACGCATATGAAAACAATCTATCTTAGGGTTATAGGGAAATCTAACAATGGAATTTGATTGTGATTTAAAATCAACTTCTTAAAATGTAGATAAGTAATTACATTCATGCTTATTGTTGGTGTGGCATTTGACTGAAGGAGAGATAATTTAGGTTTGCAAACAAAAAAATTGCGTTAAAATTCTTTGAACATATTCTCGCTTTTTAGATGGTACCCAATTTTACCGACTAGCATCAATCCATATTTTACGAATGCCAGAATACGTTGGAAAACTATTGGACAAACATTTTTTTGCAATTTTGTGGACTTTTTTTCCCATTTGCAGGCAACATTGTGATTGAGGTTATCTTACACTTAAAACCTAAAACTACCACGAAATATTAACGATAAGAATGATCAGTTGATAGGAAACAGTCAATTATAATGATTCTGATATTATGTATCTATATTTAATTGTTTACTTACAAATGAAACGAAATTCCATCGGCGTTTGTTTCCGTGCGGCTGTTATAGCCTAATACGCTGCAACCACCCATAATTATAAACACTCAGTACACGTAGGACATTCAGAACACTTTTATAATTAACTTCCAAATGTATTTATCACCAAAAAGAACAGTAGACACAAGAAAACTAATTAAATATCAGATCTGCTTTGTTTGTTTGGCCCAGTTTTGACAGTAGGCCATCTAAAAAGTGGCCACGTAGATAAGGACAAAAAAAACGTATCTACATCCCCTTCACTCACATAATGAAAGCGTAGCTATCTATCTCGTTTCACCATAGCATTGCAAATCTACTAGTGCTAGATCTGTGGTTATTCTCTTTACCATAGACAACAGTTTGTGCATAGTTATTGTAGGAAAGTTTTGTTCGCACAGATACTGATAGACTTTTTCAGAGTAACTTAAAATAATTGTTGAATATTTTTTGTGATAATCTTTACTTATATTATAAAGCTGAAGAGTATGTTTGTTTGAACGCGCTAATCTCAGGAAATACTGGTTAAAAAGTATACATAGACGTCTGTTACATAAAATAAAATAATGTTTTATTCCCAAAATTAGAAAAATATACAAGCGTAGTTAAAAACGTTAAGCTTTTCCACCCTTCCATACAGTCTCATTCCAAAGCGTTCAACCATGTGCCAGGCATTAGCACACGGTCGGATACCTCGCAAAGTGAAAGTTTTTGCACATCGATAAATATGGATATTCATATTATATAAACGACTCTCGGTTATCATACGATCTTGACAAAATACGTCTCTTTTTGTTATTTATTACATAAGTCGACCCAATTTAGTCCAGCTCTGCTATTAACCGGGCCCTTCGACAGCACAATAAAAATGATTTATATAGCAAGACCGTTCAGTGAAGAATATGATACGATTTTATTTATTGCGAAAGTGATAATAAACATCTGGATAGCGTTGATTGATCTCTGAGAGTTATTGAATGTTTGTACGGATTTTTTTAACCGAGGTTAAAGTTAGATTGATTTACTTAATTTTGTGATATTTTTTAACGGTCTTAAAAAAGGTGGAGGTTCTAAGTTTTATTCAGCTCTATGTTTTTTTTTATTACCTCAGAACTTTCGACTGGATCAACCGATTTTGATGATAATTTTATCATTTGAAAGCTGGCTTCAGTAGGTACGGTCCTATTTAAATGTAGTCTAGTTCCGGCAATAAGAAGGTGGTTATTATGATAATACAAGATTAAGATCTAGCCCTTAGAAATCGCTAGGTTTAGGTAGGTACCATATTTTTATATACAGGGTGTAATCGTTAAGTGTGCACAGGCGATTATTCCGTAAATATTGCAGATATCAAAAAACTTTATACTGATATCGAAAGCCCTTTACCTAATGAGTAAAATGACAATAATAACTTTAAAAAAATAAAACGGTAAATATCTGCAATAGTTCCGTAACCATTGCAGATATTTACCCTTTTTTTTTTTTTAAATGTGCACAGGCGATTATTCCGTAATAATCGCCTGTGCACACTTAACGATTACACCCTGTATATCACTTTATTTTCGAAAACAAAATATAAATCACATTTTATTATCATTCATACCTATAATTATGCCCATACGCTTTGAATTTAATTATCCAAATGGATTGTTTGTTGAAATACCAAGCAAATTATAACACAGTTAATAATAATGAACACTTTTAAAAATGAATTAAGAATTTGTCAACATTGACTATGGCCGGTACGCATCGTTGCGTGGAAGCATTATTGGCCACATATTTGCGGCGAAGCGGCGCACACTCGCTACTGAACAAACTAATCTGAAAATTACACGCACCCCACACCCGCTCCTCCCAACTGGAGCTGCAAACTGGACGCTATGTACAGTGTACACTACTCGTTAAACGCTCCCGACTCCCGTTATTCATGGATTATTTATTTTTCAAAACAAATCATTGCTTAATTCGAAAATACACTACACTTTTTAAACGTAAATTACAAAAATACAACAATCTAAAACAACGTTGAAAATAAAAAATGTCAACCTCTTTTATTGCCATTTTACAGGAATGACAAACTGTTTCATTTCCTCATAAAATATTTACGTAATAAAATCCGATAAACGTTCCCACAAAGTAGAAAATCCTCCACTGTAAGGTGGAGACATTAATTTCAAGCAAGCAATAAAGGGCCACCGCGATGACATCACAACGATGCGACGGTGGTGTCCCGTACAGTGAGTCTTATACACGCTACTAAATTTCATTATAAAAACGTTAGGTACATAGAACAGTCATCGGATGATGCACCTTCAAAGAACTAAAACGCTACAACCTAACAATAAAGAAGTGCGCGTTCATAAACAAGGGTTAACGAGGAAATAATGTACATACTTTGTTATGATTTTCCTTTAGTAAGCGATGAGCGAACGAAATAACATCTTAACCCCTTGGCATAAGACTCCCTTAAATTGGGGAATGTAATTTTTGCCAATTGATTTTACCTAGAAGATTAACGCCGTGGCTTTGACCCTGTTGTCTCATAAAATATAAGCGAGCCTTATTCAATTAAATTCGGTGACATTATAACAATCTTAGCTCGTTCGTCTTCAGTTAACGGTCTGTCAAGATGTTCATTTGGTGATTTGATATTACCAAAATGTTTCTCTATAATTATTTTTAAAATTAGTCAGATTTATTAATTAATTTATAGAAAACTAGTTTTCCGCCCGCGGCTTCGCCCGCGCAGTAAAAGAAAAACCCGCATAGTTCCCGTTCCCGTGGGATTTCCGGGATTGCGTCATTTTCCCGGGATAAAAAGTAGCCTATGTCCTTTTTCAGGTATAAAAATATCTCCATACCAAATTTCATGAAAATTGGTTCAGTAGTTTAGGCGTGATTGAGTAACAGACAGACAGACAGAGTTACTTTCGCATTTATAATATTAGTATGGATTTAAACGTCATTGTTTTGGTGAAGTTTATTAATAAAATTATGGATGAGAGTAAGGAAAACAATCAAACATTTCTAATCAGATCTCAGTTGTGTGTAATATCCAAATTTATATGGTTTTGTTGATTACATCGGCTCGTAAATTATGTTCAGAGTGTTGATTAACAGAATATATCGTACGAGTTAACCGCATTTCCCGCGTCATTACAAACAATGTACAAATCAATGACTCAAATATATTATTAGAATTGATATTTCATAGAAATACTAATTTAGAAATTGATACTACATATTCCAAAATTGAACGATCGCAATCTGTGGCTAATTAATGGCATTATATTGGAAACTATTTGTCCGCGTTTAAACCTATAACAATTATTCGCGTTTAACGCGGGCTAATAAAATTGTATAGTTCAACAAATGAAACAATGAACAAGTAAAAAAACAAAGGCGGGCCTTTGAAAAAACATTATACCATTAGGTGTTCTACGCTGAAAATACATGTTTATTTGAGGATTTACCACAGTGGTCACTTAAAGAGTGGAGAGGATAAGAAAGGATTTAATATAACGTTATATAAAATAGAAAGTGCCTTAAATCTATATTTTAAAATCGATAATTAACAAAAAAAAAAAAACGTCAGTTAAAAAATATACGCTATCGGCTGTTACGAAAATTACCCTGCACATAGAATAAAATGAGGCGTACTGGACAATCGTTGCAATTTGCAGATATGTGGCTGGGACTAGACGTAATCGATTTCGATTGTTACCCGCCTGCAATCTACTACACGTGCCATAAAAGTTGCACGCTACTGATACTCTTTAGGCTTCTGCGCAATTCGAATTTCTCTCGCAGCACCGTAATCGCCCATGAGCTTATTACCTGACGCCATCTATTGAGAACGGCTTTATAAGAAAATCCCGAATAGGTTGTAGTCTACACTGAAACTATTATACTTATAGCTTGTTTTCTTTCCGATGCGCTCTCATATTGCTATTGGCTTATTTTAATATGTTTCATAATGTTCATATCAGTGAGCCTCGTAACTGTTGTATACAGCCTTAATTTAATGACGGTTATATTTTCTTGTCGGAAAGAAAATTGTTTATGTAATACGATGAAACTTGAGTAAATAACAAAACAATTTTAAAAATATTCAATATTACGCCCTTATTAAGTCTAAAAATTGTTTCACAAGAACCCTCGAACTTTTTTTCATAAAATTCCAAACAGTCTATTTAAGTTATTTAGGGAAGCCTCCACTCTATGCCCATACAACTTGTGACTTACTAAGTGCTGCAAATACTAATTAAAGTGTTTGAAAGTGCGGCAGTTGTTGCTGCACCTGTGGTCAGGTAGTGACGCTGAACTGAAAACTTTTATCTCCCGAGAATTGCAACGAAACTGCCCGGATGAAATGTCGTTTAGAACACAAACCTTAGAGTCACATGACAATTAACATCTTTGGACAAATGCACAGTTAGTAGCTAGGTGAATAATCATATAGACATCCTTTAATATAAAGTCAACGACAAGAAGCCTCGAGATTTGCAAGTAAAGGGAGGGTGAATACGAAGCGGACACAATTACAGAAGGCAATTGTCGCCACTGACCGCATTTGCTCATGGAAATATAAGCTCTTAACCGTAACGGAGCAACTCTCTCATTATAGCAGTCCGACGGCGACAATCCACCTCTACACTATTGTCTGCCATTAGAGATCTTTTGATGGCTTTAAACTGCATTAGAGAAAATCAACATGATAGCAATTTAAAACCGGATATCGGCGTCGTAGCTGGCCGTAATGACTTCTCGATTTTATTCTTATGAAATAGGATCTAAATATAACCAAAATACAGTAAATAAAGAACAAGAGCTATTTAAGTTGCTTTCTTATCACAGCCCATCGCAGTTTTATTGTAGTGGCTCCGTGAAAGCCAATACACAACTCGTAGAGTGGTTAATGCGCCGACCGTAATATCAATAAAGAGGGTGAAAGGAACTGTGATGAGCCCACCTCCTTGGGCAGGTGTCGTTCGTGTCGGCTGTTTTCCAATACTTAAAATATGGCGTATCATCCTTTCTTATCCGGTTACTCGTTTGTACCTACGTGTATTTATCTAAACATGTTCTGGCTGTGTAGTGGTTGGTGTTCTTACTTGTGATTATTATAAAAATTAAATCAAAACTTTATTTTTTATGCATATTATATAAGTGGAATTTTAATAGCTTCCTATTTGTAAAAAATTATAATAATTTATTATTTTTAAACAATCTGTTCACAAGCTCTTTGTATGAAATCACAGGAAAATCTGAAAAACATCGGTATTATTGACAATATCAAATTACAATTCACAAAATTTCATTGAAAACCAATTGGAAAAAATAAAAGATCCCTATATCACTTTTGTTTGTTCTCCGGGCTGTATTGTTTGCCTATTTAAATATGTGTAAGAGATTTCTCCCCCTGTAAAAGGGTGATAAAAGCCTGCAATGTCAACACGATGTACAAAAGTAGGTAATCTCGCTTTTTTTCTTTAACATCGTTTTAAGAAATACCCCAATATGCTAGATTTTCTTACGCAATAATAGCAAAATCTAACATAATCACATTACAAAATATATTTCATTTTACAGATTTCTAACCCTTCAGTTTTTTTTTTTATTTGCTTAATTCTCAACTCTTGCTCATGTTCACATAAATTTTGATAAGAATAACCACTTGTTGATATTCTAGTTTTCGTTAACTTTAGCTTTACGGTTTCTCATTAGTTTTCGATGTTTTTGGTATTAACTTAATTCCCGTCCCATGGCATCACAACAATTAAGTATTTATTTTCCATTAATAAGATGCATAAAGAAACAATAAAAATATTTTTCAAAATTTTACAGAACGTAGCAAATTAAATCTAATAAGTAGATACCCTTTTTTGTTCAACTGAGCGATGTTTCAATGAAAAATATATGCAAGGCAGTTTCTTTAATTTTTATTGATACTTATATTTGCCTCTCCATAACTATTTAGCAAATAACAAGCTTTCAACAAGAATTTATTGGTATCATAACCATACTTGTGTTAAATGATATTAAAATCGTTCATATAAATCAATACATTAGTTTCCAGAGGCTGTCATCAGTAACAAAACACAGGCAGGTATCGGAGGCCGACCACAATGGAACCGCATGAGCTGGCTCTGTGTCCTACTTGCTCACTTATAAACAATTGCACTTCATTATAAAAGCATAATACTCATACTTGATGGAGAAATGCTTTTCCTATCGATTACGAGCATAGAGACTGAACTTTGAAATTTTACTACATACTTCTCTAGCAAAATTGTATTCAACCCCGAATATGTAATATAAACAAAGACATGTACGAAATTATCTTAAGTAAAGAAAATAACACAAACAACAAGTTATAAATAAACCGTTTTAAAAGTTTCATCGTTTCCGATATTGCGCGTATTTTGTTTTCGCAACGTAAAGGGTTTTGTAACTCCAATAAAATTCAAAATTGTTTTTTTACTGAATAATGAATGCGTTTAAACGTAAATTAAATGTAACCAATTATACTTCGGAGGATGGAACACGCTGATTTTAATCGTAGAGTTTTGTAATTTTTATTTTTTATTATGCTAAATATGTAGAGGTATGAAATATCTAATATTGTGAGGTGTATAATACACATAATTTAAATTGATATTAAAAATAAATTAACGTAATCTTAATTGGCGATTTATCTTTCATAACATAAACCTAATAACATTCGGCTTATTAACTAAATTCAAATATTAAATTCATCTTCAGCACCCAATTTAAGTTTAATTTCGAACCACAAATTCGGTTTAGCTCCCCAGAGCGGGAATAGATAGAGGCGGTGCGCCTCTCTGCTAAATTGCAGCGAAAATTTTTATCCCTTTGTACTGTATTTGAGATATTTAAGAGACTCTTTAGTCTTTGTTATTTTGTTACTTGTTTTGATTGTCCTCCGATGAAACGTATTTGTTACGGTTCGATTGCGGGTGTTTCAGTGAAATTGATATTTTTCAATTCCATTACTTCTTGTATTATAATGTAGGTAAATCTTATATAACACCAAAACCTTTGTAAATTTAAAATAATAATTTAACTTATGTCTAATTATTATATTAATTAACGTTATATTTTTATTCTTAGAAACCAACTTTGTTTGAAAATTGCAGTTCTAATACGGTCATTCATTTTAAGTTAGAGATTGGTTCTGATGAAAAATTTAATCCCTATCCTAACAAGGCTTCCGCGTCTTGATCAAAAGATCTTAAGCCGAAGCGAACTGTGTAATAAAATGTAAAAATCCCACCGTTTACTTTCAGAAATGATTTTGAAAATGCTGAACAGTTAGCTCATTACAGGCCGTGGAATGAACATATTACACACGAGTTAGCACCCGGTGCAATCGCATCGTGACATTTAAATATGAATATGTCGCAGTCTACTGTTAGCTAGCAGTTAATAATCAGTGATTTTTCCGCACATCTGAGTTCTTCTCGCACCAGCGCCTCGCGATGCAATCAAAGCAGACTTGTTATAACGTTACATCTCATTAAACGGTTGCCTGGTAAATTTAACACGAAAGTATCGCTTACTTATCGATTTCAACTGCTTCATTTCTGAGCATTGTTAGAGAAACTTTTTATCCGACTACAATGAATCCAAATAGCGAGAATATTCCCCGTCAGAAACGATGAAAGGAAATATAAGACCAATCGAGACAATACAATCATAATAAACAGCAAAGTTACCTGTTAAATCTGCCTTGTATTTGACTTTAATTACCTACTTGTCTTAATACATTATTCGTAAATATTAAGTAGTAATTTAACAGTAATTGTTTATGTTTATATAACAATCTTACATAACTCTGTTTATTTAAATGAAAATGTTTCGTAAATTACAGTTTAAGTTCCAACAAACGTGTACAAAAAAGGCGGAAGATTTTTAAGTTTTCCGCTAAAGCGTACAATTCACTTATAAACTTGAGATAACAATCTTGCAGAGTAGACATTTGTGTAGGAGTTATTTTACCGGATAAAGCTTCTCTCACAAATTGATATATTTTGTGTTATGAAACTTGTGCCAAATAGTATATTAATTTACTATGATTAATTCAATTGATTGCAATATTTATTGTAAAATATATGTGCCCTCACTTCATGTATATTTTTGTATCTATACCTAAATAATAACAATATACAATTATAGAACTGTAATATTATAGCACCTTCAATAATCAATAACATTAATAAAAACATTAAGATTTTCACAATAATCATTATTACAGGCGTCAGACTAAACGAATAATAGCCCCGTTAATAATTTTTAAACCCGACTGAACCTATAAAATAAAGTAAGTAGATTGTACGCAACATTCAATAAAGTGATTTCAAGCAAAGGAAGCAAGAATATAACCCACTTACTGATCCGGCGTATTCTATTTGCCTGTAATAATCGCGATGACAATCTGATATTACATAAAAGATTTGCCCTCTTTTCGACCGAAATGCGATTTTCTTCCTTCACAGTTATTGCCGGTTCGTCTTGAATTTTTTCGCTATTGAAAACGAAGCTCTAGTACTATAAGATATTTTTGAATATAGCCGAATGAATAAGAAATTTTGGCGCCACAGTGAATGCATAATACCCTAGTGAACTGTTCAGACGATAGGATTCGGTCGGAATGAGGGGAGCAAATACAATATACGGACCATTTATGCGACACAATTGAACAAAATGATTACCTTATATGAGGAAAAGCATTGTAGACATTGTACTTTAATAAAAATTAATATTCATCCATTTTGACAGTGTTTACATACCAAGTGCTACGAAAGCGTAGTTCATTAGTATTTTTAACCCATAGCAGGACTAAAATATGCTTGACTTAATAAATGGCAAAAGCCAGAATTTTATGTAATAATCTGACAACTTTCTAATCATAATTTTAAAATTGATGTTACTTACAGATAGTTTCAAATAAAGACAAGCTATAATTGGTAAGATATCAATCTGCGTGACACTTTAACATGTAGCTATGACCTATGAGAGAATAGCTAATAGATTTGAAGCCCAAACAATCCTCAACAAACACAATTGCGTGTCAACATTTAATAGTCTGTTAACACAATTCAAACATAAGTGGGTTTAGGGTTTGGGCTATTATATTCACGTGTCACAAGTTTTACCACGTTTCGTGACAATAAAATGAGATAACGGAGAATTTGGCAGCTCGGGCGTTTACATTAGCCTCGAGAATAAGTTAGTTCATTACTGAGTGCGGCTGAACAAAGCGGCAGGCTCGACGGTTGCGGAGGAAACGTGCGCCGACGCCGCGACAAAAGCCCGCCCGCCTTATCGCGCCGGAACGCGCCGCTTCCCCGCCTCGCACCGCTACCCACCACTACCCGCGCTACCCACCGCTACCCGCGCCGCGCTGACGTGTGAGCACTGAACAAATGGGAAAACTTTGCGATGAGCTGCCGACTCCGCGGACGAACAATTGGCCATCTGTTGAACGAGAATGCTTAAGTAGAATAAATCTTTTCGCCTCTTGACAATGTTGAAGATATACATACAGAGCACTATACTATTTTTTTACTTTTACGTGAATCATAATAGTAAAGACAGATACATTGCTCATTAGGTATATAAAAAATAAACATGACTATAAATAATTATTCAAGTTTTCTAAAGTTGTTTCAATTATTATAAAAGTAGAAATTATAGTCTATAATTATTAATAAAAATTAATATTCTAAGTAACATAGACTTTAAAATAAAAGATTCTATCAAATTGAAGAACCGTATAAAATAGATTAATAAAATAGCCTTTTAAAAATAATTAGAAATAATTTTCGACTTTGGGATTGCTATCTTATAATTTAAATTAATGTTTGGTATTTGTAATTTTACAGTTCGTGAGAGTGCAGAAGATCTACATAGGTTAAAAGTTAACTGATGAGGCGCAGTGGAATATTACAGGTATTGAATGTATGAAAAATTTTAAACGATAAATTTCATGAAAACAGTAAAAAAACCGATTACCTTTGCTTAAAAAAACGTGTCCTTTTTATTGGTTCCTAATTTATTTTTTTACTAGTGGTCCGCCCCGGCTTCGCCCGTGGTACCTACATGTTTAAACTAAATATTGTATGAAGCTCGCGCGCGGGCTGCGGACCCGCCGCCTTTTTATAGCTCCCGCCACGAAGCGCGTCGAACGCGGCAACTGATACACAAAAATAATCCTTATGGCATGATTCTGTATTCACGCGCGATGACTTGTAGCTAGGGAATGCAATCTCGCGAGATTGAGGATCGGACGAGATCTCGCGAGATTGGTAGTTCAGAGTATCAATTTTTGCAAATAATTTCACTTATAAAATAGATATAGAACCCCCGGGACATTGAAAGAAAAAGAACCATAGGTATTTTGAAATCAACATTTATTTTTACGAAGTCAAAAAGATTAATCAACAAAAATAAAAGAATTTGAGTTGAGATCAATCAAATCAAAGGCTCATTTCGCCAAACTAAAAAGAGAAATAGAATATAAAGTGAAAACCAAATAAAAACAATCAAATTAGGAACATTAGCAACATCTCGCAATTATTTACAAACTGTTTTGGAAGTACATAGCTTCTTAGAAAGCACAACGTATTTAAGGTATCGTCACCTAACCTACACCTTATTTTGCAGGCTAGATAGCCAGCCGCTGAGAATGCCCTTTCAGATTCCACACTTGTTGGTACTATAGTTGTGAGGCAGTTATCAGCGAACTGCAAAAGTTTTCCTTTAGACCCCCCGGACTCGTATAGATTCATTTCCTTCTTCAACAATTGGTCCAGCGAAATCTTTGCTTTCCTAGGGTCTTTGCAGGCAGTTATTCTTAATCTCGCTAATCTCGCGAGATCTCGCCCATTTTTAGGCCGAGATTAATCTCGCAGAAAAGGGCCGAGATCTCGATCTCGCGAGATTGCATTCCCTGCTTGTAGCGTATTTCATGTATAACTTTGGTGTTTCTGCACCGATTTACATGATTCTTTTTTTATTGTATAGGTAATAATGTTAACTTTTTTTAATTAGGGATGAGTGAGAGTGTTGTAAACGTAAGAGTAGACAAATATAATCAGAAAGCTCCGAATTGCTAAGCTATTGAAGTTTCACGTGTTATTGTGAGTCAATTTAAAGATAGACATATTATGCTGTCTAGGAATTTATTTTTATATAATAATAATAATTTAAGAACATTTGTGTCGTACATGATTTCTATGTAGCTTTAACCATTAAGGCTGCACACGCGACGGAAGCTTAAAAAATGAAGTAACTTGACCCGTTTTCCCAATATTTCCCTTCACTGCTCTGCTCATATTGATCGTAGCGTAATAAAAAGTCAGGAGTATGAAGAATAATTGTGCCAAATTTGGTTAAAATCCATCGTGTAGTTTTTGTTTCTATAACGAATATACAGACAGACAGACAGACAGACAAAAATTTTACTGATTGCATTTTTGGCATCAGTAGCGATCCCTTATCACCCTTTCATAGTTTTTTTTTAAATATATTTCATGTACAGAATTGGCCTCTCTACTGCAGATTTAATAGAAGTATAGATAATATCAATAAAATGGATGGATTTTCTTTTTTTTTTTCTTTTTAACAATGTTTGTGTTTTAGAGTAGTTTGGTTTCGTCGGTTTCTAATGAATACAAATAAATTAATATACTTAATATTTCTTTCAAGGTATACCATCGGCTTCAGGAAACAAAGATCTCTATAGCACTGAAGAATATTGATAATAATTCAAGCAATTTTTCAAGACTATATGAAAATCTAATGAAGTTTACGTACACTCCGAGAAAGCTGAAAAACAATGACCGCACACAATTCGGGTTTCGAGACAGTGAAACCGTGATTATTCGGTTCGTTGTCGACGAAACCTGCAAAATGTGTGGTTGTTTTCAACAAAAACAAAAACCGGATCATCGAAAACAACACAAAAAACATAGATAATATTTATTTTTTAATTGTATTAGTTTTTCGTGTGATATTGAAAATGTTAAAGTTGAGATTATATATTAGAATACATCAAATAAGGCAAATTTTTAATGTCTCTTTTAATTTGTAACTTCACTATAAATTACTCATCTTATTCTTACATTCTCATTAAAATAGATAATCGTCTTTATCCTTACTTAATAAGACTCCTTTACGTCTTAAGAGGAGAGCAAAAGCTTCTAGATAAGAACTGACTGTAAAGAACGGCTACTGTTATGAAAAAAATGTGTTTTGATTTTTTTCTTAACTTATTAACCTGATATATAAATATAATCATAATGTTTATTCTTAAAATATATAATTATTTTGTTTTAATAAATATATCAGAATTTTTAACGTTGAAATTTTTATATTTAAAGTATATTTATAGTACATTACGGTATTGAGTCACAAGATTACTGTAAGATTCTATTATATTACAACCTATTTTTTACAAATTGATAATAAATTTTCTGTAAAACGTATAGTTTTTTTCTATATTGTTAATAAAAAAGTATAATTTGTTATTAATTAAATTCATCTAAGTATTTGACTTTTTTTTGTTAACAATATAGAAAAAAAAACCATGTCAATTAAATTAATTGGTTCTCGGGTGGTGCTCGCACGGTTTATTCAGCTCCGTTAAAGTTAAATCTTAAAAATATTTATCGTGTAATTCCATCGTCATAAGTTATTTTAACGTAAAGTGCTTTAAGTAAATTAACCCTCGAACTGTGTTCATGGACCAAAAAAAAGTGCATAATTATATAAAGTCATCAAAATAAGTTAATTACTAAAAGTGTTATTTGTTAAAGAATATATACAAAAATACTTAGTGTATTAAGTGAAACAACTTTTCAAAACATCGTATAAAAGTGATTATCAAACATAATAAGTTCTAAAATAGTTAATACACAAGTGCAAATTATCAATAAACTTTTTCTTTGTTCGTTATAATTGTGCAATGACACTTCGACCTTGAACTTTATAACGGTTTTACTCAAGCTAAAGCAGATACATTTTTTCAAGATCACTCTTAAATGTCGTGCTAGCTTTACGGTATCGCCTTCGGACAGCGTTTCAAGACCTCAGAAGCCCCGAGATCAAATCTCAGACATCCTTCCATAATTTTTTTTTTTTTTTTTTTTTTTTTTGGTCGTTGTAATTTTCCAACTGAACTAAGGGAAATAGAATAGGGAAAGAAAGAAGAAAAAAAAATAAAAAATAAAAAAAATAAATAAATAAATAAAATGCAGCGCACCCCGCCTGATAATAAAATTCACAGCGTATGTAATTCTGATTCAGAAACCTTTAAGCATCAGAACGCCATTGACAAGAAAAAGGGTGCATTTTCCAAACGACAAAAACGTCGGCGTGCGTCACAGGAAGAGGACAGTTGCAAATCTAATGAAGAACGTTCACAGTCTAAAGATGAAATCTTATCAATAATCGATGCTTGGAAAAAAGAGCAAGAGTGTGTTCTAAAAAAACTTAGTGATGATATTAATGAGGTAAAAAAACAAAACGCTAACATACAAAAAACAAATATAGAAATTCGAAATACAAACAGTGAAATTGAAAAATCTTTTAACTTTTTATCTCAAAAATACGAAGATTTAAAAATATTGGTAGGTGAAATGCAAAAAGACAGGAAGAAAACTCTAGAATATGTCAAAACATTAGAAGACCAAATTGAAACTATTCAAAGAACACAGAAATCAAATATGATTGAACTACGAAACATCCCTTCTAAAGCCATCGAAACGAACCCGGACCTCGCATCAATAGTCACTAAAACGTGCAAATAAATAAAAAATAATAAACGTGCCCATACAACGAGCAGACATAAAGGAAACCGTGAGAATCTACAATAAACATAACCCCCAATCAGCTATGCATACTGTACTTGTTGATTTTTCCTCGTCTTCAATAAAAAACAATCTCCTAGCTAAGGTCAAGGATTATAATAAAAAGAACCCAAATAATAAATTCAGTTCTCATAATCTTGATTTCCCTGGTCCGAACGTGCCCATCTACATAACAGAAAGTCTCACACCGAAATCAAGAAAATTATTTTATTTAACTCGGATTTTTGCAAAAAATCGCAACTACAAATTTTGTTGGACTTCGAATGGTAGGATCTTCCTCAGAAAGACCGATGGCGCTCAACACATTCTTATCAAGGATGAAGCCCAGCTAAGAGGGATGAACGACGCCCCCCTATGACTAGCAAATCTCATAAATTTTGTTTCTGATTTGTACAATAATAGAACTTTTACTTTATATACTTTTAACCATGTTTTTAAATGTAATTGTAATAATATATTATATTCAACACAATTATTGTTACTATCCACTCTAATACACATTCATGCTACAAAATCAAATAAATTTAAGCACATTACTCACTCATTTACCCTTCATTCATATCCGTTCAGAGATGAGAGCCAACTGTTCCAATATGTGGACATCTTAGTGGACATTATGTTTTTCCATTTCATCATAGTTCATTGGCCAAGTTTGTTGTGTCGTACCTCTACAAATGAATATGCAAGTCTTTTAAAATGTGACAACCTACTATCCGTTTTTCAAATTCGATTCTTTAAATAATAATATAATTTTATCTGAATTGGAAGAAATTTGTGAAATAGAATGTCATCAACTATCCAGTCCATCTGAATATACGGACAAATTTAATGCTAGTTTTACTAAAAATTCCCTGACTGTACTGACGGTTAACATACGAAGTATCTCTAAAAATTTTGATATTCTTGTATTCTTCATGTCATGTCTAAACGCCCATATTGATATTGTGACTGACTGAGTGTTGGATAGATAAAAACAGTATCATACCATCTATTGATTCGTATTCCTCTATCCAAACACAAAGAAGCCATAACCAAAATGACGGTGTAATTGTATATATCAAGGATAATC
This sequence comes from Colias behrii, assembly GCA_029959065.1. Classification (NCBI taxonomy): domain Eukaryota; kingdom Metazoa; phylum Arthropoda; class Insecta; order Lepidoptera; family Pieridae; genus Colias; species Colias behrii. The sequence goes on along the minus strand of JARWMC010000005.1, from coordinate 5,806,487 downwards.
TTGATTACTCTTTCTCTGAACCAATAGTGGATGGTGGCTCGTGTTTAAGCGTATCTCTTGCAAAAAACAGTACTACACTTATTTGTTCTTACCGATCCCCTAGCTCAAATCCAGCTAAATATATTGAAGACCTAAATCAAATATTAGGCACTACGCGAACCAATAATATTATTTTGACTGGAGATATCAATCTTGATTTATTGCCTGGTAGTATCACCGGTCATACATGTGATTATCTGAACTTGATGCATTACTATGGATTAAGGCAAGGTATTAACAGGCCTACACGAGTGAACTCCTGTATTGACCATTTCATGGTTCGCAGCAAAAATGAATGTAAAACAGTTGTATTTGATCCTCTTACTGACCATGCCCCTATACTCTTGTTAATGAATATGAATAAAATTACAAAAAATAACGTACCTCGTTACACCACGGTTTATAATAATGATCTCCTTTTACAACGCTTCAAACATATAAACTGGTCTGAGATATACACAATTGAAGACCCAAACCAGATATTAGAATTCATCTTAAATAAGATACGGGAAGTACTTGATAGTTGTAAAGTCCTGAAGAAAATTCCCAATCGAAAGAAACCTATTAAGCCGTGGATAACCCAAGGTTTGATAAGATGCATTAGAAAAAGAGATAAATTACACAAAAAAACTAAAAATATCCATGAATAGCGACTCCCTTAACGAATACAAAAAATATAGGAATGTGTGTAACAAAATAATAAAAGATGTTAAAATAGCGTATTATAAAGCTGAGTTGGAGAAAAACAATGGTAACGCAAAGAAGGTCTGGAACATAATCAAAGAGTCTTGTAACATAAAGCCTTGTAAAGTACCCAATGCTGACCTCTTGAATATTAAACCCAATAAGCATGATGCCTTGGCTGAAATAAACAATTACTTTGTATCTGTAGGAGGTGAACTTGCAAAGACTACTCTAGCTTCCCTTAATGAAACAGAAGAGAAACTGGCTTCTAAATCTAAAAATAAGGAGCCACCTCTTGACTCCTTCGTGCTTACTCCAACTAATCACCTCGAAATACAAACCATCCTTGCAAATATAAATATAACGAGTGCTTCCGGTCATGACTTAATACCAACATTTATTTTCAAGAATTTCAGAAATTATTTATCCGCGCCCATATCTTACCTATGCAATAAAAGCTTTTCAACTGGAATCTTTCCGCATATCTTTAAAAAGGCGATAGTCACTCCAATTTATAAATCAGGTAATAAACTCTCACCGACAAATTATAGGCCAATTTCCTTATTATGTACCCTTTCTAAGGTGTTAGAGAAATGCGTTAACAGGAGACTTATGAGCTTTTTGGAAAAGAAAAATCTACTGCATAACCATCAGTTTGGCTTTAGGTGTGGAAAATCCACTGAAGATGCCACTCTGAGACTCACTACTTTAATTTCTTCATATCTAGATGATGGCTATAAGTGCTTGGGTGTCTTCCTAGACCTAAAGAAAGCGTTTGACACCGTCTCAATTCCGATACTCTTGGCCAGGTTGGAAAATTCGGGAGTAAGAGGACTCTTGACTGGTTCCGAGACTATCTATCTAATAGATCTCAAGTTGTTCGTTTGGAAGGCTCTTTAAGTACGGAAGAACATTGCTTGTATGGAGTCCCCCAGGGAAGTACATTAGGACCTACACTTTTTCTTGTCTATGTAAACGAATTATGTAAGCTCAAACTAAACGGCGGCGAAATCACCATGTTTGCCGATGACACAGTCATAATATTTAAGGCCAATACGTGGAAACAGCTATTTGAAGGCACAGAATGTGGTCTCGGTGAAGTAACGGCATGGCTTGAAGATAGCCTCTTAAGTCTTAACTGCGCTAAAACTAATTACCTCTGCTTCAGCAAAACTTCCGCTTTAGAACCAGTAAATAAGTCGCTCAAATTACATGTGTTTCCCTGCAATCGTAGTTCTCATAGTTTCCAATCGCAATGCATGTGTCCATCCATAAGCAGGGCTACGCAGATTAAGTACTTAGGAATAATTCTCGATGACAAGCTCAATTGGAAGCTCCAAATAGCGCACGTGTCAATGAGAATCCGGCGGTTGCTGTTTATTTTTAAGACATTGAGGACTTTTGCTAACTTCAACCTAATTTTGCAGATTTATAAGGCCTTAGGTGAATCTCTATTATTCTACTGTTTAACTGCTTGGGGTGGAGCTGCAAAAAGCCATTTCATAGAAATTGAACGAGCTCAGAGGGCCTTGCTGAAAGTAGCCATCAAAGAATCGTTTCGCTACCCAACCGCCCTCTTGTATGAGAGGACTATGGTACTTAGTGCTAGGAAATTGTTTATTTATAAATGTATTAGACGTTTCCATCGACAATGCTCATTTAACAGCATCAAGAAATTCAACAGGAGAATAGTCGTCCCTGTACCGATGGCTAAGAGTAAATTTGCTAACAGACAGTATAAACATTTGGCTCCTAAAATGTACAATGCCCTTAATAAATACCAGAATGTAACTAGGTGTACAAATTACCAAATAAAATCTAAAATTAAAAACTGGCTCTCTACTTTTGATTATGTAAATACTGAACGTTTACTCTATTAACTAGGACAGTTCTTTTCTCTAATAAAGTCATTCACACACTACACTCCAACACTACACTCTCATACAAGTTACAACACTCTCACACCTACACACCATATCATGTTTTACGTCCACACACTAGGGTTAACCGAGTGGATTATAAACTATTTTTATTTTTTATTTTTACTTTTTTTATTTTAATGCATGTATAATTATTAATAATGTATAATGAACAAATGTTGAAATGTAACAAATAATATTATAATAAATTATGTCTAAAGCTGAATAAATTCGTGTACATACGCCATTGTAACAGGGTAATATAAATTAGTGTGAACACAGGCTCCTGAAAAACAGTTTACAACTATATTAGGAGCCTGGGTCATTAAATTTTTGTAAGATATATATCTAATGGTGCAAATAAATGATTTATTTATTTATTTAATAAAATAAATAAAATAGAATAAATTGTACCTAATGCCACCAACGTTCTAAAATATATCACATAATATTTTTATTACCTTTGTGAGAAATTGAATTAAAAAATATACATTATTAACTTTATAAGAACTGTATTGTAAGATATGATGTTTAAAGTTATGACATTTTAATAAAATGTATTATAATATCCTTGTTTTATTTACTTCTGCATCCGCCTGCTACACAATTATAAGTTACTAGCTTACCGCCCACGGCTTCGCCCGCTTTGACTAAAACCTAATAAATTATATACTAAAACCTTCCTCTTGAATCACTCTATCTATTAAAAAAACTGCATCAAAATCCGTTGCGTAGTTTGAAAGATTTAAGCATACAAAGGGACATAGGGACAGAGAAAGTGACTTTGTTTTATACTATGTAGTGATACATGAAATAATGATTTTTTTTTTTTTATTAATAAGAACTTAAAATAGTCCGTTTTCTTATGGGAAAAGGTATACATTTTTGAGTAAAGCAATGCCATTTGGTACGAATGTTGTACTCGTCCACCTAAGCCCAAATCGCCCGGTAGCCAGTCATTACTCCCCGGAAGGAGGGAGGGAGGAGGGGTTAAAGAACAGAGCGCCCGGCGCTCGGAAAAAAAATTCTGGCGGATTAATTTGGACCTTTGAGTCGAATTTGGTGTCGTTATCAGGTAACTAGATAATGCCCGATTCATTCCCCATACCAGGTTCTTAGGGTTCCATAGCAAAATATGTCACAATCCTTAAAATAAAAAACTTTTAGTAGTGAAAAAATCCAAACAAACCAGTATTGTTTTATATTTTTGTATCAAACTTGGTTTCTAAAAAATACTACCTGAAAGGCAATTTAATTCAGATTATAAAAACATTAACATGTAACATATATTTTATCATTTTAAATGTAAAAAAAATTATACAAAGTACAAAAACGTTCGACAGCGCAGCGTAGGGGACGGCTAATAGACCCGAAAAACAAGCAATACTAACAAAAAAAAAACCAGCCAAGTGCGAGTTTGACTCGCTCATCGAGTGTTTCGTACTTATTTGTCCCATACCATATTAACTGGTCTGGTAGGACCTGGATATCTGATACTCACAAACTTTCGTCTTTATAATATTAGTGTGATTTTTAATCATCTTTAAATTATAAATGAAGTCAGGTAACATTGTTAAAAATAAAGATATATAATAATAGAACGTTATAGTATTAATAATAATGACAACCACCTCCACAATTGCATAATTCGGTACATTTGAGCTGGCGTTTAAAACACTTCAATCTGGAACTGCAAGATTTCACGCACCGACATCTTATTAATTCAAAGCTTCTCTTTTTTTCTTTTTATTTCAGATGGGGAAGGAATATTCAGATTTTTTTGTAGGCACCCAAATATACACAGCCTGTGAAACTGCCCTTAAGGTGTGTTGTTTACGGGCAGCTTCTGTGGGAGGCAAATTTTCTATTTGCATGTCCTTTTATGTTAAAAATTGTTTGCGACCCTCATTTACTGTCACAGCGGGGTATGATCTGAAAAACAAACATGTACTTATAATACTTATAAAAATATAAGTTCTGGTTAAGAGAATCTTTAAAATATCGTGACCGTCCTTACCTATCATGCATTGTTATCAGAAACTTTTCAATTTCACTGTCTGCATATTTGCCACTGTAAAGTGCTTCATACCTTCGTGTGGCTTTAGGATATGCCTTCCATGCCTCAAATGCATTTTTTTTGGGTCTTGCATTAAATATGAGTTTGTGTAACATCTGGTAAAAGAATGGAATAAGGGCAAAACGTGTGTTCTTTGTGGACCTGATACAAGAAAACCATTTCTTAAGTATTATTTGTCATGAAATTAATTTGGGTACTAAACTGAAACTCTAACATTTATTTATTTAATTAGACTTCTTATAAAAGCAATTTTGAATCGTCATAACATTTTTTTAACATTTATCACCAATTTGGAAGGCCGTATGGAGAAGAACCGGAAAAAAGAAACTCCTTATTTGCTCTTTTAAAATCGTGTCAATATTAAGGTACAATTTAATTTTACACAGTAATATGTAACTACTAATAAGTCCATTATTTAAACATGAAGCTAGCATTGTTACATGCCAGGTATTGATGATTTCGTCCTGTGCCGATGTGTACCCATAGTTCTTTTAAACCTTCTAGCTTTGGAACACACGATATAGTAGTATTAGCCAAAATAATGTTAAGAACAGTCGACACATATAGCTAGTACAGAATATCATGTGTTCCAAAGCTAGAAGGTCTAAAAGAACTATGGGTACACATGCATTTGAGGCATGGAAGGCATATACGAATGTCATACGAAATATGCAGACAATGAAATTAAAAAGTTTGTGATTACAATGCATCTCAGATCATTAATGATCTAAGCAATGCATGATAGGTAAGGACGGTCACGATATTTTAAAGATACTCTTATCCAGAACTTATATTTTTATAAGTATTATAAGTATTATAAATACATGTTTGTTTTTCAGATCATACTTCGCTGAGACAGTAAATGAGGGTCGCAAACAATTTTTAACATAAAAGGACATGCAAATAGAAAATTTGCCTCCCACAGAAGCTGCCCTTAAACAACACACCTTAAGGGCAGTTTTACAGGCTGTTTATATTTAGGGGCCTACAAAAAAATCTGTATATTCCTTCCCCATCTGAAATAAAAAGAAAGGAGAAGCTTTGAATTAATAAGATGTCGGTGCGTAAAATCTTGCAGTTCCAGATTGAAGTGTTTTAAACGCCAGCTCAAATGTACCGAATTATGCAATTGTCATTATTATTAATACTTTAACGTTCTATTATTATATATCTTTATTTTTAACAATGTTACCTGACTTCATTTATAATTAAAAGATGATTAAAAATCACACTAATATTATAAAGACGAAAGTTTGTGAGTATCAGATATCCAGGTCCTACCAGACCAGTTAACATGGTATGGGACAAATAATTACGAAACACTCGATGAGCGAGTCAGACTCGCACTTGGCTGGTTTTTTTTTTTTTTTTGTTAATATTGCTTGTTTTTCGGGTCTATTAGCCGTCCCCTACGCTGCGCTGTCAAACGTTTTTGTACTTTGTATAATTTTTTTTACATTTAAAATGATAAAATATATGTTACATGTTAATGTTTTTATAATCTGCATTAAATTGCCTTTCAGACAGTATTTTTTTATAAACCAAGTTTCATACAAAAATATAAAACTATACTGGTTTGTTTGGATTTTTTCACTACTAAAAGTTTATTATTTTAAGGATTGTGACATATTTTGCTATGGAACCCTAAAAACCTGGTATGGGGAATGAATCGGGCATTATCTAGTTACCTGATAACGATACCAAACTCGACTCAAAGGTCGAAATTAATCCGCTAGAATTTTTTTTCGGAGCGCCGGGCGCTCGGTTCTTTAACCCCCCCACCCTCCCTCCTTCCGGGGAGTAATGACTGGCTACCGGGCGATTTGGGCTTAGGTGGACGAGTACAACATTCGTACCAAATGGCATTGCTTTACTCAAAAATGTATACCTTTCCATACAAGCATGCCCATAAGAAAACGGACTAAAATATAAATATCAACATTAAATGTCTACACAATACACATGAGTTTGCTTTGTCTGATACAAAAAATAGGTACAATATTCGGAAGTATGTACGAGAAGTATAATTTGTGCCCGTACATGGAATAAAGCGATTTATAGATAGTAATTAAAAAAGCAATGCAATTGAAAAAGTTGATATAACAATTACATAACAATGTAAGACATAACATGAACGATTAACATTATCTAAGAAGTCGATAAAAGTCACTAAAGCTGACGAGTTAGTTTGTTTGTTTGTATGAACGCGCCAAATTCAAAAAGAACTGGTTCGAATTAAAAAACTATTTCTTTGTAGGATAGTCCATTTATCGAGGAAAGTTATAGGCTATAGATAACATCACGCTATGACAAATTAGGAGCGAAGCAGCAATGAAAAATGCGGGTCAAGCCGCAATAGACATCTTACTTATATGTATACTTACTTATAATATCATAAAGCTGAAGAGTTTGTTTGTTTGTTTGAACGCGCTAATCTCAGAAACTACTGGTCCGATTTAAAAATTCTTGCGGTGTTAGATAGCCCATTTATCGAGGAAGGCTATGATGAGGCTATTTATCATCACGCTAAGACCAACCTCAACCATCACGTTAAAACCGCGGGGCACAGCTAGTTTTTGATAAACCTAATTATTATATTGATACATAATATAAGTACCTAAAAAACGTAAAAGAAAAAAAAATACTCGATTAAAATATAACATAAACATAACATCCATCCGCACATATCCACGGACGTCCATGACATAATTTTTTTAACACAATTTTTTTAACTAGTTTAAATAATAAAAATGGCGTAAAATATATCATGTGTGTTAAAAATACAAATTCAATATATTATGAGAAATAGAGAAATTACAGAAAAAGATTTAAAAAATCTGTTGTTTTAATTGTAGTACCGCAGCTAACCGTACGATTATATTATTAGTATTAAGGTGGGTTCCCACGGCATGTTTGCTTCACAAGCATTGGCAGACGACAAGCGCTTGTCGTGGTCCGTCGCGATTTGAACTGAGCGTTCCCACGGCATGTGTGCGTATGGCAAGCACTGGCGAGCACGGTGGACGGTTATTATTATTATTCCTACTAATACCTAATCTGTGGGTCATTACACGTCAAAATGTCATATTTGTATGGGTGAAATAATATAAATTCTCGAATTTTGCATGATAGAAATTATCGTACAATCAGCGTACGATAATACTATGCTATCGTACATCGTACGTAGGCACAAAATTATTTTATTTATTTATTTATTTATTTAAATTCTTTATTTAACACACACAAAAAAATAAACACAAAAATAAAAAGAACAAAAAAGAAGATCATAACATGTTAAATAGGCGGCCTTATCGCTATAAGCGATCTCTGCCAGGCAACCTTTGGATAGGATTTGTCATACGAATTAAAATTAGATGGGTGGTGTTTGATTTAAAAGGAGAAAAAAAAATAAATAAAAATATGTACATATACATATATACGTATATATATAAAAATAGATACCTAATAATAAATAAATAAGTAAAAACAATATAAATATTGATATCAATACTATAAATACATGTTATAAATACACATACATACATATATACTTACATACATACATATCATACATGATACATAATACATAACTATGTATAAATAAAAATATTACAGGTCGTTGAAGAGATGACGTATTTGTACGATAATTATCGTACGGTTCCGAACAATGACGCGCTACAGACGGCAAGCCCCGACGGACGTCGACCAACGCCGTCGCACCGCGCCAAGCGCGCACCTTTGATCTTACCGACTTCCGATGGATAGCACAAGCGTCGGCAAACGACCACAAGCGCGCCGATTCCCATGGCATGTGGTGTGGTGTGGCGCGGTCGGATTTGTGAAGCAAACATGTCGTGGGAATCAGGCTTTATGGCAACCTGGCACCTGTTAGTTCTGTCTTATCTAAGAAATGACTGGATATGATTTTATGGCACTATTATTGTCAGCTACTAATTTTTTATGAGGAGTAACTTAGGCTATATATGTATTTTACAAGCTTCATTATCGTTTGATGCTCCATTTGGTTTATTTATCTAACCACTGTCACCCCTAAAGTGCCCTATATGTAAAAAACGGATGAACCGATTTCGATAAAACATTACTAATTGTAATTCACCCGTTATGCACATTCATTTGATATATCACTTAGGTAGGTACTATCACAATATTTGACAACATTCGTTTCTTTCATTCCCACTTATACCTATACAGGGTGTAATCGTTAAGTGTGCACAGGCGATTTTTCCGTAAGTATTACAGATAACAAAAAACTTTAAACTGATATCGAAAGTACTTAACCTAATGAGTAAAATGGCGGTAATAAATTTTTAAAAATAAATCGAGAAATATCAAAAAATTACCTTTAAACCCTCCCATTCATTAAGTATGAAATATGAATATCCCATATACCTACATTTAATATGAAAGATTTTAGCTTTTTTTTTCTTTTTTTGGTTTTCTGCTTTAATTACTTCGCAAATTTGAAGTGACATTTTCCACATTTTTCCGGACATTTTCACGCATTTTCCGGATATTTTCCGGGAATTTTCCAGGCATTTTCCGGACATTTCCCTGACATAGCCTGTAAATGTCTGGAAAATCCCCGGGAAATGCTCGGAAAATCCCCGGAAAATGTCTGGAAAATCCCCGGAAAATGCCAGGGAAATGTCCGGAAAATGTCTGGAAAACATCGGGAAAATCCCCGGGATATGCTCGGAAAATCCCCGGAAAAAGCCTGGGAAATTCCCGGAAAATAACCGGAAAATGCCTGGGAAATGCTCGGAAAATGCGTGGAAATTTCCGGAAAAACCGTGGAAAATCCCTGGAAAATGCCTGGAAGATATCCGGAAAATGCGTGCAAATGTCCGGAAAATATCCGGTAAATGCGTGGAAAATCCCCGGAAAATGCCAGGGAAATGTCCGGAAAATGTCTGGGAAACATCCGGAAAATCCCCGGGAAATGCTCGGAAAATGCCTGGGAAATTCCCGGAAAATGTCTGGAAAATCCCGGAAAATAACCGGAAAATGCCAGGGAAATGTCTGGAAAATATCCGGAAAATGCGTGGAAATTTCCGGAAAAAGCGTGGAAAATGCCTGAAAATGCCAGGGAAATGTCTGGAAAATATCCGGAAAATGCGTGGAAATTTCCGGAAAAAGCGTGGAAAATGCCTGAAAATGCCCGGTAAATGCTCGAAAAATGCGTGGAAATTTCCGGAAAAACCGTGGAAAATCCCTGGAAAATGCCTGGAAAATATCCGGAAAATGCGTGAAAATGTCCGGAAAATATCCGGTAAATGCGTGAAAATGTCCGGAAAATATCCGGAAAATGCCTGGAAAATCGCCGGAAAATGCCTGAGAAATGTCCGGAAAATGTCTGGGAAATGCGTGGAAAATCCCCGGAAAATGCCAGGGAAATGTTCGGAAAATGTCTGGAAAACATCCGGAAAATCCCCGGGAAATGCTCGTAAAATCCCCGGAAAAAGCCTGGGAAATTCCCGGAAAATAACCGGAAAATGCCTGGGAAATGCTCGGAAAATGCGTGGAAATTTCCGGAAAAACCGTGGAAAATCCCTGGAAAATGCCTGGAAAATATCCGGAAAATGCGTGAAAATGTCCGGAAAATATCCGGTAAATGCGTGAAAATGTCCGGAAAATATCCGGAAAATGCCTGGAAAATCCCCGGAAAATGCCTGAAAAATGTCCGGAAAATGTCTGGGAAATGCGTGGAAAATCCCCGGAAAATGCCAGGGAAATGTCCGGAAAATGTCTGGGAAACATCCGGAAAATCTCCGGGAAATGCTCGGAAAATGCCTGGGAAATTCCCGGAAAATGTCTGGAATATCCCGGAAAATAACCGGAAAATGCCAGGGAAATGTCTGGAAAATATCCGGAAAATGCGTGGATATGTCCGGAAAAAGCGTGGAAAATGCCTGGAAAATGCCCGGAAAATGCTCGGAAAATCCCCGGAAAATATCCGGAAAATGCGTGAAAATGTCCGGAAAAAGCGTGGAAAATGCCACTTCAAATTTGCGAAGTAATTAAAGCAGAAAACCAAAAAAGAAAAAGAAAGCTAAAATCTTTCATATTAAATGTATATGGGATATTCATATTTCATACTTAATGTATGGGAGGGTTTAAAGATAATTTTTTTGATATTTCTCGATTTATTTTTAAAAATTTATTACCGCCATTAGGTTAAGTACTTTCGATATCAGTTTAAAGTTTTTTGTTATCAATACATATAATAAAATTCTAGAAAAGTGGTGTCTGTACAATGAAAATATGTAAAAAAAATTTAGCAGGGGTTATTACTAAATCGATCCCAAACCCAAAACTGTCGTTAAAATTTTTTTTGTCTGTTTGTCTGTTTGTCCGTTTGTCCGTTTGTCCGTTTGTCTGTTTGTCTGTATGTTTGAACACGCTAATCTCAGAAACAGCTTATCCGATTTAAATGCGGTTTTCACTAATATATTGTGGTAATCTTCATTTAACATTTAGTGTTTATTTCATGTCAATCGGTTTATAAATAAAAAAGTTATGACCATTTAAGTATTCACGGCGAACATATTTTGCTAAGGCATTCTATGGTACACTATTATACAGTGTACGATAAAACGTAAGTTATCTGTTATACGCTACAGTTATTTCTATGAAATGTCCAGGTGATCATGTCGAAAGTCCCCAAGGGTGGGGTGGGGGTGGGGGGTAAGCTGAGGTAGTAGGGGGGAGGGGCAAATTAAAATTATGCTTATTTTTAGGTAAATTTTATACATAAAATGTCCTTTAAATTATGTCGTATTACATATATTTTTAAGCCCCGACGCAAAAAGATGAGTGATAAGTGTTTGACCGCTATGTGTGTCTGTGTGTGTGTATCTGTTTGTTCCACCGTAGCTCGCTAACAGGTAATCCGAATTAGATGCGGTTTTTTGTTAGGCAGCATATTTTCCGACGCTGGTTCTTAGATAAAGTGTATCAAAATCGGTTCATCCATTTATTATACCTACCTATAGGGGTAAAAGTGGGAATGAAAAAAATTAAAGTTGTCGAATCTAAGTGATATATATTAAATGAAAGTGAACGTTTTATCAAAATCGGTTCATCCATGTATTTGATATAAAGCGGTAGCGATATAAAAGCGGTAATAAAAAAATGAATTTTGTCAATTATACTCAAGTGACATATGAAATGAAAGGGCATGACGTGTAAAGTTTAATTAGACGTATTTAATCAAAATCGGTTCATCCATTTACTATACCTATATATAGATAAAAGGGGGAATGAAAAAAACGAATGTTGTCAAATATACCTAAGAGACATATATCAAATGAAAGTGCATAACGGGTGAAGTACGTAAGTTATATTTTTATCCAATTCGGTTTATCCATTTGTTAGACTACAGAGGTAAAAGTGGGAATGAACAATAATCGAATGTGGTCAAATAATATACTCAAGCGGCATATCAAAATATGAAAGGGCAACGTGTGAATTACAATTAGTTAGTAATGTTTTATAGAAATCGGTTCATCCGTTTATTACATACTAGCTTTCCGCCCGCGGCTTCGCCCGCGTTTTCAAAGAAAAACCCGTTCCCGTAGGATTTCCGGGATAAAACCTATCCTATGTCCTTTCTCGGGAATCAAAATATCTCTATACCAAATTTCATGCAAATTGGTTCAGTAGTTAAGGCGTGATTGAGTAACAGACAGACAGACAGAGTTACTTTCGCATTTATAATATTATATATATATATATATATATATATATATATATATATATATATATATATATATATATATCCGTCTCCGTCCAGAATAGCAGAATAAATCATAAAAACAACAAAAACTAGACGAATAAATATTTCCCCAAAATTTTGATTTTCGTACATGTCAAATATTGTTTGTATTTTTTTTAAATCAATTATTATTATTAAAAAGTGCAATAAAAGCAGATACATAAAAATTCCTCAAATATTTGTGTTAACGCGTGTTTTCAAAAATTGATAAGGTGCTTTTGGTGAGGAAACTAACCAAGGAGGTTAGTTCGCTTAATTATTAAATAGAAATTCTATAAAAATGTAAAAATTCTGACAATTATAATTTGTTGCAATTTCGTCGACTGCTTCAACAATATTGCGTTGATATAATATTATTATTATGTATTACGTTAAAATTGAAACGGAGCCCCTGACTCATTGGTTCGAACCAAGCTAAATTGCGTTTTGAAGATTACATCCATTTACGCGATGCAATTAGCACAGAGAAGAAGATGCAGAAAATGTTGGTCTGTTTACTATTTTACCGGCAACATACACAGGTCATGAATATGTACAAGATGCAATGACATACATAATATTTTCGTTTTTATGGTCGGCCAGATCTATTCATTACATTTACATGTAATCCGAAATGGATGGAAATAATTCAACTGCTGCTTCCCGGACAGATATCAAGCGATCGGTTCTACATTACCACACGCGTTTTCAAACAAAAAATCCGATCATGAGTTACAAAAGCAATACATCTTTGGGATAATTCAATGATGGATGTATTCAATCGAATGACAAAAATAAGGCTTGCAGCATGCACACATTTTAATTTGGTTAGTCGAAAGAATTCGGGCAGATAAAAATTGTGTCCGATAATGATTGCTAATCCTGTAACCGATCCAGACCGACATGACATGACGTTCTAATCACGAATATGATTCATGGACCGTGTGGCACCATCAACCGCCAATCACCATGCATGGTTGACAGCGAGTGTTCCAAAAGGCATCCACGAAAATTGACGGCAAAGACCAACACAGGCAACGATGGTTACCCACTGTATCATCGTCGGTCGCCCGATGATAGTGGTAGAACTATCATAATTAAAGTGAAAGGAAACGATTTGTGGTCGACACCAGTTAAAGAACGAAAAGAGTTAATTCGAGTGCATCCCAAGCTGCAAAACGTAGTTTAATTCAATAATTTTTCTCTGACACGTGTAGGTATGAAGTATTTAAGTAATTATTTTTTTATTCTATTTCTATATGTGTTATTCATCGAAATAAAAAGCCATTATACCTACCTAATACCTATATCTATATTTATTTTGTATCATTGTATTCCGTTCATCAAAGCCTAAATTAGTTCCAAGCCTAAAGGTAACACGACATTCATTGACTGGGCGGTACAAAGTTCGCCGGGCCAGCTAGTACTATATAATACGGTGAAACATTATAATCGATATAATATGGGTATTTCGAAGTTTATCTAGAACATTCGATATTGAATTTTAGCTTGCGTCTAATTTACTATTTCAAAATAATTTATTTAATCTAAAAAATCGTCGTAAACTTAATGTTAGCAGTCGCTTGACAATTTTTTATCATCTGAACGAGTTGCTTCTTCAATCAATCTTTCAGTGCCTAACAATCTTAGTAGCCAAACAGCTGAACATATTTAAAACAAAGAGTATTTTTAAAAACTCTTACAGAAAAATATTGGTATTGGTATACATAATTGTCTTATTTAAATTTAAAAAGTAATTACCAAGAACTATATCCTACTACGTATGTACATTCATAATTTAATTTGTTTAATAAATCTACTAGACTATAAATTGTGTAATCATTTTTGAGCTGACTTACGATTTTTTTTAAATAAAGCCGATATATCGAAATATCGATATTTTTTTCGATATATCGAACTCCGATACTGATATATTTGCAAATATCGATACATCGAAAATCCGATATTTTAAAAAATATCAACAGTCCTACTTTAGGGGTGACAGTTGTTGGATAAATAAACCAAATGGAGCATCAAACGACAGGATATGACGTGTACATATAGATACAATTAGATATGGTTTACATCAAAATCGGTTCTGCCATTTACTAGGGTTGGAAAGGGAAGTCTGTGAAAGAAGAGGGGACATGGGAGCGAGAGGATAGCCACACCCTGGAAATTTTGAACTCTACTCATAGCCACATAGGCCTGGCCCTTGGCAATTTTTTTTCCTAAATATACCTTCTTCCTACTTCTTTTGCCACTGTGGTCCATTGCAATTTGTGCACGGTTACGGCCCAACTTAAAAGATTTCAAGGAGCAAAAAGCTTATAGATATCAATATGATGTAGGAATGTAATATGGAGGTAGAATTGATAGCTCGGTCTCGCTCACTTGAAAATATTACATGAAAATAAGAAAATTAAATTATAAAAGAAAATTTAATAAAAAAAACCCAACGCAATGAAGAAAAAATTTTAGGAATAAATAATTTTACAAACTTTCCGACGATCTTTGAAATTAAGTACCATTATAAAAGAAAAAATATGATATACATATTATGATAATGATGGCATGGCAGCCCCGACGACTTTGTTTTTATTTTTATAAATATTTAAAACTAGCTTTCCGCCTGCGGCCGTTTCCGGGATAAAACCTAGCCTATTTTGCTCAGTGAAGATGCAGCTTTCTGATGGTGAAAGAATTTTTGAAATCGTTCCAGTAGTTTATGCGTGAAAACCATACATACATACATAATTACAAACATTTCCTCTTTATAATATCAGTATAGATGGTATTTATTTTTAAAGATCGTCGGGAAGTTTGTGAAATTATTTATTCCTTTTTCTATGCACTTTTATTCGTTGCGTTGGGTGTTTTTTAATTTAATTTTTATTGCATGGTCTAAACGGTAATTAATTACTACATGCGTGAGACAGGAAAGATCTGATTTGGATTTGGTGCTGGATTTGATAAAAACTGAGTATCGATTAAGCTGATCAGCAGGCCAAGACTAATGTCAGAGAATAGAATAACGCTAAAGAATAGAAACTACTATAGCTAATTTTTTACATAAACTCATGATATTTTAGTAATGGTTCGGTCACACTACCAACGGCGACGACGACTACGACCAAAATTGTCCTCCAGACAAAATTGGTTTAAAAAAAATATTAAAATTTCCCGTCATACTGGTACTCGAAAAGAAAAAAAAATTCGAGGATAATTAATATAAAAATAGACGGTAAGTTAATCATATAATCATCTTTTACCAAAATTGTAGATCATAAAATTATCTATAAAAAACTTCAAATACATTTTTTTCTAGGAGCCACCGTTTCTACGAAAAATATATTTTTTCATTCATTGATCTCAAAAAAAATTCCAGGCACCAGAACGACAGGAAATTTTAATATTTTATTTTTAATTGTGTTTTGCACAATTTTGTTAAATTGCGACTGAATGAAAATTTTGTTTGTGGTCGTCGTCGTCGTTGGTAGGGTGAACAAATCCTTAGCAAAACATCATACGCTTATGTCAATTAGTATCGATAGCGGATTCTATTCCTTGGCGTTTTGACGTTTGTCTCGGCGCTCAGTTGCTGCACGATACATTGTTAAAAACACACATACAAGTAAGGAAGGTAAATAAATTTGCTCCCCTCGACCCTGGTGCCTAAAAAATAATATGACATAATTTAAAAGAAATTTTACGTAAAAAATTAATTAGGCATTTCTTTTTTATTTTGTAGCTCAGTTTAGTCATAAATTTTACTAACAGTTCTTTTAATTATTTATGGTAGTACGTGTTTACTCAATAAAAGTTAAGTAGTAACTACTATACAGTCACTATTCCACGCGGACGAAGTCGCGGGCACAGCTAGTCTGTAATACTTACGGAAAAATCGCCTGTGCACACTTAACGATTACACCCTGTATATAGGTATAGTAAATGGATGAACCGATTTTGATTAAATATGTCTAATTATACTTTACACGTCATGCCCTTTCATTTCATATGTCACTTGAGTCAAAATTCACTTTTTTTATTATCTACCACTTTTATACCTATATCAAATAAATGGATGAACCGATTTTGATAAAATTTGACTTATTTTTACTGATAGGTCGTTCACTTTCATTTAATATATCACTAAAGTATATTCGACAACTTTAGTTATTTTCATTCCCACTTTTACACAATAAATGGATGAACCGATTTTGATACAGTTTATTTAAGAACCAGCGTCGGAAAATATGCTGCCTAACAAAAAAACATCATCTAATTCGGATTACCTGCTAGCGAGCTACGGTGGCACAAACACACACACACACAGCGGTCAAACACTTATCACCCATATTTTTGCATCGGGGGTTAAAAATATAATATTATAAATACGACATAATTTAAAGGACATTTTATGTATAAAATTTACCTAGAAATAAGTATAATTTTAATTTGACCCCTCCCCCCTACTACCTCAGCTTACCCCCCCACCCTTGGGGACTTTCGATATGATCACTTGGACATAACTGTAGCGTATAACAGATAACTTACGTTTTATCGTACACTGTATGTGTACCATAGAATGCCTTAGCAAATGTTCGCCGTGAGTACTTAAATGGTCATAACTTTTTTATTTATGAACCGATTGACATGAAATAAACACTAAATGTTAAATAAAGATTACCACAATATATTAGTGAAAACCGCATCGAAATCGGATAAGCCGTTTCTGAGATTAGCGTGTTCAAACATACAGACAAACAGACAAACAGACAAAAAATTTTTTAACTACAGTTTTGGGTTTGGGATCGATTTAATAATAACCCCTGCTAATTTTTTTTTACATATTTTCATTGTACAGACACCACTTTTCTAGAATTTTATTATATGTATTGATTGATGATTTATATTTTTCTAACAAGATCCTTATCATCCAAATTTCCACATTGGTGAGAAAAATTGACATTTCTAATGAAAATGAACAAAAAATTAAATGATTTTATTAAATACTGTAAAATAGTCTATAATTCTTCCATTTACTGTATCACAAAATTCTTCATAGATTTTTAGATATTCGTACTACATTAATTACATCACCCTGTATTTATAAACAATTGCAAAATAAAAGCTACACATAGGCCGGGAGATACTGACACAAAATTTCGGGTCATTTGTAACAGAATGGCGGTTCTACAGGGGTCTTATTACGCTATGACAAAAAGAAAAATGATGGTCAGAACGCTGGTACCGGCGGACTAGTCGCGTGGGCGTTAGTCGAACTCGTCGGATAAATAGCGAAAGTCAAACGATTTGTAACACAAAAATTTTAGAATTTACCGATAGCCCATAAAAAAGATGTAGGCGGTAGTGTAGTATGGCATGCATACTTTTCCGGTGTAACTACGAATAAAATCTTACAATAAGAAAAAAATCTTATACACATTCGCCACCTCCCACAGGTATGGCATTATCACACTTCTATTTATAATCATTCAGGAGTTGTTGAAAAAAAAATGTAGGGTGGTACAAATCGTTTGGCGAGAAAAAAAAATTCAAAAATTTGCAGATTTTCCGCGGTATGGCGACTATTTGGAATCGTCCGAAAAGTATGGCATGGCGATTTTAGTAAATGGCTGCACGACGATGGTTACCTGTGCAAAAGTTAGCCCGGTACAAATGGTTGAATTGTTTTTTTAAATCAACGCATTCACGTCGGTAAGGCGGACTGTAAGTCACATCGTAAAAGTATGGCATGACACTACCGCCTACATCTTTTTTAAGGGCTATCGGTAAATTCTAAAATTTTTGTGTTACAAATCGTTGGACTTTCGCTATTTATCCGACGAGTGTGACTAACGCCCACGCGACTAGTCCACGGTACCAGCGTTCTGACCATCATTTTTCTTTTTGTCATTGCGTACTAAGACCCCTCTAGACCGCCATCCTGTTACAAATGACCCGAAATTTTGTGTCAGTATCTCCCGGCCTAACATGTGCAATGTGTAAATGTGTTGACGTTCCAGCTCTTCTTAATATAGGTATATGTATTACGAGGCGATACTCATTTATTTCATAAATTTTATAAAATTCCTAAAGTAAGTATATTATATAGTCTGAGAGTCTGTAATTTCCAAAGCAAAACAATGTCGGTAAGTGGATGGTCAGTTGAGTCTCTCATCTACATGTTTGTAAGGTCGGGGGTTCTTGTTTGTGAGCATATCATATCAATAGTAATCTTTCAGAATTCCTTCAGAATACGTAAATAATAAATACATATTATATTTTTATTTATTAAGACCGAAAATTAACGTATACAGGGTTAGTTTTCAATGACCAGCCAAAATTTAAAATTAAGATCTAGATATTAAACCAAAGGTACATTTGAAATATTATTGTCGAATAAAAAATAAAAAAATAATAGCATTCATTTGAAAATGTCTTAAAAATTTCCTAAATCGTAAACACGCGATAAGCTTATTGAGAATCAATGCACTTGTGTAAGTGCGCGCATCGCCAAATTTATGTGTGTGCTAACGCCTAACTTCTACCTATCTAGGTTGTTGAACTGAATTGTGCTTTTGTAATGTCCACACGTTCGCTTTTTAGTGGCGGACAGGAATGAAATCTAATTTAAAAAAAAAAAAACGTTTTTTTTCATTAGATCGAAAATATTATCGATTCTGAACCATTTCTGAAAATTTGGCCGGTCATTGAAAACTAACCCTGTATTGTGGGTTTCAAGCAAGCATTCTGTAGAACCACATTTAATTTATTACTACGCTTAATAAACATAAGTTTGCAATAAACTTATTCCCAAACGAAAAGAACATACTAAGAGGGAATTCAATTATCTTTAGAGAATTAAAACTCGCACGGGGTATCTGAATGCACCCTTTACGAGGTTATTTTGAATATGCAAGTGCTTTTTTAATTTGACAGGTGAGTGAGCACGCCTTACAGTCGCCTATTGTGTTGTAAAAGTATCGAAATTTAACGAGCGCAGTCCATTTGGTGGCTATATGAGAGTCGACAATACCCGCGCCGTCCATGTGTTTCTCGCTCTCTGAATATCAAAATCATTTTACCTCAATTTCATTACATTTCGACCGCTGCCATTCGGTGCGTTGATTTTTATCGAATCGCCGGTCGATAGGAACGGTGATAAGTGAATTACGCGAGTTATCTGGCGTTTTGTGAACGCTCGTTGGTTAAAATGCGGAATGTTTGCATTTTAATACAAGTAACATATTACAAAACAACGTAAATCACTGTATATAAAATTGTGATTACCCAATGTAGTATATGGAATTAGATCGCATTATGCTGTCTTGGTAGAGATTAGATTGATTGGAGGTCGGTTTATGATTAGATGATGAGTCTGAGTTAGAGGCTATCGGTTGAGTTGCATTGACAAATGGCTGAACGTTGGTTGAGGTTGGTAGTCAAGCAATAATAGCTCCATATCAATGCAGATCACGATGAATGGCGATCATTAGCCACTCTCCGACTGAACATCATTTACATCCGCAGGATTGTAACACAATCGCTCAATAATTAAATTTATGTACAACACAAAAACATTTTACTTGCTGTGATATAAACATTATTGGCAAATTAAATGAATGTGAGTTTATTAATTCGGAGATAGGTACAAGAAAGTTTAGAATTAATTAATTAATTTCTTAAAAAATCAAAAGGAACCTTAAGTTAAATGTTTATATTCAATTGGAATTCATGTTCTGGATTACCTAGGTATCTGTTTTGTTTTAAGAACATTACCAAACTCTACTAATAGTAACTACTCTATTTTTTTATAATTGTTAGTATTTTAGTAAATTTTATCCGCTAACTTTGATTCCATAGAGCCGATATATGGCCGATATATTATTATAGAGTAGATATATTCATAAAAATGAATAATCCGCTTGATAAGTAAATTATTATAAGCAAATATGCACAACGAACTAGAGCTAAATATATAATTTATATGTATTGTTATAAAAGACTAAGTAGCAAACTTTTTCAAGGCTAAAGTAATATTATACACAAAACTTAAAACGTTTTCATACAATGTTAAATTCAAATCAACGGAACACATTCGATTTCGAATAATAATCAGAACGAATAAAATGAATAAAAAAGCAATATCCGTTACACTGCATTTACAAATTTCATGCCATTTGTATTCAGTTGCTACAACTCGAGTTATTCGTTAAATCAGAGAGCATTGAATACTTTGCAATGAGTGCAATGAGAGGCTCCGAGGATACGTGTGACTCTCAACGGGCGATTTACGTGAATGCAGAACGTACCGTCGTCCAATTTCGCGAGCTAAATTGTTCATAACGGAAGTTCATATCCGGACGTCGGGCCGCTCTACGCTTCAGGCGAGATTAGGCGGTAATTACCATTTCCCGTGACACAGGACGCAGACAGCGTTCGAAGAGATGTTCCTTCTCGGCGCGGGCACGGAAGCATTCTGCGTACCACGCAGCAACAAAAATAATGCAACCTTTACTTCCTTATTCATCTTCGTTACTTCGTCATAATTGCATTTCCTTCTCTATAATAATTTACTTTGTACACTAATGTACAATGTACATGCAATATAGTCGGGCTCCGGTAGAGTGCACGACACTGAAAATGTTTACTAGAATTTTCTCAACAAAATTTTGATCGAGAAAAACTGATTATGTAAGAATGAAGTGATCGCATAGGCTGCGTCGGCGCGGCGGAGCGGCGAGCGCGCCTCGCTGCCGATGTGATTGAATAAGTGAGCTCGAGCTCCCTAATGAAACATATTGAACGTGTATCGAATCACTTAGGCGCCGTGCGCTCCTGCACTCGCTTTTTGGGGCACGTCAACAAGCGTAGGTGAACCTTGCAAATATTATTATGCCAGAGTTTCGTTTTAAGAGAGACAATAAATTGAATTAATCTCGGTAACTTTGAACGTCAACGTAGTATAAAAATAATTCAATATCATTTTACAGAACAAAATTTCGCGCGAATTCAGCGTAGCGTCCTTTGTGTTGCTTAGAAAATATTTACGCAAAGCTGTGCTTTGCATACTATAAAAAGGGGAAACGTAATTAATTCATTAATGTCACCATAATTATATTTGTGGCATTTTGGGGTACATTATTCTCAATCTTTGAATCTCAAAATTAATTTATCTCTGAAACATTAAATAAACAAACATTTTCTTCATTCAATTTATTATGAAATAGATTTTATTTTAAAATGTAAAGATTTATGTGGGTACAAATTTCTAGATAAACGTTCTCGTTTAAAGAAAGTCAAACTGGTTAGGAAAACAATGTTTCTTTAGCGTCTACAGGAAAATGTTGTTACAAAAACTAACCGTTGTGTTTCGGAGCTCGGCGTTGTCAACTGCGAATGAACCTTTAATTTTTTTTTAAATCAATCCCTTTTGAGCGTAAACAAACCCTGTATAAAGCAAAGTCACGCCCTCCTGATGTGATACTGTCAGAAAACAGAAACACTATGCTATTATCATACAGATTGGATACAATGGAAGACCTGTTACTAACCTTTTTTTATATCCGGTCAACACCATATTTATGCATCACATACTATCTAGATGTTATTTTTAATAACTCTGCAATAGCATTGATCAATTATTGATCTCCTATGTAAGTCAAAAATTAAAATTTGCTATAATTATTTTGGTACACCGCCCGATATGATTTATGAATAAATGCTTTATTGTTGTAATTAAATCATTATCCTCTATACCAAGTCGTATAAACGCTAATAATGTAATTTTTGTTTAAATTATTTTATTACCATCCGAATAGCATTCATGACATTTAAAATAGGGATACTGGTCCCGTAGCACTACAGTACAATCGTATGAGCGCCAAAACGTCTCAATTTTAAGTCGTGCAATATAAATTGTTCATATAATTAGCAAGTCTGAGGTCGCCGCGATATGAACGCACAAAAACCAGTAGAAAATGTAGTAATGGATCGAGTACGCCCAGGAAATTATATCTAAGCAACTAGTCGTGTATTCTGCCAAATATTGTGTAAATATTATTAAGAATATTTGAAGAAAAATTTGGTGTAAATTCAAAGTAAGTGCAATATTTCTTAAATTTAAATTCATTATTAAACTAAAGTATTAATTAAAATAGAACAATAATATTTATCAATTAGGTATACTGTATTAATGATTTCAAAAAATAATTTTATTAAAATTTATAACTATTTAATAAACAGAGTTAAATAAACAAACTACTCACTGGGATAATATTAAACATTGATCTTTCTTATAATATAAGCCATAATTATATGAAATGTTTATTATTTTGCCCTCGTGTTTTACATGTACATACATATATCTAATCTTTCGTCTTAGACATAATGTTGTATAATTTTTATATTAGGTTTATTGTGAGTGCAATTTTATGTCATAATATAAGTCTTATGACGATGATGGAATAGATAAAATACGTGTGTAATTCAATTGCTAGGAAATATATTGACTTTCTATACAGATTGATAGAAAATTCTTTTGCCAATAAAACTTACAACAATTAAAAAAATACATAAATAATTCATTCTGAATTAATAATTAAACATGTTGCTTATAATTTTTTAAGTACCATCCAGTGTATCTGTGTATCCAGTGTATCTGTGTATCCAGTGTATCTGTGTAGGTACCATCCAGTGTATTTGTGTATCCTACATCAAAAGTTTGTGTTCAAATATGCTCAATATTGATTTCAAAGAACTATATTTTCTTTGCAACAAAAAGTACACATGAAAAATCTCTGAAAGCTTTATGGATGCATGGGCAAATGTAAGATTAATTATAAAATGTTCATTTTTCACTTTTAATTTATAGTTTTGATTTTTATTCCTTTGAAATCATTGTGCTCTACATGCCTTATGGAATTTAGGATCTTGAAAACTTAAACAAGAAATATAATTGTATTGGTACCTACAGGATATAATTATGTTAGGCTAAACCAAATTCTAGTTTAAGCGCTACGATTTTACAAAGTTTGAGTACACTATACTTTTCGTAGCTTAGTATTAAAAGCTCTTTTAGTTTATTTATAAATTAGTATAACTTCTAATTATATATAACATAATTGTATTTGCACTAAGCGTAGTTACAAGTTATATATACCTGAATATCAATAAATATTCATCTTCGTCATCAGTCATCACTACCTTTTCAAAGGGATTTGTGTAAATTGATACCTGGTGCAAATTGAGGCACATCACGACGTGCTAAAATGCCGCGTTATATTATTTTCATATCAATTCGCACGAAATGAATATTTTAATAACATACTTTATTGATCAAAACAAACTTGTGTCTGATTTGAAACAATTTCATACAATTTTTCTTTTATTTAAGACTAAGTATCTATTTTTCCTCATTTCTCATTCATACAACCGTAATATTATGTAAATTATGAGAATACCCAAGGTTATACCTACAAGGAGGTAAAATAATAAATCGACTGTAAAAGCTAAATAGACCTTATAAGTCCTAACTGCTTTTGATAAGCAAATTTAAGAGAAGAATGTATAAATTGCATCGCTCACCTGAGCTGAAATAAAAAGATGTTTAGAGTACGCGTGCATACAAACATTCATATTATTTCTTGCTTCTGAGATTAGAAAGGATATATTAGTCAGTGCAGAAATTCAAAGCTTCGTAATATTTTGCGGTTTCTTAATGTTGTTTTTTCACCTGAGGGAATAGATATGAAGAGGTATTCTTACTAGTTGGCATTAAGCGTCAAAAGTTGTGAGGTGCGTTTGTTAGAAATATACGCGAGTTTAAACTAATAATAAAAGATTACATTGACGAAGTCTAGAAAAATACATACAATATTTCCACCTTGTTACAAAATCCACTAGAAGGAGGAAAGAGGATATACAATCTATGTATAATATATGTATTCTGTGCATGGACGTATAAAAAAAGACGGACGCCGTTTTACGAACAAACAACGTGAAGCCACCGTAGTAAGCTAGCGATCGTGTACAACGTGTGACAATGAACACGCACACACTCTCACCATAGTAAGCTAGTCGGCCGCCATTACGTCGTGAACTGCCGACTGATTAACTGCGTCACTGTTTCACAAAAAAAATTAAAATGCCGTCTTGCGTGGTTAAATGGTGTCGCAACAGTACAATTTCAAATAACAAAACACAAGGGATTACATTCCACAGGGAAGCAAGTTATTTCTTTTATGTTTTAATGACAAAATTATTACGGCAAAATTTATAGAAAAAAATACAGCCGCCATTGTCATCAGGACAGCTGTTGCCATAGTGTTGCCATGGCAACATGGCACACACACATGGATGTGTCACCGCCATTACTAGGCTTCACTCAATGTTTAGGCGATACTCCGTCCGTCTTTTTTTATACGTCCATGATTCTGTGTATGTATTTTAGAATATCGAATCTAATTATCTATAAACGCGGACAATACAGAGCGATTGCAAAGATCGTCCAGAGATCACTATAATATACATCTGACTTAGAAGATTAGTAACACAATAGACACCATAATATATACAAACAATCAGATTTTAAATTAAAATAACGAAATATTTATTGACTACTATTTACTCATATTACCTCCTACCTATTTATAATTAGTTAGATGAAATTCACAATTGCAAAACCTCATACTTTTGATATCCGTTCTATTTATGGTTATTAGTATATTGGTTATTCCATATAAAAGTTAAAGACAAAAATTAAAAGTTATAATAAAACATCAATGGGTGGCTTCCAAACTCCCTTATCAAGTTCGTGAATGTGTGGCTAACACACGATATTTTAGTGTATGTATTTTATCATACGTATATATTACACACAACAAGTATTTAAATATTTTATTTCATATTTATATTCGCATTTAATTATAACACTAAACATTCATTACACAAAACACAAAAAATACAGACATGCATTACACTCATACAAAATAATTATAATATTTATTATTTTATGACGGAGTCGCGGTATTCGCGTAGTATGCGTGCCGCGACGAAATTATCACGGTCCCAGCGGGTAGATCGGAATATTTCTTCAAGTTTCTTCACAATTGTAAAATTAACAGTTCGATCTTAATTACCGAATGCGCAGCTAGTCAGTGTTTTTTTGTTCTTGTATTTTCATGCCCAAAGTGTTGCTTGTATCTGATAATTGTCTCTCTCCTTCTACGTGGAGCAATAAACGTTAAAACTGTGAGTGTGTGGTTATTTGTGCATCACCCAAAGGTACTGTACCTAGTGTAATTGATATCCATTATCACGCACCCCACAAATTGGTGACCCCGACGTGATCAACTCCTTCTGTCCATCCATGATGTCCATGCTCACCTATCCCTTCCCCGCCTACGATCACCGCCCGCCAGCCAGCGCACTCGGCTTCAAATGGAGTCCTGTCCACTACCATGTGCGATCGCGCATGCTTGGTCAGCTCCACAGCCACCCTCACTGCACACTCCGACTCACTGGAGCATTACACGCATCATCACCGCACTCAGTTCCGACTCACTGTGAACTAGCGGCTTCCTGTTCCGACTCACTGGAACATACCTGGCACTGGCGAGGCAACTCGT
This sequence comes from Colias behrii, assembly GCA_029959065.1. Lineage (NCBI taxonomy): Eukaryota > Metazoa > Arthropoda > Insecta > Lepidoptera > Pieridae > Colias > Colias behrii. The sequence continues at coordinate 5,780,360 of JARWMC010000005.1, read as the reverse complement.
ACTACGACCTCCGGTCTCGGAGGGGAGTCCTGTAGCGACACCTCGCTCTGAATCGCGCAAGCGAAATGTTTTCGCTACAGAGCATATATACAACTTTCCGACATCATCCATCGGGGCCTTCACGGCCGGCCAGTCGAGTAGACTGGTCGAGGATCCTCCCTTTTTCGATGGAGGAATTTCACCTTCCTTCCTCCACAGTGGTGACCCCGACGTGATTTGTTCTTGTATTTTCATGCCCAAAGTGTTGCTTGTATCTGATAATTGTCTCTCTCCTTCTACGTGGAGCAATAAACGTTAAAACTGTGAGTGTGTGGTTATTTGTGCATCACCCAAAGGTACTGTACCTAGTGTAATTGATATCCATTATCACGCACCCCACAAATTGGTGACCCCGATGAACACTATATATATAAAAACTATGTCCAGTGCAAGTGATTCCGAAAACGCTGATCGAGTTAATACTCAACCGCGAAGGTGCGTCAAAATGGCGGAACGACCGTTGCACGCGTCGCCCGCCCAGCAACCATCTGTTAATTTACGGATCCCACCTTTTTGGCCTGAAAAGCCTGCAATATGGTTTGCACAAGTCGAAGGACAATTTGCTATTATGAACATTACTGACAATGCTACCAAATTTTATCACATATTGGCAACATTAGATCGACAGCACGCGGTCGAGGTCGAAGACATCCTTACCGGCCCTGCTGATTATAATAAATTAAAATCGGAATTAATTAAAAGATTGTCCGTATCCAAAGAAAACAAAGTGAAACAGCTACTGATGCACGAGCAGCTGGGACTACGCAAGCCGTCTCAATTTCTGCGGCATTTGCGGCATCTAGCTGGTCCCGAAATTCCAGAAGATTTTTTGAAAACGATCTGGACCAGCCGACTACCTGCTGGATTGCAGCCGATCGTTGCGTCACAACCTACGCTGTCCCTGGACGCTCTGGCTGAGTTAGCTGATCGCGTGAATGACATCGCGGCTCCCACTACTCATGATGCAGCGACTTCTTCATCATCATCTTCAGCAATGGACGACTTGGCACGCCAGGTGGTGGAGCTGACGCGCCAGGCGAGCGCGCTATCCACCCAAGTAAGCAGTTCCCGACCCGGTCCCCGTGTGCGCAGAGATCCCTCTCCCCATCGTCGTCAACGGTCTTCTTCTCGACGGTCCCACTCCAATTACCGGCGTTATCCTATCTGCTGGTATCATAACAAACATGGCACAAAGGCTAACAGATGCATTAAGCCATGCGACTTCAAGGCATCGCACGACACGAAACGCGTACGACACTCAGTGATGGCGACTAACGCCTGTCCCAATTCCCCAAGTCGTCTTTTCATAACAGACCCCACTCTAAATGTTGAATATCTAATAGATACCGGAAGTGATATTTGTGTTTTCCCTGTAACTGCTGTGTCTGAAAAACGATGTAAAACTAATTATCAACTGTGTGCTGCCAATGGTTCCGTCATCGATACTTACGGTTACATTCAATTAAACCTTAACTTAGGCTTACGTCGCGTTTTTCCATGGCGTTTTGTTGTAGCTGACGTCACCAAAGCCATTATTGGTGTAGATTTTCTTTCACACTACCGAATTATTGTTGATGTAAGTAAAAAACAATTGATCGATGGCTTAACCAATGTCAGCAGCTCAGCAAATAAATGTAATTCAATTAATTGTAATATTTCTAGTGTTAAGGTTGTAACTGGTGGTGATAGTAATTATCATAAAATTTTAGCGCAATACCCGGAACTAACACGCCCCGCTGGTACTCCAGGTATTGTCAAACACAACACTACACACCACATTCGCACAACTCCTGGCCCTCCTGTCTCCTGTTCTCCTAGGCGTTTGGCTCCTGACAAACTCAAAATAGCAAAGCAGGAATTCGAGGCTATGATAGCTAACGGGACAGCCCGTCCATCTGACAGCCCGTGGTCGTCTCCGCTTCACCTCGCATCGAAGAAGGACAATGGATGGCGTCCATGCGGTGACTACAGACTTCTCAACGCAAGAACGATACCAGATAAGTATCCAATCAGGCACATACAGGACTTTTCACACTGTCTGTCTGGTTGTACTATCTTCTCTGTCATCGATTTAGTTAAGGCCTACAACCAGATTCCTGTTTTTGAAGGCGATATCCCGAAGACAGCGATCACCACACCCTTCGGTTTGTACGAATTTCCTTTTATGACCTTCGGACTTCGCAACGCAGGTCAAACTTTTCAGAGATTTGTCGATGAATTGACGCGAGGCCTAGATTTCTGTTATCCTTATCTGGATGACTTCCTGATATTCAGCAGATCAGCACAAGAGCACGAAGACCACCTGCGCCAACTCTTTACCCGTATGAGAGATTATGGTGTTCTTATTAACACAGCCAAGTGTGTCTTCGGCGCTCCTAAGGTAACATTTCTAGGCTACGAAATCTCTGAAAAGGGAACCAAACCTTTGGACAGCAAGGTGCAAGCTATTGCCGATTTTCCTGTCCCAAGAACTGTTCGAGAGCTACGAAGATTCCTGGGCATGGTTAATTTCTATCGACGTTTCTTGCCCAATGCTGCCCAAATCCAAGCACCATTAAATGCTTTGCTTGTAGGTTCTGTCAAAGGTTCTCATCCCATGGTCATAAAAGGAAATTCGCTGCAGTCATTCCAAGACTGCAAGAAAAGCCTTTGCGAAGCAGCCCTGCTCGTTCATCCTGCCAGTGAAGCTAAATTAGGACTCGTCACTGACGCTTCAGATACAGCGATAGGTGGAGTCCTACAACAGCTTAAGGATGATGATTGGCAGCCGCTCGCATTCTTTTCGCGCAAGTTGAGCCCGTCACAGGTAAAATACTCACCATACGATCGAGAGCTCCTTGCCATCTACGAGAGCATACGGTATTTCCGACACATGCTAGAGGCCAACCACTTTACGATCTATACTGACCACAAGCCGTTATGTTACGCTTTCCACGAGAGGAAAAGTAACTGCACGCCGCGTCAGTATAGACACCTCGACTTTATCTCGCAGTTCACAACCGACATACAGCATATATCAGGTGCAAATAATGTCGTCGCTGATACTTTATCGCGCGTATGTGAACTGCAGAGGCCGGTCGATCTAGAAGAGATGGCAAGGTTGCAAGCTACAGATCCTGAGCTCACTTCGCATCTCACAGGTGAATCATCTCTTCGCCTAAAACGGATGAATTTACCTGGAAGTCGCACTCAACTGTACTGAGACGTCAGTACACCGACTCCCAGACCTTTCGTCCCTTCACAACTGCGTCAGCAGGTTTTCAATTGTCTGCACTCATTGAGTCACCCAGGCGCAAATTCATCAGCCAAGCTCGTTGCACAGAGGTTTGTCTGGCCTTTAATGCGGAAGGACTGCCGCGAATGGTCTAAGGCATGTTTGACCTGTCAGCGCTCGAAGGTAAACAGGCATGTCGCGTCACCTATTGGTACGCTCGCTTTACCTTCAGCGCGATTCAAACATGTCCATATAGACCTAATCGGCCCTTTACCACCTTGCGGTGATTATCGGTATTGCCTAACAGCCGTCGATCGCTTCACGCGATGGCCGGAAGCTGTACCACTTACCGACATCACCGCAGAAACTGTCGCGAAAGCTTTTGTGTCCTGCTGGGTAGCCCGTTATGGTTGTCCAACCGACGTCGTTACCGACCGCGGTGCACAATTTCAATCGGCCCTATTCCAGCAGCTCGCTAAGTCTATCGGTTTCGATCACCGTAAGACAACCGCATATCACCCGCAGTGCAACGGCTTGGTGGAGCGCTTCCACAGACAATTGAAAGCTGCAATTACCTGTCACGCTGACGCAAATTGGGTAGAAACACTACCTCTCGTGCTTCTCGGCATAAGAAGTGCTGTGAAAGAGGATCTGCACTCCTCCTCAGCTGAGCTGGTTTTCGGTGAACCACTTCGCCTACCAGGTGAATTTTTTGGTCACGACACTTCGTCTTATACTACCGATATCACCGACTTATCAGCTCGGTTGACAAATTTCGCCAGGAATATTCGCCCAGTACCGACTCAACATCATGGTAAGAAAAACATATTCATCTACAAAGATTTAGCCTCATGTGGTCACGTATTCCTTAGGGAAGACGCACTGCGCGGCTCTTTACAACCCGCATATACAGGGCCACATGAGGTCATTTCAAGAGATCACAAATTTTTCAAAATTAAATTAAAAGGAAAGTCAACGACAGTTAGCATAGACCGCCTTAAGCCAGCCTACTTACTGTCGTCTCCTACCGAAGTCCTTCTTTCTCCCGCTCTTCCACCTCCCGATCCTCCCCTACCTCTTCCCAGTGCTCCTGTGGCATATACCACTCGCTCTGGGAGGAGAGTTCACTTCCCAGACTTTTATCGCCCTTAACCCGGTCTCTGGAGGGGAGTGATGTGGCTAACACACGATATTTTAGTGTATGTATTTTATCATACGTATATATTACACACAACAAGTATTTAAATATTTTATTTCATATTTATATTCGCATTTAATTATAACACTAAACATTCATTACACAAAACACAAAAAATACAGACATGCATTACACTCATACAAAATAATTATAATATTTATTATTTTATGACGGAGTCGCGGTATTCGCGTAGTATGCGTGCCGCGACGAAATTATCACGGTCCCAGCGGGTAGATCGGAATATTTCTTCAAGTTTCTTCACAATTGTAAAATTAACAGTTCGATCTTAATTACCGAATGCGCAGCTAGTCAGTGTTTTTTTGTTCTTGTATTTTCATGCCCAAAGTGTTGCTTGTATCTGATAATTGTCTCTCTCCTTCTACGTGGAGCAATAAACGTTAAAACTGTGAGTGTGTGGTTATTTGTGCATCACCCAAAGGTACTGTACCTAGTGTAATTGATATCCATTATCACGCACCCCACAAATGGCAACACATCCAAGTCGGCCCTTTTCCTAATATTTGTCAGCGGCTTTTTGTTTACGTGAATCACTGTGAGTTTAGAGTGCAGCGACATAGCATCAGGTGCGATATTCAGGCAAATATTTTATGAAAATACCAAGAATGTTACGGATAGGGTTGCGCTGTTATATCGATATATTGCGAATATTTCTAATGGAAATATGTGTTTGTTATACCAATTCAATGTTGAATTTTATTGTTATAGCACAATTAAATGAAAACTTTCATTTCCACCACCTTAATTACATATTCAATTTTACTTCTTAAAATTAAAATTATAAGCTTTAGTGTATTACTGTGGTATTGGACCTAACATTTTGTTTTGAATAAAGTAAACAACGTGACATAGAAACTGACTTTAGCGCTAACCTATAACATTTTAAAAGTAATTATTCTCGTTATTTATTTTAAATGAGTTTTCAAATGAAAAATAATTAAAAATGTAGATTAAATATCGAGAACAATGTTAGTAGACATGACTAAGGAGGGGTGTCGCGTCGCGGCCGCATCCTACAGCCAAACGGTAAACACTTTGCTGTAATCTCGAGATGAGAAAACTTTCAGTTCTCTTAATTCAGAAACTTATTCAACAACCTAACAACCTTAGAGCGGACCGCCCGGCGGACACAAGACAAACAAACTTACTCTTTAATCTTTGTCTCTATTAGAATAAACATTTAATAATTATAATGTTATAATGCAATCGTCTTTAAAGCGTAGATAATTTTCCAGGACCACAACTTCAAATTAAACAAACATGTTGCTACAGACAATTTCTGTTACTTTTTAGAACACGTAAGACTTTTTCCTTGTACATAATATAAGCGTACTACTGCGTTTACACTTTACATAATACCTAATTTACTATCGTGAAATAAAAAGGGGCTAAATATCGATCGTATTAAAAAAGTACAAAAACTCTTGAAATAAACAATTGAGTTGTTCGTTGAGAAAGTCTCATCAATATAAATTAAGTTTTAATGAGTAGATATGTAGAATACATCACAACAATCGATTTTGGATAGCATTCCCAACCTTGTAATATTTATGATCTTAAATCGTGCGTCATTATAATTAAAACAATGATTCATACCAAGATCAGATTCACCTATACCTTAGTAATTTTCACCAATTTGTATTCGCCCTTAAAACAGATAGCCAAAATGTTTTTTAATTTTATGTATATAGTGAGGGAATCTTTAGGTGAATGGAGATATCTTGAAGATATATAGTTTCAAGGATCAATGATTATCTCCATAATACCGTTAAGTAGACGGCTGACATAACCGCTCCACACTGCTGTAAACAAAATCTTTGTGTTGCGATTAGTATACTTTTGCTTTTATCGGAGACGCGTGACTTCAGCCAAGAGCTGAACGTATAAGTTGAAGCGTTGAAAAATGTAAAAATAAAGCAAAAACATTCGCTAGAAGCAATTTGGATGTGCCGTGTCAATTCAATTACCAACGGTGAGCGCTTCAGTATCTCGTTGGAGATTAGGGCAATGAAAAAATATTGCAGGAAAAAATCTAACAAACATTTAATAGACAGGTAGATGGCTGTGTGTGACACCATAGGCGGTGTTATTGTACGGTTTTACGTTTGTATTTTGTTTTACAATACCTTTAGTTTCCTTTCAAATAACGTCAAAACATTACAAGTTAATGAGCGTTCTATTGTTAAAAAATGAGATGTATGAGTATGATTCTGCGCTTATTGATTATTCGCGTTTGTTGTTTCGTGTGAAGAATACTTATATTAGTTTTTTCCACAGAATGAGTCCCGGCAAACGGAATTCACTAGGCGATCCGAGCGAATCTCGTCCTACCATCACCATTACTGACATGGATACAGTTCACGAGGAAAATGACAATGACAACGACAGGTAATACATAATGTAACTTTTTTTGAGAATACGCTGTGATTTGAACAAGTTTAATACTTAATAATGAGATTTGTTCCATTTAAACACTCTTTTGAAGTGTCAACCCGAGTGAAATATGAAACCTATAATAATTAGTAAATATGATCAAATTATATAATATTACTTTACAAAATTGGAAGTAACAAATTACGGAGACAGTATGTGTTAAAGATTATGAGTTTATCAAGAAAAAAAATATCCTTACCTTTTATTTAGTTTTTTAAGAGTAGACTGTATCCGGATAGCAATCAATCATAATAAAATAAAAAATCTTTCAGCATAAAATATATAAATGCGTAAAAATATGCAGAATTTCAGAAAATGTAAACCATAAAAAGATTCAATGTTAAAACTTAATTAAAGTTTCTGTTATAATGTATTTTCTTTTGAACCTCGCGGCTGCGGCTTATCGCGTATCTTATGAGATCAGTTGCACGCATATCTGCCGGTAGATTAAAGCATTTGTGCAAATTTACTGCAAGTTACCCCTTTAATAACATATAAACAACAATAAATAATGCAGTTTTAACCGAGACTCATATTAAAATACGTACAAACCTAATTGAATCAGTAAAAAAGTTTGAACTTTTATTATTTTGAAAGGAAATAAATTTTTCGTAAAAGCTACTCAACTTTGTTCGTGTGTTATTTAACCATATATATTCAATGGATATAGTGAGTAGCCAACGTAGCTTTGAGGGATTTTTCCAGGAACGATTTCAGAGATTTTGTGCTCAATACTTTTATGTATAGTGTAACACAAAACTGAAGCTATACCTTACTTACATTTTGTTGGAAATAGTACAAAAAGCATAAAATGTATTAAATAATATCGTAATAGTAATAAATCTAGATTAAATGCCAACTATTCAAGAGATGGTTTTCAATGTCTGGAATTATTTAGATATTTTAACATATTACATAGTAACAGATTCTCTTCGTATATTTTGTGAAAATCAAACCAAACAAAATCGCATCGAAACACGTTATGCAGAATGAAAAGTGTGAATGTGTACAGAGAGATTTCGATGCATAACGGCAGCAGCAAAGCTTCGGAAATATTTATGACATTTGATAGACTGCTTTGTGCCGGTTAATACAATCTCCCTGCTTCGTTTCACGCTCGGAACTGTTATGTGTTAAGGGAACAGATTCAAAATAACATTAACTGCAGTTTTCACTATTATTTACAGTTATTTATAGCTCGGGTTACCGTTTATTATATGATTATACGATCTGATTAACTAGACAATCGACAGCTCTAGCGATTTATGTTATCTGCGACATTTATTTTACAGCAATCATTGATTTTTTGCAAGGAAAAAATACAATACATACATTCAATTGTTCCGCCGGTTTGGAAACAAATTTTCCTTACTTGTCTAATAGAAAATTTTATAGTCACTTCCTTGAGGAGCTTTTTACCATCTGAAATAGAAATAAGTGCTTATATTCAACAGTACTTATAACTTTATATTCATCATCTTTATCATTCAACTATACGACTTATTGTTATTAATTATATTCAAACTATGACTACAAAACACAGTACAGCATGTTCACTTTTACTCTACAGTGATGAGTCTTCATATTCTGATGTTACGAGACTGCGGGAACGAACGCGGGCCATGCTGGGCCATGCTGCAGAGCCTCTCATACAAAACTCCCACTCGCAACCAAACAGCCGACGTATGTCATGCGACATTGATGCTAAAGTAGCAGCGAATCTCAATACAAGGTAAAGTTTACAGGAGATACACGATTTTTTCAACAGAAATAAGCACTTCAATAAATTCGCAATAATATATACTTCAATAAAGTGTATATTGCGATTATAAAGGAGAATTGAAATGTATTTACGTCTGTTTAGTTAATAACCGGCTCCGACACGGCCGACACTTATTTGAAAATATATGAAGGCTTTAAATCCTCTTTGTTATAACTTGACAAACTTGGATAACTTAAAGCAAAATATGATATTAGCAACATATAACATTATGACTGACCGGTTTGCTTGGTTGGTAGTGGCCCTGCCTTCCAAGCCAGAGGTCGTGGGTTCGATTCCCACCCGGGGCAAATATTTGCGTGATGAACATAGATGTTTGCTCTGTGTCTGGGTGTTACATAATATCTATATAAGTATTTATTTAAAATTATATATGTATGTTTATCAGCCATCTGGTTTCCACAACACAAGCGAAAGCTTAGTATGGGATCAGATCGTGCCGTGTGTGAAAATTGTCCCGAAATATTTATTTATTTATTTATATATAGATATAAGCTAGGTTTCAGACTATCCATTTTTCTTTCCTTTTTTTCATATGCGCAATGAAGTCGACAAATAAGATTAAAACCTGTAAAACTAACTTTTTTGACCGTGAATACAAGACTATACGCAGAACGAAGTCGACAACTAAGTTTATTAAACCCGTAAAACTAACTTTAACATGGCTCTTTTATTTTCTATACAGGCGTCCGTCAGCAATAATAGCAGCATTCCGCAGACCGTCCCAGGCTCTGGCGCTATGTGCTGCGACCCAACGGCGTTTCCTCTCAGAGCTGTCACCGAACTCTCGGACCTCCATGGCCTCTACTCATGATGCACCGCCATCATCTGCGGAGATTTTGGGACAGTAAGTATATAAAGTATAATTAAATGAACAATGAAAATATAAATCATAGGCTCATCTCAACTTCTGCTTAAATAATACTGTTTAAAATTGTTGAGTAGAATTGCAACGTCGAACTCTTCTTTTAATGTATACTTTTAATGTATCACGTATGTTGTGTTAGATTTAACTGAAACCATTTCAAAATAATCTTAATTATCAGGTTTTCATATAAAAAAACTCTGAACTCCCAGTACAAGCTGTGAGTGACAATTTTCACTCAATTTATAATGTTCTTTATATCTTAATACGATATTTATAACAGTTGAAAGCATACTTTTAAGTTACAAACAACAACAAATAATATACTTTGACAAAGATATCATAACGCTAAGGTTTTGAATAGAATTATTCATATTTAACTTCACAGTGAGCTCTTCCAACGCCTAAACATATAGGTATACACCTCAGATCTAGTGCCAACGGTAAGCTCACTAGGATACACTTATACAGAGAAGTGAACGTATAATCAAAATACATTGCTCGTTATAGTAAAGATCTATCAGAATTCAATAATATACTTAAGCAATGTATATCACTACATAGTATAAAACAAAGTCGCTTTCCCTGTCCCTATGTCCCTATGTCCCTATGTCCCTTTGTACGCTTAAATCTTTGAAACTACGCAACGGATTTTGATGCGGTTTTTTTTAATAGATAGAATGATTCAAGAGGAAGGTTTATATGTATAATAACATCCATTAAATAGTGGAGAAGTACTGTTATTTTTGAGGTTTCTAATGTGATGTCGTAAAAAATTACATTTATTCCGCTTACATTGCAAACGCAGGCTGAACCCTACGAGTTTTATCAAAATAATGTACTAAGTATTATACACATTGAAAAGGTCTACAGAAAAGTCCGCGATGGTATATGTCTATCTCTTATGGATAACCCACAATAACTTTTTTTTGTCATTTACTTTTTACGACAAATAATGGCTAATTTTCGATGCGATTTTAACCAATACAGCCTTAATCCTTAACCAATTAAATACCTTGAATACATTGTTCATTTAATATAGATCTATATGGCCCTTTACACCGTATGATTTAAGTGAATATTTTCGAAGATATTACAGATTTAAAAATTGCGGGACGTAGCGTTTGCGGCGGTACCGGCCGGCCGCCCGGCTATCTATTTTATACCACGAAGTCGGAGCGGGCCGCTATGTTTTTATATACAACGTTCACAGTTTTTCTGTAGTGTATTTAGTATCAGCATTGCACCCGTGCGAAGCCGGGGCGGGTCGCTAGTACATAATATGTTCGAGTACGAAAGATCATTATCTTGTTGTAACAATGCAGACATCAGTTGAAGTAAGACATTGCGTTACACTATCCACAAAGCGAAGCGCATCTACGCGTCAATACTATTCAAAAGGGTCCTTTATTCGTCAATATACGGTGGTAATCAACGCTAGGGAAGGTTAATATAATATCAATATATAATATTAATGTATTGAAGTAACAATCTTCAGTGTGTATGTCAAACAAATCGATTCCGTTTACAACGATATAGAAAATATCTTCATTTTCTATATCTAATTTCCACCCGCGGCCCGCTTTGTCTAAAACTTAGCAAATTACATCAAAAAACCTTCCTCCAGCTGCCAGCACCATTCTTTCTTAAAAAATCGCATTAAAATCCGTTGCGTAGTTTTAAAAATATCCCAAATTACTTTAATCAGTCGCTTTTCTGTTGTTTTAATTAATTGGTAATTAAGATGAATAAATACTTTAAATAAAAATACATTTCATATAGGTCATACATATTCTTAGAACTAATTAGAATAAAAATGTATTGTTTTCTAGTGAAGCTCTCAGTAAGGCATTGTCGGCGCTGTACGCCAAGCTGCTCGTAGTTCTCGGTCTAGCATTTCCTGTGACGGAAGTTATCGCAAATGGTGTCCCAGGTGCCTATTACCAGGTAAAATACTTACTATTTTATTTTCCTTTTCATTTTGCTGTATTCAAACGAGATCGGTAATAGCTTTCTAAAGGAACTCATTATTGAGCTTACGTATGATAGTTCATACCTAATTATACTTATATGATTTATATTTCTATTGCACTGTATATTAAGATGATTAGACTTATTAACCATCGCTTATTTACACAACAATTTATTTTCAGGGATTTTATTTATATTTGTATCTAGTGTCGTTGCTGTTCGTGATATTTCAATATGCAAATATTATGCGTCAGAAAGCGGTGACGATGATAATTCAAGACCACGGTAAGAATTCATGTTCGTTAATATAAAAATCTCAACTGTAGTAATTAGCCGTATTTGCGTAACAAAATGCGACATTAAAAACACATCTCGTTTGCATAATTGCTTTATACAAGAATACCTTCTTATGTATAGAACTAACGTTTTGCTATTTGTATCATCGTTAACTAAATGTGGCATTGTTCAGATTTATTTCAACCTGAACCTTCATGTTTACAGGAGTAATTGATAAAGATGACAAAAGTACGGGAAAAGCGACTCCCAACGAAAAACTAAAACGAAAAGAGACAATTACAAGATACGGAAGTTTCTATTTAAGATTGGGTGCTATTGGTAAATTATTTTACATTAAAGAACCATAATGATAAACACCATACCATAATTATCTATTAATTTGTTATAATTTCTCAGCTTTTGGAATTGGATCAATGGTATACAGCGGCCTAGAATTCGGTGAATATTTTGAAATGACAGACAAATGTCGATCCGTTCTTTCGGCATTAACTCCTGCACTTCGTATGGCGTTAACTCTAGCTCAGATGCAATTTATCTTCCTTACAAATAAAGACATCGAATCCGGCAGTAACAAATTAATTCAGAGATTCGGATTTATGCACATGATAGCAGCGAACCTCTGCGAATGGCTCTATGTCCTCGTAGAGGAAACTAAACACGAAATACATCATCTGGAACATTCTATGATCTCTGAATCAAACAATACACAAAATTTAACCCCAGACACGCCATGCCGGAGATCTAATATCATGGGTACATTGGTTCAAAACGCTTCACCATTTCTATTTCCGTGCACAATTGAGTATTCCCTCATATGCGCAGTTATTTTGTATGAAATGTGGAAAGAGGTAAAGTATAAACACATTTATTACTTTATTTATAATCGATAAGTAAATAAATAAATTGCTAAACAAATATATATATTTTTTCGTCTGTAGGTCAAATGCACACCAGAAGACTTTGAAAAGAAATTGATGTATGTTAAGAACAAATCTCGGAGCAATTCAGTTACACCTGAAAAAATTCTGCAACAATTCGGTAAGGAAACAAACCGTCAATAGAAATTAAATTTTCAATACGCACACGCGCAATGATACAATGAAGGATAAAGAAAAAGTTATCAAAATTATATAAAAGTTTTCTTTGCTTTCAGCGGGCATGCTTGGAGTCAGTTCGCCCAACGGAAGTCGCAATGCCTTACATCATTTCTCAGTAGATTGCTCACACGCCCACAGAGGGCTATTCGCGGGAATTCTTGTCATAGTCTTAACCATTATATCCCTTATAATGTTCTTCGTATTGGCACACCATAATAATACAGTTACTGTGAGTATTTCACCTTTATGTGGTCAATAAGATTGATTTGACAAAGTAAATGTTAATTGTTGCTACAAACATAGTTCAATGGAACATCTCATGTTAAAATACGGTGAATCATTTTTCAGGATGCCATATTCGAGGTAAATATTTGTGAATTGATCTTATATACGTTATCAATTCTCGCTACGGTAATTGCAATGAAACAAATGAGAGCATTGCCTTATAAACGAAAATCACAAGGTGCGTAGTTCTGAAATTAATTCACTACTATAATCTTCAGCCATTACTTCTCTTAACCATTTATTGTCTGGTATAACTAAGTTCTTAATTAAAACTTTTGCGTCAAATAATTTATATTGCAATTACCAGAATGTATTATTGAGATTTTGTTTGTATTTTGTGTTACAGCTGTCCTGGGTTTGGATACGTCCCTCTTAATCCTGGCCCAGTCGGGAATGTACGTTTACTGTATGTTCAGTCTCATAGGATGCCATCACACGCTCTATAGTTCTAACAGTTCCGGTCTCACAGGATTCTTCTCGGAATTTCTATCTTTGAATCAGGTACTTTCATAAATCATTTAAGAGATAAAATGTATAATTTGGGGAACAATGTTAAACTAGCCTTATGGTACCTAACCTAATCTGTACAACAAACAGTTGAATCCTGTTAAAAATAGTATGAAATTCAAATTATGGAACAACTTAGACTAAATACTTTTTATTATCTAATCACTAAATACTTTTTATTAATCACTTTTACTTTTACAGACTACGTTACAAACTTTATTTATAATCGACGCATGGTGGCGAAGGTGCGCAAATTCTGAACAACGAAGTAACAAACCTGGCCGACAGTTGGTCACGTTTCTGCTAGTCGCCAATATGGCCATGTGGGCTATAAATACATTAGAGAAAGTAAGACTTAATGTATCTATATTAATCTTATGAATTTTAACACAAATACATGCTATTAAAAAGTAAAATACCAACTCTAGAACATTAATGTTTCACCTGCCGATTTTCTCTAGTGGCAATAAAATAAGACGACAATTTTTCAATGCCAGCCCATTTTATTTAAGTCATAATCAAGCTTTTCATCGCTTATAATATTTTTATTAATGTATTTTACTAGCTTACTTTTATTATATAGCTTTGTATATTTTATTCTAGAGAACATTGCATGAAATGTCCATGTATATAAAGACGATAAAATAATCATTGTTTATTAACTATGTACGTTTTTCAGAATCGCGCAGAGTTCAGACCAGCTCACTTAGATTTCTACGGACCTTGGGGATGGACTATCATCACACATGTCTCCATGCCATTGGCTATATTCTACCGCTTTCATTCAACCATATGCTTGTTCGAGATCTGGAAGAATTCTTTCAAAAACAAGCCGATTTACTTAAATGTGTAACGTTTAATAAATACATTTTTATGATTATTCGTGTCTTTTATTTATGACAGATTTAACCTAAACAGATAATGATCTGTCTTTTAGATTGTAATAAAAAGAAGCATTAATATAGTATGGTTTATTTTATATTTAACCACAAGCTATTGTTGCGAGCTTTTCAATCAAAATATCGTATATAAAAAACATTTGCGGCATATAAGATTTACCTATAACAAATGATTTACGAATTTTATTTATTCTATTCCATAAAATATGTTATTTTACTTCATAATACGATTATACAGATCACATAATGTACGTACGTACAGTACTCCCAAACTGATAATGCGCATAGAAAAATTCGTCACTGTTCGGCAACTGTCAATTTCCCCGAGCCTCCGAAGACGATATGTATATAGAGTGGTTAAATGTATTTTCTTCATGCATAGTTTATTAGAATTATGAGTTTTATTGTGATTTTATGGTAAATGAGATAAGTAACGAAATTTGTTTCGATAATTCAATGTAAGTTAATAGCGAGGATAAGCCACACGATTGCGAATATATATTTGTTGTATTGATTTACTTGGAAAATTCTATACTTAGAACTATTAAAGTGTCTTACTGAAGCTAGCGTAATGATGGATGTATGAAAGGTTAAAATAAGACAAAGTTTATATTAAAAAAAAAATGATTTTCAAACACTGGTTTACATTTAAATTGTGAAATCTAATCATTAAAATCTCAGTCCAAAGGATTTACAGAATCAGGGATTATCTCTATTTCTGATATCGTAGAATGATCAGAACTTTCATTATGCTCTTATTAATTTTCACTTTCCCCACTGCTATCTGCTACCTGTGTAATTAATCATTTTTCCGGAAAATTCAACTTTGAAACAAAACTAATAAGGGTATGTAACAGCAGCCCTATATAATTCCATACAGATATAATACGTGCGGTCACCACCAATATATAAAGACAACTGACGGATTTTTGAATTTTTTGACTGACAGGCTACCGTAACCTATCGCCCGAATTGTTTTCGATTGTGTATGACTCTGAATTGACTCATATTTCTTTCGAACAAGGTGCAAGATGCAAGTGCATTGTTTAGGGCACTTACGATTCAATGATTCGGGGTGATTCGGGTGTTTCTGGAAATACGATAATTAGCGAAGATCTGCATGCGCATTATTAATTTTGGAGTACTGTATAGCGTGAAATATTTCCTGACAAAAGTATAGAGGCCACAGGCTTCACACTATTTATGTTTTCTGTAGAGCGTGACGTAGCGCTTAACACATCACATACTGTCCTTTGTCACGACAAACAAATAACAATACACTGCTAATTGTTTGCATTCACTCTACGGCTACATAATTACTTCATGTGTTCATTTCATTTGAAAAGTCCAATCGCAATCTCTCATATTTCGGTTGTTAATATAATTTTAAAGACCATAATTAAAATGAACAAAGTGGTAATTGATGACTCGTTTTATTTGTTTTTGGTATAAGTCACCACGTCGCTCATAACTTTGGCATGCAAAATAGTTGTGAAATAACCTGTAAATTATGAATAACAAAGTACATTACATTACAAGATTGTTTAATGAAGAATTATCACTACGTTATGTATATTATTATATTTGGTACTTTTGGATATGTAAAAGTACGAATTAATATTATATTAAAATGTATGTCAATTGTGCATTTTAACTACCTATGTACAAGCCATGTAACTATGAGAACCTAAACATTTATGACACCTAAATTTTCACACTATATTTTTCCATGCGAGAAACTTTCCTAACAAAACATGGAGTATGGAAATGCAATCATATATGATATACTTACGTGATGGAATGTTATAAACTAAACGTTGACATAAGCTTTGAGACAATGACACTATCAGGTGTTTTAGGGATTACTGGATTGAAACGTCACGGAGTCACTTTTTGTACTTTTATTCAGTTTAACAGCGCAGATAGTATTTCGTCCACCTATTTAGACGTTTTAAGTGTGGTGATAATGTTTTGGAAAATACACGATACGTCACCAACAATACTGTTTGGAATTATCTTTTCTTTCTCAATTCTAAGATACATTCTAAATTTATTTTTAGTATTTTAAAAATGGACGACATCATTTTAGAGGATGCAGAGTGGTAAGTAGAGTGCAGATTTTAAAACGTATTGAAAAGCAATTTAATATACTTTCCTCACAATTAGAACAATTAGAACTTTTCTTAATTTTAATTTTTAGATTTTTCCAAAGAGAAAAACAGGGATAAATATTTTAATTGCAGCTCTATGCCACTTTCCCATTATTTAAAATACCAAAAAATATAAACTTACTAACTTGTCACTCAGAAAAGTAACTCTTTCAGGAGGAGTGATTGCAGAGTGTGCTACGAACTTCGACCTCAACACGTTCCCCATCCTATACGACAAACATCAACAAGCTTAGAACGAAAAATTCTGTTTAATAGGTAAATTGCCAAAGAATTTACTATCACTATTCTAATTTGTAACATATTTGTATATAATATTTTGTATCCTTATTACATTCATACGAAGTTCCTTTAACTAAGCTGCTTCCAGCTTTTAAGTCTATGCCATGAAAAAAGCTTTATTAACTTCTGAGAATGAAAATATAATAATGTTTTATACATCCATTTTTATGACACTTTTACGAAACTTATTTTCTATAAAGTTATTAGAAAAGTTAGCAAAAATAGTAGTTAGTAAAAGTTAGTCTTATCGCTTTGACAAATGTATGAATACTAAACGTTACTTTCTATAACCGAGTAAAGTACGATATAAATTTATTATTATCTGATTGTGCATTAGACGCAAAAGACTATTACAAATATTTACAAAATTATCAGGTTTTCATTGATTTCCGATTTATTCTCAAAACTTACTTTTTAAAATAAGTATGTTCAGTCGAATCGAATTAATGTGATTCAAAACTTACGAAAGTTCGTAAAAAATCTATCTACTTATATCTGTTAGTCTAAATTACGATATTTCACTACACAGCATTCACAGACAAATTGATATGTCGCGTAAAAAATTTCCAACGTTTAAATTAAGATGCATCGACTGAAAAATAAACGTAGTTTAAATTTTCTCGTCAATTAAATAGAAGCAAAGGTTGATCGAGCAAGACCAAGGATAGCTTAGAGGTAGACATCTAATTAAGCGCGTAGTATTGAAGATAAGGAGAGTGGGGGGGCATAGCTCGTTAGGAGGACCGTCTGAATGTGACACCGGCCGCGCTAATTATTATTTAGCTTTACATCTAAATAAATCCAGACATACGCAAGCAGTAAACGCAGATTGCACGAATGAAAGTTGGAAGGCTCTTAGTTCTCAAGTGCTGTCTTTTAAACTTCTGCAATGTTAACTAGCTAAGCTATTTCTTAAACTATATTTAAATATGGGTAATAAAACTTTTTGTAGATACAGTACTGAGTAAGAAGCAGCTTTTTTTGGATTCATATTTTATGTTTTATTTCTATCGAACAAATTAGAATAAATTTATGAACTTAATGGAAAATTTATTGTAAAGTATTAGTACCTATCCCTAATACCAAGATTATTTTGATGAATGAGTACTAAGTTGATAATAATAAGTATTACTACAACCATGAAACTGTACTTTATTATTTGTCCATCGCACACCTTGCTTCTAGATAATCTTCGAATATTTAGACCATAAAACAATTGGCTGTCATATCCGTTAGACCGGGAGATATTGACACAAAATTTCGAGTCATTTGTAACAGGATGGCGGTTCTACAGGGGTCTTAGTACGCAATGACAAAAAGAAAAATGATGGTGTGAACGCTGGTACCGGCGGCTTAGTCGCGTGGGCGTTAGTCGAACTCGTCGGAAAAATAGCGAAAGTCAAACGATTTGTAACACAAAAATTTTAGAATTTACCGATAGCCCATAAAAAAGAAGTAGGCGGTAGTGTCATGCCATACTTTTCCGGTGTGACTTACAGCCCGCCATACCGACGCGAATGTGTTGATTTAAAAAAAACAATTCAACCATTTGTACCAGGCTAACTTTTGCACAGGTAACCATCGTCGTGCAGCCATTTACGAAAATCGCCATGCCATACTTTTCGGACGATTCCAAATGGTCGCCATACCGCCGAAAATCTGCAAAAATTTTTTTTTCGCCAAACATTTTTTGTACCAGTATTGCATTTGGATTTTTGGAGAGTATTTGATAAAATGTGACCATTATTATATTTCCCATACTTCTAGTAGGGGGAAAAAGTGCTGCCATACTTCAAAAATTAATTTATTATTAATTTATATAAGTGAAGATTTCCAACACCTAGATCTTTGAAATTTTATATTTATATTCGTTGATCCTCAAACTTACAGGAAAAATTAGTGCCATACTGTTACAAATAGTTCAAAATACGAATAACATCTTACAATAAAAGAAATCTTATACACATTCGCCACCTCCCACAGGTATGGCATTATCACACTTCTATTTATAATCATTCAGGAGTTGTTGAAAAAAAAATTTAAGGTGGTACAAATCGTTCGGCGAGAAAAAAAATTTGCAGATTTTCGGCGGTATGGCGACCATTTGGAATCGTCCGAAAAGTATGGCATGGCGATTTTCGTAAATGGCTGCACGACGATGGTTACCTGTGCAAAAGTTAGCCTGGTACAAA
The DNA here is from genome assembly GCA_029959065.1 of Colias behrii. NCBI lineage: Eukaryota > Metazoa > Arthropoda > Insecta > Lepidoptera > Pieridae > Colias > Colias behrii. Next base: position 5,761,115 of record JARWMC010000005.1, on the reverse strand, counting down.
TGGTTGAATTGTTTTTTTTTTAAATCAACACATTAGCGTCGGTATGGCGGGCTGTAAGTCGAACCGGAAAAGTATGGCATGACACTACCGCCTACTTCTTTTTTATGGGCTATCAGTAAATTCTAAAATGTTTGTGTTACAAATCGTTTGACTTTCGCTATTTTTCCGAAGAGTTCGATTAACGCCCACGCGACTAAGCCGCCGGTACCAGCATTCACACCATCATTTTTCTTTTTGTCATTGCGTACTAAGACCCCTGTAGAACCGCCACCCTGTTACAAATGACTCGAAATTTTGTGTCATTATCTCCCGGTCTACGTGACTTGCATTAAAAAATTAATATATCTAGCAAATCTAAAGCTAAAATAAAATAAATCTAAATTCATTAAAACAACAAACCTAGCACTTATTGCAAATATAAGTATTGTCCTGTTTAAACCACTTCACACCCTGTAGCCTTATTATAAATTATAAAGAACTAATTCTTAACACATACGCATTTGCGGCCAGCACACTAATGACGTGTTTTACTGTATACAGTCTAACACTGGCATCTCATGTATTCACATCTCTTCTAATGTACTTTTCATAAAACAATTTTAAATGTACAACAAGATTATAATATGTTACGTGCATAATATATTAAATTCGATATAAAGAAAAACACTCCGTGTAATTTTATAACCGGTGTATCAATATAAGTGATAAATGATGGCGAAAAATAAAGAGAAATCCAATCAAAATATAGGCAAGGACTGGCGGGAGAGATCTGAACCGTTAGTGGCTGTACCTGAAGATGAAAGGTGAGTCTGCGAGCGCTTCATTAAAACCACTATTAGTCGATAAACGGTCTTCGGAATAAAACAATGTCTTACTTTAACGTTTCCGCTCAGTCGTGTATAATTAATATGTTGTAAACTTTTTAGTATTAATGGTCATGATATATGAAACAGATTTGCTATATTATTTTATCTACAGAAATACAATATGTATTAATTATTTTCTTTGTTGATACAAGACATATAAATATTACAACTTTAAGATTAGGAAGAAAAATGGATGAACGCAATGCAAAATTCATGATGAAAGTCGATTCTGTTTTGTTTTATTATATTCTGTTTGATTTTACAAAACCTGAAATCCTTCACCCAAAAACATTAACTCAAGTATTAGTTTACATATTTTATTTCTATGATAGATAAACGTTCAATCAATGGTAAAAATTGAAATATATAGTTTGCTTACATACCTAACACCACGAACGTATGTATCATAAATCATAAAGCTTCTTAATATTTTTCAGAGAGCATCCCCCACATTACCTGCCCCGGCTAAGCGTGGTATTGCCGGGCAGCACAAGCTCTAGTTCCGATCAGATACCCGTGCTCCCACGCCGACCACAATTGTCACATGGAGAGTAAGTCAGTCAAGGAGGTGGTTCTAATATATTTATAGTCATAATATTTTAAAAGGTCATCGATGAAATATAATTTATAGTCGACGTATGGGTATTTTTACATACAACGTACATAATATGGACCCATTACAAATTGCGAGATATTATTTTATTGAGTTCTTAAGAGTGTATATAGAAATTCATCAAATTACACAAATGAAATAACTTTTAATTAGATTTTTATGAATTTGAAAAGTAGAAGAAAACACTTAAGTACATAAAGATCGATGTAAAATGCATAATAATGGAATAAAGTTATCCCAAAACAGAATATAGAACGTTACGTACATTCCACATTGTAACGTAATTACTGCTCATATTTCAAAATCTATCGGTATGCAATTAAATTATCCAGACATCGGTTAATATGCTACAATCTACACACAATACTGATTCTAATTTACTAAAATTCACCGGTCGTTATGTTATGGAACAATTGGCTAATTAGTTCAATATCTCATTTAATTCCAGTGAATCAATGACGGTTGTGCTGTCTGCATTTTATGCGAAATTATTAATAGTTCTAGGATTAGCTCTACCGATCACGAGTACTATTCAAAATGAACTCTACACTAACATTACATCGGACGTAAGTATTACTTATTCGGTATCTTAATTATTAAGGCACATAACTTTTAAACTAGTACCTAACAATGGTGTGTAGGTATCTAATATCGTTTTGATCTAAAAATTTTGGAGAGATTAAAATTGGCTTGAAAACCTATAGATTTGCAAAGTTTTGATCAAGTTATTAATTAAATATTACGTTATTAATTTTGTCATTTGATTTCTTTTATTAAAGATATGTGTACCAACTACCAATTATTAAAAAACAAGAGGTTACTGTTTTTGTTTGTTTCAGATATTTACTATGTATTTGTACATCACTAGTATGCTTTTTTTAGCATACACTTTTTATCATCTTCGTATAACTAAAACTGGACGAGATGGTAAGATAATATTCCTATACTTTTGACATACCTAATGAACTTTAATAACAAAATAATAATTTCATATCTACCTACAGGTACAACAAGTGTTATACATAACACTTGTTGCTATCAATTGTATGTCAGTATCCAGAAAATAATTACATAGGTATTATTTTAAGGCATTAAATATACTATTAACCATCACGACCACTTCATAAAAACTTTAAACTGAAACGCACCTCTAGTAATACCTATACCTATTGTAAATTTCATGTTAAAATTTTTCACAGATAACGTTAAGCGGATAAGATACGGGAGTTTCTACCTGCACATGGGAGTGGCGGGTTTTAGCGTGGGGTCCATAATTTACTCGTGCCTACAATTTGGCGAATACTTTGATCTCTCAGGCGACTGTCAGCTGATCATCGTCGCTTTAAAACCAGCGCTTCGCATACTATTCATGGTTGCCCAAACAATATTTATTTTCTCTTATACTGACGTAAGTAAACAATTGCCATTGTACTACGAATTATATTCTTTGCTACGAATAATGTAATTTTGGAAATATAATTTAAAGAAGATAGCCTAGTTATTACGTGTATTTTATTTTATTTATCAAAGTCGAATAATATGGTGTAAACATAAATATTAAATACGTACAGATGAAAGGTACCTTACACAATAATGATGATAATAATCGATGATTATTATAATATTAAACATAGAAAAATAGCCTCTAGTTACATTAACCATCTTCGTGAAATCAAGTGTACGATCTCAATTTATACGTGCTAAATGGTTAAACACGAGAATTGAAATACATTTCCACACATTGTTAAATATTTATAATATTAATAATGTAGCTCTACCTACTAACAATTGCCGCGGTGCGTTTCTTTAAGTTCCTGCTTATAACTATAAAAATGTTTATTAAATGTTTGTACAATGCTAAGATACTTATCATTTATTTTCTTGTCCACATTATTTATGTTTTGACGACGCGGTTGGCGCAGTGGTAAAGTAACTGCCTACTGAGCCGACGGTCCCGGGTTCGATCCCCGGTCAGGGCAAATATTTGTGTGATGAACTCAATTATTTGTTCTTGGGTCTGGGTGTTATCTATATATGTATTTATAAATATTATATTTATCGTCGCCTAGTACCCACAACACAAGCCTTAATTGAGCTTACTGTGGGACTAGGTCGATTTGTGTAATAATGTCCTATAATATTTATTTATTTATTATTATTTATTATTATTTATTTATCTTAGTAAAAAAAAGTATTATTATACCGATATGAAAGCGGTGGTTAAAGCTTTCTATTTTTTTTTTCTAGATCTTAGATCCAATGCGTGGTGTAGTACTAGATAGATTTGGCTTGATGCACCTTATAGCCACTAATGTGTGTGAGTGGCTCAATGTAGTTATTCAAGAAACAAGAGACGATATCGTAGCTGTAGCCTACGACCGTCCTGCTCTACTACGCTACACAAATATATCCGGACCATCCAAAGTCATCATCACAGAAGACCTATTTAACGACACTTCTTTGGAAAATTTGACAGAGGTTAGAGAACTGAATGTGACTGAAGTAATACATTCCAATATAACTGCTACGATAGAAGCCTGGACATGCAACGTGTCTGATATGATAACACCCTTAATACGATCTATGAATCCATACTTAAGACCTTGTGGAGTGGAGTACAGCTTATTGTGCTCTATAATAATAGCGGTTATTTGGAATGATATATGCACTGTACCTGGATCGGTGAGTTAGATTGGATTTTCAAGTATATTATACCCTATTCAATATCTGAGCATAATATCTGTTACACAAATACTGTATAAATATATTTCTAAAATTTAAGCAAATACAGTTGATTGTAAATTTTATGTAAGTCGGGAAACCTCATATTTTCAAAGAACCAAATAGATATGTTTATACTTTATAGAATCATCTCTGATATGATAAAAAACATTATTAGTAAGATGAAAATATCTGGGAACATTTAAGTTTCTTACTAACCCGCAGCCCATTGTAAAAGCTCCCTAATAAAATAAGTTAAAAACGATAAACTTATTTTTGATCTGAACATGAAATCACCCAAAAAGATTTTTAAAACAAATAAAATTTATTTCAGAAATCATCAAAACTGCCATATAATATTCAAGTTAAAGATGAGAATAGATGTTGTGGTAGAGTTAAGTCTAACTCTCACTTCTCTGTGGACTGTGGAAGTGCGCACAAGGGCCTATTCATGGGAGTCGCTGTGCTGGCCGGCACTATAGTTAGTCTTATGCTCTTCAATGGGTTGTTTCAAAAAGAAAACCACGTTGAACTTGCGTTGCTACAGGTAAGCTTTAATTCTATTTTATATAGGTATAGACTATAGTACAAATTTATCACTAATCATAACAAACAGTATCTAATTTAACAAAATTTTATAGAACTTACAAAAACATAAAAGATAGAGATTAGGGTAATCCATGGGTGGGTAATCGTTATAGCAATAATGTCAGGAATAAAATTTAATTTATATATCTACTTCAATTAAACTCTGCTTTTTCTATCTAGATAAACATATGGGAAACGATACTTTTTGTTCTCATGACCCTTTCCTCCGGGGCATGTCTTCACCGGATGCGCGCCCTCACTCTACGACGAATGACGTCTGCAATGCCTCTAGAACATGCTCTGTTGCTGATCACTCAGTGTGGAGTATATCTGTACTACTTATTTCAAATAATTGGCGCTGGATTTCATTTACATCGATTCCCAGAATCAAGGAGAGCTACCAGGTACATAAAGATGGACCGACTATACCAAATGCAAAGTTTATAGTTCTGTATACAATTTAAATTAACACCCAAAAATAAAATTGGCAGGATAATATCACCTCTTTGTGCGGTAATACAAAGTTCATGTCAAACGCTGCTAGTGTTAGACGCCTGGTCTCGGCGCTGCGCCAGTGGAAAAGACCGACCTGGTCGTCAGCTAGTCACCTTCTTACTCGTCGGAAACTTTGCGCTCTGGCTTCTAAATCGGGTTAAAAATGCAAGAGCTGAATTTCATCCACTGCAGGTTAGGAAATTAATATATTTCTAATCTTTAATTGTCTATTCGATGTTGTCTGATTGCTCATGCAAATACTATATTTTTTTTATTATTTTGATATTTTTTTAGATGCAGTTCTACGGAGTATGGGCATGGACACTTATCACTCATGTGTCAGTGCCATTACTAGTTTGCTACAGATTTCAAGCAACCGTATGTTTTTATGAAATATGGAAGAATTCTTATAAAAGAAAAAAATATAGTGGTGATGGATTTGAGGAAGAGATAGAATTAAAAAATCATGCAGCATAAATCGAAGTCTTTTATTTTAAATACGTCTAACTTTATTAGATAGACCTTTACTTCCTGGATATACAGTATACTAATATATACATAGGATACTATACTTTATTAATAGATTTACTATAATTGAGTAAAATAAATAAGAATTTCAAAAGCACGGTAGTCGTTCATATAGAGCCGAGTAAATGATATAGCACTACAATTGTATAGTTTGTTACATATTTTTAGTCAATATTTGTCACTATTTTATGACCAAAAAGACATTAAATAAATAACAATTAAAATTTATGTTAAATTAATAATTATACGAGACTTATCATTATTTTTATCGTTGTAGTACCAGTTTGATAATTTGTGCAATTAATCCTATTTAATTCCGAGTGTAATTTAATTTCCTAAAATTATAACATTATGTAGTGTAAGGTAGGTAGCGTAGATCCTATGTGAGAATTCAGTAAAGCTTTGACGATTTTGAATTTTGAATCATGGAACTAGACTAATAATAATTTTATACTATTCTAGCTGCGCTCTGCGGTTTCACCCGAGTGGCTCCACTCCTGTTGGTCTTAGCGTGATGATATATAAGCCTATAGCTATAGCCTTCCTCGATGAATGGGCTATCTAACACCGAAAGAATTTTTCAAATCGGACCAGTAGTTCCTGAGATTAGCGCGTTGAAACAAACAAACAAACTCTTCAGCTTTATAATATTAATATAGATTATTTATATCTGTCGCAGGTTTTTCATAAAATTAGGTTTTTGATCAAAAACCTAGGTTTTTCATCAAAAACCGGAAGATGACACATTTTAAACTCAATTTCATCAAAAACCTGTAACAATCCAGATTTTTGATCAAAAACCTGAACTAGTTTGGGTTTATGATAAAGTTCTTGTCAAAATCACGGGTTTGCTTTGTTTTATGACAAATTTAAATGAAATAAATAAAACAATCCATCATCATTTGCAACTTAGTAGAAAGAAAACAATCATTTATTTATCAAAATTTTACATCCATGATCCAATCAATATTCTCCTCCTTCAATCCAATCAGATTGATCATAAACCCAAACTAGTTCAGGTTTTTGATCAAAAATCTGGATTGTTACAGGTTTTTGATGAAATTGAGTTTAAAATGTGTCATCTTCCGGTTTTTGATGAAAAACCTAGGTTTTTGATCAAAAACCTAATTTTATGAAAAACCTGCGACATATCTACAAAATAGTTAATGTCAAGTTTTAACTTTAACTTATCATTGTGAATAATATTTGGGCTTAAATCCTTAAGTATGGAGGGTAGACGCAGGTCACACTGTTTTTTGACTCAATAAGTGTTCCCAAAATACTTAATAACATAAAAAATGGAGCCAGAATAGCCGATGGTGCTGATGAAGTGAAACGCACGTTCGTAATAAAATAATTTTCCTCAGAATGTACTAAAACGGCTTTCATTGTTAAATTTTGATTTGAATGGCTTAGTGGTTAGTCCAACAGGTAGTTATTGTGTTTTCGTTAGAAATCGGTCCTGTGGTATAGCAACGCCACCTATAATAAAGTTTGGGAGACATTTTTATAAGGTATATTAAATAGACTACGCTCTACCACAGTTGACAGATATAATATACGTACATACAGTTAGGAAACTAAGCCCCTGCGATGAAATTATGACGTTAGCACTGTTATAGCTATAGGGCTGTTACCTTTTTGATATTTAACCGACTTCAAAAATAAAGGAGGAGGTTATCAATTCGGCCTGTATATTTCTGTTTGCTTTTTTTTCACAGTCGATTTTGTGGTAATTTTGAGATTAAAACTCGTTAAAATACATAAATGGTGTAGCCTAAATATGAATTTACAAGAAGAAACAATCCGAATTAATACACCTTGTAAAAGTAAATACGTTTTTATCAGTGCTATATTTCGAAATCTTGTTTTGTTATGGTCGCCGAAGGTTATTTAATGTACCTAAATTATTTATAATGCTTGATATTTGTATTATACATATATTCAATAATTATTTTAAACCAGAATTTACAATACTTGTATGTAGGTATACCTACTAACTAAATTATTTTTTAAACGATAAATTAAATTAAATTAAAAAACACAAAATATGCAGAAATAAATTAAAATTATTATTATACGAGCATAGAACCTCCACCTTTTTGTTTAAGGATGAAAAAGAAAATGGTTGGACAGGCTTAGTGCTTGACAAAGTGGTGACGTCACGTATCGATAAAAATACAATAATTATAATATCTATCTTTTATGTAAGTATTTATGTTTTAACATTTTGGTGAAATATATTATTTCAGTTTAATTTGAACACGTGCTTGTAGATAAGTTGATTTCGGCGATCATTTTAAAAATGCCACGTACTAATTGCGCAGTATTCGGCTGCTTGAATTCAACTATACCAATTATACCACCAGATGATTTTGTTCAATATGTCGAGAAAATGGATAACATTTTCGTTGCTGCTTTAAGAGAGAATACATAAACTATAAAGTGGCTGAATTAATTTACAACGAATAAAACATAATCAGTTACTTAAAAAAACTGTTCATAAGATTGAGAATATTTACACTATAAAATTTAACAATAAATTCCGAATTAGTCGTAGTAGACGAAAGTATTTTTCAGTAAATAATTTGTAATTTTTTTTTCGAATAAAGGCATATTTATGTAATGCTTATTTTAGGTAATATCTATACATATAATAAAATCGTAGGAAAGTCAAAACTGTAGATTAAATATTTTTTTAAAAGAATACTTGGGACAATAGATACCGAAGCCAAAAATATAGTTAGGCTACAAACTGAAACAATCGATATTTATTTAACGTGAAGTCATTGACATCACTTTTCTATACTATGTATCTTTGTAATTCAAAATCTGTGGATGTGTCACCCGCTACTATCGATCCCCCTGAATACCCTTATGATTCTCGTAAACACGCTTGCTTGTGTGCGTGTGCCATTTCGATTTTCGAACGTTTTGTCACAGAATACATAATAGTAGCTAAACGCTACAGAACGAACACTCTCCGCCTCCCGCCAAAATTAAACACTTACCTCACCCCGCACGATCAGTCTAAAAATGGTCCACATTTTTCTACAGGGACGATACGCAACGAAGATTGACAACATTAATCAAATTGACTTAAAGTAATTTTATTATTTTGGATTTGTGATTATCGTTTTTCGTAGAAAATGGTTAGATATTGTGCTGTTTACGGATGTATTTCATCAGAAAAACGCGAATTTTTTTTACGCTAGTCAAAAATGTGCCAACCATAAAGCGTTAACACACACATTTGCAGTATCTACAGTGTGACTGTCAAAACGATAATTTTGTATGGAGTGTCCGGGGTGTGGTTTTGTATGAAGTTTCCTTACTGTATGTATCTGTATATTGTGGCTCTACGGAATATTTATCTACTACTAGCGGTCCGCCCCGGCTTCGCCCGTGGTACATATTTCGCAATAAAAGGTAGCCTATGTTCTTTCTCAGGGTCTAAAGATCATTGTCTGTGCCAAATTTCATCAAAATCGGTTGAGAGGTGGTTGAGAGGTTTAAGAGCTAGCGCGCACGAGCAACTTTGTCTCCGCAACTATTTTGTCTGTCCCATCAATTGTATGGGGAGTTGCGTCGCTACGTGCGCGCACTTTCATACTAGTCCATGGGCGGAGAGACAAAATAGTTGCGGAGACAAAATAGTTGCGGAGACAAAGTTGCTCATGCGCGCTAGCTCTAAGCAGGAAAGCGTAACAGACAGACAGACAGACAGAGTTACTTTCGCATTAATTATAATATTATTAGAGATAACCGCTACCGCCTCCAAACAGCAAACTTTGAATTTCTAGGAATCTCTGTCACAATCGGAAATAAGGTATGTATAGAAACCAATAATTAATTTGTTAGGTTCCATTTTGGTTCATAATACAAATTAATAAATCAAAATTATAAAAATGTCTACGCTTTAATTAATACGTAATTGTAATGAACATTGAACGCTGTAATTTCCTGTAATTAAAGGTACAGTAGATTATGTATTTTAATAATATGTAATAAACGTGAACTGTGTCTGTTGTTGGAAATTCTACAATAAATAAATAAATAATAATGCGATAATAATACTGTCTATAAATTGCAAATTTTGCAAATCGATACACCGAACCTTGCACCGAACCTTAACAAAGATTCTACAGTCGTTGGTCTTTTTCTAACGTCAGCTGTCATTGTCATACATTATCCGTCAGGCGTCAACTGCACAAAAAATTACAGAAAATTGCAGTTCATAACAATTTTTATTATTTTTGACAAAAAAGTAAGGTAATCAGCAAATAATTATGGCATCGGCAATGGATGTCGACGAAGAGGAAGTCGAAATGGCGTCTTCCAGCAGTGGTAAAGGAGATAAAAAAAGATTCGAAGTGAAAAAGGTTTATCCATTTACGCTAACTCATCCTTTCTGTTTGTACATAATACAACAGTTATTTGATGTAAATTTCTATTATTATAGCTGTATTGAATTCAATTTCACCCGTTTTATTTCTTTTTCAGTGGAATGCTGTCGCTCTGTGGGCCTGGGGTATGTATTTGAATGTATATAAACAATCATAACCTAGAATATGACAGTTAAACAAAGAATTTACTTCGCTTTCTTTGCTAAAAGGTAAACCTTTACGACATTAATTTTGCATTTTAAAAATGTCGTATTATCAATTTTATTGTGTATATAGCTGATGGATCCTATTTTATGAAGAATGTTTTGTTTTAGATATTGTGGTGGACAACTGCGCTATTTGCCGCAACCATATAATGGATCTTTGCATAGAGTGTCAAGCAAACCAGGCATCTGCAACCAGTGAAGAATGTACAGTTGCTTGGGGAGTGTGTAATGTATGCTCATTTCTTTTAATGTTTATGATTTGTTTATAAAATCTTTAACTATATCTCATAAAACAACAATGTAAAATAGTATATTCACACTAATTGATTCTTATATGATTATAAATTTCAGCATGCATTCCATTTCCACTGCATCTCTCGCTGGCTCAAAACGAGACAAGTTTGCCCATTAGACAACAGAGAATGGGAGTTCCAAAAGTGAGTATACTACATAAAGTATTTTTTTAATATAGTTTTTCATATATTTTCATCATAATTTTAAACTAGCTTGTTCTCAAATTTTATTTTTGGTTCAATGTAATCTTAAACTTTTCTCTTTTTTTCAGGTATGGCCATTAATAATGTATCCTCAGTGTCAGAAGCCACCACTTTTTAATACTAATGAACATGTCATAATGCATTAAGATTCCAATAAATTTACTTCAAGTATGATAATCTCATTATTACTTGTAAAACTAAATTGTAACAAAAATGTTTTTGGTGAATAAAAAAATAGCAAATATTCAGCCTGATACGTAATATTTATTTTTAAAGTACATAACTCTGTACACTTACACATTCAGACTGTTAAATAATTACATATATATAATTATATTAGGTTCCTGCAGCTGTGTGCACCAAACATAATATGTTTCAGGTTCATTTCTACCCATAATAATACACGGACATGTGACAATGTCTAAAACAACACTTTTTATTGATGAAAATCACAGTTAAGGCAGTTGAATGTAAACACTTAATACTATTGCCAATCCATCCGAAAAAAAATCACGATACATTAGGATTTGAGGCATTTAATTACATATTATTGAAATAAATGTCCTATAAAATAATTGCTGTCTTGTTGCCAAGTAGCAATTGATTACATTGATTTCTTATATAATTATTCTATTCCTTTTGGGAATATCACAAAAGCTAATTCCATTTAAGTTTACCACTAGCTAATAGAATTTACATTTATACATTGCCAACAATGAAATTTTACACGTAAATGATGCGCATCACAGGAGTCTTAAAATTGGCTAACTATTTTAATGAACAAAGGTAATTTATTAAGTAAAAGATGAGCAAATATTTTTAATAAAGAGATTAAAACAATGTTAACAGTCAAGAAAACATCACATAAATCCATTTTAGAATACTTTCGTTCTTTAAAAATATTGCAAGGAAAATGTGTACAGTTGCTAAATACTGAGCAACTTTCAATTAAATGTTGGGCAGCTCTAGCTCTGGAAACTCCTAGCAAGTAGCAACTCAGATAAAAATTGTTAACATGTCCAGCATCACATCATAACATAACGACAAGTCAGAGTTCTAATAAGAAAATATTGTATAACGAAAAGATCCCTAGTGAATGAGACCAGCCAACATTTAAGTAATAATATAATATTAATAAGGATAAAAATATTTAAGATTTAAGTCAATTAGCAAGCTGAATGTGTCTCAGCCAATGCAGACAATCAAACATGCACAAAGTAATTAAATTAATCTCATGGTTCACAAACCATTTATTTAGTCAAAGGGAGCATTTGAAATATATTATTTTAGAATTATTCAGAGAGCCAATATTTATTGAAATATTTACAAACAATTAATAAAGTCCAAGATTGAAAATATTTCTTACCAATCAACTTTTTGATAAAATGCTGCTTAATTTGCTTAATTTCGATTGCTTGCACGTTAAAATCAATACTAAGTTGTTAGATATTAAAACATAATAGCCAAATGGTTTAGATGTCGAAAATTCAATTAAAAAAAGTTCTAACATGAAATTCTTCTACAATTTTTCAATATGACTAGTAATTAGATTGATCTAAAAATCCGAACCGTGTATCTGAGAGCATACTAAATAACCTTGATACCATGCATAGGGAAACTGATTATTTTTGCCTTGCGCACCATTTACTTATACATTTATTTATAACGCAGTTTGCTATTAATTATTTACAGTTACGGCCGGAATTACATGAATTTTAAAATTTCGATTCACAAAAAAAAATATTTGGTCCTGGTCACTTCAAAATCCAGATACTAAAATAACTCTTAACAATTAACCATCACAACATCCAATTTTATGAGTTTAAAAATACTTGTCATTATAATAAAATATTCAGCTAATGTCCAAATATGTTAATTTTTAAATAAAACAAAAACTATACATATATGTACACATTTATATACCCTGCACTGGTGTCTTATTTATAAAAGAAACACTAATTATTTATTTGATCAGTATGGAGAAAAAACCAGGACCTAGTTTCAAAGAAGTAATTCCGACGCTTTTAAAATGCTAAGTTGCATTAATTAACATTATTTTATACAAAATACTTTAATTTACATGATCTAATCAACTACAAATATTTAATTTGATCATAACATTCAGAAAAGTGTTACTATTTGTATGTGTTTATGGAATGAAGTGAATGAATAATACAATGGAAAACTGGTTATGTATCATCTTAACTGCTCTGTTGTCTATGGCCAGCCATTACACAAAAAGGTCTGAAGTGACAATCATACTTAAGTCAAAATTAAGTATTATATTTGTAATAACAATTTCAACATATTTTCCAATGCATAGCTTTTACCTTAAATTTTTGTGTCAATGAGTGATTTTATCATTAATATTTATGGAATTAAAACAATAATAAATAATGCCTATCACACATTTGAGTCCAAACCTCACATCAAATAAATACTATGTAACATAATCCTAGTCAGTTGAGATAATTAAACTAATAATTGAATATAAAGCGGTGGAAATATACCAATAAGGTAGTTGCGGCTGTCAGTCTGCCGTGATGGCAGTGGGTAAGTCAATAGTACGACTTTCATTACCAAATATTAACCTTAAGCGTTTCATAGGAGGCAGAGGACGGATAGGACTATGTTTACGATGTCGTTCTTTTGATCGACGTCGTTTCTTAATTCGACGCGCCGTTTCAGGGTCAACACCTTCAAGTCGCAATACTTCATACTCAGGCTGTTCTGTTGTACTTCCACAATCCATTACTTCCTCTACCACAGGGCTTCTCTTCACACGCAAGGTCAATTTTAAACCTCTTCGTGGAGGAGTACATGGACAGTCACTGCTCTTATCTGCACTACTCGCTACCCATGGAGGGCCAGACTCTGACTCCTTTTTTATTTCGTCAGTCCTATTTATATTTAATACGTCTGGTTTTCGATGTTTGTTACTGTTATTATCATTAGAATCAACAGGTTTAACATTTTCTCTAAAGTCACAAATTTCACTTTTAACACACTCTTCATTTTTGCTACACTCATTTGTTTCAACTTTTTCTCTGACATCAGAATTATCTATTTTCACTGGAGCGCATGCTTCACTTTTATCTAGTAGAGATTCCTTAGTATCACATTCACTCTCTAGACCTACAGGCTCAGCTTTGCAAACATTCACAGGATTTGTTTCCGTCTCACATTCAATCTTTTGATTATCTATAGGTTCAATTTTTATGTGCTTATTTTCTTCTAATGTGGGCAAATCAGGTTCAGTTTTAGGAGCCATATGATTTGTTGAAATCTTAGCCTCTGTACTGCTTTTGGAATTGCTTCTGGTTTTGGAACAAATTGATTGAGATCCTGTATCTATCAGACGTTTATGACTTCTTAAAACTATACCAGAGTGAGAATCATTACTGCTGCGTGAACTCGTTATACTACAACATCGTGAGAATGATGTCTGACTTTGTGATGTAGCAGTGTGAGCTGTTGTACCATTTATTGCTCGACCACTATCTCTACGTCGTCTCAATCTTTCACTTCTGCTAGATACAGAAGATTCCCTACTGCCTTGAGTGTCCTTTTGCTCTGAACCGTCTACAACATCAGCAATGCAGCCTTGTGCAATTAAAAGTTCAGCATCATACTTCGTCAAACCCTTTTGCTTCATTTCTTTCATACTTAATGGGGATACAATGTTAGATACCTGTCGACTGTTTATTCGAGGTTTTTCATTATTTTTATTATTAACAGATTTTTGTATAAGTTTTGCTTTAGTTCTATTAATTCTATTGTCAGTTTCTCTAAATCTATACCTTGTAGCTTGTTCATCATTATGTGCATTCTGAACCGAAAATGCGCCTTTACACCTTCTTTCACAAGTTTCACATTCACAGTAACAATTTCCATTTCCAAAAAAGTCTTCACCATAATAACAAGTTATCTCTTCACCAACTTCAATGTCTCTCAAAACTCTAACAAATGCTTTGCCTCTGTCTGTTGCTTCAAATGTACAAGTGGGCCTACAGTCATGGTTAATGTAAGCAGCAGGACCCAGCCACAACTGTGCACAATTTTTTCTGCAGCTATACATTACTGAAAAATCATTCTTTCCGGGATGTAACAGTTGTTTTTCTTCTTCTTCTGTCATTTCAGCTATACAGCCAACTAAAAAATCTATTCTCTCATGCTTGTAAAATTTTTTGGTGGTAGAAATTTTAGCTCCTATGCGGCCTTCCATTGAATATCTATAACAAGGTTCAATAACAAAGCCAGCTTTCTTATCAAATACCCTTAAATAGCGATATATCTGAAAAAATAAAATATTATATTTTAAAATTAAGTTTTATTAGATATGAGAAATACACAATACAATTTTTATTTAATGTTTTGTATACTAACATGTTCTCTTAGTTTATTCTGTTGATGTTTATTTTTACTAAAGTGCCTTGGCATCCACTCCCCATTAGCTAATTTTGAATATGCCTTATTATAATCTTGTGTTTGAATAAACTCCTTGATGATGTTTTTTAATTCTTCTTTATTCGTCTTCAAAGGCCTATAACGAATATTCATTTTATGTGTAGTAAATCCAAGATATGGGTCCACTATGAGCGCCGTTGCCAAATCGTCGTACTCGGACAGCTCGCGAGGTGTCATACCCATTGGCTGCATCTTGTGGAGCGCTTGCCTCCCTGGATATGAAGTTGATCCAACAACCATTCTGAACACCTAAACAAAGACGCTAAGTTTGAAAGAAATCGAAGAGGAAACTTCTACTACATACTTAATTGTAACTGTTGATAATCTATAAATCACAAATTTGCATACACATTATAGAGGACTAATACAACACATTTATGGAAATTAGGCCTTTTTGAGAAAAACAAAATTATAAAAGCACAAACATGGCGGCCGAGCATCAAACTTAAAATGAGACACGTCAAATATTTTTCATGATTTTTGTTGTATTAAATACATAAAACTACATATATATAAAACAAAATAAAGTAGCACAAATTCTTTATTGAAAGACACTCACTTATCTTATTAAAATTACTTAAACATCATGATTATATCCATCAAGAAATCCATTAACATAACACTTCGCGATGCAATTACTATTGGAATATAAGGTTATTTTGGTTTTCTTACAAAATCAAAAAATTAAAATTTCTGACTGTTTCCTAAGCTTCATTATATAAATCAGAACAAATCTGTTTTTAACTGAAAAACTTAAAAGAACGCTGAAAAACAACCATGTTTTCGTTCACTTCATTCATATAATAATAGCATTTACGATACGTAAGTGGTAACTCCATAGATGCAAGGATGCATACATATGATATTTTTTAAATACATTTATCACAATTTTAATTATTAAAAATAATGAAAGAAAAATAAAAATTTAAAACCAAAACTTCATGTTGAAATATGTACAAAACATTTTTATGTCTTCTTCGTAAATGCACACTTCCAGTTTCAAAAACGAAATTCATGTTTATGGCAATAAAACTTTGTTTCACCGCGGCTGTACACACTCGTCGAGAGCCTCTCGTCGAGAGCCTCGGCCGAAAAGACTCTCGTCGAGAGCATGCCTGTACACACTCGTTCTAACATTTGAACTGAAGACTTACACGAGAATGGACGTAGAAATAGCTGCTGCTATTTGTCTTTGTGCCGTGAGCTATTATATTTTTTTAAACATTTACTATAAAAAAAAATTCTCAAGCCATGGAGAAAAAGAAGATGGTGGATGATTACTATGCACCGCAGTAGAAACAGGGAAATAAATATAAAAACTTTCTGAATAGTTAATGTATTTTATTGTATTTTTAAGGAATCAATAGAAACGCTTCATTGTTTCAGAAGTACAATGAAAAATCAATTGGCTGAGTTGGTGGCAGAACCTTCTGGCCAATCTATACTAATATTATAAATGCGAAAGTAACTCTGTCTGTCTGTCTGTTACTCAATCACGCCTTAACTACTGAACCAATTTACATGAAATTTGGTATAGAGATATTTTGATACCCGAGAAAGGACATAGGATAGGTTTTATTCCGGAAATCCTACGGGAACGGGTTTTTCTTTGAAAACGCGGGCGAAGCCGCGGGCGGAAAGCTAGTTTAAAATAAATCCATAAAAAATAAGTTCCATAAAAAAGGTTCTGTTTGATAACACTCCAAAAACTGTAATTCTCGTTCATTAGACCACATAGTGAAACACGTGCGTTCATAAATAACGTCAGCTAGCAACTAACTGAACAAGTGTGTACATGCTCGCTCTCGTTTTCCTCGCGAGACTCAACGAGACCCTTTGACTCGGGCGCAAAAAACCGACCAGTAACCGAGACAACCGAGGCGAGACACGAGAGAGCGAGACAAGACGAATGCCACCATGTACATACTCGTTCTCGGCCTGTCTCGGTGTGTCTCGGCGAGTGTGTACAGCCGGCATTAAAAATTAAACTCCTAAAAGACTTAATCAGTATAAATTCAATTTTATTTTCTTTTTTACTTATTTATAACAAAGACGCTAACAACTAACAGCCACAGAACTAAGTAACAAAACAAAACTTTTAGAAATATCACTCGATGACCGTGAATAAATAATCGTATAATGTGGTAACAATACCTATAGATCTAGGGGTATCCGGTATATTACTATAATATTACTGGCTCTGTGGGGTCTATGGCCTTGAGCTTAAAATATGTACCTCCGAACTTTTTATTCCTTTATTCTATACTAGCTGTGCCCCGCGGTTCTACCCGCAGTGCTCCGCTCCTGTTCGTCTGAGCGTGATGATATATTGCGTAAAGCCTTCCTCGATAAATGGGCTATCTAACAACGAAAGAATTTTTCAAATCGGACCAGTAGTTCATGAGATTAGCGCGTTCAAACAAACAAACAAACTCTTCAGCTTTTATTCTATAATATACTAGCCGCTCCGCGCGGTTTCGCCCCCGTGGCTCCTCTCCTGTTGGTCGTAGCGTGATGATATAATATTATAGCCTATAGCCTTCCTCGATAAATGAGCTATCTAACACCGAAAGATTTTTTTAAATCGGACCAGTAGTTCCCGAGATTAGCGCGTTCAAACAAACAAACAAACTCTTCAGCTTTATAATATTAGTATAGATTATTGTTTAAATTCCGATCGGATGTCATTTGTGTGCTTATTTGATTATATTTTTTTAATGGCTACATATTTCAATTAATGTCATTGTCATGTGATTGTCATTTATTGACATCGCCGTATGTACATAATACAAATTTCAATTTATACCAAGTTTGAAGTTAATCAACTTGAGATCGTAATTCGTAAAGACTATATAGAGAGTGATTTAGATATAAACTATTTTAGTACCGTGCTGTATGTTCAACGCGTTTAGATACTGTTTAATAAATAATTTCATAGATAAGACTTATCTTCCATTGCCCTCCCGTCCCTCTTCATTCCTCCACTTCTTAGCAGAAACACTAATGTGTGATAGAGTTCGAAGTTAACAAAAAACGTGGATATTTTATGGAGAGATACAAATAAGTATAACTATCAGGTAAGTTTTGAAGCTATGTATAACATAGTTTGTTATAATTTTAAAGTACAAGTACAAATGCAATTAATTGCACAACTTCACATAAAATTACATACTCTAAAATTCTTGACGACTGAATGAGTAATACAAAAACTTAATTAAGTAGTTAATGCTAACCACACATTATAATTTGAATCTAGAATATTAATAATTCATCATGTTAAAAATATAAGAAAATAATCATAAATAAAATAATTGACATTGTTAAACATAATATTGTAATTTAATTTTTCTTAATATAACATATCTTGATCTTGGGGTAGCTTAAGTACTCAACTGCAATATAAAATATAATTATAATTGTGTATTTATATTTTATTAAAAATTAAATAAAATTCTAAGAACAGGACAATATATTATATCAAAACTATGGAAATAAAGTTTATTACTTATTTTTATATGTATTTTGGTTTTATTACTTTATCTAAATACAATTATATTTTCTCTTGCTTCTTGTGTTTATGAGATTAATGTTAATTTTTAATTATATAATCACTTATTTAGTTAAACTAGATAATAATCTAGTGTATATGTCAGGGCTTCCCAAACTGTGCGTCGCGACGCCCTAGGGCGTCGCGACATTGTCCCAGGGGCGTCGCATGTCCATATTTCCCCGATAATCTGGAGCAATATGACTGGGTCAGAAATCCTTTTCAGTCGCCACCACCATCAACACTTTCAACAGAAGAAGAAGAACAATTAATAGAATTGTCCTGTGATTCCAGCCTAAAAATTCAACATGACAAGGACAAACTGTTTGAATTTTGGACCTCTGTTTCTCACGAATATCGTGCCATCGGGACTGCTGCATTAAAGGTTTTATTACCATTTGCGACTTCGTACTTGTGCGAAACAGGCTTTTCTGCAGTTGCAGTAATAAAAAACAAGTACAGGTCAAAAATAGACGTAGAAAAGGAAATGAGAGTGGCAATTTCCAAGCTGAAGCCCCGAATTCAGAAGCTATGCTCAGAAAAGCAAGTACATCCTTCACATTAGCCAGCTTTGCTGGCTTAAATATCTCTTTTTATTTTTATGCTTATGTTTTGATTTCGTTCTTATTTTCTAATAAAAATTATAAATGTCCAAATAGTGTTTTTCTGATAACCTGAGGTTGGTACTGAAATTGCTAAGTATTTTTGGGGGCTGGGTTGAGGGGCGTCGTAGAAAAATGGTAAAATCCCAAGGGCGTCACAGTACAAATAAGTTTGGGAAGCCCTGGTATATGTAATAACATATAAATAACTTTAACTGTTTTTCAATATTTTATTATATTTATAACTAGCTTTTAGTAAAGGTTACCCCAAATTGTGTGTTTGTAGAGTTTTAATATTAATTATTTTTTCTTGCAGCTATATAATAATAAGAAATTAAAATGGCACACTCAACTTCTTCGGGAAACAATCTTAAAAGTGGATTGATTGACTTCACAGCTGGATCACTAGGTTCGTAAATAATTTTGGTGTAATACTACAAAAATATATATTACACCCCTATTTTTGGTATTTGTATCAATGGTGTTTAAGTGAACACTTGTTAAAAATTTCAATTTAAGGCTCAGAACCCTAAATATGATCAGATAATAATGACATGACCTATTCGATAGTTGGAATAACATATTAATCAAGTAAAAGTGAAGATTATGATAATTGATTCTACATTGGACATTTATAAGTTATTCTACTTCATTTTTTTTAAATTTTGTTTTCTGCAACATTAATACAATAATTTATATAGAGAGTAGAGACTATACATGCATTTTGCAAAATTTTAGGTGGAGTTGCTGTGGTATATGTGGGTCAACCGTTAGATACAGTTAAAGTTAAAATGCAGACATTCCCCCACTTGTACAAAGGCATGGTTGACTGTCTCAGACAAACGTTGAAAAACGATGGCTTTGTAAGAGGCTTGTACGCGGGCACTACTCCAGCTATCATGGCTAATGTTGCGGAGAACTCTGTTCTATTCGCAGCATATGGCTATTGCCAGAAGTTAGTCTGCAAGATGACAGGCACAGAGGTAATTATTGCTAATACAATTTTAGGATAATGTTCTAATTCATTTTGTTTATACAAACAATTAAGTGCTGGTTAAAGAAATCTCTTGAACCAATTATAATTCTATTTCTATCTCTTGAACCATTAATATTCTATTTTTCACTTATTTATTTAGAATATTAACACTGTGATCTACATATACTTACACAATATATAAATCTTTTAAATGAAATTTTTGTTTATTTGTTTATTTTTGTTCTAGAAAGTAGACCAATTATCAACCATGGGTAATGCGTCAGCAGGATTTCTAGCAGCGTTTTTCTCATCATTTACCCTTTGTCCGACAGAGTTGATCAAGTGCCAGCTCCAAGCAATGAGAGAAGTTAATGTGCAAGGCTCACAAACAGCTGTATGAGTATTCCAAAAGAGCCTCTTTGGGTATTCCAAAATACATACAATATTCTCAATAATAATCACATGTATTTATGTATACAAGTATTACAAAAACATTGGTGAAAACAGAATCTAAGAATAATATCATTAGATTCAATTGTATATAATTACGTATCTCTCGAGTGATGTTGTTATTATTTTACTCTTATTTATTTATCCTTGAAATTTTCCATATTTTTCCTCTATTCAATTTAACCCACACCATATATTATGATAATTGATTAAACATATAACTTTTGATATAGTTTATTCATAAACATCATTACATATTTATTTCAGATGAAAATTACACCTTTTCAATTAACACAGCAGATATTTAGACAATATGGTATCCAGGGTCTGTTTAGAGGATTGGTACCAACTATTATGAGAGAAATGCCTGGCTACTTCTTTTTCTTTGGTGGATATGAAGGTAACTACTTGATTACTAAAATTTTATCAAACTTATAAAAAATGTCCAAAACACTAGTTTAAATATTAAATATTTTCTCTAAATGTATAAACTAGGTATGCGTAAAAACAGCAAATTCTTAGTGTTTGGTGCAATTTCGTATTTATAAAAGTAAGGATTTAAAATTAAATAGCAATGCAAATATAACGGCATTACACGTGATTGTAATAAAATATGACAATCATAAACATAAACTCGCTACTTTATTAGTAAGCAAATAATATATTCACTCATAAAGATTAAGGCTGCAGTCTAGCAAAATTGCGTTTTCAACAAGTTATTTGACAATTTTTTCCCGGCTAATGAAATGATAAACTGAATTTTTTTTTTCTTGTTTATCAATTAGTGTTATATACGCAATGCGCGTGAATTTTTTCACATTTATAAAGTTACTTTATGTTACCTTAATCAGGCCTTCAAGATAAGTCTCTTTCCCCCAAAGACATTTCGAGCTAAGTTTGTGCACTCACTACGTTGCAACCGATTACAATTTACACAATTTGATCAGCACATTATTATCCTTATATAGTCGTTATTAAAATCTGCTGAATACAATTGCCGAAAAACTTATGATTTTCCTAATTAGAACGTTATAAATTCATTAAATTTCCCATTTTTTGCCTTACAAAATCTATTGCTAAATACTGCTAAAAGTTATTTTTTCCATTAATTTATTCGAGTTGGTTGAAGACCAATGAGTATTAATCCTTTAAAAAAATTTTTTTTTGAATTTTGATAATTCTTTAAATATTAAAAAAATATTTAAAATAATTAGGAAAAATCCTAGCGAATTTCTTTAGTCGCGCTCCTTGGGCCGGAGCGTTCTGACATGTGCTCCACGCTCGATTTTCCTTCATACCGAAGTGAAAGTTGCTCTACTTCATTAAATTTAATATTTTTGTTAATTGATTATTTTTATCTTAGTTTTGTGCAAATATTCGTATTTTTAAACATTTGATTTCGATATGGAAAATAAACGAAAAAAATATGCGTGTAACTACTAGAAAAAAAAATATCTTCGAACATAAAGTTAATGAAACCAAATACATTACAAAGGTGATTGGCAACAATTTCGTTATTTTACGGGGTGTCAGTAAAGGGATGTATATTTCTTTAAAACTAAATTAAGCTCATAAATTTTCTTATAATATAATTTTTTTTGAAGTTCCAAAAATGTTTATTTTTCGTTTGAGAATTACGAAATATAATATAAACTTGTATTGAGAACTTGAACTTCCCAAGTTCATCCGGGGAAATCCCCATACGGGGAAAATGATTTGTTTACTCCAAAATTATATGCCGAGGTGTTTTAATTTTTTCTTCTAGTCATTTTCAACGTAGCGGCATGTTGTTTGATTATTAATTTTGTAACTTAAATACAGGATGTTGGTTTTATATTCTGATCTTACAGACGCGCTGACAAATTTAGTCCACCATTTCTAGTTTAGTCCACCAACTCTAAGTACCAATATTAAAACGAATGGATTATCATCACATCATCAAAACTCAGATGTAATGGAAGATCACAATAACATAGAAAATTCAGTGGGTGTTGAGAACAAACACAAGTAACAGAGACGCGAAGAATAAAAAAAGAGGACGAAAACGATAATTCGTTGATGCTTTCCCTTTTCGACGTATTGTTAGGGTACATCACCAATCTGCAAAAAACAAAACTGATGATTCCCAATTGCTGATTAAAAATGAAAAACAAATAATCGACAACAGTGGTGAAAATTTGCTGATCACAATGAAACATCCTTCAGAGGTAGCAGATTTACTCATTTAAAATGTATCGGTGAACAGCGTAAAGGAGAGGAGGACAGGAAAACATTATGAATGTGGATGGTGGATTGTATACAGGGTGTAATCGATAAGTATGTGCAGGCGATTATGACGTTATTATTGCAGGTATCAAAAAACTTAAAACTGATATCGAAATTACTTTACCTAATGAGCAAAATGACAATAATAACTTTTTAAAAGTATAACGAGAAATATCTAAAAAAATTACTTTATACACTCCCATATCAAGAAGGGAAAATGGGACTAGTAGAAGTTAAATGTCTAATTCCGGCAAAAGACATGAATGCGGAAGATGCGGTTAAAAATAAAAAAATTAATATTTGAAATACAATGCAAAAAAATAACACTTTTGTCATAGATAAGAATCATGACTATTTTTTCCAAATTCAGGGACAACTAAACGTTGCAGAAGCAGAAGTCTGCTTATTTGCTGTTTGGACTGGAGTGAATCATTCGTTAAAAATAGAATATATAAAAAAGTATGTAACGTTTAGGCAAAATAAAATGATGGACCATTATCAAGATTTTACATAAATTGCCTACTGTCAGAATTGATTGATTCGAGACTTCAGCATTCGATGTCCATCAAGGACCCATCCTATATCATTCAAGCGATTGAAAAAAAAAAGAGAAAAATCCAGTGCAACCGATAAAGCATCAGAATGCTAGCAAAAGATTTATTAGGTTTATCAATATAAATCTATATATTATACATAATATAATAAATCTGTAGAAGGGTCAATTCTGTACTTTGAAAATATTTAAAAAATAAAAAGCAGTGTTACTGGAGCGATACCAAACACAAATATGTGATTAAAAAAATTTTTGTCTGTCTGTCTGTATGTGAAGGCATCACGTGAAAACTAATGGTTCGATTTCGATGAAACTTGGTATAATTATACCTTATTATCCTGGGCATAAAATGGAATACTTTTTATCCTGGAAAAATACGAAGAAAAAAAATAAATCTTAATTTTTCAGTTTTATCCATAGACGTTGTTCTGTAGAACCGCGAACACACGTTGCGTTACCCGCAGTGGATTCAGCGATGTAACCTGTAGCGCCAAAAGTCGGATTTGGCTTGAACCGTTTGCGGCACACGCGGGCCGCACGACACCACGCCTCCTCGACTCCTATATAAGGACGGCGTTCCGCGCGATGCATATAATTTATGAATTTTGATGCGAGCGGACGTGTCCAGTGTGGCGAGCGAGAGTGATCGTCTAATATTAATTTAGTGAGAAACGTCTTCCCAGTTCAAAATGGAGAAATAAACCATCCACGCGAAGACCGACATCCGCGCGGACGGAGTCGCGGGCGGAAGCTAGTCAGAAATAAATATCTTTTGTTTTCATTTGCGTATTTTTCTATTTTATAATTTTTTAACACAAACATTACATTTTTTTTTATTATATACAAAATTTGTTTATCCGTTTTATTAGTTAAACTGAACAACTTTCACTAAGAAACTTAGGTCGAAAAAAATGTATAGAGTTATGCATTTTGTATGGAAAGCTTTTTTTTTTATATTTCGTCCAAATTTCTTTGTAAAAGTTGATCAGTTATATAAACATGAAGTTGAAGATATCAATAGAACGTATTCGCAAATTTTGTGTACTGATAAAAAAATCACCCGGTGTAATTTTCACGAAAATTGTTTCAAATTGTCATTTTTGGTACTTATTACGAATATTAAATTATGCATACGAATGATTTAATTTTTAAAAATTAAGTGGAGCAACTTTCCCTTAGTACATTTGTATTATTTACATATAGGATGACAGGATGCATTTGTTTGCACTACTAGACCAAGCCCTTAAGCAATCTGTACTTTCAAATCTTGTGTCAGACAAAAATTATTAAATAAAAGATAAGAGATATGTATTATTTATATTATTATGACGAAGTTTTATTATGTACACAACTAATTTAATTACGGATAATACAGTACATACAGTCAGGATTATACCAGATTCATCTGGTTTATGTTTTTGGTATCTTTGAATCTTGCCAAAGAAGTTTCACTTCTGACACGCTCTTTTGAGAAATAGTTGCAAGCATATTTAATGACAATGGAAATTGTATGTTGGCTTTTAGCTCAATAATAACTTGTTTGGACCTTTAAGAGCATTAGGCATTATGATAAGAATAGATGTGATAAAAGGATACGTTTATATTATAGGTTATTAGGTTCTGATAGGTCAAACTTTAATAATAAAGAATTATCAATAAAGATATTAAATAATATTGGCTACGCAGCTGTGTGAAAAAATACTTAGATATTGTTAATTGTGGTGCGTAAAACAAGTGTTATCTGTTGATAGATTATCGAATAAAAGAGTAAAAATCCTTTACGTTATATTATCTTTATAGAAAACCTGCTGTTGCTATCGTAAAATACAAACGATTAACTTTGCTGAAATATATTGTATTTTTATGTTTGTTTTTGTATGAGCTAAACTTTTTTTTTACCATTCTCTTTCTCATATGGAAAAATATATTAGGTACTATGAAACTGTAATTCTTTAAACTGAATTATTAATATTAGGTACTAGATTAGACATTATTATTTTGGTGAACAAAACATGCAATGCAATATCTTCTTACATAATATATTTATAGGAAGTAAATGCGTAATAGGCGTTGGTATAGGCTATAGGAATTAGGTCAATCAATCTCACAGATCAATCTGAACCCCTCACTGCGCGTGTTCCAATACCCACTTGATTTATTTATTTAAATAAATCATTTTAAAACTAGGGTATTGCGAAGTAGCTACCCTTCACATAGTATGATCATGGCACTGACTTTCTATTCACTAGGTATTCTATTCTAGTATCATCTTCTAATATATAAAAATTTCTTGTCGCGGTGTTAGAAGTTAAGCTCCTCCGAAACGGAGAAGTTATTTGCATATCAGGTAGGTCTAACAATCGAACAACATCTATTTTTAATAATATAATAAGCTAGTATTTGTATAAATTCTACACCATTAATATGTTAAATGATTAAATATTTGATTTCAGGTACAAGGGCTCTGTTAGCCAAGCCAGGGCAGTCCAAAGATGATATTGGTTTCCTGAAGACAATGGTGGCTGGTGCTGTCGGTGGTATGGTTCTGTGGACGGTGATCTTCCCATCAGATGTCATAAAATCTCGTATACAGATTTCAAATGAGAAGCAGAAGTTCTTAACAGTTGGAATGGATATAATTCGTAAAGAAGGTCAGTATCTATTTTATATTTACTTTAAATATTTAATATAAATAATTTTAATTTTAAGTCTCAGTGGGAGAGGGTTAGGGTTGATACGCACTATGCGGGTAGCCGCAATGCGGCTAGCCGTCCGGCTGACCGCAGGATGCGGTTGCGAATGCGGACAGCCGGATCGCGGGCAGCCGCATTCGCAACCGCAACGTGCGGTTGAAGAACCGTTGCGATTTGCGGTCATGTCGATCCATTTCAAAGATTTGCTTTATTTGGTTTATTTGATTTGCTTTGCTTCATTTGGTTGCGAATGCGGCTGCCCGAGATTCGGCTGGCCGCATTCGCAACCGCATCCTGCGGTCAGCCGCGCGGCAGTAGCCGTAATGCGGCTACCCGCATAGTGCGTATGAACCCAGACGTTAGAATTTAATTATTGTAGTACTCTTTATTCAATGACTAAATACGAAGTTTCATGTTTTTGTCTTCGATGATGAATAGACTTCCTGCAAATTCTTATTCCTTTTTTTCAATACCTTATTTAATAGGCAAATAGGCAATAAAAAAAGGATACATTTTGCGATAACTATCCTATGTCCCTTACTAAGATCAAAGTATATCTGTGTACGTACCAAATTAAAAAAAAAAATAGAAAAGTTGTTTAACAGTATAGGCATGAAAACTTTATAGACACACACAAACAGACACCTACGTTTTTATTAAATTAGTACCTATGAAATATGGATGGATGATCTGTTTTCTCTACAGAACTACAAAGACGCGGGTTCGAATTCCACCTCTTTAATCTTTTATCTATTTGAATTTTATCTATTCTTTAAAAATTTACAAAAATATAATTTATTTTAATTACAGGTACTTTGGCATTGTATAATGGTCTCAAGCCGACTTTAGTGAGGACCATTCCAGCGACGGCTGTGCTGTTTGTTGTGTATGAATATTCAAAGAAATTTATGCACCAGTCATTTGGTGACTGAATGTAGAGAATGAATGTTTGAGTTTCACCAAAATATTTTTATTGTAAAGAACTATGGTTGTTATTAAATTTATAGTTATACGGTTGTGTCTATAATTCGCTCACACACCCTTGCTCTCATTTCAAGCTAAGATATGGTTTCCTTATAAAACATTGTATCGTATATACCTGTGGTATATACGCTTATATTATACGGGTTGGAAATTGGATATTCGGAGCTATATGGGTAGGTCATGTTCTGCAAAATTAAGACAACGAATGGGGCAATTTTAGTACCCCATAACAACAAACAAATGAATTAAAACTAGTATAACAAAGAAAACTAGGTATCAATGAGCTCTTAATCTGCTTGTTTGTTTTATCAAAAAATTTATGAATTTATGAAACTTTTTGTTTCGAGTTCTATCACAGACCATAGAAAATTGATTAATGAAAGTCAATGTGTTAAAATATTTCAGAAATATAAACATTGTTTTAAAACGAGTATATTTTATTTGTAAATTTATCCGCCTGTGAATAAACTGCAGGCCAATGTCCACTGAGGATTTTCAAGTACAAGATATTTATAGATATTCGCGAAAATCATTTAAGAACAATCGTACAAATATTATACAAGACTATTCAGAATATGGGCGAGATAACCAGGTTGATTTGACAGATTCACCAAGAAACGATTTAATTTCACCAGACGTCGAAGCACCCCGATGCAGCTGCGATGACTCTGAAGGCGAAATTGCGAACATTTTGCACAAGAAATGTCCTGTAATTGTGTTAGCCCAACAACAACTGCAAAGACTTTTAAACGAAACTGATCGACTCTTGTGCGATAATAATAATTGTTGCAGGTAGTTGTCTATTTACAAAAAAAAAATTAAAATACTTTTCATGATAGAATTTGTCAGGAGAAATCTATCGAGCCCAACTGGTGAACCCGAAGGCAGAATCCTCGGTCTCCATTACTAGACCAACTTGATGTAACATTGATAAATATTAAATATTATTACTTAGGTACTAGAATTCGGCGTTCTCAAAGAAAATCCAGTTTCTGTGGGACTTCCGGGATAAAAAAAAATAGCCATGTCTTCTTCTGGGTCTTCAGCTACCTACTCTTTCACGAAAATACTACTGAACCTATTACAATGAAATTAAGCACACTTATAGAGGGTTACTTGGATTAACACATAAGATAGGGTTTATCCCGGAAATCCCTCAGGAACGGGAACTATGCGGGATTTTCTTTGAAAACGCGGGCGGGAAGCTAGTCTTTTATATATTTTACAGCTTGACCTAATATAATAAATTATATTATGTCACTTCTATTGGATTGAAATTTTCTATTAAATTTTGAAAATTTCCTTTTATTGTGATCATACTATCTGATTGATGACTTACATAACTTTAAATACCTAGCAATTGACAAACTATTTCACTAGTCGTTTCTGTTTCAGATCAGTGTATGACTTTTTGTACTTGTGTAAAGAAGCAATATTGAAAGAGAATAGATGTCAATGTGCTTTAATTATTCTAGCTATTCTATCGTTTTTCATAGGGCTTTTGTTTGGTGCTGCTTCTTGCGGAACATACTTAAGAAAATTTAACAACCCTATACTCTCATGCATTGACAATTTCTTCATATCTGATAAGTACACTCAAGACAACACATTACGGGCTATTGTTTAAGAATGCCATGTAAAATTACATTTTTAATTCATTTAGGGTTAATTTTCTAAGTAATTTATTATAATATTAAATTTATTTTTTAAAGTTATTTGTTTTTATTTATTAACCCAAGAGCCCACAACAGCCAGACCTTCGTTATTTTATAAAAGTTTCTCTGTAAAACTTAGCTTTTATACTATAACAAAACTTAGGTACTATTTTATACACCTTTACTACCTGTTACCTGCCCAAATAACCACAACCCAAACTTGATAGTCGCTGGTCGTTCCTATCTGTATAGGACCATAACTTTCAACTTTTATAAAATAATTAAGGTCTGGCCATTGTGGGCTCTTCATCTATATTATGTGTAAGAAGCAAATCATACTTTTAAAACTGCAAAGCTATTGTGTATTCTTACAACACTGACTTTGATTATACTGTCACACGTGTGGAGTCAATGTAAAATATGATAAACTAGCGGTCCGCCCCGGCTTCGCCCGTGGTACATATTTACGTTTTCTCTACATAAAAACCATCCTCGTACTTCAAGGAATATAATAAAAAAAGAATTATCGAAATCGGTTCAGCCGTTCTCGAGTTATGCGCTTACCAACACATTTTGCGATTCATTTTCATATATAAGATTTGTTGGTTTCAAATGTTTTGATAATTATTATTTTTTGGGTTAGTTGTTAAGTATGAATAATTAAATGCTTTATGTTATATCCTGTTTTACATTTACATAACTAATTAATTAAATTAAGTAAAACCACAAGAATTGTTACATAGTTTTAAATACTTAAATTTATATAAGAGAATGGTTTACATTACAATTGTCTTAAATTTATATACCTATGTAAGTAACGTGATAAAATCAATTTATTACAGCTGGTACTAATACAAATTAACAAAATAAATAAATTGGGATACGTTGACACCTTTTCTATCCACAAAAATCACATTGTTATATTTAAATTAGTTTTCCAATAAACTGAAGGAATTTTTTATTTTCTTCGGACACAGTTTATGTCAAAAGCAAAAGACTATCCCTATTGATAAATTTCAAAGTTCATTGTTTTACAAATACCAAATGAAAACTTGGATCAAATCTAATTTAATTACTTCTCCTCACACCACTCGTTTTCCTTGCGCACTTGTTCCTCTTCAGCAGCAGTGAAGTCATTCTTGATGTTGAAAGTTTTCCGAATCTCCTCTGGTGTTTTACCTTTTATCATATTAGCTACAGTTTT
This sequence comes from Colias behrii, assembly GCA_029959065.1. NCBI lineage: Eukaryota > Metazoa > Arthropoda > Insecta > Lepidoptera > Pieridae > Colias > Colias behrii. The sequence continues at coordinate 5,730,799 of JARWMC010000005.1, read as the reverse complement.
GCACGTAACGTCCAACAATCCCTTTATATCCAGGTAATTAGCTGCTAAAATTAACTCGAACAACGTGCCTTGATCAACTTTCAAGAAATCGGCATCCCACGAGGAAATGTCATCAGTACGCTTTTCTTTGTTTTCGTCATCTTCTGGTAGAGGTGGATCATCCTTATGGTAAGTTGCCCATTGAATAACTTTCTTCAGAATAGCAGAATTAACATTCGGCAGAGGAACCACTTCTTCTTCGTCATCGTCCATACCCAAATCTTCCAACATAGTCTTTATAGTGACGGAGCATTTTGCAATTTCGACATCCACGTCAAATATCTCATTATCTGAAGACTGTAATTTTATGTTTGGCATCTGAAATGGTTTTAAATTTCATATTTAGTACTTATAATATATATGCGTCGCCATCTTATCTTACTTTATAAATAGTTTGCAATAATACATACCTTTGTATTTTTCAAACCGAGATGATTGTAGAAAGCGTATAGGAGCGAATGAGAACGTTTATTTATAATTTTCTAAAACAATGGATACTAATCTGTGTAATCGTGTATTACTTGAGCGATCAGCGAGCGTTCAAGCGACAAGCACAAGCCACAAATCAAGATTGATTAGCATTTATTTTTAAATATTAAGTCGATACAGCGAGTCAACGAGTCATTTTGATATGAGTTTGACAGTTTAGTAATTATCTGTGGTATCTGTGTTACCAGAAAATCATTGTGAAAAACATGATAATCATGGAAATATACAGGGCTTTAACAAACACCCTGGCTTTGGGTCCGACAAACCAAATAGGCGTGTTCGGAGACCCATTTGGCGAATACAAGTGTCAAGTTGGCCGAAAAAAATCCTTGGCCCCCTATTTTTGAAGTGAAACTTCTTTATCGGGGTTGGAAAAAATTTAGTGTAACATTTTTTCGTTACGCGCCATCTTGTTTTTATCCCTTACACGCGTGATTGACGTATTTCTGTAAAGATGCAAATAGTAAATTATTTTTTGAAAAATAAGGTCATAAAGAAGTTTCACTTCTTACGTGTGTACACTAGTACACGCACACATTTTTTTTTAATGAGTGTTTACGTGAAATATCGCGCCTTATTCACGGTCCATCCCCGCTGTACGTCAGCTCAAGGCTGCGGTGCTGGATGTATCCTACTGACGATCGTGCGCGCATCAAGCATGGCATTTAAATCGAACGAAGTTAACGAGTGGACGTGTGTGAAAATGCCACCTGCTTTATCAAAACGCCTTCTTAGTGCATTGTTAATTGAAGGATATGTGTGACTTTGATATATTGATACTTTTCATCTTGATTGCATTGTTTATTATATTGCAGGTAACATGGATGTTACCAGTAATCCAGTTATAAACTACAACAAAAAAAATGAATGATAGTTCAAAATGTTTAAATAAACAATATCAGTATCTTGACGAGATTTATTCTATGACCGGACATGTTATTCATGTTGAAGAGCAGTACAAAAAACGAATACGAATAACTGCATAAATGGAAGAATGCATAATAAGAGTCAGAGATAATGATAGTGATTCTCACTCTTCATTCGCGGCTGAATTTTTAGATTTAATATGAATATGATTATATTGATTAAACAAAATTTAATTGTATTTTTATTATGTTTATTCTTGCTTTCATTCCGCTTTCTTTTTTTCTATCTTTAACACTTAACTGTACTATATTACTTAAAACCAAGAAGCCTATATCTAATACACTGGAGATTTCGGTATGAACATTGACGTGTAACAAGAAAATATTGCCCAGTTGTTGTTTTTTATCACTTTCACACCTAACTTGGTATTGCCACTGTTAATTCGAAGTTTTCCCAAGGCTATGTATGCTGTAATATTCTGTGCAAAAGGTTAGTTTTTGTACATGAGTTTGTTGATAAATTGCCAACAACGTCATTCAGAAGCATTGTTGGATGAGACAATTATTATTTATGCTAAATAAAATAAGTATCTGAACCAATTATTAAAAAGCGATACTCCCTGATTATGGGTAGTCACCATAATAAAATTGTAGCAACTCTCACTTTGTCAATATGGCATGTGTGTCAAAAAAATTGCGTCGCTTCGAATATTTAAGTTAATATTGTTGCTTATTTAATAAATATTTTCCGAATATAAAGAATGCATTGTATTGTGCAAAATTGCAGAAGTGTTTGGACACCAAATTCTGGCATAGAATTTCACAGGCAAGTGTATATTTACGTTATTTACAATATTCCTCAATACTCTTGCATTTACCTGTTTAGAATCATTACAATGGCAAAAATTGTAAAATTTTGCATCATTTTAGTAAGCAGTCATGTTAAATTTGTTATTTTCTCATTTTTCATCAAGTTTTCAATAAACAAATTTAACAAGTAAGGTACCCATGATGACGAGTTTTTATGGACAGCGAAGAGAATATATTGTAACAACAATATTATGATGAAATTTAGAACACCATTTTCAAGATTGTTACTAGTAATGAAACAACACACGACATCGGTATTGCACTCACGTGTAGTTGTAAGATTGTTCGTTTTTACATTGAAATTTATACTTTTTTAACTTACCTCATATTTTTTTCTTTTACGTATTTCAGCTTTCCAAAAAGTAAAATAAAAAGAAATATATGTGCCTATCAAGGGTAAAATTACTGAGGATTACGACCCAGAAAAAAATACCTTTTGAAAAATAAACTTTGTAAAGTTAGCTGAAATTTGTGCAAGGTTTGCTATAAACAGTTTTTCTTTGATGACTTTGGCTTGAAGTTGACCCGTCGAAGCAACGCGTTTAAAAAGAAGATCTGAGTAGCTTACAATTTGGTAAACAGCATCTGATGCAAAACACAACTTTCCTCTATTTACAAAGGATGTTAATGCTATACCTATATTGGTTCATATCCAAGCTTTGTAGCCAAAAGTCATTTAAAACAGCCATCATTCTATACCAATTTAAATTGTATGTACCTATAAAGTATGACCAGTAATATTATAATATAAATACTGTTAAAAATATATGTCGTTATTATTTATAGACCATGATTTTTAGTTTTTTCTATTTCGAAAAATCCTAAATATACAAACCAGTGTGGTCACTCCACAGAAAGAGACAAAAAACAACACTGACGTAATTCAAGGTCATATTTTCTTGTTACTAGTTAATGGTTATAGTGGAATCCAGTGTATTAGATATAAGCTTCTTGCTTAAAACATCTTAATCTTAATCTTAATACTATTATAAAGGCGAAAGTTTGTATGGATGTATGGATGTTTGTTACTCTTTCACGTAAAAACTAATGAACCGATTACAATGAAATTTAGCACACATATAGAGGGTAACTTGGATTAACACATAGGATAGGTTTTATCCCGGAAATCCCACGGGAACGGGAACTATGCGGGTTTTCCTTTGAAAATGCGGGCGAAGCCGCGGGCGGAAATCTAGTAATATTATAAAGATGAAAAGTTTGTATTTTTTTGCTCGTAAGAGAAAATAATAAATAAAAGTATCAAAACTATATTTCCAACTACATATAGCCTAAGTTGCCATATGTCGATTTTTTGAATTTGCCGCCTATTTCCGGTCTCATCTTTCGTTAGCCAGACTATATTTGCAAGTAATTTCTAAGTATACTCGGATTTTTAATTAGACAAAGTAAACTAACAGCAGCTAATGTCACTTTGTAAAATAATGTTGCCGTATTTAAAGTAATAGTGAGGATTCAGTTCTCATTCAATCAGATGAATGAACAGTGAGTGTGAATAGTTCATCATTTCAAACTATGAAATAACATTACATGTATTTCTAATTATAATATATCAGATAAAAGTTACTAGTAGAATCCTTACTAATATTATAAATGCGAAAGTAACTCTGTCTGTCTGTCTGTTACTCAATCACGCCTAAACTACTGAACCAATTTGCATGAAATTTGGTATGGAGATATTTTGATACCCGAGAAAGGACATAGGCTACCTTTTATTGCGAAATATGTACCACGGGCGAAGCCGGGGCGGACCACTAGTGTAATTATAATCATTTTTTTATTTATATTGTTACGCTGTTTACGTTATTGTTTTTGTAATTTTTTCGTTAATTCTAACTAATTACGTTGTGTTTGTTGTCATTATTGTGTTTATTTGATGTTATATTGTTACACACTAAATATTCACTAGACGATCGATTCAATTAATTTCATTCATTCCCGAATCCCGATTTTCAATCATTCACTTTGTGACAACGCTATTTTTATTTCATCAAAAACTACAACACAGTAAACGTCAGTTTACTTTGTTTAGTTAAAAACACAATATATACAAAGTATATATCTGTCAACTGTGTTAAAAATCCGATTAGAGTTATTCTCAAGAAGCTTATATCTAATACACTGGAGATTTCAGTATGAATGTTACCGGAAATGTATGTAATCCGTCATTGTATACAATTCCTAGGAAATGTATACAATTCCTAGGAAATGTATACAATTCCTAAAATCGCACGGAAATGTGTGAAATAAATTATTTTATACACATTTCCTAGGAAATCTATACATTTCCTAAATAGCTATCGGAAATGTAAAACATTTAAGATATTGATATGTCGCAGGCTAATTGTATATAATCTGGCCGTTTACAATCGGTCGGCATTTTGTAGTAACTATGCCGATAATTCGTAATCATAAATTTTTGGTTTGGATAAGGGGGTGGGTTAGGTTAGGTTCGTGTTTTTTAAAACTACACAGAAATAGGAGCCCCACGAAGTGGGGCTCCGTCGGCTCGCGACCGTCTTTTTGTAGAATTTTGGAAAAAGACGAATTTTCGGCATATTAAAACAGCTAGCCGTAATGTAATACGGCGGATTATACAATCCGACTGCGCCAAATATACGCGGGGACAGCGGGACGAGGGGACTGATTACTTGCCAAATGAAAAATTGATTTTATAAGAATAAATATAAGTTGATTTTGTGATATTTACGTTAAAAGTTAGATAGTTGATTTTTAAAATGTTAATTAGTAAGATAATAATATGAACATAATATTAAAAATTACAATTTTACGGTATGACTGTTACCCGAATGTATCAATAAGAGCTATAATAAAAAAAAAATAACAACGTGTAATAAATACAGAAAGCATTTACTTTACACATTTCCTAATACGATATTGGAATTGTATACAATTCCTAGGAAGATTATACATTTCCTAGGATATGCATGCATTAAATAGTTTTTTAAACAATATTTTATACATTTCCTAAATGGTATCGGAATTGTACACATTTCCTAGGAATTGTATACAATTCCTTGATTTCATACATTTCCGGTAACATGAACATTAACTTGTAACAAGAAAATATGCCCTTGAATGACGCCTGTATGTTTTTTTATCCCTTTCACACCTAGGTAGTTAGTTAGGTGTGAAAGGGATAAAAAACATACAGGCGTCATTCAAGGTCATATTTTCTTGTTACAAGTTAATGTTCATACTGAAATCTCCAGTGTATTAGATATTTATTCTATATTGTTCTGGTCTTAGGTTCTGGTAATATCGGTTATATGTACAGGGTGGCCAAAACCTTGTCGTCAATATTTTTTTGTAGATTTCTCACATCGTGGGCTATCAGAATATACCCTTAGGGCTTAGAACATTAAGTAATCATAATATAATGCGGCTGCCACACTATGCTCCTTGCGCTGCTCATCGCGCTGCCGTTATTTGTCGCGACGTTGCCCTCTCTGCCCACACATTGCTCTACTCGCGACGCTCCTCACTTGTCATTTGCCTTGGTGAGACAAATGGACGTTGAAAGTTTGAAACGGTGGCAGCGTGCGCGCAATACATTTTTAATATAGCTAATTATATTAATGTAGTAAAAAGAAATAGACATCGTCGTCGTCGTCCTCAAACATAAAAAAACATTATCACTTTTTAATTTGACCATTCCATTTCCACGCTTGGCGACGACATAATTTCCAATTTTGCATGTACACGTGCGTCTTGCGCGAGTGCTCGATGCGGACCACCACACGGACCACAGAACATAATAATATATACTCAGGGGAGATGCGGGCTGCGATCGCGCGAGTATGTGGCCAGCTTAGAGTATATATTACAATAGTATAGAGCTCGTGTATTGCACAAATTGCTTAGTGGGCATCGTAGGCAGATGAGCTATAGATACTATATAGATGTGTGTGTGACAAATAGGGATGGGTAGGTATCAATTGCGTGTTGAACTATCGATAAGTTATGTAAATAAATATTAAATATGTATAATAAGTAAATTTTATGTTCTATAAGTTATTAAAGGAAAAATATATGAATAAAGTAAATAAGACAACGCGGTTGGCGCAGTGGTAAAGTAACTGCCTACTGAGCCGACGGTCCCGGGTTCGATCCCCGGTCAGGGCAAATATTTGTGTGATGAACTCAATTATTTGTTCTTGGGTCTGGGTGTTATTATCTATATATGTATTTATTAAATATTATATTTATCGTCGCCTAGTACCCACAACACAAGCCTTAATTGAGCTTACTGTGGGACTAGGTCGATTAGTGTAATAATGTCCTATAATATTTATTTATTTATTTAAAGTATAAATTTATATGTAATTTTAAATTTGTTTACCAACTGAATAAAGTTTGATTATTCCATTTGAATATTTCTTGTATTAATTATACGTACTTTAAAAAAATATGTTTAATTGGAATATCAGAAAAACGTGAGTACTTTTTAAATAATAAAATTAATAAAATAAAAGATCGGGTTTAATGCTATTTCTTTAATAATAAATCAAACAATAAAAATAATGTTTTAAAATTGTTAAATAACAATAAGAAATAATTAATAATTTAAAATGATAATATAATAAATATTAATAATTTTTTTATTTAATTTTATCCATTCTACTACACACCACAAATTTATTTATAATACAATATTTTTAAAAGAGTTTTAATTTTAAAGTTAAATAATTTGTTAAAATATAGTTCTTCTAGATGTGCTATTTACTAAATAGTTTTGATATTAAACTTTATATCGAGTACAGAAATAGGGAGCAGTGAGCAGGACGAGGAGCATGACTAGTGAAATGACGAGCAATGTTGCCACACTATGTCTCTGCCTCCTTTCCTCGTTACTTCCCATGACAGTTGACACTCGTCTAGTGTGTGGCAGGCTCGGAGCAATTATCAAGCCGTTTAACCAATTTATGATGTTATCCAATTTTTCATAGTTTTCGAATTAAAGAAACTGTTTATTTTTTATGTTCCGTTTTGTAACATAATCCTAGGAAGTTCTCATTTCCCAAATTGCTGTTTTGTTATTCATAACGTTAAAAAAACACCTAATAACTAAAGAATTCAATTTTGTGGCATGTGATTGGTATCACAAATGACCCGCGCTGGCCGTTGCAGCGGGTTGTTATTGGTCGTGGACGATTTCTAAGAGTACCCGCGGCCCCGGCTAACTGCGCGGCTCGACGGAACACAGTGGGGTCTTAGTCGGTAAGAATCCGACATAACCCTTGGCTCCATCCCGGGGGCCGTGGGTATCTTTGGAAGATTTCCCCACTATAAAAAAAAAAGCGGGTTGTTATTGGGTTAAATTTTAGGTTATTGTTTAACATTATGCATAATAAAACAGTTATCTGGATTTTGGGAGCTTCCCAGGATTATGATAAAAAACGAAACATTGAAAAAAAAGGTTTTGTCCACCCTGCACAATTCTACAAAAATACAGTTTAGTAGTAACTAGTATGGATATCGGCAGATGGAACACAACCCAGTACCCTGCCCTGTATAGCCCATGGGCCGGCCATTGACAGGTGTAGTAAGGGAATGCGAGCGAGCATCGAAATAATCCGTCCGTTTGTGAGCTACCCTGACGACGACGTCAAACTCTTTTGCGTCGGGAGTTACCTAGAACCAAATTATATAGCAGATTAATACATAATATTGCCACCTATAATTGCAAACCTCGGAGAGGCAGTGATCCACTGTCACAAAATCAAAAAAATTACGATCCACTCAACTTTTTTTATTTTACTTTTATCGAATATCCGTATACGAAACAAACGCGTAATATTAATAACTAGTGGTCCGGCCCGTCCACCCCGGCTTCGCCCGTGGTACATATTAATAATTATTAAGTATCCTATGTCCTTCTCCTGGCTCTAAACTACCTCCCTGCCAATTTTCAGCTAAATCGGTTCAGCCGTTCTCGAGTTATAAGTGGAGTTACTAACACGACTTTCTTTTACATATATACATAAATATAGATTAGGTACTTACTTTAATTAAAACAATTTAGGTACAATTTATTTCTCCGTATCCAAATCCGAAATTTCAAAATATAACTTTGCCCATAACCATGGTCCTTAACATTCCGGATATCTATAGATTGCAGAATTCTAGACATGAGGGAACCGAAAGAATGCTGTTTTTCTAGTTCTAGCTTCGTTTATTTTAAACGCGCCTTTAGAAGCTTGTATGACTATAATGGGCTAAAGTGGTGATCGCTAGCGAGCCATTCCAAAGGGTATTATCTTTTAAATGCTAGACTGTGGTCACGTTAATAGTATTAATGTAACTAGGTAGTCAGGGGCGTTGCTACTTGCTACAGATCACCGCTACAGCCGTATCAACGATACGAATTACGGGGCCTACTTATGGTTCACGGCCGGGTAGTACCGTGTCTTATACCGTGTAGGATTAGATTCCCTGGGAATGTCCAAAATTGCAAAACTTTGCTATATTTGGCTTACGATTGTGTCTGGTTATATTTTTTACAGCTCCAAAGGACCGTAGACTTGTCACTTCAGTATTCAGTATCACAGATAAATTTCAGCTTGATAAAAAGGGTACCTGGGTCATTTTCAAAATATTTGTACGTCACGAAATTGTCAGTAAACTGTTTCGTTAGGAAATGTCAGGAAGTTGTAAAAGTAAGGCTGTATTCAGAATAAGGTAATATTACATATAAAAAAGTAAGAAGTCACTAGTTAAAAAAAATATATTTTTATTTACAAAATAATCAACAAACAATCAATTTTTATAATTCTCTGTTTGCTTTTCCTTTTCTTTTCTTCTATCATTAGCTTCTTTCCATTTTTGTCTTCGAGCTTCTTTTTCACTGTCATTAAGATCTGATATTTTTCTTTGTCTTTGTTTCACTTTCTCGAGGTGTTTTTTCCTTTTCTTTTCATATTTTTCAGGGTTTTGCGCTTTTTTAGTTTTTCAATGTACTTTTTTGCCGTTCGGCACCGGCTAGCGGCATTCTGAAACTAAAAAAGCTGTTGGATATATGTATTTTGAATAAAAATAAAAACAAAAGTAAGCATCACTCGTGTGGGTGGAAAAGCGATCAACACTAAATGCAATAAGGCAAGCGTTATCCCATCAGAAACCACTTGTAAAATTGGAGGCCAAGACTCACTGATCCGCTTTCACTATAAAAAAGTTATCAGATCCCAGGAAAAGTCAAGTCCCTAAGCCCGACTTTACTAACCCTACATCATGGTTTAAAAAAGTATGGCCTGTAGTTACAAAAAAATAATCTTGAGAGATTTATTGTTTTTCTCCTTTATTTTTATTCGTTACATTAATTTAACACACATTTTAATATCTTATTTTCATACTTTACACATGAGACCACAGCTTTACCGTCTACAATTTACTGACGTCACTAAATGTCAAGAAATTGTTCGTCAGTAACATGTAAAAAATAACCTAAGAAATACTTTTACACAAAACATAATCACATTTACCATTAGATTGAAAGTGTAATCTATTACTCTAGTCATAATTTAAGTATATTACAATTGCGGTAGGTGAATTCTTCAAAATGTACTTACTTTTGTTGAGAATACGTCGTTAGGAAAATGTAACTAAATTTTTTGCACAGCACACTACAGGACTTCTTCCGTGTCTGGACGACGAACAAAATGGCGGCGCGTTAATGTGACCTTACTTTTCGTGACATGACCAGTGTTACCAATGATTAGAGTTAGATTCCACCTCTTTGTGATACAAGAAGTTGGTTAATTATGTCAATAAATCAGTGTCACGAAATTGTAACGATTGATAGGGACATTTTTATAATATGTCATTCTTCGTTTATTTAAGGTAATTTAAATAGTTTAATCTATCAGATATAACACTTCAAACATTGCTTTTTAATTATGATACAAAAAAATAGGAAGTTTCATACAAACATTCTGATAAAAATATTGGTTTTCATTGTCGTCCACATAGGGGACAATAAAAAATGTATGGAGTTTTTTTTGTTACTTTATTTTCACATTAAAATTATGTAAGAATTTGAATCGCAATTCATTGCTTTTTATCAGAAATGATATGCAGTATGCTTAAGTTTAGTCTGTAAAACGTTAACAATGATTTATTTCAGTCGTAACCATATTTTTTTCGAAGATTTTTTAGGGGGACAAACATTTTGTAGTAATGTACAATTATTTTGAAAACGACTCACCTACGTTCCTTTTAAGATTATAAAATAAAAGATTGATAAATGTTACATATTTTATTAAATAGTTTATAATTTATATGATTTCAATTGGTACATCCAATGTTTAAATAGGTAAATGCACATCTATTATGTTTTACTCTAAAGTAACATTTATACATAATATGCATATTAGGTACAATAATTTTATTTAAGGGTCAATCAATTTTTAAAGGTCCCGATCATAATTTTCTCGTATTTTTTTTTTTAACTTAATTTTGAGCATTTTACTATTTCATTTAGAAGATAATTCTTCGTAGATTAAGATTATATTATAAGCAGCAGTGATGTTGATTAAATACATTTGTGGATTTAACTTCACGAACCGATCTATTCACGGGAAATAATGTCCTTTGGACAACTTACACAATAGTACTTTTTTAAATGTTAAATTCCCTTAAGAATTAAAACAAATTCTTCTAATATTAAATAATAAATAATATTTTGATATTTGTTCTATTTACACCCAAAATACGGAATATTTTTATTAAAATTGAAACGAATGATGTCTTTTGAACAACCAAATAATGTTTCATATATAAAAAAGTTTCAATAAAGCGGAAATAGTGATATTTTTTACAAAAAAAACTATTAAGGCGAGGTTGTTACGTATCGTATTATTGATTTTACTTAATTAAAATGAACTGATTCTCGATATAACTGAATGAATGAAGTATAATGTGGTTTTCATATGGGGACATCTTAGTTGTAGTAGTAGCGTCTTGATTTTTGAAATGTTAAAATTACAATTAAACTAGATATAAAATCGCGTAATAAAAATGTGTTCCCGAAACAGCCGAGTAATAAACAAAATATGAACTATTTAACTGTTAAAGTATAAGTTTTATATAATTATTGTCCTAGGGACAACCAAATTGTCCATGGTACAACCACTTTGGTTGGCCAAGTGACTGGTTGTCCGCGGGACATTTTTAAAATTTTGAGCCGCCAAGCAAATACTATTGTTATTTTATATATTAATCTCAGCTCACACTAAATTATAGACGAAAGCGCATCTCGTGTAGTATAATTGATAACAATGCATCAAGTACTTATGTTTTAATCACAGTTGTCTGACGGACTGACAATAAAGCCACCCCACACTCACCAACGTCGCTCGGACGACTGTTGCCGTGATTTTATACAAATCAAAATGGCGTTTGAGCCCGACAGTTAATTATTGTGTTTAGCTTGTTGTTTAGGAATCTACCGCGCCATCTGTGTTTTGTTTCCATAATTAAATTACGGTTGTCTGTGAGACCTGTGCCATGTAGATGATTTATGGGGACAAAAGTAAAATGCCTGAAAATCGTATTTATATCCAATAAAAAAAAAATATTTGTATGTTTTTATGTCAATAATCATGAACTGAAACAAGAAGTGTATTTGGTATTTATGGTCGTGATAGTATGTGTTCGTGATGCGAAGTTTATTAATGCATTGTAGCTTGGGGACAAATGTGATAGTACTGGAAAATTGCATTTAGTCTCTGGACAACCATGAAACTACGCACAAATTAATAAAACAAGTAAAATATTGTTCACAATAATGTTAGAAAATATTAAAAGGAATATAATTAAAACCAATTTAACTCTTTATGATTTCATGTTTATTAATTATTGTTCAGGGACATGATGCGTGTACCGTCGGACCATTAAAAGTTGATCGACCCTTAAAATCTTAAAAAATAAATTGTAGTTAGGCATACATAAATATTAGAAAAAACATGCAGTGAGACTTTAGTAATTATTGTCTCTTGTGAATTACAGAAAACATTAGATCATATCCAATTATTGTAATATGCATTGATAATTTATCTAAAGTACATATAAATATTATATATATATTTTATAACATGCATTTTATACTAATACCTACACTAATTGGAATGTTCTACTTACATTATTTAAAGTAAGTAAGTACATACATTGATTTCTACCTTATCTTTAAAAATAACTAACAAAAAAATAAAAAATCACTACTTATCAGGAACCTAAATTTGGCATCCTTTTAAACTGGAAGATTATAGTTTCTCAAAATAAAGTTTTATCAAAAATTTATATACTTAAGTAAAAAGTTATCAAAAGTCTTAACACCAATAAATTAATTTATAAAATACAGAATATAGAGAGATTTCTGTGAGAATAATAAAATATATTTAAAAAATAACTACTGATAAGTTACATGAGAGAATAGAGATAACATTACTTGTATTGAATACAGTATAACAGTCAACAGATCCATACAATATAACCTATTGGCAAGCATAATATATTATATAAAGTCAATACAAACAAGATATTTTGTTTTCAAGTAAAATTTTAAGAGTTAGTAAAATCGCAAATTTAAATAAAACATTTTAAATTCTTTAAAAATTCATCAAAAATATTATGTACGGTCTATTTTGTATAAATTTTTATAACAAAGTTAAATATGATTTTGAATATATGATAATAAAATCAGTTTAATATGTAGTAGATACCTACTACTTACAGACATTTACTACATGACTAAAAGCCCCATACAATTATTATATTATTCTTAAAATATTTAGTTATATTATTGTAATATTTTTTATATTGTAGTAAAATTTGTGACCAATAAAGACTATGATAATAATTGTAAGTATAAATTAAATCTTAAAAAGGCATGATACAACAAATATAAAATCAACAAATTACAATTAACTAAACTTAATAACAAAAGAAAAAATGAGGTTTAAGGTTTTAGTTCTGAAATATCCTCTAATGCATATATGATTAACATTGAAAGATTACATACACACATATACTTATTTTCAATCCAATCCATTGTAAATCTCAATTTATTTCAAGTGCTGCATTTAATTAGCATAACCAAGCCTTTCTTTAAGACGAAAATATACTTTAAGGGTGGGTCGCAAAATCGTAAGAATCATCACCAACAAGACCAATACTAAACATATATATCTCAATAATTCGCCAAAAGTCCACCAATTTGAAAAGTTGCCTAAAATGATAGTTATTACACCTAAACATAATGTTATGAGCCCTACAGAGGCATGCAATATTTTGGTATAAATAGGAGCTAGAAAATCTTTCAATTTAAGACTATACAGAGCACCAAGACCTCCAGTGCTTGTACAAAATGCAAATATTATAGCAGCAAGCCCAAATTTAGCATGTAAAGATACGAAATGAGGTTTTTCATGTATAATTTTATTTGTTAGAATTATAATGAAACCTGTTAAAATAAATGTTACTGCCATCAATTGCAATACCCAATGTCTGGCACTGCGTAAACGGATAGGCATCCACTCGGTAGCAAAGTCACCAGGAGTTACTGCATTGACAGCAGTACACATGAATATTAGCCACTGAAAATAAAGAAAATAATGAGGCATCATTATTATTTCTAGTAAAGTATCTTATATTAGAAATAAAAATATTTAAATCAGGTTAACACTTACCCCAATGGACATAAAAATAGGGTGAAAGGAGAATAAATTTACTCCATCTCTAAAACAGCAATAAATAATAATGGCATTAAATAATAATGCGCATACATTATTAGTTAAATTCATATAGCTTGGTTTTGCGTTGCCGCTCGGAGGTACAAGTTGTGATGTTTCTGTAGTGCCGTCCGTAGATGGCATATTAGATATTATTAAATTGAAATGGCTATCAGGAAAAAAATGATATAGGTACTACGTATTTTTATAAACACTTGCGACAATACTCGTACACCAATCAATAGTTTGATAAAGAAGTAACGTCGCCTGTGCAATATTTCGTATACTTTTTTTTATATACTTAAATATAATATATAACATGTACGAATGATCGAAAAGACTCAATGGGAAATATGTATATCAATATGGATGTACGTTCCGCACACAGAGCAAGTAATATAGGGTGTATTCCGTTATGCACTGCGACCACCTTAGAGTATAGATATCTATAGAGCGCGAACAACCAAGTGGGAACAGTAGGCACAGGTGGGAACAACACGACGTTCCCGCCGCGCGCGCTCGTAGTCGTGGTTGAGTGCTGACGAAGTGCGTTGCTCTTGATTTTTATTCATATCTAGGAATAAACATGGTGATATGTGCAGTTATATCTTGCAAAAACGATACTAGAAAATACACAAAATTTAAATCCAGTATCACATTTCATCGGTAAGTCGATTGTTATACTTATTTTTAAGAAAATAAATCTAGCATCGCGGGGGTGAAGGGAAGGTGGAAGGCGGACACGCGCAGGCTCGCTCGCGCGCCTCACTGCCGCCATTTTATCGTAGTGATGTGACCTGATCAACGCTGTACTCGATATAAAGTTTACTAGAAGAACTATATTTTTACAAATTATTTATTTAACTTTAAAATTAAAACTCTTTTAAAAATGTAAATAAATTTTTAAATAAATTTGTGGTGTGTTTTGTATGATACACTTTCTAATATTATGAATGCGAATGTATTATAGTGTAAATGTAAAGTATGTAATTTTACGATATATTTTCTGAACCGCTAAATTGATTTTGAAGATTTTGATAGTAGAATGGATAAATCATAAAATGAAATAAAAAAATTATTAATATTATTTATTATATTATCATTTAAAATTATTAATTATTTCTTATTTTTATTTAACATTTTTAAAACATTATTATTATTGTTTGATTTATTATTAAAGAAATAGCACTAAACCCGACCTTTTATTTTATTAACTTTATTATTTAAAAAGTACTCACGTTTATCTGATATTCCAATTAAACATATTTTTTTAAAGTACTTATAATTAATAGAAGAAATATTCAAATGGAATAAACAAACTTAATTCAGTTGGTAAGCAAATTTAAAATTACATATTTATACTTTATTCATATATTTTTCCTTTAATAACTTATTGAACATAAAATTTACTTATGATACATATTTATTTACACAACTTATCGATAGTTCAACACGCAATTGATACCTACCCATCCCTATTTGTCACACACACATCGATAAAGTATCTATAGCTCATCTGCCTACGATGCGCACTAAGCAATTTGTGCAATACACGCGCTCTATACTATTGTATTAATATATACTCTAAGGCGACCACTGTAAGGTGTGACGTCAATTCAGTATACTGTGAAGCCGTTCCTTTATAGCCAGTTATACTGGTTACGATTTAAAACGGAACGCAATCCAGTATACTGTCAGCCGCATTTTTTGACGCAGCATTCAAATGAGTGTATTAAAGTTTTCTAGAACATAAAAATAAACTGTTTTGGAGTACTGTCCAATTAAAAATATTTTAATTAATATTAATTGTAAATTGAATTTATAATATAATAAAAGTAAACGTACTTTTTCATAAAAAAGAATAAAAAAGAACTTTCAGCTCGTATTGAACATTTTCAACACAGTCTAATAAAGTTAATTTTTGCAATTCTTCCATTGTTTTATTTATTAATCCAAATTAATTACAGAACTTTAAAATTTTCTGATTATACTGTAGCTTTGTATAAGACGTTAGGCACTCGAGTGGTTTTGACTGATCATATTACTTGCTCTGTGGACTGATCACGTGATCAAAGTACTGCGAGTACCTTACCTCGAAAACGCCAGTGCTCACAGTAGAATATGGCGGCGATAATGACGTCATAAATTTCCCTAGGGTACTGCGGCAGTATACTGGCAGTCCATAACGGAACGAATTTTTCTACAGTGATAGCACTGTGCAGTGGTTGCAGTGCATAACGGAAGACACCCATAGTGGTTCCGCACTTAAAACGCGCAGCCAGCTGTGCGCTTCATGGACAATTGGACGTATTTATGTAAAAAGGGACCAACCCACATCTTTTGCGAAATTGAGTTAAGTACACAGATAGTGTTAAAAAAACGTTTTCTACCTTCTCAAAAAATTTGGTAGAGCTTTGATAACTGTAAGTACAGTTTTTTACATGTCAGTTGCGGAACCAATCCAATTTCGCCAACTTTCATTATGCAAGATGGAACCAAAGTTGGTTGGTTCTATTTTATCACAAAAAGCTTCATTAGTTTTCAAGGTAACCAGAACCAACTGACTTTGGTTCTTGTTTGCATAATGAAATTTCTCGGCCTTTAAGTATGCAAGGGGCTTGGTTCTATGTTGAATTTGATTAATATGTTCTATTTTTTTAACTTTAATCATGTTTTTATTATAAAAAGCACTAAATAAGAATTTTCAAAATTATTTACTACAATTTTACAAAAAAAATGTATCTACTTAAAAGTAAACATCTATTACTTCAAAATCGGGAGTCGCGGAAAAGCCATTGATATCATCTTCTACAATATCTTTGGTCTTTATTTTTATTTAATTTTTTTGTAAAAAATTTGAGCGTTGTTCGGAATGAAATGCAAAAAAACTTTTTAAATCCGGTAATTTCTCCTCGGGACGTATGGTTGTGGGCCAGAGCAAGCAGAGCCCCGCAGGAGTTATTTCAGAATATTAAACGCTCAACACCATTTTTTAATCTTTCCGTGATCCAAATCAAACTAACGAGGCTGCTTAAAGCATTCATGATTGACCATCCAACAGTAAAACAAATCAGTCATAATTTTTTTTGTGTCTGGTCACAGTTTTTTATCCAAAGCTACCGATTTTGGCCGATTGAGTACTGAGTACTGAGCTCAATAAAACAAAGACTGTTTATATCCTGGAAAACTACATATAAATTATTAAATATGTAAAAAGACTTAAACAAAAGACTCTGTCTTCACAAATCTCTTCTAAATAAAAAAAAAAACAAAATGAATCAGTACTATCATGAAGACAGATGAAAGCAGAAGATGGGTCTACTGTATCTTAGTTAGATACAAAAGTAGTGTCATTAAAGTGAAACAAATATATGTATTTTGATATTATTACAAAATTATCGTGACCTTCGTGTCCTTAATCCATGTTATTTGGAGTCGGTTTAACACGGTTTATTTTTCTTTTCTCCTGACAAATATCAGGGCATATTTTACTCATTTTTCTTTTTAAATATAACTATGCACACTTACACCTCTTTCCCTTGGCCTTCCTCTTGTTCTGCATCCATCAACATTCATATCCATCACTTTCTAAGTCATATGCGTGTCATCTATCCTCACCACATGTCCATACCAAGACAGACAATTCCCTTTCAATCTTTCTGTAATAAAACCAGTTTAAATATTCTTTTTATATATTCATTCCTTACTTCATCCATTCTTGTCACCCCACACATCCATATCAACATAATGTTGATTGCATTTAGCGCAGATGAGAATGTTGACAACATTCTCATCTGCGCTAAATGCAATCGTTTTTCTTCCATCTTTTTCACTGCCCAGCTTTCCAATCCATACAGTACGACTGTATGACAAGTCTAATCAAGGATTTTTATATATTTCCTGTTAACTTTAAGGGCATACGTAAGTTGCAATTAGTTCCAGCGAACTGTCGCTGCTTTATTTAGCCTGTTTTGATCGGATGCTTAACTTTTTTCTTTAATTATGGCAACAATAAAAACTAAAATAATTTTGCTATAAAGAACCAACCCACAAAAGTGTTTTTTTGCAAGACAGAACCGGGCGGTTTTTCAAGGATTATTTTGTTAAAATTTAATAAATATCCATGTATCTGGTATCCCTAGATAGGATTAGATATGATACACACGCCTAACAACTTTTTTTCCCCAAATTTTACAACATATAGTTTTTGCAAACGATTTTCACAAAAACCTCATTTTCTCGAAATTGATTCGGTGTGGGTTGGCCCTTTTCGCATAAATACGTCTAATTGACAAATCACAAATGTGAAAAGTGAAAACTGAATACTGATTACTGAAATGTCAAATGACTATTGACTTGTGAGTTTGACATTGAAGGTGCGCAACCTCATGCGCAACGTGCGCAACAAATGATTTGATATTTGACAGATGTTGATGGTAGATTTTCATTACATTTTTATGTCTGTCCACATAAAAAAAAAGTACTCATATAAATACAATTTGGTTATTGATATTACATCTCGTTGTATAGTTGATATTATAAATATGTTTCTGTGGACTCAAAAGAAAAATAAATTCAAAAATTGGTTGTTTGTAAAGTAAGTTTAAGCGTCTTATTCACGGTCCATCCCCGACGTACGTCAGCTCAAGGCCGCGGTGCTGGATGTATCCTACTGACGATCGTGCGCGCATCAAGCATGGCTAGGGTTGCCAACTTTTATTTGAAGAAATAGAGTATATCTGATTTTAAAGGAGGTAAATAAAGAGTAAATAAATATTTTTAAAAATGTATTTTTTTGTACTTCACACGCCACTTCACATTCATGACCGAAAAGACTCTTTCAGTAAATGATGAAGTGGCGGGAACAGAGAGTATATAGCTAATCATTTTTTTTAAACAAACAAATTCGTCAAAACATTTTTTTAAAATAAATAAATAAGACGTTTTACGATCGAGATGTTTACGTGATAACGTCTTAAGCGTCGTGTTCACGGTCCATCTTGACGTACGTCCCGCCAAGGTCATACACGATGCACGACGCAAAACGACAGTGAATAGTGTTGACGTACATCAATAATTATTATTATTATCTTGCTGGATGTGCACGACCAATTTTTCATCCAGCGAGCACCCCCACCACCGCGAACGTCGTGCAGATGGACAGTGAATAGCGCGGACGTACAGCAGATCAGTTTTGCCAACAGAAATTAATGTAAATATGTACTTGGAAACGTGGCCTATTGATATGATTTTTTTGTGATTACCTAGTGAGTACCTACATGAGCAAGCAAGAAACTGTTATTTTATATTTTTATTTAAAAAAAATGTCCTAACGAATTTGTTTGTTTAAAAAAATGATTAGCTATATACTCTCTGTTCCCGCCACTTCAGTATTTACTGAAAGAGTCTTTTCGGTCATGAATGTGAAGTGGCGGAAACAGAGAAACCGAGCTTCATTAAAAATTAATTAAAAATGAGCTCTTGAAATATATAAATTTAGATTTGGAATGTTTGGATTCATATAATTCATTTAAAAATAATGAAAAATTCTTAGGTACTGCAAAAAGTACAAAAAAATACATTTTTAAAAATATTTATTTACTCTGTATTTACCTCCTTTAAAATCAGATATACTCTATTTCTTCAAATAAAAGTCGGGAGATCGGTCCGTCTCTCTCTCTCGTTATACCTGCGATCGCGCTCGTGAGGTTTTGGTGTAACACAAGTTTCTGAACATGTCACCCGACTAAAACGATTTGAAAAACGTTATCACGTTAAAAATATTATATTGACGTGACAACGTCTTAAATTAGGTTGCGGCTGGGAGTCACTTATGAAAAAGTGTAACGCTCGGTAACGTTACGATGAGTCACCGAACGAGAGAGAGGCCCGCGGTCTGCCGCGCGCGCAGCACATAAATATTCTACCGAGAAAAAGACGTTGTCACGTAAAATCTTCGCCCGTAAAACCGACTTTACAGGCAACCATTTTTTTTTTAATTAATTGTACTACGACTTATTTATTAATTTATGTTCAATATTTATTACTAGCTGTGCTCCGCAGTTTTATCCACAGTGCTCCGCTCCTGTTGGTCTTAGCGCGATGATATATAGCCTATAGCCTTCCTCAATGAATGGGCTATCTAACGCCGAAAGAATTTTTCAAATCGGACCGAGGTAACGTGGTTTCACCCGCGTGGCTCCGCCCCTGTTGGTCTTAGCGTGATGATAATATATAGCCTTCCTCGATGAATGAGCTATCTAATACCGAAAGAACTTTCAAATCGGACCAGTAGTTCCGAACAAACTCTTCAGCTTTAAAATATTAAGTATAGATAAGTTTAAGTATTAATATTGGTATAGACTACAGTCACAGGTATAGTATATTATTAGTGTAGATTGAGGTCATAAAAAGCATCATAATATAGATACGTATAGATTTTAATCGGGTGTAATGATTAAACGCATTTTAATTTCTTTTGAAAAATAATGCATAAAAAAGAAAGCTTTGGGACCATTGATCTTTAGGCTAAAAGTATAATATTTTTCTATAATAAATATGAAATCTACTAATTTGGTAGGTCTCCTTGCTAATGATCACCCTACTCATATTATAATATTATTATTCTATCTCTTTTGTATGCATTGGAATGACAAGGGATAGAGAATATTTTGAGCAAGTTGTGACTTGTCCGCACAAACAAGTTGTTTTTTTTTATTATCATCCCGAGATCCAAAGTTTTCGTTTCTGTATTTGCGCAACGTTACGTCGTGAATTATTGTGTTGCACCTTTTGTTGCACAGAGCAAGTAATATAGTATGTGTTGTGTTTACTGTTTTCATTTATAGTGATAGTTGAGTGTTCAGTGTTGGGTTTAGTGTTTTGAAATATTGACCTGATGTATTAATTCAACTCTAGAACTAGCTGTGAAAATAAAATATTATTGTGAATAGGAATTGGAAGACTAAACAATGCGGTAAGTATATGTTTATTAAATAAATAAAATTAAACACAATTGTAATTATTGGTAAAGTCCGGTCGCGGAGCAGGAAGAATTTCGTTATTCGTACATTATCCTGTCATTACCTGTCACTGTCACTCCCGAGTAAAAATAATGTGTCTTGCTCGCACAGGTGCAATGATTGCTTGGTTGGTGTCAGGTGTTCAATTATGATTTTATGAATTCAAAATTTATAAGAATAAACCTGAAACTCTTTATGTCCAATCAAAATCCGCCTAAGTCGAAATCGCGTGTTAGACTAACGTATTTCTGTAATATTGTATATAGCAGGGGTTCCCAACCTTTTTTTGTCTACTGCCCACTTTAAGAATAAATTATTTTTTAACGCCCCCCTTTTTAAACATACTTAAAAACCGCTAAGTACTTATAACTGATTATTGAAACGCAATTTTATAGTATTCGGACAGAGTATCTTTTATTGAAAATAAAACAAACATAATCAATTCTTATATAAAAACTAATGTGAAGGTTGAATCTGATGCTGTTCAATAAGTTTGTTGATATCAGGTTCCAATTTACTCAAAAACAGCCGCATGTCGCCACGTTCGGTAACACGCAAACGATTTCTCTTTTTAATAAGCAGCGTTGCCACAGCACTAAATCCACGTTCACACAAATATGACGATGGGAATGCTATCAAGAATCGTTGAACAATTGACCACAATCCAGGGTACAATTGCGGGATCGGTTTTTGTAGCCAAAATTCTTGATATCCATTTTTGAACTTGATTTTTGTTTCTTCGTTTGTTGTCAATTCTATAAGTTCTTCTTCCAGCTGAGGTGACATTGCTGTGTTGACATTTGAAATGGATCCAACACCCAGTCTGGTATTTCCAAGTTTAAAATGTCCTGGTATCGTTCGGTGAAGTCAATGTGGAGGTTTTCCAAATGTTGGCAGTAGGCAAAGAAGTCGTCGTTACTGCAGAATACCGATAAATTCGGAAAATTGTGAAACTCACGTCTGCCCATATTCTTTTTGTGCAGAAGCAGTTTGGCTGCGAAAGCAGCAACGACATTTTTTGTTTTAATTAAATTTAGTTCATCGCCTTGCAGTTGGAGGTTCATGTCGTTGAACAATTTATACAGGTCTGTCATGTAAGCTATATCATTCTTTGATGTTATGAGCTTGTTGCGCAGTTCTGTATCTTTAGTTTCCAAGAACTCTATCACAGAGTCAAACAGGTTGTAAAATCGCATCAGACAATTGCCTCTTGACAGCCAACGAACTTCAGTATGAAGCAACAAAC
Source organism: Colias behrii (assembly GCA_029959065.1). Taxonomy (NCBI): domain Eukaryota; kingdom Metazoa; phylum Arthropoda; class Insecta; order Lepidoptera; family Pieridae; genus Colias; species Colias behrii. Next base: position 5,708,502 of record JARWMC010000005.1, on the reverse strand, counting down.
GGTTGAAATCTTCGTCATTAGTAGCACAAAGTTGATGAAATAATCTATCATTCAAAGAGCTGCTACGGATTTTATTGACTGCTTTGATGACATATTGCAGTGATTGAAATAGTCGTTCACTTAAGTTTCTAGCAACCAAATGTTGTCTATGAATAACGCAATGTATAGCAAGGACATCTGGAATTTTATTCTTTAAGTATGCTATGAAGCCTTTATGGCGCCCTGTCATAGCCGGAGCGCCATCCGTAGCAACTGATATAATATTTTTCAAAGGAATCTTTTTCTCTTCACAAAACTTTTCCAATGTATTGAATTTGGTTTCGCCTTTTGTATCTGTCTCCAAATTTCTGGCAAACAATTGTTCTTCACATATTTTCTCATCTTTAATAAACCTCCCGTAAGATAGCAACAACGCTTCATTAGTTGGTAAAGTGGACTCATCGAGCTGAATTGAGAATTGACTAGTCCTCAGATGATTGCACAATGATTCTTCAATGTTTTCAGCCATTTCATCAATTCGTCTTTGCACAGAATTATTACTCAAAGGAATTTTTCGGATAATATCTGCGGCCGGTTTATGAAGCACAGTAGTTATTACTTCCTTTATTGCTGGCAAAATTAACTCTTCTCCGATGTTGTGTGGTTTGCCTTTTTGAGCAATTAACAAAGAGATATTGTACGAAGCTCGAAGTCCGTCGTCATCTTGCTTAGCAGCCGCCGAAAATAGTTTTGATACACTTGGCTGAGTATTATGCTTCTTCTCTAGGTCTTGAAAATATGCTACATTCTTGTCTTTCTTATCTGGATGCATTTTATTCAAATGATCTTGCAGTCTTGAAGGCTTCATTGCTTCGTTCGAAAATGTTTTTAGACATAGAAGACACAAAGGCGACGACGGGTTTGTGGGATTTTCAATAAATCCGAATTTAATATATTCCGCAGAGTATTGCCGTCTCTTCTTTTTTACTTCCGACATTGTTTTGTTTTGAGAAATACGTAAGTGTTGAAATCAAGTACTGCTTATCTATTATGCGCGAAACCGCAAATGAAAATAAAATAAATTTACGTCGTTTATATAGGATTGCATAAGCAGCACGCACCAACAGGAATAAGACAAACGTGCTTAAACTCGTTTATCTCATTCGACGCCCAATCGTACTCGACAAGCAAGAACAAGTATTATAGAACCAGCCGATTGATACAGGAATGTACAAATCGGATTATTTAACAAAAACTTGTTAAAACATGATTGTCCGCGGTCTATTATATCGAACCGAGTTTGAGCTATATCTTAATAATTAATATTAGTTGATGTTCACAAGATGTCGACTCTCGAAGTCGAGAGCTCAGTCGGCGTCTAAAAGTCTTCCTAGCTAGGTAGATGAAATTATAAATCAACCCCAAAGCCCTACACAACGCCCCCTTTTTTTTCTGGGTCTCTTACCGCCCCCCTTTAGGCCTGCAGCGCCCACAAGGGGGCGTTATCGCCCACGTTGGGAAAGACTGGTATATAGTAAATTATTTTTTGAAAAATAAGGTCATAAAGAAGTTTCACTTCTTATGTGTTTACACGCACACTTTTTTTATATAATATATCGTGGTTATTGAAAAAGTTAAAATGTAACTAACTAATAAATATTGTAAATGAATAAAGGACATTTATTTAATAAGTTAGTAAAAAACATTTTCTCCTCCAAATATTTCATGTAAACTGCACTTCATTCAAAAATGTTTGTCATTGTACGAAATTCTTTCTGCTCCGCGACCGGACTTTACAATACTTCTTTCTGCATGTAGGTACTGGTAGGTACTTAGTACTTACCTAGTTTGAATCGATACAAGCTGTCTTAGTGTAGGCCTGCAGTTCATATTATCTTTTTAATCATCAGGTTCTATTAAAATATCCTTGTATTTTTTTATGTTTAATTAATTAAGATAATGATTCTATGTATGTATTTAATTTTGTATTTATGGTGAATAAATGCATTGTTAAATATTATCGCATGTCAATCACATGCAAATATGTAATTAACAATAATAATATGATACCTACAATAAATTGAATCATCCCATAATTCATATTTTAGTGCTTATAGTACTAAACCATAGTTGTAAATAAATTGAAAAGGTTGCTAGTTATACAAGATTTTCTAATTTCTCAAGAGGAAACACTTCTTTTATTTTCTACTTTTATCAGGGGGAGCATAAACAGTAGACCATGTTCTGTTCACTCCCTTTCATGTATAAGTGGCTGTTTACAGTTTGCATGTTTTTACCAGATTTTCAAACGCAGTCTCACTTCCCGTCAAGACTGCGTACATCAAATCTTACAGGGAAGTACCCTGTAAGTTTTGATTCCCTTGCAAATGTCGATATAAGCAAAAATTTGCAGCCTAAATAGCTGCATCTTTTGTTGTGTTGGCTGATTGATGGCTGATGAATTTTGATTTTTTACAGCTTTATGGGACCATAGACTTGAGTATACAATACCTATAAATTTCAGCTTGATACCTCCATGCGTTCCTGAGAAAAAGGGTCTTGACAGACAGACAACGGACAACAAAGTGATTGAATTTTTAATCCTTTTAAGGTCTGAACCCAAAAAAAAACACTACATTTGAATTTTTTTTTTTGTCGTTTAATTGTTGTGACTGCTTTGTTGGTACTTCTGCCATGTGCACTTTTCAAACTCGTACTCAAAGAAACTCAAACATTTTTTTTATTCAATAAGACGTCATTCGGAAGCGCTTTTGAATCATTTTCCAATTACCAACGATTCGGAAAGCCGTTTCTACAGAGAAGAAACAGCAAGAAACTACATACAACCATAGTTGCTCTTTTAAAATCATATCAATTTTACAAAATATGTAACTAGGTTTATCATAATAATTAATAATGATACCAAAGAACTGTCCTGTGGATTTCACAAGGATGTAATTCCGTTGCCGCTATAACAACAAATACTAAAAATTAAATATTAAGGGGGGTCCCTACTCCCTATACAATAAACGTGTTTTTTTTTTTGTATTTTGCTCAACATTCGGTCTACAACAAACGTGTTTTCTATTATAGATGATAATACGGAACCCATCGTGCGCGAGTCCGACTCGCACTTGACCAGTTTTTTTTATTTTGTTCAATATAAGAACAATTGAATATTGACAAAAATTTCGAAAATCATCAGTAAACTATCTTTTCGCTCGCGGTTTTGCATTATTTACTCAGAACTCACAGATGAGAACAGAATACCGTCTAGATTCTGCGAAAATCTTTGAGATTGCGAAGTGCGAACATCAATATGTATTACGTTTTGTTTAAAAGTATATTTAATCATTTCCTACACAAAAAGTATAAGTATTGCAATCAGCAATACTGAACAAGATTGCGTCACACTTAATCGCGCCCGTTCTTGTTCCCTTCAACCTGCGCACGCGGCTAACGACATTTTAACTTTTTTATTTTGCTCCCATTCGCATTCGTGAGATCCCGTGCTAGGTACGCGCAGGATGACTCATTCGAAATGTTTACCGGCCACCGCAGGCTAGCGGCTAGCCGATAAATAATGGTATCCAAACCGGACTCTGTACCTTTCTTTGCTTACAAGTTAGGTATACATATTATGTTATGTGTATGTGTGTAATAGATATTTATTTAAGAAAACCACTTTACCACCCTAGTGAATTTCATTAATCTATACTTATAATAAATCTGTAGAGAGGCCAATTCTGTACATGAAATATATTAAAAAAAAAACTATGAAGGGGTGATAAGGGATCGCTACTGATGCCAAAAATGCAATCAGTAAAATTTTTGTCTGTCTGTCTGTCTGTCTGTCTGTCTGTCTGTCTGTCTGTCTGTATATTCGTTATAGAAACAAAAACTACACGACGGATTTTAACGAAATTTGGCACAATTATTCTTCATACTCCTGGGCAGGTTATAGTATACTTTTTATTACGCTACGATCAATATGAGCAGAGCAGTGAAGTGAAATATTGGGAAAACGGGAGAAGTTACTCCATTTTTTAAGCTTCCGTCGCGTGTGCAGCCTTAATGGTTAAAGCTACATAGAAATCATGTACGACACAAATGTTCTTAAATTATTATTATTATATAAATCTATCTATACTTATATACTTATAATAAATCTGTAGAGAGGCCAATTCTGTACATGAAATATATTAAAAAAAAAACTATGAAGGGGTGATAAGGGATCGCTACTGATGCCAAAAATGCAATCAGTAAAATTTTTGTCTGTCTGTCTGTCTGTCTGTCTGTCTGTCTGTCTGTCTGTCTGTCTGTCTGTCTGTCTGTCTGTCTGTATATTCGTTATAGAAACAAAAACTACACGACGGATTTTAACGAAATTTGGCACAATTATTCTTCATACTCCTGGGCAGGTTATAGTATACTTTTTATTACGCTACGATCAATATGAGCAGAGCAGTGAAGTGAAATATTGGGAAAACGGGAGAAGTTACTCCATTTTTTAAGCTTCCGTCGCGTGTGCAGCCTTAATGGTTAAAGCTACATAGAAATCATGTACGACACAAATGTTCTTAAATTATTATTATTATATAAAAATAAATTCCTAGACAGCATAATATGTCTATCTTTTAAAATTGACTCACAATAACACGTAGTTTCAATAGCTTAGCAATTCGGAGCTTTCTGATTATATTTGTCGACTCTTACGTTTACAACACTCTCACTCATCCCTAATTAAAAAAGTTAACATTATTACCTATTCAATAATAATAATAAGAATCATGTAAATCGGTGTAGAAACACCAAAGTTATACATATAAAATTACGTAAGGTATTCAATGCGGTTCGCGCCTCTTTGATGGAAACCCATGGAGCGCATGTACTAAGCACGTCTTCTATGTCATCTTCGGTTTTCTGAGCTACTGAATCGATAATTTCGTCATCAGATAATGCAAACACGTGTTTACGTGAGTCATAAATTTATTATGGTATAGTCCTAAAATGTTTTCTAAGAAACAATAGTGTACTTACATTGTCGGCAAGTTTATTTTATTTTATTTTATTTTATTAGGGCTCATTAGCAGCTGTACATCGATTGTTTTACATAAAAAGTACACAAAAAAGTTCAAGTTCTTAAAGTCGGCAACTTATTTTTGTTCGAACAATAGAGATAATAAATTCCAAATGATCAAGTTGTAAAGGTTGTAAAATAAAACGTGCGGCGGGTCCGCGTGCGAGGTTCATACAATATTTGGCTGTTGATGCGAATAGACGTTCAGGGTGTTCGACCTTATTGACAGATTTCTTTTGTTGTTTTTCTATAGGTTTTAGTAGTGTTAAAGCATATTATTAGTTTACATTTTATTTCTTTATAAGTGAAGTACCAGTAGGTACGCATTTTAGTTATTTTGGAAGTGTTTAATTATATTAATAGTTTATTTTCGTAATTATTTGTTTTTCTATAGGTTTTGGTAGTGTTTAAGCATATTAATAGTTTACATTTTATTTCTTTATAAGTGAAGTAGCAGTTGGTACGTATTTTAGTTATTTTGGTAGTGTTTAATTATATCAATAGTTTATTGTCGTAATTATTTGTTTTTCTATAGGTTTTGGTGGTGTTTAAGCATATTATTAGTTTACATTTTATTTCTTTATAAGTGAAGTAGCAGTAGGTACGTATCTTTGTTATTTTGGTAGATATTAATAGTTTATTTTCGTAATTATCATATATTTATTATAGTAGTATTTAACTATAATTATTATAGTTCATTTATAGATTTCTTTTGTTGTTATTCTATAGGTTTCGGTAGTGTTTAAGCATATTATTAGTTTACATTTTATTCCTTTATATAAGTAGTAGTAGGTACGCATTTTAGTTATTTTAGTAGTGTTTATATTATAATATAATATTAATAGATTTCATAAGTGCAAGGTAGCTTCAGTTACTGTTGATTAAAAATACACAATGCCACCTAAAAAAAGACCATATTTATCTCGAAATTCTAGAGATGCTAAGAGGATGAGAAATGCGCGTTCTCAAGAATCGGCAGAGGAAAGAGCACATCGGTTAAACTCTATGAGAGTTAGTGCCTCAACTTCTCGAGCCAATGAAAGCTCTTCAGAGAGAGAGATGCGATTAGCAGCTGACAGAGCGAGACGAGCTACATCACGGGCGTCTCAAAGCTTTTCTCAACGAGAGCTAAGGCTTACCATTGACCAAGAACAACATGTGTTATCCCGAGCAGCTGAAACTGCTTCACAACGAGAATTGCGTCTCACAGCTGACCGCGAACGACATACATTATCTCGCGAGTCCGAAACATTTACTGAAAGGGAATTACGTCTCACAGCTGACCGCGAACGACATACATTATCTCGCGAGTCCGAAACATTTACTGAAAGGGAATTACGTCTCACAGCTGACCGCGAACGGCATACATTATCTCGCGAGTCAGAAACCTTCACTGAGAGGGAATTACGTCTTACAGCTGACCGCGAACGTCATATATTGTCTCGCGAGTCGGAAACCTTCACTGAGAGGGAATTACGTCTTACAGCTGACCGCGAACGTCATATATTGTCTCGCGAGTCAGAAACCTTCACTGAGAGGGAATTACGTCTCACAGCTGACCGCGAACGTCATATATTGTCTCGCGAGTCAGAAACCTTCACTGAGAGGGAATTACGTCTCACAGCTGACCGCGAACGTCATATATTGTCTCGCGAGTCAGAAACCTTCACTGAGAGGGAATTGCGTCTCACAGCTGACCGCGAACGTCATATTTTATCTCGAGAATCTGAAACTTTTACTCAATATGAAGACCGTTTGACAAATGATAGGGTGCACCATAATATTGTTCGATCACTCGAAGATGAACATGAGCATGAACAACGACTAGAGTCGGTACGCGAACATTACAATTCTTTGACACAAGAACGATTAATAAGTTTGTCTAATGAAAGATTAAGAATCGAAAATATTCGGTCTCTTGAAACGGACGAACAGCGAGAGGCCCGTCTTACTGCAGACAGACTTCGACATAGTCTTAATAACTTAGATGTACACATAGAAGATCAATCTAGAAATACGGTGGCGTGGTCCGACAAATATAAAAGTGGGTTTGCTTATAACTTCACAATTGATTACAGATCATCTTCTGTAATAGGCGATATGAACGTGGTATGTTCTTTTTGTAATGCTTTAAAGTGGAGTAAGGAGTCGGCTGGATTCTGTTGTTCTGGAGGTAAAATAAATTTGCCTTCATTCGAAGACCCACCGGAACCTTTGAAATCATTACTATTAGGGGAACATGTGCAATCTAAACAGTTTTTCGACAACATTCGCACTTATAATAGTGCGTTTCAGATGACATCCTTTGGTGCTCAACAAATCTCCGAAGGTCCTTTCATGCCTACTTTTAAAATACAAGGTCAGGTTTACCATTTGATAGGATCTCTTTTGCCTGAAGACCAACCTAAGTTTCTTCAAATATATTTTGTATCCGACTACAACGAACAGTCGAATATAAGAAATCAATATTTCCCAAATTTAAATGCTGAACTCATTTCACAACTTCAGAACATGTTGCATCATATTAATTCGTATGTATGCAGTTTTAAATCGGCATTAGAAGCTCTTCCTCGAGATGATGATAACAATTATAAAATTGTTATAAATGCCGATAGGCGTCCAACGCAGGAACACCCTGGGCGTTATAATGCTCCATCCACGAATGAAGTTGCTGTGGTATTGGTCGACCAGGAATGTGATAGGCGTGATATCGTTATCCGTTCCAGAGACAATCGTTTACAACGTATTTACGAAACCCACAGGGCTTACGACGGTTTACAATATCCTTTGATATATTGTCGAGGGGAAGATGGTTATAATTTTGCTTTATACCAAACTGATCCGCATACAGGCGCACCTATTTATAATAAAAAGATTTCATGCCTTCAATTTTACTGTTACCAATTGCAAGTAAGACGGAATAGGTTTGTATACTTGCAACGTTTTCGTGGCTTATTCAATCAGTTTATTGTAGACATGTACGCAAAAATTGAAACCGAAAGATTAGTTTATATACGATCTAATCAAAGGCAGCTGCGCGCTGAAGAATACGTGCACATTCGCGACGCCATGCAGCAAGATAATGATACGGTGAATATGGGCCGTTTAGTTATTTTGCCCTCTTCTTTTACTGGTGGTCCACGCTACATGCACGAACGTACTCAAGATGCTTTTTGCTACGTAAGAAAATATGGACGTCCCGACTTATTTATTACTGTAACTACCAATCCTAAGTGGGATGAAATCACTCGGGAGCTTCTTGAGGGTCAAGCACCGCATGACCGCCATGATATCATCGCAAGAGTTTTTCATTTAAAATTAAAATCAATGATAGATCTATTTACCAAAGATAACATTTTTGGAGAAGTATTGTGTTATATGTATAGTGTTGAATGGCAAAAACGCGGCTTACCCCACGCACATATCCTGCTTTGGTTAAAAGATAAGGTTCGACCTAATGATGTAGACAGTTTAATCAGTGCTGAAATTCCAAGTCCGATTGCAGATTCCGAGTTATACGACATTGTTAAAACTCATATGATACATGGTCCATGTGGTGCATTTAACGTGAATTCTTCTTGCATGCAAGACGGTCGTTGCACTAAAAGATATCCAAAAGCCTTAGTGGAAGAAACTGTAACAGGACATGATGGATACCCGTTATATCGTCGCCGTTCAAGAGATACTGGTGGTTTCACTGTTGAAAAGCGAGTGTCTGGACAACAGGTTATTTTAGACAATAGGTGGGTCGTTCCGTATTCTCCTGTGTTGTCCAGAGCATTTCAAGCTCACATAAATGTTGAAATGTGTAATAGTGTAGAGTCAATAAAATATATTTGTAAGTACATTAATAAGGGCAGTGACCAAGCTACATTTGCTTTGAGAAATGAAAATGATGAAGTTACAAGATTTCAGTCAGGCAGATATATAAGTTCTTCAGAAGCTGTGTGGCGGATCTTAAGTTTCAACATTCATGAAAGATATCCACCTGTGACTCATCTGGATGTTCATCTTGAAGGCGGTCAACGTATATATTTCAACACCGAAAATGTCACAGAACGGTTAGAGAACCCTAGACAAACAACTTTATTAGCATTCTTTCGACTTTGCCAAACTGATGATTTTGCAAAATCTCTTTTATATGAAGAAGTTCCATCGTATTATACCTACGATAAGCAACGACTTTAATCGTACTGTCTTTAATCGTAGACGCCGTGGCAGGCCTGTAGATGGCGAGTCAGGTATTTTCAAAGAACATGTTCTTGGTAGAGTATACACCGTTCATCCTAACAACGCTGAGTGTTTCTATTTGCGATTATTATTACATACTGTGCGAGGACCAACCTCATTTATAGATTTGAGAAAAGTAGACGATGTTGTTTATCCCAGTTATCATGCAGCTTGCCAAGCGCGTCATTTGCTTGAAAATGATCAGCATTGGGATGACGCTTTAGCAGAATCCTGTGTTAGTGATAATCCAAGACGGTTACGTCATTTATTTGTAACATTACTTACATTTTGTAATTTGTCAGATGCTGTACAATTATGGGAAAAATATAAAGACAAATTTTCAGAAGACTTTCTTAGAAATATATCTAACAATGATGAAGGCACAACTAATGATAATTTCCGTGATCTTGCCATAAATCAGTGCTTATTAGCTCTTCAGGATGAGTTAACAGCAGTTGGCGGTAAATCACTATGTGAATATGGTTTGCCAACACCAACCTCAGTCGGAGAGGTAACTAATAGGGAATATTCCGCAGAGATTGGTTACAACTTAATGGAACTGCTGACAACATTAGAAAACGGTGTCCCAATGATGACTGCAGAACAACGTTCAGTTTATGACCGCGTGTGCGGAAGTGTTCAAAATAATTTGGGAACAATATGGTTTTTAGATGCACCTGGAGGAACTGGGAAAACCTTTTTGACTAAATTAATATTGGCTTATGTTCGAAATCAGCGTAAAATAGCTCTTGCCGTAGCTTCATCTGGGATAGCTGCAACATTGCTACCAGGAGGTAAAACGGCTCACACTATGTTCAAAATACCAATTGATTTAGATCGCACGGAAAGTCCAACCTGTAGTATTTCAAGAAATAGCGACAAAGCAAAGGTATTACGCGAGTGTAATTTAATCATATGGGATGAATGTACGATGGCCCATCGAAAAGCAGTAGAAGCGGTAGATAGAACTTTAAGGGATATAAGACAAAATGATCGACCAATGGGCGGTATCACGGTTTTATTTTGTGGTGATTTCCGACAAACCTTACCGGTAATACCACGGGGAACCCGAGCTGATGAGGTTAGGGCTTGCCTGAAAAGCTCTTATTTGTGGCGTGATATACAATCGGTGCATTTGACTATAAACATGCGAGTGAGAACTGGAGATAACCCGGATGATAGTCAATTTTCTGATTCATTATTAAAGATTGGTGAAGGTACCTATCCACAACTACACCAAGGAAAACTTATTCTGACGCCTGAATTATGTTGTATAGTGCAATCTCAACCACATCTTATATCGTCGGTTTACGGTGACGTAACAAATATATTAAATAGGGACAATTCCTGGCTATGCGAAAGATCTATTTTAACTCCTCGCAATGACCAGGCATCTGAGATTAATAACAAAATACTGTCGAATATACAGGGGGAAAGCAAAGTTTATAGATCAATAAATAGAATGGTCGATGAACAAGAAGCAACTAATTACCCGATAGAATTTTTAAATTCTTTAAATATGCCCGGACTTCCTTCTCACGAAATTTGTTTAAAAATTGGCATTCCGATTATTCTACTCCGAAATTTAAGACCACCACAACTTTGCAATGGAACTCGACTAAAAGTAACCCAGTTGCAACAAAATATAATCGAGGCTCAAATTTTAACAGGTTGCGGTGCAGGAGAAACCGTCTTTATCCCCAGAATACCCTTAATACCAAATAATTTTCCATTCCAATTTAAAAGGACGCAATTCCCAGTATCGGTGTGTTATGCAATGACAGTAAATAAGGCTCAAGGGCAGACTTTTCATGTTGCCGGAGTAGATCTCGGTGTCAGTTGTTTCTCGCATGGTCAGTTATACGTTGCTCTTTCCCGTGTTAGCAGTTCTAGAAATCTTTATGTTCACGTGCCGGACGGGTCAACTTTCAATATAGTTTACCCGGAAGCTTTGCGCTAAAGTATTTTGGTTCTATAGGTCCTTAAGCCTCATGTGAACCTGATGTAAATAATATTACCAATACATTTTAAATTAATAATACACAAGGAGTTACACGCTGACGTAGTCGCGGGCACAGCTATCTATACTTTTCTGCCGGAAGTCACTATTCCACGCGGACGAAGTCGCGGGCAAAAGCTAGTAGATAATATGTTTTGTGACGGACTAGAAATCCGCCCGCTGCTTCGCCCGCGTTTGTAAAGAAAGACCCCTATTAATTCCCGTTCCTGTCGGATTTCCGGGATTAAAAGTAACCTGTATGTCTAATTCTGCGTTTTCAGCTACCTACATACCAAATTTCATTATAATCAGTTCAGTAGTTTTTACGTGAAAGATTAAAAAACATTCATCCTCATAAACTTTCGCGTTTACATAATAATAATAGGTTAAGTTCATAAAACTTTGTTAAAGATGTTGCGACAAATATCAATTCTTATCTTAGTTTCAGTCCAAGTTTATATGTACTTATTACTTACATAATTCTGGCATTACGTATTCGTATTTACTTAATTATTATTTGAATAATAACATTTTTCTTGAATAATAAAATTTAGGTAGGTACCTATCTATTCGAAGACGGGCGCGGGCGGTGAACCAGTTGCGACTTGCGATTAGGGGCGGTACCTATACTATTTTCATGGCCTTTTATCAAGCTATCATCTGCCAATATAGGTATAGAACTATAGAGAATTAAATAATATAGTTGTTAGGTACCTAGTTATATTTATTTTGTATGATATAAAACAGTAACTTATCTCGGGATAATATTATGCATACGTACCTACCAAGATTTGTGTAATCTACAGCCAAGTTACGAACCTACATAGGAAGCTGTAATTTCATTACTTAATATTCTTTAATATCTCGAATTTCGGCCTCCCACAATGTTGACGATTCCAATAATAATATACCTACTACTAACGTCAAGGTTATTCACTACGCGAGATTTTATTAGTATTTTCATTATAACGTCGGTGTAGTAGGTATATAGCTCTATATATAGCTCTCAATTCTCGAACAATACCTACTCGTAAGGTATTTTCAAGCTTACCTTCTGACTTCTCCAAATCTTTTTATATCTTGAGTCAATTTTTAATTATGTGAAGTGAGATTTCTATGATTTGTTTTGAATATTTTGAGTTACTTATTTAATTATAAATATGTTAATTATAAGATAATACAGAGGTATGTATTAATTATTACTTATACTTCACATAGCTATAACTAAATATTAATTATTATCTTAAATAATTACATACAAAGGGGCTGTCCATTAATCACGTGTGGCTCGAAAAGGGGGGGGGTCCATAAAAAATCACGAAATATCATCAGGGGGAGGAGGGGGTAAAGCCAAGTATCACGTGTACATATTTTTTCGGCAAGCGCGCGATACACAACCGAAAAGCGGCGTTACATGTAGGTATTTATCTTTAGTTAATAAGATGCTTATCCAGTTACTCGCGTTGAAGAAAGTCTTGCTAATCCATGGTCCGAAAATATTGTACATTAAATAATGTTTATGTACTAGCACAAACAAACTTTTTCGCATTTCTTTCATTATTTTTATGTCAGTCAAAAACAAACTGCAACCTTTCTGTCTACCTCTGAACGTTTAATAACGTCTTAATTTTCTATAATAAAATTAGATGATACTTATACCAGAATTTTTTATAAATAAAAAATAGATTCTTTGCAGGTACGAAAAAATACACGTGATGTAGGGGAGAGGGGGGAGGGGTAGTCTTAAACCTCACCACGTATCACCAAGGGGGAGAAGGGGGGTAAAAATGCCAAAAAAAACATCACGTGATTAATGGATGGCCCCAAAGGGACATAGGGACAGCGAAAGCGACTTTGTTTTATACTATGTAGTGATGATAATGATATACAGATGCAAGATATACCTTATATATTTGGATAAATTTTATAAAAATTATTGATTCTTCTTCACAAAAAACAGTCAAAACTGTACCATATTGTACCTACTGACTATAAGGCCGTGTCCGCACTGCGGATATTTTCCGCGCGTATTTTTATCCGCAATTCTGTAACACGTTGAATACAATGAGAGTCCGCATTGGCGGAATAAAATCCGCGCGGAAAAAAAATCGCTAATTAGTCACAAATCTGTGATTTGGTGCAGATTTTTTCCGCGCGGATATTTTGTGCAGTATGGCAGTATGACTATGTTCGCACTGCGGAATTAAAATCCGCGGGTTTTGCTTGTCAGTCGTGCACTGACAACGCAAAAAAACAAAGCTCAAATCTGTAAACGGGTGAATCCAGTGATCACGGCTTCTTTTGATACGTCTGTTACGTGGCCGCCGTAGTAGCAAGTAGGTAAATCAAAATTGATCGGTTAACCATTTAAGTTGTTCGTTTTGTACGGCGAACTGCATCGAACTGACAAATTCCGCGCGGAATTTTATCCGCAGTGCGTATAGGTGTAATTTTGATCGCGGAATAATAACGCGCGGAAAATATCCGCAGTGCGGACACGGCCTAAATCTTGTCAATTTAACCTTAGGTACAGATACCTTCCTTGATCCACTATACAGGGTGTCCCAACTCCCAAGAAGTAGTGATATACAGAAGCTGGGAGGTAGAGGACCTACAGCTGTGCTAGAGGGCTGTACAAATCGTAGAGGCTATACATGTATAAGGCAGGCGTCACCGCCCGCCCTGCATGCGCAGGCCGCAACCACCTATCCATCTTTCAGGGTATCTTTGCTCTATAGCATGGCCTCCACGGTCCCCCGACCTAAACCCCATTGATTTTGGAGATACTACAAAGACCTCGCCTACTCGAGAGAATGCCACAATTTGGACAAATTAACCCTTTTATTAACAACTAGCTTCCGCCCGCGACTCCGTCCGCGCGGATGTCGGTCTTCGCGTGGATGGTTTATTTCTCCATTTTGAGTAACTCTGACAATGACATCTTATAAATATCTATTGGACCCAAATACCTATAATAATTAACGCAACGTGTGTTCTCGGTTCTACAGAACAACGTCTATGGATAAAACTGAAAAATTAAGATTTATTTTTTTCTACGTATTTTTCCAGGATAAAAAGTATCCTATTTTATGCCCAGGATAATAAGGTATAATTATACCAAGTTTCATCGAAATCGAACAGTTAGTTTTCACGTGATGCCTGAACATACAGACAGACAGACAGACAGACAGACAGACAGACAGACAGACAGACAAAAATTTTTTTAATCACATATTTGGGTTTGCTATCGATCCAGTAACACCCCCTGCTATTTATTTTTTCAATATTTTCAATGTACAGAATTGACCCTTCTACAGATTTATTATATGTATAGATTGGAAATTGAGAGTAGCAGAAGAATCGATTAAAGTTATTAAAGGGCATTCAGACGTTCAAGACAATCATTTTCGGCGATGTCGCACTTGAATTGAGCAACAGCGGGGTTATTTTGGATATTTCTTGTAATTAAAGACCTTTTAATTGGTTTTACTTTGCATTAATCATCATGTAAATTAATTAACAATTGGAAATTGAGAGTAGCAGAAGAATCGATTAAAGTTATTAAAGGGCATTCAGACGTTCAAGACAATCATTTTCGGCGATGTCGCACTTGAATTGAGCAACAGCGGGGCTATTTTGGATATTTCTTGTAATTAAAGACCTTTTAATTGGTTTTACTTTGCATTAATCATCATGTAAATTAAAATTTTGCACTTACCACATTTAGATTTCAATTTTTCGATTGAAGCTTTATGAATAATAAAATTAAATATTCAGGGTACCTAACTGATAGATAGAGCAAGTTTTTAAAAGCCAAACGGTATTTTTTTTATTTGATTTTATTTTTTTAAGGACCCTTGATGTTGTGAACGTCCTGGGTAATTTTATCTATCTTGGCATTTACATAATTGATAATTCCTTTTTTTTATTTCATTCAAAGATCTAACGATAGTACTTAAATGTTACCATACTGAATTGGCCTTAGCTTAGCACATAAAAAAAGGGGAATAATAAAACCAAGCATCTACAGCAAAAATTTTCGTCACCATAAGTATTAATCTCATCGTACTCGTAACTCGGCGATAGGTGAAAATTTGAAAAAAAAAACGTCATAAGTCATAACTCTGAAAATACGAAAAATCGCATACCTAACATACATATGGGAGTGATTCGGATAGCCCTCTGGGTCCTCTACCTCCAAGCTTCAGTATATCACTACTTCTTGGGACAACCTGTTTATAATAATTATTTTTTTACTAGGTACATAAGTACAACTTAATACTTATAATTTATATGATATTGTACTTACATCGTCACTATTTATATAAATTATTATACCTAAGTTGTTACTGTTATAACATAATTAAATATATATTTATGTTTATCATTCATGTGTAAGTAAAGGCTGGTTCACACTTTGATTAGTGCGAGTGCAGGTGATTAGTGCGAGTGCAGGTGATTAGTGCGAGTGCAGGTGTGTAGTGCGAGTAGTGTCCAATTCAACTGCGAGTGCAGGTGATTAGTGCGAGTGCAGGTCAATGGTGCAATTCGCGACGCTACACACTACGCTAAACACTAAACACTAAACACTCCTGTCCAGACGTGTTTAGGCAGGCACACTGCGAGTGAGGGGGAAGGGAGGGTGCGCGGGACGTGGCTACTCTTTTTTTTTTTTTACTTAAGAAAGGGAAGCGCTTGACCGCAATCTCGCCTGATGGAAAGCTAAGATGCGGTCTAAGATGGTACGCGCTTCCCTAGTAGGTACCGGTTCACTCTTCTCTTGAAGACCCCCATATTGTACTCGTCGGGGGAACACAGATTCAGGAAGCGCGTTCCAGTCCCTAGCGGTTCGAATGAAGAATGTGGAATCGAACCGCTTAGTCCGGGTACATGGAACGTCCACCATATGGCGATGCCTAGAATCTGTGCGCCTCGACGATCGGTGGAAGAACGGGGATGGCGGAACAAGTTCGTGTAGTTCCGCAGCGCACTCACCAAAGTGTATCCGGTAAAAAACCGATAAGCTGGCCACTCTGCGACGGTGAGCGAGGCTCTGGAGTTTTTTGCCTACTAGCTCATCGTCGTTTATGAGCCTCTTGGCACGCCTCTCTATCGCCTCAAGCGCCTCCAGCTGGTACTTGGCGGAACCGTCCCAGAGGTGAGAGCAGTATTCCATGCACGATCGGACTTGTGCTTGATAAAGGTTGAGCAACTGTCCCGGGCTGAAATAGTGTCTCACCTTCGTCAGAATACCAAGCTTTTTTGAGGCTACTTGGGCTTTGGATTCTATATAGGAACCAAAGTTCAGAGTAGGCGTCAAGGTGATGCCAAGAAGCTCGAGGTGGTTGGTTATCGGCACGGAAACACCCTGGAAAGTCGGAGTCAGATGGAATGGACTCCGTCCACTCGCAAAAAAATAGAACACGCTTCTATTCACTTTACTACACAGCCTACTAAACACTTGCACTAAACAGTCGCTGTCCACACGTAGTTACTAAACACCTGCACTCATCACCTGCACTCGCACTAATCAAAGTGTGAACCAGCCATTACGAGAAGTAACGTCATAACTCATAGCAGTCATAGTAACAGTGGTAACATAGTAATTTAAAGTCCATAAATACGCCTAGCTCTACTGCCTAGCCTAGCTGTTTATTATATGGAAAATATTTTTTTTTCTAAAACAAAAAAGAAAGTGTAGTAATATTATAAAAATTAAAATTAAAATCAATCCAGGTGATTAGTTTCTTGGTCGAAGAATGCCGGGTAAACACAAGTTACCGATTGTTTAGGACAAGTTTTAACTTGCCCTAAATGTGAAGCCTGCAGGTTATTATTCCAGGGATTAGTATTGAAATGTCTTTTGTTTTGATTAGATGGTGTCACAAAAAACACAGAAGATTCAGAAACGAAATCATTTAGCGGCAATAATGGACTTGGGGTATGTATTTTGATAACCTTTTAATAAAGTGTTAATACCTATAATTTACAATAAATGATTGAAAAATATTACCGATATGAAATTGTGCGGCTAAACTTAGAGTATGGAAATTGAAAGTACCAGTAGCTTTTATCTGAACCGATTGCATCACCGACGGTTTTAGTAGATCTCGCATAAAGGACACGTGTGGATTTAGTATAAATTAAAATAGTGCAGTGAATAAGCAGATCGTCGACTTGTCGTGAGGCCTACTCTGACGCATGACCGCTGCATATGCCTCTCTCTCCTGTTTCAATAATCGTTGTTTTGCACACCTCCTTTTAGTTACAAGTCCTGTTTTCTTTGTAGCAAATCGTTCAACCATCCTCGTTTATCGTAAACATGGCCTAATGCAATCACTGTCAATTAAAATGTGTATCGTAAATAGAAATGTTAAAATAATCTTTACATTCTATTAAGTATTAATTATACGGTTTATACCTATTGTTTGTGTCCGCCTCGTTATAAACGAGTAGAATATTCTAATTATTAGTTTTATTATGGAAACAAACAAAGGCATTAAAATATTACGTCGGGTGTTACAAGGCTAAAGCTGCGTATGCACATTTTTAAGATGAGAATAGATAACTTAAATATTAATAGCATTGTTATAATTAATTGTAAAATCCTACTATGCCCGTTGATAGGTATATAATAATTGACAGATAAGGAGAAGGGTATTACAGATCATGCCACTTTATCAATATCGTCCTGCGATGCGTCAGCGCCACGACCGACCGGTGCGCAAACACCGAGAACCGAGATCTTATTATATCATGTGCACATAAAGGATATTATGTATATATTTTTCATATGTTTCTCTTAACAACGACGCACAATACTTATTTCAATGACGACGTGGCAGAAGGTTATTATGCTGACGCTGAATATTTTATGATAAAACAATCGATATAATAAAAATATTATTATTATTGTAATAAACTTGTTATAATTTGTAACAGGTGTTGATTTTTTATTCATTTTAATATTTTGAGATAAACTATTTATTTATATACTTAAGGACGCTATTACGTATTTTTACAAAAACACGCTGTTTTTCGGTACCATTTTAACTTAAAGCAATTACACGTGAGAACATAGTAATATCTTAATTTAAAGATAATATATTCAGCTCTACGTTCATCTTATAAAAATGGTACGACGTCATACAAAATTGTCGCTGAAATACGATTTTCCCAGCACAATAATCGCATAAAATGCAAAAAAATGGGGTCTAAAACGGTACCATTTTAAGAAAATTAAAAGCCTAATCTATCTTCTTACCTATAAATTATTGAGGGATATATAGTCCTTTATATATGGTGTAATTTTTATGAATCTAAATCAAAATTTTATTTCAATTATAAGCTAAATTAAAAATACTTGTCGATTTCTTCATACATTTTGCTCTCGCGGGTCGTCAGACCGCGCTCAGAAGCGCTCTTGGAAGGACGGGTGTATCGCTCCTCGTCCCAAAAATAAAAACGAATAAGAAAAAGATTATTGTGCGTGCACTGTCGTTTTCGTGATTTGAAATATTTGATACTTTATAAGAGTAAACTGTATAAGTTTCATATTCCAATTATTTGTAATTTAAAATTACATATGTTTTAAAAATTACGTTGACTGAGATCCTCTTTTTTATGGGTTGTTGAATGGATTGGTGGGGTAAAGCAATTTGACAAAACTTAAATCCAAAATGGCGCCGACGAAAATTTTACATCTTTTCGTCATGGGTGTCATTTTCATGGTTTTTGGGGTAGCTATTAACGAAAATGAGGTCAAACCTGAAATCCAAGATGGCGCCGACGAAAATTTTACATCTTTTCGTCATGGGTGTCATTTTCATGGTTTTTGGGGTAGCTATTAACGAAAATGAGGTCAAACCTGAAATCCAAGATGGCGCCGACGAAAATTTTACATCTTTTCGTCATGGGTGTCATTTTCATGGTTTTTGGGGTAGCTATTAACGAATATGAGGTCAAAACTATAATCCAAGATGGCGCCGACAAAAATTTTACATCTTTTCGTCATGGGTGTCATTTTCATGGTTTTTGGGGTAGCTATTAACCAATATGAGGTCAAAACTGAAATCCAAGATGGCGCCGACGAAAATTTTACATCTTTTCGTCATGGGTGTCATTTTCATGGTTTTTGGGGTAGCTATTAACGAATATGTGGTCGAAACTATAATCCAAGATGGCGCCGACAAAAATTTTACATCTTTTCGTCATGGGTGTCATTTTCATGGTTTTTGGGGTAGCTATTAACCAATATGAGGTCAAAACTAAAATCCAAGATGGCGCCGACGAAAATTTTACATCTTTTCGTCATGGGTGTCATTTTCATGATTTTTGGGGTAGCTATTAACCAATATGAGGTCAAAACTAAAATCCAAGATGGCGCCGACAAAAATTTTACATCTTTTCGTCACGGGTGTCATTTTCATGGTTTTTGGTGTAGCTAGTAGCTATTAACCAATATGAGGTCAAAACTTGTCATTTTCAAGGTTTTTGAGACAGCTATTAACAAATCCCCAATGTTACCGTCGTCGAATTTCAAGATCGCGTCATGGTAATACTGTCGCGTTATGGAGCAAGGCGGCGATTTTGGTATCTATGAATCTCGCCAAAGAAGTTTCACTCCTGACACATTATCTCGGCACACACGCTCTTTTTTATTTTATTCTCTTCGTTTTAATGTTTAAGATAAACTTTATTTTAAATAAAGTTTAGCGAATATTATATTTAAAATTAATAATATATGTCAGAATATTAACATGATTGCCACAGAGTTGCGTTTTATATTACACTAGGTTTCCGCCCGCGGCTTCGCCCGCGCAGTCAATGAAAAACCCGCATAGTTCCCGTTCCCGTGGGATTTCCGGGATAGCGTCATTTCCCGGGATAAAAAGTAGCCTATGTCCTTTCTCGGGTATCAAAATATCTCCATACCAAATTTCATGAAAATTGGTTCAGTAGTTTAGACGTGATTGAGTAACAGACAGACAGACAGACAGAGTTACTTTCGCATTTATAATATTAGTATGGATTTCTAAATATGCTTTTCAATGTTCTTTAAAATTGTTTTTTTTTAAGACTTTCTACACAACTGTAGTTGTTAACGTTTTTGTTATTTTATTTAAGTTTACTTTAAAGGAGTAAGAAAAATATACCTAATTATCGACGGTTACATTGGGGATTTGTTAATAGCTGTCTCAAAAACCTTGAAAATGACACTCATGCTGAAAAGATGTAAAATTTTCGTTGACACCATCTTGGATTTTAGCTTTGACCTCATATTGTTGGTAAATGGCTACCCCAAAAACCATGAAAATGACACCTGTGACGAAAAGATGTAAAATTTTCGTCGGCGCCATCTTCGATTTTAGTTTTGACCTCATATTGGTTAATAGCTACCCCAAAAACCATGAAAATGACACCCGTGTCGAAAAGATGTAAAATTTTCGTCGGCGCCATCTTGGATTTTAGTTTTGACCTCATATTGGTTAATAGATACCCCAATAACCATGAAAATGACACCCATGACGAAAATATGTAGAATTTTCGTCGGCGCCACCTTGGATTTTAGTTTTGACCTCATATTGGTTAATAGCTACCACAAAAACCATGAAAATGACACCCATGACGAAATGATGTCAAATTTTCGTCGGCGCCATTTTGGATTTTTGATTTGACCTCATATTGATTAATAGCTACCCCAAAAACCATGAAAATGACACCCGTGACGAAAAGATGTAAAATTTTCGTCGGCGCCATCTTGGATTTTAGTTTTGACCTCATATTGGTTAATAGCTACCCCAAAAACCACCCACATTTGAAAATGTGTTTGCTACTTAGGAAAAGTTCAGATTTAAAGATATAGGTAATGTGACGAATTTAATTTATTTCATTCCGACTGTTTCTCGGAATAACATACATTTACTAAGAATTGCATACAATGCCGGGTTTAATATATTGCCGGTAACATAATATTATGTATGATAATAATTCTTAAAAAAGTATTTTATACATTTCTTAAAAAGCTTCGATATTGTACTATAAGAAAAAAAACAAGGGAGGTCGGGTTAAATATTAGTTTGAATGTAATAAGAATGTACTGTGATTCTACACAGCTACCTAATTGATGTAGGTAGTTGATAACAAAACGCAGCAAGTCAACGACTATTAGCAAAGTGAAGGTAGTTGGGTCGAACGTCGTATAAACAACGTCCGAGCCCCTAGGCACGATTCGTACGAATGCGCCACGAGACAAAGGAACGCGGCAATTTATAGTATGCGACAGCTAAGCATGTTCGGACAGGAAACAGTGACAACTACATTGACAACTACTCATCCACAAAAATATTAAATCAAAAGTTACGTCTAACACGGCCATACTGACAATCGTACGTCCTCGTACGCCTTTTCTCGTATTAAAACACTACGGTAGTTCATCTCGGAATTACACAACCATCCTGCCTCGGCCACACTGACCTGACAGAACAATAACCACGTCCACATGACATAGGCACTCCGTTCGCGTATCTTGGTATATCTACGCTCGTTCGACTAGTGAAATACATCACTACGATACGTCAGCGACTAGACAATACCTCAACGCCAGAGTTCAACTAGCGATTTGGATCACTACACACAATTCCTTCGATGAACTACATTCCCGTTACAATAATCCACGTAACAAACTTTTACTTTACACAACGCACAAAAAACACAAACGCCAGTATGCCGTTACAAAACTACGTAAACTTTAAACACATTTAAAAAGTATGGGCTTGAATTCTATCCCGCTTCTGATATAAGAAAAAAAAACAAGGGAGGTCGGGTTAAATATTAGTTTGAATGTAATAAGAATGTACTGCGATTCTACACAGCTACCTAATTGATGTAGGTAGTTGATAACAAAACGCAGCAAGTCAACGACTATTAGCAAAGTGAAGGTAGTTGGGTCGAACGTCGTATAAACAACGTCCGAGCCCCTAGGCACGATTCGTACGAATGCGCCACGAGACAAAGGAACGCGGCAATTTATAGTATGCGACAGCTAAGCATGTTCGGACAGGAAACAGTGACAACTACATTGACAACTACTCATCCACAAAAATATTAAATCAAAAGTTACGTCTAACAGTACAATTCATTAACTGATTATTATTCAAATTGTTGTAAAATAGTCACACTTTTTTAAGTTGGTTGAATACACTAAAATACTTAAAAGGATCGTACCTACTAATAAAAGAAACAAAATGAATTTTTAAAGTTCCCAGTAATCTTCTGGAATCAATTTCAATAAAAATATAAAAAAAAATAATATCAAGTATGAAGATGATCTATAAAATGGATTGCGCTATGTTTACGTGAGCGTGATGTTCCCGCGAACCACGTTGCGACGTTAAATACCTAAATTTGAGAAACGCAGATTTGTGACAGCGTCCTTAATTGAATTTAAGAACAAATAATTCTAAAAGTAGGTGCTGTTTATTTTATTTTTCAGTATTAAATGCAACCAAATGGTTGATAAAACAACTTAAAATATACTTTGAAATACGAAATGATAATAATTTTGCACATAATGTAGGTAACAATGAAATGAACTCATAATTAACGAACCTACCAAAATGACCCAAGAGCTTTGTTGTTTTTTTGTGATCGCACGAAGTTTTATTTTTGACGTGACAACGTCTTAAATTAGGTTGCGGCTGGGAGTCACTTATGAAAAAGTGTAACGCTCGGTAACGTTACGATGAGTCACCGAACGAGAGAGAGGCCCGCGGTCTGCCGCGCGCGCAGCACATAAATATTCTACCGAGAAAAAGACGTTGTCACGTAAAATCTTCGCCCGTAAAATCGACTTTACAGGCAACCATTTTTTTGATAAATGAAGTACCTACTTGCCTATGGAGTTTGTCGCCGAAGACTTTTATCTCTATCTTTACGTTAAATTTATAAAATAAAATCATTCATGCTTTCCTAGTGTGACAGTGTGCAAGCTGACTACCTACATATTTTTTTTAATTTTATAATCTTATATTATAAAACTGAAGAGTTTGTTTGTTTGTTTGAAAGCACTAATCTCAGGAACTACTGGTCCGATTTGAAAAATTCTTTCGGTGTTAGATAGCACGTTTATCGAGAAAGGTTATAATAGGCTACCTATATTATTAGTTATTACCTATATCATCAGTCATCACCCTAAGACCATCTGCAGGAGCGGAGCAATGCGGGTAAAACCGCGGGGCACAGCTAGTATTTACTATTTACCATAGACATTAGACATGGAGATATAATCTTAACTAATGAAAAAAAATCTTTCAGGGCCTTGGTAGCCTGTTTGGTAACGTCGTCCTTGTGCAGGACGGCGCTTGCCCAGTCGAGCGTGTGCGATAGCGACGATCAATGTGAAAAAGGTTTCTACTGCGAAACCGAGGCCTTCGCTTGCAGGAAATGTCTCAGCTGTGATCAACTGAAACGGGATCCGCCGCTCGGCTCACCGCCTTGCATCAAGTCTGTAGCACAGTGTGGATCTTGCTTTAAAGGGTAATTTACATTTTTTAATACATCTTTCTATATTACATCTTTCAACATTTTATTAGCCATGTATGGATTATGCACCTGCTTGCCAATCTCGTGCTGATTTTACTGCGTTTGTTATGCTATCAATAATCAATATGTTTTTTATTATACTATAAACGACAATTAGGCTTGTAGATAATTATAATTGAATGTAAAGTATGCATTATATTGATAACATTTAAATACAAATATAAACTACGGATAAGCTACAACACATATTCCCTATCCTCATTATCAACTCGTAAAATAATCAGTGCAACAATGCATGCATTCTCATTTTAATTACAGCGTAAACAAACGATGAGTCAATGCATTATCTCTGTATCGCAAATGAGCACAATATTGTATGTTTGCAGGTTGGTAGCGGATTTGCGGGGGGATGTGAACTCGGCCTGCGTGTTGCCGGACTCCCGTGGGCACGATGCGTTGCCGGCCTATGTGTGGGTGGCGGTCAGCTTCGGCTTACTTGTCTTTGTCGTCCTTGCTGTACTCCTCGTGGTCTACGTCTTCCGGAATATGTACACCTTCAGAATATTGGCCTGTAAGTACGCACTTACGCTCAATTGGCAATGACCCTTTTGTGAAAACCAGTGACCTACTTAGTTGCGGTTAAAGTCTAAAAAAGATGTTTTATTGTTAATGATGAGCAATGTGATGGTATGTGGTTAAATGTGTATAAGTAAAAATGTGGTTAATTAATTAAATACGAAGGTACCTATGTTTTCAATTAATTGTTAATTTTATATAATGTTAAACGGGTACAAATGTAGCAGTTATCTCATTTAAATATTATTTTCCCGATAAAAAAAAAGAGTTTTGCTAGCTGCATTTTCAGGCATTTTTATTTATTATACCCGACTATGCAATGCTAAAAGAAGACGGGTATCTCGTAATAGTGTATGCTCATAGCATAACATATAAACTACAACCCTATCATAATTTAACCAATGCAGAACACAATTGTTTCTCATACGGGGTTATTGTATTTTTTTACATTATATTACTTTATTATTTCTAAACATTCCATTCCCTCAGCGACCCGCACGTCCGTGCAGTCCCCGTACAACGGGAGCGGCCCGCACGCGAGCGCGCCGGAGCCGCCGCCGCCCTACAACGCGCAGTACACGCCCGTGCGACCGTCTTCACCGCCCGCTGATGCCGCTAACGATGGTATCATCACTTAACCTAGTATTGTGACGTGACAACGTCTTCGATAGAGCCGGCTGCACGCACGAAAAAACATGACTCATGCGGCGTTGCCTTGCTCTGAGGCGTTCCATGTATGGCTTGAAGTGCAAGCGAGAGCGCGGAACGAGCGACAAAGAAGCACAATCAGCCCCTAGATACGTTTATCTACAGCTTACGTCAATCTCATACATTCGTAGTCTATTCTATTAAACGCTACGCTAACAGAAAGCCACTTGCATAGGGGGGCAGACGTTGTCACGTTCAACTATCGTCAGTAAAGGACT
The DNA here is from genome assembly GCA_029959065.1 of Colias behrii. Classification (NCBI taxonomy): domain Eukaryota; kingdom Metazoa; phylum Arthropoda; class Insecta; order Lepidoptera; family Pieridae; genus Colias; species Colias behrii. The sequence goes on along the minus strand of JARWMC010000005.1, from coordinate 5,683,169 downwards.
TTACAGACAACCATTTTTTTGTTTGATTTTACGCTAGTATGAAATTTTTCATTTAAAAATTAAAGACTAACGGATTTTTTTCATTCTATTATTGTTCCTACGTTTTTCACACTTTTATACCAAACAGTATGGTACAGTAGAATCTATAAGATGAACATCAAGGGAACCACGAAGAAATTCGAGCTCTTCAGTCAACTTATCAGTTATCGATGTTTGACAGAGGTTCAACTACTCGCTTTTCGCCCGCGGCTTTACGTGCGTGGATTTCATGGAAATTTTGATAACTCATAATATTGTGGGTAGAGTAGATATTAAAAGTATCGTACTTGTTGAATTGACGAGTTTAAATTATTTCCACAGTCTTATTAGTTTATAATAAAGTTTGGTATGACAAACGGTTCTTAGAATTTTCTGTGCCGTAGCGCCGTTCAAAATTATTGTGAAATTAGTTTGAACATTGAATATAGTATTGTTACTCCTATCTCTTATTATTATTATTGTAGCGTTAAAAATTAAAATAAATTTCCATATTACTAAACAATATTATTTTCAAACAAAGAACTTTTTATTTTTTAACAATATCTAATGTGTTAGTAGGAAGTAAGGATCATTGATTGACTGAATCTTATCTCAAAATGAACGACCTTGCGGTTTTCCTCGACGCATAGCCTTTACAGGATAATAAACTGATTATTGTTGTTGGAATGAAAGTGAATCATGTCGCCTCTGACGCAGTTTGGAGCTGCATAATTTACATTTTAATGCACCCAAACAAGTTTTGAGGATCGGATGTTGAGTTATAAAAGTAGATATTTTCTCGGAATTATTTAATCTATAAATGTTAAACGGGATGATAAATTAAAGGGGGAAATACAAATAGTTATTCAGTATGATATTTTTTTTAAATATACAATCACACATGTTATTTAATTCCTACTCGAATACTTAGGTAATCTAGGATAGATTAATGAAATTATCCAGAGATTTCTAATTAAAATCCCCAGGTAAAAGATTATCTCTGTAAAACAGATGGACGAAAATATTCTTTAACAAACACAGAACTCAAAACTAATTCTCGGAATAAATGCAAATTCACATAAAATTTAGGGAGCCTCCTCTTAAGTGTATCTACATGCTCAGAGCCGTGGGGTTCAGAAGCGGGCATTAACCTAGAACGATAGATATATAAACAGAAGAAAATATTGAAGGTTGTTACTCAGATAGAAAATACTTATTTATTATGTTGTTATTTAGAGTCGTGGAGCTTCGTGAAGCGGGCGCCAGCGAACGGTCGTCGCGGGGAACGCGAGTCGGCGGGCTCTCAGGCGGCGCGTGTGTTCAACAATCCGAGCTATGTGCGAGGGCCACATCTCGCTAACTTGCCGCCTAGGTATGTTTGTTTCATTTATTGACGTGACAACGTCTTATAATTCGGTAAAGCCGGCTGCACGCACGAAAAAACATGACTCATGCGGCGTTACCTCGCTCTGACTCATCTGAGGCGTTCCATGTAAGGCTTGAAGTGCGAGCGAGAGCGCGGAACGAGCGACAAAGAAGCACAATCGGACGTTGTCACGTTCAATGTTTTCTTGCAAATTTTTGATAGGTAAAATGTATGCTCTTGGTACTTGAAAATTGTTTTTAAGACTTCAATAAAGTTAGAGGAATTGAAAATTTTGGTTATTTTCAATTACTCCTCTCGTTAATTGAGTAGTGTGTGGATAGTTGTATACAGATTTATTCAGATCGATATTGTTCTTGCGATATTTAAGATGTGGAGATGATAAAATCATAAAAATGTACTCATTTAATACGATTAAAATAAACATTTCTAATCTTAGAAAATGTTGCAATACAATTATCTATACTTACTAATAATATAAAGCTGACAAGTTTGTTTATTTGAACGCGCTAATCTCGGCAACTATTGGTCCGATTTGAAAAATTCTTTTGGTGTTAGATATCGAGGAAGGCTATACCTGATATATCATCTCGCTGAGAGCAACAGAAGCGAAGCACTGCGGGTAAAACCTCGGAGCGCAGCTATTAATAAGCTATTGCATAGCTTCTATCGCGGGCCTTGAGTGCGGGGACCGAATCGAGAAATTCCGTAACGAAAAAAACTTCACGCTCGTGGGGAGCGGGCACGGAGGTGTGGCTTGAAGGCATAGCATGCAATAGCTTTACCGCGGCAGACCCCGAGTGCCACACGTCTTATTTTAATAGTATGAATAAAATGAATATTAAATTCCATCAGCTACGACACCGGTGCGGGTGAGAGTGAGGAAGAGCGAGGGGGTGTACACGATGAAGACACTATGGAGAGCACGTGGACGCCCCAACCGGACACGCATGCGCACACGTGAGTATACGTTCGATATAATGTATTGATAATGGAGATAAATGAGGTTCAAAAAATGTTAGACAGCTGTTTTTTTTATTATGGTACATTATTTGGTGTGTAAGCTTTTAGAATCACTTTTTATTAATTTTGTCATGACAATTTATAAGCGTTGTTTTTAAATTGTGCGATACAAACATAATATACAGGGTGTCCCAAAAAGTAGTGATGAACGAAAGCTGGGAGGTAGAGGACCTAGAGGGCTATCCGAATCACCCCCATGTATGTTATGCGATGTTACATATTTTCGGAGTTATAACATTTTTTTTTAATTTTCATATGTCGCTGAGTACGATGAGATTTTTATTTATGGTGACGTGACTTATTGCGGTAGATGCTTGATTTTTTTGTGTGCTAAGGTGAAAGATAGGCCAATACTTTTTTTGTTGGTTAATAAAATAAATATATTAATGCCATGCATAATATCTATATCTATATACCACATACATGTAAAATATAGTGATAATAGTCAACATCCTCTAAAGAAAGTCTATAAGTCCATACTAATATTATAAAGCTGAAGGATGTTTTTTGTTTGCTTGAATGCGCTAATCTCCCGATCCGATTAAAAAATATTTAAGTGTTAGATAGCCCATTTATTGAGGAAGGCATATATCATCATTCTAACAATAAAAGGAGAGGAGCAATGCGGGTAAAACCTCGGGGAACGGCTAGTAATAAGTAAATATGAAGTAAAATAGATGAATTGTAAGACTTTTATTTCACATTGCAGGCCAGTATCAGGCGCAGAAACAGGCAACACAGGTGTGAGCAACACAAGCGCAGAACTCTCAAGTCTCCTCGCCGCGGCACGGTCGACCGCGCTGCTGCGCACGCCGCACTGCGCGCCCGCGTCACAGGTCTTCGCCTAGCCGTTTCATTAAATGCCTGGTGTCAGTCAGGCGGTTAATTGAATGATGCTGTTTTGTAACGGGTGATGGCTGTAAATGACGTTGATTTAACTAAAAGGCTGCTATATGTATATGTCATGGCCATATCGTAGATTTGTTCATTTCATGAAATGATTGATCATTTCACGAAATGGTCGCATTTCATGATGTGGCCAACATAGTTTGACCAGATCGTTGAATCGTCAACGTTTCACGATTTTGTCATCCACATTTGGCCAGATCGAATAAAATATAGGGAGTCGTATAAAATATAAATAATAGATAATAAATAAAAAACACTTTATTGTACAATGCACAGATATACAATACAATAATATACAAAAAGAATCTTCACCGTACAAATTGGCGGCCTTATCGCTTTGAAGCGATTTCTTCCAGGCAACCTTGGGATATAGGAAAATGAAAAGATTGAAAAAGGTAGATAGTGCATATACAAGGAGTGAATACAAATAAATATATAATAGATATGAGTAAGTTATAAAATTACATACATATAACATAAGAAAGAAAGAAAACGTGCAGAAGAGGATATATAAAAATTTCAAGTAGAGAAATAGGTAAAACAGAACAGATACAGAATGACTATGAGGACAGATAATATTTTTTAATTGCAGCTTTAAAACTATTCAAAGTTTGCGCTTGCTTTATTGCGGTTGGTAGGGAGTTCCACAATCTTACGGCTTGCACGGTAAAAGATGAATCATAAAATTTGGAGATGTGAGCAGGCATACAAAGCGTAAGATTGTTGCAGGAGCGCAAGTTACATTCATGAGACGAGCCCATAAATATAAATCTCTTTTTTAAGTAGGAAGGAGTTCTGGGATCGAAAAGGATTGAGTGCGAAGACCAAAGATAAATCTTATCGCAAAATTTTGAAGGCGTTCTAATTTGTTTAACTGCTCCTCAGTAAGGTCTAAGTAGCTTGCATCAGCATAGTCGAGGATAGGAAGAAGCAAAGATTGTGCGAGCAAAATTTTCGTGGATATGGGCAAAAAATTGCGCAAACGTCTTAGCATTGCAGCAACACCAAAAATCTTACGACTAACGAGATTAATTTGCTCTGTCCAGGACAAGGTTTGGTCGAGAGTAATACCAAGGTTCTTTACAGTAGAACTGTAAGCTATTTGAACCCCCTCAATCGAGATCTTAGGTAGATCTGCAACAGAAACTCTGGAGATGTAATAAGGGCTACCTATTACGATTGCTTGGGTTTTATTTGGATTTATATTCAGTCCATATTTATGAGTCCAGCTTACAATAGTCCTAAGATCTTCATTTACACATCTTATTTCTTGTTCTAGACTGTCTATAGTAGAATGCCTATAAATCTGAAGATCGTCTGCATATAGATGGTAGAGAGAAGATATATTAGAAGTTATGGAATTGATAAAAATACTGAAAAGGAGGGGTGACAACACGCCGCCTTGCGGAACGCCAGCAGTAACATCACACCAAGAGGAATACGTATTATCAACACGGATACACTGCCGACGTCCTTGCAAGTAGCTACGAAACCAATCCAACACTGCAGGAGATATATTAAGAGAACTAAGCACAGCTAACAAAATATCAAAATCAACAGTGTTGAAAGCATTAGAAAAATCTAAAAGAGTGAGAATTGTTAGCTGCTTATTATCCATTGCCAGGCGAATATCATCTGATCTGTAACCTTGACAAGAGCAGTGACCGTGCTATGTCCAGCTCGGAAACCGGATTGTAAAGGATCCAGGAGGGAGTTTCTCGTTAGAAAATAGCACAGCTGCTGCTGCACCATTTTTTCGAGAATTTTAGAAAGGAAGGGGAGAATGGATATTGGGCGGTATTCGGAAAAACAGGAAGGATTGTTCTTTTTAGGGAGTGGGATAATATGAGCATCCTTCCATGCTTGAGGGAAACTAGCGGATGATATAGAGAAATTAAGGATGTGTGAAATGATAGGAGTGACTATGTCAAGGATAGGTAAAATCATAGCCCGGCCTATTGGCACAGCCCATAGCATTCGAAGCAATGGACAATATGTTCTTCTTAATATCACTGTCAATGGGTGCTTTTATAATTTACCGTGGCACGGCACGGTACGGCACGTTTTTATCGTCACGGTAAATTAGGAAAGCAAAATGTATGCATTTGTATGCAAACGCTTTTAATTTACCGTCCACGGCAACGGCACGCCGTGAACGGCAACGATCTACCGTGCCGTTGCCGTAGCATACTGGGCTCCCTATCAAATCGTCACGGCATTGTTGAGAGTGTAGTGTGTGCGTACAAGAAATTTGTATGTGTGCGTGCGTAGCCAAGAGGCGCAGGCGGCAGGTGGCAGGGCAGCGCCGGTGGCGGCCGCTTCATTTTTGCACAAATAGTACAAGCAAAATGGCGTTATTTATATATGATATTGTGGTGACTTTATTGGAACTTGTTGAATCAAGACCGCCTATGGGACAAAACGTTAGAAGACATCCGAAAATAATTGAAAAACTTATTTGGGTCTTCCTTGAGCTTATCAAATATTATTATTGTGTAGTATGACCCTTCTAAATATTTTACTTTTAAAAGCGGATGTTGCCAATACTTTCTCGTAATATGTCTTTTTTACGTCTTAAATATAACAAATAGAGTATAAGTATAGTCGATGTTTCTTCGAGAACATGTCTGCACTTTGAAGACGCGCAAAGCGTAATAATTTCACGGCGAATTATAAAATCACCCTACGGCACGGCATGCCGTCCACTGCCACAAAACTTCTATCTCGTCCACGGTAATATCGTGCCGTGCCGTGAAACGGCAAATTATAAAAGCACCCAGTGAATGGTACGAAATTGAACGGTGGAAAATTGGGAGTTGGCAGAGAGGAAAGAAAGTTAATAGTATCACGTTTAGTGTTACTATCTAAAGGAGCAACGGAAGAAGTGAAATGTTTATTTAATAGATTAATGTTAGTACTAAGAGGAACAGAATTATTACATGACTTACCAACCCCAAGAGATTTAAGAAATTTCCAGGTATTTGCTGTGTTGCTGTTCTCAACAGATTTATGAATGTAGCGTCGTTGTGCATCTCTACACATCATATTGCAGCGATTGCGGAGCTTTTTGTACTTCTCTCGATTGATGAATATAATGTAATTAAACGAATTATGAAGTTTTTAACTGCGAATAATAAAATTTTCGCCAGCGGCCATCTTTACACATAAACACAGCGTGCCTCTACTAATGTAACTACTTTCAGTATGATCAAATAATTTTGATCATTTCATGAAAAAATCGCGCGTTTAGTTGCCCATATCGAGAAACGATTTCTTATCATTGATATGCTCAAACCACATCATGATGTGACATTCAACCATTTCATGAAATGCGACCATTTCGTGAAATGATCAATCATTTCATGAAATGAGCAAATCTACGATATGGCCACGACATATACACTAGTAATACACAGATCACATACAATTATGCACTTTTGATACAATTTTTCTTTCATCAAATCAAACAGTACACCGATCGATATTTATAAACTAGCTTTCTTTAAATGTAAAAAATTCTAAGACAGTACTTTAAATTAACCTCTTTTTTCCATAAACAGGATTCAAATAACAACAGAAGTTCCGGCGAGACGACAATGGGCAACGGAGAAATGGGCGGCCCTTCTAACACCGGCCCTTCTTTCATCATCAATGTAGTACAAAACATCAACACAGTTCAACAACAGAATGACGTCACACTTTAACACCTGTGACGTCACGACCTAGCACTGTTGCCTTTAGTATACGATAATCGATTTGCTCAACGCAACTTTGAGATTATAAGCATTTATATGATGATTGAGGATCTTTCCGCATTTTAGTGCGTTTTTTAATAGTAATATTTGGTGCCTTAGCCCTAGGTTATGAGATTCCGCCGAATTATAACATACTACGTAATGTTTTACGTACTCTGTTATACCTGTGATTTAGTTTGTTATATTTATTTTTGTTTTCAATTCAGTTTCTAATTCGTTACTTACATAGCGGTAGTTATTACTATTAGATATATTTTTATGTGCTATTGAAATAAATATAGTTTTAGGTAGAAAACAATTTACTGCCATTTTTGCATGTATTTTACTTGTATGTGTAAGAATCTATTGTCTTACATATATTATAAGTTAACGGAAACTGCACAAGAATAATATAAGATCTTAAAACGGATAAATATTTTGTTTCATCAGGTACATGTTTGCTTAAGAAATATGATGTTTTTTTTATATTCAATATAAAGTTTGTAAATAAAATACCTTCTAGCAAGTTGGAATTTATAAGACGGTAATACATAATATTATGCAAAGTTTAACAGTCCCAAGTGTGACATATTAAAGTAAAAACATTTGAATCGAGTTTTTTTAAATGTAAAGAAAAGAAACAAAAAAAGTAATAAATATATCAAAAAATAAAAGATGACTTATAATAGTAAAAAATACTTTCTAAAATATATTAAAAAAAAAAAAATGAATTAGTCTCAATATCATATTGATGTTTTTAATTTAAAAAGACTAAAACAAGGCTGGACCCTGAAATAGTTTTTCATCCCCCAATTAACTACTCTTGAGGATTTTGATTAAATATTACCTTTACGGAATTAGTATTATACTAGCCATCTGATTGAAAATTTTTAATACTGTTGGAAATTCGCATATGTACCCGCTTATTACAAACATATAATAAATAATAATACAGAACACAATAATAACTTTTTCATTCAACACAATAAAAATACTTTTTATGCCTTCGTCCCTTTGGTTATTTTAATGCTTGCTTAATTTTATACTTACCAATAAGGTGTTTATGTTTAGAATTGCAGTATGTAAGCAGTTTATCTCAGTAATATAAATATTTTAAAATAAGTATAATATGATTTTGAAATTTTAATTGTTTATTAGCATAATATGGTGCTCATTTAAGTATATTTTTATACATATTTTATGGTATTGTGTACTTCATTATTGGTAATGTAAGGTTTGATTATTAATATTGCTCATGTATATTTTACGAAAGGCTTTCATACTAAATCTTTTATTACGTAATAAACAATAATTAACCTTTTTAAACAAAACGATAAATATATTTATGTATTGTATTAGAAATTTTTGCTCACATTATATTACTGTAGCTCTTAAGTAGCAAAACTGAAGGTTATATTAATTGGTAAAAGTATAATATTTAAGCAGCTTGACCAGTTTAATGTTTTTTCAATATTATCAATTAAAATAGCAAAATTTAATTTAATTTTATGTATTTCAATTGAAATTTGGATCTGTGAGTGATCTCGTTTTTCTTAGTTTCCAGATTATAATACACGTCGTGGTATGAGTTATTATAGATATATGTATTATAAAAACAATAAATTGTCTTCCAAAAAAAATTATAAAATATTTATTTTGAAACATAAATTACGGAATTTTCGAAATTACGGAATTTTTTGAACCTTGAATATTATAAGATTATAATGTAATTAATTGTCCATAGATGTGAAACAAATAAGTATATTTTGGTTATAGCAGCTAATTGATCTACTGTTAATTCCATTGTAAATAGTTGTGCCATTGATTTAAAATAGTTTTTCATATAAGTTTAGTTGAAAATTTGTGTATAAGGCACGAACATGTCAACAAACACATGTAAAAAACGATCGATACGAAACGATATTATTTATGTATAAGTTGTAAATTCTATATATTATTTCAATTTCAATGGCAAGATTTCTTCGGGAATTATTAATGAACAAACTAATTGGGAACAAAATGAAGTGCCTTATCGCGATGAACTGGCTGTGAAGCACTTTTTATAATTTTAATAATGTCAATTAATGTAAAAATCTTCCTTATCAGAAAATTTTTATTAAGGTATGAACATGACCAATGCATCTAGTCAGGTCAGAAAAGTTTTTATAAGTGAATACCTGTAGAAAGGAATGTTTTTACAAATAAAACGATTTAATTTACACATGATTTTTTATTTCTGCAACCCTTCTTAGTTCTAAGCATAAAACGTTACAACCACTGGATTTAAACATACATAAAACATCAATTTATTGAATAAAATAAAAAACTGTTATATTTGAAATATTTTATAGCAAGTATAAAAGGTAGCGAAATCTGTAGATTTTACTTTATGGAATAAACTATAGAAATTGCGATATGATGAGAGAGATTGATGGGAACTGGGAAGAGAGCATTGGGTTTAAAAATTGTATAAAATTGAAGGCCATTTTAACTTTTAGTTTGTTACTTATATGCAACGAGTGTCACGATATTTAAAATAAAGGAAACATTCGAGAGGAAATAAGTGTTTTGTCTAATTTAAAATTTACGTAGACTGCCTTTTCATCCCTTGATTTAAAAAAAGGGTCTTCGAAAAGAAAATGTAGTGATGATGGCGATATTGTAGTAATGTCGAATAATGCCCGCCATGGTTCTAATTAACCAGATAGCATTTACAATTGAAAGGCAAGCAACATATCTTTACAATAAAAAACCGGCTAAGTGCGAGTCGGACTCGCGCACCGAGGGCTCCGAACAATATTTTTTATTAAGTCATAACTTATGATAAACGATTACATAGGTATTAAAATTTATGTTTTTAGCAATTTTTCCTATATCTGTGTTATCAGACGTTACATTGTACCAAATTTCATGACTCTAAGTACACGGGTTTTTCGGTTTTGGTTTCCTTAGGAATGTCGAAATTTGCGAAAAACTTCAGCATTTACGGTTGTATCTTATGATTGCGTTGGCTTATAGGTTTGATTTTTTCACAGCATCAAGGGACCGTAGGCATGAGTATTCGATTTAAATTCCAGCATGATACCTCCACGCGTTCCTGAGAAAAAGGGTGTTGACAGACAGACAGACTGACCGACAACAAAGTAATCCTATAAGGGTTCTGTTTTTTCTTTTTGAGGTTTGGAACACTAAAAATTAGTTAGCTGTAGGGCTCTTTCAATTTATGCGTTTCGTATCGGACCGCTGCCGCACGTTTTCCGTGCCGCTAGTTATAACCTTAGATCATTAAGTAATGGATGGAGCACGCTGGCAAATGTTCTAACTAAACTTTCTGCCGATTTTGGTGCGGGGAGGGTAACTCACACTTTGAAACACAATCACACATTCACAAAAATAATTTGTGTCTTTACAAACTCAAACTATTACAAAATTGACAGACTAGCATGTTTTTGCACACATACATCGATTACACAGAAAAATCTCTGTACATATACGTAATAATACAATCGCTCTAAAGGGATGTAACCATATCGATATTACAAAAATAATAATTTTGTTGAAATTAGAAATAAAATTAATATTATATTCATAAAAAATACTACACAGGTCATTTGTAACGTTTTCATCATTATTATATGCATACGAAAAAACAATAAAACGCCATTTTATTTGTATTTGAATATGTATTTATTCAACACATCACATATTATATTCAATAAAATAAATATCGGTACAGAAATTTTTATTATTTCTGTACCGAGGTGTCCATTCTGATTTTCTCCCACAGCATTCAATCCACCTTAGCCTTAAAGCAGGATTTTTTGTAAATCTGAAATATACGCAATATTAATACATACATATAAACAAACTAGCTGCTCCGCGCGGTTTCACCCCCGTGGCTCCACTCCTGTTGGTCGTAGCGTGATGATATATAGCCTATAACCTTCCTCGATAAATGGGCTATCTAACACCGAAAGAATTTTTCAAATCGGACCAGTAGTTCCCGAGAATAGCGCGTTCAAACAAACAAACAAACAAATAAACAAACTCTTCAGCTTTATAATATTAGTATAGATTACATAATAGAAAGGTTACAAGATTAACATTACAAAAAAGTGCGAGTCGGACTCGCGCACGAAGGGTTCCGTACCATTAAAATGTTCTGCCAGTTAAAAGTAACCGAGCGTAGGTAAATTTTAATAAATATATACAAGACTTACAAAATAAACATTATACTCCTTTTTATGTAGTTGTGTAAAATTTTAATATAATAAAGATTAATTCTCATCTCATTTCAAATTATACTTAAAAAAATATTTTTTTATCGACGTTCAAGTTAAAAGCAGTCCGTCACTAAGAAAGTCGTAAAAATTTACGACCTTCTAAGCGACGAGTTTTTAAATTCAACTCTATCACTAAGTTCATAAAGATTAAATTTGAATTTCTCTTCAAGATAGTCTCGCTACATCACTTTATAGTCTCGTGGGGAGTGCGGTTCAATATCGCGTTCTAAATTCAACTTTATCGCTTAGTTCATAAAGATTAAATTTGTATATTTTCTCTTCAAGATAGTCTCGCTACATCGCTTTATAGTCTCGTGGGGAATGCGGTTCAATATCGCGTTTTAAATTCAACTTTATCTCTTAGTTCATAAAGATTAAATTTGTATACTTTCTTTCCATGATAGTCTCGTGAAGCCGCATCAATGATCGAGTAAACACATGACTCGATTATTTGTCTTGATCATATCGCTAAACGATACATCGACGATTATTAGAAATTGCATTTAAATTGATATTTACGTAAAAAAAATAAAAAAATACTTACAAATGAAAGGTTATTCCATCTTTTTTAATACTTGATGTGTTTGACTTGTTTCTGCAAGACTTGACAGCACAAAACGGCATTTTAGCGGAGCACTCGCAGACGTCCTTTCGATGTTTTACGAATACGCAGAGTGTTTGTAATCGATTACGCAAATAGTTTTTATGAAAGCATAAGACTTTTCGATTCGAATAATCTTATACCTCGGCAAAAGGGGAAGCGCCTGTGAGTGTTATCCATTACTTAATGATCTAAGGTTATAACCCGCTGCCGTGCCGTTGCAGTACGGTAGCAGTCCGTTACCAAACGCTCAAATTGAAAGCGTATCTGACTGCCGTGCGTTTGTATGATAGTGCTGTTTTAAATTTATTTGACACCATTTAAGCCATGGACTCTGACGAAGAAACATTACTGTTAGTGCTCTTGTTGAAAAACATCAAACAAAAAAAAAATAAACAAAAACTACGCCTCCGTAAAAGAGCATCACCGATGTTTTCGTTAACATGTGATTTTAAGGCTAGCTAAATACACTGTTTTTTAAAACCACAATATTTTTTTTAAAATTTTGCCGATAAGTATATCAACATATCGATAATTTTTCCGCGATATATCAATGCTAATATTGATTTTTTTTAAATATCGATATATCGATATTTTTTTTCATTTTCGACATCCCTAAACTGAACACGTGGGACTTGCGACGTTGCCGTCCTGCTGTCGAGCGTTCGCGGTACGGACGCCGCGCTGTTGCCGCACTGTACATTTTGTATGAAAACAAACGACCGGCCGTGCGCCGCGCCGTACGACAAACGCACCGCTTCGGCACTGTAGCGGTCCGATACGAAACGCATAAATTGAAAGAGCCCGTATGTACCAACTTGGTAAGAAATTGAGTAGTAAGAAAGTAAATAGAAATTGTAGCGTTGACTACACACTGCTGTTCATACATAACTGGTGCTAAATAATTTAAAATTTCGTTCTAGTTTTATTTTATCTGCATATAAATTTATTAGGTTAGTTGAGCATTTAAAATATATGAAAATACTGACAAATCTCAGTGTACACGGTATGTAAGGTTTAATCACAGTTAAAATATGAAGGCCTAATTTATTTATCGTTTTGTTTGAGAATGATACAGAGTTAATAGGCATGAATTGTAACACACGTACATGTACAATGATTTAAAATTGTTATCAAAGTGACTAATGCCTCTAGTTAGGTGGGTGGGTGAATAAAAGTATTTGTATAGAGGAATTATTAAAAAATAAAACGATTAAATTTACTCATCAAGTTTTATTTCTGCAATACTTCTTAGCTTAGTCTACTCAAACACAAAGTATCAACACAAAATATCTTTATAGAGAATCCCAAATCTAAGTAGGTAAGCAAGTATATAAGTAAAACAAGTGTGCTATTCGACGGGCGCGACGCATGTAACTAAGTAGGTAAGTAAATAAGTAAGTAAGCTACTCGAAGGGCGCGACGTAGGTGAGGATGTAAGTAAGTAAGTTATTCGATGGGCGCGACGTAGGTGAGGATGTAAGTAAGTTATTCGATGGGCGCGACGTAGGTGAGGATGTAAGTAAGTAAGTTATTCGATGGGCGCGACGTAGGTGAGGATGTAAGTAAGTAAGTTATTCGATGGGCGCGACGTATAATGCAGCGGCGTGCAATGTGGCGATACGCGGCGCGAACGAGTCGGCGAGCGGCGCGCGGCACGAGCACACCAGCGCTGAACGTGTGGCGCTCGTGTATAGTGGTAACTCGAACCCAGACACAGAGTCCTGTAATAGCGAAATACAATTTTATTATCAGATTGATTTTGAAGTAAAACTTCTTTAAGCGCTTGATGGTATAATTTTTACGGATGAAACACAATAATAATATTACCGTCACGAAGACGTGCAACGATTTTTTCGAAGAAAGAGAGCGATCGAGACCGATAGAGAAAGTGAGAAAAGGCTTAGGGCGATCGTAACAAAGCAAATAAATTTCACTTCTAACACGACTAATTTGTACGCACGCACCCTTTTTATTATGTTTCATCATGACACTAAAATTGATTTTGACAGGTGACATTTAAGTGGAAATTGAATTATTCGGATAATGTTCTTCATATATTCGGAAAGTTCAGGCACAATAAAAACAATATGTGTAAGTAAATACAAACCACGTGTTCATCCTTGGGCACGTACGCTAGTGCGAGCGGTGGCGCGGCCGCGTGCGGTGCGCCCCCCCCGCGCGCCGCCCGCACCGCGCCGCCCTCCCACACGCACGCGCTCATGCGGAGACCCGTCACTATTAGAGCGCCCTCGTTTGCTGCTAAATCTGGAAATTTTGAATACCACAAAATTTAAAGGGAAATGTTGCGTACATTTTATGACAAGTGTGGGTGCGATGTCAAATTTTTACGTATATAATCATTGATTAGTTGACATTGATTACAGAAGATAGCGCGTTACATACGAAAGCATGTTTGAAATGTATTATGAAGCTAAATGCAAATCTATAGAAAGTAATAAAAATAATTACTACAATTTTGCAGCATGTATAAAAAAGTTATTCATTAAATTCAATCTTCGAAATTCACACCAAAACATATCTCATCTCTTATAACTCTCATTTATATACAAATCACAATAATCAACGTACCGTGTGGATCCCAGTGCGTATGCAAACGCAGGCGGTGCGGTGCGATACGTAAACGCACTGCGGCAGCTGCCTGCAGCGCCACTAGCGCGCGACACGGGAATAACAGACCGCGGATATCCACACCTTAACAAACACAATTTTAGGTATTCCCTTGTTTATTGCATACATCCATACTAATATTATAAATGCGAAAGTAACTCTGTCTGTCTGTCTGTTACTCAATCACGCCTTAACTACTGAACCAATTTGCATGAAATTTGGTATAGAGATATTTTGATACCCGAGAAAGGACATAGGCTACTTTTTATCCCGGGAAATAGGATAGGTTTTATCCCGGAAATCCCACGGGAACGGGAACTATGCGGGTTTTTCTTTGACTGCGCGGGCGAAGCTGCGGGTGGAAAGCTAGTATTAAATAAGCTACATGTTATTAATCAAAGAAAGTTTCAAATCGATTTGTAGACAAATTGTTTAAATACAATTGTGGTTATATAACAGGAATGGAGTTTTATTCTGTTTGTTACACTTTTTCGAAAACCAACAACGAACTTGTATGTTAACAGTGAATGATTACCTGCGTAGTCCATTTAAAAATATTAATTGGTAATTACATTTACTTTGATCCCCATGTTCTATAAAATAATATTTATATAGGCATAATGTAATTTCCTTACTTTTAGGAATGTAATCTTCGGGCATAGTATCAGCAAGGCGTGCGACAGCTGCTCGAGCTCGGAAACAAAACTCTTGAATGTACTCGTTTGGTTTATCTGGCCCTGGCCATAGTAATTGCCACTCTTCTGGTACCTACAGAGTCAATGATATCATTATATAGTTTACATTTGATATTTATTTTATTATTTTTTTTTTAAATGTACCTATAATTTTTATTAATAAGTACGACTTTCATTTATAGTCCAATTAACAATACCATTACATGTAAGTAATTTAAAGACCTTAAAAGACTGATACAGCACAAATAAATCAATAACTTAAGCAAAACGTTGTCCTTAATTAAATGCGAAAGTTTGTTTGTCCTTCTTTCACGCCGCAATAGAGCGATTTAATGGTATGATTTTTTGCTTGGAAATAGTTATGAGGTTAGAGAGTGATGTAGGCGGTTTTTATTGCGGGTAACATTTTACTTAAACGTGATTTTCCTGTAAGCTAGTATAAGTATACATACGCAAGTGATTGGCGGTCGTTCCCGTTGCGCGTGTAGTGCGGCGAGCGCGTGGTGTACAGTGCGCGCTGTGAGTGCCGCGTCACGAGCCTCGCCTGCACACACCGCGCCCCACCAACCGGGACGCTATTTACATATATGTATTAAGTCATTTATGTTATGTTATTTTACAGTTCTGAATTTATTTGCATATTTTTCACTTATTTAAAGATTATATAAAATTACATAATGTTACTTTACAAGAATATTTTAGGAGCAAAATATTTTATTTCGTATTAATTTAAATGTATACTGAGGTCAAATTTATTGCAGGTTATATTAAATAATGAGATCCTTACATTTCCGACGGTGAAGTCGGGTTTAATGAGCGGATTTCCAGACATTAATTTTTTCCACAAAGCCAGAAGGGATTTAATTGGTGCAGTCGTGTCGCTCTTAGCTACGTCAACAGTAGAATTCATTTCTGAAACAAATAGGAAATTTTCCGTAGGTATCTGTATAATGTGTAAGTTTAAAAACAAATATAAAACATATTAAATAATGTAGGTAATGGTTTTCTAGTCATACTGTGAATATTTAAATTAATTTTAATTTATTAACTGTAATGATATGTTTATAATTTATTAACTTATTAATTATTGGTACCTCTTAGACCCATAACTATGTCTTCTGCAGCTTTTCTCTCCCACGCAAGGCGACAATTGTCCGGTAGAGCAAGCAGTTCCGGTGAATCCATGTCTGGCAAGTTCTCAAATGCCGTTATATAATCCTGTGGATGCGATAATTACCTTTTAAAATTATTATT
The DNA here is from genome assembly GCA_029959065.1 of Colias behrii. Lineage (NCBI taxonomy): Eukaryota > Metazoa > Arthropoda > Insecta > Lepidoptera > Pieridae > Colias > Colias behrii. Next base: position 5,666,637 of record JARWMC010000005.1, on the reverse strand, counting down.
ATTTTGTTTACTAGATTCTCAAGAATCGTCTGAGATATTGATTTTATCAAATCGTTAAATAGCATATTTGCAAATAACGTTACAAGACTACAATTTTAAAAGTGTTGTTTTCACAATTTTGAGGTAATATTGCTTAGTTTCTAGATATGAAAATATTATTTTCTTTACATAAATGGTAAAATAATACATTACATACTATATTAAAAAAATCATCACTAATGTAACAGTATCTTGAATGACATGTGTTTGTTACATTGGAAGATCATTCAAAGCATCCGTAATAACTTCCACCACGTAACAGCTCACCTGCAAGTTACCAGTGTACGGCAGCGGCGCCTTAAGCCCCGGCAGCGTGTAACTACTCGCTAACGCTTGTTCTCCCAAGCACTTGTCTGCAAGCGTGTTTTTTTTTACATTAAAACAATGTGTTAAAATTTACAATGATTAAAATATTAAATACAACTTATAAAGTCAAATAACTTATAGTAACAACAGAGGGAAAAAAGCACACGCACTGCACTTACACACATACACGCACACGTACGCACACGCACGCAACCATACATATTATTTTATTTGACTGACCGGTTGGCTTGGTTGGTAGTGGCCCTGCCTTCCAAGCCAGAGGTCGTGGGTTCGATTCCCACCCGGGGCAAATATTTGTGTGATGAACATAGATGTTTGCTCTGTGTCTGGGTGTTGAATATCTATATAAGTATTTATTTAAAATTAAATATGTATGTTTATCAGCCATCTGGTTTCCATAACACATGCGAAAGCTTAGTATGGGATCAGATCGTACCGTGTGTGAAAAATCGTCCTGTCCTGTCCTGAAATATTTTTTATCTGCTTTTGCTTCCACATTAAAAATGTATTTACTTGTAAGGAGGAACAATGGATCTTAAGATAAAGAGCTCTTCTAGTTTAAGAGTCAGTCATAGTTATTTATCCTCTCAACCACCGAGCGGCCAGATCCGACCGCGACACAATAGATTTTCTATTGTGTCTGTGATTCCGGGGCCTGATGGATTAAGGTATAATGTTTTGAAAAATAAAGATTTTATTTATATATTATTTAAAAGTAATAACTACCCGCGAGCGCGTTAAGCAACCGTCGGTCGAGCGCTCGGTGTACGCGTGCCGCGTACAGCGCCTGTACTAACGGGCGGGTGGAGCGCGTGGCTGTGAGCGCGCACAGGTGGGCCGCGCTAGCCTCGCCCCACCCCCACTCGTAGGGGGAGCTCCAACCTGGAATAGCATAAACTCGTGTTATTGTGGGGATTAAATATTTATTTATCTGCATGTTAGGTTGTTAAAACGTACAGTACTCCAAAATTAATAATGCGCATGCAGATCTTCGCTAATTATCGTATTTCCAGAAACACCCGAATCACCCCGAATCATTGAATCGTAAGTGCCCTAAACAATGCACTTGCATCTTGCACCTTGTTCAAAAGAAATAGGAGTCAATTCAGAGTCATACACAATCGAAAACAATTCAGGCGATAGGTGACGGTAGCCTGTCAGTCAAAAAATTCAAAAATCCGTCAGTCGTCTTTATATATTGGTGGTGACCGCACGTATTATCTCTGTATGGAATTGTATAGAGCTGCTGTTACATACCCTCTTAGTTTTGTTTCAAAGTTGAATTGAAAATGTTTAGTATGTAAAGTTTAATTTTCCGATAAAATGATTATTTACACAGGTAGCAGATAGCAGTGGGGAAAGTGAAAATTAATAAGAGCATAATGAAAGTTCTGATCATTCTACGATATCAGAAATAGAGATAATCCCTGATTCTGTAAATCCTTTGGACTGAGAATTTAATGATTAGATTTCTACAATTTAAATGTAAACCAGTGTTTGAAAATCATTTTTTTAAATATAAACTTTGTCTTATTTTAACCTTCCATACATCCATCATTACGCCAGCTTCAGTAAGACACTTTAATAGTTCTAAGTATAGAATTTTCCGAGTAAATCAATACAACAAATATATATATTCGCAATCGTGTGGTTTATCCTCGCTATTAACTTACATTGAATTATCGAAACAAATTTCGTTACTTATCTCTTTTACCATAAAATCACAATAAAACTCATAATTCTAATAAACTATGCATGAAGAAAATACATTTAACCACTCTATATACATATCATCTTCGGAGGCTCGGGGAATATGACAGTTGCCGAACAGTGACGAATTTTTCTATGCGCATTATCAGTTTGGGAGTACTGTATAAGGATGCATCCTTTTTTACGACGCAACAAAACAAAGTAACTTCTTATGAGGTAAATGTAAAGACAGATTGTTTGAATACAATTTAAACGGTTTTTAACCGACTTCAAAAAAAAGGAGGAGGTTATCAATTCGGCCGGTATATTTTTTACCAAAACAAAATTTAGTACGAAAGAAGTTAAAAGTTGTAAAAATCAATGAAATCGCACCGAGTCTCTACTTTATTAAGTACTAGCGGTCCGCCCCGGCTTCGCCCGTGGTACATATTTCGCAATAAAAGGTAGCCTATGTTCTTTCTCAGGGTCTAAAGATTATCTGTGCCAAATTTCATCAAAATCGGTCCAGTAGTTTATGCGTGAAAACCATACATACATACATACATACATACATACAAACCTTTCCTCTTTATAATATTATTATATATATTAAGTATTAGAAAAAAAATTACAAAATTATTATTTTGTAATTTTTTTTCTTCATGGCCGTGTATATTTTACTTTACTCTGATTGTGGTCAACATAAATCTGTTTCATCTATACACACAAACCTAGTGGCACGTAGGCGCGTCGCTCAATCGCAAGTGCATGGAACAACGCGAGGCAAGCGAGTTGTCGCGCGACTTGCGTGCTGTGCGGCCCCGCGCCCCACGCGCTCAGTGTACTGCACACGTTGCGCTTCACACCTTCCGGACTCTGAACAAAGAATCAAGAACAAAGAACGTTTCGACGAAAAACTGCTTTTAAATTGGGTAAATTCCTACAGTCCTTGTACGGAAATAGTTTCCAACAGGCAAATTAGGAGAAATAATTCAGAAATGTTACCTCAAGAATAACGTTGACGCAAGAACTGCATATTGCTGACGGTATGTCACGATCTTCGGCCAAGATCCAAACACGAAACTCTTCATTAAAATCTTCTATCTGAAACATTATAAAAATAGATCAAGGTACTCATTTGAAACATTGACACGATGTTATTACATCGGAGATGTAGTTTAATATTATAATATACAAGTAAGTTACTTACTGCGCGATTAGCCAAACTATCCAGAAAATCACGCAGATGTTTGGAGAAAGGCGATGCGCCAACATTGATAGCAACCCAGCCACCGCTGCGACTCTCTTCCACTGCTCTCTCAAATACTTCCCGACCTTCTTCTACGCCAACCTGTAAAAATAAATTTTAGGCAGTGTGATTTTGATCATGCTTATCAGTATTCTATTTTTTGTATTCAATATAACTACAAAACTTCATCTAAAACTAAGCTAACTAACATCTAAATCTAAATTTTAGATGAAAATTACTGTAAAATGTAGAAAATTACATTATTTTGTAAACTTCTTCTTTGATTTTTGTGTTATATAATATCCTAATACAATTGAGAAAAGACCTGTATAAGTCGTTGCGATTGGCAATGCGCCTGCAAATGGTCCGTAGCGTGTGCACCCAACAGCAAAACGGCACGTTTTGGTGATGACCACCGTTGAGCTTTACGAAGGGTATCCCCACCACTCATTATACCACTACCTGATAAATTTAAATGCATATTATAAAATAAATAATAAACCTTAATTATAATGTACTTAGAACTTAAATCAATTTCTAAGGCAGAGTACCTGTACTTTACTTATTCTATATTCAGTGTTGACTATAAAAATAAAAAAAATATATGGGGTACTAACTTCTAAAGCATAAAAAGAAACAATAAAAAAATTACAAACGTATTAAACAGATCAATGAAAGAGAATTACTCTCGGAAGCAGCAATTAATGGACAAACTGAAAGACATACTGCGCGTAAAAATGACACACCACTTACCCAAAATTTGGTCAACAAAAGCAGTGATAGTCCTATATAGACTGTCCGGACGTAAAGCAGTTATAGCAACTACGTTTTCGAAAGGACTCAATTTTAATTTGTTTAAAATATTTAAATCTCCAGACTGATTGAATTCAGACCACATTTCCTTATTATTAAGCAAAAGTTTGTTGAATAACTCTGGATCCTCCATCTACAATGGAATATAATTTATTTTAATGGTTTTATTGCGCATTGAAAGGTTTCTTTTCCAAAAAAACGTACCTTTATCACAGCTACTTTTTTTAGACATTCATCAGGTATCCAATTGAAGTTCTTTTTAATTTCATGAACGAGTCCATCCTCGAGGAGTTCAGAACCACCAATAAACAACTGCCAGAGCTAAAAAAATAGAGGATTATTAGTTTAAATAATACTTAATGACAGATGGTATTTAACAGCTAGAAAGGAAAACTAATTTCTTAATAGAAATAATATAAAAATTGCAATGTAAAATGCTGACCTTGTCCGGGATTAATTCAATGAAAACTTGTCTTAACAGGTGTAAAACGATTATATATTTATCCTTCTTATGTAAACTCAGTAAAACTCTTTCTATTATTCTTCGAGCCAAATATTTTACAACATCAGCGCTGTTAATATTTTTTATATCCTGTAAAATATTTGGACACGCATTAGCATTTTTTCAACGATTCCATATGGATATGACAGAACAATATTAAAAAGATGACTTAGAAACTATAAAATTGATCAAATCAACTTACCGGCACTCTTTTAACAGCTTCCACGTAAACATCTAACATGGTTTCCACGGGTATTGTAACGAGGGGTTTCTTATTAACCAATTCCTTAACAGCTAGAATTAAATGCGCCGCTTTTAAAGCGCTTTCTTCATACGCTTGACACGAAACTCTAAACTCTTCTTCTATCATTTGTGCTGATTTTAACGATTCTGATATAGTGACGCTAGTTTCACGAGTTTTGTTAAGAGAAGCAATAAGATTTGCGTCGTGTAAAATGTCGCTTTTCATGGACAGGTCTTTAAGAAGGTTCTCCTAAAAATATATTTGAACAACATCAATTTACAAATATGTAAGTGTTCAAGCCAGTAAAATTGCCACAATTTACCTGTAATTCGTGAAGCTGTTTTTGCAGCGTAGCTTTCTTTAATTTAATCTCCTTTGTCTTTTCGTTCATTTCAGGATTTTGCTTTTGCATTGTGTAATGTATTAGTTGATCTAAAATGGACATTGAAAAATTTAATTTGATAATTTTATGATTGCGAAATGAAAAATGAACCGATACTTTTACAAATGAAAAAGGTTTCTTTTATAAAATAACACGATTGATCAGAGAAACGAATCGGCAAGGCAACTGGTTCCATACCACAAAAAGTTCGATTTCAATACGATTGTAATACAATAATTACATTTCGTGCAACCCCTTCCATCCAAACCAGACTTAATAAGAAGATAATCTCACCAAGCAAAGCATGTAACCTCGCAGTAAAGTACAGCGGGTTGACAACCGCCAGCACATACGAAGGTAATGTCCTTGCCAAGTGCGTGTCTCGTGTGACCAATAGTAACGAAGCGGATCGTGCCGCCCACCAACTTGCGTGTATGCTATCTACGTCGTATACTACTAGAGTACGGTTTAACCTGCAAATAATTGAAGTGGAATTAACTAGAATATATTTTGACCCGAAAGGATTTAATTTTTTATTTCCTCCACTGTTTTGTGATGTTATAGATAAGAAAGTCTATACACTTGGCAAGAAATCGCACTTATATAGAGGAATAATTATTACTCACAAAAAGTGTTTATTAAATAAGTGATATAATATTTTGAATTAAGTATAGCTTGTACATTAGCGGCTCTACAAATGTAACAGAATTATTTTGAAAATATTAAAAAAAAATTGATGAAAATATCTAATTACGGCTTGTATACTACCTCAAGGCATATTGAACAGCAGTTTGTAACTTATCACTGGTTTGCGAGACAAAATCACAAGCAGTTCCCGATAGAGTATTTCTGAGCCAACACATAGCATCACCGTCGGGATCTATAATTAACGGAGTCAATCCACATTTACGTGTTTGTAATACCTGTAATGATAAATAACACTATTTGTGGAGTATTTATTTAAAAGAATAGATGAAAAAGATGACTTAAAAATAATACTTCAATCATTGCTTAAATGAGAGCAAAAAAATTTAGAGAGACATATTTTTGGACCATTGATTAATTAAATCAAACTCGAATACAACAGATATGGAAATGGGAAGGTATACTACTTACAATATCAACATTATAATAGTAATAAAATTTTAAAGTCCACCTACCTGGTCCACCAAAACTGCATTTTTTAGAGCAGTTTGATCAAGAGGCAAGCCGTCTGCCTCCCACTTCAATTGTTTTTCCGTATTGGACAGAAAATTGATTACTGAGAACGATTCCTGTTCATATCCTATGAGTGCACTCCATTTTAAAATATAATTTCTGTAAAGAAAATTATTATAACATTAGTATCAAACATGTACATTTATCAGGGAATATAATTTCAAGTGTATTTATGTGCATTACCTTGCTTGTGGTTCTGTCAAATCAGACAAATAGACTATGTAAGCAGCGGCTAACAGAGACCGTTGATTTAATTCTGATATTTCATCTGATATATTCTTCAACTGCAACAAAATAATAAAAATAAATACTAAAAATCTATGTTTTTACAATTATATTTTGCCCGAGCTGTGTTTGTACTAATATTAGTAGGATTATTAAGACATGGTCGCGGAAGAATCCTAACAAATACCCGCGGCCCCATCATTAAAGCGGCTCGATGGAACACAGCGGGGTTTTAGTCGGTAAGAGTCCGACATAACCCTCGGCTCCTTCCCCGGGGGCCGTGGGTATCTTTGGAAGATTTCCCCACTATAAAAAAAAAGGATTATTAAGACATAAAATATCTTGAATTTATATTTTTGGTTTTATGGCATTCAAATGCTTTATAAATATAAATTTATAAAGAATAGAAAAAATTCGATCACGAGGCGGGACTCGAACCCGCATCCTTCGCGCCATTCCGGGGCGGATGCCTCACCAACTCAGCCACTCGTGACCCGCCCGTTTATAAATTTATATTTATAAAGCATTTGAATGCCATAAAACCAAAAATATAAATTCAACAAAAAAGGTCGTGTTCCATCGTTACAATATTGTATTCACTGAAAAGTGCTTCATATTGGTTGAAATGGTTGTTAATCATCTCAATAGATGGCGCGCGGTGTGTCCCTTCAGACACATAAAACTGAAAGAATAGAATAAATTCGATCACTCGGGCGGGTCACGAGTGGCTGAGTTGGTCAGGCATCCGCCCCGGAATGGCGCGAAGGATGCGGGTTCGAGTCCCGCCTCGTGATCGAATTTTTTCTATTCTTTATAAATTTATATAAAATATCTTACATCGGTCTCCCAAGTGTCGTATTCATGAGCCAATTGTGATAGCAGCCGTGTAGCATGCTGTATGGTAGTTGTGACGTTAGTTAACCGCAACTCTAGAGTGGCTGCATCACGCGTGTGTTGTCCGAGCTGCTCTTGTAGGGCTGATACACGTTCCTCTACTGATGTCATGCCGCTTGATAACGCTTCTAGTTGTGCTTCCGCGCGCTGGAGGTTCCTGGAAGAGTTTAGTTTAGAATAAATGAGTTAGTTATGTGTGGGGTATTTGCTGCGTTTTGAAAAATTCTCAAGTAAGATATAACTAAAATATTGATTGTTTGGATATCCTCAATTTGAAATTAGGCAAGAGATAAAATCACATTTGCTTAGACTTTCACGACCAACAAACATTTTTGGATTAAATATTCTTATAACATACACGCAATAATCATTAGTGATATATTAAATATATATACAATCATACAAATTTATCAACAGACCTTGTTAATCTAGCTACTACTAACTATGTTATAAAGCTGAAGAGTTCGTTTGTTTGTTTGAACGCGTTTATCTCAAGAACTACTGGTCCGATTTGAAAATTTCTTTCGGTGTTGGATAGCCCATTTATCGAGGAAGGTTATCCATACTAATATTATAAATGCGAAAGTAACTCTGTCTGTCTGTTACTCAATCACGCCTTAACTAATGAACCAATTTGCATGAAATTTGGTATAGAGATATTTTGATACCCAAGAAAGGACATAGGCTACTTTTTACCCCGGGACATAGGGTAGGTTTTATCCCGGAAATCCCACGGAAACTTGAACTATGCGGGTTTTTCTTTGACTGCGCGGGCGAAGCCGCGGGTGGAAAGCTAGTAGTAAATAATTAATTACTCCTACTTGTGCAAGTCCCGCTGGTGCGCTTGCAACGGGCGCACACGTGCGAGCGCGGCCGCGTGCGCCAGGTTAGCGCGCACCCACGCGGCCAGCGGCGCGCACGCGGCACTGGCGCGCTTCGCCGTGGCCTGCTCGAACGACGCGCCGCGCCGCTCTAGCAGACGTTCCACTGATTGCACCGCTTCCGGGCTTATTTGACTCGCGTCTAGACATCTGGATACGCAAATATTAATATTTATTCGACGACTTTGATGGAAATTTTTGAGAACAGGATAAATTAGACATGATATAGCAAACTCAAACTCAAACATTCATTTATTCAATTAGACTACTATTTAGTAGCACTTTCGAATCGTCATTACATAAGTATTTTTAACATTTACCACCGATTCGGAAAGCAGTATCTATGGAGAAGAATCGGCAAGAAATACCAAAGAAAACCAAAGCAAAACGCAATGCTCATGATCGAATTTATTCTACTTTTTAAAATTATTCAAATATTTTATAAGAAATAGCTATGATTGATTTCATTATTTCAGCAATCAAATATGCAGGAATAATATGACAAAGACTATTTCTTGCTTATTAAGTAACAGGATGAAAAAATTAGTAGTCATTCTAAAAAATTCAAAATAAATAAATAGCAAAACATTAAACTATGTTATCGTACATTACATCTCTCAACTCATGCCTACCTGATATCTTCTTTAACGCCGCGCTTAGACAAGAAGCTCTTCATTGAATGCCACGAAGTATCAGCAATGCCCATGAGACGCAATACGCCCTCTAGCACGTCACGAACTACATCTGGCGGAGCTCGAAGTGAACGCACCTTCAATTAGACAAATTTATTTTATATAAAATCTAAGTTAAAATGTATAGAAAAAATATAATGAATATACGTATAGTATTGTCTTTGAATGAACTATGTTAAATTTATTTTACCTCACTAAGCGATTCTGGCTTGATGTCTCCCACAGCAGCTCTTGCGGCTGCAATCACTGGTTCCACTGTTGCTAATTCTTCTTCTATTTCTTTTTTACTAAAATATAAATAGTTATGTTTGGTCTTTGAACATACATCAAAACATATCTGCCCCCCTAGACAAGTGGCTTTCTATTAGCGTAAAGTTCAATAGAATAGATTATGAATGTATGAGATTGACGTTTGATTACGATGACGACGACGATTGATTACGTCAATCTCATACATTCATAATCTATTCTATTGAACTTTACGCTAATAGAAAGCCACTTGTCTAGGGGGGCTGAACACATATTTGTTTTTATTTTCGTTTTAAAGTTCCCCTATACACTTGTATACTACGAATGAAATAATGAAAATGAATGAATGAACAAATGTATATACCGAATTTGTAGCTTTTCATTCTCCAGTTCAATATTCTTCTTCAACTGTTGCATTTCTTCGTGTTTATCGGTATTAGCTCTAACGGTAGCGCCGATTTGCTCAAGCGCTTTATTTGCTTTCTCGCGCTTGTCTGATAGTTCAGCTTCTTGCTCTGCTGCTTCTGCCTGAAGAGTGCTTACTTCGCTGCGAGCACGTCGTAAAGCCTCCACACCCGACTATGTAACAAAAAGGTTATGTATTATAACATTCGTTTCCAATTTTATAAACAAAAGAATATAATACAATAATGATTTTAAATATAGTCTAAAGGAATGATCTAACCTGTAGCATACTCTGGCGTTGCATCAACGACGATTTCTTTCTATTCACAATGTGATAGAAAGATTTGATGAAATTTATATATCTGTAAGGACTTCTCATCCATTCTGACTCAAGACTTTTGTATATGCCAACAAATTCTTCAACAGGAATTGTATTTAAATCTTCTTTAGAATCAATGGCATCTTCCTTCATTAACCTGATGAATAATATTACTTGCCATTAATCGAGTTTTTATAAAAGTTATATACAGTTATGGTGATATATTCTCATGGGAAATACTATTTTAAATACATATAAATAATGTGCTACATAAATATAATACTTTACCTCATGAATATGTGCAATGGTGCTAAGCCACACTAAGTGAATGTGCGTTAATATGGAATACCTCTGTATGACCGATATAGGCATCTCCTTTAGCGTCTCCTCTGACCATTGTTCAAGCCACGTCAATTGAGAAGTATTGTATAAAAATGTATATTTCTCTAATAATTCTGATAAATTCTCTTGATTTTTATCAAGGCAAATTAAAATACCGAGATTTTGTCGTATGTCTAAAATAAAAGATTTCCAAGTACAAAATATTATCAAGGAAGATTAAAAATAATCACATTTGATTTTTGATAGTTAGATTGTAGATAGTAAAAGTTCGCATTTCGTCAAAAAGGTGCATATACATATACATATAAAGAAACTTACTCATTAATGTCTGTTCAGCATTTTGTCCAATAGCGGGCATAACGTTCGACGGCAGTGCGTGTATTGAGTGCGCGCGAATGAACGCTTCTATGATTGCCAAATTACTTGAATTTGCTGACCATTCGCTTACAATTACTAGTGTGCGATTTCCTTCGCTTGCTGATGTTAAGGCCTGTGAATAATTTCAACGTTCCGATAATAAAAAAAAAAAAAAAAAAAAAATCGAAAGTATGAAAGCTCAACTTAGATATTTTAAATATATTTATTTTTTATTTTGGTAACGATGCTGGTGAAAAATTGTTTTTGACACCGTGTACCATAAACAAGATAAAAGCGGGATTTGAATATTTCTCTTCTTTTTCTCTCTTCTAATTGTCCTGGACGCATCCTCGCCATCTTAAAAATGAAATCCAAACAATACATACAGCTTTAAACTGCTGGGCAAAGTGCGTGGGTATCTCAACTAGCACGCAGTTAGCAGCGAGCGCTGCGCACACAGCACGGCCAGCTGCGCTCGAACCCGCACCCGGCCCGCATACCACTGTTACTATACCGCCGTTCAACTGCGGGGTTATTAATGTATGACAATTATCGGTAAGTAAAAAAAGACGTGTGGCACTCGGGGACTGCCGCGGTAAAGCAATAGCATAGCATGCCTTCAAGCCACACCTCCGAGCCCGTCGGAGTGGGGAGCGTGAGGTTTTTTCGTTACGGAATTTCTCGATTCGGTCCCCGCGCTCAAGGCCCGCGATAGAAGCTATGCAATAGCTTAAAATATATGTGCAAAATTTTAACCAAATCGTTGATAGATATTTTTTCACTTAAGAAAAGACAATCAGGTGAATTTTAACATTACATGGAGGTTTCTTACCGCAAGAGCTAAAACAGGGCACAGTTTAGACAACTCCTTGCAAACTTCTATACCCGCGTCACCAAAAATCTTTTCATCGTCCGTCACTGAAAAGATTTCATGTAAAAACCATCTAAATAGCGTTTATATTGCAATAATCTTATATATTACAAAAGTTTAAAATACTTACAGCACTGATTGATAAGCATTTGTGTACTTTGATACCACATCGCATAATCAACAGTTTCCAAATAAATGCCATCACCACGTTGTATCGGTTTAAAATACATGTTATTGTTCACTTTGAGGTACTTTCTAGCGATAGCATCGTATTGCTCTTTCTCATTGTCAGTCACTAGTTGATTTCGGAATATTATATACGCTTGCGCATTTAGAGCCTAAAACATAAAAGTTATAATGATACATATTTGTTTTTGGAAAACATTGTAGTTGGAATTATAATTAGAGCAAATACACAAGACATACCATTGTTACATCATTAATTGAGGCCGGATTATACCACCTTATATTTTCACACATCTTCTTTAAATGGGAAGAATTCCATGAGTAATGTGATCTTGTATAAAAAATATCCGTAATCTGTAAATATTTATTAAATGCAATAACTTGTTCTTATAAAATTTATGGTGGTAAGAAATAATTAAATGTAACTATACCTCTCTTAGCATCAACAAAATATTTTGCGACAAGTTAGATATATCAGCATCCGAAATATTCTTATTTACATTTTCGCTTAAATAGTATTTTAAAAGCTCCAATAATTCCTCGTCAGATGGCTCGCTATAAAAAAGTTAATCTTTGAATATCAACATTTTCTTATATTCGATTTTAAATCTGAGGAAATTTTCATGAAATATTATAAATTAACAAATATGTTATCAACTCACGGTAATATTAAATGGGCGAAGGCAGCGGCCAGACGCGAAGCGAGTGCGAGGCGAGGCGAAGCGGTTGCTATGACACTGACCCGAGCTGTGCTATACCACTGTGTGCCATTTTCTTCCGAAGCCCAGAAGCCGTTACCTTGCATCAACTATATAACAATTGATAGTGTATCGGATTAAAATTATATATTATTACAAAAACTAACCAAACCATTTATAAAATAAATTCTGAAGAAAAAAATCTCTATTTTATGTACTTTGATATAATTGCCACTTCATTCCTAATTTTAAAAATTAATAATTATATGCTTTTACCTGTAATAAAAACGAGTGTACGGGCGAAGATCCCCACTCGTCAGTGTACGCGCGGTGCAGAGCTCGCACTAGTAATACCACTCCACCACCACCAGTGCGGATCACGTTATTCTAAACAGATATAACAATACAATTATATTAGTGTATTGGATACGTATTTACTGTTAACGAAAAAAAAGTAACGCGAGCTGTAATAGTTGTTATGATTACCCTTTTGAGTTCAGCAATGATATCAGTCGGTTCCAAAATGGGTGTACAATCGATGGTGACAATCGTCGTATTGCAATCTTTTAAGATGTGCTCGGCTAAAGTACTGAAAAATAAATTTTATTATTAACATTTCATTCTGATTAATTAATCATCATTTTACGAATGATTTGTGAGTTTTTATTTTGATTATGCATTCATATTATATTTATTTTAGATGTCTAATCACATAAATAAACAATTAAATTTAACATCCATACTAATATTATAAATGCGAAAGTAACTCTGTCTGTCTGTCTGTTACTCAATCACGCCTAAACTACTGAACCAATTTTCATGAAATTTGGTATGGAGATATTTTGATAACCGAGAAAGGACATAGGCTACTTTTTATCCCGGGAAAATGATGTAATCCCGGAAATCCCACGGGAACGGGAACTATGTTTACGAAACGGAAACGGAAACGGATGGAACGGGTTTTTCTTTGACTGCGCGGGCGAAGCCGCGGGCGGAAACCTAGTTAACCTATAAACCATTCACCATTTCACCATTGTACAAAAAAGTACTAAAATCTATGTACACTTAAGCTCTCCATATAAAATTATCTTCTTTAAAACTAACCTCTTAGCACATGCATCAGGCCCAATGAGTATAGCGTGCGAGCGTGCACGCACTATCGCCCGCAGTGCGTGTGCGGGCACGTGCAGCCGGGTTGACATCACTAGCGTGTCCGATACGCGCTCGCATAAATTAGTTCCCGGATTCGGAGGTGGACCGAGTATATCTGACATCTGTGTAAATAATAAGAAAAAGATAAATTAAATAAAATATAGAAAAAATCATTGCCTAAATGTCACAGTCAACACGAGATTACTATGTTTGGCAAAAAGTCTGACATCTAGAAAGTAAATAACAATGCAAGTTTATACATATTTTTTGTCGAAAAAAACGAAAAAATAATCATTGGTTTACTTCACTCTATATGTTTTTCCATGCACACGAAAAAGAAAAACTACTTACTTCGTCATGAAACGCATGAATTGCATTTTCTTTGAGTAAACCTATCACGCTGTACTGCAGAGCTAAATAAATAATTTCTTCATTTGATACATGTATATGCGTATCAGTTTCTTGGATTATATATTCTAGTTGTGTCAGTATTTGTTTTACCTGTAACGAGAAAATAAAATTGCAAAGAATATGGGAAAATAGTGCATCAACTTAACGAAACATAAATTGCAAAAAACCTGGGAAGCATGGTTATCAAACAAAATATTAAATGTATTTCTTTAATATTTATCACATTATTATACTTACAATGGACACATTGTATGTTTTGACTGTAACATTCGACTTATGCGTGTTGAACCATTTCAAACATTTGCGTATTACATTTTGTAAAATTGGTATCGTTAAGCGTAGTATTTCATTTTCCGTGTCGGCTTTTTGAATCCAGGTATTGAAAACTTCCTCCGCACAGCTATCTTCTTCACTAAAATGTTAGGGAATTATGTAAATACTTATTAATCAGTTTGTAGAAATTGTCCTTCAGTTTGTTAATAATATTATTAGTTTTACAGGTTAATTAGTAATAGTCGAAAGTTTCCTGTGTTTTACATTTTAAGAGCTGTATATAGAGTATCTTGAGTAGGGCCTGTCCAATGGGTGGGAGTATACAACCTAATACAAACGACACTGCTTTCAGTACACTTTCGTTCGATTTATTTTAAAATTTAACGATGTTGGGTTAAAGAAGTGTATTAACATTATTAGAGTAAGACTGGAGTGAAAAAAACTTCGTCTATCGAAATTCCAGAAGTTTTACAAAAGATGTAATAACATCTCCCTTTTCCCAAAAAAAACTCCCTTTAACAACGTTACCTTAACAGAATAATCCCCATCCGCGATATAGTAGCCGGCGAAGCGTGTTCCATAGAATGCGTCTCGAACACAAAGTTAACGTTCTGTCCGAACTGTACGCGCCAGCCAGAAGGCAGAGTTAATAGACGGTTGTCGTCTAGTACTGAGTTGAGAGCTTCTATCCATTGTGGGTCTATGTCACCGTCGCATACCACCCATGACCATACGTCTGTAAATATTTTGGTATCAAGGTAAAACGATCAACTAATCGCTATTGAAATTCATTAAAGAAATTTCATAAAAAAAAAAATTGTTTTTTAATGAAATTTCTCTACTGATAGAATAAATTAAAGTTAGTGTTCACATTTTTTTAGCATGTAAATATGAGTATTATCGATAATTTTTCAATTCCAAACATATTAAAAGAGATCTTTTAACAAGAATTAGTAAATATTAGTGACCAATTCTATATTAAAAAGATGTGCAAGCTAATAAAATCATATGCAAATTACATTGTGTAAAACCAATAGTAATAAGGCATTGCAAATAATCATTTTTAAATACATAAAAACTTTTCCAGTTTTCATAATTTCAAACCTGCGCTCTGTTGCGACACTTGCAAAGCTATAGTGGATATGACTCCATCTATCCACTGGCGAGTGTCAGGCTCAACTCGACCTAATAAGCATTCCCGACTCACAGCTTTGGGGTATATCACGTGCTCCATTATTGTTTTACCTTGCTGTATCAGCGCCTGTCAATGGAAAATATCATGTTTATTTATTTATTTTTTATATGTTAGTGCTTAATATGCAGAATTCGGGCTACCAAGATACTAGAAAGTATAGAGATAAAAAATATTGAAGACAAAGAGTTTATAGCAATGTATGGAATATTTTTTTAAGTTTTAAAGTTATACTTACGGTCTTGAGTAGTTTCCTAATGGTTGTTTTACCGGAGCCAGGAGGGCCAACAATTACTACTCCCATTCTTTGTTGCAATTGTTCATATAATTCCATACATTTTTGTGCCTGTAAACATCATCCATTTTCATTTTTTGAAAGTTCTTCCAATTAACGTTTTATGTAAGTATATTAAAATCGTGAAAACGGTAAAATTTTCATTAAAAGCTTAATAAAGTATTGTTATTTTTTAAAGATAAAATGTACCTGTAATTGATTGCGTATGAGATGTAACGGTTCGAAACTGGAGTCAATGCTCATATAGATAGAATCAACTGTAGATTGCTTCTCGGGAACGTCAGCAAAAACTAGTGAAAGTATATTTTCAAATCTGGAACCAAACAAGAATATCATCTTCATGATTGTCTACACTAATATTATAAAGAGGAAAACTTTGTTTGTTTGTTTGTTTGTTTGATTGTAATGAATAGGCTCATAAACTACTGGACCGATTTTGATGAAATTTGGCACAGATAATCTTTAGACCCTGAGAAAGAACATAGGCTATCTTTTATTGCGAAATATGTACCACGGGCGAAGCCGGGGCGGACCGCTAGTATGTGATAAAAGTAGTCGAAATGTGATAAAATGATAAAATAATTTAAACGAATCGTAGTAGTCGGTTAGCATCATTTATACACCTAGCCGGAAAGCTACCGGAGATTCCGAGGACATTTACTTGCACTTGCAATACACTATTGCTAAAGTCAACATAAAAATCACAATTTTCTTAGAAATTTTGGCATTATCTGATAAGGGACAGTATGTAGTAATAACAGTAAAACTCACCTCTCCGCGTCCGGTTTAGTGAGTTTCGACATGTTATTTAGCTTGAGCACAGTCCGCAAGATAGCGCGCTGGGCCAGCTCGTCTACAGCGCCGCGTGTGTGCAGCGCCGCACCGCAGCTGCGCACTGCCGCCTTCAGAGCTCGCAGTCCCCAGTCGTAGTGACGTTGGCTGCTTAGTAGGTTACTGCAGAAGGAATATTATTCAATTAACAATTTATTTATTTATAATCTTTATTGCATACAAAACATAAATACAAATTTCACACACACAGACAGGAAATTATGCAAAGGGCGGCTTTATTGCTTCAAGCAATTTCTTCCAATTTTCAGTTATAAAAATGTAATTTTTTTTTAAATTGGCATGTAATAACGCATCGATGTTTTTTTATTATACATATTATGTATGATGTTATAAGTCGTAAGATCAAATAATTGAAAATGTACGATATGCATGCTAATAGTTATAAAATTGTAGAGGTAGCATAATGTATTTAAAGTGAACTTTTCTAACGACGTGGAAGGAGAAATCCGCAAATATGTATCAAAAACACTTAAAAGAACAATAATTTCTATACCTAGCTAACATAAACACCGCAATCAAGTCCCTGGCCATCCTCTACGGGTAATGTGCAGCGTGCGCGGCCAGTAGATGCGTCGCGAGCGGCATGAGCACGGGCGAGTTTAATGAATTCGGCCAGTAGATGCGTCGCGAGCGGCATGAGCACGGGCGAGTTTAATGAATTCGGCCAGTAGATGCGTCGCGAGCGGCATGAGCACGGGCGAGTTTAATGAATTCGGCCAGTAGATGCGTCGCGAGCGGCATGAGCACGGGCGAGTTTAATGAATTCGGCCAGTAGATGCGTCGCGAGCGGCATGAGCACGGGCGAGTTTAATGAATTCGGCCAGTAGATGCGTCGCGAGCGGCATGAGCACGGGCGAGTTTAATGAATTCGGCCAGTAGATGCGTCGCGAGCGGCATGAGCACGGGCGAGTTTAATGAATTCGGCCAGTAGATGCGTCGCGAGCGGCATGAGCACGGGCGAGTTTAATGAATTCGGCCAGTAGATGCGTCGCGAGCGGCATGAGCACGGGCGAGTTTAATGAATTCGGCCAGTAGATGCGTCGCGAGCGGCATGAGCACGGGCGAGTTTAATGAATTCGGCCAGTAGATGCGTCGCGAGCGGCATGAGCACGGGCGAGTTTAATGAATTCGGCCAGTAGATGCGTCGCGAGCGGCATGAGCACGGGCGAGTTTAATGAATTCGGCCAGTAGATGCGTCGCGAGCGGCATGAGCACGGGCGAGTTTAATGAATTCGGCCAGTAGATGCGTCGCGAGCGGCATGAGCACGGGCGAGTTTAATGAATTCGGCCAGTAGATGCGTCGCGAGCGGCATGAGCACGGGCGAGTTTAATGAATTCGGCCAGTAGATGCGTCGCGAGCGGCATGAGCACGGGCGAGTTTAATGAATTCGGCCAGTAGATGCGTCGCGAGCGGCATGAGCACGGGCGAGTTTAATGAATTCGGCCAGTAGATGCGTCGCGAGCGGCATGAGCACGGGCGAGTTTAATGAATTCGGCCAGTAGATGCGTCGCGAGCGGCATGAGCACGGGCGAGTTTAATGAATTCGGCCAGTAGATGCGTCGCGAGCGGCATGAGCACGGGCGAGTTTAATGAATTCGGCCAGTAGATGCGTCGCGAGCGGCATGAGCACGGGCGAGTTTAATGAATTCGGCCAGTAGATGCGTCGCGAGCGGCATGAGCACGGGCGAGTTTAATGAATTCGGCCAGTAGATGCGTCGCGAGCGGCATGAGCACGGGCGAGTTTAATGAATTCGGCCAGTAGATGCGTCGCGAGCGGCATGAGCACGGGCGAGTTTAATGAATTACGTCAGTAAGCACAATCCTACCTAGCCAGCATAAACACCGCAGTCAGATCGCTGGCCATCCTCAACGGGTTCAACGCAGCGTGTGCGTAGCGAGCGCGCAATCAATGAACCAAGTCAATAGCACTAAGCGGTACGAGCGCTGCGGAATTAATTCAAATCACATACCTAGCCAGCATAAACACCGCTGTAAGATCCCTCGCCATCCTCAGCGGGTTGAGCGCAGCGTGCGCGGCCAGTAGATGCGTGGCTAGCGGTGCGGGCGCGACCGTGAGCGAAACGAAACTCACGAATCAAGTTCAATTCAATTACCTAGCCAACATAAACACCGCAGTCAGATCGCTGGCCATCCTCAGCGGGTTGAGCGCAGCGTGCGCGGCCAGTAGATGCGTGGCTAGCGGTGCGGGCGCGACCGTGAGCGAAACGAAACTCACGAATCAAGTTCAATTCAATTACCTAGCCAACATAAACACCGCAGTCAGATCGCTGGCCATCCTCAGCGGGTTGAGCGCAGCGTGCGCGGCCAGTAGATGCGTGGCTAGCGGTGCGGGCGCGACCGTGAGCGAAACGAAACTCACGAATCAAGTTCAATTCAATTACCTAGCCAACATAAACACCGCAGTCAGATCGCTGGCCATCCTCAGCGGGTTGAGCGCAGCGTGCGCGGCCAGTAGATGCGTGGCTAGCGGTGCGGGCGCGACCGTGAGCGAAACGAAACTCACGAATCAAGTTCAATTCAATTACCTAGCCAACATAAACACCGCAGTCAGATCGCTGGCCATCCTCAGCGGGTTGAGCGCAGCGTGCGCGGCCAGTAGATGCGTGGCTAGCGGTGCGGGCGCGACCGTGAGCTCAACGAAACTCACGAATCAAGTTCAATTCAATTACCTAGCCAACATAAACACCGCAGTCAGATCGCTGGCCATCCTCAGCGGGTTGAGCGCAGCGTGCGCGGCCAGTAGATGCGTGGCTAGCGGTGCGGGCGCGACCGTGAGCTCAACGAAACTCACAAATCAAGTTCAATTCAATTACCTAGCCAACATAAACACCGCAGTCAGATCGCTGGCCATCCTCAGCGGGTTGAGCGCAGCGTGCGCGGCCAGTAGATGCGTGGCGAGCGGTGCGGGCGCGACCGTGAGCTCAACGAAACTCACAAATCAAGTTCAATTCAATTACCTAGCCAACATAAACACCGCAGTCAGATCGCTGGCCATCCTCAGCGGGTTGAGCGCAGCGTGCGCGGCCAGTAGATGCGTGGCGAGCGGTGCGGGCGCGACCGTGAGCTCAACGAAACTCACAAATCAAGTTCAATTCAATTACCTAGCCAACATAAACACCGCAGTCAGATCGCTGGCCATCCTCAGCGGGTTGAGCGCAGCGTGCGCGGCCAGTAGATGCGTGGCTAGCGGTGCGGGCGCGACCGTGAGCGAAACGAAACTCACGAATCAAGTTCAATTCAATTACCTAGCCAACATAAACACCGCAGTCAGATCGCTGGCCATCCTCAGCGGGTTGAGCGCAGCGTGCGCGGCCAGTAGATGTGTGGCTAGCGGTGCGGGCGCGACCGTGAGCTCAACGAAACTCACGAATCAAGTTCAATTCAATTACCTAGCCAACATAAACACCGCAGTCAGATCGCTGGCCATCCTCAGCGGGTTGAGCGCAGCGTGCGCGGCCAGTAGATGCGTGGCTAGCGGTGCGGGCGCGACCGTGAGCGAAACGAAACTCACGAATCAAGTTCAATTCAATTACCTAGCCAACATAAACACCGCAGTCAGATCGCTGGCCATCCTCAGCGGGTTGAGCGCAGCGTGCGCGGCCAGTAGATGCGTGGCTAGCGGTGCGGGCGCGACCGTGAGCGAAACGAAACTCACGAATCAAGTTCAATTCAATTACCTAGCCAACATAAACACCGCAGTCAGATCGCTGGCCATCCTCAGCGGGTTGAGCGCAGCGTGCGCGGCCAGTAGATGCGTGGCTAGCGGTGCGGGCGCGACCGTGAGCGAAACGAAACTCACGAATCAAGTTCAATTCAATTACCTAGCCAACATAAACACCGCAGTCAGATCGCTGGCCATCCTCAGCGGGTTGAGCGCAGCGTGCGCGGCCAGTAGATGCGTGGCGAGCGGTGCGGGCGCGACCGTGAGCTCAACGAAACTCACAAATCAAGTTCAATTCAATTACCTAGCCAACATAAACACCGCAGTCAGATCGCTGGCCATCCTCAGCGGGTTGAGCGCAGCGTGCGCGGCCAGTAGATGCGTGGCTAGCGGTGCGGGCGCGACCGTGAGCGAAACGAAACTCACGAATCAAGTTCAATTCAATTACCTAGCCAACATAAACACCGCAGTCAGATCGCTGGCCATCCTCAGCGGGTTGAGCGCAGCGTGCGCGGCCAGTAGATGCGTGGCTAGCGGTGCGGGCGCGACCGTGAGCGAAACGAAACTCACGAATCAAGTTCAATTCAATTACCTAGCCAACATAAACACCGCAGTCAGATCGCTGGCCATCCTCAGCGGGTTGAGCGCAGCGTGCGCGGCCAGTAGATGCGTGGCGAGCGGTGCGGGCGCGACCGTGAGCTCAACGAAACTCACAAATCAAGTTCAATTCAATTACCTAGCCAACATAAACACCGCAGTCAGATCGCTGGCCATCCTCAGCGGGTTGAGCGCAGCGTGCGCGGCCAGTAGATGCGTGGCTAGCGGTGCGGGCGCGACCGTGAGCGAAACGAAACTCACGAATCAAGTTCAATTCAATTACCTAGCCAACATAAACACCGCAGTCAGATCGCTGGCCATCCTCAGCGGGTTGAGCGCAGCGTGCGCGGCCAGTAGATGCGTGGCTAGCGGTGCGGGCGCGACCGTGAGCGAAACGAAACTCACGAATCAAGTTCAATTCAATTACCTAGCCAACATAAACACCGCAGTCAGATCGCTGGCCATCCTCAGCGGGTTGAGCGCAGCGTGCGCGGCCAGTAGATGCGTGGCTAGCGGTGCGGGCGCGACCGTGAGCGAAACGAAACTCACGAATCAAGTTCAATTCAATTACCTAGCCAACATAAACACCGCAGTCAGATCGCTGGCCATCCTCAGCGGGTTGAGCGCAGCGTGCGCGGCCAGTAGATGCGTGGCTAGCGGTGCGGGCGCGACCGTGAGCGAAACGAAACTCACGAATCAAGTTCAATTCAATTACCTAGCCAACATAAACACCGCAGTCAGATCGCTGGCCATCCTCAGCGGGTTGAGCGCAGCGTGCGCGGCCAGTAGATGCGTGGCTAGCGGTGCGGGCGCGACCGTGAGCGAAACGAAACTCACGAATCAAGTTCAATTCAATTACCTAGCCAACATAAACACCGCAGTCAGATCGCTGGCCATCCTCAGCGGGTTGAGCGCAGCGTGCGCGGCCAGTAGATGCGTGGCTAGCGGTGCGGGCGCGACCGTGAGCGAAACGAAACTCACGAATCAAGTTCAATTCAATTACCTAGCCAACATAAACACCGCAGTCAGATCGCTGGCCATCCTCAGCGGGTTGAGCGCAGCGTGCGCGGCCAGTAGATGCGTGGCTAGCGGTGCGGGCGCGACCGTGAGCGAAACGAAACTCACGAATCAAGTTCAATTCAATTACCTAGCCAACATAAACACCGCAGTCAGATCGCTGGCCATCCTCAGCGGGTTGAGCGCAGCGTGCGCGGCCAGTAGATGCGTGGCTAGCGGTGCGGGCGCGACCGTGAGCGAAACGAAACTCACGAATCAAGTTCAATTCAATTACCTAGCCAACATAAACACCGCAGTCAGATCGCTGGCCATCCTCAGCGGGTTGAGCGCAGCGTGCGCGGCCAGTAGATGCGTGGCTAGCGGTGCGGGCGCGACCGTGAGCGAAACGAAACTCACGAATCAAGTTCAATTCAATTACCTAGCCAACATAAACACCGCAGTCAGATCGCTGGCCATCCTCAGCGGGTTGAGCGCAGCGTGCGCGGCCAGTAGATGCGTGGCTAGCGGTGCGGGCGCGACCGTGAGCGAAACGAAACTCACGAATCAAGTTCAATTCAATTACCTAGCCAACATAAACACCGCAGTCAGATCGCTGGCCATCCTCAGCGGGTTGAGCGCAGCGTGCGCGGCCAGTAGATGCGTGGCTAGCGGTGCGGGCGCGACCGTGAGCGAAACGAAACTCACGAATCAAGTTCAATTCAATTACCTAGCCAACATAAACACCGCAGTCAGATCGCTGGCCATCCTCAGCGGGTTGAGCGCAGCGTGCGCGGCCAGTAGATGCGTGGCTAGCGGTGCGGGCGCGACCGTGAGCGAAACGAAACTCACGAATCAAGTTCAATTCAATTACCTAGCCAACATAAACACCGCAGTCAGATCGCTGGCCATCCTCAGCGGGTTGAGCGCAGCGTGCGCGGCCAGTAGATGCGTGGCTAGCGGTGCGGGCGCGACCGTGAGCGAAACGAAACTCACGAATCAAGTTCAATTCAATTACCTAGCCAACATAAACACCGCAGTCAGATCGCTGGCCATCCTCAGCGGGTTGAGCGCAGCGTGCGCGGCCAGTAGATGTGTGGCGAGCGGTGCGGGCGCGACCGTGAGCGAAACGAAACTCACGAATCAAGTTCAATTCAATTACCTAGCCAACATAAACACCGCAGTCAGATCGCTGGCCATCCTCAGCGGGTTGAGCGCAGCGTGCGCGGCCAGTAGATGTGTGGCTAGCGGTGCGGGCGCGACCGTGAGCGAAACGAAACTCACGAATCAAGTTCAATTCAATTACCTAGCCAACATAAACACCGCAGTCAGATCGCTGGCCATCCTCAGCGGGTTGAGCGCAGCGTGCGCGGCCAGTAGATGCGTGGCTAGCGGTGCGGGCGCGACCGTGAGCGAAACGAAACTCACGAATCAAGTTCAATTCAATTACCTAGCCAACATAAACACCGCAGTCAGATCGCTGGCCATCCTCAGCGGGTTGAGCGCAGCGTGCGCGGCCAGTAGATGTGTGGCGAGCGGCGTGGGCGCGGGCGCGGTGAGTGCGACGGGGCGGAGCGCCCGCCGCAGCGCCGCGCCGAGCGCCCGCCGCGCGCCGTACCCGCGCCCCGCCGGGTTCAGCGTCACTGCGACCCCGCACCAGGGGGACACGTGCACCTGAATAGGTATTACAAATATTAACAACTCATTGGAAAATAAAGTAGAAGTGAAGTCCCATGTCCCCAAGTGGGGTAAGGGGCTGATGCATTATATATGCGTTTCACTGATCGATTTTCATTGGAAACATTGGAAAATAAGGTGCACTAAGTATTTAGCTTGTTTAGAAAAAAAAAATATGATCGGTTTGGGGTTGAATTAGTTTATAATAATTAATAAAAATCTACTCAAATATATGATTTATCCGGTATAGTAAATGTATCAAATGCTAAAACGTTAATTTTCATAAATTTTATTTGATTGAAATAATTAAAAATACGAAAAATTAATCATAAGGCAGATAATGAACCTGCGTTTTTAACTGACTGTACCACATTTTAAGTATTGAATGCTTTAAAACTAAAAATCTTACTTGTTTTCCATTTAACAACGCAGTAGCCTCCGCATTAGTTTTAACTGCTTGCATAGCGGTTAGTAATGAAGAGAACTGGTGCGACACAGTTGCGAGAGTTTCTGAGGACAATCTGTTGAATTCATCGAAGCATCCCCAGGCACCACTCAAAGCTAATCCTGTCAGCAGTCGGCCCATACACTCGCCGTCCAAAGCCTGTAATGAAGAAACCATTTATAGAATCACAGATATTTTAACTTTTTTTTTAATTGTAAAAAATATTGATTCTTTTGATGAATAGAAAAAGCAAATTCTTAATTCGTCACAATCGTTGATTCGCTTAAAAATTACTCGAATAAATTTTCATTTTTTGACCATTTAGTATAATGTCATTTTCAAATACTAAATACTTAATCACAAATAATGTTTATATATTCATTTTAGAGACATCTAGATTAGGCTCACCTCATCACAGTTGAATATCAGCACAAGTCGACCAAAAAGTCCACCCAAAGCTTTCACAGATTCCGTTTTCCCAGTTCCCGCGGGACCGAATGGATTGCCAATGAAGCCAAAATGAAGGGACTGAAATATTTACATACATTGTTTTATATTATCGGTATTTTATAATAATAAGTTAATTATAATATTAATTTTAAAAAATATTAAATAGAACATAAGGTAAATAATAAACTGAAATTATCTGTAAAAAAAGTAATAAAAATGTCTGTTGAAAGTCCATGTCCATTAAATAATATTTTCGGGAGTTGCCATTTGCTAAAAAGAAGAAGAAGAAGAAGAAGAGAAGTAAATAATATTTTGTAATCTTTGTTCATCTCTTCGTTTTGTTTTTCAAAATTACGTTTTTAGCTTTGTTGTTCTTTGTTAGTATTCACCTTTTCAGCTTGCTCAGTAAATTTGGTGATTTGCGCTAAACAAATTATATTATAAACTACTAATTATTGCAAAAAATACCTGAGTTAATATCAGGAAACATTCTTCAGCTAGCTCAGTGCGTACAAACTGACCAGTCTGGGTGCCGAGGTATTCGTACGAATAAGATATTTCCGCCAAACCCATTCTTGCTACAACCTCTTTGGAATTTATTAGGTAAAACCTGAACAAAAAATAGGTCCATTAGAATACATTCCACTTTTTCTCAATACATACAAAAATTGGTACGGAACGATAATTTGCTCAAGAATTAAAACATTTATGAATTGTCTATATATCAAAAGATAATGAATTCTGTGGAATGATGATTCATATACCAGTTTTTAGTAATTGGGGTCAATAAGGGAAAATGCACCGCAAAAGATAAGTAAGCTCACCGTAACTGCTTCTGCCACAACCAATCTGTAGTTGAAACAACGTTATTTTCCAACAAGGTGTCCACTACAGTCTTATAATAGGCACACTGTAATATGAGTGCTTGTTTCTTATATTTTTCAGCCTCATCTTCGACTTCGGCAGAGGCGTAATTCACGTTTTGTTTTTCAATATTATCTTTTAAGCTACGCAGTTCCTTGTTGGTTATCGCCTTTTCAGCTTGCTCAGTGAATCTGATGTTTTGCGCTAAACACATTATTTGCGTCGGCAGCGAAAATGGATCGTTGTCTCTGATACTGTTTGTACTGATACATTTTATCGTCAGATCTTTTAGTGATGACCGTATTTCATTTTCTAAATTTTTAAGCCAAACCTATAAAATATAAGTAAAGGTAAAAACCTTGTCAAATAGTAATCGGTTTTAAGATCTCAAAAAATTTTAAGATTTCAAAAAAGCCTATTATTTTTAATAGGCTTTTTTTGAAATCTTAAAATGTACTAAATTATATTAATAGAAAAACAATAACCTCAACAGGACAGTCAATATCAACTGGGTGATTTAGTTGAAACGTCTCATCGTAATGGCTACATAAGGTTGTAATAGATAAGCCCCCGGGCCCGAGGCGTACACCAGTAATCCCGGGAAATAGCTTTTTGAGGTGGGTCTGCAAAACGCTCTCTCTACCCGCTGTCCCGGATCGTGCTTGACCAAGCAACTCCAGGAGATCATCATCACTTAAAAAGTATAATCTTGGAAATATAGAACGTTTTTCCTGAAAAAAGAGACTTTTTTGTCAGTTTTGCGTTGCGCTAAGAAACGAAAGTAGAAGGAGAATAAAAAAAATCGGAAAAGAAACGTAACAATCAGCACATTTAAATACACCAATAAAGCAACCAACCTATGACTGAATTATTAAATAGTTACAACATTATACGGGCTAGCCCTACTACATACGTAGTTTTTGCTATAATTTTAGCAAAGACGTATCTTTTGCTGGCCAAGCAGTATTCAAAGTTATTGACTTAGCATAATTACATGCAAACTAGGTAAATATTCTTATAATCGATGTTGCCAAAACTAATACGTATCTTTACCCAATTACCACATAATTCGGATCGAATATATGGTTGTATTGCAATTTGTTCAATAAATGTTAAGGTATTTGTATACAGTATATTATAGTCATAAGTCATTAAGACTGTCCTTGGAACGAGTAGATATACTGGCCACTTACATCGATATACTGATTAAGTGCTGACTGACAAGCGTTCAGTTGGTCAGATATTGTATCCAGCATCGACTGTAGTCTCGTAGACTGTAATAACGCCGAAAGCCGTGGGTCTGCCTCTATGATGCGCGCAACTTGCTTAAAGCCTTGGTCAACCTTGCGAAATTTCACTCCTAATTCACCTTCATCATTGAATAGTATAGGCTCCAGGTATAGCCACCTGAAATTTGAATTGTATTTTAACAAGATAGTACCTATATGACTTCAGTAAGGTGTAGTCCATTTTTCACAATCGATCATACAATTTTTTACCGTATGAAAAGCGTAGAAAACAGTCTGAACAAATAAAAACACCAGTGACAAGGATATCTCGAACTTTCAATCTATATCTAAGTTCACATAAATAAAATGCATGTACACACACACTTTTTGCGGGATAATCTCTATAGCGGCTTATTCGATTTTAATGAGACTATCACTGGAAGATAAACAAGGTTGCGGAATATGATACAGGCAAAAGCCTGAGAATTCTTATATCATAGGGCTGTCATGCATTATAATAGCATCTTATAAACTGTCAACGCAACTTTAAAATAATCATCAACGAAGATAGCCAGTAGATGATAGCGATCTGGACCGGCATCGCCTTTAGTATTTAGTAAATATATTACATATGTAGCCTATAGCACTAAAAGACCACATACATATCAAGCGGTGAAAGAATTTTTGAAATCGGTTCAGGAGTTCTTGGGATTATCGGGTTCAATGAAACGAACACTTCAGATTTATATTATTCGTAAATTGTTATTATTAAAGATACAAAACTGTTTATTGTGTGAGTATAGTCTCTGCGTGTGCGTGTAAGCTTTTTGTAATAACATACAGAGTAACTTTTAAAACCGTATGTTTCTATTGCGTTATTTAATTTTTTTGACTACTATTCTAAATCTCTAATAATAGTTTTTGAAATACTAATTTAACTACAAATTTTTAAGTTAACTTTTTTAAGTAGCCTACCTATCAGTTATATACAAATTATATGTATTAATTTTTAATAACAATTAAAATGGGTTCAGCCGTTCAGGAGTTCGTGCTTTTAGGCGCGAAGAGACAGACAGACAGAGTTACTTGCATATGTAAAATATTAGTACGGTATAATATTGTTTAATAGTGGATTGACAATGATGAGGTTAAAAAAGGAAGGTTTTGTACACAATAAAACTAAGTTACTTTACGCAATGTTTTATTAACAAAGACAGTATATTAACTACATTTAAGTATTTGTGCCTTATTGTATTTAAATGAAATAATATAATGCAGCTGTAAAGCACATTACCTACAGTTTTTATTACATAAATGCAATAGCCTCAATATTTTACAAAAATAATTACTAATTTTCTATAGCTAGTTATAAGGTAGGTAGTAGATGGGTATTTATTAAAATTTTACATATACATATTATGATGTAAGATAAGAAACCGAATGTCTATCTTGTAAAGTAGTTTTTAAGGCAAAATACTTAGAATTATTATATAAGTAATAAACTCAATAATTGTCACTTACAATTGATAAAGAAAAAACCAATGGAAAATAATAACTATGAAACTAAGATTACTCTTTGGATTCAATTGAAAAAAAAAATGGTTGCCTGTAAAGTCGGTTTTACGGGCGAAGATTTTACGTGACAACGTCTTTTTCTCGGTAGAATATTTATGTGCTGCGCGCGCGGCAGACCGCGGGCCTCTCTCTCGTTCGGTGACTCATCGTAACGTTACCGAGCGTTACACTTTTTCATAAGTGACTCCCAGCCGCAACCTAATTTAAGACGTTGTCACGTCAAAAACAATTGTGAGATGTTATACTTATTTTGTTTATTCATTATATAAAGTTTACATTGAAAAAAATATATATTTAACGATACATATTATTATGCCGATAAAATGCATTAATATTTACAAACGTAAGGGATATTTTACATCTAGTAGGTATAGTGTTATGCTTAAAATAATGAATATGTATTCGCAGAAGTACAAAGTACAAACAAACATTAATTTGACTGAATTATACATATACTCAGAAAATACATGTCAAATTATTTTTAAAATTAATTAAACATATTGTTATAGATAGATACATAGCATATTATTCAACAGTCTTATAACTTATAACGTAGTCACACTACACACATGCCATCCCCATTTAATAGTACAATTTATAATGGCACTCATTCAGAGACAAGAATATGTTACAAATGCATGGTTTTTAAATCAGATATTCGTAAAATTAAGTGGTACAAGATCTGTAATTGTCGGATCGTTTTGTTATCTCCGATAAATAGTAATTCATTTGAGAATTTAGTTCTCCTATTTCTTTTTCCAAGACGTTCAGTTGTTCGTTATGATCATTGTAAAGTTCTTCCATATTGGCAAGAAGTTTAAGCTGCATTTGGGTATCACTTGCAAGTTTTGTAGCTCTATTT
The DNA here is from genome assembly GCA_029959065.1 of Colias behrii. Lineage (NCBI taxonomy): Eukaryota > Metazoa > Arthropoda > Insecta > Lepidoptera > Pieridae > Colias > Colias behrii. The sequence continues at coordinate 5,637,505 of JARWMC010000005.1, read as the reverse complement.
AGTAGTAATTGAGCACGTTCCCGCGAATTTGAAGTTTGGTTAGCCCTTTCAGCAAGAGACATATTTGTTGTTTTAAAATCTTGTCGTAACTGTCTAGCCTTCTGTTCAGCTGCTTCTGCTATATTCACAACGTCATTGGCCTCTTGTTTTACTTGGTCTGCATCACTTTCAATTTTAAGAATATTCTTTTGTAAATCTGATAAGCGTGATCTCAAGCCTTCTACTTCATCCATAGTTTCATTAGCTTTTTTCTGAGCTTGCTCGGTCTCTAGAGCGATTGGTTGAAGATCACCCTTGGCAGCTGCAATGTCATTATTTGCTCTCTCGATAGCATTTTCTGCTGCATCTTGTGCCGCTTGAGCTTCATCCAGAGCTTCAAGAACTTTATTTGCCATCTCCAATGTAAGATTTGCAGATTTATTTACGATAGTCGCATTTTGTTTGAGTGCCTTTGCTTTATCAAGATCTGGTTTAGTTTCTGTTATAATATTTTCGATGTTGGTTAGCTGTGACACGGTGGAATTAATCCTTTGTGACAGCTCTGTAATTTCCTTGGGTTCTATACGAATCGACAAATTAAGAATTTCATTTGCAAGAGTTCTCACATCTGCAGGGGTATAAGACGTGTTGGATAAAAATTCTTTCAATTCTGCAGTCAATACTTTACTATCGTTTGTCACTTTTTCTGCGGATGACTTAAATTCATTAGATTTATTTGATAAATCTTTAGCTCTTGATCGTACTAAAACCGTATCTTGTTTTACTTGTGTCACAGACCTAAACAAATCTTCAGCACTCAATTCATGTTCTTTTATTCTATGTTCAGTTTTATTAGCAAAATCTAGAGCTTGTTCAGCTTTTGTAATAGCTCCTTGATCACAAGATATGCCACCACATTTTCCACATCCAGCACCACCACAAATATCGCACGTGTCGCTGTCTTGTCCACACATTTTTTCATTAATTTTGGGTAATTCAGAATCTAATTGCGACATTACCTCTATAAGGTCATTCAATTTTTTATCATTCTCATTTTGTGTATTATTAAAGTTAGTATATTGCATCTCAATAAGCCTGTCTGTATTTTTAATCTGTCTGTCAGTATTAGCAATTATCGTTTGCACACTTTCAGCATCATCTGCAGCTTTAACTGCTCTTTGTTTTGCCTCGCGAGTTAAATTTAGAGCACCCTCAAGGTTCGCTTCTTGTAATTTGGTTGCATTATTTCCTAATTCAAGAGTTTTCGACTTAAGATGCTCTATGGAAGATCTTAAACCATCTAAAGTTACATTCCCTAAGTTGATTTTAGATGTTATTGCATTGAGATTATCATTACTTTCTTTTATTTTTTTGTCAGCTTCATTAAGATGGTCTTGTAAACTTGATATATTGGAAACGAGTTCTATAACGGTGGCTTGTCCTAACTTAGCACTTTGAAGAGAATTCTCAACTTCAGTTAATTTCTTTGTCATTTCTTCAAAGTCCCTTGTATACGCACCCGTAGCGCCAACTACTTTAATTTTACTGGCATTGCCAATTGCATACTCCGTTTGAATTCTTAAGTTGTTTATTAATTGATCCCAGTTATCAAAGCATTCCCCACAAGCATAGCATTCGGGAGCTTCACCAAGATAACCTCGTGCACACATATCACATTTATAACCACCAATACCAGGTTTGCAAAGGCACGAGCCATTTTCACGCATACATTGAGGCGATACAGAACCATATAAATCACAATCGCATTCATAACATTCAATATTTGGATCACCCCAATGATTTTCTTGACATTGGTCACACTGCCTCCCACCATGACCTGGTTTACAATCACATTTTCCTATATATGGATTACACTGTGGAGATAAGGAACCTATCGGATCACATTCACATGGATCGCAGCCAGTGCCCAGAGCAATTCTCCAATGGTTTTCTGTACATTGGTCGCAATTTATTCCCATTACATTATTAAAGCAGGGACATTGTCCTGTACTACGATCACAATTACCTTGTGTGAAATTAGTTCCTAATACTGAACAATTACATTTGAAACAAGATTGTTCTAAAGCATCTCCGAAGTAACCTTTCTCACACACTTCACAATGATCTCCTGAAGTATGATGTAAGCACTGCAAGCATTTTCCGGTATAGGGATCGCAATTACCTGGTTTTGTTATATCTATATTATCATTACAGTCACATTTCTCACATGTGCCTTTTATTGGGTCTCCGTAATAGTTATCAGCGCACACGTCACAAAGTAAACCTGCATATCCTTCTTTACAATCGCACACTACGTCTTTTGTTTCAGGATCTAACTCGCATCTATCAGCATGACTGCTTTTGTTTGGATCTCCCATAACACCAGGACAAGGACAGAGACGACAAGGAATATCAATTCCTAAACGAGGATCACCATAATATCCTTCTATACATCTTTCACAACGGTGGCCTTCGGTATGATCGTGACATTCCTTACATGCACCGGTTTTGTCATCACATTCAACAGCATGGCCATTACAATCACATTGTTGACAGTTAGGGAAGTTAAAGTAACCTGGTTGACATAAGTCACAAGCTCTGCCGTATGTATTAGCTCTGCATTTACATTGCCCACTAGTAGCATCACAAAAGTTATCAAGAGAACCTATACTGTTACAGTCGCAACGCTTGCAACCAAATTTACTAAAACCATAAGTTCCTGGAGCACAACGATCGCATCTTGCTCCAACAATGTTTTCTACACATTGACAATATCCAGTATATCTATCACATTGGTGACTTTTTGAACCAGAAGGATCGCATTGACAAGATTCAGACCCATTTCTTATGTAGAAACCTATACTAGCATGGTAATTTTTACAAATTTCAGGCACATTATCTCTATTTAAATCGTAATAATATTGATCGCCACAGTTGTATCGATCAAATTCGTCTCTGGCTGCACTATTATTGGCTAAGAATGGCAAATCATCAAAAGAAGGAATCAGAACAATAGAATCAATTAATATCGATGCTCGAGTATTCGATGTCTGACCATCCTGTCTCCCAAAATATATGCGAACTTCTGTTTCTTTGTTTTTTTCTAAACATATCGGTGGCCGAACTAAAACGCTTCGTTGATTTGCTGGTAATACAGTATAAATTTTATCATCTTCAGGACGAACATTAGCACATGGTGAATCGGGATCAATAGGTGAAGGTCGTTTCACAAGTATAGTAGCTTCTTGCCAATTAACTGCAGATTGTGGCTCATATCTTATAAGTACGTTATAATTCATACTTGTTTTTAAATTATTTATAACAAAAACTAAAGTACTACTTTCAGGTAATTTCATAAAACCGGGGCCAGTCCAGGTTTCCTTTCTACCATCAGGGAAATTTTCGCGTATAACAACGTGGCAAAGCTGGCTTTGTATAGCGTTATCATCGATTTGTGAATCGCACTCACTAGATTCTGCCTCCAATACTATAGAATCTAAGGCACCCACGAAGAAGTTTTGTATAGGTTGATCACACCGACGACCTGTTACGTTGGGGCGACATTTACACTGACCAGTTATTACGTCACAATCGCGGTCTATAGATCCACCAACATCACAATCACAGGGCGAGCATCCATCGTCACTATCCGATAAACCATAAAATTCAGGTAAACATTGATCACAATTTCTACCGGTAACATGTCGTTTACAGAAGCAATTACCAGTGGCTGCATCGCATCCTCTCTCATTAATTGTACCTAATCTATCACATGTACATAATTCGCAACCCTCAAGATTTTGCGGATCGAAGTTCCAATATCCATCTTTACATCTATCGCAGCGAGCTCCATCAACATTAGCTTTGCATAAGCACCTTCCGGCGGTTTTATTGTTAGCAAAATCAGTTTCGTCATCACAAAGAATTTCTTTATCTGTTGTTCCTTCTGGGTCACAATCACACGACTTACATACGTCAGGGCTTTGAATATCAAGCGTTGGATCACGATAGAAGGTTGGTTTACATCGTTCACAGTTTACACCCATAGTATTATGTTGACAATTGTCGCACACTCCACCACTTATTTTACCAGTTTTATTATAAACTGCTGGGTCAAAATGACACGTCGTAGCATGATTATTACAAGTACATCTTTTACAAGCATTTGAAGTTTTGCCTACAGCAGGTTGCCATGGTAAATCATTATAAAAATCCTCACAATATTCGCAATTTAATCCTCGAGTATTATGTGTACATTCACAGCGTCCATGGACCATATTATTTTTTGACTCGACACCTGGCATTGGCAGGCATCTTGATGCGTGACCATAACAAGAGCAAGATCCACGAACTGTCATTTCATAAATAGAGTAATAGTACTTTTCTTGAAGTTCAGCTCTATTATCGAGTAAATCGTCACCGAGTGTATGTAGCTTTGTAAAATTAATTCGTAAGTTAGTCATTCGAAGTAAATTTTGCACTTCTTCTGAATACGGATTCGTAACATTTATGTTTGGAGGTAATACTCTAAATATCACTTCACCCTCCGTGGATGGTGCGACACCTGAATAACGTGATTCACAAACAACTTCAGTTAAGCTTCGCTGTGTATGTTTCGGTACAGAAGGGAAAGCTTCGTCGCAATTATGTGCAAAGTATCTATAAACTCGCCATGTTTTGCCAAAGTCGAAAGACCTCTCCACTAACATAGCCTTAGGGCGAAAGGTTTTGAACTGTATTATTAAATGGGTAAGATGGAATTCCGCTTCCATATCGAGTTGTATCGTAACATTTTCTTTTCCATTTTCGGATTGCCACCATGACTTCGTGCGTGTGCCGGGATAATACTTGTAAATTATATTCTGTATGCGATGGTTAAGATATGGATTGTTTGCAGTATTATTCGTCGATTCACACCAAAAGCATTTCTTTCGTTCTTCGAGATGGGATACAATGCAATATCTCTCGCGGCCGTAAGCACCACAAGTCGACGAGGCCGAAAGCCTTGCCTCTCGACCGATTAGTAAGTTTCCAGTGGCGGGGTAACAGGAACTGAGTTCACAGGCACGGTCTAACAAGCGAGGATCGGCACGTTGCCTATCGCGATCTCTATTGTATACCGCGCTCCCGATGTTGATAAGCGCGGAAAAGATAAAAAAGGCGGCGTATCGAGCCATCGCGCGCACCGGCTCTCCGCGCGCCTCTTGCTGCACTGCCTGTCCAGTTAGTCGCCTGCCTTCGCTACTCTCGCGCCGCCCGCATCCCGCCCTCCCCCGCCTCATGACTCGCACTCGTAAGCTCTGCTTTGTTACGCGATCAGGGCCGTACTTAACAACAAATAGATAATCATTAATGTTATTCCATTGACTGGATTTTGTTTAAGAATATAGACTAGATTAATTTTTCTTGTTTGTTGTATAAAATGAATATGTGAAGAAAATGTTTGCTTACATAATAATGGATAATAGGAGCTTCTACATATTAAAAAAAGGTTCCATTATAGATTATAATATATTCCTATAATTTTTTTAACACTCCGTTTTTATATTTAGGTACAGTTTAGATAAATAGTAAACGAACCTACAGATATGCATATATTGTAATTTAAATTTGTTAAGAGAGTATTTCATTCTAGATAAGCTCGCCTACAATCCGGCCCTGACCGAGGCGTCGACCGCTCCTGCTTTCGTGTTCGCTCGTGCCGTTCTCCGAATCGGGCATCACCAGGCAACCAAAATAACGACACGTTTTGGGATGCGTTTTTTGTTTTGGTCATTATTACCGCACGTTGTAGGGCTTTCGCTATTTTAATGGCGAGAACGGGTCCCTTGCATTATTTAAGTGTGTTGTATTTTTAAGATGTTATAGCTTAAACCCGAATATTTATTCTAATGTATTTTATCCATTCTTATAACTTCACAAATACATAACGGTAATATTTTTTACGCGTCTTTGTAAAATATTAGTTCAAGCAATTCGATGACGTTTATTATTATTTAAATAAAATATTTAACAATACTGGGCAGAGTTGAGTGACTGTGATATTCAAGCCGCCAGCCGCTCTTCCGTTCCCGCATCCGTTTTAGATAATACATTCGCGATCTGACCGAAACTAATTGAGGGATGATGTGTGATTAATTTATAAAAACATTGCCTAAATTACATAGTTATTTTTTCATTTAATTATATGAGAATGTTTACATTTTTTATAATTTGGTACACAGTGCGCAAAATGTCCAAAATATGTAGATCATTCCTTTTTCGTCATTAAATAATTAAAAAAAAAACATATTATAGCTAACAATAACAGTCACAGGTATATGCTTACTTGCTAAACGAAGTGTATGATTGCTCACGACTCATACATTTAACATTAATGAGTGAACATTCATGTTCCTATTAACTGCAATATCTCAAGTGTAAAACAGAAAACTGTACGCACAGAATAAAAATAGGCCACCATACCCTAAGGCAGTTTTGCAAAGTAATTACCTACGTCATTTTAATTATTATTCGCTAAGTAACATCAAATACGAAAAAAAATTTTTTTTTGGTTACCTTCATAGAAACCAAAAAATGGGTTAATCTATCCGTTTTTAAATGAATTTATTATAGAGTCAAGTCCTGTAGAATGCCTATACGCATGAACGATAATAATAATTGAAGTATAACTGAGTACCTACTTAGTGGGTCATCTTCATTTTAACTTTACAATTTCAGCGGCCCCTCTAAACTAAAATAGATAACTTATTACGGTTTCCACAGTTCTGGTGATAACCTCTTATCTACGCCGAACCTACTACAATCGAATTAAAAATAAAACTATTTGGTTTAGACCTTATTAACTATTTTTTATTTATCACGTAGGTATATAATTCAGTCGGTCAATACGGCGCCGCAAATCCCCTCCCCCTCTTCCAAATCGACCCCAGGTTCTATGAAATTTATAAACCTATAGGGCTATAGAAAAACTTTAGATATTATGTTATTTGTTTTTGCGTTTACAAATTACACGTTATTAAAATGGCTCGCGAACAGTTATAGACTTTCCCCATTCTTACTCTTATTTTAATATGTAATTATCGTATAGTTAACTAATAATAATTTAGTTAACATTTTCAGCTGGCTTTAAATAGGAACAGGTTCTCAATTCGTCTATATGTGTGTCTTTTTTTTTTGGTTTGTTTTTCAGATCTTTCGACTGGGTCAACCGATTTTGATGATTCTATTTTATTTGATAGCTGGTGCCTTCCGTTTGGTCTTATTATTAAATAACAAAAGTAACGATTAAAAAAAATACATCCAAAATACAATGTTCTTAAAATATGTCATCGACACTTTGAATGAACGCTTTCGTTTTGATAAGGATACTTTTAAATGGCGGTTATGGTGTCAAAGTTCATGAGATAAGAGTCGAAGTCCCAATCTTCTTCACATATTTATTATCTACCAACATCTTGGTCACAGTTTTTGGTACAAACTGTCATCAAATCTCAATTATTGTTATGACAACACATAATTATTTAAGCAACAGTCTCGTATTGTTATTATTTATGCGTCATCATTCATCAATGTAAAAACTGCAAACTCTACATAATTTGTAGAGAAATAGACACTATTTCTACGAACCTAATTTATGCGATCGTAACTTGTTTTACCCAACAGCGTACGAAGAAAAGAAGGGTTATATTTTTTGTTATTTTAATTTTGAATTCGAAGATTCACATTTAATAATTTAAATTAGGTACCTAGCTACCTCTTGGCGGTATGTAGGTACAATAGGCCCGTGGCTTCTCTCATATTATGCATTTTATACCGTTACAGCAGTTTTCTACTAAATTTATTCAGTCCAACCAAGTTTTTTTGGCACAAAGGATCCTGTGTCCAATACCAAAGTATCTATTGAAGAAGCGAAAAACATACGATTCTATAGTATTATTTTATTAGATTGGGGGGTTCCCCAATATTATAGTCGTGCGGCGCGGCGGTGAGAGATTTATTATGAACTAGCTTCCGCCCACGACTTTGTACGTGCATCCCCGTTTTTCCCCGTTCCCGCAAGTATTTCGGGAAATCCTTTCTTAGCGGATGCCTACGTCCTAACATCTACCTGCATGCCAAATTTCAGCCCGATACGTCCAGTGGTTTGGGCTGTGCGTTGATAGATCACTACATCAGTCACCTTTGAGTTTTATATATAGTATATATATAGATATATAGATTGTTATAGAGTAGAACATTGTACAAGAACTAACTTTTTTATCCCAGAATTAATTGAATATTTACTATATCTATTAGAGTAGGAAATTTGTTTATTTATAAAAATACCACGCTTAGAGATATTATAAAACCTAATGCGAATTTTACGCGCAACAAACACCACAAACTACAGAGACGGAAATCGTTAAAATATGTTTCAACTTTCAGCCCGGTTCATAGCGGCTAAATATGAATTTATGATAAACTTATTACAGTCCACGGATTTTACTGCAGGGACAAAGATTTACAAGATGATTTATATGAACTTATTTAATTTTTATTAAATTTAATAAATTACTCACATTTGAGTGAAAGTTTTAGTACAACAACCATGTACGGAACCATTTATGGTAAGTTTGTACATAATTATGTATTACGCATAGTGTAGTGATCTAATAATATAAAAAATGCAAACATGTTTTTTGTTACTTATTTTTTGAGTATGAATTGTTGTACCATCACGAAAACATAATCCTATCTATTCGTCCCTATTCTAATATAATAAACGCCTTTGAAATGAATACGTGATTAACGAAGATTATCTGTCTTTTTTGGGATTTCCAGAAACTGTGAACTTTTACAATGTTTTTATATAAAATCACCTGTTTAGTCTGAGTATTTCTATTTTACGGAAAACGATTAAAAGCGGTATATTTAGCTCACCGGCTCTAGATGGCATGTGATAGTTCAGTGCCCCCGGCTTATCGGGATAACTTTACAGTTTCATCCTGTAAGCCCGCTGTTACATCAGTCACAACGGTGACACACATTACCTATTTATGTTAACTATTACGTCATATTACTTCGATGGCGCAGCACTGGAATGTACCTACTTGTTTTGAAGACATCCAGAATAATAAGAATGTTGTAAATTATACAAACATAAATATGTCAATTATTAAATCTATACATCACTGGGTAAAATAACAACCCAATTAAAGTTCACAGTGAATATTTACCTATGGAAAGTAGGAAAAGCGATAGAAAAATACAGTTCCGTGCTATACATATAAAAAGTCGACAAACACTTTCTGGATAGGTACTTATAAAAATTCCTTAGAAATTATTTAAGTGTAGGTAGTTATGTATTTAAAATATATATTCATAAAAAAAAAAATATTTACTCCTGCTTATATTGCTTCACTATCAAATAAAGTATCAAATATGATCCACTACCTCTCAATCTACACTAATATTATAAAGAGGAAAACTTTGTTTGTTTGTTTGATTGTAATGAATAGGCTCATAAACTACTGGACCGATTTTAAAAATTCTTTCGCCATTCGAAAGCTACATTATCCACGAGAAATATAGGCTATATATCATCATGCTAAGACCAACAGGAGCGGAGTAATGCGGGTGAAACCGCGCGGCACAGCTAGTATAGACTATACTTTTCTATTACTATACTGTATAGTGTACTGTAACATTACTTTCGAAAGTCTATTTAAAAACATTTAACCAAACTTAGTGATGTTTATTGACTTATTTTCAGACACAATACGAGCTGTAAGAGCATTCTAAGTACAAAGCGATGTCATCTGGCAGACACATGTCCCGCTCCAGCGCAAATCCTAGACGCTTCGGTATTTTGGACAAATTCACACGAACACAATATGTTAACATTTTAAGTGTTCACTTGTATGGTAGTAGTAGTGATTCGCCGGTTCTGGAACACGGATTCAGGTACATTCGCCGGTTCACGCGCACGGGTGCTGGCACATTCACAGCTTCACCCGCAAATCAGTGGCACCCCATCCTAAAAAAAAAAAAAAAAAAAAAAAAAAAAAAAAAAAAAAAAAAGTTTGGACTCTTTTCCCACTAAAGCGGCCACGCTGAGTCGATAGCACTCACTCCCGAAGCGATAGGATGCACGGTTTCGGAGATGTGCAGATCGATTAACTCTTATCTAATTGATATCCGGTGGGTCATTAGCGTCCCATGGTTCACCTTTTCCTATTAGCTAATTACACCGTCCGGCGTTCTTATGTATTACTCATTGTGCACCTCGCTTATCACTGCTTTTGTATTAAACTTCTTTGTTATGACCTACCTCACTATTCTAACCAAACGATGTATTATTATATTCAAGAAAAAATACGTCTAAAATCCTATAACTATATTTATATATTATCGTACTATATTATCATAATTGTTGCTTTTTTAAAAAGCGATTCGCTTCTGGCGTTGTTTATCAAAGTCTAACCTAACCTAACCTAATTGTTGCTTTTTTAAAAAGCGATTCGCTTCTGGCGTTGTTTATCAAAATCTAACCTAACCTAACCTAACCCAATTATTTTTCCGGGTAATCTGATGTATCGAACTTTGTTACGAGCTACCTCGCTATTCTGAATCATCAATAAAACACATTCATTTTACTGCCATTTTTATTTCCAAAATGTTGTTATTGATGAACATTTGAATTGTAGCCTTATCTACTTATAAAATAGGAGCGAAACATCTCATCCACTAAAATATCGTTGTACAGTGTGTTCCCTGTAAATATGCTCGTAAAACTATGCATTGAATATCCCTGAAACTTATATAGCAAATACATTAAGCAATATTCTCCACAAACTGAAGTCCAATCATTCTGAATCCTATCAACATTCCAGTCCCATCTCTTACAATTCCTTTTCAAAAACTGGAGATGATATCGCTCAGGTGTTCGTCCATATGAATCAAAATATTGACCGATGCCATTCGTATCGATATGTACAGCTACCCAGTGTGAACCCGGTTTATCATCCGCATCCAAATTGCATATTATATACGTTGGTACATGGGTATACATAGGCAGTCTATTAGCAGCATAAACATTATTTTCTAGACTGGGATGAATCTTTTTCATATGTTTTTGTAATTCTAGTGTATCCATGATATTACTGTTATTAGCAGATTATTACAGTACCAATCTATTCAATGGTTGTCATAGGAATGTTCAATTATAGTGTTTTGTATAAGATTAAATAGGAAGTTTGTAATGAAATAAAAAATAGTAAATTGCATACAATTTGTTTTATTTAATTTTATAATGTTTCCTTTAGTTACATATACACAAAATGCATTAAGCATAACACATAAATCTAAAATATAACACACATTATAACCTTAACTACTATAGTCTACAGTAACATTTCTATTTTTATCTATTTCAATAATATTATCAAACTCAGCATAAACAATACAGTTAATTGTTTGTGTTAGTGAGGATTCAAATCGTACTTCTAATCTTACACTACCATGCTTTATGAGATTCCAATGAGCTGATGAGTTAGCTGATAAATCAGGAGTTAAATCAAATGCTAAAAGACAGTAGCCTTTGGCATACTGTTCACGAGAGATTGCATTTCCTTCATTAAGAAAGTGAATACCAGTCCCCGAGAATAGAGTATGATATGCCGATGTGAATATATTATTATTAAAAGATGGTTGCAAAGCTTTTGAAGGTATTTGTTGACCATCAATATATAAGCTGAAAGAGTTAATACCATAGTTTTCAAAGTTAAATGGATTTTTAGTAAGTGAACCATTAAATGCGGAATTGTTCACAAATCAAATAATACATCTTTTGGGTACCTGTCCCAAGAATATATTATCAAGAGTTTTTCCTTGAACACCTGATGGAATTGTTAAAACTTTAACTTCAGCACGAGTAATAGGATATTTAGCAGTTGTAGAAGCTAAAACTTTCTGATGTGCGAGTAATACACTTGGATTAATTCGTGCTCTTCGAACAATAAGAGTTGCATCCGTAATGCAAACTTTAAACTTTTCATCATTTGACCCAGCAATTAAATTAAAACTCTCTCTTGACCGAACTAATTTTACACTCATTTCAACACCATTAATTAAAAATTTATCTTGATTGAAAATGTCACCATGAAGATGACCAATCATTTCTATTTCCCGGCTTTCATTAACTAATTCCTGTCTTTTAGCAAATCCTGTGTTTTTACCATCTGTGGAATCCATTTTGCCTGCTGTATCATCATACCAAAGACTACAAGTAAGATGAGATTGTTTAGCAGCAGGAGCATAGTTTAAAAGGGTTTCCATGTATGCTCGATAGGCATAGGTATTATTAGGTGGTGATACAAGTTTTTGGTTTAAATAAACATCGAGTTGACTAAAAAGTGAATGCATCCAATTATTTACAGGTGCTACTACTGTAGCTGATAACAAGTTTGTTGAATCTTGATTTAATACTTTTGCCTTTATGTGGAGTAATGTATGAGACAAATCTATGTAGTCATCGCCTGTTCCAGGAACTTGAAACTCGATAGGTCCATCATCAGCAAGAGATGAAATTGGTTTATAGTGAATCCACAATCCATTTTCAATGCTTGTTTGTGTGGACGGTAATGCAAACAAATCTAATTCTGACTTAACGCACTCACAAGAATGATTATGAAGGAAAGACATACTTAATTTGAAAATATATCTTTGATGTTTTTTGGTTTTAGACCAAGTTTTTTCGTAGCTTTCACTTTAGCTGTTAGTGGTGGAATGAACGAGGCCAATCGTTTTCTTTTAGTTATATACCCAGATCCTGTCATGTTTAATCGATCAATTTTGTTATCAGCCTTTCGTTTTAAGTTCGTACTAACTTGCTTTAGACGATCTTTTATTGAGGCTTCCATAGGACGGGCTTGAATCATATCCGATAAAAGTCCTACTCCAGCGTTTAATGCCTCCTTACCAACCACTCGAGCACCACTTGAAAGTAAAGGTAAAACTGATCTAAATAACCCTCCTAAGAAGCTCCCAATACCATGACCGCGTTGGTATGGTGAACCCTTATAAATTACTCCAACTCCTGATCCAGCTTGATGTGAATAATAATTTTCATATGGACATTTATGATGATCATGAGGAGAATACATTATTATAATTTGCGGAAATGTAGTTTAATACACACGGTCCCAAACTGGAATGGTATTTTTTGTCCTGCGCTCGATCTTATATCCATTTCCAGCGTATCGAACTCTCTTCGCATAACAGGTAAGTAGTGAGGTGGAGAGAAAACGTGCATTTTATACGCACCATAAATGTATTTTGAAGGATCTAATGAAATGACTCTTAATAGCGGAGTCATAACATCACCCACAATCTGAGGATCAATTATGTCGCAATATAGAAATAGTTGAGATGGTAACCCTAAATGTAAATTAGCAGGACACTTCCCAAAATTTCTGTCTAGGAGATTTGTATTTGGTTCATAACCTAGTTGTAAACTTAATTTGGGTGATAATGTTACGGATGTTATATTTTTATCCAAAACAGAAACAGACACAAATTTTGTTATTTCATCATAACGAAATTTCAAGTTCTCTCCGATACCATTTAATGCTCTCAAAATATGTTCAACGTTATCGTAGTTGGTAGCGGGAATATGTTTTTTGTAGTACACTGTTGATGGTTTATCTTCATTAGGAATTAACATGGTTTTTGTGATGTATACAACATTTTCATGATCTTGAACAGTAAACATTGTGCATGGATATTGAAACTCGACAACTCCAACCAACCATTCACCTTCTAATTTCATAGCTTTTGGTAATCGAATTTTAACATACAGAATTAATAGTAAAGCACTTCAATCAGGGCAATATTTTGTAACACCGGAATCGTTTTTAAATTCACTAAAAATCGATATCTTATTTTTGATAAATGAATGTATTCAACAACATACAATTTTAAAAATAAACTTCATATTGCATGCTGATTTCATACAACAAACTAAAGATATTAAAAATACGTTTGATTTTCAAACGTTTAATTACATCATTTGTCAGGGAGATGACTTAAATATTTTTTATTCATCATTAATAGACACTGTAGTTGGTAAAATTTGTCAATTTGAAAAAAAAGATAGTGGTTGGAGTCTTAATCAAATTAAATACATAGATATGAATGTTAACAAATTCAACCCCCTACGTGGTAGTTCATATATCGACCTTCCTCAAGATATTAAATCAAAAAAAGCTGTAATCAATGTTAAAAATAATGATAATATGTGTTTTAAATGGGCATTACTCTCTGGTTTATATCCTGTATGTAAAAGTGTAGATCGGGTAGCATCTTACGCAATTCATGGAAATAAACTAAAATTTACTGGTATTTCTTTTCCGGTTAAAATTGCAGATATATCAAAAGTAGAGAAATTAAACAATATTAGTATTAATGTTTTTGGCCTAGAATATAATAAAGAAAAAAAGTGTAATTCTGTTGTAGGTCCTTTATATTTAACAAAATGTCGTACACCTAATCATATTAACCTACTATATATATCGAATGGTACTAACAATCATTACTGTTATATTAAAAACTTATCGCGATTAGTTAGTTCACAAATATCAAGTCATCATCATGCAGTTTATATATGTGATTCATGTTTACTTCATTTCCCATCAGAGGAAAGACTTAATAACCATCAACAATATGATTGCGCTCACATTTGTACGGAATTACCAAACGGCAAGGATTCCAAATTGAATTGGTTTGGTAAAGCAACCTCAAATAATAAATTAAAATTTGATAAATTCGCGAAAAAGTTGGAAATGCCCTTTGTGGTTTATGCAGACTTTGAGGCATTTTTGAACCCGATAGAATCATGTAGTAACGATCCATCCAAGCCTAGTACAATTAATATTCAAAAACATGAAGTGTATAGTTTTGGTTATTACATTAAATGTTCATATGATAACAGATTATCAAAATATGAGACGTATAGTGGGCCAAACTGTGCACAAGTGTTTATGAATCGCCTTTGCGAAGATGTGAAAACAATAGTTAAAAAAAATAGTTTCCAAAAATGTCCCGTTCCATTATCAGATGAAGATAAAATTAAAATTTCAAATTCAAACATGTGTCATATTTGTGAAACTGAGTTAAATGGAGATCCTTTTAACGATTTTGATTGGTACACTGGTAGTTTTAGAGGTGTTGCACATCAAGTGTGTAGTACTAAGTACAGAACCCCTCGTCATATTCCAATATTTTTACATAACCTCAGTCACTACGATGCTCATTTCATTGTCCATGCATTAAACCTCTATGATGGCAAAGTTGAAGTTATTCCGCAAAATAAAGAACGATACATATCATTTTCAAAACAGTTAACAATAAATAATAATCAATCAGTAAGTTTAAGATTTGTAGATTCATTGAAATTTTTATCGTGTAGTTTAGATCAACTAGCTAAAAATCTTAATGATGATCAGTTTACAGAACTAAAAAGGAACTATCCTAATAATGAAGATTTTTCACTTTTAAGACGGAAAGGTATTTATCCTTATGAATTTATGTGTAATAGTGATTGCTTGAAACATCCATCACTTCCTGATCAACACCATTTTTATAGTTCACTCACAGATACAAATATTTCAAATGATGATTATAATCATGCAAAAGATATTTGGCAACATTTTAAGTGTAGTAGTATGTCCGATTATTCCGATTTATATTTAAAAACTGATGTTTTACTTTTGACTGATGTATTCGAAAACTTTAGAAAGCTTTGTATTAAAACTTATGGATTAGATCCTGCTCATTACTATACTGCCCCAGGTTTAAGTTGGGATGCAATGTTAAAATTTACCAAAATAGAATTAGAATTGTTAACGGACTATGACAAAATTGCTTTTTTTAAAGCTGGTATTAGAGGGGGTGTATCTCAGTGTAGCAATCGTTTTGCTAGAGCAAATAATAAATTCATGGAGGATTATGATAGTGAAAAACCTAATTCATATCTAACATATTTTGATGCGAATAATTTATATGGTTGGGCAATGTCTCAATCTCTTCCTGTTGGCGGTTTCGAATGGATAGATTCTAATACAGATTATAATGTGCCGGATAACTCTGATTTCGGTTATGTTTTAGAAGTTGATTTGGAATATCCTGATGAACTTCATAATTTGCATTCTGACTTTCCGTTATGTCCTGAAAACATATGTGTGGGTAATACTAATGAAACTAAATTAGTTCCTAATTTAAATAATAAAAATAAATACATCATTCACTACAGGAATTTAAAACAATGCATTGAAATGGGAATGAAATTAATTAAAGTACATAGAATTTTAAAATTTAAACAGAGTTCTTGGTTAAAGAAATACATAGACTTAAATACTACTTTGAGAACGTTAGCTACATCAAACTTCGAAAAAGACTTTTTTAAATTAATGAATAATTCTGTCTTCGGTAAGACTATGGAAAAT
This sequence comes from Colias behrii, assembly GCA_029959065.1. NCBI lineage: Eukaryota > Metazoa > Arthropoda > Insecta > Lepidoptera > Pieridae > Colias > Colias behrii. The sequence goes on along the minus strand of JARWMC010000005.1, from coordinate 5,621,042 downwards.
ATTGAAAAAAGAGTAAACGTTAAACTACTAACTCACTGGGATAATCGTGGTAAAGTTTTAGGTGCTCAGGATTGGATTGCAAAACCAGAGTTCCATAGTTTATCAATATTTTCAGAACATTTAGTTGCAATACAATTACGTAAAACAAAATTAATTTATGATAAGCCGATTTATTTAGGATTTTGTATTTTAGATATATCTAAGACCCTTATGTATGAATTTCATTACAACTACATGATTAAAAAGTTTCATAATAAAATTAAGTTATTGTACACCGATACCGATAGTTTGATATATCAAATTTTTACAGACAATTTTTATGAGGATATAAAACCAGATCTACCTCACTATTTCGATACATCAGATTACCCGGAAAATAATATTTACGGATATCCAAAAATAAATAAAAAAAAGTTAGGTTTTTTTAAAGATGAGAATAATGGTAAAGTATTGAAGGAATTTGTAGGGTTGCGATCAAAAATGTATGCCTTAGAAATAGAAGATAAATTTATAGCAAAGGCAAAAGGGGTTAACAAAAGTGTTACCAAAAAAATGAATATGGAAAATTACAAATCGTGTTTGTTTAATAAAAATGTATTATATTGTAGTATGCTTCGATTTAAGTCAATCAAACACACTATTTTTACACAAAAAATAAATAAAACATCTTTATCATATAATGATACCAAACGATGTATTATGAACAACAACATTGATACATTGGCTTGGGGACATTATAAATTACGCTAAGTGACTTTTTACTATTATTTCTGTGTGTATATACAAATTACGCTAAGTGACTTTTTACTATTATTTCTGTGTGTGTATACAAAATTTGTACTGATTGTAAAAAAAATTATGATATTGCTATAATGTTATATAATAGTTTATTAATAGTTTTATAATAGTTTAGTATTGTTTGATTGTAAATAATGTTAAATAATTGTAGTTTTTATTTGTGTACTTAAATTTGATGTTGAGGTGATTGTGAAATTCTGATAAGTACTAATTGTGTTAGAAATAGTAAACAGATCATTTATTTTTAGCAATATAATATATATATTAAATTTTTACACCAACATTTTCATTTTTTATTTCATCCCTTTAAACTCTAGACGTGTGAAATGTTTCACTTTATCCATCCGTTTACTGCTATTGTGGCCGGACCAAGTGGATGTGGGAAGTCAAATTTTGTAACAAATTTCATAAAATCAGTTAAGGAAATATGTAATTGTGATTTTAATCATATCACATGGTGCTTTGATGAAATGCAACCTTTATATAATTTACCAAATGTTAACTATCATCAAGGAATTCCAAATCTTAATATGTTTGATGGTGAAAACCCACACCTTATTATTATTGATGATCTAATGAGAGAGTCTGATGGAAGAATTGTGGATATATTTACAAAAGGCAGTCATCACCGGAACCTTAGTGTATTTTATTTAACACAAAATTTATTTCATCAAGGTAAAGGTCAAAGAGACATTTCTTTAAACTCAAGTTATATAATTTATTTTAAAAACCCTCGAGATAAAACTCAAATAAGATATTTAGCACGACAAGTGTCACCAGATAACACAAAATTCATTGAAGACGCCTACAGGGATGCAACTTTAGAAGCACATGGATATTTAATGGTAGATTTAAAACAGAATACAAATGATTTTTGTCGTATCAAGACAAATGTATTCCCATTTAATGGTCACTGTACAGTCTACGTCCCCACGAAAGAGTTTAAATACACCAAGAATCAAACAATTCAAATCATTTCTAAATGATGCATCGTCGAGTCACAACGCATAAACATTTGCTAAATGCTTTGCATACGCTTAAACCAAAACATCAAAGAGCATTACTTAAAACGTGTGATGAAAAAGAAATAAATTGTATTTGTGAATGTATTCATAACGTTTTACAAGGAAAGATACCACTTAAAGATCAAGATAAACAAAAATTGAATAAACACAAAAATATACTTCGTAAACTGGTGCGTAAGTGTAAACATAAACTAAGAAAAAATATTATTATACAAAAAGGAGGGACTTTCTTACCAATAATATTAGGTGCAATATTGAGTGGATTAGTAAGTGGACTAGCCAGTTAACATGGAAAATGCTAAGAAAATGATACTTATTGAACCTGGATTGATTGAAAAATTAAAACAAGAAAATAAGGATACAAGTAATTTGTCTCGATTAGATATTGAAATGCAAAATATTATGAATAGTAAGACGGAAGACCGAAAGAAGTGGATGTTATATTTACAAACACTACAAAGATACCTTCACTTTACCGAAGAGGATCGTCAACCACTCAGATTACCAATTTATTCTGATACATCTAATGAATATTCAAATGAGTCTAAAATTGGTTTTAAAAATAAAGATAGAGATCTAAAAAGTTCAGTTGATGCTGAATCTTTGTTGGAGGAGAAAGGTTCCATTAAAAGTATAGAAAGTGAGGCAAATCCACTGTATTCACCAACACAAATACTCAGTTTAATACCAAAAACTTATAATAAAAAAGGTGAGTCATTATTAAACTTAATTGGAACAAGTAAAAGTAAAATACGTTGGGATAATGAAGGCACAGTCATAATTGATAATGAAAAAATTCCAGGAAGTAATATTGTTGATTTAATAAATGATTCACTTAGACCCTTAAAAAAAAGTGATCCGATAGGGTGGGATAGATTTGCTAAAGCATTGAAAGATATTAAAGTACCACTTACTTATATTGGAAATCCAAAGAGATGTGAGTTTATTAACCAACTTCAAGCGAAAGATCTGAACAAAACCTCTGAGATTGAAGTTCAAGAATTTTCTACACCGAGCAGTGGAGATAAAAGATATATAACTAAAATACGTAAAAAGATCGATTGGGAAAAATGGACCCCGTACTAGAAGAAATTAACAGGATTTATTATGATCCATCTAACCCCGCTGGTTTTGGTAGTATTGATAAATTATCAAAAGCTATGAAGGGTAAAATGGATAAAAAGCAAGTGAAGGAATGGTTACAATCACAAGAAACATATACATTACATAAACCCATTCGGAAAAAATTCCCGCGTAATAGGTACATTCTATCAAATATTAATGAGCTGTGGCAAGCCGATTTAAGTGATATGCGAACTTATTCTCAATATAATGATGGTTTCAACTACATACTTTGTGTTATTGATGTATTTAGTAAATATGCTTTTGCAAGACCAATGAAAAAGAAAAACTCAGAAACAACTAAAGAATGTTTTGAAAGTATATTTACTGAAAGTAATTCAACCCCTACTCACATACAATCTGATAAAGGTACAGAATTTGTTTCAAAAGATGTACAAAAATACTTTAAATCCAAAAAGATAAATTACTATACCACTAACAATCCTGATATTAAGGCTAGTATTGTTGAACGATTTCAAAGAACTCTAAAAATGAAAATGTGGCGTTATTTCACTCATAATAATACTTATAGATATATAGATGTTTTACAAGATTTAATATACTCTTATAATCACAGCATTCACTCGAGTATTAAGATGTGCCCATGTGATGTAAGTTCCAACAATATTATGACAGTTTGGACTAATCTTTATGATAGAGGGTCAAACAAACTTTCTTTAGAAAATTCAAAACCAAATTTCAACGTGGGTGATTATGTTCGAATAACTAAATATAAACATGTTTTCCAAAAAGGATATGAATCAAATTGGAGTGATGAAATATTTATTATATCTTCAATAATTGATAGATCTCCATGGGTTGTTTATACAATTACAGATTTACAAAATGAACCAATAGTTGGTACTTTTTATGAAAGAGAATTACAGAAGGTCACTTACAACCCCACCTCACAATATAAAATAGATAAAATAATTGGTACTCGTTATTCGGGCAACAGAAAAGAAGTATTAGTGAAGTGGAAAGGTTATCCAGATAAATTTAACAGTTGGATTTTAGCTTCTAGTTTAAAAGAAATATGAATAAAGAAAGTTTTTATTTAACTTTGCTCAGCAATAGTTCAATGGAATACTTTCCTGATAACAAGACCACAAATTTTTCAACAAAATTACCAAAAGCTATGAAATTAGAAGGTGAATGGTTGGTTGGAGTTGTCGAGTTTCAATATCCATGCACAATGTTTACTGTTCAAGATCATGAAAATGTTGTATACATCACAAAAACCATGTTAATTCCTAATGAAGATAAACCATCAACAGTGTACTACAAAAAACATATTCCCGCTACCAACTACGATAACGTTGAACATATTTTGAGAGCATTAAATGGTATCGGAGAGAACTTGAAATTTCGTTATGATGAAATAACAAAATTTGTGTCTGTTTCTGTTTTGGATAAAAATATAACATCCGTAACATTATCACCCAAATTAAGTTTACAACTAGGTTATGAACCAAATACAAATCTCCTAGACAGAAATTTTGGGAAGTGTCCTGCTAATTTACATTTAGGGTTACCATCTCAACTATTTCTATATTGCGACATAATTGATCCTCAGATTGTGGGTGATGTTATGACTCCGCTATTAAGAGTCATTTCATTAGATCCTTCAAAATACATTTATGGTGCGTATAAAATGCACGTTTTCTCTCCACCTCACTACTTACCTGTTATGCGAAGAGAGTTCGATACGCTGGAAATGGATATAAGATCGAGCGCAGGACAAAAAATACCATTCCAGTTTGGGACCGTGTGTATTAAACTACATTTCCGCAAATTATAATAATGTATTCTCCTCATGATCATCATAAATGTCCATATGAAAATTATTATTCACATCAAGCTGGATCAGGAGTTGGAGTAATTTATAAGGGTTCACCATACCAACGCGGTCATGGTATTGGGAGCTTCTTAGGAGGGTTATTTAGATCAGTTTTACCTTTACTTTCAAGTGGTGCTCGAGTGGTTGGTAAGGAGGCATTAAACGCTGGAGTAGGACTTTTATCGGATATGATTCAAGCCCGTCCTATGGAAGCCTCAATAAAAGATCGTCTAAAGCAAGTTAGTACGAACTTAAAACGAAAGGCTGATAACAAAATTGATCGATTAAACATGACAGGATCTGGGTATATAACTAAAAGAAAACGATTGGCCTCGTTCATTCCACCACTAACAGCTAAAGTGAAAGCTACGAAAAAACTTGGTCTAAAACCAAAAAACATCAAAGATATATTTTCAAATTAAGTATGTCTTTCCTTCATAATCATTCTTGTGAGTGCGTTAAGTCAGAATTAGATTTGTTTGCATTACCGTCCACACAAACAAGCATTGAAAATGGATTGTGGATTCACTATAAACCAATTTCATCTCTTGCTGATGATGGACCTATCGAGTTTCAAGTTCCTGGAACAGGCGATGACTACATAGATTTGTCTCATACATTACTCCACATAAAGGCAAAAGTATTAAATCAAGATTCAACAAACTTGTTATCAGCTACAGTAGTAGCACCTGTAAATAATTGGTTGCATTCACTTTTTAGTCAACTCGATGTTTATTTAAACCAAAAACTTGTATCACCACCTAATAATACCTATGCCTATCGAGCATACATGGAAACCCTTTTAAACTATGCTCCTGCTGCTAAACAATCTCATCTTACTTGTAGTCTTTGGTATGATGATACAGCAGGCAAAATGGATTCCACAGATGGTAAAAACACAGGATTTGCTAAAAGACAGGAATTAGTTAATGAAAGCCGGGAAATAGAAATGATTGGTCATCTTCATGGTGACATTTTCAATCAAGATAAATTTTTAATTAATGGTGTTGAAATGAGTGTAAAATTAGTTCGGTCAAGAGAGAGTTTTAATTTAATTGCTGGGTCAAATGATGAAAAGTTTAAAGTTTGCATTACGGATGCAACTCTTATTGTTCGAAGAGCACGAATTAATCCAAGTGTATTACTCGCACATCAGAAAGTTTTAGCTTCTACAACTGCTAAATATCCTATTACTCGTGCTGAAGTTAAAGTTTTAACAATTCCATCAGGTGTTCAAGGAAAAACTCTTGATAATATATTCTTGGGACAGGTACCCAAAAGATGTATTATTTGATTTGTGAACAATTCCGCATTTAATGGTTCACTTACTAAAAATCCATTTAACTTTGAAAACTATGGTATTAACTCTTTCAGCTTATATATTGATGGTCAACAAATACCTTCAAAAGCTTTGCAACCATCTTTTAATAATAATATATTCACATCGGCATATCATACTCTATTCTCGGGGACTGGTATTCACTTTCTTAATGAAGGAAATGCAATCTCTCGTGAACAGTATGCCAAAGGCTACTGTCTTTTAGCATTTGATTTAACTCCTGATTTATCAGCTAACTCATCAGCTCATTGGAATCTCATAAAGCATGGTAGTGTAAGATTAGAAGTACGATTTGAATCCTCACTAACACAAACAATTAACTGTATTGTTTATGCTGAGTTTGATAATATTATTGAAATAGATAAAAATAGAAATGTTACTGTAGACTATAGTAGTTAAGGTTATAATGTGTGTTATATTTTAGATTTATGTGTTATGCTTAATGCATTTTGTGTATATGTAACTAAAGGAAACATTATAAAATTAAATAAAACAAATTGTATGCAATTTACTATTTTTTATTTCATTACAAACTTCCTATTTAATCTTATACAAAACACTATAATTGAACATTCCTATGACAACCATTGAATAGATTGGTACTGTAATAATCTGCTAATAACAGTAATATCATGGATACACTAGAATTACAAAAACATATGAAAAAGATTCATCCCAGTCTAGAAAATAATGTTTATGCTGCTAATAGACTGCCTATGTATACCCATGTACCAACGTATATAATATGCAATTTGGATGCGGATGATAAACCGGGTTCACACTGGGTAGCTGTACATATCGATACGAATGGCATCGGTCAATATTTTGATTCATATGGACGAACACCTGAGCGATATCATCTCCAGTTTTTGAAAAGGAATTGTAAGAGATGGGACTGGAATGTTGATAGGATTCAGAATGATTGGACTTCAGTTTGTGGAGAATATTGCTTAATGTATTTGCTATATAAGTTTCAGGGATATTCAATGCATAGTTTTACGAGCATATTTACAGGGAACACACTGTACAACGATATTTTAGTGGATGAGATGTTTCGCTCCTATTTTATAAGTAGATAAGGCTACAATTCAAATGTTCATCAATAACAACATTTTGGAAATAAAAATGGCAGTAAAATGAATGTGTTTTATTGATGATTCAGAATAGCGAGGTAGCTCGTAACAAAGTTCGATACATCAGATTACCCGGAAAAATAATTGGGTTAGGTTAGGTTAGGTTAGATTTTGATAAACAACGCCAGAAGCGAATCGCTTTTTAAAAAAGCAACAATTAGGTTAGGTTAGGTTAGACTTTGATAAACAACGCACGAGCCGAGCGAGCAAAGCGAGCGTGCCGCGGCAGCGGCCGGCGAGTGCCAGAAGCGAATCGCTTTTTAAAAAAGCAACAATTATGATAATATAGTACGATAATATATAAATATAGTTATAGGATTTTAGACGTATTTTTTCTTGAATATAATAATACATCGTTTGGTTAGAATAGTGAGGTAGGTCATAACAAAGAAGTTTAATACAAAAGCAGTGATAAGCGAGGTGCACAATGAGTAATACATAAGAACGCCGGACGGTGTAATTAGCTAATAGGAAAAGGTGAACCATGGGACGCTAATGACCCACCGGATATCAATTAGATAAGAGTTAATCGATCTGCACATCTCCGAAACCGTGCATCCTATCGCTTCGGGAGTGAGTGCTATCGACTCAGCGTGGCCGCTTTAGTGGGAAAAGAGTCCAAACTTTTTTTTTTTTTTTTTTTTTTTTTTTTTTTTTTTTTTTTTTTTTTAGGATGGGGTGCCACTGATTTGCGGGTGAAGCTGTGAATGTGCCAGCACCCGTGCGCGTGAACCGGCGAATGTACCTGAATCCGTGTTCCAGAACCGGCGAATCACTACTACTTATGGTGTCATGTGATTTTGAACCCAAGGTTAAGAATAACGAAGGTCAAAAATATGATCACGTTTGTTACTTATTTTTTCGCGTTTTTACTTTTTGTAACGCAGCGTCTATTTATAAATATACGTTTTTTCTATTAAAAATACACTCAAATCTATTCGTCACCATTGAACGAGCTGATTAAAATAAATTTATTTTAATGGTTCGTGCCCTATTCTTATAGAAACGCAATGCCTTGCTTTATTACATTGTTGTTTATGAAATTATGTACTTAAGAACCCTCCAATGTTAATTCATAATTCTGCATCGCTCTACACTTACAGGAATAGTTGCAAGCAATTGTTTACAAACAATAATTAAAACGGTACAGTATTCGAAAACCTTTTTTTTTATCGATTGCGTCCCCGAACATTTATTTCATATCAATTTAGTTACAGTTCAAAATGTAAGTATTTGTTTTGGTATAAAATCTGAATAATATCCAACTCTGTTACAAAATTTATAGTAAGTATCCAAATCGATCAGCCGCTCTAAATAAAACATAAGCATTCATTTATGCTCAAAAATCAATAATTAGTTTAATCATGACTATGAATTATAACTTAGAAATAAATCGAACAAACACACAACAATATACACATTAATATAATAACTTATATTACCTGCGTTGTACATGATGCGCGGCTTTTAGTAGCGATCCAGCGCTGCGCAGGCGCAACTCCCAGCTGTTACCACCTTCACTGCCCACAGACCACACCACCCATTGCTGTTCCTCCACCTTTATATCAACTAGATATATTAGAAGAGGGTAATGCTATGTAGAGCTGTCTTGTAATAAATTATATTATAAGAAATATTTAATGAGCCTAGTACTATGGAAGATATATTCAGGTATTCGGTAAAAGCTCATGTACCTTAACAGATAGGCAGTTGAATGGTGGCTCACTTATTAATTACCATTTTCGAGACATTTAAGATTTTTATAAAAATTTACACCCGAAGTAGATTTTAGTGGGATTTAAATATATTTATTGTTTTTATTAGATGCAAAGAGTCGTTAATAATTTTCCTAAATACTACTATTAATTGGACGCTTGTTTGTTAGAAGAATGTAAAATATTAATATAGAGATTTTTTTCCTTTAATGTGGCGAGACAGTATAGTTCTCTAAGAGCATAAAAGTTAACTCATACAATATTGAAAAAAGGACGAAAGGAACAAAATTACCTTACTAAGCATATCCTTAAAATCTTTAACAATGGGAGTGAGTTTACTATCCTTGTGCGTGTAGTACGTCACAGAGAGCCTTGCGCCCGCGTACCACAGCTCTAGTTCATTGAGCGCACTTCTTATAGCTGCTTCACTCGATGCGGATAATGATATTTTCTATAAAATTAGGATATTAAGTTTAGAATTAATATAATAAAGAAATGTAATAAATGCTTTGACGACAACAAATAAGCATTTAATAAATATTATTTTAATCTATGAAATTTTCGGGTCAGCTTATAAGATCATATAATATAATAATTAATCAGATTCAGAAGAACTACGAAACTCACACAGATGGATACAGTCAAGTTTATTTATTTACAGAAAATTGTTACTTTATTCTGTAAACGTAATATTTACACAAGATATTGAGTAAATAATAGACAAGTTTTATAACGAAGATTTCGTGCTAATATAATCTGTTTTAATTACTTAAACACAGCTTAATTACTTAAACAATTATTAATCTACAAAAAGTTTAATGACTTATATTATAAAGATATACCTAGAACAAAAAATCGCACGTGCACTTATTATTTTTATTTTAAATGTCCAAGAAGAAGTTACATACTATAATACGTGGAACATATAATAATATTTCATGTTGTTTACTACAAAAGAAAGAGACGGCTGTAGGCATGAGTAAATAAATTCCCTAATAAATAGTATAAAGAAAGTTTCCCTTCAATTTTTATTTATTAACAATTTCTGAAAACCGAAATCGTTTCTTCATTTCATTATTTTGTAAATTTATTGTATGTAAAAGTCCACCGCATTTACCTGTAAAGCTTTCATTTGTTTCTTAATATTAGCCGCGACAACAAGAAAGTCTTTCAGTAATAATGAATCTGGTTTCTTGTACTGCATTTCTATGAGGTTATAAACTTCGCACCAGTGCCGCTCGGTGAAGTCAGATCCGCGGAAATATTTGAGGACCATTGTTAGATCCTGGAAAATCGACTTTATGTTAGTAGTGTTAAGATACAATCGTTTCTTCATTAAGATTTGATAGACTATCTTCTTAAAGTAGTCCATTAGTTATTAAGTAAGTAGTTAGAATATTTGTAAATATTAGTTTACAATTGTTTAATGTTTATAGAAGGCAAAGATGTGATGTATTTTAATTTGCACATAAGGTAATATTTGAAATAGATGAAAGACATTTGATGGCTATAAATCTCGCTATAAAACCGATTAAAATTACTGTAGCAAATAAATAGCAACAAATTACCGAATACTTGTCAAGTTCTTGTTGAATAAATAATGTGATAGTAGTGTAAGGCTCTAGACGGTCTTTCCAACGAGCTACAAATTCGTCCAACAAATGTAACTTCTTTTGGAATATAATCCATTCTTGATTTCCAATTACTTCGTAATCTAAAAAAAGTTATTAATAAATCATCTTACTAACAGAGATCTATCGTTTAAAAATATAAATAACGAAAGATAGAGAATAAGGAAGCAGATTTTATTACGACATTTAAAGTTCACGTACCTTCGTTATATTCCTTCAATATGCCCCAGAGATTAATAAAATCATTTTTAAGAGATTCTGCATCCTTCCATATATTATCATTGATTTCTAATTGCATGTTGAATTTTTTACATTCAGATCTAGAACAAATTTTATGTTAATGAGAAATGAATACAGATACTTCTTCAAAATAGAATATTTAAATAGTCAAAGATAATAGAAGACAAATTTAATATGGACAAGAAATAATAATTATACCCAATAAAATAATAAAAATCTGTTTAATGAATATTTGCTAATTACTTTGGTAAGACATGTTTAGTTGAAGGTGCAACGGCAACCGCTTAAAACATCAACAATATTACTATATTCCAAACGTATTCGTATATTACTTGGGTTGGCGTACTGCGCCTAGCACATTCACACATACAACTATAACTAAAAGGTATATTTTTTTACTTACAACAAATCATCCTTTTCCCCAATAAGTTTATCAAAATTGTCCACCGCATCCAATACAGAGGAACATCTCTCCAGTATCTCACTATAGGAAACAGATCGAATATCTTCCAATCTCGCTCGGGCTTGGCTCCAGCGTGAAAACCACGCTTCGATCCCACTGTTTATGTTATCCCATTCACCTGTCAGACTGGACTTTACGATTTCCGCCTGTAAAATTCGAAATAATAAAACTTTTATGTATGTAAAAAATTAAATTCTTAATACTGTGAATGCGAAAGTTGTTTCTTTGTTTTGTTAACATCAGAATGTACAGTGAAATTATAAGTTGCATTGTATTGTTTTAACAAAATCTGTAATGTAGGTTATTAATTTTTTGTTAATTTTAATTATATTTTTAATATTATTTAACCTGATGTTCAAACATTTGCTGGTGTGCGTCCATCTGCTCTCGTACTTTCATCCACTCCTTTACCGTGGTATCTACAGAAGGGTCCCCTCCCCATGTGCGTAACAAATGTCCTTTTCGTTTTAACCCTTCTACCAACTTTTCCATCTAAAAGACAGCATTTAAAATAATATTTATTATGTATGTTTAATTGATTTAAAATGTATAATTTAGCCGAAATGGATATTATAAAAAGATGGACACATTACCTCTGGCATTTTCTCCTGCAGTGCATGTTGCTTCGCACTTATTTCGGCCAATTCTTTGGCGTTTTTGGGCAGAGCTTTATTCTCCAACATAATAGTTACATTAGCTATAAATGTATCTAGATTAGACGAATCGTCGCGGCAACTAGCTTGTAGAGAGGACATGAGACACGCCCACAAGTTGCGCGACTGAGCTTCGAATTCACGGCGTAACGATATAGTACCAACTGATATCCAATCTATTTTTTCGTCGTCACTGAAGTAAAGGTTATTGGATGAGTGAAATTGTATTTAGGACTTCTACAAGCATGAATGAATTAATAATAATTTATGATGTATTTTTGATATAAAATTAATTCAATTTACATGATATAAAAAAGTGTAAAGTGTAGGAGCATGCAAACGAATTATTGATTTTTGACTCATTAATCACTAACTCTTAACTTTAGTAGTTCCCTTAAAAACGTCAAATAAATTTCAAATAGATGTAAAACAGTCTCACAATGTCATCTTAGCGACCGTCTGCCCATACGCCTTACACGCCTTGAAGTTGATCTCCCAATCGCTAGGCTCGTGCAAGTGTTCTCTGCACATTTCGTCCAGATCACTAACACACGCTAGTGAAGCACGAACAGTCCACGTGTCGCATAACTTGTTCAGTGCGGATAGAGCGTTTTCGATTTGGTGGACTGCTTTGTTGCCGATCCAGCTGTGTCTGTTATTAATGAGGATATTTCGGTTAGGAAGATTTTTAGAAATAATTATGGTAATAATGATAAATTAATACATTGCTTGAAAACTACGTATTATATATCAATGTGTTTACTCGTAAGTATATTTGATCATTAAATGCAACTGTATGCAATATCTCTAAGATGATTCTTAAATAATACTCATGCCTGTTTTGAGCAGAAATATCTGTTTTTAATCAGCACTTGTAATAATGTTGATAACAAAATATGATGACTCTATTAAACTTATTTAACAAAACTAACTAACTAACATCGCTTCTACTAATCGAATCCTGTGAAAAAAATATGTGTAAAAATACTGTAATAAAACAAACTTTTCAACAATAGAAGCGAAGACACTGGGTTCGTCCAGCACATCTCGTAGAGCTGGCAAGTGCGCAGGCAGCGACACCAAGCGGCGCAATTGGTGATACAACTGCGAGCGAACTTCTTCTAATGGTGGTGAAACTCGCACACTGCGACCACTAAAACGAATACAAAAAATATTCATTATCAAACTTATTTCAATAATTGCATATAAAGTGGTTGAGATTCAGGAATGTTATGAATTGTGTAGTTTGCGCCAAAACTTAAAACTCAATCCATCAAACGTAATCAAACAACGTCGTAATCTAAAAAACAATATTCTTTTAAAGTACGTCGACTACCCTTTCCCTTCTATTGCTTAAAAAAATCTTAATTTATATTAAAAACATCATAAATAGGCAGAAGATAACACCTAACATATTAAACCTATACACAACTTACCGTAAGACCAAATCAACCCGCATTTGAGGGAAGTTAGTATGCAGAGACAGTAACGCTCTTATATATTGACATTCCATTGCCTTGTACACTTGCACCTCCCAGTGTGACCGCCACATATCTGTGTTTTTGTATCCATTACTTTCCACCTGGAATAAAAAAAAAAATCCTTTTCAGATGCACGAAAGCTGGAGTTTAGTATAAAGTATTGTTTAGACACATATGAAGTTATATTCGACATAGTACAGTATAATATCACAGTTTGATTGAAAATACCTTTAATTTTGCGCGGTGCTGCTTGGAGACAATGTTTAAAATAATATACAAACATATTAATCAACAATCGATATATTTTAACTGACCTTCTCTATAATATCCCTAATGTCTTTTATACTTTTCTTCCATTCAGCTTGTTTGGCAAGAAGCTCTGTATCCATTAATTTTTCAACAATACCCCGTATGGCAACATGTTGACCAGTAAGGTATGTGTTCTAAAATGAAGGTATATATTACTCATAATTACGTAATGGCAATACAAAACAATCTACACACATATAGAAATACATACTACTAAATTAATTTAATAATATAAACTAAGAAATACTCTTGCCAAACCCATCCAACTTACTTGAGATTCCAGCTTTAGTACCATTTTCTTCAAATTCTCTGTATAGATGCCCAACTGTTCTTCGTCATTCCAAAAGACTGGTTTCTGGTTTTGCACTAAAGCTGATAAGTCCAAAGCTGCTTGTAACATCATAGGACGAGTGGAAGGAATCATTCGCTCGCCTAATGTGTTATGGAAGGATGCCACCTAAATATATAACAAGTTTATTTTGCAGAAATAATTATAGAGATAGTAAACAACAACATTTGTTGTTGAGTTGGCAGGCATTTGACATACAATTTCAAACTTTTCCTCTACATCAAATAAAAAATTGTTTCTTAAGGAGGTATTTTTTGAAGTAAAACTTCTTTAGGCGCGTTGGTAGTAAAATTTCAAGGTCGCGTCATGACAATACCGTCACATCAAGTAGTAAGGCGACGATTTTGGTATCTTTGAATCTTGAGAAAGAAGTTTCACTTCTGACACTTGTGCTGGCTCATTTTTTTCTTACCTGTTGTAAAGCCCTAGCGTACCGCAGGGCTGTCGTCACAGTGTCCAGTACGCTGGCAGCCGGCGGCGGTGGCAGCCCTAGCGCACTCAACGAGCGCGCCTCTAGCTCGATACTGACGAGACGCGGGTTGAAGTTCACTTCCATCATTTGAGTTCCGCTTGAGAATTCCACTACTGGCCTATCGACGGATAGTTGGAGGGAACCGTCTTTGACTTGCGCCTGGAGTTGAATAGAGATGGAAATTTTAGAACAATTTAGATCGTATGTTTTTATTTTTTAAATGCTACCAAGTTAAGAGCTCAAACCAATCAAGTTAAGAGCACAATTTATTTATTTATAATTTTTATAACAACAAAATAGTTACAGCATTTCAAAAAATATTTTTCGGGGTATAAAAGTATACAATTCAAACCAAATTTGGTTAAAAAGAATTAAGTACAAATATTCTATTATACCTGTAAATCTCTACACCAATCCTCGTGTAACTGGGTATACATCGTTTTCAGATCGTTTAAAATTTTACCAGCAAGTTGGGATACTTCTGTATTTTTATCAAACTCCTTAAGATAGTTGTCAACACATGATTGTATTTCTTTGACCTAGAAGGAAATAACATAATAGCATTTTGATTCTTAATAACATGTAGGTATAAAATAATTATGAAACTAAATAGCATCATTCAGTTTTTGAGTTATTACTACAACTACTAAATAAGGTTCTATTGGGACTCTTATGGCTGAACTATGTAAGATTTATACAATGATCCATATCATTAAAAGTTATGTTATGTCAGTTATTAGTCTTCATACCTTAGATTCCATCTGCTTCGCCCATTGCACTTGTTGAACGAGTTGCGACATTTCTGGCGGTTGGTACATCCTTACATCCACTTCATCTGAGTCAATCTGAGTTTGAATATTCTTCAACATTGATAACAGTGAAGTAACAAATATCTCTAATTCGTCATTTAATGCGTTCTTTATAAGTGGTCTAGTTATGAGCGTTTTGTATCGCGTGAACTCGTACAGCATCTGAAAGAAGGAATAATAATAAAAATATATTAGGTACAATTAAATAATATAGTAGAGATCTACTGCTTTAATCAATTTAACTGCAATACATATAACGCATACTTGTTTAGTTGAGGTATTGTGCAATCTGGGTTTCAATTTTTCAGCAATTTTTGTCTCTGCAGGTCTTAAATTGGCGGAAAATTGGCTCACAGTGTTATCCCAAGATGTCGACGGTCCATTACAAATCCAGACATTAATATCTAAAAACATTTAGTTATTAAAAAAAATTGTATGCTAATAAAAAAGAGCGTTTATGCCGCGCACACGTATCAGAAGTGAAACTTCTTTGGCAAGATTCAAAGATACCGAAATTGTCGCCTTACGCCATGGCGTGACGGTATTGCCATAACGCGAGCTTGGAAATTTTATACTCTCAACGCGCCTAAAGAAGTTCCACTTCAAAACATGATATACATACTTTCAAATTGTTTGAATAGTTGATCCGTATTTAATTCCACTTTTTCAGTTGTGGTCAGCAATTTACTAAGTTGGTTATAAGTAGATCTAATATCATGTATCTGTAAAAGATTGAAATTTTATTGGCGTTATGAGTAACTTATTTGAGCTTTATCATTGTACAAATCTACCCTCAAAAGCCTGTAATTTGCTTTTGCTATGCAATTGTATAATTATTATTTTTTTGCCTTTAACTACAACCATTTTATCATCTAGTCACTAGTGATGTAAAATTTACCTCTCTCAGCCGTTTTTGAAAATTCACACAGAAAGTTGGAACATATGGTTTTCCTCTCCACGCATGTAATGCGTAGTTCGGCCAATACGTTTCTGTTAGGGATTTACATGCACTGATCCACATGTGAACAGCATTCAAACCCTCAGATAGTAACACAAGTATCTGACTGTCTTTCAAGCCATCACATGGTTTCCATATTTCCACTTTGGAGACTTCATTTTGTATTACGGTGCAAAGAACGTGGCCTGAAAATTTAATGCTGTTGATTTATATGAGTAGACTCTTTAATATTGATTTGAGATGAGTAAATTATCGCCTGCATCTCATTAAAAACAGGTGGAAGAGGTACAAAAAATAAAGGATCTTAACTATTATGATTTTCAGATATTGCAGTAAATAATTATTATTTATAACCATTGTGAATTATTGAGAATGTCTTACCAATAATATCAAAAATATGAATCATTCTATCCTGTGTATAAGGTACTACATTGTACCTCCAGATATCATCTAATATTCCAGCTATGTTCTCAGCTGTATCTTGGATTTCTTGCATGTTTCCAGTTTGCAATGATCTGAAAATTTATTTAAAATTATTCAGCATATTATATATTTTGCAGTTTTCAACCCTAAGAATGTAAAATGAAAAGAATTTTTTTTAATTAAAGAAATTTTAATTAATTAATTTATTAATTAATTAAATTAAATTTTAATAAAAATGTAATTGGGTACCTACCTTATTTCTTCACATATATCTTCAAATAATACAAAGAATGAAGAAGCTGCCTCTCTTTCCTTTTTATTTGTATCTGGGGAATGGCTAACAGTTTTCCAATAATCCACTTCATCATTAATTGATAGAATAACTAAAAACAATGTAGGTTAATTAAAACCCTAGTTATATAAATAATATTTAAAATATTTTTTTTGGTTCTAGGTACGTGCAAGGCATTGGTGGCTTTAATTTACAAAAAATATTTAAAATAAAGTGAGATAAAATCTTACCATTTATATTAGAACCTCCTTTACCATGAGTCAGGACTCTGAGATTTGTTTCTAATTCAGACAAGTTCTTATGTAATTTATTAGAATATAAATCATCTCCCTGTAAATAACAATTAAGAATTATATTTTTCAGTAGGTAGGTGTATTATTATCATGTATTGCATAATGTGAACACTCACACTTGCAAGCAGTGGGCCATAGATCTGATGCAAAATTTGATATAAAGATTCTTCTGCACTTCTTGTTAAAGTAACTATATTTATGTTTTGTATGGCATCATCTTTAGTCAGATTATCTGCTACAGTTTTGTAGAATATTATTGATTTGTTTGTGTTAGGTTCAATCTGAAATTGGAAAAGATAATGTTTATAATGATTCACTCATCATCCAATTATTTACTAGATGTCAATAAAAACAGGTATAAACTTTTAAGAAATCAAGTCAACACCCTGCATCCTTTTTTAAAAAAGACGGGTTGCACTCCGGGAGTGCCGGCAGAAGTGAAAACTTGATTATTAACGTTGAGCATGTTTGATATTTTGGAATGGTATCCGTCTTACGCTTTTTCGATCAGGTCACGTGTCCTGACGCGAGTTTAAGATTTTATACCCATTACAGAAAAAGTGCTCAACGCCGCTAAAGAAGTTTTCACTTCAATAAAACTTGTTATAAGTAGGTATATGTATTTTTGAGTCAAAATGTTTATTGTTTTAATTAAAACATACAAATTCATGATTGGTACTTGTAAATTAATAAATTCCTTATCATAGTTTTCGTTTAAAGGTTTATAGATATATGATGTAACTCAAACCTCATATCAAATATCAACTTTCATGAGTAGGATACTTATCTAAATAACTATAATATATTTTATTACGAACAAACTTACTTTAGTGTAGAACACCAGTAGTTCATTATTTAAGCAGGTTTGAAGGAGGAGTACTTGTGAATTGTGTATGAATTCAAGTAATAATTCTTCACAATTCTCATTTAACTTCAAAGGACTTTTATAGAAATTAGCTGGAAAATAATTGAATAATAATTATACAATTAACTGTAGGGAATTATGGTTTAAGCAGATTATGGAATAGTAGTCGGTAGTCAGTAGATCACAAGTGTGCGGTTAGTTTGATAGCAGACTTTTTTTGAAAAAATGATTTTTATTAAAAGTTTTCATACCAGTTGTAGTCAAAATAAATTCACGTATATCGGACATAATAACAAAATCTTCATTACACCTTTATATTTATTGAGTTTAGCAAAACAACGAAATTTTCTGAAAAAAACTATCCGTATTTGTATACAAATGTCAAATTTGTTACCATGGTTACCTACTGTACGAATCATTATATCATAATCTAATCTTTTTTTGGTTTAAATAATACGGATACGGATACATGTTAATTGGTCAGATATTAAATACATTCAATCCAACTAAAAAGCTGATAGTTATTGTCACTACATAAATTTACTGTTGTAACGTGGTTCTAACGTAATTTGTTTACAGGGGCCGTATTATGACGGTCTCTTATTTCCAGACAGTTGACGCCGTGAATTGGGCTGACTGAAAAATTCATATTATGAAAGCAGTAACGCCAGTAACCAGCCATAGATAATTATGGTTAATACGAATTTGCCGCGGGTAAAATACCCAGAACTGCCCAGAACAGAACATTCGACCTGTGGCGAAATTCCGAACTAAGTCCGCCATCACATAATACTGTAATAATACCATAGATGTACTCTGTGAATAATTAATAATACTGTGCCACCTGTGTGTGTTCGATCATAAAGATATTCACAAAGGCACCTGGAAATCACCTGATGGTACCACTGTGAACCAAGTTGATCACGTGCTTGTGGACAGCAGACATGGAAGTAACATAGAGGACGTGAGAACCTATCGCGGAGCAGATTGCGACTCTGATCATTTCCTACTACTCATAAAAATTAAAGCAAAAATCCGAATACAGCGCATTGGTGGCAGTGAAGGAATAGTAAATCTAGATACCGAAAGACTGAAAGATATAGACATAAGAAAGTCATTCCAATTAGAATTAAAAAATAGATTTCAGGAATTAGATAACATAGAAGATATAAATAAAATGTGGGTTGAAACCAAGGGTATTATGGAAGAGGTGGGATTGAAAGTCTTGGGACGGAAAAAGAGAACGGGGAACAGAAAATGGTGGAATACTGCATGCGAACAGGCCTATGAAGAGAGGCGAAAGTATAAAATTCTCATGGAACAGGACGAAGGATGGAAAGAGAAACACCGGGTAGCTCGGAATCGACTCAGAAATCTCATGAAACATGCTAAAATGGAACATCTTGATAATATATTGCATGAAGTCGAAACTCTTAGTAAAGCTGGCCAAAGCCGAAAGTTTTATAAAGAGATAAAGCTATTCAGGAAAGCCTTCAAGCCCTCGTCTCAGCTTCTGGAAAATGAGAATGGAATGCTCCTATCGAACCCAGATGATATCAAAGAAGAGTGGAAACAATACTTTAAGACCTTACTGAATTGTCCAGTAGCAGGGAGCCCCATCACTGAAGTGATAGAAAATAATGATACTTTTATAAACGAGATAAGCCCAATAGAAGTACGAAAGGCAATATCAAAACTTAAAAACAATAAAGCCCCTGGAGCTGACGGTATACCAGGTGAACTGTGGAAGTACGGTGAAGATATAACAACCTCCAAAATGTACGAGCTCATTACTAAGATATGGAAGGAAGAAAAACAACCGGATGAATGGAACCTAGGTGTGATATGCCCAGTTCACAAAAAAGGCTCCCGAAGAAAATGCTCCAACTACAGAGGAATAGCGATATTGCCCACGGCGTATAAAGTACTCTCGTATATTATACTGGGTCGCCTAGAACCTTACACAGAGAAAATCTTGGGAGATTATCAATGCGGCTTTCGAAAAAACCGCAGCACAACAGACCAAATCTTTCTCTTGAGACAGATTATGGAGAAAAGGTGGGAGTATGCACAGAGCCTTCACATCCTATTTGTGGACTTTATCAAAGCATATGACAGCGTCGACAGGGATTCACTCTATAACATCTTGAGACTTTTCCAAATCCCTGAAAAACTGGTAAGAATGGTAAAAGTAGCTACCGAAACCAGTAAAATGAAAGTCAAGGTTTGTCGAGGCTTTACTGATGTATTTGAAGTCACCACTGGGCTAAAACAAGGAGATGCACTTTCACCAATTCTGTTCAATCTTGCTCTAGAATACCTTATTAGAAAAATCCTGATACTTGAGGGTGGGATTGAGCTCAACGGCAATCACAAAGTTATTGGATACGCTGACGATCTAGCGCTTCTAGGACAACGTGAACAAGATCTTACGTTAATGGCTAAGACACTAGAATCGGAAGGTCTTAAGATTGGCCTTAAGATAAGCGGGGAAAAAACGGAATACCTACATATGAAAAGGTACAAAGATACTAGAGTGCGTAGGAAAAATCTGGTAACCGGAGATACTACATACCTAGGAACAGACTCCTTTAAATATCTAGGTTGCACCGTTACGGATACTAACCGCCGAGAAGCCGAAATAGACATCCGCATCCAAAACGCACTAAGATGCTCAGCAGCGCTCCATAAAATCCTTGTGTCCAAGATTATAAGCAGGAAAACAAAGATCCAAAATTTATAAAACCATTATTAGACCAATCCTAATGTATGGGTGCAAATCGTGGACACTAAGCCAGAAAGAAGAACAGAAGCTCTTAGTTGCGGAAAGGAAAATACATCGGAAAATCTTAGGACCTACAAAAACTGATGAGGGAACTTGGAGAATGAGGAAAAATCTAGACATCGAAGATCTCATCCGTGAACCCAACATTATTGGTGAGACAAAAGCTGCCCGCCTTCGATGGATCGGTCACCTAGAAAGGATGCCAAACGATCGCGCTGCGAAGAGGGTGTACATGAGCAAGCCGATCGGTAGGCGCCCCGTCGGCCGACCTCGTCACCGTTGGAGAGACGAAGTCCAAAAAGATCTGGACATCCTTCAAGTAGAAGACCTCAACACCAGGGCGCTAAGGCGCGAAACCTGGAAACTTTTGGTGTCGGAGGCCAAGATCCTCTTTGGGTCGTTGCGCCGTTGAAGTGGAAGTGTGTGTGTCACCATCTTCTAAAACGACATCAAATGACAGATCCTTGAGTGTGTTGCTTGGTGTGGTTATAATTTTTCCCTATTTACAATAATTTTGACTATGCCATTTCAATAATTAAAACTACATATATACATTTTGATTATGCAATCATGCTACTTAATTATAATTGCTCAGGCACTTGAATATCTGAAGAAAATTAAGAAGTTTCCTAAAAAAATAGAAGATCAGCTACTCACCTTTTTTGTAAATTCTCTGAAACAAAGGAGATTTTTGCGTCGGCCAACTTTATTGCCTCAAAAGTCAAAACAATACCTACGCTACGCCCTTAGAGTATATATACTAACTATAGAGTGCGAACAACGAAGTGGGAACAGTAGGCAGGTGGGAACAACACGACGTTCCCGCCGCGAGCGGCCGAGCGCTCGTAGTCGCGGTTGAGTGCTATCGAAGTGCGTTTCTCTAGGGATTTTTTTCATATTTACGAATAAACATGGTGAAATGTGCAGTTCGATCTTGCAAGAACGATACTAGAAAAAACACAAAATTGAAATCCAGTATCACATTTCATCAGAAAATCGATTGTTGTATTTATTTTTATGAAAATAAATCTAGCATCGCGGGGGTGAAGGGAGGCGGACACACGCAGGCTCGCTCGCGCACCCTTCGCACGCCTCACTGCCGCCACGTGATCGTAGTGATGTGACTTGACCAACGCTATACTCGATAGTTTACAAGAAGAACTATATTTTAATTTTCAACATATTATTTATTTAACTTTAAAATTAAAACTCTTTTAAAATGTATTAAAAATAATTTTTGGTGTGTTTTGTATCATACACTTTCTAATATTATGAATGCGAATGTATTATAGTGTAAATGTAAAGTATATTGTAAATTGTAATGTTACGATATTATAATAATTTAACCGCTAAATTGATTTTTGAAGATTTTGGTAGGTATAGAATTGATAAAATTGAGTAAAAAAATATTAATTTCATTTTAAATTATTATTTTTTTTTTTATTTAACATTTTTTAAATACAATTATTATATTTTTGATTTATTGAAAAAAATAGTTCTAAACCCGATCTTTTATTTTATTAACTTTAATATTTAAGAAGTCCACACGTTTTTCAGATATTCCAATTAAACATTTTTTTTAAAGTACTTATAATAATTAATACAAGAAATATTCAAATGGAATAAACACACTTTATTCAGTTGGTAAACAAATTTAAAATTACATATTTATACTTTATTCATACATTTCTCCTTTAATAACATAATGGACATAAAATTTACTTAAGATACATATTTATTTACATAACTTATCGATAGCTCAACACACACATCTATATAGTATCTATAGCTCATCTGCCTATGATGTGCAATAAGCAATTTGTGCAATACACGCGCTCTATACTACTGTAATATATACTCTAAGCACACTCTATAAAAGCAATAAAGCATAAACAGACGCTCCGATTCGGTTGGTGCCTTGGTTGGTGCCAACCATATTGGAACCGACATATCAACCATTCCAACATTGCTACAGATTGTCCGACGGTTGGCCTTCCAGCTGTCAGTTGACTTTGCTATGAAGTAGTGAACGGACCAATGAACGGACGTCTTGCCTCATGCCACCGGTATTATAGAAAAATGCTAAAATAGCGTTATAGGATGTACGCATATTGTCCAACTTATTTTTCAAGGTTTTTAAAGTAGCCGCACTGTCAATTTTTTTTTAAACTTCTAGCATAATCAAATACGCTTGATTTCTGGCATCTCTATTAGCGTAATCTTTGTCACTTAAGTCCCACAAACAGGGAAAGTCTTTATAAAGTTCAAGTAACTTTATTATTATGTCACGTTCGGTGACCGTAACTCCCTCAGCGTTCATGTTGACGTCCTACACCGGCGGCGTTGCGAATGCGAATGAGCCGATTTGGTCGGAACAAAGCTTCCAAACGTTCCAATTTGGTTGGATCGGATAGGAAGTTGGTTTGGTCGGATCGCCGGCGCATCCGACCACGTCCAACCAATATTAATAATAATTATGTCGGACCGACCGCTCTCTTCACTTTCCGATTTGGTCGTGGTCGGATGGTTGGCACCAACCGAATCGGAGCGTCTGTTTAAGCTATAAGCCTACGCCCGTAGAGGGAGAATGAACTAGTTCATTCTCCCTCTACGCCTACGCCCCTCTGACACTGACAATATATTGTCATCTGTGGTGTCATCTAGAGTCCATTTCAAGAAAGAAGTCCCGCAGACGCAGCGCTGTATGCGCGCGTAATAATGTTGGCAGGGTTAAATGTGGGGAAATCTGTAGGGGAAATTATGTATCGTTCATTTAATTTCATTTTATAAACTACTACGACTCGAATATTTAGATAAAATAATTGATATTATGCAATGTATTGGCCGATCTCCCCATCTGTTAAATTAGTTCCATAATTGTCCGCGGGACTTCTTTCTTGAAATGGACTTTAACCGAACGGCGAAAAAATTTGCCTGAAAATCTTCCTGCCATCAATCAAGATAAAAACATTATGTAATGTTATTGTCATTTGTCAAAAAAAAATTGGAGAATTGCTACGGAGAATTGGGATCGTTCGTAATAATTTGCGTTCGTAATATAATTTTTGCTTCAAGTTACCGTGCCGAAAATAATCAAAATGATGCGTTTACGTTGTGTATGTAATGAAATTGTTATTAAGATGTCCTTATTTAAACAGGTAAGATATAAGACTATTGAGAAATAATTTAAAACGTATATTACACAATTTTCAGGCTATGAACACCGTAAAAATGATTCGCGGCAGTCGATTCATGAGTGGCACTACTCAATCTGTGGATACAACTTATATGGAAATCCCTGTGTACAATGTAGACAAACCACAAGCATTAGACAAGAGGAAGGCAAGGTATTTCCAAATTCTATTTAAACATTCTAATGATATTAACCGCAGGACATTAGTCATCAAAATTTCGTTCATAGCTGCCAACTGTTATCCAATAGATTGGTTCTTCTATTGGTTAAACTGTACATTATAGGGCGTGGAATTTGGGGGTGGTGGGGGGTGGAGAGAGAGGGGGTGGGTACTAGGAACTTCCCCTGTAAAGGGGGGGGGCGCGAAAATTAATGGTTTTCGACTCGGAGCAATTATCAAGCCTGGAGAAGTAACAATTAATTGAACAATAAAGCACTAGTTTGGCCTTTTTGGCTTATGGCAAAATGTCATGCGAAAAAAGAGGACAGATATATGTCAGTTCGACAGTTTGAAATGACATGTAGCTATTTCAATTTGTTTTAGTGACCAGTCTGGTCACTAACGCATGGTGATTTTAATTATTGTTTTTGAAGTGAAAAACGTGTTTTCTAGTTTCTTATGTTATTTTCTGAAAAGATAATTTACTAAAGATTACATGGCTTGTGTTGTTCACGGCTGTAAAAGCCGTAGTACTGGGAAATCGGATGAAGATTGGAATTTGTCTTTTCACAGGTTAGTGTTTTGATCAATTTTTTTGTTAATTGTATTATAAATAAGTTAATTTACGTTATTTTCATAATCATCTATGTTTTATCTAACCGTAATCATTGAAATGAAATCATAATCAGCTTAGTTTTTAGAAAAAATGCAAAATATAACTTCCATAGTGTTGTGCAATTATCGATACTTGAGTAGGTACGAAGTACTTCATTGATAATGACTGCTTTAGGTTAGGAGAAAAAAAAAGGTATTTAAGTATGGATTTTATTGTTATTTGCAGGTTTCTGGCTTGAGAAAAATTAAAAGATGTTTGGGTTAAAGCTATAGCACAGGGAAAATTGGAAGCCTTCAAAACATTCTCGGCCTTGTTCAAATCATTTCGAATCAGACGGGAAGAAAAGTAAAGTGCTTTGCAGAGATGCTGTGCCACAAGTTAAGGTGGCATCTATTTTAAATAATAAATATTGTAATTTGTTAATTAAGTATCGAAATAAAATGATGTAAAAAAAAATTTTAAATTTTATTTGTTTTATTTGAAGCAATTTATTTTAAACTTTTACCAATTTTTTCCTGTGGGAATGAGTTATTTTCCCGCGGTAAATTGTAGCCTATATGTTATTCTGATGTTTAATCTATAATATGTTTATTTGTAAAGTTCCATAAAAACTCATTCAGTAGTTTTTACGTGAAAGAATATCAAATGTCCATTCTTATATATTTTTGCTTTTATAATATTAGTAGGATACGATTATTGATTTGTAAAAAGATCAACCAGGTGGAAGTCAGATTCGCGCACGAAGGGTTCCGTATAATTCTATGAATGAATCTATGAAAACAGGAAAAAATACGTACCTTTTTACGAAACCATAAAAAACAACCTAAACCGAAATACCTAATAATATTTTTTTATAAATACCACTACCATACAATGCAAGGCAGTCAATACGCATCGTAAATGAATAATTCCAAATTAAACGAATCTTAAAATTTGGAATTACCTATCCATAATTCAAAATTAAAAGAATCTTAAATTATCTTCAAGCAATTTTATAACTTATTTTTTTTATTTATCGATATTTTAGTATTCGATAAAGTGGCAAGCACTACCTTTTTAGAACAAAAAGTGGCTACATGTGGATTTGAATGCCAAGCCGATAACAGTGTGTTGTCTCTTTCTATCGCATTAATTAGGGTATTGAATAAAAGAGAGCCACTATATAAGAAACGTTCAATTAATTGTTACTTCTCCAGGCTTGTTAATTGCTCCGAGGTTTTCGAGATATTTACAAATGAAGTTTTTAAGGTTATGTTGGATTGTTACCACTTTTTGGCAGGCAAGGATGCAAATTAACATCAATTTATAACTAAACCATGTATTTTTTTCCAGTTCCACATTGATCTGAAGCAATTAATATTAATTATTACTTTACAATAATAGTTTTCAATACTAGTAATATTGCATTAGCTCTTTGATTTGAAATAAGACAGATTTAATGTAATAGACATTATGGTTAAATTTTTGAAACATGCTCCCTGAATTTCATTATTTTGAGGTGTCTAATCGATAAAGGGACTTTTCATAGTAAACTGCTTTTCTTTTAAGTTTCTTAACCTGTAGTTTTTTTTTTTTTGTTTGAGTGGGAATCGCCCTAAAGTCGCTTCTGGCACTCGCCGGCCGCTGCCGCGGCACGCTCGCTTCGCTCGCTCGGCTCGTGCGGTAGTTCAAATGTTAACCTAATACGCTCGTCGCTTCGCTCCTCGCTACCTATTTGAATACTAAAAGTAAAAGTTTAATAGTTTTGTACAGTTTTAGGGCTTAACAGGAGTACGCACGAAACGATCTCTACTGAAATGCGGCAAACGAACAGTAACTGAAAATGATAATAGTTTTCAATACTAGTAATATTGCATTAGCTCTTTGATTTGAAATATGACAGATTTAATGTACCTAATATACATAATGGTTAAATTTTTGAAACATGCTCCCTGAATTTCGTTATTTTGAGGTGTCTAATCGATAAAGGGACTTTTCATAGTAAACTGCTTTTCTTTTTAGTTTCTTGACCTGTAGTTTTTTTTTTGTTTGAGTGGGAATCGCCCTAAAGTCGCTTCTGGCACTCGCCGGCCGCTACCGCGGCACGCTCGCTTCGCTCGCTCGGCTCGTGCGGCAGTTCAAATGTTAACCTAATACGCTCGTCGCTTCGCTCCTCGCTACCTATTTGAATACTAAAAGTAAAAGTTTAATAGTTTTGTACAGTTTTAGGGCTTAACAGGAGTACGCACGAAACGATCTTGATTGAAAGGCGGCAAACGAACGGTAACTGAAAATGACGTCGTTATTGTTTTGTTCCACGGTACAAAGCGTACAATTAATATTTTAGTTAAATTATAAATTGCGAATATTAATAATTTTATTTTATTTAATCTATTTTACAATAACTATACTTAATAATAATTATTTTTAATGTTGTTGTCATAAATAAAATTTAAATTATAATATTTTTTTTGTTAGATAGAAATGTTTTACCTGAAATGAAACGCGTTTGACAATCGCTGTATGTCAATTTGACACTGTCATAACAGTAAGTTCGCGTTTCAAAGCTAAAATGGAGTAAAATTTTCCGATTTTCAAAAATTCGTGACTCAAAAACTAAAAGTTTGCGCGGTGTGAAATTTCAGATTTAGGTTCCATAGGACAATAGCTTACCACAAAAAAATTTACGACTCTTCAACTCCACGCCCTATAATGTACAGTTTAGCCCTTCTATTTAAACATAATATACCTATCATCCAAACTCCATGTGAAATCTCACAAACAAAAATATGTATTAAAACAATTTGTATTTCTAGTACAAGCTGTTCTTTTTGAAATGTATTTAATCAATAAGAAAATTTTAGTTTGAAGAATATTACTGATGAATAACATCAAATTTTCCTATATTTCAGACTTCAGTACCAGTCCCGTAAACGCGGCATGCTGGAGAATGATCTTCTTCTCAGCACTTTCGCTAAGAAATACTTGGATGGTTTTTCTGAGGAACAAACTATGATGTATGACCGTCTTATCAACTCTCCGAGCAATGACTGGGATATATATTACTGGATCGTGGAGAAGCAGCCAACACCTAAAGAGTTTGACAATGAGATAATGAATATGCTTAAGAAACATGCCAAGAATGAGGAGCGTGTAGTTCTTTCACAACCAGATTTATATTGAAATGATCAGATGCTTAATTCTATTAGACATTGAACTTAAAGTATTAAATATAGATCTTAAATTTTAATCTTAGATTGTTTATCTTTGGCGGAACATCTTCAGATAACAAGAGTCACCTTAATCAAAATTAGAGAATATTATGTAACTTTTTAAGACAGGATGGTATTTAGATATACATTCATTGATAGTGATAACAGAAAATATTTTTGCAATTCTTGAGATACAAATATATAAGATTATTTTTAAATAGTATTATGAGAAATTATTCTTTATTTAATATTTTACACTGTATTACATAATTGTTTTAATATGCTTTTCATAAAGAAGTATACAATTTGCTTTACAGCTAGAATGCTATTCAACTTTAAATTTAAAATATAGTTAATATAGTTTGTTAAGTGTTAAATATTTGTATACAAGGTACGATGGGATTGTCATCGTCCTTTAGGGCAAAAATCCCTTAATAAAAAAAGATTAAAAAAAAAAATTGCTTTAGGTTGTATGTTAAATTAACTAATTGAATTTGCATCAACTAAAATAAAAGTAAAAGTTTTATTCAGAACTTTGTGTGCACAATGGACTTGTCATTTATTTTAAATGTTAGAAATTAGAAAATTAATTTCAAATAAAATTATTTAGCATACAATATATGTAAATAAAATTATTTACATAAAATTAAGCTTTTTTATCCTGATAATTGATGAAGGTAATACAATTTTTCTTTTCAAATTCTTTTGTTTAGAAAGTACTTGTGTTAAATCCGAATAATTTTAATTTCAGAAAAATGAAGGAAAATGATTCATCTTGAAATGTCTGCAAGCAGAAAATGAATTATTAAGGTGAGCATCCTAAGTCAATAGTCAAAGAAGTTATAATAAGATATCATTTCATTTTCAGTGTTGTAAAATAGACAAAAGAACCAAACAAAACTTACATTCTTCTAGTGTGAACATACAGTATTTCCATAATAATCCAATTTTTTTCTTATTTTTTGTTACATAATCTGTTCCATTGCATATTCTGTTTTTAACATTCATAAGAAAAGCTCAGCCATTTGTTCTATTTTAATAACCTTGCTCTTGCGGGTTCACTTGCACTGTTGTGTATCAAATTTCACTCCCTGTTCAAAGTTTTATTCCTTTTAAGTTTTGTTTCCGTCATTTTATGTACTTCTTAAAGGCTCTTAAATACACAATTTTCCGATTCTCCTTACTTCCATTCAGCGGTTTAGAAGCTATAAATATATCAGTCAGACAAATAACTATCACATTAAATTTTTATTATAAAAACTAACGAACGATTTAGTTACATCATCTTCAGGTATAGTCTGTGCAGATATTTACATGCACAGCATTGAAGAACAATTAATTTAAACAAAACAATACAAACAACATAATATTGTGTATTGTTATCAGTACCTATGTGGATAACATTATTTGCCCATTATATGGAGGGGGTTTAAAGAATCGTTAGTCGAAATTTTATATTTTATGAATAATTTTTATAGATTATCTATATACAATGGATATATTTAAATTTTTTGACTTAATAACGATCAAATAAATTTCAAAATCACCGATATTTTAGACTGAATTTTTTTACGTATTTACAATTATTAGACAATGTATCTATTTGTTTTCGATTAATAATGAATATTAATGCATAAATAATAATTTGATTATATGAGATGACTAACTAAAATACTGAATCAATAGAAAAGCAGCCATTCTCTCTGTTAGCTAGCACTTAGCAGCTCCCTACTCCCTCCTAGATCTGCCGCTACTGTTGCTTCGATATTCTATAAGCTATTACGCCGCAGAAAGCTATATCAACAACCAATAGTACAGATGAAATATTATCAAGCGTCATTAATGTAAAATAATTCGTGATGTAAAGAGTAGGTGAGCGTCGTTTCTTTAATATGATTACCATATTCATTTAAATGTATATGAGGTGGGTGACCCATTACAAACGTCGCGACCCCTAGCGCCACTTCAGGAGCTACGCAGTCGTTTGGCGCTACCCGTTATTAAAGCGCATGTCACCTAAATAAATGTGCGTAATCCTTATTTTGATAACTTCTGGTGCGTTATCAAGTGATGCTTTATAATTTGCGTTGATTATGAATGACTACAGCAAAGGTCAGGCCACAATCTTATCTTCTGCTCTTTAAATGTTTGTGCTGTAGATCAAGTGAAGTCAGTTTACTAAGAGCAACTATTGAATAAAGTTTTCGAGATATTATATTCGAGATCTGTATATATTTTCGTATAAAAAAATAAGTGACGAAACAACAGTGTTGCGAAACGATATAAAGTGATATTTTTTAGTGAATTACTATTAATTGTGAATTTTAAAATGCCTCTTCGTCGTAGTAAGGTAAGATATAGGTTTGTCTTCTTCCGAAACTCTTCCTCTCTGTTCTTTTTGATTGCCTTGAGGTTTATTTATTTTTATTGTAGGGGTTGTCTGATAGAGATAGCTAACAAGTGATAAGACGGCCTTTTGCAAATTGATTGACTTATGTTCTTTCTTTCTAAATAATTTTGATTCATTCATATTTCATTTTTCATCTGGTAAAACTGTTATTTTAATTCATGAAACAAGACCACGTAAGTACATTATTATTTATTGATGTATATCGAAATAATATAATTATTCCAGATAATAGTTATTTAACATCTTTTTCTAATTTTATTAAATCTGTATGAATAAAAATTAACATCACCTACAATTATTATTATTTATTTTAGTATCATTTAATACCTATTTGTGATGCATGCATAGTATGATAAATAATGACAAGGCAACGATATCTTATATAGTTCTATAATAATTTGTTGGTTAAAGAATCATTTTGGTCCCATTTACAATTTGTATCAGAATCGAAATTCATTTATGTATTTGTATACACTTTTGAATACATAATATTATGTAAATATTAAATTTAAGTAGAATTTACAACAGCAATATTTCATGCCGATTGGGAAAGAAAATTGTACTTACTTACTTTCAGTGAATATAAATAAATGATCATAATAATGTAGTTAAATACATAAACGAATATTTTCTTTTAATTATTATTTATTAAGTTTAAATAAAGTCCAGTCATTCTGAGCGTCTGAACTGAATACACTCTTGACCCTTATTGTATTAAAAATTAGCGCTATAGTACATATTAGTATCACATATAATAAAATCAACAGGGAATGGTATTCTGTTTGGTGGCGCCAAAACAGAGAATAAAAGAGCAATGAATAATACTGACTTGGTCTATACCAAGTCAGTATTATTCATTGCTCTTTTATTCTCGGTTGTTGTTGGTCTATACCAAGTCAGTATTATTCATTGCTCACAATGGTTTTATTAGTTAAAAATCTCATAATGTGCTGTTCGTAATGTGAAAATATTAACATGGTTATCGTAGGAGTAATTACTTACTACCTATGTATAAATTTGATTCTTAACTTGAACTAAGTTAAAAAATTCATGATATTGAGTTAGTAATTCTAAAACATAGCTACTTAAAGTTGAAAATTGTTCTGCCTCAGCACGCGTGTTTGCCAGAACCGACGCGATAAGTATGATAAATAATAATTAATTATTATAATCTTGTTTAAAAATATAACCCTTAGGTACTGCATTCAAATAAGATTTACTGACTTTATACTAGAGACTAACACTAAATGCAATACACACATAAAACACACAGAAAATAACCAGTTTTATTTGCCTACCTACTTTTAATAAAATGGCGGCAATTTTATTAAATTAACCAGACTAACCAGTTAATTTGCTTTCATACAGATTATAATAATAATTGTTTATCTTCAACGTTTCTTACTGATAAACATGTGACCTATTTAAACATAATAAAAAATTTATCTTTAGGTAGGTATTAAAACAGAAAAATTAACTTATATCTTTTGTTTCAATGTTATCAATTTTTAAGCCTGTCCATATTGTACAGGACCTCACCCCTCTTCCCGTTGAAAGAATCTTTATTAATGCATATTAATGAATTAACTTATAAGAAAAAAACTTAACTGCCTTTCGCAGTGCCAACTTCTTCCACTTGACCGCATTCAACGTCGAGCGACTCGAATTATCGACGACCATAGGTTAACTGATAAGCTCGATCCCCTCTCTCTAAGAAGGGACTTGGGGTCCCTCTCTATTTTCTATCGTATATATAATGGGGAGTGTTCTGAAGAGCTGTTCGATCTTATTCCTGCCGCTCAATTTCACCATCGCACAACCCGCCATAAAAATCTTTACCATCCTCACCACTTAGATGGCTAGGCGGAGCACCACAGTGCGTTTCACTCGCACTTTTCTTCCACGGACCTGTAAGCTCTGAAATAGTCTGCCTCCTGCTGTGTTTCCTAGGAGCTATGATTTGGAAAATTTTAAGAAAAAAGCTTATCATTTCTTAAAAGGCCAATAAATTCCCGCCGCTTCCCAATCCACGCATAGCTTCCGCTTTATTATTAATATATACTAGCAAACCGGGCGAACTCCGTTTCGCCACCAGAGACACCTTTTCTTTGCTATATAAACCTCACGGAGCCCGAGACCTTTCCAACGAATGCAAAACTGTGGAAATCGGTTCGTGCGTTCTGGAGTTATAGCGTCAGGAAGGAAAACCCGACTTATTTTTATTAATATACTAGCGGTCCGCCCCGGCTTCGCCCGTGGTACATATGAAAAATAGATGTTGGCCGATTCTCAGACTTACCCGATATGCACAGAAAATTTCATGAGAATCGGTCCACCCGTTTCGGAGGAGTATGCAGACTAACATTGTGACACGAGAATTTTATATATAAGAGATATTATTTAATTCCGTCTTCCCCTTTATCCTATTCTGGTAGGCAACAACCATAACCTCTGTTATGGTCTATGGGCGACGCAACCTGCTTACCACCAGGCAGTGCGTCCGCTCGTTTGCCTCCCTATTACATTAAATAAATAAATAAAATTGTTTTATTTCAGGACATGTGTTCCCATATGGAAGTTACAATACCTATAATAGAAGTATACAAAATCAAGATAAAAATTAAAAACAATTAGAGCATCATTTATATTCCCTTGACTTCATAGATCTATCCATACTAATATTATAAATGCGAAAGTAACTCTGTCTGTCTGTCTGTTACTCAATCACGCCTAAACTACTGAACCAATTTGCATGAAATTTGGTATGGAGATATTTTGATACCTGAGAAAGGACATAGGCTACCTTTTATTGCGAAATATGTACCACGGGCGAAGCCGGGGCGGACCTCTAGTAGTCTATAAATTAAAAAAAAAAAGCATGTGAATAACAGCTAGCCTTTACGGTATTCAGAATTTCATTATCACGGTCGCTCTTTCAAGGAATATCCTAATACTACGAAAAGAAAAACTGATTTAATAATTTGGATTAACCTAGGTCCTAGAACGTTTTTATTTGCCCCTTTTGATTATTCCTGTACTTAGGACCATGTTCCAATTTATTTCACTCAGGCATTATTATTTCAAATGAAACTACAGTACAGGTAAATTAGCTTGGAGAAATTTTTGCATATGTAGTGGTGTGTATATTACTCAGATCTTAGAGCGCGTTTCCACTATATCGTTCTGGCCTATACAAAAATGTTTCGATATCCTAACATTACTATTTAATTTTATACTTATTCCTAGCAACACTTTTGTTTTCAATAAAAACAAGTTTTTATTTGAAAGAAAATGGTTTTGACTTTATAAAAAAAATATATCATTCAATTTTACGTCCTTGAGCAAACGACAAGGCGACTACCGTGAAACAATAAAATATCGTGTCCATAATAATTTGTTTCATAATTAATATTTGACCATAGTAATTACGAAACAAAACAAATAAATAAATCGTCACTTGATAGTGGAAAGTGGAAACACGCACAAAACCAGAATAAACCAGTTTACGCTGTCCGCAGGTGCCACGTGCAGTCGTTTGGTACCGTTAGAACATAAAGCACATTTCATTCAAAAATTATAATTATTATGTACGTAGTTTAATTGATAAATTTTGTATTTGTTGATTGTTGTTATTATTTGTTATTATTGTTATAATATTTGTTGAAGTGAATTACATGTCCCGCAGCCGGAGGCCCCAAATGAAAACTCAGATGTACTTAAAAACTACATTTAATAGCTAAAATGAGACTTTTACACCCATGTCTGCACGATGCAGACCGGAGTTAAAGAATGAATTTATACAGTTTAATAATTATAAAGACGTAAGCTTGGATGCTAACTAAGGGAAATCGCATCCACATTCTATTCCCGTGCGAACGGCGTATTCAGCAGTTTTGTATGAAGGCAGGGCCATAACTAGTGTTTAATTTGTGTGTAAGTGTTGTAACTTTATATTGTTAATTCAATATGGCTCCAGTGTTAAAACATGGTCGAGGCAAGCCTTTGACTTCTCAAACTAAAGAATTAAACTTTAAATGTCGTTTCTTTTTCAGGTTAGTAAATTTTTCATTTTAGTAACATTGTTAATGTAAAAGTTATATGTATGTTAAATGTGCAAATCTATACATATAATAAATCTGTAGAAGGGTCAATTCTGTACATTGAAAATATTGAAAAAATAAATAGCAGGGAGTGTTACTGGATCGATACCAAACCCAAATATGTGATTAAAAAAATTTTTGTCTGTCTGTCTGTCTGTCTGTCTGTCTGTATGTGAAGACATCACGTGAAAACTAACGGTTCGATTTCGATGAAACTTGGTATAATTATACCTTATTATCCTGGGCGTAAAATAGGATACTTTTTATCCTGAAAAAATACGAAGAAAAAAAATAATCTAAATTTTTCAGTTTTATCCATAGACGTTGTTCTGTAGAACAGCGAACACAAGTTGGGTATTATTATAGGCCTAGCCGTATTTGAGTCCAATAGATATTTATAAGATGTTACTGTCAGAGTTACTCAAAATGGAGAAATAAACCATCCAGGCGAAGACCGACATCCGCGCGGACGGAGTCGCGGGCGGAAGCTAGTATTAAAATAAAGTCTCATCTTTTTCAGAGGAGAAACACATATAGTTTAATTTAAAATCCCTTATATATACAGGGTTACTTGTAAAACACCGGCAACCTCGCAGGACAAGATAGCTAACATCATAAGTAACAACATTTCGACTTTTGATAATTTGTTGGATTTTTTTTTCATACAAAAATAAATATTCATTTAATTTTCCGTCTGAATATTATAAACTCTACGCCTCCCAAAAATTACGTAAACAAAAAGCGAACGAGAGGGGGAAGGGGGCGTCGCGTCGTCCATCCGATAATTAATAGAACATAGACTTACAAATGTAAGGAGAGTACAATAAAAGTTTAAAAAATCATTTAAAAATAATTTATTGCGTTATGCCAAAAGTCGTAGAACAAATGTTGTTACTTATGATGTTAGCTATCTTGTCCTGCGAGGTTGCTGGTGTTTTACAAGTAACCCTGTATAAAATAAAAACTAAAAATAAAATGTTGTTTTATTTTATTTGCTGACCATACACTACTACAAACGCAAAAATTTCTCCAAGCTAATTTACCTGTAATCATATTTCTAATTTTTTCTCATTGAAGGTGGAGTCTATCTAATAGTTATTTTATTTTTGGGGTCTATTTGTTAGTCATGTTGTATCTTCTATGAAAACATGAAATACAAAGGCATACCAGAAATCAGAATTACGCTAAAAAGTATAGAGAGAATGTTGTTACATTTTCTTCAAAAATACTTGTAATGCAAGGTTTTTTTAAATTTTCTTTCGTTCACTGATGTACCATTTTGTATATATTACCAACAGTATGAAAAAAGTTAAAACGAATAATGAATAGGTTAAAAAAAGACGTGTGGCACTCGGGGACTGCCGCGGTAAAGCTATTGCTTGCTATGCCTTCAAGCCAGACCTCCGCGCCCGTCGGAGTGGGGAGCGTGAGGTTTT
This sequence comes from Colias behrii, assembly GCA_029959065.1. NCBI lineage: Eukaryota > Metazoa > Arthropoda > Insecta > Lepidoptera > Pieridae > Colias > Colias behrii. The sequence continues at coordinate 5,584,941 of JARWMC010000005.1, read as the reverse complement.
TCGTTACGCAATTTCTGGATTCGGTCCCCGCGCTCAAGGCCCGCGATAGAAGCTATGCAATAGCTTAAAAACCGGCGACGGTTAAGCGGTTGTCGAATGTTGTTCATAATTTTGGCACGTTAATTAATTAAGCTTTGTTGTAATTCACGAATAGAGGTAACGAACTACATAAATTACATCACGTTTTATGTTAATGAGACGCTCAAAGTATTTTACAATTTTCGTAGAATTACCGTTAATTTGACATTATTGTTTAATTCAATTTTAAAAAGTTCTGTCAAAATTAAAAAGAAATATAAGTAGTCCAGATATTACTAAAATATTTCTCAACCTACAAGCTCATAATAATCAAATGTCACCTTAAATAATTGTAGAAAAATCATTTTATTGCAGGTTCTAGTAAAATGGATCTACGAGAACCAGCACAAGATGCAGAATTTGCGTCGCTGCAGTTCGACGCTACGTTACAAAGAGTTGGAGGAAAGCAATGTTCAACCGCTAGAGCAAGTTGCGCCCGTAACGTCAGCGGCCGCGCCCGCACACAAGCCACGCCCAGATGTCACACCAGAAACTTCCTTCAAGGTAAACATATGCATAGACATGAAACGAAACGTATTTTGGGGCTCATTATTATTCGCTATTACAATTTTCTTGTTGTCAAATAAGTTAGTAGTGTATGCAAATTACTGTTTTTGGTTCTAATTTTAATTTATATAATTTGTGTAAGGTATATCATTTAATTTGTTGACAACAACGTCTGCACATTGTTTTTGAACGAAACTTGTAAACTCTTACTTTGGACCGTACATTACCGATTTATAAAATATTTCAATAAATAAAACAATGCTATTAAATGAATGCATACCTATTGTATAGTGCTATTGCATTATGTTAATATTATAATCAAAAAGAAATAGCTTGTTATTCACTTATATCTTTTATTACAGTATGACGACCTACAAGTGTCGTTGGCTGCACCGTACCAACTGCAGCGCAAACCAGACGCGAACGATTTGGGATTCGGAAAATATTTTACGGATCACATGCTCAAAATTAATTATTACAAAGAGCTTGGTGGTTGGCAGAAACCTGAAATCACACCCTTTGAGCACTTAACGATACACCCAGCGGCGAAAGCCCTACATTATGCTGTTCAAGTGAGTTTTATATTCATGTACTTTGGTTTACTAATTGGTTTCTAAGATACATTAGATCTATCTAGAAAAGTAGGATTCACTGACTAGGTCACTAACTCAATATCAGAAAAATGCTCCTAAAAGGATACTTTATTAGTTATACATTGCAATACTGAATCACTAAAACATATAAATTACCTACTTATAGATTTTTTCCTCTTGCACAAGAGGAAATGACATTGTAAGAAGTAAAAAAAATCTTATAAATAAAACAAACACATTATCATTTTAAACGACGTAGTAAATAAAAAATGTGTCGTATTTTATCAAATGGTATTTTTTTAGTTGTTCGAAGGATTAAAAGCGTACCGGGGGGTCGATGATAAGATAAGATTGTTTCGGCCTGATTTGAACATGGAAAGGATGAATCTCGCCGCCCAAAGGTCGGGTTTGCCGATGTTCGACGCTGAAGAGTTAATCAAATGCATCATTCGGCTCGTACAAATCGACCAGGAATGGGTACCTCACGCGGAAACGTCGACGCTTTACATACGACCTACATTAATTGGCACTGAGGTATATTTCCTTCACATTTGTTGTTATTGTTTTCAATTGTACATTATCTACATTCTATAAACAAACGTTTAGCAATCCTAATATGCTTAATGAGCCCGTATGTGTGTTATTGCGATGTAAAGTGATTTATAGTAGCTGTTTAATTTGACGTTGATATTTTAGATATGATTACGAATTTCTGTTTAATTCATATGAAATATATTGAGTTACATTTTGATAAAATTAATTTATCATAGTTTTGTTTTTGAAACTATTTAGTCATTAGGTACACAGTAATTCTCAGAACTTCAACATTAACAAACAAGCATGTAAACCATTAATAACTTTGCGTAATTATTTCTCTAGATAACCATATATTTACTCAAGTTATTGCGCCATTAACAAAAATTTTTTCAAACGTAAATTTCCTTATCTAATAAGTTACATTGTATGAATGTTTTCAATACAATATCGCGATTCGATTGTTATTGTTAATAATTATTGTTATGTTTAATCTTCAATGACACGGGCTTTTTAATTAATTTTTGATGGTTTTTTAGCCTACGTTCGGGATAATAAAGCCAGAATCGGCAATGCTATTCGCAATTCTAAGTCCAGTGAGTGCGTATTACAAGACGAATGCGGATGGAGCGGTGTCAATATACGCGGACCCGAATGTGGTCCGAGCGTTCCCTGGAGGCGTGGGCAATAGGAAAGTCGGCTCTAACTATGGACCTACGATAGGTAAGCGTTTTTTACCTATTAGTTTTAGGTGTTTATTGTTCAGAGCTGTGTAAATTTTTACGGTTTAAAGGATGAATGCTTTGATTCATAATTTTTAGGTAGTGTTTGTTTATGATACTTTCTATTAATGAACAATGGTTGTAAATTAATAGTAAGTTTTCATCGTTACTATTTACTAATTATTATTAGATAATATCTAGTAATATCTAAGTTAAAAGAGCTATACTTATAGGGATTTTTGTAGTTGTAGTTCACGACGTGTGGCAATTATTTTACTGAAAAATTCAAATCTTACATAAATGTATGTACATTAAATTATATGTATAGTCCATACTAATATTATAAATGCGAAAGTAACTCTGTCTGTCTGTCTGTTACTCAATCACGCCTTAACTGCTGAACCAATTTGCATGAAAGGAGATTGCCCAAGTGACTATGGCACTTGGTATCGCAATCAAACTTATTGTGTCAAGATGAAATATAGCTCAATTTAAAGCTTGATGTTAGTAATTTTAGAAACGATTAAAGTTTTTATTTAAATAAACCGCAGTTCGCGACAATAAAAATAAAACAATAGTTTTATTCAACACTTCAAAAACATACTTTATCGAGTTTAAACTAACGATGAACGTTAAGTTTTACATTTATTACATAGGTAATATTTTAATTTACAAGACAAATGTGAAAAGTAAATCGTAATAAACATTATTTCAAAATAAATAACGTCGAACAATGGGTCGAACACATTCATTCAACATTCATTTCAAATAGAAACTATGACATATGACGCAGGACGCTTGCAAGAGAGATAGATATATGTGTCAAAACAAAAACGTTTACTTTTATTTCTATTTATTCGGTATAATTACGACTTAATAGTGATAAATATGATCATTATAAATACAAATGGGAATTAACAATATCACGAACACGTGACACAACTAGTATTTTACCGATTCCATCCGTGGTCATACATGTTTCAAAACACAAACTTTTACTATTATTTCAATTTATCCGGTATAATTAAGATTTAATATTGATACATATGATCATTATAAATACAAATAGGAATTAACAATATCACGAATACGTGGCACAACTAAAATTTTACCGATACCACCCGTGGTCATACTCCTTTGGTATAGAGATATTTTGATACCCGAGAAAGGACATAGGCTACTTTTTACCCCGGGAAATAGGATAGGTTTTATCCCGGAAATCCCACGGGAACGGGAACTATGCGGGTTTTTCTATGACTGCGCGGACGAAGCTGCGGGTGGAAAGCTAGTGTTAAATAATGGTCTTTTTATAGGGAAAACGTACAATGTTTTATCTAACATTACGTTATGAATACTTTTATTATGAAATGTAATTAGAACATTAGGTGTTAGCTGATAATTATATTGTGTGGTCTTGTGACGCTTTATCAAAAATAATAAGATAAACTTTCGATAAACGTATCATATGTTGTGTGTATTCCAATGTAAACAAAAGTTTAATTACATGATATGTTATTTCTTACTTAATAAGTGAGCAATGGGTTTTTGCATCATTGTTATTATTTAAAACGTAATGTAATAATTAACGTTAATTTGTTTTTTATAATTACCTATTTAGTTTAAAAATAGAATTTCATATTTCATACATGAATCACAAATGTTCTATGAATAACAATATAATATAATATGGAATAGAACCAAGAGTTCCAAATCAGGAAATAAACTTGTTCTTTACTTTATTTTGTATGATTACATTGCCTACATAAGTTTCATTGAACTACTTTCAAGCGTTAATTAAAATAATATAAACAGATATAATATAATGCGAAACTTCATCTGGACTTATAAGTGTGGATTATTAAAATGAGACCTATGTATGTTGTACAGAGATAACGTCGCGAGCTGCAAAATTAGGACATCAACAAGTATTATGGCTATTTGGGCCTAACCAAGAGCTGACTGAAGTCGGAGCTATGAATATCTTCATCGTTTACATCAATGAGCAAGGAGGTCAGTTGAAAATATGCAATCTCGATTTATTTAGTGTCAATAATCTATTTCTTGTCTTATTTGACTTATTTTTCTTATTCTGGATTCATATCAATTGAATCCATACATGCTCCCTTTTCAAACATCACGCGATCGAGCTGTTTCTATAAACACATACAAGATATGAATTGCCATAATTATCATTATCCGTGTAAGCGTACATATTGTCATGTTATCGCGCGGTACTGACCCCGCGACCCGTAAATTCTCGTCCCGCATCTGAAGCAATAAACGGGGTCGCTCATATCATACAGATTATTCTAGACTAAACTCGTTTGTGCATTTCTTTTAGATAAACAGTTGAGCACGCCGCCATTAAATGGTCTCATACTGCCGGGAGTCACTCGACGGTCTATTTTGGAGTTAGCGAGCCAATGGGAAGATGTCACGGTCAAAGAGGAGGTTATAACTATGGAGCGGTTGATACAACTTAACAGTCAAGGCCGGGTATGTATTAATTAATAAAAAATTAAAAATGATTATCTTAAACTCGTATCATGTTTGTATGAATTAATTTGCTGAAAATTTGCTTTCAAAGTTGTGTAATAATGAGAATACACGTAATTAGACCATTTGTAAAGATATAATTCCATAATTACCCCCCCTTAAAGGAAAAATTCAAGTCGTAGCCATTAAACTAATCGGTCAATTAACTTATCTTTATGGAGTGACTATTCTATTCAATCTCATCGTTGTTTTTATTCCACACAGTAAAACATTTTATTTATTCAAGCGATTTCTCTCTAAATAACATATTTACAATCGGTTCAATAACTAGCAACACTGTAGTGCCAATGAAACAGATGCGTTTTCAATTCCGAGTTATTAAAATTATAATATTAAGATTAGATGTATGAAATGTATATTTTATTACAGTTACTAGAGATGTTCGGAGCTGGCACGGCGGTTATCATAACGCCGATCAGTAACGTGGGCTACATGAACAGCAATATTCCCGTCCCCACCATGCAACACACCTTACCTGTGTACCAACGACTAAAGGACACGCTATTGGCCATACAATATGGCCATATAGAACACCCGTACGCTAAAATCATATCATAGCGCAGTGCTTAACGACTTTGGGTTTAAACTAGTGATATAGTGCAGTGGCGGCTAAACATTCTTGTTACATAACAAAGATGTAAAACGATGTGTGATGCGAAAAACATCGAACGATTTCCGCAAATAAACTTAACTCATTGTAAATATTATGAATAGGATTATGTTTTGAGTATACACGTGCCTTGAGTTTAGCATTTGCGCACTGATTTTAGGTTAGCTTTACGAATTTACAAGATTATGCGTGGTTTATTCAAGGTCCAGTTAGAAGTTCCACTGATGTTCCCTTTTCTAAGTATGCAACTCTGTATTTTTTTTCAAAGTGTTGCTTAACGATAATAACAGCTTTCTTAAAACAAGGTGTTGAACGAATATATCGTATTTTTTACGGAATTATATTGCTAGAAACTTGCACTAAATAATTTAGATTGAGTTTAAAAACTGGCGGGTAACAGTGACTTAATAAATGGAAGGGTCGAGGGTGAAATATATTTTTTTATTCTTATCATTAATTATTTTGAAAACAATCAAATAAATCAATCCTGATGCACATACTAATGATGCAGAAACTTATGAAAACAAATAAATCATAATTTATTGCCGTCTTGTATTTTCTAGCTACTGTTATTTATTTATCATATTCTATATCAGCTATTATATTATGTTTTTATATCCTAGTTATATATACAATATTAAGTTCAGCGTAAATAAAATGTGGGTTTTCCTATACGTAAATAGTTACCTTGACTCGTTCCTAAATTTTAATAAGTATTTGATAAGAGACTATTTAAATGTTTAGGAGTCAAATTAAATGATGTAGTAAATGTTATACAGGGTGTCCCACTATTGGTATACTAAGCGCGAAGGGCCTTGTAGTTTTGCATACACTGATCACGTAAAAAATACTTAAACAACAAAATTACGTCAAAAATTTTTTGCTAAATTTTTCCTGAAAATCCATGTTTTCTTCTCTAGCTTCATGCAGCCGGTATATACCGCTTCTCTAATGTGAGCATTTTGTCTATGAAAACATAATCTTAAACGATAGCTCACGTGCTGGTGGCAAAGTTGGGCGGGTTGCTTGTTATGGGTGTACACATAGAGTTTTAAGAATTCATCTATTTGAAAAAAAAAATGCGTCTGGAATTTTATAAGTATTTTTTACGTACTCAGCGTATGCAAAACTATAACCTCCATTGAGCTTAGTATACCAACAGTGGGACACCCTGTATATATATGTTATGGACGAGGTAATACATTGGGACATTTTTCATAATGCCAGCGCATTTTTTACAAGTCAATATTTAGGTAATAGTTGTCTTCGCGGGCACCCTATTTCTATATAGTTTTACTGGCTTTTAATTGGCCAAACTAATCTAGCGTACAGTACTCCAAAAGTAATAATGCGCATAGAAATCTTCGCCACTGTTCGGCAACTGTCATATTCCCGGAGCGTCCGAAGACGATATGTATATAGAGTGGTTAAATGCATTTTCTTCATGCATAATTTAAAAAAAATTATGTGTTTTGTTCTAAAAGAGATTAATATTGATTTGTAAGTAACGATTTTGTTTCGATAATTCCTTGTAAGTAAATAGCGAAGATAACCCCAAGATTGCGAATATAGCTTTGTTGGATTGATTTACTTCGAAAATTTTATAGTACTTTTAAAGTGTCTTACGGAAGCTGGTGTAATGATGGAAGAAAAGAAGGTTAAAATAACACAAGATTAATATTGTAAAAAATATGGGTTTACATGTTTACATTTAAATCATAGAAATCTAATCAATAAAATCTCAGTTCAAAAGTATTTACGTTTAAGTACTGATCATTCCTCAATATTATTACAATTACTTACAAAAAAATAAAAATAAAAACTATTCTTCATTTTCACTTTCCCTAATGCATCACCTGTGTAAATAATCATCATCGATTTAGTCACCTTTAAAAACAAAACCGAGAATGGTATGTAATAGCAGCTCTATATAATTCCACACAGAGAGAACACGTGCAGTCACCACAAATATTTAAAGACGACTGACGGATTTTTGAGTTTTTTGACTGACAAGCTACCGTCACCTACCGCCCCAATTGTTTTTGATTGTGTATGACCGTGAATTGACTTTTATTTCTTTTGAACAAGGTGTAAAATACAAGTGCATTGTTTATGGCTCTTATTTTTATATTTGATTGAATGATTCGGGTGTTTTCGGAAATACGACAATTAGCGCCTCACTTCTCTCTACCATATGTACGCTGACGACTTACAAATCTACACCCAGGCATCGCTCAACAATTTACCTAGTGCTATCCGACATATCAATGCCGAACTAGCAACCCTGGTCAATTGGAGTGACGAATACGGTCTAAAAATCAATCCTGCAAAGAGTCACGCGATTATCATTGGAAGTCCGTATCTCGTTTCCGAAATTGACTGGGGCGCCTTACCCAGTGTCTGCCTTGGTGGAGTAACAATTCCTTATTGTAAGGTGGTTAAAAATCTAGGTGTTCATCTCGACCAAACACTATCGTGGTCTCACCACCTACAAGAGATCAGTCGTAAGGTGTATGCGGCATCGGGTACTCTTCGGCGTCTACGTAACTTTTTGCCTATTCCAACAAAAATTATGTTAGCTCAATCCCTTCTCTTCCCTATCCTCGACTATGCGGATGTGTGTTTTCCTGACCTTACGGTTGAGAATATGGAGAAACTTGAGCGTCTGCAAAATCTTTTAATTCGATTTGTATTCGGCCTTCGCAAATTCGACCATGTCTCTTTCTATCGCAGACGCCTCAAGTGGCTCCCTATTCGCCTCCGACATCATCTCCACTGCCTTCAATTACTATACCGTATCCTTTTCGATCCTTCCACTCCTTCCTACCTTAAGAATAACTTCATTTTTCAACACTGCGAAAACTACTCCCTCTCATCGCACCAATTTTTATGCGGGTTCTTTTGCTGTCTCTGCCGTCAAGTTATGGAACTCCCTACCTTTAAAAATCAGACTTGCTCCTTCCTTATCCTCTTTTAAACATCATGTCCGTAATCATATCCTCTTAACTGCCTATAATTCGGATTAGTTTATGTCGGATTAGTTTAGTTTATGTCGGATACTTCTATTTAGACATTTATATTTATTTATATATATATATATATATATATATATATATATATTATATATATTTAATATTTATATAGTTACTACTATGTAGTATGCATATGTGTATGTATTTCATATATATATTTAGGTAATATTAGTAATATTATTATTTATATATTTTTTTTTATTTTTGTTCATTTTTACGTATTTATATCATGTACTGTATAAAATGTGTATATATTTTATTGTATTCTCTTATTATTTCTACCCTATTCTAAAAATATGTTTTTATTGTGTCCGACAACTTTTTGCGCTTCTTTGCCTTTCTCCCCGTGGTTGCCTGGCAGAGATCACTGCATAGTGATAAGGCCGCCCTTTGTGCTTTCTAATCTTATTTTTGTAACCTATATGTATATATTGTTTTTTTGCACAATAAAGTGTTAAATAAATAAATAAATAAATAGCGAAGATCTGCATGCGCATTATTAATTTTGGAGTACTGTACAAGTCTATGCTCTATGTAGTTTCAAATGCCGAACCAAACCCAATCTTTCGCTCTAAATATGTTTTCATGCTGCATAATGCACAGACATTATGAAGAAGCCCCTGTTTATTACTTGTCCATGACATACATATTTTAAATCAGTGCAATATAATGTGTATAAGTGTATAGTTTTGTAGATAATGGCTGTAATGTGATCAGAATGTGATGTGTATGTAACAAGGTAAAGGCTATATTTAGCTTTGAAGAAGCATTTGTTGAAATCTCTTTGGAATCTTACTTATTTCTATACATTTCTTACCTTTGAAAGGCAATATTGCCTGAATAATGTTTTGTCAAACTGGTTTTTTTCTAGTCTAAGAATCTATGTAATTCGAATGTGAATAAATTATTTATAATATTTTAAGTGAAAATTTCTTTCATTTACCAACATTATTTCTACGTATGTTTGCGTAACCAACCTTTTGGCGCCTCGCGCGGTTTTTACAAATCAATGTTGCTGACGCACGTTGAATGGAAAGTTCGATGATTTGCTAATTAATTATAATTAAAGTTGAACAAAATTTTCATGACCGTGAGGGTAAAATAAAATAAGTGATTAACATACATTAACGTTTATTTTACGTGAAAAATTACGAAATGTACAATTCGATTTTGAAAAATGAAGAATATTTCGAGATAGTACAATAGTAGATAGTAGTAATGTTTTCTTTTCCTTATTCTGGAGGTAGAGGTAGATCGTCTTCAAACATATCACTTTTCTTCCTACTATCTTGTCGTTTTACAGAGCGAGATAGTGGCTGCATTGACTCGTTCACGACGCTCGTGTTACTGCAAAAATATATAGGCTTTAAAATAAATCAGTAGATAACTATATCACTTCAATATTTGTTTTTGTTGCATTATTTGTTTTGTATTTATGAAACTTTTTTTATTATCTTATTAAAAACATTGTATATCATTATAATATATTTACATTTTCTCTACATTTAATTTAACTGCGCCATTTTAACATCGACGACGTTTACGACGCAGAATAATTCAAATTCATGAATCGGAATTGATAAGTGAATGAAAACTCATTTACTTAATATTAATAAGTTTGACCCTATGATGCCGTCACGTGCCAAGTCTGGGATAAGCCGTGCTACCGAATCTAGTGCGAAAGAAGAAGAATAGAAAAATATTAACAAACAATCTAGAAAAAAATATATATATTTTAAATCGCGTTATTTAGCGCAAAGCAAAGTTAAATGAATAAGTAGGTAAAAACATTTTGGTACTAATTAAAATCTCATCTCCAATTTTGTATATTTTGGTCTACAGGAAACACGATTTAATTTATGAAATCTTTTGTAACCTATAACCTTGAATATCTTATCTCAGAGACACGAGATTACATAATTTTCGGGCAGGTTTATAATTTTTATAAATAAATGAAATCAAATATTCGATTTAAAAAAAAAAATCGTTTTTATATTTGTCTATAATGTTTAGGTATATATGATAATACGGGAGGCCTGTATCCTTTTCCTTACCCAGTCTTTTTCTTTAATGCCCTCCATCAACCCTTCCATTATACCTTAGCTATTAGAAGCGGGCAACACATTTGCGAAGAAATTATCTGTCTTCTAGTCAATGAAATTTATAATATTATTCATGTGGTATGAATATTTTTTTCATATTAGTTTTAAAATAATCACTTAGGATCACTTAACACAAAGGTGAAGAAGATAATATAAGATATTTGGCACGTGCCAAACTAATGCTCTTACAGCCCGGCAATAATGTTGTAATTAGCTTGGCATATTTCAGATATCACATTAATTTGTAGTAAATGATAATTTAGAATATATTGTTAAATTTGTTAAATGAAACACTTAAAACAATGAACGCAATTATATTCATTGGTTGAGTATTTGTAATAAATTGTTGAGTTACATTTGAGTTATCTCTTTAAACCTAAACGATATTATTGTCAAATAAAATGCTAACTAACAAAGACACAAATAATATACAGGGACGATTCGTTTCTTTTTATATTGTGAATTTTAAAAAACTTTAAAATATTTATCCTCTCATTCTGATGTATCGCTGTTTATGGTGTTAAACAAAAATAACCTCTATAGGTACAGATAGTTAAATGTTGCAATAAGTAACAGAATTGTCATTCGCATTCATTTCTGATGAAAATTTAATCATTTTTGAATCGTTAATTGTTAACCTACTTACATACTGACTAATAATAATTATATCTCTCATATAGGACATACTATTGTTAACTGATACGCAATAATTATCCTACAGTTTGATCTTCCACTAAAATCTGAATAGTTTTACAAAGTCAACACACTGTAAAAACTCATATAATATGTTTAAGTGTTTTTTCATCGTTTTAATTGACACTGTCGTCAAGTACAGAGATAATTTATTAATTTACGTCACTCGCGTAATCTCAGTAAAAATATTTCTTTGTATTGAAAGTATGTGTTTGTCTCGCCGTGATATCATGTAAATAGAAGGCGTATTCGCAAAATATCTTGTTTGTCATGGGTAAACAGAATCCCACCTCACCTTACAGGCCTCTGGCACACCCACTGTTAGATAAGATGCTGAAACATTAAAAATTGCATCTGTTGAAAAAAGAAGAATATTTTCACCCAATACAATTTATTAGGTAGAAAAAAATCTACATTTACTTACATCATATTATGAGAATCACGGGCAAAATGAAATCATTCGCATATTCTAGTCGTTTGGTCGATTTTATGATTATGTATGTATGTGTTTCGGTCGATTTTGTGATGATGTACGTGTGACATTTTGTATGCAGTTTTTTAGTCTTGTAAAAACATTATAGTCTATTTAGGTAGGTACTATTATTGTTAAATTAAATATTTAATATATTTTTAGTAATATATCTGTAGGTCATTTCTCAATTAATTTTCCCAAAACTAATATGTAATGTTTAACTACATTATATTAAATACTAACCTGTTTCCAGTGTTAAGCCGACTCTCGCTTGGCCGCCGCGTTCCTGTCGCTGCGCTTTCGCCTCGTGAAGCCGCTTAATAATTTAAATATAAATTATAAGAAAGCAATTCATTTTTTTTAATCGCATACTATATTCAGTGTTTACAGTACTTAAATATTTTGGAATAATAGGTTAGAACTGTAAACTAACAACAGTTAAACAAAATATTCTTATCCTCGTAGATTAATTTTACCTCCAAGGGAATTAAAATACTGTAAAAACTAAAATGTTTAACTTGTACTAAAATATACGTAATAAAAGATCTACAAACTATCAATACAATAATTAAATATAAATGTACCATTTTATTAACCTCATGGCATGAGGTATCATTAAGTAAAGTGCTGCTTGTTTGATTAAAGAAGCAGTTATAACCGGTTAATTATTATCAATATATATTGTGTACCATATTCAAATCCAGTTCATGTCGAACTTATTGCATCATTTGTGATTATTTATTTATTATTATCGCGATAATTAAGAATACTCTAATAGGAATCTTTATATAATTCTTGTAACCTTACCTCGCATCGATTCTATTGGTGATTGGCTTGCACCAGATGAGAAGCTACTCGCTGATGTAATGTTAGCTGTTTGGGAAAACATAGGAATCCATAGAGTATTCAAATTCTTACTTGTATTATTTCCAAAATATTTTACAATTTAATTACATACATCATTAAATTCACCAATAAATTAAACCTAAGTACAGTACTCCAAAATTAATAATGCGCATGCAAATCTTCGCTAATTGTCGTATTTCCGAAAACACTCGAATCATTGAAACGTAAGAGCCCTAAACAATGCACTTGCATTTTACACCTTGTTCAAAAGAAATAAAAGTCAATTCACGGTCATACACAATCAAAAACAAATCGGGCGGCTAGGTGACGGTAGCCTGTCAGTCAAAAAACTCAAATATCTGTCAGTCGTCTTTAAATATTGGTGGTGACTGCACGTGTTCTCTCTGTGTGGAATTATATAGAGCTGCTATTACATACCCTTCTTGGTTTTGTTTGTAAAGGTGAATTGAATTAATCGATGAAATGATTTACACAGGTGATAGCAGTAGGGAAAGTGAAAATGAAGAAGAGCATAATGAAAGTTCCGATGTATCTAAAATGTCAGAAATAAAGATAATCCCTGATTTTGATTGTTTTTTTTATTTTTTTGTAATTGTCATAATATTGAAGAATGATCAGTACTATAAATATGTACTTTTCAATTGAGATTTTAATGATTAGATTTATATGGTTTAAATGTAAACCTGTGTTTGAAAATTTTATACAATATAAATTTTGTGTTATTTTAGCCTTCTTTTCTTCCATGATTACACCAGCTTCAGTAAGACACTTTAAAAGTACTATAAAATTTTCCAAGTAAATCAATCCAACAAAGATATATTCGCAATCGTGGGGATATCCTCGCTATTAACATACAAGGAATTATCGAAACAAAGTCGTTACTTATACAAATCAATATTAATCTCTTTTAGCACAAAACACATAATTTTACTAAACTATGCATGAAGAAAATGCATTTAACCACTCTATATACATACCGTCTTCGGACGCTCCGGGAATATGACAGATGCCGAACAGTGACGAAGATTTCTATGCGCATTATTACTTTTGGAGTACTGTACATACCTATTTATTCAAAATGTTATAAAAAAATATACTTAAGTAGCCTATTTTATATACATAGCTTATTTTATATACCAAAGCCAGCGTTAGTGACAGGGACAGCTTTTATCTCGTTATCGCTCATTAGCTTAGTTTACCTTTAAGTTCAAACGTTCAATAATTAGCTGGACGTTAGATAACATGTAAACATAATGCAGACGTCAACAATAATAATTAACCCTACTGACTAATTAACGGTTCTTTAAAGCAATAATTGAGACAAAAAATGGAAAATATGCTGTATGTCTTTATCCTGTATGTGATTGAACATACTTTTAAGAAGATTTTAATTGATACTGAAACTTAAACAATGCCTAGTATATACGAATATAGTATTTTCTGATGTTTGAATGGGGATAATAGAATGAATAAATCGCGTTTAAAATCCGTTAAAAAGTCTTTAATTTCTAAATATACGAATATGTTTATTGTTTATATTGTAAAACTTAATACGTGATTCAGATAAAAAACAATATAATTTATCTCTTCATTTCTGCATGTATCATGTTTACAAGCAGAATTTAAGCTCAATTATTTATGCTTCAACTTAAATAATAAGAAAAGTTATTATGAAAGTTTATCAGTTACTGGACAAGGCAGTTAAACTTCGAGAATACAAATTATACTTAAAAATAGCTCTTTTATTATTAGGAAAAATATTAGATTGTAAGTAAACTATATAATGTTATCAATATAGATAGTACGTCATCATATTCTGCTTAATTTTCAAAACAGGTTTTGAACGTTGTTGACGTCATCGGCGCATAAATCACAGCGTTATCGCGGTTCAAAGTTGGTGATAGCGATTTCTATAATAATGCCACTGTACTTGTTGCAAAAACAATTGAAAATACGTAAACACGCTCGTGATAAAGGACGTTGTTAGGAAACAAACAATTAACGCAATCGTTTATTTTATGACTATTCCGAATATTTATGGAAAATTTACATTTGATAGAACAATAGACAGTATACGTATTGGTTCCGTTGGTATTTACAAGCAAATATTAAAAAAGAAAACTTGTTCTTACCCCGTTCCTTTTGTTTCGCTCTAGCCACCGCTCTCTGCAACTCACGATTCCAAACACTGGTTTCAGACAAGCCCTGGTCACCGCATAGTTTTACTATGTGCTTCAAACCTGTACAAAAAATTGTCAGTAATTTTTTTCGTTATATTTTAATAGGTATCTTAATTGAGTGGTTTCTACGTATTTTCTAATTTATATTTTGGTGTTATGAAACTAGGTCATGATTGGTGTAAGTACATACAGTGGTGGACGTTTAATTAGAAACACGTAACACAATTAAGTAGTCTACAAATTTATTTACATTTGTGTATTAACGTATTAGAGATTAAGCATTATTTCATATGTAATAGAACACCCGTTTATCTAGTTTTATAAGAAATTGCTCAATTTTAATCAAACGTCAGCTTAAATTAATAAAATTAAACAACTTTAAGTGAAGTCTGATTTCCGAGTATTTTCAGTCTGGACAACAAATTAGAAACAGCATGGTTCGAGTGTTCCAAAGTCAAAACCTGTTGAAATGCCGCCAATATTTTTTTCTTCTACAAATATTTGCACCGTTTTTTAAACATTCCATCTAAAAGTTTCTGAAAATTAATTTGCTTTGCAGTATAAATGGGTAAAAGTAAGATTTGTGACCTATCAACAAGAACAATAATTTTAAGTTTACATTTTGACAAAAACTGGAGTTACAGGAAAATTGCAAATCATTTAGAGTGTTCGATAAAAAGATATTCAATGCTACAGTTTATTTAAAAGAGCATGGTACTTCTGATTAAGTGCCTAAAAAAGCTCGACCATGAAAAACCACTGCTCGCGAGCATAGGCAAATAATTATTTTCGCAAAGATGGATCCACCATTTAAAGGTTCCAATTGGAACCTTCAAAAGGTATACAGTATACCAAATATCATCCAAATGGGTTCCGTCGTTAAAATCAATACAAAGTCAAAGTAAATATTTTTTAAAACTTAATAAGGAAGTATTTTGATTTTCCATTTACACAAGTCTTACTATGAATAAAACTTTTATCTGATGCAAATTAGAAATTTCTCTGTACTATCAAAGTTGGAAAACAACTGCATTTAAGCAAAACGAAAATATTTACCATGAGAGATAACAACACAAACATAATATGAATGACATTTTACAAAACATCTTATTTCTATGTGACCTAAATAAGTGTATTCGTCATTGCTCACTGCTCTGTTTATATAATATATTGATAGAATCATTTATTACGTATATTATAGCACAAGTATTATGAGAACATATTGCAATTAATGGTAGGTATGTTTTCGCTATCTTACTAATATTATAAACTAGCGACCCGCCCCGGCTTCGCACGGGTGCAATGCTGATACTAAATACACTACAGAAAAACTGTGAACGTTGTATATAAAAACATAGCGTCCCGCTCCGGCTTCGCACGGGTATAAAATATATAGCCGGGCGGCCGGCCTGTAGCGCTGCAAACGCTACGTCCCGCAATTTTTAAATCTGTAATATCTTCGAAAATATTCACTTAAATCATACGGTGTAAAGGGCCATATAGATCTATATTAAATGAACAATGTATTCAAGGTATTTAATTGGTTAAGGATTAATGCTGTATTGGTTAAAATCGCATCGAAAATTAGCCATTATTTGTCGTAAAAAGTAAATGACAAAAAAAAAGTTATTGTGGGTTATTCATAAGAGATAGACATATGGGTATAACCGCGAAAAATTGTACCGTTACATTCATGACATCATAACAAACGTTACATACATGACTGAATGTTACTTACATGACCATTATAAAGCTTAGTACATATAACAGTTATCTTTTCTTCCTAGCATTAAAAAGTTAACGTCGACACGGTGTCTTATACTCACACGACAGGAAAAAATGGAGATATAGGTAGGTAAAACCAATTCATGTCATAAAATAATGAATTAAAACAAAAAGATGCATAAATCAAAATTGTATTGAAAAAAATTGATATTTTTTCCGCTTTTTATTCCTTTCTGCATTTTTCATTTGTAGTTCTTTATATTTCTCGGGATTTTGAACTTGTAACTTCTCTCGATATTTTTTTTGCCTTTCGGCATTCGTCAACGCCATCTGTAATTTGATTTTCTCATTTGAAAAAATAATTAATAAAAAAAATTAAAAAAAACCCGACTGACACTGCAAATTCATAACACGCAGTCGGAGGCTACACGGCTACAAAATATTACTGGCCTCTACCCATTCTATACATCTTATATAGCCTCCGACTGCGTGTTATGAATTTGCAGTGTCAGTTTTTTATTTTTTTTATTAATTATTTTATTTTATTCTTTTTTTTGTACAATCAGGTAAAACATATTAAGCTAATGGAAAACTATAGATAAAGACCAATCCAATGATATCTTGCACATCAAAATCCGTTCAGCCGTTTAGATTTGAAAATATTATCGTCCTTTTTTCGCGCAATTTTTTAATAGACCTATGTGTTCTAAGCCTAACAGTATGTCATGACTGTAACGTAACACATTTCGTTACACATCGTTACAATCATGACAAAAAATGCGGGCGACATAACCTTAAATTAAAATTACTACTCGATTGTGAATGCTAAGAACCACGAAGTAGTCTGATTCTTTAGTTTTATAGTAAACCTACGTAAAGATTTATAATAATAAGACAGAATATATATACTTACCTCGCAATCGAACACTTTAAATACCCTTTTTTCGAGCGACAAATCTCACATCAACACAAAACACCATTTCTCTCAAAGAAAAAATGGCTGCTTTTGTTTTTTAAATGTTGCCAGCATGCCAAATAGTGTTGCCACTCAAGAAAATAAGAGAAGGATTCTGATAATTCTTATAGTATGGCAGTTAGAGACGTTACATACGTGACGTTACACACGTATAAAAAAAGTGGACAGTTTTTAAAATAATAATAAAAAATCGATTAAGGCCTTGTGCATTAAAAGATTTTTATGTACATGTTGAATAAGAACCGAATAACTTAAATTTTTCATAAAAATGCGAGTCAGTCATACCATTTCGTAGGGGTTATCAGTTTTTGTCACAAGGGTGTTAGGTGGACAAATATTTTTTATATGGACAGAAAAGTGGAGCCAATAAAAAAAATATAAAATAAAATATTTCTGCAAGAGATAGATTGAGTTTTATGAAATATTCTAAAAGAACACAAGCATACCTTTTATTACATATCTAACAAAACACTTGTTGTCAAAAAACGTTGATGCCATATGAGAAATAAAATGGGAACATTGAAAAAATAATTCATGTACAATTTTTCGCGGTTATACCCATATACCATCGCGGACTTTTATGTAGACCTTTTCAATGTGTATAATACTTAGTACATTATTTTGATAAAACTCGTAGGGTTCAGCCTGCGTTTGCAATTTAATCGGAAAAAATGTAATTTTTTACGACATCACATTAGAAACCTCAAAAATAACAGTACTTCTCCACTATTTAATGGATGTTATTATACATATAAACCTTCCTCTTGAATCACTCTATCTATTAAAAAAAACCGCATCAAAATCCGTTGCGTAGTTTCAAAGATTTAAGCGTACAAAGGGACATAGGGACATAGGGACATAGGGACATAGGGACAGGGAAAGCGACTTTGTTTTATACTATGTAGTGATGTGAAAGTTAGAAGTTAAAATCTTTGTTACTCCTTATATGCTCGCGGCTTCGCACGCTTTGTCTAAAACCTAATAAATTATATACTAAAACCTTCCAGTTGAGTCACTCCATCTCTAAAAAACGCATCAAATTACGTTTCGTAAATTTTAAAGTTGTTAAGCATACATAGGGATATATGTACAGAGAATGTGACTTTGTTTTATACTATGTAGTGGTTTTCTAGAGAGATATATTATTATGGTCTGGATTAGCACATAGACTTTTACAAGGGTACCGTACGAAGCCGCGGGCGCCAGCTAAAGTTTCTAAACACTAAGAATAATTAAATAAAAATCAAATCAAATAAAAATAAAGTTTAGTCTGATTACATTGAATATCATCTGGAAATCTTGCGTTGAGTTTCTTGTAGACTCCAAGAGCTTCTTGATACCGGCCACTGGCGCGCAAACTGCCTCCGATTAGCAGACCCCATTGCGGCTGTAAGTGTTATAATGAAGACATATATTATACTAGCTGCTCCGCGCGGTTTCACCCGCGTGGCTTCACTCCTGTTGGTCGTAGCGTGATGATATATAGCCTATAGCCTTCCTCGGTAAACCGTGAATGAGCTATCTAACACCGAAAGAATTTTTCAAATCGGACCAGTAGTTCCCGAGATTAGCGCGTTCAAACAAACAAACAAACAAACTCTTCATCTTTATAATATTAGTATAGATTAATTGTATTTAAGATTATAGGAGGATAATTTCTTCTTATTAATGGTCTATGCAAAAAATATTATAAATGGAGTTTTGCATCCAGGAAAGTAAGTAATGGCTCAAATTTAAAACATGAAAAAGAAACATTTTAGATTTTACAATTATTTGTGTTTGTTTCGTTAAAAGTACGTCGTTAAATTTGCTAGAAAAATTTACATACATTCTGCCAATTTTATACGTGACAAACACTTATAATTACTTATTCTAAATGAATACGGCTCACATTATTTGGTTGCAAACGTGCAGCCCGACGATAGTATTGCAACGCCTCTTCCGGTGTCGACTCGCCAGCCAGCCATTGCAAGGCTGTCAATTCACACGGCCACACTGCTTCTACCTGTAATTAAATTAAATATTTTCTTGTGCTTTGTAAATAATAATACAAACGAATAATGTAAAAGAGTATGTTTTACTAATAGACTAGTGTTTTTTAATGAGAGAAAACTACAGTCCACACATCATATTTTTTTCCATTATTTCACGTTTTAAATGTCAGTTTTTTTTTCCATTTGTCTCCAATCTATACTAATATTATAAAGAGAAAAGGTTTGTATTTATGTATGTATGTATGGTTTTCACGCATAAACTACTGGACCGATTTCAAAAATTCTTTCACCATTAGAAAGCTGCATCTTCACTGAGCAACATAGGCTATGTTGCATTTACAAAAAAAAAAGAGATCCTTACCAAAAATGCAATAATGTAACCCAAGGTGTAAAAAATTCCTTAATAAAAATTCTGTCATCACGTGCACTGCGGAATCTATTCCTTGAAGTACGAGGATGGTTCTTATGAAAAAAAACGTAAACATGTAGGTACCGCTAGTATTTTATAAACCTAAAATCTCGATTCCAGACTTACGTCTTGATAATGATGTTTAGCGGTTTGTGTATCGCCGAGCTCGCTGTGAAGGTTCGCGAGTGCACACGATACCCCCGCGTCCCAGTTGCCTATCATACTATACCTGGAAACAGTTTTTTATTTTTCAAACTATGGCCAAGAAAAATAACTGACATTTCTGCGCAAGGTGCCTATTATGTCTATTATGTTCTAATATTGCAAGTAGGTATAACACAATTAATACTTAATAGCATTATTTTGGAGAACTGACTCAAGTTTTATTAACTTTTTTTTCAGTTTTTGTTCTGAGGAATTGTTCCACCTTTTACCAGCCGCACAGTTCCACCACCGGACCACACGCCGTAAAAACCAGTTCCATCCGCACCATCTGGATGGTTGGCGCTCCACCACTGTCCGCTTCACCCGCAACTTCCTTCCGCGTACGGTGAAACTGTGGAACGATTTGCCACCTGCGGTGTTCCCGAACAACTACGACATTGGGGCCTTCAAGAAAAGAGCTTATTTGTCCATAAAAGGCCGGCAAAGCACCTGTAACACTTCTAGTGTTACAAGTGTTTATGGGCGGTGGTGACCACTTAAAATCAGGTGGCCCACCTGCTCCTTTGCTTGCTGACATAAAAAAAAGTATTGTTTATTGATTTGACAGCTCTAGCGCTGTGTGTGCGGATGTATATGTCATGTATGTGAATACCACTTTATATCTTACCAGTGGTCAGCCGCACTACTAGCGGCATCCCGCCTCGCAATAAGCGCGAGGCCAGCGTACGCGCTGCCACCGCGCTTCCGCACCGCCCTCGCAGACAGCTTTAGCGCTAATACTGTGTGTACGGATGTTTATGTCATGAATGTAAATAGCACTCTATCTTACCAGTGTTCAGCCGCACTACTGGCCGCAGTATCCCGTCTAGCGATGCGGGCCAGCCCAGCGGCAGCTAGTGCCCGCAGCGTGGGCCCCGCGCCCCCCGCCCCCCGCACACGCTGCCACCGCGCTTCTGCACCACCCTCCTCCCCTGACAGCTCGAGTGCGAGTGCTAATGATTTTTTTTAGTAATGATTTTTCAATCTGCATATTATTAACTAGCTTCCGCCCGCGACTCCGTCCGCGCGGAAAAATTAAGATTTATTTTTTTTCTACGTATTTTTCCGGGATAAAAAGTATCCTATTTTATGCCCAGGATAATAAGGTATAATTATACCAAGTTTCATCGAAATCGAACCGTTAGTTTTTACGTGATGCCTTCACATACAGACAGACAGACAGACAGACAGACAAAAATTTTTTTAATCACATATTTGGGTTATCGATCCAGTAACATTGCTAATTATTTTTAATGCTATTTATTTTTTCAATATTTTCAATGTACAGAATAGACCCTTCTACAGATTTATTATATGTATAGATATTAATTTTTGTTTTTTTTTTTTGTATCTCATTGTTCAATATCATAATGGTAATAATGTACAAACTATGTTCATCAATATACAAAACATGCAAAATATGTATGTATTTTTTCAATTGTGTACAAATAAAAAATACAAGTACAAATATTTGATCAAAAGCTTGTAAAAATGCTTCTACAAAGTTACAACTCATCAGAATTTTTTTCTTCATTAGAAAAAATATTACTTTACTCTGTTATATTTTTTTTTTTTAAATAGCATCATCAGCATAAATACATTCGTTAAACGACGAAACATACCCATATCATGCATAGCTATAAGGTCAGTGGGATCGAGATGCGTGGCGGCTGACAATTGGTTGAGGATATTAGCAATAGCATTACTAATTCCATTCCCGGATGAAGCAAGTTCAGAAAGCGCAGAAGTGACTCGCGCTGGACACGAGTAAGGGTCATCCCGGCACGCTGCTTCGCTTAAAGATTTTGCTTCTGACACTTTTCCTAGCTGTGAAAATTGGATTTTATAATTAATGTTGCATATATTACGAGATTAATAACAAGAAATTCGTAAATCATTCAGAACTATGTAAATAAAATAATCCATTTTATTTTTTATTGAACCCATTTGCATATATAATTACAGACTTTCTGAGGGCAATGTTTTATAGTAATATAACTTACTGCGTAGGCGACGAAGGCTGCATCAGCGTTAGCTTCTGCCCGTAGAATACGATCGTTCGGATGCGCCCTTGCCACCGCTTTCAGCCGCTGCAGCGCTTTCTGCCCAGTGGCCATACCGCCTCCCCCAGCTGTGGTAGCGCTGCGCAGCGATGCTAGAGCGCTGCCTAGTTCTAATCTCGCGCCAGCCCCGCCTCCGGAATAGCCTCGAAGGGCTTCCACACACCAAGAAGCACCGCTATAAAAATACGATGAATTATAAGCATTCATGTTAATTGAGTGAATATTGCACATATCTTTTTTTATCATTTTGCTTTTATGCATTGCAATTGCAATACATTCATTGCTTTGATATCAGTATTGTACATAGGTAGGTACCGCATTGAAAAGAGGTATAAATCAATCATTGTGCTTCTTCTTCAGTAGCGGAAATAACCATGCTAATTTGTACAGTACTCCAAAATTAATAATGCGCATGCAAATCTTCGCTAATTGTCGTATTTCCGAAAACACTCGAATCATTGAATCGTAAGAGCCCTAAACAATGCACTTGCATTTTACACCTTGTTCAAAAGAAATAGAAGTCATTTCACGGTCATACACAATCAAAAACAAATCGGGCGGTAGTTGACGGTAGCCTGTCTGCTGTCAGTCAAAAAACTCAAAAATCCGTCAGTCGACTTTAAATATTGGTAGTGACTGCACGTGTTCTCTCTGTGTGGAATTATATAGAGCTGCTATTACATACCCTTCTTGGTTTTGTTTTTAAAGGTGAATTGAATTAATCGATGAAATGATTTACACAGGTGATGGCAGTAGGGAAAGTGAAAATGAAGACGAGCATAATGAAAGTTCCGATGTATCTAAAATGTCAGAAATAAAGATAATCCCTGATTTTGATTGTTTTTATTTTTATTTTTTTGTAATTGTCTATTGAAGAATGATTAGTACTGTAAATACTTTTGAACTGAGATTTTAATGATTAGATTTATATGGTTTAAATGTAAACCTGTGTTTGAAAACCATATTTTATACAATATAAATTTTGTGTTATTTTAACCTTCTTTTCTTCCATCATTACACCAGCTTCAGTAAGACACTTTAAAAGTACTATAAAATTTTCCAAGTAAATCAATCCAACAAAGATATATGTATTCGCAATCGTGGGGTTATCCTCGCTATTTACTTATAAGGAATTATCGAAACAAAATCGTTACTTACAAATAAATATTAATCTCTTTTAGCACAAAACACATAATTTGACTAAATTATGCATGAAGAAAATGCATTTAACCACTCTATATACATATCATCTTCGGACGCTCCGGGAATATGACAGTAGCCGAACAGTGACGAAGATTTCTATGCGCATTATTACTTTTGGAGTACTGTACATACATACTAAATTTAAATTATTTACTATACATATATCTTCTATACGATACCTACATATCTGCTTCTGCATGCACAACTTTATAACACATTGTATTAAACCCGAACACCCGTATCACCTAGCTTTAACCAATGCCATACCCGAACTCCTCGTCCCGCTGGTGGCGAGCGGCCGGCCGTGCCACCGCAGCGGCCGCGAGCGCGAGGCAGCGGTCCGCGTGCGCAGCGGCCGCGCGCGACCAACGTGACAACCGGTCGCCGCGCACCACGTCGCGGACTACGCACTCGTATGCGTCGTTCTCCTGCAATTAATACAGCGATATGGTGGAAAGTAATTAAATAAATAAATAAAGGAGATTGCCCAAGTGACTATGGCACTTGGTATCGCAATCAAATTTATTGTGTCAAGATGAAATATAGCTCAATTTAAAGCTTGATGTAAGTACTTTTAGAAACGATTAAAGTTTTTATGTAAATAAGCAGCAGTTCGCGACAAAAAAATAAAACAATAGTTTTATTCAACACTTCAAAAAAATACTTTATCGAGTTTAAACTAACGATGAACGTTAAGTTTTACATTTATTACATAGGTAATATTTTAATTTACAAGACAAATGTGAAAAGTAAATCGTAATAAACATTATTTCAAAATAAATAACGTCGAACAATGCGTCGAACACATTCATTCAACATTCATTTCAAAAAGAAACTATGACATATGACGCAGGACGCTTGCAAGAGAGATAGATATATGTGTCAAAACAAAAACTTTTACTTTTATTTCTATTTATTCGGTATAATTACGACTTAATAGTGATAAATAAGATCATTATAAATACAAACTAGCTGGTGCGTTGTGCGCGGGCTGCAAGCAGCCCGCGAGCCCCTTTTGCCCCTGGGTTGAAGCAATAGGGCAGTCATTTGAAAATGCATCAAAATCCCCCGTCAATTTGTTATTATTTGCCAACAGCGATTCCACAGTCAATCGGAAGTGCTTATAAATTCCCAATTCAAATATTTTCTATTCTGAAATGCTGTCGACCTTCGAGGGTGCGTGGTGCGCGGGCTGCAAGCAGCCCGCGAGCCTCTTTTGCCCCTGGGTTGAAGCAATAGGGCAGTCATTTGAAAATGCATTCGAATTTCCTGTCCATTTGTAATTTTCTGCTAACTGCGATTCCACAGTCAATCGGAAGTGCTTATAAATTCCCAATTCAAATATTTTCTATTTTCGAATGCTGTCGACCTTCGAGGGTGCGTGGTGCGCGGGCTGCAATCAGCCCGCGAGCCCCTTTTGCCCCTGGGTTGAAGCAATAGGGCAGTCATTTGAAAATGCATTCGAATTTCCTGTCCATTTGTTACATCTGCTAACAGCGATTCTACAGTCAGTCGGTAATGCTTATAAATTCCCCTTCGCTGCAAGCAGCCCGCGAAGCATCCCAGGGCAGAAATCTTCAGTCATTTGAAAATGCATTAAAACTCCCCGTGAATTTGCTATTATCTGCTAACAGCGATTCCACAGTCAATCGGAAGTGCTTATAAATTTCCCCTTCAAATATTTTCTATTCCGGGGAGCTGTCCACCTTCGAGGGTGCGTGGTGCGCGAGCTGCAAGCAGCTCGCGGCTCATCCCAGACAGAATTTCCTGTCCATTTGTTACATCTGCTAACAGCGATTCTACAGTTAGTCGAAACTGCTTATAAATTACTTATTCAAATATTGGTCAAATTTTTGAAACGTGATCCCGAATTTCATTTATTTGAGGTGTCTAATCAATAGCGGTGACTTCACTACATAGTATGAAACAAAGTCGCTTTCTCTGTCCCTATGTCCCTATGTCCCTTTGTATGCTTAAATCTTTGAAACTACGCAACGGATTTTGATGCGGTTTTTTTTAATAGATAGAGTGATTCAAGAGGAAGGTTTATATGTATAATAACATCCAATAAATAGTGGAGAAGTACTGTTATTTTTGAGGTTTCTAATGTGATGTCGTAAATAATTCCATTTTTTCCGCTTACATTACAAACGCAGGCTGAACCCTACGAGTTTTATCAAAATAATGTACTAAGTATTATACACATTGAAAAGGTCTACAGAAAAGTCCGTGATGGTATATGTCTATCTCTTATGGATAACCCACAATAACTTTTTTTTTGTCATTTACTTTTTACGACAAATAATGGCTAATTTTCGAAGCGATTTTAACCAATACAGCATTAATCCTTAACCAATTAAATACCTTGAATACATTGTTCATTTAATATAGATCTATATGGCCCTTTACACCGTATGATTTAAGTGAATATTTTCGAAGATATTACAGATTTAAAAATTGCGGGACGTAGCGTTTGCGGCGGTACCGGCCGGTCGCCATTGCACCCGTGCGAAGCCGGGGCGGGTCGCTAGTTTCATAATAAACTGTTCAAGACAATAAATGTGTGAAGATGTATAAAACATATTGAAAACTTCAAGTCTTTTTAGTAGCGTCGTTTAAAATCCAATTCATTATGCTTTCGGCACTAAAAATATCTAAGTGAAAGCCATAGGACTACAGTCAAAGGGTGTATCGAATAAGATATCGTTACACTATAAAAATAACTACTTTAAAAAAACCGACTTCAAAAAAATAATTAATTACTACATATTATTTAGTTGTGTTATTCACTATATAGGTTTGAAGTCGGTGCCAAGCACTAAGCACTTACTACGCTATTTTTTGATATAAGAACTACCTACGTGCAATTCAATTACATTATTCGCAATACAAAAAATTGGCTATTTTCGATACAAAAACTACACTACTCTTGGTGTAAGTCCTACGCTTATAAAGCGTGAACGATTGGCTCATTCACTCAATAAATGTGTGAAGATGTGTATATTATTACGTATTGAAAACTTCAGTCTTTTTAGTAGCTTCGTTTAAAATCAAATTCATTATGCTTTCGGCACTAAAAATAAGAACGTTTTTGAAGTCGGTTTTTTAACGTAGTTTTAATAGTTTTTAACCTACGTAGTTTTTTTGTTTGAGTGGGAATCGCCCTAAAGTCGCTTCTGTTCAAGAGTTTACTTAACAGTCTTAACACGCTCGTCGCTTCGCTCCTCGCTACCTATTTGAATATTTACGCCGGCCGCTGACGTGATTTGCTCGCTTCGCTCGCTTGGCTAGTGCGGTAGTTCAAAAGTTAACCTAACTCGCTCGTCGCTTCGCTCCTCGCTACTTCTTTGAATATTTACGCCGGCCGCTGACGTGACTTGCTCGCTTCGCTCGCTTGGCTAGTGCGGTAGTTCAAAAGTTAACCTAACTCGCTCGTCGCTTCGCTCCTCGCTACTTCTTTCAATATTTACGCCGGCCGCTGACGTGACTTACTCGCTTCGCTCGCTTGGCTAGTGCGGTAGTTCAAAAGTTAACCTAACTCGCTCGTCGCTTCGCTCCTCGCTACTTCTTTCAATATTTACGCCGGCCCCTGCAACGACTCGCTCGCTTCGCTCGCTTGACTCGTGCGGTAGTTCAAAAGTTAACCTAACACGCTCGTCGCTTCGCTCCTCGCTACCTATTTGAATATTTACGCTAGCCGCTGCCGTGATTCGCTCGCTTCGCTCGCTTGGCTCGTGTGGTAGTTCAAAAGTTAATAAATATTTTCTACTCCGGGAGGCTGTCGACCTTCGAGGTTGCGCGGTGCGCGGGCAGCAAGCAGCCCGCGGTGCCGTCTTTTTCCGTTGCTATTCCTATTACCCTTCCTACTATGGAAATTTCTATACAAAATTTTCGAAAAAAAAAATTTCACTTTTTACAAAAACAAAATATATGCCTGGAAGCGGACCAGGTTTTGAAGCATTTTTTACTTCGGCGACCCAGACCTACCTGCCACCGGTTCAGAGAGCCGTTGAATTTCGTGATGTATGGAAAATGGAAACCAGGGGTCGGAGTGAGATTCTGAGTATGCAGTTTTGTAAATCTGGCCGATCAGAGCACAAAAGTCAATTTTCAGACCGATCGTAAAGTAACCGGCGCCACCATCTTGCCTCGAAAAATCGGCCATTTTTGAAAAAAAAATTACGTCCAATTTGAAATTTCTCAATTGCCCTGGTAGCACCCCATCTTCCTGATCATTTTTTAGTTCTACACCCCTCGGCTATCTGGCACCGTTTCAGAGAGCCGTCGAATTTCGCGTTGTATGAAACTCGGAAACCAGAGGTGAAAACTCAATTATGAGTATGCCAACGTAATGTGAGGCTCGATTAAAGCCCCTGTGCCAAGTTTCAGCGCGATCGGACCAGCGATGGCCGTTTTAGAATTTGTATGGCGGCGGCCATTTTTTCCGCCATTTTGAATTTTTTTCACTATCTGTGGTAATTGCTCGAGGTCTACTACAAGTTTAGTTTGAGCACCCCAGATGTAGCTGCTACCGTTTGCGCGGGCCGTTGACCGTCTCCGCGGGCTGTGAGAAAGTTCAAGATTTCGGATTTTTCTGGATATCCTGGGAGCTGGACGAGTACAAACGTGGTGAGAGTGTGTTTCCACGTTGCGCCACCTCGGCTAAATTTACGTTTTTATGTTTGCGCCAAAAATGGAAAAATTCCAAAATCGAGCGTCCCACTACGGCTCCCTGGTAGCGTCCCAGGGTGGTGATCATTTTTAGTTCCGGGACCCCCCACCCAACTCGCACCGTTTCCGCGGGCCGTTGGATTTTCCAATGTATGAAAGTTGGAAACCGGGGCCCGGAGCCACTCGAACGGGGCACCGATCGATTCGCCGGCTCGAACAGAGCACGTGTGCCAAATTTGAGACGTAAGGATTCATAAACGGCGATTTTGGCAAAGTACGGCGGCCATCTTGTTTTCGCGAAAATCCCCATTTTTCCACCTCCCCTGGTAATCGCCACCAGTTCCGAGCATTTTTTGTTCAGACACCCCCCCTCCAGGTATCACCGTTTTTGCGCACCTCCAGGGGTCCACTTGGTTTTCGAAGGTGCTCGAGTTCGCTATATTTTTCCGGTGGTCACTGGGAGCACCTCTACACGATCACGTCGAAATCCCCCCAACTTTCCGCGTAGTTTCCGAGAAACCCGATGTCAGTCAGTCAGTGGTAGTGTAGCTTTATATATTATAATAGGAATTAACAATATCACGAATACGTGGCACAACTAAAATTTTACCGATACCACCCGTAGTCATTCTCCTTTAAATATAGGGTAAAGTCACTAGTAGTTGACCATGTACCTGTAGTTGACCGCTAATGCACATAAACCGTTATAATAAGAATTCGCGGCAATTTTAAAAACTCATTCGTTAATAAGTAGTTAGTGCTGCTGTCTGGTCAAATAGGCGCGAAAATTGCGCATCCAATCTGTCAAATATAGTAAATGGTTGTCAGTTGTTTGTTGAGTGACGGACCATAAAATCAATAAATTCATTTTTTGTATAAATATTCGTAGAGATTGAAAAAGTTTGAAGCTGAATACTAGGAACTTTGTCACCTTGTTGACGGTAAGTGTTTTTCGTTTTTTATTCGTTTATGGTTTATTTAAATGACAGGGTAATTAAAATTTAAAGATTTGTTGACAATATTGAGATGTGGGGGTGGTCCAATTCTGATTCCGTTTGACTGTGATTTTCTAGTAATTGACCATGGTGGTCCATTACCGAATTACCGTTTGACTATGATTTTCTAGTAATTGACCATGGTGGTCAACTTTTGATTATGTTCTGTATCTTTTAAATATACTGCATATAATAATTAATTAAAATAAACTATTTTATTTACTTTAACAATAGATTGATTTTCTTTAGTAGTTGACTAACTTTATGGTACGAATTTATGGCTATGGTCTATTACTAAAACCAATTTTATCTTGTAGATGCCTGGGAAAAGGGGCGCATTCCTAAATTATACTGAAGCTGCAATGCTTGCAGCAGTGAACGATGTTCGTCTGATAAAACACCAATACGAACGGCTGCAAAAAAGTTCGGTGTACCAAGAATAACGCTTACAAATAAAGTAAAAGGGAAGTCACCGATGGAACGAAAAATGGGTCCGACATCCATCCTTACACCAGAAGAGGAGCATAAAATATGCGACTGGGTGCAAAAAATGGCAAAAAATGGCATAAAGATGTGCTCGACTGTCCCTGGGATGCAGTAGTTGCTCATATAGAGGCTCCCAAGAAGACCAGTTCTAAAAGAAATGTATATGATGTTCCAGAGATACATTCCTTGATATGATAAATTTGGCAAAAAGTTTGACGTTTACGCTTTGTGTTTGACAGTGTCCTTTTGTTTTATAACCATCTGTCGGATCTTTTAGAACCTTGTTTTTATTTAAATTATAGGCTTAAAAAGGCCTAATTATTATTATATTTCAAATAAAACGTTATCTTTTCATCTTATTGCTTCTTATTTAACAAATAACCCAATTAAAATTGTAGCATCTGAGTGGTCACCTACTGATGCAAAATATGGTCATCTTCTAGTTTTTAGATGGTCAACTACTAAATTTCTAATATAAGAACATTTTTAATTTTTTTTAAGTTTATTCGACCATTGTACGTGGTGAAATGCTTGTTCATATGTTAAAACACATTTCACAGGGTTTCCAAAAAAAGAAACTTACTGAATTCATATGATAATTAAAGTCAAACATTTAAAAAGAATATTCTGTCTCCTGAAGTGGTCATCTACTGATGCTTTTACCTTATTTTGTGTGAATCTGAGACGTTTTGATATTTATTGTACAAATCAAATTATTTGTTTAAAAGCTATAGTGGTGTGATGTTTATATGAATAGACCGCACGCGTGTCATTAAATTTAAGATATCTAAGAAGCAAATCGTATAGAAAAGTGGAAACAAAAGTTTTAGAATTTGGAAATAAAATAAAAATTATAACAACATTTTGCTCGAAAATTCCTTACATCATCTATTGCTATATCGAGGTGATAGTTGGGAAGTTCAACATCCAGCATGGAGTGAAAAGCTGCTTTTCCACCTTCTGCATCATCTAATGCGACAGAACATAGGACCAAATGCAGACCTGAAATTTAAATTTAAAAAAATATAAATAAAAGAATATAACACATTAAATAAGTTTTAAAATATATTACACGAAAAAATAGGATTATATTAAAATAAAATATTCATACCTGTCTGAAAATCACCCTGCTCGTGCATAATATGTTGAAAATTTGTGACAGCGTCACGGAACTTTCCCATTCTCACCAAGAGAAGTCCTATGTTGTGCATCACTTTCATTCTGGTAATTTTAATAAAAATAAGAAATGATGACACATAATGAGCAGTGAGAATATTTTCTTAAAAGCAAATTACAAATATCATACCTTAAATCTTTTTCTGCAGTAGGAGTTTGATCCAGTGCCATTCTGTATAACTTGAGTGCTTTTGGATGCTCACCCATTTTGAAATATATATTACCCATATTCACCTTAAAGAGATAAAAAATATATTTATAATAAATGAATGAATATGAGCCTTGCAAAGAATTATTGTTTCTTAAAATACCTTCAGTCTATTTGCATGTGGGAATAATTTATTCCTCGTGAGCAATTGGTAGGTATTTAAAGCTTCTGTATACATTTCGTTGAGTGCATATTGGTCCGCTAAATTGCAAAGAACCTGAAATTAAATAATAATAAACAGAAAATTTAGGTTTATTTTTTAATAACCTTTTCTATTTTTTTTACTTACACAAAAAGTAAGATCTAAATTGTGCGAGTCTCCTAAATTGGCTTGTTCTTGCATCTTTATTAATTGCCGTTCTAAAGTGGACGCTTCCTGGGCCTTAGCTAAAGCCTGAAATTCAGTAATATCTTAGAAGATGTACTGAAACTTTTAAAATTAATTTTGATACGAATATATTATACGCATAACCTACCTGTGTGAGATCTTGTTCCCTTTTACTACTATTAGATTCGTCGTCAGATATTCGAGCACTAAGCATGCAAGATTCCTCTACGAGGACCATAATTTTCGCTTCCATTTGTTTTATTTTATCTTCAATTCTGTAATTCAATTAAAATTTATTGAATTACATTAACAAGAAAACTATTATTATTCCAAATTTCATCCAAATTGATGCTGCGGTTTAGCTATGAAAGCGTAACAGATAGATAGTCGCATTTGAAGGATTATAATTTAGGGTGAAACTAGAATAATTCGAGCAAAGAGAAGCTTATAATTAGATGATCTTATGATTATATTTATGATCAGGTTGACTAAATTTATAAGTCTAGTAGGTATATTTTTTTAATTTTTTTATAGCATTTTCTGAACACTATTAGTCTAATAATAATGCAATATATCTCACGTATCCTCCCTCTTCTCTTCCTTGGCGCTATTGTCTCTCGTAGTGGACGTGTAACCCGCCGCTCGGTGTGCGGTGACGGGGCGGGTAGCGGCCGCGGCGGTGCCCGCGCGCGAGCCCCGTACGCTCACCGTGCCCATACGGAACATCTAGTTTTAGGAAATGTCATAGTTATAGTATAGATATACTGTGAAACATTCTAAGATAAAGTTATTGCTTTACGAACAGGTGGTAAACTACTTATATTAATGTATGTATTAGTCAAAAGCGCTCCTAAAAGAAGTCTACTTGAATACATAAATGTTTGCGTTTAAACTAATACCTAAGATAATATGGCTCGTCAAACCATATTTTATCAGATGCAAGATACGATCGGATATATTATGTTGTTCGACACAGTTAAGGAAAATCTATGATAAAACAAGGAAGTAAATTAAACTTAATAGCCCAACAATTAGGTACTGTAAATAAATTATGTGTAGTGCTATATTATACACCTTTCTATTTATACGTCTTAAGATTTCTAGGTTCTATCATGAATCACGTATCAATTAGTTCCTTACAATATAAAATTTAATTTCAATTTATTTACTTACCCCAGTCCCCATCCTACTAGGCACTTGTCTGCCTATTCCAGCCGTCCGTAAAGTCTGTTGCAAAGCAGTATCCTCCTGAATGCCTCTCGTATCCAACGCTGGTGATACATCATTGAATCCCGTATACAGTTCATCATCATCATCATCTATAATCAGTGCTGTTCTTGGCTTATCCATTCCCCTAGACACGTTATGCCTTAATCCAATCATAAGTGTGGTTTTTTAGTATTTTATTTTAGAAAATATGTAATCGCAAAGAAATCGAATGTGACTTTGTTGTGACGCGGTAACCATGGAAACCCAGATGTTCATGATTGACAAATCGAAGGTTACTTACGTCATATTTTAAAGTATAAGTAAAAAGTTTATTATTGTATAGAAAAAATTATGATAAAATATAAATTATATCGATATGTAACATTATGTATTATATTAAACAATAAATGTATCAGAATAGTAGTAATTTCTTTATGAATGCTTATATTTAACAATTCAGTAAGAAAATAATTATACTCTTGAATTGCACATTCAATTGAATTTTTCAAACATATTGTAAAAGATTGTTTAAAAATCAGACAGCAGAAAGAAAGCAGCGTTTATTTCTAACAAACAGTTGACAAATAGGTACTGATAACCTTAAGTCGGCTATTTTAAAGTAAACAAAAAATATATTAAAGGAAAGTTAAATAATAAAAACAACGATATTATATCTTTCTCTTTTATTACGTCAATCACTAATATTCAATACAATCAACGTCCTTCGCATTGTCGTCACACCAGAAAAACATAATATAATAAGTAAAGTAAAGTAAACAACTGACTGAATTCGACATCACAATAGTAAAAACACAAGTAAAACTTATAAAAACAGTGCTATTGGAAGACACTGATAAACGTGGACTTTTTGACTCTAAGGAATTAACTCTTAAAATTATACCTTTGTATCAAAGAATTAGAATTCATACACGTAAAATACATCATCTCTTACTTATCCCACTCCTTCCAGGTCCAGCTGTTCGAATAACATTCAAAATAGTGGATATAAAAATATTGGGTATATTCAATTTTACAATCCCGTACGCTTACGTGAGGGGGAATCTATATAAAATTTAATGAATTAAACCATTTGCAAACATGAATACAAATTTAATAATGATTTTCGTGACCCTAAAAGACTAGTAAATGAAAGTAATTAACATTTTTGTACAATTTCGACTTATCATTAGAATAACACGACGATAATATAACTAATAGAAAACTCTGAAGTGATCGTTAACAGAGATATGACTTAGATGTTAGTTAACATACGATACAATATGTTTAATAAACGTTACGAACATTACAATCAAAGCTACAAAATTAAACCACATCAGTTTGACTCTCAACTTAATTATTACGCTGCCTATGTTATCTAACTATGATTAAAATTAAATGTTCTTATTGTACATTCTTTATTAATTTGTATTTTTTTATTATTAAATGATACGTGTTTTTTTTCAAAATATGCAATGATAACGTGATTATATAAACTACTTTGTATTTAGACGATAAAACAAATTATATTGTATTTTTATTATTTGGAACAAAATGTAGTTTAATTTTGCATTAACTACACTTTCACTATAACACTGTACTCTTATGTATGATGTAACAAATCTTTTTGGTAGTATGAGTAAATAAATCAGACAATAACAACATTTCATAGCCTCTTGCTTATATACTACATTTCTATTAGTGCATGCCCTTAGATTTTCAAGTCTTATTTTTTATAAAGTATAAAACTCTTTATTTTGTCAAAAATTATAAAAAAAAAAGTTTTTATTTACATAAAAATGATCATAAAACTTAACTAACCGATTTGAGATACTTGACTTACTACATGGCGTTAATATGTGCAAATCGATATTACTATTGTCACATCACTCGTCATATATATTTTCTTTTTATTCATATATCTTCATACTTCTTCATAAGACTGCGAAACATTTTTATTAAAAGGTAAGTGTTTGTGCCATTTTCTGATATCATGCTATCATATAACATAAAACAATTATTTGAACCGCAAGAACAGCTGAATTTTGATTTAACTTCTAGGAGATAAATGTCACAATATACAGATACATACAGTAAGGAAACTTCATACAAAATGTTCAAAATGGCTCCCCCCCCATCAAGCGTGTTTACGAGGGTATTGAGGGGGATCGATAGTAGCGGGTGATACATCCACAGATTTTGAATGACAAAGATACATAGTATAGATAAAAGTTTAAAGTGATGTCATTTCACATTAAATAAATATCGATTGTTTCAGTTTGTAGCCCTTTCAATAAATATATTTGTAAATACCGTATCTGACTACAAGTTAAAAAGAGACTATTTTTTAATTTCTATAGATATGGCAGTATGAGTTTTAAATTATGTTGACATATTTTCTACCAAAATGATAGCTACAAATAGTACCTATTAGGAGTCCAGTCTGTTTAAAGATCGCATCTATTTTTTATGCAATCTAGAAGAGCACGAAAATCTAAAAAAATGGAAACCTTAAAAAAATCTTGTTTAAATTTATGTGCATAATTACGTAAATATTAGGGAAGAAAAAGATAGATATTATAATTATTGTATTTTTATCGCATTGACTTTACCACTTTGTCAAGCACTAAGCCTGTCAAACTATTTTCTTTTTCATCCTAAAACAAAAAGGTGGAGGTTCTATGCTCGTATAATAATAATTTTAATTTATTTTTAAAGTGAAACTTTTATTACATCGTCTCAAACTTTTTGGTGTGTGTAGCGCATGTCGCGTGTATCGCGGCTGCCGAGTAGGTATACCTACTCGGCAGCCGACCGTCACGCGACATGCGCTACACAAAGCAGTGTTCGGAACCGTTCGAACAGTTTCACTTTTACCGTGGTTTCATAAAACCACACAACATTTTTTTGCATATTTTGTGTTTTTTAATTTAATTTAATTTATCGTTTTAAAAATAATTTAGTAGGTATACCTACATACAAGTATTGTTAATTCTGGTTTAAAATAATTATTATTGAATATATATGTATCATACAAATATCAAGCATTATAAATAATTTAGGTACATTAAATAGCCTTCGGCGTCCATAACAAAACAAGATTTCGAAATATAGCACTGAAAAAAAGTATTTACTTTTACAAGGTATATTTATTCGGATTGTTTCTTCTTGTAAATTCATATTTAGGCTAAGTACACCATTTTTGTATTTTAACGGGTTTTAATCTCAAAATTACCACAAAATCATCTGTGAAAAAAAAGCAAACAGGCCGAATTGATAACCTCCTCCTTTATTTTTGAAGTCGGTTAAATATCAAAAAGGTAACAGCCCTATAGCTATAATAGTGCTTATGTCATAATTTCATCGCAGGGGCTTAGTTTCCTAACTGTATGTACGTATATATCTGTCAACTGTGTAAATGTCACAGTTCAACTATCTGTTGGATAAAATAATTATTTTACAGTATAAGAATGAGCTATTAGAAGAAATAGATGTTTTAAAGGCCGGTTTCGCAATCTATTGGACTTAGGCATAAATGCTTCATCTCACGCAAGCTTAACAGTAGGTATATTGTATGGGTTAGGGTCACAGATCACATATCGAAAGCACCAATGTATACCACAACTCAAGCACACTGTAACACTACGATATACACAACACGATATTGACTTTGATTTAGGAGCAGGTCCTTACACTAAGAGGTGACGCGAAGACGACCGCGGCGGTCGTGAAATGTATATAACGTTTCGTCTATTTGAGATCATTTCGAAGTCTTATCACTTTGTACTGTCTACACCCAGCTAATAATTTTGAGCGTCACTCTGTCTAGAATAATAATATTAATTAGTAAGTCCGCGATCGTGTCGGCGTCACAGAAGAGACGGTGGCGACATAGGGCCGCTTATACGTACGCAGTGTCGCGCTAGATCTGTGTGGAGAAGCGGGGCCGGGGCAGCTCGAACACGTCGCCGTGCACTGAGCGGGCCAGCGCTTTGATGCTCGCCGCTATGTCTTGAGTCTCCTCCTGTTGATTTATTGTTTATTTAACAATATTGGATACACTTTTTGTATGACTGATAATAAAATATATAAACAATCATATGAAAATGGTGAAGTGAAGATCAACAAAAAACTAAACAGATTCGGTAATTATGTGTTTCTAACGATGGAAATATACGAAGATTATTCCTTTGCATTTTGCTGTATTATTTGAATTATTAGTGCAATATCTCAGCACACACGAAGGCATTTTGAACAGAGCAATAGCACGTGTTGACGCGGCAAGTGGGGGGCACAGCCCGGCACAGACTAAATGAGTTTGTGACGTTTGCCTCTAACTCGTGTTACAAAGAGTGTAGTAGCGATGTCCTATCTAGTACGTAGTACATAGTAACTCAATGATACAAATAAAAAAATAAATAAATAAAAAGGTACACACGCTTGAAACCAAGGGCATAGTTCCAGTTTAATTTATACTTATAATTAAGGTCCACACTCACAAAATCATCGAGTACAGCGTGCGAGGGGTGGTGCGGGTGTGTGGGCACGCTGACGGGCAGCGAGCGCGCGATGTCCGCCGCCGCGCCGCGCCCGCGCGCTATGTGGATGCCCTCGTCGTTGCTGCCCTCCGCTGTACAACACACATCATTTTATTATATGTGTATTTATTTGTGTATAGTGTGATATTTTATATCAAATTTAGATAAAAAAATTTAGAAAATTTTCCATGCATTGACATAAAATTAGAGTGTGTTCAGAAAATGTAGCTTCTTTATTTTTCTTACGACAAATACTGTCTATCAAATTTTAATACTACAAATCAGTCATCAGACCACTATCTCATACTTCCACATAATATGAATTTTCCACATGAAATTTGAATAATTGTTATATAGATTACTTAACGGAACCAGGAAATTATATCACTTACTTTAAATAGTATGATAGTATTAGTATGATCTATAAACATATTAATAATAATCTAAATTTGATTTACTACATTTTATAAAAAAAAAACTTATTTCATAAAATTAAAATAGACAATTATTTTAAAGAAACTTACGATCGGAATCATAGTCGTCAAAATCAGAGGCCATGTTTCGTGAATCCATGCCCTCTAAGTCGAATATATCTTCTGCATCCAAGGAATCCTCCTCATGAGGAATCTGTGCATTTGTCTGTTGACATAATAACACAACTCATTAAACGCTGAAAAATGCAAAAACACAATGTTATCCAATCCAATATTATTCGAAAATTTGTAAGAAAATATAAATGGTGTTTAAATAACTAAGTATAAATACCTTGACCACTACTTAAATCTTATATAATCTTATATAATATACAATATATATAATATATAATATATAATTATATAATATATCTTATATATAAAATTCTCGTGTCACAATGTTAGTCTGCATACTCCTCCGAAACGGGTGGACCGATTCTCATGAAATTTTCTGTGCATATCGGGTAAGTCTGAGAATCGGCCAACATCTATTTTTCATATGTACCACGGGCGAAGCCGGGGCGGACCGCTAGTAATATATAATATATTATAAAGGCGAAAGTTTGTAAGTATGGATGTATGGATGTTTGTTACTCTTTCACGTAAAAACTACTGAACCGATTACAATGAAATTTAGCACACATAAACTTACCGTAACTTGGATTAACATATAGGATAGATTTTATCCCGGAAATCTCACGGGAACGGGAACTATGCGGGTTTTTCTTTGAAAACGCGGGCGAAAGCTAGTATAATATAAAAGCATACACAAAATAAATCTAAATTATATTTAAAATTTTTATTTTATATGGTGATTTCTTTTAACTGGGTAAGTAGGCAAAATCCGAGTCTATGAGGAAAATCGAAAAATGCTGAAAAAAGTTACAAGGCCAATTTTGAAAACTATCACACTAGTTGGTTTAAATCAATATACCTTTCGAAATTGAAGATATTGAGGCCATTGTTTTGGAAAAAACTTATGTATAAGTGGCACCTTTTTAAAGTAACACTTGGTAATTTTTTTTGAAATGATGCACAAGTACCTTAACAACATTGTGTGTAAACTTCTTAGCATCTTTAAGGGAAGACAGTCTCCGTCTCTGCAGAGGCGGCGCGAGGGGGGACGGTGGGCCGTTGTCCACACTGTTGTTGTTCATCCAACCATCACTATCTGCACTGTTTCTTGTTTTGCTTATAATACTGGAAATTTCACACAAATAGATAGTCTTTAAAAATTTTAAACACTAAAGAGTGATTTTCCACCAGAGATGTGCGAGGATGCGTAGCAAGGGAAGTTCCAATCATATTGATTCATTTAGTGTTTCAAGCGATACTATTGGTTCTTTACAAATGAATCCCTCACTACGCGTACTCGCAAATCTCTGGTGGAAAAGCACCCTAATGAGATGAAGTTTTTTAAACTACTTAATGCAATCAACTAGAAATTAATGAAATAGGCAGATTTTTCATGTACCTATAACAAATATCAGTGTTTAAAAAAAATTATAACTACAAAACAGAAGATTACATGTACTCATAACTCATTAGACAATAAATAATAAGCTATTTTTATAGATAAGCTTGAAACACAAATCATTGATGAAAATAAAGAAATCAAAACACACATATTTACTATTTAGTTCATTGCTTTTCTCAGTTGTAAACATTAGCATCAGTGCCAAATATTCAAGCACCAGACTTGCAAATAAATTCTATGCCATGTCAAATAAAATTAGCATGCATTTGTTTAATACCAATCAACACTTTTTCCTGTGTGAATTTAATCAGATATTGAATGGACTATTCAAAAAACTTACATAGTCATAGATTTTAAATATATGTATGTGTTCTAAAGTAAATTACAAACAAATAATTTGGTATCACTTATCGTACCTAGATAAAATTTTATGATCTCTTTGTGCTCTTTCTCTATAAGCTTCATATTCTGCATATTTCTGTTCCTTATACTGTCTCACAGCTTCTTCTATTGCCTCTAGTTGTGACTGTAGGTTCTGATTTAACTGCTTTCTCAACACAATTGCTGCCATTGACGATAAGTTATTCTTTGTACTTATGACCTGATTGTTAGTATCTATATTTTCTTTCATGTCAGCATCATTTGATAAATCCGGGACGAGTAGGTTAAAAACTGGAGAGAAGTTAGTTGCTTTCTTAAGGTTGATAATGTTTTCTTGTGTAGTCTGTAACAGATTTTAACATGATTGAAAAAAAGAAAAATTAGATTTATACTCTAATACATAAATTAATGATGATGTAAATTAAAAACTTAAGTGAAATAATACTGAAACTAATCTATTATTCAAATATAAATAAGTTAAATCATAATTTAATTTATTTTGCTAAGTATTAAATATTCAATGATTTTTTTTAAGTATGCACACCTGTGTAGACTTATTGATAAGTGCTATATCTTTTTCTTGTAGTTTAGCAAAAGTTGTCTGTCCGCAAGTCAAACATGACTCTACAGTCCACCGTCCGACAACACGATCCCCAACAAGTGCTGGTTGAACAACAGTATTCCTCAGTATACTCAATGGACAGGAGATTAATTTCTGAAAATAAGTTAATTAATTAACTATAATTAAAAAGAGATAGAGCATAATTTATTCCAAATTAGAAAGAAGAATGGAAGAAATTCATCTGCATCAATGTGCTGTTCTGATTTTATTTTTTTATCTGATATTGATTTACTGCAACACATTTAAATATTTTGATAAAGTCTACTGATAAACTAGAGCAGATAACTAGCTTGTTCTGTTAAACTAGATTTTCATTCAGTTATTATATCCAATAACATTCCCGTAAATTAGATTAATAAATGTTTTTATTTATATTGAAAAATATATTTAGTTAAGTTACCTACTGTATCAAAAATATATCATATTAATTATCGAAAGCTAAAACAAAATAAACATAGATGTTTACATGACAAAATGTATATAAACATTATATAACGTTCGTATTTCATAGAAAACAAAACTACAAGCTAGTTACCAAAATAACCTTTGTTATAATGAATTCAAGTGGATGTTTTGTTATTCTGTATCAGCATTCAGCATCCATTCGTAGGTATTACTAATCATCATCATCGCCTTATTGCTTGCTCTCGTAAATATTCCGTCAGTAATGTATTAAAATAGTATAATATATTAAACTTTAAGTCAAATGTCTTTAAAAAGTCAAGGTTGAATAATGTTTACCGATAATACCTCACTGAAAAAAATGTCTCTTTGTTCCGTCGGTGATAACTCCAGTCTTTCGATATCGGTGATTTCTTCCATTTTATCGCTTTGTAATATAACGTTTAAGCATTTGCAAGCACAGAGAGCCATTTTAGTTTGTAAATAATCTTAGATTTGGTTAAATTTATATAGAAGACACACAAATGGAGTAAATGTACTATGTACAAAGTAGTTCAAATTTCAATAGAGTCGACACGCGTTTGTATTTATGTTTCAATCCACAGAGCAAGTAATCACAGCAAGTAATATTTTCAATCTATACACACATGTTCAATATTATTCACACATGCAAGAAGAACAAAATAATATCTTGACAACTCTTGACAAGCAAATAATAATCGATAGGTCTCCGTTGGTCCTTTAGGGTCCCACAATTTTTTCGTTAGGTCCCCTTTAGTTTTTTTTGACGTGACAACGTCTTAAATTAGGTTGCGACTGGGAGTCACTTATGAAAAAGTGTAACGCTCGGTAACGTTACGATGAGTCACCGAACGAGAGAGAGGCCCGCGGTCTGCCGCGCGCGCAGCACATAAATATTCTACCGAGAAAAAGACGTTGTCACGTAAAATGTTCGCCCGTAAAACCGACTTTACAGGCAACCATTTTTTTAATAATTTTTAAAATTTTGGGTATAAAAAAAGTACACTTTAGCACCTCATCCATAAAATTTTGGGTCGAAAATGACCTGAATCGATAGGTCTCCGTTAGGTCCTTTAAGGTCCCACAATTTCTTTGTTAGGTCCCCTTTAGTTTATCGCGGGGACCGAATCCAGAAATTGCGTAACGAAAAACCTCACGCTCCCCACTCCGACGGGCGCGGAGGTGTGGCTTGAAGGCATAGCATGCAATAGCTTTACCGCGGCAGTCCCCGAGTGCCACATGTCTTTTTTTTATTTTTTTTAATATATAATTTAAAATTTTGGTTATAAAAAAAATACACTTTAGCACCTCATCCATAGCAAAATTGGCGAATTTTATCAAAATCGTTTTATACAATATCGTTAGGTCCGTAATTTATTTATTTATTTATTCTTCATTGTATACACATCAAGGAAATACAAAAATGAAAAAAAAAAACACAATAAAAGATATACAATGGGCGGCCTTATGGCTATAAGCCATTTCTTCCAGGCAACCGTCGGGTAAAGGATAAAAATATAATAACTTCGGTAGTGTGAGCCAATAGTTATCATGAGTAATAAATATTTAAATAATAATATATATAGTAACACATATACATAAATATTATACAGAATATAATAATTACATACATACATACATACAGATACAAATATACATACATACATACAGATACAAACAGCAATACGATAATTACATAAATACTACAATTAGAGGGAAAGGTAATAATCTTTCAGCATTTTCTTGAAAGAGTTTATTGTTTGAGCACAACGAATTCTCTCAGGTAGGTTGTTCCATAAACGGATTGCAGTGACAGTGAAGGAGGAGGTGTAATATTTAGTTGAGTGTATAGGGAAGCTAAGCAAAAGATTGTTGGAAGATCTAAGAGAGTAGGTATCAGTTGCAAGGAAGTTGAAATTAGATTTTAAGTAAGAAGGGGAATTAGGACAGAAAAGAATAGAGTAGAGAAGTTTGAGGACATGAATATTCCGGCGTGAACGGATTGGCAGCCATTTAAGTTTCTTACGATACTCGGAAATATGGTCAAACTTTCGCAACCCATAAACAAATCTGATGCAAATATTTTGGAGCCGTTCGAGTCGATTAAGCTGCTCTTCACATAAGTTTGTGTAACACGCATCAGCATAATCCAGGAGGGGCAAAAGAAGAGTCTGCGCCAGCATAACCTTGGTAATCCGTATAGGTCTATTAATTGTTAAATTATTTATTTTATTACTAAATAAAAAATCTAAAAAATCAAAACCTGCGCATAAACAGCGCGAAATTTAAATTGGTATCGTTTTATTTATTAAATCAATCAATAAATATTTATTAGAGTCTGGTTAAGGCCGTATTCAGAAAGAAAGCTGGAAACTTATAAGCACTTACCGGTGCTTATCAGAGCTGGTAACCCGTGCAGGAAAATATATAAACACGCGCCGATAAGCGCTGAACGGCGCCGACAAGTTCCGACAAGCTTCAACACGCGCTGGTCAGCGCTGGACGCTGCCATATAAAATTTGTCTTGGTCTGCTTCAACTTGCTTCCTTTAAACCAACGAACCAGCGCTGACAAGCGCCGGTAAGCGCTTATAAGTTTTCAGCTGTCTTTCTGAATACGCCATAACGAAAGAT
This sequence comes from Colias behrii, assembly GCA_029959065.1. Lineage (NCBI taxonomy): Eukaryota > Metazoa > Arthropoda > Insecta > Lepidoptera > Pieridae > Colias > Colias behrii. Next base: position 5,541,804 of record JARWMC010000005.1, on the reverse strand, counting down.
GAGACTGGCTTTTTATTTCGAAAATTTATATGGCAACACTTAACTGTAATTAAACCCAATTAAACCTTAGAATTAAACCTGAGTTGTTGATGTGTCAAAGTGAAATTTTTTCCTGATATTTTAGTGATTTCTAATTGAAAAAATGACGAAAACATTGAAAAGCGTCTTGTGAAAGTTTCTTTTTACTATGATTAATAAATTTAAAATTTAAAAAGAAACAATTTGAAAGATATGTAGTTTTCAAGGTAAAACAAGTGTTTACGTGAATTATCTCAATGCATTGTTAAGTGTGACTTTGATATTTTGATACTTTTCATCTTGATTGCATTGCACATTATTGTAGATACGATTTGTTTAATATTATTATTATTTTGCAGGTAACATGGATGATACCAGTAATCCAGTTATAAACTATTCAAGCAACAATATAAAATTGAATGATCTGTTCCGTTCAAAATATTTAAAGACACAAAATTAGTATCTCGACGAGATTTCTTCTATGACCGGACCATGTTATTCATGTTGAAGAGCAGTACAAAAAAACGAGATGGAATAACTGCACAGATGGAAGAGTTCATGATAAGAGTCAGAGATAATGATAGTGATTCTTATTCTTCATTCGCGCATACGCGGCTAAACGCGACTTTTAGATTTAATATGATACTATTGATTAAACAAAATTTAATTGTATTTTATTATGATTTTTCTTAATTTCACTCGGTGTTCTTTTTTTTCTATCTGTATCACTTAACTGTACTGGATTACATAAAACATAATAATAAAAAGATGAAGAGTTTGTTCTTTTTTCCTCGTAAAAGAAAATAATAAATAAAAGTATCAAAACTATATTTCCAACTATAACCTAAGTTGCCATATTATGATTATTTCTTGAATTTTTTTTTTCCAGTATCATCTTTCGTTAGCCTGACTCTATAATATTATAAAGCTGAAGAGTTTTTTGTTTGTTTGAACGCGCTAATCTCAGGAACTACTGGTATGATTTGAGAAATTCTTTCGGTGTTAGATAGCACATTTGTCGAGGAATGCTAGAGGCTACATATCATCACGCTAAGACCAACAGGAGCGGAGTAATACCGGTGAAACCGCGGAGCACAGCAAGTTTTAAATAAATTTGTGTTTCAGTCGCTTGTTTCATCTTTCGGTGTCAAGTTGCGGGCGCGGTCAGGAGGCGATGCGATGGTACATATTTTTTACAGCATCAGAAGGTTAAACACTATATGCTCCATTATTAGGTATACGATAGGAAATCTTAGACACCCTGTATACATATATATATTATATATAAACATTTATATGTCTGTATAATTAGAACAATTTATTTAATAAACGATACCAATTTAAATTTCGCGCTGTTTATGTATGATGTGCGCATGCCTTAATGCATGCGCAGATTTTGATTGTTTTTTATTTAATAATAAAATAAATAATTTAACAATTTCAATGATGGACCTATACGGACCTAACGATAAATAATACGATTTTGATAAAATTCGCCAATTTTCCTATGGATGAGGTGCTAAAGTGTACTTTTTTATACCCAAAATTTTAAAAATAAATATTAAAAAAAAACTAAAGGAGACCTAACAAAGAAATTGTGGTACCTTAAAGGACCTAACGGAGACCTATCGATTAAGGTCATTTTCGACCCAAAATTCTATGGATGAGGTGCTAAAGTGTACTTGTTTATATCCAAAATTTAATAAATTATTTAAAAAAAAACTAAAGGGGACCTAACGAAAAAATTGTGGGACCTAACGGGGACCTATCGCTTAAGGTCATTTTCGACCCAAAATTCCATTGATGGGGTGCTAAGTTTGCATTGGTCATTTTCGACCCAAAATTCCATTGATGGGGTGCTAAGTTTGCATTGGTGATAGATGCCATGATTTTTTTAGTTCTTATTTCTAAACGACTTTTGTCACAGTGACATTTGCACAGATGGACATCAGCTGTTGTCAGGTGTCAGCACACGTGTCAAAACTGAAAAGTTGCTAAATAACCCGGAGTAAATGAGTATACATACCGACTACATTTAATTAAAAAAGTGCTGTAAAGAAATGAAGGAGAATATATAATTTGAAACAAATAAACCGTTAATAACGATTAATACGAAAAATAGTATTTATATTTTTGTCATATAAATTTTTTTATTGAGTTTACTTTGAGGTTAGCTAAAATTACCTTATTTTCCTTTCGTTTGAATAGTTTAAACATATAAAAAATGTCGAAGAGAAGTCAACCTAGTTGGAGCCCGCCAGTGAGGTCGGAAGCAAGACCAACTTTAAAGCTTTATAATAGTCTTACACGACAAAAAGAAGAGTTTGTATGTTCCAATGGTAATCGAGTCAATTGGTACAGTTGTGGTCCTACGGTATATGATGCTTCCCATATGGGCCATGCAAGGTACAAACTTCAAGGATTTGTTGCTTTTACGTATTGATAACAATAATAATTTTTAAATAATGTATAATAATACTTCCAAAATTAATTTCAGGTCCTATATATCATTTGATATTTTACGACGTGTTCTGACAGACTATTTTGGTTATGATATATTTTTTGTTATGAACATAACAGATATAGATGATAAAATTATAAAAAGAGGAAGACAAAATTATTTATATGAGAAATATATTGGAGTGGAGAAAAGTTTAAACACAATTGTAGATGATGCAACTGCTGTTGTGGATTATTATGAAGAAGTAGTGAAAAATACTGCTGACGTAGACAAGAAAAATTGTTTACAAAAAATTCTAGATAAGTAAGTATTATTTGATTATAGAGTGAAGCCAAATTTGCAAGCTTGCATCATGCATAGTATGGCACAGTCTTTTTTGAGTTCATTGCACTGCTATGCCAAAGTAATACAGAAATAACCTGTGTTAATATTATTGAATTGCTGTAACATACAAATACAGTAAACATGTTACACTCAAGGATTTTTAAAGACTGTTCAAGTAGCATAAAATTTTTAATATCCGTGTAAAATATTACTATCCCTTATATCTTATATCAATTATGAGTGACCAATATTTCCAAGATATACCTCTATCACGGGTACATTTTAAATAGAGCTAGGATACAGCTAGGTGACTCATTCACTATAATTTAGCTATAATTTAATTATCTTATGAGATTACAAACGGGGATGAGAAATACACAGGCAGGCAATAGTTTATCTTTTTATAGCTATTATTCATATTATTCATCAACATTTATTAAGTACTAGCTTTCCGCCCGCGGCTTCGCCCGCATTTTCCTAGAAAACTCCGCATAGTTCCCGTTCCCGTGGGATTTCCGGGATAAAACCTATGTGTTAATCCAAGTTGCCCTCTATATATTGTGTGCTAAATTTCATTGTAATTGTTTCAGTAGTATTTGCGTGAAAGAGTAACAAACACACACATATCCTCACAAACTTTCGCATTTATAATATTAGTAGGAAGTAGGACTAACTCTTAAATAATTAATTTTTTAGTTAGATTAGTTTTAATCAAACTTCAAATTCTACTATTTCTTAGTTTGCCCTTTCTTTTTAATAATTATTAATTTTAGAATAAATTAAATAATATTATTTTCAGTGTTGCAAGAGCAGTAAAAGAATTAAAAGCAGCTGTAGAATCAAATGATGAAGAAAAAATTAATTCTGCTAAGGCTGAAATGTTAAAATCTGCGAAAGATCCATTATCAGAATGGTTAGATAGCAAATATGGTGCGAGTGTCACAGACAATGCAGTATTCACAAAACTTTCTAGGTATTGGGAAAATGAATACCATAAAGACATGAAGGCCTTAAATGTATGTTGATTCTATTTTAAATATATTTTGTAACTTAAAAAATAAAACACATAATATATTTTTCAATAATAAAATCATGTTGAAGCTTCTTTCATTCATCTTATACATTCTTTCGTATAATATTAAATGTAAATAATAACTGTTTAATCTTTTTACAGATCCTACCTCCTGATGTATTAACAAGGGTTAGCGAATATGTACCACAAATTATTGCATTTATACAGAAAATTATTGATAATGGTCTTGCTTATGAATCAAAAGGATCAGTGTATTTTAATGTTAGTGAATTTGATGGTAAAGACAAACATCACTATGCTCGGCTGGTTCCTGAGGCATATGGGGATGCAAAATCCTTACAAGAAGGAGAAGGTAAGCATTCTATAATATGAAATATTTATATTATATGATGATGACGATACACTTAAGATGAGAATGCCCCGCATTCAAGTTTTGTCTATCCTGCTGTTAGGTACTAGTGATAGCAAACATTTCCATCTTTCCAAAGAAATGTAATTAAAAAAAAAAAATAATTTAAGGGAGAACATACTTAGGCTACTTTTTGTTATAAAATTAAAAACTTATATTTCCATTTATTCTAAAATGCAGTTACATTATACCTATTCTATTTATTACAGGTGATTTGAGCGACGAAAGTGCCGAGAAAAAGTCGCCCAATGACTTTGCTCTATGGAAGAAGAGTAAAGCCGGAGAACCATCATGGGATTCACCATGGGGCGCGGGCAGGCCAGGCTGGCATATAGAGTGCTCGGCTATGGCGGGTGATGTGTGTGGTTCCAATTTAGATATACACACTGGGGGAGTGGATTTGAAGTTCCCGCACCATGATAATGAGTTGGCTCAAAGTGAGGTTAGTATGTTTTCGAGAGTAAATAAAGCATTTATTAAATTAGGCTATGGATTCTTTTCGGGTTATATGCAGCATTTAAAACATTTTTATATCACATTAGCCGCTTGTGTCTGTGCTCTGTCTTTGTTGAACTGGGATAAAAAATTAATTTAATCGTCCATGTTGTTCGGTTTGTGGGATTATGCTGGTGAAACATTTTTTGTATAAGGTTCACTAGTTTTGGAGTTAAATTATTACAAGCAAAAGGTCAATTTTTTTTCTCTTTATAATATCAGTATACAGAAAATTGGTAAAAAATTCATATTTTTATTTCTTATGATGTGCTAATAATATTAAACTCTAATATATAACATGATGAAAATATAAATTTATTATATTTTGATAGAATCAATAATAACAATAATTAATTTATCGTTATTTCACTTAAACAGGCATATTTCGATAAGCCAGGATGGGTGAATTACTTCCTACACACTGGTCATCTAACCATAGCTGGTTGTAAAATGTCGAAATCATTGAAGAACTTCGTGACGATATCTGACGCGTTACGACGTCACACAGCGCGTCAGTTGCGTATCGCTTTTCTATTGCACGGCTGGAAGGATACATTAGATTACTCAGATAATACAATGGAAATGGCCATTCAGACTGAAAAATTGTTTAATGTAAGTAGTTTGAAAGAATCGTATAATTGCTATAATTGCTAAGATTAACAGCGATTAATTGATTTGTGGGTCAATCTGGTTTCTTTATGATTCAAAATAATATAATGTACCTATCTGTCAAATTTGGTTGTCTACTTAACTTTTCTTAATCTCTAGCATATAATTTTTTAGGAATTCTTCTTGACCGTCAAAGATGCGTTACGAAGTGGGTATGATGAAGGATGCGGCGGGGAATGGAGTCCGGAGGAACAACAGCTCTCTAATAAAATAGCAACAGTGAAGGAGCAAGTTCATGCGGCACTTTGTGGTATGTTAATCGGATATAAATTTATAGCTTTTTGTAGAAATAACCTAAGAACTTCGTCTTCGTCTGACTTCGTCAATGATCCCTATTGAATTTTATATTCATCTTTATAAGATTTTTACATTATATTTATAAAAAAGGCGGCTTTATGGCTACAAACATACATACAAATAGATATAAATTACTAGAATTAGGTGATAAGATAAAAGATTTAAAGATTTGAGTTCAAGAAGATTTAGATACTTGCAGAAATGGTTTTCCCTTTGTATCTTTAACCTAATATATCAATCACTGTTATGTTTAATTATTTAAGTAGGCTTATAATATTTCATAATAAAAAGCATTATTCATTAATTTTTGTTTATTTTAATAACAGATAACATAGACACTAGAAGTGCCATAGACGCACTCCGGGAGCTAGTAGGCGCAGTCCATGTGTACTTACGTCAAACCACACCAAGGAACTCCCCAATTTTGGCATCTGCAGCAAGATACGTTACAGATATACTGCATATATTTGGAGCTATTGAAGGTCCTAGAGGCCTTATTGGTTTCCCAGTTGGTGACGCTAATAACGTTTGTGTAAGTTTTTTGTTAAATATGGATAATAATCGCTATGCAATAATCTATAGTAGAGCCATTTTAATAGGCAACATTTGACAGTTCAACAAAATTCAACAACGTAACTTAGTAACGACGACATAGAATAACATTATATTTCGTTTTGTTAGAACTGCACAATTGCCTAACTTTTTTCAATTACGATTACATATTTATAATAATAATGACCGATACAAGTAATTTTAAGATTTGATTTTACTGATAAATCATTCTAAACATAATAAACAATTTCTAATTTAAAGAACTGACGTCGCTACAATTTTGTGTCAATAAACCTTTTTTCTTTTTAAATACCTAAGACGTTACTCTAAAAATCGAAACCTGACATCTAGAATCGAATGCATTGATTACTTGTAAATAAAAATCACCAAAACTTAATAAATGCGTTGTGTTTTTTTAATTATGTATTATACTTGTCTTATTTTGCTCCTTAAATTTACGAATTAGACAGTATATTACTGGGACAGGGATTCGCCTGATGAATTTTAAAATCGACATGTGTTTCAAGTTCGATTGACAAATGTTTCAAGTCCGTATCGATTCACTTTAATCGATGTTTTTAAGCAGGTTACCTCTCTTCGAAGATAAAATTGATAGACGTCAAATGTTGCCTATTAAATTGGCTCGACTATAAAGAACAGAGTTTTAGATTTCAATCTGTATAGTATACACAATCCAGCTCGTAGGACCTTGACTTACCATAAAAATAATATAGATTTAAACCTGCAAAAAGGATTTTAAGGTGTATTAATTTTTTACTTTATGTAAATTGATCTCATAATATAAATAAATTGACTCGTATTAGCGATCAAATCGTTCGATGGCGAGACTAGATTGAGTTGCCTGTTTGTGATTGCATATTGTGTACTGATTTGATGTAATAACAATAATGTGCAACTGACATTGAACCTTATTTAAATAATGTAATGGCCTGATTGACTTCATTTTTATGATATATGAGTAAATGTATTCGTTCACGAGTTCTAATGCACTTTCTTCAGCTATAGTGGCTTGTTAGTCTGTCTGTTTGAGGTCAATGTAAAAAAATTTAAATTCGTCTTAATTTGTGTAGTTCGTGTATTTCACTGTAGTGTAAATAAGGATAATCCAACAGCTAGAAGAAGCGGTGATGCCGTACTTAGAAGCACTAAGCGTGTTCCGCGGGCAAGTGCGTGATGCAGCACGTGGTGCGGCGTGCGGGCCCGTGCTGGCGCTGTGCGACGCGCTGCGGGACAGCGTGCTGCCCGAGCTGGGCGTGCGGCTCGAGGACAAGCCGGGTGAGAGACACATTATTATTATAAATAAATCTTCTATAATATAAAAATGAATCCCAAAATGTGTTGGTAAGCGCATAACTTGAGAACGGCTGAACCGATTTCGTTAATTCTTTTTTTATTATATTCCTTGAAGTACGAGGATGGTTCTTATGTAGAGAAAACGTAAATATGTACCACGGGCGAAGCCGGGGCGGACTGCTAGTAAATAATAAATAAATATTATAGGACATTATTACACAAATCAACCTAGTCCCACAGTAAGCTCAATTAAGGCTTGTGTTGTGGGTACTAGGCGACGATAAATATAATATTTAATAAATACATATATAGATAATAACACCCAGACCCAAAAACAAATAATTGAGTTCATCACACAAATATTTGCCCTGACCGGGGATCGAACCCGGGACCGTCGGCTCAGTAGGCAGTTACTTTACCACTGCGCCAACCGCGTCGTCATGTTTCTCGGTTCCATAATACTCGGGTACCACCAGAAGGACGGTACCCGGACCTTTGGAAGGCTTACGTGGGGACACCGATCCAACACGCAGTGGCCCTTTCGAGAATTTTACTGTGTTGTGGGATATTATTATTATCATCTTCATAATCATTCATAATTATCATGATCTTTATCGAAATCATCGTGATAAGCATCATAAGTATTAGAACATTTGTTTACTGAGGGTTAAGAGTTAATAATTGTCAAGTTGTATGTGCTATAAAGAATTAAATCTAAATGAATAAGAAAATATCTCTACTAATTAACGAAAATTAACGAAAAACTTTATGAGTAACATACTTTGGAGATTGCAGTTATACAGATAGAAATGCTCAGTGTGCCTTTACTTGTAATATCGTTAAACCTTGCGTTAATTTTTGGTTTGAATATTTTGCCAAAAAGCGTCGCTTCACCCTCGTTCGACTCCATTTTCGTGTAATATGCTCACACCAATATGCTCGTTAGTTTTACAATCAGTTTATCGTTAAACACCGAATCCGTGTTCGAAGAACTGTGTTATAAAATTTAATAACGACGAATTTACTTCTGACTTATAAATGCTCCAGTGACTGCACCGTGATTTACCCATAGGAAAAGGTAGAACAGCGATTTTTATATTATAACTACAAGTATCTTACTATTTAATGAAATCAAGGTTGTTAGCAAGAATCTATTATATGTAGCAAATATCTGTGTTTTTAATTTTTTTTTTTTTAATTCTCCAGTCTATTACATGTAGCAAATATATTACGAAACTGATTTTTATTTTTTTAAATTCCCCATAGATCGCACAATTGTGAAACTAGTTAGCAAAGAAGAGCTTGCTCGGGAGCGCGAGGAGAAGAAACGCATCGAAGCCGAAAAGCAGAAGAAGAAAGAAGAATTGCTGAAAGCGCAGAAGGCGAAAGAAGAACAGAAGAAAATACCTCCTGGAGAGATGTTCAAACGGGAGGCGGACAAATATTCTAAGTTTGATGATAAGGTGAACTTTTTTTTATTAAAGTTTTTTGAAACCAATTGATATATCATATAATCAATATCGACAAACAAAACATCCATAATTAACCATAACCAAATCAAATCATTAATTTCTATCGAACTGTAATACCTCACTAACAGACAAAGTTAAACTTATAAACGGCCTTTTTTTGTGGCTCAAGTCAGAAATCTACATGTGTAAATTTTATATCTTGATCTCGCGGCTTCAATCACGTGGTACCCGCCTGATAAGTAGTTTATGAGCTTATACAGAGATAATCTATCTCTGTAACAAATTCCATACATATCCTAACAACTGTTTATGTTTAGTATAGTCACAGAATACATAATAGTAGCTAAACGCTACAGAACGGACACTCTCCGCCTCCCGCCAAAATTAAACACTTACCTCACCCCGCACGATCGTGCTATAAATGACCCGCATTTTTCTGCAAGGACGATACGCAACGAAGATTGACAACATTAATCAAATTGACTTAAAGTAATTTAATATTTTGGATTTGTGATTATCGTTTTTCGTAGAAAATGGTTAGATATTGTGCTGTTTACGGATGTATTTCATCAGAAGAACGCGAAATTTTTTTACGCTAGTCACAAATGTGCCAACCATAAAGCGTTAACACACACATTTGCAGTCTCTACAGAGTGACTGTCAAAACGATAATTTTGTATGGAGTGTCCGGGGTGTGGTATAGTATTAAGTATGATGTAGTGTGCTTAATAATAACAAAATATATTTCCCAGGGTTTACCAACACACGATCACGAAGGAAAGGAGTTAAGTAAGGGATTAGTCAAGAAGCTTCAGAAATTGCAACAAGCACAAGAAAAGAAATATAACGAATATCTCGCCTCAATAAATAGTTCATAAACCGTCCTTAAACGGCTTCGAATTGATACAACATTTTTTAATATTAATTAAAAGTATTAGTTTATTTTTGAAGTGAAACTTTTATTACTTACATCGTCTCAAACTTTTTGGTCTGTGTAGCGCATGTCGCGTGTATCGCGGCTGCCGAGTAGGTATAAAGCAGTGTTCGGAAAGTTTCACTTTTACCGTGGTTTCATAAAACCACACAACATTTTTTTTGTGTCTACATAATATTATGTATAAAATATTTTGTTATTAATGTCTCTATTTATAGAAATAAAGTTCAATTGTTTGGAACGTCTCAAATAACATTTAAAGTTATACTGTATTGCGCGGAAGCGTTTCTCATTTCGTAATTTTGAGCGTGTTTTAAATATTTATAAAAATTAGTGGGTCACTTATTATTTTAAATAATATTTACAGATACTGAAAGGTAAACAAATGTTAACTTAAAATAATGGGATTGCAGTGTCTGCTTAATAAGTAACGTTATCTCACGAATTATTTAATTAAACTGCATGTAACGATTCAATTTACATATTTATAATTTAACGTAATAATTGGTATAGTAAATATTAAGTTATCATATTAAGCTAAATTCTCCTAGAAAATAAATAAATAATTAACTTAAGATTTTAAAAGTACCTACACATAATAAATTCAACATCAATTGTATTTGTTACAGGGCTCAATATTTTATTGGTTTAAGTTACACCAATTAAGTAGCATTTACTTTTATACTAAGTTAGTAAAAAAAACTGCTTTGTGAATGTTATAATTAACCATGGTCTGAAATATTTTACTTTCCCCTTTAAAACTTATTTTAAATAAAATATGCTTTTTGTTTATAACAAATATTTTTGTATCTCTTTGTTCAGAAAACAATACACGATTTTTTACCATATCTAAGCTGTTTTTATCACTACATAGTATAAAACAAAGTCGCTTTCCCTGTCCCTATGTCCCTGTGTCCCTTTGTACGCTTAAATCTTTGAAACTACGCAACGGATTTTGATTCGGTTTTTTTTAATAGATAGAGTGATTCAAGAGGAAGGTTTATATGTATAATAACATCCATTAAATAGTGGAGAAGTACTGTTATTTTTGAGGTTTCTAATGTGATGTCGTAAAAAATTACATTTTTTCCGCTTACATTGCAAACGCAGGCTGAACCCTACGAGTTTTATCAAAATAATGTACTAAGTATTATACACATTGAAAAGGTTTACAGAAAAGTCCGCGATGGTATATGTCTATCTCTTATGGATAACCCACAATAACTTTTTTTTGTCATATACTTTTTACGACAAATAATGGCTAATTTTCGATGCGATTTTAACCAATACAGCATTAATCCTTAACCAATTAAATACCTTCAATACATTTTTCATTTAATATAGATCTATATGGCCCTTTACACCGTATGATTTAAGTGAATATTTTCGAAGATATTACAGATTTAAAAATTGCGGGACGTAGCGTTTGCGGCGGTACCGGCCGGCCGCCCGGCTATCTATTTTATACCTGTGCGAAGCCGGAGCGGGCCGCTATGTTTTTATATACAACGTTTCGTTTTTCTGTAGTGTATTTAGTATCAGCATTGCACCCGTGCGAAGCCGGGGCGGGTCGCTAGTTAATAAATAAATAAACAACCAAAGTTGAAAAAACAAACACGTCCACAAAATTCCTTGTTTACCGAATTGTGATCGTCCGATTATGATTAAATGATCCGACGTGCATCAAAACGCAATAAAAATCACGTAGGGTACAAATCCTCAAATTTGTATCTAATAGATAACTAAATTATGGGATGAATTGAAGCGTCGTCAAATCACAATAGACGTATTTTTCAATGAGAAACGGGAGCCGCGTGCGCGACGAAAATACCCTAAAAAGGTGAACAGAAGTTTTAAAAAAGGTAAAAAGTGGAGTAAACAATCTGCGTTGGGTTTTTTGTTCAATAGTGTTTTAGTGGGGTGGCACAAGTATCGCACGAGTCCGACATCTGTATTCAGCGCATGCCGTTATTTTTAGACTTAATTCAAATAGACGTCGCTGTAAATAATATGGGTTTAATGGAAAAATTACTTTTTAAGTTTTAAGTAAAAGTGTTTTAATAACTAATTTTAATAACTATAAATTTTAATAACTATAAAATACCTTGGTGTTATACTGGACGAAAAACTCACCTTTAATGAGCATATTAACGCTATGTCAACTCGAACAAGACGCCTGATATATGTAATGAAAACTCTCAGAACCAAAGTTGATAAGCACCAACTTATGACCATATATAAGGTATTATGCCAATCATTAATAACCTACTGCATTTCTGTATGGGGAACCGCCTCAGCCTCGGTTATTATCAAACTAGAGAGAGCTCACCGTTCCATTTTAAAAGTTATGCTGCGAAAGCCCCCATTCTATCCTACAGTGTCTCTCTACAGGGATGCTAATGTTTTAAATGTTAGAGGACTTTATATTTTACATGCAATCATCTCAATGCACAAAAAACTCTTAAAATCTAATTTTTACACAAATAACTCGAAACGGCTATTAAGAGCACCAACCCCATTAACCAAATGTTTCTTTTCCAAACGTTTTCAAAATTTTATGTTCCCATTCTTGTATAACAAATTCAGTAAACTTGTTAACTTCCGGCAATACACATTACTCAATATTAAATCTAAATTGATAAGCATTCTAGTGTCCAAAGACTATAAGCAGACAGAACAGATCCTAAGAATACTTTAACTGTACAATTGTATAAATAAGCATATAACTTTTATTATTATTACTATTACTTTAAGTGACCATACCGTACTGATGTTCAAAGTTGCATTGTATTATACTTGTTGGACCCTATGTGAACCTCCATTTTTATTGTATAATCGTTTTATGGCCCCGCGAGACAGGCTGTGCCTAGTGCGGGGTCCGCTGTAATTATCTGTACATTTTTTAAACTTTTTGGCAAATAAATATAATTTTATTTTATTTATTTTATTTTTAACTAGCGGCCTTCTTTTTATTACAATCATCAAAAAAGAAGTCCCTACCTGTGTATCAACTTAGCCACAGAATTGTTAAGATCATCATGCCAGGCAATGTGTAGGTAATCAAAACCTATATCCGATGTTTGGAATATACCTGACAGTTGTTATATGGATTTTTCTTCATTTTAAAAAATAACTCAAACATTTTACGATCCATTACCTATACCCATTAAATGTACAAAATTAATTTAAAAATAATAAGGTCCTTTTCGAAACAACCAAGATCTTTCGTTGTTTCGTTTAGTTTCTTATCTCTCCTTTTATCTAGTACCTACCTAGTCTGTAAAGATCAATAGCTAGAAAGCTATTGACATCATCGGTATATTTATTTCGATTGATTTTAGAAATGCATAATACATTACAATTTACACATTATACTTAGGTAGGTACCTACATCTCTACTATACCATCGGGGAATAGTTAATTTTTATGTAAGCAAACATGACCTCTCACCTCCGGGAAGTTGGCACCGCACTTTGAAGTTAGAAAAATTTTAAAGGTTGTTCCAGGTTGTTCTAGGTTTGTTCTACATTGTTCCAGAATTGCATACAGCTGAGATTAAAACTTTTCGAGAAAATTCAAAAAACCCGATTTTTGAGCTGGCACCGCACTTTTTAGATATCGCGATTCTGGCGGTTGTTCTGAGTTGTTCTAGGTTTGTTCTATATTGTTCCAAAATATCGCGTCCGAAAAAAATTTATTTTCCACAAAATTCGTAAAAAACCAAAAAGAAGTTGGCACCGCACTTTGAAGTTAGAAAAATTTTAAAGGTTGTTCCAGGTTGTTCTAGGTTTGTTCTATATTGTTCCAAAATATCGCGTCCGAAAAAAATTTATTTTCCACAAAATTCGTAAAAAACCAAAAAGAAGTTGGCCTCCGGGAAGTTGGCACCACACTTTGAAGTTAGAAAAATTTTAAAGGTTGTTCCAGGTTGTTCTAGGTTTGTTCTATATTGTTCCAAAATATCGCGTCCGAAAAAAATTTATTTTCCACAAAATTCGTAAAAAACCAAAAAGAAGTTGGCACCGCACTTTTTAGATATCACGATTCTGGCGGTTGTTCTGAGTTGTTCTAGGTTTGTTCTATATTGTTCCAAAATATCGCGTCCGAAAAAAAATTTATTTTCCACAAAATTCGTAAAAAACCACCTCCGGGAAGTTGGCACCGCACTTTGAAGTTAGAAAAATTTTAAAGGTTGTTCCAGGTTGTTCTAGGTTTGTTCTATATTGTTCCAAAATATCCCGTCCGAAAAAAATTTATTTTCCACAAAATTCGCAAAAAACCAAAAAGAAGTTGGCACCGCACTTTGAAGTTAGAAAAATTTTAAAGGTTGTTCCAGGTTGTTCTAGGTTTGTTCTATATTGTTCCAAAATATCGCGTCCGAAAAAAATTTATTTTCCACAAAATTCGTAAAAAACCAAAAAGAAGTTGGCACCGCACTTTGAAGTTAGAAAAATTTTAAAGGTTGTTCCAGGTTGTTCTAGGTTTGTTCTATATTGTTCCAAAATATCGCGTCTGAAAAAAATTTATTTGCCACAAAATTCGTAAAAAACCAAAAAGAAGCTGGCACCGCACTTTTTTAGATATCACGATTCTGACGGTTGTTCTAAGTTGTTCTAAGTTTGTTCTATATTGTTCCAAAATATCGCGTCCGAAAAAAATTTTCTAACTTCAAAGTGCGGTGCCAACTTCCCGGAGGTCCAGAATCGTGATATCTAAAAAGTGCGGTGCCAACTTCTTTTTGGTTTTTTACGAATTTTGTGGAAAATAAATTTTTTTCGGACGCGATATTTTGGAACAATATAGAACAAACCTAGAACAACTCAGAACAACCGCCAGAATCGTGATATCTAAAAAGTGCGGTGCCAACTTCTTTTTGGTTTTTTACGAATTTTGTGGAAAAAAAATTTTTTTCGGACGCGATATTTTGGAACAATATAGAACAAACCTAGAACATAAATATAAATTTATAAAGAATAGAAAAAATAGAAAAAATTCGATCACGAGGCGGGACACGAACCCGCATCCTTTCGCGCCATTCCGGGGCGGATGCCTGACCAACTCAGCCACTCGTGACCCGCCAGAGCAATCGAATTTATTCTATTCTTTCAGTTTTATGTGTCTGAAAGGACACACCGCGCGCCATCTATTGAGATGATTAACAACCATTTCAACCAATATGAAGCACTTTTCAGTGAATACAATATTGTAACGATGGAACACGACCTTTTTTGTTGAATTTATATTTTTTTTTGGTTTTATGGCATTCAAATGCTTAAATGATCGAATTTTTTCTATTCTTTATAAATTTATATTTATAAAGCATTTGAATGCCATAAAACCAAAAAATATAAATTCAAACCTAGAACAACCTGGAACAACCTTTAAAATTTTTCTAACTTCAAAGTGCGGTGCCAACTTCCCGGAGGTGGTTTTTTACGAATTTTGTGGAAAATAAATTTTTTTTCGGACGCGATATTTTGGAACAATATAGAACAAACCTAGAACAACTCAGAACAACCGCCAGAATCGTGATATCTAAAAAGTGCGGTGCCAACTTCTTTTTGGTTTTTTACGAATTTTGTGGAAAATAAATTTTTTTCGGACGCGATATTTTGGAACAATATAGAACAAACCTAGAACAACCTGGAAAAACCTTTAAAATTTTTCTAACTTCAAAGTGTGGTGCCAACTTCCCGGAGGCCAACTTCTTTTTGGTTTTTACGAATTTTGTGGAAAATAAATTTTTTTCGGACGCGATATTTTGGAACAATATAGAACAAACCTAGAACAACTCAGAACAACCGCCAGAATCGTGATATCTAAAAAGTGCGGTGCCAACTTCTTTTTGGTTTTTTACGAATTTTGTGGAAAATAAATTTTTTTCGGACGCGATATTTTGGAACAATATAGAACAAACCTAGAACAACCTGGAACAACCTTTAAAATTTTTCTAACTTCAAAGTGTGGTGCCAACTTCCCGGAGGCCAACTTCTTTTTGGTTTTTTTACGAATTTTGTGGAAAATAAATTTTTTCGGACGCGATATTTTGGAACAATATAGAACAAACCTAGAACAACCTGGAACAACCTTTAAAATTTTTCTAACTTCAAAGTGCGGTGCCAACTTCTTTTTGGTTTTTTCGAATTTTGTGGAAAATAAATTTTTTTCGGACGCGATATTTTGGAACAATATAGAACAAACCTAGAACAACCTGGATCAACCTTTAAAATTTTTCTAACTTCAAAGTGCGGTGCCAACTTCTTTTTGGTTTTTTACGAATTTTGTGGAAAATAAATCTTTTTCGGACGCGATATTTTGGAACAATATAGAACAAACCTAGAACAACTCAGAACAACCGCCAGAATCGCGATATCTAAAAAGTGCGGTGCCAGCTCAAAAATCGGGTTTTTTGAATTTTCTCGAAAAGTTTTAATCTCAGCTGTATGCAATTCTGGAACAATGTAGAACAAACCTAGAACAACCTGGAACAACCTTTAAAATTTTTCTAACTTCAAAGTGCGGTGCCAACTTCCCGGAGGTTGACCTCTCTGGAAATGATCAACACAAATCCGTTAAAATATAATTATGCAATAAAGGAATCACTCTCCCAAAAATATACTCGAATCGTAGTAAGATGTTACAATATATTCCTAAAAATTCTCAAGAATTTGCAATCGATAAATTGACTACAATGAAAGTAATTCAAGTAGGTTGAATTTGATTCTAATCATTCTGATTTCGGTCAGATTTTCGACAATCGATTACCGAAGCTAAGGCAGGGGTGAGTTTATTTTAAATATTAAAAGTAGGTAGCATAGCGGTTGACCGCCCGGCGAGATGTCAATCATTTGAATACTCTTTATTATTCCACATTCAGCAGATTTTGCGATTATACAGTAACGTTATTATAATTAACCAACGAACTGAATTTTACGAAAAACTTAGTTTCGAGGAAACTTTTTCATTAAAATTTCAATAGGAAATAATTCTGAGCAATTCTAGCGGAATTTAATTGTAACGGTCGGCGAAAAGAAGAATTCTGGAAGATATAACAATTGCACGTAACGGTCAATGTTAATTATTCCTTAATAAAAAAGTTTCAACTTTGACAATGTATCTTGATAATTTTTTGTCAAGTTTTGCTGAAACTTATCTTTAGCGACCGTTTACCGATCGACATATAAAAATTTCTCATAAAGAAACTTAATCAAACGATAGATAGGATGTTTATAAGTACTTTTTAAAAGTTTGTTACCAATTGAAATAATTAAATAAAAATAGGTTGGTGGTAATCAGGTAGAAAATATTGTCTCTACATCTATGGAATAATATGCTTCATCTAATAAGCGTATAGGTACGTACTATGTACATGCAAATATATAATACAATAGGTAAGTGGCCTGGCCAGGCAGACATAAATTATTCCAATATTTCTTATTTCAAAATAACGTTGAGATTTATATGAGTCAATGCTTAATTTATAAATATGGCGAGAATATTAAAGAGCTCCCTTGTAGGCACCATTTGACGGAGTTTCGGCGGTCCCTCGCGGATGGGGTTGCAATTATGCCTTGTTTTTCATTGCGACCCCACGCACCAGTCATTTGCTGAAAAAATGCAGGCTCATTAATTATTTAAATCTCATTAAACATTTTTTTATTGTTCCCTATAAATTAAATAATTATGAAGCTAAACTAATATGCGAAATATTCTGGATGGATATTTTTTATTAATTAATAATTAAATTATTAAGCTTCCTGATATTTATTTTAACCTGAGATTTTGTTAGGTATGTAAAAGCATATCGCCTTCATATGGATGTGAAGATGTTTAAATTAACCCTTTTTTAACAGATGAATTATGATAGAGCTAGAATTATTATTTTACATAGTTACCTACTTAATTTGTTTTCGATTACCGCATACGAGAATATGGATAAAATTTATTAAGGCGTTACCCGGCAATTTCGACTATGTTCAACCTCTATAAAGTCTGGTACAACATAAAGCACAATACCGAAAAAAATATATAAAATAGGATGGTCTTTGATCTTTAATTGCTCGCGAGGACTTTTTTCCAAAGTTAATAGATTTCTAGAAAAAAAATGTGCCGTGGTCATCGATTTTTCCGCAAATACTCTATAAACTTCGTAACCTGCTGACTTAGAGCTCTGAAAATTTTATGTTTAATAAATTATCACTTACACAATAGTCCCTGATGAGGATTTTTTGTTTCACTGATTAGTATCTTTTTAAATACAAAATTCGAGGAAAAAAGAAGGTGCAGGGGGAGAGGTTTGAGATCCGTCAAGTATCCTCAAGGTTATTAGCGCATGTAAAAGCCTTAATTAGTAATTACCAATAAAAATATGTACTTATTTTTTGCTATATGGGGATTCGGCGGATAATTGATGTAGGTAGGTATATAACATTAGTTAATCATATCGATTGTTTGATTCGTACCTATCTAATAATAAAGTAAACTTATGTCTAGTTATAGAACTTTCTCACCATTTAAACTTAAAAATGTTTACTAACCACATATAACTTATAGAGTAAGATCCCAGAGCCGTAAGACACATATACCTACTTATTTTCTAAAGCATATAAGTTTCGGTTCACAGTAGTCGCTACCTAGTGTACTTTTTAATATCTGAATGTTTGTGGAGCTCTACCGGTGACACCTGCGCCACCTGAGCCAAAACTAAAAAAAAGCTCTAATAAATGAACTTAATTTATTTTTAAATGTCTTATTTTTAGATATGTTATTAAGATAACTATTACAATGTTATATTTAATCAGTCAGACAAATTGCAATGACCAAACATCCCCTAAACACAAAAATTACTCAACCATTAGTATGACCGCGAAAGCACTATACATGCGTTTCTTACGGCTCTGGGATCTTGGACTATTACTATAAATCATCGTTTAAGACATCAAAATAATTTAAGTAAAACAGGAAATTATTCAGCTTTATTGTGGGTGCCTACTGCCTGCGATGAAACTCAAATGTTCAGGCTGACGTTTGCTTCCGATTAGATGAAGACGTTTACCATCTCCATTATATGTTCAGATTTTTATGGATTTGAATTTCCGGAAATTGAACTGCCAAATTAAGTAAAAGCATCAAGGAAGCTCGTAGCGGTTGATTTCGTTTTATATAATTATTTATGGCAGAATTTTTTAATTATCTACTATAGTCTTACTATAGTAGAGCCATTTTAATAGGCAACATTTGACAGTTCAACAAAATTCAACAACGTAACCTAGTAACGACGACATAGAATAACATGATATTTCGTTTTGTTAGAACTGCACATTTCCTTAACTTTTTTCAATTACGATTACATATTTATAATAATAATGACCGATACAAGTAATTTTAAGATTTCATTTTACTGATAAACCTTTCTAAACATAATAAACAATTTCTGAATTGAAGAACTGACGTCACTACAATTTTGTGTCAATAAACCTTTTTTCTTTTTAAATACCAGAGACGTTACTTTAAAAATCGAAATCTGACATCTAGAATCGAATGCATTGATTACTTGTGAATAAAAATCATCATAAATTAATAAATTCGATTGACAAATGTTTCAAATCCATACCTATCGATTAATTCACTTTAATCGATGTTTTTAAGCAGGTTACCTCTCTTTGAAGATAAAATTGATAGACGTCAAATGTTGCCTATTAAATTGGCTCGACTATACCTACGTGTGTTTTTTTTTACTTCAGAAGATTATAGATCTGACAGCCTTATTTTTAGTTTGTATTTTAGATATACTAAGTGGGGCCTGGTGACCCGTACCACAGGTTCTACAGAACCCACTTCGGGCACCAGCTCTCATAAGGTTGCCTAATGTATTATGTATAATAATACTAATAATTCATTCATTGTAAAGTTTTTAACCCTTGTGAGAGAGATAAATAAATGTTTTTATTTATTATTTATTTATAGTTATGAAGTTTACTGTAGTAACTATCTATTACCCGCGCCATCACAATGGTCGAAACTTCTCTTTAGGAACTAATTACTTGATATAAAAATAAACGCTTAATTTTAATTTAGGATTACACCACCACAATATTATATCAGCGGAAACCGCACTTAAATAAATTGAGCCCGTGAATAAAACTTTCAACTAATTACTAAATATAGATTTTGTCAAAGACCTATACACAAAAGTTATTAAAAATTGTATTTTTTTGCTCTACTGTATTTTTAGAGGAACCAATAATATTTCTTCTTAGGAAAAACACAGAATTGAAAATTGTGAATACACAGAATTTATAATTATAATGTCTCTATATTATAATTATAAATTCTCGAAAGACACAGTCTAGTACCTACGTTCATTTATTGGATAGGCATTAGTCACCATTGAATAAAAGTTTCCGTCCCATATTTTCCCAAACATTAGTAGTCTGGGAATTTTCAAGAAAAAGATGTCGAGATAAGTAGTTTTTTTAAGTTAGTTATATGTTGTTGTCTTTTGTTAATAGACGAATGTTGTAAATGGAATGAGTGTGGAGCCTCACGGGCGCGAGGTGGAGGGCGGTGATCATTCGTCCATGCTTTAATTGCTTTTCACTTAGCAACCGCTCATGAACAAAACGTTCGTGAAAATGAAGAAAAAATCATTAAATCAACATTTTTGGGGATTGCTCGGATTTGGGACGCTCAAAGACAGCGAGTGTCTTACGCGTATAGCGCTTTCCTCTTGTTTTTCCTGCGCGCCTCATTTCCGGGAGGGGGTCGCGAGGCGGCGCGGGTGGCGAGGGCCTAAGTAATTTCGCTTAAGAACTCTAAACGTAATTAGTGTAGGGCGTGCAAAGGGAAGGGCTTGAAAGTTGGAGAGGGTTGCGTCCCGCGCCTGCCGCCGTCGCCTCGTCTTTGTGAATATTTGATCGCGCTCGTTTCGCGATAATATTTGCCCGAGGAGGTTTCCGTAAACACGAGCATATTTCCCCATCTCTCCTCACATTTTCTCCACTTCGCATTTTAAACCTGTCGCTCGTTTTTAATTGGAACCCGTGTTAGGTAAGTAGACTTGTAAGGGAATTAAAAACTCGCGCAACACTGCTCCCGAATACTTTTGATGTTATTAAGTTTTTCTTGAAAAGGAAAGCTGTTTTGAACTTTACGAAATATTCTTCGTAAAAATATTATAAAAATAAAATGTACACTGAGTGAAAGCGGCTAATATTTTCTCCTTTTGTACCTACATAAAAGACGAATGTTGGTATGTCTTTAAATGTTAATTTAATACAATAAAAAGGCAAATCCCCAAAGAGAACGCTCTACATTTTCTTCAGTGAGTACCTTAACGTGAAAAAGACTTATTAATTCGTAATATCAGCTTTTGACTAAAACTTTTGATAGTTTCCTATAAAATCTAATATGCAATATTGCATTTGCATACATCATATGTACCTATGTATTTAAAAAAATTGGGTGACCTTGGCCATTATATTTTTAAACAAAGATTTTCACACGATTTATTTCTATATAACGGAAATGTATTGTTCTAACTTCGTAACAATGCAAAATTAATACAAAGATTTGTAATTACTGGTAGGTAAATTAACAAAATATGTATTAATTAAGCTTCTACTTTGCTTAAGAAAATCTTAATATTCATTTGATAGCCTGTAGGGTAATAATTTACAAATTCAAAAGGCCTGTAAAACAAGAGAGGAAATTAGAATTCGTAATTAGAGCGAAGCAACGCCGCGACTGCTTCTACAACATTAGTAGTTGTGATTCGCCGGTTCTGGCGCTTGCGCCAGAACCGGCGAATCACGTGTTGGCGAACCCGCAAATCAGTGGTACCCCATCCTAAAAAAAAAAAAAAAAAAAAAAAGTTTGGACTCTTTTCCCACTAAAGCGGCCACGCTGAGTCGATAGCACTCACTCCCGAAGCGATAGGATGCACGGTTTCGGAGATGTGCAGATCGATTAACTCTTATCTAATTGATATCCGGTGGGTCATTAGCGTCCCATGGTTCACCTTTTCCTATTAGCTAATTACACCGTCCGGCGTTCTTATCTATTACTCATTGTGCACCTCGCTTATCACTGCTTTTGTATTAAACTTCTTTGTTATGACCTACCTCACTATTCTAACCAAACGATGTATTATTATATTCAAGAAAAAATACGTCTAAAATCGTATAACTATATTTATATATTATCGTACTATATTATCATAATTGTTGCTTTTTTAAAAAGCGATTCGCTTCTGGCACTCGCCGGCCGCTGCCGCGGCACGCTCGCTTTGCTCGCTCGGCTCGTGCGTTGTTTATCAAAGTCTAACCTAACCTAACCTAATTGTTGCTTTTTTAAAAAGCGATTCGCTTCTGGCGTTGTTTATCAAAATCTAACCTAACCTAACCTAACCCAATTATTTTTCCGGGTAATCTGATGTATCGAACTTTGTTACGAGCTACCTCGCTATTCTGAATCATCAATAAAACACATTCATTTTACTGCCATTTTTATTTCCAAAATGTTGTTGCTTATTATCTACTGGTTTGTGTATTTGGCGACCATTTGTCCATTTTGCTATATAAAAATAATTATTGATGAACATTTGAATTGTAGCCTTATCTACTTATAAAATAGGAGCGAAACATCTCATCCACTAAAATATCGTTGTACAGTGTGTTCCCTGTAAATATGCTCGTAAAACTATGCATTGAATATCCCTGAAACTTATATAGCAAATACATTAAGCAATATTCTCCACAAACTGAAGTCCAATCATTCTGAATCCTATCAACATTCCAGTCCCATCTCTTACAATTCCTTTTCAAAAACTGGAGATGATATCGCTCAGGTGTTCGTCCATATGAATCAAAATATTGACCGATGCCATTCGTATCGATATGTACAGCTACCCAGTGTGAACCCGGTTTATCATCCGCATCCAAATTGCATATTATATACGTTGGTACATGGGTATACATAGGCAGTCTATTAGCAGCATAAACATTATTTTCTAGACTGGGATGAATCTTTTTCATATGTTTTTGTAATTCTAGTGTATCCATGATATTACTGTTATTAGCAGATTATTACAGTACCAATCTATTCAATGGTTGTCATAGGAATGTTCAATTATAGTGTTTTGTATAAGATTAAATAGGAAGTTTGTAATGAAATAAAAAATAGTAAATTGCATACAATTTGTTTTATTTAATTTTATAATGTTTCCTTTAGTTACATATACACAAAATGCATTAAGCATAACACATAAATCTAAAATATAACACACATTATAACCTTAACTACTATAGTCTACAGTAACATTTCTATTTTTATCTATTTCAATAATATTATCAAACTCAGCATAAACAATACAGTTAATTGTTTGTGTTAGTGAGGATTCAAATCGTACTTCTAATCTTACACTACCATGCTTTATGAGATTCCAATGAGCTGATGAGTTAGCTGATAAATCAGGAGTTAAATCAAATGCTAAAAGACAGTAGCCTTTGGCATACTGTTCACGAGAGATTGCATTTCCTTCATTAAGAAAGTGAATACCAGTCCCCGAGAATAGAGTATGATATGCCGATGTGAATATATTATTATTAAAAGATGGTTGCAAAGCTTTTGAAGGTATTTGTTGACCATCAATATATAAGCTGAAAGAGTTAATACCATAGTTTTCAAAGTTAAATGGATTTTTAGTAAGTGAACCATTAAATGCGGAATTGTTCACAAATCCAATAATACATCTTTTGGGTACCTGTCCCAAGAATATATTATCAAGAGTTTTTCCTTGAACACCTGATGGAATTGTTAAAACTTTAACTTCAGCACGAGTAATAGGATATTTAGCAGTTGTAGAAGCTAAAACTTTCTGATGTGCGAGTAATACACTTGGATTAATTCGTGCTCTTCGAACAATAAGAGTTGCATCCGTAATGCAAACTTTAAACTTTTCATCATTTGACCCAGCAATTAAATTAAAACTCTCTCTTGACCGAACTAATTTTACACTCATTTCAACACCATTAATTAAAAATTTATCTTGATTGAAAATGTCACCATGAAGATGACCAATCATTTCTATTTCCCGGCTTTCATTAACTAATTCCTGTCTTTTAGCAAATCCTGTGTTTTTACCATCTGTGGAATCCATTTTGCCTGCTGTATCATCATACCAAAGACTACAAGTAAGATGAGATTGTTTAGCAGCAGGAGCATAGTTTAAAAGGGTTTCCATGTATGCTCGATAGGCATAGGTATTATTAGGTGGTGATACAAGTTTTTGGTTTAAATAAACATCGAGTTGACTAAAAAGTGAATGCAACCAATTATTTACAGGTGCTACTACTGTAGCTGATAACAAGTTTGTTGAATCTTGATTTAATACTTTTGCCTTTATGTGGAGTAATGTATGAGACAAATCTATGTAGTCATCGCCTGTTCCAGGAACTTGAAACTCGATAGGTCCATCATCAGCAAGAGATGAAATTGGTTTATAGTGAATCCACAATCCATTTTCAATGCTTGTTTGTGTGGACGGTAATGCAAACAAATCTAATTCTGACTTAACGCACTCACAAGAATGATTATGAAGGAAAGACATACTTAATTTGAAAATATATCTTTGATGTTTTTTGGTTTTAGACCAAGTTTTTTCGTAGCTTTCACTTTAGCTGTTAGTGGTGGAATGAACGAGGCCAATCGTTTTCTTTTAGTTATATACCCAGATCCTGTCATGTTTAATCGATCAATTTTGTTATCAGCCTTTCGTTTTAAGTTCGTACTAACTTGCTTTAGACGATCTTTTATTGAGGCTTCCATAGGACGGGCTTGAATCATATCCGATAAAAGTCCTACTCCAGCGTTTAATGCCTCCTTACCAACCACTCGAGCACCACTTGAAAGTAAAGGTAAAACTGATCTAAATAATCCTCCTAAGAAGCTCCCAATACCATGACCGCGTTGGTATGGTGAACCCTTATAAATTACTCCAACTCCTGATCCAGCTTGATGTGAATAATAATTTTCATATGGACATTTATGATGATCATGAGGAGAATACATTATTATAATTTGCGGAAATGTAGTTTAATACACACGGTCCCAAACTGGAATGGTATTTTTTGTCCTGCGCTCGATCTTATATCCATTTCCAGCGTATCGAACTCTCTTCGCATAACGGGTAAGTAGTGAGGTGGAGAGAAAACGTGCATTTTATACGCACCATAAATGTATTTTGAAGGATCTAATGAAATGACTCTTAATAGCGGAGTCATAACATCACCCACAATCTGAGGATCAATAATGTCGCAATATAGAAATAGTTGAGATGGTAACCCTAAATGTAAATTAGCAGGACACTTCCCAAAATTTCTGTCTAGGAGATTTGTATTTGGTTCATAACCTAGTTGTAAACTTAATTTGGGTGATAATGTTACGGATGTTATATTTTTATCCAAAACAGAAACAGACACAAATTTTGTTATTTCATCATAACGAAATTTCAAGTTCTCTCCGATACCATTTAATGCTCTCAAAATATGTTCAACGTTATCGTAGTTGGTAGCGGGAATATGTTTTTTGTAGTACACTGTTGATGGTTTATCTTCATTAGGAATTAACATGGTTTTTGTGATATATACAACATTTTCATGATCTTGAACAGTAAACATTGTGCATGGATATTGAAACTCGACAACTCCAACCAACCATTCACCTTCTAATTTCATAGCTTTTGGTAATTTTGTTGAAAAATTTGTGGTCTTGTTATCAGGAAAGTATTCCATTGAACTATTGCTGAGCAAAGTTAAATAAAAACTTTCTTTATTCATATTTCTTTTAAACTAGAAGCTAAAATCCAACTGTTAAATTTATCTGGATAACCTTTCCACTTCACTAATACTTCTTTTCTGGTGCCCGAATAACGAGTACCAATTATTTTATCTATTTTATATTGTGAGGTGGGGTTGTAAGTGACCTTCTGTAATTCTCTTTCATAAAAAGTACCAACTATTGGTTCATTTTGTAAATCTGTAATTGTATAAACAACCCATGGAGATCTATCAATTATTGAAGATATAATAAATATTTCATCACTCCAATTTGATTCATATCCTTTTTGGAAAACATGTTTATATTTAGTTATTCGAACATAATCACCCACGTTGAAATTTGGTTTTGAATTTTCTAAAGAAAGTTTGTTTGACCCTCTATCATAAAGATTAGTCCAAACTGTCATAATATTGTTGGAACTTACATCACATGGGCACATCTTAATACTCGAGTGAATGCTGTGATTATAAGAGTATATTAAATCTTGTAAAACATCTATATATCTATAAGTATTATTATGAGTGAAATAACGCCACATTTTCATTTTTAGAGTTCTTTGAAATCGTTCAACAATACTAGCCTTAATATCAGGATTGTTAGTGGTATAGTAATTTATCTTTTTGGATTTAAAGTATTTTTGTACATCTTTTGAAACAAATTCTGTACCTTTATCAGATTGTATGTGAGTAGGGGTTGAATTACTTTCAGTAAATATACTTTCAAAACATTCTTTAGTTGTTTCTGAGTTTTTCTTTTTCATTGGTCTTGCAAAAGCATATTTACTAAATACATCAATAACACAAAGTATGTAGTTGAAACCATCATTATATTGAGAATAAGTTCGCATATCACTTAAATCGGCTTGCCACAGCTCATTAATATTTGATAGAATGTACCTATTACGCGGGAATTTTTTCCGAATGGGTTTATGTAATGTATATGTTTCTTGTGATTGTAACCATTCCTTCACTTGCTTTTTATCCATTTTACCCTTCATAGCTTTTGATAATTTATCAATACTACCAAAACCAGCGGGGTTAGATGGATCATAATAAATCCTGTTAATTTCTTCTAGTACGGGGTCCATTTTTCCCAATCGATCTTTTTACGTATTTTAGTTATATATCTTTTATCTCCACTGCTCGGTGTAGAAAATTCTTGAACTTCAATCTCAGAGGTTTTGTTCAGATCTTTCGCTTGAAGTTGGTTAATAAACTCACATCTCTTTGGATTTCCAATATAAGTAAGTGGTACTTTAATATCTTTCAATGCTTTAGCAAATCTATCCCACCCTATCGGATCACTTTTTTTTAAGGGTCTAAGTGAATCATTTATTAAATCAACAATATTACTTCCTGGAATTTTTTCATTATCAATTATGACTGTGCCTTCATTATCCCAACGTATTTTACTTTTACTTGTTCCAATTAAGTTTAATAATGACTCACCTTTTTTATTATAAGTTTTTGGTATTAAACTGAGTATTTGTGTTGGTGAATACAGTGGATTTGCCTCACTTTCTATACTTTTAATGGAACCTTTCTCCTCCAACAAAGATTCAGCATCAACTGAACTTTTTAGATCTCTATCTTTATTTTTAAAACCAATTTTAGACTCATTTGAATATTCATTAGATGTATCAGAATAAATTGGTAATCTGAGTGGTTGACGATCCTCTTCGGTAAAGTGAAGGTATCTTTGTAGTGTTTGTAAATATAACATCCACTTCTTTCGGTCTTCCGTCTTACTATTCATAATATTTTGCATTTCAATATCTAATCGAGACAAATTACTTGTATCCTTATTTTCTTGTTTTAATTTTTCAATCAATCCAGGTTCAATAAGTATCATTTTCTTAGCATTTTCCATGTTAACTGGCTAGTCCACTTACTAATCCACTCAATATTGCACCTAATATTATTGGTAAGAAAGTCCCTCCTTTTTGTATAATAATATTTTTTCTTAGTTTATGTTTACACTTACGCACCAGTTTACGGAGTATATTTTTGTGTTTATTCAATTTTTGTTTATCTTGATCTTTAAGTGGTATCTTTCCTTGTAAAACGTTATGAATACATTCACAAATACAATTTATTTCTTTTTCATCACACGTTTTAAGTAATGCTCTTTGATGTTTTGGTTTAAGCGTATGCAAAGCATTTAGCAAATGTTTATGCGTTGTGACTCGACGATGCATCATTTAGAAATGATTTGAATTGTTTGATTCTTGGTGTATTTAAACTCTTTCGTGGGGACGTAGACTGTACAGTGACCATTAAATGGGAATACATTTGTCTTGATACGACAAAAATCATTTGTATTCTGTTTTAAATCTACCATTAAATATCCATGTGCTTCTAAAGTTGCATCCCTGTAGGCGTCTTCAATGAATTTTGTGTTATCTGGTGACACTTGTCGTGCTAAATATCTTATTTGAGTTTTATCTCGAGGGTTTTTAAAATAAATTATATAACTTGAGTTTAAAGAAATGTCTCTTTGACCTTTACCTTGATGAAATAAATTTTGTGTTAAATAAAATACACTAAGGTTCCGGTGATGACTGCCTTTTGTAAATATATCCACAATTCTTCCATCAGACTCTCTCATTAGATCATCAATAATAATAAGGTGTGGGTTTTCACCATCAAACATATTAAGATTTGGAATTCCTTGATGATAGTTAACATTTGGTAAATTATATAAAGGTTGCATTTCATCAAAGCACCATGTGATATGATTAAAATCACAATTACATATTTCCTTAACTGATTTTATGAAATTTGTTACAAAATTTGACTTCCCACATCCACTTGGTCCGGCCACAATAGCAGTAAACGGATGGATAAAGTGAAACATTTCACACGTCTAGAGTTTAAAGGGATGAAATAAAAAATGAAAATGTTGGTGTAAAAATTTAATATATATATTATATTGCTAAAAATAAATGATCTGTTTACTATTTCTAACACAATTAGTACTTATCAGAATTTCACAATCACCTCAACATCAAATTTAAGTACATTCTTAGTAATTCATGTTTTTGAATATTAATTGTACTAGGCTTGGATGGATCGTTACTACATGATTCTATCGGGTTCAAAAATGCCTCAAAGTCTGCATAAACCACAAAGGGCATTTCCAACTTTTTTGCGAATTTATCAAATTTTAATTTATTATTTGAGGTTGCTTTACCAAACCAATTCAATTTGGAATCCTCGCCGTTTGGTAATTCCGTACAAATGTGAGCGCAATCATATTGTTGATGGTTATTAAGTCTTTCCTCTGATGGGAAATGAAGTAAACATGAATCACATATATAAACTGCATGATGATGACTTGATATTTGTGAACTAACTAATCGCGATAAGTTTTTAATATAACAGTAATGATTGTTAGTACCATTCGATATATATAGTAGGTTAATATGATTAGGTGTACGACATTTTGTTAAATATAAAGGACCTACAACAGAATTACACTTTTTTTCTTTATTATATTCTAGGCCAAAAACATTAATACTAATATTGTTTAATTTCTCTACTTTTGATATATCTGCAATTTTAACCGGAAAAGAAATACCAGTAAATTTTAGTTTATTTCCATGAATTGCGTAAGATGCTACCCGATCTACACTTTTACATACAGGATATAAACCAGAGAGTAATGCCCATTTAAAACACATATTATCATTATTTTTAACATTGATTACAGCTTTTTTTGATTTAATATCTTGAGGAAGGTCGATATATGAACTACCACGTAGGGGGTTGAATTTGTTAACATTCATATCTATGTATTTAATTTGATTAAGACTCCAACCACTATCTTTTTTTTCAAATTGACAAATTTTACCAACTACAGTGTCTATTAATGATGAATAAAAAATATTTAAGTCATCTCCCTGACAAATGATGTAATTAAACGTTTGAAAATCAAACGTATTTTTAATATCTTTAGTTTGTTGTATGAAATCAGCATGCAATATGAAGTTTATTTTTAAAATTGTATGTTGTTGAATACATTCATTTATCAAAAATAAGATATCGATTTTTAGTGATTTTAAAAACGATTCCGGTGTTACAAAATATTGCCCCGATTGAAGTGTTTTACTATTAATTCTGTATGTTAAAATTCGATTACCAAAAGCGGTTTCAACAACTGTTACATTTGTTAATGAATTATGTGATTTTAAAAGATTATTTTTATGTGTATTACTTTTTAAATGGTTGTTTAGATACCTTTTATTAATATAAACATGACATGTATCACATTCCACCTTATTGTTGTCCACGTCATTGGTTTCAATTGATGATGTAGAAGCTCCCTCATCAAATTTTGCTTTCTTGGTAACCTTATTTTCATCTGTAGTGATACCTCGTTTGATACCTCTTCCAACTTGTTGTTGACTGTAACAAAAAAAGAAAATTATTAGATAAATCTTAAAATAAAACATTACTACAATAATATTTCTTATTGAGTTTGTACTTCTAATACTTACATTAACGTTGTTTCAACCATCAAACATTGATTATACAACTCATCATCATACGATGAATCGAACAGTTCACGCTTCTCCATTTCATCACAAACTTTATGCAGCTCCTGATTGAATTCGCTGTTGAATTGTTCTATATTCTCTTCAATGGGTGCGGAAAAGAAAGCACTGGTGCACATTTCACTAAAGTTTTCCATCTTTATAATAAAGAAGAAAGTATGTAGCACAGTAAGTAACAGTTAAGTGTTGGTAGAGTAACTGATACTCAATTTAAAAAATGTTCAATATTTATAGTCTAGCATAGGATTAGGAAAGTTTTGTAAAATCTAATGAGTACATGGAAGTAATTTAAGAAAACAGAATCACATTAACTAATGATCATTGTTAAAATAGTAACATTAACTAATGATCATTGTTAAAAAAGTATTTTTTCACTTTTTCACTTTCTGCTATTGTCTTTGTAATATTGTATACGAGGGCGTTTGTGTTGTCATAGATGCTATCCTTATTTTTCTTTACGTAATATTTAATCCTCGTGGTAGCGTGCTTCCAGTGATCACTAGTTGGAATCTTGGATAGTTTCTTCATATCATACATTTCAATTTTTATGAGATGCATCGCTTGGTCTCCGTCATCAGAATTTGTAGAGATGTATGATACGCCATCTCTAGCAGCTCGTGCCACAGTTGACGATAGCAGCTTCTTCCTTTTTATTTTTGGTGCCACTTCAAAAAATTGATCAATTGACTGCAATTTCCTTTTTCCGCCATCGTCTGTGTTATTAACGATGATGTCATCACTCTCTTCTTCGTTTTGAGGAGAGAGTGGCGAGTAGTAACACAGTTTATAGGTATTTTCATCGAAGTTGAATGATTTCTGCAACAACAGAGTTATCGCGTTAATATCAATTTGTTTACACTTAGTCTGACACACACACACACACATGTTAAGAGAAATACAAGTAAGTTTGTCAATAGAATAATCACTTACCTCCATGATCATTGATGACACAAAACACAACACAAACGTAGTATTGGTAGACGTATACAATCCACTGTGGTCCAACGACCATAGACTGACTGCATGACTGCAACTGTTCGATCATATATAGCACCATTCTTATCTAAAGCAAATTCTTAAGTACAATGAAACTGATTGTAACTCTATGAGTCAACAAACTTATCTCACGTTCCTTCGCAAATGGCATCAACCTGCTTTGTGACTCTCACAAAAGAATGCGATTAAATATTAACAAAACGAAACTGATAGTAACTCTATGAGTCAACAAACTTATCTCACGTTCCTTCGCAAATGACATCAACCTGCTTTGTGACTCTCACAAAAGAATGCGATTAAATATTTACAAAACGAAACCGATGGTAACTCTATGAATCATCAAACTTATCTCAAATTGCTTCGCAACAGGTATCAACCTGTCATACTCTATTCTCGGGGACTGGTATTCACTTTCTTAATGAAGGAAATGCAATCTCTCGTGAACAGTATGCCAAAGGCTACTGTCTTTTAGCATTTGATTTAACTCCTGATTTATCAGCTAACTCATCAGCTCATTGGAATCTCATAAAGCATGGTAGTGTAAGATTAGAAGTACGATTTGAATCCTCACTAACACAAACAATTAACTGTATTGTTTATGCTGAGTTTGATAATATTATTGAAATAGATAAAAATAGAAATGTTACTGTAGACTATAGTAGTTAAGGTTATAATGTGTGTTATATTTTAGATTTATGTGTTATGCTTAATGCATTTTGTGTATATGTAACTAAAGGAAACATTATAAAATTAAATAAAACAAATTGTATGCAATTTACTATTTTTTATTTCATTACAAACTTCCTATTTAATCTTATACAAAACACTATAATTGAACATTCCTATGACAACCATTGAATAGATTGGTACTGTAATAATCTGCTAATAACAGTAATATCATGGATACACTAGAATTACAAAAACATATGAAAAAGATTCATCCCAGTCTAGAAAATAATGTTTATGCTGCTAATAGACTGCCTATGTATACCCATGTACCAACGTATATAATATGCAATTTGGATGCGGATGATAAACCGGGTTCACACTGGGTAGCTGTACATATCGATACGAATGGCATCGGTCAATATTTTGATTCATATGGACGAACACCTGAGCGATATCATCTCCAGTTTTTGAAAAGGAATTGTAAGAGATGGGACTGGAATGTTGATAGGATTCAGAATGATTGGACTTCAGTTTGTGGAGAATATTGCTTAATGTATTTGCTATATAAGTTTCAGGGATATTCAATGCATAGTTTTACGAGCATATTTACAGGGAACACACTGTACAACGATATTTTAGTGGATGAGATGTTTCGCTCCTATTTTATAAGTAGATAAGGCTACAATTCAAATGTTCATCAATAATTATTTTTATATAGCAAAATGGACAAATGGTCGCCAAATACACAAACCAGTAGATAATAAGCAACAACATTTTGGAAATAAAAATGGCAGTAAAATGAATGTGTTTTATTGATGATTCAGAATAGCGAGGTAGCTCGTAACAAAGTTCGATACATCAGATTACCCGGAAAAATAATTGGGTTAGGTTAGGTTAGGTTAGATTTTGATAAACAACGCCAGAAGCGAATCGCTTTTTAAAAAAGCAACAATTAGGTTAGGTTAGGTTAGACTTTGATAAACAACGCACGAGCCGAGCGAGCAAAGCGAGCGTGCCGCGGCAGCGGCCGGCGAGTGCCAGAAGCGAATCGCTTTTTAAAAAAGCAACAATTATGATAATATAGTACGATAATATATAAATATAGTTATACGATTTTAGACGTATTTTTTCTTGAATATAATAATACATCGTTTGGTTAGAATAGTGAGGTAGGTCATAACAAAGAAGTTTAATACAAAAGCAGTGATAAGCGAGGTGCACAATGAGTAATAGATAAGAACGCCGGACGGTGTAATTAGCTAATAGGAAAAGGTGAACCATGGGACGCTAATGACCCACCGGATATCAATTAGATAAGAGTTAATCGATCTGCACATCTCCGAAACCGTGCATCCTATCGCTTCGGGAGTGAGTGCTATCGACTCAGCGTGGCCGCTTTAGTGGGAAAAGAGTCCAAACTTTTTTTTTTTTTTTTTTTTTTTTAGGATGGGGTACCACTGATTTGCGGGTTCGCCAACACGTGATTCGCCGGTTCTGGCGCAAGCGCCAGAACCGGCGAATCACAACTACTAACATTTGATTAGCAATTATGGTAATTTGACTTAGAGCAGGGTAAGATTTCTCCTAATTTGTTAGTTAAATTATGGAACGCGACGCTGTCGTTGAAATATTACAAAAAGTAGATTTAAGAAGAAATTACCCAAATTCCATGATATCACTAAAACTTCGGTTCATTTATTAAATTCAAAGATACAGGTAAGATTCAAAGATACAGGTAAGATTTCATTTATTAAATTCAAAGATACAGGTAAGTGCTAACAATTATTGATTTCAGGTATTTATATTATAGTCTGTACCTATTTGTTTTTAAATCTATTAAGTTAACTATTTGTCAATATCAAAACAAATTACGAGCTGGCCCGGTTAACGTTGTTCTTCTAGGATAACATAATCGTTTATTATAATATACAATAATTTTATGACAATCGGTCAAGCCGCTTCCAAGGAGTAGGTATCGCCACTGGCACACGAGAATTTATATAGCTATCTACATAAACAATTAAAGAAAGACTTATCGTACGTAGATATAGGTATGTAGGTGAAAATTGATAGCTGATATTCCCATGTATGTCATAACTTGTTAAGTATGTTCAATTTACGACATAAAGCTTTACATTCACTAATTGGTTAAGATCCAAATATTTATAACTTAAACATAGGTAATTATTAGATATTATGTAGTTAAAAATTTAAAATATCAAGATCTATTATTCGGCATTAGGTCTATTGTGATTTGTGAACACGTACCTATATGAATCAAGAGTATTAGTTAATGATAAGAAAATAAAAAAGATATTTTTTAAATTACAGGCTTACTATCTACTCATACACACAATAAACATCATCAAACATCAAACAAATCTTTATTGATGTGTTTTTATTTAATGAGCGCTAATAATGTAATAATTAGCTATCTTTCACCTGTATCATACGGTGCAAATTTTATAAGAGACAGTATTAAAAAAGCTAGTTGCAGTGTAGTGGATGTCAATATGTACATTTGTAACTTGTTGACTATGTTCGCTGAGCATGAATGCGACACGGATCCGTGCAATTTAATTATCGAGCGTGCCCCGCGTTTTACCCTTTTGTATCTTAGCCCTCGGATAGAAAAAAAACTCACCCATAAAATAGAGGACGGGTGAAGAAAAAAGGAGCGTATGCAAATTCAGTATAAAATATAGCCCGTAAATGCCACCGTTTCTAAAAGAATATTAGAGACGTTTTTTAGCGGGTGGACGGGGGTCGACACTTTATACTTTGTCTCCTCGAGTTAAGTACTGCAGCTACGGGTCTGGCTTAATTTGCAAGTGTTATCAAGAAATAAATAAGATTGGCTATATTTCAAAAGAAAATTAATAAAAATGATTGCCATCTACATATTTAAAAAAAGCATTTTCACTGTATCGTGTAATTAATTAAAAGAAACGATTTTTTTAATGAGCGTTTGTGACAAAAAATATAATTGTACCTACTAGTAGCAGTTTAGATGTTATTATTAAAGTATACGATAGATAATAACAGGTCAGTCGAGGAGGAATGAGTTAATAGGTGTTTTAATTATTATTGATGTCGGGTCTGCGGACTGCGGAGTGAGGCGAGCGGGCGATCGCTGACAACAGGACAAGAAAGAGACAACATTAAATATTTAACGCGCAATGCCGGCCGCGCGCTCGCTTGTAATTAAAGCTCTTTCCTTTTTTCAGCGGCCTGATACAATATTCAGCATGAGAAGGAAGCGCTTCGGTGGCAGGGTGGCGCCTCCATTGTATTCGCTAAGGAAGATAAATTAAAAAATATAATTACAAGGCGGCCGCCATAATTCTCGACGGGTGGACTGTGGGAGGTGAGCGTCGCGGGACGCGCGGGGGGAATAGTGGAGAAACGGGCGCTCCCGGAGGAGGCTTCTTAAATATTTGGGGATAGCGCGTACCTACGCATTACGTAAATTAATGACACGGATTCGAGGAAGGATGGCGCCCCCCGCACCTAGCTGTTTGTTTTGTTTTAATGTGCGTTGTTAACGATGTTATTAGACGCGAATTATAATACAAGAGCGGCCCTCCCTGTCCCCGGCCGGGATTGATTACTCTAATGACTCTGCTTCTCGGATAATTGCGCAAATCTGACTTCGAACTTTGTCCTATCATACAATTTGTTATGTTTAAACGCGATTCTTCTTAATATCTCGTCCCTTTTTATATTATCATATAATGTTTTGATAAAGAAATATTGAAAATAATTATCTATAAATCTTTTTCTTAATTTTATGTAAGTTAGAATAATTAATTTTTTACGATTTAATTTAATGATGTATTAACTATAGAACTATTAAATATAGAAGCCCTTGAAACCGGAATTCAAAACTAATTAACCATCTAGGTAATTTGTTCCTTATCTCCTCAATAACCTCAGTATCAGAAGGCAACAAGTTCATTTTTACACCTTGGTATAGGTACCTAGTGTAGTTTTGTATGTTCCGTTTGTTTATCATGTTTGACGTAGGTATGGGATGATATGACCGCGCATGCTCACACATTGCATTCAACAAGTGTGCCCATGTGCTTCTATTCACGTGTAAGCGTACGTAGAATTTGTTGTTTATACGAAGTAAGTAGGCAGTTATACAAAGCAATAATATTATCTGTAAGTTTATCATACAAAGGTATGTGAAAACTAAAAGGGTATTTAAGCTTTTCCGTAGGTATGGTTTAAACCACCGTACAAGTCCATAAATATAGGTTTTTAACGAATAGGACATAGTTTAAAACTAAAAAGTCATACCTACTGTATTAATATTATCTACCTACATACTTATTACTTAATAACCTACCTACTTATACTTTGACCTATGCCTACAAGCGAGCTTTTTGGGTTTACGCATTATTCACATTTCAGTATTTTCAAACATTCAAAACTTTTTCATTTTAGACTTTTTTTAATTTTGTTCTTTTCAAGTTGGCAATAAGAATCTACTTACATGAATCACCTATGTGATTTTTTTTAATTTTAATAGGTAACGTAATTTCATTAATTTCAATTTTCAACGTGTCACGGCAATGTACGAAATACTTAGCCAATAAATTAAACCAATTGAAATAAAAGTAAAAACCAATATCAGTTTTGTGGCAACTTTAATCCGGCATCAAGCTACTACCTAGTTATTATTCTGTGCCGGCATTAAACATAGGTAGGTTGTACGTTAAAAATTGTGGAAGTATTTATAATTAGTTTTTATGCAGAATTAAAAAAAAACCTGGAACAATTATTTAAGTATTTATAACTTTCAAACAGATTTAATTAAA
This sequence comes from Colias behrii, assembly GCA_029959065.1. NCBI lineage: Eukaryota > Metazoa > Arthropoda > Insecta > Lepidoptera > Pieridae > Colias > Colias behrii. The sequence goes on along the minus strand of JARWMC010000005.1, from coordinate 5,504,943 downwards.
TGATGTTCAATGAAAATTTAATATTTCCTATACTTACGTAAATTTTCCGTTTTACATTTCAGAATCAAAGCGAGTACTTAACTCGGTAGGGTGTAATCACAATAATACCGTGTATTCCATCGCATTTCGAAGCACCCTCCAAGAAAACTTATTAATTTCAGTCATTATGAATTCCGCGAGCGAAACTCGAACGTCTAATTTCAACCCTAACTTATCAAGACGCGAATAAAAAGTTGCCCCCTTACCACCCTCCGCTCACCCCCTTGTTTAAAACGCCGACGAAAAAGAAGCACATAAAAATGCATGAGGCCTTCCTCGTTATAAGGAAAGGGTAGCAGCAGCCCCCCCTCCATCCGGGAGGTAGCTGTAAAAATTGTCTCTAATTTAAATTTGGGAAGTTTCGCGTAGCGCGAAGCAACGCTGATGTCTTGATAAATGTGAGCGAATTCCACTAATTTGGAGTCTTCAGCTCTCAGAACTTTTAATTGGACGCGCATAAATCTTGCTGCCATAATGTATACGTACTCTATGATACGTACGCATCATTTAATATTTTGCGACAAAATGGCACGTCGTAAGCGACCGGCGGATAAGGATCATTGTTTCCCTTGACTCTGATCGGGCACGTAGAAGATAATAGGGAGTCAAATACAGTCGAAATGAAAGCTATAAAACATGTGCCGATTTGTCATATTTATTTACTCTGAATGGTGAGTAGGTATATAAATCAGATCTTTCTTCTGTTTGTCCAACTTTTCTATTGTTTTGATGATAAAGTTTCAGAACATCTATATACTTTTATAGGGCACGGTTATTCATTTAAAGGAACGTAGGTGCTTAATGTAATTAATTACACAATGTGTAAGAGTCTGTTTAAACGACAGATCCTTAATTAAAACTAGCTGCAATATTTGGCGTTGTAATAAAAATCAAATCTTTTAAAATTTCAACAACTTTCATTTGTTACGACGATGTTTAATAAGGCGTTACTAATTTTGTTCTCGTTTTTTATTTACTTTTAGTAAGCAACATACCCATATCTCGGAATGTCCTTCATTAAATCTGGACAAAGCGAGCGTTGACAAACTTAGACGGGTGTAACGTTATTCATTTGAGAAAGCCAAAGGTTGTGTTTGTAGAAAAAAAATAAGTCGCCAGAGAGCGGACGGTGGCATTTTTTCCATTCGCCGCGTTCCATTAGCGTGCCTTTGTTTGGCGGGAGCGCGCAAATTAATTTAGCTGTGCCGCCATTTCCTCGCGCCTCCGCCCGCGTCCTTTCCTCACCCTTGCCGCGCCCTTTTGTCTATGACTGCCTCTACGTATCGCTTTCTTCTTTATGGCTCATTAAGCAATATCGTCACCATTGTTTTGTTTTACCAAACCTAGGTTTAATTACACTGCGTTGCCAAAAAAACCGACAAAATTTCATGAAAATTAATACCTAACCTTCATGGTTTTAATTCATAATGTTGTTAAAAATAAATTATGTAAGTTATAAAATATACTTATGTAATATTATATTCTGTACATAACCTCTAGTTAATTATTGGTCGAATACCTACATAGTTTTTTTTAAATTCATTAATTTATACGAGTTCATAAATTGTGTTACAGATACATAATACTATTTACCTAGAATTCATATAATATTTTGTTATATTTTAGCTATGAAATAGATATTATTTAATTAATGTAATAAATTAATAATACAATGTAGAATAAAGTAGAAGAATATATTGTGTACATTTCTCACGTTTTTTTTTGAAGTGAAACTTCTTTATCGGGATTGGAAAAAAATTTGGTGTAACATTTTTTCGTTACGCGTGACATTTTTCCGTTACGCCGTTCGCGCCATCTTTTTCTTATCCCTACCACGCGTGAAGCGCATCACACACGGTGAAGATACTATAATATTTTATGTTAAGATTCTCTAATATAAAATATTACAGTATCTTAAGGTATCCGGTATCAGCGTTCTGACCATCATTTTTCTTTTTGTCATTGCGTACTAAGACCCCTGTAGAACCGCCATCCTGTTACAAATGACCCGAAACACTGACACAAAATTTCGGGTGTGATGCGCTTGATTCGACGTATTTCTGTAAAGTTGCATACCTATAGTAAATTATTTTTTGAAAAATAAGGTCATAAAGAAGTTTCACTTCTTACGTGTGTACACTAATTCACGCACACATTTTTAACTTTTTTATTATGACTATCACTATCTACTGTTTAAACAAAGATGCTTCCCAATGTCTGACTGTTTGTCCCCATGTATGCTTTGCTATCTTTAAAAAACTACGCAACGGATTATATTGAGTTATTATAATATTAGATATAGGTAGTGGTATGAGAGGAAGATTTATTTGTAAGTATGTATAATTTTATAAATATATTATAATATGTTACGGTGCATTTACATCAAACGAGCGAATGCTCATTCTAACCCCATTATGTCAAATTATTTTCGTGTAAACAGGCGTATAGCATTCTTTCGTTGTTCTTAGTGCGTTCGAAAAGATTCTATGCGATGTTCTAATACTGAGCATCACTGAATACGAGTTTTCGTGTACACTAAAAGATCACGAATAATGCTTTTGCTCTATCTCAAGCTCAATGTTGGTTTGTGCTAGTATGACATACATATACCTATTCCGTATTACTGATACATATTGATATATGGGTCAATCAATTTTTAAAGGTCCCGATCATAATTTTCTCGTATTTTTTTTTTTTACTTAATTTTCAGCATTTTACTATTTCATTTAGAAGATAATTCTTCGTAGATTAAGATTATATAAGCAGCAGTGATGTTGACTAAATACATTTGTGGATTTAACTTCACGAACCGATCTATTCACGGGAAATAATGTCCTTTGGACAACTTACACAATAGTACTTTTTTAAATGTTAAATTCCCTTAAGAATTAAAACAAATTCTTCTAATATTAAATAATAAATAATATTTTGATATTTGTTCTATTTACACCCAAAATACGAAATATTTTTATTAAAATTGAAACGAATGATGTCTTTTGAACAACCAAATAATGTTTCATATATAAAAAAGTTTCAGTAAAGCGGAAATAGTGATATTTTTTACAAAAAAAACTATTAAGGCGAGGTTGTTACGTATCGTATTATTGATTTTACTTAATTAAAATGAACTGATTCTCGATAAAACTGAATGAATGAAGTATAATGTGATTTTCATATGGGGACATCTTAGTTGTAGTAGTAGCGTCTTGATTTTTGAAATGTTAAAATTACAATTAAACTAGACATAAAATCGCGTAATAAAAATTTGTTCCCGAAACAGCCGAGTAATAAACAAAACATGAACTATTTAACTGTTAAAGTATAAGTTTTATATAATTATTGTCCTAGGGACAACCAAATTGTCCATGGTACAACCACTTTGGTTGACCAAGTGACTGGTTGTCCGCGGGACATTTTTAAAATTTTGAGCCGCCAAGCAAATACTATTGTTATTTTATATATTAATCTCAGCTCACACTAAAATATAGACGAAAGCGCATCTCGTGTAGTATAATTGATAACAATGCATCAAGTACTTACGTTTTAATCACAGTTGTCTGACGGACTGACAAAAAAGCCACCCCACACTCACCAACGTCGCTCGGACGACTGTTGCCGTGATTTTATACAAATCAAAATGGCGTTTGAGCCCGACAGTTAATTATTGTGTTTAGCTTGTTGTTTAGGAATCTACCGCGCCATATGTGTTTTGGTTTCATAACTAAATTACGGTTGTCTGTGAGACCTGTGCCATGTAGATGATTTATAGGGACAAAAGTAAAATGCCTGAAAATCGTATTATATCCAATAAAAAAAAAATTGATTGTATGTTTTTATGTCAATAATTATGAACTGAAACAAGAAGTGTATTTGGTATTTATGGTCGTGATAGTATGTGTTCGTGATGCGAAGTTTGTTAATGCATTGTAGCTTGGGGACAAATGTGATAGTACTGGAAAATTGCATTTAGTCTCTGGACAACCATGAAACTACGCACAAATTAATAAAACAAGTAAAATATTGTTCACAATAATGTTAGAAAATATTAAAAGGAATATAATTAAAACCAATTTAACTCTTTATGATTTCATGTTTATTAATTATCGTTCAGGGACATGATGCGTGTACCGTCGGACCAATAAAAGTTGATCGACCCATATACCAAACCATTATAACGAAATATAATAAACTAGGTACTCGTAATAACTAAAGAAGAATATTTTAATATTTCTACTTGAACAATATTATCGTATAATGACAACAATCAATTTTAAATATTAAACTCGCATAAAAAATTGTTTTAAGGTAACTCCAAAAAGTTAAAGATCCGATATTATCGTACAAATTTAGAATAGAGAAGATCCTACGCTCAATAAATAATGGAAACTTTATTGAATATTAATCTTACCAAATTATCACCTGCGCCGGCGCCTACGGAGAGGACAGAACGCTCGCTCACAGCAAGAAAAAAGCGGCAACTGACGACCGCGAGTATCGCCGGCACCCGCCGCGGCATGCCCGTGACCCACAGTTTTTTAACCCGCGCGTGCCCTTGCCGCTAACCCACGATAAACAACCCTTGCGTATTCATAAACCGTCCTTCGTCATGTCATTTGTTACTCAAAAAACTCGGTGCATAACGATTTTTATTATTTAGTAATTCTACAAAAGAAATTTATCTCATCAAAAGCATGTAAATTTACTTACAAGAGACAACTTTTAAAGTAAACAATTCGTTTAACATTTTTAATTAAATTCCTGACTCGGCTAAAAGCTTGAATTATTGCGTAAAAGAATATTCTTGCCGACTCCGAGTTCGCAGATTCGCTTTGCTTATAATTAATTGCCCAGTAGACACATTTTAAATTCTTAATTAAGCAATTCGTACTTTCGTCCGCCTATAAATTAGATCGAGCCGTTTCCATAGAGACTACTCATCCTTTAAAGCGGGCCGGGAGGGAGAGGGGGGCTTTACAAAAAATATAACTTAGGGTGAGTTAAAAAACCGTGGGGTGACTCAGCCGGCCGGTGCACCCCACGACGAGAAATCTACGATCAATATTAACTCTTTTTTTGAACGGGGAATCGTTGAATTTTAACTCATTTTAAGTAGCCGAGATTTGTAATATTCCGCGTCACGTGCAAAATTAGATATTGGACACACACGTTGCGTCCGCACTCCGGTCCGAGACCGATACTCACTATTTCACTGCAATAAACTCTATAAATCAACTTTTGGGACCCACATTCGACATCCAGCTTTTGTATATTAGTCAAGGTCGGTGCACATATGCGAGTGACATCTCAATTTCTAATAATCTGTTGTAAAAAACCAACATAGGTCATTTATTGTGTATTTTAGCGATAAAGCGATAAGCTTTAAAAGCTTCCATATTCAGCAGAGCTTTGCAAATTTCAAGAATAAGGTATTTGACCTAATTAAATTTATTGAATATTAATATAAAAATTTAAATATTTACAAAAATATACTAACCTATGAATAAAAATTTAACATTGGTGAAAATAAGTTGGTTACAAACTTTTAAAAGTATTTAATTTTTTTCTAATTAAAAAAGTTATAAAGCCGGGTGTTACCTCGAAGTGGAATGAAAAAGCATTTGTTAATAAAAAAAAACTATTTATGACAGCGACCATTATCGTCCAATAAATCAGCTGCTCGCTCTTCTGTTTTCTATAATGATTCTATTATTATGGAAACGCGTTATGTAACTGTAACATTTTTTACGGTAAGCAAAACTATGGAGGAAGACCTTTTTTACTTTTACTTGTAATATTCACTTTTTTGTCATTCTTGACCACTCATTACTTTTGAATTGTTTTAAATTTTGTTGAATTCATGTTATGTAAGAAGTTATATAAAGTGAGATAACTTGGAATATGAGTTGGACTTAGGTAGGTATTATGTATCGAACATTCCTCGAAGGTTGTGTTTGTCTGTGATCAGGTTCTGTATTTGAAACGTTACAAACGTCTTGTTAAGTAACATAATTTAATTTGGTACTAATTAAATGAAGCATATGGATGATTGTAAAAATATAACAGAATGTATATGTAAATAGATAGCGTTAGATAAAACATGTCCATATCCATTGTCAAATGTCTTAGATTCTATAGAATCATATTAACAAACCTGTTTGATCAATTTTTAAAGAATAGAAATACCTATATTTAGATCACGAGGCGAGGACAGTTTTTTTCTATTCTCTAAAAATTTCTCGTTTATAAAGCATTTGAATGCTATAAAAGTAAATATGAAATAAAGCCGTTTCCTTGATTGTGAGCTCCGATTCGTGCGTGTGGGTCGCGGCGCCCACTGCACGGGTTACAAATTGTGGGGTGAAAGGGGTAGTTTTTTCTAATCGACTTTCCTAACTGTAATAAACGATATTTATCTTTCTTAATTATAGTTTCACTCCGTTTTTTGGTAACTTTGTTCATGTTTTGCTAGAACGGGTTATATTATTATCGAATTATAGACGTTTGTCACTAATGTACCTATCTACAGTTTGACAGACTTTTTTTTAAGGACTAATCTCGAAGAACGAAGGAACGAAGGACTAATTTCAAATATTAAATATTAAAATATTATTATTTATATAAATATTTTTTTGCTTTCTTTATTTACATTAATAATTATTCCAATATTTACTTCTTCTAACTATGGACCTAGAGTCTACACGCCTACACCTTTTTTAATGAAAGAGGTAAATATATTAATATAGTTTTTTGTTCAATATTACGATGAAGCTAATGTGATTAACTTTTTGGTACAAGTGAATAGAAATGTGAGAGATAAAATAGTTCTATAGATTCATCTCACAGTCAGTGATCCGTGAATAATAGTCGTGATCACAATAGATGCTTATCTTCGAAAGATAAGTTTTACTATGACCTCGGACTATGAATAAAAAGCCTGATGACGTGACTTCTATTATATTTAGATCAAATATACAAGAAGTACTTCATAACACTGATCATTTTGATCTTTTTAGTGGCGAGATTTGTCTTAACCACCTTCTGGTAGATATTGTGCAGCCTAAATCTAAATATTTTATTGGATCATCGAGTGTACCTACTTCAATGAATCTATTTAATTTTGGTTATGATTCTGATAAACATTGATAAAAATAAGCTAAAACAGTAAATTAATTTCTACGACCAAAGATACTAAAATGTTTACCTTTTAAACTCAATTTTTTGATAAACAATTACCACCTACTAAATACAAAATCAATGTTCTCCTTATACACTTTTATAATATAAATTATTACTTTTGTATAACATAATAAACCAAACCTTTCTTCCTTAAAAAATGGTATGTAAATATTGCTGACGACCATTACAAATTTTAAAAATGAAAAACGAGGGCAGTGATCCCACGTGGCGCATGCGTATAGACAACCCTTTTTACCCTTTCACTACCCAGAGAGTTTTTATAAGCCTTTTAGTAAAGGGTTGTGAGGGGTACCTGCACGAAAGGGTTGCGTTTTTTCTGTATGGACTTAATATGCTTTTTATGCGTACCCACGTTTTTTTCTATGGGTGACTAAAAGAGAGAACAATAGAAAGTGCATTGAACTCTTTAACAACACATCAGCTGATGCCATAATAGTGCACTTGTCCCATCGCACTATTGATTTTTACTATCGTTCAAGGTCGATTTATTGCAGCATCGAGGACCGTGGCAATGAATGGCTACTGTTCGGTAAAGCAATAAAAAAGAGTTATGTTTTATGTTGTTTTGTTAAAAAGTAGTTTTGTTGCAAACGCAATTTACGGTTAGTCTTGTTTTTGTCTGTGCTTTTTCCCTTGAATTGTAAGATTAATATTTGAATTCGATGTTATGATGATATTAAATACGCGTGTTCTAATAGTATACCCGTTACTTGATTAAACCAGAGGAGAGTTAACAGCTAAGCGTTACTAAACCGGATGGTGTCGATTTTCACCAACGCAACACCCGTTCATTTTTTGGCAATCAGAGTAAAAAACTGTACAGTTTGCCAAATTCTAGTAACCCACATTGATCAAGGTGTTAAGGTTATCAAGTTGCAAGCCCGTTACCACACATTCAATCTTTTCAAACCTTTGTGAAACTCTTTTTTGTTGGAAGAGCATCCCTTTAGATGTTATGGGTTACCCGGTACGCGTTTAATGCTTATTATTGCTTTTATGTTTTACGCTATAACGAAGTTTATACACCTTGCTACTTCACCACATGTTGGCTTAAACAAACATACTTTTGGGTTCCTATCGAATACAAAGTGCATAATGCAAATTCCCTTCTTATGTTTTAATGAATAAATTCTAATGAATTTTTATATAAGTACAGTTTATTCTAATTTAAGTAAGAGTCGAATGTTCTCTTCATCCATCTATACAACCTTTAGATACATAGGTGAAATGAATGAAAATTATTCATATGAAATCTAATAATGCAGATAAATTATAATAATTCTACGTATATTAAAGTTTTGAATAGTAAATATAGATTACCTGCTTAGGTACCTGGTAAAGTTCTTCAAATAATTTGCAATTTGAAGCCGGCACGGATCTGATTTCGCAAAGATAGAGTTTCAATGGTAAGCGAGTATTTCTAAGAGTTCTTTTTAATTATAATCCGATTTCAATAAAATAGATGGACTCTCAGGTACGTCATTTATGTAAGAACTTGAAAAGTTTTCATTCCACGGATTTCCATGACATACAAATATTTTCCATATTTGTTTTTTTATTGAAAATATCCAGGTAGTTAAGTAACTACACTTATTTTTTTGTTGTTTTATTTATCAATTCTATTAACTCAAATAATAAAACACTATTCGTAATTCTAAGCGGTTCCAATACTTACCTTTTATTTAGATTGTAGAGCACGCTTCTTTAAAACTTAATAGTTACCTACTTAATATCGTGAGTATAAATTAAATAATTATGTGCTTATAAAATATGTATGTATGTATATAATATGTATGTATGTATGTATGCTTGTATATATTTAAGTATGTATTCTTATATATTATCTAATATGTGTATATATAATAATATTATTATTTGTGTATGTATATAATAATGTAAGCTGCATATATGTAGGTATAGTATATATATAATAAAATATTATTCTGGCACTTTTATTTATTTTGCACCACCATGTTATTGACTCATTTATTTTCCTCGTCTTTTCTGGGTTGCCTGGTAGAGATCGCTGCCAGCGATAAGGCCGCCTACTGTACATTGCTATATTATATTTTTAAGTTTGTAAAATGTATTCTATAAGGTGTACAATAAAGTATTTTTCATTCATTCATTCATTAATGTATCTACTTAAGAACTAGGTTTTTGTATCAAAAAAGTCTCTTCGCTCTAATTAGTAAGGTCTAAGGTATAGCAGGTAGAGTAACATAAAATACCTAGATTTTATCTGATGACTTTGTTTTCATTATACCTTAAAGGTTAATTGAAAGCGCGCTGCAGAAATCCAAGAGAAGTGTAGATACTCCATAATATTTTACAAGTTAGTAAGTAATAAATATATACACCTATACAGTATACTACATTTAAGACAAATTCATGGTATGTTTGATCCAAGCATTTCTCTTTGTCGTAACCATTCCATCACTTTCATCACATGTAGGTAAGTTCACACATCGCAAAATAAAACCTAACAATTGTGAGGCTGGCAAACGAAAATAAACTATTAAATACACTATAAAGTAGCCGCTCCTTTTGTTCGTATTGCGAAAACATCAGAGAAAGGATATTCAAGACGGATTAAACGCAAACATTGCTACTGACCAGTGTGTTGTTGGATCAAACAAGTAATGCATAGTGTAGGAAAACAAACACTTTGTCGGAACCTTTATAGGCGCGAAATATACTGTTTAGGTGACAATTACGTATTGTAGGAGCGAGCTACTGGGTAGTGATACGGATTAAAGGATTAGACATCCTGGCAAACAAGTTTGTGTGAAACTCCTTTCTTTTTTTCTTTTATTTTGTAACAAAAACTGATTCAATACGATTATAAAACGATGTAGCCGACTAAAACTACTGAAAAACCTAAAAGTACAAAAGTATTATACGGCAATGACTTGCTCTAAAACCCGAGTCTCATGTACGGCCTGAAGAGGTATTTTATATAAATATAAATATGGAATCGCGACAAGTTCTATGCACAATATTAATGATATTGTGCAGCTTCATCCCTTTGTGTGTATTATCAAATAGAGTCTGTTAAAGGAAGTTATAAATCCGATGAATGGAGGCTTTGATAAAAATATGATTTAGCGTATAAAATCAATAATCAAACGGCTGGGTGACAATGGCCGTCGGTTAACCGAATTCACTATCAAAATAAAGGATCCCGCGTGACGGAGCGCGGGTGGACTTTTTATTGCATTACTTCAAACTGAAGTAGTGGGACGAATTTGCGACATCACTCTAGCAATACTTTACAAAAAACGTCACAATAAGTTCATTAAAGCATTATATGTACCTACATAAATAATAGATATTAATAGATGTTGATTAATAAATAGTTGTACTGAAATTTAACTCGATTTGAGTTATTTATCAATTATCTAATCTAGTCGGTATAAAAATATTTAAACACTATCATAGTGCATTTTTGCATTGTTTCTGATGTCTAATCTACATAAAACGAATACAAAAGTGATCAATTGCTAATATATAAAAATGTTATAAATATACACAGAGCTTAACTTTGCAAAATACGTTATACAAAATCTCTATAAATTTAAATGCGAGGAGTAATGAAAAGACACGCACATCGATAAGTCTACTGTCGAACTACTTTTTAACATCTATTATTGAGGCTAAGATAATCATACTGTTACAAAACCTCCTACAATTTTTATGTCACCTACATCTAAGAAGGTACATATTACATACATAACACCGTCAACTCTTATAGAATTAATAGAGCGTAAAGATCGATTGTATGATGCAAAGTTACCTCTTGCGGAGATTACAGAGCACACGTGCACTAAGAATGAACGATACAAAGCGAACCCAATGCTTTCACATATTTGCTTATTCCCAAGCCGAGTGACGCATATCGATGCCATTTGTCAAAATTTCTTAAGATTTTTTAGAAGCAAGTGTTATGTGTGAATGCCGTGATTTGTAGAGTAATAATAAGTAAATTTTAATTGATATTTATGATGCAAAGGGTTCGTCGATAAAAATGATCAATTGAAGGATGCTAGTTAAGTATTCATTTGTCTAATTTCGTAAGTTACATCATTTTGATACCTTCATACAATTAATTAATGTGTTAATAGTGTTGGTGGACATCATGACAAAAAATTGAAAGTAGACATTAATGATACATAAATGTATAATCAAGGTGCGGGTGGGTAACTGGATGGAACTGGATGGTGAAAGAAATGCCATCAGAATGCAAAGAAAAAATATTTTCTTATCCGTTATTGGTTGCAAGCAAAAAGTCTTTCCGCTGCTTCTTCCGCTTATCGATAGCTGAGAGCTTCCAGACTGGTGTGCCTGTAGCTAATATCTATTGGATAAATATCTTAGTTAACTAGGAGACGGTCTTTCATCAAACGTGATTGAGGTTTTCTCGAAGACCGTGTTCTTGCTCTTAACCCATTGAGCCCCGAACGGCCCGATCGGTCCACGACACCATAGATTTTTGTGTCTGTGATTCCGGGGCCTGAGTTAATAATTAGTAATTACCTTTTGTTTTTCTATAAACAGACTTTATAAGCAAAAACTAAAGGTCCAATACAATTATGGACGCATGTATCCGTTATCGGATTTAATTCTCATTAATGTTCCTTGCTTTATATTTAAAACATAGTTGGATCTGAATATGCCTGTACATATAATGTCTTGACTTAACAATTACGATACGATAGAATCTGTTAAAAAACTTTATTATTATTATTGTTGCTGCATTTTTAATGTAACCAAACTATTATTGATGAGTTACATAATAGCTAATTAACTTTCGCATAAGATAACTTGTAGAAACGTATCCCACCTGTCACGAAGCAGGCGGACGCACTATAATCAATAGGCCCAAGCCGTTTCCGCCACCACACACAAAAACAAATGAATGCTAACTTACAATAAAAAAGTAACAAAGAAAGTGTTCCAGGCCGCAGACTATGAGCACGTTCATTTATTAATTTATACGTAGCATCTTTATAAAAAACACAACCCCATAAAGATAAAAAACGTAGCGCGCGTCCCACAAAAGGGAAAGGGTGTCTCGGCTGACTCGCGTGCTGCACTTCGTTTTTTAACAATCTTCTGCGGTTTGTTTTTTCGGATGCATTTCTGTTTTTTAACAACACAATACCGTTGTTAAGAAATATTTTTTAAAAGTGCCATATTGACGCGCGACGCCTCAGGCAGAAGGCGCGAGCAATTTTTTGTTGTTTCTTCGTTTCAAATCTGTTCGGTACGGGTAAGTGGAACCCTTGCTTCGTCATGGATAGGCGTAGACGGCTTTTAGTGTCATATGGGTAGTTGGTGACACGACCTATAACAATTATTATTACTTTAGGTTTAATGAAGATAGTATTTAGGTGCGTAGGACTTTTTCCCATATGATAAATTCAATTTTTAATAAAATATTTATATTTGCATCAAGTTTTAATTCGATAGAATGAAAAATTGTAATTTATAGGAAATAAATTGCAAATCCCAATGTATCTTTTAGAGGCACGTGATTATCATTCATAGGGCGTTCAACGATTAAAAAACAATAGCGTCGATGGAACAACAGTCGTAATGTTAGAAATTCGTAAGTGCGCTATAAAACATGAGCCATGAAAATGCTATTAAATATTAAAAGTGGAGAAACGGAGAGCTTAACAAGAAATAAAACATCGTTATAAGAGGCATCGCGAAGAAGTCGCCCCCGGCCGGCGAGCTATCGGCGCGCCTCAGTTAATGCCTACTTATACCTTATTATATAGCGGAGTTTGCGTTGAGGAACAAAATTAATTGGTTAAAACTCCTCTCAGTATCCAGGGCGGGCCTCCCCCGTCTCCCCCTTAATTCCACGCTCCCTCCGTCGCCCGAACCCCGGCAGCTCTTTGAACACAACCTACCTAAAGAAAAAAACAGAAAAGTATGAAGTTGCCTAGCACAGCGTTGTAACTTAATTAAAAATAATTTTATGAATTTTTATTAGCTGATGAAGTTGTTAGGATAAGTAGGTTGCTTAGCTTCCAGAGGCTTTTTATATACTATCATTTATTTGTTTACTTAGTTGCAATATAAAATAGGACTGAAATATGTAAATTGTTTATAAATATTAACGGTTTATCAAGTACATAAAGATTTTTCTTAAGTTTTCTTACTGAGTTCTTTATATTTTTTCTTTTAGTAAATCATATGAAATATTTATTGTTATACATGATAAAGATTAATGAACTGCTCACCCGAAGCTTGGTTAAAACCAGGTACGTATAGATTCATTAAATAATAAGAAGGTTTGATGAAAAATAAAAAAGGTCACCATTTTGATTTCCATCTAACAACATGAGAGCATTTTTATACTAGGATTCAACATATTGAGAAGGCATCTCATTGGTTGCTCATCGACAGTTCATATTTAGTATGTTAATTGATTGTATGTCTATCATAAGTCAATAATAAAACACTAATTATTATTTAGAAATGAAATAAAGTAATACTAAAATATTATTCATCATCCCAGAAAAGTGTTTAAACAATTTATCTCAATATAATTTTGCATACAAATTAAATAGAACACGAAAAATAAAAGATAGTTAAACTTATTTCGGAGTTACAACTCTTGGAGTGTGCGTAGGTAACGAAGGGCGAAAGCAAAGGGTAGGTCGAGCGGTGCGGGGGCGCGGAGCGCGGGGCTCTTTGCCACTTCTCCAAATAAATTATAATTCGCCCGCTTTCGTACGATTTACATCTCCTACTGTTTAAAAAATATTCATTAACGAAATATTTCGAGACAATACTTTTGTCGTGCGTTTCTTACAGGTTTTCATTATACTTAGGAGTAAATGTTCTTTCACATAATATATTGTGTTTTATGTGACATAAAGATGGTAGATTCTATATTGATATGTTTTATGATTGAATTAAAATATGAGATATTGCTTATATTGCCTACATACATCAATGATTTAAAAAAACCAAATACAAGATTTTCTTGCAATATAGCAGTATATTTTTATTAGTATCTAGCGAGACGTCCTATATAAGCTTATAGTATTATATTTATATTTGAAATTGTTTGTAAGCGAGCATAGATTATTTTCTATATAAAAAAAATACAGTAAACAGTTGGTTCCTTATCCGTATTTTCAGCGTTGCTGATGATAATGACACATACACAAAGGCAGATAATATATTCAAATGGAAATTATAAAATTTAAGCATTTGTGATACGAATACCAAAATTTTCAGTAGCTGTAGTCAATTTTATTTATATCAAGATAAACTAACAATCAACTGTTATCATATTTTTTAATGTGAAGAATATTAGGTAGATATCTCAATATTATTTTTAACTTAGATAACGTGTTGCTCTAGCTAGAGAGCTGGCGAAACCTAGTATAGTATGCATGTACATACAGAATTTTAATAAATTATTACTTTGCAAAACAAAGTTGTGTCTATGCTTACTTTTTAACATCAAACTTACTATTTTGTAAATCATAAACAGGTGTTTAAAACAAATTGGATCTACATACTGTATCTAGACTTGCTCATCGAGGTAAGAATTCGAAAAAAAGATTTTGGTCGACATTGACAAATATCGGTCCATAAAGGCAAGACGAAACTTATTGAAACAAACGCAAAACGGACAAACATTAAAGGCATTTAACGCTGTAATGTTATTTTATAAGTAGGTATTTTTACGATTTTTGAGGTTGTAAACGTCTCTTCAGTAAAATAAGTTTCAATTTAAAAAAGTGACCCCTTGCACTAATAATATAAATAAACATTATTAGAATTAGTAAGGTTGTACAATAAATAATATTATTTGTCCCATATATTTATAATGTGGCCATAATAAAAAGTTTTTAAACTCATTATCAAGAGGGTAAAGTGGTCAGTGTATTTCGTCAATAAAAAACGTATTAAATAACAAACATCTCTTTATTTCTCATTATGTACTGGACATTCATAAAGAAATACATAAATTCATAGTACAATAACTATGTTACATTTATCATACTCTACGTTATTTGTACAAGTAAATTAGTACTGACAAATATAGTTTTTCCTAGAGTAAGACCTGCTTTGGAAATTTATTTTAATATGAGGTAGACAATGTTTGGTATACGGCAGTTTCATATTATATTTGTGAAAACTTTGATATCACACAATGTTCGTACGTTGGCTTGCTCTATGATGGCACAAAAACTTGAAAACTTTATTACTAAGCAATAAAAACAAACGCTATAATACAAAATCATTAAAAGAAAACAATAGCATGTTTTAAAATATAATAGGAACTTAAAATCATTGCAAGTTGTAAACGATACATTATCGTTATACTCTACGATTCTTCGGAAACAAATGGTAATATAAATCAGTCTCAGTGTAAAATGTGACTTAATATGTAAATTAACGTACATTATTATAATTAACCTTCGTTATAATATACGAGATCTCAATAGAGTTGAACTATAGAAAATATTTTAAGTATTTTGGCTATTTACCCTGACACAGTAATATTTCAAATGAGGTAGATGTTGGTACTGCATTATGATTAAACTAACTACGATAATTATTAATATAAACATTGCAACATCGAATCAATACTAATCGAATTATTTATTTGTACACATTAAAATTTGTACCAATAATTTCTTTGGGAATCATACCTTACTTGTAACACTAGAAAGACCCTTACTTCTTCGATGCTTCTACACATCTTATGAAAAAATAAAATAATAATAATCAACAATCAATACATTATAATTTACATCAATGATAGAGTGCGCAAAAAGTCAAGAACAAACGCAATGTCTTAAAATAAATTAAAACGAAAATAATCACGCTATAACTAGTAGGAAACTAATACCCGTAAGAACAAATTGCAATATTTAATACATTCATTATTAATTCCTAACACATACTACAACATGCCATATGCATCACGAAAAAGAACTACAACCATTCATATAATTAGATACTTATATATACAGATTTATTCAAATTAATCGTTAAATATTTACTGCCGATCAATGGCATTAATCTTAATCGAAATTCAAGTTAAACATAGCATGTTTAAAATTTTACAATGAAAACCAGGAGAATATAATGTTAAATCCATATATATTCTCCTATACCCTAAACAACATCAAACTAAGATGTACGATAAAATTTAAGCGCTACATGAACGCTGTCATAGCTTTGATATTTACACATATATTATTCTCTATTAACAATTAATCGTTGAAAAGACGATTATAATACGAATAGTTAAGAATTTATGACCTATGAGATAAATAATAAATAATTTATAATAATAGCAATATTTACAGAAAAGCTCGCTGCGCTCGTCTCCTTCGCTACCGTCTCAGACTTACTCTTGACTGCCTCGATTTTATCGATAATTACCTACTTACAATTAAAAGCTACACAATAGTAACACAATATCAATTACATTACTATAGCTATTATTTTTTTCTTGTATTCTCGAATTATAAAAACGAAAGTAAACTCAAAAAATTGTAGGTCTAATAGTTGAAGGAATTTTGTAAAATGTGATATAATAAGGGTGATTAGGAACCGGTTCGTTTGTCGCGAGGCGCGATGGATGAGGGCTCACACAATAGCTTCGTCTTTGTCGGCCGAGCGGAACTACCGGCCAAATCAATACTTATTAATCACCGATTGTTAACAAGCCTTTGTCGCTGAAATAATAAGGCAATGTCGCGACCTTCCCGCGCTGTTCTATTCCGGTTAACATTTCAAAGATTGAGAGATATTTCTTGACCAGTATTATGTCAAGCATAACGATCTCATTTTTTCGCGTCAAGAACAAAAGGGTGCTAATAAATCAAAAAATCTTTTGTGCAATAAGGTTTTTCATATTTCTTCTCGGCTATAGAACAATGTAACAAAAACGATCTCGTTTTTGCATCCTTCGCTTTACGATTATGCAAATGGTACGACAATAAACTTCTAAACTGTAACACGGTTGAAAAAACATTGAACGATGGACATTGCGAATTTACTACCATAAAAAGAGAATAGCCGACTACCTAACCATCTACGTCAGTAGTCTTACCGAGAACATAAACAAAAGAAAAATACAATTACAATTTTTAAAGCGTTCAATTCTTTTGAAAATTATGTGATAACAATGGAGCCGCATTTTAGCAACGGAGGTAAAACATTGAGTAAGTGAGACAATATCAAAGTATTACATAGTCGGAGGCGCGGCTCTACGCGAAAGGAACTCGTATACCGGCTCATGAGTGCGCGGCGCGAGGCCCAAACTGCGCGCCCACTACGCGGAGTGCACGCGTAAATCAGTCGGAGAGTCCGGCGTCGCCGGTCTTCTCGGGAGAGAAAGGTCTTCAGGTTCGGTCTGTTCTGGCCACTCGTCCCAACGCCAGTCCGCTGACAGAGCGGCCGGGGGACTGGGTGTTCCCGTGTCGCAACCGCCACTCGAACAGCGGTGTAGAGCAGCAGCTTGTCGCCGCCTGAATCTTGCACCACAACGACAGGCAAACGGAGCGTCCCCGTCGTGGACTAAAGCGTGCGCTTTCAGTTGATTTGAATCTGAAAAACGGGCCGGGCAACGGGCGCATGCGTATGGACGTTCACCGGTGTGCACACGCAGATGCCTGCGAAGATTCGCAACTTGGACGAAGTGGCGTGGACAGTGTGGACAACTATAAGGCTTTTCGCCAGTATGTAAACGTAGATGAGTTTTCAAATGATGATCACGTGTAAAACGCTTGTGACATTCTCCGCATTCAAAGGGCTTTTCGCCGGTATGGGTGCGCTCATGATTTTGCAACACGTGCTTGTACCCAAACGAGCGAGAACAGACCTTGCAAGTGAATAGTTTATCTCGCGGTGGATCAGCTGCTCCTGGAGACGATCCCGATGACGGAGGTGAGGGTGGAGCGCTAGATGTCGTGTCATCAAGCTTAGGAGTTCTACGACGTTTGCGTGCTCGTTCTAGCTCTGGGGCGGGCGGAGGCAGTAAGGGTGCCGGGGGCGACGGCGGCCATGCTGCTAGGAGAGCGCCGGAGTAAAGCTCAGCCGGCAAGCCCGCTACCAGCGCTGCGGCTCGGCTGGCCAGCAACCGCTCTGCTAGCATTGGCAGGGATTCTTCCCGCATGCTCGAAAGAGACCTTACCGACACACCTGAGGACAAAATAAAAAAATATGTTAAAAAATGGTACTATTCTAAAATAAACTACGACTATGTCAAGGAATTTGTTTTACTTCCGATATGGGTAAAAGTCGACCTAAGCAAACGCATAACCGAACCTATCGATAGCACACTTATCAGCGAGAGAGGGCAAAAAATAAGGCAAAAAGTGTAAGCCAGACGCTTCGGAGGAAACATTTGGTCGCAATCACCGCTGCAGGTCGCTTCCGCCCCGACCTGTTGCGCAAATTGCGACTTTTGAAACTATTTTCTTTAAACATTCAGATATAAAAATAGTTCATCATTAAAATGAGAATGAAAGTGACTGACTGACTCTTTACTAATCTAAATAAATAAAAAATTGTTATATTAAACAGCAATGACTGTATATTTAACACAACTTAAAACAGTGAGAGAGGGGAGGCGTCAGCGATCCACTCACTTTCATAATGGAATTAATTATTCCTCCAACAGCGGACTCCACCCGCGCTCCTCCCAAATTATATTCAAATATTAATTCCGACGAAGAAAAGCCTTTTGAGAGCACTTAATTAAAATTAGACAAAATCATAATTGAAAGTTCTCCTCGAGGCGTGAAGAGGACGGAGCGAAGGGAAGCGTCCTTACATTATCTACTTAGCCGTGGAATTAATTTTCTGCTGCTACGAATGGATCCTACGCGTTTCATAATTGAAATAGGCAAAATATTTTTCGTTGTGCCATTAATGAAAACGCCTACTCGACAATTAATATAATTTTAATAGTCTCGGGGAAATCATAAAGCAAATTTTTACGTAGCAAAAAGCAAATTTTTACGTAGCAAAAAGGTATATGAAAAACATACAAACATACATAGGTACATAAATAAATTTCATTTGAATGAACATATGAAATTTTGAAAATTTGCATATAACATTTATGAGGGTGAAAGTGAATGATGCAGACCTTTACAACATCATCGGCAAAACTAAATTACGCTTAAAAAAATATTACAGTAAAAAGCGTTTTAAAGATGACTTAAATGGGATCAAATTTAGATGTTGTACAATTTAATACGTGTACAAGGTGAGTGTCGCGCGTACACGTCCACGGGCTTATCCCATAACTTTGTAATAAGTTTTTATCTTGCAAATTTTTCAAATTTTTTTTTTTTTTTTTTTTCAACACAAATAGTCTTTCGCGCTCGTGATTTGTTTAGAAAATCAGTTTAACATAAAAATCAGTAACAGAAAATCAGTTTTACATTTAAACATTACATAGCGATTTTAAGCGTGACAAGGTGAAGGAACGTTAAATTAACTAGAACTAACGTTCTTGTTTTAGTAACTAAAAAAATCATTACTTTAGCATGTAACTTACGCTAGCATATTGGTTTTGAGAAAAGTTGAATACATTAGAACGCAACTTACTTAGGTACTTAAGTAAACTAAATACCTACATAACAATCCATACTTTATCTACAATATATAGAATACTTATATAGAATACTTATAAGTGGTTTACCCTTACAAATATTAACGTATAAATCACTTACAAAAAAATGTAATAATTAAATACTCGTTAGTATAATAAAGTATTGATAGGATTATAAAGATCAATAACTATATTGTACAACGTTCCCCGGCGGTTCGCAGCGCTGGTGATAAATTTACAAAGGTAGGTCGCACCCTTCCTAGCGTAGTTTTTTATGTGCTAAAGAGTTGTAATTATCCGCTCTTTATACGCCATAAATATTTGTCAATAACCCATGCTCAATACTTTTATGGAGTCGCCTGCGGACTGCCACTCCATAAGTCATTATTGCGCAAGGGTTCGGCTGATAACCGCTTCAATGACTTCCTTTTGTCACTAAATTGGTTTCGGCTACTTTTCATATAATAAGCTTTATAATATAGTGTGTCATGTTATCTACATATTTACATATTGAACTTTATGCGGGAAATTTTTGGTAAAACGTATTAATAGATTTATATTATTTTTAAACTCATCACGCATGTCTTAATAAAAACTTAAGTTTCATATGAATTTGCTTCGGATACGAATCGCGTAATTCGTATTTTTTTAAAAAACGTTATGATCAAAATATTTATCGTCTAAATTGGGTATTAATCAAAATAAACATTTTATTAAGTTCTACAAGTAGGTATGTAATGTTCAATACTGAAATATAATTGCGGTTTGTAACTTGTAGGTAGGTAGGTACGTACAACTGCGTAACATTGCGATGTCCCAATTACTCGGACTCCCCAACTTTAATGAGATTAAATTGAATACTCAGGTAAGTAACGCATCGCTACAGATTACTGAATTCATACGGTTTCGGCTTTTTAGGGTTGAGCACCTATTTTTTTGGCTTCAATAACCCTGATGTTGTTCTATTTGTTTTACTATTTTAATTGAATCAATAAAGTATGTATGTGACATATTGTGTTCACGTAATAAATTGGTTTGAAATAAAGCACACAATATTGAAATACTAGGTACTTAACTAACTATGTAATTGAAAATTATCATATGCACTTAATTTAATATTCTATTCTAAGGAAGCGATGTATAACAATTATTTTATGTTGTAAAATACATTTCCTATCTTACAGTAGACTATTAATAAGAATCTATAAAATTTATCCATGAGAAGTAAATATAAATAATAAAATATTCGGACTCTTATTTATGTTTTACTTACCATTAAATTTGATCCACACAAACTAACAAGATAGACATAATGAATAATTATATTTGTGTGAACAGTAATTAAATTAAACATTTTCATTATTTAATTCAGTAGATCTCAAACTGAAAGAAACTTTAAAGCGTTCACTACATTTCGCGACTTTCGTAGCCGCCGTCGTATCAGTCGACTACGCGGCTACGACAGGCTACGGTTGACTGAATCTCGTCGAATGCAAATAAACCATGTGTGCGTGTCAGCACACCGCCCAATCGCGGCGCCCTTCACACGCATGCCAACCCGCTCACTTTCAAAACTTTTCTCCATATGATAAGAAACTAATTCTAAGATATAAAAACATTAAAAAACACAAACCTCTGGAATTTTGCGATGATTGCAGCGATATGGCCATCTCACACCACCTTAACAAATTTCATTTATTTTCACCACAGCCGATTAACTTAATGTTCGTCAAACGTCCAATACGTAAGTTATGTACTAATGAGATAAAGTGATTAAAACGTTAACATGTTCAAGCACGTAGTCGCGACTCAGTTCGTTCTGTGATACAACCGTTCTCAGTGGGACCTACCACAACACTGGCGATGAGCGGCGAGCGTGCCGGCCGCCCCTCTGCGCGGTAAACACACCCCCACGCCCCTCCTTTATCCCCCCCGCACCCCGCACTCGCTGCACTCATGCACGCAATGCATTTTTATGGCCGCTACTACATTATGTTCCTTTGATACAACAGTTTTTTAGCCCCCGTAACGAGCAACACATAAGCACTTTTTTATGTTTACGAGCGGCTCCTGTGCGGGTCGGGCGGTGCTTTCTTTTACTGCAACTAATTTGAGAACTATTTTAGATTTACTATCTCCTACTTGCAGACTTCTGTTTCTTTTGTAATATAACAAAGATGAACTTTCACTTATTGTAACAGTGTATAACAACATTTTACTTATTTATTTTAAGAAAGTTTACGCATATATTGATTTCTTCAAATTAAAAATATTTTATAAAATGAGGAAGTACTTTAAACAACATTTTTTTATATCACATCATACATCATTTTTTAACATTTGAAATAAGAATTTTTAAATGTAGAGTCGATATTGTGTAGGAACAATTAATATTTATGAATTTAATATTTTGGTTATAGACACGAATTTTTTAATAAGCAATTTATCATAGCAATTTATATACCTACCTACTTACAAGGATTAAAAAAAAATGCTTAATAAATTGACAAAATGATTATAAAAATGAAAGCGATACAATTAACAGACGCGAGGATGTACCCAGAATAGATGTTTGCAAGATCAGCTGCTGATGTGTTTAAGAAATTTGTAATACTTAGATGTATCTAATAGATAAATAACGTGTCCGGAATAGAACATTAACTAAATTTTACTAGGATACCACGAGGATAGGAAGCGAACTTCATTAAGTATTTTATAATAGAGTCTTTTCATAAAATTATATAATTAACACATGCTTCCTGATTCTTCATATTTAAATACAACATTTACTAAACGACATCCGTATTGTGCAACCTACTTGCCCTATTAATTTAGATAATGAAAAATCTTAAAAATAATTATCATTAAACGGGCATTAATAAATCCTTTTATTCTCCTAACGTTATGTCATTATTATATTAACGGTAATTATTGTTACAAATCATAAAATGACATAGTTAAATGCTCTTAATTCAATTTCAGTTAGTTATAAATATGTATTTAAATATTAATATGGGGAATCAAACGTCCTTTTCGTTTCTAACATTTACATGTATGATGTGTAAAACGAATGATAAGAATCAGTCCCGTCAGAACAGAACATAGCAATATCATACGCAGATGTATGAATGTAAAGTCCTTCAGGAGCCCCCGTGGTATTGACTCAAAGACAACACATAAAAAGGCATAAGTGTCGAGACAAGCGGCGTATCGCGTAAATTAAGCATTTTTATCGCGCGTGCTGTGGTTATTTTTACCGTTTTCACTATTTATTCCGTTTTTAGTAGCACGCGCCCCAACCAACGACGCTTTTTATCCCAAAGTAGACACGAGGAAGCACTGCATCGCCTGCTTGTCTAATAAGTAATAACTCTATTATTAGGGTATGTTCCCTTGACATATGGTAGATAAAAGCTCTTGAATACAAATTATGTATTTATGTATAAGTACTGTATACCTACTCTAACTTCGCGTTCAATTTATTACAAATAACAAATTTTCAATTCGAAATAATATCAATAAATAGAAGAGTTCATTAATAATGAGGTTGTAAGATAATTAATACCTACTTTAGTAGTTAGCTTGTGGGAATAAACTTAAATTTAATTTTGCCTACTTAACTCAAATTTATTAAAGATTTACTACAAATATAAAAATTCTGATCAATTACCTTAAATTTTAGCATATTCAATGTTAAATATATTAGATAGAGCTCATATTCAGTATATTTAAAGCAAAATAACGCTTAACGGAAGAAAAGTACTTGAAAAAGGCAGCAAAAACTACGAACTTTTGTATATTTTTGTCAAACAAATGTAATTAATGATTACATAATTATACAACTACTAAATACAAAATATATTTCATTAGACATCTTAAATCATTTTTAACATCCCATAAATACTATAACATTATTTTTAAAATAGTCTTTATCGCGTCTTTGAAAGCGCCATCCCCTTATATTTAGCTACAGATAATTAAAAAAGAAAACACCACTTCTTTCACTCAAAATGCACGGTGAAAAGATTGTTGGTTTTTTAAAGAAGTGTTCCCACCTGCTGCTGTCGCGTGCCCGTGTTTGATTTTAAAAATAGTTTTTATCGCTAGCTTAATAAAGTTCTATTCATCCTGACAATAGCTGGCACGGTGCAGTTTTTTAAGCTTAAAAAATATTGTTTGTCCCGTTCGTTTTAATCGTTGCATCTTTGTCGCGCAGGATGTTTAGGCTTGTTATCTGGCACACGGCACACGCTGTCGCACCTTGCTCTGGCTTCGGAAGCAGACCCTCTATGTTTTACCGTGTTATCAATAAATTAGACAAGCAGATCTTTGTCCCTTTGGTATTTGCAGATAACTTCGCCAAAGGCAGATGTTTTGAGATCTAATCTTATATCAATACAAGATATATAATAGTCGTTAATGAGACCGCAGTTAAAATTAGAACAAAATTTTGCATCCTTAGGGGAAAAATACGTAGGTATGCATCGTATATTTAACGAGATATGCCATCAGCAATCATCAGATCAGCTGAGAATCTGAGATGTCGAAAAAAAATTTAATCTCTAAGGCTTCTTCAGTTATTTTTTTTTAATGTTTTCATGGTCTATGTCCATTTCATGTTATTAAAATTTAATTATTTTTTAAATTATCCACAATTGAATACTTACACTTTACAATTACATGCTGACAAAATGATATAATTTCATAATGAAATCCTTCACCATTGTTCTCGTTTAGCTTCCATTTCTTCTCTTAAGATGGCATTTACTTTAAAATGCTTGACCTAACCTCAGCACAGGCTCCAGGTTCATTAAAAGTGAAAGCTGGGTGGAGGCTTTTGTCTTGTAGTGGCGGGCGGCCCCTCACCCTCGTCTTTCATCAAAGAAGGCAACTCTTTGAAGCCGTCAAACCACAATTAAGCCTTGCCGAAGAGAATTCAAGGACGCTACATTTTAACCCAAATAAAAGTGCTCCTTAAAATTCGCCGAAGACTTTTACTTTTCTTTTATTCGCAAGGGTTATTGGCACAAATGTGTCTGTTTGTCGGAACATTAAACAATGAACCCCTTTCACTGTCTTCACTTTTACTATAGCAATTACGTTCCGACGCAATAAATAAAAATGCAAATTTATTACATTTCCTTGTTTTCTAATTATTTAACATGTTGTATAACTTACCTTAATAATATCTACGTTTCGTGACCTTAGATGTAACCAGTTGCCAGAATTTTTAGACCTTTCTGATATTATGTTCATTTGAGAAACGTCCTAGGCCCGCTAATGGTCATTAAAATGGCCATATAGACATCAAATTTAATATTAATATGTTTATACCTAATTTATTATAGTTGTAATATATATTTTAAATCATGGAATCGTTATTAAAATTATGAAGAAGTAGGTACTGGAATATAATATTATACAGACAATACAACTGTAATGTGGTTTTGGAAGCTTCCGAATTTACGCACATATTATTGACGGTACCTACTTATTTGTTATTTAATTAATTACATACCTATAAATTATATTTTGACATTTAATTTATTTTTAGTTTTTGTAATTTTTAATAAAGTTATAAAAATAAAACTGTTGTTAAATTCACATTGTAAACAATATCTCCACAGACATGTATACATGTCTGTGAATATCTCCATAGCATTAGGTATAGGCCTTACAATTTAGAGACCCAATAAAAATTGTACTGATATTGAGGCAAATATTTACAACAGAGGTCATCAAAATTTTTGCTTTTCTATGAAACTTTTTTTGTTGTACCCATAGTCAAAGAAGGCCTCCATCAGGTCGTTAAATAAAAATGTCAAAAATTATTTTTGCATGCGCAAAATTGCCATTGGAATCAAAGCTAATACAAAAAAAACGGCCAACACAAAGGGTTCCATAATGCGCAAGTAAATTGTCCTGTTGCTTTGTTTATTGAAACAATACAAGCTTTGCTCTATTTTGGCAGTTTGGTTTTATGGCGCTGCCGGTGTGTATTGTTTGATAAATAAAATAAATCCTTGCAAAATGCAAAACTATATCAATAGAACGACCGCCGCCGGAATCTTTTACCAAACAACGACCGAACTATTACACAAAAAATGCAATTTAAGTTACATTGTTTTAAATTTTTATTGCCTTATCAAGGTTAGTATAAAATTATTACTTCTTAGTAAAACATTGTTTTGAAAATAATTGCGAACATTATTACATTTCGATCCCTTCCGTGTGAACGACAGATGTGCGTTTGTGACGTGAAATTATAAAAATTGTGAATATTTCATTCGCATTATTGCGTATTCGGCCGTTACGAATCAATCGAATACAATGGACCTGAGTTTAGCCTGTTTTTTTTTTGTATTTGCTGTGGATTTTAATGTAAATTTTAGGTAAACTGCACAGTCTGGTTTCCACACAGTGTATGGGAAGGGTGCTTGATCAAGAATCAATACGTAAACCGTATAACAATCTTATGATTGATTACAAACTTGTTTGTGCAGATTGACGGTTTCATTTACTATTGTTATAGAACGGAATTATTTTAATTGTAACGTTTTTTTGAACATATAACAGGAATTAATGAATGAACAAAAATTAACAACTGTATAATTTATACGAAAAGCACAATGTCATTTCAGTAACTTATTACCTATATTGTTGGAATTTAAAATCAAATGAAAAATAAAACATTTCTCTTGAATGATGCAAGCAAAAAAATTTATGAAATTTTTATCCTTTGTTCGTATATCGTTCCGGTACATCACGCAGGTGAGAGCAGGCGACAATCAAACGAACCCAAAGTATAAAATATCGCCTCCAAAGGATTCACATTGAATATTTATCCCTGACCATGTAGCCATCCGATCGCCCTTTGTTCTCGACGGCCGTTTAAACTTTTGATTCTGCAAGGCAACATTGAACTGGACCCTCGGAATCAACAATAATGCCCCACGAATAGCATCACGCCAACAGGATATTACACCCTATGTGCATCTATACAAGGTTCTGTTTCATGTTTCGTAACGTTAAAGACTTAAACCATTATAAAAGAAAGCAGGTGGCTATTTCTATCCTTGCGTCATGGACTCTCCCCTTCCGGGTGTGATGAATAATTCCCTTTTTCTGTGAGATTGTCCTTGCGAACTAGCTCGGCGACTCGATACGCACCGCCGGACACTTCGCATAAATGTGAGTTATGTCCCACTTCTGTGCTTGAGTTATAACACACTATCCAACTTTTAGGCTTAACATATTCTTATCTTATCCTTAAAAATATTTTTCTGGAATTTGGAACAACCTCTTTTTATCTACCAAAACACGTTCGATCAACCTCCTCCTGAAGACAAATAAAAATTTCCTTAAGACACCTACCACTTATTTCATAAAAATGAAAGAATATTATTCATATCCTGTTATTTATCAAAGTTTGTAAGAATTTAAGATAATATGATAGTTCCTAGATACTTCCCTAATTACCTATGCTCTTAAGTGAATTTTAATGAAATTTCCAAAATTTGTTCTTAATTATATGGTTGTTGTATCAATGTATCACATGTATAGACTGTATTTACTTATATGCTAGAAGTAACACGCTCAATAGGAGCTCAATAAAATGGACAGTTCGATCACTCCTTTCAAAGCCCATTCATAACGTCTTTCAAACGTGCCTGGCTATTTGTGCTGCTGTCACCTTTTGAGATGTGCGCGACTCTCCCCGTCCGCTGTCAAACGTCTTGCACAAATTCTAAAATAACAACGTTCCTTCTTTTCAATATTTCTGTACAAACGTCCGATAAGTAGCGCTTCGACTCTTTGTCTGATGCAAACAAGGGACGTGTCCTGTTGCTTATCTTGGTCTATTGATCTGGTGAAGGGATAGTAAGGTAAAGTTTTGAAACATAGTTTCTATAATTTAAATATTGAGGTATAGTATCGTTATCGTATGGTGAAATAACGTATTTTGAATCTAAATTCAATGAAAACTGTTTCGGGAATAGTGTTATTATTGTGACAAATCAGCTTTAATTGTAAGAATTGGTATTCGATATACATACTTGGTATCTTTGAGATATTTTTCAGATATTCTCCACACAAATACAACGGATACGGATAATTACATATTTTAATCCTTTTTTTTTATTTAAAGGAAAGTGTTATATGTAATATTATAATATTATAAATGCGAAAGTAACTCTGTCTGTCTGTCTGTTACTCAATCACGCCTAAACTACTGAACCAATTTTCATGAAATTTGGTATGGAGATATTTTGATACCCGAGAAAGGACATAGGCTACTTTTTATCCCGGGAAAATGACGCAATCCCGGAAATCCCACGGGAACTTTGACTTCGCGGGCGAAGCCGCGGGCGGAAACTAGTATGTAATATGTTCCTGTTTATCACAGCTCAAATAAATATTCCAGTAAATAATTTTTCAAAATTATATAATAATATTGGAATAGACTAACGATAATCAAATTAACCGTCATGACGGCAATGTATAGCGCAAAAGTAATCTTTAGAATCTATTATCTAAACGTCATCTCGTATTTTAAACATTCCGAGGGTAAGGTAAAACATTTTATGTGGCAAAAGACACCACAAGCACAATGCCCTCTTAGCTTGACATCAATTCGCAATTTTTAAAAAATATAATACGCGTGCTCTCGTGCCGCCGCTGGCGACGCACGCTCTGCCATTGTGATGCAACGAAATGCATAATTTGTCGAGCACATGTTCCATTTTTTACTCGTAAAAAAAACTTAGTGACCTACAAAATAATAGGTAACGGGAATGCAAAAGGCATCTATTGAATATTTTTTGACCCGTGGACATCGACTTACAAAAAGTGTCCAGGTGGAGCTTTACATAAAGGACGGTTTTAAATAAAACATGGTTGTACAAAAAATTCAAATACATTTTCGAATAACCTTTCGATTAAAGCACGAGCCGGGGGTTTACTTTTTCCACGCATTTTAATATTTTGCTTTTTGACCGTTTTACTGTCATGTATGCAATTTTGCAGGGTTAAACCAACACACGAAGCAATTTATGTCCTGCTGAGCTAAAGATGCTTTCATATTAAAAGACACATTCGAAAGCTTTCCCTTATTCAGAGGGTGTACTTCTAAATCATTATTTTCATAATTTTTTATTTTATAACTGCATAAGAAGTGTTTGTAATGTGATAATATTGTACATACCTAGTTTGCAATGTTAGTTTTTGCGGATGTATTTTGAGAGCAGCATCACAGCATGGTTTATAATTGGTCCAAATTACTTACTTTTCTTCATAAAATAGTTCAGATTTAAACAACCTCCATTTTTTATGAACGTCTCTTAGTATCTTTGAAAGTTATATAGTTACGAATACATTAAATTAACCTAACAAAAAATAATTTATTCGTCGTTTAAGTCTATATTTTTAATAATTTCCAATTGTGCCACTATAACCGCGTCTTTATGCTCGGACACAGCAAATCCTTTCCGAAATTTGGACGTGGCGTGAGTGGCGCGACCTTTGTGCCCTCACCTTCTGCCTTTGACAACACCGCGTTACAGCCCACACAATCTTAACTACTACAAAACTGCTTTGACGTCCAACGTCGAAAACAAATCACGGTGTAGTAAAAGAAACGTTTGATAAAGGTTTCGATACGAAGTGGGTTATTTGGGCACCCGCTGAAAGATAAAAATGTTTTTTAAGCAAGCAAAATGTTTATAACACATAACTACCTAATATCTAGAATATATAAGTAGATATTATCTGGCAGTTTAAGTTTATAAAAAATATAGTTTAGCTTATTATTTTAATTAGCTAAACTATATTGAGTAAATTTTATAGATGTTGTACTAAACAATATTATATAAATTCATGTTTTCATTACATAAATGTCTTTCATTAGAACATCATCTAAATACAATTCGGAGATAGGTACTTAATTCACAGAATGAGCATTTTAAAAGTTGTTTTCTCAAAATGTTTCTCAATGATTATTTTTGAGTAGATAATACCATTGTCATCCATTACGATTGTTAGTAAAAAATTTCGTCAAGGAAATAAAAAATAATGATCGGATTACCTTCAATGCAGGCCAGCTGCGGCCAGCGTTAAGTTTTTTCAATCATTTGCAAAAATATATCAGAAATTGCATCATTCAACAATCCATACTTCCGATTTGTAAAGTCCAATTTCAATTCATTTGGACGTATCTAATTCAAAATTCATTAATCTTTTGCTGTGAAGAACCGGCAACAAATTCATCCACTTGTGTATGGTCAGTTGTTGGCAGGAAATTGATTGTTTTTATATAACACAACCTATTTCGCTAGGTATGTGTTACCTGAATAAATTTATTATGATACAATGGGCCTGTTGTTTAACCAGAGGATAAAAAATATTCAACTACTTTTAGCCTTTCTATAAGTTTTCAGAGATTCTGGCGTAGCTCTATTTATTGTGTGCGTAGACCTTGCGTAGACGAAACTAGGTAAGTACCTTATATAAGTAGGTAAGTATATTAACAATTTTGATATGTATTTGTAGTTATGAATTATCACAATAAATTATATTTATCAGTTTTTATTTTCCCTACCACATCATCTGTAGGTACCTACAAATAGTATATTTGAAATCTCGCAAAAAATTAAAATCTTATATTAATTTTTTAATCCTACCATATCCTGTCCAATGTGACACTAATTCTTTAGAAATATTTATGTCAAAAAGAGCATCGGATATCGATTAACTATTGTGTGGGCGCACCTACGTCCCTTAAAATTTCGCAACTGAGTTAAAAAAATATGATTTCCATGATGTTATGATTGACAAAGGTGAGCGTGTAAAAAGTTATTTTTGAAGGAACGTCTGAAAATTGTAATTCAAAGCGTTTTACTTTGTCGTAATGGAAATAATTACTAAAGATTATGTTTGTACAAGCCAGAAAAAGAATAAGAAGACCTTGTATATCTTTCCGAAAGCGTTGTATCTTACTAATCTGTGATAATCTTCAGTTTTAAACATAGTAAAAATCTATTGAGTATTTTAATTTCACAAAATAAATCAGTACCTACCTAGTTTAATAAATGGATAATTACATTAAATTCAGGTAGGGTTTACATTACTTTTACATAACTTGTATCCTTTTTAACCACATATTTTTTTCACAACAAATACTTAGGACTGTTCAATTATTCCTGAATCGCAACTTTTTGCTTTGGGTCAACATAATGCTGCGAATATTATATTTCTCGATAGAAAATATCCCATTTCCGCATCTTCCCATAACAATGAGTGCGCCATCGAACTATTCAAATATAGCACGCCGTGGGTAAACCGAAATGTTTTTTGCACAACGAGCGAATTAATGGATAACCAAAATCGATGCAAAATAAAAAAACATGCTTATTAAATGTTGGTTCTACGTAATAACACGTTGGTGGTTTCGATCATTGTTTCCAAGAGCCGCGCCGAGATATCCGGTTACCGCCGTTAAATATTTTGCCTCTGATTGAAAGGGAAACTTGCTAGTTTTTTGGTAAAGATTTCGTTTTTGCTCCCTGAACGCGGAAGTCCTATACACTTATGCAAAAGCTGAGGTATAGGAATCGATTTCGCTTTTACATTCTGCAACCGTCAGTTGCGAACATACAATTATATTACAATTTCATTCATCAATTTCGAGAACGTCGTTAATAATTGATGCCTTTGTTGAAACTTCACGGTAGCTTTTTACTTTCGCAGATATATATTCGTAATTTAGAGTATTAATTGAAGTATCCGCGATGTACCGATTTCAAAGAATTTTTTCCGAGAACATTTATCAAATTAACAAAGAGAGTGAAACCTCTCTCAAAAGAAGCCTGTGCCGGACAGATTTAATTTGTTGCGAAGGCCTTTATAATTGGAACATAAAGATTGTGAGTAATTAATTTTCGCAGCGAGTCAGAAGCAAAGAGGCTGTGCATTGAGCCCGGACCGCGCCTAATTAATATTAATGACCCCGGGAGGCGCCGCGGCCGCCGACCACCTCTTGCCCATTTCCTTTATCTGCCACCAATACAGTCACGGCTATTCTGCAACCAATGTTTTCACACGTACGCTTACCTTGTGGCTTTATTGATTTTGGGAATTAAGTCGACTATGCGTTTGTAAAAAATATGTGAACCTTTCAGAGATGGTTTACTATATTAGACTTGAATATTTGGAGAAACTTTGTGGTTTGCTAGACATATGGTTATTTTCGTATTTTATTTAAATTGAATAATGCCGGATATAAGGAGAAATTTAAACAAAATAAGCATTAACTTGATAATATTAATATTTGCATCTATTGTCTTTTTTTTTTCACTTATGAAAATGGTCGTTTTGAAACATATGATGAGGTAAAATGAAATATCAAACTCGTCTTATTAATCAGACCCAATTTATTATTAAGTACCTTGTAGCTACATCAGGGAATACAGAACAATTTTACTACCCATATGTATAACAATGCAATATAGTTTGCAGTGAGCTACATAAGGAGGTGTGATGGTGAGCTGGGTGACCGATGGGACGGCGCTAAAAGCCGGACGGAAGCCGCGGACCGATGACTCGGGTTACAAGCGTGGGATCCGATGCAAACATGCTAGGGCTGTTCCGTGTTATAATTTGTAATTATAACACGGATTATGCATCCATTAACGATATTTCATTAAAATGCACATAGAGTGCTACCTAATTTTCTTTTCTACAACTAGGTAGGTACTATTCTTTCGTAGCTCTATTAGGTGGATATATAGGTAGAAAATTATGGATTTAGGATATGATTGGTATATAGTTTATGGAGCTTTTTCATATCTTTGCTAGCCTTAATAATAAATTGTATAAGTAACATATTTTTAAATACTTAGAAATTTAATTCAACGTATAATAAATATATATCTTCTACAATGTACGAGGTGAGCAGCCCTGATATTATTGCACAAACATTAGACTAAGTATATTCCGCGAGTCTTCCTGTCCATATGCGAGCCATCTCGCCATGTAGTGTGTGATCACAAACAAAAACCTTACACCCCACTTCATTTTTTGTTCATTTACGGATTTCAGACTGCCTGTTACGGACATCGAATTGTCTTGGGAACCTAATTAAGCATCTTCGGAAAGTAAACAATGTCTCTACTAAGTGGGTAACTGTACCTATGTTATAGGTACCTAAGCCTATAAATCTGAAAACTACGCAATATACTGTCTAAATGATGTTACGTTTTAAACCTTTTTAGTGTTACTTGCAATATACCTACCCCAAGGATTCTAGAATTATTAACCTTTGAATTACATTTTTAAGTACATACGTCTCTACTTCCTCGTAACTCCTCGTATAGGTAAATAATAAATAATCATAACTATTCGATACCTTTTGGTGAAATAATTTTATGTACCTACACGCGATTTTGAATTGCTTTTTTGCCTACGAGCAACGAATGTATTCTTTTCTATTTACTTTTTCTTTACTTTAAAATTTTTGCAACATGTTAAGCTTCGGCGGCTTCACTTGTACAAAGAGCGAAGCAAATGTAGGTAAGAAGGTTATAATCGAGTCCAAAGTGGGTTAAGCAAAAAGCGGCATATGTTTTATTGTAAAAAATCCTTTGAAAGGCATAATCTGCACGTGTGCTGGCTCTTGAGTGCAGGCGAGCGAAAGACCTCGCGTGCGATATCCTGCGACTTGACTTCATTCACGGTCTTATAAACAAACATCACAATTGATACACTTTTAATTAATGCATTTTTCTTTCGTGGTGGTTATTGTGAAATAATTAATGTTCTTTTCGAAAAATGTTATGTGATATTTAGATGTGTAAGTACATCAACTCCTATCCCACATTATAATCGAATAGTATTAACTTACAAAAATAAAACCTCAGTTTTGAATCTTAAAAGATTGTTGCCTTCCGCATAATTCAAAATTGCCCTGAATAGAATAAAAATCTATTTGGTATTTATTATTTCAATAAACATTTGTAAGTAATGTTACATTGATGCAATTCAAAGTTAACTAGAGTACACATTACCCACATCAACGTATTGTATTTGAGGTATATTAAAACATATTGTTACATGCCTCGAGGCAATTTTCTGTGGTCCAGCAGTTCAGCCGAGCGGCAGATTACGAGATTCTCTAAACCACTAGAGTGTGAAATCACCCGTTCAACATTCTTTGACGTCAAACACCGACAAACGATCGTAAAGAATTTACATTCAAGTGCTCAAGATAAATATTCTACGCGCATTTACAAGTTTCCAGCGAATCAAAGTACCTACGGACGCACATGTCTCACAACTTCAACCCTTTATAGAA
This sequence comes from Colias behrii, assembly GCA_029959065.1. Taxonomy (NCBI): domain Eukaryota; kingdom Metazoa; phylum Arthropoda; class Insecta; order Lepidoptera; family Pieridae; genus Colias; species Colias behrii. Next base: position 5,470,750 of record JARWMC010000005.1, on the reverse strand, counting down.
AGAAGGAAAATATTTTTTTAAAAATTAAGAAAAGAAAGAATTAGAAGAAGATTAAGAAGAACTTTATGTTAATAGTATTCACGTTTTATCAGTAAATTTTCTAAGACATTTTTGACAATATTGTATAATTTATATTTTTGGTTTTATGGCATTCAAATGCTTTATAAATATAAATTTATAAAGAATAGAAAAAATTCGATCACGAGGCGGGACTCGAACCCGCATCCTTTCGCGCCATTCCGGGGCGGATGCCTGACCAATTCAGCCACTCGTGACCCGCCAGAGCAATCGAATTTATTCTATTCTTTCAGTTTTATGTGTCTGGAGGGACACACCGCGCGCCATCTATTGAGATGATTAACAACCATTTCAACCAATATGAAGCACTTTTCAGTGAATACAATATTGTAACGATGGAACACGACCTTTTTTGTTGAATTTATATTTTTGGTTTTATGGCATTCAAATGCTTTATAAATATAAATTTATAAAGAATAGAAAAAATTCGATCACGAGGCGGGACTCGAACCCGCATCCTTTCGCGCCATTCCGGGGCGGATGCCTGACCAATTCAGCCACTCGTGACCCGCCAGAGCAATCGAATTTATTCTATTCTTTCAGTTTTATGTGTCTGGAGGGACACACCGCGCGCCATCTATTGAGATGATTAACAACCATTTCAACCAATATGAAGCACTTTTCAGTGAATACAATATTGTAACGATGGAACACGACCTTTTTTGTTGAATTTATATTTTTGGTTTTATGGCATTCAAATGCTTTATAAATATAAATTTATAAAGAATAGAAAAAATTCGATCACGAGGCGGGACTCGATCCTTTCGCCCCGGAATGGTGCGAAAGGATGCGGGTTCGAGTCCCGCCTCGTGATCGAATTTTTTCTATTCTTTATAAATTAATATAGTATAATGTTTTATCAAATTAAGTACTAGTTTATCTGTTTATACTGTACAGTACTAATACACAATACACATGAGTTATTAATAGGGTCTATTAAACTTTTATATGTATAAATAATAGTAATTTGTAGAAAATAATGTAGCTACATAAATATAGAGACCCAATGCTCCAAATATAGCGATTTGAAGGCTATTTGTCAGGAGCCTAAACATAAATTACATAATATAGAGTAAAGGCTCTACTTTTTGAGTGAACACTCTACTTTTTTATTATATTAATATTTTTCCTGAAGTAGGTATTCGCCTACACATGTTATATGAATAATTAAAATCAGATAAATACAAGGAATAGGTACTACAATTTATTGAAGATAATGTACCTACTTGCATAAATATGTATATAGACAAGACCTCAGCTGTTTTTCAGGATTCTAAACTTAAAATACCTATATTATTTATAGACACTTACTATAATGCCCATGAATGTATGCGTATAATTAAAAAGTACAAAGATTATATTGTGTATCTATATAATGATTTCTTTTCGTATCCTACAAACAATAACCGAAAGTGCAAGTGTGGCAATAATACTTCATTTCGCTCTCCTCCATCGCATTCCACTACTTTTTATACGTTTCCTTTGTTTGGCCGTCGAATGCGAGTTATAAATGATCTTATAGCTCCGATATCGTCTATCGACTTACACAATAACAATGTTCCATCATTCTAATCATTGCAAAAACACCATTATTGCACAAAATATAGAGTTTCTACAATCAAGTGAACGTTTACTCCTTACCTGACTGTAGTCAAATTATTTATAGATTTTACTGGAAGATTTTGGAAAATATTGAAGAATAGTGTTGTTTATAGATAATATACTTATTGCTGAACGTTTACGTAAGGTAAGAAAGGAGAAATGCTATGAAAGAACACTTCAATGATTTTTAAAAGTAAAAACACTATCACAATGCACTTATCTTTAAACATTAATACTAGCTATCTCATAAATAGCTAGTAATTACTTGTAGTATAATGTTAAAACCATTTCATCTAAACGTAACATAATAATGTGACTTGCATAATAAAAAACAGGATTGATCCTTTCACGGAAAACGTCCCAAGAGTAATTAACCCGTTTTTTGCAACCGACCCATATACATTTGATTTATTTAAGGAACAATTTGGAATATAAGAATTTGCGAAATGTTGCGGCCCTTTGGGGCGAGGTCTGCGATTCTTAAACTTTTAGTAATGACATAGAGCCAATAGCATAGTAAGCTTTTTATAAGCTTTTCCTACATTGCATATGAAAACAAGAAATTACTATATGGATTTTAGAAAAGTTTGGTTAAAATTAATTTAATTCATAGTTATTAAACACGAGATGAATTTCAATGGTCGAGAAATTTGTCCTCATAACTAGTAGGTATAGATCCATAGTTCATACATATTGATATGTAAGCAAACAGCAACAAACAAGAATAGCCCTGTAATAAATATTGATACAGAACTATCGCACTTATCAGAAGTTTGACAAACGCAATGTTTAATAAGAGTCCCTTCTCCGAAATCGATTCTGGGAATAGAAAAAGCGCAGGTATATATCGAGAGTGAAAGGGTCGATGCAATTCGAGAACTAGCCCAGTTTCACCCGTAGTCGTTTACTGACCTCGGAGTTTTTGCCGAAGATCAGATGGGCCATTGATTGCGTACACGCATTCGTAATGTAAAGTAGAAACACGTGGGAATCTGCCTTTTCTTTAACTGATTTGCCGATATGTTATTATTTGCATTCTAAACCTTTTCGGAGTTTTATGTTACGCTGCATGTCAGTGATGTGATTCTCATCAGCTATAAAAAAAATATTGGAGAGGATTATGTTAATAACAAAGATTTGGGCATCAAGCATGAAATTTATGCATTTCCTAAAGTTTCATATTCATTATTTTATTGTATATTATGTTCGGGTTACATGCTCAACTATTGACTATAAATCTATGCTTAGGTACATGTAGCCCTGATATTGTCCTCTTGAGAGGCTTTACTACCTATCAATATAACTATGAAATTAAAAAATAAGTATGAATAAAAAAGGTGTTTTATTATTTTTAATTAAGCTGCTCTTTTCTCGCAATTATATTTCTCAATTGTTTATTTTTTTTTATTTAGGAAAGTTTTATATTTGTAACTCAAAATAATAATCACAGAATACTCACAAATTCAAATTGTAAGTTCTAAAGTAAAGAATCAGAAAGTAGCAGGATCTGATATAATAGAATAGAAAGCAGTCACATGTTAATCGATTGATCTACCGAAACGTTCCCACGCAAATAATTATTGTATTCCTCGCTGCATACGACTTGCCCAAATAGGACCCTTTCTTGTAATATTTGAATGTTTGACAGCAAAATTCATTTGCGCAAGATTTTTTTCATCCAATACATTTCACTTTCTACGTGTGACTCTAATATCGTGGGAATGCAGGTGAGGAAGGGTTCTACCTACGCAACTTTTTGCACGGTCCGAATAGACGCGGTTGCACAAAAGTTAGAATTATTAGCCCTTTGTAGGAACGTCAAGTGATGTTCGACTAATAGATTATTTATGGAGACGCCGCAACCGTCAGCAAATCTTTAAAATATTGGGGTTTGTTTCTGAGTTATGCGATTCGACCAGATAACGGCTTGCACCTTAAGCGGCTCTCTCAAAACATTTTTTATTTTACTTTTTAGTTTCTTTGTGCAAAATACGAAAAATGTTTAAAAAATTAAAGACTATTAATGGATTTAAACGCGATTATTTCATTTTACATATTATTTATACCGAAATTTGAACACTTTACAGCGGTCTTTGTCACGGGTAGACTAGGTACTTTCTAAATGTGTATACCTGTGTGTCACGTAAATCAAACAAAAGAAAATACCTTATTCAAGAAGATATACGAGTATATGTACCGAAATAATGATAATAAAAGAAAAGACGTCGAAGACATCAATATCTATTGACACGTAACAAATATCTAATGTTAATAGCCAGAGCTTACGTTAATCCGTTTATATTGAGACATAAAGATTTAAACGACTTATAACAGCGTTGACAAGCTTTAAAACCGTAAATGAAAGAGGCAAGGTGTTGGTTGAATAATCCCCGTGTAGTTGCGAAAGTCACGTCATCTCCTGAGCCACACTTTGCTTTATTACCGTCACTATAGTACTTAATATCAGTAACAAAAGTAAATTCGAAAAGTCATCAGATTAACGTAACCCTGTAATCGCTTACGCAATTTCTAATCGTACGGTATTGAAACATTCTGTTGAGCGTACGTGCTGTAAATAGCTATAAGTATCGATATAAGTAGATATACACTGTTGATAATTAATTTTATATTTGTTTCAAACAGCTATAGATGTCGTCTCTAATATGTAGTCTCTAAAATGAACATAGTAAGTAATTTTATATGAATACTTATTATGTAATAATTTTTTTAAGCTATTGCATAGCTTTTATCTCATTATTTTGTTGTAACAAAAGAAGCTCTCTGTAATACTTTACCTAATATTAATATTATATCTTATATATTAAATAATATATGTAAGACATAATTGTGCCCTCACAGTAAGTATATATTTATTTTATACCTATACTCATGTCCCCTTTCATAATATTTATACATACGAATTCATGTATAAAGCTCAACCCTTTCACTCAACGGTGCCGCCTATTAATACCATAACCCTTTCACACCACCCAATCAAAACGCGAGGGAAGCAAGGATAAAAATAAAAATACAAACAGAAGTAAAAAACATAAAAAGATGAGCGAGGCGGCGCGCGCGCCGTTGGATCAAGGGGCCTCACAATAACCCTTTCGTTATGGAAGGGTTAAACAGCCAATCAGATGCGAGGCGGTGCTCCGCTGTAATTATAATAAAGCTTGTTTTTTACCGTTCCTTACGAGCTTACTGTATATACATACTATTAATAAAGTACGACAACTGGTTAAATGAAATACTAAAGAATGAGGAAGGATATATTTAACTGAGGCAGCTTAAATTGTGAACGCTGAGTTGTGATAAAAATACTCCCGCATGTGCTCATCCACAAATGAATTAAGCACGGTCACCCTCCGAACAATAATTGAAGACAACGAACTTTAATGTTATTAGTACAGTCACGATATAAAGGTATGTTCATGTTAATCAAAGCAATATTTTTATTAGCCAGGATCCAAATTATTTTACAATATTTTTAGTTACCCAGATGTGAAAGTTACCATCATTTTTCTCATTGCCTTTCTTTAATTGTAACGAAAATTAAATACACACATACCAAAATGCAAATTTTGAAGTCAATTTTTTTTATTTGTAACAATAATTAATTATCTCACAATATACGTTTTAATAAAAACAAACTTAAAATGAGTATCTACCTAACTTAGAGTTTCACATCTGATGACTCATATATGTATTATGTTTAATATGAAGTTGCAGGCCACTTCTGCTTTGAACTGTATCAACGATTTGTACAACACTATATTTACAAATTGACACTGTTTTATTAACAACATCACTTTATTATAATACTAGCGACCCGCCCCGGCTTCGCACGGGTGCAATGCTGATACTAAATACACTACAGAAAAACTGTGAACGTTGTATGTATATAAAAACATAGCGGCCCGCTCCGGCTTCGCACGGGTATAAAATAGATAGCCGGGCGGCCGGCCGGTACCGCCGCAAACGCTACGTCCCGCAATTTTTAAATCTGTAATATCTTCGAAAATATTCACTTAAATCATACGGTGTAAAGGGCCATATAGATCTATATTAAATGAACAATATATTCAAGGTATTTAATTGGTTAAGTATTAATGCTGTATTGGTTAAAATCGCATCGAAAATTAGCCATTATTTGTCGTAAAAAGTAAATGACAAAAAAAAGTTATTGTGGGTTATCCATAAGAGGTAGACATATATAGATAGATAGATAGATACCATCGCGGACTTTTCTGTAGACCTTTTCAATGTGTATAATACTTAGTACATTATTTTGATAAAACTCGTAGGGTTCAGCCTGCGTTTGCAATGTAAGCGGAAAAAATGTAATTTTTTACGACATCACATTAGAAACCTCAAAAATAACAGTACTTCTCCACTATTTAATGGATGTTATTATACATATAAACCTTCCTCTTGAATCACTCTATCTATTAAAAAAAACCGCATCAAAATCCGTTGCGTATTTTCAAAGATTTAAGCGTACAAAGGGACATAGGGACATAGGGACAGGGAAAGCGACTTTATTTTATACTTATTATAATATATATTATGATCAATGTTTAATAGGTATAATGTATATCATATTTAACAATAAATAGATATATTTTGTGTGTTGATTCCATAAAACCTTCTATAAAAAGCTAATGACAATATAATTAAAAGTAAAATATTGTTTTTGTTAGAAAAATAAGTCAAGCATTTAGAGACTTTTTACACGCTTTATATTAGCTTCACCTGTATGTTTGTTTGTAACCGACTTCTTTGGGCGCGATTTTGACCCACTTTAAACGGCCAGATTTCGTTCAAACTTTGTAGATTTATTGAGGACCGATGACAATACACTAATTTGATAAAATTTTCTATTTTTTAGTTCGATTTTCTATAAAAAGCGTGTTTTTTAGTTTTTTTAAACTAGAGGAAAGTGACCAAATATGGAATACCATTTTGTTTTTGGGATATAAGAATAAAACTTCACATAAATTAAATCAGTTTATTGTTTTTACTGATCAGTCATACATCTATAAGTAGTAATTAACAGCCTTTAACCAAATATATCAGTAATTAAATTAAAATCTTACACAAAAAACAAAATCACAAATGAGTAACCAAATATGGAATAGGTACCCATATATGGAATATAAGCATAAATCAACATAACAGTAACAAATATGTAATGAATATCTTTGAGATCAATTAAATGAATATAACATATTGTGATAAATGAAAGAAGTTACGTAATTACTTGCAAAAGTCACAAATCCAGATCCATCTGGACCAGCACATCATAATGTGTTCAGAGCCCATACATCAAGCATTTAATTCAACTTTCTCCACTTTCATCCATTGAAAAAAGTCTTGACAGAACCTCCTGACCAGTGGCGTAGCTAGGGGGACAAGGGCCCTGGTGCATAGGGAAAGAATCGGGCCCTCCTCCTCCCCTCTTTCCGCGTAGTTTGAACTTATATTTGCCTTCAAAATTATTGATAAGAATAGAAAACAGTAAGTGAACTTATCCCTAGTAGGTTAAATCCATACGTCGTCTCTATTAGAGTCTCCATGTGTTTAATAGAAGAAAAAGGGAATAAATAAACAACGACGCACATGACAATATAGAATATTTATTATACAGATGAGATTAATTAATGGAAAAAACGATTTTTAACAGAATTCCCCGCCCAATTCACAATCTCTTGCGCGCTTTAATTTTTGCGAATTCGTCTATAATTTCACTCAAATCCAAGTTTGATGCCGCCTCATTTTCTATTGCAATTAACGATAAATGTCGGAGGCGATCTTGTCGAATGCTGTTTCTTAAATAATTTTTTATAATCTTCAGTTTACTGAAAGATCTTTCTGCTGCCGCGGAAGTAACAGGAATTGTATGAAACAGTAGCATCGCTGTATACACTTCCGTAAGGTCACATTCGAGCACGCCAAATTTTGTTATAATTTCTTTGCAAAGCTGGCGAATAGACCACGTCTCCATCAATTGAGGGAGAATCAGATGATATACACTAAGAAATTGGAGCGAGAAATTGGGTCCAATTATATCGCAATATTTCTTCTGAAAGTCTGAAACTGATCACATTTCTCGAGTAAAATCGTTTCATTCCAGCTAAGCAAGTTTTTTGGCATCAGGAAGTCGAACAAGTGCTCAAATTACAGTGTAATCCAAAGTAAATTTTAACAGTTCAACACTGTTAAACATAGTGTTGTGTGTCCGTGTATTGGTGATAACGTCACTAACCGTATAAAGAACAGTGAAACAACCGTGCCACACTGTAAAATTAAATGAATCGCTCTGTAGTCTGTAGTCAATACTGTAACACTGTAACCGTTGCTGCTGCGTACAGTATGAAAATCGGTGATGTCATCTAATTTTGACAGTTGAACACTTTTACTGGAAACATTGATGAATTTAGTGTATCGAAAAAATTTTTTTTTAATTGAAAAAAAAATTTAATTTTTTTTTTCAAAGCTGAGGTTTGAGGGCCCCCTGAGCTCCGGGGCCCTGGTGCACTGCACCACCTGGCCATATGATAGCTACGCCACTGCTCCTGACTCTGCTATTGCATGTATGTTACATTCTGCATCTGCAAAGTCAGAAGGCACTTGGTCCATCAACTCATCATGTCCACTACCTTCATCAAACTGGATAACGTCTAGTTCCTCAGAGTCTTTCTTCTTCACAATCATCCTTATTTTTCTTCGTTTGTTTGTTTCTCTTAATAAAGTTAATAACGTTGAAAGAAGAAATAGAAATATAATCATCAATACATATAATAAAATTCTAGAAAAGTGGTGTCTGTACAATGAAAATATGTAAAAAAAAATTAGCAGGGGTTATTATTAAATCGATCCCAAACCCAAAACTGTAGTTAAAAAATTTTTTGTCTGTTTGTCTGTTTGTCTGTTTGTCTGTATGTTTGAACACGCTAATCTCAGAAACGGCTTATCCGATTTCGATGCGGTTTTCACTAGTATATTGTGGTAATCTTCATTTAACATTTAGTGTTTATTTCATGTCAATCGGTTCATAAATAAAAAAGTTATGACCATTTAAGTACTCACGGCGAACATTTGCTAAGGCATTCTATGGTACACATACAGTGTACGATAAAACGTAAGTTATCTGTTATACGCTACAGTTATGTCCAAGTGATCATATCGAAAGTCCCCAAGGGTGGGGGGGTAAGCTGAGGTAGTAGGGGGGAGGGGTCAAATTAAAATTATACTTATTTCTAGGTAAATTTTATACATAAAATGTCCTTTAACTTATGTCGTATTTATAATATTATATTTTTAACCCCCGATGCAAAAATATGGGTGATAAGTGTTTGACCGCTGTTTGTGTGTGTGTTTGTGCCACCGTAGCTCGCTAGCAGGTAATCCGAATTAGATGATGTTTTTTTGTTAGGCAGCATATTTTCCGACGCTGGTTCTTAAATAAACTGTATCAAAATCGGTTCATCCATTTATTGTGTAAAAGTGGGAATGAAAATAACTAAAGTTGTCGAATATACTTTAGTGATATATTAAATGAAAGTGAACGACCTATCAGTAAAAATAAGTCAAATTTTATCAAAATCGGTTCATCCATTTATTTGATATAGGTATAAAAGTGGTAGATAATAAAAAAAGTGAATTTTGACTCAAGTGACATATGAAATGAAAGGGCATGACGTGTAAAGTATAATTAGACATATTTAATCAAAATCGGTTCATCCATTTACTATACCTATATACAGGGTGTAATCGTTAAGTGTGCACAGGCGATTTTTCCGTAAGTATTACAGATAACAAAAAACTTTAAACTGATATCGAAAGTACTTAACCTAATGAGTAAAATGGCGGTAATAAATTTTTAAAAATAAATCGAGAAATATCAAAAAAATTATCTTTAAACCCTCCCATACATTAAGTATGAAATATGAATATCCCATATACATTTAATATGAAAGATTTTAGCTTTCTTTTTCTTTTTTGGTTTTCTGCTTTAATTACTTCGCAAATTTGAAGTGGCATTTTCCACGCTTTTTCCGGACATTTTCACGCATTTTCCGGATATTTTCCGGGGATTTTCTGAGCATTTTCCGGGCATTTTCCAGGCATTTTCCACGCTTTTTCCGGACATATCCACGCATTTTCCGGATATTTTCCAGACATTTCCCTGGCATTTTCCGGTTATTTTCCGGGATATTCCAGACATTTTCCGGGAATTTCCCAGGCATTTTCCGAGCATTTCCCGGGGATTTTCCGGATGTTTCCCAGACATTTTCCGGACATTTCCCTGGCATTTTCCGGGGATTTTCCACGCATTTCCCAGACATTTTCCGGACATTTTTCAGGCATTTTCCGGGGATTTTCCAGGCATTTTCCGGATATTTTCCGGACATTTTCACGCATTTACCGGATATTTTCCGGACATTTTCACGCATTTTCCGGATATTTTCCAGGCATTTTCCAGGGATTTTCCACGGTTTTTCCGGAAATTTCCACGCATTTTCCGAGCATTTCCCAGGCATTTTCCGGTTATTTTCCGGGAATTTCCCAGGCTTTTTCCGGGGATTTTCCGAGCATTTCCCGGGGATTTTCCGGATGTTTTCCAGACATTTTCCGGACATTTCCCTGGCATTTTCCGGGGATTTTCCACGCATTTCCCAGACATTTTCCGGACATTTCTCAGGCATTTTCCGGCGATTTTCCAGGCATTTTCCGGATATTTTCCGGACATTTTCACGCATTTACCGGATATTTTCCGGACATTTTCACGCATTTTCCGGATATTTTCCAGGCATTTTCCAGGGATTTTCCACGGTTTTTCCGGAAATTTCCACGCATTTTTCGAGCATTTTCCGGGCATTTTCAGGCATTTTCCACGCTTTTTCCGGAAATTTCCACGCATTTTCCGGATATTTTCCAGACATTTCCCTGGCATTTTCAGGCATTTTCCACGCTTTAACCGGAAAATGCCAGGGAAATGTCTGGAAAATATCCGGAAAATGCGTGGAAAATGCGTGAAAATGTCCGGAAAAATGTGGAAAATGTCACTTCAAATTTGCGAAGTAATTAAAGCAGAAAACCAAAAAAAGAAAAAAAAAGCTAAAATCTTTCATATTAAATGTAGGTATATGGGATATTCATATTTCATAGTTAATGAATGGGAGGGTTTAAAGATAATTTTTTTGATATTTCTCGATTTATTTTTAAAAATTTATTACCGCCATTTTACTCATTAGGTTACGTACTTTCGATATCAGTTTAAAGTTTTTTGTTATCTGTAATACTTACGGAAAAATCGCCTGTGCACACTTAACGATTACACCCTGTATAGGTATAAGTGGGAATGAAAGAAACGAATGTTGTCAAATATTGTGATAGTACCTACCTAAGTGATATATCAAATGAATGTGCATAACGGGTGAATTACAATTAGTAATGTTTTATCGAAATCGGTTCATCCGTTTTTTACATATAGGGCACTTTAGGGGTGACAGTGGTTAGATAAATAAACCAAATGGAGCATCAAACGATAGGATATGACGTGTACATATAGGTACAATTAGATAATATTATTTACATCAAAATCGGTTCTGCCATTTACTAGGGATGGAAAGGGAAGGGTTGAAAGTCTGTGAAAGAAGAGGGGGACATGGGAGCGAGAGGATAGCCACACCCTGGAAATTTTGAACTCTTCTCAAAGCCACATAGGCCTGGCCCTTGGCAATTTTTTTTCTTAAATATACCACTTCTTTTGCCACTGTGGTCCATTACAATTTATGCACGGTTACGGCCCAACTTAAAAGATGTCAGATGTAGGAATGTATTATGGAGGTAGAGGTAGGTCTCGCTCACTTGAAAATATTAAATGAAAATAAGAAACCGAAGTTTAAAAATTAAAAAAAAAAAACCAACGCAACGAAGGAAAAGGAATATATATAATTTTACAAACTTCCCGACGATCTTTAAAATTAAGTACCATTATTAAAAAAATATATATATGAGATATATTATTATGATAATGATGGTATGGTCTGGTATCCTTAACTTTTACCAAAATTGTAGATTATAAAATTATCTTTAAAAAACTTCACATACATTTTTTTCTAGGAGCCACTGTTTCTACGAAAAATCTATTTTTTCATTCATCGTTGATCTCAAAAATAAAAATTCCAATCACCAGAACGACAGGAAATTTTAATAATTGATTTTTAATTGTGTTTTGCACAATTTTATTAAATTGCGACTGGATGAAAATTTTGTTCGTGGTCGTCGTCGTCGTTGGTAGGGTGAACAAATCCTTAGCAAAACATCATACGCTTATGTCAATTAGTATCGATAGCGGATTCTATTCCTTTACGTTTTGACGTTTGCCTCGGCACTCAGTTGCTGCACAATATATTGTCAAAAACATCCATACTAGGAAGGAAGGTAAATAAATTTGCTCCTCTCCCTCCTGGTGCCTAAAAAATAATATGCCATAATTTAAAATAAATTTTACGTAGAAAATTAATTAGGCACTTATTTTTTTATTTTTTAGCTCAGTTTAGTAATAAATTTTACTAACTGTTCTTTTAATTATTTATGGTAGTACGTGTTTATTCAATAAAAGTTAAGTAGTAACTACTATGCAGTCACTATTCCACGCGGACGAAGTCGCGGGCACAGCTAGTGATGAAATAAAGTTGTCCTAGGGACTTGGAAATCGTGTGCCGCTTTCAAATACCCCATTTTCTTTTCCCGGACGAATTTTATAGATTGTGCCGTTTTTTCTTCATCCCAGATTTTTGTTAAGTTGATTGTGAACCGGAAATTCTAAAAACAAATATTACATACAGTTTTTAAAGAAATAATAGCAAGTTTATAATATTCCATAATTAGACACCGACGAATGTCCATATTTGGATTTTTATACTAGTTCAAACTCTTCTAAATATTTTTTAAATTCACAATATTTTAAAGACAAAAGATCACAAAATGGTGAAATAAACATAGTACCGATATACTAAATAGTATAACACTTATGTAAACAAACATAATAGCCGGTAAATACTCATTTATTACTTACCTTAAAAATTTTCTGCACGGCAACAAAACAAAACACGCCTGCCACACGTAAACCGTTCGCGCAACTAACTCGATGGTGTTACCGTGTTAGTGCGATAATTAGTACACCGAATGAAACAGAAGATGGTCGAATGTTGCGATTCATACTTATAGTCTTAAAGAAATGAAGGAATTCCATATTTGGATACTATTCCATATTTGGTGACTTTCCTCTATTATTATTTTTCATATGACCTAAATTTAAAGTAATAAATACTATGGTTTGCAGGATTACCGTTTGTTAACAGGCATTAAGTAGCTTTACCTATATTAGGTATGTAGACGTACCATGCAAAGATAGTTCTATTATTGTGCTGAAACTTTTTATATTATGTAACAATAAATTTTAATTGAAATTACTGAATCAAAATCGTCCAAATTTACATACCTACTTAGGTATCTCATAATCTCATTCTATAAAATTGAACAATACCAACTAACAAAAAAGAAAACATTAATGAATCCTGCTTATTACTAACCAAAGCTTCGTTAATTTACGTCAAGGGATTTCATAACATGTACCTATGTGTATTCAATTAGTGGAATTTATTTAACTGGTACAAGTGAACACATTAGCGTTAATAACTTATATACTAGCAGCACGTCATGCCAGTCTCTGAACAACAATAAAGTACAATATGAGAAACATAAAATTGTCCCCTATCTTTATGTGTCAATAACGAACTTTTGGACGATTCCTTTTTTGTAAATATCTAATCGAGTAATGAGGAGCCTTTTAAAATATCATAAACGGTAAAGTGCTGTACAAAAAGCGTCAATGTTGTGTAAAGATAGGGGCGTATTCACACTGGTGGAGGCATGAGGGCGATTGTTTCATTTCTAATTGGTTAAGTAGCACGACCTAATTGTCTTTACTCACGACACCTCGCAAGATTAATTTTACTTGATATTCACTGTAATTCATAGTTCTGGTTGCGGCGGTGAAGTGCTATTTGGAATCTATCCTCGACGGTATTAAATAAATAGAATCATAAGAAAGATGTACGTATATAAGTTATACAAACAAAACAAATATATTTTAATTAAAAAGTAGGTATACTAATTAAACGATGTTATACATAACTATCAGCGTAATAAGTTATCCTATCCTATGTCATTCCTATATTAATTATGTCCTATTTTCAAACGGAAACGTATTACTATTTTAATGACACAACCACTGGGTGTACTTACAACATGTTATGTTACTTTACGACTATGTAATCCGGCCAACGGAGCGCATTAGTCAAATTAACACGGCATAAAGTTTGGCGTGCCCCCTGATTAGTTAGCGGACACCCGCGGGCGCGACTCTTGCTTAATTGACCTAAAAGTGTTCATCACGAATCGGTCCAAATTACTATTTTTAGGGTTGATCGTATCAAAAATAATACATTATTTTAATCTACGTTTAAATTTTGTACTATTTGCAGGCCTTATATATTATTTGCTCTATATACCTAGAGCAATATTCATATATGTAGTAGGTACATTTTGAAATATAAAAATGTCATAGCGCTTCGAGTCAACGCGGCAAAATCAGCGTTCGTAGGTAGCCCTATAGTTAGAAGTGGACATGGTAATGAGCGAGATTGATAGACCAACGCCCACTAACCCTAATCAAATTAATGGCGACTAAACTCTGATTAACGTCGAGTCGCGATAAATTTCCATAGTAGCCTCTAGCTGCGGCATCGCATCGGGTGCGGCTGATTTATCGCGTTTATTATTCGATTTGTGTTTTCCATACAAATTAAGCAAAAGCTTTTTAAGCACCTGTTAATAATATTCCAGTAGTATAGCTTCGATATTTTATATTTTATCGACTCGTCGTATTAATATTTACCTTTGTAGATAGTGAAAATATAAAAATATCAGGTTATTAATTAGCCTCAAAGTAAGACTTTACTTATTCTGCCTTCAGGCAAACTTTAACAAGTTAAATATTAGATACAATAGATACATCCATTAATAGTGAATTTAATAAAATCTCGAATCTCGAATTGATAATTGCAAACTAAATTCGTTGTCGGAATGAGTCATTTTTATGCAAACTCTATAACAATAGTAGAGTGCGTCAAATTGGTACATGTAATGAATTATCTGACCCTATATAATATTTATCTACTCCCCAGGCATCGTACCTACTTAAGTATAAAGAGGATCTAACAAAAATGTATGAATATATATAGTGTCATTAGAAAGTTGTAACGAGATCTATCCTGATTGATCTCCGGGAGACGCCGTTAATGGCGGCCGCGGCCGGCATTCAGCAAACTTTCATCGACAACTTTGTTTGACGTAATTAAAATCCATCTTCCTCGAACGGCACGCGGGCATCCGACGTGTAATTTTCCTTTCAAAGAGAACTTCCGTTTTAGCTCCTCCCTACTCAGATGAAAGATTACTTTTTCAGCCTAAAAAGGCTTTTAAGCAACGCCAACGAAATGACCGAAGTTTTATACTTTAATGACTTAGTGCAAAATTCGTCGATTTCCGAGAAAATTTTAAACTTAGATTAAGATTTTCATGTTTGAAAGCGCTTGATGTTCTCGCAAGATTTCCAAGATTCCTCACTGCCTACTCAGTATGAATTTAAAGAACTCGAGTAATTACTTTTTAATTACTTCGGGACAAAATCGGTAAAACATTAATAATATGTAGATATATATTATTTACGCCATCAGTTTAATGGGGAAAACTTTTTTGTTTACTAGGGGTATTCATAAAGTTCTTTTGTTAATTTTTCCTAGGTAGAAAGGTGATAAAAATTGTTTTATTATAAAATTTATACTCGTAGCAAAATGATTGCATTTTGCTCTATGTTCGTACACAATAATTATATACATATTCCATTACTTAATGCAACTTACCTATTTCACACAAATAACTTACATATTATAGCAATTAAATATAATAATAATCTTATTTCCAAAAAGAAAGAGTGTTTATTACAATTTCGCACCGCGACACCGGCAGCGGGCAGCGGGCATACTTATTAATTGCTCAGTGCTCGCTCCCTTCTCATGGCAGTCCGCTGTGAGGGCGCAAAAACGTCCTCCCGAGTCCTGTCAGCGAGGGAAAAAATCAGTGAACGATCGTCCCCTCGCGGCCGAGTCCATCATATTGATTGAGGGTGGGTCTGCCATTGGTCAGCTCCCCCGCGCCCGTTCATTTATTATAGACACTGTGATGCTGCCGCTTCACGCACTCCGCCAACTATCTAAACATGCGCCCACATTTAACGAGTCTTACCAAAATTATGAGCAAAGTAAAATTTTCCAAGATTCAAGAACAATTTTCAGTTAATCTTATTATCTGAAATATCTTCAAAGTTTGGACATTTTAAGTACTTAATATAGTCCCAATTGTATTTTCGATACTTATGTGTTAAAAGGATTTGTTTGAGTTTTGGACTTGTACAGTGTATCTAATGTCGCGGAAATAACAAGACAAGTGAGATCTGAAAAGTGGTTTTCATTACTACAAGAACAAAACGAAAAATCGTGTCTTTATAAAGTTGCCTCCACATTTACTAGCCAACTCGTTGTTATAAAGTAGTTGGTACACTAGGAACTTTATAAAAAAAATCTTTGTATTTATTCTTATCATATTTAAGGCATGCTTTATTTAGGTAAATTTAAGAACCGCGAGAAAGCTTCACTAACCACAGTTTAAGCTTTAGACTTTAAATTTTTATAACATGGGAAGGTTTACCTAAATGTCATCAAATATATTTTACAAATTGTTTACAAAACTGTGAGGTCCATATCCTGAAAAGACAACAATGTCTTTCACAAATATTTATTGAACCAAAATAGACGTCAGAACGATTAATAATATAATATTTCTCAAGATCTTCACGTGCGTAACGCCAACTATATCGTCAACTTAACGACGAGGAAAAATAAAAGCGGGGAGGGAAAGTTTTACTCTCCTTAAAATATGTAGAGAAAGTGAAAAGTAAGAGGGTGTGGGGGCAGCGGTCAGTGGAGGGATGATGGATCACCACCGAGCCAAGTCCTCCATTCTTTTCGCAATTACTACTAAGAATAACTGCCTGCTTAACAACTTGAGAATGTGTGGAATTTTGGAAATTATAATTATATTTGTCAATGACTTAAGAATTATTTGGTGATTTTATAATTTATAGAGCAACAAGCTCTCATTATGTTATTCATTTGTTTCGTATCATAGTATGTACCAATACATACTTTTCATAATAATATGTCTGATATAAATCATTTTATAAAGTATCCTTGGATAAAATGTGTTCGTTTCTTCCTTGAACGCCTTTGTGAATATTGCTTGAAGTGTTGTTACGGTTACGTAATTTGCACATTATTTTTCTGCGAATTTGAATATTGGCATAAACTCTTTTGTGAGACATTAAAAAAATGATAAAGGACACAATGAGAATTGAAAACAGCATAAATATTTAAATGTTATTGCGAATTTTGTTCCTGGACACGCTTTTGGGAATTCTAAAAAAATAAATGACCGGACTATAAAACATGGACCCAATTTTTTTGGGGATCCTTTGTTAGAAATAATTGTTAATTATAAAGTAGCATTTTGAAATATTTGTAGGTAGCTGTTGTGACGTTGTGAATTTTCCAATGAACATTTAACTTAAAGACAGTTAACTGTAGGTGCCTAGTTAGTACTTACATACCTACTATGAGAGAAGTGATGTGTTTAAAATTAAATTAAAGCTGCGATTGTAGAGTCTCGACTGTTTTGATGTGTGTGTTTTTTTTTTTTCATTAATGGACTCCGTTACAAAATTGGCTCAGTTTGATAAATTTATTTTATAGGTACACCCTGTTTATGATGAATATTATACTTTAATTGAAAGCTGAAATATATACCGGATATAATGAAAACAGAATATTTTCAATAAAACTATTCATGCTGCTTTACTTGATGTTATTGTCTTTTTAATAGAACTATTTTTGAAATATAATGTAGCTGTAGGCATATTTTGGTGTCGAGATAGGCTGATCAATCATGGAGCCTACCCTTTCTAACCCGCCCCGTGTCGGCAAAACAAACGGTTGCTAGGCAACCCGTAGGCGGGGGCACCCACATGAGAGCTACCGCATCCGAATCTCACATATGTCCGACACACGAGCTCTCTCAATCTATACAAGCTGATATAATAATTATTTCATCTCTTACCCCAAGAAACTCGAAATACTATTATATTAATTCTTTTGTAGATAGTTATTCCATGAGACCGCAAATAATCAAAATTATTTTTCTTCTAAACAATAACATGGTTTGCTACTAATATCTCTACATTTCTGAAATATAATTCACAAACGATGCTAATATTAATAGAAATAGACTATTCAAGAGTTTAGGCACAATCGCTAAAAAAATCATTGCGTTAGTACATCAAGTATTAATTGTGTAAAAGTGTGTAGGTTTTTACTTTTTTTTAATCTTACAAACTGTAAACTCACATAAACATTTAACCACATTTTGTTTTTTTTTACATATTTAAAGTAGCAATCACCATTTAATTGCACTAATTAAAATAGATTTCCACTAAAATTTTAATACCACCTTAAAACGCCATTAAAAATAATTGCTGTAATTAGAACTATAAGCACCAAAGAATGGATAAAATAACAAATTTAAGTATATCACTAGTTAAATACATTATAATGCTTCAAAAAGAATAGAAAAGTAACAAGCTGTAATTATGAGTGGCCTAATTGCTCCAATTGACATCCTTTCGCCTACAAAAACTATTTCTTTAATAGAATTTAATGATAGGGTTACATGGAAACAAAAAAAATGGTTGCCTGTAAAGTCGGTTTTACGGGCGAAGATTTTACGTGACAACGTCTTTTTCTCGGTAGAATATTTATGTGCTGCGCGCGCGGCAGACCGCGGGCCTCTCTCTCGTTCGGTGACTCATCGTAACGTTACCGAGCGTTACACTTTTTCATAAGTGACTCCCAGCCGCAACCTAATTTAAGACGTTGTCACGTCAAAATGTTACGTGCCACTGTTGCCTTGAAGCTTTTGACATAAAAAATATAATAAAGAGATAGTTTGCTTTATACGCACTGAATATGAATGGTATGAAATAGGTATATTTAATACAATAGGTAAGGTACTGAAATAGGTACTGAAAGTGTTTTCTAGCAAGCCATTCGCTTTTTATACATAGGTAAATACTGCAGTATTATTTATTTATTTATCTGACTAAGAAATATCATTAATTATGAAATTACAATTACAACTTTAGACAACATATTAGTAGTAGGTACCTAGTAAAACCATGATAGGTAATTATTTTGTTACTTTAATACAATAATAAAGGTAAGTACATATAGACTGTAATCAAAATAAATAAATTCATTTTTGTACCTACTAGGTACTCTACCTACTCTATATTTTTGTTCATTTACTATTTTTATATATGACTGAAAGAAAAACCTAATAAAGTATAATCATTTATTAAATTGTAATTAATAATATGAAATTCAATTAAGGTCGTGTAGGTATTATGCCTAAATGAGCTAACTTGAAAGAATGTAATAAGGCATATTTCCATGCATATCTGATCAAGGAATTCCAGACAGCGGGCAGGCGTGCCGTCCCAAATTACTCCTATTATTTTATAATCCCTCCTAGTAACGTTTTGAATATTAATGACATTCCACAGCTTTTTCCTCCATACGATCCGTTTTATGAAAGAAATTTCCGCCACTGTCACAAATTTCTTTAACGTAATTATAATAGGCTCGCATTTTAATAAGATCGTACAGCTAATAACGAAGCTTTTTATATTTCATATTAATTTACTTTTTATCCTCGGGTCTAAGTTTCGAAACTAGATCAATTTTGTAACAACATTAGTAACGCAAGAGAAATATTTATAAAACGAAATTTCTTACAAAAATTTAGAATGATTGTCTTAAATTATGCCCTAAGGGTTTGAACGAACTGATTAAATTAAAACATTCACCATCAGCGCCTAATGAAATCGTTAAAAAAATAACCCCAGCAGTAAGGTGGATTGAAGTTTTTATTGAGACGCATAAAAAACCGACACACGCGCCTTTGAAATCCGATTAAAAAAGGGGTAAGACGCGTGTCTCGAGAAAAAACTGTTGGGTATCGTATAACCCTAATTCCATAAGATATTGATAGAGCTATTTGATCGCCTTTAAGGCTCAAAACGGCCGATTGTTTCGATATCTACTAATTGGATCATACGGTAATCGATAACCTTTTCGTTGCAATGTGTTTTCACATCTGCCACTTATGATGTTATAAAACAATGTCCAATATGTTAATGTTATTTTTAAATTAAGTTAAAACAATGGTTTAGCTGATTGTAGTATCAAACCGCGGTAAATTTAGTTATAATACTTATGTAAGTAGGTAACAAAAACTGTCAAAGTTCATCTCAATGTTCAGATTTAATTCTTCTTTATTTAAGATTGTTTCAAAATCATATAACAAGTATAGGTAATATCTATAACAAGTATAAATATAAAACATGAGAACTCTATGTGTTGTACAGATGTATTAAACATGTTCAGTATTAATTGGCTGTAAATTGAAGTGTCATTTGGTCTCTGGTAGATTTTTTAAAAGAAGTGGTCAAAATAAAAATAGATATAAGGTAAAAGCATCAGTAGATGACCACTTAAGGAGACAGAATATTCTTTTTAAATGTTTGATTTTAATTATCATATGAATTCAGTAAGTTTCTTTTTTTGGAAACCCTGTGAAATGTGTTTTAACATATGAACAAGCATTTCACCACGTACAATGGTCGAATAAACTTAAAAAAAATTAAAAATATTCTTATATTAGAAATTTAGTAGTTGACCATCTAAAAACTAGAAGATGACCATATTTTGCATCAGTAGGTGACCACTCAGATGCTACAATTTTAATTGGGTTATTTGTTAAATAAGAAGCAATAAGATGAAAAGATAACGTTTTATTTGAAATATAATAATAATTAGGCCTTTTTAAGCCTATAATTTAAATAGAAACAAGGTTCTAAAAGATCCGACAGATGGTTATAAAACAAAAGGACACTGTCAAACACAAAGCGTAAACGTCAAACTTTTTGCCAAATTTATCATATCAAGGAATGTATCTCTGGAACATCATATATACATTTCTCGTAGAACTGGTCTTCTTGGGAGCCTCTATATGAGCAACTACTGCATCCCAGGGATAGTCGAGCACATCTTTATGCCATTTTTTGCACCCAGTCGCATATTTTATGCTCCTCTTCTGGTGTAAGGATGGATGTCGGACCCATTTTTCGTTCCATCGGTGACTTCCCTTTTACTTTATTTGTAAGCGTTATTCTTGGTACACCGAACTTTTTTGCAGCCGTTCGTATTGGTGTTTTATGAAGACGAACATCGTTCACTGCTGCAAGCATTGCAGCTTCAGTATAATTTAGGAATGCGCCCCTTTTCCCAGGCATCTACAAGATAAAAATTGGTTTTAGTATAGACCATAGCCATAAATTCGTACCATAAAGTTAGTCAACTACTAAAGAAAATCAATCTATTGTTAAAGTAAATAAAATAGTTTATTTTAATTAATTATTATATGCAGTATATTTAAAAGATACAGAACATAATCAAAAGTTGACCACCATGGTCAATTACTAGAAAATCATAGTCAAACGGTAATTCGGTAATGGACCACCATGGTCAATTACTAGAAAATCACAGTCAAACGGAATCAGTATTGGACCACCCCCACATCTCAATTTTGTCAACAAATCTTTAAATTTTAATTACCCTGTAATTTAAATAAACCATAAACGAATAAAAAACGAAAAACACTTACCGTCAACAAGACCGGAAGGAAGTTGGCGCGGAAAGTTTTTTTTTTTTTTAATTATTAATATCTCAAAAAATTGCTCCTTAAATGCTCCATCAGAATCTGTAATTGCTCCACTTCTATAATTATTAGTTTATTTATAATTAATTTTTAAAAAAATCCAAATACTGAAAACTTGATTTCCCTATATAGAATGAAAAATATTCACTTTTCATAAAAAAAATTTTTACAAAAAAATTGCTCCCGATTTGCTCTATCAATTACAAAAAAAAAATTATTTAATTTTGATAATTTTTACAATAATTAACTGAAAAACTATGTTTGCATAGTTAACTACCTACTGCGCTGTGACGTCATCAATTGTCGTTGCGATGCATAAGGGCCATATTTACATGTATCAGCACTGCAGCGATATCTATAGACCTTAATGTTTATGTTTTCTTATTTATATTATTTACTAGATTTCCGCCCGCAGCTTCGCCCGCGTTTTCAAAGGAAAACCCGCATAGTTCCCGCTAACGCAAACGATAGCAACTTGACACCGAAACATGAAACAAGCGACTGAAACACAAATTAATTAAAAATTACTTGAAGTTTTAATAATACGAATAAACGTAGGTAATATGCGAGTTTAGGGATGGGTAGGGAAATGTTTATAAACATACCTATAATAAGAATGATTTTAAATACATAATAATATCTGTTCCTTTCAACATTTGCTAGATGAAACTAAATAATTAAAATATGTCGCATGGATATAGAGTATAAATAGCAACATAAGGTAAATTTTAAATAATAATATTATTCCCAGCATTAAATGATAAAACTTATTAATGTCATTTCATGGTACTTTTATATTAAATTGTAATATGATTGTGTTTTATTTAATTATTTATTTTTATATTAGAAAGATAAGTAAAATAGAATATTAAATAAACAACGGAACCGTACTTTTAAAAGGCTAATAATATCTATGCGACACAATATTTTAATTATTTAGTTTCATCTAGCTGTCTAGCAAATGTTGAAAGGAACATATATTATTATGTATGTATTTAAAATCATTATTATTATAGGTATGTTTATAAACATTTCCCTACCCATCCCTAAACTCGCATATCACGTTTATTCGTAATATTAAAACTTCAAGTAATTTTTTTTAATTACTTTGACTGACCGGTTGGCGTTGGTAGTGGCCCTGCCTTCCAAGCCAGAGGTTGTGGGTTCGATTCCCACCCGGGGCAAATATTTGTGTGATGAACATAGATGTTTGCTCTGTGTCTGGGTGTTAATTATCTAAATAAGTATTTATTTAAAATTATATATATGTATGTTTATCAGCCATCTGGTTTCCATAACACAAGCGAAAGCTAAGTATGGGATCAGATTGTGCCGTGTGTGAAAACTGTCCTGAAATATTTATATTTAATTAATTTGTGTTTCAGTCGCTTGTTTCATGTTTCGGTGTCAAGTTGCTATCGTTTGCGTTAGCGGGAACTATGCGGGTTTTCCTTTGAAAACGCGGCCGAAGCCGCGGGCGGAAATCTAGTAAATAATATAAATAAGAAAACATAAACATTAAGGTCTATAGATATCGCTGCAGTGCTGATACATGTAAATATGGCCTTTATGCATCGCAACGACAATTGATGACGTCACAGCGCAGTAGGTAGTTAACTATGCAAACATAGTTTTTCAGTTAATTATTGTAAAAATTATCAAAATTAAATAATTTTTTTTTGTAATTGATAGAGCAAATCGGGAGCAATTTTTTTGTAAAAAAATTTTTTATGAAAAGTGAATATTTTTCATTCTATAGGGAAATCAAGTTTTCAGTATTTGGATTTTTTAAAAAATTAATTATAAATAAACTAATAATTATAGAAGTGGAGCAATTACAGTTTCTGATGGAGCATTTAAGGAGCAATTTTTTGAGATATTAATAATTAAAAAAAAAAAACTTTCCGCGCTAACTTCCTTCCGGTGTCAACAAGGTGACAAAGTTCCTAGTATTCAGCTTCAAACTTTTTCAATCTCTACGAATATTATTACAAAAAACGATTTTATTGATTTTATGGTCCGTCACTCAACAAACAACTGACAACCATTTACTATATTTGACAGATATGGATGCGCAATTTTCGCGCCTATTTGACCAGATAGCAGCACTAACTACTTATTAACGAATGAGTTTTTAAAATTGCCGCGAATTCTTATTATAACGGTGTATGTGCATTAGCGGTCAACTACAGGTACATGGTCAACTACTAGTGACTTTACAGTAAAAAAATATTATCAATGTCATATTTAAAAAATTATCATATTTGTTTCATATCATCTACAACAGGTGAAGGCTTAAAAAACACCGTGTCCACAGAAGGCTGTTGGTGTTTCAACTGTCACGGCAATCAGATATTTTTTCTGACAAAAAACTAATATTAATAATGAGTAATATAACTAAACCATACCTCAAGTCACGCATACCCACTTGAACAAAAAATTCAATAAAAAAAAACATACAAAAAGTGAAAGGGTTGTATATACCTACCTGACTCATAGTGTAAATGTTATTTTTGCTCGAATCATTCTGTAAACCAAAATATAACTTATTGCCTTTAGTATAAGGTACATATAGTATAACGCGGAAAGTTAACGCAATGTATACGAGGCTTTATCATTATTGATGTTAATAGGTGAATAAATGACGCGTCCGGTGCACAAGTGCATCGATGAAAAAATTACAATAGAATAGAAGGGTTGGGGAAATATTTCAAAGGATTTATATGCGTGTAAACATCGTGTAATTACTATCATACAGGTAAAACGGTTACTGTCAGCTTGAATCGAAGCTGTTATATAAGTAAGAATAGATTAATTATTATTAAAGAAACCGTTATTCAGCAGTTAATTTATTATAGGAATGACAAATTAGTTAAAATTTTATCAAATTATTTTTAAAAGTTATTTTTAGAAGTTTATGAAAACACAAATAATTAAAAAAATATTTCTAAATATGCATACCAAATTATACGTTTTAGATCAACTAAATTTTTATTATTTTTTTAAAACGCTTTAACGAATTCGAAATCTGTGTGTTGTACCACGTATGAAATTTGGGAGCAAATCATAAATTTTCTGTCACTCGATAAAAATCACCATAAAAAATGTTGGTAACAATCAATTCATACCCTTTTATTGCGGCCGATTGTAAAATAGATAAAGGGATGAATGCCTTTACTGTCCGCGGAACTAATTTATAAATGATTGAGATTTCATTTTTTCCATTTTGGGGGAAATTGCTCGGTTTCGTCACTGGCATAGTTCGAAAAGAATAATCGTATGTAGGTACACTTTAGGGATTAATATAATTATAGAATTGAAAAAAAAAACAGTATAGACAATTCCGATGAAAACTTTTTAAACTGGGTAATTTTTATCAACTGTTAATAATATTTGAGTAGGTATAGTTATAATTAGATTCATATTTATAAATACCTACATACGTCTAATGTTTTGTTAACTGCTCTTTTATAACATTGCGTCTACAAGCTTCGTCTCAATATTATTAATCAAGCATTGAAAGTAACTCACTATACAATATGTAATTATAGAGCTATTTCGATTATAATAAAGGATCATCTTTACACTAATTTTGAAATTTCAATTTCAAAGCTCTTTTTTGTATAATAACGGGAATCAATCGACGCAAAGTAGTGATTAGTGATTACTAGTTTCAAAATCACCCCTTTCTGACCCACTTTTTACCCGTTTGCAACAATTTTTACCGTCCCTCTTCAAAAAGCTCCCATTGAAAGGCCGGGCGTGAACGAGTTGATGATATTACGTTTTTTAGCAAAAAAAGTAAAATTTACGAACAATCTACTGTATTAACAATAAAACAGCGATGTAGAGCTCATTGTGTTAGTTTTTTGCAGGATCGCGTGCGCTTGCGCGTCGGCGGGCGTCTGGCAAACCCTTCCTGAGCTGAGCTGATTCAACGCGGAACCCTTCCCGATGGGCCTATATGCGAGGGTCGCCTCACATGAACCGCGTATGCTTCCAAACTGACATATCTCAGCCCGCTGTAGCTCCGACATAAGCCCTTTCGTATTGCGCTGTGTTTGCTACAATTCGCATGTGTGCCTCACGACAGCTGCATCCAGTTTTTGTATATATACGCTCTCATATTTTTTCATAATGGCAAGCTCAGCGCACCCTTGAAACAGTTTGCGTAATCGATGACAAAACTAAACATTCCGCCCGATGATTTCCGTATTTTTTGGTAAAAACTTGGAATGAACAAAGACGCATGTTCACAATGGTTTTTAATCGATAGAATAATTATATTCTTTAAATTTCGAATGATGTTATATACCTATATATTTTAAATTTGTTTTTCTCACTTAGGTAACTATTTCAGTCATATTCATTTCAATAGCTCAAGTCAATTTATTCAAACATGATGCTCTACAAGGCTCTACATTAGAATGTGATGGATGTTACATTAAAACATGGGTATATTTTTCATCCTAATTTTCTGCCTTTAAAGCAATAAGTTGCACTACATATTATAATTTTAAAAGGTATTATTTTTATAAGAAAAATCTTCGTCAATAACTTACTTTATTTATTAACTTATCTAATTTGTGAACTAGATATATACAAGGTATATTTTTCTGGTATGTAAAACTGTTTATTTACATATCAAATAAATAAAGGAAATATATTCCGATGGGTACCTGATATCATTTTAAGTTTTTTTTATCTCTTCACACGTAATTTTATACTCTTACATGATCTATAATTTATGAACATAATTCAGCAACATGTCATCACATTAAAAACTAACAGCCTAAATATCTTATTGTCTTCAAATGACTAGCTTGATACAATCTTCGTATATTCTAAGAAAAAAAACTGCTTGGAATATCATATCTGATCAATATGCAATTTTATTTAATGTGTGAAAAGGACCCAACTGATATCACGTCATCCGATCATCGTTCCGAGAAACTTGTTCTTATATATCACTCGCATTGTAATAAAGGAAATAAATTGATTGTTATAAATTGTCACCGTAGTTGACACAGCTCAATCAATTAATGAATAAAATAGTTTAAGGTAGAGATCCCTAATTTGACACTCATCCAAATATACATAAATGTACATAATATATAGTTTCAAATTAAAGTTAATGTAAATTGTCAAGTTGAACAATAGAACATACATATTTTTAAATGGTCTTTCGATCTCCTGGCAAGAATATAATTATGCACACATGATACACACTAGTTAGTAGTCTTCTAATGAGACTTATCATCATAATGCAACAATTCCACGGTCAACATCTTTCAACTCCTATTACAAACCTATAGGGGTTAAATTAAAACAGAGTATCCTTTGTTTATCCCTGTTTTTTTCTTCAGCCTTATGCACCTATAAAATTTTAAATTAGTAAGAATAATTATAATATGTTGTCTGTTTGTTTATAGCAATCTGATAATAATCAACAACTACTACTACTAAAAACTATAGAAATCACATTTTACATGATGCATTGAAATAGTACCTAGCAAATGCTACTTCGTTAAACTCAATTTCCCTTCGACAGAAAAAAAAATTTGTGCAAGTTAGGTAAGTATATCAAAATTTGTCTTACTTCAATAGAGTCTAATTCACTCAAATATTTTTACAGATAGCACATAACATCATCGCGCAAATTATATACTCGCAACCCGTATCTGGCTTGTTTCACCCCACAAGCTCTCACAATAGCCATTCTCATTGATTTATGCAAAGCAACCAGCTTGTATGCAATTGTCCACTTTTTGAAAGGGAACGCCAAGGGAGTGGCCGTGCAGGGTCGCTCAGAATAACACTTAGGTATTTGCAATTCTATTGCGGAAATTACAGTAACATGGCTGGTAGAAAAACATTTACTTTTACTATTTCGTTTTAAATTTATTTTACCTACTGGCTATTAATGCTAAGTGTCGATACTTGGTACATATCTACTATGTGTAACATTTTTAAAACAATACGTCAACAACAGTCAACATAGTCTATTTGTTGCCAAACGGAATAGAGCTGTTAATAACATGTATTTTTTTTTTGCTTTGTATAAAAATCTTTCCACTTTATCGTTTGATCTGTAGAGAACCAACAAGAGCCTAGAACGTATAACATGGAAAAGTTCGTTCCATGAAAAACTTTACACTTCTCTCACTATCTATCAATGATAATATTTTTTCTAGTTATGTTTCAAAGCATAATTTTTTTTTAATAAATTTCATTCAGTACCTAATTATTTATTAATAAACATACTAACGCCTATACATACATATCTATCTTCTTATATTAATTTCTTCCTACGTTTATAGTTACTTTGATGATAAATGTCAAAGAGTCCGTATTTATTACACCTATTAAAAGGCTCATGAGTCCACCACGTGACCGTAGGTTGTGTGGTTTCAGCAAGAGTATCGATTGAAAAGACACAATTAAACTTAGAGTTAGGTAACTGCGCGCGTTTGAGTCACATGCGTGTGTGTTAGTTGCTTAACCCCACAAAACTTTCATCTCCGGAGACCCTCCGCGCGGGGAGGGCCCTTCTCCCTACGAAGGGAGTAAAAAGTTGTAACTTCACCTCTTTCGCTGTCACCCTCCGATACTAGACCGTGTTTTATTTACTATATAAGTATATTGCCAAACTAAGATAAGTCGGTCTCTTACATGTAATGGAAAATGGACTAGCTCAGAACTTTATGATACCTAGATAAGAGATATAGGATTGTGAATATTTTAAATACTTTATTTAGGTAATTATTTTGTTAAAATAACTGGTAACCCATCAGTACGAAACGATTTTTTAATCGAGTGGCTGAACAACGTTTCAAACTTGTTTCAAAGAAATTTGCAGACATCAATGAGTTAAAAGTGACGTGTCATGAGATGAGAACCATTCGTGACATTGAGCACAAACGTATACAAACCATGTTTACTCCAATGTAAAAGGAAAGGATCCTACGCCTTTCATTAACTCATAGAACCCGAGGCTAGAATTGTGACAAAAAATAAAAGAGTAAGAAAAAGGGTTTATATTACATCGTGCGCATAAGTCTGTCTTACGATGATGCATAGGTACTTGAGTTTGGTAAACCGCGTGCGTACTGTGGCACACACCAAGCAATAAAAAATCCCTTCCCGACATAAAACTTAACGCGTGCTCATCCGACACGCAACAATTGGACGCAACTACGGGGACAAATATTTTTTACAAAAAAAGTGATTTTATTTTTAAAAAATACCTTTCCCCCGTTAAACAGTTTAAAAAAGCCATAATGCGTCCCCGAACGAGCGCGAGCCGGCTGAAGATTTGACGCGCTCGCGCATGTGTTTATAATCGTCCCCTCGGAATTTACAATTTTTTCAAAAAAAATTCAAGCAGTTCAGTACGCAATGGCGATCGATAATAATGCGATCAAAAAAAGAGCGAATTGTTACGTGCACGGAGCGGACAGTGAAGGAATAAAAAAGATTTTGAGTAGACGGTTCCGCACTTTTTCTACGGCAGGGGTCGAACGGCTGGACGTTATGGGCCCAGTATGTATAAGTAAGCTTAACGGTTTTTGTCTGACCCCCAATTTACTACACAAGGGACACATCGTACCTTGACATCTTAGCGTGCGTGGAGTTTAATGTAAATGTGGTACAAAAATGGGAATTTAAATGTGTAGCCCTTACGGAAGGCCCTTTGTATAAAATAGCCGTTAATACCGGTTCTTGAATAATTCCCTAATCTTGGAAAAAATTGGCCAAACATATTTTAAAATTTTGGATGCTAACTGTTATATTATGTCGAATTTATTTATACATGAATATAAAATAATACATTATACGATAAGTTAATAAATTCTTCCACCCATGAATAATTATAATTTATTTGCATTATACCATTACCTGCAAGTTAAACCGAAACAAATTTTGAAATTAAAACGAATTCGCTGTAGGTACACCTCAAGATTAATTATTTTTCACAAAATAAAGAAGCAATTACCTACTCAAGTAACTAAAAAAAAAACAAAGGTACGAAAATTATATTTAAATAGTTTTCATGAAATTTGTAATTTACGTGACTATCTAAATAAAATAGAAAACTTAATAAAATCTACATTAGGAATAGGCAGGAGATAAAAAAAATTTAGTAATTCCTAGAATAAGCTTGATATATCTTATCGGTTTATCTGCAAAAAATGTTGCGTCGCACAGGAAATTAACATGATCCGAGTTTTCCTCTGGGTACAGGGCTGAGATATCGGCAATAAATAAAATTGCCAAAAAGCAGCGGCGGGCGACCAGTGGGCGGAAACGGAGTAAAAAACCACCAAGAATAGTGACTATTGACCCCTCGCCAAATACTGCTGTGTTTTCCTTAGTAAATTATTATTCCATTAATGCCAAAGATGTTAGTAGATAGGTAGATGATTTGATATTTTATCTAAAAGTTACCTTATTACATTAATAATCCTTACCAAAATTTATCAATTGCATAATAGAAAACACTACGAATCGAGAACCTTCCGTCGTTTAAATAATGTTGATAAAAAACAAGATACCTAATCTTTCTAAACATTATTGTATTGTTAACATTTGCACAAGTGAAACTTTAATACATAATATCTACTAAGTTTGGATTTCCTCGAAACATTTTGTTATACTAAAACTACCTACATATTACGCTGCAAAACAATATTATTCCAAAACACATTGTTGATGTACAGTCCACGCAATGGCAGTCCAATCTTAACGAGATATGTTTAGTTTAGGGCGCGGGTTAGGGTCAGACGCGTGGTCGCCGGGAGATAGCAAGGGAGACGTGAGTTGCACGACTCTACATGAAACGCATTTACATCAAAGCCTCGTTACCCGCCTCCACCAGTCGCCGAGTCATCGACAATCCACAACTATCAAAAACCCTCAAAAACCAATGTCAAAAGAAATGCCTACCTACTATTTTTAAGAAAAGAAATCATAAGTTGTGCAAATACCTAGAGCTTTTATAAAAAAAATCATTTATTGGAACGTTCAAAGCAACCTTCTCAGAACCATTATTTTTATGAACCTTACAAAGTTTAAAATCTGCAACATCTGTTTAGATCGTAAAATAAGTACAGGTAGCTGATTATAATTAAAAAATACTCCGGTCTGTGCGTGGACCGTGGTAGGTACTTTCAGTAAAGATAATATTCCATTTATTATGAAGTAGGTAAGTATTCTATAAATAATATCTATATGTGAACGGAAAGTTTTCTATGAATAGGGAGCTTATGAGTGTATATAGTTGAGGGTGAGGAGTGAGGCGAGTTATTCGACGTAACCCTTTAATGCGGCAGTGTGGGGCAGGGCGGGGCCGCGGAAGGGTTACCGCCCGGTCGGGGCGGCAACAACCCCGCGCCCGACGCACTTTTACGACGAGCTTTTTTATCGTGCGTGCTGTCGTTTTTCCTTTTCTATTTTTTATGTTTATTTCCCCGACATCATAAATTATGTTTGAAAGAAGGGAACTCTCGGACGTTCTCGGCGACAGGAACCAGGGTGAGCACGAGTGAGTTTTCTGTTTTGTTTTTTATGGTCTCTCATGCGTTGTCGAAGGGCTGCAGCGTTGCCACGGCAACTGCATCGCATTAGGCGGAGGAGGGTCGCTTACCACTACCGTACGGTAACCTGATTGCTGATACAGTATAAATAAACAAGAATATTTGTTGTTGTAACGCGATCTGCACTGGCAAACATGCTTGTCTATATTCATTCGAGCTTTGTTTGTAGACAAACTGGCAAGATGGACGCTCTATCGCACATGTTTGCTCACACTCACTGGACCGTGGAGCGTGTAATTTTATCTGACAATATTTCGCTTTCTTATTTTGTGTATAATTTTTGATATAAATTATTATTTTTACTATCTCCCACTTTCTTTTTGTAGCATACATACTAAATACCTACCTATACGGTATTAAGGTAGGTAGATACTTAAGTCTATTTCACAATAAACAAATACTTTTGCCCATAAATATAAATTAATGATTATCTTACGTGCAATAGATTGTACCTACTTGTACCTTACTTTTAAATGCTTAATCGTCATTGATTTTTTCTTCGCCACAGTAATTCAAACCTACATTCATAACTATCTTATTTGATTTTTTTTCACTCAGATACGAGAGATAATAATATTATTGTTGGTTTAATTTTTGCTACCATAATAATAGTACCTATAACGACCGCAATATATCCCAACAAAAGTAATTTTGTATCCAGTTAATTGCTCACCCTTGCCCGCGACAAAAAAAGCACACCATATTGCGTCCAGCAGACTAACCACCCGCGAAAGAGAAATTTACGAATAAAGCCGGAATAGTTACACGCTGCATTTAAAATTAAAACCCTTTAGGGCGCCACGCCGACAGACAAAGGGCGAATGGCGAATTGTCGGCAGGTAGCGAATATGCCAGAGTGAGCCCAATAATTACTAAGGGCTTCAGTTTAATAAATGGCTCTTTTTCTAAATTATGAAGGGCCGATCGCGCCATACGGACGTACCTGCCGCAAACCCTTCGCTATTTAATGAGTTAAAACCATTATATCGACAATCGAAATGGAAAATGTGATTGATGTTGGGTATTGCAAGACTTTTTAGTTGCTCGGAAAAAATCTGACCGTGATGTAAAACAGAATACCTACCTATACTTTGGTAATATTTTAGCAAAAATTAATATGTTAAATTTTACCAATAGACAGGTAGGTATATGACATAAAATATTAGGTACTATTAAAGTAGATTGCATTTTATTATATTATAGCCTAACAAATTAAAATTTATAGTTATGATTTTAGATTTATGAATGGATTTGGCATAACGAATTTCTTAGTTTAAGCGTAGGTACGTAACAGGTAGCTAAAATATTTCAGTCTTATAACATTAAATATGGATAAAGGGAACCAAAGGAAACTCTTATACTTATAAAAAGAACCGTACTTAGAACTTAGAAATAAAAATTACATCTTCAGGTGGTTCGCTTTTCATAGCAAAGGCCAAAGACCAAAACAAAAACGAATGCAATGCACCTTTGATATAATACCTACCTTCTCATCTATGGGTAGATACCTACCTACACTATAAATAGGTATTTATAGGTATATAATTCACAAGTATTTTACGTTATTCAATCAAGTTGTATTATTATACGAGTATAAATAAAGTCCTGATGTATCGACTAGCTTTAGTTTAATATCGAAACTTAGGTAGAGTAGCAAAAAATATTGTAAAGAAGCTTTGTTTGGAAGTTTAGTAAATAACAGTATCAATAAAATGAAAGGGTAAAAATGTGACAACAAACACCCTTTGCCCAGAGGCAATGATCTGAATCATAATGATTTGTAATTCGGTGTTTTCGCTGTTAAAATCGCATTTCCTGAAGGCAACATTTAGCAGAGTCATCGAGGCGCACACGAGGACCTACGCCTGATGCCATCACAAAGAATATCACAAACAATACCTTCCGACTATTTAAAACGAATCCCTTGGCGACTCCTACACATCTAACAAAATTTGACATGGTCCAATTTATAAGCGCGGACATATAGAACAGAAATGTACGTATACCAAACACAAAAATGTGTCTCGTTACTTCTATAGGTATTTTAGACTTAATAGATAATACTATTTTAGATTAGTAGGTAGGTACCTTCGTCAGTTATTTTAGTTCAGTGGTTTATTGAAAACTAGGTACTTTCTTTTATAAAGATAAAACATGATTTTGCTTACCAACGGGAAATGTTACCTAGGTAGGTATCAATTATACAACAGACAAAAACAACAACCTACACTAAATATTATAATCAAACAGTATTTTGATAGAGATTCTTATAGCATAGGTTTCATGAAAGCAAAGTACATATTCATCTCTTCCCGCTAATATTTCTCACGTGTACCACAACATGATAACAAACAGTAGTTTAACGAGTGTCTCTGATCTAAAGTAACACACTCAACCGTAAAAATACCGCCGCTAATCCTTTACCGAGACAAGCCTTTCACAAGCGATAGCCTAGAAATATTTGTTAAATATTTTGGCGGATGGTACATTGAATCCATTGAACGAATCCATTACAAGACCGGTAATCTTCGAGAGAGCAGGAAGAGTTCAAAAAATATAGGTAGAGATATTAAATTTTGATTCATTGTTAGTTAAGTACCATACTAAACGATTTATAAAAATAAAAACAATTTATGTAATATGTACATATGTACAAGGATTTCGTTTGATTTAAATATGTGTTTAAGGATTTACCTAAAGTGAACGAAAAATATTATGTTTTCTGCCCTTCACCCGGGATATAAAGATTTGCCTATGTCGCTCTGAATATTTTAGATGTCTGTTAAAAAAAAATTCCATGATCGTACCTATGAGGATTATCTTCCAAAGTTAGAAACTTTCCCTTATTGTAATATGTATTAGTTTTCGTATTGTATTATTTCACTTTGGGCAATATAGAATTCTACATCTGTGCATTATCGTTGAACCTACATAACTAAAATTATATTGGTAGGTAGGTACTACTGTTCTAAACCAGTAAAAATCTCTTATCTATATATACCTATATACCCATTACCTTCACATATCGTGATCTAATAAAACTTTGGGTAGGTATTTCGTGCGATTTCTTAACAATAATTTTCGTTCAATGGCCTGGTTTAGTCAGTACTCTTGAATAAATTGGTGACCAACACAAGGGATCTGGACACAAATGCCGATCATTAATACACGTCACGTAGAGACTACTAGATACATTTGAACTAAGATCACATCATTAATATTGAGTAGTGCTTGTAGGCGGTACCGGCAAAAAAGGATAAATTTCATGCAGAGGTGCTTTCGCCTTTCACCCGTTACGAGCTCAACTGTTTGACGAAAATGTCGTCTCGTACGCGAAATAAAAGATTCTATTCTTCAGTAAGCAAATACAGTCGGAATCATTAATATACCTGTGACAGTAATGATATCGGTTTTGTTACAATTCTTTTACAGGAAAATTTTACGCTTGTCGGAACGTTTAACATATTTAGGCTATCTCCCCTGAAGTCTTATTTAATTAATTGAGTAATATTATATCCCTACAAAAAATCATTATACCTATCCTATATTAATAATAATATCTACTTTTTACAATCTCTCATATTATATTAAAATCCTTAGATACTTAGGTCCGGTAGCTACAAATCGAAAAATGTAATTAGTTGTAGACATTTGGAATTCCACAGTTATAACTGTGGTTATAAATAGCCGATAAGGTATTTCCACCGCAATAATTCTTTTGTTTGTTATGACATCCCTTTCCTATAAGCCAAAATCCTTACAAACCCTTTGCAAAACTAAACATACCTAGGTTGTTAACTACCTACACATTAGACATTAGATAATATTTTGTGTCACATGCGGTGAAACATATAATATACAAATCAACAAAATTTGGTAATATTCTTTAATGCCTGGATATAATTTTTTGCTCGCTATATTATCCTTTCGCATGCATATGTCGTGGCCATATCGTAGATTTGCTCATTTCATGAAATGGCCAATTTAGTTTGGCCAGATCGTTAAATCGTCAACGTTTCACGATTGGGTCATCCACATTTGGCCAGATCGTCGATCTGGCCAAACGTGGATGGCCATTTCACGAAATGCGACCATTTTTGTTTCTTTTTTAAAAAGCGATTCGCTTCTGGCACGGCGTTGTTTATTAAAGTCTAACCTAACCTAACCTAACTGTTTTCTATTGAAAAAACCATTCGCTTCTGGTATTCGCCGGCGCTACCGCGGCACTAACTTAAATTACAATAAACAAGTTCTTAAAATATTCTGAATTTTTTAATGTTTTATGGACTCTCTAAGATATTTTATACGATCTGGCCAAATGTCGATGACCAAATCGTGAAACGTTGACGATTTAACGATCTGATCAAACTATGTTGGCCATTTCATGAAATGAGCAAATCTACGATATGGCCACGACACATATACAACACAATGAGGCACTAGGCAGTAGTCGGCCGGTCAACCCATTAGCTGGCGTGGCTGGCACGGCTCTGCGGGAGCTCATGATCACTTTGCTCATGTTAATTTATGTGCTTTGTTGCTTTGTCCACTCCACAATGGACACATTTTATTACATTCGGCTGCCGGACACCCAGATTAAAATCGACGTTAGTTTTGCCTTTCTCTGGTTTTGTGCAAGGATACAATGATCTAACTCTTACACCTGGCATTAATGGATTTAAAGTTATGGGCCAGCGAAAAAATCACATAAATATTGCTTCTGTCAATCTATTGTACAAAATAAGCACAAAAGGGTTGATTTAATGGTAAAATTGTGCTTTTGGACGCTATGGGAAAAAATTATTGATAACTATTTTGCCGTATAATAAAACACGTAGAACTTACAATAATTTATTATTTATCAATACTGGGGCCTATAAATTAAAAGATTTATAAACATAGCTTTAATTAATAATATTTTCTTATACCTCATAGAAGTTACTAATGCCCATTCTGTTTCCTGGCCAGTTCACCATGTACTCGCACGCGATACACGCAAGTGTACACAGAGTGTCCCCAGTTAGAGAATATCCTCAAACGAACTAAATTATACGGCTTAGCAGAAGGAGCTTGTACTTCAAAAAACTGTATGGGTTTTCCTTCTTTGTCATATTCGAACGATCCAAAATCATGTGGATACGGATCATTACGGAACTCCAAGCCTTCAAGTTGAAATAAGCGAGGTGCTGAAGAAATCTCTCTATAAATAATTCAAATTAAAAGTTTTAAACGCAAATGTACATATAGTGCCTGTTTGTAAACAAGTTATTTTATGTCCTGATATTTATTTACAACTAGCTTTCCACCCGCGGCATCGCCCGCGCAGTCAAAGAAGAACCCGCATAGTTCCCGTTCCCGTGGATTTCCGGGTTAAAACCTATCCTATGTACCAGGGTAAAAAGTAGCCTATGTCCTTTCTCGGGTATCAAAATATCTCTATACCAAATTTCATGCAAATTGGTTCAGTAGTTAAGGCGTGATTGAGTAACAGACAGACAGACAGAGTTTCTTTCGCATTTATAATATTAAGTATGGATTTGATACGCCGGGTAGGTAGGTACATATAAGTAGATTTTGGAATTAACTCGCTATTTGAAATAATGTATTTGCCTACTGCAGTTTAAATGCTCTATCTAAGTACCTTATTGTACCTATCTAGGTATATCTATAACGTACTTAGTTGGCGATATGTGAGGCGGTATGTGCTCCAAGCTGACTCCAGTTACATGTACATTGTCGAGTAAACGTATTGTTACTTCTCCTTTAGATCCTCTAAAGGCCCAACATTCGCCAGGCAATGTACCAGGTCGAATAATAGCAGTGGCGCCCAGGCATTCGCGACAGAACATGGCGGAAAGGACATGTAAAGCCCAGCTCACTGGCGACTCATATATAAGATGCTCTACAGTGTTGCCTGTATCCACAATCTTAGCACCCGCAGATTCTAATGCAAAGTCTGCGATCTAAAATAAATTTGATTATTTTACCTTCATCTGCAGTATGTGACTTCTTAATTAGACTTTTACGTTCACGTTACCACGTAGATTAAAATAATATAAGATACATATTTGTTATTTTTTTTATAATTGGTCCCACAATTACCTGTCTATCATAATCATGTACATCTACAGCATGTCTCTGATACCGAGAAGGTTCGAGCGCTTCCTTAGCACGGCCCGCTGCAGCGGCAACCGCGGGAAGCGCTGTCGATATGCGTTCCATTTCTGTTTGCAATCGCTCATGCTTACGATTTATCTGTTTAGTGGTCGGTTAAACATTTGAAATGGTATGGTAAAATGACATTGTTTAAAAAATAAAGAATAGATAATCTAATCTGCACTAGATGGATAGAATCCTGCGTCTTTCGCTTTGGTGGTTGGGGTTGTGGGTTGAATACCCGCGTTGTGCTTTTTTATCGTGTAAATTTTTGTAAGCCGTGCTAAAACCACTCAAATTGTATGGCTGCGGATACATACCTCTGTAAGTCCGTGTGATAACTGCGTTATAACATATTTTATATCTGAAAAGTCACCCTCAATATTTTCTGGAGTTCCCCACAAATATGAGTAAACTTGCAAGCCAAGCAGCAAGGACAAAACTACACAGACGAACGATTTAAATACATTCCGAAAACAACCTTCCTGTTCGTACTCGTAATCCATTTTAACAAAAAATACGTCGTTATTTTGATATTGCTTTCCTGTATGTGCTGATTTCTTTTAAAGTTTCCTTTACTAACGTTCCCGTAACGTTCCGCTCGTATTATCGTCCAAATATCGGCTTACAGTTTGAAGATGCATAATATTTATCGATATGACAGAAGTCAATATTCCTCTAAAATCTGCCATGACAATATGACCGTCACTCAAGGGAAATTGAGTAGAATAAACTTTATATGGAGTTTGTATTATTATATCAATTCAACTGCAACTTCACTTGCAACTGTTATAAGTTGGTTACAAGAGTATAATGTTATGTTCCTCCCTTGGTTCCTCCACACGCGACCTATTTTCTTTTGCTAAACCTTCAGATCATTTATTTAGTAAAATATAAACTAACGATAAGATTTCCCTTCAAATTGATTATCATGAAAAAATTATCTTACTTAGAATGTGTTAAACTATACTAAGACTACTAACTATATAGAAGTGTTAAACTCTTAGAATGTGTTAATAGGAACTGCCACATAATAGAAAATTTAAGTATTATTAATTAGAATTAAATGACGATGACAGAAAAATAAAATGGAAGGTAGTAGGATTGGTAGTCGGTATCATAAATATACAATATATATTAACTTCCAATACTTTATTTTCAGTTGTAAAGAAAGATTTTCATACAAAATTGTGACAATATTACTTTTTACAAGATTTTTTAAACTTTACTAGAAAATGAATATAATTGCATACTGTGTTGTTTCTAAACCAATGTTCAGATTATTTTTTCTATAGATGGACACACTACTTCCTTTAAAAATGCTTTCATTGACTGCGTTTCATAACAATAGATTAAATACTATTTCAAATTTCTTTTTATGATTGATACATACAATTTCATGACGGTTATTGAGTTTTCTCACTCATTTTTTTACCATTAATTCAGTATGTCGCAAGTTTCAATATTATTTTTCTATTATTGTGTAATATTCCCATCGCATTTATTTGCTAAACATAGGTGTTATCTGTCATAGTAGCCAGCTAATCATAGAATCAAAGTTGGAAGGAAGGAGAAAAAAAATGTAACCTACATTTTTTTTATGAATACAAAATACATTTGTGAATTTGCGTATTATTAATAATACGCATCTTAATCCATCAGGCCCCGGAATCACAGACACAATAGAAAATCTATTGTGTCGTGACCCGATCGGGCCGTTCGGGGCTCAATGGGTTAATTATATAAAGTATGTTTCATAGTTTTCAAAGTTTCATAAATTAAAAAATAAAAACCAATCTGACATTACTATATCAAAACATTTTGACACTGACAGCTGTCAATCTACAACAGATAACAAAAATTTCAAACTAATCAACGCTTCAAAACCGCAACACTAATTTGTTCGAAATTCAAACACCTATGTTTAGCTATGGCGTGCGCTCTCAGGGTTTCGGCAGCTGCTGCGCGGCGTACTCGATCTGCGCGGTGGCGACGGACTTCATCGCCTCGTGCGCCTGGTGCACGTTCGCGCGCCACGCGAGCAGCACGTCGCGCAGTTGGCACCACTGCGCGCGCCCGAACGTGCGGTGCATCGTGCTCGATACGCGCACTAAACGCTGAGCTTGGTTCACGCGCGCGCGGACTAGACGCGTTTTTAGTACTGGAATTAAAAACATACATTTTCATATTTTTTTTTTCTCAATATGATCTATGCCAATAATAAATTTAAAATGTCGATTTGAAATAATAAAATAACCACTTTTTACTAAATGCGGTACATATACCAATATAGCGTTTTTTTTTTTACAATTTTTGTCTATCTGTTTATTCCAGCTGGTAGCCAATCTGGAACTACTAGACTGATTTTAACGAGACTTTTACTGACAGTCAGCTTATGTAATAACTAATAAGGAGTAACTTAGATTTTACTTTTATACTATTTCTACTTGAATATCAGTATTAAAAGGAAAAACTTGTTTATAAATATTGAGCATTATGATAATTATCATAAAATGATCATTAAATAAGCATATCTTTCGTAGCGTTCTTAAATAATCATATTTAAGAATTTACCTTCAATAATAAAAGCTTCAACATCTTTCTCTTCAATCTGAAGTTCGGATGTAATCTCATCAAATGACAGTTCAGGATTTGATTCAGCCATTTGCATGAATGTTAATATCCTCATTTTCTTAATATTCTGTTCATGGTTTAGACCTGAAAAAAAAAAACCAAAATGACATTTATAATAGACAGTAGTATAGGAGGGTATCTGAACAATAAATTACTCAAGTAATTTATAAATGTCGTAATTTGTTTTGTTTAATGAAAACTTTAGGGACGGGAGTGATTTCTATTTCCTAAAATAAAATCCTATTTACTAACTGAATAAATAAAACAATTTATATGTTACCTTGGGAATGAACAAACTCTTTATGGTTTTCATAGAACTTTTGATAGCTGGATAGTTTTTCCGATACAAATATTGTTAATAAGTCGTGAATAACCTCTCCTTCAAGGAAACGCACTGGTTTCAGTTCCAGAAGGGGGTCCAAGAGGAATGACGTGGGGTCAGCTAATGCTGTGACAATACATTTAATGGCATCTTCTCTAGCGTATGAGGCATTCTCATCTGTGTACGTGCCTAGTAACTCAATCATCACTTTTGACGCGAGTTCACTGAAAATAAGACCATAAAATATATAAAGAAATTAGTAATGCATACTGAAATGCTATAATGTAATCTTTATGGAATAAATTAGTTTAAAACTCTTCAAGACACAAATGCAATTTACATTCAAGATAATAAGAAATAATCATATGTATTGATGTAATTTCACTTATTTCGATGACATTTTAATTATTTTGAAATAAAAAATTGCGTATGGCACCTATTTAACAACGCAAAAAAACGTCTTGCAATAAAAAATTTATGTCTGATGGATCTATCTAAAGGCAAAAGATTAAAAATTACGCATTAATAAATAACTTTAAAGTTAAGTATATTTTCCTGTGCGCACTAATAAACGCAACCACTACCGCCAGCCAGACAGCCCGGACTCTAACCGAAATAGCAAGAGAAACAGTATATCAAAAACCCAAGTATACTAAAATGACTTTTTTTAAAACGTTACTAGCTCCTGTACCATAATAGCATAAAACAAAATAAATACTACATATTTTGCAACAAAAAGCCTAATAGGACACTATATTCCTATGAAAAGAAAAGTTGTAATTTATGAGCATTATAATGATAAATATATTAATAATAAAATTAATATAAATACCTGTTTTGGTCCTTCAAAACTTGATGTAGCAGCCTATATAACTTCTGCATCTGTTCATTAGACGGAGGGCAGCTCGCAAACTCTTTCTTCAGTTGTTCCACACTCTTGAACACATCTCCGACTGCACCAACCCGTGCCGCCAGTTCAATCACATGGTAGTACACGTGGTACCTTAGGGGAGAGTTGGGCTCCAGATTGTTATATAGACGCCATAATCTGAAATAATACATTTATCTTTTTTATATATAACTGTTTTCTCGCTAAATATGAATTATCCAAATTAAAAATTATAAAACTTATTTTCTGAAAGATTATGATCATAGGGCAAGTTTAAAAAGATTAAAATTTAAATTTAATATTAATGAATATAAAATTGTATCTTTAACATTTGATAGTACACCTGAACCTGTCCATTCAATAATGTACTTAATAAACTAGACTATACTATAAACTTACGATTGTAATGCCACCAAGCCAAGTTTGGGTCCAGGAGCTTTACCCAATCGTTGACTAAATGCTACAATCAGGTTCTCTCCACGCTCCAATGGAATCTGAAGAATTAATGGTGTTAATTCAAAATTATTTACCCTCATTAGTTCAATAAATAGAGGAAATGGAGACTGAGGAATTAATATAATTAATTTGCTGTTTGATGCAGGTTTTGCTTTCTAAATAAAATTATATTATGTTTACATTAATTTAAAAAAAAATAAATCTCATATTTTATATTTGATACATAATAATAATACTTACAGAAACCATGATGGAGACAATACTGTTTAAAATTGCTTCAATATCGGCCTCATTATTCTCTTTAAAGCACACATCACAGACACCAATAATTTTGTGCAAAT
Organism: Colias behrii; assembly: GCA_029959065.1. Lineage (NCBI taxonomy): Eukaryota > Metazoa > Arthropoda > Insecta > Lepidoptera > Pieridae > Colias > Colias behrii. The sequence continues at coordinate 5,428,651 of JARWMC010000005.1, read as the reverse complement.
CATCTTCAATACCTTTAGGTGACTTCTCCTCAGATATTTCAGCACCGAGACTCTTGAAGTATTTTCTTAATTCCTGAGCCTATCAAACATTAGCGTGATAAATATCAATAAAAACACAATTTGAACAATAATTTATGATTTACTATCTACAAAAACGTTTTGATAACTTAAAATATCTATCTAAATTAAAGAGGTTTAGATCGATACATTTCATTTTAACTACCAATATAAATTCACAGAGTACAAGAATCGAATTTTCAACATATTTACAAGACGACAGCGAGGTTATGTGACTTCATGTGAACTTACTTGATCCTCAAGGGATATATCCATAAACACTGCCGGACCTTGCATCTTGTTCAGTTTATTTACTTCTGTAATGAATTCACTTCAATTCTTCTTCTAAATAAAGTTTAATCAAGTAAATACATGAGTACGTGGGATGCACGACCACAAAAAGAAGCCCAATCGCAATCGGTGACAACAATTGACAAATGCTGTCAATTGTCATTTAAATAGTGATGCCCATGTCTCGCCGTCATACAAAAATCTAAGAAGCTGTTCACACTTCACGCAATATTTCATGATTTAAGAAACTTTCTGAGAATGTTGGCGAATACAATATTATTTAGTATCAATTTTAATATTAATGTTGAACACAAATTTATAACGCATTCAGGATTAGCTCCGATTATTAGGAAAATTACATAAATTATTACTTATTACTTATTAGTGTCCACCGAAGCAGAATTTCCGTAACGCCATGTTTCCTTATTTGTTTATTTAGTTCATTATAAAATAATTGGATAATATGAATTGGTCGCATTCGCCGTTTATTGTGTTAACTACACAAATTCTATTTTGATTCTATTATTTGCTCCCGGGTACAATATCTATAAGTGACGATCTGTGGTGAGGATTCATATAAAATCGTTATAAAATAGTCACGTGCACATCTTGAATGTGGCCACGGAAATGCCTGTGGCTATGTCAATGTCAAATGTCAATTGTCAATATCAATGCGCGAGTTCAAGACTTTGTTTACGAATGTGATAATTAATGTTCAGAAATGTCTGGATTTCATAAAATTGCGGATTCTCATTTGACGATAAATGGAACTAAAGTAAAAAATAATTTACCACTAGTTTCCTCAGGCATTCCATCCTTAGACTACGTAGTAGGTGTGTTCTGGAACTTGCATGAACTAACCTTTGTGGTAAAGACATGTTTTTCAATTAAAATTTTCATTTCCAGGCGGAGGTATACCTGCTGGTGGAATATTCGCAGTAGGTATGTATAGTAGAGACATTTTCTTATTAGGCATATAAATCTCTTAAAATATTCTTACATTCTTTGACTAATAAGAATCTTTATATAAATCTTTCAGAGGAAGATGTTTTGGGAAGTTACAGCCGAGTACTGACAAAGTATTTCCTCGCTGAAGGAGTTGTGTGCAAACATGATTTGTTGGTAGTGTCAGCTGATGAGAATCCAAAGGGAATTGTAAGTTAACACACACAACAAATCCAATAAGAATACAAATATTTAATAGAACAAATGCATATAAGAATATAATAATACTAATCCAATCCAATTAGATAAATTCATCTAGCATACTTTATTATCCTTAATATATAAACCATAGCATTAAACTGTATATTTGTTTTTACTTTAATATCTTAAATATTAATCTCAAATCCCAAATTACATGTGAATGACTATAATTATATGCGCATAAGTTATAATACAATAATTTCTATACATCTGTTATTATATTATACAGGTTAAGGAGTTACCTCAGCCATGTGTGGTTCAAAAAGAAGACAGTATCCCCATCGCTCCTAAAGATGAAATGAAAATTGCATGGAGATATGAAAGTTTAGCAAAGGTGGAGTCCTCGTTTGACAATGAAATAAATTTTGGACATCATTTTGATTTGAGCAGATACATTGATTCTGATAGTATTAAGAACAGCAACATTACATATTGTTATTTAAAACCAGATAAAAATTATCAGGACCATGGTAATTATTGCTTACTTATTTACTTGTAAAGATTAAGTTTTATGATTTAGTTGCAAGTGTTTTCTTTTCCCTTAAAAAGTTTGCTAATCTATATTTAAGATTATTTATTGAATTAAAATTTAAAACCTAACAGCAAAGGATAACCTTTAGGATTGTATTTTCAGAATTGTTTATTGTCTCAAGTAACCATGATATTTTTATGTATAACATAATTATAACTCCACAGGTTTTAAGAATGATCTATATATGCAGCTCCTTGCTAAAATTAAAACAGCATTAAGTAAAGAACAGTACAAACGAAGCAGTAAGGAAAAAAATATTTTGAGAATCTCCATACAATCCCTGGGTTCACCAAACTGGATGGCGATGGATTGTAATGAAGAGCCTTTAGATAATAGTTACGGCCAAGACTTAATTAAATTCATGTACTGTTTGAGACTGCTACTGCAAGACACTAATGCTGTAGTGTTTGTAACAATTCCCGCACATTTATTTGATGTAAGTAGAATACAATGTTAACAATTTGATAAAAAAAATTAAAATAAATAAAATTATGAACAACCAATTACTTATTTATAGTTATATCTCACTCAAAAAGCTCTAATTTCCACGTATTTACCCAAAAAAACAAATTAGCAGATAAAAAATTATAGAAGCAAATCTTTAAAACAACTTTTTATTTCACTCATTTCCAATACAGCACAATTATTATTAACCTAGCAATTTTTATCTTCAATTTTTTTATTGTATTGTATTTCAGGATGATCACATAATGAATAGGCTGCTATATTCAATAGACAATGCAGTCAGGATAGAGTCATTTGCTGGCTCTGACAAAGAGGCTAACCCAGTTTACAATGAATACCATGGCCTGTTCCATCTGACAAAGCTATCAGCTCTGTATTCACTTGTGCCTTTCGTACCTTCGAGCTTAGACCTGGCCTTTAAACTTAAGAGAAAGAAGTTTGTTATTGAAAAGTTGCATTTGCCACCAGGTTAGCACAAAGCATTTAGATTTTTTTTTTTGGATACTGTATTTTTTTTACAAAGGACATAATAATAAGGTCCCTTTTTTATAAATTTTTATATGCATTAATATTTTAACAAATTTACGCGTTTTTCATATTTTGAATATTTTTTTTAAATTATAGTGTATTTTTTTTATTTTTTTAGAACTTCAAGAATCCAGTGAACGTGAACAGGATGACATTACAGCTACCCCACGCACTTGCGGTGGATTTAAAAAGAAAGATATAGATTTTTAAGTTAATAAAACAGCATAATCCAAGATGTAAATAAATGGTCTACAGTCTACACTGTTCAAATGTGTTTAATTTATTCTTCGAATACATTATTACCGCCATAAAGCACAGAGTTGTGTAATTTAGTATGTAAGCATATAAAAAAGTAACTCATGCATTAATTTTAAACGAAAATTCCTTAATTATTAGTCACCCCACCTGACTACCAGAGCGTATCTCCCTTAAACCGGCGCATCTATTCATGGCATATTTGGTCAAAACTCGAAACGGCACACACGTTTATATTTTACTCTAGGTCTAGTGTTTCATATAAATGAAAACAATAGATTTGAATAAAAATGAAAATAAAACAAGTTGCAAGTGCTAATTTGCTCTTTGGGTGTTTCAATAGTATATTTTTTGTGAGTATAAAAACGACGATACCTAATTTTTTTAATAGTGATGGGTACAAATAATATAGGCAGTAATAATTTCTAGGTTTGTGGTTTCGTTCAAGTTGTGGGTGGTTTTTATCTCCTGTGCGATACACGGAGGATTCTTTTGTCGCGTTTGTTGGCGACGCCTGAAGAGGGGCTAGAGGAGCCACCGTTTTATTATGTTGCTCTGGCGTTACTTGTATCCGGTTTGGCCATTTGCGCTCTTGCGTCCCTTGGCGTGTGGGCTACTTGTATGCCGGGCTACATCGTATTAACATTAGTGAGTATTCTATCATAATCACTACATAGTATAAAATAAAGATGCTTCCCGCTGTCTATCTATCCCTATGTGTGCTTAGATCTTTAAAATCAATGCAACGGATTTTGATGCGATTTTTTTTAATAGATAGAGAGGTTCAAGAGGCGGGTCGTTAGTATATTTTGTAAATTGCATTAATTTCATCTTTAGTGAACATAATAAATAATAATGAAAATCAGAGTGTTACAAATGGTAAACAATACAGCGAATAAAATTAAAATATATTCCGAACATAAGAATTCGATGCAATATTTTTATCATCATGTTGAAATAAAATTGTTACATTTAAAAGCTTATTTAAAAGTATATCCTTTATCATTTCCAGTACTTCCTCGTAGTATTAGCGCTACTTCTATGCGAATGCGCCGCGGGTGTGATAGCAGCTATATGGCCCAGGTGCTTCGGCATACAGAACACACGCGGTGGTGCGGTTGGAGCGTTACAAGGGTACTATGGAGTTCCTGACTATGAAGATTTTACCTCCGCTGTGGATCTTGCTCAGACTGAGGTAAAATGGAGTCGGTATTGTAAATAACTTGCATACAAAAAGCCGGATTAAATGCTACAAAACATTAATTCTGCGTATTTGTTAAGTATAGCAGTTTTGGACAATATTTCAGTTAAAATGTTGCGGAATGACGAGTGCCCGTAACTACGACATGTCGGTGTGGCAGCTCCAACGTTTGGGCCCGCGCGGTATGGCCATTCCTCTTAGCTGCTGCGTCCAGAATGATCTAGAAATTTCTTACCTCAACCCAGCTCCTTATAACCAGTCACGTTGCCAGGAAGTCAAGCCTAACGCGCAATTTCGTCATGTACCGGTGAGCCATTTAAATATTTTTACAAAACAACCGTGATTTAATGCTAAATTATATTTCTCATAGAGACAGCCTGGCACCCCCACATAGTTTATTAGTCAGTCTTTTGTGTTTTTTACATACTTACATATTTTTAGTCAATCATCAATCTATTGTTAGCAAGTCAATTGTTAGCAATCGCTTGGGATCTAATATTATTTTCGCTCGCAGTGAAAATACAATAAGATAATTTATTATTTACAGGGATGTTTAATTAAGTTGGAGGATTGGTACCAACAGCAGTATTTCGTGTTCATGCTGGCCTTATTCGTCATCGCCGTATTCAAGTTGGGCATACTTCTCACTACAGTTTTCTCTTGTATAAGACTGAGGAAACGGCGCCAAGAAATTCACATGTACATAAACAGCGGTAAAAGGAATGAGAATATTTACGAACGTAATATGGGTGAAAAAGACGAACCGATCACCACGAAATACGTTCAACCAAACAACTTCTACAGTCCTCGCGTGCGCAACCCCAGGCTTTTCCACACAAAACCGAATGAGATGGTATGAGAATTAGCCACGGAGATAAATTCTTTAGAGAAAAAACTTGATAAATTCTCCGATTTTCTGTACAAGCACCAAGCGGACTCGCTGATGTGGTAATAAATTCAGAAATTGGAATATTCACATACATAATTCAACTTTAGTGCCATAATATTCGTGTTCATATCAAACTCATTCTCATTTTTAATCTTGCTCTCTAAAGGATTTAGCTCCATTGTTCATAATTGTTTTTCGAAAATACTTTTGTTATCATTTATATTAGGATAGAAAATAAAATGCGTATTTTTTTCAATATGTAATATTATTTTTAAAAGAACATTCAAAAATTGGTCCTAAAGTTAAAACATTGTTAACAATGGCTCTGGAATGTTTTTAACATTTACAATTATTGGTTTATTGTTGTATAATAAACAGAGAGCTTTATATCGCCTTGACAAAATCGTTAATAAATACATACATATCCTTAGTTAAGGCAGTTTTAAAATATATGAAAATATAATACATAAATAACTTCATGTAACCAAAAACTCAATAATTAAATTAAAACCAACATCGAGTATTCCAGAATTCCAAAAACCTCACCCTAAATGATACATGAGATCCTTAACAATAACAATAATCTATCTATTTATAATAATTGATACTATATTACCTATTGACCGTTGAGACCGACATCACAGTATAAACTAATAATTACATCTTAGGTACAGGAATGATCTTACGATATACTAAACCCTTAAAAAAATGTACATTTGCACTACAATTAAATATAGATTGGGCCATTCCAAGGCGGATAGAATAATCCCACCAATAACCTGTGCGCGAGAGACGCAAGATTATCGGTAAGACGTCAGTGGCGGTCCAGAAAACAAATAAATTACTATACTGTAGTTAGATGGTAAAATACAAAATTCATCACTAAGTATAAAGTTTCTATAAATGTATTGCCCCGAATCTATTTCGTCATAAATAAATTTATTTCAATGTAAATAAAATTTATTGAATGTCTTTTGTGCTATCTTATTCCTATAAAAGCTATAAGAATAATAAATTTAACAATAAATAGTATACAGTTAAAAAATCTACACTGCGATAAAATGGAAAACTGAAATTTTATGGCATTAATTTCAGCTATTCTGGCTGACTCGAGTTTCACACTACGATAACGTCACCGAAAACTATATTACAATATCTATACAAACGAACGACTCGTGAACAATCGCAAATACTATATTAAAATACTACGAAATTTTACAATAAATAGTCTATAAAACGGAGCGTCATAAAGATTTAGGAAGATCACTACATTAATAAACGTTTACAAGAACATGATTATGAAATCTGGTGATAAATTCCTGTTTAATAACTTTGGTCAATATTTTACATTGGTCACGAATTTATTTTAGTCGGAAACGATGCGATCGTTTCGGTTAGATTTAGAGTATGTCGTTTAGGAAGGAGTTGTCTAGAGAACTGAGCAGTTCTTGTGCGGTGAGGTTGGAGGTGTCGGAGGAGGGCATGTTGTCGAGGAAGTCCAGGTTGAAGTCTGCCGTTTGTCCCGTGAAGGAAGACGTGTGCAGGGAGGGGAAGGAATGGCCTGCGTTACTGTTTTGGCTTTGCATCTGTCCATTTTGTGACATCATAGAGTTCTGTTGCATGGGGTTGTTCTGCGCATGCATGGAAGTGGGCTGGCCTTGCATGGGACCGTTCTGCATGGGATTCCCTTGATGCGCATTACCCATGTTGCCCATCCCCGCTTGCTGCATCGACATACTCTGCGATTGATTCATGTGTATGTTTGTCATCTGAAATTTTAAACAAATATTGTTTGATCGGAGCAACAACAAACATTGTTATTATTGACGATTATTCATACATAGTATTAAATCATCGGAAATAAAATATGTATTAGGTATTTGCTGTTATATAAATATTTTTACATGCTAATTTGGCACAAAAATTGTTACAAATGAACGCTAAAAAATTAATACAACTTTTGTGTGTTCTAAAATATTATTATTTGGATATTTATAAAAACAAAAGTCTAATTACCTGTCCTTGTACACTCATCATTTGATTCTGCTGCATAATAAGATGTGTCATTGGTGACTGTTGCTGATTGGACGCCCTACAAACAAAACATAATATGATAAGTAAATAACACTTCATGCGGTCAAGAGGAAAACTTGGACATGAATCAATTTCGATTAAAGTTTTATGAATGAATTATATGCCCGTTGTTTAGGCATATTTGTATTCGTTTACGCATACAAAATGGGGGTATATTTACATATTTTCGAAGATAAAACTGTGGATTTTAAAAGTTAGATGTTTTGCAGCTGTAATAAGTTACTCAATTTCTATTGCCTTTAGTTACAGATTTTTTGATTTTATTCATTAAGACCAGGCTCGCTAACATACATAATTTCTGGCACTGAGAGACCGGTTAGACCGCTACGGTGCTAGACGCTAACACAGCCGTAATAAAGTTGAATATCGCGTGCGCTCTTTGATCGCGTTCGAGCTCGAAACTAAATCTCGTAAGTCTCAATTCTTATTTCGTTTATAACTAAAGTAATAATTGATCTAGAGAAAAAATATCTTGAACTATTTTTTCTTACTGTTAACATTTATTTTAGACATAAAGTCCAAGTAAATCTTAAAAAAAATGGAAGGGATAAGGATTATTAATCCTTAAAAAAGGCATAATTTTTTAATAAAAAAATGAATCGAGCGAAAATGTTACAATTACGTAACTGTCTTGTTATAAGTTGTTCAGTTTATGAATATTAATGCAAATTCACATAAAATTTAGGAAGCCTCCTCTTAACTACCACTGTTTCGAATACATAGGTAAATAATCTCCGAACTAATGCACCATAGTTGCAATATAAGAAAAATGCAATCAAATATTAATTATAGCTTCGTTTCTCTAAAAATTAACCTATTATAACTCGCCGAACAAAATCGTAAAACCAAGGAGCGCGAAGGTTTTTCTTTCATAATTATTGTTAAAGGGAATTATAAATTTCGCATACAAAATATATTCATCAGATAACGGGACTTGACATTATTAAGGACAAATCTGTATTACAAAATACATAAATTCATACCTCTGTTGTTGTTGCTGCTGTTGTTGTTGTTGATGTTGCATCAACTGTTGCTGTTGTAAACGCGCTTGTTGCATTTGCAACTGTTGTTGCTGAGTCATACTGTTAACCCCGCCCACGTTGCCCATACCACCCATACCGCCCATGTTGAAACCTTCAAATGAATGATAAGAAATTATAATTAATTGAACAGAAATGTTACTAATATAATATTATAAATGTGATACTATCTTTTTTTATGTAGCTAAATTTTACCGGGTACCAGGAAGGCTCTAGCAAGTAGTGCACATCTTTTCTAATATTAGAAAGCTGAAGAGCTTGTAGATAGTCTATATTTTATCAAACATAATTTTACGACCAGTGAGATAAGCTAGTAATTTACCATCTGAATAAGAACATAATTTACCTAGTAATGCACATCTACACTTATTATTTTTCTGCCTATTTAACAAGGAAAGCTATTTAACAACATTCTACAACCAATAGGATCAGAACTCAGCTAGTACATAATCATCTAAATTAGCACGAAGCGGGTATCACGGGAATATAGCTGTTGGTTTTGAGCCATTTGATTTATTTGGCACCAAAACACAAATACAGAAAAGAAAAATAAACAGGTAAAATAAAAATTTAAAATTATAATGATGCCAAAAAGGTCCTCACGTGATCAAAAGTTACACAGAAAGTTTCTGACCACGGGTTTTCAGCCACGACCGTTAAATCACACACACACACACACACACACACACAAACTTTTACACACGTTATAATGCTGGCACTGTCTTAAGGAGTGGAAAGCGTCGATCGACTATAGCACAGGTCTAGTACCTAGTTTAGTCGATCGTCGCGTCGTGTCTTTTTATTGTGTAACTATTTATAATGTGTGTATAAATAAACGTTTTTTCATTTCATTTTTCAATCACTCACCCTGATGATGGTGCGGGAACTGCTGCCTCGCGCTCTGCTGCTGTATGAGCACGTGGCGCCAGTCGGGCGGGTAGTGGCGCGCGTGCGGCGCGAAGGCGCGCGGCGCCGGCCGGCGGGCCGCCGTCACGAACCGCGCCTTGTACTCCGGCGGCGGCGGGCGCATCTGTTGCTGTTGCGCGCGCAACATCTGCTGTTGTTGCTGTTGCAACATTTTCGCTTGTTGCTCGCGCGATATGCCCGCTGCTGTTATGCCTGTAAATGGGAGTGTATTGTTAATGTTGTACTAGATAGGAAGACGAGATTGTGTACTTATTGCATTTTATTAACAGAAGATTAGGTGAATTTGGATTGGCAAGGCAAAACAATGTACTAGTCTACTTGATAAGTTGAAAATGGCGTAAAATAGAGATAAGTCAAAAAATTGCAAAAGTTATAAACAAATTAAGTTGCAAAAAAAAGGTATTTCGTTTATTGTTAATAACTCCGAAATTATTAACATTTCAGAAATTTTGAAAAAAGATTCTTAAAGAGGAGGAAATTTCCAACGAAAATCTCAAGCCGCGCGCGCAAACTTAAAATGCCGCGCGGAGGCCTATTTTCAGCGTTAAATTAAAATTATAAATAATGGAGATAGAATTCCGGGAGTCGGGAGATTTTCGTTGGAAATTTCCTCCTCTTTAAGAATCTTTTTTCAAAATTTCTTTTTCAACTTCTTTTTCAACTTATCAAGTAGACTATACGGTTTTAACGTTGACTTATGTGAGATATTGTGTAACTTGCACTTTGCAATTTAAAAAATGTGGTTTTCAGTTTTATTGTAAAGTCCACTTCCAAATAATAAATAAGTCTTCATATTTCTATTACGACAACATTTTTTATTTTCAAATATTACAGCAAATGTTTGAACGGAGTAATCAATAAGTATGATGTAAGATTTCTATTGAATATAAACTATAGCATCGTGTAACAACAAATTATGTAACTTTGCGACTACAGAGAACTCTAATTCTGTATGTATTAAGTGTCGGCAATGGAAATAAATATGTATATATAATCGAAACTGAATAATTAATATTTTGTAATAAATTATGTTTGCTTACCAAAGCTAATGTAAACAACTAAACAGGTAGTTCACAAATATTAATGGATGAGCCTAGTGTCGGTTTATTATACACTGAATTGACAACATTTCAAAATTTTAAGCTACTTATTTTTTATTTTAATGAAAACTAGATAAAAAATTATGATACATGTATTTTTTGTTTTTTCTAAATATGGAAGTTTTCATTCATCTTTTTGAGTTTTAAAATCATCTCATTCTAAAATGTCGTAAGCGCCAAATGACGTCATACATACGGAGGAATACATTTTTTCCTTTGCCACATACTTAATTTAAATTAAAAAAAAATCTTGACAGTTGACATTTTGGCACATTTGTCACTTTGATTCGTCAAGCTTTGTAAATATTGTTATTTGTTATTTGCTGATCCAAATTTTAAACAAAAGAAACTTATTCACAAGTACTGATGATGATGACTTTATCCAGGATTTGATAAGGAGTGCTGAAAATTTCTGGGAAACAAATATACTATCCCAAAAACGTTGGAAAGTGTTAAATAAATACAACTTTTAGTAAGTAAACAAAGTCTTTTATTTCAAGAAAATTATGAAAACTATAGGCACTATTTGTATAATATAAATGAATTGGTCCAACTCCAATCAAACAAACATCACGCTAATGAGATTAAAATATTAGAAAACCAAAACACAATAACACGAATAAAAAGTTTGTTTACATGAATAATTCACAAAAATGACATTAATATGAAATTTGACACATGCCATACCCTGTAAATGTCAGTGATAGTTTTTTTTGCTGTGTTTTTTTTAACTTTTTTTAAATTAGGCTAAGGCGCATTTTTATTCCTCCGTATGTATGACGTCATCATCACATTTATCGTTTCTATTTAATTTCTCTTAGGGCCGATTTTTCAATGCCCAGATAAACAGCTAGATAGACTTTATTCTTCAGTTAACAAAATATTTAATTTTTCAATAGACGAATAGGACTTATCTATCGAATAACTACGTTATTTGAGGAATAAATCTATTTGCCGCTCCAACGGCCAGATAGCGCGCTATTCGACGGTTAGGCGTTTGAGTTGACAACTGACGCGTCAAATTTGGGATATTTTCGTATGTCATAACATAGAGCGTAGAATTATTAACAACTAGCAGTCCGCCCCGGCTTCGCCCGTGGTACATATTTACGTTTTCTCTACGTAAGAACCATCCTCGTACTTCAAGGAATATAATAAAAAAAGAATTAACGAAATCGGTTCAGCCGTTCTCAAGTTATGCGCTTACCAACACATTTTGGGATTCATTTTTATATTTTAACAATTAAACCTCTTTCTATATAATTATTATCAATTAAAATCATATTGAAATTGATGTTTTTGATAGTACTGATGTCCATGCCATTGAAAATTTGCCGAACGCTGCCTTTAAGTATGTCGTTTCCATCGTAAAATATATAAATTGAAACACAAATTTAACCAAACTCTTTACTCGAATCAAAACAACAATCAACAATCATAGAAGACAAGAGCAATACAAGACAAACTTAAAATGCACTCCTAACGTGAGTCATAATGACGGTTGTTGACAAATTGCAAAAGTTGACTCTATCCCGCTCTAACCTGACTAATTTAATATGTTTGTTTCGCCACTCCGAGAGCAGAGCTGCCAATATGGAAATATTTGGTCAGATAGTTATTCATCAAATAAATCACGATTGAAAAATAGTCGAGCCGTTATGAGTTAGATAAATAATTGAATAATTCTATTCGAGGGGTAGTTATTAGACTGTTTATCTCGGGATTGAAAAATCGGCCCTTAAAATATGCGATTAAAAAATGAAATAATTTTTTTTTTTGTAATCGCAAGAGCAAAATAAAGAAACGGTTTTTTTCTTTCATGGTCTTATAAAAAATGAAATGTTGTCAATTATTGAAACTACAATTACCTACGTTATTGAATATCTGTTAAAATGTATCCGCCAAATATACGTAAAATATTTCTCGTCTCTCAATTTGAAATTAAATTGGTTCGCCTCATATACTGCGTCTAACGCGACCTCAATATTCGCAATACAATTTCGATTCCTAGCAATTGACGCATAGGTAATTTTCAGAAAAGTAGGTTAAAGCTAATTGATTTATAATTAGTTATATTGTAACTTATTCATGATATGTTCATTATTCTAGTAACACTGATTACTACAACAGGTACAACTGCATACTTTATCATTAAAATATTTCCTACTATGTATTTATTTGTGGTTTAAACGTAGATACATATTTGCAAATATAGTTATTCGAAATACAGATTAAGTTTTCCGAAGTTTATTATTTTAATATTTATAACTTAGAATATAGATTAGGTAACTACTAGTATTTTAACCAATATTCGAGACCTGCCATAAACTAATAAATACTAGCCAGGTTAATAATGATCATTGACCTATTATTTGTTAAACATAAACACTACATTGTTTTAAATAATATTGGCAAGTATTATAGTCATAATCAACGCGAAACAGTGGACAATAAAATATTTTAACGTGATAAGTGTATTACGTATGGGTTTTTGTGCGATTAACATTATATCATCTCGAGGGACATAGTCATTTAATATACAGATGGTATGAATTTGTTTTATACATTTACTAAATTTAGGTAATTCAGATAATAATTATCCTCAAACTTGTATTTGTTAGAAAAACCCCATGTTATATCAACACCTAATCGTTGCTGTCATTTGTTTATTTTATATTCTGGAATTTTTACTTTAATTTATTATTTAATCGAGGATAATTTTGAAACACCACACCCATGAAAATAACGATACATATTTAAATAATATTTCTTGGTTGCTCTCTGCTCTCTCAAGTAATCAATTTTCACTAGTTGCAGGTGATGATATCTGATAAACCTATTTAAGGGAACAAGTCGCGAATATACCATAAAGTTAAATTATTATTTAGTTCCAGTTGGAAGTAAGGGACATCATGCGTCAACTCTACGCATTTGCATGACGATAATGACGCAAGTTCTATTACATAGGTACGCCTTTAACTTTCGTTATTTAACTGCTGAATAAGTGAACTAAAGATTCCCTTATTTGTTGCATTATTATGAAATAAATCACAATTTGAAAATCAATTCTATCAATACAAATTTATATCCGTGCAGGTAAGCTTTAAGTCTTCTGTTTCCTGCCAGAACATCTCAAGTGCAGACTAACAACGCTTTAATAATCCCTAAATAATAGTTTAATAATAAATTTTAAAACAAAAATTGAATTATAGGATTCTTACCCAAAGGCGGTTGTGGTCCCGGCGCAGTCTGCTGCGTGGGTCCCGCGGGCCGAGCTCGCATGCCCTGCGAGAAGTTCATACTCTGCGACTGAGACACGCTGTACGAATCGCAACCACCACCTAGAAAATAATTAATATAGTTAATAAAAACACACTAAAACTTATGAAATTATTGTATTGTCACCGATCGTTGATAAGTGTGCAAAGTTTAAATCTGTCCATTTACAGTGGATCAAAATCGAGTCTATCGGTTACACACAAACATACAGATGAAGATTATAAAAGTGTGTTAAAAAAAAGGTTTATACATTACGAGTTTAGACGAATAAAACTCAAAATCGATGGGTTCATTACATCTTTGAGCTCCATCACCGGATCAGCTCGATGGTACCATATTATCTATTGTATTGTACATATCTACGTATGAAATTAGTAAAGGAGACTTCCTCATCATCATAAATGAATAGAAAGTAGGGGGAAAAAGATTCTTAAATATTAACTTTGTCACAGCTCGATCTAATAAACTTGTTAATATATTTGCCAATAAAACAAAATCATTTAAAGTCGACCACAAGAAGGAAGTTAAGCTAGTCATGTAACAGGTTTAGTGAAATGAAATCTAATAGCTGTACGTCGGTACAGAGCTAGGTACACATATCTAGATTTTTTATCATTTTATTAATGATACAGTTATTTTTCTTTTTTTAGGAGTTACAAACATATCTGAAATGTTTTTCTGATGAATTTAGTAATTTTTTACTTAATGTGTATATAAATAGAATCAAATATACAGTTAACTTTATTTTTTTACGAATATATTTAGAATATTTTTTGTCGAATAATGTAAATTGAGTGTATGTAGATAATATAATAATGTATGGAATTTACATAGTCATACATTGTAGTGACGCGAACTTGAATAGTCTTGTATTCAAGGCTAGACAAGTTATCTAGCTACGTTATAAATTCAGCCTAATAATTATTACAATTACCTGTTTATATTAAAATCCTTGTAACATTTTTACGCTAATATTATGAGGAAAATACTTTTGATTTTTTTAATATAAATACTTATTTGAGCGATTTCGCAAATTCTTTCACATGTAAACACTAACAAGCTAGGTACATTATTTCTAAGTCTCAAAGAACTTTTTCTTAGTTTTATCCCGGTTCAAAACAAGCGAAACCAGAGCGAGTGAGTAATTTATAAAGAACCATCTCTTGAATTAGAAAGTGACAATATTTCTTAGCTCAACTCTTAGATAGTTTTTAGATATTAATTCAAGTCTCGCTATCACTTGATAAAATTATTCATACAAAAATACGTAAACCAATAAATTTTATAGATATAAATTATATACGATAAAATTCATTGGTTTGCTAAAATTTCATTCACACAAAACAATTTGTTTTACGTTAGCATTATTGGAGATTTATGCAATTATACATCACGTCGCACTGACAAACGAGTCTTACCTGCTCCCTTTGCCATAAAAAGGGCAGGATATGAAAGGTTATCGCTTTGAACTTATCGACGATTGGATTAGGGATTCGAAAACGTCCTACAATAAAAATAAAACATTACGAGATTTGGAAATGCAAACGATCGTGTATAAAGTTACGCATAATGTAAAAAGTGATACACAAATAACTAATTAACGTAATTAATAACAAGTATTTATAACAAGTTGGCATGATCACATGATTTCCTTACTACACTTATGTTCCCTATACGTACGCTTCCTACAAATTAGAAAACGTGATTTGTTTATATTTTTCGAATTACACTATTTCCATATTTATATTAAACCTATAATTAAGTTAATTAGTATTAAATTTATTATTTATCGATCTTTATCTTATCAATGAATATAAAATAATATAATTGTGAATAAACTGCACTACAATAATGAGCTTAAGTATTGAATTTCATTTTAATATAATATAAATACCAGGAAATGTTCAAAAACGCAAAAGCATAGAAAGAGTATCCCAAAAAAGTTTTATCAAACTACCCGCTATTTATGATATACTACAATCTCCCGCTAAATCGGTGGTCTTGCGCTGAAAACCATTCAAATGTACAAAATTAATAAGCGTTAGTTATTATTTTATGAATATAGCCAATAAATTTATAGGAATGACAGTAGAGAACTGAAATTACAGTAATTTAGGTAAGTTGTGTTGTGGTTTAATATCATAAAGCGTACCCTTCTTCAGCGGATTGCGCTAGTCGTAAAAGAAAAACCCAAAATATTTCCACGTAAAGAGCAAAAATACTTTTATTATAATCGAAATAAATAGTAAGTCTTTAATATAAAAAAGCTTTTAAAGATTAATTATAATATTTTACCGACCTGGCCACAAGCTCAAGTATAAATGATGCTAATTAAGCGAATTCAAGGAAAAATCATTGTTTTTCATTTACTTAGACATAGGACGTGTCAACATAACAATGTGTAACATCCCCGAAGTGTTCAGCATGGCGCATTCCCGCAGATCGTCAACCTCAGATGTTCTGTCCCCCCTCCCTCATCTGCTGATCATCCACTTTCAACCTTACATAACACTTAACACGTTAGCATAAGGCCGAATATGGCTCATGACATGCCATCTACTAGACACATACCCCTTCGTGCGTTGTACCGGGTGTTATGAAAAATAAACTAAGAATGCGATGTTTTACAATGTAAACCTATAAGTAGCTTGACATCTGAATATATGCGCGACGCATCCATTTATTGTATTGCTTATCCAGTAACAGTGAAGGAAAAGTGCGTAAAAATATGGTAAGAATATTATTTTGTAGAAAATTGTATGTTCTGATGTGTATTGTTTTCTTCAAAACTGGTTTCTCATTCGAGCAGTTAAGCCTGTATGTCGTTATATAATACTAATTTAGCTGTTATTCAAGCAGAGTGTAATTATAAAAATACACTACAATACGTGGCAATTGAAGTAACTGATTTCTAAAACTGTTTAAAATATTCATAAGGACGCGGACGTTACCGAAAAACTGAACTGTAAGGAATTAATTAACAATGCATTATTTATTGAAAGGTTTATTAATAGGTATATTATGTAAAAGAGCCACTGCGTCGATGGACAGGTAAACAAAACAAGTTGCGATTACGTTCAAATGTTTTTGTTGAGACAAAAAACGTTAACAAATTGTTTATCATTAATTTTCAAGTGAGCGCACGGCATTTATTTATTTATTTATTTATAACTCTTTATTGCACAAACTAAAATATGACAAAGATAACATTAATACATAAGAAAGACATAGTTTGTACAAGAGGCGGCCTTATTGCTAAGCAGCAATCTCTACCAGGCAACCTGATGGAAAGGAAATGTATGAAGTTAATGGGATAGTGCAAAAAGAAGAAAAAAAAAACAATAATAATAAATAAATAAAATTATGTAAGTATCAAAGATACCTACTACATAAATACATACTACTACATAATAATACAAATAAATAAAATACATATATACATACATATGCTTCGTAATAAACATATACATACACATATTATAGTACAAACGCAAAAAAAAAGATATATATATATATAAAACAATAGTTGGTGACGTCAGCAAGCAAAACAAATCTATAGTAAGGAAAAGAAGTGGTCTTTAAGCAACAATTTAAAAGAGCAGAGCGTTTGAGCACGTCTAATACTTTCTGGTAAAGCATTCCATAGTTGAATAGCCCGGACAGTGAAAGAATTGTTACAAAATTTAGAATGATGGAAAGGGGTGCTGAGCAATAACAAGTTGGAAGAGCGAAGAGAGAGAGAATTACTAGAGCTTAAATAATCGAAGTTATCTTTTAAGTAAGAAGGAGTCTTAGGGCTAAACAGAACACAGTACAGAAGATGCAGCAGATGAGTATCCCGGCGATAACGTAAAATATGTATAAATAGAATACATATACATACACATATTATAGTACAAACGCAAAAAAAAGATATATATTTATATATATATATATATATAAAACAATAGTTGGTGACGTCAGCAATCAAAACAAATCTATAGTAAGGAAAAGAAGTGGTCTTTAAGCAACAATTTAAAAGAGCAGAGCGTTTGAGCACGTCTAATACTTTCTGGTAAAGCATTCCATAGTTGAATAGCCCGGACAGTGAAAGAATTGTTAAAAAATTTAGAATGATGGAAAGGGGTGCTGAGCAATAACAAGTTGGAAGAGCGAAGAGAGAGAGAATTACTAGAGCTTAAATAATCGAAGTTATCTTTTAAGTAAGAAGGAGTCTTAGGGCTAAACAGAACACAGTACAGAAGATGCAGCAGATGAGTATCCCGGCGATAACGGATAGGAAGCCACTTTAGCCTTTTCCTGTATTCAGAGACATGGTCAAATTTACGAAGTCCGAATATGAATCTGATACAGAAATTTTGGAGCTTCTCAAGGGTGTCAAGTTGATATTCACGAATATCGGGATAGCAGGAGTCTGAAAAATCAAGGAGAGGAAGGAGAAGGGATTGAGCTAAGGCAATTTTGGTTGTGACGGGAAGAAAGTTGCGCAAGCGCCGTAAGGAGAAGGCAGAAGAAAAAACCCTTTTTTGAACTTGCTTTATTTGTTCATCCCAGGAAAAAGTTTGATCCAGAGTTAGACCAAGATTTTTTACCTGAGCACTGTAGGGGATGAGAACACCATCAACGACAACGTTCGGTAAATTGGTCCAGTCAATTTTTGAGACTAATTGCCTGCTTCCGAATATGATAACCTTGGTTTTGATTGGATTTACTGTTAAACCATGACTTTTGCTCCATCTGACTATTGCTGCAAGGTCAGCGTTAACTTGGAAAATCGCTTCAGGTAGTTCAAGAAGTGACGCATGTTTATATAATTGGAAATCGTCCGCATACATATGGTAAGATGACACAATATCCTTGGAAATGGAATTTATAAAAATGGAAAAAAGGAGGGGAGACAAAACGCCACCTTGAGGAACACCGGCAGAAACATTGCACCAAGTTGAAGAAACTTCCTCAATTAGTACACGCTGCCGACGTCCCCCTAAGTAACTTTGTAACCAATCAGTAGCCGAGGAGGATAAGTTAAGAGAGCGCAGCACTGCCAGCAGTACGTCATGATCGACGCTATTAAACGCGTTACTGAAATCAATCAGCGTGAGTATGGTGAGCTTTTTGTTGTCGAAACCTCGTCGGATGTCATCAGTAATTTTAATTAAGGCTGTGGTCGTGCTGTGTGTGTTTAAGGAGAGGGAGAATATGGGCATTTTTCCAATCGCTAGGAAACTTTCCTGTAGAAATGGAAGAATTAAGGATATGGGTGATGACAGGATTAATGATGGGAAGGATTGGCATGATCATGCTTCGACCAATACAGTCACTACCAACAGCCTTCGAGGTGATTGACAACACGCTCTTCTTAACACTGCTCTCGGTGAACTGACGGATTACGAAAGAAGGAGAGCTAGGGAGGGGTAAGGTGTTAAGATAGCTTAGGGTACTAGATTTTAAGGTGGGAAGGAAATCAGAAGAGGGATTAGAAAAGTGAGAAATAAGGTCATTGACATGGACTGAACTAGGGATAGAAGTAAGGGGAGATTTGCCAAGTCCTAGGGATCTGAGGAATTTCCACATTTTCGACGGGTCACCGTTGTCAATAGATTTGGCAAAGTGCTGACGTTGTGCATCCCTACATAGCGTATTGCAGCGATTTCGAATCATAATAAATTTTTCCCGATTAGTATCCGAGTTTGACAATTTTAATTTAGACTTTGCCCGCGCCTTCTTTCTTAACAGTTTTTTAAGGTCATCTGTCATCCAAGGGGCTGGCAAGTGTTTTAACTTAACAGGGCGGAGTGGGGCATGTGCATCGTAAAGTTTAATAACCAAGGAATTAAATAAAGACACTTTCTCATCGACACTATTGGCAGAAAAGACAACCGACCAGTCAGTGTTACTTGCGTCTTCATAAAGTAGCTCAGTATTCATTTTAGCAAAATTACGATGCATGGCAATTTTTGGTTTTAACTTAGGGGGTTTTATCTTATACGAAAGGAAAATAAGGTCATGTGAGGAAAACATATCAGCCGAACACTGTCCGTGCTCGGTGACATGCTCAGGAGAGGAAACAATGACAAGATCAAGGAGGGAAGGAATACAGTTAGGAGCGGTATGGGTAGCTTGTGAAGGAAGGACTTTTAAATTATAAGAATCAACAATAGATAATAGCCTTTTACTGCGATGATCACCCTTGAGTAAGCAAGTGTTAAAGTCTCCTAAAAAGATAATATGCTTATAAAGTGGCGAAAAGGATTCAAGGATGTGATCAAAGGACGGGAAATAGTTAACTGTAAGGTTAGGAGAATAGAAGACACCAAGAAGGATTTTAGTATTCGAGGAAGTAATCTCAATAAGAAGATGTTCGGCAACATCACCAGGTGGGGGCTGAGGAGATAGACTAATAATGGAGTAAGGAATTTGTGAACGCAAGTATATAGCCACCCCTCCCCCCGTTCGGCCGATCCGATCATTTCTTATCAGATTAAATCCTGGAAGACTATAAGAAGAGGAAGGGAGACAGGGCTTTAACCAGGATTCGGATACTAAAATAGCGTGGACAGGTTTGGAGTCGAAAGTAGCAAGGAGATCAGGATAGTGTGCCGGAATACTCTGCGCATTAATATGTACTATATTTAAGTTGTTTTTAAAATTAGAAAAGAGAGAAGAAATGCAAGGAGAAGGAGAACAGGTTAAACTATGGAAGCTGTCGTCATCTGAGAAACCATTGTTTGAATTTAGTGTAATGAAACTTTCATTATCTGTACTACAATTTAAAGTCATAATATAAATATAATATAATAAATATACTACGTACTTAAATATATTTAATTGGCTAAAAATAAAAAAATAAAAACAAAAAATATGTAACGCTCAAACATTACCTTTACCACCAGTTACATTTAAATAAAAAAAGAAAATTAAAATTACAACAAAAGAACACAAGATTAAAACAATTACTATCAGTGACAGTTCAAATATGCTAGTATCCACACAAACGACACTATTATATATATAAAAAAAAAAAATGTAAAATAAGTTGACATTTGACATTTGACAATTGACAATAGTCAAAGACATAATATGTGCGATCGTATAATAATCGGGTATCTAGCAATAAAATAAATGGGTAGTACTAACTATAATTAACTATAAATAAAGTGAAAAGATAAAATATAAAACTACAATCGAGTTTTAAATCAAAACTGACAATACTTGAAAATATAAAGCAGCAAAGTAATTGAAAGAAGGGAAATTAACACAGTGATAACTCATATTATGACAAGAAACTTAAATAACTAAATCAAATTACTAAGGCAAAACATACAATTGAAATAAACATGCATTGAATGCTTACTTAACTTTAACGAGCCTCTTGGGCCTTACATTTGACACAGGCTTTGAGTTATTGGCTTGTTGTGGCAAATTAGTGGAAGTTGAAGGAATGGTTTCAAGTTCAGCCATTGTAGTAACTTTATGTCTTGAGCCGTCTGAAGCTTGAACAATGATATAACCATCTTTAGTCCAACAATTGGCTATACCGAAGCGGGTCCTTGCAGAAATGAAAACATCATGTCTTTCCTTCATAAGAAATTCTGACAGTGTGTATCCAGTACCCTTCAGAGCAGTCTTAGAAAACCAAATGGTATCTCTTAAGGAAACATCTTTAAATTTAATTATAATGGGCCTGGGCTTATCTGATTTTGCTGAACCTAAACGATGGCACCGGGAAATAGATTCCTTTTGAAATTGAGACACTTTTATGTGATCCGTCACCACTTTAGACACCAAATCTGCAGGATTTTCTTTTGAAGCTTCAGGTATTCCGTGCAATAATAACATTTTCCTCCGACTTCTCATCTCCCATCTAATATACTGATTTGAGAGGAACTCAATCTGCGATTGCAAAGTATGCAAAGAAGAAACAACAAAAGAGCGGAAGGTGTTGAACTCTGCTGCTAATTTTGAAGTGGGGCTGGTAGAAGCAGGTTGGGAATTATTGGTGCTATTAACATTATAAATTTATAAAGAATATAAAAAATTCGATCACGAGGCGGGACTCGAACCCGCATCCTTTCGCGCCATTCCGGGGCGGATGCCTGACCAATTCAGCCACTCGTGACCCGCCAGAGCAATCGAATTTATTCTATTCTTTCAGTTTTATGTGTCTTAGGGACACACCGCGCTATTAACATTGTGCAGGTCCCGCTGAAATTCAGCCATTTTTGCATTGAACAAGGCTGCCATGTCAGTCATAGATTGTTTGACAGATTCCATTGTGTGGTTTCAGAGTGAAGTAATAGTTTTAGTGTGTGATTGTTGGATATTTATATATGGAGATTTAACTGGTAGGTGAAGGTACAAAAATTAACACATATAGGTAAATTAATACTATGAGTTTGTATGTAAAATCAAATTTAAAATATAACAGCTTACGAAAAAACGTGTCTCTTTTTTGCTCCTACCCTCGAAAAAATCGGCATTGATCGCTGTTTATACCCACTAGGTAATCGTAGTGCAATTCGTTATGCTAGGCGGTTTCTCCCGATCCCACTCATCGTCGCAGGCGGCCGAGGCACGTCTTGGACGACTCCGACGATGAGATTACCAAAGCAAACGCACGGCTAGACTCGGCGATTGAAGCCCAAAGTCGAACAAACCGCGACACCGCACACACCACAGCAGAAAGCGTACACCGTCTTCGCCGGCGAAGACGAGGTCCCTTGTTCCGCGTTCCCGCGCCCACCCGGGTGAGCGCCCGTCCGACTGGGGCCCTTCCGGCCTCCTCCACTTAAGCGACAGCCCAAGCCGAGGTTCGAGATCCCCGTCAAGGGGGGACGCCCTTGCGCATATCGCTACCAGGGTGAACCTTCAGTTCACCCCCGCGTCCGCGTTAAAATGTAGAAGCCCTTCTGGCTAACATTGAGAAACACCACACAAAAAAAAAAAATAGGCGGTTTCTGATTAAAGAAAACCTAAAATCCCAATGGCAAAATAATGTCGAACTTAGACAAATAGATAATTAAATTGACAGCATTACTATTTACGGGGTTATATTGTCTTTCAAGGTAACCATTTAAATTTTTTTTAATGTACAAGGAAAAATTGTATATTTGTGTAAAAATACCAGCTAAAGATTATGTAACGTATCTTTGAATAGTAGTGTGTTTTATTCCGCAAACTGCAAATAAACATGTTTAACAAACGTTTTTCGAAAATCATTAATCTAATATCGTTCAATTTCTATGTAGTATAAAATTGCATCAAAATTGTTTTCTGGTTATTTCTTTATTTCTGGAAGGTGACTTTCCGAATTCGATCAGTGCACCAATATTTCTACTATACAATTAATATTACGTTCTATATTCAGAGCGCATCATAGCAGAATTCACAGCTTAGTGCCCAGTGCCCACTAACAATCATCAAATAGTGCCAAATAACGTAGCTGAGGAAATATATAGGTATCTTACGTTACTGGTTACGTATGAAACCTGTCTCCTAGTCTACTATCTTCTACTCACGCATATCATATCCGAGCCATCCGTGAGTGCCGTTTTAAAACAGTAACTAAAATCGCTGGACTACAAAATATATCAGCTATCAAGCCACAGTTTAATATTCCTTATGAATACAAATTTAAAAGACACAATTGTGCTTGTTTATAAAATACCGGTTATTTTATTTTATTTAAACCGAGTGCCTGTAGAGCTCGACACTGATTAATAGCGTCATCCAAATATTCATGCATTATTCTTTCGTCAAAATTTGTATAAACATAAGCCTGAGGCTGATTTTTGACAAGGAACTTGACCGCATTCAAATGTAAGACGGTTAATCGGTATACACACTATCGATTTTAAATCTTTTTGTCTCAAACTCTATTTAAATAATGTTTTAACTACAAATATTATTGTATAAGTATATATATTATGTATTTAAATTTACTTAAAATTTACTAAAGTAAATATTGATAAGGAATTTCAAGTAAAACATAGCAATAACACATAGTTATTTAAATTAAACCACACCCCGGACACACCATACAAAATTATCGTTTTGACAGTCAAACTGTAGAGACTGCAAATGTGTGTGTTAACGCTTTATGGTTGGCACATTTGTGACTAGCGTAAAAAAAAATTCGCGTTTTTCTGATGAAATACATCCGTAAACAGCACAATATCTAACCATTTTCTACGAAAAACGATAATCACAAATCCAAAATAATAAAATTACTTTAAGTCAATTTGATTAATGTTGTCAATCTTCGTTGCGTATCGTCCTTGCAGAAAAATGCGGGCCATTTATAGCATGATCGTGCGGGGTGAGGTGTTTAATTTTGGCGGGAGGCGGAGAGTGTCCGTTCTGTAGCGTTTAGCTACTATTATGTATTCTGTGATTAAACTGACCATGAAAAAAGAAGTTCAGATTCCACCCCTCTTTAAGCAAATGCTTGACTAAGCATTTTAAGCTCCAGTCAATGAGAGAATTAACCCAGCCAGTGTACTTAGGTATTATACAGGGATCCAAATAATTACAATGTAAACCTAAATGTCATGAAAAAGTGATTTTTAGTACTTCTGGAAGCATCTTACTGATCCATATTATAATAAACTATAGAACTAGGTGCATTATACAATCAATCACAAATGTGTCTGGTCTAGTACAACTAAGCGAGATGAGCATCTCATTTCTGACTTGTTATTGCATTGATTGATTGACTGCATTACCCTGGAATAAAAATATTTCATTGGATTCACTTACCCTGGTGATGCTGTGATGAAGGTGTGCCTTGGTGTTGAAACGACGCATACATCCCTTGCTGGGCCGCAGCCGAGACGTGCCCGCCGCCCGCGCCACTCACTTGCATGTGCTGTGCGGCTGATACCTTTCGTGTGAAGTGAAGTTTTAATGCATGACATTTTGGGATAAAAATGTGACTAATAATTCTTAGTTTTATGTTTCGTTCAATTGCAGGATTGGTAGGTTTTTAACTTTGTATCAGTAGCGTGTAGTATGGTGGTGTAAGATATCGAAATGGTTTGTAAATTTGTGGCTATATGAACAGATTTACTACATATAGAAAAAAAGAAAGAAAATTTTGCCAATACATATATGTGAAACGTAAAGCAAATTATCGAATAAAAATTAATTCTAAGAAAAATAGATCGTGTTGAAATCGGTTTACAAATTTTGCATAAATTATTAGGTTCAGCCTTCCTAAGCGACTCTATAAAGTGCGACTCCATCGCAGACTTATTTTTAAATCGTGTCCACAATATAAAACCTGTTTCAACGGATATCTTTATGGGTAATTGGGATAGCGCTTTCGCCGATCGAAGCAGATCCACGACTAAATATACCGTTTCCGTATAAGTAAATACTACTTCGATAACATGTAATTACTGTATTAATTGTACTTTCTTCGGCTGTCGGTAGTTTTAGTCTAGAGTGCTTCCTGTAGATCCAGTGCGGGGTTCAAATCGAAGCATTGGGAAGATGCGTACATGGGGTTTGGTGCGTCTCGGTGACAGCTGCCAGTGAAGATAATATGAACTCATATTCACACATTGGTTCTACCGGACGCCGCAAACCAGTTTTGCCGCCCGCACGCCTCGCCACGGTTTTGCCACTCGTCGACCGTCAATATAATATGCGTAATAGCCGCTTAGCTGTACTATACAGCCAGACAAGCTTACGGCACCGCTTATCTAGTCGCGCATCGGCTTTCCGCGCCGTCCGAGGATTGCTATCACGAATGCAGCCACGGGGTAATGCACTAGGCGAAACCGGCATACATCTATAGCATGTGTATCGCATGTTATCCCGTTAGATATTCGTAGATTTCCTTAATAATATTATTTAACTATTGCGCTGCTATATTTTTCATGTATAAACCGTTTTGTATGTATAAATCTGCATTCAACCGAGATTCAATAATAAAAAAAATCATAATAATTGATCAATTAAAACGCATTCTCAATCTAATTCCCAGTAGATTGCGACGAATCCTTGTCGACGTGACGTCACAGGAGCAAGCTAACGGTATATATATAGCGCGCCTACACAACTACGTCACTGACGCCCACCATGAACAGGTCAAAGGTGAAGTCTATAAATTGTACCTGCATGGCTTATATAATTTTAAGAATCATACGCTGGTATTCGTGGAACACAAAAGGAACATCAATCAATCAATAGTTTGGCGTTCGTTTTTTACGAAATAACTTGAATGTTATATTTTTACAGTATGTGCTAATTAGTTCAATATGTATGTAATGATCTAGAAAATACTAGAATGCAATATGAGCAATAAATCATTACCAAGAATTATCATATTATTATGTTGATGAGATATTCACGATAGAGTGCAACACGTCACCTTTAGTATTCATACAGGCAACATACAGGCATAAATGATCAGACACCCGAGTGAAACAACTTACAATTCTATTAAATACTAACAAACTGTTTATGTATTGTTTGAAAGCAAGGGAAGCTTCAGAAGTAAAAGAAACAAAGGTGTATTGTTTGTTCTTTATGAACTCTCATCTAACTTCGATGTACAAACTCTATTACATAAGACGGCACCATGACTTATTTTTGCGTTTAAATAAAATTAAAGGAATTTCCGACATGACTAATACATTAGGGTGATAGGGTTTAGGGATAGATTTTGTTAACGTTGTTACTATTTCTGGCTTACCCAAGTGATTGATTTCACTTAATTGTGACACGCACAGGGTTAGTGCTTTTCAGTCTACCCTATCATGGAGAAGGTTAACCTCCTTTAAGGGGGCGCATAAAGCAAAATAACCAATCTTCTATTAGATGATACGTGTAATATGCAAGACCAAATCTAAAAAATAAAATATATATCAAACTAGATGATATGTTCAACGATTCTGTTTAATCAAAAACATAAAATATTAAAATTTACTCGATAAAAAAAAATCACCAAGTTAGCTCTAATTTTCACACTTTTACGTTTTCTACTTGACATGGTAATACTTATTATGATTTTTTTTTCATAAACAATTATATTAAAACATTTGCAAGATATTTGTCAGAGCATTTTGTGTAATTACTTTTAGTTTTGGTTTTATCTGCGATAAACCACTTTTATCGTGACAAAATCAAACGTTTATCTCGAGAAAAAAAGAGCGCCAAAAGTGGTTTATCGCAGATAAAACCAAAACTAAAAGTAATTACACAAAATGCTCTGACAAATATCTTGCAAATGTTTTACAGGTAAATTAGCTTGGAGAAATTTTTGCGTTTGTAGTAGTGTATGGTCAGCAAATAAAATAAAACAACATTTTATTTTTAGTTTTTATTTTAAGGGATTTTAAATTAAACTATATGTGTTTCTCCTCTGAAAAAGATGAGACTTTCTTTTAATATTTGCACATTTAACATACATATAACTTTTACATTAACAATGTTACTAAAATGAAAAATTTACTAACCTGAAAAAGAAACGACATTTAAAGTTTAATTCTTTAGTTTGAGAAGTCAAAGGCTTGCCTCGACCATGTTTTAACACTGGAGCCATATTGAATTAACAATATAAAGTTACAACACTTACACACAAATTAAACACTAGTTATGGCCCTGCCTTCATACAAAACTGCTGAATACGCCGTTCGCACGGGAATAGAATGTGGATGCGATTTCCCTTAGTTAGCATCCAAGCTTACGTCTTTATAATTATTAAACTGTATAAATTCATTCTTTAACTCCGGTCTGCATCGTGCAGACATGGGTGTAAAAGTCTCATTTTAGCTATTAAATGTAGTTTTTAAGTACATCTGAGTTTTCATTTGGGGCCTCCGGCTGCGGGACATGTAATTCACTTCAACAAATATTATAACAATAATAACAAATAATAACAACAATCAACAAATACAAAATTTATCAATTAAACTACGTACATAATAATTATAATTTTTGAATGAAATGTGCTTTATGTTCTAACGGTACCAAACGACTGCACGTGGCACCTGCGGACAGCGTAAACTGGTTTATTCTGGTTTTGTGCGTGTTTCCACTTTCCACTATCAAGTGACGATTTATTTATTTGTTTTGTTTCGTAATTATTATGGTCAAATATTAATTATGAAACAAATTATTATGGACACGATATTTTATTGTTTCACGGTAGTCGCCTTGTCGTTTGCTCAAGGACGTAAAATTGAATGATATATTTTTTTTTATAAAGTCAAAACCATTTTCTTTCAAATAAAAACTTGTTTTTATTGAAAACAAAAGTGTTGCTAGGAATAAGTATAAAATTAAATAGTAATATTAGGATATCGAAACATTTTTGTATAGGCCAGAACGATATAGTGGAAACGCGCTCTAAGATCTGAGTAATATACACACCACTACATATGCAAAAATTTCTCCAAGCTAATTTACCTGTAATATAATTGTTTATGAAAAAAAAATCATAATAAGTATTACCATGTCAAGTAGAAAACGTAAAAGTGTGAAAATTAGAGCTAACTTGGTGATTTTTTTTTTATCGAGTCAATTTTAATATTTTATGTTTTTGATTAAACAGAATCGTTGAACATATCATCTAGTTTGATATATATTTTATTTTTTAGATTTGGTCTTGCATATTACACGTATCATCTAATAGAAGATTGGTTATTTTGCTTTATGCGCCCCCTTAATATTCTTTCTTTCTTGTTATATAAGGCTCACTGAATTATTTTTAAGTTATTGTTTAAATAAAGCCTTTTTTTTTTTCAACATAAACATTCAGACACTTAATGATTATACAGGAGGAATTTCAAAAATATCATTTGTAATTTAAAGTGTTCTAAAGCTTTTAAAAACATTCTAATAGTTTGTGTAGAAATAACTAATGAATAAGACTTGCTCATATCAGCTGTATAAAATCGATTCTAATAGTGCGAATCCATTACAGGCACTACAGCAAAATTACTAGCGTATTCCCATAACAGTATTGATTATTTCGCTTATAAAACCTTTTATCTCTGAGTGCGCTTGGTACTGTGTTTTTAATTAAGGGAGTAGCGAGATAGTAATGGGTGGGGACACGTGTGTTCACAGGAAGTTATCGTGTAGACCGCTCTTTTTATACCATTCGAATAATACCGATGTCATCGTTCGTGTCGCGGCGCCTTATCGTACATTGTTACACTTTAGAAAGTTGTGGAGAGGACCGGTTCCACACAATGTACGGGGAACTAAGAATATCTAATACAGACCACTTACCGTTAATGTAAACCGATGACAACTTAAACAATGGAAATTAAGAGCGGCTCGCGTGTATGTTTACTAAAAACGTGTTAATTGAACCGGTGATGTAATTTCTATTTTGAGTCTCGCTTCAAGGTATCCGGACCCTACGAAATGCATTGTTTATTTTTTATTGGATCCGAATTGATGAGGATATGGCGTCTGCATCGTTTACATATACCTATCACCTATATATCAACAGCTAAACTCTGCGATTTTTCTATTAATATTATGCACGAAATAATTCAGCATCATATATTATGCATCGGTATAATGCAGCAAACATGTGGAAACGAACATGCTCAAACTTATTCAAAATCAATTCTTCACTTTATGCTCCCGAGTCCTACACCTATACATAATGTTATATGTACATATGTACATGATATAACTGCTCATGTAAGTAACCGTGCCCTTTTATGTCATCGTCTAGCGAACAAATATTACACTTATATTTAACGACAACTATAATGCCCCAGAAAAAAGTGAAAAGCCTAAAAGTAAATTAGGGCAGTTACAATGAGATTGAGTCGTTAACACGCATTGTAGAATTTTCGGTATACGGTCCTTGAATAGAGTTATGGTACTAAAGATAATTATTTTCAACATCCTAAGATGACATGAACAAAGTTCAATAATAGTTTTTAAAACTCGCAATAAAACACGTATTTAACAAAAACTCGAATAGCTTGAATAGATATATGTTAGTACTAGTGAACAAGAGAGAAATGGTGCATGATTTTACTACGCGAGCACACAAGTATCGACATAATTACTTGTTCAATTATTCAAAACTTTACACTTTCCAAAACAAAAGTGCGGCTCTTACTTTGCAATTCGTATCGCCGCATTGTTTCCGCAGGTCACAGATAAATCCTAGCAGAATAATATCTGTGAATCAAGTACGCGCAACTTTTTCACTTATAGACGGAACTTTATTTACAGTTCAAATATTGTAACATGTGGTCGGGCACATGTGTTATTTGCGAATCTTATTAGTAAACATAATTTAGATCTCTACGTAATGTGTTACGTTATTTATCTCAACGTCCATATAACGTATTAGTGTAAACGGGTAGATTGAACAGAATTTTTAATGGCATACAAATTAGCAAGTGCGAAATCGCGCTTGTTCATTAGCACTTATTTCGAAGCAGTGATTTCTA
Organism: Colias behrii; assembly: GCA_029959065.1. Classification (NCBI taxonomy): domain Eukaryota; kingdom Metazoa; phylum Arthropoda; class Insecta; order Lepidoptera; family Pieridae; genus Colias; species Colias behrii. The sequence goes on along the minus strand of JARWMC010000005.1, from coordinate 5,398,354 downwards.
AGACATAATTTAGTGAAGCGGGCGTGGGTTTAGCTAGAAGAAGAAGGCACGGATAGTCGTGTCGCACTCGTCAACCCTTCGCAGTCTGCGAGTGGACGGGCAGCGCGCGCACTCTCACCCCGGTCGATAATACCCCAGACTCCTATGTTTTTTATGTCTTTTCACGTCAAGAATTACTCAATAAAGTAGAAACAATTATTAAATGCAATATACATACTAAAGTTTCATTACGTTTTATTTTCTTTAATCGTATTAGATTCTCATAGAAATGATACCTACATGCAACCGATATCTTTGAACATAGGTCGCTTCGGCGCTTTGCATTTGTTTCGTTTAAGTTTTGGCGCGAAGACTGTACCCCAACTTAATTGAATATAACGTTCTCGATTGAATTGTGAATAGAATAGAATTGTGTTGCTGTGTATACCAGTATACCAAATATGAATGAATAATTTTTGTAATCTATACCTAGTATTAGTTAAAATCTTACCTGTAGATTATGATGCGGTTGCGTAAGATGTAATTGCTGTTGCTGGGACATATGCAAATGGTCCATGGTAGGCTGGGTCGGCCGCGGCCGGTAGTTGTTGTACCCTCGATATCTCGCCCAATCGCCCCCGGTCGCCTGTTGGTGCTGTTCTGCCATGTGTTTGAGCGTTTGCGCAGCGGGTGACATCTCTCCTCCTCCATATGGTCTCGGTGCCGGTTCCCCTTCTGGCGGTTCTAAACTACCTATACTTCCCCCATTCAATTTTCCACCATCGAGATCGAAATCTTTCATAAACTCGGGATATTCCGATATTTCAGTAATGAGATCTTCAAATGTATCATCGCCGTCGTCTTCTCCTATTAAATCGGCTAAGCCCGGGAAGGCTGACGCGGCGTCTCTTTCTAGCGCAGCTGCACATTCGTCAAGACCAACGAATTCATCATCCGCGACTTCAGATTTGCATTCTGCTTTGCATTCTCTTTCGCAATCTAAAGGCGTTGGGACTCGAGGTGGTTGAGAAGGTGGTGGCGAACCAGAAGTTTTGACAGCGTTGGCTAATGCCTTAACTGTAACATTTGTTGAGATTTGCTGCGGTTGGGAGTCAGCTGCCGAAGTAGTAAACTCTAGCTGCTGAACTATTTCGACGGAGAATTTCGTAAGAGCTTCGCCAGCTCCGCTTCCGCCCGTGTTGCCACCTCCGCATTGTAATTTTGCGGGCGGTTCGTAATCACCGCATCCGAATTTTTGTTGCTGCAACAAACACATTTATAAGGAGTTTGTTTGTGATAAAGGTACTTAAGAAAGCTAAATTTAAAGTTAAATACAAATTCGAAACTTTTTATGGCTGAGGAACTTATTCCAATTGTAAGTAATAATTCGTGTAAGTTATTTAAATCAACACATTTGTCGCGAATTAATATTATGTAATATTAGGTAGGTAGGTACATAATTTATAGTCATCAATGTTATTCGATACGAATACCTAAAGACAGAGCAGTTAAGAGTACACAATGAAAAGATCATTGTAAACGTTTAATTTCCTGTCGACAACGAGCTTCACTTCCAATTCCAAGTTGACTACACCCAGTCGATACAAAATATAGAGTCAGTCAGCATAACTATGGAAATGTTTCGATACAATAATTTAATGCTTTCCAAAGTAAGAAAATAAATTAACTGATAAGTTAGAAACTATAAAAGACCTTGTTAAAAGATCACGTGTTTAAATATAACACTTACTAACATACGTGAACGCGAAGTAAACAAAATGTTCACATTACGCGTACATTCGCCTCCTCGCTCAACGACAGCTATTTAAAGACATTGATTCAACTATGGGAGTGCAATGAGAGCAATAATGGAAAGAAATTTTACATCAATTAAATGTTTCACAAATTCACAATACAATTTTCTGTTAATATTTAAACATGTCAAGAAGGACGTTGCAGACCGACATTGGCGTCTCTTATTTTTGTTTCTTTGTATTGTGTGCTCCAAAATTTCATAATAGATCGTAAAAATGTTCTTACAACAACCTCAATTTAAAGAGACATTGACCGCCAGTCATGAATGTAAATAAACTGTATAGGTACGAAGCAGACGATCACGCATTGTCATTTTGTAATTACATGACTACGATAACATTTATCCAGTGCCTAACGTTATTACCGCGATTGCAATCCTTAATAAATAACACTTATGTCACATAACTTTCACTTTTCTCATATTTAGTTGAAAGGGATTAATTAAAATATTCCTTAGAATTATGAAGAAAATATTAAATAACCTACAAGTCATACTTCGCTATTAGTTGGAAGGTCAGGGTCTGTACTTTGTCGTCAGCACATTAAAATGAGAATAAAATTAAAAAAATATATATATTTAATAAAAAAAAGACTTGTGGCACTCGGGGACTGCCGCGGTAAAGCTATTGCATGCTATGCCTTCAAGCCACACCTCCGCGCCCGTCGGAGTAGGGAGCGTGAGGTTTTTTCGTTACGGAATTTCTGGATTCGGTCCCCGCGCAAGGCCCGCGATAGAAGCTATGCAATAGCTTAAAAATTACCACAATACTGGTATCAAGACGAATAATCTGGAAATTCCTCAATTTTTTTTTTAATTTTACTGAACAATAATGTTGATGTTGTCCTTGGTAGACGAGCAAATGAGCAAACGAGCAAAATTACCTTTTGGACCTCATTTGTAGATTTCGTTTAAAAAAGGTTTTTTTTTTTTCTATAAAAGATACTAAACCAATAATCCAGCGAATAATAAATTAATTAATTAGGAATTTGATCCAAGATAAATGCAGTTTTGACTGATTAACCGTTTATATGGTTACAGAAAACGGCTCAGGGCGCGCAGTCGGAGGTCACCGTAGTGAGCGGCGCGAGACAATGCGAGGCAATGGTTGCGAAATTGCGCAGTTTACACAACCGATCTGCTCAGCCCTACCATATATTTTCTAGTTTCAATGTACAATTACAATACCTTTGAAGGTTTTATGTAATTATATAGCGAGAGCTCATTATTCACACAATAGTATGTAAATTGTAAATAGTAATTTAGTAAATACATAAGTTTATTAGATATGGAATTCGCGAGCTTTTTTCGAAAATGCGGATATCAGCTCCGTTTTATATTTCTCTGAATTTCTTAAATATAATATAACATCTTACATCACTATTCAATCTGTCACCGGACAAACCTTAACTCTGAAGTAGGGTTCGACAATTAAAGACAAGTTTAATGGCTTCCTTATTTTTTTTAAGTGGTAGTTTTAAATTTTAAAATTTCCATATTGTAACAGGTAACACGAAGGACTGCTGCATGCGTCATCACTAGGAGCGTTGTAGGTACCTACTCTGAGGAATCCATGACACATCGGATATTGCATGACTACGATGAGCTGCTTAAAATTAAAATTCTTGTATTTGAAACGAGAAGTCTCAAAATATTTTATTTAAAAGCACAAATTAAGCTTGAAGGATTTTCTAAGTGCCTGATATTAATTATTTGCGATTAAATAGCTATGTTCCAATAAAATGCAGTCAAGGGTAATAATTGAATTCTTGTAATATCATCATTAGATAATAATGTATTCAGACGATAACATGATCAGGTTTCGAATGGTTTTGATTACGTTAGTGATTAAATAAATCTATTATCACGTCAATTCTCCGTAAAAATGCTAGCTCATCTGCATGAAACATAATATAGCTTATAAATTTAGATTTGCAGGATGAAAGAAACTCTGATGACTAACGGCAAGTTTTAAAGCTCATATTATAACGAGATCCTTGGAAATCCCCATAGAGACACATTTAAAATACCGCAATTATAAATGGACAAAATGTTTCGGCAATAATATCGGTGCGTGCGCGTAGGAAGCACGGGATGCGATGGCAGAGGGCAAGTCAATTGACGCCGGGTTACATCCGGGCGCGATTTCAATTGTCCCTACGAGCACGTGCTACATTAATTACAACGCTCCACCTGCTTTTACATTCCAACAACGTTTACATGCAAATAAACGAAAAATACCCTCGTGACGTGCTATGAAACGACTATGAATGATTAACTACGCCAGGCAGCAAAACTTAACTTCACAAAACTTTATGTAACGCCAGCAACGCAACATCTAATCAATGAGCGATACTGAATACAGAGCGACGACGCAATTCAACATTACCCCATACGAACATAAAACAAAGTATTGTCGATATTGCTAAATCTCAACGCAATAAATTAACAAGTCCTGCAGTATTTACTATATATAATATAACTCCATAAAAGGGCTGGACAATAATGATTGCAGCGCATTCTTATACACAGGTGGCGTGTGTCCATCACGGTGACACGGTGAAATAGCGGCGACACGTGTAGAGGCCTCACGTGTCACCATCGATACGGAAAGTTACGAGTATTTCTAATTGTTTTGTTGCATCTATTAAACATTTAAGTACAGAATATGTTGATTGTAAATGCAGTTTAGTTTTTTAAGGTTCCACACCAAAATGGTGGAAACTGGAAAGAAGACAGTATTTTTAAATTTCTGTTTCTACTGTCACAAAGTAGGTACTATATGTAAAAACTTCAATATATCTCACTGTGATTTTTACAGATATTTAGAATTTGAGTAACTTTTTAATTTGAGCTGGTAAAAGATGGTATGGAACATGAATTTAGCCACTTAAAACTAGATTTTATTAAAGAAAATCAACAATAAAGATAAATCTAGACTAAAAAAAAGTAAGTATAATCTTCTAATCTAAGACACCAGTCAAATAAAACAGTTTTATCCCTCATAGAATGTCAGGTATGCCAAATCCCTAACGGTACCTCATGAGTATGTCTACAGATTCCATTACATAGATTAAAATGTTGTCAACTCCATAACAATAACTCCGCTTCGTTATAAGTAACACTTACCTGTACCATTCCGAGAACATCTGCTCTTTTACCTTTCAATTTACATGAAATGCGCTTTTAATTATGGCATTATAATCGATATCAAATATGAATAACAGTCGAGACATTACTTACACCATAAAATTGCCATTATTATGTGTTAAATATTTAAAGCAATAGGATAAAGAGAAAATTATTAAGTAAAGTAGCTCACACAGCTCACATGCACGCTGCTATGCAGATTGCTGCTAATTGACGGCAGGTCCGGCTTGCGTTCCGTCTTCTTCGCTTGCCGCTTGGCCTTGCCTTCTAGGAACCTCTTCTGGAGTGCACTCGTCTCCAAGTTCTGCTGTTCGCAGGCGCCGGTGAACGACTGGTCGAACCTTGGCACACATTCCGATTGCCGTCGTCTATATGTTTCTATTCTTCGTCTGTGGAAGGGAAACTTTTTTTAAATAAATAGCCAAATTGTATAATGCTTTCTTGTTTGGAGAATGGTCGGAATTAAAATCATGAAAAATTCCTTATTACTACAGAAGTTGACAGAGGTGCAAAACAAAGGACAGAAGGAAGTTATTCAATGAAACTGATATTGCGTGAGCCCGACACCCAATCATGGCCATTTATATTTATTTTTTATTAAACTGTGCCGATTAATTTTATGTATAATCTGCTTAAACGTATGAGAGATTTTTTAGAGCAATGGGACAGAAATACTTCGAAAAACATATATTTTTCTAAGTTTTTTCCATCTCCCTCCATATTATTAAACAGGACAAGATTATTTCTGATGCTATAATAAAAACAAAATTTTTACACATGAATTTAAGTTTCTTATTTCTTATCGAAAATCGAAATACGAGGTGTCTATCTATTAGTGACAACACGAGACTGGAAACCGATTGGAGGCGCACGAATCACGATACATGCAGTAAACAGTATTCCAAACGACGTGATGCTCACTCAGCCGCAACTCCGACGGTCACCTTGAGCAAATGTTAATGCGGACAAGTCTACTTCGTAAAAAATATCATTACCAAGCTTTTCATTTATTCGACGAAAATATTTGTTTCCAAACGATATATTGTTATATTGTTATATATGTTGGTTATCGTCAACTGTGCTGGATTTGTAATACGCAAATTTTATATTCGAATACCGTGTGTCAGACGAAATTGTATCCATTTATACCTATCTACTTAAAATGCTGTAACCTTGAATGAGTTTCATGTACTTACTCAAAAAACCAAATTATGAAGTTCGAATTAAACGTACGTATTTCCGAATACGTAGGATAATATTATAATCATCGCACGTTACTTTACAGTAACATAGAGCAGATAAGGTGCGTAGTAGACTGTCAGAAAAAAAAATCGGATCTTATTTTCAAAGCTCAAAGTAGGTGTCATATATTTCAAATTTACGTAGACTTTACATACAAAGTAGGCATTTCACACAACGTATGTACGTATTCTTAACTATTACCTAATCGTTCGCTCGTACCTCTAGAGTCTAGACATTACATAACGAGTTTATATCAACGGAACACGTCATTCGATTTCGGATTCGATATCAGCGCGCATTCTACAAAATAATAAAAAGTACACTCTATATAGGTAACAAAATAATGAAATATGTAGAAGTATGTATTATACGTTTTCCTAAACTACTAAGCACAGTAAAAGCCCTTGCAATGGATATTTTGCTATGGAAACTTAAGATACTAAATAGTTAGTTAGTTTTTAACCAGTCGCTTTTCATACAAGATGGAGATTGGAGACTACACAAGAAATATGATATAAATATTAAATACACCATATAGAATAAATCTATGGATACTAAGAACAAAAATAATTATTTTTTAAAATAAAAATATAGATTGTTGTAAGTACAAGTTTCTTTTTCACTCTACCTCTCATAGAGTATTCAGTTTCTCGGATTGCGTGTGAAATTTACTGTACCAGTACGTCGAAACTGCAATAAATTACTTTCTCTGAGTGAAATAGGTAATTTTATGATATTACCGACGAAGGCACTATAACTGAAGTTCATTATATGTCTGAGCGCCCAGTAGCTGGGCATTGAGAAATCTCGGCATTTATAAATCGAGACCTTAAAGGGGCATGCATGGGTATTTCCTAAATATTAGAACCATCTTTAAAATTAGACATAAAACTAAAGATGATTTTTTTTGATAAATACCTAATTTAAGATATAAAGTTACTTTTATTCAGCAATACTTATAGTATTTAGGGCTGATTTTTCAATCGTTGGTTAAAACTTATTCGTCGCATAACGTATTAAACTACCATTTCAAAAATATTTTCTTCTTGCCTTTATTTGTCAGTTTATAGGTGACATTTTAATATTATCGTGTAATACTTTATTGGACGGGTAAGTTTTAACTAAGGATTGAAAAATCGGGCCTTAGGATAATTTACAAAATATTCACAACTCTACTGAAACGTTAGCTTGATTTTCACTCTTATTTTGTGAGCGGGTAAGTACGTCTTTAAGAGTTCATGTGCCAAGTATACACAGACTGTCAGGTTAGTTGAACCCGAAAAAAAAACCTTTAAGCCAACGGAATATAGTAATGACGTTGTTCGTCACGCTTGAGCTAGAACTCGACTCCTTCAGAAAACGGCATCCACACTCTTACTACGTTGACTTAAAAGGTTTTTGTCGGCGGCGAGCCGATTCTTCATTGATGCATCGGGGGACACCTAAGGGACGCGAGGAACGATATGGCCGACTTCTGGTTGAAGGGTGAGCGACTAAAGGCGTATCGCACGCTGACGCACTATAAACTCGTAGGTGTTTTTGTTCAGTTCATTGACCAGCCGATGTGACTTGTAAGTGTCGCACACAACGCAAACAACGCCATCGATAAGTCAGAACATTTGATTGGACGTCACGATATGTCACTGACATCATTCAAGCGAAGATTATTATTTATCCTGAGCTTTTCCACCTGTTCACTTGTTTGTTTGCGTTAGCGAATTAAGTAGCGTCTGGTTTGTTTCTCCATTTAAAGTTGATTGCCATTGACATCCGACATAATATCAGTAATAATAATCAAGTTACCTATAACATAAAACTGCATTATACATTGTCGGGGGACCAGCTTTGAGACTGGAAAGAGATAGACTGGAGAGAGTGGCAAGACTTATAAAACTAAGTGTAAAGGTAATCACAGTGTTTATTGGTTTAAATGTGATGAAATAAAGTCAGTTAATAGACAGAAAATCTTCAAAATATAGGTATGCTATACTATTTCTTAGTTTTATGATGATGGCCTCTATTTGCTCAATTGGAAAGGTTAAACTAGTCTGATTTCCACATTCAATATAAATGACATAGGAGACGCAAATCTTATCTGCACTCTATATTAACTACTTTCTCCGCACCGTCGCGTCGTGTACCTACACATAATGTTGCTCTCATATAAATAAGAAGACGGTGATTGCATGTTTTTATGAAAAAATAGTTGGGAATATTTTCAATGCCATCCAATAATTTATAAAATAAATCTATAATTGAATTGTTTACATATGTATTTAAAATTTACATAACATGCTTCAATTTGGGGATATAGGTACATAAATTAGATAGAACATAAAAAATTACGATAATTTCCTACTATCGTAATTTTCAAACTCTGTTTAGAGTGTGTACAAGGTACGCGCTGGTAATTGGTATAGTTTAAGGTCTCGATTGATTTTATTTTACATAGCAATAAAAGAATAAACAAAGATTATATTAAGTGCCATCCCATCTTACTAATTTATTGGGCAATAGGTACGATACGCCTGTGGTTTATTTTATTCTTCGTATCTGATTCATGTGTCTGGGCGTATGATCAGTAGTTACTCAAGGATTTAGAAAAAGTAAACTTTAATATACCTATGTATATCTTAACCACTTTTAAATTAAATGCGTAATTTGAAATTGTATTAAACTCGGAAATAGACTCGCACATACTGAAACTCAAACTCAAACTGAGATACTAGTATTTGTATACGTAGTATATTATTATTAGTCTGTGCTAGTATGTATATTTTTTTAACCTTATTTTAATTTAACTTATCCTTTTCTACTTAGCTACTTACTTCCCGTATTTCGGAATCGATACACGAGTACTTTACTATATTTACAATAATATACCGAATACGAACGATACACAAAAACATACTCTAAAAAAAATCTATACATTCTGAATGTAATACATGTAAATGGTAGAAAGAACGTGTCAGTATTATCGATCGATAAAATAACGACGAGCGATGTCCTACGAGGCAGCGTCGCCTTAATTATCGAGTTAACATGAATCGTATTCTTCGTTTAAAATGAATCTCCCTTGCATGATGCAGAAACAATACACAGTTATAATGCACCTTAAGCATCGCAAATAGTTGCGAATTACCGTTAGCTCCTAGCGCCGATAGAAATATACACGGTTTACATACATTACTCAGGTATGCAATACAAACTGCAATGTTATATTTAGCAAACAGACTCGATGCGATATAGAAACGCACAATGCATACTATCCATATGTGCACTGCATATTATATTTAATGTTTCACTTGTGTGTACTTAAAGTAATGATAAGTATTATAAACAAACGTAACTGATAAAGTGATAACTGATAACCAAAGTGGTTCAAAATCAACCCCCAGACCTTCAATAGGTAAACAACCTAAAAAAATACATAAATGCATGATTAAAATTATATTCAGAAATAAATTTGTAAAAAAATGAATAAAAAAATTGTTATTTTTTTTTTGTTGAGTGTCAAATATGAGTTGAATTAGAATATTTTTGGAGGTGCTGAAATGTTTTCTTATTTTGCGAATTTATAATTTAGTTATTTTTCTGCTCATACACCTCAACAAATAATTAGTGATTAGTTTCTATGACTTTATTTAATGGAAAAAGCAATCAGTATAGACTATCTATGCTATCAGCAAATATGGTACCTATATTTCAGGACTGATGGTCAATTGTTGTTACATTTAAAATTATCTTAACATTTTTTAAAATATATTGTTTTAAAATTTCAAATTTTTATATTTTTAAAGTGAACTAAAAAAAGGAAATAAGTTTTCAAAATGACACTGTCGGGAACTTTTTAGAATTTGCCTTTATGTAGATACCAGATTAAAATTAAAAGCTCTGACAATTTGAGTTTAGTTTCAATCCTAAATTACTTAAATATTCACTCACTTACTTAATTTTTTACTACATAAATTTAAAAAAGTTAATCGAAGAAAAATCTTATAAGACTAAGTCTTATTATTTTTTGTCTAATCCTATGGTACATTTTATATGAAAAATTGTGCCAAATACAACACAAGAATATATTTCAGATATAATACCTATTTCTAAGACTCTTCATTAGCAATGGCCATTATAAATGTTATAAATTTGTTACAAAAGCTTGACTATAATAACTAATAAAAAGTGTCCCTTAATTAATTGCTCTCAGACATAAGTAATATTATTATGTATTTTAGTTGAAAATTGTGGCAAAACCATTTTACAGCCTATTTATTTAATAATTAATATCAGAACAGAACAGTTTAATTTATTGTTTTATATTATGAATATTACTTATAAAAAGCTGCTTCAAGTACTTTAAGTATAAACTCATTTCATACCCATATTTCCATAAATTATGTTTGTATCATTTCCATTACTATCAATAGCAGTATAAAGTACAAAATAGAATAAATTTATACATGTATTTTATTTCAATATAACCTTAACACAAACAAAACCTTTATCAACATATTCATGGAGATAAGCAACTATACAACATTATTTTTATGATGAAAAATGCAGACTGTATATATACATGTATATTATAATTTTAGGTCTCTTATCATCATAATCTAAAATTAGAAAATATGTATGATAAAGTATCATAATAATAAAATACATGACACATTCAAAAATAGTATTAATGCCTCAGCCCCCGGAATCACAGACACAATAGAAAATCTATTGTGTCGTGGCCCGATCGGGCCGCTCGGTGGTCAATGGGTTAACATAATATACTCATCACACTTAAATAGCTTGTTTGATCTTATATATGAATAACTTATTAGGTGTAAATTTCATAAAGGAATATAATTACAGAAAGCATATTAAAAAGAATAAAACAAATCATGAATAACTCCTTTATACCAATAAATATTGAATGCTTACCTAAGACGATCAACAACCGCTTGCCGTTTGGGTGGTAATATCATATCCTCCATGGGCTGCAACATGTTCGGTGGATGCTGGGCGGGCGAGGCGCCGGGCAGCAGGCCGCCCGCGCCACCGCCTCCCACCAGGTGCTCCACGGTGATGATACCACTTCACCTCTGATCAACCATTGTCTTTTTGTACAATTCTACTTCTCAGAGATCAAGTGCTACAACGCAATTGGGACAACACAATGAGAAAATAACAACAGTTCGTCCTGTACACTCTCAACACATTTTTCATGTTTACACCTCCAACAGTCACTTGTTTATCACAAACTCTACTAACCAATAATTTAATGCTTAGTTACATTATAAAACTCCAATCATTTCGAACACAGTACGTATATTAAGATTTGAGCAAACAAAATATCTTAAACAAAACTTGGAAAGTCACATCACAGTAGTCGTTGGGAAATATAGTTTTTGATGCAACACTTAGCAGCAACCCTTCAGAAAGTTTTGATGATGTGTCTTTTATATAGTACAAATGAGTGTACTATATAATTTTTAATATTTAATACAAAAAGAAAATAACTTCATGCTTCAAGTCCACAATAACAGTTCAACGCCCACAAGTTCACAAACAAGAACTGACGATAAACTGACTGACGGACGACGGCGACGCTACTTTGAAGTTTGCATTTTGAGTTTGACGCTGAACTACCAAGGTTGCCAGCACAGAGCAAGTAATATAGGTTGCCAGTACGCAATGTATCGTATGTGGTAACCCGTAACGATTCTCAAGTATAATTTTCTCTATTTGTAGAATACAAGTAAAAAAATATTATCAATAATTAAAGGTCTACGACTTCGAAACGCGTTATAATAACTTGCAACATTGTTGACTGTGTCATTTTAATATGTCAAGTGTCAACAGTCAATTCGAGATTTGAATTGTCAAATGTAACTTGAAGTTGTAAATCTTTTGCAGCAAATAAATTATCATAAAAAATTTTGATTTGCAATAAAATTGAACATAGAACTTGTCAAAATAATATAATTAAAAAATAAAATAAGTGTTAAATTTTTATTACCAATTATTTTCTGAAATAAGCTACGGACAATGTCGGCACTTCGAGCAAGATTATGCTCATCTCTTGTAGCAAGACGTTTACTAAGTCAAAATTTAAAGAATTGTAAACATATAAATGGTGTCGCTGTTTCTTCTCAGAATCGCAATGGTACCTACTTACAAAATGTAGCACGCAAGTACGATGTATGTCCATGTCGTGTCCAGTCTTTATAACCTTCATTTGTTTAAGGGACGGTCATCTTTCATACAAAATACAGCACTGTGTCTGATCAAAAACCGGAGGAAACTAAAGCTACTCCAGAAAAGAAGGAATTTCAAGCTGAAACTCGAATGTTATTAGATATAGTAGCCAGATCTTTATACTCTGATAAAGAGGTATGTAACCTATTCTATAAAGGGATTTGAAATATTTATGAATTGGATGAAATATCTTAAACCACTCAAAAAAATAAAATAAAGAAGAAACCTTTATTAGCATTAAAAACATATTTTTTTGTCTGCTTATTTATTTATTATTTATTTATTTAACTCTTTATTGTGCAATAAACCAGATACATAAAATAACAATTTACAATAAACAAAAGCACAAAGGGCGGCCTTATCACTACGCAGTGATTTCTGCCAGGCAACCACGGGGAGAAGGCAAAGTAGCGAGATAATAAATTGAGAAACAGAAAAAAAAAAGAAAAACAATTATTAGAAGTAGAAGTAATTACATATCATTAACAACACATAACATTACATATCTTATTTTTTTACAGGTGTTCATCAGGGAACTTATATCGAATGCAAGTGATGCATTGGAGAAATTCCGATATCTTAGTGTCAGTTCTGCTCCAGATCTACCGCCATTGGAGAACACTGACAGATCTTTAGAAATAAGACTTTCTACGGATAAACAAAATAGGACATTAGTATTTCAGGTACTACTCATTAAACACCAGTTTTATACCAGCAGTTTTATATACTTTATGACTGACCTTAAAAAAAATAACTCCAAAGACTGCATACAAAATGTTATAAATCTTAATACTATTATAAAGGCGAAAGTTTGTAAGTATGGATGTATGGATGTATGGATGTTTGTTACTCTTTCACGTAAAAACTACTGAACCGATTACAATGAAATTTAGCACACATATAGAGGGTAACTTGGATTAAGTTTTATCCCGGAAATCCCACGGGAACGGGAACTATGCAGCGGGTTTTCCTTTGAAAACGCGGGCGAAGCGGCGGGCGGAAATCTAGTGTATAATATGTCTCACACTATTATTATAGGCATAACTCCCTCATGTATACAAACTTTATTATAATTAAATCTTTATAACTATTAAAGGACTCTGGAATAGGTATGACTAAAGAAGAATTGATTCAAAATCTGGGTACAATAGCTAGATCGGGCTCAAAGTCATTTATAGAAGAGATTAAAAAGCAAGGATCTGATCAGGCTAGTTCAATTATTGGACAATTTGGTGTGGGATTTTATTCAGCATTCATGGTTGCTGATAAGCTTGAAGTTTATACGAGAAGTAGTAAAACAGGATCACCAGGATTCAAGTGGAGTTCCGATGGGTAAGCTATTTTACCTTTTTACATATCACTGATTCCTTACAGCTATTTTTAAAATAGTTACTAACACTATAATATTGTCACACGCTTTTTGTTAGGTGACACTTAACTGTGTGTATTCATACTGAAAATATTGTTTGCAGTTCCGGTACATATGAGATTGAAGAAGTAGATAATGTGCCCATTGGTACAAAAATAGTAGTGTACTTGAAAACGGATTGCAGAGAATTTGCAGATGAAGAAACAGTCAGAAGTAGGTATTTCATATTGTTAACATGGATAAAAGCTGTTATAGGTATTAAAATAATAATAGAAAGTAAGGACAGGTAATAATATAGAAAATGAAATTATGTAAAAATACAGCCAAATTATTGTAAAACAATGTGCTGCATATGCAGAATTTATTTATTATCAACTTATATAATAATTTCACATATTTCTTTCAGACATAATAATGAAATACAGCAATTTTATTGGAAGTCCCATTTACTTAAATGATGTTCAAGTGAATTCAATAAAGGTATGTTAAATGGCAAATGTGGTAGTGTTGTATCACTTAGGGATTTAAAAATAGTTTACAACATAGTCACATACCAACCAAATATGTACACATAAGTCTGTAATACAAGAATTATGGATACAATATAAAGATTATTTTTATATTTTTTCTTAATGAATAATATTTTTTTAGCCTCTCTGGTTGATGGATCCAAAAGAAGTGACACATGAACAGCATGTGGAGTTTTATAGATTTGTTGGCAATTCTTATGACAAGCCCCGCTATACCTTACATTACAAAACTGATGCTCCATTGAGTATAAGATCAATTCTGTATGTACCTGAAGGGAAACCTGGCTTGTTTGAAATGTCAAGGGACTCTGATGTCGGTGTTGCTTTGTACTCGCGAAAAATTCTGATTAAAAGCAAAGCAGAAAATATTCTTCCCAAATGGTTGAGATTTGTAAAAGGTAATGTATCAACAAAATCAAGTATTTTAACTTTTGTTCTAGAAAGTATAAGTGTATTTAAGTATGAAATATGTAACTCAAATTTCAGGTGTTGTTGATTCTGAAGACATTCCACTTAATCTCAGTAGAGAATTATTGCAAAATAGTGCTTTAATTGCGTAAGTATTTTATTTAAATGTAGAGCAAATATGTTATTGATTACAAATAGCAACAAACTACTGATCTAGTGATCGTCCATATTATATAAAATAATGCTTTATTTTCAGTAAACTTCGGCATGTTTTAACAAATAGATTCATTAAGTTCATGATTGACAATGCTCAAAAAGACCCAGTTGGTTATGACGCGTTTTACAAAGATTATTCCTTATTTTTCAAAGAAGGTATTGTCACTAGTCAAAGTCCGATAGAAAAGGTATGTATTAATGTTCATATATGTCATATTAGTATTTTAAAAAAATGGAGTTACTAAAATAATAAATTTTATTTACAGGAAGTTATTGCAAAATTATTGCGTTTTGAATCATCGAAACTTGAAAATGGTGTTAAAACGTCTCTGGCCGACTACAGTGCGAGACAAAACAACGATCAGAAATCAATTTACTACTTAGCTGCACCTAGGTAATAAGCTTAAAATATTTTATATTTATTTTTAAACATAACAGCTAATTTTTTGTCACAATAATCTGTTAACAGGGAATATAAGTCTCTAACATCTACATAACTTTCTTTTATTTATTTATTTAAAGACGCACCAACAGTTGCTCAATTTGTAATATAATATAAAATTCGTACATAAAATCCTATTCTAAATTGGCTACTAATTATAGGTACATACAGCATTACTTGAACATTGGATTTTTTGGAATACATAAGAAAAAACATCAAATGCTGTTTATTACATAATATTATATTTTCCATACATTTATTTTTTAATATTTCACAAACAATTCATGTTTCTCAGTCGGGAGTTGGCCCAAACATCGCCATATTACGAATCTCTCAAGAAGCGCGACGTTGAAGTGCTGTTCTGTTACGAAATGTATGACGAACTTGTTTTGCTGGAGCTCAAGGAGTTTGGTGGCAGAAAACTTGTGTCCGTAGAGAATGACATGCAAACAGACCCGGCTGCGCAATCAGATACTATTATTGGTAAATAATATTTTAATCACCTCTAGCAAAATTATTGATATATCTTTAGCGTTTGTTATAACTAAATTAAGTATGGACCTCTTCTGTTATGATGGACCTGAAAGTAGCTTAAGGTAGTATGTAGTAGTATGGTAGATAGTAGTTTTGAATAAGTTGGATTTCTTTATATTTGTGTTACATAATTCACGCCAAATGATATGAAGTCCAAACGGCAAACAAATCTAATTTTAATTTTCCAGGAAGTGAAGACTTACAACAAACCCAAGTGAATGAATTGATTTCATATCTCAAATCACATTTATCTGGCAAAGTATTTGAAGTAAGAACAACCCAGAAACTAGACTCGCATCCATGTGTTATAATTGTGCCGGAAATGGCTGCAGCAAGGCATTTTATTAGAACCCAAGCACAGAGTCTTAGTGAAGAAAACAGATTCGCATTATTGAGACCACAACTGGAAATTAATGCAAAGTAAGTTGAATAACACGACATTTTTTT
Organism: Colias behrii; assembly: GCA_029959065.1. NCBI lineage: Eukaryota > Metazoa > Arthropoda > Insecta > Lepidoptera > Pieridae > Colias > Colias behrii. Next base: position 5,381,978 of record JARWMC010000005.1, on the reverse strand, counting down.
CTTGTTTGATATGAAAATGTGATTTATTACCTATTTTCCATTATTTTTTTTTATATAATACTAGCTTACCGCCCGCGGCTTCGCCCGCTTTGTCTAAAACCTAATAAATTATATACTAAAACCTTCCTCTTGAATCACTCTACCTATTAGAAAAAACCGCATCAAAATCCGTTGCGTAGTTTTAAAGCGAACAACAGAGAAAGCGACTTTGTTTTATACTATGTAGTGATAATCAATGAAGTTTCATATGATATTTAAGTATTATGTCTATAATCTATTTCACTAAAATGCAAACTTGGATCATCGTCTTTTTAATAATTCCTATATTTTATTTTATTACAGACATCCAATCATCAAGAAACTTCATAAACTGATATCTAGCGACAAGGATCTGGCAAACATGGTTGCACAACAGCTATTCTCCAATGCTATGGTCACTGCCGGACTAGTTATGGATCCTAGAAATCTAATCACAAATATTAATGAACTTTTAGTTAAAGCATTAGAAAAGCATTAGTTATTATTTTATGATTTAATGTTATCTTAATAAATATATTTCGTTCTGTTATCCTTTATTTTATGTGCTTGTTTTATTATACCCAGAATATAACTTATTTTAGCTGATACACTATAATTTCAAAGGAACTGTGGGTGCTGATGTACTGATAGACAACCTTTATACATATCCATGAGCCTTAGAGTATATATTACAATAGTATAGAGCGAGTGTATTGCACAAATTGCTTAGTGCACATCGTAGGCAGATGAGCTATAGATACTATATAGATGTGTGTGTGACAAATAGGGATGGGTAGGTATCAATTGTGTGTTGAACTATCGATAAGTTGTGTAAATAAATATGTATCTAAGTAAATATTTATGTTCAATATGTTATTAAAGGAGAAATGTATGAATAAAGTATATGTAATTTTAAATTTGTTTGCCAAGTGAATAAAGTGTGTTTATTCCATTTGAATTTTAATTCTTATATTTATATTAATTATAAGTACTTTAAAAAATATTTTTAATTGGAATATCAGAAAAAAGTGAGTACTTTTTAAATAATAAAGTAAAAAAAAAAAAGATCAGGTTTAGTGCTATTTCTTTAATAATAAATCAAACAATAATAATAATGTTTTAAAAATGTTAAATAAAAATAAGAAATAATTAATAATTTATAATGATAATATAATATTAATAATGTTTTTATTTAATTTTATCCATTCTACTATCAAAATCTTCAAAATCAATTTAGCGGTTCAGAAAATATATCGTAACATTTCATACTTTACATTTACACTATAATACATTCGCATTCATAATATTAGAAAATGTATAATACATAACACACCACAAATTTATTTATAATACATTTTTAAAAGAGTTTTAATTTTAAAGTTAAATAAATAATTTGTTAAAATAAAGTTTACTTTATATCGAGTACAGCGTTGGTCGCACAGATATATAAACATTATTTGGATGTCTGTGGTTGGTCGTCACATCACTACGATCACGTGGCGGCAGTGAGGTGCGCGAGCGAGCCTGCGCGTGTCCGTCTCCCACCTCCCCTTCACCCCCGCGATGCTAGATTTATTTTCATAAAAATAAGTATAACAATCGACTAACTGATGAAATGTGATACTGGATTTCAATTTTTTGTATTTTCTAGTATCGTTTTTGCAAGATAGAACTGTACATTTCACCATGTTTATTCGTAAATATGAAAAAAATTCCAGAGCAACGCACTTCGACAGCACTCAACCACGACTACGAGCGCTCTTGGAGCGCTCGCGGCGGGAACGTCGTGTTGTTCCCACCTGTGCCTACTGTTCCCACTTGGTTGTTCGCACTCTATAGATAGTATATATACTCTAAGCCATGAGCTTTCATTTCTCGGAGCAATTATCAAGCCTGGAGAAGTAACAATTAATTGAACAATAAAGCACTAGTTTGGCCTTTTTGGCTTATGGCAAAATGTCATGCGAAAAAAGAGGACAGATATATGTCAGTTCGACAGTTTGAAATGACATGTAGCCATTTCAATTTGTTTTAGTGACCAGTCTGGTCACAAACGCATGGTGATTTTAATTATTGTTTTTGAAGTGAAAAACGTGTTTTCTAGTTTCTTATGTTATTTTCTGAAAAGATAATTTACTAAAGATTACATGGCTTGTGTTGTTCACGGCTGTAAAAGCCGTAGTACTGGGAAATCGGATGAAGATTGGAATTTGTCTTTTCACAGGTTAGTGTTTTGATCAATTTTTTTGTTAATTGTATTATAAATAAGTTAATTTACGTTATTTTCATAATCATCTATGTTTTATCTAACCGTAATCATTGAAATGAAATCATAATCAGCTTAGTTTTTAGAAAAAATGCAAAATATAACTTCCATAGTGTTGTGCAATTATCGATACTTGAGTAGGTACGAAGTACTTCATTGATAATGACTGCTTTAGGTTAGGAGAAAAAAAAAGGTATTTAAGTATGGATTTTATTGTTATTTGCAGGTTTCTGGCTTGAGAAAAATTAAAAGATGTTTGGGTTAAAGCTATAGCACAGGGAAAATTGGAAGCCTTCAAAACATTCTCGGCCTTGTTCAAATCATTTCGAATCAGACGGGAAGAAAAGTAAAGTGCTTTGCAGAGATGCTGTGCCACAAGTTTAAGGTGGCATCTATTTTAAATAATAAATATAGTAATTTGTTAATTAAGTATCGAAATAAAATGTTGCAAAAAAAAAATTTAAATTTTATTTGTTTTATTTGAAGCAATTTATTTTAAACTTTTACCAATTTTTTCCTGTGGGAATGAGTTATTTTCCCGCGGTAAATTGTAGCCTATATGTTATTCTGATGTTTAATCTATAATATGTATAATTGGAAAGTTCCATAAAAACTCATTCAGTAGTTTTTTCGTGAAAGAATATCAAATGTCCATTCTTATATATTTTTGCTTTTATAATATTAGTAGAATAGATATTAATATTAATAGAATGAATCTATGAAAACAGGAAAAAATACGTACCTTTTTACGAAACCATAAAAAACAACCTAAACCGAAATACCTAATAATATTTTTTTATAAATACAACTACCATACAATGCAAGGCAGTCAATACGCATCGTAAATGAATAATTCCAAATTAAACGAATCTTAAAATTTGGAATTACCTATCCATAATTCAAAATTAAAAGAATCTTAAATTATCTTCAAGCAATTTTATAACTTAATTTTTTTATTTATCGATATTTTAGTATTCGATAAAGTGGCAAGCACTACCTTTTTAGAACAAAAAGTGGCTACATGTGGATTTGAATGCCAAGCCGATAACAGTGTGTTGTCTCTTTCTATCGCATTAATTAGGGTATTGAATAAAAGAGAGCCACTATATAAGAAACGTTCAATTAATTGTTACTTCTCCAGGCTTGTTAATTGCTCCGAGGCTCCGAGTTTCATTTACATCCACATCCATTCTCTGGAGACATTTAAAAATAAAACTGGCAACATTATTTTAGGCGTTGGTCTCATTTAAATTTCTAAAACATAAGAAGACTATACTACGAGCAAAATAAGATTTATTTTCATGTTTTAAAAGGTTTCCCTAGACATATTGAAATATTATGTAGATTATTATCTAACGGTGTTTACAATATTCCGATAACATATACCCAGACAGGCCACACTATGTTTTAGTTCTTACACGTTCATAAAATTTAAAGGATATTTACACTAGTTTTTCGAACAATTTGTCACTTATTTTGTGTGGCCATGGTCACCTTATTAGAAAGAGACAACTTCGCAAAAGAAACGCTCTCACTCGGCCTGGTTTTGACGGCATAATGCGCAGACTGCGCAGTTTTTAGTATATGTTATAACGGCTTTAAAGTTTGATAATATAATATATTGTGATCCCCTGGGATTAAAACTCACTGTCTAGATAATTTCATTCATATTCCACCCTATTTTTCCATCTTGTACAACAAAACTAATAATATATTAAACAAAAAAATACGTGTGGTACTCGAGGACTGCCGGGGTAAAGCTATTGCATAGCATCGCATCGCTGTGCCGGTTGGAGTGGGGGCTGTTAGGTTTTTTCGTACGGAATTTTTACATTTGGTCACCGCGCTCAAGTCTGAGATAAAAGCTATGCAATAGCTTAAAAAAGCTTATTTCTCAAGGCTCGAAATCAAAATTATAGAGCAATCACCAAATATCTGTTCTCTCTATGACGCATTTCCCATCTATGTTTTATACTCTATTGCATTATATTATCTGTGGTAAAAATCAATCGACTGAAGCGGGGAAGTGGAAGGGGGAACGGCGCGGCTTTCTTTGCATTGAATTTTTAAGTAAAAAACGAATATATTTATTTATTGTTCTCCTAAAAACCAGATTGTATAAAAAATATTTCAAATTTCTTCCGTACTTAAATACAAAAATCGTTGTTTAAGTGCGCATTGGTTGCATTGAAGGTTTGACATCAGAAGGTTTGAAAAAATATAATAATACAATAGGTAACATCATATTTTATGTCCTTCCAACTCCATCAAACGCTATAGTTATAATAGTTACCCTTCTATATCTTCAGGATAATATATAGTGTTTGATTTCATTCATGGTTTTGTGAGGCTGAACTGAAAAAATGAGTTCAATTGATATTAACAAAGCCGACACCGAAGATGACAACAAAACACTTGACAAAAAGCAAATAGAAGCCGAAGAAAAGGAAATAATGTTAAAAGCGGAAACCGAAGAAGATGTGGAACTGAGGCGCGATGGAGGTCCCGTTAAAACAGCACTGTCAGGAGATATAACAGAACAAGGTCGTGAAGTCAAACCTAAGTTTATTCCTATCGGGGCAATTAAAATGCCTGGATTCTTCACTAGAAATTCTGATAGAGAAAAGTCAAAGGTAATAATGTACACCATTTATAATATTGCATGGTATTACTATTTAGGATTATTACTATTAGATTTTATAATGACCCTGAAGATGGCGCTTATATCTGAATTTTTTTTTTTTATTTCCAATATCTCGAATAAAAATAGAGCTATGAAAACGAGACCGAATAGATTTTATTCATTGGCTCGAAATCTACATGTGGATGACTTCCAAAAAATTTTTTTTTTGAACAGAAAATTTTTAAAGCTAAAACCAATTTTGTCTTGACTCTAAATTTTGTATATCATTAAATATAAACTTCCGTATATTCTCTGTAATAATTGAATGGATTTCTGGATGTGGAATTTTTTTTTTTGAATTTATTTTCAGATTTTTTGATAGCAAATATCTGCTAGAATAATAGATGGAATTGAAAAAAAAAAAAGCAAATTAAAGATAATAAAAAAACTCAAATGTGGTTTTTTTGTTTTTTTAATATTTCGGGTTTTTCCACCAAAAATTAAAAAAATAAAATTTTATTATTTTTTGATTACCGATATCTCAAAAAATATTTTTTTTTTTTCTCAAATCAAAGTTCCACTTTTTTATTATATTTTAATGAACATGTGGTTAATTAGTTTTTTTAATTTCCTTCAACGGATTTTGTACAAATTAACATGTGGTTAATTAGTTTTTTTAATTTTTCCGTTGAAGGAAATTAAAAAAACTAATTAACCACATGTTCATTAAAATATAATAAAAAAGTGGAACTTTGATTTGAGAAAAAAAAAATTATTTTTTGAGATATCGGTAATCAAAAAATAATAAAATTTTATTTTTTTAATTTTTGGTGGAAAAACCCGAAATATTAAAAAAACAAAAAAACCACATTTGAGTTTTTTTATTATCTTTAATTTGCTTTTTTTTTTTTCAATTCCATGTATTATTCTAGCAGATATTTGCTATCAAAAAATCTGAAAATAAATTCAAAAAAAAAAAAAATTCCACATCCAGAAATCCTTTCAATTATTACAGAGAATATACGGAAGTTTATATTTAATGATATACAAAATTTAGAGAGTCAAGACAAAATTGGTTTTAGCTTTAAAAATTTTCTGTTCAAAAAAAAAATTTTTTGGAAGTCATCCACATGTAGATTTCGAGCCAATGAATAAAATCTATTCGGTCTCGTTTTCATAGCTCTATTTTTATTCGAGATATTGGAAATAAAAAAAAAAATTCAGATATAAGCGCCATCTTCAGGGTCATGATTTTATATTATATTGATTGTTTAATTATTTATAATTTGTAATTGTATTTAGGATGAAGAAGCAATAGAAAAAGATACTGACAATGAAAAGAACCAGGAGAAAGCAGATGATGACAACCCTAAAAATCATTTCAAGTTCTTACAAAGTTGCCCTTTTTCAAACTTTTTAAAGAAACCTCAAAATGATGGTGGTATGTCTTTTTAAGAATTTTATCTGATATATATTTCATTAACTTATATTCAGAATGTTTAAAGGCTATGCCTTGATATCCTCTTTGTTAGTTACTTCTTAGTTTACAGAACTTATCAAATTCTTTGAAATTCAACAACTCATTTACAAATTCTAATATCTGTTCCATATAATTTTATTATTAATATTTTTTTAGATGGAGATGTTGAAAAGAAGGAGTTTGTATTGTTCAATTTCACATATTCAAAAATGTTTAAGAAGCAACAACAAAAAAATGCAAGCGCAGCCCTGGCTTCTATGGAGACATTAGAAGATAAACTTGACACTCCAAATGATGGAATGGAGAATATTAAGTTAGATGTAACTGTAAGTTGTATTTTATTTAAACTTATATCTTAGAGGTTATTAAAAAATCATTATTATGCACATAAGTTACTGCTAGCAAACAAAATGTGGTTTAATTATTAAAGAAAATTCTTTCTTTCTTAGGAACCAGAAGAAGGAAAAGTTGCCACTCGATTGCCACTAAAAGAAAGAATTCGTCAAAAGAAATTCATAATTGGTAAGATATTTAATATACATTTTTCTGTAATACTCTAGTAATACAATTCAGGCCCTCAATTGTGCAAAATCGTAACAGCTTTAAATGTCTATGATTCAGATGATATAGTAGTGTGCGGCATTGTTCTGCTTGTGTTCCTGGCGGTGATCATTGGAATAGTGATTGGGGCTCGAGCTGGGCCACCATCTGAACGTCCACTGAGACTCGGCAAGTTCATCACCACACAGACTGCATGTGGATTAGTTGAAGGGTAAGTTTATGTTATAATCAGAATTTATTTATTTACTAGCGGTCCGCCCCGGCTTCGCCCGTGGTACCTTCATGTTTAAACTATCCTATCTCTCAAGTTGGATCGAACTGCACATGGTGTGCGAATTTTATTATAATCGTTTAAGTGGTTTAGGAGTCCATTGAGGACAAACATTGTGACACGAGATTTATATATATTAAGATTTGCCCTATTGCTCTTTTTACATTTTTGTCTTCCATAAGAAACCTCCTTGTTCACAATAAGTTAAAAAAATGAACTGTCAAGCCATTTGAGTTTTACTTTGGTTTTACTCTTAGCAACACATTTGGTGATTCATTTTAATTTCGACAGATTAAGTTACAAAACATGTTTAATCAGAGACAAAGAATATCACTCAATAAGACAATACATATACATATTATTATACATCTTTTTCATACCCCAGTACCCCACACAGAGATACAGGATTACAATTTCTATAATAGATATAATGTAGCAGTTAAAATTATTTTCAACTTATTGAAACCTAAAAAATCAGTTGATAGTGATTGTACACTATCATATGATTTTTTCTTGTGACTTGTGACTTGGAATTTTAATAATCAAAGTACTGGAATGATCTATGAACCTATTGGTTAGAGATAACAAGGACATTCATTTTCGAAATCACTTTTAATAATTGGGTGATGTTCAATGTTGTTAAAGATTGATCAGCTTAAAAAATCCTTACTGCCTATTTTTTGTATATTAAGGTAGTTTCAATGAACCATAAGTTGCTTTATATCAAACATAATAGTGATGAGATGTCATTGAGTGCAGCAATAAATAATAATTGATAAATGATACCCTTATTGGTATGAAAAGATAACTCTAGTCTGAGTATTAATAGAAAAATTACTACTATTTGTTGTGTTATTTATGTCGTGGGAATGATCAAATTCAAGGCGATAAAGGCGGGCAGATAGTACTAAAATGTACACAACTAATTTCCGCCCTCAGCTTCCCTGTTGTCTCAAACTTAACAAATTGTTAATAAAAAACCTAGCTAGAGATTTTGAGTTTATGGCTAGCCAAAAGATAGACAAACACCGTGCAGGACTTTATTTTATTTATTGCCACTGTAAAGCTGCTTCTCTGCTTATTTAGCTGTTCATCTTAATACAAAGTACGAACCCTTTATACCATCAATACATACTATAAAACAAAGTCGCTTTCTCTGTGATGCGGTGTTTTCTTTCATAGGTAGAGTGATTTAAGAGGAAGGTTTAAGTATATAATTTATTAGGTTTTTAAGTAAAGCGGGTGAATGCGGATAGTTGTACAAATTGTTATTTTTTTCTTGTGAAAAAAAATGTATACAGATGCTTAGCTTAAGAATTATGCATTTTTTTTCATCTAACCTCATTCACTCATGCCGCACAGGATTCACTCGTGCCGCATACAGCTCATGTTGATGTAAATTGTCTCCCATTAAAAATTACCATTCCCTTATTTTTTCGCCTCTAAGTTTTATTGATGCGCGCTTCAAGTGTGGATGTATATTTTTGAAATTATATTTTTATGAAAATTTGTTTTTCTGGTGTCTTTATTAAAATATGCATTTTATATATAAATCTATGTATTAACAAAGCCAAACTTTTGATATAATATGAAAAAGTATTTATGTGTGACCTATTTTGTTTCAGGGTGTTAGATGAAGGTGTTTACAAATTCCACGGCATTCCGTACGCAGCACCACCCATTAATGAACGAAGGTTTGCTGACGCACAACCATTCAACAACCTTTCGATGTGTTGGAATGATACCCTCGAAGTACACGAACCTGGACCTGTATGCATGCAGTTCTTAGAGAATGGAACAATTATTGGTGAAGAAGACTGCTTGACGTTAGACATTATCACACCTCATGTAAGATACGATTCTCCGCTTCCAGTCGTGGTTCTGATCGGAGCTAACACGTTGGCCGGCGGTATCAGCCCAGCTCAACCGTCAGCTCTATACGCTCGCACAAAAGAAGTCGTTTTTGTACGCCCGAACTTCAGACTCGGCCCATTCGGCTTTTTAGCCCTCGATATCATTTCTAACTCCAAATACCCGGCCACCTCAGGAAATTATGCTCTCAGCGACTTATACGTCGTATTGAAATGGATCAAGTATAATATTAAACATTTCGGAGGCGATGCGGAGTCTGTTACGCTGTTAGGTCACAGAGCCGGCGCGACGTTGACTGCGGCTTTGACTACGATTGATAAAGCTCAGAAACTATATTCCCGCGTGTGGTTGTCTTCCGCCTCGGTGATCTTTCCTGGCGAACCGTTAGAGGTTTCCGAGAAAAATAATGAACAGTTTAAACAAATCAGTAAGTGTAACGACATCGATTGCTTACGTCGCATGTCTGCACTAGAAGTATTATCTTCAACACCCGATACTTGGTTAGGAAATACTATAGATACGTTGCCGAAATCTGAGGAATTTAAACGCTCCTGGCTCGTGCTAGACGGTCAACTGTTGCGAACTCACGCCTACGAGAGTTGGGATGCACAAAAAGAAGCGAAGAAGGAAGGGAAAGAAAAAGTTTTTAAACCTATGGTCTTCGGTACGACACAACATTCCGGGCATTCAGATTTATTGCGTATGAAACACCTCAATTGGACAGCTGATATCGTCGAGAACATGGTGAAAGAGAGCTACATAGGCGAAAAGAACTTGACCGCAACAGTATTACAGCATTTCAACAAAACGTACGAGGGATTAGTTGAAATAATTTCTTCGATTCGAACCCTTTGTCCATTGGTAAGTTTGGCTAGGATGCGTTTGGTGGCCCCCCTGTACGTGGTTCTGGGATCGGGAGCTAGCGGTGGTTTGAAGGGTTCACGTATTGCCGGCGTTAATTCCGACGTCGAGGCTATTTTGGGCACCTTCGATTCCGAAGTACCCGAACAGAGACGGTTTATGGCAGCTATGCAACAACTGTTTTACTATTACATTTGGCACGGCCGCTTGCCCGGCCCCGAAACCGGACTCATCGCTGTCGGACAAGACCTACTCCCACACCACGGTCTACCGGCCTGCGATATGCTCATACAAGAAGACATCGTCCCGAGGTACGCACACGTTGACTAAATGAAAATAGCGTTTTGAAACATTTTTATTCGTATATACGCGTTTATTTAATTGTATGCTTAAATGTTTTTAATCTTAAACCCCAGTAATTGTAATGTAGCCGTAAGAGACATTTTGTTTTCGTAATGCACGTTTTTTTATTATTTAATATTTAGTTTGTAATGTCAAAACTTGCCACCGCTCGATCTCCAAAGAGGCTTTTATAAAACCAACGTTAAGATTTAAAAGTATTACCTTATTGTATTTTTGAGCCTTACAATTGAAGCGCTTATTGTCATTTAAAATACTCAACATGATTAATGTTTCATATAAAGTACAAACTTTTGAGAAATATACCATCTCAAAGAATTTTTAAAATATTGTGTATATTATAAGACTGACAATGGATCTGTTCTACATTGATCTCGTTACTGCTTTTATAACCAATTGATCGGTGATAATTGATAAAAATAATGCTCATTTGATTTTTAAGTGTATTGGTAGTTACCCTGTTTACATTGAAACATACCATAAAAATATAGGCATAGTTAGGATAAGTATAAGTTTTGTATTTTTTTACTTTCGTAAACTCCATTTGTATTTATAATAATTGTGAACTGTAATTTATATCCCAAATGTTTACTTGTGATTTCATTTAAAGTCTGATTATCCAAAGAGTGATTATTATAATTAGCTTTTGTACCACATAACCATAGTGTTGTGTCATGTATCAATTTAAGTGAGATAGGCATAGGCCTATCACACTTAATCTTTTTAATAGCATTTAAATATTCATCATTTTTATCAGCATTTATCTATCAAGTAATTGTGAAATGCTTTTAAAGATTTTATATGATTTTTAATACTATCAGATGCCAAAGGATACCATTGCCGACTTGTTATTGTCGAATTTATAATTCTTATCTGCTTTAAAATGTGAATGCACTTGTGGTGACACTTTTTTCTGAATCGCGGAAGTGAAATGTTTTTGCTACTTTAACCAGAAACACCATTTCCCGACAACATACTTCGGGGCCTTAACAGCTAACAGCCGTCTATATAACAAAATATACCTATTGCTTGCACGATTCAGAACGAGGTGTACACACTTTTAAACATATCTTTAGTTTTAACGTGTGGCCGTATTTTTATATTTAATAAAACAGCCTATAATTATTTTTTGCGATACCATTGAACACTAGAATAATTAAGTAGATAGTTTTGCTTTGTTTTGTAAATTGGTATTTTCGAAAATAAAAGTGTAAGACTGTAACTTGTTTCTTTATTTAAACGACACAACTCCCTTATATATACCGCTATACATATTAAATTCCACTTGAAAAATAACCACTAATCTTGTGTTATAAAAAACTCATAAAGGTTTGCACATTGCTCGATAAGCTTTTAAACTATTAACTAGTGTAGTATGCGTCAGCGGACAGCCCAAGGTTTTTTCTAGATTCTAACGAAATTAACGAAAATCGAAAAAAAATAATCAAAACACTTATGTTTTTTTTTTTTCGATATGAATAATATGAAGCCGTTGCTTATGTTAAACCAGCAATAGCTGGTATTGCCCGCAGCTTCGACCACGTGATCAAAATAAATTTTCATGTTACAAACTTTCATCCCCTGAGGGTAGAATTTAACAAAATCTCTTTAGCAGATGCCTTATAGTGGTTATCTGCATGCCAAATTTCAATCTAATTGGTCCAGTAGTTTAGGGTGTGCGTTGATAGATCAGTCAATCAGTTCATCTTTACATTTTATATATTACGATTGAGAGAAAATAGTGAAACGGGTTTTAGTAAAATTAATTCAATAAGATAAAAAGAAAAAACCGAATAAAATCACAAAATATATTTATTCAAATTTTGAACAGAAATATTCATTACAAATATTTTTAAATGACAAAAAAACACATGCTCAATGCAAATAAATAGGTAATAAATAGAAACAGTAAAACAGTACAAATAGTAACATGATTTTTCCTTTAACAAATTTTACAATTTCAAACAGAATTATAAGTTATACATGGACTAAAGTTGCATAAAATCAACTGTCAACTTAATGATTTCTTTCCCGTAATGGAGAAATTATAGTCTGAACATTTTCTTTTCCCATTTTATGAGCTTTACGCATGACCGCTGGGGACTTGGGTTTCATTTGAATTTGTTCTGCTTCTTTCTTCATCTTGTCAAGAAGAGACGACTGCTTAGCCACATTCATGGTTAGCTCTTCATTTTCTTGACGCAATAGGGATAATTCCACAACCAAAGATTGCTGATCTTGAATCTGAAAATAAGTCGAGAAAATATAATCATTATTTTTCTTAAGAACCCTGAAAAGATAGTCATTGTAATGATAAAATATGAGTGCTTTAAAAAACACAAACTATGTGATATATTATTACGTACTACGTGATTATTTATAAGAAACCGTTAAAAACCAAACAAATATTAGCACCAAAATTTTCCCTATAATATCAAAATTCACTATAGGTAGATAAAAAAATCGACTTTTATAGTCTACCTGCTGCTGCAGACAATGGTTATCCCTCTCGAGGCGCGCGATCTCAGCCGCAGCTTGCGCAAGTAACACGCGCGACTGCTCCGCCGCCGCAGTCGCCTGACCCGCGTGCTCAGTCGCTAGCTCGCATAGCATACGCTTCTTTTCGACCTACAATAATTAATTAAATAATAAATAATAAATAAAATTCATTTATTTCAGGCCACATCGCCCATATAGTATTAGTTAAATCTTATCCTAGTGTTAGTATTACAAATTACAATGACCTATTAACTACATACATTTATTCCTACAGCCTAATTTACAAAGCCAATGTTTGCAAATAGCATTATCAAAATAGTTTAATACCTTTAATTAATCATCATTTGAATACTTTTAATTTTTATAGGATATAAATATTGTGTCTATTTGTGATTTCAAAATAACCGTTTTCTTAGACATTAGAAAACGGTTATTTAATCCCTGTATTTCATAATATGTTCCATGATAATCTCAGAAATGGTTAATTTGTTTTTTTTCTTTTACTGCGTTTGTTTGACAACATTTACCTAATCATAAAAAAGTAAAAATTTTTACATTTTTTTAAAGTAAAAAAATTTGGATGCACACAACAACTGCATACTTTTCTTACCTCATCACGCAGAATTTTAATTTGAGAATTGGATTCTTTCTTCAATAATTCAACATCTTCAATCAATTCATTTTGGATAGTTCCAAGTTCACGGTAGGCCTCTTTTTCAACATTCTGCAAACTTTCTATCAAAGAAACATTGTGTTCCATGATACGGTTGTGTTCTTTTGCCAGAGCTGCTTTCGACTTTAATATGTTCACAAGAGCTTCCTTATACTCATTGCACTCCAGTAAAGTATTGTTTAAACTGATCTTGTAAGTACTGAGCTCTTCTTCAAGAACTTCTTTTGAATTAGTTATTGTTTGTACCTGATTTTCTAGATGTTCCAGCTCATTATCAGATTCTCTAAGACGCATTGTTAAAACTTGTACAATGTCCCGAGTAACTGATAATGACATTTCAAATTTATTCTTTTCTTTGATAGCTCTGTCTACATCCACAGTTAGCTTATTAATTTCATTTTCATAGTCAATATGTTTTTTCTTGTTTTCTTCTTTTAAATCCTCCAATTCTCGAACAATTGTGGACTTCTCATTCTTCAGTATCTCATTTTCATCCTTCAAATTGTTCACGTCCTTTAGTAGTGTATTATATCTATCTTCAGTGATGCTTAATTTATATTGAAGTTCCTTTGCTTCAGTGTGTAATTCTTGTATTTCTTTTAGTTGTTGTTCCCAATGCTCTTGAATGTTCCTACTGCGCTCCTCAAATTGAATTTCACATAATCTCAATTTTTCCCGAGTGGCTTCATCTATTTGCTCCAATTTAGCCCTCATCTCTTGATCCTTGACATTAATCTGTTGTTGTAATTCATAAATTTTATCATCTTTTTCTTTTAATAGTTCATTCCTTATTGTTTCTATTGCTGTATTGTATTTCATCTTAGTCATTTCTTGTTCAGATTTACATTTGCTTATAATGTTCTGTTTTTCTTCCTCCATTTTTGACCTGAGTATTTCTAATTCCAGTTTGTATTCTCTTCTTATGCTTTCATTTGCTTCAAGAGCTAAGGCATGATGTCCTTTTACCATTTCCAATCTTTGTTTGGTCTCTTCTAATGTTGCTTCCATATCAGTTAATTTCTTTTGTAAATCTGAACACAGGCTATCTCTAATAGTGATTACTTCTTCCAGAGAGGTCAATTCAACTTGTTTGCTATTCAGCTCTTGTTCTAAATATTGGCATTGCTTATCTAAGTTATTGATTTCCATCTTCAAATCTTGAGAAGTTGTTTGTTCTTCTCTTTTTATGTCATTGAGCAATGTAAGTTCATTGAATTTTTTATTTAATGTGTCAATATTAATATCCCCTTTGGTCAGTTCTTTTAAAAGTTTATGCAATCCTGCTATTTCATTTTTAAGATCATCAATTTGTTTGTTATATTCATTTATTGTGTAATCTTTATTCCTAAAATAGAAAACATGATGATTAAAAATTAAACTAATTATAGATAAAAAAATATACAGTAGCACCAAATTTTGACTTAGAGAGGTAAAGTACATTAAAATTCAACTTGCAGAGGTGACAAACATGTTTTTATTTATTATAAATCAACATTATTTCAAATCATTTTAAAATAAAAAATATGGCATTAAAAAAGTCAGTATTTTTTTTTGCTTTAGATAATTTTTGCTCTATAAAATTTCGTAAGGTATTCAATGCGGTTCTTGCCTCTTTGATGGAAACCCATGGAGCGCATGTACTATTCACGTCTTCTATGTCATCTTAATCATTAGTATCGGTTTTCTGAGCTACTGAATCGATAATTTCGTCATCAGATACTTTGCAAACACGTGTTTACGTGAGTCATAAATTTATTATTGTATACTCCTAAAATGTTTTCTAAGAAACAATAGTGTTCTTGCACTGTGGGCTAGTTGTTAAAGTCGGTAACTAACTTAGTTTTGTTTGAACAATAGAGGTAATAAATTCCAAATGATCAAGTTATTTGTAAAATAAAACGTTGCTATGTTCGAGATACAGAGGTCAAATCTAATTTTTCGAGTTATAGAGTGAAAATATGTACCAAAATGGCTTGGAGGGACTTGGTGATAATTTTGACTAACAGAGGGTCAAGATTTCAAGTAGCGGAGGTTTTCGGGTTTGAAGGGAAGGGAACAAAACATTTTTTCGAGATTTGGAGGTTTTTGACTTATCAAGGTTCGACTTAACGAGGTGCTACTGTATATAAAAAAAAAGAAACATATAAATAAAAATACCTTATTTCAACCTCATGGGCCTTAATAAGATCCTCTTGTAATTTAACATTGCTTGTGACTTTGGTTACTGCTTTGGTATTTGATTTAGGCAAGACTGTACTTTTTAGGGAACTTGAAGTTTTTATTGCAGGTTTCACTGGTTTTGGCTGTAAGCATATACAAATTAGTTTAAAGTCTAGCAACAAAAATAAATAGGCAAATGAGTCAAAGAATTAAAGTCACTTACGGTAACAAAGGATTTAGTACTTCGGACAGAGCTGCATTGGGATAGAGTTTCTACATTTTGTTTTGAAGGTGTTAAAAGAGGTGCCCTTGTTTTAGGGCATGTGGTCTTCTTCAATGGTTTATCATTTTCTTGTTTCGGTAATACTTTGGCTTGACTTTTGGTTGGAGCTTAAAAAGTATAAAAATATATAAGAAAAACACATTTTTAACATACATGATTGATACACATACTGGTTAAACTACTTTACTGGATAAATATATTAATGTAAATTGTTAATAGGACAGCACAGCACCTAGACAATATGTAAATGTATTAAGATTTGATGCAACAACTTACATAGAGAAATTGAACTTAGCCAATTATTATTATTTATGATTAGACCTGTGTGAGACATATGAAGAATATGGTTAATAAATAAATTAAAATTACCTACTTATTTAAGAAATTCAAAATATGGATAATATTGCGTAGTGTTTCAGAGTTAAATATACCTATAGTGTTTATTTTACTTTAAAAGAATATTATTAATAAGTAACATTGTTTCGAGTAAAAATACGTTAAAAACTATGAGATTATAAATAGACAAAATTATTAAAACTTTTGAAATTACTTACCAATTGGTTCAAAACGTTTGGCTTTTGAAAACATAGCTTAAATAACTTAAAACTAAATTAAAACAAACTGATCTGTACTAAGTTTAGTAGCTTTCCAATACAAAGTAATAATTTTTTAGAAAATCTATAGAACCGAACTGTGACTTCGTGTAATAGCGCGCGAAACTGAATCTGCAGAACTCAATGCGACATTCAAGCTCAGCTTCTTTGTATTGTTTTCTTTTTTTTTGTAAAAAGTCCGTTACATTACGTTCCGTTTCACCACAGTAGCCTTTACGTTCAAGTAATATGTTGAAAAAGAACTGTTTAGTATTATATTATCTGTGGTACTAGTAATGAATAAAATAAATATTTCATGCTATTATTTAAACATTTGAATAGTTAAAAATAACACTATTTTGTATTTAAATTGGTTTAAGTCCAATATAATCATCCTTATTAATATTATACTTAACTAGATTTCCGCCCGCGGCTTCGCCCGCGTTTTTAAAGGAAAACCCGCATAGTTCCCGTTCCCGTAGGATTTCCGAGATAAAACCTATCCTATGTGTTAATCCAAGTTACCCTATATATGTGTGCTAAATTTCATTGTAATCGGTTCTGTAGTATTTGCGTGAAAGAGTAACAAACACACACACATCCTCACAAACTTTCGCATTTATAATATTAGATAAGTTTTTTGCGCTTTCACGAGGAAACACGAACTGATTTTGACGAAATTTTGTACATAGAAAGTTTAGTTGTGAATAGTTAGATACTATTAATGCTTTTTCTTATGGGTGAGATAAGAGATAGGGATATAGGTATAATCATGTCGCAGCTATTCTGGTAAATAGGCAGTTTTATTAATAATTTCTAGGCTCTTTGTCTTTAAGGCCTGATTGTATAGTGTATTTATTAGTAACTAGCTGTGCCCGCGACTTCGTCCGCGTGGAATAGTGACTGCATAGTAGTTACTAGTTACTACCTAACATACAATTTATTATTGAGTAAACACGTACTCCCATAAAAATTAAAAGAACTGTTAGCACAGAATAATAACTAATAGCTAGCTACAGAAGCTTTTCTTCGCAATGGTTTTCAAAGAAATATGTACTCAATCTGATAAACAATATGATTTAATTTAGCAGTTAGCTTCGCGTTCCAGTCGAGCACGTGTTCATTTATATACCTACCAAATTTTTTTTTGAGGGAATATACTTAGGCCTTAATTCACGGGACAACGGTTCATAATAAGTTGTATGTGGTTAAGCCGGCGCCAGACATATATGTTCAAATACGCAAATACCTAAAAAGTCGCGAAGTGTGGCACTGACATTTGCGTATTTGTGCAAAGTTTGAACACATATTTGTAGTTTGCCATCATGTGTCGGTTTTTAGTGCGCACATCAAAGTAAACAAAGTTCAAAGTTTGTGCGGCCTGCCACACTTGTTGCAGTGTTTAGTCGCGTGTGCGGCGTGCGCCGCTGAACGGAGTAGTTGTATGCAATAGTTAACCTGTGAGCATACATATACCTGTGAGTGGTATTTTGAGCGTCAATAATGGAGTGGGGTAATGACGCAGTAATAGAATTATTTATTGAGCTACTTCAAACAAAAAAATTAAAGGCACTCAAATAAAATAGTCTGACGGAGTCATCAAAATCGTCGTCTATTCTGTGAGCCATCTTTGCGGTAACTGTGCCCGTAAATCATTTGAAATACAAGTCTAGCCGGATACATTTGTGCATATAAAGTTTGATCAAAGTTTTGAAAATGTGTGCTCAAACTTTGATCCCAATGTCTGGCGCCGGCTTTTATACGTATTGAAAGAGCCGCGGACTAGGGTTGCTTATGTATGTGTAAAAATATCTGGAATTGTTTTTGTTTCGGACGAAACATAAAAATTGTATCATTGTTACCTCACTAGTAAATTAATTTATTACATACCTAACTGATCTTTAATGTTATCCAATCAAAGATAGATTTTACCTGTCAGCGTCTTTATGCAACCAAATAAAGTAAAATTTCGATCACGATCCGTATTTAAACAATTAAATACTGCACAGTATCTTTTTGTTTTTTTTTTCGTTTTGTGTCGTTTTGTATCTTGCAATTATCGAGAAAGTTGAACGTGGTCGAACAAATAGCGCGCGCGCGTGTCTTCTTTCGCTTGCGACAGCCTTGGCCATATTGGCCCTTGCGCAATGGCCCTCCCCTGTAGGTATGTTTTTAATACCTACACGCGGAGATAGACAGGCCTGGTTCGGGATCGATTTAATAACAACACCTGCTAATTTTTTTACATGTTTTCATTACAGAAATCGCTCTTATACAATTTTATTATATGTATTGATATTTTAAATTAGAGAATTAAGATACTAGTAGCAATTTGGGTATAATGTATGGTAGTTATAATGATAAAGCACAGTAACAATTAGTGTTTGACATTTGTATATCATTAAAAAAGTCAGTTTTTTCTAGTAATAATACCTCAATGGTTTTTTCTTATTTATTTTATCAGAAAAGTAATAAAAATGCATATTTATCTTCACCAATTTATTTACAATACAATAAAAAATTACATAGAAGGAGGTGGTGGAGGCACTGGCATCAATGGAGGTGGTGGTGGCACTCCCATCATGGGGGCTCCAGGTGGAGGCGGCAGACGAATGCCATGATTCTCCCACATTTTCGGTGGAGGCGGCGGCATTCTCAAGGGCTCCAATTTAAATGCAAACTGTAGGAAAAATTGCTTAGTATCCTTATTCCAGTGTGTCCAAAACTTGGAATCATGTTTTTCAACTTCCCTACTCGGTACTTTAAATGCAATAGTCTCATAAGGTTCAGCAGCAAAGAGCAAATATTGCCACCTGCGGTCTGGGGGCTCAATTTTTTGCTCATACGCTGACATGAAGCGATGCCTTGGCTGTACGCTATCTGCAATTTCTGAAAATAATGTACAGTTGTTAATTTTTAACATGGTATAAATATAACAAATTTTTTGTTTGAGACTTTCCAAATTCAATCCATGCAAATGTGAAATTTGTTTTTACTAATAAATGAATTAATATTGGACTATCTATAAAGGTCTTTCTATATCTGTAAAGTAGAGTGATAATGATGATTATATTGGTGCTGTGTTTAAAAATCATTTGCTATTTAAGGGTAGCAACACAAGGGTACAACTAAATCTGTATGATTTTATAAAGACCAAATTCTATATTTGTAAATACTATTCTATTCAAATTTATCAAACTAATGTATTGTAAAATAATTTCAATTATTTTAATGTATATTTTATAAGTAAAAAACATAAAAACCCATAACACCCATACAAAACAATATAGGTATGTACCTGGATAATCAACTTGAAACAATAAACTCTGCTGTCCATTCTCTGGGTCTTTTTGTTTGGTTACTCTGTAACCAGGACGTCCAATTTTAACAAACTTCTTAGGTTCAATTCTAGGTTTCTCTGGAGCCAGTTGCTGGGGAGCTTCCTTAGCTTCTTTTGCAGCTCTGCGTGCTAAATTAGCTTGATGTTTTTTTCCTTGGGTGTGAGCAAGATAACTCCCCTCGTTATTGTGTAAAGTCAGACATAACTTGCATTCATAGGAACCTGCAGACGAGAAGGAAATGATAAGAGTATATTACATACACTAAAATTAAATAAAATGAATCGTTATAGATATAGACCTAAATGATTTTTCATAAAATAAGGGTCCTTGTTAAGATCGATTGTCTCTAAAGCGAGTTGACGAAGTCTTTCACGTCTATCTCTGTTGCTTTCGGACCATGATGCCACTCCTCCACCTCCCGTTTTTCCTCCTGGTCGATTTTGAAAATCCATTTTATCGGCTGTCCTACTTGTCTATTTTACCCTACTGTTGTTTTTGAAATGTTCGTTGTTCACGAAAGTAAACAACGCATATTTTTATTAAACTTTATTAGGCAACGCCGCAACTCGAAAGTGGCACTCCGCACTATGATATTGATGTTTGACACATTTGACAAATGACATTTGCTAATCGCTACCGACTTTTCTTTCTTTCTCCTTGGCAAGGAGATATGTCTTTTTGCCAGTGACATTTATCAAAGTATGACTTATGAGACCACATCTTTTGTTTGTAAACTCGTTATACTAACGATAAATTATTGGAGTTATATTGAATATTTGGAGATTAATAATGGTTATTTAATACATAATATTTTCTTATATTAGATTAGACATTTCTGCTTCAGAAAAGCTGTCATCATTCGTTTGAAATTGTCATGTTTACTTACTGAAACTATGGACTCCGATAATTTGATAATTGAAAAAAAAAATAGTATTAATAATTTTATAATATTCCTTCTAAAACTATTTATAAGATTACCCTATTACCATGAATCCTACCAAAGAGTAGATACCTACCAAATGTCAATTTAAAAAATAAAGTGACATATGTCAAATTTCTGGCAAGTTTTGAAATTTCGGAATCTATGACACTCTTTTTACTTGTCAAAAGTTGCCGAAGGTACTGTTTTTCGAATAACAATCGATCTTTATTTCTGAAATCAACAAAGAAATGTGAATTAAATGCAATTAAATTAAAATCGAAACGTCCGAATTATAAAGTGATACAAATATTTCTTTGGATATGTGCAATGTGAAAACTTCAAAATGATAACCTCGGTCACTTTCGTGTTTTACAGGTAGTGGATCAAGATGTTGATGCCAAAACAAAACCGTGTGGCTATTTATGAGTACCTCTTCAAAGAGGGTGTTATGGTAGCCAAAAAAGACTACCATGCTCCCAAACACCCCGACCTGGAGAAAATCCCTAACCTTCAAGTTATCAAAGCTATGCAGTCACTGAAATCAAGAGGTTATGTTAAGGAACAGTTCGCCTGGAGGCATTTCTATTGGTAAGTTACCATTCGATACTTTCTACCTATTTCACGAATATTGAATATGTTATTAACAATAAACAAAAGTTTAATAGAATAGCGCCAATTCGTATAAAAAAAGTGATAAATGATATTATAAGTAAGAAGAAGAAATATTTATCAAATTAAAAATTAAATGTTGAGATTTATTTAAGAATTTTTCCATGCTTATATTGGTCAATAAGTTGAATGCTTCACCTATTTTTTTTAATATAGTATTATTATTGAATAATATTGAAAGTAAGAAGTCAGTTAATTCATATTTATTCATCCAGAAACAGATTCAAAACATTACAATATCTTCCAGGTACCTAACCAACGAGGGCATCGAGTACCTGAGAATATTCCTTCACCTGCCCCCTGAAATTGTGCCCGCCACACTGAAACGCTCAGTGAGAACAGAGACAGTCCGCCGCGGCGCCGTCGGCCGCCCTGACGCCCCCGCACGCTCAGCCGAAGACCGGTCAGCTTACCGTCGCGCCCCGACCACACCTGGTGCACCACACGACAAGAAGGCTGATGTTGGACCTGGATCAGCTGATGTTGAATTCGTAAGTTATTTGTTAGTTACTTACTGAAGAAGCATAATAAGTGATTAAGTGATTGTGGAACTTTTTTTAGTGTTACTAGAAACAGTAACACCTTTCTTGGTCCAATTATAATTTAAGTTAAATCATATTTTCCTGGTTTTAGTATTAGTAAGTATAGACAAGAATAAAACAATGATAAAGAGAGAAGCTTTAAATGCTCTGAAAATGTTTTTAAAATCTTAAGTAGAAAATATCACATTCAGTATTTTAATAATAGACACTAAAATTAATACTATATGCAGCACCTGCAATGTAACTATGTAGTTCATCCAATTTTTTTTTATATTTTCTATCCTTTTTCTGTCAATATAAAGCAGGGCAGAATACTATGACGACCAAAATAATTATAGATTTTAATAAAAGAACATACATACATATTAAATAATATTTTTCTGTTTGTTCTTACAGAGAGGTGGATATGGACGTGGCAGGCCTGCTCCCTAACTTAGGTTTAATAAAATATAATCTTTATTTTTTTTTGTTTCATTTTAAACCATAACTTATTTCATAAAGCATATGAATCTGAGAAGAAACTATTTCTAAGTAAATATTAAGTACATAATGAACTACTGTACAGTTTAACTACACCCATTTTGCAATAACAGCTTTTCAATTATAAAATTGTTTCTGAGCAAATCTACCAATAGATATGACAACATATCAATACAAAATACATTTTACAGATTTATAAAAGTAGCCTGTGTCACATTAATATATTATTTATTTAATAAAATAAATAAATAATATATGCCTGTATCTATATGGGTCTGATCAGCTTTTATTATGAAAGAAAAGTAATATTACATTGAAAATTTTTATATTGAAAAGTAATTAACATTGAAAAGATTTTCGCATTTACATTATTACTAGCGGTCCGCCCCGGCTTCGCCCGTGGTACATATGAAAAATAGATGTTGGCCGATTCTCAGACTTACCCGATATGCACAGAAAATTTCATGAGAATCGGTCCACCCGTTTCGGAGGAGTATGCAGACTAACATTGTGACACGAGAATTTTATATATAAGATTAGGAATTGGGATGGGTAAATTACATATTGTGTTAGAAAAAGATAGGTAATAATTGTGAAATATGGAAATGGTCTCTACTCTATATACCTTCTTATTGACCTCCGGATTATTAAGTTTAGTGAAAAAGTAAATGATGGCAATAATTTATTTCAATCCAATCTACAGATTTGACATGATATAATAAATTGCGGCTGAACCCTTTCTACAGATTTACACTTGATTTATAATCATTTATTCAGCATAGACGGGGGGTGGTGGTGGTTTTGGGAACTCTCCGAGTTGATCAATGTAGAACAAGTAAGCGCGGTATGGCTTGAGTTCCCATGGAACTTGATCCTCCATATGAGTTAAGGTCACACCAAGGTCTTCTAGTGTTGGCAGATTCTTGTCAACAACGTCAGTTGTGGCCTCCTGTATAAATGCAATTTTACCATGAGATTGTTATATGACAAGTTACTTTCTGGCAAAATTAAATGGTACCTACATAATACAGAGAATTGATACAAAAATATTTGTCGTATTAAAAGAACTGCTAAAAACATTAAAGATTGTATAGAGAGAACAAAATATATTGTCGCTAAATAGGTTGATTAATATTAAAGTAAAACATGTATAGAAAGTCATCTATTACCTTTTCGAGACCTTCCCAGTGCAAGCAGCCAAACGGATATGCTGGTGAAAATTTATTGGCCAGAGCCACTTTGAGTGGGAACAGAATAGGGTCATACTTCATGTCGTAATGCTTGAAGCCCCAGCTCTCATCCTTGCGCATCAAGCGATAGAACCATGTCACAAGATCTTTCCACATGTACCTTTTTGGTCTGCAAATAAATTAAATTTATTGTTTTTTTTTTACTATCTGAATACTGTATGTATAATAACATGAAAATGATGCCTTTTTAATCTGGAAGATTATATTTATGTCCTAGTTGTAATGATCAAATACCAACCTATGTTTTAAAGAACTTGTGTTTTGTATAATTAATCATATCAGATAAGAATTTTATTTTATTTTTGAAGAATGAAATTATGAAATTTCAAATGACATATCCATCTTAAGCCAACGTTTTTTTTAAACTATAAAAGCTTTTATTTATAGAGTATTTGTAAGAAACATTAAACACCCACCCAATAGCTTGGTACACTTGACACCTAGTGTCGGGATCGCGAGCTGCATTCACAATAGCTTGAGCTACATCGGATACGTAAACAGGCTGTTTGATTGTTGCCTCACCGTTCTTGTATAGTGGTATGTAGTGGGTGTGCAGCCTCCAGGGAGAGACAATGCTCCTGAAATTACATTTTAAAAGTTAAGAAACCATTTTAATTTTATTTTGAATAAAATAATTACACATTTTTTAATGAATTGTTGAGGTAAGCATGAGAATTGATTTAAATATACAGTTCATCATATTTTTACAAAGATTTCACAATTCAGAATTCTTGTTTAATACAAGAAAAAGAAAACTTATGGTTTTCTCCCATAGCATGTTTCATATTATTTTATAGCTTTTATAGATTACTAGAGGTCCGCCCCGGCTTCGCCCGTGGTACATATTTCGCAATAAAAGGTAGCCTATGTCCTTTCTCGGGTATCAAAATATCTCCATACCAAATTTCATGCAAATTGGTTCAGTAGTTTAGGCGTGATTGAGTAACAGACAGACAGACAGAGTTACTTTCGCATTTATAATATTAGTATGGATCTATCAGCTATAAAAATTTATTTTATGTGTAGTTAAATAAAAACCAAAACCAAAAATTTAGAATAGCTATAATAACTTCCACTAGACATGACACTGTTGAGTATATTCTAATGCAGAAAATAATACAATATTCTAAAATTAAAGAAACATTTTCTGGATAATTACCTCAAAAATCTATCCTCTGAGCCATAAATATCAGAAGCTCTAATGATGGTGGCAGTAGGGAATTCCTCTTTAACAGCACACTCTCCCAAATATTTACTGATTTTGTACATAGAAGGAGTTTTCATAACCAGCGGCTTTGGGTTTTCTTCAGCATTTAAATAAGATAGATGTATGAATCTTTCAACACCCATTTCTCTGCTTATTCTGTTTAAAGAAAAGTTATCATATAACTTAATGTAAAGTAAGTATTTCAGAATATATTCATAAGTTCCCCTTTGCCCTTATTTCATATTGAACAACTACAGTTTTATCAAAAACATTCTTATTTCTATTCAATTAAAACTCTTTTTCTGAAATTATATAGTTATTTATTATTGAATTTAATAATATGTGTTTAACAAACCTTGCAAGGCGTCTAGCACCTCCAACATGTACATCATTGTATTTAAAGTTCTTAGTTTCATAGTCTCGGCCAACAAGGTTGATCACTACATTGGAGTAGCGTACTGCTTTCGCAATGGATTCATCATCGCGAATATCAAATGGAGTAAATAGAACTTGGCCCAGATCTCCACAGACTTTCAATCTAGCAGCGTCGTAGAAGTCACCACGGTACGGTAAAATCATCTAAAATGTTAAGAAAGTCTTACTGTATACTTGTTTTGAATCTTCAAATATGATACTTATTCCATTATATACCTGAGTTCCAATCTTGCCAAGTTTGTTGCACAGGTAACGACCGACGAAACCAGTGCAACCGAAAACGGTGGCGACGATGCCATTGAAGCTGCTTCTACCCCCTGTTCCTCTTTTGTATGCAGCAAGGTTAGTTTTAGCATCAGAACTATAGGATTCCGATTTTATGTAAATAATGCTGAATGATCCATTTTTGGCTATAAAATAATTATATTTCTTGAATAATAAATAAAATATTTAAATATATTAGGTATTATTTATTTTGTAAAGGCATTATTGACAGTTAAAATCTTATCACATCCTACATGTCAAATTATGTAAGAATACCTCCCTAGATGTATCCTAAATTGAGAAGATCTAGTGTACTTACGAATTATTTTCGATACGAATTGGCCTTTTAAAGCTATTGAAGCCATTTTCGGCCTTTAAAATTGTAAATAATGATAATAAATCCCTGCTGAACGCTAAAGTTCAGCAATCATTACATTCATAATCACAATTTAGAGAAATGTCATTTGTCAAATGCCAATGTCGAATATATTTATGACAGTAGTGACAGTAATATTTTTTTATCGAGCTATCGAGTTTCTAAGTTATCGAGTTTGACCTCAGAGCAATAAACCTATGCTCTGAGAGTTTGACACTTGTTTGACATAATTTTAAAGTTTTTGCGCGTAACACACTACCACAGAATACATAATAGTAGCTAAACGCTACAGAACGGACACTCTCCGCCTCCCGCCAAAATTAAACACTTACCTCACCCCGCGCGATCGTGATTAAAATGGGCCATATTTTTCTGCAAGGACGATACGCAACGAAGATTGACAACATTAATCAAATTGACTTAAAGTAATTTTATTATTTTGGATTTGTGATTATCGTTTTTCGTAGAAAATGGTTAGATATTGTGCTGATTACGGATGTATTTCATCAGAAAAACGCGAATTTTTTTTTTACGCTAGTCACAAATGTGCCAACCATAAAGCGTTAACACACACATTTGCAGTCTCTACAGTGTGACTGTCAAAACGATAATAATTATCGTCGTATAAATTGGCGAATTTTATCAAAATCGTATTCTTTACCATTAGGTCCGTATAGGTCCATCATTGAAATTGTTAAATTATTTATTTTATTAAAATTATAAAATAATTAAAACCTGCGCATGCGCCTTAGAGCATTAAGGCATGCGCACATCATACATAAACAGCGCGAAATTTAAATTGGTATCGTTTCATTTATTAAATAAATCAATTGTTCTGAGAGTGCTTATTTATTAAAAACCTACTTTTCAACCTTAGATCATTAAGTAATGGATGGAGAACGCTGGCATATGTTCTAACTAAACTTTCTGCCGATTTTGGTGCGGGGAGGGTAACTCACACTATTCATAAAAACTACTACACAGGTCATTTGTAACGTTTTCATCATTATTATATGCATACTTACGGGACGACGTGGTCGCTAAGCGACAAAGTCCCTTGAAAAATAAAGAATTAAAAAAAAAAAAATTATATGCATACGAAAAAACAATAAAAAGCCATTTTATTTGTATTTGAATATGTATTCATTCATCACAGCACATTTCAATAAAATAAATATGTCTCTAAGAACATTATCAAAAGTAGTACTAAAAGTTTATGACAGTCTGAACGAAATGACATAAATATATTATAATCTGAAACATACGCAATATTAAAACATACATATAAACAAATTACATAATAGGTTACAAGATTAACATTACAAAAAAACGGCTAAATGCGAGTCGGACTCGCGCACGAAGGGTTCCGTACCATTAAAATGTTCTGCCAGTTAAAAGTAACCGAGCGAAAATTTTAATAAATATATACTTACAAAATAAACATTATACTCCTTTGTATGCAGTTGTGTAAAATTTTAATATAATAAAGATTATTTCTCATCTCATTTCAAATTATACTTATAAAAATATTTTTTTATCAACAACGATAACTAGAAATAGTCCGTCTCTAAGAAAGTCGTAAAAATTTACGACCTTTTAAGCGACGAGTTTTTAAATTCAACTCTATCACTAAGTTCATAACGATTAAATTTGTATTTCTTTCCAAGATAGTCTCGTGGGGAGTGCGGTTCAATATCGCGTTCTAAATTTCTTTATCGCTTAGTTCATAAAGATTAAATTTGAGTATATTTTCTTTCCATGATAGTCTCGTGAGGCCACATCAATGATCGAGTAAACATGACTCGATTATTTGTCTTGATCATATCGCTAAACGATACATCGACGATTATTGATATGCGCAGGTTTTAATTATTTTATAATTTTAATAAAATAAATAATCTAACAAATTCAATGATGGACCTATACGGACCTAACGGTAAAGAATACGATTTTGATAAAATTCGCCAATTTTGCTATGGATGAGGTGCTAAAGTGTAATTTTTTATACCCAAAATTAAAAAAAAAAAAATATTTATAAAAAAACTAAAGGGGACCGACGAAAAAATTGTGGGACCTTAATGGACCTAACGGAGACCTATCGATCAAGGTCATTTTCGACCCAAAATTCCATTGATGGGGTGCTAAGTTTGCATTGGTACATTTCACTTCGATAACAGCTGTCAATCTTATGTTCTCACGGATCAGTCATCCGTCATCACTCATCACAAAATACAGATTTTGGTATTAAACATTGTGTCTGTATTTGAATCATATTAGATTAATAAAAAGTAATTGAAGAGAAAAATGGACGAAAACGAAATATCCATTATAAGCAGTAAAGATTTCCCCAAGGTTGCCGAGGTCTTGCAAAACTTTGTAAACAAGGTACATACCTCTATACAAATATAAAATTAATATTTTAAATTAAAGAAAAGTTATGGATAATATAAAATGTGTTTTTCAGTATGTAATTAATTTCCTGAAAATATTTTATATCATATCTTATGTATTAAATAAATTCACACAAACTATTTATTTACAGAATGAAAATAAGTTTGATTTCCCATATCTCTCTGAAAATAACATGCGTATCTCCATTTGGGCGGCTTTATTCGAACACCTTCAAGACAAATCAGCAGAATCCATTCATACTCTTTGTTTAGCTACAGTAAGGGTCTTGAGGCAAGTATTATATATACTTAAATGTATTTAAAGTTTGCAATTTTTTAAAAATGTTAACAGGAAATATCACTTTGTCTTGTGTTAAACCTAATAATATTTTATTTCAGTCGTGACAAAACTGAGATGGAAAATCTCATATGTGAGAGGTGGATGATAACACTAATAGAAAAAGCAGGATTGTACAATTTCATAGACCCCAGTGAGGACATAACAGAAAATATAATTCCGTGCAAAGAAGTAGCAGTAGAAGCGCTTAAATGCCTTTGCAATGTTTCATTTAACAGTGAAGTGGCTAGAGCTCTGTGTGCCCATACAAGTATCGCTCAGGGTCTTGTTGCAAGACTACGGTCATACAAAGAGATACCTTATAAAGATGATATAATGATATTTGATATGAAAGTGCTGTTTATTCTAACTGCATTGAGGCAAGATATAAGAGCAAAGATAAAAAATGAACTCCATGGCATGGATTACTTGATTAGCTGCTTGGGTGAGCTGGTATCAGAGTCTTTGAAGGTTGATGAAGCTTCAGGGGGGTTACAACAAATAATACTGACTGTAAGTAAGGGGCCGTTCAAGTATTACGTAAGCAGATTTCTTACCATTTTTTACCCCCCCGCCCCCCTTGTCATCAAAAGTAAGCAAAGCACTTACCCCCTCCCCCGATGCTTACGTAAACATTTTTAGTAATAAGTGTTTTTTTATATTGTTATTTTTAAAATAGGAAAATTCATGAAAATATTAGGTTTAACTGATACACATAGAGTAAATGACAAAAAAATATAATCAGAAATAAAGAACATAACTAACATAAAGAATATTTTCGGAACACATTAACAGTCTTCAGTCCATGAAACCTGAATCTATAATTCTAAGTTATCGATGACATTGGATTGCTGCTCAGTGTTGTGAGTCTGCTCACTTTCATCCGATTTTGGAATGTCTACGTCACTCTCATCGAGCCATTCAACATCTTGGTGCTCTAAATTTTGAATAATGCACATCAGTTCATTAGCACGACGAGCAGCGACTCTTACAGGTCTAACTTTTCCCTCTGTGGGCGTGTTTGCTTTTTTTTTTACTCACCTTGGAAAAAAATGAAGCAGATTGAATTTATTTCTAGTCGCCGCTTGCAATTCTTCTTCAATTCTCTTAGATACAATAATATCTAGTTCCTTATCTGACTTTGCTTGTAATTTATAATTTCGCCAAACTTCGTTAACTAACTTTTGTACATTTTGCACTTTCGTCCCAGTATGAGATTTTTTAAAACTTTCGAACAGTTTTTGGTATAACTTGGATTTGTCTATATGATATGACATTCTAATAAGATATTTAAATTTAAATAATTAAAACGTTAAACTTTGGCTAATTGCATCAACATAAACACAAATAATAACTTTCAATGCTTACAATACGTTTAGAATCCAAACAAAACAATACTGATAGATGCGCACTTGCAGCCTGCCGGCACGAGAATGAATTATTAGACACTAGTGACCCGCCCCGGCTTCGCACAGGTGCAATGGCGGCCGGCCGGTACCGCGCGCCGCAAACGCTACGTCCCGCAATTTTTAAATCTGTAATATCTTCGAAAATATTCACTTAAATCATACGGTGTAAAGGGCCATATAGATCTATATTAAATGAACAATGTATTCAAGGTATTTAATTGGTTAAGGATTAATGCTGTATTGGTTAAAATCGCTTCGAAAATTAGCCATTATTTGTCGTAAAAAGTAAATGACAAAAAAAAGTTATTGTGGGTTATCCATAAGAGATAGACATATACCACGGACTTTTCTGTAGACCTTTTCAATGTGTACAATACTTAGTACATTATTTTGATAAAACTCGTAGGGTTCAGCCTGCGTTTGCAATGTAAGCGGAAAAAATGTAATTATTTACGACATCACATTAGAAACCTCAAAAATAACAGCACTTCTCCACTATTTAATGGATGTTATTATACATATAAACCTTCCTCTTGAATCACTCTATCTATTAAAAAAACCGCATCAAAATCCGTTGCGTAGTTTCAAAGATTTAAGCATACAAAGGGACATAGGGACAGAGAAAGCGACTTTGTTTTATACTATATAGTGAAGTGAATAGCGCACGGTAATTTCCCTAATGCGCCGTAGTTCCCCTAATCAGTTCTCAAAGCGAGTGCCTACGCATATGTATTATTTGCGGGAATCCCCGAAAAAACTTAAATAACTAACGATGACGTAATCATCATCTAGACCCCCCCACCCCCCATGTCATCCAAAATAAGCAAAACAGAGACCCCCCCACCCCCCTTGGTGCTTACGTAATACTTGAACGGCCCCTAATGTCTTTGTACAGGCCGATTAAGGAAAGCTGTCATCTTCACAGTACTCACACTTATGCAATTTTACTATACAGTATGTTCAAAAATTAATGCGACTCTAGTATAATTGTAGACTTGCATTGTAAAATGAGTGTGTTGTAGATAAATATAATTATGAAAGCTCTCATAATTTATATGTTAAATTACAATTTAAAAGTAACTCAATCTATGAACTTAATTATTTATTCTCATTATCAATTGTAATATAGTATTGATAATCATTCAATTATCAAATAATAATTAAATTATATTAAAAATAACAATAAAAACAATACAAATAACATGTGCGCTCACTCCCAAGAAACAATACAAGCGAAGCCCTAGCACGTAAGAGATAAGGCTACATTACAATAAAAGCTGTATTGCTCAGTTATGTATGAAAATTTTAACTTACGGCGTTTACAAAACTTATTAAAATGATTACATTATTTAACCTAGGTAAAGTAAAAAAATATTCTAATCCGCTTGTCGCAAAGTATCTCGTCGAATATAGTTAGTAGTAGATATACCTAACGTCTTTGTTTAAATTACATCACCCTGTATTTATTAACAATTGCAAAATAAAAACAATAATTGTCCCCTTCACCCTCATAAGCTAGTCTGCGCGCGAGGGAGACGGACAGACTTTTCATGATGCGTATGCAGTATGACGTCACGCCGCGCGCGTCTTCACAGACACTACACATGTGCAATGTGTAAATGTGTTGACGTTCCAGTCTTCTTAATCGGCCTGTACTAAAAATATATTTTTTCTGTTTCCCTTGTTACAAATATATGAATAAATCTGATTAAAGCTAGGGCTTTTAGTTTTAGTTATTAATATTGAAATGTGTGTAATTTTTCTTTCAAATATTTGTTTAATTAAGAAATTTCAATAAACACCTATGAGTATCAGGAAAATATTATTATTATCACCGCAGGATGATCAAGTAGCGATTGCATGTGAGATATTGAAGACGCAATTTAACTTGATGTACCACAGTGGCCCAGAAGAGCCGCTTACTACGGAAGAAGAAGCTACGTGCTTGAAACTAATGCCCGTCCTTACGTCGCTGTTGATGGCTGAAACACACTCTTGGGATAAGTTAATGGATTTGCACAGTAATATCGCTAATTTGCTTACAAGGTTTGTGGATCTGATTTTTATGATGTTTTTTTATTCTATCTCCTTTCTCTTTGTGTAAGGCTGTTGAGAATATAAAAAAATATTAAACATAAATCCTTCTTTTAAAATATTGATATTTAAACACAGAACAGTAAAGTAGATAGAAGTGTGATGTGGGCGTGGCCCACGTGTCACTTGTAAGGTAAGATCACCTAACTTGCTCTCAGTTGTGCGCAGAAAAATATTCGAGTCGGTTGTCAGCTGTCAAACCTTTTTTCCATATTTATTCATTAATTAGGACGTGTTGTTCGGTATTAGAGTGCAAAAATGATAGCAGACGAAATAATATCAGCAATGGAGGCATTTCATACCATCGGTAAGTCTTATTTTTATTTATTTTACATATAATATTTTATGTTATAACTTCGCTTGTAATTTGTCAAAATTGTATACAAATATCTAGTCAAAATGAACCTTAATCCGTAAAAAATTAGTACTATTATAGATTGAACAGCAAACAAGAATTTCTGGAATATTATTGCAATAAACAAACGAATGTCGCTTTAGTGATGCTTGTGGCGCATATCGACAGTATCGATACTTTAGAAAAGACAAACATTATAAATATTAAATTTTATTTTATTTTTCCTTAGCTTTCATTTGTCCAATTTATTTATAGATTTCCCAAAGAGGCTAATTTAAAAGAGAAATGGATAAATGCAACGTGACGAGTTAACTGGATGCCGAACAGCACTAAGCGGTCTAACAAAGGCCACCGATACAGCAAACCTACGGCAGTTCCAAGATTTAAAATAATGCATATTTTCTGTTTGTATTTTGTAAATATAGATTAATACTATTCTATTCCGTTTTTTATTTAATAATAATAATATAAAAAGACGTACTTATTAGTAATAAACATACTCCAAAATGTGACACATTATACTATACTCATATAATAGAAAGAAAAAAAAAATACACAAAAAATATTTATTTGTGAATTATCGATAACAAGGCTGACATCCCTCAGGGCATAGCATCAGATAAAAATCAAGTTAATGTCATTAATGTTGAGTGACACAAATTTCAACCTTATCTCTATGTGTTGCGTTTCAAATTTATATCTATCGAAAACTAACGCCCTCTGTTGTGGAGTAGCTGGATGTTTTCGAATTTGGAATTTCTGTGCAATGAGAAACAAAACAGCTAATATACCTAGGGATGTTATACTAAAATAAACCGTAACATGGTGCGTTAGGGTACATATTGAAATGCTGAATTTATAACCTAAGTCAGTTTTTACTCAAATTAAGCTGTCCAATCAAAGGCATAGATTACTTGTAGTGTACTGTATAACTATCGGTTTAAATGTGTGGGTTTGGCGACACTGGTTTTCATAGTAATTATGACATTATAGCACTTCTATTTGTTTTTAATGTTCTGTGTATTTAAACAAATTGTGTTTTTCATTGATTAATAGATAAATAAAATGTGTCAATATTCTGGAAATGTACTATTTTTAATTTTTATTAATTTATTAAATATTTTGTTATAGTGTGCCACCTGAATTTTACGAGTATCTGACTCCAAAGTGCAATGATGGAGAACCAGTGAGATATTTTTACGACGGGAGAAATATGGAAGCCATCCATGGACTGTTGCAGTTGATGCAGCATAGATTGACTATCTCCACTGTGAGTTTAAAAAAAAGAAGTTTTCTTGCATATTGTGTGATTATAGTTATGGTCATGTAGGTTTTGACTAAGTAAATTATTTTTATATGAGCTACCACAAGAATAATCTAGCAGTTATTAAAAAAATATATAAAAAAAACTTTTATTGTCAACAAAACCAAAAAAAAACAGATTATTTCATATTGCGGTTTTAAATAATATTTGCGACTATGATGTCGTAAATATCGTAAATATAAATGTTATTTGTACTGACTGTACAACATAGTATGTGTTAAATCTAAAAAAATGCAAAATTTATGCTCAACAAAAGTTGTATCCAACATTTCATTCCCCATTAATTTGCAGACCACACGTGGAATAATCGAGAACCTATCACCAATACTGACAGTACTGATCAAGAGTGCTCGCAGTGTAAGGGCGCAGAGGAAATACCTTCGGTTGACTGTGTTGCCGCCATTACGAGATGTGTCCCGACCACCGGAGAAGGGAACCACTCTTCGGAACCAACTTTGCAGACTATTGACTACTCCTGTGACGTCGGTCAGGGATCTTGTGGCCGAGTTCTTGTTCATTCTTTGCAAGGAAAAAGGTGAGATGGGTGGAAATGATATCATGGCAATTAAATATTGTCACTGTGTTTTTCTTTATTCCCTATTTCCTTAAGATAGTAAATAATTTACTGTATACTGCTATGTTGCATAATATGTTTTTTTTTAATCATGCTAAGGCGAAATTCCTGTTAAGCTTAATTTTAATAAAACCATGCTAAGGCGAAATTCTTGTTAAGCTATATTTTTAATAATCTGCCCGCGTGTACGAGTGAATGGACTCGTATTTGCTCCTATTTGTCGTAGTATAATGTTATTGGTGACAATTCAGTAGTGTATCATGTAACTAAAATTTCTCGTCATGTAACTAATTTTAGTGCTAAATATTTAAATATTTATGAAATCTATTACTTATTTTGATTAAAAAGCTTACGCACAATAAATGAATATCGTCGAATTTATAATTTGCAAATCAACAACAGTTGTTAATAGCCAATGAATTTAAATAATGTTTATATGTTCTTTATATTTCTACATATTTTGAAGTGAGTAACTATGGAATTTCTTGAAATAAAGCTTTTTTAGTGTGAGATTGAGTTTGAGAGCTTTTACAGTGGGTCGTATGGTGAAATACACTGGCTTCGGTAACGCAGCCGGTCATCTAGCTCAAAAGGGTCTGATGTCCGGTGGCCGCGGACCAGTTCGGTACTCATCGAGCAGCGAAGACTCCGACACCGAGGAGTATTTGGAAGCCCAACCGAATATAGACCCAGTGGTGGGATGTACTAGACCACCGAGGGCCAATCCCTTTGAGAATATGACTGAGGAACAGGTGCGTTTTATATTAGACTAGCGGTCCGCCCCGGCTTCGCCCGTGGTACATATTTCGCAATAAAAGGTAGCCTATGTTCTTTCTCAGGGTCTAAAGATTGTCTTTGCCAAATTTCATCAAAATCGGTCCAGTAGTTTATGCGTGAAAACCATACATACATACATACATACATATACAAACTTTTCCTCTTTATAATATTAGTATAGACTAGTTTTCCGTCCGCGTAGTTAAAGAAAAACCCGATCGGTTCCCGTTCCCGTGAGATTTCCGGGATAAAACCTATCATGTGTCCTTTCTCAGGTATCAAGGTATCTTTGTACCAAATTTTATTGAAATCGGTTCAGTGGTTTAGTTGGCGTGACGAAGAAGAGACAGACTTACATAGATATTTATATTGTTTGTTAGGATGTTGGATTGAACTTTTTTTTGTTGAAGTGATTGAAATTAAGTTTACTGAGTTTTAAATAGGTACTTATTATGTTCTTAGAGATTCTATTGTGTATGGAAATGAGATAAAATATATTTTTTCATTGCTCTTACCTCAATCCATCAATAATTATAATCTTTTCTATCATTCACAGAAAGAACACGAGGCAATGAAACTCGTGAATCTATTCGACAAGATGGTGTCCCAGGGTGTAGTGAAGCCGGCGACCATCGGGTCGGACGGGAAACCGAAACCAGTGGAACATGTGCTAGAAATGAGGGAAAACCCACCGAATAGACCACAGTCTTAAATGTTCACTATTTATGTACTTTTTATGGGAGATTTTTCGGAAAATATTTTGGGTATTATATAATTTTTGGATAAGTCATATGGCTTCTTTAATTTGAATTAGAATTGAATTTCACATGTGTAATATTCAAATGCAATGATTTATTTAATTTATTTTTGTTGTAATACAAAAAAGCAATTTTTGGGTTAAAGGTATTTCTAAAACCAAAACGAAGCATTTCCTATAAGTATTATTGATAGGCACGAATTTTTAAAATATATCATTGAAATAACTTAAAAAGTAAAAAAAAAAATTGACACTGTAGTTTATACGTGTTTATCTCTAAGACTATTTAGTTTGAGATATTGCATACATGTTTATTATAAGTACTTTCTTGGTATGAAACTATTTGATGTGTAATACTTTGGTATGTTATACAATATAATATATGTGCCAATTTATTTATTTACATAATATTACGAATTACGGACTAATAATTTTTTCGTAGTTTAAGATTGATCTCACTTATCGGGACTAGGTTAAGACGTAAATCGAACCCAAAGCAATTTTAATCTATATTTTATAATCTATGACAAATTAGTATTAGTTAGATTTTAAGGACATACGTTAAAAACTAAATAAAAATCGGTTAAGTGCGAGTCGGACTCAGGCACTAAGGGTTCCGTACAAATAAGCTTCTTTAAATGACCTCTTTTAATCGCAGTATTAATAATATTTTAAATTACATCTTGCTGTAATCATATGATAGCTGCCCACTATTGAATGTTTTACCGCTATTCGCTTTTGTCAATATCGAGCAAAAAGTTACAAAAAAATTAATTAAATGTTTGTTATAATTTCATTTAATTAATTATTTTTAAAGTGAATATATTTCTAAAGATACTATGAATATTTCAAGCATCCACGAAAAAAAAAATATTTGTTTGTTTTTTAGTATTTGTAAATATATCACCTCTAAAATTTTCAATTACTAATTTTATCACGGTTCATGAGATTCAGCCTGGTGACAGATTGTACCGTTTTACCCTTCCGCTACGGAACCCTAAAATTACGCTGTATATCTGTCGTGGCCATATCGTACATTTGCTCATTTCATGAAATGATTGGCCATTTCACGAAATGGTCGCATTTCGTGAAATGGCCAATTTAGTTTGGCCACATCATGATGTGGTTTGGGCAGATCAATGATAAGAAATCGTTTCACGATATGGCCAACTAAACGCGCGGTTTTTTCATGAAATGATCAAAATTATTTGATCATATCGTAAAATAGTTACATTAATCATTGGTAGAGGCGCTGCAAGCTCTGTGTTTATGTGATAAGATGGCGGCCGCTGGCGAAAATTTAATTATTCGCAGTTAAAAACTTCATAATTCGTTTAATAACAATAAGAAGAAAGTCATAGCAAAGAATTTACGACGAAGAGGTTCGAATACTATGGAAAATGTGGATATCTTATATGTATTGAAGAAAAAATGCGTCTTAAATAAAATAATTTAAGACACATTTTTTCTTTTAGGATATATATTTATATATCCTACTATATTATTATAATTGTTTGTTTTTTAAAAAGCGATCCGCTTCTGGCACTCGCCGGCCGCTGCCGCGGCACGCTCGCTTTGCTCGCTCGGCTCGTGCGTTGTTTATCAAAGTCTAACCTAACCTAACCTAACTGTTTTCTATTGCAAAAACGATTCGCTTCTGGCATTCGCCGGCCGCTGCTGCGGCACTAACTTAAATGACATTAAACAAGTTTTTAGAATATTCTGAATTTTTTTAATATTTTATGGACTCTTTATATTTTTTACGATCTGGCCAAATGTGGATGACCAAATCGTGAAACGTTGACGATTTAACGATCTGATCAAACTATGTTGGCCATTTCATGAAATGCGACCATTTCGTGAAATGATCGATCATATCATGAAATGAGCAAATCTACGATATGGCCACGACATATACACTATAATTTTTTAATTAATAGCGTACTTTATTACGAAAGAAAAATATTCAGTAACTGAACACATTTTCGTAAACATTAGTTAAATATATAGGTATAAGTACATATAATAATAGGTCTTTTTTATATTAAAATTTTTATTTATCTTAAAAAAACTATAATTCTGGTGATATCAATCATTCATAGAGCCGGACATACATATTCTGTTTCTATTCATTCATTGTGAGCGGTAGTAAGTAAGCCAATGACCGCTACGTAGTTGTAGTATGCCAATAATAATTAAGGATTTATCTCAAACTTTAACTTGAAATAACTTTTGCATTTTGCACTTAAAAAGCAGCATCTTTCAGATTTACAATCGAAAAATATGCCGGTTTTTAGCCTTTTTTGTCCAGTGATTAAAAACTGTGTATATTAATTTTGTTGCGTTGAATATTTTGAAGCACACGCACATTATAGTCCTACGAATATTATTAGTATTTTTATTTTATTATGTATGTATTAATATATTAATCAATTATGATCTATCTAAATTCTAATATATAACTGATCAAATTAATCGCCATTTAGTATAAGACACTTAAGTAAGAGAAAAAATAGTTACTAAGGTTTATCTTTAATCTGTAATCTTTCGTAACAGTAATTCGCGTACATCAAAATGTATGAATGCATTATTATTTATTACGGTCTATTTATTTAATCAATAAATATAATTAAAAAACGATCGTGTATCATTTTATATCCCACCCTTATATCATGTATCCCACATACGAACATTACATTTTAGGTTAGTAGTTTTATTTATTTTAAACTAGCTGTTCGTCCCCGCTCTGCTCGGGCTGACCCAGGATAAAAGAGATTTTTCAGAAATACTGACTCAAAAAAGCAACGTAGCCGTAGAAATAATCTAGAATTTTTTATTCTGAATTTAAATATGCTTCCTACATTAAAGTCCTATATTTTGTGTAGATTTGGATTGCTGATTCAATTGCTATCAATACTCGAAAGGATTTAAGGAAGGGAAATGTTATCAATACATAATTGATATCTCCAATAGGTTCTAAGAAAAAAGTGCCTCTTGACATGGTTTCTTGCAGGCGGTTAATGTGGGTAGTACATAATTAATAAGTATATAACGCTTTACGTAGGTAGGTCATCTTACCTCAAGGTTTGTGAGCTTTCGTAGCGCCTCTATTTCTAAAACGAGTGTCAAGATACCTACGTACATTTCTTTAATAATTGTTTGTATGTTATCTAAACAGTACCTACACGTTTTTAAAACCTCGACATCGTGAAAAATATAAGTACATTATTATAATTTATACATAAAATAATTAACAAAAGTTCAAATATATAAGTACCATTGATGCTACCAGCCTACCAGGTAGAGCCTATTATTAACTTGACTATTCAATTTTAAATTAAAGCTTCTCGATCGCTAAGAATAGCATGATATCATGAATTACATATTACGTACTTATCACGTGATAGCTTAAATCCACGTAAAATATTTTAATTTTCTAATAAAAAAAATAAAGGCTATGTCCGTATTAAAATTTTCCGTTTTCGGAAAATTTTTTGCTTTGCCTTAGACTTAGTCTTAACTAGGTAGAATACAGACTTTGGCATATATAAACACGTAAGAATGTGTGGATGTACCACCTCTCTTTCACGCGAAAACCACTAAACAGATTTTAATGATACCTACCTACTTGGCAATGATATATGTAGCTTACGAGAATAACACATATGCTACAGAAATACTTGCTATTTCTCGCGGGTAAAAGAGCTTAATAAAATGGAAAGCATTTCTTATATTTATTTGAAGATACTAAATAAGCTCGGAATACTCGAATTGTTAAAATAAATCCAGCATCAAATGTTTCCTCTTGAATGTAGATCTATTGAATGTAGAGCTTTTACGACCAATGCACGTAAATAATAAATTTAGTTTTCATCATCTATTTATTCTAGCGGATATTTTCCTTGACTTCTTTAGATGATAAAATCCAACAACAAATAGTGCACTCTTTAAAATTTACATAGGTAACTGATTATAGAAGTAAAAATATACACTGAATATTTACGAGATGACTTTAATTAATAAAGTTGAAGTAGATATTCTGCCGCTCAGATACAGATGTCGCAATTTAATTTAATACATATATTGAAATAATGCGCCTTTCGTGTCGTTCATGCGTATCAAATTAAGGTAAATAAATCCAGGCTCACCCCGCTTCAAGGGATGAAACCGCAGTACTGTGGCGAGAGCCTCGTAGCGCGGGTGGATGACCGAACGCGCTTTTCGTAACATAATAACAAAGAAATATATTGCTAATATCCAATTAGTGTGTCATTTGATTGAGTACTTGTATATGATAAAAGTACTGAGTAATGATAAAGGTTGGTGAT
Source organism: Colias behrii (assembly GCA_029959065.1). Classification (NCBI taxonomy): domain Eukaryota; kingdom Metazoa; phylum Arthropoda; class Insecta; order Lepidoptera; family Pieridae; genus Colias; species Colias behrii. The sequence goes on along the minus strand of JARWMC010000005.1, from coordinate 5,341,627 downwards.
ACTCCTTTGTGTCGTCAAGTATGGTTGGATTATTAGATTAGTGCTCTTTGTGTACCTGGATACCTGCGGGTGCACGATATACTAAGGACTTTAATATATAGGCTCATAAATATTAATAAGTATCGATTCGTGAATTTCAAATGCTTTTGCTATTTTTATTACAAGCATTTATAGCTATTGGTATTAATATTTTATTGCAAGGAGTGATTGATTAAATACGAAATAATAAATGAATGCATAAAGCGCGGATATACAGTTTCTGAATTTATATTTTAATATATAATTATATAGATATACATTAATTAATGATAGAAATTTATATATTTGACCACGTAAAACTTGTACAGAATGTAATTGAGTGTTTTAAAAATTTGAGTTTAAGTACATTTAAATAAGTCTAATTTAAACATTTAATTTAAGTACCTACATTGCCATGTTTTAATGTGAAAATAGTTTTTTTTTTTTATAAAAACCCGCTATAGGCTGTAGTTACTTAAGAACCAGTGCGTAATTTTCTCGATTTTATAAGAAATATGTGAAAATTTTTAGACTAAATAAGGAAGATTTAAATCCACTATGTTGCTGCTGATGATCATATCGTTTATCCCCCTTGTATGGGGTGCGCCGGGACCCTGCGAGCGCGCCCCGCCGCACGCTCAGCCCGCGGACGCACATTATAAACTGGGGGTAGCTGGAGACCCCGATTTATATCTACCGGGTGAACTTTACTCAGGTAATACTTTGTTTTCATGTTTGTTTATATTTTGACTAGCCGCTCTTACTACTAATTATATAACTATACTGTAGATAAATATAATTTAGGATTAATGTAACAGTGCAGTCCAATAGCTTGAGAGTTGGTTCGTAATAAAAATTAAACCGTTATTAACAAAATCTTTTAAATTGAATGTCATATAAAAATTTGAAAAATACGCACAAATCCACAAAAAATGAGTGAGGTAAATAAAAAAGCTGTTTGCGACGCTACGGTAGCGCAAATTGGATGACCACTCGATATTAGGGTCAAGATTTCTACACCGTTTTTTAGCCTCGGAAAAAAGGTACCACGATGACTGCGCGACTTTTAAATCCCGTTCATTTAACTAACGCATTCTGGTTTTTATGATAATATAATCATTGAAAGTTAATTCTCAGACGTTGTAGTAGGTATACGAAAAACTGGATTAATTTTCTTCATTGCGAGACATGTAGAGTCTCGTGCTAATGGGGTTTGGGTAAATGCATTTCACACCTAGTTATTTCACTAGTCGATTTTCGGAAGCAAATATGTGATTAAACTTTTATACCCTGAAATACTGACATTTATTTAGAATCGAGCATAGGACCACAGTCTATAAATATTAAATATATTTATACTGTGATAGGACGTTCCGATTGTAGCGAGATTACCACTGTACCTGCGGTCATTCGTATGTTTGAAACCTAATTCAAGCTAAAATTGCGGTTTAATGAATTTCAAAAATTTGTATTCTATTAACTTTGTACAGGAATAGTTTCAATATATGGAAATTTATTTCCTAGTATGCCTCAACTATATTGAATACGTAATGCAATTTGAATAGGGTGTAGGTATGTATAGCCTATATCTATAGCTGCGAGAGCTCTGAGTGCGGTTAGGGATAACGCAATTATCGGCAGACATCTCGACACATATAATACTAGTATAGTATTATAATATTATCTGCGGATATAGGCACCTATGACCTACAATAGCTTTCCTCGTACCCATTTGAACTTTGTGATCATCCATTTCAAGTACTGAATTGAGAATTCAATTATATAATTGGAACCAGCTTTTTAACTGTGCTTAAAATCAATAATTTTATCAAAATTGTAGCTTTCTAGAAGTAAAAGAATATTTAAAATTGATCTGATATTTTGAAAGCTAAAAAAACTTAAAATTCTATACGTGAAATTTCTTGAAAATGCATAAAATAGTATACAAAGTAATAACAATGGTGGTTATTTTTTTTCAGTATCATTACAAGGTGTTGATGGTGGCCAAGGGCCCACACCGTTTATAGGCTTTATCATTTGGGCGGAATTGGATCATGGTTTTAATTCAAGTGCCAACACTACTAATGTTACCATAAGCAATGAGTCTCCAGGTATATTTCAGGCTTATGATGCCCAAACAAAACCACATGAATCCTGCATGCCCGCGGTGGATAATGCAACTGCACATCCTAAAACTGAAATACAGGTAAGTATATAAGGATGAGCTATCAGTTAAAAATTGTCAGAAGTATGGTTGACGATATATTTTTTCCACTAAGTCAATTTTCTAATTTTTGCTACGCGGTTCTATCAGCAACTACATTTTCTGCCAATTTTTTTTGGAAAAAAGCTGTCGCTGCGATATATTTAAAAGCATTTTAATGGTTGAGTTTATACTTTTCTTTCAGGTAATATGGAATGCGCCGTCCGGTTCAATTCAAACATGCGTGCGTCTATGCGCACGTGCGTTCCACCCCGATACGGGCGCGGTTTCGTCCCTTGTGCGTAAGTTATGCCCGGCTCCTGTTTTACCCACCACGCCTGATAGGCAGCCTCCTATAGTGGAGCCCTGCTGCGCTTGTGATGAAGCTAAGTATGAGGTGAGTTGAATATGTATTTGGATTTTATTTATTTTATATTAATTAGTTAATTAATATAAAATAAATAAAATAAATAAAATCTAGTTAGATATAGAGATTATACTCGTGTTCAATCAATCACAAGAATGGACTATGAAGATGTAGTATCTATTGGAGTTTTAATTGTACTTTTTAACTCCATGTTAGTCGTATAGAAAATTATAGACTTTGATGTGCCCAAAAGATTGAGAATGATTATACATACATATATGCATAATAATCAGAATATATATGTATATTTTTTATGGTAGTTACAAATTAAATAATAAGAATCTGCAAGTCCTCGTAATTTTTTTTTTCAAGTGCAGACTGCAATTATTTACAATTTTCATTAGGTAACATTCGAAGGTCTATGGTCCCGTAACACGCATCCAAAGGAATTTCCACCGGAATCAGCTAGAGCTCATTTCGGAGATGTGATTGGTGCATCTCATACGGCGCAGTTCAGGGTGTGGCAAGAGGGCCGAGTTGCCACCGCTGGGTTGAGGAGATTGGCTGATGATGGGACCACCACGACATTGGAAAAGGAGCTGAAATCGGAGGTACGTTTTGTAATATATACCTATATGGTATATCAGCTGTGTCTTGGAAACAGATACAAATTTTGTAAAAATCGACTGATTTTTATATTTGAATTGATCAGTTGATTCGTTGAACTCGACTAACAGCTTTCTTCAACAAAAGTTCGAATTGTGTATACTGTAATTGTTAAAGAAGTTTTGCTCCGTTTTAGTGTTTCGTGTGTCGTTCGTAAGTACCTACGAAAAGAAAAGAAAATAGCATCATAACTCATATGGAATTTCGTGATCATATTTATACTATAATTATTATAATTTTTTTGTCTTTTCATTCTGTTTTTACAGAGCGATCACATACGCACTATAATCAAAGCTCGCGGCATATCCTGGCAGCAAGTGGCCGGCACTGGTATACCCAGTACCTTTGCAGTGTTCCGAGTGGACGCTAAACACCATCTGGTGTCATTAGCGTCTAAACTAGCTCCATCACCTGACTGGATTGTTGGCGTGTCTGCGCTGGAGCTATGTAACTTGAACTGCACTTGGAGACGATCTGCAGTTCTGCCGCTATACCCTTATGATGCGGGGACGGATAGTGGAATTAGTTATACAGTAAGAGATTATGACATATTGTAGTTTATATACCGTATCTATTATGTAGGAGAAAAATAGTAGTCAAGATTTATTGAAATTGTAGAGTCTTAACATTGAAAAAACAAATCTTACTAAATAACTCCTTTATAATGACATACTTTATATTATATCAATTAACAAACATTATTTATATTTTTATATATCGTAATCAGTCCAGACGCAGCCCAACCTTACCACCGGCACCGGTTCGCGCGCTTCGTCCGGAGTGGCCGCGCGATGTTCGCTCGCCTTTCTACAGCTCTACGGGCGAGATGCGGCCGTTCGCACGCCTTCGCCTTAATAGATTGCGCTTGTATGAAAAGTCGTGTGATGTTACAGGTGTGTAGGTTTAGGTGGAAAATAAAATTGAGTGGAATTTGATTATTATTTTTAATGTTTTATGTGTAAATGAGCGCGTGAGGAATGTTTATAAAGTGCTTTCAAATGTTTGAAATTAATTTTAGAATATTTCTAACGAAAATATAGCAAAAGTAACAGAACAAGTCATCACGTATGTTAATTATGAAATATACGTATAAGGTTAGGTAAACATCCTAACTAGCATTTTGAACATCATTTTAGATCAGGGGTTCCCAACCTTTTTTTGTCTACTGCCCACTTTAAGAATAAATTATTTTTTAACGCCCCCCCTTTTTAAACATACTTAAAAAACGCTAAGTACTTATAACTGATTATCGAAACGCAACTTTATAGTAGAGTATCTTTTATTGAAAATAAAACAAACATAATCAATTCTTATATAAAAACTAATGTGAAGGTTGAATCTGATGCTGTTCAATAAGTTTGTTGATATCAGGTTCCAATTTACTCAAAAACAGCCGCAAGTCGCCACGTTCGGTAACACGCAAACGATTTCTCTTTTTAGTAAGCAGCGTTGCCACAGCACTAAATCCACGTTCACACAAATATGACGATGGGAATGCTATCAAGAATCGTTGAACAATTGACCACAATCCAGGGTACAATTGTGGGATCGGTTTTTGTAGCCAAAATTCTTGATATCCATTTTTAAACTTGATTTTTGTTTCTTCGTTTGTTGTCAATTCTATAAGTTCTTCTTCCAGCTGAGGTGACATTGCTGTGTTGACATTTGAAAACGGATCCAACACCCAGTCTGGTATTTCCAAGTTTAAAATGTCCTGGTATCGTTCGGTGAAGTCAATGTGGAGGTTTTCCAAATGTTGGCAGTAGGCAAACAAGTCGTCGTTACTGCAAAATACTGATAAATTCGGAAAATTGTGAAACTCACGTCTGCCCATATTCTTTTTGTGCAGAAGCAGTTTGGCTGCGAAAGCAGCAACGACATTTTTTGTTTTAATTAAATTTAGTTCATCGCCTTGCAGTTGGAGGTTCATGTCGTTGAACAGTTTATACAGGTCTGTCATGTAAGCTATATCATTCTTTGATGTTATGAGATTGTTGCGCAGTTCTGTATCTTTAGTTTCCAAGAACTCTATCACAGAGTCAAACAGGTTGTAAAATCGAATCAGACAATTGCCTCTTGACAGCCAACGAACTTCAGTATGAAGCAACAAACGGTTGAAATCTTCGTCATTAGTAGCACAAAGCTGATGAAATAATCTATCATTCACAGAGCTGCTACGGATTTTATTGACTGCTTTGATGACATATTGCAGTGATTGAAATAGTCGTTCACTTAAGTTTCTAGCAACCAAATGTTGTCTATGAATAACGCAATGTATAGCAAGGACATCTGGAATTTTATTCTTTAAGTACGCTATGAAGCCTTTATGGCGCCCTGTCATAGCCGGAGCGCCATCCGTAGCAACTGATATAATATTTTTCAAAGGAATCTCTTTCTCTTCACAAAACTTTTCCAATGTATTGAATATGGTTTCGCCTTTTGTATCTGTCTCCAAATTTCTGGCAAACAATAGTTCTTCACGTATTTTCTCATCTTTAATAAACCTCCCGTAAGATAGCAACAACGATTCATTAGTTGGTAAAGTGGACTCATCGAGCTGAATTGAGAATTGACTAGTCCTCAGATGATTGCACAATGATTCTTCAATGTTTTCAGCCATTTCATCAATTCGTCTTTGCACAGAATTATTACTCAAAGGAATTTTTCGGATAATATCTGCGGCCGGTTTATGAAGCACAGCAGTTATTACTTCCTTTATAGCTGGCAATATTAACTCTTCTCCGATGTTGTGTGGTTTGCCTTTTTTGAGCAATTAACAAAGAGATATTGTACGAAGCTCGAAGTCCGTCGTCATCTTGCTGAGCAGCCGCCGAAAATAGTTTTGATACACTTGGCTGAGTATTATGCTTCTTCTCTAGGTCTTGAAAATATGCTACATTCTTGTCTTTCTTATCTGGATGCATTTTATTCAAATTATCTTGCAGTCTTGAAGGCTTCATTGCTTCGTTCGAAAATGTTTTTAGACATAGAAGACACAAAGGCGACGACGGGTTTGTGGGATTTTCAATAAATCCGAATTTAATATATTCCGCAGAGTATTGCCGTCTCTTCTTTTTTACTTCCGACATTGTTTTGTTTTGAGAAATACGTAAGTGTTGAAATCAAGTACTGCTTATCTATTATGCGCGAAACCGCAAATGAAAATAAAATAAATTTACGTCGTTTATATAGGATTGCATAAGCAGCACGCACCAACAGGAATAAGACAAACGTGCTTAAACTCGTTTATCTCATTCGACGCCCAATCGTACTCGACAAGCAAGAACAAGTATTATAGAACCAGCCGATTGATACAGGAATGTACAAATCGGATTATTTAACAAAAACTTGTTAAAACATGATTGCCCGCGGTCTATTATATCGAACCGATTTTGAGCTATATCTTAATTAATATTAGTTGATGTTCACAAGATGTCGACTCTCGAAGTCGAGAGCTCAGTCGGTTTCTAAGAGTCTTCCTAGCTAGGTAGATGAAATTATAAATCGACCCCAAAGCCCTACACAACGCCCCCTTTTTTTTCTGGGTCTCTTACCGCCCCCCTTTAGGCCTGCAGCGCCCACAAGGGGGCGTTATCGCCCACGTTGGGAAAGACTGTTTTAGATTATATCTTTTCTATAAAGGCTCAGAACCAGGTAGTGAGAAAACTCCCGAAGGAGTGATTCGTACTGGCGGAGGATCTTGCGCTACTCACGCGTGGGGCCCCTGGGGCCCTTGCAGCGTCACATGCGGGGAGGGACATGCGGCCCGCCAGCGACACTACTTGTGGCCAGCGAGGGCGAAGGCCGACGCTTGTAGGACTCCGCTGACAGACTATAGACGGTGCCAGGGACCGAGGTTGCATTGCAGGTGAGATTTTCGCATAATGGAAGAATATTGTAAAGGTAATGTTATGGAAATCAAAATTGCGAGCATTTTAAATCTGAAGAAAACTTTTTATTTACCTCATACCAAAAATTTTTGCAGCTCCTAGCCTTTTACAAGAAAGTACCACATGCCTGTTTTAAATAAAATTTAAATTAAAAACAAACACAGAGTACAATCGGAATACGAGCCGGATCCCGCGGAGTCCACGGGCCCGTGCGCGGTGTCCCCCTGGTCGGAGTGGTCGCCGTGCGCGGGTTGCGGCGTGCGCGCCCGTACGCGCCACTATATCGCACCACGCGCGCTCAAGCGCTGCAACGTGGGCTTTCGAGCGAGGATCGTGCTGAGCCAAGCTATGCCTTGTGAAGCTGGGCCGTGCTTCAAGTACGTGGTTTTATGTTTAGATGTTAGAAATAAACACTTTTTCAACGCGATTTCCACTTAAATACTATAAATATTCTTTTTTAATTGCACTCATTAGATAGCATTAGAAGATACTGTATAGATTTTAGTGTGGGAAAAATGAATTTTGTTCAAATGTTTGTCAAAGATAGGTATATTTTACTTAATATTTTTATGGGATGATGTTTAAATAATTATACGGTTATTTAAACTTTCATTTATTTTATATACAGGCCTCCGGGACAATTTGCAAATGCATCTAACTACGATTGGTTCTTCGTGGTAAGTTAAAACGTTATCTCTCTTCTTTATTTATTGAAAAACTTGTATACAAATATATTCGTTACAACCTAAGTTTTATTATAATCGATCTTGAACTTACATATTCTTATAGACGTTTATTTATTTTTATTTATTTTATCGTTACTTAGGATAACCCACGCGGAGAGTGCGCGGTAACACCATGGGGAGCGTGGTCACCGTGTTCTGCAAAGTGCGGGCGAGGTCGCAGGATCAGGACTAGGATGTACATATCGAAAGATCCAAGGGTTCAGAAACTGCTGACAAGGCGGTTGCTAAGCGACTGGAACCAGCGGTTCGCGGAGTTCCAAAACTTGGTAAAGTTGGTGATTTTGGTGCTATTCTAGAAATGTCTTTAAATTTCATACAATTACAATTTCAAAATAAATAATAGCGTTGACTAATGGGTGACCCGGAGACTTTCTCAATATAAATTGCATTCTTATTTTTTTCCTATAATATACATATTTTAAAACATAATTGATCAATGATCATACATTAATATAAAACTTAGAAACAACTTCCAATTGAAAGCAAATCAAGGAAATATATTATGTAATATTCAATTGACCTATTCTATATGTAGACATTCCCTGCTGAGAACATAACGAGTGACAACCCAAACGTAGACCTTCTAGTCCAGGAGCATCTAGACAGATGTCAGTTCACGCTGACTCAGCAAGAGGCTCTATGCGATGGGGACGACAGCTCTTGTGATGGTGGAATACCATTTGGTAAGTGTCGAAGCTGTTAACTTAGTTAATGACTGATTTTTTCTGAATTTTCCGTATTTTTTTTGGTTTTTTTTTTCGGGTTCATAATAGCACAGTGATTAAATGTCGAAATTGGTGCTAACTATTAAGTTCGAACGAAGTTTTTGAACTTTTTTTATTTCGTGTAACAGCTGAAGTATATTTTTTTTACGGTCATTATGAAGACTTAAATTAATTATGCGTTTTACTTGATAAGGATTCCGAGACTTAAACGTTAAATAATATAGATATGTATACTGAGCCGCTTAGGTACTGCTTTTATATGATTTTTTATGAATTCAATTTATAATTCAATTTTCCGTATCTATAGGTAGAAAATTCTTACCATATTTTTATCACCAGAAATATGCAAATTACCCATATCAGTGGGTCCATGCCGAAGCTACGAGGAGCGTTGGTTCTTCGACTCCAAGCGCGGGATTTGTGAGCCCTTCGGGTATACAGGGTGTGGGGGCAACTCCAATAACTTCCGCGATAGACAGACTTGTGAAAAAGCATGTGTTGGACGGAATGATACGGGCACTGGTAATTATTTTATGGGTTTTGATGTTTTAGACAAGGTTAGCTTATGTTCTAAATCTTGAAACAATAAGGTAGAATTTACCAAGTTTTTTGCTGTGTTTAGAGAAAAACATTTCAGTATTAAGACGATGAAGTGTAGGGTCTGGACTTCATATTTTTCCCTTACTTTTTGGTTATTTTATAGTAAAGTGACTGTTTTCGGGAAAATAGATACTGAATGCATATCTTTTTCATATTCGTAATAGAGCTGGTAATTTTGTAGTAATCCCACCCGTAGTAGAGGCGAGCACTAAAAAGCTCAAAGCGACACCACCTGCGGTCGATAATGAAGTACTACAAAACGACGCTCCACCGGTTGGTGAGTTAACTACAAACATATGTCGTGGCCATATCGTAGATTTGCTCATTTCATGAAATGGCCAACATAGTTTGATCAGATCGTTAAATCGTCAACGTTTCACGATTTGGTCATCGACATTTGGCCAGATCGTATAAAATATCTTAGAGAGTCCATAAAACATTAAATAATTCAGAATATTTTAAGAACTTGTTTATTGTCATTAATTAAGTTAGTGCCGCGGTAGCGCCGGCGAATACCAGAAGCGAATGGTTTGTTCAATAGAAAACAGTTAGGTTAGGTTAGGTTAGACTTTAATAAACAACGCACGAGCCTAGCGAGCGAGCGTGCCGCGGCAGCGGCCGGCGTGTGCCAGAAGCGAATCGCTTTTTAAAAAAGAAAAAAAAATGGTCGCATTTCGTGAAATGGCCATCCACGTTTGGCCAGATCGACGATCTGGCCAAATGTGGATGACCAAATCGTGAAACGTTGACGATTTAACGATCTGGCCAAACTAAATTGGCCATTTCATGAAATGAGCGATACTACTATATGGCCACGACACATACATAAAATCATGATTTTATAGGAAATCAATTAATAATGAATAATAAAGTCGTTTGATAGAATTACTTTAAAACAACAGGGACATAGAGATTTAGATTGAATTTGCAGGTTCAAATAACGTAGAATGTTGTCAGCATCAGTAAATTGCAAATGAAACTCTGCTTACTGAAGTCTGTTTTTTCATATTTGATTTGTTAATGAATACAAAGAATGCAAGGTTTAATAGTTAAATGTTTGTGTATATTGATGGTGGTCAGAAGACGTGAACTGCGAGATGGGTCCGTGGCTCGGCTGGTCCGAGTGTTTCGGAGAATGCGATGTTGCAGTTAAACTTAATTTCAGGCTCGTTCAGGTTTGTTGTGTTTTACTATTTGTTAATAGTTTTTTAGCTAGCATAGCTTTTAAAGTAATTTATAACTTATTAATAATACCAACTACAAATTAATATTCGCAAGGCGTCGCACTTCCAAGTTGCAACGGTGAGGCCAAGGATAATCCCATTTGTGAATTTTGTTGGCTATTGCAATTGACTATATTGTAATAGATGATATCGACTACAAGTTTTCACGTAACGTCGTCAATGACCTTCAAATACTTAAAATTAGCACTAGCTTTCCGCCCGCAGTTTTGCTTGCGTGTTATTGTGAGAAAGCCGTTCCCCATACACATCTATAAATGTACTGCTTCAAGTTTTGTATAGATACGTGCTAAAAATAGCCTTATGCTAAAGCATTAGACTATTTTCGATAAATCGAAGCTTAATAAAAAAATTCATGCCAAATGTTTGTGACGCTACAGACAGACAGACATAATATATCAATAATTATTATGTTATTACTGTAATTTAAACGTGCACTATTTTATTGATTATAAGCAAATGGTTTTGTTTATTCAGCAGAACAATAAAAATATGTAACGACCATGTAACGACCTTTTCAGTTATAAAGGAAACGATAAGGTTAGAAAGAATATTATATTTAACACAAGGTTTTGGAACCGACGCAGTTGTTAAATATAAAACATTTCGTTCAATAACACAGTTTGATATAGATGACAGTTAAAATAAAAAAATATCGTTCAGTAGATAATACTGTGTAATATAAGATTCTTATGAACACTGATAACTCTTTAATTATTATTGTTGTTGAATAAATAACCAGGCGCTGAAATTCATCATCAATAATATGAAACATTTTAACAATTTAGATATTACTAAGATGTAAACTTTTACGTAGGTAAAGCTCCTAATTTATAATCTGAAATATGCATTTAACCTCCTGGGGCCTGCGGTCATATACATATTACATAAACAATAAAAAAATATTTCAACGCCATCTTTTGCGTATATGCGGGAATAATACCTCAAATCGATGTAGTGGTATGTCATCCGCTATTATAAACGGTTTTTGGCACAGATCTAGTACAACAGATCTGTGGTTTTTGGTTTTATAAGTGACAGTGATTTGAAGTATTCTCATTTCGAAGTTGACGGTGGCTGTGCGACGGCAAACACGTGGTCTAGTAATCTTACATTTCTAGTGGAACCATTCAGTATATCTTTGTATATCTAATTATAATAGATATTATCTCTGCAACCGCAATAGTTATTTTGTAAGATAAATCTAAAACTTGTGAAAAATATGAATGTTTTCTTTTATGTCATACTGGTAAGACATTTGGTCTCAATTCTTGCCAAATTGGTATTGGTTACAAGGACCTATATGACATTCTTTAGTTTATGTTACAGATTTTATTATAATTTTCAAGGATCATAAGATACTGAGATCTACCAACACCTGGATGAGTCAAATATTGACCTAATATGATGGACCTATGGAGTTTCTTGCCGGTTCTTCTCCATAGATACTGCTTTCCGAATCGGTGGTAAATGTTAATACTGTTATTTAGAAGATACTTTTAGAAGAAATCTAATTGAATAAATAAATGTTTGAGATGAAGATAATCCCCCAAACGATACCGATGAAGCCACCCAAATACCAGAAAATGATTCTTCTTTCATTCCTCCAATGAGTATGAATCATGGCAGAATAGAATCGTCACTATGTATGTCATCTTCAGTTGTTGGCAGACCATCTCATGGACGCACATGACGTGGACCAAGCATTAGAGGAGGCTGACCGAGAGGATGGATTAGAAATAAGACCTAGGGGTGGACGTGACAATATAAATACACCGCCGCGCCGGTGCAAAATACTTGAACTGGTCGTTTCTCACCCTTAAAAATACCTATCTTTGAACCAAGGTACAAAAAATTGACACAGAACAATGGATAGAATAATAAATATTTAGATTCAAGTTTAAAAATATATAATAACTAAAAAAACATGTAGTTTTTCTTCATTTTCATAAACTTATTACACTTGGAACTGGGACCCCTTGTAATACATATACATATATGACATAAAGAAAATCCAAGTTTTCCACGAAAGATTTTTTTTTCCATTTTTTTGAATATCTATAATTGCATTAGAACAGATACAGCTAATTTTTATTAAAAAAGAAAGAAAAAAAAATCCTGGGTCTCAGGAGGTTAAGTAACTACTACCTACTTTTTAACATTTTTTAAATACTTACATACAGGTAAATTAGCTTGGAGAAATTTTTGCGTTTGTAGTAGTGTATGGTCAGCAAATAAAATAAAACAACATTTTATTTTTAGTTTTTATTATATATATATAAGGGATTTTAAATTAAACTATATGTGTTTCTCCTCTGAAAAAGATGAGACTTTATTTTAATATTTGCACATTTAACATACGTATAACTTTTACATTAACAATGTTACTAAAATGAAAAATTTACTAACCTGAAAAAGAAACGACATTTAAGGTTTAATTCTTTAGTTTGAGAAGTCAAAGGCTTGCCTCGACCATGTTTTAACACTGGAGCCATTTTGAATTAACAATATAAAGTTACAACACTTACACACAAATTAAACACTTCAACAAATATTATAACAATACAAATAATAACAACAATCAACAAATACAAAATTTAACAATTAAACTACTAGACCGGGAGATATTGACACAAAATTTCGAGTCATTTGTAACAGGATGGCGGTTCTACAGGGGTCTTAGCACGCAATGACAAAAAGAAAAACGATGGTGTGAACGCTTTACAGGCAACCATTTTTTTTTTAAATCAACACATTCGCGTCGGTATGGCGGGCTGTAAGTCACACCGGAAAAGTATGGCATGACACTACCGCCTACTTCTTTTTTATGGGCTATCGGTAAATTCAAAAATTTTTGTGTTACAAATTGTTTGACTTCGCTATTTTTCCGACGAGTTCGACTAACGCCCACGCGACTAAGCCGCCGGTACCAGTGTTCACACCATCGTTTTTCTTTTTGTCATTGCGTACTAAGACCCCTGTAGAACCGCCATCCTGTTACAAATGACTCGAAATTTTGTGTCAATACCTCCCGGTCTATACGTAATAATTATAATTTTTGAATGAAATGTGTGCTTTATGTTCTAACGGTACCAAACGACTGCACGTGGCACCTGCGGACAGCGTAAACTGGTTTATTCTGTTTTTGTGCGTGTTTCCACTTTCCACTATCAAGTGACGATTTATTTATTTGTTTTGTTTCGTAATTATTATGGTCAAATATTAATTATGAAACAAATTATTATGGACACGATATTTTATTGTTTCACGGTAGTCGTCTTGTCGTTTGCTCTAGGACGTGAAATTGAATGATATATTTTTTTTTATAAAGTCAAAACCATATTCTTTCAAATAAAAACTTGTTTTTATTGAAAACAAAAGTGTTGCTAGGAATAAGTATGAAATTAAATAGTATCGGTCAATTAAGGAAAGCTGGCATGTTCACAGTACTCACACTTATGCAATTTCACTTACAGTATGTTCAAAAATAAATGCGACTCTAGTTTCATTTTAGACTTGAATTGTAAAATGGGTGCGTTGTAGATAAATATATGCAAATATAATTATGAAAGCTCTCATAATTTACCTGTGAAATTATAATTTAAAAGTAAATCAATTGATGAAGTTAATTATTTATTCTAATAATAATCAATTGGATAAAAGTATTAATAATCATTCAATTATCAAATAATAATTAAATTTCAGGTCATAAAAACAATACAAATAACACGTGCGCTCACTCCCAACACACGGATGGTTGTTTTGATAATGATTTAAATAACGGACGTCTTCTGCAGTTGCGGAGCAGTCTTGTCCTGACTTTGGTCGAGAAAAGATATCTAAGAAATATTATATTTGTCTTAAGTACGTAATACCTACCAATACGCGCTAACAAATATGTGTTACATGTTTATTGTATAATTTTCACATTATTGGTTTTAAACTCAAACTCAAACATTTATACAATTAGACTTCTTCTAGAAGCACTTTTGAATCGTCATAACAGTTTAACAGTTTTAACATTTACCACCAATTCAGAAAGCAGTATCTATAGAGAAGAAGAAGAATCTATTTAATCATAATCGTAATCTTCTACTTCACTGAAACTTTCATCGCTCGAAGAACTCGCCGTCGGAATTTCTTAATGTTATTATAAATGAGTCAGTGTAATTATCTACTTTTGGTTCTAATTGAATATATTTTTCCTCATGTTCTCGCGTCTTTCTCCAAACGTCACTAAACATATCCAGACTAATAGCATTTGCTTCCTTTCTAAATAATTCTTCCACAGTTTTCAAGTTAAAGTTCACATTTTGTGATGCTACTTTCCCTTTAATTATGCCCCATAGTAACTCTATTGGGTTGAGTTCTGGATGGTATGGTGGAAGGCGCAATACACTATGTCCATGATCTTTGAGGATTGCATCAAGTAAAAATTGTGTATAGTTTGGCTTATTTTTTTTAATAATGTGATAACTCTGATTATTAATTAGTAATTTGATTTTTGAAAAAAAAAAAATGCCGATTTTAGTCAAAATTTATATTTTTATAACAAGATCCTTATCATCCAAATTTCCACCTTGGTGAGAAAAATTGACATTTCTAATGAAAATGAACAAAAAATTAAATGATTTTATTAAATACTGTAAAATAGTCTATAATTCTTCCATTTACTGTATCACAAAATTCTTCATAGATTTTTAGATATTCGTACTACACCAATTACATCACCCTGTATTTATAAACAATTGCAAAATATGACACATACATAGGCCGGGAGATACTGACACAAAATTTCGGGTCATTTGTAACAGAATGGCGGTTCTACAGAGGTCTTATTACGCAATGACTAAAAGAAAAATGATGGTCAGAACGCTGGTACCGGCGGACTAGTCGCGTGGGCGTTAGTCGAACTCGTCGGATAAATAGCGAAAGTCAAACGATTTGTAACACAAAAATTTTAGAATTTACCGATAGCCCATAAAAAAGATGTAGGCGGTAGTGCGGTTTGGAATCGGAATCGGAATTGGAATTTGGAAGCGGTTTGGAATCGTCCGAAAAGTATGGCATGGCGATTTTAGTAAATGGCTGCACGACGATGGTTACCTGTGCAAAAGTTAGCCCGGTACAAATGGTTGAATTGTTTTTTTTTAAATCAACGCATTCACGTCGGTATGGCGGACTGTAAGTCACATCGTAAAAGTATGGCATGACACTACCGCCTACATCTTTTTTAAGGGCTATCGGTAAATTCTAAAATTTTTGTGTTACAAATCGTTGGACTTTCGCTATTTATCCGACGAGTGTGACTAACGCCCATGCGACTAGTCCGCCGGTACCAGCGTTCTGACCATCATTTTTCTTTTTGTCATTGCGTACTAAGACCCCTCTAGACCGCCATCCTGTTACAAATGACCCGAAATTTTGTGTCAGTATCTCCCGGCCTAACATGTGCAATGTGTAAATGTGTTGACGTTCCAGCTCTTCTTAATGGGCCTATAATGTTAGGATATCGAAACATTTTTGTATAGGCCAGAACGATATAGTGGAAACGCGCTCTAAGATCTGAGTAATATACACACCACTACATATGCAAAAATTTCTCCAAGCTAATTTACCTGTAGTGTACTTTTTCTGCCACTACCTACTACTCTAAAACTTGTAAACAAATTATCTGTTTTATTATCTGTCTCTATTTTTATTCTTTTTTACAGCGTCCCACCTCCGGCTTAGGAAACCCTTGTCAGAAAGTAGTGAAAAGCCGTATTTGTAAACCGAGACACTGTAAACATAGTAACGTCTCAAATACCTTAAACGTTGAAGATAATAATAATTTTGAATAGTATGTAATTCATTCAATGTACTTGCAAATGTACGTTTTGTTTAGGAATCCAGTAATAGTGCGTTGTACCTATCATTTTTTAAGATACTTCTTTGTTTACACAAAGCAAAGTAATAAATGTTTTATGGAATTGTTGTTTTATTAATTATTCTTCTTCTGTTTTTTATGTAAAATAAAACAATGGTCATATTATTTAACATTTTATTTGTTATAATTTATTAATAATCAACAAAAGTTTGTACGTAACTTATTCTTATTCTACATAGTTGTCAACTTAGCTTTTAATTCGGCACTCGGTCAACTTATTAATTCTAGCGTTTCCTATAATACTGTCTAGGAACATCACAGTCGCTTCAATTTTTCTTCTCATCATCAAACTATTCTATCTATTATCACAGTATTACAATATTATTTTCCTACAGTAAGGAATCGCCTTTGATGTCGCGCGATGCCGCCGCCAGTGTAGGTACTCACGCTGCCACGTGTAAATATGCTAGGGTTGTCACCAAATGGGAAAAACATATACAATTCCTTGATTTCATACATTTCCGGTAACATATATTATATGTAATGAAATAACATTTCATCATTATTCAAATTTGGCGCGCTTCGCGTGTTCATGTTATCTGTGGCTCGGATTGACGTAGCAGAAAGAAAAAATGGCGAGAAACGATTAAATTTTTTTTTATTCGCGGATTTAATAAGTACATACATGATAATAAAATTATTCCAATAGGTATCTAACCCAATATCCTTGTCAAATGGACTAATAAGAAAGTAAAATAGATCTTATTACAAGTTAGCCTAAAGTACATATTATGTTGTTAAATGATATCGCCGAGGCCTTTGACACAAGCCGCCTTTGTCGCAAGCCGCCTTTACTGCGATTGATGTTTTTGAGAATGTAAATAAACAGAATGGAAGCAACCTTATAACTGAATAAATAAAGTATATTTTTAAATGTAGTTCCGTTTATAGTAAAAGCCGCTTTGCGTGTTTTATTGTTTCGTCTTTCACATTCGTTACAAAAATTGTGATCCACTGCACTCTTCCTAGTTTATAATGTCAACTAAAAAAAATGAGAAACGAGTTTCGACACGAAAAAAATCTCAATCGTCACCTAGGAACGTATCCCCTATAATCCCATATAAATGACCATTCCGTATTCACGGTTTCTGTATTCGCGGCATATTTATGGAACATATACCCCGCGAATAAGGAACTTTTACTGTAATTGAGGATTTATTATAAGTGGACTTTAAATGTCGTTTCTTTGAATTTACAGGTGAGATTACATATTTTAAGTTGTTGTAGTAACAAACTATTTGTATGTTAACTATGGTGAAAACTTTAAAATAAAAACTTTGAATTAACAGAGAAACAAATTGGTTTTCTTGAAAATCATCAATAATATATTTTATATATATCTTATAGCTACTTAAAATATGTATAGTCAAAAACATCTTCAACATCTTTGAATTGGTACTAAACAGAATTTGAAAAACCTACCTCTCGTCGCGAGGAAATCTATGAAACTTTATGTCCTTGGATTTAAATGTAGATTTGCATCCATAAACACAACAGTTTATGCCCACCATTATAGAATACGTAAGTATAAATTATTACACAAAAAAACTCTGAAGCGTCTGCCCTTCGCGATAGGTAAAGCAATCTCAGCGTGATTGCTTTACGCGGCCCGCGTCGCCCGACCCCCGCCAGTTCCCCTCCGTTTCTCTGCACAAGTACATTCGTCGCACTACTGTAGGAAATATGGTAATACTGTGCTATTATGGTATAGGTTACTTTTTAACAAAAACAAACTTATAAAATATTATTAATTTATAGTAACATTACAATAACTTTATACACATTATCCTTATAATAATCGTATTACATTATAGAGGTTTCCTATTTTTGTAAAATTTCCCTGGTCTGGTGATAAAAGGGAATCCCAACGACATACCCTAAACAAACATTACAAATAAACTTGTGCACATTCTTAGTATTTATGAATTTTAACATTTGTAATTACCAATTTTTTACAAAAAAGCGCCAGACGTACATTTCTGTAGCCATATCTGGCAGTACACCACTGACCACAACACACTAATATTATCTCGCTTAAAATATGGTTCACATTCTATGTGTAACCGGCAAGATTAAAAGGTATCGAACACAGGAACACAATATTTGAGCAATAACAACAATAGAAAAAACTACCCAAAAAACCATATTTGGGTCGAAAGACAACATTGCAATGAATGCTTTATTCAATGTTTAATCAGCGATCCATACTGCCTTCATTATCTCTAGTAATATGAAAGACCATTGTAAAGTTGATTTAACAATGAGTTCATTTGTGATCACACAAAATGTCACACAATGGATCATTTCTTCGCATTCAATTAAACGTTTCAATGACATGCACCTAAGAACATCAATGTCATTTGAGTGCTTCCTGAGTTTCTATACTTACTTTCTTATATGAGTACAAACTACAAAGTATGTCAATTTACTACCTATTTTGTACATTCGAGAAACTTGTTAGAAATGCAAGCCGGTCGGTAAGAAAAGCGGAAACAAATATATCTATTTATAGAATGTCTTTGCGCTATAGTCGTTTGGTTTCTTTGGTTGTACTATTGATACGTTTTATGTTATAATACATCTTAATTAATTTATTTATATACAAATACGCATTTTTAATGCTTATTCAAAAATAAAGATACCCTGTTTACAAAGTGTTTTGTAAAGAGCTTAAATATCTTTGTGTCCTTTACAATCATAGTCTAAGACCTAAATAATTTAGGTAGCATTTAAAATATTGGTATAAGGTTTATGCCACTTCTTAAATTGAGTATTGCAAAACTCCAATCAAAATTTAACAAAGTATATATTCCTGCAATATGTTTCCTTAATAATTGTAGATCAGCTACGGAAGATGGACCTCTTATATTACAGTAATTAACGCCAAAAAATCTCGAATAAAGATTTTACCATTAAATGTTAGACACATATGTATTGCGGCAAAACAAAGCAAGCCTGGTTCAGATAACAGTCGCTATTGCAAGCAATAATTGAGTTAAATGCGAGTAATGGATGGTTTCCGCGGCGCGGCGCAGCACCTCGGCGCGCAGCACTCTTTCGCGCAAGGGCACGGACAAGACGCGTTCGCTAGTTCCACTAAGAGCTTCTTTTCTTCTACTGAACCTATGAGAAAATAGTCTATTTAGATTGTGATTTGGATCAACAAGAATGATAGGCAAAGGTTGTATACAGTTTTATTTAGATCAACAGCAAATAGGGTTTTTTGTGTGAAAGTCGAAGTAAAAGTAAAGTTAAAAAAAAGTGTAAAGTTACCGCTATTTTTTTTGGATTTCCATGTAATACGTACCTGTATCAATTCCACCTATACAACACTATTTTTAAATATATATTTCGAACTTACGAAAATGTGATAATTTGGTACTCAAAGATCTCACATATAAAGATAGGATAATCGGATCGATGCATTCAAGAGAATTGCTTTATTGAGAGTAATAGCGGGAGTCTAACATGCGTTGTGGTTTGTTACGCATTGTGTTGTGTTTGAGTAGGTATATATTTAACTTCCTGAGTTATAAAATATACATTAGGTAAGTAATCGTAACAATGCCCGTGGCTTAGCAAACTGTAACTATATTATATTACCTATAGGTAAGTTATAAGGGGACTATATTTTTTTTCTTATGTAAAAAGGTGTAGATAGACAATTTAAAAATAATGTGTGATTAAATATTTACCAGTGATGGCCGCCAGCGTGAACTCTGGCTGCAGGGTCACGAGACCGATGCCGTGACGTTTGAACACGTCGCAGACTAGACTAGAACTCTTCAGGAAATCCTGTTGGAATATTTAATTTGTAATAATTTTTATTGTATTTGTAATTAGTAATGGGGGAGGGGATGAAATCATCATCATTTATTTTGAAATTGGGACCAGAATTTGGAATTGCGATTATTTACCTGCTTATTTAACAGATACGACCTTTAGAAATTATCTTTAATCATCTTATCATATGATCATGACAAAGGTAAGTAGGTGTATATAAATTAATCAATGCAGGAGATTTAGTAGAATTTTTATACCTAAAGTTTTTTCGCGATTCTCACTTATACTAACCGGATAGAAACTAGTTGATCATCTGGCTAATAGTAATCTGCACACTTATATCCGACGGATCGAAATTAGTTTTTGCGAGAAGGATTAAAAATATAGTCATAATACTGGTTTTAAGAAAGAATATTTTGAAGAAACTACACCATACCTCTTCAGTATTATACGAAACATGCGCAGTAGCGACCAGCTGGTCCCGATGCAGCTGCCACACATGCAGTTCATGTATAGCCAGTACTCCTGGCACCTGGAGGGCCGCTGTTCGCAGATCACACGCCCCCAGGCCTTCGGGGACTGTCTGCAGCAGTACCAGCCCGGCAGAACGCACTGAGAGAAACGTATTTTGTTAAAATCGGATACTCTATCCAATGGCTCTTTTATTTTATAAGAGACTTCATTGCAACACAAAGACCGATAAAGTCATAGGTTTTAGGTAATTTCTTATGGTTTTATTTCTAATAATAATGTCTATTTTTAATTGTTTAAATTTTCTATTTTTACAATATGTTTGCTCTAGAAGTTATAAGAATATTTCTTACCTACCTACGTGTAAATTGGAGATGAAATCATAGATATACTATAAAATAACTGTTCAGTCGGTATTTTTAATATTGGTGATAATAATTACCTAATGTTATAAATTAAAATTATCCTTGACTTAGTTGTTGAGTCTTTTCAACCATTAAATTTTTAGTTTCTAAAAATATTGAACTCTCTTCCGCACTAATTCACGCGTTTTTTTCTGCTCCTGTACTTAAATATTCTTATCGATAAGCAATAATATGTAGTGAATAGAGTAGATATAATATAAAGATTCAATTATCTTATTTATTTATATTCATAGCATTTAAAGTTGATAATATTCTTATTATTACGAAACTAGAAGTGGTCAGATCATTTTTAATGAAGTACACTTTGTTGTGACATCTTTTTGTTACAAGTTATAAATAGACCGAGACGATTACTGACCATTCAACAGGCGATTAGTCTCTTATTATTTTATACAACATAAAAACGTTAATATTAATCTCCGTTGCAATGAATCAAATAAATACGAAAAAATATACAGCCCAAAGTAATAACCTGCTGGGATATAAATCACTGTCTGTTAACCGTAAATAAAAAGATGAAAATATTTTTCAAAATAAAAGTATACGCAACTTATCGGTAATGTCAATGAACCCTCAGAGAATATTTATCCACTCTATCTAACAATGAATAATTGAATAGCATTAAATAAATATGCATAGAAAATAAGTGGGTACGCCGTACGCAGGAATGTTGCATTTGACCTACATATTTATATGACGTTATCTATTTCTATAAAAAACGAATCTGACAAAGTTTGTAAATATTTTTTTATATGAATTAATTTATATTTTATTAACATGAATTTTATATTTCATTTATCTTTTATTTTTGTGATGCAGAACTAGGCTACGTTCCTCATACATGATACATTATTTTTTACATTATATAGAAAAACTTGATTAAAATATTATTGTCCCGTAAAAACTGGTTACGCTTTGCTGGTGCACAATGACATCATTTTAATTAAACGAAGACATTTGTTACGTACACACATGTAATTGTACAATACAATAATATTATCAATTTCAACCTTTTCCACAGTAGGTACCTATATTTTTTCCAGTAAAATTATTGGATGATGATTAAATGTAGGTAATGTATAGGTACAGGTAACAGTTATTAAAGTTGGGTTTACACAATAGAAAGTCAGAAAAAATGTGTTGCATAATAATTGTAGGTATACCTACCCACATCCATCGTGAATACAATATGAGTATTTAATAATATGCAAACTTTGACCTAAGAATAATAGTTGTAAAACAAGTGGTGGACATATTAATATAAATACACATAACAGCAGTTGTTGCAAAAAATTAAGAAAAGGCAAAGATCTCATCGTGATTGGGATGCCCCTTATCTATCGCTTCATCGTAGTATAAAAATATTAACCAAAATTGTCATGTTTTTTTAATACTTACTGAAAGGATAGTTAAAAATAACAAGAAGAATGGATGCGCACGCAGATAGGCCTGGATCAGCTATTCCTGCGGCACTTGCTTCCCATTCCAATGTTAAACCAGCTCCCATCACGAATAAACTGCCTGAACAAGAAAACTTATTATAAAGTAAAAGATTTGGATAAATTATTACAATACATTTCAATATTAATAGGATCTGAAGTTGAAGAATTTAGTCTGGATAAGTAACTACATACTTACATAGACTAAGCTTTATATAACAGAAGATTGTTATTCAATTCAGAAAAAGATAGAAGTTTTACAATGTTAAAGATAATTTATTGTAATATATTACGTATTTTATTTTGAGTCAGCGAGCACATAATTCCATAATTGTTTTTGTATCTACCTAAATCTAAGAAGCGTCAGTTAATTTAAATAATACGATTGGAAAACTTAACCATAATGGCTTTCCCGTTAAACAAACTGCATCTCGAAATAACTAGAATTAGTGTTTGATACTATTGCGAATTGAACGTAGCGTATAAATATTTGTATTTAGCTACGTTTATTATGCATGCATAGAATTTTACAATTAAAATGAGTGAACCATGTGGAATAAATTTAGCTGATAGGTATTCATATTTGTAAGAAACAGAAGTGTTTATTTTTAATATCAAGTACCTATAAACTAATTTCGGATGACATTTCATTTTAAATAATAAATTAGCTTATTAGTTCAATAGATTTAATAACTCGTAAATATTATTTTAAAGTTAAAAGTAAGGCTATCATTACAGTTAAGTAAAGTATATTTTGCAATTTAGAATATAACCATTTATACTATGATAGCTTACTGGCAATATCAATAGGAGCATGAGCAAGGACTGGTTCCCTTGAACCTGACTTCAGAACGACTCCACCACCTTCCGTGACGCTTAATCTTCGACTGTAACTCAGTTCACGACCTGTGATAAAAAATAGAGTTAGAAATTTATGTTTTTTATCTAATGGTATAAATAAAAGTGAAGTTATTTTAGTTGTAGTAATTGCAGTAAAATATAGGCTAGGTACTTGATTGGCAGTCCAATAATTTATTCAATACTTAAATGCAGTCAGATTAATGAGATGATGGTAGAACAATTTGATAATATCATAGGATCGTGCTTACCTGCCAGCAACATATAATTGATGGCGTTCAACAGCAGTCCGATGACACCAGCTCCCAATATCACCCGTGGGTATCTCGGAGGCTGGACATGTGATGAATGGACTCCAAGTTGTAGTGCATTCACCACTAATGCTAGCGCGAAAGACGCGAAGAGCACGTGCACAGATAGCCTGCCGAGGACCTCGATTCGCGCCCATCCGAATGTGTTGCGTAGTCTGCCTTCACGACCCGCGCCTTCGTCGGCTCGCTCGTACTGTTTCCAAAAAAATTGTAATTAAAAATGTTGCTTGTAAAAATATTTTTTTATACTTGTTTATTTTTTTACATACACATTTTTTGGTTTGCTATTATTATTTTATTTGTATAAGTTAAAAGTCTGTGCGTCCAGAAAGTATAGAAATCACGTTGAACTTTTCGTTTCATAACATACGAGTTTATTTATATTTTAAAATTAGTCACATTATTTTTAATTTTTTATATTATGAAATTAATAAAAGATATCATTTTTACCTTCAAGATATCGTAATCGAGTGTAAAATCGATTAGGGAAGATTGTTTATAATGTAATTTATTAAAAGAATTCAACAAAATCATTTATGATAATAGTCTTGTAATGATAGTTAAATAATGATAAGAATTTAATAATATAGACCCTAAAAATAAATAATCTTAACAATAATTATTTTGATAATGCTATTTGTTGTTAATTTGGTGTATTTACGAAATGTGGAATTAACGTAAGTCCAAAGATTATTATTATTTCAGTGTGTACCTAATCAAACTCCTTTTAAACAATAAAAATTGTTTGGCTTTCTTACATTAATGAAGATTTTATTTGATAATATCTATACCTCAACAAAATATAACTCAGGCCCCGGAATCACAGACACAATAGAAAATCTATTGTGTCGTGGACCGATCGGGCCGTTCGGGGCTCAATGGGTTAATATGAATGTAGATGGTGCATGTTGTTTACAATCACACGCATCTTTTTCAATCTCTTTGCCTACTCGTGTATTCTATATCTTACCTTATAAGCTAGTAAAGTAGTGATGAGGCCAATCAGCCGACACAAGGAGTGGCAGGCGTCAACCAGCAGTGTGGGGGAATGGGTCACGTGTGCTGCAAACAGCCGGCCACTGAATCCGATCACAGCGAGCAGGAGCGCCAGCAGCGAACGTGGAGGCGGCAGCCATTGTAACCACTCCTTCATAGCCATCTTCTAGTGCTAAAGATAATAAAAACTTGTACTGTTGTATGATTATTATTTAGTAAGGGCATAAGTATTCAGTAGTAGAAGTATTCAGTAGTATAAGTATTCAGTATACTATTCATGAAATTGGGCTCTGTGCGAAAATTATGCATTTAGTTTATACATTTTTTATCATATAAATGGTAATTGCTTCAATATTTTCGGAGCATACAAAAATTTAGAAAAAAAAAGATCCTATGTCATATTTTCTCAAATAGTTTCTGGGGCATGTATGAGTACAGGTATTTCGTTTTATCATTATTTTCAAATTAGCTCAAGTTCAATGCATGACACATCGCTTGATGACAATAGCATAATATTATTGTCTGCTATAAGTATTGAGATCATGGTATTGTTCTGAAATAACACCTTAATGATTAGTCCTTATATAGAGAACAATTCTCGGGAGCGACATTCCATTGAAAAGCGTTTATTTTCCATTAATCCAAAAGACCATAGTGAACAAGATAGTGACACTCTTAGATGTGACACTCTACTTATCAGCTTTTTCCATGCTAAAATCGCCGATATTCCCTAATGAAGAAGGAAGAATTACATAGACAAACTTACGGTTATTACTAAACTAATGGATAATGGAATTACAATCAAGTCTTCTGTTTATACAGCTCTATCAAATATTTATGAAATAAACAATTAATTTACGGGGCTTAACGATATCCTGACGCTTTTCTATTATTCGAAACCTTTTGTTGTTGATCAGTTATATGATTCATAGAATCCATAACACAATAAAAGTATCATAAAACTTGGAATAGTGTCATCAATTATATAATTAGTCGATTGTATAATAGAATTTCATCATTATGCCTTACACATTGTCTATGGGGAACACGGATTGCCAAATTGACCGTCCTTATATGGGTTGCCCTGACGATTGTAGAATTTATTAACGTTACGTTTTTGTGACCTAATTTCATATTTTACACATTATGTGAGTGTTTATTATTAATACAGTTTTAGAAGTTATGTTATTGTATTTATTTTCTTCCGTAAGATAAGGTATAAAATAACGAGACAGAAGAATTACGTAGAGATATAATGGGTAGCCAAATCAATGTATTGTACCTATAGTAAATTGTATGCAAATGAGACTACAATATATAAAACTTAATTAAAAACATAGCCCGTGTTAATCAGGTAATGAAGTTTTCTATTAGTGAACGAGATAAATAGGCGCAAAAACAAAAAGTGTGAAATTATGCTTTCTAGAGGGCGCCATAAATAATTAAGTGTGACGTGAGATAACAAGTCCGTTCAATGGGATTTTAATGAAGTCTCGTATGTGATATTTTACGTAATATAAATATACTCGTAATTAAGTCTCAACTAAAAGGGCGTTTGAAAATCAACGTGCCAATCAAACCGACCAAACTGTGTTTTTAATAATAATTATGAATGGAAAACGCATACCTATCTGAGATGGAATTAATATATGTTTAGTTTTGAAGTAATATTTATCTTTAATTAAAGTATTGGTAATAACGCATCTTTTTATTTGTTGAAATTTTAAAGCATGAAATGCAAATGCCTATAAAGAAATAAAAATCTAACGTTTTGCTCTATGGTAGAGCGAAAGACGCGGATACAAATCTCACGCTCGCGGTGTAAATTTTTGATAAGTTGAATTGTTTTAATAGTTACACGAGTAACATAATATTGTAGGTAGGTTATGTATTATCCATTTTTATATCAGCGTTTCATAAATATTAGTGCGCATTACGGAAGAGCCAGTCATGTCGTAATAGTCAATCTCCGGCAATTGAAGGCATATACGACTGTCTGTTGCTGCTTATGTGAATCATACAGATTACGGAGTTCAGTGTTAGACAAAAACTTTTTATTCTTTTCACAAAATAAAACATGATATAACTATATCGTAAACGTGGGAGAATAATCAGGAACATTTTTGCAACACTTTAGAATATAATATCAGAAAAGATAAGTTGGGAAGCGATAAAAAGATTCTATTGATAAGACATAAGTCAATATCTATATCGAAATATTGCAAATTTGCGAAACATGAACGCAGTTTGAATAGAATGTTATTCAGGTAATTTGTTTTTTTTTTAACCATTTATTACCTATTATTATACCGGCGATCTAGTATTAATAAGAAAGAAAATGATATATTTTTTCGGTATCGATAAATACAGTGTAAAATTAAAAATAATATCAATTTAGTCCAAAACCATTGAAACGTGTATAAGTATTACCATATCAATCATTATTTATTAGTATTTATTTAATGTGTTATAGTATATCTACAGGAGGTTTCATATCAGGAGTAATATAAAATGATGAAACTGATTTTAATCGATTCTCTAAACCATATTTTAAATAGCAAAGATAAGTTTTTTTGTTAGTTTGTTACGCTTTAGAAAGCTACATTTTCGGCGAGTAAAGCATTTTTTTTCGAATCATTCCGAGCAAAGACAGGATAAACAGCTAGTTATGTATAATGTTTCAAAAAGGTTTTATACAATAGTCTTTTGGTCGAATGTACATACATTATTCATATTGTGGAGGACTCTGAAGGACCTTACTGAGATGACTAGATAAGATGATAATATGTAGGTTACACAGTAACGTGAGGAAATCAATTGTTCTTATTGTTGTAGAATATATTATAACAATATTTTTCAATTTATTTATTGCCTATACTTTAACCGCAGTAGGTAAGTTTTAAAATATTGGAAGATACTTGGACCACGATTAGATAAAATTTGTGGTTCTAAACTGTTGCGGTATGTTTTATGTTATCATTATTCACGCAATAGTAAACGAATGTATACAAAATTCTTGTTCAAGGGTGACACTAATCCAAACTATTTTCTACATCATAAACAGTTTTTCTCGCTGAAAGTAGGTGAATTGTCGATAAATAGATTTGTCCTCATTTTATATGGTATTTTGTTTTCTGTTTGTTTGCAGGATGTTTATACTACCTTCTAGACTCTAGTCAAACAAAAAAATGTGAATTTTATTTTTGTTTTGTTGTACATATATTTATCTATTTTTTATTTGTGTCCAACTCGTTTAAAAATCTGACTGAACCTTGAATATATTTTTCAATTTCTTTCAATTTCCTTTACATTTAACAAAAATAAACTGTGGAATAACATCTACAAATTTAAACATGGCTTATCAAAATACAGGAAGTGTCACACCTTAGTCCAATAGTGCCTAAGGATATCTTTAATAATAATCACATAATATTTACAGCAACCGCTACTATTTATTTTTGTTATCTTCTGATATTTACACCATTGCCGACATTGGGCATACAATTTTGTTTAAACATGAACTACAGATGTTAAACGAATAACTTTTACAAGAAAATTTATACCTATTATTTATGGTAGAAGATCCGAACATAAGTCGACCGGCGTGATAATAGAATGAGACCAATTTTATAATAAATTTAGTCTATTAAAAAATGTATTAAAAATGGGTTGACTGGGAAAATCCTGGACAGGACATTTTTAATGAATTAAAAAAAAAACATTTTTTTTAATTAATTGCAGTATCAAGATAATAAAAAAAATTAGAATAGAATTAAAGTATGAAACCTACAGAATGTGCAGTCATAGTCGTTTTCTAATATTTACCGGGACAAACGGCTAGGTTGGCAGGTATGTCGGTACCAGTTACTTTCACTTGATAGGATGATGAAAAAAAAATTATGTCAGCGCTGTTTTATTACAAAATTGTTTTATTATCTCGAAACTGCAATTAATAAAAAATGAAAATAAAAGATTTTTTAATAATTAATTAAAAAATATCCTGTCCAGGATTTTCCCATTAAACCCATTTTTAATAAATTTTTTAATACACTAAATTTATTATAAAATTGGTCTCATTCTATTATCACGCCGGTGAAGGTCGACCTATATTTGGATCTTAGACCATTAATCCCTCTTCCAATTATCTCTATTATAAAATTTAAGAAATATTATCGACACTTTTATTAGATAATAGAAGTAGCAATGTATTTATTTTTGTTATTTTAAATTTTAATTGATGGCATAATAAACATAGTGGAGAATAAGTGGAGATTATACTATGTAATAAAGGACAACATATTATACTTTCAAAGTGTTTTTATTTGTAATACAAAAATATTATTATTTCACTTTTATATGTGAAACTGTGAATTTTAACGTAGCTTAGGTAAAGTACCTGTAACCTACGTTAAAATTCGTTTTATAATTTTGCGCTTTTATTATTTTTAAATTAAATACCTACCTTTATCTTGAGAATATTAACATTATCTCTAAATTATTAACATTGCAAATACCAAAATAAATTTGGTATTTGTGATGTTCATTGTTAGCTAGCTGGTATTTCATTTGTCGTGTTAACTTTAAACGATTTTAACTTCCAAGCTAATCTTATTTTAAGAAAAAGGCGTTGAGACATTCCTATACGTTTATATAATGATAAATTACATTGTATTGTTAAGTTGTACATATAACTATTTTCATAGTATTCGTGTTCTTCTTGTTTTGCTTCGTTCCAGTGAAAAATAAATATATAAAAAGAACAAGCCACAACATGATTTATTTAGTACTAATTTACCTGCCAGATATCGTTCTGGGCCTGAGCAAACCTTCTTTTGACAATAAAAAAAAAACGAAATCTTATTTAAATGAGTAAGGTACCTATGTAGTTTCAGAGCTAATCTCGAATATTATTGTAATACCAGATTTTAAGATACCCTTTACGAAGGTAAGTAGTTAATACATATGCAGTAGCCAGTAGTCCGCGTTTGCATTAGGGTAATAATAATTAATATTCATTATGGTAATTCAGTATCCATAATTTCTACGTCAGGCCCATCAATACAATCTTTCGCGTTTACGAAAAGTAGGAACTAGGAAGTATAATAACAGTAGGATTACTTATAATTTTTATACTTTAGCTTCAAATTATATCATTCAGGTAAGTAAGCATACCTAAGACCTTAGTGTCTTGAAAGTGTCGTAGGTATAATTGAACCATTTTTATCAAGAAAACGCAAAACTTATAAAAAAGAGGCCATGAGTCAATTAATTGGGTCAATCAATTTTTAAAGGTCCCGATCATAATTTTCTCGTATTTTTTTTTTTACTTAATTTTCAGTATTTTACTATTTCATTTAGAAGATAATTCTTCGTAGATTAAGATTATATAAGCAGCAGTGATGTTGATTAAATACATTTGTGGATTTAACTTCACGAACCGATCTATTCACGGGAAATAATGTCCTTTGGACAACTTACACAATATTACTTTTTTAAATGTTAAATTCCCTTAAGAATTAAAACAAATTCTTCTAATATTAAATAATAAATAATATTTTGATATTTGTTCTATTTACACCCAAAATACGAAATATTTTTATTAAAATTGAAACGAATGATGTCTTTTGAACAACCAAATAATGTTTCATATATAAAAAAGTTTCAGTAAAGCGGAAATAGTGATATTTTTTACAAAAAAACTATTAAGGCGAGGTTGTTACGTATCGTATTATTGATTTTACTTAATTAAAAGTTAATTTTTAGAAAAAAAACAAAAACCGACTTCAAGACTATACCTATATGTACAAATTTAAACTGAAAAGTAGAAAATAATATTAAATAGTAATAATGATATTAATTTTTTATTTTAATTACTTTAAACATTCAACGAAAAGGTTTCCTAAGTTATTTTTGAAGTCGGTGCCGCCCAAGAACAGTTTTATTGTTGCAAAGGCAGCAACAAATGGAATGTACGGCGGCGCGACGCGGCTGCGCGTGAGGGCCACAGAGCAAGTATGGTGAGGGCAGACTGTAATAAGTATATAGTCTATGGGGCAGACGTCGTTGACGGTTGTGTCTCTATGCATAAAAATTTTGATGCGCTTCTTTGCAATTTATAAGTAAGCTTACGTGCGATTTTCTGTTCTCTAGTAAAAGTTAAGGTAATTAATATAATAAATAGTGTAATTAATTATTAGGTTATTTTTTTATTAAGGATATTTATGCTATTGCATAGCTTCTATCGCGGGCCTTGAGCGCGGGGACCGAATCCAGAAATTCCGTAACGAAAAAACCTCACGCTCCCCCCTCCGACGGGCGTGGAGGTGTGGCATGAAGGCATAGCATGCAATAGCTTTACCGCGGCAGTCCCCGAGTGCCACACGTCTTTTTTTTGTTTTGGTTGGCACCGACTTCAAAAATAACTTAGGAAACCTTTTCGTTGAATGTTTAAAGTAATTAAAATAAAAAATTAATATCATTATTATTATTTAATATTATTTTCTACTTTTCAGTTTAAATTTGTACATATAGGTATAGTCTTGAAGTCGGTTTTTGTTTTTTTTCTAAAAATTAACTTTATTTTTAATTTTTAAGTGGAAAGTTAGTGTATTTTGTTTGTATATAATATGGATAGGCCTACTAAACGCGCTTCTCAAATGAGAAAGCGTCGTTTGGAAGAAAGTAGGGACGAGAGGGAAGATCGTCTAAAGAAGAGTAGGGAAAGATTTGCAATAAAAATTGCAAATGAGAGTGATGAGCAGCGGGCGTATAGACTTTCGCATACTCAAACTTATCAAGGCTTAATGAAAGTCCAAAAAGTCATGCTCAACGACTCAGTTTGATTCACGAGCGTTTATCAAACGAAAGCGAAGAGCAACGTTCTCATCGCCTTGGTTTGATTCACGAGCGTTTGTCAAATGAATCTATCGAATCCACATCGGCTCGATTAGATGCTATGCGACAAGCTAGTCGCAACCGCAGGAATGTTTTCGAACAATCTATATGATCAAACATACAAAAAGAAAACATACTGTCGAATCAAAAACCCTCCTTTTTTGATGTTGGTTAAAAATCGACTAGCATGAAGCTCCTAGTCGAGACGAATCGCTTTATTTTATTACAGAGTTCCCATGGCTATTTACCGTCTTCATCATCAGACCCTGAATACCACATAGGATCGGAGTACTTATTAATTAGACTACACATTCAAATTCGATGGTATTACATAATTTTGTTACAGAGATCCCATACTCCTAAACCATTCATCATCAGCTTCATCATCAGCTCAGCAACATCAGATGGTGACCATTAGATGCAAAAATCTACATAGATTAAGATAATTTCTGATAAACAGTGTATATGCCTACAAAATTTGAGGGTTTGCCTCGATTTCCCCAGGATCCCATCATCAGATCCTGACCTGGTGACAATGGGACCACCTCTGACGTGTGACCTACCAAATAAAAAAAGAATTATTCAAATCGGTTTATAATTGCCGGAGTAATCGCGTAACAAATATACAAAAAAAAAAAATACTGTCGAATTGAGAACCTCCTCCTTTTTTTGAAGTCGGTTAAAAAAAAATACTGTCGAATTGAGAACCTCCTCCTTTTTTTGAAGTCGGTTAAAAATGAACTGATTCTCGATATAACTGAATGAATGAAGTATAATGTGATTTTCATATGGGGACATCTTAGTTGTAGTAGTAGCGTCTTGATTTTTGAAATGTTAAAATTACAATTAAACTAGACATAAAATCGCGTAATAAAAATGTGTTCCCGAAACAGCCGAGTAATAAACAAAACATGAACTATTTAACTGTTAAAGTATAAGTTTTATATAATTATTGTCCTAGGGACAACCAAATTGTCCATGGTACAACCACTTTGGTTGGCCAAGTGACTGGTTGTCCGTGGGACATTTTTAAAATTTTGAGCCGCCAAGCAAATACTATTGTTATTTTATATATTAATCTCAGCTCACACTAAATTATAGACGAAAGCGCATCTCGTGTAGTATAATTGATAACAATGCATCAAGTACTTATGTTTTAATCACAGTTGTCTGACGGACTGACAATAAAGCCACCCCACACTCACCAACGTCGCTCGGACGACTGTTGCCGTGATTTTATACAAATCAAAATGGCGTTTGAGCCCGACAGTTAATTATTGTGTTTAGCTTGTTGTTTAGGAATCTACCGCGCCATCTGTGTTTTGTTTCCATAATTAAATTACGGTTGTCTGTGAGACCTGTGCCATGTAGATGATTTATGGGGACAAAAGTAAAATGCCTGAAAATCGTATTATATCCAATAAAAAAAAATTATTTGTATGTTTTTATGTCAATAATCATGAACTGAAACAAGAAGTGTATTTGGTATTTATGGTCGTGATAGTATGTGTTCGTGATGCGAAGTTTGTTAATGCAATGTAGCTTGGGGACAAATGTGATAGTACTGGAAAATTGCATTTAGTCTCTGGACAACCATGAAACTACGCACAAATTAATAAAACAAGTAAAATATTGCTCACAATAATGTTAGAAAATATTAAAAGGAATATAATTAAAACCAATTTAACTCTTTATGATTTCATGTTTATTAATTATCGTTCAGGGACATGATGCGTGTACCGTCGGACCATTAAAAGTTGATCGACCCAATTAATGTTAAAATTATTCTGACGCGTTGACGGTTTAATTACAAATTTCATGCCTATACTGAAAATTAGTAAACAGCAAACAGCTGGGTCTTATTAGAATTATAAGGATAATAAATGAAATTAAATTATTGTAATAAATGTAATTCAATACAGTTATTCTACTACGATAGGCTCTATGGCATACAGTCAATTCATAATATATTTCCTTTTAATCTTCTTCTTTAATTAGGTAACTAAAATGTTTGTCTTCAATGACATTTATTAAAAAAATGTAATATTAAAATGAGTAAGGTGACTCATACATCAGGTAAGACTCTAAGACTATAAGACCCAGCTGTTTGCTGTTTACTTATTTTCAGTATAGGCATGACATTTGTAATAAAACCGTCAACGCGTCAGAATAACTTATTTAATTAATAACTTATTTAATTTGTTGTCTGCATAGGTATAATGCCACTTAAAAAAAGTTATTGCACTAGGTATATAATATTTTTTTAATCAAGCGTCCAAGTGTATATTAGAATACATTTATTCAGCCCGTCTCTACAATTAATCGGTACAAATTACCCCAGAACTGCATTATGATTTACTATCGCATAAACTTTTTTATATCGATTATATTGGCTGGTTTGTTGTCATAAATCAACATCTAACGAATGTTCCGTAATAAAGAGGAAAAGAAAGTTCTAATACGAGAGTACCTACGGTGAGTGAAATTGAATCTAAATAGCCGGTAACGGTTGGATGCGCACGTTGATCTTCCAAAGGCCCGTCGAGATAATGTTTGCGTACTATGGTATTTCGGTTAATAGTAAATTTATAGAAGCAATTGTAAACATTGAGCAGCAATAACTCGTTCTAAAAAGAAAAGGTCATCGACTCGTCAGCATCCTACGCAAAACTGTAAACTATTCCTCCTAAATTAAACTAGGTATTATGTGCAAAATTGTACACTTACCTCTACAATCGAAGGTTCCGCTTCTATTAAAACAAACAGTTTAAAGTAAAAGCAATGTTCGTCATGGCACAGTTTACTAAACACGGGTCGGCAGTCAGGCACATATCAATTGTATTGTTTATATTTTGACGTATCGTTGTTGCGGTTTCGGTGCGGCCGCGACGGGGTGCTGCGCTGGCGTCGCTCACGGCACTGGCGGCTGCGCGCGGGCACTCCGCACTCCGCGTTATCGACAAGCCTCTCGACGATAAGCGAACTATCGGACTTGTTAACTTCTCTTGCAAACTTATTGCAAACAACCCGTAACGTGCAATTGATGTTTGCAATCTACAATGTAATGTTACAGAAACTCAGGTCAAAGCCCTAGGTACGAGATGTGCCAGCTGATACACGTGCTGCTTGGCAATAAATAGTCTAAAAATATCAACTTGGTGTAAATGTACATACCTAATGTATTGAAATATATATTTACATAAATATTAAATTTATCCGTAAATTAATTAATATTTACACGGATTTGCATATTGTCTACCCTGCCTTAACATAATAAACATTTTCGTCAAAATGCAAAAATTTGTTTTCCTATATTTTCCACAGCACGTGCGGGATAACGAATCGCTATCGGGTCACGGTCGAACGTCGTTATTTTAGCGGCTCGGTGTGCGGCGCCCGCGCATTGCTGACCGAAATATCGTTATTCGTTAGTGTTAACATTGTTTACGAAGTATTTATCTTTGCTGTTATAAAATCAATATTCAAGTATTCTAATAATTTAAACAAGAATTAATATAAAATTCATAGTAAGAAAAAATTCCGATGCTAATTGCTATCTTCAATCATCAATGTTAGAGAATAAAAAGTTTATCTGCATGGTCTGTTTGATAAAGTAAAGTTTTATTTTTAACGAGTTTCTCTCGTTCTTTCTTTTTCAATACCTCGTATTCAATTTAATCAATATTGAAATAGCACGATTACAGTGAAACTGAAAGTAAAGTAACAAACAGCGATAGAGATTCAATTAAGTATATTTTAATTAAAACGTCGTCTCGTTTTTTATTTTAATGGCATTAATATACTGTGTGTTACGTATTGTGTCATACATACATATTGTATAAAGCTAGTTATTGAATAATTAGGGCACGTGTAAGTACTTATAATCTAAAGCCGTGCCAATTACGTTGTTTTCGATAGCAATAACGAAACGCAATATTCTCAAGTGTTTTATAGAGATCTACTTTATATTATAGGTCCTTGATTTTAAGAAAAGTCTGTCGAAAGCGGTTTCTATTCTATCCAACTAGACAAAGATTTTTTTATAGAGTAGGATTTTGCGGTTAATTCTTTTCAAACATTATGAGACTTATTTATTTTAATGTGCTATAGGTTAGGTTTAAGGGTTTCAAGAGCAGTCTGAATTAAACTTTTTTTAACCCCAGAATTAACTATTTAATGATTGCCATCTTGATCTGATTGAGCGTAGGGCATTTTTTCAGGAATACAGGGCTTCAATTAACAAAAATAATTTCTGTTGTTCATAATTATTTTTAAAATCCCAAATCAAGGCTAAATATCTTATAAACGTTGCATAGGTCATAGATATTATTGGAGGCCGTAATTTAATGATAAAAATTATCATTTTACGTCGTTGAATATACCTACTTAATATACTTAAAGATAAATCATACTGTGTTGCTATGCGTTAGATTAGGCGAAGGTTTGACTTTTTTGGTAGAAATACTTTTTTGTCATAAATAGGTAATTCTTTCACAAATGAGTGACATTCATCAGTTGTGGGTTGACAAAATTTATAAGATTAAAGTACAAATAATATTTATTTTAAAACATAATGCTCAGATCAGGCTGTAATTCAAATCCTTTACCAGGTCAGTACAAATAAACTTTACCTGTAATAAATAAACTGATATGCATCTTTTTACAGATTCTTAAATCGAGCTAACTTTTTTAGAATTCAAATATTGTTAGGTATAAACCTTAGTATAAACAAACTTTTAATAATGTTTCTTGCAAAGTTCTTATGTACGCGAGTTTAGTAATATTGAAGCTAATAAATTATTTCTTATGTTGTTAATGACTAATGTATTTAAAATTACTCACATTTATATAAACGTAGGTAGTTAATAGGTATAGAAATGTCGTACAGCCTTCTGATATGTTCGAACAATATATTAAGCAATATGTAGTTAATATCAGTTCAATGGAGATTAGCCCTATCTATAACACTTCAATTACAGAAAGATAGCACTGGTGAAAATATTATTTTGTCTAGTAGGCTATTTACTACTTAAGCCGATAAGAGATACAGTTTCAACACGAATTTAATTGTTGTATAATTGTAGTTAGGGATTGATAATAGGTGCCTACATCTTTTTCTCGTCAAGGATTTTTTTTTATAAATTTAGTTTAATCTTGTTTCTTTGCAGAGTGCATTTTCAGTAACGAAACCTATTTTTTGTTACAAACAATTCATACAACTGATTTATACACTAATTCGTGGTCCAAGATTTTGCTCTTAATTGCGAATATTTTATCTAAATTGTTTAATAATAATCCTGATCATTAAATAACTATCGTGATAAAGTTTTATTAGAGACGGTAGGTAGTAACTAGTAGGTACTCATTATACCATGATTTTAGGAATATAGAGCACGATATTGGACGAGTACATTTTTAAAATTATTCTATATTTTATAATCAGAGCCCAATATATGTTTTCTTACATTTCCATTTTACGACTAAGTCTCTACTTGTTCGAAACAATATTAGCATATAACCTATGTGATAAGGGGATCCTACGACGAACACAACAAGAAATGTTCATATGCAGTAATATATAATATTAATTAATTTTATAAAATTAAAAATATTGTAGGTGGCGACACAGATAAAAAGCATCCGAGGCCGACGACGTACAAAAGAGCTAATTCTTGCAGCCCTGTCGGTCAACGACCACGCGTAAGTCTCTTATTGAAAAAAAAAAAAACTTAAAATAATGAGCTGATGAGTATTTACGTTATCCTTTGTAAATATTACAATTCTACACCGATTACCTCCTATCGAGTGTTTTGATTCTTGACTATTTATAAGAGAGCTAATATTTTTTAACTAAATTTAATAACAATCATAGTATTTTTATAAGTAAATATAGTATGCAAAGCATTACTATTGAATTTATAATTCTAAAAAATCACTTATATCTGAATCGATTGTTAAATTAGATTTACATCCAATAATCTGGGTTCGAGGAATTTAATCTTAAGGTACAGCTCCAACAATTCGATTAATTCGTATGATGTATGGTTGGTTCTCAGAAACCCGGCAGGGTCGAGATGATATGAGTAAACGGTTATTTATTTTAATCTTATCCACCCATCAAAATATTTAAAAAAATCTTATTTTTATTTTTACATACTTTATTGTACCTCGCATTGACGTCGTATTGTGATTTCTTTTGGTTACTACGAACTTTTATATGTGACTAACAATTTTCACAAAGATAATAGAATATTTAAATAAAACTATGCTCATACAAGTATTGCAATAATCTTTATATTTTTAGAGCCCCGCCTTAGCAAAGAAAAACATTAAGGACAGAAGATGCCAAAGTTTATCACCATCAAACGTTAGTTACCTACTCATACTGTGTATTTTTTAAATACTTACTAAGTTGTACCATAATTAAAAAAGGAAATAAATTTTAATTTATGATTTTTTCTATAGCAGATGACCAAAAAATCGTTAGAACATATAGATTATGGCGATGACTATGATCCAGAAAAATTAAATGAATCACAAAGTTCACAAAATTACATGTTTCAAGAACCAGGTTATTACGTTTTTATTTATATTTTTTCTGTTACCTTTTCAAAGAGAAGAAAGAGTAGGTCACAAAGTGTAGATTATAATGTTTTTATACAATTTGGATTATGGGCATAAAAATTCATCAACAGAAAAAGAGCTCGCCATGCCGCACTGCTTGGTGACAAAAGCCCTCCGCGCTCTTGCTACTAAAAAACGAGATTTTTTTAAATTAAGGAAAAGTTTACTCAACCAACAGGTAAGTTTCTTGCTTACTTCGATTATCAAAAGAAGTATTACTGCTAATATGATCTATATTTTAGAACATGTTGCTGGAGCAATTCGCAGCATTGAAAGACTTAGAGAATCGGGCTGGCATTAATGATGAAACATTGGGTGAGGTACGAATACTGTCCGTGTCAGGTTGGCCACCGCACGACCTGCTGCTGCTATTGAGGGATGACCTCGAAATACCGCTAAAGTCAGATATACGAGGAAGTTTGGGTAACATTTTTAATTCATCGTGCCTTTATTTTTTATGTAGATATAATTGTAGAGAATGACGATAATATTTAAATGGTGGTAATAAATTGTAGATGATACAAAATTAATAATTATAATGCGATTATGTTAATTTTTAGGCTAATTACTAAAATAATTATGGTATCGCTGTCTAGAGGACGCCTACTTTCTCATTTCATGCTTATCTCAGTTTGAAGAATACAATGTGTTTTATTATTATTTTTTACAGGTCCTCAGGTGTTACAGCAGTTGCAGGCACAACTCAATCCGATTCCCGAAGAAGTTTTGGGCATGGGAGCAGAGCTGATGGCGCGAAGGATTGAACTTCTGAATTTACTGCGCTGCAAACATCGATGTGATCGATCTACTTATCTTACGGTTGAAATTGAGTCCTATATACTTATCTAAATTACATATAAATATTTTTTATATAAAATTCATCAATTTCTACCGCACTGAATTACAAAAGACTGCAAAATTGGTAAATATGTGTGTAAAAATATATCATTAGATAAATGATTTATATTTTTGTAATTTATGAATACGTAATTAATTTTAATGAATGTATAGAATTACAAGATTTCTTTGCTTTAGCTATCAAATAAAACTTACCAAAAATATTGGTTTTGTTTTCTTTAAGAATTTAGAATGGAAGACTAAGAATATGGAGTTCGACACTGAAACTGAAAAACTACACAGACTTATTGCCGGGACGGCGGAAAATTTGAAAGCGAAAATTACGTATTCCATGGACTTGGCTAAGTATGTGAACATGAACAAATTTTTTTTTTTTATTTAAATTTATTTTTGATATAAATATTATTTTTCTGTTTAAAGAGTACCATGGCTAGACAGGGACGCATTTATGAATAAAATTGAACGTTTACAAAAAGAAAACTCTCTGCTTCAATTAAAAATTGAGGAACTGTCAAAGAAGGAGACTCACCAAGATACTAATAGAAATCCAACACAAAATGTTGACAATACGCCTAATTATCAAGTAAGCCTGATTAAAGCCTTTACTGGTCAATTTAATCGATTCTATATTTTTGTTTGAAATGAAACCAAAAGTGTTTAATAAAGAAAAGTTAGCTTAACACTGAGAAAATAGTAACATCAATAATATAACTCAGGTTATTTTTAGGAAAGTTAGTAAAATTTTTGTGTTATTGTGTAATAACATGTTGCATAATTATCAATATTTCAGTCATTATGCGAGGAATTAGCAAAAGAGCGTGCCGCACGAGATTCTATAAAGGAAGTGTTGACAGGCGCTGAAAGTATGTTGCGAGTTGCTCGGGCACGTATCGCAACACTCGAGAAACAATTGAAAGACACGCGTGTTGAGTTGGAAACAGCGCGGCGGAAGCATAAAGACCTAGAGCAACTAGTGAGTTAACCGAGTTACGGTATTATGAGATTTGCTGATAGTGTTCTCGTCGAATAATATATATGTAACAATTTTAAACCAAGCGACTTTGAAATATGCTTTTTGAGACTATTGAGGCAAACATAAAAATATCTCAGTTATACTTAGTCTATAAATACTATTTAAAGCGTTAGATCAAATCCAAGAAAACATTTATTCAAAGAACTAATACTTATAAACCTCTTTTATTTAAGTATCGTCACCGGGAATCGAGCTATGACGCTCGTTCTAGGAAACTTTTGGAGGTATCGAAAACCGGAGAAATAACCATAGACACTTTGTCGCGCCAGCGTGATGCCTTGGAACTAAGGTTAGTATTTAAAATAAACAATGAGTTACCGAATAATGTAGTAGTCAACAAAATGGAATGCATTGCAGAGTGAAAGAATTAAGAGAACAAGCAGAGGCAGCAGAAAAGGAGGCTGAAGCCCGAGAAATGGAACAAAAGATGCGCAACGAGACGCTGCAGGCGAAGGTAGCAGAACAGGTGCCATGATGTTATACAAAGTATTATTGTGTACTGGCTGTTTGCGCGGCTTTTCTTTCGTAGTCAAAAGAAATTTCCATGGAAATGAGATGTTTCACTACGGTATATTTTCAGACACAAAAAGATCATAATATCATAAAATCACTCTGTTGCTAGATACTTAGAAATTTTGTTTGTGAATTTCACTTCCTGTTTTATTATACGACAGGAAAAGGGAAAGCATGCTGCTGAAGCTCGTGTGCAAGAATTGGAAACACGAGTTAAGGAACAAGAAGAACAATTGCAATCTTTGCGAGAGCGTTCAATGCGTCTGGTTGATTTAGAACGAAGACGTTGCTTTGAATATGTACCATCAAAAGGTAAATTATTTAAGACGTATGTGGCACTAATGATTTGTTACATACCTGAATAAGCAATACTAATACTAATATGTAGAGAGAAAGTTTCGTTTGTCGGTACAGTGATAAATGATTAATTAGAGAACAAAAAAAAGGAGTCCTCTATTTTGTAGAAAATGAACCATCTGATAGAGAAACTGATATTTGGAAGGAACTTCAGGTGACAAGGGTGGCTTTATCTCGAGCTGAAGACGAACTACGCCAGAGTCGCGCCGACAAGGAGAGCTTTTTAAATTCCCTCTCGAAGATTGCGGTATTTTTTTTAAATATTGGGTATTTACATTATATATTACTGTTAAAGATAAAATTATACTAATTTTGTAGCAAGAAGAAGGTGCTGACAAAGAAGATAAGTTAGCGGCTGAGTTATTAAATAGAGAACAGAAGATTATGTCACTTCAACGTATTATAGAGGAACAGCGAGACAATGAAAAGATTATGTATGTATTATAAAATAAGTATTCCGGGTCTTCTAAACTTATATTACTAATTTTATAAAAATATAGGGAACAAAGCATGACTGAGTACGAAAATCGGCTGGCTGCTTTGCGTCTGGAGGTAAAAAGGTTAAGAAATTACGACTGTTATTCCAAAGAGACGTCCTATCAAGATTTGCAAACAGAGGTAGATATCATCATGCACCTGTATCGATATGTGTTATACTTTAGAAAGAGTTTAGAATCTGCAATAGATCTGAAATCTTCACCCAACATGAACAACATTATCGCAAAAACTAATATTACAGTTACTAGAACTGCACATGCAAGTGGAAACGCTGTCCCGCGAGCGCTCAGCGCTAGTGTCCGCGGCCGCATCACGCGCGCTCATGCTCGAGCGACATGAGCGAGCCGCCGACCTGTTCGCGAGAATGACTAGAGCCAGGAGGGACTTGGCCGCTCATCTTAGTGGGCAAACTGATCCTCCAGCTATGGACGACAATGTTCACCCTGAGGTGTATCTCAGATTTTTGGTAGACCTAGAAAGTAATTGGCCGTGACAGTTTCTTATTTATAAAGAAGATTTGTAAGAGAAATATTTGCAAAAATGTAACATAATTTTTTTTCTTTGCAAGTTTACAGTGTATTACGAATTACGATCAGCTTGAACAATAATCATCATTCATCATCTTTATAATTATCATTAACTTAAATCTTTCCGAATTTGAATTCATAATTATTGCGTGGTAGAACCACGTAGAACTGTGATATTGTATGATATTATAACATTATTTATTAATTAGGTGTCCCGTTCGCTGTCTTCAATATGTGCTTGCGCCGCGGACACCTGGTCAGCATTACGTGCTGAGCGAGCTAGAGTGCTACGCCTAGAGAGCGCCGTACTTGCTCAAAGCTTGCAGCTCGAGAGAGAAGGGCGAGTTAGAACACAACTTGAGCGCCGAAGAGCCATTTTAGAACGTGAAATTTTACGTGCCAGACATACACCGACATCTCAACCGAAAATCGGAACTAATCCCAGTTGGGTTTTATAACATTTTTTTATATAGACCCATCAGCGTCTTACTTGTTAATATTGAATTTCGTTTTTCAGATTCAAGCATTTTCTTTGAATGATACTGGGAGATCTAAAGTTAATATTTTCTTTTAAATTTGCTATTGTTACATGTGTTTTATGAATACTAAATACATT
The DNA here is from genome assembly GCA_029959065.1 of Colias behrii. NCBI lineage: Eukaryota > Metazoa > Arthropoda > Insecta > Lepidoptera > Pieridae > Colias > Colias behrii. Next base: position 5,299,039 of record JARWMC010000005.1, on the reverse strand, counting down.
AAAAATACATAATAAATGCGTTTTTCTTTTTTAATCAGATCGTAATAAACAACACTCACAAAACTATACCACAAATGGACGATGACCATACAGATTACATTCTATGACTAGCTAGTTTAAGCATTTTATATTGCCTGTCATCTTGAAAATTATTTGGCACAAAAAGCGGCAGATTGCGAGTTACATATTTGTCTTTTGAATGTCCTACTGTAACTGCCTCACGAATAGGAGGCGCAAATGTATTTTTCCTTGAAGGTAGAGTCGGTACAAAATAATTATCGCAACCCGATATCCATTTTAGGGTTTCTAACTGAGTTGCTTTCTTCCGACTTATGTTTTCTTTCTTGACTTTCTTATAATTAACAGGTTTGTTATCAAAATGATTTACGTCGACATTTGGACCGTTCTTTTCATACTCTGTTTCAAATAACTTCTGCTTTGGGGTATATTCTTGTTTAAACTGCTGTTCCATGTGCTTGCTTGTAAAATTATTTCTACCGTCACCTTTAATATTATACTGTTGTTCGAACGAATTTCCTAACTCATCTTCAAGGATTTCAAATAAAGTGTCCAAATTTTTTGTTCGACTCTCATTATTGTTTCTATCGTCCATATACGACTTATATTCTTGATTTTGCTGCTCTAGTATATCGATCTTCTCCTCATTATTTCGTTTTTGCTGACTAATTTCCCGGTTTTGATCTTCTAAAGTTAAAATTATCTTTTCTAATTGTGATATTTGTCCCTTTCTGGTCTCTAAACTATTAATTAGTACATCAATTTCTTCATTTTTCTCTGTTATTTGACTATTTAACTGAAATTAAATTGACAATTTAGCTATTTATTTAAGTGTCTGCACTAATCATATTGATTAGTGCAGTCACTGAAAGGACACTGAAAGGGAAATATTTGTTTTTCTCTCTTCTTTCTCTAATCTCAAAATCTACTAAACAGCTATGAAAGATACGTTATTTCTGAAGGGCTAATGTTTAGGCTTACGTTTTGACTGTAAAAAAATAACCAATGAAAATTCACCTCCGAATCCTTTTGAGACCTAATTTCGAGGTTGTTCCGCAATAATTTTATGATATTAGCTTGCTCTTCCTCCTTTTGCGACAGTACTTTAATAATTTCCTCATTTTGTTTGAGTGCATGTTCCTGACGTGCAATTGTTTCCAAGTGTACTTCCAAATCAATATTTCGCCTTTGCAGTGTTTCAGCAAGTTCATTGTTTTTGCGTGTCATTTCTTGCACTTTATTCTTATGTAGATTTAGCTGAAATAAAAATAGTTATTTTCATATTTTTTAACTGTTAATAATTAGAAATGAATTTTCGGGATTCATACCATTTCGCGAAGATCATTCATATTTTCGTATTCACCAAAGCACTCTTGTAATTGTAAAATGTGGGTTTTAAGAGATGATAACTGTTCTTCATAAAGCTCCATTTTTGACTCGCTAAAATAAGAATAATAATAAAGCATTCAGACTATTCTCTATTTACATCCTATAAAAATATATTCACGAACCTGTCACGTAGCAAGTTTTCTAAATGGGATTTCCTCTTTTCTAATGTAACAATGCAATCCTCTTTATTTTTAAGATCATTTCTCAATCTCTCTTCAATCAATCGAGACTCCTTAAATTTTCCCTAGAAACATAAATAGATAACAAACAATTATGCGAGTGATCTTTTATAATGAAAAATCTTACCTCAAATTCTTTGATTGTGTCTCCTTGTTCCATTAAGCGATTTTGGCAGTGCTCATTTTCTGATTTCATTCTTAATAGTTCACCTTCTACAGATTCTAACTTTTTATCACGTTCACCTGTATCAATATAGCGAAAATAGTTTTCTCCATAAGTTTAACAAACAACTTTCAAATAAGAGAGACTACATGTACTTATTATATCAATTTTATAGATATACGAATAACTAATAAGTATTGAAATAACACATACTGATTTGCGTTTCAAATTCTTGTAACTTCTGACATAAATCTTTATAACGCAGTTCAGCTTCAACAAGTTGCACGCACTGAGTCTCAACTATTTCTTTCAAGCGTTTATTTTCATCCATCTCTATATTATATTTTTTCTCAGCTTCTATCAGAAGTGTTGTTTTGTTATTCAATTCATGTTTCAAATTACATAGTGATTCTGTGTAATGTGTTGATAGTTCTTCAAGGCGTTTTTCCAAATCTTCTTTTCTACTCAGGAAAATATAAAGTTTAGCCATGCTATATTGAAATTTCTCAACATTTATAAAAATGATGAATGAAACTTACTCCGATTGTAGTTTTTCTCGAGCATCAGCGATTTCTTCTAAATGAGCAGTATTCTCCTTAATTGATTCGTTTAATTTATTCAATTCCGTATCGAAGTCAGATTGGAGTCGTTCATTCTGGGATTTGAAATAAAATAATATTAGAGTAGTTAAAATAAGATAACTAATTTTATTTTAATTTTATTAAGATTAAAACCTGTTCTTGCAGTTGCAATACGGTTCGTTCCAGATTTCTTGTTTGAATCCGTGCTTGGTTTAAAGCAGCTTCAAAATTAGTTGACCTTTCTTCTTCCATCTTGACCTGAACATTACAACGTGTCAAACGTTTACGTAATGAAGCACGCTCCATTTTCTCTTCCTTTAATTCTTTTTCCAATTCCTGAATATTGTTGTTTGTTTAGTGTGTGTGAAGTCCCATGTCCCCAAGTGGGGTAAGGGGCAGATGCATTATACATCTGTTTCACTGATCGATTTTTCTTTAGGGACAAGTAGGTGATCAGCCTTCTGTGTCCTGCCAGACCGAGACATTTTTTTTTTCTTCGTCTCCACCGGGAATCGAACCCAGGACCCCTCGGTGCTACGCTCACGCGTCAACCACTGTACCAAGGAGGCGGTGTTGTTTGTTTAGTTTTGTAGAAAAAAAATCGTCTTGCCTTTAGCTTTGATTCGTCGTCGATTGTGTTAATGTGTGCGCGAGTCACTCAAGTTCAGGTAGCTCTTGTAGTCCTCTTAAAGTTTTTTTTACAAAATATTGATTTTAGACTCGGACTACGCGTTAATTCCCTATTTACGATCATTCTAATAGGAAGATAGATTTTTTTTTTTAAACGTATCACTTTGAAAGGTTGTATTTAAATCTTACCTCAATCTTAGCTCTATGATTTTGAGATTTAAGTTGCTCCGCAGTGTGCAATTGTTTACGAAGATCGATGATTTTCGAGTTTAAGTCCGATATTTCGTACGTCAATTGTTCATTTCGCAACTGAAGAGGCATTGTTTCATTTATGCATTTCCTATAAGGTCAGTAATATCGTTAGAAATAATTATGTACTTATGCAAATATACTTATAAGTACAAAAATTGTAATTTACCTCAAGAATTCCATAATTTCACCCGACTCCTTCAGAAATTCGTTTTGACCAGTATGCAACAAACCATTAAGCATTTCATTTTCAGAGTTAAATTCCATCAGTTTCTTTGATAATAAACTTATGCTGCACTCCTACAATTATAAAATTTACTAATTTAGCTTCTGATGTTATACTTGAAATATTTCTTTTCTACATGCAGTTAGAACCTTCTTTTGACTAACCTTTTCCTGGGTTATTAAGTTTTTAAACCAGCTCGTCAAGTCTCTCTGATGCGCCAATATTTGCTCGCAAGTCGTAACTAATTTCATGGGAATATTATTTAGTCTATTGACATCGATAGGCAGTGTTTGTTTTGCCGATACATCATCTGAAATTAGTCAATAATAATTTGCGTATCGTGTGTAAATATAGTCAAGATACATAATTATCTTGGTCAAATCCTACTAATATTATAAATGAAAAAGTGTGCGAGGATGGATGTAGGTACATATATGTGTTTGTTTCTCTATCACAAAAATAACTACTGGACTGGTTTGATTTAATTAAGCTTTACAGTAATATGGGTTCAACATCAGAATAACGCATGAGCTATAGAAATAATTGATTTACATAGCTAGAAATATATAAAATCTATCTGTAAAGTAAAATGACTCCAACCATCTTTAGTCCGTTTTGACTCTTCGCAAAGTTGCAACAATTGTGCCGGAGACATATTGGACACATTCATCACTTTCAAGTTTTCCGTTGTTGGCAGCGACGCCTTCTGCCCCAGTTTGGAGAGTTGCTGTTGCATTCCGCGAAGTGTTGCGTACATTTGCAATATTGTATTCTATCATTTAAAAATACCTTTATCTTTATTGAAACTATTATTATAAAGAGGAAAGTTTTGATTGTACGATTGGGTTCCAAAACAACCGGAACGATTTGAAAATAATTTTACTTGGTGAAAGCTACATTAGGTATTGCTGAGTGACATAGGCAATTTATTTAGACTTTTAATAGCGGGTAAACGGTAAAGATTTTCCGCTAGATTTTATTTACAAATAAGTTCGTGATGGGTCTTTCAAACGACCGCTTTTTAATATCCACCTCCAGGATCTAACCCGAAACTTATCGGTTGCAACTTTTACATGCTTACGTTTACGACGCAAGTGACTAAAGCTCATAACTCATTCATTAAATAATTATTCAAATCATTATCATCATAAAAATTAAGGTCTAGATACAAGACAATAACATAACCTGTCGATCGTTTAATTCGCGTTTCATCTTCTCAAACTGAGCTAGTTTCTCTTGCCAATTCATTTGTAGCTGCACTACTTTTTCACTTCGTGTTGTAATTGATTCTGAAAATATAATACGTTTTAAACCATTAAATTTTATTTAAATAAATATTATTCAAAATTATTCAATGATAAAAAAAATCGAACCCTCGTCGTTTTCCGTAAAAGTTTCATTCGAATCGTATAAGTCGTATCCGAAATCATCTTGCGCCTCCAATTCTTCACATCTTTTAATTGTTTCCTAATATTCAATCAATAAACATTAAAATCCTGTTCTGAACCGATAAATAATAATTATTTAAAGAAGGAAAATTTTGATACTTTTATTTAACCACTTGAATAAACTATTAAGATGAGAAAAAGGTGTAAAAATTTGAATACAATGTAAATATACTGTACCTGATCCGGAAGTATTGAACAAGTTTTATTGTTATATGGATTCCTCGCTGTCTGCTTCTGAAAATCAAATACATTGTACATGTATTTTAATCGAGGCATTTACGACGTACCTTTTCGCCAACTGGTGAAGTAACTAGTAACTTGGTTGGATCTATAATTTTCACAGACTTTCGAATTAATGGCATTATATTGGAACGATGAATAATTAACTGAGGAACAATATAAGACAGAATTGTTTGCCAGGAGGTTCAGTAGCAATATGTACCTACACAAAATTATGCACATTTTAACAATTTCAATTAAGCAGTCATTTAAAATGATAAATTATCATAAAGAAACACACAATAAGTTTGCAATAATTAAATGCGTAAGTTTCTGAAGATGGATGTATATTTTTTACTTTTTCACCAAACACTACTAGACGAATTTGGATGAAACTTTACATGAAAATATATAGGTTATAGGTACATCAGAATAACCCATGAGCTATAGAAATACTTGATTACTCCTGCGGGCTCGTCCGCTGATGAAACTGCGCTGCACAGTTTATCATAATTAATGTTTTTAACCGACTTCAAAAAAAAAGAGGAGGTTATCAAATCGGCCGGTATATTTTTGTGTAAGTACTTATCACCTGTTTTACAGGTACTGTTATGGTCCTTGGTGATCTATAAGCCGGTGGCACATCAAATTTCTGACGGTCATTAACGTTCCGCCTTGTTGGTAATATTTTCTGAAAAATAGCAACATATTTAATATTTATTATTGTCACAATTGTATTGTTTACTATGTTATGTTGTTTCAGCCGTCATACAGTCCGGAACTAATCTACGTGATGGATTGTTAAATAGCATACACCGTATTATATGTTATTTATTGTAAATAGGTATCCTTGAATTTAAGTGGATGTTATTGAAAAAGTTTTTAAATGTTTCATAGATTGCTTAATTATTGTTTTATTTATGGGGGATTCCTTAATAAACTAAGAGCTCTCCTCTATATATTCCTTTGTGTCTCATAATATGATACGTTCATCATCCATTATTTCTAAGGTATATTTTCACATATTGAGGTTTTTCTTATTTAGAGTACATAATAGTTTAATTAAAATTCTACTAATAATACAGGTGAAGCAATTGTCTATCACCTTTTGCGTATCCGTTTCCATGACGCGCACCATTCGCTGTGCAGGTTGACTTTGTAAAACTTGATTAATTTCTTCCTTCACTCGATTAGCAGACTTCGGTCGAGCTTGCTATATAATATCATGGACCAATATAATATGAAGCAATTATTTTTTTTCAATATTGCTAATGAAAGTTTTGGAACATCGTTGAAAGTATCGTTATTTTAATGAAATTAAAAGTTGAATAAAGCAACCAAACAATAGCTTCATTAATTAATGGATATGATACTTATACTCACTTCACCTGAACGGGGTCGCGGTGAGCTTCTCGCGTTGAAACGAGGTTGTTGTGCCGTTTCCAACTTATTTTTCTGTAAATAAAAATAAAAAGACGATATACAATATTATGATTTAATACAAATCAAACACCACTCGTATAGGATCATCCGGAAAGATACATGATGCTTTATTCATTTAAAGGAATACTTCAAAATGTCTATAAATGACTTATTTATTTATGTAATCCTAGCAATTGTACTAAGTAGTAGGTATAAATAATCTATCTACAAAGCTCCTATATTGAAACACGATGCCGTCTAAAAACCATATACCAAAGTTCAAACCACCCATACATTAACATACTGCGATTACCAAAACTATTAAAACATATGTGATATGATACATAATACATACTATCGGATCAACATTGGTGTTAGCTTTAGATCTAAGCTGGAAACGCTGACGTCCCGCTGGAAGACGCTGTGGTATTCGAGATTTCTGTTGATTCGTGTGCACATCTGAAATGTCATTTTAAATACCCCATAATCAAAATTTTATTTGTGCTACTGCTAGCCAACTTGTAGATACTCGTTATGTTTGTAAATAGCCAATAGTCTAATCTTAGAAAATTGTTTATTATTCACATATTATTCACCTTGTGTTTGAAGATCTCCAGACATACCTAAGTGTCTAAAACATAATTTTAAATTTTCAATTAAAAATCGACATAACAGAAATTTTAACAAACATAAAATTAACAACGAATTCAAAAATAAAAAAAATGTTACAATGACGTTATAATACGTCAAAGAAGAAAGCTAAGTCCTTTCTTAGATCAAAGAGTTTTGCTAAGAATTTTTTAATTTATGGGAATTATTAAAATAGCCTAATAGATAGGGAGGCGAGGTAGCTAAATGGCGTAATTCAACGGCGCCGTCGAGACTTATCAAAATCGAAAGATAAAATAATTTCGAAAAGAAAAGTTTCTATGGTAAAAACCATTTTAGAGGTGGGTTTGGCGTGTACGGATTTTCAAAAATGTTAAAAAAAACAGTTACTTGGGCATTCTCGAGCGCGTCAGATATTCATACTACGTATGCCCCAAGTGCCTCTGATAACAACGGTATACTAATCTGCCGGTTTGCGTGGTGGGACTAGGCATATAAATTCGTCAAAAATGCACAAAAAAAAATTTACTCGGGCGCGTCAGATTTTCGGAAGGGGTGTTAAGTAGGCCCCAAGGAAGCTCCCCTTAAAAAAACTGACGATTACGGCGTGACGATAAGTTACGATGAATTTTTGAAAATGCAAAAAAAAATAAGTCCTTTTGAAATACTCGAGCGCGTCAGATTTTCATAGGGGAGGTTAATCTCGGTATCCTGAAAGCATATTTTCTTAATCTGACAAAAATGTTGGTGGGTTCTCTTAATCTGACCGAAAAATGTTTTTGGGTTTCTTTTTTTTAATCATCGTTATTTCATATCAATTTTTCTTAACACCCTCAGTTTTCGAGATATACTCAAAAAACCGGGAGTTTGAGTTTTTATGGTGCTTCAAGTCAAAAAATTTTAACTTTGGACAAAAATGAAAAGAGACCTTTTTTTGTAAAATAAAATTACCTTTTATGTGTATTAAAACTTTTTTTTTTGGTAAAAGTAAAGTTCGCGACTTATATGCTGCAACGAGTTTTTCGGAAGACGAAATGGCTCCTCCAGACTTCCGGTCATGCGGAAACCGGCAGATTTTGTATTTTTAGTAAGTTTTAGATTATACTTTTCACAATAAAAATAAAAAAAATCGCGCTCGAGAATGCCGGATTAACGTTTTTTTTTTACAAGTTCGCGACCCTATAACTCGGCGGCGTCAAGGACTTATCGTCAGATTAGTTAAATTTAGTCTAAAAACACTAAAATCAACCCCCAATATCTTAATCTGACGCGCTCGAGTATTTCAGACTATCGATTTTTTTTTACTAATCTGATCGTACTATATCCTAGGCGCGCGTCACTACATATAGAGCTAAATAGTTAACAAGGTTGTTCTATTAGGTCTAAGGTATCTCTCATATCTTAAACTGCCACGCTCGAGTATTACTGAAAATTCCCCTATTCGCCTCCCTATCTATAAATAGCAATAAAATGGGAGGTAAATCCAGCGCCGGTGGTAGGTATTTATTTATCAAAATGGTATGGCCACAGTATTACAATATCTATACAGTACGGAAACGAATGTACTTGCACAGAGAAACGGAGGGGAACTGGCGGGGGGTCGAGCGACGCGGGCCGCGTAATGCAAACACGCTTAGTTTGCATTACCTATCGCGAAAGGACGACGCAGTCGTATTTTTTGTGTAATAATTTTATTATACATACTTACATATTCTATTATGGCGCGCACAAACTGTTCCGTGTACGGATGTAAATCTACATTGAAATCCCAGAAGGAAACAATATTTTAGAAAGATTGTGTTTGTATCTGTTGAATTTAAATCAAAGCTATGTATATGTTGTCCTGTAAATATTTAGCATTGCAATATATGTAATTATCTATACTAATATTATAAAGAGGAAAGGTTTGTAATTATGTAATTTTGTATGTATGTATGTATGGTTTTCACGCATAAACTACTGGACCGATTTCAAAAATTCTTTCACCATTAGAAAGCTGCATCTTCACTGAGCAACATAGGCTATATTGCATTTTCAAAAAAATTAGAGATCCTTACCAAAAATGCAATAATGTAACCCAAGGTGTAAAAAATTCCTCAATAAAACTTCTGTCATCGCGTGCGCTGCGGAATCTATTGAAGATAGAACAAAAAAATGTTCTACGGTATTATAGAATGGATCAATATCTACAAGAAAATCCGCGAAACCATATGTCCATCTTCAGTAGTTATGTACAACAACTTTTTTACGTTTTCAAAGTAAATAGAAGTGCCGACAGTAATCAAACCATGTTATCCATACACATATATTAATCCTTATCCCATTAAATGATGTTTTATTATAGACTGTTTCAATACCAGCAAAACACTTTTTAAATGAAAAAAATTGGATATTCCATTCAAAAGATATAACGAATTTTTAAGTGTCAATCTACAGAAAATAGTAGGTATACTGTTCAATACAATGAGCAGGCCGTAGTGCGGGACGGGGTGACGGTGATTTTCATGTGATTATAAATTAAACCTATAGTCCGACCTATAGTAGACTTTTCACTATCACGATATCGCTATCTATGCGGGTGAAACCGCAGGGCATTGCTAGTAATATATAAAATAACAAATAATTACATCAGATTTAATAATCGAAATTATTTTGAATGTACATATACATAAATGATTACATCATAATAGTAATAATCACAATTGTTTTAATTCCAATTTGTTGCAACCCTAGCATATTTTCGTGTGGCAGCGTAAGTACCTACACTGGCGGCGGCGTCGCGCGACATCAAAGGCGTTGCCTTACTGTAGGAAATAATATTGTAATACTATGGTATGGCGCCCCGTACGTATGTGTATAATTAGATCAAGTACACTTTATTTTTCTGTTTTATCTTTTTAATAAGATGTTATTAAGACGTATTGTGTTCTTAGAGTAAGGAATAAAATATTAAAGAGAATACAGAAGGTGGTTGCGAAAATTCTTCCGCAATAAGTACCTAGGTACATTTGACCTACATGGTACACACAAACTTAAACATTCGTGCAAGGAGGTCTCAATTTAATAATATATAAAGCTTATGTCAAGTTTAAAATCAGAATTGAAAAATGACATAGACATTTTCTTGCAGGTTTACGCCTCACGGTTTTTTTAAATTGTATTATCTAAATTAATTTTGTAGTTTTGCCTACATTTTGGCCTTTTACAGATGAATTAAATATGTCTACTTCAGTCAAATGTATAAAAGATAAGCCTCGTAAGTATTATTTCAGTATGAGATCACGTATCAGGTGTAGGAATTTGAAGACAGGCGCTTCCATACCTAGAGCCGATTAATAATTATAATTCCCGAACTTTAATGTTACATGTATATAAATACTTTCTACGGTATAATATAAAGTGGTTATGTCATGATTCAAATTAGGTCATCCAGAATATTGTGGTTTAGCAGCATACTAATATTTATTGGTTTTATTTGTTGTCCTTTCTTTCCCAGTCGTACAATTTCATTAAAATTTAAAATTAACTTGACGAAAAGTTGTAAATGTCGTGAAGTTGAAATGTTTCCTTTCTCCGTGTGCGGTTTTTAAGAGATATTTTTTGTATTCCTTTTTGTCTTTTTGTACAGATGCAGCGTCACGTATCATGCCCAGACAAACGGTTGCGTCAGCCGCGCGAGCAGCTCGCAATGCTACCAATAGAAATCTTGCTCTGCCAAATTCCCAACGGCTCTCTCCAGCCAGGGTCCCGCCATCTCCCGCTGCGTCTAAGGTTTTTACGAAATCTTAAAAATATGAACGAACACGCAAAGTGTGCAATAATTATGAAAATTAACATTAATATTTTTCTGTCCGATTTTCTTTATATTATTGTGCGTACGTAGATACATATATCAACAATTTCATAGTTTGTTTTGTCAAGTGTGAGTGTATACTTATATGAAATCCCTGCTGTGTACATATATGAAACACTGCAGCTACCATTTCTTTATATATTTTTTTTTATACAGTGTAAGAATAAGATCCTTATATTTCAGATAAAAACCGCTATTCAACGCAGTGGTAAATCAGATTCAAAAACCGAAATTCAGGTAGGTACATACAAAATTATTATTTATGTAGAAATAATGATAAAATAAGTATTAAGTTTTACATATTCTTTTCCAGGTAAATAAAGCCCGTGAACCAGAAGCTGTAGCGGATTCGGACATTTTTGTGAGTATTTTTTAACCGTTAGATTCCTGATAGTTATCATAAGTAGGTACAATTTATTGACGGCAAATAATATTTTTGTAGTTTCTGCATAATAAGGAACCAGTTTCGGAAGTAGTAGAAGGACAGATTGAAGAAGTTGCATTGCAAGATAAAATCAAAGAAATTACAACAGAAGACGTTCAAAATAACCTTGACAGAAGTGATATTGGTATCTATAATTAAAATTCAATTCAATTCAAATGAATAGTCCTTATTATTTTTAGATCAAACTTTTTTACCTTAATTACACACTTTGACAGATATCCTGAGAAGCATTGATGAAAATTACAATAGCTCCATTACGTTAGATCCTGAAAAGCTCCTGCTTACAAGTGGTAAATATGTTTTAACTTTTTTGGTCTATCTACTCGTGATCATGTAGTAATCAGTATAGCGTATTATTTAATTATCCAGAAAGCGAAGAAATATCGCGTCCTCAAACGCCTGTACCAAGTCTTCCTCAAACGCCAAATACCGTATCCAGCCGTCCGCAAACTCCTCGTCTACCAAGCCGGCCAACCACGCCCGCTTCGTCAGCACAACGGAACAACACTCCATACAGCCGCCCCAATACCCCACAAAAGGCTACACCAATGCGACCGAAAACACCATCAAAGCTTGCACCAGCCCGACCGACGACTCCAATAGCGTACAGTCTTTCGAAATTACCCGCTAAAGAGGATGATATCAAGGCTACGTATGCTGCGAAACAAAAGCAATTTCATCGCATGAAGAAAGAACTGGATTTAAAACAAGTATGGAAATGCATTGTTAAAGTATGCTTAATCTTATTGAATTCACGTAAGAAAATAAATCAATCAATTCGGTCGTAGATCACAGTAGGTTTATAGTACACACTTTTAACATTCTTTAAAGAACTCAATTTCACTAACGAGATCACATTTGATAACATTTTTAGCAAGCCCTATTAGAACTGTTTGACATCTTGCGAAATTTACGTGAGCGTATGATAAATGAGGGTATATCTGCTGGTGGAGAAGGAGTGTCTAAATTGGTATTGTTCAATGTCGCTGATTGGACGGCTGATGAAATAACCCAGCTCTGTCGAAGTGCTGCTAATCCTTCAATTACTGATGGCGCCGTTGAACTGTTCAATACAAGTGTTTCGATAGGTAAGTTAAAATATACCTAATTATTTCTGCTCATAAAATGCTCTGCCTCAATTCAACTAACATAAGATATTTCATTTTGTTTTCTTATGCATAGATGAAGAAACGTTAACCGATGTTGAAAGTAAAGCTCTCAATATACCAGCTTGTTTTGCGGATTTGTGTTTGAAAGCATTTACGGCGCGACAGGAATTGATTGACTGGATGAAAGAATACTTAGAGAAAGAGGTATATTGCAATTTATATTATATGGGAGTTTTTACCCACTATTAATAAAATAAAGAGCAAAATTTTATAAGTTCAAATTTTTAGCAAGAAGTTGACAACAATGCTTTGGACAGAATTGCTCTATACAATAATCAGGGGCTACAAATGTGCGAAGCACTTCGTGATTTAAAATCTCGTGCTGACGAAGCAGTGAACACCATCACAGTACTTTCAAAGTAACCATATATTGTACTTTATGAAAAATAATTAAATACTTACTTCAATTATTAGATTTAATTTAATGAATAAGACAAATAATTTAAATCACTAGATACATATTATATGTTGATGAAAGGTAAATTTTTTTGATAGACGTGCATGTCGAGAAAGGGCTACTCTATTATCTGTTGGTGAATCCTTAGTAAGAGAAGTAGCGCGCCTACGACAGGATTTGGAAGAACGAACCGCATCCAGAAGTGACGAGACACGTAATGACACCGAAACAGCAAAAATCCTGGAGGTAATATAAGCATAATATTATGTTCATATAATTATATTAAAATATGTGTATATTATTTTGAATATAACATGCATTAAAGGAAACACGTAAAGAACTAGAGGATGAGCGAGCTGCGAAAGGATTGATAAAAGAGAAGCTCGCTACAACTGAATCCCAATTGCGACAGACACGTTTGAGAGTTTCTAAAATGGATCGGCAGTTGCGTGAAGCTGAAGCAAGCATTGCCAGCCTTACTGGCACCGTTAAAAGTCTAGAAGATCAGGTAAAAATATCTAAATGTATGGTAAATTTAAGTACGTCTTATTTTGCTTTAGAAGCAGCTAATTTTTTTTTTCTAAACAGAGCCGCCAACGAGAAGTACAACTCGAGGCAAGAGCAAGAAAGTTAAAGGAATCACTAAAGACAGGTGAAGTGGCGAGCAATCATTTGGCACAGCAACGAGACGCTCTTCAGGCCGAGTAATACTTTAAATATACAATTTTTAATAACAAAATTATGGTTAATATTATTTTTGACATGATTTTTATCTTTCAGGGTCGCTGATTTAACAGAGCAAATCAAGAACATGACATCTCAGCATAAATCAGCTATACAAGATCTTAATAATAAATTAAAAGATTTAAATCTTACATTAGAAGCTGAGCGGGAATCTTCTCAAAGAGAAGCAGAACTTAACAGCGAGCTTAGAAACTCACTAGCAGAAAGTCAAAATACCATAGAAGAACTTAAAGCAAAAATAACTGAACTTGTAAATAGTAGACCGAATCCTGGTAAATTACCATCATGATAAAAGCTATTATCATCATGATAAAAGTAGGTCGTAGTATTTTTGTTGTCCGTCGCAATAATCATTTCCAATTTGATAATAGATTTTCCAACGGAGAGAGAAATGGATTTGTGGGCGGAACTACAGGCGACCAAAGACACGTTACGCTTAGCTGAAGAAGAAGTAACAGCATCTAAAAAAGAAAAAGTTCGTTTCCTAGAAACGCTTACTAAAATGAATGTAAATATTATTTATCCTATTAATTAAAATATTTACAAATATGTATGCCTATGGATTATAACAATATTTTCATCATCCTAAGGAACCGGAGAACAAAATGGGTCTTCAACTGAAACTGGCTGCTGAATTACTGGGAAAAGAAGAGATAATTAGCAAAATGCAAACACAGCTTCGAGATCTAACAAAAAATATTAAACTTAAGTGAGTGGTTAATTAATAATAATAAGTGAAACATGCATTCTGCATTTACAGTTGTGATTTAAATTTTAAATTCGCAACTAAAATTTATTAAAAGGCATTGATGAGATTGCATTCTACGTAGATTTATAAAACTGCTGCTATTTGACCCTTTAAAGAGTTTATTTTTAATTGTATGTTTTCTAGTGAGCAAAAAGTAATACAGTACGAACAATACGTGCGAGATTTGCAAGCTCACAATCGTGCCATCGCGAACTGTCAAGAGACACCCAATGGTATCAGTTATCAAGATTTACAACAAGAGGTATAAGTTATGATTGTTATAATAATTTTGGATGCCTATTGTATATAAAAAAATGTAGAGTATAAAAAGTGCATGGCTTAAAAACCCTCTCTTTGTTTTACCTACATAGACCTACATAGTAAAATATAATTATTTTATATGAATACAGATAATGAGTTTGAAGATGGGTCTCCTTGACGCAGTTCACAGCAATGAGGAATTATCAGAAATGTTGGCACAAAAAGAGCAGCAACTCGAACAACAGGACAAAACATCTCGTGCACAGGCAAGAGTCATCAAGGTTATTTTATGACAATTTATTTAACTAAATTTTTGAAAAATTTTTGTTGAATAAAAACCTGCTTCTATTTTTTACATCAAATCATGCTATTGGAAATGCGAAATATTATAACGATATTTTTTATAATTTTATGGAATGATTTTAATTAACGAGTAGGTATCACAGATCCGAGAAGAATTAATCAACATGCTGAAGAACAAGGAAACGGAGCAGAGTCGTGAGCTTGCCGCTTTACAACAAGATTTGGAGCATCGAATGAAAATTGTAGACGATGTGAGAATCGCGTTTTTTTTTTCAATATTTATTTTTCGATCTTTGTATTACAAAAAGGGTAATTCGTAAATAAGAAAATGAAACCTTAACAAAATATTATAAATTATATTAATAATATTTTGTTAAGGTTTCATTGCAAATGCACACTCGGTTTTATCCTTGAGGGAGTAGTCCAGCAGTGGACGTCCCACGGCTGAAACGAACGAACGAATGAACTCGGTTTTATTATTACCGTAACAGCTAATGTTCGTGAATCTTAAGATAATAATAATTCTTACAAAACAGGTGAACAAGCAGATCGCAGCCAAGGCTGACGAGATTCAAGAGCTGTTCTCGACTTTAGAAACAAAACAGCAACAGATCCATCGGCTGGAGAAGATCGTGCTTGCTCTTGAGGAACAGCAGCGGCGGGCTCAGGCGCAGCGGACCCGGCACGAGGAAAAGATTGCTGCGCTGGAGCATGAGCTTGCCGCAGGGGGCAATAGAAAAGACAAGTACATAATATGTTTAATAATATTGTTTTGTTACTATAATAGTGTGTATTCTTAGGGTGCTTTTGCTATAGAAGGTAACACAGACATAGATCTAAAGGTAATACAAATATATGACTTTAGTGGCAAGCTACTCGAGTACGAAGTAGTGTGTTCTTGTAGTATGATATTTTAAGGCCTATTCAAATAAGAGCGGTATCTGTTACCGCCGTGGGTAGCGGTATCCCGATGGATACGTTATTATCTCTTACGTACTATATTATAGAGACTATTCGCATACCGATTCGAGTGCGGTAGCGAACAGCCAATCGGTACCCAGTACCCACGGCGCTAGCGGATACCGCTATAGTTTGAATAGGCCTTTACAAATAAATACATAATTTAAAACTGAAGAATTAAGTTAAACGAGTCCCATCACTAACCTTTGTTTTCTTCTTTTCAGGAGGTTCGTCTTCTTTTGAAATGAGATGAAAAAGTTTTTGAAAAATAAATAATCCTTGAAAATTTGTGTTACTGTCTTTGTACTTATTGGGTGTTTTGTAAATTAGTATGTAATTTTCTGAATAAATTTTTAATTATGATGACATTATGAAATAATTGAAGGCACAGAACAGTAAAAACATATCGAAGTGCTAAAATGTCATAATTAGTATGAAAACCAGTGTCGCCAAACCCACACATTTAAACCGATAGTTATACAGTACACTACAAGTAAACTATGCCTTTGATTGGACAGCTTAATTTGAGTAAAAACTGACTTAGGTTATAAATTCAGCATTTCAATATGTACCCTAACGCACCATGTTACGGTTTATTTTAGTATAACATCCCTAGGTATATTAGCTGTTTTGTTTCTCATTGCACAGAAATTCCAAATTCGAAAACATTCAGCTACTCCACAACAGAGGGCGTTAGTTTTCGATAGATATAAATTTGAAACGCAACACATAGAGATAAGGTTGAAATTTGTGTCACTCAACATTAATGACATTAACTTGATATTTATCTGATGCTATGCCCTGAGGGATGTCAGCCTTGTTATCGATAATTCACAAATAAATATTTTTTTGTGTATTTTTTTTTCTTTCTTTTATATGAGTATAGTTAGTATAATGTGTCACATTTTGGAGTATGTTTATTACTACTAAGTACGTCTTTTTATATTATTATTATTAAACTAGCGACCCGCCCCGGCTTCGCACGGGTGCAATGCTGATACTTAATACACTACAGAAAAACTGTGAACGTTGTATATAAAAAACATAGCGGCCCGCTCCGGCTTCGCACGGGTATAAAATATATAGCCGGGCGGCCGGCCGGTACCGCCGCAAACCGCAAACGCTACGTCCCGCAATTTTTAAATCTGTAATATCTTCGAAAATATTCACTTAAATCATACGGTGTAAAGGGCCATATAGATCTATATTAAATGAACAATGTATTCAAGGTATTTAATTGGCTAAGGATTAATGCTGTATTGGTTAAAATCGCTTCGAAAATTAGCCATTATTTGTCGTAAAAAGTAAATGACAAAAAAAAAGTTATTGTGGGTTATCCATAAGAGATAGACATATACCATCGCGGACTTTTCTGTAGACCTTTTCAATGTGTATAAAACTTAGTACATTATTTTGATAAAACTCGTAGGGTTCAGCCTACGTTTGCAATGTAAGCGGAAAAAATGTAATTTTTTACGACATCACATTAGAAACCTCAAAAATAACAGTACTTCTCCACTATTTAATGGATGTTATTATACATATAAACCTTCCTCTTGAATCACTCTATCTATTAAAAAAAACCGCATCAAAATCCGTTGCGTAGTTTCAAAGATTTAAGCGTACAAAGGGACATAGGGACATAGGGACAGAGAAAGCGACTTTGTTTTATACTATGTAGTGATAAAAAACGGAATAGAATAGTATTAATCTATATTTACAAAATACAAACAGAAAATATGCATTATTTTAAATCTTGGAACTGTCGTAGGTTTGCTGTATCGGTGGCCTTTGTTAAGACTGCTTAGTGCTGTTCGGCATCCAGCTAACTCGTCACGTTGCATTTATCCATTTCTCTTTTAAATTAGCCTCTTTGGGAAATCTATAAATAAATTGGACAAATGAAAGCTAAGGAAAAATAAAATAAAATTTAATATTTATAATGTTTGTCTTTTCTAAAGTATCGATACTGTCGATATGCGCCACAAGCATCACTAAAGCGACATTCGATTGTTTATTGCAATAATATTCCAGGAAGTCTTGTTTGCTGTTCAATCTATAATAGTACTAATTTCTTACGAATTAAGGTTCATTTTGACTAGATATTTGTATACAATTTTGACAAATTACAAGCGAAGTTATAACATAAAATATTATATGTAAGATAAATAAAAATAAGACTTACCGATGGTATATTACATATACATACTATGGGATCCTACTTCCGAGGAATTTTTAACTAATAATAGAAAAAAACTATTTCCTAAAAATATTGAAATTGGGACTTGGAATGAGACTAATGATAAAATATTTCTTTTCTTTTTATATTATAAGGGCGTTAGTACACCTACGCATTCGCGTGCGGCAGCGAAACAACGAAAAATCTGTCAGTAGTATGGCAGGTTTTCGCATATAATATGTCTCACTCTAGCACATAGATAGATGAAATAGTTGCGTCCTTGTCAGTATTGTTTCGCAAGGAACTGCGAAATGGCCATTACACAGACGCATACGTTCCGCTGGTGAAGTTTCGCATCGCAAAGCGTCAGATCGCGATCTGTCGGTGAGGACAGATTTTCGCGCCATGGATGCCGAAAATACTGAATTATTTTTGCATTCTATTCGAGATTATCCCGTATTATACGCAATTGGACACGCAGATTATAAAAATACGTACAAAAAAGAGGTAGCATGGAGAAAACTTCAAACATGGAGAAAATTACAATGGCATATCATTGCGAAAAAGTTGCGAAAACATTGCTGTGTACTAACGTTCCGCAGATATTTCGCTACGCAGTAGTTCCGCAGAGATTCGCTGCCGCATACGAATGCGTAGGTGTACTAAATCACTAAGAGTAATTTAAATCATTTAAAAAAAAAAGACGGGTTGCACTCCGGGAGTGCCGGCAGAAGTGAAAACTTGATTATTAACGTTCATCATGTTTGATATTTTGGAATGGTATCCGTCTTACGCATGGAATATAAGGGCAAAAAAAAAAAAAAAAAAAAAACATCCGTCTTACGCTTTTTCGATCAGGCCACGTGTCCTGACGCGAGTTTAAGATTTTATACCCAACGCCGCTAAAGAAGTTTTCACTTCAATTAAAAATGTGGCATTTTGGACGCATTTCGGTCATTTTTTAGGAATTAGGTGGCTCTTGCCCGTAGCACACCTCCGCTGCGATACCATGACCGCGGAACCGCTAGATGAATTCCGCTGTAATCAAGTGTAGTTTGAGTAGTGGAACCGGCATCGGCGAAACCTCATGCGAGTCAGTCAAGAAGCAACGATCGAAGCGAAATATCGTCGTTATCGGAGTCAGAGGAAGAAGAAATATTATTGTGGACTTTAACTTTGAAAAGACATAAAACTCGTAGAATTTGGGTGCATGAGATTAATAAAAAAATAAGAAATTAGGAGAAAACCTACTATGTAAAGAACTCGAGTCCCATGAAGATCGTTTCCTTATCGTTTCTATAAATATTTTAGAATGACCCCTCAGAGCTCGGAGCAATTAACAAGCCTGGAGAAGTAACAATTAATTGAACGTTTCTTATATAGTGGCTCTCTTTTATTTAATACCCTAATTAATGCGATAGAAAGAGACAACACACTGTTATCGGCTTGGCATTCAAATCCACTTGTAGCCACTTTTTGTTCTAAAAAGGTAGTGCTTGCCACTTTATCGAATACTAAAATATCGATAAATAAAAAAAATTAAGTTCTAAAATTGCTTTAAGATTCGTTTAATTTTAAATTATGGATAGGTAATTCCAAATTTTAAGATTCGTTTAATTTGGAATTATTCATTTACGATGCGTATTGACTGCCTTGCATTGTATGGTAGTGGTATTTATAAAAAAATATTATTAGGTATTTCGGTTTAGGTTGTTTTTATGGTTTCGTAAAAATTTTCGTACTATTTTTTCCTGTTTTCATAGATTCATTCATAGAATTATACGGAACCCTTCGTGCGCGAATCTGACTTCCACCTGGTTGATCTTTTTACAAATCAATAATCGTATCCTACTAATATTATAAAAGCAAAAATATATAAGAATGGACATTTGATACTCTTTCACGTAAAAACTACTTAATGAGTTTTTATGGAACTTTACAATTATATAGTTTAAACATCAGAATAACATATAGGCTACAATTTACCGCGGGAAAATAACTCATTCCCACAGGAAAACATTGGTAAAAGTTTAAAATAAATTGCTTCAAATAAAACAAATAAACATTTATTTTTTTTTACAACATTTTATTTCGATACTTAATTACCAAATTACAATATTTATTATTTAAAATAGATGCCACCTTAAACTTGTGGCACAGCATCTCTGCAAAGCACTTTACTTTTCTTCCCGTCTGATTCGAAATGATTTGAACAAGGCCGAGAATGTTTTGAAGGCTTCCAATTTTCCCTGTGCTATAAGCTTTAACCCAAACATCTTTTAATTTTTCTCAAGCCAGAAACCTGCAAATAACAATAAAATCCATACTTAAATACCTTGTTTTTTTCTCCTAACCTAAAGCAGTCATTATCAATGAAGTACTTCGTTCCTACTCAAGTAGGTATCGATAATTGCACAACACTATGGAAGTTATATTTTGCATTTTTTCTAAAAACTAAGCTGATTATGATTTCATTTCAATGATTACGGTTAGAAAAAACATAGATGGTTAAGAAAATAACGTAAATTACTTATTTATAATACAATTAACAAAAAAATTGATCAAAACACTAACCTGTGAAATGACAAATTCCAATCTTCATCCGATTTCCCAGTACTACGGCTTTTACAGCCGTGAACAACACAAGCCATGTAATCTTTAGTAAATTATCTTTTCAGAAAATAACATAAGAAACTAGAAAACACGTTTTCACTTCAAAAACAATAATTAAAATCACCATGCGTTGGTCACCAGACTGGTGACCAAAACAAAACGAAATGGCTACATGTCATTTCAAACTGTCGAGCTGCCATATATCGGTCCTCTTTTTTCGCATGACATTTTGCCATAAGTTAAAAAGGCCAAACTAGTGTTATAATGTTCAATTAATTGTTACTTCTCCAGGCTAGTTAATTGCTCCGAGCCTCAGAGTTTTGATGAATTACATACTCTTTTACAAAAACAATGTACCTAATTCCGCGTTTTATTTTGACGTGACAACGTCTTAAATTAGGTTGCGACTGGGAGTCACTTATGAAAAAGTGTAACGCTCGGTAACGTTACGATGAGTCACCGAACGAGAGAGAGGCCCGCGGTCTGCCGCGCGCGCAGCACATAAATATTCTACCGAGAAAAAGACGTTGTCACGTAAAATCTTCGCCCGTAAAACCGACTTTACAGGCAACCATTTTTTTTGTCGATTTTGACAAACACGCGCGAAAACAATGCGGCACCGCAACAAAACAGCGGCGCACTATATGTTTTTAGGCCCGAAAAAGTGACATTCTTGTTTTATTGGAAATATCTAAGGAGCTTCTCTTTTTAAATGCACGAGTAGAACACCCAGAGTTTTATTTCAAAACCACGATTTTTAAAAAAATATTAAAAATATTGGAATTTTCGCGGCCGACTGAGCTAAATAAATTCGTATAAAAAAAATCACAAAAAAATAGATACACTAGATAATTTATTATGTTGCTAATATATGTAGTGATAACAGGCGCAAATTATCCCTTTTTGAAATTTTCTATATTGTCGATAGAGGCGAAAGTATTGTAATTTTTATTGATTTTCGTTTTTATTTTTTTATATTATATGGAGGCGTTAGTAGAAGCTCTGTTTAGTACCAAAAGAAGCCTTGAACTGAGGTCTACATGTGACAAAAATACCACATTCTAACCACGAAGTTATTACGAGATATAGTTTTTCAAAGAATTCAAAGATAGGGTTGTCACTATTTTTACCGTTATTTCCGTTTGACTTTTAATGAGATTACTATGATCAATGCTCGAAATATTGACAAAAAAGGAGATTAATTTGTATTAATTTGATATTATTGAATTAAGATATTTTTTTTATTCAGTTAATTTATTACATATCATAAGGATTACCTACCAAAAATAATATATTGAATAATATTAAAATATCGACTATAACTAACGACTTAAAACATAAACAAAAACTTGGTATTAAATAGATGATATATATAATTGTTAAAAAACAACTTTGACTTTTTCTTTACTAGGAACAACCGGCAACCCTGACATTGAATTATTTGAAAATCTATATCTCGTAATAACTTCGTGGTTAGAATGTGGTATTTTAGTCACATGTAGACCTCAGTTCAAGGCTTCTTTTGGTACTAAACAGAGCTTCTTCTAACGCCTGCATATAATATAAAAAAATAAAAACGAAAATCAATAAAAATTACAATACTTTCGCCTCTATAGACAATATAGAAAATTTTAAAAAGAGATAATTTGCGCCTGTTATCACTACATATATTAGCAACATAATAAATTATCTAGTGTATCTATTTTTTTTTATACGAATTTATTTAGCTCAGTCGGCCGCGAAAATTCCAATATTTTAAATATTTTTTTAAAAATCGTGTTTTTGAAATAAAACTCTGGGTGTTCTACTCGTGCATTTAAAAAGAGAAGCTCCTTAGATATTTCCAATAAAACAAGAATGTCACTTTTTCGGGCCTAAAAACATATTAGACTACAAGCCCGCATAGGAAAAAAATATGGGTCAAATGAACCACCAGGGGACATATCTAGAACGATAGAAGAGCATAAAATAATAAGATTCATCACTATGCCGTCACTTGTAAGCTGTCCAACTGAGTGCAGATGAGAATTGAAAAGTACAGGTAGACTCGGTAAATTTTGGTCATATATTTTTGTACGGCATTCTTAACCATCGATAGATCCATTAAAAATAATAAGAAACCGCTCAGTGCCGTACAAAAATGGTGGTCCACAAAGTCGGAATTTTTATTTAATTTCCGAGAGTTACCGGGGGTAAATTTGGTCATTTGACCATGTACGGCATCTGTGTCATACTATGCCTATACTGCTTTTAATCCATTATTCCGCAACGCCGTACAAAAATCATGGGGACAAGGGGAAAAAATCGAGAGTTGTAATCCCCTCTCTTTCCCCACTCCAGGGGGCCATTTGACACAACACGAAATAAATTTATTTTTAAAGTATTTTATGCATAGATAATATTTTTTCATGTGCCGTACATTTTCGTTGGTTCAAAGGGGAAAAATCTGAAAAAGAAAAAAATCCATATAACGAAATGTTTGCTTTATATTTTGATAATAAAATATAAATATACATTAATATTAAGAAGCTCGAGGTGGTTAATTATCACCTTGGAAAGTCGGAGTCAGGTGGAATGGACTCCGTTAAATTGATGAACTAATAAAGAAGCTATGAACGAAAAGATGTGAATTATATGCAATCAGCCCATGAATACAGGTAAAGTCACAAGCAAATGCTAGTAATATATACATATTCAAAATATACAAGTAAAGCGCTTTCAAATGATACCAAACACGGCATATTTATCTTAACTTTATTTTTTTACTCTGTATGTTTTGTCCGCTAGAGGGCGCCACATTAGATTTTGTGAAACCCCATATAGCCTTTAGCTAGCTGGTCGCTGGTTATCCAGTGAACAATTCAGACGCTTCTAATGATATGTCATTTGTCGAATTCTGATAAGTAGTTTAGAAGTTACGAGGGAATAGATGAACATACATACATGACCTGTCAAAATCATAACCCTCCTTTTGCTTTGCCGTAGTTGGGTAAAAATATGTTAATGCCGTACTGTATCAAATGGCCATAAAGCACCCTTAAAATTGTAGCTTTCGTCGCTTTCATCAGCCTAAAAGATGTGGTCTGCACAAAAATGTACGGCATCGTTTTTTCCTAATTTATCTATGTTAATACTATTTAAAACAACGAATAAAGTGTAGAAAACTATTATATTTCATTAATCTACGATGTTTAAACTTTTACAAAATTTCTGTTTTTGCATTTCTCTATAACTTTTTTTAGAACGGTTTCTTTTGAACGGCAATACTATACAACAATTGAATTTTACAATATCATATTAAAAAAAAAGTTCCCGTACAGGGTCAAATGACCTTACAGCTCTTTATATCAAGAATTCGATGAAATTAAGATGATTATTGGTATACATTTAAAAGAACAATTATTTTTTGACGGCATTGCTTTTAATAGTACTTTTGAGTGCTAGATAATGTTTTGGAACCGAAGCCGTACTTAGTCAAATGACCCCCTGGAGTGGGGAAAGAGAGGGGATTGCAACTCTCGATTTTTTCCCCTTGTCCCCATGATTTTTGTACGGCGTTGCGGAATAATGGATTAAAAGCAGTATAGGCATAGTATGACACAGATGCCGTACATGGTCAAATGACCAAATTTACCCCCGGTAACTCTCGGAAATTAAATAAAAATTCCGACTTTGTGGACCACCATTTTTGTACGGCACTGAGCGGTTTCTTATTATTTTTAATGGATCTATCGATGGTTAAGAATGCCGTACAAAAATATATGACCAAAATTTACCGAGTCTACCTGTACTTTTCAATTCTCATCTGCACTCAGTTGGACAGCTTACAAGTGACGGCATAGTGATGAATCTTATTATTTTATGCTCTTCTATCGTTCTAGATATGTCCCCTGGTAGTTCATTTGACCCATATTTTTTTCCTATGCGGGCTTGTAGTCTATATAGTGCGGCGTGAGCGCGGTAGTGTGGCTGGCGTTAGAAGAGATCGGCGAAACCGCGCGAAGAAAGAGATAAAAAATAGTTAGATGTATGTGTTAGAACAGGCAGTTTCGCTACTGTTCCGCTTATCGTACACGGGACAAGACAGAGCGAAACTACTGCGGTTCCGTTGTTACAGTTCTGCAGCGGAGGTGTGCTACGGGCGTCTACGTAAGGCTGGGTCCACATTTGTAGCATCTTGACGTATCACGATCAGTCGTATCGTATCGAGTATTTGTATCATAAATATGGACGCTCATTTGTCCATGTCGTATTATAAAGGCGTATCTTGAAAAAAAACGCGTCCATACTTATCAAATGCTGTATCATGTCAGCGTATCGGCGGCAATGGACGCTCCAGTTTTCTTCCGATCCTCATGTCTTTTCCTGATACGCGTTTCTTTCAGTGTACCTTCCCCTCTCGTATTTGTATATCTATATTCACAAATATATATATATATACAAATGCATGGAGTGTTCCGGTACTGATACATGGTCCGGTATTGGGGCTTTTACCTTACATCGAATAGGTTTTTTTCGCATAAAAAGTCGAGTATTTTTTTTTAATCGATTTTTCACAAATCGATTTATTTTCTAAACAAAAAAAAATCGATTATTGAGTAATCGATTTTCCTGAATCGAATCCATAGCGGGGGACAGGGGAACACAGGCAATGATCGCGTATCAATTGCATTCACGTCCAAACTTGATCGATACGATGTGTATCCTCTTTGATGATCGCGGAAAAACCGACACACGATGGTTCGCGGTGTATCACGTATATCGTATCGTAATACAGTATCAAAATACGTCCATACCACCGATCGTGATACGCGTATCAGATACGAGGTGTATCATGATACACGGTTAGTGCGGATCGGGCCGTATCAGATACGGCGTGTATCATCAACGTGTATCATCTTGCGTCCAAACTAGCGATCATGATACGCGCCGAGGCCACGCAACGGAGATACGATACACCGAAATGCTACAAATGTGGACCCAGCTTTATGTTTCCGAGTTTGACATGACTGACGTGACATACAATGATGGCAGTTGACATTTAATAATTATAAATTATCGAACATCGTGTTGTAGTGGTGTTGGTGTTTGGTGAAACTAAGTCTGCAAAGCGTATAAAATATTTTACTAATTACTTAGTCAATCAGAATTCCTATATAAGAATAACAATTTAATCAGCTAAAATGTCGGAAAGAAAAGTTTTAAATGTAAGTACTTTTGTTCAAAGTTATGTATGTAACATTGTTGGCATTCACTATATAATATTTTGCTTATTTCTCAATTTCAGAAATATTATCCCCCGGATTTCGATCCGTCTAAAATCCCTCGCATGAAATTAGCGAAAAACCGACAATATACCGTAAGATTGATGGCTCCATTTAATATGCGATGTGCCACTTGTGGAGAGTACATTTATAAGGGAAAGAAATTTAACGCCCGAAAGGAAGATGTGGAAAATGAAGATTACTTGGGTATCAGGATTTACAGATTTTATATTAAAGTAAGTACCGGTATTTCTTTAGAAATTTGCGGCACGAATTAAGGGGGGGGAGGGGAGGGAAAGGGAGGGGGGAGGTAAGGGGAGACCCCCTATAAAGTGGGGGGGTGCGGAAACCCCCCCTTCTATTTTTTTTGAGACTATATTTATAAATGTAGATAGAAATATATCGAAGATTATGGGCTTTCTTGACTGCTCCGGCGCTGCAGAACGTGGCGCTTGCCCCCGTGTGCTGAGGAGCAGGCAGAGTCAAGCGAGCCGGAGTGGCTGAGGCTGGTCGCCAAAGGCGACCAAAAAGCCGAAGCTACGAAGGCGAGTGAAGACTCCTCCGCGCCTCCGACTTTTTTAATACACTCTAGTGTATGACAGACAAGTACCACGTGGAATCGGGGTGGACAGATTCGGTTCTGTGATTAACAATTTGTGTGCAATATACATACAATAAAAACATATTTTTAAATAATTATTTATTCAAATCTTGTATACATGTTTGATACAATTTACAATGGCAATGAATGGATCCATTTTATTTTTTTTTCCACCCAGCGTCTCCACATTTTCTATAATATTATCACCGAAGTTTGCTGGGTGGTTATATGTAGTTATCTTTTTTAAAAAATCATTTTACAACATGCCACTGGGACTCAAATGGGTCAGGGGCAACAAATGGGTTGTCTGGGTCTGAGTGATTAACTTTTTTATGAACATACCCATATTGCCCCAAACAATCATATTCTCGCCAATAATCCGTATGAATTGTTGTCCCCTCAGCAACATGCTTTTGAATGAACTATGGTTTTTAATATGTACATTAAGACATTTGTTATCTCTTTCAAACACAATTTTTGTAGTTTTGTCAATGTAACTCAAACAATTTTGAACATAATCTCAAAAATTAAAAAAAAGATTTCTCTGTAATTACACATTTCCGCACGAAAAGCCGCTAATGTATGTTTCGGGTCATCATTATCGATCGATAAAAATTAAAATCGCGCCGAAATTCGTGCCGCACGTTTCTAAAGTCAACCCTAAGTACCTATCATGCGGGCATTTTTATTCTAGGTTCAATTATTTAATTATTTTGGCACACTGATATTCTCAAGAGCCTTCATTCGTTTGGATTATCTCACAGGTTGGAGATTGGATCCCCCGTTTTCACATTAAACCTACCTTGCACTTGCATTTATAAAATCTGAAGTAATTATTTATTGTTTTTGTATTTTACCAATTTTAGATTTGCCTTTGTTTCATTTTATTTATCCTTTCCCCGCTCACTTTTTCAAAGTTATATTAAACATCATTGCTATAAATATATTAATAAAATGTTACAGTGTACTCGGTGTCTACAAGAAATATCGTTCAAGACAGATCCCAAAAATACAGATTATGAAATAGAAGCGGGTGCGACAAGAAATTTCATGGCATTGAAATTGGCTGAAGAACAAGCTAAAAGAGAAGAAGAGGAACAGAAAGAAGAAGAAGCTAATAATCCCATGAAATTATTAGGTAATACATTATAATATGATAAAAGAAAGTATATCATAACATACATAAGTGAATAAATTGAATAAACAACCTTTAACATTCAGATGGGTCAAGTTAATTTAGAGCATCAGAGATCTTTGATATGTTTTAATGCAGTCGATTTTTGTTTTGCAGTTTGTGTAATATATTATTTTTTTGTCACATTCCAGAATACAGAACAGAACAGTCAAGGCAAGAAATTGAATTGTTGGAGAGTCTTGAAGAACTCAAAGAGCTAAATCGTAGACAAAGAACGGTAGATTATGAGGGAATGCTGAAACAATTCCAACCAGAAACAGCAGAACAAAGAAAGGCGCGCGAGGAACAAGAAGATAATGAATTTATAAAGTAAGACATTCAAAAATTCTACTTACAGTATATTTAGTACTAGTAGTGCTCCGCGAATTCACCCGCATTGCTTCGCTCCTGTTGGTCTTAGCTTGATGATATATAGCCTATAGCCTTCCTCGATAAATGGGCTATCTAACACTGAAAGAATTTTTCAAATCAGACCAGTAGTTCCTGAGATTAGCGCGTTCAATCAAACAAACAATCTCTTCAGCTTTATAATATTAGTATAGGCTATAGATGATAATGTCTTAAGAGTATATATGTACTAAGAATAGTCCAAAACATGACAATAAATAATGGCATAATAAGTATTAATGGAAACTGGAATTATTCATAATCATCATTAATATTAATAAGCAATAATTTACTAGAGTTTTTATGTTATAGCCGTTTATTAGGACAATATTTAATTATATTATTATCTGTCCTATCTTAGTTTCTATAATAATTAATAACTAAAATGAAATATCCAATATTCAAAAAGGTTAATAAAAACATATAGCTTCAAATTATAATAACCAATAATATAACCATTTTTAGAATATTATAATATGTAAGTGTATATATTATTTTTTCGATCAAATATTGAATAGCTTCGCTGAATAATATAAAAGATTAATTTAATGTAGTGTAGTCAACAATTTTTTAAAACCCTCTCAGAAGTAGCTGGAATTTTAATGTCAGTTTTAGGACCATCAACAACATGTTTCCTTCTCTCCTTTTTTATTTAGTGGAGCATACTTTTTAACTATTCTTCTTGAATATTATAATATCAATATCAATTCAGTTAAATTAAATATCTATACTAATATTATAAAGCTAAAGAGTTTTTTTGTTTGTTTGAACGCGCTAATC
Organism: Colias behrii; assembly: GCA_029959065.1. Lineage (NCBI taxonomy): Eukaryota > Metazoa > Arthropoda > Insecta > Lepidoptera > Pieridae > Colias > Colias behrii. Next base: position 5,270,007 of record JARWMC010000005.1, on the reverse strand, counting down.
TCAGGAACTACTGGCCTGATTTGAAAAATTCTTTCGGTGTTAGATAGCCCATTTATTGAGGAAGGCTATAGGCTATATATCATCACGCTAAGACCAACAGGAGCGGAGCAACGTGGGTAAAACCGCGGAGCACAACTAGTGTGTTTATATAGAGAGGGCCACTTCAGCTAGACTAAAAAAAACGTGTAGTTAAATAAGTTAAGAGGACATAGATTATAATGAAAATATATTAAATAATAACTGATTTTTAATAACTAACATATTCACGTTCTTGCACAAGAATTTTTAATTACTAGATTTCCGCCCGCGGCTTCGCCCGCGTTTTCAAAGGTAATCCCGCATAGTTCCCGTTCCCGTGGGATTTCCGGGATAAAACCTATCCTATATGTTAATCCAAGTTACCCTCTATATGTGTGCTAAATTTCATTGTAATCGGTTCAGTAGAATTTGCGTGAAAGTGTAACAAACACACACACATTTATAATATTACTAGGATAACATTCTTCCCTCTAAAAAATTCGTTTTAATTTTAGGGAGAAACCTACAAGATGGCATCATTGTTATTACGATTATTATATGTATTGTTTAGAATTAATTGTGACTTCTAATTAATGAAGTAGGGAATTTTGATTTGTTGGTGAAAGAAATATTCATGCCAATCAAGTAGTTTTGGAGTTATATTGCAACAAACAAACTAGAAATCAAATCGATCTTGATTGCTTGATTGAAGCATTTGTATCATTAGCTTTTCTCCTACAGCTTCATCCGCATGGTTTAAGAATTCCCATTAGAATGAGTTGTTGCTGTAAAAAATTACCTTTGTACAGTACTCCCAAACTGATAATGCGCATAGAAAAATTCGTCACTGTTCGGCAACTGTCATATGAGCCGAGCCTCCGAAGACGATATGTATATAGAGTGGTTAAATGTATTTTCTTCATGCATAGTTTATTAGAATTATGAGTTTTATTGTGATTTTATGGTAAAAGAGATGAGTAACGAAATTTGTTTCGATAATTCAATGTAAGTTAATAGCGAGGATAATCCACACGATTGCGAATATATATTTGATGTATTGATTTACTTGGAAAATTATATACTTAGAACTACTAAAGTGTCTTACTGAAGCTGGCGTAATGATGGATGTATGGAAGGTTAAAATAAGACAAAGTTTATATTAAAAAAAAAAATATTTTCAAACACTGGTTTACATTTAAATTGTAAAAAATACATTTAAATCTAATCATTAAAATCTCAGTCCAAAGGATTTACAGAATCAGGGATTATCTCTATTTCTGATATCGTAGAATGATCAGAACTTTCATAATGCTCTTATTAACTTTCACTTTCCCCACTGCTATCTGCTACCTGTGTAAATAATCATTTTATCAGAAAATTCAACTTTGAAACAAAACTAAGAAGGGTATGTAACAGCAGCTCTATATAATTCCATACAGAGATAATACGTGCGGTCACCACCAACGACGACTGACGGATTTTTGAATTTTTTGATTGACAGGCTACCGTCACCTACCGCCCGAATTGTTTTCGATTGTGTATGACTCTGAATTGACTCCTATTTCTTTCGAACAAGGTGCAAGATGCAAGTGCATTGTTTAGGGCACTTACGATTCAATGATTCGGGGTGATTCGGGTGTTTCTGGAAATACAATAATTAGCGAAGATCTGCATGCGCATTATTAGTTTTGGAGTACTGTAATTCTCTTAGTGTTTCCAGAAAATACATCATAAAATTGCTCTGTTGCAAAGTGAACGAAAGACAAATAAACAATACTTTCGCATAATTTATAATATGTGAAAAGCTTTTAATATGTAGTATTCATTTTCATATAAATAAAAATTATAGGTTTTATAAGATTCCTATTAATATTAACTTAATTGAAATGTAAGCTTAAGTTGATTGAAGCAGACCTTACAAACATAGTAAACATTCACACATTTTTCATCATATTGCACAGAGGCGTATTAAAATTAATAACATGTTCACAAGGATCCCTCCTTCTGCGTCTGCGTGACATGGGCCGGCCGGTAAGCAAATAAAAATAAAAATTATTTTGTTACAGGTCAGTTAAATTCAATAATCCTTCAAAGCACAAAGTAGTGTCAGAAGAAATAATCGAAGATGTTGATGAAGATTATGAGCCAATTGCAAAGAATATTAAAACAGAAGATCCACCACCCAAGCCAGTAGTTGCAAAGAAAGAAACCTGGAACAAAAGCATAGGTGTCATATCTAAGAAGACACCTTTAGCCAATCTAGTAAGGAGTAAGAAACCAGAGACAAGTAAAAGTGCCAGTGAAAAAGATGTACAAGGTTCGTCAAATTGTTCTAATAGTGGAAATAGTAAAGATAGTGAGCAAGTAAAGCCTTCTGGACTATCGCTATTAGCTGATTATTCAGGCAGTGACAGTGATTCATAGTGAGTTATCATTTGCATGTTTTCTTACATTGACTCTGTATGTAGGTTTTATGTGGGGTCTAATTGGAGTACAAATGAAAGCAAATATAATTATGTTACATATGTTTGGTTTTTTATTTTCATGTGACTGAATTACTGCTCCGATTCTTATGGTTGTTGCTAAAAAGATTTGAATTATTGACCAAGAAAGTATTGACCGTAGGCTACATTGAAATAACGCTTTTAATAGGTATATGATTTTAAATACTTGACTACTTCGTATTAATATTTCGTTTAGAACATGCTTTCATTTTTTTTTCTTTTGTCAATTTTATAATGGTTCCGTGATACTATAATAGTTTTATTTCTAACATTTTCTGTCATAAGTTTTGAGTTATTGAAAATGTATATCATACTTTTTGTGTTAAAGTTATTTCTAATTTAAAGATATGTTGATCTTAGTGAAGCATAATTTTTTGTTTGCTTACGAATAACGGTATGTACCGGAAATCGACGTAATATATTTCTTATCAAATTATATGGGACAACAACTTTTTAATGTGGATGATTATGTACTAACTTCCTCTTAGATTGCATTATTTTATGTTATGAGATTATTATGATATTTTATGAGAGATACGAATTTCTTTCAATTATATGTGCCCCTTTTCTAAATGCATAAGAAAATTATGTTAGATAGGTTATGGTACAGTTCAAAGGCTTATTACACTACCCGATATGAAGGGCCCTGCATCTAGGGTGGGCGTGTACCCTAGTTAGTGTGGCGCTTATTACACTTCTCTGCGAATTGGGCCCTAACTCAGTTTATACGCGAATGTCTAGAGAGATAAACGTATTGTTGCATTTAACATTATGCCGTCGTCAGTATCGAAACTTCAAAAAGTTGCTGTAGCAGTGGCAACCGTTGTCGCAATAACAAATAGGTATTAAAAAAAGAAAGAAGAGAAAGATCTGGGTGAAAGAGTATTTGCGGTTACGTGAAAAGCTTTCAAATATGCAAATACTAAGCGTGCTTGAACCGGGAGTTTTAACTTTTAATGAATTAATTAGAGTAGGTGCAGAACAATTTGAACACTTGTTGAGTTTGGTGACACCTTACATACAAAAGCAGCCACTCCACGTACTAGTCGCGCGGCAACTGAGCTCCCTAACCGCCCTAAACGTTATTACATTACCCAATCTGCAGGGCGCTTAGGGAGCTAGGCAGATCGGGCAGACCCGATCGCCCTAAATCGGGACACTAACTCCCTAAGTCTTATTACACCACTCTTAGTTAGGGTTAGGGTCCCTAAAAATTGGGTGATCTAATAAGCCTTTCAGTCAGTTACGGTGAAAGTTTAGTTTGGGTAGACATAAAATAACATTTAATTTTATCATCATAGCAGAAAGATAACAGTAATTATTTTCGATACTCATCTTATAAGTCTCTTTTCGACCTTTCCTTTGATATTGTTATTATTTGTATGCATTGGTAATTCAATAACTTTGTCATTCAGACCCTGATATTAGCTGATAATACAAAAAAAGTTAACAGCAAATCTCCGCTAAAATCGGATTACGTCTAGCCGATGCTCTCATGCTATTGTACTGCACTTTTTCTATAATGGTGTCAATTCTCTGCAAAAACTGAAGGATACCACATTGGTCGTATATGTTTTCAAAGAATAAGTAATAACATTTGATATTGTGTACGTATAATAAGATTTATCTCATTAGTAAGTGGTTAATGATGAAAAAATGAAACCTTTATTTAAAAAAATTGCTTAGTTTTGTATCTATGCAGATTATTGTAAAAGTAACAGCAAGGTAGCAATGATAATACCGTGAAAATATATAAAACAGTATGGATGTATGTTTGTTACTCCTATGTTCGCATAGGAGCGAGTTTGTACGCGGGTAAAACCATGCGGCATAGCTAGTTACACCACAGATTACTAAATAATTACTACGTATTGTAATACCTTCAGCTATAAAGGAAAGCCGCTCATAATGATGAATATCAAGTGTTAAAACACTTAAATCTTCAATGTCATGCAATGTGGAATATTTTTGTCCATGACAAAATTTTCGGAATTATCAAATTGATACCGAAACACATTTGCAACTGGCGCTTTCAACTTTATAGAAATTACAGTAAGAACGGTAACTTTTTATCATTACAATGGTATTTATCGTTAAAAGATAACTCATAATTATGATGATTTATTAAAAGAAAATATTTTTGTAATATTATTTTTAAACAATTTGTATTTTGGTGGCGTCATGATATAAGTGCGGTATTTTATTTTGTATGTCATCAATATTCAGTATTAGGATAATACGAAACTTGCAATTTTTTATCTAACATTAAACATCTCTACAGTGTCGATGATGTTTTCACGCGTAATTTTCCGATAATTTTTATGTCAAAGAGTCTACTCTTTTTTAATTTGAGAATATACTAGTAGGTATATGCTGAAAGTATTATTAAATAGTTTTCTTTTTAATTTAGAAGGACAAGCCTATTTAGCATACAGAATAATAGCCATTGTTGGGTTTTACATTTTGAGATAACTGATATATTTTCTATGACACATCAAAATAAATAAACAAACCATTTTTATGAAATCTCTTACTGAAATATAAAGAATCTAATCGGAATTTATTATCTGATCTCTGTGATTATAATAATGCAAGCATTATTTTTAGTTGTGTTTTTGTTTACTATACTTACATAATATAAATTTAACATTGAATCAAAATTTTAAATAATGCTAAGATATAAAGTATTGCAGTATTGCATTATTATGTGCATTATTATTTTAATTTTGACAACCAACAAGTATGGTAGGTAGTTAGGTACAGTACTCCAAAAGTAATAATGCGCATAGAAATCTTCGCCTCTGTTCGGCAACTGTCATATTCCCGGAGCGTCCGAAGACGATATGTATATACAGGGTGTCCCACTGTTGGTATACTAAGCTCAAAGGAGGTTATAGTTTTGCATACGCTGAGTACTTAAAAAATACTTATAAAATTCCAGACGCAGTTTTTTTTCAAATAGATGAATTCTTAAAACTCAATGTGTACACCCATAACAAGCAACCCGCCCAACTTTGCCACCAGCACGTGAGCTATCGTTTAAGATTATGTTTTCATAGACAAAATGCTCACATTAGCGAAGTAGTATATGCCGGCTGCGCGAAGCTAGAGAAGAAAACATAGATTTTCAGGAAAATTTTAGCAAACAATTTTTGACGTAATTATGTTGTTTTAGTATTTTTGACGTGATCAGTGTATGCAAAACTACAAGTCCCTTCGCGCTTAGTATACCAATAGTGGGACACCCTGTAGAGTGGTTAGATGCATTTTCTTCATGCATAATTTAGTAAAATTATGTTTTTTGTGCTAAAAGAGATTAACATTGATTTGAAAGTAACGATTTTGTTTAGATAATTCCTTGTAAGTAAATAGCGAGGATAACCCCACGATTGCGAATATTATATCTTTGTTGGATTGATTTACTTGGAAAATTTTATAGTACTTTTAAAGTGTCTTACTGAAACTGGTGTAATGATGGAAGAAAAGAAGGTTAAAATAACACAAGTAAAAAATATGGTTTTCAAACACAGGTTTACATTTAAATCATAGAAATCTAATCATTAAAATCTCAGTTCAAAAGTATTTACAGTACTGATCATTCCACAATATTATTACAATTACAAATAAATAAAAAACACAATCAAAATCAGGATTATCTTTATTTCTGACATTGTAGATACATGGGAACTTTCATTATGCTCTTCTCTCTCATTTTCACTTTCCCTACTGCTATCACCTGTGTAAATCATTTCATCGATTAATTCAATTCACCTAAGAAGGGTATGTAATAGCAGCTCTATATAATTCCACTCAGAGAGAACACGTACAGTCACCACCAATATTTAAAGACGACTGCCGGATTTTTGAGTTTTTTGACTGACAGGCTACCGTCACCTACCGCCCGATTTGTTTTTGATTGTGTATGACCGTGAATTGACTTCTATTTCTTTTGAACAAGGTGTAAAATGCAAGTGCATTGTTTAGGGCTCTTACGATTCAATGATTCGGGTGTTTTTGGAAATACGACAATTAGCGAAGATCTGCATGAGCATTATTAATTTTGGAGTACTGTACTCATTAATCATCAAAGAAAATGACAAATTCCATCTGTTTGAGAATCTCGCGCAATCTTATAATGTCGTTTTGTCTATAGATAAACAAGATTAAGATAGATAGGCTTAAATCCTAAAGAGAAATCTCTTTCAGGCATTGGCAAGAATATGTGGGGCATTTAAATGAGGCCAATTAACAATACAGCGTTCAACATGCGGATTAATTAAAAAATATTATATTATGGATATCAGGCATAAAAATGTTAAACAAACGAGAATATTGTCGGTAAAATAAAACTACAATTATTGTAAGAAAACGACGCATGCACGCCGCCGCATGCCATGCAATCTTTACATGGCAACACATAATTTTCGCTCTGTCTCGCAGACTTACATTTCATACGTTTTCGTTACGGTTTTAGGTACATTTTTTTAATAAAATTGAATATTTATTTAAATAAAAGATCTAATTCCGATTGTATTGCTACTCTCCTTTAATAGAGTATTTAGCACGCAATTCTATCCATTTTCCACAAATGAATGTAAAGCTAAGTTTTTTTCATACACTCTTACCCCTGCCAAATCAGCGTTCTGTCACGTACTCAACCATTTACCAATTACACCATTGTATTTGTATAGGACTATAGGCTATCCAGTATCCATGCGACGTTCTTCATGATGCCTTCAAGGAACTTTGACTTACCATTTACGAAGAGTTATTAAACTTAATTCGTAAGGTAATTACAGTTAGTACATACACAAGTCGTCACACGATCCTCCTTGCGCTCGGTGAACGCAGGAACGATTAACAACATTCCGTGTTTTGAAATTTAAATTATTATGATTATTTAATATTTTGTGGGACGCGATATATGTACGAGCATGTAGCTCTTGTCATAGAACTCGCGGTGAATCTTTATCATGATAAATTCTTTCATGGAAGTAAGGTATTTATGTAATACCTACTCCGTTTACGTTACGTAACGTAATAGACTTTACTTAGATTATATGATGATAGACACTAAAAGTGTGCTAAAAGCTTCCTCGTAAACCACGCTACACAATACACATTCGTTAAAACATTTGAAAGAAGGAAGGAAAGACGAATTGGAAGAAAATCGTACAGTAACAGTAGTTTTTTAGTTTATCGCGAACATACTTCGATTTGTTTTATAATATTTACTAAGGCATAAAATCAAGAGATTTTTTCCCAGAAATTTTGCACGTGAACTATGACCACGTTCCTGATGCAGTATAATAATCTAACATTCCTTTTTGACGTGATAACGTCTTTAAAATCGTTTTAGTCGGGTGACATGTTCAGAAACTTGTGTCACACCAAAACCTCACGAGCGCGATCGCAGGTATAACGAGAGAGAGACGGACCGATCTCCCGTCTCATCTCGAGCGCTGCCACTGCATTATGTTATCACGTAAACATCTCGATCGTAAACCTACTTTACAAACAACCAATTTTTTTTATACCTTTCTATCTGGGCATAGAGCATATTTCACAAACCAGTTTTACTAGTAATTTTCATAGCAAGTGTTAAGTGTACCTTTCGCGGTATAATATTTTCTGTCTGCCATTTAATTGTTAAAGATTTTGCGCATTACTATGGAAAGTGTCATAGGTGTGTCTATTCAGAAATCAGTATTCGTTCCGCGCAATGTATGATTTGCGTATAAAGTAACGGTGAATTTGTTGTACATTTTTAAATCAGAGTCCGTTAAAACAAGCTCGGCCAGGCATGCGATTCAGGTTCAAAGTCAAAACGGCTCTCAGCTTAAAGGCTCTACTACCTGTATTTGCATTTTGCTGTCCTTGGAATGTATTAGAGAATATCAAAAGGAATTATTTTATTATTTAAACTCATTTTTGTTTATGAAATGATTGCGATCGCGTTGCAGATTGGATGGGATGTAATTACTCGTATAATTGTATAACAAAGAAGGATTTTGATGTAGTATAAAAATAAGCTCCAATTTGACTGCACATTTTATGTATTTTTCTGGTAATATTTGTACTTCTTATACTTTTATGTGTATTTCTTTTTGAGTCTAAGAATGTTCAAACCTCTTTGGAACAAAATGTGAACTTTAATTATTTTAAAATACCAAAAATAATTGCACCATTTGTGTGCTAAATTATATTTAACAAAAATGTCCGTGCATTATAATAATTACATACTTTTACAATTAATGTAATGTGTTGGCCACGCCCACTGCCCACGTCGTCAATATGTTTAACAAACTGATGTGTTGTTTTACGCCCTAGGCGGATTCCTGCAAATCGGGGTTTAAACAAAAAGCTCATAGCTCACGGTTTGAGATAAATACGAGTCGTATCCCGATTTTTTCGTCCACATAAATATCGCTTTTTTCGAAATGTAACGGCTTCGAGCCGACACGTCGGTGTTCGGTTCTGGGAAGTTTGGTTGTCGCGGCGCCGGTCCTGTGTTGCTGCTTGTTCGTCTAATAAATAAAAGCCTGCTTGGGAAATATTATGTTACGTCTCGGGGTGTTTTTTGGAAGTGCGTGCGGCCCTGTCTTCGGTTTGGCCACTCGAGCCTGAGTAATGGACTTTTTACCGAATGGACCTTGGGAAAAAGGATAGCTTTCTTTGTTTATAATAACTATACCTAATCTTTACTGTGTATAAATATTGAAACCCGGCAAACTGTTAAAGTTTTCATTTCGAACATTTCTTACAACAACATGTAACATAGTTTATGTGGCCCAGTTTGTATTGTTTCTAATTGATAAAGACTTTACTCCATATCGCAGTGCTGTTGGAACAAACTAACCATAATTTGATGTCGTAATACCAACGAATTTAAAGATTAATGGTTTTCGTTGTCGGTTTGAGCAATTGTTATCACCGGATACTACTTGTATACCATGTGATTGATTAAAAAGCCGCAAGTTATTCATGCCACTATAAATAAAGTTGTTAATGGAAGGCGGTCTGATAGTAATTGGGCCTTAAAATTCTTTAAGGCACACGCACACAGAGATCCCTCCCGTTTGAAGGGATGTGTAAACCAGTATCATTCATATGCCTCACTAATCTCTTCGAAAGTGTAAGCTAATGCGAATCGGGTTTATCAATCGATATTTTATTTGTTGTAATCACAAGCGTCGTAAATATTTATTATACCATTTTCTTTCATAACTTTTGAAGACAAATTATATTCAATACTTTATGGCATTCTTCAACCCGTAAGTGGACCAAGAGAAATAGAATTATAAAATATATTTTATTATTGATTCAGAGACCAGGTTAATAAATTTTTTATATTTTTGATACACAACCATAACATATCATATACCTAACTACATACAATTTATATAAATAAAATAATTTGCCAAAATATAAGGATTGACCTGAATCAAAGTAAATATAATATCTATTCACTAAACATTAATACCTATTCAAGCTTGTGTAGTAACTTCTATTAAAAAGATAAATACTTGAGATAGAGAGATTAAATTAAGATAATAAATAGTTTTCGTCACATTTTGCAAAGAAAATAAAGTCTTAAATATGTTAAACGTTTAATGGCATGGTCCGCAGTATTTACCCTGTCCCTATTATTAAATAGTCGTTAGAGACCCCTAACGATAAGCCTCTTTCTGAATATAATATGTTCGAATATAATATAAACGTATACGTGATATATGGGTTTTAATACGGTCCATATGATCGAGAGCCTTTGAATATTCAGGACGTGTACACCATAAGTTTCATAGAACTCCTGAGAAACTGCCCATTAAAATTATGACAGGCCATCTACATTCCTGAACAACAAAAGACGACCTTACGATTAAAATAACACCTCCTTCGTAGAACGTATACATACATTTCGCTTCACAAGGGCCCGTAACGTTTCCGCTGGGGCTCGATGATACCTTTTTTCCGAGGCCATAGAAAAAACTTGGCGTCCCATTAACAATAAGATCAAAACTAGCCGCGCGCCACAATGGTCGGCGAGCGCCAGCCTCCGACCGCTCTAAAGACACTTCCAGGAATCGCGCCCTTTAAAAAAAGTTCCAACTCATCCTGGGTGTGTGAGAGTTGGCGAACTTGCATTCCTGGACCAGCGCACTGCACCCCGATCTAAGCGCCAACGACTATTCCTCCCATATCTATGCTATGCACCGTACAAACAGCGCGCAATATTTAAATTCCACTCATAAAATAATAAATTCTTTATATCACTCGGATATATGATAAAGGACCCACTGTACCGTACCGAGAAGTTTCCGATAAACGTATCCTTCATAACTCCACAATAAAATCACTTAACATAGATAAAATCTAAAGTGTTAAAGTTTAATATGTCGACTCAATGAAACATTCGATCGTCATATTAAGTGGCGAAGCAATGTAATGCGATACGCATTTATCGAATGTAGTACAAAACAATTTCAATTGCTGCAAAAACACAGCGATGGGCTTCGAAGGGAAAGGCGATCGAGTTCTATACATTATGCAATGCGGTTAGTCACATTGTGCGTGAGGTGGACAAAAAACGACAACAATTATACAAAAGTAATAAGACGATATGAACATCCATTAGAGGATGCCCCCGCAAGGCTCCCACGCTCGATTGTCCTTCAGGGTGGCTTCGATACCGTCAATAAAGAGTAATATACGTCACGTGTGCGTGAAAGCAAATCGCATCCACCTGCTTGACACTTTAAAAATAATTATGTTATAAATGGTTTTACTCAGATAAATAATTAAAAATTTTTACGTTCTCTTCTTGAACGTTTTACTGCTAACAATGTTTGTATTCTGTTAAATATTGAAATATTATATTAGGTACCTATATAACATGTAAGTATATTGTGATGGATATTGTTTAACATTGAGCTTCTATAATTTAACGGCTAACAAAGGCTACAAATAATAAAGAATCCTCTTTATGTCGGATCCGTTCTGACCGATCGGTTCTTGTAATGAAATACACATCGTCATCGAACCCCCCGCTAATATTTATCGACAACAAATTCTTTACTTTTAAAATAGTGGAACTTGAAAATTTAAAGTATTCCTATTTTCTGGTTATTAATGATCTGGCTTGGTGTACAAAAACGTCTGACAACGTAAAGTATAGGCTTTTACAACCTTAATTGTTTTCGTTTAAGATAAACCGTTGTTGAAAAAAATGATAATGAACTTCCTGAAAACGAATCCAAAGTTATGAATAAACATATTAAAGTTTAGTGTGGTGAACATAATTAATAAAATACTAATAAATAAGAGAATACAGAACAACATTGGACATATTAATAAAGGGGGAGAGTAGCTCTCGATTTGTTGAAATATCTAATTGTTAACTTAGTATAATGTAACTTAGTTCAAACAAAATATTGTTACATTTATACTACACAAGCTTTTCATATTTCAATATGAAAAGCTTACACAATCATTAAGTTCTTTCCTAGTAAGAGTAACGGAATCTTGGCTACGTCAACGACACTAGGTGTGAATGTTTACGTGTATAATAAATAAATAAATAAATATAAATATAAATATTATAGGACATTATTACACAAATCGACCTAGTCCCACAGTAAGCTCAATTAAGGCTTGTGTTGTGGGTACTAGGCGACGATAAATATAATATTTAATAAATACATATATAGATAATAACACCCAGACCCAAGAACAAATAATTGAGTTCATCACACAAATATTTGCCCTGACCGGGGATCGAACCCGGGACCGTCGGCTCAGTAGGCAGTTACTTTACCACTGCGCCAACCGCGTCGTCAAACTTATTGATATTGTATGATCAACATCCGTCATCGTTACAGTAGGTACTAACAAAGCGACCGATGGCTTATCAAGAATCACTGACCTATGGACTGACGGCCCGTGATAACTGCATGGGAAATGCACTCCATGAGAACTAGGTGATTAATGCAAGTACCTCTGTAGATTAGATGGAACTCTGCACGGTATTCATGGAACGATTGTTCTTGCATTAACTTGCCTGTTTTTGTTCCGTCATTATGTGATCTGTTTATGAATGGGTGACGGAAAAGTTGTTCAGTACGAAAATTACTGTTGTTGGAAGCAACGTGTGATTAAAATATATAAATATGATTACTAAGAGTTTGATCGAAGATATCGTATCCTCAATCGATCGATTTAAACGAATTTAATATAATATACAATATACATTGTTGTACATTGTTGTTTTTTAAAATAATAAGAAATTCATGTCATTCTTAAAGTATATATAGTACTAAATTGTTTTTCTAAATTATAGGTCAATTGAAGGCAGGCTGAGTTGATAGAGTTGGTACATTTACATTCTTAATATATATAACAGTAGTATACATAAAACATTAAATAAAAATAAGTCAAGTTTAAAGTAGGATATTTCTAACGTTAAATATTTTTATCTACTCTTCCCACGATAGTATGATTTATAATATTATATAAATTCCTGCCTCGATCAACTGCAAACATATTAGTTTGTTTATGGATATCTAAATCTGTAGAAATGTTGACGCCTAGATTTGTGCAATACACGAAACACGAACATAAATGTTTTATTAACGAGCCATTTATTACTCATGAGTTACTCAATCCGCATACGGGCATATCGATTTCAAACAGCAAATAAACAATTCCCTGCTTGCCATCGTAACATAATAATCACGTCATATAGAACCCCATTTTGATCATTGAGGACCCTTAATTTTGCTTGACGAGGCAATTGTGGCGAATCTACGGCACGTGACCACTATTTGCCACAAACACATCACCGTACGTATAACATTGATCTTGTTTATGCTCTCAATTAAGTCGTCTCGTAATTAACGAATGCGGGCGTGCGGCCCCTTTACCATTGCTTGCAAATTTTAAAATATAGTCTAACGGGGGCTTGCGTTCGTAAATAATTTGGATTAAACTTTATTGGATGCACAGCGATAAGAGTCGGAATGGCGGCGAGACGGTTCATATCCGGCCGTCGATATAATGATAAACTAACCATATTATGCAAACAAATATATACATAAATGGCTGGGTTATCAATAAATCAACTGTAGGAAATATTGGCTTCGCTATTAGTATATCCCAGATTCGGAATCCCAAGAGAAAAATAACAGGTTCACGGAAGCGCTTTAGAATGCTATTCATTGAGGTACGGTTATTATCTTCGGATGTTAAAGAATAAGCAATAGATATTACACAATAGAGCACGGATCTGGCGCCAACATGTCGCACCAACGGCTTCATAACGGTCGCATTAACCTGCGAGCAATTGTCGAAGAGTACCTGTTCATTGTGCCGCAGGTATCAACTTTACGCCTTACTTTATCTCCTGGACAAATAATTCTGAAAAGAACAGGAAGCGAAAGCGCACTTGGCGTCGAAAATAAGCCATACTAAATACTCGAACCCACGTAGATTTCAGTTTGAATAGATTTCTGTAGTTTTGGTTACAGATAATATTATTCGGTCTATTAACAATGAACTGCTCAATAAACAATTACAATGGACAAATTCTTTAATACTACAAAATAGTGACTGTTCTGGGTACTTAACGTTATACTGTATATTTATAAACCTGGTAGGTGGTTCTTCCATAACAATATTTTTTGTTTATTTAGCTTTTTAATTTTTTGCCTTATATATCGCTGCATATCCACCCCAAAAATTCTCGTACTATAATTATGTATTACAGTATACAGATTTACAAACCCCGTTAGATTTTACTATCTTTACAAAACTGAAAAAAATCGGAAGTCCCAAACAATAAAGACGGTATTCCACGAAGTGTCCAATCGGTCACGTCTTTTTGCACAAGACAATGTATGCGCCACATGTCAGAGGCCGGGGGGCACCGGGCTGGATTGTCGCACATGTGTTTACGCACTCATTCATTGCGTTGCTATTAATGAACCATTCAACGGCATTGTCTTGCACATGCGCCGGAAACTGCGCCCCTCACTCACGGACCACCACGCCCTCGAGAGACAAATTAGCAGAAACAATAATAATTACGATGTGTGCACAACGGTTTATGGTTATAGGTCGGGTCATGTAAAAAGAACGCTGATGGTTAAGCTGCGCATTGGCGATTTATTGGTCTATTTGGTGTTATGAGGTGGTATAAGAATAACAAATATGTAGTTGCGAAGCCACGACTCGAGAGTCTACTTCAACAATAAAATAAGCAGCAAATAACTTTCGTGCTAAACTCGATACATGCCAAAACACACCCCATCACTTTCATCCAGCGTTCTTTTTACATGATTCGCGTTATATCTTATAGTTGGTTTTACGATTAAACGGCTGTAAACATAATTTTCATTCAAAGTAACATGAGAATGTTATATGAAATAATGTTTAAAAAAATGTTATATTTTTTAGTTTATAATACAGGATTATTTTAATAATTCTAATTTATAAAAATTCAAATGTAATATTAATTACTGAAAATAAACGTGTAACTGAATTTTTTCAAAAAAAAATCTGAGTTCTTTACGCATATGGGACGGATCAAAATAACTGCTACGAGTCTCGTAGCTCAACGGCGTAGCATGTTGCTACGAAATTAATTCCAGGCTGTATGTCTGTAACAATAATTAAAAGAAAATGCGATAAAAGCGATTTATCTAAAAACAAAGGAAGTGTTAAGTTATTTCTATGTATTGTTAAAGGAATTTTCGATTTGGTTCCATATCTTGCGATAAAATTAATTGTCAAACAAAAAAACCAATACCGACTTATTAACGAGGTTGTGTAGAAAACATTTTGAATAGTATTAATTTATTTGTGTCGAGACACATAATGCGAGTTTTGGGAAGGGTTTGATCGTGTGAAATTGTATCTTGTATCACGTCTATCTGTGTCCCATAAATTCCAGCTTAAAATCGAGCACGTTCGGATAACCACCCATTGCGCCGCTTTCAGGTACCGACACTAGAGAGCTGATAATTGACTCGTCCGACTAGTTTGCGCCTGACCACCCTTTCCATAAATATTTCCCGATCAAATTATTATGCGTTCTAAAAAATGCCACGAGCTCGATTCCCAGAACTTAGAGCGAGGGCGGTTATATTCAAAGTTGCGGGGAGAGATAGTGCCATCGGTGCGCGCCCACGTTAGAGCGAGATAAATGCTGAATGGAATGAGGCTCAGAGCAGTCAAAGGGGCGAACAGTGAGAATTACAAGAAATGGATTTATTTATTGATCTTCGTTGTTCCGTTATGGCACTAGTATCAATAAACGTTGCATTTATGTGCGCTAATGCCATAAGTTGACATCGAAAATATTTATAAATAAAATCAAGGCCCTTCTGCCCTTAGCAAACAAGTGTCGAAAGAAATTTCATTGTTTAAGAAACACAATATAGATTCTTTGCGATTTATTTACTGAGTTGAGATTATTTATGAAAATGCGAATTTGAATCTTATTCGAGTCCAAAATTAGGTACATACAACTAAGATACAATATACGTACTATATTAACATTGACCGAAATTTAAATCAATCACTGGATAAGTATTTGGTCTATTCCCATACAGCGAGACACCTCTTTGATAATAAATCCCTAATGGCAAAATAATATTCTTAAACATCATCCTTGTAAAAGTGCCAATCGATGTTAATTTCTATTCAGTACATGTTTATATGAATAAAAACACTACGATGATCAAACAGGCTCAGATAGGCATTTTCGCCCCTATCTTTGTATGTGGGCCTCTTGTTGCGTTCAAAAGGCTTAATGGAATTCATTATAATGGCTTCTTTAGATAAGTCTTGAATCTTGATTGTAAAAGCCTGTCCATGTTAAAGCGATACTCGTCAAGGGATAGAGATATTCGCTACATTTCTTAAGCCCTTTAATTCAAGTTTATACTTGAGAAATATGTGTATTCCTATACTTAGCTTATAACGCAGACGTATGGTATATATATGATTCTCAAACTACAATTTCGATACGAACAAAAGACTATGTAACGGTATGTATCAAGTCTCAAACATAGTGCAATATGCTTAACAGCACTTTCGTCACTATGGCAAAGAATACAACAGCGATTATCGATTGTACAATACTCATAAACAATAGTTTATTACTATGGCTAAGCCTATTCAAGTTCTAGTTGTTCGCTCCCTGAGGCACGATTTCTATAGAAGTGTCGTTGTTTTATTTCATATTGTATAAATTTATCATCAATAAATACGATATTAGATGTTTAATATTTGTATCATAGTTACACGAAATAGTACCTAGGTACCTCGTTTGCCATATCTTAGCTTTTGCTCTTTTACTTTCTTCATACATTGTATTCCTAAATATCATTAGTATTATGGCACATTCTTTAGTACACAAAACTGGGCTTTCTTGTATAAGTCTCCGCGTTAATTATCATCTGTTCACAGTGAAAGACAGTTGTTTATGTAGAGACTAGAGACAATGCATCCATTGCGTTAACAATTTTGGGATTTCTTTTTTTACCATTTCAGGGTCGTGAGA
Source organism: Colias behrii (assembly GCA_029959065.1). Classification (NCBI taxonomy): domain Eukaryota; kingdom Metazoa; phylum Arthropoda; class Insecta; order Lepidoptera; family Pieridae; genus Colias; species Colias behrii. Next base: position 5,252,925 of record JARWMC010000005.1, on the reverse strand, counting down.
ATAGATGGCATGCAGTCGACACATCTCATTAGGTAAACAATATTGGGAAATGTTTGTTTATGAACATCGATAGAAAGCATGTTCTTACGACTGATTAAAATTCATAAACCATATTTTACGCTTTGCACCGCGGTATAATCAACACTGTTGGTGTAAAGTCAAAGGTATGTGGAGGACAACTTTGTTGTCTGTTCCCAGGGACGATATCTAATCAGAGATTAACCCGCTATTACGATTCCGTTTGGATACCCTGAAAGGCATCTCGCATCTTTTGCGTTTTCCGACAAAATTAAATATTATAATAGGAGGCTTCCTTTTGATAAGCCACTTCTCACGAGCTCCGTTGTAACCCGCGATACTGTTTTTAAAGATACTATGAGATAACGATAAAATATTATAAATGAAAATCATTTCTTCGCTAAAATTGCAACAAATTCTTTGGAACATTTGGAAGGTCATTCATTCATAAATTATTCTAGTTCGTACTAAATTCTCGACACGAACATAAAAAATGTCACTAATATTTTTTTCAATCGGTATATTATGAATTAATATCATGAATTAAAACAATGTTAAGTACTTAAATTTGGTGTACACAGCACAGATCATCTCCCTCGTATGAAGATTTATAATATAATAGAACAAGAACCATAAGAAGATAGCGACTAAAATGATATTTGTTCAGTAGGCTCGATGATGATAATATTTATGTTGTTTAAATTAGTGGATGGTGGAGGAGCGCCGGAGCGCAGGGTGGTCGGGTCGGTGGCGCGGGCGCTCCGCTTTGCCGCAGCTATGCGCACTGTCAACACGTAGCCACACCACACTAAACACTACAGTTTTTTATACGCACAATATGTGCGCTGTACGCCGCTCAGACTAACCACAAATATTTGCCTTCAATTCTAAAACGTTTAGACCCACCAATTTTATATTACGACTAACGGGTCAATCGTATCCTTGTTCACGGATGCAATTCATTCTCACTTACATTCAACAAACTGTTAATTTGTATTTTAAACTCAATTGAGATTTCAAATTATCTTTTTATAAACATGCTATAATTCGAATCAATTAAACAGGTTCGATCAGTTTCAAGACTTAATCGATTGGCCTCCCACAGGACACATTATACCTTCCATTTATAATAATCAAAGATAACGCGAGTTTTGTTAGAATTCCTTTATACAGGTACTTCGTTATACCTTGCCTGTCAAAACGTTCAAAATAAATTAGTTTCTTCTAATGCCTAAGCAGCCGGTAGGTACCAAAAATAAACCAAGTAACGGCGCAATCCATTAATTGACTGGACCCGCTTGTGAGCAAAAAAAAAATCTATCAGATAAAGCGGGTAAGTGTTTACGATTTCTCACGAACCTCGGCCAACCCTCAATGGCGCCTCGCTGATTGATAGTAGTTTAACCTGCCTTCGCACCTTCACCGAAACAAGAGATTAACTACCTTAATAGCACGCTACAAAGTTACTTTTAAGCGTAAACCAGTTTTAAGACAATTTTTAAAACATCCTATGCGTGATCTTACTAATGTGAACTCAAATTCTATGGCATAAAGACAAAAATGAGATGACAAACGAACGCTTTATAACGCCCATTCAAAGAATTCTGCACCCTCATAGCGAGTACCTGTCCGCGGCCACCTCCAAAGGATTCGACAAAAAATATTATGTTAATTTGTAATATCAAAGCATTATTCATAGATTCCATAATAGCTTTGTTATCATTATTGGGTAACATTCCCTTGTAATTGTCGGCGGTTTAACTTCCCACCGATACGTTTTCAAATGTTAATACACACGTAGGAAAAATCAAAAAAGTTGTTTCATGCATATCACCGTGACCCTAATGATCAGGTAAGCAACGTTGAAAATGCAGAAAACCCGCTTGTTAACATACTTTACGGCTTGAAATTAAACTCAAAAGCCGTAAAATTACGTATTAAAGATCGAGTTTGGGGTTAACACGGTGAGAAGTTTAATAAATAAATATATTTTACATATGTATTGATTTTTTTTTAATTATATTGGATTACGGTTACTGCTGTTGCATAAATCATAATATTATAGCCTTACGTCTAAATCCTTTAAGAGCCGTTTTATTAATAAGAGAATTATGACGTATAAGCATATATAGATAATATATATTTTAAAAATAAAAAAGTTTTTAGGATTTTGCAAAAATTAAACAATCAGGTAGGTAGAGCATTTAAAAAAAACAATAGATTTATATGACAGTTGTAACTATAGCAAAATAATAAGAACACAACGCTTTACGAACCAATCCCGGATACGTGTTACCTTACGGCGTTTATATTAAGGTGTATTTTCTGTTGCTTAATATATTTCAAAAGGATGTTTTGGAAGTGGAACATTCTAATATGTATTTTGGTGAATTCCATTGCATGTAACGAGGCGTGATGAGGCGGGCGGCCCCGGGCCTCCGACGAGTCTCGGCGGCCGCTCTGTAATCCCATAGTCGGTGTCGGCTTACGGCGCCTCCTGCAATTATCATATTCTACCTAAACACATTATATTGTGCACGCAATTTTAAAAATAACTCGCGTCCGGCCCGACCTCTATCGATCTTGATTTATAGCGGGCGCCGTGAGAGCCCACGGTTTATCCCAAAGAAAATAATATAAACTCCCGATCTTTGATACCACCTAACTCGGAATCCCTTTCTCTAGAGACGAACATTTTTTTAAACTACCGATCTCCACCCACTCGTATTGTATTTGTTGTTTTGATACATTCCACAGTGCGCCTTCGATATATTTACAACCACCATTATTTAAATACCTATAATATATAATGCACATAATATTAACCTAAGCGTAAATAGATTTAAAATATTGTAATTGTTATCTAATTTTTCTTATTAAAATCCCGTTTGACGTCGATATATTTTATCAGACAAAGCGTTTTATCGCATCGCAACATAAAATATTATGTCATAACTGCACGCGAACAAAGTGGTATCAATAAAACACAATTTCGATGCAGTTCATTATAGCTCCTCTCGCACAGTTATTATATGTAGAGCGTCTATTGTGGTGGGGTCATGAGCATGTAATCAACAATGCCCTTAGCGCACACAATTCATGAATCAAAATTCAAATGCATGAATGGCCACGTGTCGCTGTTCTCACGCTCGTCGACTCGGCTTTTTATCGCGTCTACATTTTTTTTGAGGCGTTGTCGCGTGGGCTACATCTGCGGTTCGCTACCCCCCCGACGATACACATGCTATCTTCGCTAATTGCTTATTCGTGGAACAATATTCATCTATTTAACGACAAATCTATAACGCACGCCCTAATGTAACCCTATAAATGTGACCTTTCAAATACAATAACAAAAAAAAATTAAGTCTTTAAATACGACCACATCGCAGCCGCTACGTTACTCAAAGAATTAAATTAATCGCGCTTTCTTTATTTAAGGCATTGTGGACATGAATGAAGATGGGACAAAAATAAATTATTGGATCACCTGATACAATTTGTAAGCCGCTTTTTGTTTGGTCAATCACGACAAGAAAACAGATGACGCTTTAAAAACTTTTGACGTGGTCTAGGCGTAACGCCATTCGAGTATCCAAGCGGAAATAAAGAGAAATAAAACGTCGAACACAAGACAAGTTCCATTCGCGCGTGCAAATTGTTCAAGTCAACAATCGCGTTTGGACGAACTTAATGGAAGGCCGCATTCTTTCTTCGCCATTAGTTTAACAAACGGTTGTCACGACTCGAAGCTGGAATGATGGGCCTGCGGGCTGCGGCGCAGTACCCACATCTACGATAACAACCATAACTAACAAGGATGTATGCTCACAACATTTGCGCTAATCATCATCTCCTTACAGAACTTAGAAATACCGTCCTGCTTCATAACGAGCTTTCAGCGACAACATAACTATATCATTACTAAATATAGATGATCTCGAATTATTTTTAATTTGCAAAGTTCGTGCTCCATTAACACCACTTAGAAAAACAAATAAGTGCCATTAGGATGTTAGTGAATAATTTGATGTGTCCAAACCACAAATTAGGACGTCCATAAAATTACTATGATGCGCGTGGCAGCGGTCCGAGCATTGGAAGGGGCCTTAGGCCGAATCGTGCCGCAAATTATGTTCATCAAGGCAATATCTCGCTGTCATGTGTGGAAACGTAATCACACAAACAAATTTTAATGCAAATAATGCACTATTGTTGTATCAACGTCCATGTATAATATAGATGCAAACAGTTGAAATTTTATTTCCGTAATTCGAGTCAAATGGAACTTTCCCTTATGTCCGTACATATTTCGAATTTAATAATAATTTATTTTAGTTAGTAACACATATCTATTTCATTACACTGCCATTGTGCATAAATGTGAATCATTTAATCAGTTATTTCAAGCAGAGGGGTCTGTAAGTCAAATATACTTAGTTTGGATTGATAATAGCACTTATTAAAGATTACGATAAGTATGTAACACGACAATGCTCGCTCGGAATGCGGAGTGTTCTTGTCTTTAACATAAAGTAGAGCAATAATTTAAATAACTGGTACGCTACTGCCGCTTCGCTGGTGAAATTCATGCTTTCACAAAATCATACAAGTCATCAATAATGTCTAATTTGTCGAGTGTTTTGAAATTCTTTGTACTTACAGTGTTTAGACAAAAAGATAAACGTTTCCTATTCTTGAAGTGGAAATACTATGATTCTTATAGATACGATTTGATGGTAATCCTCAGTCATCAAAGCACATTGTAAGCTTAGACAATATTTACGACGAAGAAACATCAATTTCGATATAGCAATAAACGGCTAACTTTTATGTAAAAAGGTGAAAAGAAATTTTTTCGGTAATAAGAGTAGGTATTTATTAATAAACAGTTAGTGGATAGTAATAAGTCAATGATCCAGTCATTTTAGGAAGTTCACCTCGGAATTCGAGATACCCAGCTGTAAGTCTGTATATAACTAACTAACTGTATATTAACACCCTAAAAGTTGTCTCAAAACCTACATATGGTAGGGTGTAAGCAACTATTAAATTTCAAGGTCAAAGGTCACAAAAATCGTTTTTTTGGAAATATCTCATTTCCTATGGGTTTTTTGCTATTTGTATTTATTATCAATATTGTAGAATAGAAAATTCTCTACAAATTTTGTTTAAAAAATTTTTTTTTACGGTGAACCGTTTTCGAGATAGAGGGCGGAGAGCGCGCGGTCACAGCATCACTTCAGGTCAACCGGTGTGCGCCATATATAGTTGATGAACTATCAATGATTATAAATATTTGTCAATTTTTCTTAACTATTATATTATATTTTATCATTTTTTCCTAACTTATCCACTTTTTATTCAGTATTAATTTATTTAACAACACTTACCTGCCCATGTATTTGCAGAATTGTTAATGAAAATATAGGAATTATATTTGAATTTTAACCTAATTAATATTAATAACTTCTTACATGACGAAAAAAAAAACAAATTATGAATTAATCTTTTTATTAAGAAATATCATTTATTTTTATTGAAAGTAAAAAATGGAATAAAGGGTACAAAAACTACAATTTATAATTTTAATCATCTTCTTCCTCTTCATCGTCATCTTCTGGCTGCTGGTAAATTTCAAACTGGTCTTCATTATCGTCTTCAACGACATTTGTCTCAAGTTCTTGCTTGCCCATTACATTGGCCACAAGCTAAAGAGCATTGCAAGCCCGCTTTCCTGCATCCGCATCGCGAACCACAACCACTCTTGCAGTTGCAGAAAATTGTATTTAGCAAATCTTCTGGAGCAGGTGATAAAATTTTCATGATAGACTCCAGAAAATCGTGTCGCAATGCCCATCATGGGGTTCCAAATCATGTCCTAACCAAGTTTGAACCTGATAATATACACGGTTGAAATGTCGATGAGCAGCTGCACTTGTTGGTGGAATATTTGAAAGCAGCAAGAATTCCCAGGTATAATTTTCGATGTAGTGGAAGAATTTTAAAATTTACAGATTTTAAAGAGGCACTAAATTATTTTTTATTTAAAATGTCATTAGTGTAAAATTGTAAATGGATGCATAACAATTCTACAATTACATGGGTAGGTAAGTGTTGTTAAATAAATTAATACTGAATAAAAAGTGGATAAGTTAGGAAAAAATGATAAAATATAATATAATAGTTAATAAAAATTGACAAATATTTACAATCAGTGATTTATCGATAGTTCATCAACTATATATAGCGCGTTTTCGACTGGAGGCACCGGTTGACCTGAAGTGATGCTGTGACCGCGCGCTCTCCGCCCTCTATCTCGAAAACGGTTCACCGTATAAAAATTTTTTTTAAATAAAATTAGTAGAGAATTTTGTACTCTACAATATTGATAATAAATGCAAATAGCAAAAAACCCATAGGAAATGAGATATTTCCGAAGAAAGCGCATACAACCGATTTTTGTGACCTTTGACCTTGAAATTTAATAGTTGCTTACACAATACAATATGTAGGTTTTGAGACAACTTTTAGGGTGTCAATATACAAGTATTTACAGACACAGCTGGGTATCTCGAATTCCGAGATTCTTACCTAATTTAACCTTAAATGACTGGGCCACAAAGCTTTTCTAGGAATTGGTTGTTCATTTTTAAAATATACAAGAATGTTGGTGCTTTCATTGATCCGGGCGATGACTTTGCCAGCAATTCGAATCGAAATATCGATAGATTGGTTTTTTGTGTATCGTCTACTAACTGAAACGGTGTTTTTATGCTATCCTATAAAAATCGATGTTGCTACATTGTGACAGGTTTTATCTTCTTATCAATGACTGTTTTTGTTAACGAAGAATTTCTGTTTTCATTTACCGACTATTTTCCTTCTAAACAACACGATTAAAGGAGCCGCGCTTTTATAATCACCAGAAATATGGCAAACATCTGAAAATAGCGGACTCAGCCGAATATTTCTCAATGAAGAGTCTGAATGACGTAATTCCTTAAGTAATTCGCTTGAGCACATGCTGTTTAGGACTAATTAGTCTGTTGTGTATGTAGCTCTGCGTGCAGAAAGGTCACCCTACGCATCGACCGTAGCCACAGCTTCCTGCGCTGGGACGGTCGTACTCAATTAAAACTTATTACAGGGTCGTGTGAACTGGCGAGCGCGCGTCAGTCCCCTTGCCCCACAGGAAATAGTGCTTGTCTAAGCTAACTCCGAGTTTTCGGTCAATAAACCCTAGCTCACAAGCCTCCGATATCGAATGAAAACCTATCCATTATCACCTCCAGTCGACGAACTAACGACATAAAAGCGACGGCTTTGTACCTCGGCGCGGTCGCCGAGGTACAAAGCCGTACCTCGGCTCAGCTTATTTGATCCGGTGATCAAATAAGCTGGTTTGGATAAATTATTATTAATCGCTTAGATAATTTAAGATTCATACCCAAAAAAATTATTGAGCATAAATAATTATTAATAACATAATCTATCCTTTATTCTTTATTGCTTTAAGCTATTTTATTGAACCCTGTTTAATGGTTATACCGAAAAACTAAGCACATAATATTGGAATTTTATTACATACACATTACTAGTTTTAGATTACCTCTAACACACTGGAAAAAAATATTCTTATGCTTTATATACGTAGTAGTTTATTTCAAATAGTCGATCCTTGAGAAAGCTTTCCAGTCACAGTAAATCTAAAAGCAAAACCCTGAGAAAAAATTCACATCATCACTATGCCGTTAACAGAATGCTTAAGGGGAATCATCAATTAATAGCTCTTGATTAATTATCTTGCACGCATTCTCCATATAGCTGTTGTCGGTTTTTATAAGATCTTCAAGTTATCGCAATGAAAACAATCCTAAATATAGGCAACCTTTGCATTCCATCACGCAAAAATAGTGATGTCTATTGGATTTATTGAAGTCGATAAATATAAGGTCATATTTCTCATGCTTTAGATTTATGTCGACGAAAACACATTTTTGTTACAAATTTATTACAATAAACCGCATTTATTCGCGAAATACTCGTAAATAAATGCCACATTCAAATTGGATGCTGCATCATCGGTATCGCCCACAACATTCTCATTTTATGTTCCCAAGAATATATTTTCTATCTTTGTCATTTAATTATGAACACTTCTTTCTATAACGGCGACTTTAAAAGTATCTCGGAATTTTATAGTCGTGTACCTGTATATTATTTTCATATTTTGTTATAGATCGGTCTGTTTGTATTACGCAAAGAGGAGAAGCCTTTACCTACCTAACTTTATCTATGTATATAAACATGAACAATGTCAAAGTACTGAGACTAAAATAATTTAATTTTAAGACGGAAATATTTCATCAAAAAACTAAGAACAATTAAGTATGTATATATGAAATAATGTCTAATTTGTTCGCATCTAAGTTAATGAAGTGAACTCTACAATAATAACAAGGAAGTCGACTCTAATACTCCTATAATTAAACCAATTAATTTAAATTAGTTCTTTTTCTGTTATTTGTTAACTAAATTCCAAAGCGAGTGCAACTACATGGGTGAATATTAATAGAATGCAATTGTAAAGCCATAAAAAACTTTAACAAGTAGGAGAGGCTTCTATAGCTTCTTTACTATACATATAAATTTCGCGTTTTTATTTTTTGTTTATCTTAACCTAAAGTCTAAGCAGAAAAATTAATACTAGTGAGGAAAAAACGGGGAGTAGTAAATTGAAATAACATTTTTTTTTTTACTAAAATATAAACTAGATATTGTTACTTTCAGTGACTTTTAAGCCCTCGGGTCCAATTTGAATGTGAATAATTTCCTAGGTATTTAAGTCTTTTGAACCCCATACCGTCTTTAATAAGTTAAATTAAATGTAGGTAAATATGCATAAGTATGTCTAATAAAGATAAAATTATAGCAGTGTTTTATCTGGTTTCATATTATTATGTTTCTCGGAATAGTTGCTACTAAATAGCATAACATATCTGATGACCAAACTTAGCATATTAAACACTTATTAAACTCTAAAGGTCGTGGGATCCGAACCGAAAACAACATTGTATTTTAAGGTAAAATTAAAGCAAAGGGAAACATAAAACGTTTTACAATTATGTATTATGGTCTGGTACGAATGGGTAATGTAGGCAAGATTAGCACAGTGTGTCGTTTGAATACCTACACCACGATAACGCCCCCATTCCCGCTCGTGAATATGACCGGCATGCTAACACTGATAAGCGCCCACCAATATTTAGCGCATTCAGTGCCTTTTTTAAACTTGCGTTTATTTCATACAGAAACAACGGTATATTCTCTCTATTCAAATCAGTTTTCAATGTAATGTTTGAGCAACCAGCTAGAATCCTACGCATGCGAACATTCGAAAATCTCAGTTTACCCTCATTATATGTCAATGAAGAGATTCTGATGTAATATAATACGTCTTTCATGTCGTGTTTTATAAATAGAGTATGGGTAAATAGCGAAGAGGCCCGATTTCTGTCTACCACGGTCTCAAGGCCCGCGAGTCATTGGCACGCCCCGCTTCAAGGCAACTGCTAATTCATGTACTACAGGATTCATATTAAATTAACACTTGATGACACTTAAAAAGTGATGAATTCTTGTGTCAGAATATTATCATTATGGAAACTTTTTCTTTATAATCAAAATAGATGTATTTTCGAGTTAGAATTTGACTTTTTCTGTTGTTCAAAATTATAAAAAAAAATTCCTGGTTCGTGAAAATAATATTTTAAAATATGTATAATATACCCAAAATATTAAAAAATATTTATACTGAAATACATATTTAGTAAATGTGTATGCTGTATATTGTACGAGATACCCACTAATTTTGAGCAAGATATTAGACGGGTAGAGCACACATAGAGGCCCTAAGACCTGATAAGAACGCAGCGGGTGTTCTCCAAATAGAGGCGGTTCGAAGAACCGATTCGACTGGTTTTAATGGTAAAAGAACAGCAGTAAGTACTACGTGCTTTATCCAAAAATCCTATTCAGTTTAATGAAACAGTTTATTGCTATGTTTATGAGACCCGAAATATTGTACACTATATAAAATGACTACCTACTCTAAAGCTTTTAAAGTTATTATTATTAATTATTTCAAATTTAGAACATAATATTTTAAATTACTAAAATCATATTCGCAAGGTTTGGTATTTACTACTAACCACAAAACCTGTAAAAGAGGAAGTACAAAAACGTAGGTGTAGATAAATCACATGATAAATTGTTCGACGGGTACCCAAAACTCGTTTGGAAATTCTAAAGAACTATTTCGTGAATATAAAGTGAGCAGTGCCCTATTTATTAGCGAACGAACGACGTGAATTTGAAGTCCTGCACGAGCTACATACCATCGTTTTTTACAACAATTTACTTATCAACCATCTTTTAGCGGGCATCTGCCGAAATTGTGTATTTTGATACTTACAAGATAAACATCATGCTTAAGGTTCAGGGTCGATCACTGGGGGGCAATTTAGCCATAGATCTATCATCTGGATTGGAAATAATGTATTTTAACGTAGCATGTGTCTAAATTCCTGTTGATCCTTGTTATTAAATAGACGTTTGATCGTTGAACTCGTATCATGTGGTATCCATTTGTTGCCTAGTAGCTTTAAAATTCTGTACGACATTTTAAATATTCCTTGTCGTTATATAAATATACACAAGTATACAAAACAGCAGTTCAATAACATCATCGTGATATAACGATTCGAGCTTGCAACGGTCAAATTTTGAATTCAGTCGCGTTGATCGACCGTTGCTTTACGTCGCATTAAATACAGGTTCATTTGTGGGAATACGAAGTTTAGTTTTTTGTCACCATTGAATAAATTGTATAATTCTATTTAAGTATATTCTATTTTAAATAATTAATAATAATTTACATTTTTGCATGATATTCAAAGTTAACTTTGCTATGATAAGAAATATAAAACGATAATAGTATTCCTCTTTGTCCTGAATGATGTATTACAATATATACATAAATATACTTACATGGAAATGAAATAAAACACTCTTTCCGGGAGCTGATTACATTAAAATAACCTATTGTTACCAACTTTATTACCGAATACAGCCGTTGAATTAATTTCTATATGGGTTTATTACATAATAATAATCACCAGTCTTCAAGGACAATAAATTTGAATAAGACACCTTAGAGAATAGACAATAATTGTCTGCTTCCGGCCTTACGTTAAGTTACGTATGAAGCTGCATCAATTAAATTAGTATAAGTATTTTCTTAATGCTTAATAACAATTTACAGAGATCAATTTGGGTTTTTGAAAGCTATAAAGAATTTTCACTCGATATTGGTATACCAGACGTTTCTTATCTTCTTTCATCGTATTTAGTAGACCAGCACATTTACTGATTTATATTGTTCTTCTTACATTGGCTGTTTAGTACTTCTATTTATAAAAAAAATTATGACTATCGTAATGTTCTATGTTATGTTCTATGTTTCATGCATTACAATACAGTCTTTTCGGATCTGTATTCGTTTTTTCATTAAATATTACTAAAAAGTCCGTCGCTGGATAAACCAAAGCATTACGCGTATTTTATTCAAGACCCTTCTTATTTTACCAATCTATATAACAGTATTTCGAAGATCCACTTACCGATGAATTTTGGAAGTGTTTAAGGCTATATCTTTAATTTAGCAGGTGATATTTAAAATCAGAGTAAACACCGAGCAGACGTTAAAATTTGTCTCGGACTGGTTTTCAATTGCATGTCATTTCTTTAAGTATCTTATTCCAGTACTTATAGATATTATGCATGCAGTAAATTGGTTTAAAATCTACACAACATAATAAATGTATTTTTGATATTCTTATTGTAATGAGAGGCTAATGTGGGTGTTCAGCTTGGATGCAACCTCATGCAACATCACCTCACGACGCCCAAACGATTTGCGCTGTAATCTCATATGAGAAATTTTTTGTACCTGGGATCTTTATTTGTCTTTCGATTAGCTTTGATAGAAGATATTGTAGTAATTTTGTATTGTTAAAAATATGTAGTACCTATCGTTGAATAAGGACATTTTTAAATTAAAAGACGTTCAAATGCTTGCCCTAAATTACATAACAACGGTCGGAAAGATATGGGCATCCGGTATTATGCGGTTAGTTTATAACTTATCTAATTTGCCTATTTATGGAATATTATTCATTAAATACCTAGATTGGGTATTTATTATGTATTATGTTATCCTGTTGTTTAGAATCTTCATAATCCTATTAAATATTTATTGAACGTATTCGCTGTTATCCTTTATTAAATCTTTTTATCCATATAAAGCTTCCTACCTGTTTCTGATCCATGGATATTTGGTAAAATTATAATAAAATTGTTAGCTATTTACTTGTAACAAAAGGTACAACAACAATTTTTTAATATAACAATATTTAAAAGATTGAATAAGAAGGAGGTATTGAGCTCTCAAGTGAACTGGGCTCACTCTGATGAATGAAACTTTTTTAAGGTATTATATTATTATATATATCCGAACTACATGTACTTACATGATTTAATATATATAAAGGAAACAATACAAAGGTATATATATTTTACTTTAGCGGTCGTCATTGAAAACCAGTGTTACAGAAACTCCCTCTGTAACTTTTGCTGATGTGGGGACCTTTTTGGCATCAGTTCATCAGTATAATGTTAAATTTTGTATTTTACCTGCTAATTAGTATTCTTCTGTCTTTACTGCATTCTTATATTTGTGCCAAATAAATTAATTTGAATATAAGGCACAAATAAATTACATTTTAAAGTAAAAACACGTAGCTCAAAAGGAGTGGGTACTTGTAGTGCTAGTGTACGTAATTGTTTAAATATAAATATGTATTAAAGTAGAAAAAATGATTACATTAATTAAAGCAATAATTTTTAAATTAATGTTCAAAAACCGACCTTGTTTCTTTAAAATCTAATTTTTTTAACTGAAATTTTTCTAACTTCCGGAAAATGTGGACCAAACGGGTGATTTTATTACATATACATAATTAAAGCAAATTCATTTATTTAAACATTTTTATTTTATTTATTAAAAGCGGATGCTGTTGTAAATTTCAAATAAAATATGATAATGAAAAAGCGTTTCTTATTTGATAAAAACTCTATTACGCAACATATTCAATTAAAACATAAAACAAATTAACATAACGTGTGAAACAAAAATCGTGGTGCGAAGCCAATCGTCGGCACCGACTGACAAAGCTTCGAGAGATCGCAGCATCAATATAAGTGCGTCGATCAGACAATCAACGGAGACAAACGTTTTGGCCGTTCCCACGGGGCGGGTGCCCGGTGTCATTCCGGTTTTCGCCAACTTAAATGTTTGTTGTCAAATTAATCTGAAGTCGCTTATTATGCGCCAGCCGACCAGTCGAGCAACTATTCATTCATAGTCTGAGGAATGTTAGATCGCTCGTGGTTCGCCTCGACCGACCTTCGCCGCTGTCGCCCCGCAAAAAGTGTGTGAGCCATCGTGACGCTCGCTCAACTATGTGGAAGTACCAGATCGGGCACTTACACGCTCCTGCATTGCCCTCCCGTGCGACAAAGCCCTGCTTTTATTTCACATCTACTATATCTTACTCTACTGATATCTACCCATGCTCGACATGTTTTTGTATCATATTGCACGACAGTTCGCACAGTGAGTCAATGAGCAAACAGTTACGTCTAGGCGCACGTCCTTTTTGCTTGTTAATTAATAAGCAAAAAGGACGAACAGGTTCACAGATATATGTATAAAGCGTAATTTATCGATTAGGCTTGGATTTCATGTAAGCGATCAATACGCATTTAATATTCTGATCGCAGTTGCTGGATAGAACATCTACCAATTATCTTTTTTTTTCTAGAACATTAGAAAGCACTCAATTTTATAATTTGATTATTATTAGACATAAAATTACGTCATAAGATTGTATTTGCTTAAATTGTCGCGTTCTCATTGAACACCGGATGCTTAATGTCGTCGACCCCATTACTACGCGGGTGATAGAATTTTAATTATAACCAGATCAAGTAATCTTAGAATTCGTTATCAATAAAAATTATATTTTAGGTAAACTATCAAAAATATTTCAGTTTTTATGTAATTCAAAATGTGTCTCAATATGTTGTCTTTATAGCAGCAAAGCACTGATCGTGGCAATTTAAAACAAGTCGTTCGAAGCTTGCCGCGAAGGGACTATAGAACTGTCTTTCAAGTTCGATCTACTGAAACCCATCGGCACCTCCACAGTGACGTCAGTCCGGACGTGGCCCGCAGCCCGCGCCGTCCAAGGACAGTAAACATTTACCAGGTCAATGCTCGCTGCCGTCTCTAGTCGCTAGTTTTTTCAATGTGGCCCTGACTGTACTGCCAAAAGCCGTGTGGTTCAGTGAGGCCCACTTAATGTGTGACTATATTATATTCGCCACTTCAAGGTACGAGGAACATTCGAATTGGAACATGAAGGGTTTCAATAGTATTATTTTAAATGGAACTAACAATAGAGTAATGTATCTACTAGTCATTTATTATTTAAGCTACCGCTGATTGCGATCGTGTGAGATAACGATAAAATAATCGGCCAAAATATATCTTTGTGAGTTCACTGTTCGAAGAACTCTTTAGAGACCTCACACAACTGTCAACGGAAATGTTTAGTGTATCCTGCGATGGCGATACGTGTTACCACATAAGATGTTCTATTAAATACGTTGGTGTAACGGTTTTCCGTATTGAGTATTGACCTGTAGGATTAGATCTAGTTATATATAAAACCGGACTCGAAAGTAATCGTTGGGTTTTGGTTCTAGTGTTCAATCTATGTATACCTATTACCTATACATATAATATAGGAGGATGAAACGGTTGAGATATTAAAGATAAAAAATATTTAAACAAACCAAATAGTAATTAATATTTATGAATTTATTACAATTATCAGTACCTTAGTTTGAAATTTGAATACATCATCAATACTTATAATCCACGTTATTTGTAATTCCTATAGGGCTAGGCAAAAGGCGTTAAGGAAAAAAGAATGGTATTTTTAAGTACGATTAAAACATATTTATTTTTAAAGTCAGTGCCATTTAACATCTTTACCTAACATTAACTACCTTTGCTCAAATAAAAATTTCATTTATAAAAAGTCTTCTGAGAAAATTGCAATTTAACAGATAAGGTTTGGTTGTCCATAGAAATCTTAAATAAGTAGGTAAGCTAAAAATAAAAGTTTCGTTTTAAATACTTTATTTAGATAGTGATTCACAGAACTGTTTGTAATTACCTACCGTCACAAAATTTCGTTTGTAAGACAATCATCACAGACAACTGTTGGCGCACTGGTATGCGTGGAATCTAACAATAGGGTAATTAACTTTTAAATATATAATATTTTAAAGCAAAACCAAAACATGGATTTCCAAGATAAGCTCAATGTGGGAAATGAAATGTCTCGTCGTAAAGTTGCAAATATTACTTTCAACGTAGAAATTAATTTAGAACAACAAAAATAAATTCGTATCATAGAATATAGATTATGGACATTTTCTAAGAGTTATTTAGATATTGAGATATAACTATAAATATTACAATTATGCAATATCTAAGTTTATAGTATATTTTGAAATATGTTACATTACACAGTAATAAAGTTAGCAAATACGTCTATAATGTTGATCAATGTAACATACACGTAAAACAGGTAACATATAGTTAACCAGCTTACTGCTTTCCAATTATAATGAAACCACAATTTATTATAGGCTTTAAAACTGAAGTTATGTAAGATTAGAACAGTTTTGCCGGTACATAGTAGCTTTATAATCCTATACAATGTACCTACGAACAATGTCGATTTCGTTATTTATGTGAGCAACAACGTGAGCAGAAATTAGTTAAAGTATGTATAAAACTGTTTCCCGGGGGTAGTCGATTGTTCGAACGGTTACATTCCATTTTGCCGTGCATGCCGCAGCTTTTAGATTCTGAGAAAAGTGACGTCTCTCTCGCACTAAGCATTCCACTTTATTGCCTGTGTTTTGGAATCTTGTTCATTGTTTTCGTTCAAGCTCATTTCAATACAAGCGCGGAAATATCTTAAAGCTACTTATATCCGGTCAAAGGTCAACCCTTTTACTTTTTATTGGCTATTTAATATTCTGAAATGAACCATAAAAGACGACCGTTTTCAATTTGGTTTTAAAATGTAAGTACATATTAACCCAATGTTCTTATTCTTTGTTTCATGCATACCATATAAATGATGTTTAGAAGAAACTAATAATAATAAATGTCCTTAATCTAATATATTTTAATTAAATTTTGAATCTTTTTCTCAAATGACCTCTTAAATGACCAAAACTCTGGTGCCAGCTGGAGTATATGATCCTTCGTAAAATAACCCTCGTTCGGGATCTTTATAAATTGTAACATTCATAAATAAATAAAAACCACAGACCAAACCTTATTGTGCGTACCTACATAATATGTTGGTACCTATGTAACACTATGCTTTTTCAGTCAACGAAGAAAGCTGGTTTCTTAACCAATAAGGTATGGTGATAGCTTGTTTCCTGCATAAAGCACGCACTCATCGATTAATTATTTAAAAAACAAAAGAACTGATCAATTCCCAGTCATATTGTCACCTCGACGCTGTCATATGACCGTTGACATTTGGCAATGAAGGTAACACAACTTTCGAAGCATTTGATTCAGTTCATTAACATTTGCACATTGAAACTATCTGTGATCTAATTCTATTGAATATTTAAATATGTCCTATTGAAGCTGGTGTATCTGCTTGTTGCTATTGTTCTTTTAGAACATTTCTTTTTATATTCAAGAGGTTCTTTGTAGTTAATACTAATTAGGCAAAAAGTAGGTAAGCATTCATGTGTTTAAATTATGTGCTTAAATGCAAAGTTTTCATTATATTCTGATGTATAAATTAAATTAATCGGCTTAGAACATTGTATTTAAATTAATTTCCACTGTGTTTTTAATATCACATTACATATTTTTAAACCTAATGATGTACGGTCTACAGTCTACACTATAAACTATAATGTACCTAATAATTCAACATCTATGCTAACGGCTAAACCAAAGAATCTAATCTGGGATTCTTGTAAGATCGTGGATAAGTTATTCATGAATTGACTGGCTTGAATTCTCTACTGCCCAACATCGAACGGTAAAAGGCTGTTGCCAAGGCTCATACATTAAATCCTGTAATTTTAAATGGGAAACCATAATATAAAATTAACAAACAGTAAATTACAGTTACATTTGCATTATAACGATTATTCATAATTTATTTATGCATAAACAGGTTGATTAGAACGTAAGAAAATCAAGACATGTTCGAATCATCAGATTAATGTAGGTATCCATATTATTCGTGTTAAATAATTGATAAAACCTAACCACATTATACTAAGTAGGTTTAAGTTACATCATTTCTTAATAAAAACTGAAATTGTATAGCTTTGACATCAGCCGTAATTCTAGATAAACTTTTGATATTTAATGCACAACAAGAAAGAATGTGTGATTAATAAATAATTTCGTAGTAATCAGATATATGGCTAATGCTTACTTTCTGTTGATACAAACGTATCAGCTGACAAAGACAGCTGATTGATAATAATGCTTTGTTCATATAATTGCTCGTGAAAATGTTTAATTGATTCGATATCTATTATTTATTAATGTATGAGACTTAGGCGATCTTCACACTGCCCCGCATCATGCTGCATATTGCGTGTCGAAGCACCTACGCGCGTTCCTGCGGGAGTGCAGATCTGCATCATCGTGCGGGTTTTTTGCGCACTCACGCGCGTAGGTGCGTTTGTAGATTCACGCACGGCGGCTCTCATTTATTCGCCGTTCTGCGGGATTCGGTGTGCCATACCTTGCGTCTCGCCCCGCACCTACGCGCGAGGGTGCATTTTTCTCCGCGTGTATGCGCGTGATCCGCATGAACGCGCGTGGTTGCATTTTCAGTGTGTTGGACTGTGCGTGTTTTCTATACAAACGGAGATACTTACAGGTAACGTTAAACACGCAGTCACGCAACATGCAGCGTGGTGCGGGGCAGTGTGAAGATCGCCTTATTCGTTTTGAGCATTTAAACAACGCTGTTATATCAATGTTATATTTTTTATCTAGTTGGTATATTCACTCGAGTTTATAATAAACTGTTATGGACTAACACATCTAAATTAAGTAAATATAATTAGTTCTACTAAAGCCTGTTTTAATATAAGGCCAGCAAGCGGGACTGTGGGTAATCAAGAACATTACTAACTACCTAAGCCTTTATCCTAGGCCAGTTATAAATACTCCATTATCTCGAAAGTCGAACACCGAAATAGATTAAAGAGTCGTTATTTATATTTATATTTATATTTACTTATATTTAGAACTAAACTAACTTGTCATTCAAATGCTATTTTCAGCGTTTCAAACATAATTACATATGGAAGGTATTTTTGATATAATTTATGTTTGTAAAGCTAACTTGATACATAACATAACCAAGTTAAAAGTAAACAATAAACATAAATTTATAAGTTTCTCTGTCTACGATAATATTATAATAAAATTAATCGCCGTTGTGGACACTGTACAATAATTGTATTTCAGTGGAAAATTATGCAATGTTTATCGTCGAGAATTGCTACATAATTAATTTTCAAATATCTACGTTTTGGAACTAGGTACTTATTGTTTAAATAACCTGAATACCTTAAAAATTACGTAAAACAAAATTTCACGTGCGAGTAAACTCGAGATCGCATGAACTCGAACGTAGAGAAAACGTAAACATGTACCACGGGCGAAGCCGAGGCGGACCGCTAGTAAAGAGTAAGAATGCTTACATATTAAATATTGTTATATGTAGTACCTATATAACATTATTTACCCAATTACACTATTTAATGTAGGTGTTCAAGGAAATTATTAATACCTACGCCTTCGATGAGATATCAGGCAATAATAATAATTAATAATAACTCTATGTCAGTTTCTCATGCTCATAGTTCCACGTACCGCTATTCAATTCCCAGACAATTGCAAACTCACGTTAAAAAGCTTTTCACTAGAGAAGGAAATGAGTTTATTGAGTAGGTACCTGTGTACCTACCTATTTAAAGTATGTTTAATTATATCATATACTAGCTGCTCCGCGCGGTTTCACCCCCGTGGCTCCACCCCTGTTGGTCGTAGCGTGATGATATATAGCCTATAACCTTCCTCGATAAATGGGCTATCTAACACCGAAAGAATTTTTCAAATCGGACCAGTAGTTCCCGAGATTAGCGCGTTCAAACAAACAAACAAACAAACAAACTCTTCAGCTTTATAATATTAGTATAGATATTGTCACCAGAAAATATATACCTCTTGTCTTACCTCTTGTCTTATTTCACCGTTTCTGCTTCGAAACGAATAAAACAATTGGTAGTTGGCACATAGCTGCATCACATTCTGCATTTCGTGCAAAATTAAGTATTATCAATTAAACGATTTTTCATTGTATTCTTACCTAACTATACATACATGAAAGCTTAGACACTCATATCTACGAATGAGTTTAAAAATATGAATACAAACCAGCCTTTATATTATACCTATTTCCATACCTTTCGCTCGTCAACGATCCGACATAAGTCATAACGTATAGTGAAAAGTTCATGACACGATTTTTGGACAGCCTCATCCACGGCGCGGCGTAGCAACAGAAATTAACACTTTTTTTGGATTCTAACGATTCTTGCTTGGAGTGAAATGAGACAACGCAACAGTGTGAAATTTATAATATGTATAGGTATGCAAAGCAGTAAAAGGCTGAATTTTAAACATAAATGTAGATAATATGATGATGTCATGTTATTTTATATTGGAAGATGATTGTTTTGATGTTTATTTTTATTACCTCCTAAAATGAATAAATCAAATTATAATATACAACAAAATGAAGGGAACCTTAGGCAGTGAATATTTTTTTTTCAAACTTCCTAAGTTTCCTAAGTTCCTAAGTTCCTAAGTTTCCTACCTAGTTTACAAGTGTTTATTTTTGTTTGCCTTGTGTCCACAATGACAATGCAATTTGCACCGAGTTATACCTACCGAATAACAATGTTTAATATTATTTATAATTTTTCCTTATGAAATCAAGCTTCTGCAATATTTTTTTGTATTGCATTATCCTCCTAAGGACCAAGCTAAAAAAATCCTATTCTGCATTACCACCCATTGTTATCACCTGAGTACATAAAAATACAATAGACATGCCACCCAATGGTATTTTTTTATTTTTTTTATTGTTAGAGTTAAAATTTACTTGTGGGATTTTTTTATCTGTGTAAAATATAGCTTATAGAATACATTTCTGAAAAAAAAAACTCGATTTATTTTGTTCTCATGTGATCACATCAGACCTAAGTGAATCCAAAAATTTTATTATTAAAATAAGGTTTTACAGGTAAATTAGCTTGGAGAAATTTTTGCGTTTGTAGTGGTGTATGGTCAGCAAATAAAATAAAACAACATTTTATTTTTAGTTTTTATTTTATATATAATATAAGGGATTTTAAATTAAACTATATGTGTTTCTCCTCTGAAAAAGATGAGACTTTATTTTAATATTTGCACATTTAACATACGTATAACTTTTACATTAACAATGTTACTAAAATGAAAAATTTACTAACCTGAAAAAGAAACGACATTTAAAGTTTAATTCTTTAGTTTGAGAAGTCAAAGGCTTGCCTCAACCATGTTTTAACACTGGAGCCATTATGAATTAACAATATAAAGTTACAACACTTACACACAAATTAAACACTTCAACAAATATTATAACAATACAAATAATAACAACAATCAACAAATACAAAATTTAACAATTAAACTACTAGACCGGGAGATATTGACACAAAATTTCGAGTCATTTGTAACAGGATGGCGGTTCTACAGGGGTCTTAGTACGCAATGACAAAAAGAAAAACGATGGTGTGAACGCTGGTACCGGCGGCTTAGTCGCGTGGGCGTTAGTCGAACTCGTCGGAAAAATAGCGAAGTCAAACAATTTGTAACACAAAAATTTTAGAATTTACCGATAGCCCATAAAAAAGAAGTAGGCGGTAGTGTCATGCCATACTTTTCCGGTGTGACTTACAGCCCGCCATACCGACGCGAATGTGTTGATTTAAAAAAAAACAATTCAACCATTTGTACCAGGCTAACTTTTGCACAGGTAACCATCGTCGTGCAGCCATTTACGAAAATCGCCATGCCATACTTTTCGGACGATTCCAAATGGTCGCCATACCGCCGAAAATCTGCAAATTTTTTTTTTCGCCGAACCATTTACCACCCTAAATTTTTTTTTCAACAACTCCTGAATGATTATAAATAGAAGTGTGATAATGTCATACCTGTGGGAGGTGGCGAATGTGTATAAGATTTTTTTTTATTGTAAGATTTTATTCGTATTTTGAACGATTAGTAACAGTATGGCACTAATTTTTCCTGTAAGTTTGAGGTTCAACGAATATAAATACAAAATTTCAAAGATCTAGGTGGTGGAAATCTTCACTTATATAAATTAATACTAAATTAATTTTTCAAGTATGGCAGCACTTTTTCCCCCTACTAGAAGTATGGTAAATATAATAATGGTCACATTTTATCAAATACTCTCCAAAAATCCAAATGCAATACTGGTACAAAAAGTTTGGCGAAAAAAAAAATTTTGCAGTTTTTCGGCGGTATGGCGACCATTTGGAATCGTCCGAAAAGTATGGCATGGCGATTTTCGTAAATGGCTGCACGACGATGGTTACCTGTGCAAAAGTTAGCCTGGTACAAATGGTTGAATTGTTTTTTTTAAATCAACACATTCGCGTCGGTATGGCGGGCTGTAAGTCACACCGGAAAAGTATGGCATGACACTACCGCCTACTTCTTTTTTATGGGCTATCGGTAAATTCTAAAATTTTTGTGTTACAAATTGTTTGACTTCGCTATTTTTCCGACGAGTTCGACTAACGCCCACGCGACTAAGCCGCCGGTACCAGTGTTCACACCATCGTTTTTCTTTTTGTCATTGCGTACTAAGACCCCTGTAGAACCGCCATCCTGTTACAAATGACTCGAAATTTTGTGTCAATATCTCCCGGTCTATACGTAATAATTATAATTTTTGAATGAAATGTGTGCTTTATGTTCTAACGGTACCAAACGACTGCACGTGGCACCTGCGGACAGCGTAAACTGGTTTATTCTGTTTTTGTGCGTGTTTCCACTTTCCACTATCAAGTGACGATTTATTTATTTGTTTTGTTTCGTAATTATTATGGTCAAATATTAATTATGAAACAAATTATTATGGACACGATATTTTATTGTTTCATGGTAGTCGTCTTGTCGTTTGCTCTAGGACGTGAAATTGAATGATATATTTTTTTTTATAAAGTCTAAACCATATTCTTTCAAATAAAAACTTGTTTTTATTGAAAACAAAAGTGTTGCTAGGAATAAGTATAAAATTAAATAGTAATGTTAGGATATCGAAACATTTTTGTATAGGCCAGAACGATATAGTGGAAACGCGCTCTAAGATCTGAGTAATATACACACCACTACATATGCAAAAATTTCTCCAAGCTAATTTACCTGTACTTGTAGATTTTTTTATTTACTTATGTTATAAAATATGAGATCATACAAAAACCTCTACAAAGTATACAAAAGAATTAAAAACAGTTTTTCTTAAATTCTAAATGTGTAAGTTTACTAAATATTAGGTAATAAAATATCTAAACTATCTGAACATATGTTAAAAAAATAAATAAAAACATTGGAAGTACAATATTAGGAACTTGAAATATCAATGAGCTAACTAAAAATCGATTCGGAAACAAATGGTGGGTCTCCTAAGTCTTCATCACTAGGAATAAAATCTCCGTCAGTCGGCTAGGAAATCGATGATATTATCGTCACGAATAACTGAAAAAATAAGGAAGATAACTGTATATTTTGATTGCAATAGTAATTCCTGTTGACAGTTTAAATAAATTATAATCATAAAACAGGACAATTACACTCAAAATTACTGTAAAACAACAAAATAAATTATTAACTAATTAAATGTTTTATAGTCATTGACTACCAATGTCTTCAACTGAGTAAAAAAAAATGAAACTAATATTGTAAGTAACGACCAATGTTCTCACATGATCGCATAAAAATTATCCGTGAATTTTAAAAATACAATATGAATTGTTTCGTTAAATTTAATTAAAATACGTTCCTGTACTGTTTTTACTTTTCATTTTTCAATACCAAATGAAAATCAAGTGAGAGATTAATATGATAATTAACGATTTAACTTACCTCTGTTACGTTGACCAGCCATTTTCAAAACTTTAACTAAAGTATTTTAAAATTCTGTGATTGGATAACCCATTTACCTATCAAACCTAATAGTTCAATTCAGCCAATCGTTAGCCAGTCGTTACACAGTGATCATAGGCAGAAAAGCGCGGTATTTTTTAAGTTATTTCGAATTTTCGATTTTGTCATCGGATGAGGACAGTGGTTGGTAATTTAGTTAAAACTTTTTGGTGCTTGGGGTTGTAATGGTGATGGTGTTTATGTACTTATATGAGGCCATTGGTCCTTAGGAGGTTATACCTAGGTACCTACCTACCTATCTATCGATCTGTTTGATTTGTAAATTTGGGTATTAATTGTACCTACAGCAATCTCATAGTGTACGTAGGTACATACCTACCTACGGAGTACTTAGTAGTGTGTTAAGTTAATACAGTTAATACTGGACCTTATAAATTAGGAACCAACTAAAACTTTTATAATATGTTTTACCTACCTAGGTAGGTAGTTAGTTCTATAAATTTTTGACTTTTTTGGTACCTATTGTTTCCAAATTTTATGAGTAGGTATTAATTGTTATAATCATATCATACCTATGTTTCGTTGGATTTTGGAAAACCTATCCCCATTCGGGTAAAGTAGCATACAAAATTTAATTAACGACTGACATATTCGGTTATCGGCATATATACAAAGGTTTCGTAGTGGGGTATGGGCACTGTTAATCAAGCCAAGGAATCCATCTCATTTTGTAAATAACAGAATGAGAAGCAAGAATCAGGATAGAATGTGAGCGAGCAAGAAAACGTGTTATGTATTATTATTCGAACGTCGAATCGGGAGAAACCTGCGTGCGGGCCTCACAGGCGGCGCCCCGCCCCGCGCCCCTCCGATCATATGTTCGCCGGCCGGTCGCTCGCACCAGCCGCTCACTCACTGTGACTCGGGCTCTCGCCGTCGTCGCAACACAACGTTCTCGCACAACCGCCTACCGCTCGCGCGCTCGATCAGCTGTCCGCCGACACGACTACGCCGAGTCGAGCCCTTGATAAGCCGCTGTGCGGTGCCATGGAGCTGCTGTGCGCGGAGCGCGTGAGTCCCGGGAGCGGCGAGCGCAGCAGGCCCGGGCCTGCGCCGGCGCCGGCCGCCGCCTCCGACCCGGTGCTGATGCGCCGCCGCGTGCTCGACAACTTGTTGCGCACGGAGGAGCGCTACGCGGTCACCGCCAACTACTTCGGCACCGTGCAGACCGAGGTCACTCCGCACATGCGCCGAGTGGTCGCCGAGTGGATGCTAGAGGTGAGCGCACCGGAGCCGCATGCTCATGCCGCACCCACACCCCGCTCGTTCGCCATCTTGTCGCTCGGCTCGTACCACTCGCCACTCGGCACTCGGCCACGTGTAGGTACCATCATCTCTGGCACCGTATGCACTCGCCACGGATGATTCATGCCGATTCTAGACTATAGTACCTGCCCTGGAATGTTAATCTCTGATCTCTATTGATGTATGTGTACGGATGTGCTGTCTCAAAAACGTGTTTATAATAATCCGGTGCATTTAACAACTAGGTCAGGTTTTTATGTGTTACTGTCAATATTATACGGGTATCGGTTTCATTGTTTACACGATCAGCTGATTATGTTTATACTGCTTTCGTATAGGAATCTTGTAAGAGGAATGATATTTTGTTCAAAGCCTATTAGTAGGTAATAAATACTTGTTGTATTTATGAATAACTACAATATGTCTGTAAAAAGTAATATTACTTTTTAACACTGATATTTGTAGAGGTGTTTTCAAAAAGTAAAGATGTGTTCAGACTTCAGACTGACTTGAAATTTGTTTAGAAATGTAAAGTCATTATGTTGTAGTCGCGTAGTTGCCGTAGTGGAGCTGCGCGAGGGGCCCCCGGCCGGAACGCGCAGGCGGTCGCCGACCGATGCGACTCGCTCGTTCTATTTGAATAATCAGCTGTTTTTGACACGCATACAGCTGACGCCGGACGCGCCTTTATCTTTGCTAGTAGACAAGTAGATATTATGTAGATACGACTTCCAGCGCATAATAATTAACGTCACCACGTATTCCGTTGATTGTATTATATGAAGCTCTGTTGATAAATAATAATACTACGATAAGCATTCGGGGAGGAAAGCGTTATTTTTAAATGATAAGGATTATCTATCGAGTAGGAGGTATTGGATGTATCTGAGGCCATATGAGAGCAGTCAGCTGTGAAGCCGAGTCGGCCACGTGGGAGCGGCGCGGTCCGCTGACGTCACCGCTGCGATGGCGGCGCATTGCCTCGTTGCGACTACCACTTGCCACTTTATGGTTAGGTACCATTTAAACGTGAAACCAGTCGCATACCAAATTACGAGACAACCACCGAAAATCGCTTCGGTTCCTGAAAGGTCGATGAGTCGATGACACATTAACGTTCCTAGTTCATTAAAAAGCAATTCATTTAAATTCGTTGATTAGCAACATTCAACTGTAGATTAGTCCAAATATTATAATAGAAGTACCTATGCTCGCCTAAATTTAAAATTGATATTTCTGATAGGTAAATTACGTATACAATACATGTTCATTATTCATACATAATATACTAATTCAAATTAATGCCTTTTATCTACTCATAAATTCTATGAAAACCGATATTTATCCTGAATCCATCGTCATAATGGCGACAATACATAATTATTATTATTTAGACTGTCATTTCCGCTTTTTGCATTTTCGCAAAAATGACTTGTCTTAATGAGGTGACTTAGAAACTCATTACTTTTTATCTGGAAACATAATGTCAAATAATAATATGTGTAGGTTCTTTATACATAATGTATGTAAATACATACCTATATAAAATCCTGGTCTAATACTTACCGAAATTAAAAAATAATTTCGCCGAGTAAACTTTTTGAATGCATATTATTATTAATGATTACAACATTACGTGATAATGACGTTGATGCATTGTTACATTCTTGTATCTGGTAACAGAACAAAGGCCCGTTTAGCGGAGACATGAGTTAATCAGCTGACAGTGAGCTCATGGGCGTGAGAGTCGACTGAGTAGTGAGTACTGTACATATACCGTAGCTACAATGGTCGGTGTAGACTGTAGACGGTGCATCCGCGTTGCTTCAGATTACACCGTGCGAAACTATGTGGGAACAGTTCGCGTCTCTCGTGACATTCTCTATTTACTAACTAGTTCAATGCAGTCTGCTTCACTTTCTCCTTTTCATTTAGAGACACACTGGAAACTAATCATTTTATACGATCATACACCGCTAATTGCAACGATGCACGATTTTTCGAAACAATGCCTAGTTAAATCTTCCTTATTGCAAAAGCAACGGTGCCACAGAGCTTATATTTATGTATAATGTGCTGAGTATCTATGTAAATAATTTTTACGCGTTGGAATATCTTGGCGAAGAAACGTACTTGTAACAATTTCGATAAGAAACTCGAGTAGGAAAGTAACATGCCTTGTATTTATCGCACTTAGTGTGAATTACAATTTTATGGAATATATAGGTTATCAGGAATTCCGTGTGATAAAATCGTCGATGGGTGCGGCGCCGCCGGCTCTATTTCTCGATGAATAACGACTATAAAGTTAATTCTTCTTTCACAGGTGTGCGAAGACCAGAGCTGTCAGGAGGAGGTTTTCCCTTTGGCGATATCTTATTTGGATCGGTTTTTGAGCACATGTACCGTTGGCAAAAGTCAGTTGCAACTGTTGGGAACTGCGTGCCTATTACTGGCATCGAAGTTACGGGAACCGAGCTCTCGAGGGCTACCTGCAGATTTACTGGTCTTCTACACAGCTAACAGCATCACTCTTACAGATCTATGCGTAAGTGTCTACAACATATCGTTTCATTACAATTTTCATAAAACGTATCGTACTTAAAATATAATGACATTATTGTGCAATATAGTGTGACCTCTGGGCTCTGTTTGTCTAATAAATAATGCAATTCGTAAGTAATAAAACGTTTAATATCTATATGATATCCGTTATATTAATTATGTTGACAGAATGTTTCAAAATTGATTATAGTACCTACCTACTTTTTTGTAGTAAGTAGACTATTTCCACCGTAGATTAATAAGTTCACATAGGAATAAAGTAAGACGCTATCTAGTACCTAATTAACTTTCCACGCGATGAAACAGCTGATCAAATTATGCAGTTCAATATTTTTCTTTAACAATACATATACATATTATATGCTTATACGAGTGCGAATGTAGTTATCTACATTGTTTTTATAAAATTCATACTCTATTTACCCTTTAATAAAATATTAAATTAAAAGCAGTTATTAATACGCACTGGTACTACTTAAAATATTTTAAATACTATAAGAATCAAAATTGTTACCGAAGAACGTCATTGTTAAATACAATTTCTATGAAAAACTCGTTCACCTTAAAATATCATTCACATTAACTGTAATTTATTTACCTACGTCTGCGATCTTTTCGATACATCACCTGTAGGTGTGAAGTAGATACAACAGTCTTTTTTCATTTTATAAATATAAATAGGAAAACATGAAAATTCATATTTTATTGAAATATACTTTAATCTCAATGATTTTAATTTTTAAATATTGCAAAAAATAAATATAAATCGTGTGTCTCTCCTTAATCCTTATGTAGGTACCTATATTCGTCGGTTGTGCTATAATATCATCAATTGTGTTGTAAGGTGCGCATAATATTGACGATCCCCAAAATAACAAAGTATAATAGGTACGTTATTTACATTTGCGTTGAATGTATCGTGTGTGGATGTGCGCCGTGCGGTGCATTTGGAGCGTTGCGACGCGGCCACCCGACGGGGCCCCGCCTGTCCTCCCGTAGATAATAAGTGCACGCCGCATCTTTAACGTCATACGTTTTACTTGGCCTGTTTTTAAACGCATTCCATATTCACTCGTTTCGTTAGCCGTTACGTGACTGCGGTAACCGCCCGCTATCGGGTAAATCATATCTTTTCACGTGAGACTATTCCGCAAATCAATTTATCGCAAATTACGATAATTTTCGAATCGAGTAAGTTGAATTGCATCATTGTTTCGGTCGGAAAAAAGTTTAGGTCCAAAATCGGTTCGTTCGATAAGGAATGCGGCAGGGAGCGGGTCCGGGAGGAGGGCTACCCTGCGGACAGTGTCCCCTAACGAGCCGACAGGCTTCTCGGAAGCACCGCCGAACGAGAGCCGCGTTTCAATCAGACCAATTACAGACGAAGCATGCCGCTTATTTTTTCTCACGGCCGCGCGACCGCGACTAACCTTGCTCGCTTGCTCGCCGCCGCAGCGCTGGCGTGAACTCGACGCCCAGCGCCAAATGAAATTGTACATTCAATTTGACTATTTATAATTTTTCACACTTCAGTAAGCTTTTATAGACTGCGCATTTCCTATAAGTCACGATCGTATAGCCACGTTTTTTTAACGTCTCATGCATTTAAAATGCAGAATTTGATTAATTTCTATTTGAAATTGAATTTAAGGCAAAGTATAGTCCAATTAGGTTCCGAATTAATTAAAATTTTACCTGTAATTAACTCAAGCGGTGAAGAAAGTTAAACATTTGATTTAATAACTCGGTACAATGTCGCGAATACTATAAAAGCGTTAAATCATTTCATAAAAATGTTGTTTTGAGTCAAGTTAAGTAAAATAATGATTTATTTTATTTGTAACTATCTTATTTCTAATAAGACATGACTCGTAGCACCAGCGTAGAGCAGCTACGAAATGTCGTAGACATATTCAGGAGTTTAAACTCGGCCCCTGAAAGTATTGAAAAAAGCTATTTTTAGTATTTTTTTAAATGTGATTTCAAAAGAACTAGAGGCTCGTCGTGTTTTAGACGATAATTAAATGTTATTCTTACTCTTACGATCGCATAACGCCGTCACACTGGCTGCATGTAAAGTTACGCTCGTCTATAATGGATTAACCAAGTGAGACGAATGGCAGCCGGCCGGTGCTGCGGATGTGTTAGTAATTAATACGAAACTAATTATTTGAATAATGAATGAAAAGAAACAATCAAATTTGGAAAAAAAAGCTACCTAATACTATAGAATACTTTCTGTAAAGGGCGGTGATTGGTATTGTGAGTATTAAGTCCGTCAAGGGCTTTGAGATGCAAACAAAAAGGTTTCGCCGGAGACAGCTTTAATACAGGGTTCACGCGCAACCTCGGTTTGATCATAAAATCGCATGCTCACATCCAAACAGTACCTACATTTAAACATCTACATATTATTATGTTAAGATTAAGAAAGTGTAAATCCAATAAGTCCGTATCTATTTTGACTATTTAATTTAATTACATTAACCTTTCTACTATTTATGATAGAAAAAGTAATATTTTCTTAATTAATTAACAGTATCTCTACATTATGTTTTGCGACGCTATCTTTTTGTTTATATCATTCATATATATACTTATAATGAAACACCTAAAGATTACAAATGAGAAAGCGTCAGAGAAACATTGGAATTATTTTCATTTACCCGAACAATAAACAATGTTTTCTTTACAATTTAGACTTTACATCAAATGAAAAAATAAAACGGCTGTTACATCACGAGAGCTAATAATTATGTATTAGCAATCTCGACGAAACCTAACATACAGAGAGAGAGTAAAACAACACTTCACATGTTTGCAGATCTCACGACTCTGTAACGTTCGTTTCTGACGTTAATGAAACTTCCCGTGCTGATTAGCAAAGTCTATTGCTATTTGTTTTTGCTAATACAACAAAATAATGACACCTCGTGCGTGTCTTACTTAGATCGTTCGAATCATCGTCAATTATAGAACTGCTAAGAAAACATAATGGGTGCCTCGCAATAACTAGATCTTATTGAATTCGAGTCGTACTTTCTTGCTATTGTTTCCCACGAGAGTAGTCGTTAATGTTCAGGCGAGTGTGGGGGGAGCGGGGTTGGACGAGTCGCATTCCACGCGAGGCGGTCGGGTCCTTGCTGTTTGCCAAAGAAACTCCGTCGATTGTAGCCAGAACAACTCATATTATCACCATACTTAGCACAGCCATAAATATACCATCTACGTGTTCTTCAAATCGATGGTTTTTATACGATTAAGAGAATGCTCTCAGAAATTATTATTGTAACTTATGAATAGTCGGTGGCTAAAGAAATATTTTAACAACTTACTTCAAACGTGTATTACCAACAGTAACATTAACGTTGAGATCTATTAATATATTGTTTATACTTTTTTAGTTTTATATCTTACCTCATAATAGCTCATGCAATCATGCTTACATTAAGTTGGTTACCCACCCTAATACCTTCTTTCAAAGAATATCCTATTAATTTATGAAATATACATTAATACAGTTTTAAAATGCTTCCATAGAAATTAAATTATTCTGATGAGATTGAATATAACTATAAATACTTTTAAAATCAATAAATTCAACTTTGTTTTATTTTTACTTTTCGTCATCATTGAAGAGTTCACCACTTAAAGTCTTTTAACGGCAATAAAATGTCAAGTCGTACCAGTTAAATAAAACACCATCTATGCGGGCGCAAGCAATGAGAAGAAAAAGTATGGATTATGTGGTTACGATAGAATTTTACGCACTATTGACTGTTGCTCATTATAATTTGCATTTAACATAATACAGACACAAATCTATGAATTTACAGTAAAGTTAAAAGAAACGTTGCAGCAACTACAATAAATCGTACTAAACATTAAATGCTTCGTGATTTCAAAATTGACATTACTCAAGAATGTATTCTGCAATCACCAAACATACACTTTACAGGAATTTGCTGTGATGAGTCTTACGTAAGCTCTACAAGTATGCGTATCACGTTCTGCACACTCGAGGTAACTTACGTATTCAAGCGTAGGTACTTGTTAGGCTTCCGACCGTAACGTTGGCAATGAACTGTCTATAATGTCTGAAGACCTAAAACGTCTCGGATTTATTTCATATTTCCTGCAATAAAAAATAATTATGTATTAATATCTCATGAATTATTTTAATCGGGAAAAATAAGTTTGATAAACATTATGGTTGCGCGTAAAGCTCATTGTTTGTCGGCAATAGCGCAGCAGCACAGTTCGATGAAATTGGATAAAGCATGGGAACCGAGAACGGAATTCAGCGAGTGTGTCGCGACTCGCGGCGAGGGCTGTTTGCATAGCGCGCTTTATTGGCTGTAACGTGGCTCTATAACTGCCACCGCCGCGCCTGCGCCGGTCAGCTTCTAATGAACACCGACTTGTAAATTTATGAGCTGCATTCCACACGTATCAAGTTCTATTTGTACATTCACACGCCCGTATTATAATTCTAAATAGTACTAAAATTTCAAGCAAATCGATCTCAATTCATCGTCTCAATCTAGCATAGAGACAGAACATCCGGCTGGTATGTAGGTGGCGGTGTCTGCGGTGAATGCTTTATGATCGTATTGTGTCCGAAGCTTTTCAATGATAGCGACTCGCGGAGAGACGGAATCCTCTTAGTTCGCGGTCGACCCGCATACCACCATATCGTTAACCGCTTTCGCTCACCTGTT
This sequence comes from Colias behrii, assembly GCA_029959065.1. Lineage (NCBI taxonomy): Eukaryota > Metazoa > Arthropoda > Insecta > Lepidoptera > Pieridae > Colias > Colias behrii. The sequence continues at coordinate 5,220,804 of JARWMC010000005.1, read as the reverse complement.
CTTTTTAATTTCGAAGCATCCTATAAGCTATTATTATCTCCTACATATTAACCGGATTATTTAGACCTCACGGTTAGTTGACGCACACTGACACACGATCTTATATCGTGCGACTTCCAGTGATGAACCTTCGTTCATTCACAAGTGCTGCATGTTGAAAACCATTATGACTTAACTTTACATCTTAACACTCAAATCTGAACTCTATCCCTATCGATATTCGAAACACATTCGTTTGGGATAGTAAAGTAAACGTTGCCGCTCCGGACGACCCCATCGTTTGAGTTAAGTAAACATCGAGTATTATCTGTCAACGGCCATGCATCGCTGACATGTGGATGTGTGAGTGAGCACAAAATAATCAAGTTATTCATAAAACCATTCATATCGCGAACTTTACATATAAAGGTCGTCATTATCTGAACGCTTATGAGTAATTAATCTAGGTCAGCCAAAATTATTAGATAAAATTCGAACGGAGAAAGAAGCTTTATGTATATTGTGTTTACATAAAATATAAAGTCATTGTTAATAACAATTGACTATAATAATGTTATACTCTCTATATGTTATCAATAGGCAGTCTAAAAACCGAATATGATTAAAATATAAAGTTGATAGTATAACAATGTAGCGGGGACTACCTACGCTCCGTTCCGGGAAGTCAAGCGAAACTCGGCGTGTTTACGATTATAGTTAGCGGATGTGGCGACTGGAATGCAGCATTATTGTACTAGCCAATAAGCACTTCTTTGTGTTCGATCCGCTTTCGAGCTATTAGCTTTGTTAATCTTGACTTTTTATGCTTGTCATAAGTTTCCTGCATTAGTATACATCGATAGGCAGCGATACTGAACACTAAGCTTAACTTAACTATATTGCGTAATAATGTTACATTTATAATATGATAGAATAACATATTACACGAACGGAATGAATTAAGTTTTTAAGATTTGTTATAAACTGTAATTATAACCGATCATATAGTTCCTTGAAAAACAAGACTTCTTGAAGTCATGTACTTAGTTCGTTGCCCTAGACTTGAAGGATTATTTATTGTGTCGTTATAATATGAAATGAATTATAATAAAACGTTTTGTCCACAGAGCTGGGAACTGCTAGTGCTGTCCAAGCTAAAATGGGACGTAGCTGGAGTGACGGCCCATGACTTTCTTCCACTTCTCTTGTCCCGGCTGCCGTTACGTGGCCGTGTGAATACCGAAATGGTTCACAGGCACGCACAAACCTTCATATCGCTAGCAGCGAGAGGTAAGATCTTTTTCTTCCCATAATCTCTATACAAACGAACCTTTCTGCAACTAGATAGAACTGCATAGTTATTAATAATATTTTTATGAGCTCCCATAGATCATAATCCATATTTATGATGCGTGTAGTAACTCCTATTCGTATATAGCCTTGTTTCATATTAATAGCACTAATTAATATTATTCTATATAATGTATTCAATAACAGTTTTCACGCAAGAATTATGTTATTATGTTAATTACATTATAAAATTATATTTTACTTGACGCTAGCAATATCATTGATGAAGTCATAAGGCCTTCGTTTCTCACGTCCCATCGAAGGGTTAAGCCAATCAATACGCTTTGTCTGCGGCGTCAGATTTTAATTAGCATCTCGATTCGCAATAACACGTCATGGCTCAATGTCGCATTCGATCCACCTAGCTCGTCCATCATTGCATGTCACGTGTCACTGAACTTAACACGACCATAACACGACCAATGAATAGAGAACAATCACTATGAAACCGGAATAGTTTTCGGATGCATATTCATGTTCCTTTTACGTCATAAACCGTGCATTCCAAATGATTTACCTATTCAACGACCGGAGGCTCTCACGGTTGGGCCACAAAGTTGCAGTTCACTACAGTATCTACGCTAAGCTATCAGAATTACCGAAAACTAATTGTCTGCTGAATAACGTGCAGTCACGATAAACATAAGCTCAAAAATCAACAATTTACCTAATTTCATCGCATTAACGTAATGTTCCCTTCATTTTGTTTTCAATTGTCTAAATTGGAGTACTTCAACGTTTATTCGTAGTAAAGGCAATTAATTTCTAGATGTTGAGCTGAAATAAGCTATCGAGGTTGCGTGCAAATTTTTGTTAGCTTCTTTAGTGAGGATTGGGTGGATGCTGGGATGTGAATAGGTTTGTTTACAGTGAGGGTTAGAGAGGGCGAGTGTGTGTGGCGGCGGCGCCTCCCACGCCGCTCGCTCGAGCGCATTCCAGCACGCCTCGGGCACCCCCCGCGCCCCGCCGCCCCGCCGATCCCTCATGGGATCATATGTTTTTATGCAACGGTTTTTGTTGTTCGCCGCCGCAGTCGTGTCGTTTTTTTGGTGGAGTTCACGCTCCAGCTCTTTTATTTCACTTGCTCCTCGGGTATCATCTCTCACTTGTCAGACAGCAGATAGTATAATCGCTTACCTACTTTATTTGCGAATCGGGATTAAGCAAGTTTAAGTGCATAAAGCGGTGCATAAATTCCATGAACTACTATAGATAACTAATAGGTATGACAAATACAGATTAGTAGTTATTATCTCAAATTAGGGAAGGGGATCAGTAAACATTATTATGCTGATCTTTAAAGTGAATTTATAAAATTAACATTACATTGTGGTAGTACCAAGTAGTTTTCAGGGTTTACACTGTATTACTGTGTTCACATATAAAGCTGCCTAAGTGACGGCAACTGCCCTGCATGAAGTGGTAGTTACACTTCGCGGTATCGAGCGAACCCGCATTATGTATCATTATTCGAATGGCACAATTTACTCAGAGGAGTCATAACTTGCCGGGATATTAAATTTGTAATGGGTTATTTTAGTACTGACATGTTCAGCGGAGCTTTGTTGAAGATAAATTATACATATATATACGTTTTTATTAAAGTTTATACCGCAGCTGATGTTACAACGATAGACTCGTTAATGCAATAATTGAGCATAGCGAACATTTTTACGCGATCAATTTCGGTTTGGTCTTTGATTGTGTAGATAAGATACCGCATAGATTTCGGAATAAAAACTTCTTTATGAAAGAGGCACTGGTAAATTTTTCGTTACTTATTCGTTTAGTTAGTAGTTACATACTTCCGCGGCCTCGCGAGATCGTTCACCTCGCAAATAGACGTTGAACGCTCGCTACGATGATGTCTGTGGTACCTCCATACATGTTCAACGATAATAATGAGACGATTATGTCATTGGCGACTCATTGGCTATAAATGTAAGTCTGTGACAATACCGAAATTAATGCATCTACAGACGCTCCGATTTGGTTGGTGCCAACCATCCGACCACGACCAAATCGGAAAGTGTAGAGAGCGGTCGGTCCGACATAATTATTATTAATATTGGTTTGACGTGGTCGGATGCGCCGGCGATACCGACCAAACCAACTTCCTATCCGATCCAACCAAATTGGAACGTCTGGAAGCTTTGTTCCGACCAAATCGGCTCATTCCATAGAGTAATATAGGTAATTGGCTCATTCACATTCGCAACGCCGCCGGTGTAGGACGTCAACATGAACGCCGAGGGAGTTACGGTCACCGAACGTGACATATTAATAAAATTGCTGGAACTATATAAAGACTTTCCCTGTTTGTGGGACTTAAGTAACAAAGATTACGCAAATAGAGATGCCAGAAATCAAGCGTATTTTATTATGTTAGAAGTATTAAAAAAAATTGACAGTGCGGCTACATTAAAAACCTTAAAAAATAAGTTGTAAGAGCCGCATATGACTGTAATTTTCTCTATTTCTATAGTAGAATTTAGCCCATTCTCTTCGTACTATGGTCAACTGACATATTACTCTATGGTCAACTGACAGCTGGAAGGCCAACCGTCGGACAATCTGTAGCAATGTTGGAATGGTTGCCTTGTCGGTTCCGATATGGTTGGCACCAACCAAATCGGAGCGTCTGTAGATGCTATTACACACCTCACAATTACATATTTACTTCTTGTATGACGATGAAAAGTCAATGATGTCAAACAAAATGTATATTAGTAAGGTTGAGAGGCCGAAATTCCTCTGCTACGCATCGCTTTCCGCTGGTCGTGGGACCGGTCGCCGTCGGTCGAGGCGGTAGGGCTTCAATGTTTGATTAACATCAGATTATGCAAACGAGTGAGCGGCCGCTCTCGTTGTTTCATATCTTCGTTTTTGTTCCTTCCCTCAGCCCAGACCCTTTATCTCGGGTATGCCGCCATGCAAATTAAAAAAAACCTTTAAATAAAGCTGAAAGAGTGTTCGGTATCCATACGTTGTTCAATATAATGGAATATACTTAATAATGAATGGAGAGCTCTTGGATGCTCTGTTCACATCGTCAACGTTCCCATACTTTTCAGTATTTGAGATTGCGAGCTTCTTCAATGCCAACAGTTGTTTTAGTTTTTTATCGATATATTTATTAATCCTGGACCCTGGTGCACATTCAACAGTTGTGTACGAGTATTTCATTAATTGTAAAGGTCAAATGAATTTTCCTCGTGTATTATCAAATTATAATGTCGACCGGGAAACGATAATTTATTCGAAACGGAATAAGGATCATTAATTAGCGTAGCATCAACATTATAAATTATGTCTGGGACCCTGATAGGTAGGATTAGGTAGGTACCTAACCACTTTATTTAAGTAGTTACATGACATTTTTAAATAACCTTCCGCAAAACGGAGGCTTCAGGTATTCATCGAATACATTTTTCCTTGTTTGCCCAAAAAATGACGTGTCACGGTGTGTTTACGTGTAATTTTTTTTTGTAGATTAGATTAAGGTAAAACTACCTATTTAAGAACCAAGAAATAACGTTTTCTTACGTTTAATTTGAAACCAATTACAGCATTTTACGAATACAGCTTGATCAATTCAATCAGACTTGTCCAGGCCTGAATTGGTCGATAGTAGGTTCCTTTTTAGGCTATCTTATAGGTATAATAATGTTATGCCAGAGCGAGCTCGTGAGAAATATTCCGGTGAATCGGGCGCGCAGGCGCAGCGAAGGAATGCGGCCGTGAGGGCGGATGCCGGCTCCTTTGAGGCTATACTCTCCAGACAGGGACCAACAACCTGCGGGAAGGAGAAAGGCACATTTCATTACCCGATACTCCTTTACTCCTCGCGGCACACCGCTAATGTGTTGACATTGTCTAAACTTTCCACGTACTTTTCTACAGCATAAGCGAAATATTTTCATGACACTCGGTTGACGCTCGTTAAACATAATAACTTTGTTTCACATCCGCTTTTATACGTACCTATGCACTTACCGTGTAAGCATACTGACCCGGTTTCCAACTGATATCGCTCGGCAAAACGTTCGTTTGTTATTTAAATCATAGGCAATAACTTGCGGGAATTATAGGTATAGCATTATTGAGGGCAAATTTAATAGGAAGTAGGTACATTGTTGACTATGTTGAGTCGAGAGCGATAATTGAAAACAATATTCCTTGTTACAGATTACGAGTTCACTTTGTACTCCGCGAGCACACTCGCTTCGAGCAGCATTGCAGCCGCTCTGCGGGGTCTCGGCGTAGATGGACATCTTCCGCGCTTACACGATTTAACTGGCATCGATTTGGTAAGTATCTTTTTATTAATTTAATGTTTATATTTTTATTTTTTAAAGCCACTGAACTAGCCGTATCTTTTATCAACAGGACTGCCTCCAAACGTGCTTGGAGCAGATCGAGGAGATGGTGCAAGGGCTGATCGATGTGATCGCAGTCCCAAACGGACAAGCCCGGGAGGCGGCAGGGTGGACGCCTCCCCCCAACAATGACAAGGCCCACAACAACGCCGCCACTCCCACCGATGTCAGAGACGTACACTTTTAACCCTCAGAAGAAAGAATCCGGTTAAGGGAGCCCGAGGGCCGTTGCTTTAATTTCGGTGCATTAGTACGAAAATACTATAAACTAGAACATTTTTACGGTGCATCCGTGATCAAGGACTGATACCAAGACTGACAATTGCATATTGTGTCTAACATAGGTACCTTCTTATTGCATGAATAGTCTAGGAAGATAATGTTGATAGATGTTATAACGGTGAGCCATTCGCGCTACTTGTATATTAGCCTCTAGTCTTAAAATATTTCTTACAACACGACGGAGGCATTGCACTGAACCAACTATTATCTTAGGAAATGCGATAACACCTTTCATTTCTAGTTGATAATGTCTTGAAATTACGATCTACCTCTTTATTTATAAGAAAGAATTTTCATTATCGCCAACACGACACAAGTTCGACACAAGTTCGATACTATAAAAAAATAGCTGTAACATATTAAGACTAAGCTATATGTTGTATTCGGGACCAAAGTTATATATTTTTTTCTCCGTAAAATAAATATTACAGCCATTATTTATAGGATTTACTTGTCAGAAAATCATATTATTAATATCGCGAAAAAATAACTATTACTCATGGACATTATCTGGTGATGTTGATGTATCCAAACTTTTCGCTTATATTCAGATTATATTATAGATTTTAAAATAAAAATTCATACCTACTTTACATATAGTACCTTTCGGTAATGCCGGTTTTTTATTTACTGAATATTATATTCATCAGATTCAAGGTATATCGGGGGAAGGCAATAAATTACGCTTTTAATTTGTAAAATATTAATCTACCATAATCTATATCAGCAACAGAAAAATGGCATTACCAGCAACTTGCTTATATTTTTGTATACATTTATATCACAGTAGGCAAATAAATAGAAGCGAATGTCTAAAAGTTACGTAACTTAAAAAATAAATGATAAAAAGATGAAAGAATTCTCGTTTCTTTTGACTTTGTACCAACAATTAGTATATAAGTGCCTAACATTTAATGTGATAGTTTAATGTAGCTGATTAAACTTGATTTCATAGTCACTTCCAGTCATAATATGTTAAATTAGGAGTACTATGTTATTTCGTAAGATTGTTATAAGCAAAATCTGGAAAGAAGAAACATGTGATTGATTTTATATTATATTTAGAAGTTAGAAATTAATTTCCATATAATTGTTCCTAAAAACGATTTGACCTTTGGATATAAGTAAAATGCAATAGTCTAGAATTACAATTTCGTACTTAAAGTTTCTACGTAATGTTATAGAAAATATAAGTAAAAGTTTACTTTAAAAATGTGATATAGTTTCCACAGATATTATTTTAGTTATTTTTATGTTTATACTGTAAGTACGGGTGGCGTAGTTAGACAAGGCTAAAGTTAGTTTATCTATAGATCTACTAGATTTATTTCTTATAAGTAATTATATAAAACGTTCAGTGCATTTAAGATTAAAACATATTATTATTAGTCCAACGTCTTCCATATAAAATATAAGCTTCAGATGTGCTCCCCTAAGTGCCTTATCGGAACACGAAATATATTTGTTATATATTTATCCTATATGCTAATTAGTAATTATATACTTTCATTAAGGAATATCCATGTGTAAATAACATTATTTAAATGTACATATAAAGTATGTTATGCTATAAGCATTGGTGCCATAAGTAAATGACTATAAAGCTATTTCGGTTAATCAATATTAATGACATGTAGGTATATTCCATTCTAATGAATCCGCAATTGTTTGGTGGATTCGTGAACGGGCGAAAGAGTTAATGTGTAAATATGTCGGTTGTGGTATTTACATAATTATAGCGTGTATCAGAAAACTATCTTTTATATTATGTTATTGTATGTAAAACTATGTGGGAAAGAATACGCGTTACATAATAGTTTATTTAATGCTTTTGGCTTTGGACTGGCTTTTGACATAGATTAGAATAAGATTGTTATGAAATAGAATATTTTGTAAGTTTGCTGAATGCTAAGATATTTTTGAAATTGTATATAAAACGTAGGAAAATAAGGCCTCCTCACAGACGTGATCTTAATATTTCTATGGCACATTTGGTGTAAGTTTTTTAATAAACATCTAAATTCTAAAGATTATAATCTTTACGCGATTTTATGTGACTTAGCGTTATTTGATTTTTATATGTGATTATTACTTTTAAGTTACATTGTAATGAATGATCGTTGACTTTATGACGTAGATATTTGAAAATCTGCAATAAAAATGTTCAAAATTATTATGTTGTTTACATTCCTCCTAATACCCAGTCCCTTGTATACCAATAAAGTACATAGAAAATAATCCGCAGTAACACGAAACATATTTTTTAAAAGTAATATTAGTGTAGATATTAATCCTTAGGAAGATTAACATTCATCAGATAACCAGATGAGAGCTACTCTTAGTTTTTTAGTATATCTGACTTATAAAAACACCTTTTTTAGGGTTCCGAACCTCAAAAGTTAAAAACGGAACCCTATATAGGATCACTTTGTTGTCCGTCTGTTTGTCTTGTCTGTCAACACCCTTTTTCTCAGGAACGCGTGGAGGTATCAAGCTAAAATTTATATCGAATACTCCTGTCTGCGGTCCCTTAATGCTGTGAAATTAAACGTATTTAAGTCAACGTAATCAAAAGATACAGCCGTAAATGCTGAAATTTTTCGCAAATTTCGACATTCGCAAGGAAATCAAAACCTACAGGGTAGTTCCTGTGTACACAGTCTGAAATTTGGTACAATGTAACGTCTTATAACACTGATATAGGAATAATTGCGAAAAACTTGAAATTTTAATTAGATTATATAAAAAAAAATTTTTTTTAAATTTGAAACTTTTTACTGATGGACGCTTTCATGTATTAAATTTATATTCACACAAAAAACTCAGGTCTATAATACCTTTAAGCTGTAATAAAATCAAACTTCTATGTCAACGCAATCAGAAGATACAGCCGAATGCTGAAAATTTTCGCAAATTTCGACATTCGCAAGGAAATCAAAACTCAAAACCTACGGGGCACTTCCCGTGAACTCAGAATCTTGAAATTCGATATGATGCAACATCTTATAGCATAGATACAGGAATAATTGCAAAAATAATGTTAAATAATTGCAAAAACATCTTATAAAAAAATCTTTAATAATTTTAAAGTGTTCTGTCTGTCAACTCTCACTCACTCTTTTTTTTCAGGAACGCGTGGCTTGGCGTGGAGTTATCAAGCTGAAATCAAGGCTGAAATTTATATCGAATACTGAAGTCTACGTTCCTTTGTTCCTTTGAAGCCGTTAAAAAATCAAACTTATAAGCCAACGCAATCAAAAGATAGGTACAGCCGTTTATACTGCAATTTATCGCAAATTTCGATATTCGCAAGGGAATCAAAACCTACACTACACTGTACTTCCCGTGAACAGAGCCTTGAAATTTGGTTAAAAGCAAGGTCTTGCAATGTAGCACAGATTAAAAGAAAAATTGCTAAAACATACATTTTAGAGTTACAACATAATAAAACGTTGTTCGGAGCCATCGGTGCGCGAGTCCGACTCGCACTTGGCTGATTTTTTTTTTATATCTTGTCGAAGTGTTCATGGAAATTTTTAATTATGTTTTTTTCAAGAGTAGTATAAGCAAATATTTTTCGTAATAGATGTCTTGAAAGGTTTACCTTCCAGATACAGTCTTGATTATACTATTGATACCTTGCTTGGCAGATATCCAATATCCATGCACAAATCATTAGGTAATCCGGTAGGTATTTTGGCACTTTAAAAATATAACCAATAAGTGGGCACGTCCATTTAGACAGAAATAAAAAACTAATTTCAATCAATTAGCATTTAATGATAAACTATACAATTTCATATACAAATGCTGCAAATCACCTTGAATTAAATTATTTTACATAATAATATTATATACATGGAAGCATTAAATTTATATTTAACAAATAATACAGGTTAATAGCATCTAACTCCAATACAATAGAAATTAAAGGCACCATTATTTTTTGCACTAATCATTTTGGTCGAATTACAGTAACATACAATATTATGGTAGGATTATATCATGGTTTACAATCACGGTGGTATATATTTTATTCTAAGATTTTCTTGAAATATTTTTTTACAGTTCGATCGTTCGTTATAATAAGCGATTGCGTTTCGTTTCGTAAAATGTGTTTACACAATACAAAATATCGAAGAATTATTGATAGGCAAATTACAGGATTACAATATAGATTAAAAATGAAACGAGAGGAATTCAAAATAATACCAACATTAGTTGATCGAGTTAGATAGATAGAACTAAAATAAGAGGAAATGTAGAAAGTACGGAGTGTGTCAGTTACAAATGAAAACTGAAATATAGTATTGTATTTAATATTATTTGTGAATATCTTGCTAATTGATTATACGGAAACTACATCTAAAACAACACTATTAATTATTATTACACATATTAAGTTTCGTTTTTCGCTGACAAGCGCATGTGCACAATTTACAGTTATTTGTTGCCACAAACATTATCGAATTGTGCTTAGTGCAGTGGTGGCGTAAATGCAGGACTACTTTACTAGCACATAACGAAAGAAATATAACATTGACAGTGGAATATAAACAAAGCTAAGACTAAAAACATATCTTTAGAATTGCTATCGAAACAAAATTATAGTTTTAAAATTCGGCTTACACAATACACATGTTTAAGGTTGTAAGTTGTAACATTATCAACGATAATCCCAGACATAATTTAATAAAATTTTTATTCAACAATGAACCATTTGGTGTATAATATTAATAACTAAAGACTACATAACTTTTACATACAATATACAAATTACATATGGACAACTTTCGGAGTGCTCTTCCCTCGAAGCCAATTAAGTAGAACGGTAGGAGTGCTTTGTGAATCCCGAGCTGAAAAAGAAAACATCACAATTATAATAATGTTAGAAATGTAAAGGTGCTGGCTGTTAAATGTTTGTATGTAATAACAATGTACTGCAATTCTACACAACTACCTAATTGATGCAATCAATTATAAATAAATTGCATCCAGTCACAAAGACTATTCACAAAGTGAGGGTAGTTGCCTCGAAAATTGATATAAATCAGGGGTTCCCAACCTTTTTTTGTCTACTGCCCACTTTAAGAATAAATTATTTTTTAACGCCCCCCTTTTTAAACATACTTAAAAAACGCTAAGTACTTATAACTGATTATTGAAACGCAACTTTATAGTAGAGTATCTTTTATTGAAAATAAAACAAACATAATCAATTCTTATATAAAAACTAATGTGAAGGTTGAATCTGATGCTGTTCAATAAGTTTGTTGATATCAGGTTCCAATTTACTCAAAAACAGCCGCAAGTCGCCACGTTCGGTAACACGCAAACGATTTCTCTTTTTAGTAAGCAGCGTTGCCACAGCACTAAATCCACGTTCACACAAATATGACGATGGGAATGCTATCAAGAATCGTTGAACAATTGACCACAATCCAGGGTACAATTGTGGGATCGGTTTTTGTAGCCAAAATTCTTGATATCCATTTTTAAACTTGATTTTTGTTTCTTCGTTTGTTGTCAATTCTATAAGTTCTTCTTCCAGCTGAGGTGACATTGCTGTGTTGACATTTGAAAACGGATCCAACACCCAGTCTGGTATTTCCAAGTTTAAAATGTCCTGGTATCGTTCGGTGAAGTCAATGTGGAGGTTTTCCAAATGTTGGCAGTAGGCAAACAAGTCGTCGTTACTGCAAAATACTGATAAATTCGGAAAATTGTGAAACTCACGTCTGCCCATATTCTTTTTGTGCAGAAGCAGTTTGGCTGCGAAAGCAGCAACGACATTTTTTGTTTTAATTAAATTTAGTTCATCGCCTTGCAGTTGGAGGTTCATGTCGTTGAACAGTTTATACAGGTCTGTCATGTAAGCTATATCATTCTTTGATGTTATGAGATTGTTGCGCAGTTCTGTATCTTTAGTTTCCAAGAACTCTATCACAGAGTCAAACAGGTTGTAAAATCGAATCAGACAATTGCCTCTTGACAGCCAACGAACTTCAGTATGAAGCAACAAACGGTTGAAATCTTCGTCATTAGTAGCACAAAGCTGATGAAATAATCTATCATTCAAAGAGCTGCTACGGATTTTATTGACTGCTTTGATGACATATTGCAGTGATTGAAATAGTCGTTCACTTAAGTTTCTAGCAACCAAATGTTGTCTATGAATAACGCAATGTATAGCAAGGACATCTGGAATTTTATTTATGCCTTTATGGCGCCCTGTCATAGCCGGAGCGCCATCCGTAGCAACTGATATAATATTTTTCAAAGGAATCTCTTTCTCTTCACAAAACTTTTCCAATGTATTGAATATGGTTTCGCCTTTTGTATCTGTCTCCAAATTTCTGGCAAACAATAGTTCTTCACGTATTTTCTCATCTTTAATAAACCTCCCGTAAGATAGCAACAACGCTTCATTAGTTGGTAAAGTGGACTCATCGAGCTGAATTGAGAATTGACTAGTCCTCAGATGATTGCACAATGATTCTTCAATGTTTTCAGCCATTTCATCAATTCGTCTTTGCACAGAATTATTACTCAAAGGAATTTTTCGGATAATATCTGCGGCCGGTTTATGAAGCACAGTAGTTATTACTTCCTTTATTGCTGGCAAAATTAACTCTTCTCCGATGTTGTGTGGTTTGCCTTTTTGAGCAATTAACAAAGAGATATTGTACGAAGCTCGAAGTCCGTCGTCATCTTGCTTAGCAGCCGCCGAAAATAGTTTTGATACACTTGGCTGAGTATTATGCTTCTTCTCTAGGTCTTGAAAATATGCTACATTCTTGTCTTTCTTATCTGGATGCATTTTATTCAAATGATCTTGCAGTCTTGAAGGCTTCATTGCTTCGTTCGAAAATGTTTTTAGACATAGAAGACACAAAGGCGACGACGGGTTTGTGGGATTTTCAATAAATCCGAATTTAATATATTCCGCAGAGTATTGCCGTCTCTTCTTTTTTACTTCCGACATTGTTTTGTTTTGAGAAATACGTAAGTGTTGAAATCAAGTACTGCTTATCTATTATGCGCGAAACCGCAAATGAAAATAAAATAAATTTACGTCGTTTATATAGGATTGCATAAGCAGCACGCACCAACAGGAATAAGACATCAAACGTGCATAAACTCGTTTATCTCATTCGACGCCCAATCGTACTCGACAAGCAAGAACAAGTATTATAGAACCAGCCGATTGATACAGGAATGTACAAATCGGATTATTTAACAAAAACTTGTTAAAACATGATTGCCCGCGGTCTATTATATCGAACCGATTTTGAGCTATATCTTAATTAATATTAGTTGATGTTCACAAGATGTCGACTCTCGAAGTCGAGAGCTCAGTCGGTTTCTAAGAGTCTTCCTAGCTAGGTAGATGAAATTATAAATCGACCCCAAAGCCCTACACAACGCCCCCTTTTTTTTCTGGGTCTCTTACCGCCCCCCTTTAGGCCTGCAGCGCCCACAAGGGGGCGTTATCGCCCACGTTGGGAAAGACTGATATAAATCGATATAAAAATTGACACAGAAAATTTTGTGAAAAAAATTTATTTCCATTGTGAAAAACTTATTACTCAGTATTTATGTGTACTGTCTGCCACATTCTGGTAATGTGGTAATGTTTTTTTACTATCAGAAGTGTAAAAAAAAGTAATATTTTGAAAATGTTCACTGCGTGTCTCGTAACCCATAGAACAACGAAAATCCCAAGCAAATTACAAAGCGTATGCAATTGTAATCGATAGAACTATAAAAATCCTCGACTCACATAGCGTATGGTGCGCCTGGTTGAGCTGCTCCACGGCCTCTGGCGGCAGGTTGGCCACGTCCCGGCTCAGCAGGCGCATGCCGAGCTGCCGCTGCTCGCTCTCGTGCCGCAGCCGCACGTCGCGGCTGTGCTTCACGCTGCGCAGCTCTGATAGCCTGGTACCGTGGGACGACGTAAAAATAAATAAATAAATAAATATTTCAGGACAATTTTCACACACGGCACGATCTGATCCCATAATTTATGTAATAAATTGTAATAAATAATGCTTTCGCTTGTGTTATGGAATCCAGATGGCTGATAAACATACATATATAATTTTAAAATAAATACTTATATGTATAGATAATTAACACCCAGACCCAGAGCAAACATCTATGTTCATCACACAAATATTTGCCCCGGGTGGGAATCGAACCCACGACCTCTGGCTTGGAAGGCAGGGCCACTACCAACCAAGCCAACCGGTCAGTCAAGTTTAGTACACTAATATTATGGACGGCCGTACACGGACCGCTTCAAGCAGTTGAGACCGACGGCTTGAAGCCGCGACCGCGCGGTGAACTATGGACATTCATTCACTGCCGTACACGGACTGCTCGAGCAGTCACGACCGCTTCGAGCCGTCAACTGTGCGGTTTGTAACGACAGCTTGAGCAGTCAACGACCGACCGTTCGAGCAGTCCGTGTACGTCGCTCAGCCGTTAACTCGTCGCTCGAGAGTTAGAGCCTTTGATTGACCGGTTGGCTTAGTTGGTACCAGAGGTAGCCAGAGGTCGTGGGTTCGATTCCCACCCGGGGCAAATATTTGTGTGATGAACATAGATGTTTGCTCTGTGTCTACAAATTAAATATGGAAACCCACTTTTGTCTAGCTACTTTTGGATGGACAACGGGCTCTCTGTCTAGTAGTGGTAGTACTTGTAGGAGATTAGAAATACTTTATAAATGAATTGATGTAAATTAATAGTATACTATACATTAAGAATAAAGTTAAAAGAATAAAGGAAAAAAAGATTTCTTAACAACTTCCCTGTCCCCATACAACTCATTATGACGATGCCTCACGTCCACTGTTTTTTTTTTAATTTTAGGACAAACAACATTAATTAATACCGCAATAATAAGTTATGTAAATTATTTTTATTGAAATTATCTCATTTCGGGTAATTTTATACGTTCAATGAGTCATAGGTGAACACACACACACAGTACGAAGTATATATATTTCCATGACACAGATTTTGAGTGACAATTACGATTTGCTATCCGTCAAATGTCAATCAACTGTCGTAAAATCAATCAGGTAAAAGCGTGCGAGCGGTTTCTTCTTCAGCCGGAGGAGACCAAAGTAGAAAAATATATCACTAAAAAAAATAAGAGAAATAGATAGCTATTTAAGGTTATAATCCATATTTTATATATATATGTACGAAAAAGATGCACTGGGTGCTATATCAAATTGGAAAATCAAGGTTTATTGGCTAGAAGAGCTAAACAAGTACACACTGAGTGTAGAAGGTGTGACAAGGCGAATATTCTGTTTAGAATGTTTTAATGAGAAACATGCTTGATTTTATATTATTTCTTTTTTTTATCTACTCCCATGTTTATAAACCCTGATGTTTCATACTATTTCGTAATATTTTCTTTAAATAAAAGCCTTTGATTAAATACTTATTTGAGTTTTATTTAAGTATTGCAAATTTCTTGTAATAACATAAGAACTATAGAAGAATTGCGAAATTTTCTTTTATTACCTTAAACGTTAGGTTTTTTGCTATACGTCCACGTATGAATTAAAAAAATATCACGCCACGTTCATACCCAAAAATATGCCTAAAAGTGAATATAGAAATGAGTCACCTGTGACTCGTGAACTTATCCCAATTTGTTCGTGTGAGTCATATTTGACTCGTTGGACAGGGAAGTTGTTAAGTTTAGATTATGAATAAAATTTACCTTGTACGAAGTTTCATAGATAAATATAATTTATTTAAAGATGAAGTCAATTTAAACTATTTGCATTTATAAAAAAATGAAAAGAAATTAACTCACTTAGCTTGTAGTTTAGGTTTTTCTCCATCCATTTCGCTTATGCTGCTACTTCTCGACGAATGTGCACGGTGAGTATCCACAAAGTGGGATTCCTTTTCTATACTGAAGCTTGGAAGCTCGGATACTGTGTCTTGACTTGAGCTAGTAGATACGTCGAGCCCAACAGACCCGTATCGCGCCTTCAACTCTTCATAAGAACGTAAACTATCTGACAGTCGAAGTTGTAGAGTATCCCTCTCTTCTAACAATTGTGTCAATTCCATGGTAAGTTCCTCGCAACGAACGTCCCTTTGATGAAGCATGTATAACGCCAAATCTAATTCAGCTCTAGGGACGGCGTCGAGCAATTCTTTATTAAGTGTACTTTCTGACACATTACCGGTATGTTCTTTAGTACCAGAAGCGAATGTAACGTGCTTCTCAATTTTGTTACTGGCTGATCTCAAAGCGTTCTTCATACTCTCAATTTCATCTTTTAAAGTTACTATCTCTATTTCTTGGCTTTCTAAAACTAATTGTGTTTCAGCTGCTTTATTTGCATATTCTTCTAAAATTTTATTCAAATCATTTATTTGCTTGTTAAGATTGGTGCATTCCACGATTTTCGCATTTAATGCTTCCGCTATCATTCCTTTTTCTTCTTCTAATCCTTGGCGCATCTTTTCATAGTGTTCATCATTTTCATGCATTTTCAACCTTAGTACTGCTAATTCGGACTCTTTTTCATAAGTTAAATCTTCAACTTTCTTTTCATATTCTATTAATTGTTTCCTAACATTTTCAAATTCCGTGTTTCTATCTGAGAGCGTAATTGTATAGTCATGCGTTTTCTGGAATATTTCACTTTCTTTTTGTTTAATTTGTTTATTTAAATCAGATATTTTTGACTCATATTCTCTATTAATTTCATCAATGCGTTGGTTCAAACTGTCATTAACAGTTTTCGTGGCGACTAGTTCAAGATTCAATGCATCAGTAGATTCCTGCTGCTCGGATCGCTTTTGAATTTCACCTCTTAATGCCTTAATGGTTTTTTCATATTCTTCCTGTTGAACAAGAATTTTATTCTCATTCATTAATTTTTCATCCTCCATCTCTGACCGTAACATTTCAAGTTGATGCATGACATCTGTATATTTATTATGCAGTGAATTGAGTTGATCTTCCTTCTCCTGTAATTTATTTTGTAAAGATGACACTTGCTCAATAATTACAATTTTATTAGTTTCCTCTTGGGTAGATGATTGCATATTATCAAGAAGTTGTTGATATTTACTCTCTGAAGCATTTAACTGTGATCTTAGATCTTGTTCAATTTGTTGGAAATCATTTTCTCTTTGCGTTAAATGTTGTTTCCATAATTCAGCGATTTCAAAGCCACGCTGGTCCATGGCGCTTGATATTGACGACCTTAACTCAGTAACTGTTGACAATAATTCATCATTTTCTGAATTTAATTGTTGTAATTTTGATTCAAGCTCATTTATTTTCTCCTGTGCTTTTTCCGCATTCTGCAGAAGCGTTCTGTTTTCAAGTTCTAAATCTTGCATTATTTTACTAACGTTATCAACCTTTTGTTTTAAAATCTCACATTCAGACTGAACTTTTTCATAACTTTCTGTTAATGATTTCATATCTTCAATCTGAGCCGCGGCAAGTTGGCTTTGTTGTAATTGCATGTTTACATTTTCAAGATCAGATTTAAGTATTTGAATTTGATTAATAGCATCATCTCTTTCAACTCGAAGTAATTGCATTTTGTCTAATAAAGCTGAATTTTCCTCAAATAACTCTTTGCTCTTATTTTCTAGTGATTTGTATTTTAAATTTTCTTGTCTACTTTTTTCTGTTAATTCATTATTTTGTAATTCTAAGGCCGATAGTCCTGTTTGCAGTTCTGAACAATTGGTGCTTAATTCTTTATTTTTTAATTTCAAATCTTCTATTTCAGCCTTATTTACTTCATTGACTGCTAAGGACATACATTTTTCATTTAGATTTGCTACTTCACTCTTTAATGTTAAGATTTCTTCTGTGAGTTCTTTGTTTGTTTGCGATATATTATCAACTATAGACTGCAATTCTTCATTTTCTTTTTCAAGTTTTGTAATTTCTTCTTCAAACTGAGTTTCATTTTTAGTTAACACTGTTGATGGTGGAGTCACAATATTATCCTGGCTTTCGACACATTGTTGTTGAGAGGATAATTTATCATTTGCTTGTTTAAAATTGTATTTCCACAGTTCTACTTCGTTGTCCATTTTTTCTTTCATTTCTATTAACCTTTCATTTGCATTTTTAAAAACTTCATTCTGTTTGGTTAGAACTTCTTTTTCTTTTTTCTCCTTACATAGAGCGTCGTTGAGCTCTTGAACTTTTTTCTCTAGAATATTCATGTTATTAGCTAATTCACTTTCGATAGCCATATCTAATAATGACGAATTTGATATTTGCTTAGACAATTTTAATTCGTTGGCTAGCATATCGTTAGCAGCCTTAAGTTCTTTTAATTTTTTAATAGCTTTTAATAATTTCGCATTTAATGCATCTAATTCTTTCTTTAATCGTTCGTTTGTCTCTTTTAAGCTTTGTATTTCCTGATTTAGTTTTGAAGTTCCAGGTGTGACATCGTAGGAATCGGCATTTTCTTCCAACCCCCAACCTTCTTCTGAATTGAATGGATCTTCATCTTTAATTTCATCATCTTTTTGGAAACACACATACGTTTTTTTAGGTACAATAAGAGGTTCTATGGATCCTTCCGAAAATTGTGTAATATTTGATGGCTTTTCGCTATGTTTCAATTCTTTTTTAACAATTATTTCTGCTTGTTTATTGGATATATCAGCATCTGAAAGTATTTGCGTTTGTAAGGAGGATATATCTGTAGCCGATTTTTGTTCATCGCTCATTTCTTCTATAGTAGAAGAAATAGTCATTCCTTCTGTTTTTGGTATGTTCATCTCAAATACAACTTTTTTCTTTTCCATTAATTGTTTAATCTGATCTTCCTTCTGGTATAATAAGTTAGCGAGTTCCTGATTATCACATTTTAATTTTGCATTTTCTGTCGTTAATTCATCAAGAGGGTATGAAGATTGTGCAAGTTTTGATGATAACTCCGTAATTTTTTGTTCTAATGAACATTTTAGGGTATTATGTTGTGCTTGTAAATTCTGTAATTTATTTTGGTATTCGGTTAATTGTGCATTTTTGTTATTTAAAGCAGCATTTAACTTATTGATTTCCGCTACATATTGCTCTGTATAATCTGGCATAGCAGGATTCTCTGTTTTGGATGTTTCAGCAAGCTTGATATTTTGAGAAGTTAATTCTTCCAAGTTGATATGAAGGTTTGTTATTGTTGTTTTATAGCCTTGGTTTTCATATTCTAGTCTGGATAGATGCTCATTCAACTTTTCAAGTTTCTCACTAAGCAATTTCTTTTCTTTAATAGCCTCTTCAATTTGAGTATTAAATTCAGTTTCAATTTCATCAATTTCAACTTTTCTTTGTGCTAGAAGACTATTATGTTCATTAGTTATTTTTTTCAGGTTATTTTCAAGGCTCTCAATTTTTGCATTATAAGACATATTTTCAGTTTCCAAAATTTCAGTTTTTGCCGCTTTGCTCTCAATGGCTTTGCAATGAACTTGTAAGTCTGAATATGATTTTTGTATGTTCTGTAGCTCTTCATTGAGATATTGAACTTTATACTGTAACTCTTTGTTATCGTTTTCTATTTCATGGACTTGTTTCTCAAGAACCCTATCATGATCCATCAACACAGCTAAACGGGTTATTAGCTCATCCTCCTGAGTTGTATATTCAGAATATGATTTTCGCTTTTCTTGTAATTGTGTACCAAGCTGATCAGCTTTTCTTTCTAGTGATTGACGTCTATTTTCCATTTCAGAAATACTTTCTTCAAGTCTACAAATACGATTTTTGTACTTTTCCATTTCAATCTGTAAGTTTTCAATATACATGTCTCGTTCTTGAATTTTAGCTTCGTGTCCAAATTGCATCTGATTGAAACTTTGTTCCCCATTTTGTAATTGATTCATCAAATCAGAAATTTGTGATTGTTTTTGGTTTATATCTGCTTCTAAACAAGAAATCTTTGTCAAAAGATTGGTATTATTCTTTTGTTCCAATTCGTATTCAACCAATTTATTATTTAAGCTTTCTAAATTAGATTTAACATTAGCATTTTCTTCATTAGCTATATACAAGTCTTTATTTAAGAAATCTATTCTCTCATTTAACTTTATTATTTCATTTTGAGCTTCTTCATATCTATATTGTAAGGATGTAATTTCACTTTGAATCTCCTGATTTTTCTTTTCAAGTAGATTTTTCTCTGCTTGACGGCTATTAAGTTCCTCGTTAGCATATTTAATTTTTTCCTGTAATGCAGGTATGGTTTCAACTTGTATCATTGCTTGTTCATATTGTTCCATTTTTATTTCATACTGCTTCTGTAATTCACTAAATTGATGTTCTAACTCAGTGTACATTGAGGATTTTTTCTTAATACTCAGAACAAACTTTTTCAATTTCTCCATCAATTCTTTGTTTTTACTTTCTAATGCTGTAAACTGATCACTTTGAGAACTTTGGTCTAGATTTATGGAATCAAGCTTTTGTTTGACTTGTTCATATTGCTTAGAAGTTTCTTCTATGGCGAGGTCTTTTTGTTGTATTGCGGTTCTTAATTTTTCATTTTCAATTGATTCTTTTCTTAATTGTAATTTAATTTCGTGTATTTCTTCATCACGTTCTTTAGATTGTGTCATAATTTCTAAATATTCTGCTTTTTGTTTTTGTTGTTGCAATTGTAACTCATCTAGTAATTTTTGTTTTTCATTTAAGGTCTGTTTTAAGATTGTCAGGTCAGTTTCCAGTATATTGTTCTTATTTTCTAATTTAGATTTTAAGGATGATAACTGGGCTTTTTCCTCTTCAAACGTTCTAAGTTTTTCTTCGCAATCAGCAAGTGCATTTTGATAAAGAGCTATTTGTTTATTTAAAGATTTTATCAATTCACTGTTTTGATCTTTAGCTTTTTCGTCTTCTAAGCTTTCTATTCTAGATTTTAATTTCTGAGATAAGTCATTTAATTTGGTGATTTGATTTATATATTCATTGATTTCTTTGTCTTTTTGCTGCAAGGAATTACCATAATTAAATACCTGCTTTTCATATTCTCTTAACATTTGTTCCAGATTTTGAATATTTGCATCGCGACTTGTAATGGCAGCGCTATATTCTCTCTGAATTTTTTGTATTTCTTGATGCAAGGACTCAATTGTATCTTTAAGTTGCAATTGTTGTTGTTCAGATGCATCATTTGTCACAGTATCCAGTTCTAACTTAAGGTTTTTGTTTTCTTCGGTCAATTGCTTTATTTTGTTTTCATAATCCATATTACTTTTCAATAAATCTGAATGCTTCTGGTGTTGTTCCTCAAGGGAGAGAATTTTCATTTGACAATCTGCTATTTCATCTTCTCTTTCTTTAATTACGTTCTTCAATTTTAATATTTCTTTAGTTAACTGTTTCACAGATTTTGTACCTTTTCCTCCTTTGTCACTAGCTGCCTTGTCATCGTGATGAATTTCAGCCAGAGGGCTATCAACAGAATCTTCAGTTGTCAAAGGTTTTGTAGTTTCGGCTGTTTCTTTAATTATTTCAATTCTTTCGCGCTTTAATTCTTCAATTTGGGAATTCAATTCCTCATTTAGCGTTTTAATTTCAGATTTTTCATTGTTTAAAATTGAAATGGTTTGTTTTAATTCTTGACATTCAAATTCGAAATCCTCTATTTGTTTGTGTAATGAGTTATTTTCTGTACAAATTGAATTCATTTTTTCCATGACTTCCTGTCTCTCTTGAGTAAATAATTCAATTTTATTTTTTAATTCGGCACTTTCTTGAAGAACACTATCAATAGTTATGTTTTGTCTAGAACTCAAGTCATCTTGGCTCTCAGAATTATTATCATCCAATTTGTCTCTATCAATTCCCTTATTATATTCTTCTATTTCTAACTTCTCTTGAGTTGTAAGAGAGTCAACTATTTCTATCGATTCTGCCGAACTGACTTTTTCAGTACTAAGTTTTTCTAGTTTATCAGTTAATTCCATGTTCTCCTGTATGTAATTTTCTAATTTTTGCAATAATTCTTCTTTTTCACTTTGTAGCAATTTGATATTTCCTTCTAGCTGTTCTTTATCCAGTTTTATATTTTCTATTACCAATTCTAGCTCTTTTTTATTGGCAGTAAGTTCATCGATTTGTTCTTCTAATTGTACTGATTTAATTTCTGAACAAACTTGCTCATTTTGAAGTTGTGATATATCTGCTAATTTATCTTCCATTTCTGCGTTCTTTTGTTGCAATAGATGCAATTCTGAAAAGTAAGATTAAGTTTGAATTGTGAACATAAAAAAATGTACACAAATTGAATTTGCAAGAATGATGATACAATCACAAGATGAACATTAAAAAATCATAATTATTAGAACATCTTAAGATGTTTTCAGATTTTTATACTAAATTCACCAAAAAACCATTGCAAGGGTTTAAAGCTTAAAACTAAATGGACAACTCATCTTATAAAAATAATTATAAATACAATTCAATATCTGCAAGCCAGTACCTTGAACCAAGTCGAATTTTTGTGTTTCTAGCAAACTTATGGATTTCAATCTAGTTTCTGCTAAGTTCTCCATTTCAACCATTTTCTTATACACCTCAGTATCTGTTACTGTAAAGAAAAAATTACACAATTTATAATACAATATACACCATTTCCAAAAACATAAACAATCACAATATTATAAATATGGATTACTTCAAATATTACTTACATCTTCCACTGTCATAATCTACAAGATGTAATTGTAGATTACCTTTCTCTTCTTCTAGTTCTGCTACTTTTTGTGATAATTGATGTATTTCTTCATTGAGGCGCAGGATTTCAGCATTTGTGTCAGATACCTTACTAAAGTTCTCAATAGTTTTCTGCATTTGTTTTAATTTTAATTTCGAGTTTGATTTCACCTTTATCATATTTTTGTTTGCAGCATCAATTTCTTCATTTAATGATGCAATTTGCTCTTGAGCTAATTTTAATTTTTCTTCCAGGTCTTTAACATCTTGTTGCCCACTAGAAGTTTCAGATGTTGGGTAAGTCTCATCTTCTTTAATTTTCTCCGTACTTATTTCTACATCTACTTTTTCAACAGTTTTGGAAATAATTTGTGATTTAAGTTCATTTATAATATCATCCTTCTGTTTGTTATCAGCTTGTAATTTTATTATAACAGCTTCTTTTTGTGATATAGCATATTCCTTTTCTAAAATATCTTTATTAAGAGCTTGTAAAATGATTTCTGTCTTTCCAGCATCTGCTTTTCCTGTCTTCTTCTCGGGTTCTTGATTAAGGGATTCTGCTGAAAGCTTGCTCCAAGGGGATTTCAATTTAGCAGATGTATTTCTACCACCTTTGCGTGTTGGCAGGGGGCTGCCCTTCTTGCTAGGTGAGCTCGCTGTGGTACTTGGTTTGGGGTCAAGATTTACTAAAGTGAGCTGATTTTCAAGTTCCTTATTAGTTTGTCGTATTTGATAATTAATTTGCTCTAATAGCTCAATTTTTTTAGTTAATTCTTCCATATCTGCAATTTCCTTGGAACCTTTCTCTTCTACCTGCTGTGGCTCAGTTTCAAGTATGGATTCTTGTGTTTTTGCTAGTTTGGATATCTGTTCTTGTAGTTCTTTAATTTCTTGATTTTTTAATTCAAGTTCTTCAATAAGCTTTGAATGAGCTATACTTATTTCAAATCGAGAATTTTCAAGTATAGTATTTGCCTCACTGAGACTTTTAATTTTTTCATTTTTCTCTTCAATTTCTAATAGTAGCTTAAGTTTTTCTTCCTTCCATTCAGACTCCATAGTTACAAAATTTTGTTGCATTTTAGACATTTGCTCTTTGGTGTCTTCTAGTAAATGTAAAGTATCCTTTTCTAATACATAAAAATAAAGAAGTTAGATTAATAATGGTAATTAAAAATAAAACAATTTCACTATAAGTACTATCCATTTTTGTGGAAATAGAATATTTAAGAAATAAGTTTTTTTTTTACCTTTTTTAGTTAAACTGTCAGATATAAGAGTTGTGGCTTTATTTTTTGCTTCTATTATTTGGTCTTTTTCATTAATTTTTTCTTGTAAGTCCAAAATGGTGGTCTCCATTGCCCTTAACTTTACTTGCATGACACTTAATGCATTTTCTTTATCTTTTACAATAGTCATTAAATTGGACACCTCACTGGGATCAGAACTCTGGAAAAAAAACGAAACGATAATTTGACCTGTTTACTACAAAAATTAATCATTACAACAAATATGAGCTTTAAGAGGATTAAGTTAATTACCTTGCTTAATTCTGTACTTTCCAGTGCCAGTTCCTTTTTCTTAACAACAATTGGATTCCTTGGTCTTTTACTTATTTCCTTATATTGTTTTATTCTTTCCATTAAAATTTCCTTTTGCTTCAAAGTGTTTGCTAAACTTTCACTAATACCTGGAACTGAGTATTGATGTTGACATGAATATCAGTTTCAATTTTTTCACTAAATAAAACACTGCATAGTATAGTAGTAGTAGTTACCTCAAGCTGTTGTCTCTATTTATATCTTTAAATCTATGTAATGGATTGCAGGTTGCAGGTTGTTAAAAAGATAGTGTATATAGCATTAATTATTACACCCGTGCAATGTGGGGCTAGTTAGAGCTAGTGATATTTATACAATCAATACTTAAATTGTTTTTTGTTGACATAACAAGTACATGCTGAGTATAAAATGAAATAGCATAATGCTTTAAAACATGAATATTTGCATTATGGATATAGCATTGAGCAGCATATACATCTTCCACTTTCAAGGAAAAATAGCCAAGAAGTTTTTAAGGTCATCGTTCATCATCAAATGGAAACTTAATGCATTAAGCATAATATAGTTGATATTATAAGACTAGTACTGAGTGTTTTTATAGAAAAGATTCAATTGTTAATTCCCAAATTGAACAAGGATTAAATTATTGGATTATGACGCAAAGCATATCAATGTTAGAACAGTATATTATACATAACCAATATATCTGAGGTCATGTTACAATGACCTTAAGCTGTACACTCATTTTATTATTTATATGACCCAGTTTTTTATCAGAACAACAGAAAAAAACGATTTAAGCATATTCGGAAACTTCAATGGATTATCCTGATTATAGAAAATTAATATTATATATATTACTTACTGTTCAATGCATCTTGGACTGATAAAGTTGTGGATGTGTCAGTAGCTACTGAATAACCTGTTTTCTCACTCACGGCGGTTGCCATCTCTGATTGTGTGTCTGTAGTATCATCCTCTGAAAATAATTGTATTAAAATAATTAAAAACAATTGATATACTTGTATTACAAGTATTATTTAAACTGAAACTTACCAAATGGCCGACCCAATAATTCTGCTGTAGCTTTACGATGCTCTTTAATCTTTTTAGATACAAGTGCAGCATTTTCCAAGCACTTCTGAGCTCTTTCAAATTTAATTTGCCTCTCTGCTGTTGTTGAAAGCTATAAAAAGCGATAAAACGGATTTATGTATTAAGTATCTTACATTTCACATACTAAATTCAAGAGGTATGCAATGCAATCCATGGTAATAAACGGCATAAATTGGAGACATATGTCATTATAAATTGTTAATTTTTCACTGTGACGTACTTTACTCAATAATTGTATTATGATATTAGCAATGTTTTACCTTAGTGGTTGCTGTGCTACTTCTACCCGTCACACTAGCAACATCACCTTTAGATACTGCTAAATTGGAATTGACTTCGACTTGATCCTTTTCAAGAGGACTATTGATGTTTTTATTTTCGGACATCGTTGTTTATGTGATGACAACATGAATACAACAACGAAGAGATACACTGAGCACAATCACAACTGATCAGGAATACGGCTGTTAAATTAAAGACAATGTAGAGAATGTTAAAAATACTAAATCAAAATATTTAGCCACCACTTAGCACTCAATCACTTGCCATTTTTTGATCCACGTCAGCACAGATATAGAACAGCTGTTAAATGCAGATAAACAAAAATGTTAAAAACAAAGAAATTGTATAAAATAATTGATTACATTATTCGCACATCATTCGTATCCAAATCCAAGGATATTTTTAGCTACAATTTTGTACTTTTTCATACAAAGTAGGTTTATATAATAGTGATTTTGATGAACTAAATTTAAAATTAGGCATTGAGTTATCTTTACTGTCATAGTTTTAATTATGATCATAAAGATTATTTCTGCTTCTTCTTCTCTTAAATAATGGCTCCACCCAATAAAAAGGGACTTCGCCATCTGAAAACGATTTTCTTATTATATGACACGTAAATATTTATTGTTGACAAATTGTTCATCTACTTCTTCGTTTGGTAATTAATAATTATCTATGTAATCAAATTTTTGACATTTGACAAGCTGTCAGGATTTTTTAAAGCTAAAAATTTGGGGTTTGCAAGTTGGGTTATTTGCAAATTATTATTGTTACATGACACTTTTTTCCACATAAATAAATGGCCACTTCCCGTATTCAGGTAATAATAAATAGTGGTAATAATAAATCATTAGATAAACAAAAATATTGCATCATCTATCAATATTGTTGACATTGTGAACGTGTGACCTTATCATTGCAACAATATATTTTCTTTTACTACGCAACTTTTACAGGCGACAGCGCGTCAGTTGTCCAAGAC
Organism: Colias behrii; assembly: GCA_029959065.1. Taxonomy (NCBI): domain Eukaryota; kingdom Metazoa; phylum Arthropoda; class Insecta; order Lepidoptera; family Pieridae; genus Colias; species Colias behrii. Next base: position 5,194,128 of record JARWMC010000005.1, on the reverse strand, counting down.
ATATAAAAGAAGGAGTAGATTTGATATAGGCATTGCGTCTGAGCTACCTGCTGCTTACAAGAAATTTTGGCATGAATGGAAAGTGCTTAAACCTGCAGCTGTGCACTTTATTCCTCAAGATAGCAAGTGGAAGAGAGACGAATTGACTGGTGAAACGTTACCTGTACAAAATGTACCTATCCCCTTGAAATATCCTCCAGAAATACACGAAGGGATATGGGGAGGAGAGGCTATAATCAAAGGTAAATCTTTGCAGTACCGTAAGTCCTTCACTCAAAACTTTAAATATTCTAATCAGAATGAACACTCAATTATTACTATTATTTCTACAATGGCAGCTTACCCTATATTTAGTGTTTCATTTTATTAAATAACTTAAATACTTTATAGTTTATACAAATGAGGTACAGGTATTTGATAATTGAAGCAATGATTGATTGCATTCTCTTTCAGGTTTCCAGAAGCGCGATTTAAAGAAACGCAGAGTACCCCATTACTGGGTGCCCGTTCTTAAAAGAACTGTAGTCAAATCAGAAGTGTTGAATACCCATCTTTCAGTGACCGTCACTGATCGGACAATTAAGCTTATCAATGACCATTATGGCTTTGACCACTACTTGCTCAAAACGCCAGCTTGCGACCTTGTTTCAATGTTAGCCCTGAAACTGAAAAAACAAATCCTAATTGAATTGATGAATGGATGTCCAAGACACGCACATGTTCCAGCGAAGCAAAAGGAAATTTATGAGGAATATAAAACATATTTATCCTCTGTAAGGAATTTTCAAATTGTTTATTGAATCATATGTTTAGACTGAATGAAAGATGTTACTAACTTTATAAATATGTATTCTGAATTATAATAAATATTTTTTGTTTTTCAGTACACCCCTGAAGAAGTAGAGTGGTATGGTTTGACTTGGTATGAAGCCCTCAGTAAAGTAGCAAAAATGAAGGAAGCAAATAAACCTGTTCCATTGAAAAGTGTGTATAGAAAGAATTTAGTTGAAAAACTCAAAGCAGCAGGCATTGAAGCAAAACCTTCCGCTGATGAAATATCGTAAGACAATTTTTAATTATACATATACATCCTTTTTTTAATTTATATTTTTGACAATCCAATTAACTTTGCATATATACAAATGTATCAAAAGAATGTTAAACTTTTAACAATTTTTAATAATTAATTTCATAAACTTTTCAGGTCCACTACTTCATGGTTGTCGAAAATGAATCCGTTTGGAAAGAAAGATGAAGCTTAGTGTATTGTTTAGTGAATATGTAGAAATAAAGCTATTAAATTTTTGCGTTGTAGAAAACTGTAATATTGAAAATAAATAGATATTTTACTGCCAAAACTAGCTTTCTTTTTGTTTTTACCACCATCATTCTCATGAGACAAGACTAGTCCATAATAAGTAAATATAAACGAAAAATTGGATTATCTCATTACATGTTCATACCTCTGAACACATATTGCTTTAATTAAGTTATACTAGCTTGACTGGTCTTACCCAGGTAAAAATAATGTGCTTATTGGATTGATCTCTCTCTATATCTATCTCCATACCAAATGTTATATAGATCAGATGTTTTATTGTAGAAGATTTATAAGCATGCATCTTATAGTATTGAGATCAAAATATTATAAATTTATTAGCTCACTAGCAGTCCGCCCCGGCTTCGCCCGTGGTACATGTTTACGTTTTCTCTCCATAAGAACCATCCTCGTACTTCAAGGAATATTATAAAAAAAGAATTAACGTAATCGGTTCGGCCGTTCTCGAGTTATGCGCTTACCAACACATTTTGCGATTCATATTTATAGTATAAGATATATGAATCATAGACGTAGATAAGAAAAAAAATGTGATATTCAGGAAAGGGACAGGAAGATTTAAATAAATAAAAGCCGATTGTAACTATAAAAATCTTTAATTTTTTTTTTCAGGAATTCTACAGTAATTGGAAATATGTTACTACATAATAAATATCATTAAATCTTTGAATACTGCAACAAAATAATAAAAATGAAATTATAATTTAATTGATACAAAATCTTATAAAAATAACAATATGCTCTTCTCTTTTTTTGTATGGTTTTGATATGAAAATCTATACTAATATTATTATTTATAAAACATACATAATTTTAATCATTTCGTTACTGCTATTGTTGTGCAATAATGGCATTCTTATTTTATTGTATTCAATTTCCAGCATAAAAAACGGTATATTATTATTGTCATTTAAAATATGATAATACAATTAAATCTTATTTTAATATAAAAATGAGTGAACAAATCAAAGTATATAACTTACTAGAAGGAGGTATCTAAACAAAAGCTTAAATTATAATCCATCTACAGATCTAAGAAACTGAATCGAATACAAATCGAAACAACAGATTATACAGGTGTAATCGTTAAGTGTGAGCAGGCGATTATTCCGTAATTATTGCAGATATTTAAAAATTTAAACTGATATTGAAAGTACTATACCGTGGGATATGGGAGCGTTTCATGTAACATTTTTGGATATTTTTCGTTTTATTTTTTAAAAGTTATTATTGTCATTTTACTCATTAGCTATAGTACTTTCAATATCAGTTTAATTTTTATGATATCAGTAATATGTAGTTACGGAATAATCGCTTGCGCACACTTAACGATTACACCCGTCCTATATGTAGGTATGTTATTGTATTCTACAAAAAAAAACTACATAATAGTAGAAAAAAGTCGTAGTATCCTTCAACATTCCGATACACATTAAAGATTAATACATAAGAGGTTGATTTATAATGAAGGACCATAGTATAGTTTTTATTTAGGAACTTTTTGAATTGCAATCAATTATGATCCTAGACACATTGGCAATCTACTATGTAGATACTGGGCTAGAGAAATGTTCTTAGGAATTCTTATTTATAGAAAATTTAAGTAGAAGACACTGAACGAAGAATTATACTAAAACAAATCTACAAATTCCGATATTATTATTCCTAGTAATACCCAATATCATATAACGACTAACACATCCCAATGTTTTGAAAAATTTTATAAGTACATATAAAGTTGTTTGTTGTGATAGAAACAATGTGAGAAATTATTCGTCGTATGAATGAAAGGTAGACTCTTTAATTGCGGAACGCTGATTAGAATACACTGCGCGGCAACGGCGCGCGCAATCGTCCGTCACATAAATTTTGTCGTTACCATGACAACAAGCACGCGCAAATGATTTGTCCCGCGGCATGCAGTCCGCCAGCAGTGCGGCAACAGCGCGCGCGGTTTGTATGAGAACTTAACAATTAGCCAGGGACGTTATGGTGCACTCCAGCTGCAGCGTATCCGGCGGAATGCGGTCCACTAGCAGCGCGATAACCGCGCGTACATCATACGTCATCAGGACTACACAACTAGTATGCTCAATTCTGCCAGTTAGCTAGTGGTGTGCGCGATTTCCGATCAGTGCGGCAACAGCGCGCGTGGACTGCATTACTTGTCAGCTATACTCTTTCCATTATATTTAATTAATTTGCTTTTTGACAGCTTCACGCCTATGAAGGATTGTATTGTCTATGTTAAAATGTCATACAAATAATTATTGTACTTCATGGGCAGGCCCCGCCCACTTAGTGATGTCTACGCAGAATTATTCAATGATGGGTCGATAGATTATAATAATCGATAGAAATACTCTGTAAAATGTATCCGATACAGAAAAACTCTTCTATTATGTTATATAATTTAAACATAAAGACAACCAAATTGTAAGATAGATACCAATAAATAATAAAATTTTAGTTTAGTTTAGTTTTAACATAAAATGCATAGATATGTGGTCTTATTATTACATATCTTATTAGTATGTTTACGTTGTAATTATTATTGACGTACCTGATTCGATTTATGATAATATTTTGAATTTATAATTGAAGTGGTATCACAATCGATAATCTTTTGGACATCACTTCTGGTATCACCCGTGACCCGTCGAGCTGTTAAAAAGCAATTTTTATAGTGGACAGACTATAGTTGACATCATTACGTGATGGTGCACTCGAGCGGCGTGTCGGGCGGCATGCGGTCGGCCAGCAGCGCGGCGACGGCCCGCGCGAGGTACGTCATGGTGCCGTAGCTGCCGCTGGGCGCGCTGTCGTACAGCAGCTGGCACACGCCGGCCGCGCCGCCGCACACCTGCGCGCCGCCGCACGCGCCCGCCTTCGCGCAGCACAGCGTCGCGTCGCCGTTGCAACGCATCTGTATGGATGCACATATTATTATTAAAGTGTAACTTTTATTATCGTCTCAAACTTTGGTCTGTGTAGCGCATGTCGCGTGACGGTCGGCTGCCGAGTAGGTATAAAGCAGTGTTCGGAAAGTTTTCACTTTTGCCGTGGTTTCATAAAACCACACAACATTTTTTTTTTAATTGATTTGCCAACAGATGTACATCTTATATGTATACAGGGTTACTTGTAAAACACCAGCAACCTCGCAGGACAAGATAGCTAACATCATAATTCATAAGTAACAACATTTGTTCTACGACTTTTGATAATTTGTTAGATCTTATTTTCATACAAAAATAAATATTCATTTAATTTTCCGTTTGAATATTATAAACTCTACGCGCATCCCAAAAATTACGTAAACAAGAAGCGAACGAAGGTAGGGGCGGAGCGGCGCTAGCGCTTTTGAACTTGACCTATCTGCTTCTGCGACAGTCAGCGCATGACATTGATGATTGATGCGCGCGCGTCTTGCGAATTACGATCTTGTGTGCCATTCGTATTTATTTTATTCGTATCGATCGATGTATTGTACCTGAACTGAACTAACTGTATAACAAAGCAAGATGTAGATCCAATTACAGGCAAATACAACATGCATTTTGAGTTGTTTCAAATTATAATAATTATATAACATGAAAATAGAGCTGTTATAGAATACATAATATTATACAGGGTTAATGAAAATTAGCTTCACTAAATCAATCCAAACAACATTTGTTCAACGCCTTTTTTAAGACAGTTTTAAAATGTATGCATTTCCATACAAAAATTATTTATTGCCCCTGAACTCGCATTACTCTACGCTACGCAGCTTGCGCGCGTAGGCAAAATATCGGCACGTGTTGCGGGGCGACGCGGCGGCGGAGATGCACAAAATATAGAGCAATAAATAACCGAAGTAGCAAATATTTTTAGGGTTCCGTACCTCAAAAGGAAAAAAACGGAACCCTTATAGGATCACTTTGTTGGCCGTCCGTCCGTCTGTCAAGACCCTTTTTCTCAGGAACGCGTGGAGGTATGAAGCTGAAATTTATATCAATTACTCAGGTCTACTGTCCCTTGAAGCTGTGAAAAAATCAAACTTCTAAGCCAACGCAATCAAAAGATACAGCCGTTTATGCCGCAAATTTTCGACACTTGCAAGGGAATCAAAACCTACAGGGTGCTTCCCGTGAACTCAGAATCTTGAAATTTGGTACGAAGCAACGTCTTATAGCATAGATAAAGGAAAAATTACGAAAACCATAAATTTTTAGTTACATCACATAATATATTTTTTTTTAATAATTTTAAACTTACTTCCCATTTCCTCATAAACGCGTAGAGGTATTAAATTGAAATTCATACCAAATACTCAGGTCTATAATACCTTTAAGCTGTAACAAAATCAACTTTGTAAACCTTGCAGGTTTGTACCCTCGGTGCGCGAGTCCGACTCGCACTTGGCCGGTTTTATTTTGTTAAGCTATTGCATAGCTTCTATCGCGGGCCCTGAGCGCGGGGACCGAATCCAGAAATTCCGTAACGAAAAAAACCTCACGCTCCCCACTCCGACGGGCGGAGGTGTGGCTTAAAGGCGTGCTATGCAATAGCTTTACCGCGGCAGTCCCCGAATGCCACACGTCTTTTTTTATTTTTTCTGGGTTATTTATCTGAATTTGTAAAAAGTCGTTTAACAAGTGTTGTTGGGATTGATGAAGCGAAGCTGCCTGCGAGGGGTAATGCGCTAATTTTCATTACCCTGTATATTGGTATCAGGCGGATAGCTAGTAGAGCTTTCCACCCGCTATAATTATGCTGAAAATTTTGTTGACACAATGACACATTTGACACAATTTTTCATATCTTTTTGTTTTTTTTTGCAATAAGCTTCACGTGAGCAGTTCATACGTACGCGAGTACACGAGAAGCATCCGAGGTGTTTTTGTAACACATGAAATTTTGCAATTTTTTATTTGCGATTATCGTTGGACTAGGAAAAATATACGAAAAGAAAAAGAGCATTTAAACCATTAAATAATAGTAGTAGTATTGAGGTGGCTAAAATTATTGAATACTGAAAATAATTAGATTACATTATAATACGGAATGCAATACATGATGGCATGTACTCCTAATTTTATTCATAAATATATCACAGTATACAAACCTGATCTTCCAAAAATATCTGATTGGCCTTGTGCACCAAATGTTCTACCGTGATCATTCCACCAAGGTTGTTTATTGTCTTATACTCTACCAATAGAGTAAGAACCATAAGGGCTTCAACGACCAATTGCCTGTACTCGGGTTGTGGGATCGAATTCAAAACTGTTTCAACTGCCAGTGCGAATTTCAACTCTCCGGACGTCATCTCTTGGGTCAGATTCGGTTGCAGAATTTTGCCCTGGATTACTAGGCCTTGACACTGTAACAATTATAATGCTTATTGAAATAGATATTATACTTAACACAAAATACTCGATGACTATGATAAAATTGAAGATTTGAAAGATTATTTTTTACTAAGTATGAAGCGATTTCGCACGTAAAAGTTAAAAATGTCACATTTTGGCTCAGTGAAACGTTTAGTTTTCAGTCGAATTACTTTCAATACATTGAAACGTATCTTTAATACATGTGAATTTTTTAACCGACTTCAAAAAAAGGTGGAGGTTCTCAATTATAAATTTTAATTTAATAAGCTATACACATGAATATTTTTTTACACATAAATCTAAACCAACCTTTTCCAAAACTCCCCAAACCCTTGGATAGAAGTCCCTTGGCACGCGATTGAGAGCTCCGTCCAAACGGCGACGTCTCAACCATTGGCCTTGACGATCTGGCTCCACTGTTGGGGCTGGAAATTAAATGTATATTACGAAGTTATAAATAAGTTGTTTAAATATTGACGTGATAACGTTTTTAAAATCGTTTTAGTCGGGTGACATGTTCAGAAACTTGTGTCACACCAAAACCTCACGAGCGCGATCGCAGGTATAACGAGAGAGAGACGGACCGATCTCCCGTCTCATCTCGAGCGCTGCCACCAATAAGACGTTATCACAACCAATTTTTTTTTTGATATTCAGATTGGTTACAGAAACAGGGATGATAGTAGAAATTCAAGAATCGTGTTTTTATCGGGCTTAATTAAAATTTTAGAATTGAAAATATATAGAGAATCAATTTTAGATTTTACGCATGTTTTTTTATTTATAGATATGAGAATAAAACTTTAAACGTGTATCATTCGAAAAAGAGCTCAAATTTTAAAGACATTTCAAAACTATGAAAATCCTAACTAACATAAACATAGATTTTAATTACAAGATAATATAATATTAACGACTTACTTTCTTCAATACCACCCTGAATGTTCTGTCCTTCGAGCACTATTTGTGACTTCTTTCCATAACGATTCGATTTATTGCTCACTATGGAAAAGTTGCCGCGTCCTGCTAAAAAAGTATTGATTTTAAATTATTGAAACATTGTATAATATAATTGATGTTAAACACATTTTCAATGTTTCAGAGAAAGACATGTGTTTTTTTCATCTGTAGGTATATTACGTGAATTAAAGCTCATAATGATTGCGAGTCGTACAAGAATAACAAAAGGTTTCAAACAAAAATGAATACATTAAAATTGAATCGGGACAGTTAGGCATATGCAGCATAAGGCAATTCATATTAAGAACGTGAATCTCATTATAATTCTTGAAAAAAAAAGAAAATTTTTTTTCGTTATGGCAATATAACAATTAATTACCACGCTTTTGAATGATAATTCACGATAAAATATAAGCACTGGAATGAGGTTTTTCGTTACAAAACACACCACAAGTGTCGTGTTAAAACATTGTCCTCATTTTAAACGAAACATAAGCAACTTTGCTTTTTTTAATTGCGTTAGTTACTACAGAGGTTATAATATATGGAGGGACCAAACAATTTCATAATACATAACAATTTCAAGCTAGCATAATACATAACAATTTTAAGCACAAGTAAATTTAAAAAAATATAATTGGGACAATTTAACTCGCCTTCCCGTTTGATTTTTTCCTTTATACCAAACAGAGAATTTGCTGCAAAGGAAACTTTGAGTTACAAATATTGCTAGAAGTATTATATTTACTGACTACTAACTTCTCTTTTGTTAGAATATAGTTTATATGTAATCCTAATCCGGTAAGTGTATTAAGTGTATACCACATTTCTTAATGTAAAAAGGTTCTATGAAGGAAATTCTACTAGAAATGGCTAAAATAGATTTAAATCAGAAAAATGAAAAGTTAATTCAAGAAGTCTATTGAAGGAATGTAAAATAAGTTTGAAAATTATTGGTTCAATACATTGGTTGCTCGGGTTGCTTGGAAGAAATTGCTTGAAGCAATAAAGCCGCCCTTTGCATCAAATGTCCTGTCTGTGTGTGTGAAATTTGTATTTGTTTTGTATGCAATAAAGATTATAAATAAATAAATAAAATTATACTGTTATGTTATTTTAACATTTATTATCATAATATGTTTATTGGAATTTTCCAATAAACATATTATGATAATAAATGGTTAGTAAAAAAATAAATAACTTACCGCTATTAATAGCAAACTCTTTTCCACTGAGAATGTGGTATAAAAGATTCTTCATTTCAAACGGTGACAAGTTGAGCAGATGTTCGGAAGCCTCCTCACCATCGCAAGAAAGCGTTCGAGAAAGTTCTGTTGCCATTACCTATCATTTTATAAAAAAAAGAGAAAATATTGAAAAGGAAAAAAATCATATATATATATGTAGTTGAATCTGTTAGTGCAATCTGGAATTCGATTTTAGTACATACTAAATCAGCGATAAATAATAAAAAGAAAAACATTGAAAAAAAGAGTGATTTATTCTCATATTTTCATTTATTTACCTGAATAATAAGTCCGACACGAAGACGCAACATTTCCAAGAAGAGTTGTGGTTCCGTGCGTATAAACATTGCCAAGTATACGAGTAGCTCTTGCGTCAACATAGCCGTACTTTCATCATCACCATACGCCTTAAAAGATAATAAACATAATTAATGATTTAGCTGTACTTATATAAATATACCAACACTGACGATAGCGATACATACAAATATTTTAACAATACCATATCTTATAACTAGCTTACCACCCGCGGCTTCGCCCGCTTTGTCTAAAACCTAATAAATTATATACTAAAACCTTCCTCTTGAATCACTCTATCTATTAAAAAAAACCGCATCAAAATCCGTTGCGTAGTTTTAAAGATTTAAACATACAAAGGGACATAGGGACAGAGAAAGCGACTTTGTTTTATACTATGTAGTGATTACTAGAGATGAAACGGATATCCGGTAACTATCCGGTATCCGGCCTATCCGGCCGCCATAATACTATCCGGCCGAATACCGGATAGCTATTATTTTTTTTTAATCGGCCGGATGTATATCCGGCCGATTAAAAAAAAATAGCTGGATAAAAGAAACATACTTTTGAGTAATTATTTGCTTTATTTAGCAAGAATCACATTTCCCCGAAATCAATAATTATTGAATATGTTACGAAACTTGCAAGATATTATTTTACTTGATAGGTATTAAAATTATTGCAATTAGATTATTTATTATTAGATACATTACCTGCTTTTTTCGCTTCGCCGCCACGAGAAATATTAACATTGCATAATAAACAAAGAGCTAACTTTTTATTTTCACTGCTTATGTCAAAGTATTCCCATAAAGACGATCTTTTCTTCACCGATGCCATTTCTCGTTGCTAAGTCTTTTAGACCTATGTATAATGTACTTAAAATAATAAGAGCACAAATAAAATTATAACCTAAAAACGATCACGCACGTGTCTGCCCTGCATGTAAGCCTGCATGCAATCGACACAATAATAAAATTGTACAATTGTTAACTTCACTCATCAACGAAAAGACCCGAATCGAACCGAGTCCATCCTATCGTTCGCGCGTCGCCTACGCAAACGGCTAAGTTTCGCCGGATATTCGGCGGCCGGATATTCGGCTATCCGGCCACTTGGTCGGCCGAATATCCGGTATCCGGTATCCGGCCAAACTGCTATCCGTTTCATCTCTAGTGATTACTCCCACATTAAACTTGACTGAACAGTTCAACGGTGAGTAGATGCGGCAATGCGCATACGGACCACGCACGTGCACACAATATCACGCAACAGGGGGGTTACCGTGATGACTTAAAGCATAATTCCAGTGGGAAACTGATGGCGATACCTTTATTATCTTAATCACTACATAGTATAAAACAAAGTCGCTTTCCCTGTCCCTATGTCCCTATGTCCCTATGTCCCTTTGTACGCTTAAATCTTTGAAACTACGCAACGGATTTTGATGCGGTTTTTTTTAATAGATAGAGTGATTCAAGAGGAAGGTTTATATGTATAATAACATCCATTAAATAGTGGAGAAGTACTGTTATTTTTGAGGTTTCTAATGTGATGTAGTAAAAATTTTTTCCGCTTACATTGCAAACGCAGGCTGAACCCTACGAGTTTTATCAAAATAATGTACTAAGTATTATACACATTGAAAAGGTCTACAGAAAAGTCCGCGATGGTATATGTCTATCTCTTATGGATAACCCACAATAACTTTTTTTTGTCATTTACTTTTTACGACAAATAATGGCTAATTTTCGATGCGATTTTAACCAATACAGCATTAATCCTTAACCAATTAAATACCTTGAATACATTGTTCATTTAATATAGATCTATATGGCCCTTTACACCGTATGATTTAAGTGAATATTTTCGAAGATATTACAGATTTAAAAATTGCGGGACGTAGCGTTTGCAGCGCTACAGGCCGGCCGCCCGGCTATCTATTTTATACCCGTGCGAAGCCGGAGCGGGCCGCTATGTTTTTATATACAACGTTCACAGTTTTTCTGTAGTGTATTTAGTATCAGCATTGCACCCGTGCGAAGCCGGGGCGGGTCGCTAGTACTATTATAAAGGCGAAAGTTTGTATGGATGTTTGTTACTCTTTCACGTAAAAACTACTGAACCGATTACAATGAAATTTAGCACACATATAGAGGGTAACTTGGATTAACACATAGGATAGGTTTTATCCCGGAAATCCCACGGGAACGGGAACTAACGGTTTTTCCTTTGAAAACGCGGGCGAAGCCGCGGGCGGAAATCTAGTAAGCTATAGTTCTGTCTTTTATCCTCATTGGAATTAGTAATTTAAGAAGTCATGGTTATTCCCATTGTCTGGCACGTTTCTTGCAGTACCATAAATTACATTGTTTTCCCTATTTGAAAAATTGTAAATTAAAAAAAAATATATATTAACTGTATAACTATACCTTTTTACTTCCATTCTGACGAAATGACTGCATGTAACATATTAAAAAAGATTAAATAACTAAAAGGAACGTGTCATAAATCTTACTAACGGTGCCATTTTAACTAGCAGATAAAAGAAAAACTCACACAATGTATCAGCTGCCTCAACTCGTTCTCCGGTAAAGGCGCGGTTATGGTGTACTCATTGTTAGGCGGCATTCCCACTGTGATCTGTTTCTGTCTCACTAGCAAGTCTGTTACGGCCTTAGCCAAGTCTTCCACCCTCTTGCCCAACATACCAGCAGAGTGACGAACGAGTCCCCAAAGCTTTTGGGAACATGCCTTTTCATACAGCACTTTGAGCAGATCTTTTACTATTACTGGCTTGCCATTTTCCAACATTCCTGAAGAGTAAAATGAAACATTTGAGGAGATAAAGATTACCTATTATTAATTACTAGCTGTGCCCTGCGGTTTCACCCGCATTGCTCCGCTCCTGTTGGTCTTAGGGCTATCTAACACCGAAAGAATTTTTCAAATCGGCTCCTGAGATTAGCGCGTTCAAACAAACAAGCAAACTCTTCAGCTTTATAATATTAGTGTAGATTATTCTGATTACTTTGACTGAGGTATGTATGACAAATAGGACCTAGTGAAGAAAATTATATTACCAAAAACTCAAAAGGCTTTGACAGTCGAAAAATTTTCCTACACTGTAGCTTCACTCTGTACATAAAGTCATCCAAAATATGGTAATTAATTATGGTGTTTAATATTAATCAATTTTGCTTTTATTTATTCAATGGAGCAAAATTTTAAATTTTATAATAATAAAGAAAAATACCTGTATTAAACTCCAGTCCATGTGTATCGACCAGATACTGCAATATATCTCCCTGTTCATCTAAACTCTCAGTTTCACGCAGCATACCGATCAGTTCATCCGTTTCTTGTTCTGCGTACACTAAGCTCTGACTTTCAGATATCGTACGATTGCGCACAATTACACTCTTGTTCATAACTGTGGGAAGATAATAATTAAATAATGAAAAAATCACCAAAATCGGTACCCAGACGAAAGTTCTCAGGTAACAAATAAACAAAAATACAGTGAATCTAGAGTCTCTATCTAATAGAGCTTCTAAAGCTCTTTTTTGAAGTTAGTTGAAACTTCAATAAAAAAAAAAATACAATTTTATAAATATAAAACATATTTAATACCTTCTTCTTTTGGAGGCGATGGTGATTTTTCCTTGGTAATTTCGATTGTAGGTGTTATTCCTAAGTTTGTAGTAGACGTCCCCCTTAAACAATAACATTCAAGAATTGAGTAAATTAATTGTAATTGAATTAATATGAGCAAATATGATAAAAGTATAACTTTATCTAATGTTCTATTACCTTGCATGTGCTAATTAAATATGCTAAAACGTATCAGTTAAAGTTCTAATTTCTCATTTACTAATTAAAAACCAATTACGAGTTTAAATACACTTACTTAGTAAATGATTTCCTCTTAGCATCCTCAGGTGAAGGACTACGCCCATACACTGGGTCCACTTCTAACCACGACGGTTTCCTCTCCAATACGCCGTGCGGTCCGTTCTCTCCTTCCATTCCTAATGTTTCCGCTATAAATAATCAATTATTATTGCAAGTAATCTAATTGATTTTAAAACTCTAAACTTTTTTTTAATGAGCAAACTCCAAACCTTTTATGACGAGCACAGTCACGCGCATCACAAGTATTGACGGTGTATATTCAAAAAACATATAAAACATTTATTATTTTATGTACTTTACTATTAAGTGATTAAAACATTCCAAATGGAATATAGTTTTTAATTGGAAATTATATTAATAGGAAATACATCTTAAAAAAAAAAACAAATTATTTATATTTTTTTAACAGCAACAAAAGAAAATATATATATATATAATTAAAACACAAAAATTAAAATCCTCACAAACAGACAAACAGCTAAATTAGTAAACTAGATTAGTCTGATACTTGGATAGACATCAACATGAATTCATTCAAAATAAAATAAATAAAAACATAACTCACAATCGACATTAATCGATCGCGTTTTCTTTATAGCTCCGCGCACGGACATGCGGCGACGCAACGAACGTCCGCGCGGCGCGGGCCGCGACAGCAGACTGAATTTAGTACTGAAAGACTTCAGAAGATGTTCTTCTAGGTAGCTCTGCACTTGGGGGTTTAATTCTGAAAAGTGCACGTTTAATTCGATAAGTTTTTAAATATTGCATTATTAATATGACTGTGAATTTAGTACACGCATAGAGGTCACTTATATGCGTGTAATGTCAAAGTGACAGCTTTGTAGCAGAATGAACAAATGTAAAAATCTGCTTAACATAATGAGGTGGAAAACGAGGATATTACATGAAAACAAATGTACTATAAACCCATATCATTAAGATTGCTTATTTGATATTTCTTGTTATACTTACTATCAGGGTATCCATCTTCTTGGCTCCTAAGGAAACTCAGATTTGTTATAGCCGAAGTACTCAAGAAATCACCGAGATTACCCAATGTCACTCTTGTTCCGTTTATATAACCAGACTTCAACTTTTTCATTGTTGTAATCATGGCCATTGGTATTTTTCCATGATCTAAAAATTGCATTTGCGTACAGTAGTTGAATATTGACACACAAAATATTCAAGCAAAAGCAAAAAAAAAATATTGACAACAGTGGTGCTTAAGCTACTAAATATATATAAAGCATTATTAATATATACATACGAATTTAGTAACAAAAATATGTGATGATGATTTTATTTATTATTTAAGGATTGTTACATGCATAATATATTGTTTGTTCTCCATATAATTATTTCTCCATTAAATGTGCATAATGATATAAAAAATTTACTTTAACCCATGCAAATATATTCCCATAACAGATGATAGAAGATGCATAAAGTCATCCAAAATATGGTGTAAAAGGGGATATGTACCTAATAAATATTGTGTGGCTAATAACGTGATTGTCGGCCTTCCTAACATTTGTTTCCAACTCATGCCAAGGAAAGCGACGTTCGCCGTAAACGTGCTGGCGAGCAAATCCGGGTCACGAGTCATGTAGTACTCCTCGTAGTCAAAATTCTAAGGCACATTCATGCACAATTGTTATGGCGAAATCCAAAAACCATTACATTAATAACATCCTTCAACTAACAATCCAAACTCCTTTTTGTTAAAATAAAACACTGTTTGATGATGACTGAAACCTTCATGTTCTGGATATGCGACATTGAATTAAATGTTGAATAGCTCATTATATCATATTAATTGCGTTTTATATATAAATGCATGGGATCATCTTTTTTTGGCACAGAGGATAAGGATAAGGGTTACTCCGCAAGCAAATGTAGCAAAATATAAAAATAAAATACCTAAATTCATTTCATTCAAAGTTAAAACAATAAGTGGTCTTCCTAGAAGGTTTTGCCAAGAGGACTTCAAGAAATAAATCTCGGATTTGAGCATGTCTACCATCAACTCGTAATCAGAAGCAATGTAGAAACGCTTCATATCAGAAAACTAATAAAATAGACAAAAAATAAATAACCTTGAAAGCAGTACATAAGTCATAAAAAGTGTAATAAAAAAATATTTTTCTACAATAAATGCACTATAAAGTAACGTGTAATAATTTTTAAATAAATTATAACAAAAAAATAATGTAATTTAAAAAAATGCATTCAATAAATGTTACCTGTGGTGTAAAAGCAAAAATTCTATCATTCAATGAATAAAGCTTGCTTGTGCTTAGAATACCGACGTCACGAGATTTTCTGCCTGAGAGACCTAATTTTTTATTTCTACCTGCAATAAAAAAAAAAAATTTAAGAATAAAAAAAAATAGTTTACGTTATTTCTTCATATTAATTCTTTCTTTTAATTAATTATTGCGTTTAGAGATTAATTTTATTTCTTAAGGTAAGGTAAGATTTACCTAAATAAGTATAAAGATGGCTCAGAACCCTGGCTGGCTGTACTTCAATAGGTGCAACTTCATTAATTGTTTGCACATGTAGGTCATACTCCAAAAGTTTATCCCTAATCTCATTATCCTCCGCTAAAATGACAATTTGTACTACAACGTCAGGTTTCTTTTCTGAACACAATCTTCTGTTAAGCGGATCTAATTCTCCAACTGCCAAAAATCCCTAAAATATTTAAAATATTGTTATATTCTACCAATGTATTCTACATATTTATGATATTTTTTTATTGTAACTGTGACCTTTTTTTGAAAACATATGTGTTTGAAAATATTACTATTTTCAAGCTTTTATAGTTATCTTAATGTATACCTTCCATATCAATTTTAAGTTATTTTCATGGGTGGAAATATACATATTATATACAGGGTGTAAGGGAGACCTGGTCACATCACTTCAGTGTGGATAGGTGACATCCTCACATGAAATTTGGTATGGTTTTTTTTTCTTAACTCTAAATATTAAAAAAAATACGACTATTTTAATTTTAACTTTACAATTTTAGTCATATTTTTTTAAAACACTTCTGTACTCGATTGTACTTCACCGATTTTGATGATTTTTTTTAAATTTTGTTGCTTAATCAATGTACTTGCAGATTAAAACGAATGTACTAGTATTCCCTAGTAAATTACCTGATATTTTAATACTTGAATTTAAAAAATAATAAAAAAATACTTGCAATTTTAGTAAAATGCAATTTTTTTCAAAAAAAGACCCATACAACTGCATGTTTTTTTAATCTTATCTAATTCCTCATCATTTTTACTTTAAAATACCATTTATTTCATAATTGTAACTGTTACAACTTGAAAATTACGATTGCTCAAAGTTAACCCTTTGTACACTAATCTTGTCAAATACATCTTTATTTTTCAGTACAACGAAGTAATATGGAAATAAAACTGACAGTTAATTTAAAAGCAAGTTGACTTATTTTAAAAATTGTTCAAAATGGTCACCGTTTTCCCTTAGGTATACAGTAAAATAAGCGTCTCTTTACTTCCCTTTCTAAATCGGTTGTACCCGCCAACATAGCCCTAACTTCACTAGCCGCTTCGAGTAGGGTAATTGCGCTGGTTTGCCGTCCAGTTTCGGTTTTCGTCCATTTGACTGACCTGCTACAATCACGTGCGTAAAACTTGAATACAAACCTACCTTCCCGCGCAAGTTTGCACTTTTTACGGTCCATAATGTGTAAGCAACAGTACTATCAACATGAAAATTTGATTTGACAAGAAGAGAGTTCAAAAAATTAACGTAAAAGTGGCCGCTTCCCATCCGTGCCTTGAAGATGTCATCGCGCGAGAGAAAAATTTGCCGGCGAGAAAAGTTCATGGTAAGTTAAATCACTGTTTTAGCTAGTTTACGTAATGTTTTTGGTACGTATGTTTAGTTATAAGCCTATTAAACGCAATTAGAAGTGTTTATCATACTTCTTTTATAATACTCTTCGAAAAATTAAGTGGACGGATACTAGGTTACCAAATTCTCAAAATATTTGGTTTTCGTCCAAGTGGACGAAAACTCAAACAGCTACGTGAATATTTGTTAGGTTCTTTTTACTCTATCGGACCTTTAAAATACTGAATAGTTTCTCCCGAAGTGATCTTTATTGCTATTAGTTTAGATTTTTTGGTTTCCGTCCACTGCTTTGTCAGTGCTGCCAAAATAAAAAAATATTTAAAGAAGTGGACGAAAACTAAATTTAGCTTTAAACGTTTTAGTTTTCGTCCATGAATGAGTATTGGAGTGGACAAAAATTAAAAATAGCTATTCTTTTGCATTACTTTTCGTCTTTTTTACGTATTGAAAAGTTTTCTATTCAGTATCTTCCTTATAAATAATTGGTGAGGGCCAGAGTGTTGTAGGTACCTAATATTGTCATTCGTTCAGTCATGTATCATTCTCCTTATGTGAAGTAGAGTCAATTATTCGTAGCATAAATGGGGGTAGGTCAGACATAATACACTGTATTTTTCTTGATTATCATTCACTTGAGTATCATCTTTTATTCTAGGTCTGTTTTGCCAATGCAATATTTTTTTATTCTACTTACTCAACGTATCCTAAGAAAGATCTTATTGTTTTTAGATGGCTTCGAAGGAGTCTAAGAAAGCTAGAAAAAAAAAACGCTACGTACACTGAAGAATCTTTAATAAAGGCATCAGTAAGACAATAATGCATAGTTCAGTAAGGTATAGTAT
Source organism: Colias behrii (assembly GCA_029959065.1). Lineage (NCBI taxonomy): Eukaryota > Metazoa > Arthropoda > Insecta > Lepidoptera > Pieridae > Colias > Colias behrii. The sequence goes on along the minus strand of JARWMC010000005.1, from coordinate 5,176,244 downwards.
AGTTTATTTTAGTAGCTAAAACGTATTATTATGGCTGTGTTTAATATAGTACGTTTCATTTGATAAACAAAGTATTAGAATGAATATTTCTGTTTTTTGATGTAATTTCTCAGTCCTATAATTATTACTTTATTCATTTACATTGTAAGTAACGCATTCCTTTCTTTATTACGAATGATTAAACAGTCATCACTAACGCATATAAAGACTGCCAAGTGCTACATAGATCTCAGTGTTGACTAGTTATATTGAATAATATTAGTAAAACTAAACCTGTAAGGTAGTGAGAAATTGTGATGTTGATTAAATAAAAGTATATATTTACCTGTAATTGGTTTTTAACTTAATAGTTGACCTACCCTCCTTTTTCTACACGGTGGTCGAAAACTAGCTTACACTAGGACGAAAACCAGTTTTTTTGGACGAAAACTAGCATATACCCTACTTTTGCAGAAAATAATTTAAATAAAAAGATACGTCAAAATGATTTATTTTCACTTAATATTATCTTAAAGAAGACTATATAAGGACTAAATAAAAATATTATATGTTTAAGGAAGGGTGCTCCAAAATATTTATTTCGCATCACAAAGTTGGCAACTCCCATAACTGGACGAAAACCAGCGCAATGACCCTATTCTCTCGCGTAATTGTTCCACATTTTGAATTTCGACACTGTAAACGTAGTTTTTCATTGTGCCCCACACAAAAAAGTCCATCGGTGTCATGTCGGGTGATCTTGGGGGCCACTGGATATGTCCATATCGCTCAATCCATCGCCTCGGGAAGTGAGTATTTAAATATTCGCGCACGGAAAGACATGTGGCGGAGCTCCGTCGTGCATAAAAAACATGCCTTGTAAGTACAACAATGGCACTTCGTTCAGGTAGCCCAGTAAATGATTTTGTAAAAAGTTCAAATATCTTTCGCCGTTAAGCGTGCCTTCCAGGAAGTGAGGGCCAACTAAACAGTTTCCTATTACCCCTGCCCACACATTTAAGTGAAACCTGTGTTGAGATGACTGATATTCACGACGCGCAGCTCTCGCCGAACAATTACAGTAGCCGTATAATAAATGCATGTCTGCCATCTCGGTCAAATTAAACGGATTAGCCATTTTCTCACACAGAACAACTCAAAACAGAAAAAATAACAATCAAGTACGAGTAACTGATACTGAAACAAACTGTGAGCGTCGAATGCAAAGAAACAACTATCGTGCGTAGTAGAGACTAACAATGAATCGCTGGAATGCGTGGCCCGCTTCCCCCCCGCATTCCCTTAGCTCGCCCGGCAAAGGACAAGTAAGAGAGAGACAGACTTATCAATCCAGGTAGAAATTCCCATGCGTACTGCCACATCCCCCGTTTAAACAATAACAATGCAGGGTCGTGTAACAGAATAAGAAAGTTACTTAGAAAAAAAGTAGTTGCTTTTGTGCAGTCACAATTTTAAAACTATAACACTTACAATTATGAAATAAATGGTATTTTAAAGTAAAAATGATGAGGAATTAGATAAGATTAAAAAAACATGCAGTTGTATGGGTCTTTTTTTGAAAAAAAAATGCATTTTACTAAAATTGCAAGTATTTTTTTATTATTTTTTAAATTCAAGTATTAAAATATCAGGTAATTTACTAGGGAATACTAGTACATTCGTTTTAATCTGCAAGTACATTGATTAAGCAACAAAATTTAAAAAAAATCATCAAAATCGGTGAAGTACAATCGAGTACAGAAGTGTTTTAAAAAAATATGACTAAAATTGTAAAGTTAAAATTAAAATAGTCGTATTTTTTTTAATATTTAGAGTTAAGAAAAAAAAACCATACCAAATTTCATGTGAGGATGTCACCTATCCACACTGAAGTGATGTGACCAGGTCTCCCTTACACCCTGTATAAGTGTACAATCAAAAGCAATTGAAATAAAAATGATCACACAATTTCCTTTGATATAATTAAATATTATGAACAAAAAATAAGAAGTAATAGCAGGATTGATTTTGAAAAAAACATAACACATAATACTTACTTCTTGTAGCAGTTTTCCCAGGATATAAAGAGATTGAGCCCAAATAAATGGGCATCTACCCAATGGGATCCTATCTTGACTGCCAGGTTCACTTTGTTCTAAGTGTGCTTTGTCTGCAGGCACAGAATATAATTCAGGCACCAGCTTCATACCATCATCCTTCCTAATCATAATCCTTTCCAACTTTTGCATGTATTCTGAAACATTATTCTTGTCTCCTTGAAAACAGTAGTCCAATATAAGATAGCAAAAAAATAAAGGCCATTCACATTCAATGTTTTCAAACATTCTCAATTCCCATGGTTCATAGTAAAGCCTGTTTGGGTCTTCTCTTGGCGTTTTGTGACCATCTCTCAAGAATCTTTTGCAACCAAACTTTCCTTGCAATTTATTTACTATTGTTTCTCTGGTCTTCGTTATTAAGTTGGGATCATCAACTGCAAATGCTGGGAAGCTTATAATGGATAGCAGGCCAGAATCTAACTCTTTGCTGTTTGACTCCCTCGGTAACATGGATTGTAGCACAGCTTGACATTTTTGTGCTTCATCAGCTAAAACATGAATAACACTAGAAGGACCTCCCCGAGCGCCAAACAGATCTAATTCATTCATGGCTTCTAATGCTGCTTTAGCCATGCCAATTGAACTCGCATTCAGTTCAGGTAATCCATGATTAGTTTTGTCACCTCTCTCCCAAATACCATAATCAGGAGTACAATAAGCTGATTCAATGTAGAATACTAAGTTTTGGATAAAGGCTACTTCATCCAAAGAGAAAACTATCTGTATACCAGAAGCTGTCATTTGTGCAAGAACTAGTAGGTACAAAGAAATGGCATCTATTTGTAAATGTCCCCATTCAGTATCAGTGACAACAGTGCGGCCTGTTATGGATGAATACTTTGCATGCAGAGAATCATGAGGATTTTGAGTGCTTTTAAATTTCTCAACTTTTTCCTTTTGCTGCATCATGGCCATCAGGAGACCTAAAATGATATTGTATTTTTAAAAACTGTATAAGAAAGTGGTTGAAAAATGAATAAGTACAAAGTATAAAACAAAGTTGCTTCCTGTTGTCTGTTGGTGTACCTATTGCTATGTATGTTTAGATAGATAGAGTGTAATTAATTGTAGTAGTATATTTAGTACTGTATTTGTTCAGTTTCAGACAAAACGGGCGAAGCCGTCGGCGGAAAGCTAGTTCAAAATATAAGTAGAATGAAAAATCTCACCTCGCATAAGTTTAACACAACTTTGCTCCAATTCATATGTTTTAGCGCGATCTTCATCTTGATCGGCAATTTTCTTGAATGCCATTGAGAGCCCCCATACCGCCAAAATACAGTATAAATTATCTCTAATCCAAGCATGATCGTTTTGTGGGCTAGCAGGGAATAACCCAGTAACGGGTTGTTGATGATCAAGAATGAGTTTATGGACAATCCGTTGATAGTAATCCAGGCGGACGCCCGAATTACTCCGGGTCCTCATCTTTTTGTACAGCTTCGACGTCTTATTTTTATTTTTAGCTACTGTTAGATTTTACATTTTTTAAAGAGACACATGATCGAACTTCAAGACCATACACGACAAATTATATGTGGTTATTGATTAGTGACTTAGTGAGAGTATCCAGTCGTCGAAATTAAATTAATTACCTACCACAAAAATGATCATTTCTATTATTTTTAAAATAATTTACAATATTTTGATGTGAGCACTGAGCATAGAGAGTAGTATATTCTTTGGATGTGAGATTATGATTAGTATGTCATTGATATGTCATTTGAAAGTCAAAAAAAATCATATTGATCGATAGGTCTCCGTTAGGTCCTTTAAGGTCCCACAATTTTTTCGTTAGGTCCCCTTTAGTTTTTTTATAAATATATATTTTTTTAATTTTGGGTATAAAAAAATTACACTTTAGCACCTCATCCATAACAAAATTGGCGAATTTTATAAAAATCGTATTCTTTACCGTTAGGTCCGTATAGGTCCATCATTGAATTTGTTAAATTATTTATTTTATTAAAATTATAAAATAATTAAAACCTGCGCATATCGATAATCGTCGATGTATCGTTTAGCGATATGATCAAGACAAATAATCGAGTCATGTTTACTCGATCATTGAAGTGGCCTCACGAGACTATCATGGAAAGAAAATATACTCAAATTTAATCTTTATGAACTAAGCGATAAAGTTGAATTTAGAACGCGATATTGAACCGCACTCCCCACGAGACTATCTTGGAAAGAAATACAAATTTAATCTTTATGAACTTAGTGATATAGTTGAATTTAAAAACTCGTCGCTTAAAAGGTCGTAAATTTTTACGACTTTCTTAGTGACGGACTACTTCTAGCTATCGTTGTTGATAAAAAAATATTTTTATAAGTACATATAATTTGAAATGAGATGAGAAATAATCTTTATTATATTAAAATTTTACACAACTGCACAAAAAGGAGTATAATCACAGTATTACAATATCTATACAGTACGGAAACGAATGTACTTGTGCAACTGCAGAGAAACGGAGGGGAACTGGCGGGGGGTCGGGCGACGCTGGCCGCGTAAGGCAAACACGCTTAGTTTGCATTACCTAGCGCGAAAGGACGACGCAGTCGTATTTTTTGTGTAATAATTTTATTATACATAGGTATTAGGTACTTACATATTCTATTATGGCGCGCACAAACTGTTCCGTTTACGGATGTAAATCTACATTGAAATCCCAGAAGGAAACAATATTTCAGAAAGATTGTATTAATTGTATCTGTTGAATTAAAATCAAAGCTATGTATATGTTGTCCTCATTATTTTCTAATCAGATTGTACATCCCAATGCGAATGCATTACTTAGTTAAATGTTATAATATACAATTAAGAACATCCAAAAATAAAGTGTCCACGTAAATAATATTTAGCAGTGCAATATCTGTAATTACATATTTATGAACAAATAATTACATCAGATTTAATAATCGCAATTATTTTGAATGTTCATATGAATAAATGATTTCATCATAATATTAATAATCACAATTGTTTTATTTCCCACTAGCGGTCCGCCCCGGCTTCGCCCGTGGTACATATTTCGCAATAAAAGGTAGCCTATGTTCTTTCTCAGGGTCTAAAGATTATCTGTGCCAAATTTCATCAAAATCGGTCCAGTAGTTTATGCGTGAAAACCATACATACATACATACATACAAACCTTTCCTCTTTATAATATTAGTATAGATTTGTTGCAGCCCTAGCGTATTTTCGTGTGGCAGCGTAAGTACCTACGCTGGCGGCGGCATCGCGCGACATCAAAGGCGTTTCCTTACTGTAGGAAATAATATTGTAATACTGTGGTATAATGTTTATTTTGTAAGTATATATTTATTAAAATTTTCGCTCGGTTACTTTTAACTGGCAGAACATTTTAATGGTACGGAACCCTTCGTGCGCGAGTCCGACTCGCATTTAGCTGTTTTTTTGTAATGTTAATCTTGTAACCTTTCTATTATGTAATTTGTTTATATGTATCATGTATAAATATTGCGTATGTTTCAGATTATATATTTATGTCATTTCGTTCAGGCTGTCATAAACTTTTAGTACTACTTTTGATAATGTTCTTAGAGACATATTTATTTTATTGAAATGTGCTGTGATGAATGAATACATATTCAAATACAAAATATAAAATGGCTTTTTATTGTTTTTTCGTATGCATATAATAATGATGAAAACGTTACAAATGACCTGTGTAGTACCTAGTTTTTAATTTTTATAAATAGTGTGAGTTACCCTCCCCGCACCAAAATCGACAGAAAGTGTTAGAACATATGCCAGCGTACTCCATCCATTACTTAATGATCTAAGATTGAAAAGTAGGTTTTTAATAAATAAGCACTCTCAGAACAATCATTGACACTGGTTACCAAATCACATGTATGGAGAAGCCATATTTTAGTTTTGTAAAAACGATCAATTCTTCTTGGATCATATTGTAAAACGCTCAGTCTAAGAAACTAACACAAAACTAAAATGTTAAAAAAAATCCAAAGCATGTGGATCCTTTTAGATAAGTATTTAATTTTTATGATATTTCATTCAAACCTATGCAAAAGATAAATCACTAAAAAGATTCAGAAAGCATGGATTTCTTTTGTTAAACTAAATTTTTATTAAAAAAATAAAAAATGTATACTGGTTTAATAACAAAAACGATTCAGAACATTTGGATAGACTGAATATGTATTTAAAGCTTTAGGCGTTAGGCATGCATTAAGTTCACACTCAAGTATCTTGAATCGGGTCACACATCTTTGCCTTTTTTATACCGATTTTTCTAAAATAGAAGCACTTTGAAAATACCATGAAAAAATTTACGAAGCTGACGAATATGTCGAAGTAACAAAAAAAAAAAAAAATTACTCGCACAACTATCGATCACGCGCTCATGTGATCTTTATTACCTTCATTCAAGAATTGCCTATAGAAGACTGTAAGAGCGTTTTCACATTATCCGATCCGATATCGGATATCGGACGCCGATAGCCGATATCCGATATCGGGGGGAAGTAAAATGTATGAAATATGTACCTGTCTTTCACATTGTCCGGTCCGATATCGGATATCGGAGCCGACACCGATATGCCAGCGGCTATCGGACGATAATGTTCAGTGTTGCCAACTCAATTTTCGAAAAGGCAGTATACCAACAGCAAAAAAGCACTAGTTTGTGTATTTTCAGTCTTATAGGGCGCTCTAAATCTTTAAAAAAATTATTTGCTTTAACCTAAAACCCTTTCTATTAAAAGAAACCTTTTTTTATTAAGAAAACACACATTTAAGTATTTATAGGCATTAAAAATACGATTTATACGGCAGCTATTTTAATTACCGTATTAAAATATACGGCAATTGGCTGAACTGAAGTAAAGAAAAATATATTGCGTTCTTAAATTCAAATATCTATCTTCGAAAACATTAGTGTCTATCATCTTTATTTTAACTCATTCTGCCTCGCTCCTCCTCCTACTCGGATGTTGGTTGTGCTGTTATTGTATTGTTGTCATTGAGTGCTTTGTTTTTAACCGACTTCAAAAAAAGGAGGAGATTTCACACCGAATAAATGACTAGGTACGTCTTGCTAAAAATACATTTAATATATTTTGAAAGGTATTTACTAATGTATTACTAAAACTATTAACTAATACTAGGTTGTAGTAGGTATTGATATAAATTTATTTAATTTATAATGTGTTAACATATACTATACAAATGACCGATATCAAAACTATTTAGTAAATAGCACATCTAAATAATATGCAGTAATTAATGATATCAAATCCTTTTTACATTTTACTTTTCTTTTTTTGAAGTTGATTTTTTTTAACGTAGTTATTTTTAATGTATGTACAACTATGATCTATCATTTGAATTTTTTATAATTATACCTTTTTTTATCAACTGGCAATTTAGTTTAGTTTTCTCCAAGAAGCTTATATCTAATACACTGGAGATTGCACTATGACCATTAACTTGTTACAAGAAAATATGACGTTGAATGACGCCTGTATGTTTTTTTATCCCTTTCACACCAACTTGCCAAGTTAGGTGTGAAAGGGATAAAAAAACATACAGGCGTCATTCAACGTCATATTTTCTTGTTACAATTTAATGGTCATAGTGCAATCTCCAGTGTTTTAGATATAAGCTTCTTGGTTTTCTCTAAAAATTTCTGGCAACACTCATGATGATATCGGAACGATTTTATCGGACAATGTGAAAGGGCAAATTGTATCCGATATCGGATATCGGCTATCGGCGTCCGATATCCGATATCGGATCGGATAATGTGAAAACGCTCTAAGGTTTGTTGGGGATATAAATTAAGACTGAAATCGATTGTATGCGCACCTCCATCGACTAAACAGTTTAGTCATGTTGAATTCAAGAGGAGAATACAACTCGACAGATCAGTTTAGTCGATGCAAAAGTTGTATGTATGCGCAGGCTCGAAAGGAAAATCTTTGGAGGTATCTGATAACGATTTTCAATTACTATGGCCAAATGGTAAAGAAAAGCCCAATTAGACGATTTGGAGTCAATCTTTGACTATTTATCTAAATACTGCCTGGATTTCTATAAATCAATCCAAGGGGGCAATCCAAGACTTCATGACGATGTAGATATGGCGGTGAATCGGACTTCGCACACGAATCGGTGGTAAAATAATGTTAAAAATACTTATGTAATGACGATTTGAAAGTGCTACTAAACAGTAGTCTAATTGAATAAATGAATGTTTGAGTTTGAGTTTGAAGAAAAATAGTAAATCGGATAGAATAAATATGTTTTATATAAATAATGAAAAAAAAAAAAAATAGAAAGTTACTTGTTTTATTTATGAAATTAAAAAAAAATAAGGTTTTTAGTAGCAATTAGCTACTTTGAATCGTTTTTGCGAAATGAAAATTCACTTAGCATAATTGAAAATAGGTTTTATCAAAAAGGATCCTAACACACATTTAGCTGAATATTTCAAGAAATAAAACAAAATTCAATAAAATTTGTTTGTAAGAACAAAATATTATATTGACACACACACTTTTCCTTAAGAAGCAATAAACACAAGCAAGTCTTTATATGAACAAACCAAGAAGCTTATATATATTTTTTTATCCCTTTCACACCAACTTGCCAAGTTAGGTGTGAAAGGGATAAAAAAACATACAGGCGTCATTCAACGTCATATTTTCTTGTTACAAGTTAATGTTCATAGTGCAATCTCCAGTGTATTAGATATAAGCTTCTTGGAACAAACACAGGTTAAACTTCAATGTTCAATAACTCAAAAGTAACATTTTGTGGGTTGGATCCTTTTTGGTTATCTACGGCCAATTGATTTATTTAATAAATGAAACGATACCAATTTAAATTTCGCACTGTTTATGTATGATGTGCGCATGCCTTAATGCTCTAAGGCGCATGCGCAGGTTTTAATTATTTTATAATTTTAATAAAATAAATAATTTAACAATTTCAATGATGGACCTATACTAATGGTAAGGAATACGATTTTTATAAAATTCGCCAATTTTGCTATGTATGAGGTGCTAAAGTGTAATTTTTTTACGGAGACCTATCGATCAAGGTCATTTTCGACCCAAAATTCCATTGATGGGGTGCTAAGTTTGCATTGGTTTAAAAACTGATTATAAATATCGTGTATATGCAGCCTTACCACAATTGCAAAATATTTGACGTAAAAAAATGTCAATTTTGACAATTTACATTAATGACAATTGACAATACTTTGTCACTGTCCAAATCAGTTCATACGGTATCATATTTTGATCTTATTTATTTATTATTTATTTATTTTATTTTGTATTATTTGGTGACTTTCACTTTAGTTTCATGTGTTGTGTTGATAACAATAAGTTATTACTTAGTTGTAACTGTGATTATCGTCTAAAGAAATAAGTATATTCGACGGTAAAACGATAAAATGATTATTTACCTAACTATTTGTAACATATTTTTCATTTCATTTGCATCTTCTAGCAGTATTACTCCTCCTCCAATTAAAACGGTTTCAAATAAAACCGAATTGTCGATTCAACTTCATGAACAACATAATAAAACGAAAATAATAATTCCAAGTGAAGGGGGTACACTTCTGTCCAGTCTCCCTGAGACATTGTCAAAGGATAATCAGCCACTATTACTGAGTCTAGACAAGGACCAAGTTAAAAATAAAGAAAAGTCAGTTGTTGCCAGAAAAGGAGTAAAGTATGTGCCTAAAGATGATAGTAGTATTGAACATGACAACAGTATACAGAATGTAGATAATAAAACAGTTCTCATTGAATCCACCCTCACCAAAACTACAAGTAAACCACTGAGTAATGTTGGCAATGCATCTAGTACAGAGAAACTTCCCACTACTACTAAAATTCACAAACCGTTAGTGTTATCCTCTGAACTTCTGGGCAAAAGTAGTCCAAATATTGAAATTGAACCAAATATGAAAATAAAGAAAATGAGTGAAAACAGTCGTCCAGATCTTATAATGCCAATTGTGATTACAATTTTAGTTGTACCAATGTTTGCAGTTGTTGGTTATATGGCTTTGAAAAGAGGCCAAGAGGCTTGGAAAAATCGACATTATAAAAGAATGGATTTTCTTTTGGATGGAATGTATAATGAATAAGGAAATTCAAAAAAATCTACTTTAATAAGTTAATTAAGTTATTTAAAGCATATCTCTGTCCGCTTGACTTGTTATTATATCCAAAGAAATGTGGTAAGAAAAGTCTGCTTAAATGAAGATTTACTCATATGTGAAGTATGAGAGTATATTTGATATTAAATTTTGCATTTATTTTAAAAACTTATATGGAATGATATTTGTATTTTGATAAATTATATTAAAAATAACCTTCTATAGCAATAATGTGGTGCTACTTAATTAAAGTGCCTTGGTGATATGTACAACAATATTTTGCTTGTTGTGAATATAATTTTTTTTTATATTTTACATTATAATGCAAATTTATATTAAATTGTCTTCCATTATAAGAAATAACATGTGATAATATACTCAAAACTAACATAGTGTCAAGATGGTTAGTTGGTTTTGTATGTTTTACAAGTAATTTTAAAAATATATTATTTACTCAATTTAACTATTGTTTTATTGTCTTAAAACAATGAATACCAAAGTATCAAATCAAAGATCCTTTCCAAAGATTACTTCATACAAAGTTGAAACTACCTCTATTATACTAGTATAGATATGTGAGAATTTAGATATAGGTACTGGTTGGAATTTAATGCTAATCCTATAAATAGAAAAAGATATATTTCTTTGAAAAGAAAGAAATTGAAATACAGGATTTAAAAAAATTGATTTCACACCAGGGAAAAATTCCCATTAAAGTCTATTAATATAACCCCGCACTTTTATTGTATCGATTGTGTATTATATATATTCGAGGGTTAATAAATTTTAGTATGAAATGAGATGAAATCTCTTAAAGAAATCTCTAACAAATTTGAATAACCAATTTCAAGATAATATTCGTCCTTTGTACTAATGTTTACAGGCGAGTGACTAGTGAGTGATAATAATTGAGATGATTGTGACACTGCATTTTACATGCACATTTTTTCAACTAGGTAATAGGTTCCTGAGTATGTGTTCCCCGACGAGTACAATATGGGGGTCTTCAAGCGAAGAGTGAACGGGTACCTTCTAGGGAAGCGCGCTCCATCATAGGCCACATCTCAGCTTACCATCAGGCGAGATCGTGGTCAAGCGCTTCCCTATCACACAATAAAAAAAAAAAAAGGTATTTTCACTTACTCTGTGACACACGTAGAATTTTTTTATGACTTTGACACTCTCTTTGACAAGTACAACAATTGTAAACGTCACTTTAGACATTTAACGTCAGTATCATGTCAGTATTGAAGTACTTGTTGTAGATGTTGTAGTTTGCAGAGGCACAAAAATTTCGCGAATACTGGATTATTCAATGAATCTAAGCTTGGACAGTGCTAAGAGTATGATATTTTAATGTTATAGTTTAAAAAAATATTTTTCTTGTTTTGATAAGTGTTATCTTTATTAATATAGTTCAATAAGGTGATTTCTTTCACAAAAACCTATAACCTTGGTCTTAAAATGGTGAGTTTAGCAACATAGCAATTATTTTTTATTTCAAATTACTTAATTTATATTTTATAAAAAACATTGAATGCTTTTTAATACTTCTAATAAAAGTCTGGCATGTTTCTGATAAATTTAATATAAATTAAAATTAAAATATAAAATTGCATTTTTAAAAATCAATTTATATTAGAATAAAAAATTGTTATAAATACATTATGTTAATATTTATGGCATGAAATATTCTCAACTGTGTTGGCTGTTTATTAATGGAATAGCTACATATATTTAGATGAAGTGGTCTATCCTTAAACTTGAAGAATAATAGCCATTTCTTAGAAAATATTATTTTACTGTTAGTGTAGTAAATCATTAAATATCGCAATACCTAAGCTAAAGGCAAGAAATAAATTTTTGTTTTAACAAATAGCTAATATGAGAATTTGTATATCTTTGTTTACATTTGTTGGCCATTAGTGATGACTCTAATGACCTAGATATCAATCAGTATGATTACAGAGCTAGGCGCCGCGACATCACTGCTAATTTTGAATTAAGTAATAATTTGTGAAAATTTTCGAAATGTATTGAAAAGAATGGATTTTTGGTGATGCAAACTGATAGACAATGAGTGCACACAGTGGATGCATGGGTTGCAATGAAGCTTCTGAACATTTTGAATCTAAGCATGATGTTGAGTGCTCTGAAGGAGAGGACACTCAAATCAGATTGGCGCCACATGTACAAGCGTATTTGGCACATAATAACTCAACAACCAATTGCTGTGGCTTCGGTATACCGATTGCTTTTGAAAGGGCTGCACCAGGAACATGGTGGAACCCTAGATTTGACTCGGAAATTCTTGAAGGGCAATACAGAAGCAGCTCCTTTAGGCAGATAAGATTACGATTCCGGTAAGTGTATAGATACACTTTGTGTGTTACATATTGCCTGTTTTATAAAACATATTTTTTGTGTTGTTTACATTATATGTTTTATTATTCCTTTTCAGATTTGCACTTTTATACATTTTGATATTTTCCATAACATGGTTTATCTACTTTGTGGTTCTTGGCTTGAATGATGTGACTGTGAAGTGGCCATTTTTATGTTCAATATTTGCTGGAGTCCTTTTGATAACTTCTGTCATGCTCTTCATTACCTTCACACAAATATATAAGGTCTACACATTTAGATTGTCTTTAGTAATGGCACTCGCTCTGTGTACACTGAGCCTATCCCTGATTGCCCTCACCACCCAAATAGAAACTTCATCTCAGGTTGCTGATATCAGCCAATCAGGTCATTTTACTATGTGCATTGAAATCCTTTTGATAATATATACATTGACCCCACTGCCCCTATTTGCTTGTGTATCCATAGGACTTCTCTTTTCTATAGCATTTGAGACATTAAATGTGTTTTTGCATTTATCTGAACAAGAATGGCAATATCCTGGGATGTTAGTGAGAATTTTACTTCATCTTTGTGTTCATATTATTGGTGTACACATCTATCTTATGACATTTGTAAGAATGCGTGGCACATTTATGAAAGTAGGGCAAAGTTTATTGGTGAGAAGACAACTAGAAATGGAGAAACAGTTAAAGGAGAAAATGATTCATTCAGTCATGCCACCAAAGCTAGCCAGTTGGTTAATGGAAGAACAAGTGCAGGATACAGAAACTTTATCTAAAAGTCATGACCCACTTCAACCCAGAACATCAAATCCAGGAGCATCTGATATTAAATCCTTATTTAGACCATTCAACATGAGCTCTATGGACAATGTTAGCATTTTATTTGCTGATATTGTTGGCTTTACGAAAATGTCTAGTAACAAAGGGGCAGAAGAATTAGTGAATATATTGAATGACCTATTTGAAAAGTTTGATGAGTTGTGCTTAGTACATGGGTGTGAAAAGATTTCAACATTAGGAGACTGTTATTATTGTGTGTCCGGGTGCCCCGAGCCCAGACCGGATCACGCAACCTGCTGTGTCGAAATGGGTCTCGGTGAGTAACAAAAGCAATGAAACATTACAGTAGAATTATTTTACAAACAATGTACATGTTTATTTTTCTTTGCATGGAAAAGTTCGTTGATATATCGATCGTAACATCGACCGATAAAATGGCTCAGTTGACCTCGATCTTTGTTACATCCATATGCTATAATCCCCTGATCGGTTTATATATTTACAGCAAAGCAAACAGTTATGGTATTGTAAACTTTGGCGTCATAACTATTTTTTAAGTCGATAATTCATAGTTTTTTTTATATCATAAATTTATAGAGTTTCATATTGCAGGTATGATTGCAGCAATACAGGATTTTGACCGGGAGCGTGGCGAAGGTGTTAACATGAGAGTGGGGGTTCACACGGGAACCGTCCTTTGCGGGATAGTCGGGACGCGTAGGTTTAAATTCGATGTATGGAGCAACGATGTTACATTAGCCAATAAAATGGAATCAACTGGGAAACCAGGCCGCGTTCACATATCAGAAGAAACGAGTCGATTTCTCGGAGGCTCCTATGTTTTAGAGGAAGGCGAAGAAGTGTTCGGTGAGCGTTTTTTTCTAACATGCAAAGAAATATGATCAAAAGTTGCAAGAATTCTAACTTTTCTCTAAAATTGCAGGTCATAAAACGTATTTCATAGAGGGCCGTCAGTTTAGCTCTCCATACGACCACGAGAACTGTCTCAGTCCTTCTAATCCCGTGAACCTCCGTCTCATTATTTCCCCCGCAGCCTCTCCACAATCAGTCCTCTCTATCAGTCATTCACCGCTGCCACTTTCCGCCAAGACTAGTGATGCATCGAGCGACGATAAGTCGAACAAACCCGATGCCAAATATTCAAGCAATTTCCTCTCTCCGAGCCCCTTTAATTTTCGCAATAAAGCCAGTTCATTACCCAGTATATTGGATTCGGATACAGAATTAGACGATAAGCGGGATAAAAGATTTACTAACGGAAACGATAACTCATCGAAAAGTCCGACGTCCATAGGTGAGTAAATAATTATACCTATAGGTATTACTGATAAATGTTACAATATATGTATTAGTTATTATTATTTGATAGAATGGGAATTGTTTTACTAATATAGGTTTTGAAGCTCTTTCGTGATATTTGAAATAAAACGCAGTTTGCTATAGGTACCATACTTCCGACCGTTGAATGAGTAACTAAATCGGATTCTGCTATTAAACCTGAAATATGTAATAACAATATTCAATTTTATGTTACCTGTGTTTTGATACATATTTCTTAATTGATTTGTACTGCATAAATAAATCGTAAAAAATATATTACACGTAAGCTCATATAATGTACTTACCTTAAATATATGCTTGGATTTCTTTCATAAAATGCATTGGCTTCAAAGTTTTAAATCAAACGAATAAATAAATGATGGTATGAGATTATAGTAAGATATAACATTTCTAGGTTTCATTTTAGAAATAAGTGTTTAGATTTATAGCGGAAATTTGCTCAAACGAATAAACGTGACTACTTTGTTCAGTACCTAAGATGTTTCTAGTTGGGAATTGTGATTTCTGGTGGAAAAGGAAATGAATGATACATGATCGCTGTTTACACGCGCGTACTATATTTATAACGAATCGAATCGGAAATCTGATAAAGTCTTCGTGATTGATTGTACACTAATCTGCGATCAACACTAAATATAAGTAGATTCGATCAAAATAGACGCATTGCATCTATTTCTATTCAAGCATTCCTACTTAATGTTCGTTTTAGACACAGGAACGCGTGCAGAATTCGGCTAAACAATCAAGTAGAATTTAAGTGTACCGTTGACTTTTAATCAGGGACATGACCAATCGTAAAATCTCTTTTATTTGAACAATAATGTTACCTACTATCGGAATCAAGAGCAGAGATTTATTTATGAAGTCTTAGTTATCAGTAGCACAAGTCATGTTCACAGATAAGATATAGCGTGTCTTTAATTGCTAGAAGGTGATGCTCTTATCTCATGACTGCTAATGTTTTTATTATGAGAAAATCCATTACATGCTTGTTCGTGAACAATAGTAAATTATATGCAAATGCACTGTCATCGAGTGCTCGTATTCATGAGTTATATGAACGTTTATTGTTTAGCCACACAAATAGCTAGGTACTACATTACAACCTGTCACTGACCGCATGTTTAATATCTCCTTACGTTCTTATAATAATTATTAAGCTATTTGATGCTTATGGTATTTTTCAATGTTATTTATAGCATCAGTTTACAGTTTTACAAGCTTAGTTTACAAGTATATTTTTCATAATATACATAGATGAGGGCTCTTATCTTAAATGTTTATGATAGAACAAGTACATTTACATATTTTTTTATAAAATTAAATGAGGATACATAGAAACCTTATGTTACTTGATATATCTCTCATTAAATAACACTAAAGATTCTATCCTCTAATTGGTACCGTATCACATTACTGTAGGTACCTACTATTATAAAATGAACGTTCACTCTGCATATTATATACAGGGTCGAGCCCTCCATGCTCCATAGTTTGCTTATATTCGTTTCATACATGTTAAACAGTTTTTCGTGTAAAGTGCTCTTTCGAGTGACGCATATGTTAACTTAACAATAATCTCGAACGTATAGAGCAAACGCAAACAATATCCGCTATCCTTATAAATCTGTATCAAAACACTTGAAAGAGACTCTCGATGGTTATTTATTACGGTGGATATACCTATACAATATATGTACATCATGGTACAACAATTCCGCAAGAAACCAGGCCATGCCGCTAGGGCCTTCTTATATAAAGATGAAGGACAATTACATTTTCTCATTCCCATAAATCGAGTCATTTGTTGTTACCCTGGAGCGAAGGAGATATTAATTAATTATATAACACGTACTTGTAAAAACAGCAGCCGTAACTCGATGAAAAATCCTTGGAAACAATTTTGTTTATTGATAATAATCAAAGCTTGGAGTTTTATTATTTCCTGTAACAAATGAACGTTCAGTGCAATGAGAACACTTCGTAATAATTAATAAGGCGCTATCGATAGGTACAGTCAGCATAAAAATATGCTGTAGTTTGCTGAAATGACAGTTTTGTTGGTAAATTGCACTTATTTGCTGACAGTACACTGTAGTACAGTACTTTCCTATTTGTATTACGTAGTTGATATTTACATGTTAAGTGATTGTTCGATCAGTAGCGTGTTACCAACTTGTCTAAACTATCGATAAGTGATCCGGTTTTTGATAATGTCTTTTCACTGTTTTGTAAAGTGACTTTTTGATTTTGTTTGAAGATAAAAAATTTTATTTTATAAAATACATATAACAAACATAATATCTTGAATCGGGTAACCTATTAAAAACTCGAATTTCTATTACCCGAATCTTAAAACCCCGAAAACGGTTGTTAGAACTTTTAAAAGACAGATGTAATGAATGACAAATTTTTTAAATTCCTTTTTTAATTTCCCAGATGAATCAATTTCCAGATGCACCAAAACCAGATTTTTAAAAAGTACTTTTTTGTTTCCCGTATTCTCATAATACAGATCTCATTATACCAGATTCTCAGAATACTTTTTTTTGTTTCCCATCGTACCATTTTCCAAATAAACTATTGCCAAATTTTCATAATCTTTTTATTTGGTTCCCATATAATCGTATAACAGATAAACTATTGCCAGATTTTCATAATCTTTTTATTTGATTTCCATACAATCGTGATTATACCTTTACTATCGACTGAAAATAAACATTGTCAGTAAGTAAATTTATTGTTTTACTTGTCCATTATAGACCGGTTTTAGTGTCAAAGTCGACTCAGTAGGTTAGGTTTGAACTACGAGCTACGACCCCCACGCTAGAACTGACTCGCTATTGTTTTACTTGCCCATTACAGAAAGGTTTAAGTGTCAAATTCGACTCAGTAGGTTAGGTTAGGTTCGAAGTGTGACCCCCCATGCACGAGCCGAGCGAGCGAAGCGAGCGTGCCGCGGCAGCGGCCGGCGAGTTCCAGAACCGACTCGCTATTGTTTTACTTGCCCATTACAGAAAGTGTCAAATTCGACTCAGTAGGTTAGGTTAGGTTCGAAGTGTGACCCCCCATGCACGAGCCGAGCGAGCGAAGCGAGCGTGCCGCGGCAGCGGCCGGCGAGTGCCAGAACCGACTCGCTATTGTTTTACTTGCCTATTACAGAAAGGTTTAAGTGTCAAATTCGACTCAGTAGGTTAGGTTAGGTTTGAAGTGTGACCCCCCATGCACGAGCCGAGCGAGCGAAGCGAGCGTGCCGCGGCAGCGGCCGGCGAGTGCCAGAACCGACTCGCTATTGTTTTACTTGCCCATTACAGAAAGGTTAAAGTGTTAAAATCTATTCAGTAGTTTAGGTTAGGTTCGTGCTGCGACCCCCTGGAAGGATTTCGTTTTGCTGGATATCGTTTATTTGAATTTCAAAAATCTGGACATTGTTTGTCTGGATATCAATTAACTGTATTTCAAAAATTTGTGTTTTAAAAATCTGGCTTTCGTGCATATGGATTACGGTCATCTGGATTTTGTGCATTTAGATTTCGTATGTCTGGAACTCATTCGTCTGGATTGTAAAACGTCGTACAAATAAAGAAATGGGCAAATGAAATTCGGAGTTGCGATTATATGGCAAACAAAACTTCGAAATTTTAAAATTCGGGGTTATGAAAAAATGTCCAAACGTTTTCTGGATTATGATATTCGGAATATTAAAATTAGAGATTAAGATAGGTAACCCTTGAATCGATATTAGGAAGGTTAGATTGTACGAATCTACCCATAGATTCAGGTTTAATTTAGGTATCAAATAAACGTAAAAATGACTACTATGTTAAGAAATATACTTATTGGCTAAGTTGCCAATTGGGATCATGATTAACTTTGCAATTTATTAATCGATAATCATAAATGCCACGTTAGAACAGTGATGTATCTAAATATGGTCGACTTACTCATGTGCATCGTTTTATCATCGTAAAATTATTTTACGTTTTATTGTTTGGTAAACAGCCAATATTAGAGATAGTAAAATGATGGGGTCTATGTGCATTTTATTAATAAATTTTAGTATTTCATGTCATGATTACATTATATTACATTATGTATTTTATAGTGTAATAATAATAATATTATTTTCGCGCTATTCAAAGAGTTTTAATAAGAATAGAAGTGTGTATGACCCAGCTTATTCCAAATTTCATCAAATCGGTACTATAGTTTAGCCATGAAAGCGTAACAGTCAGACATACTTTCGATTTAAAAAACAAATTACATTTGCAAATCGTTAACAAATTCTTATGAGTATCATTAACTATAAATAAACCGTTATATCAGGGGAATAAGAATAATTGCTTTCATTAAGCGGGAATATTGACGTGGGATTTGAGAACTCGATAAAACGCAACTCTCGCGAGTTAAACTGGAACTTGACACAGTTATTTTTATTTCAGGGAGCTGCGGTAAATACACAAACAAAATTAAGCAGTGGAAAGTGCCCAAGTTCTTAAGGAAACACTCCGACACGCCACTGCATGAAATGAAAAAACAAAACTTTAGCGATAAAACCATACATTTCGTGGAATCCGGTGACGGGGCAATACAATCTAATAATGGTTATCATAAAGTGCCCATCGTGATAGAATCTCAAGACGCGAAATGCGTCAGGCCATTACAGAGTAGCAGTAAGATAAACAACATTCGGAATCAAGAAATGGCATTATTTGAAAAGGAAATAATTGATATTCGCTCATATTTGAGTCAATCTAGAAGTAATATGTCACCTTTCGCGAGAAGTAGCAGCTACAGATCTCAATATGGAAGGCCTAATATAGAGGTAAGTTTGCTAGGAGTTTGTTTATACCAATTAATTTAATTGTATGGTACATGGTACCATACAATAGTTAGCTGAGTTTTCAGAATAAATGTAAGCGTAGCACTCGCCTACTATCACTCAATTATTTGTGTGAAGGTTGAATTTAATGAGGAGAGCTAAGGCTTTGGTATACAAGCTGAAAAAGTTATCAATAATATACAATATGTATAGGGTTCAGGACATTTATAAACCACAGAAGTAGGCTATCTTTACGTCGATTTTAAAATTCTTCTCTTTATTGATATTTGGTTCTTATAACTCACTTATATAAATGTAATAATTATTAAGCTTAAGTATGCCATAAAATGTTTTCAATTTTCATAGATGATGCCCATAAATATTCATTGAAATCTTTACGGCAGTCGGCACTTAAGGCATAAATTAATCTCCATAAATTCGATAGATTTTATTGTATGGATATACCGCCTACCTACGTTATACTTTGCGTACTATGTGACTTTTAAACAGTAACAGGTACAAGAAAAAGACTATTATACTAAAAAAATGTATGTGTTTTTTTAATTTTGCATACAATCGCTTGACATACATTTACTAAAAAAGTTTATGAGAAATGTTATATAAACAGGATGCGTACATAATGTGTAATGACTTCCTACTTTCTACTTCCTACTAAATAAACAAAAGCTTAGTTCACACCGAAACAGCTGTTCGGATACGCATACAATTTTGTATAGATATACTTATTTAAGCCTGAATAGATAACTACCACACCATAGATATAAATACTATACTACATAGTATTATTACATACATTACTACATACTGGTTACCAAGTTAAAACGGGAGTAATGCTCGAACTAGTAATCTATGAGATGACTATAGGCTTCATAACTGTTTATGTTACTTAGCCAATTAAGAGCTTCATATCTCTATGTATTTCTTTTGAATCCCTGCACACACATGTGCTAATAACTGTTAAGAATATAGTTAAGAGATATTTTGATTAATGTTTACATATGAAGATGAAGATGAATAAATAAAATAAAATAAATCTCAGCAGGTCCAATATTAAGCACATGGTCCAATTTTGCCTTTGCCAATTTTTTTTGACTTCTTATTATTTTAATCACAGCAGGTACCGGTAAGTCGTGCTCGTAGTTCCACACTAACTACGCAAGGAGAACTAATCAGGCCAAAGGAACGCAAGTTGAATCTTCCGATTCCACCGAACCAGGTTCGGCCACCAGAAGACATAGTCAGCCTGTGCCCTTCGGTCAATAGCCGCAAGGATTCCGGGATACGGAGTACGAGCAGACGATCTAGTATACAACAACAGGTGAGATTTTGTGTTTTTACTTTTATATTTTAGCTGTGCAGTTACAGTCTGTGATTGACTGTAAAATTCTGGGAGGCATTCCTTTCAATATGTAGATCGAAAATGACACTGTTATGTCATTTTCGATCACGTACCTTCTGGAGACATACATGCATTTATACACATAAATATTTTATTTTTGATATCGTAAGATCAAAAATATGTTCTAAAATTTTAAAGCGCGTCACACACGGTGAATATACTATAATATTTTATGTTAAGATTCTCTAATATAAAATATTACAGTATCTTAAGGTATCCGGTATCAGCGTTCTGACCATCATCGTTCTGACCGCTATCCTGTTACAAATGACCCGAAATTTTGTGTCAGTGTTTCGGGTCATTTGTAACAGGATGGCGGTTCTACAGGGGTCTTAGTACGCAATGACAAAAAGAAAAATGATGGTCAGAACGCTGATACCGGATACCTTAAGATACTGTAATATTTTATATTAGAGAATCTTAACATAAAATAGTATCTTCACCGTGTGTGACGTGCTTTAGTCATTTAAAAATATCACTTATATTAAGCGGACATAAAATTCGTACCTGATTTAATGTATCCTGCTTGTTTGAAAAGTGCAGAAAGGCAATAAAGAACTTTGTACGTAGTCATTCTAATTAATTTAAGACTTTTACCTGAACATTTTGCCGTTACAAAAGTATGCTCGGTTAAAATGAAGTATTTTAAAAAAGGTGACAAGAAGATTTCGATTTAAACTGTTTTCTTTTGTTAGAACCGTGTTAACTTCATTGTCAGGCTATATATACATACATATATACAATATAACCTTTGTTGAAAATAATAAAATAAATATTTGATAAACAATAATAGACTTCTAATAATAGAACCTTCAGTGTGTTGGTCTCATTTGAACCATTATCTTATTTGTTAACGGCACTAGAACAAATAGGTATCTTCCTTGAGAAGTATGTATTAACAAGTAAAACGAAAATAATAAATCATACTCCTTCAAAATGAATGAAATCTTGCACAATTCACATTGCATATTTATTTTTGTATCAAAAGAAACATTTCGTAGTATAAATATTTACACTACCCGTGAACTTGTTGAGATTTATATTTAGATATCTAATCATAATGAAAACAAGTCGTGTCCGTGTTTATCAAATGAGAATTTGTGAAAATTTCAGATTTTCGCGCTAAATCATGTTTCGTTGGCAACGTCCCAAGTGGATATAATGCAGCACCGCGTCTCCGGCTACTATACGTCGAGCCAATCGTCTCTCAACGACGTGCCTTCTCGAACGAGGCTCCCAGCGCCCCTTAACGAACAACAAGTCCAATCCCTACAGAAACTAAGAAAACAATCCGATCTGCAACTAATACGATGCGTTCAAGACAACGCAAGGTCCGGAATCAACTATTTTGTCCAACCTCCCCTTAATGGTCTAACTCTATGCTTCAAACAACCAGAAATGGAGAGACATTATCGCGATAAGGCTCACAGAAGTGACGACTGTGAAGACTTCCCACCCACCCTTACAACCTCGCGATACAATACCGCATTAGACATTCTGGTATCATTAATTATATTCCTAATCGTTGCTGCATCTATTGTAATAGTTTACAAAGAGTGGCGATATTCAGTAGGCTGGTTTATTCTATTTATGACAATGGAGATAATGGCCATATCGTTATGCGTATACAGGCACTATTTAAAATGGAGGGCGAAAAGCGACCCTGAAGATATAACGACTACACTGAGAAGATCTGTAAAAGTTTTCAGGAAACTATCAAATTGGTGCCCTTGGCATTTATCTGGGAGTTTATTAATAAGCCTACCCGTTTTAGCGGTTCTAGTGAATTTTTCTTGCCAAAACACGACACTAACTATTTTAAAAGGCAAACAGTCCTTTTATGTGTACCTATTAAATGTGAGTATTGTACATTTTTGTAACTTCACACAAATGAGCTGGCTCGTAAAAAACGCTCTCGTAACTTTATATGCGGGTCTGTTTCTGTTCCTTTCCTTATTAGGATGTCGCGAAGTAAATACTCAATTTTTGAATTCTGATATTAATTCACCTTTAAACCTAGTTGCTCATAATAGTACAATTTTAAATGCTACTATGCTGTTAGAGGAATTGTTTGAAGGTAACAGTACAAATGTGTTTAACGCCGTTCAACATGAGATGCATTTGCAAGAATTGTATTTAGATGTTGCGTTATTATTAATTTTAGTGTGGTTTTTGAACAGAGAATTCGAAATCAGCTATCGCCTCAGTTTCTATAGTAATGTGGTTGCGAATCGCGATAAACAACGGGTGCAAAATATGAGAAATCAAGCGGATTGGTTGTTGCACAATATCATTCCCCGACACGTCGCTGAACAATTGAAAAATACGGCTAAATATTCTGAAAATCATAAAGATGTCGCTATTATATTCGCCAGTATAGTTAACTTTAATGAAATGTATGACGAGTCATATTTGAAAGGGAAAGAATACCTCCGCGTTCTCAATGAACTCATAGCCGATTTCGATGAACTGTTGGAGAGACCACAATTTCAACACGTTGAAAAAATTAAAACGATCGGTAGCACGTTTATGGCAGCTAGCGGTTTGAATCCAGACTTGAGGCAATCTTCACAGTCGTGTCACGAGCATCTGTATCAATTGATGGATTTTGCTTTAGAGATGCAAAAAGTTGTTGAAAATTTCAATCAAGATTTACTCGAATTCGATTTCATTCTTCGTATAGGATATAATTTTGGTGACGTCACGGCGGGTGTGATCGGCACGACAAAATTGTATTACGATATTTGGGGAGACGCTGTGAATATGGCTTCTCGTATGGATTCCACGGGCGTAGTGAAGAGAATACAGGTAGGAGAGGCTTGTATTCCTGTTTTATCGACTAGATACGACTTTGAGCCGCGCGGTAGCGTGTACGTTAAAGGCAAAGACAATATGAATGTCTATCTCGTTATTGGTAAGAAGGATACGTAGGTAAGGGAACTATTTCTAAAGAAATGTAGCATCTGTGATTTAACTATTTATATTTAAATTAAATATAATAATAAATTAATAATTGGTGTATTATATAGGATGTTTTGCTTTATTTATTTATTGCGTGCGTTAACGGAATGGTATGGGAGAAATACTCTGGGAACTTAATCAGCTATTTATATTTATTGTTCGATCAGAGTTTACGTGACAATTATTAACTTATAATCATATAATAATAACGTTGGAATAATGAATATGCTTGAAACTCATTATTGTTTTTTGTATTATAATAATGTTAAGTGCTTGTGTGACCAGTGTTCTAGTCGGCTATCCTATACAGTTTTGGGCTATATTCATGTTCATATAATTTATTTGTAGCTAAATGAACTGAAACATTTAAAATTGTAATTTTAAACCTTTCTAGGTCTATGTATATATCTGAATTGTATAATTTGTGTTCGGTCATCTGTGCTATATATGTATATAAGAAAAGATAAGATATACCCTGTTAGTTGAAATTTATACAAGTTTTGTATAATTATAAAATTATGATATTAATATATTATAAAAGTATTGGAATTGGGTAACAAATAGAACGAATATTTAAAAGAAAATATTTACCTTTGTAGCGAATAGATGACTAATAGGTATATTGAGAATGGGGATCTTTTCTTGGTCTGTAACAATTTTGTAGGGCTTCAATGTAATGTTTACCATTATATATGTATGAAAATGGATTTAGTGCTTCACTTTAAATGAATTTGTAGACGATACATTGTAAAATTATGTTTCATTTGGGCTAATTTTATACCTTGAACTTTGTACATGTATGTATGTATTTTAAAGGAACATAGTAGCTATAATTAAACCCTTTACTTATTTTTCCGATTATCATTATTAATAATTATATGTTTATGGTTTTGGTTCACATCCCATTTTATGTCTCGAGAAACTGCTCTCAGTTTTATTTTAATAACTTTTTTAATTACATTCGAAAAAATTAAAATGTTTTTAAATCTTTTTGAATGTAATTGCACAGTCTTTATGAGAATGTTATGTAGGAATTTTACACACTTATTACAATATATTGTATCATGGCCATAAATATACATTAATCTAGGGTTATACTTTTATTTTTGGGAAATAATAAATAATAGGCACAATATTGGTGGGGATACAAGTCACCACCAAAGGCACAAAATAATTATATTTTACAAAGATATTTAATTAATTACTTTTTTTTTAATAATTTATATTTCTATTTATTCAAATTATCACTAATTAAAAATATCATTTCATTGGTCAGGAGATATAAAACATCTGTTGATATATTAGAATAACTATTAATTTAGTCTTTACTGTGGCACTAAAAAACGTTAAAAGTGAAACTTTTTACTATAGTAACATTTTAAATCATTCTAAAATATTGAAAGGAAAAATACAGTAGCTTAATTTTTGAAGCAGACATTTAAAATTGTTGATATTTATTTTCAAGGGCAAGTTAATTATTCTCGTAAAAGTGATATTAGTCAGTGACATCGATATTTTTTTCTATATATACTTACATATAACTAAATACAACGATTTTTTGCATCATATAGCGTTTTTGACGAAGCTGGTTACTGGTTAGTTAGGTTACCAAATTTTTTATACTATTTATATTTACAACGTATTAAGTATGTCTTATTTGTGTATTTATTTTATTATATAAAATATAAGAAATATTCTAATTTGTATCATACTGTGGGCAAATTTGATAGAAAAGATTTTTAAATCATATTGTGTGTAATTTTAAAGAATTTGTTAAGAATTATCCGAAAAGTAGCGTTTAAATGTCATGTTTAAAATAAATGTGATACCTTTTTACCGTATATGGTCATTAATGTGTAATTCATATAGATTTTAAGAATGCTTGTGCCTGCTATCAAATTTACACATTTACTAAGTTATGTTTAATTATATTTTTTATAATAGTACCTACTTTCAGAAAGATTGGAGCAGTTACATTCTTGCCATAATGTATATTAATCGATTTTACCTGCTTATTTTTCATACTTTTCAGACATTTTAATATTTATTTAAACACTATTTTATGTTTTGTGAGATGTAATTATTTAATATCTAATAAATAATAATTTATTCAATGGCGAAGTATGTTTATATACCAACATGTTATTAATATCTGTACTGTTAAATACGATTTCTGAGGTGTTAGGAATTTATTATTGATCGCTCTAATATATATACATGAAAACCTTATGAAAACTTTTAAAATTTGTAGTTAGCATACCTAAATATTTTCACTGACAATTTCTGTCTCTACGAATTGATGTAGGTATATGATCTTCTAACTTATGACGAAAGCCTTACTATACATTCCACTTGTATTTATAAATGCCTTCAAAATGTCTATTTACTCTTGTATTGTAAACGATGAAAATGATCGTCAATGAGGAAGTGTTTAGAGCTCGAATATTGAAAATGTTGTAGGTATTCAAAGAATGTTGGACCAATCTTGTAAGCTCTCATGAATTTAATCAAACGACATCATTTGATTGTATAAATTAGGATTATGGGTATTTCTCAGTATATTTGATGTCATATCAAAGCCTTTTTTGTTAGAGGGTTTTTTAAACAATTTTATATGAATTTTACTAAAATTATATTTCCACTGATTTGTTATTCCCCAATGATTTGGTCAAGATAAAAGTGTTCAACAATCAAATAATGTCGTTTGATGTTAAACAAGTGAATTATATAAATATTTGTAAATAGTCGGACCCTATTGCTATTTCTATACATACAAGCCACAATGACTCTCTTGATATGTTTATTTCTCATTATACCTACTTTATATTTTTCCAAACTCTAAAGCGAATATATTATGTGTGAATAAGTGCTGTTATGATTTATTAATGATCCCTCTTTATATGCTTTCTAGAGTTCGATCTCTAACATACATGATATTAGGTTCCGTATACTTAATCTAAATCCTATGATGGTAAGAGAAGTAAATAACAAACTTAGCCTGAAACTTGTAGAACTAACTTTCTGTCATATCAGTATTATATGTTACTTTCGAAAAATACAGGAACCTGTTATACAATAACGAATATGAAATCTCCCGGATATAGACTTAAAATTTGTTTTCACCAATTATATATGATAGGATAATGTATTTAGTTGTAGAAATATACTAGTTACAACTATACAGCAATAGTTTATTATGTAACACTATTGCAAGTCTTATTCAAATGCTCATAAATGCAAACTTCAATATATTTATATCTATTTGTCGACTCCATTGTATTTTACTCGTGCGCTATTTTCTATTGTGCCCATCGCAGAAACATTGTAGGGATTTCTAAAGCAATTACAATGGGCATTACTCCAAGTGGTAGTTTTGGTGAGTTTTCTGCATTGTACCTACGTTAGTTGTTAGCTAAATACTTGCATAGATTTGGTTTTCTTCATGTATTCGCTGGACAAAGAAAGTATTGTTTAAAGAAAAGATTTCGCAGTCGAAATAAACGACACATACTTTAAAAGCTTTATTATTGCTACAACACACAATACATGAATTAATCATAAAATATGTTACGGCAGTTGTCAATGTGTTACACTAATGGTACCTAACATCAAACATGTAGGTACAGTTCTTACGTATATAGAAAAGTAATTCAAACATTAAATTGAAAAACCAAAATTACAAAGCACTCAGCTGTAGATAATTTACTGACACAAAGCTTCGACATCAACAACATAACAATACCTATACCGCGTCTATAACATCTTTTCTTCTACCGAACTATGCTTATTTTGATATTTTCTTTTTCAACATTTTGCTCGTCGTATTTTTTTATTTTTATTTCCATCGTTAGAAATCGATCATCTTTCTGCACGTAGGGTATATAGGTAGGAGTATTCCCTAAAAAGCTCAAACTCGATTGATGGGATTGTCGCTCCAAGCGAAGTCGTCGTCAGTAAAAGCATAGATCATCCAATAGAAGAGATTGAGCAAAGCGAACGACGCAGGAAATAAGACGCGGGCCGCCTTGTCGATGTGGGACACGCTGTTTATGTGGCCGCGATTACCTGGGAATAAAATAATTATGATACTATAATAATTATCGTGATTAGGTTTTGTTTCGCTTATAAATAAAAAATAAAAACATGCAATAAATACGTATTAATAGGAATTCAGTTTCCAAACCATAATCAGATCAAATCAAAGCAAAATTTTGTGAGGCTTGTATCCTCTGACTAAGCCTCTGACCTATTTACCTTGTAAAATATCCCTATTATCTTCTTATGTAACTTGTGCATATCGATAGTATTCAACTGCAGAAATAAAGTCACTGTCAATAACTTTACCTGCTTCCCTTTGCCTCTGCCTTCTATAATTATCATCACCCGCCAAGCAGTACAAAACCTGTCGCCACTTGGGAACCCGGTTTTCTGTCTGCGTCATCCGCTCCATCGTCAGACGGACTGATGGTTGCTCCTCTTGAGGTTGTGGTAGGTCACTCTCCGAACTGTTACTTTGTGCTTGGAATGATAGACTCTGGAATATAAATGGGTTGAAGGGATAGTTTAGTTTTTTAAAAATATATAGAGACATGTTGACATGGTCTGCAGACGGTCTGTAGTGATTAGTATAATACCTACATGGATAATGTCTTATTCTGAGTACCTACTTCTGAAAACGGAGGTACGTAAGTTTTATGAATATGTAGTATAAATATTAATGATGTCAAGGTTTATTCCCTAAATGAAACTGTGGATCGTGTTCTTTAAAAAAAACTGAATAGGAACAGAAATGTACTTTAAAGCAAGTAGATATAAGTACCTAGCTGAAAAAACAAACTTGATATGCCCCTAGCATATTTACAGGAAGCAAAAAACCGTTCAATGGTAATATAATTATGTGTTCCCCAATCCTTTTTTCATAAACGGGATAAAAGCTTTTAAACGAAATAACTCAATCATTCGACCTTTTTGAAATATGAAATATTGATTCACGCTCTTCGCAAAACATTAATGTTCACGCTGTAATTAAAAAAAGGCAAAGAAAAGCAGTAGTTTATCTTCAAACTTAGCTTTTCAGATTAGCTTAATAATAGCACAGATAATAAAATACTATACTATAGTAGTGAGCAAAGCTTTGAATAACTTACGAAGTTATTAGCAGAGCGGCCGGAGCTCCGCCGCCTCGCAGCGAGCTGCCGGGCCGCGTAAGCGTCTCCGCCCACTTCTTCGATTAATTCCTCCCATTCCGAATCGTCGATTACTATTTCACCGGAGCCCACCTAGAAGTGATTGCTATGACTAGGACGTTTCGTTCATAGTTTGGTTGAAATTACATTTCGCGTATAAATGGAAGAAAACCAAAAAACATACTTATTTATTGGAAAAAACAACGATGTTTAAGAAGTTTGGTCAAAATATGTACCTACGTCTCTGTGCAGACAAAAATCTTAAAAAATAAATTATTCACCGAATATGATGAAGTATTAAAAAAGTTAAATATTACATGTCCTAGGTACTTGTTACTATTATATCACAAGCAAATCACAAGTCATCGTAAGAAAATATCGACAAAAATTTGCACGCTAAAATAGACAATAAACAAAAATGAGTAGGTACCTTAGTGAAATAATGTACTCCAGCGAATTCCAGCAACGTAGCGATACAATAGAAGAAGCTCATCAATAAGAACCAATCTAGGGCAGTTGCGTAACGCACTTTCGGGAGATCGGTCCTTGAATCTAGACTTATTGTGGACAGAGTCAACACAGTGGTTATTCCCAGACCGACTCGATCAGAAGTTGCCTGGAACAAATGTTAATTAAAAAAAAAACGCCAACACATTTTCCTAAATTACACCGTACTTAGCTGAAAAATAATTTTCGCCAAACAAGATGAAAAAACTGTATTACTATTTACCACAGACATACATTCTTTACAAACAAAAAAAAAAAAACAATGAATATTGATTCAGTTGTTCCAGAGATACCAAAAACACTAGCACAGACACGTCGAACTTATAAACCCCTCGTTTTTGCATCGGGGTTTAAAAATCATAAGCCAATATAAATTTATAAAGAATAGAAAAAATTCGATCACGAGGCGGGACTCGAACCCGCATCCTTCGCGCCATTCCGGGGCGGATGCCTCACCAACTCAGCCACTCGTGACCCGCCCGAGTGATCGAATTTATTCTATTCTTTCAGTTTTATGTGTCTGAAGGTTTTATGTGTCTTAATCATCTCAATAGATGGCGCGCGGTGTGTCCCTTCAGACACATAAAACTGAAAGAATAGAATAAATTCGATCACTCGGGCGGGTCACGAGTGGCTGAGTTGGTGAGGCATCCGCCCCGGAATGGCGCGAAGGATGCGGGTTCGAGTCCCGCCTCGTGATCGAATTTTTTCTATTCTTTATAAATTTATATTTATAAAGCATTTGAATGCCATAAAACCAAAAATATAAATTCAACAAAAAAAAGGTCGTGTTCAATCGTTACAATATTGTATTCACTGAAAAGTGCTTCATATTGGTTGAAATGGTTGTTAATCATCTCAATAGATGGCGCGCGGTGTGTCCCTTCAGACACATAAAACTGAAAGAATAGAATAAATTCGATCACTCGGGCGGGTCACGAGTGGCTGAGTTGGTGAGGCATCCGCCCCGGAATGGCGCGAAGGATGCGGGTTCGAGTCCCGCCTCGTGATCGAATTTTTTCTATTCTTTATAAATTTATATTTATAAAGCATTTGAATGCCATAAAACCAAAAATATAAATTCAACAAAAAAAGGTCGTGTTCAATCGTTACAATATTGTATTCACTGAAAAGTGCTTCATATTGGTTGAAATGGTTGTTAATCATCTCAATAGATGGCGCGCGGTGTGTCCCTTCAGACACATAAAACTGAAAGAATAGAATAAATTCGATCACTCGGGCGGGTCACGAGTGGCTGAGTTGGTGAGGCATCCGCCCCGGAATGGCGCGAAGGATGCGGGTTCGAGTCCCGCCTCGTGATCGAATTTTTTCTATTCTTTATAAATTTATATTTATAAAGCATTTGAATGCCATAAAACCAAAAATATAAATTCAACAATCATAAGCCAGCTTATGAACGTATGTTCATAAGCTACCAGATTCCGTGTTGATTCTCACCTCTCGATGTATCCAAAACGACACCCATGAGAGCACAACGATCAGTATGCACGGCACGTACACTTGAATGAGAAAATATCCCGTGTGCCGCTGAAGATTAAACGACACCTGGAGCACCGAGAAGTCACCTGCACGTAATATTCAGATGTTATTGCGACATTAACATTGCTCAGATTTATGTGGCCATTTTGTTATCATGTCCTGTCATGGTAGAAGGGCTATGGAGCTTTAGATTAATTTTAAGTCCATACTTATTAGAATAAGGTAAATGGCCGAAATTCTGTTCCTGAAATTTGGTTATTTTATAGTCATGAAAATACAGAGGCGGATTCTAAGTACACGAAAGTATTTTTACATCAAGCATAAGCAAAGTAAATAATATTTCGACGCACTCAGAAGGTAATTGTAAGCACTTTTGGCAAATCTGTATCTTTACGAAGCGTAAAAGCCGATTCGTGTCATCGGCGACGATGAACGCCTCAAATACATTTTCTTCATATTTGTATTTCGTTCGGGAACTTATTAAATAAAATTTACCCTTGAAAGCGTACTAACAGTGACGGATATATAGAAAGCCAGATTTAGCAAAATTGCCCATTTTAAATCCCTACCTACTAAGTTATAGAATCATGAACATGATTAACGTTATGAGAAAGTTCATGTTTTTTCCAAATAAAATTTTTATCTAAAGGACGGAATAATTTATATACACAATAAGTAAATATTTAAAAATGTAATATAACTAAGATGAACGTCTTATCACGTCTTATACACTACAATAGCTACTGTTTAAATAAAACGTGATCCTTCTTGTTAATTGACGTGAAAAGGAGCACTTCAAGCTTACAAGTTACACCAAATATTACTATGTATTAGGTTTAACATTAAACAAATATTGAAACACGCTACGAAACCACATAGTAAAATAAACCATATTGAATACCTGTTAAATAGATTTTGATACGACAAAATACTTTGAAACTCTGGAAATATTGTTTTATTCACTTAAAATTTAGCATATTTGAAGGCAAGTGTGCGGAATCACATTATACAGGCGGAAAACGTTCGCCAACCAAGCCTCGTGATTAGTGAGAGCGTAAGCTATTATAAGAAGAGGAAACCGATATCGGAATTTAAAGCTCTATGAAAATGATTTTTATACTTGGAGTATTTTTGGAACATTCTCTCTTCATTTCGTTGGTTAAATGTTTCATGAGAATTAAAATATGACGTGATTTATGAACGAAGTTTGAATTACTTAGTATAGTGATAGAAATAACAAGATACTTATATCTATGTTTATATGGAAAACTAAAATAAAGTGGATTTCAATAAAATATTAAAAAAATATTTATAGTAGATATCAATGTTTTTAAAAAGCCCCTTTAAGTCTGATTAAACTGTTTAAATAGCAAATGATTGCCAGCGTCCATATTACTAATGCAGTCCACGTAAATAAAATTTTAAAAGTAGCACTTGCCGTTTTAGTTGTATGGTTTCGATTGTGTCTACAATTTCTTGTCTAGTTATTATCGATGAATGTAGGACCTCAGGGAAAACTTACTAATTAATAAGCAATTCTCCGAGATTAATGATGGCAAATACATGGACCTTCCTTATTTATTTAGGTACGTGTTTATGTGTTGTAATAATAATCGACATCATTATCACTTATTATATTTTTCTACCCTATACATTAACACTCAATATTTTCTCTATACCTAGCTGTTAATATGAAATTAAGTCACGGATAATAAATGTAACAAGCTCATTATTTACACTACAAGTCGGAGTAAAACTAACAATATAGATAAAGTGGATTAATACTTATACAAAATCTAGTTTTCTTACCTTCTCGTCTTGTGAATGTAAAGTTTCTATAAGGAAAACTTATGAGGTCGAATTGAGAAAGAGTCATTCCCGGGACAAAGTTGACGCTCTGCGAGTTCTGCCACTGGTACACTAATTGCTGATTTGAATACGCATCTGAAGAATTAAATTATTTCATAGAATTTTTTATACGAAGAATAATATACAATAATGTAAAAAATGCTTAATGATATAATTTAAGATTTAGTTTACAATAAGGGATGTAGGTATGTGTTTACAAAAAAAATCAGCGATTGCTCTTAGGAAGTTGAGATACGTCTTTATAAAGTAAAAGTATTGGTTATCGTTTACCAGTTTATATAAAAAATAAGAGAAAATTATTTGAATAAATCCCTGCAAAAATATATCCTTATTATTTCGATGTAAACCGATATCGTACCGCATAGGTATTCTGTTGTTGTGAAAACGGATTCCGTCCGCTCCGATAACTCTTTCCGTTGATCGGCGATTATAAAAATCGATAGGGTTTGAATACTCACAGCTTCCAAGGATAAGCGGACATGACTGACGGTCCATCGGGAAATTACGCAGCTCCATTGGACACTTGGCCTTAATCGTCAATCTGTTGGAACAAAATCTTAGCAGAGAACTAGATAGTTGGATACATTTTGTAAAAGTATGAATAATTAGGACGAAATAGTTGTAAAGTGTTCGAAATAGAAATTTACTACTTTTACAAATACAAATTTTACAAATACAAATTTCATTTATTTACAAGAATGTAGTTACAAAAAAGGTGTTATTACAATGTTAAGGCGCTAATACATTCTACCCACTTTCTGGGTGTGCAAATATTTAAATGGAAATAAGTTAAATTACACTACACCAACACTACACAAATTCTTCGCGTCACTAATCACTATTGTTAAACGTCACTAATTCTTCCTTGTCAAAGATTCCGCAATGTAATAAGTTCTTGAATATCATAAAATTTTTTCTCCATTAACCATTTCGTTAGTTTCTTCTTAAATATATTGGTTAGGGAGCCAGGTGCAAATTTGGTTAACTATTTCCTCTCAAGAGATAATTCGTCAGACGCATGAGAGTATAGTATTATAAAGCCTCGTGAACGTCAGCTGGCGCTCGGTTGGGGGGGTGAGCGGTTGTAGCCTCCCACGCACATAGGAAAAAAAATACATTCATTCATTCATTTCCTCTCAGCTAAAAATTTGTCAAATTGTAGCTAACCCAATATCTCAACGAAAATAAAACCGGCCAAGTGCGAGTCGGGCTCGCGCACAAAGGGTTCCGTAGCAGCAAATATAATAAATTACAGTTAAATCAACCTATCTCAAAAACTATAAGAGATACTTTGATCAAACCAAAAATCGTTGAAAGAGTTAATTAGCATGCATCACCTCTATTTTTTTTAGAATTTTATACCCCGTAGTTATAAAAATAGAGGGGGGGGGACATACTTTTTACGACTTTGAGAGCTGATATCTCAAAAACCGTTCACTTTAAGAAAAATGTTTTTTAGAAAACTTTATATCATTTTAAAAGACCTTTCCATTGATACCCCACACGGGTATGTACATCGAAAAAAAAAATTTCATCCCTCAGTTACATGTATGGGGGGCCCCACCCCCAATTCTTTTTTTTACTATTTAGTGTCATATTTTTGTAGCGGTTCATACAACACATATTCCCATCAAATTTCATCACTGTAGTACTTATAGTTTCCGAGTAAATCGGCTGTGACAGACGGACAGACGGACAGACGGACAGACGGACATGACGAAACTATAAGGGTTCCGTTTTTGCCATTTTGGCTACGGAACCCTAAAAAATAGTCAGCTGGTTACAACATGGTGTATTATACGTCAGCTGGTGTCTCGAACATGAAAGTTAAATTTAAAGAAAAATTTATTTTCCGTTATTTCCTCTCAAACAACAAGTATTATTATTAAAAAAACAAAATACCCGACTGCACACTAAAAAAAGAGTAAAACAAAATATTATTATGTCTTTATCCCGTGGGACTTTTAGGATAAAATGTATCCTATGACACTCCCGTAATCAAGACAAATCTAACGATACCTCATACATCAAAACCCATCAAGCCGTTTAGGCTACAGGTGGTCACAAAGGAAAAGACATACATACATACTTACATACACTCGAAAAACATTACCCTCCTTCTTTGGCAGTCGGGTAAAAATTTACCTGATGATAGCTTATATGTAACTGTGGATAAATATATATGTCAGCTGGCTGTATCTTGGTGGAAAAACCGTCAGCTGATACGGGAGGCTACAACCGCTCTTCCCCCCAACCGAGCTCCAGCTGACGTTCACGAGGCTTCATAATACTATACTTTGATGCATTTTACTAATTACCGCTTGAGAGGAACTTGGTCATAAAATCTGCTGCTGGCTCCCGGACCATATTTACTGGGAGATCCTTAAAGTTATCCGGTATTTTATTATATATTGTAATAGTCATAAATATCACACTATTTTTTGCTTGATTTATTCTACATGTTGGAAAGTGCAGTTTATTTTGATACCTCGTTAACATATGCGAATTTACTTCTCCTTTCTTTTTAAAATATTCTGGGTGGTATTTAACAAATAAACATACTTCTCTTATATATGTATATGCAGGTCAGTGTAAGGATACGTAATTTACCGAACATTGGTTTGCAACTGTCCCTTTGATGTAATCCGCACAGGGCCCGGATACATTTCTTTTGTGCCACATTACTAATACTTTCCGCACCTCGCAAGACTGTCCCCAAAGAATTATTCCGTAAGAGAGTATCGACATTTAACATTAACATTCTTTGCAAAATTGAAATACAATAGCTAATTAACAGTACTCATTTGCCCATTTATCAAATAAAACATCAAACGGAAGTGTAATATAATTGATCGTAATAGAGTAGAAATAATAAAGTTTTATTAGTAATTAATTATATTCGCTCGTAAAGCAATCAGCTGTGAAATCTTAGAAGGAGCATTCTTCACGCTGCCAATTAAAATCACGGACTTTGTTGTAGGCGACGATAAAATTAATGAACCGTCTAGCATGAGACAATTATTCAAAATTTTTAATTCCTAACTTTTCCCATCGTAATTTCTTTGCAAGAGAATGCGAAAGTTATAATGATTCTGTTCTAATAACTTACCTCATCGAATATAGAATGTCCCCATGTTGACTGATTCGCAATAACTTATTTGGAACAGTTATTGTGTGGACATAGGAATGCTTCCCGTTATAGAAATAGGTGTCCGGTCGCCAGATTCTCTCCAGCATTTTGATGGACAAGGACAGTGATCGTATTGGACCGAAAAATGACAAGCGCGTGTCCCTCCAGTATTGACGAAAGTAACAATCCATTGAATAATCCTATACAAACGTTGTGTAGGTATAGTTATTTATTGGCATCGAACATTATTAGTATGTACGTAGATATTATCATTATCATTAATGTAGAGCATTATTAAAGTATACGGTAATTTTTTGTTTAGACGAGACTAAAATGAAAACTTGTACTTACCATATCAAGTTCAGAAACTGGCCCCATGCTACGTATTAAAATATTGGTTTGAACCACTGTTGGATATCCTAAAAAATAAAAAAAGAATACTCATAATATAATACATTTTATTTATAAAATAAATAAAAGAAAAATATTATTTTCTCAATACTTTAGTTTTCATATGCTTTGTTTATCACTGTGAGTATTCGTTAATTTTTAAAGATACAAGTTACCTTTCCCATGTGTTGGCAGCTGAGATTTTTCATAGTTCTTCAGCAGATTTTCCAAAACCACCGTAATATTTTTCGACACGGCATCATTGATGCTTCGCTTATGGTTTACTTTCCATGCGTCACTTGTGTTGAATTCATCATAGCTTGTATTAAAGTAGTTTATAAGGATATCATCAGGTACA
The DNA here is from genome assembly GCA_029959065.1 of Colias behrii. Taxonomy (NCBI): domain Eukaryota; kingdom Metazoa; phylum Arthropoda; class Insecta; order Lepidoptera; family Pieridae; genus Colias; species Colias behrii. The sequence goes on along the minus strand of JARWMC010000005.1, from coordinate 5,139,323 downwards.
TCATGCCATAGCGTGCTTGTGTTATCGCTAAGATTTTTAGCAGTTACAGAGAATATTGTTGGAGTGGCTTGCTCTGTAGTGCTGTCGTGGGACTCCAAGGATGTCAGCGATATTGGAAATGTTCCATTTTTAGTTGTTAAGTAGACGGCTCCTTTCGCATCAACTTTCGTACTGTTATGAGGGAACGTAAAATTTAATATTAGTTCTCATGGACAATGTTGGATTTTGTGTTTTATTATTCGTATAAAATGTATTATCTATGAATTCATGTGGCATATTAAAAATAAATTATAACGATTTATGAATTCGGCATATTCCGTGATATAACGTAGCTAAATTTTAAACTGTTCGAACAGACAAACTTCCACAAAAATGCATATCTTTGTCTTTGAGATTGTAAAGTTAATTTATCTGCATTTTGTAAGATCATCAATCAAATCTGGAGCTCTCCTGCGTAGATTTCGTCTGTCATGTTCCCTTGATTTGGCCCTTGGTAACAATAAAAGTAACGTTCCAATCTCATTTAAGCTTCGAAAACAGTCACGGATTTACGATAGCAATATGAAAACGTCAATAGTAACGACCTACGAGTTCTTACTGATTATATTGTGATGCGATCAAATAATGTATGATTCCTGATGTGTGAAGGTTTACTTTAGTCACGCCGCGGCCGTCGCGTTCGTATAATATTTATAGTAGGTTTTTAAAGCGGCATACCATTTTCAAATAAAAAATGTGATGTATTTGAAAAAGTATATAGTTAAATTAAAAATCAAAACGAAAACATGCCTTTAACTATCTATTAGTAAAAAATCCCTTGTTCACCTTGGCAACGGTCCATACTGGTCTGTTTTATTTCGGATTATGTTAAAAAGTTCTTCTTGATATTGCCACAATTCCGAGGGTCGCTGCGTTGTATTTATTCATGGGAAAAATCTACCCTTTACATTTGTACGAATGCTTTCTTGAAAAATTTGCAGTGATACTGTAGTTTCATTTCAATTGAACAGCGAAACACAGAAATATATGTGTAAAAATTACCTAGTACTTTTTTTCTTATTTATTCCAACAGACAAATTGAATGTAAAGGATAATAAATTTAAATTTGGTAGTAGATACCAACACAAATGTTTAATTTATGTTAACATGAAGAGCTGTAAAGGTCTTAAAATATTTCCACTTAATACCATCAAGATGTAATACTGAGTAGGTCGTGTAGCTGAAGACGTTCATCGATGTTCCAATTCTCATAATTCTAATTGGACCCTGACACGATACGATTGCTCCTCATACTATGAATCGACGTGATTGCTTGCTCTATATTTAATATCTTACAAGTACACTTGCTATTCAAATTATATCATCTTATTTTCGGAAGTATCCTTAGCAATCGATTCGTTGACAGATCATTAATCGAATTGAAGAGTTTTTTAGTAAGTGCTGTTTGCTTGAAATTTTTTACAATCACGCTCGAAATGAAAACTTACTACGTACTTACCTGCGATGGAATACTTTTTAGATCATAAGGGTATCGTCATGCTTCTAGAAAAAAGAGAACAAATACCTATGGGCTACAATAATATAGATATAGCTCTAAATCATAATACATTTCGATAAACCTATATTCTATAACCAATCTCATAAACTTTGCACCATTTTTATCGCACGTGAATTTTGTTGCTAATATCGCATCGGTCAGACACATTGAGCTGTAATTAACATTTTTACAATGTTTATTGTTTTGGACCGGCCCTAAGTGGTTTTTAACATCAATGAAAAATGTAAAGATGTATTTTTTCGCAATGTCCTCGAAGGCTGAGCATCTACTTATGGTTTTAAGTGCTCTCTTAAGCGAGTTTTGCTGAAAATACCGAATTCTTTTTTATCGAAAAAGTGTACATAAAGTGTATCACGTCGTAAGCGTGTTGAAGACCTATAACTAAAGTGTACATAGTTATCTTGCACAACTATATGTAGGTACATAATAAAGGTGCATCTAAAATATGCATGCAATGTAACATAATGAAATATTCATTAATTGAAGCTTTTAAAAACATTTACAATAAACACAATGCTTTCAACACAAAGCCATTAAGAATTTGCAGCAAAAATGATGATCGCATTTTCGATCAAATGCTCTAATACGTGTGATGGATAAGTTAAATGAGTTCGAATAATCTCGACTCTCGAAGTTTCTATTGTAAAATCATATCAAGTCCAACCGAAGTGAGTTTATTCATCATCATTTCTGATTCAGTAATCAATTATACTAGACCGCTCTATGCTGCACCGAGAGTTTCAAACAAAACATTTGTATTTTGAATTCTATTGAATTTTAAAGAGATTACAATAGATTTATCTTTTCAAGAATGGAATGTCGTTGAATGGTATTTATTCATATTAATTTATAACTCGAAAAATAGTCTTAAATAATAATACATATATAGGTACATACTGATATTGTGCTGATATCGACACTTTTAGATTTGAATAACGTTTCTCTAATTTTGAAGAATTCATATTTGATATGGACAATGACGTAGTTTACGTCTAGTTATGGTATAAAACTCAATAATTATTAATAGAGATTCGATCTTGATTCGGGAGTTAAAAGGGAGCAAAGCTCATCTCTTATAATTTCACTAAAAGAACACGAGAAAACTTTTTGTAAGTTCGTTGGAGTCCTAAAGAGCCGTGATAAATACCACCGGCTTCTACTAAATCTGTGGCAACTTAACAACTTAATCTATTTTTAGGGGGAAAGTTGTATGAACGGAAACTTTTTGTATCGAATCTCAAATGCATGTACAGATTTAATCACTGATGGCCAATCATAGTAGGTCATGCTATTTTATAGGAAGATTTGAATGTTGATTTTTGATTTATAATTATGTCTTAAACATTAAATAAGTGTTTAATGGAAAATAACACTTTATACATTGTGATAGTAATAACTAAAAAGCGTTATTTATTACAATAAGATCAATGTTGTTTTGATAGATGATATAGGTAGATACATAAAACTACCTATTGTAAACCTGTACATGGTGTTTGAGCCTTTGTATATAATATAAAAAAATTAAATAAGGTACTAGATTTTATAATATCCCTGCGTTGCCATGCCGGCTTTGTATATAAATTATAAATTAAAATATCATCACGAAGTCTCCGTCCCCTTCTCATTTTTTGTACAGAATATTTTACGTGCATTATTATCAAATGGTTCCGATACATTATTTTCAGTTGAGAGAAGTGACAAAGCCGTTATTTTGTGCCTCTATTGCAAGAACCTTTCTCAACCGTAAGCACTCTTTTCACTCTTTACTCATCGGAGTACGCAATTTGTCGACTTGCTTTCTGATAAAGGCTTGACATTGCGGTCTATATACATTTATTCGGTTTGATGACCTTGACTGATTTTTGTTAGATATAAAAAACTAGCCTCTCAGCTTAGCGATTAAAACTGAAACTAAAAGAAGTGCCCATAATCTGTGCAGCTTTATGCTTAACTCTGGCTGGTAAGGATATTATAAACGCATAGAAATTACGTTGATTACGTAACTATTTTATTTTTTACATTTTATTACCTAAGTTTGTTTTTGTCTGGAGATTGAATTTTATGACATGCTAGATAAATGACTCAATAGAATAAAATTATTTTTTTTTAAACAAGTCCAGTTATATGAAATAGGTAAGTATTGTGAGTTAACTATTCCTCCAAACATATATAAGTTTCAGTAAAATAAAATTGACCATAATTTGTTTGGAAGTATATTCTCAAAACACAGAAACGTGGGTTAATTAGTAATGGGAAACTGAGCTATCGTGCAAATACAAGTTTCTAATTTTAAAGGTCAATTTTACCATCAGATATTTAGACACAACGGAGCATCCCTTAACGATGGGTTATTGTTACTTTTACTTAATGGAATTTCTTAACCAAACGAAAGACCCATTATTGAAGGGAGCCTGCGCATTAATCGAATACATACTAGTCTAATTTTCTTGTGCTAATATTATTTTCACGCAACTAATTAAAACTGTTTGTTATCTTGCTACTTTATAAACAAAAACAGAAAATATAAAGTAAATTATTTATTAACAATTTGATACGATTTCGGCTTAATTGAATATTTATGAACAATTTAAGAAAACCGTCACAGAATTTCCGGGGTTTCTGTTGCCGTCGGCTGTTCTTAAAGGACCTTTTTTAAATCCCAAATTCAGTGTTTTATCCCATATACTGATCGATATCATTAATTCGCGGAACATCAACATGAAGAGCTACTATAAAGTCATATATAAAGACTAAAATATTACTTATAAGGAAAACAATATTAATTGTTTGAACGCTTCGATTTTCGTCTGATAAAGTCCGTGGATCAGATAAAACGCAGAGATGTCCTATAAGGACTACAGCACTAGGAACTGGTGGGGCCACACTTTGAAACTGTTCTAGTATATATCCAAATGCCATCAAAGCATGTCCAAAATACGGTAGGAATGACTCCAAAATCAAATCCAAATCGAACATTTGTCTGAGTCATGTGATGTGTTTATTCCATCGCCGGTATTGAATCACGAAACCTGTACATTATTTATAGTCATACATCGGTTTTGGTGACATATCAATTTGAGGCGACAGCCTTTTGAGAATTTGCTTGTGACAAAAACGTAAATGGGTAGATATTCCATTTATGTAATCCTTCTTATATCGAAGTTAAAGAAGTTATTGATATCTTAGTCTGCACAGTTTGTTATTGGTAATCAAAATTTGTCTAAACACAACATAGCTTGCATTATTTTTGATTCCAACCTCAACGATGATTTCGTGGCAGTGGCATTTCACAATGGTTAAATTTGCGTTGGAAACAAGTTTATGTCATCTTTTAATTCATTTCATGTTTTTTAAATTTTAATTAAATATACATGTTGTTTTATTATGTATTGTTCAAGTACTATAATTTATACAGTGACCTACCGTACAAATAAAATATTGACATCTATATCTTGACATAATGGCATTTGGTAATACCAGTCACCACCAGTCACTAAATATAACTAAAATGCTTATTATCTATGAATAACAATAACATACATGATACATATGATTTTGATAGAAAATAAAAGTTGGCCTAAGATTGGTGTACGTTGGTATTTTGGTATTGTTAATTGCTCTTCACCTCATACAATATCAAATAACGCTGCTACCTACAATTTGCGTCCGAATGGCATAAAACTTAAACGGTTAGGACGGAATAGAGTAATTTTCCCAAGGGAAATAAAACCAATAATCACTTGCTTTGATAATTTTAAGCATTGTGGTAAACCCGAGTGATAAAAATAAATAAGTCCAATTTCAAAAAGAATGAAAACAAAGGTTACAATTATAAGCATCTTGTTGTATTCAGCTTGGGACCCTGAAAATATTCACAGCGTCTTCGTAGTTATACGTGTTGTGCATAAACCTTTGTGTTGCAATCTTGACGAAACTAGGAGAAAAAATATAAAATGTTTTGTATTCCATCTCTTTCATAGCCCGTCTTCATCGGTACAGAAATATTATTCTAAATTGGACTCTTACACGGATGGAATGCGGGAGACCACCTGGGGAAGGTAATCACTTTTAGGCCTTAAATGTAGAGTTACCTCTTTCAACTTATTGTAAGTATTACCTCTATTTAACTATAGTTGTGTGAGAAGTGACTAGAGTGACTATATTGCCTAAATATGTAGTAGAATATTAGTCTTATTTACATCTTAATCTTATTGAAGTCTTACAGGCTTGATGATAAAAGAACAATTACAACATAATAATCTTAATTTCTGGAATGTTGTTTATAAGATTGATAGAGGTTGTCATATTTTGTGTCAAGTAGAAAAATAGCATCTGGTGGAGAAACCATCACTCATGGAAAGATAATTTACAAGTCGGACCGTGTCCTCTATTTGTTGCGCTTATGGCGGGCGCTCTATATAATGTTTTAAATTAAAATAATTAAATTTAACATAAAAAAGTCAAAAAAATTAAAATGTTTGCTATTTTATTAGTTTTTATCAAGTAGATTAAGATTATAAGCTTGTACTTGTACACTATGACTTTGTACAATGTGATATTTCGCAATTCTTCCGTCGTACCTAAACAGGCGGTTTTAGATTAAATTGATTTTACACTGGTCCTATAGGGTCCTATCATCTTATATGTTTTAGATCTGTGAGAGGAATGGAATATAGCGTTCTTTTGCTCTTTCCTTTTTTTTTGCTTTTTTGCCTAAGTTACGTAGAGCCATAGCCAATAGATAATTTATGTGCAAACTCCAGCATGATACCTACATTTGTGTATATTTTATGATTTTAATTAAAGGGGATTAAAAATTATAAAAAAGACGATTCTTTATTGGTGAGGACATAACACTAACAAAGATAAACAATAAACTTCTTTTTTTCGTATTTTGTGCGCTACATTAATCACAAGCAGAGTTCAATAATGAATTGGAAAATGGTCGTTGACATTGACTGTCATCTTCGCTCGATAATTGGCAGTGTGTCAAGTTACTACCCTTGTGATGATGCTTTGCTTATCAGATAATGTGTCGGTCGCCCATAGATCGGACTCTCATTGGAGTTTCGTTTGCAAAAATAGCGGACCTAAATCTGACTTCTGATATATATTGTATAGATCCCAGACATCCTATAGACAGATGTTGCCAACCAGTTTTGTGGTTCCCCTCTCCCCACCCCGGTAATTAAATATGGCATACAAAGAAAAAAATAAAAATTTCCAAAACATGCCGTGTGGGGTATCAAATGAAAGAGCTTATTGAGTAGATCACGAATATATAGCATACTATAACATTTCATACACTTTCTCTAAGATTTTTTAGAAAATTTATGAAAATGCTCCATTTTTGAGTTAACTTTAAACCACTATAGATTGAAAACTCATGAATATATTTTTTAAATTATTATTTTAAATAATTAACAATAGTCCATTGTTTACGATTCAATAGTTCGTACCGTGAAATAGTTGCATGGGGGAGTGGGGGGAGCATTCAAAGATGGCGAGTATATTTTCAAGTTTATACCAGAAATAAAGGCCTAATACAAAAATATCGGTGTCAGGGCTTAGAATAATTATCTCTGCACTGTCGTTGTGTTTGACAGAATCAAAAATATGGCAGAACATTCTTGAATCAGCCTCTGTGTGATTAGATTTCAAATCGGTAACTTCAGTGAAAGTTGCGCCTTGCAATTTAAAACATTTTGTGGGGTCATCAAATCCACCACATACATATAGCTCACTTATATTATATTACGAACTATTGAATCGTAAACAATGGACTATTGTTAATTATTTAAAATAATAATTTAAAAAATATATTCATGAGTTTTTAATCTATAGTGGTTTAAAGTTAACTCAAAAATGGAGCATTTTCGTAAATTTTCTAAAAAATCTTAGAGAAAGTGTAAGAAATGTTATAGTATGCTATATATTCGTGATCTACTCAATAAGCTCTTTCATTTGATACCCCACACGGCATGTTTTGGAAATTTTTATTTTTTTCTTTGTATGCCATATTTAATTACCGGGGTGGGGGGAGGGGGACCACAAAACTGGTTGGCAACATCTGTCTATAGGATGTCTGGGATCTATACAATATATATCAGAAGTCAGATTTAGGTCCGCTATTTTTGCAAACGAACATCTCCTTGGAGCCTGCTCTACCAAGAGCGTGCTAGCATAATCGTGTATACTTCGGCGTATACGGATTTTAAATTATAACGTATATTTATTTGCCAATTGAAATTGTATTTATAGAACAGGAAAAACTAATAAATTCAGATACAATATACAATAACGCTACTATAATGGTTTTATTGATAAATTCTGTAGATTACATTTGTATTTCAAGATATAAGTAGATATAAAACCTATAGATTTGAAGATATCTGTTACTCTTTCTAGCAAAATTTTCTAACAGAAAGAGCAAAGCCAGCATAATAATGAGCAAACGCAAAGGTTATTAATAATATTAAAGAAATAACCAATTCTGCTTAATTAATTATGACTATAGCTTGTATTCTATATAAAAAAGTAAAACAAATCCTCCTAAAACCCACAAAACTAACTAATAATAAAACAAAATCAACATTTTACTACAATAAAACATGAACATATACTGCGGTTAAAAGCTATTTAATTCATAATATTTCAATTTCTTTAAGTAGATTGCATTGCAGGTAAGTAATACGTTAAGCAAGTTTTTCGGTATTGTTCGCTTTCGAGACGAAAGTTGTTGTTTTCGATTTGTATTTTAAATGAGTTTGTTAAGCCTCTTCGTTTTGTGAAACTAGATCGAGGAATAGGGCATACGGGAGATTATAAAAACTTTGGAAGAGCATGTTTTCCATATCCCGACGTCTTGGTTTTATATTTTTATGTATCAAATATGAGATAAGTTTTAATTACTACTACTACTACTTTTCTATATGCAATTAAATGTTGTATCATACATTTGTTATATTATGTACTTAAAGAGTGGCTTAAATATGGAGTGGTTTAAATTGTTTTAGCTAATTGAGAACTCGAGCTTTAAAAAATTTGAATTCAATTACAGCGACGACTTGGGACAGTTAAAATTAAATGGAAGAAACTTTTTGTGTCTATGACGAAATAAAATGTATTTCGACTTCGGAAATATATATATAAATAGAATCAGCGTGTGACTTTACTCGCATAGTATCTAGGTTATAAGTAGGTACATAGTTTCTTTTTCTACTACATTAAGCAGCATTAGACATAAACATTAAGACACTTACAGACTTGTAATATTACAATTATAAACTTCAAATTTTTTGTTCAGGAATTTATGAATAAATAAAACACATACATTTCTTTAAATATCACATTCTTAAAGAATGTCATAAAATTATTCCATAAATCTAAGTTTCCAAGAGCTGTTACGGAACATTTCGTCATAAAAACTTCTTCTTTTAGCTATATGGTAATACAGCATTTTCTAATACAATACGTGACCCAAAACGCTTAATTTCATTTATATGAATTCATCATAAAAAGCTTTATATCGAATGCCTGGGTCGGTTATTGACAATATTTATAATTTTTTGTGTATCCTGTAGGCATAATTAAATAAGATCGCCTTTGAAGAAAGATACTTTCAGAAAATTCGTCACGTTGATGTCACAAGCGTTCAAAGGAAGCTCATAAATTTCAATACTCTTTAAATGTATAGGGTTGGAGCCCTTGAAAGGTTCTTCAATAGACATCGAGAGTGCGATAAGCGCAAGTGATGTGATTTGCTCGCGGGCAAAAGATAGCGAACATTTTATTGAATTCCTATGCAACACTCCTCATCCCGTACTTGTGTAAGATATAAACTCATGAGAATGTTGTACAAGGCGGTTGTAAAGAACATGTAAACTTATACGTAGGTACTATAAGTTTCCTAACAATACAACTTTACTCATCGACAATGTTGTGATAAGTGAGATTCTTAATTAAGTATCTCATTTACTGCACAATACACATACATAAATAAGTTTTCAAACATATTTTGGATTCAAATTCAACAGAGCATAAATAAATCTCTGATTTTTAATACTTGACACCCATTTAAATTGAATTTGGCACACTTTCATGGTAGAATATCCTGGTTGGCGGACATCATGGTCGGAGAACATCCGCTTAGTATTTCAATAACGCTCCATCCTAATCTATCAGTGTATGCGAGCTTAGTTCCGTTCCACAGACTACAGACTACAATGAACGATCGGACACCATTTCGTACTCCAACTTTGCACTCATGGTAAATGGGTAATAAAAGTTTGCTTTGAACAATTCATCATGTGCGTTATTGATAGCGCGTAAATGGATGCGCTTTTCAATAATAACTGTTTTTTGTTTTATACCTGATGCATATAATAAAAATTAAATATGTACCTACCTTATTTTATGATTATATCTATAATTATCGATCAACGTGTAATTTATTAAAGTATGTGGTTGCTACATTACATTTATCGTTATTTTTTGCTATAACTATTCAGTATCAGAAAAAATAATTCGAATATCATATTTAAGCATCGGATATCAATCATACTTTTCACAAGTTAAAATACATGACAAAAGCAACGAGGCATAAATGAATTCCTTTCTTACATGACACAAAATATTATATGGGCATGAAACATGCGTAAGAACAAATTCCTCGAGCATTGAATTCCGATATTACTTATTGGATTTGCAGAGCCCATCACACTCTATCTGTCACCACACTATTCTCATTAATATTGGAATTTAATATTATACGGCAGAACATTTTGTTGCCACGTTGTAGATCTGATCGCATGGGTATGATTTTGAAGCATGAATATGTTAAGATTTCCCCGGTTTTTTTTAATAAATGTTTAAAATGTTAAATTGTTGATCAAAGTCTCTACATCACACAATGTTAAAGAATGACTGAATAGAACGTGATAAAACTGATAAAATAATAATGAATTTGAATCTATTAATTATTTTTTTTACAATATGCACTTAATGTTTTTTGTTAATAACAAATTATTTAATGTCTTCATGTTTCATGCTGCAATACGTAAATCATCGTAGGTAATTATTCATTTTCTCTCCCAACGAATATTCGAATATACCATATTTTTTTGGCAAGCAAAACTTTGACCCTGTATTCAGTAATGCAATTTATTAAGAGGAAATTGGGGAAAGTAATAATATGTGGTTAAATTGCAAAACGGAACCGCAGTCTAGCGCGCCCGTAAGATCCGCCATGTTGGAGGGCAGTTTTGCTTTGATGTTTGCAAGAAGGTTTTAACCGAACTCAGGGAATTCGTTACTCGCTTAATTTGAGTATTTATGAATACGGTATATTTAATGTTTGATATAATTTTCCGATATCTACATTTATACTGACTAGACGTGGATTTCTTTAAAAATAATTCAGCTCTTATATTTAATCCTCAAAGTTATGTTTTTTTTTTCAAAACAATCAATTTAATTTCGTAGATTATTCCAAATATTTAATCTTTAAACAAATTATGTACCTATTAAATCTAGTTTCAGAATATTTATCATATTTACCGAGTCTCTACGTTACATGCTATAGCGGTCTTTTGTGCTTTGTGTAACGAAGATTGTGAATTATGCTTCTTAAGAGGGGGCATAAAGCAAAATAACCAATCTTCTATTAGATGATACGTGTAATATTCAAGACCAAATCTAAAAAATAAAATATATATCAAACTAGATGATACGTTCAACGATTCTGTTTAATCAAAAACATAAAATATTAAAATTTACTCGATAAAAAAAATCACCAAGTTAGCTCTAATTTTCACACTTTTACGTTTTCTACTTGACATGGTAATACTTATTATGATTTTTTTTTCATAAACAATTATATTAAAACATTTGCAAGATATTTGTCAGATCATTTTGTGTAATTACTTTTAGTTTTGGTTTTATCTGCGATAAACCACTTTTGGTGCTCTTTTTTTCTCGAGATAAAACGTTTGGTTTTGTCACGATAAAAGTGGTTTATCGCAGATAAAACCAAAACTAAAAGTAATTACACAAAATGCTCTGACAAATATCTTGCAAATGTTTTAATATAATTGTTTATGAAAAAAAAAAAAATCATAATAAGTATTACCATGTCAAGTAGAAAACGTAAAAATGTTGTGTGGTTTTATGAAACCACGGTAAAAGTGAAACTGTTCGAACGGTTCCGAACAATGCTTTGTGTAGCGCATGTCGCGTGTCGGTAAGCTGCGAGTAGGTATACCTACTCGGCAGCCGCGATACACGCGACATGCGCTACACAGACCAAAAAGTTTGAGACGATGTAATAAAAGTTTCACTTTAAAAGTGTGAAAAAGTGTGAAAATTAGAGCTAACTTGGTGATTTTTTTTTATCGAGTCAATTTTAATATTTTATGTTTTTGATTAAACAGAATCGTTGAACATATCATCTAGTTTGATATATATTTTATTTTTTAGATTTGGTCTTGAATATTACACGTATTATCTAATAGAAGATTGGTAATTTTGCTTTATACTCCTTCTTAAAGCAAAGCCTTCAAATTCCATTATTGCGATATTATAAGAGAAATGCAATTATAAAACAAAGTGAGTTTTAATTATTATTTTTTTTTACATTATGTGCCTTTTCGAATATTTTAACTGCAACACATAAACCGTTTTGTTTAAAATTAATTCAAAATAAAACAAAATATATATCTTCTTATACACAAAAGTCATTCCTAGCATCACAAACACAATAAAGAATAATAAAATACCTATTATTCCAATATACATTACAAAACCAACTCAATGTCACGATTCCATTATTCTCTCGTATAAGAAAACTTGATACGAAAAAGTAATGCGATATCTATCTACATTTTAAATACAACAAACGAAGAAATGCGAAGATATCAAACAGGAACGTCTGACGAGGGTTACCTTTGTACCGACTACATAGAGCTATTTATTAAAAGTACGCAAATTAAAAGACGAACCTTGACTATTTTCATAACAACAATATAAAATATATTAAATGACGGTTGCAATTAACGCTGCCGCTGGCAATTAAAAAGTTACAGATATTCAAACTGTGAAAAACTTACCTTACAAAGATGATAACTGCTAGTAGTAAAGGCCGGATCGTCATGACGGTTTTTCGAAAATTAACTTTCAGACGGAACAAACGCGTGGTTGTTATTTATTTCAATTTGCGCGTGTATGGAGCTTTGAAACTACGAGATATTGGACGTCTTGTTGATGTTCGCGCCCTCCGAGCCTGTCTCGAGTGTAAGAGATTTACAATAATACGCATGCGCTAACAATCTTTCTATGAAAATCACCATCGTTATCGTAAACTTTGTAAAACAATTTACAGCAATGTTAAATGTGGAAAAGTAATTAATTGTCATAACTATACAAAAAAATTAACGTAATTTTACTGGTCTTTTACATTTTCGGAGCTTTATTAATTATAAATTATATTTTTAACATTTTATTAGTAGAGTTAACGTTAGATTTTTAACGTGTTGAAAAAAATGCCACCAAAAAAGTTAAAGACCGTCTTAAAATTACCGTCGTATTGAGCTTCTTGGCCGTGAATTTTGATGAACTCCGTCTATTGAAACAGAGAAATTTCATAACTTACCTATGTATGAATATTCTCGTCATCTTAAAGTAGGTAGTATTTGACATACTATGAACTAAAGAAGATGACTCATTATGCGGAATGTTTAGCAGCGTATTATTTTCGGATTTAATATTCGCAACTTTAGTTTTGCGGACTTATTTTATAAAAAGTTTTATATTACCATTTATAAGTTTTTATAAAACCTATTCATGCGATTCTACGTCCACATGCTGGTATTATATCTATGATACTCATGTATTTTTTTTAAATAAGCCTAAAATAATCATTAGCTGCAGAATTAACATCAGTTAAGTAAAATAAAACTAGAGTATAGAAAAATTTCAATGCAGAATAGTTGACCTATGACCTTAATACCTACATTAGTATCAGAAATTGACGTATTTTTATGAATTCATATACAATCATTATAATATGAAAGCTCGAAGCTAATGTAGGTAGGTATAAAAATAACGTACCAAGTGTATTCAAAGACCACATTTCTAATATTGGTTCACTATATGATAGATATAAATTTTGCATGTATTTGTTGTATTTTACAAGTAAGTATTGATTTCAGCGAAGCGAACAGAGACAAAATCATGGCTCTGTCTTGAATGAAACAATGGCTGACAAATGACGGAGTCCCGAGAGCTTAGCTGATTGCCACTGAGATCATAGTGCATCTCTAATTTTACATCTTAATAGATGTTTCTGAACTTAACATTCAAAGGCTTGCTACTTTCTTTTGAAATAAGGATTTATAATATATTTATAGATGCTGAAATAAAATGAAATGAACATATTAAATAATGATGCATATTATTAGCTTAACATTATTAATTTAAATACTATGTTATAGGTAATTGTAATGCAAAATAATATTATAATTTGAAACGAGTATGTATGTTATTTTTATAACAATAACTGTATGTATTTATTTTTATTTATGTGTAATATATACATGTGAGCTTTTAAATACAAAGTTAGCATAATCTTTATAAATTTTAATATTTCGCTTAATATTTTAATTGAACTTGTAACATGTGCTTGTAAGATTTATTGACGTCGTAAAAATGTGCTACAATAGTGTGACGTCATACCAAGTGCGAGCATCATTCACTTTTAAAATCGTCCGTGTCGTCTTTAATAAATTGAGTTTACAGCAGATTTGAGGATTGATTAAAATGCAAATTTCATCATGCTTAGCTCGTTCAAACGTACTTTTCTCTTTACAGAAATAATGCTGAAATTTACTTTGGAGATTTAAATGATTCGCTTTTGACAATTATTGTAAATTGTTATAACAATTTTGCTACGGTGTAATGTTTCTTGATTGATTTAAAATGCGCAAAGTAAACTATAATAGAAAGAAGCAAAACGTTTTGGCCTGATCGCTTCTAGACTTCGAATAGTGGAATTTGATTTTAAATGAAGACCTATCCGTATATACTGGAAGTATGATAGAGCTAAATAGTTCACGAGTCAAACATTTTGCGAGCGTGTTTAGCTTTGAGTAGAAACAATGAAGGCAGTTTAAATGACCACATTATCTTGAGTTGGCGTCCCGCTGTTAACTCTGTGTATCTAATCTTGTATATATCCGGTACTTTGCCGTTATTTAGACTTAACGCTTTATTGTTAAATTATGTAAAGTTCCTTAATCTAAAACAGTTATTTTTGGTTTTGAAATTACTTTTTCTATTATTTTAAAACACAGTTCATACAGTTACTAGATTTACAATAGTGTAAGAAATTACATTCGAGGCTGGGTTAAATATTAGTTTGAATGTAATAAGAATGTATTGTGATTCTACACACCTACCTAATTGATGTAGGTAGTTGATAACAAATGGCAGTCAAAGACTATTAGCAAAGTGAGGGTAGTTGGGTCGAACGTCGTATAAACAACGTCCGAGCCCCTAGGCACGATTCGTACGAATGCGCCACGAGTCAAAGAAAAGCGGCTTTTTATAGTATTCGACATTTAATCATGTTCACCTTGGTTCAGACATGAAATAATGACAACTACATTGACAACTGCTCATCCACAAAAATATTAAATCAAAAGTTACGTCTAACAATAGATATAATACTAGAATTTATATAAATTTATAAAGCATTTGAATTAATATAAATTTGAAAAGCAAAAATATCAAATTCATACTAGAGCTTATTTTATTATTATGTTTATTAATTTTCAGATATTTTTTTTAAATTTACAACGTCATAGCAATCATCTTATGGTTAGTTCAAAATTCTTGATAGATCTTAACTTACTTAACTTTAGTGAACGTTTCAGGACCAATTTCCTGTCGGCCCAGACTTTCGGTAAATGTATGAGCTCATGATAAAAACGCTGATGAAATGTCTACACATTAAAATTAATGAGATCCCTGGAGACGTTACTTCATTTTATGATTTCATATACGTAGTAGGTATTTATAGAAAAGATTATTAATTATTATATTAAAGAATATTCAGTTAATAATAGTCCCGATATTACATATTACTAATATTCTTCTGAAAAATACATAAGGAAAAACACGTAGGTATTAAAATCGAAAATCTTTTAGTTCTAGTGACTCTGTAGACATGTTACTTTATGAAATAGAAACACTTAATTGTTGGAAATCCGTTAAAATAGTAATAGTTTTATATATGGAAAAATAATTAGTTATTGTTAGTAATTATACGCTACTTAAAACTATATCCACACCATCCATAATATATTATGTCTGAAATAAATTGTTTTTTTTTTTTTTATAGCATTGGAAGGCAAACGAGCAGACGCAATGGCCGATGTTGATGGCAAAGTGCGTCGCCCATAGACGTCCATAACATACGTTATGGGTGTTGCCTACCATAGAGGGGAATGGGATGGGATAAAAACGGTCTTAAGGAGAAAGGTGGAGCTAACCGTGAATTAGGTAGCGGTGTGCTTTTGGCCTTTAAGAAACACATATGCTTTTTTCTTAAAATAACTCAAGTCGTAGTTCCTCGGAAAGACAGTCGATGGCAGATTATTCCAGATATGATGAATAATGGAGTATTTTAATTTTAAGTTTCATTTCAATTAGAACATGAAATTTACATACTAAACTGGTCTGTGAAATTTGTGAGTATAATGAGAACGAATCCTCTCTTATAAAACATACTAATTCTATGCTTGGCCCGTGTTTTACTGGAAGGAAGAAAAACCACTACATCTGAGTAATTATTTATATGCAGATTTATACATCGACTAAAAATATATGTATAAAATAAATATTGTCGAAATAATATAATCTTCTGTGTGGAGATCTGAAATAGGATAATAACACCGTATTAAATCCTAACGTCTTGGCTGGAAAAGATGAGATCAAACGAAGTGAAAGTATCTCCGATGAAATGTGACAAATACTCGAGACATTCATATATAAATCCTCCTTTGTGTATTGTGATCTACTTGAAATTCGTTCGGTATTTCAATATTTTTCGAATAAAATTGAAAAGCACTGCTACATCTTCGATACTTTGTGGTTTACATCTCCAGTTGCTAGACACGCAAATGAAGCATCTCTGACTGAATCTTTTGAACGTACTGTATTATTTTTTTAAGCATGTTGAAGGTGATATTATTGTATTTTATAAAAATATTACAAATTCAGTCTTGAAAATGTTTTGTCACATTTAAGGGACATTATGAATTCATTAAAATTTGACTAACCGTTCAAGTCCAGCCATGTATAAAATCTGCTTTCAAACCTTTTCATATTATGTTGCTAAATCAGCATCAAATAAAGTTATTAAAATAAATTCTGTAGGTATGTTGATTATGAAATTGGCAAAATCTATTCTGAATGAGGAGGAATGAAAATGAATTAGGAAACATCGAAAGTAACTGAAAATCGTAAAGTTTGTTGCATGCATTGAAAAATAGAGCAGCGAAATTCTAATTGTAATTATATTCCTGGTGAATAAGGGATATTATAATAAAAGATATACGGATTCGGAAGTCATATAAAAGCAAAACTAGTTGAATTTTTTTAAATATAAATTGGGCTGTTGATAGGCGAATTTCTTCTCGAATAATGTTTTCCTCGATTTTAGCAAAAGTTTTATTTTTCAGATCATAACGTAAAGGTACTCCTAATACCGTGCTATCTCTAAGCCGCGAAAATTATCCGAAAAAAAAAACTGTCGTTTGTTTTTCGGATAATTAAGATGTTATCACATTGCAAAGTACATACACTATCGAGTGCATTGCGAGCTGACAGCTGACTTTAATGTAAGCAGCGACATTTTGCGCTAGTGCGAATAAATGTTGCGTTTCAGAGTTGTAGGAGTGATATGAATGTCGCTTGATTACAATATTTAGTGAATTTCGTTTAAATTAGGTATGTGCGATATTAGTAATAAACCTACATTTTTTTTATGAATAGACTATCACGATTCGCAAATGAAATTGAAAACTTATAGAATGTTTAACACATATCTATTTAATTTTTAATATCTTCAGTGTTCAATCTTTATCCCGTATTTCCAAACAATAAAAGGAGGGAAATCCAAAGTTCGCGAAACTTAGCCATAGTCACGGGGTGGCGCAGGCGCGACGGCACTCCGCGCGCCACGGCCGCCGCGGTCGCCTGCCTGCATCGCAACGCACTGGCGAACTTTACGCGTTTGTAACGTAATGCATCGAGTGATTAGGGTTAAGTCCGGTTAAGCTGTAGAAGCCCTCCTGGGCTAATAGCGACCCTACACAAAAAAAGAGCGTGTGTGCCGAGCACACGTGTCAGAAAACTTCTTAGGCAAGATTCAAAGATACCAAAATTGTCGCCTTACTCCATGACGTGATGGTATTGCCATGACGCGACCTTAAATTTTGACTCTCATCGAAAGAAGTTTCACTTCAAAAAGTGATTAGGGAGTGTGCGTGGTGACCGCGATGCGGCGTTTGCCGCGCGACAGCGTGCGATGATCGCGCGGCGCACGCCAGCGCGCTGGACTGTGCACGCGCGACGGTGCGCGACCCTTATGATTTTGGCGTTGTGCTTCTTTACGTTTGTACCAGTTAAGTAAGTAATTTGTGCAATTAAAAGGAAGGTAATAGGATTTTTTTTAGTTATTAGAAAGTTAAATTATAAAGTTTTTTTATAATTGACTATAAAAAAAATAATCGTAATTACTACTTAAAAATAGATAGTGATATTTATTTCTAGATTTCTTTACATTTAGTTAAAAATATTAAAAAATATTTTTATTGGAAACGAAATTCTTTCAAGGTGGGTATATTATAAACATTTATTTTATTCAATTTCAATACCTACTTAAATTGAAACGAAAAAACAGATAATGATAAAGAGCATTTTTTGCATTAATAATTATTGTACTCCGGAAAATCTATATACCTAGGTACTTATTTATCTTTAATATCAAATAACATTCCTCGTATTCCTCTGAGAAAAATAAACATCATCCCTATATTCAGTGTGTATTTGATGTGGTATTAATTAATATTTATGAGCTTCATAAAATGTTATGTAGAGCCAAAGCATACCGTTGTTACGGCCGACGGGTAAGTTCACAAAAACTACTAAATATCTGTGGTGAAAGGTATTAAGGGTCAGGATTTCACATAATTCCAGTTAAAACTTGCCTTAACATTGTTTAGTAAGTTTAAGTATCTTCATAAAGTAATCTTAAACGTTTAGAAACCAAACTTATTTACGAATTAATATTGCATTCGTAGAGTAACTAATCTTAATGTTTAGTTATTGTAATTGTTTTTGTCACTATATTTACCCCAATTTAGAACATAGAGCAGCAAATAAAATTGAGGAAATTAATTACCTATATACCTACACAATAATTTGATTTTTACAATCCTTACTAACGTAGAGTCTATTCTACATCAACCGTCCGACAAGTCAAGTAACTGCTTTTATGTAATATTTGTGATAAAAACCGGGATGGATCTATTTATTTTTCCCTTAAATGAATGCTATTAACAAGACAATAGACGATATATCGCACACAATCTAGTTTCCATCAACCATGTGGTTGCAATAATTTAAGGCTCGTTTCGTACAGTACCTCAGGTTAATGAGTCATTTGAAACTGTAATTATATGTATATTAAGCGGATCTTTAATCGTGATGTCGCAGCATCCCAACACGTTGAAAGGCATTACACGTAAATCCATTGAACTAATTGCTGTCCCGAGCGTCACCGTTACTCAATTCCACATTCTGTTTGCTGAATCCTCACGCTAAATGGTAATTTTGTACGGGAATCTCATTTATGTGTCCACGTCCACAGAAGGTGTAATTTGATAAGACCGTAATCAATGTCTAAAACGTTGGAAAAAGCTGCTGTTGCTTTTTTATTGAGTTAGAGTCAACGCTTCTACACTTAAGAGTGACAATAGTAGTGAAAAAGTGAGGTCTTTTTCACAATTAATTTCAGTTAATTCGATAAAAAAGGATACCTAGTGAAATTTTTTTTAATATTATGTTATCTCCTGAAGTTGGCTCTTTTTATTACAATTGTTTATATTGTTTGATCTTATGAACAATGTTTCCCCATAAAAAAATTAAACAAAAATATCTTGTATGTTCTATTCTATCATATCTATCTTATTTAGGTTTAGTTTTCAGTGTCTTCAGTGTGTAATCAGTGATGCATTTTGTTAATCAAAATCAGTAGTGTAGCAGAAATGAACGAATTTTCAATCAAGGCTTGTAAAGCACGAAATCAGTTTGTTAGAAATAATGTGAAAGAAAATAAGGATGCAATTTTTTTTGGTTCAATAAAAAAATTGGTTTAAAGAATTACTTTACCAATTATGTAGTGTAGCAGAAACACATATTTTAGCAACGGTTGTTAGCCTACGACAACTTACACTGACGTGAATATTAAATTACGACTGGCATAACATGAATGCTGTTTGATTTTAGGTTAGAGCGTACTGCGGCCGTGGATCGGCTGGAGAACGTGACACACACGGTGACTCGGATACTGGACGGATACGATATACGACTACGACCCAATTTCGGTGGTACGATATTTTCAATAGCTGTACGACGAAATATGCAGTGGTTAATTACTAAAAATAGGTGTTAAGTGCTCTTTAGTTTTGTATACCTACATATTATATACAAAACTAAACACATACTACATACATATCTGCTCTAAATTTGTATAGAATTCTAGAGTCATGCGTTTTACGCTGTTTCTCCTGAGGTTCCTCCTATTTTCAGGAAAAACTTTGGTATGCATTTTCTTGACACTTTCTTAACGTTGTGTTTTTATTTCTAATCTTCAGGATGAGAAAAAACAATTTAATTTTTAATCCAATTAATTAACTATAATTATGTCATTGCTAAATCAATTATTTATTGTAGATAGTAATACCTACCTATTTATTAATTTATAATGAAACGTATACAGATTTTCCTTCAAGAGATTATTATAAAGAAAACCCAGATTCTTGTACCTCGTACATAATCTTTTTAT
Organism: Colias behrii; assembly: GCA_029959065.1. Taxonomy (NCBI): domain Eukaryota; kingdom Metazoa; phylum Arthropoda; class Insecta; order Lepidoptera; family Pieridae; genus Colias; species Colias behrii. The sequence continues at coordinate 5,118,639 of JARWMC010000005.1, read as the reverse complement.
TTTAGTTCTTGTATAATACCTTGCAAATAAATCCATAGAGCGGTAGGTTGCAGCTGCTGAGAGCGGTCGGATTAAGAAATAATAACATTTCTAGTCTGTCTTGCTACTCTTGTTCCGTAAAATTAAGTTGGCACCGTGTACGGATATAATAGTGATCCTACTATAAAAATGTACAAAGAAATTAATAAATTTATAAGAATAGATAAAGATCCATAAAGATTTAGAATAACCAAAGGGTTATGAATAAAATAAAATATACAAATGAATTATAATATGGTTATAAGAATGTGTTTTACGTACACTTGATCCTTTTTAACTGACATAGGAACTGTTGAACTCTTGATGGTCCTACAAAAGGTTTAGTGCTTTAAATATAATGTTGTATGCTAATTTTAACAGTATCAGCATTGCTTATACTAAGGGTGCTTTGAGTTAAGAACATCATAAAATGGTATTTTTAGATTGCTTATCTGAATTCCAAAATGATGAATGAATTTTTATTACGAATTTTAGATTTAGAGTAGAGTCCAGTGATTTACTGGATATGTAGTAGTAATCGAAGTTCAATATAGCGATTATAGAAAACTAGCTTTCCACCCGTGGCATCGCCCGCGCAGTCTAAGAAAAACCCGCATAGTTCCCGTTCCCGTGGGATTTCCGGGATAAAACCTATCCTATGTCCTTTCTCGGGTATCAAAATATCTCTATACCAAATTTCATGCAAATTGGTTCAGTAGTTAAGGCGTGATTGAGTAACAGACAGACAGACAGAGTTACTTTCGCATTTATAATATTAGTATGGATTTCGCATGAAATGCAAATGACGGAACGCAATAAAGTTATGTATAGGGTACATAGATAAATACCATAATATAAAGGATGTATTGAAAATGTTTGATAATTTCCAAAGCCCTTCGTACATCGATTCACATGATATTACCGCTTTTGAAGAATACCACGATATGCTTCGAAAACAGCCTTTATGTTAAAGGCATATTGATGCTGTGGAGCATGTGATACAAAAGATATTGAGTTCGTTCAGCAAACATATGGCCTGTCAGCGGTTCGCCGGTCACATGTGATACCTTCTTGCATAAAATGTTATTGCTTTTCAGGCGATCCGCTGTACGTTGGCATGGATCTGACCATCGCGAGCTTTGACGCTATATCGGAAGTTAATATGGTAAGCTTTTATTGATAACAAATATTTTTTTTATTCGGATAGGGATTTAATTATTTATTTTTATGAATATATGCAACAAGTTCAGGTGTGGGTTTGATATTGAAAATAATTTCTAATACTTTTTTCTTCTTGACTCTATAGGTACATTATCATTGTTGTTTTAAACTTACCTACCAACTATTTACTACCTAAGTAAAGTGAACAAAAAGTTGTTCTTAATCTGGTTGCCAAAGAAATTATAAATACACAAAGTGGGGTAAAACGATAAGTGGACGCACCGAAACTTCGGACAAGTTTTCCTTTGGTCCAAGGATGTCGCTCTTGATCGCTCATCGTGTTCGTTAAGCTTTTAATAGCGAAAGAGCGCAAGGCCAGCACTTGACATACATCGCCGGTCACCGGGGGTGGAGTGCTGCGTCAGCCAATCGATGGTGCCGCGTCTGGAGACACCTCCCACTCATTCATGCTTACAGATGTAATGTGTGAAAGTTTTGTTAGTTCCGGTATCTAGATGGTATCTTAGATGTAAAGACAATTAGGAGTTGTGTAACATAATTTGTGGGAAACTGTATTTAAGGATATGATTTTGTAACATTTTGTCGAAGCATCTAACACGCTAAGTACCCCTTAACATTGGAAAAATATACCCTAACGAACCATTTTATATTTAACAAATCAACAGAATACGACGTGTTCTACTTATGTTAAAGCGTGAACTTTTTCAGGATTACACAATAACCCTTTATCTGAACCAGTACTGGAAGGATGAAAGGTTGGCTTTCGGTTTAATGGACGAGGTCTTAACCCTCTCTGGGGACTTCGCTGATAAGATTTGGGTTCCTGATACTTTCTTCGCGAATGATAAGAATAGGTCAGTGCAATTGCAAATAGATATAGTTTTTCGATAAGATTTGATAAATTGTTACGTGTTTTTATTTTTTCTTATTCACTATTTGAAAGCCATGCACGCCATAAAGGACTATATTTAAAGACATACATATTAAGTATATGTATTTACAAATTACTCTTGTAACCCGTGCAAATCAATCTCTCGGGCTTTTTATGGTGACAGCCGAATGGAATTTAATAAACTGATCTGCCTCATTTCGCTAAATATTTTTAAGATAATTTGTTATACAACGATAAATCGATATGACATTTCTGTTATATTTCGTTTCATTGTATTTACTCTTGCAACGAATCCATTAGATTCAACATAGAGTGTAAATAAAAAGCCCGTTTTATTGCAGTTTCCTCCACGACGTCACAGAAAGGAACAAGCTGGTTCGCTTAGGAGGCGACGGGAGCATAACCTATGGGATGCGCTTCACGGCCACACTCGCCTGCATGATGGACCTGCACTACTACCCCCTGGACAGTCAGAACTGCACCGTCGAGATTGAAAGCTGTGTGACTCCATAACTTTGATATAATCAGCTAAGCCTCTGCTTTGCTAACACGCTGCCATGTTCTATGAATCCGGCACCTTTTGTATTCTTATGATTTTGATTGAGCACAATTGCACATTCGCACATAATGCATATTCATATTGCAATTACGCTTGCATTAAAGTATTTTGAACATGAAAAACATTTTTTGCATAATCTATAAAGAACTCGAAATCGAAACATTTGTTAATTCTTAATTAAATAACATGGCTAATGCGAAATAACAATCCCACTGTTTTGAAAACGAGATCTGAAACGTATTACTCTTTGTAAAGATATTTCAAATAACTTAAAAGCTGACTATTCTAACAGATGGTATTTATAATCTGTAGATGGTTACACCGTGTCTGACGTGGTGATGTATTGGAAGGATACTCCAGTACGAGGAGTGGAAGACGCTGAGCTGCCGCAGTTCACTATACTTGGATATGAAACTAATGATAGGAAGGTATGAAAGTTATAACATCGAATATGACTTAGTTACCGAAAAATTAACACTATGATTAACATAATAGTGTTAATTTTAACTCTCTTTGTTATTGGTAATTATAATTATATCTAGCTTTTAATAAAAATAATGCATAATATGGGTAATGGGTTAGATAATTTCCTAATGAAATCAACAATATGTATGCCCTTTACCGTCCCTAAATTACATATTAGTTATGGATACTTTCTTTAAATTTCTAGATGTTTCGTCTACAATGTATTTTACTCTATATTAAAACTAAGTAACAATAATTTGCATTATATGAGCTTTAATACTATGTAGAATTGAGTACATAAACATCTACTCAATTCTACATAGTATTTACCTATAAATATAATCACCGCACATCCTAAACTCCGTCTCTAACAAATGATTCAATTATAAGCAACCACGGCACGTGTCTATTAGAAGCTATTAACATTCTAGGAGAAGTTGGCGACAGGCATCTATCAGCGTTTGTCACTGAGCTTCAAGCTGCGAAGGAACATTGGTTACTTCGTGTTCCAAACTTATCTGCCGAGCATCTTAATTGTGATGCTGTCCTGGGTGTCGTTCTGGATCAATCACGAGGCAACGTCTGCGAGAGTTGCTTTAGGTAAATAAAAAAATTCATAAATTATGTATTTTCTATGTACTTACATGATTTTTTATTAAAATAAAATTTTCGTTGCGTGGATCAAGTTTACTAACCTAATAATGTCTTTAATATACACAAATTAATATGGCCTAATTTATATCTTAATACTATTATAAAGGCGAAAGTTTGTAAGTATGGATGTATGGATGTATGGATGTTTGTTACTCTTTCACGTAAAAACTACTGAACCGATTACAATGAAATTTAGCACACATATAGAGGGTAACTTGGATTAACACATAGGATAGGTTTTATCCCGGAAATCCCACGGGAACGGGAACTATGCGGGTTTTCCTTTGAAAACGCGGGCGAAGCCGCGGGCGGAAATCTAGTAATTAGTATATAGAGATAAATAAATAAAATAAATAAAATAAATAATTCTTTCTTTTCTTTTTTTTCTCTATTGTACTCTATCAAAAAGAAATTTTACTTTTCTGGTTTTTATAATAAATTTTATGCAATTAGTATGGGGACATTGTTGCGGTTAAGGAAATTTGGGGTTTCCATTAAAATCCATCAAAAGTTTGTCATTTACACCCGCTGCGGGGAAAGTCCTGCAATTTTTAATTTGTTCTTACACCAATTTGTTGTTTATAATGAAATTTATTTATGTTTATGTATAATACGTTTTGATGGATCTCCTTAATTGCATTCAACAACAAGTTACTGAAGTTTACTCAGTTATTTGCAATTATTTTATTTTGTAACATAATATTGCAATAATTAATTAAGAACTTATATTTACATCACATAAATATCTCTATGAAGTAAAAACTCTACAAACTAGGTATTATCATTTATTAATTCAATTCACAACCAACCACATAACTGCCGATGAACAGAAATCCTAACAGGTATAGCCCCGTAAAGGTACCTAACAACAGTCCTAATAATGACATCTAAAAAGTAAAAACTAGATATAAGAACTTATTTACACCATTCCCGACCTTAAACCACATAACTACACACAACAAATCCTGGCAGGTATAACAACGGTGCTCACAATGACAACAATAAGTACGGGCGTACGAAGCAGCCTGCCGCGCATCTCATACGTGAAAGCCATCGACATCTACCTCGTCATGTGTTTCGTGTTTGTGTTCGCCGCATTGCTGGAGTATGCGGCCGTTAATTATACGTACTGGGGCGCTAGGGCAAGGAAACGGGCCAAGTTAAAAAACCGAGACCTATCTGCTAGTACTAGTGTGGAAAAGGATTTGAAAAGCTCTGGAGGTGGGTATACAGGTATTGTGTTTACTGTTTGTATAGATGTTGTTTTGATTTACTTACTTGTATGATAAATATAAGAGAGTTTTACATGGAGATTCTTTCTAATTAGAATCGATTGAAAATATTGTTGAATTTATTATTCGGTTCTATTCATTTGCTCACAACGAGATCTAAAGTACCAGGCTCTTAGAGTTTTAAGGTTTAACAGAGAAAGCTTAAATTGTATAATTTGTGGAGATTTTTATTTTTTGGTATTTTAATAAAAATACGTCTTTTAATCAATTTTATATTTTATATAAAAAAAAATTCCGTTACTACTATTCAACATCTTCAAAATGATGTGAAAATTAGATAAAAAAAATATCTAATAACACCTCCGTGTAAAAGTGATGCCTTACTAAAATAATTTTACGCATTATTTGACAAGGGTCACGATCACCTGAAGAAATTATTGCCCTCCGCGAGTGTACGCCAACGTCGGGCAGGGTTTCGCCCCTATTAGGGCTGCGGTCTAAGCCACTGCCGCCGGCGACTGGCGCTCCGCCCTCATTGCGTTTACAGAGGGACCATACAAATCTTCGTTATAGGACCCGACCGCACTCAAGGACTTCTAGAAGTGAGAATAAACTATTTTAGACAGCGATTTAACTTTTAAACTTATTAAAATAGCTATTACTTAATTTAAGTATCTATTTAATGTAACGGTTCGAATCTACTTATAGTATATCTTGGTCTACTGAAATATAATGACTAAATCCATTAAAAAATGTTCAATTTACAAATTCATTTTTATTGTGCCTAACAATTATAAGTTTTTATTTTTATATCGTCTTCAAAACCTTTTGGTTCAAAATTAGTTCTGGCATTTTTCTGTATTAACTTTGAATTTTTTGCGCACAGTTAATCAATTAATAGGTCAATAAAATCAATAGGTGTATCGACGAATTTAAATACTAAAATATACTACATTTTTCAGACAGCGCAACCAAACCTCGTGTGATGCATGCTCTTCGGAAAAGCGCTACAGTTATAAAAGCTTCGATGCCCAAAATCCGCGACGTTAACGTTATAGATACGTATTCACGCGTCATATTCCCCATAAGTTTTCTTATCTTTAACGCTATATACTGGGTCTTCTATGTAATTGATTAGACTAACCAATGACACTTTTGGCTCCCAGTAACTATTATGTAAGTAGATACTAAGTTCAGAACCTTGGATATGTTAAGGATAAGAAATCCTTTAGCGTTATATGATGGTTAACTTAACGATTTTTGGATTCAAGATGTAAATATAATGCTACGTAGTTAATGTGAACCAATATTAAATATATTGTGCGTTACTAATTAATAATTGTCAAATAATGATAATGTAAGAAAAATGTGAAAACGAGAGTCTTCTTTTATTTATTCAGACTTTTATTTCTACCACTTTTATTACTATGTTGTCACGGGACCATACCTACATGATTTACGCAGGTGACATATTGTAAGTTTAATTTTGTTAAAAATTGTTCAAATTTATTCGTTTAACTGTATGAAAATAAATAAATGCATAAGTAATGCATTGATTATTTTAAACAATAAATTAAAACTGTACAATATCTTAATTATTGTTAGTTTCTGTAAAACATAACCTTGTTATTTTTTCGTTAAAAAAGACAAGTAATTCATAAGGACTATTTTATGTCTTATTAAGAATAAATAGATTTAATTGTATAGAACCCTGCGATGTTCGAACATTGTGCATACTGCAAACTATTACTTTAGTAGAATTAACATACTGCCAAACATAAATATCAAATGTAATTTATATTATATGATACTACTTAAGCATATTATATTTTAAGTTAATTATACTAGGTTATAATTATATGTTTATGTCACGTTATATTTTAATAGTTGTAATTTTATTTATTAAAAAGTCTTGCCATTATAATGTGTAAAAAATAAAAATTATTAAGAATTATAATGTATTGTTATATCTAAAAAGAAAAAAATATTGTAGAAAATTGTTAAGAATAAGTAAAACAAAGCAACGAGATAAAGTTGCGGCTATTAGTTGAAGAAACTGGAAAATGTGAATGTTTTCTGTCTTTGATTTTATCAACGGCATGTATTATTTTAATTTTTTTTTCAATAAAATAATTAATGGTCCATTTTTATTAGACTCTTTATGCTTTTTTGTAGCAATGTTAGGATAAAAACTTATCTTATACTTTTGTAGGAAGGTTAACGATAAAAACTTATAGAAAAACTCTGTATTATTCCATTTTATGAATTTTCATCAAGATTTTTAAATAAAATGTATCTTGATCAATGGTCGCAACTTTATTCTGTAATAAATAAGTAAAATAAAAATTATAATGTAGTAAATTGATGCTAAAATGAGATTCTGTTCAACAGCAAAATAGTCCAATTTGATGTTTCTATGTAGTTGCAAATTATAAATGATATATCCATGAAATAAATATAATAATTATATAATAAAGGTTTTTTATTTACCAATGCCACATAAATATTGAGTATCGTATGAAAAGATTTGATTATGATTAAATATATTTTGGTTGATTTTTAAACTTGTTTTCTTGTACAAATATTCGTTCTTAATTGAAATGGTAATCTTTTATTTTTGAAACCATTACGACTAAACGTGGTTTGCTTCAAATAATGGTAAGATATCTTAGATTACATTTTTGAAAAGAAAAATAATACCTACTTAATAATAATAATTCGAATGTGATTTAACAGCAGCTATAATTACGATAAATGCATTAAATTAAAGTTTACATCAGCAATTGCATACGTGACCTACGAAGGCACATAATAATATGGCCATTGGGTATTTTTTTAAGAAAACGACATCTTTGAACGAAATAATTTTGCTGTAATACAGTCCATTCCATAAGGCACCATCTAGATAAAATCAAAATAACTACGAACTAGAAGCCTATCAACTAAGAAAAGCAAAATCCAACGGGAGCTCTACATTTTCCCGTCGCAAGAAATACAGCCACTGAACTTCAAAGATTTTCCTTCAGATGTCGCTGTTTATACATTTCGGTACAAAGATTCAATATCATTATATTTATTTTTTTAATAATTGTCAGACACTTGGCAACTAATATTTTTATGTAAGAAAATATTTAAGTCTTGGTACTGTTTATTCATTTTGGCTGTTTTTATCCGACTTCCAAAAACCAAAAGATAGAGTTTCTATGTTCGTCTGTAAGTATGTATTTTTTATATTCATCAACTTTTTAAATTACATATATGCTTATTTTTTAAATACATATTATACTACTTTTAATAAAGCATTAAATCTACATAAATAGGTAGGTATTGTATGTAAGGTCGCGGAAGAATTCTAACAAATACCCGCGGCCCCATCATTAAAGCGGCTCGACGGAACACAGTGGGGTTTTAGTCGGTAAGAATCCGACATAACCCACGGCTCCTTCCCCGGGGGCCGTGGGTATCTTTGGAAGATTTCCCCACTATAAAAAAAAAAAGGTATTCTATGTAAAAATAAATTAGAGTAATATCTATAAATGTCGTATCTAAATAAAAATTCAACATTTAAATCAACGCTAACGGTCATCCTCATTCGCATTACATACAAGATATCATTTAATCAAACTTAAAATATTAGACAAATAAAAAGATTCCACGTGAACATTTCTACTATATATAAGCAGTTCGTCTATTTCCATCGAGTGTTATTCTCAGTAGCTGATATAATACAAATGTTATAAAATAGCAGGCAGATAGGGGCGGGCGGTCCATTCATCGAGTAGCGCAGGTTGCGGGGCGCAAGGGAGGGCAGCAAAGGCTCCGGATCACTCAGTACCTCCCTTGTTACGGCGCGAGTACCGCGTCATAAGCCTGTATGTATTGTTGTTGCTTCCAGCTAACATTATTGCTTTTGTGAGTGATTATAAATTGAAAGTGCTTATGTGAACGGATTTTTGTGCTGTGCTCTTTGTCTTGGAAATATGTGCGTGCGTTTTTGATTCATAAAAGGTGTGTATGATAAAATATATTTTGAGACGTTGGCTGAATTATAGGGCAGAGCTAGAGATCATATTTATAGGAATTCAGTTTGATAAAAAAAATAAAAAATGGTTGATTTTTTGGGATTTTTTTGAGATTTTTACATTACGTTTTTTTCTCTATCTATCAACTGCTATCCATTTTTGGGCGAAGATATTTCATACAAAATTTGCTTATAATATTCCCTTCTTAATTTAAATAGGTTGATAGCGATTATGTTAAAATTTAATTAGTCTAAAAATTGACGTCGCAGAAAATTTTCACGGTCGTGTCCGTGGGTGGCGGGATTCGGGCTGTTAGGCTCAAGGGGAGAGGGGAGAGGGACGCTCACACGCGCAGCCTCCGAGCCGTATTGATCGACCAATTTTCATTGCTTAATTGTAAATACTGATATCAAAACTTATTTTTAAAAAAGTATCTAGAATAGCATTCAGTTTCACGGAAATATGTTAAGGTTACAACAGTAAACGAGGTGTAACGAGGTAAGACTTAGTTATAAAAAAATATTGAATTGTAATGTAAACGATTTATGTAATACATAAAATAAATTAGAATAAAAAAAAAATACACAAAAAATCTCAAAATAAAATAAATTTTGTTGTAAACCACAGAGAATAGGGACATGAATAACTTAGGTTACCATGACCTACTCACAAGGTTTTAGAAATCTACCCTCCTTGAAATTCTGTTTAAATTTTCCACAGTTCGTACTTGAAATATGTGTAGGTGTATCTCTCTCTCAAATAAAGTAATAAAGTAAACATTGCTATAAACAGAATTCGATCATCCCGTACTTCGTTAAAATCTTAACATTAATCTTTTTACTGCTCTAGTACTCTCACAAGGCACACGCACTTATTTCGGGGCTAATTTGTTTAATTATAATCTTTTTTTGTAAATAAACTTTTTAATCTGTATTTAATTACTAACCATGTGTTACATGCTATGGAGATTTTAAAGTTTGTTCTGCTAACTGGCACGTATTGTACAATAAAATTTCCCATTTATCGTTTACAGCCATGCTTTACTCGCGTATTTTTTATAATAACTGAATGTTTAAAAAAATATAAAAGACAACCAGAATTAGGGCAATACACTTACTTATTCTCACATTTCGTAAGATTTCAATAGATAAAATTCAGTCAATTTAACAGATATTATTTAATACATTTGGAAAGTTCCTAATAATAAGACGATATTACGTAGAGTTTCTTTCATAATTTACTTTCAGTGTTTTTTCAACGTTAAAAAATAGACCTCTTTGTTACCTATTTCAAGATACAGTATTTTAATAAGAAATTCTTTACGTGTTTCTTTTTACGAATTAATGATGTTATATAGCAAAATATGGTTTCGTACCTTATAACAGTGATTGGGAGGAATCAGGCATTGATAAGTGATAACATATATTATTGCTATGATAAAAGAAGGGAAGGTACAAAATCTTTATGGAGGTCCTGAGTTACGGCGTAGAATGCGCGGCAGGGTGCGTAGTGAATGGAAACTGGATCAACAAGTTGTTCGTGGCGCTAGCCCGCGCCTGCGCTTTCGTAATCCAATAAAATTGCCAATTTTCAATATGGCTGCTTCTATATAAAGATCAATTTAAATTTTTATTACTGGAGAAAACTATAGGACTAAAATAGATACTAATTTATTTATATGATTTTTTTCTTATATGCTAGGACCGCCAAATATATGATAAATGTAGATTAAAATAACTTGAATTTAGATGCATTTAACTTTTGTAACGTAATTACATACATTATTTTCTTTTAGCAACCACAATATACCGACTATCTAAACAATACATATATTAATAAGCTTAGTTCTTTCTAAACCAGGTATTTTTATTATTTTTGTTTACATAAAATATTCTATTGATTTCGAATTATTATCTAATAATTGGACCTAATCCAGTCAACTACCGAATAAGACTAAACATTAAACATACTTAACTATATAAATTTATGTAAGCTTTGCTTTGAATCGTCTTTGGTTAATAATTAATCATACATCTGAATACAGACTGGGTATTTCAAGTGAACAATTAGTATAATGTATCTGTCGTGGGCATATCGTAGATTTGCTCATTTCATGAAATGACCAATTTAGTTCGGCCAGATCGTTAAATCGTCAACGTTTCAACGTTGCCGCGGCACGCTCGCTTTGCTCGCTCGGCTCGTGCGTTGTTTATTAAAGTCTAACCTAACCTAACCTAACTGTTTTCTATTGAAAAAACCATTCGCTTCTGGTATTCGCCGGCGCTACCGCGGCACTAACTTAAATGACAATAAACAAGTTCTTAAAATATTCTGAATTTTTTAATGTTTTATGGACTCTCTAAGATATTTTATACGATCTGCCCAATTAATGTCGATGACCAAATCGTGAAACGTTGACGATTTAACGATCTGATCAAACTATGTTGGCCATTTCATGAAATGAGCAAATCTACGATATGGCCACGACATATCTATAAATAAAATTTATTTCTTCCTAGTTACGAAGGGATCCTTATACTTAATATACGCTATCCTTAACGACACAGTCTCATATTCGATTCATTCTGAGTATCTATTCTTTACCATACCCATACCATACCTATATTTCAAGCATACAAAGGTGTGTTTCGAATGATACATATAAAGCCGAAGATTGTCACGTGCGTTATCAATGAATATTTTAAACCACAACTCAACATGAATCATTTTACATAACATTCTATTTATATCGCACGAGTATATTAAGCATAGCTACTGTGTATCTGAAATATGAATTCATGAATGTTAGAGGGAAAATACTCCTTCTATAGCTATAACTGACGTCATTGTGTGGGTGAACAGAATTTATATCGAGTCAATTTGTATAATGAGATTATCTTCTGAATTGAATGGCTACAGAACCTACTGTATCGTTTTTCTGTAGGTATTTTAGTTATTTACGCTGTGGATTACTGCGTTCCTAGTATAAGATTAGCTCGATAATCGCATTATCCTAGTTTCAACGAGTTGCGAAGTTATTTGTTGAGTATGTGAGTGAAAGTATTTACATGGAAACAAGAAACGTTTACATAAGTAATAGTTTTAACAGTAGTTTCAACATGCCATTCTAACATATACTTATTATTATCTTGTATATTATATTACCCGTGTTTATATATTCAGGAATGAAATAAATATATACATTATACTTTTCAGTTGTCGATTCCAATATTTTTTTATTAAAATATTAGGAAGTATTATAAAGAACTTTTAGATTAGATATCCGTAAATAAATTTTACAGAGTAAGGTAATCTAGTGAAAGTCAATCAAAATACAAGTTTATTTGTGAACAGTTAATAGCCCACTATTTCCAAGATATCAATAAGTTTATAAATGGGTATTCTAAATTTATTTGTCAAGAAATAGAAAATCTCATTTTATATTTTCATAAGCAGTGAGTGGGTTGTGGGCTGAATGTTCAAAGTGTCTCCATGTATCTCGATGATGATATTTAAATCGTGTCTATCTTATTATAGTAATTCAGGATCCATCGCCCATTTTTGCACTTGATTACTATCAAGCTAATTTTCCGTGAGTATTTTGATGAGACGCCCAATAATTTCTTGTACGAAACTCTCGATTGTGGTAGCTTACAGAGATAAGGATAAAATGTTTTGATTTGATGGTTCTCAAACATTTATTACTAATTGAATTTTTTTTTGTGTTCAATCTCAAGATAATTATCTAAATTATTCGAAAAAATATTTGTCCTACAAAATGTATGGTTTGATCAAAGAGTCCCCTCTTTCCAATGAAAAATTCCAATAAATGATTACTAACCAGCTGATTTTTTTGTTTTCACTTATTTAATATTTATATAATTCAACAGACATATTGTCCTACAAATTGCGTAATAAATATTTGAGAACCATCAAATCAAAACATTTTATCCTTGTTACCTCTGTAAGCTACCACAATCGAGAGTTTCGTACAAGAAATTATTGGACGTCTCATCAAAATAAAGCTACTCACGGAAAATTAGCTTGATTATTACTATTCAAGTGCAAAAATGGACGATGGATCCTGAACTATTATGAGTACATTGTAGTTTTGTGAAACATCGCTGCACTTAAATGCAACGGATGATAGTGGTTAGTGTGAAGGAAAGACATTATTTTTTTTAAATCATATTATCAACGTGTCTTTATGGGATAGACTCCTTTTAGTATCTGGGTAAAGAAGTTAAAAGCCCTATAAATATATTTGTACTTATACGTTCAAAGCTTTTTATGTAGATGCATAATATTTTTATTTTTCTTATAAATTAAATGACTCCACCAAGTGACGTGTATTCTAAACCAAGTTAGATTTATCACAAATATCCCCTTTGAGCCTTCAACAAACGCTTATTATATATGAACTTTCATGGTTTAACGAAGGTTTAACGAAGGTTTAACAAACACACAATAAGACGTTCAAACTTTTGTATTTAAAAAGGATTAATTTGTTACTAGGTTAACAGTATAATCTTGTCAGCTGTAGGTGAGGAGCCGGTGCAAAGCCATGTTCCACCCCCCGAGGGCCAGATCGCGCGGCGTCCACGCTCAAGTCACCTAGACGGTGACGTCTACCACGCTGCCTAACCGCCACTATGCTCAAGCAACTTGTCTTATATTTCAATTTTATTGCGGTTTTCTTCCGTTACGGTAAGTTCTAGTTTGTTAATAAAACTAACATATTAGAAAGAAAGTAAGAAGAGAAGTTTATTTAGCAAGAAAGTGTGACACAGAAAGATATTGAGACATATGGTTCCAAAACTTATTAATTTGATAATTTTTTGTTACATTACGAAACCTATGGTAGTCTGTGTTATATACAAGAAAAAATCTTACGGAATTCATGACTCTACATAAGTTTTAACATATCTAAGAAAATTGTCGGTATATTTTTTAACATTAAACTTAATGATGACGTATTATCTTCATTTACATATTAAACTTAATGATGACGATGGACGACGTAGACTCATAGGTTTCAGTTCTCGATCTTACCAATTTGTCCAGAAGTTAGCCTTCAGAGACCGACTCTACTTCTTTGTAACCTATACGTTCACCACATTCCAAATATAACAGTAAACAATCTATTATATTAACCCCCTTTAATCTAACAGGACACTGCGATGACACCGTAACGTTATCAGTGACCCGCTACGCGAACGGGTCGGTAGAGCCGCCGGACACGCGGTCGGTGGGCCGCGTGCCACCCTACCAGCCGCCCGCCATCGGCCTGCCAGGGCCCATGCAAGTTCCTGGGTTCAGACCACACAGCCCGTATACGAGGGTTGATGCTTGGCACCGTGAGTATAATTTGCTCATTATATTTATTACACTTTATTGTAATATCTACAACTTTAATGGTAGGGCATGTAAGAAACAATACTTCTAACTGAATGAAAGGGTGGTGAATTAAAAGCTATACCTTATAAAGTAGGGAACTTAAAGCTAAACCGTAACAAGAGGGCTGTGGAGTAGATTTTGTACTTCTGCAGTGCAAACAAAATTAACTGAAGAGGATAATAACTCGTAACACATTTTTATTTGCAATTATATTGTTAGCAATTTACTATGTTCAGATAAACCCACAAAATACACCATACAATATAACAAAAAGCTAAAATTAGATAACCTTGTATGAACATAATAGTGGTTAATAAAGATTTTTTGCATAATAGAGTAAGCACAAGAATTATTTACAGCAAATGGACGCATTTATATGAGTCCGAAAGAGTTAGTAGAAGAAGACCTTGAAGATGATCATCATGTTGGCTGCAATATACCATGTTCCAAAGAATTCTTTTTTTGCCAGGTTAGTAACAATTAACAAAAGAAGATGTAGAACATCTAATATTACGAATAAGTACATATAAAAAAATGCTTTGTATCAATATTAGGAATTCTAACAGTTTATAAACATATCTATAAATAAGTAATACAAAGAAACTCTTGTAATGTCTTTGTGCTACGAACATTCATAGCACATGACTTGACATGACTTTCGTAGAACGGTCTTTATCAATACCAAGAAGCCTGTCAATTTATAAGATTAGATATGAATAAGTAATAAGTAAACTCTGCAATAAATCTTGTGCTACTAATATTCGTAGCACATGACAACTGTCGTAGCACGAACTATTTTTTCCTTTTGATTCTTTGAATAGTAAAAATGTAATGTTCATGTATTGTATCCCTATAATTAAGTATATAAATACCCTGTTAAATGTTATCGTATTAATAGATTAGTTTCTATTTATAGCTTTAATGAAGTAATGAATTACAATGAAAAGTGCATGTTGCTAAGTAATATATTCCACAGACGACATGCAAATGCATATCTTTGGAGAAGCGTTGCGATGGTATCCAAGATTGCATCGACAACGAGGACGAAGCTGGCTGCAGGAAGTCCTGCGATGAGCAGGACAATCGGACGCTGTGCCACGGGACCAATGTCTGCATCGCATTTGACTGGCTCTGCGATGGAGACAATGACTGTGGCGACTTCTCGGACGAGACACATTGTGAGTTCAAAACTTTTTATAAACCCTGTGTTGTAGTATTGCTTTTGCGTTGATATATTTTGTATTGTGTGTAGTAATTGTGTCCAACTTCAGGTATAGGGTAGTTTCTAACTTCATTTGAAATGAATTACAATAGAACCTCGATAACTTAAACCTCGGTAACATAAAAACCTCTGTAACTTCAAAAAATAATATGTTCCCTTCCCATCAGAGCCCAAAACCTCTTTAACTTAAAATACGCAACCTCTTACTTAAATAAATAATCTCTGTATTGGCCCTCAGTAACTTAAAGAAATGTTTCCACAACCTCTATAACATAAAATTGTTTGTCAATGAGTCATTTTGAAAGAGTGTCAAAACAAAAGGTTTCTGTATTTATTGCTTGCACGTGTTTACTATGTATTGTTAACGTAAACAATACATTACCTATTGTTTGCTTTATCGAAATCCTTCAAAGCTTTGCGGCGGTTAGCTTTATGACAACGACTTACTTGCATCATAAGTTTTTGATCGTTGTCCTGGAAACATCGCTTTACTTATTGTGTGATAAAACAGGCTTAAAATGAGTCCAAAAAGAAAACTAACAACCCTCACCTACGCTGATAAATTAAAAGCTACAGAAGCAGTGAAAAATGGATAGACCCTTGATAACTTAAAACCTCTATAACTTAAAATATTTTGTGTTTCCCTTGGACTTTAACTTATCGAGGTTCTACTGTATCAGAGAAAATACATATAGTGGCTACGAGTTTTGTTAACTACTACGAGACTTAAATACTCAATGTTTTAGAATATTTCTTTTCTATCAGGTTTGGAAGTGAATTGTACAGACGATCAGTTCCAATGCACAAATGGACTTTGCATTCACAAATACTGGTTGTGTGACGGAGATAATGACTGCAGAGACAATTCTGACGAGATGACCTGCCCTAAGGGAAAGTAAGTGACTGTTTAATATGAAAGAACATATAATTGATTGAATATGCTATGAAGACAAAAATATATTAATAGTTTAAGATACATAAGAAAATTCTAACCATAAATAGATCTAAGATAATTTTCTATATAATAATTTAAACGCATAATCCTTTTCTTTGCTCTTGGTTTACGGTTACACGTTTACCATTTTAAATCCTATTTGCGTCATGCTTTGTACAACAGAGTTATTTAGATTACTAGCAATTGAAGAAGGTTTTATTTTTTAAAGTTTTTCTAATACTTAACTCAACACACAGAAGATAAAGAAATACAGAAAGAGCATATAATAAAAGAAATACAAATGGTCCTGTCGCCAGTTAGCTATCTCTTCCAGACTACCATACATATTACTTAAGGAGAGATATTTAAAGACGGTACAAATAAATTGCTTTAATCATTTCCCGATATTCTTTACTATAAAATCTATTATAAAAAATTGGTTGTCTGTAAAGTCGGTTTACTGACGATAGTTGAACGTGACAACGTCCGATTGTGTTTCTTTGTCGCTCGTTCCGCGCTCTCGCTTGCACTTCAAGCCTTACATGGAACGCCTCAGAGCGAGGTAACGCCGCATGAGTCATGTTTTTTTCGTGCGTGCAGCCGGCGCTATCGAATTATAAGACGTTGTCACGTCAAAAATGTCTATGTTGCATAGATAATAATTAAAATAATAGAAATAAGCACTTCATTCGCAAAATAGATCTACAAGAAACTTCTATAGTGTAAACTAAATAAAGAAATAATAAATTAGGTGTAACTTTTTTTTTTTACTTACGTAGATAAAAGTTTTAATAGATATTCAAATATAAAGAAGATGTTATAACCATAATAAGTAATAAATTGTTATATTACATATATTACCAGTCCCTATAAATCGCTAGGAGAGGCACAATGGTTGGAATGGAAGTAATCCCATTGATGGGGATTTCGCTCGTTGACGTAGTAGAGTTACGTCAAAGATTTATTTTACATACATTACGTGACCTCATCGACGGTTGAATGTTTCGTGGTTTGCGAACACGGATTACGATTAAACATTAAATAAGCATATTTATATGCTTATGATTATTTAATAACTTTGTTTTAAATATAAAGTAACTAACATATTTGATACATGATCCAACTTTTGTCATCATGTTTGTGATTATCTCGGTGTATTATTAGCTAATGAAATAAAAAAAAACAATTATAAAAGATTATTTTTAATCAATAAATTAAAAATAAAATTTATTTGTCGAAAGGTGATTTAATAATAGATTCGTTCCTCAAAGCTAAAGCATTACATCTCTAAATAGTCGTCATTAATCGATTACATCGTAATAAGACGATGCTCAAACAATTTGCGACTTATTGGATCGAGGCTAGCTTGCACTGGCCAGATCGATAGCGTTGGGCGGCGAGCGGTGCGCGCAGAAGCGAGCGGGGGTGTCGTAGCCATGGCAACGCGCCCACACAAGCCTTGCGCCGTCACCCGACCCGATATATCCACTTTCGTGGGCGAGCAATGTATTGAAACATACTGTTTTTAATTACGTAACTTCTTAGCGACCTTTGACTGGGCGATTTTAGATTGACATCTCATTCGAACGCGATTTCTTGGAAATCAGACTGACACCTCTGCTTTTAGATAGTTCGTAGTTAAGATAATGACGTAGGTTCATGTTTGCCTCTATTGACTTTTATAGATACTGCAGCCTACAGCTGATAGAAGGGACAAATATATTCTGATAAAAATATTTTAATTCTGAATATCCTTAGGGCTTTAAGTTCCTTCTTCTGAATAAATACTTAATGAATTTCAAATTTTTGAAATATTAACATTGCAAACTTTATTTTAGCTTCACATTTCCAAGCAGCATATACTAATAATATTCACATAACTTTCAGTTGTCACATTGCCCTCAGTTTTTTTAAAAAATTAACTTCTTTCCTTTTAACGTGTATTAAGAACAGCCTATCACTTCAACGATAGTTAGGTAAAAAGTAATATTTAATAGGTACGTAACCTCGTTATAAAAAATAATGTTGATGAAAATAGCATTGAACAAATGCTCTATTATTCAACATTTTTATAGTTATTAAGCATTTTGTAAATGTTTATTTAAGTAATTTAAATTGACTTTTTGACGTGACAACGTCTTAAATTAGGTTGCGGCTGGGAGTCACTTATGAAAAAGTGTAACGCTCGGTAACGTTACGATGAGTCACCGAACGAGAGAGAGGCCCGCGGTCTGCAGCGCGCACAGCACATAAATATTCTACCGAGAAAAAGACGTTGTTACGTAAAATCTTCGCCCGTAAAACCGACTTTACAGGCAACCATTTTTGACGTGACAACGTCTTAAATTAGGTTGCGACTGGGAGTCACTTATGAAAAAGTGTAACGCTCGGTAACGTTACGATGAGTCACCGAACGAGAGAGAGGCCCGCGGTCTGCCGCGCGCGCAGCACATAAATATTCTACCGAGAAAAAGACGTTGTCACGTAAAATCTTCGCCCGTAAAACCGACTTTACAGGCAACCATTTTTTTTTATTAAAATTTAGGTAAATAACTTATTAAAATTTCGCTTTTCTATCATTTAGATGCAGAGAAAACCAGTTCACTTGTGTGTCAGGTGACTGCATACCTCTACATTGGCGCTGCGATAAAGAAGCTGATTGCCCCGATAATACAGACGAAACTGACTGTCGTAAGTTTTCCATTTATATGATCTTTAACTCTATTAGGAATTTCAAAAAATATACTGAAACTATATTTAGATGTAACTATGTATATTGCATCTAATTGCAAATTAATACTAACAACGTTTGGAATTAAAGCCTTTTAAGAGTGTTTATAACTTTATTAAAACCATGATAATTCCACAGCTGTTGATCTTCTGAGATGCGGTGAAAATGAAATACAATGCGATAACAATAAGTGTGTGAGGAAAGACTTTCTTTGTGACGGAGACAATGATTGTGGAGACTGGACCGATGAAAACTCATGTCCGCTTATGCCTGGAAACTGTAATGCTGCTGAATACAAGTGAGTATATATGTTAGAATTAACCTTATTACAAAATATATGCATAAAGATAATTAGAGCTCAGAAAATAAGACGTTAATATATCTTCATCATAATGACATTTCACACGTAACACCAATATCAATACCGCATTTTTTCTTGCGAATAAATTCATTTCATCACAGTGGCTAAGTCTTAAATTACATTAAAATTTACCTTTAATAAGCAAATGAAAAACATCTTACTTTTTAAATAGATGCAACGATGGAAGATGTATCCCAGAACTATGGCGGTGTAATATGGAGAAGGACTGTATCGATGGAGACGATGAGTTGAACTGTGAATCGCTTGGAATAAGGAATTGTACTGTTGATGAACATATGTGTGAAGACAGGCGATGTATTTCGGTAAGATTGGCATTTGAAATGTGGTTTGTAGTTCTGTTAAAAAGTTTATAGTCGTGTTTCGTACATTACAATGACGTTCATTATTTATATAGAAAACCTGGCTTTGCGATGGAGTGCGAGACTGTTCCAATGGTGAAGATGAAATAAACTGCCAAGTGTTTTGCGAAGAAGACCAGTACATGTGCAAGTCATTAGACAGCAGTGCTTTCAGAAATTGTGTTAAACGAAAACACGTTTGTGACGGAATGAAAGATTGTCCCCAAGGCGACGACGAAGAAAACTGCCCAAAAAGCAGACAATGTACTGCGAGAGATAAATGTGAAAAGCTATGTATACTGACATATGACAAAAGACCAGCTTGCTCCTGCCCACTAGGATATTTACTAGCTGAAGATGGCTACAGGTAATGTAATCTTCAACATAATACGCATGAAACATCTGTAATCGAATTAGAGACTGCATTCACATAAGACCTTATACTTGAATGGTATCCTCTTATGTTTGAATAAAAACGGCTTCTGATGCAACACAATGTGTAAATGGAATTAATCCTGTTCTCTCTCACATTCATCCCTTTAATGCGGTTATGTTAAAGAACATAATGCAATAATGTAACAACTTCTCACAATGCGATTATTGAAGTATGAAGTAGAAAAATCTCTTTTCAAATTCTCTTTTCTTATAGCTGTAGAGACATCGACGAATGTATGTATGAACAAGATCCAGTTTGCTCTCAGACATGTTCAAATACTCAGGGAAGCTTTCTATGTGGATGCATGACCGGTTATGTGTTGAGGCCCGATGGAAGATCTTGCAAAGCAACTGGAGAATCACCAACACTTTTGTTTTCTAATCGCATCGGAATACGAAAGGTATTTTACATTTATATTTTAAACCTAACTCAAAGTACGTATACTATTGTATAAGTATAAGTACGTATATTAATAATAATATAATGCTAATATAATTAGTATTTTCATGCAACTTACATTTTAAAATCTTTTAGGTGTGGCTCACTGGTGAAAATTACGAAACGGTATTGAAAGGCCTCCACACTGCTGTGGCTTTAGATTATCATTACGATAAGAAGTTGATATTCTGGACGGAAAATAACATGAAAGTTATTCGATATGCACCTATGGATAGCAATAATATGACTGGTAAGAAAGCGGAATTTTCGATAGGACATTGTATCTTCTTGTAACGCATACTAATATATAATTACATAATTATGATGGATTTTCTAGATGTGATACGATGGGGATTAGAAACCCCCAGTGGTGTGGCAGTGGACTGGATTCATAACTTATTGTTCTGGACGGATTCCGGCACAAGGAGGGTAGAAGTTGCGACTTTGGATGGTCTCCAACGGGCTGTAATAGCGGCCAGTGATTTGGACAAACCCAGGGCGGTAGCTGTACATCCAGGAGATGCTCTGGTGTTCTGGACTGATTGGGGTAAGAATAAAGTACAATATTTCCAGAATATCGAACATCAATATTGATTTCATTGAAATAATTAAAACATATTTTAATTTTTTAAAGCAAACTGTTACAATTATATGGTTAACAAAAAGGTTATTTCCACTTATGCAGGTCCACGGCCTAAAATTGAATGTGCGAATATGGATGGAAATAGACGGAAAAGTGTAATAATGGACAACATATTTTGGCCGAATGGTCTAACTATTGATTATATGGAATCCAAGATATACTGGGCGGACGCGAAGCATCACGTTATAGAGAAAGCTTCGTTTGATGGAGGGGATAGAAAACGAGTAAGTATAAGCCGAATAATGTAAATAATTATCCATAACGTTAATTTATTACAAATATACCTATTTTTTCCTTACAAGCTACAAATACAATAGTCAAGAAATTCCTAAACTTTCAACATTTAACTAGGGATGACTTGAGATAATTTTATTAATTAATACTATTTTTTTTATTATAATAGGTATAGTATATTCTGCATAACAATATCTACATTCTTTTTCTTCTTAGATAACAAATAAGGGCGTGCCTCATCCATTTGCCCTAACTGTATTCGAGGATGCCATCTACTGGACAGATTGGCACACAAAAAGCATATCAACTATTAATAAGAAGACTGGTATGGGCATACAGGTGGTGCACGCTAGTTTGCAAGTTCCTATGGATATAAAAAGGTAAGTTATCATAATTCAGCATTATAATTCTTGTAAATATACCATCGTCTCTATTAAATATCAGATTGAAATGTTGAAGTAGTATATGCTATTTTTATATCCTTTAACTGAAAAGCTCTAAAATTAACTGTTCCTTAAATACGTTGCCAATTTAGACAAGGGAATAAACTACAATTTTTTTTTCCTTTGAGAAAAAGATTCAACATTACATTTTTTTCAGTTTTCATCCCTTACGACAATTGACAACATACAAGAATCGTTGTGGACAAAATAATGGCGGCTGCTCCCACCTATGCCTTCCGAATAGTGACGCATATACGTGCCGCTGTCCTATTGGTTATAACCTTAAATCAGATGGGTAAGTATTTTTTATAAAATCTTTTACTTAAATAATTATAATATTTGGTGCTAATAAATTATAATTAGTTAAAAATTAATTGTGTGATACAAGCGATAACATACATTACAAAAGCGGCGGTTGAAGGCGATATTAATTTTTATCATTAAAAAATTATTTTAGCCGAACTTGTGAAGATACACCGGAAAAACTATTACTTTACGCGCGGAGAAAAGACATACGGTTAAAACTTTTGAATCCACGCAAGCAGATGGATGGATTGGATATGGTAAGTTTTTAAATATAACTATATTTTAAAATGTTTTAAAATATCAGTTGATAAAATAAACTAAATAAATTTCATTAGATAAAATAATTTAAAGAAATTTTAACATTGCTTCAAAGCTATAATATTTTAACTCTATTTCATATCTACGCCATTTTTGCAAAATGCGATAAAAAACGTAAGAAACTAACATTGTATATTACTTTTAGGTTATACCAGTGGATAGTATAAAATCAGCTGTTGCTTTGGACTGGGATCATGCAAGAAAAAGAATTTTCTGGACTGATGTGGAAAAGGACACGATCAATAGAGCCTTTTTAAATGGATCAAATCAAACTGTTATTGTCAGCACTAATTTGAGTAAGATTACTTTTTTATATCTTAGAACACGATAAACTTAGTTATTTTTGATTTTTATTAGGTACCGATTTAAATTATTTAACAAGGACTCGGTTTATTTTTAAATAAAAGCTCTAAAGAGATGGCGCTACTATATCCTTTTAAGATATTTTTTTTAGTACCTAAGTATAATAACTTTGTAAGATTTAGAGAACTTTGTAAAGTTTTTACAATAAAGTTGACAAAACTTAGAAAACTGAAATCTTACGTGATCACCAAGCCTATCATTTCAATATCCAATTTTTTTCTCCTGCAGTATCACCAGCTGGTCTAGCATACGACTGGATGACAGACAAGCTCTATTGGACAGATGCTGGAACCAACAGAATTGAAGTGTCCAATTCAAATGGTACTATGAGGAGTCTCCTCGCGTGGGAAAATATCGACAAGCCGAGAGATATCGTGGTTGATCCTAAAGGTGAGTAATATTTTTTTAAAAACAAATCTGACAAGTGTTAGTTGAGTCTACGTTTAGAATCTATGTACTTCCAAACAGCAAAAAATATAATGTCAATATTGCAAGGCTGTCAGATATATTTTCTTTTTTATCATAGGTGGCGTTATGTATTGGTCTGACTGGGGTAAGAACCCTTGTATAGAACGGGCTGATATGGACGGGGGTAACAGAAAGCGGCTGATCTTTGGAGATATGACTTGGCCCAACGGACTGGCGTTAGACTTGACTTACAATCGCATTTATTGGACTGATGGCGGCAATCGTACTATTGAGTTTGCGAACCTTGATGGTACAGGGCGTACTGTCTTAATAGGTATATATGAATTTTAGCGCATAAAATAATTAATATCTACAGATCATAAGACCTTTAATAATACAATACTAACACATTATGGTCAAACAGGAGGTCAACACTTAACCCATCCATTCGGCTTGGATCTCTACGGTGATGAGGTATTCTGGACGGACTGGGACACAAATTCTATTCAAGCTGCAAACAAGTTTACGGGCAAGAATCGAAGGACACTGGACGCTGGTGTAGAAGGGCTAATGGATGTGAGGGTCTTCCATAAGGAACGGAAGGGGGGAGTTAATCGGTAAGTGGGAAAGAGTTCTCTTCTTTTATCGTTTATATTATATTACCTTATATCTTAATATATAATGATTCAACAAAAGCGTGGAATTTGTTATCGCCCGTAGATATTGTCTAGTAGTACCTAACTCATGTCTTCAAACTACCTACGTGTAAGTTGTAAGATGGAGATGTAGAAAGGAGATTGCCCAAGTGACTATGGCACTTGGTATCGCAATCAAACATATTGTGTCAAGATGAAATATAGCTCAATTAAAAGCTTGATGTTAGTACTTTTAGAAACGATTAAAGTTTTTATGTAAATAAGCCGCAGTTCGCGACAATAAAAATAAAACAATAGTTTTATTCAACACTTCAAAAAAATACTTTATCGAGTTTAAACTAACGATGAACGATAAGTTTTACATTTATTACATAGGTAGGTAATATTTTAATTTACAAGACAAATGTGAAAAGTAAATCGTAATAAAAATTATTTCAAAATAAATAACGTCGAACAATGCGTCGAACACATTCATTCAACATTCATTTCAAATAGAAACTATGACATATGACGCAGGACGCTTGCAAGAGAGATAGATATATGTGTCAAAACAAAAACTTTTACTTTTATTTCTATTTATTCGGTATAATTACGACTTAATAGTGATAAATATGATCATTATAAATACAAATAGGAATTGACAATATCACGAACACGTGACACAACTAGTATTTTACCGATTCCATACGTCGTCATACATGTTTCAAACCACAAACTTTTACTATTATTTCAATTTATCCGGTATAATTAAGACTTAATAGTGATACATGTGATCATTATAAATACAAATAGGAATTAACAATATCACGAATACGTGGCACAACTAAAATTTTACCGATACCACCCGTGGTCATTCTCCTTTAACAAAAATCTCAAAGATATTATTTTCAATACATAAGTGTTACATTTTCAAATATATCTTCGCTCTATAATGTAGAGACTAGGTTCATAATAATTTCGTAGAAAAATAAGTGTATGGACGAATTGTTTCTTTTTAGTTGTGCCAGAAATAATGGTGGATGTTCACATCTGTGCCTTTTGAAACCAAGAGGTCGCTCCTGCGCATGTCCTACTGGCATCAAAATGACCGTTAGTATTAAAACTTTCTATTATTTTAAGTGAAACTTATTAAGTTTTTAATGAATAGAACTTATTAAGTTAACTCTACAAACATGATTTAAGCCCAGGTAAAATAAGGATCATCATTTGCATTTTTTGTTTAATTTTATAAGTTGTTATTTTTTTGTGAATAAATCTCTATTTTATCAAAAAATATGATAAAACATTTTAATATAGGAGGACGGAAGAACGTGTTCAGACGGGCCCATAAACTTTTTGATATTTGCACATCGCGTGGACATCCGATTCGTTTCCTTCGACGTTCCTTACTTGGTAGACGTCGTGTATCCGTTCCAGTCTTTGAAGAATGCTCTAGGAGTCGATGTTGATCAAAATACTGGTAAGTCAAAGTTTTGTAGTTTATAATGTTATATTTTGTTCGTTATTTTTCAAGTAGTTTTATGTTGGATATAATGTGTGCTTTGAACTCTTAACATAACAGTGCAAGAGCAAGTAGATTATTTAGCTATTAATTACGGCTGTTACATTTTCATACTTACAATTTATTTTGTTTTCATGTATTTTTTGTAATGTAAAACACACTATACCTTTAGGGCTCATATATTGGTCGGATACCGCGGAACGTTTAATTCGGCGAGCGGACAAATACGGGCAGCAGGGCAAAACTATTATCACCAGGGGATTGCAAACTGCCGATGGGCTGGCTATCGATTCAGCTGGGAGAAAGGTAAGAAATAATGGAAAACACATTATTGAATTGTTTTTGTTAAATCAACAACTTTTGGGTAAGTAATTAAAATAAATAAAAATGGAAAAAAAGAAAATAAAGATGCAAGTTATCGTGTATATCGTGTATCGTGTTGTACTGAAAAAGGTTAAGTAAAGGTGAATAGATCTTAAATAGCAGTTTATTTCAGCTATACTGGACGGACGGGGGCCGCAACAGTATCGAAGTATCAGAATTGGACGGGTCTAACCGAAAAGTACTCGTGTGGACGGGACTCGGTAAGAAAACCTAAACTTCATACAAAATGTGATATATTGAAAAACACCAACACAACATTGTAGATTTTCAATCGCTTCCTGAATCGTTTAGTTACCTAAATATAAAATATCGAAACATTATATATAAATTGCCTGCTTCAAAGATATAAATAAAAAATTAAATTAATATTTTCTAGACTCTCCTAGAGGAATAGCACTACATTATGAAAGAGGTTACATGTTCTGGTCGGACTGGGGTACTGAAGCCAAGATAGAGAGAGCAGATATGGATGGGACTCATCGGTAAATGACAGTCTACTAAAAATTTTCTTAGAAACTCAAATTAAAATTGAATTTACTAGATTTTGTTGTAGCAACGCTATAAATGTATTTTTAAGTTATTGCATAGCTTCTATCGCGGGCCTTGAGCGCGGGGACCGAATCCAGAAATTCCGTAACGAAAAAACCTCACGCTCCCCATTCCGACGGGCGCGGAGGTGTGGCTTGAAGGCATAGCATGCAATAGCTTTACCGCGGCAGTCCCCGAGTGCCACACGTCTTTTTTTATTTTAGTTAAAAAAATAGTCGGTACATTGTATTCTAACCCTAATTAAATAATTACAGGCGCGTCATTGTTAGCCTAAAAGTAGAATGGCCGAATGGTCTTGCAGTAGATCGGATAGAGAATCGAATATACTGGAATGACGCTAAAGCCAGAACAATAGAAAGCTCCGATTTCAATGGGTGGGATAAAAAGACTATTCTCAGTAATGTCCCATATCCGTATGGGATAGTGATAGTGGGACAACATATCTATTGGACCGATTGGAAGACTAAAGCACTGCATAGAGCGGATAAAACTAATGTGAAGGAACAACTTGTTATAAGAGACAATCTTGAAGGCTTGATGGATATTAGAGCTATTCAGGTAAGATTAAATTTACAAAAAACGGAGTAAAGCATCATATTACTATCTGGGTTTTGTTTGTGAAAATTAAACTAATAATAGTAAGTAGATGGGACGTTATATTATGTATTATTATAAAGAAAAATGGTGACTATTATTATCAAAATACTCTACGAAAATCCCTAAACTAAATATAACATTTTAGGGTGACTACAAACTAGACAACGAATGTGGTGCAAACAACGGAGGCTGCTCCCACTTATGCCTACGAAATTCCCGTGGATTTTCTTGCGCGTGTCCCACCGGCTTGTTATTCGAGAATACCACAGACGCAGAGCCAAAAATATGCAAAAAGCATCCAGATAACTTCCTCATATTTGCCACTAAAACTTCGATGACGATTATTTCATTGGACACACCTGAATTAAGAGATATCAACATTCCTGTTGAACATATGGAGAGTTCTATCGCGATTGACTTCCACTGGGATAAGAAGTTGATCTTCTATACTGATGTCAAGCTGAATCAAATTAGGTAAGTGACAAATTATCAAGTAAAATCGATGAATGTTATAAACGCATGTTGAAATTTTCAATTTAATGTGCGAATAATTTTGTTAACCTAATGAAAACGAAACGTATATCTGTAATCGTTTATTTGTCTGTAACATGTTATTTAATGTTTGTAACAATGTTCGAATAGGACACTGAATATGGAAAATATGACGGAAAATAAAATGATTGTAAACACAAGTTTGGAGACACCTAACGGCCTAGCAGTAGACTGGATTGCAGACAATTTATATTGGACTGATAATGAATATAAGGTATGTGCTAATCAATATAAAATGTGATAAAAAGTGGTTTTACAAGAGCTATATCTGTAATTATTCATTTTTTTAATAGGTTGTGGAAGTTGCGAAATTAGATGGAACGTGTAGAAAAATCTTACTATCTGGATTAAACGAACCAAGATCTGTCGCACTGTTTCCAGCAAAAGGGTAAGTTTTCTCATTTACTACTATTATATGTACTATTTTTCAATGTAATAAATATACTTGGTTCTCAAAATCACATACAACATAATAATTGCAATTATATTTTTCAAATACAGCTACTTGTACTGGAGTGACTGGGGAGAAAACCCAAGCATAGAAAGGGCAGCACTAGACGGAACTCAAAGGAAGATCATCGTCGACCACGATCTAGGCTTTCCAAACGGTCTAACTATAGACTACGTAGAGAGGAGGTTATACTGGACGGACGCACTTAAAGATAGGATCGACACATCTGACCTGAATGGCCAACATCGTGTGCAACTGGTACCTGATGCTAAGAATCCTTTTGGAATGACTCAAGTAAGAAAATCTTATCTAAAGACTTAATAAAAATCATTTGAAAATGTTAGTGAATCGATCATGACATAAAAATGTTACTCTCTGGGTTCAATACGTGGATTTCTGACAACTTTCCTATAATTTTAGTTCTGCGAGTTCATCTACTGGACAGACTGGTTCAAGAAGGCTGTAATGCGAGCAGATAAAGAAACAGGCAAGAACGTTACTGCAGTTAGTACGAATTTCGAGATGGCCATGGAGATAAAGGCAGTGTCACATCACCGGCAGCACGGATGGAACCCCTGCATGGAGGAGAACGGTGGATGCTCGCACTTTTGCTTCTTTAGAGGGCATGACTATGTGTGCGCCTGCCCTGATGCACCTGATGAAAGACCATGCTCTATAAGTTAGTGTTTTACCTATTTTACTTTAATTTTAAACATCAAATAATGTTTTTTTGACTGTTATTTATTTTCTTAGGAGATTTAATATCTGAACTGTTTTACAGTTCTTATTTTAGCAAAGAAAATAATTAGGTAAATGAAGTAAAAACTACATTTTACGTAACTATTTCCTTGCATATGTTAACGGAATATCAAATTGAACAAAGAAGCAATTAAAAGGCAATTAATTTAGTTTCCATGTGACAATAACAAAAACACAAAACTAATAATACTTACATAAAAAAATATATTATAGCTCCCAACAAGCGCATAGAGCTGCGCATGCCATCCCACTACCCGCCGAACTACGACTACATGGACTACGAGCCGGTTCCTCCACCTCCACCGCCGACGCATTCCACTGCGCTCCTAATCTCTCTTGCTGTACTCGCTGTGGTGCTTATAGCGGCTGTGGTCATCGCTATAGTTTGTGGTGAGTGGTGTTATAGAGATACAGAGCTGACACTTTCCTTCTCGCCTGTTTTTCATAACATTCGCTGCTCTAGGGCTCTATATGTAGAGCTACATGATTACACAGATCTAACATTTATTTGTAGTGCTCTATAAAATGTAGAGCGACATGACTATACAGATCTAAAAGTTAACACTTGCAAGCTTCTTCTCTTGCTCTCTTCATATATGGAGTGCACAAATTATACGTATGCATAGAGCTGACAGTTGTTCGCCAAAATTCTAAGTTCGCTAATAATAATCTTTAATATGTGATATTTTGATTGGTAGATAGTCATAACATTAGACCAACATAAGTAAAGAAAACTTTACCTACGTATTACACCCCACCTCAATGTTATAATGGCATTACTGAATGTATTATTTAAGTTTAAAATGCGAATGGTTTTCGAAAAACATAAACCTTATATTGCAGTGAAAATTCTAAAGGATCGCGGCGGTGAGTTAAAAGAGACCCACCGAGATTCGAATTGCCATATATCATTCCACAATCCTAACTACGAACAAAGTGCCGCTGGACTCAACGAACAGGACCGGAGACCTTATCGGTTGCAGGGCATCTTCAAATATGACAAAAATCAGGTAAGATTTATAGAAAGCGAGTAATATGATTGAATTGACTTCGTCGTGATTAACAAATGTCATTGCTGTGGTTAAAATTAAGACAGTGTTCAAGATTAATTTGTGTAGAAACCACGTAGAAACATCGTTAAAAATTACAGATTGTGTAGTTACTTTCTATTAAAAACGCTGAATTGATCTATTTAATAACAAATCTCAATTATATTATAGGGGCGAGTGACAAATGTATACATACCGGAGGGCACCAGTCTCCTGCCCCCGCCCCCGCCGCCGCCGCAGCGGCCGCCCACACACGACGACTTCGAGCCCGTCACCTTACACTCCTTCACCTAAACGCCACACCACAGTGGCGGATTTATTGAGAGCTAAGGCCTAGAGCGGCATGAAAAACTCGGGAAACCAGCCGCCTTGTAGAACCTACCCTAATGATTTTGCTATTCTAGATTGCATCACATGTAGGAAGGCGGCAAATGTGAACAGCCTACACTTGGGAAACGGGTAAATCCGCCACTGCGACTAGATCTAGCCATTAGCCAACGACTTACAAGTTTAGCAAAACTGTATAGACATGACGTAATTCGACGGACTATTACTTGTTAATATTTGTGCACTCGGAAAGTTCGAGAAACATCTGCACTCGTCGAGGCTCGCACCTCGAGTTTTAACTATGCCAATCATTATTAGAGTATGTAAATAGAGGCTAACAGAGATACCGTGTTGTAGTACGTTTCATAGAAAGCGTATGTTAGACATTGTCGTTAAGCCTAATTCGGACTGCGATATGCGACTGAGAACTTTGTGAATTTTGCGCACAAGTCGTACCTTCAGTGAGGTGAAGTTTTGAAGTCGCGATATCGAGAGTCACTAATCAAATTAGTATATTTGTTGATAAGGTATGATCAGATTATTCGTATTATTTTTGTACAATTGCTTGTCATTCGACTCTCCGAGGCTCACGGGGAGCGAACGACGAACTTTATTGTTAGATTTGTACCTAGTGTTATTATTTTTATCTGGTATACAGACGTTGTTGGGAATTTGGGATGACTATTTATTTCACCTTAATGTCCCGATCTCACGAGGTATGGCTGTAAACATAAAACAATTCAAAGAATTTGTTTTCATAACTATTGTTAATTAGGGCCTTTTTCATTCGGCGCTATATTTGTTTTAAGTATCTACGTAGTTACTGTAAAAATATACTTTCCAGAAGTTGTATCTAGTTGTCTTATATTAAGAGGCGTGTATAGAGAAGGAAATGTGTTAATTTTTAGCTTTAAACTCGTCAAAAACAGCGCTTCGTCTCCTATTAGTGATAAGTTTTCTTTAGAATGTTATGATTATTTAATTCGTTGTGTGCTCAAGTGGAAAGTTAAAAAAGTTTGGAAAATCCAAAAGTGCACGCCTCATAATTTTTTTTTAATAATTATTTATTAATTATTATTTTTGTTTATTTAATAACAATTAAACCACATCGAATCAGACCCTGAAAAATGAAAGGGTTCTATTCCTGAGCATACTCAAGCGTAAGAGAAAAAAAAAAGACTCGATTAGTAAAGTATTTCGGTCGCTATCGTGTTAACAAGAAAATCCTCCGCACATACAGACACACGGACGTCCAAGACAGAACTTTTTTAAACTGTTTTTTAACTAGTTTAAATAACAAAAATGACATCAAAAATATCATGAATGTTAAAAATAGTGTTTTTTCTTAATATGTGTGTGTATGTATTATCTTACAAGTGCAATGTATGATACATAAAGACATTTTAAGTTTGAAAAATCAGATGTTTTGCGCGAAGTGACAGTAGTACCCACCTCAACGCTTCGCTTATGAGGCGTGCAAAAGCACTGAATGAAAGGGGCCGTATAAATCTTAGTATTAATTCACCAGGATAATATGGTGACAATAAAATATCAATTGTAAATTGTAATTAGTTTTAATTACGACGTTTTTGACACACCTGTAATTTTATTGTAAATATTTTGTTTGTCATTGACTCTGCTTTAATTTTCTTTGGAAAGTAACCTGTACCTGCAAGTATCTTGCAAACATTAACATCTCATATCACAATTATTTGTTTAGTGAATAAGATTTATGTGCTCTCAAATGAAATGTGTTATTAAATAACAAATTAAACTAAACGTTAATAATATATCGTAATGAAAAATGAAAATATTCCTTTCTGATACGTCAACGTCTCGCCACAAGAGTGCGCGCAAGAATAGTAACAGGGTGTTTATAATCTAAGATAGAAGATAGTTTATAGGACGGA
Source organism: Colias behrii (assembly GCA_029959065.1). Classification (NCBI taxonomy): domain Eukaryota; kingdom Metazoa; phylum Arthropoda; class Insecta; order Lepidoptera; family Pieridae; genus Colias; species Colias behrii. The sequence goes on along the minus strand of JARWMC010000005.1, from coordinate 5,086,287 downwards.
TGTCGAATACAAAGGCTCTTAATCCGAAACTGATTTTATTTATTTAAACAACTACGATCACTTTCATTAGCTACCTCGTTAATATACGAAGGTTTATTTTAGAAACTCAGCAGTGTGATAGAAATCTAATATAAATAAAACACTTGCGTTAATAGTTCAAATGTATGTACATAGAAGCTAAATATATTTTTAACAGAAAAATTTTTTTAAAATGAAGATTTATTTTACAATTCGGAATGATATCAATTTTACTCGATTTGCAGGTAATATATTTTATTATTTTCTAAAGTGTGGCAACGAGTATCCCATTCTAATGTCTGTATTATTTTTTAATATTACTTTTTAAATGTATGGAAGGAGAGAGTAGATCCACCTGCTTTGTATTATAAAATGTACTTATTTATGAATCAAATTCAGAAATTAGTCCGCCCTAAGTGTGTTGAATTGAAGATTTTTTATCAATTATTTACTTGACTTATCCTAATTTCAATCACCTTTTTTTAAATCCGAGGTGACTCAGAGTTGTTTAGTAGAATTTTATATAACGTTTCAATTAGTTTTAAGTGAAGATTTTAAGTATATTGTTTTGTTATACTGATAGCTTGTAAGGGGAAGAAAGTTGAGTGCTGTGATACCAGATGCTTCGTGAGTAGAGTGAATTAGCGTGATGGTGGTATTTATTTACATATTTATCGTTTGAAATTCTGACTTTAAATCGGATTTGGATTAAAGGTGCTAAAAACGCACACGACGAATGTACCCAAAAAGTTTATTTCTGACTGAGAAGGAATGATAACGTGCCAAAATTCAAAAGTATTGTTTTTTTAATTTAATATCCGTTGACATTAATTCGATCTTTAGTATTGTAAGTAAAATAAACAGCTTTTACACCTTATATGCCTCCTAAAAAGAGGTGTTAAAACTGTTGTCCAATATTTATAATAAATAATAGAAATTATTCAAATACATTGATGTTTCATTTCATTTTTTTTATCCCATCCTTGCATATTTAGAAGGGGACGCGCTGATGCGAGTGGTACGACTTCGGTTAAAAACTATAATATGAATCGAGTTTTGATCAAAACTTTAAAAACACCAGAGATTTTTGATTCTTTCTATATTCTATGATAGTTACATAATAAGAATGTAATATGGTTACTTAATACTTGTATATCTTAAGCGCCTAATTTTATTTTTATAGAATGAATAACAATTGAAAAGATTGGATAGATAACAGACAGTGTATTGAAATTGAGAAGTTAAGAAAAATAAAACAAAATATAGTCAGATGTTATTTTATTGAACATTCTAATTTACACAGAGATGAATAGTCTTATGAAGGTACATCTAGTCAACGTTAAAATATAACATTTAATATATAGTCCCAAAGACGTGAAAACATTAATTTTTAGTATAATTTGGTACCTATACGAAATACTTAGAGCCTTCTGTAAGAGTATATATAAAACTAATACGTATTATTACTTATATTAGATACATACATTGTGCATTAAATAACACTTAAAGCGAGGCCGAATCACATAATACGTAACGCAATAGAAATAGAAAACTTTAAGGATATCAAAGTTCCAAAAATTTCATGTATTCAAAACAACCCGCCTATTTTCTATTTTAATTATACCTGATTGAAATAGTTTACTTATTCTAATGAGTAATCGCTAAAATTCTATTATAAATGGATGATTTAACGTGTACCAAATTACATGATCAGGCCCCATAACACATAAAGCTAAGACGGTATTTAAAATACCAGAAACACTGGAATGTAGCATAATTTGCACGTACAGTTATATAAAGTAGTATTTACAAGAGTACATATAACAGTCATACACTATACAAAATATAAAAATAACTATAGTCCATTAGGTCTAATACAAAATGTAGTTTAGTGAAATTCGAAGACACGTACAGTCGTAACGATTGCCTAGGGCGCCTAGTTGATTCCACAGCCCACTACATAACGACTAGAAAAACATGGGATGGCTATAAAATAAGCATATAAAGTAATTAAATAAAATATTACGTCAGGAAATAAAAATGCCTCTTTTAGGAATAATGATAAATTACAATTAAAAATTAAAATACTTTCAATTAGGATAGATTTTTGGTTCAATAATAACTTGAATGTTTTGTTACTTGTATGAAAGAAATATTATTGGAATTTTTTTTCGCGGTTTTTAGAATTGCAAATTGAAACAAATTTAGGTAGGCTGAATTGCGCAATTTGAATTTCTCCTCATCAACAGTTTCACTAAGATTTTTAATAGTTCCGAAGTAAGAAATATTTTATTCTCATAAAATTATGAGAATTCTATAATCTCGACCTATCAAATGAAATATTTTTGAAATTATCTACCACTGCCAATACAGCTTACACGTCCAACCTTACATAATTAAGGTCGTGATTTTAAGATCGTGATTTATCCAACATCCATTTATTATTTATTATCAAGATTCAAACAACACCAATGATTGTTATCTCAACACATTTTATACCTAATCTCTTTAAAATTTTGAATTTCAGCTACATAACACAACCACAAAAAATAACAGAGTCAGGTACGTTATAGGATTCGATTTGCAAAAGGTATTTTTAATTATATTTAAAAAAAAATATAAGTAGATAGTAAATACTAGAATTTTATTGATAAAACGGATGAATTCGGTCAGACTAAAAGGACACTAAAGCCAATTGATTTCAATAAAATGAATACATCGAAATGGGTTCACTTTTAAAGAAACTATTGCTGAACAAAACCTTCTTGATAAATTAATAACTTGTTTTTTTAACACGGTTCATAGACTACAACAAAATGACCGTGAAATTAATAGAAAACTTGTCTTGGCACATATTTAATAAGCGGAAAGTAGATACGGCTATAAGAAATACATTAAAAGTCCGCTAGTATTGATATGTCAGCAAAAGATAGACCAATATTAACATATTGCTACAAGTTATATTTTTAACATCCACTAAACAACTACTATTTTCGATTAAACAAACAATATACGATTAATGTAGTTGAAATTCTACTTTTTTTTAAATAACCAATAATTTCTACGTATATTCTATAATCTGATTTACATTAAAGTATCAAGATTAAGAGATCCTTGTGCATTACTTTAAGTTAAAAAAATAACACAATAAACGTATTTGATTCGGAAATGGAATGAGATATTTATGTAGTCAATAGAAAAACAAACGAAAAAAATAAAACTTAAAAATAACACTGGTTAGTTCCACTAGGTAAATCAAAAATAATCTATGAGCTTAAAACGTTTTAAGTCCCAAACTTATTTGTGACAAACGTACTATAGTAAGTAAGACAGCAACACATAGCAATATACTACGTAAAATGTTCTAAAAATGAGATCGGTCGATTGCTTGATAGCCAAGTTAAAATACGTACTTTGTACATAACTCGTCACAGATAAATAATTAAAATGAGGAGTAGAAAAATAAAATAATTAGCATCTATCGCCAGCATCCCTGTAAGCATTATTATCAATACACTTATCTATTGTCGGTATCCTTTGGCTTCGTTGAGCGACGCGGTGTGGTAGCGCTTCAGCTCGGGAAATACTTCTAGGAGAACGAGCTCGAAGATTTCCTGGGATTAATAATATTTATAAGTATGTAGTAGTACCACAAAATGGTTGTAATAATAAATATTTTAAAATTGTTTGTTATAAAACACATTTCATCTCACTATCTAAAAAATAAATAAAAAATAATATAGGTAATTTCAGTACACGCACTACGTATATCCTGTGATACTATATCCCATAAATTATATGATTTATACATACTGTTTTATTATTTTGAGTTTAAATGAAAGATATACTAAAACTTATAATACAACACACCACATTCAAATATAAAGTAGTTATTTTATTATAACTACTCTCAACATAGTTTTAAAATTTCTTGCAATAGCAAAATTTATAAAATTCGCGTACCTAACCAGACAAGCTAAACCAAAAACTTCCGCCAATTAAAAATAGTATTCAATTAAAATTACACATAACCATTTGTCCATGTAAAACCATGACATTGATTGTTGACAATTTGGATGGAGCGCCTAGTGTCCACGCCGGCTAATTTAAGAACAACTATATCTTCAGATTTGCGGAAGAATGTTCACACTTCGAATCACAGATTCATTACGTGATTACGCTCGAATAAAACAGTAACGATTTAACGCTTTCGTACTCGTAAAAACATACGAAAATAAACAGTTTTAATTATGTGAAAGTTAGGTAGAAAAGTGTGTGCATTTTTTTGTTTTTAATATTAAAAAGTGCTTGATTTAGAAGTGAAGATTTTTTGTAAAATGCCTATTTTATACAGTGCAGTGGCAAGTGATAATAATATTGTAAGTAAATTCGCATCGTGCGATGGTAATTTTGATGAAATCGTCGAACAGGTGATATTAAAAATTCCAACGAATATCAATAAAATGACCTATTCTCATGGACGTTATTTACTGCACTACATTCTTAATGTGGACGGATTTTATTTTTGTATCACTGACAAAGTGAGTATACTGTCTTATTTAAAGATTAATGTTATATTTTTATGATAATAATAACAACTATGCATTTTGATATGTTTTCATAATAGTTAATAAAATAATAATAAAATATTTTTTTTTAATCCTTTCGCCGTTTTGGAGAATTAATTTAGGTTAATAAACAAATAAATAACAAAATTCCAGAGTTGCGTAGGGGTTGTCCAGTAGCGTCATAAATTTGGCTTAACTCCATCCAAATCTAGTTTATTTATATTGGTATGTTTGTGTGTAGGCATTTCATATCACATTTATTTCAATAACCGTGGATGATTTAATTCAATGTTGAAGTTTTTTTTCTCTGTTCTTCATGTAGGTATTAAAAATTTCCGTATTTTTATTTTTTCGCAAAACACTCATTTTTTTACTTAAGTACCTATAATATATTATTTATTGCACACATAATATAAAACATGTATGCTTCATAAAATTTATTGAAAGCAAAATGTAACATTTTAAACCTTGTTTATTCCAAATAACTGAGTAACAACTAATCCCTTTGACGTAAACATTTAAAAAATAAGTAACAATTATTAATTTACAGACGTGCCAAAGATCCAGAGCATTTCTATTCCTCAACGAAATAAAGAGACAATATGAAAATCATAAAAGTGACTTCACACGAACACTGGCGCAAGAAATGTATAGATATAACGAAGACTATAGTACCATAGTGATACGTAGTGGTGAATTGGAAGAACTGAATTCTATTGGAGTCGATAGCAGCGGTAAAAAATTTATATCACTGTAAAAACTTAAATAGTTTTTCCAATAAACTAGGTATAGGAAAAGGAATATTGTAAAAAGTATTGAATATTGTAAATATTTCAAATTTCATTGTTTGCTTGCTTTTAACAATTGAACTTAAAAACTTATCGACCAATTTTAACGCTTCTTTTACCTACCATTAGATTTCTACATATTTACCGCTGTACAGAAGCTTTATTTTTTTTTATTTTTTTCGTCCAGATCAAAGAGCTAGGTTATTTAATGAACGCAAATGTGCGTGAAAACTCTTGAATAACAATATTTGTGTCATTTCAGAAAGTATACTAGGCGAGAAGTTATTATTTGTGGAAAATTATGATAATTTAAGATATACGGTGAGCAAATTTTTAACATTACTAAACTAAATGTTTTGTTTTTATCCGCTAAATATGTATGTAGTTAAAAATGTAATAAATATGAGGGATTATTGTAAAAATCATGACATGTGTAAATTTACTGGTTTCAGTTTTATCTGTAAAAATGTACTGTAGGTATTATTTAGCTGAAATTATTACGGATTACGATTCAATACCGATTTATTTATGTTTTACCGATTTGTATAGGAAGAATTGAGTTAGTTATAATTAAATGTGTTATTTTTTTTATTTTGCAGACGATCTCATGCATAGAAACGAAGCCACAGCGAGTATTAATATCGCTCGATGAAAGAAAACTTAACTATATTATTATTGTATTAGTAATTGTTGCTGGATTAGCAACTATATTATTTTTATCCCCTTCTACTCTTGCTTTTGTGGTCGTCATACTGTTATTGTATGCAGTTAAAAGATAGCATTGTAAAGAATGATTAAAAATGGTGATGAAATAAATGAATAGTTCCTATTATGCGTTTTTATTTTTCCGATACCTACAGTTATTATATTTTATGAATTATACTATTTTAAGGAAACTAATTTACAATATTCCATTGAAATGAATTGAATTAAAATTATTGTCATTCGAATAAAAACATCAGCGACGACCGTGATGGTTGAAAACGTATAAGTTATAAGTTACTCATTGGTTACAAGTTGAAAATCAAAAATGCGCGATTTTGTCGAACGTAATAATTATCACCTATAAAGTATTCGAGACTGCTCTGCATATGCAAGAACTGCTTATTATTTTACGGTCATTATAAAATGGTCAGTACTCAGCATTGCTTTACACGCATGATAAACTTGATAGTCTCGCATTCTTTGCGTTAAAATTGCGCATATGCCCACGCACTCTACATATTTATTGGCGTTTCACTCGCTCCTTATTTCAGCATGCACTACACTCTCACACTTTACACGCTATATCTATCACATTCTAATCTCTACATAGCACTTTCCTTCGTGCTCTACGCCTCTACATTCGTTATCGTCCACGCTCTGCGAATTACTTTATGTATGGCAGCGCTCTACACGTAATTTATTTATTTATTTATTTATTGAAACAGAATCATTCTTTGTACTTACAGTAATAATACCAAAGCATACATAGAATTTAGTAACAATATGTTAACAAAAATACAAACAAAACGGAGTTACATACTATGTGCATCCAAGTATCTGATACAGAGGTCTAGGACAGTATTTGTACTGCTAGCAAAAATGTCAATTGTGGCATCGGAGGTCAGCACACGATTTAACAGATGAAGGGCCGAGTGTGTCGGAGCGGTGCCGGCCGCCTGCGTCCGCACAGTTTATAATAATACATTGCTGTACTCTACAACTCTACCCGCTCTACAACTCTACCCACTCTATAACTCTACCCGCTCTACAACTCTACCCGCTCTACAACTCTACCCGCTCTACAACTCTACCCGCTCTACAACTCTACCCGCTCTACAACTCTACCCGCTCTACAACTCTACCCGCTCTACAACTCTACCCGCTCTACAACTCTACCCGCTCTACAACTCTACCCGCTCTACAATTCTACCCGCTCTACAACTCTCCACCTCACCCGCTCTACAACTCTACTCACATAGAAGAGCTGCTTGTTGTGCGTGCTGTCCTGCAGCGTGTGGAACAGCTTGTGCGCGCCGCGCGCGGCCGCGTGCGCGCCCACCAGCGACGACAGCGCGCCCACCACGCTCTCGCTCACCTGCGCGAGCGCTAGCGTGCGTGTGTGCTCTACAAAACAAATACTATATTTATATAAATTTATAAAGAATAGAAAAAATTCGATCACGAGGCGGGACTCGAACCCGCATCCTTTCGCGCCATTCCGGGGCGGATGCCTGACCAATTCAGCCACTCGGACGCCTGTTCAGTTAGTTAGCTGTTATTATCAAAAGTGATAATAACAGCTAACTAAATGAACAGGCATCCGCCCCGGAATGGCGCGAAAGGATGCGGGTTCGAGTCCCGCCTCGTGATCGAATTTTTTCTATTCTTTATAAATTTATATTTATAAAGCATTTGAATGCCATAAAACAATAAATATCAATTTCAACAAATACTATATTTGTTAAAATAATAACAAAAAAAGACGGGTTGCACTCTGGGAGTGCCGGCAGAAGTGAAAACTTGATTATTAACGTTGAGCATGTTTGATATCCATCCGTCTTACGCTTTTTCGATCAGGTCACGTGTTCTGACGCGAGTTTAAGATTTTATACCCATTACAGAAAAAGTGCTCAACGCCGCTAAAGAAGTTTTCACTTCAAAAAAGACGTGTGGCACTCGGGGACTGCCGCGGTAAAGCTATTGTATAGCATGCCTTCAAGCCACACCTCCGAGCCCGTCGGAGTGGGGAGCGTGAGGTTTTTTTCGTTACGGAATTTCTGGATTCGGTCCCCGCGCTCAACGCCCGCGATAGAAGCTATGCAATAGCTTAAAAATGCACATATTTGAAAATTTTCAAAGAATAGAAATAATCAATTTTGTGGCTGCATTCTAAACCGCGTTAATTGCCATACCGCGGCAACGCCTGGCCGCTCAACCATCCAGGAATCAAGTACTTCACTGTATCCAATAGAACTATGCTCTTTTTACACTATGGTATAGAAACAACAAATATTATATATCGGATATAAAATTTGTTGTAGGATATCAATTTAAGTTAAGTGTTCAAAATGAATAGACACGCGTTTTCTTCGATTTAATGAAAACAATATCACATTGTTTCAACTATATGTATTTCACTGAGTCTTGCGGGATAGCACACTAACTGATTATGGAAATAACTAATTACGCTAAGATACATGGAAGGCAAGTTCAAATGAATTGAAAGTTCCATTGAAGTCGCCCGCGAATCGATCTGGATCGATAGACCTCGCGTACAGGTTTATCGTACGGTTTTGTGCGTACGGATAGGTGTTACACAGTAACGCGATATCCGTACGCACCTTTAAATGCTGTTTTTGTTTTTTGTAATAGTAAAAAAAAGTATTCAAAACTTTTTATTGATATAATAATCACAGTTATTATTGATATAATAATCACAGCTAATCACAGTAAAAAAAGTAAATAAATATACCTTTATCTCTAATATTTCTGTTGGAGGTAGTTTCACTGAGAACGCCGCCCGGCCACCACGACTTCAAAACTATACTAATGTAGTAATGCAACATTTGTTCAGAGAATAACCAAGATATCGTCTCCTTTATTTGCCTGCGAAAAAATACTTGGTTAAATTCCTTTCCTACTAAATAATTCCTTCCAAAACTATTTTTTCCATTGTAATTTCGATAGGGAGACGGAATATTTAAAATAAGATAAGGAAGTTTACTTCTACTAGTTTAAGGATTTTTTAAAGTGAAACTTTTCGTTTTTCAATGCAATATTTGAAGTCATTAAAAGAGTAATGTCATTTAATATCTTAAAATATTGGATTTCATAAAAAATCGGACCTGAGATATTTATTATTCAAGCACTTAGTGCATGAATTACTTTTTACTATTCTATTTCATAGATTTCGTTGAATTCATGTCTCCTTGAACAATACGCGAATTAAATTTATTAACAAAGTTATTATTCTCGTATTGTGACAGCATATATCACATTTTCCATAATTCAAACACAATCTCACCTATTAATAGTCCGTCCATACGTGATTTGCACGAAAGTGACAAGAGTTTTCCTAAGCCACTTGAACACGCCTCGCATGTCGAACACTTCACTTAGCAAAGCGTATAGCGGTTCCGCTATACTATCTCTCTCTTCGCCTATTGGTCCTGTACCTAAAATAAATATAATATTAGTACAGTACTCCAAAAGTAATAATGCGCATAGAAATCTTCGTCACTGTTCGGCAACTGTCATATTCCCGGAGCGGTCCGAAGATGATATGTATATAGAGTGGTTAAATGCATTTTCTTCATGCATAATTTAGTCAAATTATGTGTTTTGTGCTAAAAGAGATTAATATTTATTTATAGTAGGTAACGATTTTGTTTCGATAATTCCTTGTAAGTAAATAAGCGAGGATAACCCCACGATTGCGAATATATCTTTGTTGGATTGATTTACTTGGAAAATTTTATAGTACCTACTCTTAAAGTGTCTTACTGAAGCAGGTTAAAATAACACAATAATTTATATTGTATAAAATATGGTTTTCAAACACAGGTTTACATATCACTACATAGTATAAAACAAAGTCGCTTTCTCTGTCCCTATGTCCCTATGTATGCTTAAATCTTTAAAACTACGCAACGGATTTTGATGCGGTTTTTTTTAATAGATAGAGTGATTCAAGAGGAAGTTTTAGTATACAGGGTGTCCCACTGTTGGTTTACTAAGCTCAAAGGAGGTTATAGTTTTGCATACGCTGAGTTCGTAAAAAATACTTATAAAATTCCAGACACATTTTTTTTCAAATAGATAAATTCTTAAAACTCTATGTGTACACCCCTAACAAGCAACCCGTCCACTTTGCCACCAGCACGTGAGCTATCGTTTAAGATTTTGTTTTCATAGACAAAATGCTCACATTTGCCAAGCGGTATATGCCGGCTGCGCGAAGCTAGAGAAGAAAACATGGATTTTCAGGAAAAATTTAGCAAAAATTTTTTGACGTAATTTTGTTGTTTAAGTATTATTTTCGTGATCTGTGTATGCAAAACTACAAGTTCCTTCGCGCTTAGTATACCAATAGTGGGACACCCTGTATAATTTATTAGGTTTTAGACAAAGCGGGCGAAGCCGCGGGCGGAATGCTAGTAAACTATAAATCTAATCATTAAAATCTCAGTTCATATTTACAGTACCTACTGATCATTCTTCAATATTATGACAATTACAAAAAAATAAAAATAAAAACAATCAAAATCAGGGATTATCTTTATTTCTGACATTTTAGATACATCGGAACTTTCATTATGCTCTTCTTCATTTTCACTTTCCCTACTGCCATCACCTGTGTAAATCATTTCATCGATTAATTCAATTCACCTAAGAAGGGTATGTAATAGCAGCTCTATATAATTCCACTCAGAGAGAACACGTACAGTCACCACCAATATTTAAAGACGACTGCCGGATTTTTGAGTTTTTTGACTGACAGGCTACCGTCACCTACCGCCCGATTTGTTTTTGATTGTGTATGACCGTGAATTGACTTCTATTTCTTTTGAACAAGGTGTAAAATGCAAGTGCATTGTTTAGGGCTCTTACGATTCAATGATTCGAGTGTTTTCGGAAATACGACAATTAGCGAAGATTTGCATGCGCATTATTAATTTTGGAGTACTGTAAAAATGTTGAATGAAAATGATTTTTAATTAAAATGGTTTGAAGTGATCAAATGGGAGCAGCTTTTGTAAGATGTATTTTAATAATTAATTTGATTATAAATTAGTCAGTCAGTTGATGACGGCGATGGCCCATCATGCGTCATGCGAAATGAAATGAAATTATTACATTTATGATTTACAGTTATGTACGACAGTGGGCTAAAAAGGCTGCTGGGTCACTGACTAAAAATTTCGACGCCATATTTAACTATGTGTGCATCAATAAATAATGTTTAGAAGGATCAATTGATTATTTATTTTTATATTATAGTCATATTATATTAGTGCTTATATTCTGAATTAAAACAAAATGTCTTTCTTTTTAATCAAGAGAGTATACCTCTCATAGAATTAGTGAAGTTTTTGCCGGCATTATCACCCCCGTTCCCATCGAGGTACATGGATATCTCGTCGTCGTCAGCCGATGTATGCGGGTACGCTTCTTTCTCTTGAGACGATCTGTTCGTTGCATCACTACTTGTGCTGAAACCAATATGTATGGAATTTTTAATTAATTATTAGAGAAATCTTGCTTAGAAACATAGGTTAAAAAAAAGTGATTTTAATTGTAGCTTAACTGCTAAAGATGCAAAAACAGTATTTTTTGAAGTGAAACTTCTTTAGGCGCGTTGAGAGTGAAATTTCAAGGTCGCGTCATGGCAAGACCGTCACGTCATGGAGTGAGGCGATGATTTTGGTATCTTAGAATCTTGCCAAAGAAGTTTCACTACTAACATGCGTGGTCGGCACACATGATCTTTGTTTGTTACTGATCTAGTAGTTTTTGAGTTAAACCGTGACAAATAAATAACGAAACAACAAAAAAAAAAAAAACTTTTGTTATAATATAAAATATAAATGTAGATTTCTTACCTTTTGAACAATGTAGAAAATGAAAACTTATTTTTCTTTGGTAAATCACCTTGTTTAAGGTACTCAGAGCTTGGGTTTAGGAATGTATAAAGTGCTTCACATTGATTCAATCTATCATCTTCTAAAACAAACTGAAAGAAAATTATGAAATAATAAATTATTGAGATTATTATATATCAATTTAACACAATATAATATAAAACAGCTACAAAAATAAAATGTAATTTACATTAGTTACACATACCTCTAAATATTTTTGTATCAAAGTTTTCGCCTTCTCTAACGAGTTTTTATCATTTTTACCGAATATAAATTTAAAAGAATTTGAAGGAAGCTCTAGATTTTTTAGTTCTGAACACATAGGCCTTAATTTCCGATGAAGTTCCTGAAATCAAAAGTTTTATTATTCCCACCAAAAAATTATTTTCATATGTCATGATATTAAATCAAATTAAGGGGCTGTATCGATTTTAGAGTGATTTTGACTTGTTTCTGTAATTCTTTAGGATCTCGTTTAACAAAACTAAATTAGTAACAATGTGTTATAATATCTTAAATTAAAGATTTATTCAATATCTAAAAAGTGTCAGAGACAATTTATTGATTTTCATTGTCCAGTTTGTTTAATAGCCAATAACCTGAGGCGTGTTTCAATTTTTTCGATGCGGGACGTTCGTGTCTTTGTAGTTTACACGGAATTTAGAAGAAGAAGTTTTCTTATAAAATATACAACAATAAAGACACTGAGACATCCTAAAAAGTGTTCGAGGAATTTTAAGTACTTTTATTCAAAAATTCAAAGAAAATCTATGTTAAAACAACCTTACTTTGATGAAATTGTATGCGTATATGGCGTCGAATTTCTAGTACATACAACAGAGTTAAAAAAAAAATAAAAAATACACATTAAATGATAGATTTATGCTTAAAAATTTGCAATTAAAAAAATACATATTATATGTTTTATGAAAGTAATGGAATAATTTAAAGTTCTCTAGAATTTTCGATTATATACGGGAGCGCAAACGCTGTTACGGCAGACCGCGCTCCGCGTTTTATGGAGTAGGACGTGTTGCGCTGCTCCGTCAGACACAAAATTACTAAAGTACGGTTTTCGCGCGCGTTGTAGTCGTGAAGCCTACGATACTAGATTAGAATTGGTGGAGTAGACGATAACGAGATAATAAGGTCCTAAAATATTGTTTCCACTTTAAGCGCTGCAGCCTTTGCTACTCGACTACACGATGATCGCGTTCAAACGTTAAAATACCAACTTTCGTCCAGCGCAATTTTGTATATGTGGACTCTTAAGCAATTTTGACAACTTTGCATCGAGTTACCTCTTTAACAACAAAACAGTAATAGAATTGATTAATTGCACACAATTATCCATTATAGAATAGTCAATAGATCAATAAACTTTAAGATAAGCTTATTTTCAATTGTACTACGATAAACTTTAAAATTATTCAAGAGATTAGCAAAATACCTGAAATTCATTGAGTGTCCTCAAAAGCACCCATCCAGTGGTAATCTGTTCAGGCCTATCTTCATCACTTGGGTCCTGTTCAGCCATGTGAACTACGATCACGAACTGGGGTGGTTTTGACTCATCAATTATCTGCAACCAATGAAACAATGAAATTTATGGAGCTGTTTTGTAATTATTATTTAATAGATATTTTTTCATATTTTCCGACAATGTTTGACAACTTTGCTTTTTTAAAACTAAGCTATAGAAATAAAGAGATTACAGAAATAAGTAATAAGTACATTATGGTTAGAAATTTCAATAAATAAGAATATTTCTATTACCATTTTTAACTGGTCATCTCATACACACAGACAGTATCACCTTATCACCAACACACAAGCTCGCACGTATGCATGAATTTACATTACCAAATGAAAACAAAGGAAAGTGTCATTTTTAATGTCAAGCATGGTTAGTGCCAACACACACTACCACACTCCGCACTACACCTACACACACACACACACCTCAGCACTATGCACGCTCGCCCGCCACTGGCCCAAATGCTCCGCCCACGTGTCAGTACGCGCAAGATGAGCTTCGAGCCGCATCTGTTCGCCCGCGAGACGTTCGACTTCGTTCGCGAGCATAGTTAGCGCGGGTGATTCCGGTTTGAGTGACGCTCGGAGTGCCGCTAATGCCTGTAATTTTTGTAATAAATAAAATGTATTATTTTTTAAGATGTGATAGTATAATCAAAAGTTTATATGACAACTTTTTAGTTTATTTTAATATTCATAAAGTGGTTTAATTGTAAAAGTTTCATACATTGAAATACAATTTCCAGCTTTTTTAACAAACTATTTACAATGTTTTATTTCTGTTATATTTGTTCAATTTTTAAAACACATTTTTTTTTACTTTTTATCCTTTCCCGATAAATCTACCTTCCTAACAGTTAGACATAAATAAATAATATAAAATACCTGTGTTTTATTATTATGACGTTCTTGCAATTGATCCAGTTTCCGCCTGGCGTAAGTAGAATGTTCTATTAAATGTACGGTACCGCCGACGCTTTCTGCCGATGACACCGATTCACTAGACAGCTGACGATCTTCTATTGGCGATCTCTCTGATATTAATTCTGAAACAATAATAATTTTATTTTTAACTGAATAAGCATTTCATGGAATTTTTAAAGTCAAATAAGGAATGTTTAATAAAAATTAAAAATATAAAGGATACAAAAAGAAGTTACTTATTGAAAAATGAAGGGACAGTTACATTATTTTTAAGGTTTTAATTTTGGATTTACTCATCTAAAGAAAATGGGAATATATTTAAATAATAATATATAGAGACAGGAATAACTCATCCAAAGAGCAATGAAATATATTATAGATATTATTGAGTAAATTTACTCTTAACCCACCTTTATTAGCCTCTTCTGTAGCAAGCTCAGCATTTAAAGCTTTATATTGATCACTAAGCAAAAAAGAATGATAATATTTCTCTTGTATTGTATCCACTATTGTATCCTGTACTTCATAAAATACTTCTGGTCCTGTGTCACCTAATAAGAATGATTCCATTCTTTTCCTTGTATCCTGCAATAAAAAATTAAATACAAATGTTCTTATATGAGTATATCAATTTACTATATTATTTAAAATGTTATACATGTATTAATAATTAACTTAGCACTTATCATCATATGACTATTTCTAGAGAATACATAATACATTATATAAAAAACAAATCATATCTTATAATATATATATAAATCTCGTGTCACAATGTTTGTCCTCAATGGACTCCTAAACCACTTAACTTTTTGATTTTATAATCGGTTAAGTGGTTTAGTGTGCGAATTTTATTATTAAAATTCGCACACCATGTGCAGTTCGATCCAACTTAAGAGATAGGATAGTTTAAACATGTAGGTACCACAGGCGAAGCCGGGGCGGACCACTAGTTATGTTATAAGACTTTTCATATCAAACTAACTTTTTTTATGTTACAAAACTACCTTATCCACTTTAATTTCTGCACTCGGCGATCTAATGTAAGTGTAAAATATTTCGGCGCCTAGCTGATGCCAACTGCTTCTAGGGCTATGTCGTAGCTCTTCGACCGCCGTCCAGAAACCAACAAGACCTTGTGAGCAAAGTGTCTCTAAGAACATTGAAAGATACCTTCGTCCAGTCACACTCTCCAATATTTTGTGTAATGGCAATGTCTGGAAATAAATTGAATTGTTTATTTGTAGTGAACTGAATATTTTTAATATTATGACTTAAATTATTTATTTTTTCCTATTTCTATTGTAAAACAAAAATTAGAATAAAAAATACAATTATTTGCTTGCATAATACTAATATTTGGATGATTGCAAAATGTATGGCAAATCTAAGAAACTCGCGGTATAATATGATTTTATTAATTTATTGTGATAATAATTAAATTTGTTTGATCAATCTATTTATATATATTTATAATAATGTAAATGTGAAACATGCAACTTTTATCCTGGGTAGCACACAAGTAAAGCCAGTATCAGCTTGTTATACTTATAAATAAAAAAAATACAACATTATTAATTTAAAAACATACCTTGCTGTCAGATTCCACAGTAGGAAAAGCACCATCCCACCCCAGGCTCTGCAAAGCAGCTTCACACTCTGCTTTAGCGATCGTCAGCTGATCAATGTATCTCTTTAGTTTCCTAGCATCAGCCACTTGTTGCCGACTCACATTGTGTTGGTTCCCGCTCTTTTCTATAACCTCTATATCCACGCCTTTCGCCCGTTTGATGTTTTGTAGAGTTGTTGCTTGCATTATCTGTGTTACTATGTCATACCTGTTATTTTTAAAGTTAGATTAATATTTAAATTTTATACCAAGGACTGAAAAAAAATTATTGCTAAAATATAAGATGCGAAGCTTTAAACTTGAGAATGGGTTGACTTTGTAGACTTGACAAATTTGAACTTTATTTTTTACAATTTTATAAAGAGCCCATACGGCAGAACAACATCTGGGGGTCAGCTAGTCATATAATAATTGTAACATAAATTAAAATTATATAAAGAAACAACAGTAGTAACTTACAATGAGCACATACAAGAATATAATATTATTCACTGTTACATATTTTACACATCAGTGAGCAACGCTTATGAAACTAAAAATTCTTGTTCAATATACATACCTCAAGCGTTTTAGTGTATCAATATTATTGCAGTTATTAATAAGCCGAATGTAATCTTCAAATGTTTTAGCATATTCATGGGTTCGCACATGCATAGCATCAACCTCCTTTTGTGCTTCTAAATACTGTATAATTTTTTGATTTATATAATCAGGTTCTGTTATAAGATCTATTGCTGGTTGGAGAACTAGAAAAAACAAAATAATATAAAGAATTGTAGGACTAATAAAAAAATAATTTTTTTATATAATATGTATAATACAAACTTTTGCATGCCAGTACTTCTCTTAGTAAATGAGAAGCTGGTGTCAAAGAATAGCATCTGGGCATCAAAAACATAACAATCATTTCACTTATTTGTCGGAGATAGTGTAGTTCTGTATCAAAAGACATCAAATGAGGTAATAAGGCAAAAACAGGTGGCTGATTGAGTTCCAATCTGAAAGAAATTGCTTGTATTTATCATGTAAAACTCTCAAAATTAAAGAAAATAGATATTAAAGTAATCAATATTTAGAAGCCAGTTAACTAAACACAATGGAATAAATAATGCCATTGTATGTTTATTAAAAGATCTATGTTTTTAATACCAACAATGTACTCACGCACAACTTTTTGCAATTCTTATCCTTTCAAAGTGCTGAGTAATTTTAGTCACCATATCATTTGCCAAAAGCTTTTCAGCATCTACTCTCAACAATCTCTCATATAAATTTTGAACAGCACCCCAAATGTGTTCTTTAAATTTTTCTATAACAGGTTCTGGTTTATGAGTGAGTTCTTTTATCCATCTTGTCACAAAATCTCTAAGAAAGTAGTCTATTAACTGCTGCAACTGACTATCAACTGTTCTTCCAAAAACCACAGGCAAATGAGGTTTTTTAGTTGAATAAGACCAATTGGTTTGCTCCTCCTTTAAATTAAATTTTCAGGATAAGTCTTGACAAAAAAAAATATTTTTTATATTTACTTAAGTCAATGAACATATTTACCTACCTACTTCGTTTATATTATACAAACCTTTATCGCGGATTCCAACACTCGAGCTTCCTTTTCAATACTGTCTATTATAAATAGCGATGTTTGATGTGGAGACGACAATGATACATGGCCCCAAAGAGTAAATGCGAAGATTGCCACGATAACTGATAAGCTAAATAATCCAATAAAAGTTAAGTTCCAAGTTAAAGGAAAATACCAAAAAATTGATACACACAAACATAGTATAAAATAAAATCTTCGCATAGACATGGTGTTTTGTTATCAGATCATATAATATGATATTCGAATTATTATAAGAAATGTAATCAAATAATCAAAGGAATTAAATCACAAGCACGGAACGGTATTACATTATTAATATTACAATTTTCTTTAGACGAGATTTAATTTTTATTTAGATAAAAACACATAACAAATACTCGATACCCATTTCCCAAACCCAATACTGATTTTTGATACTTCAGACTTCAGTTGAAATTCAATTTACATACTTCAAAGTTCAAACGTCACAGTGACATTTCAGTAATATAAAACACAGAGGTATAAAATAGTATTGGGTTTTTGGTTTTAACCTGTGGTTTTAACGGGTTCTATAGAATACATTATTAATATTACAATTTTCTTTATTTAGACTAGCTGTGCCTCGAGATTTTACATGCATTACGTTTAAGCACGATGATATAAATATATATAGCCTTCCTCAATAAATGGGCTAAGAAATTATTTATGTATTAGGTAATTCCAGATAGATGAGATACTTTATGGAGTCTGTTAAGCAAAATGGCCCACAGGAAGTGTCTGGGAGTACTGATATCTTATTTTTAACTGTATATTCTAAAATATATTATGTGAAAATCAGCCATGAGAAAATACGTGAAGTAAGTACTGTTTTTATGAACCTTTGTCATCTGATATCTGGAAATTGGCCCATTGACCAAGCTAGCGGGTAGACTTACGACGCAATGGTAGCACATACTAACACTACCCAATCGTCCACATTTCTGAGGTCATTCATTCATTCTTTGAGGTCTGGCGGTCCTGGGATCTTGTATTAGAATCGGAACACACCCGTAGGTACGTTTTCCAAGCTTCAGATTTCAGTGACAACTGACAGCTACGATACCTAGCTGTCTTCTAGCTGTTGTCATATTGTGGTTCATGGACACTTCATTCTTACGTAGTATTTGTATCTCGGAGCAATTATCAAGCCTGGAGAAGTAACAATTAATTGAACATTAGAGCACTAGTTTGGCCTTTTTGGCTTATGGCAAAATGTCATGCGAAAAAAGAGGACAGATATATGTCAGTTCGACAGTTTGAAATGACATGTAGCCATTTCAATTTGTTTTAGTGACCAGTCTGGTCACTAACGCATGGTGATTTTAATTATTGTTATTGAAGTGAAAAACGTGTTTTCTAGTTTCTTATGTTATTTTCTGAAAAGATAATTTACTAAAGATTACATGGCTTGTGTTGTTGACGGCTGTAAAAGCCGTAGTACTGGGAAATCGGATGAAGATTGGAATTTGTCTTTTCACAGGTTAGTGTTTTGATCAATTTTTTTGTTAATTGTATTATAAATAAGTTAATTTACGTTATTTTCATAATCATCTATGTTTTATCTAACCGTAATCATTGAAATGAAATCATAATCAGCTTAGTTTTTAGAAAAAATGCAAAATATAACTTCCATAGTGTTGTGCAATTATCGATACTTGAGTAGGTACGAAGTACTTCATTGATAATGACTGCTTTAGGTTAGGAGAAAAAAAAGGTATTTAAGTATGGATTTTATTGTTATTTGCAGGTTTCTGGCTTGAGAAAAATTAAAAGATGTTTGGGTTAAAGCTATAGCACAGGGAAAATTGGAAGCCTTCAAAACATTCTCGGCCTTGTTCAAATCATTTCGAATCAGACGGGAAGAAAAGTAAAGTGCTTTGCAGAGATGCTGTGCCACAAGTTTCAGGTGGCATCTATTTTAAATAATAAATATTGTAATTTGTTAATTAAGTATCGAAATAAAATGTTGTAAAAAAAATTTTAAATTTTATTTGTTTTATTTGAAGCAATTTATTTTAAACTTTTACCAATTTTTTCCTGTGGGAATGAGTTATTTTCCCGCGGTAAATTGTAGCCTATATGTTATTCTGATGTTTAATCTATAATATGTTTATTTGTAAAGTTCCATAAAAACTCATTCAGTAGTTTTTACGTGAAAGAATATCAAATGTCCATTCTTATATATTTTTGCTTTTATAATATTAGTAGGATACGATTATTGATTTGTAAAAAGATCAACCAGGTGGAAGTCAGATTCGCGCACGAAGGGTTCCGTATAATTCTATGAATGAATCTATGAAAACAGGAAAAAATACGTACCTTTTTACGAAACCATAAAAAACAACCTAAACCGAAATACCTAATAATATTTTTTTATAAATACCACTACCATACAATGCAAGGCAGTCAATACGCATCGTAAATGAATAATTCCAAATTAAACGAATCTTAAAATTTGGAATTACCTATCCATAATTCAAAATTAAAAGAATCTTAAATTATCTTCAAGCAATTTTATAACTTAATTTTTTTATTTATCGATATTTTAGTATTCGATAAAGTGGCAAGCACTACCTTTTTAGAACAAAAAGTGGCTACATGTGGATTTGAATGCCAAGCCGATAACAGTGTGTTGTCTCTTTCTATCGCATTAATTAGGGTATTGAATAAAAGAGAGCCACTATATAAGAAACGTTCAATTAATTGTTACTTCTCCAGGCTTGTTAATTGCTCCGAGATTTGTATTCTCTTTGACTTCATGGACCATGGTTGTCACTTGTCAGTTGTATAAAGTTTATTTACCTGCTAAGAAGTTAAGATATTTCATATTTTACGTATAAACTTAAATAACTTGAATCATTAAATTAAGGATTTCGTTTTGTTTATATTTAATGTCTGAATATAAAGCAACGTATTTAGTTGTGGGCGGAGGAATAGCTGGTGTAACATGTGTGGAAAGTCTTGCAATATTACATCCTGAAGAATCCCTTATCATTTTAACAGCTTCTTCATTAATTAAAAACGTCAGCAACGTGAGTTTTTATGCTAAAACTATTGTTAAATTTGATGTCCATGATACCGAAGCTACTTCTCTACAGAAAATTCATCCTAATTTGAATATAGTGTATGACTCATTGAAACATTTGGATGCCACCAATAAGGTCGCTGTTACAGAAATTGGAATAAAGATTAATTATAATGTTGTATGTATATGTACCGGAGGTATACCAAGATTGATATCTGATTCAAGAAAATGCAAAAGAATACTTGGTATTAGAGATACAGAATCAGTACAAGAGTTCCAAGAAAAATTGAAGAATGGTCGGAAAATGGTTATAGTAGGCAATGGTGGCATTGCATCTGAAATAGTACATGCTACTAGGGGCATTCAGAAGATTTGGGTTATAAGAGATGATTATATTTCAGCAACATTTGTAGATCCAGGTGCTGCAGAATTTCTTCAAGATACCTTCAAAAGTTACAAAGAAAAAAATGATAGTACAGTATTAAGAAGACATGTATTTTCTGAGGAAGATACATTAGTATCATTGAATAAAAATCTTAAATCAGCAGCACTTGGACCTGATTGGTATAGGAAATTAGAGAATACAAGAAATGAAACTGGGGAGCAAGAGTTGGAAATTATCTATAAAGTAGAAGTTAAGTCAGTAGTTGAAAGAGAAGATGCTGAGTATCCCATGGATGTAAAATTAAGTAATGGAAAGACTGTTCAATGTGATTTTGTTATTTCTGCCACTGGGGTGGAACCTGCTGTTAACTTTACATGGGACGTTGAACCAAAATTTGGAAAAGATGGGGGCTTAGCTGTTAATGAACTTCAACAGACATCTATAAAAGATGTATTTGCCGCTGGGGATGTTGCTTGTGCATCATGGGAACATGCTCCTCACTGGTTTCAGCTAAGGCTTTGGACCCAAGCTCGGCAAATGGGATCTATGGCTGCTAAGGCCATGCATTCTAAAATAACAAATGAAGAAGTATTACAAGACTTTTGTTTTGAATTGTTCACTCATTGCACTAATCTTTTTGGATATAGAGTAGTGTTATTGGGAAAATACAATGGACAAGGACTTGATCAAAATTATGAAATTCTTTTAAGAATGACACGGGGTCATGAATATATTAAATTTGTACTTAAGGATGGCAGGCTGCAAGGTGCTATTTTGATTGGAGAAACAGATCTTGAAGAAATGTGTGAAAATCTTATTTTAGACCAAATAGATTTAACTCCTTTTGGAGATGATATACTTAATCCTGATATTGATATTGATGATTATTTTGATTAATTTAATATTATTAATATAATATGATATGATTATTTATTTTACGATTTATAGGTATGTTATGATTCAAAATGCTATATAAACTGTTTGAGTTGTTAAAGTTTTTTAAAGTGAAACTTTTATTACATCGTCTCAAACTTTTTGGTCTGTGTAGCGCATGTCGCGTGTATCGCGACCGTCACGCGACATGCGCTACACAAAGCAGTGTTCGGAACCGTTCGAACAGTTTCACTTTTACCGTGGTTTCATAAAACCACACAACATTTTTTTTTTGTTTATCATGTTAAATTATGAAATACATTATGATACCTACATAATTCTTTTTATTACCTACTTATTATCCAACTAATAAATTATTACAAATATTAATTTACATTATAAATTTGACGAGTATTGGCGTTGTGGGGGAACACTGGGGGAAGTTCACACATAAAGTTTTAGTAAATTTCTACATGCGCAAGGATCAACGAAGATTCTTATCATCTTAGTCAATATCTTATTTAACATCTTAGCGAAAAATTTATAATTTTAAATCAAAATAAGTAAAAAAACAACATGTTTTTATTTTTTATTAAAGACCCTATGAGATTTAATTTTTCCATTTTACAATATCATAAAATTTGATATTATAAATATTTTTAAATATAAGTATTTTAATGCAACACAAAATTGATTTGCTGATGTGTGTAAAATGCAAAAGCCTCTCATTAAATTGTTTAAATATATTTTTTTTTGTAAAATTATGGTCGGGAAGTGGTCGGGAACATGTCGGGAAATTTTTTTTTATCTACAACTTCATGTCTGTATCTGACATTGACATAAAATGTTAAATGACTGAGCAATGAAACATGTTGTCTTTGTCTTTTGATAATTATATTGTTTGTCGTCGTTTCTAGTGGTTGTCGTGATTTCCAATTTCACTTTTAGCTTTAATTTTGTTATGAAAGTTACACTGTTAAATAATTGGTGTCATTTCTATCCATAAATATATAACAGACTCCAGTAATTTAATTCAGTGACAATTTTCTAGGATTACGAGTTGTTTCCAGTAGTCGTTGGCTCTTTGTGTTCATTGTAGTTAAATATCGCAGTGAATTCAAGCAAAATGCCTATTTTATTCAGCGTAGTTGCTAGAGGCACAGTCGTTTTAGCCAAATATGCAACTTGTGCTGGAAACTTTACTGAAGTGACCGAACAGATTTTAACGAAAATTCCACCACATGATGACAAATTAACTTATTCTCATGGAAATTATCTCTTTCACTACATTGCTGAGAATAAATTAGTTTATTTCTGCATTACCGATGACGTGAGTAAATGTTTTTTATCTTCTGAAGTGCTTGATAAATGACTTATGTTGTAAAATGTAATTAATTCGATATTCTAGAAATTTCAAAGATCGAGAGCGTTTCTCTTTCTCAATGAAATCAAAAGGAGGTTCACATCAGTGTTTGGAGACACTGCCCAGACAGCTATCCCATATGCCATGAACAGTGAATTTGCCAGAGTATTGGCTACAGAAATGAAACATTATAGCGAGTCCAAAGACCTAGAAACTATATCTCGGGTCCATGGAGAATTGGATGAGTTGAAGAATATCATGGTTAAAAATATTGGTAAGTTATACATAATATTATACATAATTATAAAAAACTGTCTGTAAACATTTGCTCAATAGTATTTGTAGTCACCATATGAAATCATCTTGTTGACACAGACTGTTAGCTAGTAATTGATATAATTAAGAAATATGGATCAGCAATATATCATTTAAATTAATATCTCATTTTCCGTGAGAGAATATTATTATTGTTTTTATTTATTTATTCAGGCCTTGTTTCCTTATCATTATGATTTGTGTGTCACACTACTATGTATAGTATGTCATTGGTCTGTTTATTATTGATGATGCATAAAATGTGATTCAGAATAAATAATTGTTGAATAATATAAACAAATAACAAATTATTTAATAACAATTTTTTAAAGACATGTCTAAGATAAACATGTTATCATGGGAATAATCAGGATTAAGATAAGACTTAATTTGAACATAAGACCTTTTTCATTTTCATACTTGAAATGGATATTTCATTTAGAACAAAAACCTTATTAAATATTTTTGTAACAGGTTTTGTAAATCACTTCCGTTGGAATTTGGATTTGAATTCCGTTCATAATGTTATATTAGGGTATTCTGATTTTTGTATCATTGATATTATTAAGTAATCCTCTAAATCAAAAATACAGTGGACCCTCGATAATCCGGCCCCTGTCTAATCCGGCGCCCCCTGTAATCCGACATGACTTAAAATAGTAGATCACGCAGGTTTGAACAGGTTACAACTTGTACGCACCACCGCTATTATGCTCGACGCGTACGCATTGTTTTACTTAGTTTGAATTTGACTACTTGTGATAGCGCAGCGGTACGGCCTAGCGTAAACGTAAGCTCTCTATTGTAATTTAATTTACTAAATTCGACATACATAAATTAAGTATGATTTGTACTTCAAAGTATGTACATATAACATCCAATCTTATCATTGGACATGTAATTTGTCGGATTACAAGGTACTCTTTTGTAAAAAATTCCGGACTATAGGGGGTCTTAGGCAGTACTCTATAATCCGACAAATTCGATAGTCTGACACTGCCCTTTATAATGTTTGTCGGATTACCGGAGGTCCACTGTAGTTTAATTACATATATGATAGAATTCAATTGGAAAATGCTCTTTTTCTACACTTCCATTCATAAAATGTTTACATACAGTCATAAAAAATGCAACTTGTGTATCGTTTGACTATCTCAATATGGTTTGGCTCAACATTAGTGCATATGTGGATATATTATTACTCGTAATAACTTATAGGTTTCATATAATTAAATAATACTCAACCTAAGCCACTGAATTGTATACAATAAATCTAAAATAATAGATACCATAAAACTAATTACCTAAAATTTATTAGGTTAATTGTATAAGGCAACTCACTAAGAAGGTCTTTAACTTAATCCATAACTTTAAGTAGGTTAAATAGTAATAATGTATTTGTATTATGTAGGAAGCCATGGGTTAGTAGTTATTCCAAGTATATATTGATCTCATTCAAACTTGTTTATTTCAAATGTTATCTCTGATTTAATGAATGTTTGCTATTCATTATGAAATCTGTTAAAGGATTGTAACATTAATCATACTTTGTTAATTATGTATGTTTATGTGATATGGAATAATGAACAATTGATAAAAATACAGATTTGATTTAATGAGGGTAGATTTAAAATAAACAAATCCTTTCTGATTGTATTGATTGGCATTAAATATTTTTCTGGGTCTATTAGGGTTGATTACCTTATTTTTATATTAGCCTATTCATAAATCCATCCAATGATAAGATTTAATTTTATTAATCTAATAGTACAGTTAAGTTTACACACTTCTCTTGGTTATACTATTTATTCTCTTAATTAGCTATATATTTGCTGTATGGGAACAAATATTTCATGCAGAAGCAACCTTCATGCTTGTGATTATGTATGATTATTTGAGATTGTTACCCTCATTACTGATGATTCTACGTTCATATAGCCAATTATATAATTAAAATATAATTTAAATTGATGATTCAACCAAGGAAGGGAAATATTATGCAATATGGTACCTACAAAACTTTATTCATAAAAATATCTTATCAAAACAACTTAATTAATATGTATAATGGATCCTTAATGCCAAGATTGCCAAGAATTAAGGGCATTTTTGTAAGAAAAACATATTTTTATATAGTCATTCTTCAAGTATTGAATTATAATTTTTTTAAATTCTAAATTATTCAGTTGTTTTGTGAAATAATTTTGTAAACTTGCATTATCAATTTATTTCTAAGGTGTAAGTTACTGTACATACCTATAGAATAAAAAATATTTTGAGATATTCTAGAAAAAGCAGTGACCTTTCTATTAGTTTCATATATTTATAATATTATGTAGTTACTATAAAATAATGTACCTTTGCCTTGACCTTTCTGTTTAAGGCATTTTTACGATAAAGCGAAATAATTCTAATTCACCCACACTATTAAAATTGTTCTATTTTTATTTTACCATGGTTTTAAATATGTATAGGTAAATTATTTTCAACCTATTTTAATTATTTATAAGAATGTCAAATCATCACATAAATAATCAGTTAATTATTCCTTATTTACAGACAATATGGCGATGCGAGGCGAGAAATTGGAACTTCTAGTAAACAAGGCTGACAATTTAGCGACCAGTGTAAGTAAACATTATTTAAATTTATTCAAATATAGTTGATCTGCTGTTTAAAAACATGTTTAATAATGTAAATTTTTACATGTAATTTATATTTTTATCAACTTATTATCTGTATATTGGAATGTTGTTGAATAAGTTTGAAACTGACAAAGAAATTGAAGACAAAGTTATATCTTTAACTTTATTATGCAATGTAAACCTTGTGCGTAAATAAGAAACAGTAAGGCTTCGCACTTCTTACGTAGATCTTTATTTTTATCTCACAACTCATTGATTTATTTAATATGTGATTTCGTTTCAGTCCGTCTCGTATAGGACTTCGGCGAGGACCCTACAACGTTCACTGTTTTGGAAAAATATTAAAATGTATGTAATTATGGCGTTGATTTTTGCGTTCGCTTTTTATTTGATCGGTGCGATGGCCTGCGGTGGACTTGCGTGGAGATCTTGTGTTGGTTAGGAAGTTAATTTTTCATTAAATTATTAACCTGATATACAGAGAAATGAGAGTATCGATTTTATTGCCGTCGAACATTTAAACGTATTATATGCAATGTATCTTTCCTTTCATTTATTATTCAGCAAAAACCCTACAAAGGGACCTTGTAAAAACGCGAAATTATCAAATAGGTAGGTAATTTAAATATAGATTCAATCATTATATAAATCAAGGCTTATCCCTTTGTTGTTATAATATGCATAAAAAACAAATGTCCATTTATTTACGTCTAAGTTATTGCACGTTTTCACCAAGAACCATATATGAAGCCTTCGGTAAACCGTAAAATAATATATATTTGTGGTTTGAAACCACTACCTTAATAATATTTATACAAGGAAAGGAAACTGGTGAACTCGTGGCATTAATAAATACCTATAATTTGCAATAAATTCAATAAATATTGTACAGCTCTCGTCAAACAATTCGATCGCTCTGAAGTTCGTGAGGGGTGGAGATGCAAATACTAATTTAAAAGCGATAGAATGGATATAATGTAACTTCAGAGTGGTCTACATGTTTGATTTGACAGATCTATACCTATCATAGAGAGAAGTAAATAATTATTTTAATAGTGATGTCTAAAGATGTTTGATTTGAAAATCTATATAATATTATATGCTCAACAATGTTTAGGAGAGAACTGGCAATATTAAACACTTAATTAATTTATTAGGTTAAAATATATCTTAATTCGAATAAGTGAACCTATGTAAACGAGATAATATTTTAAACTGTAACAAATTTCACGTAATTTTTTTCAATGCATTTGTAGTTTCTAAAATAAATATTTATTAGGTATATACAAACCCCGACGATACTCTAGTGTCCATTGAATTCAGTTTATTATTCTTTTATTTGTTAAAAACAACTATGTTCGAAATATTCGTCATCTTAAGACATCACTGCTATTTTCTATTATTTTATTTATTCAGAATATCTAACACACAAATATCGTTGTTATTTATTTGTATGTAGTTAAATAAATACAAATATAATGACACTGTTAATATTTGACTCGTAAACTCATAGAGAATATTATAAGATATTAAATATCAGATAAATATAAAAAAAAGATTCCTTACACAATATTTAGTTTTAGAAATGTAATTAATCAATTCAATAATATTTGCAATAAATTTAAATTTAAGATTGATTTTGTATTTTAATTTTATTATGTATTTCTAAATTGATATCTATAAATTGCATTTGAATTTATTTTTATAGTATTATGATCGGAATACCGTTAAAAACTAAAATATTGCAACACTGACATTTAATGTTTATTCATCTAATGTAATATGCATTTGATTGTATGTTCGATAACATTTTCCTTATAAAACTTGCAGTTTCTTAATCTATCTATAATAACCTTTTTCTTATCAATTTGCTCTTTTATCTTTTTTTTCTTGACATTTTTCCAATTGAAACAAAACTATAATTGGACCTATGGATTTAATATAAAATCTTTATAATTATATGATATAGTGTCTCACTAAACTGAGCTTTCGATGTACCTAATCTTATTTGATGGCCATTCACTTACTGAAAATTGAATAAAAATAAATTATAAATACAGTAGGTAGTTATTAATTTTTTGGCTGTGAATTAATCGTTTATTTACCTAAAAATTTAACTTATCTAAGTGCGAACTTGCCATCAAAATAAAACATATTTCTATACATATTTTAGTTTTTAACGGTAGACATGTAGAGATAAACTACGATAACATGGCGCGCCCCTCCAAATTACTGTTTCAATGTGTGTAGTGACATCCTTACGAAGGAGTTTGTATGTAGTTGTACGTATTCGTCTTTAGTACTTTACGTCCAGATTTGTTGGTCAACTAATCATAAGTTGCCGAGCGCCCAAGACAACGCACGTGTCGTTTTCATAGAATACGTCAATGCAGCGCCATTACTAATAATAATGAGCGATTAGAGCGTGACTAGTCGAGCAACAAATCCGTGGATTTGTTTTTGTTTGACGGCCGTCTCATTACGCACACATGCGTTGTGAATCTTGGTGGTGCATTGTAAATACTTTCACAAATACTTTCAAACGTTTTGAATTTTGGAGGGGCGCGCCATGTTATCGTAGTTTATCTCTACATGGTGTCCATGATTTTGGATCTTTTAGTTTATGGTTTTAACTTTATATTATATGAAATAAAAGTACCAACGAATAAGGAGAAAAACTACTATGCCTAATGAAAGATTCATTTACAATTAAACACAATTACATTACAATTAAAGGACCCAAAACCTAAGACACGATGTATGAACTTTTGTCACCAGAAAATGTTTCTTTATCCTATCCCATTATAAAGACTTTAGTATTGTGATATCAATTTTATATTTAAGTAAAAAACTTGTTTATTAATTGTGTAACTATGTTATAAATTTTTAGATTATTATAAAGCGTTGTTTTATTTGACTTTTTTAATTAGTGTTAGAATATAATATTATTTAAATGTTTCTTAGATTTATTCTGCCGTAATAGGAGTGTTAAAAAGACGATTGTTTAGTGAAACAGTATTAAGCAGAAAAAACTAATCTTATGTTCGGGTTTTTCATATTCGTTTATAGGACTTTCTTACTTATGAACTAGAACAGCTGTTTTGTTCATTAATTAAGTGCATTTTCGTTTTCATGAATTTAAATCGATCACAGAGGATATTATAGACTGAATAGAAAATCTTGTGAATCATATTACCAAAACCACAATTTAAATGTTTATTTACGGTCTTGAAAAAGCTGCACAATCATGATTTTAGACTGTAGGCACTGTAGGTGTAGGTAGTCAATATATTATATAGGTATAATTAAAAGTTCCTACTGAGTAAACAAATACACTTATTTGGCGACTGCTTCGTGCCTACTTACCTGTCGAATCCAGGATTTCAGTTATCGATTCGAATTTTAATGCCGTTAAGCACACGACTCCCCTTTTCGCATCACATTTCAGGGGATAACTTTCGTGAAAATGTTTCAGGATAAGTATATCAATGAACTTGCATGTTTTAAAGTAAAAGAATAAAAATAGCGGATTTCCTTTAATTATATCCTCATTGTTTCGATAAGAGCAAGTAACTCAAGGCTTATTTTTATGATGGTGAAGACGTAGATATGGGTTTTTGTCGTTGAAATCTTTCTTGAGTAGGTATAAGTTAGAACAGTCGTACATAACTTTCACTATCTTACATACCTATCGTATAAATACAACATTAGATTATGAAGATATTACATAATAGTTAATATTAATTAAAATTATGAGATTCCACAATTTCCATTTTACTGTTTACGTTAAATCTCTTCAGGTTGAGCCACACAGATTCCAATCCGTCACGTCATTAATCTGTACTAAACAAAATAACTTGTTCGTGTCCTGTCTTATCCTGGTACCTACCTGTATCTGTATGTGTATACATACTGAGTTGTAATACAGAGCTAATGAGTCCTATGGTTACTGCCTCCATTAAAATTTAGTGAGCTGTGAGAGCACAAAAATAAAAAGCTTTAACTGAACCTAAAACATAGGTTTAGTTCTATCATGGTTCTATGTAGTTTTTAAGGACGCTGCGTAGGTAGATATTTATTATCCAAGCATTAAAATTTGAAAATTACTGGACGATTGTCTTGTTCGAAATTATTGTTTTCATTTCAGCTTCACGGTAAAAAAAAATATGTTTTAGATACCTATGTATGGAATATTATCGTCGTTGTTATAAGGTACCTATGTATGTATTAAATGTCGCTCTAATAAATATTTGTTATTAATTGTCCGCGAACGAGAAAGCACAGTATTATAAGATCGTTTAAGGTGCAGAGAATACTGTATTCATTTGGTAGGTGGTCCAATTGATTGAAATCCGAAAGCTTATCTAGGTGGGTGGCGCAACGATTGTTGGTCTTTACGGAAATATGAACTTCTACACTGAAATTCCTTATACATATTTGTTATTCAAATCGGCAGAGTAAGTTTAGGTACATAATTTAGCTTTTAATAACAAAGGCTACTTTTATTCAGGCACCCTTCAAGGGAAACTGCCAGCTGAAGCAAGTTAACGACTGTGTTTCAGTGCGCAGTTTTGAAGATAAAGAAACGAAAGAACCAGCCACTTAACATGTGACATAGATTGTCTCGAACAATTATATTCAAGTTCATCGGAAGCAATTGCGACGGTATTCGCTACCCCATAGAGGCCGATCCGTTTCCGGGTTCAGATTGATCCCGCTGGCGAGGGTGCGTCCCCTCCCTACCGTGCTCACTGCTCGGTCACCTCCCGGCATTCGCGCGCTGTCCTTTGCCGCGGGAGGGCGCTGCCGCAGCGCCGCGAGTTTCTCTCACGTGTTCGAATACGTCGAGTTTCGTGACACTACGTGCGTGTCTAGAATAGGAATCGGCCTATTCGTGTGTAAACGAATGTTTGTAGCGCATTATTGTTGTTCCCTGAGGATTAGTGACGGATATTTTTTATTCACCACGAATGCATAATTAAATAATTTGCGGTAGTTTTAGGTTTTAGGTTCGGTTGCACGCTAAGTTTACCATAACGGATGTTGAGATCAAACAAATAGCGATCAGTTAAAAATGATTGGATATGAATTATTTATAAATGACTCAACAGGATGGATCGTCCATATCAAATATTTAAAACTACTTGCGATACATATTTATGATCGGTAGCTTTTAGGCGCATAATTTGTTTGATTGATGGCTTCGATTATTTTGGTAGCACCTTTGCCGCGCAAACATAAGACAATAAAAATATAAGCTTGACTTTACTAGCCCCTAATTTAATTTTAACTAAAATTGTCCTATTATGACAATTATTTACGTTTTGGTTTACTTAAGTATTTTTTACACCGTGCGTGCGATCCATCGTCGGTGTTCATTTAAAACGCCGGGAAACGGTGTCGATTTTGGGGAAGGTTAAACTAGGAACGGTTCACAGGTCATTGTTCTTTTTTACGACGGTTCTTTTTTTGGTTAACAGAGATAAATTACTATTGTTATATTAACTATTTTTTTTCTTTCTTTTTGATTGTAAGCATCTGGTTTGGAACGTAAATTAGTCAAATGGGCGCCGCACAAGTTGTCGGAATTCAATTAACTATACAACTATTGTAGAGTAAATAATAATGCATTTTTAAACTAGGATAAAAAGTGTCCGTCATTAGGAAAAGTTTTGTCTTAAAATTGTTTTTACTCAGGAACCAGTTGTAAACAAAGTTAAGAAGATGGCTTAACTTTGGTTTTAATGAAAACAAAATGGATTACAAAGAAGTGAGAAAGCGAACTGTATATTGATAGTTAAAGTTTGAATGGAGGTGAAATAAAAGTGACAAAGATGGATGATAGTTCGCCGGATCTGTCGCTGAAATTGCGACGAGGGTCAAGCGATTCCAGGGAGTCCTTTTATATGGACTTTGCTCAAGGAATCGATTCTGATATTGAAGAAGTGACAACTATTGAAAGGATTATCCCGGAGCACCCGGGAGGGAGAGCGGAAGGCGACGCCGACACTCTTGCAACTCCCTCTGGGCTTGAAGACAAAGATTTGTCGCAATGGTGAGTGCAATTGCATTGTTCTCTTTATTTTTATTCCTTTTGACGACATTTGCTTGTTTACTTTAGGCTTGAAACAGCTACGGTGACAGCTAAGGTGTTTTATTGTTCTTTTATTCATGCTATGTACTTTCTTGTTAAGATTTATTTAACGTCTATAAATTCATTTAACTTTTTATTGGCTACAGTTCTTAGATTATAATTCTTACCAATCCCATATCAAACAATCATTCATATTTGTGTCTCATCTAGAATTAAATACCAAGAAAGAAGAAAGAAAAGAAAAACTGTTAATAAACCAATTCTCTATAATATTTAATTGCTTTATTAAAAAATAAAGGGGTGTTTGAATGTAACCGATGTTAATAGGATACGTGCAAGTGCAAAGTGTGGTTGTCAGACACCAATCGATTTCAGACAATTAAATTGAGCGACGTGTTGTTTGTAAAAATTTAACTGGGAAACAAAGAATGGACAATCAGGTTTATACTGGTTAATTCAATGGACCAATTGTAAATTGTATAAAAATATAAAAATATTTGTGTGTTCTTAAAACATAATATGTCATGACTCTACATAATTATATTTTATGAGCTATACTTTTTAAGAAACAATGTGACAGCAAATATACAGGTAAATTAGCTTGGAGAAATTTTTGCGTTTGTAGTAGTGTATGGTCAGCAAATAAAATAAAACAACATTTTATTTTTAGTTTTTATTTTATACAGGGTTACTTGTAAAACACCAGCAACCTCGCAGGACAAGATAGCTAACATCATAAGTAACAACATTTGTTCTACGACTTTTGGCATAACGCAATAAATTATTTTTAAATGATTTTTTAAACTTTTATTGTACTCTCCTTACATTTGTAAGTCTATGTTCTATTAATTATCGGATGGACGACGCGACGCCCCCTTCCCCCTCTCGTTCGCTTTTTGTTTACGTAATTTTTGGGAGGCGTAGAGTTTATAATATTCAGACGGAAAATTAAATGAATATTTATTTTTGTATGAAAATAAAATCTAACAAATTATCAAAAGTCGAAATGTTGTTACTTATGATGTTAGCTATCTTGTCCTGCGAGGTTGCCGGTGTTTTACAAGTAACCCTGTATATATAAGGGATTTTAAATTAAACTATATGTGTTTCTCCTCTGAAAAAGATGAGACTTTATTTTAATATTTGCACATTTAACATACATATAACTTTTACATTAACAATGTTACTAAAATGAAAAATTTACTAACCTGAAAAAGAAACGACATTTAAAGTTTAATTCTTTAGTTTGAGAAGTCAAAGGCTTGCCTCGACCATGTTTTAACACTGGAGCCATATTGAATTAACAATATAAAGTTACAACACTTACACACAAATTAAACACTAGTTATGGCCCTGCCTTCATACAAAACTGCTGAATACGCCGTTCGCACGGGAATAGAATGTGGATGCGATTTCCCTTAGTTAGCATCCAAGCTTACGTCTTTATAATTATTAAACTGTATAAATTCATTCTTTAACTCCGGTCTGCATCGTGCAGACATGGGTGTAAAAGTCTCATTTTAGCTATTAAATGTAGTTTTTAAGTACATCTGGGTTTTCATTTGGGGCCTCCGGCTGCGGGACATGTAATTCACTTCAACAAATATTATAACAATAATAACAAATAATAACAACAATCAACAAATACAAAATTTATCAATTAAACTACGTACATAATAATTATAATTTTTGAATGAAATGTGCTTTATGTTCTAACGGTACCAAACGACTGCACGTGGCACCTGCGGACAGCGTAAACTGGTTTATTCTGGTTTTGTGCGTGTTTCCACTTTCCACTATCAAGTGACGATTTATTTATTTGTTTTGTTTCGTAATTATTATGGTCAAATATTAATTATGAAACAAATTATTATGGACACGATATTTTATTGTTTCACGGTAGTCGCCTTGTCGTTTGCTCAAGGACGTAAAATTGAATGATATATTTTTTTTTATAAAGTCAAAACCATTTTCTTTCAAATAAAAACTTGTTTTTATTGAAAACAAAAGTGTTGCTAGGAATAAGTATAAAATTAAATAGTAATGTTAGGATATCGAAACATTTTTGTATAGGCCAGAACGATATAGTGGAAACGCGCTCTAAGATCTGAGTAATATACACACCACTACATATGCAAAAATTTCTCCAAGCTAATTTACCTGTATCTCACAAGAAAATAATACGAAATAACAGTAAACAAGCAGTTCTTAACATTCATCAAGATACAATAAGCATGAATGTTTTTTATCTGCCACATTATACGGCAACCGCGAAGACCGCAAAGTAGAGTACTTCGACGCAAGAGCATGTCAGTCAGACACTCGTTTGACAGGTCCGATAAGGCTTTCTACGGCCCTATGGGTCAGATAACCATATGAGATGGAGCTATTCAGGTTATCAGATTCATGCTTGCTCATCGCGCTAATATACCGACCTGTGATACCGACCAATTAAAGTTTACTTACGAATGGTATTGTCACTATGTGAGATATGTCGATTTAAGTTTGCTTTGTCAATTATTATGGATGAGTTTGAGTACACGTGCATACTAATATCTTGACCATAAAGCTTCGTATATCTTTTTATTTCAGAAAATAACATAAAATTTAAATGAAGTTGTTTAGTATGGGATGGATGAATTATTTTTCTGGTTAAGTACGTACGTGATCAGCCTAAGATAGATTGAAATGTCTCAGGATGAATCCCAAGACATATTGGTTCTACGCTCGCCTGTTAACCACTCTACCAAGGAGACTGTCAGAAATAATAAAGAAGATATTATTTCTTTTGTATTCTTAACGACTTATGTGTCAACCAACGTACGAGCTATAGAAACAATTAAAAAAATAGAAAGCATCTCCAGCGTTTCTTCTTAAACTTTAATAGTTTTTTTAACGTTGCACCATTAACCGTCGTCAGAGTACTTTTAAATAAAACGGATTAATGTCTGTTTATTTTTACTTAAAGTGCTTTCCAACATGATTGATTTAAAGTTACAATGTGTTAAGTTCTGTGAAATATATTATATTAATGATACTTCACGAATACCATTTAGATTTTGTATACTAAATAGATGCAACATTACAACAGGTCATTTTACAAAATTTATTTGGTATGTTTTCGTTCTAAATTCTCTTAGCTCATTGTCGTTCACTGGCTATGCCCCATTGGCTTTTACACTTGATGCTGTATACAATTGAAACACATTTTATTGAAGACCTCATGAATGAAAGCCGTTGTATACAGATTATAGATAGCTATGACGTCGCAGATTTGCCGTTTGTGATTTATTACGTATTCATCCACGTCATTTATATTGATATTACGTTCAACGACCGCTACAATAGGCGCTCCTCATTCAATGTTTTTCGAAACTTCATCAACTTTATTTAAATAAACATTGGCTTTTAAGCCGTTGTTTTACAATATAATTTATTTTTAGCCATTTATAACGCTTATGTTGGAAGATTTGGACCGTTTGGTCTTGGAATGATGAAGTTTAAAATATTGTTGATTTTTTTTGGATAACTAGGTAGCCTTAAAATACGACTTTTATTTATAATGTAAAAAAAAATAATCTTTACTAACACGACATCATTCGTTCCAAGTAAACAATATTTGATTTTCTTTTGATTTCACGGATGTTTTAAGTTACCTAAAGGTGTGTATCTTGCTCTACCTCGGGTGTTGTAGCTTCCAAACGGATGATGATTTGGTTGCTGTTTATTTTTATTGTATTTATGTTTGGAAAGACGGTTCTAATCAGTCACAGTGATCACAGTATAAATAAGCTTTGCTTGTCAATGAAATATTATCCTTATGCGGTAAAATATACCAATATAGGATGTCATTTATAAGCCACCGTATAAGTAAGCATTATATTACCTACATTACACATAGGTATAGCAAAGCTAGCAAAATTAGACATTCCTACTAGATACATTCATGTTAACCTAAACCGCATTGATAATTATTGCAACTGTATTCATATCATATTGATCATTGACGAGTGGTCAATAACATATTGTATTCAATAGGAGTATCGACTATTTACATACAGAGCTAAAACTATTTGTACTTCTATAACTACTTGATATTAAATCAACTATTTTCTTTGGTGAATTTGTGTGTAATTAAGACAATCTCTACAAAACAATGTATTGTGGAGATTGATGTATTTACATTATTTGGCAAAGAGTTTATTATAATGTTATCTAATATTGACTTTTATTTTGTTTTAGTCTCTACTCTCTATACTTGTTACTTTATGTAAAAATAAATGACACAGTTGCAATACTTTACTGCATGCAGGATTCTCAAAGAACCTAGGTACGCGAAAGTAATTATGGGACTTGACAGATTTATCATTAAATATACAACATCGGTAACTATCCCTGTTTATAACTTTATGTTATGGATTCTTTAGAGAACTAGATTTAGAATTAAATGTAGTTATCAATCAATAGGTACCATACCACTATACTTAGTTAAATAAGTTTTGAAATCATACAGTAGAGTCTAGTTTCAAACTGGTACCTGCTCCTGAATACATATTTCACCAATGTATCTCGCTCTAAGATAATATACTATTTTAGTTCGCAAAACATTCGCAAATAATTCGTTTATAACGTTCAATGTGGTACGTATATGGGTTCTATAATCTACTTTTATCTAGAGGGTGATCCGGAAACGCTTCATGAATATGAAAAATTTCGCTATTGACTGGGCACATTGCTCTAGGCTTATAATAAATGTCTTGCGAAAGAATACAGAATAAAGTACGGCCGCATTTTGGAGTACTGTTACTCTTTATACTATGCTAGAACTACACAAAGCTAATCGTAAGTTAACGAGACAGTTGGTACGTCAGTGAATTTCAGGAACTACTGAAGCAATTTCAAAAATTATTTTACCGTTGAAAATATACGCGGTTCCAGAGTGATGTACGCTACATAATATGTACCACGGGCGAAGCCGGGTCGGACCGCAGGACGCTAGTTTATTATAAACAGTATAATATAAAGATACAGTTTTCACGTTTCGAAAGGTAAAAGGATTTTAAAAAATCTTCCAAACAGTTTTAAACAAATCTCTATAATATAAGTTTAAGATGTTAATTATAACCTATACAAGTGCTATGTTGCCTATCGTCCGTCATCATGTGTCACGACCTGCGCTCACGATCGCCTTGTGTGGTCTGCGTATTAATAACTAGCAACTCTTGCGCAATGTCTAATAACATCCATTAAGTTTAAAACGATTTAGTTCTTATGAGGAAGCTCAGATTTAGGTTCCGTCAAATAGGAAAGGATGTTGTTGTTTTTATTCCGTTTTGATGTTAGTTCTATTTATTACAAGGTAGTTAACCGATCAAATAGTAATCTGGTGTCAAGAGAGTATTTAAATATTTTATATTTGTATTCTTTATTTCACTTTCAGCAGAAGAATAGAACAAAATATCCCTCCAAGAACTTAACTCTGTACACAAATATGATAAAATACAATACAGTTGTTTTAATTACAGAATTGTAATATCAAAAGTGCACCTCCATAAAATGTAAAACTGAGAAAGCTATGTAGGTTAAGAATTTTATGAGGGGTCAGGTAGGCTCCTGCGTTCGCCTATACCTACAGTAAAATGTTTCACGTTATTACATTTTTAGGAAAGGTTCCTGTTAAACATTGGATACATTTTAAGTCGCCAGCTCTTACGGGAAAATCCTTCGATAAAGAACGTCTTGTTTGGAATTTGGCATACGAATCTCTAATGCATGAATTAATTATATAATTACACGATTAAAATTATCGCGTATATTAATTTATGGAAAATGATATGAATAATGTGATGGTATT
Organism: Colias behrii; assembly: GCA_029959065.1. Classification (NCBI taxonomy): domain Eukaryota; kingdom Metazoa; phylum Arthropoda; class Insecta; order Lepidoptera; family Pieridae; genus Colias; species Colias behrii. Next base: position 5,048,022 of record JARWMC010000005.1, on the reverse strand, counting down.
TCATGAAATTGCTATGCAAATAAACGTAATAGAGTTAAACACGACGTCAACCAGACACCCTACGATATAATTATGTTTGAGAGTTTACACTTCTCGATTAATTGCCAGCACCAATGACTAGGTATCATTTTATGTAAATGTACTAAATTGCTACGATTATGCATCTATTTTATATTAATTTAAGGAAATGAGAAATACTGATTTGTGGGTGAATTAAGTCTTCAAAAGATAAATGGTTGTTGGCATATTCCTTACATTTGCAAATATAAGAAAGGTACCTATATCCTTGAAGAGTTTAATCAAAATATGATTTTGTCTACGCATAACAATCAATAATAATTGTTAAGTAAGACTGAAACAACTGAGACAATAACACAACAATGAACTAAATAATGTAGACAAACATGTTATATAAGACTTGTAGTAATTTGTATTTTACTAGGGATTTTTATATATATTCCTATAGTTATATTTGGCTTTGTAAACGAATCGTCGAATACATTTCTTTAAGATCTAAGTCAAAAAACGAATATATTTATATAAATTAAAACATAAAATTATGAAAAGGGGGTGCTAAACATGTACGCATGTGGAAAATGTGTGCAAAGTCCTGCATAGAAGTAGAACTTGTATTTTAAAACTATGTATATGCAAAGATTTATGCATCTTTACAAACGTTTATCTATATCTATACTTATAATAAATCTGTAGAGAGGCCAATTCTGTACATGAAATATATTAAAAAAAAAACTATGAAGGGGTGATAAGGGATCGCTACTGATGCCAAAAATGCAATCAGTAAAATTTTTGTCTGTCTGTCTGTCTGTCTGTCTGTCTGTCTGTCTGTCTGTCTGTATATTCGTTATAGAAACAAAAACTACACGACGGATTTTAACGAAATTTGGCACAATTATTCTTCATACTCCTGGGCAGGTTATAGTATACTTTTTATTACGCTACGATCAATATGAGCAGAGCAGTGAAGTGAAATATTGGGAAAACGGGAGAAGTTACTCCATTTTTTAAGCTTCCGTCGCGTGTGCAGCCTTAATGGTTAAAGCTACATAGAAATCATGTACGACACAAATGTTCTTAAATTATTATTATTATAGAAAAATAAATTCCTAGACAGCATAATATGTCTATCTTTTAAAATTGACTCACAATAACACGTAGTTTCAATAGCTTAGCAATTCGGAGCTTTCTGATTATATTTGTCGACTCTTACGTTTACAACACTCTCACTCATCCCTAATTAAAAAAGTTAACATTATTACCTATTCAATAATAATAATAAGAATCATGTAAATCGGTGTAGAAACACCAAAGTTATACATATAAAATTACGTAAGGTATTCAATGCGGTTCGCGCCTCTTTGATGGAAACCCATGGAGCGCATGTACTAAGCACGTCTTCTATGTCATCTTCGGTTTTCTGAGCTACTGAATCGATAATTTCGTCATCAGATAATGCAAACACGTGTTTACGTGAGTCATAAATTTATTATGGTATAGTCCTAAAATGTTTTCTAAGAAACAATAGTGTACTTACATTGTCGGCAAGTTTATTTTATTTTATTTTATTTTATTAAGGCTCATTAGCAGCTGTACATCGATTGTTTTACATAAAAAGTACACAAAAAAGTTCAAGTTCTTAAAGTCGGCAACTTATTTTTGTTCGAACAATAGAGATAATAAATTCCAAATGATCAAGTTGTAAAGGTTGTAAAATAAAACGTGCGGCGGGTCCGCGTGCGAGGTTCATACAATATTTGGCTGTTGATGCGAATAGACGTTCAGAGTGTTCGACCTTATTGACAGATTTCTTTTGTTGTTTTTCTATAGGTTTTAGTAGTGTTAAAGCATATTATTAGTTTACATTTTATTTCTTTATAAGTGAAGTACCAGTAGGTACGCATTTTAGTTATTTTGGAAGTGTTTAATTATATTAATAGTTTATTTTCGTAATTATTTGTTTTTCTATAGGTTTTGGTAGTGTTTAAGCATATTAATAGTTTACATTTTATTTCTTTGTAAGTGAAGTAGCAGTTGGTACGTATTTTAGTTATTTTGGTAGTGTTTAATTATATCAATAGTTTATTGTCGTAATTATTTGTTTTTCTATAGGTTTTGGTGGTGTTTAAGCATATTATTAGTTTACATTTTATTTCTTTATAAGTGAAGTAGCAGTAGGTACGTATCTTTGTTATTTTGGTAGATATTAATAGTTTATTTTCGTAATTATCATATATTTATTATAGTAGTGTTTAACTATAATTATTATAGTTCATTTATAGATTTCTTTTGTTGTTATTCTATAGGTTTCGGTAGTGTTTAAGCATATTATTAGTTTACATTTTATTCCTTTATAAGTAGTAGTAGGTACGCATTTTAGTTATTTTAGTAGTGTTTATATTATAATATAATATTAATAGATTTCATAAGTGCAAGGTAGCTTCAGTTACTGTTGATTAAAAATACACAATGCCACCTAAAAAAAGACCATCTTTATCTCGAAATTCTAGAGATGCTAAGAGGATGAGAAATGCGCGTTCTCAAGAATCGGCAGAGGAAAGAGCACATCGGTTAAACTCTATGAGAGTTAGTGCCTCAACTTCTCGAGCCAATGAAAGCTCTTCAGAGAGAGAGATGCGATTAGCAGCTGACAGAGCGAGACGAGCTACATCACGGGCGTCTCAAAGCTTTTCTCAACGAGAGCTAAGGCTTACCATTGACCAAGAACAACATGTGTTATCCCGAGCAGCTGAAACTGCTTCACAACGAGAATTGCGTCTCACAGCTGACCGCGAACGACATACATTATCTCGCGAGTCCGAAACATTTACTGAAAGGGAATTACGTCTCACAGCTGACCGCGAACGACATACATTATCTCGCGAGTCCGAAACATTTACTGAAAGGGAATTACGTCTCACAGCTGACCGCGAACGGCATACATTATCTCGCGAGTCAGAAACCTTCACTGAGAGGGAATTACGTCTTACAGCTGACCGCGAACGTCATATATTGTCTCGCGAGTCAGAAACCTTCACTGAGAGGGAATTACGTCTTACAGCTGACCGCGAACGTCATATATTGTCTCGCGAGTCAGAAACCTTCACTGAGAGGGAATTACGTCTCACAGCTGACCGCGAACGTCATATATTGTCTCGCGAGTCAGAAACCTTCACTGAGAGGGAATTACGTCTCACAGCTGACCGCGAACGTCATATATTGTCTCGCGAGTCAGAAACCTTCACTGAGAGGGAATTGCGTCTCACAGCTGACCGCGAACGTCATATTTTATCTCGAGAATCTGAAACTTTTACTCAATATGAAGACCGTTTGACAAATGATAGGGTGCACCATAATATTGTTCGATCACTCGAAGATGAACATGAGCATGAACAACGACTAGAGTCGGTACGCGAACATTACAATTCTTTGACACAAGAACGATTAATAAGTTTGTCTAATGAAAGATTAAGAATCGAAAATATTCGGTCTCTTGAAACGGACGAACAGCGAGAGGCCCGTCTTACTGCAGACAGATTTCGACATAGTCTTAATAACTTAGATGTACACATAGAAGATCAATCTAGAAATACGGTGGCGTGGTCCGACAAATATAAAAGTGGGTTTGCTTATAACTTCACAATTGATTACAGATCATCTTCTGTAATAGGCGATATGAACGTGGTATGTTCTTTTTGTAATGCTTTAAAGTGGAGTAAGGAGTCGGCTGGATTCTGTTGTTCTGGAGGTAAAATAAATTTGCCTTCATTCGAAGACCCACCGGAACCTTTGAAATCATTACTATTAGGGGAACATGTGCAATCTAAACAGTTTTTCGACAACATTCGCACTTATAATAGTGCGTTTCAGATGACATCCTTTGGTGCTCAACAAATCTCCGAAGGTCCTTTCATGCCTACTTTTAAAATACAAGGTCAGGTTTACCATTTGATAGGATCTCTTTTGCCTGAAGACCAACCTAAGTTTCTTCAAATATATTTTGTATCCGACTACAACGAACAGTCGAATATAAGAAATCAATATTTCCCAAATTTAAATGCTGAACTCATTTCACAACTTCAGAACATGTTGCATCAGATTAATTCGTATGTATGCAGTTTTAAATCGGCATTAGAAGCTCTTCCTCGAGATGATGATAACAATTATAAAATTGTTATAAATGCCGATAGGCGTCCAACGCAGGAACACCCTGGGCGTTATAATGCTCCATCCACGAATGAAGTTGCTGTGGTATTGGTCGACCAGGAATGTGATAGGCGTGATATCGTTATCCGTTCCAGAGACAATCGTTTACAACGTATTTACGAAACCCACAGGGCTTACGACGGTTTACAATATCCTTTGATATATTGTCGAGGGGAAGATGGTTATAATTTTGCTTTATACCAAACTGATCCGCATACAGGCGCACCTATTTATAATAAAAAGATTTCATGCCTTCAATTTTACTGTTACCAATTGCAAGTAAGACGGAATAGGTTTGTATACTTGCAACGTTTTCGTGGCTTATTCAATCAGTTTATTGTAGACATGTACGCAAAAATTGAAACCGAAAGATTAGTTTATATACGATCTAATCAAAGGCAGCTGCGCGCTGAAGAATACGTGCACATTCGCGACGCCATGCAGCAAGATAATGATACGGTGAATATGGGCCGTTTAGTTATTTTGCCCTCTTCTTTTACTGGTGGTCCACGCTACATGCACGAACGTACTCAAGATGCTTTTTGCTACGTAAGAAAATATGGACGTCCCGACTTATTTATTACTGTAACTACCAATCCTAAGTGGGATGAAATCACTCGGGAGCTTCTTGAGGGTCAAGCACCGCATGACCGCCATGATATCATCGCAAGAGTTTTTCATTTAAAATTAAAATCAATGATAGATCTATTTACCAAAGATAACATTTTTGGAGAAGTATTGTGTTATATGTATAGTGTTGAATGGCAAAAACGCGGCTTACCCCACGCACATATCCTGCTTTGGTTAAAAGATAAGGTTCGACCTAATGATGTAGACAGTTTAATCAGTGCTGAAATTCCAAGTCCGATTGCAGATTCCGAGTTATACGACATTGTTAAAACTCATATGATACATGGTCCATGTGGTGCATTTAACGTGAATTCTTCTTGCATGCAAGACGGTCGTTGCACTAAAAGATATCCAAAAGCCTTAGTGGAAGAAACTGTAACAGGACATGATGGATACCCGTTATATCGTCGCCGTTCAAGAGATACTGGTGGTTTCACTGTTGAAAAGCGAGTGTCTGGACAACAGGTTATTTTAGACAATAGGTGGGTCGTTCCGTATTCTCCTGTGTTGTCCAGAGCATTTCAAGCTCACATAAATGTTGAAATGTGTAATAGTGTAGAGTCAATAAAATATATTTGTAAGTACATTAATAAGGGCAGTGACCAAGCTACATTTGCTTTGAGAAATGAAAATGATGAAGTTACAAGATTTCAGTCAGGCAGATATATAAGTTCTTCAGAAGCTGTGTGGCGGATCTTAAGTTTCAACATTCATGAAAGATATCCACCTGTGACTCATCTGGATGTTCATCTTGAAGGCGGTCAACGTATATATTTCAACACCGAAAATGTCACAGAACGGTTAGAGAACCCTAGACAAACAACTTTATTAGCATTCTTTCGACTTTGCCAAACTGATGATTTTGCAAAATCTCTTTTATATGAAGAAGTTCCATCGTATTATACCTACGATAAGCAACGAGGTGTCTTTAATCGTAGACGCCGTGGCAGGCCTGTAGATGGCGAGTCAGGTATTTTCAAAGAACATGTTCTTGGTAGAGTATACACCGTTCATCCTAACAACGCTGAGTGTTTCTATTTGCGATTATTATTACATACTGTGCGAGGACCAACCTCATTTATAGATTTGAGAAAAGTAGACGATGTTGTTTATCCCAGTTATCATGCAGCTTGCCAAGCGCGTCATTTGCTTGAAAATGATCAGCATTGGGATGACGCTTTAGCAGAATCCTGTGTTAGTGATAATCCAAGACGGTTACGTCATTTATTTGTAACATTACTTACATTTTGTAATTTGTCAGATGCTGTACAATTATGGGAAAAATATAAAGACAAATTTTCAGAAGACTTTCTTAGAAATATATCTAACAATGATGAAGGCACAACTAATGATAATTTCCGTGATCTTGCCATAAATCAGTGCTTATTAGCTCTTCAGGATGAGTTAACAGCAGTTGGCGGTAAATCACTATGTGAATATGGTTTGCCAACACCAACCTCAGTCGGAGAGGTAACTAATAGGGAATATTCCGCAGAGATTGGTTACAACTTAATGGAACTGCCGACAACATTAGAAAACGGTGTCCCAATGATGACTGCAGAACAACGTTCAGTTTATGACCGCGTGTGCGGAAGTGTTCAAAATAATTTGGGAACAATATGGTTTTTAGATGCACCTGGAGGAACTGGGAAAACCTTTTTGACTAAATTAATATTGGCTTATGTTCGAAATCAGCGTAAAATAGCTCTTGCCGTAGCTTCATCTGGGATAGCTGCAACATTGCTACCAGGAGGTAAAACGGCTCACACTATGTTCAAAATACCAATTGATTTAGATCGCACGGAAAGTCCAACCTGTAGTATTTCAAGAAATAGCGACAAAGCAAAGGTATTACGCGAGTGTAATTTAATCATATGGGATGAATGTACGATGGCCCATCGAAAAGCAGTAGAAGCGGTAGATAGAACTTTAAGGGATATAAGACAAAATGATCGACCAATGGGCGGTATCACGGTTTTATTTTGTGGTGATTTCCGACAAACCTTACCGGTAATACCACGGGGAACCCGAGCTGATGAGGTTAGGGCTTGCCTGAAAAGCTCTTATTTGTGGCGTGATATACAATCGGTGCATTTGACTATAAACATGCGAGTGAGAACTGGAGATAACCCGGATGATAGTCAATTTTCTGATTCATTATTAAAGATTGGTGAAGGTACCTATCCACAACTACACCAAGGAAAACTTATTCTGACGCCTGAATTATGTTGTATAGTGCAATCTCAACCACATCTTATATCGTCGGTTTACGGTGACGTAACAAATATATTAAATAGGGACAATTCCTGGCTATGCGAAAGATCTATTTTAACTCCTCGCAATGACCAGGCATCTGAGATTAATAACAAAATACTGTCGAATATACAGGGGGAAAGCAAAGTTTATAGATCAATAAATAGAATGGTCGATGAACAAGAAGCAACTAATTACCCGATAGAATTTTTAAATTCTTTAAATATGCCCGGACTTCCTTCTCACGAAATTTGTTTAAAAATTGGCATTCCGATTATTCTACTCCGAAATTTAAGACCACCACAACTTTGCAATGGAACTCGACTAAAAGTAACCCAGTTGCAACAAAATATAATCGAGGCTCAAATTTTAACAGGTTGCGGTGCAGGAGAAACCGTCTTTATCCCCAGAATACCCTTAATACCAAATAATTTTCCATTCCAATTTAAAAGGACGCAATTCCCAGTATCGGTGTGTTATGCAATGACAATAAATAAGGCTCAAGGGCAGACTTTTCATGTTGCCGGAGTAGATCTCGGTGTCAGTTGTTTCTCGCATGGTCAGTTATACGTTGCTCTTTCCCGTGTTAGCAGTTCTAGAAATCTTTATGTTCACGTGCCGGACGGGTCAACTTTCAATATAGTTTACCCGGAAGCTTTGCGCTAAAGTATTTTGGTTCTATAGGTCCTTAAGCCTCATGTGAACCTGATGTAAATAATATTACCAATACATTTTAAATTAATAATACACAAGGAGTTACACGCTGACGTAGTCGCGGGCACAGCTATCTATACTTTTCTGCCGGAAGTCACTATTCCACGCGGACGAAGTCGCGGGCAAAAGCTAGTTTATTAAATAAAAGTGTAAAAATATTATACACTTTATGTAGAAATTTAATGAAAAAGCATTTACTTTTATGCTCGTAAATGTTGAAAAGCTAGTAGCTAATTTGTTTAAAAGCATCCTTCTTAAACGGAAAAATGTTTGAGAGATAAGTATCAGTGGACAGGAATATAAAACTTCGAAGAAATCTGAATCAGTCATTTTATATCTTGAGACTGATAAAACTGTCGAATCTTCTAGTAAATTTGTTTTTTATAAACGGTCTTGAAAAATTAACTGATGTATCCACCTCAGTTTAAATTATAGCAAACTAGCTTACCGCCCGCGGCTTCGCCCGCTTTGTCTAAAACAGGGGTTCCCAACCTTTTTTTGTCTACTGCCCACTTTAAGAATAAATTATTTTTTAACGCCCCCCTTTTTAAACATACTTAAAAACCGCTAAGTACTTATAACTGATTATTGAAACGCAATTTTATAGTATTCGGACAGAGTATCTTTTATTGAAAATAAAACAAACATAATCAATTCTTATATAAAAACTAATGTGAAGGTTGAATCTGATGCTGTTCAATAAGTTTGTTGATATCAGGTTCCAATTTACTCAAAAACAGCCGCATGTCGCCACGTTCGGTAACACGCAAACGATTTCTCTTTTTAATAAGCAGCGTTGCCACAGCACTAAATCCACGTTCACACAAATATGACGATGGGAATGCTATCAAGAATCGTTGAACAATTGACCACAATCCAGGGTACAATTGCGGGATCGGTTTTTGTAGCCAAAATTCTTGATATCCATTTTTGAACTTGATTTTTGTTTCTTCGTTTGTTGTCAATTCTATAAGTTCTTCTTCCAGCTGAGGTGACATTGCTGTGTTGACATTTGAAATGGATCCAACACCCAGTCTGGTATTTCCAAGTTTAAAATGTCCTGGTATCGTTCGGTGAAGTCAATGTGGAGGTTTTCCAAATGTTGGCAGTAGGCAAACAAGTCGTCGTTACTGCAGAATACCGATAAATTCGGAAAATTGTGAAACTCACGTCTGCCCATATTCTTTTTGTGCAGAAGCAGTTTGGCTGCGAAAGCAGCAACGACATTTTTTGTTTTAATTAAATTTAGTTCATCGCCTTGCAGTTGGAGGTTCATGTCGTTGAACAATTTATACAGGTCTGTCATGTAAGCTATATCATTCTTTGATGTTATGAGCTTGTTGCGCAGTTCTGTATCTTTAGTTTCCAAGAACTCTATCACAGAGTCAAACAGGTTGTAAAATCGCATCAGACAATTGCCTCTTGACAGCCAACGAACTTCAGTATGAAGCAACAAACGGTTGAAATCTTCGTCATTAGTAGCACAAAGTTGATGAAATAATCTATCATTCAAAGAGCTGCTACGGATTTTATTGACTGCTTTGATGACATATTGCAGTGATTGAAATAGTCGTTCACTTAAGTTTCTAGCAACCAAATGTTGTCTATGAATAACGCAATGTATAGCAAGGACATCTGGAATTTTATTCTTTAAGTATGCTATGAAGCCTTTATGGCGCCCTGTCATAGCCGGAGCGCCATCCGTAGCAACTGATATAATATTTTTCAAAGGAATCTTTTTCTCTTCACAAAACTTTTCCAATGTATTGAATTTGGTTTCGCCTTTTGTATCTGTCTCCAAATTTCTGGCAAACAATAGTTCTTCACATATTTTCTCATCTTTAATAAACCTCCCGTAAGATAGCAACAACGCTTCATTAGTTGGTAAAGTGGACTCATCGAGCTGAATTGAGAATTGACTAGTCCTCAGATGATTGCACAATGATTCTTCAATGTTTTCAGCCATTTCATCAATTCGTCTTTGCACAGAATTATTACTCAAAGGAATTTTTCGGATAATATCTGCGGCCGGTTTATGAAGCACAGCAGTTATTACTTCCTTTATAGCTGGCAATATTAACTCTTCTCCGATGTTGTGTGGTTTGCCTTTTTTGAGCAATTAACAAAGAGATATTGTACGAAGCTCGAAGTCCGTCGTCATCTTGCTGAGCAGCCGCCGAAAATAGTTTTGATACACTTGGCTGAGTATTATGCTTCTTCTCTAGGTCTTGAAAATATGCTACATTCTTGTCTTTCTTATCTGGATGCATTTTATTCAAATTATCTTGCAGTCTTGAAGGCTTCATTACTTCGTTCGAAAATGTTTTTAGACATAGAAGACACAAAGGCGACGACGGGTTTGTGGGATTTTCAATAAATCCGAATTTAATATATTCCGCAGAGTATTGCCGTCTCTTCTTTTTTACTTCCGACATTGTTTTGTTTTGAGAAATACGTAAGTGTTGAAATCAAGTACTGCTTATCTATTATGCGCGAAACCGCAAATGAAAATAAAATAAATTTACGTCGTTTATATAGGATTGCATAAGCAGCACGCACCAACAGGAATAAGACAAACGTGCTTAAACTCGTTTATCTCATTCGACGCCCAATCGTACTCGACAAGCAAGAACAAGTATTATAGAACCAGCCGATTGATACAGGAATGTACAAATCGGATTATTTAACAAAAACTTGTTAAAACATGATTGTCCGCGGTCTATTATATCGAACCGAGTTTGAGCTATATCTTAATAATTAATATTAGTTGATGTTCACAAGATGTCGACTCTCGAAGTCGAGAGCTCAGTCGGCGTCTAAAAGTCTTCCTAGCTAGGTAGATGAAATTATAAATCGACCCCAAAGCCCTACACAACGCCCCCTTTTTTTTCTGGGTCTCTTACCGCCCCCCTTTAGGCCTGCAGCGCCCACAAGGGGGCGTTATCGCCCACGTTGGGAAAGACTGGTCTAAAACCTAATAAATTTTATACTAAAACCTTCCTCTTGAATCACTCTATCTATTTAAAAAAACGCATCAAAATTCGTTGCGTAGTTTTAAAGATGATAGATTATAAGAAGATAAAGGGACATAGGGACAGAAAAAACTACTTTGTTTTATACTATGTAGTGATATTTTGTTTACCGTAAATAGTTATCATATTAAGTGATGTAAATTATACCAAGTGATATGAGTTTTACAATTTTAAATCCTCACGTGCGTCGTTTAACTACGTTTAACGTTGCACATCAAGTACCGTCAATTAGGCTGTAAATGCGACGATTTTATTATAAAATCTAGTTAATATATTGCGTTGGATATTAAAGTATGTTTCCTAAACGAGTTTTAAATTTATAAGTGAGAAATGGATGATGAGTAGTTAGGAAGCCGTAGTAGATACTTTAAAAATGATTTACATCATGTTTTATGTTTATATTTTTTCGAATGTAATGTGTAGGTAATTATATATGTAGTATGTTCTATACACTGTATAAGTACACAATGTTAAAAATCCGATAGCGATAATTGATAATCTTTATTGGCAAGTAAGAATTTATTAGAAGGTATTTTATAAATGATTTCTCTAAGGCTTTTCTATATTGCATCGAAAAACGTCCCGATGAGGAGGATAACGTCAGAATGTCTTCTCATAAAATACTTTAACATGGCTTTAGAAGAGCCAAGGGACGCATCAGGCTCAAAGGAATTATGGGTACGAAAAATACAGCGCTGCTCCTGAAAAAGTATTAAAATTATTGAAAAAACGAACGTTAGAGAAGTTCTCTATATAATTAATCAAAATGTGATTTATTTCTACATTTGTAAATTACAAAGTAAATTAAGTCATTACGTGAGAATTTATTTCCGAATGCATAAATGTTGTCATTTATCTTTCTGTACGGATAAAAAAATCACTGCATTGCTGCTTGCACACGTTAATAATTGTAGACGCTAATAGATCCAATTAAGACGTACCTCCAGTGGTGCTCGTTACGTCAGTCATTGTATCGGATAGCTATCATTCTACTATAATCATTCCGTCTGCTTCCGCCGTTGATTAGAGCATGCGGTCCCCTCGTCTCAAACAGACAGTTTATAGCATGATTCGGAAACAGGAACACACATGAGTACGTTCACTTGAAACGACATGCGACGCTAATTTCACGCCAGACGGCTCGGCAACGGCCTTCCCCAAAGCTTTTACAGAACGCGAATCCACCCGCGCCAAAACGTTGTACATCGCTCCATTGACAACAATGTCATCGCGGATTATGTTCTGTACACAGCAATGCACTACGCTTTCCACGTAGTTTTAGATCCGCGGTATTCGCCACGAATTACTGCGATGCTGCATTTCCGGGCGTCAAAAGCGTAGCGCATAATTAAAGTTATCTGTTATTCGCATTTCTGATATTCGTCGATCGGCGTCCAATTATAGCATGAGCGATAAATGGATTGACTATTGACCCATACCCAGTATGAATTAACACAAATTATAAACATTTCATTTCATGGTATCACCATTTGTAAGCTTCATTTTATCAACCTTATAACTCGCATAAAAGTGATCTACTAAATTGATTTAAGTTTCAAGAACACGGTATTATTTCAACGAAATAAAAATTGCAATGATGAATAATTTATTAGCCTTTCATAGTAACGAACTTTTAAGCCGTTTTACTTTTTTGTAGAAAGTTTAAAGCGAGGAAGCATTAATAGCAGTGAGCAATTTTTATGAAAGAAAGTAGGTTAAAATTTTTAAAGCTGTTTCAAGCTTATTTTGCAGTTTAATAAAAACATCGTTAATGGATTTATGTTAGTAATGCCTAGTAAAAGCTCATGAGTCTTTTACATTTTTGCACAGGTAAAATATACTAAAAGCTATTTACCTAATAAATTATGCTGGTGTTTTGTTTCTGTACCTATTTATGTAGGTTAAATAGACAATAAAAATACATATCTAATTTATAAAATGCTATCCTTATCGCTTTGAAATTTAAAAAATGTTTACGGAAATTTTAATTTAAAATTCACTAAAGAATTAAATTCGTAAATACATTTATCATACGCGGTAACCATTATTACTTTTTGACACGTTAAATATTATAGTTTAAAAATATATTTAATTCGGTTGTACTAATTAATTGGGAATGGGAATTTATAATACGATAAGCTAATTGATGCAAGTTGTTCTACGCTCATATCAATTTAAGGGGCTTCTATTTAACTCGCTACGAAGCCGTATCAATTTGTAGAGCATGCGAGTATAAAACAATTACCCCAAATACATTCTATGAAGCATTATACGGAACGTGTTCTGAAACAGAGCCTAAGCTTCGCCTTAAAATTGTGCAAATAGTTTGCAGCCTCTGCCATTAGCATAAAATGAGCTCTATCCAGTTTGTTTATACAAACGCAGGCACCAGGCAGGTTTCAAACAATAATTATATGCACAAAACAAAGACACTTGCGCTAGTTAACAATTCTCGAATCACAAAGGCAGTGTTCATTATTTCCTGATTGCGGCTCAGTCAGCCGTGACAGAATTTGTCGTACTTTCAGCAGATATGTGGGTGACAGCCTGTAAAATTGGGATGCAACAAAAATTGTGTGTTGTCAACTGAAAATTGCATCACATACATGTGGTGGGCTTTCTGATGTGCATAAGTAATGTGTAGGTAAAGATGTAAGAAATAAATAACATTATTTAAAGTTTTTACATTGTAAGAAGTTGATATTATACAAGGTTAAAATAAAAAATTGCTCCTTCGTCTAGCGGTTAACCGCATCGTTCCGATTTACATAGCAATGTAACACCTGTACAAAAATACCTACGTACAAAAACACAGATTTGTGGAAACGACGAAAATGAGACTCGCTAAAATCTAATAAAACCAAGTAAGATGAGAGATGCTCAAGAGTGCACGGTGCCTAAGGAGGCTCTAAAACAATTTCGAGTCATACTAACGAGCTTTCACGTCTGCATTTCATATTAGCCGCGGTATAATGTTCTCTGTGTACGCCCATTTCGCATTAACGGTGTTGATCTTTGTTCTACTAGCTTGGAACTGCTTTAAGACTTCCGTAATTAATCCCTGAACTTGGAAACGGTGTAGGTATCATCAAGGAACTTTTAGCAACCAATGAATAATGGCAAGCAAAACAGGTATTAATTTAGCTTGATTAATTATGTTGAGAGTTGACTGAATTGACATCTGTTTATTGGAAATTCTCTGCCGGTCCCTTTATTGATTTCTGTAAGTATTTAAATTAAAATTAAAGAACAAAGAAATATAAATACTAAAGCTAAACTAAAATATTCATGTATTTTTCTTAATAACTAATAAGTAGCCATTTATTGTGTAATATAGATAAACGACGGGGTGACAGCAAGGATGAAGATAAACAGCTATATGAATATAGAGAGAATTTAAAACGCAGGCACGTAGGACCAGGAGCAATATGTCAAAAGCGAGAAAAAATTGTTGATATAATCGTATCTGTCTACAGAGAGCCACAAAGGAGTCTCCCCTGCTTTTGACGCCCAACCCACTAATATTTTACTCAACGGCCTATCACGCACCATAAATCAAACATTGTGGGCTGCTGTATTTAAAGCAGGGAAGCCATCTATTTATAGTACCTTCGTGATTCCGCAAAATTATCATTCTTTCTGACAGTCACGTTCGGTCCGTGATAAACGTGTTTCGCAAAGTCGCGCTTGCCGAATTATCAAATGAAGATGGATTGCGAGTTAAGGATAACACGAAATGTGTTTTTGTTCGTTTTTTTTTATACAGTTTATTAATTTTGAAGAGGGATTTGTAAACAGATATCAGGATGATATTATATTCTGTATGATATTATGTGGAATATGTTGCAAAATTGCATTAATAAAATATTTTGCTCCTCGCTATAACTGTACATGACATATTATTATTTAAATAACATTGTAATGTAATTTATTCAGGCCTAAACTGAACACCCCCTACTGTATATTTTACCATGACAGTCGAGATAAACAAAGTCCCAATGTTTTCCAGACCTTCAAAAGTCACGTATCTTTTATTCAATCCCGTTGCCGTAATCGGAATCAGTGAGTTTAGCAAATCAATTCGTTTCCATAGTTTGTCAGCTGTCTCGCCGTCAATATCCTGAATTATGCAGCGATCGAGACCGTTATCAGTCGCATCAGACACAGAGATCCGCATGCATAATAAAGTTCGCGTAATTTTCCGTTTCGCGTTACGGTTAAGTGCATGAGGTTTTTCATTGACACACTTTTTGGCGCTTGTAAGCGAGAACTGCATGAATCAACTTATTAACACTAGGTTGTGAATGCTGGACTCATTTCTCTTTCCTACTTATTTTTCAAACTATCTGCCGGCAAGTCAATAATCCATACTATAATAATTAATAATTAATAATTAATAATTAATAATTAATAATTAATAATTAATAATTAATAATTAATAATTAATAATAATATTATAAATGCGAAAGTAACTCTGTCTGTCTGTCTGTTACTCAATCACACCTGAACTACTGAACCAATTTGCATGAAATTTGGTATAGATATATGTATTTTGATACCCGAGAAAGGACATAGGATAGGTTTTATCCCGGAAATCCTACGGGAACGGGTTTTTCTCTGAAAACGCGGGCGAAGCCGCGAGCGGAAAGCTAGTGAGATATAAATAAGGTAGCTTATTTCTGGTGAAATAATTATTTAGTTAAATAGTTTCTAAGTATTATCCACTAAAAAGAACAATAAATTCAATCTTCATTATATTATTATACAGATAGAGTGTACACTATTTATTCAACTTGTCTACTAAACTTATTACCCTTTTAAGGCAAAAGCATACCATGAAATGTTTTCACATTCTCTTAAATTATAAGATGCTTAAAGCTACGGTGGTAGAACAAACAAATGGATTAGTAAGAGTAATTTATTCTGTTCATCAAGCTAAAATTGAATTCGTCTATGAAATAGAGTTTATAATAATTTTATCTTTCTATTGGTTCTGTATAACAAGTTTATAAGCCTGAGCTAATTTTATTAAGCTTCAAAAGTTTGGAATTGCAAGCTTTTGTTATTTTAATTCAACTGTGGTATACATTTTTATAGTTTTAACAAGTAAACTTATGAAAACAATCACAAATTAAATATAAATAATGCGTGATCTATATGTAGGAATTAGTATAAGTACCTACATTTAGTAACTGAATTCTTTGAATTGAAATTAAATTTCACACACATATATTCTATTTTGTTATCATATTATATGCTTGGTATAAAATCCTCAAACTTTCAATTACAAAATTAATGTAACACTTACACACCAGCAATCAGGTTCATCATTTAGTATTAATATAACACATAAACAACTCTACCTAGAAATTACAAAATTGCTTTCAATAAACGCGCTATCAAGCAACTTTTACTTGAATCATCATAAAATGAAATTTTAATCTGGTTTTCCTTATTTCGTGGAACTGGAACCGAAATAAACATAAAGAAATTTGTAGTGTTTGTGTTACATGGAGGTTAATGACCCGACTGACGGGATGTTTTTTTAAATGACTTTTTACGACGTTCTCGAGGATGCTGCAAGACACCTGACGGTGAAGAGGAATGTAATTAAGGGACACCTGAGCTTGGAATTGCGTTGTCCCTTAATTCTTAATAAATGTAATTCATAATCGGTTGCAAAATCCTAGCTGGAACTATTTACGAAACGCAAACGAATAACTAAAGAAAATATATTTTAAGCGCCTCTTTTTTTACAATCATAAAATCTAGTTGCTGTAGAGTGTAGTTAGTAACTATAAAATCTCTTAAAGATTTACGAGTTGTTGTAGTTAAGATATTTATTTCATAACCACTAATTACTCATTACATTACCGAATTGAGTCAGATCTAAGATTTATCTCTTCCCTTATTAAATGGAGGCCAGATGTGTGTTGAATGTCGAGACTCGAGATCACGTGAGAAAATAAGGAATACGTACTGGGGTAGATAACAGTACTTAATGGCTCGAACATACTAATGATTTTTGCAGCTGACAAGAAATTCTGCTTCGAGTAAATCTTTTTCGTCTATTACTCAGTCGCTGATTCGTTGCAACTTATGAATGCTTTATTCATATTGTATGTACTTACCTATTTTTTATTGTATGTAATTATATTGTGTGTTAATAAGTACTACAGATTAGAGGCCAAAGGTTCACACAATTGGGTTAACAAAAAAAGTTGTCTTTTATTTTATTTAAATTGGCCTATAGATTTAAAAATATTATGCGAAAATTTTTAGTGTGCACATTGAGTTTTTGAATTGAATTTTAAAAAACGTCGGAACTGGAGCACCAACTTTTGGAAAAAGTTCATTATTTTTTAACGTCCAGCGAAATAAAAATGTAAAAAGTTTAACGTTCTCTCTTGTCCTGTCCTGTCCCCAATTCTGCAGGTAGATATCACTTGACCGAGATTTAATATAGATTGTTCTCGTGAATTGTGTCTTTTATCTTTTAATATGCAATAGTTTTCAGAAATTATAATGGCCACTATCGTTGAATTAATATCACATGTAGAGAGTTTTAAAAATAATGAAAATATAATTGTTATATTTTTCTAATTTTTAACTTTTACCACATAAAATTAACTTAAATTTTATTTAAAATTTCATAAAATGTTGGGATACCATGGCATTAAGAAACCCCTATAACTTAGACTATTTGAAGTTTCTTTTGTGTCAACTCGCAGACTTACAGGCATTGTAAGCTGGAGAGCTCTACACATGTCGTGGCACTCGACGTCGCCTACGCAGCTTATAGCGATTCTATTCTTCTTACCACGTGGTGGCGTTGTTTTGTTTGTACAGCCGTGACATAACAATAGTCCAGTCAGATTGTATTCAATATTATGCATGTCTAGGTAGTGACTAGTGAGAGATAGTTTGCATTATATTGTTCTGAACATTACACTAGGTCTGAAGTTCTTAGGAATGTCTATAACACTGTTGTATTAACTACCATCGTAACGATTTTTTTTAACTTAATTATAATATTATTAGTAGGTAATACCACATATGTATAATAATATAAAAGTAGGTACTATGTACGTAACATTTATGTGAGCAAGTTAATAACATATGACCCATATTTTATATCTAATGTCCAATATTGTCGTCTCCACCAACATACTTCGCATGAAATCAAAGCAATAAAATATATTGTTCTGACTTCTAAATGCCTTTGTTTTTATACTATGGATATATTGTATTCTCGCGTAAACATCAAAAGTAATAAACGGAGACAAGAGGGAATATTTGCCTATGTAATAAACAGTCGCGCCGTCAAGGAAATCGAAACATTAACATCCTTACTCCATCTCTCTGCAAATGAAAAGACAATATTTTATTAGCCGGGAATTTTATTGAATTTTATTGCATTTTTCAAGAGCCCTTTAGAGTTGTATTAATAATTTATAGCCGAGTGATTCATACTGGGAATGGCAGGATATTATTTAAGTGCTAAAATTTCTTGAATTGAACTATGACACAGATTATAAAGTACGTTATGTACCTTAAAACCTGCATAAATGTTCTTCCAAATCTATCTAGTTCTAACTATCGGGTTTATTATCAGATCGTCTAAAAGTTGTTTAATAAAATATACCATAAACACACTTAAACAGTAATAGTAGTAGACGGTTTGGCGCCATATCGGTCAGCTATTTGCAAGAATTAATGTAGTGTAACCTAGTTCTGTATAGGTACTTACCCACGGGCCACGACTTGCATGATGCGATTAAGGTGTAGCATGTGATTATTTTCCCGCGACTTTTTTTGTATTTATAGCACAAAGACAAAACAAACATTTATACACTGAAAAGTTCTAAAGATTTATTGGAAATAATAGTAGTAACATACTTATATCGTATGAAACCGAAAAAGAATTCTTTTTACTTAAAATGTGAAGAAATAAGATATAAATAAATTAGTCCGGGATACATCGCCCATTTTTGCAAGTGATTACTATCAAGCTAATTTTTCGTGAGTAGCTTTATTTTGATGAGATGCCCAAAAATTTCATGTACGAAACTCTCGATTGTGGTAGCTACCAGAGGAAACAAGGATAAAATATTTTGATTTGATGGTTCTCAAATATTAATTACTAACTGAATGTTTTTTTTTTGTTCAATCTCAAGATAATTATCTAAATTATTCGAAAAAATATTTGTCCTACAAAATCTATGGTTTGATCAAAGAGTCCCCCTTTCCAATGTGTATCGATAACGAAGTCATCATAAATGATTACTAACCAGCTGATTTTTTTATTTTCACTTATTTAATACTTATATAATTCAACAGACATATTGTCCTACAAATTGCGTATAGACCGGACTCTCAGTGGAGTTTCGTTTGCAAAAATCGCGGACCTAAATCTGACTTCTGATATATATTGTATAGATCCCAGACATCCTATAGACAGATGTTGCCAACCAGTTTTGTGGTCCCCCTGCCCGCACCCCGGTAATTAAATATGGCATACAAAGAAAAAAATAAAAATTTCCAAAACATGCCGTGTGGGGTATCAAATGAAAGAGCTTATTGAGTAGATCACGAATATATAGCATACTATATACATTTCTTACACTTTCTCTAAGATTTTTTAGAAAATTTACGAAAATGGTCCATTTTTGAGTTAACTTTAAACCACTATAGATTGAAAACTCATGAATATATTTTTTAAATTATTATTTTAAATAATTAACAATAGTCCATTGTTTACGATTCAATATTTCGTACAGTGAAATAGTTGCATGGGGGAGTGGGGGGAGCATTCAAAGATGGCGAGTATATTTTCAAGTTCATATAGTATATAGTTATTTTCATCAAATCCACCACATAGCTCACTTATATTATATTACGAACTATTGAATCATAAACAATGGACTATTGTTAATTATTTAAAATAATAATTTAAAAAATATATTCATGAGTTTTCAATCTATAGTGGTTTAAAGTTAACTCAAAAATGGACCATTTTCGTAAATTTTCTAAAAAATCTTAGAGAAAGTGTAAGAAATGTATATAGTATGCTATATATTCGTGATCTACTCAATAAGCTCTTTCATTTGATACCCCACACGGCATGTTTTGGAAATTTTTATTTTTTTCTTTGTATGCCATATTTAATTACCGGGGTGCGGGCAGGGGGACCACAAAACTGGTTGGCAACATCTGTCTATAGGATGTCTGGGATCTATACAATATATATCAGAAGTCAGATTTAGGTCCGCGATTTTTGCAAACGAACATCTCCTTGGAGCCTGCTCTAGTAATAAATATTTGAGAACCGTCAAATCAAAAATTTTTATCCTTGTTACCTCTGTAAGCTACCACAATCGAGAGTTTCGTACATGAAATTATTGGGCATCTCATCAAAATAAAGCTACTCACGAAAAATTAGCTTGATAGTAATCACTTGCAAAAATGGGCGATGTATCCCGGACTAAATGATTTTATGATGTCTGATGTTAATGGATATCGTGAAGCAACATTCAAGACCTACATAATATTATGATGTTTCTACCTAATTTAATTTTGCTTTTATTCTGTTTGCTTGTTACTTCAGAATTCGTTTATTACTTATCATTATGATTTTGGAACAAACAATGTGATAAAATTGCGTATGTACGTAATATTGTATCTATGAAATTAATAAAATATTTAGTAAGTAAAATAACAAAATAAATTATTATTAAACATTCTTCAGTTGCTTTGGGTCGTTTTTATATCACTACATCATCACTACATAGTATAAAACAAAGTCGCTTTCTCTGTCCCTATGTCCCTATATCCCTATGTCCCTTTGTACGCCTAATTCTTTGAAACTACGCAACGGATTTTGATGCGTTTTTTTTTAATAGATAGAGTGATTCAAGAGGAAGGTTTATATGTATAATAACATCCATTAAATAGTGGAGAAGTACTGTTATTTTTGAGGTTTCTAATGTGATGTCGTAAAAAATTACATTTTTTCCGCTTACATTGCAAACGCAGGCTGAACCCTACGAGTTTTATCAAAATAATGTACTAAGTATTATACACATTGAAAAGGTCTACAGAAAAGTCCGCGATGGTATATGTCTATCTCTTATGGATAACCCACAATAACTTTTTTTTGTCATTTACTTTTTACGGCAAATAATGGCTAATTTTCGATGCGATTTTAACCAATACAGCATTAATCCTTAACCAATTAAATACCTTGAATACATTGTTCATTTAATATAGATCTATATGGCCCTTTACACCGTATGATTTAAGTGAATATTTTTGAAGATATTACAGATTTAAAAATTGCGGGACGTAGCGTTTGCGGCGCTACCGGCCGGCCGCCCGACTATATTATATTTTATACCCGTGCGAAGCCGGAGCGGGCCGCTATGTTTTTATATACAACGTTCACAGTTTTACTGTAGTGTATTTAGTATCAGCATTGCACCCGTGCGAAGCCGGGGCGGGTCGCTAGTTTTGTATAATTTCATAATCCTTTATGTGTACCTAAAGCAAGTTTTTGATTTAGATGTGATTCAGATATTATGTAGTCGCTACATTGTTCATAGAGTGGCTCTACACAATTTGATAACTTGTGTGTTTGAAAAAAATCTCGAATTAAAAACCAGGAACCAGGTTAAAGATAAGATAAAAATACCTAGATGAGAACCGACATTGTGTAATGGTTTTATAAATATAGCTTATTTACAAGGGAAGTTTGAATAAAGCAACGTCAGATTTCTATATTTCAATTGAAAAATCGCAGTAATTGAAGCTTAACTGAAACAAATCACTGCCGGCCACGTGAGCTGCGGCGTGGCCATAAATCCAAATTGACACTAACTGGCTTATGTTGATCTGCCATTTGGGGTACCACTTATGTTCAAATGTTGCGATAAATAATTTGCAATTGTGCCAATTTAATTGTAAGATTTATTGAACGAGATTTAATTGTACGTGTCGTGTCCTTATGTGTTCCTAATTTACTTGTTATATTCATAAATTCAATTTAATAGTCTTGTTTGTCGCTACCCGTACAAGCTTTAGCCTATAATTTGATAAACAAGGCTAAAGGTTCGGAAGTTTTTGCACGACGGAGCAACAAATGTTGGCACATCTACACATACAAACTACCTATAGCTTTATTCGTAGGTTTTATTGTAATTGAAATTTAAGTTTAAATTCAGAATAAAAGCGCATTGTTATCTCCAAATGATCTTTAAGTTCCAAAATTGATATTAGGTTGACCTTCTATCATATATTTAACCTTGTAATCATACATAAAGAGCGCATACAATCGAATCTCTATAACTATCTCCATCGTTGCAAAATCGACAACATCCGCATTGCTTCCACCAGACCCCCACGTCCTCTCATCATGGTTAGTTGCCCCTTACCATTATTATAATGGCTGTGTTATTAAAATATTATATTTAGCTGCATAGAGCATTGTATAATACCATGTAACTATTTCTAGTTCATACTATGAAGTACAATGAAATTTCCTTACAATTTAAAGAGGAAATATATACCTACTTTTTATGGTGAATAAGTTGTGTCTTGTTCCAGTTATACTTGACGCCCACCACTATCCAAATAGGAGCATAAACTACGGATGTGTTGCAATCCTAAAATAGTATGAGGAATAAGAATTGGATGTGCCGCAGAATAGTATCGTTTTGAGTTGCTGGATTCTCACCTGGACATTTGGGTCTCTCAACTAACTGGCTATGCAAAATAATATGCTGATTATTATTATCATTCAGTCAGTATGTCTAATCATTGTCAGTAATATTTTATATTTCTGTAGCTTAAATTCCTGAATTGATCCAGCAGACTTTGGGTATTGTTTTACATCAAAGAATGATAAATGATTGATGTGTTAATAAAGGAATAGATTGCAGCGTTTAGAACGCATGCATAACACAAATAATGTCTTTATAATGTTATTTGTGGTTCAATTTCGCTAGAGAGGTTATGTCCGGTCTCGCCGTCGTGTTTGCAATAATGGCAGTAGAAAATTGCTGCAGTGGTATCATCTAATTTGATGATCCCCTGTTCCTATCAAGAACAATTCAGTATGGAGAGCGCGGTTGTAGCGGACTGCGCAACATCACTCATAATAGTTGTTTAAACATAATCTGTTTGAAATAATGCCAGTTTAGTAAGTGCTTAAGTGTTATAATGAAGATTACGGAGTCGGTGCCTAGTGGAAATGAGGTGGATGTTGTTAGAAGGTACTCTTTTATACGTACATTTTTATATAATAGGTATACCTTATCTATGCTTTTTCTGGATTTAAAGGTAGTGGATGTTAACAAAGATTATAATTTTTTTATGAAAAGAATATTGATTGATCTTTTCTTAGTATGGTTTATGGATAGTATTTTATTAAAATAAATAATTACCAAATGTGGCAGTAAATCTCGACATGAAGTGGAACCCCTTGCAGTGCGGTGTAAGGATTTGATTTAAAAGCGATACCATGTTCCTGTTAAGTTCACTTTGAATTAACATTAAGAATGAACAAGGTGTACGGAAAGCATAGAAGTGAAACCATTGACTCCTGTCCCTCGCCCTACTTCCGGACGTATCAATGTTATAAACACGGCTCGTCCTTAAAGCCAGGTCATCGACCGCTTACGTGAAGAATGCCTGTTAACAAGGGTGGCATGCAATTAAATTTAAAATGCATCGAAATGCGGACACTGCACGCAACCTGACACCAAATTAGAAGGCGACACGGTCTATTTTGTTCGCCATAACAGATGTTCGGCAATGTGTCGTTTATATTCGAGATTCATAGCCTATTTTGTTGGGTAAATTTTAAATGTCTCTTAAGTAGGGTCGGGCATAAGCGTAAAGCGACGTAATCGGAAAGGGTACATTTTTAAACCGGAGCTTTTATAGATGAGCTTAATATGGATCTTAAAAATCATAATGTTGGCAATTGTAGATATGTATCAGGTAGTAATAATACTTAGTCCATTATGTTTTTGACTTATATATTAATAAATAGTTAAAATAGGCAAGACATTAAGAAAGAGAGTATGTTTTTTTATTTTATTATTCTTCGAAAGGATATATTTTAGACGATAGGAAATTAACTAACATTACTATATTTGGAAAATGAAATACTGATTCTGTCAAATTGCCTATTCAATAAATTTTATAATTTACTCCCTCCAATTCCTGTATAACTCAAAGACCCGAACAATAAATATTTGAACAAAGGGAATCAAAATTAAATTACTTACGAAGATCGGAAAAACGATCAAAATGTGATTTACTCTCGCTTTTAGCTGAACCAGTCTGAGTAAAATCGCACTCAATCCCTTTCAGAATTTTTTCCCTAGCGCTGAAACGTTCAAGTACAATAACTACGTTGAACGTAAAAAGCCAGTTACTACAGACGCCCATTGATCACCAGGCGGGCGGCCGGCGAGCTCTAACGAAAGGGAACGCTACGAAACCTACGCTTATTTTAACTAACCATGCAACGAACTAAGCAAAAGCTCCACTCCTCCAAACCCAACCTAGCAGCATACGCAATAAAGTCCAATTTGAAACACGTCACCAACGCAGTTCAGCTTTTACTTTCGAGACGACATTCTATAATACCAAATGTATATTATCTAGTATGTATCCAGTAGTATTTGTTACGGGGTACAAAGATTAGTAAGGTTTTAGATAGCGTCAGCTTTTCGTGCGAGCGGATTTATTTGTTCGCATTAAAAGCTTTCACAAAGCGCGATGAAAAACTCATGTATAACGAACTTTTATACTTTAAAACCATGCTAAATGACGATTTATGTGAAGTTGCTTTTAAAATCCTCAATATGCTTCACGTTTTTTAACTGTAAAAGAAGTAATGAATTGTCATATTACCTTTTAAAAAAGTGTCCTTAATTACCTATTTGCAGTTTATCAGAACATACGGCTGAACTATTTTTAAAACAATGTTTTTCTACGGTATAAAAGGTCTCAGTGATTCTTGTAAAATATGTATAACTCTATTAAGGGCAACTGGAATATTGTATTTGACATGACTGAGGTGACGAGGGTAACACAAATCTCTCTTGATATGATTATTTCACTACCATGTTAGGGATAAGAAAATAATCCGTTTTATTTATGAACTAAATACATAAGCTTAACCATATAGCAGACTTGGCGTCTCCAGAGCGTCGCGTCACAACACGTAACTCTTCCCATTTGTCAAGATTACATTTCGGAAATAAACCAAGCCTGAAAAACAAAGCGGTGTTGAATAAATGATTATTATATTACGTTCATAGTTCGAAAACGTTAACAAAAACAACAACTTTAATATATATGTAGTTGTATCAACTTTTTAAAATAGCTTAGTGATAGAATTTCAAATTAGCCAAGTTTAGATTTACAGTCGCACATATGTTTAAAAACCAATGAAAGGAAATATTCGTTAAGTGAGTCATAATTAATAATTTCACTTTGAGTTAATTCTTGTATACGATCCATTTAGCGTAACATAAAATATATCCTAGAGTCGATCTATTGGCTTAGCTCAATATTATTGCAACTGGGATGCGATTGCTTGAGATTCATAAATTCTACTCCTCAGTCCATGCACGAAAAATAAAATTTATAAAGTTGAAATTGATATTTTTGGTTTTATGGCATTCAAATGCTTTATAAATATAAATTTATAAAGAATAGAAAAAATTCGATCACGAGGCGGGACTCGAACCCGCATCCTTTCGCGCTTCCTTTCCTTATCCTTTTTTATAAATTTATATTTATAAAGCATTTGAATGCCATAAAACCAAAAATATCAATTTCAACAAAAAAGGTCGTGTTCCATCGTCACAATATTGTATTCACTGAAAAGTGTTTCATATTGGTTGAGATGGTTGTAAATCATCTCAATAGATGGCGCGCGGTGTGTCCCTAAGACACATAAAACTGAAAGAATAGAATAAATTCGATTGCTCTGGCGGGTGACGAGTGGCTGGTCAGGCATCCGCCCCGGAATGGCGCGAAAGGATGCGGGTTCGAGTCCCGCCTCGTGATCGAATTTTTTCTATTCTTTATAAATTTATATTTATAAAGTTACTTGCCGTTTCGTACGTATTGCTTTCATAAATCGATTTTACATGACATTTTCAGTATAGACGCTTTGTTATGTGTTTGGTTTGAAAGATTTGTGAAAGTTGAATTTTCAACGTATGCAATGCATTTTTTTTGAAAATACAAATCTGTGGTGTTTGGTATATACCTCGTAAGTGCAAAAATGGCCATTTTTTGTTTTCTGTTCATCTATACTGATAAAAACGTCCTCTTTCGTTTGGTCTAGATGTCACATAAGCCTACTGATAGTAGAAATACCTTAAATAGGTTGTATCAAAACCCCTTAAGTACAAAAAAAAAAATATTTTTTTTGATTCTTTGATTCTTTGTCTCTTCAAATTCATTCTTTCGTGTCAGATTAGAATAGATTTAGAAAAATCGGAACATAAGGCAACATTTCACTATGAAACTAAAAGATAAAAGCTGTTTGTTTACATATTCCAAATTTAACTGCATCTGTAGCCTTTTATAAAAGAAACTTTGGACTTTTAATTTAAAAATCTGCAAAGTTACTACTAAACGAACATTCCATTATGTTATGTATGAAGGAATAGCTCAAAGAGGTGCGGATGAAATCGCATCATGCTTATGGCATTTTATTAACGGTTTGGCAGAAGAAGTAGAGTAGCTTATTTTATATTCAGTGTTGTCAAGGTCAAAAAATTCAAAAAAGAAACAGCACCATCTCCGTTCCCTGAGATAAATGAAAATGACCAGCAATCGCCATGATGTAAAATTAATGAATGAATCTGACATCTTTCCATTTTCGAAACTATTGACTGCCTACTCATTTTATCAAAAGAAATACTGCAACCATAACTGCAACAAATAAAACTACATTTGGTTAGAACTGTATTTTCTTGTTGATGTATGAAAAGTCTAATGACGTAGATTTTAAATACTCTTTGAGTGAAAATGAAGAGTTTCTGTATTTCTGGTTTAAGAGAACTGAGAAAAGAGAGAAGTCTCCGAAGTGGCTTTGCCATTGGCCTTTAATGAGCGTATCAATATCGATGCTCTGAAATTCAAAGATCTCTTAGATCTCCTGCCAATAAGTGATCCAATTTATGATGATTATTTCAAATCATTGTCTCATGGTCCGACTAGAAACAATCTTATGACTTTCAGTGACAGTGATGACGACTATGAATGAATGTTGTAGTGGTACGTTTTACAAACAAATTTTATTTGACTTGATCCAGCTCGTAACTATTTGCAGGGTAAGGGCATCTTCTCACAAGGAGAAGGAATGAGCAGTAAACACCAATAATTAATTAATAGTAATTCACTGCTGGTTGGTGATTTCAGACCAAAGTCCTGGTTGCCATCACGATGTTTTCCTGTTATTAGAAATGATGATGTTTTCTTGTTATAGAAGATGTATCTCTGGTTATTAGAGAATCAACTTATGTAGAGAGAGTATCAGAGAATTGCATATCGCACGAAAATCACAATATTTCCTGGCTTTTTTATGAGTACTTATTTGTGGCAAATCACACTCCTATTCGTTTTTGTTTTTATATATGGTTAAATCTATTTGTATGGAAGACGTTTCCCCATAGTATTTGTTTTTTAATGTCTGTTTATGTCTCCATCGAAAAAAAAAAGAAAAATCCTTTCCATTAAGGTAAAAATAGGAATAAATACTAATTAAGAGTACAAATAAATATGCTCTAATCCACTTAAGTACACACGTTTTAGACATTTTCACATTTTTTTCTTTTGGTACAAACATGTTAAGTAACAATTACTCTTGAACTAGAATATTTTTTTTTATTTTTTTTGTAAGTGTTCAAAACTTGAACATAATAAACATTTAAATATCATAAATTTGTTTTACTCAAGAGTTTATTCCGATCTGTAGCAACAGGGTAGCAACCGTGAAAACTTTCAAACGCTCATACTCAAAAATCACCATTTTGCACTTAAGTGGTACGTACCAAATACCACAGAAATTTAAATTATTAAAGATCTCCATTTGTTCCTAAATTGGGCATTGTGGTGAATAAAATAATGAAGAGATTATCCATCACCATGGAGAGTGAAGCTTAATATTTTAATATTGCATACAAAAAAAAAACAAAGTTCGTTCTTTATAAAGGAAAATCCTCCTTTCCTTGCCATAATTCTCTGTCAAGTGGGGTACCAGCTGCCAAGTAAAAAACGTGGCAGTGCCTTGTAATATCCTTCACGTTTAAAATTAAAGACCCTTGTATTGAGAACATGCCGTCGTAGTATATTCAATTTAAATTATTTAGTACCTGTACATTGTCACTGAATATTTTATCAATAATCGTGTTTTGACAGACGTCGTTAACAGGCCCTGTGGGTAAAATCAATACATCATGATTTTCAATTAGGTACCACCGTAAAATAGACAAAGGAAATTACAGCTAAAATGAAATAACAATATACAATTACATATTATGAATAAATTAATGTAATCGTACATAATCGAGGAACAAAAAGTATCAAAGCCTAGTCCTACAATAAACCGTTAACTATTGTTTTATTACCGTCATTATCGAATTTATTCATTATTGAAACTACTAAATGCCAGCGGATGATGTAGACAGGTTAATAATGTTAATAATCACTACGGTACCGTTTAGTTGATTAAAATAAACGTAGCATGTAATCCAGGTAAACCATTTACGCGGGAACGGGAACGGAAATCAGACGCCGCCATATTGGATACGGAAATGGTATTCACGTCGCTTGACGATCTTCTGTATCGATTTAGTATTGGCATGCAGTTATATGTGTTTTTATAGTTATGGTTTGTAGAGAAGAAAAAAAATGTTTTATGTTAAATTCAATTTCCTACACCGAATATTTCTCTGATAATTTTGTTATTTCTTGGATAGTTATAAATTATCTATAATATTCGCGCAATAACAGCAGGATATTGAGCAGAAATATTCGAAATTAAAATTATAAACACGGTTTTAATCAACTTTAGGTAATTTTCATTGCATATTCAAAACAAATTCAAAATGTCGACTAAAAAAAAATGTTCAATTATTCACTTTAAATACGCAATTAAACATTATCAAACACAATATTATGTACATTAAGTTGTTAAAATATCAAACACATAAAAAATATGAATGCTATAAACCCAGTACATATACGAATAAATTTAAAAACATATTTTAAAATGTTCACTTTTACCTACGTAGGGTCTGCTGAATTAACGAACGCTAATGAAGCACGACCGTATTTATTTCACCAACCACAGACCCTCAATTTCGTCTAGTTAGTTAAAAAATATAAAAGTCAGTACAACTTTTACTATTTTATCTGTACTTCCATTTGACGAAAGTAAAATTTCGATTGGCTGCAATCTTAGAGTATATATACTATCTATAGAGTGAGAATAACCAAGTGGGAACAGTAGGCACAGGTGGGAACAACACGACGTTCCCGCCGCGAGCGCTCGTAGTCGTGGTTGAGTGCTGTCGAAGTGCGTTGCTCTGGAATTTTTTTCATATTTACGAATAAACATGGTGAAATGTGCAGTTCTATCTTGCAAAAACGATACTAGAAAATACAAAAAATTGAAATCCAGTATCACATTTCATCAGTAAGTCGATTGTTATACTTATTTTTATGAAAATAAATTTAGCATCGCGGGGGTGAAGGGGAGGTGGGAGGTGGACACGCGCAGGCTCGCTCTCGCGCCTCACTGCCGCCACGTGATCGTAGTGATGTGACCTGACCAACGCTGTACTCGATATAAAGTTTACTAGAAGAACTATTTTTAACAAATTATTTATTTAACTTTAAAATTAAAACTCTTTTAAAAATGTATTATAAATAAATTTGTGGTGTGTTTTGTATGATACACTTTCTAATACATATTATGAATGCGAATGTATTACTTATAGTGTAAATGAAAAGTATGTAATGTTACGATATATTTTCTGAACCGCTAAATTGATTTTGAAGATTTTGATAGTAGAATGGATAAAATTAAATAAAAAAAAAAGACGGGTTGCACTCCGGGAGTGCCGGCAGAAGTGAAAACTTGATTATTAACGTTCAGCATGTTTGATATTTTGGAATGGTATCCGTCTTACGCATGGAATATAAGGGCTAAAAAAAAAAAAGTCCGTCTTACGCTTTTTCGATCAGGCCACGTGTCCTGACGCGAGTTTAAGATTTTATACCCAACGCCGCTAAAGAAGTTTTCACTTCAAAAATATTAATATTATTTATTATATTATTATTTTAAATTATTCATTATTTCTTATTTTTATTTAACATTTTTAAAACAGTATTATTATTTTAAAGTGAAACTTTTATTACATCGTCTCAAACTTTTTGGTCTGTGTAGCGCATGTCGCGTGACGGTCGAACCGTACGATAATTATTATCGTACAAATACGATAATTTTGTGCCTAAGTTTCACTTTTACCGTGGTTTCATAAAACCACACAACATTTTTTTTATTTATTATTAAAGAAATAGCACTAAACCCGATCTTTTATTTTATTAACTTTATTATTTAAAAAGTACTCACGTTTTTCTGATATTCCAATTAAACATATTTTTTTAAAAGTACTTATAATTAATACAAGAAATATTCAAATGGAATAAAAAAACTTTATTCAGTTGGTAAACAAATTTAAAATTACATATTTATACTTTATTCATGTGTTTATTCATATATTTTTCCTTTAACAATAACCTTTAAACCTAAACCTAACCTTAACCTTTAACCTTTAAAAAAAACAATAAAGAAAAAGGAGAAAAAAATGGCGGGAATCGTAGATTTTACAAATTTTGAAAAAAAAGAACAATGTAACTATGTTTGTGGTTTTTGTGTTTATTAAGAGAATTACCTTCAAATATAACGCTATAGGTATATAAGGAAAGTAGGTATACATGATGTTATAACTGACAACAGGATTTCAACATGTTTGTGTATGTATTAATAATTAATTATTTACTACTAGCGACCCGCCCCGGCTTCGCACGGGTGCAATGGCGGCCGGCCGGTACCGCCGCAAACGCTACGTCCCGCAATTTTTAAATCTGTAATATCTTCGAAAATATTCACTTAAATCATACGGTGTAAAGGGCCATATAGATCTATATTAAATGAACAATGTATTCAAGGTATTTAATTCGTTAAGGATTAATGCTGTATTGGTTAAAATCGCTTCGAAAATTAACCATTATTTGTCGTAAAAAGTAAATGACAAAAAAAAGTTATTGTGGGTTATCCATAAGAGATAGACATATACCATCGCGGACTTTTCTGTAGATTCAATGTGTACAATACTTAGTACATTATTTTGATAAAACTCGTAGGGTTCAGCCTGCGTTTGCAATGTAAGCGGAAAAAATGTAATTTTTTACGACATCACATTAGAAACCTCAAAAATAACAGTACTTCTCCACTATTTAATGGATGTTATTATACATATAAACCTTCCTCTTGAATCACTCTATCTATTAAAAAAAACCGCATCAAAATCCGTTGCGTAGTTTCAAAGATTTAAGCGTACAAAGGGACATAGGGACATAGGGACATAGGGACATAGTGACAGAGAAAGCGACTTTGTTTTATACTATGTAGTGATGATAAATTATGGTAAAAGTTTCTAATTACAGCGGGCGATTCAAAACAATTTTGTTTAGATTATTTATTATAATTATTTTCATGAAACGCGAACTTTATAAAATATTTTTAGAGTGAAACAGGAACCTAATTAATCACGTTACTAGAGCGGAAAATTGTTCCATGGGTATAAGTACTTCTACCCGCGCATGCTTCTACTCAAAATGTTAGCAAATAGAATATTTTGACCTGGAAACTACGTTGTTTGCGGGTTAAGTGTTTGACAATTCACATTTACAGAAAATCTATATTGAAAGAACAGCATTGTGATGTGAATATAACTGTAAAATTTTATAGAATTTTGGATTGCCTAAATTGATGAATTAGAAACAGATGATTTAGATGTTATAAAATAGGTTGTAGTTTCATTTATTTTGTTTTATGTTTATTGTTTTAAGGAACCTTATGTCCTTTTATTATAAAGACCTTATTAGGAATTTTTAAAAACAATAGAGCATAGATTTAATTGTATTATCGTGACACCTAATACTTAATAGGCTAATACATACTTTGCAAAAACATTAAGCTCACTTAAATCAAGTTATGGAATCCTTTACAAAATGATAAGACAGAAAACAATGAATAATCACTTCCGATTAAGAAAGTTCAACGTTAAGCATAAGTCATTTTCTATTGTTCCTACATTCCATTCAAAATAGATTATAGCTAAGGCCGCATTCAAACAGGGCTCCCTGGCTCTATGCTTCATTTTTGATTTATGACTTGATATTTAACATCTTCATTTTGGAAATAATTATTTGGAAGATATATTTGCAGTGCCTTAAAATGCATTAAAAGATTTTATCTAAAACTGGCTGCTCATTGGGCCAGATTGAACTAGGACAAAAATTTAGTTGGTTAATCTAGGATCTAGATTACAAAAATCATAAATTTATTTAATCATCAGTTTTTGGATGGTAAAATTTTAATATTTGCAGCATTCATTTATCTTTTCAAGAGCTTTAATTGTGTTTGTATCGATATACAATATACAAGCTATCTTATAAATATTATTTTCGACATTCCTAATGTCTGTGTAGGGATTGTATTTCTACACAAATTATTTATTTTGAAAACGTTAGGTATTATTACAGGGTAGACCTATAGTTATTGCGGTAAAGTTTTAATATTTATGGTTTCCATGGCAATAAATATTTATTTATTGCTATCGAAACCTGCTTGATTGGAATGTGTTTATAAATGAAGATTTCATAATACAGGTAAAAAATAATAAAAATAAAATATCACATAACGCGTGTGACGCGATTATGGGCATATTTTTATGAAAATACCGTAAAGATTTACGTTGATATTACGTCGCAATTTTTTGTCAATATTAGCATATTATGTAAATTCGTTATCACGGCGAAACATATTTCATATGAAGCACCATCAATTACTAGCAGAAAAATGTTCGTATGAGAATAATTGAATTGTCAGCATAATAAAGCATGAGGAGGCATTTAAGTGGACCCCCTCCTCATACTTTATGGGGATTTCGGTATCCATTGAAACATATTGATCTGAGTAATGGAATTAAGATAAAGATTATTCAATTATTACTAAGAAAGGTTATTCAATTTATACTCCATTTGATGTTCCTTGCACGTAGTTTCTTGAATATATAGGCATTGGAATAGTTTTTCGTGTTAAAATAATAAATGACAAACTTCTTCCATACTCTGGTTATCGTATGATAGGTATAGATCGTTCTCTTTGAATATTTATTTTGCAACAAAAGTAACCAATGTTCAAAAGCATTTTGTTTGTATATAGAGTTTATAACATTATAAAAAATAATGTCCTGAAGTATATCAAAACTTACCCAATGTTGACTATAAATAATAAAGATTCTTTTCGGGAATAGCTTTTTGCCTTTGACGTTAGTGTTCGAAGATTCCAAAAGTTTATTTTATGTGAGAAGTATTTCTAATTACACGGATACCTGAACGTTTTAATGAGAATCTTTGGAAGTTTTAGTTTTAAGGGTGATCGATTTCACGCATTTGTTAGATGAGATATTGATGAACTTTAATTTTATACATCATTAAAAACCAAGCTGGAATACCGACTTGTAATAATTTGTTTACTTGTTATTGTGTATTTGTTTACTTCTACTCAGAATATAATAAAAGTGAGATTGCGAAGATTAAAAAAATAGGGCACCCAGATGATTCACTATATGATTAAAGTATAATACTCATACTTATACACTTACTTAAAATTAATTGACGTTTTTTGTTTGGGTTTGCGAATTAAAGTATTCCAAAATGATGCACATTGATTTAAACATTGGGGATCAGCTCTTTCATTCATTGTAGCACGTTATTAACTAACTCTAGACCACAATGCACCCTTGCAGCTGCTTCTCAATCCCCGCGAACAACATGTCTGGCGGGTCCCATGTCTCCCGGGGCACGTTCGGCGACTCCGAGATGTCTGGCAGCAGCGCGCCGCCGCTCCCGAGCCCGGCGTCCGCGGGGGCTGCGCTGGTGTCTCCGGAGACCCTGAGCAGGCATAGCAGCCCCCCGCCGATACCCGCGCACCCGTGCCAACCGGCCCCTTCGTGTTCCTCTCATCATGTACATATGGAGTCGCCGTTGAGGTTTGTTAACCAACACTATATTGAATGAATGAATGAAAAATTATTTATTGCCCACTAAATACAGGATTAGAAATATATCATAATGTATCTAGATATATGTATGTGATTGTATTTTCGTCTAGTTGTTTTAAATAGCACATGGTGTTATCGCGCTCCATCTTAGGCGTTATCGTGATAAAGCAATCCTATGGTCCGTAGAAAAAAATAACACATTAAATTAATATCAACTCACGTGGAATTATAATTTAAGTTACATTATTTATTTTATTTTACAACAATATACATAAAAACGTGAGAATATAATATTTTACATTCGCTGGCATTAATTGTAATATCATACCATAAATGGGTACTGGTATACCTGTAATATTATACACCTAAGTTTTGTCTACCGCTAAACTCTCGCGAACCAAAGGCGAAAACGTATCCGAAACTTGAACTTTAACAAATGTGGAAATACAGAAATTGCAGTTATTTTATTCCATCGGAAGTTAGATTAAATACCTTTGTTATGATTTTCTCTCGTTTTAACAGAGCATTTTGTACCTATTTAACAAGAGTTTATCCTATGCTTCTCATTCTATTGTGTTTAATTATTTTGTTAAATATTTAGTTTCTACAAAAGTATAATATAATTCGACTTACACTAAAATGTAGAGTCCGTTAAAATAAATACGAGTCGAAACGTAAATACGCTGCACTGCGGCTGACTTTAGTTGTATTGTATAGTGCACACTGTGGACTGAAGATGTGCAACTGTAGGATCTGCGGAAAACCATAACAAAGGACTATTACTTTGCATAAACTGCATTTGGCTTGCTTATTCTCTCTTGAAAGTTGAAACATACAACATTTTATCAAGAAATCACACCTACTACTAATAATTCAAATAATAATTATTATTTAACGTCCTATATACCTACGCATCGTAATTAATCGTAAAATGTCCCAGTCTCCCAATAAAGTGAAAATAATTTTTTGCTATCAGATAACTATGTAGCTATACAATATGCAAAGTACACGTGAAATAAAATCTTTGCTTTTCCCTCTAATAACAAGCAAAAAATTCGAAAGTATAATATTATAAAAATATTTTAAAGCTGTAGACAAAGGCGTTATACGATCATAAAGTAAGCAGTGCCAAACAAGTATTAGAATATGATACTCAATGAGATTAGTATCGAAATGTATCGGGTTTTCACAATATCCAGACAGGATGGAAAATGGCGGACTATAAATTACAGGAACGGTCTAGGTTTCATAACTATGCTATGTACGTGTTGCTATTTAAATGGATTCATAAATCGATGGTAAATTGTTGGCTTAATGGCTATGTTTTTTGCGTATGGTTTCTGATAAATCGAAATGAAGATATTCATATATATATTTATAATACTTGGAAAAGTCATGCTTAAAATGTTAAGTATAATATTATTATGGCACACCTCGGAGAGTTTTAACTTACATTTCTATAAACTACTAAATTACTACTGAGCCGTATGTACATCATGTTGGGTTAGCAGTCAATTAAATATTTTCGCGTATTTTTTTTAAATCAAATTACCTCCTAAAAATATACAAACCAGAATGAACAATAGAACAATTTTGTCTATGTAATACACAAATTTTATCAATTTAACAAGGGAAAAGTTTCCTTTGTGCTCAAATAGGTTTGTAACAAAACGGAAGTCCAATGCGGGCTCGTATTACGTACATAGTCACTTCGAAAAGCTAGATTCGTATTAAACTTTCATATGAATATATAAGTTTTGTTATTTATTTTACTATGTTATTTAGATTAAAAGCATTTTTTATTCAATGAAAAAAACCTCCCAAGGGACTGCATGCATTATTGTTAGTTATTCGTTTACATATCTATAATTTTATGAAATATCCGTCAACTAATAACTTTTCATATCCAATAGGAGCTTTAAAGGAACTTGCGAAATAAGCAAATTCTTAATAACCTTATGGATTTATATCTAATGAAAAATACAATCTAAAAGCGTCTTGAAACGACTTCAATACGGAATCATTATCGGAAAAGCAATTTTATATTTATGCTCAAGAAGTAAATTTCTTTGCTCCGTATCCAACGAAGTAAGTAAATTTAATTAAAAAATAGATTTCAATACATATCTTCGAAATCTCATTAAATTGTTCCATAAAAGGAAATATCTTTTATTTAACAGATAATATGAGGTGGAGATCTAAGGTAAAGGAATTAAGAAGGCGGTACTGCTAACAATGCTTCGCCTATTATGAGAGAGTAATAAAAGGGTAAATAAATTTCTTTCTCCTGTGGCACTTGAATGGAGTGCGGTTTCTGTATGAGATTTATAGGCTGAATGTCGTAAATTCAATGTAGGATTTAGTGAAGCAAGTGTGGTCGAGCTATTGGCATTAATTCGATGCGATTTTGTGCTCTTGGATTTAGTCGGCTTTAAATACGCTGAGTCGTTCTAGGAATATGATGGATAGCGGAGCATTTACAGTGGCATATATCTATCATCTGTTTAGAATGTTGTTTGTTAACTTTGGATGTTGGTTAAATAGTTGTAGTCCATTAGGTATACATTGTAACTAAATTTAAATAGTAAGAAAGTTGTGTTTTAGTGACATAATCCATGAAATTTTGTTCAAAAATTTTGAGTGCTGAATAGTGATTAGTCTAAAACTGAGAGCAAAGCTGCTTAAACTTGAAAATGAAAACTGTTTTATTGCAGTTTTTTTTAAGTAACAGAGGTCCTCTTGATTGTTTAGTTTATTTCATATTTGCCTCCATTGCTATCTTCTTTTTTTTTTCTGAATTGTGTATTATATTACTAAGAGTAACATGGTGGCAAATAAAACGCTTTCTATTTCTATTTCTATTTTATATAAAAAAACATTTAGCAGCGATTCAGAAAATCGTTGTACCTGGAGTCAGCAAGTAACTCTATATTTCATGTTTTTAAAAAATCTTTTGATTACCTTTTCTTATTATTACATACTCTCGATTTCTGTACAATAAAGACCCTACTTATTACTTCATAGGTTACCCAGTCCACCATCGCTAGGAACCTCATTGTCCCTTCAGCCCGTACTGTATGGCCATTCAGATGGAAGCTCGCCGCGACCACCGCTGCCGCCAGCACGACGACCCTCCAGGCCTAACACTGCTATCCCGAACATGCATATTATAAGCGCGTGAGTATGTTTATAAGATAATTTATAAAAAAAGGCAGCGTATTTTAAGATCCAGGCTTTTTATATGTTACGATAATGCAGAGACTAATGTAGAGAGTGGTAAAATTAAATAATTAATATGTGTGGTGTTAAATATAATAATAGCAAATATAAATCAAATCATATGTTCATGGATAAAAATCTTTCAATATTAATCCAGTCATTGATACAATAAACAATAATTAATTGTAAATTCGTGTCATTTTTATTACCGTTGGTAGAGCGCGCGTTCCATTTAATAGTTGCAAAATTAGGTAATTGAAAAAAATGTCTATGCTATTTATTCATAGAAGTCTCTGATACCTTTGAATAAACTTGAAAAAATATTGTACCTGCATCTTTTTCAAATACCTACATGATCAATACAGGATTTAGCGAAGTATGGTAAAGTGTAAATAATTTATTAGCAAATCCCCGGTCTGTACTTTTGACTAACTTTATTTTGGCTACTCGCCAGTAAAGTCGACTGCTGCTGTAAAGTTTTGTACATACAAGTTACAGATATTGATTAAAGTTTGAAATAAAAATGAGAAGCTGAATATAATTAAAACTTGTATTATTGATATTTGCTAGGAAGTTGTTGCTTGCACAATGCAATATGTATTTAATAAATTGTTTTTAAATAATAGAAATATTATAGAGGAAAAGCGATAAAAATCTTCGGCTTATTAAATATAGGTGATGCTCTCCCAGTTCTGGTGTATAATAGGTACTTACTAATACTTTATGTGACATTTCAAATTTACGTTTATCACAATACTGATCGTTAAATGTACCTTTAAAAATTAGCAAATTTACGTTTTTTTTATTACTTGCTGTCAGTCATGATTATTTTATGGAAACATAACAAATATCCTTTTCCCAGGATATATCGTTTAGTCGTTGGGTTGCTGACGCGGTGTCTTTGGGTCTTCAACTGAACCCTAATAAAACTTTATGCTCACTCAAACTGTTATCATATTAATATATGGATCTTCCTTTTATTGCGAATAATAAGATATGTGGCTACGAGAAATATTTTCGTATTATGTCGATTTTCAAGGGGAATTTTTGTATGTTGTCCAAGATGTAGAATAGTTGTGGCTTGTCATATAAAAGCTCGTTTTTATTTCATCTATTATATGCAATTAAGGACTCTATAATATTATTATTATATAAGAAATCTCTCTATAGGTAATATATAATAGAACTCTATAATATCTAATAGGACTTTATAATATATAAAAGCAAGAAAATGATCTCTTGGGTTAAGTTATTGTTAGTATTTTGCTTATCCGACGTACATTCAATTGTTTTATTTTATTGATGGTACCTACTTAATTTGTCTCTTCACCCACCCTCTTTCCATATATCATATATATATAATTATATGTAAATGTACAACCATGTTAACGAGACGTTTTCACATCCTCTCAACAGAACACGGTATTCACCGATTATGAAGAAAAGTAGGCACGTCATAACAAAAGAGAAATAAAGAATAAAAAACATCCACCCAACGCATATAGCACAATATGTAACTTTCAGTCACACTCCCCTTCTTAGGGTCAAGAGTGATATATAACCTTTG
This sequence comes from Colias behrii, assembly GCA_029959065.1. Classification (NCBI taxonomy): domain Eukaryota; kingdom Metazoa; phylum Arthropoda; class Insecta; order Lepidoptera; family Pieridae; genus Colias; species Colias behrii. Next base: position 5,008,999 of record JARWMC010000005.1, on the reverse strand, counting down.
TCAGAATTCAGATGTATTTTCTGAAATAATTTATTGTATTTGATTTCCTGTAGTACGTAAAGACGCTTGGCGTCATCTGTGAAGAACATGTTTTACACCTGTTTCATTTGGAGTTTGTTATTTATAGATGTTTTATTCCCCCATTTGGAAGTTATGAATCGAAATTAAAGTTTGATTAAAACTCTACACTTTTGTTGGGTAACAATTGGCTTTATTACAAGTTATTAGATTTAAAATATAAATTGATTGAACACAAAAGTCATGTCTTTCAATTAAAAAAAAATCATGAAATTTTGCCATAGTGTATGGTTGTTTTGTTTGTTGTACTCTTTCACGCGAATACTGCACGAATTTAATTATACTTTCCAGTGTAGCGTAAATCGTAATATGTAAGATATAATGTAAGGTCATAAGATATAGAATATATGGTTTATCGTGGATGAAACCAAGCGGCATGAAACACGGCGTGGATGAAACAAACCACCATGACACATGTCTTTAAATCGTCATGTCTCAGTTATGAACCCTCCGTTACGTGTGACTCTCCATGTCACGACTCACGAGCTCCCTTCGCTAAGGGCTCTCTTGATAGAGTTGGAAGATTTCACTTAATTAATCGAAGTTTCTTAAGCTGTTATTTATTAATTCTAATATTTATTTATATTATTTCACACTTTTTTGTGATTTCATTTAAATAAACAATGCGAAATGTTTTTAGCTTCTTTCTATTGCACTCATAAGATATAATATAAATATTTGTTACTCGATTAACAAATAACTTCCATTTTTTTTATTTAATAAAGTAATTAGCAGTAGGTTAATACATAATCTTATTAAATGTTCTTACATTGTAATAACTTACCTCTATCTAGTGTAGAAAAACACGTTCGATAGTAACATTACATTGTCGTAATTAGATCAAGTATCATATTCTCCTAACGCACTTAATAAATATCTATCACTACTCGGAAGTGCAGCCCATCGATATCAAGAGAATCTCATCTCGAGAAATTTCATTAGCACTTGCGAGCGAAATTGGGATGCACTCGTCTGGAGTTTACTTCCGTATTCGATTAGGATATGTACTTGTAATATGCATTTTGTATCTTTATGTCACAAACAAGTTTTATATATTTTATGATAGCAAGAATATCGATCTCAATTAAGCTATCTATTTGAATACAGCCTTTGTTTATGAAAATTACAAAACATTTATACGCTGACTGCTCTACAACTTTTCAATCGTGTAGGTAATATTGTGCATAATATTATTATGAAAACAATGTTTTCCAATCTTGTAATATGTAGGTATACAAATAACGCGCATGCCTCTTTTCCGAGCTCTAATTTCTAAATTAAAAGCATACATTAAAAGCATTAAAAGCATACAATACTTACCGCTTTGTAGCGGAATAATACCTCATTACAAAGGCTCGACTGTTCCTAGAATAAAATCTTCCTTAGTAGGGTAATGGGAATTCTCTGTTTACTGCTAGTGTTAATTATTATAAGAGCGGCCGCCTCTTATCTAGTTACTGTAATGGAATGATTATAGAAAGTTTACCGTGGAAAATGTTTGTAAGCCAATATCGTTGAATGATTTATTGTGTTCAAAACCTGTTAGATCATTTAGAACTAATAGATTGTTCAGATTGTAGTACTATGGTATATTTTACCTAGTAGTTAATATGAAAGTAAGAGAATGTTTATGGTAAAACCTTCATTTGGAAAGAAGAAAAATGAATACTATTCTTTAATGGGGGCAGTTCCTTCCAAGACTTTATTTTTCTCCCTACAATGACGTCACGTTTATGATATAGACATTAATCACAAGGGATAAAACTGCCTTTATGGCCAATGTTGGTGCACATATATAATATTACTACTTTCATTTGGATATTATGTTAATCACAGTAGAAATGTACCGGGTAACAATCATCTTGAGTAAATTGAATTGAAAGCTCCCTTCCCTCATTCATTATAAGATCTAAGTATTGATACTTTGTTTTGATGATGACTGATCAAGCTTCTCTTTAGTTACATATTTTCATAAATCATAATACCATTAATTTTGATTTGTCATGTTCTGTTTTTATATGAAGTACCTAACTGAAAATAAGACTAGCTTCAAACATAAATGGAACTGATATACATATTCTATTTTTAGATATATCTAAGTAAAATCATAACGATAAAATATCCCCGTCACAAGTTATTCATTGCAAAAATGATTCGTGCAAAATGTTAGTGAAAGAATACGTGAATCTCTGCTAAGTATAAATGTAAATTTTAGGTATTCTTTTGTTCCATTCTTGTGCTACAATCTCGACGCGTCTAAATTGCGAGACGAGTATGCATGATACTTTATATATATAATCCCTCCTAACTACTTGCAGAATAATTCGTATTCAAGTGCGTTCATTCAACTCGCGAAGTTAAAAGTGGAACAACGCACAAGGAGTATCTCTCAAAAACCAGGTCCCGTCCTTTTGTGTAGATACGTATGTTTTGGAGGTATCGTTAGGATAGCTGCGGGGAGCCAATAACACGCCGTTGTCATGGTAACGGAGCATGTACGAGAGGGGGCTTACCCCAAGGGAATGAGGGCTCACAAAAACCAGACACGAAGACACCTTGAGTGCTACAAGTTTGGCAACGAAGTTTCGTGAACGTTCTTGTATCTAACAATGTTCGCGGGTCTAGTTTTTCTGGTTTTATGATTATTTAGTGCCTTTCTGCGTCCTTGGTAGCGCATCGTGCCACCTTGAATGTTGGTGTAATGTGTGGATTATGAGCAAATTAAATTTATCTTTGACAATTATCAAATACAAGTGGATTAATTCAATTGATTATAGACTTATAGACGATGATGTTAAACATGCAATTTGCATTAAGTCTACATTTTTATCCATTTATCTATAATAATTTTAGAAGTATGTTTAGTCTTGCTATCAATTACAAAGATACGTAGATAAAGCTTAGATAAATTATGTTTATATTATGTTTTGTGTTTGAAATCTCTCACTCATTCAAGGACTTGACGTCTAACAGTAAACAGTTCCTACTTCATAATGCTAATCCGTTATAAATGTACCTTATTCTTTCAAGATTAAAAGAAAAGATGCTTTATAAATTATTATTCTAAACGTGTTTATTATGTCAAGTTTTTCATCGTCAAGGGAACACTTCTGGCGGACGGGAAGAAACGATAAAAGCTTATTTCTGTAATATTAAAACAGATTACTGTTATACAGCTTGATGAGGGTACAGAAAATGAGACTCTGACCCGAAAATAATAAAGTCTATTTTACGATAAAGAGCTTTAATGAATCCTTTCTCACGTGCTTAACGAGTTTGATAAGGGCATGTTTCACGAGAACGCCCCAGATTTTTAATTAATAACTAAATCTATAAAAATAACTTTTTATTAACACGAAATATCAGATTGCGAAGCGGGGTTGTCCTGATTAAAATATGTTATCGTGGTACAATTCAAATTCAAAGTTACGTAAAAAGCATTATCAAATACATTTTATTAAAAGGGAAGAATGTTTTATTTTTACAGTTCTTAAAATAACAAAGGAATTCCAGATTAATTTGTAAGAACAAGTAGAAATTTTAACTCGTCGGTATAGGTAGGTATACCCAAATCAAAATAACACGTTACCTCGTACGGTTTGACATGTGACGCGTCGTATTAATGGTCTGTATAAAGCCTCTGATCTTGATTATTACAATTCAATACACACCATTTAATCCGAATATATTAGTTGTGCTCATGGCAACATCGTTAATAATAATTTGAATTTGTTAGGGTTGTCACACTATAAGCATATATTTTTAGCTGCTCGCTAATGTAGCAGAACAATTAACCTATCATGTCTTTAAGAGAATTTTATCTTCTAAAACTTCTTGTTTTTAAACTTAAAATTGATTTTAAATGTTAATTATGTAAATTAAATTGTTAATTTAATGAGGGTCCGTCCATTCAAATTCTGCCAATAAAGTTAATACAAAGTATCTTATGCAATATATGTTTGTTTATAGGAGTGAAGCTTTCGCAACGACACTTTCAGCTTTATACGGAAAGCTCCTGGTTGTGATGGGAATTGCGTTTCCTATGGCTGAAGTTATTTCTACATACATTCCACCATCGTTTTATGAGGTAACATAATATGACGCATAAATTGATTATATTCACTAACAAAGAAAATTGCATCTATAAAGTTCACATACGATTTCGTTCAAAAATACACGAGTCGCATGTTAAAGCTTTGTGAAACGCAAATTGCAATTGAAAACTTGACTAACATCAAAGAGTATATTCATGAGCACTTAGATCTATTTGAATATTTGAACAAAATATGTAGTATACCTACTTTATTATTACTATTTTATGCACGTATTATATTTTGCAGGGTTTTTATTTATACCTTTACATTGGAAGCATGGTATTCCTTCTCTACATGTACGCAGCGTTGCTTCGAGATAGATCGCGTTCAGCAACTGATACTACAGTTATGGCAAGTGAGTATTTTGCTTACAAAAAATATCCATCCTGAGCTATATATGTATATGAAGAAACCTAAGGATTTGTGGATCTCGGAATATATTCAAACAAATTTAATCAGAATAAGTTAGATGTGAGAACAGTAGTAGTATGTAGTAGATATGCATTTTTAGACGATTTTAGTCGAAGTATCTATTTCGTAGGTAATCTGTGATAGTATTCTCATTGAACTAATGGTATTTATCTAATCTGATATATTTTCTATTCAAAGCATTATACATAATTATTTTCTTTTGGTTAACGAACAATTTCCCCATCAATTTATTTTTAAGCAATTATATAACCGCTTGAAACTTATTATTAAATTCATTATTCGACGAGGGTCGAGCTTCAATTAAAGTTTACTCAAGTCTTCGTCTCGATTTTAAGTAAATTTTCTTGCGACGTGTACCTGTGTAGATGCTATGCAGTAAATATGGCTTCCTAACTAAGTTTGTAGAGGCAGGGTGTTTTTGAATTATATTCCTTAAGATATTGCGGTCTTGTTGCCGCTCTGAAATTTCTCGAAGCCAACTAACTTTGTCAGCATAAACCCAATATTCTTGAAGTATACCTACGCGTAGGATACCGTGTAAATCCATTTTGTATTGAACGTTGTGTGCTGCAGTTCTTATCAAACTTTCATAATTTTATTCCTTGTTACGATGATGCTCCTTAAAAGTGTGATAGTTATTAATCTTATATATAAAATTCTCGTGTCACAATGTTAGTCTGCATACTCCTCCGAAACGGGTGGACCGATTCTCATGAAATTTTCTGTGCATATCGGGTAAGTCTGAGAATCGGCCAACATCTATTTTTCATATGTACCACGGGCGAAGCCGGGGCGGACCGCTAGTTATTATATAAAATGCAATTTATGTTCAAATAATATAAATTTTAAAGTTCAAGAAGCAAAGTTAACTAGATGGTTTCATATTTTCCATTTTTATCGTCATATAATTTAGTTATTGTTCAACTGATTTCTAGTAGAGTGGTAACTCACACAAACGAGAATTTAAAAAAATAATAATTTAGACGATTAAAGACGATTAAAATAATATTTTTCTTATCTCTAAACAGAATCAGACAGTTCATCCCAATCGGAGTCCGACTCGTGTTCCTCCCGTACGGAACGCAGTACCGCGACCACGCACGTACAACCACAACTATTGGCCAAACGATTGTCTTTGGGCTTTGCGTTAACGTCCAGAACACACCACTATGGGAGCTTCTACTTGAGGATGGGGGCTGTTGGTGAGTGACTAACTATCAGACTATACATATATCTTTTACACACAAAAGAATCAGACAGTTCATCCTGATCGGAGTCCGATTCTTGTTCCTCTTGTACTGAACGCAGTGCAGCGACCACGCAACCGAAAATTATAATATTGGCCTAGCGTCTGTTTCTGGGCTTTGCGAAAACTGTGGGAGCATCTACTTGACGATGGGGGCTATTGGTGAGTTATGTGTATATAAATGTGTTTTTTTCCAGTGTTGTATCATTTTCATGATATTTTGTCTTTATTTCCATGGTATTTTGTCTTTTTTTTCATAAAATTTATTAGGAATTTCGTTTGGACTGGTTTCACAGGTTTTTCCCATGTTCAAATACAACAATTTCCAAAACATGAAACAAATTGCGTTCCGAAATAAATATATAGATATGTTTATACATATATGTACCTACATTATCATTATTTACTAAATTGACGTAAAGCAATGGGATTAAATGGACGCATTACACATAGTAACTATTTGTAAACTGTGGACTGTGGTATTACCCTTAAAGTTGAGTACAAAAACTTTTCGTAGTAGTTTACATTATGGTTTGAAAGGGTTATATTTGATTTGACTGGTTTAACAGGTTCTATAGTTTCTAACTGTGATTTAATTAAGGTTGTAGGTAGAAAAAATAATACTTTGAGCAAAGGAGCTCTATTGCCTTAAACTTATAGATATGGTTCACAATCTAAGGATTCAGATTTCTAAATTTTAATTTTGCAAATTTATACGTAGGCGCTGTTTCTTATAATTTTATAAACCCCCGAATTTGATATTAACACATTTAAATATGTTCTAATGTTAAGATTGACAAAATATTTAGTCTTTAAACTTTTTCGTAGACAACGTTAAGGATTTGAAAATGTTTCAGAAGCACTTTCTAGAATAATTTACTAAATCTCTTTTAAAACTCTAAGAAGTCCTATCTCTATGTGGAACTTACGTTACTCTTTATTTTCTACTTAGATTTATCTTCTCAGACGAGATCAATCTTCTCTGTCTGTACATTTTTAAATTACGTTTTAATTTATTATTTAATCCGAAATTCTCAGTGCAAGGGGTAAAGCTTGGAAGGTAAAATGTTATTCATGAATAATTTGAATTTTACAACCGTTTATATTTGACGTGACAACGTCTTATAATTCGATAGAGCCGGCTGCACGCACGAAAAAACATGACTCATGCGGCGTTACCTCGCTCTGAGGCGTTCCATGTGAGGCTTGAAGTGCATGCGAGAGCGCGGAACGAGCGACAAAGAAGCACAATCGGACGTTGTCACGTTCAACTATCGTCAGTAAACCGACTTTACAGACAACCAATTTTTTAATCAAGCTTTCTATACGGATCTAATAGCTACTCCTCTGATAATAATATTATATTAATACATATAAGATTTTCATCATACATATAAGACCAATAAAAATCTGCGTGAATGAACAAATTATCTCTTCGAAAAACTTTTTCCTTTACATCACCATGCATAATACCTTATTGTGGCAACTTCTATTCGCGAGTTTTATGAAGTAGAAACTTGTTTACTTTATGAATAGAAATTGATTTATATCACGCGAAATGAAAAGAATGGGATGGACCAAAAATACTGTTTTGTAAGAAGCTATACAGAATGAAATAACTACAAAATTCATATCTTTGTGAATACAAATTTGCCTCTCCAGTCTCTACATTTTATCTCTCGATATAAACAAATTATATTATTGTTTTCGAACAGTGCTAACAAAGAACGAATAATTTTATCACTTAGCAAGAATAAACATAAAAGTTGAGAACGTCCCAACAATGCCGGGTGAAAATAAGAGTAACTATTTCGGTCGAGAGGATTGTTAATCTACGCGGACACTCTACAAAGTTTACTTTTTAGTTTAATCTTCCTCGTCGCGTTTGGTCGTTTCGTCTGCAAACAAATTGCTGTTATTTTGGTATTTGTTTTTTTTACTTCAATTAATTTTCTTACGCAGTTGCCTCCATTTAAAGCGATGCTCATAAAACTGTTCTTATTATACGAACAATTTAAAATTTATTTAAGTTTTTGCAAGCTCTGTATTTTATTTTGGATAAATAGTATTTAAAATCAACGTTTCCTCCAATGCTAGGTACCTAACTAAATAGATATTAATGACTAGGTGATACGAATATTTACATTCTAAGCGCCAACTATATTTCAATTTCCTACCATTAATTGTTATAGTTTTAGGAAGATGTTTTCTATTTAATTATTATCTTCATAAGACCTTCTTAGTTGAACATTTTTAAAGTCTCTAATGAAGATAATAATATCGGTTTTGTTCCTCTTGCTGGGAAATTAATAAATTATTATAATTTTTATCGTATGTAGTTTAAAAGGTTCCCATTTACCATTTCTAGCGTTCGGTATCGGTTCCATGATCTACTCTGGGCTCGAATTCGGTCAGTACTGGGAACTGGAGCGGAATACCAATTGTCACAACGTGTTGCTTGCCCTCACACCGGCAACAAGAATGGCTTTCATCTTTATACAGATGTACTTCATCTTTCTCAATAATGAGGTTTGTATCAGTTTTACTTTTGTTATAATATGTGTTTGGTTTATTAGAGATTTTGATTGTATTTGCTATTTTTTTATTTCTTATAGTTCAACTGTGTGTGTAATAATATTTTTAAAGGGCAACTAACTGAGCCTATTTGTTACGGTTTCACGGCTCTTTGGATGAATGTTGATTAATGGAATTTTGATTCAATAATAACTGAGCTGTAAGGGACAAATATTAGTATGGGGAACTGCTGTTGTGATCATTTAAAAGTGCACGCGATCAAAACTGTTGGTGCAATAGTGGTTATATTTGATATTTTTCAAATCGAGTGTGGTTAAATAATTATGGTTTATATCTAACTTTTTAATCTAAGTGATAAATTTCAAAGCAAGTTTTTTCAGTAAAAGTTGCTTTATCGTTAAACGAAATAAAACTTGCTTGGCAACTCCAAAGTCACATTAAAATTTTAAGCGTTTATTGATTTTTATCAGTATGTAATTATTAACATAACAATTTCAGATGAAAGTGTACAAACACAAAATCGTCGCTCGATTCGGTCTCATGCACATGGTTGGAACAAACCTCAGTGTGTGGCTCAACGTGCTTGTACAAGAGACAAAGCATGAGATACTCACCTTCTACGACCCGGAGAATAAAACTATCGGATTGTCGCATAGACTTGGTAAGTTTACTTAGTGTAGGAAAAGTATTACCTTTCGTACCCCTTCCTAGTCGTGTCCTTTATTTGCATCAAACCTGGTATTCGTGGTAAATATTTGTTGAGCAACACAAGATAGTTGTTCCATATGATCTAATGCACATGATAGGGACGAATTTAGCCAAAGAATAAGAATATCGCAGCATACAATGGAATTGGTGCGTGTGGAAATTATTATTTTTTCCCATCCCGATAGTTTTATTTTTTTACATCAAAAATTTCTTCATCCTCTATCCTTAGAAGTTTGCCTATTTCAGAAGCACCTCATTTGCCAACTGTAATTACAGATATATTTACAATGTATGTTAGAATTAAGTGTACGAAACATAATTTATTCAGCCTAATTTCAAACAAAAAAAAAAAATAGAACTGCATTTAGTGTAAAATAAATAATTTTTCATTCATTCATAAAGAATGAAATGATCATTATCTAATATTCCATACAATATCTAATGACGTAAACAATCTTTTCAAAAAAACAGTATTTAAATTTGTAAAAAAAATTGACCTACTATTCTGTTCAAACTTTGTTCATTATGCAAGAGTAAGCTTTTCATCAAAAAATTGGTTAAACAACACAAACCACAATAATCGTGCACGAACATTTGAAAAGCAAATAACGAATGAGTTTTTAAAAGGATAGCTTTTATTCCATACAATGTAAACGTAACATTCTATTTATACTGTGTCAATGTTCAATACCAACGACCTCATAATTCACAATGCTACGTTTTGAAAGAAATGTAGGTACTTACCTATGGGTGCGTGACCCGGTACTATTTAATGGTGTTCATTCGAATGTTATTTCAACCCGTATTTTTGTAATGCGTGTGGATTTTTCTCAGTTATTTCAATCAACGGTGAATTGGAAATGTGTTTATTTTGTAAAGCGATTTTTGATGAATGTAGAGTTGGTACATTTCTGTTTTATTTTATCACAGTACGATATTACTGATACATACTAATATGATTTTCTGACTATCGTTATTCTTATTTGAATAACGATAGCCAGAAAATCATATTAGTAATTAAATATATCCGAAATTTGGATATTATAATTCATTTTAGGACCTGATTCATTAAAATTGAAAAAAATTGAAAAAAGTTTAAGAAATAAATAAATCTTAGAAAAAGCTCCGGAAAAAGAGTGTTAAAGTCAAACATTACGATATCATTTCAAATGATAAAGTAACTAAATCAATTTTACTCCCATTCAATCCCATTACAGTTAGCAAGTGATACTCGTTAATTAATAAATCTATAAAATGACACTGTTTTATCATTTATGTGGTTCACAGTAAAATATAGGTAGTAAGTTAGAGTGGAGTGGAGAGATAAAACTAATTCCACAGAAGCCGCGAGCACGTGATAATTTCCTTTGTTCAGTTAATTGAATTAATTAAATAGTGACGCCTGAATGTAGTTACAAAGCCGTTTGCTTGATTTGATTTATCAGTCCGGATGCTGGCTTGATTGTTACATTCGACGGTGGATTATCCTGAATATTATAATATCTAGGGTGATTTAAAATAAAAATATATGAATATATGAATGATGAATTTATGAATTAATCTATAGTTTAAATTGGTTTGGAGTATTGTGTGTTGTAAAGGCATTTTAAATGTTTATAACTTCTGAAGTTTTATTTTTCCAGTATAAATTTCACTTAATTAAAATGACAAAAGTATAAAGTTTGTTAAACTTTCGGGATGATCGCAAAGTTCAAATCTAAATTAAAAATTCTTCCGCTTTAGCAAATGTACGTTATAGTTACGGTTTAAAAAAATTGTTTTTGCTTAAAATAGTATTAGGTAAATGTTGAATATCACATAGGTATTTCCAGGGGAGTTTTTGAAGTAAATAAATTCGGAAAAGGTAATTTCTCGTCCGGTCACTCGCAAAACAAAAGGGATTTTCATTTTATCGAAACGAACCTCATTTTTTATGCACGATCCCGACCCGGAATTTGTTTTACATTCGAAATTTGACTTCAGTTTATTTCCCTGAAATTGGTAACTATATACCTACTTGTACTCTTTTACCGACTTCCTATAAAAACGCCGTCGTTCACGTCGGACTGCACTGCATTTTTTAAGTTTATGAATAACATTTTGGATTAGTGTTAGAATTGATAATTCTATGCTGATTTAATACACGCAATACACACATATAATTGATAAATTATTGTAACATGCCGCGTGAGACAATATCGACTAAGATGACTTATACGATATGTATAGTAGCTACCTATCCAAATCTAATTTATTGAGGTACTGTTTCTTTTCACACTATTAATTAAGTGTTAAACAATTTAATTAAAAGCTCTACATAGAATAAAAAGTCAACAACGCATTTCACTCGACCTCGAAATAAATTAAAAAGTCATTCCTTACTTTTTCCGTACCATAGCGTTTATCTATAAATATTCCCATTGCCTGGATATTAATTCTTGGAACCCTCGTCAAGTGTTCCCAAAGTTATGTCGATAGCGTTCCAATCGCGTTTGACCCCGGAAGGATTCTCGACCTAATTTCTAGTGATCAAGCTTGACAGATAATTTCGTGAGTTTGAATTACAGCGTCATTTCGAAATAATTATTCGATAGCTCGTTGGTTATGCGATATTCGAACATCTGGCAGATACTATTATTTGAGATAATGAATGCTGTTACATTTAATCGTTGTACTTATTAGAATTCTATATGAGATATGTTTCCTGTTTTATCATTAATATACACTATTGCTATTATTAGTAATATTCACAAATATACCAAGGACAATACTTTGTCTAGTAAATAGTGCTAATAATGTTTAGTAACTTGTTAAACAAGTTACTAAACATTATTAGTTAATACAATTTAAAAATTGTATTAAATACTCCCGTATTAAAATTCAAGACTCATATTTTTGCATCCCGGACTATGTTCTACATAATATAAATGTACCTAGACTCTAGAGTATAAATAAATGAAATCATTACAACAAATTAAATTATGAACCGGACAGGGTGTACGAAAGGAAATAAATTTAATTTCGTAGTCCATTAACTCAGTCACCGTACGAAATATAACTGAGAACTAAGTATAGAGCCATTCGAATTTTATGGGAATCTATTTTCATTAATCAACGTTCCCGATTCCGAAAACGAAAAGATTAAGATTTGCTGCGTATCTTTTTTTTTACCTATGTCCTACATTGTGAACATTATTTTATATGTTTTTATGATTTTAATAAAAAAAACTTGTTTACTGCAATAAATATGTATTCTGTATTTTGACCTCTAAATGGAAATTCATTTTATAGTTAAGATTTTGAAATGAAGCACACAATTCACTATTTCCACCTGTAACTAGTGAATTGTGTTCATTTCAAAATCTAAACTATAGCCTAACTATTGAAGTGAAACTTCTTTAGCTTCGTTAAGAGTAAAAATTTCAAGGGCGCGTCATGGCAATACCGTCACGTCACGTTTGAATATTACCAAAGAAGTTTCACTTCTGACACCTGTGCTTTGCGCACACGCTCTTTTTTAAGTTACCATTTCCAACAAATTAATCTATATTCTTTTCATTCCAGCGTTCCAGAAGGCCTTTGCATCGCTATCAACAGAAGTGCCCCCCTCGCACCCCGCGGCCGCGCACCTCCGCGTGCCGCGCGGGCTCAAGGGACCACATCACATATTCGAGTGTCGACGTACTAACATCATGGGTTCTTTGGTCCAAGACGCTTCACCCTTCCTATTCCCTTGCACTATCGAATACTCGCTTATTTGTGCAGCCATTCTATACGTGATGTGGAAAAATATTTCTAAATATCCGTCAAAGGATGTCGCAGAAGCCATAGCGAAGGCGAGAATTCTAGAAGGTCTCGCGTATAAGAAGTCGCCACATTTGTATAGTGTCGATTGCGCCAGAGCGCACAAAGGCCTGTTCTTCGGCATTTTAGTCCTCGTTCTCACTATCATATCTCTGATTCTATTTTTCGTTCTGGTCTCCAAAAAAGATTATGCGACACTAGCAGTTGTAGAAGTGAACTTGTGTGAATTAGCGCTATATGCGATGACAACGATAGCCAGTTTGGCGGGAATGGTCTGTGTTCGTAATCTTAAATACGAAGGGAACAGAAACCTTGAATTGGACAATATTCTGCTTGTAGGAGCACAAACTGGCATGTTCATTTACGGCACATTCACAATCATCGGTGGACATTTCACCATTGAGAAGAATACGATATTAATCTTGGTTACAGCGCTATCGTCGCTCATACAGACAACATGTCAGACAATGTTCATTCTAGACGCAAGTAGAAGATCTGCAAAGACGCCAGAACAATTACGCAAGAAGCCAGGACGGGAAATAGTGACGTTTCTACTAGTGACAAATTTGGCGATGTGGGCAATAAATACATTGGAAAAATCTAGGGCGGAATCTCATCCTGTGCAATTGCATTTCTACGGGCTTTGGGCTTGGACCATAATAACCCACGTGTCCATGCCTTTAGCAATCTTCTATAGATTCCATTCGACTGTCTGTTTGTGCGAGATCTGGAAACGAGCCTACAAAATGAAACCAGCATACATGTAGCATACAACGCCAAAGGAAAACCTCCACAAACTTAACGAATACTTTTAAAGTAAACATCGCATAGATGTTAGTGCCATAGGATTCTGATGGATTCGTTATTATAAGTCTTAAGCATTTCATATTAGATCACTTCACTTCCCAGTGCACTCATTTGTTCGAAGTTGGTTACGTTAAGTTGAGATTAAGATGTTTAATGTTATTTATTTGGTAGCTTTATCAGACGCTTTAATTACCATAGTCCTGTTGATATTTTAGTCTCAGTATTTTGCATTTAGAACGGGTTGGAATGATTTAGCGTTATTTTGTTAGAGTTATGGCGATCTTGGATCAACTATTCAACTTAAACATTTTAAGTAGATTGTTTAAAATGGTCCTTTTTGGGTAGTTGTTTCAAGGCTTATTGTTATGTGTTTAGACGTAGATAAAGATTTTCCTGTGTTGATTTTCACGTTTTCACGCTTAGAAATTAGACGTAGTTCGTAATCTTCGAATAGTAACATTCCACATCATACCGCATTTACTCATCCAATCTGATTCAAAGGAAATGTCTTCCAATAGGTTATATTTTATTAAGAGTAGCCTCTTTACCCAATGTATTCTGAATTATGCTTGGAATTTGAAAAGCAGAAGTTTGCTTTTTAAAGCAATTTGTAGGCATTTGTCTAAAATAATATTCATCACAGTTAGGTACCTCTATATCCATTATGTCGAATACAATTTTTGGGCGTGTTTGTAAATCGTTGAAAATATCCTTACTTGGCTTTTCTTAATATAAATGCTTTCTTTACAATACTAGAAATCTTTAAAAACTAAAATACATTTTTAAAAAACAGAATCGAAAAGCAATCGAATTAATTCTATTCTCTCGATTTTATGTGTCTAAGTAAGTGTCTAAGGGACACCCCACGCCATCTATTGAGATGATTAAACAACCAATCCAATTTTTTCTGTTCTTTAAAAATATATAAAGAGTTTGAATGCTATAAATTAAAATATCAAATTCAACCAGTTACTATTAGTAGTAGTAAGTTCAAATAATATTACATGAAAAATAATAACATCGTATTAATTGATTCGCTCATATAATTTTGTTTATAGACAGGCCCGATATTGTGAATGCGAACTCCTCTCCGTGATAAAACAACGACTAATGTATATTTGTTTTTTTATAATATATTATGTAACTGTATAACACGAGCAACTTTATGGTGTTGCGCAAATATTTTAGGCTTTAGAGGTCTACAAGAAAATTAATTAAAATATGTATATTAAAATATATTAAATATACTGCACAATTTGAATTTTTTATAAGATTTAAAAAATGAATAATTGATGCTTCTATAATAATGACAGCATCCGAAACATCCACCCAAGTGGCTAAGTAAATAAATAAAATAAATAAATAAATAAAGCTTTATTTGTTCCATAAGTATATACAATTTTAGTTACAATGAGTACATTGCAGAACAATTTAAATACTAATCTAGTTTATATAATTTAGTAAAGTTAAGTACTCGTTAGGTTTCTATATGGACCCCGTACGGGTAAAAGCCTCCTCCAAAGAATGCCACTTGTCCCTGTTTTGGGCTAAGTTCAGCCAATTTCCGCCAGCGACTGCTACTATTTCGTCAGCCCATCTGGCCTTTGGTCGACCCCTTGTCCTGGTGCCTCTTGGCCCCGACCATTTAACTGACCTGAGGGTCCATCTGTCGTCTTTGTAACGAGCCAAGTGACCCGCCCACTTCCATTTTCCCTTCAGTGAAAAACCTAAGGCATCACATACTTTTGTTTTTTTTCGAATGTCGATGTTCTTTATCCTATCTCTAAGTTTGATGCCTAGGCAGCTTCTTTCCATTCTTCTCTGAGAAGTCTGGATTTTATATCTAATTTTGTGGTCGAAGGTCCATGTTGGGCACCCATAAGTGAGGCAGGGCAGTAGTGCTGTGTCCATGACTATTTTTTTAGTTGCTAGCGGAAGTTGCGATTTAAGAATCTCTTTAAAGTGGCTAAGTATATAGGTAAATATTGCGAAAACAATTTGGCTCATAAATTCACATGAACACATAAACATATAATATGTTTTTTTTTTATAAATATACTCTATGACAGAATAGGTACAACAAATAACAGAATACTAAAGTAATATTTGCGCAACACCAATCTAGACAATGGGAACAATTATTATATTGACGACCTAATATTTTTGACATCTTTTTAACCTGTAGTGCAGTAACAAAATAATTCAACCTATAAATTTCATACATGTAGGTATTTATTCCCTTTTATATAAAATTAAATATAATTCTGATCAAGTTTAGAACATTTTTGCTGTATTTTTGCTATATAGCGTCAGTATTTTGGATGCAAGTTTTAAATCTATAGCAATATGTAAGAAATGGACCCAGTAGTTAGGAAAAGAGAAACACCAAAGTTTTATATAATTGGTAGATGTTTTGGAGCTTATACCGGTAACTTTAGCTGCCATTAGGGTTGAGTATTTTTCGATAGAAGTAGATGTAATGTCGTCCAAATATCTTTGAAGTGTTATGCATTGATTAAACCAAGGATTAAACTGACACCGTGATGGCTAGTCCTTATGATTTGATTTTTCAAATATTTGAAAGAAGATTATTTATTTTTTTTAAGAAAAAATATTTCAATTCTCTTTTATACCTTATTCAGAAAAAAATTCAAATCTTAATTGAAATTTACAGAAATGTGTCTGCAGATTTTAATATGATGCTCTTTTTAAGAACTGGCCTGACTTGGTTGATTGATTACAAAAAAGGTAAATTTAATCTACTTTGTAGTAGAAACATGTAAACTATTGAAATCTTTGACTGTAGTTTGTAAACAGATGAAATGTATAATTTTGAACTGTGGGTTATATTGCTCAAACGAGGTTTCGATAAACGAATAATTTATTGCGTATAAATAAATTAATTTTGGTTTATAAGGATTCGCTGATTATGTACATGTTTTTGAATATTATTTAATAAAATTTAAACAACTATCTTATAATTAGACGATAATTTATTAAATCACATTTGTTTACGATAGTGTATCCTACATTAGCATTAAAATATATTTTATAAAGTGTAAAATAAAAGGCTTATGAATTATTCGTAAATGAGATGCAATACTCAATATTTAGGTGTAATTTATTTATAGTAACTATTTAATCGCTATTTGTATAGGCGTTTTAAATTATACATAGCCTTAAATGATAATAAGCTCATTTTATATCCATCTTATTATTTTATTACGATTCCATGTTATTATTTATGCTTATCAAGTATAATGGGAAAGGGATAAAAACTTTAAAGCTGAGTTGTTTACAAAAACGGAGTACTTATATTATTATTATTTACTATATTTTATTTTTAAATACTTTATCTAAACTTAATTAATCGCTGAAATTTCTCGACTTGAAAAAGCTCAACACAAATCGAAAAATAAAAAGCTTTAAAGTCTCCTTGCTCCGTTATATCTATAAATATAAAGATATAAATATAAAAATGAATGCTTTAACTATAACATTGTCATAAAATACGTGTACGATTCAGAATTATGAGATTGAATTTTACAAAAGGAGACTTTACTTTGTGACAAATATCGAAATGACATTGTGATCAGAAAATACAAACTATGAAGTTAAATATTTAGATCATGCAACATCAATACTTAAAGTTTTTATTCCTTTCAAATCATTCATAACCTTTGACTACAGAACACCAAAAATTTCTTAAATGCCTTAATTTTATTGAATTTCAATACGATGCGATTTTGTTTAATGTAATAGTGATACTAGATTAAGGTTTTTGATTATATATTTGTATACTATTTATTGGTTTAGGCGATATTGTGAATAGTCTTAAGTCTTTGATGTTTAACGATTACAAATAAATTTTAAATTATCCTTGAATACCTATCTGTTATATCCTTGTGAAACTTTTTTCCTTTATAATATGAAAAATGCGATTAATATATTAGTTTAATTTGTGAATACATTTTATTTTATCATTATTAATTGAACTAGATGTTTTGATTTGTCACTTATTATAATAGACTATGGACCAGTGCTGAAGAACTGATGGGTCTAATTACTGTTTTAAACTGTTTAGAACGATAGAAGGGCATACAATTAATTCTTATACGAGCAAAGTACACTCAGGTATTATTAATAATACAATTCAACAAGGAGAAATGAAAATTGCTGAGTAGCTGTTGCTCTAAACTTCGTGTCGTATGAGATGCTGTAGAATTACCCTTAATGGTCAATATATTTAGTAGACAAATTAAACAAAATTATCAGCTATATTCGTTTATCAATATTTAATAAAAAAATATAATATGAAAATAATATCTTCTATTAAAGCTCTTTACGCAGTATATAATCTATCTACCAATGTTTGTTGGCTGGATTAGAACGTACCCATCGTCTATATTATCATTGCTTCCACATTCCTCGATCTAGTATAGCTTGTAGCTTGTTGTTAACGACTTGCGAGCTTAATTACTTGATAGATATAAGGGCAAATTAACAGCTCCTAGTGAAAACATGATGCTCATACTTTAAGAAACCTGGTAGTTCTCTACATAATCAATTATTGGCGTTGGGGATATACCATACTAATACATATTATAAATGGCAATGAATAGACAGACTTTTGGTTAAATTTGGGATTAACTAAACCATAGTATTTTGGATATAATTTGGAAATTAAAAAATCCATGGTCAAACGTAAGCTTTTAGTCAATCCCTAAAGGTTTGAAATAAAAGTATTGCGTGCCTGTGATTATGTCTGTGTAATCTTTATAAAATTATAAGTTAATAACTAGGTAGTAAATAAATTTGACTGTAACGGGATTTTTGGGTATTTTGCGGCACAAACCATCTCTCCGATATAACAGGGATATCACTTTGGAAATACCTACCTGAAATACAATATTAAAATACAAGTCATTCGTGAATATTATAGAAGAACATATTTTTTAATCTTTATTGGCAGCGAGATTTACGATTAAAAGAAAGTAAACATCTCAAATTTGCATAATAACCGTTTTAATTGGCGGTGTTATAAAAAGTTGCATAGTTCTAGTTCCTCACAAACGATCATTAATCGTGAATCTCGCCTGACAACACAGAATGAGGATCGACCGGTTGTTGATAAAGCTTTTCTTGTTTGAAATTGATCGCATTCTGCACTTCAAGTACCTATAGCTGATTAACTATAGTCGGATAGTCAAAAGGAGGTTTGTTTTTATAAAAAAATATAGGTATAATTGAGACCTCAAGCTATGATCTAGTTATAATTTAATTGGCAGATAATATTATAATGAAGCTCTTGATTAATATTTCTATTTCTTGAATTTTTTCAAATATATTTTGTATGCATTTTAATTCTATACAACTAAATTAAAATGATCAGATCATCTTTAGAATAAAAAAAAAAATACTGATTAAGTTGTATACGATCCTCAATATTATGATTCAGAGATATTATGGAAAATACATGCATAGGTAAAATTTTTAAATCAGATATTCGAAAAATTTCGTAGGTACGACATTTGAATTAAAAATTTATCGTATATAATATTGAATATTTACACTCAATATTGTAGTTTTGCTCAAGCGGAGGTACTAGTTTTATTGACCCTATTTTCAACAATATTGATATTATATCGATGTTGATAGGGTTGGCGACATCTATTAAACTATTTTTTATGAATTTGATATTTTTGGTTTAATGGTCCCTTTTTTTTTTTGTTTAACTGAGTGGAGCTGCTTGTATTTTAAATTATGTAATCTAAAACAAATGAGTAAACACCAATCACAATTGATACACGAAATATTAGATATAGTAATTCGATAGTAGTCACCAAAACATATTTGATTTTATGTCGTGATCCTACTTTTATTAGTTCTTCGAATGCTATTTGTATCTAATATAAACGAGAAAATTTGCAAGAATGTGTGGATGTAACCCTTTTGGCAAAAACATCTTAGATTTGTACGAAATTAGGTATAAGTAGAGTTAAATTATAGTCGGAAATAGCACGTAGGCTATCGCGTTAGCACATAATATGCATTTCATCCAGGTACCACGCAATTGATGCTGCGGGTTTCTGCGAATGTTATTATAAATTTAACAACAACCCAGTCAAGAAATTTCAATTAACGCTGTGTCAGTTGGTGTCAACCCTAATATATTTCATGTCATGCGTCGAAGATACTACGTGAGCGCTTGAATACTTCGCTTATTCAATAACCAGCATCATGCGGGCCTTGACAGCCGATAAACAGTTTGCTATGCTAATCCATACTGCTTTATTCACTGCCGCCTATTCTTACATATCTGCTGCTTCCCACAGGGACCGGGCCTTCATTTCCGCACTTACACTTGTCAGTATTATGGATCTTGGCGGCTAGCATTATATTATGTTCTGTATAAAATAGGGTGTTATGCATTAAATGCACTTAATTATGGGTCAACCACCTGACAAACTTTCATACGCTTCCAAATAGGTACTGGTTGTTAAATTTTATTCATAAACTAGCGGTCCGCCCCGGCTTCGCCCGTGGTACATATGAAAAATAGATGTTGGCCGATTCTCAGACTTACCCGATATGCACAGAAAATTTCATGAGAATCGGTCCACCCGTTTCGGAGGAGTATGCAGACTAACATTGTGACACGAGAATTTTATATATAAGAAAAAAGATGTACAATTGCCAAATGCAAGAAGCCAAGAACATAGGTACATAAGAGAAAAACCCAATTTGTGTCGTTGTAGGCGTGAACAAATAAAAAAAGATAATCTTAATTATAATCCTCTTAACGTGTGCGTACCTACGTGATACAAATGTAGTAAAGATAGATTGTAGATTTTACGCCTACCCATCGTATGATGTTAACTAATTTATATCCGCTATAAACATAGTTTAATACTTTACCGTAAGCCGTACAGCACCATACCTACGGATTTATGTCGATCTAATTTCACGAATGCTACTGAAAGTATGAAACTGAAATTAATATTTCTGTGTTTCTGAATGAATAAATGGAATCCTAAATATCAAATTAGAATTAGCAAGAGCGGGCCTTGTAAAGCACTCGATGTTCACGGCTACTCCAAGCGCTTTCATCATTGAGCCACTTTGGAGCTTGTCAACAATTACCCACATTCAGACAAAGCGTTTTTATCACGCACTTACCCAGCTGTCGTTTTTTGACGACACATTTGGAGATTCGGTACATAAGAACAATTGAATACCACACAAGTATTAGGCTTCATAATTTTAGGCCCCAATTTTTGCAACCGTGAAATATTTTTACATGGTTATAGTTGGTACTATTTGTGTCCCTAATAACTTATATTGCACACTTCGGAGAGGTAGTGCTCTTTTGTCATCAAATAAAAAAATCACGATCAACTTCCATACATCTTAATTTTATATTCGTCCTACTAGTGTTAAACTACATAAAACTCTACGAATATAAACTTAAACAGAGTACAGTAATAGACTTCAATATAAAAAGAAACAAAACAATACACATAAATGTCTCCGTATCGTAAAGTATTTGTAGCTAACTGAAAACAAAGCTGAAAACTTATTGTTACCAGATGCGTATCTTCGTACAAGGGTATTGTATTGTTACCCACTTTGTAAAACCTTTTGTAACAGGACTTCCCTCGTTTGGGACGACGTGTAGAATTCCTTATCTAGTGTCAAGAGTGTTTGATAAATTCTTCTATATTCTATATTCTAACCAAAAAACCATTGTGTAACAAGCAATAGATGATTATTCTTTCTATGCGTGATAGAACAAAGTCACGACGGTGTTAATTAATACCTACAAAGTTAATGATAAAAGAAAAGGCACATAATATCCACATTCTACACATTCTTAAATATTATTTGGTGATGAATTGAAGACTTGTATTACTCAAAACAGTCAATCTTCTACTAGAGGAAAGTATTCAGAGTAGGTATTCATTTATTACCTTCACCGCAAACGCTAACATAAGCTAAACAAATAAAAACGAGATCCTATAAACAAGAACTTGACAAATGCCAGTCAATAAAATAAACAAATACGATACGACTGAAGATTCCGCTGATTCAATTGACACAAATATCTTGGACTAATCTATCTAACGGGTAGTGTGGACATGAATTATACATTAACGGTTTTCAATCAAGTGAAATGTTTGAAGGGCAATCATTCGCAGAGGTTGCCGTATAAGGTGGCTCTTTCTGTATAAGGAGACGAACTCTCTCCAGCACTAAGTAGATATGACCGTAGAAATGTCACACCACGAACTACAAAGAGTTCCTAGTATTGTCCGTTGTCCTATTCTCGATTTATTGAGTACTGTATTCTATGGTATTCTGTGTATTATAGTGCGTGTAATAATTATTCTGAACTGTGAAATAATAATTATAAAATCGCAAATATCACAGTCTTAAATAAACAAATAAATTGTATTGATAACTATAATTTTCTATCCGAATTAAAATAACAAAAGCATAAAGAGAGGAGAGAGTAACTAAGGATTTGTAGAATTTAGAACATCTAGGTATTTGGCATAGCAATATTAAAAAATAAAGCTTCTTGTAAGAGACACTATGCAACTACGATTGCTCCCAATATCTCGTAATATTTGAATCTCAAGTACAGCTGCGCTTATCACACAACAAGGAGCATCATTATTTCGTCCCGATGCAAGGACGAAGCGATCAATACATATCCGTGGAAGTGCAATGGCGGCTGTATCGTATGAATTGGAAATAATGACATGGATATGCGATGTCACTTCGAAATTTAATTTATTTTGAACGAATGTGAATACACTGATATCAAGCATAATTTATTGATGTGTATATTACAAATCAAGATCACAGATTTTGTCACCTTATTTAGTTATCCCAAATTCATACAAAAAAATAAATAAATAAACAACACACAAAATAAACAACAAAACACTAATATATTTAAAAAAATGTCATATTACAGTATCTCTACATTTTGATTCGACTCATCCTTTTAACCAAAATTGAGCTTATATTACTTACTTAGCTTATTTTCAATATAATATCTTATTTCTATTTTCGTACCTCTTAGTGTAATCACGGTGCATCTCCCCGCATACCCTCATATTCCAATTTTGCACCCTCTCCCTAATCATAGCATTGCCTATCCCTCTTGTTCGTTATTTTTCTGTATTTGACTCTTATTAGAGCGGAATTGGTGTAATAAGTTGTATAGGACTCTACCTTTTTATTTTTCGAGTATTTGGTGTCATATTTTTTGTGCATTCGTATACGAGTTAAAAAAGGTGGTAAACTATGGTATAGGCAAATGTTTAAAAAAGTTTTCTTTTACGATTTTAAGCAATGATTTAACTTCCACTATATATACCTAGACATAGTATTATTAAAAGAGATGTTATAATCTACGTGTATTTTAAAGCTGGTTTAGATACAATTACCTACCTCTATTTAATACATATACTTAATTACAAATCCCGTTACTGTGGTGAGTCTAGACACGCGTGGAAGATCTGTCAAAGGTATGTCTATCTTTTTGTGGTTAGTCTAATCTATGTCTGTCCCTAATAAGTCTATTACACGAGTAGAATGAAATGTTACGTTTGTATGTGTAGTTGTTCATTTTATAATTCGATAAAAACATATCGCGATGTACAGGTAGAGTAGTTTCTAAAAAATAATATATTTTACACTTTTTCTTTTGAAACAACGAAGGAAAGATAAACTTTTTCAATTATCATAAAAGTAGAGACAATTTTTTTTTCTTCTTACTAGGTACGTTTACAATTCCACAGCTTCTGACAACTTTTGATAAAAAACGACAAAAAATCACAGAAAATTTCATTGCACAGGAAATTGAATGCAATGGCTACCTATTATTAAATAGCGTCTAGAGAAGATACGATGGAAAACTAGTACCTATATACGTAATATGTATTATAAATTATAGAGTCTTGCGGCTCGCTCATAAAACAAAATAAGTAAGATACCTATGTATTACTTACATTTTTACAAATTCAAGTGTATGATACACCGATTGTAATAATTCCCTTCCCGAACAAATCCAAGTCATGAGCTCTAATATTTACAACAATAGAAATCTAATTAAAGATAATTTACTCATAACGCGAAAATAATATGGATCCGTTACTTTCTCCGCTTCATTTCTGGGTTGCGTTCTAAATATGTAGGTAGTATTTTTAAAGAAATGGCGCTTAGAGAGCAGATGCAATCGAATAATTAAAAGTTTCGTTTTTAATAAGTAATTATAACTATTATCATAGCTAATAGCTTACAGTTACTTTATAAATAAACGGTATAAAATTTTATGTTTGTAAATAAATAATAAGTTCTTATTCACGTATGTTTCACCAGCGGCAAAACTTTTGTATTCTAAACGCACATAACGCCTGTAAACTCGGGTCACGTTAGATCTATTTTGAGATAAAACGCAGGTAAACGTTTCGTTTAATAGTTTTTACAACTTTTATTCGGATCACTTTTATCTTATACGATGACTATGAAATTTAAAAACATTAACAGATTAGCTTTACGAGCGAGTCGGTAAACAAAAATTAACTTAATTACGTCCATTGACTGGCTTCGGCCTTTCACTAATGGAACCCGCATAACGGTACGCGTGATATTGACAAACTGAAGCGATAGAATATAAATTACTGCCTACATAACATTTCAATCAAAATTCTATATCAACCCACGTAGACAATGGTAAAGAAACATCGCTGCCCACAATAGAACTTACATCTTTTCAGATAAGCATCAACTAATGCATCTTTTGTTCAAACTTTTAATTTGAAAGCCGCACCGCATAATACGAATTTTATGACTCGTTACCAAAAATCAATAAGGAAATGAAGAAAAATGTATAGCTTTAGATATGATCGCGTGTCTGGCTTCCATGGCACAAAAGACCCGTAGTTAGTAGTTATGACTGTATACTACGAATCAACGCGGGCGCGCCGCGAGTTTGCGTCGAGCTTTGGTGTTGATCGCGCGTTCGCTTACATATTTATACGCGCATATTTATCGAAATAAGGACAATTTATACACGGTCACTTTCGGTTTCGATGAAATTGGCTTAACAGTGTGATATATTTGTGAACGCTTGGGACGAAGTGTTTGTGAGTGCGCGCTATAAACTTCGAACGAAAACAATGAAACTTTTCCAATAGTGATATTCGCGTCGGGAAAATGAAAACGTAAGTATTGTTCAATTGATCTTTATTTTATTTAAACGTTAGAAAATACTTTAGGTTATATGGTAATCATAGAGACAACTGGTTTAACGGTTAACCAAATTTTCTACTAATAAGTGGGTACGTATTCAAAACATAGAATTGCAAATATTACGAGAACATAATATGATTATTTATTTTCTGAAGTAGGTATTGAAGATCATAAAAGTGTTTATGATACCTATAAGACTATATTTTATCTCTACATTTTATTTAAAGTTTATTAAAAAAAAAACTCTATCGAATCACGAATGCCATGCATTTATGACCACAGACGGTCGATGTACTAGATAAATCCTACCACAAATATAAATACCTATACCTATGTAGATATAATTAACTGTTAGTGATATACCTATATGCAATTTAGATTTAAATTAGTTCTATTATAGTTCTCCGAACAATACATAACAATACACATGGGTTAAGGTCTAAAGACGTTTTGTTTATCAATTATTGATAATACCTACTTTATCGTACTACCTTAGGTTACTACTACTATTATCTAGGTAGGTATGTTAAAAATATTTAACACTATTCTGTCATTTACATTTAGTTATTTCACTTTTAAGTGAGACGAAAATATAGCGTCTCATTATTTACTTTCTTGAATTGTCGTGATTTATTTTTCATGAATTTAAGACAAGTGTTAAGTTATATTAAACATACCTATTTATGTATACCTATATTGATAATAGTTTTTGCTCTAAATAATGACCTAAGTGAGGAAAACTGTTCCGCTCTACTAATAGGATTTGCTTATTAGAATGTGACATATTTCTTAATATCCAATAACGCTCCAGTTTTGACCTCTTTTCAAGCAAAAATGCATACTTTTAAGTAGTACAATATACCTATTATGAATATGATAATCTAGAGGGTGAAGAAATTTTATCTGTGTCACGTTTCTAAGAAGGTAAAATGAAGCTTTTAAAACCTTATAAAATTTTCTTGTTAACCGAATGAACGACTATAACAAAATTATTTAGGTAAGAAGGTAGGGACTCGTTTCTTTTTTTTTGGAAATCCGCTGACGCTCTCATACATTTTCATATTTTTATCATAGTTTTACATTTATTTTGGACTAGGCCATATCTAACAAATCAAAAATCTAATGTCAGAAAATGTAAAGTCATATTTCTAATAATTTTAGGTTTTTCTTTACTCACTTTAATAGATATAAATGGGTAGGTATCTTCTATCTACTATTAAACTTTATCAAATAAATAGATTCGGTAATTTTTGAGTCAAATAACATCGCGTTAAATATGTATCTACCTTTTTTTTTTTTTTTTTTTTTTATAGTGGGGAAATCTTCCAAAGATACCCACGGCCCCCGGGGAAGGAGCCGTGGGTTATGTCGGATTCTATACCTAGACACTTTTTGTTTTATTATTCGAGTAAAAAATGTATCATAGGTAGTTTGTTTTCTAAGTTTTGAAATGTCTGGAAGTAAGTAATTTTAAAAGCTTTTTAAAATTGGAAAACTCACTATGCAATTGTTTAAACAAATACTTTTCGACTTCAAACAATGGGCTACAAATATGCACAAACATGCAATTTTTACAGATTGTTTCTTGCTTAAATTGACTTGCGCATAAATCGTGAAGACGTAAACCTCATTGTTTTGATTTCAAGGTCTTGGTAAGTCAAGCTCAGCTAATTGTCAACCGGGTTCCCACAGTTTGTATTAATAAAACGATTTTCTTGTAAGTTGACATCAGACCCATGAACACCATTGTTTTTCAACATAGTCTTGCATCATAATATTATGTTGTACATATGACTGCATATGTGGTGATGAAATTTTTGATATTATTGTTGTTAAAGGCGATTGTGTAATGTATATTGAGTATAGGGATGACATTAGTTATTTATGTTTGCATGAATATTTGTGTACACATTCGACAAAGCGACTAACCAATAACCATTTAAACGTTTTAAAAAAATAAAACTATAGGTAGTAGAACTATTTTGTAATACATATACAGGGTGTAATCTTTAAGTGTGCACAAGCGATTATTCCGTAACTATTGCAGATATCAAAAAACTTTAAACTGATATAGAAAGTACTTAACCTAATGAGTAAAATGGCCATAATATTTTTTTAAAAATAAAACGAGAAATACCCAAAAATGTTACATTAAACACTCCCATACAATTTATTTCCTTGTTATTTGTATTCATAGCAGATTTTCGAAGTGACGTCCTCATTGTGCAATACAATGTGGAGCTCTATTAACAGTTTCTAAATGAACTTCCCTTCAAATTTGCGAAGTCATTAAAGCAGAAAACGAAAAAAAGAAAGAAAAAGCTAAAATCTTTCATATTAAAATGTACATGCCATATTCATATCTCATACTAAATGTATGGGAGGGTTTAAAGTTATTTTTTTAGATATTTCTCGTTTTATTTTTAAAAAATTATCATGGCCATTTTACTCCTTAGGTTAAGCACTTTTGATATCTGTAATAGTTACGGAATAATCGCCTGTGCACACTTAACGATTACACCCTGTATACTTATCATTTTTGTGGTTCTACTTAATAATTTACAGTTTTTTGATAATTATACATATTATTATAATAATAATTGGACAGATTAGACCAATTAAACTAATACCAACTCCTAATAAGACTCCTACGCTACTAACAAAAACAAAACACGACGCCTCACAAAATGCAGAATATTCAAATCAAAATATGAATTCAGGAAAATTAAAATTTTTTGTTAGTATAGGAATTAATGTTACAAAAACTACAATATTATTAACCGTAAAAGTAGCCTTGACGGGTTTGGCAATATTGCGTTAACCTCGCCGGGTTCAAGGCTTGCCTGTGACATAATAAACATTATAATATTACGTTCACTACATTCAGGGTTGGATTCGAGTATACGAAAATATTTGTAAGAGATTCCTATTGATAATAAGTATTTGTAAGAACATTTTATCAATAAATAAGCAGAAAAAAAAACTCTACCAAAGCTCTTTATCGGTCAATATAAGAGATAATTCAATAAATTTTAAAAACATAAGTATTATGTTGCCTTTATGTACAGAATACCTGAGATGAAATGACATTTTTTTTATAAAAAATCGATGTTGATAGTAAGTGCGTTATTAGCTGATGGTAGCACGTTAAAAAGCTATGGAGATAGGAGACAAGCAATAAACAATATAATAATTATATAAATGATAGACTGACAGCGTCATTTTTAATAGATAGTATATTGGATAGTATAGCAAAAATATATTTTCCTTTTGTAAAAAAATCCCACCCAGACTTTACAATAACCTTTATTTTAAAGCTTTACATTTTTAGGTTCTTCAAAACCTGTTGTTGAACAGTTGTTATCCGCCGTCTGTTGCCAGTAAAGTACAATGTTTTGTTCGTTTTATTACAAAATATTACAATGCTTCCATTTTTTGTTTCAATTTCGCGCATGTTGTTCGTAATCATTAAATAAATTAGATCATCTATACGTACCTATTATAAAAAAACATACTTCCTTTTTCGTTAACGACTGCATACATATATTCATAACCGGAAAATATAGTCGTAACCACCATTGCAATTAAAAGGGGAAGTCCTCAAAATCGTATGCAATGCACAAATTTCGAAGCATTGAATTCAAAAAGTAAGAGTTAAAACAAAGTAGACCTTATAGCAACACACGAAGATTGAAAATATTTTTGTTTATCTGCATCTCCCCCATGTTTTTAGTGTTGGCTCATGCGCCGTAACTAGCTGTCTAATTAATCAGCCCCTGAAGGGTTCTCTTGAGAAATATCTGTTTTGTTTTTATTAAAACAACGAAGAAGCGCTGATTTATGTATTCGATATGTGTGGTGGAATATTCAAGAGTTTAATTTCTATTTTCTAATGATTGAGTTGGAACAAATGTTCTGACTTTTTCTAGAATAGTGACAAGGTCGACCTATATTTATTTTAATTAGCAAATGTATAAGAAGAATATTGTAAAACTTTGTCATAGCATTTACATGTTCATTTTATTATAGAATTGGTTTATACGGGTCCATTGCTAGCAGTATACCCGGCAGTTAAAATGCATTGTTCTTTTGGTTGTCGTATAAAAACAGAGCTTTTGACGCTCGGTACCGTTTTTGCGTGAAATGGCTGAGTTTGAGTGCAGTTTTATGCGGGACGAATATTTCGTGAGTGAGAGCCCGCGTTGGTAAATCTCAGCTATTAAACTTTAGTGATGAAAAATATCTTGCATTGTAATATTTTAATATTTGTAATGCACGTACTTTTGCTGTGTATAAGGTTGTATTTTACCTGCCAAACTTTTTTTAATCTATAAAAGGATTATAATATGTGACGAAAGCTCATTAAGAAAGAGACAAGTTAAAATTGCCACCTTAAAAGAAAGTCGAATTAATACTCTCTCGTTGAAAGAGGATACTTAGCGTTTCGATTCAATGGCTCTTATGAGTCGTCCACTTTTATCGGAATAGAAGCTGTAGAATTTTTTATCAGAATTTGCAATTTGAGAGGGCAGCTTTGATGACCACGCCGGCGTCAGTATTGATCGTAATTATACGCCTACAGGTGGCACGAGGGTTTGTTTTGGTGAGGACGTTCACCCCACAGGGGCGCCACCCCACGCATTTAGTACTACCTAGTATAGTATTATATTATTTGTGGTACTACTATACACGACTCATTTATAAACTTGATTCTTAGCCATTGTTTTTATGAAGCAATCATTACGCAAAAACTGCATGAAATATTGACGCTTATTTAACCATGTCATAGATTCGCTAATCGAATGAAACAAGGTGAAGGTCATTTATTATTTTTTTGTAAAGCTTAAGCAACTGTTTGGAAGAATTAAAAGTGTTGGTAATAATACGAATACTTGAAATGTCACCTTGAATAACATTTTTGTGCAAAGGTTGTCGTTTCGTTTGATATTATCAAAACTGTTCATAATTTTTGTTGCTACGTTAAATTATTCTTAGTTATAACTATTCATTAGCTCTACAATTTGCATTTATTTACCTTATCTACAAGTAAAAATAAAATGTGACGGCTTATAACATGACAAAATTTATTAACGTCTCACTATGGATTATATAATAACAATATTCGGCTCTAAGATTCTTAACTACGATTTATTGGAATGTTTGTGTATGTCATTGATATTTATTAGCTCAAACGCCTACATCTTTATACATGTAAATAAGACATTATAATAAGAGCAATAAATATATTGATGTGTACTCGAATTTCCATTACAGCCTACATGTTAGACAGGTGTATGGTATGTATGCCGTGGGCGGATTGCTTTTCTTAGCAATTTCCGTTAGGGGCGTGACTTTGCTTCGATGCATAATAAGTATTGGCATTGACAATAGAAGGACTATGACGCCATTTAATCCTTTCTTCTTTTTGGGTTTAATTGTTAGAAATGTCAAGTCAATTTCTGTATGTACGTTTATGCTGGAAGAAGTATGTGCTAATCACATTTTCTCCGCAAGATACAAGTAAATGTAAATTTACAAGTAAATAATTAAAAAGAATCCATGTAACCAGTAACAACCATCCGTGTATTACTTAATAATATAACCACGTACATTGTATGTACATTATAATTATAGTGATAGATATTCTTTAAATGAAAGATGTTATCAACGTTACACTTTACAGTCAAGTTGTATATGATTATATAAAGCGGCCGTTGAACTTATTTCCGGACTACATTCGACATGTCGTAGTATTGGTTTAC
The DNA here is from genome assembly GCA_029959065.1 of Colias behrii. Taxonomy (NCBI): domain Eukaryota; kingdom Metazoa; phylum Arthropoda; class Insecta; order Lepidoptera; family Pieridae; genus Colias; species Colias behrii. Next base: position 4,978,268 of record JARWMC010000005.1, on the reverse strand, counting down.
ATGATTTAGGATGATCATATTGCTTTATAGTGTTATGGTAACGACCAACGATGTATTAGAGATCTATTCTTTCATATTTGAATTAGTTTTTTGATCAAAGTGCGTCTCGTATTTGTGCTTCAGTAAAGTGCTTCTTATCGACAAGGCAGAAAGCTCTATCTATCTAAATATATAGAGCGTTACCGATAAGAAGAGTCATAATGTAATAATAAATAACATTTCATAAAGTACCTCAAACAAAAATTTAAATATATAAATATATTTTCAAATAGACAATATTTGGTATGTACGTTATATTATTAAGTGAAAGATACTCTCTTTATTATATCATAGAAGTTATGGAACCACTAACGGTATTCTTCATCTAACTTCACGACCCACTACTGTATATCGATAGAAACATTCTGTGTCGATAGTTTCATAATACTAAAAGGGCAATTGGTTGATAAGTGTCCGAAGCGTGTAACTGTCTCGCGATAGTTAATCAAAAGTAACAGATAGTTAATAGTTATAGAGATTATGAATGAAAATAAATTAAAAATAAAGAGGTCTTTTGAAATCTAAAGCTTGCAAGTCACACATACCAATGTGAACTTCTTATCTCACAAAACAATTATATTATATTCACTTATTATATTATTATAACAGTAAAACAATAACTCTAATGAATGAGTATAAAACCACAATAAAAACTAAGTTGATCCAAAAACGGTACCATTGACATATTTTCATTCACAACGTCTTATGAATGCAAAATCCACGCATTTCATATTCATATTCACATAGATACCATAGTATAAAGAGATACCATGTAGCTACTTACTGTTATTATAGTCTTGTCTAGTTATGCACTTATTTCTCAGTTTGTTTGTTTGTATCTGCCGACGTCGGTCAATGGGTAAGCTATATTCCCAGAACCAAAGAATCGTGAGCCAAGAGATAATGTACATTTCATGAGTATAATGGAAGGAAACGTGTTTGTGAGCCATTTCACGAAGATAAACATTTCGTTCGTTAATCCATCCATCTATAGCCTATCTGATCCATCCGTCGCCGATTTAAAGCTTCTTAGTTACTCTTTATACTATATTTGGATGTTATTAAACGATTTTTATCGTATGTACTCGTTTAGTGTGCGTGAAAAGAGTGTTTTAACGTAAGCTTCCTAATGTTGATTTCTGAGGACTCAACTTTTTATATTACGATTTTTTTTAATTAGTTACCTACTCTTAACTAATGAAATAGATGTTTAATATTTCTAGCAAACCCTACAAGAATACAAAAAAATAATCAAAATAGAAACGTATACGCACGTGTAAACTACAGTCAGAATGTTCTTTTCACTCGTTAAAAAGAGGAGAAAACAAAAGAGACGTTACAAGTGTGTAATATGGTGAGAATCATACGAGATTTCTTTCACATCATGCTCTGTGACTATTCATTTCCTGGCGTATGACATAAAACCATTACAACACTATAGGACAGCTTTTACCCCGCGCTCTCCCCATCTTCTACAGCCATTAGTTTACCGACAGGCTATTATGGATGTCTTTTTAACACGTATTTAAGATTTAATTATAACTTCATTTTTGTTGAGAATGAACGTATTTCTTCTTGCATTTTCTATGTTTTATTTAGCGACTAGGTAATTAGTTTTTATTCGGCTAAAGATTCAAACCTTACTTACTTATAATGTACTTGAAACATGAAATGTCGCGCACATAAGTACATTCACATGGAAAATGAGAAACTCCAAATAGTCTTAACATAAGCCAAAGTAATCCGATACAAATAGTTCGCAGCCAAGTTGAAGCTTCTAATGCTAAGCTAAATCCACGCTATGCTTACATGAATATGCGACTGTACCCGGAAGGAGCCGACGTCAGCCGAAAGTTGTCTATCTCTCTCACTCAAACAAAAACATCATTTGGTTTGTAAGCTTTACAAACATGGGCCGGTACGAATCGAACGTGTTCTAAGTTCTTCCTATATGTTTGAACAATGTTGCGATTTGTTTGTGTAACCAATATAGTTTAGAATGTTTATAGAATATTGTTTATGGTGGTGTGAAGAAAATTTGTAGAATTCCATTGGAAACGAATTGGCGGTGTTTGCAATAATGTAAGTTGTTATTCATTTTATCGTATTGATGTACAGTTGTTTATAATAATGAAATATTGTAGAAATAGTTTCCGCTTTGATATATATTGTTAATATTAAGATTTAAGTTTGTAAGTATGATTTACCTATTTAGTTTTCAAGAATTATTTGCTCCGGCGTACCTAACTATTAAAAATAAAAAGTTGTTTAATTATACCAATATTAAACTATTACCTATTTAAGAACCGAGTTATATGTTTTTATAAATGCTATTTTTGTAGAGAGGATTTATTTATTCATATCAAACATTTCGATATCAATGAATTTCTAAAAATGAATTATCATAGGTATTCATATTATGATGGAGCTTTTGCGCGAGCTTTCAATTAGCGTTTTGATAAATGTACTAATTGTAATTAAACTTTCAGTCGAAATGTTATAAGTTATATGTATTGTGTATTTTATGTATGTTATTTAGTATATATTTTATATAACAAATAACAATTTTTGGTCATATAATCTAAAATAATTTTATATAAGGTGTAGAAGATATTAATGTTACAAATACCTTGAAAAATAAATGAATCAAATTATGAAATATTGACACGCACTCTTAATTAAAATTCATATCTCGATCATACAATGAATGGCATCGGACAATTGGGCTGTTAGAAGGATCCTTCTTTTTCTAGCCTAAACAATATTCATTCAGATACGTCACTGCAAAAAGCTCTGTAATATTACTATATTTTGTAACTACCGGTCCGCCCCAGCTTCGCCCGTGGTACATATTTCGCAATAAAAGGTAGCCTATGTTCTTTCTCAGGGTCTAAAGATTGTCTGTGCCAAATTTCATCAAAATCGGTCCAGTAGTTTATGCGTGAAAACCATACCTACATACATACATACAAACCTTTCCTCTTTATAATATTAGTATAGATAAAAAAATAGGGGTTTTCGATAAACTTACACCGACAGGATTGGACAGACAGACTTGGGTAGGATAGTGTATTTCAAAGGTGTACGTTTTACAAGTACATTTTTGCTGCTCAAAGGTAGTGTACGACGAATACAACAGACGAATTTCCTTTAAAATTCCACCAAATGTTGTTTAGCTTCGCTCCTTCAGGGAATACGATGATTTCGTGATTTATGTGCTCCGTTGGTACGGACGGTAAAACTGCTAAACGGTTTGTTCGTTTGATATCAAGACATATTGATTTAATACGTCCACATATAAACAACCATGAGTCAGATATTTTAGTTTTATACCATTCAAATAAATTTAAAAATTTATAACCATGAATCAATTGAAATTCTTAAATGCTGTATCAAATTGAATTACTTAAAATAATACTACAGGCATGTTTCCGCAACTCTACATGAATGAAAGAAAAGAAACGAAAGGAGATTATAGAAAATAGTTCTGATTACGATTAAATCGAATTACATTGATAGTTTGAATAAACTCTTATGTGATGATCATAGTAAGACTCTTGTTTCAGACTTACTTAAATGTAGAGCACAATGTTTTATTTTGTCATGAACGAAGTACTGCGATAAAATAGCTGCAACTATACATACATAAAGATTACTACATAAATATGTATGTACACAAATGATCATGTTCTACGCCGTATCGTGTATTCATTCATTGATTGCCTCATTATGCAAAACGTGTATTTTTATATCTAAGGTCAAGTTGAGTATTTCAACCGCGACTGTTGATACCCAGTGCCAATGCAATGATTGCAGTGGTTGGAGGAACGCCAACACTGACCGCATGATAGGAAGTCAATCGCGTTTCGTTAATCGGTTATGAAATACTAAACGGTTTGTTAATAATTTGCGAGTGCTTTTGAATTAGTAGTTGTTGACGAAATATGACTGAGAGGTGATCAACTAAGAAAACAATGTCCGATTGGCCGGAGAAGGTTAGTTGGTTTTTTTAATAATAAATGAAATCATATTAGTTGGAATGTTACTGTTTTCGTGTCCAAGGTATTTTTCCGTTACAATGATTAGAATAAGCTTTAGGATAAAAGCTTAAGGATATTTGATAGATACCTATCTAAATTAATTGAGTACTTAGCAGTGACAAAGGTAATTAATTAATATATTTACCATCACACAGCCCAATTAAATTACGAAGTTCGTGAGTGAAGTAATATAAAGTATAAACGTTACCACAATGCCCTAAAATGTAACATTCTATCGAGTAACATGTTCGCGTGCCGAAGTAAACGCATTAGGCCACAATGGGGGCAGTTTTACTTAGAAACATATTGTTTACCGACATTCGACAGTTGATGTGGATCGCTGTTTATACTCCCGCTGTAAACAGCTTCGCTCTTTATGTGTTCTTGAAATAGCTGCGGGGACAGTTTCCATCGTATTACGTTCTACTAAGAACTGGGTCACATACGACACACTTCGCTAGATAAGGTTTAGTTTTTATTGGCTACGCTAGCCATGTCTAGAATAAAAGGACAGCTTTTAGTATAAAAATGTTTTTAAATAATATTTATAAAATTTTAAATTTGAATTTGACTATTCGACAATTTAACGGTTAATATCAAACTAGTTTTGATAATGTTTAGTAGGTAGATGATAGATAAACAACATCATAGCGCAGCGCTACGTGTTGATTCTTTATGGAGAAGTTAACACATACGTGCATGCGCTATTGCACTCAGCAACGGAGATTGTGTAACGAGCGAGGTTAAACGGTTTTTTGAGCGGGCCGGTGTGCTCCAGTAGCAACAGTCCAGTATCGGCCGCTGAAAGGAGCACGCTCGAATAGTGGCCCAGCCCTCGCATCGCTATTTGCAGAACAATGCAGGCTTGATGTGCGCATGCTGAGGGAAAGCGCGGGAGGGAAAACGCGCGAACCGTACGCCAGTCTCGGCCCGCGAGCGCAAGTGGTCGCGCGCCGAAACATAAGCACCACGCTTGCGCCCTGGCGCACGACGTACGCCGCGCTCGACGCGGCGTCACGTTTTCCGAATCGACCGCAGAAAACACGGCCACCGTGACTGAATTTCAGTGTCAAAAGGTTGGTGACCCTCTCTTCTTGCGACCAAAAATCAACCCTCCCCCTATAACACTAAAGTCGCTGATTGCACCCCGAGATAACACCACATCCGCTCTGATAACCGACGCGAACGTCGTAATTTCCTCGTGCGCTTCGATTGTGGAAGTATTCTTATAGACAACCCTAATAAGCAGGTAATAAGTATGTCAACATGCTAACGGCATAAAATTGTCAAGCAATTTTGTAATTATTTTACGTATAATCAACTAGTGTTTTTAAAATTATCAAGCAATTATTATAATTCCGTATTTACATACATACTCTATAAATATTAACAAGTTATAAGAAGCTTTTAACTTGGATAAAATATAGCTAAAGTTTATCGAAGTGGACAAAATTTTGTATTATAGTATTCCCCTCTTATAGAAATAAATAATTCTCGGTGACATCATCGTTCCAACTTCCATAGTTCCTTTGTATGTCATTGAGCTACATCTTCCCCATGTATCGCACATTTCACATCCTTTGAATGTAATGTGAAATTTATTGAAACATTTTCTACGATGATATCACAAAACACAAATAAAATTTAGGATGAGGAACTATGACCCACATACGAGTACATTTATTGCGTCTTCCACAGAATTAGATTGCGCCCCGTATGTTTTAACTAAATCACGCCAAGGGATATGTCATGTCCCAGAAATACATATAATAGATTTCAATGCGAATTGATGAGATCACATCTGTATCGAGAAAAATGTACCGTAGATAATCGTTCAGCGAAGTCGGAAACAAGGCGTAACTGGGCGTATTTTTAAGTGGAAGTAATCAACGATTAAACGACTGACGATGTAGAATTTCAATTTATTTCTGAACTATTGTTATATAGAAAGTATACAATTACTTCCTAAGATTTTTCCGTTTTTAAAACTAAAGTCTTAGAAACGGCTTCAGATTTTTTGCTTACAATATACCGTCTTATATAATAAGCAGCCTTAAAGCCAGACAGCATCTAATTTGTTTACGAAATGAGGTGCTGTACCAGGCATTGAAATCACTTAGAGTACTAAGGTATTCATGACCATGTCTGGAAAAGCACGGGCGTACGAAAATTCCGCTATGTTTTATTTATGTCCTGAATTGCCTATACAATTTGCTCTGTAAACATTCAGGTTAAAATATATTCGTAAATTACTCTATATTCCATAGGATCGATATGTATTTATCCTATAAACCATTATTTAATACATATATTCGATTGCGCCCCCATCCGTTCCAAAATGTGGGATTATTGATTTTACATAATATATTATTGCAACATCATTCCATGCAGTTATATGCTCAACTGAATTAGTCTTACAGAAAAATGGACCCTAATCCACGATTAGATTTAAAAAAAGTATTTAAACTGGAAAACCAGCAATTTACACAACGCTCAGTCACGCGAGTGAAAATTTTTAATTTAAAAAGGAATTGCAATTCTTACAATGCGAGAGATTCAGAATGAATGCCATTTGTTGCATCTGCGCCCTTCGATTTTTCCGTTGCGAATAAAAGTAGGTCAGGAGCTGGCTTTGTATTAACGAGGTACCTGTTACTTTAACCTATTTCGCGTCATTAAGTTTTAAAGAGTTATTATTTCAATTTGATTAATAACGTGGCACTATTGTGGGTATGTTATCGTAATTATTCGTTTGGGAATTATAATTCAGGGAAGCTTGGGTAGTTATTTCACAGTAAGTAGGTACATATTAATCTCCAATTTCAACTTCAGTCTTTCTAAAACATGAATAATTAAAAGGAAGTCAATATTCCTGCTGTGGTCTTTATATTCGTATTTCTAGCAAATACATTAAAGTTTATGATATTTAAAAGTTGAGTCATTTTATGAAACGAGCGGTACCTAAGAAAACTAAAGTTCAAAACTAAAGCTTCTTTCAACTTTGCATTAAAATTTGTTTCTTTTTCGACAAAACTCAGGATTAAGTATATACTTTCGTGTGGACGACAGCCTGAACCTTTTTATTAATTAATATCAAGATAACGTAAGGTGTCAATTGTCCTACCTAGGACCTCGGTCGATGGTCCAAGCAGGGAGGTTATAGGGCGGAAAATTAGAGAGCGGAAGTAAACTGTTTATGACGCACTAATGAGCAAAGCTTCATGAGCGTTACAGTTTATTTTAAGGCTAATTTTAATGTGATTATTTTTCATAAGAATTTTTTATTCGTGAGTTTATCAGACCCTCTTGGTAAATTTCACACAAACACTGGCGTAAGGTTGGAAATATGTAAAGGTGTACATAATAACCGTAATGATTAAAATCTTGTGTCAATTTAATAGGATTATCCTTGAATTTCTATTAAAACGCAAACTTATCTATATTTTATTAAATTAAGGTAATGTGTGTAAATGCTTTAAAGTAGGTACGTATCAATACTGAAATATTCAATTCTTCATTTTACGCTTGTACACTATAACACTTGTATGTATAGTTTAGCATGAAATCAACTCATTAAAATATAACTCGCCAATTACGTCAATTAATGGCCACTTAAAATTCCAAACGAAACATAAAAACTCAAAAACGCACGGTTGTGGTTCAAAATTTATATTTAAATTTGTAGGTACACACATTTGTGCGGCAGAATTCCTTATTACGAAGTTATATTATTGATAATATTTATTGTATGTCTGAAAAATGAATAACTCCTAAGTAACTTCGTGTACCTAAGTCTTTTTTCCACTTTTCTAACAAAAGTTTTTGGTAATGGTAAGCAACACGTGGTCGATAAATAAACGTTTTTTGCGAGAATTTACTGAAGTTTTGAACATCTTTTGTATTGTGATTATGAAGATGTTTAACAAATCTTTCAAATAATGCGAAAATCTTTAACTTCTAATAAAAAGTTATGTAAAATCCAACACATTATGCAAATTAGATTTCGAGAATTCTATAAAAATATTATCAACTAAAAATCCAAGTTTTTGCCAAGGCAATTCAATTTAGATTCGACCAAAGAGATACACTATATCTGTGAGTCTAACAGGATGAAAATTCGCCATTGAAGGAATTCATTTTCAGTCTGCATTCAGCTGTGAGATCATAGTCACAAGATAGATGTTACAAGATTTATGAAACTTGTTTTCTCAAAAGATTTAATAAACTAACTAATTTACAGATTACCTTGACCTGTTTAAAATGTGGATCATCATAGTATTTCATTTTAATAGAAAACATGAGGAAATATTTTATAAAAGCTAGTCAAATAAATAGACTTATTAGTCTATTATTCTATCCAGTATTATTTACTGGCTGCTCTTTACTTACTTGAAACATAAAACTTGAATAATTTAACGCTATGATAAGCAACAGGCAGTAAGTGCTAAATTGACAAGTAGCTGGCGTAATTAATTCTTGCTTATCGAGTTTTTATAAAAGTTTTTCAGACCGTTTGCATTGAAGACACCAATGACTAGATAATGGAAATAAAAAAATATATTTGTTTTAAAATAAAGTAGAGGGTCTAAAGTAGAGGTTGGACGAAAAATTAATTATCAACAAATTAATATGCTTCTTAGTAACGACTTTGTTCACGCTAGCGAATTCTGCATGTTAATCATATTTTTTATGAGAAAATATTCGATACCTAAAATCTGTAAATGTAGAATATTAGAGTTTACCTACCTGACAAGACAGACACTCTACTTTGATATCAGAAGTATTTACTGTACATATTGTATGCATATTTGATAAACATAGAGAAAAGGCTTCGTGTTATGAAACCTTTTTCATTATATTACCTCATTATGTATTAATTATACTTATAAGATACCGTTCTTACCTTGTGGTTTCTGTGTGGGTATATATTTTGTAGGCATTGGTAACTCAATTCAGATTCATGTCAAAACTTATATGGTTCTATTGCGTCAAATAGACGCGCTTCGAATTCGCTCGAGATTAAAATTATTAATACTTTATTTTATAATTAAAACGCTTTATACCTTAATAACAACGCAATTGTATTATTGTTGAATATAATTACGATTTACATTCGCTATTTTTTGTTTTGTCAAAGCCATTAAGATAAGGGTTCAGTTTCTTGTGTTGTAGAGTCTATTTAATTGTACCTTTCCGTTTTAATTAGATTTTCCGAGTTCCGACTATAAAATGTATAAAGGAAGCACTTGTAAATGCTTATATTTTTTATAGAAGTAGTTAGTATTATAATAAAGTGAAGGCCAAATGAAGTAGGTAATCACCTACCGACCTACGTAATAAAGTGATGGAAATTACTTCAAGTTTATAATTACCTCATACATTTTCTTAAAGATGCATGAAATAACCTCCATGTTTCTTTGGTTTTTACTGAAATAAACTATCTACGATTTATTTAATCTGTAGTTACCTATTTAAGGATGGTCGATTTTCCTGTCCTAGTGATAAAGGACCCGGAGAGATTCTATTTATAATTCTGGATCAATAAACGTTGCATGGGAATCATATCACGAAAGAGCTTCCGAAACGGTAATTCAATTTAAACGAATCGAAAAACTTTTTGAAAGGAAGTGTTTGAGTATGTATGTAGGGTAGAATTTTTTTTATCACACGACATTTGAAATTTTTTTATAAAATTAAATTAGTTAAATTTTTTATAAAATTAAAATTTGATATTTAGTTCTATAGCATTCAAATTAATTAAAATCGTTAAAAAACTTAAGGATAGAAATCCCGCCTCGTTAACGAATTGTTTCTATTATTTAAAAAAATCTCAATTTAAAATATTATAAAAATATTTGTAAAAATTAAGAATTACAACAGAACATTGAAGTATTCACTCATTAAGAGAAAATATAATTTTATTATACGTCTATTTTAAAAGCGGCAGTCGTTAAATAAATGTGAGTAGGTACTGAGACTTTAACTCCAAAGCAACTTATAACTTCAAAATCCATAAAGAAAGTTTTATATTGGGACATCGTAAAGATCATTAATCAATTGAGTACCAAGATTGTGTTATCAAACATCACAGTCACTGAACTCTGCACCAAAATAAGCTCAGTTATTTACGTCTGAAAAGCAGTCTTCTAACTTTAGTAAACAAATAAATAGTTTTAAATTATTGTGAATGAAGTTTCCGTAAACATATTGTTAGCTTGAAATAATTTACTGTATTGGTACTGATTAAATCAATGAGTTGATATCAAAACAGTATTAATAATCGTATTCATAAATAAAATTATTGAGATAGAGCTTTTGTTAATTTTGTTAAAAATATATATTACTTAGATGAAGTTGTGTAAAGAACACCTTTTCTTGGTAAACTTATCCTTTCAATAATTATATCCTAGGTAGTATAGGTATTTTTATGCCTTAAATATGAGCTTTTAACTCTTAAAACTACTTTACATTGGTATCAGATTGAAATTATTAAATTAATAAGTAAATGCAGTTATATTATTATTAATGTAAGGATTTATCATATAAATGATCAAATTATAACTAAACACTTGAAAATGAACAAAGAAAATCGTAAGTAAGGTCATAAATTGCTTTTGCCTGCAAGTAATCTCTATGAAATGTAGTAAGGTGTAGACTGTAGCATAAATCATAATAATTCCCACGTTAGCTACAGAGCGGAGCGTGACCGAGCATTCATTATATCTTTGAACATCGATTATCTTAAAAGGAGAACTAAATCTTGGTTTAATAAACGTTCTTAGCAAGGGGCCATTTCTATAGATATCCTTTATTAATCGTTTCAAAGCCGTAAATAGGAAGGTAACGTGAAGAATTCTGTAAGTTAATAAACGTTTACAAAAAACGTACTACAATTATTTATTTAGGTATTACAACCATTAACCCAGTTGAAGTAGTGTCTTAGTAAAAAATACCTGAAGGTTTGAACGTTTGAACACATCGACCTAGTTTCAATTGAAGCACATATTCAGAAGGTTTAATTAAAAATGTAGGCACCTGAAACGGTTGTTTATTGATTTCAGCTTTCTAGAATCTAGACTAGTGATAAAGCTTTGTGGCATATTAAAGTGAAATAAATGATTTTTTTCTATAATTGAATATGTATTTTTTATTAAACGATAATAATATAATAGCTATAATGTTTCAGTTTAAGTTCGGCAAAATTAAATTCATATCTTACATTGTTATCTACATATTAAGTATCCACACGTTTATTTATTTTTTTATTTAACAATTTAATATACCACACCAAGTAATATTTACAATTATACAAAGAGGATTAATATGGTAGGTACATAAGGCGGCCTTATCGCTTACTAGCGATCTCTTCCAGACTTAGACGTTTCTTATAACCGAATGATTTTATTTTTATTTTATATCATTACTATACAAGCACTCTTATTTAAAAATCAAGTTCCCTAAATGCACATTTTACTATGTTTTAAAAAAAATATCTACATTAGGTATTCTTTTGAAATCGAACCCCTTTCAGCATTTGTCCGGGGCTTGAAAGCGGTAATATTGAAATAACACGCTTCCATCAATTCCAACTTCTTTGATCTGAATTTTCATGTCCTACTTTTTCTTTTGTCTTTCCTATAAAATGTTCTGCTCTACTTTTGAGCCAAGTCTTATATCAACACCTTAGTGTTATTGTAAACCAAATTTTCATTGTTTGAAATGTTTTAATGGGAACGATTGGGGTTAAGATGTTTACATACGTATTTTTATGTGTTCTTTTATTGAAGAACTCGATTTTATAATATATTTCTGTGATATATTGTACCATTGTACATATTATATAGGAGGCTTCGTTTATGTTCTACTTAATGATGAAAATACAATAATTGTATAAGGATTTGTCAGCATTGAATTTCCGTTCAAATAAAATACGATAAAGCTAAGAAAAAGTTTCAAGTTTTATAAATCTAACTCAGCGTTCTTTTATGTTCTCTTTAGTAATATTTGAAATCTTTTGTGGCTGTCGGTACATAAGAAGTGGGGCTCGTTTTAAGTCAGTTGTCTGACAGTAGGCAGTGTCTTGAATGGTTCATTCAAGGGATTAAGTTTGTCTATTGTTAGTGACCTATAATACCCGATATAAATTCAATAGTATTGGATTATTGTCTTAAAATGTATATGCTATAGATTATAGATTCGTTTTATACAAAGGCATTATATTATAAATACCATTTTATATTGCAGCATAAAATTAATCTTTATGTAGAGTAGATAAGGTATTTAGTACTTCTTTTTAAGTTTGGAGTCACTTGTACAATGCAGATTATTGCTAATTGTTATTAACTATTAAGTATTTGTTAAAAGAATACCACACAATAAACCAAAGAACTTTACGCTTTACTTCAAAAGCAGAAGACATTCTAGGCATACACCTACAAGAATCTAGTTATTAATAATTATAATAGCTCGTGAAACACTCTGTTTACTACCAAAATAGATGTAGCGTAAATATAATAATATATCTCTCGCCACATAGTATTTTCACTTGTTGATAGATATTGCAGAACCATTATAGCAAAGTCTAAAAAGCGACTATAGACTAGTTTACGCCAAATCATTAAAACCGTAAGTTATAAATGGGCTATTACTCGCATCCGACCCAATTTCTCAATCATTCTTGTATTTTATAACAGTTTTATGTGCGCTTATCGTTAAACCTTAAAAATTTAATAGGTTTAGGTTTGCAAGTCGTTAAATGAAGATGTTTTAATACAACGTGATCGCACGTTGTATTAAAATAATAACTATCGAGTTATGGCATCTTAATTTAGCGCGTGTGGTTCGCTCTACCCTGGTGGAACAATAAGATAGTTCTGTATTTCCTTAAACTTACTATAAAGACCTTTTGTTCAGCTTAACAGCAAATCACGCATCCCTTCTTTAATAATAATAAATATAAGTATTATCTTTTATTATTATAAAAGACTAACCATTAAATTGTACCTATATGAATTAAAGTACACGCGTTTCAATAAAATAAGAATTAAAAGAAAATATTTATGAGGTACCTACTCGATCTTTTCGCAAGGGCAGTAATATTAATATTATGCATAAGTTTTTATAAAGAAAATGAATTTTCAAATATTAAAATGTTGGCAGATTTTCTTCCATATCAGTGTTTAATTATCTCGCCTTTAGAATCAAGTGGCTGTTGACCTCAGAAAACAAAGGCAATTAAGTAGAGCTTCTGCCTAAAAAATAACCATCCACCTGCTAGAGAATTTTCGTAACTCATTTCTTAGTTAATTATAGATAATAAACTTTTTATTTTAAAATGCTCCTTTACTGTGTATTGTTTCTCTTTACTATGCACTTTCTCTCTGACAAATTTTGTCTTTATATTCAAGGCATATAAAATAAACTTTTCTTCCTTCGAAGCATGAAATCTTCCAAGTTCCATATACCTACTTTTAATTTTACATACCTATACGAAATATATTGCGCCTCCAAGCCATCATGTACTTGACAAAAGGGTTGTAAAAGTTTGCCGAATGCAGTACTAATTGAGTTTAACGATTTGAAAGTAATACTGACCTAAATGTTTCCTTCGCCGTACTAAGCAAAAAATAAACACTTACCTTGTGAATGAATGGGCACAAAATGTACGGCGAATAAACTAAAAATTCCATACCTTTTGGGATGACAGGATCCATGTTAAAGACCAACTTGGCCTGGATTTTCTTTGTAATAACGTTCGGATGCGAATTTCATTGAAAGAAGTTTAAATACTTATGTGTTTGCTGGTGTGTTGTTAAATATTGATAAGAAGGTACAGGTTTTTCATTTTATTTTGAATTCGCTTGGATTATTTTTCAGTTATCAATTTTGTAGAATGTTGAAAAGAGAAAACCAGTTTTTGTAGACTAGAATGAAGTATTATATTGTGACGACTTTAACACGAACTAAATAATACTTATAAGTTATGACCACTCCTAAATCAATGTTAAATTATCTTGCGATTAACAGCAATCGATGTCATTTTGCCTTACTATCATTCAATTATTATTACTGTCATTATTATATAAGGCTTTACATTATTAATTATGCAAATGTATTATCTGATTCATTATTAGGTAAGACAAATCGTACTTTAATTTTGTTACCCTTTCGAGGTTGCAAGTTGCAATGTTCAATGTTTGTTTAATCCGATTTTAAACTTTAGGCAGACAGCGTAGAGAAACTAATGTGATTTGTTAAACTAGATTTACTAGGAATTACTGGTAATGAGGTTTAAGTTTTTATTATTGAACTTTGTATAATAAGAAAAAATGAGCTACATACAGAAAACAACTTGCCTATAGATGTAGGATTAGTATTATAGTGCATGGAGATAAATTTGTCTGTCAGTTTTTAAATCGATAAAAGTTAAGTACCTACTTATGTAAAGCTAGTAATTAGTATCTTATTATCTTACACGTTAGCGGTTAGATGATAATAAAGAATACGTATATATGTCCTGTATGTGTATTTGCATATATGTGTTTGCGGTTTACTATTATAGACGTAATCATTCTATTCAACTACTAAGAATTTATGAATATTCTTAATCAATGACAGTCAATAGATGTGATGGATTAATTGAAGACTTCTTTGTCCGCGGATATAGAGTTACTAACCTTGGCTAACGTATTTTTAATAGCATAGTCTAGGGAACGACGACAGGATTCATAAAGGATCTTATATCGTTTTTTATTTGTTATTTACCATTTTTAATTACAATGTTTCTCTTGAAATAATAAGTTGCATTATGTTATTAAAATCAAGGATACATGCAAGTTAAATTAAATGCTTAAAGAATTGATCATAATTCTATATTATAACTACTATGTATTACAAACCTAAAATTCAGCTTCATAAAGCATTCGTTTTGAAGATATAGTCGTAGCAGTTGATTAACAGTAATTTGAGAAAAATCTGTTCTAAAGCAAAATAATTAAAAAAAGTAAAAAAGTACAATACCACTACTAGATCTTGGACTATATCATGTCTTCATACAGTGTGACCATAATTTGTTGACTATCATACGAAATCTATTAGTGTTGAGTTTCGTGCAACAGAATGGCCTACTGGCCTCGTTTTGTTCAATCGATGGTGTCCAGTTGTACTTCGTGGTAGTCATTTCCATAATTGCTCTTTGTTGCTTTAAATAAATTAGTCCAATATTTAAATTAGTACCTAGTGTATTCAACTTTCAATGTTTAGTCAACCAGTCAATAATTTAAGTTTAGTTCGTTGTTTTATTCGATTGGTTTCAAAACAACCGCGAATTATTATTATTATTATTGTTGCGAAATAACTACGAAAAAGTTAAAGGTCAAAATCGTAAATCGCCCATCTCATAGAGACATATATAGCGTCATAATGTATCATATTCCACCTACTTCCACTATGAAGAAATTACATGAAGGTGTAGGAACAATTATGCCATGTATAGTATTGTATGCCACCCACATGCAAGCGGATGATACTGTGCCAGTATTTGCCAGTAATACAATCGTTTCACCTCACAAAAACCGTCGTAGAACTAGGAAATAAATGCTATAGGCCAGGACTGCTTTTCATCAACCTCATTTGTGTTGTACCTATACGTAATTTCGTGATTTCAAAACGACTTAAATAAGCTTTGGCTGTTACTTTGCTGTACGCTAAAAGATGCTTTAATAGATGATGAGAATAGAACTTTTTTTCTTGTATTTCGATTCTATAGTATCTTATATCAAAGAAAGTAAATTGACGATACATAGTCTAATTAGTTCTAAATTCTAATTATATCTTCAAAAATAAAGATTCAAAAGATAATAATTTAAAATGAATAATCTCATATTTTAAAGTGCATGAAATTTTACATAGATATTGCAATTAATATGCACTTTTTTATCCTAAATATTAGTCTAGTCTTCGAAGCGTGATTAAATAGACATTTAAACTGGTTTATCAACTTTAAAATCCTTATAGCATACATATAAAATTAATTAGCGCGCTTTATTCTCCCAAAGCTAAAATAGCTCGACCTCGGTTATAAAAAGAATACTAGGAAAATCTAAGGGAGTCGAACAATTTATATCTATACTCTATATGTGGTACGAAGTAGGTACAAAAGAAACACCGTTGTTTTAAAACCTTATGTTTTAATTACCTAATAGATTAAACTCAAATTTTATGCTTTATTAATAGTGTAGTTTTAAATTATTAATTTTCAATTCCACTAAATAAATTAGAATTATTGCCACAAATTATATTTGTGAAAGTATCTCTTATCTTTTAAATAAAAAGTAACATAGCAATATTGAAATAATATTCCATAACACGCTTGCCGTAACACATTATAGTTTATACAAAAAACCTGCCGTCGAAGCCTCTACCATCCATTCTCCTGCCAATCAACAAGTTGACAAGCTTGTTGTCCCCAAAACAAAACTTTGGCCCAAACACGCTCTAATATTTCTTACTAATATTATAAACGTGAAAGTGTGTGAGGATGGATGGTTGTAGTTACTTGTATATAATAATTATGTATGTTAATTTTTCTCGCGAAATTTACTTAACCGATATTGATGATTGATGGCAGTGATGTACTTTATGTACCAAAATTTTACATAATCTTTATATTAGAAATAATTGCCTGCGTGTTAGTCCGCGAAAGAGAATAAGCTACATATCAATTTGATTTACTATCGCATACCAAGAAGTAATTAAAACTTGCAAGTAAAAAAGGTTGTATAATAACCTCACAGCTTTAATTGCTAGGTATAATGAACTTTGGAATTGGGAGAGATCTATATTCGAACTAGAAGTATTTAAATATTTTATCTGCTTAAACCAAATACACAATTTTGAATAGATACTTCATACTTCAATGATAGCAAATTTAGACTGTTTGTCTTTGTAATTCCTCAATTAATTTTAAATTCAATGTAGGTATGAAATGATCGAATAAGAAATTAATCTTGTTATATTTCTTACAATTACATTGCGTGGTAAATATTCTAACATATAAAAAAAAAAATAGTAGAGCACGATTATAAATTAGCTTCCAAGCTTTAATGTAGGTACCTGAACATAGATATACCGTACGTGGTAACGCCTGTATCCTATCTTAAACTAGCTAATATTCGGAACTCGTTTGGCAGTGCATTGGCCTGACCAAAAAGTGATCACGCTTGCTGCCAAAACACTATTCTTGGAACGTGATATCTAGAATAATAAAACAGATCAATGTAACTACCTATAGCTTAATTAGTATCTATATTGCTGACTATTAATGTATTCGCAACAAAAAACTCTTCTTTTATCAAGAGCATGTTTTGCATTGGGTGTGTTTAGTTTAATAATTTATTTTATTTGTAAATTTTTCGATAGAGCTGCCATGAATTTATAAAAAAAGCCGTTAAATTAGTGAAAAAAGAAATAATAGGTCTTTAAAGGTAGTAACGAGAAGACAGATACGTTAGCGAATTAGCGCACCTTCAACTTTAACCAACAAACCTTTTTACTAAATTATGTATGATATTTAGTAACTAAGTACCAATTCCTCTTTATTTACCACCCAAAACTTATATACATGTGCATGGGGCATATCACGCGAAGCGGACACACATTTCAGGGTCAGTATTCAGATTTCGGTTATATTTTAGTATGTTACACCTGTTTATATCCGCGGTATATTAACGTAATATTTTTGCATTTAGAAGCTTAGTTTTCAAAATACAGGTCTTTGAAGATGTCGGCAAGCGCGAGGCATGCGCGACTTCGAATGTAATTATCAGTTCAAGAAAAGCAATTTTAAAATAAATTGATGACTGAATAATAATCCCCGTTAAATAACCTTTTTATCCTCATATTTTTAAATTCCGAATTTATTTTTAAATCCCTAAGAAAAATAAAAAAATATTTTTATTTTTTTACGAACTTAGCATATTTTTAATTTTTTTTAAGATGATTAAATAAATGGCTTATATTATGCTTAAACTTCATGCCAAGTTCTAGAGTAGTCATCGCAGAAGTTTAGAAGCTACATGTATTATAATGGTGAAGCGCGGCAAATGGCAATATCCCTATACTAGCCCTAGTTGGTTAGTGCGACGTACTGCAGTATTCATCTCAATAGCAAGTTAAAACCGCAATAATTCACGTCACCATAAATAAAAATCTCATCGTACTCGGCGATAAGTAAACATTTAAAAAACGTCATAACTCCGAAAATACGAAAAATCGCATAAAATACATAGTGGTGATTTGGATAGCCCTCTAGGTCCTCCCAGGTCATCACTACTACTCACTACTTCTTGGGACACCCTGTATATTACACACGTATATTTATTTGGGAATAGTGCAAGCTGTAAGGTTGTGGAACTCGCTCCCATTAAACATCAGGAAAGCTCAATCTATCAGCTCTTTCAAGTATCTGGTCAAACAGCATTATCTTCACAACTAACGTTTAAATGTTTCATCCGTTCTTATTTATCTTAACTACTTACTTTCATCCTGTTATTCCTTATTTGCTATGTATATATGTATTAATATTTGTATTTATTTATCTATTTCCTACTTTTATTTGCACCTTCTATAATGCCTCGCTATGCTCCTTCTACTATCCAATTATTCATTTTTCTTCATACGTCTTTTCCTATATCCTAAGGTTGCCTGGAAGATATCGCTTCTTAGCGATAAGGCCGCCTATTTGTACCGCTTCATTGTTTGTGTATTATTTTTGTTGGATTTTGTTTTGTTTTTGTGTGTGCAATAAAGTGTTTTTTATTTTTATTTTTATTTAATAGTGCATACTCAGATACCAAACTTACGATCATCAACCCAATCTTAAAATATGAAAATAAATTACTATGCGAAAATTGTATGCAGTTAAATGTAAACTACAAACAAATACAAATACATGTACAAATAAATATACTTCATAGTTCATAATTCATATATTATTTAGTAAATACTAAATACTAATTAGTAAATACATACAATTTACTTATAGAAAGTAGAAACGTATAGGTAGATAAATAAAATCTGACTAAATGTCAGATTTTCCAAAAATTTCCTTAGAATCAGAAGTGGTATAGTTGAACTCTTGTGTTCAACATCGTGCCCGGCCATTCGAAAATTATATCAATATACAACAAAAAAACTTTGCTAGCGCGCTTCAATTCGACTCAACAGCGTGTAGCGACATCTATTTTCACTGACCGAAGCTACTTGATACTCGACATAGCATTATTCTCTGAGATGATTTTTATTTTTCTTTAAATAAAAGTGTTCTTAAATGTTTATCCAGGTGCGCGTCCGCGAGTTCTACATCGCGATGCAGCGTTGCCCTTACATCCACGAGATGAAGGAGCGGCTGCTTGGCGCGCCAACAGACGGGGTTGAACGCGAACGCGACCAGAGAGAGCAGAGCGAGCCGCCGCCGCCGCCCATAGACACGCAGGTCGGCACCATCGTCAAAGTAAGATCATCCATCGTCATTCACTGTTATTATATTTTTTAATTTCAAAATTCTGTGTTATCTGTGTCATGAATTTCATACATGGTTCACAGCGAAAAGGAATAATATAAAAATACTAGCGGTCCGCCCCGGCTTCGCCCGTGGTACATATGAAAAATAGATGTTGGCCGATTCTCAGACTTACCCGATATGCACAGAAAATTTCATGAGAATCGGTCCACCCGTTTCGGAGGAGTATGCAGACTAACATTGTGACACGAGAATTTTATATATAAGAGAGATAATTTTATGCATTAATCAATCGATAATCAAAATTACAAAAAACAAAGTGTGATTTTATTTTTAAATAAATGTTTTTGAAGGTATATTGCTTAATTTTTGCCTGCTATAATTGTCCAACATATTTTCTTAAGCTAAACGATTGATTCTAAACTAGATTTCCGCCCGCGGCTTCGCCCGCGTTTGCAAAGGAAAACCCGCATAGTTCCCGTTCCCGTGGGATTTCCGGGATAAAAACTATCCTATGTGTTAATCCAAGTTACCCTCTATATGTGTGTTAAATTTCATTGTAATCGGTTCAGTAGTTTTTACGTGAAAGAGTAACAAACATCCATACATCCATACATCCTTACAAACTTTCGCCTTTATAATATGTATATATTAGATGGCACGGTTAATTTGGTGATGCTAATTTAGGCGGGAACATAATATTGTGTAGGATATGCATAATGTACCTATGTACGCATTTTAGAAAAAATTATTTGTTTTAAATATAGTGATATTATAAGCCATTCACATTAGATTTTAAAGTATTCTGTAATAAACTTAAAGATTGAGTTACATGCTACAATTAATAAATTGAAATTTGTATATATATAGAGATTGAAATAAAAAACTTTTATTTCAATCTCCATAAATTTCAAACTATTTAATTTTGAACGAAGTAAGTACATTATAATATGTATTTTCAAATACGAGTTCCATTTAACCCTCATTTTAATCAATATTTTCAAAAATACATTGTGCGTCTAGTATATAACTATGTAGAGCTTAGAGTATATAATATCTATAGAGTGCGAACAACCAAGTGGGAACAGTAGGCACAGGTGGGAACAACACGACGCTCCCGCCGCGAGCGCTCGCAGTCGTGGTTGAGTGCTCACGAAGTGCGTTGCTCTGGATTTTTTTTCATAGTTACGAATAAACATGGTGAAATGTGCAGTTCTATCTTGCAAAAACGATACTAGAAAATACACAAAATTGGAATCCACTATCACATTTCATCAGTAAGTCGATTGTTATACTTATTTTTATGAAAATAAATCTAGCATCGCGGGGGTGAAGGGTAGGTGGGAGGCGGACACGCGCAGGCTCGCTCGCGCGCCTCACTGCCGCCACGTGATCGTAGTGATGTGACCTGACCAACGCTGTACTCGATATAAAGTTTACTAGAAGAACTATATTTTAACAAATTATTTATTTAACTTTAAAATTAAAACTCTTTTAAAATTAATGTATTATAAATAAATTTGTGGTGTGTTTTGTATGATACACTTTCTAATATTATGAATGTGAATGTATTATAGTGTAAATGTAAAGTATGTAATGTTACGATATATTTTCTGAACCGCTAAATTGATTTTGAAGATTTTGATAGTAGAATGGATAAAATTAAATAAAAAAATTATTAATATTATTTATTATATTATCATTTTAAATTATTAATTATTCCTTAATATTTTTTACCATTTTTAAAACATTATTATTATTGTTTGATTTATTATTAAAAAAATAGCACTAAACCCGATCTTTTATTTTATTAACTTTATTATTTAAAAAGTACTCACGTTTTTCCGATATTCCAATTAAACATATTTTTTTAAAGTACTTATTACAAGAAAATTTCTTATATAATATTTAATATTCAAATGGAATAAACAAACTTTATTCAGTTGGTAAACAAATTTAAAATTACATATTTATACTTTATTCATATATTTTTCCTTTAATAACTTATTGAACATAAAATTTACTTATGATACATATTTATTTACATAACTTATCGATAGTTCAACACGCAATTGATACCTACCCATCCCTATTTGTCACACACACATCTATATAGTATCTATAGCTCATCTGCCTACGATGCGCACTATGCAATTTGTGCAATACACTCGCTCTATACTATTGTAATATATACTCTAAGATGTAGAGCTTCAAATATATGAGTTCATTCAACGTTTGTATTTTTCATACAATCGATGCATATCTTACATTATAATTCCACAATTGACTCCTTTTATATTAATTATTATGAATTGTAGCTGAATTCCGACGGGTACGGGTCCCACACGTCGCCGGCGCGCGCTCCACTCGTCACTGACGAGTGTGACGCGCCGGCGGACGAGACTGACGCGCTGACGCCTACTGACGCGATCCTCAGATACAGGGCCTGCTGCACGCCAGATACCAGACCTAAAAATGCTAAGTGAGTTTATATTGTTTTTTATCTAATGCCGAAAATCAGAAATATTTAAAAAATATAAAAAAAGATTTTTCTTTTTATTTACCTTTTGTATAAATATTTGCAAAAGGTGAATAATTGAAGTAACATACTTTATCATGCTTTGAAGACTCGTAAGCTTATTATAGCTAGTCTAAACTAATCAAATTATGTCCCCTCTTTATGGCTAGAATTGTCGCCCCTAATATAAACTTGACACGAAAAACTGGACATAATTCCCGTTATAAATTGACCTATAAATTCATAGGGGATAAATTAAAGTAGCCATGATATCACAAAAGTCTTTACAGACAATTTAAATGTAAATAAAGGACAGGAAGCTGCAATCAAAGCGGCCACCGTTAGTTTGTCGGATAATTAAGTTGTTCTCGCGTGTTCAAAAGGAATATGAACGAGGAAAATTATTTTAAGTGTCTCTGTAATCTATTGCTCTTGTTACATTATTATGGTCATTACCCTTCTGTTGGTCATAACGTGGTCATGGTCAAAACCCTTCTGTTACAACCCAGAGCTATAAAGTTGTAATTTTAAAGTTTGATGCGTTATAGTTTTAGGGCGCAGAAAATATTAAAAGTATCGTTTGTGCATGTTGCGAAACGATTAAAATATGGTATCTTATTGATACGACATAAGATTGAGCAATTGAGCATCTTTATATTAAAGTTTAAATAATTGTACTTGATTAAGAAAACGTATGAGTTTGAGGATTGAACAATTCAAAAACAGTTAATTAAAATAAAAGTAGAATAGTCATATAATTACACGTTAGTACTTTAAGGCTTATGTACATGCGCTAATAACCTTGACCATACTTGACGGATCTCAAACCTCTCCCGCTGCACCTTCTTTTTTCCTCGCATTTTGTATTTAAAAAGATACCAATCAGTGAAACAAAAAATCCTCGTCAGGGACTGTTGTGTAACTGATAATTTATTAAACATAAAATTTTCAGAGCTCTAAGTCAGCAGGTTACGAAGTTTATAGAGTATTTGCGGAAAAATCGATGACCACGGCACATTTTTTTTCTAGAAATCTATTAACTTTGGAAAAAAGTCCTCGCGAGCAATTAAAGATCAAAGACCATCCTATTTTATATATTTTTTTCGGTATTGTGCTTTATGTTGTACCAGACTTTATAGAGGTTGAACATAGTCGAAATTGCCGGGTAACGCCTTAATTATGTAAATGGGATAATCGTAGGACGTTTACATCGCTGCCCACTTAAAGATAACTAAACGTTTGCATTTTTAAAAACATTACGCAATTGCATTGTTTTATATGTATGATGCATGCCATTTAATACTTCGACATTGGCAGAAATAAAGGTCATTGAAGCGATTATCTTAACACATTATACAAACGTTTTAATCCTTGGACCTGAGCAGAATTTATTGCTCATTGTGAAGTCATAACCCAGGTAGTAATTAAAAATAAACCTAATTATGAAATCTGGTCACATATAAACACTAATATAAGTCTTACAATGTCGCAACGGCTAGTTAGAATGTTTGCGACGAATTTAACGTGTGTTGAAGTCTGCTAAGAACTACTAATTAAGTATAAAGACTGTGGTAAGAAGTAGGTGATATTTGGTTACATGTGTATCTGAATATTTTTTATATGCTAGTAAAAATAGAAATCAAGAAAATATTGATAATCCATTTATAAACAGGAAAAAATATAGGTTGTCTTCGTTGCATTTTAGCTTTGAAAAGGTAAAACAGGCCACCGGGACACCGCGATTGCATTAACATTAACTATTCAACATTTAATATTTATTTCATTAAACTTAAGTTAGTAAATTACTCGTTCAATATTGGTATTTGTATTCTGTGGTCCTAATTTAGGTATTGAAGATAGTGTGCCAATTTTAAGTGAGTACAATAACACTATTATGTTGTGTTTGTTTTGAAGTTCAGCGACCTTTCACAGTTACTATTCAATCAGGACCGGGCATGCGCATCGCCTTTCATCCTTTGAGACCATTATGCTTTTTTCTCGACCAGCGTCCTATATGACACACGTGCGTATGCATTATATTATGAATCATTAGGGTTGCATCGCAGACGTGGTATGGCACTTAAGTAATGGAGGTTTTTGTTAGAAGTATTCATAGTAAAGGCCGGGTCACTGGGTCGCTCGCGCAGCCTCCCAAAGTTACCGGGAGAGACGCGCCTCTATCGACCGCGTGACGCCCGGCTTTAGGGTTGTCAACAATACATTTTTAAGAACTATTCATATTTACGATACAACTGATAAAATTGTTTATCAATTTTGAGTTATCATAACATTTCCAATGCAACTAGAAGAGTCTATTATATTTTTTTTTAAATTATGAACACCTTGAAACAAAAAGTACAGTTGATTAAATCTTTTCTAGACATCATTGCATTAAGCACTACGTCCCTTTATAATATTGTCCCCCAGTTGCCACCGTGTAATACGACCCTCCGATATTAAGAGTGCAATATCGCAAAAGGGTGCGTCCGTGTTTGCCGCCCCTACGGGAGCTCTATGCGCGCAGCATCCATTACTGCGCAACTCTCGGCACACTCGACCCGCGGGTAGCGAGTCGAAGCCGCACCTTCTTGCTTCCGGAGCCTTTTTATATCGAAGTGCTCCTCGCGAATCCCACCCTTACCTTGTCCTTAATCCTGAACACACTTAAGATGTCCGTAATCTCGTGAAGTGCTCGTTACCGTTCGCGATGGGTAAGGATAAGCATCAGCCTACGGAGGCTGAGGTGAAAGTGGCGACGGTGGAACTGGAATCCGTGGATAATATGGCAACGTTGCCCGTGGGGCAGCACCGCCAGCAAGGCAGCGATATCGCGATCGCCGAAAAGCATAATACCGCTAACAAAGAGATGGAACTGAAGTGCGTTCAACCGAAGCCGTCTAAGAAGTATGTGCTGATTGGGGCTTACGATTAGTTTTTTCATTATTCTTTTTAGAACTAGTAATTAGTAATTTTCACTCTTTGGTAGTATTGTATTAAAAAAATGGTTTGTTAATTTTCAATTTAAGTGTAAAAAGTAAAGGGATGATTAAAGTTGAATATTTTTTAGAAGAGTAAAATACGGTAACGTTTTTAGTTAACCATAATAATATACCTAATATAAAAATTTAGTATGAATAATATTTTTCCTTGATAAAACTATCCTAAATATTTTTTGAATTTCATTTAAGTAATTAACACATTATTTAAAAAAAATAGGTTAGGCACAGAAGGCGACGTTTACTTAAAATGAGACTCTTTTTTATTGTTTTTACTCATCGTCATAATATTATAACCCTTCATTTTTAACACATAATAAACTGGTGACAATTCCATAACTATTAAAATAACAGTTATAAGTAAATTCCATTAAATTCTTAAATAATTAAAACAATAGAGCATTCTTGAAACTTAACACTTTGTAGAACATTTTATAACAGACATGTTCCAAAATTCTTATTCATAAACATGCACTAAAATAAGCCACAGTGTATAAAATATTTATATAATAATAATAATAACAAACAAAATATTTAGTTACTCTACCTAAAAGCGCGCGCGTGCAACTAGGTCAACAGGCGGGCGTAAATTAATACAAAAACAGGACAGTTATAAGTACTGAACTTATCTCAAAAACTTTCTGAATTTTACTTTCATTGCGAAATTGTGAAACGAAATCTGAAATGTACATACAATATTTCAATTACTACCGGTGTCCTTTGTTGCAGTAATGAATTTTATATCAGCCCGGAAGGCGGAAATTAAATTCACTTTCCGAAAAAAAAAGGGAAATTTGAATGAATGAAACGATTAAGATTATTTTAATAAACTGACGAAGTTATTTAAAGTTTTTAAAAAGTCCGTGACTGTTTTGTTAAACAATTGTTTATTCTTGTTTCAGGACCTCACTTTTCATCATTTCAAGTTTCATCTATGCGAAACTTTTGGTCGTTGTGTGCATCGCGTACGTTATCAGCGATGTCATAACACACAACTTGCCCCTCTACTACTATGAGGGTTTCTTCACATATCTCTACGGCATGAGCATCTTGTTCCTGCTGTACGTCTTCTGCTTCCTTCTACAAGGTTTGTCAATTGTTTTATCATACAATAAGAAATATCATAGTACCGGTAGTCGTTATGAAGTAGAAAATATTTTTATCCATAGAGAGCTCATGCTGCAACGGCAGTCCTCCGAAACCGAAGCCACCACCAAAGGAAAAGAAGCCGAAGAAAGAAAAAGAAAAGAAAACCAAAGATAAAGAAAGTAAAGATGGCAAGGATGCGAAAAAAGACGGCAAGAAAGATGGAAAGTCCAAGGACAAAGACAAGGATGGAAAAGACAAATCTGCCAAAGAAAGCAAGAAACAGAGCTTCCAGGTAAGAATTTATAAGTAACATCATACACAGCACATCATAAGCACATCCACTTATATCCATAGTGATAAATTACGCCCTATCCCATTTCATTTGTTGTTAGTTAACGCAGTTTTTCATCATTAATTTTTTAGTATTGTGATTTTGTAAATAATCTTTTGTTTTCGCACTTTTGCAATTTTTACTCACACAAAGACATAGAGCTTCGATAGGATGTGGCCGCATGATCCCTGTTTTTGTTTACGCTGCCTATTCTTTTGTTTTTTCCATATGATTTGGGCAGGAGGTGTATCCCCGTAAGATGCGTGATAAAGTTCGACAACAACAATTACAAATGCAAATGGCGCAATTGTATACCACCGAACAGGTGAGGTTTGGTTGAAGAATCCTGCTTGAATTGTCGTGTATCATTTGGTTCGCTTTGGATGTGCTGTGTAGTTCGTCCGCAATCATGCATAGCTTGTGTGTTTTATCCGCTATTTCCCCTTTGCTTCCAAAATCAAAATACGTTTATCCAATACGACAATGTACCCACTATTGTTCCTGTGAAATTAAAACGTTAACATAAATTTTACTATACTAATACAGTTTATAATGAATTAAAGTTACCGTTATCCAGCGATTTGCATTTAAATGTTGCATTTACTTGCCATTTTACAATAGGAAAACATTAACGTGATTTAAACATAAATTTCCTCTTTTGTTAGTCTTTGAATAGAGCGAAACGAATCTTGCATTATTATACAAGCACGCTGCATAACCTACTTTTTCATGACTTCAATATTAATATTTTATGAATAACAATTTCTATATCAGATCGGAAATAGGTTATAACGGTATCTTCCCCGTATTTAAAAGTGATGGAATATTAAATTCAATAATAAAATTATATTTGTTCTTATTGTCCTTGTATCAAAGTTTTTGCTTTCTGACATAGCAACAAGACGTTGTGGAGTTGGAGGCAGGGCCCGTCGCTCGACCAGTACGCAGGCGCAAAACATCGCAGAATGATCATAGCCACGGAAGTTTCTTCTTGAGAATTGGAGCTATTGGTAAGAATATAACATATGTACTTGATTGTAAAATATTTGATTGCCTATGTTTTAAAAAAATTATACAATTATAGGATAAGAATTTATTTAAAAGTTATAGTAGGGGAGACCGAGGGGAGTTGAAACAATTTTCACGTTTTGTTTGATATAACTCATACTATTATCAGAAATCTGATGGTACTGGTATCAATCGATAGGTTATTCTATACACTTCCGAATGGTTAGCATAAATAAACGGTAAGCGTTAAAGATGGTGGTTAAAAATTGACTTAATCGTAACAAGTCAACTTGTTTCAATTCCCCTCATACCGAGGTAAGATGAAACAGAGGTCGAGGAGAGTTGAAACATAATGATTTTGGGGAGTAATAGGAGCTGAAAAATTAAAAATGATGATTTAATTCAAAGGTTTTAATTAAAACTTATATTTTCAAGTAATCAACGACTTTTATATGTAATATTTTAATGACATTTCAGTAGTAGGTCTAATACAAATAATAAACACCTAAATAACCAAAAATTAACATGCGTAACATCAATAATTATAATCAGTCAAATCAACAAAATGTTTTACATTTTTATAAAACTAAATCTTTGACATAAAATAGTTAATAATCAGTCGTTTTTTAAGTATGTATTACAATCAGTACCTACTATAAACTATTTAAGGAACAATAATCTACAAAATGTCAAAGACAAAGTTCTCCACCAGCACAAGTTTCATGAGCCCACAATTGGCATTTCAGACATTGAGCCCACTTTTCTTTGGATCTGTTATTTGAATATGATTCCATACAGCAAATACAGCAGGATTCCTCTTCTTCTTCATCACTATCTTCGTTTCTTGACAACCTTAACCTTTTTAGTTTTACCGCCTGGTTTTAAACTTATTCTTGCTTTAGTTCATCCAGTAGGCATGCTTAAACAAATAAACACATTAAATCAACAATAAAATCCGATAATCTTCGTACTTTTTAGCTATAATCAGATATTAAATTGAAAACAAGGAGAGTTGAAACAGTCTGTTTCAAATCACCTCGGTGAGAAAAAACCTCCCAATTTTTATTCAAATCACGACCAAGCAGTAAATACACAGAAATCAAATTTACCAAGTATATTTCAAGAATCAATAGATAATAAGTTTTTAAAACGTATATAACTCAACCCAAAAAACAATACCAATATTAAAGTACGAGCATCGTAAAAAATCATGAAATACTTACTTTTTACGATTTTCGGCACATGTCATTCAGAACTACACAACTGCACAACTGACATCATCGGCATGAACTGACGCGATAGCTGGTGGCGGGAGTTGGTTAAAAAAGACGTTGCCAGATCGCTAACAGTTTTAAGTTCGGAGAAATCGAGACTGTTTCAACTCACCTTTGTTTCAAAACCCCTCGGTCTCCCCTAACTACTTAAAAATTAAAGATGTTGTAATTTAAAGTTAAAATAAATGTCTGTTCATTTTTTAAGAAACACCTGCTTAAAATATTTCATTGAACACATAAGTAATTATATAAATATCAAATTTATTATTTAACTTGCAGCTTTTGGTTTGGGGACAATGATCTACAACGGTTTGGAGTTTGGAACTTTCTTCGAGTTGCCTTTGGACTCACCATGCTACCTTATCTTGAAAGGAGTAAACCCGGTCTTACAAATGGTTTTCACCTTCATGCAAATGTATTTCATTTTCATGAATTCACGGGTTGGTATAAACTTACATATTTAATCTGTATAAACAATATTTTTAAATAGGCAAGTATCTTAATAGATATTTAATTTGATTTTCAGTTGAATATACACCGATTTAAAGTCATCGCTCGTTTTGGCCTTATGCACGTGGTGGCGACAAATATTTGTGTATGGATACGCACACTAGTGTTAGAGTCTCTGAAGGAAATAACCGATTACCACGTCAAGAATCCTTTTGGACTACCTGGAGAAGGCGTACTTGGAAGTAATATATTATTCAAATTTCAAACATTACTCCTTAAAACATTCTGCTCTTTTAAATCCAAACTTACAGTAAAAACTGTTCTGAATTTTGTAGAAGTCATTCGAAAGCATACCTTGAGACATTCGGGCAAAGTGATTGGTGCTGTATCTACGGTGGCTACGACAGTGGCTTCAACAGCAACAACAGTTGCTAAAAATGCTGGTGAACAAATGCTTAACGCGGTCACCTCAACCACTTCTGCACCAACAACGACACCTACCACAAGTGAGCTTAACTACCACCCGATTAACCTAATCAACCACCCACTCATATTAACATGCATGACGATACATTAACATAAATAAAATATGAACTAACAATTTTCAGCAACTCATTCTCCATATAACAATTTTGGTGGTGGGTTCGTTCCCAAATCGAAATTCATCGACACTATTAAGAGCACAATAGGATACGAGAACCAAAACCACGGGGTCAGAGGGTCCTGGCCGAATGATAATCCGTTTACAACTACGTACACACCGATAACTGCTGAGACGAAGCCTACTCCGACCCAAACTGCCATGTTGGAAGTATTCCAATGGCTTTATTCATCAACTGTGAAACCTATTGTTAGTACGGTTTCAAGTATTGTGGCTTCGACTCCAGGACCGGTATATGATAAAGATGAATGGGGCAATAGTGTCGAAACGTATCGAGTCGATGAACCACCACATTCACCAGGTTTGTCGGTCTCCGGTCTAACATTTGGTTCCACGCAGTAGCACTTTTTATTTGCGGTTTCAGCTATTGTTCACGTATATTATTAGCACGTTATTCATTGTAGATATTTTCATTTCGTTTAGCATGTTTATGTTGACCTCGACTATAAAATAAAGTGGCATGGATGGTATTATCAAGGACTAAGAAGAAAAGGGTTATGTGAAGATTTTATAGAACTTTAAGCTATCATCGAACTTCTAAACGAGGATAGGCTATTTTCATTGTAATCTATATTAAGCATTTATATATGCTCAAAGTAGTTTAACGCGCCATCTTACAACTTATTATAGACGTACAATGGATACTTTTTGTTTTCAGCCAACAACGCTACGGAGATATTTGAATCTTTCGATAGTCTGAATCCAGCGGCTTTGTTAGCCAATATTGATAACACAACGGTATGTGGAAGGAATCCAATAATGGGAACAATTGTTACCGACTCTGCACCTTATCTTTACCCTTTCATCATTGAATATTCGCTTATTGGAGCTGCTGTTATTTACGTCATGTGGAAGCATATTGGCCGTTATCCCAGGTTAGTAAAATAGATTAAATTCATCCTCATTTCATAATATTCACAAAAGGATACATTCCAAAAACATTGATACCTACTTGCTTAAATTTATATAAAGTCTTAAAACATAAATGTTAAGGTTAATGTGACCTAGTGTGAATAAACTGACATAAATTTTCCTTGTGACTAATGCAACCAAACCTGTATCTTAGTATTTAAGTAACCATTAATCTTAATGTAGATTAAGACTGACCTGATTAACTTCGTAGATATAGTAGATCCATTAACAAGTTTCCATATAGTTCGTATTTAAATTTCTATAAAACGAAAAAAATAAACATCATAACGGAACAAAATATTCTAATGAAACGATTCTGGAATATCTGCTAATGTCTCTATTATTCTGTCTTTTATGTTTTCATTCTGGCATTAATTACTTCGAGCTTAAACTTCATGAACTTCCTTCAAAATTCCAAAGCTTAGCACTTTGTCTACATTCCAAAAAAATTAAGTTGTACATCATATAAATTCTTAGTAGTTAAATCATCCACGCACTAACTCTATTCATTGTTTGAATGTCAGTCGAAATTTAAAATCAAATCTTCATCAAGTATTAAAAATGTCACCCAAATAGCACATGACAATACACGTTTGGTTGCAGCGTCGCCAACGACGAAGATCTGGAAAGACGTCTGGAAGCTGTTCTGTCCCGCAGGGCGGCGGCGTTGGCGGCGGCTCAGAGAGGCAACCGAGTAGATTGCGCTGGAGCATCCAAGGGTCTTTTCTGTGGTCTTCTTCTTCTCGTCGCGTCTCTAATCTGCCTGATTCTGTTCTTCGTACTGATTAGACACCAGGAGTTGAAGCGCTTGTCCATTTACTTGGCAGATGTGTCGCATTGCGCGCTGATGGTGCTCTCGATTCTGGCTATTTTGATTGGATTTATTCGGTAAGTAGTAATTTTGTTTAAGTTTTTGAATCATACTAAATATTTGAACATTTTAAATTTAATACTTTTTATACGTGACCATAAAATTTTACCCAAGTCAATAGAAGTCATACATTTTTTAATTTAATTATTTAATTAATTTCTTGCATGTGGTACCCCAATATGTTTTGGATAAAGTGTTTCTTTTATTTTTAAAACTTTATTTATTTATAATTTTAAGTTTCTTTAGTTTCTTTAGTTCATTGTTTTTTTTTGTTCTTCCCCTCCTCTTCCATTCTAACCTGATCCTCGAATCCTTGTAACACGGCTCCAATTTTAACTTCAATCGCCACACAATCGTTCACATCGTCACTTTTGTGATTAACAAATTCCCGTGTTCAATTTTAACCATGTTTGGTTGCACCTTATTGGAATTAGTGGTAGAGTAATGAAATGGAGCTCAGATCCTCCCTCCTGTACCGAGCCTCTTCGCAGGGTGCAATCGTTGAAGTTCCGTTCTGAGGAACAATCGGACTTGAATGACATACTACTGCGTGTCTCCGCGTTTGGACTTTTTACCTACGCCGTGTTCAGCATCATCGCTGGAGGGATGGGAGCCTTCACACACGAACCTAACTTGCTTGTGATGATTACCGGATGCTTAAGCGTTCTGCAGGTGAGTTACTTTACTATCGCATTTTGAAAATATTTATATCGCATATAAAAATAAGAGTTTTTAAAACAAGAAATAAACGATTTATGGCAGAATTTTGATTATTCATTTCTGTTATACTTTATTGATTCTCTTGGTTTTTACTGTGTTCTTGTGTCTATTGCAATTGGTATACCTGCCCTCTTATTAAGTTCTCTTCTAAGATGAAATCATTTGCTCTCTTTTAAAGACTTATGGTTTCCAAATTTCTCCTTCTCTTGTAAATTCTTCGAAAGACTAGGCCCTTCCTCGGCCTCTTCAAAAGGAAGACGTCGTAGACTCTTATGTTTTTCTGAATTTTGAAATCTCGTTACTCGTTTGTAGGTGATCCTGCAGCTGCTGTTCATAGCGGACGTGTCGCGGCGGCGCGTGCACCTGCCCGAGCAGGAGCGCAGCAAGCCCGCGCGCCAGGCGGTCACCTTCCTGCTCATATGCAACGTCACCATGTGGCTCATCTACACGGTGGAGGCGCAGAAGGTGCTGGCCAACCCGGTGAGTGTGTAGCTTGCAGTCGACCCGCAGCCGCTGCTCATAGCGGACGTGTCGCTGTGGTGTTTCCAGTTTTTACTTTTTTACCATTTACTACAAACATTTAGAATAGAGATGTCATGAACTTTCGTCCGCAAACAAGTTTCAGTCATCATTCAGAAATACCGTCTTTCACATTGGAAATATAGTCTATAATCAGAAACTCTATTTGAAAAAACACAAAATAC
The DNA here is from genome assembly GCA_029959065.1 of Colias behrii. Classification (NCBI taxonomy): domain Eukaryota; kingdom Metazoa; phylum Arthropoda; class Insecta; order Lepidoptera; family Pieridae; genus Colias; species Colias behrii. Next base: position 4,945,135 of record JARWMC010000005.1, on the reverse strand, counting down.
ATAAAACATGTATTTTCCTTACACCCTTTGCTTAAAATCGTACATTTTATAGTAAGTAGTTACTAATTACATCTTTACGTTACAGGTTCAACTGGACTTCTACGGCTTCGTCGCCTGGTCTTTGGTCCAACGTTTCACTCTACCGCTCTGCATTTTCCATCGTTTCCACTCGGCCGTAACTCTAGCCGAAATCTGGAAGACAAGCTACAAAGCTCGTCTTGAATGAATTGACCTAACATCCATTTAATATGGATTTAGTTCAAACACACTTTCATATTGACGATACCAAGCAAAAAGTAAAAGTAGAGTAAAAGTAGTTCAGAATTTCACGATTTTGAACCTCACCCTTACAACGATTATGTCCAATTGTTATTGCCAATGTGAAAGTGATCTTATGCCCGTAAAAATAGGGTTTCGTACCGATTTCGTCCTAATCCGGGACAGCAATATTGTAGTTAGATTTAAATTTCAACTTTCAATCTTACTAGTATTTGGATATCGTAGCGCAGGTAGAGTGTCAGCTTTAGAGTATGACTTTAATCGTAATCCCGGATTTCTGAATGTTTTCGAATATCAATTTAGCGTGGAGTAAGACATGTTAGAGAAGAGATAATTCGTCAGGAGCTGTTAAGAATTAATCAATGCAGCGGAAATCTTAATTTGGATTTATCAAAGGGAATGATTGGTACAATGTATTGAAGAGACACTACGATAATAAAAGCATAATCATGAATGGGACAGTCATATTTCTATCATGAATGAATGAATAAAATGACTGACAAACTTGACATGTATGAATAATTTTTACGGTGTTCCATTTGCCGCCTACTTAAAAAGGGTTCAATAAATTATTCGTCAAGGAATAGACTTTCAATAAAAACTTTATTGTGGCTTAGAATAGTTATACCTTTTTGTATCCACGCATTTTTTCATTTCTCATAATATTATCTACAGTGTGTTTCACTTTCTTTCACATTCCACTATCTTTACTGTTACAATATTTACTTTTCAAGACTGATGAGAATTGTCACGACAAAATATACGTACGTTGCTCATTCTTGTACAATTAAAATATTAAAATTAGCGCGATTTATTATTAAAATACAAAATTTTGTACAACCTGTTGTGAAAAGTTCCCTCCTTCATTCGAGTGCCATGGGTAAAAATTATATCAAATTTGACAATATTTTGTTTTGAGAAATGTTAGAGAGTTTAAAATTAACACTTCTCTTTTGACAACCGACACAGACGGCCAAAATTTCATGTCGTTAAAATTTAATTACGTAAAATTATAAGGCTCATTTAAGAAATCATTGGCTACAACTAATTTTACATCTAAATGTTATGACGTAGAGTTGCGATAATTCTATGTCTAAGGAATAATTATTATGAATTCATGCGGTTAAATAAAATAAAAGTATTTGCTGCTAATTTCAAAAGGAAAGAAAAGAATTAAGGATAATATTAAGAATGCAAACTTGATAAAATAATGAATCAAGTGGAATCGAATTACATTATTCTATTTACTAGAATTATGGTATTTCATCCAATAAGAAAAACAAAGGCCGTCAATGCTAACAATAAAAATGATTCTCGAGACGTTCTCCATTTTAAAACACTGTAGTAAATATATAAGGATAAAAATATAGTAATTATTGATATATTAATGTTTCAAAAATTTATTAGCCAACATAATATTTGGGATAAGCTCGTAGAGTTATAAATGTTACGTACGAAAATATAGTTATATGATTAGATGATGTATCGAAATAATTGTCTTAATCTAAGTAAGTAGGTACTTAAATATAGAAACACCAAAACATGAGGCGGATCGCAGTATGAAGGTATTACAAAATCTGCTTTACCAAGTTGAATGTTAATTAAAAATATTTTGATTGCAAGGGGCCATAAAAAGAACAATTTTTTTAATACAACGCTCATCTTTTATAAGCACTATATTTAGCGTGTTGAGATTTAATATATATACCTAAATAAAGAAAATGAAGTGTTTATTGTATTTGCTGAAAGAGTTCTCCTTATTGCGTTCAATCTCCGCTAATGTGTTAAACAAAATTTGTGATGTTTGAGAATATTATGTAAAATTGCGTTGCATCGGAAATAACTTGACCTAAATAATATTTTCGTAACGATCTATAAGTGCAATCTATTTTTATAAGCTGTCTATATTATTTACACATAGGTGTCATACCTATAGGTACCTATTTAATATTTATTACGATATGAACGAAGGCGTTATGTATGCCCGATATCATTAATTATAATAGTTATGTTACGGATTCTGTAAAAATAGCTCATAAAACATTATTTATACTATATTTATTGTTTCTAATTTTAGTATTTGATTGCTATAGTTTCGGAGAGTGATGTGTGCTCACTTTGTGAGATGCGAGTGAATGTAGTTATTTTAAGTGACACAAAAAAAAAGAAAATTTTCAATTAGTTAAAAATTTCAGAGCCCGATTGTATTTGTTTCAGTGAAGGCTACTTGATAAAAATCGATTCTAAAAATCGATGCGTGTTTGGCTTGGTTTATCACTGCCGATAATTTTAAACACTTAATAATAATAGTAAGCCCTTTTATAATTCTATACTATTTCTAACTTATTCAATTTTGTAGATGATATTTACTGTGTACCTAACGTTTGGAAAATGTACCGACATTTGTATCTTTAGGTTTATCGGATATGTGGTTTTCTCGATGTTAAATTAGATACCAAAAAATTTAAATGTTTGGAATCTCTACTTTAAAGTATATAATATAAATGTCTATTTGAATAAATGACATAATACTTATGAGATTGTTTGTTTTATTTTTTGCCTAAATATCGTTTCAACGTGTGAAAATGTTGTCAATATTAATAAAACTATTCATGCTTACTGAAAACTTCAATATTGATATTGTGTAATTTCTAAATGCTCCAGATTATTTTTTAATAACTACGGAATAGATAATATCTTATCTATCTATTACATATAACAAATCTGTAGAAGGGTCAATTCTGTACATTGAAAATATTGAAAAAATAAATAGCAGGGGGTGTTACTGGATCGATATCAAACCTGTGATATTGTGTGATTAAAAAAAATTTTGTCTGTCTGTCTGTATATGATATGCTGACATCACGTGAAAACTAACGGTTCGATTTCGATGAAACTTGGTATAATTATACCTTATTATCCTGGGCGTAAAATAGGATACTTTTTATCCTGGAAAAATACGTGGAAAAAAATCTTAATTTTTCAGTTTTATCCATAGACGTTGTTCTGTAGAACCGCGAACACACGTTGCGTTACCCGCAGTGTAACGAAAGTATCGTACAGAGTAGTGTTAGGGTATACTCTGAATTTATGCATACCTGCTAGCTTGGGCCGGCGGCCAATTCACAGGTACCAGGTGCTAGAGGTACATAAATATACAGATCACATTTCTTAAATTCTGAGAGCTGATTTTTATATATATTTTAAACTAGCTGTGCCACGCGGGTGAAACCGCTTCTATGGGGCTTCTATGTTACATGAACTGTAAGAAAAAGAAGTGTACATAGTACAGTTACAGCTATAAATGAAAATGAAAATGAAAAATCTGAACTAATTTCACTTTTATTTTACACTAGCGGTCCGCCCCGGCTTCGCCTGTGGTACATATTTCGCAATAAAAGGTAGCCTATGTCCTTTCTCGGGTATCAAAATATCTCCATACCAAATTTTATGCAAATTGGTTCAGTAGTATAGGCGTGATTGAGTAACAGACAGACAGACAGAGTTACTTTCGCATTTATAATATTAGTAGGGATTACACGTTCTACAACTCATAAAAATATATGGGCAGTAGTAAAAAATTAAAAAAAAAAACTAGAGAGAATAAAGTGATCTTAAAAAATGAATAGATGCATTTTATTGATAATAAGTATTTTAAGAGTTATTTGCCAAAAATGATAATCTGTATCAATAAATAGGCCATAAATAGTAAACGGTAAGTTTTATAAAAATTTTTCAAGGTAAAGAAGATGCGAAATTTTACTTTCTAAAAAAATCGCATTAAATTTTGCCCTAAAGTGGATAGTTTCCGAAATATCGGCGAAAGACTTTTCTTATGCCATTGCCAATGCCATGCAAATGTCATGCAAATGCCATTGCAATTACCATTGCAAATGCCATTGCCAATGCCATCGCAAATGCCATTGCAAATGCCATCGCGAATGTAATCGGGAATGCCATCGCGTATGCCATCGCGAATGCCATCGTGAATGCCATCGCGAATGCCATCGCGAATGCCATCACGAATGCCATCGCGAATGCCATCGCGAATGCCATCGCGAATGCCATCGCAAATGCCTTCGCAAATACCATCGCAAATGCCATCGCAAATGCCATCGCGAATGCCATCGTGAATGCCATCGCGAATGCCATCGCGAATGCCCTCGCAAATGGCATCGCAAATGCCATCGCAAATGCCTTCGCAAATACCATCGCAAATGCCATCGCAAATGCCACCGCAAATGCCATCGCAAATGCCATCGCAAATGCCATCGCAAATACTATCACAAATGCCATTGCAAATGCAACTGCATGACCACCGACCGTGCCGCTCTAAGTATCTTTTGATTGTGTTGGTTTAGTTTGATTTTTTCACATCTTCGAGAGACGGTAGACGGTATTCAGTATTATTTTCAGCTTGAACTATACCGTCACGCGTTCATGAGAACTCTTTGGGTCTTTTTAGACAGATAGACAGACAGACGGACAACAAAGTGAACCTCTAAGGGTTTCCTTTTTTTCCATTTGAGGTTCGAAGGCCGGGATAAGACTTTGGGTATAGTTGCTAGTTACATATTATTTTTTATTGTTGCCCCACCTTGAGCCCATGGTCGCGGTGCGTCTTTCCAAACTATACAAGGCAAGTACGCAAAGGTGTGAAACTAATCACGTATAGTTTGTAAATAACTTTTTTACAAAGTTCTTCCAATCTATACAACAGCAGTACGCAAATACTCGCGTATACTTTGTAGTGAAGTAAGTAAGAATAGCGCTCCAAAATATACAGCGCCAGTACGCATGCGGACTAATCGTGTATGTTTCAGAGTAAGCGCGGCGTCTTTCCATTGCTCGCGTTTATATTATTGTATTGCTGTTTTGAAATCTATTATTGAAATGCATGTGTATTGTGTATGTAATGTTGCTAACTGATCGTATATTTTTTGTATCGAGGATGCTTGTGTCTTCGTTCCCGACTATACTGCACGACTTACAATTGACAATAGTGCTAAAATGTAAGAATCTAATAAGTCCAGAAGAAGACGGTTGCAAGGCGACGTATTTTCGTATTTTTGTGTAAGTAGTTAAAAAAAACACGAACCTAACCTAACCCATAGGTAACCCTTATATCTGTTACCTATTTATTTTTCTAAGCTTACCTAATAATATTTTTATTCCATATTTTACTGAATCAATCAAGAAGAATAAAAGTAGATAGATATAGTTGTACAAGTCTTTGATTGCCCATATATATTTATTATTTCGCTCAAGCGTAAGTGGTGTAGTAGCTATATTTAGTTATACATATTTTGCGTACTGGGGGGGAAGTCAGGGTACGGCCTTGGTGGGAATCGCTGAGTGAGCGCAGCATTACCCGTAAAATACCAAGAAAAGCCGCCTGCTGTACTCGTGGCGGAGTACTATAAAACAACGCAGACCCTGGCCAGTCCGCGCCATCCACGTCCTCGTCGTTCCACTGGAAACTGCTGTAACCATTACGATCACCACAATCGGGTTACAGATGAGCTGAGGATGCAGGGCAAAGGCGAACCATCTGCGCCTAAAAACAGATCGTAGCTCACAAGGAAGAGTACCTGAATTAAACCAAGCTTGCCTATAGGCTGAAAGGTGGCAGCCCCACCAATAGGCTAGGATACAGTGGATTAATCACTCGCTTATCTGAAACTTTACTGATTAAAGAAAAGAAACAGTGCAAAACCGGACAGATCAATTACCGACGACCCTAGGCATGAAAACCCGGACACGAATCCCTGCTGGAACAAACGTCTTATTAAGTGGAACTGGATTGGCCACACGCTCCGAAGGGAAACGGATCATATTCCAAGGCAAGCCTTAGACTGGAACCCCCAAGGAAAGCGTAAGGTGGCCGTCCTAAACAGACCTGGCGGCGGACAGTCATAGACGAAGCCAAGAAAATCGGGAAAACTTGGAGCGAGATCAAAAGGGAAGCTCTCGATAGACACACCTGGCGGAGCACTGTGGATGCCCTCTGCCCCAGATAGGGGACGCAGGAACATAAGTCAAGTCAAGTCATTTTGCGTACTGATCGTGTATAGTTTGGAACGAAGAAGCAAGCATCCGCGTTACAAAGTATACACGATCAGTACGCAAAATCCGTGTATATATAATTGTAATAACAAACTTATAAACAGCATTACAAAGTATACACGAGCAGTTTCCTATGGTTGCGTTCTGGCTATGTATAGTTTGGAAATACGCGGTCGCGGTATATATTGTAGTGAATGCTAGGCATTACTGATCACTATAATAATTTTATATTCAGTCTGTGCATAACACACCATAGACAAAATAAATCAAAAGTCTGTCAAACGTCACAATCGTGACATAAACATATCTAAAAAATAAGAAGTTGAATTATTGTTATTAGCGATTTGCAATATTTTAGTTAAAAATTGTTGAAATTTAACTAGCGTTAGATCATACTTCAGAGAAGAATTACTAAGACGTCTAAAATATCTGATTTCTTTTCCAAACTCATCATACATTCATGCTATCACGGGAAGAGTACAAAGTGAACGAGGAAAATTGTTTTAAAATATGATGATGAGACAAGAGTGTAATAACAAACAGTAGTTCTTTGTATTAGAAATTACGTTCAATCATGATTGTGCGGTGTGTGCTGTTAATTCTATTTGTGAACTGTGTACGAACAATTGAAGAAAAGTCGAATTATTTACAAGATGATTTCAATTATTTTAAGTTAGACAACGGGTATCGTGTTATACCATACGTACATAATGTGCCGCACTTTATGGGGGTTAAGAAACGTGAAGCTGATGGAATTTTAACTAAAGTTGAACCTGAACAGTTAACAAGTGATAACGAACCTCAACAATCTGTTAAAAAGGATGTACCAGAACAAATAATTATTGCACAAAGTGAAGGCGGAAGTGTAAAGCAAGAAGTTGCATCACCTCAAAATAATTCGGTTCCTGTACCAGTTCCAATCAATATTAACCATAATGATAAGCAAGAGCAAAGTAATAAAACAAACACAATTCCTGTAAAAAGTAAGTTTCTATTTTATTGAAATCAATATGTTTTGGATAAAATTTAGAATATGGACCGTCGAGTTGGATATCGGCGTTTTTATAGCGATAAGATAAGACTCTGAGAAGTAATTTTACAAAGTTTCAACTTGTGAAGCCGCGTATTTTTTTTATAATAAAATAAACAAATTTGTTTAATTTTGTACTACTTTTCGTAATTTTGACGTTGACAGATGCTTGTCACTAGCAAAGGATTCACTCATACAGCTTTAGTGATATTTTTCTCACAATAATACTTTATAAAATACATAAATTGATAGTTATTTTAGTATTATTGTATATAAAAGAAGTTAAAATATGTTAAATTGGTTGTTAAAATTTAAAATTCATTAAAATAATTGTGTTTTATTATATTTCCTCTAAAATATAAACATATTGGATAATAAGTAACAATAAGTAACAACGCACAAAGTTAAATTAAGTATTTTAGTAAAGATAAAGACATTACACAAAACACTAGTTTACATATAGCCACATCAGCAATGTAGCTGCTCGGCTATTAATTAATAATTCAGTTCAATTACATTTCATTCTAATTCAATTTAAGTTAGTAATTCTAACAATAACAATTTTGGGTAATGTAACACACATAAATCCATTACACAAAAGATGAACAGTCACATAACCAAATCTGTCAACCCCGACTCCACGTGGTCCTTCCGCTGTTACCCCTAGAGTGTATCTAAAAAATCGGAAGCGCGGAGGGAGAGCAGCCCTCGCCCGCTGTAACTCGCCTACGCAGCTTCGGCTGTTTGGTCGCCTTCGGCGACCAGCCTCAGCCGCTTCGGCTCGTACGGTGCCTGCACTTAGCTACGCAAGGGTGATAGGGCTGCACTTCCCGCAGCGCTGGAGCAGAAGCAGAAGCAATATAGTAAACTGGAGGGAGTTTGGGAGTGGAGGGAAGGGAAAGGTTTATCCTACCATCCATTATTTGTAACTTTAGGCCCAATTATAACCTCAAACTTTGACCTTGAATATCTCAGGAACTACTGGTCTGCGCCGGTGGGGGGTGGTACCTAGGAGTTCCCCCCGACCCCCCTCCCCTCCCCTTCCCCTCCCAGCCCCCCCATTGACGGTCCACGTTCTAAATTTTTACCTTTATTTAAATATTATTTCAATGTTTCAGATATTCCTGATAAAGCAAAAGAAAATGTCACAACCATAGCACCGACAATTTCAAAGCTCAGTGATCCAGCACCAAGCAAGAATAATACAAAAGATGACTCGACAACTATTGATGTTAACAGCCCTGGTGTTATAAAGAGAGCCTTAATAGTATTTGGAGGCTTGACGCTGCTTGCTGTGGCCTACCTTATATTTTACAGGTATTATATCACTGATAATTTGTACATTATGTCAGTAAATGAAGTATTACATTCTAATCTCTGTATATGTGTACTAATCCTATCCTATCCTACTAATATTTTAAATGCGAAAGTTTGTGAGGATGGATGTGTATCTGTATGTTTGTTACTCTTTCGCCCAAATACTACTGAACCAATTACAATGAAATTTAGCATGCATATAGAGGGTGACTTGGATTAACACTTAGGATAGGTTTTATCCCGGAAATCCCATGGGAACGGGAACTATGCGGGTTTTTCTTTAAAACGCGGATGAAGCTGCTGGTGGAAAGCTAGTATCTTCATAATGTATGAAATTGATATCCTCATTACACAATGATTATGTAAGTATTTAGTGTACATTGAAAAATGTGTATTAATGCTAAATTTTCAAATGAAAATTTTAAGATGAAGGAAATATTATCAAGGGAACTTCGTTTCATTTCCTTCTTTTGAAGCCCCATGTTAATGAAATCCTATATGCAAAAATCAAACAATGGATGTTTTGTTTGATGCTCTTGCCTTCTTTAAAAAAATATAGTATCCATATTATTGGGGTTACATTAAAATATTCTTATTAACATTACACACTCAAAACTATAAATAACCTAGCAAACTTAAGGAAAATGTTGAATTATAATATAATAAAATATATTTGTAGCTAAATCAACATTTTTAATGATGCTCAAGTAACAAATTCTTAAAAACAACAGTTGGATTGAGAACCTCCTATTTTTTTTTAATTCATGTAAAAACAACAATAATACATACTATTTAAGCCTATTTACATAAACATGTTACATTCAATAATACATAATCCCTATTTTCCAGAAACAAGCACAAAAAGTTTGACGCCAGTAACAACCATGGTACCGGTGAATCAAACCAATTCAGATACGGTGTTCTTCATTCCGATGACCGACGGGAGAATCTGGAACTCTCTAGAATACCTCTCACAATGGAATCTGATGATGACGATGATGAAGACCTTGAAATATTCGACCTGGAACAGAAAAGAAAATCTCTGTCGTATGTAAATCTTCAAACAAATGACGAAGATATTGTTTTACGTTCGTCTAAAGACGAATCTAAGAACAACTTGTTACTAGATATAGAAGATGGCTCGCCAGATCAGCTCATTAATTGGTCAAGTAGTGGAAGTAAGTCTATACTGTAATATATCACGCAAACAGATCGAAATACAATTTTTGAAGGATATAAAGTGAGGCACAAAGTATGGAAAAACCTTGTAAAAAACTCCCTTATTTTTGCATAGGATAAAGAATCCTATTAAATATTGAGTTTCTCAACATTCAAGCAATATTTAAAAGGTAGGTTACAGAACTATTTTGTTAAACAATTTTAAAACTGTAAGAACATGTTATTTTTAGAATGAAGCCCAATGTTTTAATGATCAAGAATTCAGAAAATGGCATGAATATTATGAGTACATATATGTATAGACATATTTTTCTAATTCACACTGATAGAAATTACAGAAAAGCAAAATATTTTTTATTTCTAAAAAGCCTATTCTATCGCTAACGAATTTTATGCTATGAATTAAGTATAGCCTAAGGGACTTATGTATTTGTAATTGAACATTTTTAGTTTGATATACTGTCTTACAAACATTTTGTTGACTCAATAGTCAACAAATACCATTTTTTTTCATGTAGTATACAATTTTGAAATTGAATTTGAGAGTTTTGTATCCATAATGTATTGTAAAAAAAGTTGCATACCAGTGGCTAAAAATTCTAGTCATTCGCAAATACATAAATAAATATAACTGCACTTATTGTAACGGACTAAATTATTTTTTTACATTTTTTAAGTGTTTTTTGCGTAAAATGCTCTCAAAAACAACAGTTGATATCAAATCTATTTAAGTTGATATTCTTATCAATAATATTGCATTTAAAAAGCTTATAATCTTTTGTTGTATTTATTTGTATTGTGTTTTTAATAACTAATTTATAATGTGGCATTAGTTAAGTCTTGCAAGAAAATGTTTGTATTCGGATTTTAGATTCATTGCGTTATTTCAATTCAAATATTTCACTCAAAGCATTAGATATAATAAAATAGTTTGATTTTGAAGTGAAACTTAGACTCGTTGAGAGTAAAATTTCAAGTTCGCGTCATGGCAATACCGTCACGTCATGGAGTAAGGCGACGATTTTGGTAACTTCGAATCTTGCCAAAGAAGTTTCACTTCTGACACGTGTGCTCCGCACACACGCTTTTTTTTTTACAAATTTAGTTTAATTTTCCAATAATTTGATTTAAAAATATTCTAATATTGAAACTAATAGAAATAAATAAATAATATTTAGTCTGATGATTAGTTTGCTTTGAGTGATATTATAACTAATTTAAATTATTTTTTTCAAAACAAGAAAAATATTGAATGTACCTTATATATTTTTGATTTGTTTGAAGTAGTGATAATTTGCTAAAATAATCATTTAGGTCAAGATGACCATTTGCTTTTTGATTTGGAATAATTTTCTGGAAATAAATAACAAACATAGTTAATACATACATTTTATTATTTTACAAATATTGTTACTTAAATATCTTCACAATATGATATGATCACAAAATAAAAACAATGTTTTTTGTTGAAGCAATAAATAATAATGTGTTGTAGCTCAGTGGTTAGCTTAACAATGGTTTATTTTGGATAAAAATGTGGTAAAAAAATAAAAAATCTAACATCAGTCAAATCAAATAGTTGTTGCCAATCAGATAAGTAAAATAAAAAAAATAATAATGAAAAAAACGCAATATACAAAAGAAAATTTACAATATAATTAATACTTTATGTGAATTGCTGTCAATTAATTCTTTGATTTAAATATCTAATGATCACAGTATAACTTTATGAGTGATGAAACGAGAAGTAAGGTACAGCTAAAGTGATAATTTCCATACATGACCAAATATTTGTTTAACATTCCATCAAAAGATACCTATTCGTATAACGTTAAAAGAGTTTTTTCCAAATGGTATTGAAAAGTGTACAAGAAGTGTATTTATTATAAATAAGCGATTTCCTTTACTGCTTTAATTTCGGTAGTGAAATTTCTTCCTGACATTATCTCACTATCAATATAACATAAGCTTTTGGACTGTGATAGTAGATGGGAGTCTACGTAGTACTAATTGTACAAAAACATTTCCTAAAGAATTTTATTTTGCGTGTCATTCGGACGATGACGTAGATTCTCATTCCTTATCTTCTAAGCCCAAATCTGTTAACTGTAGTTTTAAGGCTGTTTCTATGTGAATAAAGACGATATTTTAAAGCTTGTATTGTTTTATTTCGTACATATGCTATTCAGTTGGTCTTTTTACCAGCGCAAATCATGCGTAATTTAAATAAAATTATTTAAGCGCTATTACCATTAGTACGATATTATTTATTTCACAATTATAAACCGCGATCATAAATGACATAACTGCTATTGAAGGCTCGTTTTATTCGCGATAGTAACCATCTATAATTAGGTAAGTATTTACAATTATGATTTTTATACCTATTTAATAGTAGCCTGAAGTTACAACATTACAATTTGATAAATTGCATAAATGCAGATTTACAAGAAAATCACGACAACACACATTTAGTTCACTGTATTCTTATTCTAGGTATACATTTCATTAATTCATTCATCGATAGGATACATTTGGAAACTAAATACCATAACAAGAAAATATCCATAGCGTCGATGTACAAAATAAACCTACACAAAGATTATTGCATACGTGTACAGTCTGCTCCGAGGCTAACATTTATTTCAGGGTTCGCACGTACGGTCCGTCTGAGATATTGAGATAAACGAACCGTCACATTCCAATAAAATTCCTAGCACCTACCTATTATTCTATCTCGTACACAGATGTACCTACGTACGACGAAGGACGTATTTACAAATTGACGCGCATCAATTTTAGGTATTGAGTCTTACTACTACACGTGCACGGCTCACACACACATCGAAATGCGCGAAGCGGCGAAATTATGAGTAAACTGACACGACTTGATAATTGAGCTTATTTTTATTGCTATGTTTTTTTTAACTTTACTTTGATTTGTAAAGTTTGTAACGTTGAATGGTCACAAAAGTAGATACCATTTATCTAATTTCATTGGACAGTGATTGTTTGGTAAACAAGTACTTGCCAAAGTGTACTTCGAAGACTGGTACTGGAACTCATAGACGAGTGGAGCTAGGTGTGCCGAGTTTGGGCTCGTTTTGTTAGTAATGTTGAGACCTTACCTCCGGACTTGATGGAATGACCTGCAGGTGTACTTCGAAGACTGCTACTGGAACTAATAGACGAGTAGAGCTAGGTGTGCCGAGTTTGGGCTCGTTTTGTTAGTTATGTTGAGACCTTACCTCCGGACCTTTGATTATATACTCCCTAGATAGAGTATCGGCGCGTCAAAGGCGTCGATAAAAATATCAGCTAACTGTTAGCCTCTAAAGCGCTCACCACTCCTCAGTGTCAATTGTAACGTCAAGAGATACGCACGCACGGCTCATTTTTTGCGTTAGATTATTTCGGTGAAAATGACAAGCTGCGCGATTAAAATCTGCAGAAATTACAAAGGACGTTTACGAACAACTAACAAAATATCCTACCATCGGTAAGTAACTCAAAACTAATAGTAATTTACGGAAACAAAAATAACAAATTCATAATTATTTTCACAAAATCAACACGTCGTTTTTTAGTGTTGCCAGTCTTGGATTGCGAATTTCCCCATAGAGTTAGTTGTCAGCTGATGTATGTTCATTTTTACCCGACTGCACCAGAAGGAGGAAATACAGGGAAGGTGTGTGTATGTATGTATGAATGTATGTGGGTGTGTTTTAAAAACTGTTTGGCTGAGCCTACAGTCTTAATGGATGGACCGATTGTTTTTGTTTTGCAAGCTTCCGCGCAGTCGGATGTTTTTTTTTAGTCTATTTTTTGAAGTAAAACTTCTTTAGGCGCGGTTAAGAGTAAATGAGATTATTTTTCGGATGGAAATAACGCTCTATAGTCTGTTGACACAATTTCCGCTACAACAGAAAAAAAATCTATACGTCTCAAAGGTCGGTATACCTGTTATCTATGGACGCAGTATAATTTTTTTTAAATTGTACCGATTTCGTACAAAATCGATATCTCAGGATCCTTAGGATCATAAAACAGGAAACTGTTACCAAAATTTAAAAAAGTCAACGCCATTTTGATTTTTTTTGTTATTGTACCGATTTCGTTCCAAATCGATATCAGAGGATATCTAGGATCGCAAAACAGGAAACTGTTACAAAAATTTGAAAAAGTCAACGCCATTTTGAAATTTTCTGTTATTGTACCGATTTCGTTCAAAATCGATATCTGAGGCTCCCTGGGATCGCAAAACAGGAAACTGGTACCAAAATTTTAAAAAGTCAGCGCCATTTTGAAATTCTTTGTTATTGTACCGATTTCGTTCAAAATCGATATCTGAGGATCCTTAGGATCACAAAACAGGAAACTGTTACCAAAATTGAAAAAAAGTCAACGCCATTTTGAAATTTTCTGTTATTGTACCGATTTCGTTCAAAATCGATATCTGAGGCTCCCTGGGATCGCAAAACAGGAAACTGGTACCAAAATTTTAAAAAGTCAGCGCCATTTTGAAATTCTTTGTTATTGTACCGATTTCGTTCAAAATCGATATCTGAGGATCCTTAGGATCACAAAACAGGAAACTGTTACCAAAATTGAAAAAAAGACAACGTCATTTTGAAATTTTCTGTTATTGTACCGATTTCGTTCAAAATCGATATCTGAGACTCCCTGGGATCACAAAACAGGAAAATGGTACCGAAATTTAAAAAATTCGGCGCCATTTTGAAATTCTTTGGTAATTGACAGATTTCGTTCAAAATCGATACCTGAGGATCCTTATGATCAAACTCAGCTCTGCTGCTTACGCTGGCAGAAAGATTCGACAGTTAACTGACATAGAAACTGCAAGAATTGTATATTTTGCTTCTTTACCAGCTGAATTTATTAAATTTTGGTACCAGTTTCCTATTTTGCGATCGTAGATCCTCAGATATCGATTTTGAAGGAAATCGGTACAACAAAGAATTTCAAAATGGCGCTGATTTTTTAAAATTTTGGTACCAGTTTCCTGTTTTGTGATCCTAGAGATCTTTAGATATCGATTTTGAACGAAATCAGTACAATAACAAAAAATTCAAAATGGCGTTGACTTTTTTTATTTTAGTAACAGTTTCCTGTTTTGTGATCCCAGGGAGCCTCAGATATCGATTTTGAACGAAATCGGTACAATAACAGAACATTTCAAAATGGCGTTGACTTTTTTTAAATTTTGGTAACAGTTTCCTGTTTTGTGATCCTAAGGATCCTCAGATATCGATTTGGAACGAAATCGGTACAATAACAAAAAAATTCAAAATGGCGCTGACTTTTTAAAATTTTGGTACCAGTTTCCTGTTTTGCGATCCCAGGGAGTCTCAGATATCGATTTTGAGCGAAATCGGTACAATAACAACGAATTTCAAAATGGCGCTGGCTTTTTAAAATATTGGTACCAGTTACCTGTTTTGCGATCCTAGGGATCCTTAGATATTGATTTTGAACGAAATCGGTACAATAACAGAAAATTTCAAGATGGCGTTGACTTTTTTTAATTTTGGTAACAGTTTCCTGTTTTGTGATCCTAAGGATCCTCAGATATCGATTTTGAACGAAATCGGTACAATAACAAAGAATTTCAAAATGGCGCTGACTTTTTAAAATTTTGGTACCAGTTTCCTGTTTTGCGATCCCAGGGAGCCTCAGATATCGATTTTGAACGAAATCGGTACAATAACAGAAAATTTCAAAATGGCGTTGACTTTTTCAAATTTTTGTAACAGTTTCCTGTTTTGTGATCCTAAGGATCCTCAGATATCGATTTTGAACGAAATCGGTCAATTAACAAAGAATTCCAAAATGGCGCCGAATTTGGGTTAAATTTAAAAATGATGCAGGCGAAGCTGCCGGCAAACCTGTAGTATTTTTATAAGTCGACACTATATTATTACATTAATTAATAAAACATATTTTGTAAATGCACCTGCAGGTCACTCCATCAAGTCCGGAGGTAAGGTCTCAACATAACTAATAAAACGAGCCCAAACTCGGCACACCTAGCTCTACTCGTCTATTAGTTCCAGTAGCAGTCTTCGAAGTACACATGCAGGTCACTCCATCAAGTCAGAAACTAAATATGAAATTTATAATCCCATAAGTATGAAAAACTATAAATAAAATCTTTCCTTGGTGTGCCTTGGTTGTCGGTGCAGAATGCATCAATGATCAAGTTTATTAGGTCAAATATTTTGTATATGTACAGCGATCTTTTCGTAAACGAGGAGCTGCTTACAAGCGTCACAGTGTCTACTCACAACGGCGTCCGAGCGCCGACTAAATTACTAAAATATTTCATTACAAATTTTTGTGCAATAAATCAAGATAGTGACAAATAAAATAACCCTTATTTCAATGCAATAAGTATCACGCGGTACAGCTAAATATGTGAAAAAATAAGATTTGATTTTAATTTTTTTCTCAGCCTATTTGTAACATTTTGATTTAGTGATTTAGTACCTTTTTGAGATAGACATGTCTACTTACTTAAAATATTTTTTAATAAATTAATTTGTTTTATTAAATACAAGAAAAATGTTTGTTTATTCAGCACGATATTGTCAATTTTATGTGAAGAGGCAACGGAAATTATTTTTTTCAATATTATAAACCAAAATTTTCGACTAAAAAATTAGTACCATTGAAAGATTAAGGAGTAATCTATTTATGGTAATTATTAGTTAAATTTGGTTTTGTACTATTTCGCCGCAAAATGCACCGAAAAACTGCTTATTTTAGTCAGATTCGTAAACGCGTCCTTATTTTAAGGGTGATAAAGCTATTGTTATTTTATTTTTTCGGTAGAGCTTAGGGATTTGTTATTTGGAGTGGGAGATAGGTAAGTACCTAAACTTAAATTATAGGTATATTAAAAGTTATTTACCTACAGGAAAAAAGATCAACTAAGATTTCGGGAAGAAATTGTTTTCAGGTGCAATAGGGGATTACCTATAGGTAAATACGGAATTTATGTTAAACTACAGGTAATATTATCATTTATCATAATATTAGACTGTAAAACTTTCCTTATTAGTTTTCAGTAATATTTTTTCAGATTAAATTTAGATTGAAAAAACGATCAACGAGATTAACTTTGAAATGTTTTTGTACTTCATTTCCTTTTGCACCGATGCAGATACCAAGTTATGTGTTGAATAACAAAGTTTGCTTCGACACTCCGAGGACTTTAATTTTTCACAGTTCGCAGAAGTGTCGCGCAGCTCGTCCATAAAATCTTTACATACGTACCACCTATGTGAGAAGAAAATATTAGTTTAAAGTTGCAATTGTACTGTAAGGTTATGATATAATTCTTGAAATTTTTTATTTTTGTTTCAATACTTAGGTAGTTACTCAATACTTAGAGATACCTAAGTTTTTTATTAGATAAAAAATAGGTACCAAACCTTCAGCAAATATTCAGCACATTTAATTAATTGAACGTTTAAAAAAGGGAAGGAAAAATAATCATCCGTATTTTTAAAGATAGCGGGATATCAGCAATTAATTTCGCCTTTAACGAGTGATGAAGAGGGTAGGTTTAAAAATAATTGATAACATCTCACAAACAACGTCGGCGTAAACAAATAAACGCTAAAAGGGGACCGTGTAGAAGCAAAACGCGTTATCTACGAGGTCCGGGGGCTATCAGGGTGTTTTTAATTAATATTATGTTTATTGATTTCATTAATTATTTGCTTTGATTTAATTTATGCAAGAAAATGAAGATTAAATAATATTTTTAAGTCAAATACCTACCTACATTTTTTCAAAGGTAATTGATAGCTAAATAATATCATGATATTTTATATCATAGGTACGAGTTTTAATGAAATTCAATTTCAATCGAATATGGTGTTATACTCACACCTTATTATCGTATTTGGAGAAAATCGTTGCATTATTACGTTCTTATAAACTACCAATTATCTCCGCTAGTTATTTACGAGTTTATAACGAGCGGAGCGGAACGCTATTGCGTGTTACTTGGTCTGGTTCGAAACCCCCGGGCGTCGGTCAGAGCGGGAGGAAATGAAAAATAAACACTTCCGGGCGTCGCGTGGCGCCGGCCGCGGAAAATGAAGACTGGCGCGACTAGCCTGTGCGTTCAGTATATGAGTATGGAGCTGTATTGGCAGGGTAATAAACGGCAAATCGAGCGAACTCTGAACACCGGTGATAATCAATGTGTCTGTACGTTTAGGTAGATGAATGGGATTTAATGATATATACTGGCTTATGTAGGTATCTGCTTAAGTATTAGATGATAGAATGCTATATTTTTCGAAACAATACCTACCTATTTGTTTAATAAGCAAGCAGGCATGGAGGCACGTAAGAGGCTTGAGCCATCTTGGATTTTCCTTATAATGTTATGTGGAGAATATATTTTGTTTGTATTAAACAAATAAAAAAACTGTAGGTATTTAAGTAACTTTATAATTTTTAGCAAAAACTAAAGAAGTAAATTAATTGTTATTGTATGTTTAGAATTCAACAAAGGAAGTCTAATAAATGTTCTATAAGAGCTAATTGATTGCAGTCTACAGTTCAAACTCTCATACCGATATATAAGACATGCCAGGGAAACATCCCATACGTCTTAGTATCACATGAAATACCTTAATTAATCTAATATCGGTTACAAACCGTACGTCCGTAATCAATCGAGTAATCGATGTAATTAATTGCTTTTGACGTGAATACACGCTAGTCGCTTTGATAAGAGATCTCGATTAATTGATTCGATCATATATGTTACAAATTAGACATAATAGATACCTAAAATATGCTTATGCGTATCCTTGAGTAGCTGAATATGCATACGCATAGCTCTTCGTTTGAATGAAATTTCATTAGATGGTAAGATTAATTAGGCGTTTGATTGGTTTTCATCAATGTAGGATGAGATCATTTCAAAGAGAATTTCGTGAAATACCTACGATTCTTGTGGATACAAAGGCCTTATGTTATTTTTTATGAGATACTAGATAGGTAATAGCTGGTATTGGTATCTACATTTTAATTAAAAAAACCAAATAGACTGATAACATTTCAACTTAATTTCAAGACCTGTCGTAGCACATTAATATTTTATTGATTTATACGTTACAGATTGCCATCTATTGTTTGAATGGAAGATAAGAACATTGTGATATCTACTACATAAACTTAGTTGTAAACTGCAATAAAATGTAAAACACGCTATCGAAAGTTACTTGTTGATTTCAGTAAAAAATTGGCAGCCGTATAAAGCTGTCAGAAGTTCGGCCTGGAACACGCCAATCTTCGGCAGGAGTGCGACAGTGTTTGCCGAAGGTGTGCCGCAACTCTTTTAGTTTGTGTTGCCAGTAACTTTGATTGAAACTCGCTTTATTCTAGCAAATTGGTAAAACTTCTGCGATTGCTTTTCTTCTTTACTTTGCTGTGTTACCAACTCATATACCTACCCAACAAGCAATGTGTTTAGTGACGTCACTTTTAAATGAATATTTCGGAGGAGTAAGAATATGGACTTTTTTCTATGTCTTAAATGAATCAAAATATCTTGTAATATTGGCATTTGAACATCTTTTTTTTTTCAATAAAAATTAAATTACAAGAAGTTTGATTGTTTTATTTGAATAACTTTATTCTTTCCTACAAAGAGATCTCAAAAATTCGTATGTGCGAAATTACGAATGCATGATAAACTCTTGGCAAATTCAACAAAGCACGTCGTTGCCGCATTGTGAGTGGGATTTCAAAAGATGCTGCTATATCTACCATCTATAGCTAGGTTTGGACCAATTTACAATCACAGTTTAAAAGTCCTTCCAATAAAAACACCCATTAAAACGCAAAGGAACTTTTTGCCTGTCTGACGTCAGTCTGCTATTGCGAGCATTTTAATTATCTATCGATATACGAGAAGAAATAAGCAAAAACGGTTCACAATGAGAAAATAATAGCGGCGGAGGGATTAGCATTGCGTTCTTCAACGAGCGGTAGAAATATGGAGATGGCATACTTATTTATTCATCAAGGGATGAAGCAGTTGTGTTTGTGTAATGTCTTAAAGAGATTATAACGGGAGAGGAACGTGCTTAAGCATAAAACGTGGAATCAGTGAAAACGGTGGAGAGCACTTGACTTTGACTTTGCAGTTTTGTGACTATTCGTAATTGATTAATTTGCGAGACGTGATGTTTCTGTGCAATCGCTTTATTTTGAAGAATCGATACAAGATAAGACTCTTATATACCTACAGCTAAGACTTAGTTAATATAAGAAACATACTTGATTATTTTCACACAGGTAAATTATATAAATATTATCTACACACAGCTAAATTATTATTAAATAACTCTTCGTAAATATAAATAAAAATTCTGAATACTGTTGCGTTTATCTTTTAGTTTCAAAGCTTTCCATGTTTTCGAGCACAAGAGCAATCCATAAAGAATATAGATAACGCCGGCTATATTCTATCTAGGGCAGAATAACGAGATAGTGGTCGAGATCGTGTATTAAAATTAACTTTGAAAATTGCTTTAGATATGATATAAAACGGTCTCTATTACCTTTGCCTGTGTTGTTTCTGCCCTACAATAGATATAGAATTACGTAATAGAAAGTTGGGAAAATACTACGTTTATTTTGCCTAATATATTCGAGTCACATAAGCAAATATCCGGAGAGCGATGGCTGCTGCGCTGTGAGCGATTATTTATAGTACAAATTGAGTGACGCGGGTCGAAAAAGGATTCTATGCGATAAATCAAGAGCTTGGATTTAACAGTAGACACAATTATTCTTACAACTACGATAAATGTTGTGATGGATGACATATTTAATCCTCTAATGAAGGGCTTTGGAATGATAGCGAAAGCTCTTTAACAATTTTATGCTTTCCATTTAGAAGATTAGGTAATTTATAATTAGGTAATGTGTTGTGATATTGAATCCTAGATATAATAGAAACATCTAGAAAAAGGAAGAAAGTTAGGTGTTGATTGAATGACTCTTCAATAATTACAAAATGCAATATGTAAACTAAAAGTAGGTATGCGTTGATAACAGTGTAGGTAGGTTCTAATCCTATCTTTCAACGTCTTGTATTCATTCATTATAAAACAAAAGCCACAAAACTATAAATCACGGATGGATAAATGAAATCCCTAATAATAATTGAAAATAAATATCGAGTAATATGTTCGGTCAAGTAAATCTTTATTTGATTGCTTCCAATAGAAAGCGGAACGGTTATGGCTAAGAAGCCATTCACGATTGTGGACTGCGGAAAGACGACATTGTGCAATTTTTATAGATTTCTTAACTTCTATGTTCAATTGTATGGAAGGAAATCGAAGGTAATAGACTTTTTGGGTTTTGTTTTGTTTTTATTACCTATCATTCTAAGGGCCGATATTTCAATGCTTGGATAAAACTTATCCGTCCAATAAAGTATTACACGATAATATTAAAATGTCACGTAAACTGTCAAATACGGGAAATTAGAATACGTTTTTAAAATGGTAGTTTTATACATCATTCGACGAATAAGTTTTATCCAAGCATTGAAAAATCGGCCCTAAATGTACCTATTATTCAAGGAGGTAGCAGTTAACAATGTTGTTGGAAATGTTGAAAATCAACAATGTTGAAAAAGGCTTTGTTAAATACATATTACTGCATTTTATTTAATAGTTTTGCAATTTAATATAATGCAAAATGATGTGCATAATAATAATAATTATAAATCGGGTATGTACCTAGTTACGTAACACCTCTATATGTTATAACGATAAAATACAATTTTATATGAGTTTACAGAAAACTGCAAGACAATACAATTAAAAAAATTGTATCTACATTAAATTTAATAGTTAAAATTATAATAATATCTAAACGCAAAACAAATATGCCTATAAAGCTCGCCTATTACTCCTGTAGACATAAGATATCACCATTGAAAATAGAAACAGATTGTATGTCTCGGCGTCGCAAACTTAAGCTATTATGATGGACAAAAATTGTCGGGCAAAGTTCGGAAAGTTCTAACTAACGGCCCCTTATTGCCTTAGTTGGGACAATATTTTTGTTGTGGTTAGATACGGAGTTTCTAGTTATAACAAGCTATTATGCTCGTGACAAATTTGTGTTATGGGGATATTAAACGTTTTGTTTCATTGCCTTGGTGACGGTTTATTTACGGCCCTTTGTTCTCATATCTTTTTAGCAAATAGAGTAATTAGGTTATAGTGCGTAGCTTTACTTTTTATTGTTAGGTCCTTTATAATCATTGATATATTTTTATAAGATTCTGTTCATTCTTAAAGGAGCAATTATTTCAAACTTGGGACATTAATATTGCATAGCTTTTATCTCAGACTTTGAGCGCGGCGACCGAATGTAAAAATTCCGTAACGAAAAAACCTAACACCCCCACTCCAACCGGCACAGCGATGCGATGCTATGCAATAGCTTTACCGCGGCAGTACTCGAGTGCCACACGTATTTTTTTTTGAAAATTTACTACTGAAATTATTATACTTTGAGAAACATGTGAAACTACCCGTAGGCCGTAGCTTGTATAATGTACTATGTCCATATTATTTTACTCATGATTAAAATATGGTATATTTTGCAACAAGATAACAAACAACAGTGGTATTTTGGTTTTAATATTAGTATGGTAGACCGTAGAGGTAGAGTTTAAGGTAATTATTTATACCGTATTTTCATACATTAAGAACCTATCATAAAGCAATGTTTTTTTTTCTATTTATAATATAATTCCATAGATTATTTTCTTATAACTTTTTTGATATTCCTATATCACGCAAGTTCACTGTCAGCAGGCTCGTAATTAACTGAAATAAATGTATTAGCCTTCTCTATAAATCACAACCCTTTTGGTAAAATCTGCACGAGAAAATATAAAATATTTTCCAGAACTAACACGTTGGTTCCTATATTTTCTCTAATACCAGTAGGTTGATACTTTTATTATAAACTAGCTTCCGCCCACGTCTTTGTACGTGCATACCCGTTTTTCCCCGTTCCCGCAAGAATTTCGGGAAATCCTTTCTTAGCGGATGCCTACGTCCTAACATCTACCTGCATGCCAAATTTCAGCCCGATACGTCCAGTGGTTTGGGCTGTGCGTTGATAGATCACTATATCAGTCACCTTTGAGTTTTATTTATATACATATATAGATAATTCCATTGAATTTATGAAAACTTTCATTTTCAATAGATGTTACAAGTTCACCTAATGCTGTCTATACCTACCTACTGAAATTACCTAGCTAAATAATAATAACTAGTACTTAGTGCAAAAGTTAATGCAATTAGATGTTTCTAAAGTAATTTAAACAATGATATTTCATCTAAAGATATTTATAAAATAAATAATGATGAATGAGAATTCTACAGATTTCAAAATGATCGGCGACAAATTAAATTGTGGCTATCAATCTTTACTCCTACATTATATCCAGAAAATATAAAAAAAGTTTACAAAATGGCCGTATACTATGGGTATAATGCAGTAGCATCGCTGTTTGGTTTATCTCGATCTAGGTGTCGTATTTACTAATGAAGTACGCATATCCAGCCCCTCACAAAGGCTGTCAGGGACAGGGATTGGTTCGTCCGAACAGGTATTAGTCTCATATGACGCTAGATGGCTGTTTTAGAATGACTCCAATGTTTATTTTGGCTGAAATATTATAAAATATCACATAAGTGTTTTTAGCTTTAAACTAATTCATTTTAATGATGTTTTAAATCATAAAACGTTAAATATTACGCTAAGATTCTGTTTCTGTATCATAATCTGTAATATAAAATTATACAATGTTGCGAATTTACTATTTTCCCAGGCTTATACAAAAATATTATATATTCGCATATAATATACCAATACTGCAACGTACTGGGAAATATAATGTTCATAGGAGAACATCAAACAACGTTGTGATATGCAAAGGATGAGTTTGCAAAAGAAATTTCAATTAATTAGTAATTTTATTAACGTTTCCTAGTGCTCTCACTATGGAGGATCCGATAATTAATTGGCCGAGTACGGAATAACTGGCTTTTTGCTTTTGTACCTTTGTAATACGATGACCGAATAAGGGTTCCCTATCGCACTATAATTGAAATTCAAAATAATATGCATCAATCGATGAAAACCACTGAAGTTGAAATATGTTAATTCAATGTCGGTTGTTTTAGGATCGATCGGGATGTTGGTGAATAATTCAATGATTCGTTTATGCAAATATGAAATAATTAAGTATCCAATGGGAAATATAGACTATAGTGGTAAATTGTAATCGTGCATTGGATTTTACTCTTTCTACTTACTATTTTACTTACTACTTTTTCTCACTACAATTTTCATTTTAAGTATTTACTTTTATTATTAAGTCTATGCTTTAGCAATAAAAAATGCATCATCGTCTACAAACTTTCAGCTACACAACTCAATTATTAATGCATTGTTTCTGCACTAAATTGAAGTTCCTATATACATATATTCTGCAAATAAGCATTGTATTGTAAAAAGTGAAAAGTATAGATTCTGTTGGCCTCCGATCTATTCCCAGACGTATCAGTTTGGTCAGAGCTTTAAAGTAAGTTATATTGGATAAAAACAAGGGTTGCCAATCGTCTCATTGACTCCCAGCGCACGCACTCACTTTGTTAAGAAAACACCATTGGCCCTTTGATGTTGGGAAAGCGAATTTTTAATGCATATCTCCGGGATAAACATTGATAGATTTTTTGGTTTACGATATAGATTCTGCCGCTTGACTTTTTGAGCAGCGAAATTTGCGAGGGAGGAATTTTTATTCAGATGGTTTTTGTGGATGTTTGAATATTTTTAGCACCGTGATATATTTTTCATAATAATTTAAATTATTAACTACCGTGCTTTTAATCGCATTTAACTTTAAAAGTTGCTACGAAACTCTCGTGCGGTGTTTTAGAATTTAGGAACGAAAAAATTTCTTTCGGCGACAATAAAAAATGTAATCAAATTACAGCCCCAATTTATTACTCACACTTCCAACTTAAAAATTATTCAAATGCCACCATTATACGGTTACATTTCTCTCAGTTCCGAATTCACGCAAAAACTTGGGCAATTTTTCAAATGAGCGGGCGTACATTTATGAATGTAGGCTTCGATATCGGAATTTCTTATCCTTCATTCATTAGCAAGTTCAATCAGAGGGCCACAGCCTGCGGTTATTTATTACCTCACATCGGCCCTAACAATTACTGAGAAGGAAAACTTTTCTCCATTACGGCCCTCGGGAAGGCTTTCATACAAAAAAGAAATTGTACACGTTGGTATTGCCCGTAATGGATTCAGGGTCCGACTTCGATTCGCTTGTGCGAGAAATAAGTAATATTCATCTAATGATATCTCACGGGATATGTTTTGCTAACGTTCATTGATTCTCAGATTTTGTTTTTGCTAAAGCTATCCTTAACGAGTTATTAATATCAGCGGTGTTCGTGTGGATACGTTGTTTATTTTAGATGTTAAACTTAAATTACGATTTCGTTTATTTTTAGTACAGTTTTAATAATTATTGAATTTATAAGTATGAAATTAGTATTTTTGTGTATATCATGGATATACAAATAGATTGAAATCAAAACGAACGAACAAAATGAATAAACTTTAATATAAAGAGATCAACCATCGCGTAAGATATAACTCACCCACATAAGTTATTTAATGACCTTAAGAAACTCGGTACTCTTATCTAAAAATAAACACAAAATGTACAAAATAATCAGATGAACAAGGGAAATATCTAATCATTAGAAGCTATACGTGGGCATACGCAGTTCTGAGGAAAGTTTTATTAAATTTCGGCGCGCAATTGCCTACAAAATGTAACACCTGAGGAATATGGTCCTACAGTCATATTGATGATTTAGGAAATGTGAAAACTTATTCTATTGTGAGAGTATAATGTATTTTTGTTGAAATTTACTATAGCCTAGAACAAGATGTTTTTAAACGGAGTAAGATAGATAAATAAATCTAGAACATACTACATGTTCTAGATTTATTTATCTACTAGTAATCATGTGACCTTATTAGTACCTAACTTTTTTTGAGGATGAACCGGCATCATTAACATTCAACATTTCATAAATAATTGAATGTATAATAAATTACTAAATGTTAATTAAATTGCCATCTTAAGCAAGTTCCGCATCTCTGCACTTAGTTAATTCGCGTAAGAAGTCTAGCTCCGAACAACGCTGAAACAGATTACAAACTTCCAACCAAAACAATCTAATAAATGTAAGCTAAAACACAATCAATGTTTTGTGTATACTCTCAAGTTAAATACTCTACACATAATAACATTTTCTCATATCAGATCTGAAACATTAGCGGGAATGCTTCGCAAGTTTGAACGTGAACATTCTCAAATGAAATGTAAATAGGTGGATGCCATTCGCAGTCGGAATGAGCACATCTTGATATTTGTGTTGCTTTCAAAGCCTCGGGCGAGTTTAATTATCAAAAATGTTTGTTTTATTTTTTAATATTTGTATGACTGTTTTATGTTTACTAGTCATTAGTGTTTTATTCCTTTTATCTTTCATTTATGCATGAATAAGGGAGCTTGTGTTTGAAGACTATTAGCTATGCCACATCTTGTTTGAATTATTTAATTTCATAATGAGTATTAATTGAATTATAAAATACGATGTAAATTCTTGGATGTTTTAGAAATTGTAAGTAAAGTTTAGTTTATCTAAGTAACCATCACTTGACGGCCTATCTACCTGTGCTATGATATGTTGTTAATTATTGGTATCTATTTGCAACTTTACATATAAGTATTAAATAATCCATATTGTGCTCATTTATTCATATCTATACCCAGATATAAGACCATATTTATTAAAAAAGCTACTTTTATTAAGTCATAAAATTTGAAACGTTCCGTCTACACTAAAAACCTCTCTATATGGCAAAGTATTTTCCAAACAATAAATATCAAATGTTTATCGCATGTATCGATTCAGCACTTTATCCGTACATTTTCCAATCCGATGCAGTTTCTTCGGCAATATTTCACAATCTGCAAACATAGATTTTTCTGAATGTAGATAACGATTTTAGTACGAGTGGACGGGTCGGATGGATTCAGATAACAAATGCAATTTACGCTTTTCTAGTTGCTGAGAATTACACACCTACCTTTATATTTTCCTTGAGTTTTCATTTTATGCAGTCGACAGCGTTTAAATGAGGAGTCCGTGAGAAGCAAGAAATTAAAAGCAACCATTTAATAATGCTTGTTGACTTTTATAGAGCTCTCTATTCCATTGTGCGTAGTCGTATTACTGAAGGCTGTAATGAAATTAATAGGAATTATATTTAAATGCCCCAACCAGACAGTATTTATTCATTTTTATTTATTTAACCATTTATTGTACCAAGTACAATCTTAACTTTCTAAGAAACTATTTTGCAACTTGAATTTTCTTATAAACTGATGCTTTGTGGAGAATTTCAAAATAATACGTATTTTTTATTTATTCTTAAGTTTATATGACCGTTGTATTAATAGTATTAATAGCATATGAATCAGAAGAGCTTTCGCCATAAATAAGGCAGTAGTTGCTGCGTTCGTGAGGTGGTTTTGGTTTGGTGGTTTGCGTTTCACGGTTAAAGGAATATAGAGATGGTAATGATGTGCTTATTCAACTGAATCTAATCATTTTTAAACCTTTAGCTAAATCTTCCTTGGTCTTCTTCAAAAAAGAGAAGTTTCTCTCTAATAAATTTAATCTAACGACCTACATCTGCGTCGTGAGAATACATTTCACTAAATAACGGTAGCACTGCGCAGTCATTCTTCATACAAAGCGAATGTAGGTGGTAGTCATATTTCGTGTGAAATGTCAGCGGGACAAATTGACTCGCCGTGCTGAAATGCACTGAGGCAAGCTGACAAAGATATAAACCTAGTGCTTAGGGTTACTGCAGTTTAGTGTGCAGTTTATAGTTTAGATGGCAATTAAGCAAGTGTGATATATGAGATTTAGATTTGATTTGTAAATTTATAGGCTAAGGTTGCAAGTCGGTTTAAATATAATTTACATCTATAAGTAAACTTTGTAAGCTTTAGTTAGTAAAAAAAACGTGTTAAAACATCTTTAAAAACATAAATGTGCATAACACAGAACCAGATGTTGCAACAAATTAGTGCCTTTTATAAATCTACGACACAAGAATATTTGTAAATACATTCGGTATCACTTATCTTTCGTATGGCTTTCGCGCACAAAGTTATGCGCTACTTATTAGTAGAGATCTTCGCCTGATATGAGTTTCTAATTCCAGAGGTTCAAAGTTAGAGAATAGCTATCTATGTATGACCACGCAGGATATACGAAACCAACTTGCAGAAGCCTAATGAAGTTGCCAAGGAGTGGGATGTGATAGTTTGCGATCCTTAATTGCAACTAAATATCTGTTATGAAATTCAATGTAGTTTACCTTATATTCCAATATCAGTAACTAAATACAGAACAATAACTTTGTAGAAACGTGACTGAGTTTGCTAGAGAATTGGAAATGTTGGGTTAAATAACATAATATATAAATTGTGTTTAAATCCGCTGTGAGCTCCGCCATATTTCTACAGTTACCTTTTTTAACTTTCTATCTTATCAACATTTCGACATATTTTGTCTCATCAAGTATCTAGTTTAGTTAAAGTAGATATAAGTTTTGACCCAAATAGTGTTTGTAAAAACGTTTTTCAAATACCAATAGTGGGTATAAATAATGAAATCTCACAGTTAACATTGAAGGCTCTAATAGAGGATGACAAAAGGTAGTGTGAAATACAAGAAGGACCCACGTTGTACCTTGACGTTTATGAGGGTATAAGAACATGCTGCTCAGTAATGTGATACGACTCGGAAGCAATCCCGTGTATTTATAGCTTCGGAAATAGATTTAAGGTGAAGCCGGATTTTTGTTTACAATTTCGTACGGAAAGCTACGTTCATTGTAATGAATAAAGCATTTCTCGATAATCTGGACATTGGTCGATTCCTTTTATTATTTAACAGGAGGAGAAGAGAAAAATATTTTGCACCTATTTTGTTTGCACATTTATGTTTTTTTACTGATCAAAAAATAAGTGTTCGGTCACGATTTAGCCTGATGATAGGCTAAGATGGAACGAGGTTGCTTAGAAGGTACCCGTTCGTTCTTCCCTTGAGCTCGTATGATAACTTCGATTTAAGAATAACAACCTATTACTTAATGATAAATGAATTATACTTGTACTGACGTTCAAATTGTTTTATTTGTTCTACTAATCGCGCGAAAATAAATCAGGTTCAATTTAGCGTACTAAAATATTAATATTATAATGGCTGGCATTGTTTTCCACTGGTTCTATGGAATTTGAATACCGCACTATTGAAGCGTGGAATTATCGTATTTATAACATAAATTGTTATTGGAATAAATACGTTGTGATACAGTGATACGAACATAATACATATATTAAGAAGAAATTAAGTACCTATTGTATATTGTTCCATTCTTACTTGTAAATGAAAAATAATAGGGTAAATATTAAACTTTTTTAGCAATGTACAAAATATTAGCTACTTTAGACAAATTTTCTACAAATACCATTTATCTTGTTGACAATAATGAAAATAATACCCATAAAGGTTCGAATGCAAATAATAATGTTACATAATTTACTTGAAAAGATACAAAGTAAAGAGCATTCATGTTTTGCCTGTCATTAATTTTCCCTCGTCTGGTTTCAGGCTTGTCCAGTGATTATAATCATCTAGTCAAACGTTTTGACGGACAAGGGGAATCGCAAAATTATGCTCGCTCACGTACAATGTACATGCATTGTTTTGAAATTTTAATCAAGAATCACATTTGAAGTCTTTTAACAGTACTTTTGTTCCCCTCGCTTTGATGACGAATATATAACAACTTAATTGAAACATAACACAATGACGATAGAATTTTAATTATTGATACACGGAATGTTTTTGGTAAAATCTTTTATAACAATATCAGAATGGAAATGAGAGATTAGCGTCTTTTATCACACAATATGCTTATTGTTTTCATTACGAAAGAATATGATAGGACGCATTTACTGATAATAATATGATTTTTCCAGCTCCGGGAAAATCCGGAGAGAGGTGTTTGGAATGTTATTTTAATATGGCAAAAGAATCTAAATGAAATTACCATATCGAAATAACACACAATTATTATACGTCAGACGCCTATGATACGAGACGTGATAAAGATTTTCCTAATTATTTATCGCAAAATCGTCTAGTTCTATTTGGTTGTCAATTTTCCAAGCCATGTCCTTTTCCATATTCCGTTATATAAATCTTAAGGTTTTCTAATAAACGTAGTTAGTGAAGGAATAACTTGTAGTTGGAGTTTGTAACTGGTGGTGTCTAGTGGTTACTAAGTTTGCAACTTTCCCGGGCCACCGCTCCGCACCCAACTTTCTGATATCTATTGATACATTAATTATGGCTTTGATTTATAGCTGTTATTCGCTTAGTTTGAATACTTTCTGGAACAACTTTTTTTGGTTAATTAACGTGTTACTTTTGTCATGATGTTTATTAGTGATTTATGGTTTTAGTACAATATTCAGAAGTCAAATAATATAATATAAAACTGTCTCACATATTTTCCAGTATTGTTACTTTCTACGTGGAGATTACTTTTTTCTAATATAAAATAAAGATTTGATTTACGCACAGTTAAAATAATTTATGACTTTTAAAGAAAATGTAACTCCTTAAGGAAAACTCCATACTCAATCCCTTCTCTCAATCCATTCGAAACAAGAAAACTGTCAGCAAAGTAAATCTAAATGGAAATGAAAAGTAAAACTTATCAGTATGTCACAGCACTTCGCTTGTGAATGAGACAAATGGTTCAAGTTCTAGAGTTTTCGAATTACAACAAAAACGTGGGCTAAACTTGTGATTCTAAAGTAGGTAACTTTTTGGGGCTCTGTATTGAGGCCCAGGTTCAAATTCTTATGGCATATTGTATAGTGCGCGCGCTCTAGTTACAATGACGCTTATGTTAAAAAAATAAATAAGTTGTTCAGTAATTATAATAGTTCATAGGTAGGTAATTCCTTCTTAGCTAAATATTAAACATACATGCTATATATATATGCATATATATATGCAAATATTGTGCCTACATGAACTCATGATATGAATAATACATGAAAAAATAATTTTAATATTCGCATAGAAAAATAATATTCTAGTTAAAAATGTATTTTGTTCAGAATTTATCTCGCAGCGCTTCATCAAAACTTACTAATTACTAGTAGGCGGAAAATATTTTATGAAAAATTAATGTATATGTGTGCCTAATATGTTCATAAAACTTCCTTTTCACTAGCCAAGCTCGTCACGTAACTCGGTCGACCAGCTGCTTCGGGATTGTTGTAAAGAATTTTATACTTGTATCGCAATATTTTAGCTTTATTACTTTTTCATACGATATTATATTATATGAGTTCATTGTCCGAGTATTGTCTGCTGTAAAAACTTTTCTATTTCCCTATGGGATTATCGAAATTATGGATGTAAAATGATATTTAGGCTTTACATTATATTAAAGTTAATGATAATTAAAGGTTTTATTGAAATACACTACAAATTTGAAAAGGTTGATAAAATCTAATATAATAATTATTGATTAAGTATTATAGAATAATACAGTTACTATACTTTGGGGCTCTATGGTACAAATATTCGGCCCTGTTTCCCGTTACAATGTTGTCAATCAGTCAGAGCTCCAGTCCACGCATTTCCTTTCGTTTCCTCCCGCTGATTTGATTGCAAAGTTCCTTGCCAACACCTGAGACCTGTATTACTTCTTAGGAAACTGTAATTGTGTCTTACAGTACGATGTTTTATAATAGTTGTCGAGAGAAAGGTTGGAAAAGTCGGCTAAAAGGATGTAGGTGAACTTTTTTTCTTAATGCTTTTCTTAATGATTCTCTGTAAAGTTTTGAAGTCGTAACTCAGTGAGAATACCTACGATTTAATTTATAGTAACCGTTGATGAATTCTAACGATTTCTACAGGGTCCCATTCTAACAGTGAAAGTTAACCGTAGGTTAAAATTGTTAGCTTAAATACGTTTATATTCATTCGGGTAAGGTAGGGTAACGAACGGTACGATTGCTCCCATGGCAATACAAGTTTCAAGTCAAAGCTATGTAGCTAACAATTGTTCAAATTGGGTCGGCTGCACGTGTAAGAACTGATTTTGTACCTAATATAATACGTATATGCAAAATCCGTTTTTATATGTGGCAGGCTGATTTCATTTTCATGTTATAAAAGAATTTTGCAATTGTATTTCTATACAAAGACCTTATTCTTTATATTCTGCTATAAACAAATATTCGTGTGCGTTATAGAGGTGAAAAGGTAATGTATAGAAAAATATATATGACGAGAAATGAGCCTATATCCTAGAAATGAGCTCTATCATAATGACTGCTATCAAGGAAATGTAGGACTTCATGAAGGATGTATTGTGAGGCTGCGTACAAGTTCCACTTACCGGATGAAAAAACCTGATTCTACACTGAAAGGCTGAAGAGGGATGTATCCCACTTCTAAGCCGGCTCATTGATCTCGCAGCTCTTCTCAATGCCAATAAATCAATCAGCATTCATTTTTCATTCAATATATTTATAAGCAGAAATCATTTGTAATTCGTATTGAGGAAAATTTGTCTTTGATTTATATCAAAATTTCAGCAAGTATTGAAACCAAATTCGGATCATTATTGTGCACTTAAATGAACTAAAGGTGTGGTGGTATAACGCTTATTGTCTAACTTTGAAACTTTGGCATTGGAGCGAAAATTTGAGAGCGACTATTAAACTTTACGAGGCGTCTCAAGCCGGTGAACTTTTTTAATAAATTCATCCATCCAAACGCAAGAACAACACCTACAGGCTCGGGCGACAAAAGGGACGCCTTTTGGAAGCCATTCCTTCATCTATCAGGGTGACACGCAATCAAACAATACAATAAAACTTCTCAGCCACGCGTTGTCGCTTCCTGTTATTAATAAGGATTCTGTAAAAAATACTTTACTTTAACGAATATAAAAGACACAATATAGTGTATAGTACTTATTTATATACGTTTTTGTGAGTATGTCTGTGTTTGTGATGCAAATAGTGATAAACATTTTTTGAGCAACTGAAAATGTCAGATGATTTTAAATATACCTTCATCTTCGTGCAATAGATAAAATAAATATCAGCTGTTATATTATATTACTGTTGCCTGGTTTCACCTGCATCCGCTCCTAACGTAGCGGTCGTAGCATGAATATAGCCGCTTAGATAAATTCAACACAAAACTAATTTTTAGAGATGAAACGGATAGCAGTTTGGCCGGATACCGGATACCGGATATTCGGCCGACCAAGTGGCCGGATAGCCGAATATCCGGCCGCCGAATATCCGGCGAAACTTAGCCGTTTGCGTAGGCGTCGCGCGAACGATAGGATGGACTCGGTTCGATTCGGGTCTTTTCGTTGATGAGTGAAGTTAACAATTGTATAATTTTATTATTGTGTCGATTGCATGCAGGGCAGACACGTGCGTGATCGTTTTTAGGTTATAATTTTATTTGTGCTCTTATTATTTTAAGTACATACATATAGTTATACATAGGTCTAAAAGATTTAGCAACGAGAAATGGCATCGGTGAAGAAAAGATCGTCTTTATGGGAATACTTTGACATAAGCAGTGAAAATAAAAAGTTAGCTCTTTGTTTATTATGCAATGTTAATATTTCTCGTGGCGGCGAAGCGAAAAAAGCAGGTAATGTATCTAATAATAAATAATCTAATTGCAATAATTTTAATACCTATCAAGTAAAATAATATCTTGCAAGTTTCGTAACATATTCAATAATTATTGATTTCGGGGAAATGAATTCTTGCTAAATAAAGCAAATAATTACTCAAAAATATGTTTCTTTTATCCAGCTATTTTTTTTAATCGGCCGGATGTATATCCGGCCGAATACCGGATAGCTACTATTAGTATTATGGCGGCCGGATAGGCCGGATACCGGATAGTTACCGGATATCCGTTTCATCTCTACTAATTTTTCAATACTAACCTAACCAACAATCCCTGAACTTAGTTCAAATAAAAATACTCTTCAGTTTTATAATATTACGTTACATTTCATTACCAAAATTACATTTATAACATTCAAAGTAAGTGCGTAGGTTCTTTGTTTTATAAAATCAAAATAGAAGCTCTTTTCCCCAAGACGTTATTCCACTAAAAATTTAAACTTTGTAGGTCAAATTATATTAGTGAACGCGTTATGTTCCGCCAAATAAGCCGGGCACAGATGTTCCTGTCGTTATACTTTGAATCTCATAACCGTAATTGAACTCATCATCGCTCCCATTATTCTGATCACTCTTGGTGTGTTCCGCTTAGAGCCGTGATATTTGGTAAGAGTTTCAGGTGTTACATCATATTTTTTTACAAAATGTATTATTTTGTTAAATACGGCTGAGGCATAATAAAATGATAGATCTAGAATGCGTAGATATCTGTAGGGACTTAAGAAAGTTTACAAAAATATCATAATTAAACTTTTATTAATTACAATCGAAGACGATAAAGCACCAGGAAACATTCAATTCAAAATTTCGATTCTATTCGTTTATTATATTCACTAGCTATTGCCCGCACTAGTAGATATTATTGGTCATAGATTTTCATGGTACAAACTCATCTGCTATTTTATCCATTTGGAGGTAGAATTTATCCTTGTTATTATTACACGGTTTATTTATTTTTAAATGGATTACTCAAATGAAGTTTTTCAACCTTAACACTCCTGCATAAATACTTATTAAATAAATAACATACACAACTACATAAGTGACCAAGTGGATTTAAATACATAATGATTCATTTCTAAGCCTTTGCTGTCTTCGTGTGATAGCTGTGATAATCGTTCCCATATTATGTAGATTACTCCGATTGTTCCCGAAATTATGTACGATCTTACATGATGATTAGACGAGCTCCAGCTTGGTAAATTTATATATGTTAACTCCTACCTAAACGTGAAATATTATTATTAGATATTCTAGATCAGATTTGATAATTATTTTCAACTTTCCGGCTGCCGCTTCGCCCGCTTTATATTATCTTGACAAATAATACTAAAAACCTATTCCTATTGAATCACTCTTTCTATTAAAACAACTGCTTCAAAATCCGTTGCGTAGTTTTAAAGATTTTAGCATACATTTTAGCATACAGATAAGGACTTTGTCTTCATGGTATGTAAGTAGGATACAAAATAACCTGAATTTAGCTTGAAGAAGTTGCACACAAACTCGCATTTGCAATATCACTAATAATTAATACGAAGCTTACATAGTTCAGTACATTTCCAGCCTGTTGAAAGTTATAAACAGGAGCTACGTTTGTTTGTACTAATGAACAAGTAACTTACGGTTTAGTGCCGGCTTATATGCAACTTTGCTTACAATGTCTTCGCCAGACTGTTTCTCTGCTTAAGGATGTACAAGTTTTTAGACATCTTCCCTTGTGTGTTTATGTTTATACATGTTGTGGCTGATTATATTTTTTTATAATTAATGTTAAAACATTTTAAGAATTCTGTTCTGTCTATGTTCGTTTTAGGGTAAAGTTTATCTTATCGTTATTGAGAGAAAAAAAAACGAATTAGAAGACCTTTTTTGTCGTCTCGGGGATAGAATCTAGGATTTTAAATATTCTGCTTGCTCGTCAAATCAATAACATATCAGCTATTGTTTCCATCACATGAATCTTAAAACTATCGAAACAGGATCTCTACGTTTTAATACTTTATGGCAAATGGAAATTGCAACATCGGATTGGCCATTGAAAAGTTGGAAATATTTACTAAGTCTTCTTGCAGACATCATAATGTTGTCTCGTGGGAGCAACTCGAAATTAGACAGGGCGTAGTAGGATTGGAATAGAAAAGCCGCTTACAATGCACGGGCGTTTGTTTAGTTACCATGGCAACCGTCATAATAATATGTACTTAATATTTCATTCTCATTTATTCAAGCTGATTGTATTTGTAATGCAATGGGATTATAATTTATGTTGTTCTTACTAATGCTTCGCCAAAAGAAAATAATTAGAGTAGGTTTATTTGTACTATAGATATTGATGACTCTTATAACCTTATTTATAACCTTTCGGTTTAGAAATATAATAACATTATAGCGTGGAGTTAAACCTTTAGGCATCGTTTTATTCGTAAAAAAAGAAAAAAAAATACGGTTAAAAGTAAATTAGAATTCATTACAAGTAACTAAAACAGCAGTTAGATAATCGTTTGGATAATTTTCAAAGATAGTTATCTTGTGTTGAAATTAGTAGCTCCGGCTTGCTTCCAAGTTTTTAAATGTCCGGAACTTTGCATTTGAGGCAAAATAAATACAAGAAATTCAACTGTTTCATTTTAAATGGACTTGTCCCAGTTCGAAACTTACAACATTCATTTGAATGTTTTGGGTCAACGCCTGCATTTTAATTTTAAAAATGTTGACATTAAGGAAGAACAAGAAACATTAAAAGTAGGTGTTACGTTTGTTTTAAAGTTGCATTTCACACTGTTATCTTTTTATGAGTAATCACGATGAGTTATTCTGACACGGAAACATTTCGTTTACACAATATTAAGATAACTTCTACGATTCTCTGTAACTATAGTTCGCAACGATAATATTACATAACTTACAGTCTCCTATGAATATCTAGCTAACATAATATTATATTTCATGGGTCTTTCCTCATCCTCATATTGAATTTAAAATAAACCGCTATACCTACGAGGGGGAAAATGGCTGGCTACAATGGTGAAAATGACAGGGACCCGCACAAGCCTCTCAGGTGGTAAAATGTACGCATACCTTTTTATTATTTATATCGCATTTTCAACGAGTGTTTGCTGTGAGCTTTACTTTGATTTCGGAAAAGTGGATTGGATGGAAACGTGTGATCAGAATACTTGGGGTGATGTTACATACAGTTAGCGGGCGGTCCCGTTGTAGCGGTCTGGCAGGTTTTAGTGCTGAAATAGAGCCCTTTAGTTACGAAAGAATGTATGTTTATTGTACTTTAGTGCCGGCGGCCCGTGGTTCTAACTAGACAGGGAGTTAATTATTACAAGGCTTTGTGTGGTGGTTGTTTATGCATGAACACATACGGTTTATAAAGCTTTTGGAATATTATATGCGGTGCATTCGGATTGTATTCCCATGTCGAGTTTCCTATTTTGTATACTATGATTACCTAGAGTTTTTCGTTATCAAAATTACTTTTTAACATTGTATTATTCTTTGTTTAATGTTAGTTTTGCTTATTCATAATGCAACTCTAGGTGTTCGTTAGAAGTTATTCTAAATCTTTCAAATTAATATTAGGTACCAAATAAATCGTTTCTCAAGGGGATATAATTTTTAATAAATCAGATTTTTCTAGGTAAAGGAATTGCCACTTCGTTCAACTTCGAAATGCAAACATTTCTCCCCTGAAGTTGATATAAAAAGAAATGCCCAAGAGAATCAGACTGAAAGAGGGAGCGGCAAGGATTTACTTACAGATTGGTTTCATAAACTATCTTGTTACTTTAAAATATTAAAACATCTTTCGTTCATGTCAACTTTAAAATTAATTATTTCTTAAAATTATATGATATCAGTTTAATTTATAAATAAGCTTATCTGTTTCAGTATGTAGGTATGTGTTTTATTTATGTCGGTCGTTAAAGTATATTTATTTGTTGATTAATAACATGGGTACCTTCTCATATTTTTTATGTACATATTTGACCGTATACCTACTTTATAATATGTATTAATCTCAAAATGCTACATACTAAAGTAATTTCTCTTTCTAAAACATATAACTATATTAGATTCACAATCACTAAATAGCCACTATAGTCTATAAATAAAATCATTTATCTAATTACAAGCTCTAACATTAAGAAACAATAAATAGACTTTAAAATAATTACTTCAAATAAACACCAAAACAATTATTCCGCATCTTCATGTTATGGAAATCGTATTAGCAAGCAAACGCTCTAACGTGTGAAAGATAAAGCCTCTTAAATCAGGGTAAGTTATGTCCTTACCCAATGAACATATTCGACGTAGCAAATTGAATTAACGCGGGCGCGTAAAATCATGCATAGAGCAGGCTCCAAGGAGATGTTCGTTTGCAAAAATCGCGGACCTAAATCTGACTTCTGATATATATTGTATAGATCCCAGACATCCTATAGACAGATGTTGCCAACCAGTTTTGTGGTCCCCCTGCCCGCACCCCGGTAATTAAATATGGCATACAAAGAAAAAAATAAAAATTTCCAAAACATGCCGTGTGGGGTATCAAATGAAAGAGCTTATTGAGTAGATCACGAATATATAGCATACTATATACATTTCTTACACTTTCTCTAAGATTTTTTAGAAAATTTACGAAAATGGTCCATTTTTGAGTTAACTTTAAACCACTATAGATTGAAA
Organism: Colias behrii; assembly: GCA_029959065.1. Taxonomy (NCBI): domain Eukaryota; kingdom Metazoa; phylum Arthropoda; class Insecta; order Lepidoptera; family Pieridae; genus Colias; species Colias behrii. The sequence goes on along the minus strand of JARWMC010000005.1, from coordinate 4,906,538 downwards.
ACTCATGAATATATTTTTTAAATTATTATTTTAAATAATTAACAATAGTCCATTGTTTATGATTCAATAGTTCGTAATATAATATAAGTGAGCTATGTGGTGGATTTGATGAAAATAACTATATACTATATGAACTTGAAAATATACTCGCCATCTTTGAATGCTCCCCCCACTCCCCCATGCAACTATTTCACTGTACGAAATATTGAATCGTAAACAATGGACTATTGTTAATTATTTAAAATAATAATTTAAAAAATATATTCATGAGTTTTCAATCTATAGTGGTTTAAAGTTAACTCAAAAATGGACCATTTTCGTAAATTTTCTAAAAAATCTTAGAGAAAGTGTAAGAAATGTATATAGTATGCTATATATTCGTGATCTACTCAATAAGCTCTTTCATTTGATACCCCACACGGCATGTTTTGGAAATTTTTATTTTTTTCTTTGTATGCCATATTTAATTACCGGGGTGCGGGCAGGGGGACCACAAAACTGGTTGGCAACATCTGTCTATAGGATGTCTGGGATCTATACAATATATATCAGAAGTCAGATTTAGGTCCGCGATTTTTGCAAACGAAACTCCACTGAGAGTCCGGTCTAGCAGTTATTTATCACGAACGTATAACTTTGAAACATGGTAGTAGATTCCAAATGAATAGCTTCCATAAGAGAGCATTAATTCGACTCCGCAAAGTAGGCACGCTCTGTCGCGTCGCAATTATTGTCAAAGATTAATTGTAACACAATTATTCTTCGCTTGCTGTTACATCTGTAAACAGGAATGTTGGTGTAAAAATACATATGTATATAGGAACATTTATTGAGTCACTTTTTGAAGTGAAACTTCTTTATCGGGGTTGGAAAAAAATTTAGTGTAACATTTTTTCGTTACGCGTGACATTTTTCCGTTACGCGCCATCTTTTTCTTATCCCTACCACGCGTGATTTGACGTATTTCTGTAAAGTTGCATATAGGTAGTAAATTATTTTTTGAAAAATAAGGTCATAAAGAAGTTTCACTTCTTACGTGTGTACACTAGTACACGCACACATTTTTTTTTGTATAGTAATAAGAGGCATAACAATGGACAACTTTTTACATAAGGTATTTAAAAGATGTACCTACCTATAAGCAATTTTATATCATTTTATTTTATAGTTATAATTATATTTAAATAGTACAACAGTAACAATATTCAATAGGTACAGTAAAACAGCCCCAGACAACAACACCTACAGATTAGTCTATAATTTTCAAACCTAATCGCGTCCATCCGTGTTCTATATATTATACCATAATTAATTGACATATCGATGTTACACGGTCTTTATTTCGACACAACTCTCGACGGATTCTGTTGAGTCCACGCTGTTCATTTGTCACTTGTCACTAAAATTACAAAAAGCGCGGTCGCCGAGGCGCTGTCGACGTAATGAGTTTAATTTCAACGACTAACCGTTATTCACAATTAAATGTGCTGCAATTATTAATGTGGAAGCGTTCCATTTTCAGCAAGGATTTTGTTATTTATTGTTCTGAATTATTTCGCGAATATCTACACTAGAATACTAGAGATATATAAAGAATATGTAAAGTTGTCCTGTGTAATAAATATTTCAAAATGATGCAATCTTAAAAGAATAATAGCATTCGTATCTTTGGAAAGTTCTTTTATTTTCTCTTTCGATTACAAAAGAAATAAATTTAATTGCACCGTTAGGAAAACAAAAGGGACAGGAGTTCGTAACTTTTAAAGATTAATTCTCTCGATAAAAATTTCACGCCTGAAAGCTTGTAACTATCTCCTGAGCAGAGGACCACTTTTACAGATACTAGTAACGTGACATAGACTTAAGAAAATATAGACTGGTGTCTTTATATAAATGTAAAATCATAAAATAAAAACATTTTTTATATAGGTACAAAACGTTTTTGTTCACGTAAAAGAGTGATCATTATCACAGATTAGATACTAGTCATTATCATTATTTCCAGCTTCAAATACAATATCCTCAATCATCATTACATCTGTTAATATAAGAATTATAATAACAAAAAAAAAGACGTGTGGCACTCGGGGACTGCCGCGGTAAAGCTATTGCATGCTATGTCTTCAAGCCACACCTCCGTGCCCGTCGGAGTGGGGAGCGTGAGGTTTTTTCGTTACGGAATTTCTGGATTCGGTCCCCGCGCTCAAGGCCCGCGATAGAAGCTATGCAATAGCTTAATTAGATCTTTAAAAGTAATCGACTTTCCGTTAATATAAATTTTAATGGATTAAATATAAAGTAACAACCGTTTTTTACAGACAACTAAATACTTTCCCTTTGAGCTTTGTAGTTTATAAAGTAATTTTATACAGCGCACTTGGCCTCAAGCGAGAGGTCTCTGTCTTTTAAACCAACAGTTCTTTAATGTCAGTTAAGGAACATTTTATCTTTCTTAGTTTGTCCCATCAAAAGAAAAGGGTACAACTCAGTGACATGATTCGGATTGCGAATAAGATAAAATAAATCGGGTTTTATTCCATCGTCTTTATATTGTATCTCTGTTTAGATGAATATTGATTTTAATAGAAATGGATGTTTGTGGGAAAATATCGGGTCATTTATACGACAATACTGTCGTTGTAGGGGGCTGGCGCCAAAGGGCTGTTTTCAGCTGAAATTGATCTTATCAACACATAATGTGGTTCTGTAATGAAGGAATCTGAATCATATAATAATTCAAAGGAACCATCAAATACCCCGTGGGGAGGACACGTAATTTGTACGTTCGAAGAATTTATATTTTTATATAATAAGTATAAATTTCTTTGAAATTTCGATACAGCAGTCAAGATGTAGATTTGAAATAAGATAAGTAATACACTGGCGTCTGTGTTCTGTTTAGTTGGCGAACTATTATATTCTATTTAACTAAATCTAATCTATCTATCTTGCTTTAATATAAAGAAAGGATATGAAATAAATGATTTACTTCATTTGATGATAACGAGTGGAATATACTTAAATCATATCTAGAATATTCAAAAGATAGAATAGGAAATAATGTAGAGAGCTATTTTTATGCGAGATTTTTATATTAAGTTTCAACGACATCAGAATCACAAAAATCTTCTTTACAAGGCGAGCAGCTTTAGGCCATAAGAAATATTATTTCATTTTAAATATAACAATGGCCACATCATATTTAATGTTCTAAAAGTGAACAATGGGCAAGAAATTGCCAAAAATAAAGAACTGGTAAGTGCTCTGTGAAACAGATTAAAATTTTCTTTCTTAATGCTTTTTCCTACGACGAACAGACAGATAAAGGGAGTCATAATGGGAAAATAGGAGTCGTTGTTTTGTCAGCCCCGGGCAAAAACTATGCAGAGCAACGTTCAGTGAAACAAAGGATTATCCAATCTATGTTTTTGTACACAGCAGTAGAAATATTTTACCGGGGATACAATCACGTCGGAAATATAATTGAAACATTTCGCGTGCCAGAAATTTATCCGAACGAAATACTGTTTTATTACCGAAATTAAATCTCAATTATATATGTGCCGTTATTTATGTTAATTCCGATAAAAGAGACATGCTTGATCGCATCACTGTTTTGTATGGTAATGTGATATAATGTGTGGTCGGATGTGTTTTCTGATTGGGGTGTAAATCAAAATGGCTATTTGTTTAATTGTGTATTTTAATAAGCAGTATTTTATACATTATAGCAATTTGACGTCAATGGAGTAAAGAGGTGTTGCGCGTTGTTTGTTCTACAAATTTCTAACTGAAATTATGTCAAGTACCCAATGGAACATCATTATGTCAATTATTATATTATGTCAAGTAAATTATACAATTTTAATTGTTAAATTTACTGAACAGATTGTTTTCAATGTTCTCACTTTCTTTAAAGTATACAGATACGTTTTTCTACAATGATAAAAAAAATATTAAATTAGTACGTATAGGAGCATTATGTTCGTTCTAATGAAATTAGCGCCTTTGTCAAAACAATGGGGCTCATTGCCACGTGGTCGCCATTTTGCAAAACAGGCCATAATGAAAGCAATTAACATGTATGGAGGCTTAACTGCAATGCCCTGCATCGAAATTAATTTATAGTCACGACTAAATAACCCCAATTTTGTGTCGCTTCACCCCTTGCTTTTATGTGTATGTTAATTGTCCAATTTTAAGACGAGTAAGTGGTTTTGTTAGACCACATGGCTGTAAAGATATTAAACTTTATAGAGCCTCTTAATTTTACAAAGTCATCATTTAAATTAATTATTATGTCATTAATACTGGAATATCAAAGATAGATGATGTGCTTGATTAAATTAAGTGTAGAGACAAATCCAAGGGTTAAAAATCTTTGATTAGATATTTTGCGTGAATAAATTTTTGATTTTCAAATTGCATGGATTTGATTGCCCATTAGGCACTTGATTAAAGAGGTCCCTTAACCCATGTCCATGTACCGATGTTATTCAAGCCGCGTCAATTTAATGTCACCCTAAATTTTAGGTTCTAAGCCAAGCAATTGTCCCTTCACACTTCCCTCTCACCCAATTAGCGGCCGCCTAACGTTTTAATGTCTCAATATAGCCTTTAAAAGTGCCGTTTAAACCATTTCATGTATGGATAATTGCAGCTGTTGGATATAATTGCTCACATACGGGCTGAAGATGGAGCTTCGATGGCGATTTTTTGATCGATTTGTAACTGTACTCTTTTGAAGTGTGAACGTATTTTTGAATAGGATCATACATCTACATTTCTTACTTTCAATCACATCATTTCATACATAATTTATTAAGCAGTAAATTTTATACAAAACATCCTAGAAAGCCGCTCGTAATTACCATTTACAGATCCCTTAAAATAAACAAGTTACTGATATTTTTATATCAAGCAATCGAGGGAATACAAGGTTAACTGCGCAACAGATAGGGGATCTTCGCCAAAGCACCGTAATTCCATTAAATGGTTAAATAATTCAAGCAAGTTCAAAGGAGATGCGCTTTCAAAAGTAAAATGAACCAAATAACTCCGTAGAAAGAAGCGGGGAAGGGAGCGGAGTGCAGTCACTGAAATGTGGCCTTTCAACTTACGAGTATTCAACGTCAGATATCGATGTAAATAACTTAATATTTCTACTAAATTATATTTCAGAACCTTAATCTATCGCAACGAAAATTAAGAACACATGAAACCAATTAATATAAAATAATTTATTTATTTTTTCTCAAAGTGTAGGATTCTATTGAGGGTATCTATATTAAATTTCTTTTTATGTTATAGTAGGGTATATTAAATTAATTTATATTTATAATGTAGGTATTTGCTTACTATAAAACCATTCAGTAACGAGTAAATGGCTCGTAACATTCTGTTGAAACTATGCACGAAAATGACCACGGCTGAAAATATTTTGTTTTTATGTCTCGACAAAGTACTGTAGCATCACTAAAATAAATCGCTATGCAATGGCTTTCAAACGAAGGGACCGAGCAATAAGGTGCACAAATTAGAGCAATTTAACTTTTGAACGTGTCTCCTTCAATGGGATGCATTAAACGTACAAATAAATTTTAACGAGCAGAGAATGAATAAGCAGATACGTGAATTCGCAACGTATTTTTTTTTTCTGTTATTTTTGATGAAAAATGTTATTTTACATTGAAAATTCTGGAGCCTACATAAAATTTTATTTTATTGACTAAATGAATGGTAAACTCTGAATATAAAATGTTTGTATATTTACATGATGTATTTTATTAAAAAATTAATGAGATGCGTGAACTGAAAACGTTTGCCAAAGCATATAAATGTTCGTGAATGATTTAATAATCAATCATCTATAGATGCAAGGATAAATTTGTAAGCAGATATCTAACACGGATTTCTATATTGTTATTCTATGGGACGAAAGTTTGACAAGATGGAGAGAGGAAGATCTCTATTGCGTATGTGATTTTTTATTTTCATTCTTGCAATTCAATCGTTAAAAAAATTAGGTATATGATATGTATACCGTATTCACGTACTATATTTCATATAATGATAAAAAACACCGGCTTTATTTTATTTTATCTTTGGGCATCAGTATGCCCAAAAGTTATGATTGCATATGTATAAATATTACGTCTTGTTTATTAATAATGTAAATAATATAGTCAGTTTTAATAAAAGACTTTTAATAAAGACTTAATAAAAGACTACCTACATAAATAAAGGTATATTTTTAAGTATTTTATTTTTGATTTCTAGTTTATTTCGAGCATATTTTTAGATCTATGGGTGCATCTTTGTGAACAAGGTTTTACATATACATTTAATATTACGCTGGTAATGAGTACGCAGAATTCCAGAGCAAAGATACGTTATAATACTTATACATGAAAACATAATCCAACGCTCAAAGGCGGTCCGAGGAAAGATTCAGTACTTAATTAGGTGAAATTTTGCTTTGAAATTATGGTAAAAACATTCCATTCAGCAGCAGATAAAAGATTTTTATCTTGAGCTCACCGATCGGTGATGTAAATAACGAACTCATTTCTTCGGGGTTTTCCTGAAGAAAATTACTTTTATGAGCTTTGAATAAATTGGAATTGGTTAATTTGCGGGAAATAATTGTTTGTTTATCGTGGTTACGCAGTTTTTGCTTATAAGACGTGATGTAATTAATAAAGTTTTAATTTTAAGTTATCGATACAGTACTCTGACTTTTATTTATTTACGAGTAGGTATAAAAAAATTGGTTGTTTGTAAAGTAGGTTTACGATCGAGATGTTTACGTGATAACATAATGCAGTGGCAGCGCTCGAGATGAGACGGGAGATCGGTCCGTCTCTCTCTCGTTATACCTGCGATCGCGCTCGTGAGGTTTTGGTGTGACACAAGTTTCTGAACATGTCACCCGACTAAAACGATTTTAAAAACGTTATCACGTTAAAAAATTGTTAAACAAGCAAATGCTTAGGTTACGTTTTGAAAGGAGGACGAATCAATTTATCGCACTATTCGTTTTTCTATTTTTATCAGTTATCTCTTTTCTCATTGAGGTAAGGTTATAATTAATTCATTTTGAGCAACAAAAATTTTATTTAATACATTACGTCTCACTTTATAATGTGTATTGGACTTTGTTCTCTACCAACGTAAAAAATATTGCATAATTTATACATTAAATAAAATTTGTCTACTTTTGTTGGTCAAATATTCAGGGAATATCCATAAAGTTTGAATTATTATTATCATACAAAAGAGTACAAAAACGTTAGCTGCGAAAACTTTGGCGGAAACGAGATGAAAAGTTAGATTTGGATACACAATCGCAATTTCGAAGTTGGCTGTTATATAATTCAAATCTTAAGTGGATTTTTGAATTAATTCAATTTTTGTAGAACTTTACAGACGGAGTTTTATTTCAACATTCAGACTTTAATGGTACTTCTATCTTTAGAGGCTTTGCAGCGAAAATTAGTTTCTCTACTTAATCTTTTAATAACTTCTCTCTTACTGTATAACACTGGTTTTATGCAATTATTTTATAAAACTACACAGGAACAAAAATGTTCCACTTATTGTTTGGCTTTTCCTTAATTTATACTAAAAATTGTCTGGAGTAATGCTCTGTTTGTTTAATTTAAAGCAAGTATTAACTGCGATTAAATAAATATCTAAATTACTTACTTGAATAAATGAATGAATTATTAAATGTATAACCATTATGAATCATAAAGAATATGGTAGGTTCTGTAATATTAGAACGTGAGTACTTAAAATAACAATAACATAGGTAGGTAACATAAGAGAGAAGTTTCAATTATCTAACTTAACCTATACAATATTACCTTCATCATTCTATTAAGAAGGAACCAATAAACGTCGGGAAATATATTACAAAGTACAAGATATTTTGTACACAAGAACTACAATCTAACTACAATAATAATGTTCTGAGCGGATAATAAACTGTAACATTACTTCGCTTTAAATACCTAGCTAACATAAACATTTTCCAGTCCACAATAACAAGACTGGAATTAGACGCAGAACGTTCTAGAATATTTCGTGTATTCCAAAATTTACTATATGTCTGCTTCGCTTAAATAGACGTGTATTTAACGAGTTTCCTTGGCCGTTAAATGTTCGTCCCCTAGCAATAATGCATGACTGTCATCGGCTGATATTATCATTAGATAGTGAACCATAACGTATGGAAGTGTAGGCCAACTTTGTATAGATTAAGGTAGATAGCTACAAGATAGGTATTAGATATCTGTAGGATTATAAAAACGAGAGAAATAACATTTGAAGCTTACATTGAATTTACACTATTATCCATTGAGTTATAAAAATAAATAGTATAATATGTACTTAGTTAAATTCTGTACAGACTGGCTGTCTAAAAATATTGTTAAGGATATTTTTTATATTCTGCTCTCTATATATTTCTATGATTATCTCTATATTATGATTTAGAGAAAAATTTATGAACATTGAGAAAACTTAAAATATTATTTCCTTATATAAAACAGTTCCATGCAAAAATAGATGGATATACATAATACAATCAGTGACGTTAAATTTCAACAGGTTACAACAGAAAATTTTAAGAAAGTGCCTTCTAAAGGAATAGAACGCATTTTATAAGAACAGTGAATTTAGAATACGGCGAGTCATCAATAATTCAAGTTTTCTTTCATCGTTGAGTTGTTGATTGACGGAGTTTCACAAAGTAAATCATTTTGACATCACTTTGTGTACTATAAATAAATTATTCCTGCTTTCTTATAACTAATGTCTATTTAACTGCTATTATAGAAAACACAATTGTAAAATAATAAAAAAATATCGTTAAAATAACCGGCATTCATGCAGCTATTTTAATTATAATTCACAACAAGCTTTCTGTCTTCCTCACACAATTTTAAATACCTATTAGGATTAGAAGGAAGATCAGTGAGTAATAAACTGTCTATTTTCCAAACGATTGCGTTTGTAGCGCATCCAATGTAACTATAAAAAAATAAAGGCCTCCATTTTCACCAGTCCATAAAACGCGATTGGCGAAATTATTAAAAACGTATATTATAAAATCCGTTGTTAAACCTTAATCGAGTAATAAAATAAATTGTCCCCGCATGATTCCCATGGCGTGTTCAGCTCGGAGTAAACGTCAATATTAATTTGGCCCGTTTCACAATGATATGTTTACGGGGAAAAGCTTTAAAACTAATGGAAAACTTTATCGATGATATTTTTATCGAGAGAAGTGCGTACGTTGGAAGCGATTGTTTATCACGTTCGAGATTGACAATTTCCTTATAAGCTTCAAATAAATAAAGCTGGATCAATTGTTTGTATTGTTGAAATAAGAGTGTTACATAACGTTGCTAAAAAATATTTTACATCGTAAACGTGCGCAATCTGAATTTTAATATAATTACAATTAATATAAATGTTTTATAGAGACTAAGTACTTACTCATTTAGGTATCTACTTACCTTGATTAACAAATCACATTACAATCAGCTTATTGAATTAATTATCTCTACTGGCAGCCATTAATTTTTGATTATCAAAATTTTCTTTGATTTCCTCATTAAATGGAAAATGAAGACGTAATTGATTCACTATAGGCTCACGCATTTCACAATGAACCTCGGAAACTTTTAATCTGGCTTAAAGAGGCATCGCTGGAATTAATCAAGGCACAAGGAACAAAGAATACTTATACTCTAAAAAAGAGACAAGGAAGCATTGGAGGGTCACGTGAACGTAAAAAATGTTTGTACTAACTATTCACGTTCTTATAAATAAACCCGGTTTTACTGTTATTGGTACTTTTCAAAGTTTACAATTAGGTTAATTAAATATAACCGCGATTTTTTTTTTCTTAATTACCCGCGCTTTTAGCTCATAGCTCAAAATGTCACAGATTATCAAACCACAGATTATATAAAGTCGAATAATTGGTTGTGAATTTTGAATTGAAATACATGTATAAAAAAACAATATTTTTCATATTTTATGACATGAAAATAATTTGTTAGAAACATGGTAAAACATATTATTTTCTGTACAAGTTCTGACAGAAAGACAGCGCGCGGTTTTATTATCTGCGAGTCATTTAGATGAAAAATGAATGATCAATCCTTTCATAAAAACCCTTGTGAAATGTTTACAAATCTTTTTAAGTTCATTCATAGTGAATATGAAAAAAAAACCGGCCAAGTGCGAGTCGGACTCGCGCACCGAGGGTTCCGTACATTGCTGTTTCTTTTGATTGCGTTGACATAGAAGTTTGATTTTGTTACAGCTTAAAGGTATTATAGACCTGAGTATTTGGTATGAATTTCAATTTAATACCTCTACGCGTTTATGAGGAAATGTGTAGTAAGTTTAAAATTATTAAAAAAATATATATTATGTGATGTAACTAAAAATTTATGGTTTTCGTAATTTTTCCTTTATCTATGCTATAAGACGTTGCTTCGTACCAAATTTCAAGATTCTGAGTTCACGGGAAGCACCCTGTAGGTTTTGATTCCCTTGCAAGTGTCGAAAATTTGCGGCATAAACGGCTGTATCTTTTGATTGCGTTGGCTTAGAAGTTTGATTTTTTCACAGCTTCAAGGGACAGTAGACCTGAGTAATTGATATAAATTTCAGCTTCATACCTCCACGCGTTCCTGAGAAAAAGGGTCTTGACAGACGGACGGACGGACGGACGGACGGACGGACGGACAGACGGACAACAAAGTGATCCTATAAGGGTTCCGTTTTTTCCTTTTGAGGTACGGAACCCTAAAAATATTTAAAATTAAGTCATTAACTATTACCAAGGATTTACCATTCAGCCAATGGGCAACTCCTAGTATACACAGATGCAGGAACGTTCTTTACGAGTTATATGGTATGAAACAATATAACAAAGACTTGTCATTTCTTAGTTATGTTAGAAATTATTCTAAAACATTTAAAAAAGTTTGTTTCACTGCCAAGAGTTTGTATGTCAGAGATAAAATACGCAACTCTGACAATAAAGTTAAAACGATTTGGACAATTATTAATGGTGAAATGGGCAAAAGCCAATCAAATGATAGTACCATAAAACTTGTCAATGCTGGTAGGGTCATTGACAAAAGTGCTGATGTTGCGCTTGCTTTTGAAGATTTCTTTAGTAGTGTCCCTGCTAGTATTACTAAGAAATTAAATTCGTCTTCAGCGCTTGCAGAGTCTCTTTTGAGGGATCACGTTGCTGAGTGTAACAAATTATTTGAATTGCGACACGTGACTGCTGATGAAATTGTTAAAACTTTTAAAACATTAAATTTAAAAAAAAAAACATGTGATCTGTGGGGTATGTCTGTAAATTTAGTAAATAATATCATAGAAAACATTGCCAATCATCAAGCGTTTATATTTAATCAGTGTTGCGACTGTGGTATATTCCCTGATTTACTAAAGTTTAGCAAAGTTATTCCTTTATTTAAAAGTGGTGACCAAGAAGACTGTAATAACTATAGGCCAATTTCCATATTACCAACTTTGAGCAAAGCCTTCGAGAAATTAATTTTAAACCAATTAAGTAGTCATTTTGCATCAAATGGTTTACTGCACGCCAAACAGTATGGTTTCACAAAGGGGCGCTCTACCACTGATGCCGGAGTAGCTCTTTTGTCACATATATACAAAGCATGGGAAAATTCAAAGAATGCTTTGGGGATATTCTGCGACCTTTCTAAGGCTTTCGACTGTGTAGAACATTCCACTCTATTACGGAAACTAAATTTTTATGGTATCAAAGGTTTAGCTCAGGATCTAATAGCTTCATATCTTCAGAACAGGGTACAAACCGTTGTCGTTAATGGAGAGAAATCTCGCGGTGCGCCGATTAACATAGGTGTTCCGCAGGGATCTATCTAAGGACCGTTTTTGTTCTTAGTGTATATAAATGACCTACCTTATTATTTGCAGGATATGTGTGAAATAGTACTGTTTGCAGATGACACCTCATTAATATTTAATGTGGATAGACATGATACAAATGTTGACGAAGTAAACTCTGCTCTTTTACGCATATCCAATTGGTTTAATGCTAATAACTTACTATTAAATGCAAAAAAAAACAAATTGTGTAGAATTTATCCTCCCAAATGTAAAAAAGGTGAAAAGGAATATTATTTTAAACGGGGAGGTATTATACCCTGTGGAATCTACTGTTTTTCTTGGTTTGACATTAGATGAGAAGCTTCAATGGGGGGCCCATGTTACCACCGCCGCTGCTAAGCTCAGCTCAGCTGCATATGCAGTTAGAAGAATAAGGCATCTCACCGATGAAGAGACGGCTAGATTGGTTTACTTTAGCTACTTTCATAGCATTATGTCCTATGGAATTCTACTATGGGGCAGGGCTGCAGATATAGAAACTATATTTATATTACAGAAAAGAGCCATACGCTCTATATATAATTTGCGTGCTCGAGACTCACTAAGAGATCTCTTTAAGAATACTGGTATCCTTACTGTACCGTCGCTGTATATATTTAATAATATTTTATATGTACACAATAACGCTTACTTACACACAAAAGTAGGAGATAGACATTGTTATGACACAAGAAACAGAAATAAAATTGAAATGCCATTTTTCCGGCTAGCTAAAGTTAAAAATTCATTTATGGGTCAAGGTATACGCTTTTACAACAGAATTCCTCATAATATTAAAGAGTTTAGTAGTTCTAAATTTAAAACTTATATAAAAAATGTACTAGTTCAGAGAGCCTATTACAGTATTAAGGAATATATGGACGATAAAAACCCATGGAGGGTTGTCGCGTAAAAACCACAGGACAGTTCTTTGGCATATCACTATAAATTATGATGTTACATATGTAATTTGTAAAATTAAATTGTAAAACTGACATGATTAAAAAGAGCAACTATGGAGTTTCTTGCCGATTCTTCTCCGTAGATACTGCTTTCCGAATCGGTGGTAAATGTTAAAAATATGTACCTATGACGTTTCAAAAGTGCTTCTAGAAGAAGTCTAATTGAATAAATAAATGTTTGAGTTTGAGTTTGAGTTTGAAAAACACGAAAATACTGGCTTGCTAGAAAAAAAAGTCTGTTTTATTTATTTAAATGTAACGTGTCAGTAGGTTTAGTGTATAATATAAAATACAATTTTTCTCTTTTATATATTATTTATTTAAACTTATACAAGGACGGAGCCTTGGGGGACACTCCGTATAGTTTCGACAAAACATTTTTTGGCAGTCTCTTTTTATCATGTCCCTTCGGTTCACATTGCCAAACTTGTAAAAATACAATTACAAATTAAATATTATTTATTGGGTACAATCATAAGTCTATTTCGATTTTCGACCTATCTATTCAGTGTAAATTATACTTACAATTATTAGTAATCTGTGCTACTATACTAATTACTACACCAATAATAAGTTATCTGTGGTATAAAGATGTAAATGAATATCAATTTAATCCACTCGCTAACAATACCCTGACAAAATCAGTGAGCGTTCGCTACCAATTTGTCGCTATTCTATCACCATCTGTAAGTGTAGTATTAAGTGTAAAATAAACTTGGCAAATTTAATTAATACGGAACGTGTGTACCGTGGTGTAGACAACGCTAAGCTGGAGCAGTGAGATTTAATTACATCTGGTGCAACGAGCCGCGCGATTGTCAACTTGTAAACCCCGTATTATGAACATTGGCGGGATGAAAAAAGGAATTCTTTGTGACAATGGAAATGATATCCAAGCAATGCGTAGGTTAGATTTGGTGAACGATTTGTGGAAAGTCAATGAAATTGGTACGTTAATATCTAGATTGTAATAGGTAGTATAGGTAATATGTTTTTTATTTCGAATATAAATAAGCTAAGTAGAAAGTAGTTAATAAGTTTAACCAATTAAAGGTTGACTTTAAATCATTCTTAGAAATTATTTTGATTAAGTATTTTTTATTGTACCTATTTGTTAATGAATTTTATTATTAAAAATGTACTGTGCATGTATATTGTAGGTAGAGGTACACAAAATTCTTATTTATTTTAATTACCTTTAAAATAAAAAATCTATGTATTTGTACATTGTATATTTAAAAACTCGCTAACAGAACAACGTAGCCACGTATCATTTAATTAGTGTTCTACAACAACATAAAAGAGTTTCCTACCATACCTACTGAATATTTAACAAACGTGCAAAGTTTTTTCCCAAAATTATATAGTTAATTAGGGGGAAAATGTAAGGTTGTCTCGGGCACGTAGCGCCGTAAGCTATTAACTTGTTACATCCTAATGCTCTGTTGTTAATTCGTATATTTATAACATTACCTTTATTAAACTGTACGTGCAATATATAGCATGAGGTATGATGTAATTCTATACAATGAAATTGGCAATGTAACATATTTTATTATAAGTATTCTGCTCAAGCTCAAGTTCAAAAATGTTAATATTTAAACATTAACAACATTATAACATGCAATTAAATTTAATCATTCCGTGATATGTAGATACTGTTATTATAAAATATAATTTACTCTTTCCAGTAAAAGTGTCTAAATAATATTGAGAATTATGACACCTCCATGTACATATATTGCTCTCTCAAAGCTTTGAGAGGAAACAAAAGATAAACGGAACCCATCCACATCACACATTTCATAACATTAATCAAAATAAAAGAGATTCTCAATTCAATGTATAATGTGTTTTTTGTTTTATTGGGGATGTAAGCTGAATAATACATGCATGTTTTGGGAGTTGGAGGAAAACGCAAAGAAAAATTTTTTCCGTTATTTTGTTTTGGAACATTTCCTTTGTAATTTATTCCTTTACATGAGCGACATATAACGGAAAAATAAAATAAGATCCGCTCCATGTTGATTCGTTCGATATATTTGTTTAACTTTTTCCTCGAGTACCATTTCACGATATTAAAAAGGGTTGTTTCAAGGATGCGGAAATATAAATAAGGTTTTGGTTATACATTATTCGTTTTTGTTTTATAAGTTTGCTTTCCTTCAATCATAATAAATTTTATTTCAAAGAAGGTCAATAACCAATATTTTTAGCTTTGTTTGATACTTTTTAAGTTTTTTTTATCCAATATATTCTGATGTTATATACAGATATACGAGTATGTATATACAAGATTTATGTCAAGACTTTTCGTATAAAATCCCGCAAAACTTTAAGTGCTCACTTTGAATTTTGTAGGATTTCTTACATTTTCCGGCAAAGAATCTTAAAAACGCCAGCAACAGTATTTAAAGGAAAGTCGTTTGACCTCAATTCTTAAAAGTTTTCCTTTTCTTGAAGATTGATGTTTGCGAAAATGGTTTTTGAAAAAAAGTTCGGAAATGTTTTAAATACTTCCCTGAGTTAAATTCTCATAGGTATAACTTGAACGTTCACAAGAAGATAAAACCTGCCTTAGTAAGATGAAGCAAAACAAGATTTGTGATTATAAGATATCTTAATTCATGATCATCATTAACAATTACAGATTAACAATTACAGATTAACTAGTAGCTATACTAATATATTAATCACGTATCCGCATTTCAGTCATTCCGTAGTCCTCCTAACTACCGGGCAACTCATCAGAATAGTAAGAGAACAATCTCTTACTAGGTATGTACTAGAAAAGATAAAGTAGCAGAAGTAGAGATAGTACGAGAACCGTCTTAAAAAAGCGTCAGACTTTATTTAATAAATAACAAAATAAAATTAATCTTTATTTCACCTTTGATTGTACAATATTGAATATGAGGCTCTGGCTCTCTTGCTAGACATTAAACCTGTGTTAATAGAGCCAGTCCCTTCCCTTAATACATCTTGGTCTTTATTATTCGATTATTCACACTACTCTTACAAAAAAATAGCAAACACAAATCCCCAACGATCACGTATCGAGACGTCAGCGCAGCACGTTCGTAATTTTGATAATATTGTGCGACAGATGTTCCGGCTGTATTTTTCAATCTTGTACGAGGCGATTTACGCTCACACTAGCTGGGGCTACGTGAAATGATGAGTTACAGAATGTATGAAAGACCCTTTTTGTGAGGATCGTTAGTAGAAAAGTTTTGCATTTCAGGTTTAGGTTGGTTGTTAGGTATATGTATAGTATACCTATTGATTATAGAGTATTAATGTAATGTGTGACTAGATGAATTGGTTGGATACATGGAGATTGCAGTATTCAGGAAATCAGAATTCAGCTGCGTTTCTCGTACAAGCAGCTTAAACGAACAATATCTAGTCAGAAATGTTTATAATTGTTTCCCAAAATACTTTGGATCTATCTTCCAAGGTATTTCATAATTTACATTATATTTTCTACAAACTAATTAGAATTCTTACCTCAACAGTCAACAGTCAAACAATAAAAAACGAAGTGATGTAGCATTGAGATACAATCACAAAGATTCCAACCCCTTTGTGCGGATTGATGACCGAAGATGGGCTCGTCACAAAGCGATGCCAAGAAAAGCGATCCCGATTGAAAACGTAGCGATCTATCAATTTGTTTAATTGGATTCCTTTCTTTGAGTTTTTATCTGTTTGCAAACTGATCGTATTAAGTTTCTTTTTGTGTAGTTTTTTTAATGCAAACAAATGTGGTAGAAAGGAGGTTTTTAATTTTATCTAATAGTATACCGTTCCGACAAGGTTCCGACGAAGGAAGGTAAGAAATGTATATTTCATAAATAATAGTCACACTTAGCACAATATTACACACTCATTCAAAATATTATATTGTGTTCAAATAATTAAAGCTCTACAAATCAAATTTACGAATTAAGTAGGTATTTAAATTTGCATATACGAGTAGGTTTTCGTATATATAATTTAGGTTATCATCTTTAGATTTTCATACATGAACGTACTTTTATAACGACATTACATTTTCGTCCAATATTTTTTATTTATAAGTATAACATAAAGCAATTTAGTAGCTGTTTTATGTGATTGATAGCGCCTACAAATTGCTTCCCATTTGTGTTCCCATTATAGTAAAACTAGTTTCAGGAAATTGTTTCTGAATTGTAATTGTTATCTATTTATCAAGATTGATAAATCATTTGAAATTAATAAATTTTTATCTAGTTTAATCCATACTAATATTATAAATGCGAAAGTAACTCTGTCTGTCTGTCTGTTACTCAATCACGCCTAAACTACTGAACCAATTTGCATGAAATTTGGTATGGAGATATTTTGATACCCGAGAAAGGACATAGGCTACCTTTTATTGCGAAATATGTACCACGGGCGAAGCCGGGGCGGACCTCTAGTCTTAAATAAATATTTATCTAGTTTCATGAACATCCGAATATTTACACAGTTCATTTAGAATTCGAAATTGTCACATTTAATATTTTTTTAGGGTTGAAATTGTTATTTTTATATCACTACATAGTATAAAACAAAGCCGCTTTCTCTGTCCCTATGTCCCTTTGTATGCTTAAATCTTTAAAACTACGCAATGGATTTTGATGCGGTTTTTTTTAATAATTAGAGTGATTCAAGAGGAAGGTTTTAGTATATAATTTATTAGGTTTTAGACAAAGCGGGCGAAGCCGCGGGCGGTAAGCTAGTTAATTAAATATTTAAATTAATGTGATTAACCCATTTCAAAATAACATAATAATTATAATAATACTTTATCGTGATATTAAATTAATATGGTAGTAAACACTTAACTTTGCGCTTTAACACCTATATCATAAAACAAAAATAAGAGTTCTTTTCTAAAACAACAGTCGAGTAGACGCTTGATTCTCTAGAAACATTTGTTCAAGCATTTCTTTACACATTGTAGTCTACTTCAGATTTTCCTTTGAATCTTTTCGTATTTTACTCCGGCTTTACTTTAACGCATATTATATTAAAGTAAATGCATTATATATTACAGTTATTACAGTGTAAAATGCACTGATAATTTATTCACAACAATCACCGAGTTGGAATATTAAATTTATTGAGAAAGCATAATATTCCGAGCACTTTGGCGCAATAAAGGGAATACATTAATAGTTGCATGTACTCGATGATGTGCGTTTTATAGTATTAATTTTATAAAGAGCTTTATGTTAAAATTTTATTTTTAATGATAGTAGCTAAGAACAGATAAAAAAACCCATGAATAGGCGACTTAATTATGATAGTATGAATCTCTTGAATGAAATAGAATGATGGGATTGTATAGATAATGGAACGTTTAAATTTATTTTATAAACTATGTAAGCTTTATCGAATAAGATATCAATCGTACTTGTTATTCGAGGGAAATGCCTGAGGATACAAATCTATTAAATATGTACATGATTAATTTTTAATAGGAAAATCATATAAAGCAAAAGATACATTTTACTTACCGTGATTAGTTGTTTCCCTGTAAATGCTTCAAATTCTTCGAAATTCGTTGTATTGCTATTGAACTATCCCACGTCTATTTGGAAAGTAAGACTGCTAACAGATTGGGAGTTCTAGGAATTTTGTTAAAGTAATGAAGTTCCTGAATTGAACCGTTCCATTGACTCCGCTGGTGCGCTTGATTATGTTCGTTTAAACTTTTATTAAGGCTCCTCTGTACAGGTAACTGTCGAGAAGATTAAATGTACATCACTGTTGGTTTTTTAACACGTTATGTAGTTTACTTATTTAAATACTTCATTTCAAGCATACAATTGAAAAATAAATTGTCACGTTGGAATAGCTTATAATATGTTATCACTAAATATTCATATTACATTGTTATTAAAACTCATTACGGTTACTATACACTTTATAGGTAAATCTATCACTATAATAATTAGTATTAAATGTTCAACGATACGCCTACAAAATCATAAACGTTCTGATCCCAAATCTATAAGTACATGTACCTGAATAATTGAAATCATCGTAACGCTTAGATCAATACAACATTACACATAAAATAAACCGAAGCTCATTATTAGTATCCCGATATCAGACAATGGAGAGTGTAGCAAAATTGAGCTATTCAAACAATTTGGCGGTCGTTAATTGCAATCAGAGATGAACAAGTAAGTAATTTGTCCGTCTGTACAGGCCATCAGAGGTGGATAATGACGCGACTGATTAGTACGTAAAGGGATAGCTAGGCAAATTTGACTAGATCATTTGGTACTATAAGTATATCACCAAATACAACGATAGCAAATAGAACTTTCTCGACTTCTCTTGTTGGATAAATACCGCACACAAGTACATAATATACCTACCATTCTTTCTTTACTCAAACATGGAATTATTCCTTCTTTTTTACATTATGTTAGAGCTGGCGTGCCACTATTTGTCAACGATCTTCTGTGGAGTTCTATTATCTTCCCCGTTACGAGTTGTCCGAATTTATGCCGAAGCGTGCTCTACTTCCACATTCAATTGTTGCTATAATTTTCTATATTATAATATTAGTCGCAAAGAATACTTTATCAA
Source organism: Colias behrii (assembly GCA_029959065.1). Taxonomy (NCBI): domain Eukaryota; kingdom Metazoa; phylum Arthropoda; class Insecta; order Lepidoptera; family Pieridae; genus Colias; species Colias behrii. The sequence continues at coordinate 4,887,012 of JARWMC010000005.1, read as the reverse complement.
CTAGGTAAAGACCTAGAAGTGATAATCTGTAAATGCAGAACAATATTCATGAATAGCATATTGAGATTCATCAAATTTAATTCAAAAGTTATGAGAATGAAGTTACATAGAGATAGGTTAAGGGATACCAACAAGATCAAGGTAAACTCAATACAAATCCATCGCGGTCGAACTGAATTTATGCCTCAGATAGTTTACCTTAAACCATTCTGGTTTTCCGGGCTCAGCGTTTTTTCGGTCGTAAACTTCGCTGATTCAATTACACGAACACAAAACCATTGTTGGTAAACCTTTTGATGTTGAATACCTGTATTGACATCGGATGGCCCGCGGCGCTCGTCCTGTTGTGCATTTTGTAAACGCTTTTGTATTTAAATTCTGTATCGTTTAATTTGTAATTAGCATTGTATAATACATTTTACGGTTTAGCATTATAGGTTGAGAAGGTACAATTTGAGTTTAATTAAGAAATATTTATATATGCTGCATAAAAGTCAAGGGAAAATTTTCTTTTAACCACCTTTAACTTTCTGTGTAGGCATAAAGTTTGACAAATTATTGTTATATTCGGTTGAGCATATTTTAATTTATTTCTTATAAATATGTTTTTAGTGCTTACAAAATGCACCGTGTGCTAAATTTATTGGAAAAGAAATAAATTTTAATGTTAAGATTTGCAGATAGGTCCTATAAATATTTGAGGTTCAAAGGTTAACATAAAAATAAGACAACTTTCATATTATTATGATGACTAGTGATTTACTGATGATATTGGAAAAAGCTACTTAGTGTTTGAATATAAATTGTTGTATAAAAGTGGTATGTTCGATGCTCATGCTCCATTGTTATGTTAAACTGATCTAATTAGCTGTCATTACGATTGGTTCAATAATTTCATATCGTGTTTAATGTCTAAACAATCGAGCTGTCGGTAACATCAACATTTGGTATTTTGTTAATTTCGCACAAAGAGAAACAGCGCGTTTTGAAACAGAATTCGACCGCGAGCAAATGGACTGAACGTTCAAAAACCACAATAGTGTATGTTTCCGCTAAATGAGTATTTCAGTATGAAGAGAACTCGCAGAAATTTATAGCAATTTACTAAACGGATTCCATATAGTGCGTTACTGAATGTTTCGCTTTGAAATTTCCGAGCGAAAAATTCGCATGAGTACCTGCACGAGCGGTTTATTCGTTTTCATTTAATCATAACTGCTTTACAACAATTTTGATAGAATTAAATAAAATGAATTGTGAAAAAAAATGAAGAATGATGGATGGATTTGACAACAATAGTTTGTTAGAAGAATTGTTTTAAAAATAATAGATAAATTATAATTACAGTTAGATGTAGAGCTGCATAACATAAAACATACTTACGTAAACTACAGCCATCGCTCCAGACACTAATATTAATTACCTATGTGTGATAAAGACGACAAGCCTATGAACCATGTCATCATTAGACCTAAACAGTATTTAATTCAGTTTTATGTATCTTATTTTCATTCACAGTATTTAATTCAGTTATATGTATATATATCTTACACGAATACATAAAGAAATTATGTACAACTTGCCGAAATTCTCAACAAGATAACTAGGCTGCTTAGATAAAATTCTGTAGTTCATTTTTGTATAAGGATTTTAATTTACAGAGCTTAGCTTTCCAAAGTTAAAACACTCCGGCGGGGTCTATCTAACAGTACTCTGAGCCACAAACTTGTATTCCATTTTACTTTGTTTATTTAGCTCGAGGCATCGAATCTTTCGCTGCAACTTTACAGGACTAACTTCTTTGCGGGTAATTTGAGAAAGATCTAAGAAATAACTAACAAACAAGATTACATTGTTCAATGTTCATTTTCATTTTCTTGCTCATTTTTATATTGAATTTGCGAGTGTTGTTCAGGAGATATTCATTTTGACGTGACAACGTCTTAAATTAGGTTGCGGCTGGGAGTCACTTATGAAAAAGTGTAACGCTCGGTAACGTTACGATGAGTCACCGAACGAGAGAGAGGCCCGCGGTCTGCCGCGCGCGCAGCACATAAATATTCTACCGAGAAAAAGACGTTGTCACGTAAAATCTTCGCCCGTAAAACCGACTTTACAGGCAACCATTTTTTTTTTTTTTATTTTATTTTATAAAAAATAAAACAAAATATCGTATTTTATAAAAAATAAACAATCGAGTTTTCATCTACATTATCATTACATACACATTTTCATATGGGATTATGATAATGATATATATTCATATTATATAATATACTAGCTTTCCGCCCGCGGCTTCGCCCGCTTTGTCTAAAACATAATAAATTATATAATAATAATTATATGTATAATAAAACCTTCCTCTTGAATCACTCTATCTATTACAAAAAACCGCATCAAAATTCGTTGCGTAGTTTTAAAGATTTAAGCATACATAGGGACATAGGGACAGAAAAAGCGACTTTGTTTTATACTATGTAGTGATAGGTATGTGTATATACATAATATGTATTACCCATCTAAAAGTAATATGTTTATAATATACTAGCTGCGCTCCGCGGTTTCACCCGCGTGGCTCCACTCCTGTTGGTCTAAGTGTTATGGTACAATATAGCCTACTATAGCCTTCCTCGATCAATGGGCTATCTTACACTGAAAGAATTTTTCAAATCGGAATCAAAGTAGTTCCTGCGAATATCCCTTCCCTCCTCACCTTCACCCCGTCCCGCACTACGCCTCCTCATTGTATTAAACAGTATACCTACTATTTTCTGTAAATTGACACTTTTAAAAATTCATTATATCTTTTTTTGGCAGCTTTCATTTTAAAATATATTCTGGAGATTTCTGCACCACCTATATTTTTGTTAATCTGTTTGATTTTTTATTGAATCCTATTATTGTTTTTATTGAATGCTGTTATAGTTTTTATTTAAATAAGGCTAAAAATGTACCCACTCCACACATTTTTCGGAGCGAGTGTTCAATATACTTCATTCGCCAGTAACTTCTCTATTCTAGTTTGACCTAATTCGACGATTACTCCATTTAATGATTTAGAAATCTCCAAGTTTCAAATGGCTATTATTATCTGCTAACAAACTGACAAAGGGTTAGGTCTGCGCGTGATGTATGAATAGAATGCCCTCTCATTGTCCACTGTAAATAACTCAGAGGATTCGTATTGTTACTGCGAACACTCCCTTTCGCCATATCAACACAGAGATTGTCCAGGAAGAAATATTTTATTATGGCAACTCTTGGCTCACTTTTTTAGGCATACGTTTCTGACAGGAATTAATCATCGCGTGTTAAAGTTGTAATAAATGAAGGGATTAGAATGCCTGTTTCACGTACATATTGTGTTACAAAAATAATTACTTATGGATTCTTCTTTTTCATGAACGAAATAATTAATTTCGTACTAATTTAGCAAATGTCCATTCAGAATCTGGTTTTATCATGATGTACCTATCGGATTCTCAAAACATATAAATTTATAAAGAATAGAAAAAAAAAATAGAAAGAATTCGATCACGAGGCGGGACTCGAACCCGCATCCTTCGCGCCATTCCGGGGCGGATGCCTCACCAACTCAGCCACTCGTGACCCGCCCGAGTGATCGAATTTATTCTATTCTTTCAGTTTTATGTGTCTGAAGGGACACACCGCGCGCCATCTATTGAGATGATTAACAACCATTTCAACCAATATGAAGCACTTTTCAGTGAATACAATATTGTAACGATGGAACACGACCTTTTTTGTTGAATTTATATTTTTGGTTTTATGGCATTCAAATGCTTTATAAATATAAATTTATAAAGAATAGAAAAAATTCGATCACGAGGCGGGACTCGAACCCGCATCCTTCGCGCCATTCCGGGGCGGATGCCTCACCAACTCAGCCACTCGTGACCCGCCCGAGTGATCGAATTTATTCTATTCTTTCAGTTTTATGTGTCTGAAGGGACACACCGCGCGCCATCTATTGAGATGATTAACAACCATTTCAACCAATATGAAGCACTTTTCAGTGAATACAATATTGTAACGATGGAACACGACCTTTTTTGTTGAATTTATATTTTTGGTTTTATGGCATTCAAATGCTTTATAAATATAAATTTATAAAGAATAGAAAAAATTCGATCACGAGGCGGGACTCGAACCCGCATCCTTCGCGCCATTCCGTTGGTGAGGCATCCGCCCCGGAATGGCGCGAAGGATGCGGGTTCGAGTCCCGCCTCGTGATCGAATTTTTTCTATTCTTTATAAATTTATATTTATAAAGCATTTGAATGCCATAAAACCAAAAATATAAATTCTCAAAACATTTTCCCTGTATAATATTCATATCATAGGAAATGACAAAATGTGAAATCTATCCAATCCCCAGCTTGACTTTGCTTACTTGCTGTATGCTTCAATTCATTTTTCGAGCAATAAATTAGAAAATAATTCAAATGACACTAACTATCGCTCCTTAAAGACAGAAGCGCCAATAAAAAACGGATATAATATTATTATATTGTATAAGGAAAACAATATATAAGAGGATTACTCACTATCGCAACTTCCAATTGGATGAAGCTTATTCTTTGAGGGGATCGGAGTTTACGCTCCATGTAACAAAATATTGTCTCCTTCCGATATTATCGAGAAACCTCCAAATTATTCCAGTACTTGACCGCTGTAATGGCCATTTGCTTAATAGAAAGCTTAGTGGAGAACGTATTTAGTGTCTTTTTTTCTAAATTTACCTTATTGGGTATGGGGATACCACATGAATTATTATATTATGTATATCTATATCTGTTTCGAAGGGTTTATATTTATAAATAAACTAGCGGTCCGCCCCGGCTTCGCCCGTGGTACCTACATGTTTAAACTATCCTATCTCTCAAGTTGGATCGAACTGCACATGGTGTGCGAATTTTATTATAATCGGTTAAGTGGTTTAGGAGTCCATTGAGGACAAACATTGTGACACGAGATTTATATAATATATTAAGATTTGTGTGATGCTCTGTATTATGCGAAATCGCTATTTTATCGCGAATCGAGCGTTCTTTTGTATAGATATTAAATGTTTATGCATTATTTATTTATTTTTATAACACATAATTTACACTCCCATTTTCATGAAATAGCAAAAAAATAAGAAAATCAGCAGCCGGTCCTTTAAAAGTAAGTACAACACAATTAAGATAAATAAGTATCCAAGGAGCATCAATCAAAGAGACTAAAGAGACTCCAAATCTCGCAATACAAAGTACTTCAGTTTTACCTACAAACAAATAAATCCCTCAAAGCTTATCTACTCCTTCCTGAATGGTTCGATATCTTATTACTGTATTAAAAATGTCAAGCTTAGCCGGAATGGGGGCAATGTTGAAGGATCGCCGATCGTCAACCTTGCAAAAGAGAATACCAATAATATGACTGTGGTGTAAGTTACACGCAACAAGTTAAAGAACAATGGATAAAAGATGGCATATAATGATAGACGAATACAAATTTTATAATGAAAAATATAATTCGCAGTGACAACAAAGGTTTTGGTCCTTTTTTAAACTCATTTATTTACTTTGATATTTTTATCACTTTTGGTTGTTCACAACATATTATGATATTTATAAAATATACAAAATGATTCTGATTTATATATTTATTGTAGTACTCATTCTAAAGGTACTTATGTAAAAAAACAATAGAAAACCATATGGGTAGGTACCCTAAAAGAAACACTTAAAGTGTACAAGAATTTTGTTACCAATATGTATTCACATCCATCCAGAAACAGCCTTACAAAGAATACGCTTACAAAATTCCCGAAATAATATTGTATTCAATATTAGCCTTTTATAACTTAAACCACAAGTGAACAAAAACCTCTTGAATGACGCGGATTCGGGTCACGAGATCCGGCGATGGGCCGTGTCCAATAGATAGCTCATCCCGGATCAATTGGAGGTGTCTATAATGGAGGTTTTACATGTGATTTCCTAAACATTAACGCATATACAATAGTGAAGGGCATTAGTTTAAAAGATACCTGGATAATAAATAAATAAATAAAATACAAAACACTTTATTACATAACGCACAGATATAATTTACATACACGCAAAACAAGAAATTAACACTGTACAAATTGGCGGCCTTATCGCTTTGAAGCGATTTCTTCTATGCAACCTTGGTATATAGGAAAATTAAAAGATTTAAAAGGCAGATAGTGCATTTATACAAGATAATGTAATCTTGAATGTTTAAATTGTTGTTTAACTCTTTTCGAAATATGAAGTCACCATGGCTCCACCGGTAGACGTTCTTGTTTGTAATTCTTTCATCAAAATTTTTAAAATCCATTCTTTCTTCTAAATCATGCATCTAACGCGTCTTTGCTATTTCCTCTTTCTCAATATAATACCATATCAGTGATTTTATATAAATTCATTTTACTACTGCTGATACTCACTGAAACCTTTAATTGCCGAGTGAAAAGGGACATAAAACGAATGCAGCTCTACAAGACTGAATATCATAACATTTTATACATATCATGGATACTTCAGCTAGCAGCCCCTTTTTAATATCTCCCAAAACAATGTATTCAGCGTTACATCTTTAAAACATTAAACATCAGGCGGTTTCGCCGCGTCACGCTTAAACACCGCTTAAATGACGTTTATGTAACACCGCAGATTTCTCGGCTTTATTTTTTCAGGCGCAGGTGATGGATTACACTGTTTTCTTGTAATTTCCGCACACTAATTGCCCTGGGCATCCGTCACGAGATAATGTACACAAAAAAGTAACGCTGCACCGCCCAGAGAATTTATCAGGTTTCGGAAACGAACACGAAGGATTATGCTGAGAAAATATTTACGTTTCATCATAATGTGTGTTCGGGCGATGTAAAGGTGCTTTTTAATTATTACCAACTTTGATAACGAGTTGAATTCCGTTATGTGTTTATATTTACTGTAAGCTTTCTCAAAGGTAGGCTTCTGTTATACTTTGTAACTGTCGACATGATATGCGTTTTTACGCTGTGTACACAGAAAGTGTAACAAGTAGAAGAAAGGACAATTATTATTATTAATAAAACCCATAAAATATAATTTTGTGTCTCCATCTGTGTCTATATGTCTTCAATTATTATAATCTTTGACTTCATAAGCAATTATAGCTATCCCACTCAATTAAGTAATTTCCGCATCTTCACATACGTTATTATTTATTTCAAATATAATAAATGTCAATCATGAGCGATATCTTTGATCAGGCTCAATATTAAAAGATAACATCTCGACTCCGTAAGAAAATATTTGATTGGTTTCGTCGCTTCCCGGTTACGAATTTTCATTATTGCTCATTTCTTATTACCGATTTCGTCCAATCATTGTTCATACAGAGTCTAATAATCTATATTAAGAATGATTATTTGGTAAATATGTTATAAATTATGGCCTATCTATATCTACATTTAAATAATTTGCTTAGTTTAATGTAAGTATGTTGTTTTTTTACGATATAACTAGCTTCTGTTCTAAAAAGAAAATATTAAATTTTGTTCACTACTTATATTTATTTCAAATGAAAATGTATAAAGAGTCTGTAATAATTTCACAGTTTGATACCAAATATTAACAAAGCATATAAACTCTCTGAAAATCCTTAACGCAATTCATTTTTCAAATGTTACTCTTTAAAGTCAGCAACACAATGCTCGTCTTAAAGCCCGCAACAAAAGCTGTCATTATTTTTGAACGAAATGTAGGGATATCACATTCTCATTACGATACACAATCGCGTATTCATTATACACATTATATTATAGATCACGTTTCTATGGAAATCATCTTAACATAATGATTTCTTTTGAAGTTTCTACGTTGAATATCAAGCAGACTATACAGGCGGCATTGAATTGATTTCAGCTCTTTTATTTGCATTAAACAGGGGAAAGGCGGATGTCTTCAGGATCCTTATCGCATCACCTGTATGTTAACAGCTTCTGAAATGAAAAACAGTTTTATGGTAGAAGGGTTGGAAGATGAAATGTATAAAACAGTTGCTAACTGCTTCCAACATTACGTTTTTTCATCGGAACCTTGAAGATTATTTCTATCTACTTATTATATTATACCGATAATTTGGTTGACCTGTCTGGAATTTGATGGATGCACGGGATAGTTCAAATGGCGACAAGGTTAAACATTTGATTTATTTATATACCTATAGAATATGTTTGTTTACTTTTCTTCCAATAAAAACTAGAATTTCAGTGGGTAATTTGTATTTCTCATGAATCGTTCCCTCAGCGTTAATATTTAGTCCCATTCATGTCAAAGATGTGTAAATTTTGAAGATGTGTTAATTTTATAATGATTTAAAGTAACTAAACAAATAAAACTCGTCAAATCAATGAAACGTAATATAATTCATCATTAGATGGTTGCTCATACAAAGTTTGATACACCGGTTACTGAGTTTAGTGGGTGGGCTTTAAATATGAATATATATTGGAAAACTTTAGGGTTGCTCAAATCCACTTGAAACTTTAAAATTATTAACACGATCACCGCACAGTTTCTAGCTTTGTTACGAATGTATATGTTTGAAATTAAATGTTTTTATTGTGTACGTTTAACAGGTGTTTCAAGTAGAAAGTAGAAAGTAGAAAGTTTTTAATTTTATTCAATAGAAATTGCTATTAATAATAAGACTCTTTTACTTGATTTCTCTTGATAATTTGTCTTCATTTGTTTATTCAAATTACACTCTATAGTGAAGCATTTATAATAAGAACTTTATAAGAAGATGGATAAATAGGATTTACATGAAATTTGGTAAAGAGATAGATTACATTCTGGATTAGGTCACATAACATGACATAGGTCTCTTTTACCCGAGTGACACGCAGTAAACCTTCAATAAACCCACGCTAGTTATATAAAATGTGTATATCTTAAAATTATGCCTGGAAAAATGTAATATATTCCTACAGACGTTACGGTTTTACCTTCAAATATTCAAAGTCCTTTTTATAAGATAAATCCTAACCCACGATAGTCTGATCACGTGTGAGTACACGAGACGAAGAGACGTGGGCTTGCTTTATTTGACTCCCCCAATCAGTCCCGAGCTGCAAAGACAAAGCGTTTTTGTGATTCCACCGTATTACCGACTTGATTTTTTTCTCGTTTTATATCTGAACCAGGGGGACCTGATAGGAATTGGGAATCGCATATCGAAAACAAAATACTGTGTAGATCTTTAACGAAACCCCCTCTAAATTCTACGATCAACCTTCTATTTTAATTTCTATAGGAGAATTAATAATTTGCTTGCATAATTTTACATTTTATTTGGTTTTGGAATGAAGTTTTGCTCATGATGTATTTTAAGGACATGTTTTATGTGCGTTGCAAAAGCTATTTTAATTGTAAATTGTCGCATTGCGGTACTCACCACGGAACCATTAAATGTGTATTAATTAATTAACGAAATAATTGAAGTGTGAGCTTTATTTTTGCTGATATATTTTATGTTCATTTCGGGTATGGACAAACAAAATGAAAAATATATACTATGTCGTTGATTAATTTTTTTATGTGATCGCATTTTCATCAGGACCTGTTGAATCAATTCCAATTGATTGAGAGATTCCAAAAATTAATTAATAAAATCTTTATTTGTTGGAATCTCTTGTCTGGTCAATCAACTAAAATCAGCAATTATTAATTACTCACGATATTTTAATTAACAAAATAAAATGGTTTGAAAGAAAGAAAGAAAGAAAGAAAGAAAGAAATTTATTGCCATTTAACGATAAACATATATTTGGTCTTGGATGCATTTAATATCAAGGAATTTCGTTGCGACCAATTGTAGATTCGTTCTAGGTCAGCATTTAGAAGAGTAGTTGCATGCCTAATATCTTTGGGAAAAAATGAAATATGAAGCTGTGTGTCATCTGCGTACATTTGAAATTTGCTGTATTTAATTGTGGTCTGTAAGTCAGCGGTGTATAAAATAAATAAAAGTGGTCCCAGTATCGATCCCTGGGGAACTCCAGTCTCGATAGGAAGAGGGCATGAGAATTTGGATTTGCCGTCATCACTGGTGACTTCAACAGTTTGAGTTCTTTGACTTAGATAGCTATTAAACCATTTTACACTTTCCGGACTAATACCATAATGAGAGAGCTTAGAGAGCAATAAGGATATATTTATGGAGTCAAAGGCACGTGAGAAATCAAGAAGCACCAACATAGTAACCATTCCCTCATCTTGAGCGGCCAAGATATCATCAACAACATCGAGTAACGCGGTGGTCGTACTTCTATTCTTCCTAAAACCGGACTGCTTATCCGGTAACACTGAATTAGCTTCCAGGAAACGCATCAGTTGTTTATGAGCAATTTTTTCGAGGATCTTGGATGGGCAGGGAAGAATGCTAATTGGACGTAGGTCAGTGTAATTTATTGGATTTTCATTTTTGGGCAAAGGCCGCACCAGCGCATGTCGCCACAGATCAGGAAAATAATTTGTCTTAAACGAGGTGTTAATTATATGTGTCAGTGCAGGCAGTGTATGAGACAGGGTGAGTAGCAACATATCAAGGGAAACATCGTCCGCACCATGGTTCATTTGTAACAACAATGAATTGTATTTAAGGTGTTGATGCTTACAAAAATATCCATCAATTTATTTTGTCCTCGTCCTAATTTTTATAATGGACGTTCATTTTAATCTCGGGAAGACGTTTAACGATCGATGTTTATTTTAGATGGTTTAATAATTAAAATGGCGCTTACAATAGACAAATACTCAATTTTCTTTGTGTTCAGAAAGAAACAATCACTTACGTTATTGAATAGAATGTATTCATTGAGTGGAAAATGTGAGCAAGACTTTTTTTAAGTTGTTTTTTAGACATTGATCGTCAATTATAGGAATATATTATAATACACAATACTTATGAAGGCAATTATCAATTTATGTTCTATTAAACTGATTGCATTTTTATAAGTATTATAACTATAGTATGTTTCATAATATCAAATGGCAAAGCATTGACTGGTACTGGAAGGTGCCATTATACTGTATATAGAATACGTCATAATATAGAAACGAAACCTATGTTTTAAGTTTTCGTATTTATGATTTCTCACTACGTTCTTTATTAGTTTACTCAGACAGAAAGGAGGTTATATATCAAGTCTATTGCAATAACTGGGTCAGTTTTCCGCAATATATTTTCTTTAAGATCATTCATCATTCCTTCTGACGCCTTGTTTCTAATACCATTTTTTACGTTCGCCGTCTTATTAATAGTAATTTATTGTTTATTTATCGAAATATTTTGATGAACAACGTTTTCTTCATTAAGAGACATTTATTTTTCGAGACTGGTTTTAATACAGTCAGCAGAGGTTGCATAACAATGAAACAATTTTATAATTGGTTTATAGTAGGGGAGGCCGGGGTTCAAAGTGCCGGGGGTAGGTTGTTCCGATTGAAATAGCTCCGCGAAGAAAAGAGATAGCAATAAGTGTGAAGTGCATCGCGAAACGTCATATTATCGCGCCATTGCGTCAGTCATTTTAGTGACGGTCTGCCCGCGTGTTAGCGTGGTAGTCGATTGGTGACACTCAAACATCACGTAAGTAAATTTTTTCGTCATCATACTTTTTGGTCTATTTCAATCAATTTTCTAGCTATTTGTGTGTTATTTGCTATTATCTGTCGAGCAAACTACAGTGATTAACTTTTTAATATCGTTTTTGGCTTTTTCAAACGTATTCTAACATAATTGGATGTTACTTTAGAAAATGGAATTTGGGGTTCCAAGTTCCTCTGGTGGGGAGCGAGTTGTTCCGCGGAACAACCTGCCCCGTAACGAACACGTAAATAATAAAGAAATTAAAACTTTGTTTTAGGATGATAAACTATAAACGAAAAACCGAACGGGCCAAGGTTTCAATTGAGCTTTTGCAGTGGGCTGCTGATGCCGTTATTAAAGACGGTCATAAACTTAAGACGGTAGCTCGGTATACTGACGAGATACGCCTGAAAAGAATGCTTTGGCTAAAGAAAAAGCAAGAACAGTAAAGAGCAATAGTAAAATAAAGACGAACGAAGTTGAAAAAAGAGTCAGAAAGAATAAAGTAACTGGTAAATACAAGCGAAATTATTAAGTGGCAAGAAAATCCGCAAATGGTAAAGAAAATGTGAAAAGGAAACTACTGCAAGAAGATAATCATGGAAGTGATAGTGAAGAAAAGACCTATATTGTCTAATATGTTGCGATTTATATTCCAACTCACGACCAGGTGAACAATGGATTGAATGCGTCATGTGTAAGAATTGGGCTCATTCAAAATGCCTGAAATCTGAAGATGTTCATTCTTATGTTTGTCAAAATTGTAATTCTGAGTTCTGACGACGACTCTGAATATTTTTTTTTAAGTTACTGAAATGAATCTGTTTTTACAGAGTAGGTTATAAGTTTAGATTATTGATCTCAGTAAAGTTATTGCTATAAGACTGAATTAAGAAACTTATAACTCGAAATGTTAAAATTTGTTATTTTTTGTGTTTTCATTAAAATAAATAATTTTGTTTTTTTTTGACAAGCACACGTTTGTCAAAGTTGATTTTGAGTAATATTAAAAATGTTTATTATTCTTAAATCTGTTAATTAGGTTGTACTACACCATTAACTGGTAGTTAATGCTTGTTATTATTTTATGTTTGCAGTTATGTTCATTACATTTTTTTAATTTTGTTGAAAAGTTTGTAAAAAACATTAAGATTTTGTACTTTTCTAAATAAAACTAATAAATATTCAATTACATATACCTAATTTATTTTATATAATACCTTTCCAACTAATACTACATTATTAGGGACTGGATTTGATAAGCGGAACAACTTACCTCAGCTGAGGAACAACCTTTGTGGGGCGAGTTGTTCCTTGTCGACTTTTTACAGAAAAAATATCCTGAGCAATAATATATGCTTATTTCAAAGAACTTAAGTTTACAATTTGAAACAAGGATAAATTATGCACCATTTTATATAGGAATCGTTGATATTAAACATTTATATTACATTTAAATTGCCTCCGACTCCAAAATCGGAACGTCGAACCCCGGTCTCCCCTACTTTTGTTTTATGGCATCTTTAATTTTATCAGGTTCTTCTTCTACATTTGATCCTTTTAAGAAATTATTTTATTATGTTAAATACAATCGCGGTCATCGTAACGTAAAAAGTAGTAGTAGCTAGAAGGCGTCCAGTGTATTGACTTCACATTTAATATAAAACTAGTCCAGAAATGGGACAAATCTTGACATAATAAGTGGAAATTAAAAGTTATTATTGGTACAATCATGTACGAAAACCGATTTCAGCGAGCCCGTAATAGGATTACGAGATTTTATTACTTGCAGCAGAAATATCGTTAGGAAGGCAATTTTGGCTTCAGATATTGGCTATTAGCGCACGAGGTAATGTCTCTCCGATATTCATGTGCGATCTAAACTTGAACGTGTTTGTGGTTAATCCTATGTACAGTTCAAAGGCTTTAATATGGTAATGTAATACGGTAATGAGCAGACATTAAGCTCGACATTGTTTAATACTTGGTAAATAGTTGCGATACACGGCGGTAAATGATACTGATTAGCGGTTTGATGCTTATCAACACTGCCAAATGGTGCTTTTTGATGGGATTTGTTTCAATCTATTTATGGGAAACTGCTAATAGAAAGGGATAACAATATATTAATGAAGGATTAAAAACTTGAAATGAATTAGATGGAATACATATATTTTTCGATTGAATTGTTGTGTAAATATATATACGTGTAAGTAGATATATTTGTGTGTTATTTTTTTAACAAAAAATATTAGTATGCGATCTTGGTATTCAATAAAGTGCGCAGTTAATAAGTGAAACCTACGAGTAATATTCGAAGATACGTAAGACTCATCTTTGGTAATTTCAATATGGTTCTTTTAACCAAATAGTTAATACATTTTTAATGCACCAGCTAGAAAATTAAACGACAGTATTGATTACAAGGAAAGAGGTCAGGACTGAAACTCGTAACCTTCTTAATTAAGGATCGCACGTGATCAGATCACTAACAAGCTTGTTGTCTGACTGAGAGCAATGTAATGATCCTGTATTTGCTTGGCTACTGTTCATTTTGGATGTAATAAAATGTTTAGATGTAATTTTAACTATATCGGGGTTGGAATCAAATGAATGAACTATTTGTATGTGAGATTTAGAAAGTTAAGCTTTTGTAGCATAAACGGTTGTATACTTTCATTTCGATTGGTTTAGAAATTAGATTTTTCATTGCTTCAAAGGACGGCAGACCTATAAAGTAAAACTATAAAAAAATAATGATAAGAATATATTTTTTTCTATTTAATCATATTTTTTTTATTAGGTCATTCAACCTGTTCATCAGAAATTCCATGTTAGTTTCATTTGAAATAATGCTTTGCATCATCATCCTATTCTATTTAAACCTATTCCATTTCAATGATGAATCTGGCACTATCAATTAAATGCGATTGAATAAATGGCTCGACAAATTAGATAGCTGGCACATGAAAAACGTTATCAATTAAAGCCTGCAGATTCTAATGGGATGTAAATAACAGCGCTATTCGAGGCAATTAGTCATGTGTACAGAAATCTGTCGACATTCCATCGGGAGGTATATTAATTTGGATTTCGCTGTAGTGTTTTATGCGAAAGTTTTGGTCCCCGTCCAATAATTACGGCGCGTAGGGCTTTACGGCCGCCATGTAGCCTCGTAATTGCTGTGTGAATTTTCAGGGCGATACCTCTGTCCAATCAGTTATGGTAATGAAGTGGACGTATCAATGCTACTTGTGTTTACCGACCGCAAACATTGGCACTGTATTTTTGTACCAGCGAGTCTAATGTTTAGTGATTACACGGTGTATAGGTAACATCCTGAAATTCTCGCTTTTATAACAGATAAGTGAGTGAGATAACAAAAGAATTATGTCCCTTTGTCGCTCTATCTTTTCTCAGTTATATCATATCGTGAAAATGTCACATCAAACAATAGTGCTACATCAACAATAACACAAAATTATATCGAGTCGGCTTATGCTTGTTCAACTAATTTATCCGGAAGTCGGGCTAATGAACACATCACGTCACGTCAGAGTTGACTACCTTACAAACATTTATTTGGTCCCAAGGGAGCCTTTGCACATAACGTTACTAAAGTTATCACACGATTCGCTGGGCTCCCGTTAATGAAATTAACCCCCATTTGCCTCGGGTAAGCGGTAATGAGATGTTTCCACTGTTACTACACACGTATTAGCTGAGGAACCAACTCTTGACGTATTACGGGAATGAGAACAATAACGAAGTCTTTGTACTGACAGCGCGCTCTTTGGTGTTTTTATTAGACATCGGCGTATTGTTTGTGAGACGTGATGACGTAGCACACCTATGGGTAAACAAATTAACATGGTTGCTTTCATTTTTAAGTTTCATAACTTTAAGGATTAATACAAATTATTTTTCTTTCTCATGCTGTAGGTACTCTACATATCTAAAAATGATTATTTCATTAGTTACGTGCTTATACGTCATCTTTTCTACGTAAACTATATTTATTTACCGATAAAATTTAGGTACTATAATAGGTAATGTCTGTACAATTTATTCCCTATACCCATCGTGCAATATTAACTTAAATTATTACATATAAAAGTTCTAACAATTCAAACGGCATATCGCATATAACACGTGCATTTACCAAATACCAACTTGAAGCGGGGCTTTGTCCATATTTGATTTACTTCTCTGACGGTTCATGCTGGCTTTGTGGCTATTCTCATATTTGGCAACACTGAGAACACAATGCAAACTAAACCGATTCAAAGTTAAAATGGTAAAGAGTTGTATAGAAAACCGACTTTTTTAAATATATTTTCTTCGTGTTCATATTCTTATACTAATATCATTAGTATAAGTTACATCTATACATATAATAAAATCGTAGGAAAGTCAAAACTGTACATTGAATATTTTTTTAAAAGAATACATAATCCATGATCTATAATCGATATAGAAGCCAAAAATATAGTTTTTAGAATTTTTGTCTGTTTGTCTGTTTGTCTGTTTGTCTGTTTGTCTGTATGTTTGACCGGGCTAATCTCGAAAAGTACTGCATAGATTTACTTCAAATTTTGCATGAATATTCCTAAGAGGTCGGGTGAGGATAGTTTAAACATATTATCATGATATCACCTTCGGGGGAGGAGCTGTGAGCCTTTATTTTTCTTACATATTCCGTGTACTACGACAGCGTACAATCTAAAGACTCATGTTTAAATGTTGGTTTCGAGTAAGCCATGCTATTATCTAGCTTTATAAAATAAAAACTATGTCATTTACGTAATTTGGGCAGAGAAACAGTTAAATGAATCTTAGCAGTATAAAGACAAATATGAAACAGCGCCATCTATGAAGTGTTAGAAAAATCAAACACACGTTAACTATTGGAAATTAATAATCAAATGACGCATATATAAATGTTGTTTGACAATATCTAGATTGACACTATAAAAATTATGCCATTTAAGTAACTTGGGAAGAGAAACATAGTTTAAAGAATGTAAGTTGTATAATGTTAATTTTGTAACAGCGCCATCTATGAGATTTCGTAAAAATCAAATCAATTTAGATGTTAACACTACTGAATACACAGTTGGAAATTAATAATTTAAATATAATTATGTTATTTATTTAACTCTTAAGCCCATATCTTCCCTTCCCTATAAGGTATATTTCGTGTAAATAATAAATATACTACATTTTTTTAAAGTGAGGGTAGATGTTTATTATTTTAAGTAAAACTAGACACCATTATCTACAGTTAATCTAATATTGATTGCGTTCATTAGTTACAATTTTAAAAATCTTCGTATTTTATAAATTTACTAGCTTACCGCCCGCGGGTTCGTCCGCTTTGTCTAAAACCTAATAAATTATATACTAAAACCTTCCTCTTAAATCAGTCTATCTATTAAAAAAACCGCATCAAAATCCGTTGCGAAGTTTTAAAGATTTAAGCATACAAAGGGACATAGGGACAGAGAAAGCGACTTTTTTTATACTATGTAGTGATATTTATAAAGCAATTGAATGCCATAAAACCAAAAATATCAAATGCAATCTTCGTGTTTTGTGAATTTTCACCATCATGCGTTCCCACAAAAAGTAAGTTGTTACTTATAGCAGTATATTATTATTAGTCTGTGCTTATAGGTATTTATTTTTTATAATGATAGCAATTCATGTTTTTTGTTGGTAGGTATTATATTACACTTTTAGAATGAAATAATAAAATGATGAATTCTTTTATTATTTTGAGGTGCATTGGGAACAGTAGTTTTTGATAAAATTTTATTTGTAAGTAGCTTTTTTTATAGATTTACAGTTAACTTTTGATTTTGTTATTTACAGATTCAATGCTTATAAAATTATATCGCCTTTGGAAGACGATTTCTGCTGATATTTTTACAACACCACTTGAAAATTGATGATTTGATGGTAAAGATAGTAGCAGCGAGGATTAAGTGGAAATTAGTAATCATCCGCTTCGTCAATTTTTGACTGAAGTTAATGTCCAACGTCCAATGGTTCAATCATATCAGGTAGGTATCTCGGGAAATTTTGGAGGATATTTTTCAGGAAGGAGAGGAGGGGCAGCCAACCACATATCAAACGACTACGTTTTAGTACCGAAAAAAATGTTATTCCAAATGAAACGTAAATTTTGCACTCACAACTGTACAAGTAATGTTTTTATTTTGACTTTGCGGTTATCTGATTATAATATTTATCGTTATGGCTATCGAGGTACCGACCGTACTGGGATCAGAGTACATGATACAGTTCATCATCCAGGATTGCTAAGAGCATTTTAACACTGAAAAAGATGTTTTCTTTGAATCGTAGTTGCTTCATTTATTTATTTTTAATCATTTTACATAATATGTTTTATATTTTATAAATATAATATCATTTTCATTATTTAAGTAGATAAAATAAATTATGTAACGGTCTTATAAGAAAACACAGTATATTTATTAGGCGACGGTGATTTCTTCCAGGCAAAAGATATTCATCAGCTCAATAAAATTGAATAGTATGTTGTTAGTTATTCTTTAGATTCACAATTGTAATGAGCATTTCCGCAAGCAAGTTGTATCGTAGTTTAGATATATCATAGTTTTGACATATTAAAGTTCCAACAAAACCCTCAAATTTTTGAGCAGGGTTGAGCAAGATAATTTGAAAAATGTGCCGTGTTAAGTATTATAGAAAAGGTTAGTTCGTTGGTAATTATTATTTCTTCTTCATTTACATGTTGTTAGTAAAAATAAACTTTGACTAACAGTCAAAGTATATTTTAACTAATACTACTTAATATCTATTATACCTACTTATGTTCAGTATTTATCTGTATTATTCATCATCATCAGCCCATATACGTTCCCACTGCTGGGACACGGGCCTCCTATGAGGGTACAGGCCATAATCCACCACGCTGGCCAAGTGCGTGTTGGCGGATGACACATGTCATCGAACTTTTTAATTCTTCGACATGTCGGTTTCCTCACGATGTTTTCCTTCACCGTTCGAGCAGTGGTGATGTTACAACATGCGCAGATAAATTGAAAAATCAATTTATTTCCTGCGCGCTCGCCTGGTCTCGAACCCCGGACTTATCGATTCGAAGTCCGAGGTCTCACCACTGAGCCACCACTGCTTATCTGTATTATTATTGCTTGGTAATTAATATATTTTCATGTCGTATACCTAATTATAAACATAAGTTTGATGTGTAATTAGCTGGATTTATTTTTACACACTCACAGACTTATATTTTATGTTAAAAGAGTGTTAATAGTGTAAATCATGATATTTTTTCACAATTAATAATAATCCTTTTTTCTAATGGTGTTGGCATTAAATTAAACCGCGCTGTCGTTTCGTTCACAAAAAGTGATGTTATGAGGAGCATATTCGGTCCTCATATCATAAAAAATCTGTGCGAAAACAATAAACACGTGTGAGGCCCTCACGGCAGATCGGGGCGGTCTGACGCGAAGTGGGGACAGCGTTGTCACTGTATCGCTCTTGCCACGCTGTTCAACAGACTTATTCGATAGTTCAGTTTTGTGTTAAGACCGCTGTGACAACCAACCCGTGAGACAACCAAACCCGGTCTCCCCTACTATCCCGTGAGACCGAAACCTTCACTGAGAGGGAATGACGTCTCACAGCTGATCGCAAACGGCATATTGTACTATCCCGTGAGACCGAAACCCTCACTGAGAGGGAATTACGTCTCACTACTGATCACGACAGTCATATTTTATCTCGAGAATCTGAAACTTTACTCAATATGAAGACCGTTTGACAAATGATAGGGTGCATCATAATATTATTCGATCTCTTGAAGATGAACATGAGTATAAGCAATGACTAGAGTAGGGACGCGAATATTACAATTATATGAGACAAGAACGATTAATAAGTTTGTTTAATGAAAGATTAAGAATTGAAACTATTCGGTCTCTGGAAACGGACGAATAGCGAGAGGCCCGTCTTACTGCAGACAGATTTCGTCATAGTCTTAATGACTTGAGGTAAACAATCTACGAATTCGGTGGTGTGGTCTGACAAATATAAAAGTGGGTTTGCTTATAACCTCACAATTGATTACAGACCATCTTCTGTAAAGGCGTAGTATGTTCTTTTTGTAATGCTTTAAAGTGTAGTAAGGAGTCGGCTTTCATTTGAAGATACACCGGAACCTTTGAAATCACTACTTTTAGAGGAACATACTGTGCAATGTAAACTGTTATTAGACAATATTCGCTCTTATAGTAGCGCGTTTCAAATGATCCTTTGGTGCTCAATAATTATCAGAAGGTCCGTTCATGCTTACTTTTAAGATACAAGGTCAAGTTTACCATTTGATAGGATCCCTTTTGCCTGTAGGCCAACCTAAGTTTGTTTAAATAGGGTAAAAGTGGGATAGATGCCCCACTTTTTGAAATAGCCTCATAATTTTAAAAACATGAATCTCATACGAACACTTTGTATGAATATAGCTAGGTTAATTATCTGTTTTGAATTACTATATATATTTTTTATCCTATCATTTATAGATAATGTGTAATAAACATTTTTGTAGAACACCTTTTTTGAGGATAGATGCCTGCAGAGTGGGATAGATGCCTTACATACTCTATAAACGCGAAATCTAATAAAATTTATATGATAAACCAGCAAATGTCATGTTAACATAGTTGTTCTGTTGTCCAAGAATATACTTGCGCTCGCACTCCTTCTTTTCTTTTGTATTTTCGTGGCGTGGTTCTCCTACAATCAGTATAAGGGCAGATCATTAATAAGTAAGTATACATAACAAAAAAAAGCAAATTAAACGAGTAAAATCGGTTAACATAGAGAAAACCTCTGGCGCAATCAGGTAAAAATATAAACGGTACCTGTGATTATCGATAATAACATATACATAATATGTATTGAGGGATAGATGCCCTTAGAGGCCCCTAAGGGCATCTATCCCTCGAAAAAAAAGGGGCAACTATACTTTTTGATAAGGATAGCTGCCCCAGTATTTTTTTTATTAAATAAAAACAAAAGAGCCACTATTTTCGCTTAGATTTGTAATTAATGAACCAGTGTATAGACATAATAAGAAATATAGTGAAATTTATTAATGCTTATAAAGTTATGCAAAGGCAAATATCAACCTTTTTAAATTTTAACGTGTTCGTGAAGTTCGCCGCGGATATTACAACACGCACTAGCGAAACACGTCTTCACCAAACAACAGCTCATGCGTACCCGAGGTGCGGGGTGATAGGAGCTCCTATTTAAATCATTAATTCGTAGTCACGACTCTGGGAAGTGAGGTTTTTTGAAAATGAGGCATCTATCCCGGTGCGGCATCTATCCCCCTTTTACCCTATATTTTGTATTCGACTACAACGAATAGTGGAATACAAGAAATCAATATTTCTCAAATTTAAAACTGAACTCATTTCACAATTTTAGAACAGGTTAATTCGTATGTATGCAGTTTTAAATCGACATTAGAAGCTTTTCCTCAAGATGGTGATATCGGCACTCAGGAACTCCCTGGACGTGTTATAACGCCCAGGCCACAGTATTACAAATTTTTCCTAAAATAGAGCAACGAATGTATTTTCGCATAGCAACGGAGGGGAACTCGCGGGGGGTCAAGTGACGCGTCACGCGGGCCACTTACCACAAACATGCTTAGTTTGTGGTACCGAGCGCGAAAGAAAGTCATCGTGTTTTTAGTAAAGTTACTATGTTAACTAACGTAATTTAATACTTAAGTACATATTCTATAATGGTGTGCTCAAACTGTTAATCTACATTTAATTTAGATTATTATATTTTGATACTAAGTAATGTAGAATTTAAATCACATTCATTCATGTTTTCTTCAGATTTTAAGATTTTCTTATCAGAGTGTTCAATTTTAATGTAAGTAGTTAAATTTTATAAGAGACAATAATTAAGAACATTCAAAAATAAAGTGTCACGTATTTTTTTTAAACGACGAATGACGAAAAACGACCTAATCGCGGACGAAGTCGCGGGCAACAGCTAGTTCCAGAATAAAATTACCTCTATAGTAACAGGAAAGTAACATAATGAATAGAGAACATTAGAATGCCATAAAACCAAAAATATAAGTTCAACAAAAAAGGTCGTGTTCCATCGTTACAATATTGTATTCACTGAAAAGTGCTTCATATTGGTTGAAATGGTTGTTAATCATATCAATAGATGGCGCGCGGTGTGTCCCTTCAGACACATAAAACTGAAAGAATAGAATAAATTCGATTGCTCTGGCGGGTCATGAGTGGCTGAGTTGGTCAGGCATCCGCCCCGGAATGGCGCGAAAGGATGCGGGTTCGAGTCCCGCCTCGTGATCGATTTTTTTCTATTCTTTATAAATTTATATTTATAAAGCATTTGAATGCCATAAAACCAAAAATATAAGTTCAACAAAAAAGGTCGTGTTCCATCGTTACAATATTGTATTCACTGAAAAGTGCTTCATATTGGTTGAAATGGTTGTTAATCATATCAATAGATGGCGCGCGGTGTGTCCCTTCAGACACATAAAACTGAAAGAATAGAATAAATTCGATTGCTCTGGCGGGTCACGAGTGGCTGAGTTGGTCAGGCATCCGCCCCGGAATGGCGCGAAAGGATGCGGGTTCGAGTCCCGCCTCGTGATCGAATTTTTTCTATTCTTTATAAATTTATATAGGCTCAAGTATGTTTCATTAAAAGTTTGAAACATATCCAATACGAATTGTGTGTAGCGGGCTTCATTTATTACATAGGGTTAAACAAATTTCAGATTCCACCAGAATAGTCAGATAGAACCAAGAGCATGGTCAAGGTCTGTTCTGAAATCTGAAATATACAACAACAAAACAGACTCTACATTTTATCAAGTCAGCTTTATTGTGCCTAATAATATTTGTTGGATACACATAATATTATAAATAACCTGAACAACAATATTCCAATTCAATTTTATACAACTTTCATCGTTAGTTCGTTGGGAAAAGTTTTGTAACAATCCAAGTAATATTAACGGTGTAGACTGTAGCCAATGTTCAAAGAATCTAACGTGGGATGTCTGTTTATAGACCGGACTCTCAGTGGAGTTTCGTTTGCAAAAATCGCGGACCTAAATCTGACTTCTGATATATATTGTATAGATCCCAGACATCCTATAGACAGATGTTGCCAACCAGTTTTGTGGTCCCCCTGCCCGCACCCCGGTAATTAAATATGGCATACAAAGAAAAAAATAAAAATTTCCAAAACATGCCGTGTGGGGTATCAAATGAAAGAGCTTATTGAGTAGATCACGAATATATAGCATACTACATACATTTCTTACACCTTTCTCTAAGATTTTTTAGAAAATTTACGAAAATGGTCCATTTTTGAGTTAACTTTAAACCACTATAGATTGAAAACTCATGAATATATTTTTTAAATTATTATTTTAAATAATTAACAATAGTCCATTGTTTACGATTCAATATTTCGTACAGTGAAATAGTTGCATGGGGGAGTGGGGGGAGCATTCAAAGATGGCGAGTATATTTTCAAGTTCATATAGTATATAGTTATTTTCATCAAATCCACCACATAGCTCACTTATATTATATTACGAACTATTGAATCATAAACAATGGACTATTGTTAATTATTTAAAATAATAATTTAAAAAATATATTCATGAGTTTTCAATCTATAGTGGTTTAAAGTTAACTCAAAAATGGACCATTTTCGTAAATTTTCTAAAAAATCTTAGAGAAAGTGTAAGAAATGTATATAGTATGCTATATATTCGTGATCTACTCAATAAGCTCTTTCATTTGATACCCCACACGGCATGTTTTGGAAATTTTTATTTTTTTCTTTGTATGAAATATTTAATTACCGGGGTGCGGGCAGGGGGACCACAAAACTGGTTGGCAACATCTGTCTATAGGATGTCTGGGACCTATACAATATATATCAGAAGTCAGATTTAGGTCCGCTATTTTTGCAAACGAACATCTCCTTGGAGCCTGCTCTATTAAGCGTAATTAAATGAAAACATAAAGGAGAATTAGCTAATATCAGTGAAACGGAAGTGATGCCCTTTGAGTAAAGATAATAACATTTCAAGTACAGATCTCGACAGGTTGGACAGGATTCGGTAGAAAAGGAGCTATTGCCAAACCATGCGATATAATTATCAAAGTTTAAGTGAAACTAACGTACTTTGTTAAAGCGTAAGAAATCGTGATGCCCTCAAAAGCACGTGTACTGCACTTTGTTAAAAATATAAAAAAAAAACATTGCTATCGTTTATTTAATATGTGAAACAAAATGAATATTTAAATATACGTTTTGTTTGAAATACATAACATCTGAAACAGTTCATAAAATCTGAAATATTTTATTCCGTTTTTCGTTTCGTTTATTATTTATCTGTGTAAAATTCAAATAAGAGACACTACAAACATTTACGTTTACTAATATTTATGTTATTTCAGTTTCTAATATTTTTATTTTTATGTCGAATGATTTAGATAATAACATCAAAGGGTTTGGTGGTCATGCCGCGAGCTACACGGTCCATTGTTCAGAGGCTGGATATCTCATGTCATATCTTATCATACCGAGGAACCTGTGTTACTTGTCTCTGACTGATTACTGTAGAAAAAGAATCATTTCTGATGTAGAAAGAATAAGACAATATAGAGCGATTGAGTGGTGATAAAACGTACGTGTTATGATTTGAAATTATTATTTTACAAGTATCCACATACATAATAACATGTTTTATTTCTAGATGATTTTTAAAGAACATATTATAATAATACTATAGTAAAAAAAAAATCAGTGGAACTGTCAGTCTCCCCGTGACCACGCTCGCTGTAAAGTGTTCGAAACATCGGGAAAATAATAGAATGAATAAATCGCGTTTAAAATCCGTTAAAAAGTCTTTAATTTCTAAATCAGTGGAACGTTTTTTTTTTTGGATTACGATTGTAGGGCATTGACCTGACGATCTAAAACTTACAAGGGCAAAAAAATTGATATCCTTATAACGTCAGACAGACATCTAAAAACACATTTTCATTTACTAAAATTCTCTTTAATCAGAGCTCCGATGTTTACCTTCAATATTTCACAGCGAATGCAACTAAAAAAACGCATCGAAGTTCCTCCATGCACGTAATGCAAGCTGGAGCAAAACAACTCCCAATTACACAGGAACATAAAACACTGCGGTTGGACATAGGTATGGTATTCGCATGTGGCCGATAAATCATCGTGTGGTTTGGTAACCAGTTTCAATTTAACTTTCAGTCGACGTGACGTCATAGCGAGAAGTTTGTACGCGAAAATGGGGATTATAATTAATTGCAGTTATTATTTAGTTGTCACATTTAGGGTGCATTATTTACGGTGCTGTTTAAAACAATTGCAGGAATAGTAGTAAACGTGAGTTTGAATTTGTTTTGGCCAATAGTAAAAAAAATCAAATGAATTTAATGTAAGTAATTTGAAAATTTAAGAATTTTTTTTATTATATAAATTTAGGTAGGTAAAGAAATTAAGAATTTTTACTTACTTGCATAAAAAACATAACCGGTAAAACAAAGCTGCAAAATGCATTTGCTCTATAGCAAATGCATTTTGGAGCTTTGTTTTACCGGTTATGTCCTCTATAGGACACGGAACTTTATTGTACATCTATTTCGCAATATTCACACAACTTAACAGACTCGTAACTGTACCCTGTAAAACATCGCGGTACAAAGAGATTTATGGCTAACAAATTCGGCTAGTGCACGCAGGTAAACAATGGCTAAAAGCCGAAAGCCACATCAGAATTAAGCCCATTACATCGGGACCGCAACAATCGGCCGACGTCCGGTATAATGCAGTCCACTACCCACTATGTATAAATGTATTATATGTATAATTGGAGGCATTCCGTCTAGCCGTTGCTTTCGTAGTTCGTAGCAAATGTAACCTGCTCTTGAATGGAGGCCAACTATTCGGTCCTTGGCCTGGAATTATGGATATTGTTAAACTTTCCATTGTGCGAGCTTTATTAGGTATTAAATTTGCCTATAATATCTAGCTAAGGTTAAATAGTTGCCAAAAACTAAATGGAATATTTTAAACAGTCTCTGATTTGGAAGGGATTTTGTAGAAGTAAATGTATAAAAAAAAGAGTTTATTTTCTCACATTGGTTACATTAAATAAGTACACATTATGTATTAAATAAATAAATAAATAAATCATTTATTGCATAAAAACATGGTACATACAAAGATATTAAGATCAAAATTAAGGAACATTCATGTTTTTACTATTGTTACATAGCATACAATAATTATTATTATTAATTCACAAAATGAATGAGAATGATTAGTTACAACTAGCTGTTGCCCGCGACTTCGTCCGCGATTAGGTCGTTTTTCGTCATTCGTCGTTTAAAAAAAATACGTGACACTTTATTTTTGAATGTTCTTAATTATTGTCTCTTATAAAATTTAACTACTTACATTAAAATTGAACACTCTGATAAGAAAATCTTAAAATCTGAAGAAAACATGAATGAATGTGATTTAAATTCTACATTACTTAGTATCAAAATATAATAATCTAAATTAAATGTAGATTAACAGTTTGAGCACACCATTATAGAATATGTACTTAAGTATTAAATTACGTTAGTTAACATAGTAACTTTACTAAAAACACGATGACTTTCTTTCGCGCTCGGTACCACAAACTAAGCATGTTTGTGGTAAGTGGCCCGCGTGACGCGTCACTTGACCCCCCGCGAGTTCCCCTCCGTTGCTATGCGAAAATACATTCGTTGCTCTATTTTAGGAAAAATTTGTAATACTGTGGCCTGGGCGTTATAACACGTCCAGGGAGTTCCTGAGTGCCGATATCACCATCTTGAGGAAAAGCTTCTAATGTCGATTTAAAACTGCATACATACGAATTAACCTGTTCTAAAATTGTGAAATGAGTTCAGTTTTAAATTTGAGAAATATTGATTTCTTGTATTCCACTATTCGTTGTAGTCGAATACAAAATATAGGGTAAAAGGGGGATAGATGCCGCACCGGGATAGATGCCTCATTTTCAAAAAACCTCACTTCCCAGAGTCGTGACTACGAATTAATGATTTAAATAGGAGCTCCTATCACCCCGCACCTCGGGTACGCATGAGCTGTTGTTTGGTGAAGACGTGTTTCGCTAGTGCGTGTTGTAATATCCGCGGCGAACTTCACGAACACGTTAAAATTTAAAAAGGTTGATATTTGCCTTTGCATAACTTTATAAGCATTAATAAATTTCACTATATTTCTTATTATGTCTATACACTGGTTCATTAATTACAAATCTAAGCGAAAATAGTGGCTCTTTTGTTTTTATTTAATAAAAAAAATACTGGGGCAGCTATCCTTATCAAAAAGTATAGTTGCCCCTTTTTTTTCGAGGGATAGATGCCCTTAGGGGCCTCTAAGGGCATCTATCCCTCAATACATATTATGTATATGTTATTATCGATAATCACAGGTACCGTTTATATTTTTACCTGATTGCGCCAGAGGTTTTCTCTATGTTAACCGATTTTACTCGTTTAATTTGCTTTTTTTTGTTATGTATACTTACTTATTAATGATCTGCCCTTATACTGATTGTAGGAGAACCACGCCACGAAAATACAAAAGAAAAGAAGGAGTGCGAGCGCAAGTATATTCTTGGACAACAGAACAACTATGTTAACATGACATTTGCTGGTTTATCATATAAATTTTATTAGATTTCGCGTTTATAGAGTATGTAAGGCATCTATCCCACTCTGCAGGCATCTATCCTCAAAAAAGGTGTTCTACAAAAATGTTTATTACACATTATCTATAAATGATAGGATAAAAAATATATATAGTAATTCAAAACAGATAATTAACCTAGCTATATTCATACAAAGTGTTCGTATGAGATTCATGTTTTTAAAATTATGAGGCTATTTCAAAAAGTGGGGCATCTATCCCACTTTTACCCTATTTAAACAAACTTAGGTTGGCCTACAGGCAAAAGGGATCCTATCAAATGGTAAACTTGACCTTGTATCTTAAAAGTAAGCATGAACGGACCTTCTGATAATTATTGAGCACCAAAGGATCATTTGAAACGCGCTACTATAAGAGCGAATATTGTCTAATAACAGTTTACATTGCACAGTATGTTCCTCTAAAAGTAGTGATTTCAAAGGTTCCGGTGTATCTTCAAATGAAAGCCGACTCCTTACTACACTTTAAAGCATTACAAAAAGAACATACTACGCCTTTACAGAAGATGGTCTGTAATCAATTGTGAGGTTATAAGCAAACCCACTTTTATATTTGTCAGACCACACCACCGAATTCGTAGATTGTTTACCTCAAGTCATTAAGACTATGACGAAATCTGTCTGCAGTAAGACGGGCCTCTCGCTATTCGTCCGTTTCCAGAGACCGAATAGTTTCAATTCTTAATCTTTCATTAAACAAACTTATTAATCGTTCTTGTCTCATATAATTGTAATATTCGCGTCCCTACTCTAGTCATTGCTTATACTCATGTTCATCTTCAAGAGATCGAATAATATTATGATGCACCCTATCATTTGTCAAACGGTCTTCATATTGAGTAAAGTTTCAGATTCTCGAGATAAAATATGACTGTCGTGATCAGTAGTGAGACGTAATTCCCTCTCAGTGAGGGTTTCGGTCTCACGGGATAGTACAATATGCCGTTTGCGATCAGCTGTGAGACGTCATTCCCTCTCAGTGAAGGTTTCGGTCTCACGGGATAGTAGGGGAGACCGGGTTTGGTTGTCTCACGGGTTGGTTGTCACAGCGGTCTTAACACAAAACTGAACTATCGAATAAGTCTGTTGAACAGCGTGGCAAGAGCGATACAGTGACAACGCTGTCCCCACTTCGCGTCAGACCGCCCCGATCTGCCGTGAGGGCCTCACACGTGTTTATTGTTTTCGCACAGATTTTTTATGATATGAGGACCGAATATGCTCCTCATAACATCACTTTTTGTGAACGAAACGACAGCGCGGTTTAATTTAATGCCAACACCATTAGAAAAAAGGATTATTATTAATTGTGAAAAAATATCATGATTTACACTATTAACACTCTTTTAACATAAAATATAAGTCTGTGAGTGTGTAAAAATAAATCCAGCTAATTACACATCAAACTTATGTTTATAATTAGGTATACGACATGAAAATATATTAATTACCAAGCAATAATAATACAGATAAGCAGTGGTGGCTCAGTGGTGAGACCTCGGACTTCGAATCGATAAGTCCGGGGTTCGAGACCAGGCGAGCGCGCAGGAAATAAATTGATTTTTCAATTTATCTGCGCATGTTGTAACATCACCACTGCTCGAACGGTGAAGGAAAACATCGTGAGGAAACCGACATGTCGAAGAATTAAAAAGTTCGATGACATGTGTCATCCGCCAACACGCACTTGGCCAGCGTGGTGGATTATGGCCTGTACCCTCATAGGAGGCCCGTGTCCCAGCAGTGGGAACGTATATGGGCTGATGATGATGAATAATACAGATAAATACTGAACATAAGTAGGTATAATAGATATTAAGTAGTATTAGTTAAAATATACTTTGACTGTTAGTCAAAGTTTATTTTTACTAACAACATGTAAATGAAGAAGAAATAATAATTACCAACGAACTAACCTTTTCTATAATACTTAACACGGCACATTTTTCAAATTATCTTGCTCAACCCTGCTCAAAAATTTGAGGGTTTTGTTGGAACTTTAATATGTCAAAACTATGATATATCTAAACTACGATACAACTTGCTTGCGGAAATGCTCATTACAATTGTGAATCTAAAGAATAACTAACAACATACTATTCAATTTTATTGAGCTGATGAATATCTTTTGCCTGGAAGAAATCACCGTCGCCTAATAAATATACTGTGTTTTCTTATAAGACCGTTACATAATTTATTTTATCTACTTAAATAATGAAAATGATATTATATTTATAAAATATAAAACATATTATGTAAAATGATTAAAAATAAATAAATGAAGCAACTACGATTCAAAGAAAACATCTTTTTCAGTGTTAAAATGCTCTTAGCAATCCTGGATGATGAACTGTATCATGTACTCTGATCCCAGTACGGTCGGTACCTCGATAGCCATAACGATAAATATTATAATCAGATAACCGCAAAGTCAAAATAAAAACATTACTTGTACAGTTGTGAGTGCAAAATTTACGTTTCATTTGGAATAACATTTTTTTCGGTACTAAAACGTAGTCGTTTGATATGTGGTTGGCTGCCCCTCCTCTCCTTCCTGAAAAATATCCTCCAAAATTTCCCGAGATACCTACCTGATATGATTGAACCATTGGACGTTGGACATTAACTTCAGTCAAAAATTGACGAAGCGGATGATTACTAATTTCCACTTAATCCTCGCTGCTACTATCTTTACCATCAAATCATCAATTTTCAAGTGGTGTTGTAAAAATATCAGCAGAAATCGTCTTCCAAAGGCGATATAATTTTATAAGCATTGAATCTGTAAATAACAAAATCAAAACTTAACTGTAAATCTATAAAAAAAGCTACTTACAAATAAAATTTTATCAAAAACTACTGTTCCCAATGCACCTCAAAATAATAAAAGAATTCATCATTTTATTATTTCATTCTAAAAGTGTAATATAATACCTACCAACAAAAAACATGAATTGCTATCATTATAAAAAATAAATACCTATAAGCACAGACTAATAATAATATACTGCTATAAGTAACAACTTACTTTTTGTGGGAACGCATGATGGTGAAAATTCACAAAACACGAAGATTGCATTTGATATTTTTGGTTTTATGGCATTCAATTGCTTTATAAATATCACTACATAGTATAAAAAAAGTCGCTTTCTCTGTCCCTATGTCCCTTTGTATGCTTAAATCTTTAAAACTTCGCAACGGATTTTGATGCGGTTTTTTTAATAGATAGACTGATTTAAGAGGAAGGTTTTAGTATATAATTTATTAGGTTTTAGACAAAGCGGACGAACCCGCGGGCGGTAAGCTAGTAAATTTATAAAATACGAAGATTTTTAAAATTGTAACTAATGAACGCAATCAATATTAGATTAACTGTAGATAATGGTGTCTAGTTTTACTTAAAATAATAAACATCTACCCTCACTTTAAAAAAATGTAGTATATTTATTATTTACACGAAATATACCTTATAGGGAAGGGAAGATATGGGCTTAAGAGTTAAATAAATAACATAATTATATTTAAATTATTAATTTCCAACTGTGTATTCAGTAGTGTTAACATCTAAATTGATTTGATTTTTACGAAATCTCATAGATGGCGCTGTTACAAAATTAACATTATACAACTTACATTCTTTAAACTATGTTTCTCTTCCCAAGTTACTTAAATGGCATAATTTTTATAGTGTCAATCTAGATATTGTCAAACAACATTTATATATGCGTCATTTGATTATTAATTTCCAATAGTTAACGTGTGTTTGATTTTTCTAACACTTCATAGATGGCGCTGTTTCATATTTGTCTTTATACTGCTAAGATTCATTTAACTGTTTCTCTGCCCAAATTACGTAAATGACATAGTTTTTATTTTATAAAGCTAGATAATAGCATGGCTTACTCGAAACCAACATTTAAACATGAGTCTTTAGATTGTACGCTGTCGTAGTACACGGAATATGTAAGAAAAATAAAGGCTCACAGCTCCTCCCCCGAAGGTGATATCATGATAATATGTTTAAACTATCCTCACCCGACCTCTTAGGAATATTCATGCAAAATTTGAAGTAAATCTATGCAGTACTTTTCGAGATTAGCCCGGTCAAACATACAGACAAACAGACAAACAGACAAACAGACAAACAGACAAACAGACAAAAATTCTAAAAACTATATTTTTGGCTTCTATATCGATTATAGATCATGGATTATGTATTCTTTTAAAAAAATATTCAATGTACAGTTTTGACTTTCCTACGATTTTATTATATGTATAGATAATAATACGAGTCAGGAGTATTGTCACTTAAAATTAGTTTTATACATAAATCACTAGTCATACAGTCAATCAAATATCAAAATCATTATTTTATATTATTTATACATTTTTCATATTATACAGAAATTCATTTAAGTTGTAAAAACAATTCTCTAACAAGTATTTAATTAATTTATTTTTAAATCCTGGAAGAGGAACCCCTTGCAAGTCTTTTGGAATTTTATTAAATATCTGAATACCTATGTAAGGAACATTTTTTTTGTACAAAGTTAATTTAGGCCTCGGTAAAAACAATTTGTTTGGATATCTTGTTAATTTTCCAATTTCTTTATTAAGTTTAAAATATTGAGGATTTTTTTTTATGAAAATACAAATTTCTTTGATATATATATACATGCAAGAGGCAGGATTCTCAAGTTTTTAAAAAGTTCCCTACAACTCACAGTAGGCCCAACATTATAAATAGCTCTTATGCACTTTTTTTGTAATTTAAATGCTCTGTCAAACTCAACCGAATTGCCCCAAATTATAATACCATATGACAAAACTGATGATACATAGCCGTAGTAAGCCGTTATCGCTGCTTCCCTTGATATCGTCTGTCTTAACCGCCTTATTACATAAACAAATCTATCAAGCTTCGTGCAGACCATATCAATATGCGACTTCCAGTTACAGTGTTTATCGTAAATTACCCCAAGAAATTTAGCTGTTTCGACTTCTTGTATTATATGTTCTTTGTATTTTACTGTTAGGTTATGAGTTATTCCATTATACGGGCAGAACTGAATAAAATTTGTTTTTTGTAAATTTACTTGAAGATTATTGTATTTATTAAAGGATTATTATATGTATTAAAGGATTAAAGTAAAAGTTAAAAATAATTTAGTTAATAGTTAATAGTAAGCATCGCAAAGCTCCCTGGATTGTCTTGATTTATCAGACAGGCTACATAGTAAAAATATAGACGAATTATCTCAGAATTTTTTATCATATCCATCAAATATTAAAATATGGTTTAATTAATAAAACGCGTCTATCATAGAAGCTATGTTTTCATAATATTGACGGTAAAATTGCTTTGCCAAACAGAGCTAAAAACATTTAGTTGCTATCACAATGTTTTGTGAAATCATCGCTCTATACGCGGTATCACATTTACTAAATAGAATGCGCTTTTATACAACGTGAATACGAGTAATCCGCTTTTTATCACGATCGTTCACATTCGAATATTCTATTTTTAGTATCAATGAAATACTTTCAGCATAAATCACTAGCGGAGATAAAAATATGACCTGAATATAACCATATTTTACGTATGAAATAGAAGCTGGAATTAATTGAAATGGTCACAAAAAATAGCGGGTGTAGTGAGTTATGTACGGCAGATGTTAGTTTCGCTAGGTGGTAGGAAAAGCAGTGAAGCCTCGTGGCTCGTAGTGACAAATTGCCCGCGTCTCGCGCGCGTCGTTAATTATGCACCAAATGGAACCAGCTGAATTACGCTATACGTTTGTAACAATATCATTTGTGTTGTTTATAGATATTATACTTTAACTGCATGTGTTTGCGGTTTTGTATCATTTCATTTTTGAAGTAATTGTGTTTACAAATTATGTCCTGGATACGATAAAACTTAATTGATAGTATGTTATTGTTTAATGTAATTGATAGCTCAATAAGGAAAATTTTTTAACATTAATTTTAAAATATATGCATATTATGGGTATTAAGTTAGAACTATTGAAGTGTTAAATAAATTCAAACATTTGTTTAAAATAACAGCATGAATGAATAAAGAAAGAATTGGCAACATCTGTTTCCATTTTGGCCAGTTATTTCGTCCATGCAATACCAAAGTAACATAAATAAAATCACAATAAAAATGTAGAGTCACTGATATTGAAGCTACAAAAGTTTACGTCCATCTTTATTGATCCAAGGGTGTGTACTAAATATAAAGTTCAATAAAAGTCCCCCAACCGATAGGAAGTCCCGGATTTATCGGCTAACCCCGTGTAAATAAATAAACTGCATGCATTTCTTATGAAAAGTTAGCCGCCACGCGAGAGGGTTAGAAAAACATCGATTTGAACCTCATTGCGATAATATCTCGATTATAGTTCTTGTTGCACTTTTTTAACTCGAATACGTTCAATAGACTTGATGAATGGTAGTACAACTTTATAATAATACATAAAATAAACAGAAACATCTTTTGGCTTGAAGTAGTTTTTTTCTGTTTGTTATACCCAGAAATAATATTATATTTTATACGCTTTAAGATTAATGTCTAAGAATGGCATCGGGTTCATATCATATATAAAAGTTCCGTCATCTCAGTATGATATATAATGTTTTATCATCTAATGTTGAGAAGAGAATAAAGATACTTTGTTTGGAGTAAACTGAGCGCGACAGGCATCCGGCGGGATCAACCATTTTCACTACAACTTGAAAGTTGAAACTCTTATGGTATTATTCTTAGCAATGAATGAATAAATTAATAGTTTATGCTATGAAAAGGAAGGATTTTAAAGTGCAAATAAACTGGAATAGTGTGTCTGATGTTATTTGGTACAGAATATGAAAACAGATTCTATTGGAATTTTCTTTTATTTAATTTGAGTCTGTTGAAAAGTCCTACATTAACATTGTTCCTAAGTTTCTAATCGTAATTGGGTATGACTATGATTGAAAATAACTTACTTATAGTCTCATAAAAGTAAATAAACACGTGAAAATTCTAAAGTGTTAGGAGAGTCTTGTAAAACATTAATTATTATATTTCATACGTCAAATTAATTGAATATTCTAATCGGGGATATAATTAAACCATGCACGACACCTTAATTTAAACATACGATGAGCCTCATACCTCATTTCCATTCCTTAACAAGGTACGTTCGCGAAAGCAGTCGTAATCGAATAGTGACTTAACAATTTATCTAAGTCGTAACCTCAATCAGATTAAAACACTTTTAACAGTGGGTAAAAGTTCGATTTACGGGAAAAGAAATATAGCAGGTAGAGGGTTTCAATTCAATCAGCCCCTTTAGCTTCGACGCCAGTGATTTGATGAGATTGTTGAAAATCAGAATAGGTTGAGAAAAACTTGCCCGTATCGCCCCGTGTAATGGAAATGCTGTGTTACTTTGAATGGAGTGCTTTCAGTAGTTTATATCGATTTTGATTATTGTAAATTTAATATGTGGGAGTGAATGTTACTTCTTATATGAGAAAGATTTGAATGGATGCTATACAAAAGTGTTAGTTAAAATTTAAAAGTAAGGTTGAATTGGTAAAGTGGTGTTATGAAAACAAAATTAAACAGACCAGATCAAGCAAAGCATCAAATATCTAGGGAAAATAAGTGCTCATTCATATTACCATACAATGCTTTCAAAATGTTTACCATATTTGTATTCAAACAGGCAAACAATATAAAACTGCTCAAATACTGCAGCGAAGAAAACAAATCCGAAACTGCGACTCCGAAACAATCCTACGCTCGTAAGCATATTGCTGTTGATTCTTTTACTCGCATAACATTCCACGGAAATTGGAAATGGACCTGCCTCGCGAATCGAGACTAATTTATTACAATTGTATTGTTCCTGTTTTCGTAATCGAATGAAATATTGTATTGTTGCCTCCGTAAAAGATCGAACAGCGAAGAGGCGGCACGAACGGCTACTCTATTTGTCAACATCATTGTGATTACGTGAATGTCGCTCAAATAAATTGGATTTGCTTCGAGGTGCTTACATTTTTATTTTATATATTGTATTCAATGTATCATGTTTTAGTGGATTCAATACTCCTATAGGAAGATAAAACAGGTTCAATAATAAAACACACATGAAAATATTTCTAAAATCAATTTATGAATAAGTATTATTATATAATGATGACTTTCATTGATTGTATAACATTATGGAAATAACCAGACATTGTTAAGTAAAATAAAATCAAACCTAGGTATTTTACACAATATCGAACTCACAATTTGCTGATATTTAAATAATATTGTACATTTGAACAAGAAACGATGGCTCTTTAAGCTTCATTCTAGAACTATAGATTGAAAATATTATAGTTATAATGATGAGAATCATTACACAAACGTAAGCAAGCTGAAGAATATACAGTACTAGCGACCCGCCCCGGCTTCGCACGGGTGCAATGCTGATACTAAATACACTACAGAAAAACTGTGAACGTTGTATATAAAAACATAGCGGCCCGCTCCGGCTTCGCACGGGTATAAAATAGGTAGCCGAGCGGCCGGCCGGTACCGCCGCAAACGCTACGTCCCGCAATTTTTAAATCTGTAATATCTTCGAAAATATTCACTTAAATCATACGGTGTAAAGGGCCATATAGATCTATATTAAATGAACAATGTATTCAAGGTATTTAATTGGTTAAGGATTAATGCTGTATTGGTTAAAATCACTTCGAAAATTAGCCATTATTTGTCGTAAAAAGTAAATGACAAAAAAAGTTATTGTGGGTTATCCATAAGAGATAGACATATACCATCGCGGACTTTTCTGTAGACCTTTTCAATGTGTATAATACTTAGTACATTATTTTGATAAAACTCGTAGGGTTCAGCCTGCGTTTGCAATGTAAGCGGACAAAAATGTAATTTTTTACGACATCACATTAGAAACCTCAAAAATAACAGTACTTCTCCACTATTTAATGGATGTTATTATACATATAAACCTTCCTCTTGAATCACTCTATCTATTAAAAATAAACCGCATCAAAATCCGTTGCGTAGTTTCAAAGATTTAAGCGTACAAAGGGACATAGGGATATAGGGACATAGGGACATAGGGACAGAGAAAGCGACTTTGTTTTATACTATGTAGTGATGAACCATAATGGCTAGCATATGAGCTGACTAGGGAAACATTCATATGTTTAAATTTTATATTATGTATAATTTTACAAAAAAGCTTTAACAACCAAGTTATTCATAACTCCCACTAAATCCCGTTTTCAGACGCGAATGAAAAATGTTTACACAACTATCGCGCTACCAAACGCGATAAACAAAGGATCCCTTAAACGACTATCCGAAACCGGCGGATCTATTCAAAGAAAACTAACCGCCTCCGTCGTCAATTTCAGAAAACAAACACTGCTAGCTTTGTATTTAACGCATTCCACACACATTGCGAGGGTCCGAACTGCCCCAGGGGTCGCTACGTGGGCTAAATGTTTCAGTGCTGAATTTACATCCTTATATACGATACGATGTATTCGATGGTACCACTTGAAACATAATTTTAACCTGACAAGGGTGGTTTTTTAATGTGGCCGTTTCAACATGTTCGTAATTTGTGTCTTCGTCTGCTTGTAAATGTGCGAGGGGCGGCTTTAGTGTAGGATTATGTTCATAAAAGGGATACGTTTTGAAAATTCGCAAATATTACCTTTATTTTTCTAAATGAAGTGTTTACTTAGCGTTATATGCGCTTGGAATAATATTTGAACGATTGCTATGCTAATACTCCTAAAATAAACAGATAGAAATAAAAACAATCTCCATGATAGATGGTATATTTTTACAAAACTTTGTAAAGCAAATAGTCTGCTATATTATGTTTGAATTCATGACCTTTGCCTTTGACTTCACCGCAGTAAAACAAAAATAATAAAAGCATTTAGCAGAAAATTAAATTAAAGACTCCGAGAAGTACTTTAAAAACATCGTTACAAGGGAAATAAGTCAATTTTATGAGACGTTAAAAATAGTAACTGGAGATAAAGGAGCGCGCTCTCGGGTTCAATGAACCGGGCACAATTGGCCATTCCTAACTTCGAGATATGGCACGAAGGCCCTTCAGGGACCTGATGGGTCCACTTTATACGGGCAAATGTCACGGTCGTTGGGAAATGCTCACTGATTCTTTCTTCATACGACTCATAATGGTAATGCGTTCAGCTTTCTTTGGGTTACTTTCAAGATTTGGTCTTATAGTGACTAGTAGAGCTTGTCCTGAAATATTAAAAATACGGTTTTTCCTACAAATTATAATGTAACGAATACAGACATAGATGTAAATAATTATTATATTAATCTAAAATATATTTAAAGAACATTCATTAAAACTTTTCAATTTAGATACGTTTTCAAGTGTTGGCGATTGGGTATTTGGAAATTCGTTTTCTGCATAGAAACAGTCGGATACTAAACAGAAAAAATCTATTGAATCAAACGAAATTAAGGAGCACTACATTGCAATATATTGCTTAATGCTTCCCAATTGCTTCAGGCTGCGTTTGTTAGAGATTCACTGCCAAAGTGGATTGCTCAATAAAATTTAAAACATTTATTTTAAAACCAGATAGATTTACCATTCGATCTTTTATTCAACGGTGTAATTTAACTCTATCGCATTTTCGATATGTTTTGATTGTGATTCGAGGTTGTTGGAAATATATTTTCATACTTTTTGTATTTTTAATGATATTAGTTTGTAAAAAACGTTTTTTTTTAGAATTGTGGAAAATCTGCGCTGGATATTATGTTATTCCATGTCATAATACCTACGAATATAATCTTACCGATAAAATGAGCAAATTGTGATTATAATATTATTAACTTTACGATATTCATTCCCATAAAATGTTTAAAAAGTACACGTTTATACGCTCTAACAAAGCCTCAAAGAAAAGTAAATAAGTTACCATTAGTGGGGCATAGTTTGAAATCATTGAAATTTAGTAGAGTACCTAGGTACTCTATATAGGTAGGTATATGTATCTAGATACAAGTCAACATAAAGTTGTTAATTTTATAAAGCGATAGGCAAGTTGATGAATTTCAATATCACAACAAATTGAATGGTTTCTATGATTAATGACCGTAACTTTCATTTTATCCCGATGTAACTAAAATGGATACCGCTACGCTATTTCCTTCAAAGCCCTTACCCAACAAAAACACATTTAGGTGGGTTCGAAAGTTGCAAAATATCCAACTTATAGTTTCAAAACCAACCCGTGGCTTTTCTGTTGTTTGTATTAAACTTAAATAAACCAGAGACCATAGATTGAACTAGATGTCACTACTACTTTTCCTGTTACTGTGGTGAGAGCATCCTTAAATTTTCACCTAGTCCGTGTTGATGAAATATTTTTTATTGTAACATATATAAACAAGTTTAATTATATAAACAAAAAAAAACATTTTACAAGTGCTTTAAATAATTTAATTTAATATATATGCAAATAATATCAAAGACAATAAAATACTACGCATTCACGCATACCACGCGCGCACTAAATTATAGATCTCACAATTCAGTTTCATAGACAATCCTTCGTTTACATACAAATTACCTCTCGTTCCCTCTAGTTTAATATGTAGTCTGTGGTATAAGCTAATTTAAAATTAACTCATGACAATAAACATTTTCATGCTCATATAAATACGAGCCGGGGCGTAAATACTTTGTGAAATTTTACTTTACAAGCTCTAACATTAAGTCGTTTGTAGTTTTTGTTCAAAGACCGAACTCTAGCGTGTTAGGGACGTAGAAACGAATATTTGTAACTCGCGGAAACTGCTATAAAAATGTTATACTTTCAAGAAATTACAATTTAAACTATTTCATATTGTAACGCGATGTAGGAGTTTCCACTTTAATTGTGTAGTTCATGGGAGATTGAATTATTATTATTTTATAGGTATAGTTGTTTCGTTTACCTTTACACATTATTTTGTGGTTGTTGTTTAAAAGCGCTTTTATCTATCTACCTTAATATTATTATATAATTATAGCGGTGACGATTCAATAATTGTACAAACGGATACATAAACAATATACATTCTGATATTTCGCCGCTGTGATGTAAACGTGCCAACAATAGAGTCATATACAAAATACAAATAGAATTCTGCTAGTTACAGTAAGTTGGGTACAACTGTAAATAATAAATCTTCCCAAGCATTCGTTGGTCACAGATGGCTTGGATATTTAGTAAATGAGGCCTACATTTAAATGTCAGAGTTAGGAAATATAATTTTAACGCAATTTTTTATAATACGGTAAAATTTCCCGGGTTGAATTTGTTTTATTGTGAAGGTCAGTCAGAGTTAATAAATAATTTAATTATGACAATTTGTGAAAAACCTTTTTGTTTGCTTCAGTAAGACCTACGAAATTATTTGCAAGCATAACAAACACACAACAACAACTCAATACTTCGTCCATTACTACGCAATGGCATGGTACAGCTGCTGAATAGAATATAATAATAGTATATCACTACCAAGCAAAACTCTAGAACATTCTAATGACCATATACCACATCTACGATAAACGCAGCGTAACTCCGTAGGCAGGCTATCCGTCACGCGGAATGGGGACGCGCTAAATTACGGGTCTTCATCATCCAGCGACCTGCGCTGTTATGGACCGAAGCCTTACCTGAGATATGTCCGCGATAATACGTCAGATGTGATCCTTATTTGAAATAGTCATAATTTTTTATATTATGTTTTTGTTTGTCTTTAGCGTAGAACTTATCATCGTAAAGTATGGTAGAGTCATAGTCGTGCATTTGTGACGTATATATATTTAGTATGACAACAATATTTTTTGTATCCTTAGCTGGAAACATAGTTGGTTAACTGAGATTTCCCCCCAAATATTTATTTTTAATCTACATCCACTCCATTGTATTGCACTCCTTATAACTCAAGATAAACTGAACCATTTGTATGAACTTGTATTAATCTATTTGTCCTCGTCTTCATATCTGAAAAACTGAA
The DNA here is from genome assembly GCA_029959065.1 of Colias behrii. Lineage (NCBI taxonomy): Eukaryota > Metazoa > Arthropoda > Insecta > Lepidoptera > Pieridae > Colias > Colias behrii. The sequence continues at coordinate 4,846,365 of JARWMC010000005.1, read as the reverse complement.
AAACTATTAGAGAAAACATTGGTAATTAGCGCGAAAAATAAATGCGACTCTAGCAATTTATTTTACAAGCAACGAAGCAGCTGTCTTCATATATTTTTCAGTTTGATGATTTCATAAAATTATATTGTTAAAATGGGCACTTGTGATCCTCTGATCCACAATGTCTTTGACATCGATCATGTGCACTACAAAAATTTTTCAGCAGATTTCCAATAACACTAGGAATGGAGCAACTCAATATACCTGCATGTTAAAGAAACATTACACCATCAAATGCCGCCTTCCGAAATCACTTTTGCATCCAGCGCCAGGTATAATCCTGCGCTGAAGTTTTCTGTTTATTTTCGCTTCCAATTTCGTCAGAGTGCCTGCCAAGGTGTTGTCTGACGTTGGCTTACAAGCTGATCTACACGGTGCTGAGGAATGACGAACTCGTATTGCAAGAGAACATTTGAGGAGTATATTATTAAGGTAGGAAAACAATATAGTTTAAGGCAAGCTGTGTACGAAATAGAGAAGCAATATTATAATGGAAATAGCTTGTTTTCTATGATTTTAGTTTTTTATAACCTACCTATAACCTGTAAATAAAAATGCAAAAGAGACCAAACTGATTGTTGAGTGAGTTTAGTAATAATCTGTATCCATTTTAATTATTATTATAAATGCGCAAGTAATTATCTGGATAATATTGGATACCTATACTACCTACTCCAATGAATGTTATTTATTTTATTTATTTATTTACTTAAAATAAAATAAATAAGATTCATTGGAGTAGGTAGTATAGGTATCCAATATTATCCAGATAATTATAATATATATATTGGATACTATTGGATATACCTATACTACCTACTCCAATGAATCGTTTCTTTTCATCCATTTTATTCTATTATATAGTCATGAAAACTAAAGAAGGCAAACTAGGAGGAAATTTCTATAAATCTCTATCTAAATATCTAGAAAATATGCTGGAATTGAAGACATAGCAAAAAAAAATAATGATATAAGTATATTCTTTACATATTTCAATTCAAAGGCTTTGAGTTGCTAATTTGTAATCCTAAGCGCCCGTATGTCCAGAAACTATAAGATGTTTAAGTCCTTCAACAGTTTCACCCCAATGTTCAACTTTGTTTTTAAAATTTTCCAAGTTTTCCTTATCCTTTAGTTTCGTTTATATTGACTCTAGTTTCCGTCATATTATAATTTTGTTTCGAAACTGCATAAACTTTTTGCTATGGAATATAACAAGAATTTACATTTAAAATTCTACTTTGTACAACAGAATGAAGTATTTAATATTAAATACATATTAAATTAATATGTTATATCAGACGGTTAATAATAACAAAATAGTTTTCTTATTAGATATAATACTAATTTACCTTTTAAAATTCCATTAAATGCGTTTTGCTTCCTTTTAATTAAAGATATTTTATTTTTAATTTATACAATACTTATACTCTTTTATAAATCCAGCTTGTTCTACTCCTTTCGCTTTCTTTTTTAATCTCTTGATTATGTTTAATTTTCTCCGACATTATACAGTTGAAAGATTAAATAAAAGTACACTGTTTAGCGAGAACAGAAAAGAACAATGACTTTAAATAAAAGCAGGTCAAATGATAAGATAAAAGAAGGCACAGTGCTAGTGCACTTTAATAATAGAAAACATCGTATAGTTCTTTCTTAGCTTTAATTTCAGTAAATGCTCGTGCCGTTCCTCATTACTTGATATTGTCTTAAAACGCCTCGCTGTCAAATTAAAAATGATTTCGTAAGAATCCATTTCGTAATTGTTCTCGCGATATTTCAATCTTGTATTTTTGGTGACATAATTTAATTGTGTTATAAAATTTATACATTATGATTGTTGTAATATATTATGTGGATTGTGGGTGTATTGGCGAAACGCATATATAACTCAAACTCAAACTCAAACATTCATTTATTCAATTAGACTACTATTTAGTAGCACTTTCGAATCGTCATTACATAAGTATTTTTAACATTTACCACCGATTCGGAAAGCAGTATCTATGGAGAAGAATCGGCAAGAAACTCCATAGTTGCTCTTTTAAAATCATGACAATAGACAATATTACATAATATGTAACTTATATCTAACTACATAATATATTATCATAATATGCCAAAGAACTGTCCTGTGGTTTTTACGCGACAACCCTCCATGGGTCTTTATCGTCCATATATTCCTGAATACTGTAGTACGCTCTCTGAACTAGTACATTTTTTATATAAGTTTTAAATTTAGAACTACTAAACTCTTTAATATTGTGAGGAATTCTGTTGTATAAGCGTATACCTTGACCCATAAATGAATTTTTAACTTTAGCTAATCGGAAAAATGGCATTTCAATTCTATTCCTGTTCCTTGTGCCATAATCGTGTCTATCTCCTACTCTTGTGTGTAAGTCGGCGTTTTTGTGTACATGCAAAATATTATTAAATATATACTGTGATGGTACAGTAAGGATACCAGTATTCTTAAAGAGATCTCTTAGTGAGTCCCGAGCACGTAAATTATATATAGAGCGAATGGCTCTTTTCTGTAAGATAAATATAGTTTCTATATCTGCAGCCCTGCCCCACAGTAGAATTCCATAGGACATAATGCTATGAAAGTAGCTGAAATAAACCAATCTAGCCGTATCTATCTTCATCGGTGAGATGCCTTATTTTTCGGACTGCATATGCAGCTGAACTGAGCTTACCTGCAGCGGTGTTGACATGGGCTCCCCACTGTAGTTTCTCGTCCAATGTTAACCCTAGAAATACAGTAGACTCAGTAGGATGCAATACCTCCCCGTTCAAGGTAATATCTCTGTTCAACTTTTTTACATTAGGAAGTAAAAATTCAACACAAGTGGTTTTTTTGGCATTTAATAATAAATTATTTGCAGTAAACCATTCAGATATGTGTAAAAGAGCACTGTTCACTTCGTCAACATTTGGGTCATGCCTATCCACATTAAAAATTAATGAGGTATCATCTGCAAACAGAACTATTTCACACCTATCCTGCAAATAATAGGGAAGATCATTGATATATACCAAGAACAAGAAGGGACCTAAAATTGACCCCTGTGGAACACCAATGTTAATTGACGCACCGCTAGAACGTTCTCCATTAACAACTACAGTCTGTATCCTATCATGCAGGTATGACGCTATGAGGTTCTGGGCTTTTCCTTTAATTCCATAGTGATTAAGTTTACGTAACAAAGTACAATGTTCAACGCAGTCAAATGCCTTGGAGAGGTCACAAAATATCCCCAGATCATTTTTTGAGTTTTCCCATGCTTTATATATATGTGTTAGAAGTGCAACTCCAGCATCTGTGGTTGAGCGCCCCTTTGTGAAACCAAACTGTTTGGTGTGCAGTAAATTATTAGATGCAAAATGACTACTCAATTGGTTTAATATTAACTTCTCGAATACCTTACTTAATGTTGGTAAAATAGAGATAGGTCTATAATTGTTACAGTCTTCTTGATCGCCCTTCTTAAATAGAGGTATAACTTTACTAAGCTTTAGTAAATTAGGAAATGTACCATAGTCACAACACTTATTAAATATGAAAGCTAAATTTTTCGCAATATTTTCTATTATATTATTAACTAAATTTACGGACATTCCCCAAAGATCACAAGTATTTTTTAGATTAAGCGTCTTAAAGGCAGTAACAATATCACTAGCAGTTACGTGTCGTAATTCAAACAATGTACTGCACCCCGCAACATGGTCCCTCAAAAAGGTTTCTGCAAGACGAATTAGCACGAAGACGAATTTAAACTATTAGTAATAGTAGCAGGGACACTACTGAAGAATTCTTCAAAAGCAAGCGCAACCTCAGCACTTTGTCAATAACCCTGTCATTATTTACAAGTTTTATGGTATTACTTGATTTGCTTTTACCCATTTCACCATTAATAATTGACCAAACTGTTTTAACTTTATTATCAGAGTCGCGTATTTTTTCTTTGATATACAAACGCTTTGCAGTAAAACAAACTTTTTTAAAAATTTTTGAGTAATTTCTAACATAACTAAGAAAAGATGGGTCTTTATTATATTGCTTCATACCATATAATTCATAAAGAATGTTCCTGCACCTATGTATACTAGCTGTCGCCCATTTACTAAATGGTAAATCCTTGGTAATATTTAAAGATTTAACTTTAAATATTTTTTCAAATTCATTATGTACTAAATTAAAAAGATTTTTAAACATTACACAAGGACTATTAGGAAAGGATTGATCATTTAGTACGGGCAGGTTTTTATTAATATTATTCCTAAATTTATTAATGCCTTTTTTAGTTATAGGCCTAACATTAATCCTTTTAAATGTAGGTATGCAATCCCATTCAAAAACTACTTTCTGGCCACAGTGATCCGAAGTCAATGTATTGAGAATATTTTTCTCTAAACAGATGCAGTCACAGTATATATTATCAATACAGGTTGCAGAAGTAGGTGTAATTCGTGTGGGTTCGTTAAAAAGTTTATATAGATTAAATGACTGAAATAAATTAACAATTCGTGTAGCCGTTTGTGTTTGTAAAAGTAAATCAATATTAAAATCACCACATACTATAACTTTTTTTTTACTCCTGCTTAGACGCTTTAATATTTCTTCCATGACTGTCTCAAACATATTATAGTCACTGGAAGGGGGTCTATAAACGCAAACAATAATATAACGCTCCAGCTCCACACAGGACAGTTCAATGGTCCGTTCTACAGAAAGACTAACAATGTCAGTTCGTTCTTTACATTTTACACTATCATGTACAAAAATAACAGAACCTCCGTGAATAGCCTGTGTCCTAAAGTATATACTTTTTAATTTGTAATTTTCAATATTTACTAACGACTGACATTGTTTAAGCCAATGTTCTGTTACACAAAATATTTTAATATTGTTATCATTCAGAAACAATTCTATTTCTAACAATTTGCTAGCCAAGCCTTGAATATTTTGATGCACAATGGAAAAAGACTGCTTAGCTGTTGTCTTATATACTAGTTTAAATCTAGCTTAGGGCTAGATTGTCTGTCAACACTTAACCTAGGTTGATGTATATAATTACTACTACATAAAATTATAGTAGATTGATGGTCTGATACCGAACATGTACCAGACTGGTTAATATTATATGCTATTAACATAGCAAGTTCACGCTTATATCTAGATGGCAGATACACTGTATTCTTTGTCAAAGTAAAAGATTTAATACATAAGTTAATGTCAAAGTAAATAAATGCATCACGATGATGATTTGTTAGGTTATACAATTTTAAATTCATATTATGAATTAATCTATTTTGTTCTTGTGTTAAACCAGGTCGGTATGGCAAGGTACACAACATAAATTTACATTTAGTCTTACTAACATCTAATATCTAACATTTTTTTTTAAATCCTACATCAATATCCTTATTATTTATATTTAAACTGTCCCCATATAATATAATTACAATATTATTCTTATTAAAGCTGAAATGATCCAGTGATTTGATTATATATTTAAATGAACTGTTAGGCGTACAAACATTAGTAACTTTATACGTTGTATTGTCACCGATTTTTCATAAACGTACAAAGATTGAATTCAATCTTTAAGTTTAAAGTGGATCAAAATCGATTCTAAATAGTTACATACAAACAGGTGAAGCTTAAAAAAGTGTGTTAAATAGTGAATAACTACAACTTATTCCTACACGACATGGAGCGTGCAGTAGAAACTAAAGGCCGTGTAGGATTTATATAATTCCGAGTAACAGTTCGTACGAATTCATTTACTTCGACCTTATTCTGTCTTGTAGATGGATCCTTGTAATATATTTAATCTTGTTTTTACTACATGCTTTTCAAAACCCTCTATAACCTACGACAATAATCCCTTTGTATAGAAAACTTTCAATGCTATTTAGGAAGTGAGATGGGTCAGAAAGCCGATTACCGATATTCTGAGAATGAAAGAGGTTTCGCATGTAATCCCTTAATATAAAGGGTAATGGGTTTATGATAATTTAATCAAGATGGAGAATGAACTCTTCCTTCAATACACTCTCAGATGTTTTCGCAAATATATAGATTTTCGTTTTTCTTTACTATTTTTAACAGCTGTTCTTATACACATTATAATCAAGTTTATTTATATTACACACAATATATTGCTTATACACAAGCGTGACTTAAGTATTGGAAATAAAAAAAAATATTTATATATTAAAAATGTAAAACTGTAAAAAAATCATCAAGAAAATTGCAAAAAGCACGAAATATAATAAATAAATAATCAAAGAATGTCACGAACTTTACCATAATAAATATAATACGCTCTCTGTAAACGCACAATGATGACGAACCCTCATACCCTAATGCCATTGATTAATATCATCCATAGTCTTCTAAACAGAGCGGTATTGTCAAGCCCTAATCGAATGCTCAGTGTTGCATCCACAATCCGTTCTATCTCTGCGCCTCATGCGGCCCACGAAGCGAATTATCCAATAAACATAATGAAAATTTAAGCCCGCAGACGCTGACGATATCCAAGACGTCTTTCCCAGATAATCCATACTCATAAAGTCCCCGGAATAATACAAATTAGACACAAAGGAAGGCTGTTGCTGTGGAAGTGTAAAATACGGACTTAGTGCTGAAATTTAACTTTAATGTAGCTTATCGCTGAGAGAAATGCTGATGAATGTTTTTGGAGTATAATTTTATTGGATTGAAGTTTCACAGTGTTATTTTGTTCTATTTTTAGTCTTAGGTATATTTACTTTATTTTTATTAGGTAAATTAGGTAAGACTGTACATTTTCGAAAGATTGATCTTCTTTCACAATCAGTTAGGAAAACATGTGCTACGTATGTTGACACATGTGTGATGATCATGTTTTCACAAGATATAAAAATATCAACAAGAAAAAAATCTCTATTCAAATAACAATAGAAACGCTACTTATTTTGAAAGTGTTACGCAAAAGTCTAAATAATACTATACTAACTTTCAGCTCAAAAATAAAGGCTTACTTTTCACCTTATAATATTAACACGTCGCAAAATTGATTACGTGTAGAATTAATTACGAACGCCGTAGGACGTGACATGATTACGCTAATCCAGAGGACTCGTTAACGAATAAAACATTTACAGGGGACGGGACAGCATATCGCATGAATATTAAAACTGCACTTTCTCCACCTCTAGTTATTTAATTATACTTGCTGAATATTTAACGGCATGTGTGATGAAAGATGCTTTGATATGGTTGTACAGGATATTGTAATACTGTGGTTGTACGTTATTTTGGTTAAACTGGAATTCTGAAATAGACGTAAGAAATCTATACTATAGATGTAGATTTTATTTTATTTTCATGACGAGGGAACCGGACATACATATTTGAAATTAGTCACTTAACACTGTTATTACAATATATAACTACCAATTATGTAGTTACCTAGGTAGGTACTTTAAATCATCCTTCCTTTTTAAACAAACCATAAAATTTCAGAGCATACACATTGTCCTACATAGCTTCTCTCTTCTACGCAATCTTTTATCTCTACACTCACCTACCAAAAATAAGAATAGACCCTAATATGTTACCTCATACTATTTTCGCAACAATCTTAAAACTAGACGTGTTGATAAGCACAATTCATTTCACGTTCACGTACTAACGGAACTCTTCCATACTGTAGAGAAGGAAACACGAGCATATTTCACTAGCTATCTCCGAGATACACATCTCGCGTGCAAGAAATCTTGGGTTTGTATTAATTCGTTTCGTATTTCTTAGCGAATGTGTCAGAATCCCGGTAATCTTGCGTTCATTAGCTCTAATTAATATGACGCATAATTTATACGTAGGGGTTTGTAATGTATGTATATTGTTTTATCGCCGTTTATAGGTGTATAGTGCTTGTTTTAATTTAATAAAGTAAACTGATGACGACATTAACTTCCTTATAGGGACGGATAGGGATAAAGGATGTGATATGCACTAGTGAGAGACAATTCAAATCAAGACTTGGACTTTACCACACTCACTCTCAGAAGCAGCACATTTATTTAAAGTATACTTGTAAATTTCATTTAATTATTGAGTTGAATCCATAGCCATTTAAATTATCGTTTAACACTTTTCTAGCTAAGTGATTTTATTAACAACATGCCCGGATTTCCTAAGTTAGCAACGCTCTGCTCCCAATCATTAATTACTGCTTTAAAGCATGAAATATCACTAAGAAAGAACTTAGTTCAGTAAACTTATGTTATTATACTAATTACCACCTAGTATAGCATTACCTATATTATCTATGATTACTTACCACCACCCATAATCCGTCCATAATCTTCTCATAAAAACTCGCATTAATTACCAACACTACGTCCATTGTGCGCCATACAATTTAAAAATAAAACGTTCCTTTTTCTACAGCAACGTACGAGTCGAGGAGATAACAAAAGCGCGATATTACAAACTAGGTACACTAAACATAAAGCCATAAAAACTTAAAATTACACTTGGCCTATTGTTGCTGTCTCAGGGAAGAGTTATAAAGCTGCGTGTTCATTTGCTTTGCTAAAAATCTTATTTTTGTAACTTATATAGTTTATTTTGATATTTAAAGTATTATTGTAATACTCACTGTTAGTATTCATTATGTAAACTGAAAAAATCAACAGAATAGTAATTAAAATTTTAATACCAACCATCTTCACTTTACATGAGCGCACTATTTCGTGTCACCTTTATTAAAGAGGCATTCTTTTTACTTCTTTCTAAAAAACGAGGCAAATAACAACAGTAAGTAACGAAATTACGTTTTCATCTACTAAACTACTAGGTATACGTTTTCATCTCCAATAACAAGACACCATTTGCTAAACTACGTAGTTGACCTGTATTTAAAACAACAGTTTGGCAACATGTAACTATCGTATCTATTCGGAACATTGTGTGCAAGTGAATGCGAGGCTTTAGTGCCACAGACTATATTCACCCTACGTGACGTAGACATGTGAGGTGCTTTCTTGTAAAACGTGGCTGGAAAATTTAAAAGTAAAACGTAGGTAGGCGGGAAAGTGTTGACGTATGTTTCATTAGAGGTAAGGTGTTTTATGTGGACGAATGTGGTACTTTTTTAAGGATAGTATGGTTTTTATGATTTTAAGATGGTCTCAGATAGGCATTTACTCTGCCAGCATAAAAAATTGATTGATTATTTAAAAGGGACGTAGGTAGTGTATTTTTATCATATTGATTTATTTAAGCTATTTTATTAATATTTTACAAATTCATTGTATGAACTATCAATACAATTAGTTCAATACCCAATCATGACTTAAAACAAGTAGTTCAGAATATAGGACAAAGACAGTATATTAAATTATTTACCTATATAAATAAGATTTACATAAAACGTACCTACAATTATTGTAACTAACAGCCTAAGCGCCCTTAATAACATTACGAAGTAAACAAAACATAAGGCGGATAAGTTCCTTCACAAACCACTATCTCGTTGCACATACGGCAATAACTGGCTTCTCCCATTACAAAACCCACAGCCTACTTAGTTAACATTTGTATTCATATCGCCCTATATTTACATTACATCCCAGTAATACTGAAAAGGTACTGCTTAGACGCACCTTTTAGGACGGCTTCAAATGGCAGTTGAAAACATCAGCAAATTTTGAAGATTACCCAATTATGTTTCAAGAATTAGCAAACTTCAGGAGTACCGATTAAACTTCTTTTTACTGACAAAACACCTTTTTATGGCCTACAAATTAAGACGGATACAAATCCCTTTTAGACCCTTTTTAACAAAAGAGAATACTTTAAATTGAATTATTCAGGTCCTTGAAATAAGTTCGAGAATCCTTAAAACAAATAATAGCTACCTATAGCTGAAATACCATCTTATTTTCTTGATCAGTTAAAATATGTTTTCATTACACATTCTCTAAATATATTTCTGTACGACAATATGCGGGGCAGAATTTTTCAAACGATAAACATATATGCAAAAATATTACTTTAAAATATCCTATAGTGATATTATATTGTAAAGGGCTCGTATCGATCTGTGTGGTAGACCCGAAGCATATGAATCTTGCATCAAGAATTTAATATTAGAGATAAGCTACTAGAAATATTCATATAAGGAATGTAATAAGAGAAAATAACTTACTCGAACTTCTCAGCGTAATAGATATTTGTGAAGCAAAAACTATTTTACGTATCCTATCAAAATCTTGTTTAAACTCTTTAAATAAATAAGATAAGAATGGTATTTTACATTGCATTATTGAAGATTGTAATAACTAGATTGAATAAATTTTTAATACTAGTATTTTACCTCTTAAATATTTTTGAAACATAATTTCGCTAATTAGTAATTTGAAATTTTAAAGAATGTTCTATTAAAAAATAATAACTTGAATGGTACAAAACCTTTTAAAACAAAGCAGTAACCACAATAGTTTATTAAAACAGAACCGCTGACATACTTTTTAAGATAATATTCTGCAAAGCTCTTAGTATTTTCATAAAAAGTTTCTGTTGCAAAGACTGAATATATAATAAGACTCTTTCAGCGATTTCAAATAAAAATAGGTTCATTTGGTTTTATTTCTATATGCATTTGCATTTACTATACTTCTTCATGGAGCTCTTTTAAATAGATATTCTCTGCAGAAATATATTCGAGGTCAACTAAAATTATTGTTAGTGATAAAAATAAAAAAGCGTGGAAATAATAAAGTAAATACCTATAACAGTAAACATAAAACACATTGAATTAAAGGATAAAAGATCTAATGTTCGCTACTATATTTCTATTCCTATTATGAAAAGTAATAAATAATTCTTCCTAAATGAAACAAAATAGTCTTGTCTGAGGCAATCGATTTTCGAAGATAAAAGTATCGTCGTTCGTGTAATAGGAGATTGTGATAATGCTATTATCAATGTACGAGAAACAATGTTAGAAAAGCAATTTCGGCTTCCCATATTGCCTATTAACCGATGTTGGCAGTAACTTTTTCATGAATCTCCTTACAATATAGTTCTGAAACTTTATTAAAATACTCTTAAAGATGTCTCATAATTTCTATCATATTTCATATTAGATAGGGATGTAATTTCTGAACGATGTTTCATAATTAAAAATGTGAATAAAAATGAAGAGATATAATTTTCTTGAATATTCTGTAACATTATTAAAATAAGTTTTCTACGATATAGAGAGAGATTAATTAACTTTTTATTACGAGTAACTATGCATAAGAAACTAATTACGTAGCTTTTATATTAAATTATAAGTAGAATATTATTTTTAATGTAATTTAAATACCTAATTGTTTCCTACAAATGATCTTGAAATTATTAAATAATGTATAATATTTTTTTTTCCAAATTGACAAACTATATGTATAAGCTTTAATTTACTATTTCAAATAAGCTGTAATTTCCTGTGATTAAAGGTACAGTACACCATATTGTGTTAAATTAATCTATATAAAATGTCATCTTTATCCTTTGTTAGAAATGCTTAATTCAATAAAACAAAAATAAAATAAATATTTTAAAATGCATAGGAATATTTTAACGAAAACTAGTACGAACAATATATTAAGCAATACGTTGCCATCGTTAAAATGAAATTGGTAGTATATCGTACGTGCCATCCTGAAAATTTTCGCAACTCAATCCTCTCCTGCAAAAATACGGCAAGTTAGCAAATCGTCAGCACACCTGCGCGTGAATAACGTTCACCATTTTCATGTAATATGTTTAATAAATCTTAGAAAAGTAGAGAATATATTCATATTTTCATTGTTATTGATAGCTGGAAATCGCTTCCAATTCCCCAGTCGCGGGTCTCATACATTATTGAAACATGTTGACGCAAATTATTATGCAGCTGCGATACGAATGGACAATTAAAATTGTGATTTTTGCAATCAATGTCATTAAACAACACTATTCGTAATTATTATCATTATGAATTCGATTTTTTTTCACAGGTATACTATGATCTAGTGTATATTTTTTTGATAAATTGACTTGAGTTTCATCTCCTAACAAGGAATACACAATTTTCTAACGCAACTAAATTTGTCACGCATTCTGAACGCACTATTCCGATGCAAACACGCTAAAAAGCCTTATTCAACATTAATCAAAAGATATCACACTTTTTACTGCGGTAGGGCGGTTTTGAATAGCACCCCTTTCAAATATTGGTTTTTGTCCGCGAGTCTAACGTCCAGTAAGAGCAAAGCCATGTTTTTCCATTTACAACCGCACGCACGTTCGCGATATCTTGCGAAATGCAGCTTTACTATACGCTTTATAGTACGTCATTAAAGCCTGAATATAAAGTGAGGGAATGACAAAACAGGAATTAATTTCTGATATGTCGCACGGTACGATGCACACCACAATGCACACCCTCGATGGACTTACTGCGCTTGAGAATGTCGAGCTTTTGAAGTGGGTAATTGATTTATTAGCTGATGTCATTGTCTCTTGAGTTTAGATTAAATTTTTCTATATTTTATTACCATTGGTAATAATTTTATTTATAGGGCACCAGCCAGTATCATTGATAAACTGGAATGGTTATAGTCCATTGAAAAGTTACATTTGGGGTTGCATTTTTTAGAGGACGCAATTTTGTTTTTTTGTAGTGTAGGGGGGGTCAGTGTGAAGCTATCACCAAGTTTGTGGGGTCGCCACCCTTGTCCCACGGCCGCCATCTTGAAAATAGCGGTTGAAATGGTTTTTACGATATATCTCTTAAACTATTTATTTGATAAAAAAAATTTGGTAACATTATTTGTTGCAAATTAAATTCTCTACAACTTTGGTCCAGTAACATTTTGTCGTAGGACTATAAATAAAAAAGTTATAAGCGAGAATGTTCAGAAATTAGAGATCTTTATGTTTTTCAATAAAACTTTTTTTTATAAGTTTACGAAGAAATGATTTCAGACCATTTTTGTAGATTGTTTTTCAAGGAACAACTTTTATATACAACATTTTTTCATTAAGTAAATAGCTAAGGTTTTACAGCGCTCCAAAGTGAGTACTAATTTTCAGTACTCTGAACTATACAGTATACTTATATTATGTGTGTACTAATAATAATTTGTCATCAGTAATTGTTTTTTTTGTTATTATAATATTTTTAATAATTAATTTTGCAATATTATTAATAATTAATCATTGAATCTTTTCCACACCACCCAGGAGGTAGAGTCTGGAAGCGCGTTTTTTTTTACGTCGAAAAGCAGGGCTGAAATGTTCTGCAGTGTGCTTCTATTGTTCTGGAGTATGGGAAAAGAGCCAATAGCCAATATACATATGTACAGTTAAGAGTACTGAAAAATAGTACTCACTTCAGAGCGCTGTAAAACCTTAGATAATGACGTAATGAAAAAAATTTGTTCATAAAAGTTGTTCCTCGAAAAACAATCTACACAAATGGTCTGATATCATTTCTTCGTAAAAGGATAAAAAAAGTTTTATTGAAAAATATAAATAGGTCTAATTTCTGAACATTTTCGCTTATAACTTTTTTATTTATAGTTTTACGACGAAAAGTTACTGCACTGAAGTTGTAGAGAATTTAATTTGCAGCAAATAATGTTAACGATATTTTTTTATCAGATAAATAGTTTAAGAGATATATCGTATAAACCATTTCAACCGCTATTTTCAAGATGGCGGCCGTGGGACAAGGGTGGCAACCCCACAAATTTGGTTTTAGCTTCACACTGACTCCCCCTGCATATCAAAAAAACAAAATTGCGTCCTCTAAAAAACGCAAGGTTAGGCCTAAAAAATGTAACATTTCAATGGACTATTAACGCATAAACAAATAAAGGTATTTATAATAAACTGAAAATTAATCCTACTAATATTTAAAACGTAATAGTTTGTATGGATGTGTGTTATTTTTTGACGTGACAACGTCTTATAATTCGATAGAGCCGGCTGCACACACGAAAAAAATGACTCATGCGGCGTTACCTCGCTCTGAGGCGTTCCATGTAAGGCTTGAAGTGCAAGCGAGAGCGCGGAACGAGCGACAAAGAAGCACAATCGGACGTTGTCACGTTCAACTATCGTCAGTAAACCGACTTTACAGACAACCAATTTTTTTTCCGCAATAATAGCTGATCGTATGCAATTTGATACAGATATAGAAACAGGACACAACAAATAGCGCTCAATCCGAGAACCATTCGATTCACTCGCAGTAGTATAATTCGTTTCTCAGAACATTCTTTTTTCAGAAAATTACTTTTAATCTAGCTTAACACTATAAACGACTTTAATACGTTATATCAAATCAAAAGATGCCCATTGAAAAGTATCAAAAGTACGACTAACTAGTAAGCCGTGTGTCTCAATTGACTTGTGCGATAACAGCGCCCTCCCGCATAACGCAAGGAAATTCGCTCAATTATGTCGCCCCGACTGTGGCTTTTTGGGCTATTTATCAATCAATCTTCGATCATTGATAACCAAGCACTTAAAGGTGTGGTAAATTAATGTATGTAATTATAATTAATACGTCCTTACCCTCTTTGACGATGTCTATAACGGAAGTGTACTGTAATGTAGCGAATTAATATTATGGTTCTATTAGAAAATACGTAGTGAAGTCTTAATATAATATAACTTATGAATAAAATAATATTTTACATAGTCACAAATTAATTAACATGAAGTAGAATTGAAATTAAACAAACAATATAAAATTTCACTCGCAACGCAAAACCATTTTTCCCGTTACAAAAGCCCATAAAATTTTATTCATACATAAAATATGTATCAATGAATAACCAGAGTAACCTACATAATTCAATATCTTTTACGAGCACCTTTTAGCCAGAGCAATATATTATCTGGGAATTCCACAAGTGTGTAATCATATTCTGAGTACATAAGGTTTTTTCATATTACATTCACGCATATGCTAATAGAAAATCTCTTAGGAAATTGGCTAGTAACGTGCAATCTGTTACAGAAAATGTTCACATAAAATCATTAGGTAAACTCAAACTCAAACTCAAACATTTATTTATTCAATTAGACTTCTTCGAGAAGCACTTTTGAAACGTCAATACATATTTTTTACATTTGCCACCGATTCGGAAAGCAGTATCTATGGAGAAGAACCGGCAAGAAACTCCATAGTTGCTCTTTTAAATCATATCAGTATTACAATTTAATTTTACAAAATATGTAACTGTATATTATCATAATATGCCAGAGAACTGTCCTGTGGTTTTTACGCGACAACCCTCCATGGGTTTTTATCTTCCATATATTCCTTAATGCTGTAATAGGCTCTCTGAACTAATACGTTTTTTACATAATTTTTAAATTTAGCACTACTAAACTCTTTGATACTATGAGGAATTCTGTTGTAAAAAAGTATACCTTGGCCCATAAATGAATTTTTAACTTTAGCTAACCGGTAAAATGGCATTTCAATTTTATTTCTGTTCCTTGTGCCATAACAGTGTCTATCTCCTACTCTTGTGTGTAAGTCTGCGTTTTTGTGTACATATAAAATGTTATTAAATATATACTGTGATGGTACAGTGAGGATACCAGTATTCTTAAAGAGATCTCTTAGTGAGTCCCTAGCACGTAAATTATATATAGAGCGTATGGCTCTTTTCTGTTATATAAATATAGTTTCTATATCTGCAGCCCTGCCCCATAGCAGAATTCCATAGGACATAATGCTATGAAAGTAGCTAAAATAAACCAATCTAGCCGTGTCTTCATCGGTGAGATGCCTTATTCTTCGAACTGCATATGCAGCTGAACTAAGCTTAGCAGCGGTGGTGGCAACATGGGCCCCCCATTGTAGCTTCTCATCTAGTGTCAAACCAAGAAAAACAGTAGAATCCACAGGGTATAATACCTCCCCGTTTAAAATAATATCCCTATTATTGGTATCCCTGGTATTATCTCTCTTCTGTTTTACAGGATGTGAATTTGTGTTATCGAACAAGGAGTTTTATTTTATAGTAGTGTCGAATGTTTTGTGGACGCTTTGTTGAAAACATATTTTGTGATACCTATTTATAAGGATAAGTGGCAGGATAAAAACTTCAATATTTGTTACAATTGTTTATTAACATCGTAGAATTCCTAATCTAAAATATCATCTAGTTAATGTGTTCGTTACATTCACAGTACATTAGTCACAAATTAATTGCAACACTTCAATCATAGAAAAGTATACACTAAACAAATCCCGTCTCACCGTTCTCATTACATTTAAGCCTATACGTAAGTTATGAAATAGCAATTACTCGAGTTGTGGAACTATGCACTTAGGTATTTGGTTATGTCGGCACGTGACGGCCACGTGTCTGCAGAAGAACACGTCATTAGCCCGCTGTGTCCTCGGGGAGCGGCTATGAATTTTTTTATGTTAGAGTCTACAAGTAATAAGGTATGAGCGTGTTAAAGTTGGTACAAAATTTAGTCTAGGTTCTCTTAATATCAGATATTAATCAATTTGGACTGGAGCCATTTTGATACCTATTTGTTCATTGTAAAAATTGTAAGTATCGAAAGAGTGGTCACCACAGAGCGATATGCCTCGCGAAGCATTTTCCACGCGAAGTGGTTCGGTCGAGAAAAGCGTGTGCTGCCATTTTTCTCAGCATACAGACCGAGCTGTTTCGCGCAGCTATTACTTAGCGAAGCTGCTCGCCTAATGTATATTTTCTTCTTACTTACAGCGAATTTTTATTGTCATGATTACAACCAATACAAAAAATAGAAATAATACTGTCGGCTGTTTTACGAACTATGAAACTGTATACAATACACGTTTGCCATCATGATTTTAACAAATTCGTATAGTCTCGATATCTTATAACTTGCTATCCTGGTGAGGTGAGGGAACAACTCTTTTAGACCTGTACAATTTGTTGTGATGTTGGTAGACGCTGTTAGTAATTTAGTTGCGAAGGGGTTATAGGGGAAATATATTTTCCATTAATTTCCATAGCTTCGGCTGTGATTTTTCGAATCTTGTTTATGAGGAAAAATCTGGCATGCATATTAATATTTTAAAGTGTTTTTTGCAGCTATATCAAAAACTATGAAGTTGTCTGGTGGCTTGTTAATTTTAAAATTAGTAAATGCATTTTGCCTAAGTGCCTAAATTGATTCTGTAGTGGAATTCAAATATGTAAATATCATAAAAATTTTAATTTTGGTTTCGTTAGGCTTCATTAATTAACAGACTGATGAGCTTAGCTTTTGTAGAAATGGGGACATGAAAGGCTTATTGTCTATAATGTTAATGAAACTTAAATCCTTGTCTACCACACCAGGACTACTGCCATAGTAACCAATATAAATTTCGAAGAAAACGTTTTATATGGAATCACATCATTACCAACAATATGAACAAAAGTACCCAATGGTTTCATTAGTATGATAGTATAATAATAAATACGCTTTGACACGGAGGTTTCCTATCAATTAATTAATTTACTATGAAAACAAAATTATCCCGTTTAATGGATATTTGCGGTGTGTACTGTTGACGTAGCGGTTGCTATTAAACAAGCCATAACAATATAACAATATTTTATACATTTATTTCATAGATTTTCAAAATTTCTCGACGTGCAAACATTTACGATTACGTTGTTAAGTTTAATAGGGTTTTGCTCACGTAATTTTTGACTCCTATTAAAAATGTAAAGTTAAATAAATAAGGTTGTCCTTTTGTCTGTTTTACCCAACGGTTTTACCACTGTGTTTGTAAAATATGTACAAACTCGTTCTTGACAGTTGACGAAAACTGTTTTCTACACTAATATTATAAAGAGGAAAACTTTGTTTGTTTGTTTGTTTGATTGTAATGAATAGGCTCATAAACTACTGGACCGATTTTAAAAATTCTTTCACCATTCGAAAGCTACATTATCCACGAGTAATATAGGATAGGTTTTATCCCGGAAATTCCACGGGAACGGGAACTATGCGAGTTTTTCTTTGAAACCGCGGGCGGAGCCGCCGGCGGAAAGCTAGTATTTTATATTTTAATTATAATTATGTGTTCTTCAATTTATAATTAAAAACAATTATAATTTTAAGGACCTAATTGAGTTTTTTTAAAACGGATAACACATTTCAGATTTTATTCTTCACATATTAATTCCCATTTCCACATTATATTAACTGAATAATATCCCACATGATTAACATAAATAAATCATAATTATTAATTAACTCAATTAGCAAACTCTCAGCAGGAACCAAGGTAATGTATGTTTCCTGTAAACGTATAACTATTTTATATTATGTCCATTGATATATCTGCGACAAAAGCAATTCCTAGTGGAATCCAATCCATCTTGCCTACCGCTGATCTTGATTAATTATAGAAGATCGATGAGCACTTCAACTATCTTGGTTTTCGTGTTCAGGTGTCAAAGGTCACAAATTGCTGATATGCTGAAATGGTATTTATGTAGCTGTAAAGTGCAGCAAATTTCTTGAATTTCATTGGATTTGATAAACTTGAGAAGTTTGAAATTGCTTTTCAAAATAAATAAGTACAAAATTAGTAGGTATAATTATGACATTAATTATTCAATTTGGAATGATTTGTTATAGCAATGTAACATCTGCAAAAAAAATATACATTTTATTTTCTCCTCCTATCAGGTGAACAAAATTTGACATCTGGGTCACACCACTAGCATAACTTATAAGAATGAAACTATAAAAAGCTTCGACGTTATTGCATAGTAATTTATAGTCCTCATGTGGCTAAAAATAAGAGCACTTATGAAGTGACAACGGAAGGTTTTCCTGAATAATGGCTACTACCGGCGATATATTTCCGTTATCTTGCCGGCAACATGGCGACCGCGTTTCCGCTTGACCGTTATGGAGTGTTAATCGGCCATTTTGTCGAGCGGATGAAAAACTAGCCGTGCGGGTGCGTGCGGATTAGTTTGAGATCGTAATACTTGAAGTTTATTAAGTGGAATCTTGGCAAAGAAGTATGTGTCACACGTGTAAGTCAGAAGAAAATAACGAGTTGATTTCTTATGCAATAAGATTGATATGAGACATACTTGAAGTTCATTGATTGGAATCTTGGCAAATAACGTGTAAGTCCAAAAAAAATAATAGAAGATTTTTTGTTACTTGTGTTTCTGCTTGTAAGATAAAAACGAATAACTACCTTTATTCTTTGGACAATAAGATATTTTACATGCTACTCTTACGCTAGTTCCAAAATTAGTCTACATTCATAATTACAAATTAAGTGAAACTAACATACAAATCAATGCAAATAATCAAAACTATTCGATTAGAATATAATAAATATTATTTTTGATTGGAAATTATGTCAACAAAACATCATAATAATTGCTCGTTACAAATTCATTAACTGTAAACAAAGCGTTATTTAGGTTCCATTTTGTACGCAACACCCGTCCATTGTTTTAAAATGTTCACTTAAAAATAGCGAATACCTACTTCACATCGATGTTATAAGATGAGGATGAAAAACCCCTAAAGTACCGGTTATAGTTAGCAGACATCATTGTTTGCAGTTCCCTTGTCTAGCTGCTTTTGTTATTATTCTGCCTTGCCTTCAAACAAAAGAACATTGACGCAAAACAAAGTCTTAATTATAGTTTGCGAGCATTCTCCTTACAATATATTTTCTCGAAGATAAATGGGGGAATGTGTTTGTCGAAATATAGTTTGGGTTATTTTTAAACGTGGATTTCTCTTTCTTTCAGGACAAAATGGAAGATCATTTCCTTCACTTCAGGGGAGAAGGAAGACGGAACATCTTTAGTTTACTATCGTAGATCGACCTTAGTAACTTAGGCTTAGTATTACCGAATGCCAAATCTAACTTTTATACAATATTTTCAGAATAATTGTCTTAACAAGAAAATTACGTTTAAAAATATACTCGTAAGTGCTCGTAATGCACTCGGTGCATTCACAACGTGAGCCTTCTATGAAACAAAAGAAGCATGCAATAACTGCAAATAAAAATAGAAATAATGCAACCCAGTTAAATGGTTTATTAGAAATCAATCCCGCTGTTAAGTTCACCGCACTATAATTCAAAGCCTCGGTAATTCCAACGAGGACTACTTAAAGATTTTTTTTCCAACACAAAGACATTACGTGGCAACTTAATTTGTAGTTTTCTTTAACTGAGTTTTACAATGGACTGTCTATAATCGTAACTTGACAAAGCATTCGTTCTAAATAAAAATGGATAATGGTGGAAGAAAATAAACCATTTATGTTATATTCTATCGACAATATTTTGAATTCTGTATTATATAATGTCTAATTTAGATAAAGAAGACTTTTGGTTGGATATTTAAAAAACTACACAAATTAGCGATCTTAATTAATTATTTTCCGTAAGTAGTAAAAAATATAATATTATTTCCTATTTCATAATGTCTATGTGAAATTACGAAAAACCTTCAATTTATAACTCTGTAACAAGAATTGTTCATTGATAAAATTATTGGCCAATTATATGTGTTCAGTGCTGATTAATGAGAGTAGGCCAATTTATTCATAAATTCTACTATGGAGTTTAGATACGATAACATTTAAAAAGCGAATTAAATTTTTTAATAATTCACATTTGCAGAGTATGTATTGATGTTACATAAACTTAATATAAAATTCTTATCATAGTTGGGAATAGTAATTGAAATATCCTATTGGTAATTTTTACGACATTACGCATTAATAAATGTATTTGAACACATTTCTTGCTCGAATAGATAATAGCCAATTTTGAATGAAATTGCAAAGTAAATCTAAAGGCAAAACATAAATATCCGTGAACGCCGTTAAAATTCTTAGAACATCAACTTTAAGGAATGCTTCAACATAACGTTCATATGCATACGAAATCTTTTAAGTTGTACCTATGAAAGGGCTTAATTAAACCCGTCTTAATAAGGCTGGGGGCGGCACAATACGCTTCAAAAGTTATAAGACAATAAGAAGGAAGTAATTAAAACATTACCGTACAAAGTCAGCTGTTTTCGTCCGTTTATTACAAGAGCTCAACAAGTTTGGCTAAATTGCGAATATTAGACGGGAAATTTTACTTTTATTGGCTTACCTTGTTATATTTAGGTCTGAAATTTGTATTACGGACGATTCAGTATTATTATATGCCTGTATTTTGTATGTTGTGTTTAAAGTTGTTCGTCTTACTTAAAAATTTATCGTTATTTTTCGAATATAAAATGTGTAAAATATACGCGCTTTCTTACATTGACATTTATCTATTCTATAAACCATAGCGGTAACTATTTAAAAGAAACGACCATTCTTTACATGAGACTTTTCTCTCACGAACTAAAGACAACATTGAAACCATAATCGTATTACCGCGGAACAAATGTCTCTGACTTTTCATTTGAAGAAGTCTAAACGAAAACAAAGGAAACTTTTCTGCGGAATAATTTTATCAAATATAATTGAACGTTAAGGGTACAGTCTAGCTTGTCTCTCTGTTTGTCCACGTGTGAGTTCCCACAGGGTGGGATGTTATTCAGCGATATGTTAATTTTGTGCACACTCCTATTGTTTTCAACTCTAGCGTGATATTTTCATAATGATGTCGCTTTATATTCAACTAGCTTTCCGCCCGCGGCTTCGCCCGCGCAGTCAAAGAAAAACCCGCATAGTTCCCGTTCCCGTGGGATTTCCGGGATTGCGTCATTTTCCCGGGATAAAAAGTAGCCTATGTCCTTTCTCGGGTATTAAAATATCTCCATACCAAATTTCATTAAAATTGGTTCAGTAGTTTAGGCGTGATTGAGTAACAGACAGACAGACAGAGTTACTTTCGCATTTATAATATTAGTATGGATACAAAGTCATTATGGGATCATTAAAAATTTATTGCTATTTATATTCGGTATGTGTGAGCATTGTGTCAGTTTATGTAATGGAATATATAATTTGGTTACTTTAATTAGACGGGCCGTTTTTATCTAGATGTATTTTTATGATGTTAAGATTCAATTTATTAATTTCTTAGAGCTCTCTTGATGCTGAATTCGCGGTATAATGTAAGCTATCTTAAGAATCTATTTTTGAGCAGTTTTAATGTTTATACTTGAAACAAAAATAGAGATGTAATATTTTTAAATTATAATATTTTAATATATTATACTGAATAATTACTATTGCTTCGATATTATTACTTATTTATGTGATATTGTTAATGTAGAAATCAGCTTAAGGAAAATTAAGATACAAATTCCACTTTTCACAATTTTGTATTATTCGTCATAACATAGAGCTAAACTAAATAAGGTTATAATTAACAATTCTCCCAAAAACTAAAAATCAATTGATAAACTTAACATAATATTTAGGTATAAAAAAATCAAGTCTAGTTCAAACTGAACTTCTGTTTCGAGTCATGAAGTGGCGACTCGTAAAGTGCGCAGCAGACAGTGGCTTTTTGCAGAGACATTAAACCGCAGCTCCGAGAAGACTTACAAGTTCTGTACAACTTCTACTTTATGTCATTCAGCCTGCAATAATATTACTTTGCAAGGAATTCCCTTGTTAGTAGAGATATTAAATGCCGCAGTGAATTGAACATGGCTTGCGTTCGAGTTCACTGAAGTTGTGGGTAATATGGTAAATATTGGGTTATGCGATTTCTATCATTATTTATGATAATGAATTTAACATAAATATGTATTGACTTGCAGTTGGGAATTTTTATTTCACTACGTTCATTGAAAATCAAAGTCGCTTGTGCTTCAATTAAATTAACGTTGATTAGAGAATTTGTTTTTTATTCGAAATTAGAACCGATGAATTTCTATAAAGGTATTTAATATGACAAAAATGTGATGTTTACTGCAATCATAATAACCTAAAAATTTGAAATACTTTACTCATATTGTGCCATTAAATTACAACACATAATATTTAAGTTAAAAGCCAAATTGCCTTTAACTTTTTACACCACCTAAAATAATCAAAACAATTTTCCAAACAAAGCAAAGTTAAATTTTCTTTTATAGAACGTTAGCAATACACAGGTTACCTTCAAGAATATAGGCACAAGGGGCATCATGGGAGCGACTCATTTGCCGCAGACAGGAAAGAGGCGGGACCCACCTGTCATGACTGAGGACAATCTATTTACGATAACTGTCGATATATTCCTAAAATACACTTCTATCAACTATTTGTTTTTTCTAAGAAGTGTTTTCCATTGTTTGTGCTGATGTGAACTTTATGTTAAGTGTAGAAGATAAGTGATTTTCGGAATCAGGCATTATTCTTTTACGGCATTAGAAAAGCTGTTGGTAGAGCTCTGAAACATTTCTTTAATTTTTTAGATACAATATAATTATGTTAAGAAGTTTAATTAAAATAAAAGATACAGGGAAATTTTATGTGGAAATAGTTAGAAATATAAACATAGTTCCTACATCTTATAATTCTTTACATAATGAACATAATTTCTATCCATTTTTCTTGTATAATAAATTTACTAAATACAATGTATATGACATATTACAGTACATTCTGGAGGAATGAACCACAAATTCTTCTGGATTAACTGTAATTGTTCTATAGGTGTAGCAAAGTAATTATCTCATACAAATCTTTCGCTAAACGTTATTCTCCGGACACGCACGTTCGAGACCGCGGCGACACACTCGCAGGTTGCGTCTATTATTTATGGCCAGCACACCACCCTCGCAATTTCGATGCGGAACTTTCCCTTCCTTCCTTTTATTCCAATTTTGCAACGTTAAAAAAATATGACGATATTATTGAACCGGAGTTATGACGGCCCGAGACGCGGTCAAGCGCAAGGGGTGATCCTATTTTAAATAAACAGAAATCTTCCAGGAATCCGATCCGCGAATAAATTAAATTCACAGAGAGAAATGTTACAGATTTTTTAAGCGTATTCCACAAAGGAAAAAACAGAAACATTAAATCTCACGCATAAATTAAATTCTGAAACAGCCCGGCCCAAACAGCGATTGTATTTTTGAATAACTACAATGAAATTTAATATCAAATTTCTCTTCCTTTTGTGGAAGAGCAATTGCGAATTTAATAAGTATTGACGGCGAAAATGCTTGGAAAAAATTGTTATCTATCGTACTGATTCGTAATTAGATTTTAATATTTTCTTTGTTTGGTCTTTTATTATTGCGAATGCGATAATTTTTTTAATACAAAACTATATTTTTAAAAGTTTGGTTACGAGCTTTGCAGTTTGCCCTCAAGGTGTGAAATTTAAATATCATTCTGTGTGACTCACAACTCAATATTTAGTTCTAACGACAAAGCAAACAAAATATATTCACCGAGATAAAGATTGAGCGCTATGAAAGTTAAAATTGAAGCTGACCTGTTTGCAAACGTAGCGAGGCTGGATTTTTGTACGGGCCGCGCCAACCATCGCTTACATATTTATGAGTTTTGTTCCAGCCGAGCCGCGATCGCAGAAGTAAAGTCAAACATTAATGAAAGCTTAAATATTCCGTACGTGGGAATAAAGAAATGGATTTTTACATCATAATAAAGAGACCAGACTTTGAGATGAAAGGCATTTGAATGTAAATTGAATGAAAGACTGTGGCTTTTGAAACGGTATACTTTGGAGTTCTTGGAAATTAAACTCATCGGAATATATATGGGATATAGTTCGAATAGTAGACTGTTCGAATGATACCATCGATTGTTGGCGTTACTGTTATTGATACATTTTGATACATGCATTGAGGCATGATTTTCACCCTGCCATATGCACATACGGCGCCTAAGGGCTAAATTTAATAATATTGTTTTCATTTTCATTTACACATTCATTGGAGGTAAAAATGTACGATTTACAAGTGTGTTTATTATTTAGGTATCTTAAATCTTATTCATAATTGCTTTATAGACGAAGATATAATTATTCTCAATATGTTGTATTAATAACTAACAATTATACATTAAAAAAATCTCAAATATCACCAACTCAACCCTCAATTCACTACGTGAAATTTGCTAACATAAACAGCTTCCATGAGTCCACTGGACTCATATATTTTCTTAGCGTGGTTTTTTCAAATAAAACTATTTTTTTATTTTTTTTTATTATTATTTTTAAATGTTTATTAAGGCACTACAAAAAAATAACAAAACTGGATAAACTTCTGAAATACTCTTAAAAATAAAAAAAAACTTATTCTAACAGTCTTAAAAAACAGAGTTATTTTCAAAGCCCTACAATAACAACAAATATTTTTAACTAATAACTCTTTTTAATTTTATAAGACTTCTAAAGGAATACAAAACCGAAAATAAACAACAGAAATGTACGCTCCTATACAAAAAAAAAACGTGCAATGGGGTATTACCACCGATTACAGGCAACGACGGCATACCTTTTTTGAGCAACTCAAACATACAGGCTTCAGACATCTAGTGCATAAATGTGCAGTCTTTGTTCTCTTTTTGTAATTACATAGATAACAATACTTTCTTTCTGTCCTAGGTAACTTGTCTTCGGTTTCAGAGTGGCTCGCATCTTCAGGAATGTCTCTTTTCATGATATATGAAATCGAGCAGCGAAGTTGTCGTGGCAAACGTGTACTGTGCAGACGTGTCATCAAATTACATTTTACAAACCTACAACAACAACAAAAATTTAAATACATATTTTTATATCATTAATACGACAAATAAGCAACATTTAAGAATCGTAACAAATAAATAAAATATTACTTAATTCACTAGTATGAGTCCATGGGACTCACTCGACGTAATAACTTACCAATTACGCAGCGCAGGCGCACGTCCTCTCGCTACTGCGGTGCCCGCGTCACTGCAGGAAGGTACTGAGACGGTGGAGGAAATAAGTCACTAGGGGAAAAAATTATAATAGTTTGAAAGTTCGATGTGAGTCCAATGGACTCAGGTAGTGAATTAAGGGTTAATATTACATTATCATATTCAGTAACTCACATCTAACGAATCTAAAACCAAATATCGTCGAACTAAATATCTTCTTACACTCGCTAATAAAGCCAAATCCAGTGCTGATTAGTTATGATACATTGGGTGATTAAGTTGACCACAGCGGTTCGCGGGCACATAGGAAATACACTCACCGGATTTGTCGGCCATAACTCAAAGAGCTCGCATCCGGTGCCGATAGCCACCTTTGAATACCAACTTATAGCTTTTATGCCGTTTCAACTTGAACAGATTTATCGAATGAATTTCCTAAACGCCTTATGGAAGATAGTAGCAAATTTATTGAGCGGCGTAATTCGTGTTTTAGCAGGATAAATAATTATTAATTTTTTGATTAGAAAAGTGTTGGAATAATGTTATTTTTTATACATTCGCTTTGTCTTTTATGTACTGTATTCGTAAATTAATATTAAAATAAACACATTTGCCACAATAGTATTGAATTATAGATAAATTTATTAGTCGCATAAATTGAACAGTTTGATAAGCATAATATTTAAAGCATGCAATGAATTGCGTATTTCAATTAATGGAAATATATTTCAAACAAAGAATCACAATAATAATATTGTACATCGTATCTTTTCGAAATAAATGCATTTAATAAATTAAAATTAAATAGGGTAACACGTCTGTACAGTTTAAAAGCCCGTAAAACCACTTAATTTGCAAATGAGGAGCACTCCAAACACATTAACGCTATGCTGAAAAAGATAATCACATTATATTCCAGTGGCATTTTATTAAAATGTAAAATATCTCTCTCTTAGCACGTTTTACGACTGTGGAATTTCTTTTAATGTTTCGTTTAAACATTGTTCTAAATAATTAGCTACGTGCTTTCTGACTCTCGTTTCAATCTGAAGAGGAGCGGACTTCAGCCGTGCGCAACATCTTGCAGTAACAATTATTTATGATCCTTAAGATTTTTGACCCTCGAACTTTTTCCATTACGAAACTTTCCCAAATGGGCTGGAGAATCGGGGAACATGAATAAAGATTGACTAGTTTAAACTTCGTTAAAGAAATCGAATACACTTTTTATCAGTTTAAATAAAGGACACTTCTGACAGTTTTATTTTTTTTAAAGAATACACAAATTCAAAGTTTATTTTTATCCCTTTTACAATATTGACGGTGTAATTTTCACTGTTTGTAATACTTTTATTGCAGGTACATGCTCTTTAGTTTTGTGTAGGCGTAATTTCTTAACACTTTATATATTTTTACTAGATAACTTTACATTTCAAAATTGTACCATATAAATATAAAGTCGAAATCTCAATACTGGCCATCGATACATCAAAAAGAGCATGCCCACCGAAAGAAAACATGGTTCGTATATCAAACATCACTACGCTAGTTCAGTATAAGTAAAAAACTTCAGAGAACGGCAGCAGATGTTTCGCGGGAAAGCGTCGCCACCCTGCCATATAAATTATGGCTTGTCAAGCCCTTGTTCTGTCTGGAACCAACGAAGAGACTTTAACCGTAATAGCAGCCTATTAAGTCAGTGTAGATTGCGTTATAAATTATTTTAAGTTCATCAAGTAATAAACAAAGCGACGCGGACAGCGAATTAAACAAAGTATTGACGGATTAGATTTTCATTATTTACGAGATTGTCAGGGTAGGATAAGATTTTAATTGCTCAGAATTGCCATCAATAAAATATACTTTAATTTAATATTTTTACCAGACTTAGTCTAAATACTGGTATGTAACATAAAGATTTAACATCAAATAGTCAAATTAAATAGTTTCCATATCAAATTACCCTGCATTTGCACATACGTAGAAGTTCGAGTCAAATATGAAACTTAAGAGACAAGCTTGCTGGAAGTTCGTCTAATTGTCTAGAATAACACTCCAAATTGGGTTGGTTCATAGCCCGGGGATGTTTCAACTTGAAATAGTAGCTGATAAAACTAAGAAGACGTTCTGAACGAGGAAACGTTATGGACAATTTTTGGTAATTTTCCTACGTTTTATGTTAGAATGATTGCTTATTATTTGATAGTATTTGGTCGCATACGATGAAGGTTTAGGTATAATAATTATTTCATTTTAAAAAAAATATTTACATAATTTACAACGTACGTGGTAACTAATTGTCATCGTTAAACGACCGTTTATATGCATTATAAAAGTTTTTTTTCGATCTTTGTTGTGTCGGAGAAAACACGTGCCATTGAGATTTTTGTTAATTAACTTGTTGAGAACACTCTTTTTTAGTGTAAACTGGTAGTGATAACCAAATCTGTGATTGTCTCTATATATATATTGGGGTAAGCGTTTATTTACTAACTTTCCTCACCCATCATGAATCCTGATCCTCCCGACCCTGGTAAACCTCCTGACATTCAGGGTGAGGTGATGGAAGCGGAGCACATAAGTAATAAAAGACAACGGTCAGAGCCATCCGTTGCTGATACAGATATTATCCCGTCTAAAAGACAGGTAACAGTTAAGAACTACGCGATCGCATCCTCTCAAAGTTTATATGTGGATCCCATTTTATCTAATCCCATTACATATTCCGACAATGACAGTGGCCCTTTTATTGTTTATGTGTCCCGTACAGAGGCCGATCCTGCGGCGGGTTTAACTATTAGGCCAATTAAATTTGGATCTTTCTTATACAATAATCGTGTAGCTAACATAGCTAAAGATGGAGTTAAAGCTATTGGGCGTAATAAAATTTCTGTACAATTCAATACCGCTTGTGACGCAAATAATTTTATAAATTTCCCCCCTCTTAAAGATTCAAATTACCAAGCCTCCATTCCAACTTTTCACATCACTCGTATGGGCATTGTCAAAGGTGTCCCTACGGAGTGGTCTATGGAAGAATTTATCAGCCATGTGGATTTCCCAGGTGGAAGAGGCAAAATATTGAAAGCCAGACGGCTTAATAAAAAAATTAGAATAGATGGTGTTACTTCATGGTCACCATCTCAAACCGTTGTTTTGACCTTTCAGGGCCAAGTTCGTCCAGAAAGAATATACTGCCTTTACAACTCCATGCCAGTAGAAGTGTACCAATACCCCACAATTAAATGCTATAAATGCTGTCGGTTTGGACATGTACGCGACCAATGTCGCTCTAAGGAACGTTGTTTCAAATGCTCACAGGCCCATTTGGGCGACTCTTGTCCAACTTTAGAGTCTGATGCAACATGCCTCCACTGTACTGGTAAGCATTATGCCACTGATAGGAAAGCCCCGAACAAGCTAGGCAAAAGGCCATTAAGCAGTTAATGGCATCTGAAGAAATATCTTTTGAGGATGCTTCTAGAGTCATCCCGTCAACTCGTAGATCCTATGCTGAGAATATTCAGTTACAGAACCCTTTATCTATACATTCCCAAAGCCTCCCATCTTACCAATCTAATCCTCCTATCCAATCAACACCTAATGTTTCATACAGAAAAACAGTCACTAAGACTCCCCGTTCCCGAGCTCCTCTGGGTAAGTCTTATGATAAGGATGCACATCATTCTATCATTCGTGAACCTCCCTCCTCCCTTTCTAATGGTTGTGCTCTCCCTAATACAGGGTCTTCACTTCCCTTTGATGAACATCTACTTAATATGTGTTTATCTTTTATAGAGACTTTACTTTCTTATCCCCACCAGTTACCGCCCAACGTTGCCGAAAGATTATCCCGTTTCTCATCTATCCTCAATTATGGACCTAGTGTTTCTGCAATGGAACGCTCAGAGTATCCGTCCCAAGAAGCACGAGATTTTTGAATTAATAACCAATCATAAACCTTTGGTTCTTGCTATCTCAGAGACATGGTTAATGCCCGGTTCTCGGTTTAGGGTTCCAGGGTATTCCTGTCTTAGAGACGACAGAGCTGATGGTTATGCTGGCTGTGCTCTGCTCTTGAATAACAGTATTCCCTTTTCACAAATTCCACTTCCCCACCATGGCTGTAACTTTAATGCAGTTGCAGCTAGAGCTGCTAATATTTCAGTCTTATCCGTTTATGTTCCTCATCCCCATCCTAGTTTTATTCCAGAGCTTTCCTTAATCATCTCCTCTCTTCCTCCCCCTGTTATTATTATGGGTGACTTTAATGGCCACCATACTTCTTGGGGCTCGTACATTTGCGACTCCTTTGGATATCTTTTGGTTGACCTCTTTGAAGATCTGAATATGTGTATTATTAACGATTGCCTTCCTACCCGTAGAGTCTCCCCATTACAAAATCCTAATACTGTAGTGGACTTAACAATTTGCTCTTCTGTCTTAGCTCCTTCCTTTTCTTGTTCTACGCTTTCCTCTACTCATGGGAGCGATCATTTTCCAATCCTCATCTCCTGCTCACGCACAGTTCATGTTCCCACTAGAGCTTTCCCACCTTTGCTCAAATTTAAGTTAGGCAATGCCGACTGGGAGAAATTTGCCAACTCCCTTGATACCAAAATAAGTAATCTCCCAAATGCTTCACCTGAGAATTGTTTAGAATCTTATTCTCTTTTTGTTAACTGTCTCGAGACTACTGCAACCGAATCTTTCCCATTGAAAACTTATTCAACTCTGTCTGTTAAGAAGCTGTCTCCTCCCTGGTGGGACCATGAGTGTACTGCCATAGTTAAGGACCGTAAAGAAGCCGAGTTAAGATATGATTCTAGTATGTCTTATGAGAACTTTATTAATTATAAGAAAATTGCAGCACGCACTAAACGGGTGCTATCAAAAAAAAAGAAACAGGGTTGGATCCGTTTCTGTGAGAGCTTATCTCCAAAAACCCCGCCATCATTAATGTGGAATAGTATTCGCCGTTTCCGGGGAGCTCTATGTGATAAAAATAGAGTATCCAACAACTCAGACGTTTGGCTTGATGATTTCATTGACAAACTATCCCCTCCATTTGTCCCCTCTTCTGATCAGTTTCCTTGTCCTCCCCATAATTTAGTATACGACATACGACAGTATGGATTGCCCATTCACCTTGCAAGAACTTGTTACGGTTCTTGATGGCTTAAAAGACTCATCCCCTGGGGTTGATGGTATACCATATTCTTTTCTTTGCAAGTCAGGCGATCAAACAAAATCTTTTTTTCTAAATTTAATTAACATTTTCTTTTTACATGCCATTATTCCGGACTCTTGGAAATCCCAGCTTATTATTCCTATCCCCAAACCCGGCAAGGATCCCCTTAACCCCAATTCCTATAGACCAATCGCCCTGTCTTCTACCTTAGCCAAAATCACCGAACACCTTATTAAAAATCGTCTAGAATGGCTGGTCGAGAACAGAGGTCTCCTAGCTAGTTCCCAATTTGGCTTTAGGAAAGGTTTGAGTGTATTAGACAGTCTTAGTATTTTAACAACTGACATTCGTTCCTCTTTTCACAATAAACAGTATTTGGTCGGCGTATTTTTGGATGTAGTTTCAGCGTACGATAATGTTCTTCTTCCAGTGCTCAGACAGAAAATGTTACAGCTGAGTTTGCCTGAGAGGATGATACATTTCATCTTCAACTTATTAATGTTGAGGACGATACAAGTGCGCTGTTCTAAAGATACACCTACTAGACATGTATTTAAAGGCCTCCCCCAAGGTTCCGTTTTGAGTCCATTATTGTATTCTATATACACCTGGGATTTGGATAAAGCCATTCCATCATATTGTAGCGTTCTGCAGTATGCGGACGATATAGTATTGTATACTTCGTCAGAGAATATGGATGTGATTACCTTTCGACTTAACAGCGCCTTATCTTATTTGGAAAATTGGATGAACGATCATGGCTTGTCACTATCGCCCAGCAAAAGCAATGTAGTTGTGTTCACGAAAAAACGTTTGATCCCACAGCCGGTAATATTACTAGAAAACTCCTCAATCCCTGTAGTCAACAAGATTAAATTTCTAGGGGTGGTGCTTGACCAAAAGCTGAATGGTATGGCTCACACTAACTACATTTCTCAGAAGTGCGAAAAGGGTATTAATGTTTTACGCTCCCTAGCTGGTGTTTGGTGGGGATCACATCCATATTGTCAAAGACTAGTTTATAATGCTATAATCCGTAGCCATTTGGATTATGCGTCGTTCATCTTAGAACCTTGCAATAAAACATCCTTAATAAAATTGGACAGAATACAATACAAGTGTCTGCGACTCATTATAGGTGCCATGAAGTCTACCCCAGTCAATGCCCTTCAGGTAGAATGTGTAGACCCTCCTTTATATCTCCGCCGTCAATATCTGGCAGACAAGTATTTCTTTCGGCTTATACAATTATCCTCCCATCCCCTTCTTCCTAAAATTCGAAATCTACTTCAAATACTTACTCTAAATAACCTCCGTCGTCCATCTGATTTTCCTTGCCTACTTAAAAGTCTCATCAAATTTAACCGCCTTCCGGATCCAACATCCCAATTTAGTATCCATCCTTTATATTCAACTCCGTTTCATGCACTAGTTTTTAACCCCAACATTAATATGAGTTCTGGTATTCAAAAATATGCTCCAGATTCTAATGTTGCTTTTAACTGTCTGGTTTCTTCCTACTGGCGTGGTTATAATCTTTTTTTTACGGATGCCTCAAAAGTGTCAAAACATCTTGCTGTAGGGGTTGCTGTATGGCACCATAACTCTAACACTATTTTACAATTTAAATGTCCCCCTCTCTCTTCTGTTTTTACTGGTGAAGCCACAGCTATCTTGGAAGCTCTCAATTTTATCGACTCTCATAATCTCCAAAATTCAGTTATTTTTTCAGACTCCCTCAGCTGTCTTCAGACTATTACTTCTAACCCTTTCCGCTCAAAGTCTAAATTTCCCATCATCTTTCTAATAAAATCCGCACTTTACAACTGCTTCAGAAAAGGGCTTCAGATAGATTTAGTACATATTCCAAGCCATTCTGGTATTGTAGGCAATGAGAAAGCTGACGTTCTGGCTAAATCTGCCATTCAACATGGTACTCTGGAGCATTACTCTAATTATGCCCACGATCTCTCTTCTCTTTCTAAGGATCGCTTGGATCATACATGGAACAGTCAGTGGAAAAATTCAACCAAAGGGAAATTTTATAGAGATATCCAACCCTCAATTCCACGTAAGCCCTGGTTCTTCCGTTTCCCTAATATAGACAAGCCTACTGTTTCCACCATTTGCCGCCTCCGTTTAGGTCACAATACCACTCCTAATCATTTATTTAAAATTCATGTTCGTGACCATTCTCTCTGTGAGTGTGGTATAGACGAAGGAAGTTATGACCATTTATTCTTTGTTTTCCCTAAGCTCCGTATCTCACTTCTGGATATCCTTCCCCCAGATGTTCCCCTCCCTACTAATTTTAAGTGTTTACTTTGCCTTGTCCCTACCTCATTTGTGAATATCCTATCAAAATTTATCAATTTTAACAATCTAAAATTTTGAACTCCCTCTGACTACCTATACCTATTTTATGTTATGCTTTTGTGATGTGTTGTGTTGTCTATAACTAATATTTGTTCTTTGTCAGGTTATACAGCTCCATGTAAGAAGTCTTTGAGTAAATAAAAAGTAAATCATCTCAACCGTGATTTTTCCTCAGCACAGAGCACGCTTAACATGAGCATTAACTTAAACTGACCATCCGTTCAAAACTTGACATTGGCAGAATCCGTCCTCACTGGGATCGGGAGTTACCATTTGAAAAAAGAAGAAGAAGAAGAAGTGCATTATAAAAAAAAAGTTGACAAGCAAAAGGTAAGCAGGTAATTATTTATTTTTCGTTTAGAACGAAAGCTAACTTTGACCGTGCAGCTTTATCTTTTCATCGGAAAAAAGACTTTTAACAGTATTTGATGCCCTGACCGAAAGTAAAAATAGACATTTAATCATAATAAAATATAAATATTTGTCAATTCCAGTGTATCTATAACCCAAGTAAGAACAATGTACCAAAATTGTAAACTATTTGCGGTTCACTTTAGGTACTTAATTTAATAGTTTATCTTTAATTGCGCAATTTCCAAACCGCTTATACAGATAACTTAGGCACCTCTAATGCCTTATGGACCTAAGTAAAGTCATTTGCGGTCATTGACCTATGAATCAGGGAATGGTACTTTCTAGTGTAGCTTCAATAGATACGTTGTATGGAATTATCACCCAATTAACGGATATTGCTAATTACAAAGTGAATGATAACTGTGCACTGTAATTTGTATGTACAAGTGGTTGGTATTATGGTTGTTACAAGATGTTTAATACATATATGACTATAATATGTGGTTTTAAAATTTAGTTAAGCAAATGTTTGACCAATTTTTTATAACGTGTATTATGGCCATGGTTGAAAAACTTTTAAATTTACTGAATACATAAATGCATATAAATATTAAAGATATTAGTCAATTGGAACTGAACTGAAAAGTCTGGAAAATCAGTGAAAAAAAAAATAAACTTAAGACTTAAACGATAATATAATAAATTAAAGAGCTCTTCAACTAAACTGAATACTAATTATAATTTTATCATGACCTAGAATGTAATACGAATTTTAAGACTAATATAATTCACCGCAGGATCCAAAAGATTATTTTAAATTAAAAAGTTAGTCTCACGAGATTAGCTAGATGGATATTAAGCTCGCTACTCGCTACTTAGCGTAATTCAATTTGAAAGGCATGTTAAAAATAATAAGACAGCAGCTTAGCTCTAAACGTAGCTAGAACATTGTAAGGCTACGAAGGCTGCTATCTCTGGGGACTCGTAGCCCGCCAGCTACGACCCGTAGCGACGTAGTGACTACGGTAACGAAGATAGACTTGCAAATGAATAGAGCTTCCTGTTGTGTAAATTATTCTGATATTTTTACTGTTACAAATGTGTGCATTTAAAGGGTGATTTATTTAAATATTAGAGTTGTATTGTGTTTATAGCAAAGTAAAAAACACACAAAAACATCTACCACTACGACTAGGATAGATTTTGTAGAGCATGTTATTATTATTCACTTACTATTTCTCCAAATTTTTAAGTTTGATCTGTACATTTATTACGTAAAGTTCTATGAAAATTTATCACCATGAACTCTGTACTTTGCCGTGGTAGAGTACAGTCCGTTTTGTATAAAATCATAAATAAACATATTGGTACAAACACTCGAAGCTTTTACTAAACCGCACTCTTTCCTCCACCAGTAATTATTTGATTTATTGTTCTAGTGGTGTACATGAGTTGAGAAAGCACACTAACTGGCGACTCCTATGTTCTTTGCTCTATATCTGACGTACGTAATCAGTACCGTTCATCGCCCCACGCAACCGGTAGCTGGATTTCTCGAACCGTGAAATTTTATCAAGAGAATTAATCTCCTGAAACTTTCCCCTTTGGACATAGTATTCTTTTACTTTTTAATCAGAAGGAAATTGATTCCCGAGTTTTAATCTGTAGGCCTGTTAGTTGCAACTTTGTTTCCTGGAGTGATGGATACTACGCATAAGTTTACGAGACTTTGTGATGGTTTTCATAATTATTTAATAGCTTAATAGCTTTTTATTCTACAACGTTTTGCAAAGGAATCAGTTAGCTATTTTTACTACTGTTTGACTTGAAAAAGTATATATTGTAAGTAGATATCATGCGAAATTTAGAAAACAAAACTAAGTGGTAACTAAGTGGTATTTTAAATTGACGCATAAAAATTGTAACTAGCTCATTATTAAATATTTAAAGATCTCACGTTAAAGAAATTGTGTAATTAGGTCTCCGATTATGAAGAGCTGTTGCTGAAAAACATCAAAACAAAAAAAAAATATCTTAATAAGTACCTACCTCATTATTTTATACGAAGTTTAAAGTAAGTATATCTTAGCATTTAATTAAATTATAGAGACAAGAAATAAAATTTAATATGATTATATTGAAATAAACAGTATTTCCTACGGATTTATGTCCACAGCAGTAGAAAATAAGGGGAATCAATTTATTGCCGTCAAATTCTTCATTTATTTTGCTTTTCACATAAAGAACTTCACCTAAACGCTTCGAATAAGGAGCAAGTTATTAGGAGGATATTGCTACATGCAAAAGGCGTTGGTAAGGTGGTACCTTCCCCTTGTTATTTACGTTAAACCATAAACGTTCCCCTAAGTACCTGTCAGAGTGTTGATTGTGCCAAAACTTTGGATTAAGTATTTGTTTTAAATGTATATTAAAATACTTGAAGTCGGGCAAAGATAAATAATTGAAGAAGAGAAACGAGTTTTTAAATGACATAACTTGGTACTAACATTGGCTTTTCTAGCTCCCAAAATAATGCGATGATACAGTTAGTATGCTTCGTGAGATTTCTGTAGATTCTCATTTTGGTTCGGTGATTTTTTTAAATTTACGGTTGAAATACGTAAAGTGCATGCATAAAAAACATAGTGTACTTATTTTTAAGAGTAGTTATATGTTATTCATGGCAAATACTGAATGGAAAGAAATTGCAAATGCATATTTTAATTAGCTGCCAATATTAGTACATATTCGTTTCATTAAAAAACTGCTTTTGTGTTATTTAATCAATGTTCAGAACGTGCTTCGTTATTTCAAATTACTAGCGCTTAACCATAAGGTGAACAACCCGTTCGCGAACATAAAACGATCGCATTTGCTTTTTATTTCTATGAAAAAACCGTTATTGAATAATAGTTGAATGGAAAATATTGCATTATTTATTTTATTTACTCGATCTGAATAAATACAAATACATATTGTTTCTGTAAGCATGTTTAGGTCGGTCTGAATATTTTATGAATAGGTTACTATTATTGGGTGGGACTGGATTCTGTTTGAACGAAATCTTTTATTGATGTTTCCTTTTGCTGGAGATTTTGCGAAGAAATTACTGAAGCAATACTAAAATTTTGTTTGAAGTTTGAATAATGTAATTCTAAACAAATGTTTTTTTTTTTTAATGTCGTCTAATGTCTATTAAAAGTTATAATATTCTTGTTAATAACCACATTAATAACCAAGGTTATTTTATTAATTAATTTGTAATGTAATATTATATTGTCTTGTAATAAAATTATAACTTATTGAGAGTAGTAGTCCATATTCACACAAGGTGACGGGGATATAATACATCTATCAACAGCACTATTTATTCAGTACGTTCAAATTGAAACCAAACAAAAAAGATTCCACGCTTTCACCGCAAAAGAACAACAATGTAAAAAACTATTCCAAATACCACCAGCTATATCTTTGTCAGTTAACCCCGGACTCTGATCCCGGATCAGTCAGCGACTTATACAAAATTCATGACTATTTTATTCATTCACGACACTCGAGCGAACTTCACAATATTCCGGACAACCCATGATTCGATTAGTGGTAAGTTTTGCTTTATCTCGTTTTGTAACTTACACTTCGTTTCCTTTCATTCTGCCTTTTCGGTTTCGTTTAACTCAAATGTGATCTTAACAAAATTAGGTAGGTACTATATTTTGATGTGTCTAAGAGAAAATCACTTATTTTTGGATATTAATGTAATAAACATAAGAAATGAAAATGTTTAGTAATATCACATCCATATTAAACGTAATAATATTGGTGCCACGATTTGATACAGGAATATTCCGTGATTAAATACAAATACGTAAATATCAGCCGAGTTGTATACGTAATCAATTTTCCTTCGCCGTATTTTCTTTTCATCGAGCCTATTTTTCCGTCCGGAAAACGATCCTCGAATATCTGAAAATCCTCTGAGCGATGTCTAGAATTTTCATTACCAAAGGACGGATGAGACGCAGGATCGACAATCTTTTGGGGCGCGAGGATTATAAATGCAAGAACGAACGCTTTATTGCCAACTTATCAAGAAATATTTTGAACAGAATGTTCAATTACTTCGGCATGTAAAGGCAATGTCTGTTAGCTTAAGAATTCTCGTCGCTACAATTACACGCCTTATCCATTTCAAATACAATTTCATAAATTTCGAATAAAAGCCGAGACAAGATACGAATTTGTGTCCCGAACTCCAAAGTAATATACATTTCATTTGGCGGACGTCACGTTAATTCATTCATTCCCTAATTCGCAAGTGCTTACAAACTTTGCGAGAGATAAAGTCATACGAAATTACTCCCGTCGGGATTTTGTGAAAAATTTTCATTAATTAGCACCCTTTTTGCATCAGACAAACGGTCTTTGACGTAACTATTTATTTGCACCTCGAAAAGGCAACTCCATTAGCGAAATGAGAATCGGGGAATGAATAGAGGTCATTCAAGAGACGTCGTGTGTCACAGAGGTAAAAGGAGCTGTGTGAGCGACCGGCATCGAGACATATTTTCAAAAGTAAGAGGGAAGCTGAGGAGTAATTGGGTTCCGTTTTATGCTTGATAAAGTTTCTTATAGAGTTTGTGAAATTTATAATATAAGTAAACATATTACTTGTTTATTCGTCGTTATATTTTGATTTTCAATAGAATTAGAATCATCGTAAAATTATTAACCTGACAATAGGCTATTTTTATGTTATTAGCCGGAGTGCTAGGCCGGAAGTTGGACCGTTTTACTTAACCATTCACTATTAGAATCCAATTCATTTATCGTATTCCACTTTAGACATAAAAAGCATCTAAAATTAATAGAACAGATTCTAATAAGCGATTTGTCTTACTTCCTATAAGACATACCTACGTAAAATAATAAGAAGTAGGTATTATACTATTAACTTTATTTACTTTAAACGTTTGTGGATTGTATTATACTTCCTTTTGTACTTAGCATCCAAACAGATATATATTATACTGTACATTGTAATATTTAATGGTGTGGTACAATAAATGATTAAATAAATAAATAAATATTATTAACATATTTTATGGGATGCCTTGCTGTGTATGATAGAAAATTAACTAATGCCTATGATGCCGATTAGGATTCTGACCATGTAATATTATTTCATAAGCTATTATATAATATCTAATGTTATCTAAGTAAATCGAATTAACACTACACATTGCGTGTTTATACAACCTATAGTGTAAAACGAGTAACAGCGTTCTAGTTTATAAAATCGATACAAAAACACAATTGTTATAACCATTAGGTACAGTACAAGAGTACAGCTGATGTACGATAACGAATGCAATTTTCCGTCTTCATGAACTGATCTCACTGAACTTTGGCCTTACTATTCTAGAACTAGAACAAGATTATAATATGACCTAGATTCTGAAAATAACATGCTATTGTATATTTTTAAGGATTGCTTCTATGCATGCAATAGTTTAATGTATTCTAATACTTTCTAACTCGGCTTTTGAGATAGCGTTTTAAAAATAGGTACTATACAATATGTGTATTTATTATACATAGCACACCAAAATAATCATTTTATTCTTAGTTCAGTAATGCCAAATAGCAGTAAACTAATTTGCATTAATTTATACATTATTACGTTCTCCAATGAACTAAACAAATGCATTACATAATGATGTTATATAGCTAGTGAAAATAATTCTGACTTAAAAACTACCACTACTAGCTAAATTTGCTAGCACATTAATTCAAAATAATGAGCTCAGGATATAATTATTGAATTCTATAAATCGATGCATTATAGTCCCTTCATTATACCCGATATGTGGGTGGATTGAGGTGCCACTACTTGACAATAGAATTAATACCCCCGGGATCAGTATTTAGTGCAGATAAGCCCCTTTTATAGAAAAATGAACAATAGTACTTTTATGTAAATTAAACGAAGGGAGACTAATGTACACATTATCCTAGATAAGCACAAAAGATTTAGAACCGAAAAGTTGTATATTAAACCCGACCAAATGTTCCAATCAACATTTCTTGCACAGTTCAATTTATTTCTCCAATTTTATTCAAATAGATTCGCATCTCATTACACGTAGGCAATTCCAAATTTCAGCACGCATGTATGAAGAAAATCGTAAAAATCTGGCATGATATAAAAACACGGTTACCCAAACACGTTTGAATAGTATATTTAGGTATTAGCCTCAAAATCGATGGGGCGTCGGAGTTCCCTGCTGAAACTTTCTAACGACATAACCGCGTGCAATTGATATGCCCCAGGAGTAGGCCCATTGTAAAGAAAGGAAAATCCCGATCCGAAAATCTTGTGAGAGTTAGGAGTCTCCAGGCTTGCATCAGTATTCGCCCCGCGTCCTCCCCGGGTGTCGGTTGCCTCCCCGTGCGGTAAACTCCTTCAGTAATTTGACTTTGTTATAACTCAGTTTTAGTTGTTTGTCGCTCTTGGCAGATTTATTAGTTTAATGAAATGTGCCAGCCAGTTTAGGCGCTTGTAATTATATGAACTTTTCAAACGATCCCAACTGCTTAACTCGTGAACAGACTTTTGAAGAGTTGAAATTGTCATGTGTGCGGTAATAAATCTGTATGACCTACATTTGTCCCCTCCTAACTAAACAATTGTTCATTGTGGGATTTGGCATTCTCCATAAACTCACAAAACTTCATAATCATTATAATCATAACGTCGACCCAGAAAAGACTTAAATAATTTAACCCAAACAAAACTAGTAGCGGTGATGTATTGGCAATTGGTTCTATTAAGCCTGAGTATTGTCGTGGCCAATTCTATTCAGTTTGAATAGCGTACACCGCGTTCATCAAATTGCATTGAACGGACGTTAGAGCACTCGTCGAGCGTGCCCAGTACTGAGGGTAAAAATTTGAATGGGATATAGAGAAATGAAAGGCCGTGACGCCCACAGCTCTTCAGAGGTACTTCCAGTGCTGGTCACAATAGCTCCGCATAGCTCGGCTCAATCTGATATTGAAATTGGAGCTGAACTAATAACGATATCCCTTCGGCGGTCAATTTATTCAGAATATCTTAGTACTCAGATTAAACGTCTTGAGATGTGAGATTTTATGACATTTAAATACTAAATTAAAAATATAACAACGTGTATTTTCAGGCACAAATTTTGTATAACTGAATAATTTTAAATAAAGGAAATGTTGATGTTTATTTTGTGTCATGTTTATTCAAACACTTTTATCTTTTTTTATATTTAATTTACATGAGAGCCTGCAGTTTTGTGCAAATAGTTCTGCTGACAGAATACAGCTAGTGTTCTGTTTTTGCAAAACGTTTTAGGCCACTACTAAAACGATTTTACATGAAGTGAGAAACGCAGCAAGCAAAACTTCCGAGACACAAACGTGACTCGACTTCTAAGATTTTATATTGACTTGCAAACTTTTGAAATCTTCGCGAAAGTATGACGTTTATAGATTTAGTCAAATTTCGATAGAATCTGTTGAGATATTCAATGCACAGTCACGAAGGGTCCATCCCCCGATCAAAGCCCTTGTTGTTCATTAATGATGGCATCCCTCATGTGACGATATAATGTAGGTTACTGTGCAAACAGCTTTCTAGGGTAGTCTTTGACAGCAAACTATCACGGCTGCGGTTAGAACGATCGGTGAAGACTTGTAATTATCGATGGAGCGTAATAGCAGTATAAATGCGAAAAAATTTGTGTTTTCGTAAAGAACGGTATAAGCTCATTTTGTTAAATTGTATAAGATAGGCACTACGTTAAAGTGAAATATAATATTCTAAATGTTTTATAATTACTTTCGCAAAATGATTGTTTGAAAAGTCTACCGTATACTGAATTGTTTCGGAATGATTTTACAAAATGTTTCAACGAGAGAACGTAGGTAGTTTAGTAGTTTTAGTTTTAAATGTTTTGTTAAATGTTTTTACGCTAACGCGACCTCGTTTTGCAAACAACTGAGAACAACTAGAATAAAACTATAATAATTATAATTTATGATAAGCAGTGTTCAAACAACTCAATGAATTATTTGAGGTTTATTTGCATATTTAATGCTTTAATGCGATATTCTAAGACGTAACAAAATTTATAACATTTGAAATAAAATCCAGCTTAATTGGGCATAAAATGTTTAAGGTTATGTTGACAAAGGATTGCCCTTCACCCTTTCTTAAACTGATCGTAAATTAAACGAACTTGTATACTCAGGACAGACGCATGTCGTGACCATTAGAAACCCCAATGCAATAGACGCATGCACAAATCATTGCGTACTAAAACGCATATTTTTGGCTTCGCAATCTCAATTTGCAGGAAAGTGCACTTTACGACTTTCGATTTATAGATCACTCTGGCTTGAAGTCGGAGTAGAACTGTGATTTTTGAAAATATACTTTATCGGAACCTAGAGAAGGCCTATTATGATGATGTATAAGAAAGGGATAGATAGCACGGTGACCTACATCTCTGGAGACAGACTAAGTAGCATTAGTCCGTATCCATTGGGAATAATATTTATAGGGTGCATTATGCATGTGACACTTTTATGTTTTCAGCATTGCGTTGATAGTGAAGTATTGTTGGAATATTCCTTTTCATTAAACGCTTGATAAAAGCATGATATAATTTATTTTACAATATACATATATAACATTATATCAATGTCAAATTTATTGCTGGAGATTTTATTTTGAAACTTTATCGAAGTTGGTATTTTATAGTAACTAGATGCTCTATTTTGAATTAAAATAATTATTTCTTGAAGGTTTACTCTATAAAGAACTTGAATGAATACTATATTCTAAGAATAACCTGAACTTTTTATAGGTATGATTATCAATTTTAAAGAACAATAGTTTAATCTAAATATAGCTAGATTTACGATGTAAAGACTCATTTATTCTGATCATCTTGAAATCCAATACCAAATGTTGATTTCAATTTAAATATTGATATATTTACAACTAAGTCAATATTTGACAAGAGACTTTTTAATAATTTAAATATTGTAATTTAATTCTTTTAATAATATAAATATTGTAATTTAATTTAGGTACCTACTGAGAACAAGTTTAATTTTCAGAATCAAACAAATTGAATATCTTAATAAATAAACTAGCTTACGTTCATTAATATAGTTACGTTCATGTTCTATTTTTTTAATAAATAAATTACCACTGAAAGATCAACTTAATTTCATTTCAAAATCGTATTATAAAATTATATTTACTTCGTTTAACAATACAAAGTGCTGAAGACAATTGTAACAGTTATTTTCTGGTAAATGAAACACGACAAGGGCGGTTTTGGCAGGCGACTAATTTGAATAAAATTACAAGAAATTTATTGTTTTATTATTGTCCCTTAGAACGGGGACAAAACGCAGCTGACTCTATTGTCTGCTAAATTACTATTTGGACAACACTACACCAGTATTTGCTTATGTAAATCGGCATTTTGTTTTGAAATGTGACGATGAGACATTAAGCGAGTAAGGCGTAGGTTTTGGTAAACAAAGAGTACATTAACATAAACAATTAAGTTCGCAGCTGAGCTAAAATAGTGTGTGTGGATTTTTGAAAGTTTCGGCTCAAAGGAGTATAATTACAACTTACTAGTCGAATTTTCCATAGGCAAGAAATGATAATCGGTTCACATGGTAATATTTATACCCTAAGCATCCAAATGTATATGTATAAATGCATAATATACTCAATTTGTACAAATTTTATAATATTTGGAATATAGGTAACTCTAGCACCAATTTATAGAATTTGAAACTAAAATCTGTGCCTTATTTTGGTGACTTTTAACAAAGGATGTTTGACTTGGGCTTATTATTAACTACTGCCAGAATTTACTGTTTGTACTTCAGCCAGGATTGATATAAATAATATCCATAAACCCGATCGTGGAATAATAAACGTAAAATAAAAAAAAAGTGATCAGCTCATTTTAATATAGAACATACAAAATATAATATAAATTGTCTGCAATATATTTAGACTCAGATTTAAGG
This sequence comes from Colias behrii, assembly GCA_029959065.1. Classification (NCBI taxonomy): domain Eukaryota; kingdom Metazoa; phylum Arthropoda; class Insecta; order Lepidoptera; family Pieridae; genus Colias; species Colias behrii. The sequence goes on along the minus strand of JARWMC010000005.1, from coordinate 4,802,395 downwards.
GCAGTTCATTGTTTGCAGAAAAAATATACAAACAAGCTGAGAGCAGACTGAAATGGAATCTACAATGCGTTTTAAACCCAGCTACGCATGCAAAGTTAACTCGATTATTACTAGTAAAAATCCCTTTAGCAAGCCATAAAAACAAGTGGCCGGTTGTTCGGTACAAAATTGGTGAAAATCAATAAATATTGCGTCCCCTCTAATGCAATGATGGATTGTGGCACTTATCTTTAAGCGACATCGTCCATTTTCGTAGTTGTTTTAAGTTCCTTTGTTAATGCACTAAGTACGCGTGTACCTACTATGAGTTAGAATTTAGATGGTAGATAGAGCTAAGGGTTCATTGTATGATAGATGCGATAATAATGTTGGTTTTGGTCTTGATTGTAAAAGAATATAAACACTGCATGTACCAGCCTATTTGCTTTCACAAATTCTCGTCCCGAAAATAATATTTTAATTAAAATCATTTAAGTATTTATTTATGAAATATATTACCTACCATAGTGTCTCATATTCAATAAATAAACATAACAAACTTCGACATAACTCGAAGCTTAATAATGCGATGTGTATTCTTATAGTTAATTAATTACAACACAAGTGACGTATATCCCTGATTACTATAAATGGGGATCTTATGAAAATTTCGTACTTTCGTGTCTAGATGTCAAAGCGAAGGGGGCTATTGTGACAGCCTTGCCTCATTAGAAGCCAGCGTTACGTATGACTGCACGTTTCTATTTATTAGAAACGTGCATGAAACACGCTATTGTCGCCCGTGAAATATTTTATAGCACTTTGATCCATGTTATATGGCATGCACGGTTGCATCAAGATGTTTTTATTGACCTTCAAACTCTTGAAAGATTGTTGGGCTTAAGAGACATCAATATAGGAGTACTCTTGAATGGTTAGCGTTTTAATATGCCAGCGAATTTTGAAATTTGAATATTTTCATGCTAAACGATTGGTATAATTTAGTTTACTATAATATTATGTGAATTTACGTTTGATATTTGATAGTTGTAGGTCTCTACATATTAATACAACTAACTATTAATCGATTGGAAATGATTTGTCTTATATTTATCTCGAATAATTATTTAAATGTCTACTCTTAATTAAATGTTATCTCAAGTCTTGAATTTTATCTGTTTATGTTTGTATCAAAGCTACAAAAATAGTACCTAAATAATTTTTTGTGAATTGTAATCAGTCCAGGTAATCAAACCACAGAAAGCTCCTCTCACGTGCCATATAGTTTGCGAAACATACATTATTGTTTATACAATATATTCAATAGGATCATAACTTTCATAGCACTAGCGATACCAGGATACCAGGATCCCATAGATAATCCCCAATCCGACCCTCCAATATTAACCCGTCCAAACTAACGACTTCACTATCGCTCACGACACACATGCGACTGACAGAACTGTTATTACATCATTAATAAAATTACAAAACTCCGAGCCCATGTGCCGACTGCCATTCTAACTTTACAGCCCATTCCGCTATCCAAAGGGTTGCATCGCCTTAATTAAATTTGGGCAATCATCGCTGTAGTTTATAAGGACGTTGGATGTAACAGTGACCCCGACGATTGAATGAATTATGCAGAATCACGTTTGTCTGTATACACGTGCTTATCGGTAATTAATTTACTTTTGCTAACCCTATGAGACCTATTCATTTCATTTGAAACTAGCTGTTGCCCGCGACTTCGTCCGCGATTAGGTCGTTTTTCGTCATTCGTCGTTTAAAAAAAATACGTGACACTTTATTTTTGAATGTTCTTAATTATTGTCTCTTATAAAATTTAACTACTTACATTAAAATTGAACACTCTGATAAGAAAATCTTAAAATCTGAAGAAAACATGAATGAATGTGATTTAAATTCTACATTACTTAGTATCAAAATATAATAATCTAAATTAAATGTAGATTAACAGTTTGAGCACACCATTATAGAATATGTACTTAAGTATTAAATTACGTTAGTTAACATAGTAACTTTACTAAAAACACGATGACTTTCTTTCGCGCTCGGTACCACAAACTAAGCATGTTTGTGGTAAGTGGCCCGCGTGACGCGTCACTTGACCCCCCGCGAGTTCCCCTCCGTTGCTATGCGAAAATACATTCGTTGCTCTATTTTAGGAAAAATTTGTAATACTGTGGCCTGGGCGTTATAACACGTCCAGGGAGTTCCTGAGTGCCGATATCACCATCTTGAGGAAAAGCTTCTAATGTCGATTTAAAACTGCATACATACGAATTAACCTGTTCTAAAATTGTGAAATGAGTTCATTTTTAAATTTGAGAAATATTGATTTCTTGTATTCCACTATTCGTTGTAGTCGAATACAAAATATAGGGTAAAAGGGGGATAGATGCCGCACCGGGATAGATGCCTCATTTTCAAAAAACCTCACTTCCCAGAGTCGTGACTACGAATTAATGATTTAAATAGGAGCTCCTATCACCCCGCACCTCGGGTACGCATGAGCTGTTGTTTGGTGAAGACGTGTTTCGCTAGTGCGTGTTGTAATATCCGCGGCGAACTTCACGAACACGTTAAAATTTAAAAAGGTTGATATTTGCCTTTGCATAACTTTATAAGCATTAATAAATTTCACTATATTTCTTATTATGTCTATACACTGGTTCATTAATTACAAATCTAAGCGAAAATAGTGGCTCTTTTGTTTTTATTTAATAAAAAAAATACTGGGGCAGCTATCCTTATCAAAAAGTATAGTTGCCCCTTTTTTTTCGAGGGATAGATGCCCTTAGGGGCCTCTAAGGGCATCTATCCCTCAATACATATTATGTATATGTTATTATCGATAATCACAGGTACCGTTTATATTTTTACCTGATTGCGCCAGAGGTTTTCTCTATGTTAACCGATTTTACTCGTTTAATTTGCTTTTTTTTGTTATGTATACTTACTTATTAATGATCTGCCCTTATACTGATTGTAGGAGAACCACGCCACGAAAATACAAAAGAAAAGAAGGAGTGCGAGCGCAAGTATATTCTTGGACAACAGAACAACTATGTTAACATGACATTTGCTGGTTTATCATATAAATTTTATTAGATTTCGCGTTTATAGAGTATGTAAGGCATCTATCCCACTCTGCAGGCATCTATCCTCAAAAAAGGTGTTCTACAAAAATGTTTATTACACATTATCTATAAATGATAGGATAAAAAATATATATAGTAATTCAAAACAGATAATTAACCTAGCTATATTCATACAAAGTGTTCGTATGAGATTCATGTTTTTAAAATTATGAGGCTATTTCAAAAAGTGGGGCATCTATCCCACTTTTACCCTATTTAAACAAACTTAGGTTGGCCTACAGGCAAAAGGGATCCTATCAAATGGTAAACTTGACCTTGTATCTTAAAAGTAAGCATGAACGGACCTTCTGATAATTATTGAGCACCAAAGGATCATTTGAAACGCGCTACTATAAGAGCGAATATTGTCTAATAACAGTTTACATTGCACAGTATGTTCCTCTAAAAGTAGTGATTTCAAAGGTTCCGGTGTATCTTCAAATGAAAGCCGACTCCTTACTACACTTTAAAGCATTACAAAAAGAACATACTACGCCTTTACAGAAGATGGTCTGTAATCAATTGTGAGGTTATAAGCAAACCCACTTTTATATTTGTCAGACCACACCACCGAATTCGTAGATTGTTTACCTCAAGTCATTAAGACTATGACGAAATCTGTCTGCAGTAAGACGGGCCTCTCGCTATTCGTCCGTTTCCAGAGACCGAATAGTTTCAATTCTTAATCTTTCATTAAACAAACTTATTAATCGTTCTTGTCTCATATAATTGTAATATTCGCGTCCCTACTCTAGTCATTGCTTATACTCATGTTCATCTTCAAGAGATCGAATAATATTATGATGCACCCTATCATTTGTCAAACGGTCTTCATATTGAGTAAAGTTTCAGATTCTCGAGATAAAATATGACTGTCGTGATCAGTAGTGAGACGTAATTCCCTCTCAGTGAGGGTTTCGGTCTCACGGGATAGTACAATATGCCGTTTGCGATCAGCTGTGAGACGTCATTCCCTCTCAGTGAAGGTTTCGGTCTCACGGGATAGTAGGGGAGACCGGGTTTGGTTGTCTCACGGGTTGGTTGTCACAGCGGTCTTAACACAAAACTGAACTATCGAATAAGTCTGTTGAACAGCGTGGCAAGAGCGATACAGTGACAACGCTGTCCCCACTTCGCGTCAGACCGCCCCGATCTGCCGTGAGGGCCTCACACGTGTTTATTGTTTTCGCACAGATTTTTTATGATATGAGGACCGAATATGCTCCTCATAACATCACTTTTTGTGAACGAAACGACAGCGCGGTTTAATTTAATGCCAACACCATTAGAAAAAAGGATTATTATTAATTGTGAAAAAATATCATGATTTACACTATTAACACTCTTTTAACATAAAATATAAGTCTGTGAGTGTGTAAAAATAAATCCAGCTAATTACACATCAAACTTATGTTTATAATTAGGTATACGACATGAAAATATATTAATTACCAAGCAATAATAATACAGATAAGCAGTGGTGGCTCAGTGGTGAGACCTCGGACTTCGAATCGATAAGTCCGGGGTTCGAGACCAGGCGAGCGCGCAGGAAATAAATTGATTTTTCAATTTATCTGCGCATGTTGTAACATCACCACTGCTCGAACGGTGAAGGAAAACATCGTGAGGAAACCGACATGTCGAAGAATTAAAAAGTTCGATGACATGTGTCATCCGCCAACACGCACTTGGCCAGCGTGGTGGATTATGGCCTGTACCCTCATAGGAGGCCCGTGTCCCAGCAGTGGGAACGTATATGGGCTGATGATGATGAATAATACAGATAAATACTGAACATAAGTAGGTATAATAGATATTAAGTAGTATTAGTTAAAATATACTTTGACTGTTAGTCAAAGTTTATTTTTACTAACAACATGTAAATGAAGAAGAAATAATAATTACCAACGAACTAACCTTTTCTATAATACTTAACACGGCACATTTTTCAAATTATCTTGCTCAACCCTGCTCAAAAATTTGAGGGTTTTGTTGGAACTTTAATATGTCAAAACTATGATATATCTAAACTACGATACAACTTGCTTGCGGAAATGCTCATTACAATTGTGAATCTAAAGAATAACTAACAACATACTATTCAATTTTATTGAGCTGATGAATATCTTTTGCCTGGAAGAAATCACCGTCGCCTAATAAATATACTGTGTTTTCTTATAAGACCGTTACATAATTTATTTTATCTACTTAAATAATGAAAATGATATTATATTTATAAAATATAAAACATATTATGTAAAATGATTAAAAATAAATAAATGAAGCAACTACGATTCAAAGAAAACATCTTTTTCAGTGTTAAAATGCTCTTAGCAATCCTGGATGATGAACTGTATCATGTACTCTGATCCCAGTACGGTCGGTACCTCGATAGCCATAACGATAAATATTATAATCAGATAACCGCAAAGTCAAAATAAAAACATTACTTGTACAGTTGTGAGTGCAAAATTTACGTTTCATTTGGAATAACATTTTTTTCGGTACTAAAACGTAGTCGTTTGATATGTGGTTGGCTGCCCCTCCTCTCCTTCCTGAAAAATATCCTCCAAAATTTCCCGAGATACCTACCTGATATGATTGAACCATTGGACGTTGGACATTAACTTCAGTCAAAAATTGACGAAGCGGATGATTACTAATTTCCACTTAATCCTCGCTGCTACTATCTTTACCATCAAATCATCAATTTTCAAGTGGTGTTGTAAAAATATCAGCAGAAATCGTCTTCCAAAGGCGATATAATTTTATAAGCATTGAATCTGTAAATAACAAAATCAAAACTTAACTGTAAATCTATAAAAAAAGCTACTTACAAATAAAATTTTATCAAAAACTACTGTTCCCAATGCACCTCAAAATAATAAAAGAATTCATCATTTTATTATTTCATTCTAAAAGTGTAATATAATACCTACCAACAAAAAACATGAATTGCTATCATTATAAAAAATAAATACCTATAAGCACAGACTAATAATAATATACTGCTATAAGTAACAACTTACTTTTTGTGGGAACGCATGATGGTGAAAATTCACAAAACACGAAGATTGCATTTGATATTTTTGGTTTTATGGCATTCAATTGCTTTATAAATATCACTACATAGTATAAAAAAAGTCGCTTTCTCTGTCCCTATGTCCCTTTGTATGCTTAAATCTTTAAAACTTCGCAACGGATTTTGATGCGGTTTTTTTAATAGATAGACTGATTTAAGAGGAAGGTTTTAGTATATAATTTATTAGGTTTTAGACAAAGCGGACGAACCCGCGGGCGGTAAGCTAGTAAATTTATAAAATACGAAGATTTTTAAAATTGTAACTAATGAACGCAATCAATATTAGATTAACTGTAGATAATGGTGTCTAGTTTTACTTAAAATAATAAACATCTACCCTCACTTTAAAAAAATGTAGTATATTTATTATTTACACGAAATATACCTTATAGGGAAGGGAAGATATGGGCTTAAGAGTTAAATAAATAACATAATTATATTTAAATTATTAATTTCCAACTGTGTATTCAGTAGTGTTAACATCTAAATTGATTTGATTTTTACGAAATCTCATAGATGGCGCTGTTACAAAATTAACATTATACAACTTACATTCTTTAAACTATGTTTCTCTTCCCAAGTTACTTAAATGGCATAATTTTTATAGTGTCAATCTAGATATTGTCAAACAACATTTATATATGCGTCATTTGATTATTAATTTCCAATAGTTAACGTGTGTTTGATTTTTCTAACACTTCATAGATGGCGCTGTTTCATATTTGTCTTTATACTGCTAAGATTCATTTAACTGTTTCTCTGCCCAAATTACGTAAATGACATAGTTTTTATTTTATAAAGCTAGATAATAGCATGGCTTACTCGAAACCAACATTTAAACATGAGTCTTTAGATTGTACGCTGTCGTAGTACACGGAATATGTAAGAAAAATAAAGGCTCACAGCTCCTCCCCCGAAGGTGATATCATGATAATATGTTTAAACTATCCTCACCCGACCTCTTAGGAATATTCATGCAAAATTTGAAGTAAATCTATGCAGTACTTTTCGAGATTAGCCCGGTCAAACATACAGACAAACAGACAAACAGACAAACAGACAAACAGACAAACAGACAAAAATTCTAAAAACTATATTTTTGGCTTCTATATCGATTATAGATCATGGATTATGTATTCTTTTAAAAAAATATTCAATGTACAGTTTTGACTTTCCTACGATTTTATTATATGTATAGATATAGATGTATGAGCAATATTTTCTTTTAATTTTCACTTTTAAAGAATGTAGTTTACAATATTTAATGTAAGATTTATAGGAACTTTTTACTTTTTTCGTAATTTATTATTCATAACCTATTTAATTATTGTTTTGTTTTATTCTTTAACTGTTTAGTTTAATTTTTCTAGCATTATACTTAATTGTAATTCAATCAAACAACAAGCTACATAAATACAGTATCTAGGAACGATTTACTAGAACGTTACATAATGAAACTGAAAGCAGTTTCAATTCGAATAATTTCAAAGCAAACAAGTACAGCAATTACGTTCAGCGAAGTGAACACTTAACAGTTTTAGCCGTGAATGCTATTAAAGAAGTAAAGTAACGATATGAAAGAGATCCGATGAGAGGCGAGCCTACAAGGGCACGATATTAAAAGGCTTAGAAGTGTTGGGGCCGAAAAGCCTCTGAACATCTCTGTAGCTCGCCCACTTAAGCACAGTATTAAGGGCACTTTGGGTTTAAGGACGGCCGTATATTATCCAGCCTTTTCCTACATGGAGAAGAATTTTATATTCGTTTTATGTTTTCCTAATTAGACACGGGCGTGTACAATTTTAAGTAGGTAATTAGCGGTTCTTATAAATGTAGAATGCTGTGCATTATGCGGATGGATTTATTTTGTAACGAAATTCTTGTTTTGTAACCTTTATACATTTTGTTTGAATTGAACGCTCTTTTTAAAAGCTGTATAAAATATACCGCAACATTGAAATTCAATTGCAGTTTTTGGAACCACAGTCGAATGTGAAAAATCACGTACCTAATAACAAAATAAACGTCAATTCAAATGAAGCCGTGCAAGCGTGAGCGTTCATGTTAAAATATTACACCCATTACCGAAATTGACCTGTAAAACTCGGCACCTTGATCGAAATCATATTTCACCGGAACAAAACTCCCCTCGATGACGCGGACACAACTTAATCAAGCAATTAATTCTAAATTGAATTATATCCCTCACCGGCCGTGAGTGGGTATGAGGAATGCTTTTAAAACCATTTTAATTCAAAACTTTATTAAGCCAGCAATACCTACGTGGATATATTTAAAATTCCCTACCTCATCTATTACTTTATAAACTTTAACAGCTCTATTATTAAATGTTTGCACTATATAATACTTAACGTATAATTACTACGGAAGAAATATTTCCGTTGGCAGGCACACCACCGAGACCGTTGATCAGTTAACTTTAAAGCTCATTAAAATTGATGGTTCATTCAGCTCGTGTAAAATTCCATACTGGCGGAAAATTAAAATGATACCCGAGGCGACCGCGGCCTCTCGCTTACCGCACGTTCGGCGGAGAGAAAACTTGTATTTCATGCGTTCAGTTCATGGCAAAAAGTTTAACGCACTCGTAGATACGCTCGCCATATCCCATTCTGTTTTAAAACCGGACTGAAATGAATTTTGTGCAAAAATTCCGCGCGTGATGTACGTATCGGACGTGAATGTTCGATTAATCCGACTGCAAAATCTCTGGTACACGTTAGGAAGACAAAGCAAATGGCACCGACATTCGGCATGTATATTCGTGTATGCTTTAATGCGGGATGAATACGCTGTTATCACACAGTCACAGACAAACCGGCCGGACCACAACCCGCTGCTAAATACCCGCCAATAACGTACTTACGATGGGTGTTAAGTCGAGATTTCGTGTATGAATTGCTGACTCGTAAATTGAAAATGTTGACAATACGAAAGGAAACTGCGTACGTTGATTTAATTTATTTATCCCTGACTATCCCGTGCATTCAATGCTGCTGAACTCAAAGTTCAATCCTTTGTTTATTTAATGAAAAAGGGAGTTAACATTTTGTAATGAATTTTTAACATGCAGGCGTACTAAAATGAAAACAAGAGGAATTTTAAAAATATCAATTGTATTTAAAACTATGTACCCACATTTAAAATGCACATTTTCGTGCTATTTTAAATATGCATTATATTTGAGGTTTAGTAAAGATTGAGGTAAAGTTTACTTCAAGAGGAGCTTTTGACTTATATGATTACCTACTACATAGTGCGGAGGATCAATGGGTTTATTTTCAGAGGAATAAAAGGATATTATTAAATAGGTTGCAATTTTACTAGAACATTTTGTGCTCAGATATGAATACTTATTTTAAGGAAGGTGAAATAAAAGAGAGAATAGTAATTAAATTATTTTATTAAAAAATAGGTTTTTATAGACAAATACAAAATTAAAATCCATTTAAGTCGACATTATTGTGTTGATCCTATTTCGTCATTATTTTATAAAATCAAATAGGCCTTTACAAAAAATTCACACAAAAATCGCACATAGTTTGGAATTACATATTATTATGTTCAATTTAAATAGTTTAAATACATAATAACTGTTATCAATCCAATCATACAAAAGAATCAATACATTTAAATAAGGTTTAATTTCAATTATTATGTATTTTAATACAAACGTTTTGAAATCTCAAATTCCACCAAAAACTGCATAATATTATATTCCAATGCGTACATAGATATTACATATTAGATTATAGTTCGCAATCATGGATTTTTCATACACAAAATCGTAAATAAATAAACACGAATTTGCTTTTTTGTGTTCCTGTAAATAAAAAACACTGCGTACCTACTGCATAAAAAATATCCAATAGCCAAGTGTATCGTATATTTCTATGAACATACACAAAAGTAAATGTTAGTTGAAATCCTTTTAGCTTTCGTATTTTATACACAATGGTATTTGAATAAAGTATTTGAACATGATATTTATTAAACGATTCGATGGTAAATGATGAACTTTGCTTACCAATTACATATTTGAAATACGTTAAAAACCATACCTTGAATTAAAAAAATCTAATTTACTTTCAAAAGTTTCATACAAATAATGAACTTATACGCTTGAATATATTTGAAGTGCTTTTTACACGATAAATAATGATGCTAATAGGCCATAGTCTGTGGTGTATAGAGTTCTATTTTAAAGTATATTTTACATGAAATAAATAAATTGATATAGCTACATTTATTCAATGTTTCATGAGAATAGGAACTAGAAGAATAATTTCTTAACACTGAGTCTGGAAAAGTCTATTCTCTATAAGAAAGCGACAGTTCTTGTTAATATTATTATTTGCTGTACAATAGAAAATCAATGAAATTATTCAAAGTGTCTAAATATTATTTATTGTTTTTTTAGTCAATAGCTACTATAAATACACGTTGAAAGTCAACTTTAAGCAGTTTATATTGAGGGAATGTGATGTTTTATTGTAATAAAATGCCTTACACGGTGCGTGTTTTTTGTTTAAATGTATAATTTTAACCGTACAACAGTTGTCTAATTGACTTTTTAAATATACATTAATGGCCATCAAATTTGAAGCTTTTCTAATCAAAATCAAGATAAGGATGATAAAATAATACATACTTGTTAATGATTAGCATTGGACTTTAGGATATCTTGATAATTTTTAATTAAACTGGTATCAGATTAATTAAAAATTATAACTGAAGGACAAAGAAATATGACAAACGCTTCGCCTTTATTTTTAAAATACTGATAACGTATTTTTAGTTTGGCATCATTTATCCAAAATATGATAAATGGAAACAATATTGAAATAGCATTGAGTATTCATAAAAATTATCTTCTTAATTAATAATACTTTTAAGTTTCTTCAAAGCCAGTACTCAAATGGCGTCTAATCAGACCTTTAATTGGATACAAACAAATACAAACATTTTAAAGAATACAATAATAGGTAGTTGCTTTTAAATTTTGATAGGCTTAGTCATTATAAGATAAATAATAAATCTCAAAGCCTATGTTATTAACACTTCATTATTTATTAATACCTAAATACATGATATGCAATACAAATCGTGCTATTTGTTTTTATAACAAGTGATTATAATATAACTCATATCACATTAACTTACGTAGATTTAAACATCTTTTTGTAAAAGCATCATTTGAATTTTTTTCACAACTCGAATGTTACTATGTTCTTATCCAGAAAATCTTATGGCACATTAAATAAAACTAAATCGAGTATCGCTAGCTATCAACAAAATATATTACGAAGTAATCTAATATCAAGTCAATTTGTGCTTTATCATAAAGTATACTTTAACATTTGAAACCCTAACTGCGCTAATACTTGTGTATAATTTCAAACTACCTTCACTTTTAGTCTAGTCACACTTTATTCGCTAGTAACAGCTACTATTTGTGAAAGGTCTGCCTTGTGGTCTGCCTCTATAGTATTCAATATTCATGTCTATATTTACACTAGTAATATTATGTTACCTCAAATTATTGCCAAGCGTTCAATTTTCCAGTGTCTAACGAAGTCCTAATCTAATGATATAAACGGTTACAAATTCGTTTATTGATATACAGACGGACACATAAATTTGATCAATCCCCATAATAGTCCAATAAACGTTGTTTTTTAATAATATTAATAATTAATTTATATTTACACTATTTACAAAATTATGTACACAGGATATACATAACAATAGACTAGTTAAAGTTCCATGAAATATAAATAATTGTATAAGATTTTTAGTAATATTAAATTAGTGCCACAAATTTTATAGTAGGCCAAAGAAACGCGTAATAACAGTCTTTAATACACATATCACTTCTGCACAATATGTCTGAAAACCGACGGAAAATCAAGAGTTCATATAAGCGTAAGGAAGAACCGTGTTAGCTTTTAACCGTGTTCACTTATAACATTGTTCGTCGTCGGTTACACGTCTGTTTGGCACAAGTCGCCGAAAACCGGCAAAGCGTGATACTACCGCGTCACTGAGTCCACTCGTGGGTGTGACGTCGGGGCAGAGTGAGTGGACGCGAGAGACGACTGCGTCACACCATTCAAAACATTCTGGGCATGCCTGAACGAAGTAAATCTTGATAGAGTCCTCGTCCCATCGTTGTCGAAATTAGGCCTTTCATATTGATGTTTAGGTCGCTGTTTCTGTGGCTGCATTGCCTGCAATTCATCGTAACCATTGTCTTCCGCATAATTCTCATCGTCGGATTCATCCTCGCCGAACGCTCTATACGTCGATTCTGATTCAGAATTCTTCCTTGAATTGATTCCGTACGTTCGACCAATCAAGGATTGCGTAACATCGATGTTTACGTTTTTATCGCTCTTTCGATCTTCAAGGCTCTGATTGTATCGTATTTGAGCCTTTTGTGTTTTTTCTAAGGCAGGTATGTCATAAAATTTAAGCACATTAGGATGCCCTTGGAAGTATTTTTCGCTGTATACGTTTCTGTTATAGTAACCTCCGTTACTAGCTGGATAAAGTTCTTCATCAGGAGTGTAGCGGGAATCGAAGTTATCGACATTCTTTCCACCCGGTGGAAACCAGCCCTGTTAAAATAAAATTTTACATTATAACGATATCCTAGTGAAGCCATTATGCAGAGTGAAATTATAATAGTTAAATTGAACTTACCAAAGAACTAACACATTGTCTTGTATTAGTTACAAGTGTCACGGAAGCATATGCGGCAGGAGATGTAGCAGTTTTGCTCGTATTCCATTCATTCCCATTAACTCTGGATGCTGTAACCTCTGCATACTCTGGCAGAGGATGAGCAACCTTATCGTATTCGGAGTTTGTCTTGTCTTTGCTTTGATTGGATTGATTAGTCGACATGCATATACCAGGCTGATTCTCCATCCACAATAATGACTCAGTTTTAGTTACTGTATTTTTATTGTAGCAGCTACTTAATGGATGAGACAATGAAACCGCTGCTTTTATATTCATTTGTGTCACCAAACTTGTTCCATTAGAATCTAAAACAAAAGTTATACTGTCATTAATCCATTATTTAAATATAATATCCATAAACGGTTATGATATTGCAGGAATTAAATTCCAAAAGCGTTTACGAATCATTTGAAAGGAAACAAAAACATTTACATTTGTTGGGTCTTTATTTCCGGATTTGTATCATTTCTTTGTGCCTAGAATGTGAATGCAAGTGAAAGAGATCCACTGCGCTAGTGAGAGGGCTCGTGCTACCTTTCAACTCGAAAGTAATCTAGCACCCTCCCGCCTCGCATGGCAAAGCCTCCATCAAACAAACGCTCGCACCCTTACCACCCCACGACACCCGAGGAATGTTTTTAATTTTGAAATTCTGATCCTAGGGAAAAAATGTAAGCACTCCGAGATAAGCCTTTGTTTCTGTATTATTTTTGCATCTTATACAATTTAAACACTCGAATTTTCAATACCAACCGTATATATTGGGAAGCGCAGATTTTTTCGCAAAAATGTTATTTTTACGAATGTAGATGATTCCAGCAACCATTATAACTTTGAAAAGCACGATAGCTCCAATTAAAAAATAAAACCATGACTCAAGTACAAAGTCTCCCGCAACAATAGATACTTCTCCGTTGTTAGGATATCTGCAACAGAATAAAAGTATTGTAGCTTTTGATAGACGAGAATACGCGAAAATACATTATTATTTTTACAGTTCCATCATACAGACGTATTTATAACATTAAAAATAATCATACCTTGACAAAGGATCTAATCCAATTGTTCTTGAATCAATATTGAGATATACTTTTTGGCTAAAAGGTCCCAATCCAACAATAGTTTCTGCTGCGATCTGCACCGAATAACTCACTCCTGACGTCAAATTTGTCATAATGAGACTGGTCGCTTGATGAACGGTGGTGTTAATTGCGATCATTGACTTATTCGCGGGTATGTCCAGCCAATTAACCACCACATTGTAACCGGTAATAACGCCGTTTTGTAAGTGGAATTCGGGAGGTTGCCATTTCAAGTGAACCGTAGTCATATTGACAATGAACATTTCTATATTTGTTGGAGGACCATCCGGCACTGAAAATAAAACGTGAAATGTAGGTATGATTTTTTTAAAACAACATAATAAATTAAAAAAAAAAAACATGTTAGTTAAATGAAATATACTTATAAAATAATGAAATAAATTTACCATCGTCCAATGTTTGAGCAACTTTTGAATTTGAGGGCTTTCCTTCAAATTTCTTATAGAATGGCACGAGAAAAAATTCGTACCGCATATATTTTCGTAACGACGTAATTTCGTAACCCGATACATCATTGGAATGTAAAATAGTTTTCATATCATATTCAGTCGTTGAATTATCTAAGGGTCTGTAGTATATGAATAACCCTTCCAAGTAAAAGAAATTTAGTACTGCCCACATAAGTTTTATTGTTGTAGCGTCTATAGCAGTTGCTTCTCTGAGTTCAACTATGCTATCAGTCATTATATTTTTTCTGTATTCTGTATTATTTGAATATGGACCATTATCCCATATGGATACATCTTCCCCTAATGTCACAGCATCTGAAATAGGACTCGGTCCAGACAAGCCGTGAGAATTTTCAGCTCTAACTATGAACATATATGTTACTCCAGGAATCAACGATCTAACTACGTAATGGGTTTGATATATTTTCTTAGCAACAACAACCCAGCCTCTTGAGTTTCTCGGTGTATTACTTCCTGATAGTGTCTCCCTAGAGAATACTTCAACTTGATATCCAAGAATGGAGGATGACCCAATTTTGTTATTTTGATTCCATGTTAAAATAACACTGTTGTTTGTTACATTATGTACGTGCGGTTTTGTAGGAGGACCTGGTAAAGCGGATACATCAGCTGCTCTAAAGAAATTAATATTTGGATTTTTGGGATTATCTACAGTCAAAACTCCACTCCAAACATATTTGCCATGTGGTGACGAGGCCACACATGTATAAGTTCCATTATCAGTCCTACCCAAATCTTTTATGACTAATGTACCATCACTAGAAATATATCTTCTATGATTTTGTATTAATGCTTCCCCTTCGAAATACCATGCAATGATTGGCTCAGGTGTATCTATAGCTTTACAGGGGAATTCGGCTTCGGACTTAAAAGGTAACGTTTGATTAGAGGGGCCATTTGTTATTATTGGCGGTGGCCGGTCGTCGTCTGACGTCACAGTTATTTTTCCTCTAACGAGCGAACTGCCCGCGAAGTTGACCGCTGAACAAACTATTGTATTACCGCTATCATTTTTATTTGTTCCGTTTATTGTTAGTGTTGTCACCCCGTCTATAACAGGCGATGCGTGATATTTATCCTTCGATGTGCCGGGAAATATTATTGTTCTATTTCCTTCCAAACTCCAAAAAAGAGTTGGTTCAGGTTTTCCGGTGGCGGTGCATGTAAATGTCACACTTGAACCGCTTTCAACAATAATTGAATTTGGTTTTAATGTAACAGATGGCGGATCTAAAAAAAAAAGGAAAATTAAACTTACATATTTCATAGAAAGAATTATAATATTGATGATTACATTCATTTTACTTTAATAATTTTCTTTTTTATTTAAGTAAGTCGTATGTATTCTTACAATGATTCATTCTAAACTTCAAAAATAATTCAATTTCCGCACAAAAAACACCCCTAACGATAATTATAAACGCAACGCGTAATCACAGCGAGTAAATAAGAATGCATCCACTCACCGTACACCGTCAAATACCCGCTAGCGCTGACAGTTCCGACTGCATTGTCAGCTTCACAAGTGTACTCCCCCTCGTCTGCTAAAACCACGCCATCGAGCCTCAGGCTTCTATCGTCCAAGAGTTTGACGCGGCCGAGTGGCATGTTCCCACTGCCGGCGGTTCTCCTCCACAACACATCAGGTAGAGGGTCCCCGCCCACCCTGCAGTGAAACAACACGCTCTCACCGGTGTGAGCGACCACGTCTTCGGGCCCCGCTATCCAATACGGTTTAACTGCGAAATGAGAATTCATTGAGTGACACGGTACAATCGCTTGACGGTTTTGCTATGGGCAGCGCATTATTGATCGGCTTCCGTTTGATTGATATGAAAGGTAAAATGATAGCCGTTTGTAATCAGCCAAGTGAATGGGTGTACATATTTGATAACTGCCGTAATTAAATTGAAACTAGTAAAACCAATATGAAGTCGGTAAATATTATTATAACATCGCCAAGTGTACCTTGTCTACGGTAATTATTTTACCGTATTATTTTTGTGCGTTATAATTATTGATATACTACTCACTATGAACTCTTAGCGTTGCTGTAGTAGATTCTCTAGTACCAGCAGCATTCCTTGCGATACATTGATATTTCCCAGCATCTGTCTGTCTGGCATCTTGAATAACCAGACTTCCTCCGTCCACTAAATGCATTCTATACAAATAATTACACGTTTTAATAAGCATCGTAGACAATAGACATTTAATTTTCATTACTGTAAACAAAGCGCATTGTAACAAAGTCATTCAAATATAGGGCGGAATTATTCAATAGAAAATTAACATTTAATAAGGGGTCTACTGAGTCAGAACTATTGAGATTTTTGCTTGATTGCTTGTCGAGCTCTTCAAATATCCCCTTCTTTCAAACTTTGATGTACTCTCCCCATGTTAATTATTTTTATGCTTCAATATACATGCGTCGCCTTGAGATGCATCTTTGGGCATATCATAAAAATTCATAGACAACAAATTGAATAAGTTTGAAAAAGTGGGGGTCACTGATTTCAATTTGATTTTATACGTATTAAAGTTAAATATGTGCACATGTGCAGAAAAAGTCACATAAATATGTAATTGTTATTATCATATTTGTTTATTACTATATTTTTGTCGGATTTGTTTGTAATTTTGTATTATAAATATCAGAAAAAAAAATATCAATTAATAATTATTGTAGTTAATAGTTACCTATTAATGGGAACGTAAACTATAAGTTAAAGCTTAAGTACCGTGTGCATAAGAATATTAAAATATCCACCGTTACCTACTTAAAATGTTACATAGATAAGAATTTCAACACCCTTTTTAATTCAAGCACCGTAAACAAATTATACGATACGTTATTGTCTGATGTTACACGAATTAATTTTGCAGTGATTCACAAGACTATCGCGTTTCCGCCATCCCATTTAACAGTTGAGAGCTCTCAGCAACTATATCCTCGATTTTACGTAAGTGTGTTTTATCGAACCAACTTGCTGGCATGTAACTTTCATTTTATATTGTACGAACTTTCTAATAGAACTGTGGTTATACTTTGTAATTTTAGTAGCGATTAACTTTATGCTCCATTATTTGCAAATTGATGATTATGAACAGTTCAGGATCTCTTGGCCATTTTTGTTTAATAATTATCGAGTGACTAGCATATGTAAAAAAAATTAAACTATATTTCCATTCGGAAAAAATTGTCTTGATTTTACTAATTCAAAGGATTTAATACAGAATACAAAGCAAAGTATCATAATATGATACATAACGTTTGTGGGGTTTCATATTTACATAACTTTATTTACCTCGAGTCTCCATCAAAGTGAAGTATGTGTCCGTCCTTTTTCCAATATACCGTTGGTTCTGGAGAACCACGAGGTGGTGAACATTCTAGAATCACAGTGTCTCCTTGTGCTGTTTGTGTAGTTACAGGTTCCAAACGAAATTCTTCTCGAAGAACTACAGGATTAAGAACATAAAATTTTTTATTGAGGCATATTATAACGGTAATTATCGCGATCGTACTAAAATTAAATAAGATACTCAGACAAAAAGTAATATATACTTGGTAATGAATTTAAGAATATTTTTAACTCAAGTTTTATCATCAATACGAAGCAGTTAGATAACTTACCAGCTACATGAAGAGTTGCATTCCGACTTCTAGCTGTACCATACGGATTTGTTGCTTCACACCAATACACGCCAGCGTCTGAGTGCGCACGACCATGCGTTGCTCTTAGAAAGAACAGACCACCAGCTGGCAATAAGCTTCTATGTGTATCTGATACTACAAGCACGCCGCCTTTGTACCATCGTATGGTTGGCGATGGTGAGCCACCAGCTCTGCAGTTTAGAGTAGCTGGTTGGTGCTTCGCTACGGTGACGTCAAGCGGCTGTTCGATGATGTATGGTGCTTCACCGCTTCCCATGTAATCGTCACTAAGTCCTCCGTTGACTGGACCTGATAAAATTATTTCACGTAAGAGTATGTTATACAGGTTCATGTGCATTCTATATTATGTTTATGAGAATAATGAAACGAGGTGAATTACTAAAGGTTAAAACTTTCAATGGTTTAACGTTAGTCCCGATATAATCGAACAATTATTTGAGTTAAACATAATCCCTTTAAAAATTATACCCGATCCGCCCGTCGTTAACGTTCATTTAAAAGCCTAACAATGGTACAGAATCTTTAGTTTCAACGATAATAATAGTGGAGCGTATCGTTTATAGCTACACTAAAACATGGCACAATAATAATGAAGCGTAAACATAGGCTAGCCTGGAGTCCCCCAAGGATGCGAATTTGGACCCTCGTGTGTTTACAACGAAAGGCGCAGATGTTAGTTTTTGACACTCGAATTGATGTATGTCTATTGTTACCTCGAAGCATTATTAACAGAAAATCGTTGCAAAAAATACTCGATTTCACTAAAAATGAAACAACGGTAATGGTCTGCGACTCGATTTTCGGATCGAGGTTGTAACAGAATAAGGATTACCCTATTGTGCAAAATAATTGTGTTTATTTATTCACGTGTCCCAACATTGTGAATGCGGTACGTTGCAAGGGCTAATCTATAATTGAATCTCCATTCGATTTGCTATCTTTCGATTTTTGTTCGTAAATCCCTTGATGTTTTAGAGTATTATTATTGACCTACATAATACATTTATTTCTTTCTATAGTTTTTGAAAAATTAAAGCTGGTACCTATTGAATAAACATATTCAAAGTTGATGAAGAAAATAAATTATTAAGAAAATACAAAAAAAAATGGATTGTTCTTTAACAGTAATTATTCATTGCTTATTTAAAAAAAATGTATTATTTTATATAGACATAAAAGCATCCACATAACTGCAGTAGATATACAATATGTATCTGTACACACATAATATGCAATACGCAATACCATTGCAGAAACTTTATCGTTCAAATTTTTAATTAATCTACTAAAACCTAGTAAAGACTGGACAGTATTAAAAAACTTTTATCGGCATACGCAATAAATTATCTGTGAACTCGTAAAAGAGACATGTACCTATGTGATATGGCAAAATATACCAGAACGAAGAGATAAAAATAAGATTTAGCGGAATGCAAGACACATAAAATATTGTTTATGTTGATCTCGATACATTACTTTATCGCACATAAACCGGCTTTATTGCTTACTTGCTTTGAACCCGATCGATTATCGGATATAAAAGGAGTTTCCGTGTGTGATATAGATACGGAAGTTTGGTATAAAATGTTGAAAAATTATATTTGTATAAAGCTTTTGGAAGTCGTAATTAAGACAGACATGTTGAAAAATTAAGATAACATGTAAAATAATCTTACCTTTTTTCTATGTTTGTAAAAATTCTTTCATAATCCTGAATCTCTTCTTACCTACTAACCTAATAGATTACTTTCACACCTAATTAATCTAATGAATGTAACCAAACAATAGTAATGTAGAACCGTTCTTTGTTAAAGAATGTATCAAAACAAATACCTCTTAGACATTAATTAAAAAAAAATCCGTTTTCTTTTTTATTATTAAATTTTTGCCAATTAGAATAACCAGTTAGCCACATTCATATATTCACGCGGTTCTTATATTTCGTCTATTATCAGCCAGATTAATGAACTAGCCCGAAATATTATTAAAATGACACAGGAAAGCAGTGCCAAAGGGAATGATTTTAGCTCGCACGCGCATAGTTACGGGCCATTGTTCAAAAATATTTGTTAAAAAAAATTGCGAGGGTGCGTCGTGTCCCCAGCTAATTTATAACTCTAGCACATGTCGACACGCGTCAACTAAAAAAATAAATAAAAAATCGGTCACGGACACAACTATTGCATTTGAGTTGACTTATTTGAACTTCCTTTTAAGAAAGATATAAGTGTGTAAGAAAATAATGTTTTTACTTTTATGGCGGTATTCATTATCATGGAATATCTATTACTTAAGTAATAACAGATACCTAAACATCTTATATAACTTCAATTGAGATGATAATATGTGAATTCTTTAAAATTTTAAAGGTGCATAGTATTTCAAATACATTAAAAACATCAACATATTTCAAGAATATCGCCTACTTCTTTGCAATTAGTTTACTAAGGAAATAAGCACGATATCTCAAAAACTAGCCCATGCCATCCTGTTTTTTCCCAATAGCACCCAGTGACGTGTTTACACGATCACGATATATTGGATTCTCATAAAATCAGGTTAACAGCTGCTTTAAAAACCATTTCCTTTGGTACAAACGCTTTCCAGTATCATTTGCAACGTTACAAATTTGTCGTAGATTCGACATCAAACGAAAATCGGACTTTCTTTGATCGTTATATATTGCACCTTAACCATTGTGAGCTTTAATAGATACGGTAAGATAAACATCAAACCGTAGAAAAGTATACTGGGCATAAAATGCTGCTATCTAAAACGTATAAAAATACAAATATTCGGTCTACAGTAAAAAATCAAAGCTTCAATCGGACAAGAATATGTCGTGTCCTGTCCGCTACAATATTATATTGGTAGTTTTAGAAAAAGATACTCCTATTTACATTAATTAAAAATCTTGATTGAAAATACACCTAAGAGGCCTAATATTGGATAGCATGAAGAGTTAAGATATTAACAGAAATAAAATATCTAACAAGCCTATTAGCATACCCAAATCTTCCCCTTAGAACTCAAAAGTTTACAACTGTCACCCTAAGTAACACGATAGCAGTTTGAATACGAACATCTAATTCTAATGATCGTGATTGCCTCCTAAGGGAGCCAATCATGATTTTTCGAATTTTGAACACGTGTTCATTTTTGACCCCTTGGCAATATGACTCTAAGCAGTCATTACGCAGTTGTACGTTATTATGGAATCGCTAAATGAACGCAATATACAATGAGCAATACAAATTTACCTACACAAATTCGATTTAGTTCTATTTTTTAAGATATATAGATTGGCAATAGACGCAATGCAACAGGAATGAGATTCTACAGATTCATTTGTACGCATCGATGCACACAGATGATTTTTTTTAAATTAACATTACACATTTAGTTTTATTTCAAAAACTCAAGCTTCTCCATAAACAAACTTGGGTTAGATTAGTACGATTTATGAGAAGTATATGTTTTAAACGAGAAAAACGAGAAGATAAAAATATCCAAAAACGTTACGGTTAATGAAATAGCACTTATCTTTTACAACACAAAAACATCGGCACATCTGTTGAAAATTATCCGCCTGAACGGATGGACGGATTACATTAATATAAATTTCGTGAGTTACAATGTTTGTCTTGTAAGGCCTGCTAATGTACGGTACAAATTGTTGACGTAGTGTCATCTTTCACGACCCATACCTACCTGAAACGGGGGCAAACTGCAAAGCTAAATTAGTTTTTAATCCCGCAACCGACTTTCATTTTTATGTCGACGCAATATGTGTCAGTTTGTCGAACACAATAATACACACAGTTTATCGCCTTAGTGGCCGTAGCCATTTCTATAATAGAAAATACGGAAGGAATCAACCAGTTGCTATATTGCTTTCTTCTGAGTTTGTTTTTGTAGACATTCAGCGCGTGGGCAGATGGAATAACATACTTTGTATCCATGACTGTTTCGATAGATTTTGTTTATTTATTGTTCCTCTATAAAATCTTTGACTTTTATTGTAACAGGCTATAGGAAACGGAAAAAAATCAAATTCAAATATCCTTATGTGTGAAGGTTGGTGAATAAATCTACGACGTTCGTTCAATAACATGGTAACATATATACGGAAAATGATGAAAACAATTAAAATAATCATTTATAATTTATTTATTTAAAACACACTTAATTTCTAATCTTGGAATAATCTGTAGTAGGTATTAAATTTTTCAGCTCATTGAAATGTGTCGGCGTTAAAACAAAAACTGAATATACATTTGAATTTAAATAAAACAAGACATTCACACGCTGCAGATAATGGAACTAATGTATTGCACAATAATAAAACATCTGTAGGATAAAATGACACCGGTACCGAGTTTCCAAAGAGAACGGTGATTTTATTTGCTTCCGAAACGTCACCATTAATAAGATATATCGGTTTACAGATAAAAGGCCATAGTTTGCGAAATGAAAGCTATCTGATCGTATCCAGCTCACGAACAAAAAATATTAGCGATCGTCTTTACTGATTACATTTACTTATTAGGAATGACGTCTAAATTTAGAAGGCATTTTGCGTTTAGAATAGCGCTTAGAATTTAAGAACCTATAATTTAACCGTCACTCTTTGTATTCAAACTTCCGTTTAATTATTTATAATATATACTACAATCGAAATGGGCGTCATATACCTTCGAGCGCGAGGGTCAAAATGTTATTTTCGATAATCGTAAAAGTCAAAGTTTTGTTTGAGAAGAGATACGATCCATTTTTCAAATATCCCATTGAGTACAGTGACGCACATAACCTCATTGTAAAGTACCCCAAACGATTGATTCTCTTTATTTTTATTATTGTATTTTTTTTTACATTTCACGCGACATCCATCATGAATTAGGCACAAAAGATAGGCATCGTTTAACATTAGCTTAACTTCTTTACGCTTTGATAGCCGCCTGGGGCGCGCTTTTTGTATAGGTTCATAAACCACAGTCTAAAATAATTATATCATGACGAAGAGACATACTGGGGTGATAGCAACGCCCATAGATAAGCTGTATTTCATCTATTACAAGTTCAGTTGATTGTAAAATATGTGCAATCGACATATGCATGTAAATCTATGCATGTGTATTTTGTTAACTTAATGAATTTTGTCAATGCGTTACGCTTTCCCTTAAACTTTATTAGTCCCTGGAGAGTCGTTACGTGACATTTGTTTGTTCGACACGGTTTTTATCACGCTTTTTAAGAAATTACCATTAGTTACTTTTTCTTTTAATGGAGTATACTATTTTTAAAACCGTATTAAGCGTAAGCCGTACCTTCCATTTTCGATACGAAAATTTTGTCATTTTCAAAATTTATCAAACATGTTACATTAAATACTTAGATATCGCTGCATACCAAAATACTACAAAAACCTAAACATAAAAGAAAATATCAGTAGATTCTTTAAAATAATTAATATTTACCAATCTAACAAATACCTAAAACAAAACATCAATTAAAATCAAGCTTCGCACATGAAATTAGTATAATTTAATATCCAATTACGCCCCTCGAACTAAACAGAAATTTCCTGCAATTAGCCACATTTTCGAAGCGGTGACAAATTGTGGTAATGTCTAACTGGCACAAATCTAAGATGGTACGGTGTGGCACTAGTAGTCCGTTTTCTTATGGGCATGCTTGTATGGAAAGGTATACATTTTTGAGTAAAGCAATGCCATTTGGTAGGAATGTTGTACTTGTCCACCTAAGCCCAAATCGCCCGGTAGCCAGTCATTACTCCCCGGCAGGAGGGAGGGAGGGGGGGTTAAAGAACAGAGCGCCCGGCGCTCCGAAAAAAAATTCTGGCGGATTAATTTGGACCTTTGAGTCGAGTTTGGTGTCGTTATCAGGTAACTAGATAATGCCCGATTCATTCCCCATACCAGGTTTTTAGGATTCCATAGCAAAATATGTCACAATCCTTAAAATAATAAACTTTTAGTAGTGAAAAAATCCAAACAAACCAGTATAGTTTTATATTTTTATATGAAACTTGGTTTATAAAAAATACTGTCTGAAAGGCCATTTAATGCAGATTATAAAAACATTAACATGTAAAATATATTTTATCATTTTAAATGTAAAAAAAATATACAAAGTACAGAAACGTTCGACAGCGCAGCGTAGGGGACGGCTAATAGACCCGAAAAAAAGCAATACTAACAAAAACAAACAGCCAAGTGCGAGTCTGACTCACTCATCGAGTGATTCGTACTTATTTGTCCAATACCATGTTAACTGGTCTGGTAGGACCTGGATATCTGATACTCACAAACTTTCGTCTATATGATATTAGTGTGATTTTTAATCATCTTTAAATTATAAATGAAGTCAGGTAACATTGTTAAAAATAAAGATATATAATAATAGAACGTTATAGTATTAATAATAATGACAACCACCTCCATAATTACATAATTAGGTACCTATATTAGAGCTGGCGTTTAAAACACTTCAATTTGGAACTGCAAAATTTCACGCACCGATATCTTATTAATTCAAAGCTTCTCTTTTCTTTTTATTTCAGATGGGGAAGGAATATTCAGATTTTTTTATAGGCCCCTAAATATACACAGCCTGTAAAACTGCCCTTAAGGTTGTTCTGTGGGAGGCAAATTTTTTATTTGCTTTTATGTTAAAAATTGTTTGCGACCCTCATTTACTGTCACAGCGGGGTATGATCTGAAAAACAAACATGTTCTTACAATACTTATAAAAATATAAGTTCTGGATAAGAGTATCTTTAAAATATCGTGACTGTCCTTACCTATCATGCATTGTAATCACAAACTTTTCAATTTCACTGTCTGCATATTTCGTATGACATTCGTATATGCCTTCTATGCCTCAAATGCATATGTACCCATAGTTCTTATAGACATTCTAGCTTTGGAACACATGATATTCTGTACTAGCTATATGTGTCGACTGTTCCTAACATTATTTTGGCTACTACATATTACTATATCGTGTGTTCCAAAGCTAGAAGGTCTAAAAGAACTATGGGTACACATCGGCACAGGACGAAATCATCAATACCTGGCATGTAACAATGCTAGCTTCATGTTTAAATAATGGTCTTATTAGTAGTTACATATTATTATGTAAAATTAAATTGTACCTTAATATTGACACGATTTTAAAAGAGCAAATAAGGAGTTTCTTTTTTCCGGTTCTTCTCCATACATCTGCTTTCCGAATCGGTGATAAATGTTAAAAAAATGTTATGACGATTCAAAATTGCTTTTATAAGAAGACTAATTAAATAAATAAATGTTACAGTTTCAGTTTACAACCCAAATTAATTTCTTGACAAATAATACTTAAGAAATGGTTTTCTTGTATCAGGCCCACAAAGAACACACGTTTTGCCTGCATTCCATTCTTTTACCAAGTATGTAAGACGCAAATAAACTGCATTTGAGGCATGGAAAGCATATCCTAAAGCCACACGAGGGTATGAAGCACTTTACAGTGGCAAATATGCAGACAGTAAAATTGAAAAGTTTGTGATTACAATGCATGATAGGTAAGGACGGTCACGATATTTTAAAGATACTCTTATCCAGAACTTATATTTTTATAAGTATTATAAGTACATGTTTGTTTTTCAGATCATACCCCGCTGTGACAGTAAATGAGGGTCGCAAACAATTTTTAACATAAAAGCAAATAGAAAATTTGCCTCCCACAGAAGCTGCCCTTAAACAACCTTAAGGGCAGTTTTACAGGCTGTGTATATTTGGGGACCTACAAAAAAATCTGAATATTCCTTCCCCATCTGAAATAAAAAGAAAAGAGAAGCTTTGAATTAATAAGATATTGGTGCGTGAAATCTTGCAGTTCCAGATTGAAGTGTTCTAAACGCCAGCTCAAATATAGGTACCTAATTATGTAATTATTGAAGTGGTTGTCATTATTATTAATACTATAACGTTCTATTATTATATATCTTTATTTTTAACAATGTTACCTGACTTCATTTATAATTTAAAGATGATTGAAAATCACACTAATATTATATAGACGAAATCTTGTGAGTATCAGATATCCAGGTCCTACCATACCAGTTAACATGGTATTGGATATATAAGTACGAATCACTCGATGAGTGAGTCAGGCTCGCATTTGGCTGTTTGTTTTTTGTTAGTATTGCTTGTTTTTCGGGTCTATTAGCCGTCCCCTACGCTGCGCTGTCGAACGTTTCTGTACTTTGTATATTTTTTTTTACATTTAAAATGATAAAATATATGTTACATGTTAATGTTTTTATAATCTGCATTAAATGGCCTTTCAGACAGTATTTTTTATAAACCAAGTTTCATATAAAAATATAAAACTATACTGGTTTGTTTGGATTTTTTCACTACTAAAAGTTTATTATTTTAAGGATTGTGACATATTTTACTATGGAACCCTAAAAACCTGGTATGGGGAATGAATCGAGCATTATCTAGTTACCTGATAACGACACCAAACTTGACTCAAAGGTCCAAATTAATCCGCCAGAATTTTTTTTCGGAGCGCCGGGCGCTCTGTTCTTTAACCCCCCCTCCCTACCTCCTGCCGGGGAGTAATGACTGGCTACCGGGCGATTTGGGCTTAGGTAGACGAGTATAACATTCGTACCAAATGGCATTGCTTTACTCAAAAATGTATACCTTTTCCCATAAGAAAACGGACTATAGTATCGAGCGAGGGACCGACCCCTTGGGGGCTATTAGCGCCTTGAACTTTGACTGCACCGTGAATTCTTT
Source organism: Colias behrii (assembly GCA_029959065.1). NCBI lineage: Eukaryota > Metazoa > Arthropoda > Insecta > Lepidoptera > Pieridae > Colias > Colias behrii. Next base: position 4,775,337 of record JARWMC010000005.1, on the reverse strand, counting down.
ATATAATAATGCAAACATATGGAACGAATTTACGGCTGTTAAATCACTGGTTAGCGTCAGTATTTTGATTTGGGTATTGTTTGTTAAATACGTAGAGATTATCCATAACTTTAAACTACATACTTACTTAAAAGCTAATTAATACTTAATACAATAAAAAATTGAAAAAATCATGTATTACCTACATAACATAAATAATAAAAAAAATGTTGTGTGGTTTTATGAAACCACGGTAAAAGTGAAATTGTTCGAACGGTTCCGAACACTGCTTTGTGTAGCGCATGTCGCGTGTCGGTCGGCTGCCGAGTAGGTATACCTACTCGGCAGCCGCGATACACGCGACATGCGCTACACAGATCAAAAAGTTTGAGACGATGTAATAAAAGTTTCACTTTAAAATGAATGAATGAATGAATGAATGAAATGAATGAATGAAATATAAATGAATGAATGAATGAATGAATGAAATATGTTTATTATGGATACATAGAAGATACAAATAAAATAAAATAAAACAAGAAACTTAAATCTAACTTAAATCTATGTTTGCCACAAAAGGCCTGCCACTCAGTGCTATGTAGATGCTATGTAGATTTAATAAAATTATTTGACTACTGTGAAAATTAAATATCTACCTACATAAAATTCACTAGTAAGTAACTACCTATAGATCATAATCAAGACTTCTTTACTATGGGTTATTTTTAATCTTAATCTTAATACATAATATATATATAAATCTCGTGTCACAATGTTTGTCCTCAATGGACTCCTAAACAACTTAACCGATTATAATAAAATTCGCACACCATGTGCACTTCGATCCAACTTGAGAGATAGGATAGTTTAAACATGTAGGTTCCACGGGCGAAACCGGGGCGCACACCATGTGCACTTCGATCCAACTTGAGAGATAGGATAGTTTAAACATGTAGGTTCCACGGGCGAAACCGGGGCGGACCACTAGTTTAATCTATAAAGAAATGACAATGCTTACCAAAACAGAACAGTCCCAAAAGAGACGTCACCAATTTTAGGATGTCCATGGCGACACCGCACTACCACTGTGTATGAATCCTTAATTTAACTCTATGTGTGATCATATTTCTTCTTTCTCTCTCATCTGAAACAAAAGAAACGTACGTTAAAATTGAGTAAAGTATTTCCAAAACAATAATTAGATTTGTCATCTATAAAAAATCTTAATGCGATATGGTTAAACACCTTATTATTATACACTCTTTTTTATTATTCAGGTACGTGTTCAGTATTTTTCCATTCAAATTTAGCTTTCCGCCCGCGGCTTTGCTCGCGTGCACTTCAGTTTATCGCGCGACAGTCCTAGTCGTTCTCTTTACAAATTTCCATCCCTTATTTTTATCAAGTCAAGTTAAATTTAACTGTTTAACCTAAGGCTTGCCCTTAATTATATTTATCAAGGAAGATTATTATCATAAAATGATAAATTACATGACTGACATAGACATGGATTCAGATTTTATGTGGTTATGAACCAGATAAGCTTTTAATTTGTGGAAATCGAGGTAATCAATTTTAAAACTACCTAATAAATAAATCAATAAAAATACTAAATTAAATCATCTTGTTGACGATATCTAATTCAAATACAACTCGACATTCAACCAAGTCAGTAGGTAATGGGATCATGATGGGATCAGTTAAAATTGACAGTTCTAATTGGGAGTGACATTTCCTTCACAGCACCAATACTATTGGAAATATATTAAAACTTATAAAGAATATGTATGATAAACATTCGGAAATGAACCCTTTCTTCTACAAATTAAGATTGAAATTTGTTTGGACAACTCACAAATCTGCGGGTAATAACATCTATTGAAGTACTAAGGCTAACCCTTTATCACATGAGTAGAAAGACGGCTTTATACTGTTTATATTGTTATGAATACATCGTACGACCCTGATTTTAGTTTCAAGCACAAATTAATTTGGCTCAACTACACTTGATATAAACTTCCGTCATAGAGAAGTGGGCTGTAGTTTCATTAGAGTTAAATGTACGAGCAACAGCTAAGAATATTATACATAAATATGCAAGTATAGAGAATAATAATATATGCAAGTACTTAAAAAGAGATCATATTGTCCATCATCGCATTTTTAATGTAATTTAAAAATCAACAATGATGAAAAATTTTATTAGAATAATTTAGTCTAAATATAAACCAAACATATACTAAGTAAAATTTTAAAAGAGTAGTCATGCAACAAAGAAGATAATAATTCAAAGATTTTTACATAATTTAATTTACATAAGTTATCTTAAAATTCAGGAATGACATGGCTATTGGCTACACCCTGGCTATAATTATAACTATGTTGATAAAAAATACAATAATATTGTAACATGCTCCTGCAAGCTACTGAAAAAACATCTTAAATAATCTGTAACATATTGCGGCATACGACACGCTGAGCTATAAATAAATGAGATTAAGGTGACCAATATAACTATAAATTTTGCTCGTAGCACAGATAATATAATGCTACTAGTAGTCGTACCTAACAACGAATGCTAACGCATCTACACTAATATAATAAAGCTGAAGAGTTTGTTTGTTTTAACGCGCTAATCTCAGGAAATAGTGGCCCGATTTGAAAAATTCTTTCAGTGATAGATAGCCCATTTATCGAGGAAAGCTATTGGCTATATTATATCATCACGGTAAGACACACAGGAACGGAGCACTGTAGATAAAACCGCGGAGCACAGCTAGTATTTTCATAATACCGTTGCAATAGATAACTAAAACATGTACGTACAATCACCATTTATATTTTAATCAGTAATAATAGATTGGGCCTGTTAATTCAGAGGATAATGCGGCTCAATAAACTGTATTAGCGTTATTCGGATTTAATATCGAACCTAAAATCCAATGTAATATTGATGATTTAGATTGCAAACGGTAATGCTATGTATTATTCTAATCACCAGATTAAACTTAATTTAATAACGCCAGTGTAATATTATGCTTAGATGTGGTACGATTAATGATAGAACTTGTCAGTTTGTACGCATAACTAACACTGCATAATAGAATCGAAATATGTTGTATTACAATTTGATTTGCAAATACATATTATGTTTTAGATGCTGAATAGACAATTCAGATAGTATCTTAACATACAGATTTACGGTTTCTTAAATGCTTTGATGCACCCTCAGTAAGCTTATCAAAAGGTTCTAGATGTGATCCCTAGTGGATACTAATAAAAAAGGCAATAGAACTAAACACCTACATCTGTCTCATACCCCACACGTTCATACCTCCTCACGCACATCTTAAACATATAAACTACGCTTTCCCATGTCTTTCCCGTGTTTATCTTCTCCACTTCACATTTATTTTCATAATAAACAAACTGTTTACTTTAAACTTATATTTTATACATTCACTAACAATCTCCAAGTTCAAGCTTAGTTCTCACGCATATGCCAGCTACAATCGGTTAACCAAAACAAACGTAGCCAAGGTTAAGATTAAAATTTATTGCCACTTGAACGATGACGGGCCGCCAGTTACTAGAAAAAATGATTGCTTCTTAAAACAATCGACTCCTTCGCTACTTTAATGGTTGAGCTTTTTAAGTGAAACAATTAATTACACGTTCGTAGCCTGAAATTATGTTCCAGACGTAATAAAACATTTTTAAATGAAACGTTATATTTCAGTCAACTTTTAAGAAAGATCTAAGCCCAAAATTATGCATGTGGTATGTTGGTACATACCATATTTAGTGCCTTTTCAGTAAATAACCTTTAATGAGACCACTTAAAAAATGAATAAGTTACGTAAATTTTATTAGGTCCCTTACATGCAAATACCGTACCTATTTCTGAAAACTCATTGACAATAAATCGAGCATCAAGAACAGTATTTTTAATTGATGAAAAATACGACTAAGACCTATTTCTATGACAATTAAATCCTTAACTAAATCATTCATTTAAATAAATATTTAATCCCACGTTAATCAGCACTGTCATCGGAATAGTAACAACCAGAGTTACGCAAACATTCCTCAGGCCTCAACAGCTCATAATTGACAGTACAAATATTTAAATAAAATGTCTCGCTACAATAACATAGTTGGTGAAGACTCTCAAACGCATAATGTGACTGTTGAAATTTTGCTTCGAGGTGCGGTCTCTAGATATCTTTAGCAAATGCACTAAGCGTCGGTTCTCGTGTTTATTTTTCACACAGTACGTAATAACGCTATGTGTTAAATCGCTTTATATATACTTCAGATTAACAAAATCAACATAGACCTCCCTAAATATGGACGTATGATTTCTCAACACTCTATAAGCCATCAGTCGCCGTGTCAACAAAATTACAAAACATAACAGTATTCATCGTGAAACCCAAGAAAATCTATGAACACGTGAGATCAAAGCGCAGCTTAATCATCCTGCTGTACAAGTAAATAAAAATATACTTTTAAATAATGTTATGTTATGGCTACAGCTTCCATATTAACAATAAAGAAACAAGTGTCGACATGTATGACCCACACAAAGAGCGATTGATCACTGGGGCCTTGTAAAATATGAACGCCGCTCCAATTTTGGAATTGATTAATTGTCGGTCATGAGTGAGATGTGGCATCTAAAAAACAATTAAAACGACCCGTTTAGTTGTCGTCGCGACAAATAGTTTTTTATTTTTATCTAAATCGGCACTCAGTTTTTTTTGTCTGTTAACATATAGCTGTCAGTTAATGTGCAAGTTGTGTTTCAGATTTTGTTAACAAATTGGCAGTTATATTGCAATCGATACTATCGATATTGATTTCATAATCAGAAGTTGTTGTAAAAGAAAACATTTGATATCGTATCGTAACTTACAAGCAGTCACAACATACAATGCCCTTAATATAGCAGCGATCGAAATTATTACGCTGGCAATATTTCGAACCTAAATAGCTGTAATGTGTCCGAATTAATTTAATTTGGTATGTAAATTCGAGCAGTTTGTTTCTTTACAAGTGACAATTAAGAGCGAGATTAAAAGAGACTCAACAGTTGCCAAGAATTTCAACAACAAAACGAGGATGGTGTCTTATAACTCTTATTATTTTACCAACATTGGTTAAGCATTCTTTAGTATAATCGATTCTTTAGTAGAAGCGGTATTATGTATCTTTTGTTGCGTTATCTTCATTGCATTCGTTAAATTCGCACGAAATCGTCCCACAACACCAATTGAAACGTATATTTTTTTAATCGGAGCCGTTGTCTGATCTGCGGATTAGTCTGGCTTAAAGTTTTGTTGAATGGCGTCGGTGCGTGTACCGTCACATATTGCACAAGTTTTTGTCAAAGTTTCCGACAAAGCCTTACCAGTCTAACAATAGTATATTTTTGTTCGTGCGGTCTCGGCTGACAGTTTGCGTGATGTATTGGACTGGGATAGCGGATTATTTTTACCCATTTCACGAAGTTTGCATGCACTATTGTATACGCCGGAAGCGGTCCACCAAAGCAGCTAAGTGATTGTCGGGTATGGGGTTTGAGATTTCGTTTGAAATCTTATACTAATTTGGCAAAAAATTGAAGCGCTTTGGCGTACCTACAAACGGATATTTAAATGAGAACTAGTAATACAAAGTCAAGCAAAACGAAAATCTTGTTGTAGGTTAATTTTTTTATCATTTTTTAACAAACATAAAAATTGTTAATCAAACTTTGATACCTACTTTAATAATTAAAACAACCGTAGGTAAATCAAATATGCACGTATGAAATATTTGACAACTCCGCTCATAAAAGTAAGTAAAAACATTTTAAAATAACAGAATAGCAGCCACGCTTCACCGGGACAATAAAAGCGTAATATTCATATGGAATGATGTGTGGCAATAAAATAAACTCAATGCTTTTACACCTGCGTCAGTTATTGTGATATTTAACACCTATAAATGTGATTTTGATAAAAATAAAAGTAATGTGCCATGTTTTCAATAAAGGTAGGATTATGTTGAACACGGCTTTTATGGTTTTCGAGAGTGATTGAACGAATGCTAAAAATAACGTCTTTCAACATTGTTATCAACTTTAGTTATTGTTTTTAATTCAGCGTACTCTGCGGCAATCTAAACAAAAAATAGTATTAGTTAATTTTATAATAAAAATAAACATTTTCTTCAAATGAACCCCTTTTAACTTTACTAACATAAATAATACAATAATAGTGACAATATTTATGTTAATAGTAATCGATATCGATTACTCATGTCACTACAGATGCATTAATACTATCAAATATTTCTTCCTGAAAACATAAAACATTCAAACTTCATCGCTAATCTTTCACGTATTTAAATAAACGACTAACCTTCCGAATAATAGGTATGTTCACGAACATTTAAAAATATATCATGTAATTAACCACTGAGACCTACTTAAAGAAGATAAATCACGGTTTGAATTACAACATCGGAACGTTTTGCAATGCGCAGATGAAACAAATTTTTAATAATATCACCAACTTTGATGTTCAAAATAGAGATGTCAAAATGTGGAAAGAACAACTTTTAGTTTATGTTAGTGGTGGCAGTTACCGATCAAAGTTTACCGATGGCGCCATCGTTATGAAATACTTACAGATAAAAAATATATATATAGTCTGTCGAAGTTCTGCGCAAACAGGACGAGTCTGTGAAATTATACGGAAAATAGTTTTATACTCTTTGGTTGAAAATGCGAGGGTGAAACGACGAAATGGAATCAATGTCGAATATATTGTGTGGTTACATTACAGTGATAGTAATTTATTAAATATATTTGAGAGTTTCAATCTGTAATATGTAGATATAGAATTCAAACATTACGATAATGAGGGTAATGATTTTTAATTTTCACATAATTATCAAAATTAATATTATGTAAATAGGTAGTTAACAATTTTAAATAGTTAGTCATTTTCATACTAGATTGCAAAAAGTCACAAGTATCTCAAACAATATGCTTTGCTCATTGTGATTAAAGAGAGTTATCACTTTGTTTAACATTAGTAATTACTGTATGTACTGAATGAAATTTGTCTTATCTTGTAAGGACAATGTGTACCCTAGTTAACGATAACCCGTGTGGATTATCATGTTCATATCATTTTTAAGAATTCCTGATCTGACACAAGACCTATAGGTATGTCATAATTTACGTTGTTATTATCATCAAGGAATAAAGGAACCGCTTATTCTTTAAGATAATAATTAACTGACAACATTGATGATGTAATTTTCTCGTATTAATTATGAATTTATACGAGAAAATTACATCATCACTGTCACTTCTATAATGAAATTTAATTATTAAATAATTATAAGGTAATTTAAATTGTTAAATAATCTTTTTCAATAATTTAATATTTGCTGTTATTAAATTATAACTTTGGGGATAATTATCAAAAATATAAAAGGTAATAAATAGAGCTTAAATCTTATTAGTTTATAATAATGTATAGGTACCTAATAATGTAAAACATTTTATATCTCCCAGTAAGTTATTAGTTTCTTTCGGTTGTAAAAAATATTAATTTCACTAGCTTTTATTATTAACGTAACAATACGTTCTATTTATTAAATTAAAACTGTCATAATTTTTATTTCAAACCGAACTAGTTTCCGAACTATACTTAACCCTGTTTGGAAAAGTTGGAGCAGTATGGGACTGGATTCCAGAACGCTCGCAATTTAAGGTCCATTGTCTCATTGACAATACTCAGAAAAGGTAGCTGTAAAAATCATACCTATTTTTTATGTATTTTAATTTTAACAAACTCAATCCCCGCCAAGATGTCTATTGTGGTTCTAAAATATTTTGAATTCATGTTGTTCGTAGTGTTCCACTGCTATACTTGATGTTTTTCATATGTTATAGCAAATAGGAAAGAATCAAGATGACGTCTTCATTAAGTAGGTAATATTTATGTACATCAAATATTATAATTTGCATTTTATATCAATAAAACAATCTAATTAATTATCAAAATATATTTTATTCGATTAAAAAAATCTATAGATACCTATATAAATTAAACAATTTTCATGATAAACTTTTTTTCCGATTACAAGTTATTCAAAGAAACATTTAACAGATTAAACTATCAAAAAGTAAGTCCCATTTGTCCCCTATAAGGTAGAAACTAAAAAGCATAAGTGCATAGATTATTTACGTGACGCGACTTGCATAAACTTAGGAACTCAACCGAGCGAAACTTGGAGTCGTGTCAAACTTTTATCTAAATGGCATCATAATTTTAGTTTTTAACAGTTCTGGCAAAATTATTAGGTTTATTACGCGGTAGATGCACCTTTATAAAGAAGACGTAGTACACGTAGTTTTAAATCATATTTCATTTCACAGTTATTTACGAATTAGGTACATATAGAGGTGTGAATATTATTTATCACATTTCTTTTCGTTTGAGCTTCGTTCAATGTGTTAGCAATATCCTCTTACACATGTACTATAAAAATGCAAAAATTTACAGCATGTTATTTTCTTATGTGCCCCATAATACGCCATAAAACGCAAGAAGCAAAGACTTAATTATTTCTTATGAATTATTATTTATGTACGTATAAATTTTTAAGTTGATTGCACTCCGGCAGCTGCATGTGTAAATCTTCTCGGGCCGTCAATAAAACTGTATAATGACTCGTGTCTGTAGGCGGAGTGTCAAATTTTCCACCTCATTTAATGTTTCTTTGCCTTTCAAGTTCGCGGCTAATAACAGCCAATTTGTATTTGATGTCCCGCTTACATGTGCTTATTCCTTTTAGGTAGTCATACACACCGTTTATTTAAAGTTGTAACTAATTATGGGCGTCTTCATTCAATATTACACATCACTGTTACGACATTCTACAACTTTCTTTTAAATAAAGAACGAATTTTAATTCACAGCATTTTTCTGAACACAGTTGAAGAGTGGAAAGAGAATTATTTCGTGTTTCAAATGCTATTCAAATACGTCTCCTCTGAATATGACTAACGTAGATATCTATACCGTTCATTAGCTTTGAAGCGTACCTGTCACAATTTACAACTAATTAATTCGCAAATCTCGCAACAAAAAGTGCATTTCCGCGGACGCCTTTGATGTGCTGGAATTTCTCGACTTGGATGTTGATTCATCGTGCCAGTTTATTTTTGTCTACGTCGTCTTCTTGTACGGCTGTTAAGCGAAGCTCCGTTTGTTTTGTCCGTGTCCGTTAACTACTGCGATTAAACAACCACACTCATTGCACAATGTTTAACCAAATGTTTCCACTATCATACCACGCGTGCTATCAAAATATTGACCCTCTTATCCGCAATGAGTTACGTTCAATACATGTGTGAGCACCTTTTTATTTGCGTACCCTATTAGACAGCACTTAATAGTGTAAGCAGTCGACATTAAAAAAATATTTGAGTAAGTGTCGCCGCGTCGATGCGGTAAATCGAAAACAAACAAAGAATTTCGTCTTATCAAACACTCATTATGTAGTTAGCTACCTAGTTATTTTTTGCTCGACGAACCTCTAAATCGGCTCATTATGATCATTTATTTAGGTCCATTTTGTGTCGGAAGGGATGATTTTTAACATAAAGGGTGGCCACGCAACAATTAAGGAGCCGTTAGTTAAAAAAATGTCACCCTTTTAAAGGCTTTGGTGCTCTTAAAAAACGGTCAGTTTTTATCACCTGGGTTGGAAGTCACAAAATGTTTATCGCCACTCAACGACATGTTGATTTATGTTTCCACCCTGTTGAGGACTGGAACTCGACAGAAATGAATTAGACTCGACAGAAATGATTAGAGTTTAATTGGTCATTTATTTTCGAAGATAATGTCGGTCGTCCAGTTGTGAGAGTTTTAGGTCACTGAAGTGGCACTCTAGCGATAAAATTGAATTGTTATTTCAATGAAATACTTCCTCCCGATTTTTTATCGTGAACGCCGATACGAAAATAAATTTGGACTACGGCTGTTGATCTTAGTTCAGATTTATTACTCATAATTGCCATGCAGTGTCGGTATCTCATGTATTATGGATTAAGCCCGAGAAATATGATGGCTTTAAGACAAAAGATGCGCGGGCAGACCTTAAAAAGGTGGCTAATGACCGGCTTACACTTTCCGAAGCCCACCCGTGACGGAAAAATTAAAGGCTTATCTCCAATTATTCTTAATTGGAGGGCCTAAAAGTATAGATTGAATTTCAAAGACTTTGATTGATGGCCTTAAATCAAGCCAGTGTCGGCGATAATGGGTTATATCAAAATTTTAATATATTTTATAGGCAATTTATTCAAATAACGTCAATTCATCATATCGATAAAATTGAATCTTTTACATACGAAGTATGTACACATTACAATGACGCAGTGTGGATTTATTTTATAACCGAGAAGCCAGTAAAATGAAGCGAGCGAATAGAATGACTCACAGTAAAAATAAATGAAACACGCGTTTACCCGAATAAACACTGAATAATATGTTTCTAAGTTACAACAACAATAACAGCGCACCTTTATAACAGGCGATTGAGTCGTGGTAATGAATTGTTAACATCCAGCGCTGGATATACAACGCGAGCTTTATAAATCTGTTTAGAATATATTGCGTTATTTACAAGCGGTCTATCGGTAGAATAACAAAGCGGTGGAATGTTTGTTTTTTCACTAAGCTTTATATCGATAACGTGTGGGCTAACGTTTCCACATGGAGCCATTGAACGGCCAATAGCCAGGATTCCCATAAACCCCCACATTCGATGTTTTCAACGATCGCGAACATTTTATTATTTGTAGTGACATCGAAATATGGATGCTAATTTTGTATTAATGAATGGAATGTTAGTGCTAAAATTAAAATTACATATCATATAATTATGAAAAGCGCATACCTATTATAACTTGAAGAGCCTGGCAAAAACAAAGAGTGACTTTAAATATTATGTCTATGTACATTTAAATATTTAACCCATACAAAAGTTGCGATAAGGATTACACGCTTACTTCAGGCATTAAAGCCATAAAGCCTAAAGATTTCATGCACAATGACGCATTGTTTCCAAAACCCACAACAATGGCGGCGCTACGTAATTCTCTCTAAGTCCACTAAATAAAGACTTTCCTAGCAATTTTAATTAAACAACTTAGAGACCAGTATCGTTTTAATTGGTTAAACAAAACTCCTAAATGAAGTGTTTGTGGCGAGGACTTCAGTTTTTGTTCCAGCTGTTTGCGGAAACAAAGCCCATTCATGAGTACACACTCGAAAGTTTTCTGTCATTATTAAGTTGTGCAACTTGATATTTTATTTTACTTCGGCCACATTTCGTTTTTGAATAATGAACAATAACGATACTCGTATTGAAAGTTTGAACTATGCAGCTCGGTTTTTTTAATTTTTATTTATTTTCGTTCTGTTGTAAAAAATGAATTGAGGAAAGTATGAATAAAAATAATATAAGTGTAAGGTTTTTTTTCTAATGGAATCAAAATTAAAAAAATGTCAATATTAAAACGATGAAAAGAACTCTGCAAGGCATGCATTTCTGTTCCAGCTCTTATATTTTGCTGCTCATAATATGTGGATGATCATAATAATGTAAGTTATAACAGCTAATAAAACATTCACTAAGAAACGAAAACCTGAAAACGTTCCAAATGAAGCAATCTGTAAAACAGACGTACAATGAACGCAATATAAAGACAATAAGTCACAATTTAGTCATAATGCCTTAATGACAGAAAGATTTTCGAAACGGCCGCCGAAGTTATTTGCGGTGAAATGGGCCGCTATTCTGGACAATGTCAATGAAGTAAAATAGAGATTGCCATCGGATATGGGCGGGAATGAGACAGTTAATTCTAATTATGGCCGTATTGTGAGCAGAAATTTTATTGCTATCTCATTGGCGCGTTCATTACCACGACCGCCGTAATTGTGTTCTATTGTGCACAGTTCGCCATCATTTTTGTGCAAACCGTGTGAATCTGGACGAGGGGGACCTAATTTCTAAGTTCACGGTGCGTCTCACTCAATGTTTACCCTCGAAAATCCGATGAAACAATTTGATAGAGTAGTTAATCCAGCAGTATATTGATTGCATTTATAGTCCATGGAATTTTAAAAACAGATTAATTCGATCGTTCCCAGCTTTTTGCTCGTGGATAAAATGGATGCCATTATTGTACGTTTATTTTGGGCATGCACGTTGGCCTTTCAGACAACCACTGATAGACTCTAAAGTTTCATCGCGGGCTGTCGGAACGATTAGCATCCTGACAGCTAATTTATATACTCTACTAGCTGTTCTATTTCTGGAGACATCCCTAGGAGAGCTTGCGACTTGCCAAGAATTGAGGAACTCTGGTAATGTTACTTGACTAATGCATTTCACTGTTTGTAACATATCGTCGCATATGTGTGTTTAATATTATATTTAGATTTAATGACTTTATTTATTGCTGCTATTATCTAAAGCAAAAAAATCCTGTTATCTGAAGAATAAAATGGTCATAAATATTTTCAACAGTAGGTAGTGACTTTTAAATAAATTGTTTTTAATTTTTTCTAAATAATTATTTATAACAAACGATTGCAGATGTTTCTATTACATTTTATTCATTTAAAAATGAGCATTTAAAAATATGTACTTAGCTAAAAAGATTAATTTCATAACGTATATAAACCATCCCTATAAAATAGGGACTAACAGATATCGATAGATTATAGCAGCTGTGAGTCGCTCACACCTCATTGCTCTTTCCATGACATTGCGTTATGCCATAAAACTTATCAACTTTTGTAATAATGTTCGTGCAGTTCTACGAATTTAGTACGATATTATGTCGTAACAAATTGATAAACAAAGCTTTAAAAGTCATAGTAAAATATTTAGTGTAACAAAGTTTAATCTACAAAACTTCAAACACATTTTCTATTAATTTATTTCAAGTTAAATTACTTCACCAACCATTTGATTGCATTACACACTGTATACATTAAGCATTGTTTTTAGTCTTAACAAATTGTATTTGCTTCGAACAGCTCGAAGCTAAATCTGGAAGCGATTTAGAGTACGGATTCCTCCGACAAATTATTTAAGTACAAAATTGGTTCGACATTTCAACTCTTTAATGGGCTTGTTAAGCCGTTAAATAGTTGACATGCCACACGGAAAACTATATATAGACAATAAAACGTATGTAATAAAAGGGTTGTCTTTACATCAATTGAAACTAATATTTTCAGAGATTTTATTACGACACGCTTTTACTTTTAATACAAAGCATCTGGCGCTTTAACGATAATTGTTAATTGTTCTTTCAAGAAACAAGCTAGAATTGAGAATAAATTTTAGGGCAATCGCACATTACTTATGGGCTTTTATAGTCACATAAATTTTACAGAAATGTCTCACCCAAGTGTGCCATCCTCCTAAAAGCATAGAACATTTCTCGGCAATAAATTATCGAATGAACGCACTAAAATAGCGTAACCCCCTAACGCATGGGAACCGCGACCCAGAGCGACCCCTTAAACTAAAAGTCTACAAATCAGTCCCTCGGATTCAAATCAAAAACATATCAGAAGGAGCCCAAAAACGATTAGACATGCCCGTTCAATAAACAATTTATAACGCTAAAGAAATTACTCAAACAAATGATAAATGCATCAGTCACGCGATGAAAGACTACGTAAATTGGAATGAGGAAGGCGGAACAATGAGTGAGGGAGACACAGCCGGAAGCATCGCAGATTTTTCCCTGTTATCCCAAACAACAATAGGCCTCAGCTTTTATATCTACCTAGACAGAGTCTTTTGTTTAATTAATTATCCACCGGATAGAATAATTAAGCTAAAATATGGAGCCGCGATTACAGCAACCCCGTTCTAAGTATTAATATCAGATATTCATTGTTCATATCAAATGACGCGTATTCGGATCCTTTCATTTTATCTCTAAAGATGAATTAGATTGATGTGCACTATTGATTTTTTGCAAGGTGACAAATTATATGAGCGGGCTTTGAGTGGGTTATTAAAAATAAAATTTAATTACCGTCTTCAAATAAATTTAAAAGACCAACTTGTCAACATTTCCATAACAATAAAACCAAAACCTTTTAGAAGTTATCATAACAATTCTATTATTAAAACCATGGGAAAGCTTTCATCTAATCCGAAAATCACTAATCGCTCATCGTTCATGTCAGCGACAGTTTTCTCACAAAGTAGTAATCGGGCGTGAACACAAACATTCAGTTTCATGGCACCAGCCACCATCAATCAGAGTACATTCGCAGTTGATAATGTATCGTCAACAGTCCAACATTTAATTGTTGATGGATCGCCATGGGTCTCGGACAGGCGAATTTCACGGGCGAATATCATATTCCAAGGAAAAATCAGCCTTGCATGTACCTATTCAATGTGAACGGCTATATCCATCTATATCCATCTCTCCATCACACCCTCCATAGGAAATGATACGAAATATTACAAAAGCAAAGGGCGTAGTGAAAATTGTAATTCATTCGATTTTCATATGACTGACTGATAGATTTAAAACGACTTTCAACACGGCAGCTGTTAATATTTTTATATGATTACCAGAAGCATCTTGAATTCTCAAGAAATTCAATTGTTTGCCTTACACTTTAGATAATAAAAATGTGGGGGCTTAAAAATGTTATTGTAACAATCGAGGTCGAGCGTCTCTAGATGGGTGTTCTAAAGTCATAAAAAGTTATTATATTTTTTTAACCACCGTCTTATCTCAGTCCCTAACTACTGAAGTTGCATTTTGATATATTTGTTCTAGCCTGATAAGATGGTTAAGTAAACTGTATTTAAGTGTAAGAGGGACCGCTGTAAGTGATTTCCAATGGGTCGTTCATTATAATGTGAGTAATTTGTATCAGTTTGTCATTCGAAGTGTGTGATAAAGTTAAGACAGTATAATTTAATTTATAGCCACGTGTTGGGTATCACTATCAATATGAAAGCGATCGCCCACATCACCAATTACCTATTCGATAAGGGACTTATTTACGAGCTCACTCGGTCGGGTAGCGTTCTGTATTAAAATTCATTGTTTCTGTTATCCTCAGTATGGGAGAAGCGAGGTCATCACATATCTCCGTTTTATCAGTAACAGAAATAGGCTTTTAAAGTTGAGCGCGGCAGATAACGCATAAACAGTAATTACATGACCTAATCGAATTGGAAACATCCCGGCCTATTGTCACATTCATCATTTGCTTCAAAGTGAATTTTACAGGATCGTCCGATATCATAAATTTCTAACTGAAATTGTATTATCAAGCATTCAAAGAGGATAAGAGGATACTTTTACGGTTCTAAAGTGTTCATAAAATGTTGATAAAGTTGCCTGTTCCGCGGCAAAGTTTTATTAAATTCGATAAGAGTGCTATCAATGTAACTTTATAGGTTCCGTACACGAAAATCTAATTAATTTTATTAGGATATATTTATTCAAACTTTTTACGTGAATATACTTCGTACATATTAACTTGTTTCTATCGGGGCTTTATGAAATCTTGGTTTATCTCACGTAATAGACTGGGGTAGAAGCCTTTAAAAATAATGAAAAGATAAAAAAAATCGCAGTCGGATGAAACCCATTAGAAAAGAAGGGGAATATGATGAAAATAAAAGGAAAAATAAATTACGGTCAATCCGAGTTCGGGAAGTGGGAGGGGGAGCTATTAAGAGAAAAAAAATGGTTTCTCCTGATTTCCGACAAAACTACAAGTCCTATAGAAAAAAGTTCAATGGCAAAGTTGTAGGTAATTAAAAGTTCTACAACTTTTGTATTCACAATTTTTTCACATAACCTAAAAATTTAGGTGAAAAATTCAAAAAACCAAGTTTTTGGTCTTTTATTTTTATCTACTTCAAAATTTATTTTTTTTTCAACGAAATTTGGTGGAAACTTACTTTATTATGTCCCAAATGCACTGTAATTTATTTGATTGAAAATATTTATTTTTTCGCCTTATTTTGAATTAATACCAAAAAAACAACCTAATTTTCAATTGAAAAGTCACCCGTCAAAATATCAGCTTTTTTCAAAAACTGGGGGTGGCTTTTATTCATTGAAATCTCTACTTTCATATGGTGTAAAAAAAAATAAACACCACTATAGTAAATGTTCTCAGGAAATGCATACAAACAGTGTGATAATGAGCTTTTACTAAATCAGGCACACTTCTTGAACTCTATATCTTCTCTTGTATCGGCTTTTTGGTAATATTTCAAAAGAAAAATAATTATTTGTTCTAAGTTTAATATTTTACAGCATATTCAAAAGCAAAATGATGTCGATAAAAACATTTCAGGTAGTTCGAGAAGTGTGCCTGATTTAGTAAAAGCTAATTTTTTCAATGATAAGAGTGGAGAATATAAAATAATACATTTTACATAGATTTCTTGATTCTAGTGCAATGCTGGTTTAGCTATATAAAAATTGTTAACCTTTTTAACAGCTCCTAAACGACAAAGGTTTTTAATTTCTACCGTATTTTTAGACAATTCACGTAAGTAACGGTGGCTTTTCGCGACACCTACGACCCAAGTATTGAGAATAAATATGCGCATTACCATTGTATGTTAAGTATAGAGATGTGATACATCCGTTGTTACTTGTTAACCGATGACCCCGCGACACGTTACCAACAGGATTTGAAACATTAGACAATCTTATTGATTCATGTTTTGAATCGTGGAGGACGGTGTTTTGTTTTTGAGCTAGGTGATACGTTTCAAAGGTTTTCAGGCCTTATTAAATCGACACTATGTGTTTATTTTACTTTAGGCATTAATTGAAAATGTTTATAAGAAAATTATATGACACTTTATTTCAATACGCATTTTTGTTAGATTTTTTTTATATCTGCAGTTAAAATACCTGAAACAATAATTAATTGATAATATTTAGTGAAAATGACAAACTTCTAAGAAAAAAATCAATGTTACCAAATTATATACAAAAATTAAAATGCATAGAATCTATTTGCATAAATAATTTACTCTACGCTACCCTTTACGTTTAACATTGGAAAAAGATATTTTTTACACTGACATTTTAGTAATGTAACACTTGTTGGGATATCAAATGACGCAATTTTACGAACTAATGTATCCAGCCAGTTAAAATGTTTCCTGTTCTAACCGTCAATTCTAACTCTACAATTAACTGTACCGTACATGTAACTAGTGTTAAATATTAAAAAGTTTACCTACGACAACACCTACTTAAGATTTTACTTGAAAAAATTATAAGATTATCTAATTTTACAATTAATGTATTTTGTTATACTATGCTTTGTACTAAACATTACAATATTTTATTTATTTAAATGAATCTGTATTTATACCGGCTAGTTTAATCTTAAAAGCTCTGATTTTGAGACGATTTTCAATATTCGGTACCTACCAAGGTAAAAATTACAATTACTCGCATTGCTAAATAGTGAAGCCAGTCGGGTAAGGGGTTACGGATGAGTTATAGCTACCAATATTAATAAATAAAAATATGTGTTTTTAAACCATTTAATTGTCAGACAGTGTACATACAAAATCTACCCCTGACCGAAAATTAAAATATTATAAACCTATCCATATTTAACTACAATTTATGTAGGTATGACCTCCAGTTAATTTAGTAAAAGTAATGTTCTTGTTAAGGGTGCGTATAAAGCAAAATTACCAATCTTCTATTAGATGATACGTGTAATATTCAAGACCAAATCTAAAAAATAAAATATATATCAAACTAGATGATATGTTCAACGATTCTGTTCAATCAAAAACATAAAATATTAAAATTGACTCGATAAAAAAAAATCACCAAGTTAGCTCTAATTTTCACACTTTTACGTTTTCTACTTGACATGGTAATACTTATTATGATTTTTTTTTTCATAAACAATTATATTAAAACATTTGCAAGATATTTGTCAGAGCATTTTGTGTAATTACTTTTAGTTTTGGTTTTATCTGCGATAAACCACTTTTATCGTGACAAAACCAAACGATTATCTCGAGAAAAAAAGAGCGCCAAAAGTGGTTTATCGCAGATAAAACCAAAACTAAAAGTAATTACACAAAATGCTCTGACAAATATCTTGCAAATGTTTTAATATAATTGTTTATGAAAAAAAAAATCATAATAAGTATTACCATGTCAAGTAGAAAACGTAAAAGTGTGAAAATTAGAGCTAACTTGGTGATTTTTTTTTTATCGAGTAAATTTTAATATTTTATGTTTTTGATTAAACAGAATCGTTGAACATATCATCTAGTTTGATATATATTTTATTTTTTAGATTTGGTCTTGAATATTACACGTATCAAATAGAAGATTGGTAATTTTGCTTTATACGCACCCTTAAAGTACCTGCTAATTCAGTCTTGAAAGTTCCAGTTATGAGACCAACCTTCATTTCAAAACCTTCGTTAGTTAATTCTTCCATTTCAATTTAGTTAGTTTTCCAATATAACAAGACAATACAATCAGATACGAGCAGAGACTACAGGTATAAAAATACATAAGCCCATAAAATATACATAAACAATGGGTTACAAGAGCTTAGTAATGTTATTACTGATTGGTAGATAGGAAAGTACCATAATTTTCTTTGTAACATAATGTCCCAATACAATAAAATCTCTGCATTATTAACGATTTTTGATATGGAAATGACGTAAGTGAATATAATATTCATGAGTAAGGTTTTTTATATTTATTAAATTGGTTATTTACTTATATTATCTACCTACATCGTCATTTTATTTTATTTTTTATAAAAGCTAAATAGCTAATTACACGCTTTACTACTAATAAAAAAGCTTACTACTATGTAATAGAAAGCTTATTAACTTGATTTTTGTTGTCAAATGTTCTTATCCTGTTTAAAACGGAATAAAAATGTAACCAATATTTCTCTGAAAAGCTGTAGCTTTGTTACAACTTTTTTTTTATGATCGAATATTTTTTTTTACTTAGATCACAACGAACAAAAAAGTCGTTGTTATATTAAAATAGATCAAAGCATCCTCATTCGTATTTAAAAATCATTAATACAGGATTGCGATTTAATGAATAAAACTTGTTGTTTATTCCAACACTACCATCTTAAGAAGTGAAGGTAAGTACCTACCTATAGCACCAAAACATCGATTAAAAGCTCCATTGACTAAGCCTAAAACCATTGGACGCAAATATTTTTGAATCCTCAAATATTTTTTGCTAATTCATCGTTCACTCTCCAATGATAAGAGGTCCGTGCCGGCGGAAGTCGTTTTTTCTTTCTTAGACTCTTGAGAGCTTTGCAAAATGTCTTCGAAAAACGACTTTTCGCCCTTAAGTACATTTTGACGTCCCTTCTGCACTTATTTTTTACAATGCTATAGCACTCAAGAACAGTCCTATTATAAACCTCACACAAGTTCTATTATACTTTAATTAATGCAAACATTGGATTAAAGCATTGATATTTCCAATTTACAAACTAACATACATGTAAAAGATTTTAAAAAGAGAAACTCAATTGAAGAAATGAAACAGTAAAAGCGTTACGATGTAACTTGTAAGTGATAACAAACAGAGATAATGAAGATAATTCTTATCATTATGTGTTTTTCATACACTTGACACCCTTTGTTTGATGTTAAAAATGTTTGTTGACTTCATAAAATTACGAGCTGTCAAGATATTTTGTATCAACATAAAAACTTTATGTAAATTTAAGAACAATCTACCTAACTTCCATTAAAATATCCATATCCCAAAAAAAAAACATCTCGTAATGTAATCTATTCAAATTAATTTAGAAACTGCAAAACAAATATGCGTATCAACTTACATTACAAATTATGCATATCCAAGCAAACAGTAGCACAAGTCCAATACACAACACAAACACGAAAGCCCGAGTTAAATTTCGCGCCAACCGGGACGCAGCGACACGTCCTTCCTTCCCGGAGTCTGAGAGGGACTGGTCGTATTGTACTACCCAGTCGCCGAGAGATGCCGGGGACGCAGGGTAGTGAATCAACCCCTAGCTAACATTTACCCAGCTACGTAGCGCCTGTAGTTTCCAGACTCGTCTCAGTTTCGTAGACGGGATTTTTGGACCTGAATTTTGACTGAGTCAAGTTGCGCACCTGAACTGAAGAATCAGCAAATTATAGGAAATATTAAATCTAGGTGACCTCTTTACTTCGATGCACGTCAAACGAAATCGTTATTTTACATTTAACTGCAAACAAAATATATAGCCTATATTGCTCCATTTTGAGTTATCATTGTAAAGATAGGCGCATAAAAATCAAGCTCTAAAATTCAACTTGCGGATTTTCATTTGAACATTATAAAATTTTAACATAAAGTTAGCATGCGAGAAGTAAACAAAGTAATTAAGGACGGCCATAAACCTAATAAGACCGCATACTTTGTATATTTTATGAAGAAAAATTGGACCCTATATTTACAGCTCTTTTATACGACACTAAATTCAGTTTTGTTACGGCAAGAGTCAACAAGCTAGATAATGCGGCTATAAAATCTGGCTATTTATAAAATGTCTGCAATGCTGGTGCAATGTGAGAATAATCCCTATCGATCTAGGTTAATTTTAACTTAGAGCGGCGATGGAGCAGACAATTTCGACGTGTAACGTCCGATAGCTCGTGGTTTCTGGTGAAAATGCCAAATAATATATAACAATGGACCTATTTTGGACGTGGTTACACAGCCAGCTATCTTGTTAATTAAATAGGTATATTATGACTAGGAACATTTTAACGCAGGAAATCTAGCAGTATCTTTAAATATATTTATGATAGTGGAAGATGAAATAAAAAAAGAAAACTTTAAGTAGCTTAACTCATATTTTACTTTAACTCGTACAGGTTACAATAAAATATAAGTAGAAATGCATAATTGAATATTACAAGTTTTAATCTAATCTACACCGCTGCATGGTTTATTTTTGCTTAATTTGAAATATATAATTTACTTTAAAAACTAAATGTTACGTACGCGTATCACATACTATGTATATTGTATATAATTCATTTAAAAATCTATATTTACCCTATCATATTCTCTCAGGTATGTAACATCAGATCAATTTTATAGTTTTTCACCCTTCCGTTAACAAAATATACCTAAAAGCTTAAATTACGCGATACATTTCAAGGCGACTATCTCCCTTGGGAGTTGGGTCAGATAATTTCTCTCATAGATTCGTTTGACCTTCTGTAGGTCAATGTGCCTATAAGTTTACTGCTGAGATGAGGTTGCCATTACATAGGATCCTTTTACTATCCCGCCAGCTCCGCAAAGCTAGTATCAAGTGAATTGATATTAAATTTTATAGCAGGCTTATACGTGTGGCTAGGACGACATTTAATCTTTGAGAACGCTGTACTTATTATGGATTAAGACGTGATTAAGGAGGTGCGATTTACTTAAATAGAAATGTATGTGGAATATATTGGTGTGTAAAACCAATAAATATTTCCACAAATTAATGAGTTTTCCAGAATGTACACTGTACAGTGTGTATTGATTTAAAAGAATATCATAAAAGATTTGAAGGTATTCTTCTTCTTCTTCTTTTTTTGTTTATGGCCTTCCCGATCCCAGTAGAGATGGATTCTGTCAGTGTCCAGTGTCATGTATGCACAGATCAAAATTGATCTTTAATTTGAATGACTATGGTTATAATATTGCAATTTGATCCTCTGTGCTGAGGAAAAGATTGAGCAGTTCAAGTGCGGGATCAGTCTTACCTGGATAACCAAACAGGACAAGTACAAAAGCAAAGCATTAAAATTTAAGAGTATTGAGGTGTATAAATTTGGATAAAACGTTAACAAATGAGGAGGGAACCAAACTATTCAATAAACAATAAATCGCTGACATTGGTATTTTATAAATAAAAATAAAATTTTAGAATTCCATTTCAGGACTGCAATAGTTTTCACAATCGAGACAGTAACTATGTAGCAACAAGAAATCCGTTGAATACTCTCTAGACGACTATATTCCTTTAATTTACATCTTCGAATAAAGATGCGGGTGAAATGACAAATTGACGCACGTCATATCATTTTTATAGTCCCGCAGTTTAAACTGGCACTGAGTAATATAAGTTCGATGATGGAGCAGAATACAAAGTATGAGTTGCTTCAAAGAAGACTTCAAAGTAATCTAAGGCGCGGGACATATACAAGCGGCGCGGCGCGCCGCGGGCGCGCCGGGAGCGCGCCGCGGGCGCGCCGCGGGCGCTCCGCGGGCGCGCTGCCGGCGTGCATCGGGTGCGCTATTGGCATTTTGTATGAAATAATTTTGGAAAGGCGGCGCAACCTTGGCACAACCGTGGCGTGCCGTCTCGACGCCTGTCCAAAATTCTTTCATACAAAATGTATAAGAAGGACGTGGTGCAAAACAGATTCAAGAGGTGCGCTTATGGCACGCCCGCGCCCGCGCCGCTTGTGTTTGACCTTATATTAATCAATGTTCATCGGTGTTTTAGTTAACCCTTCCGTTCTTTAACCCCTACCTATAGGTAAGGTTAGGAAGATAAGGAATAGGTAATAATTTATGTCCAGTACTTTATTGGCAAATATTTAATTTTATAACAAGTTTGTGAGGTATAAAAAATGTTATGAGCAAAAACCCAAAAAAAAATTAATGAATGGTAACGGATGGTAAGAAATTTCACTATATACACTCACTTGTAATATTGTTCTACTACTTGTATTCAGATAAATGTATTTACGCCTTAACAATACACAAATTTATTTATTTAAAAAAAAGTTACAACAGAGATAGAATTGTATTTGTAACGTATTGAAGTCCTTAAAAATGTACATTACCTTTTGCCGTTTCATTGTTTTCACATAAAAATAAGACTCTTACAAACACGTTAAAAAGCCGTACGTTAAGAGAAAATCCATACAAATACATACAGTATTTTCAGGAAAAGAGCAACACTGGAAGTCTTCGTACATGTCAAGATGCGAATAGACGTGACAACGAATTTTAAAGTGCACTCTACGTAATAGCGTTCTCGATGCTTCGAAATCATGGTCTGAAGCGTCACATCGCGTTGAAAGACTTCCGACGAAAGACACGCTAATCACTCGCCTTGTAGAACTAGAGGCTAGAGTGTAGCTAATCCCGGGCGCCATGTTAAGCTCACTAAATCCTATCTGAAGCATTCATCTCTGAAACGGAGCGCTTTAATTATATATTGATAAAGAAAAGTAAATGTTACTGTACCTACAAACTCGAGAATGTTTACTTGGGTTTTGTAGAGACCGTGTTTAGCTACTGCAGCTTAATTACGTTTCAGTATCTTGTATTTTAATTTCGTTTTTACTTCAAAAATGTAATTGGGCTTCACACTTTTTACTAGATTACATTAGATCTTTGAAATTTGTTATGTGTTGATTGGAAAAGTTAGCATGCTTTATTAATTTTGACTTACGTTCCTAATTTCTTTAAATTCAATTACGATTACGTTATGAATAGTGCATCATAATTTTACATTTAAATTCAATAACATACACAAAATATGATTCAGAAGTCGCACGATTCCACAATTTCACAGTTCTGCATGTCGCGATTCCATCGGGGATAAACTATTTTATCATCCTGTCTTTCCTACGTTATTAATATTTCAGCTGGATAAGCTAGTTGTTTTGCTGAGTAAGACGTCGGATTCGGTACAGGCTTCAGGCAGCTTGTGGGAGGACGTGTTCTAACTTATTAAGTTCTAAGAGCTCGTGTGTTGTTAGTTTGACGAAACTAAAAGCTTAGTGACGTTTTAAAAAATAATCTAGAACGCTAGAAGAAGAAGAGATATTATATTGGAGAAGAAATGATATTTCCTTTTCGCTGTTTCGCTTGCTTTTTAAATACTATAGATATGATGTCATGTTTACATTCTCAGAATAATCAAGCAAAGTCAGATTTTCATTCCGCATAAAAATAAATAAATAGAATTGTATATCGATCAATCCTTCATCGGCTTTATTAGACCAATAATAATCAACAACTTTTGAGTATACTGTACTATTATTTCATGGCATACCTTCACCTCAAACTCAAACTCAAACATTTATTTATTCAATTAGACTTCTTCTAGAAGCACTTTTGAAACGTCATATTTTTAACATTTACCACCGATTCGGAAAGCAGTATCTACGGAGAAGAATCGGCAAGAAACTCCATAGTTGCTCTTTTTAATCATGTCAGATTTACAAATAATATGCCAAAGAACTGTCCTGTGGTTTTTACGCGACAACCCTCCATGGGTTTTTATCTTCCATATATTCCTTAATACTGTAATAGGCTCTCTGGACAAGTACATTTTTTATATAAGTTTTAAATTTAGAACTACTAAACTCTTTAATATTATGAGGAATTCTGTTGTAAAAGCGTATACCTTGGCCCATAAATGAATTTTTAACTTTAGCTAGCCGGAAAAATGGCATTTCAATTTTATTTCTGTTTCTTGTGTCATAACAATGTCTATCTCCTACTTTTGTGTGTAAGTAAGCGTTATTATGTACATATAAAATATTATTAAATATATACTGCGACGGTACAGTAAGGATACCAGTATTCTTAAAGAGATCTCTTAGTGAGTCTCGAGCACGCAAATTATATATAGAGCGTATGGCTCTTTTCTGTAATATAAATATAGTTTCTATATCTGCAGCCCTGCCCCATAGCAGAATTCCATAGGACATTATGCTATGAAAGTAGCTAAAGTAAACCTATCTAGCCGTTTCTTCATCGGTGAGATGCCTTATTCTTCTAACTGCATATGCAGCTGAGCTGAGCTGAGCAGCGGTGGTGGTAACATGAGCCCCCCATTGAAGCGTCTCATCTAATGTCAAACCATTCCACCACCAAAGGAAATGATAAACGCTTGAAAGATGATACAATTAGAAACATCAACATAGAAAACTTTATGACTAATTGACTAAACAATGAAAGAGATGTACGCGGGAGTAAATGAGTCGTTTGAGTAGAAAATTTGTTTGTTCAATTAACGTATGAAATTAACTTGTATCGTTTTGCATATACATGTTAGTTAGTTAGACTAATTAAGAACACCCAATTTTACGCCGGTTTCGGGAGATTGAATAAACTACCAGAATATACGGGGATGCTAATGTTGTGTTATAAATGGAACAGTTTTCTAATTTTAAATACCAAAAAAGATTTTCTTTTCTGTGTTTGCTTGCTAGCTAAACGAATAGATCTGTTTCAATATCTATTAATAAAAATATTATAATAAAAAGACCTAGTTCATCTACTTCGATTCCACATACCTATATGCACGTCAAAATTAAACCCACCTTTTTCGCAGGCTTAATAAAGCGAGCTATCAAGACCTTTCATTGCTGATTGCGTGGTATTAATTTTAAGTAAATCGTCGGGAGTTTCATACCGTGCGGGGATATGTAAATTCGTACAATCAGAACGACACACCTTCAAATGCTGATTGAGTTGTCATGAATGTTGTATGACGAAATCTAGGACATATCTGAGAGAATTTACAGAACCAGGTCGGTGCGGAATAAATTGTGTGCGTTTAATTAAATTTCCTTAGAATCGTATGAAATTAATTAATTAAAGAAGACGTCCTAATGGATTAACGGGATATGTTATAACATTTGGTTTTATTGTAAATAAAATTACCAGATGAGTAAACCCGTATCCCTTATACCCTTATTACTAAGCAGTCTGTGGCCAACAATGGACACACTGATATAGCTTGTTAATAAAATTTTATTAGGGTGCATTCTTATTTTAGCAAATAATGTGAAATCACCAATACGCTGCCACACGAATATAAATTGATATATAATAAGTGTATAATAAAATACGTCTGAAAAAATAATGCAGTAGCTCCACGTTCTATTCTCGAAGGAACATTTAAAATTGTGGTAGCTCAGTAACTCCCACCAACTCAGATAAACTTTTCTAGACATTTTAACATTCTGAATGATTGAAAGCAAAGAAACATTTTTACTCAGCACGTTCGGCGCCAGAAACTCGTCCATACCACGTCCAAATAAATACTAACTTTAAAACAGCTTACTGTCGGTCACGTCGTACCTACGTAACTTTATAAGTGCTGTGTTCGTATAAAGTTTTACAAGCTATCTTATATAACAGTATTCGTAAATACAACGACGACCCCGAAACATTTCACTTAAGCCAACAACGATATGTAATACTTTTATATCTCCACCCATTTTGGCCGGGTTCCCGGAATGTTTAAGGGATAGCCTGGATATTCTCCAACGTCCGTCTGCCTCATTATCGTACTAGTGTTAATGCTGGGTGCCCGTGAAATCTTTTAGAGGGCACTCCACCTAGTGCGTTTTAATTCTGTCTCTTTATTGCTTGCTTCGTTAACGTCGAGAGGTTATTTGGCTGAATGAAAGGAGTAAGGTTTAGTCCCGAATTAAAATGGGGGAGCGCGAACGAAATTTTTGGCTGCAACTCAATAAACTCGGAATGACCAATTTGTTTTGTGCTCATTATTTAAACAGAAAACAGGAGGAAATTATTTCGTTTTATTTCATTAAACTTATTTGGCAACCCACCTATTTTTTGCGTAGCAGAGTATGAATGAAAACATTTCAGTTTAAAGTTTAAAGGTAGGTACTAAATGACTTTTTATACCAAAGGGTGTAAATGAAAACTATCAATGGGATTGGGTGTAACAAAAAATCGATATCATTGATAAATGACGATGCGTGTGTATCGTCTATATTGACGGTCTCGACCCAAGCCGTGCTGTTTTGTCACCGTTTATAAAATACAGCCTTCGATACCACCCCACATTATGGATCACTATTTTATAAAAGTCATACCTCATTCCGGTTGGATAGATGTCTATAAAATGTTCAGCTGCCGGAAACAAAAGATCGTGTCTGATGGTCAACTTATTGTAACACCGAGTGGTACAATAGATATCACAGATCATTCGTCCCACGACAACAATAAGCCTGGTATTGTAGATTTTAGTTGCTCGAAACATTTGGGCAATGAATATATACTTTAAACTTTTTATACACTGAGGTAACAACTCTATTTTTTACGCGAATCGTTTAAAGTTTGACGTGATTTATAGTTCTTATCCTACTACTATTATAAAGGCGAAAGTTTGTAAGTATGGATGTATGGATGTTTGTTACTCTTTCACGTAAAAACTACTGAATGGATTACAATAAAATTTAGCACACATATAGAAAGTAACTTGGATTAACACATAGGGTAGGTTTTATCCCGGAAATCCCACGGGAACGGGAACTATGCGGGTTTTCCTTTGAAAACGCGGGCGAAGCCGCGGGCGGATATCTAGTATTGAATAAAAAAGCTCGCTGTATATTTAATTATTTAATTTATATGCACAATACACTAATAGGTACATAGTATGATTTCATATAAATATTTATTTAAATTGAAATAAGTGTCACAAATAATTATAATAGACTTTTATTTGCCCCACTTGTGTAGGTACATTTCTTTTCTACTACTTCTAAGTCGGATGATGAAATTTGTATTAGAGTAATAATGGTTATATTGTGAATAAATTCATAAAATTATCTTTGTTTTCTTTATGCAGCGCTAATAACAATCTTGCTACAATAACGGCTACTATGCAGCATAAGGACACTCCAACGATATAACGTAGGTGTAAAACTCCGTATATCACGTGGGTCGAAGTTTATATTTTGACAAACGGTCCAAAACTCCCATTGTTATCTTTAACGCAATATATCAACACATGACGTACGATCGAAAAAACATGAAAGGACTTTTTTAAACCAAACGTATAAACAACGAGTGGAAACATTGATACGTTTGTAAGCTTCATACCACCAAAAATGTGTTAAGAATTTAGTAATAACGATCCTTAATTTATTCATGAGCTTGAAACCAAGTTACAATGTAATCGAGACAATTACCAAAATGATTTCCAGTATACTAACGGTGATTTATCGTGTCGTCAATTGAATTTCAATGCGCGACCACCCGCTTACTTACTAACGATGCCATTCGAAACAATACTAGAAGCACAATGCAGGAATAACGACCTTCTCAGAGCCGGCTATTGATACTACTAGCTAAATAGTCAAAAACAAAAGATGCATATAAATCACAGATTCTACACCACGTAGCCAATTCGGATACACTGTCACGTAATCAAAAAATATCATCACGCTATTGTATACTTTAAGCGTTCACTTTAAAGGTTAAATTTCTACAGCATTTGTTCCACTCCGTTCAATTTTAGTAGAACTGTATTTCCTCGTAAACAATAGCAGTTTTCGGACATTGTTAACTTTACAACCACTACACTATAACATAATCATTGGTCTATTGTCGGACATGTAATTCTCGATGGTATATAGTGGGTGTTTAAAAGCTTTTATTCTACACAGACTAGGCTTTTTGCACATTGAATGACACAATATTTTTACCACGACGTGTAACGAATGGTTTGTTCAAGCCCTGCGGGTATTTAGACCTTTCCTGGTTTCATAACAATTGCACGTTACCTTGGAAGTTTCTTTGTAGACTGACGTCGATTAGCGATGATGGAGGTGAATGGCTCGGAAATAAATCGATTATTCATTTGTTTTTATTTAATTCAATAAAGTGTGCTCTTAACTATGCACTAACTTATTAGAAGCTAATAAAATATTATCTATCAAATCCCTACTTAATGCAATAATTATTCATACGAACATTACCATAAACCAAGCCTCATAGCAATAGAAACAAACAGTTTTAATTCAATGCAACCAGACTAATTCGCATCAAACTCCACAATTTAGCCAACAAATTTACATAGAAACGTACAATTGACCGCAACTCTAGGACAATTTGGTACGAATTTGTCTCGCTTTCGCTAAACAGAGGAGGCAGGGTAAAGTTGGTATCCCCGGACAATTTACGTGCTACGCGCCACCTAATCTAATTGCCGCCTATAAGCGGCCCGGTGTTGCTTTGACCTTAGTAAATGCATTTTGTGTGTTCCTAATTATCACCTTCAATTTAACATCATGTTCCTATAAAATAATGCAAACAGTTTTTAAGATACTTTCTGTGTAAAATTTATTGCGTCTAAGCTCTATGGATTTATTTATGTACCTACAGTGTATTCGATGAGTCAAGCCTAGTATAATTTAGACTAAATTTACATATTTTTAGTAAATTTTCTGATGACGTTTCTTTCAACAAACAGACTTGTATAACGCTATGTGAAATCAATATTTTAAATCAAGCTCACTACTAATCTCTATATAAATTTCGTTCCATTTATTTTAAGACGATATGATGATACATCTAATGTGTTGGAAAGCAAAGACTTGTTTAGCTTGACTTATCAATGAACACAGAAAAACATTTCTTATAAATTTTCACCGCAATTTTCGGAGCAGTCTCACGAAGAACATTAATATCTCCAGATAATTATCGCTATGTAAGTTTGTAACATAACAATGTGTTCAGTAAATAATTTTTCAAGACCCTCCCAAACGTGGGATTGCTCATAGCATGACAGTCTAAATTAACACATCGCTCCATCTACCCTCAAAACACGCACCACAAACTTTCACAAATCTAACGAACCATCCCCTTGCCGATGATAAAGATTTTCTTTTCGTATTTCTTTTTAATAAAACTTTACTTTGTTACGATTTTTACGTTATTTCGGCGTAATTCGACGGACAATTTTGATGTTTGGTAACGATTGTATCAATTTATTTTGGGGTAGACGGTGTATTTTTAGGCAAATCATTTCACTCCGTATATTCTGCGCCGTGTGATTAACTCTAATGGTAAGAATTTTCGTTTGTTGATAATGATGTTCGTCAAGGATTCATCACAACTAATACTTTAAAGGTAATATTATTTTACATTTGATTAACATTGAGTTTCGATATTTTTATTTCGCGTTTCAATGCGTACCTAGCTTATCATCAACCCAATATATTTAGCTTTTAAATTTTGTTTACACATTTATTAAATCTCTATCAAGGTTACCACAAAACATTTCACAAATACAAAACTAATTAAATTAAGATTGAACCATTTCATTCGCAGAAATCAGACAATACACATATGAGAAACGCAGGGCTATCTGAAGGAAATTTAGGTATCGCGTGGCTCATTGAAACGGAGGAACACGCGATCGTAGCTCACTGAGGGAATACGAACAGCTGATAATTTACTGCCACGCTTTTCTAATAGACAAAAGGACAAAGGTGGTTCTTTGACGCAAATGTTACGTAAGCTAAGTACTGCGTTTGTGTTTATTGAGGAACAAATTTTGTCTTTCGGGTATAGATTTTTGTATTGCATTTCAAAGTTTATGCTAAGAGGATTCTTTCACTTAAATTGAAACCATTGGTTTTTTGTTATCTGACATTTCTAGCTCTTACAAACTGATGAAGGGCGCTCGCTTGTCAAGTCTAATTTATTAATACCTATTGGGACCTGTCACTGTACGATATTTTCTTCTTAAGTTAAATGAGAACATTTTTGGTATATTTTCACACAGCATTCACTTAAATAATACAAAAAAATGTTTCCATCAAACCACATAATGTTACCTTTAATCGTGTACAATGTACATGTTAACTATAAACAAATATATTTTGAGAACAACGGAAAGGACCTGAAAAGCAAACAGCATGAACAAGCTAATAAACTCATGAAATTACTAAATGGGCACAAATATTTACAAGAACTGTGTCTTGAAACATTTCATTAAATTCCTTTTAATCAAATTAGAGTTCTGCAGTCAAACAACCGCAAACCCTTATTAATTAGTCCGCTTCTATTTGACCGGGCAGTGTCCACCCGCTGTCCCTTGTTCCGTAGTTCTGAAGACAAAGTTAAACTTGTTTAGTGTAATACATTAACATACATACGCTGTATTTACTGTCTCAGCGAATTTGCGTAGAGAAGGATTAATAGTAGCGGTATCCAAAGTTTTCTCATCCTGGTCGATTTTTCATTGGATTTTAAATAAACAGTGCTATAGAATAAAACATAAAACTTCATTGATAATGATAAAAAGCTTTTAACATTATTATTTGGTTAATCTAAATTTTATCACGTAATTGCAGAATCCGGATTTAAAAACAGTTTAACCTTAAAGAAGCGTACAGAACCCCACGTAGAAAATCAGCTACGTTCATTACCTATGTCTATATAAAATAAAATAACATTTATATTGTGCCCCATTTATAGACTGGTTTCGTGCAAATTCGGTATGCGGTACTATGTTCTGTTTCCGGTTAGAACGCAAATATTATACGAATATAAAATTTAATGCATTTTTATCACGACTCCGGTGCGCTTGCTATTCTAGCTATTGTAGCTGAACCAATTTCAGAAAATAACGTTTGAAATTAATTACTTTGGTGGGCGTAAATCTTTTATTATTTCACAAATACCTATGGTTAGGGAGCTAGGTGCAAATTTGGTTAACTATTTCCTCTCAAGAGATAATTCGTCAGACGCATGAGAGTATAGTATTATAAAGCCTCGTGAACGTCAGCTGGCGCTCGGTTGGGGGGGTGAGCGGTTGTAGCCTCCCACGCACATAGGAAAAAAAATACATTCATTCATTCATTTCCTCTCAGCTAAAAATTTGTCAAATTGTAGCTAACCCAATATCTCAACGAAAAAAAATAGTCAGCTGGTTACAACATGGTGTATTATACGTCAGCTGGTGTCTCGAACATGAAAGTTAAATTTAAAGAAAAATTTATTTTCCGTTATTTCCTCTCAAACAAAAATTTACCTGATGATAGCTTATATGTAACTGTGGATAAATATATATGTCAGCTGGCTGTATCTTGGTGGAAAAACCGTCAGCTGATACGGGAGGCTACAACCGCTCTTCCCCCCAACCGAGCTCCAGCTGACGTTCACGAGGCTTCATAATACTATACTTTGATGCATTTTACTAATTACCGCTTGAGAGGAACTTGGTCATAAAATCTGCTGCTGGCTCCCGGACCATAAGCTAAATTAAAAGCAAAAGCCGTGAAATTGGAACGATAATTTAATTTGGTACCTTGTAGGTAGGTATTGAAAAATGTTTGTTATTTCACCGAGTTAAGCAGATTCTTAATGGTTTGCTTATTTTTAATTGCGATTACCATTAAAATTTTTTAAATCTTCGTGTTCTGGTCATTTTTAACTAAATATGTATGTTGATGTTTTTTTCTGTTATACAGATACAGAACTTGTATTTGACGCTTATTTCAAAGTGGTAGCTAATGATAATTGTTATTAGGTACTAATGTATTAAAGAGTAATACAAAAACAGAAAAGGTGTAATAATGAGAATACCTATTAATTTCATACCTCTCCATTATGCGTCTTCATAAAGTAATACTATTTTGCCCAATATACATTCAATCATCTTAAAAGCGGTTCTTACCTAAATGTTATTTATTCAGTTGAGACAAAGTTGATTTTTGGAAAGCAGTATTCGGGTCGGTTTCGCTTGAAGTTGAATGCGTCCATTTCTTCTGCCGCCCATAATAATGTTTGGCGATTTATCAAATGGCAATTTCGTAATAGATACCGCCGCCCGATGCGACGTCTGATAAAAATATATAAATTGCACAGATAGCCCGATATTCAATTGAGAGTGCGAAATGTTGAGTAATGTCAAGAGTTATCAAAGATTTTTGTTATGAAATTCAGACATTAGATACAATCTATCGATAGACGATAGGTATACCTATAATTATGTATAGGTAAAAATTGCAAATAATTATCACTTATAATACCACAAGAGCTTCAAAATTATCGGGTATTTTCCGATAGGTTCGTTGCAAACAAATGAAGGAGTCAAGTTTTTAGTCAAGGTTAAAAAATCACGAGCGCGAAGCGCGAGTGATTTTTCCTGAAAAACTTGACGACTTTATTTGTTTGCAGGGAACCTTGAGGGAAATGCCAGATAATTTTGAAGCTCGTGTGGTATTCGGGAGATTATTTTTCCGTCCCAAATGTCGGCCAATAATTTCACAATTGAATTGAACCTGTCAGTTTGACGTCAACGACCAGAGAAAATTTTCAAAAAATTATCAGTATAATACCATGTAGGTTGTACCACGTGACGTCGAATGGTGCAATTCTATTGGTCGATATTTGGGTCGGAAAAATAATCTATAGTATTTGAGCTTTTCGCTACAATTATAATAATGTAGAAAAGTATGTAGATAGATAGTGGTGGTCATCATTGTAAAAAAAAGTTATTTATGTCTTATTATTCCAATTAAAGAAGCATTTTCAACTAGTTATGATAAATTTCATACTGATTGGCTGGATGATCAACCAAATTCCCCTTGATGGTGAAATCTATATCACTATATTGAGCAAATTTGCCATTAAAGCAAGATTAAAACCATTATGTTTTAGTGTTATTTGCAGAAAATATTATGATAAGCTACGTCAATAAGCGCTCATGATAGCGGATACGAATTACGATGAACCTCAAGAGTAATCAGTTAATTTCATATAAGCTTAAATCCTCGGGTTACATATTTTTTTTTTTTACATTTTTTTTTTTTAGATTATAAATAAATAAATAAATTTTGTAGTTAAGAAATTACCGAAATGGTTTTACTTCCAAGGTGCTGGGGCTTCTTCAAATATAGCTTCATAAGTTTCCTAGTTTTTGCATTAGGTACATACATATAATACATAGAGATACAACATTCGCATGCATAATATTAATATTTCATATTGCGAAAATAATATAAAATATATTTTTAATTTTTATTTATGTTGAGCGGGATCATACCTTTAGATGGCGTGTAGGTACAAGGTACAAGCGAAGCCGGGGGCAGAAAGTAGATACTGATATTTTAAAAATTAAAAAGTAGCATGCCCCATTCCAATTTTAATTGTAATAACCTGTTTTAAGTTTAGCAATTTTTTTTATCCTTTCTTGAATAATAAAAACCTTTAAATACAAAAGGTCACATAAACAAATCCCTAAAGCCTTAACGGTAACCGGACGTACTTATTTCACGTGCTGGAGATAAACATACCGCGTGTTTATCCGTAATAATACCTTTTGTAACACTCCTTTGTACACTGTTATCTGTTTTATCGCTGTTTCTTTGTATCTCTTAACCAATATCACCTATTTTAAACGTATGCCCGAACACGTTTAATGTGCTGTGCGTAAGGGCTATAATTGCTTGGCGGGCATTTTTCAAAATGTTCCGTTTAATTTGTCAAATCGGTATAGTTCACGGAGATATCACACATACAACAATGGATCTAAATGACTCTATTCCTGACATCTCTTTTTTCTATTGTCATGGATCTAAAAGCGTTGGTGTAATTTATGTTTTTTTTTTTTTAGTTTGTTGATACAAGTGCTTTCAATAGATGATAGCTATAAGTTTGTGTCTCAATAGTAGATAAAAGTAATGGGCCAAAAGCATACTTAAAAAAATCTGTTTTCCTTACGTAAAAACATTCACTTTAATTTATCCTGTTTCCAAAGTGTCTAAAGCCGCCTTGATTTGCTTAACTACGAACATAACGTTACATCTTTCAGCTACAAACTGTACGTAATGTGTACCAAATTGTTGAAGTTACTTTTATAGTAGAAATACATTTATAGGTGTACAGGAACGATTCTATCCAATAAGACGTAATGACGAACTTATCTTATAAGATACATTATTACTCTTATTGGAATAACAGTAGGTAATGTTCTACCGGTACCGCACATCATTTAAAACGTATTGGAAACGTCCCAAAAGCTTCACATAAAACTACTTACAAAACATAATAAACCAAGTAAATTTAAAAACATACCTCATTAAATCCAACAAACAGTCAAGTCCGTTCACATTTCAGCAATTACACAACACAATACACTGGAACATTAGCGGTACGGTCGCAAAATTACAAGTCAGTTACGAGTAAAATCCCGTAGGCGGAAAGTAGCGGTCCGCCCTAACGTGCACCCTCCACGGCTATCGAAACAGCACTGAGGGGAGGGTCAGAGCCTCCAGCCTGAAGACTCCAAGCAGACGCGCGCATCTCATACCTTAAGCACTCTATAATTCTATATACATAAGTAGCAAGGGCCTCGGTCCTCAAGCTTGCAATATCGGCGGCAGGTAAGAAATGTTTCACATTACTGCTTATAAGGTTTACTACCGTCATACATGTCAAGTGCTGAAAGAAAATCACGTTGGGTTTCATAACAGTGTGGTATAAAAATTTATGTAGAAACCTTGTAGTTCTCCTCATATGCTTGTTTACGTACAGCCTCATTTCTTACTAGAATTTTTTAGTTTTTAGAACGTCGTCTATTAATTTCATGTTTAGATATCACGATATTTTTGTTCTAGCTACC
The DNA here is from genome assembly GCA_029959065.1 of Colias behrii. Taxonomy (NCBI): domain Eukaryota; kingdom Metazoa; phylum Arthropoda; class Insecta; order Lepidoptera; family Pieridae; genus Colias; species Colias behrii. Next base: position 4,739,800 of record JARWMC010000005.1, on the reverse strand, counting down.
ACAATAAGCTACGAAAACAAGTTGTTAGTTGCCTTAATTAACTTAATTTAGATGTACTATATTTAATTGTTTCTGTTTGGAATAACCGTCGTAAAACTTCTTATTGGCAAATCTACAGGTAAGAAAATCGTTCAAACCATAAAAAATTACCAAACAATCAAACCCAAACGGCATTGAACAAACATAAATACTAATGCTTCCTACCTATAAAAGACGTAAATACTAACTAATGCTTCCTACCTACATAAACGTTCATACTTCGCTCGGTCTGTCTCAAAAACCAGCCCCTCAAAATGTTCACGAACAATTGAGTTAACATCGTTACATTTCCCAGCTCGATAAGTGCCTCTCCGCTAATTATCTGGAAACAATACTAGGTTTTTATTTACCCCACAGAAAGATAAATGTACCGCATCACACGTCACCTCTGCACTTAATATATGGTGAGGAATTGCGTAGATATAATAAAAAAACTGAAGTCTTCCCAAAATTAACGATGTATGAGTTGACAGCAGTCGAGGCTTATCTCCTGTTTTAATGGGAACGAAAGTAACCTTTCCCTTTTTTGCGGGGAATTAACTATGTTTTCTTTTGCGTAATGAAATGTTTTTTCAGCTGTTTTGATGTATTATTTATTATTTAGGTTATATGTGTTTTTTTACTTATACCTTTGATGAATCGTTGTTGTTATTTGTCTGTGTTTAAATACTTTAACTACGTTTTTTAATTAATAATATAATTAATTAATAACAAAATTTTCCATTTTATGTAAACTGATTGAATACTGTTTTATTACTAAAAGTTTTTTTAAAGACAAATTTATAACGAAAGTAAAATATACGCAGTAAATATATGAATTACTTTTTCACATAATTGTTCACAATTGATGTCCCACCCAATACAATTATGTTAAGTTCTGGGAAAAATTTAGTACCGTAGGACTTAAATAAATTGTTTTTGTATTTTTATTTCAGTATTGACTTTGGAAGGTTAAGGACTATATTTTTAATCAGCCGTTGATAAAAACTCTGCGTATTCTTTATTTATAACAATTTAATTTCTTTTACAATTTCGATATCTTTAAATTGGATTAGGTCTTGAATTTTCAATTATTTACCGTGATCTTAGAACATATTTCTTGGGAATTCTATACACTTGCGTGCTTTCCTGACAACCAATCCATTTGCCGGCTTGCCTTGGTCGTGACAGTTCCTTCTGACTGTTCATGTATGTCTCAAAGCCGTCGTATCCATTTTCAAAATTGAATCGGAATTAAAATCTTTTAACGTTAGAAATTTTAAAGAAAATACTCTGTGAAAATACTAAACCGAATGATTTATCGTCATTTCCATAAAGCTTTGTGTGCTGTCATTTCGCCGTTGCACTGTACGAACACGGTGCTTCTGTGTGCGTGTTATGTTGCCAGATATTGAAAAATTTCCCAAATTTTTGCCCGACTACGGAAGAAAGAGGGTTATGTAGTTCAAGTGTATGTATGTATAATATTTCTTTGACACGCCCTGCAGTATAAACTGTTGGATCGATTTTGAGTTGTGAGGTGTCATTGCAATCATCTGAATTATGAAGGTAGTGGTGGTAGTGACGTAGGCTACATAAATTAGCAGTCATGTTTTAATTTTTATTTTAATATAAATTCAGGTTCGGTATTATTTTATAATATTGTAAAAATTATTTTGTTACATAAAGCACCTATCTACTAAAGTTAAATATGGACAAAATAATTTTATTCAATTTGTAATTAATTACATTAAAAAAAAGTTTTTATTTTTCAAAACATAATATGAATGCGAATAGCGGTAGTTTTTAGTCGAGAATGCGGGACATTTTATTTTCATCATATCCATCATGGAGTTCACATGAATTAAATTGCGAGCGAAAACGACTATGACGCTTTTTATAAAAGTAACAAAAAAATTTATAATGCTTATTAAAATAATCTAATAAAGATCATGAACCTTTATTGCACTATAGAAATAATCACATTCACGATCGAAAAATCCAACAGCACTACCCCGAAGATCTTTTAACCGTTTTACCCCTAAAATTGGCAAATTCATTTTCAAAATACTGGCAGCATACGTTGAAGTTTTGAATTCCTTCGTATATGTAAAATTATTATTTGTATATAAAATTAAATAAGCCAAATAATCTACAGAAAACCTGTAAAACGATGTTTTATGTTTTGGTTTGTTTTCGGGAACAAATTTTACAGCGTTTTAATATCACAAGACAGCATTTTTTTACTAAAATATCAAACCCATTTTGACGTATTGCATGACACTAGAATCGCTATAGCACTGGCGGAGGTTCGTATTCGTTTTTGATTTCGTATTTTCTTTGACAAGGGCGACGGACGATTGACATGCTCCATCTGCATTAGAAGTATCGGTTTTTAGCGGATTAACCTAAGTAATAAAATATTTAATCTGATTTATTTCTGAGCGGCAATGAGATTAAATTATTCATTTTTTATTAAAAACTAGGTTTCCGCCTGCGGCTTCGCCCACGCAGTCAAAGAAAAATCCGCATAGTTCCGGTTCTCGTGGGATTTCCGGGATTGCGTCATTTTCCCGGGATAAAAAGTAGCCTATGTCCTTTCTCGGGTATCAAAATATCTCCATACCAAATTTCATGAAAATTGGTTCAGTAGTTTAGGCGTAATTGAGTAACAGACAGACAGACAGAGTTACTTTCGCATTTATAATATAAGTAAGGATTAAAATTTGAAGAGTTGAATATCACGTCTTGACTACTTTTTAATTGCATCCGTATTATGTTTCTTTTACTTTTTCCAAAAGCCCTAATCATAAATCTCAACCCTCCGCTCCAATAACCTTTGTTAATCCCAGATATGAATAATTGATTCAACAATCCCAATTTTAAAATTAATAATTAATTTACAAGGTGCACTCTAAGAGGATCGTTGAGAGGCTTAAGCGAAAAGTTTGCACTGAACAACCATCGACGTGCTCGTAATCCCGCCGGTAACTGGCAGAGTCTGAAAAGCGTGTAGACCGTTAAAAATTCGGATTAATATTGTTACAACGGAAAATATTGCTGTCAATAATAAATTAAGCTGATGTCATTTCCTTTGCGAAATCGTGTAATTATTTTCGAATGACATGTAAACCGGATTATTTTACGAAGCGCAAAATTTATGGACGCTTGCTTTTAATTCATCGATTTCGGTTCTATAATTTCTTTGTTGCGTGGTAGTCACAATAATAAGAGCTTATATAATCTGTATCTCATTCAACGTGGATTAGCAATTAAATTCTAAATGTCATTCAATTTCCAATCTTGAAGCCCCCACATGACGTAGAAAGGTGCGAACTCGGAACAAATTGTGTTAAAATGTAATAGAGATTCGTTTCCCGTCCAACTTTCCTGCAGATTACGAGGCAAATTCAATATTTAAGATTGATTTGGGCAGATGCTTGAAGGCTTGAACGCCTTTGTAGGGTGTAAGATGTACGATACTTTTTCCTTACTTGAAACGTTTTATGGCAGGATCCCATCAATATTTATAGGAAATTAAAACTTATAATGGATATTAGGAACGTTTAGGAAGTTTTTATAAAGAGTGAAATTTTCTGTCAATTAAGTATTGTGCTTGGAAAGTAGTCGCGCCTTTTGTTAACTTTGTAAGCGAGACGAATGTAAAAGCTTTTACGGTTCCACCCGAATCCCGAAGAAAAAGAAGTAAAACGCGTTTCATACTTTAAATCGAGAAAATTTACATAATATTGCCGCTCATTCGCTTTCACCGACTTTAGGGGTCTTATGGTAAACGATCCGAGATAGAATTCAGAATATTTCGGAATCGCTAATTAGATACGCGAATAATACAAATCAAACAAAAATTCTTGTTGAAAAACGATTCAATAATTAATATTGCATGATGTTTAATTTAATTTGTATGTATTTTGGGGTACTGATTTGAATATGTAAATAGATGTACCGTCTTCCTGAAAATGGCATCCAGAAAAAGCATTACAAATAAAACATTTAAGATTATTCTTTGAGAGACCCTCGATTTTCGATGCAAACTGACAGATTTCGGTTTGTTACTGAAAGACCCTCCCTTACAAATGAAGCGTATAATCATGGTGCATGTTTTTGTACGTTAATATAGATGCAACGTCCCGTTCTTTGAGTGACTAAACGGCCTGAGGCGTTCAATTTGCAGAAAAAGAAATCCACAGCTCAATGTTACGCGCCCGACGTCACAGTGAACTATTTGAATTTTCTCCATAGAGGGTGGAATCAATTTAAATTTTAACTCACACTTAATACACCCTTGTTTGGTGTCTAAGTGGTGTGTTTGAGTCACCCTCTGTTTAAAGCGAATAATAAGTTGGGAAGACAACAAGGTCGGTAATTTGGTACGCGAAAACGTTCTGTATCTTGTATTTATACAGCGGTAGAATAAACAACGCACGTTGATCGTTAAATTTTATTTACATTTAACATATAACTGCTTATGTAGTGTTTATTGTAGTTATTTAAATACGAAAATAATAAAAGTTACACGAATTATTGTGTACGATGTTGATGAAGATGTTTGGGTTTTTGTTTTGTGTTAGGCAATTATAAAAAAAGCTTTTATCCGTAGGTAGGCTTTGTCTTGCATTGTTTGCTTACCCATTCCTGATGTCTTTTATGCCTTAATGGTATCACCGTATTATACTAAACGGGGCAATTGCAGTGCCTTGCATTCAGGAGCGTTCTCAATTCAACGGAAAATTACGTCGTTTGTGAGAGAGGCTGTATGAATGCTGTAATTTTGTTCCAGTTATTTATGTTCCTTATAAAAATGTATATTATAAAAATTCTCCTTGGACGCAAATTGTAGACTGCTTGAATTACCTGTAGGTATTAGTATCTTAATAGGTTGGTTACCTGATTTATGAATAAAGAAAATATTAATACCTACACATGAGAAATTTAATTTATTTGCATTTATAAAATTGAATGTTATAAAATACTACATCCCATAAAGAACATTAAATTAGCTTATTCACAACTATTTACAATATTGTACAGATTCACTTATACCCAATTACGCATTTTGCTATTATGCTGTATTTAGGTTTCAGTGAAAATGCAGTACAAAATATTTAACACAAAACATTGTAGTCGTTCGTGTCACAAACAAATATTCCATATAACATAGTTTTTACTGGTTCTAAAATATTTAAGCTCAAAAACAACTACATAGTCATGAATATACAGTTAGAATCTGAAATTCCTTGTAAAGTCACCATGTCACGCGAATTCTGCCACTAACAGGGTTTTGCTCACTTGAATCCAATTTCTTGCTAAGAAAGCTGGCCAAATGGAATATTTAAATCATAAATACATCGAATGGAATATTTAAATCATAAAGATTATATTTGAACCAACTCCATGCCAGGTTTTGAAGAAAAACGTTACGAGGATGTTTTATGCTGCTATTTAATTTAAATAAAGAATGAAATTCGTAGGACGATTAATTATCAATGCTATCTTCAAACTAGACCTTATAATAATTTTTATTTAAGAACTTAGTTGACTGAAAAGTAGAAAAATATACATCAAGAGCAATAGAAGCATATCTACAATTACTGAAACAGAATACCTGATGATAAAGTTGGTACAAAAATTAAACAAAAATTCTTTATACGAATTTGAATATACCATTAGCTTAGTAATTAGACAAACAATTTTTGGTACAAAAACATTTGGTACAAGAGCGAGTTAAATGCCCCTACCTGTATTTTTGCAAAAGTTTTTAAAATAACATGGTCACGTAGTTAGAAAAATATAATAAACTAGCGGTCCGCCCCGGCTTCGCCCGTGGTACATATTTCGCAATTAAAGGTTAGGCAGCCTATGTTCTTTCTCAGGGTCTAAAGATTATCTGTGCCAAATTTCATCAAAATCGGTCCAGTAGTTTATGCGTGAAAACCATACATACATACATACATGCAAACCTTTCCTTTTTATAATATTAGTATAGATGTGTAGCGAATTAATTCTTGAAGCTTTTTTGCAAAAACTAGTATTCGTTGATACTAGTAGTCATCCCGCAATATCCTATCCTAGATCTCCACCCTAAAAAGAAAATGTTATACCTTCTTAACTAGGTGTTTCTGATCACATGCAAATCAAACTGCGATTCAGACGTTTTATTGTAATAAACGTACCATATTAATTAGTTCGTTTAGACTTAATAACAGACCAAAATATCGTTTAACTTTAGTCAATACACTATTTCAGCGAAAATTCGCGACAACATTGGTAACCCAATTCTTAACAATATTTCGCGGAAGCCGGGGACTTAACTGCCGTATGCACGTGCTACTATTTATTTATTCAGATTTATTCTTGACTCCGGAACTAAGTACACAGTTGCACATAATGTCCTCGCTGGAGATGTAAATACTTTTGCATAATGCGCGTTTTGTTATGCTTATAAAACGTTTAACAGTCTCATAGCAGATGATATAGCGGAGCGCGTTGAGAGAATCTGTTGCATTATGAATGTAGTGGGACGATTCTAAAGGCACAATTGAAATGTGGTTATAATTCTGTGCCTCCAGTGAATAAGGGAGTAAGACGAGTTATTCCCTTTGGTTTTTATTGCACCATTGGATTCAGCTCGTCAAAATACACAACATATCAAAAGGTCATATCTCTAGCTGCGTCCCAACCCATTTTTTCGAATGACCCAAACGGTATAAGTAGGGTGTGATTAACGGTATAAGTTACCTTATCCATCATTTTAGGCAATCGCAAAGGAACTATTCGTCTCGAGTCAAAAGTACCCACGAACACAAAGACGTATGTGTAGTTATACTTTTTGAATAAAGACTTAATTCATTTTGTTCCATCAGTCCTAACACTATTTTAGTATAAACGCATTTGTGTCATTTTTCTAACATGAGCATAAAGGAACAACTCTTTTAGTGTCATTGGTTCAAGTGACGACATGAGACAGTTTGGCATTAATTCCGTGTTGCTATTGGTCTATTAATTGAATACTGCACGGAAACAACACACTCTATTCCTTATTATTTTTAAATCGTTTTTTCAATAAATCTCCAACAACAAATCTTTATATTTTTTAAAAAAGGTATTTATCAGTTAACTTGGGATACTAATATATTTCTATGGAAATTAACTATTTTTTGCAATAGATATTAAAAATACAGTTAACACATTAAGTGCATTTAATGATATTATACTCTTTGTTTATATAAATACAGAACGATAATTGAATCATCTAAAAAAAGCCAACAAAAATGTTAAACTTATATTAATTTCTTCTTATAATTGGGTAAGTTTTTAAAAAATAACTCGTTTTTAATCTTTTTTTCAAAAAATTATCTAACTACAATAATCAAGACAATAATATTATAGTCTATAATAGTCGCATAAAAAAAATATTTATAACCAGTCTTGACTTCTTATAACCACTGTGCTTTGGTAATTTGCCTTTTTTATAGGAAAAAAATCCGCAATATCGATACTTCTTTGGTCCTGCATTTTCGTAAACATTTTATGGATACTCTGGTACCACATATTTTGAAAAAATTGGGCTATTGTCACGTAGAGTCTCTTCAAAGTGCGTGCCACAAGTCGTATTTGCATCCAAGGCACCTTCAAATCTGAGCTTAATTTTTTCATAAAATCTTTGCGGCTCATTGTATTTTCTTTATTTATCTACATTATTTTGATATTATATGATATAGAAATTGTTAAAATTCTATATCATGCCGTAAAAAATCGCCACTGACCACCTATAACTTTTCCTGTATTAACTGAACATACAGGAATATGGTTTTCGGGCTTCTCTTATCTCTTTATAGTGCTTGTATCCTCAATGTATACCACCATGACATTGTGGCGTTGCCACTTTTATTATCTATATTTTACGAAACGGAACGCACTTGATCGAATTTTAAATTGATTCGACGATTCATTTTCACTATATAGGACAATAGTTAATACGCAAAACGCAATACGCAGTTGATACGTATTTAATACCAATACTCAATGATTGTCTCCTGCTAACCTGTACAGACTAGACTCATTGTGGTGACTGGTGAAACATTGTATAGCATTAACAACATAGTACTGTATTATTGAAAGATCGATTAAACGTTTATTTTACAATCTACGACTTTCATTATACATGGGTAACAAAACACCATAACATATTCGGTTTTACTCCGGACAACATCTTCAGCCACCCAATCCCCTTGCTTGAAGTCCAAATCCAACGGAGGACAATAATCGTCATTTACTAAAATTGAAGGTTTTTCGTCCTAGTATAAAAGTTGTCTGGATCCCATTTTATACTCAATCTATAGTATAATACTATAGATATCATGTGAAACGTGACTTGGAAAAAAATTATTCAAATAAATCACAAAATAAAAATTTGAAACAATCTTAAAAGTTACGAAAAGCCCAATTATACGTCAAAATGACGCACAACATCCTCTTTACAACCAAATGGCGGAATTTACCTGAATGAGCCAACTATGTACTGCTAAGTCTCGACGGCTAATAAGTTGGTTCTGGATTTTGCAGCGATTCGATGGTAAATATAGAAGAGTTCATACGTCAAATTTACGTAGATTGGACTTCTAGGGTTAATTGCATAAATACCTAAATGTTGTTTTGTTTTTATTATCTAATAACGATAAAAAAACCCGTTGATTTCATTCGTTTTTCAAGCTACGTGCATAGTTTTTCCACTAAAAGTCCTCAATTGAGTCATAAAGTACACAAATTTCAAGCATAATAAGTCACATCATTTCTATAAAACCAAAACTGGCAATAATATAAGTCGTGTTGTGCGATTATGAACATAGTGCATAAGGGCATAAGTCGTTATATTGAAAAGAGTAAAAAAAAATTATGTGAATACATTGAGTTATTCCATGAAGTACTCGTTCATAAGGCCACAACTACAAAAAAACACGAAAAAAGTATATTTATGGGGTTGTTACAATATGTGTTCATATGTAAAAATATAGTCTTACATCATATCTTACACATACAATCTTAAAATTTTGAATTAATAAAGATTTAGTATTGATATATAGTTTTTTGTCTCTCCTGAAAAGTGCTGTTTTTGAGTTATTCCCTTATTCACTGGAGGCACAGAATTAAGGGTTTTATATGATATTAAATACATATTGTTCTGTGATGTTCTTGTAATGAATTCCCATTACATATTTTCTATGTAAAATACTATATAAAATAGGTTTAATTAACATATCAAGATACAATTATAAGGTAGGTACCTATTACGATTATCTACAAAAAGATACAATCTAGTTAAATACATTTTCAAATTTGAACATTCGCGACATTTTCCAAGGATGTTTCATTCTAATATAACGAGCTTATTTAAAAATCTCTTAGCCATTTCATTGGAGTTAAAACTTTCGAAGCGGGAAGACAAAATGTGTTTTACATAAGTAACCGCACAAATCTGTTTCGGCCCGCAAACGACAGAAGTTTCTGAGACTTTTGAGTTTTGTCAATAAATCACACTAATTTATCGGGAGGAAAGCCTCCGAGTTTGTTCTTATACTTGTTGAATTACGGGACGTTATTATGCTTGACTAATGCCCGTGGAGTAACGTATAGTCCATCAGGCTCAGAAGTACTTGTAATTTTTATTACGACCATACTTTGACAACTGTTATTTATGAAGGACATTTGTTATGGGGTTTTTTGCATTTAAGATGGAAACGAATACTGTTTTAAATCCGTTTTTTATTGTGTCATTGTTATGTTTATTAAAATATCTGTGTACATTAATATTGAATTGTCTATAATGGCTAACAAAAATGCTGCAGTTGGTAAAAAATGGTTCAGTTTGATATTGTACAATAGCTCGATAGATCGAAATGCACACAAACCAATCTTCACGAGGTTCAGGCAAAATTAATATTGCTGGTTAATATGATAAAAGACAGTTATATTTTCGATTTCTATATTTTTAATGCTTGTCTCATACAAGCATACAAGCATTATACGACATAATATTTTTTTGATGTAACAAGTTTTCCTAATTATGCAATAGATACCAATTTTATTTATTTTGTATAGTAGGTATACAGAATGAGACGCCGCGCTGGTGTTACTTTAATAAACAGCTATTAGTCTAAAACACTGAGATCGTTAAGCAAAAAGATGTCGGGGAACTTGAACAGTGATTTTTTAACGCGGCTTCGTCATTTATCAGTCGTTAACGGTGAATTTTTGGAGCTAATCCTGAATTCCTGATAAACTTCAGACAAGACTTTTTGCAAGAGATATATTAATTTACTTATTCTAATAAAACGTTGAAAAATATTAGAATTAAATGCTATATATTTTTTAAATCACACAAAAACGGCACTACCAAACGAAAGCTTAGGAAGTTTAAAACATGGCTAGGTTAGGTTTAAAGAATCATTTATTTTCATTTAAAGACTTAAAGCGAATTACATAAAAAAAAAACATAACACAGTAAATAAACAATGAAACAGTTAATAAATGATGAAATGTATTTATAAATAAGATTAAGTAATAAGATATTATATGTAACGATATGTAGTTATTTTTTAATTTAAATTAAAGTAACTTTCTCAATACCAACTCTTTAATAAAATTAAAAGCTCCTATACTTCTTTACGTACATTGTTATACCTCTAGAATCGTCTTAAGTCAAACAAATCAACTGAAGCACTTAGCACTTGAGATTTCTTTCTCACAGACGACAAACTTTAATTGTAGTTCGACATGTAACTAATTCACTTTGGGATTTTTATTCATTGCTAGAGAAGGTAAAGCACGTTGCACTTAGGAAAGAATGTCAATATAATTATCCATAAGTTTTGATTATTTTTATGACTCGACATTGTACATACATAGCGTATAGGTAGTTACTCCAAGCTCCAATAACTTTTAAATTTTATTTTGTAATAATTTAAATGAAATATTATTGACGAAAAGTATCGATTTCGAAACTTGAAGTAATCATTGGTAAATATATTGATAATTTATATAATTTCATATTTTACGTTATATTATATTGATATATATAATTTCATATTTATGTTAATACCGCTTAGATCAGAAAGGGCATAATTTCATCAATACAACCAAAAAAACCGCTAAATAATATTCGATAAATTAATACAGGAATGCCAACATTGCATAAACAATAGTCCAAATTACAGGATCACAATCCGTACCAACATTTCGCAATGAAATGCTCGTCATCCCCATAGTTGTAGCCCGACACGAATTCCGCTGAAATATTCTGTTCACAGCAACTACTTATTAACGCTACTTATATGAATACAGGATGCTTCAGGTTTTTAAGAGCAGTTCTATGTCGGGATTTTACCCGTTTGACCTCAAAGTCGCTTTTTCAAATGACTTTTGAAATGCAATGCGAACTTTTTTTTTAATTTTGTGCTAGTTTCTAGTGATTTAGATTAGTTTTATTCAGATGTAAATATTTTTGTTGACTGTTTTATGTATAGCTTGAGTTAGTTATGCTTATTTTTTTTTAATGTGAGATAAAATGTAATGCCCTGATTAAATATGATCTTATTACCTACTGAAAATAGACTGTATTCTATTCCTATTCTTTTTCAATACAGTAATAATATAACTTTTCTCAAAGTAAACGAACTTATTTTGACCACAAATTAAACTTGTACAACCCAATCAAACACAATTTAACTAACGCATTCTTAAATGTGTCTTCTTATCTAAATTAAGAACGCTCCTCTGGAACAATAAAATTAATTGAGATAAAAAATAAATTGCTGCGTCGAGAAACGTTGAAATTAAATTAGTATCGTTATCGCAAGTCAGTATTATTGAGACTAACAAGAATATATCCAAGCATCTCAGAACAAAAACCAGCTACGATATGAAATAGGAAATTGTAGACCCATACTTGTGATAGAAATGTGTTTCAAACTAATTCTATTATGTATAATAACTAATACATGTATGTATTTTTTAAATATGAATATGTTATATATTTGCGTTTGTGATTCGTATACAAACTGGAAAAGGAAAGAGATTGAAACTATGGTACCTATTCATGTTATTATATTTTCAACACAATAAATGTTGAATTTAAAATAAATATCGATAGTGGCTTTCGAAAATAATCGCTCTTAATTACTAATAAATAATTAACCATGAATATAACAGATTATCATCTATAGTAACAATTTAAAGGAACGCCTTAGGGAATACGTACCTAATTATATCTGAAACACAGCAACTCAAAGCCACTTTAAAAGCTAATCTACAATAACTCAAAACAATAATTTCCTCTTAAATTATAATTTTACATTTCAGCTTTAAAGCTAAACTAATGAAATTCCTCTCAAAAGGAAATTCCTAGGTGTTTGCAACGCGGAAGCTGAAATTAAAACAAAACATCGCGGTAACTCGCGTATTGTAGTTTGGAAAATGATATTATAACCTCACCTTCATTTACATGCATTATAAAAAATTCCCTTTCCCAAGCGAATGCAGGAGCTCAGGGGATTTTAGAGAATATTCACACTTGCATATTGCGCGGCATCTAGTAATTCGGCCAGAAAATTGTTTTGTGCCACGAAAATATTTTCTTTTGATGTTAAATTCATGAGTTTAAAAGTTAAGTGGTAGCGTTACGCTTTGCTCGAGGGATGGATGTTCAGTGGGTCTTATAATCATGTAACGTAAGCAAATTTATAATAATATCGCCAAAATTATTCCCGGAGGCACTTATTATTCCAATAGAAAATGTTACTATATTATTAAAATCATCATTTCTTGTCCATAACCTCAGTAGCAACAATTGCTCAATTTTATTTTTAACGTGATAACGTTTTTAAAATCGTTTTAGTCGGGTGACATGTTCAGAAACTTGTGTCACACCAAAACCTCACGAGCGCGATCGCAGGTATAACGAGAGAGAGACGGACCGATCTCCCGTCTCATCTCGAGCGCTGCCACTGCATTATGTTATCACGTAAACATCTCGATTGAAAACCTACTTTACAAACAACCAATTTTTCAGAACTGACCATAACGTTTCATTAATTATTTATTTATTAGCGCATCCAAAAAACGTACAAAATTATTCAGTCCCCCAAAACATTCATTCCATTCACCTTAAAAGAGCTGTTTTGCACTCACAAGGTGTAATCAAAGCAGCTATCAATTCATTACCGTACCCTATTTTATTGCATTTAGTAGGGAAATTGCCCTTTAGTATACGGAAATAATATCGTCAGAGTAAAGCGTAACGATTATTTGGTCATATATTGCATTAACTGCAATTGGAGTCATTAAAAGCCGTACTATTAACAAATAGAATTGATAAAATGTAATAGATCAAGAGCCCACGACGGCCAGACATTCCTTTCTTTAATAAAGTTGAAAGTTTCTCTGTATATGTCTCCGATACAGATAAGAACGACTAGCGATTATCAAGTCTGGGTTGTGGTTACTTTGGCAGGAAACAGGTAGTAAGGGTGTATAAAATTGTACCTAACTTTCATTATAGTTTAAAAGCTAAATTTTATATATGTTACTTGGGGACCTTTTGAATTTAGCTTTTAAACTATAATGAAGGTTAGGTTGAAACTTTCAACTTTATTAAAGAAAGGAATGTCTGGCCGTCGTGGGATCTTGATCTATAACGTAGCAGTGGAGAATACAGAAAATGTTTAGTATTCAATTGAAAAATACATCATTTATAGGAATAATTGTTGCAAGTTATGAAAACAATACTAGTATTTTATAAATGGTTCTTTCATAAATAAATCAGGTCAATAAGTTTACCTTTTATTGTCAATAAAACTGAAATAACAATTGACTTTTGAAAGTATTGCCAGTATTGCGCTCTCATACGATGCTCCATAATAGCATTCAGGCGAACCATTATGCGATGTAATTAATTTATCAACCTTTTTAATTATTGTTATAGCAAATGTATATACATTTTTCATTAACAAAAGAGCTTTGTACCATATTTTGTTTAATATCTCAATTGGAGAAATGCTATTCGTGCCGAGATAAAAATAGTTTATTTTGTTATAGATAAAACACAATTTAAAGATAAACAGCCACAATTTGTACAAATTGCTTGAAGGCTATTAACATAAATGAGGGCGCATGAATCGCAATCTGTAATATGATAAACTTCACCCTCACTCCGAGCGATTTCCTTTAAAATTGAATAATGTTAAAAATATGCGCGGTTAAAATTTAATTCTTCTTTCGCTGTTTAGGTAAAGCAAAGGTAAGGCTTGGGTCATAAAGAAATGTCCACTAATAGTTTATTTTCGAATATTTTTTGAATGTATATTGTCACTTTGGTAAGTTTTATCAAACAAAATTGATTACCTGTAAGGCTATGACATTGACTGTCTTCTGTTTTCCAAAAGTCGTTACTGATTTTTAACATGCATTCGAAAAACTGTAGCGCTGGGCTGATTAGGAATGTATAAACTACTATGTGCACTACAATTCAACACTTTAGAAGTTTGGCGAAGTGTAGGAATGTGTTTTAATATAAAGTCGAATAATTTAATTATAACTGACTAGCGGTCCGCCCCGGCTTCGCCCGTGGTACATATTTCGCAATAAAAGGTAGCCTATGTTCTTTCTCAGGGTCTAAAGATTACCTGTGCCAAATTTCATCAAAATCGGTCCAGTAGTTTATGCGTGAAAACCATACATACATACATACATACAAACCTTTCCTCTTTATAATATTAGTATAGATAGTATAGATTGTATAAACTATTTCTATTTGAAAAGAACAACTATAATTTTTTAATCCTTTAGCATTTATTGTTTTACCTTTGGCGATTTATCTATGATTATACAGATTTTTTATAATATTTTAAAAGAAAACATTAATGGATATTTTTATTGTGTTTGTTATTACAATTCTATTGATACAAAGTCAGCTCCCCGTACATTACGCCAGAGGGTGTGTATTTGATACCCACAACTGGAAAAATATTGAGAGATGGACTTTGTATTTTTTGTTTTTATATTTGTGTATCTATCTACAATAAACATAGTGTTATATATTCAATTTTCATTATTCCAACGTTTATATTTTACCGATTTGCAGACGAAACACTTGGAGAGTGTCAATCAACTAACAAGTTCATTTATAAAAAATAAAAAAACAAATTCACACACAAAAGAATCTTCACTGTGTGATTCATCTAATTTGTTAAAATCCATTACCTACTGAGATTATCAATTTTAATTGCCATTTAATTTGTATTTCTATAGCTACGAGAACTATACAAAAAACAGAAAATTTACGATTTAAAATTTTAATTTTAAATTATCGCATTATTTTACTTGCCGTTCAAAGGACTCTTGTCTTATCAACGGACCATTTATAACGAGTTTTACAGTTCTACAAAATCTATATCAAAACTAATAAATAAATATCTATACCAAACATATTTTAAAGAAACAAATCTGAAATATCTACCTACAAAATATTTCATATCAATTTCTCTACACATCAAAGCTCCAAAATATTCCAATACATTAGCAAGAATTTTGTCCCGCCGTTCTTACAAAACTATCTCTTAATCTCGAATCAGGGTAAACGCAAAAATCAGCCCCCGGGGCTACACAATCGTTTAGTATTACATATCTTCTATCTATGGCACGTGCTATACCAGCTTAATCCATCACCCCACGGACTTTGAAGTCCAACAAAATAGGGAACGTGATTTTGTTTATGTCCCGCTGTGAATCGAGAACGGACATTATTTTAATGAAATTACTCTGATTTCAGGCATCCTTTTATCTTTTTTAATGAACAAGTTGAGTTACTAGTTCATGAACATGATTTTAACGAAGTAACTGTATTTTAATGTAAGTAAAAAAAAAAAAGTAGATAGTAAAACTCAAATTTTGTTGCAAAAATACTCAACGCATTGAAATCTCCAGGAAAATACCCAAAAGAATAGGTTAAAACAAAACATAAAGCTAGAAAGGTCACGAATAAAATATTTCGTAACTAATAATTCTAAAGCTTTTAATTACTTTTCGTTTAAAAGAAAAACGTTTCAATCTTTCCGTTTCGCAACAAAATTCTTTCTTTTGTCAAAAACAGCGAGCACGTTTAGCCTTAAAACGTAAACGGAAAAACAAAGCCGATAACCTAACAATCAAGTATTTAAATATTTTATCTAATACTATGTAAAAAATGGTTCATGACTAAAAGGAAATAAAAAAAAGAAATATGACTATTATCTTATAAGCAGTAAAAATTCATAAGCACCTAGAACTTAACTCAGTTAAATGGCGCGGGAAACTGGGATAAAGCTATTATTATCTGCTGTAGTTACACCATAATAGTTTTATTTGATTTTACAAGGGTGGATTTATCTTAGGGTGTCGTGTGTCACATTGACCGTCTCATGTCACTATTAGGGTCCATAAACGGCAATATTTATAAGGATAAACACAATTACGTGCATAAAATATTAGGTACTTTCTTAATTAAAAGCATAAAACGTGGGGATATTAAAGATCGTAATAATATGTATATACTCTCAAGGTTATAGAACTTTAAGAGTTCCTAGGATTCAGTGATCCATGATGAACCAGTTTAAAAGTGTAATTTTAAACATGTGTAGTAGGTACCTAATCACGAAAACATTGATACTCATTGCATAAAAAATAAAAACATTGCAGGTTTTAAAAAACAAAAACATAGTAATGAATTACGTAACCGTATAATTGATTAAAAAAGTATTTCGACAACTTTATTCCACGAGCAAACATAGCGGAAATGCCTCAAAATTTAAACTTATATATTTTTTGCAATTTACTACAAAAATTGTCATCATTTAGTCATCAAATCTTTTTAAGTGCATGTGTATTCCGATGTTTTCAACATACTCAGTACGTTTCTACCCTTCAAATCGTATCAGTCTGTGGCCCAGGGCTGGCAAGAATAACTGAACGCCTCCACGTGACCAGCCTTAGAAATTCCTCCGAGGAGAATAGTTTTCTACCAATGTCCAATAATTTCAGTGCATTTGTCGAATTTTAGCACGATCCGAGCAGTTTGTTGTCACGTGATAGTAATCTACAAGTTATTAGCACTAAAGTTTTATCGTATTGGAATCATCTCGCAGTTGGAACGGGAGGAGTTATGAAATGCAGTTCGCACGCTCGAATGTTTGAATGCAGTCTTCTTATTCATTCGGCTCATCTAACTTATAATTATTTAATTTAAATCTAGATAATTTATCACGTAAATAATCTATAGACGCAATTGAAAGGAATAATTAATAGTGTATCGAAAGTAGCCTGCAATTCAAATTTAATTAAAGAGACTAGAACGACCGTGGTTTTATTTTATTAATAAACCGTTACCAATCATGGCTCAAGCCGGCTATAACTTTTAACTAAACCTCACAGGGCGAGGGCTAAGTAAGATTAACAGCAAGAGACACCGGGGAAGTAATTTTGTACTTACTGGGAGGGATTTCCTATGCTAACCATTTTAACGAAGTCTCATGATTTAAGAAAATGAACTTTTATACGGCTCAATTTATAGTGGTAAGAACGACATTAAAATAGGTTATTCGCATTATCAGCTGGAGTTATCTTTGTCTTCGAATCAATAAATGGTTCCGAACTTTATTCAGAACGAAGTTTATTAGTTTGCGTAGTCTATATGTTTACGTAGTCATTCATCTATTTAAGTAGCTCCCACGTAGTATCAGACACAAATACGTATTAATTGTATCTATTTATATTACTGAAATTATTTTGGTACATTTTGAAAAAGCATAAATAATAATCGTTCATATTATGATTAAAAGGTACCTACAAACAAAAATTGGAAAGCTTTAATAAAAATCCTCTATTCATTGCTATAATAATTCGTGCAAAAAAATATCAGTCATAATAATTGTAAGTTTATGATAATAGATATAATATGAAAGAGATTAAAGGCAATTTAACAGGGAAGGAATACACGAAGGTTCTACGAGCCATTGAAAATGGCTGACGAGATAGTTCATGACGTGTGAAAAACAGCCCTATCCGCTGACATCCTGCTGCGCATTATTAGTTCAATTTTCAGTAAGGCATTGAAAAATTCAACGTCAATCTCAAAAATGCAAATTTAATATTATTATGTCTCATGTTCAATTGCATTTTTGTATTCAAATTAATAATCAATATAGTGTATATCTGACGTTACATTATGATGAAATAACGATTCATCTATAAATTTTCACCAGAACAAGTTCATTCTTAGATTACAGAAAATGACTGAATACAAAATTATAATTGTCTTTCTTAAATTTAATTAATTAGGACTCAACAAAATTAAATCCGTATTTATTTTTGCAGTGGATCACATTTGCATTAGTAGGAAGTTTAAACAATAATTAAAACTACAAAACCTTGAACGTATATTTCTTTAGTCTAATCTTCAAAACTAATATAAAAGTTTAATAGAGACTTCTCATAAGTTAAACATAAATATATTATGTATACTCAAATGAAATTAAATAATAGCCATCATCGATATTTATATTTACTCAATAACTCTCATTAAAACACGTATTTACATCTCATTGTATCGTTCAATAAGCATACAAATTGGCAAACATTGAAAGTTTTCCTTGCAAATAAAACGAAAAACATTTTCTATCAAAATGTGGCTGGAGTCGCACCAGAGATCGAAGCTTCTCGAAGTATTATTTATTACCAGTTGATAATTTGTTTCAATTTTATTTGTATAGATATTGTTATTCTTATAATAGGATTGTCTGCTTTGTTTTCGATTGGATCTCTTCGAGTATTCTTTAATAGTTTTCCTTTGCTAAGAAGATTGTGAGTTATTAAGTTGTAATGGGAATTGCTTATTATTGTATGGGCGGTATTTATTGTGGAAATAGTAATGCAATTTGCGTTGCTATTATTTGCAACTCTGTATTGTACGATATAATTCTATATCAAAAGAAATATCAAGGACTTTTAATTATAAATGCACAAAAGACTTGTTAAATGAAGCTTTGTACCTACTTTTACTCTAATATTTATTTTTTCTCTTTAGAGATTAAAGATTCTTCTTTCTTTTTAATTCCATGACTTGTCTTATTTCCGTTATCCTCTATACAAAATATATATTTATTTATACATCTGTTTTTGTTTAATATTTACGTCGTATTTTGGGATTTGCACCTAGGGACGCTATAAGACTAGATTACACTCCCCGGGATCAACCAACGTTTTAATACCTGATGAACACGAATATGACCGCTATGAAAACAAAATCTGTTTGGAAATAAAAACAGATAGGTACTTATGCATAATAAAGGAAACATTACGCAATAGGTAATAATTTAGACCATAAATAGCTTATCAATATTTTATAAGAACCAGAATAGAACATTATATTATCTAACTAATACCACAGATTATTAAATAGGTACTTCAACTAAAACTAAGAATCTTAATGATATGTCTATCATCTCTAAATTAAACAAAACGTTCCTACCTACTTAACTACACAAATTGGTTCAGCACATACATGTTTAGTAGCGATTTGAAAGCAAAGCCAATAAATCAAATACTTGTAATGAAACGTCAGAGCACACCGCTCCGGAACACGTTAGGTACATAATATTACAAGTTGTGTAATAAATTTCGTTCAGTTATGTTTATTATGTGAGAAAATGTTTACTGCATTATCGTAAAGAAAAATATATCTATTTTTTGTCAAATTCACATATGCATTAAGCATTTTCAACCGACTTAAAAAAAAGAAGAGTTTGATACCTCAGAAATTTCCTGTTCCGATTTTGATTTGCGCTATTTTAATTTTGCCCAGTTTTGACCATATTTTGAGATAGTTTAGTTAGTTGTTAAAAAAACGTACTATTTCCTTAGTAATCAGTCATACCTATTTTACACCCGTGTACCCAGATAACATAATATTATTACAAATGCTAGTTGCAAGTTTTACCTTAGTAATTACAACTTCATTCACTAAGAAAAGATTACTGCAATCAAATGCAATTAAATAAGAACTGAAGAGAAATTTAACTCCAATTATAAATTTCTTACAGCTTCACCAAACTCCCTTTTATAAAATATTTTAAAATACATATTTTACCTATTAGTTTCAACTACGTTTTGTTATGTGATATTTTGTATAATATAATATTCTATGTGCGGTAGCTACATCTAAAAATCAAAGACATGTCAATCGACTTATCCTACATTTTCTTTAAAATATAAATCCAAGGTAGCATTAGATTACGCAAAATTTAGAGATGATAAACAATATATTCTGTAATAGATGTAACAGTAACAGTATTTTCATGTCACATGTGTTTGTACATGTATGAATTTCCGTGTAATGTAATTCAGTAAATAGTTCACAACAATTTAACCTAAAGCAATACAATGGTACTGTATTTTACATTATTTCGTTAATGTTAAACGTTTGTAAACTAATTGTACCTTCGGGCTTTTGTATTTGCGCACTTAAAGTGATAATTACATTATAAATTCTAACGGGTTTACTGTTTAGGCTCACCATATTTAACAGAAATACATTATGGTAACGTTAATATATTTTAATATATGTACACTTTGGTTATACGTAAAAAGATGACAAACGTTTTGGTTATCAATCAACGTAATAGCATTTTACAGAATTAATAAAAACAAATCGTTACATTTGAATGCCAATTCGTGTAACATACTAAATACGTTTTCTGGAAAAATTGTTAGCCACTTCCATATACAAAAACCATCAGCGGATTCCATCACACCGATCGATCCTCCTACAGTCGCGACGCCTCGTTAGAGCTACGTGATCGCAATCGGGATTGCCTATTTATACACATTGTCGGCCTTAACAGCACTCACGACTGTACCTTGATAACCATTTTAATACAAACCCCCGAATACGAAAATCACACGCAATATTAGCTCCGCTATTCGCAAATCAAAGACCAACAGTGTCTGGTGGACTGCGCTGAAAAAACGCAACCAAATGAAGCAGCATTCCGTAAATTTGATCGAGCCTGTATAAAAAGAGAAGCCAACTTAGTTGGACGTAACTCAGGATGAATAGAACTTTTCAGTCTGTCAGTGATTACTTTTTATTTTCTCGTCGAAACTCGACGGTATGCAGTTAATCGATCATACCTGTTGATTAAAATTAGCCTATGGAAACCTAGTCTTGATTTTTTTCCATATACGCTGAAATGAGTGACTGATAAGAAATAAAGGAATAATAAGGAAACGCACTTGGAGAAATAAGTACCCAATTTTATATTTGAATAAAGATTTGCTTGGTATTTTATAAATTTTAATGATCAATTATAATCTGAATCATAATATCTCATCATAGTTATTAAAGAATCATTGGTTGATAACATTTGATATTATTCAACAATTTAATTTAAAGTTGAATAATTCGATAAATAATATTTATAGAGCAGCCAATTTGAACATATTGTGGTTATGTCAGGAATTCCAGACAGCTCCAAACCAATTGGACGCAAAATAACTTGTGCTGAATACTAATTGCTAAAAATTAACTCGAACGAGATTCAATTTTCAAATATTGCATTTGCGGCCATAATAACAC
The DNA here is from genome assembly GCA_029959065.1 of Colias behrii. Lineage (NCBI taxonomy): Eukaryota > Metazoa > Arthropoda > Insecta > Lepidoptera > Pieridae > Colias > Colias behrii. Next base: position 4,718,103 of record JARWMC010000005.1, on the reverse strand, counting down.
TGATTGTGTGGCCGCTATTCGCATATTTCCTCTTTATTTATGTTGAAAAATACGTTAATTTATTACTTAATTTAAATATTGGTTTAGTATGTCCAATAAAATTTCATATAGCAATAATGCAGCGGTTTATTTAAACGAATATTCAATGAAACGTAATAAAGTATTAGTTAGAAATTAAAGACTTTTTAACGGATTTTAAACGTGATTTATTCATTCTATTATTTTCCCGACGTTTCGAACACTTTACAGCGAGCGTGGTCAGTCTCCCCGTGACCACGCTCGCTGTAAAGTGTTCGAAACGTCGGGAAAATAATAGAATGAATAAATCGCGTTTAAAATCCGTTAAAAAGTCTTTAATTTCTAAATGTATAATACTCGCGTAAAATCAAACATCAGAAAATACTAAAGTATTAGTTATTAACCATGAAATTTGAGATATGTTATCCACCTACCTACTTACTCAATATGTGTATATTAACAACACTCATAAAAAAATCAAATAACACGTAATAATGTCAAAATTATACCCACAAAACTTGCCTTAACATAGAGATAATTAGTAATGCATAAAAGTTAAACTAAAGACATAAAAAATCAGTGTTTCTTAAGTAGCAATATCAATACTTCAATCAGGGGATTTTATCAAATACGCATCGCGTGCCTGACGCATGTTAGAGAGAATCTAGTGACCTCCTGGGAGGTGACCTCTTTTACCGTCATATCCCTAAGTGATACCATTCTAGGTTATTGCGTAGCGAAACCGATGTGTTGTATTGCATATTATGAATATGGAAACTATATGCGATATAACTATTTGTTTTGAAAAAGGCAGGGAAAATATTAAAATTTTGTATTAAATTTAACCAAAGCGTGGGATATAAATGTATTGTTTTAATCTCAAACAACAGAATATCATAGTTGATCTTGAAATAAATGATAATAGGATATATTTTGCATCAAAACCTTACTTTCAATTATTTTACAAGTTAAACAGGTAGGTACTCATTCACAAAGCTACCTATTACGAATCCGTTGATTAATTTTATCTACAAGAGTTAATTTATACAAACGGACTCTTAAATAAATGAACACCGAAAACAAAGTCGCAATTCACGAAAGCTTACTTTACCACAAACTATTTAAAACGTCTAGCTTTCAGGCCCTAATCCGCTAATATTGTCTGATCCAAGGCATCACGACCGTCTGCTATCTCTAAGATAAAAACTCAATTTTACGAGCAAGTTTGCAGAGCTTTATATGCTTTTAAACGCTAGCTTGTAAGACACCCTATTACACGACAAATCCCTTGATAGTTGCAACTAGTTGCAATGTCAACCTAAGCGTAGTTAAACATACGATATTTCTCCAAAAATAAGTTCACGCTAATATGACTTTAGTTTCCAAGGCAATAGAGTACATGTTACAAATAAGTATATGTACATTTGGATTGGTGAAAAGAGTATAATATAATAGAGCCACGTGGCGCAGACGCAGGCCTGTTTAATCTCCGTCCCTGCCTTTGAAGTGATCATCCCCATGTTTGTCTAAACACATCGTTTAATTACAAAACCATTAATGTTGGATTATTTACAGAGATGCGTCCTCAAAGCGTAGTCGACTTATATGTTGAGTATTTAGGGAAGCCGCAACCATACCTATTATTTACACATTTTAAATCGATACAAGTATCGATTAGAAGATCAGATTGAATAAAATTTAACAAATATTATGAATAATAAATGATGTTTCCAAAACGCGTACACACTACGATAAAATGTTATATCAATATGAAAATAGCAATCGAGAAATAATACTGACCATTACTGCAACTTCTTTTCTCTTCCATTGGTTTTATTTTCTGCATCTTACATCTACTTAATCCATTGTTTTATAACAGGAATTCACAGCACAAGAAACACGCTAATCACTTATTATTTTAATTTATACTAGATAATTAAAGGACAAAAAGTCTACATCTTCAATTCAATTTATTTTATAAATGGCAGTGCTGCGTTGCCACAAAAGTCTACATCTTTTAAAGATGTCTGCCTGTCACAGACTGACATGCGCGACAGACTAACCTAGACAGCGTGACGTCACAAGCTCAAGAAGAGGGTAGAATACTAGAATACGATTTAAATACAAGTACCGAATTGTTCAAAATGTAGAAGGCTTAAATGTATTGTTGTGATAGAAATTAATATATTACGTGAGTTTTGGTATTCCATATTATGATAAAAAGGTTGTTATAAATTAAAATAATTGTAGTTTTGAGTTATTGAGTATTGTCAACTTACTATAGTTTTATAGTGATTTATATTATTTGTATTAATGATAGGTAAACGTGTAACAGTTACTAATTATTGATTTATTGCAAGTAAGTATAAGACAAGAAGTACAGATTACTAAAAAGTTACTACCTATGTAACCAGAAGGCAGACATACGGAAAATGTAATCTACGGAGTGTAGGAAAACCAACATGGAAAACCAGTTTTTGTCATCTTGCGAGCCTGGGTCAGTTTATATTTGTATAATTTCCGTACAATTACTCTTTAAATACCTTATTATCCATTGGTTTTGTAAAATGCAAAAATATTATGTACTTTCAGATTTTCAATGCCTGTCGTTACCTTTTCTTGTACATATAATTGAATCTCCACCCATGTTAACCCAATTACAAGTAAAATCCGTAACTTAGCATAATTATTGTAATTGTGTCGTATAATAACAATGCTAATTCAACATCTGAGTTCAGTATGCTAGTGGTTTGCGTGCAATTAGGGAGATTATAGCTCGGAGTCGCGACGGATGCCTATTAAACAGGCGTTAGGAGTTTCCTTCCTCGATAAGCGAGCCGTGACGTTCCCGGCATCGGAAATTATCGGTAAAGATTGTTTATTTAATTTTATACTTATCGTATCGATAGCGGGGAGAATTGAATTTTATAAAGGCTCCCTCGTTGTGTGCGTCGACATTTTGAGTCTGTGCTTACAATATTGCGTTATTAGGTATCCTTGTTTTAAATGTTCTAATTTGATTGATATTCTCGATATTTATAAAAAACAATGTGAACGATGGGATATTCTAATGAATTATATTGTATTTTATTGATTTTTACCCATTATTTAAGCTTCAATATATGTAAGTATTAACATCGTATAAACGGCGATATAAACAGTATAAAGCACGCGTAGGTATACCAGCCATATTCCAACGATAAACTCTCAATTTCCAAAATACAATTCTCCATTCTACGAACAAAATAAAACGAGCCATTTTCTCTTCAAATTCCAAAGATTCTTTAAAAAGACCGCTCGAAATGTCATTGAAAAACATCGTAGTATGCACGTAGCGTTATCTTTACGGAGCAGGTAACAAAAGTAAGAAAATAGAGTCGGCAAAGCAGTCTTGGACATCGAGAGACATTATTCATGTTTATCGCTGCACGCCGGCCCGAGGATTCCGCAATTAGAGGATTTTTCCTTCATTCCACTTAAATACGGCTTTAAAATGCTCTAAAGCACGCTTGTGGAAGTATGAGTCGAAATGCGCTTATGTGATTATACGGGACAGGAATTAAATTTTAAATGACCACTGGAAATGTAAAATTCCTCAACGAAATTAATTTATTATGAAGCGGATAGTTTTGCGAATTATATGGGTTCGTCATACTTTGTAAATAAATTTTTTTCGGTTTCGCATTTTAATTTAACTTTGCCTTAACGTTCTCTATATAGACTAAAGTTTCATATGGATGTGTTCGGACAATGTAACAAATAAGAGTGTAAAAAAAACAAATACGATGAAGTTTTATCATTTGAATAGAATCCCCTGCAACCCTTGATTCCCTTGAATTAGATTTTTAACATAAACACAATAATTGGTTTCAACAAGCTTTATTAAAAACTCATTTAGTACCTACCTATAGTTCATAATCATTTAGACCCAATATATGAGAAATATAAGAAAATGTAGGTATAATTTAAACCTCACAAACACAGTAGAATTTACATTACCATTATTAGGTTCAAAATTATTGTAAACCTATTCTTAATTAAACTCATTTTGGCCTTAGAGTTTATTCACAACACGTACGCAAAACACAATCATTTTAAACACCCAATCACCGTTTCCAAAAAGCTCTAAAAACCGTCACGCTCTCTAATTAAAACAAGAACAAGGTTCAGCAAAGTAAACAAAACATTCGACAAAGATAGAATATTAATGTACCTACAGTGGACCTCGCTAAGCCGCCCAATCCCTTTGCTGTAGTGCTGAACAGATAAGCCCAGGACTGCGATTGCGTCTGAATGGATTAGACTTTGTTCGAGCTGAATTATTAATTAGGTAGACATTAAAATGCTTGTGAGATACTTTTAAATAAAAGTAATAATGTGATTATTTAGTACCTTGACGATACGGCTTTTGTAGCTGCGGTGTTTTGTTAATTTCGTTTGAATTAAACCCGGAAATATTCCTTATATAACCACCAATAGTTAAATATTGTGTTATTATCTGTTCAAATACACATTATACAATGCTTTACTCACAATAAAACCCGAGAATGCATTAGGATTATGGCATTGTCTGTATTACATCACTTTTTATTACAAATCAATATCTTTTAACGATATTTTACGGTCCATGTAACCGTAGATTTCATCAATATATACTATATAGGGTACGTTGAAGGGTACCATAATGTAATTACCTGAATCGATAAGCTCACCCTCAAGGTACGATTGAAAAGGCAGAGTCATGGTGTATTGACAGTTTCGGTGTATTATAATGGTTTGCCCTATAATTTGAGAAATTATCATTTAGCATTTAGCATCATAAAGAAAAAATCTTAATATGACGTTAATTTCAATAATTATACAAAAAATTCTAATGTAATTCAAGAATTCATGAATTGCACAATATCATACACCGTTGTATATCTTATTACTTATAGGATCTTTTTAGGGTTCCGTAGCCAAAATGGCAAAAACGGAACCCTTATAGTTTCGTCATGTCCGTCTGTCCGTCTGTCCGTCTGTCCGTCTGTCACAGCCGATTTACTCGGAAACTATAAGTACTACAGTGATGAAATTTGATGGGAATATGTGTTGTATGAACCGCTACAAAAATATGACACTAAATAGTAAAAAAAAGAATTGGGGGTGGGGCCCCCCATACATGTAACTGAGGGATGAAATTTTTTTTTTCGATGTACATACCCGTGTGGGGTATCAATGGAAAGGTCTTTTAAAATGATATAAAGTTTTCTAAAAAACATTTTTCTTAAAGTGAACGGTTTTTGAGATATCAGCTCTCAAAGTCGTAAAAAGTATGTCCCCCCCCCTCTATTTTTATAACTACGGGGTATAAAATTCTAAAAAAAATAGAGGTGATGCATGCTAATTAACTCTTTCAACGATTTTTGGTTTGATCAAAGTATCTCTTATAGTTTTTGAGATAGGTTGATTTAACTGTAATTTATTATATTTGCTGCTACGGAACCCTTTGTGCGCGAGCCCGACTCGCACTTGGCCGGTTTTTTTTTATGATAATATAATGAGCGTATTTAAACGTATATCCCATTATCTTCATTACAAGACAGAAACGTTTGCAAAAGCATAATCCATATTATAAGAACAGCTGACGTTCAGCTAACGCAATATATCCACTATTTAATGTCGCAAGTATTCATTATGGCCGCAAATATCCAGATCACGACCATAAATACGTTTGAAATGAATAACACCATTCATCATGACCGGCTAAAGGGATTTCCGGGCCTGTTCCATTCAGGATGAAGCAAAATCTTTTCACGCCTCCGCCCCTTGAGCTGCTGTAGGACGCTTTCAAAGCGACGCCAATAAGGACAGACTTTTCATTATGCTACTGTAAATCTTGGAAATATAACCACATGGCTGTTTATTACAAGATTCACGCAACGTTGTATACTTATTCACACATTAAAATAAATTGCGACATCATATTTTGTTTTTTCGTTATGTAGCCTTCTATCATGTCAATATTATGTTTCTCTGGTTCTCAATTGTTAAAAAACTAAAAATTCTAACGAACTAACTTCCGCTTACTTAAACCGCTTACTTTTTCATAAGCTACACGTTGAAATGATATGATTAATAGATGGGATATTAATTCATTTCATGAATTTAAATGTCTCTTGGGATTTGAGTACAAAACTCATAGAATAATTAATTTTTAACATAGTTAAAATAAAACCTTTACATTAATCGAAACACGATATTAACACACACGTAGTGGGCAATTGATTAACTTATCGATACATTTCCCGTTTGAGGTCACGGGCCTTGACACCTGAGCTTCCCAAAAACAAATTAGAATCGTCTGTAAATAAGCGTTTAATCAGACGTATTATATTCACAACACACAAATACCGGATCCCGTCTGAACGCTCAAATAAAGGGGTCGGATAAATCTACGTTATTGGTACTAGCGTACGGGCTTCGGGGGTTTGAAATCCTAAATATACGAGTATTTAGCATCGTCAGTTCATCCCTTATTTACGGTATTCATCAATGTAAATAATTCCGTGAACGAACACGCCGCAGGATTAATTTGAGCACGAAAATAACAATGGTCGTCGAGTTTGGAACTTTGTGAGTTGATGGACACAGTTTATACGGAATTCCGGATTACCTGCGAGCGGGTAATGAGGATCATGTTAACTTTCGGTTCCATTTCATTATCATTTTAGTTATATATTTTACTGATATTTATAAAAATAGCCTAAAAATGAAGAAGCATTGACCGTACAATACCAAAGGATTTCCACGAAGGGACGTTTGAAGAATTTTCGAAAGAGAGCCCAGTTTATATAAATGAGGAAAACAGTATGAATCACGTAATATCCAATTCATAAGTCCCAAAATAATATTGTCTTTGATCACAGACAGACAATAAATCACAAATTTACATATTATTATAAATCTAATTTATTCATAGACATTCGTATTAGTTCCATGATCAATAGAATGTTGTGTATGTTTATTAAACTTAATATAAATTAGAAATGCTTCCCACTCAGAAGCCTACGTTTACTCAATTATAATAAAACTTGCTTTTACTTATAGCTTTTGCACGTAGAAATAGGTGGTTTTATATCAATTCCAATTATTATTTAGAAGTGTCTGTAGTCCGTGGTAGTAGAGTTGGGAAATTTTACAGTAAAGCTTTGATTATTTTCAAGTAAACTAGACTAAATAAATTTTAATAATAGAGTCCTTAAAGGAAATTAAATGTTATTATACATCTTCTCAAAGCGAACTTAGCGACTTCGGCAAATCGTCACATATCTTTTGCACTGTGATATTATGTTTCATTAGAATTAATCAGATAAGCACTATTCACACAAACGATAGACAATACTCAGTTATCAACCATCATAATTAAGATAACTATTACTGCCAAACATAAAATGCTTTTAAGATCCTTTAGCACGGTAGCAGGTATTTTCCACAAAGCCATATATCGTACCTTTCACGTGTTCGTACGACAAAACGACCCTACTTGATTTATCTCACATTCAGTCGGCATCGGGACTCAAATTGCAAACTTCCACGTTAGGCTTTTACGTCACATTTAGTTGCGACCTTGAAAGTTACTTCGAGTCCGTGTATTTATGCGGATAGTACATTTCCATTGAGAAACAGGTTTGTTGTAGGTATTTAATTTAATTAAGTATAAGTAATTATTACAATTTTAAAATGTAATGTGTATGTATAAGACTTATGTACAGTCGGCCAAGAAAGTGGTGTACCACCCTAAGTTTCAATATCGCTTGCAGATTCATAGGTGATAAAGATTAGTTTCGCTTGCAGATCGATCTGACAACTTCTATTGCTGTCTTTATCTGATTATTGATAACGACTATTACTGTTTGTAACGTGACAGCTGTGCTTAGTTTGAACTTGATGGAACCAATGACGTCGTAAAATCAACGGCGGGGGGCTGTAGATTTTGATGACAAAATTGTATCTACAAATTCAGAATTGTAATCAACAAGTTACATTAAATTGTAAAGGCACAAGGCGAATCCACAAACCTACAATTTCTGTAAACTTGTAATTACAATATCAATAAAAAACAAGCTAAAAATAGATTTATCCTTTTATTAAATTTCTACAATCAATTTTAAAATACTTATAACAAACAAAAACATAGCATATATAGTAATATTTAGAAGATATTGAAAATTTTTAAAAATTAGAAACGGGTGTAACCGCCGTTGGCCTCTATAACCTCTAAAAGACGAGACCTCATTGAACCAACAAGCCGTGAGCAAATATCGGTTCCCCGCATTTCCTCCCAAATATAATTACAGTGACTAATAAGAGCTTGTTTGGTTCTTTCATTTTGATGCGACCATCGTTGGACCATAAGGCCCCAAAGATTTTCTATCGGGTTGAGGTCCGGCGATCTTGAGGGCCACTGAATTACCCTTACGTCAGTGTGTGAACGAAACCAGGCTCTTACGATCCTCGCATTATGAATTGAACAATTATCTTGAACAAAATCAAATTGTGGCACTTCGTTCTCCGGGTAAACATTACGGACTGTCGGTAGCATTGCATTCTGAAGCACGTCGATATAATTTAGAGCCGTCGCTCGAGGAGGTAGAGAACACAATTCTCCTACACCATCCGCACTCATCCAGCCCCAAATATTTACGGAAATTCGACCTGATTCTCTATTTGGGATTACATGATCATCTTTATACCGTGTTGAATTATATCGCCAAAGGTGAAGACGTCCATGCTGACTGGATTTAAACGTTTTTTCATCACAAAACACTGTATTAGACCAATCAAACTCTAAGTGCTCTCTGGCGAAGTTCAGACGAGCAAGTCTGTGAGCATCCGTCAAATATATTTTCTTGGCGTAATGCCTGTGGTGCAACCCCATGTAATGTAGATGATTCCTTATTGTTTGGGCACTCACATCGAACATCTCCGCAAAATGTTTTGTGGGCTTAAAACCATTGATTTCATATTCCCGTCTCATGAATTCTCTATCGTTATTGGAGAGTGCAGGCCGGCGACCACTTCTTCTGTGATCCAACAAACTTCCCTCCTCTCCTTCACGACGAATCCAAAAGCGGACAGAATGCCTCGATATATTCAAATTCCGGGATATCGCACTGATACTGCTTCCCTCATTAAATTGGGCAATTATTTTAGCTCTTTCGGCAATGGTCAAGTTGGCAGGCATTGAGATGATTTTATATGCAGTTGATTGAAAAATAACACGGAAAATATATCGATTTTTTGCATATATTTGACAAAATGTCAATTGTCAGTTTTCTTTTTCAAATGGAATTCGGTTGTCTATTTAAATAGTTTTTATTACTTTTGTTTGGAAACATTTCAATTGCTTTGTAGAAACTAATGTCCTTTTCATTTATACTAAAGGTTAAAATGTCATGTACTTATATGTGACATATGACGTATGAATACTAAATACATAGGTTTACGTCATGATAATGTTGTCTCTTTCAGTAATATCTTTTTATAACGAACCTTGTTGTAATTTTCGATGACCGGGAAACTAAATCAAAACTGGTACACCACTTTCTTGGCTGACCGTACGATCCTTAATAAATGGTTATATTATCATTGGTCAGTAGTCATTATAATCATCGAGTATCGTGAATATAGATGGAAGGATTTTTGTTATGTTTTCATAAAAAAATAGCCGATAAATCCTGTATGAAAATTTTTATTTTCTGATCTTTTCATCCGGGTACTACGCGAGTAAAGCGGTCTAATTTCACAAAAAAAAGTATCGATATAAATGGGAGAATATAGAATCTGATATGAATGATGAAATGATGAGAATACAAGATATGAATGCTTATATTGCTTTTTTGGAATATTGGATTGAAGAAAATCCATTATCTATTATTATCACAGATACTGTAGGTATATCCCATTGTAATAGCAGATGTGACGTTTATGTTTAAAACAAATCAATTATAAATATTTACAAATAATAATGTTACATCTATATTACAATCTTATTCATAGACATTTATAAAACTAAATATAAAAAAGTAGATCCCGTGCCTACGTCTCGTAGGTAATATCGTTAATTCATACCTCTAATAAAAAAATGTACTGTTCTAAAATTTATAATAATATCCTGAACCAGGTAAGTAAATAAGTATAATGCTTTTAAAGTTTTATTAAACAATAGCGATAGTAAGTAAAAGTATTTTGTTAAGTCAAAGACAGCTGAAACTTTTAATAAAACTACCACTACAAAACTTATCGACTGTTCACTTAGAACACAATTATTCCTTGTACTTCTCTAATTAAGAAGCATAAATTTCATTTAAACCACATAATACTAGAGGGTGAGTTATAAGCCTTTCGCGGTTCCAGCTACGGTGTAGCGTTCTACGGTGGCTACGAGGCTACGTCGGCGTATAAACAACAGATACATACTACGTGCTTAGTTATTTAATATGCTTCATTGAAAGTTGGTACTAAATTCGTGTAGTTTTACTACACAGGTTCACTGCCAAAAGCTGTTAATTATTCTGTTACGTTTTATTTAAGCAGACCTGTTATTTTGGTTTGATATTTTAATATACACGAATGCATACATAACTTCAAAATAACCTTTCAGTATGCAACCCGAATATTTACTCTCCCACAAAGCCAACGTATGAATTCGAATGAATATGAAACTTTTAATTACTCGCATTTATTCGCTGTAGAACGTATATTAAAATATTATGAAAAAGAATTGCGCTGCAACGTATAAAATTGCAGATCGAATAAGGCTGTAAGTGTTTTTTAATCAGAATGTTTTAATATTCAAAGCTATTTGTTACGCCCGAGTGTCAGCAGACGTCGCATCATCGGGGGGAGGCAAATTGCGTATGCAGCTGTTCTATGAGATGAGTATTATCCTGACATTATTATGTACACTAGCTTCGAACGCGACTTCGTCCGTGCTGATGGATTTTTTTCAGTGTTTTACTTACATTCTTTAGATGTGTAGTAAGAACTATATTTTATATTTGACCTCTGGTAATACAAGAGTATAAACAAGGTTTGATGTTATTATATTTAATTTTTATGTGCGACACATTCATAAAAACAGACAGATAGATATGTTTGTCTTTCTGAAGAATTTCTGTAATTCTTGAACAGATTATTTGTTCTTCTGTAGCGTTAATAAAGACAGTATGAAAGGTAATGTTTTTTTTTAATATCTAAAAATATACAGACAGCAGCTTCTCATAAGTTTTTATCTATTGACCTTGTGTGCGCTTATTCAATATCCTTTGATTTTGAAAATTGAACGATTTTTGTACCATACTTTGTCTAAAATAAATGAGTATATTTTAACAGCTACGCACTTTCCATTAAAGTTCCCAACATAATATACAATATATCAAAATGATTAAAAAAACGAATAATAAGAAACATTAAAGCTTCTCAAATTCTATCCAGTAACAGATTTTTAATACATAAAATGTACAATGCACTGTTGCGTTTGTAATGTATACTATCAAAAACTATTATTATATAACTTATTACTTCATTTTTACGTGCATTAAATCCTGAAAAATAAACCCGTAAAACGTTAGCACGTCAGGCACATCTTGCGTGTAGCAGGTGTCGTGGGGGGACTCCCCTTCGAGGGGACAAGGCACTTGCTAAGATTTCTGTCGATTTACTCGTAAACTGTTATGTATGAGAAACTGTAATCGACGTATGTTTTTTATTATAGCGGAAACTGCACTTGGGATGAGTTTTGTAATGTGTGTATTATGTGTATACTTATACGTAGAAAGAAGAAAAACGGAGGCGTGAAGCGCTCATCTTTAAAAAAATAATATTTTCTTCTGGTTGGTACATAATTCTTTATTTTTATTTTATATCAAATAAATTACAGGTTTATCAAACCTGCTTATAAAAATATTATAGTAAGTTAACTACACTTATTTATAAGTAAAAAATATCTAATACAACTAATTGTGAATATTTCTTTTATTATTTCACATTTACTGGTAATTAACAAAGATTTTACACAACCAATAATTTACCACGAGATGTTCAATTTAATCGTATCAAAGTTCTAGTTTGCCAGACTAATAAATTTGTGATAAACATTTATTACTCTTATCAGCTGTTTAATTAATTTGTCAGTTTGAGGATCACGATTTATGGCCTGCATAATTTGCTCGTTTCTAGTGAAAGTTTGCAACTACATACGTACTTATTTGTGTATACTATATGTCTCATCGTGCGGTTGAAACTCCCTTATCAGTATTTACCTAAGGGCACGCCTGAATTATTAATGTCTCGTACTAAAGTCTCGGTTTCACTGAATTATGAATCTGTGTTATAATCATCACTTGGATTTATGTTCTAATGATACAACGGAACATTCTGGAATATGAAAAATCATTTCCACCGCCGTGCTCGTTAAAAATCTATAAAATAAATGCGGAGCTATCTGACTCAAAAGTTAACTGGAGTGCATGTGGAAACTGGGAATTTATATTTTTAAAAATATTTTTTCAAATCCGATATAAATGAAAAATGAAATAATTCTTTTTGAAATATTAAATCTAATAATATTAAGTGTAATTAGAATATTTCTCGCGTCTGTAGTTTTTCCATTTTATTCCTATCTTGATAAATTTTCTACGGAAAATGTGGTTGTGAGGAAAATGCTCTACATAAAAATACGATATAATATTTTAAAAAGAGTATTTTTCTACAAAAGAGAAAAGTATATATTTGTGGCTTCTGTCTATATATAATCATTTCATTAATAAAAATTTTACATCGGCTAAATAATTTATTACTCGGTTAATGCTAAACGTATTGGTTGCCGTATACCTCTCTCAAATAACCAGAACAAAGCGTCATCGACTACAATACACATAATATTTAATAAAAAATCACAATAAATAGCTAGTATTTAAAACAGCAAAAACGAAATAAATTAAATACATACACCATTTGAATGATTTTCAATGAACAATGTTTGGAAAGTCGACTGAAAATTTAATTTGAAATAATGAAATATTCATACCGCATGTTTGATTACCTCTTGCATTTGTTTCATTCGGGTTTGTTAAAATAACGAGGACTTGTACTGTGTGAACGAAAGTGCATATTTTTTTATTTAAGAAGTAATATTGTGGTAATATTTTAAAACTTAAGTAATAAGTATGTGAGGATGTATGTTTGTGCTGCTTGCTGATGTGATTTGTATGAAAATTTATACAAAATCAGATTTGATTTTTGAGAAGATAATTTTTACCTAGGTACAAAGCGGAGTCAAATTATGTAATTTCAAACTATAAATGTTGTTGATATTAATTCGATAACCGGAAAGATCTTTTATGTTATCTATAAGAATAATCAATCCATGATACGACCAAAAAAAACAATCTTAAATACAAATAAAATTTAAACGAAAGTCAAACTAAAGAAACACGTGTCTCGATAAAACACGTAATGCAATACAAAACGCATTTGTATACCGACACAGAAAAATTTCGTAGCACTCGACAAAATGCACTGAGCTGCCGATTGCTCTGTCAATCACACTCGGAAGCCAGAGGGTGTCACTTATCCCTGTCTTGTCGCATACGAGGGAGGGAGACAGACATAACAGGTTGACTCTGAACCGGATATTTGTAGCGGAACTTATTTACAGGTTCGATTGGGGAAACGCTATTTCCATTTATAGGTATTAATTTTTGATTATATCTCCAGGTACAGATATTTTTATACAGGATATAGCAGCATCGTGTTATTCAGAATTCTTAATGATTAATCGCTTGTAAAAATGCATTGTAAAATTCATGACTTTTATTGAGAGTCGTATAACCAACGTATAACTGACACCTTCTAAATGCATTTTCCCTATCTTTTATAAAAATATGATCGCTTATCTATGATTAATCCGTTCTAAATTGCCTGCATAGCTGATTAGAAGCAGGTTGTTTGTTTTAGTAGAAAACAATTTTTAAATAACAGAAACACATTATTTCTTTAATTTTGAAGCAAGAAGTTACGTTAAGTGTTGTTAATGTCACATTGGATTACTACGCTGTTATTGTAATTATATTTTGAATTTATTTTTCCGCGCATTTCTCACAAAACCAGCCAGGCAAAAACAGCTTTCAAGAAAAATATGACTATAATATACATTGGTATGAAATCATTTGACGCAGCGAGACGACCAAACAACTCTAACTAGTGCTAACAAGCCTGTAAAATGACGAAGTCTGTTCCGTAGCTGCTATTTGTTAAAGAAAAATAAACTTCTTTACTCGCATAAATCTACCACTTTTTCTCCAAGTTAAACATAGTATATTCGCTGTTTGGCAAACTTTTTGTTTGCCAAACAGCGAAACAAAAATTACGTAAATATTTAAACACAAGCATATTTAAACATTATCCAATCAAATTTACATTCAGCAAAACGAAAGTAACAAATGGTGTACAGAGCACATTGTAAACATTAATACGAAAATAATATTATCTCAATCGTACAGCCATTCCTGTTCATATTGTATAAATTTACAGCGGCGTAAAAGCTTTTCAGGGGACAAAAACGAGAATAGCATAACGCTCCCCTCTGGACGCAGAAGGACGTTGAAACATGGTCTGCATTCAGTAGTAATGAATGCACGGCCTTAGTACGGTTTGACAGGAACTAATTTGGACGGAGCAATCCGATAGGGACCGAATTCGTAGTTTTTGGAAGCCAGACAAAAGCGCAATGAAGTAATTCTGCATTAAATCGAATGTACTAGCGCTGGTCTGGCGATAAGGATCTTCGCTATGAGTAATTCTATTGGGAGGGCGTTTAATTTGGGGTATATGTTGCGCTAACAAAAAATAGATAAACTCATGCCACCATATCTCTCTTTGTTTTCATACACTAAAATACATTTTCAAAAAAGCAGGTTCAACTACGACTTCATACTTTCGTTTCGTTATTTCAGGTTATATTTCATACCTACTGTTTGTTATTTATTTTGCTCTGCTACCATAATACAATAACAATAGTTAAATACATCCTGAGTACGTACCTGAAATCTCGTGCGCTGCTTCCATAAATATGTGGTGTGTCGGTCAGTCAATTAGTCAAAACAATAGGGGCCCCTTGGGGAGGAAAATCTATATTTACGGGAATAATTTAAATTACATAAGATAAAATAACAGAAAAGAGACAATTTAATGTATAGTCACCACTACTGCCAGGCACACTACGTCACCATTAAACTTCACTTGTCACATAAATAACTCGCGGTCAGCGCGTGATTACTAATATCAATAAAAAGTACAATTAACAATTCCGCGGGCCGATTTTACTAATTTACTACGTGGTCAGCACGTAAAACAATCGACGACACGCTCCGATGCGCGCGTAAATAACTTCCGAGGCGGCCGATAACAACACTAAATACACGACTTCACACTAGCGGCGCGGTTGGCGGACTCCGATAGAATGCAATAACCGAATGCGAACCCCGCTTCGTCGCCAATTGAATACATCGCGTTTCCGCTATCAGTGTGACCATTTAATTATTTTATCTATTCCGAACATTCCCCCGTCCCAGTCAGGCAAAACCTGACTGAGTCCAAAACCAGAGGATAAGGATAAAACCTACATAACGGGCAGCCGCGATAAGCCCGCAACAGCTCTTTTAAGGACAGAATTTCCTACCAGGACCTCTGCAACTCGCGGAATACCGTCCGCGCCTAGGAATAGCCGCAAAATTCGACCACGTCTCCAAGACAGTGGGGGCATATTCGTCTCCTTAACTAGGACGAGGTCACCGACCTTTGGTGGATCCGTTTATCTGTCCAGCGAACACGCTGCTGCAACAAATGAAGATATTCTAAATTAAACCGTTTCCAAAAACTCCGAGAAAGTTGTTGCAGCAGTTCAAAACGTGAGAGCCGATCAACCGGAGTACTCTCAAATGGACATTCAGGGAGCGCACCAAGTCAAGGACCCCCAATCAAAAAATGTCCTGGAACCAAAACCTCCAAACCTCCAAGTCATTTGGGTCCGATGAAATAGGACACAGTGGCCTGGAATTAAGTACAGCTTCAATTTACAAAATACCGAAGGTGAGAACCGTTTCACCTAACTCCCTATCTAAAGAACGAAACCGCATTAATAAAAATCTAAATTCTGTGCAGGCTCCCTTATAACCGAAAGGACCTTCAAACGCGGGAGAGACTCAAAAAGCTTAATAGAAGCTTGAGGGCAACAATTCTCTGGTTGGAGCAGCCAACCAGGACCCTACCACAACGAATGATTCAATAAAACTGGAGCCTCACACCGCGAGATGCACAATCAGCGGGATTAACATCCCCTGGCACATGTCTACACTCTAAAACAGCAACCGATTGCTGAATTTGCGAATCCCGATTCGCAACAAAACCTCCAATGCATGAACTGATGCTTGCAACCATGCAAGAACAATCCGACTATCAGTCCAAGCGAAAATTCTTCTAATATTAATATTTTGACCTAACGTCGATTTAACGTGATTAAAAGGACTCGACCTAAGTCCATACGTATTAGTATTCAACTCAAAAAACCGAAATAGGATCTGATTCTTTCTCTCGCCACAAAATCAACTGGTAACGACGATCCTCTGGATGAATAACAGTCTGTCTAAACATCATTTTAATATCCGCAACAAACACAACCTGATGCCTACGAAAATTTGTTAAAATATCACCAATATCCCGATGCAACTTAGGACCCGAATGCAAACATTGATTTAATGATACGCCATTAGAGCTGGGCGCAGAGCCATCAAAAACTACTCTTATTTTACCACCCTTAAACACCGCATGATGTGGAATAAAGTAGTGCTCCTGCGACCTCCAATCAAAATTAGAAACAGACATATGACCGAGCTCTAAATACTCTTTCATAAACTCAACATACTTAATACGAAATGCCGAATCCCTCTTCATACGTCGCTCCATAGATGCTAACCTTTTTTCAGCTAGCATTCTAGACTGACCTAATGGAGGACGAGACGGTAGAAAAGGTAACCTCGTGACAAACCTACCCGAACAGAGACGACCTGTATTATTCTGGAAGAACAGCTCACATTCCAGATGCTCTGGGTTATCACGGCGTGCTGTAGGGGGCTCCTCAACTTCCCAAAAACGCTGAACCGCTTCAGCGAGAGAGAGTCCTATATTCAAGTTACCATCCTCTTCACTAAAAACACATAATGAAAATACAGGGCCCATGATGACATCACCAAGGTCTGTTGAGACGGCTACTAACCCACCACGTTGCAGATGAATGCATTTTCCAAACTGTAGCTTTCCCAAAACATCTGCACCGAGTAGCAAATCAACTGGACCTGGAATATTAAATTTGGCATCAGCTAAATTCAATTGAGTTGCAAGTTCAAATACCTCCGATGGCAATTTAACAAGCGGATGGTTTCCCATAACATTATCCAAAACAACAGCAGACGTTGAAATACGAGGAAAAGAATATTTAAGAGGAGAGAAGGTGAGTGAGACCTGTCCCACTAAACCGGACACCTTAACTCCGCCTACACCAAAAATACTATTCGCGGCAGGAACAACACGCAACCGCAACCGCTCCACTAAATTTCTCGACACCAAACTCCCCTGTGCACCAGAATCCAAAATCGCTCGCGCCGCAACCTGCTCACCCGATGGGGAGGCGACACAAACCTGAGCGGTGGGCAACAAAACAGTAACAGGAGAGGTCGAAGACTTAGATGGAGACGGCGTGTGTTCGAGTCAATAATCTCGCTGGGATCCTCGCTGTCCTAAGCGAGGCCACTCCGAATACTGCAAAGGATTGATAGAATCAGATCGTTGCTGATCAGCAGCAACCCGAGATACATTGGGCCCCCCAGGGCCCCTAGGGCCCCGGGCCCTAAATGGTCGCGACACATCCGGTGCCCGATATACTTGACGTCTACTACCACCCCCGCCCATGGGGGGACGTGCCTGGCTCCGATAATTTGAGTTAACCTTTCTGCCACCGCGCCTGTAAGTGTGACCAGAAACTCGAGGTCTATTAACCTGCACACCACCTGCCCATTGATTATCAACATTATTACCTTCCAATCGATTGTTAACAACAGCGTCCTGCGCCGGAGCAGCCGGCGGAGGCGTCCCGTTCCTGTTGCCACAAAGTAAAGAGTGGTGATTACCACCACACTGCTTGCACGGTCGAGAATAATTGCATTGCGACACGAGGTGGGAGCCTAAGCAACCGTAACACCACCTGCGCTGTCGCACAATATTACGTCGCGCCTGAAAACGTAATGCCAAAAACTTATAACAAGAAACTACACCGTGACCAGGGGCCCTACAATACGAGCAGCAATTGTCCGGCTGCCGGGCCGCAACTACATTATACACTCGCTGGTCTGGGCGGCGCTCCGCACGCACCGGCGGCGGCCGGGGCCTCGCTGGGGCCGGGGCCGGCGACGGCGAAGGGACGTTGTCCTGCCTGCGACACTCATCCTCCAAAAAACAAATAAAATCATCAAACGAAGGGAGATGAGTGGAAGAGTCCCCGCCGTATTCCTGTTCGAACCGGTTACGCATATCAACATTTAATTTTTGTAAAACAATATGCAATAAAATAAACGACCAACTGTCTATAGGTAAATTTAAACCTTTCAACGCATTAATCGCCACTAATAAAGGATTTAATAAGTGAGTCCGTAAATTACAATTTTTATTAATATGTGGCAAGTTTAAAATTACCGCAACATGATTATCCGCTAACCGGCGGATGTTTTGATACCGACGCATAAGTAAATCCCGCGCTATAGAATAATTATTATCAACGAGTTCCAAATGTTGGACCAAACCCTTAGCCTCACCGGTGAGACTAGCCAACATATAAGCTAATTTCTGAGCAGGTGTTAAATCACATCTATTATGAACCAAACTATCAAATAAATTAATAAACGCAACCCATTGGCTTAAATCGCCACCGAAATGGGGTAAATCTAATTTAGGCAACCTACCTATTATTCCACCGGACGTAAATAAAGTTTCTTTTAATTGTAGATCACCAACAGGCTGGACCGTGGACTTAATTTGTCCCACGGCTTGTCGTATTTGGTCCGCCAAATCCTCAGCCTGATCTACATCCGCACATATTCTATCCATAACCTCTGATTCCAAACCCAGTGCATGTAATGCCCGATAAGAATTGTATAAATCATTCATTTTTTCTTCCAAAACCTCTCCCCGGGACAAAAGGGCCTGAATGCGATCTTGACGCGATATATTCAATACGGCTGAACCTAGCCATCGCAAAACACCGGCTAACTGCGCCTTGTGAGATGCAGCCATTTTTAATTAACAAAAACTTTCCGTAAACACAAATGAAAAACGCAAGTCAAAAAACAAATAACCGTATTCGAATAAACAAAGTATAACAAAACATCAAATGCACTTATTCGAATATAGAAAGTTCTATTTTTAGAACGTAAAACACAATTTAAAAAACCGTATTGAAATAAACAAACTATCACACTATCAAATGTACTTATCCGAATCTCGAATGTTCTATTCTTAGAACGCAATTAATCACTCAACACAGTATGACGCAATACCTATGACTTTGATTTAACCTTATAATGACTTGACGCAATTAATGTACCTAGGATTGAAACATTCAACTATTGTTATAAATTGCCGATATTTCTTACGAAAATTATATGTATGACAATTTAAATGCTATAACCGAACATATAAAATACCGTAATGTCATAACCGAACATATAAAATCGTAATTATTATTACCAAAATTTCCGTTTTAACTACGCTGGGCCCTACAACCCAGAGGTCGGTGGATTTTAACCACGCTCTGGTTACCAAAAATTATGGTTGTTATTTATTTTGCTCTGCTACCATAATACAATAACAATAGTTAAATACATCCTGAGTACATACCTGAAATCTCGTGCGCTGCTTCCATAAATATGTGGTGTGTCGGTCAGTCAATTAGTCAAAACAATAGGGGCCCCTTGGGGAGGAAAATCTATATTTACGGGAATAATTTAAATTACATAAGATAAAATAACAGAAAAGAGACAATTTAATGTATAGTCACCACTACTGCCAGGCACACTACGTCGCCATTAAACTTCACTTGTCACATAAATAACTCGCGGTCAGCGCGTGATTACTAATATCAATAAAAAGTACAATTAACAATTCCGCGGGCTGATTTTACTAATTTACTACGTGGTCAGCACGTAAAACAATCGACGACACGCTCCGATGCGCGCGTAAATAACTTCCGAGGCGGCCGATAACAACACTAAATACACGACTTCACACTAGCGGCGCGGTTGGCGGACTCCGATAGAATGCAATAACCGAATGCGAACCCCGCTTCGTCGCCAATTGAATACATCGCGTTTCCGCTATCAGTGTGACCATTTAATTATTTTATCTATTCCGAACACCTACATTTCAACAATACCTACATTAAGTAGTACCAGTTTTAGGCCTTCGGAGCGAATGCCACATAACATTTTGTTTCCTTGTGTTTGTGCACCTTAAATATTTATAACGAATGTAGATATAGTTTCAGGCTAAAGATTAAATAATAAAATATATTTAGTAATAAAAAAAAACAGCATAGGAAAAGTTTTTAGTATGACACTTAAGCACCATGATACGCATTATACCTTACTGAAAACATCTTCACAATACACACAAGAACCAGGATAAGCTCAAACTATTAAATGCAGCGAATTTCCATCGCATTTCCATGCCAAGTGTGTGTTCCCTTACCCCAAATTCAGCACTAAATCTGTCGCTAAACGTCGAGGGCTGACGTTCCCTCTCTCGCTGACGTGGCATCTAGTGTTTGACGGATCATCCCTTCCATACATAAGTGTATGCTCAGCCAGCTGCTGTATGCAGCATTATAAAATGTTATTCAAGATTTTGGTGACCTATTTAGTGCGACGTAGTAAATTCTGAGGAATGTGCAGGAAATGTTTAAATTTCTTGAGGTAAAAATGTAGCCAGTTATTATTATTTTAACATAAGTATGTAATTTTATGGAAATCTATATCGTAGGGTTATTTATTTAATAATACAAGGGTGCTTGAACTAATAAGGTAATTTACAAATCAATACAGTTTTTACACTATAAAACAATCATAAATAAATACAGCTAAACGTAAATGTAAAACGATTTCTACTAACTCTGACCAAACTCAAACATTCCTTTGTATGAAATTAAAATATAATAATATACTTACACATAAATTCAAAGTCAACATTATCAAAGAGAACTTAAAGGCCATCCCTTACTGTTAGTGACAGATAAAAACGGATCCGTATGTGGGTCCACGTCAGCATATTTACCAACCCTATAGCTGTTTGCTTCTTACCCTAAAACTAACCTTTACAGTCTGTAAAATGGCGCAAGTAGGTATATAGTGAATGTATGTAAAATTATAATGACGAAAGTGGTTCAAAATATTCATCCAAAGCAAAATAGTGCTACTTTTATATTTAGAAATGAAATCTATAATTGAGAAAAGTTCTTATAACATAAGCTTACATTAAATTTTAAAACTACAAATAATAACGTTATAAGAACAAGGCATATGAACAACAACCTAGGCAAAGTATAACCTGTCCAAACAACCGAAAGAAGCATTTCATTTAAAAATCTCTAATATTGTGTATTAAAGATTAATAAAAGGCAACGTAACTTGTACCATACACTGATTTGTTCACATTTTGCATATTCCTTATTCACATAATATGATATCAGCCTACTGTTATTTGACTTCGGTCTTTGCTGACCTTGTTACGGTACCTATTCAATTTCTAACTGCTCAATTTGTTCAAATGAACATCTTCAACTTCCAAACTATATATTATATTCATATTATAATACTAGTATTATTTATACCAACTATATTTTAAATACGAAAGTGTGTCTGTTTGTCTTATGTAAGTAGGCGTTGGAGCGATTTTATGGTATAATTTGTTTGAAGATAGCTCCGAGGTTAGAGAATACCTACTTATCAGCAATTTGTATATAATTACATAATTTTCTTTATGTTCAAATTGCAATGTACAGTAATAATATTATAAAGAGGAAAACTTTGTTTGTTTGTTTGATTGTAATGAATAGGCTCATAAACTACTGGACCGATTTTAAAAATTCTTTCACATTCGAAAGCTACATTATCCACGAGTAATATAGGATAGGTTTTATCCCGGAAATTCCACGGGAACGGGAACTATGCGAGTTTTTCTTTGAAACCGCGGGCGGAGCCGCCGGCGGAAAGCTAGTAATTCTATAATTATGCATCTTTCTATATTTTATTCTTTATCGTACAAAAATGTTACAGTTATTGCCTTTTAATTAATTATTTTTATATGCACTTAATTAAAATAACTTGAAATTCAGAGATGAATTTGTTATTGCAGAATGTCTGTCAATGTATTACATAGTTTACATTAAAAACCTGTCAGTCTCGATAACAGTAATCTTTGGATACCGACGCAGGTAAACAAAAGGTTTATCTCATTGTGCATCAAAACAAGTTATATTTACATGGAATAGTCACCTCAAAGACTGAAGACATAAATGTTATAACAGCTTAACGTATTTTGGCACAATTTTTGTTTTATAAAAAGGGTTCGCATTTTCAAGAGAAGGCTCAAGGGATTGCAAACGTCTACATCATGGGAAGCCCTGGATACGAAGACTTCACTCGTCGGATTTCACCTGTCATAATTATCCCAAGTGGAAATCTTGGCTTTTAAATAATACTATCCTTTAATATACATATAGTGCTGTCATCGCACTGACATTTTAACCCTTCGTACTTGTGGTGGTTGACTTTTTATTTTATTCGCTCTTTAGTCTTTATAGATTAGTGTACCTAATACTTATTACATGTATATTATTAAACTGTATATTGTATATGTATATACTTATTTATTATACTGGTTGAAAATTACAATAATTTTGATCAGGAAATAATTCACGGATTTGAAAACGGATATTTTAAAATGTTCTTATTAGGTAGAAAAGGCATGATTTAGATAGAAAAATAAGATTGTAAATATGTTTTTATTTTTTGTCTGACAACATTTTGCGCTTCTTTGCCTTTCTCCCTGTGGTTGCCTGGCAGAGATCACTGCATAGTGATAAGGCCGCCCTTTGTGCTTTTTAATCTTATTTTTGTAACCTTTACGTATATTTTGTTTTTTGCACAATAAAGTGTTAAATAAATAAATAATAATAAATAAGATTGTTTTCGAATACTTCACACTAAAGCGTCATGCTCTTTCATCCTGGAAGCTCAACAGTTCCTGAAAGTAAAATTAAAATTATACACAAAAATTGGAATACAAAATACATTAATTATTAAAACAGGTCTTAGCACAGTCTTGTACAAATTAGATATTCACACAGGCGTTTCACGCTGAATGCGTAGCGGATACAATAAGCCCTCATAATGTACTAGCGATATATATCTCAGACTATCTGAAATACAGCAATTCAGCTTATATCTCGAAAACAATAAGACACATTTTGGTATGATTGTAATTCTCATAATGTCTGTGGTCAGCTGACCGAAGTCGAGACTGTAAGGAATTTTAAATGACCCTTGGCCATTGTGGTTTAGGGTTACTTTATAAGTACGACCCGGTTTCGAGGTACGTAAAGCTGGCGATGAAAAATTAGCGAAATTAAAAAAAAACAACACCAGAATTTGTTGCTTATTTGTTGCTAATTAGTTGCTATAATGACGATTTTGTTGCTCAAACCGTTCGCTGAAAATCAGCAACAGTTCTAGCTTAACGTTAAGGTAGCGTAAAGAAATTGGAAAAAGGTATGGATCGTTGCAAAAATGCAGGTGAATTTGTTGCTAATTTGTTGCTGCATAAAAACAGTGAAAATTTTGAATTTTTTTCATTGGCGCCAAAAATAACACAGGCCACGTCAACTTAATTGTCGAGTTTCGGTAGTGAAACATAAAAAAAAATTTGTTGCTCCTCACATCGTTCACTGGCACAGTCTACAGAGCCAGCAACAAAATAGAAACCGGAAGAAGAGTTAATTTTGAAACCAGTTTGCTAGAAAATCGTCCACGCCAGCTTAACTGTCGATTTTCGGTAGTGAAACATAAAAAAAAATTTGTTGCTCCTCACATCGTTCACTGGCACAGTGTACAGAGCCAGCAACAAAATAGAAACCGGAAGTAGAGTTAATTTTGAAACCAGTTTGCTAGAAAATCGTCCACGCCAGCTTAACTGTCGATTTTCGGTAGTGAAACATAAAAAAAAAAATTGTTGCTCCTCACATCGTTCACTGGCACAGTGTACAGAGCCAGCAACAAAATAGAAACCGGAAGTAGAGTTAATTTTGAAACCGGTTTGCTAGAAAATCATCCACGCCAGCTTAACTGTCGATTTTCGGTAGTGAAACATAAAAAAGAATTTGTTGCTCCTCACATCGTTCACTGGCACAGTGTACAGAGCCAGCAACAAAATAGAAACCGGAAGTAGAGTTAATTTTGAAACCGGTTTGCTAGAAAATCGTCCACGCCAGCTTAACTGTCGATTTTCGGTAGTGAAACATAAAAAAAAAATTTTGTTGCTCCTCACATCGTTCACCGGCACAGTGTACAGAGCCAGCAACAAAATAGAAACCGGAAGTAGAGTTAATTTTGAAACCGATTTGCTAGAATATCGTCCACGCCAGCTTAATTGTCGATTTTCGGTAGTGAAACATAAAAAAAAAATTGTTGCTCCTCACATCGTTCACTGGCACAGTGTACAGAGCCAGCAACAAAATAGAAACCGGAAGTAGAGTTAATTTTGAAACCGGTTTGCTAGAAAATCGTCCACGCCAGCTTAACTGTCGATTTTCGGTAGTGAAACATAAAAAAAAATTTGTTGCTCCTCACATCGTTCACCGGCACAGTGTACAGAGCCAGCAACAAAATAGAAACCGGAAGTAGAGTTAATTTTGAAACCGGTTTGCTAGAAAATCGTCCACGCCAGCTTAACTGTAGTGGAACATAAAAAAAAATTGTTGCTCCTCACATCATTCACTGGCACAGTGTACAGAGCCAGCAACAAAATCGAAACCGGAAGTAGAGTTAATTTTGAAACCGGTTTGCTCGAAAATCGTCCACGCCAGCTTAACTGTCGATTTTCGGTAGTGAAACATAAAAAAAAATTTGTTGCTCCTCACATCGTTCACCGGCACAGTGTACAGAGCCAGCAACAAAATAGAAACCGGAAGTAGAGTTAATTTTGAAACCGGTTTGCTAGAAAATCGTCCACGCCAGCTTAACTGTCGATTTTCGGTAGTGAAACATAAAAAAAAATTTGTTGCTCCTCATATCGTTCACTGGCACAGTGTACAGAGCCAGCAACAAAATAGAAACCGGAAGTAGAGTTAATTTTGAAACCAGTTTGCTATTGACATTTTTTGGGAATAAATGTTTTTCTATTCTATTCTATTATATTCTATTCAAACACCAAACACCAAACACCAAACACCAAACAACAAACAACAAACAACAAACAACAAACAACAAACAACAAACAACAAACAACAAACAACAAAAAACAAACAACAAACAACAAACAACAAACAACAAACAACAAACAACAAACAACAAACAACAAACAATGAACATCGAACAACGAACAACGAACACCGAACACCGAACACCGAACACCGAACAACGAACACGGAACACGGAACACGGAACACGGAACACGGAACACGGAACACCGAACACCGAACACCGAACACAGAACACCGAACACCGAACACCGAACACCGAACACCGAACAACGAACAACGAACAACGAACACCGAACACCGAACACAGAACACCGAACACCGAACACCGAACACCGAACACCGAACACCGAACAACGAACAACGAACAACGAACAACGAACAACGAACAACGAACAACGAACAACGAACACCGAACACCGAACACCGAACACCGAACACCGAACAACGAACAACGAACAACGAACAACGAACAACGAACAACGAACAACGAACAACGAACAACGAACAACGAACAACGAACAACGAACAACGAACACCGAACACCGAACACCGAACAACGAACAACGAACAACGAACAACGAACAACGAACAACGAACAACGAACAACGAACAACGAACAACGAACAACGAACAACGAACAACGAACAACGAACATCGAACAACGAACAACGAACAACGAACAACGAACAACGAACACCGAACAACGAACAACGAACAACGAACAACGAACAACGAACACCGAACAACGAACAACGAACAACGAACAACGAACAACGAACAACGAACATCGAACAACGAACAACGAACAACGAACAACGAACAACGAACAACGAACACCGAACACCGAACAACGAACAACGAACAACGAACACCGAACACCGAACACCGAACACCGAACACCGAACACCGAACAACGAACAACGAACAACGAACAACGAACACCGAACACCGAACACCGAACACCGAACACCGAACACCGAACACCGAACACCGAACAACGAACAACGAACAACGAACACGGAACACGGAACACGGAACACCGAACACCGAACACCGAACAACGAACAACGAACAACGAACACCGAACACCGAACACCGAACAACGAACAACGAACAACGAACAACGAACACCGAACACCGAACACCGAACACCGAACAACGAACAACGAACAACGAACAACGAACAACGAACACGGAACACGGAACACGGAACACCGAACACCGAACACCGAACACCGAACACCGAACAACGAACAACGAACACGGAACACGGAACATGGAACACCGAACACCGAACACCGAACACCGAACAACGAACAACGAACAACGAACAACGAACAACGAACAACGAACAACGAACACCGAACACCGAACACCGAACACCGAACAACGAACAACGAACAACGAACAACGAACACCGAACAACGAACAACGAACAACGAACAACGAACAACGAACAACGAACACCGAACACCGAACAACGAACAACGAACAACGAACACCGAACACCGAACACCGAACACCGAACACCGAACACCGAACAACGAACAACGAACAACGAACAACGAACACCGAACACCGAACACCGAACACCGAACACCGAACAACGAACACCGAACACCGAACAACGAACAACGAACAACGAACACGGAACACGGAACACCGAACACCGAACACCGAACACCGAACAACGAACAACGAACAACGAACAACGAACAACGAACAACGAACACCGAACACCGAACACCGAACACCGAACACCGAACAACGAACAACGAACAACGAACAACGAACAACGAACACCGAACACCGAACACCGAACACCGAACACCGAACAACGAACAACGAACAACGAACAACGAACACCGAACACCGAACACCGAACACCGAACACCGAACACCGAACACCGAACACCGAACACCGAACAACGAACAACGAACAACGAACAACGAACAACGAACAACGAACACCGAACACCGAACACCGAACACCGAACAACGAACAACGAACAACGAACAACGAACAACGAACAACGAACACCGAACACCGAACACCGAACACCGAACAACGAACAACGAACAACGAACAACGAACACGGAACACGGAACACGGAACACGGAACACCGAACACCGAACAACGAACAACGAACAACGAACACCGAACACCGAACACCGAACAACGAACAACGAACAACGAACAACGAACAACGAACAACGAACAACGAACACGGAACACCGAACACCGAACAACGAACAACGAACAACGAACAACGAACACGGAACACGGAACACGGAACACGGAACACCGAACACCGAACAACGAACAACGAACAACGAACACCGAACACCGAACACCGAACAACGAACAACGAACAACGAACAACGAACAACGAACAACGAACAACGAACACGGAACACGGAACACGGAACACGGAACACGGAACACCGAACACCGAACAACGAACAACGAACAACGAACAACGAACAACGAACAACGAACAACGAACAACGAACAACGAACAACGAACAACGAACAACGAACAACGAACAACGAACAACGAACAACGAACAACGAACAACGAACATCGAACAACGAACAACGAACACCGAACAACGAACAACGAACAACGAACAACGAACAACGAACAACGAACACCGAACACCGAACAACGAACAACGAACAACGAACAATGAACATGGAACACGGAACACCGAACACCGAACACCGAACACCGAACACCGAACACCGAACACCGAACACCGAACAACGAACAACGAACACGGAACACGGAACACGGAACACCGAAAACCGAACACCGAACACCGAACAACGAACAACGAACAACGAACAACGAACAACGAACACCGAACACCGAACACCGAACACCGAACACCGAACAACGAACAACGAACAACGAACAACGAACAACGAACACCGAACACCGAACACCGAACACCGAACAACGAACAACGAACAACTAACACCGAACACCGAACACCGAACACCGAACACCGAACACCGAACAACGAACAACGACAGTTAAGCTGGCGTGGACGATTTTCTAGCAAACTGGTTTCAAAATTAACTCTACTTCCGGTTTCTATTTTGTTGCTGGCTCTGTACACTGTGCCAGTGAACGATGTGAGGAGCAAAAAATTTTTTTTTATGTTTCACTACCGAAAATCGACAGTTAAGTTGACGTGGCCTGTGTTATTTTTGGCGCCAATGAAAAAAATTCAAAATTTTCACTGTTTTTATGCAGCAACAAATTAGCAACAAATTCACCTGCATTTTGCAAGGATCCATCCTTTTTCCGATTTCTTCACGCTACCTTAACGTTAAGCTAGAACTGTTGCTGATTTTCAGCGAACGGGTTGAGCAACAAAATCGTCATTATAGCAACTAATTAGCAACAAATAAGCAACAAATTCTGGTGTTGTTTTTTTTTAATTTCGCTATTTTTTCATCGCCAGCTTTACGTACCTCCGGTTTCGTCCCTTGAAATGATATTTTCTTATACATTTGCAAATATGCTTTCTATGTGAGAAGATTACACGAGTGCTTTCCGGGACAATTTCTTTACATTTTGTACATGGGAGTAACCACATATTACATTCATTATTTATAATATGTATTATATTTAAATATTATGTTTAACAATACAACAATACCTACATTAAGTAGTACCAGTTTTAGGCCTTCGGAGCGAATGCCACATAACATTTTGTTTCCTTGTGTTTGTGCACCTTAAATATTTATAACGAATGTAGATATAGTTTCAGGCTAAAGATTAAATAATAAAATATATTTAGTAATAAAAAAACAGCATAGGAAAAGTTTTTAGTATGACACTTAAGCACCATGATACGCATTATACCTTGATTTTATACAAAACGTTGCAAAACCCTGCCTCTTACCTTAAAGTTCATCATAAAATGTTTCATGAGATAATATTGTTTTAGACTTTTGATATTTTTTGTTTTCTTAATTGAATGCTAACAGAAGTGAGTCGAACTTGGTTGGAGGTTGTATCAGTATACAACCTTTAATTACGCAAATAAACAGAAATTTTCAGCCACATAGCATTCGGCTTCTACCTCCTCAATGCATCAGTTGATTTAAGGACAAACATAACTCATGGGCCGGCACATCGACCTCCGAAAAGAGGGAACGTTGAATGTGGTCACTGGTCACCCATGTTCTCTAATGAAAATTCTTTCGTACAAATATTTGCTCACCGAGGACCTTGTGACAAGTTTAGCCAATTCCATTTAAGTGCTTTAACGAGGGGATACATCTATTATTAAATAATGTATACGAATTTAATGAGGTTCAGGTATTTGCTATGGGCTGTGATATTGAGTTTCTTTATGAAAAGAGCTTTTGTCATTTTACTTCGTAAAGGATTAGCCATTTAAATCATTAATATTCACTTAAAAAATATTTGTTTGTTACAAAGTATACAAGTACATTGCCCAATGAAATATGAGGAAAACAAAGTTAGTTTATAATATCAGAATAATCATTTTTCGTAGCACTTTAACAACACAATAAAACTAGGCATTGGTTAGATACTAAACCGATTGCGATATCTAGTTTTATTGTGCCAATTATAAAACATGTTTCCTGGCAGCCGCGCCAAATCTTACCAGTCCTTGAGACGAGGGGTGATCGTATGGCCACTCTTTATTGTGCTCCAACTAATTCGGCAGCTACTATAAAAACTTTTATTTTACTGCAACAATAGATGTCTAGGTTTATGACGTCATCAAAGCTATATTGCGACATGTGCAAGACTGGGGTCTTGGGGATTCAAAAGAAAACCATCTAAAGGTTCTTTAAATTATATTTGATAATTAGTATAATGAATCGTACAAAATAAAAGAAGACAATAGCACGCTTATTGGAGGCGTGTGTCACGTACGACGCTCGAGGTAGAAGAGAGCGAGGCATCGGCTCTGAGGTGGGGCGCGGGGACGGCGCTCGTTCGGGAAACCGGTTTCTTGATGCCGTCCCTGTGTCGCTGTCGCTAGGCGGATGCCTAGACATACTGGGGGCCGTTGGAGACGTCAAGCTCCAAGACCGTTTCTGCGTCATCCAGTTAAGGGAGGAACATTGTCCTCCTTCACCAACACCAGGTCGCCTTGTTGCAGGCATCTGACGGGAAGACGCCATTTTGTCTGCTGCTGCAGCTCCGCGATGTATATAGGTACTCGAGGTCTCAGTGGCGCCAGAAGTGGTGCCTGAATGCTTCGAGTCTCTGAAAACTATCTAAGCAGTTCTGGTTATGTCCGCCGCGCTCGGCGATGGCAGCGACGTCAGCGCACGGCCGATGAGGAAGTGACCTGGATTTAAAGGATGGAAATCATCTGGAGAGGAAGATAAGGGGTCGTAAGAAAGGACATGAAGGTCGGCTGTTCAGGATGGCCTCTACTTGACTGAACGAAAAATACCAACTCCGCAAATGTCAAATGGATATTCCCTAAAATTATTTTAAGATAAAGCTTTGCGCATCGTATTCCTGATTCGACAGGCCGAAAGAACGAGAAGAGAAAGCCGGTTCGAATTCAAACTTAATCCCCTCGTTTGAAGCAAATTCTGAAATTGAACTTGACTTTATAATATCGTTGAGCCTCCGACAAAATTTAAATAAAATAAATGAATTAATTAAATAACATCTCGTTATTTTACATCCCCTTCCAAGCATATCAGTAATAAAGGGACCGGCTAAGCCAACGCAAACACTAATGAACGCGAAAACTAATAGCAGCTGAGGTGCAGCACGTAGCAAACGCGCGTGCTCCTGCTGAAACAACAGCTTAGTTAGCCGGTGCTTGGCATGGAGAAGAATGGGGTGACACATATCAAAAGTGTCAAATAATAAATAAAAATAAAAATGATTGGGTGTCGCGAAGAATTTTCGATTCATTGGGGAAACTATCCCGCTGTGCCAGCCTACACAAATGTTAAAGGATGCGTCAAGTTCCTCAGGCTGTAGAACACCGCTAGGTTTATTATTTGTATGTGTGTGACAGTTATGAATAAATCGTAATAAATAAGCGAACGCGCGCTGTAATATCGTAAGTTTAGAATATCTGTCAAAATCAATAAAATCATTTATTCCCCAATTTAATTAATAACGGCAACATTAACCCTTAATTCCAGCTTAATTCTAATAATAACTGCAAATCGCGGTCAAATGCATAGAGGCTTACTTATGTAAAAATAAACAAAATAAAAACAAATTCACGAATTATTAATATCAAATAGCCTACAAGCTTCAACATCGCTCGATGCGTAATCAGCTGGGTTCATTGATGTGGGCACGTGATGCCATTCACTGCCTTCAGTAACTAAATTACTAGCAATGCGATTTGACACAAATTTTTTTAATTTACTATAACGAGATTTAAGCCAACCTGAAAAAGTTAATGAATCGGCCCAGTAGACTAATTGAGATATCTGGAAACGTAGTGTTCTGCAAACAGTAGATGTAAGTTGAGAATTTAAGGGCACGTAATCGTCCCATTTAATTTTTGCAAACCATAATTTTTTATTTAATAATTTTAGTATTAAGGTTAGCAAGCACAAAATACCAAAAGGGTCAAACATTTTACAAAAGTCTTGCCTAAATTTAGTTAGCGACTCGTTTAAACTTTCAAAGGTGCACAGTGTGTTGCACTGCAAAAATGAATTAAATAAATTGTCGCTTGACCTTGAATGGGCGCTAACAGGCCCGGCAAGTAACCAATCTAACTTCGACTTACGCATAACCGGCATGTCCTGGCCTAACATAATCTGCTCGGATCCGATTAAATTCCAAAAAATGTCAGCACCGATTAAAATATCAATTGGACCGGGCTGATTAAAATTGGGATCTGCGAGTTTGATGTTACGCGGCAAATTTAAATGAGACACGTCTATGTATTTATGCGGCAAATTACCCGAAATATTAGGCAAAACTAAACACGATATATCAAAATTGATATTATTGTCATGTATAGACCTAATTTGCAAGGCGCAACGTTCAGGAGTTTTAAACAATGAAATATTACCTACTCCTCTTAAATCAACAGAATTGTGTTGCGGCGTTAATTGCAATCTATGTTTTAATTCTTTAGTTATTAATGACGTCATACTACCGGAGTCTAACATCGCCCGTGCGGTCACGTGGTCGTTGCTAACGGGATTGTAAACATCAATGAGCGCTGTACATAACAACACCTGAGTTGAATGGGAGACGGCCATATGATTGGACGCGACTCCGGACTCACTCCGCGTCGGCGTGGGTGAGTCTATAGTTTTTGTATTTACAGCCTGAGTAACTTCCCTATGTAATAAAGTATTGTGGCGCTTCTTACAAATACGACAGGGACGCGATCGGCAACGGTGTGAGTTATGCCCCGCCCTAAGACAGTTGAGGCAGAGCTTCAATCGAGCAGCGCCGGCGATTCGATCCTCGACGCTCAAGGACCGGAACGACGAACAGTCGTAAATGCGATGACTGCCGTTGCAGAAGACACACGAAGCCGGAGGGAAAGAAGAAGCACCGGGAATGGCTGAAATTGTGAAGGTTTTCATGTTTACGGACTTGTCTGACTTGTTGTGAGGAACAAGGTGTTCCCGCTTATTATTGTTATTATTAAACGGTTTATCTAATTTATTACGTTGTACTGATTCTAAAACGTCAGCACGTCCCTTTAAAAATTTATTGAAATCAAATAATGACGGCATTTTATCATCGTTGAAAGAAGTATTTTTAAATTCTTCCCACTTCAAATTAGTATTATTGTCGAGCTTAGCCGAAACCATATGTATAATTAAAGTGTCCCAGTGATCAGTGGGCTGCCCCAATGTATTTAAGGCACGCAAATTTTTAGACACATGATCAACTAGGTAACGCAAAGATTTCGCCGACTCTCGGCCTATAGATTGTAAATTAAACAAAGAATTTAAATGGTTAAAAATTAATTGTCTTTTGTTGTTATATCTCTCGCAAAGGAGACGCCAAGCTACGATGTAATTGCAATCGGTTACCTCTAAATTGCTTATAACTTGAGCTGCTTCACCTTCTAGGTACGAGTTCAAATAATGAAATTTATGAATGGACTTTATGCGCTCGTTATTATGTATTAGCGATTCAAAGGTATCGCGAAACTCAAGCCATTTGTAATATGAGCCATCAAAATTTCCTATATTTATCAAAGGTAATCTAAAATTTATTTCGTTACTTTGATGACCGCAATGAGCTTGATCTTCGGACTTTACACTTGCTAGTTCACAGTTATTCTTATCAAGTAACCTTTGAGCACTAGCTATTAGAGAAATAAAATCTTGTTCAATTTCATCCCTTGCATCAATTTCGGCTTCCATGGAGGTTGGATTCTCAATTTCGATGCGCGTTTGCACATCGTCGAACTGGGTGAACAAAGCACGAAAGCGCTCCAACCTCAATGAAAGTTCATCCATTTCTTGTGAAGAAATATCATCGCTATTGAAAAGATTATTGATATAATTCTTAAATTTAGTTAAACGTCCCTTAATGGAGGATCTAGTATTTACGTAAGAAGTCATATTTGGAACAAAAATATATTAATTATAAATCGACAAGAAATGGAAGAAGGATTAAATTTAAATTAGGAAAAAATGATATTGTAAAAGAAATACGTAAATTAATCCGGCTTATAATCCCATTCACTCGGCGCTGGCGCAGGGCGCGTGCGTAGTAACAGCTGGCGGCAGATAACGGGACTCGAGCTGAGTCACGCGGTCCGACACTGGCAAGCAAAGCGAAGCGTTAGTTATCTAATGCAATGAAATATTAAGCAGGGATTTATAATTTTTAGCTATAAATTGATGGGATGAGTGCAAGTTTATTCAATAATTAAATGAAATGAGTATAATTAATACCCTTTATGAAATAAAATAATAGTGAAATATAGGCAAGCAGCTTTAGCTTTTAATTTAATAGTGCAAAAAATATTGCGAATAGCTCAGTAAGCTTGTATGGCTTGAAGCTAATTAATTTAATGTAAAGAAACTCCTCCAAAAATAATAAAATAAAGAATTTATGCAGATATGTGCGAGCGGATCTATCGGCAATTTAGATAATTTCGAAGGAATTAGATATGGAAATTAGATATGGAAAGAAAAAGGAAAAAAGGAGTGGTTCACTTCCCTGCTGGACCGTGGCTGCGGCACCTGGCGGCGTCGGCGGGTCGGCGGGTCGGCGGGCGCTCCTGAGTCCTGACTGTTGAGTGACGTGGCGGGCTTCACGAAGCGACTGGGACGGCACGGCTAGTAATTGCTGCCTGAAGTCTTCGGTCTTCCAAATCGGTCTT
Source organism: Colias behrii (assembly GCA_029959065.1). Lineage (NCBI taxonomy): Eukaryota > Metazoa > Arthropoda > Insecta > Lepidoptera > Pieridae > Colias > Colias behrii. Next base: position 4,683,118 of record JARWMC010000005.1, on the reverse strand, counting down.
CTAAATACGTAGTAGAAGTTCGAGGGCGTGGCAATCCGTGACCTTTGTCCGTCCTTCTGTGTGCCTTGCGTCAATCACGTCGGGGTCACCATGTGCAAGACTGGGGTCTTGGGGATTCAAAAGAAAACCATCTAAAGGTTCTTTAAATTATATTTGATAATTAGTATAATGAATCGTACAAAATAAAAGAAGACAATAGCACGCTTATTGGAGGCGTGTGTCACGTACGACGCTCGAGGTAGAAGAGAGCGAGGCATCGGCTCTGAGGTGGGGCGCGGGGACGGCGCTCGTTCGGGAAACCGGTTTCTTGATGCCGTCCCTGTGTCGCTGTCGCTAGGCGGATGCCTAGACACGACACTTTGTATATTTCATTGCGTTTGAGATTGGAACTTTCGATTTTCTTTAAAGTAAAAGTTAATAAAAAAGTTATTGTTAAGTAGTAGTTGAAGGTTGGCTCATACTAACTTATTAATTTTCCTCCTGAAAATCTATATTTTATTTTATTTAAGGTTATTATAACAATTAATAACTTCAATAATTGAATATATGCATGTGAATCTGTATCCATGTGTTATTTGTTTTGTTATTGTAAAATACGTAAACATTTATCAATTATTTAAAAAAAAACTAATATTATGAAGTCTTTATTTCTACTAAAATATTATAAATCACTTTCTCTGTTTCTCCGTTCCCTCGCTCATCCAAATCTATGCTTCTACGTGTCCCAGTCGCAAACAGCAAATTCTACAGCAATTCTTTTGCAGTTCGCGCTGTTAAGCTTTGGAATGAGCTCCCTCTAACTGTTCGACAAGCTCAAACCTTAGGCAGTTTCAAAAACCTCCTCAAGGCACACTATCTATCACTTTCTTAATCCTTACTCCATTTCATTGCTGTTGTCCTTTTCTTTTCTCATCTACGCTATATTAGGTTATTTGTATAATTATTTATTTTTGGTATATAATATGTAATATTATCTGCTTTATTATATTGTTACTTTATATAATTTATGCTATAAATATATGTAATAAAGTTTATTTTTTCCAACGCAATAATTTTTGCTCACCCACCTTCTTTAAATGGGTTTTCCTTGTTCAAATTAATGGTAGTCTGGAAGAGATCGCTGCCTAGCGATAAGGCCACCATTTGTACATACTTGCATCTGTTTGTTCTTTTTCTGTGTTTTATGTAAACCTTGTGTGTGTGCAATAAAGTATTATCTATCTATCTATCTAAAATATTATAAACTTGACTCTATACTGACAGATAATCATTATGAATACTGATGGTACACAAATAGAAAAAAGCGATCAAACAAACAATATTTTTCATCCTTTTTAATAACAATAAACACAAACCTCACATCCCATTTTGCTATACAAGAGCTTAGAACTTCTAAGTTACCATGTTTCAGTTGTGTGTTTCTATTTATTTTTATAATGAGTAATGTCTTGTTTGAAACTCGTAGCGTGAAGTTTAAATTAATTTTTCAATCAACGTATACTCGTTTACCAGAATACGGGTATGTTTTGAAACTCAGTGTTTGGTCAGCTAACAATAATATTTGTTGTGGTTACGTTATTCTGCAGCATACTCATACCAACGATGTGGATTGGAGATTGAAGTTTATTCTTCAATATCTGGGTTCAACGTATTTTTTTTACTATGTAGAACTCGTATCTGAGTTAAAATTTTATGGATCTAATAAATGTTTTAAAGAGATAATCATCTCATCATTTAAGTCTTTAAAATACATAGAGTTAAATAAATTAATCTTTTCTCAACTACCCAATGTCTTCGTCTTCAATCTCTTTGTAATTCTACATTCTGCAAATAAAGCAATTTGAATTTGAATTTGAATTTTTGGTCTCTACAAATGGATTGCCGACGTAAGAATGTTCGGGATATGAAATGATTGATGAATAGAATAAAGCAGCTGGTAAGGTTAAGGAAAAGAAAACGGTCCTCCTGAATGTAAAAAAATGCGTTAATTAAATCCAGCAAGGGTCAAATATAAAAAAAATCAGTAATCATATGCGTTAACCTACATAGTATACTAACATCTTAATAGACACTTTTGTGATTTAGTAAACAATTGAGAAGTTATTTAAAATATACCTAATTTTAGCACTTTTAATTCAAGATGGCGGCTAGCGCCTGGGTCCGTCAAGGTCGAAAACTTGGATTTTTATTAACTTTTCATACCTAAACAATATTGTTTCAAAACATTTTCTACGCCACCTTTTGTAGAGCAGAGGCTTTTACATTTCCCCACAGACTGGACTATACCTTAGTTGCAGATAATTTTACAGGAAACATATACTTGGAAATTAAAATATAGTTTTAACGTAAAAAAGTTGTCTTACATTTTACCCATGCCTTAATACTTAAACAATTCAATAAAAATATAAAAAGTATAATTAAATCACCACCTATATTATACGCCAATATTAATTAACACTGCTCTACAATAATAATTAATATTTAAACCTCGTCCAAAATGCCATTATAATATAGCACAAAACCATATTAACCCATCAATCTGTGCATTATTCCCTAGTTAGCAACTATATCTCGTGGCTAGCAAATCGGCTTACACTTAAAAGCATCCCATACAATATGCAATTACCGGATATTGATGCAATAATATGAGCGCTTTGTTCTGCCCTGTACTGCATCAAATGCCAAGCGATTAAGTGCACACTGGTGTTAAGCTTAGTCAAGCTGCTTCTATAGATACGAGTGACGGTTATTGAATGTGCAAGTAATTATATTTTGTTGTTTTTTATAGAAAAAAATAATGGTTTTGTGTTGTGCGTATAATTAAAGGAAAAATTATTCTTGGCTTAACTATCTACTCTACAAATATATTTGTGAATAATATCTGAAAGACGAAAGTAGATATCTCTACATAAAGGATTGACGTGATTGCTTGCGAATAGTTTCAAGATATTTGTGTAAAACCTTTAATTATAATTATTGTCAACTTGTATTTCCTGTAAAATATTAGGTACCTAACTATATCGTAATATTTTTTGAAAAAAAAAAACATTTTGTTTAAATATTTCCTAACTATGTACTCAAATAAATGTGTACCTTTTAATTGTTCCAACATTCTCATCAAACATTAATTGAAATAGCAATACAAATAACAATAGCCTATTGCCATTCAAACCATCAAATAAATATCGTATAAAAGTTCGCGTCCATTACACTGATGTTGAATCAATACCGGCTCACTTTGGTATTACATGCACTCAAACTATTGATTGCGTTGGCTTAATAATCTCGTATACAAGTCGGTAGCCAACTCTGTGCATTCAATTTAGTGAATAGTTGCAAAAATACCACTCTCCGATCTATGCTACGTATACATTTGATTAACAAACTGGTTTTTATGAAAGATTCTTTCGCTCGTTCAGTTTTTACAATGGGAAATGTACAGGCTTTTATTACAATGTTTTTTCGAGCTTTGCGTTTTTCTTTCCGCAATCTATGGTGTTTTAATTAAATTGGAATAGTCGTATAGCATATCAGTTTTTTTTTTTCATTAATTTAATTTAAGCTTAGTTACCTAACCTATACCTAATAGTGTTAAATTTCAAAATTTCCGATATTTTCTTAATTTGTTGCAAATTCAGTGTTGTAAAAATGTTATTTTTGTTGGCACACAATAAATTTTTTTAAGTTACATTTACAAGAGTTTACTCTATGCTATTTATTAATTTGTTTATTTTGCCACGTCTTGTATAAAAACACCAATTAAATAAATCTTTCACGTTTCACCTATCACTATCCACTCTGCATAGATTATGACGTACACAAACTCGTAGTACTTAGTGAATGATTTCCATAGCTATTGCTCAGTCGGACCGTTATGCATTCTGCCTTTGAACCGGCTATAATTTAATTGGAACGTCTCACAGCATCCCGGCTTGATCCAAGTTTGTTCGTCTTGGAAGTTTATTACTTGCTATAATCTTGTAAAACGAAATATTGCTAAACATGTGAATATTGCTTCAGAAATTCTAGCTTACATTTAGGTGATGCTGCTAGTTTAGTTCGCAGTTTGACGTGGGTAAGATGGATTGCTATTATTTTATCGTAGGCGCAGAAAATTATATTTAAGTATTTTTCCTGTCATAAGCTCGGTTTACTGTATAATAAAAGATGTAGTCACTTATTCGAAAAATTGTTATTTGACAGCTGTTTCTGAATAACTATAATACATATTATAATAATTGAAGATACGACGATTGCATAATATTTTTATCATTACTTTTTATTAGTTTTACACGACTTTTTTATTCATATCATTAAGGATTTTCTTTAACTTATAAAAATATAAACCTATGAAGTACCTATGTAATAAAATAATATTCGTGCGTGTTTGTTATTCTAAAGAACTCGACTCTTAACCTCAAACGATACCCATATAGACAGGCACAACATAAAAGGCTGAATTCCTTGGTACAAAAATCGTGTTTATAGTCAAATATAAATAAAAATACGGTGACATCCAAGTGTGTACGTCGTTTACATAAACCGCAGTTTTCCGGCGCCGTCGTCGGCGCGCGTGACTGATGTTTTTATATGCGGAACCCTACTATACTGTTTATTGCGCAAGCCTAGGAGTGGAGCCAATGCACCAGCGTGTTAATAATTCGTAGAATCTTCTTCTATCTTCTAGTGGTAGTATAATTTAAAATATATATGAAAATTGGTAATATAGTTTTAGTTCAAATAAATTTTTGTCGGTCAAATTTAGTACACAAAAAAAAAACATACCAACAACTTTGCTATTTGTAAACACTAGGCACACATAAAATATGTAATGTTTCACGTTTTTTGTGAAATTTCTGGTTTGAAATCTTTTAAATAATTAAGTAAGTTTTAAGTAGGCTGTTAACAAAGTTAAAATAAAAATGTTTGTATCAATATAATTTATTCATGACAACCCAAATATTCTTTTTTTTTTTCACTTTCAGGACTATTCAGTTCAAAAATCAAGTCTAATGCTGAAACAAACAAAGAAGCAAAGCAATATTTTTTCACATTTAGGATAAAAAAGCATTATTCACAAAACAAGAATTTTTTACACATTTTTTTTTAAATATAAATGTCACTTTTCATAGCCCTAAGTTTAATGTTACCGTGCCGTTATATTTGCGTTATATCATGTGTTGCTATTTTATGTAAAGATGTTCAAGAATTTACTTCGGTTATCATAAATCTCAAGTGTGTTCTAGAATTTTGATGAGACAACGTTATTGAAATTATTCATTGAAACCTCAGCACTGTCTCGTAATTAAGAAGTTATTCAGGATTTCCGGGCTTCTTATTACTGAAGGTTTTTGATATTTTGAAGTGAAAACTTCTTTAGCGGCGTTGGGTATAAAATCTTAAACTCGCGTCAGGACACGTGGCCTGATCGAAAAAGCGTAAGACGGATTTTTTTTTAGCCCTTATATTCCATGCGTAAGACAGATACCATTCCAAAATATCAAACATGCTGAACGTTAATAATCAAGTTTTCACTTCTAACGGCACTCTCGGAGTGCAACCCGTCTTTTTTACTCTTTGAAATGTGTCCCTCGTTTAAGGTTGACATTTTTGATTTTACCAATTATAAATATCGATGATTATTTTTCCGACCCAAATATCGACCAATAGAATTGCACCATTCGACGTCACGTGGTACAACCTACATGGTATTATACTGATAATTTTTTGAAAATTTTCTCTGGTCGTTGACGTCAAACTGACAGGTTCAATTCAATTGTGAAATTATTGGCCGACATTTGGGACGGAAAAATAATCTCCCGAATACCACACGAGCTTCAAAATTATCTGGCATTTCCCTCAAGGTTCCCTGCAAACAAATAAAGTCGTCAAGTTTTTCAGGAAAAATCACTCGCGCTTCGCGCTCGTGATTTTTTAACCTTGACTAAAAACTTGACTCCTTCATTTGTTTGCAACGAACCTATCGGAAAATACCCGATAATTTTGAAGCTCTTGTGGTATTATAAGTGAAAATTCGTACATACATTGCCTATAGAGAAAACTCTGTGGAGAAAACTGATTCTTAGACATGCAAATTATTATTACATATAATATTATTAATTAATTCTGCAAATCCAAGAAAATATTAAAGGAAGAAATAAGTCCAAATATCGACTTACTAAAGTTCGGGCGTTAGTAAAAAAAGTCTCATACAATAATCTCACGTTTATTTAATAATTCTAGCGTAATATCTAAATAAATAACGGTACAAATTAATCATAAAGATCTTATGTAAAAAAACTAATTTATAGCAATAATCAAAACATAAAAATGAATAATACAAATTGAAAATAACACGTAAACTTAACTGGGAAATACAATAAAATAAATCTTTGTAAGAGTGATATAAAAGTTCATTAAAATAATAACAATAAGTTGAGTGCCGCGAGATTCGAAAACGTAACACAGAACAAATGCAGTTTAGAGCAGGCTCCAAGGAGATGTTCGTTTGCAAAATTAGCGGACCTAAATCTGACTTCTGATATATATTGTATAGGTCCCAGACATCCTATAGACAGATGTTGCCAACCAGTTTTGTGGTCCCCCTGCCCGCACCCCGGTAATTAAATATGGCATACAAAGAAAAAAATAAAAATTTCCAAAACATGCCGTGTGGGGTATCAAATGAAAGAGCTTATTGAGTAGATCACGAATATATAGCATACTATATACATTTCTTACACTTTCTCTAAGATTTTTTAGAAAATTTACGAAAATGGTCCATTTTTGAGTTAACTTTAAACCACTATAGATTGAAAACTCATGAATATATTTTTTAAATTATTATTTTAAATAATTAACAATAGTCCATTGTTTATAATTCAATAGTTCGTAATATAATATAAGTGAGCTATGTGGTGGATTTGATGAAAATAACTATATACTATATGAACTTGAAAATATACTCGCCATCTTTGAATGCTCCCCCCACTCCCCCATGCAACTATTTCACTGTACGAAATATTGAATCGTAAACAATGGACTATTGTTAATTATTTAAAATAATAATTTAAAAAATATATTCATGAGTTTTCAATCTATAGTGGTTTAAAGTTAACTCAAAAATGGACCATTTTCGTAAATTTTCTAAAAAATCTTAGAGAAAGTGTAAGAAATGTATATAGTATGCTATATATTCGTGATCTACTCAATAAGCTCTTTCATTTGATACCCCACACGGCATGTTTTGGAAATTTTTATTTTTTTCTTTGTATGCCATATTTAATTACCGGGGTGCGGGCAGGGGGACCACAAAACTGGTTGGCAACATCTGTCTATAGGATGTCTGGGATCTATACAATATATATCAGAAGTCAGATTTAGGTCCGCGATTTTTGCAAACGAAACTCCACTGAGAGTCCGGTCTAGTTTCAAAAATCTTATCATTTATAAAAGTACACTACGTGTACCTTTAAAAGATGTAAAATTAAACAATCTTGACAAAGGGGAATTTATGCAATGAGGAACAGTTTTACTTTTTGCGCAAATTATAGGAAAATTCAGTGTGAGCGAGCGTTGCGGTGGCACGACTTTAGATAACCGCTCCATTTCCTCTATTCTGCTCCACTCTGGACTTATATTTTACTTTGCTGGGGAAATTTAAAGCCCCACACAAAGAGAAATGTGACTACGTGAAACTATCCTGAATTCCAGTTCGTTTAGATTGCCCGGCTTGACAATCTTACGTTTACGCTCGCTTGTTCATCTGGATAGAAGACGTGTTTAAAAATGTTTCGCAGTCTTCGGAATAGGAACTACGCTTGGTACGTGCCTAGATAAGCGTTACAACTAGGGCAATAGTGGTCGGCGTTTTGACAGGAATCCACGCAGTACGGCACGCAAATGCATGGCCAGCATCTGTGAAAAAGAAAATCCATACTAATATTATAAATGCGAAAGTAACTCTGTCTGTCTGTCTGTTACTCAATCACGCCTTAACTACTGAACCAATTTGCATGAAATTTGGTATAGAGATATTTTGATACCCGAGAAAGGACATAGGCTACCTTTTATTGCGAAATATGTACCACGGGCGAAGCCGGGGCGGACGTCTAGTTTATTTATACATTAATGTTTTAATAGGAAGGATTTGATTGCTTGTGAGTTTATTTATAATGGATTACTTTAATACTACACTGGTTATATTTTTTCACCTTCTGAAGTTACATTATGGCTTACTGGACTATCTTACTTACTCCATATATGTGTTTTTTTTATTCCGATTTGACCGGACGGAAACAAATAAAGATAACGAGTATTCTCGAAATATTTTGCTTCCAGTTTATTTATTGATAAAATATGAGTATGATAAAATATGGTGTTATAGTTGAAACTTTAAAAATTATAAATACATTATGAAGTGATTCATTTATTGACGTCAACGAGCACTCTCGACTGCTCGACTGATAGCCATTTGGTTTCAGGTCATTGATATCATCAACGTATATAATCATTAGTTCTGATGTCTGAATTGAATTTGAACTAGAATTTATTTTAGTACAAGATCCTAATGTTGTGGGAAGACGGTAATGCCGAGTTTTCGACGTTTTGACGGACAACGATTGTATCCATACTTAATATTATAAATGCGAAAGTAACTCTGTCTGTCTGTCTGTTACTCAATCACGCCTAAACTACTGAACCAATTTGCATGAAATTTGGTATGGAGATATTTTGATACCCGAGAAAGGACATAGGCTACCTTTTATTGCGAAATATGTACCACGGGCGAAGCCGGGGCGGACCTCTAGTATTTTATAACATAACGACGTTTTTTAAAAATATATCGATGTATACATTATACAATACATATAATTCATAAAATTATAAAATATTTGCCAATAAATGAAATTCAAAGGAAAAACACACACTTTAAAATATATCTTCAACTAGATTGCCTTGATCTGAATTCTCGTCTGTTAGTTTACTAGGTATATTTGAACAGATAAGTTTTAGTTATCTGTAAGTATAATTAACAAAAAATTAATTCCAACCGAACTGATTAGAATTATATGTTTGAAATATGTTAAACATAAAACTCTATTACTTACTTCAGAAATAATTACATACTTAATAATTATATAATATAATTATGAAACTAACAATGATAAATTTTTGTCTATGATAGTCAAATTTATAAATAACTAACCGTTTATCTAAATAAGAAGGAATGCTTGGTTCTCACGATCCTTACCAGATTAATTAAAAACACTTGTATTAAAAAATTAATGAGGTCATGAGACAATAGCCTATATCTAAACCAACTAGAAACACGTCATAGGACTAAAGACTAAATTTATGAACCAAAATGACTCATATAGTTTAATATGTTTGAAATTTTAATAGTGTGTAATGGTAAATTCGCAATAACAAATTAATTGTAAATTTGAAAATTATTATTATACTCTATAATCTAGACACTAGAGGTTCCATTACATTAATAATAAAATATATTTTATGCAAAATGTTTAATCTTAGTTGTAAATGCATTCATAAAAAATGTTACTATATTATCCATCTGGCAATAAAGAAACCAATCCTAAGGGTGCTTTCCAACAATAATGTGCGAAGACGTGTAGCAAGTAATGTCTTTGTAAATAACCAATCATATCGTTTCATTTAATTTGAAGCATTTAGTAGCGGTACTTTTACATTGATAAGAGTTTAATCAATTTAAACTCGGTATTGTGTATTTACGAGAGAAATAGGGACATAACATGTAAACATCTTTATCTTTTTATCTACCGATTGTAAATGCAAACATTTAACATCAACAAACAACACAATTAACTAAAGATAACTGCTAATTCTTAAGCATGCATGGAAAACATCGGAAAGAGAAATGAAAAACTAGATTTAATACAGATTTCGAATAAAGTTGATACTTGAGATGTTGTCTTGTGCTTTATTTTAGTCAAAATATAATGCTTCACGATCGTTTATTATCAGATAATTCTCATACTATTAACAAAAAAAAAACAACTATAGGTAATTATAATAACTGTGACAATTTAGAATAGCCGTGTAAAAAATATCTAATTCGCGTTTCAAATCATGAATGTATGTCTGCGTCATATGTTTTCGTATAATTTTCCTTTTGAGCAATTTCACAACAATTAATTATTGAAGATTATAATATGTTATTCGTACATATTATATTTATGATGATTATTATGTTTCCTTACATGTACTTTAATTCTATGTTGAAAAAGCTCTATCATCTCTCTTTATGAACAATTTCTGGTCGACCCCGGTTTTGCCGGTAGTAGGTACGTAGTATACTTATAATCAGGATCATGTCCAATATCTATCGGTCATTTTTTTTCCAATCGGCCCAATAGTTCCTGAGGATATCGCATTGATACAATCCTTCAGCTTTATAATATTTATAGTATAGATCTATAATCTATATCGCTCTATAGTGCAAATCTATACTAATCTATATTAGTATAGGTTTGCATGTACGAATTTCTATCAAAGTTCTTGTTAAATTAAAAACAAAACTTACAAGAATAAACATAACAGAAAGGCTACAATATGTGTCCTGGTAGTTGCTTTATGCTCGATTCTGGTGACCACGCTCGCGCGGCAAGATGGGCAGATCAAGGTCCCCGGTTTTGGACCCACAGGTGCGATGTTACTCATTGTTGCTGAAAAAATAAAGACATATTATATTAATTTCTGAGCATTTTCTTTCAAAATAGTCGTTGCGACTTGAACAACGTTAGATTTACCGGGCCTATGAATTATATCGAAACTGAACTGTTGCAATGGCCCATCTCGCAAGTCTACCATGTGGGTCTTTCATTTTATGAAGCATTTTTAGTGCACTGTGATCAGTGACGACTGTGAAATGCGATCCATCTATGTAGCGTCTGAATTTTTCTATAGCATACACAATTCTCAAAAGTTCTCTTTCCGATGTCGTATAAAATTGTTCTCGCTCATTAAGTTTTCTACTAAGAAATGCTATCGCAATTAAACGTTACCCAACATTTACAACTTTGGTGACTTGATCTTTTTGACGGAAGTAAATTTTTCTATAAATTTTTCTGTAAATCATTGAAGTGAAACTTCTTTATCGGGGTTGGAAAAAAATTTAGTGTAACATTTTTTCGTTACGTGTGACATTTTTCCGTTACGCGCCATCTTTTTCTTATCCCTACCACGCGTGATTCGACGTATTTCTGTAAAGTTGCATATAGGTAGTAAATTATTTTTTGAAAAATAAGCTCATAAAGAAGTTTCACTTCTTACGTCTTCAGATTTTTTTTTACTTTTGGATACATGTCATGGTCTGAACCACCTATTTAAATTGGCGGGAGATCCAAAAACAACCCTGTATAATTAAATAGCTACTTATTATGAATATTGACCCACCGTCGCTTATCTACCCAATGTTTTATATGTCTAGTGCAATAAAGAAATTCACACATAATACACCCACACAATTTCGTCACAGTTACAAGTATTTTAGAACGCTTTTGTTAGACTACTAGATATTTTTTAATTCCCATCATTAGGCTCCCGTCTGTCAAAAGGATCAAGCTAAGTTGTACAGGATATAATGTGGTATAATGTAATAGAAATTTGAATTAGTTGGGGAAAAATGTGTTTTTTTGTGAAAGATCAAACATGCCTACATTAGGTACCGTGGTCTGTCGTGAAATAATCGAATTTAATATTCGAAATAAAAGTATGCTGTTTACAACAATATCTAGTGTTCGTACCAAATTCGAACCTCATCGTAAGATAGGTACATATTATTATTATAAAAAGTTAGAGTTCAAATTACGCACGCACGAATTTGGTTTGGGCGATATTTATATAATACTCGAATCAGCACTATTTATGTCTTAGATTTAAATGATATTCTTCTCACTATACTTCTTTGTATCAATACATGAATAGATTATAGAGGTTTAGTATGCCCTATGACACTTGGGAGTGGCTAAAATTACAGTTCGCAATTCGCGCTAGCTGTTATCAGCTGCAGCATCTTAATAGGTTATTTAGACTTCTTATTACACCGAGTTTGCAGAAATTTTAATCGTAACTATCTAAAATTTTATACTTTTATTATTCGAAACAATATAAATTTCATAATATTGTGTCCTGAAAAGGAATTTAACATCAACTAGGTATATTATGAAAGACTTGATTGTTTGTAATTTGTAAGTTTGTTTGTCATGGGTAAACTCAAGAAGTAGGTAATTTTTGTCTTTGTTCAACCCGTGTAAAATCCAGCCAATTAAGTTTCTTGTAAATGCAAGTAACGGGTAAACCCAAGCACCTGTCATAATATACCTACACTGTTTAAAGATATTTGAGAAGTTTCAAGGACGCCTGCGCATGCACATCACACAGCTCTCACAATTACCTATTCTTTTTTTATAGATTTGAAACAATACATCAGTTCAATGTTCAATGTCACACTTATTATAAAATAATAATAATTATTTAAAACACTATCTATTCGTCCGGTTCATTATTTTATAGATAATAAAGACCACGACACATCAAAATCATATTTTAGGTATAATCAAATCATGTTCTAATTAGGATACCACGTATACTATTCGAATTAAGTAAATAAATTTAATGTCAAGTTAAGCAAATTTTTAATTAAACATATATAGAGTATAGACTCTACCAACTTGACTCTATAAAAGGAAATATAAAGGGAATCTTTGTTTGCACAATTTTAAGATAAAAAAGAAGCTGATTTCTATATACTTTCACTAAGTTGAAACCTTATTCACTTTCTTTCATCACTATAGGTACACACACTAGAAAACTCCTCGAAGGCTGCCGGCAAAACACGAGGAAAACAAACTATGACAATCTCTACTACACTGATCAACAAGAATTAATATGATATCTAATATAGTATTATCATGATATTCTTTTATGTTTCTTGGTTATTCTAAAACACACGCATGGCTTAAAACATACCTGTATTAAAAAGTTATAAACTAGCGACTCGACACATTCACTGGCAACAAGCTACTAAGTTGTTGAACGTGATTGTAATTGGTCAGGCCAGTGTTGGCCAACAGCTGTGACGTCACCATGAGTCACCCAGGCTTGGTTGGTAGGAGTTATTACCCTTGATACTCCAGTATATTTTACTTAAGTGGTTAATCTTAATGATAAGATGGAGATCTCCATACGTCGACGTATTTATATTTATAATTATTCATACAGCGAAGAAAACACTTAAGAGTTGGCCCTGATTCATTCAGTTTACGCTCAACAGGTTAACGTTTGTATAGTATTTTAGTTTTCATTGCGGTCATACGACGTTTAATAATAAATTGTTTAGTATCGGTACTTTGCATAACATTGAAGATCTATATACACAGAGGTAAACTATAAATCAAATCTTAACCAATAACTATTTATTCTGTAATTTAAATAAGAATTTTTATTATTTAAACAATGATAATACTGTTGAATAGTAATTGACCATGAGCTAATTACGAGTATAGCAAAATAATAATGCAATTAAGATTAAAATAAATAACTTCATAATATTATATTCATTCCACTGCTAGAGATAGAGACAGCAACTATATAACTATAAGATATATAGTAGAGACAGCAGCACAATATATTTATTATTTTTTGTAGTTTTATTGCATAATACATTACTCGTATTACTAGTATTAGAATAGATTCAAGCGTTATCCATTAATCTAGATACACAATGTATACTGATTCTATCACGAACTAATAACAAACCGGGTCAGAGCCACGTCGATTTACTAGTTCAAGGACAGCTGTATTCATTAATGGTATTTGTTTTAGTCTATTTTTTACATCACGATCGATTGCTTACAAAAAGCCGTCTGAGAATTTATATCCGTATGGATGAACACAATATCGTCTACTTCATGATTTTATCAAAGTTTATTATGTATTATCATTTAATTCTATTTTTTTAATTTCTATTTCCTATCATATGTTAAGTACTTATGTTGCCTTCGATTGAGTATCGAGTAATTATTATCGTGTGGTATTACAAGATTCGGTTTCCAATGTGACTAATAAAAACAGACATAGCTGGCCACAGAGAGTTGATCACCTACTTACCCTTATAAAAAATCAATCTCTAATGTAACTAGTTCATAGTAACTATGTATATTTTCCATATACCTTATAGCATGGTAATAGGTACGCTTGAATAGAATGGATATTATTCGTTATAAATGATAAGAATTATATTAATTACAATTAAAGTCACTGCTCTTGTCGCGGGGTTTCTCAAAGAATTCATTGATATCAATCAATCAATAGGAAAATTATCAATAAAATGATTTCATAGCCAACACATTTAAAACAACATGTGCACTGTATTACAAATCAATCTTTTTAATCTACACGTGTCTTTTGACAGGAAAAACCTATGTTCAAAATAAAGTACACATGTTCAGTCATAAAATATGTTCAAACATACCTTTTAAATATATAAACTAATACAATAGGTTATTTCTAACGGGAATAGCACTACGATTACTAAAACACGTCTCACTTCAACACCACCAAGAACAGTATACAGCTGTGTGACCTATTTATAAATCAGGGAATGTTGAGGAAAATAATATCTATAATCTCTTTAGTCTTTGGTCGATGTGAAAAGTATGATAAAATTCATAGGACTTGAAATTAGCTACACTATAAATCGGCGGTCTGAAAAGCCCTGGGTGGGTTATAAATAAATCGCTGCCTTGGTATAGACCGTAATATTATTACTGAAGAAAATATATTATGTTCCTGGCATACACGACAGTATATCTATGTAACTTCATTTTGCCTATATCTAATGGTGCATTTACATCAAACGAACATAGAGCTAGAGCTAGAGTAAGAGTTTGACATAGTCGGGTTAGAATGAGAATTCACTCTTTTGATGTCAATGCACCGTAAGACGATTACGTTCATTACCTCTCATTACCTATCATTTTTTCGAACTATTTTTTTCTCAAATTTCTTCAACATAACAATGAAATATGTTTTTGAACAAAAATTCCAAATAAAAACTGCATTCAAGCATCTGTTTATGTTATTTCTGTTCCTCTGGAATATGCAACAAAATGCAATTTATATTACGAAATAAACAAACTTAATGATCGTAAAGCCAAAGGTTAGTCTGTTTTTTCATAAGAGATCAAATAAAAAAGAGGACATTGAAGTTAGTTTTTTTTTTTTCAATAAAAAGTTGCACGTAGTGCCTTCCTAGTCAATTGTAGTTTTTTTATATGGAACAAAATGCCTATTACCTTATTTATACTGTTTCTACTAGTTTGTAAACACTTAAAAAAGTATCAACACAATTTAAAACGTTCAACTTGCCATAAAAAAAGAAAAGTTAACTTTTTTAATCCATTTATTTCTAATACACAAAAATACGTCATAATAATAATTAATAAACCCGAGAAAAGTAATATTTAATATACATTTTTGTGATTTTTGTCATTCTAAATCTATACCAACCCCAACACTAGGTACAATTTAATATCTACATTTAATTTTAATAATCAAAGCCCTTATACAAGATACTTACAAAACAATTATAATCAATCTGTATTTATATTGATACGACATAATATAAAATATCCGTAGAAAATGCTTAACCTACTCCCTATAAATCGACTTAGCCCAATATTTAACACTATAATTTCTATACATATATATATATACAAAAACTTTGTGATTATAAAATATAAACAATAGAAACACTTATCCCAAAACGACTCACAAAATGAAAACAGACATATTCATTGAAAATGCTTGAGTCAAAATGCAAAAATAACGTTTTGTATAGTGTATAATTGGTATAACTTTTCAAACCAATAGGCGGATCCACAAAGAGCGAGCAGAAGCAGCGCCATTTTCCTGCCTAGACCTGCCTCCCGCGGAAAACGCACATCGAGGCTGCTTGCTCTGTGCGGATTCGCCTAATAAATATTTATATGACGCAAGAATATTTTAAAAATATACAGTCTATCGAAAATTAATGTGTTAAATTGAATACAAAATATGTTACAATAAAATGCTATCCATATTGTTTCCCCAGATTGCCATTTTGATATTAGATTTATTTATTGATAGATCATAGTTATTTAACTGTATTTACAATCTTACATACATTTTTATACATAATATGAACACCCACCCAAAAAGTTTTTCATTTTGCTCAAAATTATTTAATTAACGTAGCTCGACTTGCGTATTAACGTTAACGATTAATGTTTTATCCTTGAAACTCTGGCTTCCCTTTTCCTTGTTAGATATTGCAGCCCAAATAAGTATTACATACGGGACAATAATGCTGAATTTTTTTACAAGCATCTGTACAATACGGTATCCAAACACAAGGCCAGCATCTGAAAATAAATAAGAATTCCCTTAATTGGTTATAAAACTATCATTAATAGTCGCTTTATAATTCTCTCTAAATAAAAATTGTGATTGAGAATTAATTTTAATAACTACCTAATAAATAGTTGTTATTATTAGAACACTATGTAATTGTTTACGAATATTTGTTACTTATCATCACCTTATCATGCACAAACTAGCTATTTGGCAGATATATACTTGAATAAAAAAAAATGTGGACATCGAAACAGTAGTCTCTCACTGACTAGCTTCTTCACAATTGAATACAATTAACTCTCTTTAGCCAAGTTATTTTCTACAATGTAGTTTTGATGGTTGCAAACATATTATTGCATAAAAATGCTGTTTCATTAAACATTAAAAACCTTCACAAAATTATTATACATTGAATCAATTACCCAACTTTCTACAAGAATATAAATAAATTAACTAAGCATTTCGAGTAAACATAGACATAAACAATTTTATAAACCTGATTGACCCGTACTTGGACAACAAACATCGGGCACCTTTATTAACCTTGGTAAAGTCAGTAAAGTTGCATAACAAACACCTTACAATGAAATCAATTATAAACGCTTAGTTTTTTAATTGTCTAGTGATATAGTATCTAAATACTACAAAAATACATCTTAAAATCTTTAAAAACATAGCGTGTAAAAAAATCTCAATTAATAGTTTTGAGCATATTATGGAGTATATAGGTAGGTCTTTCTTCACATAGCAGCTAGCTGGTATTTAATTAAACCACAGTTAAACTCGACGTGATTGTCCGTAGAGCAAGATTATAAGGCTCTACATCTTTAATTATTCTGTTTATTACCTTTTATTCGTTAGGATATAATCTCTTGTTTCCTTGAAACACTAAATTTATAAAAATGCCTTTACTAGGTCCCAAAATCAGGATCATAAAAGTTCCCAAAAACGACGGAAAGTTCTCGAATCGTAGGTTATACTTTTTGAAATTTCTTTAGGCGCGTTAAGAGCAAAATTTCAAGGTCGCTTCATGGCAATACCATCACGTCTTGGAGTAAGGCGACGATTTTGGTATATTTGAATCTTGCCAAAGAACTTTAACTTCTTACACGTGTTTTCGGCACACACGCTTTTTTTAATGGGTTATTTGTATCACTTCCACTTACCCAAAAAGGCACAACAGCCCAGCGACCACATGTGTCCTCAACGAAGTCTCCGTCCGCGTATATGTTGTAACTTGCTGCTTGCATGTATTGCAGTAGCAGGATGTGGGATATGGTCCCAAATTGTTGACCACGATGACTGGTGGACTGTCCACTATGACGATGGTTCGTGGTGGACTGGATATGGCTGGGTTTGGTTGGTTGTATGTGTAACTTGGTTGATTGTGTGTATAACCTGGTTGTGGAGGCGAATAAGGTGGTGGGCTAGGGTATTTTTCGTCTGCCATTTTATTCTGAAATTTTTAAGTTTTTGATACAGTTATAGAATACGAGAGAAGATTCTAATGACGTTATGGTATGTTATGATGCTGAAGTTATGGTAAAATGTAATGACACCCATGCATAAATTGTACTTAAAAACGTTATTCTTTCTTTATATACTGAAAAACAAATCAAAATCAAAGGTCGAAAAATTGGTGTATGCGATTTTCACAGAAACAGTAAGTTGTTGCATAAAATCACTTTATGCGTAACAATATTATTGATCATAAAATTATCTATATAAAAGGTGTCCCTATATTCTATAACATAAGATATTAAATAATTGAAAATTACCTTTTTTCTTTCTTTTGTATAACTTCTCTTCCAAACAGCACTGTTTTCGCATCGACTGATATTGAATATTTGTGTATCATGTTGATATTATTCTTTGATAAGAAATTTATCAAACGTTATCTCTATCTAATATGATTCATATCATTCACATCTATATTAAGCTACAAACGCAACAGGTCGAATTCTTTACATTTGAGATAATATTCAAATGTACCTACATTATACTGGGCACCTCTTGGGTGCTTTGCAAAAGATGATATTATATTATATTATGATTTACTAGCTTTTCGTCCGAGGCTTCGCCCGCTTTCTCTAAAATCTAAAATAAAAAAGATTTAAGCATACATAGGGACCTATGGACAGAGAAAGCGATTTCGTTTCATAGTATGTAGTGATATTATATTATTCATATTATGAACTGCGGTGTAGAGATTGTTTAGATCTTGTAGAGTTAAGAGATGTAGAGTTAGACGCTTGGCTCTACATAATATCTGATAAACTTTTGGAGTATAAACCCCTACAGTCGCGTCTTGGCAACATTTTATATGAAAGTGGGAATTCATTTTACAGTATATTATTTAGGAATGGCATAAAAAATAAAAAATAAACAAGTCAATATAAATAACATATTTTATTTTCATTATGAAAAAATTGTAAGTTATTCTCTATAATTTTTTATTTTAAATTAACTATACAGTAAATCACCAAAATAGCTCAACTATAGCTGTACTTTCTCATTAAATAAAGGAATTAATTGTACTACAATTTGGTTCATTTTGTTTAACTAGTTCAAGTAATGAATTTTCCTCATTCTTATACTTTAATTATTATTATCTATCTACCTTAAATTCACATAAATATAAATAACAAATGCATAATAGTGACTTTAACCATTAAAATAAATTAATAATTATAATAAAATATTCGTCTTTGTGATATGATGATTCAAAGAAAAATACTTTCATATGCACATTATATAGATAAGGTGTTTTAAAATGATTATTTTTCCGACCCAAATATCGACCAATAGAATTGCACCATTCGACGTCACGTGGTACAACCTACATGGTATTATACTGATAATTTTTTGAAAATTTTCTCTGGTCGTTGACGTCAAACTGACAGGTTGAATTCAATTGTGAAATTATTGGCCGACATTTGGGACGGAAAAATAATCTCCCGAATACCACACGAGCTTCAAAATTATCTGGCATTTCCCTCAAGGTTCCCTGCAAACAAATAAAGTCGTCAAGTTTTTCAGGAAAAATCACTCGCGCTTCGCGCTCGTGATTTTTAACCTTGACTAAAAACTTGACTCCTTCATTTGTTTGCAACGAACCTATCGGAAAATACCCGATAATTTTGAAGCTCTTGTGGTATTATAATAGTAGGGGAGCCCAAGAGGGGATTTTGGGATTTACTCGAGCGCGTCAGATTACTATAAGGGAAGGTACCTTAGCTATTCATTAGTACCTCCAGTCAATATGAGCAGTTATGGTTGGTGGGTGCGCTCAGGCGCTCAGGATCAAAATTTGAAAAATCCATAATTCCCTAAGGTTGAGCTCGAATCGTCAGATTAGCGAAATGGGGACTTCTTGTATTGTAATTAACCCCCCCATATATTAATCTGACTCGCTCGAATAATATTACTTTAATTTTTTACCCTTTCTTCATAGCGATTAAATCGCCACTTAAATATTCAGATTAATGTATATTTTATTTCAGTGACGTCCTGGAGCATGTAAAATATCAATATCTAACGCGCTTGAGTATTTCCAAGCCAATTTTTTCTTTTTTAAATAAAAAAAAAATAATAAAAAACCCTTCCCCACCGCTAAAAGTGAAAACATTATAGGACCTTTTTTTCTCGCTATGGTCTAATCTACCAATTCTAATAGGTTCCCGTGACGCTCGAGTAAATCCACATTTAGCATTATGGGCTCCCCTACTATAAGTGAATAAACAAAAATAAATGAATCATAATATGAATTATTTTTTAGCTATTTATAAATAACGATAAGAATATTTATCATACTTCAATGCATTTATGAAGTTATGATTGCTCATGAATATTATTTTGTATATTTTACTGTTAAAACGTACTCAACAATGCTTATAAAAATATTCGAGGTGTATAAAATTCTGAATACAATGCCGGTCTTACGACTTCTAAATATTTTGTTCTGTAAAGCTCATCTTTCAGTTAAAATTGCAAATAATATGAAACAACCTCATTTTTTTTTTAAATAGGTTATCAGGATCATTATCAATAAGTGGTGAAACCGGCTTTAAATGTTATGTATCTTAATTATGTACACTGAAACATAATACAATATTCTTTTATACAGAAAGTCTTTTAATTTTTTAATGTAAACGAATAAATTATTCTAGTTTTATAATTATAATAATAATTATAATTACTATCTAAAAGTTCGTTAAGGTTTTAATAATATTCCTAATACGTACATAATAATCTATATATATAAAACTCAAAGGTGACTGATATAGTGTATAATCTATCAACGCACAGCCCAAACCACTGGACGTATCGGGCTGAAATTTGGCATGCAGGTAGATATTAGGACGTAGGCATCCGCTAAGAAAGGGTTTCCCGAAATTCTTGCGGGAACGGGGAAAAACGGGGATGCACGTACAAAGCGACCTTTCTAAGGCTTTCGACTGTGTAGAACATTCCACTCTATTACGGAAACTAAATTTTTATGGTATCAAAGGTTTAGCTCAGAATCTCATAGCTTCATATCTTCAGAACAGGGTACAAACCGTTTTCGTTAATGGAGAGAAATCTCGCGGTGCGCCGATTAACATAGGTGTTCCGCAGGGATCTATCTTAGGACCGTTTTTGTTCTTAGTGTATATTAATGACCTACCTTATTATTTGCAGGATATGTGTGAAATAGTACTGTTTGCAGATGACACCTCATTAATATTTAATGTGGATAGACATGATACAAATGTTGACGAAGTAAACTCTGCTCTTTTACGCATATCCAATTGGTTTAATGCTAATAACTTACTATTAAATGCAAAAAAAACAAATTGTGTAGAATTTATCCTCCCAAATGTAAAAAAGGTGAAAAGGAATATTATTTTAAACGGGGAGGTATTATACCCTGTGGAATCTACTGTTTTTCTTGGTTTGACATTAGATGAGAAGCTTCAATGGGGGGCCCATGTTACCACCGCCGCTGCTAAGCTCAGCTCAGCTGCATATGCAGTTAGAAGAATAAGGCATCTCACCGATGAAGAGACGGCTAGATTGGTTTACTTTAGCTACTTTCATAGCATTATGTCCTATGGAATTCTACTATGGGGCAGGGCTGCAGATATAGAAACTATATTTATATTACAGAAAAGAGCCATACGCTCTATATATAATTTGCGTGCTCGAGACTCACTAAGAGATCTCTTTAAGAATACTGGTATCCTTACTGTACCGTCGCAGTATATATTTAATAATATTTTATATGTACACAATAACGCTTACTTACACACAAAAGTAGGAGATAGACATTGTTATGACACAAGAAACAGAAATAAAATTGAAATGCCATTTTTCCGGCTAGCTAAAGTTAAAAATTCATTTATGGGTCAAGGTATACGCTTTTACAACAGAATTCCTCATAATATTAAAGAGTTTAGTAGTTCTAAATTTAAAACTTATATAAAAAATGTACTAGTTCAGAGAGCCTATTACAGTATTAAGGAATATATGGACGATAAAAACCCATGGAGGGTTGTCGCGTAAAAACCACAGGACAGTTCTTTGGCATATCACTATAAATTATGATGTTACATATGTAATTTGTAAAATTAAATTGTAAAACTGACATGATTAAAAAGAGCAACTATGGAGTTTCTTGCCGATTCTTCTCCGTAGATACTGCTTTCCGAATCGGTGGTAAATGTTAAAAATATGTACCTATGACGTTTCAAAAGTGCTTCTAGAAGAAGTCTAATTGAATAAATAAATAAATGTTTGAATGTTTGAAAAAGTCGTGGGCGGAAGCTAGTTAATTATAAATAGGTATTAAAATACCATTATATGCCACCTTCATCCTTGGCTTTACATACTAATGTTAAAAACATTCATTGCACATTTTTTTAATAGGTATCAAGTTTTTCATAACATAAGAAGTATTATTATATAGGTATTATTTGTATCACATGGATATAATAAATAAAAGAGCCTTCAATGTTCGTCTACGAGTTCCGAGTACAATATGATTAAGTTTCTAATAATTTTGGTATTACAAAAAAGTTATCGTCAATAATTTACATTATAATATTTATAGTCCATTAATCGTTAAAAATAAGTATTGAATACTCAATAACATACATGAATTGCCATAAAGAAACAACGTTATTATTTTTATTCATTTCGTGACTAATAAAAACAATACAAGAACTACGCTCCACGGTATGAACCTACATACGAGTTACAATTAGGACAATAATGGTCAGCATTATTACAAGACTCCACACAGTACGGTAAACACGCACACGGCCAGCATCTGTAAACAAATAAGAAATGTTATTAATAATACAAACATTGTTTTTAATATAGTATTTATTAACAACTTTATTGGGACTGAAATTAAACTGTTACGGGGATGGAATAAAAAGTTGTTTTAGGTACCTAACTAATGATTCCATTTAAAATCTCATGAGAGACTCATGTCATGTCAAATCTCATGCAGGCTGCAGCATTAATTTTTTCAAGATAATATTACAAAAAGGTAATAGAATAAGAAGTCTGTTGACTAAATATGGAATTGTATCAATGTCATTATTACTATTATTTTCTACCGTATTCAATTATTTACATTGTGCTAGATTCGACAAAAATATTGATTTATATTTTATAGTCATTAGGCATTACATGGGCATTACGTTTACAAAACTTTTAACGTAATTAAAAAATTATACCTTATAAAATTAATTACCATTAAATGCCCTTTGTTTCTATGTTATTTTAAAATTTATAGGACCACATAGTTTGACCGGCGTTATATTTTAATGGAAAACATGAGCTGGTTACAGTCAAAACATTTGCATGTTATAAAACGGTTTCATGAAACGTTCGCTTTTCATATTTTATAAAAATCATTATCGTTTCATCGCTCTATATTTTAATAATTCCAGACTTGTTTAAACACGGCACATGTATGCTCTAACTGTGTAAACTTCATACCTGCTATTTCGGTTTAACAGTGTTTATTAAGATTTCTATAGATAAATAGCGTTAAAGTAAACTTTCAATCAATACCACTATCAATCTATAATATTCAATCGAGTATTATCACGTATTATCAAAATGTTTTCACGATTGTGATTATTTCTGACGTAAAATCTAAACAAAAAATAGAGAAATTCATAGTATTTTACTTCGTGTGTGCAATAATAAGAATATGCTAATGTTATATTAGGTATATTGTCGCTCGAAGGTCTCCAATGCAATGAGTTTTCACACGCAAATGCTAATCGACGACGTTATTTGTTTCACATTTTAAAGTTAATCGTTTTAATTATTACTTTTTTAATATGGTATGTGAAAAATAAATATCAATAGAATGATAATACACAACATATGAACATACGAAATCTTTGGATTAGGTACGCATTGTTGTTCCGTGAGCTACTTTGATCCACGCAAATGTAAACTATAATCTATATCTGGTTCATCAAATTTACGCCAATCATTTTTCCGTTAAAGTAGAAGCCAGAAGAATCAATTACTCACCCAATTAAGCAAATTAAAAGAGCGAATAAATGCGTTCTAACAGACGGCATTCTTTCCACCCTAGTTGTTATGTGCTGCCCACAAGAGACGCATACAATTATTGCCGAGTTCGGGCCCATAGCATTAGTGACTATAACGGGGACAACGTTGGTCCCTTGGATAATTGTAGCCTGCATTGGTATGGCTTGAGGCTGACTGGTGACGGGATAATCCGTGGGCGGACCAGGGTACGGTGGCGGGTTTTGAGGTGGGTACGTGTGTTGTTCACCACCCATGTTTGTCTGAAATTTTAAATTTTATTGATTTATTCTAAGTGAAGAATTGAACAATGGAAGAAGTGTGGTAGGAGATTAATGAACATTGATAACAGGCCTTAGATTTTATCTATAAATTGTTTTAATGACTGAAGAGAACCTTTATCATGAAGCGGTAATTGAACCTGCATTTTTTCATAAACTAAGATAGTGTTCTTAGAAATATTTTGGAACGATAATATACTGATTATTATTTATTAGCTTGTAAGATAGCGCTGATGGATTTTCGGTAAATTTTAAAAGAATCATGATAATTAGTTCTAGTTGAAAACACTGTTTCTAAACGCATTTTCTTAATTGTTTTATTTCAGCTAAAACTATTTACAGGGATGAGTCATAGAGCGAATACAATCGTGCGATAGAAAACATTGACAAGGTATAGCTTTCTTTTTTCATAACCTATTTCATATATTATTTCTAGTTACAATTGACTCTACTTATCGCTTCTATCTCAATTCCATCGATTCATTTGTTCTAAATCACATAATTATATTATAGCTTCACAAAAAACTATACTTTTTCATGCTTTTACATCGAACATTGCCACTTACACAATAATTAAAGCCGCGGTTAGTTAATTATATTGACTCTTATCATGAAAAACTACCTTACAAATGAAAGGACACGTATACACTATTTTATTATCTATGTGGTAGCGTTCATGACATCATACTTTTATCAAATATTATTGATTTGATGACGTATGTGTATTTGCTTTATATCTGGAGTGTTACAAAAAGCTGCCTTAGTAGTATTTTCACGTTAACAAGAAAATTTTATAGAAAATACGAGACTTCAATAACTACAAATGCTATTTAGTATAAGATAATAATTTACCACTTTAATGTACAAAATATTTATGAACTTACATTTTTGTCCATGTTTTAAACACTAAAAGAAATCCTTAGGAATGTGTTGAATGAAATGTTCACAAAAAACCACGAATTAGCACTCTTTATCACGCTTCAACTTAGACTGAACAGTCGATCAACTAGCTCCTTTGATAAACACGTGTGCTGCGAAATAAAGGCTAAACTATTGCGGGTTCTGTTGCATTTTTAATTTATTTCAACTAGCATAAATTAGTTATTTTTTTATATTATTATACTACCTGTATTTGTAGAGGTCATATAATTATGAGTTAGTTATAGTTTTTTAACGGACTAGTCTCTCTCTAAAACTCTACTAGTCAAATTATTATAAACAAAAGGTGCATACGTCTTTTTTTATTGCTTAAATGTACTTGCGTGAATTTGAAAAAAATATAGCTTTCTGCTCTCCTGCTCTATAGTTACTAGAAGTATGCCATAATTCATGATTCTCTCTCCCAATTTATGTATAAAGTGGTACATATAAAGATTTTGCATCACGTATCTATTAATTTACAGCTGACTAAGGTTTAATTTTAAATTTAAAAAACCGGCCAAGTGCGAGTCGGACTCGCGCACCGAGGGTTCCGTACATTGCTGTTTCTTTTGATTGCGTTGACATAGAAGTTTGATTTTGTTACAGCTTAAAGGTATTATAGACCTGAGTATTTGGTATGAATTTCAATTTAATACCTCTACGCGTTTATGAGGAAATGGGTAGTAAGTTTAAAATTATTAAAAAAAAATATATTATGTGATGTAACTAAAAATTTATGGTTTTCGTAATTTTTCCTTTATCTATGCTATAAGACGTTGCTTCGTACCAAATTTCAAGATTCTGAGTTCACGGGAAGCACCCTGTAGGTTTTGATTCCCTTGCAAGTGTCGAAAATTTGCGGCATAAACGGCTGTATCTTTTGATTGCGTTGGCTTAGAAGTTTGATTTTTTCACAGCTTCAAGGGACAGTAGACCTGAGTAATTGATATAAATTTCAGCTTCATACCTCCACGCGTTCCTGAGAAAAAGGGTCTTGACAGACGGACGGACGGACGGACGGACGGACGGACGGACAGACGGACAACAAAGTGATCCTATAAGGGTTCCGTTTTTTCCTTTTTAGGTACGGAACCCTAAAAATAGCCACCTAACCCTAAATAACTTTCGAATACCTATAGATAATGTTCTTCGTGTAACGTATTACCTGATAAACCTAGATAACGATAACTGATTTTAGAACAAGCAAAGCAATATATTTATTGTAAAATATTAATGAAAATAAGATATAAATGTAACTATTCTTATCGCCCTCTAATTACCAACAAAACCCATGTATATACTTGATATGAAATCTTATTTTTTTATTTAAAAGTCACACGTAAAAACCGAGATATGGAATGATTTATTTACTACATTTCCAATTGTAGCGTATTTGTTTATATTGATTTGGCTTAAAAATTTAAATAAGTAGCTCATTTAAAATACCGGGGGTTAATATTAAATGTTGTATTTGATTTAAATGTTTAGTTGAATGAAGTGTTTCGAGTTTGAGTTGAGTTTAAGAACATTTTAATCATTGAAGGATTATAACAGTGTTAGTGTAAGATGTTATTTTTCCGTCCAAAATCACGAAATTTGAATTACAATTCAAGTTTTCCGATAAAAATAGTTTTGAAAACATTTTCGAATATTATCTGAAGGCCAATTAGTGCTTGCCATCAAATAGGCTCTAAATTAGTTCTAGTTTATAAAAACCATTCAAACGCAGATGTTGATAATTATCCCACAAATAATAAAAAAAGCCTGTACAGCCAAAATAACAATTATTAGCAGTGTTGTCAAAACCGAACATATGAGAAACGCTGTCAGGAGAGATAAGTTAATCTTGATGGAAAAGCTATTTCACTAATGCACGAACAGAATCAAAATATACGCCCCTAATCTATCATTTAGAGAACTTTTATTGTTCACATACGTACACGTCTGTTTCATAAAAATAACTAAATCATATAAGCATTTTTGAATAGCAAGGAACTTTTTGCAATTCAGTTATTCTGATAAATATTCTGCAGAATGTTAGTGATACTATAATTGCTTACAATTATTCATATATATACATATTATGTATTGATATTTTATATATTTCTACAGAAATAATTTAGACGAATTCAACGAATAAGACGAGTAAAAATCGATTACTGTTACACATCTTAACTACTTAATTATTATATATGAATAGATTAAAATAAACATAAAAAAGATGTTTATTTAAATCTATAAACATATTGTTATATGTTTATTTTAACGTTTATTCTGTCATAGGACGAAACATGGAATTTCTATTATTCGTACAATGAACACGAATTAAGTACCTATGGATGTCTCATTCCAAAGATAAGCCAGAGGCGAATGAATCACAGTTTATCTGATAAACATTTCACAAGAAGTGCACCTTTTTACGTAAATCCCATTTACTCATCTATAATAATAATCTATGCTGCGATGCTTTGTCTCCAAGGTAAGCGGCTGTCTGACGCCGAAGACCGAATAAGGATACGGCGGGGTATTTTCCAGGGCGATTGCCTGAGTCCTCTATGGTTTTGCCTGGCACTAAACCCTCTAAGCTATTTGCTTGAGAGATTAGGGTCGGGATTTCAGCTTCGCAGGGGTGGCCTAAGACTTAACCATCTGCTCTACACGGATGATCTCAAATTATTTGCGCCTAATAGGTCCAGGTTAACGGAGCTGCTGAGCATCACGTGTGATTTTAGCAGCTCCATTGGCATGGAACTTGGGGTGGATAAGTGTGCGGTTATACATGTGGAGCGGGGTAAAGTAACCGCGTCTGATGACATAACACCATCTGGCGTGGCCCATCTTAGGGTACTTACAGAGGCTGAAACTTACCGGTACTTGGGTATGTCACAGAACATATGTGTGGAGGGGGCGAGCGTGAAACAGGATGTTGCCGAGGTATTTTGTGAACGCATGACAAAAGTTTTCAACAGCTATTTGTCGGGCGTGAACAAGATACGAGCGTTCAATACCTGGGTCATGCCCGTTCTCCTGTACACATTTGGCGTACTCAAGTGGACTCAGACCGAACTGAATGCCCTGGATCGGAAAGTCCGCACAACTATGACTCTGCATCGGTTGCATCACCCGAAATCGTCAGTGATGAGGCTGTATATCCCTCTAAAGTGCGGTGCGGCATGATAAGTGCCCAATCGCTGCACAATCGTGAGATATGCAAACTCAGAGACTATTTCCTCGCAAAGGTTGGTCATGCAATCCATGCTGAAGTCATAGAATGTGACAAAGGACTCACTCCCCTATCCCTGGCCAAACAGAACTGGCAAAAGCCGGCGGTGCTCAGCATTTCCAACAGGGAGGCCATATGGAAAGAGAAAGAGCTACACGGTAGGTTTCACAAGATTCTGCATGAACCTCATGTAGATTTCTTGTCCTCCGTATCCGTATAATTATCGGAAGTACATCATAAAGGACGGGACCCAGGACTTATGTCGTATGTGTCACCGTCCTGGAGAAACTCTCCGACATGTTACTTCCGGTTGTTCCATGCTTGCCAACACTGAGTACTTGCACAGGCACAACCTAGCAGCTAGGATTATCCACCAAGAGCTCACTCTGAAGTATGGCCTTCTTGACGGAAAAGTGCCTTATTACAAGTACGCGCCGGAGCCGGTCCTGGAAAATAACCGTGCCAAATTGTACTGGGATCGGCCCATCATCACAGACAGGACTATTCTAGCGAATAGACCTGATATTGTGGTGATGGACCTAGCAACTTCCAGGATTTTCTTGGTAGACATCACTATCCCACATGACGACAATCTTATTAAGGCCGATTCAGATAAACGGCTCAAATATCTGGATCTGGCGCATGAGGTTGTCGAGATGTGGGGAGGTGTGTCTGCCGAGATAATCCCCATAGTTGTGTCCACCAATGGGCTGGTTCCTACCTCCTTAAAACAATATTTAAAAAAATCAATGGCCATTAGTTACTTTGAATTATTTCCAAATATTACGAGACTTGCGTATAAAAATTATATAGCAACTCTTAAAATAGACAACTACATTCGTAACAGTACTTATGTCCAGGCAAATTAAAAACATTTTCACTTTTCATTATAATATCAAAAGCTCGTTATAGCAGGAAATACTATAAAATGTGTATACGAAAATAAATCGACATTTTATTAACAACTCTTTAATACTTAATATTACCATGAACAAGAAATATAAAGGTGAACAAATGAACTACTTTTTAACCATACCTTTGTCCTTTTGTATGCGCAAAAACATCCATATATTTTACTTATAGGCCGATCGTTGACAAAATTAAACCAGGGCGGGTATCCAATCCCCAAAACAGAAGCAAAACGTGGTCTGCATTGAAATTCAGCTGATAACGTTAGGCTGGGTTACCTTGTTTCCGATTCGTATTTACCATACGTTTTGTACATTTGTTTTCTTAAAGGAATTGTTTTTTTTTTCCTTTGTGTTTGTATTGATGTTACGTGGGCCATGGATACGATTTAAAAATGCAGTTTGTTTTCAAAGTCGGATATTCGCTGTTGATACATCTCAACATCAATACTTAATATTTTAGTAGGTATACCAGCATCTTTACCAGAAATATAGAGATTATTGTAGTATTATAATATTATATGTTTAAAGAATATGAAAAAGGTAAAATAGACTATTATAAAAATAATGTAGGTATACTAAATGCGCTTGAACTTCCAATATTCGTCGATAAATCTTAACACAAATAAACAGTTCCATCACTTTAACTTTCATTAATTTATAGTTTAATATTTGCTCCATACAAATAGCATCCAGTGAAGCCATTCCCTACATCTGCCACTGAAATAAAAAGCGAACGTATGACATTATCTAGATTCTACCCAGACAGATAAATCCTTTCCAATATGTTTTAACTTCCCTTTTTATCTTATTCCACGTAAGTAAAATTTAAAATGTCACTAACATTTTACTATTTGAATAAAAATATTTCTATCTCTCCAATAACAATATTTCTGCTATCGTATATAAACGAACTAAGCTTTAAGTGAATGATTAGACAGAAGAAAGCATAATATTTCATTTATTTATTTATTTATTTATTTATTTGAAAACTACACAGCTTACAGTTTGACTTAATCTACTTATATCTATGATACAATACGCCAATTACGAGTTTTACAATTATTATCAATTATATATATATTTAAAACAGTAACTAGTTAAAGAGTGGTGAGTTGGTGTGTGGGTGAGTGCGTGCGTGCGTTTGGGTGTGTTTGTGTTTGTGTGTCTGTATGTGTGCGTGTGCATGATTAAAATGTGTTAGGTACGTTTGATAATATTTCAATTACATTGGTTTTAAAACGATTGCGAGGACTGTTAAATATGTCAAGAGTAGAAAATTTTTCATTGTATATCGAAGGTAGGCGATTAAAGAGTGAGTTCTTCATATATTGATTTTTTGTACGTGGCATAAAGAATAAAGGAGTATTACGTGTTCGAGTTAGAGGGGTGTTAAAATATATATTTTCTGTTAATTGGGGGCAGTCTAGTTTGTTGTTCAGGAGATCATAAAGAAACATAATATCTGAAAGGGTACGTCTGTCTTCGAGAGTATTCATTTTAAAGAAAATGCAGGATTCTTTGTAGTCCTTAAAGTTATGTTTTGCTTTAAAACTAAGATGCTTCATAAATATCTTTTGTATTTTTTCTATTTTGTCTATATATTTTTTAAAAAATGGTCGCCATATTATGCTTCCATATTCTAATATGCTTCTGACGTAACTATGATATAGCATTTTTAAACACTGAGAGTTTTTAAAAGGTTGGCTTGTTCTTAGGATGAAACCAAGGGATTTGTATGCTTTACTGGACACATGTCCAGTAAAGCATACATGAAGAGTACATACTCAATATGGGCGTCGAAGAAGCATTTATCGTCCAGAAGGATGCCGAGATCCTTTACTGAAGTTGTTCTATTAATTAACTGATTATTGATACTATATTCGAATAAAATAATGTTACGTTTACGAGAAAAGCTTATGGTTTGGCATTTTTGAATATTTACACCGATGTTGTTAATTTTAAAATATTCTCCGAGATTATCTAGATCAGATTGGAGTAGATTACAATCGGCGGTACAAGTTACTTTACGGAAAATTTTGTTATCATCGGCATACAGTAAGCAATTTGAGTTCTTAATACAATGTGTTATATCGAAAAGGAAACTGTTAAAGAGTAAAGGTGATATATGGGATCCTTGTGGAACTCCAGAGGTGACGTTTATGAAGTTAGATTTATGACTTCCTATGACTACTGCCTGACGACGGTTTCTAATATAAGATATTACCCATCTATGAAGATTACCCTTAATACCTACAGCATTTAGTTTCCCGGCGAGAACATTATGGTCTACTCTATCGAAAGCCTTTTCGAGGTCGGTATAAATAACGTCAATCTGAGCGCCGTCACTTATGTTAGTTAGTAAATAGTTAGTAAATTCTGAAAGGTTTGTGTTAACACTCCGAGACTTAAAAAATCCATGCTGAGATGTAGGAAGACATTGCTTACAATAGCTATACATAAAATCATTAACTATACTGTCCATAACTTTACCGAAAATATTTAAAATTGATATACCCCTGTAGTTAGTAATTTCATTTTTTGAACCTTTTTTAAAAATGGGGATTACACGTGCATCTTTCCATTGTTTGGGGTAGACACCTTCATCCAAAGAGCGTTGAAAAATCAATTTTAAGGGAACAGCAAGCCCGTTTACGCATTTTTTAACAAATATAGCAGGAATCCCGTCTAAGCCTGCGCCCTTTTTACTGTCTAGTTTTTTAACCGCATTTGTTATCAGTTTATCTGTAATTTTAATTGAATTTATTACGTTAGAATGGGGCTCCTCTGCGTATGGTTTGGGATCGTAGGAAGAAGATTGTATGAATACGCTTTGGAAAAAGCTATTAAAAGCGTTACATATATCGGCACCACAAGAATAAGTCACTCCATTATATACCATACGACATGGCAAGCTGTTGTTTTTGCGTTTGTTATTTACAAAATTCCAAAACTCTTTAGGATTATGAATTATTTCTTTTTCGCACCTATGAATATAATTTTTAAAACATTCTTCTTGTAAAACTTTAATCCTATTTCTTAGTAAAGCAAATGCTGCGTAATCATTCGGGTTTTTAAATTTTTTCCAATTTTTATGAAGTTTAGATTTTTCTTTAATGATATTAATTAATGATGGGGTGTACCATTGAGGGTACTTAAAACGTCCTGACACCCGCGCAGAGGGTACGTATTTTTCTATGATTGAGTTAAGCTCTTTGTAAAAACCATTAACTGCATCATCAACGGTCCCGTTAGTAAGAATTCGGTGCCATTCAATCTTCCCGAGTGCCGAGTTAATTGACATATAATCAGCTTTAAAATTTTTTTTTATGATCCGTGGGTTATTACGCAGGGGTTTTATTTTATAGATTTTAATGTTTATAAGTAAACGGGGATGAAATTTGTCGATATTCACTAAAGCTGGGTCGTATTGTTCGCAGATTAATGAAAGATTTGAAAAAACAAGGTCAAGAATGTTACCACAATAATTATTAGTGAAGTTATACTGTGAGAGTATAACTTCACTAATAATTAAATACATAGAATTCATAAAATCGTCAGCGGTTCGCATTAAGAGTGTATTAGAACTATTTTTATTCAAATGTCCGTCAGGCGTCCACGCGAGAAAAGGTAAATTAAAATCTCCGATTAATAAAAATGAGTCATTCGGCCTACTCGAATGGAAGTTAACGAAAGATTCGTTGAAGTCGACTAATATACTGGCCGCTTTGGAATTCGGTGGAATATATACTTATTGCTCCCACGTGAATATCCGCGTTTTTTGAATATTGATTTAATAGCGTACTACTTAGAATATGACCGGGAATCGTAATCCAAATACATTCAACGTCACCATCGTGGGTCTCGTTTGTTAGAAATGCGGAATAACATCTTTTTATACAAATCATAACTCCGCCTCCCTTCATATTATTACGTCTACGATGTTGCCTAAATACGTCGTAACGGCTATCACATATTTCTGAGTCTAACACTCCCTCACACAACCAAGTTTCAGTTATAATTATGATATCATAATTGTTCGCTTCGATATTTTTGTAAAAATTTGATAATTTAGTTCTGAGTCCACGAGTGTTCTGATAGTAAATGTTTAGAAATTTCATTTTTTAAGAATGTATAAAGGTGAAATCACAAGTAGAAAAAAATAAAATTGTTATGAGGGTGAATTGAAATTAAAACGCTGAGGACTCGAAGCTAAGTTAAGCGAAACGGGTATGTGTGATTGGAGTGCAGCTGCTCGCAACCTTTTATTGAAAACTAGCTGTTGCCCGCGACTTCGTCCGCGATTAGGTCGTTTTTCGTCATTCGTCGTTTAAAAAAAATACGTGACACTTTATTTTTGAATGTTCTTAATTATTGTCTCTTATAAAATTTAACTACTTACATTAAAATTGAACACTCTGATAAGAAAATCTTAAAATCTGAAGAAAACATGAATGAATGTGATTTAAATTCTACATTACTTAGTATCAAAATATAATAATCTAAATTAAATGTAGATTAACAGTTTGAGCACACCATTATAGAATATGTACTTAAGTATTAAATTACGTTAGTTAACATAGTAACTTTACTAAAAACACGATGACTTTCTTTCGCGCTCGGTACCACAAACTAAGCATGTTTGTGGTAAGTGGCCCGCGTGACGCGTCACTTGACCCCCCGCGAGTTCCCCTCCGTTGCTATGCGAAAATACATTCGTTGCTCTATTTTAGGAAAAATTTGTAATACTGTGGCCTGGGCGTTATAACACGTCCAGGGAGTTCCTGAGTGCCGATATCACCATCTTGAGGAAAAGCTTCTAATGTCGATTTAAAACTGCATACATACGAATTAACCTGTTCTAAAATTGTGAAATGAGTTCAGTTTTAAATTTGAGAAATATTGATTTCTTGTATTCCACTATTCGTTGTAGTCGAATACAAAATATAGGGTAAAAGGGGGATAGATGCCGCACCGGGATAGATGCCTCATTTTCAAAAAACCTCACTTCCCAGAGTCGTGACTACGAATTAATGATTTAAATAGGAGCTCCTATCACCCCGCACCTCGGGTACGCATGAGCTGTTGTTTGGTGAAGACGTGTTTCGCTAGTGCGTGTTGTAATATCCGCGGCGAACTTCACGAACACGTTAAAATTTAAAAAGGTTGATATTTGCCTTTGCATAACTTTATAAGCATTAATAAATTTCACTATATTTCTTATTATGTCTATACACTGGTTCATTAATTACAAATCTAAGCGAAAATAGTGGCTCTTTTGTTTTTATTTAATAAAAAAAATACTGGGGCAGCTATCCTTATCAAAAAGTATAGTTTCCCATTTTTTTTCGAGGGATAGATGCCCTTAGGGGCCTCTAAGGGCATCTATCCCTCAATACATATTATGTATATGTTATTATCGATAATCACAGGTACCGTTTATATTTTTACCTGATTGCGCCAGAGGTTTTCTCTATGTTAACCGATTTTACTCGTTTAATTTGCTTTTTTTTGTTATGTATACTTACTTATTAATGATCTGCCCTTATACTGATTGTAGGAGAACCACGCCACGAAAATACAAAAGAAAAGAAGGAGTGCGAGCGCAAGTATATTCTTGGACAACAGAACAACTATGTTAACATGACATTTGCTGGTTTATCATATAAATTTTATTAGATTTCGCGTTTATAGAGTATGTAAGGCATCTATCCCACTCTGCAGGCATCTATCCTCAAAAAAGGTGTTCTACAAAAATGTTTATTACACATTATCTATAAATGATAGGATAAAAAATATATATAGTAATTCAAAACAGATAATTAACCTAGCTATATTCATACAAAGTGTTCGTATGAGATTCATGTTTTTAAAATTATGAGGCTATTTCAAAAAGTGGGGCATCTATCCCACTTTTACCCTATTTAAACAAACTTAGGTTGGCCTACAGGCAAAAGGGATCCTATCAAATGGTAAACTTGACCTTGTATCTTAAAAGTAAGCATGAACGGACCTTCTGATAATTATTGAGCACCAAAGGATCATTTGAAACGCGCTACTATAAGAGCGAATATTGTCTAATAACAGTTTACATTGCACAGTATGTTCCTCTAAAAGTAGTGATTTCAAAGGTTCCGGTGTATCTTCAAATGAAAGCCGACTCCTTACTACACTTTAAAGCATTACAAAAAGAACATACTACGCCTTTACAGAAGATGGTCTGTAATCAATTGTGAGGTTATAAGCAAACCCACTTTTATATTTGTCAGACCACACCACCGAATTCGTAGATTGTTTACCTCAAGTCATTAAGACTATGACGAAATCTGTCTGCAGTAAGACGGGCCTCTCGCTATTCGTCCGTTTCCAGAGACCGAATAGTTTCAATTCTTAATCTTTCATTAAACAAACTTATTAATCGTTCTTGTCTCATATAATTGTAATATTCGCGTCCCTACTCTAGTCATTGCTTATACTCATGTTCATCTTCAAGAGATCGAATAATATTATGATGCACCCTATCATTTGTCAAACGGTCTTCATATTGAGTAAAGTTTCAGATTCTCGAGATAAAATATGACTGTCGTGATCAGTAGTGAGACGTAATTCCCTCTCAGTGAGGGTTTCGGTCTCACGGGATAGTACAATATGCCGTTTGCGATCAGCTGTGAGACGTCATTCCCTCTCAGTGAAGGTTTCGGTCTCACGGGATAGTAGGGGAGACCGGGTTTGGTTGTCTCACGGGTTGGTTGTCACAGCGGTCTTAACACAAAACTGAACTATCGAATAAGTCTGTTGAACAGCGTGGCAAGAGCGATACAGTGACAACGCTGTCCCCACTTCGCGTCAGACCGCCCCGATCTGCCGTGAGGGCCTCACACGTGTTTATTGTTTTCGCACAGATTTTTTATGATATGAGGACCGAATATGCTCCTCATAACATCACTTTTTGTGAACGAAACGACAGCGCGGTTTAATTTAATGCCAACACCATTAGAAAAAAGGATTATTATTAATTGTGAAAAAATATCATGATTTACACTATTAACACTCTTTTAACATAAAATATAAGTCTGTGAGTGTGTAAAAATAAATCCAGCTAATTACACATCAAACTTATGTTTATAATTAGGTATACGACATGAAAATATATTAATTACCAAGCAATAATAATACAGATAAGCAGTGGTGGCTCAGTGGTGAGACCTCGGACTTCGAATCGATAAGTCCGGGGTTCGAGACCAGGCGAGCGCGCAGGAAATAAATTGATTTTTCAATTTATCTGCGCATGTTGTAACATCACCACTGCTCGAACGGTGAAGGAAAACATCGTGAGGAAACCGACATGTCGAAGAATTAAAAAGTTCGATGACATGTGTCATCCGCCAACACGCACTTGGCCAGCGTGGTGGATTATGGCCTGTACCCTCATAGGAGGCCCGTGTCCCAGCAGTGGGAACGTATATGGGCTGATGATGATGAATAATACAGATAAATACTGAACATAAGTAGGTATAATAGATATTAAGTAGTATTAGTTAAAATATACTTTGACTGTTAGTCAAAGTTTATTTTTACTAACAACATGTAAATGAAGAAGAAATAATAATTACCAACGAACTAACCTTTTCTATAATACTTAACACGGCACATTTTTCAAATTATCTTGCTCAACCCTGCTCAAAAATTTGAGGGTTTTGTTGGAACTTTAATATGTCAAAACTATGATATATCTAAACTACGATACAACTTGCTTGCGGAAATGCTCATTACAATTGTGAATCTAAAGAATAACTAACAACATACTATTCAATTTTATTGAGCTGATGAATATCTTTTGCCTGGAAGAAATCACCGTCGCCTAATAAATATACTGTGTTTTCTTATAAGACCGTTACATAATTTATTTTATCTACTTAAATAATGAAAATGATATTATATTTATAAAATATAAAACATATTATGTAAAATGATTAAAAATAAATAAATGAAGCAACTACGATTCAAAGAAAACATCTTTTTCAGTGTTAAAATGCTCTTAGCAATCCTGGATGATGAACTGTATCATGTACTCTGATCCCAGTACGGTCGGTACCTCGATAGCCATAACGATAAATATTATAATCAGATAACCGCAAAGTCAAAATAAAAACATTACTTGTACAGTTGTGAGTGCAAAATTTACGTTTCATTTGGAATAACATTTTTTTCGGTACTAAAACGTAGTCGTTTGATATGTGGTTGGCTGCCCCTCCTCTCCTTCCTGAAAAATATCCTCCAAAATTTCCCGAGATACCTACCTGATATGATTGAACCATTGGACGTTGGACATTAACTTCAGTCAAAAATTGACGAAGCGGATGATTACTAATTTCCACTTAATCCTCGCTGCTACTATCTTTACCATCAAATCATCAATTTTCAAGTGGTGTTGTAAAAATATCAGCAGAAATCGTCTTCCAAAGGCGATATAATTTTATAAGCATTGAATCTGTAAATAACAAAATCAAAAGTTAACTGTAAATCTATAAAAAAAGCTACTTACAAATAAAATTTTATCAAAAACTACTGTTCCCAATGCACCTCAAAATAATAAAAGAATTCATCATTTTATTATTTCATTCTAAAAGTGTAATATAATACCTACCAACAAAAAACATGAATTGCTATCATTATAAAAAATAAATACCTATAAGCACAGACTAATAATAATATACTGCTATAAGTAACAACTTACTTTTTGTGGGAACGCATGATGGTGAAAATTCACAAAACACGAAGATTGCATTTGATATTTTTGGTTTTATGGCATTCAATTGCTTTATAAATATCACTACATAGTATAAAAAAAGTCGCTTTCTCTGTCCCTATGTCCCTTTGTATGCTTAAATCTTTAAAACTTCGCAACGGATTTTGATGCGGTTTTTTTAATAGATAGACTGATTTAAGAGGAAGGTTTTAGTATATAATTTATTAGGTTTTAGACAAAGCGGACGAACCCGCGGGCGGTAAGCTAGTAAATTTATAAAATACGAAGATTTTTAAAATTGTAACTAATGAACGCAATCAATATTAGATTAACTGTAGATAATGGTGTCTAGTTTTACTTAAAATAATAAACATCTACCCTCACTTTAAAAAAATGTAGTATATTTATTATTTACACGAAATATACCTTATAGGGAAGGGAAGATATGGGCTTAAGAGTTAAATAAATAACATAATTATATTTAAATTATTAATTTCCAACTGTGTATTCAGTAGTGTTAACATCTAAATTGATTTGATTTTTACGAAATCTCATAGATGGCGCTGTTACAAAATTAACATTATACAACTTACATTCTTTAAACTATGTTTCTCTTCCCAAGTTACTTAAATGGCATAATTTTTATAGTGTCAATCTAGATATTGTCAAACAACATTTATATATGCGTCATTTGATTATTAATTTCCAATAGTTAACGTGTGTTTGATTTTTCTAACACTTCATAGATGGCGCTGTTTCATATTTGTCTTTATACTGCTAAGATTCATTTAACTGTTTCTCTGCCCAAATTACGTAAATGACATAGTTTTTATTTTATAAAGCTAGATAATAGCATGGCTTACTCGAAACCAACATTTAAACATGAGTCTTTAGATTGTACGCTGTCGTAGTACACGGAATATGTAAGAAAAATAAAGGCTCACAGCTCCTCCCCCGAAGGTGATATCATGATAATATGTTTAAACTATCCTCACCCGACCTCTTAGGAATATTCATGCAAAATTTGAAGTAAATCTATGCAGTACTTTTCGAGATTAGCCCGGTCAAACATACAGACAAACAGACAAACAGACAAACAGACAAACAGACAAACAGACAAAAATTCTAAAAACTATATTTTTGGCTTCTATATCGATTATAGATCATGGATTATGTATTCTTTTAAAAAAATATTCAATGTACAGTTTTGACTTTCCTACGATTTTATTATATGTAATAGATTATCTGCAATATAATAATATGTAATATTATAATATATATGTGTTTATAAATGATGTATGTGTATGTGTGATGTGTCTGTATGTTATACAAGAATATCATTAAATTTATACAAATTTGAGATTTTACATTGATATAGTAATAATTTAAAATAATAACAAAATGAACACTACAAAATACGCAAAATTAAGTACATCAATAGTTTTTTGATAAATATTTTTCTAATTCTTCTTCGGTGCTTATAGCTATTGGGATATCATATTTGGACATTTCTTTTATAAGCAAGATAGCCTATAAGTACTCAATAATCTGACATCATTTCTCGATATACGATTGTTTCGCTTCTATATTTGCTAAAATGATTACTGTTCCCTATCCCGTTTTGGATACAATCACGTTGATTACTTTCACACAATATCCCAATACGGTCCCAATATAGCATAGATTCGTAATGTATTGCATACGTCAGTCATCTCATCAGCGTATTGGTCGGAATCATGAGCACTTAATACAGCATAGAGGGTGCTGGTTCACAAAGGGCCTCTATTTGTCCTACACCCGGCTCTGAGCAAGCAATTGCCTAATTGAAACGTCGACTATGCTTTACCATGTACAGTCAGCAACGCAAGCGTTGGCAGTTTTTTACATAACATGTAATGGCAAAATTTACGTTAGCTACTTTGCAGTGAACCAATTTGTACGCGCCTCACGTAGTTTTTAATGGCTTATATTTGTGTGCATTTAAAACATACTGCTGATTGATCTTCATTGTTGACTGTGAATCCGTTCAAATTTGATAGTCGGTTGTTGTTGTTACTTTATGTAATTACATAATGATGTTATTATGTGTGAGTATTGTAATTATTGATACGATCTCGAATAATATTTCTAGAGTCTGACAATATATGATAGGCTATTATTATCTCGTGTAAATTATAGTTGTGATGTCAGTATTAATATTTATTAGATTACTTTTACATTATTAAATAATTACTAGCATATTATGGTGGCTAGATAATATAGGTACCTACAAGAAAAAAAGTACAGGATGAAAATTCACTTTCAAAGTAATCCTTATCCCCTTATGTTCTACGAGATGCGAAATTTTAATGCGTTAAAAAGTAGAACAATAATATGACACACGACATTCTAAAAGTGCAAAATTCATATGAAACCGCAGTACGTGTGGTCGGAAAAGCGAAATTGAAAATAAACCGCTACAAGCCACGGTCGAAAAGTTTCGCGACACACTCGAAATGACCGTGGAGGACACTCAAATGTTCCATAACTTTATTATTGCTATTCGAGATGCCCCAACTCATGAGTTTGCGATTGTGATGTCACATTTAACAGTCATGGGAGTTTGTCAAGTTTGATTCCCTTGTTGAATAAAATATATTGTTCGTTTATCTCGCTCTGTGAACGGGATTATACATTTTGTCCTTTGCTCTTTAAAATATAATTTTTCATTTTAAATGAATACGATTAGACACTGATATATGTGTCGTGGCCATATCGTAGATTTGCTCATTTCATGAAATGATTGATCATTTCACGAAATGGTCGCATATTTCGGTTCGTGAAATGGCCAACATAGTTTGATCAGATCGTTAAATCGTCAATGTTTCACGATTCGGTCATCCACATTTGGCCAGATCGTATAAAATATAGAGAGTCCATAAAATATTTAAAAAATTCGGAATATTTTAAGTACTTGTAACTGTTTATTGTCATTTAAGTTAGTAACGCGGTAGCGGCCGGCGAATGCCAGAAGCGAATAGTTTTTGCAATAGAAAACAGATAGGTTAGGTTAGGTAAGACTTTGATAAACAACGTACGAGCCGAGCGAGCAAAGCGAGCGTGCCGCGGCAGCGGCCGGCGAGTGCTAGAACAATTATTATACGAGTAATTAAACGAATTATGAAGTTTTTAACTGCGAATAATTAAATTTTCGCCAGCGGCCGCCATCTTATCACATAAACACAGCGCTTGCCAATAATTAATGTAAATATTTTATGATATGATCAAATAATATTGATCATTTCATGAAAAAACCGCGCGTTTAGTTGGCCATATCGAGAAACGATTTCTTATCATTGATCTGCTCAAACCACATCATGATGTGGCCAATAGACATCCAATCATTTCAT
The DNA here is from genome assembly GCA_029959065.1 of Colias behrii. Classification (NCBI taxonomy): domain Eukaryota; kingdom Metazoa; phylum Arthropoda; class Insecta; order Lepidoptera; family Pieridae; genus Colias; species Colias behrii. The sequence goes on along the minus strand of JARWMC010000005.1, from coordinate 4,641,650 downwards.
GAAATGCGACCATTTCACGAAATGATCGATCATAATATCATGAAATGAGCAAATCTACGATATGGCCACGACATATGAATAACGATATCTGCTCATCTTTACATTAAGCTAACGTGTTTATATTATAATGGGTTTATAGGCTGAATATAATAATTAATAACCATATCGCGTGTAAATTCGGATTGATCCATTATCACACGCGTTTAATTTTTGAAGAAGCCATCAATAACTTTAATAGTACCACAAATGTAGCGCCTGTTGAAAAGTAATAGCAAAGTTGAGGGGTGCGTATTGTGGCTATTCATTTTTACTTCCTGTTTTGAGATATATTTCTTCTGAATCGTAGCAGTTATATTCTCTTAGAAATAAATTATGAACGTGCTAAAATTTTTTCTAATAGCCAAAGCCACAAAAATTGAGTGAACTATTTGGAATGACGTCATCAAAATTGCTCGAAATAGTTTTGTTGCAATTGGTTTACATATTATCTTTTAAAAGCTCCCGGTACCAAATAAAGTAAGATTATTTTGTGAACTCAACAAAACGTAGGTACCCATAATAAGATTGTTATTCTAAAGGTGGCGGTAGGCCCCCAGAAGCTTCTATAAAAACTGCATTTTGCATTAATTTTATTTAAAAATTGAATGAAATTGAACCAAGATCCACAATGCGACGTTTGAAATATGTAACAGCAAGCGAACACAAATCGTACCACTCTTATAAACTATTACAATTGTCCCCCTAGAGCACTTTACCAACTTTAAAGTTTTAATGTTAGTCATATGCAAATGTATCCCTGAAGTCAGCGTGGTAGATTCGGGGAGCTCCCTGGAGTTAATGTTTTCATCCATTAACTCGACCGCGCACTTATGAAATTCGTGCCCGCGATCCGAACGAGATTACACGGGCTAGCTGACATGTTTCCATTCGTAGGGCTGGCTATTTTTTAATCTTTTCAAATAATATGTGTTTCTGGAGACGATTATAACGTTATAATCAATCACGTAATGAATACGTAGATTTCATATTTATTAGGGACATTTTCTTAGTACCTAGTCAGTGAAAAATCCTCAATTGTTTTTCAAAAGTACTTATATTTTTACAAAACGTTTTCTTAGAGGACCTTCTTGATATACTAGGTAGTTTAAAATATTTATCGAATTCAGTAACTTAATTCTATGCTTGTGAGTTTTGTTGGGCCCATAAAATCGACTTAGTTTAAACATACCTACTGTTGAATCATTAAACTCTCCCTAATACAGATATTATCCTTTCTCAAATTACGAACACTCTTGTAGGTATTCGAATACCTTCTGCATTTTCAAAACGAATCTGTTGATAACGACCGTTGTTTAATTCTACCTAAAACCTCCTAAAAGATTCACATTTACGATATTACGATAAAATTATGTCGTTAAAGCAAATTTAATCAAATATCGACACCCCTAGTCCCGCCTACTCGTTACCTGCCTGATGGCACCTCAGGCGTACATTGCGTCTTACACGCCGACCATTCTCATTAGAGCCATGATTACACATCATTCACTCCTCGAACACCTAATCATAGAGCGCAACAGGGGGGATGGAGGGATCAAAGTAAAGTGGAAAATCGGTCGGCAGGTTAAACCGTATTTGCTAATGGAATACAGATGTGAAGATGAACAACATTCTGAGGTTTACCGTAATACCAACACGTTGTTTCTATTCAATCGTGTGCCGTTAAGCTTTGAGGTGTAAAATACTAAACATTTTGAACACTTGAATGCTCTTGAAAATTTAATAGGGTTGTTCTATGCTCTACTTTCAGTCTAAACTTACTTAGCAAGCTAATATTTATTACAATACCTACCTAGGTAATGTAACGAAAAATCTAAGACGATATTAAATCGATATTTAATTTATTACCCTATAGGTATTCTAAATACTAGAAGATAGCTAGAAGAGCTTTAGAAATTTGAAATACTTTCGCAAATACTTCGGCTAAATCTAAAAGCCTATAGCAATGTAGAACGGTCAATACCCCGACACTTCTTCCAATCAGCTCATTGTTATAAACTTTTTGTGAAGTTTCGATAAGTTGGAGGGAATTAGGTACCTCACCGTCTTAATTAGGAACGGCCATTAACAAAACCTTTTACGAGTCAATAATAAATTAGGATCTCTTTGCGGTGAACTAAGTTTTATAGCCTCGGGAGTTAAGTTAATTTCAAATTTGTTTCATTTTGCTTACAACTTTACATAATGTGTACGAGCCAATAATGGCAGCCAAAAGTAGCTTTATTTTTAAGAGGATTACTTTTTATTCCCGAAGGCAAAATTTCTCTTGGAAGATTAATATTTCAACGTAATTATGGAGTTCGATAGAACTTGAATACTTATAGGATAGGATTGGCACGTGAGCGCACAATAAAGTCTGATTTCGAACGCTAAACTATTATAAAAGTCTATGTATCTTGTACCTAGACCTTCGAAAGACTCTTCTATATATATTTAGAGGAAAGGTATAATAAGAAACTCATTTATAGATTTACACCATTACACCACTAGGGAATGCGGAACTTGATTAGTTTACTTTATAGGGCGCGTTTTAATAATATATTTTAGATTTTAAGATAAAAGAACATACACGAGCTTTTAAGTCGATGATACGCCAAATACTCTGAATAATGGTGAGCTTTTTGTCGAACTTTGATATTTGAGGTTTTCTCATACGAAGCACTAAATACCTGTAGCGACATCTCGCTCTGAATCGCGCAAGCGAAATGTTTTCGCTACAAGTTTCCAACATCATTCATCGGGGCCTTAACGGCCGGCCAGTTGAGTAGACTGGTCGAGGATCCTCCCTTTTTCGATGGAGAAATTCCACCTTCCTTCCTCCACATACACATTTAAAATATATCATTTAAATAAATAAGCTCTCATTCTTTACATAATAAACTTTCCGTCTTAATACAATGATTGATTATAATATCTAATCTTAAACCTCTATCTCTTCAACAATCCAAACCCAACCTACACTTGCAATACACAAAGCCTCCTAAAACAGGCCATTTGCAAAAATAATTTTTAAATGTAGAATACCCAACGATTTTCTCGAATGGCGGTCGGAAGTGACGTAGCAGGTAGATAATAACAGCGGTGCGCCCCGCATTGTGCAGCTTCCGGCGAGCCCTCGCTGCGATAATCTTCGACGTACGTAATTTCCAAATTGGACAAGAAATTTTAGGAGTCGCATTGTTACGTAAATTGTATAGTGGTTTTACGTTAGTGTGGTAGATAATTCTATTGTGAAGTGATAGATAATGTATTTTAAAGAGAGCTGTGCATCCGCATCTAATGTAAACTTATCTTAAATAATTTGTATAAAACTAAATATAATATTTATAACAATAAATATTATATTTAGTTTTATACAAATAATTGAATTTCCTCCTAACAAGTAGGTATATGAATTTAATCTAACGTTGGTAATCCTTATAATCTTACTATCGTTAGATGAAATTCTCTTATTTTCATTTTATCATAATATATATTTTATGTTCAACTCCTATATAGTTTTAAAATGTATAGGAATGAATCTCTGTGTGGCTGTTTTGGTACGGGAGCTAGTAACGTTTAAAAAAAAGTCATTTTAGTATAGTTGTTTTTTTGATATACTGTTCCTCTTGCTATTTCGGTTAGAGTCCGGGCTGTCTGGCTGGCCGCAGTGGTTGCGTTTATTAGTGCGCATCTTATCTGCACAGGAAAATATCCTTAATTTAAAGTCATTTTTTAACGCGTAATTTTTAATCTTTTGCCTTTAGATCTATCCATGAGACATAAATTTTTTATTGCAAGACGTTTTTTTCGTTGTTAAATAGGTGCCATGCGCAATTTTTTATTTCGTTTTTATAAAAAATTCAAATTATTTTAGAATGTCTGTAATTTTCATATTATGTTCTTCAAACATAATATAATCTAAAATTAATTAGCCAGACGCTAATTCGATTGTTAAGTATTAAATATGTACAAATAAAAACGTAGTGAAAGTAGGTAAGTAGGTATAACAATTTGATGATTGTGTATATGGAGAGATAGTTTAAAGTGCAAGAGAGATAGAAAGGGTCGGCCGCGAAAATTAAATAACAATAAACAATAACTTTTTTTTTTCGAAAATATTATAAGATGCACAGAAATTGAATTGTTCCTACTCTAGGATTCCCTGTGTTGTGGGAACAAGTACCTTCCATGGTACATTTTATTCCTTAGGCTAAAAAATAAACTATTAGGGTACATCAACAATCTTCTATACAAAACAATTTTTTTTATTACTTAACTAGCGACCCGCCCTGGCTTCGCACGGGTTCGCAATGCTGATACTAAATACACTACAGAAAAACTGTGAACGTTGTATATAAAAACATAGCGGCCCGCTCCGGCTTCGCACAGGTATAAACTGTGGGTATAAAATATATAGCCGGGCGGCCGGCCGGTACCGCCGCAAACGCTACGACCCGCAATTTTTCAAACTCAAACTCAAACTCAAACATTTATTTATTCAATTAGACTTCTTATAGAAGCACTTTTGAAACGTCATTACATATTTTAAAATTTACCACCGATTCGGAAAGCAGTATCTACGGAGAAGAACCGGCAAGAAACTCCATATATATCCATACTCCTCCAAATCCATAAATCTGTAATCTTCGAAAATATTCACTTAAATCATACGGTGTAAAGGGCCATATAGATCTATATTAAATGAACAATGTATTCAAGGTATTTAATTGGTTAAGGATTAATGCTGTATTGGTTAAAATCGCTTCGAAAATTAGCCATTATTTGTCGTAAAAAGTAAATGACAAAAAAAAGTTATTGTGGGTTATCCATAAGAGATAGACATATACCATCACGGACTTTTCTGTAGACCTCTTCAATGTGTACAATGTGTGTGTCAATGTGTAGTTAGTACATTATTTTGATAAAACTCGTAGGGTTCAGCCTGCGTTTGCAATGTAAGCGGAAAAAATGTAATTATTTACGACATCACATTAGAAACCTCAAAAATAACAGTACTTCTCCACTATTTAATGGATGTTATTATACATATAAACCTTCCTCTTAAATCACTCTATCTATTAAAAAAAACCGCATCAAAATCCGTTGCGTAGTTTCAAAGATTTAAGCGTACAAAGGGACATAGGGACAGAGAAAGCGGCTTTGTTTTATACTATGTAGTGATGATAGTGATGATGATGATAACAATATTAATTCATTAATCTTAATTCTTAATACATATATATATAAATCTCGTGTCACAATGTTTGTCCTCAATGGACTCGTAAACCACTTAACCGATTATAATAATTCGCACACCATGTGCAGTTCGATCCAACTTGAGAGATAGGATAGTTTAAACATGTAGGTACCACGGGCGAAGCCGGGGCGGACCGCTAGTATACCTATATAAATTCATGCTAACTACTTTAGTTAAATTCAATACAAACTTAAACATGCGAGTGTGTGTGTGTTCACGTGTGTGTGTCGTGTGTGGTGTGTGCGTGTGTGTGTTTTGTGTGTGTATGTGTGTACATCAATATTGAAACTAATTTTCTAGTTGTCTCAAGCTAGTAAAAAAAAACTCTTCAGTCTGAATGTATGGTAACTTTAATTTATTTTTCACTTTTATGTTTTTTTTTTTCATTTTAACTTTTATTTATAAGAACAAGTGTAAATAATATTGTATTCTTGCAATTATTTCCTGTCGCATAATTAAAATACACTAGCTGATGAGCTGCAAGCTTCATTACTTTTTTTTATTTATACACATTATTTAATACTTAACAATCGAATTAGCGTCTGGCTAATTAATTTTAGATTATATTATGTTTGAAGAACATAATATGAAAATTACAGACATACTAAAATAATTTGAATTTTTTATAAAAGCGAAAAAAAATGTTGTGTGGTTTTATGAAACCACGGTAAAAGTGAAACTGTTCGAACTAGGGATGTAACGATACATGATTTTGCCGATACGATACCGATACCGATATTTGTAATAAAATATCGGCGATACCGATACCGATAACGATATCGATGGCTTGGTTGAAAAATAAATAGTGAATTATGCATAAAAGTTACCAACATTTAACAGAGACTCAAACTGTAAATCGTATTCTTTTAAATAACAATGCCAAATTAAAAAAAAAGAAAACCATTTATTTTAGTATTATTATTTTACAAAGTCAGTTAAACTTTAAGTTATACACATACAATCAGTATCTAATAAAAGTTTACTATTGGTAGAGTTTATTCAGAAAACAATGTGCGCACGCGCGGGCGGCCTCCCGCATCGTTCATTGGGCGCGGCTTTTTGAATTGTTTGATATCGGTATCGGTTGTTTTATAATCGACGATACCCATATATCGGCTTGCCGATTATATCGGCCGATATATCGGTATCGGTATCGGTATCGTTACATCCCTAGTTCGAACGGTTCCGAACACTGCTTTGTGTAGCGCATGTCGCGTGTCGGTCGGCTGCCGAGTAGGTATACCTACTCGGCAGCCGCGATACACGCGACATGCGCTACACAGACCAAAAAGTTTGAGACGATGTAATAAAAGTTTCACTTTAATAAAAAATTGCGTATGGCACCTATTAAACAACGAAAAAAACGTCTTGCAATAAAAAAATTATGTCTGATGGATCTATCTAAAGGCAAAAGATTAAAAATTACGCGTTAAAATATGACTTAAAATTAAGGAAATTATCCTGTGCAGATAAGATGCGCACTACTAAACGCAACCACTGCGACCAGCCAGACAGCCCGGACTCTAACCGAAATAGCAAGAGGAACAGTATATCAAAGAACCAACTATACTAAAATTCTCTCTTATCAACGTTGGTAGCTCCTATACGATTTTGATTAAAGACAAAACAAAACTATTATAATCATAAATTACAGTTCAGTTCGAATTAATACACCGAAATATCTATCATTTTGAAAAAAAAATGTTAAATAACAGCTCCATGCATTCTCTGTTCCAGCACCCTTCATTGTGCAGTGACCCCCGAGGCTCCCCTGCGCAAACAGTCGTCAAGAAACCGGGAACACCTGAGATCAACGCAGCACAATTATAAGATCAGCGTTATTGCCTTACAACAACTTATACTAATTAAATGTAAACATTTCTTCTCTATAGCTTTAAGTTCAAGTTACGGTTGTTACAAGGGTCTACTTATGATTAATTATTATTGCTGTAAAGCTGACACCTTCGAAAGTCATTAACAATTAATATATTTGAGATTGGATATTTTAATTTGCGAGTCATTATTTATTAAGTGGAGTCTACCTTATACAAATTTAATAGTCCATTAAATCGGATCACCTTGAAATCGTATTTCGGCGATTAATGCTCACAATATCGCAACCTAAAATGAATATCGCAATACCCAATACAGTTTTCAAAACAAATAAAACAAAAATTGCACATAAATATCAACTCCATAGATATTAAAAAATTCTAAACATACCCGTATTAAAAGTGTGTAGGTATTCCTATACATATCCGAGCACAACAAGAGGACCAAATGAATTTATTACAAAAATCTCAAACTGTCCGGAATTAATCCGATCGTCGTTAGCAATATTTATGAGGTGTTTGGGCTTCTGTCATATCTCGGCCTGCACGCACTTCCACAACATTGAACTGTGACTAAACACGAGGGACACAACGATAAACGTCCATTGTAAATATAAAAATTCTATACAAAATACACCGTGGTACAAAACAGTCCGGTGGTCGCGGTCACTATTAATTATTCATAACAACAATCTCATCTTGTAATCAATCATTATGATTTTAACGTTATGCCAGTGAATAAAAGATGAAAGATTAATAATTTAATACCGTTCTCTTTCATAGAGTCGTTTACTGTGTGATAAAAAAATCAAGTTCACTGTATGGTAAAAAAATTGTTAATTTTATTATATTTATTGTTTATCTTCGCTCGAAAGAAAGTAATATCCGTAAGCTTCCTCAGTAGGCCATCATAACATTGGCATAGCAGTAGGCATAATATAACAACTGTAATCAATTGTAATCAACAATATTAAACCAAGGAAACGATCAATCTTATTAATAAAACTTCACACAGTTTATTAGTATGTTCTTTGTAATAATGGATTAGGTACTCCAAAAAACTACATGTACTTCTAATATTATCATCCAATTTAAATTCTCTGCATTATAATTGACTGACCAACCAAAGGTTAGTTAGAGACCAGTTCATTAATAAACAGACGAGTTAAATAGAACTAAAATAACTGCCTAATTTAAGTTTAATCAACCCAAAGCAACACTGACGAGCTTCCAAACTGATTCCATTAACCCTCCATTTGCAAACATGAACTTCGACCAAACTGATTGTTTATTTTTAGTTATAGAGTAAAGGTAACTACGCATAAATACTGTGTAAGTATTAAATGTTATTAACGAATCACCGAAATTATGTTATGTTGATAATATTAAAACGACTACCTAAACTAAATGAGTACAAAAAACATAATTATTAGGTAAATTTTTTGTTTGTTTGTAAATTAATATTTCAATAAATACTTCATCAATTTTGAAAAATGTCTCACCAAGAGAAAGCTACAGTACCTATTTACAAATCCTGACTTAAATTGATTTTTTGCTTTTCCATTTCAGGCGGAATAATTGCGAACAGTAGTAGGTACCTAGTTACACTAGTAAATCTAAGTTAACAAATAACCATATTAAACGGAAATCTTTAAAATTCCGGTAGGTACCTATTTATAAAGAAACTCTATCAACAATATGAAAAGGCGGTTTTCAAAGTTGTATGTATCTATTTATTTGATTCATATTGCATCCTTCTTTTTATGCATAACTTCGATCATAAAATGCATACGACATAATTACCTATATGCAACGACGTCTTAATTCCTTTTGCTACTATTCATTTTCCTCACGACAGCACGTTATCGTAATAGTATTATCCGCTCTTCACAAAATGATTAAACAACGACCCTCATACACAATACCTCTCCGACTTACAGGAGAAGTTGCTAATTGATCTTATACACGGATGCTCGAGCTAAGATGCTGTTTACCAGGAATTGCTATTGTGTACACTGATAAATGGCATCTATTGTAGTGATATTTAGCTCGCGGTATAATAGAACGTGCGAATAATACGCAATATAATTCATAATAATGCGAGGAAGTGTTAGAAGATCGAAATGGTCCTGCACAAACTCGTTGTTAGAGTTTGGGAAAATTGGATGAACCTGCGTGGATAGAAGTTACTAGATAGGTACCTACAAAATCCCATTAATGAATGAACTTTATACTTTAAGCGAATTATTAGAATTATATAAATCAGTATACCTACCTAATTCAAACCATTACCTTCTAAATAAGAATATAATTTAGGACAGGTACAACCGTGTATTCAAATCATATTTTTGCAAGTAAATGAAAAAATATACATAAATAATACACATTACGATAAAGCTCATTTCATTGTGATTGTGAATATGTTTGGATTAACTAAAGATAAAAACATATTATATTATTTTCTTCGTCTCATATAATATGTATCATATTGCTTTTAGTTTTACGTTTTAATGTATTAGAATAAACATACATTTTTAATGAAAATGTATTCTACCATATAAAATGCAATATTTTATTCATATAGGTCAGCATCTTTACTAGAACTACTAAGAATTTCACATTATAGTTTATGTTTGCGTAGGTCATTTCTAAGAAAACTCTTACGTACTCGTAAGCTTTTAAATAAATACGACGTCAAGAAATATTCTCTTGATAATAATTCAATTGAACTAAGTATAAGACTTTTCAAGATATTTTCTACTTGCAATGTAATTTTTATAGTTGTTATAGAGAAACGAAGGTTTTGTTAATATCTATAAAATGTCCTCTTCGCGACATCTTAACAAAATGAACCGTGTTTAAGTCTCTGCAATATACTTACTACAATACGATTACTATTGTCTGTATTGTGACAAACAATGTAGGATACGGATAATATTTAAAGAATAAAAAGAAAATTATTTAAGGATGTCATTGAATTTGGTAGCTATTCAGTGAAACAAAAAAAGTTTAACTGATTAATTCAACCAAAAAACACTACCTTTATATTATTTTAATCTATTAGCTACTAGCACTTTAAGCAGATGTAAATGTGAATATAATAATATCACCACTAATAGACAGACAGCTTTTATTTCATATATCCAAAGTCACTTCCTTATAAATTAGCGTACAAATTTTTGTATTATGCAAATGTAACATACCGTTTTGATCACCTACTGGAATCCATTACATTACTATCGGATGCTCCTTGACTGGAATTGCTATAGATATGTAAATGAGCTCTGTTCCGTTTTCCTCCACGATTGCTGCCGATATAGTCCGTTAAGCCCTTGTAATATCATTCAAATATACGATTCCATTATTGGCAATGATTTCATAGTACCTAACGGCGCGATGCAATGGGCATTTTAAATAGATTTTTAACCGACGTTCCCAAAAAGGAGGAGTTCATTTCGTACAGTGTAATATGAACTTATGTATAATTCTGTGTTGATATCATTCATACTGTTAACTGTATATCAGTTTTGTTGTGTGTGTAAACTAATTATTATTTTCCAGACCTAAAAATATTTTTTAAATTCTATATATTCATTATAAAACCGACCGTATTAAAAAACCGATAGAAATCAAGCACTTAATCCAATCAGCGAGCACCTGACTGGCTAATCAAGTGCATACGCTATTCAGGTCACGTAGCTGGCCTGTTCGACCTAAAGCATAGCATTGCTTCAAATTACTGAGGGCTTCAATTTGTGTCATTGAGAACCGGTAGAATGATGCCAATTTCGACGATTATGGAAAGGGGAATATGAAATACGTAAGCTGGGAACACTGAAGATGTATGACAGAAATGTGTGAATCGTAACCCAACCATTTGATATAAGGCCACTATATTTTACTGGGTTTGAATCTATCTTTGTTAATGTTATGGGCATTTTAATAGAAGTATAGAAGTATAAATAAAATGTATATTTTAGAGCTCTACGAAACGCTATTTTAAGTACGTATGTGCGCATAAAGGCGACTTGGTATCACCGTATCCTGGTTGGACTTTATTTCATTAAGTTCGCAGCCGCCTTTACTTTTGTTAACGTTATTAACAAAATTAATGGAAGTATAAATTTAATTTATATGTATTTAAAACTCTACCAAACTCTATTTCTGGTTTGTGCCCATATGTATGTGGTATGTGCTAACTGCTACCAAAATGTTATGTAACTTCATCATGAATAAGTATATACTTTAAAAGTAGATATTATTTATTGCGTACATAGAACATTTAAAAAAATACAGGACACTATATGCAAAGGGTGGCTTTATTTCTTTTTAGCAATTTCTGGCAATCAACCTTTTGCTTTTATATTAAAGAACGGATAATAACATGCATTCACAAATATCTTAGTACATTTGTAAAGCTTTACAGTGATACCATGGATCCAAGCCGACGTTCCTATTTTCCGAATGTTGTTGGAATGTAAAAGTGTCTGAGCAAGTAATTGCTCTGCCAGTTACGGCGCAATGGATTTGTAACTTAGCAACCGCTGCGTAATCACTTCTCCCATGAAATACTGTTAGGAAATATTTTATTGCGTAATTCGTCAATTAATTTACAAGCGGTTTAGTTAGAAACTGTTATTAGATAGACTGAAGATTATGCTATGAAATTTATTGAAGCAGTTTTTAATTTAAGTGCATCTGCTAATTGCATAATATTGTTGCTAAGCACAGTCGATCCGATGAGCATTATAGTCTTTAAAAAATTGAATATACCATAGCCAAGTCCACTTACAACATCCACTTTACAAACGTAAGCATCCAATTTAAAAACTACACAACGTTAAACTAATAATCGCCTAATCTAATAGAATCTTAATGGGTATTAGCGTATTCCAATGACAGGTCCTTTGATCACACTACGCATTGAATGTTTGTCTCAAAGCTGTATTTAATTGCTTGCTCGTTATTTTTGGATTATTTACAGTGCTAGCCGTTCCCCAGGGTCGCCTCAATTCGAACCATCAAACGATTTTTCCGCGTATGTTACACTCATTTAATTGCCAGTAAATTCATACGTGTTTGCAGAGAAAACAAATAAACGCTTTTAACTATGTTTTTGATTACTGTACACAGACTAGTGGAACACGACTGCGTTCAGATATGGGATTTAACTCAAAATTGAAACGTTGTTAGGTACCGAGGAAAACTAAGTAGCGCCTTTAGGAGCGCAGAAGAATACTATCGTATCTTATATTAAATTAGTCGTAATTGATACATAACATAGTCGTCGATCTCGAATATTATTATAATTCTTATCATCATGCTCTCATCTTTTTACAAATTCAGTAAATGCATTTCATTTTAATTCAAACAATTAGAAAAAATAATTTCAAGCCAAGTACCAAGTATCACCCACAAGTCCAAAATATTGTTCCTAAAGCTCTTATACAGCAGTTAAAATGTAAATAAAAGAGCGTAAAACTCGTAACATTGGCCCACATTCGTATTCACTGTTAATTCGAACGCATTGTCTAGCATTTTTCGCCTCTCTAATCTTGTTAAGCAAATCCGATAGAGACTGTGACGCGGGTCCGGGATTAACTTAACTTTCCCGGAATTTACCTTATGTGAGCCGGGTATCATAAGAGCCGTTTTGATATTTTTTTGCAAGTTCAAAATGTACTGTTGTTTGTTTTTATTGATTTTATGCAAGAATTGCTAATGAGAAAAAAAAGCTGGTATGTGCGGACTTAATGGCGTTAACTTTATAAGTTTATCAAGTTTAATTTTGTAGGTATACATGTATTAAAATTTTACTTGTTTCATCCCGTGCCTTTTCCCCTATTTGGATTCGTGATACCTATACTAAAATTAATAATTCCGGACCATAATTTATCTGCAAGTTTTCGACAACTTCATAAGCTGGGGTTTGTAAAGGTTGTATACATTTTCGAATTTGTTTAATTAACAGTATGTTATAAAATATATAAACTGTTAAGCATATAATAATGAAATTTTCAGGGTAGCTACCTGATAGATAGAGCAAGTTTTTAAAAGCCAAACGGAAAACTTTTTATGTGATTTTATTTTTTTACGGGCCCTTGAAGTGGTGAACATACTGGGTAATTTTATCTTTCTTGGCATTTAATTTTTTATTCCATTAAAAGATCTAACGATCGTAAATGTTACCATACTGAATTGGCCTATCTTTCTGCTTAGCACACAAAAAAAAAATCAAGCATCTTCCGCAATAATTGACGTGACTACCTCCCAGCTTCCGTTCATCACTACTTTTTGGGACACCCTGTATAATGCATCAGGTTTAAGAGGTAAGTTTTAAACATCTATAATTGGCGAACAATTCTTGTCTCCGAGTCTTAATTGCACATTATGACGATAGAATAATACACGTAGAAACACAATACTCGTTATATTCCTACGTCGGATTGCGACATGTTGGAGCTCGATAAAATCTCCGGAGCAGAAAGACTTTCCGGTATCGTACTTAAGTCTAGTCACTGAGTTATAACAAGACAAACTTGGATCTAGTCGCTAACAAGTGAGCAGGGCGTTGTTAGGGTTCCGTAGTCGAATATTGTAATCGGCTTAGTTACTTGTACGGAACGCTCCCTTCAATGGGCTTAATGGCGAGCAGGATAATTAATGGTGAAATGAAACTTCTTTATAACTGAATTTGAATAGTAAGGGGAATTCTGCGGGTTTGTAACAAACGATTGTATTATATGCATTTGTAAGTTCTGTTATTGATAATGTTTTAATATGTTGTTTTGAGATTTTAAAATTTGTTTCGTAAGTAGCGTATCTGTTAAGTATTCTCAATTCTCATCTAAAAGAATTACGAATCAAGCAATGTTAGTTATATTAAATACACATAAAACCGTTCAGTCTGGTATTATGAACTGAAATAAACGTTTCCTTTTATAAGCTTCTAAAAAATGTTAGATAGACTGTTTATAAACTTACACAATTAGTAAGTCCAAAAAGAAACCCAGACATTTTACGTTAGTAATTCCTCCCTTTTAATTAGCTAATGAATTAAAGACCAAGGGAAGTTTGTTTATAATTTTCAGTGAGCCCCCATCATCGATCGAACTTTCGCACCGTCTCAAGGCCCCGTCTATAAAAGTTAAGTGCAGCTTCCCCTCTTAATCTTCCATGTTTCGTGAGGTATTAAGTATTTACCAACGTTTGGGACGTCCATCGATTTGTGCATTGCGAAGGCGAGATATGATAGTGTCCATCAAGATATTGACTTTGCTATATACGAGATTGAGAAGTAATTGGATACGCAAAATTGGTGTACGAAATACTTCCACGAGTTGTAAAACCATGTTACAATTGATTGAAACACAACAAATAATTTAGAGGTTTCGTGTACCTACTGTTGTACCATTTGTTTTCATGTCCCTGTTTTCTACTTCTCAAATAATTTGACGACGTGTGATACTATTATATTGTTTAAAAATGTTAAAGCACTGTGTACAATATCTTTAATATTTTCAAAATGAAGACATTATTTGAGTTTAATAACAACATACTATAAATAACACAATTATAATGATGCACAAAACCATGCTTAAACTTGTATGAAGTAAAGCTATATGCAAAGCTTACGTGACAAGCAAATATGTCAGCTGTACCTGATATATGATAGGCTCTACGGCTAGCTGTTGACTTATGGAGTTCCTTAAGATTATGTAGGGTTGTGCCTTACATCGTACTTACAGTTATCGTTACGTGCATGTTTAGAAATTTTATCGACATTGATGTATGTAGGTACTCATGATAGCAAATATTATGTTTGTTTAAATTCATACCAAGGTTTCTTCAATTTTATGTTTTTATTAAATTAACACAATTTTTATTCACACACATATACAGCATCAATTTTTATTTTTATTTTATAAAATAGAAGGACTAGAATCGGGCTCACGCATTATTACACACAGACACATTATTTTCTATGTAACAAGTACAAGCTATGCAAAACCAATTTCAAATACTTCATCTATAAACTTTCTTTATTTCTTAATGCACTTATTTATTTATCGTATCATTATCATAACATCGAGAGGCGCACAAGCCTACTCCAGCACTTTACATTCAGCGCTCCCTCTGGCGGCAAACGACTAATCTCTTGATATATCGACCCTCACCTTCCTTTATTGAAGATCAACGAAAAAGTGCTCCTTTATTACGACACCCGGTGTTGCTGGATTAGTGTGGAGATCGCATCACTGACTAGCTCAATATAAACAATGCGAAAGGCTGTAAAAAGCAGCTTTGAAGTTATATTCTTATTTATTTTTACAGTTCTTTCTCATAGAAAGGGGACTAGGAGGTTGTATAAAGATGGTATTGTGTGTGTGGATATTGTGTTATTATAAAAGTGTGAAAAAAAATGTAAAGAACAGAAAAAATCTTATTTATATAGTATTTGAATGTTATAAAAACTAAATTATCAAATTTAATTATGTGTACTTTTGAATAAATTATTTTATGCCATTCTAGCTAATACTGTTATTAATATTATATATTTCCTCTTACTAAAAAAACAATACAAAAAACCTAATATTAAATCGTACTAAATAACATTGACCTCCCTAAATACAGTCCTTAAGAGCTTCGTAGCATCCACGTAGCGTTGTAGGTCTCCGTAGCAAAGCGGTACGTCAGCGTAGGCGTAGCTTAGAACTCGTATAAAGAACTATAAAAATAAGTATTAGGGGTCACTGAACTTGTCTTTTACTTCTTTACTTATCTGGTTTTGGCTAAATTAAAATATATTCTTGTCTGCTAACATTCTACAACTGACATCGTATCAAGAACCTTTAATTTATTAGTTTATATCTAGAAACAAGAAACCATTGTATACTTAAATGTTCATATAATAAAATTACTTTTACCTGTCCCACGATCCTTTTACCGATTAAACAGCTCCACTTGTATTTTATCAATATTGGAATCAAACTCCTAATAAGCGGATTGTACTATTAAGTCGTTATGTCGAGATAAAATTTAAAAAACTCGAAGTACCAACTAACTCGTCTTGAAACAAACACGAGGCGGTTATCTCCAGGACCCTAGAATTCTAAACTTGTAACTTTGACAAAGCATTTATTGTTTGTAAAGAACTCAAGAAGCTGGCTACGAATGATAACGAGTTTAAATCGCAGCGAAAAATGTTTTCACAGTAAAATGTTTTGGTACGTTTAAATGATAATACAAAGTTTGTTTTTTTTTAAGCAAAAATTGTTAAAGGTTTAATATCAAATACTTTAAACTATTAAATGTAAATAATTTAAAAATTGAAAAACATATACAACACAAAAAATCATTGCATTTTGTCACACATTAAAACCTATAATAATTTTAAGGACACAAAATACTATCGTAAAGAATACACCAATAGTTCAATCATTAATAAATTACAGATAATATCAATCGATGAATAACAAAAAACTTGTTTATAATTATTGTTAATCACATCTTTTTCTAAAACAAATTAATACCTACAACAAAATATATAAATCAAACAAAACACAATAAATCCCACTACTTTTATCTTAAGAAGCGCACAAATAAAAATATTCACAAATTATTTTAAAACATCTGGAATTCTTTTAGAAAATTCCGAATCGGGTTTGCTAAAGTGCTACAATAAATTAGTTCAAAGAACGTGGCGACAATGAATTTCCCTAAAGCTAGGATCTAGACGTAAAACTTGAAAGTTAGCTTACAAGTAAACCTGGTGAATATATAACAAGAAAGAAAAATGGCTACTTAAACAATGCTAAAGGAAAGAAAACAAAACGAAATTTATCATGTTTTTATCCTTTCATATCGTCTCAACATGATACTAAAAGACAAATCATTTGAATGGGATATTCGTTTTGTTACGTAATAATATCTACTGACGGAAAAATAAAGAGCGGTTCATAAAAGTACGCTCAATTTCAACAACTCGTAAAACCGTCTGCTTTTGCGATAGTTCATATTTTAGTGTAAGTAAATTCAACACAATATTTCATAGACGATTGTAAAGTTATTTCTCTGTCTAGAAGTTAGAAATGCCTTTCTAAACTCTTTTATTGCTTCGCGTTGTAATCTCTTCACGATACGAAAATAATAAATTATTTAAACCTTTATGTTGGCAACGCTATTCATAAGAGTACGTGAAAACAAAGCAGTTAAACAAACTCTGTTCACTAAATTTCGGCGGCATAACCCGACCTGTCATAAAACAATAAATATACGACTTTATGGGCGGCTTCGAAGGATCAGAACAGCATTGTGCGTCGAGTGCCAGGCTGTCTGCCTGAAATCTGCTTTGTAAATCCCCTTTCATGAAGATGACGGCTTAAAACCTCATTTAGCGGGACCTCGACGCCTGTACCACTTAAACGTTATGGCCCAAGAAAATTGTCGCGTAATTTGAATAACTCCAACGGAATCCTCCATTGTCCTCGGCGTTCGGAGCGACGAGACATCGAGTGTATAAATCTCCTATTGTACATGGAATCATTTGTAAAAACGAGGCATTTCTTTGTATACACACTACACTTTTCATTACGAAGTAATCTGTAAAGGTACAGACGCAATAAGATTAATAAACACATGTGTACCGAAATAATATTTGCATGATCAAAAGCTTAAAAATCACGTCTACAAAAGTAACGATCTTTGTTAGAGTTCTCTCAAAGGCAGCCTCTGTTATAAAATCATTTTGTATGAGGTGAAAATAAAGCAATTAGTATACAGTAACATCAAGCGCATTTGCTAACGAGTATTGTGGGTGATGCAACGCTTACATCAACAGTTATGAGAGGACATCAAAGACTCAGGTATGAAACTAAAACAGAACAAACAGTTTCAGAACTTAATTGAAAAGCGGGCGTTGGGTGTATTTGCTTTGGACTCTGCTATGACCATACTGTGTGTATTGCTCTTGTCCGATTTGTATCAAAGATATACGAAAGTCTTATTGGACGGAAGTTGAATGCACTACAATTTTGAAATGTAAACCTTGATTAAAGAGCGGTGCTAATTATAAACTTGCAATTACTGACATTTAACTTTTTGACTGCCTCCTTGGTACAGTGGTTGACGCGTGAGCGTAAAACCGAGGGGTACTGGGTTCGATTCCCGGTGGAGACGAAGAAAAAAAAATGTCTCGGTCTGGCAGGACACAGAAGGCTGATCACCTACTTGTCCCTAAATAAAATCGATCAGTGAAACAGATGTATAATGCATCTGCCCCTTACCCCACTAGGGGACATGGGCCTTCGCTTTTTAATTACTGACATTTAAAAAAATCCGCATACATTTTTCAATTATTACATTATATTAAAAATTGTATTAACAACCAAACCACAACATTTAGCGGTCTTTTAATTTTGTTTGAGATTTTTTAATTAAATTCGAAGAAAATATACCGCTTAATAATATAACTTTATAAATAAATGTCATCTTCTTTTACCGTAAGGAACAGAGATTTTATTACCTATGGAAATAGTGGAGAAAATAATGAAGCTTTTAATTTTTTATGCAGTTTAATAATTTAAAAATAAAGAAGACTATGATGACCCAATTATCGTGTGGCTCTGTTTATCTATGAATAAAATATCATGTGAACAGCTAACTTCACCCGCCTATCTGTAAGGCTTTGTAATAATTAACTTGTCCAACCTTTGTAATTAATTAAAGATAAACTTACTAAAGCTTCAACAACATTTGAAGGTGCAAATCAAAGTCGAAACTTGACTCGAGTTTCGTTTGAACTGATAACCAATTAAATAGAAGCGAGACATAATAAACTCAACCAACAAATACCTGAACAAAATTGGTTAATGGAGCTTATTGAAATCTGCCGTCATCCCACTAATCAATAAACATAAATGTCGAAATCAAGATCGAGACACGTAAAGTCGAGTCTTAATGCTCAAGGGGAGAGTTCAAAGGCTTTCCAATATGGCCGGATAATATAAAGCGACGTGAAGCAGCTGCCGAGTTAGACGGTGAATTACCAAGTACACGCTATGAAGCGATTATCGCTGAAGGAGTGAATAGAAGGCTGTTTTGAGGCAGGGAATATATCTTTAAGAAAGATTAACGATCAGGTACTAAGCTGGGGTCGCGCTATAATTAAAGGCAGTAGATGGAGTTTCCCAAAAGACTCCGAAGAGGGTAGGTGTCTTGCTGAGTTATGATATCCCGTTGATGGTGATTGGCAATACATAATGTAGCACGCGAAAACCCAACGTCATGTTATATTAACTGATATAAGGGAAGTAATTATTTATTTTTGCACACATAAAATGTGACTGCTTTACTCAAAAAAACAATTAGTAGCACAAATTACAATTAAAACAAATGCACTTGCAAATATTATTTAAACTGATTAAAAATTATCTTCTACAAAATTTTTATTGTAACTCTAAGTACAAATAAAACTCCGAATTACAGGTCGTTCGAACTTACTACAATCACACATTGTAATTTATAAATTTATAAAATGTGCTTAAATGTTCAATTTTATACACTACGAACACTGAATGCAAAAAATACGACACACGACCGTCATTCGAAAAATTCGTATCCATCCCCATAATATGGCAAAATTCGTCGCATGAAGTGGATTATGCGTTTCATTCCTCTTGCTTGGTTACAAGGCTTTGTGTATTAAAAGCCTCAAGATCACTTTTCTTCCCCGCTCCGTGAAGCATAACCATCTAGTCACATATTTCAGTACGGACCCCTGAGAACAAACTCTTTATTAGAATGTTAATATACGACATGGTACCTATCTGATTTGGCTGCAGTTTCCGCAATTTAGTTAGAGTATGAATCGCTTGGCTCGATGAAATGATAACTGGACTTTAGGAGCGGGTATAAAATTTTATACGGGATATTGTTCTTGAGAGCTTGAATGCTTTTGAGAAATATTGTTCAGAATATTTGTTAGGAAAAATACTTTACGTTAATAAAACTGACTTAAAGCTCAGTTTAATATTTTTTAATGAAATTTAAAATCTACATCTAAAATCTTAAACTATGATCCGATGACATAAATATTATAAACAGAATAATTTTTTTAATTTTGTTTTTATGAAAATAAATTGTGTAAGTTAAACGGCAATTTGTACTTTAAAAACACGGAATTCATTACAGAATGCGTTCATATCATTAATGACGTAGTTAATGAACATTAATCACAGAATGGGTCCGACACAAAATGATCCGCAGTTTGAGATGCGGTCGAAATAGGACGAGTCAATTAGGATATTGGACGCAGTGACAAACTACAGCCGAATTTAAGTCCATACTGTGTCCATATTGTCACTGTTTGTACGAAATAATTGTATTGCACACTCCCGGGCAAACTGTAAACGTTCCGGGAACAGAGTTAAGGGAAAGCTTTGTCCCTCGGATTGATAAAAATTTTCTGAGCTCTATTCTATTTTCGTTGAAGTGTAGTGGGAAGTAAATGTAGGTTTTGGTTTGTTTGTTTCAGTTGTTTAGCTTAGATACTTTTTGCTCTTTTGACCTTTAATATATTTGGTTAGAAATGGTTACACAAATATACGATTATTTATAAAGACTTGATCAATCAATCGATCAATCAATTTCAGATATGTATTTTTCTTTAATTTTTTATATGAATTTTATAAAACTTAAAAGTATTCACAGTTCCTTGCAGTTTCAAGCTAGAAACATAATTGAGAGTTATCAAATATTTATCATAGTTTTATTTTAATCTAATGTCAGGCTTTCAATCTCATAATATATTAAATCAATTAACAAACAATCAAAGGAAGCCCCGAAATTGAAAGAAACGTATCCTGGAGAGGCCTAATTTAATTCTCCCACAGTTTACACAAAAAACTCATCTGAATTGCCAATGCAATACGAGATTCGTTTACTCCCATTTATATGCAGTCGGAGGTTGAATATATTTAATGAAATTATTCAGTTGTTGTTGCACTCGCTCAAGGGTATGTTACAATAACAATTGCTGGAGTACCTATTAACTTTCCTTTTGGAAGCGTATGAAATTATAATATAAATATAAAACATTACTTTTCTGCGCTGCTTATTATTTATTGTAGAGAAAAAACCTTTCTGGAGTATATTTTTGCTGCATATGTTGTGAAAATGAAAATTAAATTCTGTTAAAAGTAAAAACACGTTAATAGCATAATTTTAGGCGTAGATACTTGATGTTAAATTTTATGAGAACTATAGTAGGATTTTTGACCTCCTTTGTACAGTAATTATCGCGTTAAGGTAAAAAGCGAGAGGTCTTAGTTTTAACCCCTTTAAAATATGAATAAAAGAAAGTCTTGCTCTAGTAGGGCACAAAAGCCTTGTCACCTACTTGTCTACAATTAAATTTCTCTTATAAATAGAGAAAAAAACGTATTGTTTTTAAATTTACACATATCATAGAGCAGTAGCATTTGTAGACTATTTAGATATAAAATGTACATATTCCTTGTATTCTAATTTGCGATAAAAAGACACAAGATGTTAAATTGTACTGTTTAATTCTGCAATTATAAGTGAATATTTTAATAACAGTGCACATATTAATAATGACCTCTTTCATGCATGTTTATGTATTTAAATTTCAAAATTAATTTAAGCGCATATAATTTAAACTTCAATCGTTTTCTCGGTACGTTGTTATCGGTCAATTAATAAAATTTAAACTATTTTGCCGCTGGACAGATTATACGATACCTACATCGAAGCTTGGTCTATGGATGAAATAAATTAATACAAGTATTATTCGAAAATACTAAAAAATATTAATTTTCAAAGAACACTAGTGACTGTGCAAATGGTATATGAAACTGTATTGTTATAATTAAGAAAACAGACAACAAAACAAACAGAACTACATAATTCAACTATTAATAGTCTTATTTGACTCTCATTTTATAAAGTAGTCATATCATTAGTTCTAGAAGTAGTTTCTAGACTCTTAAACTATGACAAGAAATATACTCAATCGTTTATACAACGTTTCATACAAAATAGTTACAAGAACAATTATTCCATAAAGCTATCCTGTGTCGTTAAGACTAATTTAAACAACAGACGTTATGTTAGCTAGTAGTTATTATTCTGTGGTCATGTTCAGTTCTGAATATTGTTGAATAGTGAATTTATTACAGAACTAAAGTGAAGGTAAATGAAATGCAAACCCGAATTAGTCAGCCAATAAGCAGTCAAGCTATGCTTAAAATAAGCTTAAAGTTTCAAAATTAAAAGCATTTTGTATTCTGAAAATCGTGAAAAATATTAGAATATTTCCCACAGACATATTTCCCAAAAAGAAAACTCGTTTTTTAAACAAAAACAATATTCAAAGTGCTAACAGCGTAACACCGCATGATTTATGTCCCGATAATATTTTATTAGGCCGATAAAACATCCGAACCAAAGAAGAAAAGCTCCTGCGTCGTGAAGCTTAGTGAATTTTAATAATTGCCTTCTTTATTTTATCATTTTTATGAGTTTTAAATTTATATCGCAAAAAATACAGTCAAAATACAACTTTTGGGGGTGACTTTACTTTGAATTGGAAGACATTTTCTTCTATATTAGTCGTTTATTTTTTAATTACTTACATTTGAATTGTTTGCATTTGTGCATCGATTAAATAATAATATAAAAAATAAAACAAGAAAAAAAAATAGTTTTGATTAGCCCACGTGCCTCATAGGAGTATAATATAAAATCCACCACGCTGGCCAAGTGCGGTTTGGCAGCTGATGTCACATGTCGTTGAACTTTTGATTCTTGGGCATGATGGTGTCCTCACGATGTTTTCCTTCACCAAATAGACTGGGTTAATGAATTGTTTAATTGAAAATTAGTTTAATTATTGCTCCTGTTGCAATAGTCTGGAACCCGTGGCTTTTTATTGTACTTACGTTTGCACTGACTTGATTTTTAAACACAATATTGGAAGGTAAAAATAGTATTTAAAAAGCCTGCTTCGTATGAAAAGGTCAATAAACAAGTGAAACAAGCCCTAATGCGATGGAAACTTATTATTATCATAAATAATGCAAAGAGTAATGTTTTGGTTTTTAAAATACCAAAGGATGTTTAGTTTAGTGCCAAAATATTGTTCTGCAACCTCCATAAGGAACGTCTGGCACTGTGGCCGCCTTGACGACGCCAGCGGCATTTCTTACTCCTTAATATGACTGCGTAAAATGCTGCTTTTCTTTATGAAAATATTAAAAAAATATTCAGTAACAATCTGTAAATTCAACGCTTTCATATCTATGATATTTCGAAAAGTTATTAAATATTGTTGCTTTGTAAATTTGTTTAATAATTTATTTTAATTTCTTAACTCATCTGATCCATACTAATATTATAAATTCGAAAGTAACTCTGTCTGTCTGTCTGTTACTCAATCACGCCTAAACTACTGAACCAATTTTCATGAAATTTTGGTATGGAGATATTTTGATACCCGAGAAAGGACATAGGCTACTTTTTATCCCGGGAAAATGACGCAATCCCGGAAATCCCACGGGAACGGGAACTATGCGGGTTTTTGTTTGACTGCGCGGGCGAAGCCGCCGGCGGAAACCTAGTAATTAATAATCCTCATTGATTTCATTTTCGCATTTCTCATGTGAAATAATCCTTTTCGTTTTCATGCAATATTATCATAATAATTGTTAATGTTCTGCTATTGAAGCTGCAGACTAGTGTATGACCAGCAGCCAACTAGTTAAAAAGCTAAGCTTTTAAGCCACGGATCCGCTTTCCGTATTCTCTATGAATATCTTGAACGAAAGTTATTCATAGATAAAATATCGATAGTATTTCTAAGAAAAGTTTGCACTAATTAGCAACGACGAATAAAGAATCCAATATTCGTGTACAAAAATAAACGTTTCAGCACCATTTTAGCGCTCCTATTTTACCATGAAGTAATTGCCAAATTTATGGCAGCCTACACTAACGCAATTGCGATGGGGACGGTGTGTATCACTTCAAATTAGATTGCAATGAAAACGCAAAATGTCGCAAAGAAAAGTGACCCTTATTTATTATAAGAAGTGTACGTTAATTATGACTGTTGGAAAAACAAGGCTGAGAATTAAATGGATAAACTTTGTAATTGCCTTAAGTAGTTTTGCGGCCGAGTGCTCTAGTGTTTCCTTTATCTTGATGAAGACAACGGAGTTTACTTCTTTTATTTTATATGTAGACAAGAAAGTAGAATGTTTTTGTTGAAAATAATATTTCATTTGCTTAATTTGTAAAACTTAATCTTTGGATAAAAATAAAATGTTTACTTAGTTGATTTAATTGATTTATTTCTCTGCAAACAATATTTTTTTAAAATCTATATTACTAAATAACTGCAAAATAATCGGAGTAAAACTTGCGACGAAGTTTTAAAGTAAAGGAATGCTTCAAATTCGTCTAAACACCATTTGAAACTTCTCGAAAACATGCTTTTGGTTTGAACTCAAGTTCTCAATAGCTTGAAGCGTTGCGTTTTCTATTAAATTTTATAGATTGACCATTCATGATGACGAAAAATAATATTCTATGTATAAACATAATTTGCAAATCCAATTATTAATAACTTTTATCCATTCTGTTTGTTTGTTTATTATTAGGGTATAGTTTAACAATCCATAGAACTATTAACTACCTAGGGAGTAGGTAGTTAATAGTTCTATCTATATTAGAAATTAGTAGAAGATAGAAATAGGGTGATTTAGAAATTTTATAAAATAAAATATTAAATTTCGGGAAGACCATAAACAAAAAAGAAGAAAATATTAAATTGCTTAATCACGCTTTTTACATTGTAAAGAACTGAAGTAATTTCGGTACATATTTAAAATCATAAATGAGAAAAAGATCGTTGTGTTGTTTTTATTATTATCTATAAAATATGGTCTAACACAGAAAAAAATGGTGTAACATACCAAAACAATTCCCTTACAAAATTCGATACACTGAACTCTAACAAGAAAACAAGGTAAACATCTAGCGTAACCTTACATTACCTGAATGTGCCTTTAAATTGTCTGCACTTGTAACAAATGTGCTAGAATTTTAAAAACAAACGCTGAGTCTGCGTTGAGGCAATAACTCCGCTAATTGCAGCTATTCTAACTAACCAGCACCAGCAGTCTTGGATTGCGAAATATTTTTCTCTTTCAACTATATTTTCGTTCGGAGCTATAGTTGCACTTTTCCGAGTGCTAGAGCTTAACATATTAACAATTAATTAGCAAGACTATTAATTTGAAGTTTCATTTTCATTCTACTACATTTTGCATAAATATAATTTACTGCTTAATAAATTAGAATTGTACAGAGGATAAGGTAACAAACGAGACTACCAAACATTTATAACAGTCTAATAATACATTAGATATTATATTTATGATACCACACATAAAGCCGGTATTACAGTTGACATTTGGCATTTTAACAACCAATCAACTCAGAGTGCTGATGAAATCGGATCGAGTTTTAGGGTAAAATAAAATAAAGTCATCGTACCCCATCAATCATTGGTGCCTCTTCCCGTGACAAAGTGGTACCACTGACATAGGAAGAAATAATTGATTTTTAGACTCAATGACCCAATTTATTTAGGCGATTTGATGTTATGTGACGTTGATTGATTTATTGAAAAATTCTAATGAATTTTCGTGATCACGAGGATTTGTTGAATCATAATCGAATATTGCGCATGTCGATTAGGTATTGTTTTTAATTTTTTAATGAATGCTGTATACATGTTGTTAATAAATCATCTTCATTTCCCAGTTGTAGCGCATTATTATACCATATCATTCCGATATTTTTTTGATGAGTAACTAAAGTATTTTTCTCTATTGCGAAGAATAAGAATAGCTCGCTCATCCTACTGATCTGTCATACAAAAGACGCCAAATTATTACACGTGAAAAGGCTTATCAGAAATGTAAATGCTCAAGATTTCTAAGTGAAC
Organism: Colias behrii; assembly: GCA_029959065.1. NCBI lineage: Eukaryota > Metazoa > Arthropoda > Insecta > Lepidoptera > Pieridae > Colias > Colias behrii. The sequence continues at coordinate 4,615,489 of JARWMC010000005.1, read as the reverse complement.
TCGAACATATAAAGCTTATTTCTTTTGCAAATACACACTTGTTTAGAAGTGCTTTACGCTCCATGCTTACGTCGGGGATTAGCCGTTTCGCGTTTAATTATTAACCCGGTGACGAGTGCATTGCAAAAGACTATCGATTTAATATAAATAGACTAGACACTGAGAAATATTCATGATCTTGTGCGAATGTGTGCTTACCAGTATTTACGATACAGCGCAAAGGGATCTCACTTGACAGTTTGTAGTTGTACGAGTACTGTCTCCAAGCGATAGTGTATAAATAGTACACTGTACAATCGTTGTATAAATAACTAGGTGTGCCCCGGGGTTTTACCCGCATTGATAGGCTCCTGTTGGTCTTAGCGTGATATTATATTATAGATGTGTTGATATATGTTTTTTTCCTCGATAAATACGTTAACAGGTTATCTAAAACTGAAAGATTTTTTATCAAAAGGACGTGGAATTCCTGAAATGGGCGGGTTCAAGCAAATTATAAATATGTATATTTCGACTTGGATGTACTTAAAATTATAGTTACTAGACTTACTAAATTACTAAATAGATATATATAAGTAGTATTACAGTGACACATCTGATAAAATATGTATTACTCTTTGACACCATGTTATAGATGAGAATGTACAAAGTTTATTTGACGTTTACCGAAGTGCTCTTATGCGGTCGCCACGCGGAATAGAAGGTTTACGCACAAACGCTTCTGCTCTCCAGCTGGTAATTATTAATTTTGTATTTTTAATTATTTTACAGTATGAATATTGTGTATAATTTGGTTGTTAATATTATGTAATTACTAGAAATTATTAATATGCGTAAATCCAATATTCTTAATATCAATAAAGTGAATAATTTCTTATTCTAATTAATTTTCTATTTGGGATAATGTAATGATAATATTAAGGAAACGGTAGAAATAATAATTCACCTTTTATTTATTTAAATACATTCTGAGCCAATAATTTAGTGTAAGGAATACAAAAACTCGCTTATTTTGTTAACCCCAACTTCAACCCTTCGAGAATAACCCCATTACAAATTTTACATTACCGTACTCGAGGAAATACCACTTACAGTAGTTACTTTCAGTTATTCCACAAAACCTAATCCTAAGTTTTCATACGGGAATATCCACAGTACCTAGTACCAAAACAAGAATTCTGATTCGTATTGGCAGAACGTCACGCGATTCTAAAACTAGAATGTTCTATCGAAGGTGGCGTATGAGAAAATATCTCTTCGGAATAGCCTATTCCTCATGCGAGCGAGTGACGGGTGTTTTGTGAAAAATGGCGGCAGAAATAGCACGCTAATGCCGCCAAGACACGGCAATTTTGACCGACTTTTATTCTTAAAAGATTGCCTTTGTCTGCCACTTATGTAATCCTTTGAGACTTATACTAAAATGTTTTCCGTTCATATTTTTATGACAAATCCATTTCAATTTCTGTGAGATATTTTGATTTTTGAACGGAATAACAAATTTCTTAGAAAAATCCCTCGTGTAACATTTCTATTTTAATTTACTTTGACCTTAAGTTTACTTTTATGGAATATTTAATCATTTACTAAAAAAATATACTAAGGTTCGTTATAAAAGTTGGCATTTTCAAAGACTCACAGTCTTTGAAAATGCCAACTTTTAACGGTAGGTAACCCTTTTTAAGTCTCCATAAATCCACAAAAAATAGATAGGCACTTAAATAAGAATTCATCCTAAACTGGTCAACATATTATGTTTATCTTTATTAAGCCGCATATATTAATATTCAGAATATACTTATGAGGCCTTTTTTTTCAATCCATGGTGAAAATGGTGAAAACTTAGCCGTCCAATCGTCCAACAAAGTATTAAAACATATTTTTGAATTGACGGTATTCAACGAAACAGTTTTCACCATGGATTGAAGAATCAGCCCCTAGATATCGATAACTAAAATACATATATTTCAATATTACTACAGCTTCTGGCTGTACACTAAAATGTTTATCCCGAAATCCAAAAACACAAGATTATTCAGTTCGCGTGCAATCCAGACCCGACTTACAATCGAACAATACTCATAAAATACCGGTAAAATGCTACAACAGTACCGACATCGCTGACACGTTTTTACGATTTATAGCAATCCTTTTAACCGCAATATTTAAAAAATATAAGGATAGACGCGGCCGAGTGAAATATTATGTTGGGTATCTCTGTCGAAATTGTGATTGGGGTTTAGGGACGATAAATCCAGTTTATTGCCCAATTTTTGTTGGATAAACAGTGGAATTTGGTTTTATTACAATTTTTGGAGGAAGGCTGTTATCGGAGCGAGTAACGGTCATGAGTGGAAAATTTATAAGGGAAGATGAAGACATAGAAAATGCCCTTCCTTTAATCTACCTAGTATATAAGTAATGCTTATAGATACTATAATATATTCTAGCCCATATTTCTATCGAAAACAGTGTGATAAATTGGATGGTTTTTGAATAAACGTGGGTAGTTCCTTCCTCCTATTTTCAAATTTTGGCAGCACTATTTAATGATATGATTATCCACATTATAATATCAAATAATTCTTTATTGTATGACATAATTTTAAGCATGTTAAAGCTTAACTTAAAAATTTCAACAGAAAAAGTAAAAAAAGAATGTAAACGTTTAAACACTCATTGCATCCGCACTTAAAGGTGCTAGTAGTAGGAAAAGAACAGTCGGATAAACACCAAAAACGTTTTGAATATTCATTAACTAAACAACGTTGGCGAGACTATCTACAGCCTATCTTTATGGCTAGGGTGCATCTAAATGTGCTTGCAAAACAGAGGTCAGTGTATAATAAGCAACAGCTATTTTCTTATAAACACAGAGCATCTCTATTTCGTTTTGTTGTTGCAAGCTAGAATATATTCGTCTCAGTTTTACATTGTAAAATTGTACTGTATTTATACGAAAACGCATTTCATGAATAGGTTCTTATTTCTATAATAAAAGGAGTAAACAGTAAACACGGCCATAGAGTGTCTACGTCTAGTCTTAATTTTTTCACCTTTTGTTGGTGTTTTGTCAGTCACAGCGAAAATATAGATGATTGTTCAAAGTTTTACATTATTGTGTTTTAATCATTAATTCTTGTCGATCTAAACTTAAAAATTAAAATAGTTAAGACGAAGGACTCCATCTATTGACAGTACTCGGTAGACAACCTGCTTGACGCAAGGAAACTTTGCCTTCAATAACTGTCCGTAGTGAGATACGTCCAAACGTTGCAATATTAAAAGACTTCGAAACTAATTACTTACCGGGCCATATTCAGAGATAAAACGGTGTGTTTGTGCAGTTTTCAAACACTCTAGACAAGAGTTAGACGCCTGTGTTTATTCAAGGTGTAAGTTTAGTTCGAGTACCGTCGTAATAGAGAAGTTTGTTTTCGAGTTTACTTGGTTTAATATTGAAGCGTGGATCCAGTGGCTTCAATCCTCGTGTGTACTTTGCCTGTCAGCGTAATGTGCATCAGAAGTGAGGTAGAATTTTTATTCCTTGCACGGAAATTTTACGGCGAAGTAAGCTTCGTCTTTACGGTCAGTTAGATTTCTTTTCTCGGGGTGAATACTCTTTGGTATTTTAGACGGTGTGTGTAATTTATTTATATAAGCTTGTGAATGTTTCCTGTTAGGTTTTTCGTGGGTGTTTTATTCTTTACCTTTGTCAGCTATTAATCTTAAGAACGTTTCTTTCGTATTCTTTGTAGTAGTTAAAATAAATATGTCGCTTTGAGTTTGAAATAACTGTAAAGGTACCTTCTAAAGAAGCGTACTCTGATAGCTGTAAAGGCACCTTCTAAAGAATTGTGCTCCATCTTAGCCCTTTTTATCTTACCAGCAGGCGAGATCGTGGTCAAGAGCTTCCCTATTGACATAAAAAGTATTCCTTTTGCTTGAAATAGCTGTCAAATTAACCAAATATTTCTTAATAATTACTGTACATTTATGAATGAGGAACATAACTTTTCAAATCATAAATGAATCATTGTTTTATTTTGTTATTAACAGTTTTTTTTATAAAAGTGAAAATGTCTGTGAAATTCTGGATTTTCATCCGACAATTTTAACTGATTGATCTAGGTGCAGTACATGAATACTGCGTGCGTCCATCCACAAAGCTGCGGCGGAACATCAGGATTACAAACAATACAATATAGTAGTACGTCTATCCGAACAGTGTTTTATTGTAAAAGAATATTATACCTCAAATCTACATGCATAGTATTTATTACGTACCAGTGTAATTAGGCAGCCTATTTTTAATTTTATAAGACGTGGTTTAATATAAATATAAATGTGTCATAAAATAAAATCCCAGCTAATCTTCATGTTTAACATTTGATATTGAAGTATCATATTCATATCTCGTTCCATTTTTGTGAAAAGAAAAATACATGTGCACATGCAGGCAGCTGGAAATGCCGCATTCTCTCCATCCGCTCTTGTTCAAGATCCATTCAAGAGGAACCAAATGAAACTAGGTTTTAAACAATAGTCGTACAACTAAAGTAAATGAAAATGTCCACCATTCTGCACTCGTCATTGTCACCAGGAGCTCGACTTTCATCAATAACACACATGAAGGCATCATATTTTACGTTCCCCGCAACATCAACAGTTTAAACAAAAAAACTTTCACTCGGATAACTTTTCATATTTTTCAACATGGACACAAATAGGTCACAGCTCGGGAGCGGGCCATTGTTGCAATATCCCCAACAATGGGTAAATGGGAGCAGTTGTCAGCCAATGGCTTTGTCCAATATCTACTCGATGCATAGATCTATGGCTTCCCGCATTCAGATATCGGTGAAAAGAAAATACTAGAAACATATTGTGCAAGATCGAGTTTCATATTCATACGTTGCATTATCGAGCACTGCGTGTCTTTATTGGAGGTTCTAGTACGGCCTCGCACGATGTGATACAATCATACAAAGCGTGTCATAGGTAAATATAACGCAGTATTGTAATGTACCTACCTACATTACCTTTAGTATTACCTTTGTACAGATTAATTAGACGGTACAATAAAATAAATTTTTGGAGATTAAATGCGGATCCTGGAATTCATGCTCGTTATTAATCATAAATTCATTGGCAATTTAAGGTGGCATGCAGCAATAAATATTTACCTTACATTACCTACATAATAAATAATTTAAAAAGCTTTTCCTTTAGTTAGTTAGTGTAGTTATAATCAAATCAACTTGCAACGTGATAACAAAAAAATCTACGATTTTATAACCATATATCCATATAGAAAGTAACCCACACGCTAGTTACGGCCCTGCCTTCATACGAAACTGCTGAATACGCCGTTCGCACGGGAATAGAATGTTAGTCCGATTTCCCTGAGTTAGCATCCAAGCTTACGTCTTTATAATTATTAAAATGTATAAATTCATTCTTTAACTCCGGTCTGCATCGTGCAGACATGGGTGTAAAAGTCTCAATTTAGTTATTAAATTTAGTTCTAAGTAAATATCTGAGTTTTCTTTTGGGGCCTCCGGTTGCGGGAAATGTAATTGGCGCAGTCGGTAGGATCCTCAAAAAACGTGGCATAGATAGTAACCTTGCTATCGCTACGGAGCTGAGGATCCAGAATCTACGGTTTCTGCGGCCTGGAGGCTAAATCAAACATCGATCCCGAAAAGTAACCAGATTAATTGGTAAGTACATAGAATAGTTCTGTGTTGCTTCCTTTTACTAGTTTATACCTATTTTTAGTCCTAATTTCCTTTCCATGATTTTCCATGCGTGAAAGTCAAATTCCCGAGAGCACTACATGGAGTTAGGCTGCTCGTAGACTAGTTTTAGATAATATGTAGTAGAGATTTACTTTAAAATTAATTATATTATTAACTAGATTAGACACTTATTAACTAGATTATAAAGTTATATAAGTACTGCTGAAGGTAGTAAATAGCCTAATTTCTTAATCAATGATAAATTAAATAAAATAACATACCCAAAATTGAGTAGGTAGGCATTCAAAATTCATTTATAAATAATTTCAGGATCAAAAAGACAAAACCACTCTATATAATAATTTGGCATTTGCGACACAATAATAATTCTACAAGCTTTTATTTGCGGTTTATAGGAGGCCTTAGGTTCAAGAATTATTATATGCGGCCGATTTCAATTGAAAAAGCGTTAAAAAATTGTGAAATATAAATTTTTCATTTCATTTCATTTAATCTTACGAAGAATAAATGCATCTTATTTACAGAATAAAAATAATTTTAATAATTAATAAAAATGATAGAGGAGCATTTAAGTAATTCGAAACCCGTTAGAGGTTTACCTTTAACACAAAATTATTTGAAAATGCGTGAAATGAATATGCACGAATTATATCCAACTGAGTACGACCCTGACTTTTATTCCGAGAATTATTCGTATTACAATTATATAATAGTGAATCGCCTTATCGGTATACATATGATCCGGACTTTACACACTATGCTTTTTATAGCTTTACTGACTGTGAAGATTAAGATCGATCATCATAGTTATAAATTACCGGTATTAATTTGGATTACAAGATTCTATAAAATATGACAATTTCATTAAAGCTTTTCAAAAAAAATCTGCATTCAGTTTTTATCATCAACTATTGTAGTTAATGATATAAAACAGCCATATTCTATTCTTTCTCAGATAGTGGAAAATCAAAAGAAAATTAATTTCACATTAAATCAATTCTAAAAAAAATTAAATGACAATAATCTTAATAAATACGTTAAGTTAGCTAATCATCATTCTATGTTAGTTATGGAAACAGTTAGGAAGATGATTAAGAAATTAGGTAGGTAAAATTTATGTTAAGAATCAAATATAAGATAGGGAATATTATGATTTACTTAAGACTGGATGCTAATTTTCGAATAAGCATATTGAAGTAATTTTTAAATTTCCATTAGTTTCTACTAGTATATTCTTGATTTATTTAATTTTGTTCTTTTTCCAAATAAGAAGAGGCAGGCCCTCATCCCTTCCTATCCCTATATAGCAACTAACAGTAACTCATTCTTGTACATAGAGGCTGAATGACCGAAGTATAATATCTGGTATCTCTGTGAATCGAAAAACAATCAAATTCAGACGAAGCCGGACTGTATTCAGGACTTCATTCAGATTCAGAATCAAACCTTAAATAATTCCTGCGAGACGACAGTTATTTCACTCTCAAAAGAAACGACGCAAGAATTAGATGAACGACATTATATACTATCTTTACCACGCTCATCTAAAACCTCACTATAAATGCAACAAGAGGACTTCGTGATACTCCAAGGTACATTCTTATTAACTATACCTACTGGATGTATGTTCGAGTCGGAGAATTTCAAGATCTATAATGTAAATGACAAAATTAAGGAACAGGCACTGAAGATAAGCGGTACAGATATCAAGGACATTAGAAATAAATATACAAGATACGCAATTCTCAACTCAGTTAATTTGAAAGATTTGCACAAAATCCAATAGCAAGTTTTAATGCAAACCCCTATCGCTATAGAAAAGGATCCTATAATATATCAAACCACTATCCCTATATACATAATTCTGGTTGGTGCAGTCTTAATTTTGGCCATTTGATACATGATGTGACGCAGATCGACACATACTTTATAAAGGACCACAGATGAGCTGATGAGCCCCAGCAACATTTTTTCACAAAATTCAAAAATGGTCGCTGAACTTCGGCGGGAGGAGTTACGGCCCTGCCTTCATACGAAACTGCTGAATACGCCGTTCGCACGGGAATAGAATGTTAGTCCGATTTCCCTGAGTTAGCATCCAAGCTTACGTCTTTATAATTATTAAAATGTATAAATTCATTCTTTAACTCCGGTCTGCATCGTGCAGACATGGGTGTAAAAGTCTCAATTTAGTTATTAAATTTAGTTCTAAGTAAATATCTGAGTTTTCTTTTGGGGCCTCCGGTTGCGGGAAATGTAATTCGCTTGATACATCCGCTTTACTGTAAACATGGCTGAAAAATGAATTATGTACTACAATAGGTACCTACCTCCGAAAAAGATCGACTGGAACATTCAAGTGATGGTGGTTCAGATAGGCTATAGAGTGGTTCTACCAAACAATGGACTAAGCATTTTTTTATTCTATTCTATTGTATTGTTCTACAACATGTTTCTACTTTCTACAATACAAAAAAGAGCGTGTGTGCCGAGCACACGTGTCAGAAGTGAAACTTCTTTGGCAAGATTCAAAGATACCAAAATCGTCGCCTTACTCCGTGAAGTGACGGTATTGCCATGACGCGATCTTCAAATTCTAAAACACAGCTCAAAATAATATTTTAGAAAGCAAAGACGCTATAAAACTTCTAGGCTACAATTACTTCCTAGTGTTTAAAGTCTTTTAAATAACATCTCGTATCCTAGTCCTCCTAGTCCTTTAAAAAAATAGCAAAAACTCGCATTGAACTCACCTCTAAAGATGGTGGTTATTTCTTTCCATGAGGCAAACCACCACCTTTTTTGCCAGCTCTTACCTTAAATTCTTATCTTTGATTTATAAGAACGTAATACTGAAGTCTTTTAATTTCATAGAAAATTAAGTACCTGAGTAAGTAAGTAAGAATAAAAAGCAATATTAAAATTACGGGAACCATTAAATAAATATATAATTTCACATTATTATACTGGAATAGGTATTTAATTAGCCGATGATGTTTAATCGAAACTGTTTCAGTTGTTATTTATATTATAAATATTATTAATGTAAAGTTATTATTATCGCTTATTACCACTTCTATCATGTTAATAAACCCAATAACATTTACAACAATTATAACAATAAAGTTACCAAAATGTTGTCGTTATCAAATATTTAAACTTAAATGTATGCACAATAACAAACATTCTATAAACTCTTCAATACTCATCATCATAGTTTTTTATCATCAAAGAAATCCTTCATCCTTCAACAAGATGAAAACTTATACGTACTTATTTGATATTTCTATTTCACAAACACGCAAAGATCTACAACAAAACATGAATAAAACAACATATCGTAAAACAATATTGAATTGTATATTAATTTAGAACGAAAACATTCATTTCTGTTATCGAAAGCATACAGGCGCGCTCGAACCAAAGCTGAATTTAATCTCGAGAAGAACACAGTAAATACACTGTGTCGAAATTCGCGCATTATTTAATAAATAAATACGTCTTCGTTACATAATGTTAGTCAATATTGGATTGGTGAAGCTTTACTCTTGTTGATTAGGTGGCATTGAATTCACGTGTTCTAATTCATAAATCGTATTAGCTTATTTAAATATTAAACTTGCTAAGTTTATACCAACAGTTTATTATATTAAAGTTATAATATAATATTATTGTTAATTTAAACAAATCAAAATGGTTACATTAACCTTTAACCCGTGCCTATAACGCTTTGGCAGAATTTTCCCGCTTCAAATAATTTCCTTGTTTGCTTTTGCAATGTCTTAACAATACGTATATATTTTAATCTACAAGTAATATTTTTCTATCTACATTGTTCAATCGACATTATCCATACAATCACCAATAAAGCGTACTATCTTCATAAATCACTAAATCAAATAACCATAAACATCGCGCCAATAAAAACGACACTTTAGCAAAACGAAAATATCCACAATAATTCGCGAAATGGCAGTATCATCAAATAATACGAAAGGAAATACGAAGACAGTCTACGCAAATAAATGAAAATTTATCCGAGCAAACAACGGGAACGGAATCTTGTTCTCTTAACAAAGTAAATATCTTAACGCGGTTGCCTTAGTGGCTCCCAGTTTAGTGTTATTTCAATTGTAATACGATGCTCCGCTTTACTTTTGTTTCCGAATCAGAAATTAATTTTATTGTATTGTGTTGCGAGAAAGTGAAACTTTATATTGTGTAAGATGGATAAAAACTTGATACATATGCCTGGTTATTTTTTGTGAAGATCAAATAAAAGATGTAAGTATTCACGAATAATTATTAGTGACAACATTTCTAGTTGTTCTAAAGTAATTTTTTATAAAATTCTAATTTAGGTTATTAAACAACTAGGTAAGTAGATAATTTTATGCATATCAAATAGCTACAAGTGACATGACATAATGTAGGTAAAAATTTTTTTCAACAAAAGAATTTTTCATAACTATCAGCTTCAAGAACTTAAATTACAAATTATGTTATTTCATGTACTTACAATTTAAGAAATGGTTATAAACACAGCTAAGCGGCAATAATGATTGCAGTAATAATCATGAAAATAAGCCTTAAATTATATCTAGTAAAAAGTCGCTGTCGTTTTAATGAAAAATATAAAGCATAGCAATTTATCATGTTGAAGTAGCTTTATATTGTAGATTTATTCATCCCCAGATAGCGGAGGGCGGAGATCATATAGCTCCAGTTACATTTTCAGATTACAGAATATGGAAGACATCGTCAGGTCGTGGTTTTGTTTGAGTAATAGCCTTTTGCCTTCACTTTAGTTTAAAAAAAATATTTTGAAGCGAACTTATCATATGCTTTGTAACGGGTAACCGGCTTCGTTCGTAATCTACACTAATGCATCTATTGTAGAATTTCTTCTGTTTATGATTTTATAATTATTTATTTGTCTTGAAACATTAATAAACAACTTTATAAAATAAAATATAAAATAATTTTAATCAGCTCTACAATTATCTCCTTCCATAGAACTGTTTAATGTCTGTTTACCTTTTTAACAATGCTCCCAACTTTCTTTCATTAATGATTAACGAGATGTCTGCTAATACAAATGGTGCTACGTTTTGAATCTTAAACAATCTTAAACGAATATTCGATAAGCCCGAGGTGCGCAGATTTCTTAAGGCAATTTCACGCCACGTCGTCGTAGGCCTCTAGTGTAATTCGTCCAAGCAAATACAGGCTGGGACGTTGATATTTTGTGTCTACGTTATTAACATAACAGATGATGTCATTTTCTTGAAAGTCTCGACGCTTTTCTTGGAGGTGTATCTCAAATTTTTAGGTCCATTACTGCTGTTCTTCATTACTTGGTTTACTATACATATTAATAAATTGAAAATAATTATGAATGCAATAACACCATTGAAAAAGATAACATAATTGTCTATTATTAAGCTAAGTGATTAAAAGGTGAAAATTTCATCGTAACAACGTAAATTATGTGATATACATACCAGGCTATGAGCATGCGAACAAATTGATTATCTAAATAAGAAACTAGTACTATAAAGTCTATCTATACTACCGGCTAGCCCCTAAGTATTATCAAGTTGCAATAATTAAACCACTGATATATACCCGTCAGACAAACAAAACATATTGCTGTGAAATTTCAACCATTACCTCTCAATTAGTTTAGTTAAGTGGAGTATACTCCGTCGGAGGCACCGTGCATAAATTAGTCTTGTTAAGTGCAGTACAGGAATTTAATCCTCATATTTCGTCTGCCCTGGGGTTCGGTCTTTCTAAAATGCAATAAGCACTAAACAAAGCAATTTACCCTTAATAGCGTAGGAGCTAAAATTTATTATCGCGAATTATGTCTTTGCAATTTTACGTAGCATCAGGTAGGTATACAAGAGAAAGGTCACGTATCAATAATTGTGTTCATATTACCTTAACTATGAATTTTTATACATCTATACTATTAATATTATAAAGCTGAAGACTTTGTTTGTTTGAACGCGCTAATCTCAGGAACCACAGGCTCGATTTTAAAAATATTTTCACTATTAGTTAATCCATTTATAGAGGAAAGCTATAGGCTATATAGTTATATAGCTATATCATCACGCTAAGACCAACAGGAACGGAGCAATGCGTGTAAAACCGCGGAACACAGCTAGTTATGAATGAATCTTATCGGTTCTTTAATTAGTTACATGAAATATATAAATATTAAGAAAGTATCAAATGTTTAAAGCTTTCAATGTAGAGTAATCGTATATAATGTACATATTTACTATATTTAGTCTGAATGAACAAAAAAAACAAATAAATAATTTATAAAATCAAGTTATGTCTCACTCTATCATCATTCTCTCTATTAAATAACTATGCTATTAAAAGTTTCGCGAACCATAATTCAAAAGACATAGCAAGACCTGTATTTAAAGGAAGAAAATTAACTTCGAACATAGATTGTGTCCAATATGGAGAAGGCATAAAAGTGGCAACATTTTTCTATGGATGAAACAATTTAATAGTGGTTGAGTAATTGCTTCCAAAAGGAAAAGTTTAGCCCGCGAAAATTTGCGCAATTGAAACTACCGCTTTTGAAAATAGAATGAATGGACATGTCGGAAATCGAGACGTTCGAGATCACAATAATATGCTTTTTATTTTTTAATTTTCTGAATGAACCTCCTCCATTCCACATCATAGACAATTGCAACTTTTTAACAGAAAAGCAGGAGAGGTTGAAGCCTCTTTGTATTGTGCTAGTTGTAATTTCCTCGCAGACGAGCTCGACGACAATCCCGACTTATCTTTGTTCCTTGACTACACTTTCCCCTGGGCTGCTTTATTACAAACTTTGTGTCTTCAACTGTGTAGCCCTTTTGCATTGTGCATAAGGCTCTTTTTGCGACGTTGGGACCATTCATTCTTTTGTTAGGACATAGGTTGATTTATGGCGCAACTTCGCAACTTCTGTAGTCGCTTTCATTTCACACAACACTACGGACAAGGCTGGTTTATTTGTTTTATTTCATTGTACAGTTGAATTTATAAGATGACAAATTAAATTCGTCGCTTAAACTTTGAATATTATTGTAAAGTGTGATCTAATAAAATATTATATGGAAAACCTTTAGCATAATATTCACTTAACCAGAAATAGCAAATCAGTATCTAAAGATAGGGCATAGCAACTATGTAGTAGGCTTAAAACAAAAAAATAACATACAAAAGGTCTACATTAACATAATTCTTGCATAATTAAGACCATAAAGCGCAAAGTGCGAAAGGAAAATAAAAAATGAATATTACTAAAGCAACAATGAGCAATCTAAATAGCCTGGTTTTAATGAGACTAACGTTAATTCTTGCTGGACATGTGGTTCTAATGCCTTTTATAAATGGCAGTCTAGCCCCCGCCGAGAGAGACATATAAATTTAAGCAAATGTTTACTCTGACGCCGAAATCTTTCTACATAGATTATATAAATAAGGTTGCTTTTCTCGATATTATTTATTTTCACTCCTTTCTTTGCCTAATACCTATACAATTTTACACTTAAATATAAATTGAAGTCATTTCTACAATTTCCTTTAATATTCGAATGTAACGTTGTTAGATAATAAAATCAAAGCTCATGTTATAATAGACTGATCATTATTTATACAAGAAAGGTTGGTCTAGATTTTCGTATGCTATTCTGTTTCAGTTCCCATATCACAAACTTTTTTTATCTCGAGACCCAAAGAAGTTGTTTGAAAAATGCAGGAATACTTTTAATAATAAGATAAGATGTGTGTTAAAAAAAGTTAAGTTTTGCTTCTGGTTTTATAGCATTTGAATTCAATAAAACTAAAAATGAAAAATAAACATTCATTCATATTAATTTATATATTTGACTATTTTACTCCTGACAACACTGACATCTCTGCTTGACGGAAGACCGGTAGTGAACGAATTATCTTTTTTTTCAAAGATTTGTTTCCCATAGAATCAGAAGTCAATATTTTACAAATAATTATTAAAAATAAACATAATGAATTTTAAATATATTATGATTTCTGTAACAGTTAGGCCCAGTTTCGTTTCATAATAACTCGATTCGCCACCGACAATCACACACACCTGACTGAGCTGAAAGAAAAATCCGATAAAATTCTGATGATTTACGGCTGCCTGAAACGTCTGTTTTGTTTTAAAACTACTTAAACTGGAACGTCACGTGCCAAGAGTGCCAATAAATTTTGAACATCCCCCCATTACAAAGCTAATGGGCTGTATCTCCAAAGCTAGGGAATAAAAGATCCGTCGATTAGAAACTTTATGTTTGCAATTTTCCGGAATCTCCCCTAGAGCCTTGTGAACTCAAGAAACTCGCACATACAACGGTATTGTGCCCGATTCTCTATACTATTGCACTCTTTCACATGTGCACCATCCGAATGGAATGATAGTGAATTTTAAACTTATGGCTTCACGAAATATATGGTAAAACAACCTTGGGTAAAACACAGATTTGTTTTGGTATTGATCTGTTTTCTTTATCTTTCGTTATTGTTATTAAATGTACATAATTATAACTGAAAGTCATTTCGAAAGGGTATCTTTGTAAGTTATTTGTGCTGTAAAGAAGTTTATGAATTTTTCCATCAAATGTTTTAAATTGAATATTTTCCAGAAATCACCAACATTAAATTACATAAACTTAAATGTATTCAATTCCTCATAATCCTATTTAAATTTTAATTCCAAACACTAAAACTACAAGTAAAAAGCCTATAAACGTAAAAACTTTGTAGTACATAGTAACAAATACAGTCTCTGAAGGTTTATCACAAGAATAACGTAACGAACATAAATACGGAGGGTAAAAGGGTAGACAAGCGAATCGAACCTCTACAATTTAGAGGTCGGGTAGAAAGGAAATAGACTCAATTACCCACCTATCTAGTGTAAGTTAATCTCGACTGGATCGAAAAGACTATTAACTGTTTAATCCCGCTCAACCTCGCTCTGAAATCGGGGCAGAATTGTTCAACTCTTATATAATAGTGTAACTATTTACTGTACACTGGTGTGCTTTGCTTGAAAGCGCTTTGTACTGTGTCAACTCTCTCGTCTGTTTAAAGTTCTACATTGTATTAGTAAAATACGTAGTTAATCGGAATTTAAATTTAAAAAAATTGCACTATGTTACAAGTCCCATAAATAGTCCCGTAAGTAAACAATGACAGATGTGTAAGAAGTAACGTAAACATTTTAGTTATTACTCACAAAATACATAATAATTAACATTAAGTACATGACTGCAAAATTTATATTTCAATTTCAATCGATATTACGTACTAGGTACTATAGTTGCTACGTTATATTTATTGCCCATCATGTTAATTTTAACCGCACTTAAACGTCACAAAAAGGTCAAATGAAAATTGAAACTGCCTTTTCAGGATCAACGTAGCGTTCAAATTAAAAATCGTGAAAATTGACGGGCGCAGTGAAAACATATAAATCTGAAGGCTAGCGGAAAATTAAAAAGCGTCCTGAGGCGGCGCGGCGCGGGCGGGGCTCCGATTTGCGACAATGCTGCTGCCCGGGTCAATACACCACTTAAATTATTGTTACCTTTAATTCTTGTCACTTACGTAATTATTTTTCCGCTTTTCGAGGGAAAAATGATTGGGCTTTTATGGGCCGAGTCACGATATTATCTGCCTATCAGATGAATGGATTTTTATGCTTTTACGTTTTTGTTAATCAAGTTAAATTTACTGGAATATGTTCGTAAAAGTATAAATTCTGGTTCTGAGATTTTAAAGAACAGTAAGATATAGGTCTACCAGAATCTGATGACATATTTATATTTAAGAAATAAAAGATTTCATGTGGCAACTTTATTTGACAACTATCAAATTGGTTGTCAAATTATTTGTCTTCTTCGCAGTTGATGAATAATTTTTAGGATTTTGTCTAAAGAATCTTCGAAAATGTCGAAAAAGCCGCTGTGATCACAAGCAAGAGGTGTTGTTTATAATGTGTATAGAAAAATATTCGATGAAGAAGGGTCAAACACATCACAATTTTCAATTTTGAAGATTTTATTGGTAAATTGGACTTACCCGTTTTGATACTTTAAATAAAAAAATATTATAATTAGGTAACTATAATATTGTTTGTTGATTACAATATAATTTTATGAAAACTTATTACAGGAGTTTCCAATACGGCTATTCGTCAAGTCCAAGCTGTCCAAGTCAATTTTATAATGTGTGTACCTGTTAATACTTACGAAAATAAACATAGTTTTATTTTATTTTATAAAAAAATATAAGCAATCTAGTTTTGATCTGCATTATCATTACATCCATATTTTCACATGGCATAATGATAATGAATATACAAATATAGGTATGTGTAAATAATAATATGTATTACCTATACAAAAGTAATATGTGTAAGTATGTACCTACATAATATTATTAAGTACAGTACTGTCCACTTATGTAATGTGACTACTGATATCGAGGACAAAATTAAAAATAAGCAGTATCGAGATCGTTCAGTCCATTTTCCCTAGGGTTGCACACTCAAAATTTTGAGTTCCCTAATTGCCATCAGATTCTGGTTTACCTATAGTAGCCGTACCTACGCACTAAAGCTTGTACCTACTAGTCCTAATGACATCGACTCGGGCAGGCGCGGTCCCAGGGGGGGGGGGGTCACGGGGGACATGACCCCCCCCAAAATCGTACTCGATAAAATAGAAAATAATTCTTATACAGTACAAAATGTGAAAAAAATTGGCCAAGTGCGAATCGGAGTCACTCGCACACCTAAAGTTCCGTTTAAACCTGTTCTTAATCCCTTGCGAATGTCGAAATTTTCGAAAATTTGCAGCATAAACGGCTGTAAAAATTTAGATTGCGTTAACTTATAAGTTTGATTTTTTCACAGCTTCAAGGGTAGATTTAAGTTATAAATAAAAATAACAGTCTGATAAATCCACGCGTTCTTTAAAATAAAAACCAGCCAAGTGCGAGTCGGACTCGCGCACCGAGGGCTCCGATCAAACCTACATTTTATTATATTGTTGTAAGTCTAAAATGTATGTTTTAGCAATCTTTATTTTATTTGTGCTGTAAGACATTGCTTTTAACTCGGTGTTTACGGGAAGTACAATGTAGGTTTTGATTCCCTTGCGAATGTCGAAATATGGGATAATTTGCAGCATAAACGGCTGTATCTTTTGATTTCGTTGGCTTATAAGTTTCATTTTTTCACAGCTTCGAGAAACCGTAGACTTAAGTATTCGATATTAATTTTAGCTCAATACCTCCATGCTTTTCTGAGAAAAAGCATGTTGATAGACAGAAAACTTTAAAATTATTAAAAATATATTTTTTTACGATGTAATTAAAAAATTTCATTTTTTACAATTATTCCTCTATCTGTGCTATAAAATATTGCTTCGTACCGAATTTCAAGATTCTAAGTTCACGGGAAGTACTGGCCGATTAAGGAAAGCTGGCATCTTCACAGTACTCACACATATGCAATTTTACTATACAGTATGTTCAAAAATAAATGCGACTCTAGTTTAATTGTTGTAGATTTGAATTGTAAAATGAGTGCGTTGTAGATAAATATAATTATGAAAGCTCTCATAATTTATATGTAAAATTACAATTTAAAAGTAACTCAATCGATGAACTTAATTATTTATTCTCATAATCAATTGTAATATATTATTAATAATCATTCAAGTACATTAAATTTATATCATTCAAGTAACAAATAATAATTAAATTTCATGTCATATTCAAAATAACGATAAAAAACAATACAAATACCACGTGCGCTCACTCCCAAGAAACAATACAAGCGAAACCCTAGCACGTAAGAGATAAGGCTACATGACAATTAAAGCTATATTGTTCAGCTATTTATGAAAATTTTAACTTACGGCGTTTACATTTTGTTTACAAAACTTATTAAAATGATTACATAATTTAACCTAGGTTAAGTAAAAAAATATTCTTATCCGCGAGCCGCGAAGTATCTCGTCGAATATAGTTAGAAGTAGATATACCTAACGTCTTTGTTTAAATTACATCAACCTGTATTTATAAACAATTGCAAAATAAAAACAATAATTGTCCTCTTCACCCTCATAAGCTAGTCTGCGCGCGAGAGAGACGGAAAGACTTTTCATGATGCGTATGCAGTATGACGTCACGCCGCGCGCGTCCTCACAGACACTATACATGTGCATTGTGCAATGTGTAAATGTGTTGACGTTCCAGCTCTTCTTAATCGGCCTGTACACTGAAGGTTTTGATTTTTGATTCCCTTGCAAATATCGAAATTTGCGAATATATCAAGCTAAAATTTATATCGAATACTTAAATCTACGGTCTCTTCAAGCTGTAAAAAATCAAACTTATATGCCAACGCAATCAAAAGATACAGCCGTCAATGATGCAAATTATCGCAAATTTCGACATTCGCATTTGAATCAAAACCTACAGGGTGCTTCCCATGAACACAGATTCTTGAAATTTGGTACAAAGTAACGTTTTATAACACAGATATAGGAATAATTACGAAAAATATTAAATTTTAATTACATTATGTAAAAATTAAATTTTTAATAGTTTTAAACTTACAACCCCTTTACTCATGAACGCTTGTACATTAAATTAAAATTAATTGATATTCATATTAAAAACTCAGGTCTATAATATAGTCTTTAAGCTGTAATAAAATCAAATTACTATGTCAACGCAATCAGGAGATACAGCCGTAAATGTTGAAAATTTTCGCAAATTTCGACATTCGCATGGCTATCAAAATTCAAAACCTGCAGGGTACTTCCTGTGAACTCAGACTCTGAAATTCGGTACGAAGCAACATCTATTAGCACAGATAGAGGAATAATTCCAAAAAATAAACATTTTTAATTACATAATATAAAAAAAATATCCTTTATAATTTTAAAGTTCTGTCGAGACCCTTTTTCTCAGGAACGCGTCGAGGTATCAAGCTGAATTTTATATCGAATACTCAAGTCTACGGTCTTTTGAAGCTGTGAAAAAATTAAAGTTATAAACCAACGCAATCAAAAGATACAGCCGTTTTATGTTGCAAATTGTCGCAAATTTCGACATTCGCAAGTCTTGAAATTTGGTTAAAACTTAAGAGCGCTTATTCAATTTAACGCAAGTCAAAATCTCCGCGATCTATTACGATAGATCGCGGCTTGCGCTATCCTTTTACTATGAACAGCATAGGTCCACAGGAGAGCGCCGAGCAACATGTCCTCTCTCTGGAAAGGCTCGCTGCCGACTGATTTGAATCGGGTCGCGCGCAGTGTTTTATAGTACTTTAAAAAAAATTTATCTTATTTTATCTTATAAGTAAGACATTCTTTTATTGCAATATGTATAAATTATATTCAATTAAGTCAAATATCTTGGTGAAAATAATCATTTTGTCGACTATAATTTCTAAAAAAATTCACATTGTTCGGATTTTAATTTCGTAAGTTAGGAGTCCAAAATAAAAAAATCTTTTAACTAACTATTTTAATAAGGATTTTTGCAGTTAGTTAAAAAAAATTTTGTGTTAGATCTGTCAGCAATTTCAGATATTTTTAGCTTCGAAATTGACACTAAAAGTGAAATCAAGTAATCATCGGCTCAGTTATCTTGATGGTATTCACAAATACTGTATTAATTGAAAAAAACTCTTAACTAACTACATAGACAATAAAATTTCCTAAAATTATTAGTAATTCATATGTTTGTAAGATAAGTGGTTGATGGACAATCTGGTTTGAAAAATCACATATTTGAGCCAAACAGCGCACGGACCGCGTACACGGCCTTAAAAGCAATGTCTTATAGCACAAATAAAGGAAAAATTTCTAAAAAAATACATTTTAGACAGCACGAGTCCGACTCGCACTTGGCCGGTTTTTGCTTATAACTTCTATTGAATACGATTTTTAACGAGTACGATTGGGGGGGGGGGTATCTTTCCAGCCGCGTGACCCCCCAAAATGTCAGGCTGGGACCGCGCCTGGACTCGGGATAAAAATATTCAGAAATATTTTATGGAATATCTTATATTAAATACAAATTTAATGGTACATATTTTTAATAGATTATGCTGCATGCATATCGCAAATTAATTATTAATTGTATAAAATAATAAAAGTTATTAATTTGTGCAAGGACATGGAACATTACTAGATTTTAGTAATGAGGTTTTGATACAATGGGTAATTTCTTTTCATTGCTTCATTATATGCCGTCGTTTGGGTTAATGATGCAGTAATGCGTTTGCACTGTTATCCGTTAGGAGTCCTTTCAAATAGCCCATTGCTAAACGATTATATTTGTTATAAATAGTAATACCACAGTATTACAATATTTCCTACAGTATGGCGACGAATGTACTTGCACAGAGAAACGGAGGGGAACTGGCGGGGGGTCGGGCGACGCGGGCCGCGTAATGCAATCACGCTTAGTTTGCATTACCTAGCGCGAAAGGACGACGCATTCGTATTTTTTGTGTAATAATTTTATTATACTTACATATTCTCTAATGGCGCGCACAAGCTGTTCTGTGTATTGATGTAAATCTACATCGAAATCACAGAAGTTATTTAGATATTTTAGATAGATTGTATTTGTATCTATAGAATTTTAATCAAAGCTGTGTATATGTTGTTCTCATTCTTGTCTTATCAGATTGTACATCCCAATGCGAATGCATTACTTAGTTAAATGTTATAATATACAATTAAGAACATCCAAAAATAGTGTCCACGTAAATATTTAGCAGTGCAATATATGTAATTATATATTTATGAACAAATAATTACATCAGATTTAATAATCGCAATTATTTTGAATGTACATATGAATAAATGATTTCATCATAATATTAATAATCACAATTGTTTTATTTCCCATTTGTTGCAACCCTAGCATATTTTCGTGTGGCAGCGTAAGTACCTACGCTGGTGGCGGCATCGCGCGACATCAAAGGCGTTTCCTTACTGTAGGAAATAATATTGTAATACTGTGGTAATACCAGAAGAAAATATTATATCATAAAAAATACGAACTAAAATCTACTTTTATGTACGAATATAAATAATAGGTATAGTATAATCTTAAGTTATTCCAAGCACCGTACCATCTTTGAATAAAAATATTGCTATGTCCCATAAACATTGGCTCCTTCATAAAAAATTCCTCCCGTGTATTCACGCATTACGAGCATCTTTAGATTTATGGTAACCCGCTGTCCGCCATATTGTTCCAAATTTAAAAATATTTATTCTCCCGCGCAATCATATGAATATACGGTGTACGTTATCTGTGGAAACATCCGGATAACATTGAGTGGACTTTAGAGACTTTCGGTTACAGATTTTATGTGTTTGGGATGAATATTGGACAGTTTATCGCTATCACGTACGCTAAAGGTACAGCTGTTTTTCCATGTCAATTTATATGCGGTTTCTGTTACAGGTCGAATATGTGATTTTTAAAATATATTCATTTTCATTGGTTCCCTTTTCTACGTAATGCGGAGAACATGAATGACCACTTATGTTCAGAGATATAAAGCGAAGTTTTCCCTTACTGGAATTGTTATTTTAAACAAGGTAGAGCTAACCTAGTATGTGAGATAAAGCTCGTAATAGGTATTTCGTTAGGTATCCTCTCACATGTATAGTATCCTCTCGTTAGGTATCCGATTCACATGCTAAAAATGCCTAATACTACTTCAATCATAATATGGCTCTTGATTTGAATACCGCTGAAAATAACCTAATACCTACCTACGCTACGACAAAATCTAAGAAAATTTCAATTATACCCATTTAATAGCCCACACGCATTCTTGTAACTTCAATTAGATTCAGTCGATTTTATTTACCTTCAGTCAATATCTATTGCAGTAACGTAACCACGCATTTACTTTTTTATTATATTCATATAATATTCAACCAAATTGTTGCATAACAGACAGGTCCGGATCTAATAAAGTCAATGTTAGAAAGAAAGAATAAAACCATCTACGAGCTAATAGTGACTGACATTAGCCAATAAAAGGATCTCTGACACCTCTCGAATTATATATTTGCTGCTGAATGTGGGTAATAATACCTAATATTCATTCGTAGATGATCATATTTTTATTGTTGAATATTTTTTATGGTTTGTAAAAGTACCTACATATTTAGATCAGTGCTAGTCAAGAAGTCTCGATATGGAATTGTATAAGAAAAAATGGCTCCTCGTGGGATCTAAACGTAACGTTTTAGAATAGGCTTATTATAATTATTTTTGACATTCACTACTTCAACTCAAAATGTAGCCAACTATAACATCGATTTTACATTATGTGTAGGTAATAAATCTTCCTTCTTTGCTGAATTGGAAGGCTTATTACTTATTAGTAATAATGCCGTTTAAGAAATTCATGAAGGTGACTCGCAAAATAATCAAGCATCATATATTTGTTAGAAAAGTGTCCTAAAAAAACGTGTGTGTCGAGCACGCGTGGCAGAAGTGAAACTTCTTTGACAAGATTCAAAGATGCGAAAACCTTGAAATTTTACTCTCCACGCGCCGAAGTTTCACTTCAAAAAATAATGTTATTAACATAATAATAGATAACGATACGATACTTACCAAAAAACTAAATGGCTACTATTCAGAACACCTGGCTTGGTTGGAGATAATTAATTTTAACGTGCTAAGAATATTCAACTTACACTCGGCAATTTTCCGCACGATGCGTTTTATATTACAAAAACACAACCAAGATTAAAAAAAATTCTGCGTTTCATTTTTATTACTTTTAAACTAATTAAACCTTTGTAGCCAAACATAATTACACTAAAATATAATCAATTAAAATATAAAATTCTCATGAAAGCCGTTAACATTTTGTTATTTTGTTGTTGAACTTGAGCCAGGCGGTTAACGAATGTCAGAGCAATTTGACAAGTCAATATACCTATATTAAGAAGAGCTGGAACGTCAACACATTTACACATTGCACATGTTAGGCCGGGAGATACTGACACAAAATTTCGGGTCATTTGTAACAGGATGGCGGTCTAGAGGGGTCTTAGTACGCAATGACAAAAAGAAAAATGATGGTCAGAACGCTGGTACCGGCGGACTAGTCGCGTGGGCGTTAGTCACACTCGTCGGATAAATAGCGAAAGTCCAACGATTTGTAACACAAAAATTTTAGAATTTACCGATAGCCCTTAAAAAAGACGTAGGCGGTAGTGTCATGCCATACTTTTACGATGTGACTTACAGTCCGCCATACCGACGTGAATGCGTTGATTTAAAAAAAACAATTCAACCATTTGTACCGGGCTAACTTTTGCACAGGTAACCATCGTCGTGCAGCCATTTACTAAAATCGCCATGCCATACTTTTCGGACGATTCCAAACCGCTTCCAAATTCCAATTCCGATTCCGATTCCAAACCGCACTACCGCCTACATCTTTTTTATGGGCTATCGGTAAATTCTAAAACTTTTGTGTTACAAATCGTTTGACTTTCGCTATTTATCCGACGAGTTCGACTAACGCCCACGCGACTAGTCCGCCGGTACCAGCGTTCTGACCATCATTTTTCTTTTAGTCATTGCGTAATAAGACCTCTGTAGAACCGCCATTCTGTTACAAATGACCCGAAATTTTGTGTCAGTATCTCCCGGCCTATGTATGTGTCATATTTTGCAATTGTTTATAAATACAGGGTGATGTAATTGGTGTAGTACGAATATCTAAAAATCTATGAAGAATTTTGTGATACAGTAAATGGAAGAATTATAGACTACTAGTGGTCCGCCCCGGCTTCGCCCGTGGTACATATTTCGCAATATAAGGTAGCCTATGTCCTTTCTCGGGTATCAAAACATCTCCATACCAAATTTCATGCAAATTGGTTCAGTAGTTTAGGCGTGATTGAGTAACAGACAGACAGACAGAGTTACTTTCGCATTTATAATATTAGTATGGATTTTACAGTATTTAATAAAATCATTTAATTTTTTGTTCATTTTCATTAGAAATGTCAATTTTTCTCACCAATGTGGAAATTTGGATGATAAGGATCTTGTTAGAAAAATATAAATTTTGACTAAAATCGGCATTTTTTTTTCAAAAATCAAATTACTAATTAATAATCAGAGTTATCACCATTTACATTAATTTACAAACGATATCGGTTGTTCTTACTTAAAATTGAATACCAATGTCTTATTGCGGTATGTGTTCTTTGGAAGTGTTCGTAAAGTTGTTGATCCGTAATTAAATTTTGCGGAAAATCTTTTAGAGCGCTTAGTTGTGACATATCCTAAGCATATTCAATAGAATTAAAAGACGAGCGAATATGCAAGCCAGTCTAAAACTTGAATATTTTGGTCTCGAAGAGCGGCCGTTCCCTGTCATGTCGTATGCGAAGGGACATTATGATTCATGAGTAAGAATTTCTGGTCCATTTTTACTTTGTATGAGACAATACTTTTTAATTTACTACTACTTTTTAATTTACTACTTTAATTTACTACCTCCTCGTGTTTTTATACTACCTTTGTAACCAACAAACGCGCTGGGTTCATGCGCCAAAGTAGACTCCTGATCCGGACCCACATTATGATATTCCCGTGATGATATAGATGTACCTCCTGAGGATGCCACAGATGGCTAACTATCCCAAGCGTTTCTCCGGCTCGTGTTCTTCGTGGATCCGGATGAAAACCTAACCGGAATCATTGGTAAATAACAGCAAAGGCGTCAACTTGCACCACATATGCTAAACGCTCTCATCAATTACTGAAAACTAGCTTCATCGGTCACATAAACACAGTACATAAGCTAAGATAGTAAAATCAGTGGTTGGGGTGGCTATTCGCCTAAAAAATAGAACTCCATCCTATTGAAACTGTCCTGGCTTGTCAACTAGCTAACTAGTTTTCTAGCTTAGAAACGAATCTAGTTTTGTCTACACGAAGCCAGAAGCTTGCTAGCTGACTGACACTAGCTTGCTATCATAGCATAAAAAACTAGCTTTTTGGATCTCGGGCATAAGGGAAAAGCATTCCTAAGCATAGATAATATTTTATTTCATAAAAAAACTTCTTCCAAATTTACCACCTCAGTCAGTTTTAGTACTCGATAATGCATCATACCACAACGTCGTATCGGATCCAGTGCCCACATCGAATTCAAGAAAAAGTGACATGTTAGCTTGGTTGGACAAACATAATATACCATATCCAGAAAGAAACACAATACCTATTCTTTATGATATTATTAAAAAAAATAAGGCAAACTATACACAATTTTTACTTGATGCAATCCTCAAAGATCATGGACATAGTGTATTGCGCCTTCCACCATCCAGAACTCAACCCAATAGAGTTACTATGGGGCATAATTAAAGGGAAAGTAGCATCACAAAATGTGAACTTTAACTTGAAAACTGTGGAAGAATTATTTAGAAAGGAAGCAAATGCTATTAGTCTGGATATGTTTAGTGACGTTTGGAGAAAGACACGAGAACATGAGGAAAAATATATTCAATTATAACCAAAAGTAGATAATTACACTGACTCATTTATAATAACATTAAGAAATTCCGACAACGAAACATCGAGTTCTTCGAGCGATGAAAGTTTCAGTGAAGTAGAAGATTACGATTATGATAAAATAGATTCTTCTTCTTCTCCATAGATACTGCTTTCTGAATTGGTGGTAAATGTTAAAACTGTTAAACTGTTATGACGATTCAAAAGTGCTTTTAGAAGAAGTCTAATTGTATAAATGTTTGAGTTTGAGAAAACCAATAGTGTGAAAATTATACAATAAACATGTAACACATATTTGTTAGCGCGTATTGGTAGGTATTACGTACTTACTACAAATATAATATTTCTTAGATATCTTTACTCGACCAAAGTCAGGACAAGACTGCTCCGCAACTGCAGAAGACGTCCGTTATTTAAATCATTATCAAAACAACCATCCGTGTGTTGGGAGTGAGCGCACGTGTTATTTGTATTGTTTTTATGACCTGAAATTTAATTATTATTTGATAATTGAATGATTATTAATACTTTTATCCAATTGATTATTATTAGAATAAATAATTAATTAAAGTGAAACTTTTATTACATCGTCTCAAACTTTTTGGTCTGTGTAGCGCATGTCGCGTGTATCGCGGCTGCCGAGTAGGATACTCGGCAGCCGACCGTCACGCGACATGCGCTACACAAAGCAGTGTTCGGAACCGTTCGAACAGTTTCACTTTTACCGTGGTTTTTAAGTTCATCAATTGATTTACTTTTAAATTATAATTTTACAGGTAAATTATGAGAGCTTTCATAATTATATTAGCATATATTTATCTACAACGCACCATTTTACAATTCAAGTCTAAAATGAAACTAGAGTCGCATTTATTTTTGAACATACTGTAAGTGAAATTGCATAAGTGTGAGTACTGTGAACATGCCAGCTTTCCTTAATTGACCGATAAAACAATGGCTAAAGAAATTAACCGGGCAAGTCCGACAAACAAGTTAATTGAGTTAGCCAGTTAACGTCACGTCACGTCAACCCTTTGACGCAACAATTGTACGTTTGTTCCTCGCATTTCGCCTCAGAACCTCCCAAATATCAACATTTGGTATGTTCACAATACTGAACATTATTTAGGTGTAATGAATGACGTCTTACGCACGGTTGGTAAGTGGTATTCAATGTTATTGTGAGTACCACTGAAGCATACCGCATAAAGTAGCATTGAACAAGAGCATATTAAATCAAAACATAATATTGCCTAATTCGGCTGTAGATTTATAGAAGTAGATATATTTTACATAGCTTAAGCATACACAAAGTACACTGTATTCAAATTCACAAAATATTATATGCGAAATCAGCTTGAAAATAATTGGGTATCATTTAAGCTATCACCAATTTAATTAGTTTTGTGTTTCTTAAATAATAGGGTCTGTCCTCAAAATAGTAGATCTGTCACCAAAATGTAGTCACCAAACAATGCAAAATCAGTTCCACAATAAATCACCTAAAATCCTGAGATATAAGGTCTAGTACGTACACGTACCAAATAAATGTTTTTGTATATATTATAATAGGTGTGTCCTAATAAGTATTTAAGGCGTTACCCGGCAATTTCGACTATGTTCAACCTCTATAAAGTCTGGTACAACATAAAGCACAATACCGAAAAAAATATATAAAATAGGATGGTCTTTGATCTTTAATTGCTCGCGAGGACTTTTTTCCAAAGTTAATAGATTTCTAGAAAAAAAATGTGCCGTGGTCATCGATTTTTCCGCAAATACTCTATAAACTTCGTAACCTGCTGACTTAGAGCTCTGAAAATTTTATGTTTAATAAATTATCAGTTACACAACAGTCCCTGACGAGGATTTTTTGTTTCACTGATTGGTATCTTTTTAAATACAAAATGCGAGGAAAAAAGAAGGTGCAGAGGGAGAGGTTTGAGATCCGTCAAGTATGGTCAAGGTTATTAGCGCATGTATAAGCCTTAAGCAAACTAATTTAAAGAGATCACCAATAAATCATATTATGTTACTAGAAACCAAAAGATTCTGCTACTTAACTAGACTCCCAAGGTTCTAAATTTCCACTGGTAGTATAAATTATATTTAAATAAAATTTTTAGCAGAGTAGTAAATAAAACAATTAAAGTCAAAATAATCAATATTTATTGTTTAAAATAATTACCACTGAACAATCAGCGCTGGTTTAAAATAGCTGGCGATAGCGATACTACCCATCGTTGAGGCCGGATTGGTCAATTTTTAAAGCGCGCCAATTTGTCTCCGCCCCTTTGATCATTTTTTCATTAAAATTATAAATTGATATATTAATTGGTAACTTCTTCTTATATATAATATAATATAATAGAACCGATGGCCGTTGGGGCAGAAAGGTTCTGGAATGGAGGCCACGAACGGGAAGACGAAGCGTGGGACGACCTCCCACAAGATGGACAGACGACCTGGTCCGAGTGGCAGGGAGCCGCTGGATGCAGGCCGCCGGTGACCGGTCGTACTGGAAATCCTTGAGGGAGGCCTTTGTCCAGCAGTGGACGTCCCACGGCTGATAAGAAATTGGTAACGAATACTATTAATTTAATATCTGAACGAAATAAAATGTTACTACTGTATTGGTGACAAAATATCAAATAAAAAGGAGTCGCAGTCAGGGATCGATAATCGATTTATTTGGTGACAGATCTACCATTCTGAGCACAGAGCTATTATTTAACTAACAAAACTGTTATTATAAGAACGAAGTTTATATTCATGTAATGCAATATAATTTTATTAGTTATCGATCTCTTATTTTACAGATATATTAACATTAATTTGATAATTCATACCTGGGAACAATTTTTGTTTATCTGAGAACGAAAATATTTCGTGGTGATAGATCTATTTATTAGGTGATACAACTTGGTGACAAATATAAATTTTGGTGATAGAAAATATAGTTCCCAAAATAATTCTCTGCTCATCTGATAAAAATAAACGAAAACCTCTGCAAGCTGAACCAACTCAAACGAATGAACGTTTGTAATAAAGAAAACATCATAATGTCCCGCAAGCAACATAAAAATAAAACATTATTTTAATCTTGCCGTAATAAACGGAGGAATATCTCATGTAAAGTCCATAATTTCACATTTTGAGCGCGTTTTCCTTCATTACACATTTTTCGAGACAAGAGCCTAATCTCTTCCGCGCTCGGTCCGCCCAGGCTTCTTTTGGAATTAAATTATGAGTTTCTATGAATATTATATTCGAGATAGCAATCTTTTTGTGTTACTCAACCTTTCCTTTGAGAATGCTTTAATACATCAACAGTTTGATTTATACGGTTAGGTAGAGTAGGCACTTATATAATTTTGTTATAGCTTGTTCTTCCATGCATTGCCGACTTCCTATAATACTTATTATATTATCTGAGGTAAGGCACATAAAATGGAACATGTATTTGTTAATCATTATTTACGCCATATAAAAATAAGATAAAGGTCTTACCTACATCCTGAAGCATGACAACACATTTCAGGTGTTAAAAAATAAAACACTGAAATCGGTGACGCATTCGGACTGAGTTGCAACATTTCAACCCCTTTGATGGCGAGGTTTTTTATCGCAGAGCCGAGATAAATGTCCGGTTAGCGGGGGTCCAACATTGATTTATACTGGATGTCCGTCAGGCAACGAATTACGAAGGCAGCCATGTAAATCACCTGCCGTCGGTGCTGAATCAATACCGCCCTAATAGCTTTTCAATAAAAATTACTTTCTCGACGAGGTATTTTAAGATTAAGTATATAAATGATGCTTTGTTTTTTGGTCCTAATGATGTGTATGCTAAATAATTGAGAGAAGGCTTTACCCGTATTTAAATTTACTTAAAACATAAACAAATTAGATACCTAACGAAGACTCGGTAATAAAGCCTTTGCTTAAGATAAACTAATGAATTTTACCACAAAATTGTTCGTAGGATGTCACTACTTCAGAGTCTTATAGTACTTAGTACTATTTTTTTCTACTTTTATATTTGAGTACTTATTTGTAAACGCTGCTAGGTACCATACAAATAACAAACGTCTTTGGCTGAACATCGCTTCAGTAAACCCCGTTTTGGATTGACATATGCATCAACGAAGTTAGTAGGAATAGCTTAAAAAGTAGTAGAATCTAAGTGTCTATATATTTCTAAAACTGCCTTCGTTTGCGCGCACTGAAGTGAAGAATGTGAACATTATCACGCGACAGTCGATCCCCTAAATGTTCTCCCCCTAATTTCATACAGTCGAGTTAAGTTTTCGACTTCAAAACTAGCCTTTTAGGGTTTCCAAGATTTGATATATGTCTAATAAAACGTTTTTGCATCCGAACAAAACATACATTAAAAAAACCCTAAATGCAATAATTATAGCAGTATTAGGATTACCCTATCCATAGAATTTAGAGGCATCGAGATTAAAACAATAAGCGCTGCCATAAAAACAAAAAGAAACAAGCCTATCGTTACAGGGATGATGTTTATTACGTCGCAGGTTGAGTGTCAAAACTTTTTATAGGTAAAGTTGATCGTAAAACACGTTCGGGTGGATTAAAAACGGCCGACATTTCAAGCTTACGAGCGGGGTAAAGCTAAGCGAGACGCATTATTTGTCGATGTACGCGTTTACGCGTTGTTTATTACGCTACTTTAAATTAAATTGACAAAAAGTTTGGCCACTTTCGATGCTCTAAGAACTAGAATATGTTACTTATATAAAATTCTTCATTAACAAAGTTTTTGAATTGCATTTTATAAAGAGCGCAAAATAACTCGGAATAACTTTAACTACTATATTCGAGAAACTTGCCCCTATGGAGTTTACCATGTGAAGAGGAATTTTTTTTTTTCATATTTCCGACACGAAGCATATAGTTAACTATGTTGATGTTTCTAGATTTTACATGAGGTTTTCTTTTTTTTGAATAATTGTTTTATGCATAACTTTAAATGGTGCCAATTGTCGACATAAATATTTAAAAAAATACCAATTTATCGTAGCAATAGGTCCAGAACTCACAGAAATGCGCGATTTAACCATAATATAAATCGCAATGCATAACTGGGTCTGTGCAGTTTCCAGTTTGCCGGATTTATAGGTCGTGCAAGACAAAAGACCGACACAGCAATGTAACGTCACTCCAGACATAACAATGACGGCTGAGACATTCATTACGGGAACAAAATGTTACTTAAAACATCCCGGATTAATATCAAACGATATTGCACTCAAACAACGCCGTGTAAGAGTCATTTCCGAAAAACACACTGAGTACTAGAAGTATGTTGATTTTCATCTAGCACTGAAATAGTAGGGAGGGAAAGTACTCAGCAATGACTGTAAAAGGAAACGCTGTATGTATGTTTATCTTATAGTTGGAATAATGATTATTACGGTTTTATGGATCTTTCGCTGAAGATTTCCGTTTTTATTTTCGGTACTCGACATACCTACTCAGGCTACGAATAACATTATTAATAGGCATGACGAAAGATTTTGAAATCCTCTTCCATAATGTGTGTATACGTTTACTATACAAGAAAAACCCTATATTTCGGTAATATACTTAAATTTAACGAAGATAAAAGCCATTTTTCAAAAAATATTTATTAACTGTGCCAAAACAGCTCGCAGGTGTCATGGCGTAGGCGTGACGTCACTCTTTAGTAAATACGTAATTATTTGTACGCATTGCGAAGAAAATTAAAAAAAATATTTATTTAATATGTGTTATAGAAACGAATTTCAAAGTTTATAAGTGGTGTGCAGTATTGCAGTGTGAATCCACATAAAAATAATGCTCAAAAATGTGTTAGTAATTATTTCAAGCGAGAAAAAAATAAGAAATGATTGTATAAAGTTGGCGCGGAGAACCCCGAACCACGTATTCGTGAATTCGAAATTATATTTCTGTTCTGAGTCGATAAAGCATACGTGAAACAATATAAAATAAATAAAAATGCGTATTCTCAACATATTCATAACAACAAAACACATCTGACGTGAGTTGTTTACATAAGCGTGACGTCACGCGTGTTTTAGTCAAAATGGCCAACTGCAGAATTTCAATGTTTTATTTTATTGATAATCTCATTAATCTTAATGTTTTTAAGATTTCTAAGTCACTATATTTAATTTATTTATTATACATTTTCCCTTAAAAACACTAATACGATCATTTATGGATACTGTCGTCATGCCTATTTAACAACACACTTAACATGCTTCTATTTAGATTATATTTAATTCTTAACAGTTGATGAATTATACAGAACTTACAATATATCGTAGCATCCAATGTAGCATCATAATTATTATCAATTCATTCAGTCTCGTCGCGGCGTTCGTGCGAGTGGTCGCGTGTAGTTTTCTTTGCGGGATATTCTTTTGCTTTTGTTTATAAACACGGACGCGCTCGAGCGTGACGGTGCACAGCGCACGGCGCCAGCATGTCGCATGCGGACAGTAACAGTGTGTGTGTGAGTGAATATGAAGAAACGGTTTCTAGGAAAGACTTTATTGATGGTAATCATAGTGATATTTTGCGGGACGAAAGTATGGAGACGGCTATAGAATTTTGTAAAAAATCTGATGATATCGAAGATGATGGTATTATGGGAGTTCGACGAGAGAGGAAAAGGGAGAGAGAAAAGGATGAGAATGAGTGGCAAGTTGTAAAAGGGAAGGAAAAAAAGCAGAGAAATACCAATAATGAGAAAATTGAAGTCTATGTATCCCACCCAGATAAAATGCCGAAGCAATTCGAACTGGCTAAGTTGTTTAAAGAGCTGAATATATCTAATGTAATAAGAATTAAATATCTGAATCCATATCGTATTCGCATTGAATTTAACGAACATTCCCATGCTGATAAAGTATTATCATCAACGTATCTACAAGAAAAGGGCTTTAAAGTACAACAGGCCATGGAAGTTAGCAATACATATGGAGTGATACGAAATGTTGAATTGAAACTAAATGATGAAGAAATAAAAAGCCGAGTACAATGTGATTATCCAGCCCAGTTAGTGTCTATTCAGAGATGTAGGCGGAGAGAAGGAGACAATTGGGAACTTTGCGAGACCATTCGTTTATGTTTTAAAGGATCGTATAGACCCCCTGCGTTTATGTAGACGGTTTGAGGGTAGATGTAGAAAATTACATACACTCGGTTTCACAGTGCCGAAAGTGCTGGAGACTAGGTCACACGATTAAAAGATGCCCGTCGTCGAAAGTAGTGTGCCCTAAATGCGGTGGATATCACGCCAATTGCGATACAATGGAGTTCAAATGCATTAATTGCGGTGGTAAGCATATGGCGCTTTCTAAAACTTGTCCGATGTATGTACATTAAAGAACATAAAATACGTGACATAATGGCAGATTTCAGTTGCACTTATAGAAAAGCTCTCACGCTTTACGTTGCGCCCGAAACAGCGATTGAACCCGAAAAAGAATCGGAAGATCCTCCACCTGATTTAAATTCTAATATATTTTCAACACCGATTAAAGTTTCCGACAATACTCCTTCTTATGCCGATATTGTTAAAACAAAAGTTGAAATTCACGCACAAAAACAAGAGAAAGCTGTACCTAAAAAGAGAAGAATAAAAACCAGAAATAATTTTCAAAAGAATTCGGTATTGGATTGGGATTTTTCATCATCGGCATCGGAACAAGAAATTATAGACGAAAAACCAGATGATCAGGCGGCGGCATCTAGTGATAGAATTAGCTTTAGCGAGTTGTTATTGAAACTGAAAGACATAGTATTTTTGAATAAACTTAGTTGGCAAGCTAAAATAAGTAAATTGATAAAAACATGCATTGAATGGATTATACTTTTGATGGTAGAGAACATATCAGATTGGCCGTTAGTTAAGAACATTATAGATAGTGTATTTAAGTTTAGCAATGGATAAAAATTGTTATTTAAAATTAAACGTTATTCAATGGAATTGTCAAAGCTTAAAACCTAAGATTGTTCTATTAGAGAGTTTGCTTACCCAAGAAAACATTCATATTGCAGTATTAAATGATCTTAGCTTATCCGACCTCAAATGAAGCAAGAAAATTAATTAAAATTATTGTATCCTTAGGTTTAAGTAGACGGTAGATAATTATTATGCTTTTCTGTTAGAATAATCTGTTTTGTTATGTTTTGATTTTATTTTTGAGAGTGACATGATGGAGTATGATCAAACTCTCGTATTAAATAAAGATATAAAAAAAATCAATTCATTAGGCACAACACATTAAAAATCTATTTATTATCCAATAGCATTAAAAATTATAGTATTTTTTTATAGAATTCAATTCCTTCTCAAAGTAAACAAAGTTTGAATGCGAGACCAAAGGGCATTGCCACAGATACAACATTATGACAGAAGAAAAATTACATGCGGTAAATATGTGGTCCCTCTTATTTTCTCTTCACCCTTAGGGAAAAGCCGTCCAACGCTTAAGAAACGCGTCTTCTTATCAGATTTTGTATTTTGTATAATATAATAGAAGATGTTATACATACCCGCATTTTTAAGGGGAATTCTTAACATTTAAGACCAAAAATATTGTAATAAAAAGTTAATAGTTATATTAAAATATTTATATTTTATTTTATTTGATTTATTTGATTTACCTCCGCATGTTGATAACATCACCACTGCACGAAGGGTGAAGGAAAACATCGTGAGGACACCGATATGTCCTGTGGATATGTGGAAGAATCAAAAGTTCGACGACATGTGACATCCGCCAACCCGCACTTGGCCAGCGTGGTGGATTATGGCCTGTACCCTCATAAAGGTCTCTTGTCCCAGCAGTGGGAACGTATATAGGCTGATTATGATGATAATGATTGAAGCCTTTATAGACTTTCAAAAATACCCTAGAGCTCCATTCAAAACTTTTACGTAGGTTCTGTGACGCAAAACAAAATAATATTACACATAGACTTATAGTAGGTACTATACCTAATACCTACAACACAAAATAGGTAAATGGTAAAACATGATTTCTATGTTACCAGTACAGAAATCATGTTTTACAACACAGCAGTGCAGTCACCGGACGTTATTTCAAAACCGGAAAATCGCCAATCTCCTCGGCCTCCATATTTTTTATGACATAAATGCATATAGGTATCTGTGACATATGTGCACCTGACATCTGTTGCTAATTGCAGTTGCATCATGTTGCATACAGCATGCGGTCATTTCCGAGTTGGTTAAGTGTTTTCTCAATGATATTAAGATTCAGACTTGATTAAAGATATTCATAGTCGTAGAAGCTTTTTGAACTAGCTTAACTCGCGTCATACCCAAATATAAACTAATTTTTAATATATCTATCTATGCATAATACACATGCGTAGTGAAATGTGACCACAATAATCACCTCCATCATAACAACATTATTCATTGATATCCAACAAAATATTGAAATACCATAGGAATTAAAGTATATGTACATAACATAACCTTGCAATACTACAACTTCTAGACTTCGAATCTATTTCTATAGAAATAATGGTAAAATTCCGTAGGTACATTATACGTATTAATAAGCGTATTAAGTATTTAAGTTTCTTGAATAACATCCCCTCTCTGTGATCTTCCCAACATTACAGAGTTTTGCAAACTCTATGCAAGGGAAATTACCTTTGCTTCATGGACGTATAAAAAAAGACGGACGCCGTATTACGAACAAACAACGTGAAGCCACCATAGTAAGCTAGCGATCGTGTAAAGACAATAAACACGCACACACTCTCACCATAGTAAGCTAGTCGGCCGCCAATACGTCGCGAGCTTCCGAATGATTAACCGCGTCACTGTTCCAAAATAAATATTTAAAATGCCGTCTTGCGTTGTTAAATGGTGTCGCAACAGTATAATTTTAAATAAGAAGTCTCAGGGTATTACATTCCACAGGTAAGCAAGTTATTTCTTTTATGTTTTAATGACAAAATTATTACGTCAAAATTTATAGAAAAAATACAGCCGCCATTGTTGTCAGGACAGCTGTTGCCATTGTGTTGCCATTATTTTAAAATTTCATTCTCCCAAAAGTCGGGGAGTTAATGTAAAGTTAATTTATTTTATAATACGCTAAATTATATATTATTCATATTTCTTTAATTTAATTTTACCTACCACATCCACTCAGAGAGTAAACACACCCATTGTTATTTTTTTAAAGAATGTGCTCATTATACTAATGACAATTTTGCTGCTTTTAAATGTTTTTAATTGTTTTATGCATAGGTTAATAGGCTGCGTTTTTATATGGTGATCCCCGAATTTCGTTATTTTGTGCTGTATAATTGATAGCGGGTAGTGACTTTTCATAGCAAACTGATTTTCATTTTTGCCGGAAATGCGTAGTTTTTGTGAAAATCGAAAATGAAAATTATTTTTTTAAAGTTATTTTTGTACTAAAAACGCAACTTTTAACTAATATCTGAAACCATTGTCGTATCAAAATGTCTAATTATCCCGCTCACACGCAATATTTTTAAAAATATATTTTCGTACCTATGAAATTATTAACATAATATTACAATAATTTATTTTATTATATTTTTAACTAGAATTTATACATATACGTTTTAAAGGGAAACCAGAGATAACTAGAATTAATTATTATAGCCAAAAATCGTTCATATGTCATCAAAGTTCAATTCACATCAGATTAGTTAATACTCGGAGCATTTAACTAGCCTGGAGAAGTAACAATTAATTGAACATTATAACACTAGTTTGGCCTTTTTAACTTATGGCAAAATGTCATGCGAAAAAAGAGGACCGATATATGTCAGCTCGACAGTTTGAAATGACATGTAGCCATTTCGTTTTGTTTTAGTCACCAGTCTGGTGTAACGCATGGTGATTTTAATTATTGTTTTTGAAGTGAAAAACGTGTTTCCTAGTTTCTTATGTTATTTTCTGAAAAGATAATTTACTAAAGATTACATGGCTTGTGTTGTTCACGGCTGTAAAAGCCGTAGTACTGGGAAATCGGATGAAGATTGGAATTTGTCATTTCACAGGTTAGTGTTTTGATCAATTTTTTTGTTAATTGTATTATAAATAAGTTAATTTACGTTATTTTCTTATTCATCTATGTTTTATCTAACCGTAATCATTGAAATGAAATCTTAATCAGCTTAGTTTTTAGAAAAAATGCAAAATATAACTTCCATAGTGTTGTGCAATTATCGATACTTGAGTAGGAACGAAGTACTTCATTGATAATGACTGCTTTAGGTTAGGAGAAAAAAAAAGGTATTTAAGTATTGGATTTTATTGTTATTTGCAGGTTTCTGGCTTGAGAACAATTAAAAGATGTTTGGGTTAAAGCTATAGCACAGGGAAAATTGGAAGCCTTCAAAACATTCTCGGCCTTGTTCAAATCATTTCGAATCAGACGGGAAGAAAAGTAAAGTGCTTTGCAGAGATGCTGTGCCACAAGTTTAAGGTGGCATCTATTTTAAATAATAAATATTGTAATTTGGTAATTAAGTATCGAAATAAAATGTTGTAAAAAAAATAAATGTTTATTTGTTTTATTTGAAGCAATTTATTTTAAACTTTTACCAATTTTTTCCTGTGGGAATGAGTTATTTTCCCGCGGTAAATTGTAGCCTATATGTTATTCTGATGTTTAAACTATATAATTGTAAAGTTCCATAAAAACTCATTCAGTAGTTTTTACGTGAAAGAGTATCAAATGTCCCTTCTTATATATTTTTGCTTTTATAATATTAGTAGGATACGACTATTGATTTGTAAAAAGATCAACCAGGTGGAAGTCAGATTCGCGCACGAAGGGTTCCGTATAATTCTATGAATGAATCTATGAAAACAGGAAAAAATACGTACCTTTTTACGAAACCATAAAAACAACCTAAACCGAAATACCTAATAATATTTTTTTATAAATACCACTACCATACAATGCAAGGCAGTCAATACGCATCGCAAATGAATAATTCCAAATTAAACGAATCTTAAAATTTGGAATTACCTATCCATAATTCAAAATTAAACGAATCTTAAATTATCTTCAAGCAATTTTATAACTTATTTTTTTTATTTATCGATATTTTAGTATTCGATAAAGTGGCAAGCACTACCTTTTTAGAACAAAAAGTGGCTACATGTGGATTTGAATGCCAAGCAGATAACAGTGTGTTGTCTCTTTCTATCGCATTAATTAGGGTATTGAATAAAAGAGAGCCACTATATAAGAAACGTTCAATTAATTGTTACTTCTCCAGGCTTGTTAATTGCTCCGAGAGTTAATATGATGCTGTTCACAGATTAGCAATACAAATTTAATAACATATCATAGAGTATGTCACTTTAATACACACAATGCTTCAGTTTTTAAAAGCTATCAAACCATTTTTAGTATTAAAATAGGTAGCGAGGAGCGAAGCGACGAGCGTGTTAGGTTTACTCTTGAACTGCCGCACGAGCCGAGCGAGCGAAGCGAGCGTGCCGTGGCAGCGGCCGGCGAGTGCCAGAAGCGAAGGCGATCTCTCTCAAACAAAAAAAAAACTACATACTTAGGTTTAAATAACTTGTTTTTATTTTATTTGTGTATCGTAAAATTTTTGTTAATATCGTCAAATGCTTTTAGGTTAAAGTGATTTTTGGTTTTGACACATTCATTTTAAAAATCACTTTAAATCGTAGACAGAGAATCCAATAGACACCGGCAATGCGTGTCGCAGAAAGAGATAAAAAAGAATACGTCACAATATTTAGGGTTACCGTGTGAGGGAAAATTTACCCCGCAATTTGTAAGAGAAGACAAATCTCTCAATATCATTATTCACATAACATAAGTGGATAATAATGAGATATCCACATTACATACTTACATGTTTATACTATTTATACTAATATTATAAAGAGGAAATGTTTGTAATTATGTATGTATGTATGTATGGTTTTCACGCATAAACTACTGGACCGATTTCAAAAATTCTTTCACCATTAGAAAGCTGCATCTTCACTGAGCAACATAGGCTATATTGCATTTTCAAAAAAATTAGAGATCCTTACCAAAAATGCAATAATGTATCCTTAATAAAAATTCTGTCATCGCGTGCGCTGCGGAATCTATTGAAAATAGAACAAATAAATGTTCTACGGTATTATAGAATGGACCAATATCTACAAGAAAGTCCGCGATATTCCATTCAAAAGATATAACGAATTTTTAAAAGTATCAATTTACAGAAAATAGTAGGTATACTGTTTAATACAATGAGGAGGCGTAGTGCGGGACGGGGTGAAGGTGAGGAGGGAAGGGATATTCTTTCAGTGTTAGATAGCCCATTGATCGAGGAAGGCTATAGTAGGCTATATTGTACCATAACACTAAAGCCGGGTATCCACTTAGGTTCGCCGTGGTTTGCGAACGCACCCGCTCCGCAAACCAAACATAATGGATACGTCGTGATCGCGGGGCGCGACTGGAGCACGATCGGAGCACGGCGGAGCGCTCGGGAAGCGGTTTTTTGCGCGAACTCAAAGGGGAGCGCAGTTTGTTCGTGGACGCGAGCGTGTGTTTGTTAAGTTCGCGAACATGGAGTGGTCCGATGAAATGATGAATATATGCATTATTTCATTATTTCTTCTTCCCTTATTCATATTACCTTGCCAAAATTGAGGAGGTTGTTTGTATTCCATCACAATATAATGTATCAAAATATAAGCTGCACTTCCTACTAATTCTGGAGGCGGCATGTTTGCACCGACCGTCTGTCGTGTGTCTACTGGAGACCGGAGCGCGGAATTTAGCGCTCCGACAGGAGCACTAATGTTGCAGCCTAAGTGTGTACACTGTACACGTTCACGTTCGCGGAGCACACAGTGTTCGCAATCCACGGCGAACCTAAGTGGATACCCGGCTTTAGACCAACAGGAGTGGAGCCACGCGGGTGAAACCGCGGAGCGCAGCTAGTATATAATAAACATATTACTTTTAGATGGGTAATACATATTATGTATATACCTATATATTATACAATATGAATATATATCATTATCTTAATCCCATATGAAAATGTGTATGTAATGATAATGTAGATGAAAACTCGATTGTTTATTATTTTTTATAAAATAAAATAAAAAAAATAAAAGAATGTTTATTTTCGTAAGTATTAACAGATACACACGTTAATTATATTGACCGACCCGCGAATTCGCAAAAAAAAACGAAATTTACTTAATAATAATTTATTGTAATAAAAAAATTACATTTAAATTATCTCTAACTTGATTAACTACGTCCCTCCGGTTCAATGTTGGAACCAAGAGTGTCCATTGTCTTCGGCGGGGCAGCGTCGCGGTGGTGGTGATTGCCGTAATACTTTCTAACCTTCGGTTTTGGTTTCCAATCTGTTCATCCTGTAGTTACAATCCAAATTTGTCGTAAATTATCCGGTTCAGGAAAACTGGAACAAGCCATTGAATATTTCAGATATTTAATTAAATACACACTGCAGAATATATATTATTATTTCCCATAATAGTGGGTAACAATTTGTAGAAAAGTTGGCAACACTAAATTTTTTAGGTTAAAATTTATAATTGTTATTTTTGTGGTTTTTAAACAATGTATTCAAGTCAACAGCACGTGATACACAATATATTAACACGCTGAAATATCATGAAGGCCTATAAACTGATAAAGAGTTGTATACTTACGAGTGAAAAGACAATCCAGGCATTTTCGTTCCACTATCACTTTTACACCCTTTAACGCTACACCGCACCAAGGTATTATTTTATAAGGTATTAACAGTAAGTCTAAATTATTCAAAACCAAACATACCATGAATTACGTAACTTAGAACATGTAAAAACTATATTTTTATGGAAGACGATAGCTAGCTGTCATACTTTGTTTATCAAAGTAGGTTGCTATTCTTGAAAAAAGTGGCACGCTGCGTGAAACAAAAAATTTTATCGTTCTCTCTCATTTCTTTACACAACACCGGCATAAGTTGCTCTTTTTCTTGTGTGAATGCGACATAAGATATCAATTTGTCTATTGGTTTCTCTGTCTACGCTTTAAATTATCTATAATCTACAATCGTGAATCGCGTCATTTTACATTCATTATCTGTGGCATGCCGCATGTCGCGTAGACAGAGAATCCAATTTGTTTCTTGGTTTTCATTCATTGTCATTGGTTTCTCTGTCTACGGCATGTCGTAAATACAAACATACATTTTTGGTCAAATTTAAATAATGTAATGAAAATTGTTGTAAATAAATTAATAATCTATAAATTATATATTGCATGTGTGCGAGACACAGGTGCGAGATAACTAGAAGTTTTGATACGACAATGGCTTTAAATTTTATTTATTTTAAGTATTTTAATAAAATTAAAAAAAATAATTTTCATTTTCGATTTGCACAAAAACTACGCATTTCCGGCGAAAAAAAAATAGCAGTTTGTTATGAAAATTCACTACCTGCTATCCATCAATCACCTCAAAATAATGAAATTCGGGGATCATTTTTCAAAAATTTAACCGGTTAATATTCTAAAATGTACAGTCGGCCAAGAAAGTGGTGTACCACCCTAAGTTTGAATATCGCTTGCAGATTCATAGGTGATAAAGATTAGTTTCGCTTGCAGATCGATCTGACAACTTCTATTGCTGTCTTTATCTGATTATTGATAACGACTATTACTGTTTGTAACGTGACAGCTGTTCTTAGTTTGAACTTGATTGATTGAACTTAGTTTGAACTTGATTGATGAGGGGCTGTAGATTTTGACAAAATTGTATCTACAAATTCAGAATTGTAATCAACAAGTTACATAAAATTGTAAAGGCACAAGGCGAATCCACAAACCTACAATTTCTGTAAACTTGTAATTACAATATCAATAAAAAACAAGCTAAAAATAGATTTATCCTTTTATTAAATTTCTACAATCAATTTTAAAATACTTATAACAAACAAAAACATAGCATATATAGTAATATTTAGAAGATATTGAAAATTTTTAAAAATTAGAAACGGGTGTAACCGCCGTTGGCCTCTATAACCTCTAAAAGACGAGACCTCATTGAACCAACAAGCCGTGAGCAAATATCGGTTCCCCGCATTTCCTCCCAAATATAATTACAGTGACTAATAAGAGCTTGTTTGGTTCTTTCATTTTGATGCGACCATCGTTGGACCATAAGGCCCCAAAGATTTTCTATCGGGTTGAGGTCCGGCGATCTTGAGGGCCACTGAATTACCCTTACGTCAGTGTGTGAACGAAACCAGGCTCTTACGATCCTCGCATTATGAATTGAACAATTATCTTGAACAAAATCAAATTGTGGCACTTCGTTCTCCGGGTAAACATTACGGACTGTCGGTAGCATTGCATTCTGAAGCACGTCGATATAATTTACAGCCGTCGCTCGAGGAGGTAGAGAACACAATTCTCCTACACCATCCGCACTCATCCAGCCCCAAATATTTACGGAAATTCGACCTGATTCTCTATTTGGGATTACATGATCATCTTTATACCATGTTGAATTATATCGCCAAAGGTGAAGACGTCCATGCTGACTGGATTTAAACGTTTTTTCATCACAAAACACTGTATTAGACCAATCAAACTCTAAGTGCTCTCTGGCGAAGTTCAGACGAGCAAGTCTGTGAGCATCCGTCAAATATATTTTCTTGGCGTAATGCCTGTGGTGCAACCCCATGTAATGTAGATGATTCCTTATTGTTTGGGCACTCACATCGAACATCTCCTCAAAATGTTTTGTGGGCTTAAAACCATTGATTTCATATTCCCGTCTCATGAATTCTCTATCGTTATTGGAGAGTGCAGGCCGGCGACCACTTCTTCTGTGATCCAACAAACTTCCCTCCTCTCCTTCACGACGAATCCAAAAGCGGACAGAATGCCTCGATATATTCAAATTCCGGGATATCGCACTGATACTGCTTCCCTCATTAAATTGGGCAATTATTTGTGCTCTTTCGGCAATGGTCAAGTTGGCAGGCATTGAGATGATTTTATATGCAGTTGATTGAAAAATAACACGGAAAATATATCGATTTTTTGCATATATTTGACAAAATGTCAATTGTCAGTTTTCTTTTTCAAATGGAATTCGGTTGTCTATTTATATAGTTTTTATTACTTTTGTTTGGAAACATTTCAATTGCTTTGTAGAAACTAATTTCCTTTTCATTTATACTAAAGGTTAAAATGTCATGTACTTATATGTGACATATGACGTATGAATACTAAATACATAGGTTTACTCGGAGCAATTAACAAGCCTGGAGAAGTAACAATTAATTGAACGTTTCTTATATAGTGGCTCTCTTTTATTCAATACCCTAACTAATGCGATAGAAAGAGACAACACACTGTTATCGGCTTGGCATTCAAATCCACATGTAGCCACTTTTTGTTCTAAAAAGGTAGTGCTTGCCACTTTATCGAATACTAAAATATCGATAAATAAAAAAATTAAGTTATAAAATTGCTTGAAGATAATTTAAGATTCTTTTAATTTTGAATTATGGATAGGTAATTCCAAATTTTAAGATTCGTTTAATTTGGAATTATTCATTTACGATGCGTATTGACTGCCTTGCATTGTATGGTAGTGGTATTTATAAAAAAATATTATTAGGTATTTCGGTTTAGGTTGTTTTTTATGGTTTCGTAAAAAGGTACGTATTTTTTCCTGTTTTCATAGATTCATTCATAGAATTATACGGAACCCTTCGTGCGCGAATCTGACTTCCACCTGGTTGATCTTTTTACAAATCAATAGTCGTATCCTACTAATATTATAAAAGCAAAAATATATAAGAATGGACATTTGATACTCTTTCACGTAAAAACTACTGAATGAGTTTTTATGGAACTTTACAATTATATAGTTTAAACATCAGAATAACATATAGGCTACAATTTACCGCGGGAAAATAACTCATTCCCACAGGAAAAAATTGGTAAAAGTTTAAAATAAATTGCTTCAAATAAAACAAATAAAATTTAAATTTTTTTTTACAACATTTTATTTCGATACTTAATTAACAAATTACAATATTTATTATTTAAAATAGATGCCACCTTAACTTGTGGCACAGCATCTCTGCAAAGCACTTTACTTTTCTTCCCGTCTGATTCGAAATGATTTGAACAAGGCCGAGAATGTTTTGAAGGCTTCCAATTTTCCCTGTGCTATAGCTTTAACCCAAACATCTTTTAATTTTTCTCAAGCCAGAAACCTGCAAATAACAATAAAATCCATACTTAAATACCTTTTTTTTTCTCCTAACCTAAAGCAGTCATTATCAATGAAGTACTTCGTACCTACTCAAGTATCGATAATTGCACAACACTATGGAAGTTATATTTTGCATTTTTTCTAAAAACTAAGCTGATTATGATTTCATTTCAATGATTACGGTTAGATAAAACATAGATGATTATGAAAATAACGTAAATTAACTTATTTATAATACAATTAACAAAAAAATTGATCAAAACACTAACCTGTGAAAAGACAAATTCCAATCTTCATCCGATTTCCCAGTACTACGGCTTTTACAGCCGTGAACAACACAAGCCATGTAATCTTTAGTAAATTATCTTTTCAGAAAATAACATAAGAAACTAGAAAACACGTTTTTCACTTCAAACACAATAATTAAAATCACCATGCGTTAGTGACCAGACTGGTCACTAAAACAAATTGAAATGGCTACATGTCATTTCAAACTGTCGAACTGACATATATCTGTCCTCTTTTTTCGCATGACATTTTGCCATAAGCCAAAAAGGCCAAACTAGTGCTTTATTGTTCAATTAATTGTTACTTCTCCAGGCTTGATAATTGCTCCGAGTAGGTTTACGTCATGATAATGTTGTCTCTTTCAGTAATATCTTTTTATAACGAACCTTGTTGTAATTTTCAATGACCGGGAAACTAAATCAAAACTGGTACACCACTTTCTTGGCTGACCGTACAACAAATTGAAAAATAAAAATACTAAAGCGTGGGGTAATTTTAATGCATCTGGCAATCAATCTGGCACACACACATGGATGTGTCGCCGCCATTACTAGGCTTCACTCAATGTTTAGGCGATATACCGTCCGTCTTTTTTTATACGTCCATGCTTTGCTTATTCCAAGATGGCGCTAATATCAAATTCGTCGTATTTATTATCTACGTCCATATTATATTGTTATAAACCGTTAATAAACAGAATAATTATTTATTTGGAATTTTAGAGGTACTTTCTTCATCAATAAAACCTCATTCACTCGATATGTACCGTCTCTAACATAATTTTTTTTTTTTTTTCACTAGTATAAAACTACATCCATGAATCTCCATGAATGTTGTTTATTGAAGTGAAATAATTTCTTGGAATATAGCAAAATTTATGCATTCATGTAGAAAAAAAAACTAATTGAAAATTCAAAAATGAGATGTAATAATAACAAAAATTAACGTAAGA
The DNA here is from genome assembly GCA_029959065.1 of Colias behrii. Lineage (NCBI taxonomy): Eukaryota > Metazoa > Arthropoda > Insecta > Lepidoptera > Pieridae > Colias > Colias behrii. The sequence goes on along the minus strand of JARWMC010000005.1, from coordinate 4,570,495 downwards.
AATGAAGTGAATTATCAATTCTTTGAGGAATAAATTATGAAGATTAGACTCAATGATGTATCTTCCTATCAATAAAACAATCATAATATTAACTAATACTATATTTCCTATTAATAAAAATTATTATTTCACATCTATAATTCATCTATCAACTTGAATCTGTTATGCTGTGGTTTTGGTATTATATTAAAATACTTCTTGTATATTGTCTGATCGGTTCGTCCTCCGTAGATTCTCTGTACCCATGTGTGGTCCCAATTAGGATCAAATTTCTCACAAGTTATGACAACCTTGCCCGCTTCCATTGCAAATAGGGTACCATTACGTCCCATACCAACCTAAAAGCAAACAATTATTTTCATATAATAGTTATTTCATGGTTAAATTTTCATATAATATCATATGTATATCAATTTTCTGTCATTGAAAAATTGTGTGTATGAAATAAATAAATTTTTCAGTTTTCATTTTCATTTATTTTTCATGTAAATGGTCAAAACATCATGAATATTTTAAGGAACATCCATCAAATCTGGTAACAATATTAATATAGGATGTTAATTTATTTTTACTGGTCGCAGACATAAATTGGCATTGAACCTGGAAAGCTATGGAAATTCTCTTACAAAGAAGGCTTTGTAAATGCTTATGAGTTATGGGAAGTTATAATTAGGCAACCCATTAGTTATTGTCCATATATGACATAATATCTCCTTATTATTAACATTTTGATTATGTATTTAATTAAGTGCTTTCCATTCTATACTTGCTTTCCGCCCGTGGTTTCGTCCACTTTGTCTTAAAACCTAAAAAATTATATGCTAAAACCTTCCTCTTGAATCACTATATCTACAAAAAAAACCACTTCAAAATTTGTTGCGTAGTTTTAAACATTAAAGCATACATACGGACATAGAAAGGGACTTTGTTTTATACTATGTAGTGATTAAATTTAGTAACCTCAAATGGGTATTTCTTTCATTCACTTCGAACAGTAGATGGATGAAACATATGAATATAAAGTTGTTTCTTATTTTATAAATAGTAGTCTAAGGTTAAAGTATACATTATTTTGTATTGTTAGTTATTAATGGAAATACAATTCATTGAGTATTAAGACAACACTTCAGTAGCAAAATCTATTGGAAATAAGATAACCATATAGTTTACTATGAAATGAAATGAAATGAAATGAAATGAAATGAAATGAAATGAAATGAAATGAAATGAAATAAATTTATTTGTCCATTATATGATTTACAATTAATGTACGGCAGCGGGTCCCAAACTAAGTGAAATACTTGTGTCTTGGGACCCTGAGTTGCGCTTCTTGGTTATATACATATGTTATGGACAGTAGAAAGTTAACAAGTAGCTAAATAATCTAATGTAATGGAAGTTAATACAATTAATAAAAAAATAAAAGATAAACAAAGTACATTATTTTGCGGTTTGCAGCACGCGTGTTCGTGATAGTGTGTGTGTGTGTGTTTACATGTGTGTGTGTGTGTGTGTGTGTGTGTGTGTGTGTGTGTGTGTGTGTGTGTGTGTGTGTGTGTGTGTGTGTGTGTGTGTGTGAGTGAGTGTGTGTTTGTGTGTGTGTGTTATTGTTTGTGAGTGAAGGCATATTGTTATAGTGTGTGTCAGCTCAGTGGTCCTTTAAGTAATTGTTCGGTTTCTTCAAAAGACAGCGTATGTAACCATTTCTTTATGACCTTCTTGCATGTGTAGTTCGAAAGTAGTGTTATGTTACAATGTTTGTTGACACTATTGTATATCCGAGGAAACAAAAATTTTGGACATCGTTTAGCTAAAAGAGAGGATGCACGAGGACATGGTAGTGAGAATGTACGCCTTGAGGTGAGTTTTTTAAAGTCCTTTCTTATTTTTAAGGTTCTGTGAGTAGTTAACACAGCCTTGAGAACGAAGAGCTGCCTGATCCTTAGGACTGCGAGCTCGCTATACAGCTCAGCTGTTGGGAAGCGGAAGGGTTTTCTCAGCATCACCTTTATGACGGCTCTTTGCGCTCTCTCCACAGTGATGAAGTTAGTTATTCCTGCACCCCCCCAAACAGATATGCCATATTGCAGAATAGATTGACAGAGCGCGTGAAATACGGAGGTGAGAATTGGAAGAGGAGTACAATCTCGCAGTTTTTTCATTACATAAATGAGTTTTCTAGTTCGCGAAGACAATGTTTCTATGTGAGATTTGAATGATAAGTTTTCGTCCAGTATGATTCCGAGATATCTTATAGTTTTTACACGTTCCACTATAGTACAGTTTTGGTCACAGTTGTTTAATTCAGGATTATTGCACGTATGAAATTTAACTTGGAGATTTTGATTTGGTTTCGATGCCTGTGTTTTGGAAAAAGCAATTAATTTAGTTTTTTTTATATTTAAAGTTAGGAGATTACTATCAAGAGCTTTAGCTAAAGTTTGGAGTCCAGATTCTGCGAGTTTGTACACCTCATCCCATCCATTAGAATGGAATATAATGGCTGTGTCGTCTGCGTAGGATATTATTTGAGCACTATTTAGAGGTAAGTTTACTATTTCGTTTATGTACAGGGTAAATAAGGTAGGACCGAGTATGCTGCCCTGCGGTACGCCAAATTTAATTGGTAAGACCTCACTCGCCATCCCGTCTATTTTTACATATTGTTTGCGGTTAGTCAAATAGCTAGAGAACCAGTCAAGCGCAAGGCCCCTTATTCCGACTGATTCTAACTTTTTTATGAGCAGACTTGGGGATATGGTATCGAACGCTTTGGCTAGGTCGATGAATACCGCCAAAGCTTGTTCGCCATTTTGTATATGCGAGGCCACTGAGTTAGTTAGCAGCATGGCAGCGTCTTCCGTCGATTTACCCTTTCTGAATCCGAATTGCCTGTCACTAATAAGATTTTGTTTATCTAGGTAGTTAAGTAGTCTTCTGTTAACTATCTTCTCAAGAAGTTTCGATAAGATATTTAATAGCGCGATGGGTCTGAAGTTTTCAGGGATGTCGACTGGCCCCCCTTTATGAATGGGGGTTACGGCTGCAATTTTCCAGCAATCAGGGAATAAGCCTGAACTTAAACTCAGGTTAAATATGTAGGAAAGAGGTTTAGCAATAAAAGGCCTTATTTTTTTCAATAAACGTGCCGTAATGCCGTCAGGTCCAGGCGAGCTATCAGTTTTAATCTGTGAGAGATACTTGTCGACTTCGGATTCATCAGTAGGGAGGAAGAAAAAAGAGTTTATCGACGGGGTGGCCAGTGAGTGATTATTTGTGAGTGTTTGTTCTGTTGCAGAGAGCCTGTTTAAGATTGTATTAGAGAGATTTTTGCCAACTGTCGTGAAATAGTGATTGAGTGAATTTAGTGTGTTGTTGTGTGTGTCATTAGCTAGTTTTATCGGGACATTTTTGTGTGCGGAAGGATGTATGATAGATTTAAGTGTATTCCAGAGTTTTTTTGGGTTATGCTTGGTGTCCTCTATTTGCTTGCTATAGTACTCAGACTTTAGTGAGAATAGAAGCTTGTTACAAACATTTCTGTATTTCTTGTAAGTGAGACGCCTATTTTCATCATAGGGATGTTTTTTGGTGAGATAGTGCAGTTTATCTCTACGTTTTATACATTTGATAAGATTCGGTGTTATCCAGGGTTTTATGTTTAGTTTTTTACGACTTATGTGAACTTTTTTTGAGTGTTTATCAATGATGTTTAGTATTAAAGTTGTGAATATAGTGACTGCTGTATTAAGATAGCTGCATGAAAGTACGTTTGACCACGTTAAATTACTGATGTCATTAGTAACCGCTGTCTCGTCGATAAAAAATTTCCATCGGATACGAGGAGAGGAGCTCTCTTTATGATTGATTGTAGTTGCAGCAATAGCGATGTCGTGGTCTGTTATAGAGCTTTTGTATACAGCACCAGTTTGCCCAAAGGGTGATTTAATAAATATGTGATCCAAGCACGCATTCTCTCTAGTCGGAGCGTTTATGACCGGAACAAGCCCATGCGATGCCATGACATTCAGGTAGTCGTTTCGTTTGTTATGAGCCGGATTACATATGTCGATATTAATATCCCCTGCAACCATTACTGTTTGGTATCTGCTTAATGTACGCAAGTTTTCGTCTAGAGAGAATAAGAACCTGTCTATGTTTGAGTAAGAAGGAGAACGATATAGCCCTAGGATAACGGTATTTGTGTTAATTTGAATGAGGAGACTATCGGAGTCAGTTATGTTCGATTGTAATATGGTCTTGGTGTAGATGTCTCGCAGATAGATAATTATCCCGCCATTTTTGTTGTTTTGCGTATTTGTCCTAGTTACAGTATATCCAGGTAAAACATCTAGTATTGTACCATCAGAAAGCCAACATTCGGTTAAAACGATAATGTCAAAATTAAGGTTGAGGTTTACTAAAGTAACTGCAAAATCATCAAAGTTGCGTTGATAACTTCTTACATTGAGCGTTAATAATTTGAAGTTAAGTCGTGTGTTGTGAAGCTTTTTTCTGCAATCTTCTGTGTTTTCAAAAGTAAAGCATTCCACCTGTAAGTATTTATCTAAATCTTCAATAATATTAACTACAGCCATAGATGTGAATTAAAACGAATGAAAGTATAACGATGTGGGGTTGCTTTATATGAAGTGCTGTGGAATGCCAACGTGCGAGAAAAGATGGAATGCAGAAAAGTATATGAATAATTCTTGCACACGACAAGGTAGTTTTTGGGATGTCTTTGTAATGATGTTGATTAAGATTGTTTGTGAATTCAGTACTGGTATAAAATAAATTGTTGTGGTTTGTGTGTAGTGTGTAAAATAGGATGTGTGTCTGCGTGATCTTAAAGGTAGTGCATATTATGTAACAATATTGATTAAGAGTGTTTGTGAGTTGAGTATAATATGTATAAAGTAAATAGTTGTAGTGTGTGTATAGTGTGTAATATAGAATGTGTGTCTGCGTGAATTTGAAGGTATTACTTTGATAACAATATTGAAAAAGAGTGTTTGCGAGTTGGGTATTTGTGTAAAACAGAGAGTTGTGGCTAGTGTGTTGTGTATGATGTATGATGCGTGTCTGCGTGCTTTTAAAGGTATAACGTAACAATAATACACGAAGATTCATGCGATAATTAATTAAAACATAAGTTTTATGCAAATTAGGAGTGCTAGCTGTTATTATATAATAATAATTAAGAATTTTGAGGAATTTTATACTATGAATATTAAGTTACATTTAGTTTCTATTTGAATGGTGTCTTGTCTTTGAAGAGTTTTAGTAAATAATGTTATGCAAATTGTTTATCACAGTTACTTACATTGAGCCCTGGATGGAATCTGGCGAATCTTTGGGTTGCTAAGATATGACCAGCCTGAACTGAATGTCCATCTTGCACCTTCCAACCTCTGTGTTTTGGTCGTACTTTACAATTTACGTTCTTTGTACTGCCTCCAGTTTTCTTACTGGCATGTCTCACAAACTCTTGAAAGTTATAAGTCGCTTATTAATTTAACGTAATTTTCGTGTTACGGACGCAATAATGATTAACAAATAGAATACTTAAATAAGACAGAAATAAACTAAAGAGATTAATTACACTACAATGATGCAAATCGAATTTTTATATAATGATCACACATTACCGAAATATGAATTGACTAAAGATTGTTATTTACCTAATATTGGAGATGCGGGTTTCAGAGCGTTCAGAAAATTAGAAGACATTGTGGAAATTTACCATCCACAATTCTTTGCCCTTCAATCAAAATGTAAACTGAATTTTGTAAGAACTTATTTATTCTTGTTTTGATTTTGAGGTTATGTTCGGAACTTCGGAATTCTGACAAGCCGGATATTGACATTTGACAATTGTCAATATCAGTACAATTTTAACAGATAACCCAACCATAAGGGCGCTTGTGCACTACAAGGAATTTTACTGTCCGGCATTCCGATTTTTTACGGTCCGGTATGGCAGGCCATTAATCTAAATGCTAGCTTGTGCACTATACGTAATTTTACTGTCCGACATTTCACTTTTCCCTATTCCGGATGGTTTTTTGTGTCTACGAGTCGCTGTAGATATAATTGTTTTCGAATGCCCACTTGCTTGGATTTTACTCTTTTTACAGCATATGCCAATTGAAAACAAGCTCTTGTTTTACTTCCTTTTAGCTGGCAATGTGATTTAAAAAGTCGGTATTGTTATTTTAATATACATTGACCTATAATTATTATCTAAGTAAGTGTTGGTAAGTTAAAGTTCAAGTGGGAATAGCTTTAGCTCCTCGTCACCGACTAAAATAAATAAGTGAAACACGCATTTTAAATCTCTTACGGAACTTTACTTTTTATTATAACGAAGTAATATAATATTTCATCTTCTATATTTTTTACTCGTTTCTTGTAAAATGCAGAAACAATCATTTATGATAGCATTATACCGCCAAACTTCCTTGAACTGTACCGCACGGATCCGAGTAAAGACGGACAGGTGCACAAGCCAATTCATCGGTTTTTTCATGCCAAACCGGACCGTAAAAAATCGGAATGCCGGACAGTAAAATTCCTTGTAGTTCATAAGCGCCCTAACAACCAAAGTGTACCAAACACAGGTACCAAAACTAGCGTTAGCTACTATTAAGTATTCTGTGCCAAAACTAAAGCAAAAGTGGTCCGCGAGAGAAGTCCCCACAGTAAATTGTCCTTGTCTAACGTTTTGACAATTCAACCAATTAAATTGGGTAGCGACCACAAGTAGCGACTAAGGGTAGCGAATATAATATGCAGAGGCGGCGTAAGGCGTGGGCGACGTGGGCCACCGCCTACGGCCTCGCGGTACAAGGGGCCTCGCGCCTCAAAATTTTTTAAAGCGAGAATAAAATAAAATAAAAATAACTACGTTAAAAACAACCGACTTCAAAAACGGAAAAGCAAAAAATAAAAAAGATTTGATATTATTAATTACTACATATTATTATTGCACGCCTCATAAGCGAAGCGTTGAGGTGGGTACTACTGTCACTTCGCGCAAAACATCTGATTTTTCAAACTTAAAATGTCTTTATGTATCATACATTGCACTTGTAAGATAATACATACACACACATATTAAGAAAAAACACTAGTTTTAACATTCATGATATTTTTGATGTCATTTTTGTTATTTAAACTAGTTAAAAAACAGTTTAAAAAAGTTCTGTCTTGGACGTCCGTGTGTCTGTATGTGCGGAGGATTTTCTTGTTAACACGATAGCGACCGAAATACTTTACTAATCGAGTCTTTTTTTTTCTCTTACGCTTGAGTATGCTCAGGAATAGAACCCTTTCATTTTTCAGGGTCTGATTCGATGTGGTTTAATTGTTATTAAATAAACAAAAATAATAATTAATAAATAATTATTAAAAAAAAATTATGAGGCGTGCACTTTTGGATTTTCCAAACTATTTTAGATGTGCTATTTACTAAAAACTAAAAAGGTTTGATGTCGGTACACGGGCTTAATACTAAGTGCTTAGTGCTTGGCACCGACTTCAAACCTATTTAATAAATAGCACATCTGAATAATATGTAGTAATTAATAATATCAAATCTTTTAATTTTTTGTTTTTTCGTTTTTGAAGTCGGTTGTTATTAACGTAGTTATTTTTATTGCACGACTCATGATGCGAAGCATCAGAGAGTGCTTTACGATCGAAAAATTTTTTTCGCCTCATTTTTGCAGCTATTCTTATTATTATAGCCTTGTTAGTTCACGGAATCAAGATATTTTGCATACTATTGTCGAGATAATTTAATGGAGATTAATCCCATACTTTTTAAAAATTGATTTACTTCAATAGAATTGGAAAAAAACACCGAAATAGGTCAAAAAATTTTCCTGTCCGTCATGTGTGAAACCTGAAAACACTATAACTTGTGAAAAAATCCATCATTTGAGTTAATTTTTTTTTTTAAATATTCTAATCGACGATTGTAGGTCACTGAATGCGAATGATTAATTAATTCAGTGTCGTTTAATTGCAATTAATAAAAAACGAAAACTACAAGACTGTATATCTATATATATTTTTTTTTTATTTTTTATATTTCATAATTAAATGAGCATTATGAGTCGTGCACTTTTGGATTTTCCAAAGTTTATTTAATACTTTTTAGTGTATTTTTCAACACGAATCAAACGAGCCCAAACTCGATAAAATGGCCACCCTCCGATTCCATCATCAAATCAGCTCTATGTCATGATAATGTTTAATCGCTATCCAATTTATACACGTAGGTATACAAAATTTCAGCTCAATCGGTTATCGGGAAGTGAATCAAAGTTGGGCCTATCTGAATAAAATTTTTATAGGACCAAATCGACAACATTCCGTATCAAACAAAAAAAGAATCGGTTCAGAACCCTCGGAGTAGTACATACATAAAAAGAAAATATACCGGCCGAATTGATAACCTCCTCCTTTTTTTTGAAGTCGGTTAAAAAAGATATAAATCAATTTTGTTGTGAAACATGGTTTCTTAGTCTGGCAACATTTGCCGCCGACCGACCAGAGTTCCAATGCCTTAATAAATTAAAAAAAAAAACAACCAGAGTGCCGGGAATCCCTGGTTTTATTTGTTTACTTTCTTGACTAGGAAGACAACCAATCAAATCAAAGTATGCAATAAAAACTTGGCAGTGTTAATTGTTTTTATTATTTTATAAAATCCGTCTTCAGGTCGCCATAGAACAGGGCCTCGCGAAATCTGTCTTGCCCACATCAAATTTAGGTCTTGCCCCGCCACTGATAATATGTTTCAGGAAATTTACACGGTCGTTAGAAGCACACCGTCACCTCATTAGAAAAAGACAATTTTCCAAAGGGAACGCTCCTCTCGGACCGGTTTTTGCGCCATAGTGCAGTCTAGTTAGTATGAAAACTACAATCTCATCGTTACGAAATCATCACGGATGAAATCGCGGGCGCTAGCTAGATTAATTCATATTTCAACATTTAGCATTTCGTATAGATGTACCTACATAGAAAGAAAAAATATATGAATAACTAGCTTTCCGCCCGCGGCTTCACCCGCGTTTTCAAAGAAAAACCCGCATAGTTTCCGTTCCCGTGGGATTTCCGGAATAAAACCAATCCTATGTCCCGGGGTAAAAAGTAGCCTATGTCCTTTCTCGGGTATCAAAATATCTCTATACCAAATTTCATGCAAATTGGTTCAGTAGTTAAGGCGTGATTGAGTAACAGACAGACAGACAGAGTTACTTTCGCATTTATAATATTAGTAAGTATGGATTAATATTACAAAATATTTCGGTGATAACACATTTGACCTGGGATAAAGACTGAATACAATGCAATATAACCCTGACCTAATATTTTTAATGTCAGCTTACGCATCGAACAAAGTACAATATAATATTTTGTGTCTATCATTGAAATCTATAAAATCTATGAGCTCCGAAACATCCAGACCAAATCCAGACGTTACCTCTGTATTGTTATGTATAATGTAACATCTATATTAAATAAATATATGTATTATTATATAAATTATAGGTTATCTACAGCCTACTTAGTGTAAAACATTCTACTTGTATAACTTGTTGTTTTCGGTGTTCTAAATTCTAAAATATTGAGTAGATAAACTATGTCAAATTCTTAGAGCTGTAGAATAGATATTATAAATTATATCTTAGAATAACAAAACACTTAACATTTCTATTTCCACCTATTGTAGTTAATATAAATACATACATTATATAATCAAGCAGTTTACATTGAGATACTACTACTACGTATGGAGAAGACACCGCCTACATCACTTATGTTCCGCTCAACAGAGGTCAACCGGCCACACTGCACTCAGTCGCTTTAGCCACGATGGTCGCGTTCATGTCTTGTTTGTTTTAAAGCAAAAAACCATGAAACTCATCAAATATACCCTCGAGTGTGTTACGATATTGCACTAATAATTCAAGTAATGCGGCAAAGTGCAAAGAAATAACTTTTCATCGGTAATTAACTAGATAATCATTTTTAAAACTTAGTTCGAGGAAAATTTTTGGCGGGCGCCATTTTGCGTCATTTGTCATAGACTAAAAATTTAAGAAATGGCATTGGGTATGAAAGATGTTAATACAGGGTGTCCCACTATTGGTATACTAAGCGCGAAGGGACCATCAAAAAATGTTTGCTAAATTTTTCCTGAAAATCCACGTTCTCTTCTCTAGCTTCGCGCAGCCGGTATATACCGCTTCTGTAATGTGAGCATTTTGTCTATGAAAACATAATCTTAAACGATAGCTCACGTGCTGGTGGCAAAGTTGGGCGGGTTGCTTGTTATGGGTGTACACATAGAGTTATAAGAATTCATCTATTTGAAAAAAAATGCGTCTGGAATTTTATAAGTATTTTTTACGTACTCAGCGTATGCAAAACTATAACCTCCTTTGAGCTTAGTATACCAACAGTGGGACACCCTGTATAGTAATTTTAGATGACGTAAATTTTTATAGTGGAAAATAATAATATACATTTACACATTTAGAAAAGAATGTACTGTGGATGTTATTTGAAAAAAGGTTAACTTTCATATTTAACTCTTCCATCTCCTCTGGCATATTTCCGGATGCCTGGAAAAATGCAGACGTTCTACCGTTACCTAAAAAAATCCATCCTGCATCCTTTTCCGATTATCGTCCAATCTCCATCCTCCCTTTCTTATCCAAAGCACTTGAACGTTTAGTCCACGAACAGTTAACCCGTTTCCTCAACAAAAACTCCATCTTAAATCCTTGTCAATCTGGCTTCCGTCCTGGACATATCACATAGTACACTATCACTCTAATCACTGCACTCACTAAGATCACGGACGATATACGAGCAGGAATTGATGACAAGCAGCTCACTATTCTTACCTTACTGGATTTCAGTAACGCGTTCAACACTGTAGACTTTGATATCCTAGTGAGCTTGCTTCGCTCCATTAACATATCTCCAACGGTGATTGCGTGGTTTCAAAGTTACTTGCTGGGGCGTCAGCAACGAATCAAAGTTGATAGCACTTTCTCAACTTGGTCAAGCATCACTGCTGGCGTTCCACAAGGTGGCGTCCTTTCTCCTCTCCTCTTTTCCATATTTATTAATAATATCACTGTTTCCCTTACTTCGCTCTCACATATGTATGCAGATGATCTCCAAATCTATACTCGTTCAACTCTCGAAGATTTACCATCTGCTGTTCGATTGATGAATAAGGATCTTGCCTCGATAGTAGCTTGGAGTAGATCATACGGTTTGGGAGTCAATCCATCAAAGACTTAATCTATTATCATCGGGAGTCCCAGTTTCATTTCGAGGATTGACTGGTCAATTCTTCCTCCTATTACTGTAGATAACACAATTATACCGGTAAGTGATTCGGTCAAAAATCTTGGTGTTATGTTTGATCGCACTTTATCTTGGCACAAACAAATTAACGAACTGAGTAAGAAGGTATTTGCTGCATCAAATTCGTTAAGACGTATTCGGAATTTCTTACCCATTCCAACAAAAATTTCTCTTGCACAGTCCCTCCTCCTTCCCGTCCTCGATTATTCCGACATTTGCTATCCTGACCTTACTGAATCGCAATTAGAAAAACTCGAACGGCTGGAAAATGTTTGTATAAGATTCGTATTTGGCCTCCGCAAGTATGATCACGTCACAGAATACCGTATGAGGCTCAAGTGGTTACCCATACGTCTACGTCGTAACATGCATATACTTACATCTTTGTACAAAATCCTTTTCTATCCTCAAGCCCCTGTCTACCTTAAAGAAAAATTTGAATTTCGTTCGAATGTTGATTTAAATCTGCGCTGCACTGGCAATTTGCTATTGAAAATTCCTCACCATAAATCAAAATTCTACCACAAATCCTTCCATATACAGTCGATACTTCTTTGGAATGCTCTGCCAATTGAAATCAAACGTGCGAAATCGCTGAACATATTTAAAAATTTAGTTTTCAACCATTTCTTCTCCCAGATAAATTGTTAGTATATGTATGTATATATTTTATTTAATAATTGTATTGTATATATATATTATGTATTGTATGTATTGTATATTATGTGTATATTAATATGTATATAATGTATAAGTAGGTATTCTTAAATTATATTTATAACATATTATTATGTATTTATAATATGAGTAGTTATATGGTTTAAATATAGTGTAATTCATTTTCATTGCTGCACCACCTATTGTTTTCACCTCTTTCTTATAATTAAAAATCCTACCCATAGGTTGCCTGGTAGAAATCGCTTAGTAGCGATAAGGCCGCCTTTTTAGCTTTATAACATATTGTCTGTTTCTTTTTTTACATGTATTTACTTGGTGCTGAATAAAGTGTATTTATTATTATCATGAAAGATGAAAATCATATTTATATATCATAATCAATCATTTATTATTATCATGAAAGATGAAAATCCTGCGTATCATTTTTTTTTTGTTATATTGATTCGTTTTAATTGATAAGTTTATTAATAATTTCTTCATAAGATTAATTATATTTTTTTTGTTACATTGATTGTTTTTAATTGATAAGTAATAGGCAGAATATTTACAAAGTTTCGCCTCTATAGCGGTGAGTAGATGACATCGCTTAATCTATGACTCACTAGCCGCCCCGCGCCGCCGCGCTTGTCGCACAGATTTTGTTCGTGGTGTCTTCTCTATACGTAGTAATAATAGCTCAATGGCAGTTTAACGATATTACGATACCTATATTATGCTTCCGATCTCATCACTCATGTTCAAGGAGGTACGATCTTTAGACTGAAACGGTTAAACCTACTGAAACCGAAAAAAATGCAGAATTACATATTGTCTACTCAAAAATGTTTCTACTGCATTCTATAATTCAACAAAAATCGTATTCCATAGATACAAAAAAAAATTGTTCAATAATTGTTAATGTATAAATATTGTATTGTATTATTTAGTGTATTGTTTGTGTATTTGTTTATGTATTATTATTTGTTTATGTATTGTTAATTGTTGTTGTATTGTTTATTGTTAAATAAACAAAAACAAAATATTATTATCTATCATCATTTATTTTTATTCACCTTACAATCAGAAGCGTAGCGTGCCTTGGCGGGGCCCCGTATAAAAATTTGTTTGGGGGCCCTTAGGAAGGGTAAAGATTTCTCACAAAAGAAAAAAAAATGTTTGCATAAAATTAAAATTTAAAAGAAATATTTGTTCATCATAATTATCTATCTGTCACTTATTCCAAAATGTTTACAAACAATTCAAATTAAATATACACACAGGAGGCCAGAAAACTGCTTTTTTTGACTTTTATCATTTCTGAAAAAAAAAATTTTTTTGGGAAGTTTTTAGTAATTTTTGCTTACGCACGTTGGAGGCCCCCTTGGTGCGGGGGCCCCGTATAATTGATACGGCAGATACGGCGGTAGCTACGCGCCTGCTTACAATACAAAGTAAATAGTCAATGTTTTGTTGTATGATTAATTAATGTTCAAACATTTAACACACGTGTGGTCCGCAAGTCAATAATTACTTACGTAAATTTGATCATGTTATTATAGCTCGTACTACTAACATACCTACCACTAATCATGACAAATTATTAAAAATTCCACAGCTACTTACCTACGTGTATTTGTTTGTCTCAACAAAAACTAGGAAATTAATTTTCCATTTTGCCTACTATAGACCAGTGCCAATCCCTTCCAAAATGATAAAAACCTAAAAAAAAATCTCAGTAGGATGAAACCCGTTAGAAAAGGAGGGGAATATGATAAAAATTAAAGGAAAAATAAATTACAGTCAATCCGAGTTCGGAAAGTGGGAGGGGGGGAGCTTTTAAGGCAAAAAATGGTTTCTCTTGATTTCCGACAAAACTACAAGTCCTATGGAAAAAAGTTCAATGGCAAAGTAATAATAGAGAGAGATAATAAAGGTAATAAAAAGTTCTACAATTTTTGTAATTGCAATTTTTTCACATAACCTCAAAATTTAGGTGAAAAATTCAAAAAAACAAGTTTTTGGTTTTTTATTTATATCTTTGGTGAAAACTTACCTTATTATGTCCCAAATACACTAATTTATTTGATTGAAAATATTTATTTTTTCGCCTTATTTCAACTTAATACCAAAAAAAACAACCTAATTTTCAATCGAAAATTCTGACGTCAAAATATCAGCTTTTTTCAAAAAGTTTGGGGGCTTTTTGTTCGTTGAAATATCTACTTTCTGATGGTGTAAAAAAATAAACATTACCATAGTAAATGTTTTCAGGAAACGCATACAAACAGTGTGATAATGAGCTTTTAAAAATCAGGCAAATTTCTCAAACGACCTAAATTGTTTTTATCGACATCATTTTGTTTATGAACATGCTGTCAAATGTTAGCTGTGGTATCGTTACCGTTAGCCGGAACAAACAGAGAGTAAAATCGTTGTTTTTTTTTTCAATAGTAAAAAAAGACACTCCAATTTTAATATTGGTATATTATATGCCAGTAATTAAGGAGTGCCACAAAAATGTGCAGGAAAAATGCACGGACTGTGTAAAAATGTGCACGAATTTAATACAATGATTATTGATTACTTTCACTTTGCAGTTTTACACTGCGCTCGCGCTGTGTATAGTGTAGCAATTCTCATACTCGTATTGACGAGTGTAAATAAAGTTACTATCGTATTTGATAATCCTATATCACTATTTATTATAAATGCAACCGTATAATAATTAACGATGTTTCGTATGGTGATTATAACGTGAGCGTAGTCTACTACTCGGAGATCCTGTATAAGACTTCAGGTGGCGACTGAAAAATAATTGGCTTATGTCTGACAGGACACGGACTACTGGTACCGACTTACCCATGTTTAAAAAACAATTTGTAATTTAAGAAATGTGGCTTTATATGGTCCATATCCTATTATAGGATATACGGGGGTTCACTTATAATTTATAAAGTATAAACACGGAAGTTTTTGATGTTGAGAAAAAAAGCTGAGTTGAAATTAACAATGAACAAACATAACTTTGAATAAATAATAAAACCTGTACCTACTTCAAAGTATTAATTATTATACATGTATAAAATGTAATAAAACCAAAAAACAAAATAGGTACATAACTTTATTTTATTTTATTTTATTCTGAAGACTCGTTATTATATAGTAATAAAAACAGGAAATGCGGCAACTTCAAAACTAGATAATAATATAGAGTTCAGTGTATTCATAATCAGACTCAGTGGCTAGTGATACATGTAACGTATTGGTCGTCGCAAATGATACGAAGTTTTACGAATATAATTAAAAATATTGTGATAAAACGATGATTGCGATTTTGATATGTATCGCTTTCATATTAATACTTATTATATCGTGGATAAGTTTGATAAGAGATACCAAATCTTATAATATTCCCGGACCCACACCCCTTCCAATAGTTGGAAATGGACATTTATTTGCGATCAGGGCAACTCGTAAGTAATTATTATACTTAGTTAGGAAGAATAATTTAAAATAATATCATATACCAAGACAAAGGTGGAGGAAATATTAGTAATTTGTTTGCTCTTTACGATTTTACTCAAAACTAAATAGCCGGCTTCATAAATATTCAACCCAAAATAATTATTCACTAAACCAAAAGCGGTATGGTATTCAAATTTATTTTAATTAATTTATTAACGTTTTTTTTAATTTATTAACATTCTTCACCTATTTCTCAAAATAATAAATATTTTACACGAATTAGTATTTAAAATATCATTTTTTTTATAAATTTACCTTTACCTACTCTACCATTTGAGACGAAAAACTTGCGAAAAACACGTCATTATTAGGTAATGTTTTATTATTCTCGTAAACACAGACACAACCACAAAAGAGATGTTAAATATTTTTGTGGTCTTTATTTCTTTTTTACGATAAACCTATTATTTAATACAACAATAGGTAAAAGCTTTTTTTGTTAGTGATAAAAATAGTTAGGTACATTTTATGTAGTTCACCCACTATTGTACCCAAAGTCCATAATTTGAAACATACGTCGCAAATTGAGATTATTTTTCCTGGTTATGAACCACTTAACAACTTGATTTGACCCTCTATTCTTCACATAATATACATTTTTTTACTTATATATTTATGTCTTATGTACCCAGCCAACACATAAGCCAGATTAGAGCAGGCTCCAAGGAGATGTTCGTTTGCAAAAATCGCGGACCTAAATCTGACTTCTGATATATATTGTATAGATCCCAGACATCCTATAGACAGATGTTGCCAACCAGTTTTGTGGTCCCCCTGCCCGCACAACGGTAATTAAATATGGCATACAAAGAAAAAAATAAAAATTTCCAAAACATGCCGTGTGGGGTATCAAATGAAAGAGCTTATTGAGTAGATCACGAATATATAGCATACTATATACATTTCTTACGCTTTCTCTAAGATTTTTTAGAAAATTTACGAAAATGATCCATTTTTGAGTTAACTTTAAACCACTATAGATTGAAAACTCATGAATATATTTTTTAAATTATTATTTTAAATAATTAACAATAGTCCATTGTTTATGATTCAATAGTTCGTAATATAATATAAGTGAGCTATGTGGTGGATTTGATGAAAATAACTATATACTATATGAACTTGAAAATATACTCGCCATCTTTGAATGCTCCCCCCACTCCCCCATGCAACTATTTCACTGTACGAAATATTGAATCGTAAACAATGGACTATTGTTAATTATTTAAAATAATAATTTAAAAAATATATTCATGAGTTTTCAATCTATAGTGGTTTAAAGTTAACTCAAAAATGGACCATTTTCGTAAATTTTCTAAAAAATCTTAGAGAAAGTGTAAGAAATGTATATAGTATGCTATATATTCGTGATCTACTCAATAAGCTCTTTTATTTGATACCCCACACGGCATGTTTTGGAAATTTTTATTTTTTTCTTTGTATGCCATATTTAATTATCGGGGTGCGGGCAGGGGGACCACAAAACTGGTTGGCAACATCTGTCTATAGGATGTCTGGGATCTATACAATATATATCAGAAGTCAGATTTAGGTCCGCGATTTTTGCAAACGAAACTCCACTGAGAGTCCGGTCTAGATAGTAGCGAAAATATACCACACTAATCAGTGTCAAGTTTTATTACTTTTGTATTACTGCAGCTGACATTATTGCTTTATTTTGAATAAGAGAGAATTTAAAATAATGTTGTAAGCTTACTAAATTCTGTATAAAGTTCGTGGTATTTTTTCAAGCTGAATAGTAATCAAGAGTAGAATCTGCTAAACAAGCGATATTCAAATAAAAGTAATTGAAACAGCTATTATCTGCACAGTAGCTGAAGTTTTTGCATTGTCCTGTATAACATATTCAAGCAAAGCAGTTAAACAGCAAAACGCTGAATAGTAGACGAAATATTTTCTTTAAGCTGGATGTACGAAATGGTACTAATTTATTCAGATGCTGAATATTTTAGATTTTTTCTTCTTTACACAGCTGACTTCTGCAAAATTGTAAATAAACTCTTTGTATTCCCTAACTTATAGCGCTATAAGCGTATAATTGTCTTATGTTCAGCTTAAAACAATATCAGTTACAAATGTGGATATCTTAAGCAGCAAATAACTGATTAGATGAAGATATCGTATGTTTATATCCAGATATTTCACCATTTTGTGACAAAACTGATATAATGCTGTCGTATCAACAATATTATGCCTACCCAAAAAATGGTTGTTTGTAAAGTAGGTTTACGATCGAGATGTTTACGTGATAACGTCTTATTGGTGGCAGCGCTCGAGATGAGACGGGAGATCGGTCCGTCTCTCTCTCGTTATACCTGCGATCGCGCTCGTGAGGTTTTGGTGTGACACAAGTTTCTGAACATGTCACCCGACTAAAACGATTTTAAAAACGTTATCACGTTAAAAAAATTTGTCTATATTAGTTAAGCTTATAATTGTTTCAGTTTAAAATAATAAATAAATAAATATTTTAGTTGGTAATATATAAACAATTGTCTGACTAAATATTACGCAATGCGTCATTCATAGTTGTAATAGATAACTTTAAATACCTAATAGTGGGTCCTACCTACATTAGTATAGGTCTCATCAACCTCAAATATTTATGGATTTATTTTCTATAAAAAGAACCCTAAAAAGCTGAATAAGAGTATACTGCATTATGTTATTTAAGACCTTTCTCTGAGGAATGTAGAATTATTGTACTTTAAACCAAATATTTTCTGGATATGTAGTCGTATGTGAACTATTATGCAGAAATAAGCAACATAATCACTGAATTAGACACTTTTATTCAAATTGGCCATCCGCCATTAAATAACGTACGACATATTAACATCTTTTAAAAAAATCCTCACCATTATGAAACACTTTGTTTAGTGAGTAGGAAACATAAGCAGTTATACAAAATTTGATTCTCATTATTTACTGGGACTGAAATTTGATAAAAAGTAAAGATAATTTATTTTAAATATTATTTCACATTTGTTTACCTTTTAAATTGTAGCTTTATCATAACCATAAGGCGCTCAAAAAATGTACAATAATCATATTGATAATTCACAGTAAAGTGCCATGCGTTTATATAATTCACCTTTAACTTATTTAAATGTATTAAACAATTTACTTACCCAATTTTTGAAGAAGTGATCAGCGACCATTTTTTTTCAATTTTTTAAACTAATACCTAATAACACAAAATATAATCTCGTCACAATGAAAAATACATATTTATACTTTTTTTACTTGCATAATTTCTTTGTAAAACTTCTTCTAAGATCGGAATTTTGAATATCATTTGAATTTCTGAACTCACAAATTAACAACTGCATAAAAGATGTATAATTTCTGGACTAAAGAAAAATCAGAATTTATGCAGAAGATATTCAGTGTGTTGTACATTTATTCAGCTGCTATGTGGCTATTAATCAAATGTTATCCAAATTGAAGCAAGATATTTTGTGCCCAAATTGCTTGAATATCATCTGTATAAGCGCTTACACAGAAGTTATACAAATACTTTATCCAGCTTAAAGTCAAAAGAATTGCATTTACGCAAGATTTATTCAGCTAATCTGTGTTGGCTGGGTAGTTAGGTATGTCTAGAATTTTAAGTGGTTTGTCAACTGCCTAGGTTGCTCTCATTTGGCCTATGTATTCTGAGATAAAGTTCAATACTCTAAAGAAGCAAATATTAGTTTTTATCAACATTAGGAGTCAATAAGTTATCACATAATTAGCAAAATTTTGACTTTCGCATTCATGGACCTAGAGATAATAACAGTTCATTTTTATAAGTAGGTATATGGTCGTCTCTCTATAGTATCTTTACTTCTAAACAGTTTTTCCCAGACTCACAGTCACTAATAAAATCCCAATTTTTCTGTTTATCCAATAAAGAATGATAGGTATATCTATACTTATATTATAAAGCTGAAGAGTTTGTTTATTTGAACGCGCTAATCTCAGAAACTACTGGTCCGATTTGAAAAATTATATTAAAGGCTATATATCATCACGCTAAGACCAAGAGGAGCGGAGCACTGCGGGTTAAACCGCAGGGCACAGCTAGTAAAGAATACAACGTAAAGACACCTCAGGAGGTAGAGACTTCACACAATATATACCTACTTATTCACTGTTTAATAAATATACAATGAAAAAAATAAATATACAATGAAAAAAATAATTAAGTCCATTTAAGTAAGTCGGTTAATAATCTCGTGTGTAATACCTGAATATCTACACTTTATTATACGTACATCAAAAATGACCTTTATTATTCAACTCATTTAAGTACTTAATTTACATTGAATTAAGAACGTTACACGAATCTACAATTAAGCATAAGTATTATTATAACTATATGTATCTACAAATTCTACAATTCAATCACGTGCCTAAAAGTATAAAACCCCTATTTCAAGCTCCTAATTTATGTACATAAACCTAGTAAGTTAGTAACAATATTTTTAAACACAACGTTTTGATATACCTACATGTGAATTCACATTGGGAAAAAAGTATACAAATACAAACATATCAATAACTTTTTTACAATGTTTATAATATATTTTGAACAATTACATATTCTAAATAAACTGAATATTTATATCACTCATGACGAGATAAAAAACACGATGGAAAAACATAATATTTCATTCAATTCAAAATTAATAATAACCGAAGGTATTTTTTGCTCGAAGGACAATATAATTTTATTTTTGATAATAAAATTTTAATGCATAATTAGCATGTTCATAATCTTGAAGTTTGATTTCTTTTTATCAGTTACCTGTTCAATAAATGGAAATTTTGAATCTATCAATTTTCTTAACGATGTGGATTGTATTTGTACTTGTACAGTGTACACGTGGTGACCCAGTGAACGAAACTGGTTGAATCTGGATAAGCATAACTGGATGCCTGCAGGATTGCATGAAAATTGTCTATTGCTAATGATTGCAAAAGGTCAAGGGTGCGACCTTTTTTAAATAGTGGTTAGTGAGATACGTGCGAAAATTTTTGTGTAATAATAATGAGTACCTACGTAGTTAGGTATATTATGAAAAATCCAATTGGTTTTCTATAATAGTTTGTCAAGCGTATAAACATAGTGTAATCAATGTTTCGGTTCCTTGCAATATTAAATCAAAAAGGTAATTAATGTATTTACAACTTTGCGAAAATCAACACAAAAAATTAATAAATACCATCATACATAATTATGTGCCATACCATCTAAAAAATAAAAATAATACCTACCTACAATCTAAAAAATAGATGAATTGAATAATAAACACGCTTAAAACAATATGTTAACCACCAAGTTCTCTATGATTAATGATCGTGCTATATTATTTCAACGAGCTTATTAGAATATTCTAGCAAAAAATAGTAAGTATATAAAGATAATAAGTTTAAAAGCCATTCCGAAGCTATTATGATAGACCTATTTTTCTGAGAAACGAGTTTAAAAAAAATGAATAGCAACTAATACAAATTATAATCATTCTGTACGCATAATTCAAAACTGTTCCGCACCGAAATCGATTGTTTTTACATTTTTAATAAATTAATATCATATATTATTAAAAAAAATATTGCAATTTTTTTTTATTGATTGAAAAGTACATTACATACACAGGGACATTGACCTCGAATATATTTGTTAGTATCGACATTTTATCGGTTTACTGTTATTTTCTAATTAATGATGACCAAAATAATTACTGCAAGAAATATCCACATCCAAAAAGTGGATTTACCATTGAGTTACTATGTACTACGTACTAGAGAGGTTAAACTAATATCTAACATTATTTCTTACAGAGTTTCTACCGCTCTTACAATATTTACAAAAAACCTACGGAGAAGCTGTCCGAGTCCATTTCTTTAACCAGCCTTATGTCGTCTTGTATCATCCGAAATATATTGAGGTAAGTATGTATACAGTTATTTATTATTATGACAATATCTCCATAATACACGATCCTCGCCTCCCATAAGAAGGCCTGCTTGTGCCTTGTAGTATCCTTACGTAGTGGTCTTTATACACAGAAATCCTTTAAATTTTAAATGATTATTATTTAGTTACTGTCGTTATTTATTCTTATATCAGCTGTTGTTATTATACTTTAAATTAGGTATATTCATTAAAAAGTTGTAAGGAATTGATGAAGTTGCAACGCATGTGTAATATGTAATTTACACTGTAAACATCAATGAGATAGCGATATGTAATGCATTGTTTTATCATTACGTTCAAACTTCAAACATGTTAATTAATAATGACTGTATTATTTGTCAAGTAATCAAGATAAAGGTTCATAATTCAAATGCATTAATTACATTTCGTCTTTATTATTATTTTTTTAATTTAAAATAATAAAGTTTTTTTTTTCTTGTTATGGCAAGAAGATATAACTATTTGAATAATAAAGCTTCTTAATTATTTTATACAATTTGTATGTTAAGAAATAATTATACAGATAACCAACTCATTTACTAATTATTTCATAAACATTTTTTCAGCCCTTAATATCACATTCCGAATTGATAACAAAAGGCAAATCGTATAATTATTTACACGACTGGCTTGGCTTTGGACTTCTGACCTCAACAGGTATGAAGCGTTTGGACTTCCAAAGTCACAAAATTTTAACATGAAGTTGTTTTTTAAAAACTGTTGGAAAAAAGGACTTTTAAATGACGTGAAAAAACATTAGTACCTATGTACATTCATATTTTCAGTTGTAACCTATTTGTGTAACATAGTTAATTTGTATGAAATCAATGTATTTTAAAACTAAGGTATTATTTCCTTCAGGCAACAGATGGCGGACGCATCGAAAATTTTTGACGCCCGCATTCCATTTTAACATTTTGCAAAACTTTTTGCCAGTTTTTTTGAAAAACGAGAAAGTACTCATTAATAAATTGAAATCTACATATTGTAATGAAAAACCGTTCGATCTATTTCCTATCATTGCACTGAATGCACTAGATAATGTTACGGGTAAGGAAAATATTTTTTTTGTACTTATTACAAACTTTAAAGTTTAATCGTATTCTCTAGTCTAGATATATTTTTAAATTTATGTCGTTTCGGTTTGCAAATATATTTCCTATCTATAGACGTAAATTTTTTTTTTACAAATTGCTTTATTTTAATATATTTTTTGTATTTATTTAATACCAATTAATATCTCCTACAGAATCTGTTATGGGCGTATCGATAAATGCACAAGATAATAGCAATTCCAAATATGTAAAGTCCATTGAAACGTAAGTTGCTGCAATTTAAAATATTAATTATTTAAATTGTTTCTTATTTCTTAAGTTTCTTGTAATTTTTCTTTCAGTTTGGCTCAAATAATAGCATTAAGAATGCGAAATCCGTTCATGGGTGAAGATGCACTTTTTAAAATAACAAGTTATAACAGAACACAACAACAAGCTTTGGGTGTATTACATGGATATACTAAGAAAATTATTGAACTAAGAAAAAAGGAGTTGCAAGAAGCTAATATTCACACGCTTGAAGAAAACGCTGAGTTTGGTAATTATTAGGAGTTTTTATCTTTAATAATATATATTTATTTTAAATACTAGATGATAATATTAAATGTTCAACATGTTTTTAAACGTCTTGTTAAAATCTATATCTATGAACTATGACTACGCATAAATCTAAACTTATTAAAATTTTCAAGGTGAATAGGTTTATTTATTTTTTCGTGAACGCACGAACTAAATCCAGTTTGAATTAAAAAAAAGTATTTTATTGTTGGATAGCCCATTTACATAAGCATTTAAAGAAAACTTAAATTAAAAATGTTTGAAATTACGTGGGAAAAATTGCTACATAAGTAAGATGTTTACATGAACGAATTCATAGTTATTTTGACTGAATTAAATGCACACTGCACATGCAAACTGGATTTATAATACATAATATTATAATCTATTTAAAAATAACTGACCTTGCACTTTGTGTTAACATTTAATTAATATATTTCCTATAAAAACTGTATATCTTCCAGGTATCAAAAACAAACACGCCTTCTTGGATTTATTACTTTTGTCAGAAATTGATGGAATGAAAATTAATGACGAACAAGTGCGTGAAGAAGTTGATACTTTTATGTTTGAGGTAAATTAAAAAATATATTATTACAAAATAATTTTTAAACCACAAAAACTTTATAAACAGGTAACTACTTACTGTATTTTTTATTAAGAGCTAGATTTTTATTCTATAAGAGCTAAGAGCTATTTAGTCAGTACATTCTTTCTACTAAATAAAAAATACAGGTACCTACTCTTTTAAAAGACGCAAAGTGATAATAAGAGCTCTACAGTCTACTCTACGGTTTGTTTTTTGTGATGTAGCAATTATCTATTGATATTATTTATTAGTACATACCCATTTAATTTCTTTTTTCTGTATTTGGTCTTCTATTCACCACAAAGTATCATATTAAAATTAAACGTTCCTTTGCCCTTTCTATTATGTGAGGTAAACAGTTACATCAAAATTAACATAATAACAATGACTTACTAACATATTCGAATAATAATAACAAAAAATGTAAGGGCCATGACACAACAACGTCAGGAATATGCTTCTCATTATTTTGCGTATCAAAACACATGGACGTACAAGAAAAGATTTTTGAAGAACAAAAACGGATTCTAGGCGATGACTTGAGTAAGGATCCTACTTACAGGTAAACTTTTACGTTACAATTTGTTTTTCAAGTGAAACTTCTTTAGGCGCGTTTAGAGTAAAATTTCAAGGTCACGTCATGGTGGGCTGTGGTAAGGCGTCGATTTTGGTATCTTTGAATCTTGCCAAAGAAGTTTCACTTCTGACACGTGTGCTCGGCACACACGTTCTTTTTTTGTCTCCGTTCACTTAAACAGTATCGATTTATATTTCTTTCATTTGCAGTGATTTGAAACAAATGAAATATTTGGATCTTGTAATAAAAGAATCTTTAAGAATATTTCCTTCTGTACCTCTTATAGAGAGGCTTATTACAAAGGACTCAGGTAAGTCGTTAAAAGATAAACATCGTTCTTACGTGTCTTTATTTTAAACATATTATAATATTATTCTACAATAATTTTCCTTGTAGTTCCTACTAACTATTATGTAGAATAATTATTACATTTTTCTTGAGTTAATCCAAAGTTTTTATCAGCTTATACTTAATTGGTCTTTATTTAAGTTATTATAATAAAACTTAGCAATCTTTATACTTAATTATATACACACCAACAGCACGTTAAAAGTGTTAATTAGGTACCAAATTATACCATCATACTTTTTACAGTACCTATACAAGAAAATATAATAAAGATACTCGTGTTATTTTAAAGATAAACTTTTTATGATGTACTTAAATAAATAAAAATCTTTCAGAATTAGCCGGGTTGCGGATCAAAAAGAACACATCAGTCATCGTAGATATAATTCACATGCAAAGAAGTCCAGCTTTGTATGAAAATCCACTGGAGTTCCGGCCAGAGAGGTTCACTGAGGCTGCCGCCATGTCTGGGAAGAATGCCTTCTCATGGCTCGCGTTTAGTGCTGGCCCTAGAAACTGTATTGGTAAGAACTAGCTGGAAAATATTGTTCTGCCCCGGCAGCCTTATAACTTGGGAGCATAGAAAAATATATTACAACCTTTTTTCTGACCTAACCAAAATAAAATCGATCCATCTTTTTGAAATGTAACGAGAATAATTATACTTCATTATTACTATAATTATATTATATACTTGCCACAATGCTCTGTGGTCATAATCTATATATGGGTGATTATACAAAAATGGGGTAACTTTTGAGGATATTTTGTTTACTATATTTTTTATATCAGATTGTTACAAATTAGGGTGTATATGATAGCTAATCTAATGAATATATTGTTCCAAATCGGGCCAGCCACTTTTTTAAATAGATTGTCAGATATTTTAAATTTTCTGGAATTGGCCTCCAGGGGACTGACGAGGCTAACATGGTACTGATAAAAAATACAATTTTGTAATATTCTTAAAGAAATTGAATGAAAATTACTACAAATCTCTCAGTTTTAATAATGGCACATGTCTTTTAAGTATTAAAATCACTAAGTTACGTTTAAAAATGATAATTAATAATATGTGATACTGGGAAAAAACAATGTCTCAAGTTTCAAAACAGCCTTCTGACATTTAACGCTACGTGAATATTCTTACTCTCTTACTTAACTTTTACTACTTTGACTTAGTTTTACTTGATATTTCAAGTAATTCACAAACAAAAGAAACAAAAAAACGGTCAAGTGCGAGTTGGAGTCCTAACAAACCTATTTTTTTTATTATGTTTGTAACTAAAAATTTACACTTTTAGCAATTTTTCCTTTATCTGTGTTATAAGACGTTGCTATTTACCAAGTAGAAGTAAACTATATAGCAGTTTATAGTAGACTGTATACACGGCAAGCATCCTGTGTGTTTTTTTATTCCCTAGCGAATATTGAATTTTGCGGAAATTTGCAGTATTAACGGATGTAGGTATCTTTTGATTGCGTTGCGTTATAAGTTTGATTTTTTTACACCACCAAGGGTTCTTAATCTTGAGTATCCAATATAAATTTCAGATTGATACCTCCACGCGTTCCAAAAAAAACGTCTTAACAGACAAACGGACAACAAAGTGATCCTATAAGGGTTCTGTTTTTTCCTTTTGAGGTTCGGAGCCCTAAAAATCTACCAATATTTATGTTAAAAGTACTAATTATAGTAAAATTAAAAACCAAAGGCTCGAATGAAAGTCTCACCTGAGTTTTTATAAGAGCCCCTTGACATTTTTATAATGTTATTAAGTATATTAATTAACTTTCATGTTATTTTGAGGTAATTTTACTTCACAGTATTATACGTATACGTATTTATCTGATAAATATAAAAAGCTATGCCCTGAAAGCATCAAAATCAATAATTAAAATAAAATAAGATATTTTTAATAAAATTATTAGTAGTTTGTTTCAATAGCTCTTTTCTTTGCTACTCTTTCTTAAATGTTTCTTCCCTAGTCAAATTCAGTTTCTTTTAGCGTGGCGCATGATGTTTTAAACTGAAATATAAAATAGAAATGCTTATACCAATAGCAATCAAGATAAAAGTTCTCAAAAACGACAGAATCATCAGTACTATGGGGTCGCGTCAGTCCTCTGGCACGATATCTGACAAAGGACTGATGCCAGCGGATTGATGAAAAGGGACTTAATATGAGGTTATAATCACAAATTATGTTTTTTTGCCTTATTTCTAATATCAACAAACTATATTTTTACAAATCATAGTTAACCATTTATAAATGAAAATAAAAATCGGATTAACAATAAAATAACGACTCACCATAGGACTGAAATGTTGACTGGCGCAGCAAGATTTTAGAGGACAAACACAACCCTAGCGCTGGTACAGTTATGACGGCCGTCAAAATATGCGGTGCACAAGTAACTTCATTACCAACATTAATACTTAGACAGGGATTTGACCTCGACTTGGTGATATTTAGCGAGAATTTCAAATTTAAAAAACACACAACGGACTGACTAGTGAAAACGATGACAAAGTTTAATTTTATTTTTTAAATAAAATGGAAAACATTGCGTTATGAAAGTTGTAGTATATAATACTATGTACATCAAAGATTGTAGTGAATTAGTAAGTTTTCTTAAATCGATGATAATGTTTAAACGATAGTCACTTGATTGTTGGTTTTCGGAGTTGTGACATGCCAAAGTACTGACGTTTGAAGTATTAATTTTTTTTTTTTATTCATTTGTATTTTAAATAAAGAAGTGAAATTGAGTGACCGACTAAAGGACGCTTCATTGTTTTAAAATAGATTGTTATTTGAATAAAATATAATAAGACTTTGTTTAAATTGGCTGATGACATCGAGTTACCCCATTTTTGTATAATCACCCATATATATAAAAATGAAACCCGTTTCGCGTTGTCACGGCATCACGTGTGAACGGCTGAACTAAATGAACGAATGAAATTTCGATAATTCTTTTTTTATTATATTCCTTGAAGTACGAGGATGGTTCTTATGTAGAGAAAACGTAAATATGTACCACGGGCGAAGCCGGGGCGGACCGCTAGTACATGATAAACATGATCCCTGACAAAAATTGAGATATTGTAGTTATCTAAGTATGTTTACGATTCTGATAACGTGTTGTAACAGAAGGGGGGAGAAGAGGGGTAGGAGCAGATACTATTATGGTGGACCGTGGAAGTTATTTCGGCGATAACGTGTAATGCTAACGGTTATTTTACCTCTTTGTTTTAAAGTTAAAATCTATACATGAATATTTTTTTATAGGTCAAAAATTCGCCATGATGGAATTGAAAATAACCTTGGCGGGAATCATAAAAAACTTCAAAGTATTACCAGTAGACATGGAACCGCAATTATGCTCCGATCTCATTTTGAGATCAGAAAACGGCGTACAAATTAAATTAAGACCAAGAATATAAAAATGTTTATTTTATTTCATGAGATTAATCTCTAACAGGTCAATTATTATATGAAACTTGCGTTATATTTTAAGACATAATTATCTCTACCGATATTGTCATAGTGTTAGCATTAAATTAGGTACCTAATAAAAAAAATTTAAACCTACATTGTTTTATTTTTATATTATGTTTATTTCTTCTGTGTGTTTGTCACTTAACTCCTCCTAACGATTATAATCTATTTTTTTCATGTGTCGTCAGGTGGATTCGAGCATTGTTATTAAATAATAAATAAATAAATAGGTATTTCAGGACAATTTTCACACACGGCACAATCTGATCGCTTGTGTTATGGAAACCAGATGGCTGATAAACATACATATATATAATTTTTAAATAAATACTTATATAGATAATTAACACCCAGACACAGAGCAAACATCTATGTTCATCACACAAATATTTGCCCCGGGTGGGAATCGAACCCACGACCTCTGGCTTGGAAGGCAGGGCCACTACCAACCAAGCCAACCGGTCAGTCAGTTTATTTATTTATTTATTTATTTTTACATACATAGATTCCTTACAGCTATTTGTATTACAATATTTATCATATCTTTAACAAAACAATACGCCAATAAAAAGGAATACCAATAATAAGACAATTAATGTGACCGTAGTTTAACATTCATTATAACAATGATAAAGTTGTGGATAAAGTGGAAAAAATTGATATATATAATTTTTTTTTTGACATGATAAATAGGAAATAGTAGAAGTTAAGTCAGTTCTTATAAATTATAATGGTTAATTAATTTACAATTCGAACGCGGGCGAATGCTAGTATTTAATTTTAATGAAAGGAAATAAAGTTTTATTTCTTTCACCACTCTGCTGCTCTAAACTAGGGAAGCGCGTATCATCTTAGGCCACATTAGATTAGCTTTACTTTACATCAGGCGAGATGGTCAAGCGCTTCCGTATCTACAGTAAAAAAAATCTGAAGAGTACATTTTTAACATAGCACCAACTTGTCATAGGCAAAAAGACTTCGCTCATTGCCATAATTGAAAAAAAAAGTAGAACATATTGTCAATATTGACAGCTATTGACATCCATGATAATATTATACGTTCTGTGGTTAAACGTCAATGTCAAGTTAATGTTAAATCGATAACGCGGTGTTGTTGTTAAATTAATGTGGAATAAATAAAAACAAAATTGAGGAAATAAAAACTGCATATCCGAGAAAGTTAGTAAAGAGCTTACTGAATAAAGCACTTACAAGTTGTACAAAATGACCTCAGATACTCTAACAGTTGCTCGACGGAAACTAAACGAAACTCTAGGGGATAAATCAACAAAATATTACAATCACATGAAACAATGGTTTCGAATGAAACTTACAAAGGAAGAGTTCGATATGGAGGCTCGTGCTATGTTGACATCAGAACAAATACACTTCCATAATGATTTCTTACTGGCTCTACTCAATAAAGTCGAGGGTCTAGCTGAAACATCGATAACAATTGCTCAAGAGAAGGCTATCTCACATAATAGGAACAGTAGACGGCATAAGAGAACGTCGAAGACCTCCGAAAAGTCAAACTTTGAACCAGCTGATTTACTGGAATATCTTCCACCAAATTCCCCTCCAGGTGCTGGAAGCGATGGCGTGAAGTACGCAGCTCAGGTGAGACATTTTCTTCATGAATTTAGATAAGAAATAATTTTCAATTTGAAAGATAGTTTCTTGCTCCCATACTTTAAGCATTGCCTGTAAATATAGGCATATCTTATTTATTGCTATATTTATATTTTTTCATTATATTAAATAATTTTTCCAGGAGATATTCCTACCAGACCACGCTCTAGTAGTGGGACGGTTCATGCTTGCAGCCTGGGAACTAGGTCTTGAAGGCGCCGACGACGAAGCTGCAGATCTCATAGTAACAGCAGTACAGAACTTCCTTAAAAACGTCATAAGTGCAGTTGTGTCTCAACGAAAAGGTTACAAGTTGAGAAATAGGCACTTTATGTATGATGTTGGTGGTGATATGCCCAACATGTGGTTGAGGGGTACCAACAAGTTGTATGACCCTCAGCATGAAGGCAGGGTGATTGTGGATGATGGTGTGGATGCATTGGGACCGAGGTGCCCACCTACGATTGATGAAGTTGAACACTCGGCAGCTTTTGAAATTGCTTGCAGGTATGTTTTGTTATGATAAATGATTTGTGGTTGATAAATTGTATAATTTGTAGTAATTTTACTTGTCAACATTTGTTTTGAATGTAGAAGATTTAAATTATTAAAATGTATTGTGTAATAGTTATTATCAATACCTACTAATTCAATACAATTTCATAGTTTATAAAATATGTATGTACAAATAAAAAGGAAATCTTTATACTAATGTTCACAAATTTCAACAATTTCCTATTTCTTGGAATTAAGAACTAGATACTAGGTAGAACTAGGTACATTTTTTTTAAGTGGGGAAATCTTACATAGATACCCACGGCCTCCGGGGAAGGGGCAGTGGGTTATGTCGGATTCCTACCGACCAAAACCCCACTGTGTTCCGTCAAATCGCATCAACGACGGGGCCATGGGTATGGTAGAATTTGTCCATGACAGACTGTACTAGCTACACACAATTAAAATAATTATTTCATTTTTAATTTCAGCTCCACAGATGCAGACGCTAATGACGAAAAATTAACAATCGATGAGTTTTACAACACACTATTGGTCCACAAGAATGTAATAGCTTGTCATTCTGTGTATGCAGTTAATATGGAAAGGTTGGCTATCATGCTAAACCATCCTAGTTATTAGTCATAGGTTTTTGTTTGTTTTCTGAACTAGTAAAATGTGTATGTGGTAGACTGTAGAGCATAGATGATCCTATAATAAAATAAATTGAAAAGTAAGATGTTAATAATTATTGTGTTTGGAAAATGTCCTATACTAAGCTGTTCATTATAGGACTCACTTTCATGTCAGGATACCGTTTATAACTCAAAATTTTACCTCTTTCAATTTTGTATTTTATAATCTTTGATGAAACAAACTTTTAACAAAAAAAAATATTGCAGATAAAGTGGATGTATATTTTATTTTTTCCTGTGATTTTATATCTTCTTGTGATTCTTGTATATTTGTATAAACATAACATGAGCAAGGTACAATAATTCTAAATATTTCTACTTTTAAGTCAAGCCAAAAATCGTTTAGATAAATTATACAAGCCATATTCTTAATTTATCTTGTCTATAAGCTGTAAATATGTTATGTATATTTGATGTTAAAAATGGAATTAAGTTTAATCTCAGTGTACATAGTTTTAGTGGTTTTAGAAAACACTACAATTAGCCTAAGAATACTATATGAATTAAATAAATGTGTTATGTAGTATAATATGATTAATTCATTAAGATTTTTAATATTAAAAATGTTTTAAATATGTGTATAAGTTCAGTTTGTTTTATTTTTACAAAACTAGTCACAATTTCCTTGTAGCCTAGTATCTAGGATTTTTCCCATTAAAAATTTAGATACCTACATATAGGTACGTAAAAAAATGGTAAGTAAAGTCAAATGTTTTTTTGTCATTGAAGAATGGGATATATTACATAATATTAGGAATTCAATAAATAAATACGCTATTATAAAAAATGATTTTATATATTGCGAGTTAAAATTCGATACCAATATACAATTAAAAACAATTTCATTTATATATTAAACATTTCATAATTATAATACACATGAATTTTCAATGATAATAATCATATTTTAGTTAAAAGTTACATGTTTTTTGGAAGTTGATCGAGACCAAACGTTTAGATTTTTTATCAATAATAATAAGCAAGAGTAAAAGAAAGAGAGAAATGAAAAAAATAATGTTTATGAGCTTATACAGACGCTCCGATTTGGTTGGTGCCAACCATATTGGAACCGACATGGCAACCATTCCAACATTGCTACAGATTGTCCGACAGTGTTAGCAACCTGAAGTGAGCTGATTATCGTACCAGGGGCGTAAAATTATCGTACATTAGGCGTTTTTGGTTCGAAATTATCGTACTTTTTAGAATAAAGTCAATTATAAATAAATAAATCATATAAATTGTAATATTGATAAGTATGCAAGTTCTCTATAGTTAATCTTTGTTTAACTACCGCTGTCAAATCAACGGGACACTGAAACCACACTGAAACCCAAACGTTTTACGTGCCTTAATATTCATTATACTCTTTGGTTTTACGCGTGGTACAGACTACAGACCTGAACCGATTCCATTTCCACTTTATGTTCAATAAACGCGCCAAGTTTAAAATTCAATCTGACAAAATTTCACTGTTCCCATGAAAGTTCGATATGAAACACGTCAAAATTTCATATTTGTATGGGTGAAATAATATAAATTCTCGAATTTTGCCTGATAGAAATTATCGTAAAATCAGCGTACGATAATAACATGCTATCGTACATCGTACGTAGGCACCAAATTATCGTGTTTGTACGATAATTATCGTACGGTTGGGAACGCTGTTGTCCGACGGTTGGCCTTCCAGCTGTCAGTTGACCATAGAGTAATATGTCAATTGACCATAGTACGAAGAGAATGGGCTAAATTCTACTATAGAAATAGAGAAAATTACAGTCATATGCGGCTCTTATAACTTATTTTTTTAAGGTTTTTAATGTAGCCGCACTGTCAATTTTTTTTAATACTTCTAACATAATAAAATACGCTTGATTTCTGGCATCTCTATTTGCGCAATCTTTGTTACTTAAGTCCCACAAACAGGGAAAGTCTTTATATAGTTCCAGTAATTTTATTATTATGTCACGTTCGGTGACCGTAACTCCCTCGGCGTTCATGTTGACGTCCTACACCGGCGGCGTTGCGAATGCGAATGAGCCAATTACCTATATTACTCTATGGAATGAGCCGATTTGGTCGGAACAAAGCTTCCAAACGTTCCAATTTGGTTGGATCGGTTATGAAGTTGGTTTGGTCGGGATCGCCGGCGCATCCGACCACGTCAAACCAATATTATAGCATATACAGACGCTCCGATTTGGTTGGTGCCAACCATATTGGAACCGACATGGCAACCATTCCAACATTGCTACAGATTGTCCGACGGTTGGCCTTCCAGCTGTCAGTTGACCATAGAGTAATATGTCAGTTGACCATAGTACGAAGAGAATGGGCTAAATTCTACTATAGAAATAGAGAAAATTACAGTCATATGCGGCTCTTACAACTTATTTTTTAAGGTTTTTAATGTAGCCGCACTGTCAATTTTTTTTAATACTTCTAACATAATAAAATACGCTTGATTTCTGGCATCTCTATTTGCGTAATCTTTGTTACTTAAGTCCCACAAACAGGGAAAGTCTTTATATAGTTCCAGTAATTTTATTAATATGTCACGTTCGGTGACCGTAACTCCCTCGGCGTTCATGTTGACGTCCTACACCGGCGGCGTTGCGAATGTGAATGAGCCAATTACCTATATTACTCTATGGAATGAGCCGATTTGGTCGGAACAAAGCTTCCAAACGTTCCAATTTGGTTGGATCGGATAGGAAGTTGGTTTGGTCGGTATCGCCGGCGCATCCGACCACGTCAAACCAATATTAATAATAATTATGTCGGACCGACCGCTCTCTACACTTTCCGATTTGGTCGTGGTCGGATGGTTGGCACCAACCAAATCGGAGCGTCTGTATATGCTTTATAGATGGTTTATAGGTTCACACAAGAAGCTTATATCTAATACACTGGAGATTGCACTATGACCATTAACTTGTCACAAGAAAATATAACCTTGAATGACGTCAGTGTTGTTTTTTGTCTCTTTCTGTGGGTGACCACACTGGTTTGTATATTCAGGATTTTTCGAAATAAAAAAAAAATCATGGTCTATAAATAATAACGACATATATTTTTAACAGTATTTATATTATAATATTACTGGTCAACTTACATGAATAATTATCATCTTTATAGGTACATACCATTTTAATTGGTAGAGAATGATAGTTTTAAATAACGCTTGATAACTTTTGATCTCATACTACGATTTTTTAATTAAAATGAGTGCTACATACATTAAAACATCGTTTTGGTTACTCAAGCTTCAGTCTAAAACTTTTCAATATTCCAAAGGGAGAGTTGCATCGCTAGTGTTGATGTGTGGTAACGATATTACAGTTCTCAAAATTCGTATGTCTTTCAGGAGCTGTACTTACGGTTACTAATGGTTTCATGGTGGTTAATTATAATATAATTAAAATTACTTTATCCACAGTTGAGACGCAGTAACAAGAATGTGGTAAATAAAAAGGTATAGCACTTTTCAAAAGGTATTTTTTTTCTGGACCGTAATCCTCAGGCTTAAAATGCAAACTGCATATTCTGGCATGTTGATAAATTTTACCCTTGATAGGCACTATGGACAGCCATTTATTTCTTTTTATTTCATTTTTGGAAAGCTGAAATAAGTAAAACAAAAAAAAAATGGTAAGTTAAAAGAACTATTAATTTCTATGTTAAAGAAGAACAAACATAAAACCACATGTGAGTGCAATATCGATGTCGTGCGTTGTTTCATTACTAGTATAAAAATCTTTGAAATGGTGTTCTAAATGTTCATCATAATTTTGTTAACTATTACAATATTTTCTCTTCGCTATCCGTAAAAACTCGTCATCATGGTTACCTTACTTGTTAAATTGGTTTATTGAAAAATGATGAAATTATTAGGAAAAGAAGATAGATAGAAGATATTTAGCATGATTGATTACTAAAATGATGATAAAATTGACGATTTTTGCCATGAAAATGATTCTAAACAGGTAAATGCATGAGTATTGAGGAATATTGTAAATAGCGTAAATATACACTTGCCTGTGAAATTTTATGCCAGAATTTGGTGTCCAAAAACTTCTGCAATTTTTCACAATGCAATACATTATTTATATTCGGAAAATATTTATTAAATACGCAACAATATTAACTTAAATATTCGAAGCGACGCAATTTTTTTGACACTTATGCCATATTGTCAAAGTGAGAGTTGCTACAATTTTATTATGGTAACTACCCATAATCAGGGAGTATCGCTTTTTAATAATTGGTTCAGATATACTTATTTTATTTAGCATAAATAATAATTGTCTCATCCAACAATGCTTCTGAATGACGTTGTTGGCAATTTATCAACAAACTCATGTACAAAAACTAACCTTTTGCACAGAATATTACAGCATACATAGTAGCCTTGGGAAAACTTCGTATTAACAGTGGCAATACCAAGTTAGGTGTGAAAGTGATAAAACACAACAATTTTCTTGTTACACGTCAAATGTTCATACCGAAATCTCCAGTGTATAAGATATATAAGCTTCTTGGGTTCACAATTAAAGTGACAATTAGCAATAAACAGACAAGAAATAGTGATACAGAAATAAAATAATATTTTAAAATTGTAATAAGAACTTTTGAGTCAGGAATAATTGTTTGATAATAGCATTCAAGAAAACATAATATAAACATCATGGACGTATAAAAAAAGACGGACGGAGTATCGCCTAAACATTGAGTGAAGCCTAGTAATGGCGGTGACACATCCATGTGTGTGCGCCATGTTGCCATGGCAACAGCTGTCCTGATGACAATGGCGGC
The DNA here is from genome assembly GCA_029959065.1 of Colias behrii. Lineage (NCBI taxonomy): Eukaryota > Metazoa > Arthropoda > Insecta > Lepidoptera > Pieridae > Colias > Colias behrii. The sequence goes on along the minus strand of JARWMC010000005.1, from coordinate 4,534,654 downwards.
TGTATTTTTTTCTATAAATTTTGCCGTAATAATTTTGTCATTAAAACATAAAAGAAATAACTTGTTTCCCTGTGGAATGTAATCCCTTGTGTTTTGTTATTTAAAATTGTACTGTTGCGACACCATTTAACCATGCAAGACGGCATTTTAAATATTTTTTGTGAAACAGTGACGCAGTTAATCAGTCGGTAGTTCACGACGTAATGGCGGCCGACTAGCTTACTATGGTGAGAGTGTGTGCGTGTTCATTGTCTTTACACGATCGCTAGCTTACTACGGTGGCTTCACGTTGTTTGTTCGTAAAACGGCGTCCGTCTTTTTTTATACGTCCATGATAAACATGTACAAGATCTCAATATCAATAATCTATTATTGTTAACCTGTTAACAAAAGTCAAGAACATAGAATATAACTATTTTAGCGGTAGGTACTTAAATATACATAACAGATTAGTCAACTATTGCTTACAATTAACGGTGACATCTACTCTATTATCTAAGCATTTCAAATCAAATATTTACAAAACTAAATCTAGGCGCAATTAAAATAATTCATTTTTTTCAAACTAGGTAGAGAATTATTAGGAACCTACTATGCAATTCAACTATGAATAGGATCACCATATTGCCATATTGTGGTCATAGTTGTTAATGTATAAATACCAATGAATATTCTAATTTAAACAATATTTTTACTATTTAAATTTTATGTAAGATTACGCAAAATTAAATAAACTGTTAAATTATGCAAATTAGATTTATAAGGAACCTAGGGAAATCAAATCAAATCAAATCATTTATTCATCATAAATACAATTAAATACATAATCATTATCTTAATTAATTAACCCTATAAAAAAAAATTATACAAGGATATTATAATAGAACCAGTTTATTAAGATATGAACTGCAGGCCTATACTAAGACAGCTTGTATCGTAGGCCTGCAACCATTCCTAATTGCAAATAAGGTAAGTAGGTACTCATTATATTATAATAGGTATTAAAAATTAAAAATTATCTGTTATTATCAATTAAAATTACTTATACATAAAAATTATATTAAGATTAAATTTACATTTTTATTTATTAATTTATAAACTAAATGAAATCTGCGCCTATATTAACGCCTTTATTTATAAGTGTGTAACTATGTGTGAATGTGTGTGTGTGTGTATGCGTGCGTGCATGTGTGTGTGTGTGTGTGTGTGTGTGTGTGTGTGTGTGTGTGTGTGTGTGTGTGTGTGTGCGTATGTGTGTGTGTGCGATTTGTGACAAAACTGAGAAAATAAAATAAAATGGTTCAGACTATAACTTTAAGCATTTGCTCAATTGCTTCATAATCGTATTTTTTAAAACGTTATTTCCGTTCAGGCGCAATATTCCTATTCTTAGTTGAAACGCATTATACTTAAGTGTTGCCATAACCTGTAAATAGGTACCTATGACCTTGTACTCGACATTAAAGGAGACGAACCAGGCGTAGACGGAGATTGTACTACAACACTAGGCACAGCTCTGGAAGGTCTTGGCGATGGTGTTTCAGCTCTATGCTCCATCTCCATTGCCTCTGGTTCCTGTTGCGTAACCCCTAGCAACCGCCATTTCTTCCACGCTACGTAACCGAGCAAACCCATTGTAGCCGCTATTATGATTCCTCCTATGGTCACCCCCGTGGCTGACGCCGTGGACATTGCGTACATTCCTGATAAAAATAATATTTTACGTTAAAAATAAGAAATAAGCTAAATTTTGATTACATAACCTGAACAGTTGAATTTAGTTTTAAGTCTACTGTTACATCAAACAAAATTAACGAAATAGGAAAGATGCCAGCCCTACTTCTTAATTTCTATGCTAGATTAACCGATCCCATTTTGCAGATAGTAACATACCGTGATCGTGTGGATAAGCAGTTTTGCACACGTGTATCAGATGACTCGCCCATTCCCTAATCGTCTTTTAAATAATAATCCTCCAGTTTATTTTTATTAATGGGCAGACCGTACAGATACATATTACTAAATGCTATTGCTATCTCCGTTTCGCCAAATAACATAATATTTTAGCATTAGGTGTTCCTTACCTTCAATTTCCACTCTGATGATGTCAGTATGTTCATTCCCGTCGTCCATACTAGCGCCGCACGTCCACAAGCCAACATCTTCAGCTTTCACTTTACGGATCGTTACACAGCAATCACCTCTATCGAGACTACTATTGGACGGGAAATAGTATTTACCTAGGATTGGACTGGAAACGAAAAAAAAAATATCAAATTGCAAATCTTGGTCAATTAATATTGTAACTCACGACAAAATTTTGCAGAAGAACAATATGTTAAACACAAACGACATCAAAAAAAGCTTTCTAGTATTATTTTAATTTGATTATTAAATAAAATTACGACAAACTAACAAAATCAAAATATGTATAATATAATTACTTACTTTGCTTCAGTAACTGTTGGATCTATGCTAAAGGATTTGCCATTTGGCGGTTCAAATCGGCAATAGCTCAGAGGAATAAAACCACCCGTAGTCGCGCAAGACAATGTTATACTCTTCCCATACTTCGTAGTTATATTGGGCTTTACTGCTGCTAACTGCTTCACAACTCTTACTTGAATCCTCTTTATAGTTTCCAATCGTTCAGTTTTCCTCCCAATGTGGCATTTCCACACACCACTGTCTGTTTTCTTTGCTTTGATCTCATGAACGCATCTGCCTGCATGTACGCCTAGATCTGTAAATCTGAGTATGATAATTTGATAGATTATTTAATATTTAACTACTAGTTCAATGATAATAAAAATTACTATTAGAATAGGAAAAGAAAACGTTTGAAACGATTAACTACCAATAAAACGGTCTATGTCATAGACTATATACTTAGGTCTATGTATCTAACGATAACTTTACCGCCAAAAAAATGAGCCAAGCCGCCAAGAAACACTTAACAAAAATAGGTACCTACCTAGTAAAAAATAAATACTTACGAAAACCGTGCTCCTCGCGGATTAACAAAACCGCAATAAATCATTGGAAAATCTGATTTGCACTGAATTTTGATTTTCTCATTTTCAAATGCCAATATCGTTTCTTCACCGTCCACATCAAATGTCCTATAAGCTAAGAATATTATATAATTAAACGTTGCACATTACCAATTTATTAAATTATGAATTATTCAAATAAAATACCATTTATAATCCACAAGTTTTGTAAAAATACGCAAATAAATGCTAATTGTATTTGCTTCATCTTGGTCTGTCGCGTATCACGCAGTAATTAATACTATCAATAATTAGTTTAACTACCCTCGGGCTTTCATGCGATAATACTTCTGCATTACAAGTGTCAACGGGTCATTTCTTAACAATTATGATAACGTTGGAACTATTAAACTATTTACTAAGTAGATACTTATTGGGCTAGTTACATAATATTTAATTAAACTTGTACATAATGTGACCACTTGTTTGCACCGTAAAATATGTGTAAAGGAACTGGAGTTGTTACCGTTAACATTTTAAAGAAAATTGATTTTTGTGAAAAGACAAAAGCGCTGACAACATAAGTAACTGCTAGACATTAAATAAACGGTAACCCGAGGTTTAAAATATTCATTTGTTCCTTTCTGTTTTTTGTAGTTGTATTTCATGGAAACGAGATCTAAATATGTATTTAATTCAGACAGTCTCAAATTCAGAATATCAACTAAATATCGCGTCGGTACGAAAAAATGAAGAAGTGAGCTCTTATTTTGTTTAATTCGGTTGTAAAAATAACATTTTTTATCTTAGATGTCAATTTCAAAATATTTCTTTATTCTAGGTAACAACATTAAATAAATATTAAATATTATAGGACATTATTACACAAATCGACCTAGTCCCACAGTAAGCTCAATTAAGGCTTGTGTTGTGGGTACTAGGCGACGATAAATATAATATTTAATAAATACATATATAGATAATAACACCCAGACCCAAGAACAAATAATTGAGTTCATCACACAAATATTTGCCCTGACCGGGGATCGAACCCGGGACCGTCGGCTCAGTAGGCAGTTACTTTACCACTGCGCCAACCGCGTCGTCAAGTGTTGAACGAAGACATGATTCTTTCGCACATATTGTAGGTATTTGAATTTTATTGATTACTAGCGGTCCGCCCCGGCTTCGCCCGTGGTACATATTTCGCAATAAAAGGTAGCCTATGTTCTTTCTCAGGGTCTAAAGATTATCTGTGCCAAATTTCATCAAAATCGGTCCAGTAGTTTATGAGCCTATTCATTACAATCAAACAAACAAACAAACAAACAAAGTTTTCCTCTTTATAATATTAGTGTAGACAAACAAACAAACAAAGTTTTCCTCTTTATAATATTAGTGTAGATAAGTGTAGATAAGACACTTATTTTTTGGATAGATCGTGTCATTTTATTTTGGTGGTAGAGACATAGACTAGGTAGGTACATGTAATTTATCGTATTTACGTATGTGAAGAAATGGAGAAAATAAAATTGCAGCGTAACGACACACTTCTTTAATTTGAAAGTTTTAACAAGAATGATCCACGTTTAACAATGGCTAGCTAATATATAGGCTTATCCCCTCCGCGTGGCTGGCTGGTAGGCATGGCGGTGGCATGGCGGCTGGCAGGAGGGGATGTCAACATGGCGGCTTGGCTTGACGGGGGTGACAGGCGACGTCACGTCCGTTACCACAGAACACATATTACTGTCTGTTACACTCGGCCATCCTGAAACAGTTGTTCCCACAGGAACAACAAGAATAATTAGCTCTCTAATAAATCAATAAGATCTTCGGTTTCCATTTGCTCATCCGAACTGCTAGCACTATCAGAAACTGTAACAATACTTTTATAGGGCCTCAACGAATCTGCAGCTACTAACCTACTAAAACTCTTATACCCACGTAAACCCTATATACTTCTAATTTGGTACCTATCATTGCCCAATACTTTCGTTACGACATAAGGACCGGAATGCAAGTCGTCAAGTTTAGTGTTAACTTTGGATGCTGAACAAGTAGGTGCTTGACGCGTTAGCAATAAATCACCCTTCTTATATATGTGAGCGGATTTTCGTTTCCTATCGAAGTTTCATTCTAGCGCTCGCTTTTAGTATCCTGACATTGCACCATATAAAACCAATCCGCTACTGGATGTCTACTTAACGCATCTACATGTTTCATTCATTCCCCCGGCCTATACTCTACGCTTATATCGTAATCTTGTATAGAAAGCCACCACCTTGCGATACGTGGTATAATGTCACGTTTAGTAAGCGTAGCGCGGACTGCTGTACAATCAGTAACACTCTTAACCTTTTTTTTCTACTATATATACGCGAAAATGACGCAAGGAGTCTACTACGGCAAGAGTTTCCAGTACATAACTGTGATACATGCTTTCCTCTTTACTTGTCACCCTACTAAAATATAAAACGGCTCGCAACGTACCATCAATCTGTTTTTGTAGAAGTATACCGGCTATTCCTAATTTACACGCGTCAGTATGTATTTCTGTAGAAAGCACAGGATCGTACATAGCTAACACAGGCTCGGAACACAAACACTTTTTTTAATTGTTCGAAACTATTGTTTTGATCACTACTCCATATCCACGAAGCTTTCTTTTTAGTTAAATCGGTAAAAGGGCGGGCAATGATAGCAAAATTGTAAATAAACTTACGAAAATAACTACACAACCCGATAATTATTGACGCACACTATGAACATTGGTCGGTGTTGGAAAACGAGACACCGCTTATAACTTTGAATCGCCCGGTTGAATACCCTTAGCCGATATTTTATGACCTAAATACGTTATTTCATTTTGCAAGAACGAACACTTACTCATGTTTAATTTTAAATTTTCTACTTCAAGTTTGACAAGTACCGCTTGCAAAATGTCTAAGCCTGACATAACGTCATTCGAGGGTAAGAGTAAATCGTCCAGAAATGCCAAAATTTCACGTTTACCATGTTTGTTTTTAACATTATTATTTTCAGTTCTACCTACAGATCAACTATTTTATTTATCAACCGCATAAAAACGGATGGCGCGTTCGCTAAACCGAATGGAATACGAGTGTACTCGAAATGACCCTGAGGTGTTATGAATGCAGTTTTGTATGTATCTTCATTACTAACACGTAATTGATGATACTCGTAAAATATTTGTGGCCCGCTAATTTCGAAACCTGATCGTCTATGTTTGGCAATGGAAATCTATCTTTTACGGTAATAGCATTTAAGGCACGGTTATCAACACACATCCTACTGTCACCGTTTTTCTTTTTGACTAAAATGACCGGAGATGCATAACTAGATTCAGACTCTTTGATAATCTCGGCATCTAATAAATCACTTTAGACTGAACTACTGCTTGTTCGCTATGCGATAATCGATAAGGCTGGCGGTAAATAGGCTGATCACTAGTAAGCTTTATTTTCATTTGCACTAAACCTGTGCACCCTAGATCTTTTGTACCATTGTACTAATAAACTGATAAGATCTGAATGTTGCTTATTATTTAACGGACCTATTTTTGTCGTTTAATTTTACACCTCCTGTACATAAGTCAGTAGTTAAGGGTTGACCTATATTATTAGCACTATAATCGGCAAATCTATGGCAAGCAAGGGTAAGTACCTGGCTATTTGGCTGTAGTGGAGGCTCCTGGCAGCTTTCAGCCCTGGTTAGGACCTCTCCCGGCGGCCACACGATAACCTCGCAGCCCATGTTGATGACTTTGATGTACCCGTCTTCACCAGTGAACAGAGTGGATGGAAGAGAGTAGGCCACTCCCTGCAGCTCATGATGCCAAGGCGGTGTAACCGCATCGTTGCCGACCTTATTTCCGAGCACCCGCACTTGAATGATGGAAGAGCCAGGTGGAAGTCTCTCTTCGTTGACTGTGACGACTTTAAAGCGATCATGGTCTTCGATAGCCTCAATATCGCAAATGGGATCTTGAGTACGATTAAATTCGACAAAGCCTTTGCTAACTGTCAATGTCATACCTTCGCTGTTGATGACAGGCTGACCGATTAAAAGATTAACATCGGCCATTTTGATGTTAGACAAGTAGGCGTGGCATTTCATGGTTATACCGTCAATTTCTAATTGAAATTCGACTTCTCCACGACTCGTTGAGAGTCCACCGGAGAATCCTTTTAAAACGACACTCGTCGGTTTGACATCCAATGACAATGCGTTCGATACTTGATAGTTTAAAACGTTAACTTGACTGCCGGTATCAATGTATGCTTTCACGTGGATGCCATTGACTTTAACGACCTTTTTGTATATTTCATTATAAGGGCGTAGTACATTTACTTCTTTTATGTTGTCGGTTGAGATAGATCTTCTATTTTCCGTGGCAATTGTAGAACAACGTGAAGCAATGTGTCCCTTATTTCCACATTTATAACATGTACGTGTGTCAGGTAGGGAGCAATCACGCAGTAAATGACCAGTTTTCTTGCATCTCGGACACGGGTCTGTTTCGACATTGGGTGGCATTGACTTTTTATCCAGGTGAGATGGCCTACTCACCAAATTTTTATGAAACCTTGTGTCGATAGGTAAAGTACGGTAGTCGTCAAGTGCACATAAAAATCCTTCGTAAAGCTCTCCTGGCGTGTGGCATTGGAAGGCTCGAGCGTTAGGTTGTAGCGATAGTGGCAGACCACGAATGATACAGGAAACGCTGGCGCTATCGGATAACTTGCACCGGAAGCACATGGCGATTTTATCTTGATAGTATTTTGTCATCGTCTCTGTAGGTTGCTTTTTCCTTTGTAGTAATTCTTCAAGCATGTTTCCATAATCGCGATATCGAGGAAATGCTCGCAATAGCATATCCTTCCATTGTTCCCACGTGTAATCGTAGTTCTCTAAACGATTATACCACTTCTTTGCTTGACCTCGCAGCTTATCTTGTAGGTAAAATGATTTAGTTGTATCGTCCCATCCATTTATTTCCCCAATTTGGTCAATTTTACGAATCCATGCTTGTACCGTGCATTCCTCACTATTAGGGTCAAATTCCGGGATTAAAGATGCAGCACGATGGACTTTTGACTTATTTGGAGCTTGGGGGTCATCTTCCAGGTTGCGTAAAGCCTTTACTACTTCTTTTTCCAGCAGATTCTTGAGCAACTTCCGTGCAGGCGGTGAAGAAGTACCCTCATCTTCCTCCGACATTGATTCGTCAGGAGGTCGACAAACTTGTGGTCGATGTCGTTTCATCCCGCTTCTGATTTGTGAAGAAATGGAGAAAATAAAATTGCAGCGTAACGACACACTTCTTTAATTTGAAAGTTTTAACAAGAATGATCCACGTTTAACAATGGCTAGCTAATATATAGGCTTATCCCCTCCGCGTGGCTGGCTGGTAGGCATGGCGGTGGCATGGCGGCTGGCAGGAGGGGATGTCAACATGGCGGCTTGGCTTGACGGGGGTGACAGGCGACGTCACATCCGTTACCACAGAACACATATTACTGTCTGTTACACGTATTTAGATTACAGAATGTGATTTGCCTTCTGTTTAGCTGGTAATAACATAAAAAAATAAGTACGAAGGTATAACGATGATCAGTTATTAGAATATAAGATACTAGCGGTCCGCCCCGGCTTCGCCCGTGGTACATATTTCGCAATAAAAGGTAGCCTATGTTCTTTCTCAGGGTCTAAAGATTATCTGTGCCAAATTTCATTAAAATCGGTCCAGTAGTTTATGCGTGAAAACCATACATACATACATACAAACCTTTCCTCTTTATAATATTAGTATAGATTGAGGCACCATATGCTTTAACGCGTATCAAGTATGAACTATCTTCCAGCATTTTGTAGCTTAATATTTCTTAAATATAATAAATAAAACGCATAACAACTATTCACATACACTTTAATAGACATTCGCACGATCGGACACACAACAACTATGGTACAAATAATTTTCATTTCCGTCTATTTCTGTTAGGTTTGCCTCGACTGCTCCTGTCTTGTTTATCTGATGTTAATTCTTGTTGTAGTTTTTTCAACATCTGCGGTGTTATAAGGCCCTGGAAATAAAAAACGATGTTCTCTAAAAACTAGTAGTTAAGAAATAAAAGGTATTAAAAATTATGTTAGCATATACCTAATAATATTATGTTTATTAGATTTCAAAGGTACAAAAATCGTCGCCTTACTTCATGACGTGATGGTATTGCCATGACGCGACCTTGAATTTTTACTCTCAACGCTCCTAAAGAACTTTCACTTCAAAATATTTTGAAGTTTAGGAAAGAGATCACTTTCTGTAGCTCTTTCATACGCCAAATTCTAATTGAATGACACAGTGTGTGCTCTTTGCACTACTGGCTAATTGAATTTATATATTGAATTGATATCCTGGCTCATGATTAAAATTACAAATATTAAGATATCGTCATTTACATGTATGTGTGTATAACAGTATTTATTACGATACAAGTATTGACCTATTTTGAACTGGATATAAGATAACATACATTGCACCATGACCTTTAACCTTTGTTTGAAGGAAACAGACAGTTTGGCACGAAATAAATCCTACAAACGAAGAAAGTAAAAAAAACTTATTTATATTGTATATCACATAAAATTCAAATAAAAAAAACAATAATGTTATTAAAAAAAATGGTTGTCTGTAAAGTTGGTTTACTGACGATAGTTGAACGTGACAACGTCCGATTGTGCTTCTTTGTCGCTCGTTCCGCGCTCTCGCTCGCACTTCAAGCCTCACATGGAACGCCTCAGAGCGAGGTAACGCCGCATGAGTCATGTTTTTTCGTGCGTGCAGCCGGCTCTATCGAATTATAAGACGTTGTCACGTCAAAAAATCCTCTTTTCCCGCTTTTACTTATCGATGATCATTTTAGACAAGAAACTTTTTCCCTCATTCTACATGAACGAACGGATGTACGAAAAAACCAATTATTCTGGTACCTAATATCATTGAAAGAACAGTAATCAATAAACGTCATCATTCAATGAAGTTTTCAATAAATTATACCGTTAATTAAGCATTAAAAAATATGAATGTAAATATACTCGTAAAAACACATTAAATACTAGCTGTGCCTCGCGGTTTCAGCGCATTGCTCCGCTCCTGTTGGTCTTAGCGTGGCCTATAGCCTTCCTCGATAAATGGGCTAACTAACACCAAGAGAATTTTTCAAATCGTATCAGTAGTTCCTGAGATTAGCACGTTCAAACAAACAAACAAACTCTTCAGCTTTATAATATTATAGTATAGATAAACAAATAATCCTTACCCTAGCTACAAGCATTTCTGACAGCTTTCCCTTCGAGTCATCACCTCTCGAGTGTCCGTGAGACATTTTCTTTTTGCCTCTACCGACTTCCTCCAACTCTGAACCGTCTTTGAGCGCTTGATCCGAGTTTCGTAGTAACCTGTTGGAAAAGTTATTATCAATAAATATTTAGTTCTATAGCATTCAAATGCTTTCTAAATTCATTTTAAAGAATAGAAAAAATTTGATCACGAGGTGGGATTCTAACCCGCGGCTTTTTGCATAGTAATCGATTCTTTTCTGTTTTTAAAAAATGTATCAAATAATTAGTATCTAATATCTACAGTTGGATATTCACTGAATTTAATCTGAAACATAAAGTTAATAAATATACGCCATTAAATTTATCGAAAAAATCCATACTATATATAATATATAATAATATTATAAATGCGAAAGTAACTCTGTCTGTCTGTCTGTTACTCAATCACGCCTAAACTACAGAACCAATTTTCATGAAATTTGGTATGGAGATATTTTGATACCCGAGAAAGGACATAGGCTACTTTTTATCCCGGGAAAATGACGCAATCCCGGAAATCCCACGGGAACGGGAACTATGCGGGTTTTTCTTTGACTGCGCGGGCGAAGCCTCGGGCGGAAACCTAGTAATAGAATATTTAATCGTATTTTCAATCGAATATTTTAATTTTTAATCATAGATAATCATCACCAAGTTCTGCCATACAAAAATTTATTGCAATACACAAATCTGAGTATAATATTAAAATCTTACCGTGTAATTTGGAAGATCCCTTGCTGTATGATGGCATCTAGTTCCGTCTCCATTTCGCGAACGAGCTTCACGTCCGGGAACATGTCCGGGAATCTATAGCTGTTTATGTGCAGAGAATATTGCGTTAAACTTTACGTTACGAAATTATTAGGTATGCATTTTAATTTAAAAGACTAAAAGCTCTGGGATATCTAAATCTGTGTTAATACATATTGGACAATATAAAAAAAACACGTGATTATTATTTAATAACTAAGCTGAAAGGTAGGTCCGATTTTATTGACTGATAATTAATTATTTATACCCTTCTCTGTGTCTGTCTGTACGGACATAAATACATCTAAAATCATCTTAAAAGAAAAAATCTAATTTTACACATCAATCATATCAGATGATTCACGTTTATTTTTAATGCATTTTAAAATGTATAGCAAAACGATAGATTCCAATGTCTATTAACCAGCAATTGTTCTATTTGATCTCTTTTAAGTTTTTATATCCTTACCTGAGCCACAAATACAACTCGAGAACATCAAAAACAGCTTCCAAATGCACTAGATCCATGATCGTCTTTGGCGCTGGTAGCGGCCAGTCCACTACGTTGCTCAACCAGTTTTTGGTTAACGGCTCGTTGCGACTGTATTGCCGCACCATCTGCGAAATTATTTGATTATAAAAATTCACGATACTAAAAAAAGAAGCACACGTGTCGAGCACACGTGTCAGAAGTGAAACTTCTTTGGCAGGATTACCAAAATCGTCGCCTTAGTCCATGACGTGACGGTATTAACAGGACGCGACCTTGAAATTTTACAAAAACCTTTACTTTAAACAGTAGCGAAAAAAACTTCCTCATTTCCGTTTGTTTTTTTATGTAAATGCAAAAAATGTCAAAAAGTTTTACCTTAAGGAAAGTAGCGCACATGAACGGCAGTTTATAATTGATCGGCGCGCAACAGAACATATATCTCGCACGCAACGGTAGCGTCACGTGCTGTATCATCTCCGCTAGGAACTTTGCACTCACACAAACTAAATACCTTCACTACCTTCAAAGCAGTGCAATAAAATCCAAAAAACCTTTACTTTAGAAAGTAGCGCAAGTAGTAAAAACTTCCTCGTTTCCTTTTTTTTTGTATGTACCAAACCAAAAAGTACATTAGGGTGCTTATCCACCAATAATGTGGGAGGATGTGTAGCGAGGAAAGTGTTTGTGAATAACCAATAATGTCGCTTCAAACGCTTAACACTTAAAACTAAATGAAGAGAAAAAAAAACTCCAGAAAAATGTTTTACCTTAAGGAAAGTAGCGCACACAAAGGGCAGTTTGTTATTGATCGGCGCGCAACAGAACACGTACCGCGCACGCAACGGTAGCGGCACGTGCTGTATCATCTCCGCTAGGAACTTGAACGCCTCCGTGTTGCACATGAAGTATAGCGAGTCGTCCACCGTGCACAGGTGTACGAATATGTCCTGGGAACGAGAGAAAATTAAAGAATAAAAAAGTATAATAAAAGAAGAAAAAAAAGAGCGCGTGCCGAGCACACGTGTCAGAAGTGAAACTTCTTGGCAAGATTCAAAGTTACCAAAATCGTCGCCTTACTCGAATGACATGACAGTATTGACATTTTACTCACAAATAAAAGTTTCACTTCAAAAAAACAACGATATGGACGTCACCAAAACATTTTTTTTAAACAATCACAATAATAATTATCTTTAGGCAGTGTCAAGTGTTTCTAATGAGCATATACAAACCTTGAACATTATTGCCACAAAATAAGTTTTTAAGTTATTAATAAATTGACAATGAGTTTAGTTTTCTTATCATCAACGCCTTTGATCCTCATTTAACCCCTTGACCACCGAGCGGCCCAATGAGACCGCGACACAATAGATTTTCTATTGTGTCTGTGATTCCGGGGGCTGAGGGATTAAAGAGTCTTATTTTGCTTTTATCTCCCACTACATCTAATTCTTTTCAATCATATCTACATACCATTAAGCTACTAAGACTTGCATGTGGCAAATGATAAGCGTACAACTCCATCTGTTCAGAGGTTGGATGCAAGCCAGCCTGCATCACTGGGTCGGGTGGTTTGGACAAAAGCGTCTTTAGTGTTGGCAAGTCTTCCGCTTTACATGTTGTCACGTAACCCGTCTCCCAGGCACTACCGTATCTGCCTGCTCGACCTGAATCGAGAACATTTTGGTTGACATTTTTAATTCCTCTGCCAATATAATTCTACACACAGTTTTAATAAAAAATTTAATCTACATATAACTTCTGCCATTTATAACATACAAATACATTTTGATACACAAAGTTTGCACCTTGTGCATAATTTTCATTTAAAATTCCATCTATTAAAATAGGTAAAAAACTTAAAGTAAATTTTGGCATTCAAAACAAAAATAAAAATTATATTAAGAAATAGGATTCAACTACTGGAACTGAAATATCTACAAATCATTCAAAAAGTAAACCCTAATTATAAATTGCATTACTCTTATACAAAAACCAACACATAGAAAAAACAATGTAACCAGTAAAAAATACAAACCAGCAATTTGCAAAGCTTGTGATATACTGATAACATCCATTTCCTTCTCGCCATCCTCATTTACAACTGGCTTTATTAGAGAATAAAATATTATCCTTCTTATACTCCTAAAAAAATTAAACAAAAAATGTCAAAAATTACAAAAAATCTGTCAAACAAATCTTATTATAAAATTTCTTATTATATATTACTAGCTTTCCGCCCGCGGCTCCGCCCGCGGTTTCAAAGAAAAACTCGCATAGTTCCCGTTCCCGTGGAATTTCCGGGATAAAACCTATCCTATATTACTCGTGGATAATGTAGCTTTCGAATGGTGAAAGAATTTTTAAAATCGGTCCAGTAGTTTATGAGCCTATTCATTACAATCAAACAAACAAACAAACAAACAAACAAACAAAGTTTTCCTCTTTATAATATTAGTGTAGATTATATATTAATTTCTTATGGTCCGGGAGCCAGAAGCAGATTTTATGACCAAGTTCCTCTCAAGCGGTAATTAGTAAAATGCATCAAAGTATAGTATTATGAAGCATCGTGAACGTCAGCTGGAGCTCGGTTGGGGGGGTGAGCGGTTGTAGCCTCCCACGCACGTAAGAAAAAAAAGTATATTCATTCATTTCCTCTCAGCTAAAAATTTGTCAAATTGTAGCTAACCCAATATCTCAACGAAAAATAATAATCAGCTGGTTACAGCATGGTGTATTATACGTCAGCTGGTGTCTCGAATATAATGAGACATTAACAAAATCATCGAGATACGTGGAATTCCATCAACATAAGTCCCCGTAAAAGATAAGTAATAACTTTATTAATTATATATTATACTATTATTTTTTTAATAATTATAGTTAACTAATGTTTTTAGTGGGTTATTTCATATTTGTTACACTTTTAGGTAGTTATGTGAATTTGATGATATGATAGTTATTTTTAAATGCAGTTTATAATATTTGTAAAAACATGTTTACCGATGTGGCTGAATGTACGTAGTACCCCGATCATGCGCACAACTAACCACCTCCAAGTACCTTATTACTGTCTACATTATGCTAGCGTGTGTTGCTTGAATTTTAAAAAATAACGATAATAATTAAAGATACGTCATTTCATCTCAGATGAAAATTTGTGAGCTGATTGTTAATATACTGATGCGATAAATAAAAAAAATCAGCTAGCAATAATTCGAGGAAAACCTAGTCAGTTGATGCATATAAATTGGCAATAGATGCTTCTGTCTAACTCCTATGTAATAACTTTCAAAGTATCAGCTGACGGTTTTTCCACCAAGATACAGCCAGCTGACCTATATATATATCCACAGTTACATATAAGCTATCATCAGGTAAATTTTTGTTTGAGAGGAAATCACGGAAAATAATTTTATTTTTTTCATGTTCGAGACACCAGCTGACGTATAATACACCATGTTGTAACCAGCTGATTATTTTTTTTCGTTGAGATATTGGGTTAGCTACAATTTGACAAATTTTTAGCTGAGAGGAAATGAATGAATGTATTTTTTTTCCTACGTGCGTGGGAGGCTACAACCGCTCACCCCCCCAACCGAGCGCCAGCTGACGTTCACGAGGCTTTATAATACTATACTCTGATGCGTCTGACGAATTATCTCTTGAGAGGAAATAATTAACCAAATTTGCACCTGGCTCCCTAACCATTATTATATTCTGAATTTATTGAATTTATGTATTTTTTATTGAATTTATGTATAACAAATTTATACATAAATTCAGAACGTAAATTATTCCAATAGCAATAGTAAAACTTACAAATTGATACCAAGGCCGATAGCATCCGTAGCGACCATAACCTTACATGAACTGTCAGGATCATTGAATTTATTTGCTTGTGCCAATTTTGTTCCTGGCGGTAAACTACCGTATATAACCGCCACTTCATGTCCCCTAAAATATAATCAAAGGTATTAAATCTTCAATATCGTTAAACAACTAAATGTATGAAATATTATAGATCTTATAATTTATGGGTGTGAAGTCTCATGATTCAAAAAATTCTCTAGAAATAATTCTGACTTCACTGCAACTGAACAAATTTTGATAAATTATAGACACCAGAGAGATTATTTATTACTGTTTTTAAAGGTTTTATACCTCTCCTTTCTGAATATATTCTCAATATTGAGGACTATTTTTTTTTTCCTTTCAATATAATGATTTCAATAACTAATACAATAAATTGTATGACCTTATAGATACCTGCCTCAACAGGGGACTGACCTCTGTTCTATCGCACGACTTACACTGTAAATGTCGTTCTTATTGAAACATACGATACAATCGCCAGGTTTCACATTATCCAATGAGCCAAGCGCTGAATCCTCTACTTTCAATTCCGTCAACCTTTTGTATCTACGAATCTGAAAATATAATGTTAAATATTGTCTGAATTTATAGTTTGTTTACAAAAAAAATGTATTGGATTTGATTTAACCCCTTGACCACCGAGCGGCCCAATGAGACCGCGACACAATAGATTTTCTATTGTGTCTGTGATTCCGGGGGCTGAAGGATTAAATATCAAAGAAAGTTGTGTTAGTTAAACCAATTGTAACTCAAACAAACAGGTGCAACAATTCATTGATTTTTGGTTTCTCTGATATGTCTCTGTTATTTCTACTTCAAATGTTTTATGTATATGCATTGCTAAACAACAATACTAATATTATAAAGCTGAAGAGTTTGTTTGTTTGAACGCGCTAATCTCAGGAACTACTGGTCCTAAAGGCTATATATCATCACCAGAGGCGGCTCTTCCTAAGGAGCGCTGGTGCAGTGAACTCCCATAAATAATTATAATAAAGTTATACCTGCTCATTCATTTAATAATCAATATCACTATTTAAAATCTATAAAAATCCAATACTTATATCAATAAAATAAGTACCTTTACACATTACAAATAAAATACATCATTACATACACTCTTGTTCATTTCATAAATAACGCGCGAAACGGAGCTTACGGAGCGCTCCTATGAAACAACATTCAGTACATTGTCTAAATACGAAATCCAATAAGAGTGAAAGAGAAATTTCGCCACAGTCCTGCGCGTGAAACAAAAGATTTACTATGGAAAAATAGACATTTTTGGAGCGCCGCTCTCACGCAACGTTGCCGCTTCGCATGACAGTAGCAATTGCGCGCGACGTTGCCACTCCTATATTATAAACAAACACTATGGATACGCTCGCGAATGCATATTCGGTGATTTACTAATTATTAATTGATAATCATTGAATTCGTTTTGAAATAGCCTGTACTTTGTAATTTTTAGTGTTTAAATATACATTTATAAAATGTGGTGCTCATTTTTTTTTTGTAATAAATTATCCCGCTAACGCTATTGTATTTTCGTTGTTTTATTTCAAGTGAACACCCATACAATTTTGTCACGAGCCGCCTCTGATCATCACGCTAAGACCAACAGAAACCAATCCCCGTGGGTGAATCCGCAGGGTGCAGCTTATAATATGATAAAAGAAAGAGATAATTTATATGTCATATAACATTATCAAATATACCTCCATTTCTTCTCCAGTAGTATTACAAATTTCTTCCACTAAATTTATGGCACCAGCCTCTCCACACAAATGAATTTCATCAGCTTGTAAACCTATACAAAAATATAACATATATTATATATGACACCACCAGCTTCATCGGCTTTGCCCGCGTTTTGAAAAAAAACACTTAGTTCCCGTTCCTGTGGGATTTCCAGGATAAAAAAGTAGCCTATGTTTTAATCTGGGTTTTCAGCTACAAACATACCAAATTTCATTGTAATTGGTTCAGTAGTATTTGCATGAAAGAGTAACAGACAACCACTCATCCATCTTTAAAAACTTTCGCATTTTGAATTTCTTTCAAAAATTAAAAAAGTTTCTTTATAAGAATTTAAAATAAAATTAAATGAATTACCTAACACAGCTCTCGTCCACGCCCACCCTCTACCTCTGTCACCAATCATTTGGATTTCATCTATGATTGCTACTTCATCTGAAAAATAAACAAAAACAATATATACAAGTATGTTACCGCATTGTCATCAGTCACCTGACAACACACCTATCATCATCATCATCATCATCATCTTCACTCATCATCATCACCTATCATCATTATTCATCACAAACAATTGGATAACTTACAACTGTCATTCAATGATGTCATTTCCACAGTACATGCAACATGTTTTGATGGAGTGAGTTCAGGTTCATCAAGAAGAAATGGCTGCTCGTCAGTTTCTGTAACTTTTTCTTCATCATTATCTAGTAATGTACTATATTGTGAGGCGTGTCGCCTCTCTTCACCAGTTATTAAGTCACATGGAGTCCCCTAAAATAATTATGAAAACATTTTAAAATGTACATCAAATAAAGTAAAGGATAATTTAAGAATATCACTACATGTGCATGGTATAAAACAAAGTCGCTTTCTTCGTTATGTCCCTATGTATGCTAAAATCTTTAAAACTATGCAACGGATTTTGATGTGGTTTTTTTTTAATAGAAAGAGTGGTTCTCAAGGAAGGTTTTAGTATATTATAATTTATTAGGTTTCAGACAAAGCGGGCGAAGCCATGGGCAGAAAGCTAGTAATAGTTAGTTAGTATACTAATGATTTGAATACATACCCTTTTATTTGATTTGTGATATATTTCTGTAGCTAATAATTTGAGTGGTCCACAATAAACCCCGGATTTGGCAGTGAGGTATCTTTCCATAGCATGGTAAGTCTTTCCAGAGTTTGTAGGACCTGCATGAAATACTATCTTCCTATTCATATTCCGAGCTTGGGGATACCTAATTTAATTACAATTTCAGTTATAAAATTTCATAATATGTATTACAATAATTTTATATGATATAGAATTTATAAAAGTTTATATTTACCAATTGGCTGGGGTTCTTAAATCAGATATTTTCTTTAAATCTTCTAAACAGTCCAGATGAGGAAATGCTAACCTAGCGTGTCTTAGAAAATATGGAAATAAATCATCTACATGTCCAGCACCTAGAAATAACATAAATATTTTTTCTTGTAATTTTTAATCACAAATTAAAGATTCTGAACAGAACAATGTGTTAATAACCTCACCTACTAATATATCACTTATAGTTATGTGTAAATCTGGCGGCAAATCATGTTCCAAACAATGTCTTCGAAACGACAAGAATGCCTGATGTAACAACTGGTCATCCAACCCATTCTCAGATGCCAACACTCTCACTTCAGCTTTCTGATAAAATTTATTCAATATTTTTAACAAGTCTTGTTTTTTTAATCTTCCTGTGAATTCTTCGCCTATATTGATATCGTCTGGATTTGGTTTAACTGGTACAGGAACAAACAAAGCCGATGGATTACCCTTATCATGTTTCTTGGTTCTTTTGAAAACATAACCTACACTTCCAAGTTTTCCTTTTCGCGGATTCAAAACACTGGTGACGAAAGGTGTAACACAAGGTTGAAGTCTATCAGTACAATAAATAGTCCATATTCGTGAAAAGCCTTTGTACATTTTGATTAAAAAAAATAATATTATATACTAAAATTTATCGAATACAATCTGACACATTGCTACAAAAATGAAAAATGCTGAAACTTGACACTTGACGCCTGGTGGTTGACACTGACAGATTACTATTTATTTTTTTTTTCGTTTCTTTTTTTTTCTCCTGGAGTTTGATATTTTTGCCAGTTCCGTCTTGGCAAGTTACTATATTACTTAGAGTAGTATATATACTATCTATAGAGTGCGAATAACCAAGTGGGAACAGTAGGCACAGGTGAAAACAACACGACGTTCCCGCCGCGAGCGCTCGTAGTCGTGGTTGAGTGCTGTCGAAGTGCGTTGCTCTGGAATTTTTTTCATATTTACGAATAAACATGGTGAAATGTGCAGTTCTATCTTGCAAAAACGATACTAGAAAATACACAAAATTGAAATCCAGTATCACATTTCATCAGTAAGTCGATTGTTATAATTATTTTTATGAAAATAAATTTAGCATCGCGGGGGTGAAGGGGAGGTGGGAGGCGGACACGCGCAGGCTCGCTCGCGCGCCTCACTGCCGCCACGTGATCGTAGTGATGTGACCTGACCAACGCTGTACTCGATATAAAGTTTACTAGAAGAACTATATTTTGACAAATTATTTATTTAACTTTAAAACTCTTTCAAAAATTTATTATAATTAAATTTGTGGTGTGTTTTGTATGATACACTTTCTTATATTATGAATGCGAATGTATTATAGTGTAAATGTAAAGTATGTAATGTTACGATATATTTTATGAACCGCTAAATTGATTTTGAAGATTTTTATAGTAGAATGGATAAAATTAAATAAAAAAATTATTAATTATTTCTTATTTTTATTTAACATTTTTAAAACATTATTATTTTTTTTTATTTATTGTTAAAGAAATAGCACTGAACCTGATCCTTTATTTTTATTAACTTTATTACATATTTAAAAAGTACTCACGTTTTTCTGATATTCCAATTAAACATATTTTTTTAAAGTACTTATAATTAATACAAGAAATATTCAAATTGAATAAACAAACTTTATTCAGTTGGTAAACAAATTTAAAATTACATATTTATACTTTATTCATATATTTTTCCTTTAATAACTTATTGAACATAAAATTTACTTATGAGACATATTTATTTACATAACTTATCGATAGTTCAACACGCAATTGATACCTACCCATCCCTATTTGTCACACACACATCTATATAGTATCTATAGCTCATCTGCCTACGATGTGCACTGAGCAATTTGTGCAATACACGCGCTCTATACTATTGTAATATATACTCTAAGCTATATTACTTGCTCTGTGGACATGTTTTAAAAAATGGTACATACACAATAAAAGGTTTACGCCACAGCCATTATACACAATAACAGAATTGAGCGTGACTCATCTGTAAAAATAGGAGAGGTAAGTAATAATTAATATATACAAGTATCTCAAGAGGTAATAATTAATATACAAAAAAAAAACAATGTTCATAGAGGCAGAGAAGGCAAGCAAAAAGTAAGTAAAAGTAATGAAGAATACTCACATAATATACGTACACAATGAAACGGTATTACAACAGTAATGATTTTACCTCCCTTGAGCTAAAAAAAGCGCTGGTTAAAATTACTGATTTTAATAAGTGATGTGGTCATGTAAACCAGTAACTAATTAATAAAATTATTTTTATGTTTAGTGTAATACAACAAAATATTATTATACCTAATGTAACACAAATTCTGCAACTTTAGCAAAAATTTATCAAATTCTCTTGTATCACAGATGGGACAAAAGAATATTTTTGACATTTGACACTCACTTTCATTC
This sequence comes from Colias behrii, assembly GCA_029959065.1. Classification (NCBI taxonomy): domain Eukaryota; kingdom Metazoa; phylum Arthropoda; class Insecta; order Lepidoptera; family Pieridae; genus Colias; species Colias behrii. The sequence goes on along the minus strand of JARWMC010000005.1, from coordinate 4,513,570 downwards.
GAAGTTTCGAACTGCGGACATATCACATAAGTTTGACGTAAGTCAAGTAAAGGACGGACACGATTCGACGACGAGTTTATTTCGGCTTAGCTTAATTTGTATAGTGATTACGTTTCACATGATACAAATTACCAAATACTCGGAAATAGAACATTATTTTACAGGGATTGTTACTTAAAACAACCTTCTGTCGCCATGGGTAAAGCAAAAAAAGGCAAGAAGAACCAGACAGCTGAAGATGGGTAATTTTCTTTCACATATGTTTTGAATACTTTTCTCCCATTCCATTTTATTTATTGCAATATTATTAATTACAGTGACAGTGATATTGAAACTACTACCATCGAAAATGTGAAACCAGCTCAAACTAAGGGAAAGAAGTAAGTGTTTGAGGTTATATGTATATTAAAGGAATAACTTTCATCTAGCTAGATAAAACCTATAGAAAGAGCATGATTATTGTTAATATATATTCTTGATTTCTTATGTTTAATTATTGAGTGATATGTTTTAATTAAAGGGCAGTCATTGCATCTGATGAAAGTGAAGATGAAAAACCAAAAGCTAAATCAAAGCAAAGGAAATCTATTGATTCTGATGTAAAGGAAGTCACAAAGAATATTAAAAATGTATCAATATCAAATAAGTCTCAAAAGAAGAAAGTTGATATTAGCAGTGATGGTAAGATAAGCTCTTTCAATGTTTTTATTATAATGCAATAACAGTAATATAAATGAAACAGTTGGTGTATTTAAACAATCTGTAGTTAATGCTGATTATTAAATTTCAGAAGATTCCGATGAAGAAGTAGAAGTTAAATCCAAGAAAAATAAAAAGAAGGAAGAGAAGAGTGCTTTCTCTTTATTAGAAGTTGAGTCTGGAGAATCTGCACCTGAGGCACCTCCCTCTTCTGACGATGAATTACCAGTTCAAAAGTCTTCTAAGAAACCCAACCAGGATAAGAAAGAGCCTGCAGGAAAGAAAGGAAAAAAAGCAAGAAGAAAAAAGGATGAAAGTGATGAAGACATTGAAAAGGTTCTCGCAGAACTTGAAATGGAATATGCTGGAATAAAAAAAGAAGTAGCTCCTGAACCTGAACCTAATAAAGTAGAGGAACAACCTGAAGAAAAAACAAAACCTAAAAAGAAAACCAAAAAAGAAGCTGCACCTGAAGTTGAGAATGATGCCCAGGAAAAAGATAGTGATAATGAAAACGACATTACTATTAAGACAGCTGCACAGAAGAAAAAAGAAAAGAAAGAAAGAGAAAAATTGAAGAAGCTTGAAGCTAAGAAGAATCAGCAAGATAAGAAAGAACCTGCAGAAGCAAAAGCACCTGCTAAACCTGCTGAAAAAGTTGAAAGCAAGGAAGATGAAGTAAAGGAAACCAAAGCACCTTCAGAAGAGAAAGAAGCTGAAGGAGATGCCCCTGTTGAAGGTAAGAAGAAGAAAAAGGGTGATAAAGGCGATAAGGCCGAAAAAGATGATAAGGGTAAAAAAGGTCCCACTAAAAAGACAATTGCTGCTATGCAAGAAGCATTGAAAAAGGTAAAAGAGGAGGAAGAACGTTTGAAACGTGAAGAGGAAGAAAGAATTAAACAAGAGGAAGAGAGAGAGCGACAAAGACTAGAAGCAATTAGATTAGAGAAGGAAAGAAAGGAAAGGAAGAAGCAAAAGGAAAAGGAGAGAAAGGAAAGACTTAAGGCTGAAGGCAAACTGCTAACGCCGAAACAAAAAGCTGAAAAGGCAAGAGCTCAAGCTCTTCTGGATTCCTTGAAAGCTCAAGGTATTGAAATTGGTTCAGAGAAGAAACCACCAAGGCCAGGAACAAGGATTAAGCCCGCAAAACTGAAGACTCAAATGTCACAAGAAGCACCTGCTACACCACAAGAAGAGAAAAAAGTGGAGGTTGAAGTCACTGATAAGCAAGTAAGTTTTGTCCCGTAATTAATTTACCAACTTTGACTTTGTTATAATATATTATATAATTATTAATTACTAAGTACAGATAAGTAAAAATATGCAATATATTATAAGTTAGCAATGTTTTGGTATCATTGTCATAATTTCCTTATACATACCTTAAAATAATGTATCTTTTCAATTTACCAAGACTAAATTCTCATACATTAAAAAATCATAGGAACCTCTAAAACCTGAAGAAAAGAAGGAATCTGATACAGAATCTGTAAAAGATGCATGGGATGCTGAATCCTCTGAAGATGAAGCTCCTCCACCGCCCAAACCAGAGCCAGCGCCTGCGCCAGAAATCAAGAAACCCGCACCAGTTGAGCAGAAACCAAAAGAGGTAAGTACTGCTTGTTTATAAGCTGTGAGCTATAATGGTATTACCACAAAACAATTTAAAGACAGTCTAACTTTAAACCAGGGATCTGTCACTTTAATAGTTGTCTATGTGAAATACGACAAAACCAGATTAAAGAGAACCCGCGATTAAAGATAAACCCTGTCTAAAGTTTTTTGTGGTAAGACAGTACATATTCTTAGTGAAAATCCAATAACTTATATGGATGTTTCAAATTGTAAATTTCTTATCTCCAATGTTATAAATGTGAAAGTTTGTGAGGATGGATGTTTGTAATACTTTCACGTAAAAACCCATTACAATGAAATTTAGTATGTAGGTAGCTGAAAACCCATAATAGGACATAATCCCACAGGAACCTGTACTATGCTGGTTTTTCTTTGAAAACGCAGGCGATAATCTTTTGTTTTATATAATAATAATGTTGTTTAAAGATTTTTATTATTGCTTTTACTGTTTCTGCTCAATAGGGCTGTATTTTTACTGTGAAATATTTTTGAAGTAACTTCATGAAATATTGTGTAATAATAAACTAAATGATAAACAATTATAGGATGAAGAGAGTTCAGAAGAAGAGGGCAGTTCAGATGATGACTCGAGTTCTGAAGAGGATTCCGATGATGACCAAATGACTGATGCTCAAAAGAAACGGGAACTTATTCTTAAGAGATTGGAGGTAAATTAATATTACTTTTGTTTCTTTGATAGTGAAGCTAAAAATTGTTACAGTGTTGTTATATGTATTCAATGGAAGTTGTATTTCCGTATTACATTTGAACCTGGTTATAAGTATTATTTAATGATCTTTATAACAATTTAAATTAACAATTATTAATTTATCTTTCAGAAACGCCGCGAAGATAACGAAAAGAACAAAGTGAACAATCCGCTGCGTGCGGCCGTGGTGTGCGTGCTCGGACACGTAGATACGGGCAAGACGAAAATATTGGACAAACTGAGACGGACAAACGTACAGGATGGCGAAGCTGGTGGTATCACTCAGCAGATCGGTGCTACTAATGTACCGATTGAGAATATTAAAGAGCAGACGAAACATGTTAAGGGGGTGAGTTGTGCATTTAATTGTTAAGCTATTGCATAGCTTCTATCGCGGGCCTTGAGCGCGGGGACCGAATCCAGAAATTTAGTAACGAAAAGCCTCACGCTCCCCACTCCGACGGGCGCGGAGGTGTGGCTTGAAGGCATAGCATGCAATAGCTTTACCGCGGCAGTCCCCGAGTGCCACACGTCTTTTTTTATTTACAGTACGCTTCAAACTTAATGGCGGCTCGGAACATCATATGATCCGATGAGCAAAAAACAATTTTAGATATCAGCCAATCAGCGGGACGGTAAGGGACGCACAGACATGCATTTGCAGCTAACTTTCGAACCGTCATTAAATTTGAATCTAACTGTAATTAATATCTTTGGTGACTGCATAGTATATTGAGCCTTGGGATCAGCAAAAGAGGAATATAATATTTAAATTGAATTTTTTATACAAGGCTAATTGTTTCTTTTTTTCTGTTATGTCCAAAGATAGATATTATCATTTAAATACTTTCTTAATTTCCTACTAGAAGTAGTCTTAATATACAGGGTGTCCCACTATTGGTATACTAAGCGCGAAGGGACTTGTAGTTTCGCATACACTGATCACGTACCAAATTACTCCAAAAATTTTTTGCTTAATTTTTCCTTAAAATCCATGTTTTCGTCTCTAGATTCGCGCAGCCGCCATATACCGCTTCTCTAATGTGAGCATTTTTTCTATGAAAACATAATTTTAAACGATAGCTCACGTGCGGATGGCAAAGTTGAGCGGGTTGCTTGTTAGGGGTGTACACATAGAGTTTTAAGAATTCATCTATTTATCAAAAAAATTCCTCTGGAATTTTATAAGTATTTTTTACGTACTCAGCGTATGCAAAACTATAATCTCCTTGGGGCTTAGTATACCGTTGCTGGGACACCCTGTATATAAATCTCGTGTCACAATGTTTGTCCTCAATGGACTCCTAAACCACTTAACCGATTATAATAAAATTCGCACACCATGTGCAGTTTGATCCAACTTGAGAGATAGGATAGTTTAAACATGTAGGTACCACGGGCGAAGCCGGGACGGACCACTAGTATATTAGTAAATTTTTATGTGCAATACTAATGAAAGCGTAATTATCTATTGCAGGTGAACGAAATAGCATTCAAGTTACCAGGGCTGCTGATCATTGACACACCTGGGCACGAGTCCTTCAGTAATTTGAGGAATAGAGGCTCTTCTCTTTGTGATATTGCTATTCTTGTAAGTATTGTCTTCTTTCTTATTATAGTTCAGCTTTAAAAAATTTTGGTGTTGATTTACATCATTATATTTTTAACATTTGGACAGATATGTATCAATCTTATGGTGTATATATCTACCTATTTATATTACTAAAGTTTCTTGAATTGTATAGGTAAATGACTTTTGGACAAAAAATAAATAAAGTACAAACCATATATTCATTTATATTTAAACTAAATAAAACGTAATTGGCACAGTGATTTAAATAGACAAAATTTTCTTCCAGGTTGTAGACATTATGCACGGGCTGGAACCCCAAACAATTGAGTCCATCAACTTGTTAAAACAAAAGAAGACACCGTTCATAGTAGCGTTGAACAAAATCGATCGCTTATACGACTGGCAGAGCGCTCAGAGGAAAGACGTTAGGGATATCCTGAAGATGCAACAACCGAACACGCAGTTGGAGTTCGAGAAGCGATGCAAGGATGTTATTCTACAGTTTGCTGAACAGGTAAAACCTTTGAATTAGTACAAAAAACGCATGCAACGGTATTAAATATATATATATATATATATATATATATATATATATATATATATATATATATATATATATATATATATATATATATATATATATGGTTATATATATGGTTTTTTTATATGGAATGATGCGTGCTATGGATGGTTGTGAGTGGTACAGTTCGATTCAAAATTAATGGCGGTTCGGAAGTTAGGTGCAGGTGTTAAATTGTTTTCTGCGCATCGGATCGCACGATGTTCCGAGCCGCCATTAAGTTTGAATTGTACTGTATAGTCGATACATTGCATAGCTTGCACTGCCTCGCACAGCAATAATTAACCTAACCTTTGAACTGTTAGGACAAAGTTAAAAGTTTTAAAACATATATTACCAAAATAAAATATATAATATAGTGATATTGTAGCTAAAATAATTTCTAACACTTGTTCACCCTTCCAGGGTCTAAACGCAGCGCTATTCTACGATAACCCAGACCCTCGTACATACGTATCCCTAGTACCAACGTCTGCGGTGACCGGTGAAGGTATGGGCAACTTGCTGGCCATGATCGTGCAAGCCTGCGAAGGGCCATTGCACAAGAGGCTAGTGTTCTCGCAGCAGTTACTCGCTATTGTGTTGGAGGTGAGATTTAATGATACTATCATATTATAAAGATTCTTATTTTTGTATGCACTGAATAAACGTAAAAACGACTGGTACCAATTTATTGTTAGAAAGCCTATTATCTACATTTTAACCAAGTGACATATAGGCTATTTTTTAATCTTGTTTAACTTGGAATTAAGTGGGGCAAGAAGCAAAACTAACTTATCATTTAATTATGTACATATTCAACATAAACAATTTTAAATGACCAATAATAAAGAATCAAACAGAAAATACGAAATATTAAATCATTTTTAAGACAATGATGTTCTTACCACAAAACAATTTAAACAGTCTTACTTTAAACCAGGGATCTGTCACTTTAATAGTTGTCTTATGTGAAATACGACAAAACCAGATTAAAAAGAACCCGTGCTTAATCTTAAACCCCGTCTAAAGTTTTTTGTGGTAAGACCAATATATTTTAAAATTAAACAATATTAATTACGAATTGCAAATCTCTTCAAGATATAATTATTTATTTCCAGGTGAAAGCGATCCCCGGGCTAGGAACAACGATCGATACGATTCTTATAAACGGAACGTTACGCGAGGGTGACACGGCCATACTGGCGGGTACGGACGGTCCCATTGTTACGCAGATACGTTCCTTACTCATGCCGCAGCCTATGAAGGAGTTGCGTGTTAAGGTTAGTTTAAATATTTGTTTATTTTAGACAACATAAAATAGAATTATTATTATTAGTAATTAAAACGACTATGGTTAAAGTGGATGGAAATAATTATAAGTAATGTAAGAAGAATATTATACAGGTGACTTTTTTATCCACACAAATTTAATTATAGTTGTATATCTCAAACGTATTTACTAAAAGAGACTTCACTAACAAGGGCTTATAAATCGTCATAGAAATTAGTTCCGTACAAATACATTAGCTTACTCTGGCCACGCATTCAGATTTTCCGTCATAAAATATAATAAATATATATATTTGCAGAACGCATACATAGAACACAAAGAAGTGACGGGAGCTCAAGGTGTCAAAATCGCAGCTAAAGAGCTGGAGAAAGCTATTGCCGGCTTGAATTTACTCGTCGCGCAGAAGCCTGATGAAGTTGATGTTTTGAAGTAAGTGATTTTTTTTACATTCGTCATAGTAATCGTTAATTTTTGAATAATATATGTATTTAAAATACATAATATAATGGATAATGTCACGATAATGACTTACACGATAGATTCATGATTTTTTTATTGCATTTGAGTCAATGATTTGGATTAGCTTTAGGTGTTTGTTAAAATGTCTGAAAATTTATCAAAAAGAAAAAAAAAATATTTTTAAAATTGATTTGTAACATAACCAAACTATTAATATCCATACTGTTTGTACATTCGAAAGCATTAACATGACACGGAACACCCCAGAAACTTGAAAATTATATCAGAAATCATTCATTAACATAACTGCCGCTTCCGTCTTCCCAGATTAAAATACAATTTCAATCTACTCAAGACAAGAGTGAATAGGCTCTATCTAGGCAGGCTCTTTCATAGATCACTACTTACCATGAGGCAGTGGTGCAGTCAAATGCCTGGCTATTTTGTATGAAAAAAATATATATATTTATAACCACCGGTCTGCCCTGACTTCGCCCGTGGTACATGTTTACGTTTTTTCTCCATATGAACCATCCTCGTACTTTAAGGAATATTATAATATAAATTTAACGAAATCGGTATAGCCGTTCTTGAGTTTTGTGCTTACCAGCACATTTTGCGATTCATTTTTATTATATAAGAAGATAAAATAAATTTTCCTCTACAGAGAAGAAGTGGCCCGCGAACTGAAGTCCGCGCTGTCGTCCATCAAGCTGTCCGAGCGAGGCGTGTATGTGCAAGCGTCGACGCTCGGGTCGCTCGAAGCGTTACTCGAGTTCCTTAGGACCAGCAAGATTCCCGTGAGATGTTTTTTTAAGCTTTTTGAATTTTTTATTGTTTTTTTTTTTTTTTGAAGTGAAACTTCTTTAGGCATGTTGAGAGTAAAATTTCAAGGTCGCGTCATGGCAATACCATCACGCCATGGAGAAAGGCGACGATTTTGGTATCTTTCAATTTTGTAAAAGAAGTTTCACTTCTATAATCACATGTGCTAGAAACTCCTTTTTTTATTGTTTTTTTTTTGCCTTTTTGATATAACAACAGCAAAGCAGTATTCTATTTCCAAGGTTTATGTTCCAATAAAAAACTTACTACAAAGTTGCTTCCAATATCAATGTGAAAAAATTAATGCATATTTTTGATACAAGAGACATGCAGGTAATTTAAGCATTTTATTTCAGTACTCCGCTATCAGGATAGGGCCGGTAGTGAAGCGTGACGTCATGAAAGCGTCCGCCATGTTGGAACACGACTCGCAGTATGCTACTATATTGGCATTTGATGTTAAGGTCTGTAAAATATATCTGAGTTTCATAGAAATACTTGCACAAGGATTCTTTAGTAAAAATTTTGGTGTTCAATTACGACATTTTTACAATAATTATCACACACTATCAGCTATCACTCTCCATATTAAGATTTACGTTTTCCTCCAAATACTAATATTATATTAAAAAAAAAAAGATTGTTATATCATATTGTATGAAAAAAATTGCTTAAATTATACAAAAATTTCACTGTAAATATTATTTTTACAATACTTCTTACAAATTAACACACATTAAAAAAATATTTAAAAACCAAAACAGATCGAACGAGACGCACAAGAATTAGCCGACAATCTCGGTGTGAAGATATTCGCTGCGGATATTATTTACCACTTGTTCGACAAGTTCACTGCGTATAGAGAGGAACTAAAGCAGAAGAAACGGGAGGAGTTTAAACATATAGCCGTGTTCCCGTGTAAATTGAAGGTAATTTTTATTTGTTTTATGGTTTTTTTTTTTCTTTTGTGTAATTTGTATGGAACTAATGATATGTAATGGTGTGTTTATTATATTATATTATTATATGTACATATTACCAAACTTCAATACAAATATCAAACTGCCTTTATATGTATTTTTATTTTTTATGTATCAAAAATGTTGAGCTACATACCGAATATAGTATCTTGACTATAAAAAAACCATTCTTATCTACTTACATGATAAAGTAAATGATATTGCAATAAATCTCTTATTAAAACTTAATTTTACTCAGTAAAAATAATGAATAATCGAATTTCTTGTCGATTCTTCTTGGAAAAAACGAAACGTCGATTCGGCGGTAGTTAAAACAATAATTATAAACATGTAAAATTTGATGTGAAAAAAGTTCGGAATGAGTTTTTTGTATCGTTTATTTAAGTGATATTAATTTGCAGGTGTTACCACAATTCGTGTTCAACTCTCGCGACCCAATCGTCGCGGGTGTTATGGTGGAAGGAGGTATTCTTAAGGAGGGCACTCCTATTTGCGTGCCTAATAAAGAGGTAATTCTCATTGTTATTTTTATTACCTACTTAATAACTAACTCGCTGTCTGCCCCGGCTTCGCCCGTGGTACATGTTTACGTTTCCTCTCCGTAAAAGCCATCTTCCTGCTTCAAAGAATATTATAAAAAAAGAATTAACGGAATCGGTTCAGCCGTTCTCGATTTTTGCGCTTAGCAACATATTTGTCGATTTTTTATTTTATATTTTATATTCATAGCTCAAACATGTTTTAGTGATTTTATATCACGTGTGTATCAATTATTTGTTTATTTATTAAATAATGACAGTATTTCTGTTGATAAAGAAAAAAATTTTTAAAAAATTACCACGCCTGGTCTTTTCACATCACATTTCAATATTTTTTCAGTTAAAATTCTATCTCTACAAACGTTCCGTAAAAACATAAAACTACATAAAATTAGTTACTAATTTAAAAATTTGTACTATAAACACAATTCCTAAAGCTGAAATTCTATCTCTTCAAAGTTCAATCGATTCCTAAACCAAAAAAAAAAAACACTAAATATCATTAAAATTTGTATTATAAACACAATTTTTAAACCGAAATCCCATTTGACAGTTCGTCGAACTCGGCATAGTGACGTCCATAGAGATAAACCACAAGCAAGTGGAAACGGCTCGCAAGGGGCAGGAAGTGTGCATCAAGATCGAGCCGATACCGGGCGAGTCGCCCAAGATGTTCGGCCGGCACTTCGACGAGACCGATATGCTCGTTAGCAAGGTTAGTGACTTACCGTCATAATAGTAGGCGGGTTGGCGACTTACCGTCATAATATTAGTTACTTTGATGACTCACCGTCATAATAATGGCTGGTTTGATGACTTACCGTCATAATAGTGGCCGTTTTGGTGATTTACCATCATAACAGTGGCTGATTTGGTGACTTACCGTCATAATATTCTCTGGTTTGGTGACTTACCGTCATAGTAGTGGTTATTTTGATGACTCACCGTCATAATAATGGCTGGTTTGATGACTTACTGTCATAATAGTGGCCGTTTTGGTGATTTACCGTCATAACAGTGGCTGATTTAGTGGTATTATCACTATTAGACCAATAAGAGCGTAGCAATGTGGATAAATCCGCGGGACACAGCTAGTTTATATTAAAGTTCGATACAAACAATATTTATTACGACCACACATCGCAAAAAAGTAGACAAAAAATAGTAAATTATTACAGTAGCAGTGTCTATTTACAGTATATTTTTTCTCACTATAGCCATTATAAGTCATTATTAGATCTGTTTTTGTCATGTGAATTTGAAGTGTGTGCGGTTAGTAATTTGATATTGTCTATTTACTTATACTGGTATTGGTCTGTTCGTTGGAAGTTTCTGATTTGTATTTTTTGCGTTCTACTAATATTATTATAGTAATTTTTACAAGATGTAATGTTAAATCGAAGGATAAAACAGCTCTTTCACACAAAATCAGCTGACCGGATCTTCATAAAACTTTTTACTTATGTACAGAAACTTATTACCTACTCGGGTACCACGCCAGTAAAGCCACGGGCTTTAGCTAATGAGTACATAATAAACTTATAAACGAAATGTATCTGTCACATTTTCGCTAATCGAAAGGGAAGGGGAATCTAGAGTCATTAGTTGGACCTAGTGGATTATTCAGAAATTTTCTTGATCTATCCAATATCCATAATATCTACGTAATACTCTAATATCTAATTAAGTTAATCAGCTGTGTCTCAGCTTTATAAAAAACATGTTTAAACAATGGATTAGCGCTTAGACTCTTTATTGTAAGTATAGACAATTTTTTTCAATTACTTTAGGTACATATAGGATGATACAGTAAATGCAAGCCTCTTAAAGAGCTGTCAAAACTCAATTAGGATGCGCCCGTATTAGTTGAGGGCGAAGTAATTGATCCTGGATATATAAGAACATTCCAGTTTTTTCCAGAACGAACTGACCTACCGTGACATTGGATCTTATTTATTATATGCAACATGTGTTAGCCGTTGTTATAACTTGAGAAACGTAATTATTATTCGTACAATGTATCTAAAAGAAACGTTCATTGAGTAAAAAATTTATGGTTATAGTATTAATCCCTCAGCCCCCGGAATCACAGACACAATAGAAAATCTATTGTGTCGCGGTCTCATTGGGCCGCTCGGTGGTCAAGGGGTATTGCGATAAAATTGTCCGCTCGAACCAAAACAACCTTGGTTTCATATGTTGATGTTGAAGAAAATTGAATATGTATTTGTTTGAAAAATTCTTAAAAAATCAGTACAAACTTTGTAAATTTTATTCTAAAGCCGGGAAGATTTTCGAGATATTTTTATATACAATTTTTATTTCCAAGATTCTTTTCCCCTGAGATTGTGTATATATGTGGATTAACAATTTTTATCCGATATCCCTCCCAATATTTTGTTATACATTAACAAACTATTTGTTAACATGCAAGATTGTGTAAGTTAAAAGGTAACCCAGAAAATTTGTTGCAAAACACACAATGATAGGTACATATAACATACAAATCGACTCTCGATTTGAAATCGTTTTAAAAGACATAATTTATACCACAATCTAATTGCCAAAGTATACCATAATTGTACGAAAATATAACGTATTCATAAATTACTATTAATCATAAAGAAGCCCTCAAACGAATATAAACATCTAATTATAGGGTTAACATGTAGGTTGTTGCTTTCTAGATTTCATTTCCGCAGCAATCAATGCTCTCAGAAATATCCGATGAACGTCGTAACACGGCTCGATTTATTTCAAAATAACTACAAACGGTGTACATTAATATATATTACATCGACGTCGTGTGGGAAAGAAAATTTCGCTCGTCATCAAAGTCGCTTGAGAGAAATGTTTGATATATAAATAGAGTCTTTAAGTTCTATTAATGTTCCGTCGTTTGTTTTGTTTATTGTTATTGTTATTGTGTATGGTGCGAGCGAATTGATAATCCCTTTTGATGTTTAAATTACGACTTTCTATTTGGGTATCGGAAGATTTTAATTTTTCGCTTTATCCATGGTAGACTGCTGAAAAAAGAAACCAATATTATAGAAGGAAAGCCTCACGAGACAATACCTATCTTTTTTAAAGTGAAACTTTTATTACATCGTCTCAAACTTTTTAGTCTGTGTAGCGCATGTCGCGTGTATCGCGGCTGCCGAGTAGGTATACCTACTCGGCAGCCGACCGACACGCGACATGCGCTACACAAAGCAGTGTTCGGAACCGTTCGAACAGTTTCACTTTTACCGTGGTTTCATAAAACCACACAACATTTTTTTATTTCAAGACAATACCGATTACACAAGGCACGTACAAAACTTATTAAATAGTGCATAAGAAAGGCAATTATAAAATAATTATCGTTTACTGCCTCAGCCTTGATACTCTTTAATGAGTGCACAGCAGCGCTTACTAGTAAATATTAATTAGCTTGAAAAATGTTTTATTTCTTTAATTCTTCCGACGAAAAAGATCGAAGACCGAAGAAGAGAACTGAATTAGGTTAATTTTTAAGCACATAGAAAGTCAGTCAACTCAATCATACTACTGAATAAAAACCCGTATAAAAAAGTTAGGCTCGTTGTATCACATAAGTTAGTAAACAACATAATTTTGATAGTATTTCAAAAGATACGCATAAAGAACGAAATGTCGCCATTCAAATTGGAAATAGTTTTGAATATTTCAGTCAGGTTATTTCTTAAAATCTAAATAAATGCGACCGCTACAAATAGAAGCGACCTTCGTGTTCAAAGTCAAGGCGAAAGCGTTAAATAAATTAGAACACGCATACAGGATTAACATTTACCAACTGTTAATGAGCTAATTTGAGAACTATTCTTAAATATTTGCAAACGTTTTGTGTGAATGCAAAATTATTTTTGCAAGATATGAAAGAGATTTCGGATTAAATTATGTCACGCTTGGATAGTAAAAGTTTCTAGAGTCTTCTGAAATATTGATGGTCAAAGTATAGGTTTTAATTCTTGTTATAATTAATATCACTATGTCCCATTGAATTTAAAGTTGGATACAAAACAGTTTTCAAAAAGGTAGCTCTTTGTAACAATGAAAAAATAACAATTATTTTTTCTCGAATCTAACGTAACGATGACGAGCGAGGCTTCGTTATCAAATATAAATTTCATACTTATCTTCAAATATGTATATTATTCTTCTTCTTCTTCTGATATTACGAAAATGAAAAAGACTAACATAATTTTATTTGCACGTGTTATAAGAGTTAGTTCTACACCATACACGCAGTGAAACCTACACGTGTGACACGTTTACCAGGTTTACAATTTACATGTCCCTTTAGTGTAGTTTTAGCAAATATTAGCACACGAGAATAGAACGGATACGTTATTATATACGCACCGTGTGTTTGATGTTTGTACTTTGTGCATTGCAGGTTGCAGGCAAACAGTGGTGCGCCTAGATAGTTAGCGAGGAACGTGTGCGGTTCGCTTTGATAGTGGGCGCAATTGTATACCAATTTTGCCTCTAATAAAATAGTACAAAAGTTCATGTTGCGATTTTCTCTATGTAGGACCTGTATCTGTATATGTACCTTATCGTAGGTATATATTATTTTTTAATAATAATTAAGTAGATAAAATCTATTTGTGTGAATGTGGCTCTATTTGGCATAGGTACATATTAAGATTAAAGTATTCATTAATTTCATTACTGATACAATAAGTATTGAAACGTTTAAATTAACGCACCATACCTACTTCTAAATAAATCAATTATGTACCTCTACGAAATTTTGGGATATTCGTCCCCCCCTCGAAACGTAGGTATTAACATTAACTAGATAACAGTACGTTATCTAAGCCGGTCTCCATTCACGATCGCTAAATGCGGCATGAATGGTCCCGGGTCAGTGGGTCGAGAGGACCGGCCTCGCGGATGCAGTTGCTAACCCTTCGTAAATATACTATACTATATAGTTTGTATACTGCTCTATATTGTATACTATGGTCTGGTATATAGGTACTGTTAGTATATTGTACTGTCTATAAATAAATGCTCTAGAAATTGATGCTGGTTCAATGTTGGATGATGTGTGAAAATTTTTAATAATTTTAATTTTACGTGAATGGGTGTGGCACGATGTTTTTAACTCTTTGTGGTATTGTTTTGTCTCTCGGATAGGTACTTAGTACTTAAACTTTTTTTATATTGCTATATTAGTTACCCAAATAATGTTGTTATTGTTACTATATGATATTTAAAAAATAGATGTATTCATACAACAAACTTACATAATTTTAAACATTAATTACACGCCCTTTTACAGCTTTATGTAACATAATTGAATCTAAAATATATGAAACCGCCTAGGTAATAAAATGGACAATTTTCCCAGAAGGCTATATTACATTTTGTCGAGTGACGTCATCGCTTTCCACACACCGGCAGGCTTCCACGCCCCCGTGTTGGACCTTAACAAAATGGAGTCCGTCATTTGAATGTTGCCAAGCTATTAATAGAATTTCAATTTCAACTATAATTTAGTTTGCTGTTTATGTAGGTGCATGTATTTTGAAGTTGATGAAAATTACAGGCTGCGTGTAACGGTGTGCTTAAAATAGCTTCTAGTATATTCAACTTGTATTCTAGGTATACTTCGAGCTTTATTTAGATTAGAAAAATAATAATAATATGTAGTTCTAAAAGACGTGTTTAAAGTGACTTTGCCTTGGTAGTATGTAGTTGAGGACGCTCACACGTAGAACCGAGAGGCCCTGGGTTCGATTACCTGTGGTGACAAATTAAAAAAATATCTCGTTCTGGCACGGCACAGGCTGCACGTCACCTACTTGGCCGTAAAGAAAATCGATCAGTGAAACAGATGTTTAGTACATCTGCCCCACAAAAGGGACACGGGACTTCTCAGTTCTCACACTAAAAATGACATTGGTTTTGATAAAGAAATAAATAGGTACCAAAAAACTTTAAAAGAAAAAATAATAACTTATTTAATTATACAAAATGAAGCTACGATTTACGTGGTACTTACAACGCATAGCAACATTCGAAACATACGTCTCAATAAAGTTTGCGTTACTCCTGAGTAATTAAGTCATTAGAAAATTAACATCACGAAACCACCGAGTATGACGAAACAACTCATAAAATCATTGGTAATTATATGAAAATGAAAATGTTCTCATGTACCTACGTCAAACAATAATAACATTAAAAATAGCCGAGGCCCCACGCCTTAATAGTTGTTCATTTCCATTCAGCGTTCGCTCCACACCCTAAAAGTAATCCACGTTAAAGGTAAACAGCTAATGATGGTAACTTATTAGGTCATACCTACGTTACAGCTTCATTCAGGTCGATATTCTCATAACGAACACCATTCTGACTGATGTTTGTACTGTTAAGATCTCTTTTACATCGCTCGTGATATATAGGAACGCATTCATTGCACACAGCCACAACGGCCGGGTCACATCTCATTCTAGAAGCTCCATTGATATATTCGCATGGCAATTTCATTGATGACATTACTAGATTGCGCTTGTATTGTAGCTAAATTAAGTTAACGACCAGTGTCGTTAATAGCCGTGTGTGTAATAAATATCTTGTTATCAATTCACACAAACATTTATAACTTTATTGTATAGACGTTTTGGTATTCGCAGACAACTCTTCCTTATGCAATAGTCGTTTTAATGATTAATTATAATTGTCTTGAATTGAAATTATGTCTTCAATAAGATGTAATTACTGCTACTATATATAATATATTGTAGTGATAGGATTGGACAATGCATACTGATTATGGTCATTGTGCATTCATAGATTTGCTCTTGTTGGAATTTATTCCCTTTTGTGTCGTTCTTAATTAACATAATATAATTTAAATAGTTAGGTTTAAGTAAATCCGCAGGTATCGATTATTACTTATTTGGATGCACGATGCATGATGATGATTGATGAACTATAGATGCAGTAAGAGCAAGAAATCTTTTAACCTCCAAGTCACCGAACTGTGCATACCAAATTGTGTATAATATTTTCAAAACGTCAAGATTATTTAGTTCCCCGGTTTGGAACTTCGTATTGCAATAACAACAAAAGCAATTGCCTAGTATTCGATTAATTCTTTTAAATCCTATTACTACCAGAGTCATAGTTGGTATAATCCAACCCAATTAAAGGTTTTTTCACTTCTGTTGCAACAGCATAAAGCTGTATGAATTGGTTCTAATTCATCGAGCAAAGTGCGCGCAGAAAACCTTGTAAAGCTTTCCAGCTAACGCGATTACCCCAATTGCTTCAATGACGCGGGCCCCGGGGGCTCGGGCGGCCCGGGGTGCACGGGGCGAGGCTAGCCCCGTGACCCACTTCCTCGCTTGCACAACCTGATCTATTTTCCGTATGACGTCATACCATTCAGGCCCAGAAAGCTGAATCGATGCGCCAAAACTGGGTCGAGCTGAATGAAGCCCGTGTACATTCATCGTTTCCATTTTTAGACGAAGGCTGCAGTGAAGGCTGTTGTCAGACATATTGGATTAATTTTGTAGTATATTTCGCGGGAGATAAATTATTAGAATGAATTGAATTAGAATTACTGGAAATTTAAGATTTGGTTTAATTTTGACAATTCTACTTGATTTTTATGTTGGTTTGATTAGAATATTCGAATTCTTTAACCAATTATAGATCTCCTTATCAAAAAATAACACTGAATTCAATTAATAAAGTCGCATTGTCTCTTATAAAGTAAGGGTTATGTCCATGTCTACTTGATCCTTTGCGTTAAATATTATCTCATCGATACAAGATACAATGTTTTATGATGACAATAACTTAATTAGGTAAACTACTACATTATTATGATACAATACAGTAATGTACATTACATTACACAGTATAGATGTATCAAGAACATGTAATTAATTATGTTTATGAAGATAATAATTTCAGTGCAAATTTACCTACCCAATACCGTATATATAAATTAAGTATATGAAACTAAACTATCTCATTGTTACAGATCTCGCGTGCCAGCATTGACGCGTGCAAGGATTACTTCAGAGATGACCTCATCAAGACGGACTGGCAGCTGATGGTCGAGCTGAAGAAACTCTTCCAGATCCTCTAAACCCTCGGGATCTCGTGAAGCGTCACATCGGAGTATAGTTCGACCTATAACCCACATGTTTCAAACGCTTTTATAAGCTCTCAACCTACAAGCAATTTTATTGGTGCGAAATCGTTAATAAATCACCTGTAGGCCTTGTCTATTCCATCTAGAATCCCCTGTTTCACATAGAATCTCATAATCCAACGTTTTCTAACACTTTCCTTTTGATACTGCCATTGTTTTCGATCCAAAATTACATACACTACACACGCAGACACATAGCATCGCATTGTATATACACCATTAATAGTATTTATTTTAAAAAGGCATTTTCCTTTCACCCTTCTGTATCTTTGTGACTTCGTGCATTTAATGTTTGCTAAAAGGAACATACAATTATTTGTATATAATAAATACCTATTTACTTTGACTTGTGTAAATAAATCATTTGAAGCGTAGTGCAATACACGATCTCAGTTGCGTAAACTGCAGGTTACTAGGGTTTTTATTTAGCAAACATCTTTTTTTACAACGTAATTTAATGTAAATAACATATGTGAGGAGGTCGTATATTGTGCGTTGGTATTTATAAATGAAATGCTGTGACGTTTTGGCGTTATCGAAGTACATTAAAGATACAAAAGGTTGTTTTATGTAGTTATTATTACCGTGCCACCCTTTTTGAAATGCTTTGTATTATAGAGATGGAATCGGACATATTCTTATATTGAGAAATTTATTAAATTATGAAATGAATTTTTTGGATTTTATTTCTCAACCCTTTTACCTTTTTATGTACATTAAAGCAGATTTGAAAGTCGATAAAGATTATGCTAATCGACAGGTATAAACTTCTTTTCACCATAATTTAAATGAAATTAAGATTGCACATTGCAAATGTTTGTTTTGAATTATGTGTAACACCAAAACACCTCTCACCTCGAATTTCGATCAGCAGTGCTCAGAACTAGAATAGATAAGAGTTATTCATAAAGAAGGTTCTAGTATATAATTCATTTGTTTTTAGTAGTTTTTAAGAGGTATGTGATAAAGTATGTGTGAGATAATATATCATACCTACCTTAGGTACCTACCTTGGCTTTAATATTATAACGAGGTATTTTTTTTTAACAATTTGAACCGATACACTGAAAAACTGTTTAACCTATCTGGAATTTATCTGAGTGAACTTCAGTCAGGATTTCATCAAAATTATATTAAGAGAGTAAACAGAGAAGTTATAGTTATGTCTTGCTCATGTTTAGGTATGTTTGTTTAATTGCACTCCTGAAACCACAGGAAAATAAATTAAGCCGATATGTCAAATATATATTACATGTAATCCACTTATTATAACAGCATCGCGATTCTATAAGTGTACTCTTCTATAGGTCCAATTGGCATCTGAGTTGCTGCTACAGCAACACAATACCATCAAATGGCTTTATAAATGCGCCACTTTGGGGTTTATACAACGTTCTTATCACCCTTATAGGACTACCAATTAGCACCTCTGAAACGTTCTTATCCCTTCTATAGAGCAACGATTTGTTGGTTGGGTATACATAGAACTAGTATTATATAATCAAAAAACCTATTATTATAATGAAAAGAAATAAATACGCGAAATAGATTTTTAGGAAACACCGAATAAACTGCAGTCATTTGCAGTGCCCGAGATCCAACAGTAGGTATGCACTGTCTACAGTCTGAAATTTCCAGATTCCATTCATAGCAGAAAGCTGTTTTATAACTTTTGCAAACTTCAATCGGGACTTAATAATGGAATACACGAACAAAACACTACAATGTTTGTTCCTATGTACAAAGCTTGAATGGAAAACAAAATTGCATTCCATCAGCCAGTCATTTAGCTTGTTAGAAAAGTCAACCTACATTCCAAATCGGTACGGTCTTGGTATGCATTATTTCGTAATTGAAATAACTGCACAATCTCAATTGGTCACTATCCTTGACGTTTATTATTTATCTCAAGTTGTGAATGAAATATGCATTCAACCAAATGGGCCCACGAGCCTACCTGAACGAGTATTGGCCGCCTTACTTGTAGATCAATGTGGGAGGTTCTGAATGGGCAATTTTGCGCAATAATTTGAAAATTTCGCATAATTTAAACCTGTTACAAATTAACAAGGAGGCGGAATAACTAATCGTGGGTAAGTAGGTATCGTAACTAATGTATTTTATCAGAGCTGGTGTCCCATTTAGTTGATAATTTACACAAAACATTTAGTTATAATTAAACCGTTATAGATTAAATACAAGACAAATTAGAAATATCCCAGCAACAGTAGTCTATTTGTATCAAAGAATATTAGAATCAAAGAAGTAAAAAAAATAAAAGGATAGTTAAATATTTAACAAGTATCTATATTCTATACATACATCCTACATACATTTGAAATTATATCTTCATTTCTGCATAGGTGACCATAACGGTGCATTTACATCAAACGAACATAGAGCTAGAGCTAGAGAAAGAGTTTCGTGTAAACGAAAACTCGTATTCAGTATTGGTCAGTATTAGAACTTTACAATTTACATAGAATCATTGTTAACGCACTTATAAGAACAACGAAAGAATGCTCTACGCCTGTTTACACTAAAAGAGTTTGACATAGTGGGGTTAGAATGAGCATTCTCTGGTCTGATGTAGATGTACCGTAAGAAAGCGTCAATTGTTTAATTTCCCATATGCCTCTACCTGAAATTCTCAAAAGTTTATTACATCTTCTGTGTTCAAGGGCGGATCCAGCTTTAGTGCCAGGGGGGGGTCACATAGTCGTGGTCGAGTTACAAAAGCTATATTTTGATAAATTTAATTGATACGTAGACAGTATGTTAAAAAAAACAACCGGCCAAGTGCGAGTCGGATTCGCGCAAATGCTTTTTGCAATTTTTCCTTTATCAGTGCTATGAGACGTAACTTCCTAAATAATTCATAAAATTTCTAGATTCTGTGTTCACGGGAAGTACCCTGTAGGTTTTGATTCCTGCAGGCGACACTTGCGAATGTCCAAATTTGCGATAATTTGCAGCATAAACGGCTGTATCTTTTGATTGCGTTGGCTAATAAGTTTGATTTTTTCACAGCTTGAAGGGACCGTAGATTTAAGTACCTATTCGATATAAATTTCAGCTTGGAGGTATCCACGCGTTCCTGAGAAAAAGGGTCTTGACAGTTCCCTTGTGTATTTTTTTTTTGCAATTATTCCTCTATCTGTGCTACAAGAAGAAATTCATAAAATGTCAAGATTCTGAGTTCACGGGAAGTACCCTGTAGATTTTGAATTTTGATTACCTTACGAATGTCGAAATTTTCGAAAATTTTCAGCATTTACGGCTGTATCTTCTAATTGCGTTGACATAGAAGTTTGACTTTATTACAGCTTAAAGGTATAATAGACCTAAGTTTTTGATGTGAATATCAATTTAATACATATCTCGATGTTTAATACATTACATTTGTGTTCATGAGTAAAGAGGTTGTAAGTTTAAAATTATTAAAAATATTTTTTTTTATATAATGTAATTTAATGTAATTAAAAATTCATGTTTTTCGTAATTATTCCCATATCTGTTTTATAAGATGTTATTCTGTACCAAATTTCAAGACTGTATTTATGGGAAGTACCCTGTAGGTTTTGATTGCCTTGCGAATGTCGAAATTTGCGAAAATTTTCAGCCTTTACAGCTGTATCTTTTGATTGCGTTGGCTTATAAGTTTGATTTTTTCACAACATCAAGGGACCGTAGACTTTTGACGTGACAACGTCTTAAATTAGGTTGCGACTGGGAGTCACTTATGAAAAAGTGTAACGCTCGGTAACGTTACGATGAGTCACCGAACGAGAGAGAGGCCCGCGGTCTGCCGCGCGCGCAGCACATAAATATTCTACCGAGAAAAAGACGTTGTCACGTAAAATCTTCGCCCGTAAAACCGACTTTACAGGCAACCATTTTTTATTTGATATAAATTTCAGCTTGATACCTCCACGCGTTCCTCAGAAAAAGTTTCCTCTAATAACTTAATTAAATTCAACTTCTATGTCAAGGCAATCAGAAGAAATAGCAATTAAAACCGCATATTCTGAAACTCGCAACTTCTTGCAAGGGAATCAAAACCTACAAGGTACTTCCCGTGAACAGTTGGTGAACAGAGTCTTGAAATTTGGTTAAAAGCAACGTCTTATAGCACAGATAAAGAAAAAATTGCTAAAAGCAAAATTTAAGGATACAACGTAATAAAAAAATTAGGTTTTTCGGAGCCCTCGGTGCACGAGTCCGACTCGCATTTGGCCGATTTTTTGTCCTTATTTTACTGTATTTTCTATTGTTATTTACCATTTATTGACCTGATGACCTGAAACTTTAGCCTTGTTTCGTTAAAAAAAATGCTATTCTATGCCTTATCCACGAACTGGAAATATGTCGATATTTGAAAAAGCAGCAGCAAAAGTTGTAAAAAATATTTTAATTACCTACAAATTTCTCATTAAACTTTTTTTTAGAAAAAGTTATACTTTTTTATTTAGAAAATCGAGAAAACCTGTTTTTTGTCTTTAAATCCCGACCCCAGATATAACTTTTCCTCTAATTTTTGCTATTTTCTCTTCCGTTTGTAATTGATTTCATTGTTCTATATTACTTTTATGTTTTAAAATTTAATAAAAACATCATCTTGAACAATATTACTTAATTTAAAAAGTTAATAATAAATTACTGGTCCACTTAGGTCGTGGACCTAGCCCAGGGGGGGGTCATGACCCCCATGACCCCCCCCCTGGATCCGCGCTTGTCTGTGTTTTGAATCTAAAAATTAATGCTAAAGATGTCTTTATATTAGTCGGTCACGAAGCGAGTTACACCCCGGAAAACCAAGTTTAGACTACATAAAATTGTTGTAGAGGTGAGGAATTTTTTGAGTATTTATTTATTATCTAAAAATTTTTTTATAAAAATAATTTCTTTATGTCATAACGTTTCAATGTCTATATTTGCTTTGCAAGAATAAAATAGAAAAGTGTAATCCGATGACCAAGCACACGTAATTGACAATTAGCACTGTAAAAGCCCGCGGTCATTTGTTAAAAGCCCTACAGGCTTGAACCTATTTAGGTGTTGTTTGCCATCAATAATGGCTTCCGCAAGGCTAGACCTCATACCATGCCATGGAAACACCAATGCCGGCTACGTTTCGTGATTCATTGGGAGGAGCGAAGTTTGTAGGTAATGCGTTACATTCTTTAACTGCCTTCGTTCATTATCTGTGCAAACAAATAATAGCGAAAAATTTTAAGAAAAATAAAAAGATGAGTCTGTTCTAGATTATATTATGTCAATTGTTGGTGGTTTAGAGGTGATTTTTAAAGGTTTTTATGAAATTTTTTAGTTGCACATTTTCCAGTTGCCATGGTAACCCAGTTCGCGTGGGCGAAGAGGGTGGTGTTTTCAGGGTCTAGGTCACGCCCCAGTGAGCAAAGCGCATGTGCGGATCTCGCAACCAGGAATACTTCCAGCTCAAAGATCTCCGGTCCTTTCCTGGTGAAGCCAGCATTTGCGCGCCGCTAAATTTTCATCAAATTGGCTGTGAAGTTCAGTGATTGTTTCCAAATTTGAATGAGTGAAGTTTTATTCCGATTTCTTGCTGTATTTTACGTAAGTATGCCTTTAATATAATTATAATAAAATATGTGGTCAATTTCAGATTGTTATCAAGTTTAAGTGTGTAAAAAATATTCTTAAAGGTCCTTAAGATGCAAAGGGTTTTAATTAATTATTATGATGCAAATTGAAGTCGACGGACGGTGAAATTAATAATTACGTATCTGCATAAGCTCATTCTTATTCCAAGAAAGCTCCTTCGGTTGCATTTTGAATGGTGTCATAATAAATTAATTTGTTTGGACGTTTAAATATACCCATCGTTTTTCATTAATATTTTTGCGACTTCCATATTTTAATATTATTTAGGTAAGTATATAAAACTGTTGAAATATTCGTTAACTTAATTTTTGAAGAATTTTTTTTCAATAGTTGGTTATATCGTCTCATCCAAACTAAAATAATATCTATCATTAATACGAAAATATATATAACTCTCTTAATATCGAACACAACAAGAAAATAAATCAAATAGCAAATAAGGTTTCGATTTGGACCTGCAATACAACTTCTTCGTAATATTGAAACAAAAAATGTTTTTCCAATACAAACAAAGGAAGAAAATAAATAATCAAAGATACCCACATAAAAGTCTTTTAAAAATAAATAAACACTATAAGTACGATAATGCGGGATGATACGGAATTAAAAAAATAAAGTTGCCTACTTCTAAATCTCTAAAGATTTTATAAAATCAGATTAAAGTAGTTCTTGTGTGGACACACAAACAATCCTATATTTCCTATAAAAAACATAAAATTTAAGGTAAAATATTATTTAAACTAACCTACTAATTATACGTCGTAATTTATAACTGCAATAATCAGAAGATATAAATTTTCAAACACATTTCTTCATCAAACAAGCCTTGGTATTGATGGGAAAATGTGATAAAGGAAGAATTTAATTTTTAACATTAAATTGAGTAATGATTATTATTGACTTGATTCTTGTTAAATGAAAATTAAATCATTTTGAATATTTCATGTGAATAATACCCAGAGTGGAGTGATAGAGGACGTACCTATAATATGTCATGTTTTAATGAAATGTGTCCGGAATCAGCTCGAAAAAAGGCCTACCTGATTACCTAGCTGATTTTCCAGTCTAGTCGTCCAGTTGAGTTCTACAGCTGTCTAGCATTTCCGATGTCGGACAAAGCTAGAAATTAGAATGCAAAATTTCTAGCATTGTATTTGTAGTATAACTTAGTGAAATTTATGTGATTAAATTTAACTATTTTTGTGCACATACCGAACAGTAGTCAGTATGTCGTATACTGCTAATAGGTCCGACATAAAGATGATAAAAGAACCGCTAATTATAAAAATATAAATTATAATCATATTACAGTGAAACCTGGTTAAGTGAGACATCAAGGGACCGGCAATGTCGTTTCACTTATAGAGGTATTCCACTTACCCAGTGTCTCAGATATACAGGTATAAATAAATATCTGTCTCATTTACAGAGGGTTCCATTAATAGAGGTGAAAATACAGGTTATTGCAGTTATATAGGTGCGATCATTAAATAAAATATATGGTAGGGTAGAATAAGAATGAGTAAACAAACAATGTTATCTCAGTTGCAGAGGTTTATGCATATAAAATTTACTCGCTGTCTCAGTTATAGAGGTAACTATGATGATAAATCGAAATAACAAATCCCAGATATAGAGGTTTACCTCGTCCCAATAACAGAGGTAATTCAGTGCCAAAGTGTTGGGACCTCAGCATGAGTTCCAGTTATGGAGGTTTCTCACTTATCCAGGTCCCACTTAACCAAGTTTCACTGTATTTATTTTGTCTTTTCCATTGCATCTTGAATCGCGTTTATTTGCTTAATACAAATTTTTATCAACGCTTAGAACTACTGCAGACTGAGATAAGAATAATAATTCACAGCTTCAGCTGCTGAAATAAGAATAATCTAAAACTCAACTCAATACCCACAGCCTGGGTTAATTTGTGAATTAAATTGATGATAGTTTAAAATAAAGAATAGAAACTATTATTGGTATAATTGCCAATAAAAAAGTGATGCTCCAGCTGCAGCGGCTATTGGTTCAGAAATCAGAACCAAATTTAGAAATTCTGTGACTCATAATCTGCGAAAATATACAACATAATATAAATACGTCCCAACATATTTAAAAACCATTCAACACGACTAGAACAGACGTAAATCGTATTCAAAAGTATACCTATTCAATTTTATGAGTTTATTTTGCAAAACATAAAGTATATAATTAGTTGCATCACGCGGTTACCTAACAGCTGCTAGAGCCGCTAGACTAGCCGCGGTTAGACAAGGTCGATTCAGCCATTGCTGTCCGACTCGGAGCGTTTCAGTTTTTCGTCCACGTGCTGGCATTAGTTCATTCATGCGTACGAGTGAATGAGCCTGAAACAGTCGCGTCCAGAGAGCCCGCGCGCATCCGCGCTGCGCCCGCGCCGGCGACCGCGCACCGCGAGTGTCACTGCCACTGTCGCTCCCACGACCACTCACCAGTCACCAGCCAGAACCTTCGGTGCGTCGTCTATTTATACCTCGATCAACCTTGATTTTGCTGTAGTTCAACTAAAATTATTCCCCACGAGTTACACGATGACGAACGGCCTCTAATTGACGATAATTTGTTTGATCTAAAACAGTTGCTCGTAGATAGAAGAAGATCGTATTAATTGTCGGATGACCGGCTTCAAAACGTCTGATATTTTATACATTCATAGCTCAAAACATGTGTTACCTATTCCTTTTTATCGAATGCGATTCTACTTATCATTGCCTATCCACACGACATACTACGACGGAAATTATAGCGCAAGATAATAACGTTATTGGAAATAACAGATCCACAATTTACTGTTATTAAAAAGTAGTATGGAGGAAATTAAAAGTTGTTAGTAGGCGATAGGGCCAATTGAGTGCATCAGGTAACAAGCCGAGTCCCGTTGCTCGACGACAAGCGAGTGGTTTTACTGACAAACAATACAGTAAATTTAATACATTTATATCAGTATCAGGAAGTCTTCTTGTATCTAGGTACTACTGTTTATCGTTCGGAGAACAAGACCTCTTTGTTTTCATCTTGGGAAAACAAATTGTAGACAAAAAAGGTCTCCGGTGTACTATTTAATTTGATAAGATAAAGTACAATGCTTTGCTTGAATAATGTGCGTGTTTTCAAATTATCTGTTTAAAAAGACAATAATGTAGAGCTTTGTAACGAGTTTGTAACCCTCTACAGGCTCTACATAAGTCGGTTTTGAGGCTGGCGCCGCGGCCGTTTGTTTTTTTTTTCGTCTAAACATAATTTTATATATTTTTTTCTTTATTTTTCTGAAATGTGAATATATGAATATATAATGTGTGTTTATTTATAGTGTTAGTTAGTTTATTATTTAAAAAAAGGTTTAGACGCTAATCTAATACATATGTTGATATAATAATATTGTCATAGGTGCATATTGTACATGCACATTCGGTCCTTAAAGAATTTTAAATAAATCGTATTTCGTGTAGATTTTGTGAGATTTTATATACATTGCTTCTTTAGTTTCAATAATTGCGTACATAGAGCCAGAGCATTTAATGTACAATCTGAATTCTTCGATTAATTTTTAGATAAAAAACATATTTATTTATTTTCACTTCCATCGTAAAAATATTTTCAAAAACTGTATCTCAGATAAAGAAAGAGAAAATTTTAGAAAACTCCAGTTACTGTTTCTTTATCAAATTATTAATTATTAATTGAAAGATTTTTTACATTACATTTCATTGCGTTCTTTCCTCAATTAACAAACTGATTGAGCTGATTCGAATGAATGAACAATTCATGAGTTTTACTCGGTGACCGTTTGCTGAACGATACGAATGAGCGGGAGCCCGACCTCGTAATCTATCAATGAACGAGATAAGGGGACCGGGTGTCACATAACTGAAGGAAGTGCCTACCTTCTGCACTCCGCTCGTAATATCGCAAATTTATCACTAACGTTTTTATGGCGGCCGAATTATATCTGCGTGTTTAAAATTAAATATTTAAAACAAACATTTCACGCAGGCTATTATTAATTTAGAGTTATATAATTTGGGTATTGGATGTTTTGAAGCAAATTAGTGTGGCATTTGTATCGTTTTCTAAAATAGTGACTCATATCATCAAAAGGATGTTGGCATCGTTTGTTTTACAAATTTTCATCTACGTATTTATATTTATAATAGACTAGCGGTCCGCCCCGGCTTCGCCCGTGGTACCTACATGTTTAAACTATCCTATCTCTCAAGTTGGATCGAACTGCACATGGTGTGCGAATTTTATTATAATCGGTTAAGTGGTTTAGGAGTCCATTGAGGACAAACATTGTGACACGAGATTTATATATATTAAGATTACCACGATGACGGTAGAATTTTGTTATAAAATATAATTATTTTATAAATTTGGTTAGTAGATAGAGTAACTAATGGTTCTATAGGTACCGGACCTACCTTTCAAAACATGTAAAGAAAAAAAGAACATAATATTTTATAATCCATCATAATATTATGATAACTGAATCGATCACTCTGTATTTGGTACAGACATATTACAAATATTCCTTAATTTACGTCAATTTAAGGTTAGACTTTAAGACTTTAAGCACCCTGACATTTTTATAACTTTTAGTTTTCATTAAAGACCCGATGAACTGTATACTTAGGTATATTTTAAATATCGCTTTGGATATGATTATTCATTTTATGAATCATATATAAGAACAAAGAAAACGCATAACTGCCCTAGAATATGTTGAAAATGTCTTAAAACAAAAGGCATTAAATTTTAAGCTCACGACCAAACAATCCATACAGCAAAATTAAAAACTCACTACATAAAACGTTAATGAAAACATCTCGGCATTATCAATTCCATTCCAGATAAAAATCATAGTAATAACGGGCGCGATTAATTTCCGTTCGCAAATGGAAATTAAGAAAAAAAAACATCACATCCTGCATTACAAACGTTCGGAAATAATAATTTCTAGCGATTGATCGATAAGCAGCTCATTTGAGATCGCGTAACATCGGAATTACGATGCAAGGCGGGTACATCCCTCGGGCTCTGTAAGGCATACTTTATAGAATTGCAAATTAAACGAGCATCGCGGACGCTATGTCCTAGATTTTATAGTTATCATTTATTTCCTTTGTATTGGGGTTTTGATACGAGCGGATGTGACAGCGCTCCTCTTTACAATTGTTTATTTCGCTTTGTTGCTCTGTTGTTTGCTTCATAATGAGTTTATGAATGGTTTGATTGCAAAATTGTGTTTTAGCTAAACTGGGATCAATTTAGATGCAACACATTTCAAATAGCATAGAATAAATGCTCAAGTACTCCCTTTTGAGACAATTTCCCATTTATTTTTAAACAAATATAATATATAATTTCTTTTTAAGCCAGTTTGTACAATTAAATCACTACATAGTATAAAGCAAAGTCGCTTTCTCTATCCCTATTTCCCTTTGTATGCTTAAATCTTTAAAACTAAGCAACTGATTTTGATGCGGTTTTATTATAGATAGAGTGATTCTCGATGAAGGTTTTAGTATGTAATTTATTAGGTTTTAGACAAAGCGGGCGAAGCCGCGGGCGGAAAGCTAGTAAGTGCATATACGCGTGCAACGTAGGTACACTTAGGTATACATAATACATATTGATTGAAATGAATGCTTACCTATTTGTTAGTTAAATCTAATCTATTTATATCTGTTTAGGTATTAAAATAAAGCTTTGTTTCAAACGACAAAATAAAATATAACAATTGTCTGTACAATATAGCCAACAACACGGCTTAGATAATACTCACTGCATACCAGACAACTGGCCTATTAAATAAAAAGCGAACTCACGATAAACGTGTACTCTTTTTGTACAAGAAATCAGTGGAGTGCACATCCTGATTCATTTTGTAGACGGATCCAGCTACGATCGTTTACACGGGGACAGATTACGAGAAGATATGTATTATGTATTACTTTGTCTCGTGAGCTGATGCCAAATGTTTGTTTGCATTTATGTTTCTACAGCGGCGCAGGAAACCCTACTTTGGCATCAGACCAACGCGCGTACCGTGCCATATAATGTTTATTTTATGATATGCAAATAGAAAATTTTGATCCATTGTTGAACAACTCTTTGTTGAGATGAGTAATAAAGATGCGGTATTTAGTATTGACATTGCGCGCTATTGATGTAATATATTACTAGATAGGCTATATGCGCTAGCCCTTATGGCTTAAATAGTTCGGTTTAATAGTTGATGAAGAGTTTTTACGATTTGAACGTCTTTCTTCGGACTATAGAAAAACTTGATAGTTCATCTTCATTCTAGCCGTGAATCGTGATTAATAAATCTAAAAGGTATTTACAAGCTCAATAAATCTTTATAAAAAACAATAATCTGACCAAAAATCACGTACAGAGACAAAGGAATAACAATAACTAGCTTTGGGAATTTTCCATGTCAAATAATTTGTATTATAATGTTTAATGTTATGGACCTACTCACCTTGGATTAAACAATTACGTATAAGAGGCAAATTGTGTATTCCATTCCAACACCAAATTTAAAATGCAGCGTAGGATGCATAACCCACTTATGACAAGCGAGGAGGCGACTGAATAACTTATCCAATCCTTATTCAATCTGTAATTTTAAAAACTCGTTGGCCATTAACTAAGTTAGTAGGCGTTAGGTAGCTGTTGTAGGACATATGGTGTCTCAAATTGGTAATGCAAGATCATTATTTTCGTTATTTATGTGTGACGGAATATCACCTTTGATTTTTTACACATATGTGTCATTGATTGAATTGTGGAATTATCGAAATACCAAATAATTATCTATTTATTATAAATACTGTCAAAATAAACATAATTTATTTTACATTCAAAATAAAATGTAGAGCTGAATTTCGTTAAAACCTACACAATATTTATTTCAGGATAAATGAAAGCTCTTAAGAAGTCCCTAAAATTATAAAGGAGTTAGATTCATCTTATATTAAATAGAAGTTCTTTTTACTTATTTTTTTGAAGATTTTTTTGTATGATTTCAAAGCCATAAAAATATTTTTCAGAATGCTTTATGAATAGCGAAACGTTTATATAATATTCTGAAAAAGGTATGTATATATTTATGTTTTTCTTAGACAGAACTTTATCATCGAATCGTGAAAATTCATGAAAAAATCTTTTACTTCTATAGGCTATTTCTTATCTTTATTAAGACGGATAGTACGAACCTGCATAAAATAAATACTTAGAGCTGAGAAAATCAAAAGGATAGTAAATTATAACAAACATGGACACTCCGCTGCGTTCACAAGACGGGATTCTAAGAAAATCCCGGAAAGACACGACGCTGTAAATAGAGATGCGTCACTTTAAAAGTATTGGACTTTCCAGCACCATTAGTTCTCCGTAGAATGTGTATATCAAATTCTACAGTATGGATTATTATGAAGTTCACATCCGTTCCAGTTTTGAGCATACACGTGCAATCCTAGATGTCGTAAATACAGAACGTAATTTTGACACTAAACAAATGTGTGCATTTATCTTTTCGGATGTGAATGAATTAAAATTCCACAAAATACTTATATGTGACCTAAATTGAAGCAGTTGCTTTTGTTATGTACCTAGGCTACTGTTAAATAAGCTATTTACTTATATCAGAATTAAAATACTTTAAAATCTTGTAAATGGTAGTCGAAATCCTATCGAAAAATAAAAAATACTTTTGATTTAGAATTTTAGATATTATCCTATTATCCAATAAATATACGATGAAACCAATCGAAGCTTTCGATTGGTAGCACACAAACTAACATGCATTTGTTAAAGTTTATAGATTAATTATAGTAGGTACCGCAAATACCGATTTTTCTAATGAATAGACAATCTATTAATTATACAAATACAAAGCGTTTATCATAATAGCTTAATACGGAAGTACATATGTAAATCATGAACACACATCATCCATTACGCATATAATATGTATGATGTTCATTCATAAAACTTCGTTCGGCGTTTGTTATCATATAAGGGTGTTATCCATAGCGAGATTGGATACTTTCCCGTTGAATATGGCGAGGGCCATATTGCAGTGTTGCATAACTGTGATTTGGTCTACTTTCCAGCAGCCCACGTCTTCGTGGTGACTGGTTGGCTAAGAATTCGGTACCAGCAGTGCATCGTTACAAAACAAATTGGCGGGGAAACCAAGGTGTAGGTGTGAATGGCATAATAAGAAGTTTCTAGTCTTTTTTGGTTGATTACTGAGGTGAGGCTTTGTTTTTTAGTTATGACAGATAGTAGATATTATTTCTAAATAATTAAACATACCTTCAATAAAGCTTTTTTTATATATTTCTGTTTCTCTCTTGAACGGAAAATCAAATTCAACTGGTGATATCAGATATACCTACCGTTATCATTCTTTTCCACTGAATTAAGGTGGTTTATCAAAGAGTTATATACAAATATGTAATACCCACGTATTTTTCTTCTCTCAAACGGAATATTTTTTCGATTCTTGCTATATTTTAAATCGCTGCTCCGCTCCTAGTAAAACATAGAGTGATTTTCAATAATTTTTCAGTTCGAACCAGTAGTTAACCTGAGTGATGCGTTCAACCAAACAAACAATTTTTAGTTTTATAACATTAGTACCTATAGATATTAAATTTTATTGTGTAAACCCACCTTTAAGTGTAGGCTACATGGGTGTGAATGCAGTTGTGTGGGCCTGGCTTTCGGTGTGGGACTCGGTTGCATGGTATCGCCCACTATCGATATAATTACCTCTTTTATATTGCATATTCAATTAAGCTTGTGAAATCTGAATTAATTTACTGATGAAAAATATGTTAAAGCGATGCACAATGCGGTTATGTTCGTACGGATTTTCGCATGAGAAATTTTGTATGTAAAATTTAGAACTTAGAAGCACTGTATTGTTTAATGATTATTCATAATTAAGTATTATAAAAAAGAAAGGATAGTAGACCTCAGAAATGAGGAAAGTATAGGTAAGGGTACAATAACTTAAATACAAAATAAAAAAAACAAGAGCCAATAAATAATATGATTCAGTTTTTGTTCCTTTTTAGTTGGCTATGAAATGAAAGCAAACACTTAGTTATTCCGTTCCTGTAAGTAGAACAAAACATTTTAGATGAAGGAGCTGTAGACTTTCATTCAGATTTTTCATATTAATAATATTCCATAGCTATAATTAATATGAAAATAACAAACCCGCAGACCGCAGTGATCAGCAAGCTCAGTGGAAAGGATTGAGCACCAATATTCGGTCATCGGTGGCAGGGCGCAGGTCGACGACCGCACTCTTCAACGCCGTGCGTGCTATTTCGAGAGCGATCGCGACCGACCCTAGCCGATCGTTGCGCAGGCGTAAACAAACATGCATGAAACGTCATTCACTATTCACTAATCCATTCACATGAACGATCATTGTACCCAAGTGTACCTGACATAACGCTGCCGTGTTGACATTTTCGTTGTTTCGATCTATTTTTGTTAAATCGTTCGTTCATATTCATATCAACGCACGGCTAGGCCACGCTAGGTTCAGTCTAGAATACAGAAAATTTAATGCAAGCGTCCGCGAATGTTAGCGTTATTAATTTTTGATGTACATAATATTCCTTAGTCGACTAGAAACTACAGTGAGAGTGATCTATTTTATACGGATAAAACGGGGCCAGTTGATTTCTTACCAAATTTATCTTTCTACAAATTAAGCTGCATATAGGCACAATATACAGATACATACAGTAAGGAAACTTCATACAAAACGTCCGAAATGGCTCACGCACACAAGCAAGCGTGTTTACGAGTATTCTAATACTACGGCCACACTACGGTGATATGCCAATAATTATTGCCACAACTTTAACAACACCTAGGTGTAACCACGACTTATGGCCATAATTCTACAATGCCAATCAATATGACAAATGGCGGTAGGCAATAGCTCCGGCGGCGGTATTCTTTCGCACATCAAAGAAGATTACCGCGGTAATTATTGCGTATGCGGCCACACTACCGAGTACCGTTTGTCCAGTGTGCAATATGAGCTCACCGGCGACGCACGTATCGACCGACATGGAGTGGTCAAATGAAAAAGCGCTCGATGGCGCTAATTTTTGGAATTCTTGGAATTCTTCTCTTGGGATACCCGACAGAAGAACTATAAAAATCGCAGTGTACACAATGATGCGTGGCGTCGGATCAAACAAAATTTATCATTTCCAAGTACAATAGATGATTTGAAAAAGAAAAAATCCTTTTGAAAAAGAAAGAATCCTTGATGAATTATTACAGAAACCATATTATATATTAATTATTAACTAATATTTTTTTTGCTGCGGTAAATGCCAATAATTACCGACATATCTAGGTAAACTCTAGTGTAACCACACCAGTTCATGCAGTAATTTAGACGGTAATTTAATGCCATAATTATTGCGGTAACAGCCCGGTAGACGGTAAGGTAGTGTGGCCGTAGCATAAGGGTATTGAGGGGGATCGATAGTAGCGGGTGACACATCCACAGATTTTGAATGACAAAGATCTACACATAGTATAGAAAAAAGTTTGTATGTGTTGGTAATATTTTCGATGTGTGAAAAAAAGTGATGTCAATGATACACTTCACATTAAATAAATATCGATTGTTTCAGTTTGTAGCCCTTTCAATAAATATATTTGTAAATACCGGATATGACTACAAGTTAAATAAAAAGAGACTATTTTTTAATTTCTATAGATATGGCAGCATGAGTTTTAAATTATGTTGACATATTTTCTACCAAAATGATAGGCCCTACAAATAGTAACTATTAGGAGCCCAGTCTGTTTAAAGATCGCATCTATTTTTTACGCAATCTAGAAGAGCACAAAAATCTAAAAAAATGGAAACCTTAAAGAAATCTTGTTTAAATTTATGTGCATAATTACGTAAATATTAGGGAAGAAAAAGATAGATATTATAATTATTGTATTTTTATCGATACGTGACGTCACCACTTTGTCAAGCACTAAGCCTGTCAAACTATTTTCTTTTTCATCCTAAAACAAAAAGGTAGAGGTTCTATGCTCGTATAATAATAATTTTAATTTATTTTTGCATATTTTGTGTTTTTTAATTTAATTTAATTTATCATTTTAAAAATAATTTAGTAGGTATACCTACATACAAGTATTGTAAGTTCTGGTTTAAAATAATTATTGAATATGTGTATAATACAAATATCAAGCATTATAAATAATTTAGGTACATTAAATAGCCTTCGGCGTCCATAACAAAACAAGATTTCGAAATAAAACACTGATAAAAACGTATTTCCTTTTACAAGGTGTATTAATTCGGATTGTTTCTTCTTGTAAATTCATATTTAGGCTACACCATTTTTGTATTTTAACGGGTTTTAATCTCAAAATTACCACAAAATCAACTGTGAAAAAAAACAAACAGAAATATACAGGCCGAATTGATAACCTCCTCCTTTATTTTTGAAGTCGGTTAAATATCAAAAAGGTAACAGCCCTATAGCTATAAGTTATAACAGTGCTTACGTCATAATTTCATCGCAGGGGCTTAGTTTCCTAACTGTATGTACGTATATATCTGTCAACTGTGATATAGGGCACATGAAGTTATTGTGTAACATACCCAACAACAAGAAGCTTATATCTAATAACACTGGAGATTGCACTATGAACATTAACTTGTAACAAGAAAATATGACGTTGAATGACGCCTGTATGTTTTTTTATCCCTTTCACACCTAACTTGGCAAGTTAGATATTATAAGCTTCTTGCCCAACAATCAAGTACCAGGTCATTTATTCTGAGAATTCTTTACGTCATTCATTCAGTCATCGACTTGACAATGATTCAGTACTATTTATTCATGAAACGACGAATTTTTATATTTGTATTAGTTTTATTTTATTAGCTTAATATTGAATGGTTATCATGGTAACTCACTACAAAAAGCTTTACCTATTTGAGATCCTTTAATTGGTACATTTTCTTATCCAATTATCTCTGAAATTTCAAGTAAACAGGAGATTATCACAAAAAACGAAAGCATTTTATACTGTTAACAACTCGAGTTAATAAATTATTATATTAAATTAGCTAATGAATAAAAACCTCAAATCTTTAATATTTTCTTATAAAAGACGAAAACAATCTAGAATATTCCAATCATCACATTCTCCGGCCCAATTTCGAACACATGAGGTCTGGAGGTGACCACGCAATGTGGAACTATTGCCATACATGTGTATCACAAATTGAAACGTGCCTTTTGTTCCTACGCCACATGTCCCGCGGTATCTGTCCGCCTTTTTTGTTAACCTTTTTTTTTTCAAACATGAAATTCAAAAAGCATTCTTGCCTATCCGAGTATCCGGTCACTAAAAATAATCCTTTACACGCCATTGCACATGTTTCTTTTCTTTCTAATTGGTTTGTTTTTCGATGATCTGTGGTAAAACTGTGAGTTCTCTTTGGCGCTTTTTGGAATTATTATCGTACACATGTCGATTTGAATTTAATATTAAAGAAAATTATTATGTACACGGACTTTATTCAATAAATTAAAATTTCCACTACACTACTATTTTTAAATAAAGTACAAATTATTTTTTCAATACCCAAATAACAGGACAAACCACGTGGTAACTTATGTGTTGTTGCCAATTCGTACTCACGACATTTCCTGTTTACAGTATCGTCAATTTATCCCATCTTATGCCTAAATGAAGTATTATACATAATATTATCTATATAATACGGTGGGGGACGAGCTATGATAAATTAAATTCAATGATCAGTGCTGAATTTCCTTCTTTCAAATAATTTGTAGCCCTCATATTGCAAGAGGAAGGTGCAAACTTTTTCACAGCATGCATATGCTATTTCTAAACGGACCATCCGTCCATTTTAGAATATAAATATTAAGAACCATATAAACAAGTCCATAAAAATTAATAACACCTATTTAAAGATAAGAATATTCAAAGCACGATGTCCCAAACACTCAATGGACTTATTAGCAGCCAAAAATAAAATGTCAAACGTACAAAATTTATCGCGACAGTTTTGATTCGACACAGGGTAAATATGTACCGTTATCTCATCGTAGAATCTAAGGTATCGTGTGTCCTTATTATGTCCTCTGTAACACATTTGACATTGCCTAACTCTCGTGTGCATAAAAAAAAAATTTAACCAAGTTACCGTTTGTCAAATCGAGAGTTCCGCGTAAGGCCTTGGTGTTTGATCAAATATTTTTTCTACCACTGCGTGCATATAGATAACAACATTGTCATGTTATCATAGTTACAGAAGCATTTTGAACGTAACTATCGCGAATTAGAATAACATGTATTTGAAAATTCAAACTCATCTTAGGTATTTGTGCCGTGTGTTTTCTGTTACTTCTGAAGCTACGTGTTAGATACATTACTTGTTTAAAATGTTACAATTCTGTATATCTGAGTAATGAGTGAAGTTTGTAGATGAACCTAGATCACCTAAACGAAAGTACTTACTAAACTTGGATTTGAACAATTAATTCGATTGCGCTGGAATCCTTTTACAAAATGCATTTAAATAAAAATGCATTTATATAAACCTTCAGAATATAATTCAAATTACAACTTCGTATTGACATCTGAGAATGCTAGTCGTTTACCACAAGAAGCTTGCTTTATACAAGTTTTCCAGATTAAGTAAGATAAATAAATTGTTCCCGGATTACCACGTCATTTTGTGTACTCTATTCATAGAGCCCTTTAGGGTGCAAGTGTAATTCAACTATAGAGCAAACATAAAACGAAACATATTCAATTTCTGGTGTGTTATAAGGTGTGTATTTATAGCAGCTTCCACGGAGCCTTAACGGAGGACGCAATTATGATGATTAACTAAAACAGGTTTTATACTGCCGGGATGGCGACTCCACGCTTAGATTTACTTGCCTAACCTTCCATATACGGTCTAACAATTCTTTAAACTGGAATTAACCTAAGTGCCATCTCTCTAGCACTATTAAAATTATGATTGAGAGACAAAGTGAGCTGTGAGATAGTGTTTAGTGTTCCGACTTCGTGATTTTTTTTATTAGGTATTTTCAATTTTATTAAAATTTATATCTAGCGCTGGTCGTATAATATCGAAGTCAGACTTTATTAATTGAGAAAGGGTTTTTTTGTAGGTTTCTTTCAGTAGGCTATCCACACATTTACTAAAAAAAAGCAAGAAAAACAGGTACGAATATAACATGCGAAATTATGTAAGTAAAATGTTAGTCCGCAACATCAATCTTTTATAAAAACCATAATTAAATCAAAGTAATGTAGTAAGTGTATAAAGTCGATTATAACGGGTTTTTGCCCGTCCATTTCTCTTCCATTGCTGAATAATTTAATCAATTTGGATGTAAATTAATATTGATGATTTATAACGTATACTGGAATTATATCGCCATACAATGACGTATTTTCTTAATTTTTTTCGCGAAATCCTACTTCGCTGATCCGCATTCATGAGAATTAATAATATATCTTGTATTGGATAGTTTTTGAAATAGAATTTCACGTATCACATCCTTATGTGGTGTTAAAGTATTAAAAAAACATTTCACAAACATCAAAAGAGAAAGTATAACAACTATTAACCGACCTAAATACTTTATACGACTACACATATACAAACCAGCGAAAGAAACAAAATTGCTAAAACAAATTTTAATGTAAATCATTGTATTAAAAAAATAATACGAAGTAATTAGTACTTTTTAAATAATAGTCCTATATATTTAGATATTTGTTCATCTTGATAGAGCGAATAAAATATGTAAATTACGCTACAAATATAGTTATTCTAGCGGATACGTTTAAATAAACTTTAATAACTGGCAATAAACTATATAAAACACGTTCATTTTTATAACAAGAATGTGGCCATTCAAGAAGATTCTCACAGTGCGTTTCAGGAAATTAAACACAGATCCTGTAATTAATCAAAAATGAATAGTTTTTAGATGAATATCGCTTCTGTGAGAAGTGGTCAACGATTATAAAAAGTAATACCTACCTGTTTATAAGTGCCGTGTTTCCTTTGATCTTAATTTGTTTTAACGTTCATCTGCTACTTGTTATTCGAATTAATGTAACTAGTGGAATTTAGAGAGGTCAAGTTATTGTAGGATGCGAAGTATGAGAAAGTTATGTATGAAATTAGAGGAAATGCCGATTATGGGAATTTTATATATTGATACGTAACTTGTTTATAGGAATTCGACAAAGAAAGAAAGCTTTTAGATTCAAAAACTTAACAATATGATCGTTTTCCAAATTTTAACATATTATTTAAGAATATTAATACACTGAAGAGTTTAATAGATATCTCTCATTTTATGTCAGTTTTAGACTTCAAATTAGCATATAATCGTTCTTTGTTTTTTTATTGACTGTCACACAAAACATGTGTGTAAATGATTTAGCTGTTATATCGTTAACTTGAGACTCGTGTAAAGCACCGTACACACAGCCAAATTGTAGAGGCGATAGAATATACATAACATATAAGCTGAACAACACAAGTTTTTGTCGTAGCCGTACAAGGAACACTAATCATACATGTGTATCGAGCTTTAGTGATATATGTATTTGCACTATAAAGCGGGCATTATTTCTTGGCCTTGAAAAATTGTAGTCAGCTGTTCACACAGTCGTGGGGCCATCCTTGTGCAGTGCTGGACAAACAAAGGAACGGTCAATGCATTATATATGGGATCCTGCACGTTTTTGTAGGAACGTCTGAAACTCTACCATGTGCTAAATGAACTTAAGCTTTAGCGCTTATTTTAAACATTTTATTTGTTTCACACGAATTATTGTAAATTAGATAGTTGTATTTGAAATAAGTTAAATAGCATAATACCCATTGCGTACCACGAACTTAATATCCAACTGATTATTGTACCTATAGTAATAAGGCAAATTTCAAAATAAAACAAGTACATATTAATTGAATAAATCGCAAACAAAGAAAAAAGTCAAACAACTTTTATTATTAGGTACCTCAAGATTCCATCACCGACTCGTATCAAACAATAATTGGAAAAAAGAACCTCTGCTTCTAAAATTTATCGACAAAGTTTATTTTGTGTCACAATCGAGTTAGAAATTACATATCCGTGGAGTAATCTTCACGATGGAGCGGGTGGGCGCGGGCGTCGAGAATGTGAATATTTTGGTCCATTGGCGCCCACGCCGCGCTATTGGCAGAAAAATGTTACAAAAATACAACGTCCCAGACCCCAGTTCACTCGCTCTTGTAGTGTCAGAGGCTGACATTGGCTCTTACCGTCTAACGTGTCTAATTCATATCAATGAAAGCTACCATGTTACCAGTTAATGAATGTATATTGTTACATAGCGCGTAAATGTGGAATGAAACGTAAGTGCGACCAAATATGGCTAAATATAGGATATGTTACAATAAAACAGCAAAGACTTTTGTTAGTTGTAAATGTATAAGTTATTAAATGTACTAAATGTTTGCATACATGTATAACGCGTTTCATTAAAGGAACGAATCTTCAATGGCGGCCAAAGCTGACACTGACATACCTATGGATAATTATTTTATTAATTACTAGCGACCCGCCCCGGCTTCGCACGGGTGCAATGCTGATACTTAATTCACTACAGAAAAACTGTGAACGTTGTACATAAAAACATAGCGGCCCGGCCGGCCGGTACCAACGCAAACGCTACGTCCCGCAATTTTTAAATCTGTAATATCTTCGAAAATATTCACTTAAATCATACGGTGAGAAGGGCCATATAGATCTATATTAAATGAACAATGTATTTAAGGTATTTATTCAAGGTATTTAATTGGTTAAGGATTAATGCTGTATTGGTTAAAATCGCTTCGAAAATTAGCCATTATTTGTTGTAAAAAGTAAATGACAAAAAAAAGTTATTGTGGGTTATCCATAAGAGATAGACATATACCATCACGGACTTTTCTGTAGACCTTTTCAATGTGTACAATACTTAGTACATTATTTTGATAAAACTCGTAGGGTTCAGCCTGCGTTTGCAATGTAAGCGGAAAAAATGTAATTATTTACGACATCACATTAGAAACCTCAAAAATAACAGTACTTCTCCACTATTTAATGGATGTTATTATACATATAAACCTTCCTCTTGAATCACTCTCTCTATCTATTAAAAAAAACCGCATCAAAATCCGTTGCGTAGTTTCAAAGATTTAAGCATACAAAGGGACATAGGGACAGAGAAAGCGACTTTGTTTTATAATTTATATATATACTATGTAGTGATTTCAATTTGTTTGTTGACAAACTGTTTTGTTATGGTATTCGTGTATTTATATGAATTATCATATTTACATACATTATACAGAACGCAACAAAATCCCCATAATACTCGTAATGAGCGCATAAAACTGAACCACTTTTCCCAAAGAACATATTAAGTATGTAAAATTGAAATAAAATATTATTTACTATCGCAAATACATAATTGTCATTGTAAATTATTTATGATAAAAACTATTATAGGGAAAATCATACATTTTAGTGATTTTACTTTACCCTATTTTTTGCATACTGTACGGCCGTGTGTAAGCGAGAGGGAATGATAAGCGCCGCCATTTAAGATTCGTTTCTTTAATGAAATGCGTTATACGATTTATATTTTCGTACTTTTGGATTTTGTAGAGCAGGCCACTAAACACATAACACACACACTACCTATTTAGGTAGTGTTTTAGCTTGTTCTTTTGTATGTAAAATTATGGAAAAAAGATTGTTTAGTACAATCAGGGGCGGATCGTGACTTTATGGGGCCCTGGGCTGAAACGACTTAGGGGCCTATCTAAGTATTCAACTAGTAGCCATTTACAAAAATTATTTCGTGTTTGTACGTGCGTCTACCTATGTGTTAAATTTTTTCAAGGTCAATAATATGAAAACAAGTAAAGATGAAAATGCAGATTATTCTCAGTTTTAAGATTTGCATAACCATAAAACAAAAGCGCTTTCCACCGCCTACTTGTCACTACATATGCTTAGATCTTTAAATCAATTCAACGGATTTTAATTCAGCTTATTTTAATAGATACAGGGTGTCCCAAAAAGTAGCGATATACTGAAGCTGGGAGGTAGAGGACCTAGAGGGCTATCCGAATCACCTCCATGTACCTATGTTATGCGATTTTTCATATTTTCAGAGTTTTGACGTTTTTTCAATTTTTCACCTATCGCTGAGTACGATGAGATTTTTATTTATGGTGGCGTGAATTATTGCGGTAAAAACCTTATTTTTTTTTGTGTGCTAAGCTAAAAGATAGGCCAATTTAGTATGGTAACATTAACTATCGTAAGATCTTTGGATAAAAAAAAAGAATTTAACGCCAAGAAAGATAAAATTACACAGTATGTTCACAACTTCAAGGGCCCGTAAAAAAATAAAATCACAATAGTTTCAGTTCAAATAAAACCAGAATAGTTTCAATAAATAATATTTTTATACCTTACATTAATGAAAATTACCATGAAGATATCCTTTTACATGTATTTATTCCTTTAACTCAATCTCAAATCATAGAATAGACGTTTATGTATGCAACTTTTCATCAATGAGTTCCTATGATGTTATTACGTCGTAAAATATCGTTCTGTTATGTCCGTACTCTGTACGCTAACATGCTCACCCTACATCCTTTTCGCTTGTTCAGCATTTCTCAGCATTCCTGGCCTTTTCCATAGCATCCATGTTCAGTCTTTCTCCAAATTCTATTGCTTATTATCCTAATAACACTGAATGTAGTTATATATTAGAACCTCTCAAAACCCGATATAATGACATAGTATCCGAGTATTCTTCCTTTTCTCATTTGATCAGTAGTAAGTTCAAACGAGGGGCTTGGTTTGCTGGTATTGGCACACTCTCAAAAACAATATTTGGCACTTTAGACGAAAATGATGCGTTAAAATATGATAACGCTATACAAGCTGTACAGAATAATGAGAAAAACTGAGTTCATTACTAAAAGAAAATATTTTAATTACATCTTCTACATTTTCAAAATTTAATTCAACATTATATGACATAAAAAGTAATGAGGCCAGTCTCGCACAAGCTATCGACAAACTCTCTTCTCAATTTCACAATGTATCAAATCATTCAATTAACTTAAATATTAATTCAAAAATTGATAGTATAGTGGCTCGTCTCGAAGCGTCAATGCTGACGATATCATTCCGTTTAGAAGACATAACAAATTCCATTCTATTCAGTAGACAAAACATCTTACATCCGGCTATATTAACTCCCACGCAACTGTACCAAGAGCTTGTCGATAACTATAGACACATACCTGTAGATCGTAAGTTACCTTTAAGTATATAATTAAGTAATATACATTTGTTATTAAACATTTCTAAGGTCGTTTGTTATACCTAGTTCCAACAACAAAATCATTTTTGTATTACGTATTCCTTTAGTCGCCATACAAGATTACAGATTATTTCATCGTTTAGCTTTGCCTACTCCGCATAATGGAGATAATGGTATTAAGACTAAAACTAATGAATTGTACAAATCTATACTTTGCAACAATTATGACATATTATGTTTAACCGAGACGTGGCTTAATGATTCGATACTTGATTCTGAATTGTGTGATAATAGATATACGGTTGTTCGGAGAGATCGGGACAGGTCGTTTCTAAGTAGATTCCATAAAAATCATGGTGGAGGGGTTCTTATGGCAATTTAGAATGATTTAGAATTCTCTGTCAGACACGATTGGCAATCTTGTTCGCTTGAGGATTTATGGGTTCAAATTAAGATCAATACGAAATTAGTAATTAATCTGTGTACTATTATAATATATATTCCTGACTACATACCATACTCGTGCTTCAAAGAATTTCCGAATAATTGTGCCAGAATAGTGAATTTGTCATCCGAACATGTAACCTACATTTTTGGAGACTTTAATTTACCGGATATAATATGGAGTATATATGAAAAACGACCTTTGCATTATAAAACGAATAAATCAGAGGCTATTTACAACTTGCTTCATGATACTTCTTTATTGCAAATTAACTATGTTTTTAATAATAATAATAAATTATTAGATTTAGTCATAACAAATGACCCTAACTCTTTGTCCACCAACATAGAAGAACCGATTAGTCGTCCTGACATACATCATCCGCCTCTAGTCCTTCACTATAAAACCCCACTACCTTCTCTAATTGAGAATATTCCGTTAAATAAACTTTGCTATCACAAAATTGATTATGAATCTTGTATAAGTGAAAAAAAAAGTTTTGATTGGGAGCATCATATAAATATTCTTGGTTGTGATGATTTTTTATACTTTTAAAGTGAAACTTTTATTACATCGTCTCAAACTTTTTGGTCTGTGTCCGAGTAGGTATGGTATACCTACTCGGCAGCCGACCGACACGCGACATGCGCTACACAAAGCAGTGTTCGGAACCGTTCGAACAGTTTCACTTTTACCGTGGTTTCATAAAACCACACAACATTTTTTTTTCTATGAGAAACTTCGCAAAATAATACAAACACATACTCCAAAATGTAAAAGTAAGAGTAATAAATATCCGATATGGTTTTCCACTAATTTAATTAAGTTAATTAAAAGCAAAAATAAATTTCATAACCGTTACATGAAATGGAACAATCCTCGTGATTATGAAACGTTCTCTTTACTTA
This sequence comes from Colias behrii, assembly GCA_029959065.1. Taxonomy (NCBI): domain Eukaryota; kingdom Metazoa; phylum Arthropoda; class Insecta; order Lepidoptera; family Pieridae; genus Colias; species Colias behrii. Next base: position 4,469,596 of record JARWMC010000005.1, on the reverse strand, counting down.
GGAGCCGTACTAAAAAACTAATTAAAACTTGTTTTATTAATTATTTAGACAACATTGAAAAAAATTTGTCACACAATATTAAATCTTTTTGGAAATATACTAAAACAAAAAAAAAAAATAACAAATACTTTACCCAGCAACATGTATTTTGCAGATAGGAAAGCTAGTAACGGGGAAGACATTGCTAATCTCTTCGCTGATTATTTCTCTTCTGTATACTCTGACTGCGTTACTAGTGACTACACACCTAATTTTTCTGGAGCAAATTTCTCATTATCCCATGTTAGGCTCTGGGATCATGACATTCAACGAAGGTTTAGAACTATTGATGTTAACAAATGTGCTGGACCAGACGGTATTCCGCCAATCTTCATCAAGCTCTGTGCTACGGCCCGAGTCAGACCTCTCTCACTATTGTATAATAAATGCCTTTCTGAGGGGACCTTTCCCTCGTTGTGGAAGATAGCTAGAATCACTCCCATTTATAAATCTGGTGACAAAAGTTGTGTATCGAACTATCGTCCAATAAGTGTTCTTAATTGTTTTGCCAAAATATACGAGAGCCTCGTTTATGAACATATATATACGCACATATTAAACACAAATTAAATCCTAATCAACATGGTTTCATCTCAGGTAAATCAACAAATTCAAATCTTCTTATATATACTTCGTATTTATGTTCCTGTTTTGGGGAGCGGGTGCAGGTTGACTCCCTATATACAGATTTCTCTAAGGCCTTTGATCGCGTTAATCATATTATTCTATTAATAAAAGCTGCTCATCTTGGAATACACGGCAACCTGCACCGTTGGCTGCAGTCGTATCTTATGAACCGATCGCAACTGGTATTAAGTAACGTGTTAAGGAGTATGATGACAGACTTTTAAAATTTAACATGAAAAGTTTGAAGAATCGGAGGATTAACTTCGATCTTTGTTATATTCACAGGATTGTCAATGGTGCCCTGCATGAGAATTTATTAGATGAAATAAATATTAATATTCCAAGTCGGTCCAAAAGGTCCTATAAATTATTTGCCTTGCCAACTACAAAAAACATGGTCTCTCAGAACAGCCCTTTGATCCGAATGTGTAGGCTTTATAATGAGATTTGTAACAATAATGATATTTTCCTATATAATTTGTATCAATTTAGAAATAAAATAGATATTAATTTAAATGATGAATAAAATTCAAGTTTACTTATAATTGAGTACTTTTTGTGTGATATATTGATAAAACATTTGACTTAATAATTATTGATGGTATATAGTTACTGTATTCATTTTTTTAGGTTATTGTAATGATTTAAATGTTGTGTGCAGTTTTAATTGGGTTGTAATCTTAATATTGTTTAATTTAGTAAGTTGATGTAAATGTTTTTGGATTATATCCTGTAACTGTGCCTTATATAAATAAATAAATAAATAAATAAGCCTAATTCTTTTAGTCACGTTATTCCTAGTATTAAGTACATTGCAATGACCACTGACAACTTACTATACTGTGTGCTAGAGTCTATTAAATATTGCACCGTTATAAATCCAAACAAATTCATCTGTGACGTCACGAGTGTATATTCGACAACTTCAAATCCCCGGTGTGAGAGCGAACTATTGATAAACGTCGTAAGTGCCCTACCAGTGCAGTGTCATACCGATTTTATATTTGGAAACATAACAATTTGGGAACCTATTTCAAACAATAACTGGATTTACGTGCAATCCCCAAAAAAATAAACTATTTGTAGAGTGCCGCAATAAAAATACTGTAATTATAAATATTTCAGGAACGGGTATTCTGAACATCCCAAGTGACTGTATAGCTTATAATAAGAATATTCGGCTTGTACCTAAGTTTAAAGATATTTTGTTAAATGTAACTTTTACTAATTCCGATTTTAACATAATCAATGACTCCTGTTGTAATATAAGTAAATTTAAATTGGAAAATAATAATGAGCCTGCATTGGCCCTTACATTTATAATAAACTCCAAAATATTCTATCTGTACATTCATTAAATTATCACAAACTGAAAATATTACTTGATAGCTGGCTAAAGGGACTTTCATACGCAGAGACTGAGACCTTTTTAGATTCATTTATCTAATTTGTTCACTTTAAGATTTCAGATGCACACGCACTCAAACTCACTCAAACTCACTCACACTCACTCACACTTCACACTCACTCAATCTTCACAATCACTCACACTTCATCCGGGTACACTTTTGCATGTTTAATTTTAGTTTTTCTTTGTATATATATATTTTTTTTCCTTTTGCTAATGTAACTAAAGTAATTTGATTTTTAAGTTACATATTTTCTTTCTTTGTCTAAACTATAATGTTCTGTTCATCCGAGTGGTGGAGACCTGGTGACCTATATTACAGGTTTTACACCTACCATGGGCACCAGCTTTCCACACCTGTTGCCTGTTTAATGTTATTATGTTACTGTACATGTACGGGAAAGAAATAAATGAATTTATTTATTTATTTATTTATTAAAAGATATAAATTTGGATATTTTCACAGTTAAAACAAAATTAAAATTACAGGCAATTTCGGATAATGTAGAAAAAATTATTAATCAACATCAGATCATAAAATACGAGACTCACTATTCAAGTCTAATCATTTCAGTTCTTTGTGCGATAATTGTCTCCTCTCTCGTCCTGCTCAACCCCCTCCAGTAGAGTCTATCCCGCTTGAAGTACAAAATACCAACCCAAAGTCCCAGTAAACGCCGTCCTGAACCTATTGACACTTCCAAGACTTCCCCTAACTAGAATAAACGTTTGAGTTATCCTTCTTCCTAAACTTCAGGCTTTTCAACCCTGAAGTTTAGTCTACCCCGGGGAGGTGTTATGTCCGTACTCTGTACGCTAACATGCTCACCCTACATCCTTTTCGCTTGTTCAGCATTTCTCAGCATTCCTGGCCTTTTCCATAGCATCCATGTTCAGTCTCTCTCAAAATTTTAATCCCGACGGACGGCTGTCCTATAAAACATACTTTTCTGTATCCTCTTATATATACTTCCTATATAAAAATCCTTATCCTGAGAGTCTCATAACAGTTCGTAAACTGAAATTCGGACAACCATTTTTTAATTTCAAATTGTTGCCTATTGTTTTTAGTGGGGTCTGGGGGCCCTTGTAACCTCGGGGCCCTGGGTTGCAGCCCATAAAGCCCATGGATAGATCCGGCCCTGAGTACAATTACAGCATACTGATAGGTACATACTAGGGTCTTGTTATTTAGATTTCTATGGTAGGTACATACTTTATTACCCATTGCATGCATAATATTGCAGTCTGCAATATTATTACCACTCTAATACTTTGGGGGATATTTGTAGCGTTCAGACGCAGTATGTACCTACTGCAGTTAAAAATATTCATACTATGTTGCTGTTAAACTTAACTTTAACATTTTTGAATTTGTTCTTAATTTAGTTAATGGTCGAAAGAAGCAGAGTGTGCTACTTCTTTCGATATTCACCTAAATTTACCAACAAGACGGTAATTGTGTCATTTTTATTTGAGCGTGGATATATAGGAAACATGATATAATCATAACATTGTGATTAAGCGTATGTTTTGTATGCAGTATGTTAAGCATTGACGAATATTGATTACAAACTCAAACAATTTACATACTCTGACCATGACTAAGTGCAACGAGTCTGAAAAATATAAGTTACAAAAACTTGCTAATTAATAACTATTAAAATAATAATATGTCTGAACATTTTATACGAATAAAGATTTCAACAACATCGTCAAAATCATCCAATTGTAAAACACTTTATATATTAATATACAGTTTTTATACAAATTTATGATGCAATTCTGTTATTTGGAAGCAAGCATGAGTTTATTTTACATAAAGTATGTTCCAAGCACAGTTATATTTTATGTAGATACTATATTGTTTTGTACTCAATTTTAGTTTCATTTATTCACATCGTAAATAAAGTAAACATTTCCCGGACCGTTCATTACTTTTTGCCCGTGTAGTCTCATTAGCTGGTAGCGAATAACGATTCCCGAAGCCGGCGCATTTAACATTATCACCTTATCATTGTTAGCGAGATCGCAGAGGGTAATGGAAGATCTGTGTTCGACATCCCACCGCTCTCCCTTGTTTCCGGCGAGGGCTCACAAAAAAATAATATACTATATTAAACTGTATAGTATCGGTAGAAGTGGACGTCCAAGGCGAACGGACCGGCCCGATACTCGCCGCGATTAAAAATCGTTACAACTTCCGTTCGAGTCTCGGAGCGAGGCCCAGATAAAAAAGGTAAATAAAAAAACAACAAAGATCGATATGGCGGAACGGCGCTACCTGTTTTTTCACCGAGCTCAGTGCTCACTGCTCGAGGCGATTGCGTGCTAATGTCGTCGTTGCCAGCGATTTCACTGATTATTTTTATGTACCTTTAAATTGTAAAAGCAACACCATTAAAGAATATCGCATTCTTATTTTAAATCGTTTAACCGTTTCGGAGAAATGTTGAACTCACATTTTTGATATCCGAAAGATAAAGAGGACGGTTCCTAGAAGCTTCATAAGTTTTCCAGTCATTGCTTGTTTGTTTCAACAGACTATTAGCGTGATGAGTCTAATAAATACTTTATATACAAATAAAACCATTATGAACCCGAATTCTTCCGGTCATTACAATATGTTTATATTGATTATTTATCAGCAAGTATTTGATTCGTTTAATCATCGCTCTTTATAACATTTCCCATTCACAGATTTGGTACCTACAGACAATTGTAATGGAGGCCCAAATGAGGCACAAATAAATTCGACATCAGCTTTTACGGTAGGTACAAAGAATTATTTAATGAGTGATTTAAATTCAACGTTTCTCTTTAGAGTTCCTTAATTTATATCGGCATCAATATTGGAATTATCTTATGGCGATCATTATCATTAGATGTTATAGTGCGTTGTCCACACGACGCATGGAGCGACAAATTAATGATGCCATAAATGCTCTCCTATTTACATATCGAGGTATAGAGTCCACTTAAACGGTCGGACCGATGATCGAGTTTCGGAACGTCGATAGAAAGATAGCGCCGGCGATCGAAACGAATTAGCATCACATGATGTCACGCATCCGGCTGCATCTTTAACGGGGACTATAAATCGAACGGTTCGGTCGTTTTTCATTGCGACCGGTAATAGAATATATCGGATTAATAAAAGATTTCGATGAGAGACAAGATCGGCAATTTCACGAGCGCCATAATGATAATTAAGTATTCGACGTTCGCGGTGGTGTGCCGTGTGCGTGGGCCTGCGCGGGCGCCGAGCGGTGCGGAGAGCAGCATATCAAGTCTGGTAACTATGCGGCGTAACTCCGGTAGCACTGCAACAGGTCGGGCGGGGGCCGGCGCGGGCGCGGGGCGGTAGGAAATCCTTCACTGACGAGCGCACACGGCCGCACACAGCCGCGCGCACGCATGTGTGCGCCATCCGGTTCTGTGGCCGAGTGTGCTGTGCGCACGCCGGCCGTGCCGCTGTAGTGGTGCGTATCGAGTCGATCGATCAATGAGCTCGACACCGAGTCGGACTGTTGCCTGCATGCAACTCATTGATTAACGCTATGAACGTGGAATTGTTTATTCATTCATGATGAATATTTTTATTTCAAATGAACGTTTTTGTAACCCGTATCCTGTGGGCTGACCTTCTTCAACATCAAGAGCACTGCACAAAAAATCTGATCATTTTCTTACATCATATCGATCACGCTTAAGTCATAATTTTTTATTATAATCCTTGTCATAATTCATATGGTATATAATCTATATAATATTATATACAATAGGTACGTCGAAACGATCATTTATAATTTAATAAACATGTATTTTTTACATAAATAGGTTGATTTACTCGCAACATAGGTAAATACAGTGTAGTTCAGTAGTTGGTTGCTATTTTTTTCAATTTCCATCAACTATGACTTGAACTGTAGAGTGTAGGTATGGATAATTATTAAGTTTGAAAAATACAATAAATACAAAGTATTTTAATAAACCTATAATTCTATAGTCCTAAAATCTATCAAATAGAACACACTTCCCTTCTAATTTGAATTGTAGGTTATACCTACTACTACCTACATAGTCGGTACATCCGTATATACCCATTTTTGTCTACTGTAGGTATATTGTGTAATGTATATGAAACAAAAGAAGAAATAAATTGGTTTTATAATTGGTATATTTTGCGGATAGTTAAAGTTGATAGGTACCCATGCAATGTAATGATGTAAGTAGGTAAGTAAAAATATAAATAAAAATTGTTTCGTTTTCTTCGCACCGTTCTCTCCACATCGCAATGGCTCCACTCAACAAAAAAAATTCAGTCATATATTGGCTCATCGTTTGTTATTAATGGATATTGTTTTTCATCCAAAACTATACCAACAAAATAAGGTTCACTTTCAAACCAGAATCCTAGCAGAAAACCGAAGTAGTGTTCAGTAAAAACGAAATAAAACGTGTTCAGTTAAAAACTTAATACGTTAAGTCATTCTAAATTCAAAACTTGTATTATTAAAATTCACGTCGTATTGCATGCAATCACAAAGTTTAGACATGTATCCGATGTTATCCCATTTGAAACTTATCTGCATTTTAAATGATCGCAAAAAGCGACACGCTCACTAACCTAACCTAACACTGGTTTTTAGTTAATTGCTTTCAAAACGCTTGTCAAGATGGCCCGATGATCGATTAGGTGAAATTTAATAGAAATCACCTACATTTTTGGCCATACCGGTTCAGTTTTGAAAGCTATTGCGTGGGGACGGCAAATTTGGTTGGCGACCAATGTTGACACACGGTTTCAAGGTTGCCGTTACAGCCAACGGGACGACTACCACACGATTCCGCGAAATGTCATCACAATGTGAATTGATTATTGCATGGTTTTTAATTGCAGCTGCAGCTGTTTTACTCGGATGTTGAAAATATTAAATTGGTTGGAAGGAGAATGATAAACGCTAACGCCCACTCTGTATTTCGAATTCGAATTCCTCTATTGTTTTCTCTGTTTTCTAATAATTGTGAAAGTGCAATTCATTTCTTGATTCTAATAATTGATCTCACCATAATAAAATTGAAAAGAGGAGTCCTTATTAGAACGATTTCAATTTTTAGAGTCATACGCATTAGACAAAACCTAATGCTGCTTGTACCTAATAGAAAAATATTTAAATAAATGCATGCAGTACGTATTGCTAATTGATATTGGTATAATTTAATGTATTAAAAGCTTATATTTGGCATTTGGTATATGAAATGGTACATTTAATTAATGATATCCCGAAAATCAACAAATAAGTACTTAGGTATGAATTGTTATTTATTCAGTATGTATCTAATAAATCTCCCCAATCAACTTGATTCATTAGACATAGATTGTACATTTAAGACAATCCAATGTAACATTTACTGAAATGAATTCTCATGAAACACCAACACAATCGCAACGGTAAATACCAAGCGAACTGCACTTCAATTATCAAGCCGCAGTCGTGTCGCAATCGTGTCGTGTAAAGGGTGAGGCAACGATTGTAGGCAGGTGTAGGCCGAGGAGTTCGGAATTTGCGTGGCCCGTGGCCGCGTCGTGTCGCAGGCATCGCGTGGGCCCGGGCGCCGCCGGTTCGCCCACGACGCCGCACCTAGCCGTGTCGCCGCCACTCGCACAGTACGCACTACGCTTTAAACTTTAAACAATTCAATATTAAAAAAATGGGCGATTCCACCATTATATTTGTTTAAAATTTGAATATCATAGGCCATGGCTTCTGGGCTTTGTGGGCTGATTTATCAGAAACAGTGACAAATATTGGCATTGACAGTAAGATAAGTAGGGAAACATTAACTGTCGTATTACATACGCCAACTGAATGGTAGATTTAACAGATTGCAATTAAAAAAGGCATTAAATAGTATAATCTGTATCTTATAATCTGTACAATTTTTATACCCCAATGTACTAGAAACTAGAATAACTTCATAGTACCAGTACATGCCGCATCTACAAATTATTGTGATTGTGACCAGATTTTGCTGGACTGATACATTTTCATTTGTTCACTATTATAGATTTATTACAGCTTAGCGAATTCAACCACAACCAATTGCGATTAAAGCTCTCAAATTTCCACGGTTTATCTAACGAGCTTTAAAACTATACATCACTAAATTAACTGCATTAAAATCTAATTTTCTCCGCACATAAAAATTTATTTATAAAACAACCGTTTCCAAGAATTGTTTAAATGTGGGAAAGATTCGTAAAATCTTTTTCGCAGTATCAATCAAAGGGCTCTTAACATTTATTTTACAGTCGTTTTTTTATGTTTTGTGTTCATTGAATAATGTATTTACAATGACGACTCCCCACGACTCAGTAGACATAAGGTCGACATTTAAATAATATGCTAAATAGTACAACTACTATTTAAGATTTTAGTCACCGTACTACTTTTTATTTTATTATGAGCAAAACAAAATATGGTACCTTCCCGATTCATTTGTTTTTCTATAAAAATTCAGGGGTACCTAAACAAGAAAAATAAAATACTTCATTTTTTTATAAGAAAGTAGTAGAAGCATACGTAGTCGACGGCCGACAACTAGAACGCATAACTAAATCTAATAAACGACGAGTGCCCACACTTCATAAATAATAACCATAGTTCATCAAAGTTTTAGTTACGTGCAAATAAGTATGTAACATAACACCTACGAAACAAGCCACGTATTGACGGATAAAAAAAATTTGAATACGCATCTCCATGCTGCAAATGACTATGAAGTCTACCATGTTGGGATAGAGTGCATTATAAAAGGTCAACATAGCCATGGTTTAGTAGTGGAAAGTGATGTCATTGGCCCGTACACAGTACAAACTACTCCGGCCTCTGTCACTGCTTTTGATTTTTGACCATTGTGTACATCCTGGAGGCACACGTCATCTACACGGAATTCAATAATCAGGCAACGGACGGAATGTGGAATAAAAACGTTATAAGTGTCGAAGATTCTAATTTAATGTTTGCAAGCTGAGTCATTAGAGATCGTAAATAAAAAGTTAATGACGGCTATCGGTCGACCCACTATAGTAGTTGCATCGCTCAGATTTTCTATGATACATTGCACTGTGCGTCACGGATATCGTACAATCGGAATTGTGTGAACGTCCGATTGAATTACGGGACACGCTTCTCGTTTATTTCCACAAACAAACGTTGCAGATAGCTTCACCTTTGATTATATACTCCCATATAATCAAAGAGCTTCACATACAAATAAACGGTAGCTAAATATAAATCGAGCACAATTCATAAATACACATAAACATGCATTTAGCATGGTAAAGAACTAATTTGATATAAGACGTTACGCAATAGGTATATAGCTTTATAGTTTATACCGTCTCGGGATCATTGACATTCACATTTGTAGACCTCTGTTGCCAACCAGAATCGTTGCTTCTTACGTGTATGAATTATAAATTTAAAATTCAATAATTTTTATGATTTATGTAGACAAGTCGTTAATTACAAGTTAAATGTTAATTCGCGTAAAAATAATTTTATTACTTAATTACACGGCTAAGTGACATTATTCAATTGTTCGGTAACCTCATAAACGTCATTCTTATTTCATGACTAATATTTTATCAATACTTTATAATGTTTCGTGTTTAATAGAAAATAACATGGCTATTGGCTAGTAAGTAAATATTATTGTTTTAAAGGAGAATAACTACAATATTTATTAATTATGTACAGTGATGTCTGTTAATGTAAGTTAATGACAGTATTAGTCTCAAAAGTGATATTGTTGGTTGAATGGTCGTGGTCAGTTATTATGGTGGTGCGCTAGCCGCCTGCCGCAGTAATAGCTGGCGATGAGCGGCGGACGGCCTCAGAGAAGGTCGCCCGCCGCGCCCCGCGCGCCGCTCCCCTCGCGCTCCCGCCTAGTGGAATTTATGTAATTGCCCTCAATTAAAATGAGAAGAATTTTATACAGCTCGTGTTCCACACACGAGATCGAATCTATCGTTGCCTAGTTGCCGGTCGTTGCGTACGCGGTACGACATACGAATATTCGCTAACACATCCGTTAAGCGACGCGGGTCGGCTAAGGTCACCGCTCACCGGCGAGCGACGTGCGTGCCGTGAATGGATCGACTCGTGCGACACACGGCCATTCAACGAGATCCTTCATTCTAGCTTTTGTTCTTACGTAACTGATACATTATAATAACATAATTGGACGATTAACTATAACTCACCGCGGGCCGATCCGATGTATCTAACGTTTTATACCCCACACTCCATCCTATACCTTATCGTTTGCATAATTATTCGACGGCCAAATTTATTGGTTTATGCTAAAGCAAATGGAACATATAAAATTTTATGAGACGAGGTTTCTCTTACTATTATTTGACTTATGTTCTGTGACATTAAAATTGTTAAATTAATGAGTCCCCACTCTCTCCAGAACCGTTAGCGATATTTTTATTTAATGATGAAAATTTTATGTATTTACCTTTTTTTACCATGATTTAAAATAGATATGAGACATCGAATTCAAAGCGAAATATAGATACGACGCATCAAAATAAATAATATTTTATTATTTGTTTCCTCTACATCTAATATACTTGTAAAATTTATGTGATATCTCGCATCCGTTAATAATCATATTCTATTTTTTTCTTGATGTTTCCTGCTTATGTACTTATGTAGACGCTGTTTGTATGTTAATTTGTCGGATCACACATGTTTACGAGCCAAACGGTATAAAAAATTGGTATCCGCGAAAACCGCCAATGCGCAAAACGTGCGTGTTAATCGATTCTAGGAAGGTCCATTTGTAAGGCGTATGATAACACGGAAATCTGAAACTTTATTCAATCTCTTATCAATATACAACACGTCACTCTGTTACATATACATACTCTACTTTATCATTGACGCGAAAGACTATATTCCATATAGAGATTTTTTTATGACATCTCTTCAAATTATAATTATTAATTACTTACTAATATTAAACACCTTACAATTTAAATACGTCCAGATTCTGTCAATGGTCAGTTCATTTAAGGAGTACTTAATAAATTATAAATGTTCTTATTTTATAAACGCTATAAAAATATAAGGTGCTGATATATTAATGTATTCATTCATAATTAGATACTGAATGTCCAACATATTTAGACCACATTATTCTACTTTTCGATATCAACGACGCTAAATAAGCATTCCTTTATCATCACATCCGGTGATACAGTTAATAATTCGATTCTGTCATTAAATCGTTTGTACATAATATTATTATTAATGATATTTGATAGTTTTAGACAAACAACGCTCTTGTTTAGCATTTATCGCGGTTTTAACTCGCGAAAGATAAATAACGTTCAAAATAAACTACTTATCACTGTTAAGTAACCAGACAAGTTATTTCGTAATATTAAAACCCGTGTAGATATTAATATGAGCTTCAATTATTCCAAATTATTCGTAACAGTCACGTCTTTACGGTTAAAATGTTTCGAATGTGGTGTGTGATTTATAACGTAAACATTAAATATTTACGGATTTTTCCCATCGTCATTTCCTTACGGCTTCACTCTGTAGGTAATATTTTATCAGTGGAACTTCTATATTACAACAAGTTATAATAGTACAGTCCAAACAAAAAGTTATAATAGTAGCATGAGTAAGTATTATATAACATCAATAGTTTTGTACTTACTTTAAACACGTACACGTACTTAGTTTAAATACTTAATCATCATCATCATTACTCAGAGATGTTATTTACTTCAACAGAGATATCACCTAACTCCCTCATAGTTCTTAAGTTAGCCTGTAACTTGTAAGTATCACGTCTTCCTTTTTTTAGTTACTAAAGGTGGACTATTCAATTTCAACGGTGAACGAAATTTTGAAATCGGTTCAGCAGTTTCTGACATAAGTGCATTCACACACAAAACTCTTCAGCTTTAAATTATAAATATTGAATAGTATTATATTATTATCTGTAGTATACACAGACATACATTAAGATAGACCACGCAAGTACCGCGATCTGTATGAAAACCACAGGTAGTATAGATAGGTATAAAACAGAATACATGTATCCCGGTATTGGAGACAATTGCGGTCAACGTGCACTTCACTATACATACATACTATGTTTATACGTTCGTATGCGTATTTAAGCGGATGGAAAGCGTTCGCAGGCTTCCGCCAGCCAACGCGCCGCCTCCAGAATATCAAGCAAAGCCTGATTTCTATCCGATAGGCCACAATTACCACGGATATCGTAATTTTAAAACGTTTTCACTTAAATAAGATTTATCGCTAAACCTGCACTCATTATTTGCAATTATAAATGTGGCATGTTTATTTTTAATTTTCGATTTAGTTGAGAAATCTAATATTTATGAGCAAATAAAACTTAATTGGCTTATATTAATAGAAGGTAACAAGTAAAATAGAAATGTTTTTCTTAATCTGGAGAGAGAGAGGTCACCAGAATGTTACAAAATTGTTTCTATCGTGACCTCTGTTAACCTCCGCAATTTATAAAAATAACACACAAATAAACCGCAAGAAATACCCCAATCAAATTATATCAAAATATCCACAATAAAGCTATGTTTACGCCATAATAACGCGAATTGTATTTTTGCGCCAACATAAATTCTAACAAGTCATTAGGTACTGATTTTCGTTGAACGCGCTTCGAATAAAGCTTATTGTGTGGCTCCTGTTGACTTTCCGTGAATCGAGCCCATGTGAGGTTTACTAACGGTGTCATTTTCTTTTTAACCGACTCAGGCGCGGTCCCAGCCTGACATTTTGGGGGGGGTCACACAGCTGGAAAGGTATGCACTATGCAACCCCCCCCCAATCGTACTCGCCAAATATCATATTCAATAGAAGTGATAAGCAAAAACTTGAGAAAATGTCTATACATTTTTTTACTTATTTTTAAATTTTACAAAGAAAAACCGGCCAAGTGCGAGTTGGAAGCCGTTAGCTGCAAATTTTCGCTAATTTCGACATTTGCAAGGGATTAAAAACAGGTTTAAACAGAACTTTAGATGTGCGAGTGACTCCGATTCGCACTTAGCCAGTTCTTTTTTTATATTGTACAGTATACGATTTTTTTTCTATTTTATCGAGTACGATTTTGGGGGGGGTCATGTCCCCCGTGACCACCCCCCTGGGACCGCGCCTGAACCGACTTCAAACAAAAGGAATTTATTTAAAACGTTTGTTATTATTTGATTTGCAAGAGATTGAGATATATGATGATCTATTGTAGCTTTTAATTTTTAATACAATGAAACAATTTTATAGAAATATACGCACTATACTTACATGTTTCATTTAGAGATTAGTATTATGATTTACGAGTAATAAGTTTAATCAAAATCTAAATATTATCTTTTAAAGTCTGAACCAATAACTTTTTTTTGAAGTTATTAACCAATGTAGGATCAAATCCTTAAAACATAACAAGAAGAACGATATAATACGTATGTTAGTATAAAACATGAATATAGAAAAACCAAATACGCGTTCCAATCCCTCGTTTGTGTCTGCTTTTAGTGTAAAAAACTTTAATATTATTTATTTTGCAGATTACAGATATCTTTCAGAATCATAATTCATTCAGCTGCCATCGAAAGAACTTGCTATACAGCTCATTAGACTCCAATATATTGTCTAGGTCCAATTTTTTATAATTATTCGACGATTTTATAACTGGTTTCAACGGTGGTAATAAAAATAAGATTGTTATCAACTCTGTATTCTATACATACCTATTGAAGAATTTTATCAACCTATATAGTTTTTGTATTTATATCTGCCATCTCAACTACTATGTATTTTAAATACTATGTATTTTTATGGGAATATGGTTTAGGATATTTTTTCTGTACAACTGTTTTTTATTACTTACTAAGTTGATATAAAATAAACCAACAAACTGATGCTTTTTGGTGTGCTAATCTTCGGAGACCACGGTCTAGACCTAGTATTACTATAGCCTATTTGTTATTGTGGTACTTATATGCTATAACACTATAAATTTATTAATATAATTATCCATTTAATAAATCATGTCAACTAAGATCGGATCGTTTATAGCCATATGCAATACAACATATTTCATATTTAGTTCCACTTTTTGTTTTACATTTCTTTTTATTGCAACGGAAGTAAGGCAGTTAAAAACTAAGGGTAAGGACCCAACATTTTTTCGTTCAGAATTCTTTAAACACATGCCGATCCGGTTCCGGTTGAAAAATTACTTCGCTCTACCACAGACTAATAATAATATACTACCAAGAAGCTTATATCTAATACACTGGAGATTTCAGTATGAACATTAACTTGTAACAAGAAAATATGACCTTGAATGACGCCTGTATGTTTTTTTATCCCTTTCACACCTAACTTGGCAAGTTGGCAAGTTGGCTTGTTACAAGTTAATGTTCATACTGAAATCTCCAGTGTACATATTAGATATAAGCTTCTTGTATATTACGTACACATCTGCGATGATTAACAACGATTCTTATTTAAATTCACTCTAAATTAAGTATGTTATATATGTGTGTAAGAATATGAGGATGGAATACATTGGAAAATATAATAACGGTACCTAAAATCATAGCTTTTATTGTTGCTAATTCAAAAACCAAGAATAAATACCGTAGGTGTATTTGTATAATAGAAAGAAAAAATGAACATTGCATAACAATTTAATCGAACTCTAAAAGATACAAGCAATCGAATGTTAGGAATGCAAAGACGTTAAAATTAAAACTCGTCGTAACCTAACACCTGATTTTTTATCGGGTATCATTTAAGCTATCACCAATTTAATTAGTTTTGTGTTTCTTAAATAATAGGGTTTGTCCTCAAAATAGTAGATCTGTCACCAAAATGTAGTCACCAAACAATGCAAAATCAGTTCCACAATAAATCACCTAAAATCCTGAGATATAAGGTCTAGTACCAAATAAATGTTTTTGTATGTATTTTAATAGGTGTGTCCTAATAAGTATTTAAGCAAACTAATTTAAAGAGATCACCAATAAATCATATTATGTTAATAGAAAATCATCGTTTCAACCAAAAGATTCTGCTACTTAACTAGACTCCCAAGGTTCTAAATTTCCACTGGTAGTATAAATTATATTTAAATAAAATTTTTAGCAGAGTAGTAAATAAAACAATTAAAGTCAAAATAATCAATATTTATTGTTTAAAATAATTACCACTGAACAATCAGCTCTGTTTAATAGCTGGCTTATGGCTAACATAATTGTAGATAAATTAATTAACATAATTAAAGTTAAAATAATCAATTTTTAAAGCGCGCCAATTTGTCTCCGCCCCTTTGATCATTTTTTCATTAAAATTATAAATTGATGTATTAAATTGGTAACGAATATATAAATTTAATATCTGAACGAAATAAAATGTTACTACTGTATTGGTGACAAAATATCAAATAAAAAGGAGTCGCAGTCAGGGATCGATAATCGATTTATTTGGTGACAGATCTACCATTCTGAGCACAGAGCTATTATTTAAGTCACAAAACTGTTATTATAAGAACGAAGTTTATATTCATGTAATGCAATATAATTTTATTGGTTATCGATCTCTTATTTTACACATATATTAACATTAATTTGATAATTCATACCTGGGAACAATTTTTGATTATCTGAGAACGAAAATATTTCGTGGTGATAGATCTATTTATTAGGTGATACAACTTGATGACAAATATAAATTTTGGTGATAGAAAATATAGTTCCCTTTTTTATCTATCTACACACGTACATATTTAAATACATAAAGTTTCCTTGTATTCGTCACAAAAACGCTCTGAACATTGATGTGGTTTCATTCAAGAATATTCATAAATGACAAGAAATTTTAATTTTAAAATCATGCGACTTGGACACACCTAAACAATGGAAGCAGGTAGAAGTTTTTGTTGGGCTCAAACATCTTGCAAGCTCTATTCATTCATTATATAATTATTCTTGTTTTGTTAATATTTTTTACGATCCCATTAATAATGGATGATATTATTGTGGTGAAGTTCATTATGCTATTGTTTTTTGTTCATATATGTATTTTATCTCTGTATTATTTTTATTAAAAGTCAATCTTGATGATTATTATCAATGTGAGGAGGGGAAATACAAGAGAAGATTGAACACCCATAATATTATTTCTTTGAGAATGTTTTGTATGTGTGCTAATTTATAAGAAAATACGAGTTTGAGATTATTGATCGAGATCACAATTTATCTGTTTTTTCTAAGAGTAGGTAGATATTTATTGTAGATGTAATTCTTGAGCAGACGCAAACATTATGTAGTGAGGAGATAACTTTTATCGAGATAAGCAATAGCTCAACTCAATGAATGTAAAATGTTATTTGTGAATAGACAGGAGTACAATATGCAACGGTAGGTGTAGACAGAAGAAGCTTTTTAGTTGGCGCTCCCGTGAGGCGTCGCGTTATCGCTTGTCCTTGACACAGAGAGGTTGCACAACAGTTTTGTCGCGGCAACCTTGCAAAAATGACGATGGGTAGACCTATCGATAACGGCCTGCATTCTTTGAGCCACACTATGTGGAAGATTAGTTGTAAGATCTGTGTCACAAGTCAATTGGATCGTAATGAGGTCCGCTCCAGGCGATAGGCTCTCGTTATCGTAACGATAATCATTAAAGGAAAGTGGGCGGGGTGGTGCAGCTCTCGTTGGCCGGAAACCTAATTCCCGGATGCGGTTGCGGGGAGGGGGGGATTTCGCCGGAAGCTCGATAAACGAGCGCATCCGCTACCGTCGCCCGCGCCGCAAAATTTGGCACCGCGAACGCTCGCAGCCCGTTTCCGGCTCCCCCCTTCGGCACTCACCCCGCTCGCCTGCGAAAATAGCGGCCGACTGCTTCGTGTACGCGGTTCATTCAGTATGGCCGCCTTCCATTCATAAAAAGGCGAGGCGCGCGCGGAGGGGCGCGGCGGGGGGCGCGCCTCCGCCGGCCCGCTCCCGCACCCGACGCCAGTGCGGAATGTGCCTGCGAACGGAACGCTCGTTTCGTCGGAGCGTAGCGCTAACGCTCCCGGTTTCCCATTAAAATGTGTATAAGAATAAGTGCAGTGAATCCGCACGAGTTCGGAACCGTAAAGAAAATCGCCGTCGTCGAGATCAGGAGTAGAAATCAACGAAGAACTTCACCGAGGAAGTGAGTAGCGGCCATATTGCAGTGATAACCGCGCGGCGGGCGGACGAGAATCGAGGCCGGTGCGTGGGCCGCCCCCCGCCCGCGCCAGGTGCCGCTCCGACCGCGCCGCTCTCGTGAGCCTTCCCGTGGATTTGCGCGCCTGAAATTCGGTGGTTCTGTCGTATTTTTGTGAATCAGTGAGGTTTCCGGCGCGAATACGGTGCGGCACGAGCGAGCGGTGGAGCTCAGTGTTGTGTGTGGGGCTAATCGGCCCGAGTGCCCTTGTGTAGCGATGTGTGTAGGAGACATATGACGTGGAACGTCTTCGTAAGTACCCAGACGATGCTGGCTCGCCCACCAGCCCGGAATCCGTGCAGGATGTGTCCACTCGCGGCAGATGCAACTAGCTCGTTTTAATGAGTAGCGGTTTACGGGGCTTAGGTATCGGTTAGATAGATGCTAGATGGCTAGGAACCACGTTAGGATATATGAAGAGCGTCGACACATACACGTGCGCGTCGCTCATAGATCGCCCATTGCTACATCAACAAGCTACAAATCGCGCCAGCACGAACCCCTTGGCATGCTCCAAAGTAAACACGTAGTGCGATAAACACATGTATAGCAGCATATAATTCGTATACGCATACGTGGAACTCTACGAAATATCACCAACTTGACATTTCACACATAAAGCTGATATTTCTTACCAATAAAAGATTATAAGTTATGAAAGTGGCTTGTGACATATGATCTTAGTATACTGAATTATTATAGCAACAGCGTTACCAATTTCTACAACGTTTGATAAGGCCGATAAAAAATAATAACTTGTAAACAATACATGTATAACATATTATCTTTCAACGAACTTTATAAAACTTATAACGTATTTAGACAAAACAACATAAACTATGTTTATAGCTATATTTTAGGCTTTATAATATAACGTTATAAATTATAATATACTAGCTTTCCGCCCGCGGCTTCGCCCGCTTTGTCTAAACTCTAAAACATAATAAATTATATACTAAAACCTTCCTCTTGAATCACTATCTATTAAAAAAAATCGCATCAAAATCCGTTGCGTAGTTTTAAAGATTTAAGCATACATAGGGACATAGGGACAGAGAAAGCGACTTTGTTTTATACTATGTACCTAGGTAGTGACAACATGATTTAATTTAAAAGAAAACAGAATAGTTTTTGGCGAGCACAAAAAAGTAGTAGGTTGGTAGGTATAATGTGCCTTCCTTATTAATTAAATATAAACTATTTAAGTCCTTTATTTGACTAAACTTAAATCTTTAATTCAGTATAATACTAATTAATAGATACCTAGTAGGTATAAAAAATATCCTTAAATGGATTCTGTTTCAATATTTCAATCATTTTTGAAGATTTTCTAAAGAGAATCTCCTTTGGTTTAATGTAGCATAGCTTTTGATTGAGCACACTAACAAGAAAAAGATTATACAATATTCATTCATAACTCATTCCTAGTTTATTTCATGTTTCATTCATTCGACTCATTCATTAATACAATAAACCTAGGTTCTGAAGTACCAATACAGAATGGAATTCATGACAACTCTGTATATATTGATATTATCAGAATTCCATTAAATTGATAAAATAAAGTAAGACTCAATCACTAAAATATAATAAAATTAAGAAAACTGCTAAAAGCACAATAGATATAGGGAACTATAACCTCCGAAATAAAAAAAGACACTAAGCAATTTGTTTCAAAGAGAGCAGTAGTATAAACTTCTTCTCCAGCAATACGTGTAGAAAAGAAGGCCTATACATCCCTCTTTTCATAAAATATCTTACCTTCAAATCAAATGTACAAGTATTCAATTTTAAAACCATTACTACAATATAAGTAACTATTCTTGTAGAACCTACACTATTAAACATCGATATACTTCACTCATATAGGCTCATATAACATATTAAACTACACAATACACGATTAACTTTCACACCATTAGCTTCAAAAGCACGTCAATTTGAAACCATAACAATATATAGTTTAGCCAACAGTACAAATATGAAATCCCATTAAGTCCGATAGCATCACAATTTAGCCTATAACTAACATGTCTTATTTCCAAGTACTTGTAGGGAACCGGTTATTGTGTAATCAAATTTACACTACTGCCCGCAGCAGGCTAGAAACAATAATAGCTAGCTAGCTAATAATATTGTGACATGGAAGCATCCAGTCGAAAAGCATTTGGATAATGCCCTTACATTTTTAATGCATTAGAAGCACGAAACGACGATAGAGCTAAAAAGTTCTAATATCGTGGAGAAATGTCGCAAGCGAATGTGTGATCAATCTTGCTTATCGCGTTTGAAATCTGTCTGTTTCCTATTTTACGTTCGAACAATCGCTAAAATGCAAATATAATTGAATATCACAGTGACACTTCGACTCCGTATTGATTTATTACCATCTCTATTCTCTCTATTACTTATAATAATGTGTATTGTATCTGATACAATATCAACCATTTCTAGGAATTTCTTGCATACATACAGATGCACATTAAATGCATTTAGATAACTTAAGTGAAATTAACGCGAATCCAATATGAATTATTCTCTTTCAAATACGGAATGATTTTCTTCTGCTTTAGGTTGTTTCACTGGGTCTGAGACACGTGTATCCAACGTCCGCACAGTCTGTCACCGGCAACGGTCTATTGCATATTCAAAAATTATTTATGCAGAAATATTCACATAAAAACGAGTTTTGAAGTTGGCTAATAATCATATACCATTCATAGTAATATCAATATTGGCAATTCTTGATCATTACATAAAATAAACTTGATAACAACCTCATGACGTCTTTTAATGAGCGATTAAAATTGCTATAATATTGTGTATTTAATTTTTTTTGTTTTAAAATTTACCTCATTATTTTATATTTAATTATTTAAAAAAATATTTTGCCTGAAATTTTAAACGTCCATGACTACAGATAGACACGAAACATTAATTTATGTACCTACGTCATAATATTCAAATAAAACTGAACAACTAGTAATTAAATGTACAAAAAAATATAAGTATGGTCTATTGAAATATTAAATGAAATTATAATTTGATAACTTGCCGGTAAACATAACGATATTAATAAAGAAAATATTATGTTAAGAAAAATACATTTCTTATTGATTACAAATTTAACTGATTGATCTACTTGATTCATAAAAAAAATTCACTACAAACGGAAAACTTTCCGTGTAGGTATCGTTTGTTAAAAATAACTAAGTTTAATAACCATTGCATTATTATGCAAATAACCATTGCATTATTATGCAATGGTTATTCTTGGATGAATTATTATTCATCCAAGAATGACAAAAATTGATAAAAAAAGCACTTGACAGACGTTAGTCGCGTTATTCTATAAATAAACGTTTTATAATGTTTAATTACTACGTGCATATCACCAATACATAATACCTACCATGTCATTGACTGGCGCCCAGAACACACGGCCAAGGATATCTTTATTGATAAACTTACTATAAAACCTTGCGACCAGCCTTTAACAAAAAGTCATATAAACGAGTTATCTACGTTCTCAGCTTTTATTCAAAATTTGTTCCAAATTCAACATAAGCGAGCATTCAACGACTGAATATAGATAGATAAATATCAGCCAATATTCCGTATTTGAGTCAGACACATGGCAGACATATGACGGAAACATTTCTATTTTTACTAAGTGTAGAATTGTTCATGCATAATACATAGCGACTGGCAATAAATGCATTACATATGAACTGTCAAAAACGTAATATGCATGCGCTTATTGTACACCGGGTGTTTGGAAATCAGCATATCGCTTATGATTTAAATTTTAGAGTTCACGGTAAATGTTTTAATAGATCGGTGTTTGAAGGAAACACATAAATGTATTTTATTGAAACGGAATGGAAATATAGTATGTAAAATAATTAGAAATGTAAAGTTTTACTATACGTGACCAAAAATAATAAGTTTCAAATACATGACTGTAGGATCACAGCATGTTAATCAATACGATGTTATTAATCTTAAAGTCACAAAATTAATATATACCGGATTATAATCCAAGTTTACATGAACATTAGTAGTCCTCGACTGACATCAAATTAATTTATTTATTTTGTAACGCGTATTCAAATTTATCTTCATTTGTCATGTAATTCTTACGAGGCAAGAAAAATGTTTTGCCATACACAGTATAAGATTTCTTCATAATATTAACAAACAGCGCAGATCAATTTTGGTGAATTTGAAGGAATAGTAAGTAGCATCCTTAAATTTTAGTCGAAAAGTAGTCAAATAAACATTTATTAACCGACTTCAAAAAAAAGGAGGAGGTTATCAATTCGGCCGGTATTTTTTTTTTATGTATGTACACCGATTACTCCGAGGTTTCTGAACCGATTTACGTAATTCTTTTTTTGTTTGATGCGGAATGGTTTCGAATTGGTCCCATAAACACTTGTTTCGGGTAGGCACAGTAGTTTTTATTTTATGAGCATTTTTGTCTGATCTCGATGACTTAATTGAAAATCTAGCAAGTAACTTTGATTCACTTCCCGGTAACCGATTGAGCTGAAATGTTGTATACGTATGTAAATTGGATAGCGATGAAACGATTTGACGATGGAATCGGAAGGTGGTCATAGGAACTCAGTAATATATTGACTCAACTTTATCGACTTTGGGCTCGTTTTGATTCGTGTTGAAAAATACACTAAAAAGTATTAAATAAAAATAACTACGTTAAAAACAACCGACTTCAAAAACGGAAAAGTAAAAAATAAAAAAGATTTGATATTATTAATTACTACATACTATTTAGATGTGCTATTTATTAAGTAGGTTCGAAGTCGGTGCCAAGCACTAAGCACTTAGTATTAAGCCCGTGCACCGACATCAAACCTTTTTATAATAGCACATCTAAATAGTATGTAGTAAAATTTAATAATATCAAATCTTTTTTATTTTTTACTTTTCCGTTTTTGAAGTCGGTTGTTTTTAACGTAGATATTTTTATTTTATATGAACCTTTCATTAAGCCTCGAGAATCGTGACAACTACTTGTAATAAAAATTACACGTGTAAGAAAAAATCTAAATTATACAATACTACTGGTTGTTTTGTCATCAAGACTTAATTAAGTCACTACATCCCATATTTTGACTCTTATTGAAAACAAATAACATATTTTAAATTTAATTATATATTTATAAATTTATAATAATATGTAACAAGATTTTTTTAAGAAACTTTTATTTATTTATTTATTTATATTTATTTATGACACTTCATTGTACATAATATAACAGGAATTTAAAATAAATGAATACATAAAATTGGAAAGTGTACAATAGGCGGCCTTATTGCTTAAAAGCAATCTCTTCCAGGCAACCATAAAAATAAAGGACATGTAAGACATTGGTAAAAAGCGAGGGCGCATCAAAAAGATAAAAAAAAAAGAATAGATAATACAAATAATTCATTACTAATTAAAGAATAGACATAGATAATTCAGTATATATTAATCAAGTTATATTTATATTATACATACAAATTAAATAAAAATAATAAGTTAAATACAAATTAATAAATATATTTATATATATATATGCATATAAATACATATTATACATATAAATACATATTATACATATTATACATAGTATATATAAGTACATATTTATAAGATAAAAAAGGAAACTAAATACTGGAGAAAAAGTGCTCTTTTACAAGTGACTTGAAATGATGTGGTGTTTTGGCGCGTCTGATAGTCTCAGGAAGAGCATTCCACAGCCGAATCGCTAGGACGGTAAAGGAGGAGTTAAAAAAATTGGTATGGTGAATAGGAGTGGATAGGAGAAGGAGATCAGAGGAACGAAGGGAAAGGGAACTATTGGAGTTTAAATAATGAAACTGATTTTTGAGATAGACAGGAGTTTTGGGGTTAAACAGGACAGAGTACAGGAGTTGAAGGATGTGAGTATTCCGGCGAAGGCGAATAGGTAGCCAGTGTAATCTTTTGTGAAAATCAGAAACATGATCGAACTTGCGCAAGCCGAAAATGAATCTGATGCAAAAGTTTTGCAGCCTCTCGAGAGCATCCAGTTGATATTCGTGAAGATCGGGATAACAGGAGTCGGCATAATCTAGGAGAGGAAGCAAAAGCAAACTTTATGCCGTCTCAAAGGACATCCTTAATCATAGAGGAATTGAATGAGTAATCGAATAGAGACATGAATCACGTTACACACAGGACATAATTCTGTTATGCCTCAAGCGGTTTCCGGACATGGAAATGGATTGGTCACGATTTTCTTTCACTACGCGATACAAACGTTGCATCGATACAAAATTAATTCACTACGAATGTGACTCGTTGGAATTGCTGTTCCTTTCATAAAATATATGTCGTGGCCATATCGTAGATTTGCTCATTTTATGATATGATCGATCATTTCACGAAATGGTCGCATTTCATGAAATGGCCAACATAGTTTGATCAGATCGTTAAATCGTCAACGTTTCACGATTTGGTCATCCACATTTGGCCAGATCGTATAAAATATAAAGAGTCCATAAAATATTAAAAAAATTCAGAATATTCTAAAAACTTGTTTAATGTCATTTAAGTTAGTGCCGCGGCAGCGGCCGGCGAATGCCAGAAGCGAATCGTTTTTGCAATAGAAAACAGTTAGGTTAGGTTAGGTTAGACTTTGATAAATAACGCACGAGCCGAGCGAGCAAAGCGAGCGTGCCGCGGCAGCGGCCGGCGAGTGCCAGAAGCGGATCGCTTTTTAAAAAATAAACAATTATAATAATATAGTAGGATATATAAATATATATCCTAAAAGAAGAAATGCGTCTTAAATTATTTTATTTAAGACGTATTTTTTCTTCAATACATATAAGATATCCACATTTTCCATAGTACTCGAACCTCTTCTTTGCTATGACTTTCTTCATATTGTTATTAAACGAATTATGAAGTTTTTAACTACGAATAATTTAATTTTCGCCATCGGCCGCCATCTTATCACATAAACACAGAGCTTGCAGCGCCTCTATTAATGATTAATGTAACTATTTTACGATATGATCAAATAATTTTGATCATTTCATGAAAAAACCGCGCGTTTAGTTGGCCATATCGTGAAACGATTTCTTATCATTGATCTGCTCAAACCACATCATGATGTGGCCAAACTAAATTGGCCATTTCACGAAATGCGACCATTTCGTGAAATGGCCAATCATTAATTCATGAAATGAGCAAATGCACGATATGGCCACGACATATACACGAGCCTCTAAAATACCGCGAGCTGCGAAACTAGATTGTTTTAAAATTCACAAATCTCCATAATTTTAAGATTCAAATATTCATAAACGCAGAAAATACAACCAGTTGCGTATGATAACATAATCAGCGGTAGTGCGGTGTTGACACGAAATTCGGAATGCTTGAGCAAAATATGTGCTTAATATGATTCATATGTAAATACTAGAATATTTTTGTAGCGCATTAACGTAATCTGTAATTTTCATTTTTGTATAGGTAGGAAACGTCCGTCTGGGTACTAAATAAAAAAAAAATATGGATTTCTGTATACCTCTCCATTAATAATATAACGTTACTTATAAACGTAAAAATTTGGCACACATATTCACAAACATACTGGCTTCCACGCCTTCTTGCCTTTTATAGAATAAATGGATTTGAACTTACGACTTCTCGATTGGAATCTCACTAGTTTCATTATAGAGTGTTCGCATGAAATATTCAAATAGGTATACGAACACTACTCCCTTGCAAAGTTTCAATAGGTAGGTAAAGAGAGATGTTATTAATGTGCGTTTTTTCTTCTTCTCCAGGTGGGGACGATGAGGGAACAGGAAGGCGACGGCCCAGAGAGCCGTTAGCCGGACTCGATGGACGAGTATGGCGGGCCGGCGGCGCCGCCCCGGCCGCCCAAGCCGGCGGCGCGCGTGCACCGCGCGGGCGCGAGCGGCGCGCGCCAGCCCGCCGTGTCGCTGCTGCGGCCGCGGCCCGAGGCCGAGCGCGAGCGCAACGCCTACGTGGAGGCGCCGCGCCGCGCCGCGCCGTCGCACGCGCACGCGCACGCGCACGCCGCCGCGCAGCCGCTCAAGCCGGTGACGGCGCAGCCGGCCTCCGCCGCCGCCGACAAGCGGCGCGCCGCCGCGCTCGCGGCCGACTCCATAGTGTGCGAGAACTGCGGGCGCTGCCGCTGCGAGCAGTGCGCGCGGCCGCGGCCGCTGCCGTCGCGCTGGCTGTGCGGCTCGTGCCTGTGCAGCGCCGAGGCGTGCGTCGACTACGCGTCGTGCATGTGCTGCGCCAAGGCGCTGTTCTACCACTGCGGGAGCGGCGAGGAGGAGACGGGCGAGCCGTGCGCGTGCGGGCCGCGGCTGGCGTGCGTGGCGGCGCTGGCGGTGCCGCTGCCGTGCCTGTGGCTGTACTGGCCGCTGCGCGCGTGCGCGGCGGCGGGCGCGGCGGCGTACGGCCGCTGCCGCCGCGCCGGCTGCCGCTGCCCCGAGCGGCCGCCGCTGTCCAGTATTATCTAGTCCCGCCGCAGCGCCCCGCCGGCGTCGCGTTGTACAAATATTTATTCGCGAGCGCAAGGCCCGGGCCGCGCGGGGCCGGACTCAGTGAGTGTGTGTGCGCGCGGGGCCCAGGACGAAGCCCCCGCCGAGTGATCGTAGACGAGTACTTGTAAATATAGTCGTATAGTGTGAATGTACGTGAACGTGTCGCCCGAACGCCGAGTCTCAAATTTTCTTGAGACCGAAACGTGTCATAAGAAAACGCTAACATTAGTATTTTGGATTCCACACAAATCCAGAGAAGATTAAGAAATGAGATATAAAACATACTTATTAAGATGTAGATAATTTACCATTTATTTATTAACTGAATTTGTATTTATTTGTAAATAAAACGACAACATTATATTATAAATACGAATGTTTACTACAATGCTTGTTTTTTTCTACAAATCCACCTTCCTGCTATGTTAAAAGCTTGAGTGTCGAGGTTGAGCGATCACAAGATTGTACATCCTCATGGGGATCCTCAGCTTCACAACTCCGAGACATAAAACAAATAAGTATGGAACATATAATTTTGAATCGAATCTAAATTAATACTCTGACAACAGTTATCATTTTTTGTGTTCTGAAACATAAAAGTTCCTCATTAAGGTCTCCAAGCCAGGGTAATCAATTTAATTCTTATTAGTTTCATTATACAAACGCTGCTACAATAATAATTTATGTATCAATAAATTAATCACGGTGACATTTCGAGCACTGAAAAACTGGTATAATTATACTATGGGCAATAAAACCAGATTTCATAATGTACAAAAATAATAATAAATATACAATAATGTTCTTATTTATTGCTAATTTTAATGGGCGTCATGTTGATAGAGGGACGTGTTTCATACTCTCTTTGGCCATTAAAATCGTATAGAATGTTTGAATAGCTTGATAGGTACGTATTTTTATTTAATATCCATAAAAATGTGCTTGAATTTAACCTGTTATGAAAAAAACTTATTGGGTGCATAGATTTAACTGATGCTACTACAAATTAGTAAGATTAATATTAATTTATTAAAAACCAAAGCATTTAATATTTTTAGGTGGTTCAGTAAAAAAATAAACTGAATAGAGAAAGCTTAATGTTCTGAATGAAACACATTTTGTATTATTTTTCACTAACAGACAAACTTTATCAATTTTATGAATCCACACACTCAAGCACAACTTTTACATACCACACAATACAAGAACAACTCACGGCTCTGGCGCACACAAATAGCTATGCGTATGAGTGGCCGGACAAAACGTGTCGGGCCCATTTCCTTACACGCGTTATCCGGGATGCCCATGTCTTGCTCTTCCTTCCTCTTGCATGGAATGTTTATTCAAACTGTTTTATTGATATGGATAATGCAATACCAACATGTTGACTTGTGAAGCTATTGCTGTCGTGACAATAATTAAATTTTTAATAGGTTTAATTTTTTTAATATTGTGTTTCAAAATTTAACACTAAGCAGAATCAGTAGTGATTGAATGATACGAATGATTCATTGATTTTTTTTTAATGATTTTCAAAATTAATTGTTCAATAGATATTATTTAAATGTCACAGTAGCTACCTATATCATATTCTGTAAATAAAACTACTAGGTATTACAAAATAAAAATAACCAAACAATGACATACACATCGATTCAATACAACATTTATACGCAATTATAATTCAGTAACAAAATAGCCCACGCTCCGTCCAATATAAAGCCGCTATTCATTTCCAAATGTCGTAATTGGCATCAAATTAACGCTACACACGGTCCCCTATTTACGAAATTCACTTGTTCCACACATACTTAGGTTATTTAAAATTAGGACAACAGATGTTGACAGCCTGCCGAGTGCCGACGCCGGCTTTGATGGCCGGATGCCCTGCCATGATAAAAGGATATTGGTTATTGCACCTACAAACACCAAATATATAATTGAGAGTATTTTTAGTAAAGCTTTAGGTCTATTATCTATATTTTAATAGTAATTATTGCATGAAGAAAATAAGAAGAAATAAAATACATCTCATTTTACACTTGCTTTTACAATTTACAGTCAATTACATCCAGACTAGTAAATCCAAATTGTTTATTGCTAACGATACAAATCGTATATTAAATGGTTAAATTTCATTGTCAAGTATCAAGTATAGCCAATGAATGTGACTCGTAATATACATGTGTGATTATGTTATAGTTCATTTTACGACCGGCATTAAAATTACCATCGGTTGAGTATAAGCTTTTGTGGTCAGCTCATTAATTTTATTACATATTGTTAGGAAGAGCTTTTAATAGGAATTCAAAAATCTTTGCATCGTAAATTTTTAACTCTGATAAGTAAACGGTTTTTAATAATTCTGGGAAGTGTTTTCTAGAGCAAGCAGATTGGTAGAGGCATGATCATTTTTTATAAATTACGTTTATTATGATAAAATACATAGGCATTAGGTCCCTAGGTTTTATATTTGATTTAAAAGTATTGAATACTGACTTGAAAATATACTAAGAAGGCAAGATAAATTCTAGCAAGAATAAGTGAACCTGAATAAAATTAAAGATTTTCTTTACATCAAGAAAGAAAGAAACATTTATTTCACACCCATCTTTCAGTGTATCAATCATACTTGAGTAGCTGTATGGGTCATGTGCATATTTCTATGCTATGGTCATGTGTAAGTATAAGCAGATTGATCTTTATAACATTAAACTTATAAAAAACACAAAACGAGCAAAAAAGCGGCAACCTATAACCTATTATAGAATTAGAGTTTATCGTCATCTGGCCCTACAATGTGTCGCTACATCGAGTTTGCTCCAGATATATTTAGGGCTTATACCGAGCGACAGTAGCACGCTGCACGATATTTATTTACCATGCGTAAGCGCAAGAGAGAATTTAACGCTCTATATTTGCAACTAAGACTCCTGTTTTCTACATCAATGTCTCGGAATAGACGCGCCACTCGTTTCTGTTTACAAAAACACAGATACGTCCGATGCATTACAATAGATAGACCAGTTTGTAACGAGTGAATTCATGCTTTAGTCGAATGAATAATCTGTATAAAACATGCTGGAACTTTTGACCTGCGCTGCGTGGAAGATGGATCTAAGGTGTCACTGTGGGTTGGATAGAGCGCGTATGGCGCGCGTTGTGGCGCTTTTATTCATAAGCGAGCTATTTCACTGTCAAATCTTGCTATTTATCGATCGCATTCCTTGACCTGTGCCCCTGAGATGCATGATGCAGTGGCAGACTGATTGTTCGGTACAGTGAATAATGCTCTAGTCATTTCATACGATAGCAGCGAAATGTTAAAAATTGTATTACATTCCTGATTATTGTGAGTTTGGTGCGTAGGTTGTTGACCCTTTTTGATTGAGGTGAAAAGATGTTTGTATTGTTTAGATTTACTATAAAAGAATGTATATATTACATGTTCGATATTAATGCAATGAATAAATCTGACAAAAATTACACTTGTATGTATGACGTCGTTGGTAATATGTTTCTCTACCCTACTCATATTAGGTATGGCGATGTCCAAACCGTCTTGTAGGATCGTAATAATACTTTCATACGATGTTAACACTGCACATACACAGTCCCATATCGATATTCCTGTTGCAACTAACAGTGAAAAATATGTAAAGGAATACCTCGCCCAAGTAAGTAGTTAACTTGACACATTTTATAAAATCTTAAAATATTTTAGTATCATTAAAACTACTGCACTGATTTGTGACCGATGAAACTTATTTAGAACTGATTTAGAATTCAACTATTCTTTTTTCCAATCAGGTACTTTTAAAGCTAGAACTGATGAATACAATTAGTAATATAAAAGGTGCCTGAAGTACCTATAAAGTGCAAATATATTTAATGCAAACCTCAGAACAAGATTAATAAACTTTATATTAATGAATTTAAACACTTTTTACTGTATATCATTAATTACAGAACTCGTTGCATAATATATTCTGACTTAGAAATAAATGCTAGAACATTACTGTGACACGTCGCGTCGGTTCCTTTTATATTTTACTTGAATCGCATTTTCTAGATGCAACACTGATTGTTGATAACTCTATTTTAGGAGCGAAAGTTGCTCATAACCTTTTAGTTATAAATTTATAAGACAAATCCACGAATTCACCATGATATTTATTTTGTACCGGTTCTATCCGTGCTAATCTATGCAAATAACATTTTAATAAAAATAAATCACAGACGTTTGCAGGTAGGTATGCTTGCTTAAATGCATAATTATTCAGCGCGGTTTCTGTTAATTATTTTTCATTTCGCACATAATAATTTATCATTGACAGAAAAGATATCATATTTATAAAATGAATAACATTATGTTAATGTCAACTTGCATATCTAATTTAATGCGAATACGTATTACCTATATATATCTACTATTAAAATTAAAGGGAGGTTTTGCTTTAACATTCTCATGGGTTTATAAGTTTACCCCATGTTCACCCTTTTAACAGTTTTATTTATTGTTAACTTAGTAATTTTGGTAGTTTACATTAAATGTATACCTATTACATGCTAAATGACTATGTAAACGTGTCAAGGAATAACGTGGTATATTTTAAGAGCGTCGCACGTGGAATTTTTTTATAGGTAGGTACATTATATGAAATAGGAAAAAATCCATCAATCATATACCTAGTTACTTAAAAATACTGCACGTCACATTGTACATATGTAGGTAATACATAGTTAAGGATTATTGGGTTATGACTTATGAGTGACCAAATTTTGCTGAAATTCAGAAGTCACGATACAGGAGGGTCCACCAATAGATAATTCGGATGAATTAACTTCTAATTACATAATATAATAATTTATGATCCTTTCTGTAAATAACCGAGATAACGAAAAATTTATACCTAATTAAGATACTTGGTTATTTTTAATTATATCGAAATTAATTTTCCTTCTTATTTTCTGACGTTTTCATTCACAAAAAATATATACTGTATATAACCTCCTCTATATGTCTAATACTAATCCATACTAATATTATAAATGCGAAAGTAACTCTGTCTGTCTGTCTGTTACTCAATCACGCCTTAACTACTGAACCAATTTGCATGAAATTTGGTATAGAGATATTTTTATACACGAGAAAGGACATAGGCTACTTTTTACCCCGGGACATAGGATAGGTTTTATCCCGGAAATCCCACGGGAACGGGAACTATGCGGGTTTTTCTTTGACTGCACGGGCGAAGCCGCGGGTGGAAAGCTAGTTTGAAATATTTGAAGTGTTTGTCTAAGTCATTATAGTCATGTACACCTCCCTCCCGAATATTCCACACGAAAGTTTTTGTAATGACTCGATGTCGATGATACAGCCGGAGTACATGATGTAAGTAAAGAGGGCAGTCTGTTTGGCGGTAGTCGGAACGCATCGCTGCAGCGTGCAGGCGATAAGGCAGGTCATCGCGCAGGAAACGGCGGCATCAAACGCTATCCCCAATGCGCAGATAAAACATTGAGCAATCAGCTCGCACGCACTCGGTTGCTAACCTACCACAAGTCCGAAATTAATGAAGCCGATGCGTAATCCGTTTTATTGGTCTGCTAGTTGATTTTTATGACCACAATAGACTACATGATACACTCATGCGAATTTCAAACACCTGTCGATGTCAACCAAAGTTCAATCTTAATTCTTGAATTGCCAACAATTAATGATAATCATGCGCGCAGATAATACTCATTCATGTGTAGGTTCGAAAATGAGAACTATATGACCTTGATAGCGTGAGTTCATCACCCCTCCGGATAGAGCATAGAGTTTAGATTTAACGCGAAGTGTCAGTTTACGATGGCTGATTAAGGGCCGATTTTTCAATGCTTGGATAAAACTTATTCGTCGAATAATGTATAAAACTACCATTTTAAAAACGTATTCTAATTGCCCGTATTTGTCAGTTTACGTGACATTTTAATATTATCGTGTAATACTTTATTGGAAGGATAAGTTTTATCCAAGCATTGAAAAATCGGCCCTAAGTGAACTACTGAATTGATGAGGCATAAATTGACACTTCGGTGATGATAAGGGACGAGTCTCGTGCATAGACTGATTGGCATTTCTGGAAACTCGATTAAGCGACGGGCCGTCGGCCGTAAAGGATTCAAGGTAGTTTGAGAGTTAGGTATATGTTCCCCGTTTAAGATTCCTGACGTCAAGCGGGCATACAACCAGTGTCCGTTGAAACCATAAATCGATTCATTCATACGACGCTCCGCTTCATCAATCAATCGTCTATAAATAAAAGATGGAGACGGCACGGGTGATGCGGCTTCTACTTCAAATTCTGACGTCAATCACAATGGATATTGTTTTTTTCATATTCAACATTAGACATCTATTCAAAAGAAAAATTACGTTATATCAGATTCATATATAAGGAACGAGTTTGCCTACGACTAGCAAGTGCTACTTGAATAAAATCAACGTCGGTTTTTTCAAGTTTCGTGCCATCAATAAATCTGTTTCGAGATCCTAGTACGGCTTATGAATAAAGCGAATGAATATTAATAACGCATAAATAAACTTGTACGTTTTATGAATTCGTCGACATATCATGTAAACAGGCAGACAAAACGGCTTGGATGATAAAATTATGATACTCTGGTTTAAAAATAAATATAGCGATATATCGAGCGCGTCTCTCGCAGTTATCCTTACCAGCAGCATGACACCATTACTACCGCACACACCAAACAGTTCCTGTCCACTGATAACGCAAATTTTTGTGCCAGACTTCGATAAGAATTACGAGATAAGCACTACTCTAGAGTTACGTTTATCTCTGCTATGGACTAAGCTAGGGTCAAAATGTATACAGATAAATCTTGTTTAGTTACAATATCTTTTATTACATTTTTTTGTAGTGTGCGGAAGATATTTTATCAAAAACTAGCTGCTCCGCGCGGTTTCACCCCCGTGGCTCCACTGCTGTTGGTGCGTGATGATATATAGCCTTCCTCGATAAATGAGCGATCTAACACCGAAAGAATTATTCAAATCGAACCAGTATAGTTCCCAAGATTAGCGCGTTCAAACAAACAAACAAACTTTTTAATACATATTATAGTATAGATTAAGGGGACCAATACAGCAACTACTTTATGAAATTAGTTTTACTATGACATGTCATACAATTATTATTTGTTTAAAACATAAGAGAAAAAGACGTAGGTAAGCTTTAGTTTTAGGTTTCAGGAAAAATAATCACCACGCCTGTATTTCAATGAATCACTCTTTATTTCACTAACTGGCCTTCTACTAAGCAAAATATATCTAGAGACTAATTCCAAGCAGGTGAATCTCATTTTCCTACCACAAAACGTAATGTTATGAAGACGCTGGGTGTAACCAGTGAGTGTTGTGTTACGTATAGTGTCGAATGTCGACAGGAAGGGCTCTTGTTGCGTCTGTAATCGTAATGCAACTCAACATTAGTACAGTCGATGATTTTATATTACATACGCGTCTTTGCGGTCGGCATTCAATATTCAGTGTAAATTACCGCAGGACATTTCTTGTATTTGAGGTTGATAGCTGAATATTGTATTTATTTTTATATGATTAAAACAATCTATAGTCTATACTAATCTATAGTAATATTATAAAGCTGAAGTGTTTGTTTGTTTGTTTGAACGCGCTAATCTCAGGAACTACTGGTCCGAATTGAAAAATTCTTTTGGTGTTAGATAGCCCATTCATCGAGGAAGGCTATAGGCTATATACATATTATCTTCACGCTAAGACCAACAGAGGTGGAGTCATGCGGGTGAAACCGCGGAGCGCAGCTGGTAATATTATAAAGCTGAAGAGTTTGTTTGAACGCGCTAATCTCAGGAACTACTGGTCCGATTTGAAAAATTCTTTCGGTGTTAGATAGCCCATTTATCGAGGAAGGCTATAGGCTATATATCATCACGCTAAGACCAACAGGGGTGGAGCACTGCGGGTAAAACCGCAGGGCACAGCTAGTTTCAAATATATTTCTGTAGATCAAGTACGAAGTAGGTATGGTATAGAATTAATGAATCTATATTGCCACAAAAAATACATTAAGTCCTGGTTTTTTAATAAAATACAATACAATCTACTTTTAACACACATAGAAAAAGAAACTTAAATAGGTCGATGTATCGCTTATAAGTGATATGCCAAACAGCCTGTGAATTAGGATAAGGATTGCAGTTATGTATCAACTATTAACATACATAATATGTTTTTTTCAATAGATGTTTTTGAATGATAATTGCTTACAATGTTGCTATTAATTAAAAGTTATTTCAATGTTCAATCAACAATGTAAAAGCAGAACAAAATGCCACTTCAAAGAACAGATCAAATAGATTTCTATCCTTGCAGCTCTATAAACATTTTTCTACAACCATTAGCCATAAATCATAACCACATAGTTCAGTCCAAAGATTCTTTATATCTCTATCAGTGACTTAAAATCCATACACGGTATATAGCCAGGTGACGACGTATCTACCTCTGTATACTATGTATCTACGGCGGACGCGCGTCCGGCAAACGAGATAGCTGCAGCATCCGCCCTGGTATCGACGGAAACTAAAGTTATCTAATTATTTGCCGGTGTCCGTGTATTGTCCGTCGCATAAATACGAATACATACTATGAATTTGAACATCAACTGTACATTGTTCCGACCATAACTATACGTTGCTTTATGAATTAAGGATCGTCGGGTTTATTGTTCGAGGCTGACACGAGTATCGTGTCACTGAAAATTTCCTTGTACATTTAAAAAAATATACGTAATATAAATATTATGTTGTGACATAATCATCAGCATATTCATTCATTTAACAGATAGTTTGTTGTATACTTTGGTACCTACATACAATGTTATTTAAGGACAGGAATTTTTTTTTCTGCAATCTCTGCTGAAATTTAAATAATATTATCATATTGCGTGTGTTTAGTTATTCATGATAGTTGCACGAATCAAGAATTCGCCATAATACAATGCTTTTCACTAAAATATAATGCCTATCAATTTTACCTATGAAAGTATCTATACTCTGTAAAATCAACATCCTTTTATCCTTGTTCTCTATCAAAAAACAGATCCATACTTACAAGTCTTATATAACTGGAATGACGTAATTGAAATCACTTATTATTGCAAAATGCATGAATGAATTCAGTTTATTTCAAACAAATTCCTATTTGAGAGTTTGAACTATGCTCTTCAGTTCATTCAGAAACGCTATCGTAGATACCGTGATTCGCATTCATAAATAACATTATGAAAATGCTCGTTCACCCTCTCAGTTGTGAATGGCAATGGAACGTCAACACAAGGGGGTGAGGAGCCACCTTGGAGCAAAGGCGAAGAACGAAGTTACTTATCACACTACGATGTCACACTACGAACTTGGCGTCTATGAATCACGCATCCGAGGCTCTCATTGGGTCGACACTATATTTTTATGTGTTTGTTTTCTAGAAAAGTCCGTTCCTTCGCTCGTAGTAAATATCATTCTTTTATTCGTAATTGGGTATATCATAATAAACGTCTTGGTCGAAATATGATTGCGGGGAAATAAAATCGATTACTATTAATTCAATAGTCGAAATATTATGTGAAATCATCTGCACGTTTTAAGCGCGTCACACACGGTGAAGATAATGTAAAATATATAATATTATCTTAGAGCATATTTCCAATTATCGCTCGCCATACAAATCCTATGAGCCATAACACACGACGAAGATAATATATATTTTACCTTCAATATCTTAAGATACCAAGCGATAAGCCATCTATAGGCCGGGAGATACTGACACAAAATTTCGGGTCATTTGTAACAGGATGGCGGTTCTACAGGGGTCGTACGCAACGACAAAAAGAAAAATGATGTTCAGAACGCTGATACCGGATACCTTAAGATACTGTAATATTTTATATTAGAGAATCTTAACATAAAATATTATAGTATCTTCACCGTGTGTGATGCGCTTTACACGGTATCTAAAAAGTAGTAAAAACTTAAAACAGTTTACAAAGAGTTTTCAATCTCTAGAATTTGATTGACTTAACAAAAGCGTATTAGTAGCCATAGTTAAGCTCATTTAAGCTCGTTCATTACGAATGATAAGTAGTAATAAGTATAAAAACATGAGCGCTGTACAATTTAATTAATTTCGCGTGCTAGTCAAGCAGCGGCTCGCTTGTCGCAATTGGATCGCCGACTCTACAATATAAAAGGGTCAAAGAGTATCGTGTTTAGAGATGCTACAATACGCTTGATTGTTATTAAGGGCTTTGGTGTCAATAGATGAACAGAACGTCTTTTTTTATACATTGAGGATCGAGATATTCTTGTTTAAGTACGCTTGTATGAAATTAAAAATAATTAGAGATTAAGGGAAATATACGTGATGACATTGATATTGAAAAGAGTTATTTTTTACATTAAAAATTAATATAATTACTGTTTTATTAACTCTTATATTGATTAAAGTTTAAATAACAAAATTCGGTCACAAAGTATTATCACAGTATTACAATATCTATACAGTACGGAATCGAATGTACTTGTGCAGAGAAACGGAGGGGAACTGGCGGGGGTCGGGCGACGCGGGCCGCGTAAGGCAAACACGCTTAGTTTGCCTTACCTAGCACGAAAGGACGACGCAGTCGTATTTTTTGTGTAATAATTTTATTATACATAGGTACTTACATATTCTATTATGGCACGCGCAAACTGTTCCGTTTACGGATGTAAATCTACATTGAAATCCCAGAAGGAAACAATATTTCAGAAAGTTTGTATTAATTGTATCTGTTGAATTAAAATCAAAGCTATGTACATATGTTGTCCTCATTATTTTCTAATCAGATTGTACATCCCAATGCGAATGCATTACTTAGTTAAATGTTATAATATACAATTAAGAACATCCAAAAATAAAGTGTCCACGTAAATAATATTTAGCAGTGCAATATCTGTAATTATATATTTATGAACAAATAATTACATCAGATTTAATAATCGCAATTATTTTGAATGTACATATGAATAAATGATTTCATCATAATATTAATAATCACAATTGTTTTATTTCCCATTTGTTGCAACCCTAGCGTATTTTCGTGTGGCAGCGTAAGTACCTACGCTGGCGGCGGCATCGCGCGACATCAAAGGCGTTTCCTTACTGTAGGAAATAATATTGTAATACTGTGGTATTATCATGGTACGTATGGAGAAAGCTAACTTATTTAATTAAAAAGACGACAACAATCGTTTAGCTTGACGAAATAAAAAAATTATGCGTTTAGAAGGTCAGACTTAGCTTTACGTACCTATATGGATTAAATAATTGACAGTTCTGTATTTAGCCATAATCACGGACACTAATCCTACGCTAGTACTACGCTCGGGTGATGGGCGGGGGGAGGGGGGCACGTAGGCGACGAGTGGGAAGCCGCGTAGGCGAATCAACTATATGTATAAGTGTACGTGTTTTGTAAAACTTTATTGATATTTGGGTAATTAGTGGTAGGTCGCTATGACGTGGTTCATAGTTCACGTGGAGCGAAGTTTGGTGAAGTTTTTTGGGTTGTGGAATATGGGATGTTTTAGTCAGTTACTTTACGTAACTTAAATTTAGATGAAACTGGTAGCTCTGTATACGATTTTTATTGCTATGTTCACAAATACAATGGGGAAATACATATTATACAGTATTACAATTTACAAGTCATTTAATAAAAATAACAATTTAAAGATCCAACAATGTTGAATTCTGACAGAATTCAGTCAACCCAGCAGATGATTAATTAATGAAATACATACTTAATTATTATTGGTTTTAGTTTAAAACATGATTAGTAGTTAGTTTAGTTTAAATCATGAATGAAA
Organism: Colias behrii; assembly: GCA_029959065.1. NCBI lineage: Eukaryota > Metazoa > Arthropoda > Insecta > Lepidoptera > Pieridae > Colias > Colias behrii. The sequence continues at coordinate 4,431,643 of JARWMC010000005.1, read as the reverse complement.
GCATTTCCTTTAAATTTTAATACAACAAAAATCTTTTAAAGAAATATTTGAATTTATTAAAAAGTTATTTCGTTGATGATATATTTTTTTGATGATTTTTACATATCTACTCACAAAGTAGAGCTCTCTAAACTCAGAATAAAATTACTTATATTTTCTACTGAATAAAATCAAAAATATTTTTAGATTTTTCTGAAAAATTTCATAACACTAGTATAACTTATAAGTTATAACCGTCATAATATATTTGAAGCACACGCCCAAAATAATAGACATGACTTAGAAACTATCGGCTATTCTCGTCGGCGCTCGGGTGCGCGTGCGTCGTCGGCCCCGCAGGAAACAGGAAGTGGACTAACCGCGAGTTTCCGCTCCCATTCGTCGCTCGCCGCTCCACGGCGGACGCTCTGTTTCATTCACAACCACGGCTACCATACCACTTAATAATCTCAATTTTAATAGCTCTATAAATAATTTTTCGACGGCCAAATGTTTGCCGATGAAATGTACGCCCCCGTAATATATTACTGAATGGTTCAGTTCATTTAACACCGTACAGTACTTGTAGTACAGCAAATTAAATAAGCATATCCTTTATTACATCATTTTTTTTCTAATAAAGGTTATTTTTTAACACACGTTTTGTTATTATTCTTACAAGCAATATTAATGCGGTCAAAATATATAAAATAATGATCAAATTATTATTATCGATATAGAAACAAAATGGACACCGGAAATGTAACCCGATCGTGTTAATAGCTATTGCATTCTTTGCATTTATTAAGTACGTCTATAGGTAGTTATATTATATGTTAAAGTGTAACCAAACGGAATATTATAAATTATAATACATACATTAAAGGTAGGTATATAGATTTTATTTAAATTACACTTTGACTAGAGAATTATCAATTAATTGGTAGGTTAGGTATCATTAAAATCAAACAAGTTTATTTCACCCTTTTTCTTATGATAGGTATTATTAAAAATTATTATTACTAGAATGTCAGAAAAATAACAGTTTTGTTTCGTAACTAATACCACATTAATACTTACTTTTTATTACAGTACCTATGAATCCCACAAATAAACAAGATGTAGATAATATGTCCCATGTAGGTATTTAATATTTATGTAAGTATTTCATCATAACTACGTAATCGGCGTTGAAGCACCGATTTTCAAATTGCTATTTTAAGTTAGCCTCGTGCTGAGATTTCGCGCCAAAGTTTGATAGCTCGAGTGACGTCACAGGGAGTGGGTGGTAGTGGAGATCCAAGCTGATAGTGTAGGGAGATGGGGTCTAGCTCAATGAAATGACGACACTATTTACGTAAACAAGTTAATTAAAGGTAGATTGACGAAGTTATTAGAAAGATGTTTTATTTCATGTAAAATAGGAATTATTTCTACGTGATAGGTACATTTTTTGTGGTATTTAGTTTTAAGCTTTTTAATAGCTTGTGAAAAACAATATTTATAATGAGCGTAAGTTTGTTAAACGTCATTAAAAGCTCATAAATAATAAACTAGGTATTTCTTGGCAAGAATTCTAATACAATAATTATCGTTTGTCATCAATATTTTTGGCAGCAGGCACTAAATTATTTTCTTAATGAAGTTTTCTCAAAATACCTATGTAGTATGTACAAATTACAAATTTAAACGGAAGCAACAAAAATTAATAAATAGATTCACATAAAATGTACATGGGAACTTTACTACCTTATTATGCTTTAAATATATAATACGCATTCATTACATTAATTTCTAAACTGTGTAAATAATTCCATAAATTATATTGTTCTGAAGGTGGAGATAGTACGCATTGTAAACATCATAATAATTATTAACTGAACCGTGCGCAATTAACAGCAAACACGCCATGTTTAGGTCACACAATAATTATTATGAATAGAACAAAAATTACAGAAGCTCATTGACGACCGCGGAAACATCAATGAATGAACTCCGCCATTCTTAACTTCCTTTCTACATCTCGTTCACGCTCAGCGTAACCTTGGGAGAGAGAGCGAGAGAACTATATAACAGTGGCTGCGCTGCGAATAAAACAATTTCATTGATTGTGAAAGTTGTGAATTGGATTCAGTTGTTTTCGTAATGAGTTTCCCTACGACATAAAAAGCAATATCGTGTATATGTATTTAGTAAATAAATAATTACGGTTCATTACTCTTCGTTAACGACATACTTATAATTTAACACAGAGATCGGTGATGGATGATAAGAACTCTTATAGACCAGTATTTTTTTACAATTTATTGAATATAAGAAGCTTATGGACGCGCACGGGTACCAACTACACTTCGAATGAATATTCTAGAGAATTCTACACATATATATGACACTACACCCACTCAAAAAATCTGAATTTGTACGTTAGTCATGTTCAGACGGAGATAATTTTACACGAGGAATACAAATCAAGGGGCAGAAAGAATTTTGAGTGCACCATAAAACAACCATCACTACAATTACTTACACTTACACTTAGCCCTAATTACGAACCGCCCTAAAGGAAACACTAAGTAGGAAATAATAATTGACGCGAACAGGGAACAAGCCGCCATCGCCGGAAGTACAACCATACGCCTTGCAAGCCGGTCCCTTTCTTTCCTGCCCCTCCATTCATACCGTGGGATAGTATCACTCGTAAACTTATGAATGAGCAAGTTAAAACTGTAGGCTGGTGTCATTAATGCATCGCACTGGTCCCCCTTTTAGCTTCACCTTCGAGAAAGCCCCGGTACTCAATGAACGAGATATTTTTACGCAGACTTTCTCGGGCTATTTCTGTTACGAGATCGACTAAATATTTAGCTTTGGCCCCGACATATTGGAAGTGTTGGCTAACGAAAAACCGGAGAATATCTCAACTAAAATTATATTTATAGCCTAATATCAGAAATATGTACTAGTTTTTTATACAGAAATGTGAATTGAGATAAAAACAATATCACGATAAAAAAAGATCTATTTCAATCCTTCTTTAAGTGTAGTGTATTTGAAAACTAAAGAAAATAATTTACATACAAATAAAAATGTTAGTTTATTACGTTCTAGTGTTAACTCGGAATTAATGCACATTGTTTTATATTGGCATTGACCCAAGCACTTTCGTAATGAGTCATGCATCGTGCTAATTGAATAATTAGTTCATTATGTGTCATATTTACGTTACTGAATTGTACCTATCACACATATTCTAAATCACTAAATTGAAATCCTAATTACGCTCTATCTAGCCCGAGTTTCCAGTTTCCAGTGCTTACTAATAATCATTATTATACCTATATCCTACTGCTATACACAATAACTATTTTTAACTATGTTCACAACCTGCATTATCGCGAGATTAAAAGGTGTAAATAAATAATTTTCTCCCGTTATTTCACTTTTTTGCATTACTTTATTTTTATCGTTAATGGCCACGTTTGCCTCTTCATTTTCATTTATTATTAAGCGATCAATAAGAGTAATTAAAAAGGAATAAAGACTGAAACAAACATAGCAATAAGTACTAGACAGCAATTTAACATTTATCCGTAGCCGACAGCCGACATTATCTGAGTCTGGTCCAACCTAGATTACTTATTTCTGCGTCCATAAAAACAAGCTTATTATATGTCTCTTCACTTAATGAACGTCTTAAAAAGTAATAATTAGCGCTAACTGATCGCAAGCTTATAAATGAATGTCTACAGACTCGTATTTGGTCGAGACATTAACATTGTGGCGCGGCAGGAAAATCTAGTTTTCCATAATATACGGTTGCACTCAGCAGTCAGCTAGTGGGAGCCTGGGAAAATCGAATGACGCCCACGCGAGAGATCGCACTGCGTCCGACGTTGTACAATTTTGTACGATGAATATTGAAATAGCTGGGCAATTTTATTATTACGAGCATTAAATTTGTTTCGAATGCTTTCTGCTTGAAAATAAAAAGTTGATAACTAGTGTGGGAGTACGTGAAGCATCAAAATTGTGATAAAATTGTGATAAAGAATATTAAAATCAGTTATATTGCCTACATTATACATAAATAGATATAAATGTGTGGGCATTCATTGAGAAAAAAACGCCTACACTTTGAAGATCCGACGTAATTATCAGCTGACCGAGAGACCCATGTTATGTGCTGAATAAATGTAGGCTGTACTGCTTTATGTTAAGGTACAATTTATAATAAAGATAGGTTGGTTGTGTATGTGTTATTAACCTGTAAATATGTATAGATAATTATGAAATCTGGATCCTGGAAATATTACCTTTATTCGAAAATTGTAAATGTAATTTCCTAATACACAACGAGAAATTCTGTCGACTGCTACTTTTAGTAAATTTTTCAATACGCAATGACATATCTGATACTAATCACCTCCAAATTTTAGTTCCTTCTATCACGAATCCATCGAATCCAGCTGTTATTGAAAGAGTATCATCTATCAAATATCTCGGCATCATTGTTGACTCCTCGCTAGCTTTTAAGGAGCATAATATAGAAACTGTTGGGACTAGGATACGAAAACTTATGTATATTTTTAGGCAACTACGCTCATCAGCTGACAATTCAATTATGAAAATGGTATATATAGCGCTGTGCCAGACTGTTATATTGTATGGAATTGAATCTTGGGGTGGTACATATAAATCTTATCTAATTCAGCTTGAACGTGCCCAAAGGGCAGCTTTAAAGGTTTGCTTTCATAAGCCTCGATTATATCCAACAGCAGAATTATACAAATTATCTCAAGTACTAACAGTTCGCCAATTGTTTATTCTTAAAACCGCTTTAAAACAACACAGTTCCACTCCTTATAATCCCCTTACAGAGCGTCGCAATTATATAATAGCTCCGACAATTAGATTAAATACATCGTTCAGTCACAGATTCTTTTTATTTCTTGGCCCTTACATTTATAATAAACTCCAAAATATTCAAACTCAAACTCAAACTCAAACTCAAACATTCATTTATTCAATTAGACTACTATTTAGTAGCACTTTCGAATCGTCATTATATAGTATTTTTAACATTTACCACCGATTCGGAAAGCAGTATCTATGGAGAAGAATCGGCAAGAAACTCCATAGTTGCTCTTTTAAAATAATGTCAATAAATTTACATAATATGTAACTTATATCTAACTACATAATATGCCAAAGAACTGTCCTGTGGTTTTTACGCGACAACCCTCCATGGGTCTTTATCGTCCATATATTCCTGAATACTGTAGTACGCTCTCTGAACTAGTACATTTTTTATGTAAGTTTTAAATTTAGAACTACTAAACTCTTTAATATTGTGAGGAATTCTATTGTATAAGCGTATACCTTGACCCATAAATATAAAAATATTCTATCTGTACATTCATTAAATTATCACAAACTGAAAATATTACTTGATAGCTGGCTAAAGAGACTTTCATACGCAGAGACTGAGACCTTTTTAGATTCATTTATCTAATTTGTTCACATTAAGATTTCAGATGCACACGCACTCAAACTCACTCACACTCACTCACACTTCACACTCACTCAATCTTCACATTCACTCACACTTCATCCGGGTACACTTTTGCATGTTTAATTTTAGTTTTTCTTTGTATTATTTTATTTTATATTTTTTTTTTCTTTTGCAAATGTAACTAAAGTAATTTGATTTTTAAGTTACATAGTTTCTTTCTTTGTCTAAACTATAATGTTCTGTTCATCCGAGTGGTGGAGACCTGGTGACCTATATTACAGGTTTTACACCTACCATGGGCACCAGCTTTCCACACCTGTTGCCTGTTTAATGTTATTATGTTACTGTACATGTACTGGAAAGAAATAAATGAATTTATTATTATAATTTATTATTATTACTTTAGCAGCATTTCCTTGATAAAAAAATCATTATCTAACTTCTAAATTAATAATGCTTTCCTTCCAAAAAAGATAAACAGCAGAGGATTTTATAACTTTTTTTTCTTATAAACAAGCATCAAACAAGTTTCATCTTATTGAATAGAAAAAAAATGTGAGATCGAAGAAAATCTGCTTTATCCAAAGTAATTTCCTCAGAAGTTAAAAACACTCTTTGCAGTTTTTAGAATGTTATTTTATCAATGATTACAAAAAAAATGGAAACTGAAGAAGTTTTTCACGAAGTATCTTTTTCATTGAACTATTTCTTCTCGCTTATATTAAAAGAATGAGATGGCTTTGAGCCATAAGGCCGCCATTTGTACATTTTAAATGGTTTTGTTTTATGTACTTTCATTTTAATATGTTGTACAATAAAGAGTAAATAAATAAATAAATAAATAAAGAATATAGGTATGTATAATACAATAATAGCTCATCTAGATATCTATCAAACTTAAGCATTTACATAATATGTTACATTTATATAAATGTATATTTAAAATTGAATAATAATAATAATTTGCACTTTATTATCACAACTCACAAGTGTCGCGTGATTACTGTTATCGAGAAAATTATGAATGGAACAGACAGAGATAATGTCATAACCGTTTGTGATTTTCAAATCAACAAAATAAAGTAATAAATAGGGGATAAATTTGGAAGTCAAATGTCAACGTAATAACAAGACGTTATCGTTTCGTGACATTGTTATAAAATAGACTCGATTAGGGACTTGTTTCGTTGGTTGGTTAGTGGTCAAATAATTATATGTAAGTAATTATTTTCACTGAGGTTAAATACTAATAAGTTTGCTTTCGTATTTTGTTGATAATTGACATTACATATTACTTCATTTGACTAGGAATAAAGATGCCATGTATTGTCGATCTGTCTTCAAATTATTACATTCCTGATTATAGAAGTTTAATACTTTTTGACATTGAAAACATAATTGAATTGCTGCATTAGTCTCCAAAATGTCACTAAACAGAAATAATTAACCTGTCCCCTCGATATGTAAGTTAATCTAGAGTTCTATTTATTTCATGTACTACACACACATTATTAAAAATATACTGTCACCTACGTCACACAGACGTTCATGTCACTACATTATAGTGTTTATTTTCGCATTGAACGTACTTATATTGATGTACAAAAACATGAATGGTGGAGTGCGTCCGCAATTGATAAAATTTTATAGCCTGACTTGAATGGGCCCCACATCTGTCGAGCCAGGTGTTCCTGCCTCATGGAGAGCCTGGGACAAAGGAGCGAGATAACATCTCAAATTGGTGCCTATAGATTGAGCTGTTGCTAATCAGTTTGTGTATCGTGACGGTTTTTAATTATAACGAATTCCGGGAAGCGGGAATCGTTAGGGCTTCCTTGGAATAATCTAAGCCTCTAGGATTTTATTTATTAATCTGTTGAAGTATATTTTTTCCTTCTTTTTTGTAAGATTATTGACAAATTGCTTAATATTGCCTAGAAAATTGCCCAAGACAAAACCTTTTTCTTATGCAAGTTATTTTATAAAAACCCATAAGTTTACAAACCATTTCCTTGAACTTTATCAACTATTAAAACGCACAATCACATCTTTACCAGCATTTACCACTACAGCATTTAACACAACTGGATATACAAATCGGATCCAACAATCACCTCAGTACGGAAATCATGAGTATAGCGTTAAAATTAATTAGTGTCCGTCACTTAATCTATGGTGGAGCGTTCCCACGCCGCGCGCGCCGGAAACCCCGCGGCCCCCGCGCCCCTCGTCCCGGGGCCCCCGCCCCCGCGCCCGGCCCCCGCGCTAAGCCAAACCTCGAGTCGCTCACGCACGTTCCCTAGCTACAGCATCCATGCTAACCTATAAAGTTAGACACGATAGAGATGGGAATTATGATGTGTAGTGCGATTTGGTTGGTGAAGTATGTGTTGTAGGATATAGGATTGTGTAGGATAGAATTGTTATTTTGAACAATATAACGTCTTCCAAAGGAACTTCGTTTTAATATCGACTATAATAAACATGCTTGGGCTTCTTAGAACTGCATTTCACAGGCATGGGATGTCTTCTAAGCTAATTCACTATCTGTACAGCAATTATATTTATACAAAGCTGCAAATTTACAATCACATGTGCAAATATACAGTGCACACATGAAAAATGTTACAATTACTGCCATATTAACCCTATTATAAAAACACATGTACATAATATAGGTACTGTAAGGAGAAGTGAAGTGGATTCATTAAATATTTCAATGAATCCACATTGAAATATTTAAATCATAGTTCCTCTCTTTTAAATCATGAAAATTACAGTCCAACAATATCCCCAAAGCGTAGTCATCATACACAACCCACTATGCTCCACTCAGCTGCAAAAGCCAGCTAAAAGCACGCATGGCGAAATAGCTCTATGTCTATTGAAGGGATCCTTTATCGGTATTATAGGCACACTACTTCCGTTGCGAGCATCCGTTTTGCATCTGGCAAGCTTTGCCAAGGGACCGGAAGGAAATACATAATTGCCTCAATTTTTATAATCTATTGTTCGTCACTTCCGACTTCCGTTATTCAGTTTTGTCAAAGATGTAACGCTTTTGACAAATTACAGTATTTGAACCGTTTCAATGGGATGCTATTTAGAGTTGTGTTTGCATTGTAAAATGCAATTTGTGTAGCGTAGACTATAGAATTCGGCTTGATAAAGCTTTTTTTAAATATCTTTATTTGTGACTGTCATTAATAGATTTTTAGGCGGGACGGATGTAATGGTGTAAAGATAAAAAAAAATATATGAGCTTTGCTGTAGGTTTAATTCCCAATGGCTTGGCAGTAGACACTCATAAGATTTCAAATATTAATTTTTATTATCAGATACAATATTCAATTATTAGATAGGTATTTTAAGTTTTATTTGAATATTTACTAACAGTGTAAGCCCAATAATAATTATATAAGATTGATTGATGATAGATGAATTATTATTCATTAACAATTATTAGCATTTAGCATTTAATTAACAATAGATACAGTTGCAAACTTTAAATCAATTCAAAATTAATCTGACGTGTAAAAATGTAACTTTCATAAAAAGACAATACCAACATACACAATCAACAGCATTGTTTCACACATCCTCAATATCCCATTAATTAAAACTTGAGTTGCCCCAAAAGGCCTGTTCCTTGTGTAAAATGAGTCGAGGTCGACCCCGTTCGACCTTAAAAGGTTGCATCGGCCGACGAACCTAGGCCTTCATTATATAACTTGAAAGTTGAAACGCTAGCGTGTGGTCATTGATGCTAAAACTTTTCTACCATTTACTATGTTTTATAAGTGTAGCGATTTGGTTACGATGTATAGAAAATCTCTATGATGATTGTTATTTTATTTATTGTTGTTTTACTGTACAAAATATTAGTGATAACGATACGAAGTAGAAAAAAATTGAAAATACATAAAAAAGGAAGGAAAACCTTTTGTGGTTTGCTTAGAATTTATAGTTTTAAAGTACTTCTGTAAAAATAATGTAATAATGGTAGATTAAGTGGTATGGGGTTGGTGAAATTATTTAATTTCATATAACAAAACCATTCATTATTGCAAATAAAATCTTTATTATATGGCACATTATTATATTAAAGCATAATTCAACAAGGCCTGAAATGTTGACCACAGTTGCGCAGGAGCAGAGCGAGACGGCGCGTGCTCGCAAACAAAGCCATAAAAATATGAAAAGGCTCTACTTTTTTTAGTTTACAATGTACATTCAAAACGCAATCTTCTTTTTCAGATTTTTTTTTTAAATATTATATGCATTTACATACACTTTTGTAGTATTATAGAAGGTGGTTTAATTAAATTGCGTCGTGTTGATTTTGTATGTTCTTTATTTTACTCTGCGATTTACATAAGGCTGTGGCTATGTAAACATCGGCTGCATTATATGGCAAGTTCACATTACAGATTATAAAATTCGACGGTGTACATACATGCGACCGAAGCCCCTGCGAAGGACGGAATGTGCCGGCAGGTGTGTTGCAGCGACTGAGGAAGTGATAGTGTGGATATACCCTTATCTGAATAGCTTTTTGCACCGGAGTTTGTGTGGTGAAAAATTTACAAATTCAAAATAAAAGTATTTTCCTACTTGAATTGTGATGTTTAATAATTGTCCTTTCCTTTATTAGTCAATAACTTAACCTGACAATATTTATTCCTACGAAAACTACTCTTAATAAGTTGGTTTTGGAAAATTTCATGCACAATATAATATTAGACTTGATAAAATGATTTATAATAAAGTACATTATATTGATGACTAATGAAACATTAATAAAATCTGTCATTCCGGAAGTTAGAAATGATGTAACTTACGCTGCTTTACGATTTGATAACTACTGAACGATTGTGTACTTTACGTTCTTTTAAAACAGATTACAATATGAATATAAAAATTGTTATCACCAACAAGTCCAACAACTAAACATATTAGTTATTACTCTAATGTAAAAATAGATTTTCTAAGAAAATCTCGTATATAAAAATTTCCAAATCATCCCTTGAAAATAAAGGCGTATCCATAAAAGCTTTCACGGGAATATTTCGAGAACCACATGTCATTTCCTTTCGAGCCATATGCGGGGTAGGGGCGGACGATCTCAATACTTATAAAGGCTTACGTACACAGCCAGTTTTTGCAACGCAACTACATCGACTATTGATATAACTATCATATACAAATGTCATAATGTCTGTTCGATGATGTTGTATGAGCAAGGTAAGTACAGTTAAAACTTTTGTGTATATTGGCGACTTTGGAACCTACATAATGTCTTCCTCTGTTTATAATATTAGTATATTTGCATAGTTGCAAATTTCAAATTGCAATGTACATAGCATTTCTATAGTTTTATGTTCTCAATAATGTTATTATTTATTGCAAAAACTTGTTGCCTTAGTCTATACAAATGAAAACGGGAATCATCTTAATAGTTTTTCATTGTGACCAAACCTTTACGCCAAATTCAACAGACGGAAGGGTTGATCGCAGAAATATGCCCGCAGCTTTAAATTTATTCTTTATTCAACATGCTAAACGTCTAATCCTAAATTATTTTAAGGCTTTTTTGTCTACGAATGCATTGTTAAAATTTTATTAAGGCGTAAGCAAAGCAGCTGTACCTTAATTACAGATCTCGTATTCGTTTGTTCCTATATTTATTAAAACAATTTACATAATATGTATTTTTTTAATTTTTATTTACTTTAGGTTTTTTTCAATGTAACTTGTTTCGTGAAATACAAAAAATCCTTAGGCCGCCTGTCCATCTGCAAGAAAACTTCCGCGAGAAATGTCTGACAGTCTGTCTGACAGTAGCTTGCAAGTCTAATTCCGCGTTTCCACCTGCAAGTAGACTTGCAAGTTGCTGTCAGACTGACTGTCGGACATTTCTCGCAGAAGTTTTCTTGCAGATGGAAACGCGGCCTTAGAAATATTTATGTAATTCCATGTAAGATATTTATTACGTGGGTCATCAATAATGTAGAGTACATACATTATATTCATTTAGTTAGTAAAACCATGGACCCAATAAATATCTAGGTAAAACTAATCAAAACCAATAAAGGGCTTCAAAATATACACAACAGAATTCAATTGCAACGCAGCATATTTACATTTCAATGCAACCTTATTCAATAGACAACCATACAATCCAATATATATTCAAATTACATACATTATGTTATGTATAGTTAACGATGTCGATGAATGGACACTATCACGTATCAAGACGAATTATTAGCTTATGTGAAGCAACCAAGCCGTCTAACAAGTACTTCACTCGTGACCAGAATAACTGCAATAAACTATATAAATGTATTGTAAATATTGTGCGCTTTTGATAGCGTCCCTGACGACGTTTTTATAGTCAAAACAACTCTCATGTGTCATTTGATAATTTTATAGTTTGCTCTTACGACTTTTCTTGGGTAAATAATAATTAATTTTTAGGCAGAGCTGGGTTTTTGAAGAGTGACTAGTATCTTTCTTGCAAGTGCTACTTCTGAGCAATTGGAAAACCGGTGAACTCATATGGTTTACAGTAAAAGTCTTGCTAATCACGATACTATGTTAAAGCGCTAGACTATCGAATCGAGTTTCGCATTTCTTTATTGGAACAAATTTTCTACAGTTGTAGTAACACAGCAGAAACATTAGCATGCAGCGGTGCGCGGACGCCGGAAACCGCGGGAACATTGCCGCGTACATCCAATATGGCCGCGGACCTACAATGAATCGATAATTAACGATAACCGATTTCATATTTCGAATCCATCGCACCTTAATAATCAAGATGTGATGTAACCTGGTCCATACGGGGAAGGAAATCTTCCGAATGCGACGAGCATCCTTGGCTGACCATAAGGGTCCCGGCTCTTGCATTACCTGCCCACTGTGTACGCTTTGATGGGACTCATGGGAGGTCGTTAAAGGTACGTTTGCGCGCTTTTGCGCGTGATGCTTTTTTATTTCTGATTGTCTTGATTCTTTGAATCGCCTGTAATCGTTATTGTTTTACAATCGAGATTTAATGGGGTGCTCGGAATGCTTATTTGCATATAGTTACCGTGTGTATGTAATGTGTGTTACGACTGTAATTTTGATATAATATGTACTTATATTATAACCGGTGTCTCATACATAACAATGAGCTGTGCCTATAAATAAACGATGAGTATAAAAATTTATTGTTCAATTACTCTATCTTCATCAGTTTTAAAAATACGTGTTTATGTTATCGTTAAAATATTTTAATCTTAACATAAATACGTATTCTTTTACAAAAGCCTTTATGGTATAAAATGGTGGTAGGTATCTCTATTAAATTAATCAGTCGTATTCGCAGAATTGATGACAATTGACAACATTTTTTTTATTCTCACCGTATAGAGGATAAATGTGCAATGACGTAGAGATCTCATTACTAAGGAAGTGTAAAGCATTTTTTCCATCTACCCCCAGCAACGCGCGACCAGATCACCCGCGGTTTGTCACGACTACCAGTATCTCCAACGAATCAAAAATACCTCGATAACTACCGAATCCCACTTTTTATTAACAATACTGTTCCGCACCAGTAATCGGTGCATTGTTTTGCCTTATTTTAAAGATTATTTGAACTTTTCTTGTCGAAGACTGGCAACTTTTTCGATAGACTTCCAAACTACTGCTATGCTTATTCGACTTTCTGGTTATTCGAAGTCTTTTTCGATTTCCTCATAATGTTATCATTGCTCCATTTAAAGTGAATAATTTGAAAAGTCAATTTAATTTTTAATCGCTCTAGTATGGACTCACTTGAAGTCTCAATGTTTGAGCTTTCACTGCTCTAGCACGAAAAAAGTCCTTACACATTGATGAAGCATAGGATGAGTGAAAGTATTTTTTACTATCATGAGCCCGTTATTAGCTTGTTATATATGGGGAAGAAGGGAAACTCCTATGGCTATAATCTAACGTGAATCTTTTATCTTATTACATATAACACCTGATAATATTTCAGCTGTTGAAGTGTTGAAAAAGTTTTTAAAATTGAAATATATTTCTTTACATATGAATATAAAATTATGTGTTCATGATTGATCATTCGGATCAATCGAAACAAACGTTCCTATATTAGGTATCTAGTACCGTTATAGTAGTATAGCATAGTACGTTGATCGAAAAACTTGACTGGATTTTCAAAGCCTGATCAATACCTTACACCAGAAAGTACCTAGAGTTTAATTGTGTTAGGTCAAAAAATGTAGTCACGGAGGCAAGGCAGTGACGTATCTTCGTGACGTGGCGGGAGGGGGGAGGGGGGAGGGCCAGAGGGCGCTGACCCTTGGACGCGCGCACCCGCTGTCCTGACAGTCACTATTTATTCTGCTTTTCCTAACATTCACAGGGATTTTTATTGACTTGATGCAATTGAACGTATCTTCAATCACCGCGGTTATGTCGCAGATTGTAGTATGTATATTATAAACAGTTTGCAGTTGTTCTTATATTTCTCGTTATATTGACTCGACTTATTTTTAATTAATTAGATATTATGTATTTGTATTTTTTTCTATCATTACGAAGTGAATCTGCTACTCAAAAAATATTTTTGATCGAAACTAATGATAGTTGATAGATAGATAACTTGGCAAAAAAAAACAATTGGTTTAAAAATGTTTATCTCCATAATCATTTCTATGAGAATAATGCATCGTTATAGAAATTAAATTATTTGATTACAATATAAGTAGTTACTATTACTACTACTTAGTAATACCACAGTAGGTAATACACTCCATATAGTTCCGTATGGAGTGTTCCGTAAGTTTCAATAAGTTCTTATGAAAAGCTATTTGTCATATTAATCGTAATTCTCGTTACCTAGGTAGGTATTTGGTTTTAAAATAACGTAACATTTATGACAATCGATTATAATATTGCACAGAGTTATTTTCAGGCCTAGCTACAAAAATGATAATGCCACATAGGTACAAGTACATAGCTCGATAGATATGTCAACACGGTATTAATTAGTCATCGCCAATTAGGTGTTTCGTTCGGTTAGATCACAGGCGGCAGAGAGGATACAGGAAGGGAGAAATCAACATAACTAAAAATACCGTCCATTCGGTGCTCATCCGGTTTAGCCGTTAGATGGGACGGACGGAGCTCGCTTTGAAGAAAATCCGATAAATTAAAATGGCCCTTTGTATCGCTGCTTTGATTGGCCTTTACGGTCTATTGAATTTGTCGTTGTAATTTTTTAATTTTAAAGTTATGGGTTTGATATGGTCTAATTATAAACGTGATCTAGAATAAGAAAGCTTTTAGTGTTAGAAATAAATAGCTTCAATATTATTAAAAAGTTTGGAAAATCCAAAAGTGCACGCCTCATAATTTTTTTTTAATAATTATTTATTAATTATTATTTTTGTTTATTTAATAACAATTAAACCACATCGAATCAGACCCTGAAAAATGAAAGGGTTCTATTCCTGAGCATACTCAAGCGTAAGAGAAAAAAAAAGACTCGATTAGTAAAGTATTTCGGTCGCTATCGTGTTAACAAGAAAATCCTCCGCACATACAGACACACGGACGTCCAAGACAGAACTTTTTTAAACTGTTTTTTAACTAGTTTAAATAACAAAAATGACATCAAAAATATCATGAATGTTAAAAATAGTGTTTTTTCTTAATATGTGTGTGTATGTATTATCTTACAAGTGCAATGTATGATACATAAAGACATTTTAAGTTTGAAAAATCAGATGTTTTGCGCGAAGTGACAGTAGTACCCACCTCAACGCTTCGCTTATGAGGCGTGCAAAAAAATTATAACATAATATAACTAATTATCAAAAGGATGTGTCAATAAAAGTTCGCATAAAATAATCCAAAAACGAAACGAAAACGAAATAAACCACATTCACTAAAAAACACTTATTATCATACTGTACATATTAGAAGCGGGTTTGAGGTTAAATATCGAGATACACTCTTCCTCATACCTATCAAATACTATAAAAATTAAACAACCCAAATATACTTGAACGAAGATAGCGCAAATGTACACGTTTACACACAATTAGGCAGCTTATCGCTCTATTACAATGTGTAATAGTAACCGATAACACCGTCCTATCGAAAAAAGCGTACAATATTAATTATCTGAATGTAACGATTTACTCGACGAGACCACAGATCACATATGCAGCATAAGCGGCAACTTGTATGACGTTCGAGCGTGTCGTGTTTTGTAGTCTCAAACTTTGAAGAGCAGTTATATTTACTGGGATTCCTACAAATATTTAAGAGGACCTTTTCAACATTAAATTTATTTTTTATGGTATTTTTATTGCCATCACTCTTGCTATTATGATATCTCAACGAGATCAAACGGAAACTGTACATTTGTAGAGTTTTACGCCTGCATGGAAGGGTAACTCAAATATATCTATGCATATGCGTTATCTAGTTGAACATATACTCTATGTCTGAAACTGATGATTGATATTACAATTCCCGATGAGTGCGCGGCTAGCGTTCGCCGCTACATAATTATATAATTTCTATTATTTATATGCGAGGGCGGTGCGTCGCTTCGCATCGTAACTACACGGCTTCCTTCGACGGCTCTCTACGAAGAAATCTGTCGGTGCGTTCTCACTAAAGAGGATGTACGGCCCGCCACCCATGATTTAATTCACTAAAGTTCCTGTCGTGACTGAAGCTTTTCCTGAGACATAACGCACCCCGCTTCCTTTATGGTAAATTGTAATTGATATAAGTGTCACCGGGCTACGTATTAACCTTGGTAAATTGAACACGCTACGTAGTAGTTAAGTATATAATATCTTAATAACGTAAAATATATTTTATAAATAAGATCAAAATGAACAAATCGTAAGAATAATAATTAAATAACCACTTAACACTTTACCATATTTTGTTTGAAAGAAGAGCCAAAAGATAGAGCTGAAGATTTTAATTCTTTTCTTTGCTCTACCCATAGAGATAATATGTACTACGTACTAGAGAGGTCATCGCTACTACACTCTCTTTAACACGAGCTAGAGGCAAAAGTCACAAGTCTCATTTAGTCTGTGCCGGACTGTGCCCCCCGCTTGCCGCGTCAACACGTATTATTGCTCTGTTCAAAATGCCTTCGTGTGTGCTAAGATATTGTTTTAACAGTTCCTATAATACAAACAAAGCCCGAGGAGTGACTTTTCACCAGTAAGTTTCCTTTATTATGAGTAAGTCATGCATTTTACTAATATTGTTATCATTTTGCGAAAAATCACCACGCGTTCTGCGTTTCGCGCCATTTTTCATAGACTAACAGCACAGACGTGACACTATCGATGAGTCTGTTAAAAAAATGTAACTGGATTTTTTAACTATGAATATACAATATATACTAGGAAAGATTACCGTGGTGTAGTACCTAAATATTTATACTTTTACCCGACTACGCAAAGTAAAACGGTAGGTTATATTAAGTAATATTTATTTATTTACCTATTTTTATTTATTAAAAAAAGGTTCATCAACAGTTGTTCCAATAGGATTTATAAATTATTATGCACAACAATTACAAATAAACACAACATTCACAGAAACTAATACAGTAAAAGTTCCTTAATCGCGCTTCCTTTATTCGCGTTTTCACTATTGGCGGATTAAAAAAATGCGACCCAATTTCTATATTCGCGACTAAAAATTTTTTTTATTCGCGGATTTAATAAGTACATACATAATAATAAAATTATTCCAATAGGTATCTTACCCAATATCCTTGTCAAATGGACTAATAAGAAAGTGAAATAGATCTTATTACAAGTTTGCCTAAAGTACATAATATTATGTTCTTAAATGATATCGCCGAGGCCTTTGACACAAGCCGCCTTAGTCGCAAGCCGCCTCTGCCGCGATTGATGTTTTTGAGAATGTAAATAAACAGAATGGAAGCAACCTTATAACTCAATAAATTAAGTATATTATTTTTAAATGTAGTTCCGTTTATAGTAAAAGCCGCTTTGCGTATTTATTGTTTCGTCTTTCACATTCGTTACAAAAATTGTGATCGAGTAAGGGGGCGTCCATAAATTACGTGAGGTGTTTTTTTAAATTTTCGGCCCTTCCTCCCCCCCTGGTAAGATGTCGTGAGATTTTATTCAACCCCCTCCCCCATCCCCGAATCTCACGTGAGATTTTTCAAAATGTGAGTTTCTTATACGTAAACGCCATCAACATTGAATCATCGTATCCATTTAATTAGGGCTATTATAAACCAATACTCCAAAATTCGATTACATCATGAAGCAAAAACTGATAAAACTATTGATTACTACACAAAACGACAAAAGCTTACTAAATTGATATTATTTAAAGGAAATTAAAATACATAGTTTAATATAAAATCCTCTTTTTATTAATTCCCTAGTATCAGTACCACCAGATAGTACCGAGTAAACAGATTGCACAATGTGTCGCATCTGCACGCATTGCTTAATCTTTGAACTTGAAGCCACGCCCCGCTCGTTCCACACGTACCCCACCACATCGGCCGCGCGCAATGTTTTTGTTTGGAATAGCCACTCTAGTACGTATAAATCTCTATGCTCTAGTACGTAGTACATATTATCTCTATGGCTCTACCCCGCTTTATTATTTCTACAAAAGATTTACTTACTAAACTAACGAACTATTGAGAACTGAGATTATGTCCTTTTTACATAGGCTCAATAGTTCCCAAAATATAATAAAATCTAAACTATATTTTAATTTTAAAACCTAAGGTTAAATAACACGTTTTCGCATCATCGCATCGTTATAAATACTCAATTTATAATATCCGTCCTTTTGCTTGGGATTAACGATTATCGATTCTCTAATGTTAGGTATTTATTATTCAAAATATTTGAATCGGATATTACTTCCAAACGATCATATCCATTCATATTTCATTAGTAGGTAGGTATTAAGTTGTATGGGTTTGGAAATCCACAAAATTATGGTTGCGCTTCTACGTAAAAACTTGTCAACTACTATGAATAAATACTGAGGGACGAGGTATTTAGGTTTAGAGCACTTTTAAATGAAAACTTAAGCTGCCAAATTTAATATTTTCTAAATAGACCATTACCTTCTAAATGCACTCTGGACATACATCGTGTTTTAATCAATTTTATTCCCCACAGAGGGCGTGTGACTGTTATGTGAAATCATCAGTAAAAAAGGAATACGTCTGGCCCATGCCATTCTAGTAAACTCGGGACATGATTCACACCGCAGTGTTCGGTTGTGAATAATAAGGAAATATGGAAATTATTCATTGTCTGTCATTCAGTGTTGTCAGTTTTAACCGCAATAGGCGATTATGCATATCGAACATATTTTATTCATCTACCACAATATATTATCAACTGTGAATCAGTGTAATGATATGACTGAAAATTTTCGTTCAAAAAATGAAAATGTGTAGACTAAAGATTTTGTATTAGCACGCTAGTTATTATGTCGAAACAGACACAATCTATTCATCCCAAGTGTTTTTCTACACCATTAACCAAGGAACTAACTAATTATGTAATTCGTGTTAGATTTTATAGGTTCTTTTTCTTTTCATTGTTTCTATTAAATTCGTTTATTATGTTCATCGTCCTGTATGATTTCCATTGTGGATTAATGTTATTTCAAACCACATATTGATGCTTAGATGAAAAGAAAAAATACACAAAACACAATTAATTATTAATCATTTATTTCTACAGAGTTATAAAATATGCATTTCATTGCGTGCGTTTCGAACGCAATTTATTAATATTAGTTATTATTTAAGAATTAATTAAATGTGAAAAAGTGCGAGTAACACCAACTACAATGCGATTCTATGTATTCTAAAAATATACAATGGAACAAGAACCTCCTCCTTTTTCCAAGTCAGTTAAAAATATATGGTCTTACCACAAAACAATTTAAACACAGTCTAACTTTAAATCAGGGATCACTTTAATAGTTGTCTATGTGAAATACAACCAGATTAAAGAGAACGCGCGCTTAAAGTTAAACCCTGTCTAGTTTTTGTGGTAAGAAGGATAATGTTAGGTGTTTGTGATTTAATATGAATGATTTTTGAATTGACATATCAGTCGATGCTTATATAAATGAAATTTACAAACTGTTTTACACATGTTCACATTTAAAACTTATTCGGTTATTAGCAACTAATTTTAAAGAACTAAAGATAATAAGTTTATTATAATGTTTTGACACCGTTTAAAAAGGAGGCAAAAATGTAAATATATAAATATGCTATTAGGAGGTGATAAAAGAACAATAAAATCAATCATTAATGTATTTATAACTAATTTTGTATACGAATGTGTATAATTAGTAATTAGTTTACATAACAAATGACAATATTGTATTAATTAATGAAAATTCAAATTTATCAGATAAGTTTTACATTTTATTATTGAATAAAAACATAATTACATTGATATGTTATGATTTAAATCACTAAACTAAACATATTCCTTTACATAGGATATCTAATTCGTATGGAGGTTTTGTGGTATTTGTAGCTTTATGTATTGCGATCCAACTAAGAATAGGAACGTCAATCACCTATACTTTTGTGTCAGAAGTCACTTAAATAAAAAAATAATCATCAAAATCGGTTCACCCAGTCGAAAGTTCTGAGGTAAGAAACCCAAAATCGGATCGAATTGAGAACGTCCTCAGATTTATTTAGAAATGCTGTTTGTAAATCTATTAAAGTTTATTTTATTTCGCCTGACTCTAAATCAAATTTAAAAATTATAAACTTACTGCTTAACTGTGGCTTAACTTAAAATTATTTATTTGTTTGAAGTAACAGCTGTGACGTCACAATATGGCAATATAGCGATCCTATTCTTAGTTCTAACTACATATATAATTTCTATCAGAGCCTCAGACATTTTAAAAAATAATTACATTTATTCAAAGTATTGTCTAGTAAGATTTAACTCGGACGAAATTACTTCTAGATTTACTATTCAAAGATAAGTGTGAGCAAGTTTTACATCTACCTACATATTACGCTAGTTTATTATATAAGGCAATACTTATCGGTGAATATTGACTAGACAAATTAAAATTTACAAATATAATAGTGAGCGTCATTTTTTACGAGAACATCGGATGTACAAACTAATAAAAAAATATATATTTTTGGATAGTTTTAGGTGATATGTCATCGCACTGCCGTGATTTGCCGCGACGTTGCCCTCTCTGCCCACACACTGCTCTACTCGCGCAAATAATCGCGACGCTCCTCACTTGTCATTTGCCTTGGTGAGACAATGGACGTTGAAAGGGTGGCTGCGTGCACGCTATGCAATTTTAGTATAGCTAATTATTATTTATTAATGTAGTAAAAATAAATATACATCGTCGTCGTCGTTCTCAAACATAAAAAACATTAACGCTTTTTCATTTTACCATTCCACGCTTGGCGACCACATAATTTCCAATTTTGCATACGCGTGCGTCTTGCGCGAGCGCTCGATGCGGACTGCGATCGCGCGATTATGTTGCCGGCCTCGTATTGCCGGTCCTTTGACTCGCGCGCAAAAACCAACAAAATAGGGAGCAGTAGGCGGGATGAGGAGCATGACGAGCGGCATGACGAGTGGCATGACGAGTAATATTGTCACACTATGTCTCTGCCTCCTTTCCTCGTTACTTCCCATGCCACTCGGCGAGTGTGTGGCAGGCGTATTAGATTATTTATACATCAATACCTGAATAAAAATTCGTGAATAGATATACACAAAGTAATCTGAATGACACTCACTGCTTAGACACTATTAAAGTACGTGCACTACGGGCCTGAACGCATAAAAAAATAAAAATGACTTCTCTCTCACTCTGACGTGATTTTTCACATCTCGCCCGGTTCTCGAATTACCATTCTGGAGCATGTACTTTGTACAAGGTATAACTTTAAACAAATCCTAGTCTGTAGGTATATACTTAACAAAAATAACACAATAAAAGATTATTTTATTAAAATGCAATTTTTATGTAACATTTATTGATTGTGGGTAGGTATAAAATTGAGGATATTAATTATATACCATTGAATAAATAAATGTTTGCATAATGCATTATTTTCACTGATCGGTTCTATTATCGGGCGAAAACGAACGAACGCAGAAGTTCCCTATATGTAATTCTTTAATAAAACTGATCATCTATCATGGCACCTGCCTTTTTATTAGATTTTGAGGACATTACAGAAATTGTAATTTATGCAGACTTTTGTAACATACTGGTGTACTTTTCGTGAAAAAATATAATTCTTAGACCAGAATAAAGTAAGAATGTACTTAAATGCGTATTTAAATGAAATGCCAGTAAATGCTGAGCAGTGCAAATTGAATTACACGTAGAATAAACGCACTTTTGATGTTGTTATTAGCAGATCTCCGTCGAAGAACTTTGTTTCAATTACGACGTTTCCACTGAAAATAAAATTAATTAATTTAGTTATAGTTTCCAACAACAGCATTTTATAAAATTGAGAATATTTATTTATTTAACACTTTAATGTGGATGAATTCAAGTACATAAAAATAAATTAACTAATATAAAACCCAAAGGGCGACCATGAATATTATAAGTATTGGGATAAAGTAATTTAAACAGAGTAGTTTGAAGTTGCTGGTGCCCTTATAGAGCCCCAAATCACGTCAAATGCCGAACTTATATTTTTACTTTATGAGCCTGTAACTTTTTCCGTCATGCTTGGTGAGGATTTATTTATTTGTCTTTATTTTATTTACAATTGCCACAAACTGGGCTTACTAGGACATTTAGAGTCTATTTGTCAACGAGAATCATCAGCTACACATGAATTTAACAATATTAGAATTCCTTGTGTGTATGTTATTTATGTGTGCGTAATAGTATATAATATTGCAATGTTGTTCTTCAGTTCAGTTCAGTTTTAATACCAGTATAATACAGTCTAGAGTCTAGTAAATGTTTCATTTACCACCAACCATTGCATCATATTGTGTCATTTATAATCAAGAGAATCAAAAACTTACTTCAAAACATTAGCCGGCATCATTTGCGACTCCGGCGCAGATTCGATAATAGATTGCCAAGTATTAGTTGAGTTTGGTATCACATAGCCAAACTCAAAGAACCATTCCTCTAAACAACGCCCTTTGAAGAGTACTTTCTGGAAAGAATGAATAAATTTATTTTAAAAAGAATCGTTAGAAAGTAATAGTAAACACACCTAGTCCTGTCTATTTTTTTTTCATTGCAATAAGAGATTTATATGGTTTTTGTATTTTACATATTTATGTAAATAGTAAGCAGGGACTTTTTTTAGCACACATTCTGCTCTCATTTGATAATTTTTTTTATTGTTAATATCTTAAACCTAATCTCAGGAACTACTGGTTCGAAAGGAAAACTAACTTTTGTGTTCAATTAAATCTCCCATAATTAATAATAATGAGCATTCGTTCAGCTTATGGGAAAAAAGATTTATACACAAATAAATTACTAACCTGTTCAAGCCGGAACCTCTCCATACTCTCTATAGAGCTAAAATTCATCTCTCGAGACACAACTCGACACTTCAATATGCGTTTGGGGACGCGCGCCTCGTGTTCCATGTCGGGACAGGACATGTCTTCATTGTGCTGCCAGAGGATTTTACCTGAAATGAGAAAATATAATTTTTAGTCTTATAAATTTATGAATTCCTCTTCCTGGTGTTGGATACCAACCGCATCCATCACCTTACAGTGGCATATTCAAATAGAGCCCTGTGATAGATTTTTTCTATCCTTAGAAATTTTTCAAATGATAAAATTAGCTGTGATAACAGAATTTCATTAAGGTTTCAGGAGGGTCATGTTTCTGTAAGAAAAAATCAACATAATACATCATTTTAGTGTTCCAATTTTATTTAAAAAATTTTGTTATCCTTGGCCTAAAATGTACATCTTAACCTCCTGAGACCCAGGATTTTTTTTCTTTCTTTTTTAATAAAAATTAGCTGTATCTGTTCTAATGCAATTATAGATATTCAAAAAAATGGAAAAAAAAATTTTTCGTGGAAAACTTGGATTTTCTTTATGTCATATATATACATTACAGGGGGTCCCAGTTCCAAGTGTAATAAGTTTATGAAAATGAAGAAAAACTACATGTTTTTTTAGTTATTATATATTTTTAAACTTGAATCTAAATGTTTATTATTCTATCCATTATTCTGTGTCTATTTTTGGTACCTTGGTTCAAAGATAGGTATTTTTAATATATTAATATGATATCATCTAGAGTTAGAACACTTACATGGGTCTTTAGAAACCTGAGACATGTGGCAGATAGTGATATTCTACGAACTGTTTATTTTGCTTTAGTTCAATCTGTCATTGGCTATTGTATTGGGGTATGGGGCGGAACATTTAAAAGCACTATGCTACAAATTGAAAGAGCACAACGGTCTCTACTCAAAACAATGTTGTTTAAGCCTTATAGGTTCCCAACAACAAAATTATATGAGATATGCCAAATACTGTCTGTAAGGAAACTTTATATTTATCATGCTATTATAAAACAACATGTTACGACTCCTTATGACCCCAATAAGTTTCGTAACAAACGGACACGCACAAATGTAATTGATCCTGTGAGGTGTCGAACTGCTTTATTGAAAAGACAACACAGTTTTCTTTCTGTACATCTATATAATAAAATTAATAAATTGCTTGATATTTATCCATGTACTCTGCGTGATGTAGAAGTAAAAATTAAAAACTGGCTTTTGACTCTAGATTACGAAGAAACGGAAAATCTTATAACTTGAGTATATAGTACCCACTATTACACACACACACAAACACACACACACACACACAAACACATACACACACACACAGTCACACACACACACAGTCACACACACACACAGTCACACACACAAATACACACAACACACACACACGCAGTCACACACACAAATACACACACACATTCAAGGCCTAAACACTAAAACACACACATGCATGCCGAAAAAAACAATTTCTACTTTTATTTTTTGTTTGTTATACATTTTTATTTTTTATTTTTCTTATTGGCATTTCTTGAATATTCTTTGGAAGAGGGCGCTGACTCCTGACATACAGGTTTTTACCTAGTTTGGGAGTCAGAGACTTCAGCATTTAAAAATGTTGTATTCTATTGTCAATAAAGAATTTTTATTTATTTATTTATTTATTTATTTTAAGGGTGAGAAACGACCAGTTAATAATTAGCAAGTAATTTGCACCGGCGCGGCGGTGTATTTATATTGTCACGTCCACCACTAGGTCTTATTTCTAATCCATCCTCTCGATCAGCCTCCTCTAATGCTTGGTCCACGTCATGTGCGACCCCGAGATGGTCTGCCAACAACTGAAGATGACATACATAGTGACGATTCTGTTCTGACATGACTCATACTCATTGGACGAAGGGAAGAAGAATCATTTTCTGGTATTTGGGCGGCTTCATCGGTATCATTTGGGGGATTATCTTCATCTCAAACATTTATTTATTCAATTAGACTTCTTCTAAAAGCACTTTTGAATCGTCATAACAGTATTAACATTTACCACTGATTCGGAAAGCAGTATCTATGGAGAAGAACGGGCAAGAAACTCCATAGGTCCATCATATAGGTCAATATTTGACTCATCCAGGTGTTGGTACATCTCAGTATCTTATAATCCTTGAAAATTATAATAAAATCTGTAACATAAACTAAAGAATGTCATATAGGTAATACATGGGGCCCTTGTAACCAATACCAATTTGGCAAGAATTGAGACCAAGCGTCTTACCAGTATGACATAAAAGAAAACATTCATATTTTTCAAGTTTTAGATTTATCTTACAAAATAACTATTGCGGTTGCAGAAATAATATCTATTATAATTAGATATACAAAGATATACTGCAATATACTAATGGTTCCACTAGAAATGTAAGATTACTGACCACGTGTTTGCCGTCGCGTAGCCACCATCAACTTCGAAATGAGAATACTACAAATCACTGTCACTTATAAAACCAAAAACCGTTTAGTATAGCGGATGACATACCACTACATCGATTTGGGGTATTATTCCCGCATATACGCAAAAGATGGCGTCGAAATATTTTTTTATTGTTTATGTAATATATATATGACCGCAGGCCCCAGGAGGTTAAAGTCTCCCTGGCTTAACTTAATTTAAGTAAGTTATTCAATTTGAAAAAATACTTGAATATGTATTACCTGTGTCTGCATCCCGGAGATTCATCCAATTACTGATTATAAAATATTAAGGCAAATTATATATGTATCTCAATTATACAAAATATGTATGAAGAATTAAAGACTTTTCAATCCTTGATTAAAACTAATAAGTCCAATAAAGTATACAACAATAATATCAAAAATAAATACCTTATAAAGGTCAAAAGACAGACAATTAAACCATTTTAGGGTAAAACTATTCTTTATCGGATGTCGAGTTGAGAGGTGTAATTTTTTTGTGGTTAGTTTATTGTCCTGTGGAACCTAAATCTGAAACTAACACCTCTCATCAATAATATGATTTACAATGAATAAGTTTTAATCAAGGATTGGTTAATTGTCTGGAAGTTGTATAAATTTGCTTATATTCTTAATATAATAGGGTTATTGTGAAACTGAAACATCTTTACAATCAATTAAATTACAACAGGCTTATAATTGTTTCCATATGTTCTAATGTAACAGTTTTTGACTTTATAAAAGTACCTGCTGTAGAAACTTTTTGAATAATGTATAAATTAATAGATTTGAAGAGGATACATTTGAAAGCCATTGAGAATGGTGACAACACGGTCTTGTTTGCTTTCCTCTGCGGGTAAAACCTCCGTCATTGTGTACACTGATAAAATGTGTTGCTTGAACCCACGAACTTCGAAATGTGATTCAATAAAAAAGTTATTAAAGAATCATAAATTTGTACAGTTCAGTATATATTTATTATTAAACACCTAATTTACTACATCAATTTCAAACTAAAACCTTAGATAAGATGAAAAAATACATTTAAAAAAATGCTAAAGATGTTAGATGAGTTATTGAGCTAACGCGTCACTTTGACAATAATGATGAGCTTGACAAATGACAATCTTGAATTATTTCCAATTTGACAATTTAGTATTTAAATGACCAGATAATAATTCTAATGTTATCATCGTAAAATAATTGAAATGTATTATTTAATAATAATTATTGTACCAGTTGAAAAATACTTTATATGTTATTGATATTTTTTTATTTATTTTATAAATACCTTTTAAGACCAATGCAAACTTAGCACCCCATCAATGGAATTTTGGGTCGAAAATGACCTTGATCGATAGGTCTCCGTTAGGTCCTTTAAGGTCCCACAATTTTTTCGTTAGGTCCCCTTTAGTTTTTTTTTAAATAATTTTTTAAATTTTGGGTATAAAAAAAATACACTTTAGCACCCCATCCATAGAATTTTGGGTCAAAAATGACCTTAATCGATAGGTTTCCGTTAGGTCCTTTAAGTTCCCACAATTTTTTTCGTTAGGTCCCCTTTAGTTTTTTTTATAAATAATTTTTTTTTATTTTGGGTATAAAAAAATTACACTTTAGCACCTCATCCATAGCAAAATTGGCGAATTTTATCAAAATCGTATTCTTTACCGTTAGGTTCGTATAGCTCCATCATTGAATTTGTTAAATTATTTATTTTATTAAAATTATAAAATAATTAAAACCTGCGCATATCGATAATCGTCGATGTATCGTTTAGCGATATGATCAAGACAAATAATCGAGTCATGTTTACTCGATCATTGATGTGGCCTCACGAGACTATCATGGAAAGAAAATATACTCAAATTTAATCTTTATGTACTAAGCGATAAAGTTGAATTTAGAACGCGATATTGAACCGCACTCCCCACGAGACTATCTTGGAAAGAAATACAAATTTTATCTTTATGAACTTAGTGATAGAGTTGAATTTAAAAACTCGTCGCTTAAAAGGTCGTAAATTTTTACGACTTTCTTAGTGACGGACTACTTCTAGCTATCGTTGTTGATAAAAAAATATTTTTATAAGTATAATTTTAAATGAGATGAGAAATAATCTTTATTATATTAAAATTTTACACAACTGCACAAAAAGGAGTATAATGTTTATTTTGTAAGTATATATTTATTAAAATTTTCGCTCGGTTACTTTTAACTGGCAGAACATTTTAATGGTACGGAACCCTTCGTGCGCGAGTCCGACTCGCATTTAGCCGTTTTTTTGTAATGTTAATCTTGTAACCTTTCTATTATGTAATTTGTTTATATGTATGTATTAATATTGCGTATGTTTCAGATTATATATTTATGTCATTTCGTTCAGACTGTCATAAACTTTTAGTACTACTTTTGATAATGTTCTTAGAGACATATTTATTTTATTGAAATGTGCTGTGATGAATGAATACATATTCAAATACAAATAAAATGGCTTTTTATTGTTTTTTCGTATGCATATAATAATGATGAAAACGTTACAAATGACCTCTGTAGTAGTTTTTATGAATAGTGTGAGTTACCCTCCCCGCACCAAAATCGGCAGAAAGTTTAGTTAGAACATATGCCAGCGTACTCCATCCATTGCTTAATGATCTAAGGTTGAAAAGTAGGTTTTTAATAAATAAGCACTCTCAGAACAATTGATTTATTTAATAAATGAAACGATACCAATTTAAATTTCGCGCTGTTTATGTATGATGTGCGCATGCCTTAATGCTCTAAGGCGCATGCGCAGGTTTTAATAAAATTATTTTATAATTTTAATAAAATAAATAATTTAACAAATTCAATGATGGACCTATACGGACCTAACGGTAAAGAATACGATTTTGATAAAATTCGCCAATTTTGCTATGGATGAGGTGCTAAAGTGTAATTTTTTTATACCCAAAATTAAAAAAAAATTATTTATAAAAAAACTAAAGGGGACCTAACGAAAAAATTGTGGGGCCTAAAAGGACCTAACGGATACCTATCGATCAAGGTCATTTTCGACCCAAAATTCCATTGATGGGGTGCTAAATTTGCATTGGTCCTTTTAAGTGCGAAAATAAAAGCACATTATCACAAATAATTTGATTACAAACTGTCAAAACTGATCAGCAAGAGCCTGTCTGCAAAGTTCAAAACAATATATTATATTACTCTATGGTTCAAAATGGATGACAGATTGTAAAATAAGTTCAGTCGTATTTTTCTGTTTATTACCGTCTAATTTGTTTTTGAGATCCCTTAAGATTAAATTCACACTATATTCTAATTTTTATTTAACTTTCTAGATGTATGGCGATTAGATGTTCCTAAGTTTGTTTATCATTAATTTCTATGAACTCAAAAAGCGAAACTGACGAAGCTTCAAGGTAATTTCATTAGTATTTTTTCTATTATTTGATGTGTTATTTATTTATATTTTCATGAATACCTGTATATTTTAACCAGGATGATAGGAACGTGTGATTTCCTTTTGCTTTGTTTATTATCTCGTGCGTTATTTTGATTTCATTGTAGGTTATGTATTACTTGCGATTTTTTGTTCTTTGTTTTGTTTACTTCTTCCGTTCACTCTGACAGGGCTTTATTCATTTATTTTAGGGGGAGCGAAGCATCATCGTCAAATAAAAATATAACCCCAGAGACTTCGAAAGGTGAATCCCCGGCTAGTTTATGCGCGGAAACAGACTCAAGCAATAGCCAAGACATTATGAAGCGAGCTGCCGCGAAACAGTTAATAGAAAGATATTTTTATCAGTTAGTGGATGGTTGTGGAAATCCAAATTGCGACAATAAGTATTGTGCTTCAAGTGGAGAAGTATGCAATGTTTTTGTTATTGTTTTTCTTTTATTAATTTTTTCACTTTAATATTTACTTGCTGTCCTATTAATTTAGGCCAGAAATTTAACCCCTAATGAAGCTGCAGCAGAGGCAATCAAATTATTCTCTAAAGAGGCTCGGCTTTGTGACAGTCTGCCTAACAAAGTGCCCAGAACTGAGGCCAGTCATTGTGAATCAAGCACTAGGTACATTCTTTTATTTTCCTATTAGATTCCGGTTAAATACACATTTATTAACTTTAATATTTCATTTTATATGTATTTATTTACTCATGAAATAAAGCTTTTACCAATTATAATAATTTCTTTTTTAATTTAGCAATGCCTGCGCAACATCATCCGCAAAAGAAAGGACAATGCGAAATGAGAATAATTTAGAAAAACCATCCTCAAGTATGTCCCCTGTACAGTGTATGGAAGATGTTAAGCCAGAAACTAGTCAAAATATATCACGGAATGTTGATAATACAGATCTTAGTCATAGCAGTGAGTATTGTTTTTGTTTTAATAACAATCACATAGTAGCACAGCGGTCCCATGTAATTAAGGGCAAGGTTATTATTTGGGCATGATTCCAATGTTTGTTATTGTAAGGAAAAACATTTGAAATTCTGAATACTACATTATTTGAAATTAAGAAACCAATGTACTAAATTGTATTAAATATTTATATCTTGAGAGGTTGAAAATAATCAGTACCAATTTAATTTTATTCCAGATGGTGCACCTTTAACTGAAGAGAAAATATATCAATTGTGCGATGAATGCCTACAGAATAAAACTCCACAGCCCCTGCGGAGGGCACTGGGGATTGCGTTTACTCAACCAACTATATTAGCAAGGAGCTTTCCAAGTAAAGTCACCAATGATTTTAATAGCAATGAAAAAGATAAGACAGGTATTTTTTGTTGTTTTTTTTTTTTTATTTGGAAAGGGTATTTTGAATATAGACTGATGATTGTTTTGTTATTGTGTGTTAGTGTAAAATAATGCAATTACCATTTTCAAATGTATATATATAATATGTTAGTATACTAGTTATTGACCTATTTATTTAAGGATCTCAGTCTCTTAGGAAAGGATATTGGGATAACAAATGTATGGTTGAAAATATTTCTTTACAATGGAGAAAGCAACAATAATTATGATGATCATAGTTTATTTATTGTACTTAATAGTGTTGAGAATAGGGCATGCAGAACCGAGTCTGGTTCCAAGTTTTTGAAACCCGGTTTCAAATCGAGCTCAGAACCGGGTAGAACCGGGTTACCCGGTTCTTTTATAATACCTCGGAAAAAAATACGAAATTAAACAAAAGTAACTGTAAAAGTACCTGATGGGACTTTTATCTTACGCGGCTTGTGTCTTATTTTATTAAATTAATAAAGAAACAAAATTTCAATACTTCTCTTTATTTATCAGTCTTATAATAATACCTTGTTATCATAATATCACATATAAACTTAAACCTTATTCATTAACTGCAAACTGTATAGCAAAAAACCGGCCAAGTGCGAGTCGGACTCGCGCTCCGAGGGCTCCGAACAAACCTATTTTTTATAATGTTTTAACTTTAAAATTTATGTTTCTAGCAATTTTTCCTTTATCTGTGTTATAAGACGTTTAGTTCATTGAAATGTTACATTTTTTAGGCCTAACCTTGCGTTTTTTAGAGGACGCAATTTTATTTTTGTGATGTGTAGGGGGGGTCAGTGTGAAGCTAAAACCAAGTTTGTGGGGTCGCCACCCTTGTCCCACGGCCGCTATCTTGAAAATAGCGGCTGACATGGTTTTTACGATATAACTCTTAAACTATTTATCTGATAAAAAAAAATTGTTAACAATATTTGTTGCAAATTAAATTTTCTACAACTTTGGTCCAGTAACTTTTTGTCGTAGAACTAGAAATAAAAAAGTTATAAGCGAAAATGTTCAGAAATTAGAGATATTTATATTTTGCAATAAAACTTTTTTTTATCATTTTACGAAGAAATTATATCAGACCATTTTTGTAGATTGTTTTTCGAGGAATAACTTTTATATACAACATTTTTTCATTACGACAATAGCTAAGGTTTTACAGTGCTCTGAAGTGAGTACTATTTTTCTTTACTCTTAACTATACGTATTTTGGCCATTGGCTCTTTTCCCAGACTCCAGAACAATGGAAGCACACTGCAAAACATTTCAGCCCTGCTTTTCGACGTAAAAAAAAACGCGCTTCCAGACTCTACCTCCTGGGTGGCGGGGAAGAGTCAATAATTAATTAAGTATAAATAATATTGCAAAATTAATTATTAAAAAAATATAATAACAAAAAAAAACAATTACTGATGACAAATTATTATTAGTAACTACACACATAATATATGTATAACTGTATAGTTAAGAGTACTGAAAAATAGTACTCACATCGGAGCGCTGTAAAACCTTAGCTATTTACTTAATGAAAAAATGTTGTATGTAAAAGTTGCTCCTCGAAAAATAATCTACAAAAATGGTCTGATATAATTTCTTCGTAAAATGATAAAAAAAAAGTTTTATTAAAAATATAAATATCTCTAATTTCTGAACATTTTCGCTTATAACTTTTTTTTTATACGTCTACGACAAAAAGTTACTAGACCAAAGTTGAAGAGAATTTAATTTGCAACAAATATAGCAATTATTTTTTATCAGATAAATAGTTTAAGAGATATATCGTAAAAACCATTTCAGCCGCTATTTTCAAGATGGCGGCCGTGGGACAAGGGTGGTGACCCCACAAACTTGGTTTTAGCTTCACACTGACCCCCCCTACACATCACAAAAATAAAATTGCGTCCTCTAAAAAACGCAACCCCAAATGTAACTTTTCAATGGACTAGTTACTTTTACCAAATTTAAAGGATCTGTGTTCATGAGACCCTGTAGGTTTTGAGTCCCATGCGAATGTCGAAATTTGCGAAAATTTTCAGCATTTACGGCTGTATCTTTTGATGCGTTGGCTTGTGAGTTTGACTTTTTCACATCATTAAGGGACCGAAGACTTGAGTACTTACTTACTCCTCTGGCGCTGAAACCCCAAAGTGGGTCTTGGCCTTTGAGACGAGAACTCTCCATCTTCCCCGGTCCTGAGCGGTCTCTTGCCAATTATTATTGGCTCGTAGCACGCGCAGGTCCACCTCTACTC
Organism: Colias behrii; assembly: GCA_029959065.1. Lineage (NCBI taxonomy): Eukaryota > Metazoa > Arthropoda > Insecta > Lepidoptera > Pieridae > Colias > Colias behrii. The sequence continues at coordinate 4,398,973 of JARWMC010000005.1, read as the reverse complement.
GATCGTTCCAGCGATACTTAGGTCGTCCAACCGGCGGTCGGCCCAGGGGTCGCCCCAAGTATGCCCTCTTCCGCTCTCGTTCCTCACCCATTCGTTCTACATGACCGAGCCAACGGAGCCGTTGTGCTTTTATTTCTCCAAGTATATTTGGCTCGGCCATTAGTTTTTCTAGTTCGGCATTTGTTCGGACTATCCAGCTTCCATCCTCTCGTCTGGTGGGACCAAAGATCTTGCGAAGAAGCCTTCTTTCGGTGACTAAAAGCTTGCGTTCTTCATTCTGGGTCAGGGTCCAGGCTTCACACCCATACATAAGTATTGGTCTTATGACCGTTTTGTATATACGCAATTTGATATTTTTGCTAAGAAGCCTGGACGCGAGCACCTTATGCAAGGCTGCACCACATTTCAGGGTATTTTGGATACGGATATTAATTTCTTCCTCCCTGGCATGTGAGTCAGTTATAGTGCAACCCAGATATCTAAAACTAGCAACTCCTTTGTACGTCGTATCTCCAGCCTGTAGGTCTTGGCGTTGAGATCGTGTATCTCTATACCACTTCATGTGGAGATATTCCGTTTTGTTGGCATTGATTTTTAGTCCAACCTTTTCTGCTACTTCTTTCAAGATACTCGCGGCTTCGCTCACTTCATCGCGGGTTTCACCTAACAATGCGAGGTCATCAGCATACCCAATCACCTTATGCCTTGACTTGAGTATTCGATATAAATTTCAGCTTGATACCAAAAACAAAAACATGACTGGATCATTATATGAAACAGTAAAATCAACAGTTTTTCAAATTCACGACAAATCTAATAAAAATATTTCAGTAGCCTAATTTTTGTCATTTTCGAAGCCTAATTTTTTTTTTTTGGTAATACACCCGTAGGAAACTTATAGCATCTAAGGTTAGACAACCAATCAGAGCCACGCTTGAGGCGTGGCACGAAAATGCACGTGAGTCTGACGTTGCCAGATAGAATAAATTTGTTAAAATAATGCAGCAAAATATAAATAATACTTTATATTTTAATATTTTGGTCGGAACCGGGAGAACCGGGTTTCATACTATTCAGACCCGGTTCTCGAGATCATCAAAAAACCCGGGTTTACCCGGGTTTTTCGGAACCGGGTAAACCCGGGTGCATGCCCTAGTTGAGAATACATCTGTGGCACCTGCCACTTGTCTGTATTGTCTTCTGAACATTAAAATGAAACTAATATATACGAAATGATATGATACATATGTGTGGCAGGTGCCGCAGATGTATTGCCTTCTGGACATTAAAATGAAACTATAATATACAAAATGATAAAATAGAGCTGCATTTTTTTCAATTTCCGAGGCAAATGAGAAAAAAAATTGAAAAAGTTACTAACTTTGTATATGCACACAATCAATGATGTAATACATATCAGTTTTCACAGACAAGGAATCAAAAGCAATGTGTTCGAGGGATCCAGACAAAGATGTGGACTGTGTGACAGGCCCGGGTCTCGATGTGGCATCCTGTAGGCGCGCTTTTGCGTACCTTTCTAAAGTAAGATTCGAAAAATTACATTTTACAAATAAAAAAAAAAATTTACATTTTTATTTACACATCTCTTTACCTTCAGGTGCCATCAGAATACTACAGTTCAGCATTAGTGATAGCGCTCACGACTCTAGCAGAAAATTTGCGACTGGACATGAGAACAACAAAGAATATTAGCATGGATGATGTGATCAACTGTTTTGTGATAGCCTTTGAAGTGCCAGATTTAAGTTGTAGCGATTATTTGGAGGTAGCGCTGCCTGCGTTGTGCCATGCTGCGGAATGCTTGACGGTAAAAGGTAGGCAAAATTTTGTAAGGAAGAAACAAAATGTTAAAGCAATATCACAGAATACATAATAGTAGCTAAACGCTACAGAACGGACACTCTCCGCCTCCCGCCAAAATTAAACACTTACCTCACCCCGCGCGATCGTGATTAAAATGGGCCACATTTTTCTGCAAGGACGATACGCAACGAAGATTGACAACATTAATCAAATTGACTTAAAGTAATTTTATTATTTTGGATTTGTGATTATCGTTTTTCGTAGAAAATGGTTAGATATTGTGCTGTTTACGGATGTATTTCATCAGAAAAACGCGATTTTTTTTTACGCTAGTCACAAATGTGCCAACCATAAAGCGTTAACACACACATTTGCAGTCTCTACAGTGTGACTGTCAAAACGATAATTTTGTATGGAGTGTCCGGGGTGTGGCAATATCAAACTTATGTGCATTACTTTAAGATGTATGTATTAACGAAATGTGCCGAAAGCAAATAATTTTGACGGCCAGTGCAGTACTCCAAAATAAATTAAACCTTATTTGGATGCATTAAAGTAGAATTTACACTGGATATTTTTTTTTGCTGATTGTGAGTAAATTGTTATGAATGATCGAAGAGTTCACATAAATATTTAAATAACTTACACTATTGTCAATTTTTCTTCTAGCATACAATTAAAGTTATTTCAAACATTTACAGGACAAGCGAAACTAGCCCGAGTGTGGGCTACAGAATGCAAGGAGAGTATAAGGCATGTTCTAGAAACATTACAACAGCTCATCACGTTAAGGATCATATCGACGAACTATACGCGGACTTTCGAGGTGCAAGACGATGATTGTTTGATTATGGCTACTAAGTTAATGAAGGTATGTGTGTGTTTATTGTTTCTTGAAGTGTTTTTAGTGGTATTAAAGTTGTAGATGGAAAAAATAAAGAAAGAATAGAATATATTTGATTGTTGTCGCAAGTAAGCAATAAAACAGTGAGAGATAGGAATTTGAATTTTGCATGTCAAAATTACAATTTCAAAAATTGCTTATTTAAAAATTGTCTATTATACAAAATATTATTAATTATTGATATAATATGTACAAATCATACAAGATCAATGTGTATTTTACCAAATTGGTATATAAAACTCATTTTCAGATAGTATACTATGCAAATATGTTAGCTGGCGTAATGGAACCAAATACATTGAGAGAAGAGCCCATAGTGATTGCCAATCAATTAGACCCCCTGGGCGATGCATTAGACCATTTGTATCCACTATCTTCTATGAAAAACTCGAAGCAAGCTCAACCAGAGGATCCTTTAGGTAAAATAATTTAAAATCCAGTAAATAGAGTAGCCAAATCTTAAATTAAATAACATTTTTAATCCAGTAATTTTTAGTCCAGTAATTTTTTACATATAAGTAAAATAAGTGATATCTTTTTTCTATGGAAAATATGCCAAACTTGTTGTTTTTACTGATTTATACTTAGTAATAAAAATAAAGTGATACTTGCACACAATCGCTAATTTTAGTTTTTTCTTCCAGCTCTTGAATTAGATGTAAATGTGTTAGACGCTAGGAAGCCATATTTGCCATTTGAAGAGTTCTACAATGAACCACTTAGTGATACTATACAAATGGATATAGATTTTGCCAACTACAAAACTGAAATATCATTTGGTAAGTCTAATCTTTTCTATGTTGTAATATAATTTTTTATGTATTATATGATGAATTTCAGGATTTTTAAAGTTAAACCTATATGGTGGTGAAAAAGGGTTTCAAAGTTTTTTATAGTTGAAAGTACGGGTAGAAAGCTACTTAAAGATGAAATTTTTATTTCAAATTCATTATTTGAGATTAAGCGGAGCGGCACGTGCCGCTGCTTACATAATCTCTAGAACTTAAACTGCCTACTATAGTTCGAGTTAGCGAGAGCCGAAGTTTCCCCTAGCGCTGCTACCATCTGTATACCAGAAAAAAGTGTGACTTGAAAATTATCCTTATTTTCCTCGTAATAGGGCGCAAATTCTCGTTCCTCCGGTACCCGTTCGTCTTCACTGCCGCTACTAAGTCCCTCGGGCTGTACTACGAGAACCGCATCCGCATGTACTCTGAGCGGCGCATGTCGCCGCTTAGATATCTCTAGATCTCGAACTACCTACTATAGCTCGAGTTTAGCGAGAAAATTTTCCAATAGCGCAGCTAACATCTGCATCTGTATACCAGAAAAAGTGTGAAGTGAAAATGATCTTTATCTCCATTGCAATAGGGCGCAAATTCTCGTTCCTCCGGTACCCGTTCGTCCTCACCGCGGCCACTAAGTCCCTCGGGCTGTACTACGAGAACCGCATCCGCATGTACTCTAAGCGGCGCGATCGCTAACTACTGCTAAAATTAATATACCATCAACAAAACTGTCACGTGAAAATGATCTTTATCTCTCTCGCAATAGGGCGCAAATTCTCGTTCCTCCGGTACCCGTTCGTCCTCACCGCGGCCACTAAGTCCCTCGGGCTGTACTACGAGAACCGCATCCGCATGTACTCGGAGCGGCGCGTGTCGCTGCTGCACGCGGTGGTGGGCGCGGCGCCGCCGATGCCCTTCCTGCGGCTCAAGGTGCGCCGCGATCGGATCATAGATGACGCGCTTGTTGAGGTACGTGTAAACTTGGTTATAGGTTATTTGTGTGTTCTGTGTTTATTTTTTCATTTGTATTGTTGTTAAATGTATTGACGTACTATAAACAAGAATTACTATTAAAACAAAGAATCCGTCTGCTTTTTTATGTAGTTTATATCATTTAACTACAATTCTGATGATTTTATTGTTTGACATGTAAAGCGTGCCAACGACATATACATACACTCAAAAAATATAATCCTCTTTTTTCAGTCGGGTAAAACTAGACTCCCAATCGCCTATTTAAAAGGTCACCAAAAACTGTCTGAGCGGCCACAGCGTTGTGTAAAACATTCATTGAAATTAGTACCTTTTTATGTAGCAGTAATATTCAAAGTCTGTTGTATCAAACATTCTGCTAGATGTAACAGATTTTATTTGTAAAAAACATTCATAATGTTACAGTTGGAAATGATAGCAATGGAACGAGCACTAGATCTGAAAAAGCAACTGATGGTGGAATTCGAGGGGGAACAAGGTGTGGACGAAGGGGGGGTTAGCAAGGAGTTCTTTCAGCTCATCGTTGAGGAGATATTCAACCCGGATTACGGCATGTTCACACAGCAATCTGAGTCCCATACTGTTTGGTGAGTGATGTTTTGTTACAATTTAACTGAAACATGTTTATTTTTATTTTGTTTCAATTGTCAAAAACATACGTAAATATCATTATTTCTACTAGGGCTACTGTTAAATTTTTTGAAATTTATCACAGGAAATGGTCTAAGCATAGCTTTTTATCAATACCTATTGAATAAATTACCAATTTGGTAATCAGCGTCTTTAAAAACATACAAAGTAGTAAAATTAACGATTGCGATTATAACTGAAATAATTTATTTCGTTTACAGGTTTAACCCCACGTCGTTCGAAACAGAAGCGCAGTTCACTCTAATAGGAATTGTGCTTGGCCTTGCAATATACAATAATATAATATTAGCTGTTAATTTCCCAATGGTCGTGTATAGAAAGTTGATGGGCAAGAAGGGATCGTTTGAAGATTTAGCTGATTGGAATCCTGTAAGAAATAGTATAAGCTAGACATATCTGTGTGTATTTATTTGTGTATTTAATACTTTGATAGATTTTTTAAATGTTGTTCCATAATGAGGTGTAGTTTTCTATTAAAGAAAATAAATCGATTTTGTTTTGATTTTATACATATTAGAGCTTATCAAGAAAATTACCTAGCGAATTAGCAGACAGGACTCTTTATTGTAAAAAAATTTTGCTAATATTTCACAAAACCCACTCAAGAATGCAGCATTTAAAATATTGTTTATTTTTTCAGACGCTTTATAATGGACTCAAAGATATGTTAGAATACACGGGTGATGATTTAGAAGAAGCGTATTATCAAACATTTAGAATATGTTATAGAGACGTGTTTGGTAATAATATATTTCATGATCTCAAAGAGGATGGAGATAGTATATTTGTAACGCAGGATAATAAACAGGTAAATATAATCTGAATAAATTTTTAACTTATGAATTTAATAGCATGTCCTTCCGTCATTACTAGCCGTTTATCACTGATGCTTTCAAGATATTTAAAAAATTGATAAAGAAATTTCATGTTTCTCGGGAATAAATGCCCTTATTTATCTACAGTTGAAAGAGTTTTCATAATCAGTTAAGTAGTGATCAGTAGTTATAGGTTTTTAGGCAGTAAAGTATCTTTTGAGTTTATTCATATTACAATAATTTACAAACCCGAAAATAAATCGGAAAATTTAAAATTAAAAAAAAGACGGGTTGCACTCCGGGAGTGCCGGCAGAAGTGAAAACTTGATTATTAACGTTCAGCATGTTTGATATTTTGGAATGGTATCCGTCTTATGCATGGAATATAAGGGCTAAAAAAAAAAAAAAAAAAAATCCGTCTTACGCTTTTTCGATCAGGCCACGTGTCCTGACGCGAGTTTAAGATTTTATACCCAACGCCGCTAAAGAAGTTTTCACTTCAAAAAAATTAAAATCAAAATTAAAATCAAATTTTAATTTTAAATTTTTTAAAATTTAAAATTTTAATCGGAAATTCAAGTTCAAGTTCATCGAAAAGTCAAGAGAATATACATAAACGTAAATAAATTTCCAGGAATTCGTAGACCTATACGCGGATTTCCTCTTAAACAAGTCAGTGGAAAGCCAGTTCAAGGCGTTCAGGCGCGGCTTCATTATGGTGACCGACGAGAGCCAGCTCTCGACGCTCTTCAGGCCTGAAGAGGTGGAGACGCTCGTGTGTGGCAGTAAGGTATGTACATATACTTAAATGCTACTTTGTATTTATCCTTTTTTATCATAACCTAAAAAAGAGCGTTTGTGCCGAGCACACGTGTCAGAAGTGAAACCTCTTTTGCAGTATTTAAAGATACCAAAATCGTCGCCTTACTCCATGACGTGACGATATTGCCAGGATGTGACCTTGAAATTTTACTCTCAACGCGCCTAAAGAAGTTTCACTTCAAAAGGTCCAGTTTTTTTAGATTAGTACGGTCAAACATACAAACACTTCAGCTTTACTGGATTTTGCGGTCTATTCTCATTTGATTGTAACATTACAGAATTTCGACTTCAACGAACTGGAGAAATCAACAGAATACGACGGCGGTTACACGCCCGAGTCGCAAATTATCAAAGACTTTTGGAGCATTGTCCACAGTTTATCGCTAGAGGACAAGAGAAAGCTCCTCCAGTTCACCACAGGCTCCGACCGAGTTCCCGTGGGAGGGCTCAGTCATCTCAAACTGGTTATAGCCAGAAACGGGCCAGACTGCGACAGACTACCAACAGCTCACACCTGCTTCAACGTACTTCTCCTACCGGAATACGAGAACAAAGACAAACTACAAGACAGACTGATGAAAGCAATTAGCTACTCCAAAGGCTTCGGAATGCTTTAACACCCACACACTATAGCCCAACGCAACGTTTGTAATGATTAATTAATGTTTGTTTATTTATAAATGGCGTTTTATTGAAACAAATTATGGAATAAACATGTTTATTAAATTTTAATACGAAGTTGTAGCAAAAATATTTCATAGGAACTTTTCACCATTTTAAAAACCTTATTTGTATAATTTTGTAAAACGACGAGAAAACGACGAGCACAACAAAATTATGATATTAAAAACTTAATAGAATAAGTACTAATCAATTGGACTATTTAAAACAATTTGCAATAAGCTTGGGAATTTTGTAAAATAATAATTATTGTTGTTAATATTCTATAAAGCATTTTTTTATATTTCCATTATGATTTATTTTTAGAATTAATCGCTAAAATGAAAGCGTATTATGAAAAATACGCACTTTTTAAATTAAAAGACCCTCAGCTTGCATATCGAGATAAATAAACAATTCAACATTTTTTATGCTATTCTAAGTTTAAACATTCGTAAAAACGCGCTGAAAAAGTTGTCTATATCTATTGACATAGATAACTGTCAAAATTAAGAAATGGAACAACGATACACGCACGTTACAGTCTCGATAAAAGAAAAAAAAGTCTAAACAGAAATCTTATGCACGATGTTCTTGAGTCGCAAGTCGTGTACAACTAGAGGGAAAGGTTGGCGACACGGTGGTGACGCAGGGCGTACTACAGTGGCGAGATCTGCGTCTGCGGATGCACGACGTGGTTGAGAGTGTCTGGAAATAAGAGAATTTATAATCGTTGTACACATTCTTTAAATTAGGAATATGAATGGTTCGCAAGACAGATTTTAAGTATGTAATTATTAGTACAAGAGATACCAGAATTGTGGACACTTAAGCTTTTGAGAGATTTTAATTTTTACCTACAGGTCCAAGGTAAGACAAAAAGTTTAATATTCGCTTTGCATCAAAATGTTGAATTTCTTCACTAACTTTAGAGGTAGTATATTACACTAATAAAAAAAATTAACAACATTCCTCTAACAATGACAACTTATGAATATTGAAACACACACATACATATTTTATTCTACATTAAACATACCCATTACAGTAGAACCTCGATAACTTAAACCTCGGTAACATAAAAACCTCTGTAACTTCAAAAAATAATATGTTCCCTTCCCATCAGAGCCCAAAACCTCTTTAAGAGCGCATATTCAATTTAACGCAAGTCAAAATCTCCGCGATCTATTACGATAGATCGCGGCTTGCGCTATCCTTTTACTATGAACAGCATAGGTCCACAGGAGAGCGCCGAGCAACATGTCCTCTCTCTGGAAAGGCTCGCTGCCGACTGATTTTAATCGGGTCGCGCGCAGTGTTTTATAGAATTTAAAAAAAATACTAGAGGTACCTTAGTTGATTTTTTAAATTTTATCTTATAAGTAAGACATTCTTTTATTGCAATATGTATAAATTATATTCAATAAAGTCAAATATCTTGGTGAAAATAATCATTTTGTCGACTATAATTTCTAAAAAAATTCACATTGTTCGGATTTTAATTTCGTAAGTTAGGAGTCCAAAATAAAAAAATCTTTTAACTAACTATTTTAATAAGGATTTTTGCAGTTAGTTAAAAATAATTGTGTGTTAGATCTGTCAGCAATTTCAGATATTTTTAGCTTCGAAATTGACACTAAAAGTGAAATCAAGTAATCATCGGCTCAGTTATCTTGATGGTATTCACAAATACTGTATTAATTGAAAAAAACTCTTAACTAACTACATAGACAATAAAATTTCCTAAAATTATAAGTAATTCATATGTTTGTAAGATAAGTGGTTGATGGACAATCTGGTTTGAAAAATCACATATTTGAGCCAAACAGCGCACGGACCGCGTACACGGCCTTAACTTAAAATACGCAACCTCTATAACTTAAATAAATAATCTCTGTATTGGCCCTCAGTAACTTAAAGAAATGTTTCCACAACCTCTATAATATAAAATTGTTTGTCAATGAGTCATTTTGAAAGAGTGTCAAAACAAAAGGTTTCGGTATTTATTGCTTGCACGTGTTTAATATGTATTGTTAACGTAAACAATACATTACCTATTGTTTGCTTTATCGAAATTCTTCAAAGCTTTGCGGCGGTTAGCTTTATGACAACGACTTACTTGCATCATAAGTTTTTGATTGTTGTCCTGGAAACATCGCTTTACTTACTGTGTGATAAAACTGGCTTAAAATGAGTCCAAAAATAAAACTAACAACCCTCACCTATGCTGAATGCTGATAAATTAAAAGCTATAGAAGCAGTGAAAAATGGATAGACCCTTGATAACTTAAAACCTCTATAACTTAAAATATTTTGTGTTTCCCTTGGATTTTAACTTATCGAGGTTCTACTGTATTTAGAATTTTAGCGCGACCCAATATACCAATTCAGTATGAGCAAAGCTAGAGGCTATAGTTTAAAACATAATATTACCTGTGCTTTGCGTCACACGTGCACGCAGTCGCGGTATACGTAGCGGCAGCCGCGTGCCTGCGCACGTGCCGCGAGCACACGTGCTCCTCTTCGCTGTAAGGTGACGCGCGCGGGTCGACTGCGACGTTGCCGCGCCGCATCGAGCGCGATAACGACGCGTATGTAGGTGCAGCCACGCGTTCCACCTGTGTTGTTTGCAGATTTAGGATATCTGGCTGCTTACTGCAGTTTAGTGAAAATAATTTGGCAAAAATTGGTGCTTATTGTAGTACATAATTAATGTAACCATTCCAATAATGTGTATCAAATTTCAATTGTTCGTCTTTTATTATATGTATATTATTATGTTATTCTTTATTTGATGGATACGATTTAACCAAGGATTAAAAATCTGCCCTGAAATGTATACTTGCGTAAACGCTGATAAGAATTTATGAGTTTAAAGCTTGTTCGTGTAGAATTAACCAAAACTTCAATTATCCCCATTATAGATGTTACCTCGAAGCTAGTTTTGCGTCTCCTTCGTCTAGGTGTAACAGTGGCCGGTTCGTTTTTCTTCCTGCGCGCGGGCTGCTGCGGCGCGCTCTGCCCGAAGAGGCCGCGCTGCTCCGCGACGCGTATCATATACTTAGCGTCGAGCCGCGTGATCTCCTGCGCGACACCTAGTATTCACGTGACTTGTCCTGTACTCGGCACTTTATAGTAAACAGATTTGGACGTACGACTTAAATAAGGTTGGTCCCTAGATTTGACTGCCGGTGCAGAACTTTAGTGGAAAAACAATGTAACGCAAGATCTTTCGAAAAGTAAGATTGCTTCAACGACATATTATGCAACAAATCTTATAAAAGGTTAAACTTACCTTCCTTTGTATGAGACCAAGGTAGCATCCATCTCTATCTAAAATGTAGTTAATATCTAATCCGTTTCCTAAATTAGGCAGTGTTTGTACTTCAAATAAATCACAGCTTGGAACCTACAAAATCATTCATATTATGTCTGAGAAAATGGTAACAATCATAATGAATATGGTTTTTATTTCTTACATAAACATCTGGACTATCTTTATCAGGATCTCTAGGAACATTATCATTTTCAGGAACGTCCATTTCGGGAATAGGTCGAGCTCTATTGGTCGTTGGCCGGCACCCAACTACATTTGCGCTTTCTGCCCGCTTCTTCAATATCGTCTCTCTGCTGTCTGATGTGTTTCTAGCAGTGGCCGGTGGGGAGGACATCGGCCTTTTGGGAGACTGGTCATATGAAGTGGTGTCTGACGGTTCGACTTTGTCCAAATCCGATTGGGAAGTGCGATCTAATGTTGTACAGGAATCTGTGACCATCGTTTCAGCACCTTCCTTTGATTTTGGTGTCTGCAATTAGATTAAAATGTCGGTTATTATTTATTAACAATAGTCATAGAAAGCTCTTTGCAGTTCGTTAAAAACTTGCACCTACATGTGTATGATCTCTATGTTTCTTCCTGAGCAATGCGTGACGTTCCCTCGCAAGCCGGTTCGCTTCGGCCACGGCGCGGTTCACTTGCGCCTGATTCTCCGCTTCTAACGCTGAGTGGGTCTCGTAAAGAATTAACTGAATCTGAATAGTAAATACAGTTAGTTACTGGCCCTGAGCACACTACTTAACATCACATGTTTTTTTATTTAATAGAATGTTTCATGCTATTTGATTCATTTCATATATTTACCTGGGGTTTAGACATTAATGTTTTGAGTGTCTTCTTCTGTTCTTCTAGAATGGATTGTACACGTTGCTTTCCCTTCGAGTCTATTTCAGATTCTGTTAGAACCTGGAACATGAAAGTTCGTAGCGATAGAAAAACCTAAATTTAATTATTACATTAGTACCTATATTAATTGTTACATAAAATTGGCAATTAATATTTGCTGACCCGTTATTTTTTATTTATTTTGGACAAATAAGTAGACATATGTCACAGCTCCATTATACCTCAAGCATAGCCAGATCTCCTCCACGCCCACACACAAGATCAATCGGATCAGTGACAGCCGAGTACGAGTTAGGCGGCGTTGCCAGTGCAGCCACCACGCCGTCCAGCGCGCTGGCCACCGCCGCCGTCTCGCTGTGCACCGCGTCGCCGACCACGCACACGGGCGACTCAGAGTGCGGTGCTTCTGACGCGTCAATGCCGAGCTCACGGAGTGCGCACACGTAGCTTTCCACTCTGACAGTCGTGGGACAAGAAACATTTCCAATTTCTGATACAGAATACTGAGTTGTTATGGCATTTATACAATGTCGCTCATGCGCATGTGACCGCCCGTAATATTCTGAATATTCATGAAGAAATATCGAAAATAAACTTCAAAACTTTATTATATCTATAATATTTTTCATGTTATTCAATTTTTATTTTTTGTAGACTTGCTTTCTATTTTTTGACACATCTCCGAAGTTTATGGGTCGATTTGGATTCTGATTATTATTTTCAAAAGCTTTTGAGTTGTTTTAAGAGGTTAATTAACATTTTTACTAAAAATCATCGACTACGAAAAAATAAGACGGAATCGAAGTTATTTTTTCGGTAAAAAATTGTGTATTTATTTAAAAAAAACTAGTATAAGTCCATAAATTATCCCCATAGGACGACTTTAAAAACTTTGGATTAAGTTACAGTTTGGTTTAATAATGATGTGAATTTTTAGGTATTATGTAGTAGATTACAAATAATGATTAAAAAAGTCGTCCTATGGGGATAATTTATGGACTTATACTAGTTTTTTTTAAATAAATACACAATTTTTTACCGAAAAAATGACTTCGATTCCGTCTTTTTTTTCGTAGTCGATAATTTTTAGTAAAAATGTTAATTAACCTGTTAAAACAACTCATAAGCTTTTGGAAATAATAAACAGAATCCAAATCGACCCATAAACTTCGCAGATGTGTCAAAAAATAGAAAGCAAGTCTACAAAAAATTAAAAATTGAATAACATGAAAAATATTATAGATAGAACCCCCCTTTTGAAGTTTATTTTCGATATTTCTTCATGAATATTCAGAATATTACGGGCGGTCACATGCGGTCGCATGAGCGACATTGTATTGTTTTATAATAATACGGAGTCGTAATTCTATTACTTTCTTTAATATTATTTACGGGTTGATAAACTTACTAAGTCACTTATCTATTGAAATAAAGTGTTTTGCAATGTAATTGTTTGGCCAGAAATAAATGTACCTTCAGTAAAAATTCTACCTGCCAAAAATATAAAAAAAAAAACAATACGTTTTGCCATTGCAGTGTTTAAGAAATAAGAATGATGTATTTATATATTTATGAATGATAATACCTATCCATACATTTTCACGTCTATAAACTCACTTATCACCAGCGCCAAACACTACGAGCCTGCCCAGCTCGGGCGTGACAGGAGCGGCCGGCGTCTGCGCCTTCAGCACGGCGGCTAATTCCCGCAACTGCGCCGCCAAGTACGCGGAGCAGCGGGGCGAGGACGCGTGTGTTTGTGCCACTACGCCGCGTAACGAGTTAGCACGCAACGCACGGCACAGTGTGGACGCACCTTCGCAGAACTCTCTCTCCTAGAGATCAAGTATTAGATGATTTATAATAATTTTTATAGTAGGGGTTCATAAAGATTGCTTGCTTGTTTCCTAATCTTCTTATTTGGCCCACATATTGAAAATAGAAAACTCTTAAGAGTTTATTTTATGTTACACTTGAAAACCAATTTCTAAATTCGATGTGTTGGTTTAATCATACCTGTAATACTATTACTCCTTCTTTTACCAAGTCTAACTGGCCGATGCTTATGTTTTCGGGTGGGCGTAATGTTATAAATCTGGAATAGTTATCGAGTTATATAATATTTACATTTTTTATATTTTGTCTTACAAATTTACAAGGATCGTTTATCACCTAGGACATACTCGATCAAATCTGTACTCTCCTGCACACAATTGACGCGAATTACTATAGGAATATCCCAATGTTTGTAGCTTCTTGACAAGCAATGCGACTTTTCTGGAAATTCCAATAAAATGTTTTAATTAATTAAGTTCATTCCTTTAATACGACCATTTAACATATGTATTTGGTTTGTTTTTATCTTCTCCTTTGAATTGTTAGCGGCGATCAAAAGAAAATCGTGTAGAGTAAAGAAGTGTCTACTTTAGTAGTCTACGTTACTTACTTTGCTTTAAATGTGTTTACCCATCCGGTGACTGTATCCTTATTGACACATGCTGATATTTTCTCTTCTCGCAAATGTGGCGGGAGAAGATCCGATAGTCTGTCCAAGAAAAACAAAACTCAAGTATTGTATATATTGTTTCTACATCTCTGCTAATTTTGAACTTATATATATTGAGAGAAAATAATCACTTACGAAAAAGCTTTATTCTTTATCCGAATCCTAGCAATAGCAGCGGCAAAATGCACCCTTTCATCCCAGATCGCATTTTCCACGTCTATGAAAGGAGAACCAGCTTCTTTCAAGAGTTTTGTCGCCCGTTCTATCTCACCACGCGGACGTGCAACCCATCTTCGTCTGGCTAGTTCCATAAGGAAGAGCCATGCTGTATGCCTATGTTCTGCAAACTGGAATGGAGATTAGAATAGAAATATTTAAATTCCAAAATGTTTTGTCAGATGACCGTTGTTATATCAAACCAGATAATCGCCAAAAAAGTTGATGCTTAAAAGTAGCTTGGTATATTTCTATTTTCTCGTCGTTTTTTTTTGTAAAAATCATGGCTCTTGGATTGAAGAAAATACGAATGTAATCAAACAAATATGCAGGTTTGTAGTTAGGGACATATGCCACATAAGCTATGAAAATAAAAACGTGAAAATCTAAACAGTTTTCGTGACATTAATAATTACAGACGCTCCACTTCCAACTAAATGGGGCGCGTTATTCAATCAATCTTGAACTAGCGTTCTAACACGAATCTTCGCGATACTATTAATCGAGCCCACTTATCTGATCCGTAAAGCACCAACATCGATACTTTTTCGACGTAAATAAACGGCCATAAATACAAAACTCATTTTCGTGAGCGTCCTCAACGTTTGAAAAAGTAATAGTTGGAGTCACGACATCGATATAATGCGAGTTAGATGAGGTATACTTTTTTAACATCTTGTCGAACCTGCCCTAACGGAAAGTTATTACAGTAACGATATTGATGGCAACCTTGGTACCTGGCATTCAATAATGCAGGCAAGGTCAAGAGTATAAAAAAATATGATTTTATTGTCTTAGTACCTAGGTACTTATCTGTCTTGAATTTTTTAGACACGAAGCTCTCAGCAAAGGGCTAGAAAAAAATAAGAGATTCCTGGTAAAATATCTATATTCCTTTTTGGTGTCCTTTTAATAAAAGTCCCATGAGTACATCTAGATACTCGTTCAAATTTAACTCTCTTGCATTGCTAGTTCAAATATAAAAACCTGATTCCTAAGTAGATATAAGATAGGTAGCTATTATACAAGCATTACAATAAAGTACAATTTTGTGATCTATTGCTGACGTGCATGCAATTTGTAATTGCGATATAAAAGTACTTAATATACGGCATGCATACATGCATCACATATAACGACTAGGATTTTAAAAGAGAAATAAATAAAACAAAGCAATAAAAAACTGAAAATCAAAGCTCCAAGAAGATAAACTAAGTTATCGATCCTTGATAAGTGTTCAGAGTTTGAATTTTAAATCTGTCCGTTTACAAGTAAGTCAAATTCTAGCCGAAATAAGTCGGTTTCAACTTACATACTAGCATAGGTACAGGTGAAGCTAATAAAAGCTTGCTAAAAACAACTAATATAGAGTATTCTAATGATTTAAAATGGGCGAACGCAATGATCCAACTTTTTTTACTTACCTGAGGGTAGTCTCCAAAGAAATCCACATCGTCGATCGCTTGGTCTAGTATTGTTTTATCTGAGGAGAATATCTTTATTATTTATTGAACTTAACTAAATGATCAATTGCGAGTGTTAAATAATATTCCATTGGAATTTAAAAGAGCCGTTATTTTTCAAAGCATTCAAACACAAATAAAGGAATCCAATTAGCCGTATCATTAATGGCGTGATATAATTTCGTTAACATGTCTTCATTATAATAAAAGTTGTTCAGTTACGAATAAGCTTCTGTAAACTAGTTTTAAACGGGGCGTTTAGTAATTTACAACTATGGTAATCCACGCGCCAACTTTAATACCTTCGTGACACTCGGTTACTTTGGAATAGCTGATGGAATTTTCGAGTCACACATTTTCGGGCATTTTATAACCGTATTTGGATACATGAGATACATTTACGAGCCACGACTGTGTTTAGTGATTTACGATAGAAGAGCAGTCACGGAAAGCGATAAAAATTTACACTTTTTATGGGCTCGAAAAAACACGAAAAATATTTGGAGCTTTCCAGAAAAATGTTAACGGATTTAATATAGAAGGTTTATTAGTAAGCTATCACTATTTTTCATCATTATTTATTACTATGATTTTTTATTAATAACTTAAGCTCATAAGTTATAGGAATTCATCAGATAAACAATACTTACATCGAAATACATCATAAATGAGTGAATAAACGCATCTCATTTCCTGTTCGTCTCCAAACTGCACTCCCAATGGAGGTTTAAATAAAATCCGCGCAGCTTTTAGAACCTAGATCAACCAATGTTAATAAATAATAGAGAACGGCATAATTTGAAATTCATAAAACATCATAATGAACATTGTAAATGCAATATTTTGTCCCTTTATTTCACCATTTTGGCATATTTAAGCCAATCATTTTTGTATAATTATTTTATTTTCGATGTCCATAGAAATGTCATATTATATCATCCCATCCCATTTTCGTTTAAAACACCAGGGTACGTTGCAGTTGTTAGTAATCTGGAGCCAAGTAGGTATCAACTATCATGACTTGTTATGTCTTGGACCACATTGAATTTATTGGCATTTAAAATCTGCACTTTTCTCTTTGCCGTCCCCTGGCTAGCAAACAGTTACCATGTTTAGAGCATTATTTTAATAACTGTATACCTGGCCTATATCCCACGCGGGGCCGGGAGCAGTCTTGATGGCAACTGGTGGAGGCGCGTTGGGATTCTTGGTGGCTATTACCAAGCTCCATGGCGCCCATTCTTCTGGTACTTCTTCAGTAGTTTTGCTTTTATCAGGATTTTCAAGTCTGTTAAAGGATAAATTTGATATACCAATTTTCAATCTACATCCGAATTCAACAACTGAGGGATACAAAGATAGCTATTGGAAGTCATAACTTACGACTTGAAGGCTTAAGTTATAATACCTAATGCAATTAGCTGCGTGCTAATTGCATTAGGTATTAATAATAAATAAAACAGCTTCTATTTAAAATTACGTATTTCTTGGGAAAAAGCTGCCGTACACCGTAGGTAGATATGTATTTGTGCTTTCATAATCTATTCACAAGAAGTGGGTACATAGGGTGTCTCAGAATGTTTTTCGTTTTTTAATATGAAATAAAAATAAGAACATTCAGTTAAACTAGTTTTATTTAGCATGAAATTAAAGGGCAATTCATGAATTTTATTTATGAAAAACGATCGTTTGCAAATGCGCCCCATTAGCTTGTTCGCACTCGTTTAGTCTGGAGTAAGAATTTTAAATCACTCGCTGGAGCATTGCTCTTGGATTAGCGTTGATTTCTTCAGTGATTCTTTGCTTCAAAGCATTCAAGTTGGGTGGCAATGGATTGTTAACTTTACTTTTTAGATAGCCCCACAGAAAAAAATCAGCAGTTGTTAATTCTGGGCTTCTTGGTGGCCAAGAGATGTCTCCTCCTGAATTTCATTATCCTGCAGATTTCGACTCGTTTAGCAGGATCATCGGGCTTCATTTCTTTAACAATAACAATTTAATAAGGGCGAAAATGCAAATCTTGGGAAATAATGCGATGCACCGTGGATTTGTTCAAATTTAAGGAAGTTGTGCGCAATCGTAGTGCCTGTCGCGGGTCGTCCATAACAGACTGGCGAACACGGTCGACGTTCATGCTCGTTCTCGATGTTCTTTTGCGCCCCGTTGATTTATCCGGCATTGTGTTCCCAGTCTCTTGAAACTTACGCACCCAATGCTTGATCAAATTAGCACTTGGCACATTTCGTAATGTTGTTATATTGAATTGTATCCTATATACGCCGAACAATAGTGTACGAATCGTTGTTTTTGTAAAACGCTCGCACGCAAAATGCTCGCTGCGATCCCATGTAATTACTGATCACTCCTAAACTACATAAACCCGCCAAGCGTTTGAGACCTCTCCCCTCCCCCCACTATCAGTGGTTGACGCATAACGGTCAGTTGAAAAACGAAAAACATTCTGAGACACCCTGTATTATGTTAAAATGTATGTTTTTATTTGCGTGTTTGCATCCTTACTTGAAATGATCTCCTGCTCGTTCATGAACAATCATTTTCTATCAATTGGTGTTCATAATTTTCCATTTTCAAAACATCAACTTAAATTTAAAATTAGTTTAAACATTTTTAACAAATACTCGAATAACTAGATTAAGTTTTTAGGTTTGTTATTTTGTAATCATAAAAGCACGAGTATTAAAACAATCGTACCTATATACAAGACAATTAATTTTTTTTGGGATGCAATAGTTTTATCAAGTCATGGTGTCAAAGTGATGTTATTTTATGTTTTTATTTATAATACGATATTCACTATGTCAGAAGGAGGTTGGATCTCTGTATTTGTGTCTGTATTCATGTATTCATACTTTGTTAAAATGTAAATATACAAGTATATTTGAATAATCTTTCTACGGCGCCATGATAGAGATTTTTATATGGTATAGGTACAGTTCAAAAGCTCTACTAGATATTATATTGTTCGTGTAACCTACGGAATAGAAAATAGAAAGTGAACGATGTATGTAGCGATTGCAATCATCGCCTGTTTTGTTTAACTCACGTTTAACTATATGGGTACTGTACATGCGAGTTGCATAAGGTTATATTTTAGGAACATGGTCGTATTATGCAATGTACACTGATAAAGGCACCCCAAACGATAGGCCTTTGAGATAACATTATGACCTATTTGTTACGTTTATTCTATGCATTTAAACAGTGCGGATAGGTAGGAACAATTTTTTCTGTAAGGTTCCCAAGCAATTTTAAATATACGTACGTACGTACATATTATCCATAAATAGGTAATATACGTATAAGAAATCTTAGCTTATGGGTCTAGTGGTGGCGAAAATCAACCGACTAGGAATCTAGTCTAATATAGAAATCCGAAATGAAGTGCCTATTGTATTAAATGTCGGTCATTTCTCCATTTTGGTTAAAAATGATGTTGCCTTGAGTCGATGTGGTCATCCTAAATTCTTGAAAATTAATTAAAAATCGAGTCATGAAAGTTTATGTAAAAGAGTCACTGTGAAAAACACGCATGAGGGTGGAAGATATATGAAGGTCACGGCCATCAATACAATTAGTGTAGAAGTCTCATCAAATAAGGCAAATGGAAATTAATGTGTTTAACACACATGATACCATAATTATGTTTGTAACGGAATATTTGTATATTGCTTAATCATTTGCTCGCGAAATCATGAAAGAACGTATAATATGGTAAAATTCGGAGAAAAAATGAAAAGTTAACAACAGCCAGGCTAAAAATACTGCTACACCTACAATTCCTTAGAAAACTGATTGTGATTAATTGTGTCTGATGATTATCTATATTCTATACTAGCTGTGTCGCGCGGTTTCACCCGCATTACTCCGCTCCTGTTGGTCTTAGCATGATGATATAGCCTATATTACTCGTGCATAATATAGCTTTCGAATGGTGAAAGAATTTTTAAAATCGGTCCAGTAGTTTATGAGCCTATTCATTACAATCAAACAAATAAAGTTTTCCTCTTTATAATATTAGTGTAGATCAATAAAAAAATGGTGTGTGTGTAAAAATTAGTAAGTAACCTAGTTACCTACATATAACAAAATAGTAATTTTACAATTTTTGAGTGTCGGTATTAGTTAGGTATTAGTGACTTTTATATAGTTAACCAGAATTTTCATATCAAATGCCATTACAAAGTAGTTAATTGGAAACTCATCTATATTACAATTTTTCCAAAAGTGCGAACATCTATGTATAATACTTACTCCTCATCGTCCAATGTCTTTTGCATTGCTACAAGGTTGAAGTACTGTGTCAGTCTCCATTCCTTATCACTGGGCAGCACCAGCCTCTCGGCCTCACTGGTATCCCCTTCCAATCTCGCAGCATCTTCCTGCATAAGCAACTCCGCAAGAAGCTTTGGATATACACTAAATAGATTGCCTTCTCCATACTCACTAAGGGCAACCCACAGAGCATTGGAATCGTATTTTTCAGACATTTTATCATTTCAAATATGAATCAAATTTTGTCTATAATATGTATTAAATATTGTGTTTATGTCGCATATAACATAGCTATATTATTTATTTAAGGGAACGAAATAGTTCTAAGACTTGAATTCAGAGTGCTTTTCAAGGGGTGGTTATATGTTGGAAGGCCAACCGTTTACTGAGGCAGAATAAACGTTTCGCATGCTAACATCAACCTGTTGCTTGTTCTTCGTATGCTATCGTTAATTTTTATTAACCTCCCTGATACATTATTCAGTATTTTTAGTTATGGATCGGATTTTTCATACACACGTAAAAGTAAAAAAAATGTGTTTGAGATTGCATAATTTCTATAAGAAAATATTAGGTATTTACAGGTATTTAGTTTTTAATACCAGTGCCAAACAGTTGAATCTTTTTGATTCAACTCCTTGTTCAACTCTTTAAATTAAGCTTTAAATCAACTTTAAATTCAACTTTTTTCTTTGTTTTTACTGTTCTGTGGTCTGTACCTACATTGACATAATGAATTTCATAAATAATGTGACAACGACTAGCTCCTTCAAAATCGTTGTTCAAAATGATTAAACTATCAAACTTTCTTAAATGATCTAAAAAGCAACAGA
The DNA here is from genome assembly GCA_029959065.1 of Colias behrii. Classification (NCBI taxonomy): domain Eukaryota; kingdom Metazoa; phylum Arthropoda; class Insecta; order Lepidoptera; family Pieridae; genus Colias; species Colias behrii. Next base: position 4,378,022 of record JARWMC010000005.1, on the reverse strand, counting down.
CATGTAACGATCCATATCACCATCACCTTACTAATGCAGTACCTAATCACAAAAAAATGGAGCCCACCATAACAGAAGATGAAAGCTTTGCAGAGCGCCGAAAGCTATTCAAAGATATTTGGTACACTGCTATGAATCTGGATAAGGAAGGTGCTGAAACTTCTGGCAAACCCAAAGTTATAAAGTATGTTGTCCATAATACCTATACTACATACATTCTTCAAAACTAATGCATTTGTAATTTACCTATTTGTTTTTATCTCCCCATTCTCTACACACTACGTAAATTTTTCAATTTAAGTAAAAAAATTATATCGAAAGAAACTTGATTTATCACAAATAATTCCAGAACAGCAAGACTACCCGAAGTTAACCAATGTATGGTGGGCAAGAAAAAAAAGCATCGACTAAAGAATCTAAGAACTGTTTGCAATAAGTTGTTAGATTTTTGCGATCAACAGGACGCGGACGACTTGTATTATCAGCAGGCATGTGAATTTGTTTTAATATTATAGAGAATGCATGTTTTTTTTGTTGTTTTTTTATCATAGTTAACTAGGTAGTACTAAAACAAATATTTTAGATGGCGGAAGCTGGTAAAAATGTAATTAAGGGGAAGAGAAAACGTAAACTTTTAAGATCCAGAAATATGTTTGTACGTGCACAGATCATGGCAACGGCGTTTGAAAAAATTTATGATTTAAACGCAAAAATATCAAGAAACCTTTCCCCTATCATGTTTAGCCAGACATCATTGAATGTGACGTCAGCATCTCGAAATAATTATAATAGAAACGGGACGAAAAAAAGTTCTAGGATTGTAAAGAAAGAAGTTAGCAAAAATAATAGATCATCTGATCTCATATTATATGGAGGTAGATATGGCGAATTTCTTTTTTTTTTTTTACGAAAAACCAGTAGGTTATTCAGAACTTCATAAATTAATAAAATATATTATGAGGTGGTCATCACAAGGCAATAATGGTGGTCATGCAGCTTCGTTATAATGAGAGTAAAAATCACTTTTTGTAGAGCAAAATTGGTGGCAGCTGTTAAAGTCGATGGAAATTCGTAGAAACGCTAATGTTTTATCAACATCAACAGTTTTATGAAAAAAAAAAAACATTATTATTATAAATTAATAAAAAAAAATCAGTTTGTGTAAATTGTTCGAAGTGGAAGTGCCAATTTACACAAACTGTTTTTTTTTTAATAATTTGAAAATATGTACATAATACTTATAGACAACATTGGCATGCATTATATACTTAATGATCTAAGATTATCTACAGTAAATCAATGCGTTATTTATTTATAAAGTAGTTATAGTTTAAAAAATAAATTGTTTTCAGGTAAATTGCAGTACAACGTTATTCGTAAAGTACAATCTAAAAAGTTACTCCCCATGCCTAAAATAAACATTTTTTAATAACTAGTGTGTATTTTTATTTATAAATGCATTCCCATATTATATTGTACCTATGTAAGCAGGTATTATTTTTTCGCCGGTGCAGTAGAAGCAAATCACAGAAAATTAAAAACAAATAGAAGTGCTATAATGTCATAATTACTATGAAAACCAGTGTCGCCAAACCCACACATTTAAACCGATAGTTATACAGTACACTACAAGTAATCTATGCCTTTGATTGTACAGCTTAATTTGAGTAAAAACTGACTTAGGTTATAAATTCAGCATTTCAATATGTACCCTAACGCACCATGTAATAGTAGGGGAGCCCAGGATGCTAAATGTGGATTTACTCGAGCGTCACGGGAACCTATTAGAATTGGTAGATTAGACCATAGCGAGAAAAAAAGGTCCTATAATGTTTTCACTTTTAGCGGTGGGGAAGGGTTTTTTGATTTTTTTTAATTTAAAAAAGAAAATAATTGGCTTGGAAATACTCAAGCGCGTTAGATATTGATATTTTGCATGCTCCAGGACGTCACTGAAAAAAAGTATACGTTAATCTGACGATTTAAGTGGCGATTTAATCGCTATGAAGAAAGGGTAAAAAATTAAAGTAATATTATTCGAGCGCGTCAGATTAATATATGGGGGGGGTTAATTACAATATAAGAAGTCCCCATTTCGCTAATCTGACGATTCGAGCTCAACCTTAGGGAATTATGGATTATTCAAATTTTCCAGCGGGGCCCCTGAGCGCACCCACCAACCATAACTGCTCATATTGACTAGAGGTACTAATGAATAGCTAAGGTACCGTCCCTTATAGTAATCTGACGCGCTCGAGTAAATCCCAAAATCCCCTCTTGGGCTCCCCTACTATAACGGTTTATTTTAGTATAACATCCCTAGGTATATTAGCTGCACAGAACAGTAAAAACATATAGAAGTGCGATAATGTCATAATTAGTATGAAAACCAGTGTCGCCAAACCCACACATTTAAACCGATAGTTATACAGTACACTACAAGTAAACTATGCCTTTGATTGGACAGCTTAATTTGAGTAAAAACTGACTTAGGTTATAAATTCAGCATTTCAATATGTACCCTAACGCACCATGTTACGGTTTATTTTAGTATAACATCCCTAGGTATATTAGCTGTTTTGTTTCTCATTGCACAGAAATTCCAAATTCGAAAACATTCAGCTACTCCACAACAGAGGGCGTTAGTTTTCGATAAATATAACTTTGAACCTCAACACATAGAGATAAGGTTGAAATTTGTGTCACTCAACATTAATGACATTAACTTGATATTTATCTGATGCTATGCCCTGAGGGATGTCAGCCTTGTTATCGATAATTCACAAATAAATATTTTTTGTGTATTTTTTTTTTCTTTCTTTTATATGAGTATAGTATAATGTGTCACATTTTGGAGTATGTTTATTACTACTAAGTACGTCTTTTTATATTATTATTATTAAATAAAAAACGGAATAGAATAGTATTAATCTATATTTACAAAATACAAACAGAAAATATGCATTATTTTAAATCTTGGAACTGCCGTAGGTTTGCTGTATCGGTGGCCTTTGTTAGACCGCTTAGTGCTGTTCGGCATCCAGTTAACTCGTCACGTTGCATTTATCCATTTCTCTTTTAAATTAGCCTCTTTGGGAAATCTATAAATAAATTGGACAAATGAAAGCTAAGGAAAAATAAAATAAAATTTAATATTTATAATGTTTGTCTTTTCTAAAGTATCGATACTGTCGATATGCGCCACAAGCATCACTAAAGCGACATTCGTTTGTTTATTGCAATAATATTCCAGAAAGTCTTGTTTGCTGTTCAATCTATAATAGTACTAATTTCTTACGGATTAAGGTTCATTTTGACTAGATATTTGTATACAATTTTGACAAATTACGACAAGCGAAGTTATAACATAAAATATAATTAAAATAAATAAAAATAAGACTTACCGATGGTATGAAATGCCTCCATTGCTGATATTATTTCGTCTGCTATCATTTTTGCACTCTAATACCGAACAACACGTCTTAATTAATGAATAAATATGGAAAAAAGGTTTGACAGCTGACAACCGACTCGAATATTTTTCTGCGCACAACTGAGAGCAAGTTAGGTGATCTTACCTTACCAGTGACACGTGGGCCACGCCCACATCACACTTCTATCTACTTTACTGTTCTGTGATTAGCTGTTTTGTTTCTCATTGCACAGAAATTCCAAATTCGAAAACATCCAGCTACTCCACAACAGAGGGCGTTAGTTTTCGATAGATATAACTTTGAACCTCAACACATAGAGATAAGGTTGAAATTTGTGTCACTCAACATTAATGACATTAACTTGATATTTATCTGATGCTATGCCCTGAGGGATGTCAGCCTTGTTATCGATAATTCACAAATAAATATTTTTTGTGTATTTTTTTTTCTTTCTATTATATGAGTATAGTATAATGTGTCACATTTTGGAGTATGTTTATTACTACTAAGTACGTCTTTTTTATATTATTATTATTAAATAAAAAACGGAATAGAATAGTATTAATCTATATTTACAAAATACAAACAGAAAATATGCATTATTTTAAATCTTGGAACTGCCGTAGGTTTGCTGTATCGGTGGCCTTTGTTAGACCGCTTAGTGCTGTTCGGCATCCAGTTAACTCGTCACGTTGCATTTATCCATTTCTCTTTTAAATTAGCCTCTTTGGGAAATCTATAAATAAATTGGACAAATGAAAGCTAAGGAAAAATAAAATAAAATTTAATATTTATAATGTTTGTCTTTTCTAAAGTATCGATACTGTCGATATGCGCCACAAGCATCACTAAAGCGACATTCGTTTGTTTATTGCAATAATATTCCAGAAAGTCTTGTTTGCTGTTCAATCTATAATAGTACTAATTTCTTACGGATTAAGGTTCATTTTGACTAGATATTTGTATACAATTTTGACAAATTACAATCGAAGTTATAACAAAATATTATATGTAAAATAAATAAAAATAAGACTTACCGATGGTATGAAATGCCGCCATTGCTGATATTATTTCGTCTGCTATCATTTTTGCACTCTAATACCGAACAACACGTCCTAATTAATGAATAAATATGGAAAAAAGGTTTGACAGCTGACAACCGACTCGAATATTTTTCTGCGCACAACTGAGAGCAAGTTAGGTGATCTTACCTTACAAGTGATACGTGGGCCACGCCCACATCGCACTTCTATCCACTTTACTGTTCTGTGAAGCAAATTATAGCGGTTTTGAATTACTAGCGGATAAGTGCTCGCGGGAAAAAACCATAGTCCGGCCTTAGCCTAATTATTTTTTGATAATATTATGCTCCTATGTATCAAGCGATTTTCGATCACAAGCATAGTATAATTTTATGATTCATCTCTAATATCAAGAAATGATATAAATTATACTTATATGAAAATATGTGAGAAATTATATTGTAGTTAGATTTTTTGTTATCTGTTACATTTATTAATAATAATTCTGAAAACAGACATCTGTGATTTGGAATGAATTTGACAGCTACACTGTACACTTGACATTTATCTGAAGCAGTTAGCAGAACGAAATTGTTGTATTTGTTTTTTATCATGTCCTGAAAATTAAAATAAATAAAACATAATCAAAAAGTTATATTTGGTAAGGTACTTGTACAAAGAAATAAATCGAGTGCAATGGAAGCAGTTTCTTTGTTCACTATCGTGTAGTGTTAGTGCCGAAACAACAAATAAATTAGAACGTTCAATATAAACTTTTCTCACGCCAATGAAGCAGAATTATACATCTTACATATACAAAGAAAATTAATTTGAAATGTCTGAGTACGATCTTCAGTTTCAAGAGGATTTAGAAAAGGCTCAGGCTTTAAGTTTAGAAAGTCTGGCATTGGAACAGTTTCGAAGGCAGAAGCAGTTAGCTACTTCAGGTAACTGACGTAATTTTGTTTACTATTTAAGATAAGATGATACGAGGAAGACCTTCGTTAAGAATTTTTTTATGATCTAGAAAGATTAACTTTTATTTTTCTCTTTTAATAATTTTATTTGTTCCAATTTTCTGAACATCTAGTTCATTAAGTTCAAATCTTGTTATTGTCTTAGACAAAGTGTTGACATTGTATAAAATCGTAATGAATAATGATTTAATGGGATTGGGAATTTAAGAATTATTAATTAAGAAAGAGAGAAGAAGAAGAATAATGATAAATTATTTGAAAAAATATTTCTTTACATCACTTTGTAAGCTGATAGATAGATAGAGTGATGGACCTTTTTCTTTTGTTGTGTATTTTAGTCGTGATAAATAAATTAAAAGTTAAACAGTTCAACTCAGTCTGCTTTTATAATAAAAACAAGAATGAAGGAAGTTCTCCATTTATGGTGATTGTACTATTTATTTTGAAACATTACTACCTATTTACTGTTCATGATGGATGTCTAAAATATTTAATTAAGTGAAGTTTGTTGAAAAAGATGTTGCTTGGCAGATTGTCATGCTCATGATTATTCAAACAACTTATTGTTGTGCCAAGTACAGTGAATAGAAATATTAGTGTAACCAGCAACAATTGGCTGTGTTACTTGCCAAAAGAAGAAAGTTAAGAAGTTTAGATAATATGTTATGTGTTGTGCACATAAAACTATTTTTGTCCAACAATATTTATCAATCTCATTTATTTATTCAACAAGACTTTCCTTAGGAACATGTTTAATTTAATTTTTACTTTAATTGTCAAAATACAGAAATAATTATTTAACACTGGTTCCAAAAACAGTTTTTACATAGAATAGCGAGCAAGAAACTGTAGTTGCATTTTGCCCAAATAAATAATGTTTATCAGTAAACAAATATGTGCAGGCGTGCAGGCCTACAGGTCTTTGGTTCATTTGGATATAGGAAACATTTTTTCTATATAGAAAATTCTGATGTCACAGTTTGTTACCAAATTCTTTAAAAGAATTGTATGTACATGTTCAGTTATACAATTAGGTATACATTAGGAAAAGTACATAAATTTAATTTCACACAAAGGAATATCTCTGATGATCTCAACGTTTGTTATATTTTAATAAGTCTTGTTGAAATAAAGTCGATTGAGCATATTACAATAATTGATAACAAGGCTATCAATTTGAAAGGAAGTAAGGGGCGTTGACCAGTTTACCGCATATTATATGAATCTGTATTTGGGTTAAACATTGTCTTTATACACAAATAAAATTATCCAGATTATTGTTCTATTTATAGAATTTTCTATATAGAATATTTGGATATATCTTTTTAATAATTTATTGAGTATTTGACAAAATCTTAACGAATTTAACCTAAATTCGAAACAACAATAGCACAATATAGTAAATTATAATCAAAAATATCTAGTAGCGAGTGTAAATTTTTAGCATATTATTTGTTATTACAGAAAGCAATAATAATGAATCATAATATATATATTTTATTGTTATTAAAAATAAAACATTATCAAGCAATAAATACAATTTAATACAATATAATATAATATTTACACACAAAAATATTTGTTTTCGTTATTAAAATTTGAATCTTATCAAAAAGACAGTGCAAATATAGTAGTGTGATCACTTGAATTAAGTTGTTTCTTATATGCACACCGTCACAACCGTCCACATTGTTTGAAAACCGGACACCAACTAAATTGACAAACCAAATCCAATCTTTATATTATTCTTATCTCAATGAATTGATAAAAATAATCATAATATACTATATCACTCGATGATGATTGGTTTGTTCAACGTTAGGTGTAGATAATGGACGAGATACAGGTGGCAGCAGTGTACGACGCAAAGAGGAAACCGACGGGCCACCGCCAGCATTGCCTCCGCCGCCGAGAAAACCGCCTCGCAGAACTAATAGCTCTGAGACTTCAAGGTATGTTTAGATCTAGGCAGATATCTATTACTTAGGTAATAAAAGTGGGAATAAAAAAATGATAACCTGATTGTTTACAGTAGATATGATTAGATTATGTTTGATTTTCGATTTTCACTCTGTTATATAAATAAAAGAAGAATTATGAGTAATCTATCTGGACGATTTTTAAGAAAAAATTACTAACTATTAAACATTCTGTGTGATTGATTTATAGTTTATCATAGATTTATATTTATATATCTATATGATGTATACTGTATCAATATATTGCGTTTATTTCTCAGGTCGACAGGAACTAGTCCAACACGCTCAGAGACAAGTGACTTGATATCATTCGCTAGTCCGACCAGCAAGAGTGCGCCTAAAGATTCCCATGCTTCCCTCAAAGAATACATCGACCAGATATCTAAGTATGATCATTAAGTATATTCATAGATACTTACGCCGAATTTTAATTCATTATTAATTGATGTAATTAAACCCATTTAAATATGTGCTGTATGTTCTAAATATTCCTTTCAGACTGGGCACACAGACTGAAGAACTCACGATAAGCACACCAGATCCATCCACTACAATGAACAACCAGTATAACCAAAGACCTGGCTACAACTATGGCCCACAATATCCTTACAACTACCCTCCTCCATACATGCAAATGCCACCATATCCTTCCTCGCCATATGTTATGCCACATCCTATGCCCAATTATCAGTACTACCCAGCTGGGCCACAAGAACATCCACCGCCATACACACAGCCTCCTATGTACGCTCCTTCGATACCATATTCCCAAACTAGAATGGCCACACCATCTCCCTACATTCCCTATCCACCCCAATCGCATTACAACTACAATACAACTAATATGATATCGAGGCCGACTCGGCCAGCAACTATTTACCCTCAGTTGAATCAACTGCACACATACCCAACTATGCCACAAAATACAGCACAAACTAAACCAGAGAAAGACAACAACAACATAACACAAGTTGTAAAGATCGAGCCGAAGGTGGAACCCAAGTCTCGGAAATCGTCTGAAGTTAGCGTCGAAGTGAGTATCTTTTTCACATAGCTTTTATTTTGTCGTGATAAAAATTATGTTTGACCGATATTTGTGTTATAAGATTGCGATTGTAGCACGCAATTGTTGACAACATTTGCGCTATTAAATACATCGCAAACTAATTCATCACGTCATGTGGATAACATCTATATCTATAATAATCAGTTAAATTAGAAAGTCGCATTCTTTTGATATGCTTTATTACTGCATATGAAAGTAAGAAACAAAACAAGTTTTATTGTAGTTCAATTTTAAAATTATATAGTTTGTAACAATGTAATTTTCCGAGGGAGCAATGCCAACATTTTATGCTAAACATCTGTATTTTAGTCTTATGAGCAAAATAACTTGAGTGTCTGGGGTATTTATTACCATAATTAATTGGCTACATTCTTATAAGTTCCTATCACAATGGCTTAAAATCATACATTACAATTTTATGAAGTCTTAAATGAGGAACTTTACGTCTCTTATAACCACTATTATGAGTTAGATTTTTTTTTTCTTATTAGTTAATTGATTTACTTCGCTATTGATTTTTCCTTCAAATATTTAGTAATAATATTAATTTAAATGATGGCTATTACAGTCAAACGAGTCAGCAGATACCGTAGCGAGCCTGCCAAAGAGCAGCAACCTGATCGACTTCGGACGCAAGCCGCAAGGTAGCGTAAGAGTCAGTGTGTTGGAGGCGTTTGACCCGCTTTTAACTGATCAGTCGGGTGAGTGGGATCATCTACCATATCGTGTGGGTGTGGCGGCAATTGTTTCTTTTTTCTAAGTTTTTTTTTCTTTTTTTTGGTATAAAAAGTTAAGATGTTGCTCTCTTTTTCGAATATTTTGTAATCTTGTTTTTATTTCGGAAGAAAATTTAGTTGATCAAAAAAAAATGTTTTTAGGTACTCATAGATAATTCTTGCGGTAGGCAACAATTTTTCTACGAGATCGTTTTGTATTCAATATTTTGGAGATATTAATGATTGAGAATGATTAATGTCTACATTTCATATTTTTTCTTTTCAGTTGTATCTTTCTTTGATATCATATATTTCTTTTAAACCAACTATTTTACTTATTATTAATTTAAGTTATCTTTGTATTTGCCGCCATAAACGCACTTAACATTTTAATTCTTACAGTTGAACCATCAATCTCAATGTGAGTGTAGCATGATATAAATGTTTTAGTTTGGTTTTTATTAGTATCACTTTAGACTTCACTTTCATGGGTGTTCTTAAACTGGGTGATATTGCTCATATGTAAATAAAATGTGTATCGTTTTAAATGTATTTCCTGATACTGTAGACTCATTAACCATACTGTAGTGTATTAATATTATTGTCATTAAAAGTTGGCTTTGATCATAAATTCTATGTGATTTTTTGTATGGGATTTAAATTGAACTGGGTATATAATGTGTACTTTGACAAGGGGGTTAATGTGGCATAAATTAACAAAATTATACTTAGATGAAAAATCAACACGAAAAACTACCGTACTCTTTTTTGTACACATTTTGTGTCGTCGTTTTAATGTTGTTATTTTATGCTTTAATCAAAATACGTTTTATTGATTATGATGTAACTACTTTTTATTTTGATTTTTTTTTAAATAATACTCCCTTATGTACACCCCAGAGTACGCAGTAGGTAGCGAGAACTCAAGCGTACGCAGCGTGTACGAGGACTACGATCCTCTCGACTTCCTCTACGGAGAAACAGAACTACGAGAAGCGCCCATATATGGTACAGTGCGGAAAGAGGGCCCAGTGTTGCCATCTCCACCGCCGAAGACGATACCCAGCGTGCCGGCGGTTGCTAAGCGACAGACTACCGTGAGTTGTAATATATACATAGAGAGATTTATAGGAATAAGAAAAAATAATGTATATTTGGCAGAGACAAAAAAATATATTATGCCGTGGACAAATATTAACGCAGCCAGTATTGCTAGCAGCGTTGTATATCTAGTATGAAATATTTACTTTAATATGTATATTTATTTTCAAGATTAATAGTATCAATATTGACGGCGTATTTTTGATGAAAAGTTAGGGGAAAAAATATGTAAAGTTTTACTACAAAACATATTAACTATTTCATTTCAAGTTCTTATCAAAAATAATATGAGTAACATGTAATTTGTTACAGAATAAACTCTACGACTGTATAGAGAAAATACGAACAAGGAATTACGACAGCGAGCACAAAGCCTTTCTGCAAATGGTCCTCGACGTCAGAAGTTAGTAATTCTAGTTATAAATTATTATTTTTAATTAAAACCTTTGTTAAAGTACTACAGTAGATAAAGCACATAGTATACATTTTATACTTAATCATCACTACATAGTATAAAACAAAGTCTCTTTCTCTGTCCCTATGTCCCTATGTATGCTTAAATCTTTAAAACTACGCAACGGATTTTGATGCGGTTTTTTGTAATAGATAGAGTGATTCAAGAGGAAGGTTTTAGTATATAATTTATTATGTTTTAGACAAAGCGGGCGAAGCCGCGGGCGGAAAGCTAGTGTTATATATTTTTTATTTGAATTTAAGTGTTATCAAATGCTGTTTATGCCAAATTGAACTTTATCTTAAAGCGATACGGTTACATTTCGATGAACTGCCGAAGTTACGTCATTACAAAAAAAGTATTGCATTTATCCGAGATGACAGCTCTATTCAAATACATGGGAAAAATAATTATTCAAACGAGTCAAAAAAACAAGCTTTTTTGTGGTGGTTATTCATTATAAAAAAGTACATTTTTAGGAACATTATTTTACTTCCTTTTTTCACATCTATTTTTTAGATATTCTGCTTTATAAAGATGTTTGAGAATAATACATAATTAAGTGTATGTTTTTTTCAGAAAAGTTCACATACACAGACGAAAAGTCGAACCCCGGGCATGTAATAGCAGCGCGGTCGGGCGGCAAATATCCACCCAACACGAGTATAAAGATTCTAGTCCATAACTCGCACACTGACGAGCCTATCACTTTCACTTCTGATGGTATGTTGTTCAGTTATAATAGATATTTTTTACATATGTACCATGAATTATATAAAAATTAAAATGAGTAATATGCATGTACGTGAGATTTTTTTTATTACGTTAAATCGACATATTTATTCTATATTATAGATATGGTGGATATTAAAGTTATATTTTTAATAGCCTTCGACGAATATGTAAAATTTTTGTCAATTTAGGATATTTATGATTTTTTTTTCAGTTGAGTCTACTGTTGAACATGTTATATTAACTGTGGTTTGCTCACTTGATGAAGATATTAGAGATGACATGTCCGGTTACATGCTAAGGGTGCGTATAAAATGATTTGTTATACCCGGCGCAGCGAATGATGATTCCTAAGACACTGACAGTTATTCTCAAGAGACAAACTTGTAATGGCGTCACCATTAAATTAGAAACGTATTGGAGGCGTCTAAAAATGGCATTTATTAATTTTTACGTAGCTTTATGCCAGAACAATGATATTTCGTTGGAATTATAACAATTCTTAACATTTACGAGAAATTATATCAATCTGACTTTACGTTTACGTCCTTCAAAACTTACATCGTTGGCATTTATCGACTAGTGCGGATAATATCGATAAACAAATTTCGATAATGGAAACGAGTTCACATTTTTTCCATGCTTAAGCTTTAGTTCATTCACTATTGAATGGAACAGAAGATCGCAGCATAATTAATTAATTAATTACCGTTCGCATTAATTTACTTACCTATGATAATATAAGTTTTTTAGACAAATTAAATTGGGGCTTCCATTTTCATGATAAAATAATATACACTGTGTTAAACGGGTTAAAAATAACATGAAAATGATAAGGCACATTTTTATGTTTTGGAAAACTTTCGTTTTACTTACCTACTTAATCTATGCTAAAAAACTTAAATTAATACAACAACAACATACTAGACGTTAAAAATTCATTTTATAATATTTGTAAAAACATGTTTAACGACGTGGCTGAATGCAAACCACGCCTTTGCCTATAAAATAGTAAACATGACTCATCATACGAGCAATCACTAAGACGAACTGTCATAGGGATCATCATTCGCCGCGCCGGGTATAAAATTAAAGATTTATCTATTTCTGTTACAATACACGAGGCGTACTTTAAATGCATTGTATCATTCACTAAATTAACTATCAAATATGATTTTAAAACACTTGAAACGTAAAAAATAAAAAAAATCTGTCAGCCTAGAAAGCAAAAAAGATATGCATCACTAACATTTTTTGTCAGTTACAATGCTATAGAAGATATAAGTGTAAGAATTCTAGAACGTTCTATCCTATAAAAACTAGACCAAGACAATATGATACTAAAATATCCCCTTATTGCCAGGTATGGGGTGCTAAAGAGTACCTAACACCGGGCAGTTCGCTCAGCGAATACGACTACATTCGCGAATGTGTTCGTCTCGAGAAAGATGTGCGTTTGTGCTTACACGAAGGGAGGGATACTTCACTTGCTAGGACGGATGTTGATGACGCAAGAGATGCACATCTTACGTTGGATGACCTGATGCCGGTACAGGGAGCCACTCAGACCCTGAGTTTCGACAACCTGTCTATATTGTTAGGTGAGTTACAAAACGGCTCAATAAATTTCTAATCTTTCTGAGAAGATTAAGTAAATTAGCAGGTCAATTATGAATTGCTCGTGTACTGAAAATTACAAACGATAATATAACTAACTGTGCAAACTGCATGTGTTGCAAGATAAATGGATATGTCGCTGAATGATTGTAAAAACCGTTACATTACAATATAACTTGCGAGATTGTAATCTAAATGTGTTTCCAATGTTACATTTACACCGAACTCAGCCCATTTACATTCTTAATTTTGTTGTAATTATACAACAATAAAATAAGATTTATACGTCCATCAACAGGAATCAAACAATAAAGAGTGTGTCAGAAGTTAAATTTCTTTGACAAGATAGGTACCAAAATCGTAGCCTCCATGTCGTGCCTGAATTGCCATGACGCGAAGTTGAAATTTTACTTTCAACGCGCCTAAAGAAGTTTCACTTCAAAAATATGTTACAGAAACGCTAGAAGGCGAATTATCTCGCGCCATCGGGGTCGTAGGCGCAGAAGGCTGCTGTTCACCGAACGGCGTGTTCCAAGCGGTGAAGGCGATCTGTGCGCTCGCGGGCGGCGTGGAGACGCTGCACGTCACGCACACGCTCAATGCGTTCGCGCAGGCTTGTACTGCACAGGTCGGTTTGTACTAAAAAAATTGGTTGTCTGTAAAGTCGGTTTACTGACGATAGTTGAACGTGACAACGTCCGATTGTGCTTCTTTGTCGCTCGTTCCGCGCTCTCGCTCGCACTTCAAGCCTTACATGGAACGCCTCAGAGCGAGGTAACGCCGCATGAGTCATGTTTTTTCGTGCGTGCAGCCGGCTCTATCGAATTATAAGACGTTGTCACGTCAATAATAAAAAATTATATCGGCTGAATAGAGAACCTCCTACTTTTTTTGAAGTCGCTTAAAAATAGTTTGTTTTGAATAGTGTTTTGTGCATTTAGGGCCGATTTTTCAATGCCCAGATAAACAGCTAGATAGACTTTATTCTTCAGTTAACAAAATATTCAATTTTTCAATAGACGAATAGGACGTATCTATCGAATAACTACGTTATTTGAGGAATAAATCTATTTGCCGCTCCAACGGCCAGATAGCGCGCTATTCGACGGTTAGGCGTTTGAGTTGACAACTGACGCGTCAAATTTGGGATATTTTCGTATGTCATAACATAGAGCGTAGAATTATTAACAATTAAACATCTTTCTATATAATTATTATCAATTAAAATCATATTGAAATTGATGTTTTTGATAGTACTGATGACCATGCCATTGAAAATTTGCCGAACGCTGCCTTTAAGTATGTCGTTTCCATCGTAAAATATATAAATTGAAACACAAATTTAACCAAACTCTTTACTCGAATCAAAACAACAATCAACAATCATAGAAGACAAGAGCAATACAAGACAAACTTAAAATGCACTCCTGACGTGAGTCATAATGACGGTTGTTGACAAATTGCAAGAGTTGACTCTATCCCGCTCTAACCTGACTAATTTAATATGTTTGTTTCGCCACTCCTAGAGCAGAGCTGCCAATATGGAAATATTTGGTCAGATAGTTGTTCATCAAATAAATCACGATTGAAAAATAGGCGAGCCGTTATGAGTTAGATAAATAATTGAATAAATCTATTCGAGGGGTAGTTATTAGACTGTTTATCTCGGGATTGAAAAATCGGCCCTTAATGTTATTTGATTGGATATATAGTTCAATGTCAATGTTAGTATTAATTTTTTTTTGTTTCACATTTGTTGTTGCTAAGCTCGTGCTATTCATACTAATGTGAAAGAAAATGTTGTCTGTAAATTGAAAATTAAGTAATGACGTCTTAAAAGGTTAAGAAATTTCATTTTTAACACTTACTCACTTTGAGTTAAAGTAGGGTATTGTGTGACGCAGAAAGCCAGATGTGCACAATTTTATCCATGATTCATAGATAATATACAGTGAAACTTGGTTAAGTGGGACCTGGATAAGTGAGAAACCTCCATAACTGGAACTCATGCTGAGGTCCCAACACTTTGGCACTGAATTACCTCTGTTATTGGGACGAGGTAAACCTCTATATCTGGGATTTGTTCTTTCGATTTATCATCATAGTTACCTCTATAACTGAGACAGCGAGTAAATTTTATATGCATAAACCTCTGTAACTGGGATAACATTGTTTGTTTACTCATTCTTATTCTACCCTACCATATATTTTATTTAATGATCGCACCTATATAACTGCAATAACCTGTATTTTCACCTCTATTAATGGAACCCTCTGTAAATGAGACAGATATTTATTTATACCTGTATATCTGAGACACTGGGTAAGTGGAATACCTCTATAAGTGAAACTACATTGCAGGTCCCTTGATGTCTCACTTAACCAGGTTTCACTGTATTTTAATTTGTCACAGGTAACAGGCGCAGTGCGTCCCGAGATCCAATCGGACAATGGCCCATACTGTTCAGTATCAGTACGCGCAGCGAACGTTCGAGAAACTCTAGCGCAACAGTGCGCACGTGTGCGTGATGCAGTGCGAGGGTTGTTAGCATTGTATACACGGACGCATCTATTGGACTTCCGTTTACGTGACTCGCCTATACTACTGCCAGATCCAGCTAGTAAGTTTCTAGATTTTTATCAATTTAGCTTCAGTAGGGCGTTATTTCGTTTTCATTTTCATTGTGCGTTAATAGTACGTTCGAAAAACGCTCGAACAACAGTGCGCACGTGTGCGTGACGCGGTGCGAGGGTTGTTAGCATTGTATACGAGAACGCATTTATTGGACTTCCGTTTATGTGACTCGCCTATACTTCTGCCACATCCTGCTAGTGAGTTTTTTCATTAATGTAAATTTAGCTTCAGTTAGGGCTATATTGTAAGTTATCGGACATACTTATGCAAATTTTCCTGTCTTATAGAAATTTTCCCGAAAAAGTGAAATTTTTTGACGTATAGAAATTTTCCTGACTTGTAGAAATTTTCCTGACGTATAGATTTTTCATGACGTATAGAAATTTTCCTGTCTTATAGAAATTTTCCTGTCTTATGGAAATTTTCATGACGTATAGAATTTTTCTTGACGTATAGAAATTTTCCTGTCTTAGGAAATTTTCCTGACGTATAGAATTTTTCCTGACGTATAGAAAGTTTCCTGACATATAAATTTTCCTATCTTATGAAAATTTTCCTGACGTATATATAAATTTTCTTGACATATAGAAATTTTCCTGACTTATATAAATTTTCCTATCTTATGAAAATTTTCCTGACTTATAGAAATTTTCCTTACTTATGCAAATTTTCCTGTCTTATAGAAATTTTCATGACGTATAGAATTTTTCTTGACGTATAGAAATTTTCCTGTCTTAGGAAATTTTCCTGACGTATAGAATTTTCCTGACTTATAGAATTTTTCCTGACGTATAGAAAGTTTCCTGACATATAAATTTTCCTATCTTATGAAAATTTTCCTGACTTATAGAAATTTTCCTTACTTATGCAAATTTTCCTGACGTATAGAATTTTCCTGACTTATAGAATTTTTCCTGATGTATAGAATTTTTCTTGACGTATATAAATTTTCCTGACGTATATATAAATTTTCCTGGCGTATAGAAATTTTCCTGACTTATAGAAATTTTCCTGGCGTATAGGAATTTTCCTGATTTATATAAATTTTCCTGTCTTATGAAAATTTTCCTTACGTATAGAAATTTTCCTGACATAGAAATTTTCCTGTCTTATAGAAATTTTCCTGTCTTATAGAAATTTTCCTGTCTTAGGAAATTTTCCTGACGTATCGATAGCATTTTTCCTGACGTATAGAATTTTCCTGACTTATAGAATTTTCCTGACTTATAGAATTTTTCTTGACGTATATAAATTTTCCTGACGTATATATAAATTTTCCTGGCGTATAGAATTTTTCTTGACATATAGAAATTTTCCTGACTTATATAAATTTTCCTATCTTATGAAAATTTTCCTTACGTATAGAAATTTTCCTGACATAGAAATTTTCCTTACTTATGCAAATTTTCCTGTCTTATAGACATTTTCCCGAAAAAGTGAAATTTTCCTGACTTATCGAAATTTTCCTGTCTTATAGAAATTTTCCTTACTTATAGAAATTTTCCCGTCAAAGATAAAATTTTCCTGACGTATAGAAATTTTCCGAACGTATTGAAATTTTCCTGACTTATGGAAATTTTCCTGTCTTATGACGAAGTGTGTGGTCTTTTTGCGTACAACGCTAACAGATAATATGAGGACGCATCTGTTGGATTTCCGTTTACTCGCCAATACATCTGCCGGGTTCTGCTAGTAATTTTTTCCTAGATTTTTGTAAATTCAGCTGTAGAATTGCCGTATTGTTCGGTTTCAACTATACTTCTTACACATCCTGCTAATGAGATTCCTATTAATTTTTAAAATTACTCTATTGTAACTGCTGCTCAAACATCTTCTCGTCGAAAATGACCAATTTTAATTTGTAATCGATCATGCTCTATTTTTCTCGATGAGTTTCTGAATCTGATTACCAATGATTTTTTTCTAGCTATTCAATGTGATTTAAACTGTATTTTTTTTCAACAGAAGCGTTACCAGCACACACTATAACTGAAACGGTGCTGTTCTGCATCGAGGCAGTTCACAATTTGCCAATGTGTTGGAACCATGACGAGTTTCTGTTCCACGCTCAAATATACTACGGAACGAGACCGTTGAAGACGCTACATCTAACGCATACGTCGAGAATTGAAAGCGGTGGATTCTATCCAAGGATTATATTTGATATATGGTATGTTATATATATATATATATATATATATATATATATATATATATATATATATATATATGTCGGAGTATTGATTTATTCAGTTGGTATTAACGCCATCTATTGGTAAAGTTATGAGTATTTTTAATATTGACATGGTAAGACTTGAAGTTTTAACGAATGAATTTATGACAATGACATTTTCCTTGAGTCAGTAGTTTGGCAGGTTGGGGGGTGTCAGTTCGAACGACACTTGCCGCCCGACAGCCAACCGCGCTAGTTGTGCGCACTGATTCTTTTTATTATTTACGATCATGGCGGACGTTGAAATTAATCGCGAGGAATCTCCGACATATACATATTTTTTATATTTATATGTCGAACAATTTTAAATATAGTAATTTCGATTCGGAAAACGAGATTTCTAAAGAAATGTCATGTTTGTTTTTAATTCAATTTAATCGTGGTATTAACAACATAACTTAATTTTCCATTTATTTATTGATTTTTCATAATATTTTTTTAATATTATTGAACGCAGCATTTCTGTAATATAAACTAAATACTAAACAAATAAATGAACTTTTTATTTTATTAATATATCTCTAATTTAATGCGACTTAATTAGACGTAATTAGACGTCACGAAATGTGCGTAAACTGATAATGATGATCAAAAATCTCAAATCAAAATCATTTTTTTCCATTACTTTCCAGGATAAACATGGAAGACATGCCGATCCACACGCTCCCACGGGAAGCGCGTCTAGTACTAACTCTATACGGGCGCACGGAACGCAAGGAACATGACGCGAGCAACACTGAACCTACTGAAGATGGGCAACATGGCGCAGCTGATGGTGATGTGCAGTTCGAGCAACACGAGCTTGGCTGGGCGGCGGTACAGATGTTTGATTATGATGGGTAAGTCAGGGATAAAGAAAAGGAAAAACATGAAGTACATAGTATAGTGAATAAAAATTGATTATTCTGATATTGGTGAATATTTCCTATTAAAATTTTACTATCGGGCATAGAGTATTAAGATAAGAATAACTGACACCCAAAAACTATTATAGATTAAATTACCAGATATAGTAGCTCTCCTCAATTTAAAGTGTGATAACATGCATTTTACCTAAAAAAATATTGAACAAACCCCCTCTTTTTCAGTATGCTAGCCTCCGGCAGCTACATAGTGAGTCTGTGGCCGAGTGCGTGCGACCGGCGGCTCGGCCCCGCGCCGCATCCTGCGCACGCGCTCTCACTGCCCTGCCCTACACTTAATATTGGTAAGAGAAAATAGAAAATTGGACTTTGTTTAGATATAAACAATATGAACACATTTAAAAATATGATTAAACACATAGATGTACAATAAGTAACTTTATTCACAATCGCATCGAAAAGTGTCCGATGAAAAACTATGCCCACCCGTGTATTAGGCAGAGTTTTCTTATGAACAATACAATGGTATTTGAACATAACTGTCATCGTATTAGAACTGCCACGAGATATGGTGTTAATTTAAATAAATGTTTTATACAACGCTGCTTTTAAATATTTTACGTTATTATAATTTTACAAAAGAAGAAAAGAATATGTATATCGCATGCATTTTAAATGTCTAAAGACTATTATTGCGCTATCAGACTAGATGCATGTCTAGTAATGTTATCTATACTTACAAACTGCGTTTTATTTATTTATTTATTCATACTTTATTGCTCTGACATAACTTAACTAGGAACTTAATCTAATTATAAATTAAAACAAATGGCGGTCTTATCGCTAAATAGCGATTTCTTCCAGACAACCAGACGTACGGAAGGAAGTTAGTTTGAGGAGAGGAATAGGGCAGAGCATAAATATAATAAATAAGAGTATATTAATATGTAACTATGAGATTATCGAGAAATATAATATATATTCATAATAGTAGGTATAGGAAGGAATAATTAAGCTAATGTTAATAAATATATAAAGCGATAAAGATATAATACAAAATAGATTATTCAGTACGACAAGAAGAATGATAATTATCGCGTACCATTATTTTAAATTTATATAATGACTGTGACTTTTTTATTGGTTCTGGTAAAGCGTTCCACAATTTAATAGCCTGAACAGTGAAGGAAGTATCGTAGAAATAAGTAAGGTGTGGTGGCATTCGTAAACGATACATTTCAGTGGAGCGAACAGGTTCTCCATTGTTACCCCTGAAGAAAAATTTTTATTTTAGGTATTTCGGCATCTTTGGGTTGAACATAACCTGATAGAGAAGATGCAGCACATGAGCATTCCGGCGAAATCGGATCGGTAGCCATTTGAGTTTAGACCGGAACTCAGATACATGGTCATATTTCTGCAGACCAAATATGAATCGTATACAGAGATTTTGTAGACTTTCGAGTTTGTTTATTTGGTCTACGGAAAGATTGACATAATTGACATCGGCGTAGTCAAGTATGGGCAAAAGGAGGGATTGCGCTAACAGGATTTTGGTTGGAAGAGGAAGGAAATGCGTTATATAAGTAACTATAGTTATTATTTGTCTATAAATTTTCTAGAAATACCCTCATACAACCGGCTGGGTGTAAAGTGGGTAGAAGCAGAAGAGAAGCCCATAGCAGTGGAAGACTTACCGTCATTCGATTCCTTGGACGGTCACACGCAATCGCAACTCTTGCATCTTATAGAACAGGGTGCTTATCAGAGGATGCCTACTGAGTGTAGAGAGGTAAAATTGAAGAATAGTACAATTTATTTTGTGTCGAGTGTTTGTAAATGAACCTTTATCCCATAAAATTTTACCCATATTTTTGTGATATTTCGTATATAATTTTTGTTAAGAGAATCTCTTGTTATAATAAGATGGATTTTATTCAATTTATAGTCTTTTTTTTTAAATGAAACATATATTCAAATATAATCCTTTATATAAGCGCATTTGAATCGTCATGATATATAAATTTATATTTCCCTTGATGTTTCCATAAAATTTGTCTTTTTCCCTTTCTCCTTTGAAGAACTTTGTCTTAAAAACTAAAGGAACTTATTAAAATTCTCCACAGATCCTATGGGAGAAGCGGCAATACCTAGTGGAACTTCCCGGAGCGATGCCTCTCGTGCTTCTAGCTGCGACAAATTGGTACGGCGAACATCGACAGCAACTTGTATCGCTGCTACAGTTGTGGGAGAAACCGTCGCCGTTGAACGCCATGCATTTGCTGCTGCCCTGGTACTTTGCATTTTAAACTTATACGCAAAACTCTTTATTTCATATAGGCTTTTTTTTTCAATTTAAATTCGGAATGTCTAAAAATGTGTCAATAAACAAAGAAAAATTACAAAGAAGATTTTTTATGACCCTGAATAATAGAATAAAATCGATCACGAGGCGGGATTCAAACCCGCGTCTTTCGCTTTACCGAGGCAACACCTGACCTCTCGGCCACCCGCCATCGCAATCGAATTTATTCTTCTCTTTCGGTTTTTGTCGAATTTTTTAAAAACTTTCTCATTTATAAAGCATTTGAATGCTATGTGACAAGCCTTAAAAACTCATTTCATAAAATTTTGTTTACTTATATAATGTGCTGATCATCCTCTTAATAAAAGATTTTACAGTTTCCCAGATTTAGCGGTTCGCAAGCTAGGCAGTGAAATGGTACGAGACATGTCCGATGACGAACTTATGCGTGTGTTGCCGCAGTTAGCGCAAGCACTGCGCTATGAGACTTATGAGTGTAGTGCTTTGGCTGGTAATAATAATTATCTAGTATATCATTTTAATTTTTAGAATTGTCTTAATTATTTTGACAATAAAATGATCTCTTTCTTCGTGTGATATGAGATATTTTAAAAATATCAACGTTATTTTCAGAGGTGTTGCTGTCAAGAGCGCTAAGTTCTCCAGCAGTTGCGCACAAACTGTTTTGGCTTTTAGTGCATTCCTTGCCTAATGTACCACAGGTAAAAAAAAAATTCTTAAATACTTCTTTAAATTTATATTTTTAGTAATTAGTTTTATTGTCTTATATTGTATTTGTCTTGAAAACTTTTTTTTGTTATCTTTTTTTATGGCCTCATCTTATAACAGTTACCTAGTCAGTAAATTTTGCAGTTCTTTTTCAATTTGGATTAAATTGCAGGGGCCAAACGATGAGTTCCTCGGCATCACGCTAGAGGAGAACGGCACTGAAAGTGGTGATCTGGATGCCAGTGCGGTGGGCGCGGGCCGCTATAGGCTGCTGTTACGTGCGCTGCTTGCGGCAGCTGGAGCCGCTCTGCGTGATACTCTGCTGCGGCAACAGGTGCTCGTTAAGGTATTGTGCACCTTGTGGGCTAGGGAAAAAGGTCGATTATACTTTGTGGTTAACTACAGTAGCGATAATATAAGGTGCGCTCTTCGTTATGGCCGCGCTGCGCTGCGAGATACCCTTTTGCGGCTAGAGGTGCTGGTTAAGGTAATGTGCACCTTGTGTAGTTGGGAATAAGATCGATTATAATATGTGGAGTGGTGATCTCGACTCCAGTGCGGTGGGTGCGGGCCGCTATAGGCTGTTGTTACGTGCGCTGCTTGCGGCAGCTGGAGCCGCTCTGCGTGATACTCTGCTGCGGCAACAGGTGCTCGTTAAGGTATTGTGCACCTTATTGGCTTGGGAATAAGGTTGATTATAATAATATGTGGTTCGGTACCGGTGGCACGCTGCGTGATACGTTGCTGCGGCATCAGTAGCTCTACCATGAGTTTATGCACACGATACTCGCTAGCGATTGTAGTAAGCGGTTTGTATAAAATTTCGTACAGCGCCCCTAGTGTGCTGTAGCGGAACTAAAAAGCCTACCATGAGGTGCAATAGTATACTACAGTAGATAACGTATAGTAAACTATACTACAATCGCTGTAGTAACCATACAATTTTTGCACCATGAGTTCTAATTTTGACATATGTCATAGTTTATAACTATTCGACGATAGATACGTCATTCACGGTATATAATCTCGTGAAAGTTAAGAACTATTCACGTTTACTATTGTAGTTACGTCAGACGATTTAACTATGTCAACTCATGGTAGAGGTACAGGTGCTGGTTAAGGTAATGTGCACCTTGTAGACTAGTCATTAGGGTTGAATATGTTCTGTGTATGTAAAATGTGTTCGCTGGCACCGCGCTACGAGACATGCTGCTGCGGCAACAGGTGCTGGTTGAAGTAATGTGCATCTTGTGGTATAGTAAATAAGGTCGATTATAATATGTGGAGTGGTGAGCTCGAATCCAGTGCAGTGGGTGCGGGCCGATACCGCCTGTTGTTACGTGCACTGCAACTTATGATCTAGGGAATAGTGTTGAATATTTTATGGGTGTAGTGTTAAGGATAAGAAGGAATATACGAAATAGGTTATATACACCTTGTGTACTTGGAAATAAGGTCGACTATGATAGTGGTTGATTCGGTAGTGGGGCAGCAGGTGCTCGTTAAGGTAATGTGCACCTTGTATAGTTGGGAATAAAGTCGATTGTAATCTGTACTTTAAAAATGGTGATAACAAGTTAACTTTGTCTATGGTTTAAGTTAGATTGTGTTGTCATCATAAAATTGTCACATAGCATTTTTTTGCAATTAAAATATTATTGAAAATAACTTTACAGAACGTATCCGAAGTGGCGATGTCGGTAAAATGTGCGAAAGAAAACTTACGGCAGCGAGCTCTTTACATGGGTGGGGAGAAACTAGCTGCGTGCTTGCGGCGACAGCCCTCCGCGTTGCCGTTCGCGTTGCATCGATATGTGCATGATATTGATATCAAGTAAGATGTTTTAGATTTTTGAAGTGAAAACTTCTTTAGCGGCGTTGAGCACTTTTTCTGTAATGGATGGATGGAGAGTAGACAGCTATCCCCTCTCTACTACGCGCGTTTTCACTTCTGCCGGCACTCCCGGAGTGCAACCCGTCTTTTTTTTTGTTTTTATTTAAGAATTATTTTTCCAAATAGCGAAAAAAATCCGCCTTATTCTCATCTGGTTTATTCTGGTCTGTTGCATATTTTTTTCTTTTAAAACATAGTTAAACTCTGACACAATAAGCTTAGATAGTGGCAAACCTTTTACTGAATAAAAAATGTACAAAATATATGGCTTATTATATTATGTTTATGAATTCGTTTTTTTTCCAGATCATGTTCGTACTTCTCGTCGAATACATTACCTTTAAAAATAAACTTTATTGGTGTAGACAATGCTGTGGTGCCGGCTATGTTCAAGGTTTGTATGTCAGTGTAATTTTATATTTGTTCAATATTAAATTAACTTAAGACAAATATGGATCGATAAATATTATTTTTTGCTTCAAATTTTTGTATTTTGTTTTCAACTTTTTATATTGTATATTATTATAGGTAGGCGATGATTTAAGGCAAGATGCATTGGTATTGCAAGTTATTAAAGTAATGGACAGTCTGTGGTTGAAAGCTGGATTAGATCTACGCATTGTCACCTTCCAAGCGCTGCCTACGAGTAATAAAAGAGGTTTGTTACCGTTAAATATGGCGAGATAATAATTCTTACTGCTAAAATGACTAGTCTTCCAAAACTACCTAACTAACCACAAAACAATTTAAACACAGTCTAACTTTAAAACAGGGATCTGTCACTTTAATAATTGTCTATGTGAAATACGACAAAACCAGATTAAAGAGAACCCGCGCTTAAAGTTAACCCTTTCTAAAGTTTTTTGTAGTAAGACAGTATGTATTTTATCATTTATGTTTTTCGGCAGAAGATAGTATTTAAAACAAGGTTTGAACTGGAAGACAAGTATTACATTTTCAGTTGTTTTGTTTTAGTTGTTATCTTCTGTAATAATTATTAACGAATTGTAAGATAACGATTTTGTATTAAATTCCATTTGGAAGTAAATACTTAGTAAATACTAGCGGTTCGCCCCGGCTTCGCCCGTGGTACCTACGTGTTTAAACTATCCTATCTCTCAAGTTGGATCGAACTACACATGGTGTGCGAATTTTATTATAATCGGTTCAGTGGTTTAGGAGTCCATTGAGGACAAACATTGTGACACGAGATTTATATATATTAAGACTAACATAACGTTACATCTACCAAAATTTTTTTCATATTTATATCAATAACATTTTATTAAAATTTCCAGGTATGATAGAAATAGTATCAGAAGCGGAGACACTCAGAGCAATTCAAACGGAGTGGGGTCTCACAGGCTCGTTCAAAGACAAGCCGATAGCAGAATGGCTTGCGAAACACAACCCATCAGAGTTGGAGTACCAACGGGCTAGGGATAATTTTACTGGTATGTATAATTGCATTATTTTATTGAAGTGAAACTTATTTAGACGCATTGAGAGTGAAATTTCAAGGTCGCGTCATGGCAATACCGTCACGTCATGGAGTAAGGCGACGGCTTTGGTATCTTTGAATCTTGCCAAGAAATTTCACTTCTGACATGTGTACTCGGCACACACGCTCTTTTATTTTTTTATGAATATAATGTATGAGTCATTTATAAACTGTGATGAGGTGGTAAAGATTATAGATGCTAATAAAAAGTATTATGGGTTATATTTAGTTAAAATTGTTTTGCTGTACGACTTTGATAGCGAGGTTTGTAGTTACCATCTTGATATACTTACGGAAAATCGTTTCCAGATAGGCTATTGTCGTAAACATATAATATTATATAATATATTTACGACTTATTAGGTTATTAAACGATTCAATGGAATGATAGATATGTTCTGTTTAGTTATGTATTACTTTTTTGTTATATGTTAAAAAATGTGATGTCAAAACGTTATTAAATTCAACTATAATTTGTTGTAGCATCATGTGCTGGCTACAGTGTTGCTACATATCTGCTGGGTATTTGCGATCGACACAACGACAATATTATGTTAAAGACATCTGGCCATCTTTTTCACATCGACTTTGGGAAGTTTCTCGGCGACGCTCAGATGTTT
Organism: Colias behrii; assembly: GCA_029959065.1. Classification (NCBI taxonomy): domain Eukaryota; kingdom Metazoa; phylum Arthropoda; class Insecta; order Lepidoptera; family Pieridae; genus Colias; species Colias behrii. The sequence goes on along the minus strand of JARWMC010000005.1, from coordinate 4,352,144 downwards.
GGTAACTTTAAACGGTAAGAATTATTTGATCTTTCAAATTTGATTTTTCTGAGAACATAACTGTCAACCCGTTTTACGTTAACGTAGAGTAGAGCGTGCCAAAATAATATAAATAAAAAGTTATTTTATTGGATGTATATAGTTACATCCGATAAAGTAAGTTTTTTGGTAAAATAAAAATTTGTAATAAACCTAGTAAATATGCAAGCTAATAATTCTAAATTTTGGCTCTTAGTAACATTTCCTACCCTTTCATAAAATAAGCCATCATAATCAACTAGTTAAGGAGCCTTTATGGTCCATAAATCTCAGTTTTTTAAGCTATTGCATAGCTTCTATCGCGGGCCTTGAGCGCGGGGACCGAATCCAGAAATTCCGTAACGAAAAAACCTCACGCTCCCCACTCCGACGGACACGGAGGTGTGGCTTGAAGGCATAGCATGCAATAGCTTTACCGCGGCAGTCCCCGAGCACCACACGTCTTTTTTTATGTTTTTATAATAATAATAATATGTTCGTACAGCGACCGTGCCCCATTCGTGCTGACCCACGACATGGCGTACGTGATCAACGGAGGAGATAGACCCACACAGCGCTTCCAGCACTTCGTGGAGCTGTGCTGCATGGCCTTCAACGTGGTGCGGGCACATCATGACCATATACTTGACCTGTTCGCGCTGGTGAGATTTTTGTTGTTTTATGAAAATAACGGGTAGTTGAAAATGAAAATAACAGGTAGTTAACGGGTATCCCACTTCTGAAGTTGGATGTTGGTCATTTACACAGTTTTGTCATGATCTTTTAACAAATATCGCATTCTAATTTGTAAGCATTAATTTTTTCAATTGTTTGAATTGAAACTTCTTTAGGCGCGTTTAGAGTAAAATTTCAAATTCGCGTCATGGCAATGCCGTCACGTCATGGAGTGAGGCGACAATTTTGGTATCATTGAAGCTTGCCAAAGAAGTTTCACTTCTGATACGTGTGCTTGGTACATACGCTCTTTTTTTGTGTATCAATTCTGTCTATCCCACTACTGAAATTGTAATTTATTGGATGATAATGTTGCTAAGCGAATGGTTAGTAAGCAAGTAACGCTTGTTTAGATTATAAATGGAGTTTATTAATATTGTTAAGCGAATGGTTTTTTCGAAAATTTATTAAAAAAAGACGTGTGGCACTCGGGGACTGCCGCGGTAAAGCTATTGCATGCTATGCCTTTAAGCCACACTTCCGCGCCCGTCGGAGTGGGGAGCGTGAGGTTTTTCGTTACGCAATTTCTGGATTCGGTCCCCGCGCTCAAGGCCCGCGATAGAAGCTATGCAATAGCTTAAAAATTTTATTTTATTATAGATGGCGATGTCAGGCGTGTCGGGTGTAACGAGTGCGGCAGTGAACTACGTGCGCAGCGCACTACTTCCCGCCGCGACCAACGCGGAGGCGGCCGCGGCGTTTGCGAGGCTCATACACTCGTCGCTCAAGAGCAAGTGAGTGTGTCCTGTGATGAAATGTTCTCGAAAACATCGAGCATCGCCAAATGTTGAGCTCGTAAGAACGTTAATAGGAATGTTCGTATAGTGCTCTAGTGTATAACCATCCTTACGCCTTGGCCGCAGCAAACAGCGGCGCGGTGGGAGGTGCGGTAATACTACGGCCACACTACCGTGATATGCCAATAATTATTGCCACAACTTAAACAACACCTAGGTGTAACCACGACTTATGGCCATAATTCTACAATGCCAATCAATATGACAAATGGCGGTAGACAATAGCTCCGGCGGCGGTATTCTTTCGCACATCAAAGAAGATTACTGCGGTAATTATTGCGTATGCGGCCACACTACCGTTTGTCCAGTGTGCAATATGAGCTCACCGGCGACGCACGTATCGACCGACATGGAGTGGTCAAATGAAAAAGCGCTCGATGGCGCTCGAATTTTTGGAATTATATTCCAAACCGAACCGTCTCTTTGGGATACCCGACAGAAGAACTATAAAAATCGCAGTGTACTACACAACGATTTTTATGTCGGATCAAACAAAATTTATCATTTCCAAGTACAATAGATGATTTGAAAAAGAAAAAAGAATCCTTGATGAATTATTACAGAAACCATATTATATATTAATTAACTAATATTTTTTGCTGCGGTAAATGCCAATAATTACCGACATATCTAGGTAAACTCTAGTGTAACCACACCAGTTCATGCAGTAATTTAGACGGTAATTTAATGCCATAATTATTGCGGTAACAGCCCGGTAGACGGTAAGGTAGTGTGGCCGTAGCATATGTGTGAGTTGACAAAACAATGGTACAGCAAAGCAAGTACAATTTAAAAAGTACTAGCTTACCGCCCGCGGCTTCGCCCGCTTTGTCTATAACATAATAAATTATATACTAAAACCTTCCTCTTGAATCACTCTACCTATTAAAAAAATTGGTTGTCCGTAATTCGGTTGACTGACTATAGTTGAACGTGACAACGTCAGATTGTGCTTCTTTGTCGCTCGTTCCGCGCTCTCGCTCGCACTTCAAGCCTTACATGGAACGCCTCAGAGCGAGGTAACGCCGCATGAGTCATGTTTTTTCATGCGTGCAGCCGGCGCTATCGAATTATAAGACGTTGTCATGTCAAAAAAACCGCATCAAAATCCGTTGCGTAGTATTAAAGATTTAAGCATACATAGGGACATAGGGACAGAGAAAGCTACTTTTTTTTATACTTTGTAGTGATACCACAGCTACCGGCGACGTGAAGTACGGTGCGAAGCGCACACGTCATGAAGACGACGGGCTGCGTGCGTGCGATTATCTCGTACACACAGTTTTGTTTGTAACTCGCTTTTAGTGTAAAAAAAAATAATGGACTCGAAATATTTTATAATGAATTATTAATATTTTGAATTGCAATGAATATCTATCCTTATTTCTTGATAAAAAGTATTTGATAATAAAATGTATTTGTTGTTTAGATTTACACCAATCAACTTCTTCCTACACAACCTGGCGCAGTTACGAGCGAGTGGAGATCAAAACAGCAGTTCTTCTGAATTACTGTCTTTCATGCCGAGAACTTATACGTAAGTTTTTTTTCTAAGTTTCATCCTAAATTTCCAAGAATGAATCTTCGTGTAATTTAATTATTTCATGTGCGCAGTGTATTTTATATTTTATATTTTAATTGTTTTATACGCAATTTTGAGTTCCAGTGCTTCTAGATTTAAAATTCCTTTTAGACAAATGGGTTCGCTCGATTGGTTTTTAAGTAAAAATATGTTAATAATCTCTATTCCAGCATGTCACAAGAGGGCCGCATAATTCGCGTAGAGTGCCTCAGCTACGAAAAGCGCTACGACCCGGAGAAGCACTACGTGTACGCGTTACGTGTGTACCGGCTCGGGCAGGCTACACCCGCGATCGTGTACCGTTCCTACAAGCACTTCACGGAGTTGTATCAGAAGATCTGCTTGCATTTCCCACTAGCTAAAGTGCACAGGTTAGTAAGCGTTCTATCACGTAGCAAATGAACTGCGTAGCGCGCGTGCATCGGCTACGAGAAGCACTACAACCCGGGGAAGCGCTACGTGTACGCGCTACGTGTGCACCGTCCACACTAGCCAAATATTGGTCAGCTCGCAAAGAACGGTACTCAAGGAAATTGAAAACCTTTTCGGGCGACAGTTAAAACAAATATTATCTATACTAATACTATAAAGCTGAAGAGTTTGTTTGTTTGAACGCGCTAATCTCGGGAACTACTGGTCCGATTTGAAAAATTCTTTCAGTGTTAGATAGCCCATTTCTTATTGGCTTTTTGTAAATCTCACATTTTATTGATTAATTAAAATTATGGATTAAGAATAACAAATTAATTTTAAATACTAGCATATTTTTAGTTGCTTACTGTTTAAATTTTCTAGTTACTAATTAAAAAATCTATCAAAAATCAATATAAAGAACTTTTTATTTAACTTTTGAATATTTACAGCTTAATCTTTAGTATACAGATACAAATCTCTGGATTTTTTTCTTATTTTAGAATTATCATTTTTCTTAGCAACTTAATGTATGCTGTGGTTTAACATTTAATTAATTTAATTACATTAATTAGTATCCTTCTAAATACAAAATAAACTTTTTACACGTTCAAGCTTCGCTATTATTCTCTGCAAATGAACCAATTTGTAAATTACCAACTTGGTACTGTAGATCTTTTTTCCTCCTCGGGGCTACAGGAGCCGATGCAGCGGGCTTTCTCATTTCTTCTCTATGTTGTGATATCAAATTCCAACTACTGTTGAAATCTACTGGTTTCCCAAAAGTTATATCCCCATTTCCATTCCCCTCATCTATTATGATTTCGGGATATTCTCCGTACGGTGGCGGTCCAGTGCTTCTGCTTATGGAACTTTCTAGTGTATTCGTTCGTATTTGTCTCTGAATATTCGTTGCATTTGTTCGTGGTGTTTCATTTTGTGTTCGACTGTTGTTCATTTGATTGCTATTGGAGGCTACATTGTCGTTTGTCGATTGGTTTTGCGGTGGTAGTGGAGCGTGCCTTTTCTTCCTAGAAATTGTTCTTTCACCAGATGAATTCCTTGATTCCCTGCTTTGTTCTCTGCTCTGTCCCACTTTGTTCTGTTTCTTGATCCTTTCCTGCTCAAGCTTTTCTTGTTTCTGTCTTTCTTTCGCTGCTATTTTTTCCTGTTTCTTTTGCTCTGCTAGCCGTTGTTTCTCCAGCTTTTTTTGTTCTTTAGCAAGGCGTTTGGAAGCTCTCGAGTTTTGTGAAATGTCATAAGAGCTCCGACTTGCTTTTTGTACGATACTCGTGGATTGAACCAAATCACTTGTGCTTTTCGATTTCTCAGTTTGCTTTGCCTGTGAATGCGGTAGTTGTACCATGGAGGGGTCTATTTTCTTAGGTACTCTCTGTATCTGGACATGACCTGAAAAATAATACAACAGTAGTGAAAATATTTTATAAGTGCTGCAAACATATAAAATTCAATGGGTTGATCACTTCAATTGAGTGCTTTTCAAGTGCAATAAATTTGTTACAATATATAAACAAATTTGTCATTCACGGTTAAATATTATACATGATTATAAAACATTTATATATAGCACTTGATACCTACAATAATAATTCAAATTTGATTTTAATATTTGTATTTGTGTGATTTGCGGTGATATCATTCGTATGCCATAAATATAAAATAACGCTACGTTTCCGAACGAGTTAATCATAATTGATAAATACTACGAAAATAACATTATTACTTTGAAATCTATTAGTCTCTGATAATGTACTTTTATAATCTTGAGATTAGTGGACGAATTTCGGGAATTTGGGTACTAAATGGGGTACTGGGGTTACAATACCAGTCTTTTTATTGGCATAAAGGAATTAATGTTAAACTCACCTCCATATTCCTCTCTATTTACTTTATAAGCGCCACCGATCGAAATAGGTGATGTTGCATGATTCTCACGGCGTTGCTTGCCCGTTAAGAAATCGAAAGACGCGCGAAAACCACGGAACTTAAACATTATCTCCACAGAAGCACTGTAAATAGTATTATAATTAATTGATAACGAGTCTTACATTCATAAGTGCGTAATCTCTTGTAAAAGATAATTTTGTAGATTATACACCTATGATAAATGTTTAGACTAATTTGAAAAACAAATATTTAGCATACCTCAATTTTTATTTATAGATCCTCATGTATTTACAATTCACTAGCACTGCACTTTTGGTCTTATTCACAACAACGCGTCCTATAATGAATCGAATCAATACTTCTTAATTAAGATTAGATATGGTGATAATGAGTGACAGCTATGATGCATAATAAACGTCTTATCATACACATTATTCAGGATAGTTGTATTTCAAAGCATGCCTAGGCGATGTGTAGTTGTTTGTAAACGACTCAATATTATGGTAATAAGTTGTTATTAGAACCGTTTCGAATTTCGTAAAGCATTGCTGTTTTGTACATTCTTGTAATAAACTGTATAAATTATATTGCCTTCACTACGTTTTACTTCTATTTTTGGTTGTTTCCGTTGCGCCATTGTTTTAAATTGCATATTCAAAGGTTAGCGGGAATTTATTAATTCGAAGATTCATATCTAACAGTTTGTTTTTTGCTGCTGCGTAAAGTATTAATTAATCATTGTTATAATTACTGTTTTAAAGGTCATAATTGTATTTTTGAGCCAAATGTTTTGTATTAATATTGTTGTATATTATTAAATTTGGCCTTACTAAATTTAATAATGTATATTCGTTTTAAGTGACCAAAGAATAGATATATTTAATGTTTAACAACGGCCACTTCTCTCGATAGCTAAAAATGAAACTCGAACTAAATTAATTGTCAGTAATGCAAATATGTTTTAAAGAAAAAAATTATACAAACTTCACTTCATGTAGTAAAGTTTGTTTAAAATTTGTGTAAAATTTGATATAGGTAAACACGTGCCCCTTTCTTTGCTCTGAAAAAAACGAGAAAAGATCCCCCGTATGATAAGTTTTATTTTATTTTTTCTGGAGTCTACCATTCGGCACGTGCCCTTTTGCTTGCGCTGCAAAAAGAGGACAAGTTCTCCTCGTATAATCATTTATTTATTTTTATATTTATTATATCTTCAGCCTACCATCCGGGCTGCACGTGGGCCACTCCAACGTACGGCAAGTGGCCGAGCGGTGGTTTCGGCGACGTCCAGGCGTTCCTTTTATACAAACGCATATTGCAATTTTATACAAACTTAACCACTTGATGTTTGTATAAAATTTCAATATATGCCCCTTTGCTTGCTCTGCAAACAAGAAAAGATTCCTCGTGTCATCATATTTTTGACGTGACAACGTCTTATAATTCGGTAGTGCCGGCTGCACGCACGAAAAAACATGACTCATGCGGCGTTACCTCGCTCTGAGGCGTTCCATGTAAGGTTTGAAGTGCAAGCGAGAGCGCGGAACGAGCGACAAAGAAGCACAATCGGACGTTGTCACGTTCAACTATCGTCAGTAAACCGACTTTACAGACAACCAATTTTTTATCTATCTATTATCTTATATTTAATCTGCAGTCTACCCTCCGGGCTGCACGTGGGCCGCTCCAACGTGCGGCAAGTGGCGGAGCGGCGGTTCGGCGACGTGCAGGCGTTCCTTTTATACAAACGTATATTGCAATGTTATACAAACTTAACTTCACCACTCGAAGCCCCTTTACTTGCACTGCAAGAAGATTAGAAAATATGTCTCAAATCATAAATTTTCTTCTATTTAATCTGCAGTCTACCCTCCGGGCTGCACGTGGGCCGCTCCAACGTGCGGCAAGTGGCGGAGCGGCGGTTCGGCGACGTGCAGGCGTTCCTTTTATACAAACGTATATTGCAATGTTATACAAACTTAACTTCACCACTCGAAGCCCCTTTACTTGCACTGCAAGAAGATTAGAAAATATGTCTCAAATCATAAATTTTCTTCTATTTAATCTGCAGTCTACCCTCCGGGCTGCACGTGGGCCGCTCCAACGTGCGGCAAGTGGCGGAGCGGCGGTTCGGCGACGTGCAGGCGTTCCTTTTATACAAACGTATATTGCAATGTTATACAAACTTAACTTCACCACTCGAAGCCCCTTTACTTGCACTGCAAGAAGATTAGAAAATATGTCTCAAATCATAAATTTTCTTCTATTTAATCTGCAGTCTACCCTCCGGGCTGCACGTGGGCCGCTCCAACGTGCGGCAAGTGGCGGAGCGGCGGTTCGGCGACGTGCAGGCGTTCCTTTTATACAAACGTATATTGCAATGTTATACAAACTTAACTTCACCACTCGAAGCCCCTTTACTTGCACTGCAAGAAGATTAGAAAATATGTCTCAAATCATAAATTTTCTTCTATTTAATCTGCAGTCTACCCTCCGGGCTGCACGTGGGCCGCTCCAACGTGCGGCAAGTGGCGGAGCGGCGGTTCGGCGACGTGCAGGCGTTCCTTTTATACAAACGTATATTGCAATGTTATACAAACTTAACTTCACCACTCGAAGCCCCTTTACTTGCACTGCAAGAAGATTAGAAAATATGTCTCAAATCATAAATTTTCTTCTATTTAATCTGCAGTCTACCCTCCGGGCTGCACGTGGGCCGCTCCAACGTGCGGCAAGTGGCGGAGCGGCGGTTCGGCGACGTGCAGGCGTTCCTTTTATACAAACGTATATTGCAATGTTATACAAACTTAACTTCACCACTCGAAGCCCCTTTACTTGCACTGCAAGAAGATTAGAAAATATGTCTCAAATCATAAATTTTCTTCTATTTAATCTGCAGTCTACCCTCCGGGCTGCACGTGGGCCGCTCCAACGTGCGGCAAGTGGCGGAGCGGCGGTTCGGCGACGTGCAGGCGTTCCTTTTATACAAACGTATATTGCAATGTTATACAAACTTAACTTCACCACTCGAAGCCCCTTTACTTGCACTGCAAGAAGATTAGAAAATATGTCTCAAATCATAAATTTTCTTCTATTTAATCTGCAGTCTACCCTCCGGGCTGCACGTGGGCCGCTCCAACGTGCGGCAAGTGGCGGAGCGGCGGTTCGGCGACGTGCAGGCGTTCCTTTTATACAAACGTATATTGCAATGTTATACAAACTTAACTTCACCACTCGAAGCCCCTTTACTTGCACTGCAAGAAGATTAGAAAATATGTCTCAAATCATAAATTTTCTTCTATTTAATCTGCAGTCTACCCTCCGGGCTGCACGTGGGCCGCTCCAACGTGCGGCAAGTGGCGGAGCGGCGGTTCGGCGACGTGCAGGCGTTCCTTTTATACAAACGTATATTGCAATGTTATACAAACTTAACTTCACCACTCGAAGCCCCTTTACTTGCACTGCAAGAAGATTAGAAAATATGTCTCAAATCATAAATTTTCTTCTATTTAATCTGCAGTCTACCCTCCGGGCTGCACGTGGGCCGCTCCAACGTGCGGCAAGTGGCGGAGCGGCGGTTCGGCGACGTGCAGGCGTTCCTTTTATACAAACGTATATTGCAATGTTATACAAACTTAACTTCACCACTCGAAGCCCCTTTACTTGCACTGCAAGAAGATTAGAAAATATGTCTCAAATCATAAATTTTCTTCTATTTAATCTGCAGTCTACCCTCCGGGCTGCACGTGGGCCGCTCCAACGTGCGGCAAGTGGCGGAGCGGCGGTTCGGCGACGTGCAGGCGTTCCTGTGGTCGCTGTTCGGGCTGGCGGACGAGATCGCGCACTCGGACCTCGTGTACACGTTCTTCCACCCGCTGCTGCGCGACCAGCAGGACGTCGAGCCGCAGCGGCTGAGGCCTGGTCAGTATCTATACTTGGTGCATTACTGTAGTGGCCATATCGCAGATTTGCTCATTTCATGAAATGGCCAATTTAGTTTGGCCAGATCGTTAAATCGTCAACGTTTCACGATTTGGTCATCCACATTTGGCCAGATCGTCGATTTGGCCAAACGTGGATGGCCATTTCACGAAATGCGATCTTTGTTTCTTTTTTAAAAAGCGATTCGCTTCTGGCATTATGTCTAACCTAACCTAACCTAATGTTTTCTATTGAAAAAACCATTCGCTTTTGGTATTCTCCGGCGCTACCGCGGCACCAAATTAAATGACAATAAACAAGTTCTTAAAATATTCTGAATTTTTTAATGTTTTATGGACTCTCTAAGATATTTTATACGATCTGGCCAAATGTCGATGACCAAATCGTGAAACGTTGACGATTTAACGATCTGATCAAACAATGTTGGCCATTTCATGAAATGAGCAAATCTACGATATGGCCACGACATTACTCTACTTGGTGACGACGCAATCTTTAGTTTTGTATTTATGATCAGTATGACGTCATAATCTAGGGCCCCGTATTTATGGTAAACATTTGGTTGTAGGGTTCTTGATGACGTCATAATTTAGGACCCCGTATTTGTGATAAACATTTGGACAGCAACCAACTTGAACCAATATGTAGTTGAGTTGCTGGCAGCACTGCATGTTGTAGAGTTGAGGTATGCTGAAAATTTGTCGCCTGAAAAGCGTTTAAATTTAAACAAAGTATCCAGCAACATCAAAGACCGCAAAGAGTGGAAAAAACATGAGGAGGCCTATACCCGACTATGGGTGAATTAAGGCTTAAAAGAAGAAGATCCAGCAACATTGTCGATCAACTGTAGCTCAACAAAAGTTTACCATGAATACGAGGATTTACGTCGTTATCAAAATTTTTGTTAATTTCAGGGTGTATTTTTCCGTCTCACTTTGATGATAATATACTTAATAGTCTTCATTCGTTGATCTTCACTTAACATTTTATTAGAGCCTGACCATAATACATGTTAACAATATCATATAAAATTATAGGTGAAACATCAGAACCAGAAAGCAGCGGTTCCGGTTCGCTCAAGCTATCTGTACAGCACGCGGGCGGCGTGCTATCCGTGCTTATTTTGCACGCGCAATCTCTTGCTGCTACACCGCAGGGCCTGCCGCCGAATCCTTATGTTAAGGTATTTTAATATACAGGGTGTAATCGTTAAGTGTGCACAGGCGATTATTCCGTAACTATTACAGATATCAAAAAACTTTAAACTGATATCGAAAGTACATAACCTAATGAGTAAAATGGCCATAATAAATTTTTAAAAATAAAGCGAGAAATATCTAAAAAAATAACTTGAAACCCTCCTATACATTTAGTATGAGATACGAATATCCCATGTACATTTAATATGAAAGATTTTAGCTTTTTCTTTCTTTTTTGGTTTTCTGATTTAATTACTTCGCAAATTTGAAGGGAAGTTCATTTAGAAACTGTAAATAGAGCTCCTTATTGTATTGCATTATGAGGACATCACTTCGAAAATCTGCTATGAATACAAAATGTATGGGAAATAAAATGTATGGGAGCGTTTAATGTAACATTTTTGGATATTTCTTGTTTTATTTTTAAAAAATTATTATGGCCATTTTACTCATTAGGTTAAGTACTTTCGATATCAGTTTAAAGTTTTTTGATATCTGCAATAGTTACGGAATAATCGCTTGTGCACACTTAACAATTACACCCTGTATAGATGTGTACGTTAATACAAGCCCGCACACACACAAATATTTGCTTTTAACCACCAAATCGTGCACATGTGCACATACACAGCCGCGTGTATTCAACGCTCGCATAACTCATGCTCATACCCACTTACCCGGACATAGGCGTACCCACGCACAATCACGCATGTATACACGTGTATTGATAGCGAATGCACACACAGACACAAAATTCAGACACACATCACAGTATAAAAGACAATATGTAAAATATGTAACTATACTACTGTACGCAATAATCATCGCTCTTCACACTTCACACCATCTTTTACAGTACTCGGGCTACACAACAATATCAAGTGTAAATTTTTAAGTGTAAATCAAAACAATCCATATAAATAATATCTCTTCTTTCCAGGTGTACCTCGTGCCGGATCCGACCAAAGAAACGAAACGCAAGACGCGCGTGCTCAAACGGAACTCTCACCCTTCCTTCATGGAGATGCTCGAATACCGTTTACCGCTCGAAGTTGTCAAGACCAGGAGTCTCCAAGCCACAGTATGGCACTACGACTCGTTACAAGAGAACCAGTTCCTCGGTGGAGTGGTTATACCCTTGGGCTCTTTGCCGCTGAAGCAGGAGACCGTAGCTTGGTACCCCCTGGAGTATATACCCCGGTAGCTAGTGTTGGCCCGCTCTGCCATATGGAGCACTGACTTTTGTATGCGATAGTGTTGGTTCAGGGATAGTGTTGTGACTGAAGCAGGAAATGTGGCAGTATAGGAGTATATACCGCTTTGTGTCGAGTAGTGTTGGTATATGTGATGGTGTGATTCTTGTATTATATGAGGGGTATTACCCTTGTGTAATACTACTTTGTAACATGTACCAACGTGGCGTGGTTCTCGTATTGAGTGTAGCAAGAAGGGATTTCGAGTGTGGGTCATATCAAAATATTATTGCAAACTTTATGTGCAAACTTTTTTGAAAAATATTCCTGTTTGTTATTAACTTAACATACTATATAAAGCAAAGAAATCAAACATCTGTGTTGGGCTTCAATAGTTTTGTAAAATGTTTTACACAAATATTTCTACGGACAAAAACATGTAGAATGACTTGTAACATATAGACCATTGCTGATATATAAAAAATCACATCCTTAAGTAACCAGCAGAGCTATTGTGCCTAATATTTAACATATTATTCGTGAATTTCCTATATTATAATTTATAATGTATGTTTTTCTCTTTCCATAATGTAGATACTGTCACTGTTTTTATCATATTTATTCCAAAATCACTTATTTATTAGAAGATTTGTGTCAATTTCTTTACCATTCATTGATAATTTAAATGTAAAAAAATATGTTATACAATGTATCAAATGTATTGGTAAGTGCCAACGTAATATATCTAATAAAAATATCATACGTATAGTATAATTAATTTTAGCATGATAACTCCAAAAAACTTTCTTTACAAATCACCTTTATTTATTAAAAATAGCTTCTCTGATATTTTAATGCTTTTATGTACTGGTGCTAAAATAAATAAAATCTTATGAGTCGTTTTTTATACAGAAAAATAAAATGATTGAATACTGCCACATATCATTTTGGCCAAATATTTTCGTTGCTTGCGATTATAACATTCCAATGAATTTATCATTTAACTTAACATTATTGGTGCTTTATGGATTTTGTACACTAATGTCTAATACTGCATTCAAATTTATATATAAAAAAAAAAAAAATCATAATAAAAGTATCTAGAATCATGTTTGAATTTTAAATCCATGGAAATTGTCTTTAAATATTAAAGTTGGATAAAAATATAACTATATTATATCAATAATTAATAAATTTACAGTTCAAAAATATTCCTGTCTCATTCCAATGTATGAATAAAGAGTGAGATAGAACATTGTAATGAGTTTTTTATTATTTTTATACTAAACTTGAACACGTGAGTTATTACGTACATTATATAATTTTTTGATAGATTTTTCCGTAAATCAATTTTGAATCATGTATATTGATAATTATATAAGCTTTTAGTATCCGAATTTATTATTTTTCTGATAAACGAATGAGTAAATTCGGTTATTCAATACGGCCTCCTGTTAAGAGTAAAGGGAAAAGTACATTGCTGTTTATATATGAATATCAATGCAATTTTTTTATAAGCTTTCTTTTGTAAACAAGCAATGTACTTCGGATTGATAAGTCTAAACGTTTTGAGATCTGAAAGTTGGGTGTGTCTAGTAGCTAATCTATGTTATACATATATCTTAAATATTTTTAGAGGATCTATTTATTGTGAAACCTATAGTAGAGTGCCGTAAGGCATAAAAATGGTCAAACCTCGGAACCCAGGGCCAGTCAATGAATCTGTATATCAAGTATGAGACTGCATTATTAAAACCTCAAATAAAAAAGTTAAAAAAAAAAATTGACCGATCTCGATTTACAACAATTTTTAACAACAATTTACTGAAAAATGAGAGGCGGAAGGGAGAAAAAGTGTTTATAGAGAAAAATTTAATTTTATTTGTAATAAATTATATGTGCAGAGTAACTTCAATTTTAATTTATTAGATTATCGTAAAAAATAAGTTACAAAAAAAATTTATCATTAACTATACACATTGTTACATCATTGTACATTATTGTCGTCGTCGTCGATCTCGTTGATATAGATTGTAGGTGAAGGATTAGTGCAGCTGTCACCATTGCATTCTAAGCAAGCTGCAGTGCAGTTTAATCCACTTTTCCTGCACCCACAAGATGCTCCACATCCTGTTTTGCATGAGCAAAAAATAATTTTTTATAAAGATTCTGGAGCTGGTCGTTGCGTCATTGTTTGCGGTGTCAATATTCCGCATTCATATTTCCAGCCCCATTCTTCTGGTAATATTTCTCTTCCAAGCCATGTTTGAACTTGCAAAAATACTCTTTTAAAGTGTTCAAATGCGCTATCTGCAGTGGGTGGTAATGACGGCAGTTTAACGCAGGTATTTTTAGCAGTTGCTTTCAAAAAAGAGTTATATCTTAATGCATTAAGATCTTTTATTTTCTGGGGGGCACCGTATAAAGCAAGAGTGCATGTAACACCAGCCTTAAAAATGTCATCAGTATTTTCGCATTCATTTTTGAAGACTGTCGCAGCATTTTGCAAGTCTGGTCGCTTTTCAAAATTTTTTGCAAATACGTTTTTGCCACGTTGGAAAAAGCTGATGTCGTGTCACACCCAGTGAATGCATGTAAGAACAGAATATGCTCTTTACACTTAGGTAATATTCTCTCTAAGCATTTGGAAGAGTACGTTTTTTGCGGTATTTTGCCTTTGGATGGTTTTCGAAAATAAATTTCTCGGTCTGTTGGTGAGAGAGCAGTCAATAAAACTAAAACATCTATATCTTCGGACACTACAGCAACCTTTTCAGATTGCAGATTAACAGCAGTTTCGATTATTAGTTTATCGGCATCAGCTTCTGCTTGGCAAGAAAATATTTTCAAATGAGGCAATCATTGCTTGTACTATCAATACTGGATGGTTCACCCATTGCGACACGTGGCTGCAACAACAAATATTAGTAATATTAATAACTAACTTTTACATAATTAATGATTTATATTATTAAATTCTACTATTATATTCTAACTTTTAACATCGATTTATTACAAAATATTCATTCATAACTGTTTTCAAAAGCATGTAATATAAATGAAAAACAAATACTTACAATTTATGCCACTATTTTCAAAGTTTTTAAAACTCAGTAATGTTCAGTAATTAACTTTTATCACACTCACTGCACAATAATATAAACATTAATTTTTAATAAACAAAAATCTGAAATAAATATTTTTCGGAACGACTATCCTGTGAGGGCCCGCCATGAACAATACCGAACAGCTGCTGTTATCCCCTCTATTCTCCAACCCGACCTTCATCGGTATATCTGCAGTCCCTAAAGATCCAAGATCAAGTTTTCAAGTTTGTAATAGTTGTTCTTTTTAAAATATGACTTTTGACTAATATAAATCAATGAAAACTCCAAAAAATTAATAATTGTTTATAATAATTTTTAAAAAATTGAGAGCGCGAAAAAAATTTTTTTTAACATTTTTCTATATACTATTAAAAACATATTTTCAAGGTTTATATTAAGATTCATTGACTGGCCCTGGATTCCGAGGTATAAACCTTACGGCGCTCCACTACTAGTGAGTAAACAATCGCATAATATCGATATTATTCATATGTAACGTATCTAAATTTGGATGTAATATATGTTTAAACAGTATTTAATGTGCTTGCTGCTATTATAATACTGCAATAGGAATGATGAACATTCTATTAAAATTACTAATTAAATTTACGTTATTAGTTATTAACAATTAATCATTATAAAACGTAAAAACTTTGTGAAATATTTATTATTAATAAACCTTAAATATATTAATGAATGTTCTTCATTTCTAGCTATATAATGCTTCCAGTATTTGCTCAAATTGTGTGAACAATGCGAGCTCGGACTGATAACGAACTGTACATAACGGTTTAGATAGATTTTGTACGAGCAGTCGGAACGTCGCTTAGCAGACATAATAACAGATATGTTGCATTTTTTATGTTTAATAAAGTATTGCGATGTGTATTTTGTGTTTTATTTTCTTCTACTTTTAACATACAAGAAACAACGCTCATACGAGAGTGGGAAATAGCTAGTAGATAATAAGACAATAATGAATCTATTGGATTTACAGTTAGTCATATTGCATACTCTACTAAAGTTACTTATCCAAAGGGTAGGGAAAAAATAAAACAACCATTGTATATCAAATAACAATATCTTTATCTGGCGCAGTCTTCAATAAGTAGTTATTCACTTTAAACTTCCTCGGTTTCAATCCTTTAGCCCCTAAATAATAGGGCGGGGCTTCCGTAGTAGGTAGATAGTATATACCGGGGCTACTAAAGTTAGTATTAGGGCCTAGAACATTGGTTGTCGTGTATTTATTATAACAGTTTCCATGTCGAGCGTCGTGTAAGGTATCACATTGAACTGCTAGGAATTTGTCCGGGTTTTGGTGTGATATGATCCAGTAGAGAGCAGCACGCACATGACTGCAGAATAGGAAGCAGGGCATGATGAACGTACCCGTCATATATGGCTGGTATTCACCTGGAAGGATTGTTTAATAATTATTTCGTTAAATTGAACATCTATGGAGGTCTTTGTTCTGTTACGGTCCATTTAGATAAAACGAGCGAATGCTTATTCTAACTCCACTATGTCAAATTCTTTTAGTGTAAATAGGCGTAGAGCATTCTTTCGTTGTCTTAGAGCGTAAGGAAAGATTATATGTTCTAATACTGAACAGCACTGAAAACGAGTTTTCGTTTACACTAAAAGAGCACGAAAGAATGCTCTTGCTCTAGCTCTAGCTCAATCATCTATGTTCGTTTGATGTAAATGCACCGTTATAGATCTGGTGCTATTGACTACTTAAATTTAAGTTATATTGTACCTAACTATAATCAGAATGAGAATAAGATGTAAATTAATGCATCTGATTTATCTAGGGAATATGGTAGTTAACGAGTTAGTATCTTAACATACGTGTAGGTAAACTATAAATAAGATGTGTTCATTAAGCGTGTAATCACTACATAGTATAAAACAAAGTCGCTTTCTCTGTCCCTATGTCCCTTTGTATGCTTAAATCTTTCAAACTACGCAACGGATTTTGATGCGGTTTTTTTTAAATCGATAGAGTGATTCAAGAGGAAGGTTTTAGTATATAATTTTATTAGATTTTAGACAAAGCGGGCGAAGCCGCGGGCGGAAAGCTAGTATATGTATATGCTTAATTGAATAAGAAATAATATAATAAACGACCGGTTATTGTGCAATCTCCTTTAAAAATTAATTGTGCTCATTGCACGTGATAAACCTATGTGTGATAAATATCTTGATGTAGGTAATCAGATATTTAATATCGATTATTAAATTATAATAAGTTTATATTTTGGCCTCTAAAGTTCTTAAATACTATTTACCGATTTTGAACTTTTATTAATGAAAACCTTCATTCTTTCTGAGGTACATTTTTTTTAGTTTTTGTTCTGGTTCAGCCTGGCAGAGAGTCCGTAGTACTAAAATACCTACCTACTAAAATAGCAAAATTATTTAAAAATAATTAATAAATAACTGCTCACCTCCATTAGCATAAAAATCAACATGTGCATCAGCATCAGCGATCCCAAAGCCATCTATATTGGTGTGCAGCGCGTCCACGTGGTGTGCGGCGTCGGAGTTGAACCGCTCCTTGCGCGGCAGATTGCGGAAACAGGGACCGGCTGGGTCCAATCCTGTATTGTAATTTTTATATTATATAGCATTTTATCAAAGCCTTGTTTTTTTTTAAATATCATGTCATATTAATAATATGATGTTATATCATAAACGAAGAAAACTCAACGGCGTGACCGATTGTCATGAAATTTTATATGTGTACCTAGAGCTTATTCGGTAAGTCTGAGAAAAGGTTGATAACTATTTTAATCGGCAGAATAAGAGTAACTCCCGTGTAAGATACGATACCTTATGTAATTGAATTTTATTAACGTTATTTAATTATCTATTAAGTAATCGTAAATGGCTATGGGGTCCAAAATCATTTTCTTTTCGTATTTCCATAATGTTCTTATGAATTTGTTTTAAATACATAGCTGTAAATATCGTATTAACCTGTTATCCTTGAAGGTTTTAAATTCGTCAACTCATGGTATTTAGTGGCTGCATAATAAGCAATATGAGCTCCCAAACTTCCACCGAGCATCTCCAGATTTTGTGGTTGCAATCCGAGCTTAGTCAGTTCTGCTAAAAACTCCCCGAGAATGTGACCCAGCGGCTTGGTAAGACGAGCTGCGCTGTCACAGAAATTAGTACGAGTATTTTTATATTATTTGTCTCATATTAAAACTTTTAAGGAGGATAGGTTACCTATAAATTAAGGCCCATTCTAGACTACTATGTAATTCATACGGACTATGTGTCTATGAATACTATTAAAGTGCCTCTTGTAAAACGATTGATTCATTTTTTAATATATCAGTACTCCGTTTATTGTAGTGGATTCTTTTACTGAATGAATCGAAGGTTTGCTATTGATGAGAGTAGGTAGAACGCTAGTTTTCTAGATCTAACATTGCTTACCGATTAAGGTACGTTCAAAAATTCCTTAGTATCAAAGAAGTAATAAAGTGAAAGTAACTACTAACCACTTAACAAGTATACCTTTTAATTAATAAACTTAATCAATTGTTACCTTGCTCATAAGTACCCTTAAAGGTTTAATTGCCCTTTCATTTTATAATTGTTATCTCAATGAACAATATATAATATTATACCTATATAAAAGGGCTTGAATGATACAATATCCAAGGATTTAAATACCTATATATAGATAGGTAACATTAAGAACACAATATTTTAGATTTCTAAAACAATACTTACATAGGATAAGTTCGTACCAGGATGGGAAAGATTTCTACGACTATTACATTTTTGCCTCTCTCAAGATAGGGCTGAACTATCGTTTGAACGATCGGTGAGACGCATCTAAATAACCACTTATGAAAACCTGAAAACAGAATATAAACTAATTAAACTTTACTAATTTGGACATTATCGGAAATTTAGGTGTCCACTGTCCACAACAGAAATGTGCTACGCGATGCGAAGAATATTGAAAGTTAGTGTTAGCACTTCAATATTTTTCCGTTAATTTAATTTATGAATGAATATTTCATGAGTTATAAAGACGATAAAGTAAACCTGAATACAGGGTAAATGACCAGTCTATTTAATAAATATTAATTTAGCAATGAATTTAAATAATGTCTTTAAAAATATTGAGGGCCTATTTCTCAAAATGGCATAGGTATATACTTTTTAGTTTACCAGTGTTTCGTTATTCAAATCTATGTGTTCCTTGACACAATCCACATCGTCGACGTTGAGTTTGCAAGTGGCTTCGTCGTGACCGAACCAGCCGTCAGAGGGCCACATCACCAACACTGTTAGAGATTCCTTCGTCTTCTCTGACATTGTTGTATTGCGATCCATACCTGGACCTGGTAGAGAAATTATTTTTTTTGATTTTCTTTCACAAAATTAGAATTGGGTTGGGTAGGTTGGGAAGTAAATAAATAAAATTAAGTGTACCTTAACATCATGCAGCCTCTACAGTTTTTAAACGAAACTTGTATCCTAAGGATATCTACTTATTTTGCATCATTTCATTTAATAAAGTAAGCGCAACAATAATTGTTATTACTTTGCGTATTCCTCTTATATTATATTCATGTAAATTAAAACTAACTTTAAACTCACAATTGGACATGAAACCATCCGGAGGGCCCGTATCAGTCATCGCATTAATGTAACCTAGGCACAAAAACAAGAGCACAATCATATTACCTATATGCTGAAACTAAAAATACGACAGCCAAACGAGCTAAGAAGTAGCCTACTGATGAAGTTTCTTAAATACAGAAGGTCGACTGATAATTTGTAAAGGCCAGCATGTATTGCATATTTAAGACCGTAGCAATGGAATTCTGCACGCGACATAATTTTGCTTCATTATTTTTATTCATAGGCGCCCTAAAAAGGGAGGACCTTGACAGTTTTCGACAACAATGTATCAGGAAACATTGCAATAAAAACAATGAATCCATATTGTACATGAAAATAAAGAAAAATCTCATGATAATATTATATATTTATAGATATTGCATATTTTGCATAGGTATCAATAATCATGTCAAATATATTAGGATAGTGGATATAAAAAATATGGTTGCATTTAGAGCTCTTAAGATATTGAATGTATCCGCACCAAAGGAAGATGTGAGGAGATGCTCTTTGGTAAAATTATAAATAGGTGATCATTTTAATTATATTTACCTAAATTTAAGAGCAACAATAGCCTAAATGTACAACTGATTTGCCCTGCATTTAAACAAGTTTAATTAATAATATTTATGGTAATAATCAATGCAATATTCTTTCCGGGAAGGAAATTGATATAGGATCAACCAAACACCTCTGTGCCTTTTTATATTATTTGTTTATATCTTCAACCCGTGGCCTTTGCTTCAAGGTAAAAATGTAGTTTTTAGGAATTATCTTTACTATGCAAGTATTATCGAATCCCTTCATTTATTGTTTTATTGATTGAGCTAAAAACATTTATTTACTTAGGTATCCATATAAACTTTCGATTTTTTTATGACTTAATATTCTTGTTATCGATGTTGTTATCCTGTTTAGATATACTTTCTCGTAACTAACCTAACTGCTCAATTTATGCTAAAAAATTAATTACTGATAAAGGGCACAAAACCAGGTAGGTTCGAAGTTAAATTATTTGAAAACTATATTGGTAATAAAAATTAAAGTTACCATCCTAAGCTGATCGCTAGTCGCTCCCGCTCCACTTGGCAATTTTTTTTGTAACTTTAAAAAATTATTTTTATATAGATAAGATATATTATTTATTTATGACTCTTATCGGAGTCATTATAATCGTTATAATTATTAAACTGAATAATTAATTAATTATCTAATATTAAGAGTGGTGTTATTATAATTAGTACCTATGAATAAACATTATAAATGAATGTAAATTTTAGTTATGTAATATGTAACTCTGTAACTTTGAATATTAGATAATCAAGGTTCATACAATTACATATTTACGTATTACGTATAACAGTGAATATTTTTTTAAATTTTTTAGCATCACGCATGAAAATATTTGTACAGAATTATTGAACACGGCTGGTCAAGTGCAAGGATCAATTATTAAAAAAAAATTGAACTATCTTTTTTTACCAGATTTAAACATGAACTTTTTTTTGGACTAAAGACGGATAAAACGACTTGGTATTAAAATTTTATGGGCTTTCAGACAAGTCATTGTAAATTTTCTACCAAATAAAAGACAAATCGGTTCAGAACTTTTTGAGATATAGTCAGTTTGTGTTACTTTGGCATACAGTACCTATTAAACTGTCCTAATATAAGATGACTGTGATCAAAATACTCATACACCGACCCGATCAAACAAAGCTCTAGCCAAGCATTTCATATGTGCAATTCCAATGACACAGTTGATTTAATCAATCGATTTCCACGGCTGAGAAATGTAACAAGCGCGTAAACGCATTCTGTTTGCGGATATTATTTCGCGTAGAAAGCCTAGTCTTGGCTCATGAGTCTCGATGCGGCGTACGACGGACACCGGTTTTACCGGCAGTGCAAGTCCGCTTCTCTCGTCGCCTAGACGCTCATAAGCGAAATGTGTTAATAAAGACTTACATCGCGTATAGTTAAAGTGCGACAATGAATGAGTCAGCGGCTGTGAACGATACCTGGCAGTGGTATAAGGATGTGGTGCGGTCGTGGCTGGAGGACCCCGGCGTGGAGGAGTTCCAGGGGCTTAATATCAGCTCCCTTATGATGGACCAAGCGTATGTGGTCGGGGAGGCTGATAGGAACGTCGCTGTGTACAGCGTTTCTGATGATTGTTTTAGAGTAAGTCGGAAACTTTAGGATAAGTAGGTACTTATTTTTAGAGCAAGTAAGAAAACTTTAGGATTAGAAATTAGAATTAAGAAATAGTGTTTCTGCTCGGAGTAAAACATTTCCAGTAATTGATGTGATAAGTAGGTATTGACTAATAAAACATGAGTGGTAAACACCCATAAAATCTATTGACAGGTTTATGAACCTGCGTCCTTCGTTTGAAAATAGATGTAAACACTTTACTAATCTCGGTACTTTTCAACTGTATCAAAGTGTCTTTGTTTGTATTGTGAAGTGAATCATTATTTGTGACTATTGAGAAATGGTTCTAAAAGCTTAGATATAAATAATTAAGACAAGACGCGCTCTACCAGTTTACTTGTACTCATGTCCGGAGAACTAATTTCGTTGAAGTTATAATTTAAATAAGGTGCATTTTTTCAAATCCAGTTTCTTTTTTCATATAATATTATAAGTAGATACGAATTATCTACCTAATGATATGAATATTTTATAGAGGTCATAAATATCATAGAATATTATTATAAATGTAGAAACCCATATAAGTTATATAAATAAACGATGTCGCGTTATTTTTTTAAGGAAAATTAAAATTATTATTTATATTACTTACATGCATATAAAATTTCTGATATGTTATGAATTACATCCTTTTTAATGATTATTGATGGGTTATAATTGTGTCAAAATTTATTGGTATTATGTACATATGGATGGATACGTACACATGGATATTCGTATGAATTTATACACCTAAGTAGAGACATTAACAACTATTGCATTTACAATTTTTATTTTCTTTCATCATGAAAAAGATGATTGGTTTGGAAAGAATAGTATTTCAGTTACGACCAATTTGTATAATTACAGTCACGAATTTAGCGTTAACCTTCAACCGTTTAAACTTAAACATTTCAATACTACACAATGATATTCAATACATATGTTTAATATTAAAATCAACAAATTTCCATAGTCTAGCTAGGTATAAACTATGAAGTCCTTAGTATATTAGCAATGAAATCCTGAAAAATTAACAAATCGATTCGTTTGATTTAATGTATACCTACGTCAATAACTCTTATATTTAAATACTATCTTTAATATAACAAAGGTAGAGTTAAAAAATATTAAAGTAATGAATTGGAGCCAGTCCAAACTATATAGGTTTATTATAATATAAAACGAGATTTGAAACAGGGATTCTGGGGCAGTTGTCCCACTTTAATTCAATATGAAAAAGCAATGTTTTTAAGAATGCACAGAATAAAATGCATTGGGTTAAATCATGGCTCGTAGGTACCTGTTACTCTCTCCACTTCTGAATTACATTCTCTTTCTATTTCTCTTTCTAAATACAACTGTTGTATAATAAATTACGTCTTATTACGAAATCACTCTTTATTTCCTACCCAACAAAAGCGTAATGGTAATGGGCTATTAATTTCCATATATTCTAAGCGACTTTTTACGGCTTCCGTATTTTTGGATACCTATACATAAACTAAACAAACGTTTATTGTTATTTTAGTAAACAACTTTCGTTTTTTATGGATAACATATTCCATACGCGCATTATTACATACCTACACACAAACTTTTAAACTCTATAATTATCATCAAGTCGTCAACACCGTCGATGCGTAAATAAAATGAGAAGAGTTTTATTGTATTAATTACTACCAACGGGTTATGTTTATAATTGTAATACCGTGTGAACCTATATAATGCACAATTATTAAGTTCAACTTTTAACAAATTGTTTGGAGGCGTTATAAATTTTAAAATTAGCCATATTAAGGCGAACAGGAACGTAATCAGTTTTCTCAATTCACACTAATGATCATTGATGATTTACAATGTGCAGTTAAAATACTAAGTTAATTGCTAAATTATGAACCAACCACGTCCTGTTGCACTTGTACATAACACGCGCGATTTCTCAAATAACCTTCGAGTCGCGTGCATTATTTTGAAAGTACTTATCTATTTAAATATTTCAAGTATGTAAGTTCTTACAAACATAGATATTGTCATTTTATTTGGTTCACGAATGCGTGAAACTGCAATGTCTGTTTACTACTAGTACTATGTGTATGCTCTACAATTTAATGATTCATTCAAATTGACGATTCTGTTATTTTATAATCAATTATTGATAGAATGACTATACCTGAGATGTTTGTTACCAAAATATACATACATTATACTTCAATGATATGCTAAAAATATGCTGCTTGAAGGGCAGATTTATATTTTTTAACTGCGTATCACATTATCACATAATGAAGTGCGTTGACCTTTTGATTGATGGAGCCGATGACGTGTCGAAGGGATTTTCCGGGGAAATCACGTATCCCCCTCATTAAACATGTCTAATTATCTTTTTATATCTGTCATACAAACATTATGTTTCATCATAGTTAAACAAACAGAAGCGCGCATATTATAGTTTAATTAAAAAAATAAAAAATATTAAGACGATTTTGTATAATCAAAGTTAATTCAGTTATCTTAGATAATAATTAACTAAAAATTTATTTATATATTGTTTCATTGGCATTTTAGTACCAATCTGAGTGTTTCATAACATTCCGCATATTATATTTGATTCGCATATTTCTATATATCCTTTAAAAATGACATGATCAACATTTATTTTCCAATTAATAAAATAGTGAATTAATGTTTGTGTATACTATTTCATCACTGTTCTGATATCATTTACGCGATAACTAGTGTAAGAGATGTAATTATTAGTAGCTATGTGTGTCAAATATTTTGATCACGCGAGCGTGTGTAGAGAAATTGGAATTGTGGAATAGTTTGCTTTGAAATAACAAACATTAGTCAATGCTAATGTTTGTTATTTTATTTATTTATGCTGGTAGATCATTAATATATATTACAATGAATATCTACTATATTTGTAAACAATATTATAAATGTATTTCACTATTTTAATAATACACATGTCATATAATAAATCCGTATGTCATATTGTATGAATAATTAATAATAGTATTACCTATACTTAACAGAATGGCTCTTGGCTCTACCAAAAACTTACTAGTAAATTTTAGATCATCTAGTATACCTAATAATAAATTAATATCT
Source organism: Colias behrii (assembly GCA_029959065.1). Classification (NCBI taxonomy): domain Eukaryota; kingdom Metazoa; phylum Arthropoda; class Insecta; order Lepidoptera; family Pieridae; genus Colias; species Colias behrii. Next base: position 4,327,283 of record JARWMC010000005.1, on the reverse strand, counting down.
ATAGGTGATATGTTATCTATTTACTGTAAATTAGGGTTAGTTATCCCTATTCGCTCCAGTTTTATGTCTTTTATGTTTTGTACGCTATTATTGTATGACGTGATATAATTTAATTTTTAGATTCGTAAGTATTTGAACTCGTCCAGATCCTTATTTCTCGTAATATTGTGCACATGATCTTATGCAATTACGAGGCAGTGTAATATTTTCTTACAGTTTTTGCTGTTCAATTTGGCGGTAAAGCCGCAACTCGTTTTGAGTCTGGTCGCGAATTCCGCGCCTTTTCGAGACACTCTTACATAATTACACCTTTCTTCTCGATACCAAATGCCAAGTCTCTGAGAAACCATGCAATGTTTTAGCAAATCCTTTTGTAGCGTATTATAAAATACATTGGATGCACGATGGTCGATGGCACGATGAAACATATCATCTGAAATCGTTTGATCATATTTATTTAAAAAAGGAAAATAAAAATCTATTTTTTTAGAACATATACTTAAGAGAAGATGAAAAAAAATGTATCATAGATTATTTAATGTGTAGATATTTATAATGAAGCTATAACTTTTTTTTTAAATAAACGTGTTTATCGGTCTCTATATTTTTAGAAGTCGTAAGTAATTTAATTTTAATTGTTGTTAAAAAATTGTAGTGTCCCTTCGAGCTGCAGAAGTCAATATCAGCCGGATTTGAAAGCTGGTGGGTCGTGGATACCGCAAAGCGCGTTACATGGAGGGTCTACATGGACACTTCTGAAGATTATATGAGTGTTCGGAATACTTCGTAAGTTATGTTTATATATTAATACTATAGATATACCTAATTAGTAATTACTATGTCTACCATTTATGTCGACACAATGATATCGTTGTGGTTTATGCGAACTTTTTCAAAATGTAATAAGACATACCAAAATAGGACCTACTATTTCAAGAGTAGTAGACATATAATATTATGTAAACCTATACCAAAAGCTAAAGCTACATTAATATTGTTATGTGTATGAAGTTTATTTTGTAAGGTTCGCAGTGTAACTAGAAAGTCGCATTCAGAATATTATTAGTAGCATTACGCGAGGAAAAAATAAGATACATACTGACTTCGAAGCATGTTTCGAAATTTCTCCATTTCTAGGTTGATAGTTCTCATAGACATTTTACAATCTAGAAAGACAGTTTAATGGGACTTGTTTACTGAGGTAGAATTTTTATTGAGTTTTCACATCAAATATTCCTACAGTGTTTCACATTTGTCAATCTTGAGTAACATCATTATTTTTTTTCTTTTTCTAATAACCTAGCCTATACCGGCATCAATCCAAATATAATAACTATGTTCAACTCAATCAACTCCAGAAAAATAGAATGCAAATGAGATCTTTATTGACATTTTGATTTTGTTAGTGGCTGGTTGGTAAAAAAAAAACAAAAAGGAAATTTTGTGATGCAACGTTCTTAATTTAAATTGTAGAGCGCGCCAAAACGAATAAATTTAATTTATGTAGTCGGCCAGCATGTATTATTTTATGATACAAAGTTTTATCAATATTATATTTGCTATGTTACCTTTATTTCAATTATTTTGTTTTATTTTAGGGGATTGATTTGTCAATTAAGGCCATATTTGGGAGAATTTGGAGTTTACACATTGAATGTAACCGGCGAAGGCTGTGATGTTCGAACCACAAGGGAACCAGTCGATATTTATATGCGTAAGTATATTTATTTATTATGTTTACTCAAATTTCAAAACCATATAAATAAATTGTTAATAAATTTGCAAAATGGATTTCGACATAAACATGCATTTTGCTTATCCAATATGTATAATCCTCACCATCTTTAGAAGTTACGATTGTAAAATGCAAATTCATTACAATAATAAAATGGATTCTGTTGTCCTCAAGAGACCCTTGACACAAAAATATTCAATTTCGCCCTTGTCTAGATTTAACATGATATACGAAGACGTTATCTCGCTCTTGACCTGCTTCAACAATTGATGGCAATTTTATATTATCTATAATCTCAACTTTTTGTGCACTACTGTTAGAATACACATGACATGACATGGAATAATATTTTGCGTTAGTCAACATGATTCATGCTTGGGCTTCACATTGTTTAAATATTTCTTACAATTTACAATAATGATAACTTTGCATTGTTTCGACTTCCGTGCTATTTTTGGAATTACTAATTATTATGTGAGACTCTTTAGAGTTTAAAAAAAATAAGCCTATAAAATCTTAAAAAAAAAAATAAAATTAAAAGCTAAACGACATGGAATAATAGGACTTAAACTCACTTTTGAAATTCGCATGTTAATTTTAAAATCCAATTTAGCTATTCTAATATTACATTTGTTACAAAGCCATAGTCAATGACAAAAATATAAATATCTTAATATGTTTCAAGATCAGTGGGACAGTGCCATCTGGTCGAGTTGTTATAATATAATATTATTGAGTTGTATTCCTGTATGCAAATTATGGAGGTCAGTGCTTTCAACTTGAAGATTTTATTTCATTACGCGAGTATTCATTAGGTCTGCTTTATTTAGATACTATTACCTATTTATTTCATATCAAATTTTTTGATACTATGATATTTAAAAATAAAAATATTTCATAATGAATCATTTTTCATAATGAAGTTGGCTCTATCTGCCTTATTTAAAAAATGTTTTTTCTGGTAATGTCTTATTTTAATTGTTTATTTTAAATCGATATATAATTCTAACGAATAATAAAATAACTAGTAATAAACTTTTACTGTTCTAAAATCGCATTTCCTAACTTATACCTAGTGATACTAGTGTAGATGAGGTGACGATTATTACGAGTTGTTCAATAAGTGACCTACTTGTGCTTTATGAAATCAATATAAAACAAAGTACAAAAACTCAGACACAAGATTTATCGTGTGCAAAGATTACAATGATGCAGTTAAAAATAATGATTGTTGAGACTTGAGTAAAATGCGATCACAAGCGCGTCGTCACGCACTTAGGGACAGAGAAAATTAAGAAATTCTAGCGTAACAGATTCACGTATTGGAAATAGCGAAAGTTGTGGTTTATGTTAAATCGACCTTTTTTTGTATTGTAATGATATTGAAAGTTTTATTATTGATAAGTGTCAGTGTTTCAAATAAATCAATTTGTATAAGATTTTATTAGAAGGTATCTTTTGCGGCTGAATCAATTCTAAATGTTACTGAAAAATCGATAAACTGACAGAATACTATAGTGATTCTATCGATCGAAATAACGATAATAAGAAACATATTTAAGCATATCTTTTCAATTCATTTAAGCATATCTTTATTCTGGCTATACCAATTTTTAAATAAGTAATAAGAAAGAAATAACATCGTCTCGGAACTCTTGTCAATTAAACAATAACGATGATCATCTTGTTATGTAGGCGGAGATCCTGTATTGAATTCTTCCAACCTCGGGTTCAACGATTTGATGAACTTTATCCGCTGCCAGCCTACGGTTGTTGACAGGATATAAGTATTATTTCTTACGATTCTCTACCTACTGTAAATGTCTCATGCGTTCTGGTGTCTCGGAATGTTGGTAAACATGAGGAATTTCACTTTACTTCCGTTGCCAATATTGGCAACGAATTTAGCGTTTGTGTAGAACATTATATTTTTATAATAGCTTTTTTATGTTTAAATAAATCAAAGTAAACAAAAAAATGCATTTATTTACATGTATTTTATATATAATATATCGTATTTACATTATATAGTAAATTCAGTCATAACGACAATCAAGACATTTAAAAGCTGCAATCTCTGGTGTAAATGTTATAATGCCCGTAGGCTTTATAAAAGAGATCCCAGAAAGCCATGCTCTCCTTGTTTATTCGATACTCAAGTTTTAGATCAGCATCAATAATCATGTATGGTCGATAATCCTTTCCCGCCGACTTCCACTTGACAGGCAATATATCGTCAACCACAGGCGTTGGATCACTGAAAAACAATAATTAATAATAAATTTATTAATCTTAAAGTACACATTATAGGAGAAAAAAATTTTGTGTGGTTTTATGAAACCACGGTAAAAGTGAAACTTTCCGAACACTGCTTTATACCTACTCGGCAGCCGACCGTCACGCGACATGCGCTACACAGACCAAAAAGTTTGAGACGATGTAATAAAAGTTTCACTTTAAAAAAAAAGCAAAAACTTCTTACCCATATTTTACAAAATTGGCCCACATTTTTGTAATTCGTGCAATAAGCAATTTATTTTTCTCATTAGCTTCCACTGTACCACCGAAATTGAAAAGGTATTTTAATTCTTCATTGTGTACGGCATCGTCTTTCTCACTATCTCCAACATAACTAAATTCATATTGGTAAACTGGTTTCGCATTTTCCTTTAGTAAGTTAGTGGTAGTGCGTTCTACGGGATGTTTCATAAGAAAATCGGTAGAAAAATTATCTAATTCAAATGATAAATCTCTTGAAATTGATTCGTCACCAATGTAAAAATGTTGAGCAATTAGAGCAGCTTCTTCCATTTGTTCATTGTTTAGATAAAAACTTTCTTTTAATGTCTCAAAAAATATATTGGACTCATAATATTCATCATCTTCGTTAGCATTAGTACCATGATACTCGTTGCTAGTGTGACCTATTAATATTGGAGTCCCTTTAACTTTCTTTGCATTTGAAAGAGAAAATGGATCCGTATCTATGAAGTTCTCTACTCCGCTAAATGACCTTTCTTTACACGGCCTTAGTAGTAAATCCAAATCTGCAGCTGCGCCAGATACTAATTTATGATGTGTGCCTTTGAGGAATTCTAACGCTTCAGATGTGTCTGTGGTATTAAATCCTAGGTGTAATGCTAATTTCTTTGCGACATCAACATCTGCGTTGACGAATGATCCAGGTTTATGAGGGGTACCACTTTGAGCAATTACTTTACTGAAAAGTTTGTCTTTATTGGAATATAAGTGAAGTAAAGCAGACCCTGCACCTGCACTTTGGCCTCCAATGGTCACGTTATAAGGATTTCCTCCAAAAGCGCGTATATTTCTTCTTACCCATGTAAGAGCTTCATATTGGTCTTTTAGACCTTGATTTCCGGGAACATTAGGTACGTCAAGGCACATGAATCCATAGGGACCTAACCGATAATTAACTGTGACTACGACAATTCCTTGTCTTACTAGATTTTCAGGATCGTAACTATTAGCACTACCAACAACATACATACCCCCGTGAAACCATACTAATACTGGCAATGGATTTTGTGAACTAGCTATCGTAGGAACGTAGATATTCAACCGCAAACAATCTAAAGTTTCAATTGCATCACTATCCAATCGCATTGATGATTTAACAGTTTGCGGACATACTATGGAATCGTCATATGCGTTAAATATTTCTTCATCAAAGCCGGGATGATGACGTGCAGCCTGAAATATATTAATTTAGGTTTTTTATTAAGATGAATTACATATTACTATGTTACATAATATTTATCTTATCTGACGTAAAAGTAACTCAGCAACATACGATGATAGTAAACAATAGTAATTGTTAGAAATTGAATTTATTAGCGGTTAACACACATAAGTGTATAATATCATGCAAAACTTACTCCAAAAGGATTGTCCAAATCCACTTGCGCATATGGTATTCCCAAAAACTGTGAATAGTTCGCGTCGCTGGATTTTAAGCCTCTTACAAGTCCTTGGTCAATTAGCACTAATGGGTCTACTCTTACTTGCGCGGAATACGCATTACTTATTAAACTAAAAACACAAATTATACTTAAAATTTCCATATTTTCAAAGATCCATGAATGTACTGTTAATGATTCCCGGCTGAAAGTCACTTTCAAAATGCAATATCTATGAATTCTTTCGTGATAATGTACATGATGATGAATTGATATCGTTTTCATCTAACTTATCATGTACTTGAGGTTTGATGTATTCAAGATTATTTTATACAAGACAAATCCCCAAAAATGAATGGAATTTGTTAGGGTTTTTCAGGTATTACGTTTTTAATCGGCATGATTTAGTTTGATTAACAATATTACTTTACATATAGTACCTAATGATCAATTAATTTGTTTTTTTCGTTTGGCGCCACAGGCAATAACTGTATTGCTCGTTTTAATTTTTTTTTAATTTTGTCACAGCTTTGCTCCTACTGCTGGGATTACTACTCGGAATATGGGTGGTGTACGGAATATTGAAGCTCATAATGTCAAGGGTGAGGAGGTCTGCAAAGCTTCGGTATGGAGACAAGGAACTGGCAATACAACAACGGTTACGTGCTTTGGATACATTTAGAGGGTTGGTCTTTTATATATTCTACACTTGTTGTTATGACATATATGACGGCAGCTGCTTTCATTAGATAAGATAGAAGATTGTTGTGTTACTAGATGTGTTCTTTTCATTATTATTAATTTTAGGTAGGTACCTGATTATTATTTGCACTCTTTCTCTAGAAACAAAAACACCATGGTTCCTATTGCATACCTAGATATTGGTTCAATGATGAAGTCTGCAATAATATGCCATCAGCGATGCATACCTCGCAAATCATTCACTTCAAGCAGTAATCAATACAAAATTGAAAAGAGCTATTGCCATATTAAGCATATCATTGCTCGCGTGAATGTTTTTCTTTTTATGTTCCCACGGAACAAATGTGATGTTTCTAACTTGCATCCACAACTGGTTGTTTCATACTATTATGCGTTTAACAACTGAGCGGGCAATATGTGTAATTAAACAACTATAATTAAAACCACTCCTTTATTAATAGCGTAAGGGTATACGGGTTATACCTGTCCCGATGTCTGAGAGGACTTCCGTCTCTTTTATTTGTGTTAGTTGGAAAAGGATACAGCTATAGTATGTACCGACTGTACATAAGATACTTATTAATTTTATACGTAAAACGTATTAAGTTATTCTTTGAGCTTATAGGTTAATTAAAGTATAGACGAACCAAAAGTAGATCGAGGCCAGATATTACAGTCTTACAGAAATAATAATAAAATCATATTAATTATTTAACTTTCTTGTAAAGTAAAATTTAGGTAGTGAGGATACTTTAACTTTACGTTCCACGAATATCAGACGCATGTCTTGTATTCGTGGAACACGAATTTCTTTCCTTTTTCATTGAATATTAAATGCCAAGGACAAAGGTTTTGATTTGATATTGATGGGACAAAGAATGTTAAATATTTTAGCGACACCACAAATATTTTTTTGGCGACACTGGCGAGCTGGACAGCATCCTGCAAAGCAAAACGATTATATTAGATTCAAAAACTTCCCACGATTTAACTTTAAAAGCGTTCTTCCTGTAAGCTTCTTACACTAGGACACTTCTATCTCATCACACTATCTTTTAGCATGGCGATAGTTTTCATGATATTCTTGAACGATGGCACGGGGGGTACTGGTGGCTCGAACATTAGGTTCTAATACATATTTGAAGAAGATTTTTGATTTCAACGTTTTAGCTTTAAAAGCGTTCTTCTTTTATAGCTAACTAACTAGGACAAAATAATCTTTTAGGATGGCGATAGTTTTCATGATATTTGTGAACGATGGTGCGGGGGGATACTGGTGGCTAGAACACGCGACGTGGAACGGTCTGGCCGTTGGGGATTTGGTGTTTCCAGCCTTTTTATGGATCATGGGCGTGTGCGTTCCTCTCTCTGTGAAGAGCGCGTTCGCTAAGGGCATTCCAAGGTGGAAGATATTTATACATATTGTACGGGTGAGTGATCATGTTGTTTTGTTAATTAGGTTATGGGTTAAGGTTTAATATAGGTGCGAAAGAAGTAGTTAGGTACATTTCAAAACATCTAAAATTTTTTTTTCAGTGAAACTTCTTTAGGTGTGATGACAGTAATTAAATTTCAAGGTTGTGTCATGGCAATACCGCCACGTTATGGATCTTGGTTAATCTTTGAACCTTGCCAAAGAAGTTTCACTTCTGCACGTGTGCTCGGCACACACGCTCTTACATGCAAATGTAGAGCGTAGTGATTGAACTAAAGTGCTTTTCTGAAATTTGAACTTGTATTTGAATTAACAAAATTATTTTTTCGCATGTATTCGTATGACGACATATTTGTACGTAATGAGCATGTAATTTATCTTATAGTTATTACGGATAGGCAATTGTGCATGAAACGTTACGCTTTATGAAGCAAAAATGCAATTAAAGGCAAATTCTGTTTCTACTATATTATAGACTTGTTGCTTTCTATTAAATGAAGTTCCAATCAAGGCTTGTTAGTAGTAAAGTGAGTTAAAAAATATGTTACCTTTCAGTTATGATTATATTTTTTAAAATAAGCAATTTAAAAAAATATCATAGGTATAATATATTCGAAATTTATTTTCTTTTATCATTATTTATAATATAGATGCAACGATCACAACTGCCTTTAAAAACATAATCGGCCGATTACATAATATCGGTAGATCACAGACAGATGATAACTCTAGCCTTTACAATATTAGATACAGTTCGCATCTCTTTGACGTAAAATTAGATTAGATAGAATCTGAAATAAATGTGCTTAAAATTAAATTTTAAATATATAGCCTAAGTAGTTAAGTAAATTTACCTAAATATTTTATAAATTATTATTATGTACTTATTTTATGAGATTATTAGAATGGCAAATATATATAGGCTTTTGTGAAGAGTTTATTGATTAAATCACTACATACCTAGTATAAAACAAAGTCGCTTTCTCTGTCCCTATGTCCTTTTGTATGCTCAAATCTTTAAAACTACGCAACGGATTTTGATGCGGTTTTTTTGAAGTGAAAACTTCTTTAGCGGCGTTGGGTATAAAATCTTAAACTCGCGTCAGGACACGTGGCCTGTTCAAAAAAGCGTAAGACGGATTTTTTTTTTTTTTTTAGTCCTTATATTCCATGCGTAAGACGGATACCATTCCAAAATATCAAACATGCTGAACGTTAATAATCAAGTTTTCACTTCTGCCGGCACTCCCGGAGTGCAACCCGTCTTTTTTTTAATAGATAGAGTGATTCAAGAGGAAGGTTTTAGTATATAATTTATTATGTTTTAGACAAAGCGGGCGAAGCCGCGGGCGGAAAGCTAGTACACAATAAAGTAGGCTTTGATAAGAATTACATAACAGCTAACCGAACGCTGACTGCGCTCGACCAAACCAGTCCCAGTCGTTTATTTGCAATAATGTAGGAAGAGTCGCCGGTTGGTTTAACCTTTAAATGTATTGTTATGTCAAACTTAACTGTACTACTAACAATGGGCATTTTTGAACTCGTCCTCAATTCGAGTAACCGCATTTTCAATTTATGAAATACGATGGACGTGAAATAAGAACAATAAGGTCGTCAAAAAGACAAATTTACATATAATTCAAGATTTTTTTTAAATGACTGTCTTTATATCATAAAACTGAAATATAAAAAAGTATGTACCTGTATAAATTCTGTTACAAAACAACACTGCAAAAATGCTTTGTCAAGGATAGTTAATTTCCGTCATTTGAACGTTTAAATTGCATCGTTTATAATGGACATTAGGCCACTTTCATACATTACATCACCGATTTCCTCGAGTACGTGTGTTAGATATAAAGATGCATTAAATATGCAGTGTTTCGAGATGTTACATTGCGAATTCCACACTCGCGTGCACGCTCTCTCTGCCTCCTTTGATGTGCTGATTATTTGTGGAGTAGCTGACGTTATTTTAAATTTAAAACAAGTCAAATGTCTTTTAAATTTTAAACTATTAATATAACGGAATGTAACGACAAGGAAGCGTTTTGCTTTAAATATTTGTTGTTAGTTGGAATTTTATATTGTTATCTGGACTAAGTACCTATGTCCCATATTTTTGAATAATAATATAAGCATAGAAGCCTTTTATGTACAGTGAAGGAACTACTAATAATGTGTCTATAAAGTAACACAATTTAGTTAAGGTGAATAAGCACTGCTTTAACGATGTAATTGGCTTGACCCAAAGAAAGGATGCCGGCCTGGTTTAGTTTCTAATCCGATACGGTTAATTTATAATAACGGGATCGTACTCCCCATGTGATAAAGAATTCAAATTGATGAATATGTTCAGTTGTTGACGCGATGTAAATGTCCATTCACTGTCCACATTCAATAAACGAGAAATGGTTTTGTTTGGTTTTGTTTCTCGGAAACGGCCTCAAGGATTTCCTTAGTATTTCAGAATTACTGTTATTTTTATTGTATTACCACAGATAATTTAATACTCTACTGGAACAATGCAAGTTTGAGCAACATAAACAGTAAATTATTACAATATTATTATGTAGTTTTGGTTTAAAACCGGATAGTTTATGTCATTTTTTACAGATGAGAAAATTCTTACGGTACCTTGCTACAAACACATAACTAGGTGCAGAATACATTATACACCTTTTTCAAGTAAATTACAAATAAATAATAAATGTCATCTGAAATATATTTTTAAAACTTTTTGATTTTTCAAAATCTGTTTGAAACTATGCTAAATAGCGCTTTTACCCGCACGTTTTAAAATTAACTTAAACATTCCACGTTAAATTAATGAAATAAACATAGATAACCAATAGTTTTATGTAAGAACTTAATATCATAATAACCTTCCATGTTATGTTTTATAAACAATTTTCTTTCAGCGTTCCATTATGATGTTTCTACTTGGTGTTTCCTTGAACACAATATACGGGTCTAATATGCTGAGTGAATTGAGGATCTTTGGAGTATTACAACGATTGGCAGTTGCATATTTAATTGCTGCTGGTTTTTATGCCTTAACTGCTCCTAAATATTATACACCGCCCAGAGTAAGTTATTCTTTGTAATTTCTTATTCCAGATTAGACGTTATTTGTTTCTGCAGTAATGAAAAGAAAAGTTTTAGATCGTAGGATAGCATTTATATATCTGACAATTAATTAATCAATAGCGTCCAAACGTCTGTTTTGCATGTGAACAATTTTGAGAAAGAAAGAACTGGACCAAGAATTCACTGATGGACTCATGAGATTCGAACCCGCGTCTATAGCCTTTACTCATCTTTGATACATTTGATTAAAAACACAATTTGAGTTTTTACTTCAAGAATTTAATTTGTAGTAACTGCAATTTATTAAAGCGTCTAAAGATATAACTCCGTGTCAAGAATTGATGAACCTTTAATCACCGTACTACCTATAGGTATTATTTAAACGTACATAAAGAAAACACCCTACATAAATATACTGAAGTTCTACCTTATTCAATGTTACCTACTCAATTATCTGGTTTAATTATATTTCCGTATATTATTTATATTCATCTTTACAGGGAGCATGTGGGCAAGCGCTAAAGGACATTCTATCTTGTATGTGGTGCTGGGTGCTCGCCGCCGTGCTCATAGCTCTTCATAGTGCTATTACGTTTATTGTACACGATCCTAATTGTCCTGCGTAAGTGATTTTTTATTTATCTACTAGCTTTTGCCCGCGACTTCGTCCGCGTGGAATAGTGACTTCCGGCAGAAAAGTATAGATAGCTGTGCCCGCGACTACGTCATCGTGTAACTCCTTGTGTATTATTAATTTAGTAATGATTTCAAAGGTTCCGGCTAATAGTAATGATTTCAAAGGTTCCGGTGGGTCTTCGAATGAAGGCAAATTTATTTTACCTCCAGAACAACAGAATCCAGCCGACTCCTTACTCCACTTTAAAGCATTACAAAAAGAACATACCACGTTCATATCGCCTATTACAGAAGATGATCTGTAATCAATTGTGAAGTTATAAGCAAACCCACTTTTATATTTTTCGGACCACGCCACCGTATTTCTAGATTGATCTTCTATGTGTACATCTAAGTTATTAAGACTATGTCGAAATCTGTCTGCAGTAAGACGGGCCTCTCGCTGTTCGTCCGTTTCAAGAGACCGAATATTTTCGATTCTTAATCTTTCATTAGACAAACTTATTAATCGTTCTTGTGTCAAAGAATTGTAATGTTCGCGTACCGACTCTAGTCGTTGTTCATGCTCATGTTCATCTTCGAGTGATCGAACAATATTATGGTGCACCCTATCATTTGTCAAACGGTCTTCATATTGAGTAAAAGTTTCAGATTCTCGAGATAAAATATGACGTTCGCGGTCAGCTGTGAGACGCAATTCCCTCTCAGTGAAGGTTTCTGACTCGCGAGACAATATATGACGTTCGCGGTCAGCTGTGAGACGTAATTCCCTCTCAGTGAAGGTTTCTGACTCGCGAGACAATATATGACGTTCGCGGTCAGCTGTGAGACGTAATTCCCTCTCAGTGAAGGTTTCTGACTCGCGAGACAATATATGACGTTCGCGGTCAGCTGTAAGACGTAATTCCCTCTCAGTGAAGGTTTCTGACTCGCGAGACAATATATGACGTTCGCGGTCAGCTGTAAGACGTAATTCCCTCTCAGTGAAGGTTTCTGACTCGCGAGATAATGTATGCCGTTCGCGGTCAGCTGTGAGACGTAATTCCCTTTCAGTAAATGTTTCGGACTCGCGAGATAATGTATGTCGTTCGCGGTCAGCTGTGAGACGTAATTCCCTTTCAGTAAATGTTTCGGACTCGCGAGATAATGTATGTCGTTCGCGGTCAGCTGTGAGACGCAATTCTCGTTGTGAAGCAGTTTCAGCTGCTCGGGATAACACATGTTGTTCTTGGTCAATGGTAAGCCTTAGCTCTCGTTGAGAAAAGCTTTGAGACGCCCGTGATGTAGCTCGTCTCGCTCTGTCAGCTGCTAATCGCATCTCTCTCTCTGAAGAGCTTTCATTGGCTCGAGAAGTTGAGGCACTAACTCTCATAGAGTTTAACCGATGTGCTCTTTCCTCTGCCGATTCTTGAGAACGCGCATTTCTCATCCTCTTAGCATCTCTAGAATTTCGAGATAAAGATGGTCTTTTTTTAGGTGGCATTGTGTATTTTTAATCAACAGTAACTGAAGCTACCTTGCACTTATGAAATCTATTAATATTATATTATAATATAAACACTACTAAAATAACTAAAATGCGTACCTACTACTACTTATAAAGGAATAAAATGTAAACTAATAATATGCTTAAACACTACCGAAACCTATAGAATAACAACAAAAGAAATCTATAAATGAACTATAATAATTATAGTTAAACACTACTATAATAAATATATGATAATTACGAAAATAAACTATTAATATCTACCAAAATAACAAAGATACGTACCTACTGCTACTTCACTTATAAAGAAATAAAATGTAAACTAATAATATGCTTAAACACCACCAAAACCTATAGAAAAACAAATAATTACGACAATAAACTATTGATATAATTAAACACTACCAAAATAACTAAAATACGTACCAACTGCTACTTCACTTATAAAGAAATAAAATGTAAACTATTAATATGCTTAAACACTACCAAAACCTATAGAAAAACAAATAATTACGAAAATAAACTATTAATATAATTAAACACTTCCAAAATAACTAAAATGCGTACCTACTGGTACTTCACTTATAAAGAAATAAAATGTAAACTAATAATATGCTTTAACACTACTAAAACCTATAGAAAAACAACAAAAGAAATCTGTCAATAAGGTCGAACACTCTGAACGTCTATTCGCATCAACAGCCAAATATTGTATGAACCTCGCACGCGGACCCGCCGCACGTTTTATTTTACAACCTTTACAACTTGATCATTTGGAATTTATTATCTCTATTGTTCGAACAAAAATAAGTTGCCGACTTTAAGAACTTGAACTTTTTTGTGTAATTTTTATGTAAAACAATCGATGTACAGCTGCTAATGAGCCTTAATAAAATAAAATAAAATAAAATAAACTTGCCGACAATGTAAGTACACTATTGTTTCTTAGAAAACATTTTAGGACTATACCATAATAAATTTATGACTCACGTAAACACGTGTTTGCATTATCTGATGACGAAATTATCGATTCAGTAGCTCAGAAAACCGAAGATGACATAGAAGACGTGCTTAGTACATGCGCTCCATGGGTTTCCATCAAAGAGGCGCGAACCGCATTGAATACCTTACGTAATTTTATATGTATAACTTTGGTGTTTCTACACCGATTTACATGATTCTTATTATTATTATTGAATAGGTAATAATGTTAACTTTTGTCGAGTGAGAGTGTTGTAAACGTAAGAGTCGACAAATATAATCAGAAAGCTCCGAATTGCTAAGCTATTGAAACTACGTGTTATTGTGAGTCAATTTTAAAAGATAGACATATTATGCTGTCTAGGAATTTATTTTTATATAATAATAATAATTTAAGAACATTTGTGTCGTACATGATTTCTATGTAGCTTTAACCATTAAGGCTGCACACGCGACGGAAGCTTAAAAAATGGAGTAACTTCTCCCGTTTTCCCAATATTTCACTTCACTGCTCTGCTCATATTGATCGTAGCGTAATAAAAAGTATACTATAACCTGCCCAGGAGTATGAAGAATAATTGTGCCAAATTTCGTTAAAATCCGTCGTGTAGTTTTTGTTTCTATAACGAATATACAGACAGACAGACAGACAGACAGACAGACAGACAGACAGACAGACAAAAATTTTACTGATTGCATTTTTGGCATCAGTAGCGATCCCTTATCACCCCTTCATAGTTTTTTTTTAATATATTTCATGTACAGAATTGGCCTCTCTACAGATTTATTATAAGTATAGATTAAATTAATGTATTTTTGTTGAGGTTTTAGCTTCTTTTTTTGAATAGAGTTATGGAAAAAAATATACCTATTTACCTAATATAAGGCATGAATACATGGTAGAATTCGGATTGTGATGATGAACCGAAAGTAATTAGATTTGATTTTATAATAATCTCCATAGTAGATTATTATAAAATCTGTGTGTAAAGTGTACTGTTAAGATTGTCGCAATTTAGATATTTTCTGTGAAAATAAATTTGTTGTGTTAGCTTATTGTGTCCCACTGCTTGCCAAAAGACTTATCAGATCGGTTTATCCGTGACCATGTTCGCTGTAGACTGTAGTGTCCAAAAGTTACCTAAAATACCTACATTCTATACCATCTCAGTTCAACTTTCGCTCAAAATAAAAAACTGCATACAAAATATTTTATTTACTATTAGTTTTAATTTAATATCTCCCCTTGCAGCGGTTATCTCGGTCCAGGCGGTAAACACGACGACTGGGTGGCCCCCGAGTGCAGTGGTGGGGCCGCGGGATATATAGACCGGTTGTTACTGGGGACATCGCATATGTACCAACATAGTGATGCTAGGAGGGTGTATGGAGGACCCGCTACTGATCCCGAGGGGCTGTTGGGTGAGTTTTAGTAGAAAAATTAAATTACTGAAAACATGGAAAAATATAGTTCCAAATTCACGAACTGTCTTAACATTTCACTTTCCTTTGTATGTTTTTGAATCAGGTCGATATCTTATAATATTACTCAGATCACAATAGTGTTTTTATCAATTTGGATATCGCGTAGACTAAAATACATAATGGTTAACGCAAAAGTTTGTTATAATCAACTTTGAGGCATATGGCGCTGCTTTTGTCGAGCGGGGTCGTATGATTGCCAGTCGCGTCGCTGGTCAAAAAATCTGCTTGCTCATAATATAGGGTATCTCATATCCGTAGCACAGCTCTACTCATAAAGTCTTTCTCTCATATTATTATGTCCGAAATACTCCGCTCCACTCGTAAGCTTCTACAATTCTGTTGGCGCAAAAGGTGCCGTACGTCCACGGTGCATCTCCACATATAAGGTCCTTCCATTCTAAACGCGTGTAGGCTTTCTTCAGTATATTTCCTCCCACAGGTCCTTCAACATATTATCTACTAGCTTTCCACCCGCGGCTTCGCCCGCGTTTTCAAAGAAAAACCCGCATAGTTCCCGTTCCCGTGGGATTTCCGGGATAAAACCTATCCTATGTGTTATTCTGATGTATAAGCTATATTGTGGTAAAGTTTCATTCAAATCCATTCAGTAGTTTTTACGTGAAAGAGTAACAAACATCCATACATCCATACTTACAAACTTTCGCCTTTATAATAGTAGTAGGATGTTCTCTATTCCAATCTGTATTCACATACAGGTTGTCTAACATCCGCGGTACAAGCTCTAGCGGGTATACAAGCGGGCGCCACCGCAGTGTTACAACGCTCGCACAAAGCTCGCGTTTCCCGCTGGCTCGCAGCTGCACTTGCACTGGCGCTAGCTGCTGCCTTACTAGCTGGCTTCTCCAGAGACCACGGGGTTGTGCCGATTAATAAGAGCTTATGGTAAGTGCACATGACACTACACTAAACAGTACACGCACATGACACTACTATATAAAATGCTACATTTAAGGCTACATTACACTCCATAGTACACGCACATGACATGACATTAAGTATACGATGCTACACTACAGCAAACATATCGACACCACACTAGCATGTATCATGACACATAATACGCGAATATGGCGCTACAGAGCTTGCATAAAGCGCGCGTACCGCGCTGGCTCGCAGCTGCACTTGCACTGGCGCTAGCTGCTGCCTTACTAGCTGGCTTCTCCAGAGACCATGGGGTCGTGCCGATTAATAAGAGCTTGTGGTAAGTAGACAACACACTACACTAAGCAATATATATATACTACATAGTACACCCACATGATATGATAATACAATACACAATGCTACACTACAACACATAAAACGATACTAGCATAATTTCATGACATATTACGCGATCGCGATGCTACAGCGAATAAAGCGCGCGTATCTCGCTGGCTCGTCGCCGCACTCGCACTGGCGCTAGCTGCCTTACTAGCCGGCTTCTCGAGAGACCATGGAGTCGTACCGATTAATGTGGTGAGTGCACATGACACTCTACACTAAATAGTACACGTACATGACACTACTATACAAAATGCTACATTTAAGGCTACATTACACTCCATAGTACACGCACATGACATGACATTAAGTATACGATGCTACACTACAGCAAACATAACACCACACTAGCATGTATCATGACATACAATACGCGACCGTGGTGCTGCTTGCATAAAGCGCGCGTATCCCACTGGCTCGCAGCTGCGCTAACATTGGCACTAGCCTGCCTTACTAACAAGATTCTCGAGAGTGGTACCGATTAATAAGAGTTTGTGGTAAGTGCACATGACACTCTACACTTTACAGTACACGCACATGAGACGACTCTACAATACACAATATAATATACATCTTGACATAACACTAAAATACAATACAGTATATACTATTGACTATAGGTACTATAAAACACTTTACAATATGCGCATACAATTACATATCATGCGTATTACATTTTACGATCTTCACTTGTTGCTTCATAATTCATAATATTACCACACCCCGGACACTCCATACAAAATTATCGTTTTGACAGTCACATTGTAGAGACTGCAAATGTGTGTGTTAACGCTTTATGGTTGGCACATTTTTGACTAGCGTAAAAAAAATTCGCGTTTTTCTGATGAAATACATCCGTAAACAGCACAATATCTAACCATTTTCTACGAAAAACGATAATCACAAATCCAAAATATTAAAATTACTTTAAGTCAATTTGATTAATGTTGTCAATCTTCGTTGCGTATCGTCCCTGTAGAAAAATGTGGACCATTTTTAGACTGATCGTGCGGGGTGAGGTAAGTGTTTAATTTTGGCGGGAGGCGGAGAGTGTCCGTTCTGTAGCGTTTAGCTACTATTATGTATTCTGTGATATTACATACAGTTTTATTGTCTATAGTCTATAATAATAACCTCCAATTCCACAGGTCGATATCCTACGTACTAGCAACATCAGCAGTATCCCTCACAATCCTCAGCATCACATACACATTCACAGACGCATGGCGGCTCTGGGCCGGCGGGCCCTTCAGAGCCCCGGGTTTAAACGCAATAGCATTATACATAGGACATTCTTTATGTGCCCATTTGTTCCCTTTTCACTGGAAAATACCAGTTATGAGAACACATGCTATTAGATTGGTAGAAGCTGTTTGGGGTACCGCATTGTGGGTGATAATAGCACATGTTATGGCGAAGAAGAAAGTTTTTATTACGTTGTGATGTGGTTAGGTTGACTGGTGTTGCTAGATTAAAACACTGATGTAATGTAGTGTTGTGAGGACTGAAGTGAACGTTTTTGATAGGGTATTTTAAATTTCGATCTTTTCATTTGAATAATTACATAGGTACCTAGGTAGGTACTATAATATTATTGGTTCCTACTGTTGTGTATTTGCCTATTATGAGAGTTCAGGGCCATATTCCACATTACTTATGTTCGGTTTGGCCAATTAATGCATATTGTAGATACCTTTATGGTTCTTGGACTTGCAAGTAAATAACAAAATATCTGTGCAATTTATAGAGAATCTTGCAACACCAGTTATACATTTTGCTTGTAAAGTATAAGCCGAATTGTTTTATAACGATAAATATCTCCTGCTAAGGATATAAAAATCCAGAGCCATCTTCAAAATTATAAATAACTAGAGGTCCGCCCCGGCTTCGCCCGTGGTACATATTTCGCAATAAAAGGTAGCCTATGTCCTTTCTCGGGTATCAAAATATCTCCATACCAAATTTCATGCAAATTGGTTCAGTAGTTTAGGCGTGATTGAGTAACAGACAGACAGACAGAGTTACTTTCGCATTTATAATATTAGTATGGATTCGGCTTAAAATGAAAATCGAATTTAAAACTATTGTAATTGTTTGACTATATCTACTCCTAGTTTTATGAGACAAATGTAGAAATGAGATTAATCCTATTAATGTTAGGAATTTAGCGAAAAATAATCGATTTTATCGAACATTTCGAATTATACTCGAATTGTAAGAATTATTTAAAACTATGCTTTTGGTGCTCAACTTGAAGCCTTGTGCCTTACGACATCTTTATCTGGATAGAAAATGATTCTTTTTAGTATTTTCAATATACGTATTGAACTCAACAATGGTATATTTTACCGTTTTATTATATTGACGAATTAATTTGACCCCAATAAGTATGGATAGAATATGAATACAGATGCTCATGAATAAAAAAATATCATATATTGAATTATGCTGTTTAATAACTGTAACTGTATTATGCATAAACAAGCGATTGTCATTTTGTATCATAATTATTATAAGATTAATTAATGTATTTAAGTATTTTAAGACTGAAAGTTTTTATGAAAATGTAAAATTAAAATATGAAGGTTGTTAAATTCGTTAAATCTAGTCCCGATCGGATGTACTGTTTACATAGGTTTTGGTCAAAAACTTTTGTAAGCTTCCTGAAATAAAGAAATTAAATCAATATGTTTGTTTCATTGACCCATGAATCCCAACAACACTATACCAATTTTTTGTGATACCTATTCAGCTTCTATCTGACTAATAATTACATTGAAGTACTTAATCAACATCTTCACAGTACAGAAATTGTAAACAGAAGGATAAGGACAGAAGAGTAGGTTAGGTGATCAAAGTTAGGAAAATAAAACGATCGATTTACGATATCCGACGCTTTATTAGCTCAAGGGTGACAGAAATCCGCAATGTCATTGAAAATAATAATAAAACAAACGATTTAACAAATCATGACTCAAGGTAACAGAGAATAGTTTTAACAAATAAAACCATCATTAAAATTACACTTCAAATGTATAACAAATAGGACAACCGTGTGTCCGTTGCACTATGATGTAGTGTGATCCACCCGAGACTAATAACAAATTTTATATATTAGTCTTTAAAACATTAATAAACTCGATATCCTAAAGTGTACGATAAATGATTAATTAGATAATCTCGAATGGATCAAACTGTTTGTCACCCACTTGGTGCTCCCATACTAACAAGTATGCATAAGTTTGGCATTTCATATTATTTTGTGTCAACCGAACCGCGACACCAACTTTGACATATACGCTTATTATGTGTTATAAATATCAACTACTTTTTATAAATTCATATAAATCGATCAAATAACTCTGCTGTAAACGGTAAATGCCATATTAGGAATTAAATATTTTACCTACAAGTTAAATACTTTTATATATATTTCAGCTTTACAGAGGATACCTCTCTTTCGCATCGCTACTCTAAATATCGATACTTAGGTTACATTGGTAGTCAGTGAACGTTTAGGCACACTTGCTGTTCCTCATACATTTATATGCACTAACGTTACATTTAATCTACACAGATATCTAAATGTATAGCGACAGACACGTAAAACTGTGTTTATACATATATATATATTTCTAAAATTTAATTAGAAAAAAATCTCTTAAAATATATCTCAATAAATTCTTTTAAAAATTATCCCCGCAGCGGGATCCATACGATAATGTGTTAGCGCGATATAAATATAATATTTACTTATACACTAAATAGGAAGAACTTCTAATTATGTAAAAGAGAACATGGTAATTGCACAAATTGTAAAATACTTATGAATATGCCGATCAATTGAAAAAGTTAACCATATAAATAAATAGTAACATTGATTATGCTTTATATATTATGTGATACGTTTATTAAAATCGTTTTGTACGGAGATGATAGATTTGTTAAATAATAATATTAATAAGTACTAGAGCTCACTTTAAGTCACTCGTTATGAAGAATGGAATGTTCAGTTATTTAGAATGTTAATTAAATATTATTCAGCCACTGTTAAGTCTGAATGCTTGCGATAAATTGTTGAAAGTTGGCAAGACTGTAACGAAAACTCAGCGAGATTCCATTTTATATCAAATACGAAATTGTTTAAAGTAAAATAGCAGCATAAGAACAGATTTGATGAAAATGAAATAATTAAATGTTAAATTATTAGTTCACGTTAAAATGGATAGTTGAAGTAAGGTAATTTTCGTCGAAGGCATGCCATTTTTGTACTTGTCGATATACAGAGCGCAGACTGACATGAAGGCTCTTAATAAGAATTCTACTGTTTCTACGAGAGACTAGACATAACCGAAAACATTTTCCATACAAATCTGTCTTCATATAGGTCCGTTAGTAAAATACATCTAAAGTTATCTTAAATACGTGTTTAAATCTCTAGGACGATACACATTTCGCTATAAATGCAAATTCATGGAATTCAATGTTAACCGGTAAGGAGCAGCCCTTACCTTTGTATTATGCTAATAAATTTCCCGATAACTCCCACATAACCACATTAAACTACGAAGTAGTACCACAAATAAATAATTACTCAAGACATTCATACGAAATTACAAAAATATCGCAAAATGTCAGCGTGCGATCTTGTATATTAAAGAATGTGGTAACACTTATAAAATTTCATTTGGATGTTTCATACATTAAGTATATAATACGAATTCATTAATATATTAGAATAATTTATATTTGATTTCTAGTATATATTTTTGCGTTACCTAAATAACGAATATAAATATTTAGGCCAATTTATAAAGTTTAAAAACATACAATGAAGAATATAGCGAACAGACTTGCAAGTACATAGCGCCATGCACGTACGCTCTGGGTAACAATAAAACCCTTAACCTAATTGCACATTGAATAAACGCACATAATAAAGACTTACAAATAATTTGCCGTTCGACACTAATATATTACGAGATTTCAAACAACACACGTAAACATTCATCTAGAGCCCAGTAAGTTTCCCTGTCTTCATTCATCGCCGCTTCGTCGATAGATGGCGCTGATTTGTATATTATTAATATCTACTGTGGCACCATACCTAAAGACAAAATGCAGGTATCATTGGCCAGCACCACAAAATACCTATTTACTAAACATATAGTGAGCAACCATTCAAACTAACAGTCCTTAACTTTGGATACCTACATAACGTTCGATAAAATGTAAATTACATCCAAAATATACATCCTTATAAATATACATTCAGTTAAGGGACAGTATCGTTGTCAAATATTATACAAAAAATAAGCGAACTGTGAGAATTTTACACCTTTACTATATTTCTCACAGCCATAGATTTTATCTGATTTATATGACCACATAGCTTAAAGAACTGGCAATAATACTGTTATCATATGTTTACGGACGTTAGGAAGCGAAAGTTGACCGAGAAAATCCTAATTATACAGCCGAGATAGATTGAAATACTTCAAGAAAATAATTCATGAAAACTGCATAGCTTCCGCTTTTGTACAAAGGCGTCAAATGCAGTGAAAGAAAACAAGCTACAGAATGAATAACAAAGTTTACAAATAGGATTCCGCTTCCCGAATGCCATCTTGCAATAAAACCCATTTCACAATTAATTTTGCCGTTCTACTATCAACCGCGACAATGTGACGTCAATTGATTAATTTTGTGTTGAAGTGGTATATACAGAACGCAGATTCAATAAGTCCCTGTGCAGATAAGATCGGTTTGACGTCACTAGTTTGTTGTTATGACGTCACTTCCGAGTGCCCCTCGTCACGAGGGTTTGCAGGGCAGCCAACTGGCTCATGAGACTTGCGTTTTTCTGCTCCAGGGTATCCACTTTTTTTCTGTAATCTGAGTTCTCTGATAATAATATCTCAACTTTCCTCTCTAATTGGTCCATGTACTCTTTTTTCTTGCGCCTACTTTCTTGTGCTGATATCTGGAAGAAGAAGCGTTCTGATTAATATTGAGTTAGGGACTAGTATAAAGTGTAAAGTTATCTGTTTATAAAATTGTTGACTGATCAACAATGGTCAAACTCAAACATTTATTTATTCAATAAGACTTCTTCTAGAAGCACTTTTGTAACGTCAGAAGTCTATACATGCTGCTGTTCCACCAGGAATAGCATTATCGACACAGGGCAGTAATGGACTATTTCAGTGTGATATCAAAATTCGGAATAAACTTAAGAGAAATGTAAAGTGTATAAATTCAGAAGGAAACTAGAATTGTTTCAGAAAACGATGTACCTACCTTATTTTTAATTTTCCTCCTAATTTTCTTGAGAGATTTCTCCTCAGCCTTGGTGAGCGGCAGGCGCGTGGGCACGGGGTAGCCTTCCGCCAGCAGCGTGCGCTTCTCTTCCTCTGTTAACACTAGTGTGCCTGTTGAACCTTTCTGCAATTAACAAACAATAATAAGAATTTTGACTTTTAAAACGAAGTAGGGTCTCAATTTGATTATTTTAAGGTATTGCATAGCTTCTATCGCGGGCCTTGAGCGCGGGGACCGAATCCAGAAATTGCGTAACGAAAAACCTCACGCTCCCAACTCCGACGGGCACGGAGGTGTGGCTTAAAGGCATAGCATGCAATAGCTTTACCGCGGCAGTCCCCGAGTGCCACACGTCCTTTATTTTATTTTGTTTTCGTCGGGTTTGATAGGATGTTGTTTTCATTTGGTACTATTTAAAATCTTGAGTCGTACCTTCGCCAGGAACATCGGCATTTTAGAATCTCGAATCGTACCTTCCCCAGGAATATCGTTGACCTTTTGTGTACAAAAGTTTTGTTCTTGAAGTGAAACTTCTTTATGCGCATTGTGAGTAAAATTTCAAGGTCGCGTCATGGATTAAGGCAACGATTTATCTTTGAATCTTGCCAAAGAAGTTTCACTTCTGACACATGTGCTTGGCAGCTCTATTCTTACAAATATCTACATACCGGCTGGCTGCTAATCAGCGGCGTGTTGATTGGTTGCCGACTATGGTGCGACACGTAGAGGTGCGCGCGGCGGGAGGGGGGCGCGGGCGCGGCGGGGGGGACCTCGTGCGCGGGGGACAGCGCGCCCTCGCTGTCAGAGGACGACAGGGACGATGGCGGCGTGGGGGGCAGGTTGAAACCTGTGTAGAAATGGTGGTGAAAATCGGGTTCAGTAGTAAAAATTATAATGAACATCGGTTTTCAGCTATATAGTCTTTAACTGTATAGTAATACAAGGTTATGTGTTGTTGCGTTTGAAGTTAACTAGACGCTCCTGCAATTGGTAATATGCAACTAAATGTGGTTCCATGCAAATTTGTTTTTTAAAACCCTGAAAATTACTTTTCAAATTAACCATTCAGAAGCGAAAAGTAGGAATAGTTGAGTCGGGAAACATTTTTTCATTTCATTTTCATTTATTTTTAGTAGAAATATGTTTTATAAAATTAAACGAAATTTAATACAATGAAAGTCGAAGTTGTTTGATCATTTGATGTCTGGTAAACTGTCATTTTCAATTCACTTTGAAAAGTTTCACCCGCGCGCTGATAATAAAATCAAATTTAAATGACAGCTCAAATCATATTCAAAAGGAACAAAATAACATCGCTCTTCTGTGAAGATTACTTGTAGAGTGATTACATCATACACAGTTTCTTCACATGACTTCATACCAATCCACTAAATAGAGAATTCAATTGCTGTTAACTTCACTAAAAGTTGAAAATTGATCTTACCATATTCGATTCAAAACTAGAATGCATTAGCAAGTTTACAATGCTATTAATATTAGGTGTTGTGTGCGTTGCAATTATGACGTTATGTCGCCTATAAAAATAAATTAATTAATAGGCTATGCCTTCTACGATGAATACTCCTTCACAAAAAGATTTCTTCAATTCGAACCAGAGATTAACTCGTTCAAAAAAATCTCAAAATTTTCAGCTTTATAAAACTAGTATCTATATTTTTTTCACAAACCTGAAGACCCTGAAGATGTGACTTTAATTGATAGCTTGTTGTTATTTAAAGAGTTGGCGATGCGCGGCGCTGCACTGAGCAGCAGCTGCGGCACCCCTGCCGCCCCCACCTTCTGTAGAACTGCTTGTGGCATGTGAATTGTACCAGTCTGAAATTATATACGATGCAATTAAAGACCAGATCCATACCAGATTCAATTGTAGAAAGAAGTAATGATATGTTTCAAATCGATGGTATTGAGACTGGATGATTGAGTATGGTTAAGAAAAGTATCCTGGAGACAATTGCTTCTCATACTACAATCCTTGACAATCCATTATAAACTGTAATCAATTAAGATCATGTGTTTGAGAGCAACAATTGCAAGGATAGAGATGTAACTTTTACAAAGTATGTAAGTTATTACACTTTTCGTCTTCAAGTCGAGCCTTAAAAGATTGGGAGTAAAATATATAAATCTCGTAGCACTCTCTCGGTTAGCCTACCCATAGCCTTAATGCTTATTATATGTAGGTAATACATAGTACGTATATACAGGGTGACTGGTAATTCGACGTGATCCTTCAAAGGGATTCTACTAGAGGTCATTTGCAACAAATTAAGTCCAGTTAACCAGGGGTCAAAAATGGAAATTGAGCTATGACGGTTTTTTGATTTTTTAGAAATTTTCAAAAAGTAATTTTTTTTCGAGTAACCTGTATAATATTTTATTCATGAAAATAAATAATTTTATTAAAACATTGCAACCAATTAGAATGTTGCTGTTGAAATTTATTTGAGAAAGACCTGACCGAAACCTTATTAAAAAACAGTTGCAGCAAAACCGGTAAAAATAAACTTAACGCCTCTTGAATTTCTCGTGGGATCTGTCTAGCAATCGGACGCGTGTAATTATTATTAGCGCGTTCACCACGCTTGCCAAACACACGCAAGTAAAGAGGTCTGGTTGCGGTGAAAGTCGCAAGCTCCAGCGACCTCCGCGTTCTGTCGAATCATCCAATGTCGGGAATTCAGTCACGATGGTGCTTCACGTGTCTATTAGCTCTGCCATGCTTGAAGCCTCATCACGTTTATATTGCAATCGCCGGTTATTTATAGACGTGTGTTCTCGTTCTGAATAATGGCCGCTTATTGTAGATAGCATTTTATTGATAGTCTATTTTTGTGTTACTTACGTGACGTGTGATCTGATGACCTTTTCAGAAGACTATGTAGGGATAACTTCTTAATATCAGGACAATGATAAATGATTTTAAAATAGGACTTTGATGTTATCAGTATAGTTCAATACCATTTAAATTTTATTGAAAAAAAAATATATAAATAGATATTTTTAACTTTATTTCAAAAATTTCAGAAAGGGAGATGTAAACAAGAGGACTTCTAAATCGTTGGAGTACATTTTCGAGCACCCATTGATGATTTCATAAAACAATTAATTTAGAAATAATTTAATCAAACATTAAAATAAGGCCAGGTTTCTTGAAGATTTAACGCTTAAAGGGTTCAGAAACACGTGAGTTCACCGACTGTGCCGCTCTACGTAACTTAACTAGCCTACGGCAACAAATCGCGTGTTTTACTAATTTCAGATCAATATTGTCTTTCGAATCTATAATAATCTCGAAGATATTAATACCAATCAAGGTCACTAAGCTTAACAGAAATCGGTTCTTGGTAGGGGCAGAAGATTGAACGAGGAATGTCCATTGTTCAAAACAATGGAACTTTACCATTCATAGATGTATAGAGCATTGAGCAAGTGAGATCATATTATATCGTAGGTTTACATTAAACTCCCAGAGAAAGTACTGGACTACATGCATTTCACCATCCATTTCACTGATATTCAAAGACAAGTTGATAATAGAACTTCTATACCATTCAGACCTCTATCAATAGACCAGATCTAAGAACTTTAAAACCAAGAGAAACAACTGCCTACGCTTGTTCAAAAGACTAGGTTCCAGGCTTATGCTTTTTAAAACAGATAAAAAGGTATTAAACCTATCAACAGTCCTGGTTCAAATAATTTTATACCTAGGGAAACAAATGTCCACGACGGTCTTAAAGATTCTAAGGCGTTCAAAACTCTCTTTAAAACCAAGAGAAACAGTAATTAACTAACCGTGTGATCAATAACATAGTCGACGTGTGTAACTGGCGTGCCGGGGGTCGGTGAGGGAGGACATGAGGAGGCTGGCGAGTCTGGTTCAGACTTGGGTTCCGACTTCACTTCTGGCAGGGGGGAGTCACTGGACCGCCGCCTGCTGCGCCACGCGCTGGCTGGGATCGCGGGGTAGCATTCGTCTTCCATATCTGTAATGTGTATTATAGTGCTTTTACTATCTTGTATTCAGATAAAACTCTCATGTCACGATGTCTATAATTATTAATTATGTACAGAGTTTTGATGATATTATTTTAATCAACGTAAAAAATGTTAATGTCGAATGTTAATGAATGTCGCGGCATATTGCTAGTTACGTATCATATTAATTCCTAATATGGGAACACAAAGTATGTACAGCATTCACATAACATAGCATTTATTATTCTAATGGTTGGCGCTATCGCTGACACTAAATTTTCAAATTGCCATAAAAATATACGTGAGTGGCCTTGTAAGTATGGGCAAGTTAAATAAGGTTATTAAAACTTTCAAGAAGTAGTTGATACATTTTATATAACGCACTATCAAATAATACGGGTCATGGATGAAAAATAACTTCGAAAACGATTGCATCAAGCATATAAAAACCATCTTTTTGATAAATGAAAAAATATAAACTGCGTCATTCTATCTAATTATGCAGCTTTATAAAAACAAAACAGAACTTGCCATTCAACATTTTTCCATAATACATTAAAATCATCGCCAGACTATTTTTAAACGCATTACTATTATATGACTGCATAACTGTATATGTCATACAAGATAATAATAAGCAGTTTCACAGCTTTATGTAATTCCTTGGTCTGCGACTTTATTTCCTTTAGCGTTTAATTGTTCACGTGATCTAGCGCACTGTTGCAGAACATTGGGAATTACTGCAATTTACGGGCCTTTGCGTGTCTTCTAAATTTCCATACATTTCTTAATTGAAATATCAATTTATGCGTGTGATATTTGAATTGTGCTATTCTACGAAATACGTAATCGTTAATGCAATTATAACGATTAGATTTAATTTCCCTATTATACAGTTGATGAATTTGAAAGTGCTTTGTGATAAAAAATATGTGCCAATTGCAATAAAATTTGAGAAGTTTTCTTTATTTTTTAATCAATATGACATTGAGAAGGTTATGACATTTATGGGTACTTTATTAAAATACAAATAGAAACCAGTTGCAGCTGATGGCCATACCAGCTCGTCTATGTAACACTAATTAGAAACCCAGTCGGTTCCGTTCTGGAGTTACGTCAGAAATAAAACAGGAGCATATGATTAAGTCATTAGCCTGTTACTTTGACTATTATATGATAATCGACAATTACCGAGTCGTGGAAAGTATTGCTTCTTGTTTGGTAGTTCAAAATGTCAATATTTTGCGCGGGAGCTTTCATGTTCTCGGGTAAACATAATTAATATTTATGACACACGTGTTTATGGTTTAAGTAGTGAGGAAGCAATATAAATTATCTAAAGCCAGCTTAGTACAGAGGAATAGAAGTTTTATTGAGGAAACATGTTTTACATAGTTTGTAGTTTCGGCTAAATATAATATGTAGATTCATGTTTTCTTTATAGAAGTGAAGTTAGTTAACTCTTGTAGCGGTGAAATCGTGCTGATCTACTCGGGAAAATTGTACATAAAACCGTCATTACTGTTTACTAAACATAATAATATATAGAAGAAGAAAATACAAACAAAAGCAATTAAATCAGAAATTGCAACGAGTGTCAAACACGTACCCACATGAGTATATCATGTGACGTACCTACGTATAATTATAATATATAATATATACGTATAATAATAATATCATAAAGTGATAACAATCAACTGACATTCATTTAATGGCGAATGCAGTCCAATGAACACTACATTTTACTAATTTTTCACTATTCATATTATGCTATTTTTAACTGACTTCAAAAAAAAGGAGGAGGTTATGTGGTAGTATAATTGTTCTATTATACGTTCAAGTCTTTAACAACAACAGAGTTCAAAGACATTACAACCGAATAGCTATTAATCTTTATTTTTCCTAGATATTAAGATTCATTACAGCGACGTGTTGATATTTTATAGACGAAATTGAATAGCTAATGAATAAGGCTCCTCAAAGACGGGGTCGTTGCTCCCAGTGTTAAAATTTCTTCTGACACTATAATAACTTTATTGTTCTGGGGAAATGTAACGTTGCTATGCTTTAAATAGTGCGAGTATGTTAATATTGCGAATTAAAAACCTTATAATGCACCATCCTAATATTTATGAGCTGTCTAGTAAAAATATATTCTACTTGATGCGAAGCATAATATGTATGAACTTTCATAATACATAGATATTGGATTGTACTTGTTATTGTAATTATTGTTACTATGTGACATACATATGTAAATATAAACAAAGAAAAAAATTATGCAAAAACTGAGATATGCGCTAATATAGACTAAAAAATTGCGGAAAATGTGTCTGGCCACTTATGGAAGATGAAGCTCACGTGTGTATAGCAATGGAAAAACTAGTACCTAGCAACGATGAGTGAACCAGCTTTATGTGTATAGATGTTACAGTCAAAACCCTGAACCAGTCAATAACCTTATTGACCGGTAAAATTAGTCAATAAGGTTATTGACTAAGGGCGTCGGTCAATATCCTTATTGACTGATTTTATCTGATAAAATCAGTTAATAAGGTTATTGACCGACACCCTCAGTCAATAACCTTATTGACTGCTTTAAAGAGCAGACATTCAGTCAATATAGGTTTTAACTAACGTACTGAATAGATTTTAACACTTAAATCTTTCTGTAATGGGCAAGTAAAACAATAGCAAGTCGGTTCTGGTCGCAGTTCAAACCTATCCTAACCTACTGAGTCGAATTTGACACTTAAACCTTTCTGTAATGGGCAAGTAAAACTCGCTATTGTTTTAATGGGCAAGTAAAACTCGCTATTGTTTTAATGGGCAAGTAAAACTCGCTATTGTTTTACTTGCCCATTACAGAAAGATTTAAGTGTTAAAATCTATTCAGTACGTTGGTTAAAACCTATATTGACTGAATGTCTGCTCTTTAAATCAGTCAATTAGGTTATTGACTGAGGGTGTCGGTCAATAACCTTATTAACTGATTTTGTCAGATAAAATCAGTCAAAAAGGATATTGACCGACGCCCTTAGTCAATAACCTTATTGACTAATTTTACCGGTCAATAAGGTTATTGACTGGTTCAGGGTTTTGACTGTAGCATAGATACTGACTATAAAAAGATAACTATTATTTATTAACGGATATCGCCGCATTAAAACATTGTCTCAATGCAATAAAATTTGCATACGCAGTCGATTTACTCCGTTGCAATTCAAATTTCGGCAAACAAATTCCTTAACAAGTTAAACGTGTTTAAAAATCTATCCGTGACTTTTAATTTAACTACACGTCTGACATTTAATAAGAGAGCAGACAGATTTCATCTACACACCAATTTGTACTGTATTGCAAGTGACGTAATGTCACAATTGACTGCCGGATTTTTTAATTGATTGCAGTGATGTTTGACTGTACTGTCCTTTCACCGAAATGGAGGTAATTTATTCGGTCCGGTGGCGGTTACTAAGTATGGGCCGTAACGGTTAAATGTTAATACTAGATAAATAATCATTTCTTAAGTACATAATTGGTAGTTTCCAGGAATAATCGGGATTTGAATCATCAGTAGATCTTTATTAACCTTAAAACAGTTCAATATAATTGAAAGTTTTCAGATTTTTAAATAAATAGGTAGATACATCAGGATACAATTTACGCATTAGCAATTCGAGATAGAAAATAGAGGGCTATAAAATTTTACAAACTACGCATCAAACCATAAAAATTTCTAAAACATATATTTTATTGATTAATTAACATTTGTTTCATTAACTTTTTTTATTATACAAAAGCTTGGTAGAAGGTGTGAAGGTGGTAGACGGAAGAATGGTGCAAAGAATATACCATTACGTAACACAATGTAAAATTTTAATAGCAACAAATAGAAACAACTTCCTTCAACTGTGTGAAACTTAATTTTATTTTACTTTCAATAGATAATAATGTAAACAGTAGAAGCAGCGAATCGTGAAGAAATTTCCACCAAGATTTCAACTCAAGCTCACAGAGACTAGCCGGTAAGCAAAAGCGTAACAAATTCGACCCGACATCAATCGAGTTTTTTCTGTTGAATTATAATATACAAAAAACACAGTTCTTTGAACTTGTATAAGAGAGAAATTGAATACGGTTTATTGGTTGGAGTAATGCTCCATAACTATTGGCACTTTATGCAATTATTTCTATTCTGCAGAATAAATTTATAGAAGGCTATTTCTTGTATTTGCCGTGTGAAAATGAAGTCATGTAATTATTACAGAATTAAAGAATTATAAAAGTTAATTGAGTTAGCGCCTTTATGCAACTAATATTGCGAAATAATTTGGCTTGTCATGAACAATACTGTTTCTAACAACTATTAATTTTAATTTATGTTTGTGTTAAATTATTGGAAAATTTAATTCGTATTCTTCGTTATTATATTTTATTCCATTGTAACCTTAAATGAAATTACAAAAGGAAAATTGCTAACTGCCCTACTATCTACCCACTCTAAAACATTAAATACATACCTACTTACTTTTGAAAATTTGCGATTGATTAATTATTATTAATAATAATTATATATATATTAGAAAAACGATGTTATAATTTATAACACACAAATATTGGAGGTTTAGGTCAGTGATATGATAACGTCATGTTATTATGTGATACAGATAGCTCTATCTCAATGTATATTATCGATTTACAAAAACTTAAAATAAAATTATTATTATAAGAAAAGATAAAAAATATTGATACTATGAGTACATCCCAAGAAAGATCCTTAAAAGGCTTGTATATCTACCTAAAGCACGCTTAAAGAGCTTACTTCACCTACTAATATTTTAATTTAAAAATTAATAACTCTTAGAGTAATGCTAATACATACTCTAAGTAATAACTACATTTATCATTTTATGTGAAACGTATTTTATTAGACCAAAACTTAATTTTTCGTTAAGTTTCATTTTCGAGTTGGATTTATTTTCCAGTAATATATTAGTAAAACTATTCTCATTACGATTTACTTAATTAAAATCATATTAATAAATACGATTACCTTTGATTTTGCACAACTTATGAACTGTTTATTTATTTGTAATTCGTTCATAACACTTCCAGGAACTTAACAGAGTGTTATAAGTTCACAAGTTTATAAGTAATATTATTAATTTACGATACAAACTCAATTTTCCAAGATCGTGAACCGGTATTAAATCCGGGATTTCTAGCTCTGACTCATTATTTTGTACAAGGACGAAATCGTACTTAGTGCGTCGATAATAATCACGAATTGTATTGTTTTGTAAGGTACTGTTAATTTAATAGCGTCTATGATCTGAGATGATAGTTTATTATCCTGTTCGATTTACTAGGAATCATTTCAAGTTATAGTGAAGGTTGATGCTACGAAAACGGAAGATTTTTAGTTGCAAAATTTTTGTTCCTCTATACTCAAGTTCTCTATTTTAATTCTACAACTTTGACAAATACAACAAAACCCGTGAAGTATTAAGGAGTAATGGTATGTTAATGAAACTCATATGCCATATCTGAAGTGAAATTCTAATGCAGCTTAAGTGGGTGTCCTCTTTCATTTTGCTAATTTCTTTCTGTAGGTTACATCTAGCCTAAATACAAACTTCAGAGGTAAGAGTCAACCTTTTGCTGTTACCTTTTAGACTAAAGAGTATCCTAATATTTGAATAAACTACTGCGATAAACAAAGCATCCATCATTTTGCGAGATTTAACTTTATTTGGTACAATAACCAATCGTACCGAAACTTTTTTACACATAGGTAAAGATTTATAAATTAAATTATCTTCCAAAATTAAAACTTGATAAATTATCTCAGTGTTTATTTTATCGTAGATATTAATAACACAAATTAATTATCACTGTCAAGTAAACTCCGATAAAATGAATTCAATATATATTGATAAATACTTCAAAACCAGATCTTAATACCTATCATGGTTATTTTTCAATACGGAGCTAAAGCAAAATTGATGATTCACGTTACAATGAACCCAGAGAATAGACCTCAAGGATATAACTAGTCAACAAAGGTGACATTTGTACTGCAAATACTCGAGTGAATCATCTGAGAAACGAATGACAATGGAATTTAATACAAATGCATTATCATTTATCAATGCATATATTTGCAATAACTTTGTTATAGTCCTTTCCACCTAAGATGATTTCTGTGACACATCGATTTTTGGCACGTGTAGAGATGTCCTTTACTCAAATCGTATCAATTGTTTCCGATGATCGATAATATTTTATATGGAAATGAAATCGATTTGAATAAAGTACCAAAATTAGTTTTTTCGGCATTTCGACAACAATTAACTAAGGAAACTTAGCAAACAACAGCAACAAAAAGTCAACAATAACAATTAGTAACAATAACAGAATACCACGTAAAGTATCAATATAAAAATGCAACTTGTATACAAGGCTGACGCACTCGTACAGACGATTGACTCGATTGACAAACGATCACAAGATGGGCGCCGATTATATGATTTTCCAACTCTATGATTTTTCAACGATCCATTTCATGTACACGAATTGCGTAGGTATTATATTTTTGTGTTATTTTATTTTATTTTTCATTATATTAAACTAAACAATACTGTTTTTGATTTATAAGCTTAAGATGTTTCATTTTTATATTTTTGGTAATAATGCCGCCATAAAATAAAAATATTATGCACTAAAATTATTTTGGCGTTTTAAACATAAAATACATAATTCGGAACACGATGAAGTGTCACAGGAATCATCATAGGTGAAAAGGACTATAGTACCGTATTGCCAAAATTTTTGTATTCGTTTTCGAGAAAACGCATAACAAATTTGTAAGTAATTTGCAACTTTTTCAAATTTACATATCTGATAGTAACCATAGATTACTAAATATTTACTAGTAACTAGGTAATTAGTATAACATTTTAGTAAATTAAATAGTTAACTTGCTACGTCTAAATCCAGTGAATATTAAGAAAAATATCGATAGAACTTTCATTATTTCCATTTCGGACATGAAAATACGTAATGCAGCTAAATATATTAAAAGCAAGTAATAACCATTTCTACCATCATAAAAATCAAACGACTAACGTCAATCATAAAATAACATATTTTATTACAATTGAGTTTCAATTCATTCATGCCGGTCGAAAATGAAAGTTGTAATTATAAGTATCGCCATTGTGTTGTGGGACATTCACACGACACTTACAGGGGATAAACATAATCCATTATGTGCAGAACATTATGAATGTACACAGAATATGATGGTAGTTTATTTTTATTCAGAAGTACGGGTCCGGTGGCGCGAAACGCTTGAAACGCATTGTCAGAGGTTTTTGGAGCGTCCCGATAATGGCCTCGGGTTAGGATGTATTTTTCGTGAACAGATGGTCTTTTAAATTTAAAGTGGAAAATATAGCATCGTTTTGATTCATATAAAAAGAAAACCATAGAAGAGATTTGATATGTTTGGCTCCTAAAATAAATAGGTAAACAAAACTGTGTAAATAGTGGTTTTACAAACAATATAAAAAATGCAAACATAAACGAACTTAATTTATATACCGGCAAATATACAAAACTAATGAATTGTTTCTTCGTATAGTGCTAATTATTACAGGTAATAATTTAGTCCGACATACGTATATTAATTTAGAACAATGAATACAGACGTCAGTTCGTATCTATGTATGTAGAAATACCACGTATAGATTAAACGATGCACATTATTAAGATTTTATGGTACATGTTAATTATTAACATATTTCTATACAACGTAAAGTATGCTTATATGCATCATGTCAAGAGAATGAATAGTTTTTTTTTTATAGAACTCATGTTTTGTTTTTATAAAAATATATATTTTATGTACGTGGATTAAACATGGATTCTATCCAGATTAAAAAAAACGCCCAACTGCAAGATGTTTTAAGATTGAATTAAACTAGGAATAATTAAACCATTAATACACTTCTTAAATACGACCTAATTAAATTACCAGTGAATGTCGTTTCTTTGAATATATTCACCATACAGTTACTTGTGAATGGAATTAGTTAATGTAAGCAAGACGTGAGAATTTTGTCTTTGAAACAATTATACATTTTATAAGTACATTAAACCACGCACCACACGTACGCATCCACGAATTCAACAATAAGCGGCATTCACACGATCTCAGATTATTCGCGATACCGTATCAAAAACATTTTGATATGTCAAATTTAAATTATTTCACAAAGATTTAAGAAATGATAGCGGCTGCGGTATGACGAGACATTGCACGTTTAGAATAATTGCCGGTTGTCGTATCTACGTTTACTTGCTATTGCTTCCTCACTGCGACTACAAAATAACATAAAATTATGTCTTACGTAGAACTGTTTAAGTAGCCTTCTAGATTTCAGGCCCTATGCAATAGCTAGATCATGGTACAGCGTTAAACTGATTTCGGGTTGTGTAAGGTAATCTTTACACTCCTCTTGCACTCGTCCATTACAAATAATTATAAGTCGTAAATAAATAAATAAATGTAAGATTCTTTTTGCGGAATTTGCTAGGTTTAAGGATTTGCAATAATTCTTGTCGAACTTCTCGAGACATTAAGAATGCTTAGAAAAAATGTTAAGTATGTCTTTATTGCGAAAGATGTTTCAGGTAAGAAGAGTAGAAGTACATTAATATACAATAGACAAAAGAAATACCACCTTAATCACGACACTGCCACAGAATAAAAATGGTACCACAGATTACTAAATACTTAAATAGTTACTACGAAGACTTACCGTCAACTTTGGTATGGTTGGGTGAGGGCGGCGCGGACTCCACATCAGAATGTAGACTATACGAGTGTTCTGTCTTGATGGGTGCTGCTCCTATCGCGGCGTCTGTCATCAGCCTGTCGTGCAGCACCACGCCCATCTTCGAGTCGCGCTCGATCAGCCAGTCGCTCATCTCTGAGTCCTCATCCAGGACATCTTGCATCTCCTGTAAAGAAGTAAACGATTAGGAAAGTGTTGATGTAAAAAAATTGGAAATTGGATTGAATTGGAAAAATTTGGATCAAATGGAGCATGGCCAATATTGCATAATTGTTAGTGTTTGGCTACACATCACAAAATTCAATAATAATATCTAATATGACAGGTCGGTTCCTTGATATCAGCTAGGTATAGGAAAAGCAACTTTTATATCTAGACTCTAAATATAAACAGATAACAGCTTGTAAATTTCTATTTTCGTTAATCTCACAAAATATTTACTTATTTTATATATTCTGAGAATAAAATAAGCCCAGTGTTAATATGTGAATAACAGTAAATTCGTTTATTCTTGATGTAATATCTTCATATAAAGAATACATAGTTAGCGCGTAATTGTTTTGTGAAAACTTGATGCTGTGAGCCCCCTGTGGCGAGCCTCTAACTTTATTTGTGAGACTGGACGGTCAATAAACTACGGCTATTACATCATAAATATAGTTATTTATATTGACTTTTTTCTCTCTAAGAGCTTTGAATGAACCTTAAGCACCTATGTTAACGGTTTGTTTAATGAATATGGACATGTTAATGACGTAATTGATTGACCAAATATTTAAAATATGGGAAATTTTTCTTCTTTCAAAGTAGATAGATAGGACCTAGCTTTATGGGTGTACATTTTACTGCATGATTTGATATTTTCAGAGGAATTAACGTCTAATGTCTGTAATCGTTGAATACATTTAAATAATTATAATCACAGGTTGAAGGTTAACAAAACAATAGTCATAATTCGTGAACATTCACGAAATAGTGCAATAAGTAAAACATATGAGGTCATTACCACGTTAATTCGCACCTCTAGCTGTGGCCCTCACCTTGGCAATGAGAGCCGCTTCAAACAGATTGCGATCTGACGAATTTTTATGTTTTATTAGAACAACGATTCAATTTTAGCTATATTACTAGTTAAGGTATCGTATAAATTTTGATAAAATAATATAAATGATATTTTAAATTCATAAACATCAGTAGTAGAGTTTCTCTTAAATATTACACTATTTTAGGAAATTCATAATTATGTAGAAGTATGTATGACATTGCAAAACGTTAACAGGCAATCGAGTTAAATCAAACTGAGTATCACCATAGATTTCAGAAGGATTTCAGACTAAACAACAGCCGTCAGTCGTCTGAAATTCAATGACTACCAGACTCCAATCAGTTAGATTCGGCCTTTACGTCAAGCAATGTCCGCCTAACTCGGTCAGCGAACCCTGACGGCGTTGGACTGCTGATGAGCCACATCATGGTGAAGGTAGACTGCCTAATTTGTTACCATACGCCGTAGGCTGTTTTGAATGTTTATGGGCGTGGACGCTGCATGACTGTATGGTTACGCTTGCGTGATTGCAATGAAGATAGTGATTTTTTTGTAGGTATGACCAAAAAAGGCTAAATTCCTTTTTATGTTTCAATTATTTTCACATTACGTACTGTGCTATTTGATGGGTGTATGATATTCTTATGTTTAACAAGAAAATTATTGGCTAAGATTCATAATATGCGAGAATGTTCATTTATCATCAAATTTGAATCGTTTTCTATTTTATATTCGTTTAATAGATTCCATATGAAACATGTTTAATAGAAAGCTAATGCAAATTAATTACATCATAACAACGATAAAAGGCGCCCTATTTTTTAAGTCCTGGTTTACAAACACAATTAGTGTTTTTCATTTATATGTTCCTTACAATGGACTATATGAGCAAAGTGTCAGAAAACTAAGCGCTTCGAAAATTTTGTTTTCCGATTAGTCTGTCGGGGGTAACGTATAGGTTGGTCCACGGCGCTGACACTTCTGGGAAATACCGAATTGGAAAAAAAGAACGTGATAGAAATTCGCAACACATTCCGTGGGTTTGACTGACAGCACCATGACATTTTTATGAGTTGACAGTATCAGCGCAAAAACGTACATGTTTTGTATGCAAATGCTATTTCGGCCGTGATATGCGCTTTTAGTTTTTGTGGACTTGCCGCATGCGCTTAAATTGTTGGATAATTTGTTTAGAAGTTTAGGCGCCAGTTTATACTATGTGTGAATAATCATTTAAAGAGGTGTTTGCAATTATTTAATGTTTACTCAAATCAGTCTTAGATTATTTTTTTAGTAAACCTCTTCAATACCTATTAGTTAATTCTTTCAGATCAAACATTTCTAGCACTTTGGTTAGTCATGCGTAGCTGCTATATTTCCAGCAGTCGTGGGAAACTGCCAGATTTAAATAAACCTCCGAAGTCTGACACGATACATACATTAATTAAGTAATGAAATTTGAGCCAGGTGTCGGAGGTGTTACCAGTCACCACTAATAGGTATAATGTTGCTATCTCTTAACACTTTCCAATCGTCGTGGTCGCAGCGGATAGACACGCCGGTTACAAGCGGTTTCTTGTTTTTTGTCTAGAATTGCCGTTTGATTTATTTCATTCAGAAATAATATTAAGAACAAGGATCGCAATTATTTTTATGGAGTATGGTCTAGAGATGACTCATGAAAAGCTATCGAACATTTATTAAATTTGGTTTTATCATGATAATATGTATATGTATGCATAGTAATTTTGGTATATGATACTGATCTTCAGGTTTTAAAATAATATTAATTTAACATTTTTATTACTAATACCTTGAAACTGTTCTGATGCACAAAATGCCAAATCCATTGGCATTACCACAAATTGCATACTAATAAAATAATAAAGAATAATTATTAAATAAAATTTTAACGTTGATTTTTTATTTTAACCAGCCTTTCAAATCGTTAAACAAATATATAAATGGCGGACGATGCATTCACACGTCACGACTGGCGAAATGAAAGGTCAATGGAATAAAAACGTAATTATACGAATTGAATATTTTTCGAAATCAGTAGTTTCGTGACTTGCCCGTTTGTACGTTAAAAAAATCTCGCATTCAATTTACCTATGCTTTGTGTAATAGGACTTTGAACGCAATAGATGTGTTCAATTGAAAGCTGTGTAGTGTTAGATTACTAGGACTTTAAACGTATTCAAATGTACTAGTTTTAAAGGGGAAAAAGCCTAACTCTTAAAGCATTTATACGACCCATTGCAAAGCATATTGTTTAATTATTTTCTCAGTAAAATCGAATGGGTTGAATGGAACTATAAAATCTTGTAAACATACCTATGAAATGTAAATAACACATCATTATACCTTAGCTTTTAAGAAAATAATTATTTCTGAAGTCAATTGAAAACCTTACAGACAGAATTAAAAATATTTCTGTTTCAGTTATATTCTACGATTTGACTTAATCTACAAATTGCAATCAGCAATTATACCCAATTATTGCATTGTCAACTGGTCACAATAGACCAAAGCTTATGAAAAGATTGAACTTAAAGTTCGAACAGATTTGAGATGAAACTCTATAGTTCTTCAGGTATTTGACCGTAAAGATTGGCGGATATTATAGAACAATAAAGTCTAGACTAGCCTCATTACAAGTTACCGTTTTTTATTGTCTGTGATTACCTTTGAAATTTTGAATTGTGTAAGTCGATAAGATCTCTTAATTTGTTCGAGCTTTTGTTGGTCTTGTTGAAATAGACAAATAAACTTTATGTAACTTTATATTGTTCTTTTTGTTAAGAAATACAATCACTTGGCTGAAAAATAATAGATAGATATTGACTGTGTTTTAAATATATATAACTCAATAAAGTATAGCTTTCTGGCTATAGATGTCTTTCCACCATTGAGTTACATATTAGATAATTCATGTTATATGAACTCTGACATAATATGATTTATACGTAGATACTAGCTGTTCCCGCGATTTCGTTTGCGTAGGAGGTTGATAAGAGGCGATACAGCGTAAATTCCGATTTTAAAGGAATTCCTCGATAGAAAGTAGCATATAATATGTTGCATTGGCCACCTCTCTATTACAGTGAGTCCCATTCAAATAGGTTCTGCTTTTCTATAGATAAGCCCGGAGATTTTTTTAATTGCAGAATGTCATATCAATTTAATTTATTAGACATACCTATATTAGTAGATATACATAATTATATATTCTATTAATAACATATTCTTTAAAAAATATGAGTTAACACTAAGAAATTACCATGTAAACAACTAAACATCACACTGGTAATTATTACACAGCAATTGTGCTTATTTTTCAAATAATATTATTTCTCCAATCAGCAATATAACATTAAAAAGCATGTTCAACACTATATATGCTACCTTTGTCCAGTGCATACTAGGCCAACAATATACAATCTTGCACGCAAGTAAATGTAGATCGTATTGCACACGACATACTGTAGAATTTCCAATAGCTCATATTGACCTATAAATCATCGCGAAATTGCATTTTTGTCTAAGCAATAACTTATGCATAGTAATTGTGCTTCGTTTGCACTTACATAAAATACAAGAAAATAATTACCAATTTTACTTGCACTGGCAGGTTGTTTCTTAAATTGATATTGGCTTTTCATTTTACAATATTGCAATTATTTTTTACGTAGGAAACTCTTGTACTAAGTTTTAATTTCCATTAATAATTTATAAGTCAACGATTGAAATGAAGATGGTTATCATAATTTTCAGCTAAATATAACATTGTAGGATAGATAAAAACATGTATTTTATCTTAGTAGGTACACGATTTATATCTAATCCAAATTGAAAACATGAATTACCAATTATTATGAAATTACACAAAATATTAGTTGACTAGTTGATCATTTATTAGTATAGAGTATAGAAATAAAAATATGGTATTCATTATCATGTATGAACATTGTATGAACAACCAACATTTATTGGCGTTGTAAATTGAAATCTTTAAATAGGTATCTAAATATAGATATGCATACGATCATATACATAAATGAAGGCACAGTAAATAAATAAATAATAAATAAATTTCTTTATTTGCATAATGTGTGTACAAAGATAACAAAATATAGATATGCATACAGTACACTAAGACATAGTTTACTGTATGACCCACAACTCCGCCTACTTTCAAAAGGATTATTTTTGAGTAAAGGACCTTCAATGCTGCTACGCTTCTATTGGTCTCCCATACTCTACCTCGATAAATGGACTATTCAACACAATAAAGTTTCAGTTCGAGTTCATAGTTTAGTTAAGTTCAGCGCGTTCTATCAAACTTCAGATTTATAAATAACTAGCTTCCGCCCGCGGCTTCGCCCGCGTGGTGTTTTGATAAAAGGTAGCCCCATATGTTCTTTCTCAGGGTCTAAAGATTGTCTGTGCCAAATTTCATCAAAATCGGTTGAGAGGTTTAAGCGGGAAAGCGTAACAGACAGACAAATTTTTAATTGAGTAGAAGTAACAAAGTAGATTGGCTGTCCCTACCCAATAAATATGATTAAAATTATCGTGTTACTTAGCTAGTTTTACGAAGCAAAATATTTGAACTCACTGAATTACTTTGCTAAAAACAGCAGAGCAAGTTGGGTATTGTTAACAGAGTAACACGATTCACTATAGTAAATAGGTTTGTTAAGTTTACTGAGTGAATAGGTTAAAAGCAACAAACCTTTAATACGTATTTTTTGACCACCTTAGTGGGTTTATATTACCAACATACGTTAACAAAGTTGACTTGTATAATTTTAGCAACAAACTTTGCAGGCTCCCTCCGAAGCAAGTTACTCGGTTGTAAATAGCAGCAACTTGTTTATTTATAGCCGTTACGTTTTTTCAGTGTATGTTCTTTCTCAGGGTCTAAAGATTGTCTGTGCCAAATTTCATCAAAATCGGTTGAGAGGTTTAAGCGGGAAAGCGTAACAGACAGACAGACAGAGTTACTTTCGCATTTATAATATTAGTATGGATAATCCTGAGATAAGCGTGTCCTACAAAACTTCAGCTTTATTTTGCTTTAGCTAATATCAATGTTACATTAGTATAGACTATAGAATATAGATTTATTCATAGTGTGTTCATCCCTTACACAGTATGCAATGTTGCAATGCACGAACTAGATTCGCTAGTCAATACACTTGCATAACCCTGTAATATCGTGCGTGGCCCGATTCCGATGTAATTCGCAGCTTCTTATATTGTTGTCTTACATTCGATGAAGCAATTAATACATGGATAGATTGACGAGCGACGCAATTTGCATGCAATGCTGTTCATATTTATTTGAATGTTAAATTTATAATAACTAGGTACAATTAAGAACAATTTACAAATTCAATTGTCGATAAATGTGCTGTTTTTGAAACCACGTTTAGAATTAAACACAAAAATTCCGGCCCAAACAGAAACTGCTAATCAAATAAAAGACAGCCAAATAGCTGTTTAAATATGCCATACAGCGTTCATACTTTATTATTAGCAACTAACATTTTAAATTATCAGTAAATTATCAATAGCATTAATTGAAAACATAATGATTCATTCACAAATTATTGCTTTTTAAGTTTTTACTGTAGTTTTAGCGAGAACCTGTTGCTTTTCAGTATTTTACATTTGATTCTTTAGAGAATTTCAGTATTTTACATTTGATTCTTTAGAGAGGCGTCAGAGAATCAAATGTAAAGTACTGAAAAAGAACAGCAACAGCTCTACATTCTCTTCTATAAATG
Source organism: Colias behrii (assembly GCA_029959065.1). Lineage (NCBI taxonomy): Eukaryota > Metazoa > Arthropoda > Insecta > Lepidoptera > Pieridae > Colias > Colias behrii. The sequence continues at coordinate 4,284,496 of JARWMC010000005.1, read as the reverse complement.
CTTTACTTTACCACGAATCTAAACCTTAGCCATGTCCTAACGCTAAGTTTCCAAAGAAATCTTCCTGTTCCTACATTAACTGTAGGTATTAACATTTAACTGCTACTAATTCCACGTATTATTTAATTCCTGTGTATCAATTTACTCGCGGTATTCTCATGTCATCTCAATGAAAATATCGAGCTTAGTTATTTCAATGTCTTGATTAAAATAGGTTTCTGGAAATGTAACATTTCGTTGCAAGGTTACACGAGTGTAGATTATTTATTGAATAAAATTCATGTATGTATAATGATTTTTTTTTCCAAATATTTGGCTTTTTGAGGATGTATAAGTGTATAATTTATCCGGATATTCACTTTAAATATTAATTCGCTAATGAGCTCGATTAAACCAGCATTACTATCTAGTAAATAGTAATCCCATACATTTTTACGTTTACACTTGACGTATTGTTCAATTTTTTCTAGAATAATCCTAACAATTGTTAAAGCACTACAATCGTCGACTATTAATCTATAGGCAGTGTTACCTGTTAGTCCATACTCCATTGTAGATATGTAACAAAACCGGCCTTTAATCTATATCGAGGCCAGTGTTTGTCAAAATGTTCATTGCAATTTACTTTTTTACAGAATGTAAATGTCATAATTAAAGAAACTCATAACTTAATAATTGCAAATATTAATCTTATATTAATAAAAGCCTTGTTAATAAATGCTTAATCATTTTAATTCATATACATACATATATATATATATATATATATATATATATATATATATATATATATATATATATTAATTTAAGAATGAGGTCAGATAAAAATCGTTTATGATGTCATTTTTACCAATACATTAAAATCGCATACCCCTGTGAAAGTACCGCTAATAACTAAATAAATAGTTATTATATCTACATAGTACCATTACCCATTTATTATAGCTTACTCGTTCACACATACTCTATTCTATCAGCAATATATTCAGTGATGTTTGAAAAGCCGTGTCTATATACTATACAGTATACAGCCTTAAGGTACGGCCATTGTTGAGAAGCAGATGAATTGTAGTGATTAGACAACTTTCCAGACGTAGCGGTACATGCGAACAATGCGACTGCGGTTCAGTGACGTCATCAGGCAATGGTTACAGTAAATTTTGGTTATTTACAAAACAATTAAGCTTTTGTAAGTATGAAAGTAATATTGTAGAGTTGTCGTTGTGACGTCATCGCGGAGTGGACATCCAACAATTGAAGAAAAACTAAGTTTTGATGAATGTAAGTAAAACTGGAAAATTTTGTGGACTTCATTTTAAAACAGCTAGGAAAAACGTATCCGAACTTATCTTTAAGATATTTAATGTGAGAGCGATCAAAAAGGTGCATATTATCACTAATTATGCACTATAATCAATAATCATCCCGTCGTTGTGTCAAAACCTTAAATATTATTATCATATTATATCCCAATTTGTATGGAAGATATAAAGACAATGTTTCATAAAATTTAATGTACAACTTTTTCAGTGCTAGTTATCGGAAAGAATTATGTAAATGTTAAACGTTCTGGTTTACGATTGAGGTCGTCTAGATATAATAAGGTTCTTCATAAGATCTCGAAAATCAAGGAGAACTACACTCACCGTCAATCTCTTTTTACTTGAAAAGGGCCGTGTACATTTAATTAATTGTATGTTTAAGTGTTTTCACAAAAAGACCGATGATTATCTTGATAATTTACTTTGCATTCCGAATAAAGTGTTGTTATTGCTCTTATCTGATGTGTTTTGTATGATTTTTTTTCATATTTTAACTACTACGTTTAACGCTGCGCCAATTGTATCACGTATTTCAAAAACCAGACAATATTTATCAACATCCAACCTAATCTGATAACCGCTATTTCTAATCAAACTATTACTAGTAGTACTAGCCATAACTATATCGTGTACTAAAAATTGGTCTCGTAAAAAATTGAAACGTACCCTCGTTGGTGACCGGTCTAAAGTGAATGTCTCATGAAATATCATGCGCAAGGAATGGGAGCATTTTTTGTGAAATCTACTTTCACCGGTCGATAGTGGGTTTGCATCCGGCTTGTATCGGCTCTTATCTCGATCGGTGCACATTTGTAAATGCTCTATATATAGATAATTAGCTTGGCTAATAGTTGAGAAGGACGTTAGTGTTTGGTAAGTGGTGCAAAAATTAGCGTTGCTCGAATATCTCCATTTATTAGAATACCAATGAGTCAGCGCTGTGTGAAAACAATTTTTTTATTTAATTTCAATTAAATACGTGATTTATTTGTGACGCTTTGTTATCTAAATTCTACATTAATCTACAAATGTTAATATACCATTTTCAAATAAGAATATACCTAAGTTATTTCTAGAGTCATGAAAATTTAGGTATGATGTAATGTAAGTCGATGTTCAGCACAAATAGGCCAACGTGCAATAGACTAAAATAGGTCTAAGCAGTTCTTAGAACAATATTGAAGAGAACATAACTTAGTATGAATTACTGCCGCTGCATTGGTCAGAATTCACTAGCAACAGAACGAACATAAATATAATGTAGGCCACATTCGTTTAGAAATCCGTACAATTTAATAAATAACAAAATATTCGACAATATTTAAAAATCATGATCAAAGTTGCAAGAGTATAAGAGCTTAAATTATGCTTAAAACAATTATAGAACCATCTAGAATCTCATACAATGCTAGTTTCTGGATCTATTTATAAAATGCAATAGAGCCATACGCGAGATTGGTTATTAATACTTATTTATTCAATAAGCAATAAATATCATAAATATGTGAAATAGCGAACTGAAAAGGAAAACTATTCTGGGACGGAAAGTCATTGCAACAGTTATGGCATTTTGTAACCATATTTAATTGCATCTTTCAATACATCTACACTAATATTATAAAGAAGAAAACTTTGTTTGTTTGTTTGTAATGAATAGGCTCATAAACTACTAGACCGATTTTAAAAATTCTTTCACCATTCGAAAGCTACATTATCCACGAGTAATATAGGCTATATATCATCATGCTAAGACCAACAGGAGCGGAGTAATGCGGGTGAAACCGCGCGGCACAGCTAGTTTAAAATATAATGGTGTGTAACAAAAACATTAGGACCATGAAACAAATATTCGCAAATAAATTATGGATAAAGCAAACGACATGATTATATAATAAGCAGAAAAATTTTATATCAGAGAACACTTGTTGATTTTGATAGGCATTTTAATAAGCCAGTATAATTTATGCCAGGAAAGGATTCGAAATATTTCTTTTATGTATATACTTTGTATTATACTTATTAAAACTTACAGCTGAAAATAGGATCACATACATTCAGAATTATCAAATCTTGAATTAAATGTTCTTGTTGAATGTTAAATTATGCAGATTATTGGTTAAGTTTAATGCGCATCACACACGGTGAAGATACTATAATATTTTATGTTAAGATTCTCTAATATAAAATATTACAGTATCTTATGGTATCACACACGATTAAGATACGCTAGCGATACTGATTGTCATTTATTTTAAATGTCAATTGTCGATATTTCGCTAAGGATTTGTTCACCCTACCAACGACGAAGACGACCACAAAAAAAATTTTCATCCAGTCGCAATTTAACAAAATTGTGAAAAACACACTTAAAAATAAAATATTAAAATTTCTTGTCGTTCTGATGATTGGAATTTTTTTTTGCGAATAATAAATGAAAACATAGATTTTTCGTAGAAACGGCTCCTAGAAAAAAATGTATTAGAAGTTTTTTATATATAATTTTATGATCTACAATTTTGGTCCCAGGTAATTATATGATTAGCTTACCGTCTCGGCGAAAATAGCAAAAAACCTATTTTTTATTAATTGACCTCGAATTTTCTTTCTTCCGAGTACCTACCAGTATGACGGGAAATTTTAATATTTTATTTTGAACGAATTTTGTCTGGATGGGAATTTTGGTCGTTGTCGTCGTAGTCGTTGGTAGTGTGACCGAACCATTACTAAAATGTCATAAATAATGTATGTATTTGGTACATTAATATTACATCTGTCAGTATCTCCCGGCCTATAGGCCGGGAGATACTGACACAAAATTTCGGGTCATTTGTAACAGGATGGCGGATTGATGATGATGTGATTTTTTTGATGTCATTTTTTGATTTGATAAAACTAATTTATTCGTCACGCTTCAAAAATACGACTGTACAATACGTAAAATATTTTTTTTACAGTATGGGATCATTATATTCTGTTTGTTTGTATACAATTTTACCTAGAAAAAAATATCGCAGATTGCAAACATGGGGCGGACGATTGTAAGACTTAATTCTTTTTGTCATTGCGTACTAAGACCCCTGTAGAACCGCCATCCTGTTACAAATGACCCAAAATTTGTGTCAGTATCTCCCGGCCTATAGATGGCTTATCGCTTGGTATCTTAAGATATTGAAGGTAAAATATATATTATCTTCGTCGTGTGTTGTGGCTCATAGGATTTGTATGGCGAGCGATAATCGGAAATATGCTCTAAGATAATATATATTTTACATTATCTTCACCGTGTGTGACGCGCTTAATTTTTTTTTACGCTAGTCACAAATGTGCCAACCCTAAAGCGTTAACACACACATTTGCAGTCTCTACAGTGTGACTGTCAAAACGATAATTTTGTATGGAGTGTCCGGGGTGTGCCGGTACTATATTTTGTAATGCGAAATAAGTTTATTTACCACTTATTGGAAAATAATTAAGTGTTAAAAAGCTTTTTTGTGCAGTTTGTGATATTCTGGACCTTTTGTTGCTAAGAATGGCGTACAGAAAATGTGAAATATGTGGTTTGAGATCGGAGCGTAAAGACGGGATAAAACGCTTTTTTATGGCTAGATTTCCTCTGGATGAACTGCGGTCAGTAGAAATTTCTTTATGCAACAGCGTTATCTTTGTATTTTCATACATAGAACTTTCACTTTATCAGAGAAGTTGTTATAATTTTGAATCGGGGAAACAGTGTTGGGACACAGAATAATTATTCATCATTGTCGACATTTTATTTTCAGGTGTAAAGAATGGGTGAAAATGACAGGAAAAGAGGATCTTGCTTATTTATCCATTGAAAAACTACATCAGTTGAAATTTGTGAGTGGAAAGCAGTTCAAAGACAGTGATTCCTGTTATGTTTGTATGGACTGATGGCTATTTATAATGAATAAATAAATAAATGTTTGTTTGTATGCGGTTCTTTTATATCAATATTTATTATATTTTATTTATATTCTTTTACTTTATTTTATTATATTTATTTATCTTATTATTGACATAAGCTCATGACATTTTAGTAATGGTTCGGTCACACTACCAACGACTACGACGACAACGACCAAAATTCCCATCCAGACAAAATTCATTCAAAATAAAATATTAAAATTTCCCGTCATACTGGTACTCGGAAGAAAAAAAATTTCGAGGTCAATTAATAAAAAATAGGTTTTTTGCGATTTTCGCCGAGACGGTAAGCTAATCATATAATGCGCTTAAGTATATAATTTACCTGGGACCAAAATTGTAGATCATAAAATTATCTATATAAAACTTCCAATACATTTTTTTCTAGGAGCCACCGTTTCTACGAAATATCTATGTTTTCATTTATAATTCGCAAAAAAAAAAATTCCAATCACCAGAACGACAGGAAATTTTAATATTTTATTTTTAAGTGTGTTTTTCACAATTTTATTAAATTGCGACTGGATGAAAATTTTGTTTGTGGTCGTCTTCGTCGTTGGTAGGGTGAACAAATCCTTAGCGAAATATCGTACGCTTATGACAATTAGTATCGCTAGCGTATCTTAATCGTGTGTGATACCATAAGATACTGTAATATTTTATATTAGAGAATCTTAACATAAAATATTATAGTATCTTCTTCGTGTGTGACGCGCTTAAATGTAACATAAAGAGCTATTTGCATGTAAGTATGTAGGGTTTAAATTTTAATATGTACATATATTAGGTTATCTAAAAAGCCTTTCGAAACCTGGGTACTGAGCAAATGTCAAAAGCAAAGTGGGCGACATTATGTTAAAGGTCCGTGACGTCATTCACACCATAAAATTGTCTAGACTATGACGTCATCGGAAAGCCTACGCCTACTTGTTCAAAAATAATTGGATACATTTTCATGTAAAGTACGTGGAAGTAAACATATCATGTGACCTTTAAGGCATTGCAAGTATGCTCAAGTAATTTTTACTTTTACGAAACGGGTGTGTGAATTTGTTTCTATAACAATATCTTAAAATTTTTATAGTTTTGAATATTAATAGTTGTATTTATATTATTTTAATAGTGTTATAGATAATAATTTTAATGTCGAAGTCATTTAAATGGTAATCACAATCTTCCATAGCTCAACACAAAATTTAAATTACATTAATAATGCATTTAACAATTGGGTGGAGAAACATAAAAGAAAATTAGGTAATATTCACATTAAAAACAATCCTAATACCTAATGCAATATACATTAAGCGTAAATAGCTGAAAACTCGATTACAAAAATAACCTGCTAAAAATATATCTAAATGTACAAAGGATATACGCGTCGGCATAAAAATAAAACTTTCATACATCAGGGCCGCTCTTATTTATAAGACCGAAATAGCATGAAATCTAATTACAGTACAATCGCGTACAACTGCGCATTGCAAGCTATTTAGGCGAGTTTTCTCCACCCCTCGCAATTTTCCGACTGTGTGGGCTCACGATAACCAGCCGCCAACGCAACAGGCTAGCGCCTTGCGACACTAAACGAGTTTCAGTTATATGTACCCCTAAATGTCATGTGGGTACAGTCGAGTAGAAAATAGAAATAAATTTTTATTAATACTTTTTTTATTCAATGATAATATTGCACTGTGAACAGTTTGTATAGTGTTATGTAAATGAATAAGTAAACAATGATCAGTCTATGACACGAGATGTTTTATGAGTAATCTACCGAAAAATAAAGTTACGATCGTTATAAGTTTGACAGTAACTCGGAGCAATTAACTAGCCTGGAGAAGTAACAATTAATTGAACATTATAACACTAGTTTGGCCTTTTTAACTTATGGCAAAATGTCATGCGAAAAAAGAGGACCGATATATGTCAGCTCGACAGTTTGAAATGACATGTAGCCATTTCGTTTTGTTTTGGTCACCAGTCTGGTGACCAACGCATGGTGATTTTAATTATTGTTTTTGAAGTGAAAAACGTGTTTTCTAGTTTCTTATGTTATTTTCTGAAAAGATAATTTACTAAAGATTACATGGCTTGTGTTGTTCACGGCTGTAAAAGCCGTAGTGCTGGGAAATCGGATGAAGATTGGAATTTGTCATTTCACAGGTTAGTGTTTTGATCAATTTTTTTGTTAATTGTATTCTATATAAGTTAATTTACGTTATTTTCTTAATCATCTATGTTTTATCTAACCGTAATCATTGAAATGAAATCATAATCAGCTTAGTTTTTAGAAAAAATGCAAAATATAACTTCCATAGTGTTGTGCAATTATCGATACTTGAGTAGGAACGAAGTACTTCATTGATAATGACTGCTTTAGGTTAGGAGAAAAAAAAAAGGTATTTAAGTATGGATTTTATTGTTATTTGCAGGTTTCTGGCTTGAGAAAAATTAAAAGATGTTTGGGTTAAAGCTATAGCACAGGGAACATTGGAAGCCTTCAAAACATTCTCGGCCTTGTTCAAATCATTTCGAATCAGACGGGAAGAAAAGTAAAGTGCTTTGCAGAGATGCTGTGCCACAAGTTTAAGGTGGCATCTATTTTAAATAATAAATATTGTAATTTGGTAATTAAGTATCGAAATAAAATGTTTTAAAAAAAAGAAATTTTTATTTGTTTTATTTGAAGCAATTTATTTTAAACTTTTACCAATGTTTTCCTGTGGGAATGAGTTATTTTCCCGCGGTAAATTGTAGCCTATATGTTATTCTGATGTTTAAACTATACTATAATTGTAAAGTTCCATAAAAACTCATTCAGTAGTTTTTACGTGAAAGAGTATCAAATGTCCATTCTTATATATTTTTGCTTTTATAATATTAGTAGGATACGATTATTGATTTGTAAAAAGATCAACCAGGTGGAAGTCAGAATCGCGCACGAAGGGTTCCGTATAATTCTATGAATGAATCTATGAAAACAGGAAAAAATACGTACCTTTTTACGAAACCATAAAAACAACCTAAACCGAAATACCTAATAATATTTTTTTATAAATACCACTACCATACAATGCAAGGCAGTCAATACGCATCGTAAATGAATAATTCCAAATTAAACGAATCTTAAAATTTGGAATTACCTATCCATAATTCAAAATTAAACGAATATTAAATTAACTTCAAGCAATTTTATAACTTATTTTTTTTATTTATCGATATTTTAGTATTCGATAAAGTGGCAAGCACTACCTTTTTAGAAAAAAAAGTGGCTACATGTGGATTTGAATGCCAAGCCGATAACAGTGTGTTGTCTCTTTCTATCGCATTAATTAGGGTATTGAATAAAAGAGAGCCACTATATAAGAAACGTTCAATTAATTGTTACTTCTCCAGGCTTGTTAATTGCTCCGAGGACAGTAAGGTCATTTACCTGCACTTTTTAATAATGAAGCGTTGTACACATTGTATACAGCTTGTTTTGAAATTTCTTTGCAAATATTTTGTTAATAGCCAATGAATGCGTGCTACTTTGGTGTAAAAGTCAATTACATGTACTCAAGAGATTGCTACATCATTGAAGAAATTGAAAGGTCATAGATAAGAAATAGTGTCAATAGTAAGATGTTTGAAAATATATTGTAAAGATTATCTTCACAATAAGTTATTTTTATATTATGTTTTTCAGTCTTATTAAGTATGGGTATTTTTTTACAATTATTACTATAATCAACAAATGCATTGCTCATTTAAACAACAATAGTCGAACTTTCCATACTTCAATGTTAATTCTTCCATACTGATAAAATGCTCTTTATTTGGTAAACAAGTTCAAATTGCTTTCATTTTTCCTTTATTATCTATAGTTTAATAATGTAAACAATGTGGTCATGTGGTTTTCGCTATAAAATCATTTAATGATTTTATATTAATGCAATTAGTTTTGGTTGATAGTCAATCAAAGGATACTTAATCAAATATTAAACAAGTTATTTTTTTCTTCAATAAACATAGTGTGATTAATCATCCTCTACAAGATTCATTGAATTACTCGTTCGAATTTATTTAAGTATTTAATTTACAGCTAAAATTCGTACCAAAAAATATGATTAACCTGATTATTCTTCTATCTGTATCTGTATTCTGTCTATTGTACCTAAAATCAAATAACAGGAATACATGAACCGCAAAATTACAAATTCAATATAACATTTCTCGCCGACTGTACAAGAGTTGGGGGCGCGTCGTGACGTCACAGGGCGCCGGTGTCGTCACACATCTCGTTGAATTTTCAATTTTCCGCGCGCCTTGCGCCGCCTGCGACACCCTATATAGATAATGTTTCTGACTATCCGGCTTCAAATTTATTAGTATGTGGGCGGTAGGGTTACAGTTTACTGATTTTCTTTTTTTAGCGTTACTTTTTAACCTACTTTTTTATGATATTAAACAGTGTTTTAGTAATGGTTACTTCTTTTTATTTTGATGATATTCGACCGTGTTTTAGTAAGGGTTGAATACATGGTTTATAAAGAAGGTATTAAGGATTAATTTCATATATTGCTATTTACATAATCATAACTTATAATCCTTCTAAAGGACCTTTCAGCGACATAGCAAATTACACATTTTTAAGTATATTTTACGATATACAATATAGTGTTTTAATTATTTAACAAAAAAGCGTTGTTTAGTATTAACATCTGTGCTAAGCATAATGCAATTTGCATTACAAAACAATAATTAAAACAGATAGTAATGTGTCAAAGTATAATATTTCATAACAATTTAGAATTAGCTTACTCGATCACGGTTACCATAATAAGATTTAGTACGTAATAGAATTATCCTGTATCTTTCAAACTACGCGTGTAAAAATATACTCAATGAGGCTTATGTACTATTTAATGAGTTACAAAGTCTTCACTAGGACACGCTTAGGAGTCTATAATTAAGCTTTTATATATGTTCACTTGTTAATTGTTATACAAAATAGACTTAACTTCTGTAGAAAAATAAGACAGCATTATTCTACGAAACGCTCCCTACATCGCGCTTTTTGAAATCTGACAGTCATTATATTTTCTAATATCCTTTTTATATCCATAACTGTTATCTTATATCTCATGAATCATGAATATAATAAGTGCGGTCAATTTTTTTTAAGCGTTGCGGTCCAGACGGGACAAGGATCCTGCCTTTGTACTTGTAGAATATAGGTAATAATATCTATAGGTAAGGACAATGTTCTTTGGCTAAATCATGTTGCAAAATTAAATTTGAAATGAAACAGCATAAAACTTTTATTTTCAACCATGCTAGTATTAATCAAGTCTATAAGACTAGTTCTCTTAAAGTACCTTCGCTTCGTTGTTATCTAGATTAATAGCCCAATATCCCGTTTAATTAAAAACTTAAAGAGGTACAACCAGTTCATTGTAGCCAGCGATAGCAACTGATAATGGCGGCGGGAAGGAAGGACTTATCAAACGGAAACTCATCTCAAATGTATAGCCGTGTTGCGTAAACATGCTAATCTTGGTGCTTTAATAAAACATCTCCGAAAGTATGATTATCTCTTATAATTTACGAACTTTCATCCATATATGCATATAATACAGTAAGTATATTTAAAGAAGCAAATTGACAAACATCAACATTATCTACTAGCAAATCAGTTTTAAATTCTTTACTCCCTACATAATGCGACATTTCACATACTCCATTGCATATAAACAAGAGGAAAAAAACGCAAACAAGCTGTAATTTCTTATCTTTTAAACAAACTTTAGCGCCAAATTCATACACATTCATGACACTAATGCGTACATATCAATGGATCTTTGGCTGAGTCATCGTGCAGAATTAACGGTACATATTCGCGACTCGTCACTCGATCGACATGTATTTGAAATATATTCGGATCATGTCGCTACTAGCTATATTGTGTACCTTTCTTACATCTTCGAAGCGCTTAGCGTATCTGTACTTACAATGTTATATAATCTGTGACGGATTACAAGTTGGCGGCAAAATCCGTGACGAAAAAAAATGTATGGAGTTACATATATGTAATGATTTTTATAAAGGATGTATGTTTATATGCAAATAATCGCTCGAAAAATAAACAATTACTTTTGGAAGATGGGGTACATTTGTACGTACAAGTGATTCAATATTAAAAATACGCATATCATTACTACCAAAGGATACAATATCAATATATAAATGTGTTAGTGGGTATCGAAGGTATTACGATATCATTGGAATTGAGTATTTATTTGAAATGATTATACAAGTGGCAAATATGTTTATCTAGAGTTACGTACACGAGCGCGTAAAAAAATGTTTTAAGTATTAAAATTTGAAATGTGTATTATTACGTCTTCTCCATACCTATATCTTATACGTTGACAAAGACGTTGACATAGTAAATTAATAAGGCGATATGAAATATTGTTCTTTTATAGAACAATATCAAATCAAGTCAAAAATAAATATCAATAAAAATTTACAGTTTGCTAAGCAACGAGCCGCAGTAAAATAAAGTTTAAAATCCTTTAAAATAATAAAAATTCTCAAAAGGTAAATAAGGTTTCTCAGAAGTTATTAAAACCACAACTTTGATAAGATACGTGAAAACGATCGATATTAACTTTCGATTAGACACCTGTTAAAAGCATGCTAGTGAAAATAATTCAAGGAATTGCTCAATTACCGAGTCGGTCCGGTTCAAGCTGTGTGCATAGATAACACGTGTGGCCCGTACACGCCACTCAACCATATATGTACATAGGAATACGATACCTATCTCCATAGATGTCGAGCACACATCAGCGCGATATAATATGCCATTCCTGTGTATGATGCATTGTAAACTACATACCCAATGGCCCAGATTGAAGAGTGACATTGCGCCAATTGCACTCATATATGTTTACTATTATGATAACGTAGGCGGTTATATTTAACTGGGGCCGATGTATTGTAGTAAACTGTCGACCGTCGCCATGCAGGTTTGTAATTTACTTTTAATATTATCAGTGTTTTAAGTGAAGCAAATTTTTTCAGTGTTACTTAAATTGAAAGATAACGTATATTAAATTTACAATGCATTCAAAGATACTAATTTCTGTACTTATCTTGACAAAATTTCAGAAGTAAATTATACAGAATATATTTAATAAAGGACTTTGCCTTTAAAAATAATATACGCGTACATTCAAATTGAGGGCGGAGGAATTTATGCAACAATAAAGCAGTGAAAAAGCGCGATACAAATACATTTCCCATACATCACAAGCGCCATCAAATGATTATAAAGTGATCATAATAAACGCGATGGTCAATAATAACAATAATAACAGGGCAATAAATCTAAAGTGCATTAAGCACACGCACTGAGCCGCCTTTAATCGGATCAGAGACGTCAGAAAACGTGGGATTACGTGTTAGCCCCTGGAAACACGTGGGTTTTTAATTGTAAGTATATGGGAATTGCATTTTGCTACTGAAAGATATTAAGCCAGGGAATTTTCATTTAAAAAAGATTTTTTTAATAGATAATTCAAATTGGATTGATGTAGGGCTTGGAAAACCTTATTAATAAGCAGACAATAAGTGATAGAGTTTGTTATTACAGATAATAGACGCCCAAATATTGATTCATATATGCAGTTCTGATTGATATGAATATCTAACGCTTATTAACAAAAAAAAATATAGTTAGGTAGGTATAAACAATAAGATGTAATCACACACAAGCAAAGCCAACTTCTAACATAGTAATTGCCAGATTTCAATGTCTAAGCTTAACATTTGCAGTACACAGTACAATGTACAGAACATTCTCGAAAGCGGCCTTACGTGAAGGAATGCGAGTTGCAAGTGTATCCCACGGCCCGTATATTGGGACAGTGCAACGTCCCACGAATTTGAATACATATATACTTAATATACTGGCACAGATTATTGCCAAACGGGAATATAAATTGAGCTGCATATTTTTATTGTAAGCGGAGTGTTAATAGCTAATAGAAGACTGTAAATGAATTTCAATGTGATGGAAAGCAATTAGGATATTTTTTACATGTAATAAAAAGCTACATTATAAATTATTATTTAAGAAATACATTTAAAAACAAACTGTTAATAACGTAAACAAATGGATATAATGAAAGAAAGAAAGAAAGAAATAATTTATTCATGAAAAGTACAAAAATAAGATAATGCATTATCAAACGATATGTAAATAGAAAATATGTACTACACAAAAATGTTGCACATTTTTTCTCCTCGTATTATGGCGCCAATGTTTTTCTGTCGAATGTCGAATTTAATAGAAGCTGAGCTCTATCAGGATTATAGACAAATTTCTCAGAATCTTTCAAATTTGGGTAAAATCGAAGTACATCTGGGGGCACGGTAGTGCCCCCGCCAAGACGAGCCAAGCGAAACGCACGGGCACTACCTACCTTTTCTCGAAGCGCTTCGACGTTTTTTTGAACCCTCATAACTTGGGTTTGGATTATGCTAGATCAACAAAATTTTCGGGATATATTGTCAATAGCGGACTTATTGAACATATTAAGTTTTAATTACATTAGCTTTTATACTTCAGATTTTATTTATATCTAAAAAACGCTAATTTCGTCACTGACTCACTGATGATCATCAAAATTCTTAAGGTATTTCCTAATGTCCTAGAAAGCTGAAATTTTGTATGTAAGCTAGTATTAGCACACAAACAACAAAAAAATTATAAAACTTGTAACTTTCATCCCCCAACCCCTTAAAATAGGGGATGGGAGTTTGTATGAGACCTGTAATTTTAAATTAAATTTTGATGACGCTAGAGGTCTAATCTAATAATCTAAAACTTGGTTCCCCTAGATATATATATAATAGGTACCTATATAATAGGTACTCCTTGTTAAAAAAAAAAATTAAAAATTTAATCGACATATGTTGAGACATATACTTCAGATCAGATCATATAAATATGAATGAATAGAAGTGTTGCGAACGTCTCCTGCCTCTTACGTCCACACAGTAGCTAAAAATAAAAAAAAAATTTGTTACAAACAACTTACAAAAAGAAATGAAATCCCACCAAAAACATTTTCATGTTAAATGTTGCCAAGACGAGCCCATATGACTCGCACTGTCAAAAAGTTATCAGATCTCATGTAGAGCCAAGCTTCTAACACTACACGCCCTAACTCTACAAGGCCTAACTTCACAAACTCTACACCTTAGTCAAAATATGTGGCTTGGCCGTTCGTTACTACAAGAACTATTGTATAACACAAAAGTAATGAACAGTGAATTAATTTTTCACCTTACGCCGATGTGAATGTAGCGAAATGGCCAAGCCACATATTTTGACTAAGGTGTAGAGTTTGTGAAGTTAGGCCTTGTAGAGTTAGGGCGTGTAGTGTTAGAAGCTTGGCTCTACATGAGATCTGATAACTTTTTGACAGTGCGAGTCATATGGGCTCGTCTTGGCAACATTTAACATGAAAATGTTTTTGGTGGGATTTATTATTCAACGTCCACGGTGAACTGATTGGACTATGTATTTGCATATAACGAAAACAATAGATGCGTGATAATTGGACCCGTGTGTCGTGAATATGTGAATGTTAAACATAGGTATTGTATGTTTCTTGGTAAACTTATACTTATTAGAGTTGAATGAATGGCTATTTAATTCTTCTCTAAATTAATAATAGTTAATACCTACTGTGGTGGGTAACGAAAAATTCTACAAATCGGGAAAAACCTCTGTATTGGGAGGTAGATTTTGTGTTTGAAACAAGAGTAAGATAGTAATACTGGAAGTAGAATAACCTTTAAATTATTCATTAATTGGTAATAAATTATAGAGGAGCATGTTTTTTGGTTACGATGATTAATTAACTAATTAAAAGCAAGTTTCCCATGAACAACCCACTATAATAGTCCTAGTATAGACTTGTTATAAGGCAAACAAGGCAATTCGTAAGCATAAAAGCAAAAAATTCCTAACAACTAGCAATCGGCCATTTACAGTTATCAGTTTAATAAATTGTTGAGTAATAACTGTGTTCATATCGTATGAATGTTGCTAATATTGTTACAATCTTATTCAACAAATAGTAAATAAGTTAATAAATTGTTGAGTAATAACTGTGTTCATATCGTATGAATGTTGCTAATATTGTTACAATCTTATTCAACAAATAGTAATAAGTGTAATAGTAAATAAGACTAATATTATAAATGCGAAAGTTTGCGAGGATGGATGGATGTGTACATGTATGTTTGTTACTCTTTCACGCTAATACTACTGAATCGATTACAATTAAATTTAGCACGCATATATAGGGTAACTTGGACTGAACACATAGGATAGGTTTTACCTCGGAAATCCCACGGGAACGGGAACTATGCTGGTTTTTCTTTGAAAACGCGGGCGAAGCCACGGGCGGGAAGCTAGTACTATACCTATAAACTAGCTGCAGGCCGTAGTTTTGCTTGGGCAGATCGCGATCTGATGGAAATCTATATGCATACTTACATACTATGTTCCCTGATGTGGATATCGACGGATAAAAAATCAAAGTGTCATACGTTAAGAATAAAAACATGAAAAAGTAACTAGGTACCTATGTAAGTTATTTTCATTGAATTAATTAATCAACAATTCACCTGTTAAATTGCTTCATGAATTAGCAATTATCTCATATGGACAATGTTTCATAAGAGGAAGTAAATGTTGACTTATTGCGAAAGATATGCGACAGTTTTTCACATTACTTCACGACATGATATTACGTGAATGTCAATATTTACATTATAAATGGATTGAAACTTGTTATGAACTTTTCCCATATTATATATACTTTCATGTAAGGACAAGAAATGCACTTCTTAATTTAAAAGTTTAAACAACTTCTGATCATAATCGCTTCTCTAGATTTCATGTCCAAGATGTGATATCCGTGATAATACAATTAATTTAACAAATTAGCTGAATAATATAAAAATTAAAATGTACTTTTTATTAATGTATCCAGTTAATAAATTACAACGTTATTTTAAAGAACAAGATAAAACAGGTTCAACGAAATTCGCACTGAATTAAAAAACAAAAAAACTCGAATTTAATTTCTGTAACAGTCGAAGTTGCATATGTAAAAAATTACATTAAAAGCCTGTTGTCAATATCAATAGCAGAAGCTTTGCTACAGGTTCCGTCTCGCTCTTATAACCGAGCAACAGGTTGTTCTATCTCGTTTTCGCAAGGTATTTGTGTCCTACGGGACGGTAAGCTAAGCCTGTTGTGATCGTTTTGTTTCTATGATGCGGTACATGCAAGGACTCAAGGTCTACCTTTCTTAAATAGGGTTGCCATTAAGATTATCTAAATATAAAACAAAAATAAAGGTGCCTAAAATTATATGAACGCTTAATCTCGAGACTAAGGTTCGCAAGAAATAGGGAATAGTACATTTCTGTGATTATCCGATTTTGACGGAAATCTAACTGCAAATCTGTTTTTTAATGATATCTATTTGCATTAACTGTAATTTTTTTGACCTCAACTGCTATTGAAATAGTTCATAAGAAAAATGGTCAAAAAATCTTAAAAGATACTGTTCCCAAAAAGTCTTTAAATTAAAATGAAGCTATAAATTCATCTTTGAATGCCCTACTTTCAATAAATAAGACGTTAAGGACGTAGGTAAACAATCTGTCAGACGAATGGCCATGGCTACACTCATCCTTTCTTCCAAGGCTGCATAATTTTATTGAAAGCTCTGCGAAGGCTTCCATGAAGTAGTTTGTATCGATTTTAAATCTTGTTCACTTCTATGAATTTAATAGTAAAATAAATTAATTTTAACATTAATAACATTAATGGTCTCTTGTCTTAAGTCAAATAAATCCTGAATTTAATTAATGCTATTAGGACACACGCACAGACCCCTTTTTATATTATTATAACTGGATATCTTTATTAACGATTGACCACGACAATAATAATATAACCGTGAGGAATAGGAAATCCTTGAATACTATCGAACAGACTATCCTATGTTCTAGTGAGTTGACATTAGCCGATAAAAATCTTAATTTGATATGAAAATAGTGTCCGCATTACTCCCATAAGCAATTCGATATATTTTTAGATCCGCCGGCCTTCGCCTTGTTCTACTATACCAGGTGATACCACTTTTTATAATTCAACAGGTCTGGGAAAGCAATGGAGGCTATTCTGATGGCCAGCTTTCTGAACTGGTAATCTACTCAGTATTAATGGTTTTTAAGGTATTTTTATGGGTGTAACAGGTATATGCTTTTTGCGATATGTCTGTTTACTATTAAAAGTTAACGTGCTGGGTATTTTGAAGTATATAATATTACAAACATAACAAAAGCTGACATGTCTGAATTTATGCATATATTACACACATACATTGCTGACCTTTACACCTAAACCTTATATAATTAATTGTCAATTGTTCATAAATAGATATAAAATACAAAAGGCAATATAATAAACTTAAAGACATTAGATACATTGTTTATTCAGACCAATAACATCAATGGCATTGATCGTGGATATTAAGGTCAAATAAACGTAATTTTATTATAAAGAATTAATTATTAAATAAACAATTTTGCCTTTGAAATCATCTTATGACTTTGCTCTTCAATCAACACGTATACTCGTAAAGCTAGAGCTGACTGCAATTGCATTAGAAAGATATGCGACAAAATAAATGAAAACAACAGTAAATCTTGTATTTGTAACATAGATTTCATTTGACCTAAATTAATCCACAACGTTCACAATACAGCATTGTTTGTTGAGCGTCCGCGTAAAAGAACTGTCACTATGTCTGTTTATAACAAATACAGTACTCCAAAATTAATAATGCACATGCAAATCTTCGCTAATTGTCGTATTTCCGAAAACACTCGAATCATTGAATCGTAATAGCCCTAAACAATGGACTTGCATTTTACACCTTGTTCAAAAGAAATAGAAGTCAATTCACGGTCATACACAATCAAAAACAAATCGGGCGGTAGGTGACGGTAGCCTGTCAGTCAAAAAACTGAAAAATCCGTCAGTCGTCTTTAAATATTGGTGGTGACTGCACGTGTTCTCTCTGTGTGGAATTATATAGAGCTGCTATTACATACCCTTCTTGGTTTTGTTTTTAAAGATGAATTGAATTAATCGATGAAATGATTTACACAGGTGATGGCAGTAGGAAAAGTGAAAATGAAGAAGAGCATAATGAAAGTTCTGATGTACATATCTAAAATGTCAGAAATAAAGATAATCCCTGATTTTTATTGTTTTACTCCATAATACACGGGTATCACCAGAAGGAAGATACCCGGTCCTTTGGGAGGCTTACGTGGGGACACAAGTCCAACACGCAGAGGCCCTTTAGAGAATTTTAATGTGTTGTTATTATTATTTTTTGTAAATGTCATAATATTGAAGAATGATCAGTACTTTAAATACTTTTGAGCTGAGATTTTAATGATTAGATTTATATGGTTTAAATGTAAACCTGTATTTGAAAACAATGTTTTATACACTATAAATGTTGTGTTATTTTAACCTTCTTTTCTTCCATCATTGCACCAGCTTCAGTAAGACACTTTAAAAGTACTATAAAAATTTCCAAGTAAATCAATCCAACAAAGATATATTCGCAATCGTGAGGTTATCCTCGCTATTTACTTACAAGGAATTATCGAAACAAAATCGTCACTTACAAATCAATATTAATATCTTTTTGCACAAAACATAATTTGACTAAATTATGCATGAAGAAAATGCATTTAACCACTCTATATAAATATCATCTTCGGAGGCTCGGGGAATATGACAGTTGCCGAACAGTGACGAATTTTTCTATGCGCATTATCAGTTTGGGAGTACTGTACTTATTTACATCTGTTGCATGCTAATAATATAGTTTGATTTTATTGAGTATTGCACTGTTTAAATTGCTTTCAGGTGGCTAAAATCACGTTTCGCCTACCCCTGCATTTATAGACGTGATATATTTTGTTTGAGCGAGTCATATATTTTTGAGAAGTTAAAACATTCTAGCGAAATGGGAATTATCAAAATTAAATTATATTTATTACATATTATTATGTATTTATAATATAAGTAGTTATATGGTTTAAATATAGTGTAATTCATTTTCATTGCTGCACCACCTATTGTTTTCACCTCTTTCTTATAATTAAAAATCCTACCCATAGGTTGCCTGGTAGAAATCGCTTAGTAGCGATAAGGCCGCCTTTTTAGCTTTATAACATATTGTCTGTTTCTTTTTTTACGTGTATTTACTTGGTGCTGAATAAAGTGTATTTATTATTATTTATTATTATTATCACACTACACTTCACATTATTCGATGCACTTCAATATAGATTTTTTATGAAGAAGAGTAATAATTGTAAGCGACTATTATGCATTTGGGTCACATTTTAGAGTATACTTTATCGGAGAAACCGCTTGAACATCTATTACTCTATTGCTTTTTAACTATAAAGCTATAATGAGCCGAAGAAATCTTCCTCAAGTTCTTCTCACAGGCAAAAACTCCAACGGTAACATGGGACCCATTGTGATGATTTAACAGTAAACTATCGACTAACGGTGTCCGAATAAGCGAATAGTTAGTCGTGATGGAAGTCCGGTTCTATGCAGGCACTATCAATTAAAGATCGTAAAAAGCATTGGCAATTGGCATTACTGCGTGCCAGAATTTAGGTGAATAATCAACGCTTTTACAGTACGTTATCAAATTTTTGATTATTTTAAAACTACTGCATCATCTAGTATCTAATGGTTAAACTGGTAAATGATTAAAATATGATGTTTTCGTGGTGTTTCTGACTATAATGTGGTTTGGTTTGTTTATAAGTAGGACTTTCTTTTGGGTACCTACTCCCAATGTATATCTGTATAAATGTCTGGAGATTTTGTTTAAATCTTTTTATGCATGTTAAATTGACATAAAGACAGTTACATTTTATCAAGCTATCTTTGTATTACTGTTTGGCAGATAATTAGCAACGCAAAGGTGTGTTCCTTTTCATTGATGACTCAAACTAAATGACGTAAACTACAGTGAAAAATCTGGATTTAATATCCGCAAATAATTTTTTTTTAAGTTAATTTAAAGCTTGTCACATGCATTGAATATCTGTTTCAGTTATTGTTTTTCATATGTAATTATAACATTCATGTACGATAAAGGGTTCTTATTCTGTAACAACAGAGGCAAGAAGTCAATTGATTACTATTTTTTATTGCCTACATACGTGTTCTTCATAAAAATTGCAATCAAGTTTACAAAATGATGATAAACTTACAAAAACTCGCAGTTCATTGACTCCTGAATCATCGTATTTGGCAGTTTGCACTTACCTGAAAAAAAAAAACATGATTTATTACTTTGATTGTAAAGATAAGGTAGTAAATATAAAGTTTATCTTGATATAATTTATCTATATTTAAACGGTGTCGCTATCTTAGAGGTTATGTGACGTAGGAAATATTTATTTTATGATTTAGAATATTATCTTATATAACGGAATGGTTCGAATTTAAAATATTTAGAAAGTCTTTTAATAATTTGATCATTGCACTTTTTTAAGAAGAGTGGCTCGGAAAATCATATAATATTTATTATAGCGCCGTATAATATTTATTGTAACCCGTTTCATGTAAATATAAAGCAAGAAAATAATAATAAAATTAAAACATTTCGTCATATCTTTGAAATAAAATAATTTATTATTATTTCTACCAGTGTGGATACATCGTAATCCAATATTTCACCTTCAAAGATATTTGAACATATTTTTTTTCATTGTCGACTTTGTAACAACCCGTACTAAATAAAAAGCAAATATTAATCCAACTGCTACGTTCCAATATTTTAAATTTATGGATATAATTAAAGAGGTGAATTAACAGTTCATTAAAGATTTTATTGGAATTTTATAAAGTTTTCAATATTTATTATTCAGGTTTTCAGGTGTCAAGGGGTTTCAAGTAAATGTAACGCCAATGACATTATACAGGTTGATAATATATTTAATTACTTACACAAGTGTAGCTTATATTCACAAAACAAGTTAAATTGTCACGACGTAATTATTAAAATTTATTTCAAGATTATACCAATACAGTAACGGAATCTCAATCAAAGACTGTAATTAATAAATAATTCGCAAGAAATTCTCAAAATAAACTTGTAACAGCATTGCGTCGAACCGGAGATGCGCTCGATTGAGCACCTTACCCAACAAGCCGTCGCACTTGACGAAACAACAGTTTTTCATACCGTGATGTCTTGAAGCAGTATTAATTCCAGAGTGGAACAATGACAGAGCTATATAGGTCGTCTAGCGCCATCACTTTCCCACATTGGAATTAGTACTGCTTTAAGACATTATGGTAACACCCTTGTGTCTTGACTGTACTTTAATTGTAGGGATAACTAGCTTGCATTGTATGTGGAAATTTAATAGCCCATGTCACTCTTGAGACTTCATAATAGGGATAATTGAAATGTGGAGATTGGCAAGGTTTTCTTGTATTATTTACTGTTACTTGTTTTTATTTACGCCTTCATAGAGCAAACTTATCCTTTGGGTTCCCTTTAACCATATTTCTACGACATTTTGAACAATAAACCCAACGTGTTCAAAAATAGTAATATACCTAGTAATAACCTTTATATATTGCAAAAGGCCTGTATAATTGATAAACAAATCCGTTACTACGACTACGAAACCACGCGTTCTATTTTTAACCAACGTTCCCAAAATCAATGTTTATCCAACTCCCTACTGTATTACGAAAATAGAACTTTTTCTCACTGTCTCGAGGGTTAGCAAGCGCCACAGCCGTCGACCTTGATACCTTATACACACCTCGACGGCATTCCGCACCAACCTAGACTTACCGTCACCGACTTATCTTGTAAAAGAAAGTTAATGGCCACTTAAAATCAGTGGGACTTTTCCATTCTCAAACAGGTTGGAATATCTGGGACCGTTACAATTTCTGGTTGTGGGTTTCTGTTTTTATGGTCCTTTCGGTTAATGACTTGCTAAAATCATCATTTAGCATAGCAGAGCATTATTATATTCATTAGCGCTTGTAATCTGCAATATTGCTTATTTACGAGTCCATCTCTATAACTTTTAAAATCGATTTTAAAATTGTGTACTGTTTAGGTACCGGTCTACCAAAAGAAAATGCAACTTGAAGTCCAATAAACCTATCTATCGCGTCCATTATAATATAAAGAATAATTACTTTTAAATAATTAAATAAAAATGATTCAATTTTTCTCAAATTAACAATCAAGCATTCCGATAATGCGAACACGATAAAATATTGGTACGAATCTTTTGCTAACAAAAATTTATTTAACCTAATTGATGATTGCGAAACAACGAATAATCGCCAAGATCAGCAAGAGGTATACTCATAATTGAGTGCCTATCGATGTTCTGTTGTTTAATTAATTGGTTCTGTTTATCAATTGAGAAATATGTGGTTGTCATGTCGCGTATAGCGGAGTATATTGCATATCAATTTATTGCCATGCACTCAGCTTTGGACGAAACGAGGGATTGGTTATAATTGATGTTACGTTACTTTAAAATAGAGTACCTATTGGATAACGTTATTTTCCACTTGGATACGTGTGAAATCCTTTAACTTTCGATCATACTTCAGTTGCTATAGCAGTTATTGAGCGGCTGTTATATATAATTATGTTTAAGTGGCTTTATCTGTAATACTTATTAATGGTCATACATGATATAAATAATTATGGGAATTTATAGAGAATCTGTGTTCAACACATATGAATTTTTAATATTTATGAATAAGTCTAACAAAGCCTGAAGTAAGCTCGTACACAGTTCAAAAAAGAACACAATTAAATATTCGATGTTAACAAATGTTTACGTTAGTTCCTTCCGTTGGAGTTTTATTACCTCCCTCAAATAATAAAGCCATTCTTGCAGTATTTTCGGATACTAAAAGAAATAGTATTTAATGAAAAGCTATAAAAAAAAACGTATCAAAACATCAAGGATTCCAAACTGCTCATAATTACCATTGTAATACAGTTTAGTCTCTCTATTTAGCTTCCAATCCTAGATAATGAGAATGTCAAAATAGTGCATAAATCTATCAGATTTAATAGTTTCACGAAGATATTCACTTTCACAAAGCAGAGTCACGCTCAGAGGCACGTGGTTTACTGTACCAGATATAATATACTATGCTAATACTATTACCGCTAGCTATTATGTGTAAAACAGACTTATATAGGTTGTACTGTAGTTTTATACAAAAAGTGATGTTGATTAGAGAGAACACTTTACATACAGTGTATATAAATATATTTGAAAATAGTTGGTTGTGAAACAATTTTAACACAATAAGAATACATCAAAGTGAAGTGATGATGAAATGTTTAACTATTGAATAGTAAAGGAAACAACAACTACATTATCATAGATAAATGTATGCTATTTTTATACACTTACATATTTCTTCCTATTATAGTATACATAATAATGATTACATAATATATTTTTTCCGCCAACAATAGAACTATCGATTACAAATATAGATAAAGTCGAGGAAAATCATATAGAAACATGGCATCAACGCATGAAGTTCTGAGAACTCGATATTAAGCATATTCGTGTCTACTTGTTCCACAACTTTATAACAGTTCCATCGATAAGGGAAAACTTATACGCAAAGTAATAAAACTGACAAAAATATGCAGTATGCAGTATCTGTCATAAGCCGCTTATATTAATCGTTGTTGTATACAGACGATGTAGGCGAATGTTGAGGACTATTGTATAAAAATTGTTGTCTTTTAATGCAACTTTTTAAGCTATTGCATAGCTTCTATCGCGGGCCTTGAGCGCGGGGACCGAATCCAGAAATTCCGTAACGAAAAAACCTCACGCTCCCCACTCCGACGGGCACGGAGGTGTGGCTTGAACTCTTGAAGGCATAGCATGCAATAGCTTTACCGCGGCAGTCCCCGAGTGCCACACGTCTTTTTTGTTTGTATTTACTGAGCCAATATAAATATTGTCTGTTTGCCTGTCATTCTGTTTGTTTCTATTCACTCGAACCGATTGAAGAGGATTCTATGGGTCATGGTACCAATACAAAAATGAAAAATCTCATAATATAATGCCGTGCTCCCTACCATAATATTATAAGTACTATGTATATTTAATGAGCATTCTGATATATTTAAAGTCCCTTCTATTTTTAATACTACAGATTGCAAAAATATACGAAAGCTGAGAGTGTAATTCTTTAAATGAAAATAAATTTAACAGAATTACACTATCAGTATAACATCGGCTTTCCAAGTCATTCACCCGTATATTTGCATCAGCAAAATGTCGAAATTTATATGAAAATGTCCAATATTTTTGCAGTTTAGGAGAAACCGTTTACAGAGCGGTGAGTGGGCGAAAAAGTGATTTAATTTGATGAATTTACGGTACGCAATATCTGGCCGTATTTTTGTTGCAAATAAATATTAAACACAGGTAAAAATAAACATAAAAGAAAGGAAGATTCTATTTTTAGCATCTTCATTTCTGTTATATTATTTTAGTAACCGCGGCTTACATTTACTTTAGCTACATAATTCAGATTACTTCTTGTTTATGTCGTGTTTATAGCGATCCCAGGTGGAATCTAAATCCTCCGTCATATCTTCAATGTCTGTATTATTGTACAAGAACTTCGAATATACTTAATCCTTATAAACCAAACCCCCAATAGCTTATCTCAATTCTCAAACCAAATCCGAACAATGCCGTCTGACTAATCCGCGACCAATTGTCTAGCTGCCAGACGGTACAATTAAAAACAAAGAATTACATCACATAGAAAGTGAGGTGATGAAATCTACTGGTTCGTGAGGTATGGAACACGATGGTATGACTCGCGTGTGCAATTGCTTTGTTCTAAGGATTTATTATTTAGGAAATTGATAGGTGAAGATGGAATGTCATTTAATGATGATCGTTCGCTTGTTGCACTTGCGATGAATACAGATAAGGTACTTATAGGTAAAATTTGTACATCTTCTTTATAATTTTAATTGGAATGATGCTGTTATCATTAGTGTAGCCTCTGCTTTAATTCTAGTTACAATATGTACTTTTTAAGGATTAGATTAATAAGAAGGTCAAGCATAAAAGTGTTATGTTAAGACTTTCATAAATTCAACGCCTGAATAAAAGGTACAGTTGTCATAGTAAATTGTATTCTTACCACCTTAACTTCTATAATAGCAAATAATCCTTCACTTAATAATAGTAAAATTAACAGGGGTTCCTTGACTTTATATTCTCTTTCTCTTTTCATTACAAAACTTGAATATAAACGAAAAAGGTATGAGCTAATATCAAGTACAAGCACGCGTCTTTCCAAACTATACATAGCCAGAACGCAACCATAGGAAACTGCTCGTGTATATATTGTAATGCTGTTTTTAAGTCTGTGATTTCAATATATACACGCATTTTGCGTACTGATCGCGTATACTTTGTAACGCGGATGCTTGCGTCTTCGTTCCAAACTATACACAATCAGTACGCAAAATATAACTTAATATACTACACCACTTACACTTGAACGAAATAATAAATATATAGGTAATCATAGACTTGTACAGCTATATCTATCTACTTTTATTCTCCTTTATTATTATTGATTCAGTAAAATATGGAATAAAAATATTATTAGGTAAGCTTAGGCAAATAAATAGGTAACAGTGGGTGTGGGTTAGGTTAGGTTCGTGTTTTGTTTAACTACACAATAAAAAGGAGCCCCGCGAAGCGGGGCTCCGTCGCCTCGCAACGTCTTCGTCGTCGACGTCAAAGTCTTCTTCTGGACTTATTAGATTTTTACTTTTAGCACTATTGTCAATTGTAAGTAAGTCGTGTAGTATAGTCGAGAACGAAGACGAGCAACGGCAAGCAACCACGATACAAACTATACACGATCAGTACGCAACATTCGTGTATGCATTGTAATAATAGATTTAAAAACAGCAATACAATAATATAAACGCGAACAATGGAAAGACGCCGCGCTTACTCCGAAACATACACGATTAGTCCGCATGCGTACTAGCGCTGTATGTTTTGGAACGCTATTCTTACTTACTTTACTACAAAGTATACGCGAGTATTAGCGTACTGCTGTTGTATAGATTGGAAGAGCTTTGTAAAAAAGTTATTTCCAAACTATACGTGATTAGTTTCACACCGTTGCGTGCTGGCCTTGTATAGTTTGGAAATACGCTACAAGCACATTCTGAGACATTAAATCAATGTTAATGAGATAAAAACAATTTTGTGTTAATTGCGACATCGGGAACACGTGTATCAATTAATTACACTTAGCAAGTTTTCACCTTTAGATTTTTATAACCTTTTAAAGAATCTGACGCTTGTTTTACTGCTTTCATACTACCATAGCTATGGATACAAATTTATTCATAGAGCTAGAGACATTGCACTATACAGGTACAAGTTGTAAGTAAAAATTGAAATATTTATTTTCCTTAGAAAAATCAACATCAATTATAAAGTTACTACTAGCTCTCCGCCCGCGGCTTCACCCGCTTTGTCTAAAATCTAATAAATTATATACTAAAACCTTCCTCTTGAATTACTCTGTCTCTTAAAAAATTATATCAAAATCCGTTACGTAGTTTTAAAGATTTAAGCATACCTACATACGGATATATGGATAAAAAAGCGACTTTAACTACTATGAAGTGATACTTGTCACGTTATAATTTAAAAGTTTTAAACTAAGGTGAAAAAGATAATAATACTTTAAACTGATATTTAAATACATACAGTAAAATAAATGATATTCACGTAAACGATTGCAGTTTGGAGAAAATCTTGCCTTGGAGATAGGCCAAAACTTGCGAGCACTACAAACTCTAACCGATTTGTATTCTAATGTCTGCACCTTAATATGTGATTATATTTACATAATCTGTTTCTAGAAATTGCTAGTATATAACCGTATTTAAAAGGATATTCTAGATGCATTTTTATCAAAAAACTATAAACTCTTCCAATGCCTCAGATGAACCATGAAAATAAGCCATATTCTATGTATTTTATGTGTTTAATGAAACTAAGACAAATTGTGGAATTATTCCTTAGAATTATTCTTATTAGTCACTTGTGCACTTTGGAATTAAGGTATTAGTTTTCGTAAAACTGTCTAATACATAAGGAAATATTAACACAACAAAATCTTAGTATAGATATCTACATTATAAATATCTGTGATTTAGACAATATAACAAGGATTTGTCTTATTATTATTACGATTACAATATAAAGCATCCGTATTGAATAATATTGGATTCATTGTTATACACCTATACAATGACTTACTTAGACAAAACACGTCTACGATGTTAAAGTACCTATGTAAGATGTAAGAGAATGGTATTTTGTTTTAACAAAACAGATTCAGTCGTGATAATAATATTAATATAATAAATGAGATATATGTTTGTAACAAAAATAAGGGGGACAAAATGGAAGATATGAAGTGTGCTATGAGTGCGTTTAATTTTTTTATTTATATTTTTAAATATGCATAACAATAAAAAAATGTAATTTTTAAGTAAAACGCATTCACATTATGATTATAAATTTAAATTCAGTGCTCTGATAGGCACAATCATTATCAGGTTATAAAAATTCCTGTTTAATTACACATTTCCTTCGAGAACAATAATTGCTTCTTTGTGTTTGTAAATATATTATGTAAACAATATATTCTTTGCGATTAATTTTTAAATTATTAAACATTTGATTTCATTACTTTTCATACGGAATGAAATTTAAACGTTAAACAATTTTTTAATGTCGTCCGGATTCTACTTAGTCTTTTTATCCTTTTACTGTCGAAACTCTAAAATGCAATTATGATATTATTATTACACAAACTTCTCACGAAGAGCTACTTACCACTAAATAATTTTTGAAAAACTCAAAATTATTTATAGGGTAATACTTAATTGTGTATTGCATTGCATTGTGTCTATAATTTACATAACCAATTTTTATTTTTAATCAGTGTTAATTTTAAGTCCGATTCTTATGTCAATCAATAAAATTAATAACTCGTTTATATGATTTATAAATCAAAAGTCAAATTGCCGAATACGGTAACAACAAGGCATTTATTTACCACGAAACCCTGCACTGGTACTTTTAAAGGTAATCTTGTGTAAAATTGGAATAACAAGGAAGGGCAAATGGGCAAACAAGTCACTTCTTATGGACTTTCGCTTGCCAAGATTACATGTTTAAAATAATATAGGTAGTGTAAAAAAACACGGTTGAAAAAGATGAAATTTATTTATTGTCACCGATCGATGATAAGTGTAGAGTTTGAATTAAATAAATGAATAAAAATAAAAATATGTCCATTTAAAGTTGGCCAAATTCGAGTCAAAAGAAGTAAGAGTCCTTGTAACATTACAAACATACAGGTAAAGTTAATAAATGCGTGTTAAAAGAGAAAAAATAGGCTAGCATATCAATATATAAGTAGTTGAATAATTTTTCATGTTTCTGTTAGAAATACTTTCATCTTACCTCTTCATGTTCATATATATATATATATATATATATGTTAATACTGTATGTAAATAGTCTGAGTAAAGTTAATATGAAACTGAAGTCGCAGCAATGCTTTTAGTTAACCCAGGCACATGAAAACTTACGCTTACACATAGAATTAGGTCGACTGTCCCAGATTAGTCTAGAAAATACTATAAAATGCAATCAATGAAATCTACGTTGTAGGAACATATGATAATTAACATATATAGAAACATATTTGTTAATATTGGAAGCCAGATAAGAACTTGTAAATAAATAGGGAAAACCAGTGTCCTATCTACTAGCAAATATTTTTTAAGTGTTTACATGTGTAAGTAAATAAGTAAAAGTCATGAATCAGATTGCTAAAATAATCTTGTTACATCCGATGATTCATACTATTACCTAATACATTGTCAGGCAATTGTCAGGTATAAAACAGTGATACGGAACGTTACTAAATGTCAATAATACACACTTACAAAACACCAAACCGTAAAACAAGTTTGCGTAAGCCTCTGATATTGTCTTATGCTTGTTTTCAAGAAATTCTCATGTGACATTGTTACCGCAATATTACATGAAGGTTATTGAACTAAATTGATTAGTGTGTGAAGTGCTAAGGAAACAAGAGGAAAGGCAGACCACGTGGTTTATATTATGATTTTATATGGATACTTCTAAAATCATAATCCGCTCTTTTAATTCTAATTTGCTGTAAATTTTTTAATGGGCAAAGCCTATGTAAATAGGATTTATCTCGCTGGACAGGCCTGTTAATCTAGATTACATCTACGTTTAACATTAGGCGATAAAATGCCTGATGTTGTTTGTATAGAAAGAAAATTGAGTTGCATACAATTTTACTCGCATAAATCCAAATATGGTTTTTATCATATCAGAACATACTAGAATTGTTTATCCCGTTACGTTTTGGAAGGAAAACTTCGTTATTAAATTGCACTGCACATTTTAATGTTATTTATTTTATACATCGCTATCAAAGCAATAATTGCTTCATAAATAAAAGTGTTTGCGCAAATGAGAATGAACTTAATGAATCATTAAATAAAGACGTTTTTTGTTAGTATTATTTATCACATCGCAATATGTTATTTAACGATTACATAATGCACGTTACAATTACTTAATTACGATCAACATTGTGGCCGGCTCGTGTCAACTCTCAGTTCATTTACATTCTGGTTTAGTGATTAGATATCGGAGTTCACACAAATATTATGGGTGGGATTTTTTTTATATCTGTTATGAAACACTAGCTTTCGTTGATAGATTGAAAAGGAAACAACTTGTTTAAAAAAAGCTTAATTTAATATCAGATATTTTATGTATGACAAATGTCCCATAAGGCATAAAGGTACCTACCTAAACCTATGAATATAGATATAGATAGCGATAGAGAGCTTATTATTCATATAGATTATTATATATGTATCTATAATAATCTATATCTATCGACCCTAATAATATTATGGTTATCAAGAAAACTAAGAAAGAAACGCAAAGTATGCGCGAAGCCCATAGTAGTACCTACTATAGAAAATTTAAGATTGTATAGAAGAAAAAGCCATAGTCCATGTTGGCTATAAAATATTTTCAATGAAAATCTCGATGTGAATCAACCAATAACGGTTCAGACATTTTTAGAAGTCATGACTCAGAGTCCATTAGCCATTTAAGTTGGAGTTATTTTAATGAATATTACTAGTGATTATAATGTAATTTTGGTCTGATCAAGGTGGAATATATATTATTAGACGAGAATATAAATGAGAAATATTAATAAAAATAAAGTAATTCTACTGTATAAATAAATTTAACAATGCATTTTACGAGGTACTATAGCGCATTATTTAGCTTTTTAAACCTTTTTAAAGCTTTTTAAACCTTACACATAAAATTGAAGTGTGTCTATAGCCTCAACCTTACTTTCAAGAATTAGGATTCCCTTAAAAAACTTTATTAAACGTGATCACAGTCATATTTTAGCAAATAATATAATATAAACGTGCATAAATCTAATCATGAGAGTGCTAATCTCAGTTCATCATCAGCACTCATTAGTCGTAAAACATACATTGTTTCATATTATTTGACATTTATTCATATCTCAATATCTCAATACTATTATAAAGGCGAAAGTTTGTAAGGATGTATGGATGTATGGATGTATGGATGTATGGATGTATGGATGTTTGTTACTCTTTCACGTAAAAACTACTGAACCGATTACAATGAAATTTAGCACACATATAGAGGGTAACTTGGATTAACACATAGGATAGGTTTTATCCCGGAAATCCCACGGGAACGGGAACTATGCGGGTTTTCCTTTGAAAACGCGGGCGAAGCCGCGGGCGGAAATCTAGTTTATTATATAAACTTATAAGGAACTAGCTTTCCACTCGCAGCTTCGCCCGCGCAGTCAAAGAAAAACCCGCATAGTTCCCGTTCCCGTGGGATTTCCGGGATAAAACCTATCCTATTTCCCGGGATAAAAAGTAGCCTATGTCTTTTCTCGGGTATCAAAATATCTCTATACCAAATTTCATGCAAATTGGTTCAGTAGTTAAGGCGTGATTGAGTAACAGACAGACAGAGTTACTTTCGCATTTATAATATTAGTATGGATATTCCTAACATAAAATTATATTACACGTACAGTTACAATACAGTAAATATTTATTTATGTAGCTATAAAATATGGCTTTTTTACATATTGGTAAATTATTATTTGATAATGTTTTGGGACCGATGAGGAAGCTTAGAAGTAACACGGGTTTATCCTACTTTAACCTTTTATTTTGCTACATAAAACAAAATCTTTGCTTCATTAGTTTGATCTAATATTCACATGTATAAAGGGCAATTTAATTTTCTCCTTGAGGACTTTACTGCGTAGAACATACTTTCAAAATTGTAATTAGATGAATGTTAGCCTCATATGAAAGGAAAGTTACTCATCACTAAATCGGAAACTATAAACACATATATTATGTCCATAAATTTTACATAAATTGAGTTTAAGCATTCATGGATGCAGAATGTGGAAGTTAAGCAACATTAATTCGACAAGGGAATATATCCAACTCCTGGAACGTGACCTAATTCTGAACAAAGATTCTTCCTAATCATTTCGCTTGCGTTTGTCACGATGCTCATATTTTTGATTGATAAAACACTGCGGATGTAAAGGCTCGCTCCAGCGAACAGATATTATCTGATGGTTGCTGATAAGATTGTGAGAGCGTGCGTGGGAACAAATTGTACACTGTAGCCATCTCATTGGTGATAACGACCTGTTATTGATATTAATTGCGCTTTGAATGCATTGCTTTTTTAATACACAGTATCGATTGATTAGTAGTTTGAATAGTTGTGTGCTTACTCAGCTTAGGATGCTGTGGAATGTAATTACGTTTACTTACACAGGTTTCTTATTATTGAATTTATTGATTGACATAAATATTCCAACAATTCAGCATAAATCATATTGGAAAAACGTCAGCACTCAGCAATTTATGGAAAATTTTAAAGGCAAGGATGTTTATTATTTTGCAGTTATGAAAAAATGCTTATCGCAGCATAGCAACAATCGCATAGAAAATTATTTATTGCCCGTACAAAACAAATATACTTGAAGCACGTTAAGTGCATAAATCGCAATTCTCCTCGCATTCAAGCTATTATCGATAATTGTTATATGCTTGAGTTAGTTTCTTGAAAACTTCGAATTTTTGTTAATCGAATAGGTAAAATATTAAATTCGTGAAATCTAACCGTACCTTCTAAAATAGATTGGAATTTGATTGGAGAAATTCGAAACGCGTTCATTGCTCGCCTAAAAACAAACAGCTTGAATTTCCATATTTTCCATATAAAAACTAAAATAAAATATATTTAATAGCACATTAGTGACTCAGCGGTTAATTTATCAGGCATAAAATAATAGGCCGAGTTCAAAATAGGAAGAGTAGTTATATCAAAATAATCCTAAGTTAAACAATTCAAATTATTTCTCTTTACAAATCGAATATCTAGTAACAAAACGTTTCGTACGTTATGTGAGATTCAACCCTTTGACTGCATAATGTATTATAGCCCTAATATTCATAGCAGCATCATTAATTTCTATTACAATTTAGACGATATTTGTAACTTAGATGTTGTTGGCTGTTAGATAAGGAAGCATAACATTAGCTTCCTGCGATCTCGTGCCCAGCGAATAAACGTATCACTTATCACGTCCATGTTTAAAGAAATGTTATGTCAAACACTTGACAAACACAAATCGTCAATATTGACGCGCATTATTACCAAAGTTACACGTTCCACAAACATGATCAGTGTGGAGGCAATTTAGCGAGTCTCAGCATTAGCATAGCCGGCCTATAAGCAAAGAGCCCGCATGTTCGGGGGTCAACAACCTCCGCTACTACAGAAACTCGAATAATTGTCGAGCGATAATCGTGAGATTGCACTGTTTTGTGGAGCACTAAAAGATAACGGTCGAGCTATCTTTTTGTACTTGTTTGGATAACCTGATGTGTGATGAAATACCTAGTTACTTTTCCACTAGATACCCTTCGCTGTTGAAGCTGGTTATTATGAGGATTATGATAAAATTGAATTAAAGTACATATGTACATGGTTAGGTACAAATCGATGAAAAATGAAAAACGACAGTGTATTTATAAACTTTGCACGGCCTTGCCAATTTAATTTACCAATTCTATTTTTACATACGCTTATTGAAAGGTAGTCATATATTTAATGCATTCACACTTAACATATAATTACAGTGGGTAATCAAGTAAATTGGGTAAAGTTTAATATGGACAAGACTTACGATATTTAAAAATACCCTTACGATATTTAAAAATGTTACAGAACTATTATTACCTTACTTTTTAGTGATTTAAAATACTTATTAATAACCCAAGATTCACACTTTACACATTCCAAGTTCATTGCTACTATGACGAATACAAATCCTCATACAAATCACAATATACAGATACATACAGTAAGGAAACTTCATACAAAACGTTCGAAATGGCACACGCACACAAGCAAGCGTGTTTACGAGAATCATAAGGGTATTCAGGGGGATCGATAGTAGCGGGTGACACATCCACAGATTTTGAATGACAAAGATACATAGTATAGAAAAGTGATGTCAATGACTTCACGTTAAATAAATATCGATTGTTTCAGTTTGTAGCCTAACTACATTTTTGGCTTCGGTATCTATTGTCCCAAGTATTCTTTTAAAAAAATATTCAATCTACAGTTTTGACTTTCCTACGATTTTATTATATGTATAGATATTAAAATAACCATTACATAAATATGCCTTTATTCGAAAAAAAAATACAAATTATTTACTGAAAAATACTTTCGTCTACTTACTACTACGACTAATTCGGAATTTATTGTTAAATTTTATAGTGTAAAATATTCTAAATCTTATGAACAGTTTTTTAAGTAACTGATTATGTTTATTTCGTTGTAAATTAATTCAGCCACTTTACAGTTTATGTGTTCTCCCTTAAAGCAGCAATGAAAATGTTATCCATTTTCTCGACATATTGAACAAAATCATCTGGTGGTATAATTGGTATAGTTGAATTCAAGCATCCGAATACTGCGCAATTAGTACGTGGCATTTTTAAAATGATCGCCGAAATCAACTTATCTACAAGCACGTGTTCAAATTAAACTGAAATAATATATTTCACCAAAATGTTAAAACATAAATACATAAAAGATAGATATTATAATTATTGTATTTTTATCGATACGTGACGTCACCACTTTGTCAAGCACTAAGCCTGTCAAACTATTTTCTTTTTCATCCTAAAACAAAAAGGTGGAGGTTCTATGCTCGTATAATAATAATTTTAATTTATTTCTGCATATTTTGTGTTTTTTAATTTAATTTAATTTATCGTTTTAAAAATAATTTAGTAGGTATACCTACATACAAGTATTGTAAATTCTGGTTTAAATTAATTATTGAATATATGTATAATACAAATATCAAGCATTATAAATAATTTAGGTTCATTAAATAACCTTCGGCGTCCATAACAAAACAAGATTTCGAACTGATAAAAACGTATTTACTTTTACAAGGTGTATTAATTCGGATTGTTTCTTCTTGTAAATTCATATTTAGGCTACACCATTTTTGTATTTTAACGAGTTTTAAGCTCAAAATTACCACAAAATCGACTGTGAAAAAAAAGCAAACAGAAATATACAGGCCGAATTGATAACCTCCTTCTTTATTTTTGAAGTCGGTTAAATATCAAAAAGGTAACAGCCCTATAGCTATAACAGTGCTAACGTCATAATTTCATCGCAGGGGCTTAGTTTCCTAACTGTATGTACGTATATATCTGTCAACTGTGTACAAATTGTCTATAAAAATCGGACAACAAATCTGATGTACAATATAAATAATACCATAAACTCACACTGAGGGACACGAGACCTCATTTCTATTCCCTGCGCATATTTTCACGCTTGTCTGAATCTACTTATTATATAAACGAAATGCCTTCTTGTAATTACATAAGTACCTACAAGCCAACCGATCGCGACTTCCTATGTATGTCGCAAATATTGGAAAGTGCGAACATTTATAGTACTATAAATATTTATAATAAATATAACAATAATACATAAATAATAAATATTTCAGGACAATTTTCACACACGGCACGATCTGATCCCATACTAAGCTTTCGCTTGTGTTATGGAAATCAGATGGCTGATAAACATACATATAAAATTTTCAATACATACTTATATAGATAATTAACATCCAGACACAGAGCAAATATCTATGTTCATCACACAAATATTTGCCCCGGGTGGGAATGGAACCCACGACCTCTGGCTTGGAAGGCAGGGCGACTACCAACCAAGCCAACCGGTCAGTCATACTATGATCGATTCAAACATACTATGATTCAAACGAGAACCTTTGGTTGTAATGATTTAAATGACCTTGACTTTTGAATAACGAGCTGAACTTTACGTAAGCCCTTGGCTCGTTTGGAATCACCAAATTCCCATTATAATGATGTTTTTGTCAAACGTTTTGTGTTAGTGGGATTACTGTTTGTAGACCTATTTTGCGTGCTAAATAATTTATAGTGACAGAGGGTGTGGGTGGTTAACCGCAGCAGAACACCAGCCGATGTAATTTATACTAATTATTATTTAATATAATAAAGCTGAAGAGTTTGTTTGAACGCGCTAATCTCAGGAACTGGTCTGGTTAGATAGCCCATTCATCGAGGAAGGCTATAGGATATATATCATCACGTTAAGACCAACAGGAGCGGAGCACTGCGGGTGAAACCCCGGGGCACAGCTAGTAACTAATAAGTTACTTATTATAACCAGACCAGAATGTGTAAGAATACATACAAATAAAGACTTCATACAATTTGGTCCGTAGCTTTTGAACCCTTTAAAATTTATGAATTCAGTGACCATTTTTATAGTCGGTTAATTACGTAGAACCATATGTGGACATGTGAGGATGTCACGTACATGATTTAAATATTCCGGAATTATTTAAACAGTTTCCTTTCTTTCTGGTGTCAGTTTTCGGACGTCCATTTAAAGGGTTATAGAACAAAATTATAATATTTTATAAATGTAGATTAAATATTCAATATCCTGGTTCACTGCGACTTTTAATAAATAACTAGGTTAAAATAGTAAGATATAATAATGTAGATTGTAGATGATTATTTTACAAACGAAGAACCTTATTCTACTTTTCTTATCTTGCATAGTTGTAAATTTGACTTTTTGTGATAAATGTGATTATGCACTAATGGGATTATAAGAGATATGATAAACGGAATTACACCTCTGATATGCATATGCACATTTTTGTTTATTTACAATGCTGGCCTTGCAATATTGATAATAATTGTTTGTTACATAATGTTGTATCAACTGCCTAGTATTTTGAATATTTAGAGCATACATTCAAAGACTAGCGAAAAAAAAATTATAATATTAGAATAATAAGAGTCAAAATAAACAACATCATTAAAACTTGCAATTTACGTAAACATTTCTTTCCTTTTTGCATCATAAATAAAACCGCAATTAAGCTGATTGTATCCGACTCTCGAATACTTACAGATAATACAATTAAGGAAAGTTTGACAGTCCCAGTTTTAAATCTATCGTAATTAAAAGTACGGGCACATCAATCATCGTTACTGCCAATTAACGTCAAGAATCAAAACGTTTGACGACCACAAAACCGTCCCTACAAAATCTTGTTTTAACTTGGTACCTATATTATAATAATGGCAATATATTATAGGTTAAACTAAATGACAACAAACACCTAAGGTCGTCAAGTTTACAGAATTTAATGTTATTTAAATAATAGGTTGTTTTTTAAGCTTCGAAAGGGATATGACGTCATTATTGAACTATCGGAAAATGTGATATAAATAGCGAATAGTTTGGTTGTTAAAAGCATTTAAGTACCTTGTTACTAGACAAGCAAAATTGAAAATACCAACTTCATAAAAACGAATGCATGCTTCTACTAATATTATAAATACAAACACAAATATAGATGAGAAAATGTATGAGATATTTAGTAGTCTTTCAAGTAAAAACTATATGGAATGGATATGGTTGAAATTCAATATACAGGTAGATTATAATAACATACAGGTGGCGCCATGACGGTACTCAGAAATATCAAGTTGCAGTTTTTATGTCCTATACTTATGACATTTTTTTCTTGTATGATTTTTTCTGTACCCAATATTTTACAGCTATTCAAATTACGAAGTCACAAAATCAAACTATGTCATTAGTCAAATTATAAGTCTGCCTATTCATAGTACATACGTAGAACTATGAATAGGCAGACTTATAAGCATAGATAAATTGTACAGGTAACATTTAATCACATAGCAACTGTTGATATACACTTTTGCCTGTATTTAGATGCCAATCATTCTGTTAGTAAAAACATTCTCGTTAAAAGCTTTCATTGATCGAGTACCAAGTCACGTAGAATAATGAAAATACGTGTGAAAAATTGTATTGAAAAAATACAATATTTTTAATACTGAAATATCTGAATAAATTTCTTTCCATTATGCTAGTCTGTTTACATTTGAACCAAATTTATACATTACATAATAATTCCATCATTATATTTTTTTGGTTACTCGTGTCTTTATTGTTACTAAGCTTTTTTATATCCATGCACAGGCAAAAATGACAAATAATTGAAATAGAATGGAAAGTGAGTTACCGTAGCGTAACTACTAGCTATGATTGTAATTGTCGTCCTTCATGAATACCTACTGTAGATAAGCGAGCAATTTAACTGTAATTCTCGCAAACACATTTTTCATACTTTACAATTCTTATTTTATAAATGTTTGAAATAAAAATACTAAAATAGGACTCGTTTCACCACTTACTGATAATGTTATAAGCCTGTTTGACATGATTTGGCGTATTTTCATAAAATATTCAGTCATTTTTTTATTTTTAACAGACTCAAGCTAAACAGAATATATCCAGTTATAAAACCCGGCCAAAGGCAATAAAAATTACCGATAAAGGCACCATAGACAGTCAATTTTATTACTTAGTAAAATTAGTATAAAAAACAGTATTCGAATTTCGAATGTAATCGATTGGAAAATTAAAACCTTAGAGTATAATATATTCAGTAGTATAGAGCGCGTGTATTGCACAAATTGCTTAGTGCACATGACACATCGTAGGCAGATGAGCTATAGATACTATATAGATGTGTGTGTGACCAATAGGGATGGGTAGGTATCAATTGCGTGTTGAGCTATCGATAAGTTATGTAAATAAATATGTATCATAAGTAAATTTTATGTTCATTATGTTATTAAAGGAGAAATGTATGAATAAAATATAAATATGTAATTTTACATTTGCTTACCAACTGAATAAAGTGTGTTTATTCCATTTGAATATTTCTTGTATTAATTATTATAAGTACTTTAAAAAAATATGTTTAATTGGAATATCAGAAAAACGTGTAGACTTCTTAAATAATAATGTTAATAAAATAAAAGATCAGGTTTAGTGCAATTTTTTTAATAATAAATCAAACAATATTAAGTAATAATGTTTTAAAAATGTTAAATAAAAATAAGAAATAATTAATAATTTAAAATGATAATGTAATAAATAATATTAATATTTTTTTTATTTAATTTTATCCATTCTACTATAAAATGTTCAAAATCAATTTAGCGGTTCAGAAAATATATCGTAACATTACATACTTTACATTTACACTATAATACATTCGCATTCATAATATTAGAAAGTCTATCATACAAAACACACCACAAATTTATTTATAATACATTTTTAAAAGAGTTTTAATTTTAAAGTTAAATAAATAATTTGTTAAAATATAGTTCTTCTAGTAAACTTTATATCGAATACGGCGTTGGTCAGGTCACATCACTACGATCACGTGGCGGCAGTGAGGCGCGCGAGCGAGCCTGCGCGTGTCCGCCTCCCACCTCCCCTTCACCTCCGCGATGCTAGATTTATTTTCATAAAAATAAGTATAACAATCGACTTACTGATGAAATGTGATAATGGATTTCAATTTTGTGTATTTTATAGTATCGTTTTTGCAAGATAGAACTGCATATTTCACCATGTTTATTCGTAAATATGAATAAAATTCCAGAGCAACGCATTTCGTCAGCACTCAACCACGACTACGAGCGCGCGCGGCGGGAACGTCGTGTTGTTCCCACCTGTGCCTACTGTTCCCACTTGGTTGTTCGCACTCTATAGATACTATACAGGGTGTAATCGTTAAGTGTGCACAGGCGATTTTTCCGTAAGTATTACAGATAACAAAAAACTTTAAACTGATATCGAAAGTACTTAACCTAATGAGTAAAATGGCGGTAATAAATTTTTAAAAATAAATCGAGAAATATCAAAAAAATTATCTTTAAACCCTCCCATTCATTAAGTATGAAATATGAATATCCCATAATACCTACATTTAATATGAAAGATTTTAGCTTTTTTTTTCTTTTTTTGGTTTTCTGCTTTAATTACTTCGCAAATTTGAAGTGACATTTTCCACATTTTTCCGGACATTTTCACGCATTTTCCGGATATTTTCCGGGAATTATCCAGGCATTTTCCGGACATTTCCCTGACATAGCCTGTAAATGTCTGGAAAATCCCCGGGAAATGCTCGGAAAATCCCCGGAAAAAGCCTGGGAAATTCCCGGAAATTCTATATTTACGATAGCGTAGGTGCAGTAGAAAGGTTTAGAATCATTTTAGAATCCCTCGGATCGTTTACAATAACCGGAAAATGCCTGAGAAATGCTCGGAAAATGCGTGGAAATTTCCGGAAAAACCGTGGAAAATCCCTGGAAAATGCCTGGAAGATATCCGGAAAATGCGTGAAAATGTCCGGAAAATATCCGGTAAATGCGTGGAAAATCCCCGGAAAATGCCAGGGAAATGTCCGGAAAATGTCTGGGAAACATCCGGAAAATCCCCGGGAAATGTTCGGAAAATGCCTGGGAAATTCCCGGAAAATGTCTGGAAAATCCCGGAAAATAACCGGAAAATGCCAGGGAAATGTCTGGAAAATATCCGGAAAATGCGTGGAAATTTCCGGAAAAAGCGTGGAAAATGCCTGAAAATGCCAGGGAAATGTCTGGAAAATATCCGGAAAATGCGTGGAAATTTCCGGAAAAAGCGTGGAAAATGCCTGAAAATGCCAGGGAAATGTCTGGAAAATATCCGGAAAATGCGTGGAAATTTCCGGAAAAAGCGTGGAAAATCCCTGGAAAATGCCTGGAAAATATCCGGAAAATGCGTGAAAATATCCGGTAAATGCGTGAAAATGTCCGGAAAATATCCGGAAAATGCCTGGAAAATATCCGGAAAATGCGTGAAAATATCCGGTAAATGCGTGAAAATGACCGGAAAATATCCGGAAAATGCCTGGAAAATCCCCGGAAAATCCCTGAAAAATGTCCGGAAAATGTCTGGGAAATGCGTGGAAAATCCCCGGAAAATGCCAGGGAAATGTCCGGAAAATGTCTGGGAAACATCCGGAAAATCCCCGGGAAATGCTCGGAAAATGCCTGGGAAATTCCCGGAAAATGTCTGGAATATCCCGGAAAATAACCGGAAAATGTCTGGAAAATATCCGGAAAATGCGTGGATATGTCCGGAAAAAGCGTGGAAAATGCCTGGAAAATGCCCGGAAAATGCTCGGAAAATCCCCGGAAAATATCCGGAAAATGCGTGAAAATGTCCGGAAAAAGCGTGGAAAATGCCACTTCAAATTTGCGAAGTAATTAAAGCAGAAAACCAAAAAAGAAAAAGAAAGCTAAAATCTTTCATATTAAATGTATATGGGATATTCATATTTCATACTTAATGTATGGGAGGGTTTAAAGATAATGTTTTTGATATTTCTCGATTTATTTTTAAAAATTTATTACCGCCATTTTACTCATTAGGTTAAGTACTTTCGATATCAGTTTAAAGTTTTTTGTTATCTGTAATACTTACGGAAAAATCGCCTGTGCACACTTAACGATTACACCCTGTATATACTCTAAGATTAAAACAAAGTCATTGGCACAAGAAAATATTTGTTAGAAAGTGAATAGAATGAA
Source organism: Colias behrii (assembly GCA_029959065.1). Lineage (NCBI taxonomy): Eukaryota > Metazoa > Arthropoda > Insecta > Lepidoptera > Pieridae > Colias > Colias behrii. The sequence goes on along the minus strand of JARWMC010000005.1, from coordinate 4,242,732 downwards.
TTTTAAGAATGCGGCTGATTCAAATGTTTGTGATAGCAGAGACATTTTTTATTTTTTTTTACTCTACTCAACTTTGAGAATCTGTGTGCACAAAAATATAGATAAAAAAGTTGATAGGTAAAAAAAATGTCTTGATGTTTATGCAATATTTTATTTGGGATATTTTGATTTTAAGTATTAATCAAAACTAGACGCGTCAATATGACTATTTCTTGACTGAGTACGTGGGTGAGTATGTTCCAACTAAATCACGAATTTACTGTCTATTTTTCTACTTCTCTATAAAACACTTGACAAACGTAAACAATACTTCTTACCTTTCAACAAAGCAGGCTCAACAAAAAGGCGGGAAGTGGCAATCGTGGCCCATACAAAAGGATTCGATTCTTCAACGATCAAAACAATAAGGTAAACATTATCAATGACGGCACAAGAACAGGTTGACGCGGTCGTTAACCCACGGTTCTTGAACTTCAAATTTTTCTCAAGGTCCCTAACGCAACGCTACGCAAAAAAATTGTTTACATTGAAACGGATTTAAACTGCCAACTCTCTAGAATAATGGCCGCTTTACATGGTAATTATGATACTTTGGTACTAGTATATTATTTTTTAATTAAGGTAGGCAACTAACTGTATTTGGACAGTTAATTTTCTCCCAAAGCAAAGGCATCAGAGGTTAAAAATAAAGTTGTTAATTTATTTTCTCGACAATTTCGTCATTATTCTGTCATTTACATAAATCATGTTTTAACCAATAATGTAAATTCATTCAATAATGCGTCAGAAATGTAATAAAGTTTATACTCAGACAGGAGGTTGATTTATCAATAGAAACATTGAGTTGCCGACATAAATAACATAAAAAAACATGATTTTAAATCCATCTCAAGTCTACAATTTAACAAAATAAAACAATAGGTAGGTATGAGTATACGTTTTTCATAAAGATTTGTATAGAACAGCTTTTGGATTATAATAGCATTACGTAATACGTGATAAAATCAACAATTTGAAGGACTCTTACAAAATGAATTCTACTTCATAGTATCCACTTATTGTCTGTTGTCCCCAAATTAATATCATAGAAACATGCGGGCGCATCCCTAACATACTCTAACATACACAGTCCACAAAATACGGGCCAATTATTATAAGTATTTGAATATAGAAACTACTATTTTGGCGAGAATCAATACAATTTGAACAATGCCAGTAGCCGGCACGTGTAATGTTAATAAACAATAATATTAACCGTGTTAAATCCTTAGAATATGTGTTACAGATAGTATACAGATACTGACAACAGCTCTGTTTTTTATTTGAAACAATTGTCCATGACCGATTTTCATAATTAAAAAAAAAAAATAACAAAAATTCTAAGACTAAAATTAAATTAAATTAAATTAAATTAAATTAAATTAAATTAAATTCTATTTTATATCTTCTATATCGCTTATTAGGTAATTAAAGAAAGCCAACGATTGAGGAATAAGTTTACAGTTAATCCCCTCTTCATATTATAAATGCTATCTGTATGTGTGTTTTTAACTTCCCTCTATAACGTTTTCTCTTATCGCTAAATATGCAAATCGTTTTTAGTTTTTACCTAGTACCTTAAGTTTTTCTCATTGCGCATTTGGATCATGACGCAAGTATACTAAGAAATAGATCTGTTGAAAAACTGAATATATTTAGTTCAACAATATAAAACGGCGGCGACGGCGAACGAAGAGTGGTAGGAATGCTCCCCAGTGTTTTGGGTATACAATATACATACCTGTAAATTACTTGTGTTGGATAATAAAGAATAAAGAATCGAAGCGAAACGTCAAAAATATTCGCAAAATAGTTTTTTCTATAAACGTATTAAGTCCAATAAATATCATAGTCCATAACAATAAATTAAATGTAATTGATAGATAGAGAACGCTTCATAATATCTAATCGTAATCTGAGACGTGAGGAATTTGCTCTTTTGGTACGAAAAACGTGATTCTTACACAACTTCGTAGATCATACCGCGATCTTGATATGAAAATTAAATCTATAATAATTTTTAAGACTTGCTTAAAAGATTGTTCTTTCAACATATAAACAAGTTAAAATATTTAATTTTGACTTTATATATTTAAATTCAGGTTGTAATTATTCGAAATAAGAGCTTTTTACTTAATTTATTTCCACCTCTATTTATTCATACTATCAGCCGTACAAATAAACGAGTTATAACATTTTATGAAAAGAATAAACTAAGAATAAGGAAAAATCATACAAATAAACACGTAATAAATGAAACCTAGTATAACGTCGTAATAAGTAGTCATACTAATGCTATTTCGTCCTTATTCCGGCTACCACCCTAGTATAAGTCTGACATAACCGAGTTATAAACCTATCTTTTAGTACATTGTGCTGTGTTTTACAAGTTTTTAGAAGCAATTTTCAATCTAAATTTGAGATATAATGAGAGTAGCAATGAAAGTAATACGAGAAGTAGAAAAAGTTGAGCAAATCAATAATTTCATTAAGTATTGAAATGGAAAATTTTGTATGAAATGTCAAAACATACAAAATTATGAAAAACCCTTTTGATATTTATAATGATTTATTTATTTACGGCATGCGCCAAACCATACATACATAAAACTTGTTTCTAAACTTATCACAATAATATAAACTTTCGTTGAAAATATAAATCTTCTAAGCCTGGAGTTGTATGTTTTGTAATATGTATAATTGTGTAACTCTCTATCTCAAGGTGGGTTTATCTTCTGTTCTCCAGATATTGGATAGCGTTCTCTTTCATTTGCTTGCATATTTAATGATATATTTAAATTATTTACAATTAATATTTAAAACATAAATAAACAGAACATCGTATGATGAAACTTCACAACAAATTCGACGAAGTCAAACGAGCGTCAAAACTCAAAATGACAGCACTAAGGCAAAACCGTAGACAATTTCAATGTTTTTCATAATTTTGTGAATGAATTGCTACGTTGCCGCTTCGCGCCTATTGCATAGCGTGAGCATAGTTACATCGACGTTATTCCAAATTTATTTGTAAGAAATTATGACATCCTTATTCTTTATTTATTCTAATCATTATATGTTGTATGGTTGTATGGTTATATGAAACACGGGCGTCTATGTATAAACTCTCAGTTCCCAGAAATTACACAGCGGCCTTCAGGGGAAGCTTCACATACAGCGCTACTAGGTGCTGGAATAATTTGCCTCCACCTACAAGAAATTGCAAAACACTGCACAGTTTTAAATATCAGTATAGAAAAGTTGTACTTGCTGAATTTCTCAACCAGCCCTAATAGCGCTAAATGTATACGCTCATATCATTATGTATATTTATATGTGTAATTGTGTATGTACATTTCATTTTTTATATATGGACATATAATATATTGTTTCTTTTTTCTTTTAATTATAACTATCTTACTTATCTTTTATTCACCTATCTCAAAATTATAATAAACGTTTATGCTATTTATTTTACCACCCAAAAAACCGTTCTGGTGCTCCAAGCGTAGCAAGTCGAGGGGACTACTGAAAACCGGCGCCTCTCCACTAATACGGAGAGGCAAATGCTGAGTAGTCCACCTTATCACAAATACTGACCAAATACTAGAATAATATATCCGATGTACTTAATATTTATTTTTTATTTTTATTGTTCTTAAAATGTATTAGTTGTAAGCTAAAATGTTGAATTTATATTTTTGGTTTTATGGCATTCAAATGCTTTTATAAATATAAATTTATAAAGAATAGAAAAAATTCGATCACGAGGCGGGACTCGAACCCGCATCCTTTCGCGCCATTCCGGGGCGGATGCCTCACCAACTCAGCCACTCGTGACCCGCCTGAGCGATCGAATTTATTCTATTCTTTCAGTTTTATGTGTCTGAAGGGACACACCGCGCGCCATCTATTGAGATGATTAACAACCATTTCAACCAATATGAAGCACTTTTCAGTGAATACAATATTGTAACGATGGAACACGACCTTTTTTTGTTGAATTTATATTTTTGGTTTTATGGCATTCAAATGCTTTTATAAATATAAATTTATAAAGAATAGAAAAAATTCGATCACGAGGCGGGACTCGAACCCGCATCCTTTCGCGCCATTCCGGGGCGGATGCCTCACCAACTCAGCCACTCGTGACCCGCCTGAGCGATCGAATTTATTCTATTCTTTCAGTTTTATGTGTCTGAAGGGACACACCGCGCGCCATCTATTGAGATGATTAACAACCATTTCAACCAATATGAAGCACTTTTCAGTGAATACAATATTGTAACGATGGAACACGACCTTTTTTTGTTGAATTTATATTTTTGGTTTTATGGCATTCAAATGCTTTTATAAATATAAATTTATAAAGAATAGAAAAAATTCGATCACGAGGCGGGACTCGAACCCGCATCCTTTCGCGCCATTCCGGGGCGGATGCCTCACCAACTCAGCCACTCGTGACCCGCCTGAGCGATCGAATTTATTCTATTCTTTCAGTTTTATGTGTCTGAAGGGACACACCGCGCGCCATCTATTGAGATGATTAACAACCATTTCAACCAATATGAAGCACTTTTCAGTGAATACAATATTGTAACGATGGAACACGACCTTTTTTTGTTGAATTTATATTTTTGGTTTTATGGCATTCAAATGCTTTTATAAATATAAATTTATAAAGAATAGAAAAAATTCGATCACGAGGCGGGACTCGAACCCGCATCCTTTCGCGCCATTCCGGGGCGGATGCCTCACCAACTCAGCCACTCGTGACCCGCCTGAGCGATCGAATTTATTCTATTTTTTCAGTTTTATGTGTCTGAAGGGAGTGGCTGAGTTGGTGAGGCATCCGCCCCGGAATGGCGCGAAAGGATGCGGGTTCGAGTCCCGCCTCGTGATCGAATTTTTTCTATTCTTTATAAATTTATATTTATAAAAGCATTTGAATGCCATAAAACCAAAAATATAAATTCAACAAAAAAAGGTCGTGTTCCATCGTTACAATATTGTATTCACTGAAAAGTGCTTCATATTGGTTGAAATGGTTGTTAATCATCTCAATAGATGGCGCGCGGTGTGTCCCTTCAGACACATAAAACTGAAAGAATAGAATAAATTCGATCGCTCAGGCGGGTCACGAGTGGCTGAGTTGGTGAGGCATCCGCCCCGGAATGGCGCGAAAGGATGCGGGTTCGAGTCCCGCCTCGTGATCGAATTTTTTCTATTCTTTATAAATTTATATTTATAAAAGCATTTGAATGCCATAAAACCAAAAATATAAATTCAACAAAAAAAGGTCGTGTTCCATCGTTACAATATTGTATTCACTGAAAAGTGCTTCATATTGGTTGAAATGGTTGTTAATCATCTCAATAGATGGCGCGCGGTGTGTCCCTTCAGACACATAAAACTGAAAGAATAGAATAAATTCGATCGCTCAGGCGGGTCACGAGTGGCTGAGTTGGTGAGGCATCCGCCCCGGAATGGCGCGAAAGGATGCGGGTTCGAGTCCCGCCTCGTGATCGAATTTTTTCTATTCTTTATAAATTTATAGCTAAAATGTTGTATTTGTGATTAAATGTATTTTCTTTCTTTCTTTCTTTCTTTCTAATCATATCTATTCATTGCATAAGGTTTGAATAAGCAAGTTTTTATTTGTACGGCTGTATATGTTTTATAAAAATTAATACCACGAGAATATAGGTACCTATTGTCAATTTTACATAAAAGTAACCTCTAGCCTGGTTAAAATCTGTATTTATGTGAAACAATAACAATATAAAATCTTAAAAAAAAACATTCACAAATAGATAATGGACACTCGTGCACATAATATTAACAAAATAATATCTCTTTATATAACGTACCATGAACCTAGCAAAATTTGTCTAACTTCTATTCAAAAGTTCTTTGATTTGGACGTGACCAAACGACCAGTTAATATAGGCATTATGTACACAATTCACACCTATATTCCGTATCCAATAAGTTAATTAGCTAGTGATTGTGCTAATAGGTTTATCGAGTTTCCATCTCCAACCGGCCTAATCAAATAAGATGCAATAAAACATACAATCCGACTGCATATGCCGCTTAAGTCTGTCTATTTTGATTAAAAACTGTTCGCATTTTTATGGCATGATAAAATAATAATCTGTGATAATAATGATTCAATTAATGGTTTAAAGTGAATGCGTGGACAAATATAATTATATACCCACAGGTTTAAAATGTTAAATTGATTTGAAAATATAATAAAGTATTAATGAAGTTATAAAAATATTACCTACACACTTAATCTTGAATCATTTTTTTATCGTTTAAGAAAAATTGGTTACACTCACAGCATTGGAATTTTTTCTATGTTTTGTAATCTTTATTACACACATACCAATTTTACAAACTACGCCGATTCTAAGTGAAACTAATTCAAATTAAAACAGCTTGATTCCGTGTATGTTATAGGCTTAGATCATTAAGTTATAGGAATGAAAAATACTGCGATTCATTAGCGCTCTCTAAAATGTGTGATTAAATTTCAGGAAATTTCTTGTTCGAATGAAGATGCTGTTTGCTATGCTATTTAATATTAAATAAATAAAATGCATAAATACAATCCGCACTTTGTACTTGTCTGCATATAAAATATATAATGTAGACGTTTATATACTAAATAGACTTTAAGATAAAGCCTGTATCATCCAATTTATATTAACTGTACCTCATCTTAGCTGACCAATATCTAGTTTCAGTATTAAAAAACCGAAGTCGATTCATACCGCCACTTACCTGAAAAGAGAAAATCTGTTTAAAAATAGCACAACACAAACAATTTAAAAGAAAACAAAACAATGGCTTGAAACGTGTTATCGATCCATATCGCAACATTTCCGACAAACGGGAAACAAAAACATTTTGACTGAAATTTCACACATTAATTACCGAAATAGCAACTTACGAAATTAGCCTCTAATTCCAAGAATTAAAAGTCAATATGGCATGTTTGAGTTTTTAACTTTTTAATCGCGGATAATGTCTTATTGTATGCAGTATGCACCAACAATCAACTTCGCGAACGTTATGTGGTACAAACAACTTATTACCAAGATATAAAAGAATGTACGGTAACCCAATCACTACATAGTATAAAACAAAGTCGCTTTCTCTGTCCCTATGTCCCTATGTCCCTATATCCCTTTGTACGCTTAAATCTTTGAAACTACGCAACGGATTTTGATGCGGTTTTTTTTAATAGATAGAGTGATTCAAGAGGAAGGTTTATGTGTATAATAACATCCATTAAATAGTGGAGAAGTACTGTTATTTTTGAGTTTTCTAATGTGATGTCGTAAAAAATTACATTTTTTCCGCTTACATTGCAAACGCAGGCTGAACCCTACGAGTTTTATCAAAATAATGTACTATAAGTATTATACACATTGAAAAGGTCTACAGAAAAGTCCGTGATGGTATATGTCTATCTCTTATGGATAACCCACAATAACTTTTTTTGTCATTTACTTTTTACGATAAATAATGGCTAATTTTCGAAGCGATTTTAATCAATACAACATTAATCCTTAACCAATTAAATAGCTTGAATACATTGTTCATTTAATATAGATCTATATGGCCCTTACACCGTATGATTTAAGTGAATATTTTCGAAGATATTACAGATTTAAAAATTGCGGGACAGCGTTTGCGGCGGTACCGGCCGGCCGCCCGGCTATATATTTTATACCCGTGCGAAGCCGGAGCGGGCCGCTATGTTTTTATATTTTGTTTCACAGTTTTTCTGTAGTGTATTTAGTATCAGCATTGCACCCGTGCGAAGCCGGGGCGGGTCGCTAGTTAAATTAATAATTACTTAAACGAGTAGGTACAACGAACGCATAAAGGTTGTATTTTCCTGTACCTATATTTATCTGTGGTTTATATTATGAAAAATTTATGTTTATGTATTTATTGGTTAACATCTTAAAATTTTGAGAAAAAATAACAGGGGAAATTCCCGCATAGTTATCTAGAAATATCTAATAATATCATTACCATTACAAATAACGTCATATAATATTCTTGTTGTTTTGACGTCATTATAAATCAATCAAGATAAACACAAAATTAATTCATATTTTTCAGATGTCTCGAGATCTACATTCAAATACTTAACATAATTATATTCTCAAACTTATTAAACAATTAAAAGAGACGGATATTCTAGAAAACTACCAAAAGACTAAATAGCATTCATTCTATGCATTCATTGTATGAATTAATTGGCAAATTTTGACAGGACGAGTTGTTAAAAAATACAATTCATCCTTTAAATAAATAAACCAGCTTCCAATCTTCTCAGAATACGAGCCATATGGCAGGTCCCTCTGGTGGTAAACTGATATTATCTGTGCTACTATTAATGGCCAAGCGTGATCCGCATTCTTTTAGAAAAAAAAAATTAAAATCAATAAAACTTCATTTCATGCGGGCTTGTGACTACTTAATAATAAAGATATTTGCCGTTGATTATTTCGATGTATTTTTATTTTCTTTCTTCCAATAAAATTGTTATCAATGATAAAATTTGAAACATAATATATTTTCAAGTTTATTTTGGGGTAATTACCTATACTTATTTACAGACTACAAACGAATAAATATTTGCTATGATGTTTTACTACATAATATTGTATGTATTTGAATTTTGAAATAAAATATATTTATTAGAATAAATAAAATATTAAGAACAATCATGTATCTTCTGTATTATAAATAAGAATCCTGTATTTTCTCCATGTTAGAAGGATCTCTAAATGTCAACTAAGCATACATCCGGTTTTAGCTCGAATAAACTCACGATATTGAGATCGGCTCATGTTCTAAAAACCATAGATAAAATAAGAGAGCAGAGACAAAAGTAACACACAAAAATATATTTAAATTTAATTCAATTTAAATCAAATAAAATTAATTAAAACACACGTGTGTAGAAAAATGTAAAATTCAAACGGATTCTTTGCAATATTTTAATGGTTACAAATGATATGCTGTCAGCCTATTATTTGCGATTTTTTTATCCTTATAAATAATGAATAATGTTATCTTTGTAATAAATACGATATTACTATATTCAATATTACATAATACATAATATAATCTATTATCTACATAATTATAAGTAAGTACAGTACTCCAAAATTAATAATGCGCATGCAAATCTTCGCTAATTCTCGTATTTCCGAAAACACTCGAATCATTGAATCGTTAGAGCCCTAAACAATGCACTTGCATTTTACACCTTGTTCAAAAGAAATAGAAGTCAATTCACGGTCATACACAATCAAAAACAAATCGGGCGGTAGGTGACGGTAGCCTGTCAGTCAAAAAACTCAAAAATCCATCAGATCGTCTTTAAATATTGGTGGTGACTGCACGTGTTCTCTCTATGTGGAATTATATAGAGCTGCTATTACATACCCTTCTTGGTTTTGTTTTTAAAGGTGAATTGAATTAATCGATGAAATGATTTACACAGGTGAAGGCAGTAGGGAAAGTGAAAATGAAGAAGAGCATAATGAAAGTTCCGATGTATCTAAAATGTCAGAAATAAACATAATCCCTGATTTTGATTGTTTTTATTTTAATTTTTTGTAATTGTCATAATATTGAAGAATGATCAGTATTGTAAGTACTTTTGAACTGAGATTTTAATGATTAGATTTATATGGTTTAAAAATTAAATGTAAACCTGTGTTTGAAAACCATATTTTATAAAATATTAATTTTGTGTTATTTTAACCTTCTTTTCTTCCATCATTACACCAGCTTCAGTAAGACACTTTAAAAGTACTATAAAATTTTCCAAGTAAATCAATCCAACAAAGATATTTTCGCAATCGCTTATCCTCGCTATTTACTTACAAGGAATTATCGAAACAAAATCGTTACTTACAAATAAATATTAATCTCTATTAGCACAAAATACATAATTTGACTAAATTATGCATGAAGAAAATGCATTTAACCACTCTATATACATATCATCTTCGGACGCTCCGGGATTATGCCGAACAGTGACGAAGATTTCTATGCGCATTATTACTTTTGAAGTACTGTAATGACATTTTAATAAAAAATATCTTCGCTGTGACGGTTTTCTAATTAGTAATTAACTAATTAACTATGTACGTAATTAATACAGATACTAATTTATTCATTAGAATGATATAGTTATTATAAATATTAATCATTCAAATAACTAAACGTAAAAAGTTTCTTGATAATTTATTTATCATTGATTAGTTTTCATTTAAAAATAACCAACTGAATTCATTTCTAACCAAATTCTTACATATTTTCTTGTTCACAATACGTTACCAACTACCAAAATTATTCACTGCTATTTTCGTTCTTTCTTGTGAAATTTAAAATCATTATAGCGGGTGATCGATCTCATAAAACAAATGGTCGTGCACACGCGAATGTGTCGAACATTAGCAGCGTTTTAATACACTGATAAAAGAATATATATCTCATTATTACAGTTAACTGTCGCTTTATCTATTTAATGCTTATTTGCATGGCTTATCCGTACGTTAACACGTAAACGTATGTTAAATACTGAAGTCGTCAAACTGCAATTGGCGTTAACAATCGAATACATTTAACTTAACATTTAAATATTCAGCCTGTATACCAATTTAAATTAAGAAAAAAATAATAATAAAGAAATCATAAACAAGCATAAAGGTTTGTATAAATAGTCTGTTTATATTTTTAAATTCTTTGAATTATGGATTACTATGTACACAAATTATCCACATCACGTGTCAACAATGTTGATTTATAAGCATCGCTATTTATAGAATACTAGATTTCCGCCCGCGGCTTCGCCCGCGTTTGCAAAGGAAAACCCGCATAGTTCCCGTTCCCGTGGGATTTCCGGGATAAAAACTATCCTATGTGTTAATCCAAGTTACCCTCTATATGTGTGCTAAATTTCATTGCAATCGGTTCAGTAGTTTTTACGTGAAAGAGTAACAAACATCCATACATCCATACATCCATACATCCTTACAAACTTTCGCCTTTATAATATATATTAGATTGGACCATGACTTTCTATTTTCTAGGAAACCTCAATATTATCATATGCATCTTGGTAAAGTATCCTTGTAATAGTTTACGATGTGTATGTAAATATGCAGGTATGTATCATGACAATTGCAAAAATTGTTTTTGTTCTTAGAGTCATTGAACAGCCTCAAAACGACCTTTAAATTAGGTTTTATTAATCGTAATTAATATGAATTCTTCTCAATTTTTAATGTTATATTTCTCGATATTAAACGGTGGTATACCATTGGATTGTAATAGATGTTGGTTTGTGTTTTCACACCTAAAAACACTGTATGACAACTGTGTAAGTCAATCCGTATGTTGTACGAACGGATTAAGATAAATGAATGCAAATAAATGAAAGAGTAAATAGATGAGTAACGCAAAGATTACTATTATATAACTTAGTATTAGTAGTTAGGCTTATTATTTAACTTACTAGCTCCCAAATACGTGACGTATGATTATACATCAACACAATTGTTCAAATAAGTTTTCTATAAACATTCTTAATACAACGTCGAAATTACAATACAGAGCTAGAATGTTCTGGAAGAGAGATACGGGATCACAGGAGTTATCAACGTGCCAAATTAAGGAAAATCAACGTCGCAATAAGCGACCCTGGGTCACTGGGGAAGCCCGTATAAACAATCTAATTTATATTTATGACTTCGCTGAAGATATAATCGTAATCTCCATGTTTATTAATTACTAGCTTTCCGCCTGCGGCTTCGCCCGCGTTTTCTAAGAAAAACCCGCATAGTTCCCGTTCCCGTGGGATTTCCGGGATAAAACCTAGCCTATGTTACTCGTGGATAATGTAGCTTTCGAATGGTGAAAGAATTTTTAAAATCGGTCCAGTAGTTTATGAGCCTATTCATTACAATCAAACAAACAAACAAACAAAGTTTTCCTCTTTATAATATTAGTGTAGAAGTGTAGATTTGCATGGGAATTTTCGCAAGAGCGTTTATAGAGAAATTTATGTAGAAATTTTGTTATCTGTTTATATATGGTCTAGTTAAATAATATCAGTAAATAACAATCGTGTATGCATTGATTCATCTTGAGGAGTATAGACTTGTTTACTGTCTTGTAAATAATCATTAGGTATGAGACAACATTTCAATAAAAACATATTTTTGAAACCTCGAAGAACGATTTGCCATATGTATTATATATTTTCATTTTTATTATGTGTATTTCCCGGTATTATATAACATATATGCCAACAATCTTGAGTCAAGACGAGTTTTAAATACCCGATTTTCCTTAAGACTTATATATTATCGATAAACATTCGTTATTGAATACACGCCAAGGATCATTGTGATTGATAATTATTATTTTACGCTAAGATTATCTTATGAGGTCTCCGCATAAGCGTACATAGTAACTGTAATGGTTGTTTTACTAGAAGTCACATGTATGTGTTAACTAATTGAAGGTAAAGATTAGCTACTAAGATGTTACAATATTTTATAATTTGTAAATTGTAATAGTAGGTGCATTTGTAATTTACAGGAAACGTTATGATGCTATTTTGTTATGTCAAAATGTTGTGTCATATCATTTTCAGCCACAGTTTAAATTTTACATTAAATACGTAATTATGCAGAAATAAATAATTTCCTGTTGCAATAATACACATATTTTCCTTTTTGTTGATATGCAGCGTGTTAGGTTCAATAAATTGTAAGAGATGAAAGCAAAAATACACATTGGCATTTAAATGACCGATGATCACTTGGTACATACAATAGATGTCAAAATACGATGTTGAAAAGATTGTGTTGTAAACTCAATACAAATAGTGATTAATGATCTCTCTGGATGCACAATATTATCGCCCTATTGACGTGTGTATTAATGTTTCAATTTGCTTGAATTCATAAACATTTAAGGCACATTCACGCATAGCTGTTAATATTGGTGAAAGCAGTTCCCAAAATAGACAATTTTGAAGTACAGTTTATAAATAGACGTGTTAATATAAAAGGTTCTGCATTTTTCGGACGTGTACAAAAGGTATGTTTTAAATTATAATGTGACATTGTACGTTGCGTATAAATCTAAGTATTTGTTCATATGAAAGTTCATTCTTTCCGAAAAAAAGCGTGTGTGCCGAGCACACGTGTCAGAAGTAAAACTTCCTTGGCAAGATTCAAAGATACCAAAATCGACGTCTTACTCCATGGCGTGACGGTATTGCCATGACGCGACCTTGAATAATTTTACTCTCAACGCGCTTAAAGAAATTTCACTTCAAGAGCATGTGCAGATGAAGGATTATGCACTGAATATTATAAAAGTTTCATATATTTTTCTTCTAATTTCCATCTCAAATTAAACTTACACCTACAAGATGGGGATTTTAAATATGTAAATGAAAACTAATAGCTACAGTTGTTGAAAGGTAACTAATGAAACTTAACGATTTAAGATGTTTTTTTTAAGTATGTATTGATTATTATCAGCATAATTTGAATACATTTAATGTTATCTTAGTATGATCAATTTTAATAACCTGCTTTCAAAAGCACGTGAGTGCCTATAAGGGCATTAGACTTATGGAAAAATATTTTTTATACGACACAAACACAAGCCGATTATAAAAGAAAGGCTTAAATTAATAAAATTATTTATTACTAAATTTACAATCAAACGTAAATAATAAAGATATTATGCATTATCAGTGTTTAGCATTGATAATCTTTTAACAATGACAATTTTATGTGAAACAAAAGGAACAATTGTTATTTATTTTGATTAGAAACCGTAAAATAGTTTTTATTTTGTCACAAATTGATACTAGGGACAATTTTATAGACTCTAAGGACTCTACATCTTATGACAAATCACAAACTTATTCCGAAGAAAATTAAACATCAATTTATCATTCAGAAACGTGTAAAACTAATTCAAGATCAATTGGCTTAATTAAGTATGCAGGTATAAGATAGATAAAACTCATAAATCAAATACTTTTTTTACAGAAAATCAGGCAATTTCAAGGATAAGTGATTATAGACGAAGAATTAAACAGCAATTTAATACTTTTATAGTTTGTGGGGTGGATGTATGTGTATGTATACTGTTTGTTACTCTTTCGTGCAAATACTACTGAACCGATTACAATGAAATTAAGCACACATATAGAGTAACTTGGATTAACAGTACATCAGATAGGTTTTATCTCAGAAATCTCACGGGAACGGGAACTATGCAGGTTTTTCTTTGAAAACGCGGGAGAAGCCGCGGGCGGAAAGCTAGATTGTTCCTATAAAGTTAACGTATTAATCGATAATATTATGCAGATCTATCTGTTTCCTGACATACAATTACCATATATTATGGCTAAATGAGTGTCTCAAATTAATTGAAATCAACCTTGAATGCATAATTCTTAATGAAAACGGCATTATTACGTTTTGTTTCATAAGTTTGTAACACACCTGCATTTTTGGAAAAGTTCACGTCAATTTATAAAAATAGAGACTAGGGCGGGTCACGAGTGGCTGAGTTGGTGAGGCATCCGCCCCGGAATGGCGCGAAGGATGCGGGTTCGAGTCCCGCCTCGTGATCGAATTTTTTCTATTCTTTATAAATTTATATTTATAAAGCATTTGAATGCCATAAAACCAAAAATATAAATTCAACAAAAAAGGTCGTGTTCCATCGTTACAATATTGTATTCACTGAAAAGTGCTTCATATTGGTTGAAATGGTTGTTAATCATCTCAATAGATGGCGCGCGGTGTGTCCCTTCAGACACATAAAACTGAAAGAATAGAATAAATTCGATCACTCGGGCGGGTCACGAGTGGCTGAGTTGGTGAGGCATCCGCCCCGGAATGGCGCGAAGGATGCGGGTTCGAGTCCCGCCTCGTGATCGAATTTTTTCTATTCTTTATAAATTTATATTTTAAATAAAGCATTTGAATGCCATAAAACCAAAAATATAAATTCAAAATAGAGACTATAAAATGCAAAAAATAGATTAACAATATCCCAATAAAATATTTGGATGATTTTAATATAGGTACTGATCTAGACACGCGACAGCGTGTCAAGCCAAGTTCAAGCGAAGAGAACTGGCGAGCAGCAGCCGTGTGTAATATTACACGAACCATTTGGAGCCACTTTTCACCCCCTTATAACTCGATTTAAACTATATTCAAAATATTTAAGTTATAATCTGTTTAATCCCATAATTTATGCAACAAATGGAAATGAATTTATAAAATGGTGGAACATTTTATTCATTCTATTATAAACCGTTATATAAATTATCTCCTGTTGCATAATTTATAAGAATTTTATCCAATACGCCTCGGCTTTTACATTTTAATTTCTTTACGAAGCGTAAAAGTAGTTTCGTGTTCAAAATAAATATAAATATATATTTTGGGGCGATTAAAATGACATTAAATGAGTCTAATTATAAAATTTATTGGTCCAGGAAGCTCTAATATATTGTTAGTCGAATTTGTTACTTGCGGAACATCCAAATTGGGTATTGGAGCGGACGTCCGTTTCATTATTCAGTGAAATAACTACTTTTTCATAGCATGGAGCTCTTTTGAGAAAGCATTGACTTATGATAGTCACTAGTGTTTACAACTTTAGTGTCAAGTGTTGATACTTAGTTCTTTTAGTGTGAATAAAAAAGCTGTAGAGAATCATATTCTAATTTCGTTATTAAAAATGCATATATTAACCTACAATTGTATAAATCAAATGAATTATACACGTGATTATAGGTATATTATGAGTATGGGTCAAAAAGTATACGATAAAATAAATGGAAATTACTAGAGCCCGCTGTGCCTATAAACTAAAATTTTTAATATTCAACAAGATGAAATGTCACGAGATTATCACAAGTCTCAACATTGAAATCCTGTTATGATAATCATAGAACGAGCTATTTTGAATACTTTGCCAAATTGTTAGAAGACACTAAAATTAATAGGATCCTTGTCGAATATATTATTAGGATTCATAAAAACTAGCTATCACCAAACGCTTTTGATTCAGCCAAAGTTAACTATAGGATAGTTAGATAATGAATTGTAATTTAAAAATAATTTCCAGGCGAAATTAGAGCTACACAAAAAGCGACTTTATTCCGCAATAATAAGTTTTAATTTGCCAACTACAAAACGAATCGATTCTAACAGGCAGTTTTAATTTAATAGTAAAGACTAAAGATAAGTCATTGACCGTTCACAGCACCGGCAGCGCTTTTTTGGTCATGGGGTACTGTTATCCTGTCTTATACTTTTTACGTACGAATAAAAAAAATAGAGGACTCTGAAGCGGTATCCGATATTACCATTCTAGATAATAGCATCTAGAGCAGGCTCCAAGGAGATGTTCGTTTGCAAAAATAGCGGACCTAAATCTGACTTCTGATATATATTGTATAGGTCCCAGACATCCTATAGACAGATGTTGCCAACCAGTTTTGTGGTCCCCCTGCCCGCACCCCGGTAATTAAATATGGCATACAAAGAAAAAAATAAAAATTTCCAAAACATGCCGTGTGGGGTATCAAATGAAAGAACTTATTGAGTAGATCACGAATATATAGCATACTATATACATTTCTTACACTTTCTCTAAGATTTTTTAGAAAATTTACGAAAATGGTCCATTTTTGAGTTAACTTTAAACCACTATAGATTGAAAACTCATGAATATATTTTTTAAATTATTATTTTAAATAATTAACAATAGTCCATTGTTTATGATTCAATAGTTCGTAATATAATATAAGTGAGCTATGTGGTGGATTTGATGAAAATAACTATATACTATATGAACTTGAAAATATACTCGCCATCTTTGAATGCTCCCCCCACTCCCCCATGCAACTATTTCACTGTACGAAATATTGAATCGTAAACAATGGACTATTGTTAATTATTTAAAATAATAATTTAAAAAATATATTTATGAGTTTTCAATCTATAGTGGTTTAAAGTTAACTCAAAAATGGACCATTTTCGTAAATTTTCTAAAAAATCTTAGAGAAAGTGTAAGAAATGTATATAGTATGCTATATATTCGTGATCTACTCAATAAGCTCTTTCATTTGATACCCCACACGGCATGTTTTGGAAATTTTTATTTTTTTCTTTGTATGCCATATTTAATTACCGGGGTGCGGGCAGGGGGACCACAAAACTGGTTGGCAACATCTGTCTATAGGATGTCTGGGATCTATACAATATATATCAGAAGTCAGATTTAGGTCCGCGATTTTTGCAAACGAAACTCCACTGAGAGTCCGGTCTAATCGTCCAAGTGCCGCTAACGGTAGTGAGAGATGCTATCTTACCTTAATGTCAGTAAGTTCACAGCCTCAATACATAAATACTGGGTTGGAAAAAAGATATACGAACTGAAAGAACGCTTTTGTTATACGGTATAAAATATGTGAGGAAAACTAACTAGGAGTGAGCAAACTCGAAAGCTTAGCTTAATTTACTACCTAGTTCTAAATTACAAGGTTCAAGAATCAAGACTTCATAAAATATAATTAAAAATTTAGAAATACAACGTAAAAGAGACAGAACTCTAAATCATAGTTTTAAACAAAGCCAGCGTCTTACTTAATACTTTTATCTTCTACTATATAAAAATAAGTCGGGTTTTCCTTACTGACGCTATAACTCCAGAACGCACCAACCAATTTCCACGGTTTTGCATTCATTAGAAAGGTCTCGGGCTCCGTGAGGTTTATAGCGAAGAAAAGGCTGGTGGCGAAACGGAGTTCGCCCGGTTTGCTAGTTACTTATATTATCCCACCGTATAATTAGTATTATTTACCAATCTATCCAAAAACCATCACGAAATTCTTGCCATTTATCTGTGTCAGGATGTTTATGAGTAAAACCTGCTAAAATTTAAAACAACTTTCAATAATATAAAAGCGATTTATCTTATCTTATTAATATACATTTTATTTTCTCGTCAAAGTCAGTAATTCGGTGTAATAAGTGAATGTAAGTATTTAAGTAATAAAATTGGTTTTAAGAGTAACGGGTCCCCGGACCAGTTAAGTTGTAGGGTTGTCGACTGAAATACCTTAGCATGTTATATATATTTTTTTAATGGGAATATTTCATCTTTCCCAAAATGACAGTCACTCTTCTAAATTAATGCTTAAATATGTACCTACAAGTATAGATTATTTGCAGTTTACAATACGAACTTACTATTTAAAATAGTTATATAACAATACAAGTTATGTTATAATCAAATTTCCATTTATAAATTTATATCAAATTTCCAGATTTTTTTTTATTTCTGTATCGAGAATAATGGGTTAACTTAGATGTGCATAATATTATGGTTATTTTTGCATTTGATGCAACTTGACAAGGTCATCCAAATAATAAAAACCAAAAAGGAATTATTAGATTTATAGTCCTAGCTAGATAAATAAAACACTAAAAAATAACTAAAATAATATTGAAATTCATACATAGAAATAGCATTGACGAAAAATACATACTGAATTAAAAATTTAGTCATACTTTATAATTACGAACGATTTTTAATAAATTCACAGGTAGAAACCCTATTCACTTGACCAGAAAAACATGGTTGGGAGAACATTATACGCATGAGAGTAATTACTGTGGTACAAAATCAAAATTCAATGTGTAACGTTACGTAGGTAATACATTTATGTTTATTTTATTACAAAAAGTTGAACAAAAAATCAATAAACTATAAACTTGTTACTATCTTCACCAAGATCTTCACATAGTGATAAACGTGTGTTTGTAGAAAAAGTATTTGTTTCCGATTTGACATCCCCTTTATCCTACTCTCAGGCTGGCATAAAGAAACTGAACACCATAAAGCTTAAAGATGTATTTTCTATAGAACTTTGTTCACATAGCAACAAACATATCCACGTGGAACTGGAACATCCCACACACTTTCGAAATCTAATCATCCATTTATTCAATCTTTAACAGTGGCAATAAATAACGACGTAATTAATACTTTCGTGAATGAAATTTTCTGTTAATGAACATTTTCTGATTTTAACAACCAATAATTTATTTGTTACCGGCTGTTATCTGTCACGATTTAGATCAACACGTGTAGTGCTCATAGTATTGTTGCTATACTCAAAGAAAAATTAAATTAAATTGCATGTTTTATATGAAAGACAATATCTTTAATTGCATGCAAAGTTGGATTTTAAATTTGAAGAAAAAAAATAAAGTTAGGTACATATTAAGTAAAACGTAACCGCAGCAAACAAGCTAAACACGTCAAGAGTGGTCACACAAAATTCTCATAACATCGCAGACACGTGGTTCACCAGGGAGTAGGTACCTACTTAAATATAAACACATCATCCTGTCAACTAACTCAGTATTCACATGTTTCAGGACTTCCACTGTAACTATAACCAACTCAGACTAAAGGACACTCCAGTGAGGTAATTCCGGCCGATTACGCACAAATCACAATGCCCTAGATCTTTACCGAAGCGCACCGTACAGTTTAATGTGACTAAGAAAATTATGTCACGCCGTTTCGACGCCAGAACCGGTAAAATACCTTTCAAGTTCTTGTGTGACTTTTTGTTATTGTTGTACATTTTGAGCTATCCATATATTGGGTATGTGCTCCATATTTTAAAGTAAATTGCGTAAAGATATTAATCAACAAATGATTCGAAAGAATCGTATTAAATCTCGTTTATTTTAATATTAATGAATATATCAAGTAAATAATTTATTAGTACATAATAGCAGAAGAAATGAACAATCGTCTGTAATTATAGACTTTGATTACATTCCTGTGTGGCTATTTTCACGCATGTATAAAATCATGCACTAATGATAATAATTATAGCCTTTTAATTTCAGAGAAAACTAGACGCAAATAGGGTAGAAAATGTATCGTATTATCTATTTCATTCACTTTGTAAGATTGATTTACATTAACTGGCATGTCACATGTGACGCAGCATTTGTGGTACGGGAGGTTAGTAACGTTTTAAAAAGTCATTTTAGTATAGTTGGGTTTTTGATATACTGTTTCTCTTGCTATTTCGGTTAGAGTCCGGGCTGTCTGGCTGGCGGTAGTGGTTGCGTTTATTTAGTGAGCACAGGAAAATATCCGTAATTTAAAGTCATTTATTAACGCGTAATTTTTAATCTTTTGCCTTTAGATAGATCCATCAGACATAAATGTTTTATTGCAAGACGTTTTTTTCGTTGTTAAATAGGTGCCATACGCAATTTTTTATTTCAAAATAATTAAAATGTCATCGAAATAAGTGAAATTACATCAACATGAGTCCGCTTAAAAGGTAAGTAATAACTTTATTACTTATATTATATTATCCATTTTTAATATTTATATTGAATTATTAGTAAACTAATATTTTTAATAGATGGTTTCATATTTATTACACTTTTGGGTATTAATATGAATTTGATGATATTTGGTTTTTATCAAGTTTACATTAATGTCCTATTTGAGGTTCGTTGGGAAAAGGAGGCATCATGGTAGATTGTTGCTAAAAAATTGTAAATAGTTAAATGAATATTATATATAGTATAAGCACAGTATTACAATATTATTTTCCTACAGTAAGGAATCGCCTTTGATGTCGCGCGATGCCGCCGCCAGTGTAGGTACTCACGCTGCCACGTGTAAATATGCTAGGGTTGTCACCAAATGGGAAAAACATATACAATTCCTTGATTTCATACATTTCCGGTAACATATATTATATGTAATGAAATAACATTTCATCATTATTCAAATTTGGCGCGCTTCGCGTGTTCATGTTATCTGTGGCTCGGATTGACGTAGCAGAAAGAAAAAATGGCGAGAAACGATTAAAAATTTTTTTATTCGCGGATTTAATAAGACGTACATACATGATAATAAAATTATTCCAATAGGTATCTAACCCAATATCCTTGTCAAATGGACTAATAAGAAAGTAAAATAGATCTTATTACAAGTTAGCCTAAAGTACATATTATGTTGTTAAATGATATCGCCGAGGCCTTTGACACAAGCCGCCTTTGTCGCAAGCCGCCTTTACTGCGATTGATGTTTTTGAGAATGTAAATAAACAGAATGGAAGCAATCTTATAACTCAATAAATAAAGTATATTTTTAAATGTAGTTCCGTTTATAGTAAAAGCCGCTTTGCGTGTTTTATTGTTTCGTCTTTCACATTCGTTACAAAAATTGTGATCCACTGCACTCTTCCTAGTTTATAATGTCAACTAATAAAAATGAGAAACGAGTTTCGACACGAAAAAAATCTCAATCGTCACCTAGGAACGTATCCCCTATAATCCCATATAAATTACCATTCCGTATTCACGGTTTCTGTATTCGCGGCATATTTATGGAACATATACCCCGCGAATAAGGAACTTTTACTGTAATTGAGGATTTATTATAAGTGGACTTTAAATGTCGTTTCTTTGAATTTACAGGTGAGATTACATATTTTAAGTTGTTGTAGTAACAAACTATTTGTATGTTAACTATTGTGAAAACTTTAAAATAAAAACTTTGAATTAACAGAGAAACAAATTGGTTTTCTTGAAAATCATCAATAATATATTTTATATATATCTTATAGCTACTTAAAATATGTATAGTCAAAAACATCTTCAACATCTTTGAATTGGTACTAAACAGAATTTGAAAAACCTACCTCTCGTCGCGAGGAAATCTATGAAACTTTATGTCCTTGGATTTAAATGTAGATTTGCATCCATAAACACAACAGTTTATGCCCACCATTATAGAATACGTAAGTATAAATTATTACACAAAAAAACTCTGAAGCGTCTGCCCTTCGCGATAGGTAAAGCAATCTCAGCGTGATTGCTTTACGCGGCCCGCGTCGCCCGACCCCCGCCAGTTCCCCTCCGTTTCTCTGCACAAGTACATTCGTCGCACTACTGTAGGAAATATGGTAATACTGTGGTATAAGTAACATAGTGATTACTTATCCTTCACGGGGACTCATGATGATGGAATTTCACTTAATTCGATGACATTTTAATTATTTTGAAATAAAAAATTGCGTATGGCACCTATTTAACAACGAAAAAAACGTCTTGCAATAAAAAATTTATGTCTGATGGATCTATCTAAAGGCAAAACATTAAAAATTACGCGTTAATAAATGACTTTAAATTACGGATATTTTCCTGTGCAAATAAGATGCGCACTAATAAACGCAACCACTGCGGCCAGCCAGACAGCCCGGAATCTAACCGAAATAGGAAGAGAACAGTATATCAAAGAACCAACTATACTAAAATTCTCTCTTGTCAACGTTGGTAGCTCCTATACGATTGAAATCTACAAGGTTTTGATCAGTGTACCTATAACCAAGTATGTATCTAGATTCTAGCTTATATATATATATATATAGTTATATATATATATATATATATATATATATATATATATATATATATATATATATATATATATATATACGTATAGCTATATGATGTGTCGATTATTTGCCAGAATCATAAAACGAATTCGCTGAAAATGAAAAATATACAAACATTATTTGAAAATCATGTCAGTATCCATTCATGTACAATAAAATTGCTCTTCCAGGAAAAGTACTGCATGTATTGGAGTGAAAATAGTTGTATAGAAATATTGTGTCAAATCCCGAGAAAGGCCAACACGCTACACCGAGTAAAAATATTGCAAAAATGGCAAAATCATTTGTCACCAGACGAAATACAGTGGGTCAGACAGTTGATAGAACTCATTTACTTAACTGAGACTATTGAATAAACCTCAGGATAAAAGAAAACAAATACGACTATGGCAACAGGGACCTGTCGGGACGAATTATAGACGGTAGATCGCGTGCCCTACTTGTCTTGCTTCATTTGTATCTGGCAAATCTATTCAGGGGGTCTTATAGCAGTACTTATTCCAGTGTGGGAAAGTGACGGAGCTAGACGGGTTGGTTAGCACTATCCCTATTCCACACTGGCAATAGTACTGCTTGAAGAGCTCAAGGTAACCGCCCAGACCCATTCTCATAGAATAAAACTGCTGAAAATGAGAAAATGGAGTACAAATAATTTAGGTTAAAGGAAGTGAAGAGTAATCAAAATGATTGTTTTTCAAGTTTATGTATTGTGCTTTAGAAGTTAGGTTATAACTATGGTTATAACGTAATTAAATTATTGTATCATTTACTTCTCCTGTACGATGGCATAAATATTGTAGTTTTGAAGAATGAAAAAATAAAATAAAATTAAGATAACTCTTCGGTCCTCAGATATGATTTGTATTTTATCTACAAAAAGTAGTACACTTATGCGTTGACTTATTATTATGCAACTAGGTACTGTTACTATGACAACCTCATTGCATAGATAAAAGAAAAATTCCATAATCAAAATATGTATTTTCCATTTTATTTTTTGTATTTGCCTCAAATTACGTGTAGACATTATCTTAGTTTATTTGAAAATCTTAAATATAAAAGAAGAGCTGTACAATTTTATGAATTCACGTATGAATGAAAAAATAGGAACAAATTATGTACTAGGTAATTGTTTTGTCCAACATCGACCTTGCAAAAGGATGCAGTTCATAGACATTCATTACCTACAGCATTGCTACAGCTGACTCTAACTACCTCATCGGAATATCTTATAAAATACATAATATATCCAAAACCTGCCCTTCTATGATCTTCGAAATTTTTTGAGAGTTGGTGAGAGTTAAATAAATTAATTTACTGGTGTTAGCATTTTTAACTTATTCCACTTGCATTTGTTTCTTCTTGGATCATTATCTTTATAAATATAGGTCTATTAATTAAATTGAACTTTTGTACCAGATTCTTATAAAATATCAACTGATGTCAACCTGTACAGTGTACACACGAATAGAGTCTATGATGCTGTTTATAATCACATTGTATTAGTTTTATTATATTCCAACGAAATACAGTAAATTAGTAGTACGTAATACATATAGTACCACAGACTAATAATAATATACTACGTATACAAATAGTACGCACTGGGAGACAAAAGGAAGGAAACAACGCAAAATTTAACCTACCAAAGAAATCATGAATGTACGGTATATAAGTAAATTTTACGGTAGTCGGTATTCGGGTTGATTTCTATTTTTCAGTAACACGACTGATTGTACACGAATGAGATCGTGACACACATGATATCGGAATCACATTAATGATTGCGTTTCTATTGGCTAAGCCTCGTAAAACAAATTCATTGTTTGGTTTAGAGCTAGTTAATTCTGCAACTTCTTTTTTATAATATAATAGACGTTAGATTTTAGAGGAAAGGGACCGACAGATAAAACATTAGGTAATATTTATTTGAACTAATTCATTATTCTTAGGAATTAAAACTTATTTTGTGCAGAAATTTAGTTATTTTGACATTTTAGTGTATGTTCTACTTTTATTAATTTACTGGATTATTAGAATAGGTACCTAGAGTTAAAAAAGCCAAATTGCAACTCTCTAAGACGGTTGATGTTGATTGTTGATAATAATAATGTGAGCAAAACCCGTTTTTATTTACTGTGAACTTCATTAACGAATCGATAAACATTTAACCGATAAAATAAACCGGTGTTCCCAGGTAGGTGACCCACCGGTGAGAACGGGACTGTGTAGGAGTGACCGGTGGACATAATGCGCGATCAATCAAGTCATTTGTTAGTTCTTACTTATACAAATTGATCCTGGAAGGTTACGTGTCATACTGGAACTTGTAGGTCAGCACCGGTTTATGTGGCCCTTATCTGGAACCTTTTAATTTAATTTGAATAATGGAAGCGTAAGTAAACTCGCTCTATCATCTTAAAGTTTATAAATACCAATTAACACACTGTAGAAAACGTGTAATCTTTAAATGATTCTGTATTTTTAACCAATAATTAACGACTTAGTTTCATATACATAACTTAACTATATTATGTAGATTAGAATGTAATTGTTTACAGGTGTAACATGTGTACTTACGTATGAGCTTGTCAAAATATTTTTTCGTATTACTAACTAGAATATGTATGTAACTGACCAAGATTCAAGACCTTTGAAGGGTCATTCATTGGGAAAACACTGTGACCCATATTGGGTATTTTATAGTCGTAAAATTGAACGATGATTGCGATGAATATCATTTTAATATAGAACACGTTAATATTTGCATACTCTAATGTTTAAAGGTTATAATATGAATAGTAATTCAATCACATTTTCCTTAATTTTCGTTATTATAATAATTTATAAATGACAATCGCATACGATATCACCCAATTCAAGTTAAATGAGTTTAATCGTGACGTCAGTGTACGTATTTAATTATAATGATATACTTTTTTCGTAATACGATTTTTTTATTAACAAAAAATTTAAATAAGAGACTATTTACACCGATTATGATCAAGTTGCTATCAAAACGGGTTTCTAAGACTAGATACAATTTTTTCGAATTATTAATTCTTCACATGTACATATGATTTTTTTTAATACGAGAATTTACTTGTAAGTATTTAGAGCATTGGAAATTTTTATATTATTTAGTAGGTAATAATATTTGCAATCAATCAATACTCAAACAGCTACTACAGTAAGGTACAAAATTTCTATACCTATCGCAAAAGCATCATTCATTATTCGTGATCAACTGGCATTTACAAAGAGAAACCACGTGAAACCACCACAGTAAGAGCCGCATGCAACCAGAGGTTATATAAATTATATCCACATTATACCAGTTTTAATGTCCGTCTACCTGTACCTATACCTCTGCCTCTAGAAGTCTAGAAGATCTATACTACAGTTAAAAACAAAAACCATTTCATTGATCATGAATCATGATGCGGGCAGCCATGCGTGCCAAGCACTGGCATTTGGAGTCTGTCGATTTCTAGTACAATCGATTCCGGGAAATCGATTTTCATATTAGCCGAGTGTTGTTACGATTTACTTAATCAACGGTGAGAAATGAAGTTTCACTTGATGTACTTTATTTTCTATGGTAATATCATACCAGTTGCGTTGGCGATTGCGAATATATGTCATGTTTCGTGTGATTGTGTGATTAAATTGTTCGGAATATTCGTTCCCCATGCAATTTATTATCTGTTGTAAAAAATAGACGAATCGAATAGTTTCTAATTTCCATGTTTTTTTTTTTCAAACTTCAGATCGAGTAATTAATAGAGATGCGCCGAATAGTGGTTTCACCGAATAACCGAATACCGAAAACTATTCGGTTAAAACCTTACCGAACCGAATATTCGGCCGAATTATTCGGTTCAATGTTTTGACGTGTTTTGATGCGTAAACCGGTTCTAACGGGTCGCAAGTAGCTGCTGGCTCGGTGGCGAGCGAGCCTTACCTCACCGCCCGCCACCCGCGTATATCGCCCGCGCACTCCGTGCCGTCTCAGTTGTGTTGAAACATCGCACGAATACGTTACAAATTAAAACAAAAAAATATTAAAATTTTTATATTGTTTAAAAGTTTTATATTTTTACTTTAAGTTAGTGTTTGCAATATGAGCGGACGTAATGTCATTTTCTATTGGGACTAAAAGCATTGTCTTCAGACTTCAGGATTTAAAGTACAATAAATATTAAATACTGACTAAGTGCTAATAATAAACATGATTAAATTATGTTGATGTAAATTTACAAAATAAACGTTGATTTGAAATGTAATAGGTTCAACACATTCTTCATAGGATTTCTTTGACTTGTGTGTAGTATGACATAAATCATTCATAATATGAAGTTATTTATTTAGTTCTATAGCCAAGAAAGTAGAAATACTCATACCGAATATATTCGGCACCTAAACCGAATAATTCGGCCGAATACGAATAGTGAAAATGATGCCGAATATGCCGAATACCGAATATGTATTCGGTATTCGGCGCATCCCTAGTAATTAATAATTATAATACATACTACAATATAATAGTATACTTGTTCAGACCTGTCAGTGAAGGACAATTTCAATATCATTATACTCTTACCTTGTTTTAAAATCATGGAAAAAAATAAAGTAATAAAACAAAGTGGGGCAATTATTTATTATGTTATCAATAATTCAAGGATTTCCAAATATGGAAATTTTAAGCATTTAATTTCTATAATTTTGGTGAATTATATCAGGTGTTTATGTATTATCGTCAATGATAATTTCATAATATTATGTACAAAGTCTATTAAAAGAAATCGTGTTACACTTAGATCGTATTGTTTGCAATGAAAGATAATAACCAATTTTTTTAAGAATAGGTATCCTTCTTGAAAATTAATTTAAAAATAGATCTATCGATAAAACAACGCTTATGCAACGCTAATGCTTATTATATATTGAAGGCAATAATTTTGCGATTAGTAAGTCAATTAAAAGCTTTTTATAGACTTTTACCTTTTTTTATTAATACGATCTATGTATTTGAAAGATTTTCGGTATTCTAAAAATTACAATGCAAATTTTTCACTAATATTCGCAAGCATTTCGACAAATTATCATGTTACATTATTTACAAAACAGCTCAAAACAAATAATAATCATTAATTGCAAGTTTTATCTGATAACGCTGATAAGGAGGAAAAACCTAATAAACACCGGAAGTTTGTTGTTGTTAAGGTTGTTGTCATAGTCAATAAATAAAATTAATATTATTATCTTACATTACCTGTTGAACTATTTTATGAATATAATAGAATGTCTCCATTAAAAATCTAAAAAAAAACCAAGCCAAGTGGTAGATCTAGAGCATTAAAGCACTGTATATTGAACTAGACTTCTTCCAAATGCAATTACATTTTATATAGTACAAAAGCAATAATTTTAATTTTTAAACTAACTCAGAACTAAAATAAGAGCTCTACCAATACAAGCAGAACATAAATTTATTAGTTACGTAGGTACTCATTGATACCTACAAAGTTTGATAAAAACATTTATCGGTTCAATAAAAGTATGATTTATCTTAAATAAGTAGTAACTTTCTCTGCTGGTGCTATTTAAATATACAGGGTGTAATTGTTAAGTGTGCACAAGCGATTAATCCGTAACTATTGCAGATATCAAAAAACTTTAAACTGATATCGAAAGTACTTAACCTAATGAGTAAAATGGCCATAATAATTTTTTAAAAATAAAACGAGAAATATCCAAAAATGTTACATTAAACGCTCCCATACATTTTATTTCGCATACATTTTGTATTCATAGCAGATTTTCGAAGTGATGTCCTCATTGTGCAATACAATAAGGAGCTCTATTTACAGTTTCTAAATGAACTTCCCTTCAAATTTGCGAAGTAATTAAATCAGAAAACCAAAAAAGAAAGAAAAAGCTAAAATCTTTCATATTAAATGTACATGGGATATTCGTATCTCATACTAAATGTATGGGAGGGTTTCAAGTTATTTTTTTAGATATTTCTCGCTTTATTTTTAAAAATTTATTATGGCCATTTTACTCATTAGGTTATGTACTTTCGATATCAGTTTAAAGTTTTTTGATATCTGTAATAGTTACGGAATAATCGCCTGTGCACACTTAACGATTACACCCTGTATAGTTGATTTTTGTTGTTTTCTATAAAGTTTAAACGTATCAACAACTATAAAATTAATGTTTACTCTCAATTTGAAAAAGTCTTGATGGTCTTGAACAATACATGACATCTAAAAGGGATTTCTCTTAAAGGGATCATGTAAGTTAATTGTTTAAAAAATATATTATAATAAGATTTTAAAAATACTTCAGCAAATCGTTTTACATAATTAATGTATAGATGCAACGTTAGAAGACCTAACATGAATGTTTGCTAGACTTGTACGGTTTCCCTCATTCCTACATAATATGAGTTCTTGAAAGAGGTTACAAATTAGCATATCATCTGTCTTGACAATTACATCAATCTTTGCCTAAACGGTACGCAAATCTTGTTAATACGGCAACGAGCCAAGGCAATCCAATTCTAATATAAACAGTAATAATCTGAACCGTATTTTATAAGAAACTAATATAAACAGTAATAATCTGAACCGTATTTTATAAGAAACTAGCGGTCCGCCCCGGCTTCGCCCGTGGTACATATTTCGCAATAAAAGGTAGCCTATGTTCTTTCTCAGGGTCTAAAGATTATCTGTGCCAAATTTCATCAAAATCGGTCCAGTAGTTTATGCGTGAAAACCATACATACATACATACATACATACATACAAACCTTTCCTCTTTATAATATTAGTATAGATGAATGCTGAGAATTAACCTTTTGAACGCTATATTTAGAATTTTCTTCCACAATTGAAATAAAGGTAAATAAGAATCCGACTCGAGAATAGACATTGATTAAAAATATTTATTTGTTATCAACATTTCTTGAAATAGGCTGAAACCTTAGAAGAAACCATCTTATTTCATTTCTCCGCTTTGAAATACACTATAAAAATATTTCAGGCGAGTCACCTTGGCGAGTAATGTGTTCGTTGCGCATTTTAAATCGCATTTATGTGAAAATTTTTATGGAAACGTATCGAAGCGATCACAAGGCTATGGTGATAACGCACACGTGGTATGCAACTAATTCATACGACGTTGTTGTGTTGCGTAAGTGGAACTGTTTTACAATTAGATACGATTGAAATTTACTTACCTGTGATATAAGTGTAAGATTGGATTATATCTTCTTATATATAAAATTCTCGTGTCACAATGTTAGTCTGCATACTCCTCCGAAACGGGTGGACCGATTCTCATGAAATTTTCTGTGCATATCGGGTAAGTCTGAGAATCGGCCAACATCTATTTTTCATATGTACCACGGGCGAAGCCGGGGCGGACCGCTAGTTTTTTTATAAAATAGAACGTTTATTTGTACTTTATGTGTAGGTAGGTAGTAAGTGATTTAGTGGTAACTAGTATGGTACGTTCATAAGTGTCGTCTCCAGGAGAATTGAACAGAACATGGTCAAAAACCTATACATTTGTATTTATAATGATTATTTTCTTGACCTAATTTAAAAATTGAGTTAGGAATGAGAATTTATTACTGCTCCTGTTTCTCGTTTGTTGTGTTCTTGACATACCTATAGATATTATCATCTTTCGACTTCACGGCTAAAATGAATATCCTACTAGATTTTTATTGGAGTTATTCGCTCATTAGACCTGAATTTAAGAATTTGATTTAAACGCACCACATAATTTATCAAATCATATTTTACGTCTGTCTCAAATTACCATCCTACTAATATGTATTATAAATGCGAAAGTTTGTGAGGATGTGTGTGTGTTTGTTACTCTTTCACGCAAATACTACAGAACCGATTACAATGAAATTTAGCACACATATAGAGGGTAACTTGGTTTAACACATAGGATAGGTTTTATCCCGGAAATCCCACGGGAACGGGAACTATGCGGATTCTTTTTTGAAAACGCGGGCGAAGCCGCGGTCGGGAAGCTAGTAGATAATAAATAATTACCTACAACTAGATACCTGTTTAGAATCCTACAATGTATTATTATAATTAACAGACTGGTTGTTACCAGGCGAGTTACGAACGGGATTTCTAGATATGATAATACATGTGGCGAGAAACGCAATCAATAGAAAGTAGTTTTACCAAAAACATTTAAAGGTGATCGACGCAATATAAATCTTATGATGTTTCAATAACATCTATATGCAATTTTTTATATTAATACCTACAACTTAATATATTAGAAACTTATAATTTTGACTCTCATTCGCATTTTGAATATAAATGCAAAAAATTACATAATTTATGTACATAACACTTTTGACTAATATTTTAAAATTTAGATGGAGAATTCCTAACATTTTATTACTTACATCTGAATATCTTGTTATGCATTCATAGTTCTCACGTATTATTTTCAGAATTTGTATAACACACAGGTACTATGAAATAATGACCGTGGGATACAGTCGTATTCATGAGAATATTTTGTTTGAAAAAAAAAATTTGCGGTCAACTTGCAGGTCATCTGGACCAAGATAACAGTTATCCAATTACAATTTTTAAGAGAATGTACTAATTGCATTGATAAGACAACATTAAAATGATAAAAGTTTAACAATGACCAGCCGAATTAAGAATACCGAATACGGTCGAGATTTCCTTTCTTAAGCACCGAGAATAATTCACATAAAATTATTATAATGAAAGTATGCTAACAGAATTTATTTCACGAAAAATTAATGCCATTTACTTACTCTTAGGTAAAGATAAAATATAGCTAAATGCATCTGATTATGTATGTACTTCAAAACATAAAACCTAAGAATCATGAACTATAGACGTATTTGTAAATTTCGGAGAATATCCTTTAAAAAGGCTCAATTGGGAAAAAAAATATACTAATCTACGTCATTTTGATTCTCAATTATTTAGCCATGAATTAATTAGTATCGAACGGCCATGCAATTTAAGCCCGGCTGGACTGTTATCACTTACGTTTATTTTAATTAAATGTACCGATAGCAAAACAAGACGTATATTCTAGATAATTTTTTCGATAGTGTACCTAATGATAATTCGCTATGCGTATTCTTTGTTATAATATAATGATAAAATTGAAACTGACCTTTTAAATAAACCAGAGATATGAATAAATTGACTACGAAATATCTATATGGCCAAGATGTCCAAAAATTGTTGTTTGAAAGTGCTTGTTGTTAGCTTCGGAAGGGATTACCATCATGATATATTGAGATAAACCATGACGAACGAAACACGACAGTTTTGTCGTTAAAATAAAACTTGACACACATCAGGAATGAGAAGTGATGCAAATTTTAATGGAGAAAGGATATCGCGATAGCGTGAGATGCCCGCAGGCGAAAAACTACTATCGTTTCAATACGTATTTTATTACCTGTAATAAATCAAATGACGCAGGTATTATAAATTACTTGAGCGATTTTAGAATTATTATTCCTTTATATAAAATCGCCATAGGAGGAAAATTTGCTAGAAGAAGAGAGCTTAGTTTAAATCATTATTTATCGTATTAGTGATACATTTGCCTATCCGTGACACACAAACGAGGTGGGGCACTGTTTTACATATGATGACCTTCAATTTGTGCAAAATATCTTAATTTTACTTTATCCAAAAGTCAGGGGTCGCAATTATCAGAGGTCAAATTGTGGACACGGAGAAAATACCTCAATAACAGTTATATAACAGCGTGCTGATAACGTAGGTTCGATTTGTTAAGATTTCTCATTGTTTTAAAGGTATAGAACGAATAGCGACGTAGTTAGTTTGATAAAGTTTAAAATTTAAACGTACTTATTGATTAGTTTAAATAGATATTTTATATTTTATTCGTTGGCTATTTTTATATAAAAAATGCATTATAGATAAATTATACATGAATATGGAGTTTTTATTGTAAAAATTCAATCAATCAAAAATAGAACACGCATCCATCTAACGCATATATTGCATTGTGTAGACATATTTATCTAACAAAGGTAGGTATGTATTACAAAGCAAGTGAATATGAATGGTTCAAAGGATCCAAAGGATAATGGCGTCCATTTTATAGATTGTAGAAAATCTTCCACTACTTACATTACAATGATTTCAAAAAGACTCCAAGTGTAAAGATCGGAAATTGATTAATTAAAAATAGAAACAGTTATCTAATGTGAATGAGAGATATTCTTAATATAGAGCAATGAAATACTTTTACTTATAAGACAGAATAGACGAAAATGGTCAGATTTTCATGTATAAAACAAACTAATATAAATAAAACATGACGTTCTGAAACATAAGAACAAAAGGTAAATAAATAACAAATCGAACTGCAAATGGCACATTATTTATATCTACTTCTATTACATAATACCACACGGCGTGAAAACATTACAAAACAGTATGAAATTCCATCACAGAATTTCAATTTGTACAATCAACTGGTACACCAGCTCTGCGGTTAAATGCTAGAAATAGATGCATTTGACTGAACAATTTTTCAATTACCTTAAATTGCCTTTAGTTACATTAGCTAAAGTAGCAGTTTCTTAATGGAAACACTCATTTACTGAGTAATCAATTCCTAATAAACAAATGAATTATCGTGTTAGGTAATTTATTTTATTCTTTAGTGTTAAAGTTGTAACGTTTCGACATTACTTTTTTCTTAATTATTATTTACAGTAATTTTAATTTAAGGGAAGAAATAATTAAGTTCGCTGTAACGCAATGCATAACAAAAGCAATACAACCGCTATTGTCAACCTTTGTTTATATTAATGAACGGTACAGCGTGACGCTGACGTTACTAACAGTTAGTATAACCTAAACAGGTATGCACCATTAAGCATGCCGAGAAAAATGTGCCGCTAGACGGTGCTAATGAAGAATGACAATTATTGTTAGTCAGCTTGACTCTCTAAATTCGTGGTGCGACCGCGCAAGGTGAGAGGAATGCAAACTAGCGCCGTTCCCGCGCCTTTCACGTGAAAACGAAACGAGAGACAGGGTTGCAATGCTCAAAAAGAAACTCGCTCCGGTTACATTATTCATAAGCCGTTTAATTTCTAGATGCGATTTGATAATCAAATCAAAATTATGTTTTAAAAGGCCATTAATCTTCTAATTAAGGTCGGAATCTTGGTCAATTTAATCGTTAATCTTTTATAAATGTCAAAGCGTTAAGGTTTCGTGTGTTATGGGGATATGAGGAATGTGTCTGATATGTGGCCCTTCAGTTTTGCTCTGCGGTACGTAGTAGGTAGTAAATTTTTTGACAAATCTCAATTCTCGGTCTTGTTTTTACGGCAATAATTATAATGTACAGTTAAGTTCCAGTTACATGTTTTCATATCTTATAATATATAACTTTCGCTAAGAATTTAACATTGCAGATAAATTAAAGAGAAAAGTTTAAAATCTCTTTAGTTAATTTAATTTCAATGAACATAAATGTATCGTGAGTGGAAGTAAAAAGCTCATATCATGCCAAAACAGTTTTAATTGTCAAATGTCAGTATAAAGTGACACTGACAAGATAATCGTGTTGCCAGTTGCCACTTAAAGCAGCGCTGAAACAAAAATCCCGGATTCCGGTATCGCATGTGCAGATATGTGGAGTTATCGTTAAATGAATAAAAATTAATAAATACGGGACCGAGCGGCAACAATGTGGTTTCAGTGCACTTGTGTCAACATCTTGTTTTTGAAGCGACACCATTCGATACATCGTGAATGACGCAACCAACTGGTACATATTTACGTAATATGCCCATTGTTCGATATAACAAACAAAATCATGATACATATATATCTCGATTTTTAACTAATTAGGTTCGGTTGCGTTGCTCACATGTGAAAAATCGACACTAATGAGCTGATTGCGACCATAGTGCTAAAACTTTCTTAGGAGAAAACCCATAAATCCTTGAAGTTATATAACGCTGATTTAACTGGAAGGTAACATAAGTATAACTATTTCAGTACTAATATAATTTCCAATATTTATTGCTGCAAATTAGCGAAGGAATTAAATCAATTATAAAACACTACTTATTTACCTAACATAATATAAATTATATTTTTTGTATCAAAACCATTTGCAGGAGTAAAATGGCGTACCACAGCAAATAATAATATGTATGTATACAAATCCAATTTAATTTAAAACAAAAGTTTGATATACATATAAAGTTATGAATTGAGAGAAAGATTAGGCACGTGTAGATAATATTATAGGCATTAATATACTTGCTTCGATCCATGTTACATAATAAACCGATAAAAGTGCGATACGCTGAGCGATATAAACAATTGGTTAATTTATACTCTATTTACATACAAATTGTATAATGGCTTTCGTAAAAATCTAATTGAAATGTTTAGAAAAAATGTCCTTGCCGTACAAGGGCATTTTGTGTTTGAATATCTATTTGGTAAAGAAAGAAACTTTCGAGTAAAAGAAATTGCCAATTTATAAGTTGGTACTCATTTCGCACGTCAATTGTTTTTTAATCGATAAAAAAATATGTAAAACGATATCAAACGTAATAAAATTCAGCTTTTTATTGTTATATTGTATTTTGTTATTGTTTCCCTCAATTCATTATAAAATAAGTAATTACTTACTAGCGCCTTTTAATTCATAAGGAAACCTTAACAAGAATAATGCCCGCTAATTGGATGTAAAATAATTGAAAGTGTTAAAGAATAAGAAAACACGGCATTACAACCACCGCCCACTTGTAGACATAAAGAACACGTGTATTTCATGTAAAACAATTTGATTCATATAAAATTTAAAACCTACGTATTTTAAAGGGTAGTTCACGAGTTGGGAACTTCACTAACGAGAACCACCGGCAAACGAAAAAGTTCCGTTTTTACATACATTGCAAGTTTATTTAAATAAGGATGAATTTGCTGCTTTTTAATGCGACTGGTGCATTTCACGAAATTTGAAATAATTTTATATCACATTTTGTAGCATTAAAAGAAAGTTGAAATTTGGCGATGTTTTTAAAGGTATTGGTTTTATGGTTGAAAAGAGAAAATCGACGATTAGTGAATCGGATGAATTCGTTTTACACACTGTTTCACACATGAGTCATTTGCCGATTTTGTAAACTTTTACACATATTTTTGTGTACCTAAATATATTTAATTCTTTGTAACATTATTAGTTATATAAAATGATTGTCCATTTAATTGCAGCGACAAGTCGACTTTACCGTGTTATTGCAATAAAGCTACGTATCAGTACCTCAAAGCGGAACTCGAAAAGGAAATTCAATTATCATTACAATGCCGTTATACTGGCAGTATAGAGAATGGTTCGCTTACTCTTAGGGTTACGATAAATGCCATAGAGCATATATAATATAACTACAATATCATGGACACTAGTTTAATAGTATGATAATATGAGAGCGGAAGAATTCTCGAAGACCATTAACGAAATACCTAATTTGTTAAGTGGCTAGGCTAATGGGAAAAGGCTTTATCGTATTAGGTTTAAGTCTTTTATTGGGTTTATTGAATTGATTCACATTTTAATATCTCTAGATTACGTAAAAATCTAATTAGTGTCAACCCTATACTTTTCAAAGAAGTCTGGACAGAATGATAGCAAAGACGACCGGATGGTTGCGTTTATATGAAGTTTATTTACGTTTCGTTGTTTTCACAATTGTTACAATTTTTTTAATAAAATATATACTTTATATCACCCAGAAAAAAATATTTACCCAAACTTTTCTATGCAGGATCCCTGCATAAAATCTAACATCTATTAGAACGTAAGTCAAGATAACCCATCTTGTGAGTTTAACCCATTCTAAATGCGAATGAGAAGACTGGAATTTCCTAGAAAAGCATAACGTCTATGATATCACGATTGAAATCCCCATTGATATATTGTATAATTATGCTCTATATGCATATATCTTTTTTGCACACATGTAACTACATTGTTCAACTTTATTCTTTTTTTTATTTCATGAAAATTGACTTAAAGTTAAAAATGGAATACCAATTTGAAGAAAAAAAATACCGTGATCATTATTAGATATAGGTATTTGAACAAATTGGACACCACCAAATATAGTATTTATTTACGCTATACAATGCCATGTTAATAAATATAATAAATCCACGGGCCTCTTAGTTCAACGTACCAGGTCGACGCACCAGGGTACCGTACGCAACCATAAGAACGCGTAACCTGACCAAATGTGATGTGCTCTGAGCGTACAACACATCTCTTGACGCGCGTATCCCACGTGATTTAGATGGGTAGCCACCGTGACGTCACACATAGCCATCGACGTGTGGTCGATGCACATAGCAGAGAACGAGTTACAGGTGCTCCGCAATCACCGTCTCAATGACCCCTTCCCGAAATTTTTGACATAACCAGGTGCGTATTGTGGTTTTTTTTTTTTTTTCTAAATAATGCGATGAGAATTGTGATGATATGTTGTTTGATAAACATTATTTTTGATACATTACAAAGTTTTTAAATAGTGAAACTTAATTAATACAAATAAAATTGCATAAAGGTGATTAAAGTATTGCAGTTTCGTTTATCCGTTAGAAAGTAGCATTCCCTGTTTCCACTTTCAATCGTCCGTAACCACCTGTTGGATGTTTGTTACCATAGCAACTCTCATGGGAAGATCAAATATTCACATCCAGTTCTACAAGTGTCTAGTTAAAATAAAAGTCGACAACCGGTTATTGACAACCCTAAGTTACCTTTGTAGAATGATTTCTTCAATAAATTATATCGATAATTAATTGCTACAACACTAATGCTCTTTTATTGTTTATACGAGCGACAAAACACAATAATCTTTAAGGATAGGTAGGTATATCATATCTTTTCAATATACAGATAATAGCTATATTAGACTATTACATAATAATATGTTTTAATTACCGGTACTTAGGTACCTATATTTTGGGGAAAGTACCGGCATTTTTATACGTAAAATCAGTATTAAAATAATAATTAAATTTCCAATTTTATTTATAATTTATAATATTCCTGATGTGTTTAAATTGTTCATCGAATTAAATTATAGGTAATCTTATATATAAAAATGAATCGCAAAATGTGTTGGTAAGCGCATAACTCGAGAACGGCTGAACCGATTTCGATAATTCTTTTTTTATTATATTCCTTGAAGTATGAGGATGGTTTTTATGTAGAGAAAACGTAAATATGTACCACGGGCGAAGCCGGGGCGGACCGCTAGTAGGTAATATATTCAGCATTCTCAAGCACGTTACGTTGAAAGTAACTAAATATTATTGTTTATGTAATTGTACTTTATACAACAAACCATACTTTTAAACATGATTAGCTTTATAAAAGTTACCTACCAGAAATAGATATCACGATCAAAGCCGGCACGATAACAAATTAGTAATTATTATTATCTGATTATCAGTTAATGTTTAAAACATTTATGTTGTGACTTTAAATACCTATGATGCCATTTATCAAATGCAGGTAGACGTTTCCACCTGAAATAGGTAATTATAAACGTAATTACTCTAAAACAGGGTCAAACGCGATGTAATCATCGAACAATTAGAGACAATCGCGTTCGTAATGCTATTTTACATTGTTTTGCATCTGAAAAATTCGCTCACGTGTTGTAAATAAAAAATTTCACCTTAGCTAGATAAGATGCGATAACAAGGTCAACTTACCGGGTCGATGTCCGCGTCCCAGACATCCTTTAGGTCGTTGGAGATATCGAAGTAGCTCTCCATGTCGGGGCCAGATTTCTTCTCGGGCCGCCGACTAGCACTTAAACTACCACCCAATCACAAACACAGCTAACTGTCACGTTAAGGTCCTTTCTCGAGTGCGAAACTCGGAAAGAATGTAAACTTGCACCGCAACTGGTCGACGGTGAAAATGGTGCACCACTTCACAAGTTCACGTTTCACTGTCGACGCCCATTTGTTTTTTACGGATGATTATATTTATGAGGATTTCACTTCACGCGAGCTAGGAATGTTTGTAAGCGGTGCGCGAGGAACGCCTTATCGCGTCGGAGTACAGCTGTCGAGTGCGGCGCGGCGCGGCTCCCCCCCTCTCGCCCGCAGCCTCTCGGCTCTCATTCATACGCTGCGATTGGGGGTAAAAACGGTGACAAACTGACATAGTAAACGTAGGACTCGGGGATGCCCACGTTCTTCGTAATTGGCCAACAAAA
Organism: Colias behrii; assembly: GCA_029959065.1. Taxonomy (NCBI): domain Eukaryota; kingdom Metazoa; phylum Arthropoda; class Insecta; order Lepidoptera; family Pieridae; genus Colias; species Colias behrii. Next base: position 4,203,751 of record JARWMC010000005.1, on the reverse strand, counting down.
TATTTGTTTTGCCGACCGGCTGTTGGTCTGAATGTCAGAATCGTAGTGTAGTAAAGTGCGTTTTTTGGGAAGATTCTTTCAAGGTTATTTTTTGCAATTTATATTCGAAAATGTAATTTTTCTATTCTTTAAAATTTATATTAGTAATTAAAAATGGATGTGAATAAAACAAAAACTTAAATTAGGAATGTTTTATTCTTAATACATTTTGGTGTTATAGGTACATTAATGCTTATTAACAAATTTATTGCTTATATCATAACTAACTATATGTAATAAATACAATTATTGCACTATCATCAAAAATCGACTTTGCCAGTTTTGCGAATCTGAATAAATATAATATCTAAATATAGGTCGAGCACCTACGTTGTTAGCAAAATTAATATTAAAAATAACATTTTCTTAGATCAACAATTTCGCTAGAATCACTTTAAATCAAAGGCGATTAAAATAAATTAATTCACTTTAATTCATTACATCGTTTTATCAAATAACTGATAACGTACCAAGAAGTCATTAAAGGCGCAATTAGATACCGATGAATAATGGATACATGCAAAATTAAGTATATCTTGGGGATAAACCTAGTAATCTATAATTTTACACAAAACATAGGTATCTATTTCATTAATCATTTAATTAATAAAATATATTCACGATTTAAATTTTAATATAATTTGGAAGAATACAAAAATTCTAATGAAATACTATATAGTAGGATAATTTTAATATGGAATATAATATCATATTCTAACTACCTATTAATAAATTGTTTAGGTAATTATAAAAAAAGTAAAACTAAAAATAATCTGCTATAATACGTAAGTAGGTTGTATATTACTTATACGTGAAAATCACAATTCTAACAATGTTGTATTTATTTATTTTATCTATTTTTATCGCAATTGAATCATTAATTGTAAATAGTAATACGCATAAATTAATATTCGACTATACGCTGACTGTCTTATCATTTCAAAGACAGCGCAAAATCTTAAGCTGTACTTAGACGGTGAAGCAAGCATGACATGCTGCAGGAAAGAATTAGATAGCTTCAACAATCAGCTGCGAGCACGTGGTTGGCATGTCATTTCTTTCAATCATCACATCATTCATACATGCCACGTAAGGGTAAGCAGTATAAGCACACCAGAGATATGCGAGGATGCGTGGCGAGGTTTGTAAAGAACCAATAGTATCGCTTCAAACGAAGCGATCTAAAATCTAAATGAAGGACTCTAAAGCATGTCATGCTGCATGATCGCCTAGGCACGACTTTTAACTTCATCGAAGACATAAGTGACAATGTAATAGTTAAACAATTTAAAAACTTGTGACACATCATTTTTACCCGACTGCGCTAGAATGATTTAAAAAATTTAATACACAAAATAATTAATAAAATTTTTCCTCCTTGTAATACATGAATGCACTGGCCACTTAAAAATGAACACGGTAGATATTTATGAATAAAAAAAAAATCCCGCCCAGTCGGTTTATTTTTTTTTTTTTCACTTATGGCCGTTCCTTTTCGGCGGCACAGTGAAGAGAGAAGGCACGTGCGAGTGTAGCGCACTCACTCCACCGTGGAGGATACACACTCGAGGCACTTTACATTTCACCAGATAGTCGCTGAACTGAAAAAAAGGACTCAGAATTATTATTTTTGATATTGGCTTGCAAAAATTTTGTTCAGAGTCGATTTTGACCCACTTTAAACGGACAGATTTAATTCAAAAAATTTTTACACTCATATCAAGGATCGGTGACACAGAACAGTAAAAACATATAGAAGTGTGATGTGGGCGTGGCCCACGTGTCAATAATAAGTTTAGATCACCTAACTTGCTCTCAGTTGTGCGCAGAAAAATATTTGAGTCGGTTGTCAGCTGTCAAACCTTTTTTCCATATTTATTCATTAATTAGGACGTGTTGTTCGGTATTAGAGTGCAAAAATGATAGCAGACGAAATAATATCAGCAATGGAGGCATTTCATACCATCGGTAAGTCTTATTTTTATTTATTTTACATATATTTTATGTTATAACTTCGCTTGTCGTAATTTGTCAAAATTGTATACAAATATCTAGTCAAAATGAACCTTAATCCGTAAGAAATTAGTACTATTATAGATTGAACAGCAAACAAGACTTTCTGGAATATAATTGCAATAAACAAACGAATGTCGCTTTAGTGATGCTTGTGGCGCATATCGACAGTATCGATACTTTAGAAAAGACAAACATTATAAATATTAAATTTTATTTTATTTTTCCTTAGCTTTCATTTGTCCAATTTATTTATAGATTTCCCAAAGAGGCTAATTTAAAAGAGAAATGGATAAATGCAACGTGACGAGTTAACTGGATGCCGAATAGCACTAAGCAGTCTAACAAAGGCTACCGATACAGCAAACCTACGGCAGTTCCAAGATTTAAAATAATGCATATTTTCTGTTTGTATTTTGTAAATATAGATTAAAACTATACTATTCCGTTTTTTATTTAATAATAATAATATAAAAAGACGTACTTAGTAGTAATAAACATACTCCAAAATGTGACACATTATACTATACTCATATAATAGAAAGAAAAAAAAATACACAAAAAATATTTATTTGTGAATTATCGATAACAAGGCTGACATCCCTCAGGGCATAGCATCAGATAAATATCAAGTTAATGTCATTAATGTTGAGTGACACAAATTTCAACCTTATCTCTATGTGTTGAGGTTCAAATTTATATCTATCGAAAACTAACGCCCTCTGTTGTGGAGTAGCTGAATGTTTTCGAATTTGGAATTTCTGTGCAATGAGAAAAAAAACAGCTAATATACCTAGGGATGTTATACTAAAATAAACCGTAACATGGTGCGTTAGGGTACATATTGAAATGCTGAATTTATAACCTAAGTCAGTTTTTACTCAAATTAAGCTATCCAATCAAAGGCATAGTTTACTTGTAGTGTACTGTATAACTATCGGTTTAAATGTGTGGGTTTGGCGACACTGGTTTTCATACTAATTATGACATTATAGCACTTCTATATGTTTTTACTGTTCTGTGATCGGTGACAATACAACAATTTTATGAGATCTTATTAAAATATGTTTTTAGTAAAAAATGATAAATCAGAGGACTTTCTTTGCTTTCTATTCTAGGTAAGTTTCGATTACTATAGATTACTTCATCCAAATAGATTCTGCAGTATATACATAAAAGCCAATAAGACAAACAGACTAGTACCTCCTTCGGAATATTTATCTGAGTAATTTAACGAGACTCTATGCACCATTTCAATAAATATTATTTTGTTAGGTACTCTGAAAGCTTAAATAACCAATAAATGCTAGCTTAAAATATAAAAATAGACAACTCTCTTTATCTAAGAACATTTCTCAACACACGGCACATCGAGCCACTTCAACTTAACTGTCTAAGTGTACCCTTCTCTAAACACTTAGAATACATTCACATAATTTATTGATACTTATATAATTTTGAACGTTCAATTTTTCAGTAATCTTTTTCCTATATCTGCCTACTCAATCGATATTAGGTTTTTCTTCAATTCGCACTATTTTACAATATAGCACTATCAATATGCTTATTGTGCCTTATTTTATTTGTAATCAATAATACATCTTTCCTGCAACTTGGCTTTAACATTTTTAATTAATTAATTTATACAGTTATAAAAATTATCACATTCCCATCGCATACAAATAACTTATGTCCATCAAATCTTCAATTTTTTTCTGAAATACACGCAAACTAACTCATACAACAAACAAACAAAAGATTTATTAATTCATTAATATTATATAGCTTTGATATAAAATAAAGTTGTTTTAAATATCACTTTACAACTATTCATACATTTTATTCATTAATTTATTAAATACTTACCAATTGCGCAGTTTCATCTTCAGCAGACGCAACGACAACAGTTTTCTTGGAAGAAATCGCCTCACTCAAGACTCGATAAGGGTGCAATCCGAGCGACCTCAATTCGTGCTGACCCAAATGTACCCCGCTGTAGGGTACGTTTATACTTCCCTCTATGCAACTCTTTTCGTACCTATTGTTAGTGAAATACAAAAATAATACAATAAATAAAAAAGAGCGTGTGCGGAGACACATGTGTCAGAAGTGAACCTTCTTTGGCAAGATTCAAATATACCAAAATCGTCGCCTTACTCCATGACGTGACACTATTGTCATGTCGCGAAATTTTCTCCCAACGCGTCTTAAGAAGTTTCACTTCAAAACTTCAAATGTTATCTTGTTTTATCATTGAATTTAATTTATCGATTTTTTATACAAATGCAAAGTTGATTTGTGTTCGCCTCGAAAATCAAAATAGGTCAAAATTTGACCCCATCAAAGTTTCAAAAATAAATTTACATTATTTCCTCATTGCTAATCGATAAAACTGCATGTAATACAAAAAGAAAGAATTTATAGTTATATTATACAGTGAAACCTGGTTAAGTGAGACATCAAGGGACCTGCAATGTCGTTTCACTTATAGAGGTATTCCACTTACCCAGTGTCTCAGATATACAGGTATAAATAAATATCTGTCTCATTTACAGAGGGTTCCATTAAATTCGGCACAATCTTCTTCGCGTGTCTTCCCACTTTCATAAACGGATATTAACTTCAGTCGTAATGATAACGATTGTAGCTTTCGTTTTGCCATTTTTCAAATAAACATCTGTATGATAGTAAAGCGAAACTAAAACTGAAGGTAATTGAAGCTCAAAATTTGTACTTACGTACTTGGAATTACGTGTGGAATTTGTGGGTAGAATAAGAATGAGTAAACAAACAATGTTATCTCAGTTACAGAGGTTTATGCATATAAAATTTACTCGCTGTCTCAGTTATAGAGGTAACTATGATGATAAATCGAAAGAACAAATCCCAGATATAGAGGTTTACCTCGTTCCACTAACAGAGGTAATTCAGTGCCAAAGTGTTGGGACCTCAGCGTGAGTTCCAGTTATGGAGGTTTCTCACTTATCCAGGTCCCACTTAACCAAGTTTCACTGTATAAATTATAATGCCGCAGCCACACTATGTACGTGCTGCTCATCGCTCTGCTCATCGCGCTGCCGTTATTCGCCGCGACATTGCCCTCTCTGGCCACACACTGCTCTACTCGCGCGATTAATCGCGACGCTCCTCACTTGTCATTTGCCTTGTCTGACACAATGGACGTTGAAACGATCGCAGCGTGCACGCCATGCATTTTTAGTATAGCTTATTATATTAATTTAGGTAGTAAAAATAAATATACATCGTCGTTGTCGTCCTCAAACATAAAAAACATTAACACTTTTTCATTTGACCAAGCTTGGCGACGACATAATTTCCAATTTTGCATACGTGTGCGTCTTGTGCGAGCGCTCGATGCGGACTGCGATCGCGCGAGTATGTGGCCAGGCATTCGCACTCGTATTGCCGGTCCTTTGACTCACGCGCAAAGACCGACATAATAGGGAGCAGTGAGCAGGTCGATGAGCACGACGAGTGGCATGACGAGTAACGTGGCCACACTATGTCTCTGCCTACTTTCCTCGTTACTTCCCATACCACTCGTCGAGTGTGTGGCCGCGCAGTAAGAGTTATAATAGTCATAAAGTCACATAACGAATGGGATTTCGAAACAAATGTCAAACTGTTTTTGCTATAAATTCTATTACTTTCTTTATCTGACCAAGTAGTATATGAAATTATACATAAAAAAACATTTTTATACGCCAAATTATTGTAATCCTTAAAAATGAACAGAATACTCACAGCAAATTCGATCTTATATCAACCACACAGCATTTCTCTTGGCAGGTTAGCGAGAAGAAATCAGAAAGGTTGATCCGAGGACATATTTCAGCTAGCAACACCTCCATAGGCACTTCTACCACATCCTGCAATTATTGTGATGTATATCTATGTTTCTAATAGCAATTTTGATTGTTCTAAATCATCTTTGTCATGCTTTGAACTTAGCCGCGCTAGTTCGGGTCCATTTTTAAACGAGCTCAAAAGGAAGATGTTCTATATTCAGCTTTATAGCGATTTCGAATGATATTTTGCGACAGCATTTCTCTAAATATTTATGTGATTTACAGTTTAGACTATCATATAAATTAGTGGACATTAAAATCTTTTCAACTGATTTATTCATTAAATTATTACAAAGTTTTAAGAACTCTCGCATAGAGAGAGCATTTTACATAATGTAATGAAAAAGGTATAATAATAATAGGCATGACGAAAGATTTTGAAATCCTCTTCCATAATGTGTGTATACGTTCACTATACAAGAAAAACCCTATATTTCGGTAATATACTTAAATTTAACGAAGATAAAAGCCATTTTACAAAAAATATTTATTAACTGTGCCAAAACAGCTCGCAGGTGTCATGGCGTAGGCGTGTACACACGTGTACACTTTGGTAAATACGTAATTATTTGTACGCATTGCGAAGAAAATTAAAAAAATATTAATTTAATATGTGTTATAGAAACGAATTTCAAAGTTTATAAGTGGTGTGCAGTATTGCAGTGTGAATCCACATAAAAATAATGCTCAAAAATGTGTTAGTAATTATTTTAAGCGAGAAAATAATAAGAAATGATTGTATAAAGTTGGCGCGGAGAACCCCGAACCATGTATTCGTGAATTCGCAATTATATTTCTGTTCTGAGTCGATAAAGCATACGTGAAACAATAGAAAATAAATAAAAATGCGTATTCTCAACATATTCATAACAACAAAAAACATCTGACGTGAGTTGTTTACTTAAGCGTGACGTCACGCGTGTTTTAGTCAAAATGGCCAACTGCAGTATTTCAATGTTTTATTTTATTGATAATCTCATTAATCTTAATGTTTTTAAGATTTCTAAGTCACTATAATATGTAATTTATCCATTATACATTTTCCCTTAAAAACACTAATACGATCATTTATGGATACTGTCGTCATGCCTATTGTACAAACGCAGACAAAAATTACGAAAAAAATACGTTAATATAAACATAGTTACATCTTAAAATTCTGGGAAGTACCTAATTATATAATTTTGCAATAAATAATAAACATAACCACGAATATAACAATATAATATTATGATTATATGATATATCAACAAGCAGGAAAATACGATGCTTCATATTATTTATTGTAGCTAGAATATAAATCGTAATATTTTAGACGTTTCAATGATGCATTTAGCTTATCCATACTAATATGGATGAATGACCACATCGGTCCAAAAATAAAATAATTAATAATAATTATTGTTAAAAAGCAATGTTGAGAGGAAATATTATTGGTACAGATGCAGAGCAATATTCTTGTTAATATTTAAAGCTACTAATTAAGGTTTTCATAATTTCGTTTATTTTTCGCTATTTAATACAAGCCAATGGTATATTTTCATCTAAGTTTTCCCGAAAAAATATGTTAATAAATAATGTTTAACTCTAAATAATAGTTTGTCGGCCCTATGTTATTAAGCTATTGCATAGCTTCTATCGCGGGCCTTGAACGCGGGGACCGAATCGAGAAATTCCGTAACGAAAAAACCTCACGCTCCCCACTCCGACGGGCTCGGAGGTGTGGCTTGAAGGCATGCTATGCAATAGCTTTACCGCGGCAGTCCCCGAGTGCCACACGTCTTTTTTTTTTATTCAAATTTAAGTTACTAACTTACCATAGGATCTCTTATTTCAGGCTCATTCGTGAATCGTCTATAGCTGATGCTGCGCGGAGTACTGCGCGACATCTCTATGGATTCCTAAACAGTAATATAACAAAAAATATTATGTTAATCATATAGGAAACACACAACAACAAACAGAAAATTTTTGGTATTACCACAAAACAATTAAAACACAGTCTTACTTTAAACCAGGGATCTGTCACTTTAATAGTTGTCTATGTGATACAACAAAACCAGATTAAAGAGAACCTTCGCTTAAAGATAAACCTTGTCTAAAGCTTTTGCGGTAAGACAGGTTATCATCTTCTAGTGCAGGGGTGGCTCAGTGGCAAGGACCTCAGACTTTAAATCGATAAGTCAGGGGTTCGAAACCAGGCAAGCGTGCAGGAAATAAATTGATTTTTAAATTTATCTGCGCAGGTTATAACATCACTAGTGCTCTAAACGGTGAAGTAAAACATCGTGAGGAAACCGACATGTCGAAATATCAAAATATCGACGATATGCGATCACGATGTTGATAGGTAGGTACAGTAACATAATGTAAGTATATTGTAGGTATCATTAATTTAAAGAAATACTAAATTGATTTCTAACATCACGTATTAAAACGTATACAAAAGAAAAAAAACATAAGCTCGGTGCAAATTTCTATGAATAAAAAGCTCCGTTACATAAAGCGAAACGGTAACGAATCACTGAGTAAAAACTAGTTCAACTACTATACACTGTACAGTTTCAATAACTAAAAAATAAATTATGTATGTGAATAAACCGATAGGAACCGATACCTATATGATATGTTAATTATTGTTAAGCTTATACATATTATTAATTTTGCAAAGTCAAGTACTATACACTTACATTTTACAACTTTAAAAAATAAATGATTAAAGCCCTAATTATAAAAAGGTACGAAAGAAAAAATTCAGACACAAACACGAATTTTCCACTACACAATTTAACTACTGGAAAGTATTAAAACCACGTTTCGCAAATATAAACGAGACATTTTTAGTGAATACCCAGCGTCGGTTCAATGACTCCTCTAATAGGAATAAATATTAGAGCCTTATTACTACGCGCGGTTATTGACTCGATCATACGATGGCCAAATTTGACCTTCAAGTTTGACCTCTTCTCGCCAAAAATTTCGAAAGTTTTAAGTATATTTAGTGCAGTAACTGTTAATTGTATCAGAATATTTGAAATTCCGATTATTGGGAAACGGGCAAAATAAAGATAAAAAGATACAGCATTTTACAGCATCGTGAAATTCCACACCAAGGAACACTTTAAATATTATAATACTGATAAACTTTATAACTTATACTTAAATATTAACTAGAAAAAATATAGGTATACTGTTTGCAATAGCGAAAATTAAGTGAACTATAATATATATTAGTACCATATAAGTTCAGGCCAAGGTCCAAGACACCTATTTTAATAAATAAAATGACTAAAATAACATTATTCTCAAAAATCAAAACTTAAACATTACATCAAAACTAGATTAAGATCGATATAACAATCGATTATCTGTATGATAAACTGGAAACAAACATAAATTACCTTAACACACTCGCCAATATCGATTTCAGGCAAATCCGAGAACAACAGAATACATTCATTGAAACCGGAATCCAGTAAGGTGTCTCGTAACTGCCTCAAAATGCCAACACCCATGAACAGGGGCAATTGTGGCCCTTCCACTAGTAATGCATCCCAGAGATGGACGATTTTATGGAGCGGAAAAACGTCTAAAAAAGTGTAATTTTATATTTTTTTAACGGGTTGAAAATGCGATTAGCGAGAAATATTAAAATATTTTAATTCTTCGTTAAGATTTAAACACAGACCTAATATAAAATAATAATTAATCAACTGCAATATCGAAATCAGATCGCAATCTTTTAGGAAAAAAATCTACCTAGTCGTATTATAGATTTTCATTTTTAAACTCTTTTTAGATGAAAAATATGGAGTCATCAACTTTCTCATTATTTCTTGCAGGACTTGTCAGTTAAGACCTCTTTTTAAACAATTATAGAAAAAAGGGCAAAAGATGCCTTTGTAACAACAAGAAACCCTATAAGCAATCAATATAATAAAAATACTCACGTGAGAACATAGTCAAAAACCACGGTATAGCAAATAACTCAGGCACAAAGTTAATATCATGTAAATGCGCTGCCAACTCCGGTTCGTGGAAGGCTGTTATCTGCCAGAACTTCGCTAGATATTCCTTTATAACCGCACTGTTGTCTTTTAGGAAGAATTTGTGTAAGTACTTGGGCACGAAAGCCGAGAGGCAGGCAAAGGCACGAGCTAGAAGAAAAATAATAATTAACTAATATTATAAACGCAAAAGTATGAATGTATAGATGTGTTACTCTTTCCAGCCAAAACTACTGAACGGATTTTGATGATACTCGGCAGTGATAAAGAAGAACACATAAATTAAGAAATATTTGCCTCAGCACGCGGATTCACCTGCGAAAAGCTTAAAAAAGTTGTTTATATATTAGTTAATTTTACAAAAGTAAAAAAACGGGCACTTTTTGTCATTTTTTTTTTCGGTAGATACTAACCTTCATTACAAAAATTCAAGTACAAAAATGGTGCAGTCAGCGAGTCCAAGCCTTGCCAGTACACATATTGCGGGTTAGTCAATAACCACGCTTTCAACAAACGCTTTAACGTTCTGTGACCAGCTCTACCACAGAGCAACCAGCAGTATTGGTGACAACGCGGTATGTCTACGTCAATCTGAAAGAAAGCAATACTAAATTAAATGTTTTCAATTGCTTAACTATTTTTTTTTCTCGATGCGGTGGCGGTGGCAATGGTAAGGCGTTAAAAAAATTTCGAATTATTTCTATTCAATATTAATTTATTTATTTTACAACAACATATATACCGAACTGGTCTCTAAATCAGTATTTGTTAAAAAAAATAAGGCTTATTAACTGTGGATAATTTTTTGGTAATGATCCAGTCATTTTAGGAAGTTCACCTCGGAATTGAGTATTTGAATAAAAACAAATTATTGATTTTTTTTATGTATTTTAAAACTTTATTATTAATAATATTGATATTTAATGCAAAAAACTTCAAAAAAATTTTTTTCCGTTAATTATAAGCAATTAAAAATTGATGAAATTTAAATTCAAATCACGTGACTACAAACGCGCCATGACTGGTCACTATAGTTGTGACGTCAAAATGTTATAGCTATTAACTGCAGTACAGCGTTTACGGCTATTACACGTGACTAGCACTAGACAATTGAAAATTTATTGAAACTACTATATTGAAAATTTATTGCTAAAATACGATTTGTTACTTGGTTCCGAATTAGTTAGTTAGTTCCTAAAATAATATTCTTGATGTTGATATATTTATGATCACCGATTATTGTCAGGAGTTGCCTTTGTAGTATTCGTATATAATGGTACAAAACGATAACTTTTGAGGTTCGCCATTTTCAATATAAATTTAAATAATATAATTAACAATTAATATAATTAATATATAATTTAATAATGACAACAAAATTAAATAGATCAAAACACTGTATTTATTATTAACCCACTTAAAACCGACGGATTTTGTTCAAATTTTGAACACTGATTATTTATCAAGGTCCGACGACAATACAATAATATCATAAATTTATCCTTTTATCCTGATAAGGATCGCTATCAGCTTAAAACATATGTTTGTATGTAACCAATTCTCCTTTCGATTCGATTTAGACCCACTATAAACCGACGGATTTAATTTAAATTTTGTATAAGTAAATTTTGTATAAAAACCCGGTAACAATACAATAATTTCATGAATTTATCTTATTATCCTGATAAGGATGGCCAAGATTAAAGATTTCCTTACGTAAAGTAACCGTCTTCTTTACACACGATTTCAACCCAATATTTGTGAAAAAAGCGTGGGATGGCCATGTAGAATGAAGATACCTATCTATTATACAATCAGCTCATGAAAAGCGCCCCACGCTTTTTCCACAAAAATACCATGTATTGGTTATTGCTTGATGCCTAGATTAAGAATTATTATCTATCTTGAAAGCGTGTTTTTTAGTTTTTCAAACTATATTTATTTTTCTATCTACTGCAATGAGTGAAAACTAACATTATGACGTCACACGCGCGCGGGTGACGCTTCGGGAGTTGTCGGCGTGTCTTCGGTACTGGATTCAAAGACTAATTTTTATTTTGAAATAACTTTTGAATTATTGCAAAAAAAATAAAATAAAAACAGTTTTGTTATAAAACTAATATATAATCTTTCCATTTATCACAAAAAAAAATTAATTCAAATACTCAATTCGAGATACCCAGCTGTAAGTCTGTATATACTTGTATATTAACACCCTAAAAGTTGTCTCAAAACCTACATATGGTAGGGTGTAAGCAACTATTAAATTTCAAGGTCAAAGGTCACAAAAATCGTTTTTTTGGAAATATCTCATTTCCTATGGGTTTTTTGCTATTTGTATTTATTATCAATATTGTAGAATAGAAAATTCTCTACAAATTTTGTTTAAAACATTTTTTTATACCGTGAACCGTTTTCGAGAGAGAGGGCGGAGAGCGCGCGGTCACAGCATCACTTCAGGTCAACCGGTGTGCGCCATCTATAGTTGATGAACTATCAATGATTATAAATATTTGTCAATTTTTCTAAACTATTATATTATATTTTATCATTTATTTCCTAACTTATCCACTTTTTATTCAGTATTAATTTATTTACCAACACTTACCTGCCCATGTAATTGCAGAGTTGTTAATGAAAATATAGGAATTATATTTGAATTTTAACCTAATTAATATTAATAACTTCTTACATGATGAAAAAAAAAAACAAATTATGAATTAATCTTTTTATTAAGAAATATCATTTATGTTTATTGAAAGTAAAAAATGGAATAAAGGGTACAAAAACTACAGTTTATAATTTTAATCATCTTCTTCCTCTTTATTGTTATTTTCTGGCTGCTGGTAAATTTCAAACTGGTCTCCATTATCGTCTTCAACGACATTTGTCTCAAGTTCTTCCATGATTTCGGAGTCAAAGGTTCCATCTTCGTTAATGTCGCTCTGATATGGTAGAGTATTGAGACAAGCTTGCCCATTACATTGGCCACAAGCTAAAGAGCATTGCAAGCCCGCTTTCCTGCATCCGCATCGCGAACCACAACCACTCTTGCAGTTGCAGAAAATTGTATTTAGCAAATCTTCTGGAGCAGGTGATAAAATTTTCATGATTCCAGAAAATCGTGTCGCATTGCCCAACCTGGGGTTCCAAATCATGTCCTAACCAAGTTTGGACTTGATAATATACACGGTTGAAATGTCGATGAGAAGCTCCACTTATAGGTATTAACGTCGTCGTCACTACGTCGAAAATTATACTTAGGTATAATTTTCGACGTAATGGAAGAATTTTAAAATTTATAGATTTTAAAGAGGCACTAAATTATTTTTTATTTAAAATGTCATTAGTGTAAATGGATGCATAACAATTCTAGAATTACATGGGCAGGTAAGTGTTGTTAAATAAATTAATACTGAATAAAAAGTGGATAAGTTAGGAAAAAAATGATAAAATATAATATAATAGTTAATAAAAATTGACAAATATTTACAATCATTGATTTATCGATAGTTCATCAACTATATATGGCGCGTTTTCGACTGGAGGCACCGGTTGACCTGAAGTGATGCTGTGACCGCGCGCTCTCCGCCCTCTATCTCGAAAACGGTTCACCGTATAAAAAAAAATTTTAATCAAAATTAGTAGAGAATTTTGTACTCTACAATATTGATAATAAATGCAAAAAGCAAAAAACCCATAGGAAATGAGATATTTCCGAAGAAAGCGTATACAACCGATTTTTGTGACCTTTGACCTTGAAATTTAATAGTTGCTTACACCCTACAATATGTAGGTTTTGAGACAACTTTTAGGGTGTCATTATACAAGTATTTACAAACTTACAGCTGGGTATCTCGAATTCCGAGATTCGTACCTAATTTATCCTTAAATGACTGGGCCGTAAGGTAATATTGTATTAAATATTAAGAGCACAAGATATCAATAATTTAGAAACCAAACCTCTACGAGGGGCATGCCAAAAAAAAAACTAGATACTCGAAAACCATAATATTTATTATTTATTACTACTATCTATCTTTTCAAAGTATTCACCCCGAGCATGTATACACTTTTCCATGCGTTTAAACCACTTGGAAAACACCTCTGACCACTCTTTTCCAGATACCTCGGAAATTTCGAAATTATAGGCAGCCAGTGCATCTTCCTTGCTCTCAAATCTATTTCCTTTCAAATATTCTTTAATTTTGGTAAACAAGTAAAAATCACAAGGTGCCAAGTCAGGAGAGTATGGCGGGTGAGGCAGGATAGACACATTTTTTGAATTAAAAAAAATCAAGTGTTCTGGCGGACGTGTGCGCCGAGACGTTGTCGTGGTGCCAAAGAAGGTGCCGGATTCCTGACTTCGGTCGCTTGTCACACCAAGCTGACAATACTGAGGGGGCACAAATTGACACATACCACTCAGAATGAACTGTTTTTTGATCCTCTAGCACTACAGTAGATATGACCGGTCTTACAAAAAAACGAGGCAATCATTTGTTTCTGCGTGCTGCGTGCACGACGACATTTCGTTGGCGTGGGTTCATTATCGAAGCACCATACAGTCGATTGTCGTTTTGTTTCGGGGTCGAAGTTATACAGCCATGTTTCGTCACCTGTAAGTATATCGTATACGTTTTTCTTCTCGCCTCCGTCGAATCTCTCTATCATAAATCAGCACCAATCTACCCGGCGGTCTTTCTGCTCATCGGTCAGTTTGTGCGGCACCCATCTTGAACAACGCTTACGGAGAGAAAGGTGATCATGAATAATGGTTTGCAACGCTGCTGATCCAATACCCAGTTCTCGCTCAAGCTCTACATATGTAATTCGTCGGTTTTCGCGAATAAATTTTTCAGTTGCTTGAATATTTCCTTTAGTGACTGCGGTTGGCGGCCGACCTGTCCTCGCTTCATCTTCAAAGCTTCCCCGTCCTCTTTTGAATTCAGCAAACCAATTAAAAACTGTTGCTCGTGAACAAGCAGATTCACCAAAAGTAGTAACCAAAAGTTTAAAACATTCTTGCGGCTTTAAACCTTTTTTATAATCATAATAAATCATAGCGCGAAAATCTCGTCGATTGAGTTCCTGCATTGTTGCAAACAAATTCCCGCCAGATTGTCACAAAAATAAGCCTTTACGAGCAAAAAATATTTGAATTCAAATATGTTTCATACTTAAATTTGACACTAAATAACTAGTGTTTACGATGGTGTATAACTTGCCAGTATGAAATTATTAAGTAAAGAGCATCTAACAATTTTTGGCATGACCCTCGCTCGTATCAAACAAAAGAGCATTTTTTATTTGCAACAATAAATTGAGTAGGGAACTAGCTTATAATAGCTTGAGTAATGTAACAGGTTGAACAATTTACTACTAAAACTTGTATGAAAAAAGGCAACAAAGGCTTACCTACCTGTCTATCAGTAGGAGTAGGGGTCTCCTTATCTATCCTCTCATACTGATCTTCTATATCTCCCACCACTCCCAATAGGGCTGCCCAAACATCCCCGCGCACTAGGGGCGGGATATCGATCTCCGCTTGAGCTCTTATGTACTGAGCTGTGTAGGGGTAACCCTAGAATTAATTTAAAAAAGTATTAAAAAATATTTCTTGTGATGACAAAAATATGTTTTATTTATTCAGGGGATTTATAAGTAATTTGAGTTGTACCCTAAAAAAATTGTAGGAATGTACCCTTTTAGAAATATAATTTAAATGAAGAGAATTGAGCCTTGAAGAAATGCTGGAGATAATTTCAAATAATAACTAATCTATATTATTATTCAATATTATTTTTAAAGATTTTCATTGAAATCATTTTGGTATCTCCATTAAAAATTATAATAAATTCTGATAATTACTTAAAAATACTTACATGCAGAAGTCTCTGAAACCATATTAGTCTATAGAACTGGTATTCAGTATCCTTTTCTCTAATAATCTTAGGTAAAGTAACGGCATCATATTCTTTTCTTCTTTCATGCATCAATGGGTAAAAATCATGTGGTGAGATATGAGCGAGGCGGTTTCTCAATATATCTAAACTATATTTTGCTATTCTTCTATCAAATAGTGCATTTTTCTTGCCTCCTATTGTACATCCATCAAGCAGTATTGCTCTAAAAAAACAAAACAGTTAATTTATAGAAAAATAGCATGTAGATGAATATTTTTTATTTTATTTTATTTTTATTGACATTTTTTGGTTCCATAACTATATCTACTAATAATGAGCAATATTTTAAACAATCAATAGTTTATGTTTGCTCACTAAAAACATAATTTTGAAAAACTTATAAAATTTCACTTCATTTGTAAAATCCCAACAAAATCAGGTAATAATTTTGCATGTTATTAAGAAGGTTTGTCTCTGTACAGTCACTTACTTGTGTGGTTATACCATACAATAATCTTGAATACTTACATAGGCATAGACAATATAGGGGGACTATTCTTTATCAAGCCATTCTTCTTCAACTCAGATATAATATCACCGCCTGCTAACTGCCACCAGTGATATAGAAATTGTAGTTTACAACCCAATAACCCCCTTGGTGTTTTCACTTCTATTGGTTTTTGTTCACTAATTTTTGATAAATTTTCAACTAGTTCCGTAAATGTTGTTCTCTCACTGGGATATATTTTTAAACATTTTTCGATTATGTTCCTTATGCTTTCTGGAAGAGCCTAGAAATGGGGAAAATTCTTTAATATACGTATTATGTAAACTATAGTTTATTAATAAAACAAATTTTAACTTATAAACAGTTTTCTAGTTTCCTATATCACTAGTAAATTGTAAAATTTGTTTACTAGTAAGGTAATTGTTATAAACAATTATTCCCTTTTTTACTTCACCTTATATGCTTCAAAACAGTCATGTTCCCTTGCAATTCTTTCAGCAGGATTACTAGCATGCACCAACGTTAGTATTCTTCGTAGAATGGGCCCAGGTTTCAAACTACTCCATAACTTGCCGAGACATAGTTCTAAGAGGATTATACCAAAGTTCCATATATCTGTTGATGGACCACCACCATTTAGAATTGTTTCTGGGCTTAGGTACCGGGGAAGTCTGAAATAAAGCTAACTTGTTAAAGGATTAATAAAATAAAATAAAGATTGTTGATAACTAGAATTTTTGTTTTAACAGTTCTATTAATAGTGTGGCTGAAAATAATTTAATTATGTTTTGCAGAATATTGTGAAGGAGAATCTTAATCAACCCCATTTGCAGAGACACAAGCCAATAATGTGATTAACTAACTTAAACATTTATTATTTAATTAATTATTTTATGTGTAGAGGAAATAGATTTCTATTATTTCTGTTCTATTTTGATTTTAATTTAAATTCGGTAAAATACTCACCCCAAAGGAAACGGCACTTCTTTTCCACTATCAGTCATATAATACATGCCATAATTGAATAGCTTTACTCTCCCACAATTATCTAATAAAATATTATCATCTGAGAGTATTCTGTGTGTTATTTCTTGTTCATGGAGATACTGCATTGCCTTAGCCACTTGTAAAGCAATGCTTGTAACCTCAGGGATGGAAAATTTAGATGAGTGCTCTGACAGTGGTTTACCTATTACTTCAGCCACGACGATTATCCTTTCTAACATAAAAACAAAATAAATACAGTTAATATGCAAATATTCTTGATACTTTGTTTGCATAGTTTGAAGTGGAATGACATACCATGTTTCCCTCTAATAATATCGAGGTAGGTGCATAAATTCGGGTGTTCTATCGTCAGTAATCGTTGAGCTCGTCCTAATATAGTTACAGAACTAGGAGTAAGCGGCAAGCCGTTGCTACCGCACGTTTCACCAGGATGATTTTTAGCGAAATACGTGCAAGCAGCGAATTTACAGTTCTCCTCCTCATTCATTATTGCTTCGCGAGAAGGTAAACTTTTAAGACAACAAGCGGTTATTTTATTATCACCGAGGGGCGGTGATGGACATAAATGTCAATTAATATATATGTTTGAATATCTATTAACATCGATTATTATGGTGTTTTGAAACTTAAATTATTGAATAAAAATATAGCTGAAAAAAAATATTTGTTAAATGAAGATTGAATTATGAAAATTGTATCAAAACAAAAACATCCAGGGATAGAATTTGGTGAAAGATGACAGTTGACACTTAACAAACGTCATTCGTCAGTCGTCACTTGGTCGTCACCTCGATTTTGAACTCTGAACGTAGGCGGACAAACTCTGAAGCTAAACTCTGAAGAGATTTTGAATCACAGATTAAACGTACCTATGTAGTACCACAGTACATATTAGTAAATCAAAGATGATGGATAGTGTATTATCCACAGTATTAGGGTGACAAATCAACATCGAGCTATGCTGCGCTGTACTGCGCTGTGCTGTGCTGTGTTTCTTAAGCTACGTTTTTTTAACAATTAAACAATGCTGCGCTGTACTGCGCTGTGCTGTGCTGTGTTTCTTAAGCTACGTTTTTTAACAATCTAGCTCAGTATAAAGTAATCAGCAAGCAGCTCGTGTAGTCGTTTATCTCGTCAAATATGACCCTATTTTCAAAAAAACGTAAACATTACGACATAGTTGAATCCGATGAAGATGAAAGTGAAGAAGAAGCGGATATGGATATATTTTTATGTGTTATTTTGTCGTTAAAAGAGTCCAGTCACGGTAGCTTGTTACCTCACACCATACGTGAAAAATACGGAGAATTTTATTTTTAATGAATTTAATGCGGCGATGGAGGGGCACGCAGCGTGCTCCAAACCTAGCATACCTCGACACAGCGCAGCATGGCAGAGCTCCATAAAAACATAGCACAGTTCGGCACAGCGCGGCTCAGCACGGCGGGTAGCGCGCCTCGCTCGAGACTGCTGCGTTTTTAAACAGAGCGTAGCCTTACACAGCGCAGCACAGCATGGTTTGTTTGTATCCTCATTAAAATATTAAACGAGCGAGTTGACCAAACACAGCACAGCGCAGTACAGCGCAGCATAGCTCGATGTTGATTTGTCACCCTTATCCGTCGTATGTATTATAGTATCTGTCTAGACCTAAGGTCTAGACAGTGCACCAACACGTATTTAATTTTGTTTTGATAAAATAAAATATATTTCTATATGCTAATGGTTGATTTTTCCTCATAATGCGGAAGCTAACCAAAAGCGTTTCGAGCGAGAGGTCTCTCAATGGTAAATGGTCCTTTTCTAACATTTTGTTTGACAACTCATCCAATAAAATTAAGAATAAAATATTATACGCTTTGTTTACGTGGGAATGACGAGCCCCACAGCCGGAGGCCCCAAAAAGAACCAGATTTACTTCATAACTTCATTTTAATTATTAAAATGAAACTTTACAATAACGTCTGCTCGGTGCAGACCCGAGTTAGAGAATCATTATACAATATGAATAATATTCTAAAGAAATCTTAAAAAACTAACATAGCAAAACTACGCTCGCATCCCGTTCCCATGCGAACGGCGTAGTCAGCAGCTTGCTGCTAAGGCCGGGACGTAACATAGGGTGACGATGAATTTTGTTTGTACCTGATGAATGTATGAATGTATCTCATGAAATTATAATAATATTATGTCGGTAAAAACTTATTAAATTTAAGACTTATAGTAAAACCATCAAGCACGTAAGAGATAGGGCTACATTACGATAAAGATTATAATATTATTATTAGGTAGAATGAAAATTATAAATAAGTATTGCTAACGGTGTTTACAATTTAACGTTAACTTAATATTAAAATATGTACAGGGTACAGTATTAAGTAGTTTATTTTTACATACTTTAAATTAGGTAGCGTACATCATCATTAGCAAAATATGTCAGGACACTTACACAGTTCGTTTTTCAAGCAATTTGACCCTTATCATGTTTTTGCGCTACAGTGCACAGTCAAGTCTACCGTCCAAGTATACCGTCTTTGGCTTGGTCTTTGGTAATTATACATGCCTACCTATTTATTATTTTATAAAAAAAAATACCTTTTAATAGATCTAAGACTACACTGTACACACAAGAGCGAGTGTTTTCTCTATTTGTATGTAAAGTTTCTATGAGTTAAGACTACAATAAAACAATACCACTTTAATTATTGTTCTCTAATGTAACTCAGTAACCGAACGTGTGCGGCTGGGCCACTACAATAATATAAGGTGACATAACTCTTCGAAGATACTAGCTAGAATCAAAGTTATGAAAATACCAAATACAATTATTATTATCGATATCGATCCTAAACTGTGTCCTAAACCATTGAGATAATATTACTTCGTATGGAGCAGACACCACGAACAAAATCTGTGCGCCAAGCGCGGCGGCGCGGGGCGCGCGAATGACGGCTAGACAGTCATAGATTATGCGATGTCACTGACTCACCGCTATAGAGGCGACACTTTGTTTCATTCTGTCTATTTTATTGGGTGCCACTCCTTACATGCACGTTGACTTGAAATTTTCTTTGTACTTACTTAATATTTATTTTAGGTATAAACTGACTTTACTACGCGGGGCTAACAATATCTGGCATATAATATAGGATGATGTAAATAGTGACGTCATATGGAATAATTTAATTTTTTTCGGGTTTTAGGTTCAGTCAGGGCTATGGGAAGTTTCATTCCTTACAAATTGAGCCTTTTTTAGAAAAAAAAATAAAAGCCGTGTAATTTTGTACAAAATGTTTATTTAGTTCATCATCCTCAGAACATGTTCCCGGCTCAGAAATTGCTTGTATTGTTTCAGTACTATTGTAGCACACCGCTAAAATAAATATAACATAATGTTAGTGATGGCTAAAATAATATTTTATTTGTTATACAAATCCGTAAAATTTTATTATTATTACTAACATCAATACAAGGAACAGCAGACTTCTTTAGAAAACGCCTTCCCGCTTTTGTGGTATATTTATCCTCATCGCGAAAATGCAATGAACAGACGCAAGTTCTATCGGATGGTAACCAGGTTTCTTCACTGCAGTTGTTTTGGACAAATTTTACCCATTTTTCCCTTTCTTCACGGCCCAGACATGGAAACCTTGAATAGAAAAAATATTAATTACTTATCTCTGAACTAGCGGTCCGCCCCGGCTTCGCCCGTGGTACATATTTCGCAATAAAAAGTAGCCTATGTTCTTTCTCAGGGTCTAAAGATTGTCTGTGCCAAATTTCATCAAAATCGGTCCAGTAGTTTATGAGCCTATTCATTACAATAAAACAAACAAACAAAGTTTTCCTCTTTATAATATTAGTGCAGATAAATAAATAATAATTCAATTATACGTTCAAGTCAGTAGCTTATACAATATCAATTAAAAACTTGATTGAAATCAATTAACAAAAAAAATTGGTGATTAAGTAATTAACTAACTAAGTTTTAAAAATTATTATCTAGTTACTTACTGATGAAAAGTTATTCCTTTGCACTTTTCCGTATTATTTTTATTATTTGTGCAATATCGTAACACACACGTAGGCATATTTGATGCGTTTCACTTTAAAACAAATAAAAAATGAGCGTGACGTTCGCGCCAATGAGCGAGCAAGCGACTGAGTGCAGTTACGCCAGATGGCGTATGTTGAGCGGAACATAAGTGATGTAGGCGGTGTCGTCTCCATATGTGTATCTCAATGTCCTAAACACATTTATCATCGACACATTTTTTCGTGGACATCTCACTGTCTATAGTGTTTGGCAAATCCATAAATTTTTTGAAGGCAGAAATGTCACATTTGTATAATCTATGGTCACATTGCACAATCTGAAATAAGACCAAAGAGTATAGTAACTATGAATAAGACATTTTTATTGCAATTTCTTTTCATTGGATCTCATAACGATTTCTTATTTTACGTTTGTTCAATGCTCATATTAATTATTCGTTACTTCTTAACTTTTAGACCATGTTGAACATAAAGCATGAGTTACCAAAGCGTTTTATTTATTACTGATAAACATTTATTTCAGTTACAAACCATGTTCTAAAGGAACTTGTTTCCAGTGTCATATTTGCTGACTGACAAAAGGTGAAAGTGATAAATAGGTATTAGCCATGGCTTGTGTAGAAATGCAGCATGAAAATATGGAGTCTGAAAGGGAAGAGGGTGAAATTGTAGATGAGCTCGATGATCTATCAGATATTTCGTCAGAGGAAGAGTTTTTATTGCGACAAAGGTTAGAAATTCTGGAAAACTACAACAATGTCCTTGAAAGAAAGGAGGCTAAAAGAACATCTCTGGGCACAGGTTAGTACGGATTAGTATTTTAAATCATTCAAGCCTGTGAAGTACTCATATTTGCAATTATAAAAGAAATACAAGAATGAATAATTTAATTCAATTGCAGTTGATTGTTACTTACAATATACTAACATACATGCTGTGTTATACAAACCATATTTAAATATTTTAAAAAGTATATCAACAAAATAAAAGAAAGTTGTGATGGTTATGTCTATGCTATTTGAATAAAGACTAGCGCGTTCATTAAATGACGACAATGAGTTCAATTGAATTACCAGCCCAAACATTAATTTAACAAATATCACTCAATTGAACCAGTTAGTTGAAAGTTACAGATTTAACAACTTGATGATGATTCAAATAAATATTGTCATTCAATGAAGGCGCTAGTCATTCAATCATATGGCAAATTGTATGAATAACCATTTAAAATTAGAACATCTTCTAAATAAATTTAGTCTCTTCTAGAAAGCCACAGCAAGTGCAAACACACAAGTACACAGGCGGCTCAAGCAGTTAACAGCGAAGCGACAAACACGAACTGCTTGAGCAGTCGATCGTTGACTGCTCAAGCTGTTTCTACAAACCGCGCAGTTGACTGCTTGAAGCGGTCCGTGTATGGCCGCCCTTAGTTTTGTGCATAAAAATATTCAATAAAATTTTGGTTATCATTGTAGTTTTACTATTGTTTTAGTGGCTATATTATGAACTAGCTTTCCGCCCGCGGCTTCGCCCACACTTTCAAAGAATAACCTGCATAGTTCCCATTCCCGTGGGATATCCCGGATAAAACCTATCCTATGTGTCAATCCAAGTTACCCTCTATATGTTTGCTAAATTTCATAGTAATTGGTTCAGTAGTATTTGCGAGAAAGAGTAACAAACACACACACACACACACACACATCCTAACAAACTTTCACATTTATAATATTAGTAGGATTAGTTAATCTTTAAAATTTTGTTTAAAAAAAGGTGTAGTGTAGGTAAAAAAAAGTACCTCAGGACTAAAATACTAACAGACAATATCAATTATGACTTAACTAGTTCATCATGGAGTTTTTTTTCTCTTTGAATGTCAAGAGGCCCTGTTTTGTTATTTTCCCCATGGCCCTTGATTGCACAGCTACACTACTGAATCAGTGCATTTTTTAAGAACAAATTAACCTACAAAATAAAAAAAATAAAATGAATACAGATTGATTACTTGGCATGATAAACAATGTACATATCTTTATTCTATCTTTCTGTTCAAAAGTTACTGCCAGTTCCTTGTTAAAAATGGTAAATCAAGCGATATTTGCACATATTTGTACGTAATTAAAATTGTAAAATTATTGATAATCATGGTATCCTTATCTACTCTTAAGGCTCTTAAGAATTTCATAGATTAAACCTACCTCAAAGAATAGGAAAATACATACTTCCATTAATATGATTGAAATATTATATAGAAACAAATCCAATTGTTTTTAAATCACAAAATATTATTCAGTGTCATTATAGATATGCCATTTATAAATTATTCATTTCTAATGTTTATCTACCTCCCTACTGCTTGGAGTGCAGTACTCTATTATTGATAAATGTAATCCTTGAAAACCTTTAAAATGATATTTTTCTAGCAACCTAATCTGAGACGGCTAAAATTAGCTTTTGAAGAATAGTTATACAACTATTCTAATGTTGTATAATGTTGTATTATGTATAGTTAATGAATAAATAAACAAGTGTATTTTCATTAAGATAAATTTTGTTTATATAAAACATTGTTTTGTAAGTTGTATTTAAATAGTGGACAACTAAATTTAATATTCAGACTATATTTGTTACTGTGTAAAATCTCATGAATAATAAAAGATCCCAAATAACAATTTTAGGTAAACCAAATAAAACAAAACCTTCATTTTGGCAAGACTTCACAAAAGTATCAGATGATAAAAATGATTCAAAAACACAAGAAGTGTATCGAGTTACTCGAACTGAAAAATACTTAAAAAAAACTAAAAAGTCAAAGGAACAACCAAAAGAAATTGAGCCCTTAAAAAATAACAGAAAAAAATATGCTCGCAGTAAAAAGGTTCTACCAATGAAAGTGGTGAGTGAAACCAGTGAAGATTCAGAGGATGATGAATACAAGAATAAAAGGCGAAAATTAGCTGATGCTGTCACTCTTAATAAAAATAAAGTAGACACAAGTAGTTCTTTAAAAGTCAGACTCGCCAAAATGCTTAATGCCAATCAGACAAAAACTGCAGATTCTTGTATTATTAAAAATCCCATAATACTCACAGGTCCAAATACAAAACCAGCCCATAAACCTAGTTTAAAAGCCAACTCTGACATTATATCTTTGAATAGTGATTCCACCGAGAATAATGCTATTGAAAATCCAAATGTATTAAATGATCTTATAGATACAGATGATGATATAAAAATTATTGAAAATGTTGGTGAAGACTCACATGATACTGTTGATGCGGGAATTGTAGAACAGAAGAAAGATATACAACCTAATGATAGTGGGGCAAGTACTGATGAAGATTTAGAGTCATTAAGGCAGCATGCTTTGAAAACAAAATCTTCCAAATTAAAATTAGCTCTTCCTGATGTACAAAACATTGTTACCAATAAACCAGATTCAGAAGACGAAGATAGTGATACTGCCGAGTTAAGAATGATTTGCTTAAGGTCAGCATTGTTGAAAAAAGCAATAGAGATGAAAAAGAAACAAAAATTGCAGAAACGGTTGTCCAAACATTCGATTATGGAAGATGACTTTTTTGAAAATTGTAATAATGATAGGAATGATATCGAAAATAATACAGACGTTGAGAATGTTGATATGGAGATCGGTTCGGATGGCGATGAAAAGAGCAAAGATGGCTGTGATAATAATAATATTTTTAATGAATTTGATGTTAAGAACTTAAAACAGTGTACAGGTTCAGTTAAAGTAGCCAAAGAGGATGAATTGGAGGAAGATGAAGATTTATTAAGAGCAAAATTATTGACATCTTTAAGTAAAAACCTTCCTAATCTAGTAGATATAAATACATTAACTCATACTGAAGTTGAAGTTGCTAGAGAAGTAACTAAACCAAGAACAGAAGTGGTGAAAAAAATGAAAATACCAGAAGATAAGAAATTTATTATAACGCTTGGTGATTCAGACTCTGAAGGTGAACATGAAGCTACAAAAAATTTGACAAAAATGCACATGAAATTGGCAGAGCAAACAGAATTTCAGCAAAAACTTGACCAGTTCTTGAAGTCTACTAGAATGGAAGTCGAGAAAAATTCTTTACCAGATGTCGTTCAACCTCAAGCTCCACCAAAACCACCTCAGAAATTTGTTCCCAAGGTTGGAAAGGATTCTAATTATATGTATAATATTCTTTTTATTTCAGGATAATATTGTTTTAAATTCTTCCTTTATCTTCCAGGCAATGAACCATTTACCAAAATCAGAACAAATTGAATATAAAAACTTAGTGAAAAGAATGGCTGAATTAGAAAAATTGAAACAGGCGCGACAGCTCTCTTTGAATAACTTAAATAAGCCTAGTAGTAAGGAAACACTAAAACCTAAAAATAACTCAGTAAATACAATGGAAGTGTCTGCTAAGAAATTAGAAGAAAAGATTGCTTCATCGAGGTGGGATAAAGATAATTTTTACATTAGTTAATTTATTTTAAACATTATTTGAGCTGCATGTATTTTGTTTCAGAAAAATGATTGCAGAGGAATCAGCTAAAATGTTAAAACTAAAAGAGGAAGCAACGAAGTTGTCTCAGAGATATAAAATAGTTTCCAATGAACTGAGAAATATTACAACGGCAATCACGCTTAATAAGAAACAACAAAGAAACGTGCAGAATGGATTATCGAAAATAAGACTGCAGCATCAAATGCTTTTGAAGAGGTTTGGTTGTGTTCACTTATTTTCTGAATTTAATCATTTCTTTGTCATCAATTTATACAAACTTATTTCCAAATTAATATTTTTAACTTTTAACTATTTCTGACTAGAATATGTTTGAGTATAGGTTCAAAATCATTTGTCAAGTATACTACTGATATTTATTTCTGTATTTTCAGCTCAACTACACTTAAACATTCCATACCCTATCCGCCTTCCAATACCAATAATAAAGTAATTAATAGCACTAAAAAACAGAAAGAAAATGATCCATTAGTTAAGGAACATAAAAACCCCAATTTACTGAAATCAGTAAAAGTTAGTGTAATAAATGATTTAAATAAGGATACGTCTGCAAATAATCCACGACTGTCAGTTGAAATCGATGTCAGTAGCAATAAAAAAGTAGTTAAAGCAAAAACGCCGACCAAAGAGAGAACTGTAGATTTCCAAAAGACTGAAGACCATATCGGTGAATTTAGTGATATAAATAATTCGATTGTTTGCGGAAGGAAAATGGATGAGGATAGAAATAAGCATGAATGTGAAGTCAAAGACTACATATCTCCGTTAGATGCATTGGGACAGACAGAGTAAGTATTTGTGTCATAAAATGCAATTAATTTGAGATTTTTTGGCGAATTTAATAATTTCAATGTCATAGGCGTTCTAAAAATGTAAGGAACTCAATGAATGATCGTAAAGTGGATGGCATATGCGTACGAACATCGCGTACGGGAGCGGCGATGTAAGTATGCATTGAAACTGTCCACACGCGCGCGCTTGCACCTAACTTTTCTAAAATGGTTACTTTTCAGTTGGAAGGAAGATCCGAACGCATTCCTGTGCCCGTTCGAAGTTGGTGGCACTTGCAAGGACACCGACTGCAAATTCCTACATTTACAATCACAGACTCAATGACATTACACAAAATCACACAGACACTCGCTACGCCACAGAAAAAAACACAAAAGACACACACATACTCCCCTTTCCCTGTAAATTGTGCCAACTTCAACCGTCGACGGATCCTTCGTTCGAGTGTAAAGTATTAATCGATTTGTTTATGCTACATGCATGCTATTGGGAGTCTCAATCGATTTGTTTTACGTGTTTCATTTGCGATTTTAGATGTGGTTTAATGCTTTTCGTATTTTGTATCACTGGAATGGGGCATTTGTAATATCAAAATATGGTAAAATGTAAATAATTTTGTTATTTATGTACTTAACTTTTACAGATATAATATTTATCTACATTTTGCCTTGCATTTAAAGACATCCGTCATTCACTTGTAGTTTCTCAATTACATACATCAAAATAATTTGAATGAATCTAGTTTCTACCTTTTTAAAGTATCTATTAAACCATTTTATATTTTTATTTTATTCATTATTTATGCAATTTCTAGTTGGCGAGGCATGCGCGGGTCGCCTTTCTCTGGCTGTGGTAAGTTTTAAATAGTGGTTTTGTAGTGATTAAGACTCAGGACTGGCCGTACAGTGTTCGACGCGCACCGAATGGTAAAACTGTTGTGATTGTGTTATTTAATTTATAATATTATTAATTATATATTACATATTAATTATACAAAATATTAAACATAAAAATGTACATAATGTAAAAAGTTTTAAAAATAAACGATATAAATTATTGTAAAGTGTTGTTTTATTTCTTAGCTAAGTAATTTGAGCCTTTGTCCGTGTAATTGGGTATGAAATAAAAGAACTCATGAAAAACAGATACTTTATTCAGATATTGTAAAAGAAAATACCAATTAATATTCCTTCACATTGATACACATTTAGACAAAAATACGTATATTCTGGAATGAAATTCAATATATTTATTTATAGAATTCTAAAAAAAAAGAGATCACATAATGACTAGACACAATAAGGTACACATCGTGAAAGAATAGTAACTGTGGGCGAGATAGAAATATCTAACATTCATTTGAAAATATGGTATTTTATTATTAAAATTTCATTATTCGATTCGCTAATACTCTCATATAAAACTCTATAAATTCATAAGATTTATTTGGTGTTTCAAAAGCTCAAATAACACTTTATAAAGGTACATAATATAATTAATTAAATCCCGTTTACAATCCAATACGGGATAGTTTTATACATTTATCAGTTTATCAATAACAATACATTTAAGATAAATAGCCCACAGTCGAGGATAGTGGATACACACTGGTATACCTAATAATATATAGGAAGATACTATGGCTTTAATATTTAAACACGTTAACTACTGGACAATACAATCGCCCATAATAAATTATGTAAGTCGTAAAGACGTAATAATGACCTCATACGGCTAACCCAAAATAAAACAGATAGTATAACCACGGTAATACTGTGGTATAACAATTAACTTGGTAGTATTAAATCTTGTAAGCAGAATGACTTGAAATAAATGAGGAAATTTTTGCCGAAATACCTTACTACTTACACTACCGTATTCTTTTTTGATTGATTTTGTTAATGAACATTAAATTATACAGATGAGGTCACATTACCATACATATTATAATACATTTATAGTGACGCAATAGAGCTATTGAAAGCAATTGTGGTGTTTCTTAGGTGCAAAAACAAAAGATTTATAAGGTATTTGTTCGACGAAAATTAGGCTAAGTTGGTACACATTTTTCAAGCACATAAATAATAAGAAAATAGTTGTTCAGAAACACGATAAATGTTTTCAGTAGTTCCAATGCGCACATCTTTACGGCTATAGCCAAAAATTGACTTCGAATTTACACAGAAATTGAAACTTTCAGATTTCAGTTCACAATGTTATGAAGAGTAAGTTACCAAGAGTTGCAGTTACTTTTACTTACCTACTCTCGTAGTGAACACCTTCACTGTAAAACCACAGTACTTATTACAATATTATTTGTAATACTGTGGTAAAACGATTTTAATAGGCTGCAGGGTTTTTACAATATTTTAATGTGTTAGGGTTATACATTATACTGTAGGCTTGAAGAGAATCATTCTGAATTGACACGGTGAAATACAGTTTCGCTTTCTTTAAAATACTTTCTTTTCTTCAAGCGTCATAATTCGAAGTTAACTTTTGGCTACTACTAGGGATCTACGACAATTTATTGCGAATGGCTTGCAGACATTTTTAGACGCAACGAACGAGCTATGACTGCGTGTTTAATTCTTGTCTTAGCGTATTGATTACACCTACTTTTTAAGTAAAATCATTAACCATAAGTAATTTATTCACAAAACTAACTGATTACAATTCACTCGTACATTGGTGTTCTACAGCCCTGCTACAACTATTAATGTCACACCACCTTATTCGCCATTAACTGCGATGGTTTGTCTGCTATTGTCTTCTCATATTTTACCAATAAAAACATGAACTGAAAACTTAATTCATTGCTATGTACACGTCAACATGTCATGTGTACCACTAATTATGAGGGTATAGAAAGGTAATTAAGTAAACTATTTGCTAAAACAAAAAAATATCCATATTTATTGAGTAGGTAAATAACACAAGACAAGAATTCGCCACACCCGAACTCAGAGCTGCATCTAAAAACGTGAACCCATCGCGTCTATCTCAGCGTATGCCACATGGCCACAGCCTTGCGGGTTTCCTGGGCCATCTGCGCCCAGTGCCGGCCTTCTGCCGCCGGCTCGGCAGCGCCCACGCAGCACCAACCCACTACTAGGTTGTTGCTACCCCCTGTTACTACGCAGATCTGGAAGTTGATTGATACAAAATTGTTAGGTACATCACGAAAAAAATGTGATAAAATAAGATTATCCTATTACGACGAAGGTAGTATAGGCTAGTATCTAATCTGTGATATAGGTTGGCATTTATAATCCGGAATTCACACTTCCGGAAAGATTTTGTGTAAAAGTTGAGAAATGGTAAAAAAATAGTAGGTATCTATCGACTGGGTAATATCTACTTATGCATAATTTGTAGGTTAGATCGAACCTAGAGCTCTCTGATTTTTATATACAAAAAGTATTGGATTATTTAAAAATAAAAAGTTAGTAATAGTTAAAGAAGTTAAATGTTATACGCACCTCCACCGAAGCTTCTTGAAGGTTGGAAGAAGAGAGACTGAAAGAAAGTGCCTCGTTCCAAACGGGGTTGTTTATCTCCTTTCTGTTCGTTTTCTTCTTTTTTACACGTTTGCCATTCACCAATAAATACACCTTCACGTACACATCTGCAACATATTTGTTAATATTTGAATTAACGGACTTGATTTTTATGAATCATGTTTTTCTATTGCAGTCATCGAGATATATGTACTACGAGTACATACTATCTCGATGTATGACTATTTTATACTCTGTCTGAAAATTCAGCCTTCTATTCAGTAACATGCGTAGGTACCTATCTGTTAAAACATAATGAGGTAGCTTCCTGTTTTATTACCTTTATAAGTCAGGAGTAACAACTTTGTTTTAACTTGTTATTGTCTTGTAATTGTTTAAATTATCGATCAATAATTGATGTACATTTAGAGATTTTTCATAAAGACAAATTGTATAAAGATCATTTATTTATTTATTTATTTATTTAACAATTTAATATACCACACCAAGTAATATTTACAATTATACAAAGAGGATTAATATGGTAGGTACATAAGGCGGCCTTATCGCTTACTAGCGATCTCTTCCAGACTGCCCAAGGTAAGAGATAAAGAAGAAACGTACATGTTACGCGGGTGGCTGATATAATACATAAAATAATAATATAGATTATAGAAGATAGAATACATAAAATACAAAAATGAATAATAGGAAAGGATAAAATACATTATATTAAATAGAAGGATATGCTAAATTGGAGAGGTGCTTATATAAAAGAGATTTAAAAGATTTTATAGAGGAAGCTCGTCTAACATCCACAGGCAGAGAATTCCACAGTCTGATAGCGGTTACAACAAATGAGTTACCGAGGAAGGAAGTATGGTGAGAAGGAAAGCTAAGGAGAAGGTTATCGGCGGAACGAAGAGTGTAGGAACCTGAATCTAAGAATTTAAATTGATTTTTAAGATAGGAGGGAGAATTGGGATTAAAGAGGATGGAATATAACAACTTCAATGCATTTGCATTCCGGCGAAGTCTAATAGGAAGCCACTTGAGTTTTTTGCGAAACTGGGAAACGTGGTCGTATTTGCGTAATCCGTAAACAAAACGAATGCAGAAATTTTGGAGACGCTCAAGTGTATTCAATTGCTCTTCACTAAGATCAGTGGTACAGGCGTAAGCGTAGTCAAGGAGTGGAAGGAGAAGAGATTTAGCTAACGTAATTTTGGTAGAAATCGGTAAGAAATGCCGTAAACGTCTCAAGGAACTTGCCGCAGCGTAAAGTTTACGACTTGTTTCCTTTAAGTGGTACGACCAAGACATGGTCGTGTCAAAGTGAACCCCTAGATTTTTGACATTACTTTTAAATTCGATTATGGAGCCATCTATATAAACTTTAGGGATGCATGCCCAGTCAATCCGCGAAATTAAATGGGAGCTACCAATTACAATAACTTGACTCTTGTTTGGGTTAATTTTTAGACCATACCTACGACTCCAAGTCGAAATTCTTTCCAAATCGGTATTAGTAGTTAAGAGTGCAGAGGATAAGTTTTCAAGGGTTGACTGGGTATATATATCTGGAGATCGTCAGCATACATGTGATAGAGAGAAGATAAATTCTTGGTAATAGAATTTATAAATATAGCAAATAGGAGAGGGGACAAAACGCCACCTTGCGGAACACCTGCGACAACATCACACGAGGACGATGATTCGTCCTCCAATAATACATGCTGTCGGCGACCGTGCAAGTAACTATGAAACCAATCAACCACTGTAGGAGATATGTTAATAGAATGGAGCAGTTGTAACAGTATGTCGAAATCGACGGTGTTAAAGGCGTTACTAAAATCTAGGAGAGTAAGAACTGTCAACTGCTTCTTTTCCATTCCATTACGTATGTCGTCCGTGACTTTAACAAGTGCAGTAGTCGTACTATGACCTGGACGGAAACCGGATTGGAATGGACTGAGGATATTATTTTTATATAGGAAGGAACTAAGCTGTTGGTGAATAAGGCGTTCAAGGACTTTGGAGAGAAATGGCAGAATGGAAATTGGACGGAAATCTGAAAAGGAAGCTGGATTAGTTTTCTTCGGGAGAGGAATAATTTTAGCATCTTTCCAAATGTCAGGAAATTTACTGGAAGAGATGGAAATGTTAAGGATGTGGGTTATGACGGGGGCGATTATGTCAAGGATGGGGACGATCATATTACGACTAACTGAGTCACTACCGACGGCGTTGGAAGAAATGGACAGGATATTCTTCTTAACACCACTAACAGTGAATTGATTAAAAAAGAACGGTGGGTGAGTAGGAGTTGCAGATGATGAAAGATATTGGAGCGTTGATCTTTTTTGATCAGGACAGAGATGGGAAGATGATGCAAAATGCTTATTAAGCAATTCAATATTAATATTAGGTGGTATATTGTTTGATTGGGATTTACCAACTCCTAATGTCTTTAAAAATTTCCATATTTTACTTGTGTCGCCGTTCTCGACAGAATTATGGATATGGCGTCTTTGTGCATCTCTACACAAAGTATTGCAACGATTCCGGATATTTCTGTACTTCTCCCGTGCAAAATCGGTTTTAGCGGTTTTGAGTTTGGCTTTGGCATTGTTCTTTTTATTCATTAATGTTTTTAGTTCTGGAGTAAGCCAGGGCGCTGGAAGGTGCTTAACTTTTATACGCCTAATCGGGGCGTGCTTATCATAAACTTGTAAAAGAAAGCTATTAAATAAGGCAATTTTGTCATTTATGGTACAGGCTTCATAAACCATATCCCAATTGATATTTGCTGCATCGCTTAACAACTTTTCTAAATCGATACCACCAAAATTACGCCGCAGGATGTAGGTAGGCTTAAGTTTGGGAGGACGTAGATTGTAGGATAAATGGATGAGGTCGTGGTTAGAAAACGCATCGGCTGCACACTGACCATAGCTAGATACTAAATTACGATTAGAAACTATCATAAGGTCCAGGAGTGAAGGATTGCAGTTGGGATTAAAATGTGTTGGGTTCAAGGGTAAGGTGTGAAGGTCGAAGGAATCAAGAAGAGAAAGTAACTTTTTGCTGCGGGAGTCATCCTTTAGCAAACAGGTATTAAAATCACCCATCAGTATAACGTGTTGGTAAAGGGGGACAAATTGGTCAAGGAGTTCTTGAAAGGAGGGAAAGTATTTAACGGACAACGAAGGACTATAAAATACTCCTAGAAGTATTTTAGTGTTGGATAGAAGGATTTCAATAAGGAGGTGCTCTGCTGCATCAGAAGGAGGGGGCTGAGTGCATGCGCTTATTAACGAGTACGGTATATGAGAGCGTAAGTATATCGCTACTCCTCCCCCGGTCCTACCGATGCGGTCATTGCGGATGAGTTGGAAATCGGGAAGAGAGAAATTAGAGGAGGGGAGGGATGGCTTGAGCCAGGATTCGGAAATTAGGATAGCGTGAATATTATTGGAACTAAATGAGGAGAGCATATCAGGATAATGAGCCGGAATGCTTTGGGCGTTAATATGAACTACATTGAACGTTTTACTAGAGTTATGGAAAATGGTGGAGAGAGTAAAGTCTAAGGGAGGAGAGGAAGTGCTATGAAAGGAGTCACTATCAGACGAAGTTGAGGAATATGGCTGTCAACGAAACTGTTACTAATGATAGACATAAAATAGACTAAATAAAAAAAGGCTGCGTATATAGATATAAATTAAATACCAACAATAAACTAAAATAAATTATATATGATACTTGTATAAAGTAAAATTGAACCTATTTAAAATAATTCAAATAATACTGTATTATAGATATGAATATATAATAAAAAAATAATAATAATAATAATATAATACTAAATAATAAATATATATATGTATAAATAAAATATGAACAACAACAAATATAATGTTAAGATTTAAATCAAAAATACGGCCAATAAATTATTTTATCCCGTACCTTCGGCGCGCTAATTACTTATTATTATTAATTACACTTACACGTTACTACATTAATATATATTACACATAATTAATTGAATTAAATTAAAATACAAAGATATGTTTCACAAGTAAGAAGAAGATAAGTATAAGTAAAAATAAACATGAACAAAATAAAATCAATAGAATATTTTGTTTATGGATCGATTATTCACAATCTGAAGTTTATGGATGACAATTTGTACACATTCAACCTGGTAATACCGATGCGATGTATTATAGTCAATAGTAGGTATAGCTATGTATGTTGTTTACAAGTTAAGTTGCAAAGTTAAGTATCGAGAACGGACTAACATTTTATCAAAGTGAATAATAGATACTATATACTGATTATAAAAATATTCGATACCTATAAAAAGATTAGTTTTGAACACAAAATCAGTTAAAACTAAGACAGTGAAACAGTGGCAAAATAAATAAAAAGAAAACCTAGTAAGGATAACCTTAAAAGTATCAAAGTGAAACATATTAATAATACAAGAAAAGATGATTCATTAAAAAGGAAAAGACAGAAGAAGGAGAGTGAAGAACCAGTTGCGTGAAAATATAAATTACCTATGCAGATACTTTACTTAATTTTGGGTGGTGGTCGTTTTGTGCGTGCAATTTTGGTTGTCTTCTGAGCAGCTGCCGGTTCTGTAGTCTGCGACAGGACCTGGTGCTCTTGGACTGGAATAGGTTCCACATCATCCATACATTCCACGCGGTGGCGGGAGCCGTCAGGAGCAATCACCAAGATTTGGCCACCCCTGGTCCAACACCTGGATACGCCGTGGCGCTTTCTGGCTGCCATAAAGATTTCGTGGCGTCTTTTCGTCAGGAATTCGGACAGTGTTATTCCCGACCCTTTCAGTTTGGCTTTTGAGGCCCAAACACTGTTCTTCACACCAAGGTCATTGAACTTAATGAGAATAGGCCTTGGCTTATCTTCTTTCGACACGCCGATTCTGTGACAACGGCTTACGTTATCAATTATCAGTTCCGATATGCCAAGGTGTTTGGAAAGAAGCGAAAGAATGGATGTCGGTTGCTCATTTTTGTCCTCGACTACACCGTGCAACAGAAGAAACTTGCGCCTGCTCTTCATCTCTTGTTCATCAGATATTTTCATGAGGAGATCCACTTGAGACTGCAATGACTGCAGTTGAGCCAAGACCAAAGAACGAAAAGCGGCGAACTCGGACCGTAACTGAGAAGGTGGATTTGCGGCTGGTGAAGAAGTTATATTTTGTAGATCCTTCTGGAAGTCTGTCATCCGCTTATTAAACATCTCTTCCATGTTTAAGATCGATTGCTTCATAGCTTCCATCATAAAAGTTTAGCTGTTAGTGTCCAGTGAAGTGCGCAAGTAATATTTTCGAAATAGAAAGGATATGCAGTGAAATAAAAAGGAGAATGTGGCGCCGTAAGTACTGGGGCTATTTAGTACATAATATATACTAAAACGAGCTTATAACAATATAAAACTTTAAAATTTCGTACAGAGCTTTAAAAAAGACGTTTGAACTTTTTTGCGTCCTACCCGCGAAAAAAAAATCATTGTGTTGAGTCTAATTTTTTACTGCAGCATATACACACAGCAGTTTTTAAAAAGCAACTATTCCAAACTTACCCAGAGCATCTTTCCCTTCCTGTGGTGGCAGAAGGTTGCGAGCCTTCAGAACGACCACAGTGAGTCGTTCAGCAGAAGGCAAATACGACAGACTCAGGAGTAATTCCTGTAATTCCTCTGGAGGACGTCTTTCCCGAGATAGTTCAGCCCATACTTCTGCACCACCTGCTACTTCTACCTTTGAGAGTGGTATTTTGGCCGATCCCATCACTTCGTTGCGGGAGAACCTGTGGATGGAGAAAATGATTTCTTTTTCATAAAAAATTGGTTGTTTGTAAAGTAGGTTTACGATCGAGATGTTTACGTGATAACGTCTTATTGGTGGCAGCGCTGGAGATGAGACGGGAGATCGGTCCGTCTCTCTATCGTTATACCTGCGATCGCGCTCGTGAGGTTTTGGTGTGACCAAGAAGCTTATATCTAATACACTGGAGATTTCAGTATGAACATTAACTTGTAACAAGAAAATATGACCTTGAATGACGCCTGTATGTTTTTTATCCCTTTCACACCTACTTGGCAAGTTAGGTGTGAAAGGCGTCATTCAAGGTCATATTTTCTTGTTACAAGTTAATGTTCATACTGAAATCTCCAGTGTATTAGTAGTCCATTGAAAAGTTACATTTGGGGTTGCATTTTTTAGAGGACGCAATTTTATTTTTTTGATGTGTAGGGTGTCTAATTTCTGCACATTTTCGCTTATAAATTTTTTATTTATAGTTCTACGACAAAAAGTTACTGGACCAAAGTTGTAGAGAATTTAATTTGCAACAAATAATGTTTACAAATTTTTTTTTATCAGATAAATAGTTAAAGAGATTTATCGTAAAAAACCATTTTAACCACTATTTTCAAGATGGCGGCCGTGGGACAAGGCTGGCGACCCCACAAACTTGGTTTTAGCTTCACATTGAACCCCACTACACATCCAAAAAATAAAATTGCGTCCTCTAAAAAACGCAAGGTTAGGCCAAAAGAATGTAAAATTTCAATGGACTATAGATATAAGCTTCTTGGGTGTGACACAAGTTTCTGAACATGTCACCCGACTAAAACGATTTTAAAAACGTTATCACGTCAAAAAATATTAGACCGGACTCTCAGTGGAGTTTCGTTTGCAAAAATAGCGGACCTAAATCTGACTTCTGATATATATTGTATAGATCCCAGACATCCTATAGACAGATGTTGCCAACCAGTTTTGTGGTCCCCCTCTCCCCACCCCGGTAATTAAATATGGCATACAAAGAAAAAAATAAAAATTTCCAAAACATGCCGTGTGGGGTATCAAATGAAAGAGCTTATTGAGTAGATCACGAATATATAGCATACTATAACATTTCTTACACTTTCTCTAAGATTTTTTAGAAAATTTACGAAAATGCTCCATTTTTGAGTTAACTTTAAACCACTATAGATTGAAAACTCATGAATATATTTTTTAAATTATTATTTTAAATAATTAACAATAGTCCATTGTTTACGATTCAATAGTTCGTACAGTGAAATAGTTGCATGGGGGAGTGGGGGGAGCATTCAAAGATGGCGAGTATATTTTCAAGTTTATGCCAGAAATAAAGGCCTAATACAAAAATATCGGTGTCAGGGCTTAGAATAATTATCTCTGCACTGTCGTTGTATTTGACAGAATGAAAAATATGGCAGAACATTCTTGAATCAGCCTCTGTGTGATTAGATTTCAAATCGGTAACTTCAGTGAAAGTTGCGCCTTGCAATTTAAAACATTTTGTGGGGTCATCAAATCCACCACATACATATAGCTCACTTATATTATCCACCATCTTTGAATGCTCCCCCCACTCCCCCATGCAACTATTTCACTGTACGAACTATTGAATCGTAAACAATGGACTATTGTTAATTATTTAAAATAATAATTTAAAAAATATATTCATGAGTTTTCAATCTATAGTGGTTTAAAGTTAACTCAAAAATGGAGCATTTTCGTAAATTTTCTAAAAAATCTTAGAGAAAGTGTAAGAAATGTTATAGTATGCTATATATTCGTGATCTACTCAATAAGCTCTTTCATTTGATACCCCACACGGCATGTTTTGGAAATTTTTATTTTTTTCTTTGTATGCCATATTTAATTACCGGGGTGGGGGGAGGGGGACCACAAAACTGGTTGGCAACATCTGTCTATAGGATGTCTGGGATCTATACAATATATATCAGAAGTCAGATTTAGGTCCGCTATTTTTGCAAACGAACATCTCCTTGGAGCCTGCTCTATATCCACTTTATATTATGTTTATTTTTAATTTTTCTTCTTGCTAGTCTATGGAAAGAACACGAAAATATTTTAAACAATTTCGTGCCAATAGGAACAATTTATTTTAAAGGAACTATAATGGGAGTTGAACCCATCAAAGTCGTGTAGTGGGGAGAATTTTGTTGATAAAAAAACTGTGTGTTCGAACGTCGACCAACACACATCTAGACATAATGGTCTATCCAGAAGGCTATAGGTAATTACCTTTTATTATATAATATTCTTTTTTCTCACCTATCATAATCAAACACTTGCAACAGCAGTGTCTTATCACAAAGATCGTCATGTGACACGGGGAACTTGAAGTGCTGGTCAAAGAACGGGTTCGCCTCGTTCCTGTGCACGGGCGTCTGGCGCACGCGCGTGTCCACTTCGGGCGCCAGGCTAACGCGAACGTACGGGTCGTTGAACCCGCCCGCTTCGTAGCCCGCTAGGTCGTGCGCTGGAGGGGTTAAATTATAATACGTTATAATTTTTTTTTCATAAATTTAATATTCATAAATATTACTTTTCGCGTAAAAGTTTATTTTTTCTTCTAAGCGTAATTTCTTATAAAAACTTACCTAAAAAAAGGCCAAGAATAAAAAATAACTCTACATATTATGTACCACGGATAAAAAATGTTTACCTTCAATGAGATGGACTTCCAGATCAGACCGATCGAAGTCATACTTCAGTCGTAAGTGGATCCTGCCCAGCGAGGGTCCAGGGCCCTCCAGCTCTATAACTAGCGGGGCCTCTCTCTTCGTGTACAGGTCTGGTTGCAGGGCACCCAGGGAACTGATCGTTGCTCCACCGCCAGGGCTCAGGGGCCCCACTCCGCTACTGCTTTCCACGAGCGAGTTGCTGCGGTCTATTCTTCTGGAAAAAAGCAATTGTATCTTATGTCACTGTAAAATCAATAAAGATAAATTAACATAAATTTCAGTTAAAGTAAACAGTTTAAGTACTTATTGAATTTTGTTGCATTGCATTTGAACCTACTTATAATTGTAACTGAACCGGTCTTGGAATAACAAATATGTATAATATATTTAACGGTAACTGGTAAGAACACCCATCTATATACATATCTAGTTACAATGCTACTTATTATAAATAATAATTTCTGATGGAAGTAATTTTAAGTTAAAGGTAAAGGTAACCTATAAATGGGATCGCACGAGGAAGGGTTCTATCGAATAGATCCTTAACTATCGAATAGACATGAAAACTATGGCAACTATAATTATTATGGAGCTGATCTCCTTTAAACTTACCGTAACTACGGAGAGTCTGCTTTAGGAAACTTAAACATGATAGTTTAGATCTTTATTCACTTTAATATGCATATTATAAGTTAGTAAACGTAATAAGTTGTGTAATTATCAAACGTATTTTTATATAGATAGGTAAGGGTACTAAGAAAGCTCCTAGTTGGTACTTAGCTACATTTTGTATCTTACCAGAAAAAGGCATTTGCGTCTTACAAACCTAGTGCATAAAAGCTTTTGAAGTGTGTTTAGTTTACCGACATTGTTTATGAATAATTACACCACGCACTATATAAATAACATTTTAAAGTATCACTAACTATATCACCTAGGTACTTTTATGTAGCATAAAATTTATATCTTTAAAGAAAAAAACATAATAATGGATCGTCTGAGTTGAAATTGAGTACCTAGGCAATAAAATAATATGGGACACGATACGTACCTACCTACTACTACATCAAACGTAATGATTCATATCGATTTTGGATTATTACATTTGACCTTTCAGTGAACCCATGAACTATAGCAAAGATCCGTTAATATTAAGACTTAAACGAGCTTCATATACTAATCATATTACTTTCTTAACTATAAGGCACATTCCCTGCATATTGATCAAAGTATAATGAGATAGTTAGTAAATTAAAATAAAATGTTTGAAAAAAAAAAAACATTCAGTATACTCGAAAATAATTCACGTTGCTTTTAATATTTAAATAGTTATAACATTCTAGTCTATAACACGAAAAGTTTTGATAGCCTCTGAAAGCGCACACGGGTGTTAAGGCTGTTTACTTAATATTTAAGCCAGTCAGACCAAGTTGAGTTAATTTTTCATAACGTTATTATAATGTCCTTCAGACCTATTAAATTATTCAGATATCATGTAAACTGTTGACAGTAGGCCCGGGGGGTATATAATTTGCAGCGAAATCAAGTGATCAAAGTATAAGCTACTCATTTTCTCCATAATGAGAGGAAGATAATGATTATCCTGCAATATCCGGTCTATCTAATTAGTTTTTGTTGGATGGCTTGGGCGTTTCCAAAGATGAACCCATGGGTTGAAAGATTTGTTTAGGCATAAACTGAAGACAAGAATAACTAATGCGTCATAGTTTTTCCATTATATTATATTACTAGCTGTGCCCGCGACTTCGTCCGCGTGGAATAGTGACTGCATAGTAGTTACTACTTAATTTTTATTGAATAAACACGTACTACTATAAATAATTAAAAGAACTGTTAGTAAAATTTATTACTAAACTGAGCTAAAAAATAAAAAAATAAATGCCTAATTAATTTTCTACGTAAAATTTATTTTTAGGCACCAGAGGGGAAGGGAGCAAATTTATTTTTCTTCCTTCCTTGTATGGATGTTTTTGATAATAAATCGTGAAGCAACTGAGCGCCGAGACAAACGTCAAAACGCAAAGGAATAGAATCCGCTATCGATACTAATAATTGACATAAGCGTATGATGTTTTGCTAAGGATTTGTTCACCCTACCAACGTCAACGACGACCACGAACAAAATTTTCATCCAGTCGCAATTTAACAAAATTGTGCTAAACACAATTAGAATAAAATATTAAAATTTCCTGTCGTTCTGGTGCTTGGAATTTTTTTTGAGATCAATGAATGAAAAAAGAGATTTTTCGTAGAAACGGTAGCTCCTAGAAAAAAATTATTTGAAGTTTAGTTTTGGTACTCGGAAATAAAAAAAATTCGAGGACAATTAATATAAAAATAGGTTCTTTGCGATTTTCGCCGAGACGGTAAGTTAATCATATAATTACCTTTATCATCTAATAGCGGATAATCATATAATAGCGGATTCTATTCCTTTGCGTTTTGACGTTTGTCTCAGCGCTTAGCAGGTCGAGACTAATGACAGAGAATAGAATAAATGCTAAGGAATAGAAACTGCTATCGCTAATTATTGACATAAGCTCATGACATTTTAGTAATGGTTCGGTCACACTCCCAACGACGACGACGACAACGACTAAACAGACAAAATTCGTTCAAAATAAAATATTAAAGTTTCCCGATAAACTGGTACTCGGAAAGAAAAAATTACGAGGTCAATTAATATAAAAATAGGCTTTTTGCGATTTTCACCGGAATATAGGAAAGGAATAGAATTCGAAATATTTCGCTAAGGATTTGTTCACCCTACCAACGACGAAGACGACCACAAACAAAATGTTCATCCAGTCGCAATTTAACAAAATTGTAAAAAACACACATAAAAATAAAATATTAAAATTTCCTGTCGTTCTGGTGATTGGAATTTTTTTTTACGAATAATAAACGAAAACATAGATTTTTTGTAGAAACCGCGGTGGCTCCTGGAAAAAAATGTATTGAAAGTTTTTTATACATAATTTTATGATCTACAATTTTGGTCCCAGGTGATTCTATGATTAACTTATCATCTCGGTGAAAATCGCAAAAAATCTATTTTTTATTAATTGACCTCGAAATTTTTTTCTTCCGAGTACCAGTATGACGGGAAATTTTAATATTTTATTTTGAACGAATTTTGTCTGGATGAGAATTTTGGTCGTTGTCGTCGTCGTAATTTTGGTAGTGTGACCAAACCATTACTAAAATGTCATGAGCTTATGTCAATAATAATTAGCGATAGCAGTTTCTATTCCTTAGCGTTTATTCTAATCTCTGCCGTTAGTCTCGGCCTGCCACAGTGCAGATCTTTCCTGTCTCACGCCTGTAGTAGGTAACTAAACCATTTAGACCGTGCAATAAAAATTAATAAATACCATTTTTAATATTTATAAAAATAAAAAAAACAAAGTCGTCGGGGCTGCCATACCATCATTATCATATCATTTACTATATTTTTAAAGTGAAACTTTTATTACATCGTCTCAAACTTTTTGGTCTGTGTAGCACATGTCGCGTGTATCGCGGCTGCCGAGTAGGTATACCTACTCGGCAGCCGACCGACACGCGACATGCGCTACACAAAGCAGTGTTCGGAGCCGTTCGAACAGTTTCACTTTTACCGTGGTTTCATAAAACCACCCAACATTTTTTTTATAATGGTACTTAATTTTAAAGATCGTCGGGAAGTTTGTAAAATTATTATTTATTCCTTTACATTCGTTGCGTTGGTTTTTTTTTTATTTTTAAATTTTTAACTTCGGTTTCTTATTTTCAAGTAAGCGAGACCTACCTCCATATTACATTCCTACATCATATTGATATCTATAAGTTTGTTGCTCCTTGACATCTTTCAATTGTAATGGACTTGGAATGGCTTTGAATAGAGTTCAAAATTTCCAGGGTGTGGCTATCCTCTCGCTCCCATATCCCCCTCTTCTTTCACAGACTTTCAACCCTTCCCTTTCCACCCCTAGTAAATGGCATAACCGATTTTGATGTAAACCATATTATCTAATTGTACCTATATTATGTACACGTCATATCCTGTCGTTTGATGCTCCATTTGGTTTATTTATCTAACCACTGTCACCCCTAAAGTGCCCTATATGTAATAAACGGACGAACCGATTTCGATAAAACATTACTACCTAATTGTAATTCACACGTTGCTCTTTCATATTTTGATATACCTACCGCTTGAGTATATTATTTGACCACATTACATTATTGTTCATTCCCACTTTTACCGCTGTAATCTAATAGAAGCTGTAATGGATAAACCGAATTGGATAAAAATATAACTAATATTTTTTCCCACATTCCCACTTTTACCCCTATAAAGGTATAATAAATGGATGAACCGATTTTGATACACTTTATCTAAGAACCATCGTCGGAAAATATGCTGCCTAACATCAAAACCGCATCTAATTCGGATTACCTGTTAGCGAGCTACGGTGGCACAAACAGACACACACACAAACAAACACACACACACACATAGAGGTCAAACACTTATCACCCATCTTTTTGCGTCGGGGGTTAAAAATATAATACGACATAATTTAAAGGACATTTTATGTAGAAAATTTACCTAGAAGTAAGCATAATTCTAATTTGACCCCTCCCCCTACTACCTCAGCTTAAGTTAAATTTTTAACTACAGTTTTGGGTTTGGGATCGATTTAATAATTTAACCAATGCTAATTTTTTTTACATATTTTCATTGTACAGACATCACTTTTCTAGAATTTTATTATATGTATTGATG
Source organism: Colias behrii (assembly GCA_029959065.1). Classification (NCBI taxonomy): domain Eukaryota; kingdom Metazoa; phylum Arthropoda; class Insecta; order Lepidoptera; family Pieridae; genus Colias; species Colias behrii. The sequence goes on along the minus strand of JARWMC010000005.1, from coordinate 4,160,170 downwards.
ATTGATGATTGACCACGCGCAAGGTTACTAATTTCCACTACATCCTCACGCAAATCGTCAATTTTTATTAACATTGAATCTGTTAATAAAAAAAAATCAAAAGGTACCTTATTTTATTAAAAAGCTACTAACAAATAAAATTTTATCAAGAACTAAAGTGACCTTCTTTGGGAGTTTAATATATGTAGTCTTGTAAAAGTTATACATAAAAATAAAATTTCATCATTTTCTTATTTTGTCATACTTAACTTTAACTAATTAAAAACATGAGTCTAACTATATAATTATAATTATAAAGAATAAATATAAAAGCTACAACTTACCTTTTGTGGGAACGCCTGAAGGCGAAAATTAAAAAAAAGCCGAAGATTTTTAAAAATGTAACGAATGAACACAATCACTGTTATCTACTATTACCTATATTAACCTATATTAAGGTGTCTTGTTTGACATCAAATAATAAACATCTACCCTCACTTATAAAAATTTAGTATATTCACATGAAATATAAGCGCACCTGAAATGGACTCTGGGAAGATATGAATTATTTATTTAACTTTAAAAAAACAACCTCACCAACATCATAATATTTAAATTATGAATTTCCAAGAAGCGTTAATATTATGTAAATTGATTTGATTTTAATGAAATCTCATAGATGGCGCTGTTTTAAATTTGTCTTTATACTACTAAGATTCATTATACTGTTTCTCTGCCAAAATTACTTAAATGACGTAGTTTTTATAGTGTAAAGGTAGACAATAGCATGGCTTACTCAAAAACAACATTTAAACATGAGTCTTTAGATTGTACGCTATCGTAGTACAGAGAATACGTAAGAAAAATAAAGGTTCACAGCTCCCCCCCCGCAGGTGATAGCTTGATAATATGTAGCCTATAGCCTGACCCGACCTGTTAGTAATATTCATGCAAAATTTGAAGTCAATCTATGCAGTGCTTTCGAGATTAGCCCGGACAAATAAACAGACAAACAGACAAAAATTCTAAAAACTATGTTTTTGGCTTCTATATCGATTATAGATCATGGATTATGTATTCTTTTAAAAAAATATTCAATGTACAGTTTTGACTTTCCTACGATTTTATTATATGTATAGATAGAAGTTATTAGATTTAGGATACAAACAATTTAGTTCATTGATTCAGTCGGAAATTGAACGTAATAATCATAGACTAATTATCTCCGCTCTCGAGACAGAAATTATCAACGATAGAATACTTGTACATTTAGTATTCGTAATCTATTCTAAATAATCAAACCGCTGAAAATACTTATGTAGATCGACAGAATTTAATTAAAAACAGAGGCGCTCGCATAAAAGTGAAAAACAAATTGAAATACTTATCAAAGTGGTAAAGCGAAAGCAATTATCGGATTAAATGACTATATCGATTGTGTACATCGGAAAAGTGTCGAGTTTGTAGTGTCGGAAAGAGGTATCACCGGCGGCGGGAGGGGAGGCAAATTGAGTTTGCTTCAATTTGTGGAGCCCGGCGCGCGGCACGCCCGCACCAGATTGATTCCGTAGGACCTTTGTTAAAATATACCAAATTCAAAATTGACGTCTCCGTTTTTAAATTGCAGGAAGGGACGGCTATTTGTGGAACCCGATTGAAAATCGGATGAATTGGGCCACCTAGTTTGGATGCTTCCACGTTTATGTAAAGTCATGTTATTTATTTACTCTTAAAACTGTTAATAATATTTATATACTACATTTTAAAGACTAACTGGATTTCCTGTTAGATTGTTACATTATTTCCTAGCTGCTTGAAAATGAAATTTATTACCTAGCTAAAATTCTGTATCACGAGATTGCTTGCTACATAACGCTACGTAGTACCTACTACGTATTCATCTACAAGGTGCTACGTACTACGTACTACATGCTAGACGCTCGTAGTACTGTTCATTGTTCATTTTATAATGTAATGTAAGTTTTTTAATAACTTGCCCTGTAAGAATAATTAACATATAACAGGAAGAAGCTCTTCAGCTTTAACTAACATTTATTTCATAATTTATTAACAAAGAACTAAAAAATGAAGCACTATTATTTTCCATGTAATTATATTCTTGCTTCTCTATAAAAAGTGAAGTCCCGTGTCCCCTAGTGGGGTAAGGGGCAGATGCATTATACATCTGTTTCACTGATCGATTTCCTTTAGGGACAAGTAGGTCCCTAGTAGTAGGTCCTAGTAGGATCAGCCTTCTATGTCCTAGCAGACCGAGACATTATTTTTTTTCGTCTTCACCGGGAATCGAACTCAGGACCCCTCGAAGCAACGCTCACGCGTCAACCACTGTACTAAGGAGGCGGTCAAAAAAAAGCTTCTCTGTAAAGCTAAACATAATTGAATTGCATTTTAATATTCATTTTAATATCCTCGAGCTTCTTGGTATCACCTTAACGCCTACTCTGAACTTTGGTTCCTTCATAGAATCAAAAGCCCAAGTAGCCTCAAAAAAGCTTGGAATTCTGGCGAAGGTGAGACAGTATTTCAGCCCGGGACAGTTGCTCAATCTTTATCAAGCACAAGTCCGATCGTGCATGGAATACTGCTCTCACCTCTGGGACGGTTCCGCCAAGTACCAGCTGGAGGCGCTTGAGGCGATAGAGAGGCGTGCCAAGAGGCTCATTAACGACGATGATCTTGTAGGCAGAAAACTCCAGAGCCTCGGTCACCGCCGCAGAGTGGCTAGCTTATCGGTCTTCTATCGGATACACTTTGGTGAGTGCGCTGCGGAACTGCACGATCTTGTTCCGCCATCCCCGTTCTTCCATCGATCGTCGAGGCGCACAGATTCTAGGCATCGCCATACGGTGGACGTTCCATGTACCCGGACTAAGCGGTTCGATTCCACGTTTTTTATCCGAACCGCGAGGGACTGGAACATGCTTCCTGAATCTGTGTTCCCCGACGAGTACAATATGGGGGTCTTCAAGCGTAGAGTGAACAGGTACCTACTAGGGAAGCGCGTTCCATCTTAGACCACATCTTAGCTTAACATCAGGCGAGATTGTGGTCAAGCGCTTCCCTATCAACAATAAAAAAAAAAAAAAAAATATAAACATTGAACAGTGAGTATGAGTAGAATATCACTAAAAAGATCCTTTATATAACTCAGTCTAGATAATGACAAATGTTTTCTCATACTATAGATAAATTCCCATAAAACACAATATGAAGGATATTGAAAGTCTGCTTTTCGTAAGTTACGAATAACCGATAGCAAAAGTTATGTTTATGTGGTATTTCATATCGATCCCGTATTTTCGGGTAAACAACTAAACGCCTTGCTGGTGACTACATAAAGCCTTTTATACCCTCACAGGAAAATCTATGTATAAACGTCACAAATAAATATGTGAACATGTATCATCCTTTTTATATTAAATGTATATAGTATGTAAACTATATTATAACTACTACATAACACACACATTTTATTACTAAAGCTTCATAAATGTCACATTAAATAACTATATTTTCGATATAACACGACCGATTTAGAGACATACGTAGGTAGTAGAACCTTCGAAACGGTCGTAAATGTTAACTGTAATTTAATTGTCCATTCAGTAAATAAGTGACCCAATTCGATGATATCGTCCATGTACAAAAGAGCTGAAAGTCCGATCCTTGTTCCTCGCTATTCTTTTAATTTATTCCGTGCATTTTCTCGGAAACAGCGCGGCCTTTTGCTTTGAGTGAGTACAACTGTATTAAAACTCTAATTAATCTTGTATTATCGTGGGTTTTCAAGATTGCAGAATTTATCACGAAAGTTTCTTTTCAAATATAATATGTGAAAATACGTCTAGTATAGATCTTTATCGAATCTTCGATTTTCGAACACTTTAAGAAAGGCCACGTATACCTACGTCTTTGATAAAAACAAGTACATAAAAAATAACGTAGGTAAGATTTCATACCTAGTATTACTAATCTCATAAAGTAAAACGATATTTTATTTTTTTTGTTTTAAGTAACGGAGAACTAGTAGATCAAAAATAATTTCATCGTTAGAAAGCTACATCTAATTAATTTAATTACATTTCTATATAATATTTAGGCTTTTTTATCCCTTATAATAAGTTCATACTAAAATTCTAATCTCATACACCTTGGCGGCATAAGCAGCTTCGACAAGCATCTGGGCGGCGACACGCCCACGTCTAGCGACCCCGCGCGCAGCGTAGAATTCTGATACCGGCTTCCAGCGTTCGTCCTTTCGGAAACTTAAAAATAACTTAAATAATAATAATTTAAAATAACTTGGTGCTTATGGGCGACGCAGTACACTTAACATCAGGTGACGCGTCTGCTCTGTTGCCTCCTCTTATATAAAAAAAAAAAAAAAAAAAAAAAAAAAAACTCATAACACACATACCTTGGTGGCATAAGCAATGGCGACAAGCATCTCGGTGGCGCGTGCCTAGGACTCGGTGGCGCTGGCGTGTCAGCCAGCGACGCTAGCGACCCGTGAGCCAGCGGTGCCGCACGGACGTCCAGTGACGCGGCTCGCAGCGGGGAGGGGGAACGGGGCATGCTGATACCCGCTTCTAGCGTGCGACCATCTGGTGCGAATGTGCGTATCGCTGGCGAGGAACCGCGGTGACTCTGCAGTTATAATAAAGAGACAATGCTCAATTCATTGACAACAAAACAAGGTAATTCACATAAAGGTGATGGTCCAAAAAAAACCCAGAGTCGATTGAGACAAATTGGGTATCAATGGCTTTATTATATTACACAATTTACCCCACCGAAAAATTAATGCCCATATCCATGGGGTATGAGAGTTATAGGCACTGGATACGGGTGGCACAGGACCGATCGCGGTGGAAAACCTTGGGGGAGGCCTATGTCCAGCAGTGGACGTCCTTCGGCTGATGGATGGTTTAATAGTATACTGCTGTTGTAAAAACTGGTAAAAATAACAAGTTACTCATGATTTTTTCATATATACTTTGTTAGCCTATAACTCTCATACCCCATGGATATGGGCATTAATTTTTCGGTGGGGTAAATTGTGCAATATAATAAAGCCATTGATACCCAATTTGTCTAAATCGACTCTGGGTTTTTGGTCCATACATTTTTGGACTATCACCTTTGAACACCGTTACCAAGACGTCTTTTAGCAGTTACTTATTTCAGTGACAACGCTAGATGGGTTATCCAGCACCGCCACTTTCCTACACTAGAATATTCTTGCTTTAAGAGGTTACTGTACTTTTATGGAAAAGAGAAGAAAAGAAGTTTCATGGTGTAAACAACCTTTATCGTACCTTGTATTGATTCAGATGGATTGAGGAAGCAATATCTTGAAATTTGACCTCGTTAATTTTGAAGTTAGGGTCAAGGTTTCATCTTGTAACTTATTTTTATTACATCAATATTATCTGGAAATATCTTAACGAGAGCAGAAAGAAAAGAATTTCTGGTAGCTACTGTCTTAAAATATAGGGCACTCAAATGCCAACAACTTTGCGATTGTACAATTAAATACTGCAATATACAAACTCTTTTAGACGATGAATTTATGTTTCTCATATGAAGATATATCTATTCATATGTATTTAATCGTTAAAAGTTTCTGTGGACACCTAGAATTTCCTAGATCTTATACTATAACAAATACAAGAAAATGCAAAGCAACTGAAATTGCTATAAACATATGTTGAAACATTTGGTTCGATATAACCTTTGTGAGCGAGCTGAACCGAATCGAAGGAGCATTCGATTATAGGTGTGCATTCCATGATTCCATACATAGAGTACCGCTCGTGTTGGTGACATGAGACATTTGCTCTCTCTGAATACGAGCTGAAGGAATATTGAACTTGGAAATATCCTGAACCAAATGGTTCGATGCATCTTTGGCTGTTTATGTGGTTATATTATACAGTTTGAGTGGGTGGTATAGGTGTGAGACATAATATTAAGCTTGTTCTTCTTATTGGTTTTATAATACGATTATTTGTATTGTGCTATAACTTTGAACTTTATGTTATCGCTCAGCAGTTTACGTTAGTAAAATATCGCGAAATTTAAACAACAATGATTTAAAATGGACTTAAAAAAATGATTTACCTACTCTACACTACCTACAGAGATACATAGGTATTAATAAATTGCCTTTGAAATACGCTGGAACGTTCTATTATTTCCATAAGGTGTACATTTAAATAATATTTTCTTAATGCTATATGTATGTATTAAGGTGCAAAGAGCTGCGCTGGTGCAAATATTCTCAACATTAAATTGCAAGTAGCAACTGTTATATTAAACATTACCTACTGCAAACCGAGCTACGAACATTTCAGTGACAGTTCCCAGAAGTTTCAGTTATTTATACAGTCACATAAACCATCTGCTAAAACTTTAGTTTGTTGGAGAAACATGAAACAGGTTATAGAATAAATAATATTTTAGTCAAAATATATATAATTTTCATTTAAAACAACAGGAATGTTAAAATCGCTGTATAGCAAAATGGATACGATTATGGAGGAAGGAAGGTGGAATTCCTCCATCGAAAAAGGGAGGATCCTCGACCAGTCTACTCGACTGGCCGGCCGTGAAGGCCCCAATGGATGATGTCGGAAAGTTGTATATATAGCTCTGTAGCGAAAACATTTCACTTGCGCGATTCAGAGCGAGGTGTCGCTACAGCACTCCCCTCCGAGACCGGAGGTCGTAAGTACGAGTAAGTACGAAAGCAACTGAAATTGCTATAAACATATGTTGAAACATTTGGTTCGATATAACCTTTGTGAGCGAGCTGAACCGAATCGAAGGAGCATTCGATTATAGGTGTGCATTCCATGATTCCATACATAGAGTACCGCTCGTGTTGGTGACATGAGACATTTGCTCTCTCTGAATACGAGCTGAAGGAATATTGAACTTGGAAATATCCTGAACCAAATGGTTCGATGCATCTTTGGCTGTTTATGTGGTTATATTATAGGTTGATTGATAGCCGGTGGTCGTACTGGTCGCACCTCGCGTGTCGATTGCTCGGTTTTAGATATGCAAGTCATGATTAATTGTATTTGCTCACTGCGAGCCCACTGTATCATATCATTGTTTGCAGTTTGCCACGTAAATACATTATTGCAATATTGGAAACTGGATCATTGTTATCTAGTTTAAAGCTTCTGGTGTATACCTATTTGTATTTTGATTTGTAATGATTATATATTGTTGAAAACGGAAACAAGAACAAAAACGAATAAAGCAATGAAAATTGCGCATTTTTTTATAATGTTTCAGTATGCCGACTTTCTGAAAATTATTGATATCCTAGGTGCAATCTTGAATACGTAACTAGGAACATTGCATTATTTCTAAGGATAGACGTTTATACTTTATACAGTTAAAGGTAAAGTTACTATTGCATTGTTGACAGAGAAACGAAGCGATGCAGTTTGCTGTAGAGTGTAAAGTTGTTGTTAGTTGATAAGAGCTTTAGATAGCCAAGGGATTAAAGAGTAACGGCCAGCGTCCGACAGTACAGCTTACCGGTGAAATATGCATAGTTTAATTTTAACTTTGTTGCAGTTAAATACGAGGATATTCCAAGATATTAAAATAGATTAAGACACTCTTGTCAGTTTTGCAGGAAAGCTAGGTAATTAGATTTGACCGCCTCCTTGGTGCAGTGGTTGACGCATGAGCGTAAAACCGAGGGGTCCTGGGTTCGACTCCCGGTGGAGACGAAGAAAAAAAAAATGTCTCTGGCAGGACATAGAAGGCTGATCACCTACTTGTCCGTAAAGAAAATCGATCAGTGAAACAGATGTATGGATAATGCATCTGCCCCTTACCCTACTCGGGGACACGGGACTTCACTATAGGTAATTAGAAGTATTTTCAAGTGTTTGGTTTTAACGCGTATACGTTTTATAATGACAATATTAAACGGGCTTTATTTATTGTACTGAATCCTTTTTATCAAACACCTATTTTTAAAATTTCTCAAAACTAAATAGTGAATATCTAACACACACAAAAGCCGTCACTCGCCCCATAAATATTAGAACACTCGATGAAATCGCATAGCCAATTCTCTAGAGTCAAATCCGAAATTCCATCTAACAGTCCTTTATGAAATGTCCTTGGCACAAGTTGACCTGTATTTGAGCTTATTATAAATTCTCTCTATATTGCGTAGCTACACTCTATACCGATGCTTTATGGAGAACATATTCGTCTGCCGAAATAACACGTATAACATTTGATGGATAATTAGATCTCATATCGTGGTAATGATGTTTCGGGGGCATCATTAGTATGATGTTAGAGCTAATGAAGACTGAATTCTTAGAATATAGGTTCAAAATATAATGAAAGTAGTCGAGAAAAACCGAACATAGATAGAAATATGTTTCCAGTCCGATATCAAATTTAATGGCTGGATTAATACTCATAATAATTTATGAAGTAGCTAGCAGAGGTTGAACCATTATAACAGAGATCCATCTAAATGTTGTAAGTCCAAAATCAATTTTGAACACGTTAAATCAATAGTTCCTACTATTGTTTCATAACTTCCTTTATTAACGCATATAATATTATAATAATCAATTCCAATATGTACGTTAGTATGTATGTATATGTAAACCAGAGAGTAAAAAATATAAAAGCAAATATTGTTATTAAAATGTATACAGTTGATAAAATCCGATATAAAATACCTATGTATGGAATTATTAAATAAAATGTCAGAATATTACTAATAACGCAGAGTAAGATCAATTACTAACCGATTTTCAATGTTTTAATTTCATAGCGTAATATTTTAAGAAGGTATAACGAATACTTTTATTTTTGTTCTATAATATTTCCAATACGTAGCACATATTTTTCACATCGTCGGTACCGTATAGAGTCTATTTCAGTGAGTGTATATTGCGTTTACCTACCTTCAGTTGAAAATGGCTTTTTATTTTCTTTGTCATATATATTTGAACTTTAAATGATAGTAGGTTTGCATTGAGATATACATTTGTGTATTTGTAGTGTGGTTAGTGAATAAAATTAAACTTCAAAAAAATCGGAATAGTAGTGTTACGCGAAAAGAAAATTATTAATTGTCTACTGTTTATTTCGTGATGCTTATTTTTTAATACCTAACATTTATTTGTAATAATTACGAATTAGTTAAGTTATTTATTAAATAAGTTATATATAAAAACTTAGTCGTAAAATCATATCTCATGCTTGATGCTACAAGACTAATAAAGCCTAACTCTACATAAGTCAAACTCAAACTCAAACTCAAACTCAAACATTTATTTATTCAATTAGACTACTTATCGCACTTTCGAATCGTCATTACATAAGTATTTTTAACATTTACCACCGATTCGGAAAGCAGTATCTATGGAGAAGAACCGGCAAGAAACTCCATAGTTGCTCTTTTTAAATCATGTCAATATTCTTCTTACTTCTTCTTCTTATCAGCCGTGGGACGTCCACTGCTGGACAAAGGCCTCCCTCAAGGATTTCCAGTACGACCGGTCACCGGCGGCCTGCATCCAGCGGCTCCCTGCCACTCGGACCAGGTCGTCTGTCCATCTTGTGGGAGGTCGTCCCACGCTTCGTCTTCCCGTTCGTGGCCTCCATTCCAGAACCTTTCTGCCCCAACGGCCATCGGTTCTACGGGCTATGTGCCCCGCCCATTGCCACTTCAACGTGCTAATCCGGCGAGCTATGTCGGTGACTCCGGTTCTCCTACGGATCTCCTCATTTCTGATTCGATCTCGTAGGGAAACTCCGAGCATAGCCCTTTCCATAGCACGTTGGGCGACGCTGAGCTTGTTCACAAGGCCCAGGGTTAGAGGCCACGTCTCTGTTCCGTAAGTCATCACTGGTAACACACACTGCTCGAAGACTTTAGTCTTCAGGCACTGAGGGATTTTGGACGAAAAGATGTTCTTTAACTTCCCGAACGCTGCCCATCCGAGTCGGATTCGACGATTGACCTCCTTCCCGAAGTTGGACCTGCCTAATTGGACGGTTTGTCCGAGGTAGACATATTCGTCAACAACTTCGAGAGTAGAGTTTCCAACAGAGACTGGAGTGGGCACAACATGGACATTCGACATAATTTTCGTCTTGTCCATGTTCATGCTAAGGCCCACTTGTTGTGAAACTCTGTAGAGGTCATCGAGCATTGCATTAAGGTCTTCCATGGATTCTGCCATGACTACGATATCATCGGCAAAACGAAGATGAGAGATGTACTCGCCATTAATATTGATGCCAAGTCCTTTCCATTCCAACAGTTTGAAGGCATCTTCCAAAGCAGCGGTAAAAAGTTTGGGCGAGATCACGTCGCCTTGTCTGACACCGCGCTGCAATGGGATTGCCTTTGTACACTGATCTTGTACTCGTACTGACATGGTGGCGTGTTCGTACAAGCTTCTCAATACTTCGATGTACCGATAGTCAATACGGCACCGCTGGAGAGACCTTAACACGGCCCAGGTCTCGATCGAATCGAAGGCTTTTTCATAGTCCACAAACGCTAAGCATAGTGGCAAATTATACACCTCGGTTTTCTGTATAATTTGCCGCAGCGTGTGGATGTGGTCTATGGTGCTAAAGCCTTTACGGAAACCGGCTTGTTCGGGAGGCTGGAAGTCATCTAACCTGCGTTCGAGACGATTCGTGATAACCCTGGAGAACAGCTTATAAACATGGCTCAAGAGTGATATCGGTCTGTAGTTCTTCAATAGGGTCTTGTCTCCCTTTTTGAAGAACAGAACAACCACACTCCTGCTCCATGCTTCAGGCGTTGTGCCCTCGAGTAAGGCGGAATTAAATAGCCTCTGTAGCATTCTAAGGATTGGTTTACCACCCGCTCTCAGAAGCTCAGAGGTGATTCCGTCCTCACCCGGCGCCTTGTTGTTCTTAAGCTGTTTTAGAGCTATCCTAATCTCGTACAGGCTGATGTCCGGGATATCTTCGGTGAAATGTCGGGTTAGTCGGGCTCTTGGGTCTTTCGCCGGACTAGAAACAGGCTTGGCAACTGAGGTGTAAAGTTGCCGGTAGAACCTCTCGACCTCTCCTAATACCTCTGGCTTGGCCGACACTACTACGCCACGATCTGTCTTCAGCTTCGTCAGCTGGCTCTGCCCAATAGACATATCTCTTGCAAACACTTTCGAGCCTTGATTTCGCTTAATCGCTTCCTCAATGCTTGAAGCATTAAAGGAGCGAATGTCGTGCCGCAGAGATTTAGATATCCGTCTATTGAGCTGCCTATATGACTTAGCATCTTCAGATGTGCGCAGTGGCATAGAGCACCGGTCTGCCATTAGTTTCAGAGTTTGGTCCGAGAGTTTTTGCGGATTTACTTTACGGGTTTTAAAGTGGGACCCAACCGCGCGGATAGTTTCTACCAGCCTGTTATTTAGATCGTCCACAGAGACGCTGCTGTCGAGGCAAGCGAAGCGATTTTGGAGCTCCAGTTGAAAGCTTTCGGGGTTTTGGATTTGAGCATGGCAAGGGCGGAGCGTAGACTTCATTAGACGTGATCTTTCACGTTTGACATTAACATTCAAGATGCCTCGTACCATTCGGTGATCGCTTCCGGTTTTCACCCTATGGATCACAGATACATCTTTGAATATTTGTCTCTTCGTGGTCATAATGAAGTCTATCTCATTTTTCGTCCTTCCATCCGGGCTCAGCCAGGTCCACTTCCTGTGATTCGGTTTCTGGAAGAAAGAATTCATCATAAAGAGTCCTTCCTTCTCCAGAAAATCAGCAAGTTTCTGGCCCCTCGGATTACGTTGCCCAAACCCAAATTGCCCCACTCTCAACTCATCATCGCCTCTCTTCCCCAACTTTGCGTTGAAATCTCCCATCACAACATTGAAGTGTGTTTTCGAGGTATGTATGGCTCTACTTACGTCCTCATACATAATCTCCACTTCTTCATCGGAGTGAGCCGAGGTCGGTGCGTAAACCTGTATGACCTTCAGCGAATATCTTTGAGATATTCTGAGTATAAGGCACGCTACCCTGCTCGACACACTCTCAATGCTTACGATGTTGTTGACGAGAGATTTGTGGACGATAAACCCGACTCCACCTTGGGACTGTTGGTCGCCCTCCCGGTAGAAGAACAAATTACCAATAAAATAAATAATAAATTATCAGACGTCAACGTTATCGTGTCCTCCCCCTCTCTTCGGACTTCTGATAACCCTATGACATCCCATCGTAATTTGTTCAATTCTTCTTCCAGCTCAACAATCTTTTCGTCCGTCCTCAATGTGCGTGCATTGTATGTTACCAGGGCCAGGGGTCGTGTGGAGTGGTAGCCGGATCTCATCCGGTGATTCTTAGCACCCCTTGCCCCGCCGTTACCATGGCCGCTACCGTAGCCAGGAATAGCGGGGCTGCCGGGTACTAGGGGCCTGGTTGGTGGTGTGCTATCCATGAGGGGATAATGCCAGTACTCGCCACGCTTGGCAGGCGGGTTGGCGAGCGCAGTTGGTGTTAAGTAGTGGATCGCGGAACGCTGCTGCCCATTCCGGTATGATGTATCCCTTAGTCGCCTTTTACGACACCCACGGGAGGAGATGGCGAGGTGCTATTCTTGAACCGGCACCCCGCGGCTAAATAAAATAATGTCAATATTACATAATATGTAACTTATATCTAACTACATAATATATCATAATATGCCAAAGAACTGTCCTGTGGTTCTTACGCGACAACCCTCCATGGATTTTCATCTTCCATAATATATTCTTTAATGCTATAATAGGCTCTCTGAACTAATATATTTTTAACGTAAGTTTTAAATTTAGCACTACCAAACTCTTTAATACAATGTGGAATTCTGTTGTAAAAGCGTATACCTAGACCCATAAATGAATTTTTAACTTTGGCTAACCGGTAAAATGGCATTTCAATTTTATTTCTGTTCCTTGTGCCATAACAGTGTCTATCTCCTACTCTTGTGTGTAAGTCGGCGTTTTTGTGTACATGCAAAATATTATTAAATATATACTGTGATGCTTAGATCATTAAGTAATGGATAACACTCGCAGGCGTTTCCCCTTTTGCCGAGGTATAAGATTATTCGAATCGAAAAATCTTATGCTTTCATAAAAACTACTTGCGTAATCGATTACAAACACTCTGCGTATTCGTAAAACATCGAAAGGACGTCTGCGAGTGCTCCGCTAAAAATGCCGTTTTGCACTGTCAAGACTTGCAGAAGCAATTTAAACATGTCGAATATTAAAAAAGATGGAATAACCTTTCATTTGTGTATATTTTTTTATTTTTTTAACGTACATTTATAATTAAATGCAATTTCTAATAATCGTCGATGTATCGTTTAGCGATATGATCAAGACAAATAATCGAGTCATGTTTACTCGATCATTGATGCGGCCCCACGAGACTATCATGGAAAGAAAATATACAAATTTAATCTTTATGGACTACGAGATAAAGTTGAATTTAAAACGCGATAATGAACCGCATTCCTTACGAGACTATCTTTTAAAGAAATACAAATTTAATCTTTATAATATTCTATGTTATAAAGTTGAATTTAGAACGCGATATTGAACCGCACTCCCCACGAGACAACTTGGAATGAAATACAAATTTAATCTTTATGAACTTAGGGATAGAGTTGAATTTAAAAACTCGTCGCTTAAAAGGTCGTAAATTTTTACGACTTTCGTGACACAAATTATTTTTGTGAATGTGTGATTGTGTTTCAATTGTGTGAGTTACCCTCCCCACACCAAAATCAGCAGAAAGTTTAGTTAGAACATTTGCCAGCGTACTCCATCCATTACTTAATGATCTAAGCTGTGATGGTACAGTAAGGATACCAGTATTCTTAAAGATATTTCTTAGTGAGTCCCGAGCACGTAAATTATATATAGAGCGAATGGCTCTTTTCTGTAAGATAAATATAGTTTCTATATCTGCTGCCCTGCCCCATAGTAGAATTCCATAGGACATAATACTATGAAAGTAGCTGAAATAAACCAATCTAGCTGTATCTTCATCGGTGAGATGCCTTACCTTTCGGACTGCATATGCTGCTGAACTGAGCTTACCTGCAGCGGTGTTGACATGGGCTCCCCACTGTAGTTTCTCGTCCAATGTTAACCCAAGAAATACAGTCGATTCTGTAGGGTGTAATACCTCCCCGTTCAAGGTAATATTTCTGCTCAACTTTTTAACGTTAGGTAGTAAAAATTCAACACAAGTTGTTTTTTTGGCATTTAATAATAAATTATTAGCAGTAAACCAGTCGGATATGTGTAAAAGAGTACTGTTCACTTCGTCAACATTTGGGTCATGCCTATCCACATTGAATATTAATGAGGTATCATCTGCAAACAGAACTATTTCACACTTATCCTGTAAATAATAAGGTAGATCATTGATATATACCAAGAACAAGAAGGGTCCTAAAATAGATCCCTGTGGAACACCAATGTTAATTGACGCACCGCTAGAACGTTCTCCATTAACAACTACAGTTTGTATCCTATCATGCAGGTATGAGGCTATGAGGTTCTGAGCTTGTCCTTTAATCCCATAGTGATTAAGTTTACGCAATAAAGTACAATGTTCAACGCAGTCAAATGCCTTGGAGAGGTCACAAAATATCCCCAAAGCATTTTTTGAGTTTTCGCATGCCTTATATATATGTGTTAGTAGTGCAACTCCAGCATCTGTGGTTGAGCGCCCCTTTGTGAAACCAAACTGTTTGGTGTGCAGCAAATTATTAGAAGCAAAGTGACTAGTCAATTGGTTTAATATTAACTTTTCGAATACCTTACTTAATGTTGGTAAAATCGAGATAGGTCTATAGTTGTTACAGTCTTCTTGATCGTCTTTCTTAAATAGAGGTATAACTTTACTAAGCTTTAGTAAATTAGGAAATGTACCATAGTCACAACACTTATTAAATATGAAAGCTAAATTGTTTGCAATATTTTCTATTATATTATTAACTAAATTTACGGACATTCCCCAAAGATCACAAGTATTTTTTAAATTAAGTGTCTTAAATGCTGTAACAATATCATTAGCAGTTACGTGACGCAATTCAAATAATGTACTGCACCCCGCAACATGGTCCCTCAAAAAGGTCTCTGCAAGTACTGAAGACGAATTTAAATTATTAGTAATGCTAGCAGGGACACTACTAAAGAAATCTTCAAAAGCAAGCGCAACATCAGCATTTTTGTCAATAACCATGCCATTATTTACAAGTTTTATGGTATTACTTGATTTGCTTTTACCCATTTCACCATTAATAATAGACCAAACTGTTTTAACTTTATTATCCGAGTCGCGTATTTTATCTCTGATATACAAACGCTTCGCAGTAAAACAAACAATTTTAAAAGTTTTTGAGTAATTTCTAACATAACTAAGAAAAGATGGGTCTTTATTATATTGCTTCATACCATATAACTCATAAAGAACGATCCTACACCTATGTATGCTAGGTGTCGCCCATTTACTAAATGGTAAACCCTTGGTAATATTTAAAGATTTAACTTTAAATATTTTTTCAAATTCATTATGGACTAAATTAAAAAGATTTTTAAACATTTCACAAGGATTATTATGACAGGATTGATCATTCAGTACGGGCAGGTTTTTATTAATATTATCTCTAAATTTATTAATGCCTTTTTTAGTTATAGGCCTAACATTAATTCGTTTAAATTCAGGTAAGCAATCCCATTCAAAAACTACTTTCTGGCCACAGTGATCCGAAGTGAGTGTATTGAGAATATTTTTCTCTAAACAGATGCAGTCGCAGTATATATTATCAATACAGGTTGCAGAAGTAGGTGTAATTCGTGTGGATTCATTAAAAAGTTTATACAGATTAAATGACTGAAACAAATTAACAATTCGTGTTGCCGTTTGTGTTTGTAAAAGTATATCAATATTAAAATCACCACATACTATAACTTTTTTTTTACTCCTACTTAAACGCTTTAATATTTCTTCCATGACTGTCTCAAACATATTATAGTCACTGGAAGGGGGTCTATAAACGCAAACAATAATGTAACGCTCCAGTTCAACACAGGACAGTTCAATGGTCCGTTCTACAGAAAGACTAACAATGTCAGTTCGTTCTTTGCATTTTACACTATTGTGTACAGTCGGCCAAGAAAGTGGTGTACCACCCTAAGTTTGAATATCGCTTGCAGATTCATAGGTGATAAAGATTAGTTTCGCTTGCAGATCGATCTGACAACTTCTATTGCTGTCTTTATCTGATTATTGATAACGACTATTACTGTTTGTAACGTGACAGCTGTTCTTAGTTTGAACTTGATGGAACCAATGACGTCGTAAAATCAACGGCGGGGGGCTGTAGATTTTGATGACTAAATTGTATCTACAAATTCAGAATTGTAATCAACAAGTTACATAAAATTGTAAAGGCACAAGGCGAATCCACAAACCTACAATTTCTGTAAACTTGTAATTACAATATCAATAAAAAACAAGCTAAAAATAGATTTATCCTTTTATTAAATTTCTACAATCAATTTTAAAATACGTCTTATAACAAACAAAAACATAGCATATATAGTACTATTTAGAAGATATTGAAAATTTTTAAAAATTAGAAACGGGTGTACCGCCGTTGGCCTCTATAACCTCTAAAAGACGAGACCTCATTGAACCAACAAGCCGTGAGCAAATATCGGTTCCCCGCATTTCCTCCCAAATATAATTACAGTGACTAATAAGAGCTTGTTTGGTTCTTTCATTTTGATGCGACCATCGTTGGACCATAAGGCCCCAAAGATTTTCTATCGGGTTGAGGTCCGGCGATCTTGAGGGCCACTGAATTACCCTTACGTCAGTGTGTGAACGAAACCAGGCTCTTACGATCCTCGCATTATGAATTGAACAATTATCTTGAACAAAATCAAATTGTGGCACTTCGTTCTCCGGGTAAACATTACGGACTGTCGGTAGCATTGCATTCTGAAGCACGTCGATATAATTTACAGCCGTCGCTCGAGGAGGTAGAGAACACAATTCTCCTACACCATCCGCACTCATCCAGCCCCAAATATTTACGGAAATTCGACCTGATTCTCTATTTGGGATTACATGATCATCTTTATACCGTGTTGAATTATATCGCCAAAGGTGAAGACGTCCATGCTGACTGGATTTAAACGTTTTTTCATCACAAAACACTGTATTAGACCAATCAAACTCTAAGTGCTCTCTGGCGAAGTTCAGACGAGCAAGTCTGTGAGCATCCGTCAAATATATTTTCTTGGCGTAATGCCTGTGGTGCAACCCCATGTAATGTAGATGATTTCTTATTGTTTGGGCACTCACATCGAACATCTCCACAAAATGTTTTGTGGGCTTAAAACCATTGATTTCATATTCCCGTCTCATGAATTCTCTATCGTTATTGGAGAGTGCAGGCCGGCGACCACTTCTTCTGTGATCCAACAAACTTCCCTCCTCTCCTTCACGACGAATCCAAAAGCGGACAGAATGCCTCGATATATTCAAATTCCGGGATATCGCACTGATACTGCTTCCCTCATTAAATTGGGCAATTATTTGTGCTCTTTCGGCAATGGTCAAGTTGGCAGGCATTGAGATGATTTTATATGCAGTTGATTGAAAAATAACACGGAAAATATATCGATTTTTTGCATATATTTGACAAAATGTCAATTGTCAGTTTTCTTTTTCAAATGGAATTCGGTTGTCTATTTAAATAGTTTTTATTACTTTTGTTTGGAAACATTTCAATTGCTTTGTAGAAACTAATGTCATGTACTTATATGTAACATATGACGTATGAATACTAAATACATAGGTTTACGCCATGATAATGTTGTCTCTTTCAGTAATATCTTTTTATAACGAACCTTGTTGTAATTTTCGATGACCGGGAAACTAAATCAAAACTGGTACACCACTTTCTTGGCTGACCGTACAAAAATAAGAGAACCTCCATGAATAGCATATGTCCTGAAGTATATACTTTTTAATTTATAATTATCAATATTTATTAACAACTGACATTGTTTAAGCCAATGTTCTGTTACACAAAAAACCTTAATACTATTATGATTTAAAAACAATTCTATTTCTAATAATTTGCTAGCCAAGCCTGAATGTTTGAAAGAATGTTTTGATGTACAATAGAAAAAGTCTGCTTAGCTGTTGTCTTATATACTAGTTTAAATCTAGCTTAGGGCTAGATTTTCTGTCAACACTAGGTTGGTGTATATAATTACTACTACATAAAATTATAGTTGATCCAGGGTCTGATACCGAACATGTACCAGACTGGTTAATATTATATGCTATTAACATAGCAAGTTCTCGCTTATATCTAGATGGCAGATACACTGTATTCTTTGTCAAAGTAAAAGATTTAATACACAAATTAATGTCAAAGTAAATAAATGCATCACGATGATGATTTGTTACATTATACAATTTTAAATTCATATTATGAATTAATCTATTTTGTTCTTGTGTCAAACCAGGTAGGTATGGCAATGTACACAACATAAATTTACATTTAGTCTTACTACTAATTTCCAACATTTTTTGAAATCCTACATCAATATCCTTATTTTTTTTATTTAAACTATCTCCATATAGTATAATTACAATATTATTCTTATTAAAGCTGAAATGATCAAGTGATTTGATGATATAATTAAATGAACTGTTAGGAGTGCAAATATTAGTGACTTTAAGCCCTAAGTTGTTGAGCATAGCGCCAAAACCCTGACCAATATTATCTGACAACACAATAATTTCCTGCTCGGAAAGGTGTTTAGTTTTACTAGTTGAAATTGTTGTCACGGGTTTAACATTATGTATGTCTGTGCAGTCAAGCTTATGGGGCGACGTTTGCTCATTGTCACTTTTTGAACACTGACATACATATTTATTGGTCAGCGACTCAAAGCGATCCATATTTTCATTACTCAACTTAATTAAGTCATCTGCCTGTTGTATATGCTAACTGCTATGCTAACTGCAAACTATATTTTGTTCACAATAAAAGTTATTCTGTTATTGTAATGAACTGCGGAACTTTTGTCTTTTATTATTTTTATTTTATTTATTAATATTTGGGAAACAAACAATACCATAATTATTCTTGAGTGTACTTACTTATACAGAAAGTAAGAGGCAAAATACATAATTATATGAGCTAAATTTCTCTTTCTGTATGAATTAAATAAATAATTTCTACGAGGACAAACAAATATAACGGTTACGGTAAGACAATGGCTTGGCATTAATTTCTAGTTATGTATGTTTAATATAGGATTGTAGAGTGTACAAGTTTAAGATTTCATGCAAAATGTAAATATCTTTTATACTTTTCAAAAGAGTAACTATGTCTACGACTTCAATTGCATGAAAGTCGAAAAAAATCATATCGTATTAAAATAAGCATATATAACCTCCTCTATCCCTCTAAAGTCCACTTGAAATCGATTTAACACAGATAATAATTAATCATCCAGCAACAAAAAAAAAAACAAGTTAAAATTTGTCATAAAAACATAAAGTTCTAAAGACAGTATCAACTTCAATTTTATTCCCACAAATATACTTATAGATACACATCGATAACCATAAATACACAGGTTCTCATAGATACTCATAAATACTCATAGATACTTACAGTGGCCCTCGAAGTGCCGCTATCCAGGCTGCTCTGTGAGGAGATGGAGGGCGTGCGTGCGAGTCTTGCGTGCGGGAGCGACGTTGCGGTGCGCGTCTCGCTCAGCGGCTGGATCCGACAGTGCTCCTTGGGTATCAGCATTTCCTGTAATAGTGGAACAGGTTATTTGGGAAGTTCACTATCAGAAGAAGAATTAGGAGGTGAATTTTGGGTTTCGAAAAGCGCGGTGCACATATTTAATTGTGCGTCTTGGAAGTGAACATGTGAAAAGTTATGTATTTATCGTAGCGCAGGGGTAAATTAAATTTGCATAATTATAATCCCTTTAAAATAAAAGTTTTCTTTCTTACAGAAACTGTTGATCGCATCAGTATAATATTTATTTATTGTACAGAGATAGACAATAGTCTGGATAAGCACATAGGCCACTTTCTTACCAGGTACCTCGCGAGTGAAACCCCTAGCTTCAGATAGTATTATAAATGCTTACAAATCTTAAGATCCCCCTGAAGAATAAACAGTGTCAACAGCTATGTAAATCTAGTTCTAGAAGTATAGATCCGAAGAAAGTGTGAAGTCAAGCGCTTGAATCACAATCGTTGCACTTTTTGTTACGCTTCAATGAGTTTATCGTCTCAACTTGTCCAACAAAGTGGAAAGAACTTAGTTGTCTTCCACCTGATTAGACGCTTCCGTAACAAAAACGTATCGTTTGCTACCCGATGTCTAAACCGTTTTGTACGTGTAAAAACATGCTTACAAGATAAACTTACGCCAAGCGGCTTATAAATTGTTTTAGAGGTTAAATTATGCGTTAAGAAAAGAAACCTATTCCCCTTTTCGGTCTATAAATTAGCCCCATTACCATTTATAGATCTTTGTCGTCAGCATGTCTACTCATTAGAAAAAGGTTCAGTTGAGCCAAGACTTTTATTTCAAACATAAAACCTAACCAATTAGAAGAAGTGGGCCAAAGCCATTTCCTTTTGATGAGAATGTAAAATAGTGAAAACACGATGTTGAAGGAAATAAAAGTATCCAACTTCCTTTAAGAACGGAAAGTAATAAAAGCGATAAGAGAACCTCCTCATTTGTGCTTTTCAGACAAATACAACTTTTGTGTTTACTCTCACACTCAAGGCTTCCTCAACGTTAAGATTGTAACAAAGTGTGCGGTTTCCTACCGTCTCCGTATCGTAGCTTCTATATTTAGGTCTGAATTACTGAAATGTTCTTGCACAACTTACATGATTTATAGACCTAGAATGCACATATAACAATGCCATTTGAAAACAATTTTACCTTGAACTAAGGCGTTTGATATGGAATGTTTTCACGGGGAGTATTAGTGAAATAAAATTGTTGACACGCATAGTTTACATAAATATTCGCATCAGTATAGGTACATAGATTATAATTATGGATATAGAAATAGATTTTTATAACAATATACTAGTATTGAAAGCGGTTTTGAGGTGTTACTTAGGTAGTACTACGACTAAAAAGCCTATGCGAGCAGAAATTACATAAAATAAAATAAATGTCTTAATAACGTTATTATGTTTCGATAAAATCAAACACGAATGTATTTATTTCGACGTCTCTATTATCATAATGACTGTGTTTTGATTATTATCTTGCTATTACTATTGCTTGTAGAATATAAAGATATGAATTATGAATGATTTACGATTTTTTTTTAAAAGTCGGAAGATATTATACATATTTATATAATGTTTATTTGATGTGTGAAGTATGATTGATTGATTCTGATTAAGTACCCAATTTTAACCAGGAATTTTTGAAGTGAAAACTTCTTTAGCGGCGTTGGGTATAAAATCTTAAACTCGCGTCAGGACACGTGGCCTGATCGAAAAAGCGTAAGACGGACTTTTTTTTTTTTTTTAGCCCTTATATTCCATGCGTAAGACGGATACCATTCCAAAATATCAAACATGCTGAACATTAATAATCAAGTTTTCACTTCTGCCGGCACTCCCGGAGTGCAACCCGTCTTTTTTTTTTCGTTTGTCTCTCCTACTATAGTATTTTATATTTTTTTATTTGTCCCTACTTGTCTCCGTGGTGAACAATAAAGATTTTTTGATTGATTGATTGATTATGGTAGCCCGAAACAACTGTAATTTTATGTAATATAAGTTCATGCAACGACTATACATCACTTTAATTCCATAACTTTACAAGCGCAGCCGCGGGCGAAAATCTAGTAACATTGCACGCCCACCTGCTATCAGAACTGCAATATTCAACAAACCGTAGCTGGATCAACCTAAGCCCTCGTCATAAGTGCGCTCTACGTATTATGTGATGCAATTCACTTATATGAATATTACAGGCAGCTCACGTATACAGGAGATATCCTGCATCCTGTGTATGAGGAGTTCATATTGTGATCGTATCGTTTTTATATACTCGATACATGTATACTTTATATACTTAGTTGTTTCTATTCACTTTGATAGTAAAAATTGGGTTTATGCATTATGCATCATCAATACATCATGTACTGAATGCATCATGCATTGAAACCTCTATATTAGTTCATTTTTACATTTTACTTGTGTGCTTTTGATATTAAGCTATCAACTACCCACGCTGGTTTAAAATTTAAATATCTGACTTTATTTCCTGCAAGTAGGTAAGTAAGGCGGAAATTAAGACAGGATAAAATGTCGGCAGCTATTTGCTTTTGCAAAACTTATCCAACTATTTCATAAATGTATTTTGAAAAAAATATTTCATGTTCAATGCATTACGTATTGGAAATGAATCCAATACACTTTAATATTTTTCATTAAATAAAACGACGACTAACGGCGTGCGGTTTTCATTAGAAATTAAATTAAATTCCCCCTGGCTTACTGCTCCTAAGCTTACACTATTAGATCTTGTAATCCTATAAGCTTTTATAAACATAGTATGGAAATCATTTCAATGTAGGATATTCTACTTTTATTTTTACATTTGTTTATATGGTAAGAGATAACCCAATGGCACGTTGTAAATTGTAATACCAATAAATTACAATACTATATTTGTGAAAGAATTAAGCTTGCTCACAACAAAACGTCGTATTTACCTAACGCCGATGCTTTCGCGAATTCAGCTAGTGTAATACAAAATTAAATGATTCGAGACACATCAAAATAGGATCCGATAAACTTCGCCGTTGCAAGACAGCGCGCATAAAATATGTTAGTAGAATCAATACTTCTAACTACAGCGTAACTAGCTCTCGAAGCCAGCTGACATTGGTCGAGTCTACTGTAAACCGGCAATAATGGATATCCGATGGCTCTCATTGATCTCATTGGAAACAAGGCAATTCAATTTGCATTGTTCACGTTATGTACACTTGTTTGCGAACTGAAAAACACCAGTATTGAAAATAAAGGAAAACATTCCGCTGCGTCGTATCGAGGCAAATTGAAATACCGATACATCTCATCCGCTGACATTTACATTTACCGTACATTTTATACTTTATCTAATGTTCGTGAAAATATATAAAAGAGAGGAAATAGATGTGAAATAATTCTCGACGTAGAAGCAATATCTACTAATAATATCTACTGATCACAATCAATATGTAGAATGTAGGTATATATGATATCGTTGATGAATATCGTGCTGTATTTACTAAGTTGGGAAAATGTTCTTTTAAATTCATCGTTGTATCCATACATCCAAAAAACAAATTCTACATAGGATCTTATACATACACTAGGGCTTCCATGGGACTTGTCGTCACCAAAGCTATCCGTGGAATTATGACTCTGCCCGCTACTAGCGCTGGAGGTCCGCTCTCTCGCCGCTCTGGCCCACGACTCGAGCCGCTTTTGCGCCGCCCACACGCTCGGAGGACCCAAACCACTCATATTTACGTTTTAATATACAACTTAAAAACACATTTTATTGCTATCACTTCACTATATGTCACTAAACACTAGATTCTCAGAAAATACTTGGTTATTCTTTGTTTAGGTCGGTTTTCGTTGTCGATTGGTTATTGATCTGTTATACTGTGGAATAATTTATGTATTATGGAGCTGGATAGAAGCTTATTGATAGCCACTTTTGTAGTTGTTTACAATAAGAGCAAATAAATGTTTAGATGTTACATGGAGATAGGTAAGATGGATGAGGTCTTATGCGAATGCTCTTGGGTAGTAATAATCTCACATATATACCTACATTTTATAAGAATTTTGCCGTTTAATATTTATCATTATCATATACTGGTTTCAAAATCAGTTTTGTCGATATTACATTGATCCATTCCAAAAAGCCTACCGAATATAAAAGAATCACATCTTTCTTTATAAGTCACATAATATTTTATATTAAAACAGTGTAGCGTCAGAATTACAATACCCCACGCGTTATCGATAAGATTGAAGACTGGAGAAAAGTGAATTGGGATATTATTATATTTAGCTTGAAATTGCTTTTGGAGATAAAACCGTACTGGAGCGAGTCACTGGCCTCATGAAGAGAGAGTACAAAAGTTGGAAACTTCTTTACATATTACTGAAGTTCGTTGATTAGATATTTTGAGCCCCGGTCCACGCTTGCCAATTTAGAGGCTTCATCCAAAATTAGCGAGACGAGTATTTTAAAGTAATCATATTTGGCAATTTTTTATAATAAATTTAATTTATTTGCAAAGTTTTATTAAATACGATTATAGAATAATGAAAGGTCCAGTGGTGCTCAAAATTTAGTACATTGAGGAAGAAAGAGCAATATAAAAACAAAAGCGAGAAGTTTATTTTTGACGAGGGTGCCATTTAAAACCCGAAGCGGGCTAAAGAACTACAAACTTAGTTCTGGATGTAAAGGGAAATTCTGTAATTAAATTCTCATTTATCATTTCTGTAAGAATCTTGATCTAAATCTTTTGTTTCAGTTTGTAAACAGAATAACAATGTACCTAATGCATTGTTGAATAAATCGAATGATATTCAAATTAAATTATTCATTATGATGCTAATTAGTTTGCTTATGCTAATTTTTTAGTTCCAAATTATTCCAAAAATGTTTTGATCGCGGTATTATGTGTGTATGTTTTGATATTATATGTACGTTATTTTAATATGGACTTGGTTTAAAACACACAACTATTACGTGTATATTTTGTATTAAGTATTTTAGGTATTATAATATTAAATGTCGTACTGAAATATTGACGAGTTAATAAAAATTCTTTTGCATTACTTTATAGCAATAACCCATATCGCTTTAGCCTTCGAAGCAAAGTGAACTCTCGTGTAGGTCTCTAGATGGATATGGAGAAAATGCACTCAATTACATTCAATTTTACTCAAAACATCTCTGCAATGTATGAAAAACTTTTCATTATAAATTCGTAAAAAAATCAGTTTAATTTGTAAAAATAATATAGCTAATCGATTGTTTTTCGGTCTTTTTCTACTTATCTTGTCTTCGTTAGCAGTTTTCATTCCATTAATCTTTACTGTTTTCAGGTGAATTTCTGAATTTAAAGATTTAGGAGGGTTTCAAGAGGAAAATAAACAAGAACTGGTAATTCAGCCGATCTGAACAAGGGCCTGTGAAAATAAAACAATGTTGACTCGACTCCAGTAATATCGCCACTGAACAAAAGGTCAACGTTTTCGTTCATATTGATTTAAATATGAATGAGATATGAATTTTTACGAGCAATATAAGCTGTCTGATGAAACTCTGGTATTGTACAAACATTGGATTACTTAATTAAAGGTGATATCAAAAATGAAACCTTTTATAATCGGGAGATATCGTATTCGTCATTCGAATTGTTGTTATTGAAATATCAGCGCCGAAATATGATTGATATTTTTAATTAGGTAGTAACCTAATATATTGATTTAATATTTTGTTGTACAAACGTTTTAGTTGGGATAATGTTTGTTTAATTTGTAAATTAAAGGTTTACGAATTTGAATGTTTCTTAAAATCAAAAGATTAGCGCCCAGCGGGTTGAATAAATTAATATAAATCATCAATTCTTATGGCCCAATTTTCATATATTAATTGAACATATACACTTTAAATCTTTAGAACATATTATGGAGTTGTGAAGTACATATCTACTCTTTGAATATCAGGAATTTGATAAAATTCTTGTGCAGATAATATGTATAGTATGATACTATCCGATTATAATTGATTGATGAATATTTAATGAAAATTTCGAAAAGAACACTATAATAAGCTCTACATTTAAATTTTGAAAGACAATTGCCCAAATACGATACCAAAAAACAGAGTTAAATAGTGGCATATCAAAAGGAATCCTCTATAAACCTTTCAGTTTATAATAAAAAATATGAGATAACGTAAACACAAGCCTACGCAAGCAGACATCGTAACTCGTAGTACGGCCAGCGCCCACGCAGTGTCTGCGGTGAAGATCCTGTCTACACTTTGAACTTTCCGGTTCACTGCATTGGGTTGTAACTAATTGCTAAGATTATATGAGTGCGTTTTATATTCATTCATTTTCTTTAATTGGAAGGAGAGTAACAAAAATATTATAATTATTGTGCCGAAACTTTTTCAATGGACGTGACGTTTTGTTTCACGAGACTTTGCTAACTTGAAATATAACTACTTAGATAACATGTATTCTCTCAATACTAACTTCTATCAAAACATAAATGCAACAAAAGTTTTATGTTTTCAAGGATCAAGGCATACATACGTGAATTATAATAACGCAATTTTGTTTATGTAAGAGCACTCAAAATTAAACGAGGCGTAATATCACTAACATGCGCGAATCATTCGAAGAAATTTACCCCAATAAAGGCCACTTACAGGGTACCTTTCAAATATCAATTACGTCGATTGCAATCTTAAAACCCTATAGGACATTTGCAAGGACAACAGAACACTGAGCCTCTGATAATTGGAAGCAAATTAACTCTTTTATCTCGTCGAAATTTTTTGTCGTAAAGCTCGGGGTTGGACCTAAAATAGGGCGTATATCAGATAAGGCGAAAGCAGATTATGGGCTAACTGTTGCGCGCAGATACTCCTCGGGAGGAAGATCATCTCACTAGATTACGGATTTATTTAAATGAGCACTTCGCAACTGACTCGAGGACCTCTGATTCTATTTGCCAACAGAAAATTAAGCCAATTCCAGCCTCAGCGTAATTTGCAAGTAATAAAAGTCCGTTCTGGCTAAAATTACTAATTTCGACAGCAAAATGCAATGATAGAATTAGGATATATTAGTTTAATAACTTCTAAGTTGAATGTTAAAAATTTTAGAATTAATTGCATTCGGTCATGAACCCTAAATGGCTACGATCGTGATATTTGACAGCACACAAAAGCATGTTCACTGTATTTTTACTTATTTCATTTAAAATTCGTAAATATTGTACCTATACAGTAAAATATCATTGAGCACGGTAAGGGAAGAAATAAACACTATTTATTTGATGTCCCGGAGGTGCGTAGCCGCGCGGTTGGCACCGCGGCTCGCGCAAACTGCCGCCCGGGGCCGCTGAGTTGCCACCCTTCGACCTTACCCGTATCTACCAATTCAGTTTCGAATGTGGCCACCCTGTTCCAGGTCGCTGGCAATGCTGGGATTTAATAATGTGCATTCTCACTTCCTTGATGCAAGGACTATGAATAAGTTTGAGTGCCTGTTGACAATATGCTTTGCATAGGCTTTGAATACCTATAGGCTGCCCGGGCGTGCGGGCTTTTGAGAAATATGTTTCAGTAAGAAGCTAAATATAAGATTAGAATTGAAAAAAATATAAGCTTTTTTTCCAGTTTGTGATTATTGTGAAAACCACGAGATCTGAGTATTTTATATCATTCTATTAAAAATTTACTAAATCCCCAGAATTTTGTAACAGATAAAATACACCTTAAAAGTTAGTAATACTACAAATCTCACGAACCCCCCAAATATAACACATAAATTTATAGATTTTTTATATAACTATTTACGTTTAAAATCTCCCACATATTAGGCGGGTTTCTCAAACATGGCAGCTGTGGGGCGGGGGCGCTTGGCCGCGTCATCTCTTACCAAGCAACAGGTATGGAAGGTCATGTCGCTCGTCTTGGGAATACGAACACCTTTCATATTTGCAGGCCTTTATAAATGGTAAGGAGAATGCAAGTACGAGTGGTATATGCTTTGTGGAAGTAACTAACGAAACTGCAACATAAAAATCGAAATGTATTGGGGCTATATTAATAATCGTTATTAGGTTCTACGCAGTTAATATAATATCTACTTATTTTTTCCGATTCACTATGGGTGACAGCCACGAGGTTTGTGGTACTAGATAATATAACTTTTGTTAGAGAAAATATAGCTTTTGAACAAGCGGAATGCACTTCGCTCTTTCAAAGGATTACATGAAATATTCATTGAGAATCACGTGCAGTTTTAATAGCTTCGATAATTCCATTTGTCGCTACATATTAAATGCCTGCGCAGTCCTGTACAGTTCTGGCTTAAAAAATTAATTAAAGCATCGTTCGTTAGCGCCTTAAAACCCTGCAAGATTAATGCACAAATGCATTTTTCATCGCGTTTGCTCTAGGTACTTAGCAAAATCTTCTTGAAAGTATTCATTTTGTCATAATAAATTCACTTTCAAGGAAGCGTTAGACGGATTTATGGTTTTCCGTCAGCATAATGAAATATTATATTTGGGAACTTTTAAAGAAAACTTCTACAAAGATGTCCGACGTTTATGAGGATATCAAATTATTTTATCTCGGCTTAAATGATAACTTATTATGTAAATTTATTATAAAATTAAATTATACTCGCAATTTTGTAATTTACTGTTTTAAGGATAAAAAAGATCCGTTTTTGTTTTCCTTATTGCTATTATTTTCAAAATGACTTCAAGTTCATGCGCATTGTGTTGCGTAAATATATTTTTGGACCTAGAATTAATGTTGAATTTCAGAAAATTGAAACACAGAATACATTTATTTTATTCTTGTTAGTGCTAAATACAGCGTCGTGTACAAGTATATCTATATTAATATGTTATATAAAAAATAAATTATTTTGGAGCAAATACGATAGCGTTCGCCTAGTTAGTATACATATGGTATACATACTTTATAAATTTAACATCATTACACTAATTTTGAACAAATATAAACTTTCTATATTATGTTGGTGTGTCTGGACCAACTTTACATATTGGGTTATCTTTTATTTAAACTAAGGAACCAAGTTTAATGAAACTTGAGCAGTTCCGTGTTGAAGTTGAATGCAAGACAATAAAATGCAATTTCATATACTTGGCCAAGGCCTTACTTAGTTGTTTCAACTACCAACTGAACCTTTTCGACGAAATGGTAAATATGTACTATTGAAATTTATTTTTATTACTTAGTACGTATTGAAATTAAAAAAAAAATACTTATATATTAAAATCGGTTTTTAAGAGCCAACAAAACGAATGAGAGAATTCAAAATTAGGTTTTCCTATTATCTATTGCTGTCGCGCTATGCCTCTGGCCTCCCCCGTAGAGCGCGACAGGGACAATTGCAGCTCGGGCCGAAAATACCTAGAAAAATTACGCAAATTCGACGTTCCGTAGTCCCCTGTTTCCTCCTCCAATACTGGACCGATTTAATTACTTTTTTCATAATTTAGTAGAGAAAAGTGTAGGCTATGTTTCTACGTTTTGCTTTTTTTTATATAATGTTTAAAAATTAGTTTTATGGAAGACGGAACATAACGGAAAATCTGTCCTATTTGTTACGTTTTGAAAGATTCATATATTTTTTAATAACTAGCTTCCGCCCACGACTTTGTACGTGCATCCCCGTTTTTCTTCGTTCCCGCAAGAATTTAGGGAAATCCTTTCTTAGCGGATGCCTACGTCCTAACATCTACCTGCATGCCAAATTTCAGCCCGATACGTCCAGTGGTCTGGGCTGTGCGTTGATAGATCACTATATCAGTCACCTTTGAGTTTTATATATATAGATTAAGATATGACAAAAAGGAAAACGTAGGAACATGGCTAAAGTTACCATAGATTAATAGTAAAAAATATATTGTTCTAGTGGCACAATCCAGGGAGGAAACAGGGGACTACGTTTGTATGGAAAAACGGCTCTTTTGTTTGCTCTTAAAATGACTTTTCCTTGCATCGCATTGCAAACATTCTAAATCTTTATGGTGTCGGTTAAATCGTTTACTTACAAATAATATAATTTTTACAGTATTTAACTAACGAAAAATAAAAAATTGTTAATCTTTTTATTATTTTCAGTACACACCCTGGAAAGTATTGCATCAAAATGTTTATATTTTCAATGAATACGTTCCATAGACCGCTCGAA
Organism: Colias behrii; assembly: GCA_029959065.1. Classification (NCBI taxonomy): domain Eukaryota; kingdom Metazoa; phylum Arthropoda; class Insecta; order Lepidoptera; family Pieridae; genus Colias; species Colias behrii. The sequence goes on along the minus strand of JARWMC010000005.1, from coordinate 4,130,039 downwards.
GATACGTAGACATATGTAGGGAACGTGCCTTTGTTTGCGCTAGCGTCCCCTGTGTGCACAACATTACTACTCGAGCGTTCCGTTTCTCTAATATTGACTCCTCAACTAATATACGCGTTAAAATGCATAGGAAAACTTTTAGTTTAGGAAACTTTCTTAAGGATTTTAAGAACGAAAAAAATTATAGAGAAGATAATATTATTGTACATTCATTATTCGGTGTAAGTACTTAATTAAAGTTTCTGAGTTACTGAAGACGCATGGAATAAGAGCAGTAAGGTATAGGAACATACATATACCTATTCTATTTTAAACAAATCCTACTAAAATTATAAACCCGAAAAATTTGCTTAATGGTTGAATGCGCTTCAGGAATTATTGAACCGATTTTGAAAACCGTTTCAATAATAAAAAAGCTTTATTGTATATAACTGACTCTATTTTTTTTGTTTTTTGTCAAGTTAACCCTGAGAGCAGAGCTTGAACAGCTAGTAATAAATTATTGAAAAATATAACATGTATGTAGAAAGTGCAAGAGGACACTTTTTATACTAGAGCTTTAGAAAAAAGTAGTGTTGTGACATAATTAAAAGTGAGTTCATTAGTATTTAGTAGTGAAACATAAGGTTATACACGAGCTCGTGATTAAGATTTATATTTTCCACTTTTTCTGGGTTCAAATATTATAATTTTTACAGTATTTAACTAACGATATCATTTGATAAATATTAATTTACGTTACTCTTTTGAAAAGATGCAGTTGAATAGAGAGTTTTTTGATAAAATTAAATAGCTTTCCAATACTTATTTCGAGACAACCGTTTTTTTAACTGTTGACCCTTATTTTTAGGGTTCTGTACCTAAAGCACAGAATACATAATAGTAGCTAAACGCTACAGAACGGACACTCTCCGCCTCCCGCCAAAATTAAACACTTACCTCACCTCGCACGATCAGACATAAAATGGTCCATATTTTTCTACAGGGACGATACGCAACGAAGATTGACAACATTAATCAAATTGACTTAAAGTAATTTTATTATTTTGGATTTGTGATTATTGTTTTTCGTAGAAAATGGTTAGATATTGTGCTGTTTACGGATGTATTTCATCAGAAAAACGCGAATTTTTTTTTACGCTAGTCACAAATGTGCCAACCATAAAGCGTTAACACACACATTTGCAGTCTCTACAGTGTGACTGTCAAAACGATAATTTTGTATGGAGTGTCCGGGGTGTGCCTAAAGGGTAAAACGGGACCGCTATTACTGAGACTTCTTTGTCTGTCTGTCTGTCTCCAGGCTGTATCTCATAAACCGTGATAGCTAAGGAGCTGAAATTTTCACAAATAATGTATTTCCGTTGCTTAACATTAATCAATGAAAGGTCATAATATAGATTTAAATATTAATTATAATATCTAAAACGTATAAATCAGTACATGGACGTAGCAAAACGCTTTCTAGGTCACGTAAAGTTTAATATTTTGGTTAAATTTAGGTTTCATTATTATGCGGTTATACTTTCATTAGTCATTACCTGCTTTATGCTCCTGCTGTAATATTTTAGTGTAGAATATTAGAGTACGTTCTACATTCAGCAATTGTTATTAAAGTACTTGTTTAAAACATACGGTTATTCAAATGCTTTATAGTAATATTTTAGTGAAATGAAAATATTAAAGGCACGGATACTTATTACCCTATCGGACTAAAACTACTGAACGGATTTTGATGAAACTTGGCAGTATAGGTAAGATAATAAGATGTAGGTAACCTTTCTCTTATATCTTACCTTTTTCCGTTGTTTTGTCCTCTTATATAGCTGTAAAGTTTTCTAACTTTTTTTTTAATTATTCAACTAAACGTAAATCACCATTAGATAATTACTAATATATGTATCTATAGATAATTACTAATATCCTATCTATGACACATCGATACTAAATCATGTGCAGTGAATGAATGCTAATGAGGTTATCTAACAATAATTGCATTATATCAGCAGAGAGTCTAATTATGCTGTACAAACAAACCGAACTCTAATTATTATGTTAGCATGTTATAATCATCAAAACACATTATACATTTAGAGCCGATTTTTCAATGCTTGGATAAAACTTATCCGTCCAATAAAGTATTACACGATGATATTAAAATGTCACGTAAACTGTCAAATACGGGCAATTAGAATACGTTTTTAAAATGGTAGTTTTATACATTATTCGACGAATAAGTTTTAACTAAGGATTGAAAAATCAGCCCTTAAATGAATTAGTTATCCGTATGATAATAATAAGACAGTTGAGCTTTATTTATTCCCATTTATATAAAGCACTAGCTGTGCCCTGCGGTTTTACCCGCAGTGCTCAACTCCTGTTGGTCTTAGCATGATGATATATATACATATATGTAGATGATAGCCTTCTTATAAATGGGCTATCTAACACTGAAAGAATTTTTCAAATTGGACCAGTAGTCCCTGAGATTAACGCGTTCAAATAAACAAACTCTTCAGCTTTATAATATTAGTATAGATTTGAATGCTATAACACTAAAATAATTAAATCAGATAACCTTAAAACATATCTATACACATATTATCTTCTAGGAGAAGTATAATTGAATAAATGTTTGAGTTTTCAATCGAAAACATTGAATTACAAGAGTCATTGAAATATTAAAAACCATGAAGTCTTGATTGAACAGATAAGGTACCTATGCGTTGTTCGAATCAAACAATGCATCTCAAGATGAGCACTGAAATGATTGCCTTTGATCTCAATACAAATAGGTCAATAAGAAAAGTATAACAAGAAAATATCGTTACGTTTGAAATATTTTTTCCATCTTATTAATTTTAGAGTAAGGGCGGCCGTACACGGACCGCTTCAAGCAGTTGATACCGACGGCTTGAACCCGCGACCGCGCGGTGAGCTATGGACATTCATTCACTGCCGTACACGGACTGCTCGAGCCGTCGCGACCGCTTCAAGCCATCAACTGCGCGGTTTGTAGCGACAGCTCGAGCAGTCAACGACCGACCGCTCGAGCAGTCCGTGTACAGCCGCTCTAAGATCTCCTTTAACACCACAAAATCTATATAATAATTAATAATATCTACCAATACAAAAGATTGTGTCATAGACCACTGTGTTTGTAACGAACTGCTCCGAAATGGCTTGACCGATTTTTATGTATATTCGGTAGGTCTGAGAATAGGTCGTAAACTATTTTTTATACCCCTAAGTGATAAGGGTGTCCTGGCAGAACAATGTTTGCCGAGTCAGCTAGTATGTTATGTATAAATTATCCTCTAAGAAAAAATGAAATACCCAGTAGTTATCGTCTGTTAAGAGTATTGAAAAAAAAAATATCGGACATGAACGTACCTATAAAACGAATGTGTTCATTATGATATAATAGCCAATTAAGACCGAAAATGGAAGCACAATTCACAGCGGTTTAATTTTAACGATTTTAACCGTGTTGTTCCGATCTCTGACATATAAAAGGCAATATAGATAGAGTAAAAGAACAATACTAAGAACAACACAGCTTAAATTCATGAAATGTCAATATAGTCCGTTTTCTTATGGGAAAAGGTATACATTTTTGAGTAAAGCAATGCCATTTGGTACGAATGTTGTACTCGTCGACCTAAGCCCAAATCGCCCGGTAGCCAGTCATTACTCCCCGGAAGGAGGGAGGGAGGGGGGGTTAAAGAACAGAGCGCCCGGCACTCGGAAAAAAAATTCTAGCGGATTAATTTGGACCTTTGAGTCGAGTTTGGTGTCGTTATCAGGTAACTAGATGATGCCCGATTCATTCCCTTTACCAGGTTTTTAGGGTTCCGTAGCAAAATATGTCACAATCCTTAAAATAATAAACTTATAGTAGTGAAAAAATCCAAACAAACCTGTATAGTTTTATATTTTTATATCAAACTTGGTTTATAAAAAAATACTGTCTGAAAGGCCATTTAATGCAGATTATAAAAACACGAACATGTAAAATATATTTTATCATTTTAAATGAGAAAAAAATTATACAAAGTACAGAAACGTTCGACAGCGCAGCGTAGGGGACGGCTAATAGACCCGAAAAACTAGCAATACTAACAAAAAACAAACAGCCAAGTGCGAGTCTGACTCACTCATCGAGTGTTTCGTACTTATTTGTCCCATACCATGTTAACTGGTCTGGTAGGACCTGGATATCTGATACTCACAAACTTTCGTCTTTATAATATTAGTGTGATTTTTCATCATCTTTAAATTATAAATGAGGATAGGTAACATTGTTAAAAATAAAGATATATAATAATAGGACGTTATAGTAGTAATAATAATGACAACCACCTCCACAATTGCATAATTCGGTACATTTGAGCTGGCGTTTAAAACACTTCAATCTGGAACTGCAAGATTTCACGCACCTATATCTTATTAATTCAAAGCTTTTCTTTTCCTTTTATTTCAGATGGGGAAGGAATATTCAGATTTTTTTGTAGGTCCCCAAATATACACAGCCTGTAAAACTGCCCTTAAGGTGTGTTGTTTAAGGGCAGCTTCTGTGGGAGGCAAATTTTCTATTTGCATGGCCTTTTATGTTTAAAATTGTTTGCGACCCTCATTTACTGATCTGAAAAACAAACATGTACTTATAATTCTTATAAAAATATAAGTTCTGGTTAAGAGTATCTTTATAATATCGTGACCGTCCTTACCTATCATGCATTGTAATCACAAACTTTTCAATTTCACTGTCTGCATATTTGTCACTGTAAAGTGCTTCATACCCTCGTGTGGCTTTAGGATATGCCTTCCATGCCTCAAATGCAGTTTATTTGCGTCTTGCATTAAATAGATTAAATATGAGTTTGTGTAACATCTGGGAAAAGAATGGAATAAGGGCAAAACGTGTGTTCTTTGTGGACCTGATACAAGAAAACCATTTCTTGAGTATTATTTGTCAAGAAATTAATTTGGGTACTAATCTGAAACTCTAACATTTATTTATTTAATTAGACTTCTTATAAAAGCAATTTTGAATCGTCATAACATTTTTTTAACATTTATCACCGATTCGGAAAGCAGTATGTATGGAGAAGAACCGGAAAAAAGAAACTCCTTATTTACTCTTTTAAAATCGTGTCAATATTAAGGTACAATTTAATTTTACATAGTAATATGTAACTACTAATAAGACCAATATTTAAACATGAAGCATTGTTACATGCCAGGTATTGATGATTTCGTCCTGTGCCGATGTGTACCCTTAGTTCTTTTAGACCTTAGCTTTGGAACACTCGATATAGTAATAGTAGATAAAATATTGTTAAGAACAGTCGACATATATAGCTAGTACAGAATATCATGTGTTCCAAAGCTAGAAGGTCTAAAATAACTATGGGTATACAATATACATGCATTTGAGGCATAGAAGGCATATACGAATGTCAGACGAAATATGCAGACAGTGAAATTGAAAAGTTTGTGATTATAGGTAAGGACGGTCACGATATTTTAAAAATGTTCTTATCCAGAACTTATATTTTTATAAGTATTATAAGTACATGTTTGTTTTTCAGATCATACCCCGCTGTGACAGTAAATGAGGGTCGCAAACATTTTTATAAACATAAAAGGACATGCAAATAGAAAATTTCTCCTACAGAAGCTGCCCTTAAACAACACACCTTAAGGGCAGTTTTACAGGCTGTGTATATTTGGGGGCCTACAAAAAAATCTGAATATTCCTTCCCCATCTGAAATAAAAAGAAAAGAGAAGCTTTGAATTAAGATATCGGTGCATGAAATCTTGCAGTTCCAGATTGAAGTGTTTTAAACGCCAGCTCAAATGTACCGAATTATGCAATTGTGGAGGTGGTTGTCATTATTATTACTACTATAACGTCCTATTATTATATATCTTTATTTTTAACAATGTTACCTATCTTCATTTATAATTTAAAGATGATTAAAAATCACACTAATATTATAAAGACGAAAGTTTGTGAGTATCAGATATCCAGGTCCTTCCAGACCAATTAACATGGTATGGGAAAAATAAGTACGAAACACTCGATGAGCGAGTCAGAATCGCACTTGGCTGTTTTTTTTTGTTAGTATTGCTTGTTTTTCGGGTCTCTTAGCCGTCCCCTACGCTGCGCTGTCGAACGTTTCTGTACTTTGTATAATTTTTTTTACATTTAAAATAGTAAAATATATGTTACATGTTCATGTTTTTATAATCTGCATTAAATGGCCTTTCAGACAGTATTTTTTATAAACCAAGTTTGATACAAAAATATAAAACTATACAGGTTTGTTTGGATTTTTTCACTACTAAAAGTTTATTATTTTAAGGATTGTGACATATTTTGCTATGGAACCCTAAAAACCTGGTATGGGGAATGAATTGGGCATCATCTAGTTACCTGATAACGACACCAAACTCGACACAAAGGTCCAAATTAATCCGCCAGAATTTTTTTTCTGAGCGTCGGGCGCTCTGTTCTTTAATCCCCCCTCCCTCCCTCCTGCGGGGGAGTAATGACTGGCTACCGGGCGATTTGGGCTTAGGTGGACGAGTACAACATTCGTACCAAATGGCATTGCTTTACTCAAAAATGTATACCTTTCCATACAAGCATGCCCATAAGAAAACGGACTAATACTGTCTATAAGTGAAAAAGGTTCGTAACTTCTCCAATTAAAAGTCCTACTTCGATGGAACGTTCACACGACTTCCATCTGTAGGTTTTTATAAGAGCTTATGAGTCTAGAGTTCATAGCTAAAAAATAGCTGTGAAAATCACCTATAACTAAATAAGTATTAACTAAACCCTTATGAGTATAGGTTTAAAATGATTGTAGATACAACTGTTATAATTTGGGAATTAAGCTCATTCTTTGTTTTTTTTTTCTCCTGTATTTATACGTTATCAAAAGAAAATACTATTTGTGAGTCAAAATTAACCAAAATCATTCAATTGAGATTACAAAATTGATAATTAAACACACTTAGCTTAAAGATAAAAATTAAGCTTCTTTAATAATGAAGTGTTTTTATATAATTAAAAAAGTGATATAGCAATTTCCGTGTTTAGTACAGCATTATACTCGCAATTTTCTTAAGAAAAAGTCAATTTAGCATGTCTATAGAGGGTGAATTAAAAATAAATTGACTCGACGATGTAAACGGTCGACGGGAGTTCCATTAAGGATCCGTATACTTAGCCACATGTGACGAATTGAGTACCGACGATCAATATAAAACAAGCGAAGGATGCTATGAATATTGTATACGTGTACTATGTACCAAATATATTATTGATAAATTGAAAAGGTGTGCTAGAAGACATTTTACTAAAAAAAACGTTTGTAAATAAATTGTATTTAGTTCAAATTAAATTGACGAACATATACCTACCTACTCTTAACATTGCATATTTTCATAATGTTATTAAAATTTTTAAATGACCTTAACAAGATTTCGCTAGAAGAGAATAACGGAAAAATATAAATGCTATGTGCTCGAAATCATACTTACGTAGATATGAATATCTAAGAAATTAAAAGAATGATATACTTAGTGTCGAATTAAAACTTCAGTTTTACTTCCGAATACCCAATCCTAAATGTTTCTTATGCATGTTATGAAAGTTTCTTATACTTAATATTGGATACTATCAAGACTATTGAATAGAATATCATCATCAATACATATAATAAAATTCTAGAAAAGTGGTGTCTGTACAATGAAAATATGTAAAAAAAAATTAGCAGGGGTTATTACTAAATCGATCCCAAACCCAAAACTGTCGTTAAAATTTTTTTTGTCTGTTTGTCTGTTTGTCTGTATGTTTGAACACGCTAATCTCAGAAACGGCTTATCCGATTTAAATGCGGTTTTCACTAATATATTGTGGTAATCTTCATTTAACATTTAGTGTTTATTTCATGTCAATCGGTTTATAAATAAAGTATTCACGGCGAACATTTGCTAAGGCATTCTATGGTACACTATTATACAGTGTACGATAAAACGTAAGTTATCTGTTATACGCTACAGTTATTTCTATAAAATGTCCAGGTGATCATATCGAAAGTCCCCAAGGGTGGGGTGGGGGTGGAGGGGTAAGCTGAGGTAGTAGGGGGTGAGGGGTCAAATTAAAATTATGCTTATTTTTAGGTAAATTTTATACATAAAATGTCCTTTAAATTATGTCGTATTATAATATTTTTAACCCCCGACGCAAAAAGATGGGTGATAAGTGTTTGACCGCTATGTGTATCTGTGTGTGTATCTGTTTGTGCCACCGTAGCTCGCTAGCAGGTAATTAGATGCGGTTTTTTTGTTAGGCAGCATATTTTCCGACGCTGGTTCTTAGATAAACTGTATCAAAATAGGTTAATCCATTTATTATACCTAGGTATACATATAGAGGTAAAAGTAGGAATGAAAATAACTAAAGTTATCGAATATAGTTTAGTGATATATTAAATGAAAGTGACAATAAGTCAAATTTTATCAAAATCGGTTCATCCATTTATTTGATATACGGTATAAAAGTTGTAGGTAATAAAAAAATGAATTTTGACTCAAGTGACATATGAAATGAAAGGGCATGACGTGTAAAGTATAATTGGACATATTTAATCAAAATCGGTTCATCCATTTACTATACCTATATATATGGGTAAAAGTTGGAATGAAAGAAACGATTGTTGTCAAGTATACCTAAGTGACATATCAAATGAAAGTGCATAACGGGTGAAGTACAGTAGTTCATTGAAAAGTTACATTTGGGGTTGCGTTTTTTAGAGGACGCAATTTTATTTTTTTGATGTGTAGGGGGGGTCAGTGTGAAGCTATCACCAAGTTTGTGGGGTCGCCACCCTTGTCCCACGGCCGCCATCTTGAAAATAGCGGTTGAAATTGTTTTTAAGATATATCTCTTAAACTATTTATCTGATAATAAAACAATGTTAACATTATTCGTTGCAAATTAAATTCTCTAGAACTTAGGTTCAGTAACTTTTTGTCGTAGAACTATAAACAAAAAAGTTATAAGCGAAAATGTTCAGAAATTAGAGATGTTTATATTTTTCAATAAAACTTTTTTTTTATAAGTTTACGAAGAAATTATATCAGACCATTTTTGTAGATTGTTTTTCGAAGAACAACTTTTATTTACAACATTTTTTCATTAAGTAAATAGCTAAGGTTTTACAGCCCTCCGAAGTGAGTACTATTTTAAGTACTCTTTACTATACAGAATACGATATATTATGTGTGTACTAATAATAATTTGTCACCAGTAATTATTTTATTTTTGTTATTATAATATTTTTAATAATTAATTTTACAATATTATTAATAATTAATTATTGAACCTTTTCCCCACCACCCAGGAGGTAGAGTCTGGAAGTGCGTTTTTTTTACATCGAAAAGCAGGGCTGAAATGTTCTGCAGTGTGCTTCCATTGTTGTGGAGTCTGGGAAAAGAGCCAATAGCCAATATATTATGTATAGTTACTACTGAAAAATAGTACTCACTTCTGAGCGCTGTAAAACCTTAGCTATTGACGTAATGAAAAAATGTTGTATATAAAAGTTGTTCCTCGAAAAACAATCTACAAAAATAGTCTTATATCATTTCTTCGTAAAATGATAAAAAAAAGTTTTATTGAAAAATATAAATAGCTCTAATTTCTGAACATTTTCGCTTATAACTTTTTTATTTATAGTTCTACGACGAAAAGTTACTGAATCAAAGTTGTAGAGAATTTAATTTGCAACAAATAATGTTAACATTGTTTTATTATCAGATAAATAGTTTAAGAGATATATCGTTAAAACCATTTCAACCGCTATTTTCAAGATGGCGGCCATGGGACAAGGGTGGCGATCCCACAAACTTGGTTTTAGCTTCACACTGACCCCCCCTAAACATCAAAAAAATAAAATTGCGTCCTCTAAAAAACGCAAGGTCAGGCCTAAAAAATGTAACATTTCAATGGACTACAGTTATAGTTCTATTTTTATCCAAATCGGTTTTTCCATTTATTAGATTACAGCACATATTACAGCGGTAAAGTACACTTTAGGGGTGACAGTGGTTAGATAAATAAACCAAATGGAGCATCAAACGACAGGATATGTCGTGTAGGTACATATAGGTACAATTAGATAATATGGTTTACATCAAAATCGGTTCTGCCCGTAGTAGTAAATACTAGGGATGGAAAGGTTGAAAGTCTGTGAAAGAAGAGGGGGATATGGGAGCGAGAGGATAGCCACACCCTGGAAATTTTGAATTCTACTCAAAGCCACATAGGCCTGGCGCGGCGCTTGGCAATTTTTTTCTTAAATATACCACTTCTTTTGCCACTGTGGTCCATTACAATTTGTGCACGTTTACGGCCCAACTTAAAAGATGTCAAGGAGCAACAAACTTATAGATATCAATATGATGTAGGAATGTATTATGGAGGTAAAGGTAGGTCTCGCTCACTTGAAAATATTACATGAAAATAAGAAACCGAAGTTTAAAAATTAAAAAAAAACCCAACGCAATGAAGGAAAAGGAATAAATAATTTTACAAACTTCCCGACGATCTTTAAAATTATGATAATATAATGATGGTATGGCAGCCCCGACGACTTTGTTTTTTTTATTTTTATAAATATTTAAAATGGTATTTATTTTTAAAGATCTTCGGGAAGTTTGTGAAATTATTTATTCCTTTTTCTATGCACTTTTCTTCGTTGCGTTTTGTTTTTTTTTTAATTTAATTTTTATTGCACAGTCTAAACGGTTTAGTTACTACAGGCGCGAGACAGGAAAGATGAGCGCTGAGACAAACGTCAAAACGCAAAGGAATAGAAGGAATCCGCTACGATACTAATTGTCATTTAAAGCGTATGATGTGTTTTGCACAATTTTATTAAATTGCGACTGGATGAAAATTTTGTTCGTGATCGTCGTCGTCGTTGGTAGGGTGAACAAATCTTTAGCAAAATATCATCAGTACGCTTATGTCAATTAGTATCGATAGCGGATTCTATTCCTTTGCGTTTTGACGTTTGTCTCGGCACTCATTTGCTGCACAATATATTGTCAAAAACATCCATACAAGGAAGGAAGGAAAATAAATTTGCTCCTTTCCCTCCTGGTGCCTAAAAAATAATATGACATAATTTAAAATAAATTTTACGTAGAAAATTAATTAGGCTTTTTTTTTTAGCTCAGTTTAGTAATAATTTTACTAAAAGTTTTTTTAATTATTTATGGTAGTACGTGTTTATTCAATAAAAGTTAAGTAGTAACTACTATGCAGTCACTATTCCACGCGGACGAAGTCGCGGGCACAGCTAGTATTGTAATATAAGGTTCCGGATTGCATTGTGCTGCAAATTCAGTTTGCATATGAAATGCATGGCTCTCTGCAGCAACGTTATCACGTACAATTTCCTTTTATTTTATTACTATAATACATTAATAATTTATTTACGTATTTGTAGCTACAGTTTCTGCACTCTTTTATATTGTTCATTTTTATGAGAATTGGGTTTCAACTATAGCACATTTTACAAGAACCTCTCGCAAGTTTATAAGAATACTTTTGTGTACATTTTGTAAAATTGTTTCTATGAATGGATCGACCGAGTCTTATATTGGTTCGAATTTTAAAGTCATTTTATTTTGGCCTCAAGAATTGAATACAATAACAGCTGAAAGGCCGGAAACTATAGAGGAAACTGCCGATTATACTTATTGTACTTGGATGTTTAATATTTCAATTTAATCTTTTTATATATTGAGGAGCAATTACAGCGTTCTTTCAAGTTATGGATGAAGGTAAAATACGGAACAAGTTGCATAAGTACATAGTAATAACGCGTGGGCGCTACTTCACATTTTTATTACATAAAGTACGTATAATTGTGTGCAATTAGGCCGCTTACTAAGTCGCACGACGAAGTTAAGTAGGTACTGAGTACTATATGTAGGTATGTGTATTTTGAAGTACATAATAATTAAGCGAAATATGGATATATATTTTACATATTTTACGTAGGTATTTACCTATTTGAATAACGTTATTGAGTTTTTAAAATACATTTTGTGAGAAAATGTTTTCACTGTTGCTTACAAGTTTCTATAATTTGTAACATTTTTCATAGTAGATCATTCCACTCATTTGCCAAATCCTATATTTTAACACCTACAAATACCTCCAAATTCTTCTAATATTAGCGCGTTCAACGAAACAAATAAACAAACATGACTATTTATAATTAAGAAAATAAGAAGTATTGGAGATAATATTCACTTGGTCTACGCCTAATACCGGGACAAATAAAAAGCATCATTCAAGCCTTATGGCACAATATCAGCGAAGCCTCTATGACATAGAATAATGATCTAGAATATCAGCATATATCATGTAAATCCGCACAAGTTGTTATTATTGATTGATGAGATACATTACGACACTTTGCGTATTGATAAATAGATTTACATAGAACGAATTGTAGATTGGTTACGTATTATATGATATAACCAATTCTTAAATAACAAAAAAATTATATGAACTATTTTTTGAAGTTGATAAAACCAATGTTTAAATACGAACAAACTTAATATGAACAACGCTGCCGGTAGTTCTATACCTATCTTAAGTATTTATGCGTATTTGTGTAGGTCAGTTTAAATGAAATACAAAATGCATACCGCTATAAACACAAGTTTAAATTCCTATGGACTAAGTTCTAAGCTCATAATTCATGAATAAATGAAGGAATTCATTATGAGATCCAGCGCTTGTAGATTTCCCTAAATTATTTTAGAAAATGGCTTCGATTATGAAAACCTTAATATGTCGAACGCAGAAAACCAGGAAAATATTTTATCTTGTAAATATAATCAGATGATTTGTTTAATTTTGTTCAGAAAATTAGTGTTGTTTTTACAATAATTAAATATAGAGCATATTAGTTCAGGATCCATCGCCCATTTTTGCAAGTGATTACTATCAAGCTAATTTTCCGTGAGTAGCTTTATTTTGATGAGACGACCAATAATTTCCTGTACGAAACTCTCGATTGCGGTAGCTAACAGAGGTAACAAGGATAAAATTTTTTGATTTGATGGTTCTCAAATATTTATTACGCAATTTGTAGGACAATATGTCTGTTGAATTATATAAATATTAACTAAGTGAAAACAAAAAAATCAGCTGGTTAGTAATCATTTATGATGACCTCGTATCGATACACATTGGAAAGAGGGGACTCTTTGATCAAACCATAGATTTTGTAGGACAAATATTTTTTCGAATAATTTAGATAATTATCTTGAGATTGAACAAAAAAAAAATTCAGTTAGTAATAAATATTTGAGAACCATCAAATCAAAAAATTGTAGGTATCCTTGTTACCTCTGTTAGCTACCACAATCGAGAGTTTCATATAGGAAATTATTGGGCGTCTCATCAAAATAAAGCTACTCACGGAAAATTAGCTTGATAGTAATCACTTGCAAAAATGGGCGATGGATCCTGAACTATATAAATTATTAATTATAATATCTATATCAAGTTAGATATAGGACATATAAAATAAATATCGTTGTTATGTCTTCGAACGTTTATGCCACGTTTATGCTTAACACATGTATTTAAAAAAATAATGAAAAAATATGTACTAAGAATTTTATAAAAAAAATCATCTTTTACCTGGAGCCGTTGGTCGCTAAGAAAATATTTTTGTATTCGTAACAGTCGGAATGTAATAGGCGTTAATAATTTTAGAGCACAAAAGATTTTTAGAGATTATTTAGGAAAGTTTTGTCGAGCTTCTTTCAACGAGTATCCTAGACTCTTTTCCCAGAAGCCTAGCATTAGAGCTAGATAACAAAGTTTAACATTCAAAGAATTACCGTCATAAAATTAACGTAACTTTAAAGAGCTCACGCATGAACTTATCAGGTTAACGATTCTCCTTTTTATAACTCTAGCCACGAAGCTTTATGGTGCGTATTTAAAGAATTTTATTTTACAACTATGGATAGTGCAGACGCTTTCAAATGTTATATTGATCATTAGAGAAATATATTCCCGATTTATTGTTGGAAAAGAGTTATTATATTTATAATAGTAGTGTCTGCAATGGTAAGCATTACTTATAAAATGTGGTGTTTTTTTCTGGATTGCTGTAAAGCATAATTTAATAAATAATATGTATATTTAAGGTAAGTAATTATTATATTATTAGTTAAGTATTGATAACTTAAGTTTTTTACTTTGAATACAATTTTATCTTTTCTTTCTAATATTATAACGTGAAAATTTATGAGGATGGATGTGTCTGTATATATGATTATTCTTCTTTCACAGAAAAAACTGAACGGATTTGGATGATCCAAGTCCGTTCAGTTTTTTCTGGCAAGTGATGTAGCTTATGTATCTTCTGATACACATAACGTTTTATTACTTTTTATCGTTTTCCCTAAGAATTTGGTAAATTTTCAAAAGATTCGCCATTCAGATGGGAAATTGCACGTCACAGTCATACTTATAGCGTGCTTATAAGTTGTAGAAATACCTACTCGCTTTTGCGCGCGGTTTAGGACACAGGTGAAACCGCGTCCCACAGCTAGTGTTACCTATTTTCAATGTACAAATTACTCGTTTTATAAAAATTACAATCCGACTACCATTTAATAGCAGATTAAGAAAAAGCAAAATTAAAACCATGACATAAGCTCTTTAAATCCAGATTATCTTATTCATGGTTATGGAAGTCTTAATAGACTACAAGCTTTTAGACGTTGAATAATTCCTAATAATAAATATATATAATTAATTATTATATACCTTCATACACTCATAAGATAATAAAACACTAAGAATTTTCTATTACGTATTCTTTAACAAATTTTTATTCATAACACTCCAAAATACTTAAAGTATCTCTGATGAAAATAATAATACTTCGAGTACACTTGCAGATGTAATCAACATTTGATTTTCAATTGAAAGCAGTATTAATTAATCAAGGATACATGTTGTCGATTCGTAAAGGCATTTCAAGTAGGGTCAGCTAACTTCACAGATAAGGAGGGTAGTCCTTGAAAATTCACGCATAATCAAACGTTACATTAAAATTGTAATCTTAAAATTGAGGTCATCGACAATATAAGATGGAATTCAACAAAATTGTAACCGTAATCTATTAGTAATAACGTGATGGTTTCAAAATCACTTATACTCTACCTACTACTTTTAACTACATCATAAATTAACAGCAAATACAATATTATATAATTATTGTGCCGTTTATAGCTTACATTTTGCAAATGAAAAGCAACGTTCACGATATAATATTAATGAAAATGCCTTACAACTTCGCAAGGCTCGAGGGGTTCGTGAGATTTTTGGCAATGCCTGTTGAGCGTCGCAACAAGTGCTGCATCGATCAGGGTGACGCACGACCCGCCCCTCCTCCCCCCTCTCCCTCGCACACCCCCGAAATGAAAGTGATTTACTTCAGCCATCTTAATATTGATAAGAATATATTGGAAAAGGTTCGTAACACCTGGATTTGAAAAGTGTTTGTTGTGTGAATGATTTTTGGTATTAATGTAATACTGAGCTTTAGATGGGATAGAGATTTCGAACATATTGTTAAATAAAATAATATGATGATAAATTATATCCTTTAAAACTACTATCCTGTAATTAGTAAACATTATATAGCTATAGACATTAAACTTACAAAACTTTCGATATTTAGTAACGAAAATAAATATTAAGAAGTACATAATATTCGAAACAACGAACGTAAAAGCTTTACTTTGGTATAAATGTACAATTATATTTTGTTATCACAATTATTCAAATGCAATCAATGTGACGTAGCATTTACCAAAAATTATTAAGCGTTAGTTCGTAGAGAATTCGTAGTAGCGTAGTACCACAGTAGTACTACGCATCTACGTTTTGCTTGTACTACGGCCACGGGTACTACGAAAGCTACGTATTTCTGGTAGAATCGTCTAGATGGCGCGCAAAATAATTTAGTGTGTTTGCTGAAATCTGAAAGGAACAAAATACTGAAAGCCACACTTTGCTACGAAATGATATTGAAGAAAAATAAAAGATGGCGCTGCCATCATGTTTTGTCCCACAAGTTTTTATTTAAATTATTATGTAAATTACAACTTAATTGAAACAAGTTGTTACAAGACACGTCTAGAATTTAAAGCACACAATTTATAACCTTTGAGCAATGTGGTCATTATTCAAAAGTCTACATTTAAAATCTCGACAAATTAACTCAAAATTAATCTAAAGTAATCGATCCAACCAAAAAATGATAAAGATATGTATTATTCACATTTTAAAAACTATTTAAATAAAATATGTAACAATACATAAATAGATATTTACCTCTATTCACTTGTAAATCAATTAATAACTTTCACGTACCTTAAAATATCAACGATGCGGTCCACCCCTCTTGTTACAAACAATTTAATTTACACAGATAAATTAGTTACCAGAACACAAACGAAAACTTTCAACTCAATTCGGACTTTAACATCGTAATGTCCCGAGTTCACCGCATGCCGTACTCTTGGAAAATATACAAGAAATCTTGTTTAATAGAAAAGGTTGGAGCTTTTATATATTTTCGTAGAATCTTTAATGTTTATGAATTATTTATAATAATTAGCGTTTCTGTTAAATAAGTAGAATGCTGAAATTATTATGTTGAAAATAATAAGAAAATGTGTATCA
Organism: Colias behrii; assembly: GCA_029959065.1. Lineage (NCBI taxonomy): Eukaryota > Metazoa > Arthropoda > Insecta > Lepidoptera > Pieridae > Colias > Colias behrii. The sequence goes on along the minus strand of JARWMC010000005.1, from coordinate 4,113,222 downwards.
GCGGTTGTGGTAACTTTAGGTATATAGGTAACTGTTTTGTAAATGAACGATAAATATTCAACCAAGAATGTGTAGCTCTTTGAACCTCCACTGTAATTGTGGTACCTGTAACCTTTAGAAAAAAGTATATGGCTTGAAATAACACACGAAGGCATAGACAATTTCGAAAAATTTCACTCGTGGAAGTTTATTAAATACTAGATTTCCGCCCGCGGATTCGCCCGCGTTTTCAAAGAAAAACTCGCATAGTTCCCGTTCCCGTGGGATTTTCGGGTTAAAACCTATCCTATGTGTTAATCCAAGTTACCCTCTATATGTGTACTAAATTTCATTGTAATCGGTTCAGTAGTATTTGCGTGAAAGAGTAACAAACACACACACACACACATCCTCACAAACTTTCGCATTTATAATATTAGTAGGATACCAAGAAGCTTATATCTATACCTAACTCTATACCTCTTTTAACGTGTCTTAAGCAATAAATCAAAAACAAAGTTGTTGTGTCTTTGAACAGGGATAAAAAAGGTTTTTTGTAAAGCACTTGAGGGCGAACATTGAATACTTAGTCTTATTTTGTTAGAAGCTTTGCATTTATACGGATACGTGGGCGAGGTCACGTTTACTCACTTTGAATGGAACGCCACATTTTTCTTCTCAGAATAATAAATACTTTTTTAATGTTATTATTTGTTTCTCTCACAATATTAAAGCCTTGGGAAAAATAAATATTAATTCAACGAAAATTGACAAAAAATGTTTTTTATTACATTTTCCTAGAATCGGAATGTGTACCTATGTAGGTACACTCGTAAGCTAAGAAAGTTGGTAGGCATAGAAATCTAAATAACAATTGGTAGGTATATTAATTGGTGCTATTTTGGTATCTTATAATATATCGTTTAATTATAGCATTTATTATATTGATATACTTACTACAAAAAATACACACCGTTAAATATTACCTGGTGATAGGATATTAGTCCATTGAATAAAAAATTCTAGAGTGCGTGAGTTAGTAACGTAAGATGTTTCTTCGGAAACATGTCAAGAGTCCCTAGGTAATAAACATACTAAAACCCCGGGACACTAGGAGGAGCCCCGGAGTGGGGGCAGGGGGGGAATGGGTCCATTTTTTCATTTTTCGCTTAAATCTCAAAAACGGTACATGTTAGAGAAAAACTTTCAAGGAAAAGTTGAAAGGCCATAAAATTATCTACAAGTTGTACCTAAATCATTTTTTCCTATATCCTACCGTTTCTGAGTTACACGCAGTAAAAAATGATTTTGGCTCAAACAATTTCCCCATACTACATACCCATGTTTATCACATCAATCGATCAAAAAATATTTCTTTCTTCCAAAAAACTCAAATGTGCAACTTGTGACTGGTACTGATAGATTGCTCTTAATTAGGTCTATAATTGGTAAAATAAACACATTCCTCCATGGAAGCCTTTAGGAGGAATCGATTGTCAACATATTATATTAGGGTAGTTTGAGTTACTAAACTTGATCTTTTTATTTTTTTCTTCCAAAAAAATCAAAAGTGCAACTTGTGACCGGTACAGATAGATTGCTCATAATTAGGTCTATCATTGATAAAAATACCAGATTCCACCACGGAGGCGTTTACGGGGAATTGAATTTTATTAGGGTAGTTACGATACTTGATCTTTTTATTTTTTTCTTCCAAAAAACTCAAAAGTGCAACTTGTGACCGGTACAGATAGATTGCTCATAATTAGGTCTATCATTGATAAAAATACCAAATTCCACCATGGAGGCGTTTAGGAGGAATTGAATTTTATTAGGGTAGTTACGATAATTGAATTTTTCACCTTTCATGGGATGTAGCTCGAAAACGGCTGCGAATAGAAAAAAATGATTTAGGTACAACTTGTAGATAATTTTATGGCCTTTCAACTTTTCCTTTAAAGTTTTTCTCTAACATGTACCGTTTTTGAGATTTAAGCGAAAAATGAAAAAATGGACCCATTCCCCCCCTCCCCCCACTCAGGGGCTCCTCCTAGTGTCCCGGGGTTTTAGTATGTTTATTACCTAGGGACTCTTGACATGTTTCCGAAGAAACATCTTACGTTACTAACTCACGCACTCTAGATCCCCCTTGGAGGGACTCATTCAATGGACTATATTTAGCGTTCCATTCTTACAAAAATAGAATCAATCAACTCGATATTATATCACTTTATTTCAATCAAATTCACCCTGTAAATAATATAGTACTTATCCGCATTGCCAATTTCAGAGAAGAGATACTTCATCACTACATAGTATAAAACCAAGTCGCTTTCTCTGTCCCTATGTCCCTATGTATGCTTAAATCTTTAAAACTACGCAACGGATTTTGATGCGGTTTTTTTTAATAGATAGAGTGATTCAAGAGGAAGGTTTTAGTATATAATTTATTATGTTTTAGACAAAGCGGGCGAAGCCGCGGCCCGCGGGCGGAAAGCTAGTTGATTATAATTTAGCTTCGGCCGAGTATTCATATTTCATTACGATTATAAATCTATATATTTTGTTCTTCCTTCATGTGTATAATAAAAACTTATTATTTTTAAACATTTCCTAAAATATTTACGGACGAAGGTATATAAACAGAGATAATAATATTATACGTGTCTCAAGTGATTGCGTAAGTAATAAATTATCACGGAACCACAACGGAACAGAAAATTGCTACAGCTTTTTATACAGAATGTTTTTCTATCGAGATTAGGTAGTAAAGAAATTCAATCCAAAAATAAATCGCACCCATCTTGTATTAATAATGAGAGGCCATTGAATTAGGTTTGATTGTATGAGCATTTTGTTATTTGCGTATTTTGTTTTGAGAAGACAATATCCATTATATTTAATAGGTAGTAATATAATCTGTTTAATATATTTTAATTTTTCTATTATATAGTAAATAAAGGAATATTATGTAAAATAATAAATAAATGATTATCAACAATACCGGTACTGTAGAAACCTAGTAGTTAAAATGATAAAAAAAAATATGTTCGATTCAGATTCAAGATTATTTTGCTCATAACTTATGAATTAATTCACTGTTAATGGAAATAAATATTTACGTAAGTAATAAATATGTAAGGTAAAATTTCTTTCAAAATTACGATTATTCTTTAATAATTATATTAATAGATAGTTATATTTCCTTAAAGAGGTTGTATGTAGGTATGCAAAAGTAGATAAAAAAATCATGTACTTACATTTTGTCCCACTTCTATAGGAGCAATGGATTGTTGTTCCGTTTTCTTAGGTCGTTTGAAAACGTACAAAAGTGCTGCAATGATGAGCACACTGCCCGCACCGAACACTGCCCCCAGCAGCGCGCTCCACACGTTGCTGCCCCAAGACACATCGTGCCCCACACGCGCTTGCGGTTTCAAAACATTATTCACAAATTTCCTCGTAGATGCCTCGTTCCAATCCCTGTGATATTCGTCCATAATTGCGTACTCGCTGTCGTCCCAAGGTGCCCCACTGAGCTTGTACCCTGCCCACAGCTTATCTGGAGATAACGAAATTAACGCCATAGAATACAACATCGATCGCGCTAGAACGTGTTCCATAGACGGTGCTTTGTATGCACGCTACGTATAACAAACTTCAAAAAGTCGCCGATCGAAAGATGTTTACATTTGTAAAGTGTTCGAAAATTTTCCATCACGCCTTCCATTATGCAGATTGTGAACTTCATAAATCCGTTCACGCGAGAGGCAATAAAAGAGCGGTCGTACCCGTTGATTCGTTTAATTGCAATAAAAAGAGCCTTTTATAGAACCGTTTCGCTGCCATATGGTGTGTTGAAACGTGGAGAGAAAATTGTTTACGGAAGTAAATATAATGCTTACCCATGTGTTTTGATGTTGTGTGTTGTATTACTTTATTTTTTTGTTTAATATTATATTTTTTTGTGTGAAGCTCGGGCGCGCGTCTGTGCGGCGCGACGTCTTGTTATCATTAACGCAACTTGTTTACTTCGGTGCCGTGATCTTCCCCGATGTTGACACTATTGCGTCGACGTAAAGCGTAACCTAATCATGTTGTACCATTCATTTACGTAGGGGTGGATCACAGAACAGTAAAGTAGATAGAAGTGTGATGTGGGCGTGGCCCACGTGTCACTGGTAAGGTAAGATCACCTAACTTGCTCTCAGTTAGTCAGTTGTGCGCAGAAAAATATTCGAGTCGGTTGTCAGCTGTCAAACCTTTTTTCCATATTTATTCATTAATTAGGACGTGTTGTTCGGTATTAGAGTGCAAAAATGATAGCAGACGAAATAATATCAGCAATGGAGGCATTTCATACCATCGGTAAGTCTTATTTTTATTTATTTTAATTATATTTTATGTTATAACTTCGCTTGTCGTAATTTGTCAAAATTGTATACAAATATCTAGTCAAAATGAACCTTAATCCGTAAGAAATTAGTACTATTATAGATTGAACAGCAAACAAGACTTTCTGGAATATTATTGCAATAAACAAACGAATGTCGCTTTAGTGATGCTTGTGGCGCATATCGACAGTATCGATACTTTAGAAAAGACAAACATTATAAATATTAAATTTTATTTTATTTTTCCTTAGCTTTCATTTGTCCAATTTATTTATAGATTTCCCAAAGAGGCTAATTTAAAAGAGAAATGGATAAATGCAACGTGACGAGTTAACTGGATGCCGAACAGCACTAAGCGGTCTAACAAAGGCCACCGATACAGCAAACCTACGGCAGTTCCAAGATTTAAAATAATGCATATTTTCTGTTTGTATTTTGTAAATATAGATTAATACTATTCTATTCCGTTTTTTATTTAATAATAATAATATAAAAAGACGTACTTAGTAGTAATAAACATACTCCAAAATGTGACACATTATACTATACTCATATAAAAGAAAGAAAAAAAAAATACACAAAAATATTTATTTGTGAATTATCGATAACAAGGCTGACATCCCTCAGGGCATAGCATCAGATAAATATCAAGTTAATGTCATTAATGTTGAGTGACACAAATTTCAACCTTATCTCTATGTGTTGAGGTTCAAAGTTATATGTATCGAAAACTAACGCCCTCTGTTGTGGAGTAGCTGAATGTTTTCGAATTTGGAATTTCTGTGCAATGAGAAACAAAACAGCTAATATACCTAGGGATGTTATACTAAAATAAACCGTAACATGGTGCGTTAGGGTACATATTGAAATGCTGAATTTATAACCTAAGTCAGTTTTTACTCAAATTAAGCTTTCCAATCAAAGGCATAGTTTACTTGTAGTGTACTGTATAACTATCGGTTTAAATGTGTGGGTTTGGCGACACTGGTTTTCATACTAATTATGACATTATCGCACTTCTATATGTTTTTACTGTTCTGTGGGGTGGATGCTTTCAGCTTGTAAAGATGAACATAATGCCGCTCTGATGTAAGCGCCAATTTGTTAATGTTCCATTTCTGAGATATTTGTGTTCCTGTTTTCCAATAATTCCTATGAATAAATAAATTATTTATATCGATAGAATTACGTTATTCACACAAGTAAATAGAGAGTACTACTAACTATAAAGTTGTAATTATAATAATTATTGTACTTACACAAAAACTAAAAATGTTTTAAGAGGCCGTATCGATTTTAAGAGTGATTTTGACTTGTTTCTGTAATTCTTTAGGAGCTCGTTTAAAAAAACTGACTACTATGTTTTATGAAAGTAATGGAATAATTTAAAGTTCTCTAGAATATTCGATTATATAGGTCTGCCGTAACAACGTTTGCGCTCCCGTATATAATCGAAAATTCTAGAGAACTTTAAATTATTTCATTACTCTCATAAAACATATAATATGTATTTTTTTTATTGCAAATTTTTAAGCATAAATCTATCACTTAATGCGAATTTTTTTATTTTTTTTAACTCTGTTGTATGTACTAGAAATTCGACGCTATATACGCATAAAATTTCATCAAAGTAAGGCTATTTTAACTTAGATTTTCTTCGAATTTTTGAATAAAAGCACTTAAAATTCCCCGAACACTTTTTAGGATGTCTCAGTGTCTTTATTTTTGTATATTTTATAAGAAAACTTCTTCTTTTAAATTCTGTGTAAACTACAAAGACACGAACGTCCCGCATTGAAAAAATTGAAACACGCCTCAGGTTATTGGCTATTAAACAAACTGGACAATGAAAATCAATAAATTGTCTCGGACACTTTTTAGATATTGAATAAATCTTTAATTTAAGATGTTATAACACATTGTTACTAATTTAGTTTTCTTAAACGAGCTCCTAAAGAATTACAGAAACAAGTCAAAATCACTCTAAAATCGATACGGCCTCTGAATGTTTTGTGAGAAATGTGTGATAGATATTTTATTTTGCTCTATCTGTATCTATATCATAAATCCAAAAATATTGTCAAGAAACTAAATTTACTTAAGTTTTAACTATTAAGGATATATTTGAACGACTTTTGTGGTTTAAGATCACGGTAACACGTCAGGGTTGGTAAGCAAAGTTTTAGATGAACTATCGATTCATAAAAATCCCGCAACGTTATAAGGAAAAAAGCTGTTTGCAATCTCTAACACCAAGGTTTTGTAAAAAATAATTTCGTTTTCATAGAAATAAATTGACTGGTGGGTTGGCCATTGGTTTTACCACGTGATTTTGGTCTTTTTCTACAGTTTTAATAGAAAGTATGAACACACAATATAATTAAAATATCTATTTATATAAAAGGAAGTCGTGTTAATTACACCACTCACAACTCAACAGCTGATGGGTTTTCAATGAGTTTTGTTTTTTTGGACACTTCTCAGTTTGGATTAGGATAATACCTATTATAAAATTTAAATATAAAAAACATCTTTGACTGACCGGTTGGTAAATTATATATTATGTATGTTTATCAGCCATCTGGTTTCCATAACACAAGCGAAAGCTAAGTATGGGACCAGATCGTGCCGTGTGTGAAAATTTTCCTGAAATATATATTAGCTAGTTAATTACAAGCCTTCAGCACGATTCACGCATTATTGATTGCAAACTGGCCCCGGTTTGGGACACACGCGTCGGTTCAGTAAACAATATGAAGGTCTAACCAATCGTGTGTATTCCCCTCTATGTAAACAGATAAAAAAATATTTTGAAAATCTATTTATATTCGCGACAAATAAATCTCGTTTGATGAAAACAAACTTTATTTACGAATCAAAAATACATATAACTCGCTATATGTAGGTATTAACCTGTAGGTTGAGGATTTAGGATTTCATAATTTAGACGAAGCTCAACAAACTATTGTAGTACCTACCGATAAAGGCGTTTTTTTGTTTGTTTATTCGTTTACTTGAACGCGCTAATCTCTCGAGCTAGAAATAGGTAACTACCTAAATACAATCAGAATTAACACAATAGGAATAGACTATTATGATAGAGAATATGCGAAAATCATTGGTCGGTTGAAAAATGCTCGTTGGTTCTGGGAAATAAAAAATCTGAGCCAATTTTTACGAACAAGTTCAACGAAATTATTGTGTCAATAATCCTACCTTATATCGATTATCTACACTAATATTATAAAGAGGAAAACTTTGTTTGTTTGATTGTAATGAATAGGCTCATAAACTACTGGACCGATTTTAAAAATTCTTTCACCATTCGAAAGCTACATTATCCACGAGTAATATAGGATAGGTTTTATCCCGGAAATTCCACGGGAACGGGAACTATGCGAGTTTTTCTTTGAAACCGCGGGCGGAGCCGCCGGCGGAAAGCTAGTATGATATAATTTAATAATTAATTATGTACTACAATAACAGATAAACTGTAGAAATTTTGCCCACGTTGGTACACGAAATCAGCGAGGCGCAGCCAGTAATTTACAAACCCAAAAGTTTGTGAGGGTTAATGTTTTTCACACAATAAATACCTAAGGATTAAGCTTAGATACCTAGATTTAAACGCATTATTTCATAGGCAAATATATATCAATATACTTAATACTATAATTGTAATGACAATCTGTACAGTATACAAAAAAATATAAATGCGGTAGCGGAAGTAGGATACAATAGAACTATTATTGTGAGCCATTATGAAAGTTACATATGCTATAAAAAATCTACTAGTAATATTTACTTAATACTTATAAGAAGATTATTCTATACTAGCTGCGCCCCGCGGTTTCACCCGCGTGGCCCCGCTCCTGTTGGTCTTAGTATGATGATATATAGCCTATAACCTTCCTCGATAAATGGGCTATCTAACACCGAAAGAATTTTTCAAATCGGACCAGTAGATCCTGAGATTAGCGCGTTCAAACAAACAAACAAACAAACAAACAAACTCTTCATCTTTATAATATTAGTATAGATAAATCACAGTCCGATCATCCGATAAATCACAGTCCGGTCCTGATTGTGTATCATAACAACTAGATCGATAATAATAAACAGTTAGTTGAAGTGGATAGGGCTAAGAATCTCGGTATAGTGTTGGATGGACAGCTTAAATATGACGATCATATAAATCTCACTATCAGAAATGCCTTTTACAGATTGAAAGTCTTGTATGGTCTTAGGCAAGATCTATCAGAGCGGTCCAGAATAATGCTTACAGAGTCATTGGTTCTGTCCCACTTTAACTACTGCGATACGGTATATGGTCCCCGCTTGTATGCTAAAACTGAGCGAGCAATTCATCGTGTACAGAATGCGTGCGCTCGTTTCTGCTTCGGTATACCAAAGCGTGCACATATCACTCCTTACCTAAATAGCCGAAGGATCCTAAAGATGGCCGGTCGTAGACAGTTACATCTAGCAGGCCTGGTACATAGATTAGTACACACTGGAGTTCCTGTCTACCTCTATGAAAAATTGAAATGGACCCAGGAGTACCATGGTAAGAATACACGAGGTAGAAGTAGTAATGCATTGGTAATACCGAAGCACCACACGTCGGGTTTTAAGGGTGGTTTCAAGTATTCTGCCTCGAAGATTTGGAATGACCTTCCTCCACACTTGAAACTTAATATGTCATATACAGGGTGGACCAAAAGTCCGTTTAAATTTGAATCGGTAGCTGCAACAAGCACCGACAACGGGTTGGGGCGGGAGGGGTACGTAGCGCTAGAGCGGCCTATGGGAATTCAGTACCATGGAGTCGTTCAGCGACAAGCAACGAGCATTCTGTGTGCGCGAGTACTACCGCAACAGCGATTCTTTCACGCTAGCGCAACGAAAATTTTGCGTTCATTACAACATACGGCGTAAAAATGAAGCTCCGTCAGTTCAATTGATAAGGAAATGGGTACAAAAGTTCGAGGAGACAGGTTCAAGAATGAATCAACCACGATCCGGCCGACCTAGAACATCAAGAGACCCCGAAAACGTAGAGCGTGTAAGAGCGTCTGTTCGTGAAAATGCTGTTACAGAGAAAACAGAGCGGTATATTGCCATGCTACAGGACTGTTTTACACCAGCGCTACAGGAATTCGATGGTTTTAATCAACGAACGTGGTTTCAGCAAGACGGGGCCACATGCCACACTTTTAATGACTCACTAAGCGCTGTTCGTGAAATTTTTGGAAAAAAGGTGATCTCTAAAAGAGGTGACATTAACTGGCCGCCTCGTAGTCCGGACCTATCCCCAATGGATTTCTTTCTATGGGGATACCTTAGAGAAAAGTTTTCAACAGTAATCCGGTGTCTCTTGATGAATTAAAAGTCAATATTCTAATGGAAATGAGAAACATTTCACGAAACACTTGTGAGGCCGTCATTGAAAATTTTCGCTCCAGATTGCAGCAGTATCAAAATAGTGAAGAATCACATATGGACGATGTGATTTAAAAAAAATAAAATCCCTATTTGTGTATTTTTTAAATAAATAAACAGATTTCATCTTACTTAAATCGTTTCTTCTAAATCATCGTTTGAAATGTAAACGGACTTTTGGTCCACCCTGTATATCGTTCAAGCATAAATACAAAGTGATACTCTTGAACAAACAAATATCAAACTGGACACCCCAATAAAGCAAAATTGTGGATTGCAAATGTATAATATAATATAAATATATCCTTCTTGTATTTATACGTTTTTAGTATATAAGTAACGAAGTATATTCATAGATATCTGTTTATTTTATTTAATATAATCATAATATGTACTTAATTATCTATAAATCTGTTTTAAATATATTATATATTATTCGTAAGTAATTATTAATAATAACAATGCAAATTATTTTCAGAACTGTAAAGTATGTTTTTTGGTTGGTATTTGTATTTTAATGTAGACTTAGTGAGCCTCGGAAATAAAAACTTACGGGCAGACTGAAAATCAGCGCTGTTCAGGTGTTAAAGCCCAACAGCATGGCTGAGTCTGACCCGATTGCCATGTAAATTCTCTATTTTTTTTAGTTGTAAGTGTGTAAGTAGTTGTTAAGTGTGTGTAACTTGTGGCAATAAATATTTTTTCTTTCTTTCTTTCTTTCTTTCTTACAATCAGTGACAAAACGTTCTTACGATAACTCCACCCAGGGTTGAGAACGTTTTGTGAATACTCAAATAGGAACGCTAATAAATACAATGTTTCTTCCTTTGAACAAGAAGTTTACAACATATTTTGAGGACAGGTTTACGTCAATATAGTATGAAGATTGTGGTTTATAATGCGAGTAGTCAAAGTAATCTGGCGGTTTACTTGACGTCTTATAGCAATAATATTATTTCCAGTGTGGGAAAGTGCGCAAGCGTCTAGACGAAAAAAACAGAAGAAAAAGACAGCGCTATATAGAATAGCACTGTCTTTTTTCCACAATCGAAATAAAGAATATAGACATGAGACATACGTGGGCAGATCATAAATAAAATTTCATATCCAAATGGATTGAAGTAAGTAAATAAAATCAAATGTAAATCATTTCATTTCTTACAACTTTTTAGTCAAAGTGTTAACAATATCTCCCTCTAAATATTATGCAGGGTACTCTCATGAATTCCTTGTATAATATGCTTATAATTGATATAAGCGCCATCTGCCAAAACATAAGGGATCTCTGTAGGTACAGTACATTAAACTATATGAATAATTATGAAAGAACCACATAGATGGCGCTGAACATATGTTTACAAAATATTCAGTCATGGATACTATCACAGATAATATAATACTATACTTTGACTATACTCAAGAAGCTTATATCTAATACACTGGAGATTTCAGTATGAACATTAACTTGTAACAAGAAAATATGACCTTGAATGACGCCTGTATGTTTTTTTATCCCTTTCACACCCACTTGCCAAGTTAGGTGTGAAAGGGATAAAAAAACATACAGGCGTCATTCAAGGTCATATTTTCTTGTTACAAGTTAATGTTCATACTGAAATCTCCAGTGTATTAGATATAAGCTTCTTGACTATACTAGATACTATGGGTAATAGAGGAATATGATTTATAAATACTATAGAATAAAAAAAAAATCATATTTTTGGAACAACAATAACTTTATTTACAAACTACATTTATTCAATGCAATAATTTATTACTTACATCACAATGATCACCTTAGCTTATAATATATAATAACTTTTTAATGAATATTTTTAAGACTTTGCTTCTTTCGGATTGAAGGGGTATTGCTGCTTATACCTGGCTATGCCAAGGCTCACAAATGCTGAAACAAGATAGTAAATACATGATAGGAATTAACATATACTAGCTTTCCACCCGCGGCTTTGTCTGTTTTGTCTAAAATCTAATAAATCATAATAATATTATATATATAAGGTTAAGGAAGGTTTTAGTATATTATACTAAAACCTTCCACAAGTATTTCACTTAGTTTGGGACCCACTGTCGTACATTAATTGTAAAACATAAAATGGACAAATAAATTTATTTCATTTCATTTCTTCCTCTTGAATAACTCTATATATGAAAAATAAAAAAATGGCATCAAATCCGTTGTGTAGTTTTAAAAATTTAAGCATATAATATACGGACATAGAGACATAGGGACGGAGAAAGCGACTTTGTCTCGCCCGCTTTTTCAAAGAAAACCCCGCATAGTTCCCGTTCCCATGGGATTTCCGGGATAAAACCTATCCTATGTGTTAGTCCAAGTTACCCTCTATATTATGTGTGCTAAATTTCATTGAAGTCGGTTCAGTAGTATTTGCGTGAAAGAGTAACAAACAAACACATACACATACATCCACCCTCACAAACTTTCGCATTTATAATATTAGTAGGATAGGATTTATGTAAAGTATATGTAGTATATCAGTTGACTTAGCATTCAGGATACAAGCCTAAGTTTAGTTTGGGGCTTAGCTACCGTGTGTGTGAAATTAGTTCGGAATACAGTGTAAACTCCATATAACGTCACTCAAGGGACCGTGCATTTTTCGACGTTATAGGGAGTGGTCGTTAAATGGAGTGAAATAGAAATTGCATAACTTTTACGTTCTGACATGTGCATGTATATTATACAAATGACAACAATACAATACAAATAACAATGCTTATTGTGTAGAGTCAGTTATTTTAGTCTGATATTTTTTGCACCAATATTCTAATTGTAATTTATTAGAAATATTACTCATATCATGAGATACTGTCGCGTCAATTGGATTTGAACTTTCCAAGCCATCCTTCTGATGCTTTGAAAGCACTTAATCCCAGTTCTTCAGCAAAATGTTCCGCTTTAGCTTTCATGATTGGTCCCGAGATAGGAATATTATTTTGCCGTTGTCTGTAAAACCACGTTAACATCGCCTGATCAAGGTCTTCATGTTGAGGTTTCTTCAATCTTTTGACAGATCTTCCCTCTTCCTCGGCTTTCAGAATTTTTTCTCTATTTATCCATATGTTAGACACGGTAGAGCGACTAAATCCAAACCGTCTCCCAACATCACTAATTTTTTCACCAGCTTCAACAGAGCGTATTAATGAAACTTTTTCGTCGACACACAAAGATTTTCTTTTACTCGCCATTCTTGCAGTTTGAGGGTTTATAAGCAACTGAGAGATTATGATAACGTGTAACTTAACGAAAGCCGAGTAGTTGAGGTGAACATGTGTAAGTTCATTAATACAACAAACAAAAGACTGAATTTCTTAGAATCTTCGGTATTTCAGTAAAAGTAAATACGGGCCAGGTAATAAAGCAACAAAACAGCAAACTAGAGAACGTACACAACTACATTTCTAATGATTTTGGCAACTTAGTCAGTATTGCCTAGTGATTAGTAATGCCTTATTGTTGACGTTAATTAGAGTGAGCGTGACGCTATATGGAGTGTATTATTGTATAGACAACAATGTAAACCAACCAAAGTCAAGAACTTTCGACGTTTTACGGAGTTTGACGTTAAATCGAGTGACGTTATATGGAGTTTACACTGTATATTTTTATTTTATTAATTAGTTACTTTTTTCTAATTGCATACAAAGCCATATATGAAAGAAAAAATACAACAAACACTGCATACGAGTCCATATATGGCGCCATTTCATATTTTCTATAATATAAGTAAATAATTTTTTTTCTCAATTTGATCTCATATTGTAAGGTCTAATAAACTCTTTTTTGCATAAAAATAATTTTTATTTCATCTCCTTAATAATTCATGCAATAAGGGGTTAAGTGTGTCAGTGGACAGCCTAAATGTGTGTCTTTTTAATAAGATTATCAGGGACAGAAAATAATCAAATGTTTAATAATTAGTATCTATGTCTTTGTATGTAACTGTCTAATGGTGTAATACGGTAATTATCTTCCTGGGACAAAATTATACTGAATATCAAACTTATTTGCTAGGACACAGTTGTAACAAAGCACGTACTATCAAGCAATGAAGAATGATTTAAGAACTCACCAAGGGACATTGTAGATATAGCAACTCTTCCGGCAAGTGTGTTGTTCTTCCAAGCTGCATTTGCCAGATAACCTCCAATTCCTACTAAGCCCATTGCACCAACAACTCTACATCCGAAGCAATCACGAGGGCGATCAGTAACAACAGAAGTCATCTTAGTATTGTAATTTAATCTCTTTTTTAAATTAGTAAATTTCAGAAAGTGAAGAACATTATTTGAATTTTGACAGCTTAAGTTGTTTACATAATTTGACAGCTGGTAGGCGAAGGTTGAGAAGCATTCAGCCATCATTTTATGACAACAATTTTTAAAAATACTATTATTTATCTATTTTTCCCTTTTTTCCCTTATTATTCCTAAACTAACATAATAAAAATAAAAAAAAAGACGGGTTGCACTCCGGGAGTGCCGGCAGAAGTGAAAACTTGATTATTAACGTTGAGCATGTTTGATATCCATCCGTCTTACGCTTTTTCGATCAGGTCACGTGTCCTGACGCGAGTTTAAGATTTTATACCCATTACAGAAAAAGTGCTCAACGCCGCTAAAGAAGTTTTCACTTCAAAATAAAAAAAGACGGGTTGCACTCCGGGAGTGCCGGCAGAAGTGAAAACGCGCGTAGTAGAGAGGGGATAGCTGTCTACTCTCCATCCGTCTTTTAGAGCGTTTTCACATTATCCGATCCGATATCGGATATCGGACGCCGATATCCGATATCCGTTATCGGATACAATTTGCCCTTTCACATTGTCCGATAAAATCGTTCCGATATCATCATGAGTGTTGCCAGAAATTTTTAGAGAAAACTAAACTAAATTGCCAGTTGATAAAAAAAGGTATAATTATAAAAAATTCAAATGATAGATCATAGTTGTACATACATTAAAAATAACTACGTTAAAAAAAACAACTTCAAAAAAAGAAAAGTAAAATGTAAAAAAGATTTGATATCATTAATTACTGCATATTATTTAGATGTGCTATTTACTAAATAGTTTTGATATCGGTCATTTGTATAGTATATGTAAGCACATTATAAATTAAATAAATTTATATCAATACCTACTACAACCTAGTATTAGTTAATAGTTTTAGTAATACATATTAGTAAATACCTTTCAAAATCTATTAAATGTATTTTTAGCAAGACGTACCTAAGTCATTTATTCATTTTTTCACTATATACATTTATAAAAGTTCATGTAGTACCTATGATAAATTTATTAAGTGATACAATCTTTGTTCACATTTTCTTTTCTTTTTCTTATTACACTATAATATCCTAAAATAATATTGTCAACCCGTTCAAATATATTTGTAATATGATTGTTGTAATTTCCTGTAAGTAAAGATACATAAATTATTTTATTGTAATAAGCAATTATTTTAGAATTAAGAGTTTTCAAACTTTGTATTCTTTGTTGTAAATTCAAAATAAAAATAAAATCGGTGTGAAATCTCCTCCTTTTTTTGAAGTCGGTTAAAAACAAAGCACTCAATGACAACAATACAATAACAGCACAACCAACATCCGAGTAGGAGGA
This sequence comes from Colias behrii, assembly GCA_029959065.1. NCBI lineage: Eukaryota > Metazoa > Arthropoda > Insecta > Lepidoptera > Pieridae > Colias > Colias behrii. Next base: position 4,097,750 of record JARWMC010000005.1, on the reverse strand, counting down.
GGAGCGAGGCAGAATGAGTTAAAATAAAGATGATAGACACTAATGTTTTCGAAGATAGATATTTGAATTTAAGAACGCAATATATTTTTCTTTACTTCAGTTCAGCCAATTGCCGTATATTTTAATACGGTAATTAAAATAGCTGCCGTATAAATCGTATTTTTTAATGCCTATAAATACTTAAATGTGTTTTTTCTTAATAAAAAAAGGTTTCTATTAATAGAAAGGGTTTTAGGTTAAAGCAAAGAATTTTTTTAAAGATTTAGAGCGCCCTATAAGACTGAAAATACACAAACTAGTGCTTTTTTGCTGTTGGTATACTGCCTTTTCGAAAATTGAGTTGGCAACACTGAACATTATCGTCCGATAGCCGCTGGCATATCGGTGTCGGCTCCGATATCCGATATCGGACCGGACAATGTGAAAGACAGGTACATATTTCATACATTTTACTTCCCTCCGATATCGGATATCGGCTATCGGCGTCCGATATCCGATATCGGATCGGATAATGTGAAAACGCTCTAAACGCTTTTTCGATCAGGTCACGTGTCCTGACGCGAGTTTTAGATTTTATACCCCTTACAGAAAAAGTGCTCAACGCCGCTAAAGAAGTTTTCACTTCAAAAATACCACAAAATAAGTTGTTCGAAAGATTGTATTAAAATTTATGAACAATACGGAACAATCCACCAATAATTTTAGAATAACTGATTTGATTGACTTGTAAATTAATAACTGAATTATTTAAATCCAAACAATGAAACGTTTCACACCGGAAATTTTATTTAACCAAAAATTATCAAAAGGAGTTGAGGTTTTTAGACTAAAATATTATATTTTATTGTATCCAAGCATATCTCTGTGGGAGATAACACTACAAGTAGGTCAAGAAGCTGTGAAGATGACACGCAAGAAATATTCTATATTATAGAATTTAACCTGGTTATTAGATAAAAAAATATATATCATTAATTATTATGATTATCAAACCATATTTTTTCAGTTTTGGTTTGCCCATCTCATAATACCCTTATCATATTTTATGGAGTATTAGTACCTATTATTTTGATAAAAGCTATGGATGCTGGTACTAAATTTATTTATTTAGTAATCTGTGGTAATATTTTCTTTTTCTCACAGGAGCAAAACTTTTATAGTGAGAAGTTTCTTAGCATCAATTCGCAATATTACAAATTAAGTATTTATTAGATACGCTTGCGTTTAGACGGAATGACCGGAATCATTAAATATTTGGCAATAATTAACGTAACCCAAACCTGCCTTCTTACCCCATAATATATTTTATCAAAGATAGTCCGGTCTTATTTATTTAAAGACTCGAAATAATTGAGATCACCTTGAAACAAACCCAAATGACGTCCTGCAGCGTTGCGGTTCTGTTCATTAACGAGCTATGAATATTCTATGGATCTGTCTTTCACGTGGATTTTACGATCCTTACACTAGAATAGACAAATAAAATATTCTAATATTTTGTAAAAATATTTTACGACTATAAATTGAACTTTTTCAAATGACAAGTCAACAATAATTAAAAACAAAGTTCGTTTAAAAAAAAGATACTGGCACTTAATATTATTTTATGATGATATCCAGTATTCGAATTTCGAATGCACTTTTGTTACATGATTACATAGGGGTCGTTGTTTGATGAATATTATAAATTTTTAAAAACAATAGTATAAGTTTTTTTCCCTTTTACCTATAGGTGGTAACGGTCGTGAATACTAAAATAATGATGATAATATGGAGGCGTACTGGAAGGAAGGTAAGTAAAAATAATTTTTAAGCCCAGTTCGTTTTTCGGCTTGAATAAAATGTATAGAGGTAATAGGTTTATCTACTTATATTTATTTGCGTTTTAAAGTTCCTTTAGGTCTGACCATAATATAAAAAAGAAAAATTCGATCACAAGTTTTTGCATGAACACGTCTTCACATAGGTAACTAGTTACATGAAAATCTTCCGATTGATATATTTATATTTGGTAAGAGGAGGATTATTATCATCTACCTACCAGATAACATACCCATAAACAATTTTTTGTCAATTCCGATATTGTTACCATCCAGATGTTCTATATCATTGGCTTTCCGTTCATTCTGAGAGCCTAGTTTCCTTAGAGTATATATTACAGTAGTATAGAGCGCGTGTATTGCACAAATTGCTTAGTGCACATCGTAGGCAGATGAGCTATAGATACTATATAGATGTGTGTGTGACCAATAGGGATGGGTAGGTATCAATTGCGTGTTGAGCTATCGATAAGTTATGTAAATAAATATGTATCATAAGTAAATTTTATGTTCATTATGTTATTAAAGGAGAAATGTATGAATAAAATATAAAATTTTACATTTGCTTACCAACTGAATAAAGTGTGTTTATTCCATTCCATATTCCATTTGAATATTTCTTGTATTAATTATTATAAGTACTTTAAAAAAATATGTTTAATTGGAATATCAGAAAAACGTGTGGACTTCTTAAATAATAAAGTTAATAAAATAAAAGATCAGGTTTAGTGCAATTTTTTTTAATAATAAATCAAACAATATTAAGTAATAATGTTTTAAAAATGTTAAATAAAAATAAGAAATAATTAATAATTTAAATTGATAATATAATAAATAATATTAATAATTTTTTTATTTAATTTTATCCATTCTACTATAAAATGTTCAAAATCAATTTAGCGGTTCAGAAAATATATCGTAACATTACATACTTTACATTTACACTATAATACATTCGCATTCATAATATTAGAAAGTCTATCATACAAAACACACCACAAATTTATTTATAGAGTTTTAATTTTAAAGTTAAATAAATAATTTGTTAAAATATAGTTCTTCTAGTAAACTTTATATCGAGTACGGCGTTGGTCAGGTCACATCACTACGATCACGTGGCGGCAGTGAGGTGCGCGAGCGAGCCTGCGCGTGTCCGCCTCCCACCTCCCCTTCACCCCCGCGATGCTAGAATTATTTTCATAAAAATAAGTATAACAATCGACTTACTGATGAAATGTGATACTGGATTTCAATTTTGTGTATTTTATAGTATCTTTTTTGCAAGATAGAACTGCACATTTCACCATGTTTATTCGTAAATATGAAAAAAATTCCAGAGCAACGCACTTCGACAGCACTCAACCACGACTACGAGCGCTCGCGGCGGGAACGTCGTGTTGTTCCCACCTGTGCCTACTGTTCCCACTTGGTTGTTCGCACTCTATAGATAGTATATATACTCTAAGCTAGTTTCTCTCTTGATACGCAAACTGAACGAGATCGTTTATTTATTACCTCCTCATTTGCATGTTACGGGTTTGTTCATTGTACCTGTGAGGATTTAGATATTTAAAGACTTGATGACTTACCATTTAAATGCAGTCAATATTTTTATAAATTTAATTGTTAAAAAAATATACTTCGAATATATTATAACTTAGCCTAGGTACCATGTAAGTTCGACTACGGGCAAGGCTCTGGAAAAGTGGTTTAAAAGATGACATTAACAATTAAACCTGAATAATAATAATGATCTCACTTTCGTCTCTATATAAAATGAGTAAACTGTACCGAAATACATGCAATACGAGCAAGCTCAATCAACCAAGAGACTATGGAAATGTCCTTCTTTGCTAGCCTATTGAATGTTCACCCTACACAGCAATGAAGGAATAGTTTTACTAAGCCTAGAGATACATTTCTATCACCACTTGCTTTACTAAGTCTGTTATTTTGTTACAGCAGATCGCCAGCATGCAGAAAAACAAAGAAGAAAACACTCTAAGAAATGTAAGTATTTTTTATATACTTTTCAACGCTGAATTTATTGTTTCAATCCCACTTTAAAAATGTGAAAGTTATTGTTTATCATACAATATGGATACTGGTAATCAATCACGCACGTGGATCAAAAGTTTTTGGAAAGTTTACAATCAGATTTATAGGAGATGATGGATTGTTTGGTAAATTCTACGAAGAAGATGATTTTAAACATATTTTTTACTTCCGTTTCTCAGGCTCTTTTTAATCACGTTAATTATTACCTAGTCTTTAAAATATTTAATTTATCACCATGAATCGGCGCGTGAGTATTAAAATGAAATAATCCAATGAAATAGTTAATAGTTTTTTATTTTATCGGTTACCTATAGATTAAAATATTCCAGATTGGAATTTCTTAAAGCTAAGACGTAGAAAATTAACACAAGTGAAAATCATTTGGGTGAAAAGCTTATAGGTTTTATTTGCCTAGGTATTATAGGTTATTTATATTGACAATCACAACTACAAAACTGATTTGTGATAATTTTCTCAAAAACAAAAAATAAATATAGCAAGACGAATGATCAAACGTGAAGCACCGGCACTTCTTACATAAGAATATTTGGGTAAATGTTTCAAAGGATTTATACTCGCAGCTTACAAAGGTTTCAAAATGGATAAGACGACGTCTCTTACGTATTATCTCATAAGAACCAGCTAAGGCCTATATCATAATACGCCTGTAACGGTAAGCTAAGATCTAATCTTTATGACAAGGCAACCGTGTTTCATTTTAATAGAACGGAACAACGATCACCACGTGCTACCAATTAACGTACTACGTCATCTACCTCTGAAGAGATTACGAAAAGCGAAATGGGCCAAGTACAATTAAAGTTCAACATTCGAAATCAATTTGAACAATAATATCAAAGGTGTGTAACGACTACACAAATAACAGCACTTTAGCATTATTTTACGATTGTATCGCGTAGCTATGTGCGTGGTAAATAAAAAGAAATTTATTTCTTACATTTGACACGTTAAAAATCTAAAAAAACAAGATAAGGCGATCCTTTGAAGAACATCCTTCAGAGAGCTACTTGAGATTTCAATACGTTGTACGTTGTTAGATGGTTGTTAGTATACCTACGTTGTTAGTACGTATAACGTAACTACGTAGTAGTTGATAGTAGATACCTATCTCTGATGTGACACTTCATTTCTATACAGAATACCCAGTTGGCCAAATTTCTTAATCAATAATTGAATGATGAATAAGTTGTTAAATATAATATTTTAGTACCTGTTATACCTTATGAACACAAAGCAATTAAAGTTTCCCATTGAGTTACCGACTTGGCGCGCAGTCTTTCTTTGACGTTTTTAAGTATCAGACGCTTGTGCTAGTGGTGCTAGTGGTGTACTTGCAACCGCGAAAATTGTTTACAAAATATATGAAACAAAGTCGTGTTGGTTGTGTTAGTTAGAAAGTTTAATTAACTAACGAAGTTGTGTGCTGTGATATGGCGGGAATATGTGAAATATTTTAGTTATTTTTTCAAGTTTTTGTGAAAACAAAAAATTTTTGTGTAAACAAATGTAAATAAATTGTATGTAACGGTGAGTAATGTGAGGTGTTTCTTGTATGATTATAATATTATTATCTTCTTATCACAATGTCGTGGTGTTAACGAAGTTTAATTGCATGAGAATTATTTACCCAAATAGGTAACTAGTATTCAATTTTGGCAGATCAAGTAGGTATATATTTTAGTTAAAACGTTTTGGCTCATAGACTTATTATTATTTTATATGATTTTTAAAATATTTATAAACTTTAATGAACTTCTTCTTTACTTTGGTAAATTAAAAATATAATTTTTAGGTTTGCTCACAACATGAATAAAAACTAATAGCAGGCATAGGTATGCTGTAGGATTATTTTGAAGCTTTTTGATCCACTAATTATATTATATCAATACATCTGCATAATTTTCTTACTTACCATTTTTCGGTTTTCCCTAAATGATGAATAATTATTACGGTACTGTCCCTCTACTTACCTACATAAATATCGTAAACTAATTCATTTGCCCTTAACATTAATAATTAGGTAATTCCCCTGATTATTTATGTGATCAAATATCTTCACTGCGGTTCTCTCCCACGCTGACGTTATATATTTTGAGAAAACCTGACTTCCAGTTTTTAAAATATCCGTATTAAACAGCTGCAGTTCCCCGCGGTTCAATTATCTAGATAGAGTTACGTAATTTCCAAAGGAAATCGAACTTGTTTTTATTTTAGTTATCTCGGTAAGTATTATGCATGTAGGTAATAGGTATACTTCCGAACTTGATACGATGAAGGAAGTAACAAGAATTATTTTAACTTATACTGCACATTTAAAATTCAAAGCTATAATGTTATTTACTACATAAATGCGGAATTTTGGTATCATTGAATGTACTATTAGACTATACTTCTTGAATTTAATTAAATAATATGAAAAAAATCTCTTTATGCCAACGGTTTCCATATTTTTAACGGCTTTCTCAGACAACTGACAAAAAAGTAAAAAAAATCATGTGCTTTAGTTGTTGTTAGAGCCATTATATAGATCGTTATGTAATATTATGTCACGATTAGACTGTTACTTGTAACTACTAACAGAAAACTGATTTCCTCATTCTTTATGTCATGGAGTAGTTTATCTCACATTGAAGAATGGTATGAATGGGAGGAAATATTTTTATCGTTGTTTATTTACTAACAGATAGACTATAGAGGCCGATAACATACCGCATTCTAATTTAAGTACATACTTATAGTACCTACAACCCGCGAAATTTTCCTTGTCTATTTGAGAAATTTTCTCAAAGAATTTATTTAATTATCAATTATAAGTTATAGGTACCTACTTCATTTCTATAAGTCATAAATACATTTCGCGTATACATCATTGATGGATGTATTTGTAGTTTTTCCAAGTTCAAATTTTTATTTATGCAATATTTGTGGACCTATATTTTTTTCATCATATTATTTTTTTTGTAATGTGCAAACAACATTAAAAATATATAATATTACGAAACGTTACGTTATAGTTTACCATAGACAAGTACTTCTAAATATTATAGAAAGTTAAATCAATGAATGGAACTAACTAACTAGTTTAACATTGTATGTGAGTCTATTATGACGATAGTACCCAATGCTTTAACTGGCACACAAAGGCAACTTGCAAACTGCATACTAAAAGGCCAAGCCAAGACATTCGAAAAGTTTGCAATCTACTTCGTCGACATGATACACACGCGCGTAAAATAATTAATTAGGGTTCGTTTTTACATTATACTTAACAATGAATAATTATTGCTATAAAAATAAAATAAAATAAATAGAGATGTACCAAAATATTCCAGTTAATATGATGAAATAAATATTCAGGACAATTTTTCACACACTACACGATCTGATCCCATACGAAGCTTTCGCTTGTGTTATGGAAACCAGATGGCTGATAAAAATACATAATATATAATTTTAAATAAATACTTATATAGATAATTAACTCCCAGACACAGAGCAAACATTCTTGTTCATCACAAATTATAGGAATATTTATGAGAAAATCCACAGGTAAGTAATTTCTTTCGCCTCGACAAAAACAACGAACGATAATTTACGTCATTATTTATAATATAAATAATATGGTAATATTTCAAAGTACCATTGGGCTTTTGCCATACATAACAAATGACTAATAGTCTAATACGCATACAATGATAATAATATTATATCTGCGATTCTACGAAAATAAAATCCTGTATATTTATTTACTTTTGGACCGTATTTTGTATGTGTTTCTTTATAGATTCGGCAAAAATTGTTAACAATCTTTCTAAACGAATCCCTTGTTTTATTGAGCAAATTTTTTCTCTTTGTACGCGACCGGCATTCGAGAGAAAACGATAGATAGAGCAGGCTCCAAGGAGATGTTCGTTTGCAAAAATCGCGGACCTAAATCTGACTTCTGATATATATTGTATAGATCCCAGACATCCTATAGACAGATGTTGCCAACCAGTTTTGTGGTCCCCCTGCCCGCACCCCGGTAATTAAATATGGCATACAAAGAAAAAAATAAAAATTTCCAAAACATGCCGTGTGGGGTATCAAATGAAAGAGCTTATTGAGTAGATCACGAATATATAGCATACTATATACATTTCTTACACTTTCTCTAAGATTTTTTAGAAAATTTACGAAAATGGTCCATTTTTGAGTTAACTTTAAACCACTATAGATTGAAAACTCATGAATATATTTTTTAAATTATTATTTTAAATAATTAACAATAGTCCATTGTTTACGATTCAATATTTCGTACAGTGAAATAGTTGCATGGGGGAGTGGGGGGAGCATTCAAAGATGGCGAGTATATTTTCAAGTTCATATAGTATATAGTTATTTTCATCAAATCCACCACATAGCTCACTTATATTATATTACGAACTATTGAATCATAAACAATGGACTATTGTTAATTATTTAAAATAATAATTTAAAAAATATATTCATGAGTTTTCAATCTATAGTGGTTTAAAGTTAACTCAAAAATGGACCATTTTCGTAAATTTTCTAAAAAATCTTAGAGAAAGTGTAAGAAATGTATATAGTATGCTATATATTCGTGATCTACTCAATAAGCTCTTTCATTTGATACCCCACACGGCATGTTTTGGAAATTTTTATTTTTTTCTTTGTATGCCATATTTAATTACCGGGGTGCGGGCAGGGGGACCACAAAACTGGTTGGCAACATCTGTCTATAGGATGTCTGGGATCTATACAATATATATCAGAAGTCAGATTTAGGTCCGCGATTTTTGCAAACGAAACTCCACTGAGAGTCCGGTCTAAGATATTTCCTACGTTCGCGTTCGTCGAAAGTTTTATACCTACTAAGAAAACATTTGACAATCGAGAACATTGAATTATTTATACTCTATATGGAATATTTTTTTATAATAAAATAGGTTTACTATCTCGGTACCTAAATGATAATATTATGTTGAAGGATACAACTTTGTTGTGTTATAATCTATATACATATTTATAAATGAATCCCTAGGTCATTGCGCTGGTTTTCGTCCAGTTATGGGAGTTGCCAACTTTGTGATGCGAAATAAATATTTTGGAGCACCCTTCCTTAAACATATAATATTTTTATTTAGTCCTTATATAGTCTTCTTTAAGATAATATTAAGTGAAAATAAATCATTTTGACGTATCTTTTTATTTAAATTATTTTCTGCAAAAGTAGGGTATATGCTAGTTTTCGTCCAAAAAAACTGGTTTTCGTCCTAGTGTAAGCTAGTTTTCGACCACCGTGTAGAAAAAGGAGGGTAGGTCAACTATTAAGTTAAAAACCAAGTACAGGTAAATATATACTTTTATTTAATCAACATCACAATTTCTCACTACCTTACAGGTTTAGTTTTACTAATAATAATCAATATAACTAGTCAACACTGAGATCTATGTAGCACTTGGCAGTCTTTATATGCGTTAGTGATGACTGTTTAATCATTCGTAATAAAGAAAGGAATGCGTTACTTACAATGTAAATTAATAAAGTAATAATTATAGGACTGAGAAATTACATCAAAAAACAGAAATATTCATTCTAATACTTTGTTTATCAAATGAAACGTACTATATTAAACACAGCCATAATAATACGTTTTAGCTACTAAAATAAACTATACTATACCTTACTGAACTATGCATTATTGTCTTACTGATGCCTTTATTAAAGATTCTTCAGTGTACGTAGCGTTTTTTTTTCTAGATTTCTTAGACTCCTTCGAGGCCATCTAAAAACAATAAGATCTTTCTTAGGATACGTTGAGTAAGTAGAATAAAAAAATATTGCATTGGCAAAACAGACCTAGAATAAAAGATGATACTCAAGTGAATGATAATCAAGAAAAATACAGTGTATTATGTCTGACCTACCCCCATTTATGCTACGAATAATTGACTCTACTTCACATAAGGAGAATGATACATCATACATGACTGAATGAATGACAATATTAGGTACCTACAGCACTCTGGCCCTCACCAATTATTTATAAGGAAGATACTGAATAGAAAACTTTTCAATACGTAAAAAAGACGAAAAGTACCTAATGCAAAAGAATAGCTATTTTTAATTTTTGTCCACTCCAATACTCATTCATGGACGAAAACTAAAACGTTTAAAGCTAAATTTAGTTTTCGTCCACTTCTTTAAATATTTTTTTATTTTGGCAGCACTGACAAAGCAGTGGACGGAAACCAAAAAATCTAAACTAATAGCAATAAAGATCACTTCGGGAGAAACTATTCAGTATTTTAAAGGTCCGATAGAGTAAAAAGAACCTAACAAATATTCACGTAGCTGTTTGAGTTTTCGTCCACTTGGACGAAAACCAAATATTTTGAGAATTTGGTAACCTAGTATCCGTCCACTTAATTTTTCGAAGAGTATTATAAAAAAAGTATAATAAACACTTCTAATTGCGTTTAATAGGCTTATAACTAAACATACGTACCAAAACCATTACGTAAACTAGCTAAAACAGTGATTTAACTTACCATGAACTTTTCTCGCCGGCAAATTTTTCTCTCGCGCGATGACATCTGCAAGGCACGGATGGGAAGCGGCCACTTTTACGTTAATTTTTTGAACTCTCTTCTTGTCAAATCAAATTTTCATGTTGATAGTACTGTTGCTTACACATTATGGAACGTAAAAAGTGCAAACTTGCGCGGGAAGGTAGGTTTGTATTCAAGTTTTACGCACGTGATTGTAGCAGGTCAGTCAAATGGACGAAAACCGAAACTGGACGGCAAACCAGCGCAATTACCATAGCTCATCACTCATCGGCTGTAGATATTAAAATTCCAAACGATAGGAGCTTTTTCCTCCACTAATTTACATTTCAATAATTCCTATCTACTATTATACATATATTATTTACATAGGAAAATTTTGATACCTATAGGGAAGTCGATAGATTATGTTGGTTGGATAATCTGGAGGTCATTAAGTTATTAATTTAAAATTTTATAACGTCATACTAAATGAGATTGGCGGAAAGATGATGATTCGATTTTTAATACATAATATAAGTACTTGAAATATTAATAGGTACACTAAAGATTCTTTGTCTTTATCTCGAGTAGCCTTTTATGGTAGGTCCACTGGTCAACCTTCATTGTCGAGAGCTGATCTATTCATTCTGCTATGTTGTGAACACTTAGAAAGTATAATTTTTTTATGGATTACTGCTTGGAATATTTTTATGAAGATGAAGAGAAGAAGTGACTATATTTTAATTTAATTTTCTGTCATTCTAGACGATTAATCTCCGAAATATATACGTAGGTATGCGTACGTCCTGTTATCGGTAAGTGTAGCTGATGATAGTTTAAAATATAAGGTATTTAAGTACCTGATTATTATATGCAAGTCAGTGAAATGTTTCATATTCTCTTGTAGGACAATTTCTTATTTTACTATTGAGTTATATTAGTTATCTATATTACCGGACATCAAAACCAGATAAATGTAACTACCTACATAAAAATAAAACTACTGTGTCTAAATTTTCTTCGCAATAGATCACTTCCCAACCAATACTACAAGCTGTTTAAACAATCAAGTAGTGATTACAAACAAAGAGCTGAATGACATGCTTCCATATTATATTTTTCATTTGATTTGATTCCCAGACGTTGTGAAGCTCCCTCAGAATTTCAAAGGCTTTACATTTCAACCTTGATGCAATAACTGGGGCGCAGAAACAATAGCAGCTAATAAACTGGCACTTTATTAACGTGTTTTGTCTTTCTGAGACATATCTATTATAATAAATCTATATTGTTAATTCATATTGCTTAATCGCTAAATTATTCATCGTCGTATCGTCGTTGTAAGTTGTTACTACTAACTACTAAGGTAGTTGTTACTTGTTTTGTTAACGCTCTTTAAAATTATGTTTTTATTGTACCTACACCTTAACTGTTAACGCTATTAATATCTATTTTATACTACATGATATTTTCGTTGACATGATACACATGGAAATGTTATTTGCGGAACTAAGTACGGAATACGGATAATAAAGTCGGTCAAACATGCTTAAAACGAGTTCTTTTGCATAAATAGCGTTCCGTGCTAACTGCTAATTGTTCAGTGCATATAAGTTACATAATTTTTGGTGCAAAAATGTGATCAATTAATCCATGATTGGGATTTCTTATCAATTTTTGAAACTACCGAATATTTACAATAGGTTATGTACAAATAAAGTTTTTTGAGTAGAGTGGAACGCTGGCTCTAGGTGCCAGATCACATTTTGTTTAATTATCTGGTTGGTAAACAAAAGGAAAGTCATAAAATTGGAAGCACTATATTACTAGCTACTAATAAAAATGGCTTAAAATATGGTAAATATAAGGTACTATATAATTTGTAGTTAGATAAATAAGATATAATGATTGATGATCATGAATCCATTTTATATGCGGCAATCAATATGTATATATATGAAGAAAAAGTTTAAAGATACACATATAAGATACACATTTGTATAACTGCCTTCAAAATTAACTCAAAGTGAAATTAGCATCAGAGGAAATTAGATAAGAACGGTGTCATTTAATAGATGCAGTAATTAGTACAGCAATTGGAGTCTCTTGAGGTCGTAACAAGGTTCACGATAAAGGTATTAACATTAAGGATTGACGAACACTATTGTTTTAATGGTTTTATTTATGAAGGTTAAACTGCTTTTAATTGTAATTATTGCACTGTGAATAATTTATACTGTTTTTAATCAATAACAGACAATGCATAAAATCAATCGATAGATCTGAAAATGGCATTGACGATATTTTCTACTGACCCATGTTTAAAGGGAAAGATTTATTAAAATTCATAGGGGAATCTTCATGGACAAGGGTAATACTGGAGAAAACTCATCTTAGAGGCTAACATGTTTTTTCTTATAACCCCATTTAAGTGGTGCAATTTATTGAGACGAAAATGGACTTTGTTAGCTACAGTAATATGTAAAACTTCGTGTAGTTTGAGTAAATAGTCAAAACTGTGGCTTCCAAATAACTGACTTCTATCAAATAACAATTTCAATCTAGTTAACCGAATTGTTCACAGAAGGGACTGTCCAGTGAATTACTCTATCGGGCGACGTGCTGTCGTTTCAAATAACACTGTTCCCAAGTAATCAGATTATCCGAACTGATTTTATTTTGGCTCTCATCGACGTCTCTTGTCTGGAATAGTTTAGATTCTGAACGTGATAGTCGATTTTATATTATGTGCAGCTAGCAACATTATGAGCTTGAATTAGAAAGTTGCTATTCCAAAAAAAAAGCCTGCTATTCCAGTAGCGACCATTTTGACATAATATGTTTTACTAGTTCATTTTTAAGGTCAAGCTGGTCCAGTAAAGTCAATGTGTGGATTGATCTCAGTATTTCTTGTCACGCTACTGGGTACTAAGCAATTGCATCAACATTTTGTTATTCATAATTTAATCGCTGTGGATATTTTGTGTACCAAGTGATAAACATGGGCATTAATAATAATGCAATAAATGTGGTCGAAATATATTATCCTCATTTGATATATAAATTGTATATCCAATGTCCCTAATCATTAAAATATAATTATATTTATCATCTCACATATCAAATACATTGTGTACTAGCAGAAAAGCTTGCAATTGTAATTTGAGAACCATTTCTAAAACGCTTCCCAAAAATATTTAACAAAAGCTCGATTTCTTTCGTTAAATTATGGAAAAGCTTTCGGATGTTGTTCAATAAACTTATGTCTACAAATATTTTAGTACGACCGGCCAAATTTTGTCAAATACGCAAGGTCTCCCCTGGGGTCGAATCATTAGCTGTTATTACCTACTTCGTTTCCGTTACAAATGGACCTCGGTTGGGCAACGACAAATACAGAGACAGTCTATTACAAATTTTTTCCTTCCGATTGTCATTTTTACCAAACTATGTATATTATAAATTATGTTCATCATAGCAAAGAGTAGGTACACCTACTTAAATATACATTTTAAATTAAAAAAAAAAATCTGAAATTAAAAGTTTACGAAGTTCTACATAAATAATTATTATGATTCAGATGGAAAATGTTTATACATAAATGATAAATATATATTTAAAAAAAAGTGATGTGATAATTGCATATAAACGGTCACAATGTTTACAAAACACTATCGTCCTTAATGCCACATGTTACCAAATCGTTTATGTAATATGCAGTAAATGATACGTTACGCTAAATTACGTGAGGTGTTTATTTATTCTTGTCACACGAGCCGTGAGGAAAGTTTGCCTGTACTAGTGAGGTGCAGCGCGAGCGTAACAAAGTTCGAGCCAATCACCATTTGCAATACATGGCTGTGTATCTAAGTCCTGTTGTTTATTTAGTTCTTTTAACTTACTAATGGGGTATATGTACGTTGCAGCAAATATGGAAAGTTTTTTTGCCACTTGTACTACAGAGAGTTTGTAGGGATTTATACCTCTCGTTACTTGTATACAGAGCTTATATTTACATGTCAAAACGATATATTAATACTAGAGATGAAACGGATAGCAGTTTGGCCGGATACCGGATACCGGATATTCGGCCGACCAAGTGGCCGGATAGCCGAATATCCGGCCGCCGAATATCCGGCGAAACTTAGCCGTTTGCGTAGGCGTCGCGCGAACGATAGGATGGACTCGGTTCGATTCTTTTCGTTGATGAGTGAAGTTAACAATTGTACAATTTTATTATTGTGTCGATTGCATGCAGGGCAGATACGTGCGTGATCGTTTTTAGGTTATAATTTTATTTGTGCTCTTATTATTTTAAGTACATACATATATACATAGGTCTAAAAGATTTAGCAACGAGAAATGGCATCGGTGAAGAAAAGATCGTCTTTATGGGAATACTTTGACATAAGCAGTGAAAATAAAAAGTTAGCTCTTTGTTTATTACCTATGCAATGTTAATATTTCTCGTGGCGGCGAAGCGAAAAAAGCATGTAATGTATCTAATAATAAATAATCTAATTGCAATAATTTTAATACCTATCAAGTAAAATAATATCTTGCAAGTTTCGTAACATATTCAATAATTATTGATTTCGGGGAAATGTGATTCTTGCTAAATAAAGCAAATAATTACTCAAAAATATGTTTCTTTTATCCAGCTTTTTTTTTTATCGGCCGGATGTATGGTATTCGGCCGGATAGTATTATGGCGGCCGGATAGGCCGGATACCGGATAGTTACCGGATATCCGTTTCATCTCTAATTAATACTCTTATTCCCAAATTTAGATTGGTCCAAGGTTGATGAAGGTACTTCAATGAATACAAACATATTTAACTGTAAAAAATAAAGTAGACGGATAATAATTATCACGTACAAAATCAATATGGAAGTGTAATTTATGACAATGTAAAACTTCTTATCATACCTACGACCAATTTGTATATATATTACCGGAAATGTATGAAATCAAGGAATTGTATACAAATCCTAGGAAATGTGTACAATTCCGATACCATTTAGGAAATGTATAAAATATTGTTTAATAAACTATTTAATGCATAGATATCCTAGGAAATGTATAAAGTAAATGATTTCTGTAATAAAACACGTTGTTATTTTTTTATTTATTGAGACAACATTTATTGAGACAATCGGGTAACAGTCTTACCGTAAAATAATAATAATATGTTCATAATATTATCTTACTAATTAACATTTCTTAAATCAACTTACATATATTCAATCAAATCAAATTTTCATTGGGTAAGTAATCAGTCCCCTCGTCCCGCTGTCCCCGTGTACATGTCGCAGTCGGATTGTATAATCCGCCGTATTACAAACGGCCGGCATTTTGTAATATGCCGAAATTCGTCTTTTCCAAAATTCTACAAAAAGCGCGAGCCGCGGAGCCCCACTTCGTGGGGCTCCTATTTCTGTGTAGTTTTAAAAAACACGAACCTAACCTAACCCACCCCCTTATCCAAACCAAAAATTTCTGATTACGAATTTTCGAGTAGTAGTGATTCGCCGGTTCTGGAACACGGATTCAGGTACATTCGCCGGTTCACGCGCACGGGTGCTGGCACATTCACAGCTTCACCCGCAAATCAGTGGCACCCCATCCTAAAAAAAAAAAAAAAAAAAAAAAAAAAGTTTGGACTCTTTTCCCACTAAAGCGGCCACGCTGAGTCGATAGCACTCACTCCCGAAGCGATAGGATGCACGGTTTCGGAGATGTGCAGATCCGGTGGGTCATTAGCGTCCCATGGTTCACCTTTTCCTATTAGCTAATTACACCGTCCGGCGTTCTTATCTATTACTCATTGTGCACCTCGCTTATCACTGCTTTTGTATTAAACTTCTTTGTTATGACCTACCTCACTATTCTAACCAAACGATGTATTATTATATTCAAGAAAAAATACGTCTAAAATCCTATAACTATATTTATATATTATCGTACTATATTATCATAATTGTTGCTTTTTTAAAAAGCGATTCGCTTCTGGCACTCGCCGGCCGCTGCCGCGGCACGCTCGCTTTGCTCGCTCGGCTCGTGCGTTGTTTATCAAAGTCTAACCTAACCTAACCTAATTGTTGCTTTTTTAAAAAGCGATTCGCTTCTGGCGTTGTTTATCAAAATCTAACCTAACCTAACCTAACCCAATTATTTTTCCGGGTAATCTGATGTATCGAACTTTGTTACGAGCTACCTCGCTATTCTGAATCATCAATAAAACACATTCATTTTACTGCCATTTTTATTTCCAAAATGTTGTTGCTTATTATCTACTGGTTTGTGTATTTGGCGACCATTTGTCCATTTTGCTATATAAAAATAATTATTGATGAACATTTGAATTGTAGCCTTATCTACTTATAAAATAGGAGCGAAACATCTCATCCACTAAAATATCGTTGTACAGTGTGTTCCCTGTAAATATGCTCGTAAAACTATGCATTGAATATCCCTGAAACTTATATAGCAAATACATTAAGCAATATTCTCCACAAACTGAAGTCCAATCATTCTGAATCCTATCAACATTCCAGTCCCATCTCTTACAATTCCTTTTCAAAAACTGGAGATGATATCGCTCAGGTGTTCGTCCATATGAATCAAAATATTGACCGATGCCATTCGTATCGATATGTACAGCTACCCAGTGTGAACCCGGTTTATCATCCGCATCCAAATTGCATATTATATACGTTGGTACATGGGTATACATAGGCAGTCTATTAGCAGCATAAACATTATTTTCTAGACTGGGATGAATCTTTTTCATATGTTTTTGTAATTCTAGTGTATCCATGATATTACTGTTATTAGCAGATTATTACAGTACCAATCTATTCAATGGTTGTCATAGGAATGTTCAATTATAGTGTTTTGTATAAGATTAAATAGGAAGTTTGTAATGAAATAAAAAATAGTAAATTGCATACAATTTGTTTTATTTAATTTTATAATGTTTCCTTTAGTTACATATACACAAAATGCATTAAGCATAACACATAAATCTAAAATATAACACACATTATAACCTTAACTACTATAGTCTACAGTAACATTTCTATTTTTATCTATTTCAATAATATTATCAAACTCAGCATAAACAATACAGTTAATTGTTTGTGTTAGTGAGGATTCAAATCGTACTTCTAATCTTACACTACCATGCTTTATGAGATTCCAATGAGCTGATGAGTTAGCTGATAAATCAGGAGTTAAATCAAATGCTAAAAGACAGTAGCCTTTGGCATACTGTTCACGAGAGATTGCATTTCCTTCATTAAGAAAGTGAATACCAGTCCCCGAGAATAGAGTATGATATGCCGATGTGAATATATTATTATTAAAAGATGGTTGCAAAGCTTTTGAAGGTATTTGTTGACCATCAATATATAAGCTGAAAGAGTTAATACCATAGTTTTCAAAGTTAAATGGATTTTTAGTAAGTGAACCATTAAATGCGGAATTGTTCACAAATCCAATAATACATCTTTTGGGTACCTGTCCCAAGAATATATTATCAAGAGTTTTTCCTTGAACACCTGATGGAATTGTTAAAACTTTAACTTCAGCACGAGTAATAGGATATTTAGCAGTTGTAGAAGCTAAAACTTTCTGATGTGCGAGTAATACACTTGGATTAATTCGTGCTCTTCGAACAATAAGAGTTGCATCCGTAATGCAAACTTTAAACTTTTCATCATTTGACCCAGCAATTAAATTAAAACTCTCTCTTGACCGAACTAATTTTACACTCATTTCAACACCAAACTTAAACCTGGGGCAGTATAGTAATGAGCAGGATCTAATCCATAAGTTTTAATACAAAGCTTTCTAAAGTTTTCGAATACATCAGTCAAAAGTAAAACATCAGTTTTTAAATATAAATCGGAATAATCGGACATACTACTACACTTAAAATGTTGCCAAATATCTTTTGCATGATTATAATCATCATTTGAAATATTTGTATCTGTGAGTGAACTATAAAAATGGTGTTGATCAGGAAGTGATGGATGTTTCAAGCAATCACTATTACACATAAATTCATAAGGATAAATACCTTTCCGTCTTAAAAGTGAAAAATCTTCATTATTAGGATAGTTCCTTTTTAGTTCTGTAAACTGATCATCATTAAGATTTTTAGCTAGTTGATCTAAACTACACGATAAAAATTTCAATGAATCTACAAATCTTAAACTTACTGATTGATTATTATTTATTGTTAACTGTTTTGAAAATGATATGTATCGTTCTTTATTTTGCGGAATAACTTCAACTTTGCCATCATAGAGGTTTAATGCATGGACAATGAAATGAGCATCGTAGTGACTGAGGTTATGTAAAAATATTGGAATATGACGAGGGGTTCTGTACTTAGTACTACACACTTGATGTGCAACACCTCTAAAACTACCAGTGTACCAATCAAAATCGTTGAAAGGATCTCCATTTAACTCAGTTTCACAAATATGACACATGTTTGAATTTGAAATTTTAATTTTATCTTCATCTGATAATGGAACGGGACATTTTTGGAAACTATTTTTTTTAACTATTGTTTTCACATCTTCGCAAAGGCGATTCATAAACACTTGTGCACAGTTTGGCCCACTATACGTCTCATATTTTGATAATCTGTTATCATATGAACATTTAATGTAATAACCAAAACTATACACTTCATGTTTTTGAATATTAATTGTACTAGGCTTGGATGGATCGTTACTACATGATTC
This sequence comes from Colias behrii, assembly GCA_029959065.1. Lineage (NCBI taxonomy): Eukaryota > Metazoa > Arthropoda > Insecta > Lepidoptera > Pieridae > Colias > Colias behrii. Next base: position 4,078,536 of record JARWMC010000005.1, on the reverse strand, counting down.
TATCGGGTTCAAAAATGCCTCAAAGTCTGCATAAACCACAAAGGGCATTTCCAACTTTTTCGCGAATTTATCAAATTTTAATTTATTATTTGAGGTTGCTTTACCAAACCAATTCAATTTGGAATCCTCGCCGTTTGGTAATTCCGTACAAATGTGAGCGCAATCATATTGTTGATGGTTATTAAGTCTTTCCTCTGATGGGAAATGAAGTAAACATGAATCACATATATAAACTGCATGATGATGACTTGATATTTGTGAACTAACTAATCGCGATAAGTTTTTAATATAACAGTAATGATTGTTAGTACCATTCGATATATATAGTAGGTTAATATGATTAGGTGTACGACATTTTGTTAAATATAAAGGACCTACAACAGAATTACACTTTTTTTCTTTATTATATTCTAGGCCAAAAACATTAATACTAATATTGTTTAATTTCTCTACTTTTGATATATCTGCAATTTTAACCGGAAAAGAAATACCAGTAAATTTTAGTTTATTTCCATGAATTGCGTAAGATGCTACCCGATCTACACTTTTACATACAGGATATAAACCAGAGAGTAATGCCCATTTAAAACACATATTATCATTATTTTTAACATTGATTACAGCTTTTTTTGATTTAATATCTTGAGGAAGGTCGATATATGAACTACCACGTAGGGGGTTGAATTTGTTAACATTCATATCTATGTATTTAATTTGATTAAGACTCCAACCACTATCTTTTTTTTCAAATTGACAAATTTTACCAACTACAGTGTCTATTAATGATGAATAAAAAATATTTAAGTCATCTCCCTGACAAATGATGTAATTAAACGTTTGAAAATCAAACGTATTTTTAATATCTTTAGTTTGTTGTATGAAATCAGCATGCAATAATATATAATAGTTTATTTTTAAAATTGTATGTTGTTGAATACATTCATTTATCAAAAATAAGATATCGATTTTTAGTGAATTTAAAAACGATTCCGGTGTTACAAAATATTGCCCCGATTGAAGTGTTTTACTATTAATTCTGTATGTTAAAATTCGATTACCAAAAGCGGTTTCAACAACTGTTACATTTGTTAATGAATTATGTGATTTTAAAAGATTATTTTTATGTGTATTACTTTTTAAATGGTTGTTTAGATACCTTTTATTAATATAAACATGACATGTATCACATTCCACCTTATTGTTGTCCACGTCATTGGTTTCAATTGATGATGTAGAAGCTCCCTCATCAAATTTTGCTTTCTTGGTAACCTTATTTTCATCTGTAGTGATACCTCGTTTGATACCTCTTCCAACTTGTTGTTGACTGTAACAAAAAAAGAAAATTATTAGATAAATCTTAAAATAAAACATTACTACAATAATATTTCTTATTGAGTTTGTACTTCTAATACTTACATTAACGTTGTTTCAACCATCAAACATTGATTATACAACTCATCATCATACGATGAATCGAACAGTTCACGCTTCTCCATTTCATCACAAACTTTATGCAGCTCCTGATTGAATTCGCTGTTGAATTGTTCTATATTCTCTTCAATGGGTGCGGAAAAGAAAGCACTGGTGCACATTTCACTAAAGTTTTCCATCTTTATAATAAAGAAGAAAGTATGTAGCACAGTAAGTAACAGTTAAGTGTTGGTAGAGTAACTGATACTCAATTTAAAAAATGTTCAATATTTATAGTCTAGCATAGGATTAGGAAAGTTTTGTAAAATCTAATGAGTACATGGAAGTAATTTAAGAAAACAGAATCACATTAACTAATGATCATTGTTAAAATAGTAACATTAACTAATGATCATTGTTAAAAAAGTATTTTTTCACTTTTTCACTTTCTGCTATTGTCTTTGTAATATTGTATACGAGGGCGTTTGTGTTGTCATAGATGCTATCCTTATTTTTCTTTACGTAATATTTAATCCTCGTGGTAGCGTGCTTCCAGTGATCACTAGTTGGAATCTTGGATAGTTTCTTCATATCATACATTTCAATTTTTATGAGATGCATCGCTTGGTCTCCGTCATCAGAATTTGTAGAGATGTATGATACGCCATCTCTAGCAGCTCGTGCCACAGTTGACGATAGCAGCTTCTTCCTTTTTATTTTTGGTGCCACTTCAAAAAATTGATCAATTGACTGCAATTTCCTTTTTCCGCCATCGTCTGTGTTATTAACGATGATGTCATCACTCTCTTCTTCGTTTTGAGGAGAGAGTGGCGAGTAGTAACACAGTTTATAGGTATTTTCATCGAAGTTGAATGATTTCTGCAACAACAGAGTTATCGCGTTAATATCAATTTGTTTACACTTAGTCTGACACACACACACACATGTTAAGAGAAATACAAGTAAGTTTGTCAATAGAATAATCACTTACCTCCATGATCATTGATGACACAAAACACAACACAAACGTAGTATTGGTAGACGTATACAATCCACTGTGGTCCAACGACCATAGACTGACTGCATGACTGCAACTGTTCGATCATATATAGCACCATTCTTATCTAAAGCAAATTCTTAAGTACAATGAAACTGATTGTAACTCTATGAGTCAACAAACTTATCTCACGTTCCTTCGCAAATGGCATCAACCTGCTTTGTGACTCTCACAAAAGAATGCGATTAAATATTAACAAAACGAAACTGATAGTAACTCTATGAGTCAACAAACTTATCTCACGTTCCTTCGCAAATGACATCAACCTGCTTTGTGACTCTCACAAAAGAATGCGATTAAATATTTACAAAACGAAACCGATAGTAACTCTATGAATCATCAAACTTATCTCAAATTGCTTCGCAACAGGTATCAACCTGTCATACTCTATTCTCGGGGACTGGTATTCACTTTCTTAATGAAGGAAATGCAATCTCTCGTGAACAGTATGCCAAAGGCTACTGTCTTTTAGCATTTGATTTAACTCCTGATTTATCAGCTAACTCATCAGCTCATTGGAATCTCATAAAGCATGGTAGTGTAAGATTAGAAGTACGATTTGAATCCTCACTAACACAAACAATTAACTGTATTGTTTATGCTGAGTTTGATAATATTATTGAAATAGATAAAAATAGAAATGTTACTGTAGACTATAGTAGTTAAGGTTATAATGTGTGTTATATTTTAGATTTATGTGTTATGCTTAATGCATTTTGTGTATATGTAACTAAAGGAAACATTATAAAATTAAATAAAACAAATTGTATGCAATTTACTATTTTTTATTTCATTACAAACTTCCTATTTAATCTTATACAAAACACTATAATTGAACATTCCTATGACAACCATTGAATAGATTGGTACTGTAATAATCTGCTAATAACAGTAATATCATGGATACACTAGAATTACAAAAACATATGAAAAAGATTCATCCCAGTCTAGAAAATAATGTTTATGCTGCTAATAGACTGCCTATGTATACCCATGTACCAACGTATATAATATGCAATTTGGATGCGGATGATAAACCGGGTTCACACTGGGTAGCTGTACATATCGATACGAATGGCATCGGTCAATATTTTGATTCATATGGACGAACACCTGAGCGATATCATCTCCAGTTTTTGAAAAGGAATTGTAAGAGATGGGACTGGAATGTTGATAGGATTCAGAATGATTGGACTTCAGTTTGTGGAGAATATTGCTTAATGTATTTGCTATATAAGTTTCAGGGATATTCAATGCATAGTTTTACGAGCATATTTACAGGGAACACACTGTACAACGATATTTTAGTGGATGAGATGTTTCGCTCCTATTTTATAAGTAGATAAGGCTACAATTCAAATGTTCATCAATAATTATTTTTATATAGCAAAATGGACAAATGGTCGCCAAATACACAAACCAGTAGATAATAAGCAACAACATTTTGGAAATAAAAATGGCAGTAAAATGAATGTGTTTTATTGATGATTCAGAATAGCGAGGTAGCTCGTAACAAAGTTCGATACATCAGATTACCCGGAAAAATAATTGGGTTAGGTTAGGTTAGGTTAGATTTTGATAAACAACGCCAGAAGCGAATCGCTTTTTAAAAAAGCAACAATTAGGTTAGGTTAGGTTAGACTTTGATAAACAACGCACGAGCCGAGCGAGCAAAGCGAGCGTGCCGCGGCAGCGGCCGGCGAGTGCCAGAAGCGAATCGCTTTTTAAAAAAGCAACAATTATGATAATATAGTACGATAATATATAAATATAGTTATAGGATTTTAGACGTATTTTTTCTTGAATATAATAATACATCGTTTGGTTAGAATAGTGAGGTAGGTCATAACAAAGAAGTTTAATACAAAAGCAGTGATAAGCGAGGTGCACAATGAGTAATAGATAAGAACGCCGGACGGTGTAATTAGCTAATAGGAAAAGGTGAACCATGGGACGCTAATGACCCACCGGATATCAATTAGATAAGAGTTAATCGATCTGCACATCTCCGAAACCGTGCATCCTATCGCTTCGGGAGTGAGTGCTATCGACTCAGCGTGGCCGCTTTAGTGGGAAAAGAGTCCAAATTCGTGAACCTGAATCCGTGTTCCACAACCGGCGAATCACTACTACTTTTTCGGCATATTACAAAATGCCGGCCGTTTGTAATGGCTGGCGTCCACTAGGCGGATCGGGCCGGGCCGCATCGCAACGCAAAAATACGCCGGCCTATGTTTTGTATGAAACATCGTCCATTAGCGACGGATCGGGCCGGGGCGGGCCGCAACGCATTGGCGGATATCGCTTCGCAGGCGGATTTCTGCCGGCGGTGCTCTGCGGCCCGGCCCGCCCCGACCCGTCTAGTGGACGCAGGCAGGCGGATGTGAGCGGCGAGCGTCTCTTAGATAAAATCCGCCTAGGCGGTCCGCCGCGACCCGTACAGGTGGACGCAGGAGCAAACAGCGCGTCCATTAGAGACGGCCCGTTGCGATGCGGCCCGGCCCGATCCGCCTCTAATGGACGCCTAGCATAATACGGCGGATTATACAATCCGACTGCGACATACACACCCCTCGTCCCGCGTACCTTCCAATATCTTAGATGTTTTACATTTCCGATTGCTATTTAGGAAATGTATAGATTTTCTAGGAAATGTGTATAAAATAATTTATTTCACACATTTCCGTGCGATTTTAGGAATTACATACATTTCCTAGGAATTTTATACAATGACGGATTACATACATTTCCGTTAACATATATAATATCATTGCCTACGACACGCAAATAAGCAGTTTTTAACGAGCCTATAAGAAGGTAAATGTAAACAATGAAGGTAAGTACTGTAAATGTGGATAAAAACAAACCAAGTACATGCTCCTCTAGGTTAATATTTATCACTAGTATGTAACCAACCAATTTAAATGAAAATATTTAGATTTATTCCGTACATAAATATATTTTTAATTTAATTTTTCTCTTTCTATTCATGATTCATAAAGTAAGCTTATAGGTATTGCCTACTATAATTTAAATATTTTGAGAGCTTAAGTAGATTTTAGGTCTAGCTTCCAACGCTGTCCCACTCTAAATCCCCACTTACGTTTGGTACGGACAGAAAAGAAGATTATTATCCTAATTATTAATATTAAATCATAATAAATTAAAGGAACCAACAACTCTTTAGCACAACCTTGTAAGAATATTAATTTCTTTAAAGCAACAGAGTAAAGTTTACATTAAATTATTAATTTGAAATATTTCTTGTTAACTTCAATTACTTTGATGGCTCTACACCTTAAAAATGTAGGTAGGTACAACATAATAAATACATTTAATTAAAAATATTGGTTCGTATTTTATTTGCTGACGGTACTTACTTACGTCGTAATAGTCTTCGACAAGGCGGACGCTCACCGAATTGCGATGTTTGTGGTGTATTCGAGAATTTATTTGATCATCGAGTTCCGTTGGATCATTTTAATCACATAAGGATTAGATTATTTAATGCTTTAGATGTAGGAAAGTATTTAGTATAATTTATGTACCTACGGAAGAATCCCCTGATACCTATCTTGATTTCCCTAGAGACTACATCATTGTTTGTAAGTATTAAATACTAGTTATACGAGAACATAATACAAAATTGGAGTTAATAATATTATATGACGATAAGGTGTTATAAACATAGAGGACATAAAAGAAGTGTGAACACAGACTATAGACTCGGATATTCAAACGATACATAGTAGGAAATTCATAATGAAATCGGCTGGATAATCCATTCTCATAGTGCTTCCATCAAGGGAAGTAGTAATGGAATCTGTGAATCACCCGAACTAATTAAACGAATCAAATAGGAACCAATTACGAGGCACCGGCCGCCAATGCACGGTTTATAGGGATTCTCATCAGTATGTTACTTTCATATCACGCAATGAACCTATGTAGTAATTAGTACTATATAGTACGTATGGTCTACGTAATATTATGTCCATTTACTTACAGTAATAGTTTTAACACATAAAATTAACAAGTAAATATTTAAACATAATGAAGTTGAAATCACATTCGAAGCTTTTGGAGATAGGACCGTTTCTTTTTATTTATGCATTTTCTCTACTGTATAAGTAACATGTTAATTTAAAAGAGCTTGTATAGGTTAAGCAGGTTCATCCTTAGGATTTTTCCATTATTATCAAGTATAAAAAGAGGCAGTCAAGAAGAGAGATTGTGCCAAGCAAAATAAATCGCTTCACTTGTTACGTCAAATATCAATCACCACTCCACAAATTCTTTCTTTGATGTTGTTTAATCAAACGTTAACCAAGGATCCCCTAAAATTGAAATGAATAGAAACTCGAGTAATCTTCCTCTGGGTTACAAAAATTAATTTCCAAGATGAGAATCTCGTCAAAATAATTTAAGCTTATGGAGTGTACTTGATGGAAAAATTATAATTCTTCCGCATTAATATTGTTTTTGAAGTACGCAAAATTAATTAGTTGATTTAACGTTCAAGTCGTTTTGAAATTTCGTAAATAGAAAGGGAATTGTTGTTAAGTAACAATAGCACATAACAAGCTTTTATATTTTCTTGTATCATGGTAATAATATTATAGCAAGACCGTATATGTAATTAGTAGCTAGGAATATAGAAAAATCTCACATAGGATTTTTTTAACTTTTAACTACATACAACATAAGTAGGTATTTAATAGTTTAACTGAAATTGGTACCTAAGCCATCACTAGAATTTTTTTATGTTTTCTCAGTTATTTAATCTATCTATTATTATCAATGTTTATCAATTGTTACCTTCGATATATGTCGATTATTATTCAATTTATTTATTATCTATAGTAAAGATACTATTATCTTAATCTGCATTAATTTGGTCCGCAACTCAGTACGGCGGAAAATCGGCCATAGGCCGGTTTCGTATAAGTGTGTTTAATATTTGTGGGGGTAAGTTTTTTCTTTATCATGCCCAAGAGAGTGTAAGATTTAGATTCATAATATTGTAGTTGGGAAAAGAATCAAACATTACATTGACATAGAGCACATAAATATACTAACAATACTGTAAGATACTTCATAGACTACACCGAAGTAAATAAACTTTAAGCTATTATATATATAGAATTTCTTTATTTTAAATATATGTTAAGTAAGTTAAGATTAGGTCTAAATTTAAAGTTATAACTCGATTGTTCATAATTAACATGTTAAATATATTTTTAACGTGACTAGTGAAAGAAGTAAGGCTGATGTTAAAATATAAACGCCTAAAGATAAGTTAAAAGCAAATGTAAATTTATTTATTTTGGCAAAATTTAACATGTGATTCTTTCAGTTTTAATTTAAATGCTTTAGATCCTGTTTCAAATCAAAATTTAACCCTTAAATTGTCACCCCTAGATAACTTGTGTGTAATATAATGTCCAAATTTGGAGGATGTGTTGGAATTAGAATAGAAAAGAGGAAAATGAAAAAAAAAATTAAAAATTTTATTTTTTTCTATGGTTTTCACTATGTCACATAAAACGGACATTGCCAATTATATGTACATGTTCGAACCGTCACATATAACGGACATTGCACATTATTCCTGCAACCGTGGTACATGAATACAATGCACATTTTCAGCTCTGTAATTCAAAATTATTATCAAATTATAATAATGGACGATCTAGTACCTATAAGCTTTTCAAACATCTGTTTTAAAATATTGGTTAAAACTTTAACGATATCGTTAAAAATAATAGATTTTAAAAAACGACACTACCAAAAATCACAGCCTAAGGATATGCTTAAGAATTAGAATAGAAATAGTATTTCATAGCCTGAAAACTTATCTAATACACCAAGAAAGACCTCTTCCCATTCACTAAATTGTACAGATTGAAATGTGTTTGCTTCATCGTATGCAAAGAAGTCGTATATACCATGCCTGAAGTACCAAAACAAACACGAAATTTAATTCGCTTTTTTTTGGATTCTTTGACATATATATCCATTTGCTGCCAGTTTTTTTATTTGTAAGGTATTATTATTAAAATTTTCAAACATTGGGTGGTATTTCTGGTAAGTAACATGATGCTGTGGCTGAAGAACTACTGAGAAGTAGGGAAGATTCATCTGGCACCGCATGTAATGGATGTAATTCTGCAGCAATAATATTTTGTTCATGGTAAAAATTCTGACTTTTTGGATCTTCATTGTGTCTCAAATCAATTTGTCGTATAATTCCGGAGGTATGGTGCTGGGGGTAAATGATTGACACTGTTATCATAGTGAAATCACTCCCGTAGGTCTACATTTCCTTCGAAATCGTCATCTCAACTGAATACCAGACTCTTCAGCTTCCGCCAGAGGTAGTGAGGGAATTTTTTATTGATTGCCAAGTCATGCTCCTGTAAAACATAATAAAAATAGAGAAAAATATATCAAAATGAAGACGTTGAAAATGGAGGGCCTTATTGGCAACGTCCGTTACATAGGACATGTGAAGAATACCCTAGTGTATACTCCAAGTTGTCAACGTCCGTTTTATAGGACATCATAAATAAACTAAGATTTTTATTCCAAATATTGTAAAATATGTAAAAATTATGTCAAAATACTATACTTACAATCGTATTCTAACTAATAATATAACATTATAAGCAAAATAGCCAAAATACTTACAGTTATTACCAATTTTATCAGGAGAGTCAAAAGATCCGTTTTTTTTGCAAATTTCAAATGGTCACCATTCGCGACTGTACTTCGCTTCGCTAACGAAACCTGCATGTACGCGAAGGACATAGCTAGTACCTTCCAAATATACCAATTGGCAATGCCTAGGTCTACTGTAACAGCGCCAGCATGTGTGTAAATACTATGTCCTTTAAAACGGACGAAATCAATTTAAGGGTACTTTACATCAAAAAGAAAAAGAACAAATTCAGCTAATTACATTTATATTTTATATTATTTACGTACCTAGTTATTACGTTGTATCCTACGCGAGTGTTATTATTTCATTTCAGCCTGACCTTAATCAGATGAGATGTTTTAAAAACGTCCTGATATAAATAGAACAAGCCTTGTTGGAATTTATTACAAATGCGTTAATATTAAATAATGTCAAGTTTATGAAATGAAAAAATAAGGCAATTTAATCACTTTAGTTTCGACCGAGAATCGAATTCCAGAGCACTTTACACTTTCTGAAAACTGAAACAAAATACTAGGAAAAACTAAGACTGTTTGTTAACTTTTAGAAAACATGTTAAACTTAGTCTGCATTTTTTTCATAGACATTATATTATACAGTGTTCTTACTTCTTAACTGTAACACATCCGTGACAATGTTTATCATGAATAATAATTATTTTATGACAACACTTTTGTGTTTATCGTCTTTAGATAACGAATAAAATATTTTATTTAATCTCTACTACTAGATTAATGTAAATTGTATTGATGCGATTATTTGTCACATAGTTTAAACTGACCTTAAAATCTGTATCTTATAGGTTTCTATATAGTCTACAATTACTATCGAAGAACTTTACGAAACAACAATGTTAATATAGCCTTAAATACATACGTTTAATTACAATTTATATGACATACAATAGGTTACGACAATAAATTACTTTTAAAATAGGTATTATTGTTTTCAATGATAATAATTAAAATTGCAAACATGCACACTTTCTCTTTCATATTTTCGCAAATATGCATTGCTATTCAAAGCGATGGTGTCACCATGTTTTAGGTTATTTACCTATGCCATATGTGACCTTCATGATGATACTTTATTATTAGTTGTTACTAAGTTATAATCTGCTTAATAGTATGTTATATCATGGGTTTATTGTAATAGAAATAATAATATTCAGCAGAATATTAGAGATTATAGTGAAATTACGCATCTTTTCATTTTAATAGTACCTAAACGCGGCAGCTTAGGCCCGTGGGCCACTATCAATGATTATAATCGAAGTTTCTTAAAATGGAAGAAAGAATCAGTTATGTAGGTACTTGCCCTTGATCCTTAAAAGATGTGGAAGACATCTACTTTGTAAATCATACCCACAACTTACTCATCATGATGACAACTGAAACTGAATATTTATAATTTACATTTCTTGATTAGTTTATTAAAATTATTGGAATATCTACTTAATGAAAGATTAATGCATCAAGTGCATATTTATAAGCTTTATCGACGGCTAACATATATCAATAGATAAAACGTGATATCCAAGAGCTGATAACTATATCATGATAATGTTTTATTAGTAAGATTATCATAGACTAGTAATCGGGTACCAATTAGGTACCTCGTTGGTCCATTCGTTAGAAATACGAATATTGGAGGATTTTCAATCTAACTCCAAATCATTAAATATACCAGATTTACACCAACGTTACGTGCCTTTGTTTTGATAAAAACAACCACAAAGCAGTAGCAGTGGCTTTATTCAGTCCATTTTCATCAGGTTTCATTAAATGTATAAGAAAATCGACCCTAAAATTTTATAGAGTAGTGAAGTAATTATACATTAGCAACGTCTTGTTATTCAAAACATTCCCTCAGATTCAATTACCTACCTTCTCTCCTTAATATTCTTGATATTAAAATTCCTGAAAGAAACATTGGCATAAAATGTGTAAAAACAATTTGTTGCAACAATTAATTAAATTTACGGTGGTGAAGCCGCTTAAATGACTGTAATAATCCGCTTAAGTGACTGTAGTAAACCGTCTGATTAATTGTTTTTCAAGACGTTTATATTATTTTTGATTGAAAAAATATGGCTTGTAATAAAAATAACTACGTTAAAAACAACCGATATTCAAAAACGGAAAAGTAAAAAATAAAAAAGATTTGATACCTATTATTAATTACTACATATTATTTAGATGTGCTATTTATTAAAAAGGTTTGATGTCGGTGCACGGGCTTAATACTAAGTGCTTAGTGCTTGGCACCGACTTCAAACCTATTTAATAAATAGCACATCTAAATAATATGTAATAATTAATACCTAATATCAAATCTTTTTTATTTTTTACTTTTCCGTTTTTGAATTCGGTTGTTTTTAACGTAGTTATTTTTATTTAATACTTTTTTGTGTATTTTTCAACACGAATCAAACGAGCCCAAACTCGATAAAGTTGAGTCAATATATTACTGAGTTCCTACCTTCCGATTCCATCATCAAATCAGCTCTATGTCATGATAATGTTTCATCGCTATCCAATTTACATACGTATACAAAATTTCAGCTCAATCGGTTACCGGGAAGTGAATCGAAGTTACTTGCTACATTTCAATTAAGTCATCGAGATCAGACAAAAATGCTCATAAAATAAAAAAACTAGCGGGCCTATCTGAATAAGATTTTCATGGGACCAATTCGACACCATTCCGCATCAAACAAAAAAAGAATCACGTAAATCGGTTCAGAAACCTCGGAGTAATCGGTGTACATACATAAAAAAAAATATACCAGCCGAATTGATAACCTCCTCCTTTTTTTTGAAGTCGTTTAAAAATAAATGAGATCAAATCCTATATTTTTTTAAATTTCCTGATTTATTTGATGTAAAATGATTTGAAAATGAATATAATAAGAGTCAAGATTTATAAGATCCAGGAAAACGGAAGAAAACTCTTAACTTCTCAACTTTATCCTTTGGCAGCGTAAGTAAATATCTTGTGAAATTTATAAAGAACGTAACTATAGAATATATGAGGACTTCAACAAAAATTCCATTTTAAAATTTTCATTGTTTATAAGGGAAGCTTTACTCTTTAATTAATTTTTTTTTATTGGGTAGTTGTGTGTTTTATGTCAAGAGTGTAATACATTTTACTTATATGATCATGGTTTTTTGAAGGGGTTTTTTTTGGGGTTTTCCTTGTAGGCTGTAGCGTGGGTCCTCTAGTTGCAAGTAGAAACAGAATATTTTTAATAAGAATTTAAATGGTGCGAGATTCTAGATAAAGTATTGCTTCATTAGTATCTGTTAGTTTGGTACTAACATTGCCTGATAGAAATTGTGCTAATATATGTATTCTTTCTTCCTTTCAAGTAAGTGAGTAATTCAAGAAGAATAATTACAATATCCGTCAGTCATTAGTGGCCTGCCCAACTGAAACAGGTTTTTAAAGACTGGGTATCGAACCCAAGACTTCTTGGTACTCGTCTGTATCTAGGTGCACATAAAGGATAGTTTATATCTTTAGAGTAAGTTAAATTTAACATTATGTACCTTTTTCCAGGTGAAACGAAACCGACCAGATGGCTCAAGAGGGTTCCAGTATGGAGATGGGCACCAGTGACCAAGTAAAAACATATTATTATTATTAACAATATGTTTATAGAATTATCTTTTTTATATTTATGATGTGATAGTGACACACAAGTTCGAAGAATACCTATGTTACGTATTATTACAGTATTTACTTCAGATTATATAAATACTCTTAACACAACTTTTGGCTAACTAACTGCTTACCCCGGATTGACCCTACATAAAGAAATAGCCTATCATACTCTGTTCAATAAATAATTAAATTTCCTAATGAAAAAGTTATAATATGATATGTTACACTTTATTTATGTAATTCCCTAATTCTACGAAACACGGATTAAAATGATTATGTGCTTATTTAAAAATGTACACATTCAATTGTTATCAATTTAATACAACCAGAGATTACTTAATAGATATATACTAGAATATAGTGTTATGCATGTACCTATATGTATATTAGTTATTATCTAAAAAATGTAGGTAAATAAGAGATCGAGGCGCGAGATACACCCAGTCACTGTTTTTATTGCATAAAGAGTAAAGACCCTAACGAAATAATTAAACCAATAAATCTATTATCTATTATAAACAAGAGAAACATAAGAATTAATTATCGTAAGCCGTTAAATAAACAAAATATAAGAAAAACTACACTAGAAGATTAAGTCAAGTATCGATAACCCCGACTTATAATATGATAAGATTGATGACAGCACAAGAGAGTAGAAAAAAATATAGTTTAGTTATATCAGTAGAGCAGTGAGCATTTAAGATGATATATTAGAAAAATTTAAAGGATACTAGTGTAAAGGTCAGTGATAGCAATATGATATGAGAAATAAGGGATAGTAAGTCACATGAAGCTTATTTTATAATGATATAGGACACCTAATTTATTAGAATTTTGTTTCTTAATGATGGCCCTCTTTAGTGAAATTTAATTGTATTGTTGTAATTCAGTATATGTTCCCAAAACTGTACGACTTTTTTCTATAATTTTCATTCATAATATTGATAAAGTTATGATAACTTTACATAATATTAAATCGTCAAACAGTAATATTATCATACGGTTGTTTACGTTAATACAGTCAAATCTTGCGTTCGATTTTCGGTATAAAAGATAATAAATCCTAAATTATTAATGAAATTCTAGTATACAAATATTGTGTAGATTAATAGTGTTGTATGTACGATATTGATTACGTTTTTATACATTTTTATCAACATAAATTCTTACATATATAATTATATGTATATAATTAACTAGAATTTTATTATATTTTATATATAATTATATATAAAATATAATAAAATTCTAGTGTACTCACCTACCTGTTGTATTTAAGACTTACCTTATATAATCTATAGTACTTATACCCATAGATTTTGCGATTGAAAAAAAGTACGTATAACAGTAAATTTAATTTAATGTTCTTTTTCTATATTAAAATAATTATAATAATAGGCCAGTTGTATTTAGGATGTAAATAATAATAGTTTAATAAGTAATTGCCCAACAGATGTAGAGCATCCCACATTTATAATATAAATGTGGGATGCTCTACATCTATGCGGGATTCATTTCAATTCTACATATTATGTAGAATTGAAATGAATCCCGCAGAGATGTTTTATTTCGAACATCTAAATATTATTATCTATATTCATACATTCAACAGGTCCTGGTCGCCGCCAAGAAGTCGAAGAAGTTGATATACATAGTCGGTTTCGTAGCCATGGTCGCTGCAATCGCCGTGGTGGTGACTCTAGTGGTCGTGCTGTCTGGTAACGAGGGGGACGCGGGCGTGGTCACAACAACCACGGCCGGTCCTACAACGGTAACGACGACCACGACCACGACGACGACCACGACCGTGGCACCGGATCCCGCGCCCACGACCGTAACGGAGCCGACGACCATACCACCGATAACGGAACCTCCTGCACCAGAAATCACCTTGGATGATATTCTGAATGGAGAGTTCAGTTCCGCTTCCTTCACAGGCTCTTGGACTTCAGGTATGGTACAAAATATTAGTGTCATTTATGAAATCCACAATTATTAAATGTAAAATAATTATACCTACACGTAGGTCCCAATTTACAGACCTAATAAATTAAATGAATTTATAATATACTATAGATACAATTCAATGTTGTTCAGTTTTCTCAGCATTAATGTTCATTTGAACGTCCTCTATGGCATCTATAATTCAACGTAAACTAAACAACAGTTAGACAAATTAGACCAACCTTTCTTTTTATTCGTGCCAAGTATTGGAATTACTTTACCTGTAAAAATGTTAGTACTAATAAGAAAAAAAGCGGTAAATTCCTAAGCACGTGCCAACTTATTGTAAAATTCACTAGCTACCGTTTTCAGATAAAGCTTAATTAGGTACACTAAACACGTAATAATATTATATTAACACAGATAAATTATTTAAGCGCTAAGCTATCTGCAATATTGATTGTATCATTAAATCAATTTATATGTGTATGTAGGGCGTATACTATTACGGCCATATTTTGTCCAGTATGTTTGTGAAATAAAATAAAATAATGTGAAAAAGCTACAGATATCCAGAAAAGCTCTCGCGTTTAATAATATACTGTTAATAATTTAAAGAAATAATTGTAAAATAAAACGCGTTTTACATTTTCATACTGTATAAATATTTAGATTCGCCACTTTAAAATGATGTTAAAATGTAAATTCAAAGCTCCCAGATGTTTTCATTGTCCATTTATAATAATAGTTATTACGACAGCTAATTAATTCAGTAAATTAACAGGGAATTGAATAATATTTACATTTAATGAAGATAAGTTATCTGGAATTAATTGAAAATTTAATAAAAAAAGTCAAACAATTTAAAGTTTCAGGGCTAAAATATCAACTACACTCCGATGTCCGCTTTAATTTCTCTTACATCCGTTGAAAGTCTCACCAAATTCTTTCACCCGTTAAAATATTTCGACACAAAAAGAGAAACAGAAATTATATTTAGTTTACCAATGCATTGAAGACAAACCAATACATTCCAACAATATTTATGAAAATGTTATATTTTGCAGGAAACGAAATATTATTCCGTAATGCGAATGGCCATCTCGTGGTGTACAATGTTGACGAAGACAGCACTACTATACTGGTCGCCAATTCATCCGTGGTAAATATTTTATGATCAATTAGCGACCCGTACGCGGCTTCACCCGCGTATAAACCCCATTAGTGATACCTATACATAACCCTTCATCGAGAATCACTCTAAAACCGCATCAAAATCCGTTGCGTAGTTTTAAATATTAAAACATACATCGGGATATAAGGACAGAGAAAGCGACTTTGTTTTATACTATTTAGTGATATTCCTAGAGTCAATCATTTTTATTATTATTGGTTCGGTTGCATAGCTTTAGAACTGAGAATTCTGTGTTTAGTTCTAAGTAGAAACAGACAAATTAAAAATAGCTATAAATATAGTTATGGCTTGTTTTAACTAAAAGCACACCATTAATTTAATGTGCCACTACTACACGATGGGTCGTAAAACCCTTTTTGGTTAATTTACATTAATAAGATACTTGTTTACAGTACGTCATTATAATTAATTATTTAGTAGAGTGCTTTAATTAGTCATCTCAGTTTTTATTCTTTTAGTTCTTGCAAAACTCATCCATCCTTAATGAGGTGTCTCCAGATGGACGTTATGTGGCTCTCTCTTTTAATGAAGTTCCGGTAAGTTTAATTTCTTCCTTATTCGAAGTTTAAAGGAAAATTCCTTTAAATATTAATATATTGTATTAATGTTTGCTAGAGTTTAAAATGATGCTTTTCTTTTTTAATGAATTCTAAAATAATTGATGGAAGATTATTTTTGATTAATGTTGATTATAGTTTCTAAAAGAATTTAACAGCTTTAAAAAGCAAAATTATATTGTTATTATTAAACTAATTTTCATATATTATTCACTAATGTTTTGATCATGATAATAAATTATTCACGTAAAACTATATGAAAAAAAATAACGTTCTTGTAAAGGCTATTAAAGACTCGGGTCTTAACAAAACAGTCTATGAATAAATATGCTTTTATTTCCAAAGAGTTTCCAGTATAAATAATCTATATAAATTGTTAGAATGATATTAAATGAGACATCGCCAGCTAAAAGCTCCATAAAGCGAAACGTGATCATAAATAATGTTCAATTTTCCACTAGATCCTCGCGAATCCCTTTTAATATTTTTGGCTCACTTTTTCTCGACAATATTTCACAGTTTCTTAATGTTATTTATGTAAATATAAATAATATATGGGTAAATTCACGGTATATTTATGTCGCCACACTATGGACTTGACTGTATGTGAAAGGGAGCTGAAATGTGTTAGCGTCAGGCAGAATAACTTATACCACTAGGCGTATCTAGTGACCCCAGAGCGTATAAATTATGACTATATTTAGACTTAGCTGTAAAAGGATTTATCAGCATATATGTAATATAGACAAGCTACCGTATCCAGATTTGATTATACCATCGTGTAATACAATTCTGTATGTAGGTACCTATATATGATATACCTAATACGTGCAAAAAGGATGCGGCAAACATGATATTATAATATGTGCAAAAAGAAAACAGCAATAATTTTACCCCAAAGCTCTATTATGTTATTTAATATATTTTAATAAGATCGTGATTTATCTTCTTAGAAAATGACAAATTTGTAAATTATCTATTTTTCAAAAAACTCTGCACCAAAATTTTTGGATAATAATAAAGTTGTAAAATAAGTACTTTATTTTACAACTCACTCGAATCAAGTTTTAATTCCCACAGATCTACAGGCACAGTTTCCTAGCCCAATACGTAATAGTAGATACTCTTATGGGCAACAATACCTACATTGTTCCCCCCGGAGTCGATGTCAATGAAGCTGGTCTCCAGAACTTTAGATGGGGGCCTTCTGGGTCTATAGCTTTTGTATACGAAAACGATGTTTATTACCAAGCCTCTTTGACGAGCGAACCCGTGAGGATAACTACTAGCGGGCAGGATTATATCTATAATGGCGTGCCTGATTGGGTGTATGAAGGTAAGATATTTTATTTTTTTATATAGATCTGTATAGTGTATAGGTTTCTTAAATTATTTTGAAGACATTTCATTTTTTTTTTACTTTTTATTTTATAAGAATGTTAGATATAATGAAATGTTTTATTGGTTGTAAAATCGGGGTAGTTAGGTATTGTAGATACCTAAAAGTAATAAAAGGGTTACATTTAATTAGTTTAAAATTTAAATAGTAGTAGTTTAATATCATTAAATTTCTTTACTTAATCATTTTTAACTCTAAGTTTATAGCAGTGATTACAGATCGCATGACTACAATTGAACAATAAAGATTGCGATATTTAACATGATTGATAACATTCCATAAAGAGAGCAATAATCTATACATATGTATAATAAATCTGTAGAAGGGTCAATACATACGTTGTAAATATTGAAAAAATAAATAGCAGGGGGTGTTACTGGATCGACACCAAACCCAAATATGTGATTAAAAAAATTTTTGTCTGTCTGTCTGTATGTTCAGGCATCACGTGAAAACCAACGGTTCGATTTCGATGAAACTTGGTATAATTATACCTTATTATCCTGGGCATAAAATAGGATACTTTTTATTCTGGAAAATTACGTAGAAAAAAAATCTTAATTTTTCCGCGCGGACGGAGTCGCGGGCGGAAGCTAGTTCATTAATAAAGCACTTGCTGTGCGCCGCGGTTTTTCCCGCAGTGCCCGCCCCCTTGGTCACAGTAAGATGATATAATATAGCCTTCCTCGATAAATGGGCTATCTAACACCGAAATATTTTTTTAAATCGGACCAGTAGTTCTTGAGATTAGCGCGTTCAAACAAACAAACAAACAAACTCTTCAGCTTTATAATATTAGTATAGATTTGAAAGCTATAAAACTAAAATTAAATTCAATAATTCATTAATTACCATAATTTCAGAGGAAGTATTCTCATCGAACAACGCTCTTTGGTTCTCAAGCGACGGCAATCGGTTAGCTTTCGCCACCTTTGATGATACCAATGTAAAGATTATGAAGATACCCACTTTTGGTATTCCTGGACGGGTTGAATATCAATACACGTATCATAGGGAGATACGGTATCCTAAGGTATAGTAATTAGTATTTATTGATATAAATTGTCCCTCGCAAACAATATTAAATCGGCGATACAATTTTTTAATTCTGCTAAGACGAGCGTTAGAAACGCTCAAAGTACCAAAAGTGCTCATTAAAAATGTTTGGTAGTACGCATCATCTTGAATAATTTATTATTATTTAGCATTAATACCAATCAAAGAAAAGTTTTCCTAGGAGGATTTTTATATAATATAAATCCGACAGATAACTCTAAAATTCTATATGCAATTTTATTCAATAAGGATAATATAAAGATTAAAACCACTAAACAACAATTAAATGCGAAGTTAATAATTGCATACATAATTGAAACTTGCCTTAAGCAGTTACAGTTTCGAACAAGATTAAAACTTTAATTAAACCACTAGCTGACTAACTTTGTGTTGCTTATCATTAATATAATAGCTTTTCATCTCATTTGCTGTCTATTGTCTATTCTAAGTCTATTCAGTTTCTAGTACCTATATGAAATGTGACGTCATATTTAATGTTCACTATACTAGCTTTCCGCGCGTAGCTTTGCCAACTTTGTTGAAAACTTAAAAAATTATACAGGGTGTCCCAAAAAGTAGTGATGAACGGAAGCTGGGAGGTAGAGGACCTAAAGGGCTATCCAAATCACCCCCATGTATGTTATGCGATTTTTCGTATTTTCGGAGTTATGCCATTTTTTTCAATTTTTCATCTATCGCTGAGTACGACGAGATTTTTATTTGTGGTAACGTGAATTATTTATTTTAATTTTTATTTTAATGGTTTCTTCTGCTACTATGAATTTCCGGGTTATTTCGTCCAAATTGTGGCATTCTCTCAAGTAGCCGAGGTCTTTTTAGTATCCCCATTGAAATAAATCAATGGGGTTTAGGTCGAGGGACCGTGGAGGCCAGGCTTTAAGACGCAGGCTGCAACGACCAATCCATCTTTCAGGGTATCTTGCCCTTTAGCCTGGCCTCCACGGTCCCCGGACATAAACCCTATTGATTTTTTTCCATGGGGATACTACAAAGACGAGAGACTGCCACAATTTGGAAGAAATAACCTGAAAATTCATAGTTGCAGAAGAAACCATTAAAAATGATAAAGGAGCATTCAGACATTTAAAAGACAACTTTTTACGGTAATGTCGCACTTGTACTGAGGTCATTTTAAAAATTTCTGGTAATTAAACACCTTGTTTTTGGTTTTAATTTGTTTTTATTAATCATCATGTTAATTCAATTTTTGCACTTACCACATTTCGATTTCAATTTTTCGATTGAAGCCTTCTGAATAATAAAATGAAATTTTCAGGGTAGCTACCTGATAAATAGAGCAAGTTTTTAGAAGCCAAACGGAAAACTTTTTTTATGTGATTTTATTTTTTTACGGGCCTTTGAAGTGGTGAACATACTGGGTAATTTTATATCTTTCTTGGCATTTAATTCTTTTTTTAATTCAATTCAAAGATCTAACGATAGTAAATGTTACCATACTGAATTGGCCTATCTTTCAGCTTAGCACACAAAAAAAAAAAATCAAGCATCTAGCGCAACAATTCACGTCACCATAAATAAAAATCTCATCGTACTCAGCGACAGATGAAAAATTGAAAAAAATGCCATAACTCCGAAAATACGAAAAATCGCATAACATACATGGGGGTGATTCGGATATCCCTCTAGGTCCTCTACCTCCCAGCTTCTTTTTTAAAAAATCCGTTGCTTAGTTTTAAATATCTAAGGATGGGTAGACAACGACAACGAATTTGTTTTATACTATGTAGTGATTAGCTAAAGCCCGCGGCTTCACTCGTGTTTTACTAGAATATAAGGTTAACTACTTGCTAATCCAGATTTCTCTGTACTAAATTTCATAACTTAGATGAGATCACATTGCTTTTGAGGCCAGATGAAGTTGACGTGGGTCAGTTAGTATTAGAATACAAACAATTAATATGGGTCTTACTATTGTTACTTGTTATGAAATAATAATTTCTACCATGGTTTCCTCGAATACATATCGATATCTACACTATATAGATATCTACACAGAAATAATAATTTTAACTATTGTATGTTTTCAACTGTATCATTTTCAGTGAAAACGTATCGTTCCGTGAAAATGTATCGTTCCGTGTTCCTATAATAAAGTGTTTTTTTTATTAATTTATTATTTTATCAAAATTTTCAGTCCGGTACAACGAACCCCACTGTGACGGTATCGGTCCGTGACTTGAATAGCGCTGCTCAAACTGTTTATAACGCACCAACAGATCTTAATCAGTAAGTTGTTTTTTTTTTGTTTTTGCAGAATTATTTATTTTGAAAGTAAATAAATTTTGTTACGTTTTAAATGCGAAATTTATAATAAACATTTTGTATTATTTTACGTCGCAGAAATGTTTCTTCTCCCTATGGAATACAGAAATGTGTAAATACACATATTTTTTTTTAGTGATACACACAGTAATATTACATGAGTATAAAATGATTAAATTTAATTAAGTAACATTTATTTCATAAAAAAAAAAACATTCAACATATAATATGTTAATTACTTGATTTTCATCTTAATCTTTGACCGTAAATATCCGCAATTTTTGTATATATTTTCAATTCCAAAATTTAAATTTGCAGAGCAATCCTAAAAACCGTGACATTTATAAACGCGAACACAATAGCAGTGATGTGGACGGACAGAGTTCAAACGCAAATGGTGGTCGAGCTTTGCACGCAGGGAACTCTTGCTTGCCAACGAGTATGTTATTTATAATTATTACTAGCTTTCCACCCGCGGCTTCGTCCGCGCAGTCAAAGAAAAACCCGCATAGTTTCCGTTCCCGTGAGATTTCCGGGATAAAACCTATCCTATGTCCCGGGGTAAAAAGTAGCCTATGTCCTTTCTCGGGTATCAAAATATCTCTATACCAAATTTCATGCAAATTGGTTCAGTAGTTAAGGCGTGATTGAGTAACAGACAGACAGACAGACAGAGTTACTTTCGCATTTATAATATTAGTATGGATAATTATTTTTAAACGTTTTTGAATAATTTAGATATAAAAAAAAAACTTGAAACTGACTTATTTTGTAGCTAAAATATTATGTATAAAATCTCGTGTCACAGAGTTGTAAAGAAATTTCTCGTTAATAACTTGACTGGATGGAAGCTTTTAAGATATTATAAGGTTTTAAAGGGATAGCCGCATAAATTATATTTCCCAGCGCGCGCGAGTGGTCTTCGCACACGCGGCCTCCGAAGGAGGCTGCGTGGGGGATGCTGTTCAGGACGATTCGTCCTCTGCAGCAGGTTGATAGCGCTGCCCGCTAATACGGGCAGGTCACTGGGAGGACGAATCGCCCTGTTTAGGAATAAAAATATTTGTAGATTGGGGCACAGTATAGGAGACTGTGCCCGACTTTGTTAGTTTGACCCGTTTCGCATTATGCGTTGACTCGACCGACCTTGTTTTGGTTTTACGAGCCCGGCTTAAACTTGTGTTTAAGCCGGGGACGGACAAGGAACCCGGGAGCGACACAGAACCGAATGGTGAGGTAGGAGGCGCCAACTGCGCGTAGGAGTGGGCGTGGGAGTGGCTGGGTACGTTGTGTACCGACTGTGTAGGAGGTATGCAGGGTGAGGCGACAGACGGCGCGATAGAGTGCGCCGTCGCAGGCAGGGCTTGCGTGGGTGGGGGCGTTGTTTGGGATTGCGCTATTTGCGCGTGGGAGTAGGTTTGGTAGGAGGGAATAGTAAAGGGCGCACAGAGTGCGTGGGCGGTAGGTGGCGCTGGAAGCGCGGTATGGGGCGCCGGCATTGTTTGCAATGCCGGTGGTGAGGACGGCGTGTTCGCCTTAGGAGAGGGGGGTGGTAACAGGTCGCGCGGATTTGGACGACGCGACCCGGGAATAGCGCGGTGCGGAGCAATCTCTCGGAGGTGATCATGAGAGGAAGCGTCCGCCCGCGAGAACATGTTTTGGGAGAGACGAAGGATAAACTCATCCAGCGTTTCTACACCGAGATCGCTACGTATTAGCTCGTTTCTCACATACCTCGGTGCACCGACGATAGCGCGTAATGCGAGTGACTGCCGCGCACGCATTCTGCGGCGCAGGCTTTCACACACATACACATACCAGGCGGGCGCGGCGTACGTGAGGAGCGGCCGTAGGTAGGTTTTATAAACGCTTACCTTTATACGTAGCGGGAGTTCGGAGTATAACACCGGACGAAGTATTGCGTGGGCGGCCTTGCACTTGTTAATTACCTGCTTCACATGGCTGTTAAAGCGAAGCCGGCAATCAATAGTTACACCTAGGTAAAGGACGGTATCGGACCATGGGATCTGCTCACCAGCCAGAGTGAGATGGTGGGAGGGAGTCAAACCACCGAACCGAATCACCTGTGTCTTTCGCGCGTTAACGGATATCCGCCAACGATCGAAATACGCAGGTAACTCATCAAGCCAGCGTTGCGCCTTAACCATCGCATGCGTTGTATTCAACGATGCGGCGATTAAAGCTACATCGTCGGCGTATAGGGCGAGGATTTGATTAGAGTTTGGCGCGGGGGAGGGGAAGTCATCTGTGTAGGCGGAGTATAGCGCGGGCGATAAACAGCTGCCCTGCGGGACACCCGCCTGCACAGAGTGGTTTCGGGAAATGGCTGGGGACACGGAAACGTGAAAGGAGCGGTCCGTGAGGAAGGAGTGCAATATCCTCACGAGCCGCGCGGGGCACTGGGTAGTGGTAAGGATCTTATATATAAGACCCTCATGCCAGACGCGGTCGTATTTCCCAGCCAAATAATAATACGAATTTATGTGTTTCAGATTTTCAGCTACACACAAGCAAATGGTTGGATCGACAATATTCCCATGATTTTCAACCAACAGGGAAATGCGTTTATTACAATTTTGCCTTTCGTAAGTATTACGATTTTATATATTTATTTGTAGAATTTACTATGAATTATACGTTATTTACTTAGTTATATTTTAACTTTTACAAATATGTTAATGTATAGTTTACAAGTTGATTCGTTTACACACACACAACATCATTAAGATCACATTTTCATTTTAAAATGGAATTAAAAATTCACTCAATCACCAATTTACAAATTAATTTGAATTATTAAGTAACCAATAAAAATCCCAATTGCAGTTAGTAAACAACGTGCTATACAAGCAAGTGGTGCAAATAACACAAGGCACCACAGCCACAGCGATGTGGACGATGAGCAGCCGCTCCAACACTGCACACACGGTATTGGAGATCATGACTTGGACCGCTGATAATGTTATGTAAGATAATTTTATAAACACATAATATTTTGTCTTTCAAATAACATACATAATACTTTCAAATATTATATCCTGGCCAACATAAAAAGGCACCCTAATTACCTACATTCTGCTCTATAAACTCTGTTCATTATTTGTTCTTTTACGTATTCTACAAACATTCTGCTGTTTAAAAAAATTCCTACAAATATATACCTATACCTAAAATTTGATATTCAACCACTCTACAAAAAGCTCCCCCTCCTCCCAAAAGTGTAAATGATACATAGTCTGTGACATAGTGATCTCTACCAGCGTACTGAAAGCTTTTATCTAACTGCTTTATTGTTTGCTCTTCATACACCATGCTCTATAAAAAAACTGTCCACTTCAACTTTACCTAATTCCCATATTCAACAACTCTACATCTCTACAAATCTCTCAAAAACTCCTTTATCATTAGCTCTACATACATCCCAATAAAATAAAAAATTAGCGCTACCATAATACAATCTCTACAAATCTCTCCCCAGCTGGTACAAAGCAACAAGCGTGAACGACAGCAGTGGGCAGCACATATGCATAGTGAGCTCTACTGGCATAGCGAACTGCTTTACCTAACTCCTTAGTCGTTTGCTCTACATACATCCCAATAAAAAAAACAGCTCTACCGAATTACCTTATTCAATAACTCTACATAAAAGCTCTACATCTCTCCCCAGCTGGTACAAAGTAACCAGCGTGAACGACAGCAGCGAAAAACACATATACACAATTAACTATAACGGCATATTTAGCAGCTTTACCTAACTCCTACATCGTTAGTTCTATATTCATCCCAATAAAATAAAAATTAGCGCTACCATAATACAATATCTACAAATTTCTCCCCAGCTGGTGCAAAGCAACCAGCTTGAACGATAGCAGCGAGCAGCACATATACACAGTGGGCTCTACCGGCATAGCGAACTGCTTTACCTTACTCCTTTGTCGTTTGCTCTACATACATCTCAATAAAAAAAACAGCTCTACCGAATTACCTTATTCAACAAACTCTATATCTCTACAAATTTCTCCCCAGCTGGTACAAAGCAACCAGCGTGAACGACAGCAGCGAGCAGCACATATACACAGTGGGCTCTACCGGCATAGCGAACTGCTTTACCTTACTCCTTTTTTCGTTTGCTCTACATACATCTCAATAAAAAAAAACAGCTCTACCGAATTACCTTATTCAACAAACTCTATATCTCTACAAATTTCTCCCCAGCTGGTACAAAGCAACCAGCGTGAACGACAGCAGCGAGCAGCACATATACACAGTGGGCTCTACCGGCATAGCGAACTGCTTTACCTTACTCCTTTGTCGTTTGCTCTATCTACATACATCCCAATAAAAAAAACAGCTCTACCGAATTACCTTATTCAACAAACTCTATATCTCTACAAATTTCTCCCCAGCTGGTACAAAGCAACCAGCGTGAACGACAGCAGCGAGCAGCACATATACACAGTGGGCTCTACCGGCATAGCGAACTGCTTTACCTTACTCCTTTGTCGTTTGCTCTATCTACATACATCCCAATAAAAAAAACAGCTCTACCGAATTACCTTATTCAACAAACTCTATATCTCTACAAATTTCTCCCCAGCTGGTACAAAGCAACCAGCGTGAACGACAGCAGCGAGCAGCACATATACACAGTGGGCTCTACCGGCATAGCGAACTGCTTTACCTTACTCCTTTGTCGTTTGCTCTATCTACATACATCCCAATAAAAAAAACAGCTCTACCGAATTACCTTATTCAACAAACTCTATATCTCTACAAATTTCTCCCCAGCTGGTACAAAGCAACCAGCGTGAACGACAGCAGCGAGCAGCACATATACACAGTGGGCTCTACCGGCATAGCGAACTGCTTTACCTTACTCCTTTGTCGTTTGCTCTATCTACATACATCCCAATAAAAAAAACAGCTCTACCGAATTACCTTATTCAACAAACTCTATATCTCTACAAATTTCTCCCCAGCTGGTACAAAGCAACCAGCGTGAACGACAGCAGCGAGCAGCACATATACACAGTGGGCTCTACCGGCATAGCGAACTGCTTTACCTTACTCCTTTGTCGTTTGCTCTATCTACATACATCCCAATAAAAAAAACAGCTCTACCGAATTACCTTATTCAACAAACTCTATATCTCTACAAATTTCTCCCCAGCTGGTACAAAGCAACCAGCGTGAACGACAGCAGCGAGCAGCACATATACACAGTGAGCTCTACCGGAGTCGTGACTTGCTTCACGTGTGACGTCACTCGCACTAGCGGTGGGGAGTGTCTCTACAATGATGCTGTTATTAATGAAGAGGCTACGCGTGTTACTGTGACCTGTGCAGGACCGGATGTACCGCAGATATTTATTTATGACGTGGTGAGTAATTGGTGGAAAAAAAAAGTTGAATAAGTTTAAATTTGAATGAAAAGAATGTAGCAAATTGCAGAAAGCAAATTGACGGTGTGATGTGATGCTGTGTGTCATCGCACTTTATTGATACTTGCGGTACTACGAAAGACATGATTGTTATCATTATTTCGTTTGTGAATGCCACCCTAACTTGACTAGGATGTAGTAGTATTTTGTATACATGTTTACCACTAAGTTCTGTTAATGTTGCTACTAATCAACTTTTATCCTAAACGGTTTCTCTACTAAACAGTAAAATTATAGGATGCCATTATCACTTTTATTTATTTAACAGTTTTCAATATGCATTTCCTGTAATGTTTTCAGAACGGCACTCGCATCAGAACCTGGGAGGACAACGACAAAGTATCACAGCTAGCCAACACTATAGAGATGCCGGTCACATTATCGATGTCTCTATCTCTCGGCGCCGGGTTGCCGGACGCCCAAGTATTGCTGCAGGCGCCGCCCGACTATAGAGCCCGCAGCAACGTGCCGCTGCTGGTCTATGTGTGAGTACTTATATAAAAAACTAGATTTCCGCCCGCGGCTTCGCCCGCGTTTTCAAAGGAAAACCCGCATAGTTCCCGTTCCCGTGGGATTTCCGGGATAAAACCTATCCTATGTGTTAATCCAAGTTACCCTCTATATGTGTGCTAAATTTCATTGTAATCGGTTCAGTAGTTTTTACGTGAAAGAGTAACAAACACCCATACATCCATACTTACAAACTATTAAGATAAGATGTACTAGTTCAGAGAGCCTATTACAGTATTAAGGAATATATGGACGATAAAAACCCATGGAGGGTTGTCGCGTAAAAACCACAGGACAGTTCTTTGGCATATTACTATAATATATGATGTTACATAATATGTAATTTGTAAAATTAAATTGTAAAACTGACATGATTAAAAAGAGAAACTATGGAGTTTCTTGCCGATTCTTCTCCGTAGATACTGCTTTCCGAATCGGTGGTAAATGTTAAAAATATGTACCTAACGACGTTTCAAAAGTGCTTCTAGAAGAAGTCTAATTGAATAAATAAATGTTTGAGTTTGAGTTTTGAGTTTGAGTGATAGAGTCGCAGCTCTACAGTGGAGAGATGCTTGTTACGCTCTATGTCTCTATCTCTAGTATAAGTTATTGCCGGACACCCAAGTATTGCTGCAAGCACCACCCGACTATAGAGCCCGCAGCAACGTGCCGCTGCAGGTAGTGCAATTGAGCTCTCATAATAGGCCGAGAGATACTGACACAAAATTTAGAACCGCCATACTGTTACAAATGACCCAAAATTTTGTGTCAGTATCTCCCGGCCTATAAGAGCTGAATGTTCATCGCGATGCTATAAACAACTAAACATTCATGCAATCAAGCGACTGTCGTGTGAATCAAGAATCGTTAATCGTTTGTTATGTAGGAATATTTCAAAAATATATATTGCCCATATTATATTCTATTAAAATATCATGACATTCGATATCTTTAACAATATCGGTCTTACTAAAAAAATATAAAAATATACTATGCGTAAAAGCTACAAAAACCACGACACGAGGTATGAATCGCATACCTCGTGGCACTTTGTCCTCGAAAGAATATTTCGCAATGATTTTTCCGGTTATTAAAGCCAAAAACTGCCCCAATCTCTGATTAGTAAAAAAATATCGATAATTTACAGCTACGCCGGCCCCGACACAGCGCAAGTGACAAAGCGGTGGAACGTCGACTGGGGCACATCACTAGTGAGCCGGTACAACATTGCCGTCGCTCGTATCGATGGGCGAGGCTCAGGGTTGTCCGGTGTCGATAATATGTTCGCGGTGAACAGGAAACTGGGAACTGTGGAAGTGGATGATCAGGTTACTGTTACTAGGTGAGTTGTTGTTGTTGTTTTGTGGTCTTTAGTTTTGGTTAGTTAGTTATGAGTTGTGACTCTACTTATTTATAGAGTATAGAGTTATTTTTTTTAAATAGGATTAAAAATAAAGACTCTAATTTTATGTTTGTTAAGATAATAATAAAATTGGGAAATTTAAATATCGACGAAAAAATCGTTAATATATTGAAAGACTGAATGAGCGACCTCATAGAACGAGGCAATGAAAAAAATATACTTATAGGAAGGATAGATCTTGAAAACTTGAAACAATTTTAATTATCATACAAACAAAGTTATGTAGTTTTTTACGAATGTTACGGTTTACTGTGAACTATCGCATGAGTAGAGCGAGCGCAGCGAGTATGTTGTGGCAGTATTTGGCGAGTGCCATAATTAATTTATCGTATGAATTTTAAAAATTTTACCAACGTACGAATGATGAACGTTTTTAGAGTTTGAGTGTTACATGTACACTTAATTGTACGATATTATTTTAGCAATGTGTGTCACATATTGGCTTAATTGTAGGATATGATTACAACAATGAATTGTAGTTATAATGTTGCTACATTATGGCATTTATTGGTATGCCAATCCGCCGGACTTCACTAGGGACAATAATGATGACATGACGACAGTATCCATAAATGATCGAATTAGTGTTTTTAAGGGAAAATGTATAATAAATAAATTAAAAATAGTGACTTAGAAATATTAAAAACATTAAGATTAATGAGATTATCAATAAAATAAAACATTGAAATTCTGCAGTCGGCCATTTTGACTAAAACACGCGTGACGTCACGCCTATGTAAACAACTTCACGTCAGGTGTGTTTTGTTGATATGAATATGTTGAGAATACGCATTTTTATTTATTTTCAATTGTTTCACGTATGCTTTATCGACTCAGAACAGAAATATAATTGCGAATTCACGAATACGTGGTTCGGGTTTCTCCGCGCTAATTTTATA
This sequence comes from Colias behrii, assembly GCA_029959065.1. Classification (NCBI taxonomy): domain Eukaryota; kingdom Metazoa; phylum Arthropoda; class Insecta; order Lepidoptera; family Pieridae; genus Colias; species Colias behrii. The sequence continues at coordinate 4,048,930 of JARWMC010000005.1, read as the reverse complement.
CAATCATTTCTTATTATTTTCTCGCTTGAAACAATTACTAACACTTTTTTGGGCATTATTTTTATGTGGATTCACACTGCAATACTGCACACCACTTATAAACTTAGAAATTCGTTTCTACAACACATATTAATTAATTTTTTTTTCATTTTCTTCGCTTTGCGTACAAATAATTACGTATTTACTATAGAGTGACGTCACGCCTACGCCATGACACCTGCGAGCTGTTTTGGCACAGTAAATAAATATTTTTTGAAAAATGGCTTTTATCTTCGTTAAATTTAAGTATATTACCGAAATATAGGGTTTTTCTTGTATAGTGAACGTATACACACATTATGGAAGAGGATTTCAAAATCTTTCGTCATGCCTATTCTGTGAACTCTGTGTATGAATGTGCAACGCTAGCGCTGTACATTTTGTAGTGGGAGATGTTGGATTTATTCGCGGGTGGGTTCAGTTCACGGTGCGCGAACTGAATGCCAGATAAGTGATTAGAGTTTAAGTTTGAGTTGATAATAAAAATAATAATTCCTTTATTTAACAAGACAGGATTATCACAATATGGGGTATTTCACAATATTAATTTTTTTTTATGTTAGAGCAAGCAAAGGGGCAGGTGGGCCACGCCCATAAACACTTGTAACACTAGAAGTGTTGCAGGTGCTTTGCCGGCCTTTTATGGGCAAATAAGCTCTTTTATTGAAGGCCCCAATGTCGTAGTCGTTCGGGAACACCGCAGGTGGCAAATCGTTCCACAGTTTCACCGTACGCGGAAGGAAGTTGCGGGTGAAGCGGACAGTGGTGGAGCGCCAACCATCAAATATAGTTTAGTTTGTAACATTGAGATAATATTACTACGTATGGAGGAGACACCACGAACAAAATCTGTGCGCCATTTTTTTGCTCTAACTAAGTTTTAAAAATTATTATCTAGATAGGTACTTACCGATGAAAAGTTATGTTAGTCAATTTTTCGTATTATTTGTATTATTTGTGCAATATCGTAACACACACGAAGGCATATTTGATGCGTTTCACTTTAAAACAAATAAAAAATGAGCGTGCAGTTATAGTCGGATTTTTAATTAGACAAAGTAAACTGACAGCAGCTAATGTCATTTTGTAAAATAATGTTGCCATATTTAAAGTAATAGTGAGGAATTCAGTTCTCATTCAATCAGATGAATGAACAATAAGTGTGAATAGTTCATCATTTCAAACTATAAAATAACATTATTTCTATTTATAATATATAAAGCTATATAAGATATAAGTTACTAGTAGAATGTAATTATAATCATTTTATTTATTTTTATTTTTACGATGTTTACGTTACTGTTTTTGTAATTTTTTCGTTAATTGTAACTTATTACGTTGTGTTTGTTGTCATTGTTGTGTTTATTTGGTGTTATATTGTTACACACTAAATATTCACTAGACGATCGATTCAATTTCATTCATTCCCGATTTTCAATCATTCACTTTGTGACAACGCTATTTTTATTTCATCAAAAACTGACAACACAGAAAACGTCAGTTTACTTTGTCTAATTAAAAATCCGAGTATAAGCCATATGGCTTATGTTGAGCGGAACATAAGTGATGTAGGCGGTGTCGTCTCTATATGTATATCTCAATGGTTTGAAATGAAGTTTTCCATTCAGGTTGCTGCACGAGCAGCTCCCGTGGTTAGACAGCAACCGCACGTGCGTGTGGGGCTGGTCGTACGGCGGCTACGCGGCGTCGCTGGCGCTCGCGCGCGGGCCCTTCCGCTGCGCTGTCGCTGTGGCGCCCGTCGTCGACTGGCGGTTCTATGGTAACATTCGTAGCTATTTTATTGATGTGAAACATCTATAGGCTCACTTGTAAACCGAATTGTTGACGTGGCGACGCTTGCCATGGCGACGGGTCGCCACGATAGACACATCTATAGGCTCACTTGTAAACCGTTTTGTATCTTTTATGCATATTACTTGTACACACACGATGTTTCACATCTACCAGGCGTCCCATGACGGCTCACATTTTTTTTTATTTATTTCTTTATTTCAAGCAACAAATGTAGTTACAGATAACCCATTGAGCCCCAAGTGGCCCGATCGGTCCACGACACAATAGATTTTCTATTGTGTCTGTGGTTCCGGGGCCTGAGTTATTAAAGGTATTAATATAACTTAAAACTATGTACTTAAATACTAAATTAATATTAATATCACACGCTATGTTATATACTGTGTAACTATATGCACTACCGTCTTTACCATTAGGGCACACGGGGCCAGTAAGTATAAGTTTGTAATAAAAATTCTAAGTTTACAATTTATTAACTTCAAAATTGTATTTCTACTTGAAATTTTCAAAGCCACTTTCTATCATAAGCTTATATCTTATTAAATCGTTAACATTGGTATATTTATAAAAAGATAACATATTTATAAAAAGATAATTTTGCAATTTTTATTTACTTACAAAGCATTCATTATTTTTGGTTACAGACACCATCTATACAGAGCGGTACATGGACACTCCTCAGGTCAACCCCGAGGGTTACGCCAACTCTTCCCTCCTAACACCTTCAGTTGTAAGTATTGAAACGTTAACATAGATGGCGCTTTTATTAAAATGATTTTTTTGCAGTTACACAATTACAAAACATTACAATACTAATCAGTATATTGTAATATTGACTTATTTTAATTGTGGCTCTATTTGCCAATAACTGTTACAAGATTTTATGATTTTTTTAGTTCACAAAACAAGAATAACAGTTTGACACGCCTAATTCATAATTCATCATATTATTGTGTATAAATAAGATGTTACAATTTAAATTTGGTAATTTATCATGTTTGCCACCAAATACATAGCATAGCATGTTAAGGCCGTGTACGCGGTCCGTGCGCTGTTTGGCTCAAATATGTGATTTTTCAAACCAGATTGTCCATCAACCACTTATCTTACAAACATATGAGTTACTAATAATTTTAGGAAATTTTATTGTCTATGTAGTTAGTTACGAGTTTTTTTCAATTAATACAGTATTTGTGAATACCATCAAGATAACTGAGCCGATGATTACTTGATTTCACTTTAAGTGTCAATTTCGAAGCTAAAAATATCTGAAATTGCTGACAGATCTAACACACAATTTTTTTTAACTAACTGCAAAAATCCTTATTAAAATAGTTAGTTAAAAGATTTTTTTATTTTGGACTCCTAACTTACGAAATTAAAATCCGAACAATGTGAATTTTTTTAGAAATTATAGTCGACAAAATGATTATTTTCACCAAGATATTGAATATAATTTATACATATTGCAATAAAAGAATGTCTTACTTATAAGATAAAATTTAAAAAATCAACCAAGGTACCTCTATTATTTTTCTACAATTTTTTTTAAAGTACTATAAAGCACTGCGCGCGACCCGATTCAAATCAGTCGGCAGCGAGCCTTTCCAGAGAGAGGACATGTTGCTCGGCGCTCTCCTGTGGACCTATGCTGTTCATAGTAAAAGGATAGCGCAAGCCGCGATCTATCGTAATAGATCGCGGAGATTTTGACTTCCGTTTAATTGAATAAGCGCTCTTAAGGATTACGGGGATAATTAAAGATACAAACTGAACATTTAAACGTGCTTTTTATTAATCACACAACTGATAACAATATGAAGGAACGTACTACATGATTGACACAGAGCAAGTAAAATCTTCCTTCATAACCACAGATTAAGTATACACATCAACGCAGTGTTGCCATTAAAATATAATATTATATAAATCATTGTTAATCAACATAGCATAAACATATATGAAATTTGGATTTCCTGTTATAAACTCCCATTGTTTCCCCAGGTGGAAGCATACCGCAATAAGCGTTACTTCCTCGTCCACGGCACAGAAGACGACAATGTACACTACCAACACGCCATGTTGTTCTCACGAGTGTTGCAGAAGAACGACGTGTATTTCACGCAAATGGTATGCATTTTGTTCATCAGTAGCTCTACCATGAGTTTATGCACACGATACTCGCTAGCGATTGTAGTAAGCGGTTTGTATAAAATTTCGTACAGCGCCCCTAGTGTGCTGTAGCGGAACTAAAAAGCCTACCATGAGGTGCAATAGTATACTACAGTAGAAAACGTATAGTAAAAAAAAGGTACACTGAAGTTTAATGTCATGAACGCTAATCAGTTCGCAATTACCTTGATTAATTAATTAATTTATTTATTTATTTAGGACAACTCACATGACAGACATCATTACATGATTACAGATATAAAAATATACAAATAGATAGCCGAGTGTTGTTTTAATTACAAGTTGCCACGGCTTAACTGATTTGTGATATAGTTAACTTGCCATTAACTATATCATCAATCAGTTTATCGTCAATTTCGTCATCATCACCTTCGCCACTATTATCATTATTATCATCACCGATTTTGATGATTCTCTTTTTAAGCTAACTCCGCAGTTAAACAAATTTGCGTGCGTTTAAATAAATATTTCGGGACTATATTCACACACGGCACGATCTGATCCCATACTAAGCTTTCGCTTGTATTATGGAAACCAGATGGCTGATAAACATACATATACAGTGTGTCCGGACATGACATACCGATATTTGAAGGGGCTATTCTCCAGGTATTTTTATCGACAATTCAACCCCTCTACAGTCCCCTACCTCACCCCCCTCAAAATGGTTTTCGAATTTTATAAAGTATGTTTCATCACTCTTATCAATTAAATTTGTTTTGTGGTCCCTAGAATAACTTGTTATTGTTCAAATAAAACCAAATTTAGTATTTTGTTACACTCACTTTCGAAGTTATTACAATTTTCATAAATTCACTATCCGAATTGATAGGTTTGCCATTTTGAGGGGGGTGAGGTAGGGGACTGTAGAGGGGTTGAATTGTCGATAAAAGTACCTGGAGAATAGCCCCTTCAAATATCGGTATGTCATGTCCGGACACACTGTATAATTTTAAATAAATACTCATACAGGGTGTCCCACTATTGGTATACTAAGCGCGAAGGGACTTGTAGTTTTGCATACACTGATCACGTTAAAAATACTTAAACAACAAAATTATGTCAAAAATTTTTTGCTGAATTTTTCCTGAAAATTCATGTTTTCTTCTCTAGCTTCGCGCAGCCGGCATATACCACTTCTCTTATGTGAGCATTTTGTCTATAAAAACATAATCTTAAACGATAGCTCACGTGCGGGTGGCAAAGTTGGGCGGGTTGATTTTTATGGGTATACACATAGAGTTTTAAGAATTCATCTATTTGAAAAAAAAATGCGCCTGGAATTTTATAAGTATTTTTTTCGTATTCAGCGTATGCAAAACTATAACCTCCTTTGAGCTTAGTATACCAACAGTGGGACACCCTGTATAGATAATTAACACCCAGACACAGAGCAAACATCTATGTTCATCACACAAATATTTGCCCCGGGTGGGAATCGAACCCTCGACCAGTGGCTTGAAAGGCAGGGTCACTACCAATCCATTTCTAATAAATATTTTAGACTCGTCACGAACAAATAATCAAAACACGAAACAACTTTTGAATTCTAAGATCTTTTTGATATTGCATTGAAATGTTTTAATTAAAATTTTCAGAGTTACACCGACGAAGATCACGGCTTAGGAGGAGTCAGACATCACTTGTACCACGGTCTCGAGAAGTTCCTAAGAGAAAACATGTTGTAAACAAAACATTATCTATTTAAATAATAAAATATGTAAATAAACTAATACGTATTAAACAGTTTTACTACAAATAAATAGCAATACTTTATTCAGTACTATTTTTTAAATATAGTTCTTATACATATCTGGATCTTAACTTGTGGAGATTTTAATTTCTCCGAGTTATATTGTATTTTCAAATTAATCAAATATTGGTATTATTCTAGTAAAGTATTATGAATAACACTTTCTTCATAAATATCATAAATTAGTATAATTCTCCGGTCATGTATTTAATATAGTACCTAACTGAAATATCCTAAAGATAGGTAGGTACATTATTTTTTTCTAATTAGGACGTGCCAATGCTATGAAGTACCTGTAATATTGAAATAAGGAAAAATAACATTCTTTAAACAGTAAATATTAATATGTTAATATATTCCTTGTCTATTTTGTTATTTATTTATTTATTTATTTATTTATTTAAACTGACTTAAGATCACAGAAATTTATTTTGTAGTGTTAATGTTGTAAGTTACATACAAGAGTATATTTTGTGGATATAGGTACTAACAGTATGAAGACAGGGTTTATATTATTTCAATTATTAAATACATTACAATAATTAACGTAAATTATGATTTTGGGATCGTAACATACTATAATATTCGAAATTTACAAAATATTTATAATATTATGTGTAAAACATGTGAAAAAAAATATAGACCGCTTCATTGAATTGTAATAGTACAAAAAGGTGACCGAATAAAGGTTTGTAAATATGGACTTTAAGTATTTTAAGTAAAATATTTTGTTTTCCATAATGTGGTTTTATTTTAATCCCCTACGGCCTACAACATTGACATTACGAATATCGTAGGTAGCTAGTATCGTAGTACCTATTTATTTATGAAAAAAAAAAAAAAAACATTTGAAAAGTATAAAAGAACGAAATGGGAATATTAATTCCCACTGATAACCTTATCAGGCTCGAGCCGAAGAAAAAAAAACCCATTTGACTTTTGTTAAACACAATAAAAATAAAAGACGTCTCAAAACATTTGGATGTAATGAGATTCGTACATACAATGCTCATAAGCCCGTATTCGAGTTGCCAAAATTGACGAAACTTCAATTTGCGATAAAACAACAGTAACAAGATTTGTCTATTTACCTTAAAAGCTTTTATACCTATAATCAATGTTTTAATGGAATTTCAAAGGTAAGGTACGAAGTACGAGAATAAATGGAATTCATTACGTGCCCTAATGGGAGTACATTCGTGTGCGTCAGGATTGCTCCGCCAAGTTATCAAATCAGAAAATGGTTTCAGCCAAAAATTTGTCAATATTTGTCAAAATCGAAAGAAACAAACCCCGTATTTGTCAAAGCAGAAATAAAGAAGTTATAAGCGTTTTAAGTTGGCCGCGCAATCCTGACGTCAAGGACTGCGCGGCCACGGAGATCTCAGCAACTACTTGGGATAGAGAAATAATTCCTTTTGTCAACTCAAGTCTGTATTTGTCAAGATTTGTCGAAAAATGAATCAAAGCTCTATATCAATATTATAATTAAATATTCGCCTTGAAAGTCATGGCCGCGCAGTCCTTGATTTGCTATTTTGTTTTTAGTATTTTTTTTATTAAAATTGAAGACTTCATATAGTATAGGAGTTAAAAGGAGAAAGGTCTTAATTTGTCGAAACTGACAAAAGCTTTAAAATACGACTAAAGTGTAATTAAACAGACGAAATCAATTTAAAACACAAAACTCGTGGCCGCGCAGTCCTGACGTTACTTTAAACCATGATATCTCAATAACTATAGTAGCTAGGATTTTGCTGTAGACGTCCATATAATCCTTATATTAACCCCATTAAAATGACATATCCTTTTACCCTCAACACTGTTTGGGACGCGAGTAATCTCAAGAATTATGTTACCCCATACAATGTTCTAGTAGAGTGACCATAATTTCGATTTGTTTTTAATCTTTGTCAAACTGGCTATGACAGCACAGTTCAAGGGCATTCTGTTCTGTTAGTCAAAAACTTAAATAAAATACTAAATAAGACGAAATAAAAAACTTGTTTAATATTTGAATATTTTTATTCATTGCACAAATATAAAGATTTCAAAAATCAACAAAATCATTATTCTTCAACTTTAAATGTTTTTCATCGGCTCTTACACCTCTACTAAAACATAAGTTAAAAAATGGATATATACAGAATCGTTTGTACTCTCTTCTAATTTACTCTTGTTATCGTCGTAACAAAGCATTCCGCTATTTCTTATAATATGACACTTATAATGCCCTATTGTTCCAAGTATTGGAGGAACATATTCTACGGCACCTAATAATTTATAAATGTTTTGTTTAATTATTATACTTTTAGGTACCTCATGTAAAAACACCATTTGCGTGCCATTTAAATCGAATGTAACAATTTTTGACAAGGTATAATGAAATAGAACTACTTCATTGCATTTTCTGCATTGCTTGTTTTCCCAATCATGAATAATAATAGAATCTTCCAAGTTACTGATGGTGAAAATATTAATTATATCTAAATTTAACGGTATAAACACATGTTTTCTTCTTGATGGGGTAGAATTTATGCATGCACTATTTGAACAGTTACTTACAGAAGAAGCACTAAAAATAATATCATTTAAGACGTGCTCATAAATAAATGCAGCGTTACATTCACAATCATAATGATTGTTTTTGAAATGTATCGAAGCAATTCTTATTCTTAACTAGCGGTCCGCCCCGGCTTCGCCCGTGGTACATATTTACGTTTTCTCTACATAAAAACCATCTTCGTACTTCAAGGAATATAATAAAAAAAGAATTATCGAAATCGGTTCAGCCGTTCTCGAGTTATGCGCTTACCAACACATTTTGCGATTCATTTTTATATATAAGATTTGTTTGCTTCTTCACTGTTATTATCAGAGTTACAGAGGATTTGTAAAAACGCTGTTATATCCCTATTTCTGCAATTATTGTCAAATAAATCGCGTATGCATGAATACTCTTTAAATCCGTGGGCCAATAAAAAAAATACGGAATCAAATGCACAAGTGTTTGTTAATTTAATATTTTTTTCAGATATATCTTGTACAGTAAAATTACTATTTTTTAAAAACATTATATTTACAGGTTTATTTGCAGAATCATCTTTAGGAACACCTTCGCCTCTCCAGTTTTCAACATACGTAGGAATTACTGATATATCTGAAAAAAATATTAAATTAACAAACACTTGTGCATTTGATTCCGTATTTTTTTTATTGGCCCACGGATTTAAAGAGTATTCATGCATACGCGATTTATTTGACAATAATTGCAGAAATAGGGATATAACAGCGTTTTTACAAATCCTCTGTAACTCTGATAATAACAGTGAAGAAGCAAACAAATTAAGAATAAGAATTGCTTCGATACATTTCAAAAACAATCATTATGATTGTGAATGTAACGCTGCATTTATTTATGAGCACGTCTTAAATGATATTATTTTTAGTGCTTCTTCTGTAAGTAACTGTTCAAATAGTGCATGCATAAATTCTACCCCATCAAGAAGAAAACATGTGTTTATACCGTTAAATTTAGATATAATTAATATTTTCACCATCAGTAACTTGGAAGATTCTATTATTATTCATGATTGGGAAAACAAGCAATGCAGAAAATGCAATGAAGTAGTTCTATTTCATTATACCTTGTCAAAAATTGTTACATTCGATTTAAATGGCACGCAAATGGTGTTTTTACATGAGGTACCTAAAAGTATAATAATTAAACAAAACATTTATAAATTATTAGGTGCCGTAGAATATGTTCCTCCAATACTTGGAACAATAGGGCATTATAAGTGTCATATTATAAGAAATAGCGGAATGCTTTGTTACGACGATAACAAGAGTAAATTAGAAGAGAGTACAAACGATTCTGAATATATCCATTTTTTAACTTATGTTTTAGTAGAGGTGTAAGAGCCGATGAAAAACATTTAAAGTTGAAGAATAATGATTTTGTTGATTTTTGAAATCTTTATATTTGTGCAATGAATAAAAATATTCAAATATTAAACAAGTTTTTTATTTCGTCTTATTTAGTATTTTATTTAAGTTTTTGACTAACAGAACAGAATGCCCTTGAACTGTGCTGTCATAGCCAGTTTGACAAAGATTAAAAACAAATCGAAATTATGGTCACTCTACTAGAACATTGTATGGGGTAACATAATTCTTGAGATTACTCGCGTCCCAAACAGTGTTGAGGGTAAAAGGATATGTCATTTTAATGGGGTTAATATAAGGATTATATGGACGTCTACAGCAAAATCCTAGCTACTATAGTTATTGAGATATCATGGTTTAAAGTAACGTCAGGACTGCGCGGCCACGAGTTTTGTGTTTTAAATTGATTTCGTCTGTTTAATTACACTTTAGTCGTATTTTAAAGCTTTTGTCAGTTTCGACAAATTAAGACCTTTCTCCTTTTAACTCCTATACTATATGAAGTCTTCAATTTTAATAAAAAAAATACTAAAAACAAAATAGCAAATCAAGGACTGCGCGGCCATGACTTTCAAGGCGAATATTTAATTATAATATTGATATAGAGCTTTGATTCATTTTTCGACAAATCTTGACAAATACAGACTTGAGTTGACAAAAGGAATTATTTCTCTATCCCAAGTAGTTGCTGAGATCTCCGTGGCCGCGCAGTCCTTGACGTCAGGATTGCGCGGCCAACTTAAAACGCTTATAACTTCTTTATTTCTGCTTTGACAAATACGGGGTTTGTTTCTTTCGATTTTGACAAATATTGACAAATTTTTGGCTGAAACCATTTTCTGATTTGATAACTTGGCGGAGCAATCCTGACGCACACGTACATTCAATGTTATCATACGATGAAATTAGGCAATCTAAGTTATTTGAATAGATCACGTTTCTCTAAAATTTAGTCAATTGCGTTGAATTTATGACGAGATTTTATTAATACTTTACTGCATAGTGTATGAGTGGGATATCTAAATGTGGAAAACTTTTTTCTTTAATTCACGAGCATATACCATTTTCTAAAAATGCATAATGTCATATTGTTCCTTTTCTCTATATCTTTCAATACCAGCAGAGGCTAGCAAAAATGTAAGAGTCTCTATTTTATTCTTCACTACATAGTATACAACAAAGTCGCTTTCTCTGTCCCTATGTCCCTATGTCCCTATGTCCCTTTGTACGCTTAAATCTTTGAAACTACGCAACGGATTTTGATGCGGTTTTTTTTAATAGATAGAGTGATTCAAGAGGAAGGTTAATATGTATAATAACATCCATTAAATAGTGGAGAAGTACTGTTATTTTTGAGGTTTCTAATGTGATGTCGTAAATAATTACATTTTTTCCGCTTACATTGCAAACGCAGGCTGAACCCTACGAGTTTTATCAAAATAATGTACTAAGTATTGTACACATTGAAAAGGTCTACAGAAAAGTCCGCGATGGTATATTATGTCTATCTCTTATGGATAACCCACAATAACTTTTTTTTGTCATTTACTTTTTACGACAAATAATGGTTAATTTTCGAAGCGATTTTAACCAATACAGCATTAATCATTAACGAATTAAATACCTTGAATACATTGTTCATTTAATATAGATCTATATGGCCCTTTACACCGTATGATTTAAGTGAATATTTTCGAAGATATTACAGATTTAAAAATTGCGGGACGTAGCGTTTGCGGCGGTACCGGCCGGCCGTACGAAGCCGGGGCGGGTCGCTAGTAGAGTATATATTACAATAGTATAGAGCGCGTGTATTGCACAAATTGCTTAGTGCGCATCGTAGGCAGATGAGCTATAGATACTATATAGATGTGTGTGTGACAAATAGGGATGGGTAGATATCAATCGCATGTTGAGCTATCGATAAGTTATATGTAAATAAATATGTATCATAAGTAAATTTTATGTTCAATATGTTATTAAAGGAGAAATGTATGAATAAAGTATAAATATGCAATTTAAAATTTGTTTGCCAAGTGAATAAAGTGTGTTTATTTCATTTAAATATGTCTTGTATTAATTATAAGTAGTTAAATGTTTAATTGGAATATCTGAAAAACGTGTGGACTTCTTAAATATTAAAGTTAATAAAATAAAAGATCGGGTTTAGTACTATTTTTTTAATAATAAATCAAATAATAATAGTATTTAAAAAATGTTAAATAAAAATAAGAAATAATTAATAATTTAAAATGAAATAATAAACAATATTAATAATTTTTTATTCAATTTTATCAATTCTATACCCACCAAAATCTTCAAAAATCTATTTAGCGGTTAAAATATAATATCGTAACATTACATACTTTACATTTACACTATAATACATTCGCATTCATAATATTAGAAAGTGTATGATACAAAACACACCACAAAATTATTTTTAATACATTTTTAAAAGAGTTTTAGTTTTAAAGTTAAATAAATAATATGTTTAAATATAGTTCTTCTTGTAAACTATCGAGTACAGCGTTGGTCAAGTCACATCACTACGATCACGTGGCGGCAGTGAGGTGCGCGAAGGGTGCGCGAGCGAGCCTGCGCGTGTCCGCCTCCCACTTCCCCTTCACCCCCGCGATGCTAGATTCATTTTCATAAAAATAAATACAACAATCGATTTACCGATGAAATGTGATACTGGATTTCAATTTTGTGTTTTTTCTAGTATCGTTCTTGCAAGATCGAACTGCACATTTCACCATGTTTATTCGTAAATATGAAAAAAATCCCTAGAGAAACGCACTTCGATAGCACTCAACCACGACTACGAGCGCTCGCAGCGAGAACGTCGTGCTGTTCCCACCTGTGCCTACTGTTCCCACTTCGTTGTTCGCACTCTATAGATAGTATATATACTCTAAGATTTTATTATTATTCCCTCTTATCAAATACCAAGTTTGTTCACTTACAAAGAATATTGAAAGCAGTACTTACATACTAATTTATTGAGGTTATAATAAAACTACACGTATAACTACAATACTATATTTTATTAATATTTGTAACATGTTGTTCAGGTGGTTTATAATATCTTATCAATATAAATTTTAAATGGAGTAAAAAATTCAAAGTTTTTATAGTTTATTTTTACTTAATAAGTTCTAAAGAACGGGCTTTATCAAGCCAATCGGTTCTTGCTACGTAGGAGCCGCCGATCACCCTCATGCCGGTGAAACCAGTCCTTCCGTGGAGCACTCTGAAGTTATCGAATGCCAGAACTGTACCTGAAAAAGTAATGTAAAATATTTTATACAAGGTAAAGAGTATAAACTATAGTGAATGAAACTGCGTTGCAGGTTTGTGTAATCTTACAATTTACACAGATTTTTAAAGTAATTAAGATGTTTAGTATAAGATGTTACTTCGAAGCAACTTAGCGTTGATCACGGTTTGAACTAAGTATGTTTTATATTCTGAACTTTTTGGCTGTAATTAGTGGGCGATAATTTATTTTTATATTTATTTCTGAAAGTTGTTTCTGCTGGCAACTGATAAGAACCTCATATATTGCTTTGTTATAAATAAATAACCCTGAAAGAAAATTTCTCTCTTAACTCCCCCTAAAATCGAGAGACACATGAATATTCATTGGCACTTATAAATTCTATATTCATACAGAATTTCTAATATTCATTGAACAAGTTTTGATAATGAAATAATACGTTTAACTTGTGCCGTTTAAAATGAAATATTAAATATGTAGGTAAATAGTATCGTGGAAAGCCCCTAAACTAAATGAAATTCGTCACCACAGAATTAGATATAGTTTAAGTTTTTACGAATAAAGCGCGTCACACACGGTGAAGATACTATAATATTTTATCTTAAGATACTGTTATATTTTATATCACAGTATCTTAACGCATCCGGTATCAGCGTTCGGACCATCATTTTTATTTTTGTCATTGCGTACTAAGACCCCTGTAGAACCGCCATCCTGTTACAAATGACCCACAAAATTTCGCGTCATTTGTAACAGGATGGCGGTTCTACAGGGGTCTTAGTACGCAATGACAAAAATAAAAATGATGGTCCGAACGCTGATACCGGATGCGTTAAGATACTGTGATATAAAATATAACAGTATCTTAAGATAAAATATTATAGTATCTTCACCGTGTGTGACGCGCTTAAAATCTATATACCTACTAACCGAAGATGACGTGATAGAATAATTAGTTGCAAGTATCAAATATAATACATTACAATTTAGAGTTGCTATAACAGGGTTTAGTGTGATGAATCGATCATAACCACGAAACAGGTGCTGCATCGAATATTAATTTCCACGAACTAGATTGGCAAACAGTTTTCAATTAATATAATATAGACCTCAATACTAACCTGGTTTTAATTTAAACTGCCATTGGCAAGCTGGATCTTCTATATACTTGGCGAAATTCTTCATTGAGCGGTAATACGCTCTGCATTCTTCAGGCTTATCGAAAGCGATTGGTGCTCGGTCGAATGAATTAAACCTGAAATGAAAAAAACCTTTCAGATAAATTCATGACATATTGAGTTAGTTATAATTTTTTTGAAAACAGTCTGATGAAAAGTTTCTGTTTTTCATTTTTGTGACTGCCGCAAACATCGTAAATGTTAGTAGTAGGTAGTCATAATATTTGTTTAGTGTCAATAGACCAATCCGCCAGTAAACTATTTCTGCTCAACGTGCTATTGACTAACAGTCACTACTCTTGGATTTATAGTTTTTAATGAGAAATTTCAAGTCTATATCTACCTGATAGCCTTAAGATCTCCAAATCTATCCAATTCAATAGCTGGGGCCGCATATCTGTATGAATGTCCGTCGAACATATATTCTGCTTCAACATTATATTGAGTCAAAAACGCGAAGTCCTCCGGATGCTCTTCTTTTAATCTATTTGCAGCGTAAAAACCATCAGATACGACGCTTTCTCCTCCGATACCGTCATGTTGGAGGCAGTGGAATACTTGAAGACTGAAAAAAAAAAACAGATCATAAATAGGACTCGAAATTATTTCCACTTCACTAATCTTTTAATCTTTGAATATTTTTCATTATCAGGATTTGACGTCAACAAATATCACTTTTTCAAAGAGGGAAAGGTCTGTAGGTATATTTTTGACTACTTTAACATATATTATAGTTTGAAAGCTTCTTTAAAATGAACAAAGCAAAAGCAACCTTCCCAATCACTTTATAATTAAGTATTTAAAATTAACATTTCAATTTATGTAAAAAACTAATTACCCAGCTGGTTCTGTAAAAGAAGACAAATCTGTGTGCTGTTTAAGAGCAATATTCATGTAAGCTGTATCATTGACTCCAGGCTCTGGGCTGATCGTCCACATTCCTCCGAAAAGGGTATTCTGGATTCCACCTAGCGCTTTGCAAACCACTTCTGTCGCTTCTAATGTAGGTTTAACCTTAAAAATATGGTTATGATAATTAGTTTATTAAACGTATAATTAATTATATATTTTAAAGTACTATATTGTTGTTTTTACAATGTAAAGGGACCTTCAGGCTGTATGTTCGTTTTTGTTAAGTTTGATTATGTTCCTGTATTTTTTCCTATAATACCATTTAAATAATAGCCAATATTAAGGAGAAACATTCTATTCCACGGACAAAAAATATTTTTAATTTTGGGACCCTTTTTTAACAGGATAATGTTACAGAACTTTTTTTCCGATATTAATTAATGGCGAAAAATATTGGGTAGGGTTTCTTGTTAATGATCCCTTTGTTATTGATAGTCTTATATTAAACAATGTTTGTTACATAGATTTTTTTTTTATTTTATGGGTAGATTTTATTTTATGGGTAGCTTCCTTAGATCATTAAGTAATGATCTAAGGTAGCTTCCAACTAAAAAACTTATGGGAACGAGCTGAGTTATCAGCTTATATTATAATTATAACGTTAGCGTAGCCGTAGCGTAACGTAGCGTTTTGTATACTGTTATAATGGTCTACATAATAATATGTCATCATAATAATATGATCGTGATGTTCTAGAACTACATTAATTTCTTTTGAATTATATAATTAATAACTTTACTTGTTCAACAAACGCCAGTCCATAGTCGAGAAGCGATTTAAATATTAATTTAGCTACATCGGTGCTGTTAATAAATGTGTGAACTGGGATTCTAGCAACTTCTGGAACTCTCCCCCGCCATAACTTTGGCGCCATTCTTCGGCTGTTGCTCCAAATTTTGTTGTGGAATTGTAGTAAGAAGTCTGGTGTGTATGTAGATACGTGATCATCGTTCCCTATAAAATATAGTAAAATAATATTAAGTACTTGTGTATACTCTTTTGTTTATACTGTTATATTTTACGCATAAAGTGTATTACTTCGTTATTTTTATTATGCTTATTAGTAAAAAGTAATTTCTTAAATAAGAAATTCATGCTCTCATTTATAAATGCCATCATATATAAATTGCACATACCAGGTGTTATCAAAATCCAACGTGCTTAGTGCGTGATTGGTACGAAAAACAAAATCATCAAGGCAAGGCATTTGAAAATGTGCAGAAAGAAAAGCGTAAACAAATTATAGTCATTATACTTACAAATCACAGTGAGGCCTGATTTATTTAATTCTATTTCTTGAAAACATACATCAGGAAGGTCTAAAATATGAAAGGCTCTTTGTTTTGTTGCTGCGTTGAAGCATTTTGAACATCTACAACATTTACAGAAAAATAAAATTAGCCATTAAAATTGCTTAATATCTTATAACATTTATTAAACATCTTATATGGTAGATAAAGGTCAAATCAGTTCAAAATCGATTCTATAATCATTGGTAAATCAAGATCAACTATGTCCATCTCTATGATCTTTGATTCGTTGCATTTATCTCCGCACTAGCAAAAACAAAATTAAAAATAAATAAAGTTGATAGAATGTACATTGTATGTGGTCGTTATTGTGGATAATATGGTTTACACGTTGCGTGTTTTTCACATGCTCTTGGAGTGGTACAATAAACTTTATTTATAATAATAAATAATAATAATAGTAGGGGAGCCCAGGATGCTAAATGTGGATTTACTCGAGCGTCACGGGAACCTATTAGAATTGGTAGATTAGACCATAGCGAGAAAAAAAGGTCCTATAATGTTTTCACTTTTAGCGGTGGGGAAGGGTTTTTTGATTTTTTTTAATTTAAAAAAGAAAACAATTGGCTTGGAAATACTCAAGCGCGTTAGATATTGATATTTTGCATGCTCCAGGACGTCACTGAAAAAAAGTATAAGTTAATCTGACGATTTAAGTGGCGATTTAATCGCTATGAAGAAAGGGTAAAAAAATTAAAGTAATATTATACGAGCGCGTCAGATTAATATATGGGGGGGTTAATTACAATATAAGAAGTCCCCATTTCGCTAATCTGACGATTCGAGCTCAACCTTAGGGAATTATGGATTATTCAAATTTTCCAGCGGGGCCCCTGAGCGCACCCACCAACCATAACGGCTCATATTGACTAGAGGTACTAATGAATAGCTAAGGTACCGTCCCTTATAGTAATCTGACGCGCTCGAGTAAATCCCAAAATCCCCTCTTGGGCTCCCCTACTATAAGATAAATATATTGACATTCAAAAATGCATGCGTAGCTTCTAGATATTATGACGTTGTAGAGCAATTCGAGAATGCTCTACAATGATAAATTATCGCATAAATTGTGAGCACTGGGGTATTTTTGCGTAATTTAAAACATTTAATATTCATAAAGAAAAATTGATAGGTGGTGTGATGAAAAAGATTTTTCTTTAGACTGCACTTAACAAAAAAAAAACTTTCTGCGTGCATACCTACTTATAAAGAGTAGGAAGATCGTATTTAGAAGTTCTCAATTTAGATGATGAAATGATATCTAATATTTTATAAAACAAAAAATTGAATAATTTTTATGAAACTCGTATACAACCTGCAATTATCTCGGAGCCAGCAATCTTCAAATGTTATAGACTCTCCATCGTCAAATTTAACGTTTAAAGTTGTTCCCTTTCTCTCAATACTTTTAATTTCTAGAACAAAAAAAATTTGGTCAGTTATTTGCTTCGCATTTCATTATCACATCTACAATGAATGAAATATAAATGTGTGGCCTTATATGTATAACTTGACTTATTGTCCTATGTCCCCTATGTGGGGCAGAGGGCATCCACAGTGCGCCGCCATCGCGTTCTATCTTGGGCTACGCTCTTCACCTCCGGCCACGTCAACCCAATCGCCTTAGCTTCCGCCGCCACCGAACGTCGCCAGGATTGCCTAGGACGGCCACGCTTCCTTTTCCCTTGGGGAGTCCACTCCAGGGCTTGCCTGGGTATATGCGATGTGTTTCTTCTAAGAGTGTGGCCGATCCATTTCCACTTGCGGCGTGAAATTTGGCGCAAAATCAGCGTCTCGTGGCAGCGTTCCAGCAGTTGTTCGTTTGATATTTTCTCGGGCCAGTAAATTCTTAATATTTGGCGGAGGCATCGGTTGACGAAGACCTGGATTCTTTGCGTGATAGCTTTAGTAACTCTCCACGTTTCACTACCATATAATAGGACACTTTTTACGCTGGAGCGAAATATTTTAAATTTCACTCCACGTGTTAGCTTCTTCGATTGCCATATGGATCGTAGCTGTGCGAAGGTTGCCCTTGCTTTGGCGATTCGTGAAGCGATGTCCTCTTCGGTTCCTCCTGTATTGGACACCACACTGCCTAAATAAGTAAATTGCTGGACACGCTTTATCTGCTGGGATCCTAGTGTTAGCGCTTGTGGACCTTATATGTATAAACATATAAGGTCCACAAGCGCTAACACTAGGACCTTAACTACTATACTAACCTTACACTAACCTTATACTAACCTTATGGTACATAATATTTATGTAGGTAAATACCTAGATTTATTCGCATTTCTTTGAATAATATAAATGCGGCTAGATACCTACATAAAGCTCGGATGTTAAATTGATACTAATCTATTTCAAATATAACTTATAACAATTCCGTCTATAAGATATAGTGATCATGTATAAAAAATAGATATTATTTAATAATTTTGTCAAACAGCATTCAAGGCAGAACAGTTTTTTAAGATTCTGCAAACATATCCCCTAAGAAGACACTAATTTCACATGGAATACGTAACACATACCAACGTAGGTAAATCAAACCCGTCTCTTGCGCGTAATTACGAATTCTAAAGGCAATACAAACACTGGATCGTGATTTACAGCCACAACAAGTTTGTTTTTGCGCTAATTAGCACGCCTTTAGGATTAAAATCGCATGTAAGCTTTTCTCCCGACATGTGTTGCCAGCTGCAAAAACTTTCCCTCTAATGACTGCTATCTTTTTATCGTTTGTGCTTGAGGTTTTACTTTTCAAAGTAATTTTAAATCAAAATTATGTGTTGATCAATTGTACAAAATATTCGGCTATTTAAAAGAAAAAAACATTGTGTGCCGAGGCCGAGCATACGTGACAGAAGTGAACTTTTTTGGCAAGATTCAAAAATACATAATAAAATCACCGCCTTACTCCATAACGTGACGATTTTGCCATGAAACCTTGAAATTTTACTCTCAACGCGCCTAAAGAAGTATCCCTTCAAAAAATGGAATAGGTACTATCGCAGAAACGTAGTTAAAGTTATTCTCAGAAATATTAATTTGTGAACAGGTTATATGTATTTAAATACGCGTAATCCAATGAAAACCCTTTTGGGATTTAAGTAAATTTATACAATAAAACCGTCCATTGCTCAGTTCCGATAGCCCGTTTTAATTATTCATTTCATCTTTATTACATATAAATCCTTATTCATAATTTTGATCCTTTTGGGCTACCTATTGCGAGGCCGCAGCCAAATTGTATAACGAGCGGCAAAGGTTTGTTTTAATTCATTATTATTCTTTGTAATTAATATTACATTAGGTACTAAAGAGTAACGTAAAAATTAACGATTGAGATATTATTATATAACTACTAGATAATAAATATAATAATTCTGTTAGGTACTGATAATTATTCTTTGAAATTTCTTTAAATAAATAAATAAATAAATAAATCTCTTTATTTGCATAATGTGTGTACAAAGATAACAAATTACATTATAGGTCGAATCAACACATTAGCCATGAATGGCGTGCAAATTATATTATCAGCTCCGCAACATTATTTTATATAAAAAGTACATTATTTCATTGTCTTACATAAAAGGTACACATTATATATTATATTCATTAGTCAAGATAAAAAATTCAATGTCACAAATTTAAATAATCCGATACATTATAAAATTTTTTATTATTTAGCCACTCATACAGTTTTGTCTTAAAAGGACCGATGTTTAACATTTTTATAGATTCCGGAAGTTTATTAAATATACGAATACACATAGCATGACAATTTTTGGTATATAAAGTGGTCCTGGGTGTTTTATTATAGACAAGTCGATTTGGATGACGGTGGTCGTGGCTGTATATGTCTTGGGCCGTGCTAAAAAGATACTTATGTCTTTTTACAAAAATACAAATTTCGTAAATATATAAGCACGGCAAAGTTAACAACTTGAGTTTAATAAATAGCGGTTTACACGATTCGTACGGACCTACGCCACAAATCGCGCGTATACATTTTTTTTGGGAGATGAACGCTTTTCTGATGTTTACGCCATTACCCCAGATTATAAGACCGTATCTCAAGATAGATATTACATGAGCGTGATAAGTCGATAGAGTGGTTCTTAAATCCGTAATTTTTCGTAGGCGCCTCAGGGCATATACAAATTTATTAACTTTACTACAGACCTTATTAATGTGTGATGACCATTTAAGTTCATTGTCTAAAACAATACCTAAAAATGAAGTTTCACTTTTTTCTTCCATTATTACATCATCATATTCTATTTTTAAATTATTGCGCAGAGGATTTGAAAATGTCATGTAGTTAGATTTAGTAAGATTGATTTTAAGATTATTTGTGCTAAGCCATTTTATCATTTTGTCCAAATTATTTATAATGTCGTTGTTAAAATTCATAATGTCAAAGATTTTTATGTCAGATTCAAAAATTATCGATATGTCATCCGCGTATAGAATTATTTTACGATTTGTTATGTCTATAATGTCATTAATATAAAACAAAAATAAAATAGGCCCCAGGACACTTCCTTGAGGTACACCACACTGGTTAGATATATATTCTGATTGGTATGTTTCTTTCTCATTAGTATTATTAGTCCGAGTAATAATAACACTTTGTTTTCTATTTTTTAGATATGATCGGAACCAATCTAACACAATCCCCCGAATCCCATATGCCTCTAATTTTTTTAATAATAATTCATGAGACACTCTATCGAACGCTTTTGACATGTCAAAGTATAATACAGTAGTCAATATTTTTGCGTCGATGTTTTGAAGAATTGAATGTGTTAAGGAATAAATTGCATCATTGGTAGATTTGTTTTTTTGAAAGGCGAATTGTTCATCTTTAATTATATGGAACTTATCACTGAACTCACTCAAACGCAAAGACATACATTTCTCAAAAATTTTGGATATTATAGGTATAAGAGTAATGGGTCTATAGTTTTCTATGTTATTTTTATCTCCTTTCTTAAACAAGGGGGTAATAATAGATATTTTTAGTTCTTCAGGAAAAGAACCACAAGAAAAGGACAAATTAATTAAATGTGTCAGTACGGGTACCAATTCTGCTTGACATTGTTTAATAACTTTGGTACACACCTCGTCATATCCCTCTGCGGTGGTATTATTTAATGACATAATTTGTGTATAAACTTCCGTTTCAGACATAGGTCTCAGGTACATAGAAGAGGGGTTATTAGTAATACTGATTTGATTATGAAAGTTTTGATTTGGATTAACGCTACCAATATTATTGAAGTATTCATTGAAAGAATTAGCTATTTGAGATGGGTCTGTGATTGTTTGAGTGTTTAGTGTAAGTGAATCAATTTCGGTATATCTGTTCTGAGAGTTTAGCTCGTGTTTTATTATTTGCCAAGTTGATTTACACTTATTTTTACTTTTATTCAAATAATTGATATTACAATTTTTTTGTGCCTTATATATACAACTACGCAAAATTTTCGAGTATTTTAAATAAATAGATTTATTTTGATGCGATTTTATTTGGTAATAACGATACCTTAAATTTCGTTTAGTATTGCAACTAACTTTTAATCCCTTTGTTATCCATTTATTGCTGCTATTTCTTAATTTAATTTTGATCAACGGAAAACATAATTTATAGAAGAGGCAAAATGTGTCATAGAAGTTTTTGAATGCCACTTCAAAATTCCCACGTTCCTTAAATATATCAAAAAATGTTAAATCTTTGAGATAACTTTTAAATTTAATAATGTTCTCTTCAATGTAATCTCTTTTGTAAATTATTACAGCATTTTTATTAGGTTTGGGTTTAATATCAGATATTTTGAATGTTATAAGTTGTGCTGTGTCATGGTCTGAGAGGTGTAAACGTAATAATTCCGCTCTGACTCTATCTATATTGCTTAATATTTGATCCAAACATGATTGACCACGAGTTGGACCGTCGATGTTGACTTTCGAAAGTTCTCGGCGGTTCTTAGCCGTGAGATATATATGAGATCATTTTTTTGAACTATGACTGACATATTTGACCTCGTCTATTGTTCAATTTAAAATATTCAACAAACTTATATCTTAGTATAAGTTAGTTTTTCGCAGTAATTATTTTCCGCCCAATTTATGACTATTGAACCTAGTTATTAATATAACCTAGAATTATTTAATTACCTATTTATCTCTGGCGGTTTTAACTATAAATACTGCTATAACTATCAGATCTGTCTGTCATATTATTTTTCAATAAATACCACTTGTTTTGATCGCGGCCAGCCACCGTAATTGAATTACCGACCACAAAGCGAAGGTCTATGAATTATTCAATGTGTATCGGCCTACACAACATGCTTCCTGTAAAAACGGCCCAGTAATATGTTCCCTTTTATCAGGAATTTAATACGCTTTTAATAAAAGCAATATTGAGGGGTTCCCGCTGGAATTATTCGATCAACATGTTAAATAGATATTTGTTTAATTTAACGGTTCCGTAGTGCATTGTTTACCGATTGAGTGACTTTGTTTATGAAGTAATTTGCATTTAAGATTATGTGAACGACAAACAAAAATAAAGTAATAATAGTTCATTGCAGTTTATCATGTTATATAATGGCACTATTTAAATGAATTTGTGAATTTAGAGATCTCAAATGAATTATCTACTGTTTTCTTTATTTATATTTATCTTGAGAATTAATTGTAACGAAAGTCAGTGGTGAGAAAAATGATTAGTTTTATACTAAGCCTCTCTGAAAGACTTTCCCAATACTTGTTAGATGAAATATAAAATATTAAATAGGTGTTCACTCCCATGTATTTGTACACTATCCTCTATTAAATCCAAAGTTTACTGTCAAAGTGTTCGTTCCAGATAACTAACTTGCCTGAAGTTGTGACCTAGCAATTTTGGTGCGAACTTTTCGATTGCCTTTGCGACAACAAAGTTTATCTTAGAACTTGATTGTGATATAATCTATTAACCAAGAGGAAAGTAGAATGTCCTGTAACGCAAACTTTGAGGTTCATTAGTTCACCAAATATAATTATAAAATTATCCAGATGAATTTTAAGTTTTGTGGCATTGAAATGCCTATAAAGTCATATTTTAAAATAAGGTTCAATCATCTAAAAGGCTTGAATCCAATTACCAAATAAGTATAAAATAAGGAATATAAATATGTACTGCAGGTAGGTAGTGACTCTATAATCGAAAAAAATTAAAGCAAATATATGAACTAAAATTATTATATTTTCGCAATGGAACTCCGCATAATATGTGCATGTATTATCTCTTTTAATTGTCTAGAATGTTAGTTATCAATTTGACACTTATGTAGATACTTTAATAAAATATGTTATTATTGAATATACCTAATCGCATTTTTATGGGCTAAAAAAATTCCACATATTACATAACCAATAAGAAATCGGTCCATTGCTTTTGGAAGATATCGACATAGTGCTAATATTTTATTGATATAAATTGATTCTAAGATCTTGTGTCTATTTTCTTGGTATGAAACTATTTTAAAATATTCGACTGCAAATATGATTTATAAATAATATACCTAAGTTTTTACTGAGATTAATTATAATTATTTATCCTTGCTCTATCAATACTTAAAAGTTTAATATTATACAAATTGTTCTTGACATAATTATAGCATACAATGTTTTGTTTACAATATAGTTTCATATGAACTAGTCTAGTCAATTAAAATGTAATTAGCAATAAACATGCTTAGATTGTGAATAATTACGCAATAATAATAAATGTTCGATAGAAGTTACATCATTGAATATAATTGTTTCACAGTCGTTTTTTTTAAGCTCATTAGATTCATTTATTTAATAAAAAAATTAATTTATAAGAAAACAAAAAATTAAACATCGCAGCCAAAGTTGGTTGCCGCTATATAACGTAATAGTTATGATAAAAAAAAAACACAAAAATAAATATACAATCAGAATGCTGTAATATAATTGAATGGTATAGAGTTGTTGGTATGTTTTAATAATTTTTAAAGTTAGAATAACCAGTATTATAATCATAAAAAAACCATTGGAATGAAAGAAAATTCGATAACAGAGCGATATGAATAAAAATTAAAAACAATCCTATTGTATATGTAGTACATTACAAAAAAAAATTCTTAATTACGCTCATATGGAATAAATTCTATTAAAGAAACTTACCCCTCATATTCGCAAACACTTATCAAACACAAAACGTAGGTATAGGATACACTTCGACACGCTTATGACAAACTCCCAACTTCCAACAAGAATATATAATACTGCTATGATAATCCAAGTCAGTAGTTATCAATGATCTTTATTAATAATATACAGGGTGTGCCGCCGTCGGTGTAGTATGCTAAATTAAATGTATAAGTAGTTTTGCATGCGCTAATTATGTAAAAATACTTTATTAACAAACTGACGACAAAAAGATTGTCGAAGATGAGCGGCGGGTTGCCAGTGAGAGATGTGCATTAAGAGTTTTAAAAATTCATCGAAAAAAATGCATCAAGGATCAGCTTATGAAATTAAGTTCTATTGCACATACTGTATAGTACACAAACGGCGCAGGCGGAACCCCCTGTGCTCTGAGACATAAATACGAACATGCTTCCTTCCATGTGGCCACTTTTTCAAATGTCACCAACTTAGCAACTAAATCTTTATTTTATTATTAAAGATGACATTGGATTTGGTTTTTTAACATCAACAAGCAAATGAGCAGTCAAGCCAGATGCTAAGTGGTCACAGTGGTCGGTGGTTTTTGTTGAAGTCCCCAATGACTTAGTTTTTCAGGAGCCCCGTAGGTTGTCAGTATTTTCAATTTAAATTAATCTCTAATTTCATTGTTTTATTCTCATTGAAATTAATTGAAAATAAAAAAAGATAGATTGATTAAATTATTCAATGTCAAATTATTTTTATATTTAGAGACCTTTATCTTTAACGACTGAAAAATTCTTCTTAAATCTTGTATTTTACGCGGATATCAAGATCGGATTAGGAATTAAGATGAGAAATTTAGCTCTATTGAATGGATCCAAATATAATTTTTCAATGGTCGTTCTGATCACGGTTATTTTAATTAATTGCTTTACATTATACAATAAAAGCTAGTATTTCTTTACAAAACATAAAAGTGCGCTTAATTAGCATAATTTGTTGGAGAATCAAGAAGATAGAGTACACAGGCTACGCATGTTCTAGAAACACGCGAGCAAAGCCGCGAGAAGTTACTAGCCCAAAATAAAACTAACGATACAAATAACCCAAAGAATGTTTATTATATAATAACTACAAGATAAAATATCTAAGGAATAAATGCCATGACCTATCCGGCCAAAACTGGTGATAGTATATAGTAATTTATACATTCATGTCGCCATTCTTATTGATAACAATTTATTGCTATTATGTAGTTTTATCTAAAATTTCTGTTACGGCAAAAAATCTATAGCCACCTATAGCGTAACTTTAAATATATTTAACCACATTGGAGCAAGTAGTCTTAGCTCTTAGATAATATTATTATCAAATATATGGAAGCAATTTCTAAAGGTTAAAGATTTGACATCGTTTTAGTAAACTGTGGGCAGAACTTTTATATCATTTATTTTGTGGGTTGGTTTCAACTATTTTCATACCGAAATTCATCCAAATAACTACTGTGATGTAGCCGTGAAAGCGCAGACAGACTTTCACATTGTGTGTGTGAAAGTTTAAGAGTTTATCTCCTTATGCATCCATGAATATAATAAAACTAATATAAAACAGAATGCTCATGAAAAAGATTTTCAATTTCAGTTGCAATTCATTTTATTTCAAGTTAAAACGTTCATTGGCGAGTAGGTACTCCTACGGACACTACGTGGCTCTTATAGAATCAGATTCTCTACAGTTCTCTGGAAACTTTTATAGTTTTACTGGCCACAGCTGAAGTTTATTCGTACATTATGCACGTTGAACTCGACCAGGTGCTGTTTTAAATAAAACCTAGAGGTAACCATTCGGTAATAATACGCCGAATTTGTTTTAACTTTTGAGTTTTAACCTTTGTTGATAATGTATTTTTTCCCGTTTTCCTTGTGTTGTATCTAGTGTAAGTAATTTGTTAGTAGATAAGAATAGCAATAACTATTTGACTTATAAATATGGACATGTCACACGTGCTTTTTATCTTGTACCTATTACATCGTATAGGTTGGTCAATGGTCACGGTAATTAAGATATACTGTCATATTACGCTTAAAAAAATGTGAGAAATTACCTGCATTTGCTCGGCTCCGAATTAAGATAAACCAATGAAACTATTGATATAAACTTTTTAAGAGTACAATGGATTAAAGTGAACATATTACGATGGCTGTCGTTTTTGAAATATGCTAACGTCGACCCAAACTAATTAATCATAACATACAAGTATGATGCGGATATCCGCCTATAACTAATATACGATAGATAACATTTTATGCCTGATACCTGACTTTTTTGAGCAAATAAAACATAATCATAATATATTATATATAACATATAGAAATCTAAATAACAAGACACTAGAAGTCGTAAGCCCGCGTGACCTTGTCGCCACTTAGGTGACTTCCAAACCACCAGTGCGTTCGTCGCTGTTCAGTTGCTCTAGAGATGTGCGTGTGTAAACATGGTGTGTTTCAGCATTTCCCATTGCGGAAATTCTTCCACAAGTTGTAATTATACTAATAAAGGAATAACATTTCATCAGTAAGTATTTTTTGTTTATAATGCCGTTTTTCCTTAAATTTAAAGAATATTTACAAGTAATACGTTAAGGTAATACGAATGTCACCATAGAAATCAAAATAACAATGAATGTCACAGTCGACCGTTCTTATTATCACGTTTAACACAAATTTCAACCTTATTTGATATTTCTATGTGTTCAAAGTTATATCTATTGAAAATTAACGCCCTCTGTTGTAGAAAAGCTGATTTTTTTCGTATTTGTATTTTTCTGAGCAAAAAGAAACAAAACTATATTACTGGTTTTTATGTCATGAAGAAATGGTTGTATTGGAAATTGTGTATTTGTTTTGCTTTTATTTACAGAGTAATAGAGTACCTAATAATCTAAATAGCCATATCGGTAAAAATTTTGTAAACATGTGATAAATTCTCTGACGTTAATCTATCTTTATCTCTTTAAATATTGTTTAATATATTAATATTACGTACTTAAGCTATAAGTACGAGTAATATAAATAATAAGGACTTATTTACGCATCAAAATCGTGCAATTTTACCAAGAAGTCCTATTTTACACGTGAGTAACAACTCCTCTTCCTTATATCATACTTGTAAGTTAATAATAATTAATAAAAATTCCCTCACAAGTTCTCGGAAAATCTTGCTACAAAATATGCTCGTTTCTTGAGCTTTTCACGTAAACACACATAGAGACATTTAGCTTGAATCTATTGCCGTTCGATCGATGCCATCATTCTCGAAGAAGATTGAGTGTAAGGCACTTTATATGCCATAATTTTATTACGTAACTTTATGGCGGTATTAAAGAAAAACGGTTTATCGCACGTTACGAACATGTTTTGTGGACTCTTATGG
Organism: Colias behrii; assembly: GCA_029959065.1. Taxonomy (NCBI): domain Eukaryota; kingdom Metazoa; phylum Arthropoda; class Insecta; order Lepidoptera; family Pieridae; genus Colias; species Colias behrii. Next base: position 4,020,865 of record JARWMC010000005.1, on the reverse strand, counting down.
ATTTACGACGCACAAAAATATATTTTGAGTAAAATGTATTAGAAAAACGTTATAAAACTACGTCAATTATCTGTCAAAGTTGCGTTTTTCCAAGCAACGACGAAGTTTTTCAGAGCGACATTTTAACTACCCAGGGGCCGTAGTCTGTACATAAGTCGGTAATTATCGATGAACTAATTTATAGTCCCGTCTTCAGCAATGAAAATGATGTCGCTTAATACCTCTCCCTAATTTGGTGGAAGTATACAATGGGTAAAATTTGTTTATAATTTTTATTCTTCACAAAACTTTCCGTAATACGTCAAAATTTTTATAGAATAATAGCCTTGTAGTAATGCATTTTTATCTAAATTAATAACATCATTATTTCAATTCCGTAGATATATGAAAAATAAATAAAATATAGATTTCATGGATTTGGAACATCATTTCTTTGCAACACATTCGAATATTGAAATTTAAACAAATTATTCTTTGACATTGTCAATCGTTATGATACCGACGTTTTATGATCTCCACAAGATCTCGATAACTAAGGCCCTTCTCCCATTACGATACTCCTAGAATAGGTACGATACTCGAGTAGAATACTAGTAAGATATTTGCTCGCTACCCGATGCTCGCATATTATGCGACTGAAAAATGACTAAATTCATCATTATTGTAATGAATTATTATTATATAATAATAATAATAATAAGGGCGTAGGGATGTGACGACCCCATCGCCCACGGTTGGAATATCTGTTGTCTACGTGACAACAGATATTCCACCCGTGCAATCAGTCAACCCGCAGGACACCTTGTGGCGTGGTGTCGGGGAGTAGCGACCCCGCGGGAACCGAGTGCTCCCGGGGGAGGCCCCTGTCTTCATCTCCGGCTCGCCTTCACCGGCCGGTCGGAGTGAAGTCTGACGAGGACAGGACCCCCACCTCTGGCTTGCCTTAACCGGCCGGCCAGAGTGGAGTCGCGAGAGCTTTTAGCTCGAAGGGTGGATGCGAATCATAAGTGGCGAGTGGGCACGTGATGCTGGACCCTCAGGGAGCGCGTGATCGTCGTTTAAAGTCCAGGGACGCCTCTCCACCCTTAGCTGCTCACAATATGTTGCCCCCTTGTCGCACTATTGCAGCGACTTATTTCGGGGGCCCATACAGTGAGAGGGCGAGTCACCACCTGCCAACATATGTTTACTTTCTTTTAGTAGAAAGGCAGGTGCCATAGTTTCCCATAGTCCCCAATACCAGTCCATTTAGCATCCCAATCCATAGCCCAGTTATTAAATTTCCATACCCTGCAATAGTCCTACATCGGCCGCGGACTGCCTAGGACTGTATCTCTATAGTGCAGTCATGGGCAGGCTGCGGCTGGTGTCCCACAACACATTAAAATTCTCGAAAGGGCCTCTGCGTGTTGGATCCGTGTCCCCACGTAAGCCTTCCAAAGATCCGGGTACCGTCCTTCTGGTGGTACCCGAGTATTATGGAAATGAGAAACATAATAATAATTCATTTATTTATTGTAACAACAGTTAGGTCGTTATGTCGAGCAATCAGCGATTCCAGTGACGAAGAAGCTCTTGCAGTTTTTCTTTTTTATAGAAATAGAAGACGGCAACGTAAGAGTAGGAAGTACTAGATTAAGCCATATATTGAAAGAAACATAAATTGTAGAGTTTTTGTAGCCGCACGAAAACTAAAACATGATGATTAGAAATTTTTATCTTTCTACCGAAGAGATACGCGCGAGACGTGACGCAAAAGCGACCAACACGGTGAGTCGTGCGATACTAGTCGCGGACGTGTAGGATACCGATGCGATAGCGTAGTGTGCGAGCCTACATACAAATGTATGTGAGATACTCCGCGGCGACTAGTCTCCGAGACTTGCAGGATACTTGAAACGCCTGTGCGTATCGTAATGGGAGAAGGGCCTTACGGTTTGTGTGGGTTTGTAGATACGGTTGATAATATCGGAAAAATTATAGATTATTATAATTTTATAATAAAAAAGATATTTCACACTTCCGATGCTATATGATTTAACGCAATATTTTTTTCTCTTATTTAATGTTATTGCAATTAAAATAAAATAAACAAATAATGTTTTATTTTTAAGATGGTTTCAAAATTCTATTGAAAATGTTAAGAAGCCTCTTATATTATATTAAATAAATATTAAAATAGTTTACTGCTGTCTGCATTTATTCAGCCTAAATTATTGCATTCATATTCGATAAATTTCTTTCTGAACTTCTAGGATAATAAAATTATACCTACAGATGAATACAAATAAAATAAAAACGATCCAATTACGAAAAAAATTTATTAGAAAAATTTAATTTAACAGTTTATAATAGCGTAGTTGAAAATTTGGCTCAAAACCATCATCTCTCACCAACATACCTAATTCTAGTAACTTGTTCATCTGTAAAATATAAAATTTATAGATAAATATTTATATTTAACTAAATCAACTGCATATATTCATCCTTTGCTTATTTACTGTAATAAAATATACAATGATACACATAATATTATTGTATAATAATACAAGCTAAAAATACAAGTGATACAAATTATCCGTTCCGTCTATGGGAGACATAAAAGAGATCATATATATCATATCTTCATTCTGTTCGACGTATTCTCAAATTCAAAATCAATTCTCAATTTAAAAATCAGAATTCTGATTGGATTAATTTTTGATCGATTTTTGTATAAATACGGGTATTGTGTGCAAATAAAATTATTACGATCCGAATTGTCTTTGAGTTCACAACCCCTCTACACGTCCTTAGTTTTAGTTCCGTCCGTTTCTATGATGTCTTAAAGATTTCTCGAAAGGCTTCGAATTGAGCAGAATTATCTTGTAGAGCTTTTAGAGTCTTTTGATTAGAATTTTATTGCACTTCACAAATAACAAAATATTACTAAACTAAAACTAATAGCTTTAACTATATAAAAACATAACGCAGATTGATATTTTCGTAGGATATATTTTGTTATATCCAATAGATTTATAGGATTTTAAGAACATAATTAAAAATTATCCTCTTGAAAACACAAAATTTATATTTATTTTCTTCTTCTTCTTCTTCTTTTTTGTTTATGGCCTTCCCAATCCCAAAAGGACGGATTCTGCCAGTGTCAAGTGTCATGTGTATTGTGTACACAGATCAAAATTGATAAAAATATTATTTTGATTGATTGATGTCAAATGTCAAAAAAGTAAATTAAGAGATTGCCATACATGGAATTTTGGATTCCATGAATATGTAATAAATAGAACATTAATTAAACGATTGATATAAAAAAATATCGAATTTGATTAAAATTAAATTAACTGCCATGTTTTTTGTGCATAACATGAGCTTTTTTCATATGCAATTGCAATTGTAATAATGCGAAAATTAATATTACTAATTATAATTTACTATATATTCCCTAAAACCAAGGTAAATTTCTTGGAAAAAGAACACTAATTTTTTTAGGTCCATACTATAGTTACTGAAAATCGTTAGTTACCGACCGATTTCGGTCGAGATCGATGTCGACTAATGTCGAAACTACGGCCCCAGAGTTCATACTACGAGATCATATTACGATGTAATAGTAGATAGTCGTTTGATACTAGTTAATTTTCTTTCATCTTATCATCATTGTTTTGCTATCATAATAATTATTATGATTATAAGTATTACGAAAATATAGCGTTTGTTGTATTAGACCGTAGGTATATTTTACGAAATATATGTTTTTAACTGATAAATAATGTAAACAGAATAATATATCCAGAAGCATTTCATTTCTGGTGTGAAGTAAACAAAAGAGACCAAATCAATTAAGTTTTCCAATCAAAGATTATTCAATAAAAATGAATATGTAGATGTGTCCAATTGAAACCGGAGGCGTAATTAAATAACTCTTTTGTTCTTCGACAACGTCAATATTTGAGATATTCCCATTTCGTTTGAGCGACTTTTTATTTATTTAGCTTTTAAAAGAAATGAGGATGTTTATCCAGTTATTTTAAACATGTAAATTAGAAATTATTCCTACTTATCACTTTTAAAAAAATAATTTTCTTGAAGACTTAATTAAAGAACAAGATGAAAAATGATAAGATATTTTCTGTTTTGTTTTATTCCTTTTTTATTCAAACAAAAATATTAAAACATACAGTACTCCCAAACTGATAATGCGCATAGAAAAATTCGTCACTGTTCGGCAACTGTCATATTCCCCGAGCTTCCGAAGACGATATGTATATAGAGTGGTTAAATGTATTTTCTTCATGCATAGTTTATTAGAATTATGAGTTTTATTGTGATTTTATGGTAAAAGAGATAAGTAACGAAATTTGTTTCGATAATTCAATGTAAATTAATAGCGAGGATAAGCCACACGATTGCGAATATATTATATTTGTTGTATTGATTTACTTGGTAAATTCTATACTTAGAACTATTAAAGTGTCTCACTGAAGCTGGCGTGATGATGGATGTATGGAAGGTTAAAATAAGACAAAGTTTATATTTAAACAAATATTTTCAAACACTGGTTTACATTTAAATTGTAGAAATCTAATCATTAAAATCTCAGTCCAAAGGATTTATAGCATCAGGGATTATCTCTATTTCTGATATCGTAGAATGATCAGAACTTTCATTATGCTCTTATTAACTTTCACTGCTATCTGCTACCTGTGTAAATAATCATTTTATCGGAAAATTCAACTTTGAAACAAAACTAAGAAGGGTATGTAACAGCAGCTCTATATAATTGCATACAGAGATAATACGTGCGGTAACCACTAATATATTAAGACGACTGACGGATTTTTGAATTTTTTGACTGACAGGCTACCCGTCACCTACCGCCCGAATAGTTTTCGATTGTGTATGACTCTGAATTGACTCCTATATCTTTCGAACAAGGTGCAAGATGCAAGTGCATTGTTTATGGCACTTACGATTCAATGATTCGGGATGATTCGGGTGTTTCTGGAAATACGATAATTGGCGAAGATCTGCATGCGCATTATTAATTTTGGAGTACTGTATCTTTATTTACTTTTGAATTAGTTACTATTTTATTTTAAAAAGTTAAAGATAGTTTCAATCTAGACATCGTTATTGGCAGCTGTCATTTTGTAAACATTCGAACACATTCGAACAATATCTGACTTCAAAATTGATGTTAACTTTGCCATGTTAACTTACATATTTCATGTAATTTCCAGTGCAAAATTATACAGAGATTTCTTACTCTACTATACACTATAACACTTTCAGAAGCTTTTATAATTGTAGTTTCTGTTTTAAAATAATATGAATTTAACAAGATTTATAACATTATAGATTAAAATATAGTTCTTTGAACGAATTTACAACTCACTTATTTTAAAATTCTAAAATATTGTACCTATCTATACTAATATTATAAAGACGAAAGGTTTGTGTGTATGTATGTATGTATGGTTTTCACGCATAAACTACTGGAACGATTTTGATGAAATTTGGCACAGATAATCTTTAGACCCTGAGAAAGAACATAGGCTACCTTTTATTGCAAAATATGTACCACGGGCGAAGCCGGGGCGGACCGCTAGTTTGTAATAAAAAAGTAACGCCTTGACAAAAAAATTGCGGTTGAGTGAAGATTTAATATGATTTACTATATATTTTTTATATTATTTAAAAAACAAACAAATACCTAATAATTCTTTATTGTGCACCACAGTGACAAGTACAAATAAGGATACCCAATAAGCAATAAAAGATCACAACAGGCGGTCTATCGCTCAGACAGCCATCTCTTCCAGACAACCTGGATAAGGAGACGCAGTGCATAATATATAAATAATAGTGCATATTTATAATAAAAAATATTATAAATACTCAATAATTTATCAATGGATTAAACCATTTCACATAAACAAGTAATAGACGTTCAGTGGATTAATAGATAAGTCGTTGGCATCTCGCCAAAGAACCACTGTCTTCGTGTAGAGATAAATCCATTAAACTGCAGGAATTTGAACATTGCGATTGAGATTAATAAAAGTCGTCTATGTCATTATTTATGTAGAACTTAAAATAGTGATCAATTTCTATTACTTTATGTCCTCAGCGAGTAATAATGAAGCAAACGACAAAAAATAAGGTGTTTTAAATTAGCTGTGACAATTATAATTATTAAAGACTTATAAATTATTGCAATGTGGGAATTTATATTTTTAGTATTATGCTATTTTCATCAGCGTTAAAATTTGTATCCCATACCTATATATTATTTACATTTTTTAATAACAACCAAGAATAAAATACAATTTTATATATTCTTAACATGCTGCGTGCGATCTGCGTCTTTAAGGGTTTTATGCATAATAATGCGGTAATTGGTACTTACACGGAAAATTCTATTGATTAAACTAGATTGGAATCAATCATGGTAAAAATTCCCTAGAACTTCTTAATTATGTAAGGTTCAGAGATCAAGCTTGATTTATTACTGGAGGGTGGTTTGGTAATAATTCACTGTCGGTAGTTCTAACAGTTTTAATAAACCAGTCAGACTCCACACCCGGTGTTTCATTGACGTCCCATTGGCGACGAGTCGGAGCTACGCGTGACGTGAGTAAAGTGTTGTGAACATGCCTATAGGGAAATTGGAGCCGTTTGATGTTAACTCCAAACAATGGCCGGCATATATTCGCCGTGTGAGACAATTCTTATTGTTGAACGAAATCAGAAATGAATTGCAAGTGCCATTACTAATTACTGTTGTTGGAGAGACAACATATGCACTAATGTGCGATTTATGTTCGCCGGAGCATCCAGAATCAAAGTCGTTTGAAGAGCTCGTTGACCTCGTAAGACAACACCTAGAACCACAGCGTTCTGAGATAGCCGAGCGCCATGTTTTTCGCTTACGTCGACAACTCGTCGGCGAGCCGCTCACAGAATATTTACATAATTTAAAACATTTGGCGACTACGTGCAATTTCGGCAGCAATTTAGAAGAGAATTTACGTGACCAGTTCGTTTCTGGATTGGCGAGTGAGGCGATGCGATCGCGAATTTTTGCCGAAAAAGACATAAATTATAAACAGGCCGTGGAGCTGGCTCTGGCCTTGGAGGCGGCGGAACGACACGCAGAGGTGAGCGCAGCCCCGAGCGCAGCAGGCGTGGGCGGCGGCAGCGGGTCGACGGCGGGCGAAGGCCTGCACCAGGCGAGCGTACGGCGCTCGCAGCTTCGCGGGGCCGCGCGCCCGCCCGCGCAGCACGGCGGCGGCGGGAGCGGCGCGGGCGGCGGGGCCGGCGGCACCGGCCGCTGCTGGCGGTGTGGGAGGCCGCACCGGCCGGATAAGTGCCGGTTTGCTAATTATAATTGTGATGAGTGTGGTGTGCGTGGCCATTTAAAAAATATGTGTAAATCAGTGAGTGGCAAAGGGCGGGCGAACGCCCGACATAATTACGTGAGTGACGATGAGCGAGACGAGGAATTTTTCAACATCCAAGTGGACGGTACAGGTGACCAACCTTATTTAGTTATGGTTAAAGTGGATGGACGTCCAATCGAGTTCGAAGTCGATACCGGCAGCCGAATTTCGACCATAAGCGAAGATTTTTTTAGGCGTAATTTTTGTAATAAAACTGTATTATCTAATAATATAAACATACGCAGTTATGTCGGTTCGACGATAAACTCGCTTGGATTTATTAATGTAAATGTAACCCTCGGTAAGGTCTCCGTGTATAATTGTAAACTTTATGTAATTAAGAACGGGGGACGTCCTTTGTTAGGCAGAGAGTGGGTACGCGCTCTTGGAGTTAAAAATATAGCCATAGATTTACAGGAAATTAATGTGGATGTAAAGAGCGATCCATTTGTGAGTCAATTAATGTGTGAATTTCCGGAGGTGTTTACGGATAAGTTAGGAACTTGTAAAAAAACAATAACGTTATATGTAAAGGATGAGAAGCCCGTATACGTGCGCGCGCGACCCGTGCCGTTAGCACTGCGCGCTCGCGTTGAGAGCGAGCTGGCGCGGTTAGAGCGAGAGGGAATTATTTACCGTGTTGAGTCATCCGATTATGGGACGCCGATAGTACCCGTGGTTAAAGAATGCGGCGATATAAGAATTTGCGGTGATTATAAAATTACTATAAATCCGATTCTTAAGCGTGATCCATATCCACTTCCTCGGATCGAGGAGTTGTTCGCTTCACTGAGTGGGGGAGAAGAGTATTCAAAAATTGATTTAAAACATAGTTATCAACAATGCTTGTTATCGAATGATTCACAGCGTTATACGGCTATAACTACGCACGTCGGTACATTTGTATATCGTCGCACTCCATTCGGTTTGTCGTGTATCCCGGAGAAGTTTCAAAAGATCATGGAGGAAACCCTTCGGGGTGTTCCAAATACCGTTGTATTCTTGGACGACGTCTGTGTTACCGGGGTGGATAGGAAAAGTCATTTAAGAAATTTACGTACAGTATTAGAACGGTTACGGGCTATGGGTTTTACTGTTAAATTTGAAAAATGCAGTTTTTTACAAAAAAGTGTAAAATATTTAGGTTTTATCATCGATAAAACAGGATTACGTCCCGATCCAAATAAACTAGCCGCTATTACAGAGGCCCCGAGGCCCCAGAATATTACACAATTAAAAAGTTTTTTAGGAATGTTAAATTATTATGGGAAATTCATTGCAAATTTAAGCATTATGTTACAACCCTTGCATGCACTTTTAAAAAAAGACATCGATTGGACATGGGATTCGAGATGTGACGAGGCTTTTATTGCAGCTAAAAATGCTCTCACCTGTGATAAAGTATTAGCGCATTATGAAGACGGTCGGGAACTCATGTTGTCAGTGGACAGCAGTGCGTACGGGGTGGGCGCGGTCCTGGCGCATCGCTACTCGGACGGGAGTGAGCGCCCTATCAGCTGTGTTTCACGGTCGCTCAATTCGGCGGAGCGGAATTATAGTCAGTTAGACAAGGAGGCGCTCGCGATTTATTTTGGGGTAGTTAAACACCATCAATATTTGTATGGGAGATCGTTCATATTGCGTACCGATCATCAACCCTTATCACATATTTTCGGTAAAAAGGGTGGAATACCACAAACAGCTGCAAGCCGTTTACAAAGGTGGGCCGTGCGTTTATCAGCCTATGACTTCAAGGTAGAATTTGTGAGATCTTGTGAGAACGGTCCCGCGGATGCGTTGTCTCGTCTGCCCCTCCCGTGTGAGCGGAGCCCCACGGAAGCGTTAAGTTATGTAGATTTAGTTAAAGATTCATTGCCTGTAAGTTTTAAAGATATTGCGGCGGAGACATATAAAGATAAATTATTATGTAAAATCAAAGGATATGTTTTGTTTGGATGGCCGGCTCGCGCCAGCTGTGAGGAGGAGCAGGCTTATTTCGCACGTAAGGACGAAATCATACACGAATTGGGGTGTCTGATCTTTAAATACAGGCTTGTTGTTCCACCTCCGCTACGCGCGAGGGTCCTGGAGGAAATTCACCAAGGGCATTTAGGAGTGAACAAAATGAAAAGTCTGGCTCGTAATTACGTTTATTGGCCTGCTTTGGATGCAGATATAGAGAATTTGTGTCGATCTTGTGAGGCATGTCGAGTGGTTCGGGACGCTCCGCCCCACGCCACTTTACATCCTTGGGAGTTTCCCCTAGGGCCCTGGCAAAGGGTTCATGCGGATTTTGCTGAATGTGGGGGTGTAAAATATTTTATATTAGTTGACGCTTTCTCGAAATGGATTGAGGTAATTGCAATGAAACGAACAGACACTGAATCCACGGTATCAGTGTTGAGGTCTATGTTTGCTAGATTCGGATTACCGTCACAGCTAGTTACTGATAATGGCCCCCCGATCTCGTCTATAGATTTAAAAACTTACTGTAATAAAAATTGTATACAACATGTAACGTCGGCACCGTACAGACCACAAGGTAATGGGGCCGCGGAGAATGCGGTTAAAACGGTAAAGAAGGTAATTAAAAGGGCTATTTATGAAGGCGAAAATATTTCTAAGCACTGTCGAAGTTTTTATTTCAATATCGTAACGTGGAGCACGCCACGACTAAAGTTTCGCCGGCCGTAGCGCTTTTAGGCCACCGTCTGCGCGGTCGCTTAGACGCGTTACGTCCGGACGTCGCTGCAGAGGTGCGCACGGCACAGCAGCAGCAGATGGCTAACAAGGGAGGTCAGGATAGGAATTTCGAGAACGGGGATCCCGTACTTGTACGTAGTTATTCCAGTAAGTCGCCTAAATGGGTCGAGGGTAATGTGACGCAAAAGACCGGCCCTGTTTCTTATAAGGTGAAGGTTGATGACGGGGTCGAATGGCGTAGGCATCAAGATCAAATTATTTCACTGGATAGCGGGAACCGTAAAAGTCGATTCTCTTTATCCCGGCCGAATTTGAATAAATCGACTGATTGTGCCCCCGCAAGCTATGGTGCTGACGGGACATGTGCTGATGTGGCGGAGGAGGAGGAGGCGGACCAGGACGCGACCGATAAGGATACAGGTAAATCGACCGCAAATTCAGTCACGCGCTCCCCCACCCCTCCTCCTGACGGTGCATCCGCTCGAGCTGTACGAGCTTACGAGCGTTCTCGTAAGTTGTTTAATAACGAGTAAAAAAAAAATTAAAATGTTAAGTTTGTTAAGTTCTTGTTATTTAAAGTTGTATTTTGTATTCAAATATGTATGTATTTTAAAGAGGGGAAAAATGGAGGGTGGTTTGGTAATAATTCACTGTCGGTAGTTCTAACAGTTTTAATAAACCAGTCAGACTCCACACCCGGTGTTTCATTGACGTCCCAATTACCGTGAATTTAAATTTTGCATTATTCATTAATTTAATTTTAAAAATATTTTTAGATTCTAGGACGTAAAGTAGACTTATCTATACATATAATAAATCTGTAGAAGGGTCAATTCTGTACATTGAAAATATTGAAAAAATAAATAGCAGGGGGTGTTACTGGATCGATAGCAAACCCAAATATGTGATTAAAAAAATTTTTGTCTGTCTGTCTGTCTGTCTGTCTGTCTGTCTGTCTGTATGTTCAGGCATCACGTGAAAACTAACTGTTCGATTTCGATGAAACTTGGTATAATTATACCTTATTATCCTGGGCATAAAATAGGATACTTTTTATCCTGGAAAAATACGTAGAAAAAAATAAATCTTAATTTTTCAGTTTTATCCATAGACGTTGTTCTGTAGAACCGAGAACACACGTTGCGTTAATTATTATAGGTATTTGGGTCCAATAGATATTTATAAGATGTCATTGTCAGAGTTACTCAAAATGGAGAAATAAACCATCCACGCGAAGACCGACAACCGCGCGGACGGAGTCGCGGGCGGAAGCTAGTATATTTTAATAATCACGTCCGAATAAATGAATCGTGTCAGTTTTCAGAACATTAGCACATTTCAGTTATCACGTATTATATTCAAAGTAGAAACGAGTTTTAGATTTGCACAAAGACCCTTAAAACAAATGAAACACCACACATCAGAGAGTTCATGTTACACTGGTCGGTAGAATCAAAGCGAGAAGACTGGTATTTAATTTGGCACTCGTGTCGCAAAATGGCTCCATAAAAGTACAAAGCTTCCCACTTCACATGCCATAAGATTAATGTGTCCGTAACTTTATTGTAAAGACAAAACTTCGGCTATAACTCAGGAAGCTATAACCATAAATTGCTTGCCAAAACCAAATCCTTGAGTCAATTTTAAAGTTAGGAGTTTAAGAGTCTTGCACCTGATCTGCGGTGAAATAAATTGTCTAAGTTAACCAACACCGGTGTGTCTGATACAACTACCATTTCAGTAATTCCACTTATACTTCGCTCTGCTTCTTTATTTTTAAAGGACCTACCTATTACTTCCGTTCCTTCTTTAAATTTAATAACTTAGTGATGATTATATCAGGTACTTTATTATTCTAGATCCAAATATATCAACGTAAATAAATAGTTATAAAAGTTTATGATCGCATTCGATCATAAACTTTGTACACCATTGTACACGATTTTTCAATTCTAATAAATTATTTTCATCGATGAAATATATATTTTCTATCTATGATCTCATCTATACAATCTATGACTCACCAATTATATTGAATGGGTAAATTTTGTGAACAATTTATTTTAAAGGATATCTATAAAGCAATGCTACAAAAAAAGTAAATATGTATAGAGGAATTTTAGACGAATACTTTTTAAAACATTAGTGAAACTAGTAAACTATGAATCCCTTGTGTGACCAGACTTTTAAAACGAAAATCGTGTTCTCTAGTTCTCAAATGCACGCGACGTAGTCATACAGAAATAAGTTACGAACACAATGCTTTGGCTTTCATCGTATTTCTAGTTTTTGGCGCTATATTTTCCCTTTATTTTGGTGTTTTATTGTCTCGCTCAGTGTACCTTTGATGTTGTAAAGTGGAAGCTTTCTCTAGTATTTTTGGCTGGAATGTACTTGTTCTGTCGTGGCATGCTACCTATAATGTTATGTTTGGGACATATGGGTCTATGTGGTAATAGTATACAGGGTGTCCCACTGTCGGTATACTAAGCGCGAAGGGATTTGTAGTTTTGCATACACTGATCACGTAGAAAATACTTAAACAACAAAATAACGTTAAAAATTTTTTGCTAATTTTTTCCTTAAAATCCATGTTTTCTTCTCTAACTTCGCTCAGCCGGCATATAACGCTTCGCTAATGTGAGCATTTTGTCTATGAAAACATAATTTTAAAAGATAGCTCACGTGAGGGTGGCAAAGTTAGGCGGGTTGCTTATTAGGGGTGTACACATAGAGTTTTAAGAATTCATCTATTTGAAAAAAAAAATGCGTCTGGAATTTTTTAAGTATTTTTTTCTTCGAATTTTGTAAGAAGTAAGTATAAGATTTGTAATCTTGATAGCAAGATAAAACTAGTTATTTTTAAGGTTCCTTTTAGGCAAAAAGAAAAATTCACCCTTTCAAAACGAATTGAGGATTATCGACCCAAAGGTATTAAGCATTCTTTGTAAATTGATAAAATTTCGCGAGTGACAAAATTAAGTTAGGTCTTTCATTCTATGTAAATTTATATACTTATTTCATGTTGGAATATAATATTATTATTATAAATAGCTATAATATTATATAAATCTAGTAGGTATTGTGCTATGATTTTCAGATATTTAATCCCCGAGGGGTGGAAATATAGCAAGCTTGTTTCAAATTTTCCCGATTTTTAGCACAAAATCTATGAATACTGGGATTTACGATTTTGGTAAGTAATAAAAATAAAAAAAAACGCTGGAAAATGTACTTAAATATCTTCATGCTTATATCCCTAAGGAATCAAATATTTTTTAAGAACAGGTCTTTTCCTAGCAGGAGTAACATAGTTAAAATAGTAACTCCAGTTCTAAGTCGTTACATTGAAAGTGTTCATTTTATTGCCCACTTTAAACACTAATTACTATTTAAAGCCTAGTTTTACATCGACATTAGCACAGAACTAATATATCTAAGTGCTTGATAATATTCTTGCTCTAGCGTTTTCTAGGTATAATACTTTTTAAAACAATTAATTGAATAAATAAATGATTTTTTTTTTGCATTAAAAATAAGCTAATGAAAATTTTATTATATATCGACCTAAGTATAGTAAATAATATAAATATATTCTTTTATTATTTTAAGAAATGACTTGTACATATTAACGTAAATACGCTCCTGAAAACAGTGCTCAAGCATGTATTAAGAATATATTTCATATTTAGATTAGAGGTACTATATGTAACTATGCAATATTATGTAACGATCAGTAACGATACATTTTCCATTTGATTTATTCTTTGATCGTATTTCACTTTTACAACTGAGAAAATTTACGAGATTATAAGCGATCTCGACTGCAACGATCTTTCTGGGAATAATAAATACTATTTTAGCTTACTGGAAAGAAAATTCACCTAACAGTAGAATATAATACATATCCACATAATGTATACTTTACTCTAAAAAACTACGTAAAACGCATCACTTCATAGTATAAAACAAAGTCGCTTTCTCTGTCCCTATGTCCCTATGTATGCTTAAATCTTTAAAACTACGCAACGGATTTTGATGCGGTTTTTTTTAATAGATAGAGTGATTCAAGAGGAAGGTTTTAGTATATAATTTATTATGTTTTAGACAAAGCGGGCGAAGCCGCGGGCGGAAAGCTAGTTAAATATAATATGTAAAATAGTACCTACCTTGGTAGGTAAGTAACATATTATTATAGTAGTAGTATATTTTACAGACTACTTACTGTAATATAACATAAATTCAAACTTATAAGTAAGAGCAATACATTATGTAGCGGTTGGTTAAATACAAAACAGGGATTAGGTGTGCTAATTCAATTAGTTAGAGAGGACTAAATTGTTGCAGCGTGTTCCAGGAATTCCAGAGGACTTAGGTTCTCTTTAAAATGTAGCTCACGATTTTGCGCTCAAAGTAATCTTGGTAATAAAATCTTTCTAATTGCCTTTCTATAAATTAGAATAAAATATATTTTAGCATGTTTTATAAAATATAATTTAATAATTTTTGGTAAAACTTTAAATTTGCTCTCCTATATTTACTTTCCTTTTATTCCTGTATAAAAGCTGAAGCTTTAATGTTATTTTATAAACTTAGCTATAGCTCCTAAATCGTTTTGATAATAATACAATCGCATTTAAACAAACGCATTTGTTATCAAAGTTCTTGACCTGTGTACGTCAAATGCAATGCTTTAGCCTTGCCTTCAAGTACCATTCTTGCCAATGACTGAAGTTTGGGTAAAGGACTTACCACGATTAATCATAATGTGAAAACACATTTTCAAGTTAAGATTGATAAGTAGAAACTTATCTCCTTCTTTCATATTATACCTACACTTAAACTTATTGCATAATTCGAATATCGGCCCAGTAAAAAATACGAATATTTGTATGTATAAAACCTGTTGCTATCAATATTTACTTCAGATTTTTTTTTATTATTTTAAGATTCAACATCTTCTACTAAAAATAAGAGAGATGGAGAGATATCTTAAACAAAAGTTTCTAACATGTTTTATTTCGACCAATATTTTCCCAGTCTCAGTATCAATTTTCTATAACGCAAGATAATAAGTACCTAAAGTAAAATAAAGGAGAAAGCCTTCATTCCACACGATCTACACATTGATTCTGTAACCGATCTCCAATCTTCGTAGAAATCCTATAAGCCTCTTTCGATTGGTATCGAAAGTATATTAATTATAACAACAGATTTTTGATGGAATATTTCTAAGAGATTAATTACTCATAAAAACAGTCCTTTCGTATTTATGATTTTCTTAGAAATCAGAAGGAACGGTATAAAAATGTTATTTTGTTACAATTTATTGTAAAAGGTAGATTGCATATCAATGAAAGTAAATAAATTAAGTATTGGATGGACTGTTTGTAAAAAAAAATATTTTTGTTTGTTTTGCCTATGAAAAAATAATTTATTTTCTACCTGAAATGATTGGCTGGATTGATTTTGATGTTATTTTTACTGGTAAAAAAGGCTAATGTACCTAGGCTTATCTGAACGAAAGAAAGACGTTTCTACTTCTTAAATATTATTTAGGAGATAATTATTTTTTTGTTTAACATGGACTTAAAATGGATTAATTAAGAGAAAATATGAATTTATTACATTGATATTTTGCAGTCGCAATTCATAACTAAAGTCTTTAAAACTTCGTAATAAAAATAAATATCTGCATCATAATTTTAGCGATGCCTTGTAATAGTTTATTGGACTTTCGTCTTATTAATAACAAAATGAACTCCCACTCCATAAAAATAATATTATTGTTTTATAATAATAATTTAATCGATCTTGACCCATATTTGACGTAATAAAGTAGGTACTTTGTTTATAATAGACATTAGATTACACAACCCTTGACTTAGATTATAAGCTAAGATTATAAGCATAATAATTATGCGATAATTAATCACATTAATAAAATTGGAACGAAATTATAAGGGAATAGAGTAATAATTGTATATTTAAAATCAATAAGTAGTACAAAATAGGTACAACATACATATACAATAATACTTTGATTCACGGGTGACTGCTTGAACTTTAATAATAATGAATAGACCGTCCGTATAGAAAATGGCCAGAAAGCCTTCCAAAGCAAAGCTTCTCAGAAATGTGATGACCAAATCATACATACAAATAGACTGGAAAAAGGCTTGTTATATCTAGATTTATTAAAATACTTTAAGACCTATATTCATAGCCACCTTCATCACTTGTCAT
The DNA here is from genome assembly GCA_029959065.1 of Colias behrii. Classification (NCBI taxonomy): domain Eukaryota; kingdom Metazoa; phylum Arthropoda; class Insecta; order Lepidoptera; family Pieridae; genus Colias; species Colias behrii. Next base: position 4,004,474 of record JARWMC010000005.1, on the reverse strand, counting down.
AAAATATTTGCTTTTCGGGGTGGAATTTTGCGATACTGAAAACCCTTCTCAGAAAAATCGCTTATTATGCAGGTATCAATCCAGTAGGACCCCAATTTTTTACCTTTTTCCTTCGGAACGAAATGGCCGACAAATCCCCTAAGCATCGTGAGGGTTTCAGGGTTTATAAATAACGATGTTTGATAAACTTAATTTATTTTGGGAACTTGAGATAAGGATCATTTTTTTCCTTGGAACTTTATTGAGATAAGAAGGCTTTGTTATATTTTAAATTAAATATAGAGCCTGGACCAATAACGATAGCACCAAGGCAATAAGTACATTCTATTACTTGAACTTTATCGCATCATTTACGGAAGAAGAACTTAACAACTTTCATCCAAATTTATGTAGTCGATTTAATAAGCCTTAATAAAACACTCATTTTCTCGTCGTACACAATTTGAAGTTCGCCTAGAAAATAATAATTGAGATGTATGTATGTATACAGACACAACCATACAATGTTGGTAAAACCAAAACGTTTGGTTTTAATTCTACGTATAAATTTCAGCAACGCTTTTAAATTCTCATAACGTTCCTAGTAAAAGTGTTCATCAACATAGCAATATCACCGAAACATCCAGCAAAACTATAAAAGAACGAATAAAATGGAAACATAACAATAAAACACGCCAAGTTCGTATACAAGTTGACATTTGAGGTTCTGTATGATTTTTTTAGTACTACATGGTACTACAAATCATATTCTTCTGTCTAACTGCGACATTTTCAGCTATAAATACTCATTACTAGTTGCCAGTTACGGCTTTTGCACGCTTTACTGAAAGGATTTTGGTGATTTTCTTTATGTAAAGAAAAAGAGGCAACCTTCGTGTAATATTGGCAATTTTTCTTTCAAACAGAAATGACTGGTGTGAAATTGAAAAAGATATAAATACGGGAAGCAGGTACCAAACAATTCTTTATGCATACAATAAAACTGCTCGAAACAGGTACTCAATTACAATTATTTTTATATACAAGTATATCATAAATGATTAACAAACACGATTAAAACTTATTCGATAGTATTCATGCAAAAAATCGCTAAAATTAGTACCTAAAAAACAAGTAAAGGTCCCTGATAACAATTTATCTGCCCACTGTATTCGTAAAACTAAAAGCCTACGTTTCCTTTATAGAGAGACTTACATTACTTAGAGCCTCATCAAGGGGCTTTTAACATTTAACTACGGATCGCTTTTAGCTAGAATACAACTGAAGCCAAACCATTGTTTCTGTAACTTATTATTATACCCGCATCCATTCTAGAACTGTATATGAAATGATGGAAAATACAAGTTTTGTTTTAAAGCGATAATGAACGATTTCTACGACATTATAGTTACAAAGGTTTAGAGGGTTTAGATCCATTAATGTAATGGGACTTGGATATCATTGAGAATTGAAAAAAAAAATCTGCAGAACGTTTCCTTTTATAATATACTTTTTCCCCGAAACAAAATATATTAAGTGGAGCTCCTGAAGGAAAATTTAACAAATATAATAAAAAAATTGTAAATTATTTGTTTTACTCTCGTAGAAAAAAACGGAAATAGTAAGTATTATAAATAAATATTTTTAAGAACTAGCTAAACCCAATTTTATGAAGACACTTCATTCATGGAATTTTAGATACTTGCTAAACTTTATTGCTAAAGTTCCATGAACGAAGTTTCCAGTTAGATGGTGTAACATTTAAATCCGTTACCTTAACTATGAAGTGTATTAAGTTCGGTAAGACTCTATTGAAAACTAAAAGCAAGCTATACAGTAAATTTTAACGCATATTCACATACCTAATTCTATTGTAAGATCGTAATTCGAAACTTTAACTAGTTCATCTTAATTTTCTCAAAGCTATTACAATTTATTTATTATACCGTAATAATATTTGACAAACTTTAGATATATAATATAAGTATACTATACTAAAATTTATAAATATGAAGAGTTTGTTTGTTTGTTTGAACGCGCTAATCTCAAGAACTACTGGTCCGATTTGAAAAAAAAAGGAAGGCTATAGGCTATAGTATATCATCACGCTAAAACCAACAGGAGCGGAGCCACGCGGGTGAAACAGCGGAGCGCAGCTAGTACGGAATACAAGCCACAATCACGTGCTAGCTACAATAAAATTGAGGAAATTGCACATACAGTGAAAACCAAATGTAATAGAATTAGCAATCGACACCGAGCCAACTCACAAACTTCCGTGATAGAACTTCAAATAGGTATTCGTTGCAACTGCAGTTCTCTTACACGTTAAAAGTTTAAATCTGACTTTGCAAGTATTTGGCTTTGGCAAACAATTTACCGCCTTCGAGTCGTGGTAAAGTTTTGTCTGTTTAAAGTAACGAGCGTGTTAATTTTACTGCTCTATTTTAGGATGACACATTTAAAGGAATTTTGTTGTTAAGTAGGTAGGTAGTATTTAAGATATTCTATTCAAAATATTCTTAACTCTTGATATTGATAAACTATTGTCACATATTATGTCGTATCAAATGCCTATAATTTAGTTTTTGATTCTGATTGAACTGAGTATTTTCATATATTAGTAACGTGGTTTGACACATAATATCTGGGCAGTTGAAAACATTCTGTTGTCGGGTTTAACAGTTGGTTCTTTTGTATTTTACGATTATAATATTACATACTATACTCCTTCTTCTAGTGTGGCATGATTTACCTAATTGGGTTTTTATTTGAATTTTGCTTACAAATGTTCTATAGAAAAAGAAGAACATTTCAAGCTACTTTTACATTCATAAATATAACGTGACAGATTAATAGATATTGCCATATAAACATATTGCACCACTTTTCATGTCAAGATGTGCAATGGAAAAATTTATAGTATATCTTAAGTCCAATAACAGCAATCTTTTAGTTGCTGGCTATTTGCCCTCAAATATAATGGAATTACCAATGAAGTAAAACAGCAGATGTCTTTGGCACGTTGCCAGAAAAATATCATTTTATCCATTTATGTGTACACGTCTGTTGCTTGTGCATGAAAATATTATATCCTTTCAATATAATTTGAACTTTACGTCAAACTTAATAATGGTGAACAAAAAATTCAGGGGTTACAGTTTTCATATTGCAAACCTATTGTGGAATCAATCTGAATTATCTGCCCTGCAAAGATATAGATTCTCTATACTAATATTATAAAGCTGAAGAGTTTATTTGTTTGTTTGAACGCGCTAATCTCAGGAACTACTGGTCCGATTTGAAAAATTCTTTGGGTGTTAGATAGCCTATTCATCGAGGAATGCTATTATATCATCATGCTAAGACCAACAGGAGCGGAGCCACGCTGGTGAAACCGCGGAGCGCAGATAGTATTTTAATAATTGGTTAGAAAAAAATAAAGATGTAGAGCAATAGGCAATTAGGTAGGTACGAGGCCTTTTATATGATGATCAAAACCAGCGTGGTAATAAATCTGCAACACATTTTAACATGTAAAACTATAAGTATTAGTGAAAAACGGTGATGCTTAATCCTAGCTATGAAAGGAATTTTAAATAATATTGTAATATATTAAATAATGCCTTACAAAGTGTAACATCGATTTATCTCAAACGTACACGATTACAGTTACTTGAAGTGCAAATGGAAGTTAATGCCCCACGCATACTTATAAGTTAAATTGCCTGTTCAAGAGATGCTAGCGAGAATTCCAATAAGCATTTATCGCGACAATTTCTTTGGAATATGTGTGAGATATTAAGGTCGTGTTAAATGATATTTATTACCATTGTTCAGCAGAGATATTAAACCAAAGGCAACTGAAAAGTTAAGGACAATTTACATACTATTTCGTGCGATACGTGCTATGTTATATTCCAAAAACTTGGAGAAAATTATGATCATGTAAGAACTTCAGTTAGATAAGTATTCTGGGAAGGATTATAATATTGTTACGATTATTGGATACGTTACCTAAAATATACAGGGTGTCCCACTGTTGGTATACTAAGCTCAAAGGAGGTTATAGTTTTGCATACGCTGAGTACGTAGAAAATACTTATAAAATTCCAGACGCATTTTTTTTTCAAATAGATGAATTCTTAAAACTCTATGTGTACACCCATAACAAGCAACCCGCCCAACTTTGCCAACAGCACGTGAGCTATCGTTTAAGATTATATTTTCATAGACAAAATGCTCACATTACAGAAGCGGTATATGCCGGCTGCGCGAAGCTAGAGAAGAAAACATGGATTTTCAGGAAAAATTTAGCAAAAAATTTTTGACGTAATTTTGTTGTTTAAGTATTTTTTACGTGATCAGTGTTTGCAAAACTACAAGTCCCTTCGCGCTTAGTATACCAATAGTGGGACACCCTGTATAATAGGGATGCGGTACGGTGCTATTTGGTATGGTATTTAATAAATATTGCTTTGAAGTTTGCCTCCCAATCTGTTGTTACAATGGCGATCTTCTCTTTCACACTATAAGAGGTAATACTTTCCTGATGTTTGATGTTCCCACTTGGCCACTTATTATAATGTCTTTTTCAACATACTTTTTTTTTTAAATCCAATATACTTTTTATATATTTTATTTAATTATTCTACAACTTGAGATTCTCTTTACTCGTGATGCAATTAATTACGAGCACATTCAGCATTTAACGCCCTCATCTTGCGCTCATCGATCATAAACAAAAGAAAATTTCGCAATTCTGTTTAATCGGAAACTTCTATTTGTTGTTTCCTTTGTCCATTTGCATCTTTGTATAATTGAATTACAACTCTCGGATCGGGTAATTTAATTCGCTTTTTGCTTTTTACCGTTTAAAATTTCATTAAGCTTTTATTGGGAGAAGCCGCTTTAAAACTATATACCTACACTAATAAAGACTCTGAATTGCTTTAAAGAAGAATAAAAAAGACAATCAATATTTTTGAACATTTTTTATTATATTTTAATAATAGTTACATAAAGTCAACGCCCTATTTCATAAAGGAGTATGAGCACTTCAAAACTAACTTGTCATCGAAAAATAATGAATAAAAAAACAAAAGAATGTTTGCTTTGATAGAAAAAATAAATAAAAAATAATTTTTCATTTCATTTTCGCTCAGAAAATTGATTCATCTTCTTTTACTTTGTAATCACAATTCTCAAGTGATCTTAATATACTTACCTACTCCCGAAATTATTGACTTTAGAAAACTTACGGAACGGTAAGCCGATTTTCTATAACACCATCAGAAAGTTACGTAATAAAATTATAGCTTATAAAAGTTCCTGACACTCAATCTACTTTGAGAATGATTTATTATATTTCCTCTTATCGACCGGTATGCAATAGATTTATGCTAAGCGCTCTGTAATGCCTTTAGGTGAATGTCACAGGATAGGTATTTCTTGTAGCCTTTCAGATAGTTTAAAACGACATTTTCATCGTTCTAATATACTTTTTGTAACCCTTGAGCAATCGCCTGCAGCCCATATATATTATGTTCCCATTGCTGGGACAAGGGCATAAGAGATTAGACCATAATCCACCACGCTGGCCAAGTGTGGTTTGGGAGTAATTGGGAGTTTTCACATGTCGTCGAACTTTTTGATTCTTCGACATGCCGGTTTTCTCACGATGTTTTCTTTGACCGTTTCGAGCAGTGGTGATCCACATGCGCAGATAAATTGAAATATCAGTTTATTTTCTGCACGCTCGCCTGGTCTCAAACCCTCGACTTATCGATTTGAAGTCCGGGGTCTTCACCACTGAGCAACCACTGCGTTAAGTGATCGCCTAACGCCTTGCTAAAAAAGATTTTTTATTTTTTTATCGAGGAAATTAATAATATGATTATTTTATCTTAAAGTTTACTGCACCTCAACTTTATCATCTGTATATACGTTTATAAGATAAACTTTCAATGAAATTTATGCACTTAAATCTTTATATGCACTTTCAATATCGAACAGATGATTCTTAGAAAAAAATAGCATTGCAGTTTTGTAGATAATTTTAAGACCAAAAATTGTATATGTAGATTTAAACCTACGATTTTCGAAAAATACGAAAAAGCATAAATGATATTTGACCCCGAAAAACTTATAAATCACACTGATGAGGAATTTTGACAATTTATTTCTATTGGTAAACCCAATGTCTCTACCAAAATTTGGCCCTCAGCGTTTTTCGTTATTTCAAGATTTATTTTATTCCCGGGCTATTATCAAATATACCTACTCATTTTGAAGTGAAAGGTCTGAATAATTTATTTGCTCATTTGCCGAACAAGTTGTAAAAGTAAAGCCTTATAAGAAGCCGAGACTGAGAAGTTTAAAATTAACCGCAGCCTAGTTTTCTTCCTGTAAACAAGAATTTATATGCTTCCTGTATTATTTGTTATTTTATGATTTTTTTTCCTCCTTTTAAATCAAACACCACCTATCTAATTTTAATTCGTATGACAAATCCTATCCAAAGATTGCCTGGCAGAGATCGCTTATAGCGATAAGGCCGCCTATTTAACATGTTATGATTTTCTTTTTTTTTCTTTGTGTTTATTCTTTTTTGTGTGTGTTAAATAAAGAATTTAAATAAATAAATATCTGATTAAATTCTAAAATGTTAATAATTACTTATCTGATTTTATGTTTATAAACATGTATTTTTATTAAATAGCTAGCAGTTTTTTAATAGCAAAGGTCTGTTAGAGACACAAGGGTGACTACCCTTGTGTCTCTAAACATATGTATCATTCAACTATCATAATAACATATACCTACCTATCCGTATTCGTTCACGTTATCCTTTTATTTCGTTCTACAACTCTGAGCATCTTGTTTAATACTAAAAGAAAGGCATGTAGAGATAAATAAGAAATTTAAAGTAATATTATGAAATCCCTTAGTTCTGTCTGAGGATAAATTTTACAATATAAATTTAAATAGTCGTAAGGAATTTCCCATTTTAAAAATATTTATTTGATAAAACATTGCTAACTTTATTACTACAAAAAGTAGGATTAAATATTTTCACTAGCAAGACAAATTTGAAGAACGAAGATTCTTAAGTTTTTCTTGGTTTTTATTAACATTTGAAGTCAACGTTTGAAGTGGTTTGGAGTAGACAACACGTCATAAAGCCGTGCATGCTGGCAATTATGTTAAAAAGGCATACTGTAAAAAAATATTAAATAAGCCTACTACGAAAAATTACTACTAAATCTTGAATTAAAGCTCTAGAACTGACTTTTTTGAGTGATTAGAGTATCAAATAACGCTAAATTATGTACGTTTGATTAAGTCCAATTTGATTGGTATGATAGGTTGTATTCCAAATTAAAAAATTCCTAAATTATAATTAAAATAAAATCTTAAGAAGAAAAACATATTTAATTATTTTTTTACCCTTTCAGTTTTATTTTCAAGGCGCAGGTAATTAAATAATTGTTATTTAATTACCTGCGCCTTGAAAATAAAACTGAAAGGGTTCCCAAGGGGTTCACTTAATTACACAGCTTTTCTTTATCAAGGGCCATTAGTCACAAAGTCAAATTAAAATTGCAGAAATATTACAAAAATATTACAAATAATTCATAAACAGCAATTAATTAAACAAAATTGTGATGCAGATTATAGTATAAAATAGTAGCGCAACAAAATCTATAAAGAGAGTTTGGGGTAGTAACTATGGATTCGTTGCGCTTTGCGCTCGGAAGTCAAGACACTACTTGGGTCAAAGTTAAGCTGCAATAATCAACAATGAAAAATATAAATAATTAATACGTAAAATAACGCTAAAATTTATCCATATTCGCGCACAGTACGCACGCACTACGGCTGACGCTCATTCAAACTATCAACCGTCGATAGAATCATCAAATATTTAAATGTTAACGTTCATCTAACACCCACATGAGATAAAATAATTACAATACATATTAATTAAACACATAGCTACAGAATGGACCAGTATATGCTATCCAGATAGATAGCTGATAAGTGACGTCTTTAATAAATATCTGGCGCTAATTACATAATTTGTTTAAAGTTCACATCGGGTTATAGCGGACGTGTCATAGCGCGGATTTGTGATAAAAATTGTTTTGTGCATACAAATATGAAGAGTAAGTTTTTAATCCTATTAAGATTTAAGATTTATTTGTATTATAAGGATCTTCAATAAATAATGTAAACTTATTTGTTATTTTAAGTCCGATTTAATTGTAATTTATTCAAAGCTTGACTTATTTTTAAACCACTTTTATTCATCAACACGACCCGTTGGACGCTAAATAATATTATTATTTTACATTCCAATATATTATTATCATATGATACCTACTCACATATTGCATACTGGCTTTCCGCGTATTCTGGCGTTTACTGGCTTCGCCTGCGTATTCTGGTATAAAAATCTATCTACTATCCCATGTCCTTTAGGTTTCAAGCTATCTAGGTATCAATTTTCATCCAAATTGGTTCAGTGGCTGAGGCGTGAAAAAGAGACAGACAGACGGACAGAGTTACTTTTGCATTAATAATCTAAGGTTTATTAATATAAATTACGTTACAGAGATTACTTTATTCCAACATATAAACTTGACTTCTTTTTAGGGATCCGTATCAAGAGTGTATGTGTCACAACACAAAAAAATAGTTCGTTAGCTAAAACAGGTAGTTAGCTATAATATCAAATAGTTAAAAACAGAATGAAATAAATACATTCCTCTAAACATATTTTGAAGGGAGCTTCCATACGCGAATTTTATTGCTCGATTTTGATAACAGTTCGTTGACTTATGACGCTAGTCTAGTCACCAACTAGTCACATACTGTACTTAGTCCCTCGACGGTAGGTAATTCCGCATGGCATGCAAAGTCATGCATGAAAGATCGTTTAGTTTACTGATTTAAATAAATGACATGCAGACCTTGTGCTAGCAGCTGATTGATGAAGCTTTCTATTTTCTATCCTTTTAGTTAGAGTCGCACACAGCATGATCGTTAAGATCGGTTGCTGTCATGCATAAAGCGTTTCATACACTATACTCAGGCTGGACGTGAACTGTATAAAAATGCATGATTTGATATTTCAAGACGCTCATGCACTATAATTCACGTAAACGCATGCTGCAATATTGTCTTGGGGTGACTTTAGATATATATTCATTTTAAAAATAATTAAAGAAAAAAGATAACCTATTTAATATTTCAAATCTATAACGGTTCATGAGAGAGATGGAAGGTTGGACGGAGAAATAGACAAACAGACAGCAAAGTCACAGTAATATGGTCCCGTATTTACCCTTTACCCAAAGGGAACCCTAAAAAGATGCAGAATTTCTTGTAGACTATGCTTATTGTAAATCAGAAATGCACATGCAACTTTGATTTATCATTACACAACTATTAATCGTTATGTTTTTATTGAGATTGCAATGAGGCTGGATAAGAAACTATTATTTTTAAAATAAAACAAATTTCGACTTATCGGGTAAACAGAGGACATTTATTTGTTTTAAGATGATAATAATAAATAAATAAAAACATCATTGTTTGTAATGGTTTATGTTAATTTCGATTGATTTATTGCACATGTTTCACGTGTTTATATTTATAAAATAAAAAAGGGGGATTTACATTGTGCAACAAAAGCAATATCTCTTATTAATTACCTACATCAGTTTAAATTCTAGTAGATCATTTCTTTCTAATAGTCGGTCGGCGGATAATTTATTTTAATATTTCTGTCAAATGCCTAAGTTACTCGGTAGGTAATGAATCAATGATGTAGGTTTGCATTTGCAACAAACAAAACAAATCCTCCCTCTATGTAATATTAGTTCAAACTTCTACTAGGTACGGTAGTAGATACGGCTGGTCATGAAAACTGAATTGAATTAAAATACTTACCAATAAAAATAAGTTTCGGTGCAACAGGGCGTAAATCGAGAGCGTTGGCCCAATAAATGATCGTTGATGATTGTCGCTATTACGTTACTTATATTTAGGATCTCTACATTATCGTGATACCCTCTATTCCCCCAACGCTGCCCATTGTGACATGGGCCCATAACGATATTCGACCAATTATAGATACTATTTTTCAATAATCTTTCATTCCAAATTTTATCTAACCATTTTTTTTTCAGCAATAAATAGTTATTCTATTGATGGTAGAACGTTAAAACTTGTATTTGATGACGGACTATCCATAAATTTCGAAGATTGTTGGCTGCGGGATCATTGCAGGTTATTTTTATTTTGTTTATATTTTTTTTTTCTATAATATTGTATGAACTCAAATTGAATAGTTGGTCTAAATTGTTTAAATTGACTTTTCTAACCTTGTCTAACCTTCGAGACTCGTCTAACCTTCGAGAAGAAGTAAGATTAGACTCCAGCTTCGTCATCATAAGAAATTATCATCAAAATAAACATAACACAATGGATATAATTAACTTAAAAATATTTGAAGAGGACTGACACATTTATGTTCTAAATCACGGTAAATAATAAAACATTAAATTCATTTCAGGTGCAAATCATGTTTCCACATAGATACCAATCAAAGAGCTAAACATCTTTTAGAAATACCTGACGTTACTTTTGTGAAAGTTACAATTGCAGACACAATACTTTCGATCCAATGTAAGTAGAATATATGTAGGGTTTGCTGACATGTTGTGCTATGCTATGTTATATGAAGCAAAAAAGCAGAAATCAACACGCATACGATATAATGAAAACCTTTATAGCCTAATTTTGATTATGTTCAATTTTTCTATCCAACATCATAATAATATATCAGATGCTATCAAAAAACTGTTAACAATTAGCACAATAAATATTGTTACTTAACTTCAAAATAATGGGGACAGATATTTTAATTTTTGTTATACTTCAATTCTGATAAATACTTGGTTTTAGGGAGTGATGGCCACGAATCGAGCTATAAGACTGATTTCTTAGTACAATTTGACTATAAAACGTGGTGTAATAAAAGAAAATCTTCTCCAAAACTATGGCGAGGTCCTGAAGTCGCCACAAAAGTAGCCAGAGTCTCGGCCGATGAATTCATTAATAGTACTGATGGAGCCAAATTGGTATTTCAGTCGTTGCTCGATTATGGAGTTGCTTTGATTGAACAAGTAAGGAAATTTGACTTTCATATTATTTATGTTAATATTCCTATTATTTATTCCATCGGGGAATTATTGATGAAGTTTATGACGTCCAAATATTATAGTCAATATTTTCATAATTCATAAAATAATGTGATCCTATGAATTTGTGGATTTGGTAAGGCAATTGATAAGTGTCTAAACTAATGCTAAAAATGTGATACATATCCAGGTAGAGCCAACGCCAGAAGCAACAGAAGAAGTCGGCAAAGCACTGGGAGGAGTGCAGCACACTTTTTTCGGTGGTATGTGGAGTGTCAGCGCAAACGCAGAGCATGCTGACACAGCATATTCCAACATCACATTGAAACAGCATACTGACAACACGTACTTCACGGAACCAGCTGGGTGAGAATCTGAAGAAATTTATATTATGAAATAACTGTCATGTTTGTCCTGGGTCTTTATGAAAGGAGTTGCGCTTGAAACGTTATCACTTCTAGTGTCAAGGGTAATAGAGAGTAAAACATAATAGTTTCAAGGAAATTACATATTAGGTTAGCTCAGCGAATTGCTACATGAAAATTGAGTGCTATATTAAATTTTGTTTATAGTGACTTTATTTGAACAGTTTAAATGCAATTTTAAAACCTTAATAGAGGTTTTCAGCATTATAAATCCGTATAATAGTAATTTTAGTTAGTCCACTTTAAACTCAATGTTTCTCCAAATAAGTTTATTAACAATAGACCTTATTTCTTAAGTCAGAGAGATCATTTTAAAACTGCTTTGCTAGCTGTGACTAAATCTTGTTTAGCAATTCGTTGAGTGGTTTCCTAAGTACGGTTGGACGGAAGTAATGTAGCTCCGACTCTCAGGTCCGAATGGCGCCCTTAACTTTTCACGCTACAAAAATTACAACAATTCTCGTTTTTGTCTTCCAGAACTCGTTGTATTCCATTTAAATAGGATTATAATTGGAGTGATGTTATAACTGTATTGTTACGTAGAATGCTCAGTTGTGTTGATTTAAATGAGTAAGACGCGCTCTAATAGAATATTCAAACAAAGTCGATCATATTATTATTAAAGTAATTAAACCTTGTACCTTGTGAAACCTAATCTGAATTTTACGTAAAATTTTCGATACGATGATGAATAAAATTAGAATTTTATGGTATTTAGATTTATCCCAAGATTAAATTTAATATACATCCACGGCCCTCAGCTAACCTTTCAACATTTATTCCCTCCGGCTTTTAGGTTAAAACCTTTAGCACTGAACCGTGAAAATGAATGATATTAGATTTTTGCTCGCTTATTAGACTTTAATGAAATTGGTTTGAGCCGGAGTTAATACCGTATCGGTGTTGATAGCCCTATAAAAGAAGCCTCATCCCGTTTAAGGTAGAAAGGAAAATGCTACAGAATAAACGGTTAAGACCTCAGAAAGCTCTTCACTGTGTACATTTAATATTTATGTTGTAATAGCGTCCATTCTATTGCGAATAATTTTCAGAACAGGCGCCTTAGAAAACGATAATTAAAGCGAACATAGTCTCAAATTCTGCTTCTAGAATTTTCCAAGGATGTAGACGTAGCTTCTGGTTTTAGTTTACAAATGTTCCACTGCACTGAGCACTCAAATGGGACGGGAGGTGAAAGTGTCTTTATGGATGGATTCTATGCGGCGACTAAATTGAAAGAAGAGCATCCTGAAGACTTTGAGTTTTTAACCAAGTTTGAAGTGGAAGCAGAGTATATAGAAGAAGGTCATTTTCATAAATACTCCGCGCCAGTTATACAACTTGATAGGTTCAATGATATCAAGCAAATAAGGTAAAAAGTTTTTGATAAAAATGTTCTATTGGCGACCAATAAAATTAAATCCCAACATCCGTAGTAGATCTATTTCTTAAAACTGGGTTTAAATAATTACACTTGACGATCCAGTTATCGTAAAAAATTAAATAGATAGCACAGCAATCGACATCACTAAATGATAAACTTATTCTGATAGGACTGGGTGTTTCTCATTTCAAATGTGAAAAAAGTGTAATACAATTTTATTCAGTAGTGGGCTAACTTCTAAGATGCTACAAGATGAATGCATCTAGTAGCACTTTAAAAGTTACAGTACTTGAGCACTCTTACACTCAGACCACCCTTATAAGAGTTTTCATTTGTGCTTGATAAATTGTAGCATTCTTAAATTAAGAACCGATGTTACAATCATTATAAATGTAAGAAAATTGCAGTGTTTCAAATTATATCTATTGCAATCTGCACTCAAATTAGGAAAATGCTTCATTATTATTTTTTTAATATAGTCTTTGATTTTACTACCGTTTGTACTGGTAACTACTTTTTTTAAGGAATAGCACTACATTTGTATTATAATAACTCTGAGTACAAGATACATTGTTACAACAAAACTATATATAAATTTAAAATTAAACAATATATATCTCATTTTCAGATTTAATTCCTACGATCGATCTCCAATGGCATTTGCAAATGCTAAAGAATGCAGAGCGTATTATCGATCTTTACGAAACCTTGCGAAGTATTTTGAAGACAGCAAAAATCAATGGCATATTAAATTGAAACCCGGTAATGTATTTTATATTATTTCCTTTACAGAAGATGAGCGTAGTTGACTTATTATTTTTGACAAATTGGGATCACTTTGAAAACTTTGTGTGTACTTATAAAATCCTTGAAATCTTCCTCACCTTCTACAGTTGCATTTCACGTATTACAATTAAATTTTTATGAAATGTTGGATAATAATCTATATTTAAAAAAATCAGCATTTTAATACAATTAAAATTGTCTACTTGGATACATTTTACCAACACCATGCTTGGAAGGAAGGCTAATAAGCAAAGAGTATGTAAATCCCGAACGTATGAATTTATAATTATAAGTAGATATATTTTTTCCAGGTTTCATATGTGTGTTTGACAACTTCAGAGTGCTACACGGAAGGGCTGGGTTCACAGGAAAACGGGTGCTTTGGGGTTGTTACGTATCACGTGCTGACTGGTTGAACAGAGCTCGCACTTTGGGCCTTATTCCTTGAATGATAAAGTTTATTTTGGTTAAATTCATTTACGATCTTGTTTGCCCAATCATTAATAAAAAGTTAGAATAAATTAAAAATGGTTTGTTTTCTTTATCCTAATACTATACGAGTAATATGAATATTCAATGAATCCTCAAATTTATCCCTAACAATCTGTTATCCTAACATGATTGTTCCATTAGAATACACGTCTCTCCGCTAATTTATGCCTTATTTTAACATAAGAGGAACTCGGAACATTGTGGCATTACAAATTATTTAATCCTATGTATGATACATGGGTCTATTTTATATATAAATTATTTCCGTTTCAATTTGTTACACATAATATAATTTAACTCATTCCTATTATTTACAAATGAGTATCTAAATTAATCCATAAGCTACACTAACAGACGAAACTTTTTTACCAATGCTCATTGGGAACAGAAACTTCCTCTTGTATAAATTCTAGACTATCACACCAATACAAACACTTAACTGTCTTACCACAAAAAACTTTAGACAGGGTTTAACTTTAAACGCGGGTTCTCTTTAATCTGGTTTTGTCGTATTCCACATAGACAACTATTAAAGTGACAGATCCCTGGTTTAAAGTAAAAGACTGTACTTAAATTGTTTTGTGGTAAGATCATAAGTTTTAAAGGTTCTATAAAATAAATATCTGACACTATCTAAAATCAATACTGCCTATAACATGTTAAAGCGTCGTATGTTACACCGTACACGTGATATGCACGGTACAGCCTTCCTGTGATTTATTAATGTGGCCTTTAAATTATTTAAATAATTCGACAGCTGTCCGTTTTAACTGTGCGGTCAATTTCAATCTGCTGCGGCGACCCGTGTTAGGTACGTAAAGCTGGCGATGAAAAATTAGCGAAATTAAAAAAAAACAACACCAGAATTTGTTGCTTATTTGTTGCTAATTAGTTGCTATAATGACGATTTTGTTGCTCAACCCGTTCGCTGAAAATCAGCAACAGTTCTAGCTTAACGTTAAGGTAGCGTGAAGAAATCGGAAAAAGGGATGGATCGTTGCAAAAATGCAGGTGAATTTGTTGCTAATTTGTTGCTGCATAAAAACAGTGAAAATTTTGAATTTTTTTCATTGGCGCCAAAAATAACACTGGCCACGTCAACTTAATTGTCGATTTTCGGTAGTGAAACATAAAAAAAAAATTGTTTCTCCTAACATCGTTCACTGGCACATTGTACAGAGCCAGCAACAAAATAGAAACCGGAAGTAGAGTTAATTTTGAAACCGGTTTGCTAGAAATTCGTCCACGCCAGCTTAACTGTCAATTTTCGGTAGTTAAACATAAAAAAAAAATTTGTTGCTCCTCACATCGTTCACTGGCACAGTGTACAGAGCCAGCAACAAAATAGAAACCGGAAGTAGAGTTAATTTTGAAACCGGTTTGCTACAAAATCGTCCACGCCAGCTTAACTGTCGATTTTCGGTAGTGAAACATAAAAAAAAATTTGTTGCTCCTCACATCGTTCACTGGCAAAGTGTATAGAGCCAGCAACAAAATAGAAACCGGAAGTAGAGTTAATTTTGAAACCGGTTTGCTAGAAATTCGTCCACGCCAGCTTAACTGTCAATTTTTGGTAGTTAAACATAAAAAAAAATTTGTTGCTCCTCACATCGTTCACTGGCACAGTGTACAGAGCCAGCAACAAAATAGAAACCGGAAGTAGAGTTAATTTTGAAACCGGTTTGCTAGAAAATCGTCCACGCCAGCTTAACTGTCAATTTTCGGTAGTTAAACATAAAAAAAAATTTGTTGCTCCTCACATCGTACACTGGCACAGTGTACAGAGCCAGCAACAAAATAGAAACCGGAAGTAGAGTTAATTTTGAAACCGGTTTGCTAGAAATTCGTCCACGCCAGCTTAACTGTCAATTTTCGGTAGTTAAACATAAAAAAAAATTTGTTGCTCCTCACATCGTTCACTGGCACAGTGTACAGAGCCAGCAACAAAATAGAAACCGGAAGTAGAGTTAATTTTGAAACCGGTTTGCTAGAAATTCGTCCACGCCAGCTTAACTGTCAATTTTCGGTAGTTAAACATAAAAAAAAAATTTGTTGCTCCTCACATCGTTCACTGGCACAGTGTACAGAGCCAGCAACAAAATAGAAACCGGAAGTAGAGTTAATAAATTGACGAATTTCAAAATTCAAAATTTTCACTGTTTTTATGCAGCAACAAATTAGCAACAAATTCACCTGCATTTTTGCAACGATCCATCCCTTTTTCCGATTTCATCACGCTACCTTAACGTTAAGCTAGAACTGTTGCTGATTTTCAGCGAACGGGTTGAGCAACAAAATCGTCATTATAGCAACTAATTAGCAACAAATAAGCAACAAATTCTGGTGTTGTTTTTTTTAATTTCGCTAATTTTTCATCGCCAGCTTTACGTACCTACCCGTGTTGACTGACAATGAAATTGATATTGGGTCTTTCGTGTGCCTACATCGTTATAAATGATGCGACATTTCATACAGGTAAATTAGCTTGGAGAAATTTTTGCATATGTAGTGGTGTGTATATTACTCAGATCTTAGAGCGCGTTTCCACTATATCGTTCTGGCCTATACAAAAATGTTTCGATATCCTAACATTACTATTTAATTTTATACTTATTCCTAGCAACACTTTTGTTTTCAATAAAAACAAGTTTTTATTTGAAAGAAAATGGTTTTGACTTTATAAAAAAAAATATATCATTCAATTTCACGTACTTGAGCAAACGACAAGGCGACTACCGTGAAACAATAAAATATCGTGTCCATAATAATTTGTTTCATAGTTAATATTTGACCATAATAATTACGAAACAAAACAAATAAATAAATCGTCACTTGATAGTGGAAAGTGGAAACACGCACAAAACCAGAATAAACCAGTTTACGCTGTCCGCAGGTGCCACGTGCAGTCGTTTGGTACCGTTAGAACATAAAGCACACATTTAATTCAAAAATTATAATTATTACGTAGTTTAATTGTTAAATTTTGTATTTGTTGATTGTTGTTATTATTTGTTATTATTGTTATAATATTTGTTGAAGGGTTTAATTTGTGTGTAAGTGTTGTAACTTTATATTGTTTATGGGAGACATGCATAGAGTATATATATATTATCATATTGTGTACAAGCCGGCGCATTCTTTTTCTTAATCAGAGCGCATTCTAAATTTCAATTTCAAAATTAGAATTCTGATTGGTTTTGTTTTTGGTCGATTTGGTCTAAATTTAAAACTTATATAAAAAATTAGTTCAGAGAGCCTATTACAGTATTAAGGAATATATGGACGATAAAAACCCATGGAGGGTTGTCGCGTAAAAACCACAGGACAGTTCTTTGGCATATTACTATAATATAATATGATGTTACATATATGTTTTGTAAAATTAAAACTGACATGATTAAAAAGAGCAACTATGGAGTTTCTTGCCGGTTCTTCTCCGTAGATACTGCTTTCCGAATCGGTGGTAAATGTTAAAAATATGTACCTAATGACGTTTCAAAAGTGCTTCTAGAAGAAGTCTAATTGAATAAATAAATGTTTGATTTTTGAGTTTTGAATTAAAATTAAAAAGAGAATCTTGGAACTGTTTAAATTGTGTACTAAAGTTAGTAAATTAAACTTTAAATGTCGTTTCTTTTTCAGGTTAGTAAATTTTTCATTTTAGTAACATTGTTAATGTAAAAGTTATACGTATGTTAAATGTGCAAATATTAAAATAAAGTCTCATCTTTTTCAGAGGAGAAACACATATAGTTTAATTTAAAATCCCAAATATTTTAATTTTTTATTTGCTGACCATACACTACTACAAACGCAAAAATTTCTCCAAGATAATTTACCTGTACTTGATTTAGGGTATTGTATTGCTGTCGTATTGAATTGGAGATTTGAGCGTTTAATTTTCATGTATAATTAATTTGATGACTTTTGAAGCGCTTATTCTGACCAATAGGTTTACCATTGTAATGATAACCACAATTCCTTTTTGAGCCTACGGTAGTAGGCGGTTCCCAAGTTAGAGCGAGCTGCCTGGCGAAAAAAATGACGTGCTTATATTGTCCTTGCACAAGCCACGTCCACAATGACCGAACTGCTTCACGCAGCAATTACTTCGTGATTGTGTAAATAAATTAACTAAAAAAACTATAGACTTTGCTTTGAGGTTAGATTTTTCATCTTCTACATAATATAAGACTTTTTATTATTATTTCTAAAGTAGTTAACATGAAATAAAAAATTAGTGGAAAAACTTACAAAAATATAAACACAAGAACACAATGACTGTCTTTCTTTCAAAAGAAGATAAATACTCTCGATGGAGAAAATACTGCCAATTTATTTCACGTCAAGGTGTCTCAGTTTTTATAGCAAAGCTTGCAGTGAAGTAACTAGTGAGCTTACCCTGATAAATTAACGTTACAAAATATCTATTCTAGACCGTAAATCTCTCTATAGTTATCTAATATCTATATGTATAGTTTAATCAATTGATCAAGAGTTATATTAGTGTTATCGTTGGAGCATTGTTTTTGATCTTATAAAGGTAAACAAACGGTTGCTCAGTACACCTTTGGATTAAGAACTATGATCACTAAATTTATAAATTAATAATGAAAGAATAAAACACTATTATAAATTAATATAGAAATTTATAAAATATACCACAAAACTTACATTTCTTTCGCACGTATCCATCCAAATATTTATAAAAAATTCGCACTAAGCAAGTTGTATGCCATCGCAATTTTCTGGAGACCGGAGACCCAAATGGTTAAGCCTTCCTCTGTGTATCCTGCAATTTTACTGAAATCCGCAGCTTGCTTTTAGATCTGAGAAATATTCGTAAATATATTTTTACATTAAATACAATCGGCCTCACATTTAGAGATATTAAACTAGAATTATAATGGAATTGATAACAATTTTAATGACTAGAATAAGATATTTACGAATGGTGTGAATTTTTTCCGTTTCAGTCAGTTTTTATAGCACACATAAAATTGTTCAATTATCACCAATATTTATCTTTATACTTACTATTCTATATAAATACATTATTGTAGAGCTAAGTAAAGTACAAGGCAAATATCACAATATTATGTATTGTAGAATAAGATTAGAGAACTTATTAAATCTGCGTCCTTTGCATCAATTAATCTTCATTTACCAACACTTTGTTCGAGAAGACCTAAACACTCATTAGACTCAAGGTGAGATTAGAACTGGGATGATTACTAAAGTGTCCAAGAGAAGACAGTGGGATTGTTTACTCTAAGTTTAAGCAATTAGGTTGAATTTCCAATGACACAATAAGTTTCCCCTTATTAATTGTTCGAGATTATTTTAATATACTTTTATTGGCTTGTCCAACACTGTAATTAGTCTTATTACTCTTTAATAATTAACAAGAATATCTGGTATAATTTATATTAATGTTAGCTAAGAAGATCGTTTAAAAATACCTAATTAAAAAGAAAGTGCACATAACAGTTCGTCATTCTTACGTTCGTTCTCAATTAAAATATTGAAGAAATAAACAACAGTACAAAGCTTGGATTGATGGCTGCTTAGAGGCAATATGTTACATAAATATATATATATATATATTGTCTGTTTTGCAATAATTTAAAAGGATTCTGAAATAACAGAAAGCACAAAAAATCCATTGTTATATTTTAAATAATTTACGTTTAGCAGAAGCCCCGAATTCCCATTGTTATTTTAATTTTTATAATAAAAGTGCTTGGAACAACTTTATTGTAAAAACCTATTCACTAATGGGTTTCAAAATTTTATAAGAATTCCGTCGACAGCGACCTATTTCTTTCCTTTTTATGAAGCCTTGAAGGACTTTCAATATTTCTTATCAAAAATGTAACAAAGAAGAGATAGCGATTTCCTTCAGCATAAATTTGAACCACTAACAAGAATAAATCTTTATTCAGATGCTCATTGTGTTTGAATTGATGATATTAAAATATTTACAACAAATTTTACATAATATATTAATATCGTAATCGTATACATGTACCTACTTACATATAATTTTGTTATTTCTCTATATTACTGTAAATGTATTAATATTAATAAAATCTTAAGAAATAGTAGAGATATTAAAAAATGATTAATGAACAAGGCACAAAATCCGAAACAATTAAAACGCAAATGAACCAATTTTGGAAAGCTTCCAGTAATTAAGAAGTAATTTAACTTTTATCAAAGTATCTCCGTCTATAAATCAAATAATGTATTTCCATATAAAAATATAGGCCACTGCAGAAAATACATTTTCTTTAATATGTAAAATACCACTTTACTAAAATTTCCCTTCGCAATAAGTTTTAAGGTCCCAAATAAAATCTGCTTCATCCCCCTTTTCCATTGAGTTTTAAAACATCAATTTCACTTGCAATTAGGTTTGACAACTTAAATGTTCGGCTCCCTCTTAATTGTTGACCTTTGTTATAATTATTTTTGGGTAATTGAGTTTACAGTGAGCTCTCAAGAGTACTGAGGCGAGTGTTCTTTGAAGTGAATTTACATGTAACATCGTTATTTAATTGTTATTCTTGTGTTGGAAGTATAATGATGTATTGGGAAAATATAAGTTATAAGTTCAATCTTATATATATGTTACCGGCCAAACCCGATTTCAGGACAAACTAGTTTTGCCTAGGCTAAACTAGTTCGTCCTATACACGATCGGATGAACTGGTATAGCCTAGGGCCCAACAGGAATAAGACATCAAACGTGCATAAACTCGTTTATCTCATTCGACGCCCAATCGTACTCGACAAGCAAGAACAAGTATTATAGAACCAGCCGATTGATACAGGAATGTACAAATCGGATTATTTAACAAAAACTTGTTAAAACATGATTGCCCGCGGTCTATTATATCGAACCGATTTTGAGCTATATCTTAATTAATATTAGTTGATGTTCACAAGATGTCGACTCTCGAAGTCGAGAGCTCAGTCGGTTTCTAAGAGTCTTCCTAGCTAGGTAGATGAAATTATAAATCGACCCCAAAGCCCTACACAACGCCCCTTTTTTTTTCTGGGTCTCTTACCGCCCCCCTTTAGGCCTGCAGCGCCCACAAGGGGGCGTTATCGCCCACGTTGGGAAAGACTGGCCTAGGCCAAACTAGTTCATCCTAAGACCAATAGGATAAATCAGTTCAGGCTAGGCCATACTAGTTTATCCTAAAATAAATACGTTAGGTTTAGGTTAGGTTAGCCGTTAGGTTAGGTTAGGTTAGGTTTCTTAAAAAAAAACTACACAGAAATAGGAGCCCCGCGAAGCGGGGCTCCGTCGACGCGCAAAAATAATGGCCTAGCATGAACTGATTTATCCTATTGGTCTTAGGATGAACTAGTTTGGCCTAGGCTATACCAGTTCATCCGATCGTGTATAGGACGAACTAGTTTAGCCTAGGCAAAACTAGTTTGTCCTGAAATCGGGTTTGGCCGGTAACATATATATTATAAATTTCTGGTCTGACTGTCTGTTACTCTTTCAGGTTTCGCTGAAGAGCTGATTTAGATTACATTTTTATAGAATATACTGGAAGACTCGCTAGTAAAGGCTACTTATTGAATTTTTATTTTTGGTTTTATGGCATTCAAATGCTTTATAAATATAAATTTATAAAGAATAGAAAAAATAGAATAGTGGCTGAGTTGGTGAGGCATCCGCCCCGGAATGGCGCGAAGGATGCGGGTTCGAGTCCCGCCTCGTGATCGAATTTTTTCTATTCTTTATAAATTTATATTTATAAAGCGTTTGAATGCCATAAAACCAAAAATATAAATTCAACAAAAAAGGTCGTGTTCCATCGTTACAATATTGTATTCACTGAAAAGTGCTTCATATTGGTTGAAATGGTTGTTAATCATCTCAATAGATGGCGCGCGGTGTGTCCCTTCAGACACATAAAACTGAAAGAATAGAATAAATTCGATCACTCGGGCGGGTCACGAGTGGCTGAGTTGGTGAGGCATCCGCCCCGGAATGGCGCGAAGGATGCGGGTTCGAGTCCCGCCTCGTGATCGAATTTTTTCTATTCTTTATAAATTTATATTTATAAGGCTACTTATTTTCAAAAACAGATAGTTGAATGAGTGAAACCGGGCGTATCTAGCTAGTTTTCTCAATAATATTATAGATTAACAAATTGGATATATAAGTAACATAGGTTCGACTAATACGGAATTTTATAGGGTTTCTCAGAAATGGAACCCCTAAAAATTTGTCATATCCATTTATCCCATATTTTAATTTATCATGTACGGGTATATAGGTAGGTACTATCTTCTGTCAGAGTGATTTTACTCAGAACCTTTCGGTCTAAAAGTAATTTGAAAGGTATTTTCTACGAACCGATAATATTATGTTTTATGTACCTAGGATTATAAAACACAAAATAATGGAATTCAATAAAAAGGTATAAAATAAAGATTGTTGTAGTTAAGTTACTTATTCCTAAAATTATTAGAAATTAATCGCAAACTTTTAATATAAATAACCATTAAAATTAATTTTCAAAACTACTTATTACTGTATACCGAATCACCCTTTGCCACTACTATACATGCTTATATTTTATCCGACATTTCGCTAAACAAAATAAAATCTGCCAACAATTTTTACAAGCATAAACTTCCGAAAGGTCAATATATTATAAGTAAGGAAAAAGACGACCAATAAGCTTTGGCACTTCTACGGGTAAACAATAAAAAGCCAATAAAAGAACAGCAGAAACAATTCCAATCTGTCCACAATAAGATTTACAATAGGTGTACCGAGCTACGAAGTCGTAAAAATCCAAACAATCTGGGATTTGCTTGGACACTATAGTGGATAAAGATAAATTTTATATTTTAATTAACTGGCCCATACTTCCAACACTATTCCCTTATACAAATAAAATGTATTGATTTGCTAAACGGTTGGTAGGCATGTTTTTTAAACTAATGCTGTTTCTTTAGGTATATTTTGAAACGAAAATAATCGACTAGAAGCCCTATCGATTTTATTTTCATGTTCAAAGATTTACCTTTTTCTTAAAAATAACGGATCAAAGGAATCATCATGATCATTTATGAAAAATTTTTCTTGGATATTTTAAAATTTATATTCGTCAGTAAAAAGCTTCGCAAAAAATATTTTTTATACTCCTCCCAGCTCCAGCTTCAATTCAATATAAAAACATTTGATTTTTACGCAATTCGTACCTAATTGTTATCTTTCTTGAAATTTTCACAATATTCCAATACAAAATTTTCTTGGATAAAAAACAAAAATTGTACCTACCACATTTTACATTCATATTATCAGCATAACAAATTGATTGTTAACGATAAAGTGACATTTGCACATATCACAGACAAACGAGACGCGCCCTTAGTGATATTATTTCTGCTGTAGGTTCGGTGTCAACCAAATATTTACCTAGAACCTTCTTACGTCGGACTTTTTATCGTGATTGGAGAAAGGTAAATCTAGTAGGTAGTTGTTTGTACGAATCAAAATATATTTTAAAATCAATATTTAAACTATGTTTGTAATTAACTTGTTTAATAATATTCTTAATTATTGTATATCATAGTTGAATATAAAAAACTAGAAACTAAGTGTCGGCAATTGTGTATGAGAAATTTATTTCGACATTGACTGAATTAAGTAACATTTAATTAAACAAAATTATGTCTTAAATGTTTCGGGCTAATTAATTGAGGTACTTTTAATGTTTTGTATAATATTTTATCTGTGTGTAGTTCTCTGTAATTATTGATGAACCTCCATAGAAGGAATCTTGCCTCAAACTCAAACATTAAAATCCTACTCTTGTTACTTCAAATAGACGCGTCTTTTTAGCAGCTATTAAGAATATATATTATTATTTATTAAGCTATTGCATAGCTTCTATCGCGGGCCTTGAGCGCGGGGACCGAATCCAGAAATTGCGTAAAGAAAAACCTCACGCTCCCTACTCCGACGGGCGCGGAGGTGTGGCTTGAAGGCATAGCAATTAGCATGCAATATCTTTACCGCGGCAGTCCCCGAGTGCAACACGTCTTTTTTTATATTATTTACATAGATTTAAGTATAAATTAATTATTGCACTACCTGAATCATCTTTATCATGTAAAAATAATAAGTATGAAAAGAGTTCACATAAGAATAATATCGAAAGTTTTCTAAAGTAAATAAACCTATACGCTAATAGCAACAGCTAATAGTCATTTAAAAAAAGGGACTAGCGTGATAAGACGCCATTTTGATTTTTTTATAGCCACCCTTGAAACCTCTGTTCACGGCTATTAGAACCTGACCTATTAAACCTTTATGGTCGTGAACTTGAAGCTATTATGCTTTCCAACGCTTGATTAGCTTGCACTTATAATTTTCTGATCAATACATGGTTCACTGTGTTGAATAGCAATGTATAATATTAGGTAGCTTTAAATAAAGTGTAGTGGCATTTACAACTCGTATAAGATATTTTTAAGCTATTGCAAAGCTTTTATCTCAGACTTTGAGCGCGGAGACCGAATGTAAAAATTCCGTAACGAAAAAACCTAACACGCCCCACTACAACCGGCACAGCGATGCGATTCTATGCAACATTTTTACCGCGGCAGTCCTCGAGTGCCACACGTATTTTTTTTATTATCAAAATGTCTGTGATCTTATTGATGATTTCAAAATTTTAAAGTGAAAAGAGCTTTTAACACGTTCGCTGCGGGACCGAAATTGGCGTTTTTTTTTTTATGGTGCGTTAAAAGGCCGATTGGCCTGTTACTTAAACTTTTCACCAGTGCGTTGTAGGGCTCAAAGGCCTAGAAAGGTATTGACGGATATATATGACTTTAAATATGCGAAAGCTTTAAATTTTGGATACCTACCCATTATCGCTAGTAGACGAGTTGGTTGTCTTAGTGTTTGTCTCGCCCCGGGTTCCTGCTATTTACTTAAGAGGTATAAGTAAATTTAAGTATAAGGTCTTACAACCCGAAATCGCACTGAATAAGAGGATCAATTTTAGAACGACTAGTGATGGGCAAAAAGTTGTCGACACATTATTTATAATATAGTTTATTAAAAAATTACATATGGGCTTTATAGAAGCACGGCAAACAGTATCCTTTGTTACATTCTACGCAGAAAGACTTTATTTTTTTTTACTTTTTTATTTGCTTCTCGGCTGGTGAGTGTACAACGCAGCTTTTGGTAGCACCCAGCACAAATTCTTCTTCTGTCACCTTTTTTTTCGAAGTCCTAGAATTATATCTAGGTTAATGGCAAATCTTCTACAAATTTATCTCACCTCACAGTAAACTCAACAGGTAAGACTTGTGTTGAGGGAATTAGATGATGGCATTTGGGCATTTACAGAAAAAAGGGTAGGTACCATTTACGTATATAACTTAGAATTATTATTGAAAAAAAATTGTTTGCCATTTTGAGGCAGTTTTGTGACGAAATTTTACATACCTATCTACATTTTGTCATAAAGCTGACTTCTAAATTTTGTATGAAAAACCCTCTGGACCCTTTTTTCTTTCATAAACCAATAGTCCTCGTGGTTCTAAGTACCCATTTTTCTGAAAACCCCCATATCTAAATATTTATATAAGTAAATAAATATTTATATACCTGCATACTACTATGCACTATCGTAACGTACGTCCGTTCCCGACTTAGATCAAAGGTTCCCGATCATCACGTCACAACACTAATCGGAAGTAAATAATGCAATAACCTACAACAGTGCGGGAGGGGGCGGAACGACCTTGTAATCTATGATGGGCCTTTCGACCCGGTACCCGCAAGGAATCGAAAAAAATATCAGCCAGTGCGTTATCGGGTCGAAAAACCTTAGCACAATGTTAATGCTTTATTAAGTTGCCCTTAAAGTCCTAAACTCAAAACTATACTTGTCTCTTTTCTACATGCAGAAATATTCATAGTACAGCCGCCGCACCACAGGAACTTCGCCGTTTCTCACCTCCGCACACAGTGAGAGCACATGCATCGGGTGTTTTAACCTTATATCGCAGCGAACGTGTTAAAGTGAAATCCTGGAAATAAAGAAAATGTGATAATTTGATTGTCATACCTATTCTTAGGGGAATTCAAAATCTTTGGCCTGGCCATACCCCACAAAAGGTAGATACGTTACAATACGTTATATGCCTAGACATGTGTCAAAGTAAAAAAGTAAAGTCTTAAAAAAAACGTGTAGGTTACTGAAGGTTATTGGCATTGCTCTAGCTACTAAAAATATTAAATCGTTTTTAGAATATCTTAGTAATCAATAAATGGGTGAATATATTGATGAGATCACTTGAAAATTTTCAAGATGAGATTGAAATAGCTCCATTTAGATAAGCATGTATTTAGTAAGATCTTATCGGTATTGTGCTTGGATCTAAATTAATATTAAAAAATATAATAAAATTGTAAGAAATCAAATCACATAAAAAAATTAAAAAAGAATCAATAACTATATAAATTCAATAAATAAGTTATAATTTTAGACGTTTTCAAATTCATCGTAAATTTACTAGTAAGTTACAAGCCTCTAAAGAGTCTACTCTGTCGTCATCGCTTTATGAACAATAAAGTAAAAAGGCGAGTCTAAAGGTCAAAATAATATCTTGAGGTTGAAATGGCCCTTCCTTATTTTATAAGTTGAAAGCGTGTCGCCCACAGGTACGGTCCATTAGCGGCTGACGTTCGATATTGTTGGCTGTGACGAAAGTGGAAATACTTACTAATATTTATACACTTTTATATTTTTAAAACTCTTCCTCTTACTAAGTCACTGGCAGTGTCAGCGTGTAAATCGGTTTAGTTAAGGTTTTTAAGGTTTTACCTTGAACTAATAGCGCTAGAAAACTTATGTATACTCCAACGTATTTTTTTAATTATTTCAAATTGTTTATTGACACACTTCTTTGTTATGGTACTTGTGTATTTATATGAATTATCATATTTACGTATACAGAATGCAACAAAATCCCCATAATACTTGCAATGAGCCCATAAAACTGAACAACTTTTCCCAAAGAACATATTTTGTCAAATTCCAGTAAAACATTATTTACTATCGCAAATACATAATTGTCATTGTAAATTTATGATCAATCAAATCAAATCAAATTTATTTATTTTGTTTTCACATTTTTTTTTAAATTGTAAATCCCTGGTTAACCCACTAGGAAAAACCTGTGCGGGGTCAACCAGTGACCTCCGTCGGCTTAGCATATTTTTAACAATATGATTTTAACAGTACATATTTAGAGACATAAATTTTTATGTAGGTACAAACAAACTTAGTTGGCCTTGACTTTAAAAAATAAATAAATAAGATTAATATATAATATATATAAAGATATTCATTATAAAATGGTTTCTTATAAGTTATCTAATTATGTGAGTATGTGTGTCTGTGTGTGTGAGTGAGTGTGTATGCGCTTGCGTGTACGTGTGTGTGTGTGTGTGTGCGTGTGTATGTGTATGTTTGTGTGATTTTTAGAGGATATCATACAAAATTTTTTCAGTGTCATCATAGCTTAATCCTTGAAACCAGTCGTGTGATACTGTTCGAAGTTTGTAATTAGATAGATTAGATATTTTAAACTCCTTATTAGCAAAATTATATAAGGTGGGGCCCAAGAAATTTATATGATTTCTGCTTTTTTTAAGATTAGTTCTAGGAATAATAAAAACTTTATTCTTTTTACGCTTTGAAGCCAGGGTAGAGTCACTATTATCTCTAGGGAAACTATGCTGTTTTAAAATAAGGCTATGAAAGAATAGTTGTCGCACTGTGAGAACTTTAAATTCTTGATATAGGTCGAAGGTAGGGAACAGAAAAGGTTTGAAAGTAATAATTTTTAAGAGCATACGCTATGCTCTTTCGAGACATATTAGACGCGTTTTTGCAGCTCCACCCCATGCGAGTATACAGTATCGAATGACAGATTCCCCCAAAGTCTTATATATTCTCATTTGAAAGGGATAGTCGCCAAGGTGTCTTATTGTTTTAAAGACCTTACCAAGTTTTCTGATCCTACCTGCGAGAGACTTAATGTGATGGTCCCACCTGAGGTGGTTGTCTATCGTTACACCTTGATATTTTATTTGTGCTACTCGCTCCAATGCTGCACATGAGCATTGATCCAGAGAAGCGCATCTATGAGCCTTAATTGTGAAATCGACATCCGGCTGTGTTTTAGTGGTCGTGGAAAAGGTGACATATTTCGTCTTGCTGTAATTCAACGTCGGCAGATTTTTGTCCAGCCATGAAATTACGGCATTTAGCGCGTATTCTGCGCTCCTCTGGACCAAGTCCCATGAACGGCCCTTTATGAGCAGTACTTGTAGTCTCGACACATTAATCGACATCGATCTCGACCGAAAACGGTCGGTAACTAACGATGTTCAGTAACTATAGTATGGACCTAAAAAATTTTGTGTTGTTTTTCCAAGAAATTTACCCTGATATTATGGAATATATAGTAAATTAAAATTAGTTACATAAATTTTTCGCATTATTACAAATACAATTGCATATGAAAAAAGCACATGTTATGCATAAAAAACATGGCAGTTAATTTAATTTTAATCAAATTCGATATTTTTTTATATCAATCGTTTAATTATTAATGTTCTATTTATTACATATTCATGGAGTCCAAAATTCCATGTATGGCAATCTCCTTATTTACTTTTTTGACATTTGACATCAATCAATCAAAATAATATTTTTTTTTTTTTTTTTTAAGGCACCCGTCATCACAGGGTGTTCGCGCCACCTCTGGATTATAGTCCAGAGACATTTTTTGCTTTTTATTTATTTATTTTTTTTGTATGGATAATATTAAATTACAATAAAAAAAAAATACAATATAACATACTACTTTAAAACAAGATAAAAAATACTGGATTAAATTACAAATAAAATGACTAAAATATTATACAATAATTGCTAAAAATGCTGTAAAATTAAAATTATTATAAAAAATTCGGTAAAAACACGGCACAAAAACACTCAACTTAATCCTATATCACAGTAAAGAGCTAACTAATATCACACACTATTCCTTTGGTTGACTACGACTACAATATTTCTACAATATTGTAGGAACGCATCCCTACACTTGTCCCCCAGGGCAGAAGGCAGATTCTCACCCGTCATCGCCATGCCCAATTTTTGTTCAATAGCATATCTATTGCTTGCAAAAATTGGGCACTCGAGTAACAGGTGAGGAACCGTCTCCTCAACTCCAGGCTGACATAGACACGACGGATTATCCTTCAGCTTGAATCTGTTCAAGTAGAAGGCGAATCCGCCGTGACCAGTCAGTACTTGTGTGGTGTGGTGTGTGATGTTTATTTTCCCGACTACCTTGTATGCAGCAGCAGCGCTTGGGAAAAAGAGCTTCGTGACTCCGGCCGTTCCTCCTACATCGTATCTCCTATCCCATTCGCTGATCGTATCCTGTCTCAAAATACGCTTGACGAATGAAACAGGACACAGATCGTAATCCGGTTTCCTCCTCAACCCCAGAGCGGCCTCCTTGGCTAACTCGTCTGCCCGTTCGTTCCCCTTAAGCCCCGCGTGCGCCTTAATCCAAAACAGGGAGACCTCCCGCCTCTGCAATGCAGCGTTTCAAGGGCCGCCCGTGTTTGCACAGCCAGGGGATGACGGGAACTCAGGGTAACCGCCTGGAGCGCCGATCTGGAGTCGCTGAAGACACCGACCTTTGCCGCTCCGCTCTTGCAGGCTATGTCTACTGCTCTTTTGAGCGCTAGGAGCTCAGCCTGATAGACGGTACAATACGGTGGCAACGCAAGCTTAACGGCCTTTGTCTCGGCCTCACCTTTCCATACGGAAAGGGCGGCTCCGACGCGACCCTCAATCTTGCTGCCGTCCGTATAGACCCTGTGGACGTGGCTGTCAACCACGTCGGCATAGGTGTCCTCATCTACCAAGCCGAACCCCAGCTCTACCTGCTCTGCCGGATGTGGGTCCTCAATCGCGGGTGCCATTCGTTCCACCTCCCTGTCCCTCAACACCGCCGGGTGCGACACACCCCTCCCGATCTCATAAAGCCTCGAAGCTTCGAGTATCCTGAGATCAAGAGGGAGAATCCCAGCCAACAGCATCGCAGAGTTCAGGGAGACAGTCCGATATGCTCTGCAGATCTTCAAGGCAAAACCCCGTTGAACGGTGTTAAGCCTCTTTTGGACCCCCATCTTTTCCGCTGTGGGTGCCCACGCTGCTGATGCATACAAGATAGTCGAGTCTATAACTGCGATATATATAGTCTTAACTACTTGGGGGTTAAGCCCCCAACTTACTCTGGCTGCTCTCGCTAATAGCTTGTAGCGGGCGATTGCCTTCTTGCAAACGTTCCCAACATGATCGTTGAATGTCAGGCCGCCGTCAATAATAAGACCCAGTATTTTAATATTATCGAAATACTGGATGTCCACACTACCCATTGTAAGTCGTGGCTTGTCATATTTTAGTTTTCGTGTCGAGAGCAGGGCACACGTCTTATGTGGCGCGAATTTCAGCTTATTTCTGACACCCCATTCGTCAATTATTCCTAATATGCGGTTTGCCTTGACCTCTATTTCTAAACCCGTATCTCCATCAAACACTAACACTATGTCGTCGGCAAACGCCTGACAGAACACTTTCATCTCCTCTAACATCCACAGCAGGGGATCCAACAAGAGGTCCCACAGGAGCGGTCCACCTATGGACCCCTGTACGCACCCCTTGTTGGTTTCCCTACTCACTTCCACACCTGCATACCTTACATTCACTCCCCTTTCACTCAGGTAGCTGCTAATCACCCGCCTCAAGTTCACCGGACACCCAACTTCGGCCAACCGCACCTTTATGGCTGGCCACCAGGCGCTGTCGAAAGCTCCCTCTATGTCCAGCGAAACCACAACAGAAATCTTCTTCTCCTCCCTCTTATTTCTGATATGGTTCACTAGTCTATAGAGGGCGTCTTCGGTGCTCCTCTGTGGCATGAAACCATACTGATAGGGGCTTATTTTGGGCAGCAAGTAGAACCTGAGTCGGGCGACCAACATCTTTTCGAAGATTTTGCCGAGAACAGGTAAGAGACCGATCGGTCGATAGGCTTTCGGTACCCGGTATGATTCCCTGCCCGGCTTTCTCAGCACCACCACAGTCGCCCACTTCCACTGTTTGGGGAAGTAGGCGACAGTGAGGCACTTGTTCAACAGCGCAAGGAACCACTCCGGGTTACAATCTACAGCGTGCTGGCAGATGTCGGCCGTGAGGCCATCCGCCCCGGGGGCCTTCTTGGGATTGAAGGACCTAACGGCTCCCTTCAACTCCTCCATGATGAAAGGAGGATCGTCCGGACCCATCGGCGGTTCGGTGTCCAAGGACTTCGCCCGCCGGCGCGTCAAACGTTGCTCCTCACTTTCACCACTCTCCAGGTCCACGGGGTAGAAGGTCTCCGCCAACAGTTCCGCAGAGCTTCGGGCATTGAGGGTTTCACCGCACCTCGTAAGGGGCAGATCCTCCACTCTCCCTGTGGCCCTGTTCAGCACCCTGTAGATGCCCTCCCAGACCCCCTCCCTATCCTGTTTCCGGCAAAACTCCTTCCAGCTCTCACATTGCGCATCTTTCACCGCCTTTTCATACTTCTCCTTTTGTTCCAAATACAATCCAACAACGCGGTCTCTGCGTACAGGTGCTGCGTTGCGGATCCTGCGTCTCCTCGTGGCAACTTCCTTTTTCATCTGCGCGAGCTCATCATTCCACCACGACAAGGTGAATTTCTGTGTGTGTTTTTTGGTCGGCATTGTGTCTCTGCATGTGTGTGTGATTGCTTGTGTGTATCTGTCTATTACCTCGTCTATTTGTTGTGTGCTGTGTATCGTGTCTATGTCGTGTGAAGTCAATTGTCCGTCTGACATCAGCTGGGTCAGTTTCTCATGAAACTGAGTCCAGTTTGCCTTGCGTGTGTTAAATATGCGTGTAGTTCGTATTATGTTCGTGCCTGTGGATTTCTGTTGTCTGATGCCGAATGATATGCCGTTGTGGTCCGAGCTCGTGAGACCCTCCTCTACTCTCCAGTCGCCCACTCGGTTCAGCAGATCGTCGGAGCATGCTGTCACATCCACGTAGCTGGAGTATCTTTTCCCCCCTCTGATGGTATCGAATGTCGGGATGTCCCCGGTATTGAGTATGTGCATACCCATTGCTTCCAGTACAGCAGACACATCCCTACCTCGCTGGTCTTCCTTGTCACCACCCCACCACGGGCTCTTTGCATTCGCATCACCTCCCAGGACCATCCTATTGGAACCTAACTTTCTTCCTATCCGCATAAGATTGTCCAGGTAGGGCCCTACTGGCTTATCGGGCTCGAAGTAGAAGGACACTACAATCATCTCCCATGCTTTGGTTCTGAGGGTGGCCACAACAATGTTGTTGTTGCTAAGGCGTGCGTGTAGCTCGACGTCCAGTGAGTCGTCGAGTACTACAATACACGCCTTAACTACACCGCCCCCTTCCCCATCGCTCTGGAAGACCCTCACTCCATTGTATGTCCTCACACTCCGTGCCCCACCTACGTAGGGCTCTTGAAGTAACGCTACGCAGGCCTTACGCTTGGTGGCCTCGAGCAATAGCTCCTTAGTGGCGATTTGGCTCCGCTGGAGGTTGGCCTGCAATATTCGGTACTGGAAGTACTCACCTTGGACAACCTCAGCAATACGCTACCGCCGACCTGGCTAGAGCGTCCCACCTCTTTCGTTCCACACATTCGCGGTCAAAGGCACTGTGCTTCACGCTACCTTTCTTGGCCTTCGTGCAATTGATGCACTGAGGCGCTTCTCCCTGCAGCCACTTGTCGCATTCAGTCCTCATATGAGGACCGGGACAGTGGCTGCATCGTACCTGCTCTTCACTACACACGCGCTTTGTGTGCCCATACCCCAGGCAGCGGGAGCACTGCACCAGCGGACTGTGGTCCATCACTTTCACTCTTCCCAACCCTATGTGGGCGTATCTCTCATTCATCCATCTTCTCCATACCTGTGGGCTCGCTCTGACCACCACGTGGTTCTGGAGGGGGTTCCTCGCTCCCATCACATACGCTACTTCAACCTTTCGCTCATCCCCTTTCAAGCCCTCAAGGATGTCTGCATTCTGGTTCTTTAGCGCAGTGATGAAGTCGCCAGTGTCACACTTCATCACATCCCTGAAGACCAGGAGAGGGCTCTTGTTTTTCACTTCTTCCACAACTAATCCCTCATTCTTTCCCAATCTCTCTTTCACCTTATCTCTTTCTTCTTCGCTCACACAGCCGACGACTACTTTTCTATTTTTCACCTTTCTTACTCTTTCCACTTTTATCCATCCATCTTTTGCGTCCACAGTCTTCCTAATCTTCTCCAATACTTCTTCTCCCGTTTCTTGTTCGTCCTTGGAGGACACCATGACCGAATGCAGGGCCCTTGTTTCGGGGAGACGCTCAGCGACTCCTCTCGAAGCAACGGCCGCATAACTTGCCGTTTTGGCGACAGTCATATTGCTCTCCAACAACGAGCTTAGCTTTTCCATTCTTACTTCACTCTCTTTAATACTTCCGCTCATCTCTTCCATCCTTTTCGTCATTTCTTTCATTCTCTCATTCATGCTTTCTTGCAAATTCATGTTCCTCACCAGTACGTCGTCAAATATCGTAGGACTTGCGTTGGACGGCTGGGGTGGATGTAAAGAGTCCCTCCCCTGTCTTCCAACGCTCCCAGCCCTAGCACTGGTGAGTTCTGCATCTAACTCTTTAATTATTTGATAGAGTCTGTCTACCGCTACGATGAGTCCCTCTTTCCTTTCTACTTTCATATTTCGGGAGTCCCTTATGTGATTTTTAGCTTTTTGTAGACAGGCTTTACCCTCGATCAACTTTGTGCTTTTTATAGCGGTCGTTGCAGGGCTTCCCTCCTTGTCCTCAGCTTGCCTCTTACTGAGTTTCTTTTTCAGAGCTGGTGGCTCTCGGGTGGGGGGTGAAACGATAGAATTCAGAGCCTCCAGTTTGTCAATGCTTTTCCGCACTACGGATGCCACAGGTCTTGTCGTAGTCATTGTCTCGTCATTCGTGTCGCTTATACGTTTTTGGGGTGTGTGGAACATCGTTATGAGTTGAGTCAGAACTTATAATAATAACATGTTAAAGAAATAAAATAAAGTTATTTATATTACTAATAATATAAATTGTCAATATGTAATTGTCACGGAATAAATAAAATAAAATTATATACAACACTAATCTAAACAATTGCTCCAATAGGGAGACAGTTGTATAAAATAATAATATAATAATTATGTCTCAAAAGAGTAAAAAATCAAAGATAAAAGTCATAAAATAATTATAATACTTACAATAATTATTTCTAAAGGGTCAAATAAGTAACCTAACAGTTGCCCCAATAGGGAAAAAACTGATCTAACCTAAAATTAAAATAAGAAAGTATATATAACACTAATCTAAACAATTGCTCCAATAGGGAGACAGTTGTGTAAAATAATAATATAATAATTATTTCTCAAAAAAGTAAAAGTCAAAGATAAAAAGTCATAAAATAATTATAATACTTATTATTTCTAAAGAGTCAAACAAGAAACCTAACAGTTGCCCCAATAGGGAAAAACTGACCTAATCTAATAAAATATTGAAAAAAAAAAATATATAATTATATATATATATATATTAATAAATACTTTGTGGTGTGTTTATAATATATATATATAAATAAATAGGGGATATTCCTATGCTCTCCGATTTACAATTACACTTATAACAATTAAACAGTAGCTTCAATAGGGGCTACTGGTCTGTAAACAAATTATTAATTAAAATAAATGTAAAATGCTGCGGTTGCGGCGGTGTCTTCTAAAATATATTAATAGGATGATTTTTAAAATTCACATATAATTTCAAGTTCGTGTTCTGTTTACGCAAATGAAGTAGTTTGGGGCTACTAGTCTTGCAATATCCCTGGCGCGGTGTTGCGGCAGCGTCTACTTCTCGTCCGCTCCAACGGGCGGAATGTCAGAACTGATTTGCGTAAAAAATCAGTTTACAATATTATTATGTTTGTAATCCTTTGAATACACTGGTCAGTGTTATTTATCGCCTTCGAATTCAATTGAAGCGGCAGTCGGGTGAGACAGCAATTATGACAGCTGTCCTTGTTTCGCAGAAGTGAGTATGGGCCGCGGAGAACTTCTCGACTTGTAAAGTTTCACGCCACTTTATTCACAGTTACTACTGATTTAAAGGTTATATTTGCGTACATGAACTTTTGAATAATAATTAAGTACGCGACCGCTTGCGAGCACTGCGTGAACGGAACTCTATCAAAATAATATTTCTATCAAAATAAATATAAATTTTGTGTTTTCAAGAGGATAATTTTTAATTATGTTCTTAAAAATCCTATAAATCTATGGGATAACAAATATCCTAAGAAAATATCAATCTGCGTTATGTTTTTATATAGTTAAAGCTATTAGTTTTAGATTACTAATATTTTGTTATTTGTGAAGTGCAATAAAATTCTAATCAAAAGACTCTAAAAGCTCTACAAGATAATTCTGCTCAATTCGAAGCCTTTCGAGAAATCTTTAAGACATTATAGAAACGGACGGAACTAAAACTAAGGACGGAACGGATAATTTGTATCACTTGTATTTTTAGCTTGTATTATTACATATATTATATTATGTGCATCATTGTATATTTTATTACAGTTAATAAGCAAAGGATGAATATATGCAATTGATTTAGCGGTTCACGGGTAATTATTTATGTGTTAAATATAAATATTTATCTATAAATTTTATAATTTACAGATGAACAAGTTACTAGAATTATGTTGATGAGAGATGATGGTTTTGAGCCAAATTTTCAACTACGCTATTATAAACAGCTGTTAAATTAAATTTTTCAAATAATTTTTTTTCTTAATTCGATCGTTTTTTATTTGTATTCATCTGTATAATTTTATTATCCTAGAATAATTTAGGCTGAATAAATGCAGACAGCAGTACACTACATATTTTAATATTTATTTAATATAAGAGGCTTCTTAACATTTTCAATAACATTTTGAAACCATCTTAAAAATAAAACATTATTTGTTTATTTTATTTTAATTGCAATAACATTAAATAAGAGAAAACAATATTGCGTTAAATCATGTAGCATCGGAAGTTTGAAATATCTTTTTTATTATAAAATTATAATAATCTATAATTTTTCCGACATTATCAACCGTATCTACAAATCCACACAAACCGTAAGGCCCTTCTCCCATTACGATACTTCTAGAATACAATACTCGAGTAGAATACTAGTTAGATATTTGCTCGCTACCTGATGCTCACATATTATGCGACTGAAAAATGACTAAATTCATCATTATTGTGCCTCGTTTTTGTAGACGGTCGCTATGTCGAGCGATTCCAGTGACGACGTAAAAGTAGGAAGTAGGTACTGCAGGATTCATCCATATATTGAAAGAAACATAAATTGTAGTTTTTATAGCCGCACGAGAACTACAACATGATGATAAGAATTTTTTATCTTTCTACCGAAGAGATACGCGCGAAACGCGACGCAAAAGCGACCAATTAAACTAGTCGCGGACGTGTAGGATACCGGTAGCGTAATGGGAGAAGGGCCTTCGAGATCTTGTCGAGATCAAACGTCGGTATCATAACGATTGACAATGTCAAAGAATAATTTGTTTTGACAATATTCGAATGTGTTGCAAAGAAATGATTTTCCAAATCCATGAAATCTATGTTTTATTTATTTTTCATATATCTACGGAATTGAAATAATGATGTTATTAATTTAGATAAAAATGCATTGCTACAAGGCTATTATTATATAAATATTTTGACGCATAACGGAAAGTTTTGTGAAGAATAAAAATTATAAACAAATATGTATCCATTGTATACTTCCATCAAATTGGGGAGAGGTATTAAGCGACATCATTTTCATTGCTGAAGACGGGACTATAAATTAGTTATCGATAATTACCGACTAATTTGTACAGACTAGGGCCCCAGGACTGTGTCGTCAGCATAAGTGATTATTTGGCAGTTAGGGATGTTGAGGGAACAGAGATCGTTGATATATATTAAAAACAGGGTGGGGCCCAAAATACTGCCCTGCGGCATTCCGTATTCTATTTCTTGTACGTTACTGAGGGTAGAATTAATTTTGACCGTTTGTTTGCGCCCTGTCAGATAGGATCTAAATAAATTAAAGGTGTCTCCCCGAACACCAAGGCGTTCAAGTTTAGAGAGGAGGATTGGTACTGAAACCGTGTCAAACGCCTTGGCTAGATCGAGGAAAATACCTACACATTTATTTCCACAATCATTATTCAGGTTAACGAAATTAGTTAATGCTTCAACTGCATGGCTGGTGGACAAATTTCTACGAAAACCATACTGATTTGCAGATAAAAAATTTTGCGAATTTAAGTAGCTGATCAATCTATTGTTTATAATGCGTTCTAATATTTTCGATAGGATTGGTAGAATTGCTATAGGTCGATAGTTATTGACTAAAGACTTATCTCCGCTTTTAAAGATTGGACGAACGATAGCATGTTTAAAATCGCAAGGAAATACACCTTCTTCAAGACACCGGTTGAAAACTCGCGTTAATGGTTGAATTAATAAGTCTATGTTATCTTTAATCACACGTGAAGGAATATTGTCGAACCCTGTAGCGCAGTCATTGTTCAGATTCTTGATGATATTGGTAATTTCATTATTATCGGTGGGCATTAAATGGAAAGAATTTATACTATTCTCTAAAAGTGTGCAACATCTGGCCAATTCGCTTTCTGTGCTATTTAATTTAAGTAAGATTTCACAAGCTAAACTTTTACCTACACAAGAGAAATAATCATTAACCATGTTAATTGATCGATACGTTTGAGAGTCGGTTGATATCAACTCGGTGGCTTCTACTCTGCTTTGTTCTAAATAACAAAAACGTTTAATGCATTTCCATAATAGCTTGGGATTATGTGAGTGTTTTTCGATTTCTGAACGTTCGTAAGCACGTTTTAGTTTTTTTAAGGTATTGTTGCAAATATTTCTATATTTTTTATAATCTGCCGAAAGAATAGTATTATCTGGGTACTTTTTACATTTTTTGTGCATACGATCACGTTTACGAATACATTTTAATAAACCTGGTATAATTCAAGGTTTAAAGATACGTTTTGAATGTGGAAGGTATCGTAACAATGTATTATTTAGTACAGAGCCACTTATTACCTCCATTAAGTACGACACAGCCTGGTTAGGATCGCATATGTGTTCAATTTTACCCCAATCAAATTCCATTAGATTATTTGAAACGCTTTGATAACAAGTACTTTTTACAGTTCTCACTTGAAAATTTAAATTAACTTTGAGGAAAAGTAGCACTGGGTAGTGGTCAGTCACTTCGGAGAGCAGCACAGCTGTGTTTGATACATAATTAGTTTTCATCATAACATGGTCGAGACAATTATTCCCCCTAGTGGGCAAGGTATGTGCTGGATATAGACCAAAAAATGCGCACAAGTTAAGATATTCCATAGCTTTTGGGTCGCAGCTATGTTCAGTAATATTAATATTAATATCACCCATTAAAATTATATTTGTGAAAGAACTGACCGATATCAAAATATTTTTAAGACTAATTAAGAACGGGTCAATATTCGAGAAACAAGGGGGCCGGTATATTGCTAGAATTACGCAATTTGATGAAATAGTAAGTTGTATGCACGTACCATTGGATAGATTTCTTTCTGTAGTTAACCCTTTCAAACCTACGGTGCACAATTGAGGACATAAAGCATTTTGTTAATTATCTTACCAAAAACAAGTGTCATGTACTAGATCCTAATGTAATCGCATGAGAACATTATGAGCTACGAAACTCGATACCACTAACGCCATCTTTTGCCGCGATTTCGTACTAGTCGACAACTTTGAACCAGTAACCGGTGAATCTTAGAATTGCGTAGGTGAGTGATTTACTTTATTTGAAAATATAAAGATTTTTCCTAAGATAGGTATTAAAAAATATATATATCGATAAATTATGGTGTAAAGTTATAGATCAAAGTATTTTATGTGTAAAAATTTTGTTATTTGTACACTAAAACGTGAATATTCGTAATGTCTACGAATGTGGACGTGCGGTTTCAAGTGGATATATTTTTCGTAACGTTCAATAACGGTTTTATTGGAACAAAATAAACTTTTTCTTTTATGCACTTTCATTTAAATTAAATTTTATTTAAATTAAAATGAAATAAATAAATCTGATATATTTTTTCAGATAATCTTTTTAAATATGTTCTCAAGAGAGGCCTGGAAGCTTCTGCAAGATGGAAATCTTTCGGACTTGGAGCTGTCTTCAGATGATGAGGATGTGGGCTGTACTAACCAAGCTCAAAATACAAGATATGTCCGCTTGGGTGCCGATGTCATAAGTCAGAATCAGAGGGAGTATGTTCCACTTGACTTATCGGACGGAAATGAAGACGAGAGCGAGGACGAAGAAAGATTGCCTATTGATTTCGAGCCAGTTTTGGAGGAACCAGGAGCAGATATGGATATCGAGGAGGAGGAATCTACATCGAATGGTGAGACATTTGACTATCTCACACCTAAACAGAATATAAAGTGGAGGCACCGAAAAATTGAAAATACAATATCAACTGATTTTTCCCCACCAATAGCTGTTGATCCCATCGTACAAAGTCCTCTAGATTACTATCACAAGTATGTAGTAAGAGGTTTGTAGTACTGATGGTGATGTGACAATGGTGAAATGGTTGGATAACAAGCCAGCAAACTTAGCATCTAACTTTATGGGCATAGGAGAGAAGGATATGGTGAAGAGATGGTCTAAAACAGAGAAGAAATTTATAGAAGTTGAGAGGCCCGAAATCGTGAAGAAGTATAATCACGCGATGGGAGGTGTTGATTTACTTGATCAACTTATGAGCTACTACAGGACCTTCATAAAGTCAAAGAAGTGGCCTTTGCGTATGATATTTCACGCGTCAGATCTGGCAGTTGTTCAAGCCTTCCGCGACTATGATCTTGATAATGATTTGCTAGGAATACCGAAATCAAAACGACTCACTCTTCTTCTTTTTCGATGGCGGCTAGCTGATAGTCTAGTTTTCCGCAATAAAATATCAGTCGCGAAAAGAGGCCGACCAAGTAGTAGCAGCCCTTTGCCAACAATTATTCCAAGAAGACCGGGAGAATTGCGTCCACCCAGTGATGTAGCTCGAGATGGTGTTGGTCATTTTCCTGCTCATGATGATGGGACTGGAACACGATGCAAATTACCGGGGTGTAAAGGAAAATCTCGAATAAAGTGTATAAAGTGCAAAGTGCATTTATGTCTGACAAAAGACAAAAACTGTTTCTTACGTTTCCATACATAAGTAGGTACCTAAAGTAACTGAAGTTCCTAAGTAAAGTTCCTCAATTTATAAGTTTGATTTTTAGAAGATATTATTTGTTTTTATTTTTAGAAGTTTTATTTTTGTTTCTTAGAATTTAAGAGTTTAATTTCGTTTAAATTTCATATTTTTGTAATAAAAACATTTCAATACAGACAATTTTTAATTTTATTGAAAAATCTCCCATACTTTGCATATACTACTTGAGCCATACCACTTGGACCGAATGTCCGCATTTGAGCACATAAAGAAAATATTAATTTTCTCGAAAAATGAACAACAAATAATTTTTGTTTTATTTTTTCCAAGCTTAATTGTTGGTAGTTTCATTCGAAAAAAATCAGCATTAATGTATTCAAAAAAAAAAAATTCAGGTCTGAAAGGGTTAAAACATTTTTTATACTTGACTTATAGTAAACAATGACCCCATCATTTTTATTATAGTTACATTTCGAAGCTGAAAAACAGTAACCATCCATAGAAGGATAATTGTCAAATTGTGATAGCCATCCCTCGGTTAATATAATTATATCCATTTGCATTTTAATACGCTGTAGCAAAACTAATAACCCATCAAAATTACAATGAACGTTACGTATGTTTTGAGATAAAATAGCCATACCTTTATGTCCCATCACTTGTAAATTCTTCTGCACACTTTCTGGAGAACACGAAAAGGAACCACTTGTGTTTATAGAATCTAAATCAGCGTTTATTACATTTGAATCTATTAAAAATCTCAAAGATTAAGACGTTAACGGTTGGTGTATGAATTAAGTTGTATTTTTGTGTATGTTCGCAACTCTGTAAGCTGTTAGGATATCTATATTTAATTATTATTGTTACAAACGTAAATTGATGCACTTTTATTTCTTCCACTAACGAATATATAAACTCACATTTATTACGTAAAAATATAGCATTATAATAAGATGGAGTTATGAAAAAGTAATAAAAATTAAAACGTATGAACTATGAGGGTTGCAGTTGATGCAAAACATTTTACAGAGTAGTGAATGCGTCAGAGAAAACCTGGCCAAGCGTGTAATGTTTGTGTAATGCAATTGGTGTGATTGTTTATGTTTGTAGATAAGTGAATGATTATTATTATTAATAAATAAATAATTATAAATATAAGTATACAATAATAATAAAATTTCTGGACATGTTTTATAGCAAAATTAGTTATACAATGCCTAATTGATAATTCACAATATGTAAGCACTATTCTATATTGGTTTATAGTTTTTAATTTGTATATCACTATGGAGGTGTACGTGCGGGCTTCCGTCAGTTTTTCTAATATAGACACGATTATTAGCAACCCAACAATATTTATAATTGATGGTTTTACATAATTGACGCCCAAGAAAAAACAACTTTTTTGTTTTATCGGGGTAACATTCTGAGACGTACACTATCACTTTTGGGCTAGCGATACCGAGATCACAAGAGTTCAAGCGCGCCTGTTTGTTTTTCTCGTTATATGATTTCACTGCTTTGATGAGACGATATTTGAGCTCGGAGTTTTTTAATTCAACTGATACGGGTTTGACACTGCTGGCGGGTCCTGGGTTTCGAGATATGTTGATAAGTTGCGAATCTTCTATTGGCATCCTTACAGTTTCGCATAGTCTTCCAAAAATGTCTTTTAGGTCTTCGTTTTCCTTTTTAGGTAAATTCCGGATTTCTAATATGTTCGCTCGTTGTTTCTGTTGCAGGTTGTACATTTGATTTTCGAGAACTTCTAGGCACTGCTGGTTTGCTTGATTTTCTTTTTCAAGAATTTCTAACTTTTTATTTCTATCATTAATGGTGTTTGATAAAAATTCAATAGATTTTTCCAGATCCAAGTTTATTTTTTGCATCTCTTTAACGTCGTGTTTAAGGGTTTTCACGTCTTGAACTAATTTCTCAATAATTTCATTTTTCCAACTATTTAACATAGAACTTATTTCGTCTTTAAAACACTTAAACAGTTCCTTCATTTTATCCGTTGAAGATGTCTTCTTCCTTTGAGTAATAAAAGTATTTGGAGATGCGTTCGTCGAATCTTTATTTGCTTTCAATTTATCCATATTATTTTATTTGATTATAATAGTCTCTGCGACAAAGTTAGTCTGTGCAATTGAAGTTGAAAACGTAAGATCACTATGCAGACGTCCGAACGACTCGAGCGCCGCCGACGGAATCAAAAATAAAAGAACAATTACAGTGTAGCCTCATACATACAATTGCTAGCAATTCAAAGCGCGCGTTCCTCGCGATTCCGTCAAATTCCGCGTGGTCATTAAAATTCTCATGAGAAGGAAAAATAGCCTATCTCCAGGCACAAAAAATATACCATAAAATAGCTTTGGGACGTGAAAGACTCATGTTCGCATTTAAAATATTAGAGTAAAAGGTAGTGGTACAATAGACGTTAGATCGTTTACATGACGTGGATTTAAACTTTCACTCCACACAAATTGGGCAATTAGGTCCAAGATCGGTAAATCACGGTTAGGAAGCCAAAAAAGAAAGAGTTTCCCTGTAAATTGGACCTTAATTAGAAGTGTCAATCCACTGAGATTGCTCTCCAGGGCAGCTTAACAGGGTACTTCTTTTACGGCAGAATTTATTACAATGTGCCTTATTCCGTCCTGTCAAAATGGTTCTTCGATTTACCTATTTACATTATAAACCTTTGGTAATTAATTACCTGAGGATACTTTTATTTTAGTGGAATAAAATCACGGTTCAGGGTTAAATTATTTCTCAGGTTATACATATTTGATACGGAGAGTATAACAAGTAAGGTAAACTATTGTCCGTATTCCGTAATAATTTGAAACAAAGTTACTTGTTTATGATAATAATATCGCATCCCAACACAGAATAAATAATGGTAGTAACGTCTCTACGATGTTCATACATTAGCTCTACTATTACAATGTAGTATGTTTATAAAGCTACACTACCACTGACTGACTCACTGACATCGGGTTTCTCAGAAACTACGGGGAAAGTTGGGGGGATTTCGACGTGGACGTGTAGAGGTGCTCCCAGTGACCACCGGAAAAATATTGACAACTCCAACACCCTGGACAAGAGAGTGGACCCCTGGAGGTGCGCAAAAACGGTGGTACCTGGAGGGGGGGTGTCTGAACAAAAAATGCTCGGAACTGGTGGCGATTACCAGGGGGGGTGGAAAAATGGTGATTTTCGCGAAAACAAGATGGCCGCCGTACTTTGCCAAAATCGCCGTTTATGAATCCTTACGTCTCAAATTTGGCACACGTGCTCTGTTCGAGCCGGCGAATCGATCGGTGCCCCGTTCGAGTGGCTCCGGGCCCCGGTTTCCAACTTTCATACAACGTAAAATCCAACGGCCCGCGAAAACGGTGAGAGTTGGGTGGGGGGTCCCGGAACTAAAAATGATCACCACCCTGGGACGCTACCAGGGAGCCATAGTGGGTTGCTCGATTTTGGAATTTTTCCATTTTTGGCGCAAACATAAAAAGGTGCCTATAGCCGAGGTGGTGCAATGGAGAAACACACCAATGACGCATTCATACTCGCCCAGCTCCCAGGATATCCAGAAAAATATGAAACCCTGAACTTTCTCACAGCCCGCGAAGATGGTCAACGGCCCGCGCAAACGGTAGCAGCTACATCTGGGGTGCTCGAACTAAACTTGGAGTAGACCTTGAGCAATTACCACAGAAAGTGAAAAAAATTCAAAATGGCGGAAAAATGGCCGCCGCCATACAAATTTCTAAAACGGCCATCGCTGGTCCGATCGCGCTGAAACTTGGCACAGGGGCTTTAATCGAGCCGCACATTAAGTTGGCATACTCATAATCGAGTTTCCACCGCTGGTTTCCGAGTTTCATACAACGCAAAATTTGACGGCTCTCCGAAACGGCG
Source organism: Colias behrii (assembly GCA_029959065.1). Taxonomy (NCBI): domain Eukaryota; kingdom Metazoa; phylum Arthropoda; class Insecta; order Lepidoptera; family Pieridae; genus Colias; species Colias behrii. Next base: position 3,959,711 of record JARWMC010000005.1, on the reverse strand, counting down.
CAAGATAGCTTGGGGGTGTAGAACTAAAAAATGATCAAGAAGATGGGGTGCTACCAGGGCAATCGAGAAATTTCAAATTGGACGCAATTTTTTTTTTCAAAAATGGCCAATTTTTCAAAGCAAGATGGTGGCGCCGGTTATTTCACGATCGGTCTGAAAATTGACTTTTGTGCTGTTATCGGCCATATTTACAAAACTGCATACTCAGAATTTCTCTCCGACCCCCGGTTTCCATTTTCCATACATCACGATATTCGACGGCTCTCCGAAACGGCGCCAGATAGGTGGGGGGTGTAGAACTAAAAAATGATCAGGAAGATGGGGCGCTAGCAGGGCAAAGGAGAAATTTCAAATTGAACGCAATTTTTTTTTTCAAAAATGGCCGATTTTTCGAGGCAAGATGGTGGCGCCGGTTATTTCACGATCGGTCTGAAAATTGACTTTTGTTCTCTTATCGGCCATATTTACAAAACTGCATACTCAGAATCTCTCTCCGACCCCTGATTTCCATTTTCCATACATCACGAAATTCAACGGCTCTCTGAACCGGTAGCACTTAGGTCGGGGTCGCCGAAGTAAAAAATGCTTCAAAACCTGGTCCGCTTCCAGGCACATAAAAATTTTTGGTAAAAAGCGAAATTTTTTTTTATAAAATTTTGTATGGACATTTCCATAGTAGGAAGGGATATTGAATAGCAACGGCAAAAGACGGCGCCGCGGGCTGCTTGCTGCCTGCGCACGGCGCAACCGCGAAGGTCGACAGCCTTCCGGAGTAGAAAATATTTGAATGGGGTATTTATAAACATTTCCGACTGACTGTTGAATCGCTGTTAGCAGATACTTAATAACAAATGGATAGGGAATTATAATACATTTTCAAATGACTGAAGATTACTGCCCTGGGACGCGCCGCGGGCTGCTTGCTGCCCGCGCACCACGTAACTTCGGTGGAAGATGGCCTCCCGGAGTAGAAAAAAAACTTGAATAGGGAATTTATAAGCATTTCGGACTGACTGTGGAATCGCTTTTAGCAGATAGTAACAAAATATGGACAGGAAATTCTAATGCATTTTCAAATGACTGAAGATTTGTAGATAGGTATTTATCTGTCTTTAATCCTCACGTTTATGGGACCATACTTCTGATACTTCATAAGCTTTTATTATATGAATTTTAAAATAAAATTGGAGAAAAAGACGCCAATAAGTAGTTAGATATCTACAAAGGCTATTCAAATTCAATACGATACAGACACAATTCCAAATTTTGAACCAATTCGACCTTGGGAAGTTATTAACCGACTTCCTAAAAAAAATTAGCCAATTAGGTAATTTCTTAGTTAATTTTTGATGATGATGATATCAATATAGACCTGCCTACCTAAATTGTTACTTACATCAAAAGTTTTAATGAAACTTGAAAACACTTGAATGTGATTTGTGAATAATTATAGGTATATATTTTTATACTAGCTCTCCGCGCGCCAGCGTAGTTGAAGAATCCGCATAGTTGCGAATAATAATATAATAATCTAGGTAACGAACCGAGATGAGTAATTTCTATTGATGTTATTAAAACAAATGGTAAAAAATCGAGGTTAAACAACCATATTTTTATACAGATTATCTACGGACGGTTCTCACACAACACTAAGGTTTCCGTATAAGTATGAAACTTCAATATAAGACATTGCCAAGATTGCTAATCTACGGTTTTTATTATTTTTGTTGTTGAAGCGACATCGACATCATGATCTCTGAAATTTTCAAATGTAGGTATCAAGGTTCATGAGATACAGCCTGGTGGCAGATGGACAAACAGTCAGCCAGTCAGTAATAGGGTCCCCTTTTTACCCTTTGGGTACAGATTCTTAAGAACAGAACATTTTTATTTTTAATTATAAATTTTTAAATCATTAATATTCAAGATCTGTAGAATAAGTGTGGAACCTATACTATCTCATTAAACATGTATAGTAATAAGTATTTATCTATTAATAATTATTTATACTGATTTTTTATTACATTTAGCTTTCACCAATGTTGTAATAAAAATTAAGTGTGAATAAAATGTACCTACCCACCCTCTTCAAATATTTATATGATTTCAAATCAAATTGGAATAATAAAAATTCATAATCAACAAGCATTCAATGAGAATTTTATAAATCAATACAGTTTACTTTAACATACATGCTATATGCAAAGTTATCTAACATTAAAATAAAGGTATTTTAAAAAATTATATGAAAGCAATTTAAATTATTTTTTTCTACTTTATGAATATTATTTCTAAGAGACACTAGATTAATAAGAAAATGAAACACATTAAAAAGTTTTCATTATAATATACTAGCTTTCCGCCCGCGGCTTCGCCCGCTTTGTCTAAAACATAATAAATTATATACCAAAACCTTCCTCTTGAATCACTCTATCTATTAAAAAAAACCGCATCAAAATCCGTTGCGTAGTTTTAAAGATTTAAGCATACATAGGGACATAGGGACATAGGGACAGAGAAAGCGACTTTGTTTTATACTATGTAAGTAGTGATTTACACTGAAAACATAATATCCAAACCATATGATAACTATTTATTTAATTTATTTTAATTATAAACATGACTTGGTGTAGGTATAGGTACTATGTTTAAATTAATATTTTAATGATACAGTAACTTTTATTTCATATTTTTGTCAAGACTTCTGCAGTGATCCCGAGTTACATTGTTCTTGAAAGATATTTTTTTAATAGATATATTAAATTTATGATGTTTGAATTAAAATTGATAAAGACTAAAGAGTATGGCCAAATTAATATACTCGGTTCCTTTTTTCTTATAGCGCAAACAATGTTGTTTAAAATTTAGACGGCTTTCACTTATTAAGTATATTCTGTATATTATAGTAAGACTAGCGACCCGCCCCGGCTTCGCACGGGTGCAATGGCGGCCGGCCGGTACCACCGCAAACGCTACGTCCCGCAATTTTTAAATCTGTAATATCTTCGAAAATATTCACTTAAATCATACGATGTAAAGGGCCATATAGATCTATATTAAATGAACAATGTATTCAAGGTATTTAATTGGTTAAAGATTAATGCTGTATTGGTTAAAATCGCTTCGAAAATTAGCCATTATTTGTCGTATAAAGTAAATGACAAAAAAAGTTATTGTCGGTTATCCATAAGAGATAGACATATACCATCGCGGACTTTTCTGTAGACCTTTTCAATGTGTACAATACTTAGTACATTATTTTGATAAAACTCGTAGGGTTCAGCCTGCGTTTGCAATGTAAGCGGAAAAAATGTAATTATTTACGACATCACATTAGAAACCTCAAAACTAACAGTACTTCTCCACTATTTAATAGATGTTAATTATACATATTATAAACCTTCCTCTTGAATCACTCTTTCTATTAAAAAAAATCGCTTCAAAATCCGTTGCGTAGTTTAAAAGATTTAAGCGTACAAAGGGACATAGGGACAAAGAAAGCGACTTTGTTTTATACTATGTAGTGAAGTATAAAATGTACAGTAGCAATAGCTATCAAGTTTTCAGAGATATCATGGTTGTTCAAATTGAAAGGAAAATGCCTATTTTTGGTACTGGTTTTTCTCATGCATCAAGATAATAATACTATTAAAAAAAATCTCGGCAATTTAGAGGCCTTCTTACCATCGGAAAATATGTTTTGAACAGGGAATGTTTTGTAAAATCTAATAAGACATGTAATTGTTTAGATCCGTTATTATAGATTTAGTGTCCATTACCGTTTACATTTTTGGTACAGGTTTTTTTCATGCATCAAGATAACAATACTATTAAAAAAAATCTCGGCAATTTAGAGGCCTTCTTACCATCGGAAAATATATTTTGAACAGGGAATGTTTTGTAAAATCTAATAAGACATGTAATTGTTTAGATCCGTTACCATAGATTTAGTATCCATTACCGCTTACATCGGTAACCAAGCGGTAACTATTATTACATTTACTATGGTAAATAGCTAAATGTATTAATATCGATTATTGTTTTCATTGAATTACAAAAAAATCAATTAACATAAAATCACTCTTTAAGGTATTGTTTATACACTGTAGGTTGTTTTAACATAGATAGTGAAGTAAAATAATATAAATATATATATAAAAAATATTATTATGAAATAGCTTGGTAGGTAGTTATTTCTTATTTGTCTCTTTCTTCGAATATGTAGTGAAAAAATGATTCAAACAACATGTTGTCTGAAAGCATAAGCTCTACGCATAGATTAAATATGTTAAACGAAAAATAACCTTCGGACGATAAAATGCTACCTAAACCACACATAAACCTAACTAAATCGGGAAACCTTTCGGGAAAACTTGAAAACCCCTGTTTTTATCACAAAAAAATCAATTGGTAAAAATCTTTTGAATATCGAAGAACCCTCCAAAACCACTCTGGCATTGACGCAACTCTGTACTGTGGTCCATACTTTCATGGGCATTCTCCTTTATACACTTTATTACTATTTTTCATCTATAAATACCATCAATGGGTCAATCAGTCTGAGTTATTCAATATTAATAATACTAATAACTTTCTGGAATCTTAGACAGACACCTCAATTATATGAAATTCGGGATCACGTTTCAAAAATTTAACCAATATTTGAATAAGTAATTTATAAGCAGTTTCGACTGACTGTAGAATCGCTGTTAGCAGATGTAACAAATGGACAGGAAATTCTGTCTGGGATGAGCCGCGAGCTGCTTGCAGCTCGCGCACCACGCACCCTCGAAGGTGGACAGCTCCCCGGAATAGAAAATATTTGAAGGGGAAATTTATAAGCACTTCCGATTGACTGTGGAATTGCTGTTAGCAGATAATAGCAAATTCACGGGGAATTTTAATGCATTTTCAAATGACTGAAGATTTCTGCCCTGGGATGCTTCGTGGGCTGCTTGCAGCCCGCGCACTACGCTCCCTCGAAGGTGGACAGCCTCCCGGAGTGGAAAATACTTGAATGGGGATTTTATAAGCATTACCGACTGACTGTAGAATCGCTGTTAGCAGATGTAAGAAATGGACAGAAAATTCGAATGCATTTTCAAATGACTGCCCTATTGCTTCAACCCAGGGGCAAAAGGGGCTCGCGGGCTGCTTGCAGCCCGCGCACAACGCACCCTCGAAGGTCGATAGCTTTCCAGAATAGAAAATTTATGAATTGGGAATTTATAAGCACTTCCGATTGACTGTGGAATCGCAGTTAGCAGAAAATTATAAATGGACTTGGAATTCTAACACATTTTCTAATGACTGCCCTATTGCTTCAACCCAGGGGCAAAAGGGGCTCGCGGGCTGCTTGCAGCCCGCGCACAACGCACCAGCTAGTTACAATGTAGTATGTTTACAAAGTTGTGTATTGAAAATTTTGTAGTAACTTACAATTATGATAAAAACTTATATTTTTCTCTCCTAAAAGGCATCTTTATCATGCACATACAGTACTCCCAAATTAATAATGCGCATGCAAATCTTCGCTAATTGTCGTATTTCCGAAAACACTCGAATCATTGAATCGTAAGAGCCCTAAACAATGCACTTGCATTTTACAATTTTAAAAGAAAATAGAAGTCAATTCACGGTCATACACAATCAAAAACAAATCGGGCGGTAGGTGACGGTAGCCTGTCAGTCAAAAAACTCAAAAATCCGTCAGTCGTCTTTAAATATTGGTGGTGACTGCACGTGTTCTCTATGTGTGGAATTATATAGAGCTGCTATTACATACCCTTCTTGGTTTTGTTTTTAAAGGTGAATTGAATTAATCGATGAAATGATTTACACAGGTGATGGCAGTAGGGAAAGTGAAAATGAAGAAGAGCATAATTAAAGTTCCGATGTATCTAAAATGTCAGAAATAAAGAAAATCCCTGATTTTGATTGTTTTTATTTTTATTTTTTGTAATAATTGTCATAATATTGAAGAATGATCAGTTCTGTAAATACTTTTGAACTGAGATTTTAATGATTAGATTTATATGGTTTAAATGTAAACCTGTGTTTGAAAACCATATTTTATACAGTATAAATTTTGTGTTATTTTAACCTTCTTTTCTTCCATCATAACACCAGCTTCAGTGAGACACTTTAAAAGTACTATAAAATTTTCCAAGTAAATCAATCCAACAAAGATAGGTATATTCGCAATCGTGGGATTATCCTCGCTATTTACTTACAAGGAATTATCGAAACAAAATCGTTACTTACAAATAATAATAGCACAAAACACATAATTTGACTAAATTATGCACGAAGAAAATGCATTTAACCACTCTATATACATATCATCTTCGGGCGCTCCGGGAATATGACAGTTGCCGAACAGTGACGAAGATTTCTATGCGCATTATTACTTTTGGAGTACTGTACACTACTAGTTCCCGTGTTCCATTAAATTTTACAAATGCATCTACCATATAACCCCCCAGGGACAAATATTATTATCACAATAATCGGTTTAATTAAACAACATAAAACTCATAAAGGTTTTGTTAATAAAGTAGGTACATTGGAAAGAGGCCAAAACATCAGGAACAACAGTCATTAATCTAAAGCACATCTAAAGTTTTAGTTGGGCACATCTCGTTAGCGGGGTTGTAACTTGTAACACGTGCTGTGATTGTTTGAATGTCGTAACTTCATATTTGTATAGCGTTCTCGTTGTATCGAAAGCTTTGATTTACATATAAGTGATTAATTGATGGGCTTGTATTTAAGTAACGTTTAAGGTTGTTTGTACATTGTTATACGACATGTTAAATTAGACTATGTATGTATGTATTAATGGTATATAGGTATGCGACAGTAATGGATATGTATTGATTTCTTAAAAGGCGAAAGGCTTCTTTTAACAATGACAATGTAAAAGGAGATTGTAGAGCGTGTAGGTACTGCCTAGTCATTTAGAGTGCACGACTTCTTCTACCAATCACAATATTTACGTATCAGCCTAATTTTTCTTTGATTTATTTTGAAATTTATTAAACAAAAATTTTTGATTCTTTTATATTGACCTGTAAAATTGGGTAACAAATTTTTCAAGGGGCAAGAACTACTTATGATTCTTATTATTTGTGCACCAAGCTTTAATATTCACGTCGTCATACAGTATACTTACTTAAAGTATTCAGCAAAGTTTCCAGAACGTTCTCTCCAGTCAGCTTAAAATACGGCTAGGATATTTTCATAATATTTGGCGGGTAGTCAACAAAGAAAACGAGGATCGGCGATGTTAGGGCGTCTCGTGTCAATATGGAAGGATTTATGTGAACACATAAGTGGGTTTCGTATTCTTTGTGACATTGGCTTTATGTACGTATCAATACATGAGCTGTTTTTGGTGTGAAAGGAATGGCCTAAGGTACGATTTTATGAGATTTTTTATCGCTTTTAGCTTTTCTAGGGCGTAGTGAGGAGTGGTGTGGATTTTCAGAATTGAGAACTAAATTGTTAGTATATAGTAATCTAAATGTGTTATTCATCTGCACTTTAAGAGAAGCGCGACTATTTATTCAGACCAGCTCTAGCTGTTAAGCTTAGGGTACATGAACCTGGTTGACCTTCACTACAATATAAATCGAAGCAAATCACTACATAGTATAAAACAAAGTCGCTTTCTCTGTCCCTATGTCCCTATGTCCCTATGTCCCTATGTCCCTTTGTACGCTTAAATCTTTGAAACTACGCAACGGATTTTGATGCGGTTTTTTTTAATAGATAGAGTGATTCAAGAGGAAGGTTTATATGTATAATAACATCCATTAAATAGTGGAGAAGTACTGTTATTTTTGAGGTTTCTAACGTGATGTCGTAAAAAATTACATTTTTTCCGCTTACATTGCAAACGCAGGCTGAACCCTACGAGTTTTATCAAAATAATGTACTAAGTATTATATACATTGAAAAGGTCTACAGAAAAGTCCGCGGTGGTATATGTCTATCTCTTATGGATAACTCACCATAACTTTTTTTTTGTCATTTACTTTTTACGACAAATAATGGCTAATTTTCGAAGCGATTTTAACCAATACAGCATTAATCCTTAACCAATTAAATACCTTGAATACATTGTTCATTTAATATAGATCTTTATGGCCCTTTACACCGTATGATTTAAGTGAATATTTTCGAAGATATTACAGATTTAAAAATTGCGAGACGTAGCGTTAGCGGCGGTACCGGCCGGCCGGGCCGCTATGTTTTTATATACAACGTTCACAGATTTTCTGTAGTGTATTTAGTATCAGCATTGCACCCTTGCGAAGCCGGGGCGGGTCGCTAGTAATGAATAAAACACCAGGTATTACAACGAAGGTACCATAAATATAATATCAAAAGAACCAAGGACTCGGTAATAAGAAATGGGCCGTTCCCGAGAATCTTCATAAAAATTTGGGTGCTATTAGCGAAGATGTCTTTCATGTTGAAATCGTTCGAAAGCACTCGTATTATTAACGAGAAACTGAATTATAAATAAAATCATAATTCGATAATGTATTTAGAGAACGTGACGAAAATAATTTTATTCGTTTGATTCGTGAAATAAGAATGTAGCTAAATATAATATTTTGGTGGTAAATTACATCAAATATTAATCCAGCTTTTTGTTTTTCCATAATCTATCCCATTCACGCAATAGCAAAAATTGTATTACCTCATATTATTTTTCGTAATATATTCCAAATTTCAGGAGTAACAAATACACACACAGAAGAATACATAAACTTTTAAATGTTAAACGGGTATATTTACTCTGCGACCACAATTATTCTAATTTGTTAAATGTTCATTTTATAGAGGTAGACATGTTACAAACCTAATTAGCGTGTTTTACAGACTATTACTACTTAAAACCTGCAAATAAGCATATATTTATTTACGTCATGTAGTTTAAATATACAGGTAAATTAGCTTGGAGAAATTTTTGCGTTTGTAGTAGTGTATGGTCAGCAAATAAAATAAAACAACATTTTATTTTTAGTTTTTATTTTATACAGGGTTACTTGTAAAACACCAGCAACCTCGCAGGACAAGATAGCTAACATCATAAGTAACAACATTTGTTCTACGACTTTTGGCATAACGCAATAAATTATTTTTAAATGATTTTTTAAACTTTTATTGTACTCTCCTTACATTTGTAAGTCTATGTTCTATTAATTATCGGATGGACGACGCGACGCCCCCTTCCCCCTCTCGTTCGCTTTTTGTTTACGTAATTTTTGGGAGGCGTAGAGTTTATAATATTCAGACGGAAAATTAAATGAATATTTATTTTTGTATGAAAATAAAATCTAACAAATTATCAAAAGTCGAAATGTTGTTACTTATGATGTTAGCTATCTTGTCCTGCGAGGTTGCCGGTGTTTTACAAGTAACCCTGTATATATAAGGGATTTTAAATTAAACTATATGTGTTTCTCCTCTGAAAAAGATGAGACTTTATTTTAATATTTGCACATTTAACATACATATAACTTTTACATTAACAATGTTACTAAAATGAAAAATTTACTAACCTGAAAAAGAAACGACATTTAAAGTTTAATTCTTTAGTTTGAGAAGTCAAAGGCTTGCCTCGACCATGTTTTAACACTGGAGCCATATTGAATTAACAATATAAAGTTACAACACTTACACACAAATTAAACACTAGTTATGGCCCTGCCTTCATACAAAACTGCTGAATACGCCGTTCGCACGGGAATAGAATGTGGATGCGATTTCCCTTAGTTAGCATCCAAGCTTACGTCTTTATAATTATTAAACTGTATAAATTCATTCTTTAACTCCAGTCTGCATCGTGCAGACATGGGTGTAAAAGTCTCATTTTAGCTATTAAATGTAGTTTTTAAGTACATCTGAGTTTTCATTTGGGGCCTCCGGCTGCGGGACATGTAATTCACTTCAACAAATATTATAACAATAATAACAAATAATAACAACAATCAACAAATACAAAATTTATCAATTAAACTACGTACATAATAATTATAATTTTTGAATGAAATGTGCTTTATGTTCTAACGGTACCAAACGACTGCACGTGGCACCTGCGGACAGCGTAAACTGGTTTATTCTGGTTTTGTGCGTGTTTCCACTTTCCACTATCAAGTGACGATTTATTTATTTGTTTTGTTTCGTAATTATTATGGTCAAATATTAATTATGAAACAAATTATTATGGACACGATATTTTATTGTTTCACGGTAGTCGCCTTGTCGTTTGCTCAAGGACGTAAAATTGAATGATATATTTTTTTTTATAAAGTCAAAACCATTTTCTTTCAAATAAAAACTTGTTTTTATTGAAAACAAAAGTGTTGCTAGGAATAAGTATAAAATTAAATAGTAATGTTAGGATATCGAAACATTTTTGTATAGGCCAGAACGATATAGTGGAAACGCGCTCTAAGATCTGAGTAATATACACACCACTACATATGCAAAAATTTCTCCAAGCTAATTTACCTGTAGATGTGTTTGACTCTACCTCAATTACCAAATATCCAAACTAATATTAATTCCTAGAATAGTTTACAGTTCATCGCATTCATAAAGCCATTATTAACCGTTAGAAGTGCATTAGCTTTGGTTCGTTAGCACAGGTTTCCAGTGACAAGCTAGGCTTAGCTTTGATCCTTGATTAGCTTTGAACACGTCGCAAATCAATATACTAGAAGCAACAATTGTATGGCGTCTAGACATTATTTTTAAATGTGACTTTATATGATTAAACTTATGAATAATATGATTATCGTTAATAATGATTTATCGTTAGTTGCATCTTAGAGTATCGTAGGTACTAAATCTTAAATGAGTAATACCTACTACACTGAGAAAAAAATTCATTAAAAAATATTAATAACTAATAAAATTCATATAAATCCTAGGACAATTAAAGTTCTCTAACGGCTACAAACGAGTTTTACTTATTGCATTTACTGACGCCAAAAATCCAAGTTTAGTTGGAATAAAAATGCCTGTTTACTAATAACGAGTAAAGTTTATTTAAGTGCAAGTAATCCAACATACTTTCTGTTAATATGTTTTTATTAAGGCCAATAACATAAATATTGGTTACACGTAATATATTTTTTATTCTTAGTACTTTTTTTCTTGGGTTTTACTACTCTTGTTACTTGTCTTAAGAATCTTGTGACTAGGATTCACAATTTAATGTGTGGAAATAATAAAGCAGTGATGTTATAAACAGTATTTTTTATAGGCCCTATTAAAATTTTGACTTGTAATTAATATCTTTTATTGAAATTCATTGAGGTGTGATATAATTTCTAGTATTCTGTTTAATAGTAATTAGAAACGTTGCTATACTTATACCGCTAAATTTAAATACCCAAAAAAACTTCTGGAGGAGAATCTACACATGAATATGAACAAGTTTAACTATGGAACCGACTCCAAAAAGCGCGAAAAACAATCATGTTTTTTACTTAACATTTGTGCTTTTAGAGTCGGTCCTATAATTAAATTTGTTCATATACATGTGCAGATTCTCCTCCAAAAGTTTTTTTTGGTATTTAAATTTAGCGGTATAAGTATAGTAACGTTACTAATTACTTTTACATATTGATGATTTCGATCAACTTTCTTATTATTATACGAAGCTCTAATAACTAATGTAATTCAAAACTTTATTGTTTTTTAAAATTGTTCAGATAAGTAATAGTGAAAAATTGTTCGAAATCTTCATTTGCAGATAGGTGGACATAATAAATAAAATTTGATATTTTCCTGAAATAACTTTATTCTAATTAACCAAAAAATAATCATTGACAACATAATTTTAAGTAATAAACTAAAAAATCCTGGGGATAGTATTCATGATAACGAAACAACTTGCCCAACCGATGCTGAATTTTTTGTTTTTTAGTTTTTAGGCAACAACACTGCCACCAGCCAAGTAGTTTGTATTCAGTCTCAATGCCGCTGTGGCCACCCACTTCTCTTCCACTAGGTGCTACGGCTCTAAGGAATTCCGCAGCCATGCGACTTTCTCCCTTAATTCTTCGTCGGATTCTGAAAGGAATCATTTATCATTTAAATTGAAAACAGCAATACCCGTAAAAGTACTCGTTTTTCATTAAAATATACATTACCTGCTGATGCTGCTGGCAATCGTATTAATGGAGCTACATCAGAATTCGATGACGAAGATGATGTTCTTGTCAAGGAATGTGAACGGGCCCTCTCGATAATTCCACGACTACGCAACTGCTCTACCATCAATCGACGACTTCAAAGTTTTCAGAACCTAAAATAATAACACTGATTTGAATGATGACTAAAAGAAGACCATAAGTGTACATCATATCTACAGGGTGTAATCGTTAAGTGTGCACAGGCGATTGCATCAAAAATCTTTAAATTGACATCGAAAGTACTTAACCTAATGAGTAAAATGGCATTAATAATAACTTTTTTAAAAATAGAACGTGAAATATCCGAAAATTTTACATTTAACACTCTCCTACATTTAGTATGAAACAGTAGAACGGTTTTAGTTTACTGATCAACTGACTTATTTCATCGTTGGTTAAAATTCTGAGTGTTCCAGAATCCACTCTTCCATCTAGACAACGCAATATACAAAATTACTTTAAGTATGAATAAGGTAATATTATGAACATTAATACATCGACTGTTCTGACAAAGAATAGTTTGGTACTGTGTTCTGGAGTGCAAAGAATAAATAAAACTATCTAGCTTCTAACTATCTACTTATGTAGTTTGATTAGGTAGGTACTTACCAGGAAATTGGGTTACATACTCCTGCAACCCCCACCTCTTAAGGAGATCACTGGTTAATTGATCCATGAGTATTCTTTTATTCGAGTCATTCAATTGTTTTTGCACTGCACAAATTATTTTCACTTGTGTGCTAAACACACGTGCACGAGCAATTGAGCAGTAACGTCCCGGCCGCTCCGGCCGCCGGCAGATCAAAGTAGGCATGTATCTTGTTACTAGTAAACTTTACTAATTCCAATAAAAGGTATATATAAACACTAATAGCCATAACTGTAATGACAAATAATAGTTTACTTCTTGATGGAAAAATAAAACTAGTTCTAATTACAAGTTCACGAATTATAGAAATAAGAAATGCCATATTAGATATTATAGTTTTTTGTAATCGGTCAATTTGGTAAAACTCTTTTATAATCATAACTAATCTGTACCTCTTGATATTAGTACAGTACCTACAAATTCAAGGAATATTTATTAATACATGTAAAATCCTACAATCCCAAGTAAAGAATATTAATTTCGACATTTAATAAAACCCGTTTATTGGTATTATATTACGAAATTAATAAACTGTACTTGAAATTAATTTTTTTGTAGTTTTCATTAAAAATACATAGGAATTGATAAAATTTGATAATAACGCCATTTAATAACATTGTTATTAATTACGCCGAAATTTTTTCTCTCAGTGTATACTCTAAGATATTATGTATTTGTTGAATAGTTTAACAGCCCACAGATTGTAAAATTTTATTAAGTACAAGAAGGATTATTTTATGAGTATGCACAATCCATCTCCTTCTTTTATTAAACCAATAAATTATTGTGTCTGTCTGACTGACTGTCAATAAAATAAAAAAATTACTGCACCAATTTTCATTCTGTTTCTACCAAAGACCTTTTCACCAATGGATAACTTAATACTCCATGACGGTTTTAGTATACATTTTTTTCAAGTTTAAACAACGTGGGCGAAGCCTCGGTCTCAATAGTATAAGATCCCACCGCAGGATTAGTGCGTTCATAGTTTTTTTTGCTAAAACCAAAATTTTATGTATATTTATAATTAGGAGAATATATATCGACTGGGTTGCCAGTCAAAATTTGGCCGCAAGCATTTATAATTAAATTTTTTTTCTAATTGATTTTTCGGAAAACCTTTCGTTCACTTGTTATTTATATAAAATGTAGTTTACATCATGGCAAATCATATAAAGATTCTAAAAAATCATGGTTGCCGTTTTTCACCTGGCCGCAAAATCTTCGCAGCCTGGTGCAAACAGGTTGATGATTTCGATCCATTTATACGTTCATAACGCACATTTATGAATCATATATAAAATTAAAGCTATTCTTTTCCGTCAATTACCTATAAATAAGTAGTGAACGAAATGTTTCCCGAAAAATCGATATTATTTTTGACGTGACAACGTCTTATAATTCGATAAAGCCGGCTGCACGCACGAAAAAACATGACTCATGCGGCGTTACCTCGCTCTGACTCATCTGAGGCGTTCCATGTAAGGCTTGAAGTGCGAGCGAGAGCGCAGAACGAGCGACAAAGAAGCACATTCGGACGTTGTCACGTTCAACTATCGTCAGTAAACCGACTTTACAGACAACCAATTTTTTTTTTAATAAAATTGCTTGCGGCCAAATTTTGACTGGCAACCTAGTCGATATATATTCTCCTAATTATAAATATACATAAAAGTTTGGTTTTAGCAAAAAAACTGTGAACGCACTAATCCTGCGGTGGGATCTTAGACTACAAAGCATACATTTCTTTAACAAAAATCTATCGAATAAAGTAATCCACGGAAAGCCTCGTATTCTATAGGATATTGACACAGAACTACATTTCATTGGTGACGCCATCACACCAAATTGAATTTGTACACGCTCACGCCACACGCTCTGTTTGCGTTTTCCAATATATTTGATTGGGGTGACACGTACAACTGTTTTCGAATTACATACAAATATTTGAATTTGTGTTAGTTCGATTGGTAAGTTCTGTATATATTTACATACACTTTTTTGTTGATTCGAGCGATAAGTAGATCGTATATTATATTGGAAGAATTTTAAGGACGCTGGTTTAGGCCTTCCATATATGAGGAAGGATACGGAAAAGCAGTAAAAGTCTTGATAATGTAACTTTTACTGTGATACAACTGCTAACCTCTGTTTGCCTCTGCTAAGCCTTGGTCAATCGATGTTCGCAGTGTAAGGTTTTCAACCTCTATCTAGGCTTAACGATCTGTAATGTCTGGTTTCGTCTTCCTACGTAGTATTTGAAACATGAAGATGCATGCAACTGAAATAAACTATATAAAAATTGCTACTATATACAATGTAAGTACAATATAAGTTCCCCAAATCATTACAATTTTTAAATTTAATAATAGCACTCTCCCATATTTGTAACAAGGTTATCAAAACAACAAACCCACAGAGCTTAGCTCAAAATATAATGGTAACTTTGGTCCTTTTTGCCTCCATTACTATCTTTTTTTTCTGTTTTGTGTATTAATTACTAAGAGTTACATGGTGGCAAATAAAACGCTTTCTATTTCTATTTCATGAATTTAATTCTCTTGTATCGTTATCGAAAATCACATAAATAAACCTCTAACAATTATGTCATAAGCAGTTTTGTGCTAGGTTTTAACCCAAAATATGTCAAGTCCTTCTGTTTAATGCGCAGACAAATATATTTCGTTAGAATACCATGTAATTACTTTTTTTTTTTTTGTGTGGTGTCTCTCAATGTTAGCCAGAAGGGCTTCTACATTTTAACGCGGACGCGTAATTACTTATGCAACGTTTTTGTTATGTTCAAACAATGCTCGTGTTTTGGGCGAAATTAAAATCATTGAATGTGATTATGAAAAAGTGCATTTTAAAATAAATGATATCTTTATTTAAAATGTCAATTTTTTGATGCAATTATGTAAAATTAAATTGTGAAATTGACATGTATTAAAAGAGAAACTGTAGTTCTTGCCGGTTCTTCACTGTAGAAACTGCTTTCCAAATCGGTGGCAAATGGTAGTAAAACTATGTCATGATGATTCAATAGTGCTTCTGTAAAAAATCTAATTGAATAAATAAATGTTTCAGTTTGAGTTTAACATCAATATTTCTTATTAAATAAAGTATAATTCCATTCTTGTACATCTACGAGTATATAAATAAACGTGCATCTTACGGGCGAAACGTCTCGCTTTTATCAGGCCTTAAAAAAGGCAATAATACCGAAATGAAATACACGC
The DNA here is from genome assembly GCA_029959065.1 of Colias behrii. Taxonomy (NCBI): domain Eukaryota; kingdom Metazoa; phylum Arthropoda; class Insecta; order Lepidoptera; family Pieridae; genus Colias; species Colias behrii. The sequence continues at coordinate 3,943,605 of JARWMC010000005.1, read as the reverse complement.
GTAAAACAAATATTCTTTCACGTTAAACCAAATACAAAAACAACGGAGCGACATATATTAAACCAAAAAAATAAATAACGTTTTTATATATACAACAACGTGAAAATATGCTGTAAAGCCTTTCATGAAAATATTGGTTATTCCATTCAAAGTGGTTGTACAACATGGAAAGCAAATAGTATCTTTTGATGCTTTCAGCTAACGGGTGATTGTATGGAATCGAATTCAAGGCCCTACGCAGTACGCTGACGTGTATAAAAATGATACATTTTTGTTGGTAGAGCTTTGGCAATATTAAAACGATGTCGGCTCGATTGTACCTAAAATTTCGAAACAAATATTATATACCATCATTGTGTATCGTTTGCTATTTATTTTGAAATTCTATGGTGCATTTTTAATGACACAATTTTTTAATAATTTAACGTTGTGTATTTATTTGGGTTTGGTTTAAATTACATTCCTGAACTAAATGCATGCATTTACATTATCATTTAATAATTGGTGCTAGTATTTTTGTCTAATTTAGTTATATGAATTCAGATAATATCCATGAAAGACACTACGCTCCTTTATGCAAAGATTAAAAAATATTAAGGTTTTCAGAACAGATTTTTTCTGAAAGTTTTAATATTTCACCAAGTTTGCAATGACGAAGGTCCAGCATATATTATTTGACCCTTGTTGATACTGATTTTCTTTTCTTAAGAAATAGGTCAAGTTATTCAAAGGAAAGTCCTTGAAAATTATTGATAAAAGGTTTGGTGTGAAAGAAGGCAATGTTTTAAGATTTAGACGTGGCGAAAAATACGACCAAATGGAGTGACCACGGAATTATTTTAAATGAGTTTTTATATATCTTCATTTGTTGCCCTTTTTTTGGATTTAGTGAAAATTTTAATGTTTATTGGTTCATAAATCGGATAAAATAAAGCAAATAAGAATAGATTTCATGAATAAAATTCGGAAAAAAGACCTCAGATGGTTCAAAGATTTCTTGCGAAAGTCATTTCTTACTACCGGTCCCATAAATTATTACTGTTACAGTCGCCTCTCTGGTGGAGCCAGCTAAGAGTAAAAATTACATGCGACTTGCTTGATTCTTGAATTATTACTGGGTATACATCTGTTTTCTCTGAAAGGGTATTTTTTGTAAGGATGATAGAATAGATTTTGATTTAGTTCGCTCGTATGGTAGAATGAGCTTTTTCGAACGTAGAGTCCATTTGGAAAAATTTAATTTACAAATGAATGTCTTTCCATTTCTTGTTTTTCTAGATTTAATACCTATCACTATAACAAATGAGCTATCCAATACCTAATTATAACTCAAAATGTATCGATAACTGTTTAAAGTATTATTTTAAACTCACATTAGAATTTAGAAGATACTCGTATTTAAAATTTGACCATAAAATATTATTATAAGTACCCTCGATTAGCAAATTAAAACAAACATGCTTCCCGATAATTCTGACAATTTACATCTACAAGCTAATATTAATTAGCAAGCTGAAGAAATTCTTAGTTAAGCATAATATATTATAAAAACAATCATAATTTATATCGAATATTGCACAAAAGCGCCTTTGTATTCCACATCCAATATGATAAACAAAATATTCTTCTGTCACAGCCAGCATCCGTTTCCCTTTGAAATAGAGCGGGAATAATTCATTTCATCAACACGTCCTTTCATATCCAATGACCGTGCATTTATGAAAAATATTGGCGTATATAAAGTCACGTTTCATGGAAAATAGGCCGTAAATTTTAGGACGATGTAATTATCCTTTGGCCGCCTTGCGTGATATATGTCTCTCAATTTCAATACGCTTTGCTCTTTTGACTTTTGGGAGCACAATTTAGGATCCTTTGAAAATGCAATGATGTATGGCATATTATATTGTTACCTTCATTTATTTGGTGAGGTTGCAAGGTTGACCTGAAAGTTATACCTACTAGAAATAATATTTGCACGTGATAATTTAATATCATACTTTGTCCTTAGATATGAAATATAATCTTTAATAACAATGACATAAGTACATAAATAATATTGTTTTAAACAATTCGTCGATACCTTAAATTTCAATAAAAGGAATATACCGTTTAATATTTTCAGAAACCAAATCAAATTTATTCATATAAAATTTATAAACGATCGTGTAATTAGCAACCATTTTCAAACATTCCACCTATAAATTTGTGTATCAAACACACATTGTTCACATAATCTGCTACATAAACTGTGAACTCACAACATAGCAGAAATAATAGATATTTGGTTCCTCTAATCTGCGCAATCCTCGATAAATATATATTTACTTGAGTATGTGATACAAGATACCGTCATGATACCGTCCTTGCTTCCCTTCAATTTCAAAGACGTTTATTCAACCAAGGCTAAACATTTCCACTATACAATATTAGGAAGTTTGAAGATTGAGCATTTTCTTACAGATAATTTACCTATACCAACAAGAGAACGAATAATAATGCTTGTTTATGTTATACTTTTTAAAATTGACAGCAGTTAAGAAAAAGTCGTGTAATTTTCTATATTTTTGCTAAGTACCTACTGACCTAAAAACATTAAGGAAATATTTTTAAAGCAGTAATAAAGCTAGCTGAAGTATAAGAATCCACTCAATTTAGCGAAGGACCGTCTCGACGGAAGATTGACGTCAAGCAGATACCTTGTCGTAATTGGAATGCTATCTCTAGTGCATTTTAAGTAATCAAATAAAAAATTCTACAGAATATTCTTAAAAAAATCATTTTTCAATTATTTATTATTCGGAACAAGGTAATAACACTGGAAGATCCGGACGTCATATTCTGTGTATTGTACTACACATATTTGAGGTAATATTTTAATAACTCCAATAATTACAAATATTTTTTACTTCATATTTAAACAGAGCACGAAAATCTTTGTCTCTCAATTGCCTTACCCTGTTTCAATACAGTTTACTCTCTATACCCGGCTCGGCGAATGATGATTCCTATGACACTGACAGTTGTTCTCAAGAGACAAACTTGTAATGACGTCACCATTAAATTAGAAACGTATTGGAGGCGTCTAAAAATGGCATTTATTATTTTTTACGTAGCTTTATGCCATTACAATGATATTCCGTTGGAATTATAACAATTTTTAACATTTACGAGAAATTATATCAATCTGACTTTACGTTTACGTCCTGCAAAACGTACATCGTTGGCATTTATCGACTAGTGCGGAAAGTATCGATAAACAAATTTCGATAATGGAAACGAGTTCACATTTTTTCCATGCTTATGCTTTAGTTCATTCACTATTGAATGGAATAGAAGATCGCAGCATACAACAATTGTTGCATACTCAAGAAAATTAAAAAAATAATAACTATAGGACAAAGCGAAATAAAACAAAAGCTGTTTAACTATTATTTTTATTTAAATATATTTTAGTCTGAATCTGATGAAATTAGTGCTTGCGCCTCTAATTCAGAATCAGAATTACAACTGCTGTCGCCTACGTTTATTAATAGCGGTTGATCTACAATGGTGTCGTATCGCACATCTCGATCCCAATCATCGTAGCAAAGTTTTTTTAATCTTTTCTACGACTTTCCTCCAATTATCCGGAGTGACTTCACTGCAAGCTTTTTCCAATAATGTCAGCATTTTATTGGCTGTAAATGTTATTATTTTTATGTTTTGGAAAACTTTCATTTTACTTATCTACTTAATCTATGCTAAAAAACTTAAATTAATACAACAACAACATAATAGACGTTAAAAATTTTAGTTATAAATTAAGTTTATAATATTTGTAAAAACATCTTTACCGACGTGGCTGAATGCAAACCACGCCTTTGCCTATAAAATAGTAAAGTATCGACACGACCCATCATACGAGCAATCACTAAGACGAACTGTCATAGGGATCATCATTCGCCGATTCGGGTATAATGACATATACCAAGATATAGATAACAAAAAGGGCGGGAAGCAAGACAAATATTCTAGAAAAGGTTCAAAGTCCAAACTCGCTACATTCCGAACTAGCAGAGGATGATATGGATGGAGAGGATGGAGAGTAACGCAAACATAACTAAAAGTGGACCCGCGCAAATTGAAACGGTTGGAACCGAATTCGAGGACTACGTGACTGTACTAACAAAAATCTTGTATAAGAAAATCCAAATTCAATTAATTGTCCGTCTTAAGGAATTAAGTTTAATGGAACGGAGAGATAAATGGAAAACGCATCGCGTTGCGGCCGCCGCTAATAAATGGATGGTTTGGTGGTTTGGTGAACTAATTGGCTGATTGGTGAAATTGTTTCACTTTGTATTGCCTTACATTTTCGTGCATACTCTTTTTTTAATATATTATGGTTTTAGTATATGGTCTGTATACTGTTAAAAAGATATGCTTTAATTTTTTTTTTGCAATGTTTAAAGAACATGTAAACATACAAAATATTTAGGTCATTGTTTTCAAAGAAAGTTTATAGAGTATATAATATTAGTAGGATCATTTCAGTAGGTACATTAGGTAGGTGTACATTTATAATATTGTCGAATTTTATTTAAAGATAAACACTAGAACTGACTGAAATTTGTTAGCTAGTATTAAAAAAAACTTTAATAATACAGCATTAAAATATCAATTTTCTAAGAATTGTGTTTAAAGTTCGCATATTAACTTCAACTTCGGAAGTTTATAGAGGAAGTTCTGTTTGAGTTAATCTGCTGCTTTTACCAGTTTTGCAAGAGTGTAAAATTGTATTTCTTTTATATATAATTAGCAGGCGATAGTAGAGTCCACTTTTTATTAAACTACTACTATATTAATTTCTCCCAGCATTCATTCTTTATGTTTACGTACTATAAATCAGGAAAAAATAGACCTTAAACCTTTTTTGTTGATTTATAGTTGATGGGCGCGTTATTATTAAATACTAAAGCCACATAAAATGCTCGAACGTATGGTGAATAGTTTATAATATATTCTTACTTCCACTTATATTAATATCCTGATTTAGGTTATAGCCAACATAAGTCAAAATCATCTAAATAAAAATACTCAATTGCTAAGACGACTATACATACAAGCCGCGTACACGTGTGTAGGTACGACTTGAATCTCTGAAACACGAGTTGTCTCCCGTTTTCTCAAATAGTTGCTAGTTTCTAGTATGTTCACTACACTAACGAAGTAATAGGACATTTACATTGCAGAAGATAAAGAAAAGAGCTGTATGATTGAAATTACTATATCTATAACTTTATTAAATATAAATGCTCTATATAACTTAAAAATAAAGCAAACTTTCGAAATGAAGAGGCTGATTGAATAAATGGTGTTTTAAATTAGTGATTAATAATTATTGGAACTTTTATAAGTAAGTTTTATGTATGTTTAAAGCTCACTACGACAAATTTAGGTCTCACGGTCTCATGAGAGTTAAAACAATTCATTATAAGATTAACGAGAAAAACTGGTTTTTATTTTTAATTTATTATCATGATAATCCGATTTGTCTCTTCTACTATTCAGACTTTGTTTTGACGAAAAACGCGTGTACAATTACGAGATTCATGAAAATTACATTACATAGTATTAAGCGCATCACACACGGTGAAGATACTATAATATGTTATGTTAAGATTCTCTAATATAAAATATTACAGTATCTTAAGGTATCACACACGATTAAGATACGCTAGCGATACTAATTGTCATTTATTTTAATTGTCAATTGTCGATATTTCTCTAAGGATTTGTTCACCCTACCAACGACGAAGACGACCACAAACAAAATTTTCATCCAGTCGCAATTTAACAAAATTGTGAAAAACACACTTAAAAATAAAATATTAAAATTTCCTGTCGTTCTGATGATTGCAATTTTTTTTGCGAATAATAAATGAAAACATAGATTTTCCGTAGAAACGGTGGCTCCTAGAAAAAAATGTATGAGAAGTTTTTTATAGATAATTTTATGATCTACAATTTTGGTCCCAGGTAATTATATGATTAGCTTAACCGTCTCGGCGAAAATCGCAAAAAACCTATTTTTTTTATTAATTGACCTCGAATTTTTTTTCTTCCGAGTACCAGTATGACGGGAAATTTTAATATTTTATTTTGAACGAATTTTGTCTGGATGGGAATTTTGGTCGTTGTCGTCGTAGTCCGAACCATTACTAAAATGTCATAAATAATGTATGTATTTGGTATATTAATATAACATCTTATAGGCCGGGAGATACTGACACAAAATTTCGGGTCATTTGTAACAGGATGGCGGTTCTACAGGGGTCTTAGTACGCAATGACAAAAAGAAAAATGATGGTCAGAACGCTGATACCGGCGGACTAGTAGCGTGGGCGTTAGTCGAACTCGTCGGATAAATAGCGAAAGTCAAACGATTTGTAACACAAAAATTTTAGAATTTACCGATAGCCCATAAAAAAGATGTAGGTGGTAAAAAAAGAAAAAGTGCTGCCATACTTGAAAAACTAATTTATTCGTCACGCTTCAAAAATACGACTGTACAATACGTAAAATAATTTTTTTACAGTATGGGATCATTATATTCTGTTTGTTTGTATACAATTCTACCTAGAAAAAAATATCGCAGATTGCAAACATGGGGCGGACGATTGTAAGACTTAATTCTTTTTGTCATTGCGTACTAAGACCCCTGTAGAACCGCCATCCTGTTACAAATGACCCGAAATTTTGTGTCAGTATCTCCCGGCCTATAGATGGCTTATCGCTTGGTATCTTAAGATATTGAAGGTAAAATATATATTATCTTCCTCGTGTGTTATGGCTCATAGGATTTGTATGGCGTGCGATAATCGGAAATATGCTCTAAGATAATATATATTTTACATTATCTTCACCGTGTGTGATGCGCTTTAAACTCATAATTAATTTACAGATTTCTTCTGCTTTCAAAAAACTTACAATGTTAAATTATAATTCATGATAATATTAAAAAAAGCGTGTGTGTGTGTGAACGTGTGGACCACACGTGTCAGAAGTGAAACTTCTTTGGCAAGATTCAAAGATACCAAAATCGTCGCCTTACTCCATGACGTGACGGTATTGCCATGACGCGACCTCGGAATTTTACTCTCGAAGCGCCTAAAAAAGTTTCACTTTAAAAAATGTACATATTAACTTCTTAATTTCTAGATGTTCTTTCTTACAAAACCATTGAGGTTAAATCTCACAAAATCTTTCAGATATCGTAAAGTTTCGTCTATTCCACGAACAGTCTATTTATCAATCGTTCTAGACTATTTTTGTTCCGATTCAAGTCCAAAGCAATTATTTACAGTTTTGCACCGGTCGAAAAGGGAAATCCGTAACAATCCGAAGTGTCTTCAGTACATTAATCCTAATGATTTCCGCATAAGAAACTTCTTTCGTTGTTTTCGAGTCGATTTTCATAATAGCGTTGCATAACCCTTAATTCGACCCTGTATAGTATTTTATACGTTTACTTTAAAAAATTCTATCAAGTAGAAAGGGAACAATTTTTGGTATTATTTTTCCTTCACAGTACTGGCAATACATCACCCTCGAAAAAAAAAATATGTTGTCTATGATTTTTGAAGTACGTCACTTTGACAGGAGATCATTGTAGAAAAAATGGAGCGTTGGCGAGTTGCGTCCGTAAGTTTTGCTTATTTTATAGTTTATTTTCGTGCAAAATGTGTGTGTTGTTGTTATTTGTTTCTTTTTTATATTTTGCAAAGCCTGTGGTAAAATATTTTACAAACGATTGTGTTTTTGTTGTGAAAATCGTGACTTTAATGTTATGTTTAGTCCGCTATAAATTTCTGATTGCTTAGAGAAATTGTCCTAAAATTATTTGTATAATCCGCTATACATTTCGGCTTCCTCAGTAAAATTTATCTAAAATTATTTGTATAATATGCTATACGTTTCTGCTTGTGAAGGAAAGTAATTTTAAAAATTACTTGTATAATGGGCTGTACATATCTGATTGCTCTAGTAATATGTTTACATATTTGTGTGAATCTAACCCTATAATGCTATAGTCCATATGCTTTGCAATAAAAAGTCTATTAAATATTGCAATAAAAAAATATTTTAAAACATTGAGCGCATTTTTTTTTTGTTGTTTTCGCTGGCTAGTAATGTTAAATTATGTATTACGCAATAGCTATTATAAAGAAAGAATAACATAATTACCTATACACACACAACATAAACATTAATTATTCATCGTTCGCTTCCTGCATGGTTTATTAACACTAGACAGATTGGATGTAACTTGGAAAAGAGATTTACCCTAACTAACTAAATACATCAAGCCTCTTCCTAACTTTACTTGTACCTATACCTAGTTGTATTCTAACACTGGGCGTCAATAAAAACAATGCTCTAAACAACACAAAGCGCACGCTTTTTTTAATTTTGTTGGTGTGGTTTTGCATGTGTTTTTTTGTTTTGTTTGTAGAACTCAACTTCTGCACGAACCAAAAAAATCCTCGCTCTTATTCCACTTGACGGTAGAAGATCTGATGGGAGCGGAACTTCTTCTGATGAAGAGGAAGATTTGTGCGAGATACAGTCAGACTGCTCCTCTGATCCACCTCCATTAGAACCTGGTTTGCGTCTGATGCATTTGCTATCATCATCATCTGAAGAGGAAAATGAGTTTATTTCATCGCCACAAAATGTTTCACCTTCAATTTTAATCCAGAGTGAGAGTATATTAAACAAGTCACCAGTAACAAAACCATTGTCTCCAACACCAATTGCTTCCACTTCAACTTTGAACCCTAGTGATGGTCTTTCAAAAAAATCACCACTAAAAAAATTACCATCCCCAACATCAATCTCACCTACTCCATCGCCATCAGAGTTATCTTTGTTTGATGACATTCCATCTCTGCCGATAACGTCTAACCTTACCATTGATTCCTTAGATCCGTTTCCATCACCACAAGTGCCTTCTGTTCCTGAACATGTCTCGCTGTCTCAAACGCCGTCAACATCTGGTAATACAAAAGTAACTACACGTCGTTGTTCAAAAAGAAAAAGTAAGATTGCGAAGACATCAACCGATAAGCCGCCACCAAAGAAACGTAAAGTAGCTAATGGTCTAAGATCCGAATATAGGTCGACCTGCACCGGCGTGATAATAGAATGAGACCAATTTTATAATAAATGTAGTCTATTAAAAAATCTATTAAAGATGGGTTGACTGAAAAAATCCTGGACAGGACATTTTAATTAATTTTTAAAAAAATATTTTTTTTAATTAATTGCAGTACTTATCAAGATAATAAAAAAAATTATAATAGACTTGAAGTATGAAACCTACAGAATGTGCAGTCATAGGGTTTTCTAATATTTACCTGGACAAACTGCTAGGTTGGCAGGTATAAACAGGCATGTCCGTACCAGTTACTTTCACTTGATGGGATGATAGAAAAAAAATATATCAGCATGAGCGCTGTTTTATAACAAAATTGTTTATTGTCTCAACACTGCATAATTAAAAAAATAAAAAGATTTTTTTAATAATTAACTAAAAATATCCTGTCCAGGATTTTTTCAGTCAACCCATCTTTAATAGATTTTTTAATAGACTACATTTATTATAAAATTGGTCTCATTCTATTATCACGCCGGTGCAGATCGATCTATATTCGGATCTTAGACCATAAAGCACGGACTATTGTTTATAAGTGGAAAAAAGCTCGGTTTTTACATAGAGCTAAAGTAAGTGAAGACAAATTCAATAATGACACACCACCGAATAAAACAGCATTACAATACTTCTACGATTTTTTTTCTAAAGAAATAATTGAATCAATTGTACACAATACTAATTTGAATTCTGTTCAAGAGAAAGGCCGGTCAGTTAATATAACAACAGATGAAATCAGAGATTTCCTAGCCATCGAGCTTTTGATGGGGATCATAAAAGCACCATCTTATTTAGATTACTGGGCCGCTAGAACGAGATGTACTTTTATAGCAGATGTAATGCCTTTGAAGCGATATGAAACGATTCGCAGATATATACACTTTGCTGACAATACAAATATAGAAAATAGTTCAGACCCATTTATTAAAATTAGACCATTCATAGAATCCATTTGAAAGAATTGTTTGAAGGTTGAAGAAGAGAACAAATTTAGTATCGACGAAATGGTAATCCCATATAAGGGAAGAAAAGCGGGGAAAAAAAAGCAGTACAATCCGCAAAAGCCTAGAAAATGGGGATTTAAAAATATTGTTAGAGCTGGAGCTTCGGGCATAGTTTATGATTTTTTTCTTTATTGTGGTGATGACAGTTTCAAATATTTTGACGTAGAATTTGATGATGATGAAAAAGATATGGGTTGGGGTGGTAAGGCTGTTTTGGCACTTTGCAAATCTATAAAGAAAAAGTCATGCGTTGTTTATTTCGATATTTTTTTTTCGTCCTTGCCACTTGTGCAGTTGTTGCGTCAAAAGTATGGTATATATAGTTTGGGCACCATTAGGTCAAATCGTTTGAAAGGATGCCAGGACCTAATGCCGGATGACAATAGCTTGATGAAAAAAGGACGAGGTGCATCTTTTCAAATAGTCGACAATGAAAACCAACTTGCCCTTGTAAAATGGTACGACAATAAATGTGTAACCTTGATCAGTTCATATGTAGATTCATACCCAATCCAAAAAATTATGAGATATGATAAGAAAGTTAAATATACATATCTCTTTACGCTATAACAGTTGAAAGAGTTAAAGAGTTTAAATATCTCGGACACATGCTTACTGATGACCTCAAGGATAATGTAGATATAGAGCGTGAGCGTAGGGCATTGGCGATCCGAAGTAATATGTTGGCCCGTAGATTTGCCCGTTGTAGTAATCCAGTGAAAATCACGCTTTTTAAAGCCTACTGTCAAAATTTCTACACGGGTAGTCTATGGTTTGACTATACTGATAGATCGCTTAATGCCTTACGTGTCATGTATAATAATGCGTTTAGAATGCTGTTGGGACTGCCTCGCTACTGCAGTGCGTCTGGAATGTTCGCTAATGCGCATACTGACGATTTCTGGGCAATTATACGCAGAAAAACAGCGTCTACTTTAGATAGAGTGCGGCGCAGTCGCAACAGTCTCATGATGATCATTTCGGAGAGATATATGTCATCTTTCATGGGACACTTTGTGCGTGAACTTGTCCATTCAAAGCGACAGGTTTACGCATAAGGTGCCTCACCAACTGATAATATGTAATTATTATATTTTTAATATTTACTAACATTAGTTAATAAGTCACGTACTAACATTAATGGATCTCTGTAATCTAATTGTTTAAATAAATAAATAAATAAATAAAATAAAGCTAAAGTACTGGTTGATTTTCCACAAATTGTGAAGCATTATAATGCACATATGGGGGGGGGGTTGATTTATCTGATATGCTCATAGTGCTCTATCCCACCGAGATGAAAACTCGACGATGGTATTTATCCATATTTTCGCAGATGATAGATATATGCGTAAATAATGCTTGGCTGACATACAGACGTGACCTAAAGAAAATCGGGACTAAACCTAAAAAGTTGAAACATTTTCGCATGGATATTAGTGAAGATCTTATAAAATTTGGACGTTTACCTCTTCCCGCAAGTGAACCGCAGTTATCACAGGCAAAAAAATAGCTAATCCTAGACGGAATCATCCTTGTCCAGACGTGAGATTTGATAATATTGGTTATAATCAAACAGGGACTACGTATGGTCGATGCAGATATTGCAAGGAAGGGCAGACAAATGTGTTTTGTACAAAATGTCAAATGAGACTGTGTTTCATACCTAACAAAAGAAATTGTTTTTATAATTACCATATCAAAGAATAATGTTCAGAATTAAAATTCTAAGCTTTTACTAAAATAATAAATGTTTCTACTTTTAATTTGGGGTTTTCATTATTTTCCGATTAAACGTAATTGTATAACCGATTATACATACTGCATATCTTTAACTTTTGTAAGGCTCTTGATTTGTATAGTATATTATACTAACGATTTCTCAATACCTATAAAACCAAGATTTTATTTTTATTTTTCTAAGGCCTGTTTTTAAGTTACTAACAATAAACTAAACAAAAAAATATAAAGTTAAAAAAATTTTTTTCCGTCGAATTAAGGGATAACAATTCAGATTTAATGGTTCAACTTTTATGGTGCTATCTAGAGATTTTGTATAACTTTTTGTGTAAATATCTATTTTATATTATTTGATGTGTGTTGCAGACTCAGTGTTGTTCTTATTTGTTTTCTTTTTTCGGGGATGGTCATAATATTAGAGATTTATTAGATATCTGTTCTAAACAAATAGGTAATGTATGAATGCTCTACAAATGCAACAAAATAGGAACGTACGGAAGTTTTAACGCATATACGTTACATCACAGTTACATGCTAATGACCGATCATTATTATTTAAATATTACAAAGCATTTAACACAGCTATAATAAATTGCTTTTTACTTACATATTTTACATAAATTTTGTATGTTAATTTCATTCAAACTTCAATTAGCTTTTTCTAAGAAACAAAATAAATAATTTAGTTTTTAGAAACAATGAAATACTTTAAAATAAATAAGAGTATAACAACGAAATGATGTACAGTATAATTTTACTTTTTTTTTTACATTAGGATAGGTAGACATTTGACCACAGTCCCACCTGATGGAAAGCGGTGACGCGGTCTATGATGGTAAATCATGTCCACCTAGAAAATGCCTATTTATTCGCCTCTTGAAGGAACCCATATTGTAGTTCTTAGGAAAGACAGACGCTGGCAGGGAGTTCCACTCCTTGGCGGTTCGCACTAAGAATGACGACGCAAAGCGAGAAGTGCGAGCAGTCGGCATTTCCACCAAGTAAGGATGGTAGCCTGCAGTGCGCCTGGATGTCCGTTGAAAAAAAGGGGAAGCAGGGATGATGCTGTGCAATTCAGTGGCGCATTCGCCGAAGTGTAAGCGATAGAACACCGAAAGACTGGCAACTCTTCGGCGATGAGTAAGACTCTGAAGGCGGTTTTCAGCTAAGTTATCGTCGCCTATAATTCTTTTGGCACGTCTTTCCATTGCTTCCAAAACATCAAGGTGGCATTTGGCAGTGCCTGCCCACAGGTGGCAGCAGTATTCCACACAAGATCTAACTTGCGCTTGGTAAAGATTTAGAAGCTGTTGTGATGTGAAATACTACCGCACCTTAGATAGTATGCCAAGTTTTTCGGCTGCAAGTTGTGCTTTGGACACTATGAATCGCCCGAAGTTGAGATTTGGCGATAAAGAAACGCCTAGCATCTCCAAGTGGTCCGCTAATTCTATCGCCACTCCTTGGAAACTTGGAGTCAAGGTGAGAGGACTCTTTTTGGCTGAAAAAAGACAAGCCTGGGTTTTTGCAGCATTAAATCTGACCAAATTCGCTTCTCCCCATTGAGATACATTTTGTAGTGTCAGATTCACCCGCTGAATCATGGCCTCCCTTTCCATTCGAATCATGTCTCCTGTAGAACGAGCATTAGATAGGTACCTCTCTACAATGGTGCAATCATCTGCATACCCGAAGATGTTTGATTGAAGTAGATCTTACAAAGAAGAAAAAATAACTTGCAAGAAAATTAATTTTAAGTTTCAGAGTGAGCCATGAACAATGGCAAACAAATTTCAATTAATCTCATTAATTACATTTACGCACCTTTACTAAGATTATTAAAGCTGCGTATACACTAGCTAATTAATATTTCTTTAAAAATGAAAGTGCAAAATCTTATTTAAGATGGATAGGATACTTTTATTATTTATAGTAGGCTATTTAATAATAGTCTTCAGCATTGTACCCCACATAATATAGGGTGGGGTAATTAAATTCGATAATTTTCACTGTAATGAGGATTAATTATTATAGTACCTATTAAGCTTTTTTCCATAATAAATAAAAAAATGTAGGATGTATTAACCGTCATTAAAAAAAGATGAGCACCAATGCAGTTTAAAATTTTCCTTTCGAAAATGCGACCATTCGACGACAAGCAGCCAGTATTTCAATAAAAGCAGTTCTCAAAGTCCGTTAAATATTAAACAAAGACTGTATCGCACTTCGTATATTCGTATTTCATTCGAATAGCAAAAGTGTTTGGAATTTCTACATTCGCCACTCGAAGCGCTTACAAAAACTGGAGTTGATTACTTTACCCATCACTGTTGGGCTAAACTTCAAAACTGGGAACTATTCCAATTTGAAATAAACAGATACTGACACTTTTAGAAGGAATTTTTTCATATATTTTTGCTAAAATGAACAACGATTATGTATCATTTAAATGTCGTTTATTGAGTTAATTGTGTAACTGATATTAAATACAGATTATAATATTTCTTATTGATTAAAATATCAATTCAATTTTGAATTATTAACACATTTGGAAGACTTGTGAATTTAATACACTGTCCACTTTAATTTTATTTTTATAGATAGGTATTTCTAACACTATCTCAATAGATAATAATATAGGTATTATAAATATAATAGAAATCCGTTTTATGAAGGTGCTATTCTTTCTTTTTCAGTTCTGGCAGGAACGTAGGTGTTATTTTTTCTAAAAAGTTTCTATGGAATGAATTTTCATTCACTATAGTCATTTGACCGAAGTGAAACGTATCGTAACGGTGGAATGAACGTAAAAAGAAGTTCTTACAGTGGTTTGCTTTTGAGTGTAACTTACGTCTGAAAAGGTCTGTGTTTGATACGTGTTCTAGAGGAATTAAAGTACCTCCGTTGATTAAGTTTATCAATGATAAGTGAAATTCCGTGTAGCCGTGCAGTGGTATGGGGTAGCATTTGACAACTGTTTCAGTGATCAATTTCCTTCACAAATAAATAGGTGATAAACTTTCTAATACATACCAGAATGAGAATTGTTTTTTATCTGTCCCACCAGGAATCGAACCGGAGACCTATTGATTTTACGCTCATACATTAGCCAAAAGCCATCAGGTTTGGAGTTTTGGACACTATAATTTTTTTTTTTTGCGATTGATATTCCCTTTTCACAAACATATTTATAAATTCTTTAATTAACCAATATAACTTAACAATAACACACATAAGGATTTTACCAGGTATGCACAAACCTTAACCAACCCTCCAACAAAGGCGTGTTTGTTGTCGAGTCACGCACCACTCAACAACAATCGAAAGCAACAACTTCGCCATAATACCCTCTAATCGTTCTTAAACACTTGCGAAGCCTAAGCAATTCTAATTACTTACGCAATTAATTAATTACGAATACAAGTCGGGTCACGGGATACGGGGATGGAATATAATAGTTTCTCGATACAATTGTATACATATTTACTTTTTTCTTTGAGATTTAAAAGATGTATATTAATAGGAAGTTTAGATGAATATTAAGACTATTTTAGTTTCACTGAAAACTTTACAAAGATTACCATTGTTTTGATTAGTGTTCTTGTTCAAATATATTCAAAAGATGAAGGGACGTCTTCTTATAAGTGAGAATTAAATGTATTTTAAATGATTTATTAAATCTGAATGAACAATTAATGAACAATTAAATATTATAATATTATTTTAAATATTTTTAAGCCAACACAGAGCGTTCTTTTTGAATACAGCACAAATACTTTTGTTTGCAAAAAAAATATAAACTTATTTTCAAGTAGTTTTCAACTGAAAACTCAATTTTAAAAACACGTTAATGACTAATAAATGAGCACAACAAAATTAATCGAACCGTAAAATATGTTTAAATTATTTATATATAAATTCATAGAAATGAACACTTATTTCAGCCATTCATAAATGCCAAAGAAAAGTTAATAAGACGTCTCGAGTAAGCAATTTAAACTCTTCAACTGCAGAGAGAGAAAAATTATAAACCATAAATCGTCATTACGAGCTCGTAGAAGTTAAGCGTTTTTGTTTTATAACTTTAAACAAAATAATAGCACTTGAACAGGAAAATAAAGATTTCTTACGATAATTTTCGTTGACAAACAATACAGAACTTTTTTCATCTATACTAATATTATAAAGCTGAAGAGTTGTTTGTTTGAACGCGCTAATTTCGGGAACTACTGGTCCGATTTGAAAAATTCTTTCGGTGTTAGATAGCCCATTTATCGAGGAAGGCTATATAATATCATCTCGCTAAGACCAACAGGAGCGAAGCACTGCGGGTAAAACCGTGGAGCACAGCTAGTTGTAAATAAATGCTACAATATCTTTAAAACTTTCACAATATTTTTCTAAATTAATAATCGAATTAGGAATTGTATTGGATTAGAAATTGAGTTATTAATTTACTTCTTATCTGTAAGTCGATTGCATCTTCTTCTGCTACTATACTATTGAAACTGACATGACTTCCACGCATCGTACGAATATTTTTTTTTAAATACAACAATTGCAATAATATTATGCACAGTTATGTATGTATCAGTAGCCAGTTTCAAATATTACGACCGACATCGTGATTGACATAAATACGTCAATATGCAATAATCCCTCAGCCCCCGGAATCACAGACACAATAGAAAATCTATTGTGTCGTGGCCCGATCGGGCCGCTCGGTGGTCAATGGGTTAATATTGCGACTTCGACTGAGCAATATCGTGAGCCGGGTTTCATTAGGATATTGGGTCCAATCGGCTATCCGGCTCGTTTTGAGACGTTTCTTGTACACAAACCTTTTCTTTGGTGAACAGAATTTATAGGAATTGTAGTTTTGAAGCACTTATAGGCGTTCTTTTTTAAACAGAGATGAATCAAAGACTATTTTGGCTGTATAAAGTTCAATGTAGACGTGGTCTTAATGAACCTAAAACCTATTTATAATTATTTATGTTAATATTAAATTATATTAAAAAAATTAAAGGATATAACTAAGTACTCCGAAAAAGCATTCGCACTATTTATAAAAGTGATGAGTACATGATTGAATACAATACACTAAAGTCCTTATTTTATTGAAAACCTACGAATCAAATCGTTCTTGCGTTCATTATACACAACATTACCTATAATTGCTCTTATTGGACTAAGAGAAAGTGTTCAGTTTCACGAACATTACAACCGTATCCACTATCCACCGAACCTTAGGCTTTCTCGTTACTAAAGCGGAAATATGATATAAGGATCGCACTTGCGTCGGCGTATTATTTTTCTTCCCATTTCACCCTGTCAGTCCGTCCATTGCTGTTTCTATTGAGAATGTTTTGGTATATTTCTCAAATTTCCTGGCCTTAGATTATTCGGCCTCATTAGGGGATATCTTCCTTATGTATTATTTATTGTTTTCAAATGGATGCTGAATAAGATTGAGTGTAAGTATTTGTGATGTTTCAAAAAGTATCGTTCATAAATGAAAATAAAAGTAAAAAAAACAGCTATTAAATAGGTATTTGTAAAAAGTGTGTAAAATTTTACTCGTACTTTATTTATAGACCAATTACTTTTTATCTAATGGAAGTTAAACATTGACTTTAACAAGGCAATTATTTTTGCATAGCTGAAAAATTTACAAGGTTTTTTAAGAGATTCTGGACCAACACTTTGTACCATATTTCATTCAGAAAAAGTCGTACCAAGCTGCAGTAGAAAGTCATCAACTTAAGATTTTCATTTTATTTTCAACCATTTCTCTGGTGGCAATTAAATAACAATTAGCTGGTTTCTGTACATTTGCGCATTATTTAAAAGAGAACCGCGGTTCCATCGCAAATATTTATCACGCAATTTTAATTAAATGCCAAGATTTTAACGTAAGATTGCAGTTAAATGATACTCATTTTCAAAGCTTCCTCCAACTCTTTCCATTAGCTTGTATTTAGCACACGTTTATGAGTTACAAATTAACATTAAATTGAATACATTTATTTATTTTATTTTATTTATTTATAAAAGGTACCTTACAGCTAATTATACAGTCATTAATAATACCTAATTAATAATTAAGTACGCCAATAATTAGGTACACCATTAGCACATCAATCTAGCATTACAAGTGAGAAAAACAAGGATTTAAAGAAAAGTTAGGTCAAATACTACCAACAATTTAAAGCAGTTCTCAATTATACTACAAAAAAAGAGTAAGATATTATGGTCTCACTATCAAGCAATTTTTTATCCTCATGAAGCGTTCATTATTTCGGAACCTAGAAGCGACACAAAGAATTTCTTTTTAGTTCTTACATACAATTACCGCCGTCAATCTTTCTGTCCGCGCACTTCAGCAGATGAAGACGAATAGATCTCGGTGAACAAAAACATTTACCCTTTTAATTCTATAGCGTGTGGGATTAGGCTATTGGTATAAGTCCTTTCCCATAAAGGAAAACATCAATATCGTAACATTAAAAAGATGTTTGAGAATCGGTACCATTTTTATTTACACTTTAGCTGCTTAGTTCTATATGTAGAGACTTTATTCTCTTTTATTCATAGCATCGCAAACTGGCACTTCACATCATTGCGTGGAAGCAGCCACTCCCTCCACGTTTTATAGCCATAATATTTCACTTCCTTTAAGAGTTATTTTTGCAACAAAAGGTAATCTATAGAGATAAACGTCTCTGAAATATGCATATTTTTAAACAGTCCAGCCTAATAGTCTTTACAAAATACTTCTGTATTTATATTACGGGTATGGTGTTTGATTGTTCCTTTTCGTTGTTCACTTGGTCTAAGATCCGAATATAGGTCGACCTTCACCGGCGTGATAATAGAATGAGACCATTTTTATAATAAATGTAGTCTATTAAAAAATCTATTAAAGATGGGTTGACTGAAAAAATCCTGGACATTTTAATTAATTTTTAAAAAATATTTTTTTTTAATTAATTGCAGTACTTATCAAGATAATAAAAAAAATATAATAGACTTGAAGTATGAAACCTACAGAATGTGCAGTCATAGGGTTTTCTTATATTTACCTGGACAAACTGCTAGGTTGGCAGGTATAAACAGGCATGTCCGTACCAGTTACTTTCACTTGATAGGATGATAGAAAAAATATATATATATATATCAGCATGAGCGCTGTTTTATAACAAAATTGTTTATTGTCTCAACACTGCATAATTAAAAAAATAAAAAGATTTTTTTAATAATTAACTAAAAATATCCTGTCCAGGTTTTTTTCAGTAAACCCATCTTTAATAGATTTTTTAATAGACTACATTTATTATAAAATTGGTCTCATTCTATTATCACGCCGGTACAGTTCGACCTATATTCGGATCTTTTAGACCAACTATTCTGACACATAAGAAGAAAACATTTATCTATCGAACAAATCTTTTTAAAAATTCGTATGTGATCGTCTCGGTTTGCATTCCTTAAAATATGAATACAGTTGATTAAATTCTTAACTACTTACAAATCCTTGCTGACAAACATCAAAATACGCATCTTTAACACAAGACTGCATGCAATAGTTTCGTTGCTTTCTTTTCCATTCGAAGTCAGTAGTTCACAAACAACTACCTTACCGAACCTTCCATAATATAAAGATATCCTTTCTTAACCTATAAAACGTTTAAAAGCTTAAATACCTATTTGTGCTACCAAGTTCTAACCGTATAAAGAAGGACAGTTTTAGTTTAAGCCAATCGTAACTGGTTTAGTTTTACGAACTCGCTGCACTCAGAAATAGCTGGCTTCTTCTTAGCTGTTACATTTATTTCTCTGTCGTTTTATCTTGCTATTTAATATCAATGCTATTGCCTGAGTGTATTAAAAGAGGACTTATGGTTTTCAAGTACCATGTAGCATTACTGACAGATAGACTGACTTTGGGATTTTTTCGTTATATTTATGGGATTGACACTATGTTTATCAGTTACATAATGTAAAATTATTGATGTTTTCGCGTGGTGGTGTTTTATATGCTTGGTGATTGCATTGAAAATTAGATGTTAATTTTTTAATGTACCTACCTATCAGTTCTCTGCATAATGTAATAAACACTCTAACGTATCCTTATAAAAATATCATAGACAAAAGTTAACTCACTAGTATATTTTCTTAATGTTTTTTCCTACGTCTACGAAGTTTATTTGAGCATTATGCATGCAGATTACAACCGGCAGGCAGGTGCTTCAAACGTGCTCTAGTTGTAAAACAGAATCTGGTTTCTCAGTACGAGTAAATCGTTAAATAGCTACCATAATGCTTCTTCTTGTTCCTGGTTTTATTTTCTTGGCTTTCATTCCACGAGACGCTTGTTTATTTTTGCAATTTCAACTTTCTATGCACTTCTATAAAAATATATTATAATGTTCTGCAGTGCTTAGTGCAATATTTGCATATTTAACTACCTAGTAGCTTTCATCATGATAAAACATTTAAAACAAATTTCAAGTATTATATTTATCACGCTATTACTTATCTTACTTAAAAATTTCCCACTTATTAAGCTACTAGATTTCCGCCCGCGGCTTCGCCCGCGTTTTCATAGAAAAACTCGCATAGTTCCCGTTCCCGTGGGATTTCCGGGATAAAAGCTATCCTATGTGTTAATCCAAGTTACCCTCTATATGTGTGCTAAATTTCATTGTAATCTCGGTTCTGTAGTATTTGCGTGAAAGAGTAACAAACACACATTTTTTTTTATTGGTAATATATTTTCAAGCTTTTTTGCAATTGAAATCTAGAATTAACAACAAACAATTGTTTTATATCGAGCTACACAATTATACATTTTTTGTTCCACCGTCATCATTAACAAAAAATATATTGTTATATTTCAAGCTACACAATTATACGTTTTTGTTCCACCGTCATCACTCTTCCCATTCAACTAAATGAAAGTTAATTAGAACTTTCTGTAATAAAAGTGACTACCGTGTGTTTAGAGTTAAATGTTGAAATATAAATGACGTCGTATCCTGTAACATATAGTTTTGCTTTTAACCGCATTTTATCACTGAGTTGTAACAGCTCACCCGGGGCAGTTAATATATTGGGAACATGGGAGTTATAAATTGACCTCACTAGATTTATGAACCGTATTTTTGTTGTTACCTCTTGGGCAGGGCTTATAAACTGATTTGTTTATATGCAAACAAAAATGACGAAGATTTTTTAGGATTGACCCTATGTCATATTTATCTTTTAAGCTGTTTTTTGCTAAAGTTAATTATTAAAAATTAAAGGTTATGTATTAGTTATAAATAGTTAAAAACGTTAATTTAAATATTACTATTATAACACACGCAATTACTTGCATTAGTAATAAATAACTTGAACGAATTCTGTTTAGTTTTAAAGTGTGGCCAAATTCGTTCTCTAACTTCAATTTGTTTAGTGTTCTGTACATTTTAAAGTTTTACAAGAGGTGTTTGTTCGTGAAATTATTTTGAAGTATTTATAATAGGTAATATTATATTTGAAATAGTATTAATATCGTAACATTTAATTATTAATAACTAAATTGATGATATAAGCCCGAAATAGAACTTGATTCGGTTTGTTAATTGGCTTTATTTAATTGAAGTGGAATATACCAATTACAAAAGTCGAGTAAATCAAATCTAACTAATCTATAGTAAAATATATTAGACACATAGTATGAAATAAATTAGAATGTTTTTTTTTCAGAACTACATACATGTGGGATTGAAATAAATAAATGGTTGTTTGCTTGTAAATACGTCTTTTAATACTTTAAATAATTTAACTATATTCCGCACGCACACTTCCATTTATTTATTTCAATCCCACAATTTTGGAGGCTCGTCCGGGATTGGAATTGTTGAAGACGACTCCGGAGATCCGCAAAAAGACGAACTACGATTGTGCCGGCCACGTGCTCACGCGCCATTGTAAGAAGACGACACGACGCGGTGTGTTTTGCACTATTTTACGACGTATAGGTACACGGCAAGAAGACGACGACGACGACGACGACGATACATTGTTTGCTTTAAGAAGTAATTTTCAAGATGACGGAAGTAAAAACGACGGGTGCCGAACAAACCACGATGTCCGCGCTTTTCCTCGATGGCATAACCAAATTCAGTGGGGACGATATAGTCCATTGAAATGTTACATTTTTTAGGCCTGACCTTGCGTTTTTTAGAGGACGCAATTTTATTTTTTTGATGTGTAGGGGGGGTCAGTGTGAAGCTAAAACCAAGTTTGTGGGGTCGCCACCCTTGTCCCATGGCCGCCATCTTGAAAATAGCGGTTGAAATGGTTTTAACGATATATCTCTTAAACTATTTATCTGATAATAAAACAATGTTAACATTATTTGTTGCAAATTAAATTCTCTACAACTTTGATTCAGTAACTTTTCGTCGTAGAACTATAAATAAAAAAGTTATAAGCGAAAATGTTCAGAAATTAGAGCTATTTATATTTTTCAATAAAACTTTTTTTTTATCATTTTACGAAGAAATGATATAAGACTATTTTTGTAGATTGTTTTTCGAGGAACAACTTTTATATACAACATTTTTTCATTACGTCAATAGCTAAGGTTTTACAGCGCTGAGAAGTGAGTACTATTTTTCAGTAGTAACTATACATAATACATATATTGGCTATTGGCTCTTTTCCCAGACTCCACAACAATGGAAGCACACTGCAGAACATTTCAGCCCTGCTTTTCGACGTAAAAAAAAACGCACTTCCAGACTCTACCTCCTGGGTGGTGGGGAAAAGGTTCAATAATTAATTATTAATAATATTGTAAAATTAATTATTAAAAATATTATAATAACAAAAATAAAATAATTACTGGTGACAAATTATTATTAGTACACACATAATATATCGTATTCTGTATAGTAAAGAGTACTTAAAATAGTACTCACTTCGGAGGGCTGTAAAACCTTAGCTATTTACTTAATGAAAAAATGTTGTAAATAAAAGTTGTTCTTCGAAAAACAATCTACAAAAATGGTCTGATATAATTTCTTCGTAAACTTATAAAAAAAAGTTTTATTGAAAAATATAAACATCTCTAATTTCTGAACATTTTCGCTTATAACTTTTTTATTTATAGTTCTACGACAAAAAGTTACTGAACCTAAGTTGTAGAAAATTTAATTTGCAACAAATAATGTTAACATTGTTTTATTATCAGATAAATAGTTTAAGAGATATATCTTAAAGACAATTTCAACCGCTATTTTCAAGATGGCGGCCGTGGGACAAGGGTGGCGACCCCACAAACTTGGTGATAGCTTCACACTGACCCCCCCTACACATCAAAAAAATAAAATTGCGTCCTCTAAAAAACGCAACCCCAAATGTAACTTTTCAATGAACTAATAAGTCGGTGTCATCAACCAAATGGGCACAGGATTTAGAAGACAATAGCGAGATTTTCAACTGGACGCCTCAACAAAAATTAATATTTGCCCGAAGATCACTAGTAGGTACGGCGGAATTATAGTTGAAGAGCGAAAAAACATTTAAAAGTTACGATGAACTCAAGACGGCGCTTCAAAAGGAATTCCCTGACACCGCTAACACCAAAAAAATGCACGAAGTTATGTCGTCGCGTAAGAAACAAAAGAATGAATCATACTATTAATACATGTTAATTATGAAGGAGTTGGGTCGCAGAGCTAAATTCCCGGATTACGTTTCAGTACAATATATCATCGACGGTATTAGCGATCATGAACCTAATAAATCGATATTGTATGGCGCCAACTCTTACGCTACGTTAAAAGAAAAAATTATCATTATACGAAAAGATGAAAGCAAAGATGAAGAATAATGTACAAGAATTTAAAGATAATGTCAACCGACGTGTAAGTAGACCCCAATCATCCCGAAGGTGTTACAATTGTGGCGATTTGAATCATGTTGCAAGTATGTGTCGCAGTGGCATTAAATGTTTTCGCTGTAATAAGTTTGGTCATAAGGGAAATCAATGTACCGAAGTATACGAGAAAACAAACACGAAGGTTTCGCATTCGAGAGGTTCCAGTGGATACTCAGCAGGCGGCGCTGTTGGTCTGCCAACTGCCAACGTCAATGTAACGAGATTTAGTGACAGCTATGACAGCCAAACGTCAAACGAATTCAAAATTGTAAACAAACAAGAAGTTACTACCACAAAGCCCATGATTATGGTAAAAAATAAAAATTAAAGATTTGAATGTGAATGCACCAAGAAGCTTATATCTAATACACTGGAGATTGCACTATGACCATTAACTTGTCACAAGAAAATATAACCTTGAATGACGTCAGTGTTGTTTTTTGTCTCTTTCTGTGGGTGACCACACTGGTTTGTATATTCAGGATTTTTCGAAATAAAAAAAACTAAAAATCATGGTCTATAAATAATAACGACATATATTTTTAACAGTATTTATATTATAATATTACTGGTCAACTTACATGAATAATTATCATCTTTATAGGTACATACCATTTTAATTGGTAGAGAATGATAGTTTTAAATAACGCTTGATAACTTTTGATCTCATACTACGATTTTTTAATTAAAATGAGTGCTTCATACATTAAAACATCGTTTTGGTTACTCAAGCTTCAGTCTAAAACTTTTCAATATTCCAAAGGGAGAGTTGCATCGCTAGTGTTGATGTGTGGTAACGATATTACAGTTCTCAGAAATTCGTATGTCTTTCAGGAGCTGTACTTACGGTTACTAATGGTTTCATGGTGGTTAATTATAATATAATTAAAATTACTTTATCCACAGTTGAGACGCAGTAACAAGAATGTGGTAAATAAAAAAACCACATGTGAGTGCAATATCGATGTCGTGCGTTGTTTCATTACTAGTATAAAAATCTTTGAAATGGTGTTCTAAATGTTCATCATAATTTTGTTAACTATTACAATATTTTCTCTTCGCTATCCGTAAAAATTCGTCATCATGGTTACCTTACTTGTTAAATTGGTTTATTGAAAAATGATGAAATTATTAGGAAAAGAAGATAGATAGAAGATATTTAGCATGATTGATTACTAAAATGATGATAAAATTGACGATTTTTGCCATGAAAATGATTCTAAACAGGTAAATGCATGAGTATTGAGGAATATTGTAAATAGCGTAAATATACACTTGCCTGTGAAATTTTATGCCAGAATTTGGTGTCCAAAAACTTCTGCAATTTTTCACAATGCAATACATTATTTATATTCGGAAAATATTTATTAAATACGCAACAATATTAACTTAAATATTCGAAGCGACGCAATTTTTTTGACACTTATGCCATATTGTCAAAGTGAGAGTTGCTACAATTTTATTATGGTAACTACCCATAATCAGGGAGTATCGCTTTTTAATAATTGGTTCAGATACTTATTTTATTTAGCATAAATAATAATTGTCTCATCCAACAATGCTTCTGAATGACGTTGTTGGCAATTTATCAACAAACTCATGTACAAAAACTAACCTTTTGCACAGAATATTACAGCATACATAGTAGCCTTGGGAAAACTTCGTATTAACAGTGGCAATACCAAGTTAGGTGTGAAAGTGATAAAACACAACAATTTTCTTGTTACACGTCAAATGTTCATACCGAAATCTCCAGTGTATAAGATATAAGCTTCTTGGAATGCACTGATCGACTCCGGCAGCGACGTAAACTTAATGACATACGACTGTTTTACGGCGCTTCAAACAAAGAAATACGACGAAAACTTAAGCTTGACGGGAAACGGAACGGTGACGGATGAAAGAGAGGTATGAGGTGTGCGAGAGGGAAGAAGGGGTTATGGCGGCGGATGTAAGACGAAGTGTGCGTGCGGAATATAGTTAAATTATTTAAAGTATTAAAAGACGTATTTACAAGCAAACAACCATTTATTTATTTCAATCCCACATACATAATTACATAGACCATCTCAATACATAAGAAAAATAATATTATAAACAAAATAAGTTTTACAAAATGATAAGCCTAGATCAGAGAATGGCTGTATATTGACTGCTATTTCATAGTTAGATTTTTTATACATTCCGATAGCACTTCGAATAAAAATCCCATATTATCCATATTTTGATTGAAATATGCTAGAATAATATTTTCAAGAGATAGAAATTATATTGAATCACTGATCCTACATTCAATTTGAATTTGTATGAATATCATTCAAAGGTTACGTATTCATCCCGTAGGCGATAGTGACTTGATCCTTTCTTTGTAACATATGAAAGGGATATTTTCTTTGCATATAAAAATGCGTAGCACAAACATTTTATAGTTGAACAAACAGAATCCTTTGTGGACGATTTTATAGAAACATTTAATAATTTTTATTTACGATTACAAAGCATTTATTTTTTATTTCCATTAATAGGGATAATTCAATATCCTATCCAGATCCTACTAATATTATAAATGCGAAAGTTTGTGAGGATGTGTGTGTGTTTGTTACTCTTTCACGCAAATACTACTGAACCGATTACAATGGAATTTAGCACACATATAGAGGGTAACTTGGATTAACACAAAGGATAGGTTTTATCCCGGAAATCCCACGGGAACGGGAACTATGCGGGTTTACTTTTGAAAACGCGGGCGAAGCCGCGGGTGGAAATCTAGTATTATACAGGGTTACTTGTAAAACACCAGCAACCTCGCAGGACAAGATAGCTAACATCATAAGTAACAACATTTGTTCTACGACTTTGGATAATCTAACAAATTTTATTTTCATACAAAAATAAATATTATTATATTAATTTAATTTTCCGTTTGAATATTATAAACTCTACGCGCTTCCCAAAAATTACGTAAACAAGAAGCGAACGAGAGGAGGAAGGGGCGTCGCGTCGTCCTTTCCATAATGAATAGAACATAGACTTACAAATGATAGGAGAGTACAATAAAAGCTTAAAAAATCATTTAAAAATAATTTATTGCGCTATGCCAATAGTCGTAGAACAAATGTTGTTACTTATAATACTAGCTATCTTGTCGTGCGAGGTCGCTGGTGTTTTACAAGTGACCCTGTATAATTCTAAAAGTAAGATATGTTATTCGACTATGAGCTAATTTAAAATAGTAATACAAAGATCTTCAATTTCATTTTAAAAGGGCAACAATTTGTGACTAAAGAAGAAAATAAACATTCATTTTTTCTCTTTCGTAGCTTACATACATCGCCAAAAGCAAAGGTTCAAGTAAAATAATAGGATAACATGAAATGAAGATGTAATGTTACGGATTCATACTTTTATCTCGGAACGAAATACGGAATTTAATACCAGCTACTCTTAATAATTATTATTAGTACGGTTATATAAGAAAAAGGCTCAGGAAAATTAAAAAAAGTAAGCTATAGTTTTTTATGAAGAAAAATTTATTTATTTATTATTACATAAATCAATTACCTTTACAGGATAAACCCAATGTGGTACTGACTAACACTATAATTCTATACAAATACAAATACACTACTAACAACTTAAGCAAATTAACTTACAATCTACGAAATAAGATAAAATTAATACAATACAACAACAGATAAAAAAATTAAAATGATTATTTTTCCGACCCAAATATCGACCAATAGAATTGCACCATTCGACGTCACGTGGTACAACCTACATGGTATTATACTGATAATTTTTTGAAAATTTTCTCTGGTCGTTGACGTCAAACTGACAGGTTGAATTCAATTGTGAAATTATTGGCCGACATTTGGGACGGAAAAATAATCCCCCGAATACCACACGAGCTTCAAAATTATCTGGCATTTCCCTCAAGGTTCCCTGCAAACAAATAAAGTCGTCAAGTTTTTCAGGAAAAATCACTCGCGCTTCGCGCTCGTGATTTTTTAACCTTGACTAAAAACTTGACTCCTTCATTTGTTTGCAACGAACCTATCGGAAAATACCCGATAATTTTGAAGCTCTTGTGGTATTATAAGTGAATAACTAATAATATAAAGAAGAACCTTTGCTAATTCACCCAACGGGCATATGAATATGTCCACTCTTCCATTGATATTCTTTTATCGTTTTACAATTAGGTACACCCCAAATTCTGAATTAAAACAAAATATTTAATACGAATAATTCTGAAGGGGCGTCGAAAATATTAATTGATCTATACGCATAAAATAAAATACCATAAGTAGTATAAACCAAGTATAAATATGTTTCTACGATCTTCGTAGCACTGTCGTAGCAACATTTCTGTTGCTAGTTTTTAAAATGCGTTTTAATAAGGATTTTTGAATGAATGAATGAATGAATGAAAAATACTTTATTGTACACCTTATAGAATACATTTTACAAACTTAACATTATTTCTGTACCAAGTTATTTTTATCAATACTATTTTTCGAGCTCTAACTTTAATATAGACTGACCGGTTGGCCTGCCTTCTAAGCCATATATCGTGGGATCGATTTCCACCCACGGCAAGTATTTATGTGATGAACATAGATGTGAAATGTATATTTGCCGCGAGTTCTTCAGGAACATAGGAGTATCCGTAGCGAAATTCAAAATCTTTGGGAATATAACCAACCATTCGATTTCATCACCACTATTATGCTCTAACTCTTCTAAAGCTAAAATCGCAAGCACGATTGATCGATTCCAGTTTGTTTGTACACTCGGCAATCGATTACGTGCTTCTACTTCGGAATTCGTTGTCTGTTTAATTGTCTCCCTTTGATACATTAGACCTTTGCTTTACTGCGTATCAAAGGCATGGGTTAATTAGTTTCAGCAATTAGCGATGTTAAATGATAATTTGTAGTGCAGCCAATTATTCAAGTACAAAGCGCACAAATTGCCTTGATACGAGATATTATGGTGGAACATTGTTTACCTTTAATACAGTATATTTTATTTTTCTTAAATTCAGTCATTGTTTTATTTAATAGAATAAGGTTTTAATAATTCATAATCAATACATATAATAAAATTCTAGAAAAGTGGTGTCTGTACAATGAAAATATGTAAAAAAAATTTAGCAGGGGTTATTACTAAATCGATCCCAAACCCAAAACTGTCGTTAAATTTTTTTTTGTCTGTTTGTCTGTTTGTCCGTTTGTCCGTTTGTCCGTTTGTCTGTTTGTCTGTATGTTTGAACACGCTAATCTCAGAAACGGCTTATCCGATTTAAATGCGGTTTTCACTAATATATTGTGGTAATCTTCATTTAACATTTTGTGTTTATTTCATGTCAATCGGTTTATAAATAAAAAAGTTATGACCATTTAAGTATTCACGGCGAACATTTGCTAAGGCATTCTATGGTACACTATTATACAGTGTACGATAAAACGTAAGTTATCTGTTATACGCTACAGTTATTTCTATGAAATGTCCAGGTGATCATGTCGAAAGTCCCCAAGGGTGGGGTGGGGGTGGGGGGGTAAGCTGAGGTAGTAGGGGGGAGGGGCAAATTAAAATTATGCTTATTTTTAGGTAAATTTTATACATAAAATGTCCTTTAAATTATGTCGTATTACATATATTTTTAAGCCCCGACGCAAAAAGATGAGTGATAAGTGTTTGACCGCTATGTGTGTCTGTGTGTGTGTATCTGTTTGTTCCACCGTAGCTCGCTAACAGGTAATCCGAATTAGATGCGGTTTTTTGTTAGGCAGCATATTTTCCGACGCTGGTTCTTAGATAAAGTGTATCAAAATCGGTTCATCCATTTATTATACCTACCTATAGGGGTAAAAGTGGGAATGAAAAAAATTAAAGTTGTCGAATCTAAGTGATATATATTAAATGAAAGTGAACGTTTTATCAAAATCGGTTCATCCATGTATTTGATATAAAGCGGTAGCGATATAAAAGCGGTAATAAAAAAATGAATTTTGTCAATTATACTCAAGTGACATATGAAATGAAAGGGCATGACGTGTAAAGTTTAATTAGACGTATTTAATCAAAATCGGTTCATCCATTTACTATACCTATATATAGATAAAAGGGGGAATGAAAAAAACGAATGTTGTCAAATATACCTAAGAGACATATATCAAATGAAAGTGCATAACGGGTGAAGTACAGTTAGTTATATTTTTATCCAATTCGGTTTATCCATTTGTTAGACTACAGAGGTAAAAGTGGGAATGAACAATAATCGAATGTGGTCAAATAATATACTCAAGCGGCATATCAAAATATGAAAGGGCAACGTGTGAATTACAATTAGTTAGTAATGTTTTATAGAAATCGGTTCATCCGTTTATTACATACTAGCTTTCCGCCCGCGGCTTCGCCCGCGTTTTCAAAGAAAAACCCGTTCCCGTAGGATTTCCGGGATAAAACCTATCCTATGTCCTTTCTCGGGAATCAAAATATCTCTATACCAAATTTCATGCAAATTGGTTCAGTAGTTAAGGCGTGATTGAGTAACAGACAGACAGACAGAGTTACTTTCGCATTTATAATATTATATTATATATATATATATATATATATATATATATATATATATATATATATATATATATATATATATATATATATATGTATAATATATATATAGTATGGATAGGGCACTTTAGGGTAGGACTGTTGATAAAATATAATATAATATAATATATCGAAATATCGATATTTATTACTAATATTTTTTGGACGATATATCGATAGTTCGGTATTGAAATATCGATATCGATGGTCGATATTTTTTTTAATAATTTTTTTTCCATAATTTATTTAATCTAAAAAATCGTCGTAAACTTAATGTTAGCAGTCGCTTGACAATTTTTTATCATCTGAACGAGTTGCTTCTTCAATCAATCTTTCAGTGCCTAACAATCTTAGTAGCCAAACAGCTGAACATATTTAAAACAAAGAGTATTTTTAAAAACTCTTACAGAAAAATATTGGTATTGATATACATAATTGTCTTATTTAAATTTAAAAAGTAATTACCAAGAACTATATCCTACTACGTATGTACATACATAATTTAATTTGTTTAATAAATCTACTAGACTATAAATTGTGTAATCATTTTTGAGCTGACTTACGATTTTTTTTTAATAAAGCCGATATATCGAAATATCGATATTTTTTTCGATATATCGAACTCCGATACTGATATATTTGAAAATATCGATACATCGAAAATCCGATATTTTAAAAAATATCAACAGTCCTACTTTAGGGGTGACAGTTGTTGGATAAATAAACCAAATGGAGCATCAAACGACAGAATATGACGTGTACATATAGATACAA
Organism: Colias behrii; assembly: GCA_029959065.1. Classification (NCBI taxonomy): domain Eukaryota; kingdom Metazoa; phylum Arthropoda; class Insecta; order Lepidoptera; family Pieridae; genus Colias; species Colias behrii. Next base: position 3,912,338 of record JARWMC010000005.1, on the reverse strand, counting down.
TTAGATATGGTTTACATCAAAATCGGTTCTGCCATTTACTAGGGTTGGAAAGGGAAGTCTGTGAAAGAAGAGGGGACATGGGAGCGAGAGGATAGCCACACCCTGGAAATTTTGAACTCTACTCATAGCCACATAGGCCTGGCCCTTGGCAATTTTTTTTCCTAAATATACCTTCTTCCTACTTCTTTTGCCACTGTGGTCCATTGCAATTTGTGCACGGTTACGGCCCAACTTAAAAGATTTCAAGGAGCAAAAAGCTTATAGATATCAATATGATGTAGGAATGTAATATGGAGGTAGAATTGATAGCTCGGTCTCGCTCACTTGAAAATATTACATGAAAATAAGAAAATTAAATTATAAAAGAAAATTTAATAAAAAAACCCAACGCAATGAAGAAAAAATTTTTGGAATAAATAATTTTACAAACTTTCCGACGATCTTTAAAATTAAGTACCATTATAAAAGAAAAAATATGATATACATATTATGATAATGATGGCATGGCAGCCCCGACGACTTTGTTTTTTATTTTTATAAATATTTAAAACTAGCTTTCCGCCTGCGGCCGTTTCCGGGATAAAACCTAGCCTATTTTGCTCAGTGAAGATGCAGCTTTCTGATGGTGAAAGAATTTTTGAAATCGTTCCAGTAGTTTATGCGTGAAAACCATACATACATACATAATTACAAACATTTCCTCTTTATAATATCAGTATAGATGGTATTTATTTTTAAAGATCGCCGGAAGTTTGTGAAATTATTTATTCCTTTTTCTATGCACTTTTATTCGTTGCGTTGGGTGTTTTTTTAATTTAATTTTTATTGCATGGTCTAAACGGTAATTAATTACTACATGCGTGAGACAGGAAAGATCTGACTTGGATTTGGTGCTGGATTTGATAAAAACTGAGTATCGATTAAGCTGATCAGCAGGCCAAGACTAATGTCAGAGAATAGAATAACGCTAAAGAATAGAAACTACTATCGCTAATTTTTTACATAAACTCATGATATTTTAGTAATGGTTCGGTCACACTACCAACGGCGACGACGACTACGACCAAAATTGTCCTCCAGACAAAATTGGTTTAAAAAAAATATTAAAATTTCCCGTCATACTGGTACTCGAAAAGAAAAAAAAATCGAGGATAATTAATATAAAAATAGACGGTAAGTTAATCATATAATCATCTTTTACCAAAATTGTAGATCATAAAATTATCTATAAAAAACTTCAAATACATTTTTTTCTAGGAGCCACCGTTTCTACGAAAAATATATTTTTTCATTCATTGATCTCAAAAAAAATTCCAGGCACCAGAACGACAGGAAATTTTAATATTTTATTTTTAATTGTGTTTTGCACAATTTTGTTAAATTGCGACTGAATGAAAATTTTGTTCGTGGTCGTCGTCGTCGTTGGTAGGGTGAACAAATCCTTAGCAAAACATCATACGCTTATGTCAATTAGTATCGATAGCGGATTCTATTCCTTTGCGTTTTGACGTTTGTCTCGGCGCTCAGTTGCTGCACGATACATTGTTAAAAACACACATACAAGAAAGGAAGGTAAATAAATTTGCTCCCCTCGACCCTGGTGCCTAAAAAATAATATGACATAATTTAAAAGAAATTTTACGTAAAAAATTAATTAGGCATTTCTTTTTTATTTTGTAGCTCAGTTTAGTCATAAATTTTACTAACAGTTCTTTTAATTATTTATGGTAGTACGTGTTTACTCAATAAAAGTTAAGTAGTAACTACTATACAGTCACTATTCCACGCGGACGAAGTCGCGGGCACAGCTAGTCTCTTAATATAATTTATGTTACAAAAAATGGAAAACTAAAAAAATAACGCCATAGCAATTTCCAAAGCGAAATCCTTAACCTATCGATCTATTGTTCAATCTGATTTAATGAAAAATATTAAATTACCCTTAGTTTCTTACTAGTCAAGATAGCAAAGAACACAATGTGTTCATAATTCCCGCAGGCACTTCATAAAAGGACTGATTCTTTGTAAATCCAATGTTACAATACCTTGAAACTTAATCATCCATACAGCCAAGAGTATATAATAATATGAATGTATATTGTAAAGGTATGGACTCGAATGGTACTTTAAAAAACGTGGATATGACGTAATAAAATTATGAATGCTGTTGAGTTTCAAGCGTGTCGTGCAAATAATGAGAGTATATTCCAATATTTCCCTTCTGATATTCTATACATGTTTAAATATTGGTTCGCTCGTTTTTATACTTTATTATTTACGCGATATTTAAAAGTTGAGATTACACATATTCAAAATATCACGACACTTCAATTTAAACACTTGGAATCAACATTAGTTTCATACAGACTTTATGTACAAGAAATAACCTAAAATGTACAATGGCTTATATAGTTACTTATAACGTTATTAATGAATTGTTTATAGATAAAATAAACAATGAAAATATAAACAATATGGCTTGCTTACATAAATATCAAATAAATGATGGGAAATTAAGGAAACAAATTAAGCATTCACATACGATCGGCCATAAAATGAAAATTACATTTAATGCTACACATTTGCTGCCTGAAGGCCTGTTTTAACAGGCGTTTATGGAACAATTAAAATGTGCAAACTATTGCGTTTATACAAGGAAATTGCTAGGTTATTCATGGCGATTAAGAAGAAGGTATGAATATGAATATTAATTTGATTCTATAGTCAAACGACGGAAGCTGATTATTTTACACCTCACCTTTGGTTTATGTCTAAATCATTTTCACATCCCTTATGACAGCAATGCAAATTCATTTAGAAATTAATGCAAATAAAAAAATAATTACCCCAGTATAAATACCTCGAGCAATGAAATTTAAGAAAATGCTATGCTACTCCGTACTGCGTTTGAAAATAAGTAGTTTACAAAAAAAATAACAAAGTTTTGTTATATGATTAGACATACAATTCCTGGTCTTTTGTGAGTTTATATCCACAAAATATTCCAAACCTTTTGAAACCAATTTTTGTTTATAGTGCATTGTAAGTTGTGACGTCACATAAAGGAATACAAACTGAAAAAGTCATTTTCTATAAATTTAATCATTAAAACAGTAATTAATTTAATGGATAGTGCTTAATGTAAGATAGTGTTACAGTGCAGGTGAAATCAGAAAGCTTTTATAGCACTTAATTACCTCCATTAAAGGTTGTACGAGATTGTATAAAATCACATTGCTGATAAAATGTTATATTCTTATAAAATTGAGCACTTAACTATTTTAAGAGTAATGTAAAATTCATACATTTGAATGAATATTTTGAAAAACATATTATTCTAACCTTATCGTAGCACTAGGTAGGTATCGTCACAAAATATCCGTATATGCAAAAAGGAAGTTTTTTTTTTAAGTTTACCAAAATGGTCTATTTTATAGCTAAAATCTTCCGAAAACTGTATCTAAATTTTCCTACTATACACTTTTTAACCGACTTTAAAAAAGGAGGACTTTATCAATTCGGCCGGTATATTTTTGATACAGTTGAAGGCAAGGAATGAAGATTATAACAGATAATTTCCAAAACCTTATAATTAATTATTGATATTGTCATTTTTTTCTCGTTCAGTATGTCATGACACTGATGAATGGATAAATTAGGCCAATCCCAAACATAATTTACAAAAGAGCCTATTTCTGTAACAATCATAGACAGAATACGCAAAAGTGAGTGAAGGTATAACTTATGCAAGCAACATCAACTTCAATTTACGCGGCGTGTTGTGACCGAGTATAATGCAGATAAATGACCTCTTTAAAGGGTTGTGAGGAGGCACGTAATTTGTGAAATAATGTTATTAAAGTCGCGACTCACTGTTTCAGAGAGGCTTCAGTCGCCACTTCAATTGGAAGAGCATTTTATTTATTAATATTTATGAGTACTTTAAAACAGGTTGAGTGAAGTGAGAGGAATTTTAATAGTCTCGATTTATTATTGCAGTTTTATACAGTTATAAAATGTTATTTTTTTTTATATGCAAAATAAAGAATATCAAAAACAAACTTCAACATTATTTTATATCTTTTTTATGGCACGTGTATAAAGGCAAACAAAAATTCGATTCCATACTGGGCTTCATACCAAAAGTGGGAAATAGGATATCGGAAAAATACAATAACATTTTTTTACGTTGAAACAAATTTGTATACGACACGAATTTATAAGGCTTCTACTTCAATCTAATATAACAAGGGAAATCAATAAGCAATAACAAGTTAAGTGTTAAATGTATCATAATGTAATTAGAGTACCAATGCATTAAATACATTTTATCTTAATATGATTGGTAAAATATTGCATACATTAATTTATTTCGTAGCTACATACTACTTCTTTTATTCAGCACATTGTACGATAACTTCCACAAGTTTATTTTTATAATAACGTCGTGGTCAACTTGATATTAATAACTCAGGCCCCGGAATCACAGACACAATAGAGATCTATTGTGTCGTGGACCGATCGGGCCGTTCGGGGCTAAATGGGTTAATACATTTTTTATTCATATTTTTGTTTTTATAGTCTCTAGTCGCTTGTTGAGGTATTCGGTCAATGCTTCGCTTTAATAGGGATCAAACTTAAGAACACTCGATAGTGATACTCAAGTAATAACCAGTCGCTCAAAATATATAATAGATACATCACTTTAGAAATGCAAAAATAATTCTGTTTCTTTATTAAGTTTTCACCAATGACATGAATTGAATGAATTTCGATCTCGAGATAAATCTTGAGAGAAATAGGTCATTTACTGTAAATAAAACATATCTTGGTGGCAGTAGGTAAATAAAATTGTTCCGCGATTGCAATATATCTTACAAATGTAAATAACTCCAAATAAGAGAGAATCAGAGCGTTCAATTTATGATTTTAAATCAATCAATAATAATTAGTTTGTACATTTCGCACTTTAATAAACTAAAATATCATAATTTATTCACTATATCTATAAATCAAAATTTAAATATCATTAGAGATATTAAGGCGTTCAAAAGCGTGTTTTTATCTCCAAATTGCGATCAAGATATCACTCACATCAGTATTTGGGTAGACAGCGATTTAACATCTAATTTCAGCTCGACATAATATGAGTAATAAGGAAACCTTTGACTTTCACTCAGCCAGTTTAATAAGATCCCTAGGTTATTAACTGCGCTTTACGAAATAAGACGTGCTGTCTGGTTCTACTTAAAATGGTCGAATAATCTTTTATACTTCAGGTAGTTATTATATTTTAATGTGGCAAAGATAGATTTTTATGAGACAAGAATTTATCTGAACCATTGCTGTAAAACTAATTTATGAAAGTTTATATAGGTCTACCAGAATCTGATGGCATATTTATATTTAAGAAATAAAAGATTTTCATGTGGCAACTTTATTTGACAACCTTTTTGACAACTATCAAATTGGTTGTCAAATTATTTGTCTTCTTCGCAGTTGATGAATAATTTTTAGGATTTTGTCTAAAAAATCTTCGAAAATGCCGAAAAAGCCGCTGCGATCACAAGCAAGAGGTGTTGTTTAAAATGTGTATATAAAAATATTCGATGATGAAGAAGGGTCAAACACATCACAATTTTCAATTTTGAAGATTTTATTGGTAAATTGGACTTACCCGATTTGATACTTTAAATTAAAAATATTATAAGTAGGTAACTATAATATTGTTTGTTGATTACAATATAATTTTATGAAAACTTATTACAGAAGTTTCCAATACGGCTATTCGTCAAGTCCAAGCTGTCCAAGTCAATTTTATAATGTGCGTATCTGTTAATACTTACGAAAATAAACATAGTTTTATTTTATTTTTATTTTATTTTATAAGAAATTATAAGCAATCTAGTTTGATCTGCATTATCATTACATCTATTTTTTCACATGGCATAATGATAATGAATATACAAATATTGACAACGGACCACTTTGGTCACGACACCTGGTGTTCAAAAAAAGAACTAGTTTTAGTGTGCACTTAAGTACACAAGTATATTACCGAATCTATTAAAAAATTTTTTTTTTTAAATTAATAAAAATTCTTTAAAATTTCGTACTAAAAATAAAAGTAGAGTTTATTGTGCGGTGAACGGTTGTGGTAGTAAATCTCATACGAATTTAGAAGTTAGTTTTCATGCTATACCTAAACCTGGTAGCAGTTTTGTTTATGTTGAAAATTATTTCGGAAAAAAAGAAAAAGTAGATCGATGTAAAGCCTGGCAGCGTGCTTTAAAATTGAAAAATATAAATCCGCATATGAGAGTGTGTTCATTACATTTTCAAAGGAATGATTTTATTGTACCAAGTAAGTTGACAATGTTTAACCTCAAATATAAATGTAAATATAAATCTAAAACTAATTGAAAAATTTGTTTTTCAGGTGTTATTACTAAAAAGATGACTTTAAAAAAAACATGTGTTCCATCGTGTAATCTACCAAGCTCTGCTAGAGAATCAAATAAAGCTAAAAAAAATATAGAGGCACGACATCAGCGTCTAGTAAATCGGAGTTTAAAGAAGGATACTGTGAAAAAACATAATGATATTAATGAGGATTCATTAATCCATTCATGATCCAACAAATTGAAAAAAATCATTTATAGAAAACATAAATAATTAAAATTGATGACACTAATTCAATGTAAACTTATGGTTAATTCTTTTGTTGCACACAATACGTAGCCATGTTTTTTAAGCCCCGCCCACTGGTCCGTTGTCAATAGGTATGTGTAAATATAATAATATGTATTACCTATATAAAAGTAATATACGTATATTATACATGTAAGTATGTACCTACATAATATTAAGTGGATATCTCATTATTAAGTACAGTATTGTCCACTTATGTAATGTGACTAATGATATCGAGGACAAAATAAAAAATAAGCAGTATCAAGATCGTTCAGTCCATTTTCCCTAGGGTTGCACACTCAAAATTTTGATTTCCCTAATTGCCATCAGATTCTGGTTTACCTATAAAAGTACTCACATTACCATTAAAGGGACTTTGACATCACTCTCCACCAGTCACTTATCTTTAAAATATAGTCGCAATTTGCAATCCCATGGGTCAAGTTAGAATCGACAATGTTATTTTTATTATGACATCTTTATAAATATAAGTTTTGTCCAAAATGTTATATTTTGACTAATGCATATAATTTATTTATATCAAGGAATCTGTGAATATTTTCGATTTATTAATTCCATCTATTAAGTTATATAAAAGTAAAAACATTTTTACTATTCACAAGGAGCTTAGTCTAAACTTCTTTACTGTGCAAAAACGTGAATATTTTTACAGTTGACTAGAACAGAAGTCGTAAATATTCACATGAATAATTCAAACAGCCTAACCAAGCGTACTGTGGTCGGTAATTCATTTAGCATTGAGGACAGTGTGAATCTAAATACGTTGAAGTTTCAAATGAAAACTCAATTTGTCTACGTAGAAAATGATTAAAGAAAAATATGTTGGGAATGCAATGTTTTAATACGAAATATTGATTCCTTGAAACAAACCCGTATGATGTGCTTGTCTTTTTGGGAATTGATCAAATTCCAGCGTTAGTTTAAATGATTTTCAATTAGGTAGTTATTACAACGTTATTATAAGCACCACTATAACGCACATAACATTATATCATATAAAAATGTTGTGTGGTTTTATGAAACCACGGTAAAAGTGAAACTGTTCGAACGGTTCCGAACACTGCTTTGTGTAGCGCATGTCGCGTGTCGGTCGGCTGCCGAGTAGGTATACCTACTCGGCAGCCGCGATCATAGAAATCTAAATAACAAGACACATAGAAGTGCTATAATGTCATAATTCGTATGAAAACCGCTGTCGCCAAAATCAACACATTCAAACCGAAAGCTAAACAGTACACACAAGTAAACTATGCCTTTTATTGGACAGCTTGATTTTAGTGAAAACTAACTTATCTATTAAATTAAGCTTTTGAATATGTATCCTAACGCACGAATTTACGGTTTATTTTAGAATAACATCCCTAAATATATGAGACTTTTTGCTCAAATACGAACAAACGTGATAATAAGAATGGTCGACTGTGTCATTCATTGTTATTTCGATTACTATGGTGACACTCGTAATACTTGTAAATATTCTATAATTTTAAGGAAAAACGGCATTATTTCTAAAAAAAAATATTTTCCGATGAAATATTATTCCTTTATAAGTATAATTACAACTTGTGGAAGAATTTCCGCAATGGGAATTGCTGAAACACACCATGTATACACTCATACGTCTCCAGAGCAACTGAACAGTGACGAATGCACTGGTGATGTGCAAATCACCTGAGTGGCGACAAGGTCACGCACGCTTACGACTTCTAGTGTCTTGTTATTTAGATTTCTATGGCCGCGATACACGCGACATGCGCTACACAGACCAAAAAGTTTGAGACGATGTAATAAAAGTTTCACTTTAAAAAGCATAACAATAATTCATTATGATTATTAGTAGATCGCATAGAAAAGGAAGCACAACATAAAATAGAAGCAAACGTTTTTACAACCCTCATGAAAGTGCAAGTCACTCGATCAAGCACACAGTTTCATAAAGACTCAGACGAAACCAGAGCGAAGCCAGTATACGAATATATTTGAAGTTAATTTAGTACCATGATGTACTGAATATTAACAGAGTAGCCGTTGAATAATGCACGAACAATTCCCGACAAGAGTGAATAATTCTGAGGGAGATAGACATCCGCACTCGGGATATTTTTACGAAATCCGCTTTGGATTTTTTTCCCTCATTAGCTCCTTTGAATAATAAATTATACGCGACACTCTTAACGCGTTCTATTAACTTTATTTGGAGAATTTCATTCACCTTCCGCCTATTAACAGAAGAGATGTTTCTTGTTAAAAGTACTTGAATTTATTGTGTAGCATTGTTTCTTCCATTTTATCAAGTATTCTTTGAAATGTTAAAGCCGAGATAAGTGACTTCAGTAAATTACGCTTTGATATTGATCACGGTAAATTACTATTCCTTGGTATAATGGATACATCCGTGAAAATACAGGCGTCAGGCAAATAAGATAGTCAATGTACCAAAATAATTACGTCCAAAAAGCGAATAAAAATGTAAATCACTTCACTCTCACGAGAATGAAAATTACGTCTTGTAAAAAAAGAATAAATTAATAAACGCTTAGTTTACAAAAAATAAAGTTTATTTCTTCCAGGGACCACAGACTAAATAAAGTAGATTTAATACTCTTTTTATGAAGCTTAGAACTCGGGTGGCGTTCACGGAAATTGAACAGATCTTAACATAACTCTGTTTGGTAAAATCATGGACGTATAAAAAAAGACGGACGGTATATCGCCTAAACATGGAGTGAAGCCTAGTAATGGCGGCGACACATCCATGCGTGTGTGCCAGGTTGATTGCCAGATGCAATAAAATTACCCGACACTTTAGTATTTTTATTTTTCAATTTGATATACTTTTTATGTGTACTCTAACTATTAGAACCTATGCATAAATACAATTTCTATTTAGCTTTGACAAATCAACCACTGGACCTGAAACCAAAGGAAAATGTATGAAAACTTGTTCAACCAATATTGGGAGGAGGAGAGGTAATGTCTCCTTAATTATTATTAAAATAAATAAAATAAAATAAATAAAATGTCAGTTTATAACCAAACAAATAGGAAACATGCTTCATAAGATTTCAGTATACATATACTTGAAATATTCAAATTAACTGTCTTATAACAGATGTCGTAGACAGTATTAATTGGCTGTGATATTTTTTTTTAAAATATGGTTGTTATATAAGGGTTAGCATAGTATACATGTTTTTGTGAGAAGAAAATGCAAAAACAAATTTGCATTTTGTATCAAATTATTTTATCGTAATTTTAAAATTAATTGACTTTACACCAACTCCCCAACTTTTGGGAGAATGAAATTTTGAAATAATGGCAACACTATGGCAACAGCTGTCCTGATGACAATGGCGGCTATATTTTTTTCTATAAATTTTGTCGTTAAAACATAAAAGAAATAACTTGCTTCCCTGTGGAATGTCATCCTCTGTGTTTTGTTATTTAAAATTGTACTGTTGCGACACCATTTAACCACGCAAGACGGCATTTTAAATATTTTTTGTGAAACAGTGACGTTGTTAATCAGTCGGTAGTTCACGACGTAATGGCGGCCGACTAGCTTACTATGGTGAGAGTGTGTGCGTGTTCATTGTCTTTATACGATTGCTAGCTTACTACGGTGGCTTCACGTTGTTTGTTCGTAAAACGGCGTCCGTCTTTTTTTATACGTCCATGGGTAAAATGTTTTTTGTTACACTTCATTTAATCTGTTTACGTAGGTATTGGTAATCTTGAAAGAGATTATAAAGAATAACAAAATTACTAAAAAGCGCTTATGAAATTGAATTATTAATTTTGTAATTAATTTGTCTGATGAGCACATAAAGGATCCTGTGCTAATCAGATTAGTCTTTACCTTTAGATGTAGTCTGATGGCATCAAAGACTATATTATCGTTATACGTACGCAACTGTCTAAAGCTATTGTAATAGCTTTAGACAGTTGCGTACGTATACATTTGTGTACATTTACACAGTTAATTCACATGTTATCAATTACACAAAAAACAAAAGTATGAAACATGAGGTACGTTTAACTGTATAATTAATGGCATACGCTTTACTCAATAAACGACGTCATTAAATCTACTCAGATAGACGGCTAATTATAATTAAATGACATTGAAGCATCCTCATAAAAGAATGGAGATAAATAAAAGCGGGCTTCAACCATAGTATAAAGAGAACAAGTAGGCCGTCTAGGAGCGCACGATACCAAAACTCGCGAGGCGCAGGGTTTTCACTTGTCACGTTGATATTTTAAATAATTGTATAAACAAACACCGACCGCTCACAGTAATGGCGCGCCGTTATCGAGAACGGTCCATGAGAACGAACCGAGCGGCGTTGTGTGCGTGCGTCAAGCTTGCGTACGTACATGAACGGGGGGCGTGGCGAAGCGCTCCGCGTACATACAAACGGCGCGATGTACCTTTGTTCGAAGATAACTTACTTGTTCTCTTTATACTATGCTTCAACGGCCTATTCAAATGGAAAAGCCTGATAATGCGGCGCATAGCTTAGTCTCTCTGCTGACTGCTCACTGACCCTCTATAGTTTATATCGTTAATTGAGAGTTGCATAACGCTGTTGTTTATTTCACATGAAATAAACGGCCAGCTAAATTGAACAGCTCGTTTCGAGATCTTTAACTACAATTCAGAAATGATGTGGTTTTACAGTATAAACCGTTTGATAAACTCACATAGTACTGAGCAGTTTTTCTGTAATTGAAAAAGGTAGTTTGAGGATTTTTATATTTCCCGTCTTTTTAGTTTTCTGTTTTAAATTTATTCACACCTCTGTGACGAATTATATCATGGATATATTCGCAAAAATGTGTATCTAATGAATTGAATGATCAGATTTCAGTTAAGGCATTCTTATTACGTACATCATCAAAATAATATTAAAGTATAGTTGTAACTGGAGCCGCATTACCACCTCTTCTTCTTCGAAAAGGTATGCTACATTTTGTATTGTTTAGTATTATCATATTATATCCTTCAAACTGATAAACGATGATAACAATAAAACTCTTGGCAGCAACTCCAGTTTCAAATGCCTTCGCTCATTAGTATGTCTATTATGTTATGTGGCAGACAGCCAACAGCTAATTGCTGTAATGTATGAAATCGTCCGAAATATTAGCATTCCCTTGAATGCTGTTATGCATACTGGGAAACATTGCCAACGAACTGATTAACATTTTTTCGTACATTTATCAAGTCGTGTCGAGTCAGAATGAAATATAAAGCTATTTTTTGTTTTAAAATGCAAATGCAGATCCATAAATAAAAAAAAATTATATTCATCTTAAAACCTTTATTCGCCGATTTACAAACACTCTGGCATACTGAGATTAAAAATGAACCCTGTAATAAACATCCAAGGTACTGTCATAGAGCGTGTACGTGAAGCTCGTAATCTAGGAGTCATATTCGACGAACAACTTAGATTCGAAAAATACATTAATTCAATAATAGCAAACTGCTTTTACCGTCTGAAAGTTTTGTACAACATAAGGTCACATTTGAACACAGATCTGCGTATAAAGCTTTGCGAATCACTCATACTAGCAAAATTTAACTATGCCGATGTGATGTATGGCCCTAGATTGTTGGTACGCACAAAAAATTCAATACAGCGAATACAAAATGCCTGCGCTCGTTTTTGTTGGGACATACCAGCTCGGACCCATATAACACCTGTCCTTAAGTCCCACAAAATCTTAAACATGGAGAGTAGGCGGCGACTCCACCTAGCTTCTCTACTTTTTAACGTGATCCTGACTAAAGCTCCCGCCAACCTCTACAACAAACTCAAGTGGATGGATGACGGCAATCGGTTATATGAAACACGGGCGTCTATGTATAAACTCTCACTTCCCAGAAATTACACAGCGGCCTTCAGGGGAAGCTTCACATACAGCGCTACTAGGTGCTGGAATAATTTGCCTCCACCTACAAGAAATTGAAACACTGCACAGTTTTAAATATCAGTATAGAAAAGTTGTACTTGCTGAATTTCTCAACCAGCCCTAATAGCGCTAAATGTATACGCTCATATCATTATGTATATTTATATGTGTATGTACATTTCATTTTTTTATATATAGACATATAATATATTGTTTCTTTTTTCTTTTAATTATAACTATCTTACTTATCTTTTATTCAGCTATCTCAAAATTATAATAAACGTTTATGCTATTTACTTTACCACCCAAAAAACCGTTCTGGTGCTCCAAGCGTAGCAAGTCGAGGGGACTACTGAAAACCGGCGCCTCTCCACTAATACGGAGAGGCAAATGCTGAGTAGTCCACCTTATCACAAATACTGACCAAATACTAGAATATATCCGATATAATATTTATTTTTCATTTTTATTGTTCTTAAAATGTATTAGTTGTAAGCTAAAATGTTGTATTTGTGATTAAATGTATAAAAAAAAAAGAATAGAACATTTTTAGGGTTCCGTACCTCAAAAGGAAAAAACGGAACCCTTATAGGATCACTTTGTTGTCCGTCCGTCCGTCTGTCAAGACCCTTTTTCTCAGGAACGCGTGGAGGTATGAAGCTGAAATTTATATCAATTACTCAAGTCTACTGTCCCTTGAAGCTGTGAAAAAATCAAACTTCTAAGCCAACGCAATCAAAAGATACAGCCGTTTATGCCGCAAATTTTCGACACTTGCAAGGGAATCAAAACCTACAGGATGCTTCCCGTGAACTCAGAATCTTGAAATTTGGTACGAAGCAACGTCTTATAGCATAGATAAAGGAAAAATTACGAAAACCATAAAATTTTAGTTACATCACATAATATATTTTTTTTTAATAATTTTAAACTTACTACCCATTTCCTCATAAACGCGTAAAGGTATTAAATTGAAATTCATACCAAATACTCAGGTCTATAATACCTATAAGCTGTAACAAAATCAAACTTCTATGTCAACGCAATCAAAAGAAACAGCAATTTAAGCTGCATATTTTGAAACTCGCAAGTACTCGCAAGGGAATCAAAACCTAAAGGGTACTTCCAGTCGACCTAGAATCTTGAAATTTGGCATGAAGCAACGTTTTATAGCACACATAAAGGAAAAATTCCGAAAACCTTAAATTTTTAGTTACATTACAAAATATATATTGCAGGTTTGTACGGAACCCTCGGTGCGCGAGTCCGACTCGCACTTGGCCGGTTTTTTTTCCTTTTTTACATGTCGAAAGTCAAACCCTTTAAAATAAGTGTCAAATAAATTAATAAAAATAAAAAATAACTAAACTTCACATTTTCCGACAGACTTTAATCCAACGTCTAAAAATAAAAAGACATGATAAAATATGAAATTATCGCTCAAATACGTTTAACTTTGTCAAAATTTCATTATAAAAATGTAATTAGGGTGGCGCCTGAAGGTAATAAGATTAATGCGTTTTTAAATGGACATGACACAATAAAAATTCGTACCTTCTGTAGGACAGAGCAAATTCAATTTCAGAAATGTTTTCATATTATTGTTTATTATTGGCAAATCGCGAAGCAATCAGTAGGACTGCATCTGTTTACCAGCCGCCAATAAAAACCGATGAAACCTTGAAATAACATTAACTTACCTGAACAATATTTGCCTAAGAAAATATTTTTACCTATACCTAGGTACTTCATTATTGTGCCGTTTATATACTCAATTATAGGCGTATATATATTTTTATAGAAAATATATAGGCTATATAATTTCTATAAAAAAGAAAATTTAAAAATTCTTGTGACTCTCAAGAATTTTTAAATTTTCTTTTTAATTCCAACTGAATGAACTTACTATTTAAATACATAAAATATACATATATGAACTGTGTGTTTATTTTCGCGTTTTAAATATAATACTGTTGCCTGTCAGTAGGTACCTAATTATTGAGCAAGAAATAATTTTCATCAAACTCTAATATAAAATTATTATCTAATCTCTCCAATATAGTAATTAAGATATAATTCATATTTACATACTAAATAATTGCTCGTGGAATCTTAACGTAATTATAAAATTTAAGGGAAAGATAAGAAATTGGAATTTATCCAGAACTCATTACAATAAATCTGCATAAAAGTTTTCCTTGAATATATATGTGTAAAGCGCGTCACACACGGTGAAGATACTATAATATTTTATCTTAAGATACTGTTATATTTTATATTACAGTATCTTAACGCATCCGGTATCAGCGTTCGGACCATCATTTTTCTTTTTGTCATTGCGTACTTAGACTCCTGTAGAACCGCCATCCTGTTACAAATGACCCACAAAATTTCGCGTCATTTGTAACAGGATGGCGGTTCTACAGGAGTCTTAGTACGCAATGACAAAAAGAAAAATGATGGTCCGAACGCTGATACCGGATGCGTTAAGATACTGTAATATAAAATATAACAGTATCTTAAGATAAAATATTATAGTATCTTCACCGTGTGTGACGCGCTTTAATCTTGATAACGAATTATTAATATGGTTCTTTTATATTACCAAGCCAAGTAAAAAAGCAATTATGTAAGGTTGTAAACAGCCAATCTTTACGGATGCAAGCCAATTTGTGGGCATGCGTATAGTTCCGTATGTTAAGAATAAACTCCTAAAATCTTGTTTTGTGCATTGTGCATTGAGAATAAAACACGTAAATATTTTAACATACCATTACATACATAAAATAAAATAAATATCTATTATTAATATAATTCCCTGAGCAGATTAAAGAGTATTGAGAGAATGACCAAATATTAGATGTAGGGATCGCAGAAACAATCGAAATAGAACGTTGAAAAATGTATTTCGTGCGAAAGCACAGAACCGAAATAAAAATTCCTTTTGTGCTGTTGAACAATTTTTTCTAACCCTTTCGTTACGCTATACAAATTATTTCTATTGGAAACACTGTTTTAACCACTGGAAAATTGCCGATAAAATTCTGCGCGCCATTTTTTATTGTGCATGAAAATTGAAGATTTGTTTGGAACTGAATTTTGTAAATAACTATTCAGTTATTCATAGGGAAGTAAACTTTGTTGAACCGAAACGTTTACAAATAATGTTATATATACAAAATGTATTTTCTGAGTTGAATATTTACTTTAAATGGCGTAACTCGTGCTCAGCCGTACATTGATATTAAAATATTGCAATATAACCATTATTTTATAACTTAACTACTCACATTAAATTGTATTAGTTAATTAACATTAACAGTTATCAAAAGCTGAATTAAACTAGTTATAGCCACGTTGTTTGGCGCCGCGGTTTGGCCTGTTTAACGCGCAATTTAGGAGTGTTAATAGCACTTCATCCACGTTGAACAAATACCCGTTGATAGGCTGTAAGCATCATTTACGGAAAACACTCGCTTTTATCCCAACAAATTCAATCGATGACGTCACTACGAGTGCCATCCATGCCGATGTGTTTTTTATCGAACGTAAAGGGGTCCATTTGGAAGCAATGTTTTGGAAGACATAACTTGAAGTAATGAAATTTTTTATGCATTTGCCTTGATATTTATTTTATGTGGATGTAACAAAAATATATTTTTTTCTATTGGAGAGGATTGGAATACTAAACAATTTTTAATGAATACAACTTTTCGTAGAAACAGAGTCGACTTACTTTTAATTTGCGCACTGATATTATATTTTTAAGAATAAGTATGAATACATTTTTTTGAAGTGAAACTTCTTTATCGGGGTTGGAAAAAAATTTAGTGTAACATTTTTTCGTTACGCGTGACATTTTTCCGTTACGCGCCATCTTTTTCTTATCCCTTCCACGCGTGATTCGACGTATTTCTGTAAAGTTGCATATAGTAAATTATTTTTTGAAAAATAAGGTCATAAAGAAGTTTCACTTCTTACGTGTGTACACTAGTACACGCACACATTTTTTTTCTTACATACGAAATGAAGATAAAGAGTTTCTTATAAAATACAGGCACTCTCGCAACATCTTCACATATCAAATTCTGAAAACACCCATCCAATGCCTCAAAGCCTATGATGCCATATTTCTATGTAAATTGTCTTTAAATGTCTTCAGAAAATCCCTTTTTACAAAGGTTCTAAACCACAGCACTCACAAATGCATGCCGCGTGGTATAGAAATGTAATAAATGCTTTGAATTCATCTTATTTCAGCCTTTTGATATTTTATTTTCGCTCTAACGACTCTTTTATTGTCCATCCAGTGTACGTGCTTCGCCGACGCTTTAAGACGAATAGTGAGATTTTAAATCGAATAGGAATAATCCTACTTTGTGGATCTGGACGCTAGGCTTACAAAGAAAAAGAAATAAGAACTGAGAATATTACATTCAGTTTTATTCGAAGCTGCTTTACACGATACACTCGTACAGGGATTAGTTTTAAGCCTTAAGAAATGTTATTTTGTAGAGAAATATACAACGATCTATATTCTACTTTCACATTTAAAATAATGTGATTTCCATTATTATCATTAGAGAAAATGTTGAGAAGATACGTATCCATAATAATTACGCAAACAGCCGATGTCTTATAGAAACGTGTTTGTGCGTAAATTAAGTCAATAAATTCGTATGAATAGCTCGAAAGTGGGACAGAATCACCGTGTTTATGTTATTGAATAAAGCGAGATTTGCTATTGAAATTTAAGAACATTTTATTCATATTATTGAAAAGAATATTTAATAATACCTATATGCTTGACTTCGTTTAGAGCTGGTAAATGTTCCAATAAATAAGGTTATATTTTCTCATGTGGTTTTCGTTCTGAGGTGTTTAAACTATTGTGCATTTGGCCTTTATATTGCGTCATGAATTATAGCTGTTCATTATACTATTACACTCTAATTCTAAATTTCGACAACAATTATTGTATAGTTTTTTTGGCGCAACATCTACATATGTAGTGTTATATTATAATACTTTTTTAATTAATGAACATAAGTTATAGCCCATATATTATACATTTTCTTACGTTTTCCCGCCTTCTCTTTCACCATGGTCTCAGCTTA
Organism: Colias behrii; assembly: GCA_029959065.1. Lineage (NCBI taxonomy): Eukaryota > Metazoa > Arthropoda > Insecta > Lepidoptera > Pieridae > Colias > Colias behrii. Next base: position 3,894,585 of record JARWMC010000005.1, on the reverse strand, counting down.
TAAAGTGAACGTGACCGTGCTTATGTTCTTCCGAATTTTGAAACCCTTCCATTGAGGACGTGTAATAGAGACGTATATAATATTATATCATTAATACGTGATATTTATATACTCTGACAACATAGAGTACCTATACAAATAAAGAAAACTTAATAAACTGAATTCACATTTTTCTATAGGTAATTTATATAAGTATAGAAGGATTCATCAATTTGCTTAACTATTTCAACAAGACATTTTAATATTGTGTCTCGTGTAAAAATGTTATGATTTCGAATATGTGTATATTTAGTATCAAATTCTCCAACAAATTTTCTGTACGCATGAAAATCATTTAGTTTATTATTAGATGAACATTTTTAAAGGCGTGTAACAATTTTGTTATAGAGCGAGCAGCCACGCGAAGCACTTGCTTGAAGCAGCTCTATCTTTGTGGACGTCACACATCACAATAAACACGTTTTAAACACAATTTCTAACCGCAACAATTTATACACAAGCATCCATAATGCCCATTAATCCCCAATAAGCGTGCCATGTCAAACGTCAGAAGCGCGTACAGAATGGAACTAGCTAGATCGTGTACGCCTGACACCAGTCAATGTGCACTTCCGAACATAATTGGATATGAATTTATAGCTGGAACAACTTTATTTAAAGCTTAAAATGTTTAAATATATTTTTGTAGTTTTTGTTCATTCACTTTTGAGCAAAGTTTATCGTACCATGATATATGATGGTGCGACGAACTTTACCGGATTTAATTACCTACCCAATTTTTAACACGCAATTTAAGGGAGACCAGTTATTTTTATATCGATATTTTGCAAGACAAGAAGTTTGATAATTCATTTAATAGATAAACATTGCATTCGATTTATCACTATCAAAATTCATATTTAAATTATTTTCTGAAATAAACAGAGAATACAGTTTGTTGTCTCTCTCTATCTTATTTTGTACCAAATAATTTATTCATCTAAGCCCAAATCGAAAAAGAAGCTTACAACTTTTTCCTGTAGACTAAACAAAATATTTTCAGCTATTTTTCGCTTCCACTACATTGGCAGCATATCGCAGTTTATCGCAGCCAGTAATAGACTACAGAATACTGAGTTAACCGACCGCTTGCAAATTCCGAAAGCAGATTTAAGGATTAAACTTACCGAAAGCGTCCCGCTGTCCGCGATCAAATTATTCGCTTCGAATCTCGTGCAATATTCACAATTTCCAGACTTTTCGATGGAACCTCTCTTTTTGTACAATTATTCAATACTTTAGCAACAAATTGGCTAATACAATTTAAAGTTTACTAACATTGTATCAATATTAAATGTGCCTAACTGCCTAGACAAACTTTCACCGAAGATGGTTGTCGAAATAAAGTTTTAATCTAATAAAACAAAAGAAAATGTTTCGTTTATTATAAACTAGCGACCTGCCCCGGCTTCGCACGGGTGCAATGGCGGCCGGCTGGTACCACCGCAAACGCTACGTCCCGCAATTTTTAAATCTGTAATATCTTCGAAAATATTCACTTAAATCATACGGTGTAAAGGGCCATATAGATCTATATTAAATGAACAATGTATTCAAGGTATTTAATTGGTTAAGGATTAATGCTGTATTGGTTAAAATCGCTTCGAAAATTAACCATTATTTGTCGTAAAAAGTAAATGACAAAAAAAAGTTATTGTGGGTTATCCATAAGAGATAGACATATACCATCGCGGACTTTTCTGTAGACCTTTTCAATGTGTACAATACTTAGTACATTATTTTGATAAAACTCGTAGGGTTCAGCCTGCGTTTGCAATGTAAGCGGAAAAAATGTAATTATTTACGACATCACATTAGAAACCTCAAAACTAACAGTACTTCTCCACTATTTAATGGATGTTATTATACATATAAACCTTCCTCTTGAATCACTCTATCTATTAAAAAAAACCGCATCAAAATCCGTTGCGTAGTTTCAAAGATTTAAGCGTACAAAGGGACATAGGGACAGAGAAAGCGACTTTGTTTTATACTATGTAGTGATAACTCATAATAATAAATACAATTATTCATTCAATAACTTGACTAGCTTTCAAAACGTCCTTTGCTCCTGTAGATACAAAAAATATAATGTAACTAATACTTAATCTGTGTATAATACATTGTAATCGTTTTGATATTGTTGACGCAAACTGACTAATTAAGCTCTATGCATTCATGAACTGCATACTGTGCAATTTAACATTTTAATTACATTCATTTAACTTTTCAATATGCATTAAATATGGAGGATACGATTATTAAAAGTACACATAACTCAAATTGGATATCACTACAAAGTATAAAGTATAGTACGTTTGTATGTATGAATCTTTAAAACCACACCATGGATTTTGATGCAGTTTTTTTAATAGATAGAGTAATTAATTATTAGATTTTAGACAAAGCTGGCGAAGCCGCGGATGGAAAACTAGTTGCAATACATATCATTTTATTTATTCAATCAATCTATTTTTCTTAGAAAACAGATTAAATAAGTTGTAAATATCTAAATACATATCCATAAACTAAAAGCACTGTCTTATTGTATTAATATTTTGACTATATATCTTTCTTCGTGGCTTCTGATTGGAATCTCGGTTGAGATGCATTGTTTTATTATAATTTTTACTCTCCTTTGAAATAATTCAGAGTAACGATTCTATACTGTTCAAATATATGATTATGAGCGTATTTGTAATGCAGTATTATTTATTATAATTTTCATAAAACTTCATTATTGTAATTAACACAATACGATCAAAATCTCAAATTCATTTCATGTCTCCATCACACGTTAAATATTTACTAATACCTAGTATTATATATCTGTGCTAATACTACCTCAGCGTAGAACTTTACAATCCTTGAATTAAGAAAAACAAATGATCAACTCACAACAATTAAACGAACCTCTTTATCCTTGTTCTTATTAAGAAACTAAAGTTTTGTTTGGCTCATTTGGACTGAGGTTTTACTCGACAAAGTACGCCGCTAGAACAACTGAGCGTAATCGCTAAGTCGACAAAGTTTGCTTTTGAAATTGATCCGCTTATCCGAGTGCACGTTGAGTTAACTTAGAACAACTTCTATATAATATTATAAAAATTAATGAATATCGCGTTGTATTATGATACAAGAGATGCTTTTGGCTAAGCTTTGCTTATGTTTAATGGTTGAATAGTTTATAAGGTACCTTCAAATTAAAGTTGGCTTCGCGATTGTAGCCCTTATATAGATGAAAAATAACAAAATTTATAAACAGTTCATAGAAACTATTCGTATATAATGAGACTGGATGAAAGAGGTTAGAAAAGTAAAAATACAATTGTAGAAGTCAAGCCTCTAACTCTATCTAAAGTCTCTGAAAGTTTTAAGCTTAATGGAAAAGTACACAGGATAATCTGTGTTATACAATTCTACTTGCAGCTTGACGTCTTTTTAAGTGTAATTTATATACCACTATCCTGTAGACTAGAAGATATTATAAAGAAGAAAGAATGCATGCACGTTTGTCCGTTTTTTTAAACTTGGATTACCGTTAAAAACTCTACTTACTTATCCTTTATGTATTTTCTATCACGAGTTTACATAACCAGCCAAGCTGTTTAAAACGTTGTTTATTTACATTTATTTATTTGGAAATAGTTCCAAATGAATAAATGTAAATAAAACAGCGCTAAAATCCTCATATTCACATCCCGTGACACCTCAATTCGAAACTTATTTAATTTGTGAACAACGGCTAACTACGCGCCAGTGCTTGTTAAAAGTTGGGAAAAATTCACTGAGTTTTATGCATCAGATTTGCGTTTTGCCTTCACATGTAGGTAAATTTTAGTGTTAATTATTAGGTTCAATTTTAAAGTAGAGGCTACTAAATTACACCAACCGAACTAAATATTAATATAGTAAATTAGTTAGTTTAAAAAGTCAAAGAACAAAATGTTTATGGTATTTCTCATGCGTTTAACAAATATTTTGATGTTTGAAATGTATTTTATTCGGGAATAGCACTTAAATTTGAAATACATCTTTGTTTAATGCTCTCAGATATTTCATATTGTGTCCTAAAATAGCTCTGAAGCGAAGATCTTCTTGCCACGTTCTAGAACAATCTTAAATGAATAAGTAGTCAGTGGCTATAAATACGTTCCTTTATCAAAGAGCAGTCCGAAACTTGAGTTCCCAATCTGATTAAGCAGACCCTGACCGGATCAGATGTGTTTTATTAAACACGTTCAGTAGTAAATAACAATTTGGTAGCAAACTCTGGGTCTAATGCTGAATTAAGGAATGGTAATGAAACCTTTATAATTTCACTTTAATTTGCTCAGTATTTTTTATTTAACTTAGCCTTACTCAGAATTAACTTCAAAAGAATTATTTTTGAATTTTTTTTTATTAATTGTAATTATTAGTTAAAAACTTTTAATCTGAAATAACAATGCTAATAATATTTTTTATAACTTCAACGCAAATAAAAAAAACACACATAAATAACCACATAATATAATATGTATTAATATGTACTTTCTATGGTAAAAATAACATTCAAGTCCCTATAGAGGGATCACAAAACGATGGTGACGACATTGAATAATGGATGGTACCATACTATTAGCGTAAGTGTTCTTATCATGTTCTTATGTTGTAAAGATATCTTATTTAGACTCGAGCTTGACAGGCAATTTGCATGCTCCTTATACTTTCATTTGCCGTATCCAGAACTTTTATTTGTAATGTAATATTTCGAGTATTATTTCTGAAAAATCTTTGTCTTTGTCTTTGTCTTTACTCTACCGTTTGAGTACAGCGTCAGTATCTCAGGTATATAGACCTCAATTGAATCCCTGTGCAATAAAAAGCTTTCTATCTGAGAGAGCACAAAAGGCTTACCACTTTCGTCTAAAAAGAATATCTATATGCGAAATACGAATGCATCTGCCTCATGCTTCGTAAAAGTACTGTACGATAAGGAATAAAGAGGTATGGTAAATAAGAAGAAAGTATATAAACGATGTTTGCATGTTAAACCAATATACTAATATGTAAGTTCAGGAACTTCATATAGCATTTGACATCAAGTTTGTGCATATTTGAATCGTTAAAATGATATTCCAAATTTCCGTGAAACTTCTACCCGAATCGGGTAAACATTAACATCCAATAAACTTAGTAATAACAGAATTTCAGACAGGTAATGTAAGATCAGTTAGTCGTTGCGCAAACCTGGTCTCGAATGGCAATCGTTGGACAAAGTTGAGCAAAATACTGATGACCAAACTTTGTAACTAGTTTCCGATGACTGAAACTATCTAATGAAACACTGACCCTCGTGGAGTTGTTACAACTACTCCCAGTTCATTTCTTAACGTGTGAATAACTTCTTTATTAAAATCTAGACGATTATTCATGTTAAAAGGTAGGAAATAAAAGTGGACCCAAATTTTCTATGTAATTTCTACTAATGCTAATGACGAGCTACCTGCCTCCTTCGTGAATATTTTTAAGCACAAATGTCGATTATTACCTACTATTGAATCAATTAAGTACATTGATGAAGTTAAAACGAACGCACACTAATAACCAAAATCCAAATAATAGTATGCTTCGCATTAAAGCTAATATGACCATGTTTGAACCAAAATACACAATATTGTCTACCCTAATTTGCTCAACTATATGACTAGACTACATTTATAAGATTTCATATTGAATTTAGCTATAGAATCAAACATATATGTGTTTACTTACATTGTTTAAACAGCGTTATACGTAAATAGGTCACACATAACTAGCGAACGCTGATGGAATATCATTATTGGTTTACAAACGCTCTTCATATATTCGGTTTGTTTACACAGAACAGTAAAATATGATTATAGACTATTTATAATGCAAGGGGTAGTTCATAAATTTATTAAAAACATATAGAATGGTTAGGAAAAATGGAGAAGCGCGAAGGAGAATAGTAATTACTCGTAGTCGAGGCTGTATCGTAATTTTTAAGTTAATTTCTTAAGAAGATGATTAAGATAAAATATATGTTTTCAAGTGTATTATTTCACTGTAAGCAAGACTTCACTTAATATAAAATTATGTTTTAAATTTAATTTCACTTAATGGATCGATACAGAGCACTTACTATAGTACTTAAAGTCAATGATTAACCTTTTAGAGACACCTATACAAGTAATCAGAAGACTATTTCTACCATAATTAAATTATCACACTCGTATAAAAGCCCTTCAATAATAATAAAAAAATATACAAGGTGATATATAATTATTTATATTTATTACATTAAATGCATATTGTTTCAAGGCAATCTCGTGTTGAGCCGGCAGTGTTGACTTTTTAATATTTCTAATGGCTGTAATGCGCTCGCCATTTGTCTGAAAGTGCAAAGGTCAGCAAGCTGGCTTTACTAGTTTTTGCTCGTGAGTCCACTTGAATTTATTAGCATTCATTAACTTCTTTCTCTCCGTATCGAGTTGTGTTGTTCTGCATTTATTACATTAAAATTTTCTCAACTTTAACAGAAGCTTTTTAAGTATTACGTCTGTATTTATGAAAAGAAAACATGTTGCTTATGAGTAGATAGTATTTATTTATTTATTTATTTATTTATAATACTTCATTGTACAAACATGAATGGACAAAGCAGAAAAAAAGAACAAAATTACAAAGGCATCATTTGTACAAAAGGCGGCCTTATTGCTGAACAGCAATCTCTACCAGGCAACCTGGTAGGAAAGGAAATGTAAGAAGGTCGTGGGATAGCGCAAAATAAATGACTATAATTACAATTACATATAACAATACATTGCAAATAATGTAAAATAGACACATATACACACATATTAATATAAACTAAATATTACATATTATATACTTCAAAAATATGTAGGTACATACTAAAATACATACATAAAATATTACTAAAATACATATTGTACATACACATACATAATATTAAATACATACTAAACATACACATACATATTACAAAATACATACTATATATACACAAGCCATAGTACACAGATGATAAGACATTCAAAAACAGTGGTTACAGTTACAGATGTCAGCAAGCAGAAACAGAAAGGTAGGGAAAAAGCTACAGTACCTAGATAGTAAAATATAGAGAACAAAATTAAATAAGTTTTCTAATAAATAACTAAACCAGGTTTAAGCCTTAATTTTATACGAATAAAATTCAGTGAAAATAAAATACACGAAGGTACATTACGTATTACATAAATGGCATTATTAAATTAGTTACGAGTTGAAAATACGAGAAATATCAAGTTCGCATGTCTCAAGGTAATGCTGAAAGCTTGACAGAGTAAATACAATGCTATATAAGTGAGTTAGTCGAAATAAAAATGGTCATTACGGGCAATCATCATAAATCTATACGGAACCTTGGCCTTGATTCTATTGTGCTTTTATCACTGAAGGGTTTGGCATTTATTAAGTTAAAGGTTAAGGTTTGTTTTAATGGATGTTGTGCTTATAGTAATGCAATGGTAAAGTTAGTTTCATGAAATGGAAGCTATGGTGAAAGCGTAAAAATAAAAGAGTTAATATGTTTGTCCTCAATGGACTCCTAAACCACTTAACCGATTATAATAAAATTCGCACACCATGTGCAGTTCGATCCAACTTGAGAGATAGGATAGGTTTTATCGCGGAAATCCCACGGGAAAGGGAACTATGCGGGGTTTTCTCTGAAAACGCGGGCGAAGCTGCGGGCGAAAAGCTAGTTGTTTAATATAATATAGCTAAAGTACCTGATTTGCATATATAAAAAACGTATTATATGTTTCATCCAATAGTTCAAAATAAAAAATTTAGCGTAAAATAAAACTATTTTTATGAGTGTACACAATATTTATTGTCATATCAAACGTATAACAACACGTAGTAGGTACATGAAATAAATCACGTAATAATGCAAAACAAAAAAATGAGAGGTGATAATTTTGAATCAATACCAACATGACGACTAACTAATCATAGTATTTAACTTTTTATTTAATAAGCTTGTTATTTAATCTGTCTTACGCTTTGGATAGTTTATGTAATTGACACACATAGAAAGAAGCAAACATTCCAGGAGTCTAGGTTAAGTAAACAGCGTTAGGAAGAAAGTAAAAAATACGAAGCTTTAGCTTCGTAATTTTTTTACTGTAAAATAAAAACTAAAAACACATTTGCTCCTTTCAAAGACGTATTTATTTTTTTACGACAAAAATTGAACGCAAATCTAAGAAACGAAGCACGTTTGTTTTACATTAGTCGAATAGAATCTTTGTCTCTTTGCTAATAAAATGTTCGAATCGATCTTGTTGAATAAAATAAGACTTTTATAATTTAAATTAGAGCTTTTTGTTCAGCTTATGAAATGTTTTTTTCAATAATGAACTTTAATAGTTGTCTACGACGCTAAAGAGCTCAGGCGCGGGGCAGCGGGGCGGCGTGCGTCTAGTGGCGGCGCAAGCGACGGCGGCGGGGAGGCGCGGGAGCGGGGTACCGCGGCTCGCGGCTCGACGGCCCGCGGCCGGCACTCATCAAAATCGCGAGCGTCGGCGACAGTCGTTTTCTTTGTTTATTTTAAATTATTAATACCTATGTACTTAAAGTTCGCATACATCTTTTTCTGTATTATCATAACGAAGTAATACATCATCAACCTCGAGCAAGTTGTTTTCTTTGTCCAATCCGAGACAAAATTGGCGACCGTGACAGGACGGCTGCAATCTTCAAGAACATTCGATCGCCGTGGCCGGGCGCAGCGGAATTTTCCATTGGAGGGCGTGGCCGTGTGCAGCGTTCTACGTGGACTCATAATCAGGGGAGTGCCTTTCCTTTTTTCATAATTATTTCCCTCTTCATTTTGTGTATAAGGTGTGTTTAATTTCAAGTAAGTGAAACTGCTATTGCCTAAAACCGCGATAAGTTACTTGCAGACATAATCATAATTTGCTAGTGCTTATACGGTACTTATACGTCACTTGATTTGATGTTTGGGTATTTATTTTGCTATTTATTTTTGCTATTTATATAAAATTGCACGACGCATAAGGGTTAGTCATCAAAATACGAGCCTTTTCTTGAGCATTTGTGCAATAAACATTTCACGTCATCATCCTACATAAAATAGTGTTTTCTTTCATTATAAACACTGGATATGATATTCAAAACATATTCTAATTACATAGCCCGTCTTCATTATACGTGTTAAATTAGAATAAATTTATTACGCCTTCAAGTCTCATACATAGCAATTTGCAAATATATATTCATAACATAATTACCTACTTATTTACGTTAATATTGTTGGCAACCACAAGATTATATAAATATTATTGTGCACTCCATCATATTGCTTTTGCTTAAAATTTAAAGCACTTAAAGTACGCTGTTGAAAATACGTTTTTATGCTTCAAAAATCATAACTATAAGGCAGCTGTCGCCGACGCTCACACGCTCACGTTATAAAACTATAGCCGAAATTCTTCATTGCTTAATAAACTTAAACTAAACTCTATTTCCTCCTTTGCTTAACATATTGTATACGTTTAATTAAATCGAAAATTTGCCGAACATTCCAGCTATCACGACAACTGCGCGTGACATTGTATCGGGAGGTCGGCTCCACGAGCTTACACCGTAGCGATCGCCGTGTGGCCGCCTATTACACCGCGCAGTGTGGAACGAATATTTCATCACAATTAAATAATTCAGTGGTTTGACATCAAGTATTTATTTGCTTAATTTATTATATTTTGTACTAATATAAAATGTCTGAAAATGATAACGTTAGCAAGTCAGATGCGGAACAAATACAATTTAGCGATTTAATCATAATGCGAGGTTCGTTAAAGGGACGTTTAACAAAATTTAAAAATTTTATTGAAACTTTAAATAAAATACCTGTAGAAAATATTTCTAGTTTGCAAATTAAAGAATTAAATGCCCGTTTGCTCAAAATTGAAAAGGTTTTTGATGAATTTGATAGGATTCAAACAAAATTAGAAATTGCTACGGATGTTCAAGCTCATCATGATGAAAATTGTACTCAGATCAATTATTCGACATTTCACTATATCGTGAAATAGAATTTAACCATGACATTTCCAAATTTACGCAAGCAGATATAAGGTTACAATACAAGGGTTTATTAGCAATTAATATAGTTACAGTGACGATTAATAATTTCGAGGTATTCGCAATCAAGATTATTGGTTGTGGGTAAATATATTTGCACACATATTGTTGTGTTCCTTTGAACTATTAATAGGCATGTAATAAAATCGGCTATGTATAGTTTCATATATTTATGTCTATCGTATATGAACACAATCTTTACTAATAGGTACATTAATAAACAAATTAAAGATTTTAAACGCGATTTATTTATTTTAATACTATCCTGACGTTTCACACACTTTGCAGCGGCGTCTTTCCAAACTATACATAGCCAGAACGCAACCATAGGAAACTGCTCGTGTATATATTGTAATGCTGTTTTTAAGTCTGTGATTACAATATATACACGCATTTTGCGTACTGATCGCGTATACTTTGTAACGCGGATGCTTGCGTCTTCGTTCCAAACTATACTCGATCAGTACGCAAAATATAACTTAATATACTACACCACTTACATTTGAACGAAATAATAAATATATAGGTAATCATAGACTTGTACAGCTATATCTATCTACTTTTATTCTCCTTGATTATTATTGATTCAGTAAAATATGGAATAAAAATATTATTAGGTAAGCTTAGGCAAATAAATAGGTAACAGATAAGGGTGTGGGTTAGGTTAGGTTCGTGTTTTTTTTTAACTACACAAAACTAGGAACCCCGCGAAGCGGGGCTCCGTCGCCTCGCAACCGTCTTCTTCTTGAGTCTGGACTTATTAGATTTTTACTTTTAGCACTATTGTCAATTATTGTAAGTAAGTCGTGTAGTATAGTCGGGAACGAAGACGCATGCATCCACGATACAAACTATACACGATCAGTACGCAACATTCGTGTATGCATTTTAATAATAGATTTAAAAACAGCAATACAATAATATAAACGCGAGCAATGGAAAGACGCCGCGCTTACTCCGAAACATACACGATTAGTCCGCATGCGTACTGGCGCTGTATGTTTTGGAACGCTATTCTTACTTACTTCACTACAAAGTATACCTACGCGAATATTTGCGTACTGCTGTTGTATAGATTGGAAGAGCTTTGTAAAAAAGTTATTTCCAAACTATACGTGATTAGTTTCACACCGCTGCGTGCTGGCCTTGTATAGTTTGGAAATACGCTTTGCAGCGAGCGTGCCCACCCCAGCGGGGTACTAAATAGGAGTCGAACAAAGCCACACACAGTTGAAAGACAACTAACTTACCTACAAGATGTGACTTGACTGACAGAATTGGAAAAATGTGGGCGTGTACTAAAGTACACACGTAAGAAGTGAAACTTCTTTATGACCTTATTTTTCAAAAAATAATTTACTATATACCTACAATATTATAATATAATTTATAATTATATTTTCTTTTTTCCTAAAGCCTTATTTTTTGCTCACCCACCTCCTTTTAAGGTCTCTCTTTACATATTACATACGGTGGCCTGGAAGAGATCGCTACCTAGCGATAAGGCCACCGTTTGTACACATTATTTTCCTATTATCTGTACTTTATGTGTCTCTGTTTCTATTGTATAATAATTAAATTAAATGAAATAAAATATTACAGAAATACGTTAGTCTTTACACGCTCGTCGCTTCGCTCCTCGCTACCTATTTAAATATTTACACCGGCCGCTGCTGCAACTCGCTCGCTTCGCTCGCTCGGCTCGTGCGGTAGTTCAAAAGTTAACCTAAAACGCTCGTCGCTATAGCGATAAGAAAAAGATGGCGCGTAACGGAAAAATGTCACGCGTAACGAAAAAATGTTAAACTAAATTTTTTTCCAACCCCGATAAAAAGTTTCACTTCAATAATTTATCAATTTACAAATAAATAATATATGTGTACTAGCTGTTGCCCGCAGCTTCGCTCGCGTGGAAAATATAAATTTTCATGGTAAAAGTTTTCATCCCCTATTTTAGGTACCCCTTTAGGGGATGAATTTTCTAAAATCCTTTCTTAGGGGACGCATACGTTATGACATCTACCTGCATGCCAAATTTCAGCCCGATACGTCCAGTGGTTTGGGCTGTGCGTTGATAGATCACTATATCAGTCACCTTTGAGTTTTATATAGATAGATACATATAATATGTATATACAGTAGAAAAGGTATTTGACTTATAGATAAGTCGAATACCGGAAAAGAGGAGACGCCAAAAAATTCGAGTTATAGAGTTTTCAACTTATGGAGGATTTTGAACACCTGACACCAATTAAGCAAACACGTGTTTACGTGAGTCATAGATTTATTATCGTATACTCCTAAAATATTTTCTAAGAAACAATAGTGTACTTACATTGTCGGCACGTTCTTAAAGTCGGTAACTTATCTATATCGAACAATAGAGGTAATAAATTCCTAATGATCAAGTTGTAAAATAAAAAAAAGATGGCGCGTAACGCAAAAACGTTACACTAAATTTTTGTCTAACCCCGATAAAGAAGTTTCACTTCAAAAATTCTTAAAAAATAATACTCGCATAAAATAAAACGCAGGAAAACAATAAGTTAGTTAATTAGCCATTTTTACTACAGTTTATTAAAATAGTATACACTTACAAAATTAAACGCGTACTTAATTTGATTGACTGTGAAATATAAGCTACCAAGTGAATTACTAGAGTTTGAAATCAAGTAAACTAATGAACTCTATTCAGCTCTGAGCTACAGCAAAATACCTGTAAGAGCATTAATTATTATTTGAAACTTATTCATTGAAGCCTTGAAGCGTGCGGAATAATAATTTTGAATAAAATTTACGTAAAGTTTTGATTTAACTCAATATTAGTGGTGAACTTAAAAGGAAACTTCAAATAGAAAACATAAGATAGTTGTTATGTATGTCGGTACCAATTGGAAAAACTAATATTTTTTATAGATACAAGTTTACGGTTATGATTTTATAGGTCCATATAATTTTTTTAGATTTTTGATTAAATGACTAAATGTCAAACAGCATGTTACTTGAACTGCGCTGTTGAATAAAGAGTTTCAAGAATTAAAAGGACAGCTGATTAAGCTTCTGAATTGTATAAATAAGTAAAATTAACTAAAATACGAAATGTATGCATTTGAAATAAGTGGAAAAATGCCTTCAACTTACGATGAATCAAACCATTAATAATTACAAATCAGTCAGAATTTGACCTTTTCATATACTAATACTACCTGCGTTCCACTACACGCAACTTAAATTACGTTGTAATATAATTAAACAAATACACGCTATGGATGAACCTTCCAACGTTTTTGCAAAGTTGGTTAATACAACCATTTATGTATTATGATGATACGTAGAGTGAAATTGCTCCGTTCAAAAAGACTCATGACGTATTTGATTTATGACTTTTATAACTTTCAGGTGCCCTGCAATCTTACGTACTTATGAATGTTTTTTTTTTTATTAAACTAGGACCATTTTGGATAAGCAAAAAAACATAAAAGACACTCTTTGTATGTATGTATGCAACAACAGTTCTCTACCAAATATTTGGTACATTTTATAATGAGTATTCGTAGGTAGACTATCATAGATACTAATATTACAAGAGAATAGGAACAATAGAGCCGCCCACATAATTACAATACACGATAAAACGTTGATGGGTTGTTATTATGTGATGATAATATCGATATCGATTACCGTCAATATTTATCAATTATTATATTTATCAATTGTTCCATAAATATTTATAGTGGCGTGCTCATTGTATCGATATCTTATATTTAGTATCGCAATTCCGAATTGTTTTCCTCATAATCTCGGATTATGTAGGCTTTTGTTGTGAAGCAATCGCTAACGAATAGATAATTGTAACAAAAACCTTCTGATAAAAAGGAAATGCCATTATATTATCTTTATTAACTTATGTCCAAGCAATTTTTTACGACACTTAGGTATTTCAAATATTACATATAATTTGATTAAGTTCACTAAATAGACAAATATGTATTAGAAACAAATATAAATACTTTAGCCAAATAATTATTAGGAACTTAGAATACATAAATTTTACATGTATTCTAAGATGCTTATAACGTAATAAGCACCTTCATTATACAAGACAAAAATATAAATATAATATCTGGATATAAAGAACATATTTATATTCTACCCCGTACGTCTGATTATGGGGAAAATGACAATCCTGATTATGGAGGAACCTGAGGAAAATAAGGTAATATTGACGCGATAGCCTCCATTGGCTTCATTATTTGCCTTTGACAAAAAAAAATCTTTTCCTCCTAGAAAATTTCCCGTGTCATCTTATTTATAAACATTCAATGAATTGTTCACGTATAAAATTAACAGTAATTGAAAGAAAATGTTTTCGTATAAATATTTCGGGAATAATAAGCCAATTTGGAATCTGTAAGCGACGTAATGTCAGCTGCCGTCATCTGTTATTTTACAATTAACCCATTCAATGATTACACAAACGGATTCCTTTTTTATTCGAACAATTAACAATTAAAGATCGTGATTTTATTGTACCTGTAATTGGTACCTTTTATCTATATTTATTTATCTTAAATGACTAATACTTAAATTTTGTAAATTTGTAAATTATAGAGAGAATTTGAAAGAAAAAGGATAAAGAAGTCGTTCTTCTAAATACAAACTGACATGTACTTTTCGAGTCCTTTCCAGAACTACCAAATACTTTTAAAAATAATGAGTTCAAACTCAATTCCAAATTTAAATTCAGAGTTCCAAAGAAGAACAAAGTTTTTTAATCGAAATGAACGCAGTGAATAAAAATTAGCCTACATTTTTGTGACTTTCTCCTTTACCAAGCTTATTTTATAACTTTTTAACTTCATAGAATGTTCAAATTCAAACTACTTGAGAGCTAAAAATAAATGGAACGTACCATTTGGAATTCGAGAACTCTCTTAATTTCATAAGCGCCGTTAAAATTTCCATTAAAATTTCGTACACATTTCAGAACGATTGGAAAATTTTAATCAACGATGCATACTTTAGCTCCATAGCAACTTATAGAACGTCAAGCGTGCGCATATTTCATTTAAATTGCCATTCAAAGTTGGGTAACTTTGAAATTCCGGCGTGTGTGCAACTCATTTGCTTTATGACACGTCAAATCGTTCTACATCAGTGTTCGCGACAGTCGGAAATAATTTACGTGCACCGCATTTATGTGAAACGCTTGCGAACCGCCCCCGCTCCGCTTCCGACAAAATGAATCTAGTAACGACAGGGCTGACAGACTTAGATATAACAAGCTCTAGATGTCACATGTTACAAACTGTGGTTACAAACGTGTTCTTATAGCTATTTACATTATGAAGTTGAGAACTTAATCTGGAATCGTTATATAATAGATACAGCTATTTATTCTAAGAATTGTTGTAGATATAATACGCATTCAAAAGTTATTCCAAAAAGTCTCAAGGGATATTTAAATGATGTATTATGAAAACTATAACAGTATAAAAATCAACTTACAAAGTTTGACATGCAAATTTTAAAAATATTTCAATGTACGGACGCATCTATTTTGTAATTTGATTTTTTGATTTTAATTAGCGTGCTTTAAGCGGGAATTTGTCATGATGTAATGGGGTTAGGTATTTCAATTTAGCATTAGTTATAATCACTTTAATTACAAATGAGATATATGACGTAAGGAATAGAAAGGGCTACAATACGTATATATTACAAATACACAGGAACGTCTGTGTTAGAGAACATTTTAACAAAGCGTTATAGAGCGGGTAAGAATTTCATAGTAAGCAATAATTAATTACCAATCAAAGTAGATCATAATATTAAATTTTATTTGATTAGAATTTCACTGTACTTCATATTATGAAGCACACGTGTGTTATACAATTAATATGTATCTCTATAATTATGATATATTACTTTTGTATTACAAAGTGTTTAATGAATAAGAATGTGTTTTAGCTACTTTAATTAAGTGATTCAACACGCACGCACGATAAAAAGAACGAAATTTTAAGTGAATAAAATTAGTTTCTATTGAACAAAAAAGCTCATGGGAAACTTGTGAGACACGTTGACAAACTAAATTATTTTTATTCCATAAATGGACTACAGGCCCATGTTGAAAAATTTATGGGTCATTTGAACCACCAGGTGACCTATCTAGAACGATATAAGAGCATAAAATAATAAGATTCAGCACTATGCTGTCACTTGTAAGCTGTCCACCTGAGTGCAGGTGAGAATTCGAAAGTACAGGTAGAGATTTTTTCCCCTTGTCTCCATGATTTTTGTACGGCGTTGCGGAATAATGGATTAAAAGCAGTATTGAAATAGTATGACACAGATGCCGTGTCGGTGTACTGAATCTTATTATTGTATGCTCTTATATCGTTATATAAGAGCATAAAATAATAAGATTCAGTATCTAGATAGGTCACCTGGTGGTTGTAGTCTAAAAACTATATGTCAATTATATTCAGTTTATCTTCGATTAGACAACATTTTATCCTAAGCAAATAATCCCTCGTTGTTATATCTCGAGGGTATTTTGTTTTATGTAATTTACTGGATTAATAAAAAAGGAGATAGATAGGATAAGATATTCTACTTCACTTAATAAATAGATAGTTTAGCTGTAGTTACCTTATTTAATATTTTTTAAACTAGTTATTATAAACTGTTATACAGGACACATTTGTCTTGTATATAAAGCGTTGAATTTCCACTTGGAAAATTACTTAATTTTTCGGTAATAATTTGAAAATATTATAAAGAAGGACAACTCACCAGTGTACCATTTAGAAATTACGTTCGCGACAATAAAAGTCATAGATATAAACATTCGAGACATTTCGCGCCTTATAAAGTCCTTTAAAAGAATATTCTTCCAAACATAACTGTAAAATTAAGATCTAAAATAGCTATTGTATACAGAAATGTTTTAATACCTTACAAAATAAACAAAACACCCGATACATAAATGATTATTTATCATCTAAACTCAATACAAATTTCATTTAACAATTCTATTTACCGTTAAATATACTCGCAAAACAAGTACCAATAAGAAGGTAATAAATATGAACATAGAGAACAGGAAAATCCACGTGATTCGAATCTGTCCGGGCAATAAGATTTACAATCAACCTTCGAGTGATATCGTCTATCGAGGGGAGTCATCGAGTCGTGAGGGCTTCGAAACGGATTTACAGTCAAATTGGTATCAGTGACGAAGGACATTGAACATTTAATAGCTGTTGGCCCTCGTCCTGGCTTTCAAAGCTTACTTCTCTCATATATAACGCCAATTCTACACGTTTTTATCCATCATGCGTGTATTTCACAAGATTACTGTTAAATCCCTTTGAGAAGTCAAGCGGAATAAAAAAGACACCGGGAATGACAGCTATTAAGGAAAATGCGTGTATTCAATTTTTGTACGAAATTACCTGACATATATCTTTCTTTTTACAAACTCAAACTCAAACTCAAACATTTATTTATTCAATTAGAACTAGACTTCTTCTAGAAGCACTTTTGAAACGTCATAGGTACATATTTTTAACATTTACCACCGATTCGGAAAGCAGTATCTACGGAGAAGAATCGGCAAGAAACTCCATAGTTGCTCTTTTTAATCATGTCAGTTTTACAATTTAATTTTACAAATTACATATGTAACATCATAATTTATAGTGATATGCCAAAGAACTGTCCTGTGGTTTTTACGCGACAACCCTCCATGGGTTTTTATCGTCCATATATTCCTTAATACTGTAATAGGCTCTCTGAACTAGTACATTTTTTATATAAGTTTTAAATTTAGAACTACTAAACTCTTTAATATTATGAGGAATTCTGTTGTAAAAGCGTATACCTTGACCCATAAATGAATTTTTAACTTTAGCTAGCCGGAAAAATGGCATTTCAATTTTATTTCTGTTTCTTGTGTTATAACAATGTCTATCTCCTACTTTTGTGTGTAAGTAAGCGTTATTGTGTACATATAAAATATTATTAAATATATACTGCGACGGTACAGTAAGGATACCAGTATTCTTAAAGAGATCTCTTAGTGAGTCTCGAGCACGCAAATTATATATAGAGCGTATGGCTCTTTTCTGTAATATAAATATAGTTTCTATATCTGCAGCCCTGCCCCATAGTAGAATTCCATAGGACATAATGCTATGAAAGTAGCTAAAGTAAACCAATCTAGCCGTCTCTTCATCGGTGAGATGCCTTATTCTTCTAACTGCATATGCAGCTGAGCTGAGCTTAGCAGCGGCGGTGGTAACATGGGCCCCCCATTGAAGCTTCTCATCTAATGTCAAACCAAGAAAAACAGTAGATTCCACAGGGTATAATACCTCCCCGTTTAAAATAATATTCCTTTTCACCTTTTTTACATTTGGGAGGATAAATTCTACACAATTTGTTTTTTTTTGCATTTAATAGTAAGTTATTAGCATTAAACCAATTGGATATGCGTAAAAGAGCAGAGTTTACTTCGTCAACATTTGTATCATGTCTATCCACATTAAATATTAATGAGGTGTCATCTGCAAACAGTACTATTTCACACATATCCTGCAAATAATAAGGTAGGTCATTAATATACACTAAGAACAAAAACGGTCCTAAGATAGATCCCTGCGGAACACCTATGTTAATCGGCGCACCGCGAGATTTCTCTCCATTAACGACAACGGTTTGTACCCTGTTCTGAAGATATGAAGCTATGAGATCCTGAGCTAAACCTTTGATACCATAAAAATTTAGTTTCCGTAATAGAGTGGAATGTTCTACACAGTCGAAAGCCTTAGAAAGGTCGCAGAATATCCCCAAAGCATTCTTTGAATTTTCCCATGCTTTGTATATATGTGACAAAAGAGCTACTCCGGCATCAGTGGTAGAGCGCCCCTTTGTGAAACCATACTGTTTGGCGTGCAGTAAACCATTTGATGCAAAATGACTACTTAATTGGTTTAAAATTAATTTCTCGAAGACTTTGCTCAAAGTTGGTAATATGGAAATTGGCCTATAGTTATTACAGTCTTCTTGGTCACCACTTTTAAATAAAGGAATAACTTTGCTAAACTTTAATAAATCAGGGAATATACCACAGTCGCAACACTGATTAAATATAAACGCTAGATGATTGGCAATGTTTTCTATGATATTATTTACTAAATTTACAGACATACCCCACAGATCACATGTTTTTTTTTAATTTAATGTTTTAAAAGTTTTAACAATTTCATCAGCAGTCACGTGTCGCAATTCAAATAATTTGTTACACTCAGCAACGTGATCCCTCAAAAGAGACTCTGCAAGCGCTGAAGACGAATTTAATTTCTTAGTAATACTAGCAGGGACACTACTAAAGAAATCTTCAAAAGCAAGCGCAACATCAGCACTTTTGTCAATGACCCTACCAGCATTGACAAGTTTTATGGTACTATCATTTGATTGGCTTTTGCCCATTTCACCATTAATAATTGTCCAAACCGTTTTAACTTTATTGTCAGAGTTGCGTATTTTATCTCTGACATACAAACTCTTGGCAGTGAAACAAACTTTTTTAAATGTTTTAGAATAATTTCTAACATAACTAAGAAATGACAAGTCTTTGTTATATTGTTTCATACCATGTAACTCGTAAAGAACGTTCCTGCATCTGTGTATACTAGGAGTTGCCCAGTTAGTCCAGTTTAGTCTATTTGAGTTCATTATTCAAACTATAATGAACTCAAATAGACTAATAAAATGTTTATTGTGTTTTATTCGTGATGTTACATGAGTGCGCATTTTTATGATGGTAATTTATACAAAATCATTAAGTATCTTATTTATACAAAATTCATTATTATCTCACATGTGTTATTACTACGCTACGTAGCTTCGGGTCTACGCTATCTACACTTATATTAGCCTACGATCACCTATCTCCAAGTGCTTACCGCTTATTGCATTTCGTTTGACGCATTCATTTGATTGCCTTTATGAAAAAAAAATGTGTGCGTGTACTAGTGTACACACGTAAGAAGTGAAACTTCTTTATGACCTTATTTTTCAAAAAATAATTTACTATATGCAACTTTACAGAAATACGTCGAATCACGCGTGGTAGGGATAAGAAAAAGATGGCGCGTAACGGAAAAATGTCACGCGTAACGAAAAAATGTTACACTAAATTTTTTTCCAACCCCGATAAAGAAGTTTCACTTCAAAAACTATCTGAGATAGATGAGTCATCTGATGAAAGCTTAAAACCCGAATTGCTGTCAGTTTCGTCGCTTTTGTGGATCCAATAAATGTTATGGATGTGTATTTTGTCTAGAAAGATTCATACATACCTGATTTTCAAAGCCACAGTGAATGGTGATGGTGTTAAAATTAAGCACTATATTGTTAAAACAGAGCATAAAACAAAACATATCAATCTAACCCATCTATACTATTATAATTTAAAGATAAAACAGTTAAAATATTCCATTAACTCTCTGTACGTGCTTATATTTAACAAGTCACAAAGATTTCTGCTTTGTCTCCAACACATACAAAGGTATGAGAAAACAAAACCTTTTAGTGTCGAAGTTAAAAGCTAAGTGGCAGTAATGAGCCGCGACGTGACACGGCAGGCGGTTCCCACGTTTCTTTATATATACGTGAAACCAAATATTTATCAGAATTACCGTTTAGAAGCAGGCGTACCGTATCGAATTACGAAGAAATGCTATTTTATATATTGTATCTGCTTTTGTATCGCTATGAGAAGCTTATTAGGCATTTGGATAAAAAGTCTGCGTGTGTACTGTGTATAGAGAAATTCTGTTACTAACATTTATATTTTTGAAAATATAAATATGAAATTTTTTCGTTATTACAAAGGAAGTTTTACTTCGTATTGAGATCTCGCACACTTATTACAATATTGAGACAACTCAAATGAACTAAATCACAAATAAAGATAAAAAATTCTAATCCTTCTAAGAGTGGGTAGGATATAAAATATGTATATAGAAGTTTTTCCAACTTTTTATTGCAATAAATAAGTTCATATTTTAAAGTTAAACTTGTACGCATGAAAAATTACTGAACCGGCAATTTAGAAGAAAATTACTAAATTGAATATACACTCCAAGAATTATAAGAGCGTAGGTTGTGTATCAAAACTTTACTCATTTATTTCATATTTATGCTTTTGCATACAAATGATTTAATGGAATTCTTATTAACCGTTTTAATGAATAAACAATTTTTACTTTTCAAAGATCCGATATTTTTTTTAATATTCATGGACTGAAATTCGTATGTTGTAATTATGATGTGCCTTGTATTGTGGAAGTTTTAATCATTATATTTTTATTTTTAACTCTATGAATAAATTGGCTTGTGTGGTACGGTTGCGTTGCATCTCTCAAAAGAGCTTCAAGCGCCTCTCCCAAGTTATTTTTACCTTAAAACTTCAGGACAGTCATCATAAAATAAAGTAGTAATTCATACAGAAAAAAAAGACGTGTGGCACTCGGGGACTGCCGCGGTAAAGCTATTTGCATAGCATGCCTTCAAGCCACACCTCCGTGTCCGTCGGAGTGGGGAGCGTGAGGTTTTTTCGTTACGGAATTTCTCGATTCGGTCCCCGCGCTCAAGGCCCGCGATAGAAACTATGCAATAGCTTAAAAAAAATGAAATATAAAGAACAATAACCCCAAATAAAACAACACATTAACAACATTCAATAATTTATTTCATGTACTAATATGCCAGCTTATACAGATTCAACTTTATACATTTACGCGTAGCTTATTTACATGATTGGAATATAATTGTTAACAATTATTACAGCAGAAGCAACGGTCGTTATTAACAAGGAATTATAATTTCTTCAATATTTACATTTATTCTCTTTTGTATGTACATACTATATCTTCTGATTAATGTCATGTAAACCGTCTTTAATTTGGCGCAAATATCTTTCTTTATTGAGAGAACAAAAGTATTTTTTAACAAAAATATTTTTTGAGACTGGTTATATCAAATTTAATTTTAATACATTTAAATGTTGACAAATATTTTTATACTTTATACATATAATAAATACACAAAATATAATAATCGTACAAAAATAAAACGTCCTTTAACTTACCGTAAAGATTAATATAATATGTTTAATATATTTTACATTTAAACCGCACTAACTATTAACTGTTGTTTTGTTTACGATTTCTATGCAAGAATTAACTAATTGGAACATATGCAAAGCTTTAAACAGTTTGTATCTAATTTAAACTAATGGCTGGTTCACACTTTGATTAGTGCGAGTGCAGGTGATTAGTGCGAGTGCAGGTGTGTAGTGCGAGTAGTGTCCAATTCAACTGCGAGTGCAGGTGATTAGTGGGAGTGCAGGTCAATGGTGAAATTCGCGACGCTACACACTACGCTAAACACTAAACACTAAACACTCCTGTCCAGACGTGTTTAGGCAGGCACACTGCGAGTGAGGGGGAAGGGAGGGCGCGCGGGACGTGGCTACTCGCAGTCCACTCGCAAAAAAATAGAACACGCTTCTATTCACTTTACTACACAGCCTACTAAACACTTGCACTAAACAGTCGCTGTCCACACGTAGTCACACTAATCACCTGCACTCGCACTAATCAAAGTGTGAACCAGCCATTACCCAGTGTTTCTTATTAATTTATTTGAAGTTTTAAGTAAAACACTGATCAGTTTAAATAACAATTAACATGGTATATAACTAAGTTGTTTTGTCTAACAGCTGTAGTGTAACAAGTAAGCATTTTATTGAATTGAATAATTATTTTTATTATTTATTTATTTATGAACGCATTCAGGGTAATTTATTTAAGAATCATCAAATATATCAACGTCCACATGAAAACATATTAAAGGATAAAAGAAACTGATAAAAAGTCCCAAAATATGATCTCCTAAACATTCTATTTACAGATCAATCACATCTTCAACACTTCTCTGTTAAAAACAAAATTTAAAAGTAATTGATAGTTATGTTACACTACGGTTACATACTATTGGCCACTATGACAATTTGGATATTGTAACAAATATAGTTTCATTCAAACAATCACAATTGAAGTCCTCCAGTAATCCGTAAATCACTTTCACTGTACACATTTAAATCACCATTTCAAGAAACACTATTCCAAAGTATCACAATTACACTTCAGTCCTATACAAAACTATAATATGTCAAAGCGAGTGCATGCTAGCATCTGTATCGCTTTCCACGTTGCCTAGCAACAGGCTGGACTCGCAAGGGGCAGAGTCCCCGGAGGCTTTGGGAGGCAATAGTCACAGCTCGATGGGAGCTGCGCCCTTCCAAGTGACACCTGCCCTTAGGAGGTGGTACAGTCGTAGTACACACCATATGCATAGACACTGGAAGGAAAGGTAAGGGTTAATCTTAGGGTTAATCCTAAATACACTGTATTAAAACGTACGATACTTAAATAATAATAACGTACTATAAGTTGCTTTGTTATTAAAAGTTATAAATTGTACGCATGTATAAACAAAGAAAGGGAATTAACAATTTAGTGTAATTTTATTGAACGGAAACTTAAACAGAATAAAATTAAATAGCATAATTTGCAAATTATAATACTGTGTAATGAAATATTACATGAAAAGAAAATTGCGTCCGCTGATTTAATACACTGGGGTAGATCCCTTTAAAAATAATAAAAAGTGCAAAAAAATCGCAGTAGGATGAAACCCATTAGAAATGGAGGAAAATATGATAAAAATGTAAGGAAAAATAAATTACGGTCAATCCGAGTTCGGGAAGTGGGAGGGGGGAGCTTTTAAGAGAAAAAAATGGTCTCTCTCGATTTCCGACAAAACTACAAGTCCTACGGAAAAAAGTTCAATGGCAAAGTTGTAGGTAATAAAAGGATTTACAACTTTTGTATTAACAATTTTTTCACATAACCTCAAAATTTTGGTGAAAAATTCAAAAAACTAAGTTTTTGGTTTTTTATTTTTATCTACTTCAAAATTTATTTTTTTACTACGAAATTTGGTGGAAACTTACTTTATTATGTCCCAAATACACTGTAATTTATTTGATTGAAAATATTTATTTTTTCGCCTTATTTTGAATTAATACAAGTGTGATAATGAGCTTTTACTAAATCAGGCACACTTCTCGAACTCTATATCTTCTCTTGTATCGGCTTTTCGGTAATATTTCAAAAGAAAAAAAAATATCTGTTCTAAGTATAATATTTTACAGCATATTCAAAAGCAAAATGATGTCGATAAAAACATTTCAGGTAGTTTGAGAAGTGTGCCTGATTTAGTAAAAGCTCATTATCACACTGTTTGTATGCATTTCCTGGGAACATTTACTATGGTAATGTTTATTTCTTTACACCATATGAAAGTAGAGATTTCAATGAATAAAAGGCTCCCCAAGTTTTTGAAAAAAGCTGATATTTTGACGGGTGACTTTTCGATTGAAAATTAGGTTGTTTTTTTGGTATTAATTCAAAATAAGGCGAAAAAATAAATATTTTCAATCAAATAAATTACAGTGTATTTGGGACATAATAAAATAAGTTTCCACCAAATTTCGTAGTAAAAAAATACATTTTGAAGTAGATAAAAATAAAAAGCCAAAAACTTGGTTTTTTGAATTTTTCACCTAAATTTTCTAATGGGTTTCATCCGACTGCCATTATTTTTTGTTTCAAAAATTATCTACTCTAATCTATAATACTTACGTTTAAAAATATTCTCGGTATCAAAAACGATATTTCGGCTTTACACATTGCGTCGAATTGCTGTAACAAAATAAAATAATTACATTTTCATTTAAGCAACAATTCATTACCGGGCCTAATAAAACGCCCAAAGCACCAACAATATACAAAATATACGATGAAGTAATTTATTGTACAGTTCTCTGCTTATATCTAAATTGTTTTTTTTATTTTTCATCTTTATCCTATTATTTATGCTTCGTTCCATTTTAATAAATGAAAATGTATCTGTATTCTAGATTTCGTAACAGAAATAAAAGCTGCATATTTGAAAAGCTTTTCTCATTTTTGACATACATCGATCGAATTGTTTTTCTTTCATTAAAACGATAAAAACATGAACCCGTATGAGCATTTCGACATTATTTTATATTCCTAAACAGGATCCCTTCCTAATTTTGTATGACAACATGAAAGGCTACGAATTGTGTATTACAAACAAAATGAATTCTTTATTCATCAAGAGGTGGGTTGACTGCTCTTAACGTCAACATTCGGTAATTGTATCCAGGATATCTCCCGATAACATTTTTCTTCCATTACGTAAATCAGTCAAATAAATTCAGCAAATTGCTTCTAGAGCCTTCTTATGTTACTGTTGGAATATTTAAACGGCCGCAAACTCTTAAGTATTGACTGAATTATCTTTCAACATAACACTTTTTAACAATTTCGCTCGGAATATAGGTATTTAAAAGTACCACAGGAAAGTTTTAAGATGTAAGATTGATGTAAGTCTTTTGAGAGTTGTCTTATTTTTGGGGCAAAGAAATTACGGAAGAATAAACAGTCCCTGTGTTGTCGAAGATCTTATTATTCTTTCATGCTGGAGTTGGCTTCAATTTGGCAGTAATAAGATTATAATAATATATTAGTCATATATTTTACTACATGTATGTATAAATATTAAACTGTACAAAAATATTTTCAATTTATGAAAAATATTGAATTAATCATATCATTTGCAGGTAAAAATAGAAAAAATATTACCATTCGAAAGCCTATTTACTATGCTCTGAAATAAAACAAATCAGATTATTATAATTTGTACATATAGATAAATAATTTACATTCCATTAAAGTCAACAAAATCGTGAACCACACCCACGCTCGCGTGATGTTTTATTCAGTGCGTACAGCCCTTAACAACTAATGGAACTTAATTATTGTGGTCATAATATGAAACTAACACATAATGACTGTTTATTTGTAACTATTTATAGTACTAATATACATAAATTTGCTACATATACTTTCTTAATACTTGTTCAATGTTGAAGTGTTTAATTGTAAGGATATTGGTATTTTCTTTCCAATATAACGATTTAACTTCTTAGATACACCATCGAATTCGATAACCTGTAGTTCCTTTAGGCTATTCCTATACCTAAACAGTGTACAGTATTTCTCAACAAACGGCTTCTTTTAATGGTAACGTCAGCACCAATTCTCCAAAGATTGTCATGCATCTAGGTTCTCGGTATTATTAAGGAATGTCGCACACGAATTCTATAATTGAATTTCAGTACCGCTACCAAGCAGGGGGTTATCTGTTTAAATTAAACACTCGTTAATTTTAATACTCTTTCATATTCTCGTTATCGAACATAAGAACCTGATTAAAATAATTCTCTACCACCAGGGTTTTAGCTAACAAATAACTACCAATATTATCATCACTAGAAACTTCTTTACCTACCTTCCTTCTTCTTTTACATTTACCTATGTAGGTACATACTTATATAGAAATTTATTAATATTCCATATACATTATTTCAATTATTATGTTTATAAATTTACCTAGATGGATCGTTAATTAGAATATTACGTCCTAATCCTATCTAGAACTAGTGATAATATATTACTAGGCGTTAATGATGCAGCAGATATCGAAATGGCGTGTTATGTGAGACTGATTAACTACGCTGTATTTCAATCCTTTGCTGAATCATACTGGTCAAACCTAATGAAGCCATTAAAGCTATGCATATAGGTCAGAAGGATTTACAGTACACTATATTAAGCTTATATTTCATCGTTATACGGCTTAGCCGTAATAGAAATCCTGTTGTAATTTGTGTATTATATTTTAATGACGGTTTTAGAATATTTTGTGTCAGTTCGATAATGCTAGCTTGGATGGCAACGAACTATTAAATATTTGATACAATGGAGAACGTGTAACCTGTTTTTTCGATACGCTAAAATACACCAAATAGTATATTATTATTTAGATACCTAAAAGGTATCTTCGTTAAAATATCGCAACATAAATTTACAATAGGTAGGTACCTATTTCAAAACCATAAACAACAAGACAGCGAACAATAGAACAACGAACCTAAATTTAAAGTACGTACTAAATAACAGGATTATTCACGAGGTAACATTGTACAAACTGTATAATTTAATTATGTTCTCTAGTTATCTTAAATTGTAGCAAAGCCTACGTAATACAAACATAACCTTTCTATGTATGAGATACTGCGGTAAAGGCGACAAACCCAGGCATTAGTCGTGTTGAATAGCTATGATATTCTGGTTGCCGATATATGTGTTACGGTTCACACGTACTTGGTCCCTCGAGCTTACACAAAGTTGAAAGAAAGATTGAAGACGAAAAGGGAACCGACGTCACTGTCAATAAGATTGGGAGTGAGCTAAGAATAAACGTATAAGGTAAGTTCAGTGCAATTCTTCTGAAATGTGTGTTTCTATTGCCATATTTTGTATTCTTAATATAAAATGAAAGAATGTTGTATTGATTTTCATTTCAAAAAATAAATCAAACACCATTCTCGAAAATAAAACTACGTATACAACATGGTATATCGTCGGAAAACATCAAATATCCGACTCAACTTTCACTCTCTGATGAAGTGTTGTTTATACAAGTTCTAGCACATAAACTTAACAAGTGATCGCATTGCTCAGCGGAGTGGAGCCGATCTCGTTATAATCATCCCCTCATAACCTTCATGGCGATGGAGGCTGACCTATAAACGTGA
The DNA here is from genome assembly GCA_029959065.1 of Colias behrii. Lineage (NCBI taxonomy): Eukaryota > Metazoa > Arthropoda > Insecta > Lepidoptera > Pieridae > Colias > Colias behrii. The sequence continues at coordinate 3,866,537 of JARWMC010000005.1, read as the reverse complement.
TCATGAACTTGTGCCTATTACGTCACACAGCCACGTGATTGCTTTTCCATACTTATATAAGTAGAGAATATAAAGCTATTCTGAAAGAGGCATGAGGTTGTGGGTTTTGAAGCTCAGATGATATCAAAACCATTTGTATGACGATAGGAAAATTATATTTGGGATAAATTAATCGAGGCAAAAGTGGGATGATAATCTTAAAAAAATATATTAATAGGATAAATGGAAAATCCTAAAACGGGGTGGAAACTTTTTACGTGCTACTGCTACTCATATTACTCATATTCTCATAAATTTTGCTATACGAACTTATTTATACAGTTTGTTCGCAGGAAAGTTTGTTCGCTTTTTGCTTATTAAGGGCTGATTTTTCAATCCTTGGTTAAAACTTATTCGTCGAATATTGTATAAAACTACCATTTTAAAAACGTATTCTGATTGCGCGTATTTGACAGTTTACGTGACATTTTAATATTATCGTGTAATACTTTATTGGACGAATAAGTTTTAACCAAGCATTGAAAAATCAGCCCTAATTAATATTCATGATTGCCAGTTAAATGCTGCATATTATTATGTGCCTATCGGGGAACTATATTTTTATTAAATTAAACGAAAAATGCGTCACTTGATGTAAGTATACACCGCCCATAAACATTCACACGAAAGGCACTTAACCTAAAGTAGGATTTGGAATCAAAATGGTTCTGAGGGAAAGGTCGGCAAGACTCTCATACTAGGCTTTTTTTATCTCACAAAAACACAGGATTTCAAAATTGCCGTTATTTTTCTTAGACACAAAAGAAAATACATACGCGAACTGTATGAAATCTAGGAATGGATTACACTTAGTAACACAAAAGATATCTTCAATCCATCTGATATAGGTCACAATGCCGAGACAAGCCTTGACGAACTAAATAATTACGACAATTATGTGTCGTAGAACCTTCAAAGTTTCTACACAATGACTTAAGAAATTAAGTCTGTGTTATTAATAATAAATGTACTCCATACGCGTGAAGGTCATTGCAAACACGTGTCAAAGTTTAAGGTCGAGTTAATGTTATTGTTGAATATTAATGAACATATTTGACAATCACGGTAAAAGTCTTACACTAATGTTAAAGAGCAATAACTTCTGACAAAACGACTACTAGAACTACCTAGTACTAATGGAAACTATATTCCTGGAAACTGTATGGAACTACTGTTTTCAGGGAGAAATTATAGGCATTTTTACGCGGATTGCAGCGTATTGCATTATTACACTATACTAGGGCTTTTATATCACAATATAGTCACACGGCACATAAAAATTAAGCCTTTACATGACAAAATTTTGGATCATGGCGGCATGATACTTCAATTTCCACCCCATCCTTGTTATTGATCCTCCTTCAGGAATAAGGGCCACGTTTATAATGAGGCAAAACTTTCGACTACAAAGCTTTTTTGAAACCCACAGAAAGGCGAATTTTGTCACCTCGTCAGCGCTTGGGAATTTTTAAGTAAACTTGCGTCAGATACTTTGATGTTATTTTTGGAAATAGGATTTGATCGTATAGTATATTTTTATAATTAATGTATTTTTTATAATCCACCGCGATCTACTCATGAATACATGATCCTTATCTTTTATAATTATTATGCTAAACTTATAAGCACTACTCAAAATTGTCACAAATTTATTTTTATTGAGAACGTATAAACTGTAAAAGTAAATTGTAAACCAATTACAATATATTTGAAGTATACTCACTTTATTGACGTGATCTCTTAAAATATTGGAATACACCATGGCCATCGCTTCCAAGGCCATAAACGTCATGCATCCAACCACCCATGGGACCAAAAATGCAACGTTTTCCTGCAAAAATATTATATAAGAAACAAGAATAATAATTTTAAAAGTTATATCTGAAAATGGTCCGATAAAAGCTTTCTTTAAGATCAAATTAAGAAGTTACTCATTTGTTTAATGTATAAAAATTAAAACTATACTTTAGTTTTACCAACTTTAAAGTACATACTTGCTCGAATTAAAAAAAAACTTTTAACTAAATGAAAACTGAATTGTCGGTTGTTAAATGTATAACGTATGAAGACCGTCTTAATATCCAATTCCTAAGAATATATTAATATCCAATTCCCGATTCCTCATTTTCTTCATAATTCGATACAAATAAACCAAAACTGCCACCAATATATTTGTAAAATATAATTTGTAAGCAAACTTACTTTATAAATACCATAAAACAGAAATATGCTGAGCACAATCATGAACATTTGCGTTCCTATTATTGCGAAGTATGCTATCTGTACACCTGCAACAAAGAAAATTCATTTCAGTTACCATAAAAATTAATAAATATTTCTCTAAATCTTGCAGATATATTTAAGATAAAACATTATTACTTCTATAAAAAAAGCTTTTAGATACTTTTGTTTTAACATGTTTAAGTATCTGCTCATTAATCTGAAAATAGAAGTCCTTGCAAATTATGCATAGAATGCATACATTGTCTTGTAGCGCATAAGTTGTATATAATTTCTTATTCCTATTCTTAGAATATCTTTTTTGCAGTATAACTTTATAACGTTAGTATAATATTTTAAATTAATCTACAAGCATAGATGCTACACTTATTACTTTTTAGATGAGTAAGAAAAATAAATACATATTCATTAGATAAAATAATTTATTGTAAGTATTTTTATACAATATGTATCTATTATCACCTCTAACATCGTAATTATTATATCTTGCCTTGCAGTAACTATACTGTACAATTTTTTAAATTCTTAAACATGCTGTATCATCACAGCGTTTCTCTTCATCGTTTCGAACATAGACATGTTGTAGACATATTTTGGCTATCCGCAGATAAATAGAAAATTTCCATTTGTTTATTTTCTTACACAAGACCTTTAATTAGTATACATAGAGTATAAAAACAAAAGCTCGAGAGTAAACAGCTGTCTAGTTGGATATGGGGCTGAAACTAACCAGACGACCGCCCGCGGTTCGCCACAGAGTAAATAACAGGGTGAAGTTAACGTGATTAACGTAAAATACAGGGCTTTAGAGGGCAAATGGAGTAATCAATAATCGTACATTAACAGTGTATTAAACTTTGCTAGAAATATATTACATAACTTATTGTTCAACATCTGCATACAAAAGAATATAACGCATTATTTAGAGTGTTAATAATAGTGATGCTCATGCAAGTCGTAACCATATTTTGATTATTACTATTTGACAGTCGGTAACAGCCTCACAAAGGAAACTTTGTGAGGCTTTCGCTAGGAGACCCACCTGCTCCGTTACCCACTCTATTATAAAAAAAAATATATATTTTAATTGCATTATTTAATATTATTGGAAATTTATTGATATCCTAGCACTTTCATCTTAGACTCATCATTACAGAAAGCTGTATTCGAGCAATAAAGATCAATTTCGAAATAAACGAGGATAACATCTTTGTTATAAATCGAAAGAGTAAAGGGTGGATTACAGCCTGAATATAATTAAGTATGAAAGTGTTAAATATTATAGTGTGTTAATTTTCACGATCACTTGTTTACTTCTCATAATATTTAATTAATCTAATTAGATATCGCTTGATATATATCTACCTACTTCTTCGAAAGTGAAAATAATATTGATCTAAACTACTCGTCTATGTAATAATTTCATTAATGACACATACATTTTAATTTCTTGCCCTTACGCTTATAAACTTAAATAGTCGCACGTAAACAAAATAAAATGAAAAGCATTTGCCTTACATTTTCACAAAGCAAAATGAAATGGTGCTAATCGCACAAAATAAATCCCCTAAGAAAGTAACTGCACCTCGATTAAAATTTTATCTCTAAAATATCTTTGCAGTTTGAAATAATCAATATCTCATTTCAGACGCGAAAAACTGGATCTGATAATCCACCCAGAAATGATTGGTTCGAAAAAAGCTGTATTAAACCACAAGGTGAATCTACGATGTGGAATTAATATATTTACCTCTTTTATACTGTTTTTCTGGTAGAGATCACTCGTTAGAAATAAGATCCGTCTATTTCCTCAGCTATACTTTGACATTTAATATCAGTTATATTTTTTATTGATAGGGAATACTTTTTTTCTACTATCGTTTTAGTTTGTAGAAAAAATAATTTCGTAATCGAAATTTTTAAAACTTCTCATAAGATAAGCAACAAGATTTATCTACCACATTAAGATAATTGTATGCTAATTCAAAAAAGCATTGAAATGTATACGCTATATTTCAGCCAGTTTCGCCAGTTTCACATTACCTAATTCCCGTTTTCAATTCAATTGCCTTGTGTAAATCCGAAAAAGCCGCTCAGAAAGTACAATATTTACAACCGCTTGGATCTAATTTATGCGACGAATGTCTTGGGCCCGAATAAAGTGACACCATTTACGAAGGGAATTGTTTCATTTATATGTCCCCCGCATTTTATTGTATGTGTAATTTAAACAGAATAACCCACTTAGCCCCCGAGCCTAGTCTTAAGATTTCAGCATCATAAAAACCCTTTGTTATTTAACTAGTAAATAGCACTCATAAAAAATATTAAACTCTTCAAACTTTCAAGTACTTTACATTGTTAGTTGAATAGAGTTTACTTAGCTCTCTTAAAATAAGAATGATCAAAGGGCTGAACCTTAGGTCCATTGTTAGGTAAACAAAATATAAGAAATCTGGGAATGTAAATCTAACACTGGATTCCATTAGGTCGAGAAACCTTTATTAAAATGTAAATTAAAAAATTAGAGAAAAACATATTAGTATCAGACAACATTACGTATTTTTAAACTTTTCTTTGAATCTTCGCCGTATTTGTTCATGTAAAATTGTGAAGTAAACGAGGATTATCAATTAAGTAGGTACGGTATTTAAAAAAATGTGTCCACTGTACTTAAATGTTTTTGATGATTTATAAAAGACACTATACAGATGAATTAACAAGAACCTTCATTTATAGCTCTGGCTAATGTAAAATATTTATAAGCCCAGAATTAGAGATACTTTGACTTAGATAACAAAATTAATATTTTTTAACATTATGCGATATATTTTTCAATAAGCTACAACATATCGATATAATCAAAGTATCTAGTTTTTTCTGTGTACAAAAAATAAATAACTGATTTATTCGTCCAACCAATCAATCAAAGTTTATGTTAACTTCGATACTATTCGCCAAGCTTAAAAGTCGCTCAGGTAAATAAAATGTTATAGTCAATTTATTGTCACTACCGAGGCATTTGCGGTCGCGAGGCGTCCCGTTCAGCGATCAATTTCAACAAAGCCGACAATAGAGATCCTATATAATCCTGCAATAAACCTACAAATACTATGGGTCTCAGCTTGTGTACAATTTACATTAATTTGGTAACCTTACTTGAAATTCAAAAGAGATTCCGACGGGAGAGTTGAATAATACAACAATATTTCGTGTAAACAATGTAAAGTGGCTGTTAGTGGGAGAAACGCTGTAGTTACATCGTACAAATGTTTAAGAGTAATGTATTGCGTTGGTACAGCTGGTGTTTGGGAATGTTTTTCAGAACAATTAAAGGAACTTCAATTAAATAAAATCTCCAATTTATACTAAACATAGTGCTGAAAAACGTTGTCTATTATCTACCTATGATATTATTAATAAGTAACAGCTTATTGTTAAACGGAACGTTACGAATTAGTACAAATAAAATTATATTTAACGTTTCTTTTTAATCAAAATTAATTTTCAATTATCTTTGTTCTATGAACAGTCGTTGATGCGAAAAATAATTTAACTTTCCAGACTTACTGATTGCCAATCTCTGTTGGAGCACGCAAATTATATGTTTTAAAATTAACATTTTCATCCTGAAATCTCGTTTTAATTTATTTTCATTATCTGTTTTTTAAATCTCATTCGTCTTGAGTCTGTGAGTATTTTATAAAGGTTATTAAGTAAGTCTGCTTGACTGTTTAATTTTATAATTTAATTTTATAATAATGCGTCTGCAAATGCAATTCAACAACTTACTTACAAGAAATGTTATAGTTACTGTTACAGATGTAAAGTAGAGCTTTAGTAACAATAACGACAATACTGTCTTACATTATAATCGAATCATATTACATTAAAACAAAATTTAATGACAACGTATCTTTACCATGCCATAAACCTCTAATTAGAGCCACGGACAAAGCATCGTTTGGAAATAAAAATTAACAAAGACTAAAGACACCCACATTATCTTTGAAACAAATGAAAACTCCGAGCAGGCATAAAAATAAACGTGACATTTGCAAAGATAAAAACATGTAGACAGTGTTTTCCAACGAAAACTTTGCGGCAAATTATGATTAGAAAAGTTATACGCCAATGTAATCTAACTTTGATTGAGTATAATTACAGGGAACAAAATAATATTATGTTCGCGGAATAACTTTCGGCTAATGTATCCATCTGAGATGTAGAACAAACCGCGATATAAAATTTATCTTGTACATTGTACCGCTTATGAAGTTAAGAGTTTGAGTTAATTTTTAGTTATTATACCTACTGGCTGAGAAAAATGTACTTGGTGTATGCGAAAGTGAGGATTGATGAATGTTTGTTTCTCTTTCACGAAATATTTACGTATTTATAAGAATTTGAATGAAAGTTTACAGTAATATAGTTTTTTTTTTAACATCGAAATAAGACACTATGAGCTATAGATATTATACTTTATTTTGCCCGCGGGTTTGTCCGCAATGGAAACCGCGCGGTACAGCCTGTAAACTTATAATACAAAGTAGTCATTCATAGATTGGTAGAGCGGTTCACAAATAACTAAACTTTTTCGATTTCTGTTTGCGTGATCAATTTTTTTTTTTTATTTAATCGCAGTGGAATATTTACAAGTGTAGTAGGTACAATATATACTGGTATAATCATAGGGTATAATATATGGTATAGTTACAACAACAATACTAATATGTTGAGCCATAAGGCCACCATTTGTACATTTTGAATGGTTTTGTTTTACTTTTATTTTATAAGACTGTTGTACAATAAAGAGTAAATAAATAAATAAAATAACAGATAAGTAATAAGCTCCCAAAGGTTATATTCATCAACATTAACAAGATTACAATCCAAATTACCCACAAACATTTTAACGTCTATCACTTAAGAATATGCTATTATTGTAATACCTATGTACTAATTACAAAGTTTGTTAAGAAACACAGCTTAAATTAAAGCAAACTACAAACTACTCGGCTACTCTAATTAAAAATATCCGGGAACATTATTCATTGGCACAATAACTCACGGACAATTGTGGAACATCGATCTGCAGCTCCCGAGGGAAATAATTACTTAAGCCACGGATATAAATAACTTGACGCACTCACTCTTGATGTGGATCAACGAGGATTAATACTAGAGCTGTTTTATTTCTTTATTTTATGTGCGATGATTTAGTAAACACTACAGTAAGTAATTGGGCACTGGTAAGTGTGTCTTGGTTGCGAAAACTACGTGACTATATATTTATTTTTCAAACTTCAAAAAAGGAGGTTTTGATTAGATTCGATTGTGTTTTTTGGCTTTGTTTACCCAGAACTTTCGACTGGTTGAACCGATTTTCATGATACTTTTTTTATTCGATAGCCGGTGCTAATGGAACTACCATCTAAATTTCAAAGATCAGAGTTTATTTGGAACAATTCAAAGGCGGTTTAGTTTTGTGTTAAAATAATTATCTCATGTGTTATAAAGCGCAAATGGGATTGTTGTTATACAGAATAATATAAGAAGGGACCAGGTACGGCTCCAATCATTGTGATACTATAAAACAATAGATTTTCCTCTGTGACTTCACGTTATCGCGTAACCGTTCGCCATGCAAATTTCCTTCCCTTTTTACACCAAACAAGCATTGTTTTCCTGATAAAAGTATCTTGTGTTCTTTTACAAAAATGTTTTGTAAAGATGTAAAAACAAACAGCAATACTCGTGTTCAAAATACACGCTTTTATGTCTTTTTTTCTTTTTAAATTTCCCCGTTCGAGAGTGACTAAACTTTGAAATTCCCTTAAATTAAACGCTATATAAGAATAAAGAGAAACGTTGTAAAATCTCAATTTGTTCTAATAATTTGTGTATTAAATAACTTACCATAATAAACATCGTCCAATTCTTTATACCTCTTCGCATTTACTCCTATTCTCCAACTGTACAGTAGCACCACCAATATAGATATATTCTGTAACAAAAATAGTAATAAATAATTGTAATTTTTAATATATTTCCCTCTTTATACATGTTATTATATAAAACTCTAGAATTAAATAGTTACAGATATCTGATATTAAGAAACCTAAAACCTTCCTAAAATTAATTCATATAAGGATCTGTCATACAGTCTATTTACCAAGATCGTTCCAGTCCCTGTTTAGAATAGGAACAGAATTGACCAGAAACACAAGGTACAACGTAAAAAAATTATATTATTTCATATTATTTATGAATGTACATAACCATAAATTTGAATATTAATGGTATCTATTTAATTTTATTCCCTTATCTATCTATAAATATGAAATAATTAATTCGTCAAACAATGTAATCATAGTAAACAATAGTTTAATTATTCAAAAGTGATTAAAATAATCCCGATCTTCTAAACGAGTTCAATCTTCGCCCTTATTTAAATACGCTAAGCTAGACGAATTAATTAATTCGATACAAAACTCAATTTCCAATGAATAACTCTTGAGTGTCCCTCAAAATATTATTCATTCGAACGTAACCCCATTTGTTCATGTTTTATTAATCAAATCATTATAATTTCATTAAATACATGAACATTGGAATAAATAGCTATCCTCACATTTTTTAATTTGTTTGGTTGGTTGAACGGAACAAATGTGTCAAGGTGAAATACCTAGTCCTATAGCTTTAACAGATCTTAAATTGTTAATTTGTGTTCATTTTATTTTATTAAATAAGATTTGGAAAGAAATAAGTTACGTTATAGTTAAAATGACTCTTTTAATTGATTATGTCACAACTCACTTCTGTCGCATAATACACAAACAATGATAAAAAGCGTTTGGTTTCGTATTCGAAATCCGGTCAATAAATTCTTGAATCGAGACAAATGCTTCAAGCCTTTTAAGCCTTCGGTTGCTTTTAAATGGCGTGCTACGAGCTTGAGCGAGGTTTCAGATTTTGACATAAAAACGAGACAAAATTACTTCGGACTTTTTTGCTCTAATATTAATTTATGGTGGATTACAATAAGCTTATTTCCTCTGTTAAAAAAGTAAGCGTAAATCAATTTTACAGGAAATTAAATCTACATTAAAAGAAAAAGCAAACACTCATTCGCTTACACATCAACAAACACGCTTTAGTTTAAAAGCTTTAAACAAGCTCCAATACACATTCAAAAATTCATTGAAATTGCTTTAAAATCGAGGGTTTGAATTTTGAAATGAAATCAAATACGATTAAATTAAAATACACATTAAAATTTCGATACCAAAAAGCGATTTGTCAATTTTCTAACGTTATATCCAATTCACAGAACATTTTCCGATCGAGAACAAATTGAAAATCATTTCGTATAAAGCTTATCCCGCGCTATCGGATTTATATCAAAATATAAGATAAATTTTAACGTTCAAATATTTTAATAAGTAGATATGAAAGGTATACTGATAACATTAGATTCAGTATGTAACTAAATGAAAACTAAATGAAGCTTCATCCAGTTTGATTGTTTTATTTTGGGTTTTGTGCTTAATTACTTTTAAGCGTCCCTTCTTTTAGCTATTCCCCCTATCTTGGTGAATATAAAAAATTGGCTATTTGCGCTTTGAACAATAAATTAGTGTAATATAACAAAAAAATAATCTTAATAGAAAACGCAGGCAAACTTCGCACTAAACTAGCTTTTTTGTTATTTACTTAGCTTATCAAAAACGTATTTCCTAGTTAAAAGTTCCCTTCATTTGTTCATCTAAGTTTACTCGTTACATTCACCTCGTGTATAAAACTTTTGTTTTTATTTTGACCTCAATTCTTCTTGGCATTATGCAAAGTTTAGTTCCCGAAATACCCAAAGTTTTATTCAATTACTTTGTTTTTGTTTATGAATGAACACAATGGATGTTAAAAACTTTTTGCGGTATATTCTTTAAGCACATTATCTGTAAATGTTTTTCGAAATGTTGGAAAACATATAAATATAAATATTTTTTCGTATTGAGAAATTTAATTCCTAATGATACTGGATACATCTAAGCGAATGAGTACTGAGTTACATCACCCGCCTCATATCTTGGTTTTATACTGATATTACAAAGCTGAAGAGTTTGTTTGTTTGTTTGAACGCGCTATTCTCAGGAACTACTGATCCGATTTGAAAAATTCTTTCGGTGTTAGATAGCCCATTTATCGAGAAAGGCTATATATCATCACACTAAAACCAACAGGAGCTGAGCCATGTGGGTGAAGCCGCGGAGCGCAACTAGTTTAGAATATGAAAGAAGCCTCATACATTTCACAGAACTCAATACTTTTAAAAGTATGTAACTCATAAAAAATGATATAAAATATGAAGCTGATACTGAATACATCCGGAATATAACTCACTCCGTAACTTCTTCCATATAAAATGTAATGGACGCTAAGTCTGAAAGCATAAAATTTGACAAAGTAAAAACTTTAACGGAACTTTCCGTCGCCCGAAGCCTCTAAGCGATTTATAATATTGGGAAATGTGTTAAGATATATTAATACTGATAGAAGGACACTTTTAACTATCTTTATTTGACTTTTAAAAGTTGTGGGGTCAAGTGTATATTATACGTAGAATAATTACATCGCGTAGGATTATGGCATAAGATATACTTGTGAATATTATAGTTTGCTTTTGAAAATATGAATTGTGTGAGAGACATATAACACCTGTTTTTTGGTATCGTAATCCTGCACGTGTGTATCATATTATATAGTAAGCTTATCATAAAATCTGTTTCGAATAATGGATTACTGTAAAAATGTAGATGCCTATCAACGGTGTGCGATACTGTCCATTTGCTGTCCGTCAAAGAAAAATGTACTAACGTAAAAGGTCCTTATTATAACGAGTCGTAATTTGACTAACATTAGGATATAATATCATCATTAAAATTAAGACACTTCCCACTACTATTTTGACACGTATTATAAATAAATTGTTTATTTTAAAGTAAAAAGTGTATACATAAAGGTATTACGGTAGGTAGAGTATTGTTTAACTTATACTTTTAAATTTCGAATAATAAATATAAATAATATAATTCTATGTAGTATTACTTTGGTATTATTCAATAATAGTTATGTACTCACCAAAGTATATAAAGCGCTCGCGTACGCAGCATGTTTTACATGTAATGTGCGACAGCAAGACAACGATGTGTCTTGCTCATGCGCTGTCCACGCTTTCATCTGAAAATAAATAAAACTGTAGCTAAATATTTAAAAAACATATCTAATTTAATAAAGGGCACTATCCGCGCGAACCAACGTAAACTTCAGTTTATCCTTAAAAAAATACATCTAATAAGCACCATTCACCAACCGCGCTAAACAACGCATATGGATTCTTTTGTTTCTTTTAGAACACAATTTCATATTTGGAACATAGACAATTCAAATTATTTTTAAGTGATGGTGGCAAAAAGTCTTTACTCATTGCCATAATAAAAAAAAACTAAAAACAAAATCGTAATTATCATTTAAATATGAAATAATACGAACAACAATATTATTATTAAGTCTGTCGTAATGTATTAATTACTCTTCACAAAGAATTCATCTCCTACTTATACAAAACAAAATACCCTCGTTTGTATTTTATGTACTACATTCATAAAATTATGAGAAAATTCCGTGCAAATCCTCGGCCTTAATATTTCTTATTTCGTGACAATGGAAATTTAACCCAACGACGATCCCTACCGTTTATTAAACAACCCGCGTGGATGACACCGCAAACAAACGCAAATATACAATGAATTTTGATGCCTTTGATGTCGTTGCCTCCACGTTTAATTTCATTTTAGTGTTATTGTACGGTACACACTATTGTAAGAAGCCCTCCATTTTTTATAAGGCGACGAATTCGGCGCCCAAAATTCTCCGTTGATACTGGCAACATTACTGTTATGACTACAGATTTTTTTTTAATAATATGATGACATGATGCGGACAGCATGAATTTTATTTCTTGGTAAGCTTGGTACAGAAGAAATATAAAATAATTGTATAATATAAAAATAGTGTGAATTTTAGCGATTAAGTATCAAAATTCATTTTTTTTTTTTTTTGTTAATTTGCATCTTAATAATTAGATAAACGTCAAGAATTAAAGCCTTTGACAAAAACATCTCCAATGTTTGCAAGAGGTATTTGGAATCATTAAAATTATAGATTATAATTAATAAAATAATTAATTAAGTAAAAACTGCATTCTTTTTATTTTAAATTTAATTGAATTATTAAAATTAAGTTAAATTTATACGTAGATAATGCTGGCTGAATTCAAATTTTGTTTTTTAAAAATAGAACACTGGACCATTAGTAATCGAATTTTATCTGTGGAAATTTGAGCAGAATAGTAAATGTGCATAATATGAGTTACCTATTGTTTGTCGAAAATGTATGCAGATTGGATTTAGATTTATACATGATGTAATCGCAATCGTATTTAAATATTTGAACAAGATATTGGACGTCATAATAATAGCGCAACGTTGGAACCACAAAAGGTTAGTAAATTTATTTGATAGATATTAAATTATGAAAATATAGAATCCAAATTATCCATTGTTGGTCAAAGAGTTGTCGTATGTGAAATTTTAACAAAAGCACATCTTAACTGAAAAATATAAAAGCTTTTTTCCAAATCATCGTTGAAACATCATATTTTGTTGTTTTACGAATTACCTTCATCAGTTATTATGTTCGTAATAGGGGTGTTAATTTTTATTGTTATTTATTTTATATGCTTTACTCTATAAATAATTATCTTCTGCTAAAACCCCTATTTAATTATAAGTACTGATCTGCTATAGTAAACACTTTCACAGTGCTAGCAGTACATATTGCGTTTAAGTGTGCTTATTGTTTTCTGTTTATAAAGACAAACTCATCTATCGTAGGAGCGAATTATATTTGGTAAAAGTAACGACTAACGTTTAAGTAGATACGATCTAATTAGTTGATTCTGTAATTCAAAAATAACTTCTTACAAAAGACTTGTTGAATGAATGAATATTTCATAAAGATTTTCTTCTAAAATTCGCTGATTTAATAATAATAGAGTAAACAATTTCTCTCAAAGGAAATTGATCTCTTTCTATTACAAAATCTTGAACCGCGGAAAGAATAAAATCACAAGAATCATCTTTCATCTCACGTTTTCTAATAAAAAAGTAAGTAATATTACAACGTCGAGATGTGACTGCGTAAAAAACTTCAAATGGTTTTTTTGCACCGGTAATTTTCTAAATAGGCAATTTGTTTTTTAATTAAACTACATATTATTATTATCTATACATATAAAGGAAATGGAAAATTTGTTTCAAAATTGTGTACTGTATATTATAATTTTGTAAAACGATTTTGTATTGCACATTTTTACTTAGATATTATTATATCAATGTTATACCCTTACACAAAGCCATAGAAATCTAAATAATGTGTCTTGTTATTAAGATTTCTATGCACAAAGCCCTTACATTATGTACCTACGCATTCAAAAATTAATTTTCTATGAATATTTTCGTTATTAACAAAGTCTTCGAGGTTTTGGTTAGTTATTGTTGTAGAATCCAAAATTAGTAGGTTATACACAATCAGTAGTTTTTCCATTTAATGTACCAAAAATATGAAACATAAAATGGAAATATGCAAAATAATGTTATAATGTCGTTTATTAATCGAGCCCTTACTCAATTTGGCAGCTAGCTATCAATTCCACGCCTCCGTAAAATATTTTTAATAATTAAAAAAGATAGAAAAGCATACTTTCTCTGAACTTTATTAATAAAAAACTTAATTGACAAAGTTAAATCTTTGCCCTTTAAAACACGACCAAATCAGATTATTAAAAAAGTTTTTGTATTTGACACTAACAATTTAACCTTCGAGACGTTTGGACAGCTATCCATGTATTTAATTAAATTTCCCCCGATAATTATGAATTAATTATCTCTTCATCGTAATTAGTAATTTCTTTAATTTTGTAAATTTTATATTTTCCAATTTTTCTATTAAATAGAACTTTCACTTACAGCTCTATAAATTGCACCTCAAACATAAACAACGAAATATTTAACAACTCAAACTTAAAATGCAGGCTAATTTTAACTTTATGTATTGAGGCATTAATTTGAAGACTGTTAAATATATAAAATAATGTATCTATTATATTTAAAGTATAACTAAGGAAAAATTTTATATCATACTTTTCCACACACCGACATGTTTTCAAAACAAACAAATTTTAATTGAATAAAGAGCAGTTAGCATTACGTATTATCATTTTAAATTACCTTTGAGTTGATGAGATAAAAATCTTCAAAACAGATTGCATACTAATAATTTCACGTACTATGTTTTGGTATCGTAAATATACGCGATTGTGTCGCGAAGTGACGCGCTCTCTGTTCGACGGTTGCCAGCATACTGAAGTCTGAAGGCTGAAACTACCAAGTATGAAAGCCGAGTTGCTAAGCTTCTATGGAAAGTTTGCATAGCTCTAGTATCAGCCACTATATCGTTACGATATTTTCATATTGTAAAGCCTCTACACTTGGGAAATAATGCATTGTATGTATTGCAACAATTACTTAATAATTCATTTTGTGAGTTTGTAAGATATTTAATATAAAGTGATCTTAATAAACATAATATTCAATGACTATATCAAGTGTGATATGGGTAATTAAGGTGATTGCGAAAAGTGTTTTAAAATATTCTTATGTTTATATTTTCAGGCCTACAAGTATGTGAACACATTATAAAGATTGCAAACGTATCTTTCAATTTGTTAAGCAAATATTTTGCGATGTCACGATTCTCGCGGGAGGTAAGTAAACAAACCGTTACCTACTTTACTTTAATATGAGATGTAGGTATTTTATTTGCTTATTTTTACTATATCAGGTATATGGTATAACTTAAATGTCTTTAAATTAAATACATCCTATTTTATTTATGTTTCTAACAATATATAACCATTATAACTATTTTTCTGTTCATAAGTGTGCATTCATTTTTCTTTCTTGAAAATTTTTATTGAACATATCCACAGAAAACCTATAACCATTTGTCAAAATATAAAAGATGTAACGACCAAAGCATGTCGAACATTCGCTTCAACATATATGGATACTAAACGTTGGTTTGATAGTTTTTACTGGCTTCAGTCCAAAGATCTCACATCGTTTCCTTCAGTCGTTGCCTTGCTTATAATATTGAAGATACTTCCTTTAGGTAAATTTTGATATCCACAAATATTCTGGAGTGTAAAATTAGGCTAATAATTAATTGTGAAGATTAATAGTCTTCTTTTAATGTCATTAAAATTGATACTTTGCTACTTAAAGGGTTGTTTCTTTTTTATAAACTTAAGAATCTATGTGTGACATGGATACTTTGTTTATTATTTTTATTCTATTTAGCTTTTGCTTAAAATATACGTACTGGTATGTCTAAAACGCCGTCACTTTGCCCGAACACATCTAATATGGTAAATAGTTTAATAACATCTTCGTGTACCTACCTTTTGCTCAATTTCTTACTTACTTTGCTTCGATCCCTATATATCTATGAACAAGACATCTATTATTATAACAAAAGCAATCAAGTAGCGTATCAAAACTTTCCACAAATCTTGTGGTTAGTCCCTCTTGATGTACCCCTTTCCCTAAATAAGGATTATGAAAATCTAAGTTGTGACCGATATTAAGTACAGTTTACAATGTAATTTATCGAATTTTGAACAAATACTCATACAATAATTGAGGCATTTCGTTTTCCCTTTTTTTATTACTAAAAGTATATTTTATTCTTGCCAAGTAAATACAAACATTATTTAAATTTTAATTTAAATATTATTTTATAATTTTATTTACCTATATATTTTAGTGGCTAACTTATCGTCAACTTATAACTTCGTCAGAATTTTTTAAAAGCTTTTTCTATTTCAAAACGATATTCATTTTCAAATAAATCTTCTTGCAAAGTCATATGATTTTTATGAAATCGTTTATACCGTAGTAGAGATATTGAAATAATCAATATGCACGGTCTGCTCTGAAGCCCTCGCTTCTCTACATTTCGAATTCATGACCAATAAGCAAAATTTTTATTGGACCGTACTTGCTTTGACCACAAATACTCCTAACATAAAATATTTCTAGAAGAGTTCAAAGTGCAAATTCTACAGTTTCCAACTGTTAAACAGCTGCGCGGAGTTATTTGAAATGGATATCCTATAACTTTTATCGTGCGACGTTGAAGTCGCAACACAACGCTGACTTTAAGTGCACAAGTTTATGAAAAATGTTTCTTTAAAAAGTTCGAGCGAAAAGGCTTGATAGGATATTAAATCAGTATCCTGAGAACATAATAATACGCTACAGAGCACACTTGTTTCGAAATATGATTTCATTCTCTTGCATATTTTGAATCGAGTTGCATAATTTTCGACGCCTACAAAATTATATAGCTTTAATTTATCATGGCGTTAAAAGACAGCAATTAAAGCTGCCATATACATATATAAATCCATATATAAGAAAATACACGTGCAACATTAAAGGATTTACATACCTAGTAACTTTACTATAAATGGCATTAGCTGTTGAAATGATGAATTATTAATGATTTAAGTGATTTTACAACAGTATAAGTGTTACGTGTTTGTTGAGGGGAAAAAAGTACATTTTAAGCAATATTTTAATTTTTTATATCAATTTGATCATCAATGAAACCATAAAAACGCAGTAATGATGTAGAAAATATTAAAGCTTTATCGAGGTATGTCTACAGAAATATCAGCTATGATGTACGCAAGTGCCGTCCAGAACGCTGTGCACATATCAAGTTCCTCGGGGCTCTCCACGTTCATAGTATCTCCTTCTGTATGGTGAAACCAGAAGTACTTTTCATTTGCATTATGTAAACTAGCTCCTGGCACTCCAGTTTTTATAAGTACTTGAATATCAGACCCTGGCGTATCAGATTCAACTAGAGTCGAAGCGTTGATAGACTCGAATAATTTTAATATCTCACCAATAATACAACGAGCTTCTTGTGTCCCAGCAACGGACAATCCTAGTGGTGCAAATGTTCCTTCATCAGATTCCATAATAAAGTTGATATTGTGACTCTCATTTCGGTGTTTCTCTTCATATGCATAAGCTCCTATTAATCCAAACTCTTCAGCCGTCCAAAAGATAGTTCTCACTGTTCTTTTCGGTCTCAAATTCAATCTTTTTAAAATAACAGGAGCAGCCCAGCTCACAAATAAGCCACCACCATCGTCCATAGCTCCTTGACCGACATCCCAGCTATCAATATGACCAGAAACAATCACTAATTTTTCTGCATTATCCTTGCCTTTCAAATCTATAAGGGTATTTCTGGATATTTTAGTTTCATATGAACTGGTCATTTTAATATTTAAAACAACTTTTTCGCCTCTATCGTGGAATCTTCGGATTAAATCTGCGTCTTCCAACGTAATTGCTGCTGTAGGTATTTTTGTAACGTTTTCAGCATAATTTTGTGAGCCGGTGTGTGGTGTATAGATTGAAAACGGTGCTATTGATCTGACTAAAGATGCAACTGCGCCTTTTGCAGCCGCTTTAGCAGCACCTTGAGATCTGTATACAACAGTTTCGCCGTACGTTGTGAATACTGGGTCATATAATACTATTTTACCTTCTATGTCTTTAACAGGGGTTTCATCCAGTTTTTCAAAACTAGAAAGTACTATTACTTCTGCGGTAATTCCCTCTGGCGGAGTACTAACGCTTTTCCCGAGGCCCAACAATGCAATAAGTTTTGATCGTGGTTCCAACATAGTAATTTTTTCTTGTTCCCTCACCCAGTGAGGAACCTGTAAAAAATTCGTGATAGAAAAGTAAGAAATCAATTTATCGAATAAAAGGATTACACTTGTCGATGATTCGACGTGAATGATAAGTGCTATTTTATCAGGTAACCTACACTGTATTCTTTATTCTTATTATTATTCAACTCGAGAATTTAAAAAGACCAAATATTTTCAGTTTATATGTTTTTAATGTATATAATGAATGATCTTGAATAATTATCTCTATATATAAAAATGAATCCCTATTCCCCTTGGTCACGGCATCACGAGTGAACGGCTAGACCGATTCCGATAATTCTTATTTTGATGTGTTCGTTATTGTCAGGGGAAGGATCTTATGAAAGAAAAACTCAAGAAATTAAAAAAAAAATTAAAAAAGGCTATAAACATTACGGGCACAGTAAACTTCACAGGTGTGACAATTTGTGCGAAGAAGAGACAACGTCTGTCGGGGCAGCTAGTTATTTATAAAATACATTATGGAATTGCTGCAATTTAAAGTTAATTACCTCAAGCTCCTCGGTGATAATGTCATTAAGCTCCTCTTCCTTAGTCAACTCTATCATATAATCTATGGAATCCTCGAGCACTTGGGACCCCGATATGCGGGCACCAAACTTGTCCACAAATTTAGCCAATCTGAAAATATTATCATCTTTATAAATCTAATGTTGTATAATATTATCGTAGCGAGAATCATCTCGCTACGATCATCATCATGTTCATTAGAACATAAAAATAGCTTTCTTATAATTTAACAGGCTGTTTTGTTAATAAAATTAGTATTTCATTTAATTTCTATTATTATATAATTCAATAGTTCCTTTCTATATTTGTCATAATAAGTTATTTATTTTTATAACAATTTAATTTACATGTACACATATTGACCCAGTTATTATTTTTATTAAACTTTATCTCCTTGGGAGCTAAATGAATTCAAAGATACATAATTTAAAAAAGGGATTTTAGCCGTACAAATAAGTCGTTCCTTATATTACTCACTCATCATAAGTTTTACTTTTGAACTCTCCTTCAAGCACATATTTAAATATCTGTTCCTTCACATCTTGGTAAGAAGAAATCTCGTTTATTAAATCATCACCCAAAAGAGTCCTACATTTATCTGAAGTTTTTGGCAACGACTTTGCCTCACTTATAGTTATAATAAGGAAAATTACGGCGATACGGCCGAAAGAATACATTTTTCCGCCGCCGCCTCTAAAATATTGCGATGTTGTGATAAGCAGAACCCTTTTGTTAAGCGTCTATCTTATCAGCCAGAAGAACAAAAATTAGAGATATCATTGGAGAAAGAGGAACGGCACTTTATAGTTAATGCCATGAAATGGATAATACAGAGATAAGTTTAGATGAGATCGAATTCTGTAAATGATAGCATGGTTTCTTTGCGTCATATAAGATTTCAATTTTCAAACTTCAAGTTCATTATTATTAACAATAACAATATATTTAACAAGTATCGCGTTATAATTGAATGCGTCGTTAACAAAAGGGTCGTGTAATTTCTAAAGGTCAGTTCAATAAGTAAGAGTTATGACGTCCCATTACTCACTCGTGATATGTCTTCCCTTTGAATGGGCCGGAGATGACATAATCCATAATATCCCGAACCACGGTATCATAAGATGCTATTTCGTCAGCTAAATTGCCAATGTCACACGACTTTAATTCGGTATAGGACTTTTTCCTTGGCGCACTTTGCACTTCACTCAGGATAATTACAAGTATCAATTTAGATATTGCTAGATACATCGTAAATACTGGTATCGTAACACGTCCTTACTCGAGGATGTTGATAATGGTCTGGTCTAGGAGGATAGTAAACAACGCAAGGATCAATTGAATGCAGTAGTTCGTAATGGATTCCGTAAAGCATAATCTGCTATGACTAGTAAAGATGAACTAGAATTTTAATACCGAGTAACCGCATTAATCTTTGAGAACTAATTTGTAGAGGACATATTCATTTTATAAAATAGATGAAGATGAAATAATTATTTGTTTGCTAAATAGAAAATTGTCGAAGTTTTTTTTTTTTCATTTATTAACCCAATTACTGCGTTTTAAGAATTGTTTCTCATGTTTGAATATTTATACGTTCCAAAATCAATATATATATATATATATATATATATATATATATATATATATACAGAAATATATATTTTATGTGTGAATAGCACAAAAACGTGCAAAAACACTTATATAAATATAAGTGTCAGTACAATAAACATGGAAATCAACGGTTTAACGGTGTCATTCGAGCGACTCTGCAGAACTAAAATACCGCTTTTATTCGCGCTGCCTGCACAATGGCTAGTAGTTATCATTAATTCGTTGAATTAAAATGAAAAATAATCTCACGCTTTCGTTGCAATTGTATGAAAATAAAAATAAATAAAAGCGGGCTTTTAATAGTTATGAATATCCTGTTAAACACCTTAATCATTTTGCTAAAATATCTAAAGTTAATGTAACTATTTATTTAATTTAATCTTTGAACACGATAGGAAATCGTCTAGACAAATTTCTTATCTGAATGGTACCACTTGAGATCAGCGTGGCTCAAATTGGCTGAGCCACGTAGACAAAATTTGTAGCTAGTTAACTTTTGGTATGATAAAAATAGATTTATTGATAAAATCACAGTAAAATCGAGTAAAATAATAAGAATTACATAAATTTTATTACTCAATATTAAAAGTTTTTATGCACTTATGCATTGCTATATTATGATCTTTTAATCCAGGAAGTTAATAATAAAATAATAAATACATTATATTTTAATAGGTTTTCCAAAGTTATTGTGCAGCTAATTATTTACTATTTACCCTCTCAGCAATATTTTTTTAAAGTTTATAGGTGTTATGGTGACAAATAAACATTATTTCTGTCTTTCTAATAGGTATTGCAAATGTGAAAGTTTAGATGTATGGATATGTGTTACTTCAAAATCTTTATACTACAAGTAAGTATTTTTGCAACTTATACTATACAAGAATAACACATTAGCTCTAGAAATATTAGCTATTCTAATTAATACTTTCTTCCAGAGGTAAATCCGCGAGGCACAGATAGCTCAAATTATGTAATTAAATAAATAAATAGTCATAAAAGTGAATTTACAGTTATACGAATATTGCTTTGATACAGTTGCACCCTATCTTTATTGTACATACTTCAATTTAAATAGAGTTCTAGATTAGCTTAAAAGTACTATCTATTATAAACGCAACGGTACCATATATCATATTAGTTGAAAGCCAAACTTTTGCATGCCGTGCCGTTGAAGTTTGTACACAAACAATAACAAACACACCATGTTATTTTTTTGTGATTTTTTATTATAATAAGCTAGTCCGTGCATTATAGACCAATTTTTTATGGGTAAATTTGGTCCATTTGTGATAATACTTTAAAGGCGCTTTATTTTTTTTGTTAAAAATAATTCGACTAGGGTTTTTCACATATAAAAATATCCTATCTTTCCACAACATAGACAATATACTGACTAGATTCGCTATCACAACAAAATGTACTTTATGGTTCGGAAGTTTATGTACCGTTAGTGCAATAAAAATCATGAAGCAATTCCGATGTCACATACCTGCCACAGTAGACATATCGATCGGAGAATGGGGACAATACTACACTTTCTGCTTTCGCATTTTTACCAAACTTATTTATTGACTAACTGAAACTTGAGGCGTCTATGTTAAAATGTCTGTCGATTTCCCAAGTCCAAATATCATAAACTTATAATGCTATTAACTTTTTAATTTTTAAATTAGCTTGTAATTTTAATGCCCATAAATTTTTGTTACCTTATGATACTATATTAATTCACAACCCGGTGCGCTGCACATCTTGCGTCGTAATTTAAAAAATCATAACAATAATATATTTCATGTGGTATCATTGTGTATAATTTGTGGATAGTATTAATAGGGTAAAAGTGGGATAGATGCCCCACTTTTTGAAATAGCCTCATAATTTTAAAAACATGAATCTTATACGAACACTTTGTATGAATATAGCTAGGTTAATTATCTGTTTTGAATTACTATATATATTTTTTATCCTATCATTTATAGATAATGTGTAATAAATATTTTTGTAGAACACCTTTTTTGAGGATAGATGCCTACCTAGTTGGATAGTTGCCCCACCATGAAAATACTAAGGAGGATAGATGCCTACAGAGTGGGATAGATGCCTTACATACTCTATAAACGCGAAATCTAATAAAATTTATATGATAAACCAGCAAATGTCATGTTAACATAGTTGTTCTGTTGTCCAAGAATATACTTGCGCTCGCACTCCTTCTTTTCTTTTGTATTTTCGTGGCGTGGTTCTCCTACAATCAGTATAAGGGCAGATCATTAATAAGTAAGTATACATAACAAAAAAAAGCAAATTAAAGGAGTAAAATCGGTTAACATAGAGAAAACCTCTGACGCAATCAGGTAAAAATATAAACAGTACCTGTGATTATCGGTAATAACATGTACATATGTATTGAGGGATGGATGCCCTTAGAGGCCCCTAAGGGCATCTATCCCTCGAAAAAAAAGGGGCAACTATACTTTTTGATAAGGATAGCTGCCCCAGTATTTTTTTATTAAATAAAAACAAATGAGCCAATATTTTCACTTAGATTTGTACTTAATGAACTAGTGTATAGACATAATAAGAAATATAGTGAAATTTATTAATACTTATAAAGTTATGCAAAGGCAAATATCAACCTTTTTAAATTTTAACGTGTTCGTGAAGTTTGCCGCGGATATTATTACACGCACTAGCGAAACACGTCTTCACCAAACAACAGCTCATGCGTACCCGAGGTGCGGGGTGATAGGAGCTCCTATTTAAATCATTAATTCGTAGTCACGACTCTGAAAATGGGGCATCTATCCCCGTGCGGCATCTATCCCACTTTTACCCTAACTAAAAAAAACGATGTTGTTTAGGTAATGGTTAATTTAGGAACTTGACCGCCTCCTTGGTACAGTGGTTGACGCGTGAGCGTAGAACCGAGGGGTCCTGGGTTCGATTCCCGGTGGAGACGAAGAAAAAAAAATGTCTCGGTCTGGCAGGACACAGAAGGCTGATCACCTACTTGTCTCTAAAGAAAATCGATCAGTGAAACAGATGTGTGCATAATTCATCTGCCCCTTACACCACTTGGGGACATGGGACTTCACTTAATTAGGAACTACTTATTACTATTAAATATTTTGAACGATTTAGCATTACATTATTTTATTTGTACGCAGAAAATTAATGTTGCATTTATTAAATAAAGACAAAAAATTGAATTGTAGCTCAATTAAAAATGTCAAAATGTGTTTTTCCTGTTTGAATAGCTCTGAATATTTAATCCAGACACACTCATTCAAATTCTTGCTTGTTAGCATAGACGTAGATATAGGTTAAACTACAGTAATATAAATAAAACTGATCGCTGTTATCATAATACGAGACGTCACTGATACAGTAATTTCTATAAATACTATAACGTTATAAATCATATTTCGATTCTTCATGGCTCTTAAATGTAATTTTGTTTCGTTATTTAAGAATACCAGGTACATAGATAAATCTGCCTTATTCTGTATTCTTTAGAATCGTTATTGTTATCTTTGAATAGTTTTAATAAAACCAAAACCTTTATTATATTACGTTTATCTCATTATTTATGTCACATGGATAATTTGTATTTTATATGGCTAGCCAGTACTAAAATTGACGCTATAACAGTGTTAATAATACAATAGAAAAAGTAACATGAGATTGATATTTTGTATTTACATTTTTATATTTTTAAATGCAGTGTCATGTAGTAGACATTTTCAAAGAGCCATACAATATACGCTTCAGAATGACTGTGCTAATTTCGTTAATGATACTTTGAGAGAAGAAATTCAATCGTATAAAAATATTGTCCATGATATTATGTACGAAATCACATCGAATCCATTGAGAGACAGATTTTACAACCAGTAAGTATGATGATAAGTTTCAAATCGACTCTAAAGGAGACGGTTACATACAAACATGCAAATGAAGCTAATAATGAATAAATGAAGCGTGTTAAAAATAACGTTTTGATATTCGTTAGGAAACAATAACAATTCAAGCTCCTTGTTTTATTATATCTAGCTCTATTAAATTAATTAACTCGGTTACCCCGTTTGAACCAACAGTACTGTGTACGAATTTGACCTCTAGTAACAATTTCACAGCATCGGTTTGAAGTTCAAAGCATAATGATAAGATACGACTCACCCACTTATTTCATTCATTATTAATTAATCGCAATACAAGTGTATCTAATGCCAGTCGTGTAGTTATGAATCTAAAAAATATTGTATTTTATTTCATTTTATACTTCGAGACTGTATATTCACTATCAATAATAAACAGATATGATGATTGTGATTTAGACAATGCATTATTAGAAGAAATTAAAAGTTATAAAAATGTTACAATGAAAATAATGAATGATATAATAAACACTGACTTAGGAGCGAATATGTATGAAAAGTAAGTTAGATACGTTCTTTTATTTCCACAATAATTCGTATGAACATTTGTGTGTTTTTGTTTGTATTAAATCATCGCTGTCTTTATATTTATTAAACTGTAATTTAATTAATAAAATAACTCCCTATACTAACTCTCTACGAAAACGTTAACTTTTGATCGATTAATATTATTTAAAATCATTATAATTTATAGGTATACTGAATTCATTGACAAATTTGGTGCTCGTCCTTCCGGCACTGATGTATTGGAACAGTCTATAGACTATATGGTCAATCTAACCATTGGAGCAGGAATTAAAAATGTGACAACCGAAGAACTAGAGGTAAACAACGTTAATGTAGAAATTATTATTATAGTTTAAATAATAATTATTGTACAAAATAATTTTAATATTTACTTTTCAGGTGCCGCATTGGGTAAGAGGCTTTGAATCGGTGCAAATGCTTGAGCCTCGTATAAAGAAAATTGCAGTTCTTGGACTTGGTCCAAGTGTATCCACACCAAGTGAAGGTATCACAGCTGACTTAATAGTATTAAGAAGTTTTAATGACCTTGATAAATTATCAGAGGAGGATGTTAAAGGAAAGATTGTTTTATTTGATGAGGTTTACACAAATTATGGCGAAACAGTCATATATAGAGTCGAAGCGGCATCTAGAGCAGCCAAAAAGGGAGCTGTTGCATCACTCATAAGAAGTGTAACGCCATTCTCTTTATATACTCCTCATACTGGATACCAACACTATGAAAAAGATGTACCAAAAATACCGACTGCAGCTATTACTGTTGAAGATGCTGCTTTATTAAGAAGATTATATGAGAAAAAGGAGAAAATTGTTCTAAACATTAAAATGTTTAGTACTTATGATAGAAAGAAGTCTCGAAACACAATTATAGATTTCAAAGGAAGCAAATATCCAGATAAGTATGTCATTGTATCCGGACATATTGACAGTTGGGACGTCGGTCAGGGTGCAATGGACGACGGTGGTGGTATGATGATAAGTTGGTTTGTCCCCGTGGTGTTGAAACATTTCCAAATCCGGCCGAAACGAACTCTTCGAGCTATTTTGTGGACTTCAGAAGAAGCGGGGTTAGTCGGTGCTCAAGCATATTTAAAACGTCATTTAGACGAACTAGACAAAATTAATTTTATAATGGAATCTGACGAAGGTACGTTTAAGCCTCTTGGCTTAGACGTGGGCGGCTCAAAGACAGCACAATGTATAATAGCTAAAATATTAAAACTGTTTCCAACGATAGACAAAATGACGGAGAGTGGAAGCCCTGGCTCGGATATTATACTTTTTATCAAGAAAGGAATCCCCGGGGCGTCGTTATTAAACGAAAATGATAAATACTTCTGGTTCCACCACACAGAGGCGGATACGATGGAGGTTCAGAAAATGGAGGATGTCGTTAAATGTGCCGCTTTTTGGACAGCTATATCTTATGTTATTGCTGACTTATCGGTTGATATCCCTCGACAGTAATAGAAATCTTAACACGCGCTTAAAAAAGACACATATCATAAAGAAAATCATACATTTATTTTATAAGGTTGCTTATTTTCTAAATCCTTGAAGAAATTTTTTTTTATATTTTCTGTATTTATAAATATATGACCTTACCTAGTGCATAAGCTATTAAAAAATAGAATTCGGTCTACTAAATTGTTAGAAAATCAAGATGTCGGAAACAATACAAACTTTGGAAGTGAAAGCATTGTTCTTGGCAAGTCGTTGAATCTAGGAAAATGAATGTATTGCAAAAGCTTTCAGCATTCCAATTGATTTCCAGAATGTGCAGGAATGAAAGTTCCCAAGAAATTTAACTTCGTAATGTTCAAGAATGGCATTTTATTTGGAAATTTCCTAAGCTTTTAGGTTCATAGAATTAAAGTCCATAAATGAATTGTGATATAATTATAATTCATAAGATATTGATGTTAATAAATAACATTATAAAATTATTTGAATGGTGTACCTTCATTTATATTTAACGCCAATAAATGGTGTATCCTTAGAAAATAGAAGTGGCCAATATGTAGTTCCTATAAAGAATTTAAAAACATCAACTATTTCTCTATTTAAAAAGTCAAATTATTTTTGAAGTGAAAACTTCTTTAGCGGCGTTGAGCACTTTTTCTGTAATGGGTATAAAATCTTAAACTCGCGTCAGGACACGTGACCTGATCGAAAAAACGTAAGACGGATGGATATCAAACATGCTCAACGTTAATAATCAAGTTTTCACTTCTGCCGGCACTCCCGGAGTGCAACCCGTCTTTTTTTATAAATTATAAGGTCATACAGACAATATTTCAATATCCCCATTAATATTCCCAAGCGTCGACGTGCATTTAATATTGTTCGTATGAAGCTCTCAATTGTGTGTCATGGCATTCCAGTGGAGAATTAGTAGCCATGATATTGCTTTATTA
The DNA here is from genome assembly GCA_029959065.1 of Colias behrii. NCBI lineage: Eukaryota > Metazoa > Arthropoda > Insecta > Lepidoptera > Pieridae > Colias > Colias behrii. Next base: position 3,839,313 of record JARWMC010000005.1, on the reverse strand, counting down.
CTAGCTCATGAGTACTGTTTGGATATATCTTAAACTTTAAATTCATTTAAAACAATGATCTCATATAATTTTTATATTTAATGAGTATTATAATTTTCTAAATAATTGCACAATCGTCCTCATTCAAATCTATTCCAATACGTAATTTGCGCAGCCGTCCTCATTATCTAGGTGCTTAAAATGCAAGGCTTCACATCGAGGCAATATGTAATTTAAACCTATGAGAAGTACCCACTTCGTAGAAACTACTTTATTTTTCCTTCATATCTTTTCTTTTCATTTAAAATGCCATTTGTGTTCTCAGAAACATTTTTAAGGGCAGACATTATTATGATGTGACGTGAACCTGTTATAAACAAGAGTAGGTATATAAATTATTCTTGAATGCATGACGGTACTTGAATACTAGGTTTATATTATGTTTTTTAGAATAATGAGTATTAGTTAAATGTCTTATGTGAATGAGGTAAATATAGGATACGAGGTAAAATATAATTTAGCAAAACAACTTTTTCTCACTAGATAAGATGAAGTTGGTGAGGTATCGATTTGTATAGTGATTTTGATTATATAGTGATCTCTATTAAATTATGTTTACCAATATTCAACGATGGGAAAATATGGTCATACGTGATTTATGGACGTTTGCTTTCCAAATAACGGCGAGCTATAAATCAAATCCAGTATTAATTTATTGATATTTTTATTCGTTTTTACTTTATGAATTGGGTCAGTTATGAAAACAATTTTCATGCTCCTGCCGATAAAGAAATGCAAATATTGTCATGCGTTTATTTTTGTTTAAAAATTGTGAGCTGACGTATTGTTTTCATAATATTTTATTTTCCCTATTTAAAACAAAGTATAAAATTTTAATTAAAATAAAACGAATTATATGTATCAACCAATACATTTAAAGAACACAGCTTAGCGTTACAATACTCATAAATGCAGCCACGCAAAATACTGAAATCATAACAAGAAAATTCAAAGGCAAATGACGTAATTTATCCGTAACGATGTGGAACTAACGACTTTTTCGGAATGAGGACTGATGCTATGAATGATATTCGCCAGATATGGTTTATTCAAGCCTCATGTACTTTCAATAAAGACAATTTTGAATGAAACGAATTTCAGAGTACACTAGTGTTGAAATTATTAAAATCTGGTTGTTCAGTTCCTTACTTTAATTTTATTTTTATTGAGCAATATTATCTACATAAGTCGTAAAGACGAGATTATTATGATTGAGATGACTTATGTGTTAAAGAACTTTTTTTTGCTATAGGTTTTTGCAAAAACAAGTAGGTAGGTATTTTTCTTGAATTGTGATTTATATTTCAATATTTTCATGTTGTTTAAATTTCTTGTATTTTTTAGCTACCACAGACCATTCCTTGTCATCATCTTCTTCTCGTTCCCTTTTTTCGGCTCTTAATTTTCCAAGTCCACAGAAAACTCCACATTCTGCATTTAAATCTCATAGTACCTACTACTGCATTCGCAACATTGTAAGATCGTATTAGCTATTAATAACTCAGGCCCCGGAACCACAGACACAATAGTATGTGTCGTGGACCGATCGGGCAGTTCAATGGGTTAATTATTATAAGATATGCGCAAACGCATTAGTTTCATCCTTCGGCGTATGGCCACTAGGCATAAAACCCCACAGCAATCGAACCGAACGAGCAGCAGTAATTGTTAGAAACACATAAACAAGTTATGACTAATAACCCATTGAGCCCCAAGCGGCCCGATCGGTCCCAGACACAATAGATTTTCTATTGTATCTGTGGTTCCGGGGCCAGAGTTAATAATTGTTATCTTCGCATACAGCTACCTCGTACGGATACCGACACAAGACTCAACTACTTACTTTATTTTTGGCTTCGGTATCTATTGTAGATCACGCCAGTATTATTTAAAAAAAATTCAATGTACAATCTTGACTTCCCTACGATTTTATTATATGTATAATAAACGCGTTTCATTAAAAAAACGAATCTTAAATGGCGTCCAAAGCTGACTTTGACAGATGGTAGGGTCAGCAAAAAAGAAAATAAAAATAACGTAAATTGATAATTATTTTATTTATTATTTAAACTAGCGACCCGCCCCGGCTTCGCACGGGTGCAATGCTGATACTAAATACACTACAGAAAAACTGTGAACGTTGTACTATATAAAAACATAGCGGCCCGCTCCGGCTTCGCACGCGGGTATAAAATATATAGCCGGGCGGCCGGCCGGTACCGCCGCAAACGCTACGTCCCGCAATTTTTAAATCTGTAATATCTTCGAAAATATTCACTTAAATCATACGGTGTAAAGGGCCATATAGATCTATATTAAATTAACAATGTATTCAAGGTATTTAATTGGTTAAGGATTAATGCTGTATTGGTTAAAATCGCTTCGAAAATTAGCCATTATTTGTCGTAAAAAGTAAATGACAAAAAAAAGTTATTGTGGGTTATCCATAAGAGATAGACATATACCATCGCGGACTTTTCTGTAGACCTTTTCAATGTGTATAATACTTAGTACATTATTTTGATAAAACTCGTAGGGTTCAGCCTGCGTTTGCAATGTAAGCGGAAAAAATGTAATTATTTACGACATCACATTAGAAACCTCAAAAATAACAGTACTTCTCCACTATTTAATGGACGTTATTATACATATAAACCTTCCTCTTGAATCACTCTATCTATTAAAAAAAACCGCATCAAAATCCGTTGCGTAGTTTCAAAGATTTAAGCGTACAAAGGGACATAGGGACATAGGGACAGAGAAAGCGACTTTGTTTTATACTATGTAGTGATTTGTTTGTTGACAAACTATTTTGTTATGGTATTTGTGTATTTATATGAATTATCATATTTACGTACACAGTCTGCAACAAAGTCCCCATAATACTCGTAATGAGCCCATAAAACTGAACAACTTTTCCCAAAGAACATATAATGTCAAATCCCAAAAAAGACGTGTGGCACTCGAGGACTGCCGCGGTAAAGCTATTGCATGCTATGCCTTCAAGCCACACCTCCGTGCCCGTCGGAGTGGGGAGCGTGAGGTTTTTTCGTTACAGAATTTCTCGATTCGGTCCCCGCGCTCAAGGCCCGCGATAGAAGCTATGCAATAGCTTAATAAAATATTATTTACTATCGCAAATACATACCTAATTGTCATAGTAAATGTTTGATAAAAACTATTATAGGGATAAAAATAACTGCGTTAAAAACAACCGACTTCAAAAACAGAAAAGTAAAAAATAAAAAAGATTTGATATTATTAATTACTATATATGATTTAGATGTGCTATTTACTAAAAAGGTTTGATGTCGGTGCACGGGCTTAATACTAAGTGCTTAGTGTTTGGCACCGACTTCAAACCTATTTAATAAATAGCACATCTAAATAATATGTAGTAATTAATAATATCAAATCTTTTTTATTTTTTACTTTTCTCTTTTGAAGTCGGTTGTTTTTAACGCAGTTATTTTTATTTAATACTTTTTAATGTATTTTTCAACACGAATCAAACGAGCCCAAACTCGATAAAGTTGAGCCAATATATTAGATACTGAGTTCCTATGGCCACCTTCCGATTCCATCATTAAGGTGATGAATTAATTTTTCTAACATTTACGGCCCTTTTTAAACCTTCGTAATTTTTATATTATTAAAGTTGTCGTGATGAAAATTCTTGACAAGAAAGTTCAATAGTAACACAATACGTCTACCGTTTTAGAAACATGATTCCATGATATTTTCTCGATAGAAAAAAAATACAAAGTTCTCATTGTTATTTTTTTTTAATCTCTGGCATCTTCAAAATAACAAACGTAAAGTTACGACTTTTTGGATATTAACTATAAAATATATAACCTATACGTCTACCGAGTTAGAATTTTGAAATATGCGATGGTTTTGAAATAAACAAGAAATACTTGAAATTAGCGCGCGAACAGCCAATATAGCAAGAGCCGCCCTGTTCCTTCCTACCCCGATCGCTGCCGGCTGCACGAGTCATTCCCGCTACGGCCGTCACACGGGGAACTTGTGTCGCTCGCGCAATCGTAACAAAGGGTGACAACATGATAAGACAAAATGAGACAAATGGGGACAATAAAGAAAATAAGAAGAAGAAACATAAAGGTTGGAGGAAAAAGAATGCTTACAATTGGAACAAATTAATGAAGTAAGTTGGTTTTATTTTAAATTTGATGATAATTGTATTATAGACGATGTTTGATATGTACCCCTGTTTTAAGTACATAACGAATGTGTAAGATTTTATCATTTATAGCATAGATAATCTTTTCTGAAATCCGGAATCCAGAAGGAAAATAAACCCACTGATTGTTCACAATGGTAACCCACTCCTTCGTAAGTACCTTTATTCAGTCAAAAATGTATGTTATCAACGCTCTACTGGTTTTATCGCATGATTCCATTTTTAGCAAAAAGCAACAAAGTGCAAAGAAATAAAAAATCATGGTGAACTTAGTGGAAGTATGGTGGACGTAATATGGAACAGGAGCTCATTGGAGTAGTATTATATTTAAAAAAAATACGAAAAAATTTCAAGAATTACATTTTATATTATATTTGTAGGTGGTAGATAAGTATGTTGTATAAAGAATTTGATGTTGATATTTATTTCATTTATACTTACTACACCTGTGCGGGAAATTGCTTAGTACTAAAACAGGTTTATATTCATATTTACATAGTAATGTGAGTTTTCATTTCGAAAAATTTTGTGTAAGTATATTAAATTGAGTTCCTGGGTGATCTGGAAACACAATTGGGCCCGGAAGATGGCGCTGCAGTCACTCCTCCTAATCACATGAACCGATTTGGATGAATATTTGTGTGCACATTTCATTTTTGTGGGATGATTGGTTGATTCGTTTTCACATTAGCTAATATTATGTATTTTTGTTGTTAGAAAGTAAACTTAATTTAATATTTATAATACAATATTATTATTGGTATAAATAAGCCAGTGTTCGTCTCACATTGCTGTACCTGCCTACCTACCCTACCAGGGCCTAACTTTGTTCTGGCTATTTTATTTTGATTATTTGTAATGAATAATTACAATTATAATAGAGTGCAAAAAATAAATACATGCGTCAATATATTTTGTGTTTTTTTTAAACAATTTTTTTATTAAAAAAAATATCATTCCGACCGCGGCTTTGCCCGCGTGGAATTAGGTTATATCGTGAATCCTGTTTTATCCCACAGAAGTGTTCAGTTCGGATAAAAAGTATCCTATGTGTAAATCCAGGCAATTAGCTATATTTTATCAAAATTGGTAATGTAGTCTTGACGTGATTAAGTAACAACTAACAAAAAAATATACAAATTAACATCCAAAGTTTCGCATCAGTTTTACTGTATTAGTGATATCTTCCACTCTTGACTTTGACTGAGAAGAATTAGGGTTTATAACTTCTTTTAGAAATAGTACCTTTCATTTCTGGGCATGATGTAATATCTACGTCAGCATCAAATTCTATCTAAATCAATTCAGTAGTCCGCGTTATTGAGTACCATTTCATTTTTTCAGAGTAACAATATTTTTTGTTATTTCAAAGATTATTTATAACCTGTATTATTTTGTAATAAAGTAAACATTACGAAATAATAATAATTATTAATAATGTCTAAGTAGTTGTTAAAAAGAAGATTATTTGTTTATAAGCAAGAAAATAAAACCAATAAATCAACAATTAAATATATGTATAACAATATTATAACTGTATGACGACTCCATACATGTTTGTCCCGAGTCGGCCAGCGGCAGCGCGGCGAGTTTGAAAGAATGACTTCGCGCACACCCGCGATCGCGATAGCGAGCTATTAGACTCCGCCCACCAAGCAGTGGATTTTTTTTTGTGTATCGTCTTAAATCAGCTCCATGTCATGATAATGTTTCATCGCTATCCAATTTACATACGTATACAAAATTTCAGCTCAATCGGTTACCGGGAAGTGAATCAAAGTTTCTTGCTACATTTCAATTTAGTCATCGAGTACAGACAAAAATGCTCATAAAATAAAAACTACTGGGCCTATCCGAAAAAAATTTTTATGGGACCAATTCGACACCATCTCGCATCGAACAAAAAAAGAATGACGTAAATCGGTTCAGAAACCTCGAAGTAATCGGTGTACATACATAAAAAAAAAATATACCGGCCGAGTTGATAACCTCCTCCTTTTTTTTTGAAGTCGGTTAAAAATCAAAAACATTTTAGTGATTTTACTTTACCCTATTTTTTGCATACCGTACCTACGGCCGTGTGTAAGCGAGGAAATGATAAGCGACGCCACTTAAGATTCGTGGTTTCTTTAATGAAACGGGTTTTATATAGATATGGAATAGGAAAAACTATAAAACGTTGAAGCACAAGGCTCACAGCTTCATCGTATTTCAAGTATTCTCATTGTAACTCGACAGCGATTTAAAAAATTCGCAATACAATTTTCTTTCCTTCTAGCTTACGTAAGACCTTTGTTGTTTTATCTCGTTCGTAATAAATCTGAGCGAATAAAAGACGGCAAAAGTTTAAATCTGCACAACAAAAGGCTTAAGGCGTGCATCAAAATAGAAGAAGCCAGATTCCTTGCGGGAAGTGTTAGCAATGCCTAAAACGTAAGTATTATTATCAAATGATAATATGCTGGCTTGAGTTTATTACTTCTTCTTCTTGACAATTTTAATTTTATCATATTTGATATTAATGAAGAGGAACGAAGGGCTCTTAGATCGAGCCTATGCGCGTTATTACTTATTAAGTACTTGTTTACAAATTAATTACATTTTTTTAACTATTCGATTACTATGAGGAGCATAAGTTTGTTTACATTGCAAAATTACAATTCAATTGCAGTTTAATAATATGGTTGTCATATCATAAAATCAGAAGATAATTTGAATTTCAGGGGATTTTTACATTTCAACCTTCACAAACTATACGACTCTTGGGACAGACCCAGGTTATCTTCATAGAGAACCCGAATTCATACATATATTTAATTATGTCTAAATTCTCTGTCATGTAATCTAACTAAGGGTAAACTGGCATATTAAAGAGATTTGACCCTTGATTTGCTTGGTTGGTCTACCCGAGATATTTAATATTGTGGAATTCATTTCGAAAGGGTTTTCTAAATATTTTGATAGCCCAAGTTATAACATGAGGCATTCAGAACATTATTTACCAGAATCTGTTTATTAAACACGTGTCCGGTGTCTATTACCGTCCTTCAACTGAATTGTGGTGTAATTTACTGAGAACATTTTTAGTGTAAACTCAGATTTAATGAAATGTGTACTTTTTCTAAATGAAAAAGAGGTATTAATTAGAGTATTAAAATTGTAAACACCAAAATATACGATACATTAAACTTAATTTTCTCTTTCTACATCTAAATTTAGAATAGTTTATGTATCCTAGACTTCGTGCAAAACAATTATTGGTCATAAAAATATATTATGCTTTATCTTGAATTATTAAACGAAGTACAATTTGAATCTATAATGCTCTAATAAGTATGAGACATAAAATATAGCTATAACCGTCTCACTTAGCACTATTGCTACTCCATTATACGACTGCAGTGGATATGAATTTCTCTCTATTCAAATTACGGAACAATAATAAAACTGAATAGAGCGCTTGGTCGGCGTCCGATTATTTTCCTGTTTGACTCTAAAAGCTCTGCACAGGTAATCGTTTACAGTTTTCATACATTTCACATATATTATTCATTATAGGCTTAGTATACTTGATAAATTCGACGAAGAACTCGGTGGTTGTTGTTGTTATTTAGAAGTGCTGTTAAAAAAATGCTGGCAATTGATAAAAAAATCGGTGTTATGATATGTTTAGCACAAAGTTTTTTTGTCGATATTTTATATATATTGATAATGCTGTAATTATTATTAAGGTAATACCAATATTTTCTAAAATCAGACATATCTAAAGAATAGCTAATATTTGGATATATGTTTAGAAAAACACATTCAATCAAACATAGAAACCTCTGTGATAGAAACTGCTTACACTTGCTTTTAATTGCTTGTATGTGGATCTTGATAAAAAGGTTACTTCATGTGCCATCGTCTCTTATGTCCCAATATAGACATTTATAGAAAAAAAAGTCCTATTTGTGTGTAAAGTTCATTCACATTAGGTACATACTAAGGGTACATATGATAAGCCGATAACATTAAGAACGATAACATTAAAATAAAATAAAAAATAAAAATCATTTATTAAGTAACAATACATTGACATAAATTATACAAACTCGACGATCGCCTCAACTAGATATAAACCTGTGCTAGAGACGACCGACGCCTTCCACATTAGTCTTAGCCATATAGTATTGTACCTACTATGCAAATTTAAATTACATTATCAATTATTGAGAAAATGTACAAAAACAAAAAATTAAAAAAGGAAAACAAAAAAAGGCATGCAAAGTGTTTGTATCAGTAGTCGAGTGTGAGTGCGAGTGTGACTGCGAGTATGTGAATGTGTGTGTCTTCGCGTGTGTATGTGTGTGTATGCATATGTGTGTGATTAAATTGACGTTTAATTATAAAACTAACAATTAATTAATTATAAAATTTAGATAATTATGTGGTTATTTTAAAGTGTTATAGTTGCACTTTCAGAATTTCTTCAGTCTCCCCGTAAGAGAAGGTAAGTAATAAGTTTGTTACTTTGTTTTTCAGATCATATAATGTCAAATTGCGAATGTTTAAGATTTTATTGATTTTGTTGTAAAGAAGTGGACCTAAGTAACCGTGGAAACGTTTAGCAGCTGCGGTGTGTACAAACGGCAAGTTAAGAACTCTGTCCTTGCGCCTCTTTACAATTTTCAATTCCTTCCAGTTCGTCTGCGTGTGAGTGGCAACAAGACAATTCAAAATATTATAGGACAAATATTATAGGACATTATTATATTATTATGCAATAAGAAAGTACCGATTGGCATATCGCATAGTAAACTTTTTTTAAAACATCTTGATCAGCAATTGAGCGAAGCTTTTTAAATATGATCATAAGTTTACGAATACGAGACGACATTAGTTGTATATGGTGCTTCCAGTTGAGCTGATTGTCCAAATGTACACCTAGATATTTAATAGTGACAGTGCGTGTTAATTGTCTGCATGTACATGCTATGTTTTCGGAGGTGTTACACGTATGTGCTGTGATGGTGAGATCCTTTGGCTGAGAAGACTTGTATAAGGAAAACGTTATAAATTTGGTTTTTTCTAAGTTTAATGTTAGAACATTTTTATTCAGCCATGCCATAACTCTTGAAAGGCCAGTTTCAGCTGATTTTTTAGCTTTCGTCCAGTCACTGCCACTAAAAACGAGGGCCGTATCGTCAGCGAAAGTCACCACACGACCATTGTACAGAGATATATTGCAGAGATCATTAATATATACTAAAAATAATGTAGGGCCTAGTACGCTACCCTGGGGAACACCATATGTAATCGCACATTCAGAACTAGTTATATTTCCAATTTTGACAACCTGCTTTCTGTTCGTAAGGTAACTTTTTAATATTTGTAGTGCCAATCCTCTGATACCAGCACTTTCCAGTTTCTTCAGGAGTATCGGTATGGACACGCTGTCAAACGCCTTAGCCAAGTCCAAAAATATACCAATACAGTATTTTTTGCTATCAAGATTACCGATAATGTGGCTAGTTAAGTCATTTACAGCATCATTTGTTGACTTACCCCTAAGAAAACCATACTGGTGGTTTGAGAAGAATTTAGTTTTATGAAGAAAACTGGAAAGCCGAGTATAAATAATTTTTTTCTAAGATTTTTGACATTGTTGGTAAGATAGAAATTGGGCGGTAATTGTCAATTCGATCTAAGTCTCCAGCTTTATGAATTGGATGAATAAGGGCGATTTTGAATAATTCTGGAAAAGCTCCAGATCGCAAGGAGAGATTACATATATGAACAAGGACTGGCATAAGAGATTCTTTGCAAAGTTTGAAGATTTTAGACGGTATATTATCATAGCCTGTAGCACATTCAGTTTTTAAGCTATTTAATATATCACTTAATTCATATATGTCGGTCTCCCTTAGACCCATAGAACCGCGGGGTGTTTGTGAGTTAGTAGTACACTGTGGGTCATCTACTTTTACGTTTACATCCTTTAAGATATTTTCCGCCATGTTTCTGCCTACGTTAACAAAAAAATTATTTATGTCATTAATATTTTGATTATGCCTTAAGAGTTCTAAGTTGTCAGTTTTCGATGTTGTCATATTTGTGAATTCCTTTATTAGCTTCCAAGTTTGTCTGTCGTTCTTCTTACATTTACCTAATTCAGCTTTTTCATATGCATTTTTTCCTTTTTTTTAAACATTACCACAAAAATTTTGGTAGCGACAGTATATTATTTGAAGAGATAGATTACCAGGTTGTTTTTTTAATTTCAAATGCATTCTATCTCTAGTTCTTATGCAATGCAAGAGTCCTGGTGTAATCCATGGTTTTCTAGGTACAAAATTTCTGGGGATTACTTTGTATATCACATTGCTTTGGATTACATTTTGCAAAAATCTGGTGAGCGATTCAGTGGCAATATTTACATCTGTTAACTGAAGGATATCACTAAAGTTTTTTGATTTAATTTGATCCAAAACATTATCATAATCTATCTTGGTGACAGTTACAGCCTTGGTTTTTACATTATATATATTACATTATATTAATACTAATGTTATCTATAATTCAGCCTAAGCATTGGGTATCGTTACACCTAGACATGAATCAGTTTCTTACCTGCATTTGCGTAATAATTGTTATAGTTGCCTTTATAACTTTGTCAGCCGCGAATTATTTGAAGACTTAATTAACTTTTTAAAATAAGCTTGATTTTATCAATTGTTATTATTTTTCGTTTCTTTTAACTTTTTGACACAATCCTAACAATCAAGGTTTCCAATGTCACACAAAATTGATCATGACTAAATCAGATGAAAGTTTCCCTTGGATATGAGTTGATATCGATGTCTGAGAATCAATTCCCGGGTCTCGAGGGATACATTCCAGAACAATGATTGCGAGATAGTATGACCCCTTGCTCATACTATGGAAATGTGCATTTCCTCTTTTTCCTTTCAGCTTTTGAGCTTGCAGTTGTATTGGTATCTATGATGGTCTTCTCTATTCTTCCCGATGTTTTTTAAACATTTTTGTAACACATGGTTGTGCATTAGTATGATAAACTGTATCTGTACAAAATAAAGGCATTTTGTATTTGCCTGTTATTATATCTACATCTTGTTATACATGTTTAGTATAATGACACAATCTTAATACAATTTTAAATAACATCAATAACTTTGTTTCAAGTTTTTCTTCATTTTCCTATATATGAGAATTGCAATATTTATGCGACTGGACTGGACGTGCCTTCATTCGAATCAAGTAGCTTATTGAAAATCCCTTTTTCTTTTACATTTATTCAGCACTTTATGATCCTTACAGGTCGTAGGTATAACAGAGCAAAACAGAAGACATAGGTATTAAGCCGTATTTTAAAAAAATCACGTTGAGTGAATCGGGCCTCCCCAAAAAATAAATTTAATTATTATAAATTTTTCATTCAATTTGTTCATTTTATAAAGTTGAAAAGGAAAAGTAGTGCTTTACATTTTAATTGAAATACATAATTACAATGCACTGAACAAAACCGAAACTGATAAATGACCCTATAACTACAAATAAAATAAATATAACAAACAAAACTCCTAAACAAATTCAAAATCAGAAGGTCAATAAAAGTACAATGAGCGAAACCGGTCAGCTGATATAACCCTTTAACTAAAACGCTCCAAAATTTCGGCAACCGCCATAAATATCATACACGCTTCACGTTGCCGAGTGAACACTCGTCTGAATGATAATATTATACATGTTGTTAAAAACAAGATAATAAACATGCAAACGTTGAGACGCGCGGTGATTTTTAACTATGCTGGAACACAAACTGTTAGGTAAGTTTTAATATTATTTTGTATTTGCATTTCATAAATCTGTGGTATCCACTACCAAAACACTTGTGTATATATCCACTACTTAAATATATCCATTGCCTGAAGATTTTACTAGAAGAGATAATAACTTCGATACATATGTATAATAAGACCGACATATACCGATAAAATATATATATATATATATATATATATATATATATATATATATATATATATATATATATATATATATATATATATATTACTTTTTCATTTCTTATAATATATGTATTGTCTTAGATCTCTTGTACAAAAAGCATAAATAAATGAATGCGGAAAGAAAAAAATCTTAAATGACATCCATAAATAAAGCAAACCGGATCTTAATGGAACCGAATGATTCTTTTATTTAATTAGTGATTATTTCACACAAATGTGTTATTTACTTCACGTCTCAGAGCAAAACCAATATTTGTTTACTATAAAACTGAAAAGTTTTGTTCTTCTCTTAGTTAATGGTTTCACCCAATAACAATTAATTTAATGTTAATTTAATAGATCCATAGCTGTCAAAGCAGCGGTAGTCAATGACAAAAAGACTGATATCAAACCATGGCAAGAAATTCCAGGCCCCTCTTCATTGCCAATTATAGGACAACTGCATCATTTTATTTTTAGAGGTATGTATCTCAAGTTATTAGCTATTACTCTCAATATTGTAACAAGTCACTAATCGATAAAATAAATAATTTTAATTATTCTTATTGTATATGTTGGTTAAGGATTATCTGCAAAATGCACAGATGTACGCTACAGATAATAAAAATCTGTGTGTCTGAAAGTCACAGGGACAAATATACAAAACCTTATCAGTACAGCAAATCATTCTTCAACACCTGTTTATAATGATAAATGATTTTTTTGACGTACAAAGAAAAACGTTTACCTACTTGTAATTACAAGTAAATGTTTTTCTTTGTAGGTCATCAAAATTAATCAATAAAAAATATCGAAATTAAATCCATATTCAAATAAAACAACCATGAATAGAAGAAATCAGAAAAAGTATTCAAAATAAGTCTGTATAAAAACAGAAACTAATCAAGTTTTTGTTTTCTAAATACTTACGCATTACATTTGGAAATTTTAGATTTTGTGAGAGTTTTGAAGATTATTTTATTTTATTTTTTGCACTGGATTAATTCCATAAAGCTGAGATAATTTTTAAAACCAAAAATGTACAATTTTACTGTTTCTGTATTGAATTAATATTTCTGACCTGCGAAGACCATTCTAAAAGAACGTACCCAAAATCATTTCGTAATATTAACTAAGTACTACCAATGCACTAATAAATTACCTAAAAATCTATATTTTAGGATCTTTAAACCTGTCTCAAAAAGAAGTTATTAACATTTTATACGAACAGTACGGTCCTCTTGTAAGAATGAAGTTCTTGGGATTACCGGCATTAATCGTTCATGTTACTGATGCGGAAGCAATCGAACAGGTAGGGTTTTACGAAATAAAAAGCACAACTAAAATATTCTCTAATTTTCGAGTGGCTGAATTGGTCAGGCATCCGCCCCGGAATGGCGCGAAAGGATGCGGGTTCGAGTCCCGCCTCGTGATCGAATTTTTTCTATTCTTTATAAATTTATAAATAATTTATTGTCAAAATACTTTTTCTTATCAACATTTTCATATTCCAACTGTATGTTTTAAGAAATGTAGCACTGTCTGGATACTTTTCGTTGATAAATTATATTACCATGCCTTGATAATACTAGCGTTTAAATTAAAAATACTTTAATATGTGATATATGGGTTCTAACCTAACCAACTTATTGATTAAAACTTTAAATTAAACTATAGTAGAAAATTTATGTATAGTAGAATATTTCATGGTTTTAGGTTCTTCGAGGTGAAGATGCTTTACCGGATCGACCCGCATTCAAATCTCTAGAATACTATAGAAAAGAATATAACAAAAATAGAAATCCATCAGAAAGTACAGGGCTTGTTACAGAGTAAGTTTCCTTAAGTACAACGATATACAATATGTTTTAAATAAATAAATAAATAAAATAAAATTCATTTATAGTTTTGCAAACATTGCATGTCGTTGTATTTCCTCCACAGTCTCTTATAAAAAAGTTGCATTTTTCTTTGCTAAAAGAATATGAAACTTATGTATGCAATAAAATAAAAAAAATAATTATCGATGTACATATGATTGTTTTTCAGACGAGGAGAAGATTGGAAAAAGATACGGACAAAAGTAAACCCAATTATGTTGCATCCAAAGAGAGTAAAACTTTACACCAAAATCTTAGACGAAGTATCTGAGGATATGGTAAGCAGGTAATGAAACATTATTATTATTTATAACTAGCGGTCCGCCCCGGCTTCGCCCGTGGTACATATTTGCGCTTCCTCTACATAAGAACCATCCTTGGACTTCCACAAACATTTAAAAAAAAGAATTATCGAAATCGGTTCAGCCGTTCACACGTGATGCCGTGACAACGCGGAACGGGTTTCTAGATAGATATATGTAATTATCACAAAATTCACTAATTAGAAACTGCACTAAGCTATTATAATTATTTTCTATATTATACACAACAGCTTAAGAGATTTTAATCTAAATTATGATAAATATTCGCTGTTCCTACTCACGATTTTTGGGAAATTTTACGAATACGTTTTTACGTGATAAAAATAATATGCCAAACTGTTTATTTTAGGCTGAAATCAAAACTAAATGAAAAGAAAATGGTGGAAGGTGGCATGAGGAGTCATGTAAACTTGTGGTCTTTGGAAGCAGTCGCTGTAGTGGCTCTGGGAAAGAGGCTAAATTGCTTTGATCCAAATCTCCCCCAAGATTCTCCTGTAAGAAAACTCATCAAGAATGTTCAAGAAGTTTTCCATGTGGCTGAAGAACTAGATTTAAAACCCAGTCTTTGGCGGTATTATCCTACAAAAATGTTCAAAAAAGCCATGAAAAGTTATGAAGAGCAATCAAAGTACGTTTAGAATTGTGTTTAATGAGGTATTGCAAATACTATTTTTGTTTCTATTATATTGTTAAATTCTGTTTTCAGTCTTACTCGATATTTTATAAAAGAAAGAATAGAAGAAATTAATAAATGTCCTGTTAGCAACGATGACGATAAGAGTATCTTAGAGAAACTATTGGACATAGATGAAAACACGGCGCATCTGATGGCAGGAGACTCGCTCTTTGCTGGAGTAGATACGGTATATTTGAAATACAGTGAAACTTAAGAATAAAAATTTGTCAATAATGTGAAATGAAATATTCGTCAGGTTTTATAATGATAGAAGGAAATGGTGATGCATAACATATTTTCACATAAAATCTATGTGAAAACTCATGAATAACTATGAAACAGTGACTGTTATCAGTTATCTCAACCCAAACTTATGTTTGGGTTGAGATAACTGATAATAATTTTAATAAGTTTAATATTATTATTAAACTTAATTTATTTTAATATTTCTCTACAGGTAGCGAATGTCATGATATCCATATTTTATTATTTGGCTTCAAATCCCGAAAAACAAAATAAATTAAGGGAAGAAATACTATCTGGGGATCCCAAACAATCATATCTAAAAGCTTGTATAAAAGAAGCATTACGGTTGATACCTGTAGTACCAGCCAATTTGAGGAAACTAACAAAGGAATATAATTTATTGGGATATCAGGTGCCAGTTGATGTAAGTTTTTATCGGATTATATTTCGCAAATTATTCACTAGCTAAGATAGCGAATATTTAAGACCTTTTGTGTAAATTGCGTCACAGTAGACCACATCGGAGCCCTTAGTAACCACGCTTTTATTACATTCTTACTACATCAAAAAAAAGAAAAACCATTGACCAAGCATATTACTTATAGATCCATTAAAACTATTGACACCGACCTTTTTCAACAATCTTTAAATAACATATCGTGGAATAATTTACTGTTACTGGACGATGTAATGATGGCTGCTTTGACTGATATTATATTGTCTCTTTTTGATTTTTACGCGCCCAAAAAGATTATACATATAAGAGAGAAACATTACCCGTGGATAACCTATAATATGAAGAAATTTATGAACTGTCGCGATAAAGCCCAAATTAAAGCGCGGAAAACGCTTAGTGAGGATAAAGACACTTACCTTGAATTAAAACACTATGTAAGGCTCGCTATTCATAGGGAAAAGGTGGCATATTTTGACACATATATTAACAATAATATAAATCGCCCGTCGATAATGTGGAAACATATTAAAGAGCAAGTCCAGATCAATACAAAAAAAGACACTATTTTACCATCCCACATTAATAACCCGGTTGAAATTAATGATCACTTTTTAAATATACCTGGCACCATACCAGTTGACCAGTCAACCCTTACCTACTATCAGTCTCATAGGTTCAATGACTCTGTATTTAAATTCAAGCTTGTCGACGAGAATACCGTACTTAAAACTGTGAATGAGATCAAATCTCAAGCTATAGGCGTTGACGATATCTCGTTAGATATGTTTCTCCTCACCTTGCCTAATTCACTGCCTACTTTAACCCATATAATAAATACATCTTTCCAGACTCATACATTCCCACACTCATGGCGTCAAGCAATAGTTTATCCTATACCTAAAAATAACCACCCAGATAGCCTGAAAGATCTCCGACCGATTAGTGTGCTTCCTTGTTTATCAAAGGTTATAGAAAAGCTTGTTCACAAACAATTAACAGAATTCCTGGAACTACATGACATCTTACCTGAGCAACAATCTGGCTTTAGGAAGCATAGAGGTACTGCTACGGCACTCATGGACATTGTTGATAACGTGTTATGCGCTCAAGATGATGGAAAGGGCACAATCATGCTACTGTTAGACTATTCTCGGGCTTTTGACACAATAGACATTAACCTGCTACTTTCTAAGCTTGTATACTACGGGTTAGATGAGAATAGTGTGAAATGGTTTAACAGTTACCTGTGCAATCGTACTCAAACTGTCTCAGTCTTAAAAGAAGACGGAAGCAGGTCACTCTCGAATACTAGTAGTGTTCTTAGAGGGGTTCCTCAGGGATCAATTTTAGGCCCTCTCTTATTTATATTGTACAGTGCAGATGTTGTAAATACGATTAAAAACTGTAACTATCAAATTTAAGCAGACGATATACAACTATACTACTCATTTCATCCTAATCAAACTCTTGACGCAATTACTCGAGTAAATTCTGATTTAAAGGAAATAAATACATGGTCTGAACGTAATTCACTTATTCTTAACCCATCCAAGACAAAATTTATGATTTTAGGTAATCCAAATATAATAAATAAAATTAATCAATATGACATAAATTTAATAATTAAAGACAGAAAAATTGACCGAGTACACGAGGCTCGAAATTTAGGTATAATTTTTGACGAGAACTTAAGATTCGAGAAACATATCAACACTACTATTTCCAATTGCTTTTATCGCTTAAAAACTCTATATAGAATACGAAAATACATTGACACATCTCTTCGCATTCGCCTCTGCGATGCGCTTGTACTGTCCAAGTTCAACTACGCTGATACTGTGTATGAGCCTAGATTGCTCTCACGGACCAAATCAGCAATTCAACGTGTACAAAACGCTTGTGCACGTTATTGCTGGAATATACCGCCACGAACTCATATCAGTCCATACATTAAGAGTGCCAAACTTTTAAACATGGAGGCGCGTAGGCGTTTACATTTTGCCACACTTCTTTTCGGAATAATGCAAGCCAAAGTTCCACTTTATCTATATACTAAACTTGCTTGGATGGGTGAGCGCAGTGCCCAAAACTATGAAACAAGATCTGCATTCCAAAAACTAGCCATTCCTAGACAACACTCCGCAGCGTTCAGGGGTAGTTTCCGCTACAGTGCCACCATGTGTTGGAATAATCTTCCACCACCACTGCGCCAATTGGGCACTAAAGAAAACTTCCGTATAAAATATCGTAATTACTTATTGATCTCGGCTTCTTGAAGGCCTTGGTGGCACTGAAAGTAATTCCTTAGTTCCTTTTTCATATAGATTCCTGTGTTTAATTTTCATAAAATATTAGTTTCAGTTAGTTTATTTTAATATGTTATGCTCTGTTTTTTTTATTGTTATTTTTTGTACGCTTTAAAAAGTTTTTGTTTGTTTTTAGACCTTTTTTACTTTTCTTTGGTTGTTTTAATGTATTTTTTTTTTCTCTCATTTCTAATACTCGTCTAATTGCAAGTATTGTTAGTGACGTGTTTTATTAGTTTAATTTTGCTGTTGTTTCAATTTCGTTTATTTTTATTCTTATTTTTTTTTTTTTTTTGTATTTCGTAATTGTCAACTCCAAGTGTCATTAGGGGCCACTGTAAATCAGTGGCACGAATGGTTTGGAGTTGGTCCCTTTTGTCAACGTGAAAATGCCCAGTACCTTCCCACATTATATGAATACATATTTTGATGATAATTACTTATTGATGATAAATAATTTAATGTGTGTATTATATGTGTGTTGCTAAATGTTTATATTGTGTAAAATCTCATGCTCTGGTGTATTTGTGTTATGTTGACAATAAACGTTTATTTATTTATTTATTTAATAGATATCAATACGATTAGTACGATTATATGATGACATAATAAACGTATTTCAGATTTAAGAATCAGGATTGTTAACACGAAACAAACATGTTAAAATTAAAAAAACAAAAATATTTTTTGTCCTGCAAATTATCACCCTCGATCATTATTTAAAAAAAGTTAAAAAGAGCGTGTGTGCCGAGCCAGAACACGTGCCAGAACGATTCAAAGAGACCAAAATCGTCGCCTTTACTCCATGCCATGACGGTATTGCTATGACGCGACCTTGACATCTTAGCGCCTAAAGAAGTTTCACTTAGAAAACTTTTATCCAACTAAACTGACCAGAAATTAAAATCGTCATATTTTTATTCACAGACCTTCGCCATACTAAACCACGAGGTCCTCTGCAAGCAAGATAAACATTTCCCTCGTGCGAGTGAATTCATTCCGGAGAGATGGATTGTTGACAAAAGTGATCCTCTACATTATAGCAGCGCACATCCCTTCGTGTATAATCCCTTTGGTTTTGGAACACGTAGTTGTATTGGTAATATTATGTTCTAAAAATAATTTGGAGATAGTTTCAGATTTAAATTTGTCATTTGTATATTCTTCGAATGTTTCCAAATATTACGGTGTTCTTAATTTGTAATGTACCCTTTTATTCTTCGTTATATCGTTAGAATCATTTTCTTTGTCGAGTATTTTATTATCGTTCATTGAACCAATTTTGCAAAAAGTTACTAGTCCTGCATCTACTCAAACTATTTTTCTAAAAATTCAAGTTGTTGAATTTATAAAAAACAAATGTTTCAAGCTTTGGTTACTGATCGCTATTATTTTTTTTTTTCAGGGAGGCGTATAGCACAGCTAGAAATGGAGTCACTTGTTCACAAAATGTTCAGGAGTTTCCACTTAGAATGGCATGGACCGCCCGCTAAAGTAGACGTTGCAATATCTAACTATATTGTTGGGGATTTGCCTTTTACCCTTAAAGTGTTGTGAATATTAAATAATAATCTGTGATAGTTAATTTATTTCTATAAAAATAAATTTGTGCTTACATTTCTTATGAAGTGACTTGTAAATAACTCAATAACTCTTAATATTTAGATATAATGGGAGGAAATTATTTATATTTTAAATAAAGGTGAATACATTTTTTTTAGTTTATCATTTAAAATGGTATAGTTTTACTCAAAATTTTCATCAGGATAATACATAAAATAGTCAGATATTATGTACCTACCTATGAAGCGCTATTAATCACGAAGATGTAACTTTACATCACAGTATAAAAAAATTATATGGTGCATCTTTTGAAAAGCAATAAAACGGAATAAAAAATAATTAATATTGTTATTATTCATCATCTGAAGTCAGATACGCCAGCTGGTTAATAATTTTGTTTCCTTATGAGAAAAGTTGATTCTCCTTTCTTGTGGCATCTTGTATTTGTCGCAGGCAAATTGTAATATTTCGCAGTTTACAAACGGTCGGCATTTTGTAATATGCCGAAAATTCGTAATCAGAAATTTTTCGTTTGGATAAGGGGGTGGGTTAGGTTAGGTTCGTGTTTTTAAAACTACACAGAAATAGGAGCCCCACGAAGTAGGGCTCCGTCGGCTCGCGACCGTCTCTTTGTAGAATTTTGGAACAAGACGAATTTTCGGCATATTATAAAATGCCGACCGTTTGTAAACGGCGAGATTATACAATTTTCCTGCGACATATTAATTAAATTTAGCTAATGAAAAGTGAATAAAGATGAGTAAGTTACATTTTAAAATTTTAAAAGAAAAGTAAGCTTCATAAAATGTATCTTCAACTAACAAAAAGGATGCTTTTTTGTATACAATTTGTGCCTCATTGTTTTTTTTGACTTCAATAAATGTTTTCTTCAAGAAGCTTATATCTAATACACTGGAGATTTCGGTATGAACATTAACGTGTAACAAGAAAATATTGCCCAGTTGTTGTTTTTTATCACTTTCACACCTAACTTGGTATTGCCACTGTTAATACGAAGTTTTCCCAAGGCTACTATGTATGCTGTAATATTCTGTGCAAAAGGTTAGTTTTTGTCAAGAAGCTTATATCTAATACACTGGATATTTCGGTATGAACATTAACGTGTAACAAGAAAATATTGCCCAGTTGTTGTTTTTTATCACTTTCACACCTAACTTGGTATTGCCACTGTTAATACGAAGTTTTCCCAAGGCTACTATGTATGCTGTAATATTCTGTGGAAAAGGTTAGTTTTTGTACATGAGTTTGTTGATAAATTGCCAACAACGTCATTCAGAAGCATTGTTGGATGAGACAATTATTATTTATGCTAAATAAAATAAGTATCTGAATCAATTATTAAAAAGCGATACTCCCTGATTATGGGTAGTCACCATAATAAAATTGTAGCAACTCTCACTTTGTCAATATGGCATGTGTGTCAAAAAAATTGCTTATTTAATAAATATTTTCCGAATATAAAGAATGCATTGTATTGTGCAAAATTGCAGAAGTGTTTGGACACCAAATTCTGGCATAGAATTTCACAGGCAAGTGTATTTACGTTATTTACAATATTCCTCAATACTCCTGCATTTATCTGTTTAGAATCATTACAATGGCAAAAATTGTAAAATTTTGCATCATTTTAGTAAATCATTTCATCATTTTGTTAAATTTGTTATTTTCCTAATACTTTATCATTTTTCAACAAGTTTTCAATAAACAAATTTAACAAGTAAGGTAACCATGATGACGAGTTTTTATGGATAGCGAAGAGAATAATATATTGTAATAACAATATTATGATGAAATTTAGAACATCATTTTCAAGATTGTTACTAGTAATGAAACAACACACGACATCGGTATTGCACTCACATGTAGTTATAAGATTGTTCGTTTTTACATTGAAATTTATACTTTTTTAACTTACCTCATATTTTTTGTTTTACGTATTTCAGCTTTCCAAAAAGTAAAATAAAAAGAAATATATGTGCCCAAGGGTAAAATTACTGAGGATTACGACCCAGAAAAAAATACGTTTTGAAAAATAAACTTTGTAAAGTTAGCTGAAATTTGTGCAAGGCTGCTATAAACAGTTTTTCTTTGATGATTTTGGCTTGAAATTGACCCGTCGAAGCAACGCGTTTAAAAAGAAGATCTGAGTAGCTTACAATTTGGTAAACAGCATCTGATGCAAAACACAACTTTCCTCTATTTACAAAGGATGTTAATGCTATATATTGGTTCATATCCAAGCTTTGTAGCCAAAAATTATTTAAAACTATCATTCTATACCAATTAAAATTGTATATACCTATAAAGTATGACCAGTAATATTATAATATAAATACTGTTAAAAATATATGTCGTTATTATTTTTAGACCATGATTTTTAGTTTTTTCTATTTCGAAAAATCCTGAATATACAAACCAGCGTGGTCACTCCACAGAAAGAGACAAAAAACAACACTGACGTCATTCAAGGTCATATTTTCTTGTTACAAGTTAATGGTCATAGTGCAATCTCCAGTGTATTAGATATAAGCTTCTTGGTTTTCTTCCATTTTGTCTATGATATTATTCACATTACTGACAATCTGTGAGAACATTATGAGGAAACTGGCATGTACAAGAAGTAAGAACGAAAAACTCGACATCACACATCTGCCAGCGCACATTTGGCCGACATATTAGATTATTGACTAAATTCTAAGGAAAAAATATGGATTCTAGTAATTTGAGTATTTTATTTAGATACAATGAGTCTATCAGATATTTTAGACTTACAAGACCTGAGATACCTATAACATATAAATTTATAAAGAATAGAAAAAATTCGATCACGAGGCGGGACTCGAACCCGCATCCTTCGCGCCATTCCGGGGCGGATGCCTCACCAACTCAGCCACTCGTGACCCGCCCGAGTGATCGAATTTATTCTATTCTTTCAGTTTTATGTGTCTGAAGGGACACACCGCGCGCCATCTATTGAGATGATTAACAACCATTTCAACCAATATGAAGCACTTTTCAGTGAATACAATATTGTAACGATGGAACACGACCTTTTTTGTTGAATTTATATTTTTGGTTTTATGGCATTCAAATGCTTTATAAACACCTATAACATTTTCCTTAGTACACATGTTTTAGATCCTATTATTTTTTATTAGTATGATTAAAATGCTAATAAAATATACTCACAAAATGAAAGTCCTTAACAGATTTTGTGACGAGGCATCGAGGTAGTAAAAGCATCTTAAGTACCTCGATCTAATTTCCCTTAGAAAATTGATTTAAATTTTATTTTTATTCCTATCCTTAAATTTTTGATTTAATTACAAGTGTAAAAAAATACTATTGTCATTACAACTTTATCCCTTCAGTTTATTTTATTAAAAATACCTTTTATACCAAAAATACATTTTATTTCATACCAAAATATCTGCTTAGGTACTGATAGATATACATTTGAGATACAGTTTACCATTAGAAAATTCGGTTCTTTTTTGTAGTATGTAACAATATTATTTCTATAAATATGTTTAACCAATGTGTACTCCCGTAATGCTAGGCGTCCATTAGAGACGGATCGGGGCGGGTCGCATCGCAACGGGCCGTCTCTAATGGACGCGCTGTTTGCTCCTGCGTCCACCTGTACGGGGCGCGGCGGACCGCCTAGGCGGATTTTATCTAACAGACGCTCGCCGCAAAAATCCGCCTGCCTGCGTCCACTAGACGGGTCGGGGCGGGCCGGGCCGCAGCGCACCGCCGGCAGAAATCCGCCTGCGAAGCGATATCCGCCAATGCGTTGCGGCCCGCCCCGACCCGATCCGTCGCTAATGGACGATGTTTCATACAAAACATAGGCCGGCGTATTTTTGCGTTGCGATGCGGCCCGGCCCGATCCGCCTAGTGGACGCCTAGCATTACGAAGCAACTAATATATTTTCGGTTGTTCTGTATGTATTAATCAATGAAATTCAGTACTTATTCAATGACAATATTTTAAAGACCTTTTAGCCTTCCAGACTGTTCCTTGTAGCCTTAGCCTTAACATATTAAGTGTGCATATACATTACTTTTCAAAGTTTTACTCTTCGTAGTAATGGAGCAAAACTGAAAGTAAGTGCAATGAATTTAATATTACACCATACATATAACTAATTTGTATTTAAAAAGTCCATCTATATATGTCCAAGTATTTAACTAAACTACCTATTTATACTTCTTTGACGTTCTGTATATTCAATTCACGCGTTCTCTAAACGGTACAACCATATAAGTGTTGAATTGAGAGGAAACCACTAAATTGGATAAATAATAAAGGCCAATAAACTCCTGTACTCAACGAGCCTAGTATGGAATTTGCGCATGAATCAAATTGGATTGCGACCTCGAATATTATAAATGAGAAT
Source organism: Colias behrii (assembly GCA_029959065.1). NCBI lineage: Eukaryota > Metazoa > Arthropoda > Insecta > Lepidoptera > Pieridae > Colias > Colias behrii. The sequence continues at coordinate 3,815,183 of JARWMC010000005.1, read as the reverse complement.
GTGATGACGTGCACACATATAAATAAACATAGGGCATTTGTGTAAACAATTTTCCTGAAATAGTTCGGAATAAAAAGTAAATCTGCCTGCTGCTCATTTAATATGATACAGATTTTTTATGTTTCAATAATACCTTATTAATAATGTATGCATCCATGAATTGTTTGTAATTTCTTTTTTAACTGATATTCCATTTTCAAACATAGATTAAGCGAAGAAGATGTGTGATTAATATACAACGTAATAAAAATATTAATAGGAGTACAAAGTAGTAAATTGCACGTGATATAATACTGATAAACTGATTGACGATTTACATCTACGTCTCTGTATGATAAGCTGATAACAGTAACATTGACCGACCTTTTTATCACGCATAAAAATTATGATAAAATTGTTAACACCACAAAATGAAAGTTAAATGTTATTAATAAAAACTATTTTTATATTTATAAGTTTCTAGCAGAGCTTATGCCATGTTATCACAGAACATTAAAAACATATAGAAGTGCTATAATGTCATAATTACTATGAAAACCAGTGTCGCCAAACCCACACATTTAAACCGATAGTTATACAGTACACTACAAGTAATCTATGCCTTTGATTGGACAGCTTAATTTGAGTAAAAACTGACTTAGGTTATAAATTCAGCATTTCAATATGTACCCTAACGCACCATGTTACGGTTTATTTTAGTATAACATCCCTAGGTATATTAGCTGTTTTGTTTCTCATTGCACAGAAATTCCAAATTCGAAAACATCCAGCTACTCCACAACAGAGGGCGTTAGTTTTCGATAGATATAACTTTGAACCTCAACACATTGAGATAAGGTTGAAATTTGTGTCACTCAACATTAATGACATTAACTTGATTTTTATCTGATGCTATGCCCTGAGGGATGTCAGCCTTGTTATCGATAATTCACAAATAAATATTTTTTGTGTATTTTTTTTTTCTTTCTATTATATGAGTATAGTATAATGTGTCACATTTTGGAGTATGTTTATTACTACTAAGTACGTCTTTTTATATTATTATTATTAAATAAAAAACGGAATAGAATAGTATTAATCTATATTTACAAAATACAAACAGAAAATATGCATTATTTTAAATCTTGGAACTGCCGTAGGTTTGCTGTATCGGTGGCCTTTGTTAGACCGCTTAGTGCTGTTCGGCATCCAGTTAACTCGTCACGTTGAATTTATCCATTTCTATTTTAAATTAGCCTCTTTGGGAAATCTATAAATAAATTGGACAAATGAAAGCTAAGGAAAAATAAAATAAAATTTAATATTTATAATGTTTGTCTTTTCTAAAGTATCGATACTGTCGATATGCGCCACAAGCATCACTAAAGCGACATTCGTTTGTTTATTGCAATAATATTCCAGAAATTCTTGTTTGCTGTTCAATCTATAATAGTACTAATTTCTTACGGATTAAGGTTCATTTTAACTAGATATTTGTATACAATTTTGACAAATTACAAGCGAAGTTATAACATAAAATATTATATGTAAAATAAATAAAAATAAGACTTACCGATGGTATGAAATGCCTCCATTGCTGATATTATTTCGTCTGCTATCATTTTTGCACTCTAATACCGAACAACACGTCCTAATTAATGAATAAATATGGAAAAAAGGTTTGACAGCTGACAACCGACTCGAATATTTTTCTGCGCACAACTGAGAGCAAGTAAGGTGATCTTACCTTACAAGTGACACGTGGGCCACGCCCACATCACACTTCTATCTACTTTACTGTTCTGTGCATGTTATGTACTGTGTATTTGCCCAGAGAAAAACTACAGCATAGATGGTCAAGTCCTTGAAGTCTAGAAAATGACACGGAACTAAACTGTAATATCTTTCTATAGCCTACACCTACACCACATCTACACTATGTTCAACACAGAACTATTAGTAATACAAAAACACTGAGAATACACAGATTTATCTAATAATTAGCTCACGTTTTATTAAAGCTCAAATATTCTCAGCACGTAGCATATCCATTTACAACTGAAACCGTCGCATCCTAGCTCAAAGTAACATCTGTGTCACCCACATGACCTAAGTCCCTAATAATAAATCATCTTCAGACCTTACCCTGTGTTAATTGGATACTGAGAGTTTTGGTTTTGCAACTCTTGAATATGATAAATGATTTTAATTTTCAACAATTTACTGAACTCATTTGGCTTTTAGTATTTCTATTTATGAAAGCATAGGATTTGATTAAAACAACTGTTATCACATTAAAAACGAATGTTAAAAAGGAACAGACTACATTATAAAAAAATTATTTAACTTTCTCCATTTAATTTTATTAATTGAAAATCGCCTTTATATAACCGAAATAATTAAAAAAGTGGGTTTGCTCTATTAGTCATCATCCGTTATGTATTGAGCCAACATATAAGATATTACATAATTAGCTAAAATTATTTTAAATATAACATTTTGTTGATGTTGTATAATTCTTATTTGGGTTTTAATTGTTTCTCACATCAATAATAAATTCAAACACGTGGCTAAATTCAGCATGCTAACTGATTGAGATCGGCAGTGACGACTCTGATTGTCTAATTAGTGTGTCTTAAAGTCTGAATGTCTTAAGACTTGTCTAAATTTAGAGACTTTTTCATTTAGTGCACTGAATTTAGCCAAATGTAAAGCGGCCTTTACATTTTACAATTAGACAATCAGAGTCGTCACTGCCGATCTAAATCAGTTAGCATGCTGAATTTAGCCACGTGTAAAGCGATTTAGTCAAAGAATGCCTTCAGTTTTCCGCCGACTGCCACTCGCAGTGGAGTGCCGTCGAAATCACAGGTCGAAATGTCGAAGGAAAAAGGAGTAATATTAAAATTATTGGATTTGTATAAGGAAATGCCCTATTTATGGGATAAAACCCATAAAGATTATAAAAATAAAACTTATCGACACGAGGGGCAACGAGTCCTTTTGGAAAATTACAAGGAATTCGAGCCAAACGCTACATCAAAAACTCTTAATAAAAAAATTCAAAACAATTCAACACTTCCTGCGTCTTTTTTTATTAATTAAAATCGAGCTCGACGCAACCATAGCCAAGGCGAGCCCTATTCTTTGATATTTTGATGGTCCCATGAGAGCTCTATGTACGTACGACAAGTTCGGAATTCGCGGTTATACTGAGTTTAGCCAGCTTAATTAGGTCAAGTGTAAAGAGCAAGCTCTTTTTACGCCACGCTCACTGTCTTCATTTAGTGCACTGAATTTAGCCAAATGTAAAGGCCGCTTAAAGGCCGCTTAAATTGATGAAGACGAAATTATATAGTAAATGTAAATTCTAGTATTCAAAAAGATCTAAAAAGGATCACGAGCTTATATATCTATCTATAAAAGCATTTTCCTAAACTATAACAAACCTTTTCATATTTCAGAAGAGATTTATTAGATACTGAAAGGTCCAAAACATTATGTTCATGCCGGCTAATTCGCGTGGGTAAGCTATTGGCTAGTAAAATTATTGACAGGTAATAAATAAGCGTGATATACTCAAATAAAATCATACATATTATGAATACAATCTGACTTATATTATACCGAATTCATATACCTATTTACAATTTACATTACATTTACAAAGTTCTCCGCGACCAGAATTTTCACGTGACGTGTAATTCTTATCGTAGGTAATATTAAAAATTATACATGCACCATATTATTATTTCATAATTCCATACCTACTTCTAAAACGAAATGCACACGTGATCAAAGTTATAAATGAACATATAATTATCAAAGTATTATAATGCAATTATAGTATAATTAGGTACAGGCTGTGTATTATAATTTTATAGCAAATCTAAGATCAGAGTCGAGGTCACTCCTTAATATAGTTACCTAATTAATGTTTAGTATTTTGCTGATACATTTGTTTACCAATAAAACAATAAAAAAAAGTGAAGTCCCATGTCCCCTAGTGGGGTAAGGGGCAGATGTATACATCTGTTTCACTGATCGATTTTCTTTAGGGACAAGTAGGTGATCAGCCTTCTGTGTCCTGCCAGACCGAGACATTTTTTTTCTTCGTCTCCACCGGGAATCGAACCCAGGACCCCTCGGTGATACGCTCACGCGTCAACCACTGTACCAAGGAGGTGGTCAATAAAACAATAGGTGAATATTAATTTATTTCGATACATTATGCAAAAATTAATCGATAACTCAATAATTGATAAAATTATCTTCGTAAGTATGTATATTAATTATAAATATCTACATGTACGGAAAGTCCTTATAATACACGTATCTATTAACTGATCCGGCAAACAATATTTGCCAAGACACCTTTATCACATAGATTTACACTATGAAAAACAAATTTCATCCCATTCGCAGACCCACCGAATATAGGTACGCATAAAATTTCATAAATATAGGGCAAGCCGTTATTGAGGTTTTAGGGCAACTACACTGTGTCAGGACTGTTGTATGGTTAAAAACAAATTTTATATCTACGTATATTTGTTCAATCGAGTTTCTATTTTGAGTATATTATAATATTGACTTAATAAATAAAATAAAACTATGAATTCATATGCAAAGTCTCTACCCAACTCCAAAAAAGGTGAGAGAATATTTTACCTGCTTATACGCTGGAATCTCTTCAAAATAAACCAGACCTAAAAGTGCAATAAATACAACATGAATAAAAAAGCGGTTTACGGTAATGACCGTAATAGTAACTACCTATGATTTAAATTCGTCTGACGCTATTAGATTTACAAAACATGGAACGAAGGTCATATTATTCTTGCTTTTCTAGCTTCGTATTCATCTCAGTACGCTACGTCCCGTCTCAGTATATGTTCAAGCATTACACATACAAACAACTATAAAATATATTGCAAGATAATCAGTGAAAATACAGCGATATGATGACGAATGAGATAACGTGAAGCGTTCAACGAAATATTTGTGATTTATTTATTTGTTGTAAACATTCGTGTGCCGAAAGGTAAAGCGTAAACATGCTGGGTGTTGGGAAGACGGCACTGTCTGCAGCTGTAACTAAAGCATTTATCAGGTGAGGAAAATTGTATCATTATTGTTGTATCTATTATTATTCATGAATGAGTCCTTTATCGTTATACTCTAGATATTATGCGTATTTTTTGTTGGAATTCTTCGTTTACGTGCACTACAAACAAATACGAGTTCGAACTCAAACGTAATATCCATTGTAAGGAGTATCTCACAGATTATAATATTAGAGTTTTAACATTTTATCAGAATTTATAGTATTGCTGTGGTATTGCAATAAAATTTTGTCATTAGAATTTTCACAAATGCAATTATTATTGATAAAATTAATTTATTAAAAAAATTAAATGTCAGCAATCCCTAATTAGAGATGTATGCCAAAAAAATAAATTGTTTTTCGAAATTTGTTTATTCTGCATTAAAAGTGCATAAGTAGTATTAATTATTTCTCTGTTGTTATTGTTCTACTTAATAATTATCTAATAATAAAGTGGAATTTGTCTTTCTTGCAAAGACATATTATCTACCGATTGCTCCGCTTATAATTTTTTATCTTAACTAAACAATTAGCTAATTACTAAAGACATATTGATGATTTATGTGCTGAGTACTATTGGTACATTTTATATTTAATATTATGGAAAAATATCGTTCTTATATGCAAAAGAATGTATCTAAATATACGAAATCTGGCATGCATGGATGGAAAACCTTTGAAAATCATTGGGCTCTAGCAAATTTTTAATATCTTGTTTCGTTGGAATTTAAATTAAAGAACGATGAGCTTTATTGATGATATTTACAAGATCTATATTAAAATTTTAAAAGATCATTATTTGATGTTAACGACGTTAATGGCGATCAATTAGAATTAAGTATAAAAAGGCAGTTAGAATTAGTGTCGTCATCAAAATTAACAACAACGCATATAAAACGCATGTTCCATATCGCCATTTTTGATAGACAATTATTTTATAGAAATTACATAGTATGAAAGAAACATTTATATTTTCAGAACTGTAGCAATTAATAGCACGACAGTGAACCAAGCTCCGAATGTGCAACTTAAATCATGGAAGGAAATCCCTGGACCATCGTCTTTGCCAATTATTGGGCAAACATTACATTTCTTGCCAGGAGGTATAATATTATTATAACGCTACAATTACATCAAACGAGCGAATGCGCGGGTCAAACACAAGCGGCGCGGGCGCGGGCGTGCCATAGGCGCACCTCTTCAATCTGTTTTCCACCACGTCCTTCTTCTACATTTTGTATGAAAGAACTTTGGAAAGGCGTCGAGACGGCACGCCATGGTTGTGTTTAGTTAAGTATGCGAACGGAAAATTAATGACTTGTTACATTATGTAAATTATTAGAAATAAAATCAAGAAGATGGTGCATACTACGCAATTATGGCTCAGTAACCATCATATCGGAAAGAATTTATACAACAAAATCAAAACATTAAAATGGTGTAAAATTGCCCCATCAAAATTATATTTTGCTGGTATTCTTTGAACTACGTCGTGATTACGTATTCAAATGAATAAAAAACAATTTAAATACTGCTAAAGAAGAATACAGCAAATTGATATTAAAAATATATCAAATCTTTTACGAATTTGACGTACTGTTAAAGAAAAAAGTAGGTACCTATGTTACAGTTTCGTTGAGTGCAAATATACACACTTCTTACATTTATAATGTTGTTAGTGACAGGCCCTTAATTTGTTGTATTTGATTTATGAAGTAAGAATACCTGTGAAGATTCAGTAAAAAATCAAATCAAATCAAATCAAATCAAATCTGTTTATTTGCTCGTATATGGTCGTACAAAGGTGTTAATATACAATATTTATATCACATATACTGCCATTGTAAATGGCGTGCAAAAATTTTTTGAAAGTACAAATAAATTATCAATAATATAGGTACACATTAATACATTCAATCAACAAAAAAAAAGACAATAAATTACAAAATACATACAGAATTACAATTAAATTATATTAAAACTCATACATTAATGTCATTATCATTCAAGTATTCCTTAACACTATAGTAATTTTTAGCTTGTAGCAGTCTATAAACTTTATTTTTAAAAATATTCGATGTCAGTTCCCTAATTTTTATTGGTAAGTGATTGAAAATAGTGATTGCCATGCAATACGCATTGTTTCTATATAGCGCAAGGCGGATTTTAGGTAAGCGCAATCTTTCTCTATGTCGTGTGGTATTTGTTTTGTCATATTTATCAAAGAAGCTAATATAAAATAAAAACCATATTAAGAGTTACTACTTCGAACAGGATATCCTTTATTTATCAACAACTATAGGTATGATTAATAATAATTAATACGTCATAGCCATGGTGATTCACAAGGTTTTACCTGTGGTTTTACTTTCTACGAGATATAATAATATTATTATCTATTCCCATAAAAATAGGTAAAGAATCATTGATATTAAATATTTTTTTTAATTGCAGGTTCCTTTTCTGACCCAGTCACGATGACCGATACGCTTTATAATAGTTTTGGCCCAATAGTAAAGTTGGATGGCGTATTTGGATCACCAACACTTATTTTTATCTTAGACGCGGAAGCAGCTGCTCAGGTAAATTCATCAACAGGCAAAAAGTCCTATTGTTCCTACAGACTGTTATATACTATTATATAGTTTTAATTAAGATTTAATATAATCTCGTTGGGCCATAATTGATACCTCGGATTACTAAATAGTAACTACGTTGAACTCAAAATCAATTAATAACTTATTGTAGAGTTTATTTAAGTATAATAACGATAATAATATATCTACCTATATATGTGTATATAGATTATATTGCAGGTGTCTGCATTACCGTTTTATCTAGCTGAGTGTCTTGTTACAGTCTGTTAATTGTTTATCTATGTGTATGTTTATCATAGTACACGTTGCACACAAGTTAGTAATAGAACTTTGTCAAAACATACGAAGTCGTGGAAATAATCTATATGTTAATTTTGGTATTTACATATATATGCATCACTCACAGGAAATTCCATGGAATCCAAGAGAATAGCTTCTCTTAAATTTATTGTATTTTTGTTTTTTATTTCACCATCCCACTATGCTTATAAACCTAGTTACAATCGTTACTTTAATTTCCCGACAGTCAGTGTATGTCTATTAACTTCTTCCAACTAACTAGTTTCTTACCAAGACATCAGTTTTACTTTATTAACCAATCGAAGAACTTTCCTTAGTGGCTTCGGAATCTTCTTGTACTTAAAGTAATACTTGAATCAAAATTTTACAAGATCCTTTAATTTTACATCATAATAAATGTATAATTTTAGAAGAAAGAAACAGATCATCCTCAAAAGCGTTACACTTAAACTTAATTAAATAGACCTATCACAGTATTACAATATTAATATTGTAATATTGTGGACCTATCGTATAGAAGCAAAATCCTACTAATAATATTATAAATGCGAAAGTTTGTGAGGATGTGTCTGTGTGTGTGTGTGTGCTCTTACACGCAAATACTACTGAACCGATTACAGTGAAATTAAGCACACATATAGAGGGTCGCCGTGGGGTGCCGGTTTAAGAATAGCACCTCCCCATCTCCTCCCGTGGGTGTCGTAAAAGGCGACTAAGGGATACATCATACCGGAACGGGCAGCAGCGTTCCGCGATCCACTACTTAACACCAACTGCGCTCGCCAACCCGCCTGCCAAGCGTGGCGAGTACTGGCATTATCCCCTCATGGACAGCACACCACCAACCAGGCCCCTAGTACCCGGCAGCCCCGCGATTCCTGGCTACGGTAGCGGCCATGGTAACGGCGGGGCAAGGGGTGCTAAGAATCACCGGATGAGATCCGGCTACCACTCCACACGACCCCTGGCCCTGGTAACATACAATGCACGCACATTGAGGACGGACGAAAAGATTGTTGAGCTGGAAGAAGAATTGAACAAATTACGATGGGATGTCATAGGGTTATCAGAAGTCCGAAGAGAGGGGGAGGACACGATAACGTTGACGTCTGGTAATTTGTTCTTCTACCGGGAGGGCGACCAACAGTCCCAAGGTGGAGTCGGGTTTATCGTCCACAAATCTCTCGTCAACAACATCGTAAGCATTGAGAGTGTATCGAGCAGGGTAGCGTGCCTTATACTCAGAATATCTCAAAGATATTCGCTGAAGGTCATACAGGTTTACGCACCGACCTCGGCTCACTCCGATGAAGAAGTGGAGATTATGTATGAGGACGTAAGTAGAGCCATACATACCTCGAAAACACACTTCAATGTTGTGATGGGAGATTTCAACGCAAAGTTGGGGAAGAGAGGCGATGATGAGTTGAGAGTGGGGCAATTTGGGTTTGGGCAACGTAATCCGAGGGGCCAGAAACTTGCTGATTTTCTGGAGAAGGAAGGACTCTTTATGATGAATTCCTTCTTCCAGAAACCGAATCACAGGAAGTGGACCTGGCTGAGCCCGGATGGAAGGACGAAAAATGAGATAGACTTCATTATGACCACGAAGAGACAAATATTCAAAGATGTATCTGTGATCCATAGGGTGAAAACCGGAAGCGATCACCGAATGGTACGAGGCATCTTGAATATTAATGTCAAACGTGAAAGATCACGTCTAATGAAGTCTACGCTCCGCCCTTGCCATGCTCAAATCCAAAACCCCGAAAGCTTTCAACTGGAGCTCCAAAATCGCTTCGCTTGCCTCGACAGTAGCGTCTCTGTGGACGATCTAAATAACAGGCTGGTAGAAACTATCCGCGCGGTTGGGTCCCACTTTAAAACCCGTAAAGTAAATCCGCAAAAACTCTCGGACCAAACTCTGAAACTAATGGCAGACCGGCGCTCTATGCCACTGCGCACATCTGAAGATGCTAAGTCATATAGGCAGCTCAATAGACGGATATCTAAATCTCTGCGGCACGACATTCGCTCCTTTAATGCTTCAAGCATTGAGGAAGCGATTAAGCGAAATCAAGGCTCGAAAGTGTTTGCAAGAGATATGTCTATTGGGCAGAGCCAGCTGACGAAGCTGAAGACAGATCGTGGCGTAGTAGTGTCGGCCAAGCCAGAGGTATTAGGAGAGGTCGAGAGGTTCTACCGGCAACTTTACACCTCAGTTGCCAAGCCTGTTTCTAGTCCGGCGAAAGACCCGAGAGCCCGACTAACCCGACATTTCACCGAAGATATCCCGGACATCAGCCTGTACGAGATTAGGATAGCTCTGAAACAGCTTAAGAACAACAAGGCGCCGGGTGAGGACGGAATCACCTCTGAGCTTCTGAGAGCGGGTGGTAAACCAATCCTTAGAATGCTACAGAGGCTATTTAATTCCGCCCTACTCGAGGGCACAACGCCTGAAGCATGGAGCAGGGGTGTGGTTGTTCTGTTCTTCAAAAAGGGAGACAAGACCCTATTGAAGAACTACAGACCGATATCACTCTTGAGCCATGTTTATAAGCTGTTCTCCAGGGTTATCACGAATCGTCTCGAACGCAGGTTAGATGACTTCCAGCCTCCCAAACAAGCCGGTTTCCGTAAAGGCTTTAGCACCATAGACCACATCCACACGCTGCGGCAAATTATACAGAAAACCGAGGAGTATAATTTGCCACTATGCTTAGCGTTTGTGGACTATGAAAAAGCCTTCGATTCGATCGAGACCTGGGCCGTGTTAAGGTCTCTCCAGCGGTGCCGTATTGACTATCGGTACATCGAAGTATTGAGAAGCTTGTACGAACACGCCACCATGTCAGTCCGAGTACAAGATCAGTGTACAAAGGCAATCCCATTGCAGCGCGGTGTCAGACAAGGCGACGTGATCTCGCCCAAACTTTTTACCGCTGCTTTGGAAGATGCCTTCAAACTGTTGGAATGGAAAGGACTAGGCATCAATATTAATGGCGAGTACATCTCTCATCTTCGTTTTGCCGATGATATCGTAGTCATGGCAGAATCCATGGAAGACCTTAATGCAATGCTCGATGACCTCTACAGAGTTTCACAACAAGTGGGCCTTAGCATGAACATGGACAAGACGAAAATTATGTCGAATGTCCATGTTGTGCCCACTCCAGTCTCTGTTGGAAACTCTACTCTCGAATTTGTTGACGAATATGTCTACCTAGGACAAACCGTCCAATTAGGCAGGTCCAACTTCGGGAAGGAGGTCAATCGTCGAATCCGACTCGGATGGGCAGCGTTCGGGAAGTTAAAGAACATCTTTTCGTCCAAAATCCCTCAGTGCCTGAAGACTAAAGTCTTCGAGCAGTGTGTGTTACCAGTGATGACTTACGGAACAGAGACGTGGCCTCTAACCCTGGGCCTTGTGAACAAGCTCAGCGTCGCCCAACGTGCTATGGAAAGGGCTATGCTCGGAGTTTCCCTACGAGATCGAATCAGAAATGAGGAGATCCGTAGGAGAACCGGAGTCACCGACATAGCTCGCCGGATTAGCACGTTGAAGTGGCAATGGGCGGGGCACATAGCCCGTAGAACCGATGGCCGTTGGGGCAGAAAGGTTCTGGAATGGAGGCCACGTACGGGAAGACGAAGCGTGGGACGACCTCCCACAAGATGGACAGACGACCTGGTCCGAGTGGCAGGGAGCCGCTGGATGCAGGCCGCCGGTGACCGGTCGTACTGGAAATCCTTGAGGGAGGCCTTTGTCCAGCAGTGGACGTCCCACGGCTGATAAGAAGAAGATAGACGGTAACTTGGATTAACACATAGGATAAGTTTTATCCCGGAAATCCCACGGGAACGGGAACTATGCGGGTTTTTCTTTGAAAACGCGGGCGAAGCCGCGGGCGGAAAGCTAGTTAAATAATATAAAAAATTACGTGTAAGACGAGTAGATTTTCCTCATTCAAAAATAGTATACATATTATAATATTATTACAATGTATTACAGGTCTTACGTAGTGAAAATTGGATGCCACAACGGCCTGGATTCACCAGTCTCGAACATTATAGAAAACAGAAAATAAAAGACACTCCAGAAGAACTTACAGGGCTTATTACTGAGTAATTATATGATATAATATTATTTGTAGTATATTTTTAACGATTTACAATAACATGTAATTGTTACTTAATAGCAGTCATTAAATAAATAGAGATATAATTTAAATTGTACAAAAAATCTGCTAAATTGCAGCCATTTCCGTTGTTTTGGAATAATAAATTATAGTAATTTTATATTATAGTGTTATCATTCTATGTTTGATAAAAAAAACTTAAGGGTCTGAAAAAAATTCTTATGACTAATAATCTTTGATCACACTTCCAGCCATGGAGAGCCCTGGAAAAAATTCCGGACAACGGTAAATCCAATAATGTTACAATCAAAAACCATTAAGCTATACAGTAACATACTCGATGAAGTCGCAGATGATATGGTCGATCGGTACGTTAATAAATAAGTAAAAGTTTATTTTATCTTATTTTTTGTATATAACAATGTGTTTAATAATTTTACGTACCTATGTCTAAGCTACACCTAAACAATATTTATTCATAATAAACTAGAGCTCTTTATAGCTTTTGGATCGTGAATTTATGTAACAGTTAACCACTCCAACCGGCACAGCGGTGAGATGCTATGCAATAGCTTTACCGCAGCAGTCCTCGAGTGCCACACGTATTTTTTTATTTTTTAAGCATTGGATCATTTAACCATGATTTAACTTTTATATTATGCCCCATATTCTAAATAATCATAAATTTCTTTAACATTATTTCAGAATGAAATCCAAAAGGAACGAGAAAAACATGATAGATGGAAAATTTGATGTAGAAATGAATCTATGGGCACTAGAGTCCATCGCCGTTGTAGCTCTGGGCGGAAGAATAAACTGCCTTGATCCAAACTTACCAGACGATTCTCCAGCAAAAAAACTGATACAAACTGTTCATGATATATTCATAATGGCAGATAAATTGGACTTCAAACCCAGCCTGTGGAGGTTTATTGCTACACCCAATTATAAAAAGGCTATGAAGTGTTATGAAGAACAAGCTAAGTATGCATATTTGCATAATAACAATGCAAAAAATACAATAATCTATTCAACAAAGATCTAAATAATCATAAATAATTAAAGACCAAACGTATAACATACATGAATGGATATCATAATTAAAGTATACAGTTTTAGGCAGTTGCTTACCCTTAATTTAGAAAAATGAGACATTATTTCGGAGTTTCTTAATGTTTGAAAAAAAATAAAGGTAGATAATTATATAAATTATACAAGCAACATACTATACAGTTAATTTATGTTAAATTTCAGTTTAAGTAAATATTTTATCAACAAGGCAATAGAAAACAACAAAACGAAAGAGAAAAGTGATGATGAAAAAGGAATCTTGGAAAAGCTCTTAGAAATTGATGAGAAAATGGCTGTTATAATGGCCAGTGATATGTTATTCGCTGGTGTTGACACTGTAAGTTTTCTATTATATTTTTAAAATAACAAGTAAATTACAATTTGAACAAAGTTTCATATATCTAACTATCATAATAGTTACACTCCGAACAGTAGTGTAATTATATTTAGAGACACATTTGGGTTTATTTATGATGACTGGAAAATATAATACGAAATATTAATAAATAAATAAAATAAATAAATAAATAAATATTTTTCAGGCAGCAAATACGATGATAGCAACATTCTACTTACTAGCTAACAATCCAGAAAAACAGAAAAAACTAAGAGAAGAGGTTTTATCGCAAAGCGAGCGCAAACCGTACTTGAAGGCTTGTATAAAAGAATCAATGCGTATAATGCCAGTAGTTGCTGGAAATTTACGACTCACTTCTAAGGAGTATAATTTATTGGGATATAAAATACCCAAAAATGTAAGTGTTATTTGAGTGACGCGATTTATTTCTGAGTCTTATTTTGTAGGCACTTTTCGAAGTCCTTGATAAAGTAATTTTCGATTTAAACCTTCGATATTGCATATATTGTTTCATACGTTAACTGTACATGGTTTTGCATAATCAAAATATCTTACCGCGTATATCTTCACCATATAAGCTACAATTTAAAATTATCAGCACAAAAGATACATTATAAAACGAGCTTTCGTATTTAAGAAAAGGCTCTACATTTCTAAACGAGTTCTTATACTTGATTCTTAAACCTTCGAATTGCAGATGTATGTAACCTTCGGTCACCAATTCCTCTCCGTGACTGAACAACACTTCCCCAGAGCGAAAGAGTTTATTCCTGAACGATGGTTGGCTGATAAATCGGATCCCTTGTTTTATGGAAACGCTCATCCATTCGCATACAATCCCTTTGGTTTTGGAGTCAGGAGTTGTATTGGTAAGGCTTATAAGACGTTAATTTATAATCCAGTCATTTTTAGAATGGTGTATAAAGAAATGGACATATTTGGTATATGTTACACTCTAACAGTCGAGTCAAATCTTATAAGGATCTTTTATTTAGAAAACATTTAGAAAACTTTACTAACTGTTATTAATAAAAATTATTTCACCATACGATACTAGTTGAATAATTCTACATTATAAGGAATTCCATAACATTTCCTTGCTAATCTGAGCATATAATGAATAAATAGAGCAAAAGAAAAGCTCGCCCAAAATTTTAAACACTAACAAAAATTTAATTTGCATTTTAGGTCGTCGCATAGCCGAGTTGGAATTAGAAACGTTCCTGTCAAAAGTCATACAGAACTTCGAAATAGAGTGGACTGGACCTCCGATAAAAATTAAGCCCTCTGCTCTCAACTACATTGTTGGACCTTACGGATTTATTTTTAAGGACGTAAAATGAAAAAATACATGTGTAAATATAATTATTAATAATAAAAATTTATATTTTAATGACCAATGACATAATTTAGGGAAACTAAGTGCACAAATGAGCTCTCATATTTTATGTAATTTTGTACATTATTATACTTTTATTTTAATATATGATTATATTTTGTACTTTGACTTTCATTTATACATTCCTAGTTCCCTTAATATCAGTCGATACAGTCGCGTGAAGTAGAGATAGACAGCTATCTCTACTTCACGATTTGGACGAAATTTTATACAATTATATACAGTACTCCAAAAGTAATAATGCGCATAGAAATCTTCGTCACTGTTCGACAACTGTCATATTCCCGGAGCGTCCGAAGATGATATGTATATAGAGTGGTTAAATGCATTTTCTTCATGCATAATTTAGTCAAGTTATGTGTTTTGTGCTAAAAGAGATTAATATTTATTTGTAAGTAACGATTATGTTTCGATAATTCCTTGTAAGTAAATAGCGAGGATAACCCCACGATTGCGAATATATCTTTGTTGGATTAATTTACTTGGAAAATTTTATAGTACTTATAAAGTGTAAATCATTTCATCGATTAATTCAATTCACCTTTAAAAACAAAACCAAGAAGGGTATGTAATAAGCAGCTCTATATAATTCCACACAGAGAGAACACGTGCAGTCACCACCAATATTTAAAGACGACTGACGGATTTTTGAGTTTTTTGACTGACAGGCTACCGTCACCTACCGCCCGATTTGTTTTTGATTGTGTATGACCGTGAATTGACTTCTATTTCTTTTGAACAAGGTGTAAAATGCAAGTGCATTGTTTATGGCTCTTACGATTCAATGATTCGAGTGTTTTCGGAAATACGACAATTAGCGAAGATTTGCATGCGCATTATTAATTTTGGAGTACTGTACAAAGATATATTTTATGTTATTTTTATAAAGAAACTTTTTCGTACAAACTTCGTAAACACTGTATTGTTCCTATTATTTAAATAATGTATTTACATAGGTGGTTTGTTTTAAGAATACATTTTCTTGTCGTAATCTAGAATACGTACTTAAATGAATATAAAGATAATTCGTTTGATATTAAATACATTTAACTCACATCATATATTTCGTGAAAAGTTATATGATATGAGAATACTATCAAATATTACTTAATAAAAAAAATATTAGGTACATGTGTTTCAAATATCTTCCATCGGTAAAATAGTGTATAATGTTCTATATTAATGTATCTACTAATATCTTCACCAAAATTCACTTTCCGCTTAAAAAAACAAACATTAATGGATCCAATATAAAACCATCTTCTATTAAAAGGCAAGGTTTTTAATAATCTCTTTTTTTATTTCTTACTAGCTTCCGCCCGCGGCTTCGCCCGCGTGGTGTTTTGATAAAAGGTAGCCTATGTTCTTTCTCAGGGTCTAAAGATTGTCTGTGCCAAATTTCATCAAAATCGGTTGAGAGGTTTAAGCGGGAAAGCGTAACAGACAGACAGACAGACAGAGTTACTTTCGCATTTATAATATTAATATAGTAGGGATACTCGCAATTTAAATCATTACATTTTTTATCTCTTTAAATTTTCTTGTTTGCTTGGGAAAAAATCGGTAAAGCCAACTCGTTGTTGAACTTTTAGTTTTTTTATTCTAGCCTTTGTATAGATGCAATAAAGTGTATTGCATTCATTGAATATTGTATAGATTAGTATTAAGATGGCATTTATGTTATGATATTTTCTATTTCAGGTACTTAGCAACAACTTCGAATCAAGGAATAAAATCATGGGAAGAAATACCAGGACCAGTGTCAATACCCATTTTGGGTCAATTGCACAACCATTTACCTGGAGGTAATAAATGTTAAATACAATTTGTCTGTTTCGCTAAAGCTTTTAAAAGCTTTAATGGTATAACATAATTGTTACACTTGCGATAAAAAATATAGGAACAATAAGTTACCCTTCATAGCCCATTATGTCTTTTAACACCAAATAATAAAGGTATTATCAATGAAAAGACAAACATAATAACTTATATACCCTCGTATTTTATAATATATACATTCTTGTAAGTCTAGTTTTTATTTTATAACTAGTAATTAATCTACGCGAATTTTCCAAAATAACTCTAACACTCATTTATCATCTCATCTCATCACTCCAAGAACAAGACTCATGACACTTATTGTCTAGAATACCTCACGTTACTTCGCATTGGGTTTCAAACACAACATTACCACGGAATGTTATTATTGAATACGTAATTCAAAAGTCTTCGTTTTTCAGACCATTCATAGAAGAAATACGTACAAATCAATTTTGTTCAAGGGGAAATACGTATTGATTTTTCGGGTTATAGAATGTCGACATTCGTATACACTGCACGAATTAAGTATATAAACATTTAAAATAAGTTGAAGATTTGTCTTCAAAGAACAAAGAAGGATCTCTATGACAATACTGTAACGAAATTGAAATAAAAGTCTCCAACCAAATCCATCAAAGAAAACGAATAGAACCGTCAAGTGTTCTCATCTTGTACGAAAATATGAAAAATACCTCTTTCTTCACTAACCCAGTACAGTCTTAAGTATACTTGACTCCCGTTTTTTAGCAAAACGTTTTCAGTCAACTCATATACCTGAAAGAAACATTTACAAATACATGAAAGAAACATTTATTTATCAGGGAGCCAAATAAACATGACGTGAATTCTTTTCGCTTTAATAAATTATTTTCTTTATATAGGTCTTTACCAAAAGTTCTCTGGATTTAAGCTACACCAGGAATTGTTTCGACGCTATGGACCGATTTCAAGAGTTGATGGAATATTTGGTGGTCCACCTAAGATCTATGTGTTTGATGCAGAGGGTGCTGCCCAAGTAAGTTAAATTTAAAATTATAAATATTATAGTCTTTATGTGATATTAATAAGTGTACTTACAAGTTTTTAAATGATATTACAGGTTTTACGTGGTGAAAACGATATGCCAATCCGACAAGGGTTGCCAAGCTTAATTTACTATCGCCATGTTTATAGCCGTAAAAAGAAAAATAGCACTTACCCTACTGGTTTATTCAGCGAGTGAGTAAAGTAAACTGATAAGTTTATTTTAATTATTTTGAAATCTTCAAACTGTGGTGTTGCTTATATACTACCTACTTACAATGATATGCTACAACATGTCGTATATGTGATATGATGATATATTTAAATTGCAGAAAGTTCCACAAAAATTAATACAGGTTTGGTGTGTTACAAATAAATAGCAATTTCTTAAAATTGAGACTGTTGTTTGTATTATACTTTCTTTGCAATTTGTAAAAAATAATCATGAGTATTAACAGGCAACATAACATATTGTATTTTTTAATATATTGCAGCCACGGCGAAGTATGGAAGAAATTTAGATCTACAATGAACCCTATATTCTTAGTCCCAAAAGTGATTCAGTCATATTCAACCATTCTCGATGATGTCGCTCAGGATATGATTAAAAGGTATTTTTTAACTATTATTAGGAATTCATATATTCGTCATCAATCGTCAAGTAGACATTGTACAACCTGAGGAAAATTGCATATTTAAGCTAAGTAAGCGTTTTAAATAATATATTTTGTATTGTTACAGCTTCACATTCAAATTCCATTATTTCTATGCCATTTTTCCTGCAAAAAATCTAACTTTTAACTTTGCAGACTAAGATCACTACGAGACGAAAACAACAACATACAAAGTAAATTCAGTTATGAGGTTAACTTATGGTCCTTGGAGTCCATCGCGTCGGTGGCCTTAGGAGATCGTATCAACTGTTTCGATCAGAACATGGCTCCCGACTCACGGGTCAATAAACTATTGAAATGTGTGAAAACATTCTTCGCTCTGGTCCACGAGATAGATTTCCAACCAAACCTCTCGATGATATTTCCTACGAGAAAATTCAATGTCCTGATGCAAACTTATGCTGAAATAGATGAGTGAGTTTAACAAATATGTTATTCTTTGTAATAATGAAGAAAATATATATCTATTACTTCTATAGAAAACATTAAACCTCTGAATTTTTATTCAATCTAATTTTACACTGATACCAAATTGAATGTTCAGTGTAATTACAATACAAATTCGAGTGAACTCTGAAAAAAATGCTTCATAATTACTTAATTGTTACATAATATAATATACGTAGGTCTATTGTATTTTTTTGACAAAGTTATCGTAACAATTTTAGAATATGCAATGCCTATATTAAGGAAACAATTGAAAAACTTGAAAGAAACGAACTTGTCTATAAAGAACATGGATTTTTGGAGAAAACTCTTGCAATTGATAAAGATTACGCACTGATAGTCATAGCCGATATGTTGTTTGGTGGGATTGATACAGTAAGTAAAAAATAAAAATAATATTCGGCGCTATTATGTTTATTCCCCGAGATATAGCCATCTGCCATCCTCTTTGTTGCCTTATGTTGTTACTTGGTACAGCGAAGAACCGAGGTGTTCTGGGTTCGATTCCCGGTGGAGACGAAGATCAAAATGTTTCGGTCTTGCAGGATAAGGAAAGCTAATCACTTTTCCGTAAGGAAAATCGATCAGTGGAATAGATGCATAATGTAATGCCCCAGCATCCGAACTACAAGGGGACATATAAATTTACTTCTTACCAACCTCATTGGTATCATTTTTTCTAATCCACGTTTTACCAAACCTATAATTACATATTAGACACATACTTTCTCAGTCAAATGCATCGCTAAAGCTTTCTGCGAATTTTTCACACTTACTAACTAGTAAACTTTTCAGGGATCCAACACACTTCTAGCAATATTGTATTTGCTTGCTAAAAACCCGGATAAACAAGTAAAATTACGAGAAGAAATAATGTCCAAATCTGGCAAGTCGTACTTAAAGGCTTGTGTGAAAGAAGCTATGAGAATTATGCCGGTCGGTAATGGCAATTCCCGAACAACTACTAAAGAATACAATATACTGGGATATAGGATTCCCAAAGATGTATGAACTTTTTCATTTCTTTCATAGTTTACTTATTATTAAGTTTTAATAGCTCAAACAATATAGGACTTATTATTTTGCTCATAAAAATACTATCCCATCCTTTTCTGAAAAGCAATTATTATAGCCCAGTCTCTTAAGAATTTCGCTCAAAAATTACATGTTAAAGAAATTTATATTTTTATCCATCAATCCAGTGTCAAGCCTAAACCATTCTTCTCGAGCGAGGCAATTATTCGGTTATTTAATATCAGCCGCATCAATCTTGTAACTTAATACAGAACAGACGTTGTTTTAAATTTTATCCATCAATGCTATAACTTCAGTAACTTTGTTCAATCAAAAGATGTTTATTTAATTTTGTACCTTTCTATTTGTAGATATTTGAAATGCTTTCATATTTAAAAATCTCTCTGACCGTTAATTAACCTAACCCTGTCCATTAAATTGCTTATAGGTACTGTGACTATTATCAATACCAAAGAATACATACAGTACTACCAATTACACCTACACGTTGATAGGTCAATATTAATGTTCAGAATCGTAA
Organism: Colias behrii; assembly: GCA_029959065.1. NCBI lineage: Eukaryota > Metazoa > Arthropoda > Insecta > Lepidoptera > Pieridae > Colias > Colias behrii. The sequence goes on along the minus strand of JARWMC010000005.1, from coordinate 3,794,710 downwards.
TGAACGTATTTTTAACCGACTTCAAAAAAAAGGAGGAGGTTATCAATTCGGCCGGTATATTTTTTTTTTTATGTATGTACACCGATTACTTCGAGGTTTCTGAACCGATTTACGTGATTCTTTTTTTGTTCGATGCGAGATGGTGTCGAATTGGTCCCATAAAAATTTTTTTCGGATAGGCCCAGTAGTTTTTATTTTATGAGCATTTTTGTCTGTACTCGATGACTAAATTTAAATGTAGCAAGAAACTTTGATTCACTTCCCGGTAACCGATTGAGCTGAAATTTTGTATACGTATGTAAATTGGATAGCGATGAAACATTATCATGACATGGAGCTGATTTAATGATGGAATCGGAAGGTGGCCATAGGAACTCAGTATCTAATATATTGACTCAACTTTATCGAGTTTGGGCTCGTTTGATTCGTGTTGAAAAATACACTAAAAAGTATTAGGGGTAAAGTCACTAGTAGTTGACCATGTACCTGTAGTTGACCGCTAATGCACATAAACCGTTATAATAAGAATTCGCGGCAATTTTAAAAACTCATTCGTTAATAAGTAGTTAGTGCTGCTATCTGGTCAAATAGGCGCGAAAATTGCGCATCCATATCTGTCAAATATAGTAAATGGTTGTCAGTTGTTTGTTGAGTGACGGACCATAAAATCAATAAATTCGTTTTTTGTAATAATATTCGTAGAGATTGAAAAAGTTTGAAGCTGAATACTACGAACTTTGTCACCTTGTTGACGGTAAGTGTTTTTCGTTATTTATTCGTTTATGGTTTATTTAAATGACAGGGTAATTAAAATTTAAAGATTTGTTGACAACATTGAGATGTGGGGGTGGTCCAATACTGATTCCGTTTGACTGTGATTTTCTAGTAATTGACCATGGTGGTCCATTACCGAATTACCGTTTGACTATGATTTTCTAGTAATTGACCATGGTGGTCAACTTTTGATTATGTTCTGTATCTTTTAAATATACTGCATATAATAATTAATTAAAATAAACTATTTTATTTACTTTAACAATAGATTGATTTTCTTTAGTAGTTGACTAACTTTATGGTACGAATTTATGGCTATGGTCTATTACTAAAACCAATTTTTATCTTGTAGATGCCTGGGAAAAGGGGCGCATTCCTAAATTATACTGAAGCTGCAATGCTTGCAGCAGTGAACGATGTTCGTCTTCATAAAACACCAATACGAACGGCTGCAAAAAAGTTCGGTGTACCAAGAATAACGCTTACAAATAAAGTAAAAGGGAAGTCACCGATGGAACGAAAAATGGGTCCGACATCCATCCTTACACCAGAAGAGGAGCATAAAATATGCGACTGGGTGCAAAAAATGGCATAAAGATGTGCTCGACTATCCCTGGGATGCAGTAGTTGCTCATATAGAGGCTCCCAAGAAGACCAGTTCTACGAGAAATGTATATGATGTTCCAGAGATACATTCCTTGATATGATAAATTTGGCAAAAAGTTTGACGTTTACGCTTTGTGTTTGACAGTGTCCTTTTGTTTTATAACCATCTGTCGGATCTTTTAGAATCTTGTTTTTATTTAAATTATAGGCTTAAAAAGGCCTAATTATTATTATATTTCAAATAAAACGTTATCTTTTCATCTTATTGCTTCTTATTTAACAAATAACCCAATTACAATTGTAGCATCTGAGTGGTCACCTACTGATGCAAAATATGGTCATCTTTTAGTTTTTAGATGGTCAACTACTAAATTTCTAATATAAGAACATTTTTAATTTTTTTTAAGTTTATTCGACCATTGTACGTGGTGAAATGCTTGTTCATATGTTAAAACACATTTCACAGGGTTTCCAAAAAAAGAAACTTACTGAATTCATATGATAATTAAAGTCAAACATTTAAAAAGAATATTCTGTCTCCTTAAGTGCTCATCTACTGATGCTTTTACCTTAAATAAAAATAACTGCGTTAAAAACAACCGACTTCAAAAACGGAAAAGTAAGAAATAAAAAAGATTTGATTTTATTAATTACTACATATTATTTATATGTGCTATTTCGGTTGTTTTTAACGCAGTATTTTTTATCTACCTGTTCTCATTCCAAAGATATCAAACTCCAACTATCGTTTGTTAAATAACATCATTACTAAGTAAATCAAACAACATCGATTACAGATGACTCTCTCCTTTGGCCACCAACTACTCTGTTCATTGGAGGAGCACTACCCTCGACCCTCTGAGTACATTCCTGAACGCTGGCTGGTTGACAAAGACGACCCTTTGTACTATGGCAACGCTCATCCTTTCACTCTCAGCCCTTTTGGCTTTGGCGTTAGAAGCTGTATCGGTAGGTTATTATGTTTGAAAAAATCAATATTATAGAAAACATAGTTATAAGAACAACTTCAATTTAACATATGCATGACATAAACAATATAGAATTAATTATTTTCATTATTTAACTCATCATTAATTTAATAAAGATGACATTAACTGACTTAAGAAGGTGACTCCGACATTGAGTAAATTCAAATAAATTTATCTGCGATTGTGTATGCAACTATAGTTTAACCATTAACATGTAAATACATTCATATAATATGCTACACTTATATTCAATTACTATTTAACCGATTACTTAGCGACATAAGCTACTTATTTATTTTCCCTGGTCAACTCAGGCGAAGGTCTTATTGCTCCAAAAATTTACATTACAAAATTATGGAAGAATATAAATCCGATAAAACTAAATACCATTTAAATTTAATATATTTGGGGTAACACGTATAAGACGCATAAATGATTCTTTCTTTCGTAACAAAGCATATTATTGTTTTCAGGTCGACGTGTAGTTGAGTTGGAATTGGAGGTTTTTCTCACGAGGTTGGTTGAGAACTTCCACATCTACTGGAACGGGCCCTCACCCGCCATTAACTATACTTTTATCAACACTATAGTTCCACCTTTATATTTTACTTTGAAAGATGTTTAATAAAGATACAACAACGTCCGTGCATTTTCGTGCATTTTCGTTTGTTAATATTACAGCTGAATCATAGTATAAAGATATCTTTATACTATGGCTGAATTTTGCTGTTAAAAAATAGATTAAGCAAGAAAATATTTTTAGTACTAACTTGTGACCATGATTCATTCGACCATCTCCTTTATAGTTAGGTACATAAAGTACAATTTTTCTAGAAAATATGAATCTATTCTCTCACTCTATATATTGTTTGAATTTATTTACTTTTTATGTTGTTATTTTCGCTACTAAATAAAGCTTTTAAAAGTAGGCAATAAGTTTTTTATTTGTATAACCAATATACTACTACATTCCTGTGCTTCTAGTAAAAAAGAGTAAAAGGCTGTTTATGGAAATGAATTTACTGAAACAAATTATCAGTCATGTATGATATGATTTAGGTATTTTTTACGTAATCAACGTATGTAAATCTAAACCAAGCGCTTCTTGTGATCGATATTTTGAGAGAATATTAAATAGAAACTGAAAATAATCATTCTAAATGCGTTTAACAAAGATTTAATTTCTAAATCCACTGCTATAAATATTATTAATGAATATTCAAAGTCCAAAGTCACGTTCTCTTGGTAGCCTGTTTACATTTTGAAATTAGAATTAATGCAATTCAATCAATGAATACTTTATTAAATTTGTAATTTCATCGATATTCAAATTCATTCCAATTATTACTTCGTTTGTTTATCGTTCGTAATAATTAGAAAATATATGGAAGTGTTTAATGTAACTTTTTTTGGATATTTCCCGTTTTATTTTTTTAAAGTTATTGTCATTTTACTCATTAGGTAAAGGGCTTTCGATATCAGTTTAAATTTTTTTGATATCTGCAATAGTTACGGAATAATCGCCTGTGCTCACTTAACGATTACACCCTGTATATAAAAATGTATATATTTTTTTATTGTACGCGTCTTCTTTACTTATTTATACATCGACAAAGTATTATTTTCTCTGTGTTAAATAGAGCTGTAAATATAGCATACAATTTTACACAGAACAGTTCATATACTACATAAGAGTCACACATTATTAAAGGACAATACCTGTATAATTTAAATTCAATTATTTATTAATTAATCACATATTGATCTATTGTGTGAATTGCAAAATTTTCAAGGCTGATAATTAATGTTTGATCAGCATATGGGTTACCAATGAAAAATAAAGTAATTGTTAGTTTATTTTTATAGTTTGCAATGCAGTTGCATTGCAACGAAATGTTATCAAGAAATACAATTTTAATTTTGTCCGACACAAAAATTTTTGCAAGGTAACCAATTTTAAAATATATAGAGTATCTTATTTTAAGTAGATATTTTTTTTTACATTAAGCACTCAAAAAATGTTTAAAATTCCTAACCGCTGCATAACTGGCACTTAAACGTGCTTGAACGCTATATTTCAAATAAAGAAAAATAATGATAATAATTCCAAATTCAAATCTACGCATTACCCGCCATATATCTTCAGATGAAAGTATTATGAAAGTTTAATTTACATTTTGAAAATGATATTTTTTGATATTATACCAGAAATTCATTGCATATTTTACAGGACAGTTGTATGTAAAATTTCAACTAGCACTAAACATTTTCAACATTTGAAGTCATGGAAAAATATACCGGGACCACCATCTCTCCCTATTATAGGACAACTGCATCATTTCTTTCCAGGAGGTTTGTATTATTATGTTTTTTTTATAAGTATGTATTATTTTTTTAATATAAGAATTAATCTTTTAAGTTTTAACGATTAATGGTACACATAGAAAGCTGATTTTATATTGGTATATATTTCAATAAATAGTTTTCATCCTACACCAACTTACTCCTATTGGATAAGACTAGTAAAGATTTTAATAATGTATGTTTCTTCAATAGGCTCTCTTTACAACTGCAACGGCTACGAGTTTCAGGATAAGCTATATACAAGTTACGGGCCCATTGTGAAGCTTAACCAAATATTCGCTGGAAAACCTGGGATATTCCTCTATGACCTTGACTCGATAGCACAGGTATAAATTAAATTATTTGAACTCTAATGTTTATCTCATTTTAATAAATATAATCATGTTTATCAATTATATTCCAAATATAGGTAGATAATCTTGTTTAAGTATCAATGGCGATTAGGACGGCTAGTATATTTTATCGATATTCATATTATAAAGTAATAATCGTAAGTAGTAACTGACCCGATCATGAATATTGTTGCTATGCTGTGCTTACAAAGAAATCTATACTATTCAGGAGTGACATCCTATTTTTTTTTATCCTTGGTCAACCATGCGAAATCAGGATAAGCTGGTAGTATTACATAATGTATATCAAGATTATGTTTAATCCTAAATTTGGTGTAGATGGATTATATATTCGGAATATCTTAAGCTGATTAAATACTCTTGCTTATGTAAATAATCACATTCCAAGAAATATTTTGCGATGAAAATGTTATCAAAACAAAGGTATTATGTCAGTTCTTATTAACAGCTCATATTTAATAGAGAAAATGATATTTATCTAAAGCCAAAAGTTCATAAAATAATAATTGCTATGTTCTGGCATAACACGCCCATATTGCACACTGCATTCTACCTTAGAGAGTAATTTCCCTCGAATTGCATACGTTATTGCGAGATAGCACTCAAATTACAACAAGAGTGGATTGCTTGTTAGCTTTTCATAGCGAACCTAAAATTCATAACATTGGCTAGAACTTGGAATATTTGTTCCCAATGTAAAATCACTCATCGTCATCAGCCTATATCATATGGTCATAATGCTTGATAAGAGGTTACAAGCGAACCTTCTAGGGAAGCGCGTACCATCTTAGTCCACATCTCAGTTTAACATCAGGCGAGATTGTGGCCAAGCGCTTCCCTATCGACAATAAAAAAAATACAGGCGCGGATAAATGGAATGTGCGGATTGGTAGATGTCACATCATACATGTCGTCGAGATGTTGATCCTTGGATATGCCGGTTTCTTCACGATGTTTTCCTTCAGCGTTTCGAGTAGTGATGATGTTATCTACATGTACAGATAAATTTTAAAATCAATTAATTTACTGCATGCTCTCCTGGTCTCGTACCTCCAACTCATAAATTTCATAGCTGCACCTTAAACACTATAATCAGTTGCCTTAAATGAGAGTGGTTATAGATTCGTGTGTCGCGAGGAACATAAATTTATGAAGTGCAAATCATAGCACATTTCTCTTTGGCACAGTAATAGGAACATTTTAACGTCAACAGCGCGAAATTTACAGAGTACCATTTTCTTTTTCTACATTAAGGAAAGTTTTCATGGAAGTTAAGCCTAAAAATTTATTTGATCCTAATATTTTATTTTTTTATTTAATTATTCAAACAAAACAAAACATTATTCGTTATTCTTCGTTCCATTTACAATATTGTTCTTACCAAACAATAATATCCATTCTAAATTATTTCTTTTGTAGGTTCTTAGAGGCGAAAATTGGCTGCCTGTTCGACCTGGATTTCAAATTCTGTATTATTATCGAAACTTTTATAACAAACCAAAGGGAGGAGCTAAAGAACCAACAGGCTTGATTAGCGAGTGAGTTCATATTTTTTTTTTACCTACCTGAAATGATAACTGATAGATTTTTACTTATATTACTATCAGTATGTAGTTAAATTGATTATCATTAAATAGTTAAAAAAATAAGGTATCTATAGTAATTTTAGAGAATTTTCACTTGTGGTAGACAAAATAATTACAATAAAATCAAAATAGATACAATAAATACTTATTTCTCAGATAATAAAACAAAATTCCAGATCTGTATAAAAAGTAATTAATTCAGACAATACTCAAATCATTGCAAGTATCATTTAGCACCTCTTCTGCTTATTAAAAGTATAATCCTGCCTTTTAATAAAACAGAGCTTGGGAAAACCCTACCTTTGAATAGGGTATCTATAAATTTGTAAACGCGGCACGTAAAGGGACTGCCTTTAATTCCCATGTAAGACTAAAATTACAAGAGACCCTTTTTCGCGGAAAATGTAAACAAGAATAAGAAACGTGGAGAGGTTTTGAATAACGTAAATAATGGTTACAATCTTATAGCAAACATCGTGTTGAGTCACAAAGAACATCAATGGAAAATGCAAAAACGCCCGAAAATTAAAACTGCCCGAATAAAAACGGTTTGCGATTGTAAACATTATTAGTACTTTGTAATAGAACCAAGAAAGGAGTACTTATTCCGTTAATAACTTAGTAGTACATTTTTGCGATATAAAGGAATAGATTTAACACAAAAACAGTTTATTATTTATCCATATATATTATTTTCCAGTCATGGAGAAAAATGGAAGCAAACCCGCTCTATGGTGAATCCGATCGTAATGCAACCCAATATCGTCAAATTGTACAGTCAAGTCAGCGCAGAAGTAGCTGAAGATTTGGTCAAAAGGTAACATTTTGAGCAAAGTGCTTCATAGATCAGATTATTACTTTAAAAAAAATTAAACTTCTAATGAATACTTTTCTTAGTGACGTTTGATGGTTATCTCTATATTGTCTCTACATCATATTAAGTAGGTATATTATTAGTAGAACAAAATGATTTATGCTGTAACCTTGCTGTAACTTATAAATTACCTATATTTATTACTAAAATAAACAGATACCGCAAATGTGGAACGTCCAATGGAACTTTTTGGTTTTATACGTTAAAATGGATCGTTCGATCTATAGTGTAAAGTATATACAATATCTTAATATATATAAATCTCGTGTCACAATGTTTGTCCTCAATGGACTCCTAAACTACTTAACCGATTATAATAAAATTCGCACACCATGTGCAGTTCGATGCAACTTGAGAGATAGGATAGTTTAAACATGAAGCCGGGGCGGACCACTAGTTATACTATATAGCATAGTATAAATTATATGAAACAATTTTTAACACACTATAATATTTATTTTATTCACACATATACTCAGGCTACGTAAACTCCGCGACGAAAACAACATGATAAAAGACAATTTCGACTATCAAATGAACCTCTGGGCCCTCGAGTCGGTCAGCGCGATCGCTCTCGGAGATAGACTTCACGCGTTAGACGATACTCTAGCAGACAACTCTCCTGCTAAACAATTAATTAACTATGTACATGAGTTCTTTTCCATTGCTGAGAATTTAGATTATAAACCCAGCTTGTGGAGGTATATTTCGACTCCATCATTCAAGCGGGCTATGAAGGTCTTCAGCAGTATAGATGAGTGAGTAATTAACTAATGAATGTTTGTAGAAATGTAAGGTTGTTTAAGTTGTTTATTATTTAATTGGAAAATTACAATAGTCGATAGTTAATTGACTGTAATTTTTTGAAGCTTTCTTCTTTTAATCTTTAAATGTTTTACTTAACTTCAAGCTGAAACAACTAAAACTTTAACACGGTTCGACCATAATGAGTTAATTCTTAAAGTGGACAAATTTCAAGAATATGCGTACAAAAGTCATGAACGATTTCAGATCTTTTCTGATCGTATCTAACACAATATTGCAGTCACAAAGTCGAATGACTATTTTCCGTCAAAAGCTTTCATAGAATACAATACTTTATCGACAGCACCTTTCAGGATAACACTAGGCTTTGTTAAAAAGGCCAGAGAGGAATTGAAAGGGAAATGTGAAAAGGCCGAAGATCAAAAAAGTGTTCTTGAAAAACTACTGGAGATAGACGAACGGATTGCTCTCATAATGGCCAGCGATTTGTTGTTCACTGGAGTCGATACGGTACTCGATATATCACTTTAATTGTGTTCGTTTATTACAGTTTTGTACCTTTTAAATTACACTACTTTAACTGTAAACAATTGTAGAACATAACTGATAAAATTGTATGTGATTGACAACACAAGGGGAACAGCCATAGAAATCTAAATAACAAGGCAATAGAAGTCGTAAGCGCGCGTGACATTGTCGCCGCTCAGGTGGTTACCATGCCACAAGTCTGTTCGTCGCTTGGTGGTCGCTTGTTCAGTTGTTCCTGACACGTGCGTGAGTAAACATGGTGTGTTACAGCATTTCCCAGTGCGGAAATTCTTCCATAAATTGTAATTATACTAATAAAGGAATAAAATTTCACCGGTAAGTATTTTTGTTTATAAATATTGCCGTTTTTCCTTAAAATTATAGAATATTTACAAGTATTACGAGTATCACCATAGTAATCGAAATAACAATGAATGACACAGTCGACCATTCTTATTATCACGTTAAACACAAATTTCAACCTTATTTCTATGAGTTTATGTTCAAAGTTATATCTATTGAAAATTGACAACCTCTGTTGTAGAAAAGCCGAATTTTTGCGTATTGGAGCAAAAATAAACAAAACGTCTCATATACTTAGGGATGTTATTCTAAAATAAACCGTAAATTCGTGCGTTAGGATACATATTAAAAAGCTTAATTTAATATTTAAGTTAGTTTTCACTAAAATCAAGCTGTCCAATAAAAGGCATAGTTTACTTGTGTGTACTGTTTAGCTATCGGTTTAAATGTGTTGATTTTGGCGACAGCGGTTTTCATACGAATTATGACATTATAGCACTTATATGTGTCTTGTTATTTAGATTTCTATGGGAACAGCCAAAAGCCGCATATATTTTACCATTCATTCACGTACGTTAAGGAAATAACTGCACAAATAAAAAGTAATTGGGAATTATATTAAGCCAATTACACAAAGATTTAAAACATCAATGAATAAAGACTTATTTAAATTGCAGTAAAAGCAATATATTTTATGCTTAATTGAATTATTTAATTAACAATTAATTTAATAGGAGTAATGAATCAACAGGTCGGTAACACAATGAGCGCAACCTTGTACCTCCTCGCGAGTAACCCGGAGAAACAAAACAAATTACGGGATGAAGTCCTCTCCGGGAATGAAAATAAATATTTAAAAGCTTGTATTAAAGAGTCAATGAGAGCGATGCCTGTAACGGGGGGAAATGCAAGACTCACTACTAAGGAATATAACATTTTGGGCTATAAAATACCTAAGGATGCAAGTATTGTTAAATCTTAAATTTAAAAAAGATTGACAATTTTTTCAGGACATTGACATTTGTATGTTCATATTTTTCAAGAATACGTCAATTTTCATAAATTATATGTTCGCTTACATTAACTTCAACTGTTATGGAACATTACAATGGTATCAAAGTCAGTAAATTAAAAAAAAAAAACAATAAGTCGTTTATAGTCTCAAACTAATTATACAAGTCTTCTAGGCGAAGCTTAGTTAGTATTAATACATTTCAGTCTGACAGGATAATTAAGATCGTCGACGTGACCATAACAAGAAAATATCAAAGCAACATGTTCTAAACTAATTTACATCATCCCACTATTGAGACTTCATTTCATGCTAAAGGAGTTGTCTTTTTTCAAAAAATACCAACTTCATTAAGCTCAAGAGCTAAGCTGATAAAATAAAGCGCTTTGTGAAATCTAAACTACATTGAATCGTCTTTAAACAATTAAACCCAAGAATCAATTTAGTGCGGACTTCTGAGAGGCTTCGACTAAAGTGTACTCAACACTTAGTGGATGAACCCTATAGATTCAAATTGTACTTTGAGTGAACACTTGATATAACTTTTCTAAGTCCATTTCACTTAAACTTGAATATTCGTTTCACCTTTACTGACGAGACTTCTTTGTAAGATTGTTACTTATCAACAAGTTATTTTCTTTTCAACTTTATAAAGGACCTGTCAATTTTAAAATAATTTTATCGCTCAAAGAGAGCGGTGAAAATTTAAAGGTAATATATTTTCACTTCGAAAGTTTTTAAAAATTATAAATTTCACGTCTACTTCATTATGAAAATATATTAAGTTCTTTCTTCGCTGCGTTTTAACAGAAATATAAAAGTATTTGGTTGGTAAAAATAATATAAAATTTTGATAGTTGCAGTAGTTACTAGCCAGTGAATTTTAAACTAAAATTTTCATTATCAAATGAAAATTATGCAGTTCTCATTGTTTTAACAACTTTCCTTTCCCGTTTTGCCTATAAAACTGAAATCATATTTGGATGTAATTGGCAAAATACATTTATATAAGTATGATATTGTTTTTGGCATCTCTATTATTATCATTGTATGTTTTTTATATGCATGACCATATAGTAGTAGATTCCTATGTATATTTCATTGAGAACCCAAACAATATTATTAAATCAATTTTATTGCTTTTTACAGATGTTTCTAGTATTTCCTCACCAATACCTTGCTAAAATGGAAGAGCAGTATCCTCGAGCGAATGAATTTATTCCGGAGAGATGGATCGTGGATAAAGACGATCCCTTGTATCATGGAAACGCGCATCCTTTTGCGTACAGCCCTTTCGGGTTTGGAGCACGAATATGTATTGGTAATGTATCAGTTATCACTATTGCAATTATAAAATTATTTGTTGCATGACACACGATTCTCATAATCATTTTTATATTATATTTTATAGAATAAAATAGTAGGTAATTGTTTTGTAGCAACTTATTAATATTTCAGTTCAGGCACTCTTCTATTGCCTTATCAATTTTCTTAACATTTTAAAGTGAAACTTTTATTACATCGTCTCAAACTTTTTGGTCTGTGTAGCGCATGTCGCGTGTATCGCGGCTGCCGAGTAGGTATACCTACTCGGCAGCCGACTGACACGCGACATGCGCTACACAAAGCAGTGTTCGGAACCGTTCGAACAGTTTCACTTTTACCGTGGTTTCATAAAACCACACAACATTTTTTTTTTTCAATTCATTTTTTCGTTATAATTATCCAAATATAATATCATATTCAGCATATAGCCAGCCTTCCTTCGTAGTCCAGCCATCCTTTCCAATTCTATAATTAACAAAGTTGTAGAACACATAAAGAAGGGTGGGAAAGATCAGTTATTGATCTGTTTTCAATTTATATATATCCATACAAACTAACTTATCTGTTTACATAGGTCGTCGAATAGCCGATCTGGAGCTAGAGACCCTAATATCTAAGATGGTGGAAAACTTCCAAATCAGTTGGGTCGGACCACCGCCCACCATGTACCAGAGCTCTCTCAACTACTTCAAGGGACCATTTAATTTTGTCTTTAAGGACTTGAAATAATGAACAATTATTGATTTAGTAAAGACATTTATTAATTATTGATTCAATGAATAAATATTCGAAAATGACGAAATATGTTGTTTCATTTTATAATTTATCGAAACATAATATATACCCAGATATCCAAAGAAACGAAGGAGGTAATTAATTAGGTAATTATTAAAAATGAATCGTCTATGTGTACAACCTGAAAATAACATTAATGATTGGCATCAAAATTTTCTTAAAACTCATAATCTAATTTTTCCTATTTACACATACCTATATTACCTAAATGTAAAAAAAATCATAAAACTCGGAACCGCAAAGTAATCCTCTTTTAAGGGCCAGCGCTCTGAGCCATGTGATCTGTCGATATCCTTCGGGGATTGCTGTCACAACGTCATATTATCGATAATGCCAATGAAAAAATATGGAAATACGTTTATCATTATTGGTTATTCTAATCCTCTTTATTTTTCAGTCAGTTGTTTTAATGCTTGATTTTTCATTTTTCAGTAGCAATTTATAGGACTGCGCATTTTGCATATTAAACTAACAATATTTTTTACATATACTTTTAGTATAGGTATTCCTAATTCGATATTCGTTTATAAAGTGCCCTATTTGTAATCCCATATATTTGCATACCACACCTTCACAAGCCAATATATCTGAGCAAACATTCGGATTAATAATGCTAGCTTTCGTAATTAGATTAACATTAGCATACTGTCACCGACCCTTATCAAAATAAACAGTATCCACTTCTCAAACTATATTTAATCCTCTAGATTTATAGACGAATTTCAAGGAATTCTAAGTCTCTACGCAAATTGTTTTTCTTCGTTAAATAAACGTAATCTGCAAAAATAACGTTATAGAACAGCAAGCTTTGTGCATCTTAGAATCTGCATCAAGATTACCAGAGGTATTTATTTATACAATCTAATCGCTCAGCTAAACCCACCGGATCCCTCTGAGAAAACCACATTGTTATTTAAATTATCACCCGTATTGGATAAACAGAAATTGCGAGATTTCCATTTAAGCGATTTAATTGCTTTTACTCGCTAATGGTGAAGGAAATTATAGCTAAATCATTAAGGGTTTATAGATAGGGATTTAAAGTATAGTTTTCTTACTTCTAAGTATCATAGCTTTAAAACTTAATTAATTAGAACGAAGATATCTCAGTTTATGAGCTGTCGACCAACAAGTTATGTGTTAATTAAAAAATACAGACCACATTGTTATGTGCTATACCTTCTTATAAAAGTTTTTTAACACCGACATTGATTCATTGTTCCGAACACAAAAACAAACACACAAAAAAGAACTGTAATAAAATTCACAATTCACTATTCACTTAATAAAGGCTATTCAAATAAGACGTCAGATGACCCCATTGAGAAGTAGGCAAGACGGTTTGGATTGCAAGCGGGAATCCGTTCGAGTTGGAACGGAGCAAATAGTTCGAATAGAACTAAGACAAACAATGTGAACTGATTCCCCTTCTACCTGATTTTATGTTTTAATAGTTAACTTGAATATTGATAATGATAAATTCATAAAGTATAAAAAATAATTGGAGCTCTAGGTATTTTAAATAGACTTTTACCAAAACAATTTTAAGACTTATTTAACAGAAAAATTTTCTACCCTTGCCGATCAATTCCATAAACTTTTTTAATCAACTATAAAGAAAACTATGTTTTTTATACATTTAAAAGATGATAGTTTTAATGATCGTATTCAAATATTTTGAAGATATTTTGGGTTTCAATAACAATATATAAAACGACATAACTTATAATATCTCCCTCGGGAAAGGACTTCCATTTCTCTCTGCCAGTTACTTTCCCAAAATTTATAGGTATCGATATGTATCTGTTCCAATTCTTAGTTTTTCACAATATCGCGGTATATTTGTGAGTATTTGAATAAGTCCCAGAATAAGTTTTTATAAATAAGGAAAATGTAATGAATCGGTGGAAAATTAACAAAAAAATGTATCTTGAATGATTTATTCAAGATTTACATTCAAGAATCATACTCATACAGGACAAATCTGAATGTATCTAACTAATAAATTAGCTGTTTGCGAATAGAAAGGTGATAAATAAAAACATGCATAAATGAAATTAAATTCTCCGATGCAGACAGCAGCATACTTTTATATATAAACATAATAAACTCCAACATTCCATAATGAAAGGAGATTGCCCAAGTGACTATGGCACTTGGTATCGCAATCAAACTTAGGTATTGTGTCAAGATGAAATATAGCTCAATATAAAGCTTGATGTTAGTACTTTTAGAAACGATTAAAGTTTTTATGTAAATAAGCCGCAGTTCGCGAGAATAAAAATAAAACAAAAGTTTTATTCAACGCTTCAAAAAAATACTTTATCGAGTTTAAACTAACGATGAACGTTAAGTTTTACATTTATTACATAGGTAATATTTTAATTTACAATAGTAATGTGAAAAGTTAATCGTAATAAACATTATTTCAAAATAAATAACGTCGAACACATTCATTCAACATTCATTTCAAATAGAAACTATGACATATGACGCAGGACGCTTGCAAGAGAGATAGATATATGTGTCAAAACAAAAACTTTTACTTTTATTACTATTTATTCGGTATAATTACGACTTAATAGTGATAAATATGATCATTATAAATACAAATAGGAATTAACAATATCACGAACACGTGACACAACTAGTATTTTACCGATTCCATACGTGGTCATACATGTTTCAATAGAATAACTTCACTACATAGTATAAAACAAAGTCGCTTTCTCTGTCCCTATGTCCCTATGTCCCTATGTCCCTTTGTACGCTTAAATCTTTGAAACTACGCAACGGATTTTGATGCGGTTTTTTTTAATAGATAGAGTGATTCAAGAGGAAGGTTTATATGTATAATAACATCCATTAAATAGTGGAGAAGTACTGTTATTTTTGAGGTTTCTAATGTGATGTCGTAAAAAATTACATTTTTTCCGCTTACATTGCAAACGCAGGCTGAACCCTACGAGTTTTATCAAAATAATGTACTAAGTATTGTACACATTGAAAAGGTCTACAGAAAAGTCCGTGATGGTCTATCTCTTATGGATAACCCACTATAACTTTTTTTGTCATTTACTTTTTACGACAAATAATGGCTAATTTTCGAAGCGATTTTAACCAATACAGCATTAATCCTTAACCAATTAAATACCTTGAATACATTGTTCATTTAATATAGATCTATATGGCCCTTTACACCGTATGATTTAAGTGAATATTTTCGAAGATATTACAGATTTAAAAATTGCGGGACGTAGCGTTTGCGGCGGTACCGGCCGGCCGCCCGGCTTAGGTATTTTATACCCATGCGAAGCCGGAGCGGGCCGCTATGTTTTTATATACAACGTTCACAGTTTTTCTGTAGTGTATTTAGTATCAGCATTGCACCCGTGCGAAGCCGGGGCGGGTCGCTAGTTTACTATAAAGCGTCTTATTCACGGTCCAGTGTTCGGAACCGTACGATAATTATCGTACAAATACGATAATTTTGTGCCTACGTACGATGTACGATAGCATAGTATTATCGTACGCTGATTGTACGATAATTTCTATCATGCAAAATTCGAGAATTTATATTATTTCACCCATACAAATATGAAATTTTGACGTGTTTCATATCGAACTTTCATGGGAACAGTGAAATTTTGTCCGAGTGAATTTTAAACTTGGCGCGTTTATTGAACATAAAGTGGAAAGGGAATCGGTTCAGGTCTGTAGTCTGTACCACGCGTAAAACCAAAGAGTATAGGGCACGTAAAACGTTTGAGTTTCAGTGTCCCACGGTAGTTAAACAAAGATTAACTATAGAAAACTTGCATATACATGTCAATATTACAATTTATATGATTTATTTATTTAAAATTGACGTTATCCTAAAAAGTACGAGAATTTCTATCCATATACGCCTAATTTACGATAATTTTACGCCCCTGGTACGATAATCAGTTCGCTTCAGGTTGCTAACACTGTCACGGTCCATCCCCGACGTACGTCAGCTCAAGGCCGCGGTGCTGGATGTATCCTACTATGATCCTACTGACGATCGTGCGCGCATCAAGCATGGCTAGGGTTGCCAACTTTTATTTGAAGAAATAGAGTATATCTGATTTTAAAGGAGGTAAATAAAGAGTAAATAAATATTTTTAAAAATGTATTTTTTTGTACTTTTTGCAGTACCTAACAATTTTTCATTATTTTTAAATGAATTATATGAATCCAAACATTCCAAATCTAAATTTATATATTTCAAGAGCTTGAGCTTTAATTAATTTTTAATGAAGCTCGGTTTCTCTCTTCCCGCCACTTCACATTCATGTCAGAAAAGACTCTTTCAGTAAATGCTGAAGTGGCGGGAACAGAGAGTAGGTATATAGCTAATCATTTTTTTTTAACAAACAAATTCGTTAGGACATTTATTAAAATAAATTGCCATTTTTCTGCAGTGGACTTTTGCATAAAATCTGTGTTATTCAACAATTCGCCTTGGAGTTCTTTTAAAATAATAACTTCTGAATATAAAATGTCCATGTGTACTAGGTTGATCCAAAAGTAATGATAATTGGGTATTTCCTGTGTACATAAAAATATAAAATAACTGTTTCTTGCTTGCTCATGTACTCACTAAGTT
The DNA here is from genome assembly GCA_029959065.1 of Colias behrii. Lineage (NCBI taxonomy): Eukaryota > Metazoa > Arthropoda > Insecta > Lepidoptera > Pieridae > Colias > Colias behrii. The sequence continues at coordinate 3,777,805 of JARWMC010000005.1, read as the reverse complement.
ATCACAAAAAAATCATATCAATAGGCCACGTTTCCAAGTATTTACATTAATTTCTGTTGGCAACACTGATCTGCTGTACAGCAAGCCTATTCACTGTCCATCTGCACGACGCACTATATGTTTTTAGGCCCGAAAAAGTGACATTCTTGTTTTATTGGAAATATCTAAGGAGCTTCTCTTTTTAAATGCACGAGTAGAACACCCAGAGTTTTATTTCAAAAACACGATTTTTAAAAAAATATTTAAAATATTGGAATTGTCGCGGCCGAATGAGCTAAATAAATTCGTATAAAAAAAATAGATACACTAGATAATTTATTATGTTGCTCATATATGTAGTGATTACAGGCGCAAATTATCCCTTTTTGAAATTTTCGATATTGTCGATAGAGGCGAAAGTATTGTAATTTTTATTGATTTTCGTTTTTATTTTTTATATTATATGCAGGCGTTAGTAGAAGCTCTGTTTAGTACCAAAAGAAGCCTTGAAGTGAGGTCTACATGTGACAAAAATACCACATTCTAACCACGAAGTTATTACGAGATATAGATTTTCAAAGAATTCTTCACTGTCGTTTTGCGTCGTGCATCGTGTATGACCTTGGCGGGACGTACGTCAAGATGGACCGTGAATAAGACGTTTTATTTCAATTTATTCGGTATAATTAAGACTTAATATTGATACATATGATCATTATAAATACAAATAGGAATTAACAATATCACGAATACGTGGCACAACTAAAATTTTACCGATACCACCCGTGGTCATTCTCCTTTACAACCCTTTTGAAAACTTATAATATAAATTCAATAAAGTTGTTGAAGTAGAATTTATGACTATGAAGACCGCAATTTAGCTCAGACGCTCCGAGTTAAGAACAGCTATAATAAAACTTTAAACACGTATGAAGTTTCCCATTTATTGCTTACGTGCGTAGCTTGTTTACGAGGCAAGATGGTCTTCAACATATAAACGTAAGGTTTAGAAGCCTGTAGTTATATGCTAAGTTGTGTTATCACGCCATGGAGGGCAAACGTTATGGCTGATACGGTCGGAAGTTCCGAGAAATCTTTGTTTATTATTTTACTTTATCGTTACTTACGTTTTACGGCCTCGGATAGAATATGCCTCTATATACAGCTTACAGGGAGGGTGGTTGGATTTACGTAGAAATAGTTTGTAACAAAGTGATAGGCTAGTTTATGATACAGTTTTACAAACGATGCGCAGACTAACTAATTAAAACCTTTAAAACATTAATTAAAAAGTTATTCCCTACACAGGAAAGTAGAAGACGTGTCAATAAAATAGGTTGTGTATTTGTGTAAACATATTATGTGCGGATTTTAATGAGAATCTCAAAAAAGCTCTCTTCAAATTTTAAAATTAACATACTTTTAGTAGACGTAGAAAGTCCTTAATTTACTTAACAAGTAGGTAAGTAAAGTAAGCCATTTCGGCTAATAATATGCAGGTTAAAGTACTACATAACATCAAATCTCGTCACTCAGCCTCTCAATAGTAAAGTGAGTGCACGTTACGCTTGTTCATTTAAAGCATCCTTTCTTCGAGACCTCGTAAATCATGGACGTGTTACCTTGCCTTATTTCTTTACTTGAAAAAGAATAAAAGAACCTTTGTGTCTTGACACAAAGGTTCTTTTATGTAGTACGCACGTAACCATATCTGGTAGGTCGAGCGGGTATTGTACGTACCTAATTATTTAATTTTTTAATAAGTAATTAAAGTTAAATGTATATAATAAGAACAGAAGCTTGATTATTAATTTACAAACTGATAATATTGAAACAAAAAATAAAATATTTCGACTCTACGACATTATACGACGTGTCTACTGTTTTAGAAAGACCTACTCGTCGACATACCTAATTCTCATCTGTGTGATATGTCGATAAAAGGTGTCGTTTAGAAGATATTCAGCAGTTATTGGATCTAGTTTCACTATCTCAATATTATTACTGAATGCCAAAATCTTTTCAGAAATAATTTTATAACACTTTAGTCTATTTTACACATTTAACTCATATTATTGTTTTAAAAATAAGAGGTATCTGGCTTTTTATTTCACACTCGCTATTGCTCATGAAAACTGTAGGTAGACAAAATCAATACTGCATCTTATGAATCTGCTCTCGCCTCCATCCATTCATCCATTATTAAGTCTTGGTTTATTAAATCGTCTGAAATTTTGCCTCAGAGAAAATTCAGCCCGCTTATTAAAAATGAAGCGACGGGTGTGTAAACATTATAAACTTAGAAATACAAATTTATAAATATAATTTCAACCTTTTGCATATCTTATATTTAAAATTATAAATGTGCAAGTCATAAAATATTAAATAATATACAAACGCATTCGAATATTAATTACATATTCCCAATAGAAAAAATACTTTTATAAAAATAACAAATATTCTAGGAAAACTTCATTCATATAACTTTCTAAGTTCCTAATTAAATTGTAGAGCGTCTATTGTTTTTGAATAATTGTTTGTTTTTGTCTAGTTTATAATTATTTGTCATTTTAACTGACAGATAAGCTAAACAGAATGTCATATTCAGAAGTTGTGAAACTGGCAGTTAATAATGCAGATGACACAAACATATTGCAAATAATTTGAATACAAACATATGGAAAATGTCGGTATAGTTTTATTTCGAAAGACATTGCATTGGAATCTTGTCAATTTAACACACAGCTATTAGAAACTAGACCTTATCGAAATCTCATAGGTAGATAATATTATATGAAATAAGTTTTCTAGGGTACAGCTGTATCAAGCAAGCGTTCCATTATTAAATACAAGTTTCATATTACCCGCCCGTAATAGTTTCATATGTGAGCATACAAAGTGCCATTAAAACCTAACCAAACTTTTCGATGGAATTACTAACAATGTAACTGCAATCGTGTAGAGATAGCTTTTGTATAGACAGTTACGAGATTGTCTAACCACGGTTGGTAAACTTCAGTTTTAATAGCCAATATTAACTTGAACTATATAAGTCGACATGAGATCGAGTCAAAATCTATTTTCAGTTCAATTTACCATCTTGTTCAGTTTTAACGAGCGTGGGTGGATTGCAATGCACTTTTGTGAATTCAACTCAACTCCACAAAATCTAGTTTTCTTCAGCAATTTGTTTCAAGTTAACGTTCAAGTATATTACACCCTTACAAGTTTATTTAAAATAAATTTTAGAGAAAATAATAAACATTTTTATTTTTTCTACACTCTTGTGCGAAGTACGAGCCGCCGAGGTGCGACAATTATACTTAATAATATTAAATTAAAAGTACAAACCCATAAAATAACCTAAAACACATTGCCACTAAGAAAATGATATCAAAGTAAGACATCATAACTTCTGAATTAACTTGAAATATGAATACTTTATAAGCTTCGTTAAGCGAGATTACATTTCAGGGTGGAATTTTGTGTCATACATTCAGTTAGCATCAGTATTTTACTGGATTTTCTTATTTGTCGTTCCAGCTCGTTGCTATCACATGAATGCCATTGCTTCAGCATGGTTTACCACCGACCACTTATTATTAGGAGTATACTATAGGTAGTAGGTGATATACTTTACAAAATATTTTATACATGTGTTATATTTTGTATTCGTATAATTTTAGGCAATTTCATATACTTACACTGATTTTATGATACATATTATGATATGGATAACAACTTTAAAAAATTCTAATCCTAACTAGATACCTACTTGAAAACTACGGTCGAAAGTAAATCTTAAATATTATACCCATCTAATAGACTTATTGTTATTGAAAGCCTACGTGACTTATAATAAGAGAAAAATAATTTCTAATGCAATAAACTTATATTAATGTCACCAAATTTATAACCAAATATTTATAGATTCAATAAAAGCTAACATCACCAAGTTCTGCACATCCGTAAATACTAAAAAACTGATACACACACTGTATGCATAAACTGCAAGTGCAGACAATTTATGACAGTCATTATTCTCGGAGTGGTTTTCAACTGGGCCAGTACATCGGTATCTAACGGCGGAGTGTAGCTACGTAAACTACTGTTATTTCAACATTTATACTATCATTTACCAGGAGGAACTTTTAGTATAATAGGTGTTGCAGTGTGTTGAAGGTTCTGGGTACAGAACTAGCAAGCATTATAGAAAGACGATCGGTTGTAGGCTGTAGCTCATGGGTATAGACTCCCCACTTCAATTCAACGGCAGATTGACTTAAATATAAGAATGCAAGCATTAAGTTTTTATGAATTACGTGACCATTGCTCAAATCGATTAGAGGTAAACCGTGAAAGAACTGTGCGACCATACATTATACTATTTTGAATGGTCAACAGTCAACACACATACGAATCAAATATCGGCTGAAGATAATGATGATCAATCTCTCCTGCATACTGAAGCAAAATTTCAAATGATGTAGTAGTTTATAATAGCCACAAATGAACAACTCCTGGTTGTCATAAATGGTTTATAAATCTTTTGTCCGTAAAATATTCCCTTGAGATGGCAATCCCATTTCATCCTGGTTTAATGCAAGACATTGCTGCATTAAGGAAATCATCCAGAATGGCACAGCGTCGGTTGTCTACGTATTTTTTATTCCCACAAGAAATCTTTCTTCAAAATCTAATTTATTTTATACGGAACGCGTAACGGAATAAAATTTAAATGTTCCTTATTACTTTAATCTTTTTACAATGAAATATTCGTTTTAAAGAATTCTATTATTTTATATAATGTATTTGAGTTTGTTAGTAATGATATCTTATTAAATATTATTATTTAGTATTTTATGGTATGATGAACAAAAACAACAATAGTTTTATGCAAAGTAAAAGCGACAAACATTTTCATATTCACCCAAACAAACTTTCAGGCTCATATTAGATTATTGGAAAATTTTGAAATGAAATTCACGCAGACCCCAATTATGGTTTAACACGTTCACTGCGGCATGTCCAGTATCGGGCCATCAGCGACTACACCACAGTGCGGCGCCCAAAATCGCAGTTTTCACCGTGGTGCGGCGAGGTTTTTTATATGTTAATCAATGACTAGAAAAGAGACAAATATATTTTTGTGATCACAGTTTGAAGTAGGACTCAATTTCGTTTAAAAATCGTATGGCAAAATATTGGACACAACGCATAGAAAAGAAACCGTTTCTTTTGTGTGCGGCATGTCAAATATTTTGCCATGGACAAGCACCACATGCCGCACTGTACTGCGAGCGCGCCGCGTGTCAGTCTCGCATAGTGATGCACCGCACGCGTCGTTATCACATTTTTAAATGACAATGATGCCTTTAGTTTTTTTACTTTCTTTTATTTCGTAGCATAAATGCAAAAATTTGATGACAGTTGTGAAAATAATATAAAACATTAAAACAAAAGTTACTGAACAAATTAAAACAAAAGTTACTGAACAATTTCCTGATAGTACTCTATCAAGTACCTTGTTTTATATGTGTTTTTTTTTTGTATCGACGATCTCGTTATCTGTTAACAAACATACTGAAATATACAAAATTGATTTATATCGATATCGATGTTTTATTTTACAGTATTTCCCATCGCTATTACTGTAAACATGCCGTATCAACGCAGTGCGGGATGGCAAATAATTTTTCACAAAATCAGGGCCAGCTATAATGGCTACAGGTGACACTCAAGAAGAAGCAGTAGAAAAAGTTCAGACAGCTGTTAATACGATCTTTGACTGGACGAAAAAATGGAGAATAAAACTCAATGAGTCTAAATCTATTCACATAGACTTCACAAACAAAAAGCCAAATTATCATCCGGTATACATAAATAATCATGTAATACCTTATCAAAATACAGCTAAATATCTGGGTATGACTCTAGACGCAAAGCTTCGCTGGAAGGCTCATGTCAAAAAGAAACGCGAGGAGCTAGAGCTTCGCTATAAGGCTATGTACTGGCTAATAGGCAAGCATTCTTCACTTTCAAAGCAAAATAAATTACTCTTGTATAAACAAGTCCTTATGCCTTTGTGGACTTATGGTAGTCAGCTTTGGGGCTGTACTAAACAAAGCAATATCACTATCATACAACGATTCCAAAATAAAGTACTTAGAGAGATTGTGGATGCTCCCTGGTACATTAGAAATGACGACCTACATCGGGACCTTAAAGTAGATCTCGTCACGGACATAATTAAAAAGAACGCCGAAGCTCACGAACGCAGACTTCACCATCATGTGAACGTCGAGGCTATCCAGCTCCTTGACAACACGGACATAGTGAGAAGACTGAAAAGGACAAAACCTTTTGAGTTAGTTTAGTGCAGTGTCAGTGTAATATAGTGAGTGCTATTCATAAAGAACACATGAACAAAGTGTCTTCGCCTTAAATAGAGACATTAAGAAAAGTGTTAATGGACACATTCTTAGACATACTATACCTAGCAAATTAAGTTAGAATTATATTACTCATTAGCCTATAGTAAAAGGCTAGATCGTAATTTTCAATAATGATACCTTAGGTTCATTATTTTAGGTAAAAAAAAAAAAAACAAAATCAGGGGTTTACATTTTCCCTCATATCTTTTAAACTATTGGGTCAAACTAAAAGCTATTTATGCGGTATATACTAGACTATATATACTATTATCTGAAAAAAAAATTTTTGAAATATCTTGAAATTTCATGAAATTATTAACCTTCAAAGTCAGAAGGTGCGATGTGATAAAAATGGCTCATGACGCACAGTGGTGAACTTGCCGATGTGAAGTATGGAAGACATGCCGCAACAACGGTAAGTTTGGCATTTTAGATGCCGCAGTGAACGTGTTAAAATCTGCGTCCAAATAAATGAACATAAAACTAACAAGGCAAAATTTAATATAGAAAACTTTCCACAAGATCCTAATTTAGTAAAAACATTTCATTACTTACCTGATTTCAAGATTCGCCAGAAGGAATCAACATTATGCAAACGCTCTCAATAAATTAAATAAAAGTTCAAAAGTAATTTAAACTTGCCTTTCCAGGTGTTGCTGAGATAGCAAGTTACAACAAACCCATTGTAAAGGGTGTCCGCCGGCAGATTTTACACTTTAAAAAATAAAATAAAATGAACCATGAATACTATCAAAGTCATTTATTAATTATCTTACAGAAGAATAATGCGGATTTTATTTTTTAAAAAGCACTCCACTCAAATGGCGTCCTTCTAGCTGCAAACATTCTTGTAACCTTTCCTTCATGTTGGCGAAAACTCGCTTACAAAGTTCCGGATTGATCGCCGCAACCTCGCGTCGTATATTTTCTTGGAGGGCCGGTATTGTTGATGGTGAATTGCTGTATACGCGAGACTTTAAATATCCCCATAGGAAAAAGTCGCAAGGTGTCAGATCTGGTGATCTAGGGGGCCAGGCTATGTCGCCAAAGCGACTTATTAATTTTCCGGGAAAAAGTTCTCTCACTTTTGCTATTGAGTCCCTAGCAGTGTGTGCCGTGGCCCCATCCTGCTGAAAATTGGTCCTATTATTGTCACTAACATGACGATGCAGCTCCGCTATAAAAAAGTTGTCTAGCATTGCGCAGTAACGTTCAGCAATCTTCCGAATAGACTTACGCGGATTACGTAAAATTTCTCTTCTCACGTGTTCTACGTTTTCAGGCGTAGTAACAGACGTTGAAGGTCCAGGCCGAGGCTCATTTTTAAGTGAGCCAGAACCTCTAAACTTCTGTACCCACGACCATATTAATTGTTTTGATGGCCCATCGTTTAGTCGTCGGATTTAATAGCCTGAACAAAAAGGACGCCTCGCCACATTGGTCGAATTATTGTTCGCGAAATACGCCTCAACCGCAAAAGCGCGGTGTACTCCTGTCCACTGACTCATGGCTACTAAATAATCCGCAACTCTGGCGCATCGAATGATACCCCTATCCCCACCCTTCCGCATTATTAGTCGCCGTAAACATAATTCAAAGTGTAAAATCTGCCGGCGGACACCCTGTATAAATGTTCTTTCTTTTTATTTTACATTGAAGCTGTAATCATTGGTGTAATCTTTTACATTTCACTTTTTGTGTTTCGTTAAAATTATTCTTAGGATAAAAGAGAAGTCGGAAGGATTTTTAAACAGATTTCGAAATAGCTTTGGTTTATTGTTATTTTACACGACAAACCATTTCATTCAATCAAGATGTCCATATAAATCAGATGAAGTATGTATAATTATTTTTCGTAAATTATATCCAAACTTTCTGATTGTAATTTAAAATTAGATAATTATATAAAGTACCCTAATAAATAAAGTATCTACCACAGAACAGTTATACACATTCTAAAGTAAATATTAACGTAAATGTTACTAGTTTTCATTTGCATTAAGCAAAGTGTTCACGTTCATTATATTTTAAATATTTTAACGTTACCGTTGTTGAATACCTTCTACGAATGAGTTAATTAAAATGATAATACATGTAGCTCTACGTCTTCAATATAGTTTTAATTTCAGATTTAAATGCTAGGTTAGGTACTAAACTATTTTTTAACGTATTCTGTTAAATTTAGAAAAAATATTCTTTTGTAGAGTTCGCTCTGTCACTTCATTCACATATACGATATACAATATTGTAAATGTAAGGAATTATACTAGCATGAATAGAAATGATATTATCCTAACTCATTTAAGAATACTGTCGTCACGTAGACTATGATATTATGTATTCCCAAACAAATTTACATAAGGAAAATATGTATGGGTGGAAAAATTGAATTTCTCTCCGTGCCAACTCATACTAAACAGAAATGATTTTTTCCTTACTATCCAGGTCTCGAGGGATTTTCCGCACAATCTCATAATAGTTTTACATAATCGTATTTCTTGTCACACAAAATTGAATGAAAGTGACGCTATTGCTTTACCTTTTTTGAATTTCTTTTTCTTCTAGCCCTTGATAAAATCATTTTTTTATACCCGCAGTTCATAGCACAACTTTTTAACTAATAAACTAAAAATCTCTAATAACAAGTTAGAGAACTATTAAAATTAATCTTGTTAATTTGACATTGATAACTGGCAAGGGCACTGTATAAGAATGTGTGTAGTACGACTAGCACGCAAGCACCATTACCTGTATCACCCTATATTGAGCCTATAAACAAACAGGGCCGGGCTACCAGTCGTTAAGACGATACACAAAAAAAAATCCACTGCTTGGTGGGCGGAGTCTATAGCTCGCTATCGCGATCGCGGGTGTGCGCGAAGTCATTCTTTCAAACTCGCCGCGCTGCCGCTGGCCGACTCGGGACAAACATGTATGGAGTCGTCATACAGTTATAATATTGTTATACATATATTTAATTGTTGATTTATTGGTTTTATTTTCTTGCTTATAAACAAATAATCTTCTTTTTAACAACTACTTAGACATTATTAATAATTATTATTATTTCGTAATGTTTACTTTATTACAAAATAATACAGGTTATAAATAATCTTTGAAATAACAAAAAATATTGTTACTCTGAAAAAATGAAATGGTACTCAATAACGCGGACTACTGAATTGATTTAGATAGAATTTGATGCTGACGTAGATATTACATCATGCCCAGAAATGAAAGGTACTATTTCTAAAAGAAGTTATAAACCCTAATTCTTCTCAGTCAAAGTCAAGAGTGGAAGATATCACTAATACAGTAAAACTGATGCGAAACTTTGGATGTTAATTTGTATATTTTTTTGTTAGTTGTTACTTAATCACGTCAAGACTACATTACCAATTTTGATAAAATATAGCTAATTGCCTGGATTTACACATAGGATACTTTTTATCCGAACTGAACACTTCTGTGGGATAAAACAGGATTCACGATATAACCTAATTCCACGCGGGCAAAGCCGCGGTCGGAATGATATTTTTTTAAATAAAAAAATTGTTTAAAAAAAACACAAAATATATTGACGCATGTATTTATTTTTTGCACTCTATTATAATTGTAATTATTCATTACAAATAATCAAAATAAAATAGCCAGAACAAAGTTAGGCCCTGGTAGGGTAGGTAGGCAGGTACAGCAATGTGAGACGAACACTGGCTTATTTATACCAATAATAATATTGTATTATAAATATTAAATTAAGTTTACTTTCTAACAACAAAAATACATAATATTAGCTAATGTGAAAACGAATCAACCAATCATCCCACAAAAATGAAATGTGCACACAAATATTCATCCAAATCGGTTCATGTGATTAGGAGGAGTGACTGCAGCGCCATCTTCCGGGCCCAATTGTGTTTCCAGATCACCCAGGAACTCAATTTAATATACTTACACAAAATTTTTCGAAATGAAAACTCACATTACTATGTAAATATGAATATAAACCTGTTTTAGTACTAAGCAATTTCCCGCACAGGTGTAGTAAGTATAAATGAAATAAATATCAACATCAAATTCTTTATACAACATACTTATCTACCACCTACAAATATAATATAAAATGTAATTCTTGAAATTTTTTCGTATTTTTTTTAAATATAATACTACTCCAATGAGCTCCTGTTCCATATTACGTCCACCATACTTCCACTAAGTTCACCATGATTTTTTATTTCTTAGCACTTTGTTGCTTTTTGCTAAAAATGGAATCATGCGATAAAACCAGTAGAGCGTTGATAACATACATTTTTGACTGAATAAAGGTACTTACGAAGGAGTGGGTTACCATTGTGAACAATCAGTGGGTTTATTTTCCTTCTGGATTCCGGATTTCAGGAAAGATTATCTATGCTATAAATGATAAAATCTTACACATTCGTTATGTACTTAAAACAGGGGTACATATCAAACATCGTCTATAATACAATTATCATCAAATTTAAAATAAAACCAACTTACTTCATTAATTTGTTCCAATTGTAAGCATTCTTTTTCCTCCAACCTTTATGTTTCTTCTTCTTATTTTCTTTATTGTCCCCATTTGTCTCATTTTGTCTTATCATGTTGTCACCCTTTGTTACGATTGCGCGAGCGACACAAGTTCCCCGTGTGACGGCCGTAGCGGGAATGACTCGTGCAGCCGGCAGCGATCGGGGTAGGAAGGAACAGGGCGGCTCTTGCTATATTGGCTGTTCGCGCGCTAATTTCAAGTATTTCTTGTTTATTTCAAAACCATCGCATATTTCAAAATTCTAACTCGGTAGACGTATAGGTTATATATTTTATAGTTAATATCCAAAAAGTCGTAACTTTACGTTTGTTATTTTGAAGATGCCAGAGATTAAAAAAAAATAACAATGAGAACTTTGTATTTTTTTTCTATCGAGAAAATATCATGGAATCATGTTTCTAAAACGGTAGACGTATTGTGTTACTATTGAACTTTCTTGTCAAGAATTTTCATCACGACAACTTTAATAATATAAAAATTACGAAGGTTTAAAAAGGGCCGTAAATGTTAGAAAAATTAATTCATCACCTTAATACAAACAAAGCCTATATGATGAGACTAGTGAAATACCTCTTAAAACCTTCAATATATCATTTGATTTATAATCGATATGGCTATTGATAAAATAAACGTATAATTATGCCACAGAATACTTAATAGCAGCTAGTGCTAACTATATCTACAATTAGTAAAACATATCCTCTAAATAAATGATATTGATTTTTGATTCCTTTTTTAATATTTATTTAAAATTTTCTAAATCTAGTCGAATCGAATGTATATTGCCGCACTTTAAAATTAATATTACGGTCAATTTAAATAAATATTATTACAATCTTTTTGTTTTCAAACAAATAAAAACGCTGACAAGCTAGGTCCCTATTTCCACTATAGAAAAAAAATTTCATGGAAGCCTACAAAGCTTTTAAGGTTATTAACAATCTATCTTTACTTCAGTTAACGTGGCGCGTTTCCCTTCATTTTACATCGAGATTTCCATCAACAAATACTTTTTCATTTAACCTTAATCACAACTTCCAATATTTGGAATCTCAAGCATCAATCTTTTTGCGTAACTATAAAGAAATGATGAATACAAGAAAGTGTCCGTTCGTTGAAAAATATTGGATAACAGGAATCTTTGATTTTCTTTTTAATCTTGCAACAAAAAGAACATAATAAGGTTCATATTTATTTAAGCCTAATGGATATGAAATACGGATCTCATGGACTACGGAGGTGGCTTATTCCACATCCCATTACCAAGATGTGCGGAAAGTAAATAAGTTTTAAGTTCGCGCTTTTCTTGACGTAAATTCGATGTAGTTACTGTCATATAGAGAGGCAATTTCTTGAAAATTTAATACCTACTTTACAGAACATCTCGGAGATTCGAATATTATTGAAAGCAAGATTAATCTTCATTCTTATATTATAGCAGCTTAACTTTAACAGAATACTACCTGTGTATGGATATATTCGAAAAATATAAACATACTATACGCACAGTATTTTCCTATTTCTGTAATAATGTCCCCTTCACAAGTCAATCCTAAAGACAATACATTAGGTATAATGCTATAATCGGAATAGTACCTACCTACTAATATATTATAATAAAATGATTGAATACAGTCGTAAAAGAAAGAAATCACCGCACGGTATCTACCTTATTCAACTCAAGTTGACCTGTAACTTGAAGCAATAACATGTTACTGCTATGGGTAGTAGAAAGGAAATTCATAATTAACAAAATGCAAAACAAACAAGCCGACCAGTTCATCATAATGATTATGCAATCCGATAGGGTTCATGTAACCAAACACTGAATAATGGAAATTTAGATTCAGGCTGTCCGCAAACAGTGGAGCCGTGTAAACGAATAAATGGGTGCTGATGTTGAAGCGCTCTAAATCCGATAAATTAAAAAATAACATTATATCAGTGGCCTGCTGATGCGGAATTTTAAACAGGAAATTTTTTCTGTTACAATTTTGTGAAATATAAGATCAGGAACAAAGCCTCAATTTACTTTCTAGAAAGGGAAAAATTTGATTTATTTTTTGTGGTTTTAACATTATTTAACCTTAGGAAAGCTACTTCGATACCGTGTAACACAGACCTTATTATTATTTATCGTTATAGTAATAATACTTATTTAAAATAGCCACTATATTTTTAAGATACAATTTGAATTCAAAACCTAACAACCCGCCATTTTTGTAGGTTTTCAGATGAATTAATTAAAACCAAATACAACTCTAGTTGTTTAATTACGTTTTGATTACCATTACTTAACAAATTTATGTTTCACTAGCGGTCCGCCCCGGCTTCGGCCGTGGTACCTACATGTTTACGTTTTTTTTCATAAGAACCATCCTCGTACTTCAAGGAATAGATTCCGCAGCGCACGCGATGACAGAATTTTTATTAAGGAATTATTTACACCTTGGGTTACATTATTGCATTTTTGGTAAGGATCTCTAATTTTTTTGAAAATGCAATGTAGCCTATGTTGCTCAGTGAAAATGCAGCTTTCTAATGGTGAAAGAATTTTTGAAATCGGACCAGTAGTTTATGCGTGAAAACCATACATACATACATACATAATTACAAACCTTTCCTCTTTATAATATTAGTATAGATATAGGACCAGTATAATAATGTGTGGTTTTAATAATTATAATAAAAAACGCCGTACATTTGCGAAGAAATAAAAGTAACACAACTAAGTGTCGAGCAAAGCGATACGAAACTGCAGCCATTTATTAGTTAAGCTGAAACTAAGAGCTTTGATCTGTAAGTTTTAATTAACAGTAATGTATACTGGTACTTGTTGAGAATCCGGAGTTTAAACCATATCACTTGAATATAATTTCCTTGCATTTGCTAACTTTGGTACAGTTTGTACGTGGATTCGTTTAGTTAGTCTTACTCTTGGGGAGTGCGGTCTAATTCCGTTACTACTGATATTATATTGTTAAATTGAAGAACCTGATTATTTAATGTACACGACTACTATAGAATGTTCTTCTGTTTATTTGTATAAAATTTTACATACAAGTAGTATCACGTACAAACATAACATACTTCTCTGATCTTTCGATTGGAATCATAAAATGATTGTTGCAGTCGGAATACCAATTTTTCTTGAAAGTTGATATACCTATTTCAGATTTCCGAAGGTTATGCAAAATTGCTTATTCTTCCTTGTTATTTCAAATCACAAATATGGTCTTATCTACTTATCGTGTCGTTTTTAAATAATGTATTGAAATTTGTTTTATCAAGACTGAAACATATTTATTCTGTGTATTATTATTTATCTTACCATAATTGTTATGATATATATATATATATATATATATATATATATATCATATATATCATATATATATTATATATATATATATATATATATATATATATATATATATATATATATATATTTCAATTCTTATAAATAGTGACCCACTTAAAAAATTCAAAACACTCGATCTTTTTATACCATTGAGCTGTTATTGTATCGGATTAAATATCATATAAAAATACTCAAATTGTGTTTGCGAACTTGCTAAGTTACATTAAAACTTTTGGATACATTTCGCCAAAGTTTTGTAAGGTCGAGTAGGCGAGGGCGTGAGAAGTCAGGATCCAATTAAAGTTGGGCCAACTTCGTCAATACTGTCCGATTTGGACCGGTCAAAATTACTTTATAATAACTTCCAGTGTGGATCAAAACTATCTTTTCTACAATATACCTTATATATTTTCTTTGGATTTCACAATATTTCTCCATTGAGAATATTTCTCTATCATATTTTATACCAGTAAAGTATTATGGAACAAAGAATTCCGGATATTCCCCTGACAGTCTAACCCTAGATATATGAGTAGGTACCGTATCCTTTTTGCTACAAGAAACAATTCAATACAATACCAATACAACTGAGACCAACTTAAAGATATCGAATCGTTTCTTTCACACTTCCAAAGGCGTTATTTTGTGGTTCTAAAAAATGTAATTTCAACTACCTAAATAATATTAAAACTTTTAGGTGGGCCAAGAGCCAATATTTAATGCGAAACTGATATAATGTTGATCGACAATCGACTTATAATTAAGGAAAGGCTTTGAATAATTTCTATTTAAATTCCCCATAAAGTTAAACACGGAGGGCTTGGAAATTATGTCGAAAGATAGAGGAGTTTTGTTAAGTTTTAATCGCTATTGGCAATCTCGACTTCAGTGGAAATTAATATTATAAAGGAAACTTCTACCTAGCCTGAATATATACCTAATCAGATACTCTAATATATTTTAATTTATCTTATAAATATTAATGTTAATTGCGATGTCAATTATGAAAAATTAGTATCTACATTCGAAACAGATTAAAGCCTATATACTTAGCAATTTCCTTTGTCTACGAATATTTTTATATATATGCTTATAAAATGATAAATTTTATCATAAATGTACATGAACATAATAAAAGATCAGCCAGAAAGTGATAAAAACATTTATTTCCCTGTTTCTAAATAAACAGCGAGTAGCAACCTCAATATCGATAAACCCGGAAACCGGACCGCTAGTACAAAAATAAATGATGAAGCTCCTGAATTTGTGTTGCCAACCGTACAAAGGTGACAAGCGGCGTCTTTACGTATAGATACACTTTCATTAGAGCCTCACCGACTGTAATAACACATGCCTCCCCCATATTAAAATTGCTAGGTTTGGCGCTAAACCGCAGAGTCGTTTTAATAATGACGTCTCTTCGTACGTTTAAATACCTTTTCATCCTTAAATGTTAGCTTTTATTTTAAAGCTGTTGCCTGTTGGTAACTCGTAGTCCTTTGTTTATTTAGCGTGCAATGGCCTTTTACCATAGAGATCTAGAGAGATGCCAATCGCTTGCGCTGAGTACGAAACGGTGTCTCATTACAAATTTACGCACACAACAGTAAACAAAATAAAAACAATACTTCGCGTTGTGTGCGTGTCATCACACAAAAATTTGAGAGCGACTATTCGTTCGCACACTAGATTGTAAGTGACGTACGTATACAGCACCACTACAGCCGCAAGATATGATAGGGATTGCTTGTCGATAAAATGAGAAACGTTAAAATTAAAACAATTTATAGGCAATACAGTAACTAGGTAGAAATGGACACCTTGATGGTAGCATTCATGGTGATGAAGTCCATAAAGCATTGCCTATTGACTTATTGTAAAGTAAAATAAGTATGAAATAAGTGACTTCTTTTTTTAATCCATGTATAATAATTACTATAAAATTATTGCTCGAGTACCTATCAAATAATAATAATACAATCAGATATTAAGCTAATAGTAATACATTATGATATAAAAATAAGGTAGTAAGGTAGTAAAAATCCGAATCTTATCGACATGGACACACTCGATTCGCATCCTTAACTAACGACCGCGAGCAGCGGCCGTACTACACGATTGTTAGCTTTAGTATGTTCATTATACACTGCGATATTCGAACTCCGCGTTTGAATAGAGTCACGTACAGAAGAAGCATTGTAAACTATTTACATAAATTATTGTGACTGTCGTTCTGTCACATAATATAAAAGATAAGAAACCAAGAAATCACTCTACGTAATATTGTTTTTGAAATTTTAGTAAGAAAATCGTATAATTTTCAGTACTTACCGATGGTATGTGATTCCATTTGACTTAAAGATGCTGGTTTCACTTCGGTTTTTACAAACTTTAACGGAACAACACGGCATTGTCAAATAATACCCGGCCGACCGCGACGGTCGAATGTCAACTGAATGCAACAAACAGCATGTGTTCTTTTTTTAGGCATATTGCTGCGACACCGGCCCCGCCCCCTAACCATATCTCCCTTTAGTTTCTGTGATCTGTGCCTTTTACCTATAAGGGATTTAAAACACGCTGCTAAAAATTAAAATATGAATATTTCAAATGCAGCGATAGTATTTTTATTGCTAAGCCTCTATTCAAATTTTTCAATAGGATTTGGTTGAATTTGAAAGGGAAATGCACAGTAAATTTATTCTATTCGTCAATATTAATTTAATCACTAGTTTTTAATACTTTTATTTTTATTCACATTTTGACAATTTCTTTACCCTGAAAATAATTGTGAGTATTAAGAGAAAATTACATTACCTACCGAACACGAACATTTACAAATGAGAATCATAACCAAAACTAAATCAATAGTTGTCTGTTCATAAATTATAAGGTATTCAAAAAAATAATGAAGTGTAAATCCAGATCCATCTAGATTAATAAAAGTTTCATCAAACACTAGCCGAAGGGCCACAGACTAAACATAACTTGTTACGACTGAACTATTAAGTACTACCGGGAATCGCCGGACGCCGACCCACGCTTGTATTATATTATACTACTACTCATCCTAGATTTTAATATAGCATAAGTACCACTACCACCATTAAAGGCGTAACCAATATCTATAACCCATTCTTGAAACAAATTTAATATAAATTACTTATACTATATTAACAGTAATCATACAACGTGCCATGTATGTACCCATATTTATCAACAATATGGTCTCCAAAAATAAAAAATACAGATCCATAAGTCTAATATTATAAATGCGAAAGTAACTCTGTCTGTCTGTCTGTTACTCAATAACGTCTTAACTACTGAACCAATTTGCATGAAATTTGGTATAGAGATATTTTGTTACCCGAGAAAGGACATAGGCTACTTTTTACCCCGGGAAATAGGATAGGTTTTATCCCGGAAATCCCACGGGAACGGGAACTATGCGGGTTTTTCTTTGACTGCGCGGGCGAAGCTGCGGGTGGAAAGCTAGTACTTAATAAAACACTGAACACAGCTTATAAAGAAACGTATAGGTATTGTTCCCGTATTACAAATGCAAAATGATAAAACGTAATAAATAGTTGTGTCCACCAATGGGCTGGTTCCTACCTCCTTAAAACAATATTTAAGGAGGTTGGATTTACCGGTGAAGCCCATGACAGTGGGGATACAGCGGGCAGTCCTGCTGGACAACGCTCGGATAGTCCGTAGGTTCCTCACTCAGTCGCCCTAGACTCCGGCCGTCTGGCCACTCAGCCGGAGTTGTTCACAACACCGCCGCGAGGCGAGATACTTGCCCCCCCAATATCGCGTTACGCTAGGCTTTTTAGTATAATAAATCCACTCGCATTATGAATTCTGACATAAAATATTATCTCCATCTGTCTTGTACATACGTTATCCTATGAGAGAAATGCTTTTTATGAATGTTTTATATGAATCTGTAACAATGTTGGTAAAATCGTTTATCATTTCTAGGAATACGTTTCTAAGATATTGAATGTTGGATCAAAATATCAGTATGACTACTACCTACATTTTATATTCTCTATTATGTACAAAATAAATAAGAGAATGTTATGTTACTTACAATGTTACTTACTTATCTATATCTATACATATAATAAAATCGTAGGAAAGTCAAAACTGTACATTGAATATTTTTTTAAAAGAATACATAATCCATGATCTATAATCGATATAGAAGCCAAAAATATAGTTTTTAGAATTTTTGTCTGTTTGTCTGTTTGTCTGTTTGTCTGTTTGTCTGTATGTTTGACCGGGCTAATCTCGAAAAGTACTGCATAGATTTACTTCAAATTTTGCATGAATATTCCTAAGAGGTAGGGTGAGGATAGTTTAAACATATTATCATGATATCACCTTCGGGGGAGGAGCTGTGAGCCTTTATTTTTCTTACATATTCCGTGTACTACGACAGCGTACAATCTAAAGACTCATGTTTAAATGTTGGTTTCGAGTAAGCCATGCTATTATCTAGCTTTACAAAATAAAAACTATGTCATTTACGTAATTTGGGCAGAGAAACAGTTAAATGAATCTTAGCAGTATAAAGACAAATTTGAAACAGCGCCATCTATGAAGTGTTAGAAAAATCAAACACACGTTAACTATTGGAAATTAATAATCAAATGACGCATATATAAATGTTGTTTGACAATATCTAGATTGACACTATAAAAATTATGCCATTTACTTAGATTATACACCTATAGATGTAACCATGGCGTGACCGCACTTGAAACAGAAATAGAATTTTGTGGTGTTGCCTAATAAGTTGGCAATTCCCACATATTAGGTAAAAAATATGATGAATCCTACTTGATCGCGAACAGACTTTATAAATACCTGTAAGTACTTCGCAAACTAAAAATTCTGAATTTGCATATTTTAAATGCTAGCTTCAATAATGTAACTCTTATGTCGTAGTCGTACGAAATACTTTAATAAAACCTCCGTAAGGTAGGTAACTCCTTACCTACCTTACGGAGGTTTAATTGTATGGACATCAGTGACCACGTACTACGTACTAGAGAGGGCATCGCTTTTAAACTATTTGTAACACGAGTTAGATCGTCTCGGACCATTTTTTTTTTTTTGTTACATTGATTGGTTTTAATTGATAATTTTATTAATATTTTTTTAATAAGTATTAAGAGGCAGAATATCTACAAAGTGTATGACTCAACTAGCCGGCCCGCTTCGCCGCGCTTGTTGCACAGATTTTGTTCGTGGTGTCCTCTCTATAATAACCTCAATGATGGACATCCATCGACCGACACGACATAAAACACACACGACACGTTCAATGATGAAATAAAACCAGTCTATAACATAAACATGTTTATTATTTATTACTATATACATAATGAAATAAGTACAGCTTAGCAAAAAAAAGTAGAAAACCGGAAGTCACTACTGTCCTCTCGTTACCGACACTTTGAATGATTTTATTTTATATATTTTCACTTTATTAACACAATAAACACAATACTCGTTTATTTTTATACAGTAATGAATCATCATCAAAATGAATGGAACAAATTTTTGAATATTTTGTTGGCAGCCAATTTTCTCGTCCAGTGGCATCCAGCCATTTCTTTTTATCAATATTGGATGGAAACCTGAAAAAAAGAAGATTTTATTCGCATGTTACGAAAGTTTATCTTTATTGAGTAATAAGTTAAATAAACTACAATAAAGCCCTTAAATAAATGTAACTAAATTTTTAATTTCCTCTCAATAAAAATATTATACTACTAGCTTTTACCCGCGACTTCATCCGCGTGTTAATCCAGGTAATAAACTACTCGTGTGCAAAATATCATTGAAATCCATCCAGACGTTATTGCGTGATTGAGTAACAAACAAACATCCAAACCCTCGAATTTATAATATAAGTAGGATGAGTACCTACCATAGCAAACCCAACAATCATAATCTTTAATTATAATCATAATCTTTATTTTCTCTTCACAAAACAAGACCTCGAATCGTATGTATGTACTGACAATAAAGAAATATGATTTATTTGGGTAAATTAAAGTAGCCATTATGGCAACCCTGAACCGTTCATCGTTAATCGTAATTTTATTTTAAGATAATGAAAACACGTATCACAACTCAATATTCTTGGCTCACATCACTGAATTCATCACAAAACATCATAATCGATGATCATCTGGCGTTGTATTAACGAAAGAAATGATAATTTCGCCTACTTACGTGTGAAATGTTATTCCTTCAATTTTTCGCTCACTCCGGCTTTTACAGCCCAAAACACTGCAACCCACCATCGCACGTACACTAAATATTCTGTATTATCCAATTTTTATACGCAATAAACACTGTAAATTCACACAATCACAGAAAAATCCAAAAGACGCCAAGTTTGTTTGTCACAATGTGATCTTGCCAAACATTAAAACCGGCCATGTCGACAAAGACAAAAACTATATATTCTGTCCTGTTTCTTTGCATGGGTTTGACAATTAACGATCTCGCTCTTTCAAGGAAGGTCATTTTTGTGGTTACATCTATAGGTGTATAATCTAAGGCCATTTAAGTAACTTGGGAAGAGAAACATAGTTTAAAGAATGTAAGTTGTATAATGTTAATTTTGTAACAGCGCCATCTATGAGATTTCGTAAAAATCAAATCAATTTAGATGTTAACACTACTGAATACACAGTTGGAAATTAATAATTTAAATATAATGATGTTATTTATTTAACTCTTTAGCCCATATCTTCCCTTCCCTATAAGGTATATTTCGTGTAAATAATAAATATACTACATTTTTTTAAAGTGAGGGTAGATGTTTATTATTTTAAGTAAAACTAGACACCATTATCTACAGTTAATCTAATATTGATTGCGTTCATTAGTTACAATTTTAAAAATCTTCGTATTTTATAAATTTACTAGCTTACCGCCCGCGGGTTCGTCCGCTTTGTCTAAAACCTAATAAATTATATACTAAAACCTTCCTCTTGAATCAGTCTATCTATTAAAAAAACCGCATCAAAATCCGTTGCGAAGTTTTAAAGATTTAAGCATACAAAGGGACATAGGGACAGAGAAAGCGACTTTTTTTATACTATGTAGTGATATTTATAAAGCAATTGAATGCCATAAAACCAAAAATATCAAATGCAATCTTCGTGTTTTGTGAATTTTCACCATCATGCGTTCCCACAAAAAGTAAGTTGTTACTTATAGGTATTTATTTTTTATAATGATAGCAATTCATGTTTTTTGTTGGTAGGTATTATATTACACTTTTAGAATGAAATAATAAAATGATGAATTCTTTTATTATTTTGAGGTGCATTGGGAACAGTAGTTTTTGATAAAATTTTATTTGTAAGTAGCTTTTTTTATAGATTTACAGTTAACTTTTGATTTTGTTATTTACAGATTCAATGCTCATAAAATTATATCGCCTTTGGAAGACGATTTCTGCTGATATTTTTACAACACCACTTGAAAATTGATGATTTGATGGTAAAGATAGTAGCAGCGAGGATTAAGTGGAAATTAGTAATCATCCGCTTCGTCAATTTTTGACTGAAGTTAATGTCCAACGTCCAATGGTTCAATCATTGGAAGTATCTCGGGAAATTTTGGAGGATATTTTTCAGGAAGGAGAGGAGGGGCAGCCAACCACATATCAAACGACTACGTTTTAGTACCGAAAAAAATGTTATTCCAAATGAAACGTAAATTTTGCACTCACAACTGTACAAGTAATGTTTTTATTTTGACTTTGCGGTTATCTGATTATAATATTTATCGTTATGGCTATCGAGGTACCGACCGTACTGGGATCAGAGTACATGATACAGTTCATCATCCAGGATTGCTAAGAGCATTTTAACACTGAAAAAGATGTTTTCTTTGAATCGTAGTTGCTTCATTTATTTATTTTTAATCATTTTACATAATATGTTTTATATTTTATAAATATAATATCATTTTCATTATTTAAGTAGATAAAATAAATTATGTAACGGTTTTATAAGAAAACACAGTATATTTATTAGGGGACGGTGATTTCTTCCAGGCAAAAGATATTCATCAGCTCAATAAAATTGAATAGTATGTTGTTAGTTATTCTTTAGATTCACAATTGTAATGAGCATTTCCGCAAGCAAGTTGTATCGTAGTTTAGATATATCATAGTTTTGACATATTAAAGTTCCAACAAAACCCTCAAATTTTTGAGCAGGGTTGAGCAAGATAATTTGAAAAATGTGCCGTGTTAAGTATTATAGAAAAGGTTAGTTCGTTGGTAATTATTATTTCTTCTTCATTTACATGTTGTTAGTAAAAATAAACTTTGACTAACAGTCAAAGTATATTTTAACTAATACTACTTAATATCTATTATACCTACTTATGTTCAGTATTTATCTGTATTATTCATCATCATCAGCCCATATACGTTCCCACTGCTGGGACACGGGCCTCCTGTGAGGGTACAGGCCATAATCCACCACGCTGGCCAAGTGCGTGTTGGCGGATGACACATGTCATCGAACTTTTTAATTCTTCGACATGTCGGTTTCCTCACGATGTTTTCCTTCACCGTTCGAGCAGTGGTGATGTTACAACATGCGCAGATAAATTGAAAAATCAATTTATTTCCTGCGCGCTCGCCTGGTCTCGAACCCCGGACTTATCGATTCGAAGTCCGAGGTCTCACCACTGAGCCACCACTGCTTATCTGTATTATTATTGCATGGTAATTAATATATTTTCATGTCGTATACCTAATTATAAACATAAGTTTGATGTGTAATTAGCTGGATTTATTTTTACACACTCACAGACTTATATTTTATGTTAAAAGAGTGTTAATAGTGTAAATCATGATATTTTTTCACAATTAATAATAATCCTTTTTTCTAATGGTGTTGGCATTAAATTAAACCGCGCTGTCGTTTCGTTCACAAAAAGTGATGTTATGAGGAGCATATTCGGTCCTCATATCATAAAAAATCTGTGCGAAAACAATAAACACGTGTGAGGCCCTCACGGCAGATCGGGGCGGTCTGACGCGAAGTGGGGACAGCGTTGTCACTGTATCGCTCTTGCCACGCTGTTCAACAGACTTATTCGATAGTTCAGTTTTGTGTTAAGACCGCTGTGACAACCAACCCGTGAGACAACCAAACCCGGTCTCCCCTACTATCCCGTGAGACCGAAACCTTCACTGAGAGGGTATGACGTCTCACAGCTGATCGCAAACGGCATATTGTACTATCCCGTGAGACCGAAACCCTCACTGAGAGGGAATTACGTCTCACTACTGATCACGACAGTCATATTTTATCTCGAGAATCTGAAACTTTACTCAATATGAAGACCGTTTGACAAATGATAGGGTGCATCATAATATTATTCGATCTCTTGAAGATGAACATGAGTATAAGCAATCACTAGAGTAGGGACGCGAATATTACAATTATATGAGACAAGAACGATTAATAAGTTTGTTTAATTAAGAATTGAAACTATTCGGTCTCTGGAAACGGACGAATAGCGAGAGGCCCGTCTTACTGCAGACAGATTTCGTCATAGTCTTAATGACTTGAGGTACAATCTACGAATTCGGTGGTGTGGTCTGACAAATATAAAAGTGGGTTTGCTTATAACCTCACAATTGATTACAGATCATCTTCTGTAAAGGCGTAGTATGTTCTTTTTGTAATGCTTTAAAGTGTAGTAAGGAGTCGGCTTTCATTTGAAGATACACCGGAACCTTTGAAATCACTACTTTTAGAGGAACATACTGTGCAATGTAAACTGTTATTAGACAATATTCGCTCTTATAGTAGCGCGTTTCAAATGATCCTTTGGTGCTCAATAATTATCAGAAGGTCCGTTCATGCTTACTTTTAAGATACAAGGTCAAGTTTACCATTTGATAGGATCCCTTTTGCCTGTAGGCCAACCTAAGTTTGTTTAAATAGGGTAAAAGTGGGATAGATGCCCCACTTTTTGAAATAGCCTCATAATTTTAAAAACATGAATCTTATACGAACACTTTGTATGAATATAGCTAGGTTAATTATCTGTTTTGAATTACTATATATATTTTTTATCCTATCATTTATAGATAATGTGTAATAAACATTTTTGTAGAACACCTTTTTTGAGGATAGATGCCTGCAGAGTGGGATAGATGCCTTACATACTCTATAAACGCGAAATCTAATAAAATTTATATGATAAACCAGCAAATGTCATGTTAACATAGTTGTTCTGTTGTCCAAGAATATACTTGCGCTCGCACTCCTTCTTTTCTTTTGTATTTTCGTGGCGTGGTTCTCCTACAATCAGTATAAGGGCAGATCATTAATAAGTAAGTATACATAACAAAAAAAAGCAAATTAAACGAGTAAAATCGGTTAACATAGAGAAAACCTCTGGCGCAATCAGGTAAAAATATAAACGGTACCTGTGATTATCGATAATAACATATACATAATATGTATTGAGGGATAGATGCCCTTAGAGGCCCCTAAGGGTATCTATCCCTCGAAAAAAAAGGGGCAACTATACTTTTTGATATGGATAGCTGCCCCAGTATTTTTTTTATTAAATAAAAACAAAAGAGCCACTATTTTCACTTAGATTTGTAATTAATGAACCAGTGTATAGACATAATAAGAAATATAGTGAAATTTATTAATGCTTATAAAGTTATGCAAAGGCAAATATCAACCTTTTTAAATTTTAACGTGTTCGTGAAGTTCGCCGCGGATATTACAACACGTACTAGCGAAACACGTCTTCACCAAACAACAGCTCATGCGTACCCGAGGTGCGGGGTGATAGGAGCTCCTATTTAAATCATTAATTCGTAGTCACGACTCTGGGAAGTGAGGTTTTTTGAAAATGAGGCATCTATCCCGGTAAGGGCATCTATCCCACTTTTACCCTATATTTTGTATTCGACTACAACGAATAGTGGAATACAAGAAATCAATATTTCTCAAATTTAAAACTGAACTCATTTCACAATTTTAGAACAGGTTAATTCGTATGTATGCAGTTTTAAATCGACATTAGAAGCTTTTCCTCAAGATGGTGATATCGGCACTCAGGAACTCCCTGGACGTGTTATAACGCCCAGG
The DNA here is from genome assembly GCA_029959065.1 of Colias behrii. Lineage (NCBI taxonomy): Eukaryota > Metazoa > Arthropoda > Insecta > Lepidoptera > Pieridae > Colias > Colias behrii. The sequence goes on along the minus strand of JARWMC010000005.1, from coordinate 3,752,287 downwards.
CCACAGTATTACAAATTTTTCCTAAAATAGAGCAACGAATGTATTTTCGCATAGCAACGGAGGGGAACTCGCGGGGGGTCAAGTGACGCGTCACGCGGGCCACTTACCACAAACATGCTTAGTTTGTGGTACCGAGCGCGAAAGAAAGTCATCGTGTTTTTAGTAAAGTTACTATGTTAACTAACGTAATTTAATACTTAAGTACATATTCTATAATGGTGTGCTCAAACTGTTAATCTACATTTAATTTAGATTATTATATTTTGATACTAAGTAATGTAGAATTTAAATCACATTCATTCATGTTTTCTTCAGATTTTAAGATTTTCTTATCAGAGTGTTCAATTTTAATGTAAGTAGTTAAATTTTATAAGAGACAATAATTAAGAACATTCAAAAATAAAGTGTCACGTATTTTTTTTAAACGACGAATGACGAAAAACGACCTAATCGCGGACGAAGTCGCGGGCAACAGCTAGTTATAAATAAAAAAGCGCAGCGGTCCCTCCGGCTTCGCCCGTGGCACAGTATTAAAATTCGTAGGAAATATTGTAATATGGTAATACCACTATTGTAATACTGTGGTAATACTGTGCCCGTGGTACATGTTTACGTTTTCTCTCCATAAAAGCCATCCTCGTACTTCAAGGAAAATTAATAAAAAATAATTAACGTAATCAGTTCAGCCGTTCTCGAGCACATTTGGCGATTCATTTCTATTATATTATACAGATTTTAATCACTCTATAAGGTATCTGCATCAAATTAATTAACAAGAAAATGTTTCTATTAAATAAAACGACAGCCATATTTTATTCATGAAGATAAACGCGATTTGCAAATCTACTGCTCCTAATTTATGAAAGGCACCACAAATTTCGAAATTTAAGTATAAAATATGAACCCAAATTCCGTCGGTGATGTTAAATGAAATTTAAAGTTTGTTACAATGAAAATTGTTCCCGCGCTCATTTAATAAAGTTGCCGAATGTTCATTTAAATCGAGACATTAATCTCTCTTTTTATGGGGCAAATTGTTGTTGCAGCGAAGCCTTAATTTATTTCGATTAAATTCGATTCATTTTATTTTACTTACCTATATTAAATACTTTCAGGAGTTAAATGGATTAACAGAATATAAGTATATTTCCTTTTTCTTTATGTCGCTTTAGCATACCTACTCGTATAATATCCAATAATTACAATATAGAGTAATCATATTGCTTTACACATAATATGGTTTCGCAATTTGGGGATTCACATTAATTAAGGCTAATACAACGAGGGAATTGGAAAACACATAAAAACTATACAAGAATGTAGTTAATTATTGTCTTCGATACATACCAACATTTTCTTTTTTTCATAAATTTTTACATAAGTTGTTTATAGTGAATCCTAAAAATTTAGTATATTGAGAGTAATTTGTCTCTGAGAAAGATATACAAAATCCGAACTTGATGGGGCTGAAATAAAGAGTGGTTGGTTTTACCCAAGTTTTACCATTAAAAAAAGATTAAAAAGTAAAAATTGAATGAAAGGAATTTGAAACTCATTCTTTCAGTTCATTCAATAATTTCACTTTGGTTTATTATCTGTCATAGTCATAAATAATGGATATGGGTAGGTACCCCGTACCAAGGTAGGTACGTAAAGTTTTGCGAGATAATTAACTTGTTAAAAATAATCGACCATTAAAACGGGCTAAACTCAGAAACATTTGTCAAGTTTTCTTTATGCGCAATAAAGTGAAATACTTACCAATTTAACGATTCGGCTAATTAAGACTTTTAAGACTTACTACTTCAACGCATTTTTTTTTTTTCTATGTAAACTTAAAAATACATAATAATTTATGTACTGAAAACGGTATCTTTAAAGAAATCATCATTGCAGAGAACTGAATTCGCCTAATTCAAATTAAATGAAAATGATCCATTTGAACAGCATTATTTTTCTTGATAAAGGCCGATCAGAAATACAAACAATCCAAAGATATTTTTAAACAGAGTTTTTCCGAAAATGGTCATGTTCTTAACCATTATTGGGATTTGTGAAACAATATTCCACTTTCTAACTGTACTTATTTGTTCCATTGTCTGCGTAACTGTCATAACAATAAAAGAGCTCCATAAGTTTACTTTCAATATGAAACCCAACAATTTTCATATTGTAACAAAACTTTTCGGCATGGCTTTGTGGCTTTAGTTCGCCTCTAAAGTCTAAAAATAATGTGAGCGCCGAGCGGTGAATACCTATGGTTGCATATTATTATATAGTTATCTAAGTATTAAAGAACCATGTTAATTTGTATATTTAATGGGTACACTTTATTTAAAACTAGCTGTTGCCCGCGACTTCGTCCGCGATTAGGTCGTTTTTCGTCATTCGTCGTTTAAAAAAAATACGTGACACTTTATTTTTGAATGTTCTTAATTATTGTCTCTTATAAAATTTAACTACTTACATTAAAATTGAACACTCTGATAAGAAAATCTTAAAATCTGAAGAAAACATGAATGAATGTGATTTAAATTCTACATTACTTAGTATCAAAATATAATAATCTAAATTAAATGTAGATTAACAGTTTGAGCACACCATTATAGAATATGTACTTAAGTATTAAATTACGTTAGTTAACATAGTAACTTTACTAAAAACACGATGACTTTCTTTCGCGCTCGGTACCACAAACTAAGCATGTTTGTGGTAAGTGGCCCGCGTGACGCGTCACTTGACCCCCCGCGAGTTCCCCTCCGTTGCTATGCGAAAATACATTCGTTGCTCTATTTTAGGAAAAATTTGTAATACTGTGGCCTGGGCGTTATAACACGTCCAGGGAGTTCCTGAGTACCGATATCACCATCTTGAGGAAAAGCTTCTAATGTTGATTTAAAACTGCATACATACGAATTAACCTGTTCTAAAATTGTGAAATGAGTTCAGTTTTAAATTTGAGAAATATTGATTTCTTGTATTCCACTATTCGTTGTAGTCGAATACAAAATATAGGGTAAAAGTGGGATAGATGCCCTTACCGGGATAGATGCCTCATTTTCAAAAAACCTCACTTCCCAGAGTCGTGACTACGAATTAATGATTTAAATAGGAGCTCCTATCACCCCGCACCTCGGGTACGCATGAGCTGTTGTTTGGTGAAGACGTGTTTCGCTAGTACGTGTTGTAATATCCGCGGCGAACTTCACGAACACGTTAAAATTTAAAAAGGTTGATATTTGCCTTTGCATAACTTTATAAGCATTAATAAATTTCACTATATTTCTTATTATGTCTATACACTGGTTCATTAATTACAAATCTAAGTGAAAATAGTGGCTCTTTTGTTTTTATTTAATAAAAAAAATACTGGGGCAGCTATCCATATCAAAAAGTATAGTTGCCCCTTTTTTTTCGAGGGATAGATACCCTTAGGGGCCTCTAAGGGCATCTATCCCTCAATACATATTATGTATATGTTATTATCGATAATCACAGGTACCGTTTATATTTTTACCTGATTGCGCCAGAGGTTTTCTCTATGTTAACCGATTTTACTCGTTTAATTTGCTTTTTTTTGTTATGTATACTTACTTATTAATGATCTGCCCTTATACTGATTGTAGGAGAACCACGCCACGAAAATACAAAAGAAAAGAAGGAGTGCGAGCGCAAGTATATTCTTGGACAACAGAACAACTATGTTAACATGACATTTGCTGGTTTATCATATAAATTTTATTAGATTTCGCGTTTATTGAGTATGTAAGGCATCTATCCCACTCTGCAGGCATCTATCCTCAAAAAAGGTGTTCTACAAAAATGTTTATTACACATTATCTATAAATGATAGGATAAAAAATATATATAGTAATTCAAAACAGATAATTAACCTAGCTATATTCATACAAAGTGTTCGTATAAGATTCATGTTTTTAAAATTATGAGGCTATTTCAAAAAGTGGGGCATCTATCCCACTTTTACCCTATTTAAACAAACTTAGGTTGGCCTACAGGCAAAAGGGATCCTATCAAATGGTAAACTTGACCTTGTATCTTAAAAGTAAGCATGAACGGACCTTCTGATAATTATTGAGCACCAAAGGATCATTTGAAACGCGCTACTATAAGAGCGAATATTGTCTAATAACAGTTTACATTGCACAGTATGTTCCTCTAAAAGTAGTGATTTCAAAGGTTCCGGTGTATCTTCAAATGAAAGCCGACTCCTTACTACACTTTAAAGCATTACAAAAAGAACATACTACGCCTTTACAGAAGATGATCTGTAATCAATTGTGAGGTTATAAGCAAACCCACTTTTATATTTGTCAGACCACACCACCGAATTCGTAGATTGTTTACCTCAAGTCATTAAGACTATGACGAAATCTGTCTGCAGTAAGACGGGCCTCTCGCTATTCGTCCGTTTCCAGAGACCGAATAGTTTCAATTCTTAATCTTTCATTAAACAAACTTATTAATCGTTCTTGTCTCATATAATTGTAATATTCGCGTCCCTACTCTAGTGATTGCTTATACTCATGTTCATCTTCAAGAGATCGAATAATATTATGATGCACCCTATCATTTGTCAAACGGTCTTCATATTGAGTAAAGTTTCAGATTCTCGAGATAAAATATGACTGTCGTGATCAGTAGTGAGACGTAATTCCCTCTCAGTGAGGGTTTCGGTCTCACGGGATAGTACAATATGCCGTTTGCGATCAGCTGTGAGACGTCATACCCTCTCAGTGAAGGTTTCGGTCTCACGGGATAGTAGGGGAGACCGGGTTTGGTTGTCTCACGGGTTGGTTGTCACAGCGGTCTTAACACAAAACTGAACTATCGAATAAGTCTGTTGAACAGCGTGGCAAGAGCGATACAGTGACAACGCTGTCCCCACTTCGCGTCAGACCGCCCCGATCTGCCGTGAGGGCCTCACACGTGTTTATTGTTTTCGCACAGATTTTTTATGATATGAGGACCGAATATGCTCCTCATAACATCACTTTTTGTGAACGAAACGACAGCGCGGTTTAATTTAATGCCAACACCATTAGAAAAAAGGATTATTATTAATTGTGAAAAAATATCATGATTTACACTATTAACACTCTTTTAACATAAAATATAAGTCTGTGAGTGTGTAAAAATAAATCCAGCTAATTACACATCAAACTTATGTTTATAATTAGGTATACGACATGAAAATATATTAATTACCATGCAATAATAATACAGATAAGCAGTGGTGGCTCAGTGGTGAGACCTCGGACTTCGAATCGATAAGTCCGGGGTTCGAGACCAGGCGAGCGCGCAGGAAATAAATTGATTTTTCAATTTATCTGCGCATGTTGTAACATCACCACTGCTCGAACGGTGAAGGAAAACATCGTGAGGAAACCGACATGTCGAAGAATTAAAAAGTTCGATGACATGTGTCATCCGCCAACACGCACTTGGCCAGCGTGGTGGATTATGGCCTGTACCCTCACAGGAGGCCCGTGTCCCAGCAGTGGGAACGTATATGGGCTGATGATGATGAATAATACAGATAAATACTGAACATAAGTAGGTATAATAGATATTAAGTAGTATTAGTTAAAATATACTTTGACTGTTAGTCAAAGTTTATTTTTACTAACAACATGTAAATGAAGAAGAAATAATAATTACCAACGAACTAACCTTTTCTATAATACTTAACACGGCACATTTTTCAAATTATCTTGCTCAACCCTGCTCAAAAATTTGAGGGTTTTGTTGGAACTTTAATATGTCAAAACTATGATATATCTAAACTACGATACAACTTGCTTGCGGAAATGCTCATTACAATTGTGAATCTAAAGAATAACTAACAACATACTATTCAATTTTATTGAGCTGATGAATATCTTTTGCCTGGAAGAAATCACCGTCGCCTAATAAATATACTGTGTTTTCTTATAAAACCGTTACATAGTTTATTTTATCTACTTAAATAATGAAAATGATATTATATTTATAAAATATAAAACATATTATGTAAAATGATTAAAAATAAATAAATGAAGCAACTACGATTCAAAGAAAACATCTTTTTCAGTGTTAAAATGCTCTTAGCAATCCTGGATGATGAACTGTATCATGTACTCTGATCCCAGTACGGTCGGTACCTCGATAGCCATAACGATAAATATTATAATCAGATAACCGCAAAGTCAAAATAAAAACATTACTTGTACAGTTGTGAGTGCAAAATTTACGTTTCATTTGGAATAACATTTTTTTCGGTACTAAAACGTAGTCGTTTGATATGTGGTTGGCTGCCCCTCCTCTCCTTCCTGAAAAATATCCTCCAAAATTTCCCGAGATACTTCCAATGATTGAACCATTGGACGTTGGACATTAACTTCAGTCAAAAATTGACGAAGCGGATGATTACTAATTTCCACTTAATCCTCGCTGCTACTATCTTTACCATCAAATCATCAATTTTCAAGTGGTGTTGTAAAAATATCAGCAGAAATCGTCTTCCAAAGGCGATATAATTTTATGAGCATTGAATCTGTAAATAACAAAATCAAAAGTTAACTGTAAATCTATAAAAAAAGCTACTTACAAATAAAATTTTATCAAAAACTACTGTTCCCAATGCACCTCAAAATAATAAAAGAATTCATCATTTTATTATTTCATTCTAAAAGTGTAATATAATACCTACCAACAAAAAACATGAATTGCTATCATTATAAAAAATAAATACCTATAAGTAACAACTTACTTTTTGTGGGAACGCATGATGGTGAAAATTCACAAAACACGAAGATTGCATTTGATATTTTTGGTTTTATGGCATTCAATTGCTTTATAAATATCACTACATAGTATAAAAAAAGTCGCTTTCTCTGTCCCTATGTCCCTTTGTATGCTTAAATCTTTAAAACTTCGCAACGGATTTTGATGCGGTTTTTTTAATAGATAGACTGATTCAAGAGGAAGGTTTTAGTATATAATTTATTAGGTTTTAGACAAAGCGGACGAACCCGCGGGCGGTAAGCTAGTAAATTTATAAAATACGAAGATTTTTAAAATTGTAACTAATGAACGCAATCAATATTAGATTAACTGTAGATAATGGTGTCTAGTTTTACTTAAAATAATAAACATCTACCCTCACTTTAAAAAAATGTAGTATATTTATTATTTACACGAAATATACCATAAAGGGAAGGGAAAGAGTTAAATAAATAACATAATTATATTGAGGGTCGATTTTTCAATGCTTGGATAAAACTTATCCGTCCAATAAAGTATTACACGATAATATTAAAATGTCACGTAAACTGTCAAATACGGGCAATTATAATACGTTTTTAAAATGGTAGTTTTATACATTATTCGACGAATAAGTTTTATCCAAGCATTGAAAAATCGGCCCTTAAATTATTAATTTCCAACTGTGTATTCAGTAGTGTTAACATCTAAATTGATTTGATTTTTACGAAATCTCATAGATGGCGCTGTTACAAAATTAACATTATACAACTTACATTCTTTAAACTATGTTTCTCTTCCCAAGTTACTTAAATGGCATAATTTTTATAGTGTCAATCTAGATATTGTCAAACAACATTTATATATGCGTCATTTGATTATTAATTTCCAATAGTTAACGTGTGTTTGATTTTTCTAACACTTCATAGATGGCGCTGTTTCAAATTTGTCTTTATACTGCTAAGATTCATTTAACTGTTTCTCTGCCCAAATTACGTAAATGACATAGTTTTTATTTTGTAAAGCTAGATAATAGCATGGCTTACTCGAAACCAACATTTAAACATGAGTCTTTAGATTGTACGCTGTCGTAGTACACGGAATATGTAAGAAAAATAAAGGCTCACAGCTCCTCCCCCGAAGGTGATATCATGATAATATGTTTAAACTATCCTCACCCGACCTCTTAGGAATATTCATGCAAAATTTGAAGTAAATCTATGCAGTACTTTTCGAGATTAGCCCGGTCAAACATACAGACAAACAGACAAACAGACAAACAGACAAACAGACAAAAATTCTAAAAACTATATTTTTGGCTTCTATATCGATTATAGATCATGGATTATGTATTCTTTTAAAAAAATATTCAATGTACAGTTTTGACTTTCCTACGATTTTATTATATGTATATAGATAACGTACTTATAGAACTTTTCTATATTGTTCAATCACGAGATATTGTAAGTAAAAACTTACAAAATTTATATTTTCTTCAAATATTGAGCATATCTATTTATAAGTTAGTAAACAATTAGTAAAGATATTCGCAATGCTATAAGGCGTGTACATTATGAACAAAGTACCTACCTACCTAATATAAATTTAAAATACCACCTGCACTCTATCGGGATCTTTACACACACTATCTTATACTTAGTATTTATTCAAAGTAAATATTCAAACATACGTTGTTGACTGTACGCAAACTAATAGGTTTATTCTAATGAAAACGTACGCATACGTTCGTATCATACCTATTACGTGTACAACGGATGGGTAGAGTGACATTTAGGTGTGGTTTAGCGTCGAGTGAGCTTAGTCGACTTAATAAAAGCGTCTACCTTCCATAATAGTGTTTATGCACACCGTTTAACTTTTACGATTTACGCCCCCAGGCCCCAGTCGCCTGACGTATACGGATTTAGTGTGATCCAGGGTTATAATAAAACAATTGCAAGAGATATACCTACGCTAAATAATTGCTTAATAAATCTATTTTGCAAAATGTATTACTTATGACTTCTTATTAGAAGTAATTGTCTAATAAGAGATAGTAGGAATACTACTTGGTGCATTTAGTCTGCTCATCTACGATTAACAAGCAACAAATAATAGATTAAAAATAATGTCAGAGAGAAAACTGATAAAAGCTTACGAGTAGAGGGTGAGTAGACGTTAGAAACACCACCTAACTACACCTTAGAAATACCAAGATAATAAAAGCAACACAAAAAATCGTGATAATACTTGGTTGATACCTTTTGATGCGTCCCTAACATTCATAGATATCTATTTTATTGACAAAATAATATTGTTCAATATTTGTAATAATATAATATCCCTCATGGATGTATTTTACTTATAAAAAGCAACCTTTGTCAATGGTGTCCTTTAATTTACTCTCGAAATAACTTTACTAAACAGAATACGATTTAAGCCCTTATCTAAATTAATGGACTTTCCTTTGTACAACTTCACAATAGGCTTTTCCATAGTTTATAGACATTATTAAAAGTGTTAATTATATATTTAAAATATTAGTAAAAGTTTAAGTACTGTAGAGACAATTTTTCCAAATAATATTATGCTAACCTAAGATGCTAATTATATAATCCAACAATCAACATACATTTGAAATAGGCACCTGTATTTGATATCTACAAAGGTTTTAATTGAAATTAACTACTAAAATTAAATTACCTAACCACTTAAAACAGACACCCAATAAATTTATTTTAGTGCTTTGTTACGTCTACGTACCTAATGATATAAATAAATTCTCCTTGAGTGGAAATTAATAGATCTCAATGAATCTTAAATCTTTCTTTTCTTTGTTCTAGAAATTTACAATAAATGGAATAGTGTCTAGTACTTATTCTAGGAAGTTTTATTTTAACTATAAGAGCTCTCAAACTTGAAAACCTATATTTAAATTTGTGGAGGAAGAAACCTATTGTAGGTAGATTAAGATTCAAATAAGAACAGGATCAATATTTCGTTACGTGTGTGTAGATTCTAATATTTATGTTATAAACTAATATCTACTGTTTAATAAATAAGTAGTAACTCCAAGGTCGACAAGAAATAAATAGATTTTTCAAGTTATTTTCACCTTATCATGATACGCCACAGATCTAGTCAAGATCTGTGTGATACGCATCACCACTGCTCGAAACAATGAAGCCAGCGTGGCGTGTTGGATTTTAGGCCTGAATGTATACAGTCCCCGTTTTCCAATTACAGCACTAGAGCGCATTATGCGGCATAATGCTTAACGTTGAATGTTTCAACTACAGCAACGCTTCGCACAATCGAGCACTCTTAAAAGTAATGCGCGTGAATTGATGCGTGCAATCGATTTATCGTTAGTAATATTATTAATTGTTGGAAAAAATTTTAAAGATTTCGTTTCATTGTAGTTTTTTCGAAATAATCAAAGTTAATTCAAATTGTGTTAAAAAAATAAATATAGGTATGGATGAAGGTACAAACATTGAAAAAAATGTTAATGAAATAATCAAAATCCAAATTACTTAAAATAACCGTAAATAATTTTCAACCAATTATTATGTATACCACTTTATTTACATATTAATGAGGTTATTGCTAACTCTATGAATATTTTTTTTTTCAACACTGAACTTAGCGCAACCTGCTGGTGCATTTGAAAACTAATTCACGTTCCAATTAAGCATCAGCATAATTCGGCATTGTGCGCCACTGAGTCGCATTATGCTCTGTAATTGGAAAACAGCCAGTATTATCTATGCTTGAATGTATGAGGTTTGTGTCGCCTCCAAGAAGCTTATATCACAATATACAGATACATACAGTAAGGAAACTTCATACAAAACGTTCGAAATGGCACACGCACACAAGCAAGCGTGTTTACGGGAATCATAAGGGTATTCAGGGGGATCGATAGTAGCGGGTGACACATCCACAGATTTTGAATGACAAAGATACAAAGTATAGAAAAGTGATGTCAATGACTTCACGTTAAATAAATATCGATTGTTTCAGTTTGTAGCCTAACTATATTTTTGGCTTCGGTATCTATTGTCCCAAGTCCCTTTTAAAAAAATATTCAATCTACAGTTTTGACTTTCCTACGATTTTATTATATGTATAGACATTAAAATAACCACAAAATAACCATTACATAAATATGCCTTTATTCGAAAAAAAAAATTACAAATTATTTACTGAAAAATACTTTCGTCTACTACGACTAATTCGGAATTTATTGTTAAATTTTATAGTGTAAAATATTCTCAATCTTATGAACAGTTTTTTAAGTAACTGATTATGTTTAATTAGTTGTAAATTAATTCAGCCACTTTACAGTTATTGGCTGTTTTCCAATTACAGAGCATAATGCGACTCAGTGGCGCACAATGCCGAATTATGCTGATGCTTAATTGGAACGTGAAACGCACAAGCAGGTTGCGCTAAGTTCAGTGTTGAAAAAAAAATATTCATAGAGTTAGCAATAACCTCATTAATGTGTAAATAAAGTGGTATACAGTACTCCAAAATTAATAATGCACATGCAAATCTTCGCTAATTGTCGTATTTCCGAAAACACTCGAATCATTGATTCGTAAGAGCCCTAAAAAATGCACTTGCATTTTACACCTTGTTTAAAAGAAATAGAAGTCAATTCACGGTCATACACAATCAAAACAAATCGGGCGGTAGGTGACGGTAGCCTGTCAGTCAAAGAACTGAAAAATCCGTCAGTCGTCTTTAAATATTGGTGGTGACTGCACGTGTTCTCTCTGTGTGGAATAATATAGAGCTGCTATTACATACCCTTCTTGGGTTTGTTTTTAAAGGTGAATTGAACTAATCAATGAAATGATTTACATAGATGATGGCAGTAGGGAAAGTGAAAATGAAGAAGAGATGTATCTAAAATGTCAGAAATAAAGATAATCCCTGATTTTGATTGTTTTTATTTTTATTTTTTTTTGTAAATGTCATAATATTGAAGAATGATCAGTGCTGTAAATACTTTTGAACTGAGATTTTAATGATTAGATTTATATGGTTTAAATCTAAACCTGTGTTTGAAAACCATATTTTATATAATATAAATTTTGTGTTATTTTAACCTTCTTTTCTTCCATCATTACACAGCTTCAGTAAGACACTTTAAAAGTACTATAAAATTTTCCAAGTAAATCATTAATCAATCCAACAAAGATATATTCGCAATCGTGGGGTTATCCTCGCTATTTACTTACAAGGAATTATCGAAACAAAATCGTTACTTACAAATCAATATTAATCTCTTTTAGCACAAAACACATAATTTTAATAAACTATGCATTAAGAAAATGCATTTAACCACTCTATATAGATATCGTCTTCGGACGCTCCGGGAATATGACAGTTGCCGAACAGTGACGAAGATTTCTATGCGCATTATTACTTTTGGATTACTGTACATAATAATTGGTTGAAAAATATTTACGGTTATTTTAAGTAATTTGGATTTTGATTATTTCATTAACATTTTTTTCAATGTTTGTACCTTCATCCATACTTATATTTATTTTTTTAACACAATTTGAATTAACTTTGATTATTTCGAAAAAACTACAATGAAACGAAAGCTTTAAATTTTTTTCCAACAATTAATAATTACTAACGATAAATCGATTGCACGCATCAATTCACGCGCATTACTTTTAAGAGTGCTCGATTATGCGAAGCGTTGCTGTAGTTGGAACATTCAACGTTAAGGCTTATACATGCGCTAATAACCTTGACCATACTTGACGGATCTCAAACCTCTCCCGCTGCACCTTCTTTTTTCCTCGCATTTTGTATTTAAAAAGATACCAATCAGTGAAACAAAAAATCCTCGTCAGGGACTGTTGTGTAACTGATAATTTATTAAACATAAAATTTTCAGAGCTCTAAGTCAGCAGGTTACGAAGTTTATAGAGTATTTGCGGAAAAATCGATGACCACGGCACATTTTTTTTCTAGAAATCTATTAACTTTGGAAAAAAGTCCTCGCGAGCAATTAAAGATCAAAGACCATCCTATTTTATATATTTTTTTCGGTATTGTGCTTTATGTTGTACCAGACTTTATAGAGGTTGAACATAGTCGAAATTGCCGGGTAACGCCTTAAGCATTATGCCGCATAATGCGCTCTAGTGCTGAAATTGGAAAACACGGTATGTGTTCTCTCTTAAAGCAGCAACGAAAATGTTTTGCCAGCAGCATTTTCTCGACATATTGAACAAAATCATCTGGTGGTATAATTGGTATAGTTGAATTCAAGCAGCCGAATACTGCGCAATTAGTACGTGGCATTTTTAAAATGATCGCCGAAATCAACTTATCTACAAGCACGTGTTCAAATTAAACTGAAATAATATATTTCACCAAAATGTTAAAACATAAATACATAAAAGATAGATATTATAATTATTGTATTTTTATCGATACGTGACGTCACCACTTTGTTAAGCACTAAGCCTGTCAAACTATTTTCTTTTTCATCCTAAAACAAAAAGGTGGAGGTTCTATGCTCGTATAATAATAATTTTAATTTATTTCTACATATTTTGTGTTTTTTAATTTAATTTAATTTATCGTTTTAAAAATAATTTAGTAGGTATACCTACATACAAGTATTGTAAATTCTGGTTTAAAATAATTATTGAATATATGTATAATACAAATATCAAGCATTATAAATAATTTAGGTACATTAAATAACCTTCGGCGTACATAACAAAACAAGATTTCGAAATATAGCACTGATAAAAACGTATTTACTTTTACAAGGTGTATTAATTCGGATTGTTTCTTCTTGTAAATTCATATTTAGGCTACACCATTTTTGTATTTTAACGATTTTAAACTCAAAATTACCACAAAATCGACTGTGAAAAAAAAGCAAACAGAAATATACAGGCCGAATTGATAACCTCCTCCTTTATTTTTGAAGTCGGTTAAATATTAAAAAGGTAACAGCCCTTTAGCTATAACAGTGCTAACGTCATAATTTCATCGCAGGGGCTTAGTTTCCTAACTGTATGTAAGTATATATCTGTCAACTGTGCTTATATCTAATACACTGGAGATTTCGGTACGAACATTAACGTGTAACAAGAAAATATTGCCCAGTTGTTGTTTTTTATCACTTTCACACCTAACTTGGTATTGCCACTGTTAATACGAAGTTTTCCCAAGGCTACTATGTATGCTGTAATATTCTGTGCAAAAGGTTAGTTTTTGTACATGAGTTTGTTGATAAATTGCCAACAACGTCATTCAGAAGCATTGTTGGATGAGACAATTATTATTTATGCTAAATAAAATAAGTATCTGAACCAATTATTAAAAAGCGATACTCCCTGATTATGGGTAGTCACCATAATAAAATTGTAGCAACTCTCACTTTGTCAATATGGCATGTGTGTCAAAAAAATTGCGTCGCTTCGAATATTTAAGTTAATATTGTTGCTTATTTAATAAATATTTTCCGAATATAAAGAATGCATTGTATTGTGCAAAATTGCAGAAGTGTTTGGACACCAAATTCTGGCATAGAATTTCACAGGCAAGTGTATATTTACCTACGTTATTTACAATATTCCTCAATACTCCTGCATTTACCTGTTTAGAATCATTACAATGGCAAAAATTGTAAAATTTTGCATCATTTTAGTAAGCAGTCATGTTAAATTTGTTATTTTCCTAATACTTTATCATTTTTCAACAAGTTTTCAATAAACAAATTTAACAAGTAAGGTAACCATGATGACGAGTTTTTATGGATAGCGAAGAGAATATATTGTAATAACAATATTATGATGAACATTTAGAACACCATTTTCAAGATTGTTACTAGTAATGAAACAACACACGACATCGGTATTGCACTCACATGTAGTTATAAGATTGTTCGTTTTTACATTGAAATTTATACTTTTTTAACTTACCTCATATTTTTTTTGTTTTACGTATTTCAGCTTTCCAAAAAGTAAAATAAAAAGAAATATATGTGCCCATCAAGGGTAAAATTACTGAGGATTACGACCCAGAAAAAAATACCTTTTGAAAAATAAACTTTGTAAAGTTAGCTGAAATTTGTGCAAGGCTGCTATAAACAGTTTTTCTTTGATGATTTTGGCTTGAAATTGACCCCTCGAAGCAACGCGTTTAAAAAGAAGATCTGAGTAGCTTACAATTTGGTAAACAGCATCTGATGCAAAACACAACTTTCCTCTATTTACAAAGGATGTTAATGCTATATATTGGTTCATATCCAAGCTTTGTAGCCAAAAGTTATTTAAAACTATCATTCTATACCTTAGATCATTAAGTAATGGATGGAGTACGCTGGCAAATGTTCTAACTAAACTTTCTGCTGATTTTGGTGCGGGGAGGGTAACTCACACAATGAAATACAATCACACATTCACAAAAATAATTTGTGTCACGAAAGTCGTAAAAATTTACGACCTTTTAAGCGACGAGTTTTTAAATTCATCTCTATCACTAAGTTCATAAAGATTAAATTTGCATTTCATTCCAAGATAGTCTCGTGGGGAGTGCGGTTCAATATCGCGTTCTAAATTAACTTTATCACTTAGGTCATAAAGATTAAATTTGTATTTCTTTACAAGATAGTCTCGTAAGGAATGCGGTTCATTATCGCGTTTTAAATTCAACTTTATCTCTTAGTTCATAAAGATTAAATTTGTATATTTTCTTTCCATGATAGTCTCGTGGGGCCGCATCAATGATCGAGTAAACATAACTCGATTATTTGTCTTGATCATATCGCTAAACGATACATCGACGATTATTAGAAATTGCATTTAATTAGAAATGTACGTTAAAAAAATAAAAAAATATACACAAATGAAAGGTTATTCCATCTTTTTTAATATTCGACATGTTTGAATTGCTTCTGCAAGACTTGACAGTACAAAACGGCATTTTTAGCGGAGCACTCGCAGACGTCCTTTCGATGTTTTACGAATACGCAGAGTGTTTGTAATCGATTACGCAAGTAGTTTTTATGAAAGCATAAGATTTTTCGATTCGAATAATCTTATACCTCGGCAAAAGGGGAAACGCCTGCGAGTGTTATCCATTACTTAATGATCTAAGTTCTATACCAATTAAATATAAATACTGTTAAAAATATATGTCGTTATTATTTATAGACCATGATTTTTAGTTTTTTCTATTTCGAAAAATCCTGAATATACAAACCAGCGTGGTCACTCCACAGAAAGAGACAAAAAACAACACTGACGTCATTGGAGGTCATATTTTCTTGTTACAAGTTAATGGTCATAGTGCAATCTCCAGTGTATTAGATATAAGCTTCTTGGTCGCCTCAGACTGCAGTGGTAGCAAAATACATATAAACGAGATGTTGATTATGATGAACACGTAATATGTATTTATGTCACGTTAATTTATAACTTAAACAATTATTTAAAATAATAAATAAAGCCGAATAGAACTTGAAAAACTCTAATTCAACAACAGGGAGAAAAAAAAATGGTTGCCTGTAAAGTCGGTTTTACGGGCGAAGATTTTACGTGACAACGTCTTTTTCTCGATCATAGTTGAGTGGGAGAGAGACGCAAGGCATTCGGCGGGCCTCTCTCTCGTTCGGTGACTCATCGTAACGTTACCGAGCGTTACACTTTTTCATAAGTGACTCCCAGTCGCAACCTAATTTAAGACGTTGTCACGTCAAAAAATCTCTTGGCGTGAATGTGCACCATTAAATGTTAACAATGATACTTGATGGGTGTCACATGGCAGCTGACAGTTCCCGCTGCCATCATTGACATTTGACAATTATTAACAAGTCAAAAATTGTAAACAGAAACATTGTCTTCTAAAAAACGACTCGGCACATTAATTATTTTGTACTAGTGAAATTTTAATCTTAAACTTACCCATTCCATAGTTATACCAAATAAGCTCTAATTTGTATTAAAATGAAAATATCTGAGGTAAATACAAGTGAACTAAATTATAACCTATTTCACTAAAGTATTTAATAAAATTTTACGAATGCCTGATAAATATAACACGATTCATTTTATTAAAATATACTACGATATTACAACGAACTATATTGCAAAATTATCCTCAATATGCCAATTGATATGTATAACTTTTTTTGCAGCTTCCAGGTGATGAAAACTCTGACTTAACCTGTCGGACGTACGTTATACAGAATGAAAGACACACCCTAGGAAATGCCTTAAAATGTATCATAAATAGATAGTAAGTACACATTTGAATCAAGATAGTAAGGAATTTTTGATGGATTAAAAAATGAATAAATAGATCAATAGACTTGTTTAGAACCATTCAAAAACACTCTGTAGAACTTGTGAACGTTGTAATATTTATAAGTGAAGATCTGACAACTTATTAATTGAGTAACTATGAACCTTGGGTCTTGGCCACTACCTCTCGTTACTCACTCAATCACTTGTTACTTGTCAACACTAATAATTTATTTATTAAGAAAATTAAAATATCATTTTCTTAAGTTTTGAGAACTTGTTTAATGTCATGAAATATTATGACCATAATATTATATTATATAAAAATTAATTTTTATTGTCTTTTGCAGTGAAGATGTTCAATTCTGTGGGTACACATTACCTCACCCGGCAGAATCGAAAATTCATTTTAGGATACAGGCACATGAAACACCAGCTTTAGAAGTATTAAAAAGAGGACTACAAGATCTTCAGAAAGTTTGTGATCATACATTAAATGTATTTGAAAGAGAAGTAAAGGAATTTACAAAAGTTTAGCAAGACATATTTTATTTTTAACACTTACTACCTAGCTTCACCTGTATGTTGTATGCATTTACATATTTTCGTAAGTAACAGACTCCTTTACAGTTTAGACCCACTTTATAGGGACCGATTTAATTCAAACTTTGTATAGTTGGTCCACTATAAGAATTGCTTTTTGACAGCTCGACGGGTGATACCAGAAGTGATGTACAAACAATGATATTTTATGTATAGATACGTTATATACTCACAATATATCCAAAAAAAATGCTTCTTATGCAGTGTCAGGCACACACAAATACAAGTTTCATTTTACTTAATTTATTACATTGACATACTGTATAAGAGAGATGGCTCTAATAAAATGATATAAACAAAAAAGACAAAGATAGTTTGTCACTTCCGCGCAGGTGTAAGCAAAAGTCATAAGAATTCACCAATTAAATATAAATAAACAAATAGTTGGCATAGACTAACGACACAGAAGGTTCAATGTTATAGATGTTACGTTTCCTGCACAAGTAAACAAATGTGACAATTTCATTTACCATTTAATTATTATTATGATGTTGTATTAAAATGAAAAAAACTTTTTTGGAGATATAACTGTATTAAGTATTACTAGCTGTGGTGTTCGTTTTCGGTCATCATCATTTCACCCGATAAACACCCACTGCTGAGCATAGTCCTTCTTATAGAACTCCATAAGGACCGATCTTACGCTACCTATTCGTTTCAAGGCAGTTCCCGAAACCCGTACAAGGTCATCACTCCAACTTGTAGGATATAATAATAGTGGTGCCTAGATGAAAAAAAAGGATGAAATAAAAGAAAGGATGAAGTATAAGCCTTTTTTATTTAAAACACAAATAAAATTTATGTTCAATAGCTATTTACAGAAAAGCAAATAGCATTTTTCGTCAGTAGCGATAATCTTTTCTATAATGTATACGTATATTCAACATCATTTTTGCAAACAAACATTTTTGCCATCACGATTTCATTGTATATAATAAATAGATATATTTGTTAATTACATGCACTGTGTGGATTTAAATATAAAAATAATCAAGTATTTACCCAAATCGAAATTAATAAAATAACCGTTCTATTTTCAATAATCGTATCTACATGATAATCTTTGAACACAGTGTACGCTAGCTTTGTCACACTAGTGATTGAAGCAATGTTTTATCCCTTTCATTATTTCAATACAAGTGTCAAGCAAGTGTCATTCATAAAGAATTGTAAATTGTTATTTTTACTCTTAAACTGTAATGATTTAATATATTTTCCTGTGATATGATATTCCTTTATCTTTCTTTATTTTTTTGCACGAATACGTGCACTTTCTGAACACACAGGAAGGCATTTTCGACAACTTTAATGTACCTATCGGCACATGCGCTCACTGGGACCGGTCACAATCTGACTGATTGCATTGGTCCCAAATAGGACCAATTCATGGAATCAGTTTTGGTGCGTTGATGACGTATCTACCTCTTGTTTCTATATATAATATCATTGTGTACAAAAGATTATCGATTGTGATATCATTTCAATTATAAATTCAAAATATTATCATAAATCGAATCAGGTACGTAAATAATAATTACAACGTAAACATACTAATAAGATATGTAATAATAAGTCCACATTTTATGTTAAAACTAAACTAAACTAATATTTTATTATTTACTGGTTTCTATCTTACAATTTGGTTGTCTTTATGTTTAAATTATTTAACATAATAGAAGAGTTTTTCTGTATCGGATACATTTTACAGAGTATTTCTATCGATTATTATAATCTATCGACCCATCATTGAATAATTCTGCGTAGACAGCACTAAGTGGGCGGGGCCTGTCCATGAAGTAGGTACAATCTGGTACAATAATTATTTGTATGACATTTTAACAGACAATACAATCCTTCATAGGCGTGAAGCTGTCAAAAAGCAAATAATATAATGGACAGAGTATAGGTTCACTTGCTGAGAATGGATAACAGTACAATCATCTCATTAGTATCTTATTGAAGCATATTGTGTTTGTTTTTAGTTTTTACTTAATTATTCCTTAATACGTTATTCTATCACATAAAAAGGAAAAGCAGTACCTATGTATGTATATTAGCTTAAAATCATTTAAATATATGCAATTAAATTAAATGAAATGTTGAATAGGTACAAAAAAAAACATTACAAATCAGAATATTCATCCTTGATAAGAATTGCTAAAAATTTACCTTCCTCGCTTTCAATCAAGGACATATTATAAAATCATTTAAATATATGCAATTAAATTAAATGAAATGTTGAATAGGTACAAAAAAAAACATTACAAATCAGAATATTCATCCTTGATAAGAATTGCTAAAAATTTACCTTCCTCGCTTTCAATCAAGGACATATTATAAAACAAGACTCAATCCCTAGTGGCAGTCTGTTACCACCTTCTGTAACTTACAGTTGGTGAATTATCGATAGTTAGGTACCTATCGTTTTATTTGTTCATAAAAGATAGGAAATTTTTTAACCCTTAATAAGGCAAAGGGATATAGTTTCCCACCAAGACTATTTTGAAAAACATATTTATTTTACATGAAAGATAGCCCATAGAATGAACGCAACCGAAATATACTATTCTTTAGAAGATTTTAAATTTCATAACTTGCAACACTTTTCAAAAAATGACTACCTTATATTGAAATGGCAATGTCAAAGTTCAGTGACGTGAAAAAGTGCTAAAATAACGGTCGATTTTTGGTTACTTCCGAGAAAAAATCTTTTATTGTTCAACGAAAAATCTTGTAAGTAGATTATGTTTCCATCTTTTATGAAATGACAACTTTAGCTATGTTTTTTTATTGATTTTATGCGTATAACATTGATAACAGCGTTAAAATCTGCGAAATACTAAGTGGGAAAATTATTCCCTTGGCCCGATTGAGTTTATAATTTATTTCTTATTATATATATGAAAGTTTGAACTCACAAATATGTCAATACAAAATACAAATAATAATAGAATGCTGAAATTTGAATGAAAGTAAGCTTCTTAGGGGATGTAGATGTGATATTTACATGTAATAATTTATTTGTAACAACTTTGGAGTTCCAGATGCGATACGTTTACTCAATGTCGGCGTCCATCTTCCAGATGAAGGAAATACTTACAAAAGATGCCGATTTTGTAGCACAAAAAAAGAGGAGAGAAGAACAAAAATAGTATGTTCCACGTGCCAAGTTGCACTATGTGCAAAGAAATCCCCAAGAATAATTATATTTTTAACACTATTATATTTTTAACACGCTTTTAGCTTACTTGTAATTAGCTATATTAATTATTAGAATAAAAATGCGATTGCAATACCGCTTTTTATTTAGCATGCATGATAATATTCATAGGTAAATAAAATAAAAGTTCGTAACGCATAAAAAAAAATTAAAAAATAAATGAAATGACAAAAGCGAAACCAGGTGAAATACTAGTATATGAATAACAACAAAACTAGGCATAATTCCCTTTGCCTAAATAGGCGAAGGGAATTATTTTCCCACTTCGAGACACAGTGCACATACATAATCGGGCAAAGGGATATTATTTCCCACCCAAAAAAAGGGGGTAAAAAACCATCCCCCCTTTTTCAAAATACTTTTTTTAAATTCTGCAGTATCTATTTACACTATTTCCACTGTAACTTACTTTCTAGCTGTAACACAGGCGCGAGCCTTATTAAGGGTTAATAATAGTGAAGTCCCGTGTCCCCAAGTGGGGTAAGGGGCAGATGCATTACATATATGTTACATATTTGTTTTTAATAATGAGACTATAAAATGGCAAAGCTAGAACAGAATTTATTCTATCTAGATCTGATATGTAATCTATTTTAATTTATAGCTTGGCAGGAAGTGTAAAATTTAATAAAATATCATGAAAAGTCTGTAGGTATCTAGTTCCTTGTTTAACTGTTGCTACTACATATTAAGTATAAATAAAATTTGTATCAATGGAAATGAGTTTTTATTCATTTATATTAATATTGATTATTGATAAAATAAAACAAAATAATTTAATCAAAGTGGTTGTATTTCATATTTTAGACTTTGAATTCAGAGTAGGGTGACTTGGTCAATGGGATGTCCCTCCACAAGTCGGGGGTCAAGTAGGCATAGGTCTTAGCGATGGCAGCGTATGTAGCCTTCGCGAAGTTTCCAAGTGTGCCAGTTGAGCCTCTTGCAGATGTGTAGCAGTCCTCAACACCAGCCATTTGAAGTAACTTCTTAGGGACTGGCGCAGACACAATACCAGTACCACGGGGAGCAGGAATCAGCCTTACAGTGACTGAACCACACTTGCCAGTGACCTGAAATTGAAATACAGTTATTAATTTTTGAACATAGAATGTGTTATTTATAATCACGTTGTATGAGAATCAGACGCATTAAAGCTTCATCGGACTGGCCTCAAGTGGATACCACGAATGAAATGATTGATTGGTTTCATCATAAAAGGTTAATCTACAGTACATTTAACAATATTAATAAATTTAAATAAATCTTTACTTTGCATGGGACAGTGTGCGGCTTTCCGATCTTGTTACCCCAGTATCCTCTGCGGACAGGGAGTACAGAGAGCTTGGCAAGGATGATAGCACCACGGATGGCGGTTGCGACTTCCTTGCTGCACTTGACTCCGAGACCAATGTGCCCATTGTTGTCTCCGATAGCCACGAAGGCCTTGAAACGGGTACGCTGACCGGCACGGGTTTGTTTCTGGACGGGCATGATCTTCAGCACTTCATCGTTGAGGGAAGCTCCTAGGAAGAAATCGATGATTTCGAATTCTTTAATGGGCAAGGAGAACAGGTAGATGCTCTCCAGTTTGTCGATCTTTCCTTCACGCACGAGGCGTCCAAGTTTGGTCACTGGAACCCATTCCTTCTGGTCTTCCTTGCCGCGTCCACGGCCGCGACCGCGACCACGTCCACGTCCACGAAGACCACCACGGCCTCTATCACCCCCACGAGAACCAAATCCACCGCGGAAACCGCCACGTCCACCGGCTGGAGCTGCGTCCGCCATTCTGTAAACGATACAAAAATATTAATACAACGAATTTCGTAACACCTTCTGATCAATTAAATAATAAAATCAGACGCGTTAAGGCCATCACCGTGTAAACACTATGGTAGATACCACGAATGAATTTGATTTTTATTTCTCATCATTGAACCACGTGGTTTATAGGTTAAATTACAAAAAAGGGAACATTATTACTAGTGAGATAAGAATTTAAAACAATTTACACGATATTCAGTTTATAATTTAGTTAAAATCACATTTTTTTATTTTAAACTGTTATGAATTTCATTAAAATAAAAGAAAAATTGTTCACTTACGTAGAGCCGTGAGCTAAATATGACGGTCAAATTCGAAATGGCAGAGGCCGCGAGACAAAGCCAGACGCCAATCGGCTATTGACCTGTTTCGTTCATTTCATTCACCCACATTCCACAGATAATGAAACGGGCTAGATGTTTCTGCCCACTTTTTTCATTCTATCAACTTCATAGATCATTAACTAAATAAAGTAATAAGTGTGGTAATAAGTAAAGTTTACTTATTGATCTAAGATCAACTTTAAAAAAAGAAAGATCTCAATTATTATTTGGCTATCTCTGAACCTATAACTATGGAAACTGATTTTGGTCATTCTTTTTTATTTGGAAGCTGGTGCCTCCCGTGTAGTCGCATTTAAATTTGGACATATTCTGATAATCTCAAGATATTAATTATATATAGTTTAGTAAAAATATATATAGAATAAGTACATATGTATATATTTTATAGAAGCGGATATTACGTAACTTAAGTAAGCTTATATTATATAGGTCTACCAGAATCTGATGGCATATTTATATTTAAGAAATAAAAGATTTTCATGTGGCAACTTATTTGACAACTATCAATTTGTTTGTCAAATTATTTGTCTATACAGACGCTCCGATTTGGTTGGTGCCAACCATCCGACCACGACCAAATCGGAAAGTGAAGAAAGCGGTCGGTCCGACATAATTATTATTAATATTGGTTTGACGTGGTCGGATGCGCCAGCAATACCGACCAAACCAACTTCCTATCCGATCCAACCAAATTGGAACGTTTGGAAGCTTTGTTCCGACCAAATCGGCTCATTCCATAGAGTAATATAGGTAATTGGCTCATTCACATTCGCAACGCCGCCGGTGTAGGACGTCAACATGAACGCCGAGGGAGTTACGGTCACCGAACGTGACATATTAATAAAATTACTGGAACTATATAAAGACTTTCCCTGTTTGTGGGACTTAAGTAACAAAGATTACGCAAATAGAGATGCCAGAAATCAAGCGTATTTTATTATGTTAGAAGTATTAAAAAAAATTGACAGTGCGGCTACATTAAAAACCTTAAAAAATAAGTTATAAGAGCCGCATATGACTGTAATTTTCTCTATTTCTATAGTAGAATTTAGCCCATTCTCTTCGTACTATGATCAACTGACATATTACTCTATGGTCAACTGACTGCTGGAAGGCCAACCGTCGGACAATCTGTAGCAATGTTGGAATGGTTGCCATGTCGGTTCCAATATGGTTGGCACCAACCAAATCGGAGCGTCTGTATATGCTCTTAATTGCAGTTGATGAATAATTTTTAGGATTTTGTCTACAAAATCTTCGAAAATGTCGAAAAAGCCGTTGCGATCACAAGCAAGAGGTGTTGTTTATAATGTGTATAGAAAAATATTCGATGAAGAAGGGTCAAACACATCACAATTTTCAATTTTGAAGATTTTATTGGTAAATTGGACTTACCCGTTTTGATACTTTAAATTAAAAATATTATAAGTAGGTAACTATAATATTGTTTGTTGTTTACAATATAATTTTATGAAAACTTATTACTTACAGGTGTTTCCAATACGGCTATTCGTCAAGTCCAAGCTGTCCAAGTCAATTTTATAATGTGTGTATCTGTTAAAATACTTACGAAAATAAACATAGTTTTATTTTATTTTATAAAAAATTATAAGCAATTTAGTTTTCATCTGCATTATCATTACATCTATATTTTCACATGGCATAATGATAATGAATATACAAATATAGGTATGTGTAAATAATAATATGTATTACCTATATAAAAGTAATATCAAATATGTATATTATACATATACATGTATCTACATAAACATAATATTAAGTGGATATCTCATTATTAAGTACAGTATTGTCCACTTATGTAATGTGACTAATGATATTGAGGACAAAATAAAAGATCGTTCAGTCCATTTTCCCTAGGGTTGCACACTCAAAATTTTGATTTCCCTAATTGCCACCAGATTCTGGTTTACCTATACGTACATAAGCATAGTGCATGTTTTCAATTTCTCTATTCTTCATTATAATTGTTATTTAATGTGCTTAATCAATAACCAATTAAATTAAATAAAAAATCATCACAAAAAAACGCACCTAAATAGGTTTATAAATATTTATTTATTTTTATTATATTTTATATATACAGTCAACAAGCTCAACTTTATGGTGATCCATAGAGTCACCCTGTACCACAAATGGGAAGGGCATGCCGCCAAGTCCATGGCAGGCAGCACCATATTTTCCATCCTTTCGTAATGCAACAACAGCTCCCATAAAATTGGGATAATATTTTGCTATTCTTTTAATCGCTAGTTGCGCCGCTTCCGCTGGTAATGCTCCACGACGCATCTCCTCTACAGCCAAAAAGCTAAAAAAATTATAAGTACATTATTATTCTGATTCAATTGCAAAATTGCATTGCACATTGCACAATTTTAATGTCTAAGATTTTAATGAAATAATATAATTATACTTATGTAGTTTTAAACAATATAGACTACAGGCCCATGTTGAAAAATTTATGGGTCATTTGAACCACCAGGTGACCTATCTAGAACGATATAAGAGCATAAAATAATAAGATTCAGCACTATGAGGTCATTTGTAAGCTGTCCAACTGAGTGCAGATGAGAATTCGAAAGTACAGGTAGAGATTTTTTCCCCTTGTCTCCATGATTTACGACGTTGTACGACGTTGCGGAATAATGGATTAAAAGCTGTATAAAAATAGTATGACACAGATGCCGTACAAAATCAAATGACCAAATTTACCCTGGCAATTGTCGGAAGATAAAAATAAATTACGACTTTGTGGACCACCACTTTTGTACGGCATCTGTGTCATACTATTTCAATACTGCTTTTAATCCATTAGGTCACCTGGTGGTTCAAATGACCCATAAATTTTTCAACATGGGCCTGTAGTCTAATAGACAAAGATTAAAAAATAATAATACCTGGGCAAAAATCTAAGCATGACATCACCATCACCAGTTGCAGTGGCTGCACCAACAGTATTGTCAGCATAAGCCCCAGCTCCAGGAATAGGAGAATCACCTACTCTCCTGAAAAGATTCCAAAAATATAAATTCCCAATATTTTATAGAATCAACACCACAAGTCAGAACATACATCATACAACACTAAAGTACACTTTTAATTAAATAATTGTGTTCACAGATATTTTCTTTGTATATATAAGATATAGATCTTATAAAAACAAATAAAAAAAATAGTAACTAAATTGTTTGAATATTTTTATTATTTACCCTGGAATTTTATATTTAGCTCCATTACTTGATGTGCCTGCAGCAATGTCACCATTTTTGTCTATAGCAACCATACCAATAGTATCATGGTTGTATCTATCTCCTTTTATCATTTTACTTCTATCTTGCAAGTTTTGTTTTGGTTGATATGGTCCACAAAATTGGCTTGGATCAGGAGTGACATCCTTAGATTAGATAGGTAAAGCACTTAAGATGCACTTACTATATTTTATCAAGATTATTTCTAACCCATATAAATAACATTATCATTGCTACTAAATATACTAATAAATTTTACATTTTTTTGAATCAAATAAAAAAAAGTGTTATTACATAAAATATTATAAAACTTCAAAAAATATTTACCATCCAAAAATTTGGCTGACAATGACCAGAATTATGCCAATTCATCCACAGTTTCTTTGAATGTTTTGTAGTTAGATTTTCTTCTTCAAAACCCATTTGGACTGCAAACTGTGTAGCGAGTTCTCCCACTAATATAGAGTGCTTTGTATGCTCAAGAACATGTCTTGCTACAGATACAGCTTTTTTTATCTTTCTTAGAGCACCAACTGCACCTACTTTCATTGTTTTGCTACGGAAATATATTTTTAGATAAATAAAGATTACTTCAATGTTTATTAAGAATATTCAAGCTACAATATAATGGTACACTTACCCATTCATTAAAAGAGCATCAAGTGTTGTTTCACCATTTTCATCAGGGCTTCCACCAAAGCCAACTGTTCCATCACATTGCTGACTTTCACAGATTGACGCCCCTCTTTCAATAGCATCTAAAGCTGAGCCCCCTTCCTTAAGCACATCCCAAGCTAAGAACAATTTCTAAATCAATCAGCTGTTTAAATCCAGATTTATTATATAGAAAATATAAGATATCATCTTTTTTAATCCTTACCTCCTATTGTGGAGTTTTCAAATTTCCAAGTTGTTATAACAATAGGTATATTTAATTCACTATTTGTTTGATTTAATACAATATATAAATAAAATAAAAGGATTAATGATTTCTTCATGGTCCTTGCTTAGGGTCCTTGTATCTCAATTTTAATGAAATTCGAAAATCAAAATTGTTGCAAGTTGCGTATCTCGCACACGGCACAGCTGTTGATAAAGTAAAAACTGTGGTAAAAATTTAAAAATGTTTTGAATAAATTCTAAAGTTTATTGACAATTGACAATTTAAATAATGTAAAGTCGTTGTCATTAAAATCAAAGAGAATACAATTACTACTAATTAAAATTATGACTTAAATTCCAATTAAATTCCAATGGTGACCGCGCGTTTTTTAAATTTACATGAATGTAGAACGTCGCGAGAGAGAGACGAACTATATAATATGATTTTGTTAATTGCAAAATTATTCGCCTTCAGTCATTGCTTCTGTTCCCTGTGTGAATTAAATTTGTTTTACAAAATACTCATTTGTGAGATAAATAATAATGAGTAAGTTTTTTACTTTTCAGTTCATTCATATGAATGAGTAGACCATAGACACTAGTTTAATCTACACTCTATTCACCACAGCTATGATCACATTTCACAAATCACATAAACGTCAAAACTCAAAAGTCAAAACTCAAAAGTCGAAAGAGAATAATAATTATAGAAAAGTAGGTACCTAATACTGTGAGAGAATTTTTATAATTTTCGTTATCAACAACAACAATAATTTGTTCGTTTCCATTACCTATTGGCTATTTCTTTAATTCAACATAAGTATATTATATTAAATACTAAAAAATGGATTTAAATAAATTGTGTCCTGAAATGCCGAAAGTTGTAGGTTTTTTATCCATTCTATATACCTAATATATTTTATTTGAAATTCTCTTAATCCTCTCCTTAGTCTCTATCCTACAAAAATAAAATATTTCCAGGAACTACACGCTCATTTGAATGGTTCTCTAAGTCGAAAAACTTTGCTTGAACTTAAACGCTGTTATGCAGATTCTGGTGTCAGCGATACAACCAATGCATTCTTGGATGAATTTCAAATAGGTGCGGGTGATACTAGAAATTTAACTGAGTAAGATAACAATTTGTACTCATTTTAATCGTTTATTTGTTTGCATAAACACATTAATTAACATCATAATAATTAAAATGACTACAAGAGTGGGCATATATAATAGTATTTTAATGCTTGCTTTAGCAGAATTTCAATTCACAACAGCATAAAAAATATACATCTTATTCTATAATATAACTTCATGCAGCCTCATTTTTTAAATGAATTTGAGTATGTATTGTATTTTGCAGCTGTTTCCAAGTATTCAACATAGCACATTCATTAACAAAAACACCAGAAACATTATCATTAGCAACGCAATTGACGTTAAAGGAATTTCAAGACGATGGCTGTTGTTATATTGAACTGCGTAGTACACCTAGAGAGACACCATTTATGACAAGTAAACAGTATATTGAAACTATTGCTGATACTATGAGGTATATTTTCAAAGTATTTAAAGTATTACCATCGGTCGTTTATCAATATAAATGCCACAAACAAAACATGAATGCAATTTTTTTTTATTATCATTGAGTCATTATAATATAAACTTATTATAACATTCCAGAAATAATGCTCATCTCGCTATTAAATCTCGGCTCATTGTATCTATAAACCGAAGTAGTACAATGAAAGAAGCAGAGACAATTGCCGATCTAGCTATCTCCTGTTACAAACAGTACCCTGATGTTATTGTTGGCATCGAACTAAGTGGCAATCCCAGTGTGGGGAAGTTTCAAGATTTTGCACCAGCATTGACAAAAGCTAGAAATGCTGGGTTAAATGTATTATTATAATTTCATCTTACAAATTTGTGTTTAAATTATTAGTTTTGAAAATCAGATTGTCTATCACATACTGAATGATATTCCTTGAGTTTTTTTTATGATAATGAACAAAGTTTTACTAGTTACATGTTTCAGTTGTAATACTCAATGATTTTAAATAATCTCATTTCTACCGATTCATCACAAAAAATGATATTTAAAATATAGAACAAAAACTAATTTTATAATAATTAATTGCATGTTAACACGTTGAATGCCATGAAAAATATCATGTTTAGTCCAGCAAGCCATGACGGACACCATGTAACCGTCAGGATGCATAGTCCAACGGGTTTTTTTTTTGTGCCAAGCAGCTAGATTACACTACAGGGCCACGCGGGTCACTTTCTATAGTAAAAACTCTCGAAACGTTGTCTGTCGGCTCACTAGAGACATTTAAAGTGATCGAGGGTATGCGAACATAAGATATCCGTCATGGCAGTCAACGTGTTAAGTAATAATTTTTAAAAATAAATTGTTTTATAATATATTTTGTTACAGGTAACCCTGCATTGTGGTGAAGTTTGTAACCCTACAGAAGTATTAGAGATGTTACAATTCAAACCAGACCGTATCGGCCATGGGGTCTGTATTCACCCCGATTTTGGTGGCACTGAGGAAACATGGCAAGCATTGTGTAAATCACAGATACCAGTTGGTAAAGAACTAATCATTATCTGAATAAATAGTGCGGACTGTGCCTTACACGTAAAACAAGAATAAATTTGATTGAATCTGTGGTGGGATTGAGCGTCGCCCCAGATTGGTGGAAGACGCGGTTTCGAATCCCGCCTCATGATCGAATTTTTTCTATTTAAAAATTTATATTTATTTGGCATTCAAATATAAATGCTATAATAATATCAAATTCAACTAATCATTAGGCTTGATTTGTGTTAAATGTGACAAGAGTTACTTAGTAAACAAGTCTATTTGTGTGTGACTGTAGTCACACTCAAATAGACACACACAAATAAGAGCATCATGCATGTCAAGGCAAGCTTTCATTCATTTCATCCATTGATAATATTATATCTTCAATGTGATTCATTTCACATCTCTGGTGGATAAGCAGCCTTATAAAATTATATTCAATGTGTCAAGATGTGGTCAAGAAGGAATGGCGCGAAAGGATGCGGGTTCGAGTCCCGCCTCGTAATCGAATTTTTTCTATTCTTTATAAATTTATATTTATAAAGAACCTGTTGGTCGTAGCGCGATTATATATAGCCTATAACCTTCCTCGATAAATGGGCTATCTAACACCGAAAGAATTTTTCAAATCGGACCAGTAGTTCCCGAGATTAGCGCGTTCAAACAAACAAACGAACAAACAAGCAAACAAACAAACTCTTCAGCTTTATAATATTAGTATAGATTTGAATGCCATAAAACCAAAAATATCAATTTCATCTCCAAACTATTCTTCACCTACCTATGATTTTGATTTACATAATTAGTCCATTGAAAAGTTACATTTGGGGTTGCGTTTTTTAGAGGACGCAATTTTATTTTTTTGATGTATAGGGGGGGTCAGTGAGAAGCTAAAACCAAGTTTGTGGGGTCGCCACCCTTGTCCCACGGCCGCCATCTTGAAAATAGCGGTTGATATGGTTTTTACGATATATCTCTTAAACTATTTATCTGATAAAAAAAAATTGTTAACATTATTTGTTGCAAATTAAATTCTGTGTACTGAAAAATAGTACTCACTTCGGAGCGCTGTAAAACCTTAGCTATTTACTTAATGAAAAAATGTTGTATATAAAAGTTGTTCCTCGAAAAACAATCTACAAAAATGGTCTGATATCATTTTACGAAGAAATGATAAAAAAAAAATGAAAAAAAAAGATTGTCTTGGACTTGGAGCACTATCTCGTTATCATCCCAGGGAACAAATATTATAAAAAAAATAAATAAATAATATTATTATTGAAGTGAAAACTTCTTTAGCGGCGTTGGGTATAAAATCTTAAACTCGCGTCAGGACACGTGGCCTGATCGGAAAAGCGTAAGACGGATTTTTTTTTTTTTAGCCCTTATATTCCATGCGTAAGACGGATACCATTCCAAAATATCAAACATGCTGAACGTTAATAATCAAGTTTTCACTTCTGCCGGCACTCCCGGAGTGCAACCCGTCTTGAAAAAAAAAAGACGGGTTGCACTCCGGGAGTGCCGGCAGAAGTGAAAACTTGATTATTAACGTTGAGCATGTTTGATATCCATCCGTCTTACGCTTTTTCGATCAGGTCACGTGTCCTGACGCGAGTTTAAGATTTTATACCCAACGCCGCTAAAGAAGTTTTCACTTCAAAAAATTTTATTGAAAAATATAAATAGCTCTAATTTCTGAACATTTTCGCTTATAACTTTTTTTATTTATAGTTCTACGACAAAAAGTTACTGGACAAAAGTTGTAGAAAATTTAATTTGGAACAAATAATGCTAACAATTTTTTTATCAGATAAATAGTTTAAGAGATATATCGTAAAAACCATTTCAACCGCTATTTTCAAGATGGCGGCTGTAGGACAAGGGTGGCGACCCCACAAACTTGGTTTTAGCTTCTCACTGACCCCCCCTACACATCAAAAAAATAAAATTGCGTCCTCTAAAAAACGCAAGGTTAGGCCTAAAAAATGTAACATTTCAATGGACTAAATATTATATTGATACAGGTAAATTAGCTTGGAGAAATTTTTGCATATGTAGTGGTGTGTATATTACTCAGATCTTAGAGCGCGTTTCCACTATATCGTTCTGGCCTATATAAAAATGTTTCGATATCCTAACATTACTATTTAATTTTATACTTATTCCTAGCAACACTTTTGTTTTCAATAAAAACAAGTTTTTATTTGAAAGAATATGGTTTTGACTTTATAAAAAAAAATATATCATTCAATTTCACGTCCTAGAGCAAACGACAAGACGACTACCGTGAAACAATAAAATATCGTGTCTATAATAATTTGTTTCATAATTAATATTTGACCATAATAATTACGAAACAAAACAAATAAATAAATCGTCACTTGATAGTGGAAAGTGGAAACACGCACAAAACCAGAATAAACCAGTTTACGCTGTCCGCAGGTGCCACGTGCAGTCGTTTGGTACCGTTACAACATAAAGCACACATTTCATTCAAAAATTATAATTATTACGTATAGACCGGGAGATATTGACACAAAATTTCGAGTCATTTGTAACAGGATGGCGGTTCTACAGGGGTCTTAGTACGCAATGACAAAAAGAAAAACGATGGTGTGAACACTGGTACCGGCGGCTTAGTCGCGTGGGCGTTAGTCGAACTCGTCGGAAAAATAGCGAAGTCAAACAATTTGTAACACAAAAATTTTAGAATTTACCGATAGCCCATAAAAAAGAAGTACCTAGGCGGTAGTGTCATGCCATACTTTTCCGGTGTGACTTACAGCCCGCCATACCGACGCGAATGTGTTGATTTAAAAAAAACAATTCAACCATTTGTACCAGGCTAACTTTTGCACAGGTAACCATGGTCAACTTAAAAACTTAACCATCGTTAACTTTTTCGTCATCGTCGTAACTTTATATTGTTAATTCAAAATGGCTCCAGTGTTAAAACATGGTCGAGGCAAGCCTTTGACTTCTCAAACTAAAGAATTAAACTTTTAATGTCGTTTCTTTTTCAGGTTAGTAAATTTTTCATTTTAGTAACATTGTTAATGTAAAAGTTATACGTATGTTAAATGTGCAAATATTAAAATAAAGTCTCATCTTTTTCAGAGGAGAAACACATATAGTTTAATTTAAAATCCCTTATATATATAAAATAAAAACTAAAAATAAAATGTTGTTTTATTTTATTTGCTGACCATACACTACTACAAACGCAAAAATTTCTCCAAGCTAATTTACCTGTACAACTTACAGTTCAGATTGATATTCCAATATGTGTGTCTGCACTCTGCTCATTAATTATTGTATTTTACTTTTTCTTTAGAAATCTGCTTGACAAGTAATGTGAATACAAAATCTACTCCTGATTATAATTCACACCACTTTAAGGAGCTCTACAATGCAAATGTTCCTGTTATAATATGTGTTAGTATTCTCATTTATATGTTTTTAACATTGAGGTATTATTATAGAGAGGACACCACAAACAAAATCTGTGCGACAAGCGCGGCGGCGCGGGGTGGCTAGTGAGTCATACACTTTGTAGATATTCTGCCTCTTATTACTTAAAAATTAAAACCAATCAATGTAACAAAAAAAATTAGTTTGAGACGATTGACTCTAACTAGTGTTACAAATAGTGTAGTACATAGTAACTCAATGGTTTTTAAGACCTAGATGAAAGAGAAGAAAACTTAGATTTTCATGTACTTAATTGCTATAAAGCTCATTATTTTTTAAAAGCTCTTCTTTCCAGCTCCACCTGGGATTTTTTAAATGTTATCAGTTAGTATCCTAATCCCAGCGGGGACGAAACCAATGAACCAAAAATCATTAAAATCGTTTCAGCCTTTCGTGTTATAAATAGTTTAACTTAAAAAAATTGTTTTATTTATTTTATTTATATAAATTTTCCCACCTCATGATCGAATTTTTTCTATTCTTTAAAAAATTATATATTTATTTTATTATTAAAGTTCAAGATATATAAAAAATGTTTGGTGTTGCAGACCGATGACAAAGGAGTGTTTTCTACATCCCTGTCCCAAGAATACAGAATATGTGCAGATATATTTGGATTGCAACCACCACAGTTAGCCAAATTAGCTCTTAATGCAGTCAACTATATATTTGCTGTTGATGAACGCAAAAGCATTGTGGAAAAAATGATGAATTTTATAAATAAAAATTCTTTAGAGAATGTTTTATGTTTATGCGTTTTTTATTTCACATTAATTTATCCATAAATGTTACAATTTACATAGAAATGCAATCACAATGTTAAAAACCTGTTTTTTTATGAACAAGCAGAGCAAAAGATGGCACGTAACTGTAGCGCTGAGTGAATTGTGAAATGTGGAGGGGATTACTGCACACGGATACGTTCACACCCGTAATACTTAGAATACATATTTAACAATAATATATAAACTAACGAAGAAGGTTCTTGTCCCCAACTTGTCTCTTTCTAATTAGGTGACCATGGCCAAACAAAATTAGGGACAAATTGCTTGTAACTCGAGCGTGTAAATTTATTTTACATACTTTTGATGATACGCTACCTAATTAATTAGGTAGTGTACATATTATGTTAAAATATGTGCGCTCCCTGCATGTCCACGGTTATTCGGGTGATTTTTTGTACGCGGTTCTTTTAATCCCTCGTTTACGTTACTCGATACAATTGTAAGTAATCTATTTTAGCGGAAAAAAGTCCGCGGACTAAATTCTCTCGTCCGCGAAGGCCATAAGTCTTAAAATATTTTTTATGGATATCTATACATATAATAAATCTGTAGAAGGGTCAATTCTGTACATTGAAAATATTGAAAAAATAAATAGCAGGGGGTGTTACTGGATCGATACCAAGCCCAAATATGTGATTAAAAAAATTTTTGTCTGTCTGTCTGTCTGTCTGTCTGTCTGTCTGTCTGTCTGTCTGTATGTTCAGGCATCACGTGAAAACTAACGGTTCGATTTCAATGAAACTTGGTATAATTATACCTTATTATCCTGGGCATAAAATAGGATACTTTTTATCCCGGAAAAATACGTAGAAAAAAAAATTCTATACTTACATATAATAAATCTGTAGAAGGGTCAATTCTGTACATTGAAAATATTGAAAAAATAAATAGCAGGGGGTGTTACTGGATCGATACCAAGCCCAAATATGTGATTAAAAAAATTTTTGTCTGTCTGTCTGTCTGTATGTTCAGGCATCACGTGAAAACTAACGGTTCGATTTCGATGAAACTTGGTATAATTATACCTTATTATCCTGGGCATAAAATAGGATACTTTTTATCCCGGAAAAATACGTAGAAAAAAAATCTTAATTTTTCTTAATTTTTCCGCGCGGACGGAGTCGCGGGCGGAAGCTAGTGGATAAATAATTCTTGAGACGGTGTAAAGTCAAACAAAATTCATGGTCACCCATATGTGACCCTTATTATCATTTCTACAATCATCAATGACTGGTTGAGTTGTCAAAACGTTAGACAAGGACCATTTACAGCTGGGAGACCTCTCGCTCGAACCGTTTTTTTTTAGCTTCTGCTAATAAAGGAAAACGCAAGCCTTAAGCCTTTAGCTAACAATTGATCATATTTTACCAAACTATATACTGTATTAACGTTTTTAGTCGACCCACAGGCCACAGCCTAAACGAAGTATATACATATAATATATTTCCATGGCCCAAACTACGAATGCACTGACCTCTATAACTATAGTTATAGAGGTCAGTGTACGAATGGAAACATTTTTTTTACATCTGGTAAGTTAATAGGTTCTGTTGTCGAAAGTAGGACTGTTGATATTTTTTAAAATATCGGATTTTCGATATATCGATATTTTAAAATATATCAATAACGGAGTTCGATATATCGAAAAAAATATCGATATTTCGATATATCGGCTTTATTAAAAAAAAAATCGTAAGTCAGCTCAAAAATGATTACCTACACAATTTATAGTCTAGTTGATTTATTAAACAAATTAAATTATGAATGTACATTAGTAGTAGGTTATAGTTCTTAGTAATTATTTTTTAAATTTAAATAAGACAATTATGTATACCAATATTTTTCTGTAAGAGTTTTTAAAAATACTCCACAGAAATACTCTTTGTTTTATATTATGTTCAGCTGTTTGGCTACTACGATTGTTAGGCACTAAAAGATTGATTGAAGAAGCAACTCGTTCAGATGATAAAAAATTGTCAAACAACTGCTAACTTTAAAATCATTACGGTCGGTGGATTAAGTTTACGATGATTTTGTAGATTAAATAAATTACGGGAAAAACTACTAGTGTACACACGTAAGAAGTGCAACATCTTTATGACCTTATTTTCCAAAAATTAATTTGCTATATTATGCAATTTTACAGAAACACGTCGAATCACGCGTGGTAGGGATAAGAAAAAGATGGCGCGTAACGGAAAAATGTCACGCGTAACGAAAAAATGTTACACTAAATTTTTTTCCGACCCCGATAAAGAAGTTTCACTTCAAAAAAATATTAGTAATAAATATCGATATTTTGAAATAATAATATCGATGTTTCGATATATCGATATTTTATCAACAGTCCTAGTCGAAAGTGAAAAAAAATATCGATATATCGATACATCGATATTTAAAAAAAAATAATCAATATTGGCATTGATATATCGCGGAAAAATTATCGATTTATCGGCAAAATTTAAAAAAAAATATTGTGGTTTTAAAATAACAGTGTATTTAGCTAGCCTAGCGCAATAATATCAATTGTTTTACAAAATGTAAATTATTTTAATGTACAAATATCTCAATAGAAACGAAGGTATTTTAATAGTTATTCTTTTTTATTAAACAAAACAAAAAAGTCATAGACTATACAGTTATTTTTTCATTTGTTTTACGGCTTTGGATTCTAGCGACTTTAGCCAAGATCCATAAATAAAATAAAAATATCGTTTTTGATACAATTTTCGATATTGGATATTTTATATCGATTTATCGGTTAACAATATATCGGCAAAAAATATCGATTTATCGAATTAAAAACATTGAATATATCGATGTATCGATATTTTTTCAACAAGCCTAGGTTCTGTTTGTCTATGAAGTTTTTCATTTATAATCTGTCACGGTTCCCAACTTAGGGGTTTTCCCCCCAGATTTAGGGGGTAAATAAGTGAGATAGGATTTTTTTAGGGGTCTGAAATTTTTAGGGGTATTTTTAGGGATTTTTTTGACTCTTTAATATTTTTAAATTGACAATTACGTATAACTAGTTTTTTAATATTTGTTTCTTGACCTAGCGACTCATAGCGACATCTAGTGATGTCGAATCATCTTCAGATGAAAACGAAATATTTTATGTCTTAGATAACTTGTAATGAAAAGATTTTTGACTTGTGAAACTTCTTTATCGGGATTGGAAAAAAATTTAGTGTAACATTTTTTCGTTACGCGTGACATTTTTCCGTTACGCACCATCTTTTTCTTATCCCTACCACGCGTGATTCGACGTATTTCTGTAAAGTTGCATATAGTAAATTATTTTTTGAAAAATAAGGTCATAAAGAAGTTTCAATTCTTACGTGTGTACACTAGTACACGCACACATTTTTTTTTTTCTAAATCATTATGAATTTATATTTGTATATTTTTTTAGGGGGACAACTGAATAATTTAGGCGTTTTTAGGGGTTTTTGACAGAAACTTTAGGGATAAATATTTTTGAGAGTTGGTAACACTGTAATCTGTATTCTGTAGTCTATACTCTATTCCGCTGTCCGTAATCATTTCCAATTCTAACCTAGAAATTTTAATTAATAATATTATATTTAATTTTAACCCACTCAATTAAAAAAAGCATAATGACTGATTTACCAGACTTTTCAAGTTCTAAAGGAGCTGATTCTGAACTTCAGGATTTCTTATTGGTGGAAAAGCAAAAGGCTCAATTTCATGCTCAGGTATTTTGTAAAAATATTCGTTTGTTTCGTTTCAATAAAAAACTTCTTACAGAAATGGTTTTCTTGAGCCTGTTCTATTATTTGTAAACCATAAAACGACTTTCTTTTCTTCTTAACTATTTCATAATCAATATTATATTATTGCATCAGGTTAGTATTAAATTTTCGAGTTTTCAAAATTTTACCTTTTTAAATTGGTTCTTTATTGAATTTATATTTTTGGTTTAATGGCATTCAAATGCTTTATAAATATAAATTTATAAAGAATAGAAAAAATTCGATCACGAGGCGGGACTCGAACCCGCATCCTTCGCGCCATTCCGGGGCGGATGCCTCACCAACTCAGCCACTCGTGACCCGCCCGAGTGATCGAATTTATTCTATTCTTTCAGTTTTATGTGTCTGAAGGGACACACCGCGCGCCATCTATTGAGATGATTAACAACCATTTCAACCAATATGAAGCACTTTTCAGTGAATACAATATTGTAGCGATGGAACACGACCTTTTTTGTTGAATTTATATTTTTGGTTTTATGGCATTCAAATGCTTTATAAATATAAATTTATAAAGAATAGAAAAAATTCTAGAATAGAAATGGTTCTTTATTCCAGATTCACGAATTCAACGACTTTTGCTGGGATAAATGTGTGGACAAACCAGGATCAAAATTAGATTCCAAAACAGAAACCTGCATCACAAATTGTGTCGAGAGATTTATTGATGTTTCGTTACTTATTACGAATAGATTTGCACAAATGCTAGAAAAGGGAGGTGGCATGCAGTGAACATAAGTTAATTATCATGTGATGTGTTCATAAAACAAATGTTTATTTGAATAAATATTATTGTTACTGAGAAATTGTATTTTACAATTTCCAAATTTATAGTTATTAGTAGTGATATTGTTGCATTAATTTTGCATTTTAGTCAATAAGGAAGGATATAAATAAAAGAAGTTTTGGTTTATTTAATTTTTTATTTTCATGGCATTAGTAATATGGTTTTATAAATTAGTAAAGCATAGATTTATACAAATCAGTATTTTTATATAAACATTATCTCGATGACAGTACATTTATCTACCAACTTTACCTAATTTAGTGTCAGTGCGTGGATCAGCTGTTATAGTTTGTACAGCAACTAGAGCTTCATTAATCTTTGTCTGTAATTCCCTTATATCTTGGATGAACAAGAGGTTAAGAACATCTATTGGCTGGTTAATCAGAATGGCATCAGTCTTTGGAGCATCAGGATGTGGTGTGGTTTTAAGGATTTTAGCGAGAGCTGCTAAACGGAATTTTGGATCTGGATGTGGGCCCACACCGGCTAGAGTGCAAACTCTCTCAACACCAGCTTTAAATGCGGGACTATCAACTGGAAAAATAAAAGATTACAAATTAACCACAGCTGAAGTTGGATATAAAAAAATATTTGAATTTTTTGTCAACTTTTTATATTATGGTTATTTTACATGCATATATTATAGTCTTATGGTAAAAAATTTAATTGGCCAAGGTTAGGCACCACACAAAGAGACTTATTTTGAATCAAATACTTTGAATTGTATAAATATACCTATAACCTTTCAAGACTTTCAAATTCAGGTACTTATATAGCCTTCTCACTTAAATATTTCAAAATTTATAAATATGTATAAGTAATCTACAAAATATTACTCACAGTTTAAGTTATCCAAAGGATTAGAAGACACTACATTAGGCACAGCCTGTTTTGGTTGATCCAATTTCACTTCCTTGTATTTGGTGACTGAAAGTAGATGATTAATGTGTAATAATAAACCAAAATAGCTTATTTTATAAGAGATTAATCATTTGATAGTAATACAAAATTTATAGTAGCATTTTTATCTTACAGTGAGACTTGAGATTTTTTTTTTATTTGTAACTATTTATGTACATAAACCTCTGCTTTATCAGCCTTTACAAATTGTGTAGATATCCACAGATCATATTTTCAAAGACCAATGAGATGAATTATGACCACTTAGTTTAATCTAGTAGTAGTAGTAAAAGATAAAACATACCATTGTCCGCAAATTCCAATCGCACAGCATAAGATAGAAGCCAATTCAATTGTTCATTTAATGTTCCATTTACCACAGGACTGACTAAGTCTTTTTGGTATATGTCATATGCTTCTTGCCAATTATTACTGTCTATATTCCGAAGACCTTCCCTCTCCTCGATCTTGTAATGCCTTATTTTTTGATCCTCAAGCCATAAAACTACACTTCTATATTCTTTTTCATCTGCAAGTTCAATATAATTTTAAACGTAACAAAACCATTATGTATTGCAAGACTAACATATTAAAACAGGCATGTGTTTTAATATGTTAGTTAATTAAAATTATAATTATAAAATATAATATTAAGACATGAACAAGAAAATGCAGTCGTACCTTCACAATTGAAACTTTCAGGATTCGGGTGGCCAAGAGCAGACAACTTTAACTTGAAGATATTGCTCATTTTGCCTTGAATGTAAATATTAAAACACGATGTTTTTACAAACGTTACTTTATATTTATTTTAGAAATTCTAAGTTAAAATTAATAATCACAGCTGCCGGTCCACGGCTGACAGCTGTCATTACCTGTCATAACCAAAGAGAATACATTTTTTTTTTTTTTTTTAATATTTAATGGCCTGGTTACTAGACCTTTAAGCCAATTCTTATTTTTTTATCAATAATGTTCGAGATGTTTTTCATTCCCTTGTTCGTAATCAGATCGCTCCGACAGTGCCTTTAATGTATCTGTACAACGCCCAATAACACTTCTTGTTTTTCAATAAATCACTCAACTGGCGGCGGGAGGAATCACTTACGTACTCTACTATTTCACTTGCCAATATGTGCCAATATTAGTCTATGAAATATGAACATATGGTTTTGACAGTTGAAAAAAATATGGTTCATATCGGCGATCCTCTCATTACAAAAAGTGCATATATTGCTATTAATTATGTTCAGTCTTGCAAGGTGTGCGGGTGTTTTATTGTGGCCAAATCTTAATCTATTGATTGTGGTGATAAACTCACGACTAGCTATATCCAGCTCATCATACCAAGGTCTTCTCTGTAAATCCTCTTGAATATTTCCATACCATTTTCCTTTAAATTTCTGATCCTCCTTCCAGAATTCTAACCAAAAGAGAATACAAATACTACGTAAGAGTCATAACTCATAACCACAGAGCGAAATTGGCACAATTTTGACTACACCAATACTATGTGAAATATTATATAATCTGTGTGTTGTCAGTTGTGACATATTTTATAATGTTGTGTGTTGTCATGGTGTTGTCTAAATTCCATGTCAAAAATTTGACAATTTTATCAATAATCAATTACAATAATTTTCAGTCAACTATAGTTCGAATACACAGTTTTGTTACATTACGTATATATCCCGATTTATTAAAACTTGCGATAATTCATATAAATAAGTCTTAATTATTCTCTTCATCCAAA
The DNA here is from genome assembly GCA_029959065.1 of Colias behrii. Taxonomy (NCBI): domain Eukaryota; kingdom Metazoa; phylum Arthropoda; class Insecta; order Lepidoptera; family Pieridae; genus Colias; species Colias behrii. The sequence continues at coordinate 3,711,014 of JARWMC010000005.1, read as the reverse complement.
TATTTCCCGGCGATAAAATCCCTTCCAATTATTTTATAAATATGTCAACATCCGAATGGGTCAACGAAAACTGTGTATCGTTTTTCCAACTCTTATGTATTAAAATTGTAAAAACGGGGCGAGTGCCCCAGCATATAGCATTCATTATGGATGGAAATCGTCGATATGCAAAAAAAGTCAGTGTAAAAACGAGTGATGGGCATTCCAAAGGATTTGATAAACTGTCGGAAACCTTGAAGGTTTGTGTAATTTACATTATTGATATAGTACATATTTAAACAAGCTATGATTGTTTGTTTGATTAGATGGTTTTTTTTCCTTTCAGTGGTGTCTTGATCTTGGTATACCTGAAGTTACAGTTTACGCCTTCAGTATAGAAAACTTTAAGAGAAGCGAAGAAGAAGTTAGTGCACTTATGGATTTAGCACGTGAAAAATTTAAACGTTTATTGGATGCTATGTAAGTAAGATATATATATTTGATTAATTTAGATCATAGAACTCTATACAATAAATATTTGATTTGATTTAGAGAGGGTGATTTAACTCATTTACCTATTGATTAATCTATACTAATATTATAAAGCTGAAGAGTTTGTTTGTTTGAACGCGCTAATCTCGAGAACTACTGGTCCGATTTGAAAAATTCTTTCGGTGTTAGATAGCTCATTTATCGCGGAAGGCTATAGGCTATATATCATCACGCTACGACCAACAGGGGAGGAGCCACGGGGGTTAAACCGCGCGGAGCGGCTAGTGTAGTATACAATTTTGTACAAGTATTTGTCCACAATTGTAGTAGAAAAAAAATTATATGAATGACGCAAAAATTTTAGCGATCAAATTAATGAATGGGGTGTGCGTATACACATCGCTGGAAGAATGTCCCTACTACCTGAAGACTTTCGTGCAATGGTTTCCAAAGCTATGGTGGCAACAAAACAAAACAACAAGCTTCGTCTGAACATTGCTTATGCATATACAGGTAGAGAAAAATTATCATTAATATTATAAATGAGCAGTGTTTGTTTGTATTTCTTTCACGTCACTTTTCACGATTTTATCGTAAAATTTTAGATCTGGGTAAAAATAGGAAGTAAAAAAGTGTCGTAAAATAATTTTTACCGGAGTGAGACACTTAATGCCCAAGGGAATTTCCTTTGCTAGTCTTTAATATATGTTCACATTAATAAATACAGGCCGTGATGAAATCAGCAGAGCAACTTCACATATAATAAATGGAATCCAGAATAATGAATTAACTCCTGAAGATATTGATGAAGACTTGGTATCTCAGTCCTTAGACCTGGGACATGCAGAACTTTTGATAAGAACATCTGGAGAAGTTAGGTTATCTGACTTTATGCTTTGGCAGGTAAATAAAAAATAATATGTTTATTTATATGTTACAAAAATTTCACTCATCATAATTATTATGAAATTTAGCCAATATTATGGAATGTATGCTGGCAAATCTGCAGCCGGAAAACTAGTTTAAAATAAATACATGTACATGTTATTACTAACCAACTTTCCATGTATCTTTTCTAACAGTTATTTACTATTATTTCAGATACCAAACACGGTGCTATATTTCACGAAAGTTTTATGGCCAGAGTTTTCAATTTGGAATTTCTTGGCGGCAATTATACACTACCAAAGGCATGCTCCACCTCCATTACCAGAAAAAGAAAACAACCAAAATCAAGAGAAATTTTTACAAAAATTGGAAGACAGGAAGTGGCAAGAATTAAAAAAAATAGTAGAGTGTACATAGTTTATAAATGTTTATGAAATAGTAAACGGATTTAGAAGAAAGCAATTTTCAGATAGGGATCCTTATAAAAAACTAAATAATACATACATTCACCTTTAAGTGTAAATAAAAGCAATATTTAGGGCAAGATATTAAATATAATTTAGGACTTCTGATCCTGCAATCAAATATTTTTTATTCAAATTTTAAAACATAATATTATAAGTCAAATCCAACATAATATTAAAGGTATTTAAGATATTTAATTGTGAATAAAATTAAAGCAGATTTTTGGCAACACATTTTATTTCCTTAACTAAATAACTTAGGTATAACACATTAAAATATACAAATACAAGATTGCTTTATAAAAGTAATCATTGCTACAGCTAAAGTAAAATTATTTTCCTTTGATTGTGTATTTGGAATATGTTTTTGTAGGGTCATAAGGCTCCCATCTGGATGCAGGAAATATATGTTTGTTTCTTTCATACCAGGACCTGCAAAAAAGGTTATATTGTTTTAATGTGTAAAATATTAAACTGTTAATAAAATTTAATATTTTTTGTGAGTGTGTAAATGTTTAAGTTATTTAAAGGGCATTTTAAAATGAAAATGTTTATCATTCCAATGTTAATAGTTATACCTTAATAAGACTTTCCCTGCGTGTGAGTCTTGTTTCTCTTGAGTAGCGTCATTCAATAATCTTATATCATCAGAAGCATCAAACTGGAATAAGGGCCCACTCTTACCTCTAGCCTGTAAAATATAAATGTATTAGAACTTAATAATTATTTATTATCTGTTATTTTTTTTTTGTCCTGTTAAACCTTACCTTTGTGACAATAAAATCGTAAAAAGTATAATGGTGTGGTAATATTAAATCCTCCTTTACATACATCAGCTGATCGGCAGAAACTGTTTTCAGTTCACTAAACTCTGGCCGTAGTGTGTCTAAGCATCTTTGTAGAAACTGGTAAATTGAATTTCCTGTAATTATACAAGTAGTGTTAAGAAAATATTCTGTTGTAAATCCATGAATTCATAAAATGACTATATTTAGCCATTAAAATTTACATACAATTGATCTTTGAGGCTGATTGAAAACAATATGTTGGTTTTCAAAAAGTTTAATTACATCAGTGCCGGCGTTAGGGGGGGGCGAGAGGGGGCGATGGCCCAGGGCGACAATTTCTGGGGGGCGCCAAGGTCTGAAGTTGGATTCTCTTGTCTCTCCTGGTGCAAACCTTCAGAACACCTCAAGGGGGCGCCTCAATATTTTCGCCCGGGGTGTCAGTGGCCCTTACACCGGCACTGAATTACATTGTATGCATTGAAACTAGAAGAATTCAAATTTACTATTGTTAATTCTTAGCTAATTAATATGAATTTAAAAAAAATGAAATTTTATGTATAGATCAATAATTATTGGTGTATTAACACAAACCTTTTTTCAAAGTAACATTCTTTCTATGGCCAGAACCGTCCCAATAACTAAAAGTGACCGTAATTGGCTCATCTTTCAGACTTGCTTGAGTCATGACCCATTCTAATCTGAGTTCCTCCCTCAACTTAAGATCTGCTTCTTCCCTCTCTCTATCAGGTAAGAATGATGTATCCACATCTGGATTTTTCTTAATTTTTTTAACAGGCTGGACATAAAAAAGCAAAATAAATTTATGTATCACATATTTGATAAAGGAAAGATTATATGATTTATTATTGAAGTTTGGATGTAACTATATAATATACTCAATGGAAAGGTCAAGGAAAAGGTCTTAAAGTCTATGTTACTGAAGTGAAACTTCTAAAGGCATGTTGAGAGTTAGATTTTGGTATCTTTGAACCTTGCCAAAGATGTTTCACTTCTGACACATATGGGCACACACACTCTTTTTTTATGTTGTAACACATCATTATAATTTATTTATAAAATAGTATATTTTATTTTTACCAGTTGAACATATTCACAGACGCTATAACTAAATTAGAACCTTACCACTTCATCCCTCTCTTTCCAATTTAAATCAGGTTTTTCCTCTTCTTCCTCATCATCATCATCATTTTCTTCATCTTCATTGAGATCAAACGATAGAGCTTGTATCTGAAAAGTTATCAAATATTGGACTTAACAAATAAAATATGGAAAACATATACCTAATTTTTAGGTAAAAGTAATGATTTATGTTATTGCTGATTTGGTTTAAGCGGAATGATTGAAAGGACTAAATACCTGTCTCTTTTGTTTATTTTTTTGGGCTTGTTTAGCTTCTATTTCTTTTTGTCTTTCTTTCTCTTTTTCTGCTTTCTTTTGAGCCAATTTCTTCTCTCTTTCGCGGACAATATGTTCCTGTTTCGCTTTCATTTCATCAAGTGTTACCAATCCAATTGTGGAACTTTTCAATTGTTGTTCCACAGCATCATAATGCGTTGCAAACTTATTTTCAATATTATCAATTTTTAGATCCTCCTCAATTTTCTTCTTTCGAAGCTCAATCTCTTGTTGGGCTTTTTCCCTTTTCTTCATTAGATGCATAGCTCTCCCAGCTTCAGACGCTGCACCCTTGTAGTGGGCCATGGTGCTTTATTTAATTATCTTCTTAGAATTAAGAAATAACCACTTATTTATTTTAATAGAAGTATTTTTCTAGAATAATCACAGAACACAACTCGCAAACACTTGGATATTTACTTTTTTGACATTTGACAAACATCAATCAATGTGTCATGGTGTCATGTCATTTTTTTGCTAAGAAGATGTGTCTTTTTGACATAAGAGTAGTGCTGCATCTTCACATTCATAGTTGTCATTCACCACTTTACTTAGATCATTAAGTAATGGATAACACTCACAGGCGCTTCCCCTTTTGCCGAGGTATAAGATTATTCGAAACGAAAAATCTTATGCTTTCATAAAAACTACTTGCGTAATCGATTATAAACACTCTGCGTATTCGTAAAACATCGAAAGGACGTCTGCGAGTGCTCCGCTAAAAATTCCGTTTTGTGCTGTCAAGTCTTGCAGAAACAAGTCAAACACATCAAATATTTAAAAAGATGGAATAACCTTTCATTTGTAAGTATTTTTTTATTTTTTTTACGTAAATATCTATTTAAATGCAATTTCTAATAATCGTCGATGTATCGTTTAGCGATATGATCAAGACAAATAATCGAGTCATGTTTACTCGATCATTGATGCGGCCCGAAGAGACTATCATGGAAAGAAAATATACAAATTTAATCTTTATGAACTAAGAGATAAAGTTGAATTTAAAACGCGATAATGAACCGCATGCCTTACGAGACTATCTTGTAAAGAAATACAAATTTAATCTTTATAAACTAAGTGATAAAGTTGAATTTAGAACGCGATATTGAACCGCACTCCCCACGAGACTATCTTGGAATGAAATACAAATTTAATCTTTATGAACTTAGTGATAGAGTTGAATTTAAAAACTCGTCGCTTAAAAGGTCGTAAATTTTTACGACTTTCGTGACACAAACTATTTTTGTGAATGTGTGATTGTGTTTCATAGTGTGAGTTACCCTCCCCGCACCAAAATCAGCAGAAAGTTTAGTTAGAACATTTGCCAGCGTACTCCATCCATTACTTAATGATCTAAGTTACTCTACGAATCATTCGATACCTACAAAATTAAAGAGTCTCGTTGCTTGGTCGTCGCAGACGGTTCACACTGTGGTTCACACATTACATTAATTAAACACCCTTGATTGTGTCCGAAAATCACTTTTAACATAAATGTGCAAATCTCAAGGTGAATAACGAGTGCACTGTTTATATAATGAGTTCGTAAATGTCCTTGTTAATCGCCGTGTTATTCGCAAGTGTATAAATTGTACATAATAAATAGAAAAAATTAAATTTAACACAAGATAATTAATTTATAAATATGTACGAGATGTTCATCAAAGAGGAGTAGGTATTATATATTATTACGTTCATATTTTATAAACTGATAATTACAGCAAAAAAACGGATGTCCTGAAACACGAGCCCCCGTGTATTAAGTGTTCGCTTTATTTCATTTCATATTTAATAAAGTTTAAATATCTTAATACCTTTACATAAAAGTTAAATATAATAGCATCGAGAAACTGAAACGTCGGCCGATAAAAAATAAAAAGCAATACCATAAGAAATTAAATTTGTTTTATAAAATCTTTAATCGTTAATTTTCACTCATAAATATTTTGAAAATGTTTGAAAACATCAAAACCAGCATAGTAGAATTTTTTCTTTTATTTTTCAGCAACAGGTAAAAGCTTATATTTCTTGTTCTGTGGTGAAAGCCAATAACAACATATGGGAATGACACGTAGACAGAGAAACCAATAGGCAAATTGATATCTTATGTCGCATTCACACAAGAAAAAGAGCAACTTATGCCGGTGTTGTGTAAAGAAATGAGAGAGAACGATAAAATTTTTTGTTTCACGCAGCGTGCCAGTTTTTTCAAGAATAGCAACCTACTTTGATAAACAAAGTTTGACAGCTAGCTATCGTCTTCCATAAAAATATAGTTTTTACATGTTCTAAGTTACGTAATTCATGGTATGTTTGGTTTTGAATGATTTAGACTTACAGTTAATACCTACCTTATAAAATAATACCATGGTGCGGTGTAGCGTTAAAGGGTGTTAAAGTGATAGTGGAACGAAAATGCCTGGATTGTCTTTTCACTCGTAAGTATACAACTCTTTATCAGTTTATAGGCCTTCATGATATTTCAGCGTGTTAATATATTGTGTATCACGTGCTGTTGACTTGAATACATTGTTTAAAAACCACAAAAATAACAATTATAAATTTTAACCTAAAAAAATTTGTGTTGCCAACTTTTCTACAAATTGTTACCCACTATTATGGGAAATAATAATATATATTCTGCAGTGTGTATTTACATAATTAAATATCTGAAATATTCAATGGCTTGTTCCAGTTTTCCTGAACCGGATAATTTACGACAAATTTGGATTGTAGCTACAGGATGAACAGATTGGAAACCAAAACCGAAGGTTAGAAAGTATTACGGCAATCACCACCACCGCGACGCTGCCCCGCCGAAGACAATGGACACTCTTGGTTCCAACATTGAACATTAACACAGAACATTTAAATGTAATTTTTTTATTACAATAAATTAATATTAAGTAAATTTCGTTTTTTTTTTCGCCTTCGCGGGTCGGTCAATATAATTAACGTGTGTATCTGTTAATACTTACGAAAATAAACATTCTTTTATTTTTTTTATTTTATTTTATAAAAAATAATGAACAAACGAGTTTTCATCTACATTATCATTACATACACATTTTCATATGGGATTATGATAATGATATATATACATACTAGAGGTCCGCCCCGGCTTCGCCCGTGGTACATATTTCGCAATAAAAGGTAGCCTATATCCTTTCTCGGGTATCAAAATATCTCCATACCAAATTTCATGCAAATTGATTCAGTAGTTTAGGCGTGATTGAGTAACAGACAGACAGACAGAGTTACTTTCGCATTTATAATATTAAGTATGGATTATATAATATATAGGTATGTGCAGAGGCGGCTCGTGACAAAATTTTATGGGTGTTCACTTGAAATAAAACACTGAAAATACATGGTGTAAAGCAGTACAATTTATCAAAAAAATTACTTATAAAGAAAATGCATACGTGATACGTCTTTCTTTTTGGTGTGCAAAAATATCTATAACTTAAAGCGACAAGACCGATAGACGCCAATTGCAGTTCATTCAACAAATGGTACCGAGATTGTGAATGTTTTTTCATCTTGATTGAAAGATGAGCTAAGTCGTCAACGCCCGTTTCAGTCCAAGCACTCTCACCTCCGCCGGCCGCGCCCGCTTTAAATAAAAGACACGGAAAACAAAATAGTTTGTTGCTTTCATCACAACCACACAACCACGGTGTTTTCACATATTGTTCAGATTTAAACACACGCGTATATGTTTTCGTTTTTGTCGTACATTTTTGCGTCAGATCAAGTTCAGGCCGTGGCGGTCCCTTAGCTTTACATTCAAGCCGAATTTGTAACGTTTTATCACACTTTTTAATGAACGCCACATTATAATTATTGTTCATTTTAACACTCACAAGTAATACTGATAACTACAGGCTATTTCAACACGTATTTTATAATTTTAATTAGAAAATTGCATGAATCGCGCGCGTGCATTGAAGTTGACTCGAGTGTTTGTTTATATTATAGAAGTGGCAACTGGCAACGTCGCGCCGCGCGCGCAATCGCTGTCCTGCCGGGCGGTAAAAACGAACCGGCAACGTTTGCGGGTGCGGCGCTCCGAATTTTGCTACTTTTCCATAGAAAATCTTTTGTTTCACGCGCAGGGCTCTGGCAAAACCCTCTCTTTCACTCCTATTGGATTTCGTATTAGGAAATGTACTAAATCTTTTTTCATTGGAGCGCAATCGTGAGCGCTCCGCTTCGCGCGTTACATAATACAGTAGGTATTATACAGGTGTATGGAATGATGGAATGATGGATATATTCATTGGTATTAACAGTAGTTTTAAAGATTACGATTGATTTTAAATAGTAATAATTAATGTTTATAATTAAATTAAGGAGTATGATTTAAGATTTTATTATAATTATTTATGGGAGTTCACTGCACCAGCGCTCCTTAGGGCGAGCCGCCTCTGGGTATGTGTATATACATAATATGTATTACCCATCTAAAAGTAATATGTTTATTATATACTAGCTGCGCTCCGCGGTTTCCCCCGCGTGGCTCCACTCCTGTTGGTCTAAGTGTTATGGTACAATATAGCCTATTATAGCCTTCCTCGATCAACGGGCTATCTAACACTAAAAGAATTTTTCAAATCGGAATCAAAGTAGTTCCTGCGAATATCCCTTCCCTCCTCACCTTCACCCCGTCCCGCACTACGCCTCCTCATTGTATTAAACAGCATACCTACTATTTTCTGTAAATTGACACTTTTAAAAATTCGTTATATCTTTTGAATGGAATATCGCGGACTTTCTTGTAGATATTGGTCCATTCTATAATACCGTAGAACATTTATTTGTTCTATTTTCAATAGATTCCGCAGCGCACGCGATGACAGAATTTTTATTAAGGATACATTATTGCATTTTTGGTAAGGATCTCTAATTTTTTTGAAAATGCAATATAGCCTATGTTGCTCAGTGAAGATGAAAGAATTTTTGAAATCGGTCCAGTAGTTTATGCGTGAAAACCATACATACATACATACATAATTACAAACATTTCCTCTTTATAATATTAGTATAAACATGTAAGTATGTAATGTGGATATCTCATTATTATCCACTTATGTTATGTGAATAATGATATTGAGAGATTTGTATCTTACAAATTGCGGGGTAAATTTTCCCTCACACGGTAACCCTAAATATTGTGACGTATTCTTTTTTATCTCTTTCTGCGACACGCATTGCCGGTGTCTATTGGATTCTCTGTCTACGGAATGACACGAGACAGGGTTTCTCTGTCTACGGAATGACATCTAGACATGACATTTGACATTTTTATAAATTGAAATTTGAAAATTGAAGGCCGGCTGGTGTACTGTGCGTTGATCAATTTAATACTTTCCGTTTAAATAAGAAGCAAACCGTTGTTCTGAATAGATTTTAATATGGATGATACAATCTTATTTCCTTCGCCTAATTGGTTTCAAACATCAGGCATTGCTGTAAGTCCCGATGGGTGGCTCATTTACGGAGGTCCTAGTAAAAGCCTTTGTGTGGTAAGACCGGTAAAAAAATCAGAAAATCTCCATCAATCTTACCAAGCACATGTCTTGAACAGAGCGCACAATGAAAAGTAAGTGAAATATTATCCTAGACATGTATGTGTATTATTAATTCCCAATTAATATATCTCGCCGTTTTTGAATTTTTTTCTATATTTAGCTAAATTTTATTTTTCTTAAACAATTGTTTAATTTAATTTATAGAATAGTCAGTGTAGACTTTACACCTGAATGGCCTGAAAAAAGATGTATAGTTGCTGGCAGTGCTGATGGTATAGTGAAACAATGGTCCTTAGGTATGATTGATAATTCAGTCAAAATTAAATTTCATCAAAGTCATGACATACACCATACTGAAAAGGAGGTAGGTAACAATTTATTTATTTCTTACTATTGAAATTCATCACCAATTATTAATCGGAAAATTACATAAATAATTTGAATCCAGAATGATGTGTAATTTTATAATTATTTGAGTATATTGTTTTATATCATTTCATTATTGAGTATGTGTTACTTAGATTTATATGCAAAAAAGAAACGGTGTAAAGCAAATTTATTTTTAGAAAATTGTTGTGGTGTGGTATTAAGTAGGGCTAAGATTTCAAATATTTATCATTATCAATGCTGATTATCTTATTATTATTAATGGTTAATACAAAACCAAACAAATGATTTCAATTTTTTTATATTTAAGTAAAACTAAAAAAAATATTTACAGGAAGTGGTTGGTGTGGGCTATAGCAATGAAATATTTGTTGTGACTGTTGGCAATTTTGGTAATATTGTTAAGTGGGATGTATCTACAAATATTGCTAAGTCTTTCAACACATTCCTTAAAAGTTTCAAGCCAACATGTCTTGCATGTTCACCACACATACTCCTAAATGTTGCAGTAGGAACTAAGCAGGGTGTAGTTTTTGTAATTGATCTAAACGGTGAGTTTTTTTATTTTAATTTTAATCGTTTTAGTAAAGAATTTTGTAATTAAAATTAAACCTTCTCCTAATTTTATAGGTAATGGAAAGGTTTTATACAAAGTCAGAGGGCAAAATGAAGAAATTGTGAATGTATCATGGTGTCCTAAGTATGAAGTTATAGTTAAGAAATCTTTAGAGGAATCTCAGAAAAAATCACATCTATCCGATAGATTAGCGAAAATAAGACTAGAAGGTGAAGTGGCTGAGGGTTTAAATAAATCTGGTGTTACCAAAGATTTGCCTGATGATAGTTTTGATGATTCCATTGTGCAAGAAGACGACATGTTCGATATTTACAAAGATCACGAAGAAGATGAGTTTGGCCACAGAAAATATAAGCCCGAGATGATTGTTGTTAAAACTAAGAAAGAGAAAAACAATGATAGCGATTTTCTAGCTGAATGTATGAAGTTAAAAGAGGATTTGTTGAAAATGAAGAATGCTCCGGAAGATACAATTGAAGATCTTGTAGATGCTATGGATAAGGCACATGTGAGTCAAGAAATTAATGAAAAAGAAATTAATGAAACAGAAATTAATGAAAAAGAAATTATTGAAAAAGATTTACCATGTGAAATTCAAGAGAAACCTGATAGAGTTGAAGTGAGCTGTCATCCACATAAACATCTTTTGGCGTCCATTGGAAAGCAAGGGTAACTAAATAGGAATATATTTTTAGTATTGAACATTATATACATTTTTATTTGATATTAAATTTTAAAAAATTAAGTACCTATACAACTATATTGAACTTAAAACCTAATTTTCTTTCATTTTGCTAAGTCATATTTAATAAAAATATAATTGATATAATATTTCAGTGGTGTTCGGATATGGTCAAAATCTGGCAAGTTGGTATCAAGTTGTGCAGTTGCAAATGCAAGTAAAAACCAGAAACATAAGATTCCAGCATGGGCAACCCTGCTGTGGTATAAACCTGAAACTTTACTTATTGCTGATGGAAAGAGCCAACTGCTTACATGTAATCCACTCAAATTGGATTGGTATGTATTTTCAATTAATATTATGTACATTATTATAGTGTAAAATAATTGTTAAGTTATAAATATAAAAATTTTGTATCTCTTACAAAAATATTAAACCATAAATAATTGCATTATACATATATTTCTTTGATTTTAAAGACTTTATTTCAATGAGCTTTATTCCTAACATTATAAGTAGCATTTTAATGAGTAAAAAAATCTTTAATTTATAAATGTACAAAGACGTTACATGAAAAACTAAAAAACACTAATTTCTTTTTTGTATTTCAGTAAAAATAAAATGAAATGGAAACTGGAACACAGCTTACACAAACGCGGCCTGTTTTGCATTGCGTCTAACGCACCAAAAATACAGTCACCAAACGACAAAACTACTGAACATTCAACAGATCAATCAGACAATGCATCCAGTGAAATAAATAATTATAAAGTAAATGAAGAGGATTGGATAGTCTGGTCTGCGTCACAAGATAGGAACTTAGTGTGTTATTCTGTGGAAAAACATGAAACACTAGCCGTGTATAATTCATGTGGAGGATATGTTTATACAATTGAATCATGTCCATATGATGCCAGACAGTAAGTAATTAATAAAAGTATTGTGGAGCCAATTTAATAGGCAACATTTGACGTCTATCAATTTTATCTTCGAAGAGAGGTAACCTGCTTAAAAACATCGATTAAAGCGAATTAATCGATACGGATTTGAAACATTTGTCAATCGAATTTATTAATTTATGATGATTTTTATTCACAAGTAATCAATGCATTCGATTCTAGATGTCAGATTTAAATTTTTAGAGTAACAACGTCTCTGGTATTTAAAAAGAAAAAAGGTTTATTGACACAAAATTGTAGTGACGTCAGTTCTTCAATTCAGAAATTGTTTATTATGTTTAGAATGGTTTATCAGTAAAATGAAATCTTAAAATTACTTGTATCGGTCATTATTATTATAAATATGTAGTCGTAATTGAAAAAAGTCAAGCAAATGTGCAGTTCTAACAAAACGAAATATCATGTTATTCTATGTCGTCGTTACTAAGCTAGGTTACGTTCTTGAATTTTGTTGAACTGTCAAATGTTGCCTATTAAAATGGCTCTACTATAGTAGTAGTAGTTCCTTTTTTACCTATTAAATTTCTTTACATCTAGCAGGAATTTGAGTTTAAAATATTAACTTTGTATTATAAAGCAATACAAACTACTAAAGAGCTAAGACTATTTAAATTACGAAAGTCATCTTTTTCCATCATCAAGATGAAAAAAAAAAGTTTTTTTTTGGCCTATGATTTTGCCCGGGCGAAACCGCGGCTCAGTTGTATATTCTACATAATATTATATTTGTATTCAGGGTAGCCATAAGCGTAGGCGACGGAGCCGTAAGAATATGGGAAGGAGATATAGATGAGGATGATCCAAAACTATACAGAGGAACGGTACATACATACTGGCAGAATGTTCAAGGAAAAGTTCTTACCGTTACATGGCATCCAACTACTGAAAATCTATTGGCGTTTGGTACTGCTGAGTCTAGGGTATGTTTTGGATTATTAATAAATAGCAGTGTTTTAAAATTATATATAGGATTCAGTTCGTAATTCAAAACTAAAGTTTTTGTGTTTCACAAGTGAAAGATAAATATGTAGGAAGAAAAGAAATAAAGAAAATACATTTATGAATTTAACAAACATAATGAATAATGTTAAGTTTCCTTTTAACAATTAAGTAAAATATGTACTCATAAAAATGGTTTGTAAGATAATTAATTATTATCGTACATTCAATAATTTTCACTGCAAATTTCAATGCAATTCAAAAAAGATATGATACACTTTACAATAAAAATTCTGCCTATTCATTCATTAATTCAATGAAATAATTGTTGTTGAAACATTAAGTTAAAGGTTATTTAATATGTTATCATTAATTTACCCTTTACAGGTAGGTCTAATAGACACGGGCGGTAAAACTGAGAAGCCAGCGCGTACCCTCGTACCAGCGTTGCGTGGAGGCATATATTCTATGTGCTGGGGTCCTAAAGATTGTCTGTATGCGTGTGGTGGGGGTGAACTTGTCATGTATCACACTAAGAACGTTACTGCAGGTAAAGTATTTGTATTTTGTGAAATAAAACTATAAATAATCCAAATATAATGCAGATTTTTTAAAAATAATTATAGGTAGCCATTTATATTAAAACTTATTATTAGCATTCTATAAACTATTCTTTAATGGAAAATATAACTTTTTTTTTCTGTCCAAATATTATTGTTTATTTTGTGCTCATTAGAGCGACGGTGATTTAATTTGATTTTAGTTCTGATTTTAGAGTTTACATTAATTGCAACTCAATCAAACTCGAGAAGGATGTTAAAACCTTTTTAACACCATTGGCCATTGCATTGTCTAAAAAAAAGGATTTAAGACTTTTATATTTATTTCAAAATAAAATGCACTGAAACAGTTCAATTTTATTAATTAAACACAAAAATGATGTATTTACATATTATCCAGATCCAACACCAATAACGGTAGAGATAGATGGCAAGAAGTGGGAGCTGTCAGCGGTGCGGTGGTACGAGCGAGGCATTCTAGTTGGCAGCGGGCACGGGGCGGTCGCTATGTTGCATCATGCACACGAACCGATTACTGCTACTTTTCTCTTCAGGTAAAGATTGAGTGTTATTTGTTATGTATGTACTTATATATAACTTACTGTTGTACTTTGCTATGCAATTAGTGATAACTTTGATCATAATTTTTACCAGAAAGATAATACAACCTACCAGAAAATCGGACAATATCTATTTTTCATACCCCTAAATTATAAGAATAAGGCAGGACACCTTTTGCCGGGACAGCTAGAACTCTCCGAGCTTATACTAAATTGTAATTTTATATTCATAGATTTTTTTTTAAACCAAGCCATCTGCATCTAAGATTTCTATTTATTTTTTATTAAATCCTATTCCCGTGAAAATATATTGAATTGCAGTAAAATGATACATCACATGGACTGGCATCCGCAGCAAACCTCGAGTTCAAACGAAGAATCTCCATATAAGAATCTCATAGCTGTCAGCTCTCTGGACAAACAGAATAGTATTGTTATCCTGGAGTATGACGAGAAAGAAGGTATGATTATATGAAAAACAATAAAATTAATTTATAATTGATACTACTGGTAACTCGGAGCAATTAACAAGCCTGGAGAAGTAACAATTAATTGAACGTTTCTTATATAGTGGCTCTCTTTTATTCAATACCCTAATTAATGCGATAGAAAGAGACAACACACTGTTATCGGCTTGGCATTCAAATCCACGTGTAGCCACTTTTTGTTCTAAAAAGGTAGTGCTTGCCACTTTATCGAATACTAAAATATCGATAAATAAAAAAATTAAGTTATAAAATTGCTTGAAGATAATTTAAGATTCTTTTAATTTTGAATTATGGATAGGTAATTCCAAATTTTAAGATTCGTTTAATTTGGAATTATTCATTTACGATGCGTATTGACTGCCTTGCATTGTATGGTAGTTGTATTTATAAAAAAATATTATTAGGTATTTCGGTTTAGGTTGTTTTTTATGGTTTCGTAAAAAGGTACGTATTTTTTCCTGTTTTCATAGATTCATTCTATTAATATTAATATCTATTCTACTAATATTATACTAGCAAAAATATATAAGAATGGACATTTGATATTCTTTCACGAAAAAACTACTGAATGAGTTTTTATGGAACTTTCCAATTATACATATTATAGATTAAACATCAGAATAACATATAGGCTACAATTTACCGCGGGAAAATAACTCGTTCCCACAGGAAAAAATTGGTAAAAATTTAAAATAAATTGCTTCAAATAAAACAAATAAAATTTAAAATTTTTTTTTGCAACATTTTATTTCGATACTTAATTAACAAATTACAATATTTATTATTTAAAATAGATGCCACCTTAAACTTGTGGCACAGCATCTCTGCAAAGCACTTTACTTTTCTTCCCGTCTGATTCGAAATGATTTGAACAAGGCCGAGAATGTTTTGAAGGCTTCCAATTTTCCCTGTGCTATAGCTTTAACCCAAACATCTTTTAATTTTTCTCAAGCCAGAAACCTGCAAATAACAATAAAATCCATACTTAAATACCTTTTTTTTTCTCCTAACCTAAAGCAGTCATTATCAATGAAGTACTTCGTACCTACTCAAGTATCGATAATTGCACAACACTATGGAAGTTATATTTTGCATTTTTTCTAAAAACTAAGCTGATTATGATTTCATTTCAATGATTACGGTTAGATAAAACATAGATGATTATGAAAATAACGTAAATTAACTTATTTATAATACAATTAACAAAAAAATTGATCAAAACACTAACCTGTGAAAAGACAAATTCCAATCTTCATCCGATTTCCCAGTACTACGGCTTTTACAGCCGTGAACAACACAAGCCATGTAATCTTCAGTAAATTATCTTTTCAGAAAATAACATAAGAAACTAGAAAACACGTTTTTCACTTCAAAAACAATAATTAAAATCACCATGCGTTAGTGACCAGACTGGTCACTAAAACAAATTGTAATGGCTACATGTCATTTCAAACTGTCGAACTGACATATATCTGTCCTCTTTTTTCGCATGACATTTTGCCTAAGCCAAAAAGGCCAAACTAGTGCTTTATTGTTCAATTAATTGTTACTTCTCCAGGCTTGATAATTGCTCCGAGACTGGTAACATTTTAAAATGTGTTGAGTGGGTTTTCTTACACCTAATAAATCTCAATATTTTTGTCTTTAGAAGAATTATGCTTATCACTATAGTCACTTTCTTCACTATAATACTTGCTATTATGTATTGCATTTAGTGATTTCATTTGAAATGTTGTATTAAAATATTCTATATAAGTTGTAATATTGTTGTAGAAGTGCCAAAGTTGCAAGTGTGGAAAACACTAACGGGACACAAAGGTTCTGTGTTGCAAGTAGCATGGAATCCTCACATAGAAGAATTGCTACTGTCCACTTCGCAAGATTGCACCGTGCGTGTAAGTAGATCATTTATTATAACTGTAATTTAGTAAAATAAATGCCAAAATATATGAGTTATGACTATTCACTGTGAATTTCTTCACACATATCATCAGACTATATTGCAAACGCACGTGTTAAAACAAAATCTCGGGGGGTAACCGATAGAGGCCAAAAGCCATTGCAACTACGACTGCGGCACCGGTGGGTCCGTGATGTCATCTAGACTTGTTAGTCACCGGGTCGCACGTTCGGTATCCTGATCAGGATTTATATGTAAGCCGAGAATTCATGTTTCCCAATCTGAATTTATTTATTTAATCTTTATTGTACATTGTGTTATATCTTATTTTATAAATATTTTAATTGGTTTAAATGTACAAATGGCGGTTTTGGCTCTAAGCCATATCGGTGTTTGAATTTCTGATCAAGAAACCGAACGTATTATGCGCACGGGCTAAGTCCAGTAATTTCCTACTACAGGGCGTGCCTGGCACACCTATTGTTTAATTCCATACAATTTTTGATTACAAATATTCCTATCCATATACACATACATATATATTTTCATTCATATATAATATATATGCCCTATCTATCTGAATTATTTAAATATCTATGTAAGTATAATAATATTGTTTATTTTATAATATATATATATTATATGCATATATTATGTACACAATATGTAGACGTATTTATAAATTTTTACCTTTATTGATAGGAACAGTTATAGATGTAATTTTATTATTAGTATTTATATAAATGTAGGACCTCGGAAAATACGCGGGCAGACTGAAAATCAGCGCTGTTCGGGTGTTAGCCTACAGCATGGCTGAGTCTGTTCCGATTGCCTAATACGTGTTTACTTTTTAAGTTAAGATAGTCTAAGTTTTTGTTGGCAATAAAGCTTTTTTGAAGTGAAAACTTCTTTAGCGGCGTTGGGTATAAAATCTTAAACTCGCGTCAGGACACGTGGCCTGATCGAAAAAGCGTAAGACGGGTTTTTTTTTTGTTTTTTTTTTTTTTTTTAGCCCTTATATTCCATGCGTAAGACGGATACCATTCCAAAATATCAAACATGCTGAACGTTAATAATCAAGTTTTCACTTCTGCCGGCACTCCCGGAGTGCAACCCGTCTTTTTTTCTTCTTTCTTTCAATTATTGTTTCACTACTTTTCCACCAGGTGTGGGACATAACATCGGGCACGTGCACGCACACAATGGGCTCGCACGCGCACACGTCGCTGGGCGGCGCGTGGAGCGGGCAGCCGGCGCGCGCGCGCACCGCGCTGTCGGGCGGCGGGGACTGCGCGCTGCGGGCCTGGGACATCGACTGCCACCCGGCTGAGCACTTCCGAGGTATATATACCAGGTGAAAGTTAAGACGTTAGACGAATTTAGACAGGAGGAAAAAAAATTGGACTTTGTATGGAAATCGGTCAGCTGATTAGCGAAGTTTCCTTACAAAGTCCAATTTTTTTTTACGAATTCAGCAAAGTTGTAGAACAAAAGTTGTTCAGTTTCATGAGTATAAGCTCCTGTCAAAATGCGTCTGACGTCTTACCAGTCACCCTGTATAAGGCAATTGTTCCGTAACTATTGCACATATCAAATAAAGACGTGTGGCACTCGGGGACTGCCGCGGTAAAGCTATTGCATGCTATGCCTTCAAGGCACACCTCCGCGCCCGTCGGAGTGGAGAGCGTGAGGATTTTCGTTACACAATTTCTGGATTCGGTCCCCGCGCTGAAGGCCCGCGATAGAAGCTATACAATAGCTTAAAAAGTAAGTACTTTCGATATCGGTTTAAAATTTTTTGATACCTGCAAAAGATACGGAATAATCGCCTGTGCACATTTAACTGACCGGTTGGCTTAGTTGGTAGTGGCCCTGCCTTCCAAGCCAGAGGTTGTGGGTTCGATTCCCACCCGGGGCAAATATTTGTGTGATGAACATAGATGTTTGCTCTGAGTCTGGGTGTTAATTATCTATATAAATATTTATTTAAAATTTATATATGTATGTTTATCAACCATCTGGTTTCCATAACACAAACGAAAGCTTAGTATGGGATCAAATTGTGCCGTGTGTGAAAAAAAAAAAAAAAACGATTACACCCTATGTCACTAGCAGTATATCGCCGACACTTCCGGGGATCGGGACCGATGCCTATACGTGGACACGCATCGCATATACATAATATGCCCCACACTTACACACGTACGGCAGTCGGTTCGTACGCACTGAGTGGGACTATTAGATCTCGTACATCGGTAGCGAGGTATATATGTTAATAATAATATTTATATAATTCACTTGCAGAAGTTCGGCATGAAAACCAGAAAGACAAAAGGAAGAAGAAAGATAAAAAAATTGAAGAAGATCTGACGGCAGCGATAGTTTCGGAAAATATTATAAAACCGCATAAGAAATTCCTCTTACCGACTATGAATAGTCAAATGTATCCTTTGACTGGGTTGAAAATAAGAAAATTGGCGGAAAAATACTTAAATAATCCTGATATTGCAAAAGGTCAACCAGAGTTGGAGACTGGAACGGACTTCTTAAAAATGTTTGGCACCACCAATGATGTTAATGCCATCTTGGATTTGGAAAGTGAGTATTTTTAGTTTTGAATACATTTATTATATAAACATTTTTTTTTTGTAAAAAAGGTAAATAGATTTTTTGCGTGTACTGAAAAAATATTTGCTCTCATTGAATTTTTCTCCGTAAATCTGGTTGTCTGGAAGAAATCGCTACATATAATAAGATCGCCAATTGTTTAAATGTATTCTTAGCTAAGTTTTATCGTAAATTCTAACAATCAATAATATTTTATGTTATTTTCCAGTGAAAAACCATCTAGAAAACGATAGACCTGAGTCGTGGATAATGATGTCGATATTCCGCGGTGAAATGGCCGCCATGATTCAGCACGCGAACCAGTCGGATTTCCTGTGCCCTTTCCTTGTTAGTTTGGCGCCTTGCGTTTCGTTCAAGTAAGAAATAATTATTTATTTATTCTTAATCCATACTATTATATAATTATTGTGAGAGTGTATTTGTTTATTCTTTAACGTCGCAACGGAGCTATTTTTTTGGTGGAATTTTTGGGTCTGAAATGAGTATATTCATTCAGGTTCATGTAATTGTTAATTATATGAATTTTTATTGTTATCTATGTTTGCAAAAAGAAATATTTTAATTAAACACCCTCGCTGCGAATTATACGAATTATAATTATACGTTTATTATTATCCCTCCATAGTTTTGGGAATGACTGTTAAATTAGTAGCTGTTAACGAGATTTGTAACCACCTAAAATCAACATCATGTCGTGTGAAAATGATACAAATATAATTTAAAATCCATTCAGCTGTTATTAAATTTAGTGTAATAAACCGACATATTTTATAGGAATACCCTGCTTCATAATAAAGTTTTAAATAAATGTTTTCATTTTAGATATTGGAAGGACACAATGCAGCTATACTTAGCTCAGATAGACAGGATGATTGCCAAAGGAGAGAGAGAAAAACTGAGACGTATGTACTTTAGTATTAAAGTGAAGTTCCTATTTGTCATCATTATTATTTATATAAAAAAATGTGTGCGTGTACTAGTGTACACACGTAAGAAGTGAATCTTCTTTATACTTAACCTTATTTTTAAAAAAATAATTTACTATATGCAACTTGACAGAAATACGTCGAATCACGCGTGGTAGGGATAAGAACAAGATGGCGCGTAACGGAAAAATGTCACGCGTAACGAAAAAATGTTACACTAAATTTTTTCCAACCCCGATAAAGAAGTTTCACTTCAATAAAAATGAGTCTCCAAATGTTGCTAAGCGGAAAACTCGAGAATTGCTTGACCACTTCGGTTAATTCTTTGTTAAGGCACAAGAAGGTTAATTACAAATCATTTTAAAATTACAGTTAATCACAGAGATTAGCTTTGAAAATTCAATAAAATACGAATGTTTACTATTATTATAATAAAATAACTATTGATTTCAGCTAACAGAGAATATGGCGGAATAATATTGAGGAAAACAGCGTTGTTACTGAGCGTACACGATGTAAAGAAGGCAGTACAAGTGCTCAATGAGGCGAGGCTCTTTAAAGAAGCCTATTTATTATCGAGAACTAGGTGTGTAGTAGAATATTTTATTGATTATTTCAAAGGAGTATTTTAAATCTTACTTTAAAATTTGGTTAAAACATTAATAAGAATTTTCTATAAACTCTCTTAACTGATAATTTTATATTGTAACATCTATTATAACTATTTTAGTATTTTCTTGTGTTTCATTTTCCACGAGTATGTATTATACATTTATGTAAAGTGTGCGAAATGTCGGGTTTATAATAATATAATGAATAAATCGCGTTTAAATTCCGCCTATGTCTTTAATTTCTATAATATGTTTGATTTTTTTTTACAAAAGTAAATACAAGTCTTAACCACATTTTTCGTTGTAGGCACATGGACAGTATAGCGGAAGAGACACTTAAACTGTGGGCTGAGGACAGCATAAAAAATGGAATGTACCCTTTGGCTAGTGTCTGGTAAATATATTTAATTTTGTACGCATGCACTTAATAAAAGAATGAGATTACAATATGGGAAGCTTTAGTATAAATATGTATATTATAAAACATAATTAAACCGTTTACTAAGATCGTTCGTAGGGGAAACGCGGGTTCGAATCTCACATCGTGATCGAATATTTTATATTGTTTAAAAATTTTGAATGCTTTAAAACTAAATATATATCATAAATTAATTAATATTTGTTGTTGTTTGTTTTCAGTTACATAATACTAAATGACCCATACCAAGCTGCAGTCGCGCTGTCGAAAATAAATAGTCAAGAATATTTGAAACTCGCGGCAGATTTTGCAAAAATGGCGGGTCAAATGAAATTCGCAGAACACATAGATGATAAATTACAACAGATAGAAAATACAAATGATGAAGAAGAGACAGAAGACTTAGAACCTTTGCCTTCTAGGGCGGAGTTGTTAACTGAATTAGCCAGTGTTGAAAATGCCAAAAATGTTAATGTTACTGTGTAAATAAACGTTTTTATTTTAATAATATGGCTTTTATTTCCCCAAATCTTGATACGGCATTTAGTTGTTATTTATTGGTGGAACAGTGTCAATTCTCCAAAATCCTTCCTCTTGACCGCATTCAACGTCGAGCAACGTAGGCTTTCCGATAGGCTCGATGTCAGTGCGAAGAGACGTTGCGTCTATTTGTATACTGTACAGAATCTACTAAGGGGAGTGCTCTGAGGAATTGTTCCACCTATTACCAGTCGAACACGAACACACGAACACGAACACACGAACACGAACACGAACACGAACACGAACACACGAACACGAACACGAACACACGAACAGACGAACACGAACACACGAACACGAACACACGAACACGAACACACGAACACGAACACACGAACACGAACAAACACAAACACAAACACAAACACAAACACAAACACAAACACACAAACACAAACACAAACACAAACACAAACACAAAAATTACATTTCCCGCAGCCGGAGGCCCCAAAAAAAAACCAATTTACTTTATAAACTACATTTAATTATAATAATTATTACAATGTGTCCTGCTCGATGCAAGACCTAAAAATTAATGAATATAATACCACAGACTAATAATAATATGATAATACTAATTGAATATAAAATGAAAACTTAAAATTACGTTGCGCCAATGGAATTTGCTACGTTCGTACAATACGTTCCCGTGAGAATCGTTGACTCGGCAATGTCTTAGGGATCCGTTGGCGTAACTCCTCCCCCCGAAGACCAGCAACTATTTGAGCACGGTGTGATAAAATGTTGCTGGAAACTGTGGTCCTGGCGAAGATTCGGTACAATTTTGACTGTCTTGATCTTCCGTCTTTGTATTAGGGTCGTCTTGATTCTTCCAGCACGTAACGTTCTTATAACGGATTACTTTGTAAGTTGCGAAAAGTAGCAAAGTGCCCAAAAGGAATGTATAAATTGGGACAGTGGTATGGTATATCGTCGATGTATCTTTTTCTAGTTCAATCGGTGCTTGCATCAGTACCTTAGTATGAATCTTATGCAGATCTTCCAAATTTATTGAATTCAATTTTACATGATTTTCAGGGCTGAGGTTGTAGTGCATTTCATTTAAGTCGATATTACTTATTTTCAGTGGTTGTTCTCGGATTCTATCTTGAACGTTATTGATCTTAAATTTATCTGATTCCAGGATACAATTTTCAGGAACGGTTATGAGGAAGCTGCCATTAACAGTCATGAAATCGTCCTGTTTGCATTTTAAATGGATTTTCGTCTGGTGTGGCATAGATAGAATGTAGAGTCTATCATCCAGTCCTAGTATCATCTCTTGAGATAGGACTATTTCTGTCATCCTGCATCCTTGACCCAAGACTTGACTTTGAATAAAATCCTGTATGCAGTCTGCTTTCGTCTGAATCTGATTGGTTTTTATCTCACAAAGATACCACAGTATAAAATATGACTAGTATAAAATATGGCTCTTTGTCAGTACGTTAATGCACTTAACTCCATTTCGCAAAAATTGTGGCTTAGCTCCATTGGCCTCCAAGGCGACGATATTACCAAGTTCAAGTGTGGCTTGGTTATGATCAGCTAGACCCTACAGACTGGGGTTGGAAGTTGGTCAACAATATATTAGAGCCAGTTCAAACTTTACTTCCACCTGCGTCGCAAAAACTGCTGAACACTATTTTTTGCAACTGCAAAAAGGGATGCAGTGCTAAATGTGGTTGCAAAAAAGTCGGACTGTCTTGTTCTTTGGCATGCACAAATTGTCAAGGCCGGTCGTGCTCTAATATTGAACAAACAATGGAGGATTCGTTTGACTCCGACGAAGTATCATGCGATACATCGCTATTGACGCAATTTACTTGCATCCAAAATGAAGATGAAAAAGAAGCAGGAGAAGAAGAACAAGAAGAAGAACAAGAAGAAGAACAAGAAGAAGAACAAGAATTTGAAACTTACGAATAAGACGAATAAACTTCAACACTTTTTTTTCATTTACATCGCTTTTATCTTTCCCAATCTTTGAAAATTTCCGTTATTTCACAATAGTTTTACATTAAACAGGATCACAACTGACCCGTGGAGTAGGCCTACTGGGGAAACCACGTTAAAAAACGCGCTAAGTACACTACCTCATAGGTGGCGTGGAAACGTGTGCATATTATGACGATAACAACTTTTATAACTTTTTGAATCGTTATATCTCAGAAACGGTGGCTCGTAAGAAAAAAAGTATTGATACATTTGTTATAGATAATTTTATGATCTACAATCTTTGCCTGAGGTACTTTATGATAAAACTTACCGTTTTGCTGAAAATCGCGAAAAACTCATTTTTTTGACCTTTGACCGTGAATAAAATTTTTAGCTTACATGGGAATGATGGGGAACTTATAGACATTTTTTATAATTATGTTTTCAACAACTTCACAGAAATTCAGCCTGTTGGGACTTTATGTAGCACCGAATGTTTAAATTGACCGGGCTATATAGAGGAGTTAAAAGGAATAGACAGAAATCAAATGATTAAGGCGCTACCCGGCACTTTCGACTATGTTCAACCTCTATAAAGTCTGGTACAACATAAAGCACAATACCGAAAAAAATATATAAAATAGGATGGTCTTTGATCTTTAATTGCTCGCGAGGACTTTTTTCCAAAGTTAATAGATTTCTAGAAAAAAAATGTGCCGTGGTCATCGATTTTTCCGCAAATACTCTATAAACTTCGTAACCTGCTGACTTAGAGCTCTGAAAATTTTATGTTTAATTAATTATCAGTTACACAACAGTCCCTGACGAGGATATTTTGTTTCACTGATTAGTATCTTTTTAAATACAAAATGCGAGGAAAAAAGAAGGTGCAGCGGGAGAGGTTTGAGATCCGTCAAGTATGGTCAAGGTTATTAGCGCATGTAAAAGCCTTAAAATGTGTCCCCAGGTGCTAAAACTCGAAAACTGGTTTGTACTAAAAAATACATCTTAATTAATAAAAATAACAAGTTATTTGGTAATACATACTTAATAATGGATAAAAATTTATAACCGGAGTAAATTAAGCATTAATTCCATTTTATTTGCCATAAATTGTTAGCATTTCTCTTTAAAAAATGTTTTTATTTCTAAAAGCAGAGTAGTTTTGATGCCATAGTTTCAAATTTAATATATTGAGGTATTTTTATTTCTTATTATTTGCTATATATGTATATTAATGTTATACTTTGATACCAATATATTGGTATTAAAATAATTAATATAATGGCCTTGACACAAAAAATATTTTATATTCTAAAATTTATTTTTTCAGTTGCAGAAGCAAAAACAGATATCAGCTAATCGTCTTAAGAAATTGCTTGTTAAATGCTTATAAATATGGAAGAAACAGAAGTTCTCCACAGCATCGAAAACGGAAATAAAGATTTTCTAAAACTCAAGGAAACGATATTCAAGCCAATTACGCAACTTTTCCTTATGTCTAAATTTCATAAGCCCAAAAGCTTACATTTACGTACGAAAAACATTCGACATCGGGCTACGTAGATTTTGTACCTACCTACTTGATTTTTATGTTCCAATATTTGTAATCGGCCCTTAGCACAGAAATTTATACATGTATAAAATAACCTATGATAATAAAACACATTGAAACTGTATCTGAATTTAATATTCCTTTATTTGTGGTCTTCCCTTCTCGAATGTATATTATGTCTATTAAGTGCACATCGTTATCTACAGCTTTTTTGTCAGAACAAAACTTTTAACTCGATGATTTGCAAGGAAAGATAAGAAAGATATACCTAACTTCCTATATACCGGTCTTCTTTCGAACATATAAGTAAAAAAATAAAAGCAGCGGGTTAAAAACACAAACACAAACACAAACACAAACACAAACACAAACACCAAACACCAAACACCAAACTACTTGATTTTTATGTTCCAATATTTGTAATCGGCCCTTAGCACAGAAATTTATACATGTATAAAATAACCTATGATAATAAAACACATTGAAACTGTATCTGAATTTAATATTCCTTTATTTGTGGTCTTCCCTTCTCGAATGTATATTATGTATATTAAGTGCACATCGTTATCTACAGCTTTTTTGTCAGAACAAAACTTTTAACTCGATGATTTGCAAGGAAAGATAAAAAAGATATATGTACCTAACTTCCTATATACCGGTCTTCTTTCGAACATATAAGTAAAAAAATGAAAGCAGCGGGTTAAAAACAAACACAAACACAAACACAAACACAAACACCAAACACCAAACACCAAACACCAAACACCAAACACCAAACACCAAACACACACACAAACACAAACACAAACACAAACACAAACACAAACACTATATGAACTATTTCAAATGGCTTGGTAGCTGGTGGTACAATGTTAAACTGAGGTCTAACGGGATGCCTATCATACTTTGCCTGTCCGCATAGTGTACATTCACTTATAAAAATGTTATGTGTTCCTTCATCTTTGGCCAGTAATACTTCCGGGATAAAGCCAAAAAGGATTCATTTATTCCTCTATGGTTGGTTTTTCCGTCATGATAGTGGCGGATAATTTCCTGTTGACGAAGATAATCCTTAACATTTTCCAATTCCATTTTAACTAACACAAGATTCATGGATGAACTTCTAAATTTATCTTGTAGTATCGGGATAATCGAATACATTCCCAATGGAGGAGTAATTAACAGGGCGGTTTTTACCTTTGGATTAACGTATTCTTTGACGGCGTTGATTACGTCTTCCTCTAAATTAGATTCTGATAATTGAATACTAATGCGCGTGTGAGTATCAAATGGTTTAGTTACCTGAGGCCGCTTTTTAACACCATTCACGATCGTAAAGTGTACTTGTCTATTGAATTTATTGAGTGGTTCGTCTGTGATAGGGATCTCCAAAATTGGATTCTCATTGCTAGTGTGAACAGTCTCAGTAGATGAATTAGCTTGAGCTCATATGGTATCGGATGGATTTCCCATTATTGAATTAAGCTCGTCAATTTCATCTATCAAAGACATTACGTCTTTAGTGTGAATTTCTACACGGGAAAGAGCGTCAGCATTGGTGTTAATTTTACCTTTTTTATAGACTACTGTAAAATCGTACTCACTCAGTTTAAGTCGCCATCTTGTAAGACGTGAATTCGGCTCTTTCAGATTCATCATCCATTGTAGTGGCTTGTGGTCGATTATGATCTTAAACTTTCGACCAAATAGATAGGGTCTAAAGTATTTTGTAGCCCATACTATAGCAAGCAGTTCCTTTTCGATTGTACTGTAGTACATCTCACTTTCGTTTAGGGTTCGCGATGCATAACAAACGGGTTTATCTGACCCAATTGGACCCTGTGATAGGATGGCTCCAATAGCAACATTTGATGCATCCGTTGTTAGTACAAATTCCTTGGTAAAATCAGGATATTGCAGGATGGGGTCGTTAGAAGAGACTTTTGCATTTCTCAAAACGATTTATGTATTCATTGTCGACACTGATTTTTCTTCCTTTCTTCAAACATTGAGTGAGTGGCTTAGTAGTGCGAGCGAAATTCACGTTCACCTCGTTAACCTCGGAGTAATCAGTGTACATACATAAAAAATATATATATATACCGGCCGAATTGATAACCTCCTCCTTTTTTTTGAAGTCGGTTAAAAAGGGATTAAACAAGTAGGTGCCATAACCTCAGCAGAGCGTGGAAAATCAGTAACTGTTGGTGTTACCATTAATGCTCAAGGAAGACACATCATGCCTTTTTCCGTATTGCCACTGAAACGATTTCAGACCTGGGAATGCTAGTAAATGGATGCGGGATGCGGCACGGGACGGGGCACGGCCCGGCCGCGACACGGTATAGCTAACACCGTACGGTGTGGTAAATAATGTTTTATAGCATCGCCCATAACCACGCTTTGACCTTTTTAGCGACGCTACAAACGCGTGTTAGTCGTATAACTCGCATTCACGAAGTTGCGGTGCTGAGGCGCCACTCAGAGGCGGAGATATAATTTTAACAATGAAAAGCAATTGACTAATCAACTTCTGAATTTGAGATCATAGTTTTTACGGTACCATATTCAAAGGTAAAATGGGTCACTAAAACTAAATACTAGCTTACCGCCCGCGGCTTCGCCCGCTTTGTCTAAAACCCAATAAATTATATACTAAAACCTTCCTCTTGAATCACTCTATCTATTAAAAAAAACCGCATCCAAATCCGTTGCGTAGTTTTAAAGATTTAAGCATACAAAGGGACATAGGGACAGAGAAAGCGACTTTGTTACTATGTAGTGATTACTGAAACTTCGCTGTCTGTCTGTCTGTGCGTCTTTCAATAGGCCGTATTGATATATATACGACGACGGGAGCTTATCGACCAATAATAATTCACGAGTTTTAAAGAACCAATAGAATCGTTTCATTTACTTCGGCTCGCTCACCACAGCTCTGGTGGAAACGGCTCAGCGGTTCTAGGTTTGAGGTTGTTAAGAATGTATGCGAGGAATGTGTGTGAGGTATATTTAGGGTGCTTATCCACCAATAATGTGTGAGTAATGTGTTTGTAATTTGTATATAACGAATAGCTTCAAACCTGTGCTTCAAACTAAATTAAGCGATATGATTGGTTCTTTGAGCAATAGACGAAATTTCACAGCTTCGCAAAATCGCACAGCTTTGCTAGACATCATCGCACGAACATTCTCCTCGCAAATTATTTGTGGAAAAGCACCCTAAGCGTAGCGAAAATCAAAATCTTTGGAGCAAGAGTACACTAGCGACCATTTCGAGTACTTACTACAGCATTGTTATAAAAATTTAAAGTTGCCAAGTGAGAGTAGTGTCTTTATGGTTATATTTTATTTTGTTTCATTTCGGATCAATACAAACGGAGCTCGGGCAAGTGGCTAGCCTAAAATAAAGTCCATTATAAGAAAAAAAAGGGGTCCGATGAAAATAAAACAACAACATAAAAAAATTAATTAATTTATTGAAATATTATAATAGGCACCATATCAATTTATTACAACCATTCTATAGATTACAAAATAATTGTCAAACATTAACGATATTTGGTAAATTAGTCATTTGTGCATTTTCTTAAGTGATCATCAACAAGATACGTATTAGGTTGATCAAAAATAAACCTATAGTTATCACATTATTAAGTACAAGCATAATCATAATACTGCTTACTAAAGTTTCATATAAATATATTTCGAAGCCAGGCATACAATCAAATAATTTGTTCTATAAAATGGCACCAATCGTTGTTTCACTCACTATACAATCACAAATGCTTTCGGAATGCTGTGCTGTTTCAGTCTTAATCGGTCACAAAAAAAAAAAAAAAACAAAACGCTGGCCTCAAACAGATAATAAAATATAAATAATTGAATCCGTCACACAAAATTATTCTTCATAAAATAATCATTTAAATTGCACAAAAATTAAAATCTATCCTCAAGTGAAAAAAAAACAAACAAAAGACCAGCTTCTGATTGAAACTAGATAGATAATAAATAATCATCATTATTATTGTTAATAGCAATATTATTTATTAGTTATTATCGTCAGCGGGATCCTCATTTTCCTGGTTAGTGTTACTCGGTTTTCCTTTCTTGCATATTCTCACTAATTTCGCGTTAATCTTCTTCAACTTTTGATTCTCTTTCATCACGTCAGCAAATTGTTGATTCTGAAAAAAATAGAATAAATATTCAGGATTTTCTATAAACAAGTCCATAGTAACATTTTATAGTTTCGCTAAAACCGACAAAATGATCTGGTAATGTTTTTTGGATAATGATGCATATCCTAAAGGACATAAAAAAATCGAGTTGCCTTACTAAAGGATATATCGTATTATTTTGTTGTGGCTACCTTCAATAGATCAAGATTCGTCATCAGCTTTTGGACTTTTGTTTTCGTGAATTTACTTATAAAAAAATACGTGTGGCACTTTAGGATTGCTGCGGTAAAGCTATTGCATAGCATCGCATTGCTGTGCCGATTGGAGTGGGGGGTGTTAGGTTTTTTCGTTACGGAATTTTTACATTCGGTCGCCGCGCTCAAGGCCCGCGATAGAAGCTATGCAATAGCTTAAAAATAATAAATCTATACTAATATTATAAAGCTGAAGAGTTTGTTTGTTTTAAAGCGCTAATCTCAGGAGCGGAGCAATGAGGGTGAAACCGCGGGGCACAGCTAGTATAAAATAATAGCACCTCAATCCTCTTATCAACGTCTGTTTGAGTGATCTCAATTTTCGATCTATTATACATTCTTTAGATAATAACTTATTAATCATGTTTCTAACCTATAAATTTATAAAGAATAGAAAAAATTCGATCACGAGGCGGGACTCGAACCCGTATCCTTTCGCGCCATTCCGGGGCGGATGCCTGACCAACTCAGACACTCGTGACCCGCCAGAGCAATCGAATTTATTCTATTCTTTCAGTTTTATGTGTCTAAGGGACACACCGCGCGCCATCTATTGAGATGATTAACAACCATTTCAACCAATATGAAGCACTTTTCAGTGAATACAATATTGTAACGATGGAACACGACCTTTTTTGTTATAAATTTATATTTATAAAGCATTTGAATGCCATAAAACCAAAAATATAAATTCAATGTTTGTAACCTGCACAATAGCGCTTCCCGTGGCCACATAGAGCGGTGCAGCGGCTGAAGTGACCGCCAACTGTTGCTCCAGCAATGTCTTCTGTTGGGACAGCCTCTCGAGCGCCTGTGAAATCATAACCGTATTAGATTTTTTTAACATCATTTTAATTATGAAGTGTTAAATAATAAATTAGTAGAGAAAAGAAAAACAAGGATATGCTATAAATAAATATTTCGGGACAATTTTCACACACGGCACGATCTGATCCCATACTAAGCTTTCGCTTGTGTTATGGAAACTAGATGGCTGATAAACATACATATATATAATTTTAAATAAATACTTATATAGATAATTAACACCCTACTACTATGTGTCTATTTATTAAAAATAACTTAGATTGGATAACGGAAGAAACTAATGAAATGATTACACTACCAATTCAGGTCAGGTAATTTTACTTATTGAGACATATTGAAGGGATTCCGTTTCGGCACTTGCAAAATGTATTATATATTTATCTATAACAAGTGTGTTTTCATTACTCACAATTCTTAGTCGCTTCAACTCCTCAGCATGTCTCTCGTTCGACTTTTTGGATGTTTCGTCTCTTTCCACTTGATAACTCAGGAAATCTGTTAGTGTAAGTACATTAATTTTAATACAATTGAATCCAATATTACGGAAATAATAGAGACATTTAAAGTGACATAAAAACTAAGTTTGTATGGCTTTCATTAAACGGTGAGAAAAGTAAATAATAAGGCGATACAAAGATCTCTGGGTCATCTACAGAATATCGCAAGGGAACTCGAATCGCTGACTTTAATGCATAACTTTACTTCCTATTAAATTTTTATATACTTTTAATCAGTATAGATTAATTTAGGCCTTCTGCTTACTTATCTGCTGAATTGCTTAATAACAAAAAAAAAGACGTGTGGCACTCGGGGACTGCCGCGGTAAAGCTATTGCATGCTATGCCTTCAAGCCACACCTCCGCGCCCGTCCCCGTGGGGAGCGTGAGGTTTTTTTCGTTACGGAATTTCTGGATTCGGTCCCCGCGCTCAAGGCCCGCGATAGAAGCTATGCAATAGCTTAAAAATAAAATAAACAAACAAACATACCATCACTAGTTTCCGTCGCCACATCGACTCTATCGGCTTCAGGCCGTCGGTTCTGATCGTGCAACGTCTGCCGCCGCTTCTTGCGCACGGACATACACAGACTGCTCTCTTGGTATTCTAGTAGTTTCATCTGTTAAACAAATACAAAAATATACTTCAATAATGTTATTAATAGATGTTTATTGTAACTACGCTCTGGCTTTACTTGGAAACAAAATGCTTTATCGAAGAGAGCGAAAGTCTATTAGATTTAAGGCCACTTCTAAATATGTTCTGTCAAGTTTAATCATCAGATAAAATGGCCAACAGTGTCTAGGTCTATAAAATATAAAAATAACTAATATAAAATAAAAAATTCATGTTCTCAAGTTTTCGAAATCATAAGAGGTTACATTCTTTTGTTTAAAAAGAGTATTGAAAGTCTCGCTTGCGCAGAGTTTTCATTTCATTGGAATAAATGCAAGTTGCTGTTGCAACATTGTCAAAAGAACGTTAAAGTTCGCGAAATATTTTAGAAAGATTATTCCTAGCTCTTTCAATTTTTGTTAATAAAATAACAAAAAAAGTTATAATATGCTTTTCCACCAGCAATGTGGGAGGATGCGTAGCGAGGAATGTGTTTGTAAAGAATCAATCATATCGTTTCATTAAGCGTTAATATAGTTATTCGTTGAGTAATTTTTACTTCGAAAATTCCCACAAACCTCAAGCGAAGTTTTAGCCTCTTTAAGCCTCTGACACTGTTCGTCCCGCTCCTTGAGATACTCCGCGCACGTGTCGCACTCCTCGTCCAGTTCCCGACATCGCTCTCGGACACTCGAAAGCTCCTTGTTGACACGCTCTAGCTCAGATTTTGTCGCTTCTAATTCCCTATAGTTTTATAAATAGCGTTAGATTGTATATCTATACTACTGTTATGCTATATATCATTACGCTAAGACAATAAGAGCAGAGCAATGCGGGTAAATCGGGCGGGCACAGCTAGTAATGTTGATAATTTTAATTCTAAACTAGTTACGGATTGATGAAAATTGAAACTTGTTACTATTCCATTCACATTGTTAAGATTTAACAAGAGTCTAATGTAAAGAGTTGTGATTCCAACTCTTTAGATAGAAATGTTATGTTTTAAATCAATACATATATCTAATCATATTACTTCTACTACATATAAATATATTAGAAATATGCCTTTTATTTATATACTTACTTGACGATGTGCGCATTTTTATCAATAGTCTTCTGCATTTTGTTGATGGTAACTTTCAATTCTTGTTTCTTATGGCGCAGCTCTTCAATGAGTTTCGTTAACTTTTTGTTTTTGTCCACTTCTGCCTTATAAGACAACATTGCAGAATGTAATTTTGCCGAGTCTGAAAGTTTTTAGTGTATAAATTGTTGTCTATTAAAAATTAAAATTAAAACTTATTTAAAATACTGATGGTTAATGTTAAAAAATATATGCTGAAAATATAAGTTTATTTATTTATTCAATTAGACTTCTTCTAGAAGCAGTTATGAATCGTCATAACTAATAATATAATAATGTAGTTATACCTTCATCAGTATTGACTGCTATATCCACTCTGTTGGCCGCCTTAAGGCTGGCATTGTGAACTTTTTGTCTCAACTGTAGGTTTTCATTCTGTAAAAAAATATAATTATTATTAATGTAGCACACTTGGATTCTAGCTAGATATTATAATATGCATAATCCTATAAAAAAAAAGAAAAAGCTTAACACTGTTCTCAAAAATGTTTGTAAAATTCAAGCAGGAAGATTGGACAT
Organism: Colias behrii; assembly: GCA_029959065.1. Taxonomy (NCBI): domain Eukaryota; kingdom Metazoa; phylum Arthropoda; class Insecta; order Lepidoptera; family Pieridae; genus Colias; species Colias behrii. Next base: position 3,677,743 of record JARWMC010000005.1, on the reverse strand, counting down.
TAAACTAAAATAAACCTTATATTCACTAAACGTATACCCGACGCGGCGAATGATGATTCCTATGACACTGACAGTTATTCTCAAGAGATAAACTTGTAATGGCGTCACCATTAAATTAGAAACGTATTGGAGGCGTCTAAAAATGGCATTTATTAATTTTTACGTAGCTTTATGCCATTACAATGATATTCCGTTGGAATTATAATAATTCTTAACATTTACGAGAAATTATATAAATCTGACTTTACGTTTACGTCCTACAAAACATACATCGTTGGCATTTATCGACTAGTGCGGAAAGTATCGATAAACAAATTTCGATAGTGGAAACGAGTTCACATTTTTTCCATGGTTAAGCTTTAGTTCATTCACTATTGAATGGAACAGAAGATCGCAGCATAATTAATTGATTAATTACCGTTCGCACTAATTTACTTACCTATGATAATATAAGTTTTTTAGACAAATTAAATGGGGGCTTCCATTTTTATGATAAAACTAGCGGTCCGCCCCGGCTTCGCCCGTGGTACATGTTTACGTTTTCTCTACATAAGAACCATCCTCGTACTTCAAGGAATATAATAAAAAAAGAATTATCGAAATCGGTTCAGCCGTTCTCGAGTTATGCGCTTACCAACACATTTTGCGATTCATTTTTATATATAAGAAGATAATAATATACACTGTGTTAAACGGGTTAAAATTACGTGAAAATGATAAGGCGCATTAAAAATTTTATTTAAAAATTCATTTTATAATATATTTTGTAAAAACATGTTTACCGACGTGGCTGAATGCAAACCAATAGTAAAGTATCGACACGACCCATCATACGAGCAATCACTAAGACGAACTGTCATAGGAATCATCATTCGCCGCGCCGGGTATAACATACACATACAAATAAATTTCAAACTTATTCAGATAAATTAAAGTCGTTTTTACAAACAAAACATAACAAGTTAAATTACTAATTATTATAATATTCTATTATGTAAAACTACATAATATTTATATGTAAGGTTCTTGTTTAGAACTATTTGAAGTTCAGTAATGGACAAAAACCTACCTCCAGTACAGATTTAGCCTCTTTAAGCCTCTGACACTGTTCGTCCCGCTCCTTGAGATACTCCGCGCACGTGTCGCACTCCTCGTCCAGTTCCCGACATCGCTCTCGGACACGAGACAACTCTGAGTTTACGTGCTCTAGCTCAGATTTTAACGCTTCTATCTCTCTAATAATAATAATAATAAACACTTTATTGCACACACAAACAAAACAAAATCAAACAAAAAATACAAACAAAGTAATATAGAGCGGTACAAAATAGGCGGCCTTATCGCTAATAAGCGATATACTGTAAGAGGTTAATAAATAAAAATGTTACAAATAATGCATCACTACATAGTATAAAACAAAGTTGCTTTCTCTGTCCCTATGTACGCTTAAATCTTTAAAACTACGCAACGGATTTTGATGCGGTTTTTTTTAATAGATAGTGATTGAGAGGAAGGTTATAGTATATAATTAATTAGGTTTTAGACAAAGCGGGCAAAGCCGCGGGCGGAGAGCTAGTTTATTATAAAACCTATTTGGACAAAAATCCAAACATACAATCTTCAAAATTTATTTTCATAATTTTAAACACAAAAAATTCGATCATGAGGCTGAATTCGAACCCGCGTCTTTCACCTTTTCCTTTCGGCCAATCGTGATCCCACCAGAGCAATCGATTTTTTTCCCTATTCGACGCGGGTTTGAATCCCGCCTCGTGATTGCATTTTTTCATTTTTTTTTAATTATGGGGCGATTTTTCAATGTTTGGATAAAACTTATCCGTCCAATAAAGTATTACACGATAATATTAAAATGTCACGTAAACTGTCAAATACGGGCAATTAGAATACGTTTTTAAAATGGTAGTTTTATACATTATTCGACGAATAAGTTTTATCCAAGCATTGAAAAATCGGCACTAAAATTATAAACATACTTATGCGAGTGTTTGTCCATGGCCTTTTGCATCTTGCTCATAGTGTTCTTCATCTCTTGTTTCTTGTATCGCAGCTCCTCTATGCATTTAGTTAACTTCTTGTTTTTCTCAACTTCCGCGTCGTAAGACATTCTGTCCACTACCACAGAGTGTAGATTCGCCCAATCTAAAAAAAAAAAGACGGGTTGCACTCCGGGAGTGCCGGCAGAAGTGAAAACTTGATTATTAACGTTGAGCATGTTTGATATTTTGGAATGGTATCCGTCTTACGCTTTTTCGATCAGGTCACGTGTCCTGACGCGAGTTTAAGATTTTATACCCATTACAGAAAAAGTGCTCAACGCCGCTAAAGAAGTTTTCACTTCAACAAGTTTGATTTAGATTTAGTAAATGCTACTTCTATTCCATATAAGGCATTAGAGGTGCATGCGCACGGTGCATATGTCGCCGTCATCTGGTTGAATCTGCTATTTCATTGAATGACTCCATTCAATTGAATGACTAGGCCGAACGTTGTTGTAACAAACGCCACTCAACGTCGAACTAGTCAGCAGATTGTAACATAGCCCTTTAAACACAGCGGATATAACGCTCGGCAATCGGCATATAGTTGTATGACTAGCGCGTTCATTGAATGACGGCCAAATGTTACATTCATCAATCTTACGAGTTTTTCTTTAGTCATTCAATGAAATAGCAATTAAACATGATGACTGCGACACATTCGTGCGAATAACGAATACGCGAATGTACACTCTCTTTTCCCCATGAGATTCGCGTGTTCATGTTAAGAGCAGTTTTTCGTATGTAAAGAGAAGACGAATGTGTGAATAGTGGTTCGCGAAGTCAATCGTATACGAATGGTAAGTGTTAATAATGAAAATTATCAAACCTTCATCCGTATTGACCGCCGCATCGACAGAACCATTCTTGAGGACGGCATTTGGATTGCTTTTTTGTATTTGTTGTTTTAACTCCAGAATCGCGCTCTGTAACAAATACAATTAAATGTTAATATGAAAAAAATCGCTTAAATTCATGTTCTTCTAGTATTGATAGAAAATATTACTGAAAACAGATAAAACATAGATCGATTAACAGATATCTCGAATAAAAGCAAATTATCTATTGGTAAATTATTAAAAAAATACAGCAGAGTGGGAACCTTATCATATTGACTAGTGTGAACAACAATACAACATAAAACATTTTGAATCAATTAATACATTTGAAATGGTCAAACCACGAAAACCAATAGACATTTTGCAAATGTGCCGTGGCACCTCTAAATCATATTTTTTTAATTTCCAAATATTTATCAGCACATTCACCTACAAAACTAAACATTAAAATTCCCCCTTTTCACTACCCACAACTTTTTTCACTATACACATACCTCCATCTCCCGTTTCTCCCTAATAAGCCGCCTGCACTCATCATCCCTCTCCCTCAAGTACTCCGCGCACGTTTCGCACTCTTGGTCCAGATCGTTGTACTTATCGCGCAGATCCTCGAGTTCCTCTTGACATGCCGCTAGTTGTTTACGCAGTTTCGTTATTTCACTGAAAGAAATAATAGTAATATATCGTCACAGAATACATAATAGTAGCTAAACGCTACCAGAACGGACACTCTCCGCCTCCCGCCAAAATTAAACACTTACCTCACCCCGCACGATCAGTCTATTGGATGGGCCGCATTTTTTACGCAACGAAGATTGACAACAGTAATCAAATTGACTTAAAGTAATTTTATTATTTTGGATTTGTGAATATCGTTTTTCGTAGAAAATGGTTAGATATTGTGCTGTTTACGGATGTATTTCATCAGAAAAACGCGAATTTCTTTATGCTAGTCACAATTAATGTGCGAACCCTAAAGCGTTAACACACACATTTGCACTCTCTACAGTGTGACTGTTAAAACGATAATTTTGTATGGAGTGTCCGGGGTGTGATATCGTGGCGTGGCGTTACTTATTGATGTAAACTATGAAACTGTAAATTCGATTGCGATAGAGCGGTTTCAGACTAGCGTTTTATACGCGCGTTTTAGTTTGTTTTTGGAAGCGCATGTTGGAGCGCTTTTGGCACTCACGAAAGTCGTACAAGCGATTATGCGCACGTATGGAATATCTCTCTCAGTCGATGGCGAATAAGTAAAGCAAATAGCAATGATTTTTTCCTTAGAATCCAAGTTACGAATCACGAATCTACAAACGAACACGCCTTAATACGCCCGTTTATGCAACTACGCTTTATTGAAACGCGTAATGTAATCGAAACGCTCAAACGACACAGAAAAATACGCTAATCTGAAACCGGCCTTAATATGTTTTTTGTGCAACAAATAAAAATAACAATACGCATGCGCGAATTTTTCATAAAATTAAAAGATGTAACCCTGTAAACAATCTTAACATAATTATTACGTACCTGTTAGCATCACTGCCAGATGAATCGTTGTTACGATCAACACTGAGTCGACGGGATGTTTCTGAAAGGATTAATAAGAAAATTAATTTTAAACAGTAAACTAGGTTGTTGGCTATCCTTTTAGTAAACGTTCATACTTCATATGTTGTTAAGATATATTTTGGAATGAAGCAGCAAATAGCAACGTTGTCGGGAAAGAACACGATGGTGCGAATACAACATCTGTACTCTAATACATATCTGAAAGGTCCTTACAACATTTGAATCGGATTATAAAAATGGAAAGTCCCTTTTTAAACTCTACTTCACATTTATTGAAACATGATTACTAAATAATCTATACTAATATTATAAAGAGGAAAGGTTTGTAATTTTGTAAGTATGTATGTATGTATGGTTTCACGCTTATGCGTGAAACCATACATACATAGTAGTTTATACTACTGGACCGATTTCAAAAATTCTTTCACCATTAGAAAGCTGCATCTTCACTGAGCAACATAGGCTATATTGCATTTTCAAAAAAATTAGAGATCCTTACCAAAAATGCAATAATGTAACCCAAGGTGTAAAAAATTCCTTAATAAAAATTCTGTCATCGCGTGCGCTGCGGAATCTATTGAAGATAGAACAAAAAAATGTTCTACGGTATTATAGAATGGATCAATATCTAAAAGAAAGTCCGCGATACCATATGTACATCTTCAGTAGTTATGTTACTACAACAACTTTTTTACGTTTTCAAAGTAAATAGAAGTGCCGACAGTAATCAAACCATGTTATCCATACACATAATATATTAATCCTTATCCCATTAAATGATGTTTTATTATAGATTGTTTCAATACCAGCAAAATACTTTTTAAATTAAAAAAATTGGATTTTCCATTCAAAAGATATAACGAATTTTTAAAAGTGTCAATCTACAGAAAATAGTAGGTATACTGTTTAATACAATGAGCAGACGTAGTGCGGGACGGAGTGAAGGTGATTTTCATGTGATTAAAAATTAAACCTATAGTCCGACCTATAGTAAACTTTTCACTGTCACGATATCGTTATCTATGCAGGTGAAACCGCAGGGCATTGCTAGTTAGGATAATATAATAAATAAAAGATATAAACTTACCAAGCGCACTAACACTCCTGTGTGCGTCGTGAATGCTCTGCCGACGACGCCGAGAAGCTTGCACACTGCTGGCCCGAGATCCTTCTTCTTCGCTCTAAATGAAAAAAATATTTAATAATTATAACATTATTTGTACTAATATTATTGAATACAAGCTGCTTTCCCTGGCTTCAATTCGCAATAAAAAAATGTGGTGGCTAAGAATTTTCATAATCGGATCTGTGATTCCAAAAACTACCTCCCTATGTACATGTAAAGTTTTAAATTACATATATCTCTTTAATATTACAACTCCAGATTTAATTTAACATACCTGTTCGTGTCGCGACGCTAAGCTCTCGCGCCTAAAAACAGAAATATACAAACATTAATTTTATGCAATAAAATATTACAATTTAGTGTCTGTATTATAAATATACAAAAATATACTTTGAACACTGGAATATATTATGTAATATACAAAATATTTTAAGTACAATAACATTACACTGTTCAGTTTATTACGATAAATAAAACAATATATTTTAATACATTACAAATACTTAAAAAAATCTTCAAAGATCATCTAAATTCCTTTTTAAGCTACAATATCTATAAGTAATTAATAATTATACAAGCTCACCCTTTACTCAATCGTACGGGTGTGCTTCTACTGGAACTATCGTCCACGTCCATAAACAACTCATCGCATTTGACTCGAGATTTGAATACAGCTTCTATTTTCCTTTGATCTGAAATTCAAAATGTGATAGTTTATTTATTTATTTAATTTTTTATTGCACACACCAAAGAAATAGAGATACATAAAGAACAGATAAGAGGAAAATAATATAGTTAATGTTTTTGGCAAAATAAAGATTTTTTATTATTAAAAAAAAAATGTACAAACTGTGGTCTTTTCGCTAGGTTAGTTGTAATATATGTTAAAACAATATACTGTATTTACGAATACATATTATTATGCATTTAATTGGAAACATAACACATATTTTTTTTTGTAATTATTTTAATTATAACCGATAATATTAATACACATAGATTTATGAAAAATAACATTTTTTTACCTTCACTATTATCAGAGAACATCCGCATTGAATCGTACAAGCTTTGTCGCCGGCTCCTAGAAGATTCTCCCGCCTCTGTGGACGATCTGGCCTTCTGTATTTCCACCTCTAATTCCGAAACACGCTCCTACAAAAAAAAATTAAAGGTATTCATAAAATGATCTACGCGTACTGCAAATTATGTAAAAAAAGATTAAGATTTCAGGTCTTTTTTAATCAATCGCGTCAAAAATTTACAAAATTTCATAATAATAGCTAAACTGAATGAAGTAGTCCTACATGTAAATAATTTTTTTTTCATCTTGCACAAATATTCTGATAAAATATTACTATTATAAGAATATTTTTCAGAGTGTTTAAATTCATTTACCTCAAGACTTTGTTTAATGTTTTTCAGAGATTCAATTTCTTCAACATATGCCTTATTCTGGTCCATATCATGTTGAATTTCGTTTAACTTCCGTGATAACTCCTCTAATTGTTTCTTATGTTCACAGTTTTCTGTTTCCACTTCCGCCTTTTCTTTCTGTAGCCTGTGGATAAAATATAAATTTAATGTCTAAGTTTTCTAAATAGAACAAAAAAGCGATCACTTCTGTTACATAAAGTTATGAAATCCATACCTGATAATCATTTTGCTTTGAATTTCTGCTGTTTTTTGGTGCGTCTTAATATTCATTTCGAGACGTGAACATTCTTTCGTCTTGTCTTGGATTTGTTCCTTTAGTGATCCATTTTGCTGAAGCAATGTTTTAGACTCCAGCCTTAAATTCTCCAAAACATTCGAATTTTGATCAACGGATTCTTTCAAAACCAACACATCAGACATCATTTTCTCCATTTCTAGTTTGTTCTGTTTTATTATACTGTTAGCTTTCTGTAACTCGTTAGATGATGTTTCTTTTTCTTGCAGTAGAATTTGATTAGCAGATTTCAAAATTTCCAATTCCTCAGTATATTTTTGTACTTTTTCAGTCATTTCTAATAATGTGCTATCATTATGCGAATTTTTCAATTCTTTATCAGTTTGTAATTGTGTCTCTAATACCCGAATAGCGCTCTCCTTCCTTTCAATATTTTCTTTAAGTATTTTAACTTCATCTGTAAGTTTGCTAATTATTACTATATTCGCCTCATTTTCTTCAAGTTTCTTTTCATATATGTCTTTAAGAGATTCATGTATTGATCCTAGTTGTTTAATTTGATCTTCTTTTCCAAGTAATGACTTGTTTGTTTCATTGTGTATTTCCTTAAGTTTTTCATGTTCTTCTTTGAAGGAAAGTAACTGTTTGTTCTTTTCCTCGAGTAATGATTTCAATTCATTTATTTCAACCATAAGATTATCCCTTTGCTCATTATTTGTGGTGTTAATATCTTTTTGTAATATAAAATCGAATAAAATAGGTAATATTTCGGATGTAGGTAGATTCATATCAATTACTTCCGCGTGAATAACTTTTTTGTCTAATAGTTTCTGATAAATATTTCTAACCAATGTTCGAAGCTCATCCTCTTTTTTTACTATATTCAATGTAACAGCATTACTTATTTCGAACATTTTTTCTTTCTGTTTTGTAAGAAGATCGTAATCATTTTCTTTTTCTGCTAATTGATTCTGTAGAAGACTAAACTGAGAGCTAACTTGTTTAAACTCTTCAGATATCTTATTAGCTTGATTTTTTAACGATTTATTCTCGTCTAATAATTTTGTAGAATCTAAATTATATTTTTCTTTGATTAGTTTTAAAACAGTTTCGAATACTTCTAGACTAGCCAAACCAAACTCTTTATCAATAACAGTGAAAAAATTGTCTTTAAAATAATCAATTGTTTCCAGTATATCTGAGTCCTTAGTTGTATTATTGATAAAAGAAAGATTGTTCTTAATTTGAGAAACGATTTTAGCCATTGTTTGGAGATACATATCTTTCTCTTCTAAATCTTTGTTTAATTTTATTTGACTAGCTGTAACATTACTTAATTTTGTTTCTAACGAATTCTTTGATTCTTCAAAGTCTCTAAGTTTATTAACTAAGTTTTCGATCTCATTACAATGCTTAGTGATAAGTTTATCATAAAGCATTCTCATCATTTCAATAATTTTCGTATCGCAATTGAAGTTTTCTCTATCGGCACCAATTTTTTCAACGCAATAATTAACACAATCGATTTTATCTAAAGAATATAAATCTGACGGACGCTCTTCGGGTATATCTGGCATATTAGACTTATCGAATAGACTATCATCATTACATTCTTTATTACAAATGAATGATTGGGAATCACCTATACTTTCATCTAAATCCATAGCTTGGTCAATAGATCTATTGCTCCTTTCTAAATGATTTTTAATATTGCTAACTTCATTCTTCAATTCATTACAATCCTGTCTTCCTGCATGCAGCTCATTTTGAAGTGTACAAATTTTATTATAGCGAGATGAACTATCTGAATCACTATAACTTCTACTTAAACGTTTGTGAGGTTCAGCAACCAGTTTACTTTGTAATGAACTGATGGTTTCATCTTTTAGGATACAATCTGGGCATATCTCTTTTTGTTTTTCACGTTCTGATTGCAGGTTTTCCAATTCTGTGATTTTATTGGTCAATTCCGTGTTATTATGCTTCAAACAATCAATTTCTTTTCTTAAATTATCACCTTCATCTATATTTTCCATTACTTGATTAGACAAGGAATCATTTTCATCTTGTAAATTTTTTATGTTTTCATTTTTCTTACTTAGAGCTATTTTAAGTTTATCAATTTCAACAGTTTTTAAACTATGATCTTTTTCTAAATTTTTCAATTTAACTACTAATGCATCAGTAGCAGGAATTTCTAGTTTCAAATTATTGTATTTTGCTTCTAATTCATCTTTTTGTTCTGTTAATTTAGTCAATTTTCGTTCAAGCAGGTCTTTTTCATTTAAAGTTTCGATTTGAGCTTTTAGTTTTTCTTCATACTCCATACATTTCTCACATGAAAGGTTACTATATACTTTGTTTGGACTATTAAAAGGACTGTTTTGTGAGTCGACAAGATTAAGTTTGTTCTGTTGGTAGTCATCTACCATAGTTCGTAACTTATCATTTTCAACTTTCAAAGACTCCAGACTTTCTATTATACTTTGCTTTGCATTGAGGTCCATGTATGGAACCTGTAAATCATTACCATTGTTTGTTTGACAAGCTACTTCATTACAGCCTTGTGTTACATCGAAACGTGTTTGATCATGTCCTGTCAATGTATTATCACATGTAGTTAGAGTTATGTTGGTATCTAACATGAGGAGATCACCATCTAAAAGCGATTCATATTTTAATGATGTTTGAATCATACTGTTCTCTAATGCGTTTGGCAATGAAAATCTTCTTAAACTATCATTCGGACGTGGCGAATGATCCGATTTCAATAGTATCATAAGGTCCTGCAATTGTCTCTTAAACTCTGGAATGTCTTTTTGGCACGCTTTATAAAAGACACTGTGATAATATTGAAGAAATTTAAGCTGTGAGCTGAGTGACTTATTTTCCGCATATGTGGTTGCTGTTAAAGTAGACAGGTTGGTTCTATGACTTGTTACTTTTTTTTGCAATTCACATGCGGATTCCAAAAGCAAACGTATTTCATTGCGAGCCTCTTCCTGCTCTTCTATTAAATGCTTATTAAAATTTTCAAGATTTTCAATTTTCTGTTTTAGTTTAGTGTTTTCACAGTGTAGCATTTCAATATCAGATTGTAACTGACTATATTTATAATCACTTTGAAAATCTGAATTGTACATTTGCGAACTGGTAGCACTAGTGCATTCTTCATTTTCATATGGCTGAATTGCTTCCACTATTCTATTACAGCAAATTGTAAGGAGACTAGGAGGGGAAATTAATTCAATTTCATTTTCCGACTTTTCTTTATTACTTCCGTTAAGATAAGAGTTATTTAAATACGGTTTACTTGATTTTCTATCCAATTCTTCTCTTAGATTTTCATTTTCAAATTCTAGCTCACTTACTTGACGTTTCATTAAAGCATCAACATTTAAGTATTGTTCCTTCCAATCTTTTGCTCTATTTTCAATGATTTCTATTTCACTTACTTTTGTTTGAAGCTCTTCTCTAAGCTCATTTAATAATGTATCACTACGATTTAAATCATTCACTAATCTTTGTTTAACATCCTGAATTGTTTCAATTTCTTTTGTTAAAGCATTCTTTTCAAATTCTACTTGTGATATATCATTGCTTAATTTAAGATTTTGGTCAGTAAGTTCAGATATATCTTTTTTAGCTTGAGCCAAAATAATATCAACGTTGTCTATTTTTTCATTGTTTTCTAAAACCATGGTTCTTATATAATTTGATATCTTATCAATCATGAAATTAATTATTTCAGATTTATAGGAATCGCTGTTAATCTCACAAGGGACTATACTGAATTCAGATATTATATTATGGAGTTGAGTACAAATAGTATTTAATAAGTTTTCCCGTTCATCTATTATTTGCGCCATTTCCTTAGATACAGAAGATAGTTCAGTAGATTTAGAATGTAATTCTAATTCTTTGTTATTAAGATCGGAGGTTATTTTACTTATTTCTGCATTTTTCTCATCTAGGTTCTGCATTAGATTACATTGCATGTCTTTCATTGTGTTGATATAACTTTTAATTTTGCTCTGTAGATCATAAGTAGGATATTCACTTGTGTCTGGGACCATAAAGCCTTTGAAATCACTTGTTACTTGATCTAGACTTTCAATAGCATCATTTAATGTTTGTTTAAGTTTTGATATTTGACCTTCGTAGTCTTCTATTAAAACGTGATATTTTTTCCTTTCTTCTAAACTTTCTTTAACTATTGTTTCTAATAAGAATAATTTTTCACTCATTATTTTAAACACTCCAACAAAGTTATCAATAATATCTGGAACTTCTTGTATATTTCCTGTTAACATTATTATTATTTCCTGTACTTTGTTTAAAGATTGTCTTGCAGCATATAAATTCTCTTGCGATTTATTATCTTCAGCGTTAAGCGAAGTAATAAGTTGATCCTTACTTTTAATGTCATTCTCAAGTGAGCTTATTCTTTGCGACATGGTTTCGATTTCGACATTTAGTTCTTTTTCACGTATTTGGAATTTTTCCTTTGCAGCCAATCCCTCAGAAGACAGTTGATTATAAAGGCTTTGCAATTCCATTTCACTTTCCAAATTAAGTTTTTGTAAATTATCTTGATAATTTTTAACTTCCGCTAGTTTGTCTAAAAGTTCTTGTTCTGTAGAAGCCAATTTAGTTTTTTCATTACAGAGGTCTTCAATAACTTTCTCATTATCATCAAGTTTACTTTTGAGCCTGTCAATTTCTTCTTGGAGCATACTCAATTCAATTTTAGAGTTTTCGATGTCAGAGGAATTATGTTTAGAATTTTCTAATTTCAGTTTCTTTAGTTCTTCAGACTTCAAATCCAATGCAGATTTCAATGTTTGAATTAAGTTTTTCATATTTTCGTTGCTAGCAATAAACATTTCTTCATTTGTAATCATTGTTTCGATATCACTATCTTCCACAATCTTTTTCTTTGTAAAAACATTATCAGCTAATTTGATTTGTAATTCTTGAATTACACTATTATAGGAATCTACATCAGCAGAAGCAGATTTAATTTCTGCCTTTTGAGTTTCAATAATGGACGATAGGTCTTTAACTTTGGATGCAAAAATAGCGTTCTCATTTTCTAATATTAAAACATTTTGTCTATAATTTGTGAGCATTTCATTGAGTTCCTTGTTAACGTTTTCGATAGTATCAACTTTGTCCTTTTGTGCTGTTAAAGCAGCCTGTAATTCTAATATTGTTTGTTCTTTGAAAGTGAGTTGTGTCTGTAATTCGCTAATTGTATCACTCAAAGTTTTCACCATTAAATCATTCTCAGAATTTTCATTATTTTTTTGTATTCTTTCCTCATTTACCTTTATAATTTTATCGTTATGTTGGGAACCCATTGTACCTGAAAAATAGAGGTAAATACGTTATATAAGTAAGTACATGAAAATATGGGTCAATCTATCTCAACATGCAAAATTGCATGAAAATCTTGGTAAACGGCATGCCAGCATGAAAATAGTTACATATAAAACCTTTTGCTGACATATGATATACTTGTTTATTATTTTATAACTTGCAATTACTAAATTAACAAACCATTTGTATTAGAACTTTGCCTAGAATTCTGTTCTTCCAGAAGTGACAGGAGTTCCTTTTCTCTTGTTTTATATTTTTTCAATAAAGTTTCGTAACTGACCTCCAAGTCCGTCAATTTGCTTTGATACTCCTTACAGCGAGCTGTTAAATCGCCCTAAAAAATATATTATTAGGTATTAAAATATGAACTTTAGTTTATCTTCTCTGTTGTTTTAGGAAAATGAGAATTAGATTATACTTATTTTATTCAACATTAATTAAATGAAGCACACCCGCTTCTAGATTAGTTTTTTATACCTTACCTTATCAGTACTAATACTTTGTATTTCAACTTCTGCTAAACTGATTTTATTTTTTAAATTTTCTATCTCACTATCTTTTTCTCTACATAATGCATTTAATGCAACTATATTGTCATCTAGTTTAGTTAATGCTAATGATTTCTCTTCAAGTTTTTCCAATAATTCAACCTAAAATATAGTTAATGAATGTGAATGATAGAAGACAATGGAAATGAGATAAATTTAAATATCTACATTAGACATGTTTATTAAAATTATACACAATAAATAAGCATTTAAATAATAAGAAGTCAAAAACAATTGTCACACTATGTAATATATTATTAATTACTATTTTCTTGTCGTAGATTTTACTACAACGATTTATTCATTATTATTATTTTCCCGACGTTTCACACACTTTATCTTACTGCATAAAATCCTTAATTTTTTAATTATTAATAATTATTTGTGTAACATGTTATAAATCTTTTAATACAAACCAATCATAATTAAACACTAAGGGTGGCCGTACATGGACCGCTTCAAGCAGTTGAGACCGACGGCTTGAAGCCGCCACCGCGCGGTGAACTATAGACATTATTTCACTGCCGTACACGGACTGCTCGAGCAGTCGCGACTGCTTCAAGCCGTCAACTGCGCAGTTTGTAGCGACAGCTCGAGCAGACCGTGTCCGTGTACGGCCGCTCTTAATAATAGTTTATCTAATGTGACAATTGTAAAGCTACAGACAGGTATAGCATGATCGTGATGATGGATATAAGTAACACTATATTAAGGCCAAGACCAAAGCACTATGATTGCATAATTAATATTGCGTTTACCGTGTTGTATGAATTAATTCTATAAGCAAAGAATATAATGCTGAGAATACTAATAATATAAATCAATAATAAGTCAGTGGTATAAGATACAAAAAAGTAAAAAACTCTAAAAGTTATAAGTGTTAACAACCCATTACACTTTCGTTATTTATTTAATAATCATACCACCAATTAAGAAGAATACATACCACACTAGGAGAATACTGCTTCTCTCTTTCAGTCAATTCAACAATTTCTTTTAGATTCTTCTCGGCTTGTTTAGCGTGCTTTCGTAATACGCACGGTGGAGTTTTAGATGATTCTGTTTTAATTAATTGAATGTTTAAGTCCACAATAAAGCACGCAAAAACTACTGAACCGATTACAATGAAATTTAGCACACATATAGAGGGTAACTTGGATTAACACATAGCATAGGTTTTATCCCGGAAATCCTACGGGAACGGGAACTATTCGGGTTTTTCTTTGACAAAAATATAAATAACACCGTAAACTATGAAACAAAATTTAGGTTATTTTCTAATAAGTTTCGTACCATGATTAACTTTTGCTTCAAGTTATTTATTTGGCCAAGTCTATTTTTTACATGTAAAAAACCATTATTAGGTAACAAATACATACCGTAACATTTATGATATGGCGAACAAGGTACGTCTGGAGTATTCTCGTCGTCACTATCTGAAAATAAAATTTATTATTAATAATACATTATATGTTATTACTTATTAATAATAATTATTAATAAATTTAATTATATGTTAAATTAAATGTCTAAACATGAAATTTATTTTCAAGATAATTGTCCAAGAAATAAGCATGATTTGTATAAGCTTAAAATAAAAAGCAATAATCATTATAACTAATATATCAAGTATTTGATAATTAATCAATGAAATTAAAAACTACTTAATGAATTTTGAAACTTCTACCTAGTATAGGCAACATTCGAACTTATAAATTTATAAAGAATAGAAAAAATTCTATCACGAGGCGGGACTCGAACCCGCATCCTTTCACGCCAATCCGGGGCGGTTGCCTGACCAACTCGGCCACCCGCCAGAGCAATCGAATTTATTCTATTCTTTCAGTTTTATTGTGTCTAAGGGACACACCGCGCGCCATCTATTGAGATGATTAACAACCATCTCAACCAATACGAAACACTTTTCAGTGAATACAATATTGTAACGATGGAACACGACCTTATTTGTTGAATTTGATATTTTTGGTTTTATGGCATTCAAATGCTTTATAAATATAAATTTATTCAACATTCAAACTCATTTACGACTCAATCTTGAAATTTCTACCTAGTATAGGCAACAATCCAATGACGAACTTATTTACGACTATTAAAAATATTTTTATCTGAACAAGAGCATTATTTATACACCATTCTTACCTAAATTTATAATTTCTTCGGTAAAATTAACTTTTCTTTCCGTGAGAGGCTGTGTCACTAGTCTTGGAGTTTCCTCTTGAAGGCTAGACAGAGATGCTGTTCCACTTATGGGTGTAAAATCGGAACTGCTTGGTATGTGTAATGGACTAAAAATAAAGAAAATATTCTTTACATAACAATTTAGAAAAATAAAGAGTTTATTACTATATTATATTATAAAGAACAACTATAACATTTTTAATGTGAAATTTATTATTATAATTCAAACAAAGAGCTATTTGAGAATGATACCTATAATAATAATTTCGTCCTTTCAATCGGAGGCGCGTAAAAAATGATACAATCATTTTTAATTATCATCATCATTATTATATTACAAATGAAAATGAGGTTGAAACTATTACAAATAAAAATATTGCATTGTTTAAAAATAAATAAAAATTAAAACTACAATTGAATATCTATTTTGACATTGACATCCCAATTATTTTTAAAACATCATAAACAATCTTATTAGATAGAATGCAAATTCCAAAAATCAAAAGGCGAGTACATTACGGATTAGACAAATCTATGCTAATATTATAATCGCTAATCTCAGGAACTACTGGTCCGATTTGAAAAATTCTTTCGGTGTTAGATAGCCCATTTATATAGGAAGGCTAGAGGCTATATATCATTACGCTACGATCAACAGGAGCGGAGCCACGTGGGTGAAACCGCGAAGCGCAGCTAGTATTCTATGAATATATTATTTAAAAAAAATTATGAAGAATTCACTTTTTGTTATCATTATAACACACATTTATTTTTATTAATTGATATTTCTTTATGATACACTAGCTTACCGCCCGCGGCTTCGCCCGCTTTGTCTAAAACCTAATAAATTATATACTAAAACCTTCCTCTTGAATCACTCTATCCATTAAAAAAAACCGCATCAAAATCCGCTGCGTAGTTTTAAAGATTTAAGCATACAAAGGGACATAGGGAAATAGGGACAGAGAAAGCGACTTTGTTTTATACTATGTAGTGATGATACAACACTATATGTACTTTGTTATGAGATACATTAAAGTGGTCATTCAGTATGATGCTGAACCATTATTTTTCAATTTAAAAATTGTTTAGCTTAGCCAAATTAAATCTTTCCACCCATGAATTTTCGGATTCATAATATTCATACAATAAACAATGAATTAAAAGCATTTTATAAGAATTATGAAACTCACTTGTACTTTAAACTCGGCGTACAGAATTTAGGAATGTTACTAGGTACAGTGTCTTCTTGTATGGGATGCAATGTTGATATTGTTATTCGTCTTGGCTGGTGCAGCTTCCTCCGAGCTCCCGTTATTAAATCCGTACTACTTCTTTGGTGGAAACCGTTTATAATTAGCTTCTGTAGGTTCGCTATTTGCTTTTGGAGGTTGCAGTTATCTTGCTGTAATTGGAAGTATATGTTGATTAACTATTAATTCTAATTTTTCATTATATTACTAAATATAAAAATTTATGCGCATAAGTTCTGAAAACCTCCACCAAATACAATTACTTTTATTTACACAGATTCTTTTTTCGTTTCGTGGTCAAATATTGCTACATATTTGGAAAAAATATTAGTCACAGCTATAATCATTACCTCTACATTCTTCTTATTTTCCAGTGCAGTCTTTAACATGCATAACTGTTTCGTTAAGTTTTGTATCATACTTGTGTTGGTTGCAACTGCATTCACAGCAGGTGTGTTTTTAATTGCTTTAGCTCTATTTGCAAATCTGAAATTGGACAATATTATAAAGGAAATGCCAGAATTGTAACAGAAATCTTTCGTCTAGCAAATTCATGATATTGAAAATTAAGATAATACGGCTGTAAATATTGAACACAAATTTAATATGTAGTTTTGATTCCACAAGGTCCACAGGCAGATTTTCTTTTGTTAAAAATCATATTTTAATCTACTATATAAAATTGAGTCGGGTTTTCTTTCCTGACGCTATAACTCCAGAGCGCACGAACCGATTTCCACGGTTTTGCATTCGTTAGAAAGGTCTCGGGCTCCGTGAGGTTTATAGCAAAGAAAATTCGGGAAAAATTTCAACAGAAAAGCGGGAAAAAATGAAATGTTACATAAAACGAAGGCATCTGGTGGCGAAACGAAGTTCGCCTTTGCATTCGTTGGAAAGGGCTCCGTGAGGTAATAAACCTCGGGCAAAGAAAATTCGAGAAAAATTTCAACAGAAAAGCGGAAAGAAATGAAATGTTACATAAAACGAAGGCATCTGGTGGCGAAACGAAGTTCGCCGGGTTTGCTAGTTATAATATAAAGATGTTAACATAACAGTCATAACACCTTGACATATCTATACTAATATTATAAAGCTGAAGAGTTTGTTTGTTTGAACGCGCTAATCTCAGGGACTACTGGTCCGGTTTGAAAAATTCTTTCGGTGTTAGATAGCTCATTTATCGAGGAAGGCTATAGGCTATATAACATCACGCTAATACCAACAGCAGTGGAGCCACGCGGGTGAAACCGCGCGGCGCCGCTAGTTTTCTATATAGATTGATGTAACTTACTGTAAAGTGGATATAGTTTCTTCTACACTTGCGGGTGTCACAGCACAAATTATACTAGTTTTGGCATTGCCACCAAGTGAGTTTTGCAAGATCCGCGTCAATTTACTATCGCGGTAATTCACGTGTCTGAAAATATGAATTTATATAAATATACTTTACTACAAAGTGGTAAGTAAGTAAACTAAGTTAAGAAGTTAGTTTTTTATCAACTTTGCATTTAAATATGTTTTAGAATCTAAACATGTTGTATAACACATTAATATTGTGTATGATGTAGAAATCAATTTAAATGTACCTTTGATAAGATAGATAGGCTTATCTAATAAGAACAGAATGAACTACATATTCAAATTTCTTTATATCAAAAATTGATAAGTTACATTGATTAGTAAATCATTTGATACATATAAGAAATTAAAGAATTTTTAACGGATTTTAAACGCGATTTGAAAAATAATTATTTTAAGTTATTTAAATAATTTTTTTTGTAAGAATATTATCTCGTTATTTAAGTATTTATTTAAAGAGTTCATATAAGGCTTTTTACTTATGTATGATTCATTGTCATGAATGTTTTAATTTGACCTAATTGTTATTCAATTGATCTGTTAAAAGAAATATAATCACTTTAAACTTCTTTAAGATTTAAAAAATTAATGGACTAGATTGACTAATGTTAACACCAAAAATAAAAAGATAATAGTAAATGAGGTTCTACTTAAAATTGTATACATACTTGTTCTGGTCCTCCGACAGTTGTTTTATAACTAGAGCCAGAGCCGACAGGGACTTATTGATATGAGTGCCCTCTTTAAACCGCAGTCCTGTTGCACCTGTCTGTCCCGCGCGCTCCGAACCAGCTAAATCTACGAGATTCAGTTGGGACACATGTACAGAACCCACTTCTTCCTCACCCTCTATGTGTTCACGAGATTCTATTGTCTATGGAGATAAAAATACAGTCTTAAATTTATTATAGTTCAGAAAAGAAGATGCAATGAATTTTATCAATACAAAAATGTACTTCTTTTTTAAAACAATGGGATCAAACCAGAAGTACATCTATGACCATTTTTAATTAAAACCTGAACAAAATTATACAAATTAAAGATTTCTAAATAATGTTTTAAAAAATGAAGAAACATCATTCAAATTGAATGCCTCCCTTTTTTGTAATTTTACCTACATCTAAAAAGAATAAAGTCAAATAAGTTTATTTCATGAAGTTATTTTTTTTTAACTGTGCAAGTCTGATTCACACTTGCCCTTTTTTTGCAGTTGTTAATGATTATGCACTTCTGTATTTAAAAAATTATAGAATACTGATTCAATACAAATGCCTATAAAACACTTTCACACATCACACATCACGTCACACACAACTATGAGGTATATGCAACAACAAGCAACAAGTCATTTTTGTTTATCTTGTAAGAAATCTCCGAGTAAATAAACTTTGTCCATGACATCTTTTTTTTGTTTATTATATTTTTAGCACATGTTGGCAACATTTATCATGCATTAGTTACATAAGTGTTGATACAACTTCTACTTACAATTTGGAATATTGAATGAGATCTACTACTTTCATCATTCATATTTGTTGATGCTGTTTGTCTGTTTGCTTTGCCCTGAAAATTTGTAAAAAGTTCTTTAACAAAAATTCTTCCTTCAGATGCAATGAAGGAATCAAATAACATTTAAAAAATTGAATGTTTTCATAATATCAAAATTTTTAATTAAATTAATACTACCTGTCCCGGCAAACATTGTTCTGCCTTACTCTTATCATTTAGGGGTAAGAACCCAATATTCACAAATTTTATGAGAATTAGTCCAGCCTCTTCAGAGGAATTCAACTTTAAACACAGCAACATGAGAATCTTAATATATATAAATCTCGTGTCACAATGTTTGTCCTCAATGGACTCCTAAGCCACTTAACCGATTATAATAAAATTCGCACACCATGTGCAGTTCGATCCAACTTGAGAGATAGGATAGTTTAAATATGTAGGTACCACGGGCGAAGCCGGGGCGGACCACTAGTTTTATATATAAGATTATTTATGTACTTTTATATTATAATCAAATGTTATTTCACCTGCATCATGATCTCAAGCACCTCATCAGGAGAAGTTGTTAGTTTTTCTGTTGCATCAACTTTTATACCTTGTATTGTTTCCTGTATCTTAACAACTTTTTTGTCAGCGCTAAGCAAGTCTGTTAATGTTTCATTATATATTTCTACAAATGAGACTCTGCAAATAGTTGTTTAATAAATGTGTTAAGAAATTTTAGTCATTACATTATGTCTCAAAGTAAAATAACTTTTGCAAGTTAAAATTGTGTAGCAATGATTAATATTTTTTAAGCTTGTACAATAAAAACAGAAAAAAAAATTATACCTTATAAGAAAATCTCTGTCAGGAATATTTTTAATAATATCAAATAAATTTAATACAGCTAGCGGGATAATCCCTGGAGATTCTTCAGTGCCTGTCATGGTATAAGTTTTGCCAGAAGATGTCTGTCCATATGCAAATATAGTACCATTGAAGCCAGCAGTTGCTGCCTCCACAATGGGTTTGGCAATATCATTATAAACATCATTCGTTTTCGTGTCCTTATCATAAACTTTGTCTAAAAAAATACACAACATGCATCATTACATGCGGCCTTCACAGCGCCTTGAATGTACATATTTGAATTCGAAGCAAACTTGAATAACAATAAGCGACCCACTCATACCTACTTCAAACTTTTTTATTAACCTTCAAGATATAATAACTTACCAAATGTAAACGATGGACCGCAATCCCTACCGCTTTGGTCGATTTGGTAAAGTGTATTGTTTTGTACGCGCCATTGGTAGTTTAGTTTGTCTTCTATTTCTCGAGAAATAAGAGGCCGAACTTTGACAACTACCTTTATATTATCACTCATTTTGCTTATTTTAATAACTTAGAAATATTGGAATCCATAGAAAAACATATAGCTTTGATAATTTTATTTTTACCATAACGTGTTTATGTCTTTTGTTATTCTGGGTTATTTTTTTAAACCCGCAACGAAACTCCGTGATCGACACAAAAATAACCGACAGAAAATTTAAACTATAGACAATCAAAACTGACAGCAGCAAAATTAGGCCGCCTGTCCATCTGCAAGAAAACTTCCGCAAGAAATGTCCGACAGTCTGTCTGTCAGTAGCTTGCAAGTCTAATTCCGCGTTTCCACCTCACCACCTGCAAGTAGAATTGCAAGCTGCTGTCAGACAGACAGTCGGACATTTATTGCGCAAGTTTACTTGCAGATGGAAAGACGGCTTTATACAAAAAAAAAAAAAAATACACCCGAGGACCTCGGGTCGATTTCTACTTTCTTGGTAGATTTGAGACAAGGAGAACGATGATTTAGTAGTCTGATAATTTAGTAGTATTTTCAGTAGAAATTCAGTATTGTTTAGTAGATTTCAGTATAAAATCAGTATTTTAGAACATTCTGAAAAATCACAGAACAGTAAAAACATATAGAAGTGCGATAATGTCATAATTAGTATGAAAACCAGTGTCGCCAAACCCACACATTTAAACCGATAGTTATACAGTACACTACAAGTAAACTATGCCTTTGATTGGACAGCTTAATTTGAGTAAAAACTGACTTAGGTTATAAATTCAGCATTTCAATATGTACCCTAACGCACCATGTTACGGTTTATTTTAGTATAACATCCCTAGGTATATTAGCTGTTTTGTTTCTCATTGCACAGAAATTCCAAATTCGAAAACATTCAGCTACTCCACAACAGAGGGCGTTAGTTTTCGATAAATATAACTTTGAACCTCAACACATAGAGATAAGGTTGAAATTTGTGTCACTCAACATTAATGACATTAACTTGATATTTATCTGATGCTATGCCCTGAGGGATGTCAGCCTTGTTATCGATAATTCACAAATAAATATTTTTTGTGTATTTTTTTTTTCTTTCTATTATATGAGTATAGTATAATTTGTCACATTTTGGAATATGTTTATTACTACTAAGTACGTCTTTTTATATTATTATTATTAAATGAAAAACGGAATAGAATAGTATTAATCTATATTTACAAAATACAAACAGAAAATATGCATTATTTTAAATCTTGGAACTGTCGTAGGTTTGCTGTATCGGTGGCCTTTGTTAGACCGCTTAGTGCTGTTCGGCATCCAGTTAACTCGTCACGTTGCATTTATCCATTTCTCTTTTAAATTAGCCTCTTTGGGAAATCTATAAATAAATTGGACAAATGAAAGCTAAGGAAAAATAAAATAAAATTTAATATTTATAATGTTTGTCTTTTCTAAAGTATCGATACTGTCGATATGCGCCACAAGCATCACTAAAGCGACATTCGTTTGTTTATTGCAATAATATTCCAGAAAGTCTTGTTTGCTGTTCAATCTATAATAGTACTAATTTCTTACGGATTAAGGTTCATTTTGACTAGATATTTGTATACAATTTTGACAAATTACGACAAGCGAAGTTATAACATAAAATATAATTAAAATAAATAAAAATAAGACTTACCGATGGTATGAAATGCCTCCATTGCTGATATTATTTCGTCTGCTATCATTTTTGCACTCTAATACCGAACAACACGTCTTAATTAATGAATAAATATGGAAAAAAGGTTTGACAGCTGACAACCGACTCGAATATTTTTCTGCGCACAACTGAGAGCAAGTTAGGTGATCTTACCTTACCAGTGACACGTGGGCCACGCCCACATCACACTTCTATCTACTTTACTGTTCTGTGTGAAAAATGGTAATCCAAAATGCAAGTAACCAGGCCAAAAAAAGAAAATAGCAACTCTAATGATCTATGAAGTCTTGCGTCGGGGATTTCCCGTAACTTATTATTGAATACAGTGCTAGCTATCTCTGTCATTCCGTTAGTGGAGTTTATTTGTTTCGAATTGGTTTGTTTTGTTTTTGTTTGCGGACTTGTGGAATTAAAATTTTCAAAACAAAAGTGAAGTTAAAGTTATGAAAAGAAAGTACGAGCAGCACTATCGTGCTGAATGGGACGGCGAGGTCGTGCGAGGTTGTGTGCGAGCTTAGGCTGTTTTCCAATTACAGAGCATAATGCGACTCAGTGGCGCACAATGCCGAATTATGCTGATGCTTAATTGGAACGTGAATTAGTTTTCAAATGCACCAAGTATATAATAAAATGCAAGTATATTCCTGTAAACAAATTTGTTTGTAGATTCGAATTCTAAAATGAAATTGTATTCACATTTTAAATGTGAAATATAAAAAAAAGTCAATGTTTGTACCTTCATCCATACTTATATTTATTTTTTTAACACAATTTGAATTAACTTTGATTATTTTGAAAAAACTACAATGAAACGAAAGCTTTAAAATTTTTTCCAACAATTAATAATATTACTAACGATAATATATAAACAAAACATTTCGATCAATGGCATCGATTGCACGCATCAATTCACGCGCATTACTTTTATGAGTGCTCGATTGTGCGAAGCGTTGCTGTAGTTGGAACATTCAACGTTAAGCATTATGCCGCATAATGCGCTCTAGTGCTGTAATTGGAAAACGGGGTTAGTGTGCGAGGAACTGCGGCGATATCCAAAAATTAAGAAGTTCTTGGAAATTTTTACTAAACATTACGAAAACGGTTTATATAATTTATAATTAACAATAATAATAACAATCCAAATTATATACTGAGCTGATGACTATTCATTTTCATAAAGTTTAGCATTATTATTTTTATAACATAAAATATAATTTATATAGTGTACACTGTACCTAGTCCTAAATTTAATAATTATATTCTCCCACGTGCAATTTTTCATATGGATAAAAGTAACTATGTACGTTAAAAACAACCGACTTCAAAAACGGAAAAGTAAAAAATAAAAAAGATTGCATATTACTTGTTAGATTTCAATAAAGTCATCGAAATTGATGAACATACAAAGAAAAAAAAATTACCGGCCGAATTGATAACCTCCTCTTTTTTTTAAGTCGGTTAAAAAGTGGACATGATGAACGTAGAGGGAGAATGAACTAATTCTCGCTCTACGATAATGAACGATTGATGAACGATCTAAATTATTAATTATAATACGTTCCTCTGTTATTTATGAACACACTATGGATTATATTTCATCTGTAGTTCTTGTACGCATATACTCTGTGGTCTAACTATTGGTGTTGACCAAGAAGCTTACAATCTATAGCTATAGCTATATATTATAGCTATATCTATAGCTTGTATATCTAATACACTGGAGATTGCACTATGACCATTAACTTGTAACAAGAAAATATGACCTTGAATGACGTCAGTGTTGTTTTTTGTCTCTTTCTGTGGAGTGACCACGCTGGTTTGTATATTCAGGATTTTTCGAAATAGAAAAAACTAAAAATCATGGTCTATAAATAATAACGACATATATTTTTAACAGTACTTATTTATATTATAATATTACTGGTCATACTTTATAGGTACATACAATTTTAATTGGTATAGAATGATAGTTTTAAATAACTTTTGGCTACAAAGCTTGGATATGAAACAATATACAGGGTGTCCCACTATTGGTATACTAAGCGCGAAGCGACTTGTAGTTTTGCATACACTGATCACGTAAAAAATACTTAAACAACAAAATTACATCAAAAAATTTTTGCTAAATTTTTCCTGAAAATCCATGTTTTCATCTCTAGCTTCGCGCAGCCGGCATATACCGCTTCGCTAATGTGAGCATTTTGTCTATGAAAACATAATCTTAAACGATAGTTCACGTGCTGGTAGCAAAGTTGGGCCGAGTGCTTGTAATATGGGTGTACATAGAGTTTTAAGAATTCATCTATTTGAAAAAAAATTGCGTCTGGAATTTTATAAGTATTTTTTACGTACTCAGCGTATGCAAAACTATAACCTCCTTTGAGCTTAGTATACCAACAGTGGGACACCCTGTATATAGCATTAACATCCTTTGTAAATAGAGGAAAGTTGAGTTTTGCATCAGATGCTGTTTACCAAATTGTAAGCTACTCAGATCTTCTTTTTAAACGTGTTGCTTCGACGGGTCAATTTCAAGCCAAAATCATCAAAGAAAAACTGCTTATAGCAGCCTTGCACAAATTTCAGCTAACTTTACAAAGATTTTTCAAAAGGTATTTTTTTCTGGGTCGTTATCCTCAGTAATTTTACCCTTGATGGGCACATATATTTCTTTTTATTTTACATTTTGGAAAGCTGAAATACGTAAAACAAAAAAATATGAGGTAAGTTAGAAAAGTATAAATTTCAATGTAAAAACGAACAATCTTATAACTACATGTGAGTGCAATACCGATGTCGTGTGTTGTTTCATTACTAGTAACAATCTTGAAAATGGTGTTCTAAATGTTCATCATAATATTGTTATTACAATAATATATTCTCTTCGCTATCCATAAAAACTCGTCATCATGGTTACCTTACTTGTTAAATTAATTGTTTATTGAAAACTTGTTGAAAAATGATAAAGTATTAGGAAAATAACAAATTTAACATGACTGCTTACTAAAATGATTCAAAATTTTACAATTTTTGCCATTGTAATGATTCTAAACAGGTAAATGCATGGTAAATGCAGGAGTATTGAGGAATATTGTAAATAACGTAAATAAACACTTGCCTGTGAAATTCTATGCCAGAATTTGGTGTCCAAACACTTCTGCAATTTTGCACAATACAATGCATTCTTTATATTCGGAAAAAAAATGGTTGCCTGTAAAGTCGGTTTTACGGGCGAAGATTTTACGTGACAACGTCTTTTTCTCGGTAGAATATTTATGTGCTGCGCGCGCGGCAGACCGCGGGCCTCTCTCTCGTTCGGTGACTCATCGTAACGTTACCGAGCGTTACACTTTTTCATAAGTGACTCCCAGCCGCAACCTAATTTAAGACGTTGTCACGTCAATATTTATTAAATAAGTAACAATATTAACTTAAATATTCGAAGCGACGCAATTTTTTTGACACACATGCCATATTGACAAAGTGAGAGTTGCTACAATTTTATTATGGTGACTACCCATAATCAGGGAGTATCGCTTTTTAATAATTGGTTCAGATACTTATTTTATTTAGCATAAATAATAATTGTCTCATCCAACAATGCTTCTGAATGACGTTGTTGGCAATTTATCAACAAACTCATGTACAAAAACTAACCTTTTGCACAGAATATTACAGCATACATAGTAGCCTTGGGAAAACTTCGTATTAACAGTGGCAATACCAAGTTAGGTGTGAAAGGGATAAAAAACAACAACTGGGCAATATTTTCTTGTTACACGTTAATGTTCATACCGAAATCTCCAGTGTATTAGATTAAAGGCGGAAACATACTTACGTGTCGTGGCGTGTCGTGGCGCGCCAGGAGCATATCGGTTTCATACATTTAATATGGTTAGGGACATATTTGCGTGTCGTGTCGTGACGCAACGCGTTCTGTCGTGGCGCGGACTGCTCGCCACCGATTGCGCCAGAGCGGTGGTGGGGGTTATGGCGCGACACGGCACAACAGACAAAAATGTGTTTCTATACTGGCGCGTGGCTCGTGGCGCAAACATCTAGCGGGAATTAAATTTTACATGAATTTTCGCAAACTTTACATGTCTCCTTCAATCAGCGAATGGACTTCCTCATATTGTGCTTTGTTCATAAAGTACCTACTGATGAAATTTCTCATCGTCACTCTCCAGTTCTTTAACAAGACGATGAAATTCACCTTTGTCTTGTCTCCCTCTGTTTATAGGGTGAACCCAGTATCTTCTTTTCTTTTTTTGCTCTTAAGAAGTTTCATTGCTAAGAGAAATTGAAGGTCTTCATCAAAATCACTATCCGAATCAGAAGAAAACATTATTTATGTTTGAACGCTGCAAAGGTTCGTCAAGTACTGTTCAGAAATAACGCCAGAGTACGCCACGACACGACATTTTAGTGTGCACACCCACCGTCACGACAGTAAGCGTCACGACACGCCACGACACGTAATGCTAGGCGTCCATTAGAGGCGGATCGGGCCGGGCCGCATCGCAACGGGCCGTCTCTAATGGACGCACTGTTTGCTCCTGCGTCCACCTGTACGGGGCGCGGCGGACCGCCTAGGCGGATTTTATCTAACAGACGCTCGCCGCTCACATCCGCCTGCCTGCGTCCACTAGACGGGTCGGGGCGGGCCGGGCCGCAGCGCACCGCCGGCAGAAATCCACCTGCGAAGCGATATCCGCCAATGCGTTGCGGCCCGCCCCGGCCCGATCCGTCGCTAATGGACGATGTTTCATACAAAACATAGGCCGGCGTATTTTTGCGTTGCGATGCGGCCCGGCCCGATCCGCCTAGTGGACGCCAGCCATAAGTATGTTTCCGCCTTAAGCTTCTTGGTGTTGACTGTTGACTGCGAAATTGGAAATTGTCAAAAATGTCATTCGGTCAAGTCGGAAACATTTAACCACGTGAATATATTTATTAAAACTTGTAATTTACAATAATAAGTATACAAAAAATGCAGCACGACGATGTAAGAATATAAAATAATAATTTTATAAATAATCGTTATGTTTGTTGTGCTTAAAATTCTAATGAATCTTCATATTATTTTAGGTTGTGTGGGCTATTATCAACAAAACTCATTGTTCGCATAAAGTAACGTAAGTATATTGTAATAAATGCTTAAATAAAAATAGGTTTTAGAGAAATGCATCATCTACGAGTATTTCTTCTTTTTTAGTACGAAGACGCAACATTTTTGCCGAAATGAATATAACCTAACGGGTTTATGTAGTCGCTCATCGTGTCCTTTAGCCAACAGTAAATATGCAACTATCAGAGAAGAGAATGGAATTATATACTTGTATATGAGAACAGCAGAAAGGTAATTAATTTACTTTATAATGTAAATTATTTATTGAACATAAATTTGAGTTAATAATGATTGTGAATTTTCAGGCTCATGTTTCCAGCAAAACAATGGGAAAAAGTGAAATTATCCAGGAATTTCGAAAAGGCCATACATCAAATTAATGAAAATTTACTTTATTGGCCATCCTTTATAAAATCTAAATGTAAACAAAGATTTTTAAAAATAACACAATACCTCATACGCATGAGGAAGCTCAAACTTAGGAGAGTGTAAGTATAGTATTGTTCTTTTTAATTGATTTGGGTAAAATGGTTGACATGTGAGTATAAAATCAACAGGTTTTTGTTTTGCTAAGGACTAATAAAAAAGTTGTAGTTTGATAGGACACAGAATTTATTTTTTTATTTTTTTTTCATAACTTTTTTACATACAAGGGTTGTAATATATATTGATTGTGTGTTCATTAATTTCAACATTTACTATAAAATTTCTAGAATAAAAGATGTAAATAAAAATACTATATTACTGAATATAATGTTTGTTACAGGAAAGAATTAGTTCCAATACAAAGGAAGATAGAGAGGCGTGAAAGGAGGCGCGAGGAGAAGGCATTAGTTGCAGCGAGGATAGACAATGCAATTGAGAAACAATTGCTTGACAGACTGAAGAAGGGAACTGTAAGTTTATATTGGAGTATTGATATTGTTTTTGTGATTTATTTATTTATTTATTTCATAATAACATGTAATTAACAGGTTTTACCCCAAAGAATTGTTTAGTTTAAAATAAAATATTAAAAATAGAATACAATTATTGTCTTGATAATTTAAAAACATTCGATTTATACATATTTAAGGACATATTAAATAAATCTGTCTCGGGTAACATAGCGAGCAAGTTGCTTACCAATTTTACCGAGCGCACCAAGGGGGCGTTACGGCCAGACACAGTTCTTACGCCTTGATGCACAGCAAGGAAATCACTATGATATGAAACTAGCTATGCGTCCAGGCTTTGGCCTTTATGACTGGGATATCCAAATAATCTGTATGACTTATGAATCTATACCCACTCATAAAGCCATTAATAAGGAAAGTTTTTTTTTTTTTTTTTTTTTTTTTCTATACTGCAACTTAGCCATCTGTTTATGTAAACAATAATCTAATATGGTCTCTGATTTTCATCTGTAAATATGTTTATACACTGAGATTTGCATCCAGTGACGCAAAGCTCATCATTTGTCTGCGAATCTTATCGCAAGATCGGGTATGCTATTTCTCTTCAGGCGAGAAAATCTCACAGTGCCCCCTCCCTTCAGTTCAGCAGCTAATTAATAAGGAAAGTAAGGGCTATATTTTCTCAAGTTTGCTGACAAATTGGGAATATGTCATTCTTCAGTATTTTCAACAAAAACAACTAGACTCACAATTATCTATTAAAGGTTTATCAAAACTGTTTAGGCAGTGTTGCATAAAACATTCATTATTTTTTTTAATAACATAATTGACTGTTTAGAGTTTACACCTTATTTTGAGGCAGTAATGTTCTAATTTTAAAGTACAGCTCATTCGAACACTGCCTAATGCATGCATAGGTAGACTTTTAAGTGGACAATTTTTGATTTTAAGTCTAGTGCTCTTTTTCTTCAATGATACTTTTTCATTATCATTTACTGACCGGTTGGCTTGGTTGGTAGTGGCCCTGCCTTCCAAGCCAGTGGTTGTGGGTTTGTTTCCCACCCAGGGCAAATATTTGTGTGATGAACATAGATGTTTGCTGTGTCTGGGTGTTAATTATCTATATAATATGTATTTATTTAAAATTATATATATGTATGTTTATCAGCCATCTGGTTTTCATAACACAAGTGAAAGCTTAGTATGGGATTAGATCGTGCCGTGTGTGAAAATTGTCCTGAAATATTTATTTATTTGATTATGTTAAAGATGATCTTGTTATAACTTTGATGTTATTTTTCAGTACAATGACATTTATAACTTCCCGCAAATGGCGTTTGACGCTGCGTTGAAAGCAGAAGAGATCTCCGGCGAGAGTGAGAGTGAGAAGTCGGACGAAGAAGAGGAAGAGAAGGAAATGGAGCCAGAGCTGGAACAAGAGCTGCGGAGGACAGACGTGGACGAATTTGTTGAAGCCGACAGTGATATGGAAAGCGATGGGGTAAGTTTGTTTGTTGAGGTGATTGTTTTGGACCAAACTTTCCCAACCTTATCATGATCCGCGGACCCCCAAAAAAATTATTCCCATAAGCCAATCTATATTATTTTAAAAATTGATTGATTTTTTGCATTGTTTTTGTATAACATAGCTTTACCACCCATCCCTTGACAGATTATTCTATCTTAAAACTGAAAAATAGAGGCTTTCGTTATTTTTTTATTTGTCTGCGAACCTGTCTGGACTATTGAATGAAATATATAATGGACAATATTCAAGTTATAGCAATTGAAGTTATTTCAAGTTATAGCTATTGTAAAGTTACAAGTTGTATAATATGTTGTAATTTATTTTGCACTTTAGGAAAGTGAATCCGGCAAAAAGGAAGATGCTGATGTTGGAAGTGATTTCGAGTCTGAAACTTCAGATATCGAGGTAATTATATTTTGATGTGTAGAAAAAGTCAATCATTTGTATTTTTTTGTCTATATCAACGACATTAATAACAAAAACGAAGTTAAAGTTTTCTTGGTGAAAAAGTTAAGCTTTATTTTTCTTAATTATTTGGTGTATATGTTGGGATGGTGTAAAAAAAAACCCCAGATTTAAATTTAAATTTAGTTATATTATCCCTTTACTTAGGTAAAGGGATAATAATTATCCCTTTACCGGTGACAAAATACAATTTTCCATTTCTTATGACATAAAACAAAAAGTAATCTACCATAGATTCATAGACAATATATTCATAGATTCTTAATAGAAAATACAGACTAAGTATAAACTATGAAATATTTCTTATTCTCAATTTAGATAATTAATCCTATTCCCACCAATATTAATTAAAAATTATTATATTTATTTACAGGATATATCAGAGAAATTGGTGAGCAGAAAGCCGCGCGTCGAAATAGAGTACGAAACAGAACCCTCAGTCAGTATATCGAAGAGGAAAATAAAGCATTGATTTTTATATGTCGTTTTTTGTTTTATTTACGCATTGTAAAATAAAGGTTGTTGTTTGAGTTAATGTCCAAGTAATATACTTAGCCTTAAGTAAAAAGCAATGACTACGTTATTAAGTAAAATAAAAGAAACTGTGAAACTAGATACCAGATAACTTTTATAGATTTTTGAGAAATTAATAATTAACATTCCGTCCGACACGGCTTCGCCCGTGGTGCATACTGCATATGTACCTATATAGCCAATAGAACTCCAGTAGTTCCTGAGATTAGCGCGTTGAAACAAATAAACTCTAGTATTTTATTAGTACCGAAGTAGAGACTAGATACGAGACAACAAAACATTTCTCACAAGTCACAATACGCAGCAAATACCGCGCTTTACATTCAAGAAAAAACTCGTAAAATACTTAGTCTATAACATTTTACAATCACCAAAAGAAACATACTCAAAGATAAAATTCGTTAGATTTAATTAATTCAGTTCTTTCAGTCCAGTGTTATCTTAGGTATTGAATACGAAATGACTTTCAGTTGAATAGAGCGCCCCGCCCCGTAATCTTTGAGTCGGCGCGACACTGTTCCCAACTTAATTACACTCATCCGTTAATTAAGAAAGTTGTTCTTTACAATCTCAGCTATTCTACACTTCGACACATTGAAATTTAATTAAGTTTCTTTGCAATTGATCAATGGTATTCCCTGTGGCCCATTGGTCAAATAACATCTGCCAAGTGGTATTGCAATCGGGAAGAAATCGGCAACTGCAGAATACGTTATAGGAACCTGAATTATTACATTTGGTTTTAAGAGTGCTTCGAAGTGGAAGTAAGTATAAATTGGCCTTATTTGAAGATTTAGAAACCAGCGAAACAGGTAGTCTGCATCAGTGCCGTCTTTAAGGCAGGGCCCGCAGGGCCCTGGCCCGAGGCCCCGAGGTAGGCAGGGGCCCCACAATTCTGAAAATTTTCGATATACAACAACAAATTGTATAACATAATAAGAAAAATATCAAATCACACACTTGGTAAAATAGAAACAAGATTTAGAAAATTTGTTTAAAAATTTATTTTTGCACTAAAATAACAGTAATGAAACTGAAAAATGATAAAGTTAAAATTTAAGGATTTTCCATCCCTTACATAGGCCCCAGCCAGTACCTTGGCCCATAGCCTCGTTGATCCTAAAGACGGCACTGGTCTGCATGGAAATATATATATATACCTATGTACTTGGTAGTCTGTAACTATTCAAAATTTTAATACCTACCGGTAGATTATATTTCTTCAAAAATTGGTATCTTACGGACAATGAACATCAATTTATTATCAGCACCTAATTAACATCTTCAAATAGATATCATTTTAGATTAAGAATTTATAACATCCGAATAAAACGAAATTCTATCAAACTGTTACCTACCTACTATAACCTTTACCGTATACGGTATAAGCGCGTGACCCAATTAGTTTTGAAGTATGCTTAATTCTCACTTTGAAAGCGTAGGTAATGTATTTCCAGCTAACGTGAGTTTTTGATTTTCACACTTATTTTTTATAAAATGTATATCTTAATACTATTAAAAAGGCGAAAGTTTGTAAGTATGGATGTATGGATGTATGGATGTTTGTTACTCTTTCACGTAAAAACTACTGAACCGATTACAATGAAATTTAGCACACATATAGAGGGTAACTTGGATTAACACATAGGATAGGTTTTATCCCGGAAATCCCACGGGAACGGGAACTATGCGGGTTTTCCTTTGAAAACGCGGGCGAAGCCGCGGGCGGAAATCTAGTGTACGATAAAACGCTAATGCACTCGGTCTCTGCTTAGTGAGATCCATTAGCTGTGTATTTCGATGGTTAAACAAATAACCAGGTAAAGTAGTTTATATTTTTTAATTAATTCATATTGTGTTGCTTCAGTGGGCGTTTAATTCATATTGTTTTGATTCAATTGATATTTATATCTAATTTCTAAAGAATAAATATTTATATGTATAGAAAAACCTTTTGACCTTTTGACTTTGATATATCACAGTCCATAGGATTAGAATCGTGAATTTTTTTTCCATATGGGTGTTTTTTTTCTACCAATAATGTGTAGCGAGGAATGTGTTTGTAAATATAACCAATAGTATAGCGCCCGGCAAACTTCTTGGCTAAAAAGTAGCGTGGTAGGGGAAGCTTGCGCAAATAAAAATGTACTAAAACTTGATGCGCAAATTCTTTGTTTTACCACGAATAAATGAATTCTATTCTATTCTATTCTATTCAAACTTCCCCCACCACGCTACTTTTTGGCCAAGAAGTTTGCCGGGCGCTTCAAACGCTAAACGCTTGAAACTTCAAACTTAATGAAGCAATAATGGAAGCAATATGATTGGTTATTTACAAACACATTCTTCGCTACACACCCTCGCACATCATTGGTGGAAAAAAACCCTAAAAAAGTTAAATCGCTAAAATAATGTTTGACGCCCTGTTAAATGGGCACGAATCAGCTACCTATTTACTTTTATTTTTATACGTCTTTTTATTTTTATTAAAATAATATTGTCTCATGATATTAAAATTGTTTAAGTATCTATAGTATAAAATGTGGAAACGCTTTAGGTATTACAAAGAGAATCTTAGAAATGCAATGAAAGGCGAGACTGGAAGTAGGTAAACATACTTCTTGATTCAACGCCACCATTTCACAAAATAATATCATTAAAATACAGTAAAAACTACAAGTCAACACTATTTATTTTTCAAGAGAATGCAGAGTTTAAAATGTTTTGAATATTCTATGCAGTAAACCTCGGTTTAAAACGATTCAGGAGCGAGTATATTTTCAGACGGCTACAACATAGGTTGTTTTTTATAAACCGCACGCAGATGTGTTTAAAATCCTCGCATTTGTTTGAAAAAGTCAAATATAAAGCATTCCGAATTGTAGCCAGGTTCTCAAGGGAAGCATAAAAATAATGTTATATGGAGTTCAGCTGGCGTTAGGTACCTACCATCATTACGGTGAATATGCGAAATTCTAACTCGATTATTTTTAACAATAACCCATTAGTGAACCTATTTGATGCTTAATTATTAATGTAGACCTGCCTATATACATTACTAGCGACCCGCCCCGGCTTCGCACGGGTGCAATGGCGGCCGGCAGGTACCGCCGCCGCGCCGCAAACGCTACGACCCGCAATTTTTAAATCTGTAATATCTTCGAAAATATTCACTTAAATCATACGGTGTAAAGAGCCATATAGATCTATATTAAATGAACAATGTATTCAAGGTATTTAATTGGTTAAGGATTAATGCTGTATTGGTTAAAATCGCTTCGAAAATTAGCCATTATTTGTCGTAAAAAGTAAATGACAAAAAAAAGTTATTGTGGGTTATCCATAAGAGATAGACATATACCATCACGGACTTTTCTGTAGACCTTTTCAATGTGTACAATACTTAGTAGGTACATTATTTTGATAAAACTCGTAGGGTTCAGCCTGCGTTTGCAATGTAAGCGGAAAAAATGTAATTATTTACATTTTCCGACATCACATTAGAAACCTCAAAAATAACAGTACTTCTCCACTATTTAATGGATGTTATTATACATATAAACCTTCCTTTTGAATCACTCTATCTATTAAAAAAAACCGCATCAAAATCCGTTGCGTAGTTTCAAAGATTTAAGCATACAAAGGGACATAGGGACATATAGGTACAGAGAAAGCGACTTTGTTTTATACTATGTAGTGATATATCTCACCTAATACTAGAATAATACATAGGTAAGCTGTAAAAATATTTGCTTTTGACCGCGGATTTGTTCACAAATGATACCGAACGGCACAGTTTATTCGTTCATTAAATTGTATTCAAATTGAATCAAATAATATGATAATAATTTACTTATAATTTATTATTAATAAATAATTTATATTCTGAATTCTCTGAATACACTGGCAAATTGAAATATTCTACAGTCGTCAAGAAAAATTCCATCAGCGGTTACATAAATGAGGGTTGGACTTTGAATAAGCTTTGCGCCTAGAAATGTTTTGTGAATAAATATTTGATTGGCTATTCAACATTAATTAAATCATTTCAGTTACATTGAAAATTGTGTAACTAATTTATTAAAATTATTTTGTTTGATGGACCGCTAATTTTATGTTTGTTTAGAAAAGAACAATATAAACTTTCGAGTTTTGATTGTTAGATAATTACGCTTTATTTTTTATTAGACACTCACTACTTGCTTTTCATTTTTTATCCGTATTTTTGATTTGAAACAGGAAACGGGAAATTTTGTAGAAGAATATTTTTCTTATTTAAAGTTTGATTGCATGCGCTTGAAAATGTATGAACACATGAGGTATGTTTCAGGCATATGACGTATAGGTTATAGTTACAATAGTTCATAGCAACTCGGTTTTTGTAGCGGCAGGAAGAGGCTAATATAAATCTAGTGATTTATAGCCAGTCAGTCACACCATGTTATCAGACCACGCAGTCAATGCTTCCCGGGGGATGTTTCCACTCGACATTTTAAGTTCGTCCCAATATTTGTGACATATATTGATAGAAGTGATCGATTTATGACCCATTAAGGTCAGAGGAGGTGGGCCGTTCATAGCCACTTCAATAATGAGGGACAGAGAAAGAACGTTTATATTTCGGTATAGCGTGTAATAGATGAAGCAGTTAGTACTTCAGTGAAATAATTAATAAGTAGTAGCACAGACTAATAATAATATACTACGTATACAAGTAGTAGGTAAGTACAACTAGTACACGTAGGTATGTAGGAACCGAATTCCTATTTCATATATATTATTCCTACAGAATTGTAGGTAAACACAATAATAAAAAAGCTAGGTGTATTTAAAAAAAAAGTAGTAATTTCTATGCATGTTATATGAATGAATTTACAAAAGATCCTTTGGGTAGAAACTCCTTTAAGATTAAAAGTGAAAAAAATAAAAGTACAAACAATTAAGATCGATTCTACTTTTATTGTCCGTTTGCTATAAGAGTTACTAGGTAGAGGAGTTATTTATAAAGTTGTAAGTCTAGAATATCCGCAAGGCGCAATGATTTGTAATCGCATTCCCACAGTGGATTTCATATGTGTCCAAAATCGCTGATGCTACGAGGTCCACTATTTATGAGTATACTCGACCGTAGGCCGGGAGATTAATATAAACTTATTGATTTATAGCTATCCGGTACGCCGCGTTATCATGCAATACACTCCCAACATGTTTTCCTTCATATTTGTGCTCTATTTTCAAGTATTTCAGCGTTTTACTTTTATTATAACAGAGCAATGACCAGCATTCTTATTTTTTTTGTTGATTAAAAATAAATAAAAAGTTGGTTATTTTAAATTTCGTTCACATAAAAGTAATCAGTGGTAATCAGTATACCTACTATATTATGTGAAGAAAAGAGTAATTTCCGATCGATCGCTCTAGTCACTTCCATGAATCATGAACACTTTTGAAAGTGATACATTATGTATGGTTCGGAATTACATGCGATTTACAGAGCTCTAGATACTCAGAAGACAAAAAAAAAATGTGTTTCTTTTATTAAAAAAAAATATATATACTTATTTGTTTGATTTGACGTCATTGACATTCAGATTTTTAAAATTTAAATATTTGCTTCCCTTATTATTCAGGCCAGGTTGATAAGAATCCCGATTATTATTTATAGTCATTTAAATGCGTTAATTTTCCGTATTTCACCCTCTAATTTTATGAAATTTACCTGAGATATTTGCTAGGCTAGAGCTTCTCCCTATTCTACGTCTAGGTTGACGACGTAATTTTTACAACTTTTTGATTGTTAAATTACTTGTCGGTGTAAAGGACGACATACGCTCCTTTTTAAATTGATACAATATTTATACAAACAAAAGTTATACAAAGTTAATTAACGTAACATTTTCAAAAACTATAAAACATTTCCCGAGCAAACAAAGTAAAACGGCTACCATGAAACAGAATTTTCGTCGGCAGTCAACAACCACTCTTTTACACAGTTATTTCTACGTTCCGACGTGGGTTGGCTCATTAAAGTACCTACATATAAATAAACTTCTTCCTTTGTCTTTCGTTTTTGTTAATTAACGACTAAGTGAGGATATTCTTTGAAATATCATTCTTGTTGAGGTGTTATTTTCTGATTAAAGAAACAAATTTTCTATTGTGTGTGTAAAAGTAAAAAAAAAAAAAACGTTACAATAATACATTTATTTTATCATTCATTTTTTTTAGGTATGCATGATAGTATTTTTATATACTAACTATAAGATATTGTTTGTCAAAGTCAGCAGCAGCGAAGTTAGTTACTGTCCACTGCATACAATATAGATAATTATTAGACTGTGCTGAAGTTTATGAGGTTTCGAGGGTCATTGTAATTAGTTAACGCTTTTCTCTTAAAAATACACATCTTTCACTACTATACCTAGTGCAAGTTTGATTCAAACATTATGATCTAAATAACAAGATAAGTGCACATTCAATAAATATTATTTATCAATGGCATTGACGTTTGACATTATGAGGTGTGAAAAGTGACTTTCTCATCCACTTCACGTGGGATGAAAATTCGGCTTTCAGACAAGTTAAATATTCTGTTTGGAAGTAATTAAAAGTGACACGGCTGAGAGGCGGTTGTAATGAACGACTTGGGTATTACCTACCTCAGTTTTATTGATGCGATACAAACAACGGTTGACCTCAATCCAGTGAACAGATTATGTTTTTAATTTTTTATATATTTTTTTATTGCCGTCTGTTGGATAAGTCCATGTACCTAGTTACCTTTGTATATTTTATAATTCTTGTTAAAGTAGATTAACTTTTCTGTGCATGTTAACAACCTAAGTAAGTAAGTAACTACCTAGTTACTTACTATGGTTAGAAATGAAAATGGAGCTATTCATTTTGACAATAAGTAAGAAAAAAGATATTAGTTACTAGTGTGAATTTTAGACCTATCACTCCAGGAAAGTAAACTAGTTAAAAAATTGATTATACCTACATCATATCAAGAACCAACTCCCTTATTACAATAAACAACCTCTATTGAAGAACAATTATTTACGAGGTTAAAACTAACAGGATCAACAATGAGTAATCAATTAAGCAAGGGGATTGTTACAAATTGAGCCTAAATATTTGTCGGGCATTGCGTTTAATTGTTGCAGGGTACTGATTGATAGAAAGGATTTGTTTAAAGCGATCCAGTCGGAAGGGTTGTTAGCGCTTAGGAGGATTAAGATAAATAAGATGGAGCGTAATTACAATCATTTGAACGATGTTAAATCGTTTGTTTATGATGAATCACCGTTAAAACTGGATAAGGAATGTTTTTACTTTTTAATATTAATCATTGTCACGTTCTGCGAATTTTTCTTATATTCCTTGTTATAGTTACTGCGTAGAATGAAATTTGAACTTGTTTTGTAAACAATTTAAAATAAAACAATCTATAAATAAATGTTGGGCGGAATTTGGTTTTACTGTCCCGTGTCTCTAATTAATTTTCGATTACAAATACATTCCATACTTCAAATGAAACTGATAATAGAGTAGTTACAAAACAATCCCTATCCCGTTTATCATTACTACGCACACGAACAATACATAACAGTAGGCTGTAGGAGTATAGCGAAGTAAAGTTCTTCAGAAAAGGTTTGTATTCTCTATTAAGAGATAGTCACGTTTTCAGGTAGAAACCTTTTGTAATTAAGGGCGATATTAACACGGAACTAGCGAGCAAATGCCGTGGCGTCGGTATTCCGATATTGCGGGCCCATTTGCGATCGTTCGACTGATACGAAATATTCGGCATAGCTTGCTACGTATGCCTTCTAGTCTATTAACGAAGTGATATTATTCTTTGGTATATACCTTGTATACACAGAGGTATTTGTTCAAGGAAATTCTGAAAAAATAATACAGAAGATGAATGGAGGTTGAATGAGACTGAAAATTTACATGATTATAGTTTATCTTTGAATTGAGTAACTTGATAAGTTTATATGTTGGTAGTTACATGATTGAATTTTTAAGAATTATACTATGGACTGTATCTTGTCAGTAAAATGCTTGAGAATTTTCTAGCGTACAACGTCAGAGAGCTAGGTTCTAAAGGTTTTTCACGAAAAGTTTTATAGTTCGATATAGACTACACAATTTCCTGGCGGCTCTATTTTTGACTATTAATTCTTGAAGGATTGACTTAAAAAGGCCTTTTTAGGGTTCCGTACCTCAAAAGGAAAAAACGGAACCCTTATAGGATCACTTTGTTGTCCGTCCGTCCGTCCGTCTGTCAAGACCCTTTTTCTCAGGAACGCGTGGAGGTATGAAGCTGAAATTTATATCAATTACTCAGGTCTACTGTCCCTTGAAGCTGTGAAAAAATCAAACTTCTAAGCCAACGCAATCAAAAGATACAGCCGTTTATGCCGCAAATTTTCGACACTTGCAAGGGAATCAAAACCTACAGGGTGCTTCCCGTGAACTCAGAATCTTGAAATTTGGTACGAAGCAACGTCTTATAGCATAGATAAAGGAAAAATTACGAAAACCATAAATTTTTAGTTACATCACATAATATATTTTTTTTTAATAATTTTAAACTTACTACCCATTTCCTCATAAACGCGTAGAGGTATTAAATTTAAATTCATACCAAATACTCAGGTCTATAATACCTTTAAGCTGTAACAAAATCAAACTTCTATGTCAACGCAATCAAAAGAAACAGCAATTTAAGCTGCATATTTTGAAACTCGCAAGTACTCGCAAGGGAATCAAAACCTAAAGGGTACTTCCAGTCGACCTAGAATCTTGAAATTTGGCATGAAGCAACGTTTTATAGCACACATAAAGGAAAAATTCCGAAAACCTTAAATTTTACGGAACCCTCGGTGCGCGAGTCCGACTCGCACTTGGCCGGTTTTTTTTTCTGGATTCAACTCAAATAAAAAAAAATATAAAGAGGTGAAGAAGATATTGAAAATATTGACAATGTAACCATATCAAAAGTTGAAATAAAGTACACAAACCCTGTGCACAAACTTAAAGAAACATATTATTCGCATTTTTGTATGAAACCTTGTGAAAACAACAGTCTGCTAAGCGCGGACAGTATTTTGAAAATATGACAGATATCACATGATAATAATGGTGATAATATTTTGAGTCTTTGCCACCAAAAGTTAGGTTTCCACAGGCTCTACAAGAATGATTAAAAAGATAGATACTAAACTGAGGCAAGTAAATTCACAGCGGTAAATACGGTTTATTTGGGTACCAAAACTCGGTGAAATGTGGTTATACGGCAGTTGGTATCGAGGTTTGACCACCCCGGGGATTACAGTCGAGACGATGTATAATAAACTCGACTCCTATGATCTATGGAACATAGCTTTGTAATGCCTATCTTTGAAGGTTTCCTCAAGAGAGTAACTTCGGGTAAATGATTTAACTCTTCGGGGATGCCAGCAACAAGTACTACTTATCTCGTACAATAGTAATTAGCAGACCTGAATAACAGTTAAGTTTGTCATAACGCGTCGTCTAAAAATGTTATGTTATTGACATGTCATTGTTAAGTAAGTATTTTTTCATTGTTGCTCCGCTCCTGTTAGTCATAGCTGGATGTTTTAAAGCCTTCCTTTCGCCTTCCATTTATGGACTATGCAACTAAAAATATTTTTTTCAATTCGAACCAGGAGTTACTAAATATCATATGTTTCTTTGGTTAACATAATATTTTAGATTCCTCTTTTAAATAGGTATTGATCGCATTTCCTATAGCACTAGTTATTTAAATCAATTGCCATATCTGCCATGTAGCTATCCGCAAAACAGAAAAGCGTAGTCCAATTAATAGCGTTGTTAGCGCTTAAATCTTAACAAGGTACCCTTATGACGTCCCTGGTCAGTGAGATGTATAAAATGTCTCCCTACATTTTGGTTTGATACTCATCTCACGGCGCGCCGCGTCGCCGCGTTCCCCAAATTAATTACTTCCCACGTTTATTGCGTCACCGGACGACATTAAAACATGTCTAGGATTTATGTTGATAACTTTAGCTTCAGAGATTAATCAAGAAGCAATCGCGAAAATAGCTTGTAGAATAAACGAACGGAATAGTTTAAAATTGCCTCATTCACAGTCAAATCTTTTAGTTTTAAGTCTGCTATTATAGTTGATGGAAAAGATTTAGGTAAACTACAAGAACTTTAACATATTATTACATAAAATTTAAAGTTAAAAAGCAAGTATAATACGACTTTGCCAAAAACATTATAATTTGAAGTCCCAGGTCGATCCCCGATTTAATTTAACTCAAGCGTTCAACCCATTTGGGAGTTTCAGTCCCAAATATTAATCGTGCACAATAGAATTGAAATTAGGCCCTAATTCTAGTTGAATTGTTGAAATTTTAGCTCAAGAAAAATTATATCTAATGAAATGGAAACGAGATGCCGAATATGTCATGACCTTGATACGTTTTTAGAAAATAACAAAGGCAAGGAAATTAATAGGTATCAATTTTTTTCTACCTATTTGTAATTTCTGAAAAATAAGAAAAAATTGTTCGGAATGGTTTATTCTCCATTTATTCCCATTATGTTTATGTAACAATTAGTTGATTTTAAATTAGCATTTCTTTAATAAATTCATTTATGTTTTGCCGTTGCTGCGTCTGACGAATCGTTTAAATGTATCAATTTAGAAATTGCACTAATAAATCCTCTTTTTATACTTACAAGGATGACGTCACATTTTCTAGTTCATTGAGCTGAAAAATATTCTCAAGCACGCTCATGGGGATATAAAAATCTTTATCCTATTTACTATTCTATCGAGGTAGAGAGGTAGGTTTTCAGAATTCGACAATCGTTTAAAAATGTGACACGATTTTGAAAAAAAGAAAACTAGCAGACTCATAGCAGACTATCCTGGAATAGTTTATTGTTAAATATTTGTATAATTATGTTTGTTATACATCTGTATCTGAGTTTAAAAATTTAATTACTATAAATATTATAGTTACGTTTTACATTCAAATGTTAAATTTAGATATTTTTTTATAATGAGATAATTTTTGGTACCTAATAATTTTTTTCAACGATTACCTACAATTTGGTTTTATCTGTGCGGTGACGTTAAATTAAATTAAGAACGTTCATAGCGGATTTTCAAGTGTCAAACTGCC
The DNA here is from genome assembly GCA_029959065.1 of Colias behrii. Taxonomy (NCBI): domain Eukaryota; kingdom Metazoa; phylum Arthropoda; class Insecta; order Lepidoptera; family Pieridae; genus Colias; species Colias behrii. Next base: position 3,635,452 of record JARWMC010000005.1, on the reverse strand, counting down.
AAAACTCAATAAACGATTTCCATTCAATTAATTCTTGAATTAATTAAGTTAGTGACTTGTCAAAAGCAATTTATTGACCATTGATAAGTAATTACATAGTACATAATTATATTGTCCTCTGCTTAGTCATTAATAATTTATAAGTCCTTTTTATAATTTTTTATTTTTTGTTTTGTTAGGAACGATTTACTTTGGGAACTAACGACGAGCAGATACACAATTATTACCTACAGAAAGCCATGATTTTTAAATGTTTTTTTTTTGTTTGATTTTAGGCATAATCTTTTTTCTGACTTTACGACATAATGTAAGCATAATAATGTATGTTATGTCCATCGAGATATATGTACTGTCGGACTCCACGGATACCACCAGTCTACCGAAGGACTTCACTGCATTCCGTCATCCGTCGCATCACTGAAGTGGCGAGATCGCGGGAATTGTAACCCCGCCAGCGATTTCTTATCTATAGATATAAGTAAGTAGAAATATCAAATACATATAAAAGGTAATTAGGTTAAGTAAATTGTCTGCGTGAAACTTTTCATTGTTAAGCATGAAATACTATCGCAATATAACCGCTTTGAAATAAGATCCTCTAGCGAGCATCGAAACCACTCAAACTATATACACTTCGCTTAAGTTTAATGGGCAATTTCTATGAATACTACGTTCGGTAGGCTTATTACTTAATTTCGTCTAACGTGAAGAGTTGGTATAGATAATTATAATTTGTGTACGCGCAGTTACCCCGGCGACTGTTAGTTCTTGGGAGTTAATTAAGTTAGTTGTAAGAAGGTTTGAATTCGGGTCTCTAATTAAAACTTGGCTAAATTAATATGAGTCACGTACGTTTGTCGAGCGTCTTTTTGAATAAGTCGTTTGTATACGGGTTACCTAATTATTGTGTGTGAAGTGTGAACGAGCGGAAACAATGTGAATATAACGAGTTAAAGTAAACACATTTTGTAGTGTGTTTTAAGGAGAGTTAGCTTGAATACTACATTAATGAATATAACTGAAGAAAATTTGCGTACTATATAATAGTTTATATAGGTTACTTATATTACTAGGATACTACTTACTTACTTAAGTTTTGTAGTTAATTTCAATTTTATAAAATAGTTCATACACAATAGAGCCCCAATAAAGCTCTAAGTAGGTACTCAAATTTCGACGAACCGAAGGACGATTTTTAAAAACACAAGATTTAATTTACACGTCTTTAATTAGTGCTTTCTACATTCAGAATGAATTAAACTAAAACTTAAACTAATAAACTTATCTCTAAACAAAAATGCAGCGTTTGAAGAAATACAATATGTATGCATTAAGGCGATGCAGGGTGGCCATAGTTTGCTGCGTTAACAAATATGACATCGCTCGCATGTACTGCGGGTGGCCCCGATATAACTCCTCCATCCTCAGTTTCAAGAAAATCTGAAGGGTTTTCTTGAATACATATTTTTCTTAATTTAGACTTAATAACTATGACGATTACAATTATAATTACGATTAATAAAAAAGTTATAATGTTAATCACTCCGACGGCACTATTCACTGTACTATTAAACTGGTTTTCACTATTTTCACTATTTTCAATTAAATGCCTAAGCATATTTATGTCAGTTAAATTTGCACCCTTCAGGTTAACAGGCTTCCTGTCGGTCTGGGAGTTCATCAAATTTGGTAATATAATTTTTGGTAAACTTGGGTATATAATATCATTTCCATTCGCTTCATATTTCTTTAGTGTTATATCTCCGATTTTCACGTAGCAGCCAATCTCGTCTAACGCCAATAAATAAGTACCACGAAGAAATTCTTGGGTTACCTCATTTTCACAGACCTTAGTAAGTACTGTTTCCACATTTACGTAAAGTATCCATCTATTTGGTAGAACATTGTCGATTTTCACGTCATCTATGGAAATGGGAATCTGCTGACAACTGGAAACATTTGTGGATAGCCGCAGAAGATCGGTTAAACAATCATCTTTATATAATGTTGATGTCAGTATTTCCGGGCATAGGAACCGGTCTTCATCAATTTCTTTGCATGGTTGTGAAAGTGGCATCGTTTTCAACCCCTTCACAAGGACATATGGGTATTTGGGAAGGATAAGGGAAGTCTGACCTTTTTCTTTGTTAAATATAGGTAAAGGTATTATTTTAAAATATGAGTAAATATCATCAGTAATTAATGGAATAGTCATTACGAATTTTATTTGACTTTGTTTTACATAAGTTTGTACTTCTATTAATTGTTCGATTTTAAGAACATTATCTAAATTTACTGGAAATGGTAACTTAGAGCTAGTTTCAATATTTTTTAATAAAAGCAATAATTCCTTCGTATCTACAACGGATTGGTGTAAAAGTTTAATTTTACTAAAAGCTACAGCAGTTTCAATTTCACTTAATCTAACGTAAATAGACATAAAATTATGTAAAAATGCAGAATATGTATGTATAATTTTATTAGTCCTTTGATGTAAATTTGTGTCATTTAAAAGCGAATCAATTACATTTAGCTTATTCTGGATTGCAATGAAATTGTTATTAGATATTTCAGCTACATTTAATAACGAACCCACCATCTCAGTAACGATCGTCATCTTATGTATTATAGAGTCTTGTTTAGTCTTTAATTTTTCAATAGTGTTTTCGAATTGTATAGCATCTTCGTTGTCGAGGTTACCGGTGATAATTTTTATAACTGAACCAAGTGGATTTAATAAACCACGTTTAGATCTAGAAGACGGAATTAATTGTTCAAATTTATCAATAGTATAATTCATATGATAATCTGTTTGTAATTCTGTTGTAATAAAATCGGAACCTAACGCTTTTACATCAATACAACTATGAACCTGATTTCTAAATGATAGATAACTATTTATATTAAATTCTAAATCGTCATATATTAACTTTAAATCTAACACCTTAATAACTCTCCATGTGTCATTGCTGACGACTGCATAGCCTTCACGGAGGGGTAGTATTCCGGGATTCCGTTTAATCTGGTGCAGTTGAAGGCCCTGGTTTTGGATCACATGGATCGTCAGAAGCAGTAACCTGCGGAGGACGCTTAATGTCTTTAATTGGAACTTTAGTCTCACGATTGTGTGTCGTTACTGGCACAACATTTCTATGGATCGGTCCCGTGACTATCGCTTTCTGATACCTAGGCTTATCTTTAGCACGTCTCGTGTTAACTCCCTTAATGTAAACTGAATCTCCTATGTCTATGTTAAAATCATTTTCACCGCCATGCTTATCCTTAATAACCTGTTTCTTATGAATAATTTTGTCTGTAAGATATTTGTATAAAAATTTAGTACGTTTGTGGTGATCTTTTACGAATTGTTGGGTTAATTGTTTGTTAAAATCTACAGAAAAAGCATTATTAGCCTCTGTATGTCCAAAGACAACTTCAAAGGGAGTTAAACCCGTGGTAGAATGTATTGAATGATTATATGACATAATCGCGTATGTCATAACAGATGCAGCATCAGTTATCTTACGTTCATATTTAGCTATCCTGTAAATTTCTATTATTGTAGAGTGGAATCTTTCTATTAAACCCATGGAATTTGGATTGTGCGGAGTGCCAATATGTAGATCGATTTTGTAATAGAAAAGCATCTCTCTCATTAATACATTATTAAACTCAGTGCCGGGATCTGAACTAATTCTATTAGGAATACCATATAAAGAAAAATATTTAATCAAAGCTCTGATAACTTCGTTAGTAGATCGGTTATGGATTTCTATGGCCTGACCTAATTTACTAAATGCATCTATAATCGTAAGATAAGCCTTACCGTCTATTGTAAATGAATCGATAAATATTTCCTGAAAAGGTCTAGTTTGTGTTTGAGAAAGTTGTAACTCTGGTTTTAATGGTTTTCGGTCATACTTCATTTTCTTACATACATCACATCCATTTAAAATGCTCGCTATTGTTTGATCCATTTTATTCCAGAAATATACCCGTTTTATGTGAGCTAGTGTTTCTTTAACACCTCTATGACTTGTTTTACCGATATGATATTTCAGAATAATTTCGCGCTGTTCGGTTTCATCATCTACATAAACAACTCGCCTCTTACACTCGTACAACTTTACTGAACCCTTTTTGAAAAGTATGGTAGCCATTTTTGAAAATTCTTTTCTATGTATTGGGCTTTCGAAATAAAAGAAATATTTCAATTTTGGTCTGATGTAACTTAAGAGAAATTGTTTTACGAGATCGGGATTGTCTACAGGTAAGTGAACCTCTAGTACCTTTTGTAATGGTCTTGATAAGTCTTTTACTGTTGTTTTATTTCTATTCCAGGTATAAACGAGTATCTGATTAGGTTTAGTATCTACAGCTTCATCTAGGATAAGTATGCCTTCCGTATCAAGATCGCGAGCTGAGTGAGCCGTATCTGTATTTTCGCTATTATTACTAGACGCGGTCAAAGTGCTGCTTTCCGCGGTTATTTTACTACTATCAGGCGACGGAATCGAATATGGGGATCTCGGGCGATTATTTTTAGTGATTGGCGCTGTTTGGTCTGAATTAGACGAAATTGTAATCGGCGTCAGGGGTCTGTCACATGTTTCAGCCTGATCGTTACTAACTTTTATTATTTCGTCTATTACATCGGTTAAGTGTTTTTGAAGGTTTCGCTCCTTCTCGTCTACGTTAACTTTCATTGACACATCGTCATTTTCAGTCAATGCATTAACCTTAATTCGAGACAAGGCATCCGCGTTACTATTTTGCTTTCTGTTTTTATATATAACGTCAAAATCAAATTCGGATAAACGTAATTTCCAACGTGTAATTTTACTATTTGGTTCATCTATTGATTTAATCCAAGCTAAAGGTCGATGATCGGTGTAAATTGTAAATCTTTTTCCATACAAATAAGGCCTAAAGTGCTTTACCGCCCAGACTATTGCTAACATTTCTTTTTCGATAGTACTATATCGAGTCTCTGCCTCGTTTAATGTTCTGCTAGCGTATGCAACTGGTTTGTCACTACCAACTGATCCTTGTGATAGTACCGCACCAATCGCAAAATTAGAAGCGTCGGTGGTAAGTATAAAAGGTTTATCGAAATCGGGAAACTGTAAAAGCGGAGCATTGGTAAGTAATTCTTTACAACGTTCAAATGCATTGATATATTCATTATTGTTAATATTAATCTTATTTTTCTTTTTCAGGCATGACGTCATTGGTTGGGTGATTTTCGCGAAGTCTTTTATAAACTTTCTATAATATCCGACAAGTCCGAGGAAACTTTTAATTTCCGTGCTGGTTTGCGGTAATGGGAATTTAAGTACTGCTTCAATTTTATCGTTGTTAGGCTTAAGGCCGTCTTTAGTTATGGTGTGGCCTAAATATAAGACTTCTTTGCGTAAAAATTCACACTTATCTAAAGTAACTTTAAGGTTCGTGTTTCTGAGTCTATCAAATATTTTGCGTAATTTAGAAATATGTTCTTGGAGGCTTGACGAGTACACAATTATGTCATCGAGGTAAACTAAGCAGTGAATACCCTGTAAGCCGCGTAGCACGTTATCCATGGCCCTTTGGAACGTAGCCGGTGCTGTTTTGAGGCCAAACGGCATGCGTTTAAATTCGTAATGACCGGATTGCGTGGTGAATGCTGTTTTAGGTATATCAGAAGGATTTACCTCTATCTGATGATAGCCAGATGCAAGGTCAATGGTACTGAAATACGTAGATTTGCCTAACTTATCGAATAAATCTGTAATATTTGGCAGAGGATATTTATCGTCAATTGTAATTTCGTTTAAACGACGGTAGTCAATTACCATCCTAAATTTACGTTCACCTGATGCATCTATCTTTTTAGGAACTAAGTGTACTGGAGCACTCCAAGGCGAGTGAGACTCCTGTATAACGTTATCATTTAATAATTTATCTACTTGATTCTGAATTTCCTGATTTTGGGCAAACGGGTGTCGATACGGACGAATATAAATCGGATTTTCATTGATCGTGCGTATGTCATGTTTCACTTGGTTAGTAAATGAAAGAGGGATCTTGTCGCAATAGAATATATCACGATATTCATAACAGAGTTTACTAATAAGTTCGCGTTCTTCTTTATTGGTGTGTTCTAGCCGTAATTTTGATAGATTCTCTTTTAAAGCATCGTCCATTTCGCAGTTGTTTATATCACATGCGTTAACTATACATTCATCTTCGAGCAACGTAACTTGAAACGGCTCGGTAATAGAAATTTTAAAACTTTCATCGGAATAATTTTGAATAACAGTATGTGCAAAAAAGTTTTCACACTTAACTATTGCTGTTGGCATACGAACGCTTTCGCGAAAAGTCTGAAAATCTAATATAGCGTCACCGTTCTGTAGGTTAGTTGGAATTAATACTCTAGTTTCTGATCGAGGATCTAAGGTGATTTCTAACGGGGGATTATATATAATCGGTATTTTGGCGTTATGTGTTTCTAAAATTTGGTGCTTCATATTTATATTTGCATCTAATTTCTTAAGTAAATCAGATCCAATTAATCCGTCATACCTACTGTCTACATTGTATACATAAAATTTGTGGGGAAGTGAGCTTCTAAAAGTTTTTAATAACGGAATTACTATAACCTCATCATGAGTGCTTTGCGCATGGGTACTAACAACTGTAAATTGTTCATACTGTTTACGGTCTCTAAAATATTCTTCTGCTTTGGCTGGACTTATAAAGGAACGACTGCTTCCTGTATCTATGAGAAACTTTGCTTTTATTTCGGGAACTATAATATGTGGTAATTTTAAGATGCTGTTACAATAATTTAAATTAATTACTTCACTGTCTCGTCGGAGGCCGGTAACGGAAAATTTTCGTTGTTGTCATTAGTATTGTTTTCGGTTACTTCCGGATCGGTATATTCGTATAACTCGTTCGCGGCATCTTCGTTATAATCTAAGGTTGAGTTATCGTAATTTTCATAATTCGGCTCATCGCAGTAGTACAGGTTATGAGTTACGTTTTGCCTCATAGGTGCCGTACGCATTGATACATCGCTATTTAAGCCGGGGTTCGGTGCCTGGGCATGTTGTATGCCAAATTTAAAACGAGGTTGGGCTGTTTGTTGATTTGGGATTCCAAATTTATAACCGGTATTTTGAAAAGGTCGCAATTGGTGGTTATTATTAGATTGTGTGCCAAATTTATAGCCTTGGGCTTGTGGTGTTTGCCTTAACTGTTGAATAAAATTTGGTCGAGGTTGTTGCATTAAATTTTGACGCGGTTGTTGTGCGAAATTCGGTCTATAACCATTTGGCTGTTGAGGACTGCCGTATTTAAAGTTTTGATTTATAGGCATTGTAATAAAATTAGGTTTGAATGAATTTTGAAAAGTGTTTTGGGTTATAGGTTTTGGCTTACTAGTCTTTGCATTATATTGCTGCATGAAATTTATTTCTTCCGTAACTACGCTAAGTGCACTTTCTAAGTTTGTACAACCCCTTAACCGTACGATCCGGATCATGTCCTCCGGGAGGTTGTATAGAAAAACATTTAATGCTGTGTTATTATATATAATCATTTTCGCGGCTTTGATTCCTTCATCCGTGAAGCGGTTTACCTTCGAAAATAGTGAACTTTTTACATTTTGAATTCTATGGCAAAACTGTATATAACTTTCTCCTTGTTTTAATTTTAACCCTTCTAACTCTAATGCTATACACTCTTCCGATCGCGGGTCTCCAAAATGTTGGGTAAGTTTTTCCTTTAATTCAGTCCATGAAGTTATATTTTGATAATCACTAAGCAGTGAAGCTGCCTTACCAATAAGCCTACTCGTTATGGCGTGGTATACATATAAATTTTGTGCGTTATTATTCGCATCTTGGAATGATCTTATAATATATTCACTTTTATTGATAAATAGGTTTAATAGTTTTTCATCCCCATCAAATTTGGGAATGATACATAGTATTTCTCTAGGGATGAGTTTAATCTCTTCCATTTTGCGTAGTTTTATCGATTAAAACACGAAATTAATGAAAGTAACACTTAAAATCACTAACTAATAACTAACAATTAAAATTAAACACTAAAAATTACGACTTATCACGATAATTGTAATGAACAAAATCAAATAAACGTAATGATTAGGCCGACTATTTTGGGTCGGGGATTTCGTGAAAAACAGGGAATATGAAAAACAGGAGTGAAGAGGTCTACTCACAGTCTGCTCGCTCCCATGTCCTTCACTTATGATCCTGAATGCTCGTCCTTGAGGTCTCAGTACGCGTTTCACTGCAGCGATTCAGTTTTACGCGTACGCGTCGCGGGAGTTATTTTTTTGTTCGAGGATACTCGTCTGCACCGCACTATCACAGGTCCTTAATTATGGCTTTACTGATAGCTCGGCAGCAGGATATTATCGAGTATCCTACCGGCTGCGCCACTCAAATTTCGACGAACCGAAGGACGATTTTTAAAAACACAAGATTTAATTTACACGTCTTTAATTAGTGCTTTCTACATTCAGAATGAATTAAACTAAAACTTAAACTAATAAACTTATCTCTAAACAAAAATGCAGCGTTTGAAGAAATACAATATGTATGCATTAAGGCGATGCAGGGTGGCCATAGTTTGCTGCGTTAACAAATATGACATCGCTCGCATGTACTGCGGGTGGCCCCGATATAACTAGGTACTATTTGTATACATACAACAACAAAAGTTTTCCAAATAGACGAACGTAGGCAGTGTAAAAAAGGTTAAATACGTTCACGATACTAAATTCCTCAGCGATATATAATTTAGAGGCGTTGGAAACGGTCTTCCAATAGCAAGTGCAGGAATGAATGCTTTTATGGGTCGTAAATAGAAAATTACAGCTTGGCCGGGTCATTTTCACTGGACGTTTGTTAATATTGAACTGCGAATCTGGTCCCATCGCTATTTGAACAGTTTATACTTTTCTCTTAAATAGTCCGCTGTTTTATTGAGACCTTTTCGAAGGTTCACTTTGGGTATGGAATGAAGTCGTTACTGTCCGTATAATATGCGTAATCCAGACCAATATTGAGGAAATATAAAATATCATTCAAATAACGTAATCCAATATAGGTATAAGTATATATTTCAATTTATTTCTATTATTAAAATAAAACTAGGTATAACGAATTTAACAATTGATATGTAGCAATAATACATTTGATTGATTTGTTCAACATGATGATAGAAAAAGTCTACGTAAAACAGATTTCAATTTAGAATTTATGTTGGAAAGTAAGGAATTAATAACACATGCAGCCGTCACCCTGGCACATGCCGCCGATGTAATTGAGGCTCTGGCACATGATATTACACGCAATTACGTCACAGGTTCGAAGGGAAGGTTTTTCTTCTACATCTGTAACAAAATATGTAGTTTTATTCTTAAAATAAAAAAAATTGTAAAATATATTATAAGGAGTAGGCCGCGGTAACTACAGTCCACACAGTATCAGGGTCGGTAAATAGTTCGATTTAGAATAATGTTAATAATATTCTGCAGGTATTATAGGACAAGTTTGTGGAATTCTAGATATAGCGACTTAATTTCAGTTCCGAGATTAATCTCCTATTCTATAAATAACTGCACGTCGGAACAAAACATTCAATACATAATATTACCCACTTAACAAAAATGGATCTCATTTTAAGACATACTTAGAGATAATATAATAAACCGGGCGTGATGTCTAAATTGCAAACTGAAAAGTCATAAGAGGCCAATTATAGCCCAGTACAGATAAAAGTAGACCATGATCTGTGCCCCCTAGACGACTTACGCATAGCGTGGTAACCCCGTGGAAGCAAAGTTGTAAAATGCGCTGGGGATATTATCACCATGCAATAAGACTGGCGATGTTATCTTAATACCTATTAATAGATGTTATTCCATTTATAAGATTGTTATTCTAATTACCTTCCATATCACAATAGCATTCGTTCTCTATACATAAACCACTGGTCAGCCCCTCGTATTTGCATGTTGTTTGACACACAGTTGAATTACATTTCATGACTTCAGGAGTGTTGTCTATCGCGCTTGATGTCGTATCTAGAGAGTTTAGTATCTTGTTAAAACATCTACTGGAACTGCCTTTCGAATTTATTCGGTTTATAATGAATTACGTATCTACATGTAAACTTGAGAATATAAAGCTAGCTAATTAAACTATTCATGCATTTAATTGAAAATAATGATTCTGAAGTTTGGCATTTTACATTGGACAATACTTTACAGAATGATACGTATCGAGAACTGAGATTCTACTATTATTATATGAGATATTAATTTTAATTATTTAGCTGTAATTTTTTTTGCATACGATTTTTTTATGAAGATTCTTAAGTAAATGAATTACATTTATCATCAACGCTTAGTCGGAAATTGTCGCATTTGCATCTGTTATTCACACAAGCTCCTCCGGGAAATTTGAGACGGCGGCATCTTCTGTCGCACTCTCGGTAATTACAGCTGCTATTATATTGATTTTAGCTGAATCTAGACGTGATGGAGAAATAATAGTGTTTATATGATTGGAGTATTAAGTACGACTATGTCATTAACAAGGAATAGTTAATTTCGTGATGACATGATTTTTTGGTTTTGATAATGCATCATAGTTCTGTTCCTGTTACAAGACGCTTTACAGAACTATTTTTCTTACTGTTAACTGACTTAACTATGTATTTCACTTTTAAATTTGTTAGACTCTTCCTAAAAGTGACTTTTCAAAAATGTGTTTTGGGTTCATTACATATCTTTTGAAACCTTACCAGTTATTGCAGGCGCTTCAGTCTGATAAAAATTATCACATTTGCACTTATCGCTTACACACGCACCACCCGGAAAGCCGAGCATTCTACATCTCTGGTCACATTCTTTGTAGATACAGGTTGTTAACTCGCCAGGTTCATTATTATCATCAGTATCTTTAAATTAAAAAAAGTCAGTAGTTTGAATAAAGTTAGCAAGGACTGATTATATTATTATTAATTAATATACTTCCTAAAAAGACTGCATTGTAAAAATCTAAATCTAAAGCGTCTTCAATGGTCAGAATTTGACCAAAATTAATTAAATTCACAGGAGAGGCATGCAGGTTTCAAATTAATAAAATAATTTTCAAAATCGATTCATCTAGTCGAAAAGTTAGTGGTGACCATGTGGTGACAAACTTAAAAAAGACAGTTGATTTGAGAACCTCTTCGTTTTTGAAGTCCGATGAAAATGATAGCGGCATAATTTGACAGCAAGATTTTAGAACACTACTTATAAAAATTGTATGATGAAAATAATGAAAGAATTACCTTCATCAAATGCGAAATTATCACATTTGCATTTATTGTTCACACACACGCCCCCAGGGAATCCAAGCCGGCGACATCTTTGATTACATTCCTGGTAGTTGCAACTTCGAATCTTAGATTGGTGAATATCTGTAATTAAGATGGAAATTGTATTAAGTATTTGCTAGTTCATAAGTGGTCAGTTTCATAGCTTTTCGATACATAAATCTGTATTTTAGCTTATCTATCGTTTAAAATAACAAAACATTTATAGCGTGTTTGTTATATTTTCAGTAACTAATAATATTTTATTTGGAAAAAAATACCTTCAACAGCTTCAGTAAAGACATTGCCACATTTGCATTTGTCTTCCACACACATCCCTCCTGAGTATCCAAAGCGACGACATAGTTGATCACATTCTTGGGAGTTACAGCTATGTATACCAGTATTTACTTCAAGTTTATCTGTATCTATAATGAAGAGATTGTACATTTAGTTATAAGTCGAGTTTTGCAGTTGAAGTTTAATTTTCAAAAGTTTTGTGTTAATTAAAGTGGTAATTTGGCAATAAAGAGGCATTATTCTTTACCTAGTATACTAGATAAGAAAAATGCGTATAGTTAAATATAAAAAAAATATAAAGAATACCTTTACTAATTTCATGGTTGAGGAAATTATCACATTTGCATTTGTCACCCACGCAAACGCCTCCAGGGAAGCCAAGCCGCCGGCATGTTTGGTCACATGCTCTATGGTCGCAGCCGCGTAACGCTGTTTGTTCATTTAAATCTAAAGAATAAATAGTAATTTCTATAAAACATCAAGATCAATAGTAGATCAGTGGTTTAAACTTTAATCATCAATAAGTCGGAGATTCGAAAGACGAGCTTACAATTTTTTTTTGATTGAAGGAAAACATTGAACTTACGGAAACTAGGAGATGTAAGAAATGCCTAAAAATACATTGTCATATTATTTAAAACGTAGATATTTTAAATATTATGACAATGTTTTTTTCTACGTATAAAAAAATTTAAAGACCCAAAATGATTATCAATCCTCAGCAAATAAAGTTCTTAGTAATAACAAAAACGCATAACCATAATCCATTTATCTTTAACGATATAAATGAACACTTACGCGTAATTGCAATGAATGTAATCAACACTAACATAATATAGTGCTCCCTTGAGAGGGGCACGGTTAGTGTAGGGGATTTTTACGATTTTTTTGAAGTTTAATTTAAGATTCACATATTTATATATAATATATAATTTGTTTGATGTTTTTTTTAGATTTTTAGCATTTAGGCAAATATTCTAACGGATTTGTAATTTTGTATTATTTATTTTATTAAGACCTACTGAATTATACATATAAGAGCATTATGTTTTTTGAATGTATGTATATGTTACTTCTTTGACACGCCATACAGCCAAGCCAAGCCTGCTTGGCGGATTTTGATTTATGAGATGTCTTTGCAATCATCGGAATTGTGGTAGTTACATATGCTACATAAATGAACAGTCGAGTTTTTTCACATTTATAATCTTATTTTTTTTATTATTTCTCAACAATTATGGCAACACTTACTACTTGAACACTTACTTGAACAAAACTCCTCGTTATCAATTTAGCTTTCTAAAACATACCAGAATCAGCAAGAAGTTTGTCGCATTGACATCTGTCGTCAATACACTCTCCACTGGTGTATCCCATCCTCTGACAAAGTTGCATACAAGTCGCTGGGTTGCAGGCCTCAACTTCCTTCTTAATATCGTCTGCATCTATAAATTGAATATTACGTTGAATTTGATATTTTTGGTTTTAAGGCATTCAAATGCTTTATAAATATAAATTTATAAAGAATAGAAAAAATTCGATTACAAGGCGGGGCTCGATCGAATTTTTTCTATTCTTTAAAAATTTATATGTATATTACGTGTTATACGGAACATCCAGTTTCGTTAAACTATTAGGCATGTCGGTACATTTATCTATATGTTTTTTTGGTTTATGTTAGTGTTTTTTATTATTCTAACTTTATGATAACTAGTATCAATTTTCCTTAATACTTGCAGAGTTCGAATGAGTTTATCTCAACTACATATTCGAATTCGTCGAAAAATGCTATCTTATATTTAACATCACGCTACGACCAATAGGCGCTATATGTGGCCGCTTTTGATGATGCCAAAAATTGCAAAAATGTTGCAAGAATGGAAACGAATATAAATAGACGTTTTCATCACTTGATATAATTATATGCTTAATAGTAACATGATAATAACGGAAACCCGTTGTTGGTTTGAAAACCCTGACCAATTTAAATGGTCTAATTATTATTAATTGTTGATATAGGACACCTTTATTTACTGATAGAGCACATAATAGGTTTTTATTTTAGAGTTAATTAAACTTGTTAAACAATAAGTTAATTATATGTATATTTTATCAATTAACAAAATAGGTTTTGTTATACGTTAATGACATTTTTTAATACATTATTACAAAAGCGATTTGTTAGTGTTTCAGAATATTAATAAGATGAAAGGTTAAACAATTTAATTGTTACATAAAACAGTAATAAATATTACTTCTATAACCTTGAAAGTCACATTTGCAATGGTCGTCAACACAGCTTCCACCGTGGTAGCCAAGTTGCTGACAGAAGTCTCTACATATGTCATATCATATTTACAGTGATTTACATTTTTTGGTGTTTTTTTTTATTCCCCCACCTACGAATATATTAGGACTGGTTTATATATCAGCCTAAAAACTGTTTATTCCTTTTTATATCACGCAAATACAGAAACATTAGAAAAACAAGGACCCCCTCTTAAATATAGGTATATCGTGAAATTTTTAAGCTACCCAAGAAAATAGCCACTTCCTTACTTTCTAGTTATACTACAAACCTTCATAGATATTCACAGTCACGTATCCATTAACGGTGAATAAGAACAAAAACAAAAAATAAACACTGGAAGTAGCCATTCTAATAAATACGCGACACTCGACAGGAAGAACTGAGACATTATAAATGTACAGGAACTTTATATAGCATTCGTTCGGGACTTAACCTGATGCTTAAATGAATCATAGACATTGTGTTGTTTGTTATTGTTATATTGAACTGTTCCTGGAGAAGGAAGCACCGGGTGATTTGATAAGATAAACTTATATAGGTTGATTTAGTTATATCGTGCGTATATGTAATACCTAGAGTCGTGGTTATTAATTTTCTGACTCGTTAAACTCATGTTCGTACGTCTGGTTATCCTGGTCTTACTTCTCATTATTAATTGATTTAAAATTTGATTGTTCACTATTAAAATTTAAACTAAAAGAAAAAGAAGCATATGAAACAACAGGCGATTATTATTATTCGAGCGAAACACAGCAACAGCGAATTGTATGCCAGCTAGTTTTTAACATGCATGTTAGAATCGAGAAAGTTTATTTGGAAAGATATAATTAAGTTCTCCTCTATTTACATAATATTTGAATTCAGAATATATATTGTATAAACAAATCAATTAGTACTTAATTGATGTTCGTGAATTAATGCTATAGTTACAAATCATGTCATATTTAGTATGTACATATTTTCCTCGAAATAATACATAAGTTTATAATTCCAAGATACATATTTATTCTGAATAATCTATGGTACCTACTAATAATATAATATGATGGGTATCTTACAATCATAAGTACTTAGTACATATTAATTTTTACTTTGAATAATTAACTATAACTAAGGGCCGATTTTTCAATCCTTGGTTAAAATTTATCCGTCCAATAAAGTATTACACGAACATTTTAAAATGTCACCTGTAAACTGTCAAATACGAACAATTAGAATACATTTTTGAAATGGTAATTTAATAAGTTATTCGATGAATAAGTTTTAACCAAGGATTGAAAAATCAGCCCTAATACTATCTATTAAAATCCCCCTAATGAGTTGTTTCAGTGGGTTATTTGTCAAGTTACAAATACTTAATTATATTAATTCTTAAAGTGTCTACAAGATGGCGCGAAAATAAATTTTCAAAGTCATTAAAATCGAATCACTGCATAATAACAGTCTTATCAATATATAGTCAATAAATCGCGACGTACTGTGAATAATTCTCGTATTACTGGTGTAAAATGAAAAGCAAATTGTTTTATAAATAAATAAGTGTACAAAATAAAAGTATTGTGGTTTGCAACATGGCTTCGTTCACGAGACTTTTTTTCATCATTTTGGTTGTGATTTGTGCATTAACAGGTAAATATTATTAATACATAAATTATATCGTGTTTATATGAATAATATTATTTCAATACTAGTTTCAATATACTTAATAATATTACGAGATACGTGTTTAGGATCAGTATATTTTCATCTAGTCATGTATATTTTCATTAATTGTTTGTGTAAGAGTAATCTTTTTTGCTTTTATATATTCTTTCTTATTTAATGTATCTACAAATAAGCTACCTATTTATCACACATCTCATATTTTGACGATACTTACCTATTACCCTGTTTACGAATTAATATTTAAGAGTTCAGTTTATCTTCGTACAAGATAAAACACTTAAATAAAACATTTGTTCCCGGCAAGATCTTAAAATACCTAATTATCGGAAATCGAATAATATTCAGCAATTACCTTCTGACTAACACAAAAGTGCGATTAGAATATCTGTATGTATAAAATTCGAATAAAGGATGCATTGACATTGCATTAATATTTAAAAAAGGCATCTTATACCTAAAACCCATCATATCTATATAGTCACAATAAAACCCGTAGCTCGGAATAGAGCGGTGACTCAACGCATTTTTATTAAATGTTTTCCTTCCTTCATTCCATTTATATATTAGCGTATTATTTATTGAGCGATGGATAAAATCGGTCGTCTTTAACAGACCCAATATGTCATATTTATGGCTCTCACACTCGACAAAATAGATTTACGATCAAAAACTGCACGCTAGCATTTAACCCTTGGGGAAAATTATGCGTAATTTTTAAGACTTCCCCCGATATATTTGTTTGAATGACTTGTCCTATTTCTTATTTGTGTAAATATAAGTGTTCTTATTCTTTTTAGACAAAACATATTATATGTTTTTGTTTAAATAGAATATGTGATGAAAGACTATTGCGAGTGACCCGATTTCCTTATCCTAAGAAGGCTGAAAAGATATGCATTTATAGCTTGATTTCATTTCGTACTCATTTTTTGAATGCTAAAATTCGTTAAGGTTATCTACTATTTATAAAATAATGAAACGAAATTTCTTTAATGTTTAAGGTAGATCTACTTGGTTATGATGGGTGAGATGAAACAATTCATAAAGTATGATGATTTGTATTCATTTGTTGATAACAACTAACAACAAATAATATGCTATTTTTATAATGGTACATCTGATTACTAAAAACGTCACCTTGGTTATCATTCATGCTAGCCATAATATTTTATAAAGATAATAAATTAGAAACAAAACAATTACAGCAAAAAAAACTAAATGCAATCGTTTCATTACGTAGCTGTAGATACGTTGTATGTAGAGTCCTACGTTCAAATTAAAATAAATTGTAAATAAATAGCCAAATAGCTAGTAAAATGTAGGTCCAATTCAACATATATTCTAATTCTATATTCTATATTAGAATTCAGGACACGAACATAGCGACGTAATTAGCTAATGTGTATTAAATGTTTGTTTCCAGTCGAACAATTATCGCTTACGAGCAGTAATGGCATATCGACGCGATTCATCATTAATATTTGTTGCTGTTCATATTTTGTTAATGTGAAAGCTGTTGTGATTCATGGTTTGTGGGAAATGCGATTATGTAAATGTTATTTTAAAGATATCGTACATTTATGTATTGTTAAGCTAGGCGGATTAAATGATTATTTTGAATAAATAGAATTTATACTTACATTATAAAGCTAGAGAGTTTGTTTGTTTGCATGAACGCGATAATCTCAATTCTCAGTAACCACGGGTACGATTTGAAAAATTATTTCACTGTTAGATATAAGATAGTCCATTTATCGAAGAAGGTTTACCAAGAGGAAATGCGCGTAAAACCGAGGGACACAGCTAGTATATTGTATATTATGTAGTAATTTTACCCGTGAAAAGGTTTCTCTCTTTTCACGCTTTACCTACCATGAAAATAATAAAATGTTTTTAAGTTAACGTCATTTCATATAATTGAATATTTGTTTACCTCGAACTAGGTCGCAAAATTATTAGCATACTTAGTAAATAGCTGAAACCAATATTATGTAAAATTAGGCCGTTATTTCCAGAGACAATTCAACCAATTATGAATAAAATAAATAGATTATGATAAAAATTAACATTTATATTTTTAGTGCAGAGTAGTTTTGCATAAATTTATTTATCCTTATCATGATTTAATCATATGCACACATTGCATAGTAAAATTACGAAATATTATACAAATTTATTAAAGCACATATTCTTATTTGAATGAGATATTATATGGATAAAATGAATGGATATTTATTTGCATTTTATGATAATTATGTTCGATTAATTATTTATATTTATAAATTAATATTAGAGATGAATCTCAATAGATTATGTTATGTCTGAATGTCGTTTGAATGTCATTTGCGTGTCGTTTATTTCTGTTAATTTGGTTAAATAATAAACAAAATCATGAAAAAAATAAAAATGTATAATTAAATATAGTTGCATACATTTTTTTACTCTCATTAAGATGTACATTGTACAATTGGGTAGTGTTATCGACGGGTAAAATAAATCACTGTGAATCGCTCTATGTAACTTAGACTTAGCAAAAGACATCAGAAGTTTATATTCGTGAGAAATAATCTTATATTACTTCCGAGTAAAAGAAAACACGCTATTTTTGTAATATAGCACAAAACAAACAAACAGTTTTCCGGTGCGCTACAAAAAAGATTATCTTACATGTCCGCTTAACAATGTTTATCGAGAGTACTATGGTGAATAACTTTTCATTATAAGTGATAAGGGCTTTTGCTTGTTGTTTCGTTTAGTCGGAGTTGTGCAGTTTGGTGCAAAATGTATAAATTTCCTGTTATTATTTTGAACTTTGCCAGGTTGTGTACACTATATTTTGTAAATGCGCAAGCTAGTTTTTATTATTTCTATTTCAGTTTGTCTGGTATCCTACCGAAATGTATATTAATTATTTAGTTTTATACCTACCAATCAAATGCTTTACGAATCCCGCCTCGCTATACTTCTTTGGCAAGATTCAAAGATACCAAAAATCGTCTTTCAAATAAATACAAACAAAAAAACCTTTAAATTTTACTCTCAACGCCCCTAAAGAAGTTTCGCTTAAAAAATATTTAATACGTTTTATCAGCTAAATGATAATGGTTAAAATATGAATTCCAGCGAGCCAAGCAAGGATGATCAAGGCTTCATGCAGAACGGACTGTAATCTGTACTGCAACACAAGGGGCTGGAGCACGGGAGCTTGCAGGAATGGCAAATGTTCCTGCGATAGAGGTGTTGGACCTTAAAAAGTTTACTGATTAATAAAAATAAATATTTGTACACTTGTATGTTATTCGTGTCTTTGATACCAAGAAGCAAGATAACCAAAATGCTATACAGTTCTATAAAAATATTAAGCAATGATATGGTTTCATGTTTATTTTCTTTAGAAATAAAGCACCATAAATCAATGTATACCTACAAATATTTAAATTTGTAAAATATAAAAATTTGTAAATTATTTGAGAAAGCTAAAAATTATAATATGAATCTATGTTTTGATTGTTCATGTTTCTATTATTTCAAAACACCATACCTTATAGAGTACGATGATATCTTATCTTTACTTATTTTCTATATGTTTTCATTATAGGATGTCATTTTCATCTTAATTGAAGAATATCTTTACCTCATCACTAGAATATTATCAATGTGTTTGTTTGTCTTTCATATCTGTTTAATTTCGTAACGCTAGTATCTATACTAATATTAAAAAGCTGAAGAGTTTTTTTGTTTGAACGCGCTAATCTCAGGAACTTCTGGTCCGATTAGAAAAATTTTTTTGGTGTTAGATAGCCCATTTATCATGGTAGGCTATAGGTTATAATCACGCTAAGACCAAAAGTAGCAGAGCAATACGGGTAAAACCGCAGGGCACAGCTAGTTAAAAATAATACCTAATACAAAGAAAATAATCTTATAAATTTGTACCCATTATATTGTTAAGCAAGAATACCACTTATTAAATAGAATTATGTTACACTCAGAGGATTGAAGTTGTGGAGAATGCTTTTAAAAAGTCCATTAACGAAATTCAATGTGCATAATTGTGTTATACTTGTATTCAGTACTAGCTGCTCCGCGCGGTTTCACCCCCGTGGCTCCACTCCTGTTGCCCGTAGCGTGATGAAATATAGCCTATAACCTTCCTCGACAAATGGGCTATCTAACACCGAAAGAATTTTTCAAGTCGGACCAGTAGTTCCCGAGATTAGTGCGTTCAAACAAACAAACAAACAAACTCTTCAGCTTTATAATATTAGTATAGATTCGTTTATTTTAATTATTAAGTATAGTTTTAAGATGTCGTTGATGTTATTCTGACCATTATAGAGAAATACTTTAAAAACAATTTATTAGAACTCATAAACTACGCACTTACAAATTTATTTTTTATTTTGGTACAATAAGACGAAATTTCCTATGAATATTCTGACCACGGAATTAAACCTCCATTATTTATAAAAATTTCGTCGCAAGCGAGACTTCTTCTTTTATAAAACATGTCTACAGGATATTTTTATGTATTTAAGATATATTCTTCTTTTTCTTTAAAAATAAGTTTAAAATTCAATGTAATTAAACTTTGAACTTTATTGTAAAAGGATAGGTACCTTGACCCATGAATGATTTTTTTACGTTTACCCTTTTACACAACTAAACATCATGTTCAATTAATCATCTCTCAATTAATTCAGCCTGTTTTGCATAACACCGATATGATCACAACAAAGGTAAATATAGTGATTTGTTTACAACTCCTGCGAAACTTTGAATTTGCATATTCTAGGCATAGGCAAATAATAACCTAACCTAATAAGCATTATTTTTAACTTTTCGTATTCTAAGTGAAAATTATACCTGTGAAATCACAATCACGTTGCCCTGAGTACGAGAAATTATTTTATATCGCATCATGAACATATTTGCATAATATATAAATACCTTGTTTATAGTATATTATTAAGATATTCAACGTAAATGGCATGGAAATAGAATTTATAAAAAAAAACTTAACTAAATACGAGTTGTACGAACAGCATTGTTGGAATGCAATGTAGAGGAACTGAATTTCCACGTAGCTCTAGGCAGGAAAGGAAAAAAAATAACTTTCCTTGCCCATTTACGTCGCGAAAGGACCAAGCCACACATTTTAACTAAGGTGTACAGTTTGTTAAATTAAGGCTTGTACAGTTAAGCCGTGTCTCTATAAGCGGGAAAAGCTTGGCTCTACACGAGATCTGATAACTTTTTAATAGTACAACTCCTATAGTGTAGTCTTGGCAACATTTTACATGAAATAGCTTATGAGAGGAACAAATTACAATGGTTACAATGATATTAAGGCAAAAACGTTACTTGATTCATGTTTACTTTAGAAAGGATAGAGGAAAGACTGAATACAATAAAATGATCCTCAACTACAGTGTTAAAAAGTATATAATATATTTTTTATAGATAAAATAGTTTCGAAGACACAAAAAGTACCAATTGACACGACCAGTTTAGTTTGCACCATTCTATTTCAAACACAAAAAAAAAACGTAGGTACATACTATTATTTTCGACTTTTATCTTTCATTAAGCACTTCGTAAGAACAAGCGATCAAGTGATAAGCACTAGTTACGAAGTAACTATTCTCTAATCTGTGGCACTAGGGTTAGTCTAACACACCTTATCAGAATATCAACGAGTTACATAACTACTGAATACCAAACTGGATACTTAATTTAGGGTCGACTCGCCTCGAGCCAAAGCGACTTGGCAGTTACATCCCAATTCTTACTTTGTAGTTGCGACTTTCGGGCAATGTATTTAGCAAACGGCAGCCTATTTTATATCCTATTACAATGGCACTAGAACCACTTTACCGTGCAAAAATTTTTATTGTTTAACCTCAGACTATTCATGTTATCTACGCTATCAAATTGACTGGTTTAATATGGATGTGGTTTCATATTAACTACCTACGCGTGTCAGAATTTCTATATTTTGCAAAATAGTCCTCAATACTCATTAGGTGTTACCTAATCGTTATTATGCATTGTACTTGAGGATAATCATTTTTTTACGATGAACACAAACAACTAAATTTCTATAAACACGGTGTTGACATGGCCGGATAGGAGCTGTTCCCTTTATTCAATATAATATCTTTGTTGCTGGCATCTCGAATATTTTCTATTTTGCGGACAATAATTACACGCTCTCTAACGAGACGTGCTACAAAGCGACCGTCGAGAGAATAATCAATATCGAAAAATATCCTTTGGAAATATTTCAAAGGGCGAGAAATATCTTCTGAGTCTTCGGGGAGTTCACTTCGTTAAATGGCAGCAAGCCTATTAATTATTGCGAGTGGCTCATTATGAATAACTTCGGAGTAGACCTAGTAGTCTTTGTGAGGAAAATAACTAAACGAAGCGATAACAAGCGACATTTTGTCAATACTGTCAAGGAAGGTGACGTTCTTATAACTGGCAGGGGTGTCGATTGCTGAGGCATACAGCTATATAAAAGTTGAGGGACCGTATTTGCGTTTTTCCTATATAGTCAGTTTTCTTTGCGTGTTTTTCTACGACAAATATACATTTTCGTATAAATTTGCTTTTTGATTCTGTTGTCAGTGCTGAACAGTTGTTATTTTAAGATTTGAAACAGGAGATAGCTTTATTTCCAAATCATAATAAATTTTAATGTGCAACCTAGAAATTTTTTTGACCACAATCACGAGATGGTTGTACCTATAAACTAGACAATATTTTTTATTATTAACAATCATTAAAAGGGCGATAATAGAGGTATAATATTATAACTTACAATGGGGAAAAACAATGATTGAACACAAGTTGAACACATCCATTAGGTGACTTTTTATTTTACATAATAAATCTATTCATAATAAAATTACCTACATAAATGTGCATAACCTAAAATATATAAATATTTTACTTTAGATGATATCCTTCCACGTTAAAAGCTTCTTCTAGCGAAATCTGAGTAGAAGTAAACTTGATGGGATTTAAATAATGAAAAATAAATATTAGAATATAATTGAACTAACTGGAAACGTCCTCAGCTTCTAGCGCCGCCACAAAAGAGATGACAACAAATATTACTAACAGGTATGTCTTCATGGTGGAAACCAATTGAATTCTATAAAATGACGGCCCAGATGGAGTTATTTATACACCTTCCATACTCTCATGCATTGCCTTATGACGTGCACCACAACTGAACTACACAAAATTATTCAGCAATTATTTCACAACCCATCCATACATTGCTCGATTTGTGAAGAAATGTGAGACATGTATTCCTACAAAAGAAGTAATGAATTGCGATTTACTCATAACTTCGGTGTATGGTGCGTCCGACTCGCTGCAAGACGAGTGTATAAATATTGGATGTAGAGGGAATACCAGGGAGTCAATTTCTCTTTTACTGAATTACAAGTAGATAAATCTATTTGTTTCTCACGCAAATATGAACTTTATAGCTGCTAAAGCAGAGGTGTGTGTTCTCTGAATATTATGTGCTTTTGTTATACTTGGAAATACTTCAATGATAAGAATATTATTGAAATGTTTACTAAAGAGCACCACTTTGTAACAACGCATTTACTTTGAAGTTATTGAAATTAGATCAGAATTGTTTTCAATGTAAGAGATATTATATTATTGAAATAATTTTATAGAGTAACCAGAGACAACGTAGATAGCATAAAACTTTTTTCCTCTTCCTTTAAATAATAATATGTAACGAATTTTACGCTTTTCTTAATTCTGCCAACAAAAATAAAGTGTTACACAAAACCTTTCTATGAAAGTGAGGAGTGATGATTATTATTTAATTTTATTGTAAAACGTATAATAAAACACATTGAAAGTGGTAGTAACCACAAACACCACAACTGCAAATTACTTTACAGAATTTCATTTAATATTGTGTAAATTAATCTTTAAAATTGGAGCAATCTTTATGACGGCTCCAATTTACGCAGATTAAAAAAGATATGAATGTAATGCGAACGTGTTCTCGATTGATTGTATTTATTTTTAACATTTGTGACTTTTTAGTTTTGATTTTAAAAATTATATTTTATTTTCATTAAAAAGGCTCTTTATGAAACTTTTTTAAAAGGAAAAGTAAGAATATCTGTAATTATTTTTGAGTGTCCATTTTAATATGAAACTTAGTGAGGAGTTATTTGACTATGTACCTATATTATTATGTAGATACCTGCTGAAATAAGATTATGAATGCGAATCAAAAAAAAAATGTTTTGAGATGTTTTGTTTATGTTCATAACGAAAACGACAACACACACACACACACAATTTATTTTAAGACTAGCTGTGCCCGCGACTTCGTCCGCGTGGAATAGTGACTGCATAGTAGTTACTACTTAACACACAATTATTGAGTAAACACGTCTTGAAACACGTACTACCATAAACAACTAAATTATAAGTACTTACAGATTATTTTACAGTTAGGAAATAAAAAAAATAATGACACAAAATAACTGTTAGTAAAATTAAAACTAAACTGAGCTATAAAACTTTGTTACAGAAGAGTTCAAAATTTCCAGGGTGTGGCTATCCTCTCGCTCCCATGTCCCCCTCTTCTTTCACAGCCTTTCAACCCTTCCCTTTCCATCCCTAGTAAATGGCAGAACCGATTTTGATGTAAATAATATTATCTCATTGTACCTATATGTACACGTCATATCCTATCGTTTGATGCTCCATTTGGTTTATTTATCTAACCACTGTCACCCCTAAAGTGCCCTATATGTAATAAACGGACGAACCGATTTCGATAAAACATTACTAATTGTAATTCACCCGTTATGCACATTCATTTGATATATCACTTAGGTAGGTACTATCACAATATTTGACAACATTCGTTTCTTTCATTCCCACTTATACCTATACAGTAAAGTAAAAAAAGTAGTCAAATTTTATCAAAATCGGTTCATCCATTTATTTGATATAGAAGGTATAAAAGTGGTAGATAATAAAAAAAGTGAATTTTGACTCAAGTGACATATGAAATGAAAGGGCATGACGTGTAAAGTATAATTAGACATATTTAATCAAAATCGGTTCATCCATTTACTATACCTATATACAGGGTGTAATCGTTAAGTGTGCACAGGCGATTTTTCCGTAAGTATTACAGATAACAAAAAACTTTAAACTGATATCGAAAGTACTTAACCTAATGAGTAAAATGGCCGTAATAAATTTTTAAAAATAAATCGAGAAATATCAAAAAAATTATCTTTAAACCCTCCCATACATTAAGTATGAAATATGAATATCCCGTATACATTTAATATGAAAGATTTTTAGATTTCTTTTTCTTTTTTGGTTTTCTGCTTTAATTACTTCGCAAATTTGAAGTGGCATTTTCCACGCTTTTTCCGGAAATTTTCACGCATTTTCCGGATATTTTCCGGGGATTTTCCGTGCATTTTCCGGGCATTTTCCAGGCATTTTCCACGCTTTTTCCGGACATTTCCACGCATTTTCCGGATATTTTCCAGACATTTCCCTGGCATTTCCGGTTATTTTCCGGGATTTTCCAGACATTTTCCGGGAATTTCCCAGGCATTTTCCGGGGATTTTCCGAGCATTTCCCGGGGATTTTCCGGATGTTGCCCAGACATTTTCCGGACATTTCCCTGGCATTTTCCGGGAATTTTCCACGCATTTCCCAGGCATTTTCCGGACATTTCTCAGGCATTTTCCGGGGATTTTCCAGGCATTTTCCAGGCATTTTCCGGATATTTTCCGGATATTTTCCGGGAATTTTCCAGACATTTTCCGGACATTTCCCTGACATAGCCTGTAAATGTCTGGAAAATCCCCGGGAAATGCTCGGAAAATCCCCGGAAAATGTCTGGAAATACCCGGAAAATGCCAGGGAAATGACCAAAAAATGTCTGGAAAACATCCAGAAAATCCCCGGGAAATGCTCGGAAAATCCCCGGAAAAAGCCTGGGAAATTCCCGGAAAATAACCGGAAAATGCCTGGGAAATGCTCGGAAAATGCGTGCAAATTTCCGGAAAAACCGTGGAAAATCCCTGGAAAATGCCAGGAAAATATCCGGAAAATGCGTGAAAATGTCCGGAAAATATCCGGTAAATGCGTGAAAATGTCCGGAAAATATCCGGAAAATGCCTGGAAAATCCCCGGAAAGTGCCTGAGAAATGTCCGGAAAATGCCTGGGAAATGCGTGGAAAATCCCCGGAAAATGCCAGGGAAATGTCCGGAAAATGTCTGGGAAACATCCGGAAAATCCCCGGGAAATGCTCGGAAAATCCCCGGAAAATGCCTGGGAAATTCCCGGAAAATGTCTGGAAAATCCCGGAAAATAACCGGAAAATGCCAGGGAAATGTCTGGAAAATATCCGGAAATTGCGTGGAAATGTCCGGAAAAAGCCTGGAAAATGTCCGGAAAATGCTCGGAAAATCCCCGGAAAATATCCGGAAAATGCGTGAAAATGTCCGGAAAAAGCGTGGAAAATGCCACTTCAAATTTGCGAAGTAATTAAAGCAGAAAACCAAAAAAGAAAAAGAAATCTAAAAATCTTTCATATTAAATGTATACGGGATATTCATATTTCATACTTAATGTATGGGAGGGTTTAAAGATAATTTTTTTGATATTTCTCGATTTATTTTTAAAAATTTATTACGGCCATTTTACTCATTAGGTTAAGTACTTTCGATATCAGTTTAAAGTTTTTTGTTATCTGTAATACTTACGGAAAAATCGCCTGTGCACACTTAACGATTACACCCTGTATATAGGTATAGTAAATGGATGAACCGATTTTGATTAAATATGTCTAATTATACTTTACACGTCATGCCCTTTCATTTCATATGTCACTTGAGTCAAAATTCACTTTTTTTATTATCTACCACTTTTATACCTATATCAAATAAATGGATGAACCGATTTTGATAAAATTTGACTTATTTTTACTGATAGGTCGTTCACTTTCATTTAATATATCACTAAAGTATATTCGACAACTTTAGTTATTTTCATTCCCACTTTTACCCCTATATACCTAGTTACAATAAATGGATGAACCGATTTTGAAACAGTTTATTTAAGAACCAGCGTCGGAAAATATGCTGCCTAACAAAAAAACATCATCTAATTCGGATTACCTGCTAGCGAGCTACGGTGGCACAAACACACACACACACAGCGGTCAAACACTTATCACCCATATTTTTGCATCGGGGGTTAAAAATATAATATAATACGACATAATTTAAAGGACATTTTATGTATAAAATTTACCTAGAAATCCCCCCCCCCTACTACCTCAGCTTACCCCCCCACCCTTGGGGACTTTCGATATGATCACTTGGACATAACTGTAGCGTATAACAGATAACTTACGTTTTATCGTACACTGCATGTGTACCATAGAATGCCTTAGCAAATGTTCGCCGTGAGTACTTAAATGGTCATAACCTTTTTATTTATGAACCGATTGACATGAAATAAACACTAAATGTTAAATGAAGATTACCACAATATATTAGTGAAAACCGCATCGAAATCGGATAAGCCGTTTCTGAGATTAGCGTGTTCAAACATACAGACAAACAGACAAACAGACAAAAAATTTTTTAACTACAGTTTTGGGTTTGGGATCGATTTAATAATAACCCCTGCTAATTTTTTTTTACATATTTTCATTGTACAGACACCACTTTTCTAGAATTTTATTATATGTATTGATTCTAAAAGTGTAATATAATACCTACCAACAAAAAACATGAATTGCTATCATTATAAAAAATAAATACCTATAAGTAACAACTTACTTTTTGTGGGAACGCATGATGGTGAAAATTCACAAAACACGAAGATTGCATTTGATATTTTTGGTTTTATGGCATTCAATTGCTTTATAAATATCACTACATAGTATAAACAAAGTCGCTTTCTCTGTCCCTATGTCCCTTTATATGCTTAAATCTTTAAAACTTCGCAACGGATTTTGATGCGGTTTTTATAATAGATAGACTGATTCAAGAGGAAGGTTTTAGTATATAATTTATTAGGTTTTAGACAAAGCGGACGAACCCGCGGGCGGTAAGCTAGTAAATTTATAAAATACGAAGATTTTTAAAATTGTAACTAATGAACGCAATCAATATTAGATTAACTGTAGATAATGGTGTCTAGTTTTACTTAAAATAATAAACATCTACCCTCACTTTAAAAAAATGTAGTATATTTATTATTTACACGAAATATACCTTATAGGGAAGGGAAAATATGGGCTAAAGAGTTAAATAAATAACATCATTATATTTAAATTATTAATTTCCAACTGTGTATTCAGTAGTGTTAACATCTAAATTGATTTGATTTTTACGAAATCTCATAGATGGCGCTGTTACAAAATTAACATTATACAACTTACATTCTTTAAACTATGTTTCTCTTCCCAAGTTACTTAAATGGCATAATTTTTATAGTGTCAATCTAGATATTGTCAAACAACATTTATATATGCGTCATTTGATTATTAATTTCCAATAGTTAAGGTGTGTTTGATTTTTCTAACACTTCATAGATGGCGCTGTTTCAAATTTGTCTTTATACTGCTAAGATTCATTTAACTGTTTCTCTGCCCAAATTACGTAAATGACATAGTTTTTATTTTGTAAAGCTAGATAATAGCATGGCTTACTCGAAACCAACATTTAAACATGAGTCTTTAGATTGTACGCTGTCGTAGTACACGGAATATGTAAGAAAAATAAAGGCTCACAGCTCCTCCCCCGAAGGTGATATCATGATAATATGTTTAAACTATCCTCACCCGACCTCTTAGGAATATTCATGCAAAATTTGAAGTAAATCTATGCAGTACTTTTCGAGATTAGCCCGGTCAAACATACAGACAAACAGACAAACAGACAAACAGACAAACAGACAAAAATTCTAAAAACTATATTTTTGGCTTCTATATCGATTATAGATCATGGATTATGTATTCTTTAAAAAAAATATTCAATGTACAGTTTTGACTTTCCTACGATTTTATTATATGTATAGATATTTGAATATTGCTTTAAAACCGGAAGGCACAAATACTCGGGACTTTTTATGAACAAGGTTAGAAAAAAGACAGATTACAAATGGTTGTGAGTTGTGACTGCATGACCTGGCTTTAGCCACACTGGGGAAGTACCGAACGTCACTCTTCGATACCTACTTCAAATATATTTCTTACCGAGATAATGTATAGCCATTATGATAATATAATTATTTTGCAGATTAATTTATATTTTAGCAGATACATCTCATCTAGAAAACAACGTAATTAGAAATAATATGTTATTTAATTTAAAAGTAAAACACACAGGTAAAACATGATGATAATTATATTTACAATCAAACATCGCCAAAAGGCGAGGCACTTTGTAATGAAATCATTTATGATTATTTGAACAGATCTATTTTTAAATCTCTACAGTCTATTTAAAAAGCAGTTCATTTAATCACTAAAACAGAAGCCAAAGTTCTCACCAAGAACTTTAACTGAATTACCCCTGATGAGTGCTAAGCAAAATCGATAGTCCCTAATTCGATGTACTAACAGGTTTGTTAAGATTCCAGCAGGATTCCATCAGCTCCACTTACATTACTGTTACAAATCTTAAAATCATACATAGTACATTATTTTCCATAGACAAGGTTTTCTGTTATTTATAATCTACCGCCTGACAACTTAACCTCCCCTCCAGTCGGTTAGTTGTCAGTCGATCGCTCACATTTTTTGAAGAAACGATCAGCTAGCAATTGATCCTGAACAGCCGACCAGTGCGGTCAACAAGTCAGTGCCTTAGCCGTGCCACATGCTTGTTTTAGGGTTATTTAAATCTATTATTTAAGATTGTGAAAGATTGCGAATATTATAGTAAAAAAGTGAATGTAACAAGGAGGAATATTAAAGTATCAATTGTGACGAAGGCGTTTTATTCCACAACCCAACAGCTTCAGAAGTGGGATAACGATAACAAGGTAATGTGACATTTTTCTTTTATATTTTTTTTTTACCACCGTCTTTTATTAATATATAGTTTACATGGATTATAATTATTATAAAGGATTTTTTTTTTCTTTATGTATTTTAAACTATGCTTGTTAGTTTAATAACAGGCTTGTTATCGTCCATTTGCCCACAAATATGTGAATAAATAAATAATCCTTGTGCGTGTATCGAACGTTGATTGTTATCATTTGGCCGGGTTCACATACCCTCATAATGTTAACAAACGACGCTTTAAGTGATCTACGATCCAGATCGAATCTGGCTAGGGCACTCCCTGGTGATACGACTGTGATTTTAGATTATTTAATCGAATAATTTACAACATTACATGTACGTACGTGAATTGTTAATGCGTGGTCAGGGTACTCCCTGATAGTGTTAGCAAGACACTAGTTGAATAGTTTAGGACCTTGACAATATTTGGCCAGGGCTACTCCCTGGTAATAAGGTTGAGTGACTAAACTATCAGGTGACACGTTTATGATATTATTGTATTGAACATTATATATGTGAGTTGTTAACACGTGGTCAGGGCACTCCCTGATAGTGCTAGCAATACACAGAATTGAATAGTTTGGAATCTTGACAATATTTGACCAGGGCTACACTCTGGTAATAAGGTTGAGTGACTAAACTATTTAAAAAAAAAAAAAAAAAAACTTTATGATTCGCATTTCAAAAAAACTTTATGATTCGCATTTTACATTAAAACATAAAAGCTAATTCATATATATATTTTTAATAATAATAAATGAACCTGATTCGGATTATTTTTTTTTATCAGATTGGTGATGGGCCGTGATTGGTCAAGGACTCCTTCACGCAGCCGAGACGGCAGTCGTGAGGGCAATGAACAGCGAAGCCGGCGTAGTAGAGAGCGCCGCAGTGAAAAGCGCTCAGACCGCCGCAGTCAGCGCCCAAGCCCGAACCGAAGTGCCAGTCACCGGAGCCGCCCTAACACTGAGCACCACCAAAGGAGTCCCGGTGAGCGACGTTCTAGGCGTAGTATTGAACGTCGCAGCCAACGATCTGGTGAACATCGAAGTCGTAGCCGCAGTCAGCTACGAAATCGCCACGATAGCAGAATTATGAATATTGATCGGGACCGTAGAAGTAGGAAACGTAGTAAGGACTGTTCTATTACAAGACCCCAAAAAGGTGATAAAAGCGATGTAACTAGTACTTTAATAGATTCATTTGTTGATGCGATTAAATCGATGAAATCTAGTTCTAGTGATAAATTTTCGTCTATTCACAATGTAATACCTGATTTTGATCCAATGGCAAAAGAACAGACTGTTAATGCGTGGTTATCGAAGGTTGAGGAATGTAAATTAATTTACGAATGGTCAGAAAAACAAGTCGTGCACTACGCTCTGCCTAAACTCTCGGGAATAGCTAAAACGTGGTACCAAAGTCTCCCCACTTTGCTGTATTCTTGGGAGGAATGGAAAGTTAAATTAATTGAAACTTTTCCATCTACCCAGAATTATGGTGAATTATTAACTGAAATGTTGAATAAAAAACTACGGTTTAGTGAATCTCCCGAATTATATTATTACACTAAAATTAACTTACTAAACCGTTGCAACATATATGGCAAAAATGCAGTTGATTGTCTAATTTATGGAATTGAAGATAGGGGTATTAGACTAGGAGCTCAAGCGGCACAATTTTCTGAACCTGAACAGTTACTCAAATTTTTTAAAACTGTTAAACCAGGCGTTTCTAGGGATACCGAAAGATCAATTCGAGATAGGGATAAACGGCCGGTACCAAATAATTCAAATAGGGTCTTGAATAAGCCGAATAGATCCGAACCGGGTCGGATAACTTGTTTCAATTGTAACGAAGTAGGTCACCCCAGCTATAAATGCAATAAACCGTTATTAAAGTGTAGTCGTTGTAATTTATTAGGTCATTTGTCTAATGCGTGTTCTAAAATGGAACCCGCTCAAAAGCTAGATAAGGAAAAAACCGTGTTGAAAATCTCTAGTCAACAATCGGCGAGTATTTACACTTTTCCTATACGTATTAACGGGGTAAATGTCCAATGTCATTTAGATTTAGGAAGCGAATGTACACTAATTCGGTTGACGGACGCCCTAAATCTAGGGTTCGTTTGGACCACAAATGATTTACCTTTACTAAAAGGCCTAGGCAATATACCGTACCAGCCTATCGGTAAGTCGTTAGTTAATATTGAGGTACAAGGAATTACTGAAAAAGATATAGAAATATTAGTTATTAATGATAACCTCATTAACTATCCAGTGCTTCTAGGGCATTCATTTTCAGAACGGCCGGGTATTAAAATTACTAAAACCGTAGATAAACTGGAGATTTGTAAGACCCAATTCCAAAACGCTAAAATACACTTGTTATGTAGGGAGCAAACTTATATTAACCCTGAGGCAATACAAACTGTCGCAGTATTAGCAAAACCTGAACTTTCTTGTACTGTATATGTTAGAGGTGGTATGCGGGGACAAAATGGTTCTGAATTCTATTTGTTTCCGGGAGAATATGAATTAAAAGATGGATTAGGCTGTCTTCTTATCTTAAATCCTAGAAGTAAGGGTTTAATTCTAGAACGTGAACAGTTGCTGATACGCAGTATGGTAATGAGTAATGATTGTAAATATGTAAATAACGTTAATTTCACTGACAGGAATGATATATCTGAGCCTGTTATAGGGGATAATCTTAGCGAATTAGAAAAACAAATGATGAAGGACTTGCTCGCAAGATATAGCAGCTGTTTTTCTTCCTGTCTTAAGGATCTCGGATTTACAACTGTATTAGAAATGGATTTACAATTAAAGAATGAAGAACCGGTAGTTTACAGGCCTTATAGACTCTCGTATGCAGAAAGAGAAGATGTCAGGCGCATGGTAGCAGAAATGTTAGATTGTGGTATAGTTAAGGAGTCTTCATCACCTTACGCGAGCCCCATTGTATTGGTAAGAAAGAAAAGTGGTGAGAGGCGAATGTGTGTTGACTACAGAGCCTTAAACAGCAGGACTAAGCGAGACCATTATCCTCTCCCTAGGGTAGAAGACCTTCTTGATCAATTAGCGGGCCATAAGATGTTCATATCGCTGGACTTGGCTTCAGGGTACTATCAGATTCCCATCTCGGAGAAGTCTCAAGAGAAGACCGCGTTTGTCACGCCAGATGGACAATATGAATACACCAGAATGCCATTTGGCTTAGCAAACGCTCCTTCGGTTTTCCAAAGAGCCATGCATAAGATTCTTAATAAAGCACGGTTAAGTTATGTAATTGTGTATATGGATGATGTTTTGATACCCGCGCGTTGCTTTGATGAAGCGCTGCAAAGACTAGAAGAAGTTTTGAACTTATTAAAAGAAGGAGGCTTAACACTGAAAATGCAGAAATGTAAATTTATGTTTGATAAATTAGACTTTTTAGGGTTTGAAATAAGTGGTAATGGTATCCAACCAGGCTCTGCGAAAACTGGAGCAGTCTCAAAATTTCCTACTCCCTTAAATCAGCATGACGTTAGACGATTTTTAGGTCTTGCCAGCTTCTTTAGAAGATTTGTCAAGGATTTTGCTCTGATAGTAAAACCATTGACGGGTCTTCCAAAGAAAAATGCGCCTTGGAAATGGGGGGAAGAAGAAGCAACTGCATTTACAGAGATTAAAAAACGATTGACCAGCAGACCAATTCTCGCACTATACGACAAAAATTTAGAAACTCAGTTACACACGGATGCGTGTAGATTCGGCATCGCGGGTATTCTTCTTCAGAAAGACGAGAAAGGTTTATGGAGAGTTGTAGCATACTACAGTCGTCAAACCACGGTAGAAGAGCAGAAACTTCACTCGTTTGAGTTAGAAACTCTAGCTGTGATAGCGTCATTAAACAAGTTTAGGGTCTACTTGTTAGGCCTACGGTTCAAAATACTAACAGATTGTAATTCATTACGCACCACACTTACAAAACGAGATGTGATCCCGAAAATTGCAAGATGGTGGGTGCAGTTACAAGAATATGACTGTGAAATTGAGTATCGACCAGGAGATAAGATGTCACATGTGGATGCCCTGAGTCGAGCTCCATCAGACTCAAAAGTAGACGATTTGCACGTTATTGATATACTTAGTGTTACTGCTGAAGATTGGATTACTACTGTTCAATCTTCAGATGACGATATAAGGCGTATTAAAGAAATATTAAGTGATCCAGAATCCCCCAACATAGTAAGTACATTTCAAAATTACAAATTAAAAAATGGACGTGTATACAGGATCATAGCTGATGATAATATCAAATGGGTAGTGCCTAGAGGCGCACGCTGGCAAATTGTTAAAGCCAATCACGATGACGTAGGCCATTTTGGGTTAGAAAAGACTTTAGATCGTATTCGGGCATTATATTGGTTTCCTAATATGAGAACCTTTGTCACCAAATATGTTTCAGCATGTTTAGAATGTGCTCACCATAAGATGCCAGGTGGTGCTCGACAAGGTCACCTACATTCCATAGAAAAAGTAGAAATCCCCTTTCACACGGTCCACGTGGACCATGTTGGGCCTTTCATTAAGAGTAAGAAGGGGAACTCATATATCTTAGTAATCATCGATGCCTTTACTAAATTTGTTTCTTTGGCTGCCGTCAAAAGTACCAAAACGTCGGAAACTATAAAAGTAATTAAAAAAAATCTTATTGGGTATTTTGGTACTCCAACACGCCTCATTCCTGATAGAGGTAGCTGTTTTACCAGCAAGAGGTTTAGGAAGTTTATACAGGCCTTAGGCATAAAGCATGTTATGAATGCAGTAGCCACGCCGCGAGCAAATGGTCAAGTAGAAAGGTCAAACCGAACTATATTGGCATCATTGGGAACCATGAACCATGGCAAAGATCCTAGAACATGGGATGATAATCTATCGGATATACAGTTAGGCATTAATACGACAATACACGACGTCACAAAAAAAACTCCTAGTGAATTATTATTTGGGCGTAGAGTTACAAATCCTTCGCAAGGTATATTAAGTGAAGTAATTTCGGATGTAGGACATGGAATAGTAGACGGTAAGATTGACGATATTAGATTAGATGCACGCTGCCTGATGCAACAGCAAGCGAAGGTCAGTGAAGAACGGTATAATAGAAAAAGAAAAGCGGCAAAAGTATATAAAGTAGGTGATCTAGTGCGAATTTTGAGAGCAGTTGCATCTGGTAGCGGGCAGTCTAAAAAGTTGGAACCCAAACTACAGGGACCGTACCGCGTAATTAAAGTTTTACCAAACGACCGTTATGTGGTAGAGGATACCCCTTTATCTCGAAAAGGTAGGCGGTACGAAGCTGTCGTGGCAGCCGACAAAATGCACCCTTGGTTAAATTTTAAATCGATGTCTGATAGCGATAATGACGGTGATGATAGTTGTTCTGATGCCATTGAGAATCAAAATAATTAAATTTTATACATACACATTAGGTAGTTTAAAGTTCTTTATGTATGTTGTAATACACATCCTTCTTTAAAATGACGAGTCAAGTCTACGTGTTTGGTATGAACGAAGAATGATCGACGTTTATAACAAACACATGGAATTTGAAATAGCTTGCATATTGTGGGCATGCCGGGCACAATATGCCGCCCAACGAGAACCAAAATGCAGTATATGTGTGAACAGTGAGTACCGAGTGATTTTGTATGATTATTATGGGTATGCCGGGCACAATGATGTGCCGCCCAAAACGAATAGCTTACATACTGTGGGCATGCCGGGCATGATGTGCCGCCCAAAGAGTAACAATATGCAGTCTATGTGCAAGCAATGAGTACTGAGTGATTTTTATTACTGTTGAGGGCATGCTGGGTACAATGATGTGTCGCCCAAAGAGTAACAATATGCAGTCTATGTGCAAGCAGTGAGTTCTGAGTGATTTTTATTACTGTTGAGGGCATGCTGGGTACAATAGTGTGCCGCCCATAAGAAAGCAACAATTATTATTGTACATTGTTATTTTTGTGATCTAATTATTGTCAAATTTAAATGTATGAGATAGTATTATGTAATTTAAATATAACATTATGATTGTATTGCAATACCTGCATAAGGTCACTAATATGTAAAAATGTACTGGTGAGCAATAAATTATTTGAATTTGAATTAGTCCTAATCAAACGGATAGAGAAGTGAGTTTTTGTTATACAAATGTTTGTAGCGATTGTCGAAGTTGTTCCAATAGAGATATATATATTTATTTATTGTCTTTTTTTTTTCGAAATTTGTAAATCTTATTCTAGGCTTGTTTCCTTGTGTAATTTTGATTATTTGTAAAAGCTAATCATACCAATTCAAACTTCGGGAACTAGTTGTAAAAGTATGGTTGCATTTTGTTTTCCATATTTTAACATTTTATTTTTGTTTAAATTTAATTTAAGCCAACGAAGGCACTCGTTGAAGATCGGATGGCCGAGCTGTTACAAATCTTAAAATCATACATAGTAAATTATTTTCCATAGACAAGGTTTTCTGTTATTTATAATCTACCGCCTGACAACTTAACCTCCCCTCCAGTCGGTTAGTTGTCAGTCGATCGCTCACATTTTTTGAAGAAACGATCAGCTAGCAATTGATCCTGAACAGCCGACCAGTGCGGTCAACAAGTCAGTGCCTTAGCCGTGCCACATGCTTGTTTTAGGGTTATTTAAATCTATTATTTAAGATTGTGAAAGATTGCGAATATTATAGTAAAAAAGTGAATGTAACAAGGAGGAATATTAAAGTATCAATTGTGACGAAGGCGTTTTATTCCACAACCCAACATTACTGTATATAAGTCGGTAATATATTCCTCTCCCGTGCCACATCCACATTACACCCAATTCTGACCCACCTGAAACGCTACACGCTCTATGGCTACACGTATCACGGTAAGTGCGTTGTGCAATTTGTCTCGATTGTCGACTATATATCTCCGGATACGAGCAATATCATTCAGATTTCAAACGCCTACATACTTAAGGGCTGTGTCGGGGGTTCCACGAAATGTATGTTGACAGACTAGTCCATTGAAATTTTACATTTTTTAGGCCTGACCTTGCGTTTTTTAGAGGACGCAATTTTTTTTTTTGATGTGTAGGGGGGGTCAGTGTGAAGCTAAAACCAAGTTTGTGAGGTCGCCACCCTTGTCCCATGGCCGCCATCTTGAAAATAGCGGTTGAAATGGTTTTAACGATATATCTCTTAAACTATTTATCTGATAATAAAACAATGTTAACATTATTTGTTGCAAATTAAATTCTCTACTACTTTGATTCAGTAACTTTTTGTCGTAGAACTATAAATAAAAAAGTTATAAGCGAAAATGTTCAGAAATTAGAGCTATTTATATTTTTCAATAAAACTTTTTTTTTATCATTTTACGAAGAAATGATATAAGACTATTTTTGTAGATTGTTTTTCGAGGAACAAATTTTAAATACAACATTTTTTCATTACGTCAATAGCTAAGGTTTTACAGCGCTCAGAAGTGAGTACTATTTTTCAGTAGTAACTATACATAATATATTGGCTATTGGCTTTTTTCCCAGACTCCACAACAATGGAAGCACACTGCAGAACATTTCAGCCCTGCTTTTCGACGTAAAAAAAACGCACTTCCAGACATTCCTCCTGGGTGGTGGGGAAAAGATTCAATAATTAATTATTAATAATATTGTAAAATTAATTATTAAAAATATTATAATAACAAAAATAAAAAATTACTGGTGACAAATTATTGTTAGTACACACCTAATATATCGTATTCTGTATAGTAAAGAGTACTTAAAATAGTACTCACTTCGGAGGGCTGTAGAACCTTAGCTATTTACTTAATGAAAAAATGTTGTAAATAAAAGTTGTTCTTCGAAAAACAATCTACAAAAATGGTCTGATATAATTTCTTCGTAAACTTATAAAAAAAAGTTTTATTGAAAATTAATATAAACATCTCTAATTTCTGAA
Source organism: Colias behrii (assembly GCA_029959065.1). Classification (NCBI taxonomy): domain Eukaryota; kingdom Metazoa; phylum Arthropoda; class Insecta; order Lepidoptera; family Pieridae; genus Colias; species Colias behrii. Next base: position 3,597,682 of record JARWMC010000005.1, on the reverse strand, counting down.
CATTTTCGCTTATAACTTTTTTGTTTATAGTTCTACGACAAAAAGTTACTGAACCTAAGTTGTAGAGAATTTAATTTGCAACGAATAATGTTAACATTGTTTTATTATCAGATAAATAGTTTAAGAGATATATCGTAAAAACCATTTCAACCGCTATTATCAAGATGGCGGCCGTGGGACAAGGGTGGCGACCCCACAAACTTGGTGATAGCTTCACACTGACCCCCCCTACACATCAAAAAAATAAAATTGCGTCCTCTAAAAAACGCAACCCCAAATGTAACTTTTCAATGGACTAGACGGATTATGTCATGTAACAAATATTTGCTATTTACAAGGGAACGCGATATGATGAAGGGAAACGATAGTTGCTGATTAAATCTTTCTCTATTTCAGTCGCAACGCTTTGAAAGTTTATTGTAGTTGATTGTTTTGAGAAAATAAACGGCTATTTGCTGTTGAAATTGAATTGAAATGAACAAATACTTGGAATGATTTTATTCATGGGAGGAAAACATTGTGTGACGGTAACAATCAGGTTTACATTCTGTAGCTACCGAAAAAAAAAACAGTATGAATCTTTTACGAATTTTCGACATTGAACTCAACCATTGTTTCATCCGTTCTTTAATAATAATTTTAAAGAAAACATTTCTGTAACGATTATTATTGCTGTTTAATGATAACTTCATTTATAAAACAAATCAAGATTTATTTTACGAAAGTATGTATCGAGTTACTGTGCATGAATTGAACAAATAATTTCCGAGAAAAACGGATGTGATAAAATTCACATAGACACGTGTAAGGATTCCTTGTTATAACAATGTACATAAAAACAGACTGCCTTTTCATATAACAATAATAAAATGGTGAAGCGATACCTTTTGAAATGAAACACAGAAGCGTAGCAAAAGAGTTATAAGATTGCAGTAAAAACGTGAATCTTGCAGCGAAGCAACTATATTGAATCTTCTTTTCATTTAATGGGAACAAAGTAATTTTTCTAAGTGGCGGTTGAAGAAAACAATATCTGTGAGAATAAGGGGGCGGGGAGGGGGTTAATTTATCAGCTTGCTGAGCCAAAGGACGGTTTAGTGGCGAACTGTCCGTTATAGTTTTAAGTTAATGTTCTTTTAGCGAGTAAGTATTCTACTATGGGGCAGGGCTGCAGATATAGAAACTATATTTATATTACAGAAAAGAGCCATACGCTCTATATATAATTTGCGTGCTCGAGACTCACTAAGAGATCTCTTTAAGAATACTGGTATCCTTACTGTACCGTCGCAATATATATTTAATAATATTTTATATGTACACAATAACGCTTACTTACACACAAAAGTAGGAGATAGACATTGTTATGAGACAAGAAACAGAAATAAAATTGAAATGCCATTTTTTCGGCTAGCTAAAGTTAAAAATTCATTTATGGGTCAAGGTATACGCTTTTACAACAGAATTCCTCATAATATTAAAGATTTTAGTAGTTCTAAATTTAAAACTTATATAAAAAATGTACTAGTTCAGAGAGCCTATTACAGTATTAAGGAATATATGGACGATAAAAACCCATGGAGGGTTTTCGCGTAAAAACCACAGGACAGTTCTTTGGCATATCACTATAAATTATGATGTTACATATGTAATTTGTAAAATTAAATTGTAAAACTGACATGATTAAAAAGAGCAACTATGGAGTTTCTTGCCGATTTTTCTCCGTAGATACTGCTTTCCGAATCGGTGGTAAATGTTAAAAATATGTACCTATGACGTTTCAAAAGTGCTTCTAGAAGAAGTCTAATTGAATAAATAAATGTTTGAGTTTGAGTTTGAGTTTGAGTTTGAGTGGCTTTAGTGGAGTTTACTGAGGGTTTAGGTTTCGGCGTAAATATTGTTCATTTATTGTTTCATTTAAAGGATTATATAACCAAATACTTAACAGAATAATTCTCCACTGATATATGGAGTGGTTAATGCGTGAGCGTAGAACCAGAGAGTCCTGTGTTCAATTCCCAGTGGGGATTTTTAAAACTTGTCCCGATCTGGTAGAGTAGAGAAGTCTGATCTAAATTACATAAAGAAAATTGATCAGAAAATACACATCTTAAATGTAACTTCCCCATACTCCACTATGGGACACGTTACTTCTATTGGCATAGGTTCTAATATATATATATATATATATATATATATATATATATATATATATATCAAGTTAATTCCATAACGAATAATAACAGCTTTTAGCTTAGGTATATTGGCAAATGCCTGCCACGTGTAGCTTATTTACGAGGAGCAATTTGAATAAACCACTATTTAAATATTTATAAAGCCTGCTAAAATCTGTAACATATTTTAAGTAACGAGCTCAAAACCTTCTTTTAATATTTCAGTACTCAATTTCTCTTACTTTATTCAAGAATGTTAATTTGAAGATATAAAATGTGAGTGTCAACTTCAAAGGGTTTTTACACCTAATTACATTTGGAAGAACATGTTTTGCACCCATAAAATCAGCGGACGAGAGAGCTCATTCCAAAACTCATCACCATGAATACGCTACGTTACTTAAGGTAAATAAAAAATATTATCAACACAAACAGAGCATAATGTTTATTACTATTTTTGCATCATTTACATTAGCTGTCCGTACGAAACGAGGGTTTTGCATTATGAAAGATGTAATCTCGTGAAAATAAACAAAACGAGACTTGTCGTCGGTCTCAGACTTTTGATGTGAGGGAGTAAATAATTTAATTTCACGTTTCACATAACAACGAAGAATTCACAAATGTAAAAGTAAAATTTTCAATATCATTCCGAGTCAAGGTCGAAGGTTATTTATTGGGCTTTCTGAAATGATTGAGAAATTTGACGTCTATTTATTTGTGAACTTAATATAACAATAATAATGAAAATGCCTTAGAGTCATTCATGTGAATTTTCCTTATCATATTATTGTGTTTATTCGTGATATTATGTTGTGTCGTGAACGAGGTATAATTTTTTCCTTTTTATATTCGTACAGCTACTAAGGTGTACGTCGTTTAATTTCGTTGGTTGGTACTGACTACTGCCTGAAGACGTTATTATTCCAGGAGATATATTGTGATATGAATTGGCATTTAGACTTAACATACGTTATACCAACTTCATTAGTCTGAGTTTGTACGCTGTTATATATTGTATGTGTACAATAAGTTCATATTATGTACATTGTTAAGACGTACAGTATTCGAGGTATTTACTGTGATTGCCGACACAGGTACATGAAAATTTTATATGATACCGGAATATAAGCGTAAATGTTGGTGAAAGGAGTTTTTATAAACAAATGTATATATGTCAAATATCTATCTGTCATTGTATAATCTTTTCTCTTCCGCCTTTACCCTTTGTGCTATGCATATCATCTAATAAAGTATCTCAAGTTTATTTATCAATCTTTACTTTTTCCTGCCTAATACCCATCTGGTTATGGGCCCAGCACGCTTCCACTGCGCAACTCTGCTAGAGAGCATGATCTGTGTGTGGTAGGATGTGGTGGCTGTTCTATGTTTTCAGGGAATAGTGTGGAATCTGCGACTACCCAGGTAAATACAGAAGCTCAAGATTCAGTGCAGAAGAAAGCATCTGAGAGCTGTAAGGCGGAAACTGAGCGGAGTTTCCAGGCGGCTGCTAATTCTGTTACGCAGGAGACATGGCACAGGAGACTAGGACATCTCAATATGAGGAGTATGCATTTGTTAATGAAAGGTATGGCTAGAGGCATTAAGTATGATAAATCACAGTTCAGTTCATGTGAAGCTTGTGTTAAGGGGAAGCTTAGTAAATTACCTTTTCCTAAGAAGGCACAAAGTAGGTCAAATGTACTGTTAGGTGTTGTACACAGTGATTTATGCGGGCCTATGCCAGTGAAATCTTTAGGTGGTGCTAGATTCTTCCTCACGTTTATTGATGATTGTAGTAGGAAAACATGGATTTATTTTCTGAAAAATAAGAGTGAAGTTTTCGATAACTTCAAACATTTCAAGGCATTGGTGGAGAACCAAACCAATAGAAAAATAAAATCGTTGAGAACGGATAATGGAGGCGAATATGTCAATTCTATATTCCAGGAATATTTGAAGGATAACGGCATCATTCACCAAACTACCATACCGCACTCGCCTCAGCAGAACGGCGTTGCTGAGCGGGCCAACAGGACAATTGTTGAGAAAGCTCGCAGCATGTTACGAGACGCAGGCTTAGATGGGCAGTTCTGGGCAGAAGCGGTCAATACCGCTGTTTATTTGAAGAACCGGTCCTCTACAAAAGCAGTCTACGGTATTACGCCAGAGGAAAAATGGACTAATGAAAAGGTGAATCTTAGCCATTTACGTATATTTGGTTGTGTGGTTTATGCCTTGACACAAAATCGTAAGAAATTAGATTCAAAATGCAAACCTTACATTTTTGTAGGATATTGTGAAAATAGTAAGGGTTATAGATTGATTGATCCAGAGAATCCCAGCAAAGTTACTAAATCAAGGGATGTTGCTTTCTTTGAAAACAAATTCTATACAAAAAACACGTCTAAACAAAGTGATAAAGGTGATTTTTTCATGATGATAAATAATTTACAGACTGAGGATTTAAACTCAAATGATTCTCATGTTGAAGTAGTACAGTCTGAAAATTTAGTATCACCAGAAAAAGGGGAAGAAAATGAGATCGTAATTAATCCCAGAAGACAGTGTATTTTTGAGTTAGATGACTCTGTAAACAGTAGTTCTGTTGATTCTTCCGATGTCACATACATTCCAGGTGAATCGACACTTGAGGATGCGATGGATACATCAGAATATGATAGTGCGTGTACTGCAATGCAGACGTGTATCAGCGATGAACCAGAGACAGTTCAGGAAGCTCTAGGTGGGGCTGAAGCTGTTCACTGGAAGAAAGCAATGGCTGATGAGTATCAATCATTTATTAAAAATAAGTGTTGGAAATTAACTGATCCACCTAAAGATCAAAAACCGATTAAGTGCAAGTGGGTTTTTAAGAAAAAGAAAGATCTTGATGGAAATCTAAAGCAGTATAAAGCCAGATTGGTAGCTAAAGGTTTTACACAGCGCTATGGAATTGATTACGAGGAAACTTTTTCTCCAGTGGTTCGATATTCCACTATTCGCATATTATTGGCTTTAGCAGCTGAAAAGCAAATGGATATTGATCACTTGGATGTGAGAACTGCTTTTCTAAATGGAGACTTGCAAGAAAAAGTTTTCATGGAGCAACCAGAAGGTTATAAAGTAAAAGGCTGTGAGCATAAAGTATATAAATTGCATAAAGCAATTTATGGCCTAAAGCAAGCTTCGAAGTCTTGGTATGAAAAAATAAACCATGTGTTGGTTACAAAACTTTGTTTCAGAAGACTGTCCTCAGAGCCCTGCGTATATTTCAAATCAAATGGTGAAGAATTAGTCATCATTGGGTTGTATGTGGACGATATATTATTATTTTCAACCAGAAATTCACGAATGAAAGGTGAAATAAAGAAGAAACTCATGCAACAATTCGAAATGAAGGATTTAGGGCCAGCTAGCCATATACTTGGTATGCGCATCACAAGAAACCAAGATAATATCTATCTTGATCAGTCTAGTTACATAAAGAATGTTTTAGACCGTTTTCATATGACTGACTGTAAGCCAGCTCAAACTCCAATGGAATCAGGACTGAAACTTGTAAAGGCTGATAAAAAGGAGGAGAATTTGGAATATAGAAATTTAATTGGTTGTTTAAATTATATTTCAGTAAGCTCCAGGCCAGACATCGCGCACGCGGTAAGCATGCTGAGTCAGTTTAATGATTGTTATGATCAGCGTCATTGGAAGGCCGCGAAACGCGTGCTACGGTATTTAAAAGGTACTGTAAACTACAAACTTGTTTTTAGTAGAAGTGGTCTAGACATCAATGGGTATATTGATGCTGACTGGGCTTCGTGTGAGGTCGATCGTAGGTCGTACACTGGGTTTGTGTTTCAAATTGGGAACTGTTCTGTATCGTGGGAAAGTAGAAAACAGCGAACAGTCGCTCTTTCTAGCACAGAAGCAGAATATATGGCTCTATCAGATTCTTGTAAAGAAGCGTTATTCATAAGAACTCTGTTGTATGAATTGTTAGGTAGGCATTGTTCTGTTACGATTTTTAATGATAACCAATCAGCACAAAAATTGTGTAAGAATCCTATGTATCATGCTCGTACGAAACATATAGATGTGCGGCATCATTTTATAAGAGAAGTTGTAAAAGACAATATTGTAAATTTGAATTATTTGTGTACTTCCGAAATGACTGCCGATATTTTAACAAAACCACTTACTAAAGAAAAACATTATAAGTTTGTAACTTGTTTAGGTTTACAATAAATTTGTTACATTGTTAAATTGTAATAACTAAACTTGTTTAACGTTGTAGATATTTGTACTGTGTACCTACACATTTGTTTAAGGGCCAGTGTTGGTGAAAGGAGTTTTTATAAACAAATGTATATATGTCAAATATCTATCTGTCATTGTATAATCTTTTCTCTTCCGCCTTTACCCTTTGTGCTATGCATATCATCTAATAAAGTATCTCAAGTTTATTTATCAATCTTTACTTTTTCCTGCCTAATACCCATCTGTAAATGTGTGAGTGTGATTGTGACTGTGTGTATATTTGTAGTTTAAACGCGTATGTATGCGTTTGGCTGTGCGTGTTCGATTAGGAATTCAGGTACATGTAAATGCAGGATAGACATACTAGAGGAAATATTTAACATTACCTATAGCTTATATACCAACGTTGTTTCAACTGAAACGTCAATGGTTAATGTTAATTATTGAAATAAAAAAAGACGTGGCACTCGGGGACTGCCGCGGTAAAGCTTTTGCATAGCATGCCTTCAAGCCACACCTCCGAGCCCGTCGGAGTGGGGAGCGTGAGGTTTTTTCATTACGGAATTTCTCGATTCGGTCCCCGCGCTCAAGGCCCGCGATAGAAGCTATGCAATAGCTTAATATTTAAATAAATAATTTATTAATTGATTGACAAATAAATATCATCATCAGTGTCCCATTGACAAATAGTGGATATAATAATGAACATTATATTATGTAATAGTAATTTGCAGACGCCAGTTTCCTTTCAATATTAATGGAAAACTAACTACGTTCCGTAAACGATAATGGATCGACAATTCCTCAATTTTGCGATAATCGAATTCAAAACCGTCTTCAATGATAATAACTTTGTATAGACAAATAAATAAAACGATTATGTTATTGATAACAAACCTCATATAAGTTCATCACGAAATTATCTTGGAAAAAGTATACAATTTTGTTTTCTTTATTAATAAAGTAAAATTAGAATAAATGTCTTTTAACTAGGGAAGTAACCAATCAAATCCAAGATCTAAAATTTAAATTTTGTTGCCATTAAAGAAATGTAAATCCTGGAAAAACTAATTTGTAATAAGTTTCCTTAGATCTATTTCCCGATGCAGTATGTAAACGTATTTATTTATATTGTCTTCTATCTAGAACATTCCAGTTTAATAACACTGAAAGGAAACAAAAAGGAGCTCTTACAATCAAATATTTAGGATATTCGTTTCCCATCTAGTCGTAGTTTCATTTGGAAAGCAAACACTCGGTTCGGAAACACAATTTAAGTTCGTCAACAGCCGGTGTATTCCAGGATTGTTTGCCCATAGCCGCTTCTACTAAGGTATGCAGTTTATACAGTCAAACAAAAATCATTATTATTGCTGATATTTTGTATTGGACTAGTTAATAAGGTCTATTTTCGCTAGATTTTGAAAATATAAGTTACCATCTAATTCCAATACAAATAAAGCAATCATCAATGGAAGCAAATCTAACAAACCAAAAATAATAGTGATGTAATTAACATGAATTTTATTCACACAAAAGTATCGTAACAATTTTCAATCAGGAGAGATTCAGTCAAGTAATTATGGTGAATTTTATATACTATAGTACATTATTAATACTATTAATAGATATTAATATAAAACAAGCAGGATAGAAAAAAGCTTTAAGTAAACACACTAGTAATACGAACAGCATCGCAAGTTGCAGCTAATAAAGAGAAAAAGCTTTATACTGTACAGTACAGCGAACGTTGCATCAGTAAAACTTTTTTATCCTGTTATGAAGGAATATTTTATAATAATCAAAGTTATTTTGCATTCCGAGCAGTACCTATCTATCGAACAATAGCAAAATTCAAGGTTTATCTTAATTATTTAAAAACTTTTTGTTTGAGTTAGCTATAGAACCCAATTAAATTCAGAGAAAGCAGAGGAGCGCAGAAAACTGACAATTTGTTTTGTTAATATTCTGACCTATTTAAATGTCGCAGCTTGATTGCCAGTGTCAAAAAATTATAAATGTATTTTATTTAATACAACCTCCTCGCTTTCATCACTAATTTCAGCGGTATAAAAAGAAAGCAACAATTCAAAGGGGTTGTTCCCGCCTTAAAGATGAAACGTAAATGAAGTTATATTTTAAAAAATGCAAATTTTTGCATTTAAGCGAGCATATTTTAAATTGAGCTCTTGCAGACTTAGCTCTACGTTTATTCAGAAGGATAATATTCAAAAACATAAACAGTATTTTCACAGTGGACGGTGTACTTTAAATTTGCATAAATATGATTTTGTATGCGGTAAATACATCAAGTATGGAGCTTAGTATAGTGAAAATAATCTCTTGGCGCGTTTTGGTCGTAAAACTTTCATAGTATGTTAAGCGCTTGCAAATCTTGTGTGTTCTGTGCCACTGCAACTTTCGATAGCAGTTATAAAATTCTACGGATGCGTACAGCTTATGAAATGTCAAGGTAATGCAATTTTTATGGTTACCTATCTTAATCTCGAATTTTAATATTCCGAATATCATAATCCCGAAAACGTTTGGACATTTTTTCATAACCCCGGATTTGAAAATTTCGAAGTTTTGTTTGCCATATAATCGCAACTCCGAATTTCATTTGCCCATTTCTTCATTTGTACGACGTTTTACAATCCAGACGAATGAGTTCCAGACATACGAAATCTAAATGCACAAAATCCAGATGACCGTAATCCATACGCACGAAAGCCAGATTTTTAAAACACAAATTTTTGAAATACAGTTGATTGATATACAGACAAACAATGTCCAGATTTTTGAAATTCAAATAAATAATATCCAGAAAAACGAAATCCTTCCAGGGGGTCGCAGTTCAAACCTTACCTAACCTACTGAGTCGAATTTGACACTTAAACCTTTCTGTAATGGGCAAGTAAAACAATAGCGAGTCGGTTCTGGCACTCGCCGGCCGCTGCCGCGGCATGCTCGCTTCGCTCGATCGGCTCGTGCGTGAGGGTCGCAGTTCAAACCTAACCTAACCTACTGAGTCGAATTTGACACTTAAACCTTTCTGTAATGGGCAGGTAAAACAATTTACTTACTGGTAATGTTTATTTTCAGGCACTATTAAAGGTATAATAACGATTGTATGGGAACCAAATAAAGAGATTATGAAAATCTGGCAATAGTTTATCTGCTATACGATTATATGGGAACCAAATAAAAAGATTATGAATATTTGGTAATAGTTTATTTGGAAAATGGTACGATTGGAAACAAAAAAAAGTATTCTGAGAAACTGGTATAACTATATCTGGATTATGAGAATACGGGAAACAAAAAAATACTTTTAAAAAATCTGGTTTTGGTGTATCTGGAAATTGATTCATCTGGGAAATTAAAAAAGGAATTTTAAAAAGTTGTCATTCATTACATCTGTCTTTTAAAAGTTCTAACAACCGTTTTCGGGATTTTAAGATTCGGGTAATAGAAATTCGAGTTTTTAATAGGTTACCAATTTTTATATGTAACATGTATGTACGTTTAATACTTTAATGTTTAAATTAAACTTATATGAAATAACGTGTATCTATTTTAAATTGTTTGGTATAGACGTAAAAATATATATTTTAGGCGCTTTAACTTGTCTAACTTGTAGATTTTACATTCCTAAATTTCCTGTGCAATTAGTAAGTTATTGTCAATTAGTATCTACCAATATAAATGTATATTTCTGGATAGTACAATGTATTGCTCAAGTTGTAAGTTCGGGCTAGTATAATAACTCTAACATTTCTGTAAATAATACGTACAAAAACAAGAAAGATATAATGGTCGAAATCATTAACATAATAGATGACTGATAATAATTCTCGTGAAAAGGTTATTTGAGGACCGTGTGCTCAATTTTCTCAATCTTGACTTACAAAAGGTTTTGGATCATTAGAAAAATCTTTTATAAAGTTCCCTTAGAGCTGGGGGTCTTGCGAAACTCCGAAAAGAAATTGTTATACGTAATTAAAGGAAATCGTCGGTGATTTAACAAACGAGGTCTATTAGGCAGGGAGTGAACAAGTTGTGATGAACTCATCACGCCTTCCTTCCAGGAAACGGGGAGCAAACAGCGTACATTCTGACTTTTACTGAAGACGTCTTATCTATACTTAACAATGTTTGGTGTATCGGAGCATAACGATTCATTGAATTAACAAATGAATGTGATTTGTACTGCCTCATCTTATGTAATGTGTATTGTATGGTTTATTATTGATGAATACATTATTATTTTTTCATGAATAACTTTATGGGCAATAATAATGAGCTTGCAGATTATGCACATTTGTTTAAGTAAATTAATAGATACTAAAGTTATAAATTTGTTTCTGTATTTATACTGATTCTATAAAATAAAATAAATTTTCAAATAAATTGTGAATTCTCGACTAGTTTTTCATGAAATACAATACAAACTTTTCAATGGAACTGTATAAAGATATAAATTGAATTAAACACGTATACACATATGCATGAACATTGGACATGACGTGTTACAGCTGTATCAAAATTGGTAAAAGTTTCAATTTTATCGTACATCAACCGTCACAACAGACGAATAAGTAATACGTCAGGAATAATTCTTGTGTCAAAACAAAGGGTGCAGTGACAACCAAAGAAATATGGACATGCCATTGGAGGGTTAATTCTAAGCCACTAAGCCTTAACTTGCGGGAATTTGTAACTAAAATGATTTTTAAAACTATTAAGACTGTAATGGACTGATTTTATGTATCTATAACGATACGATTTCATAAATTTAATAGTGTTTGGAACAAAAATGTACAAATAAATATTCTGAAATTTTTTTTCATAAGGATATGAAAGCGTATTGTGTTACTTAATTTTTACTTTCAAACCGTAGGGAAACCAGGATATACAAATCACTTTTGCCTAATGTTGCTCAATAAAAAATCAAAGACATCGCTCATTTCTGCAGTTATATATCTCGTAAACACATTTAAATCTCTCAAAGAAATAACTTATTACATACGTATTTTATTGTCATCATTTAAATAATAGTAGTTGTACACCCATCTTAACTGCCTGGGGCGTCGCAAGTGACTAAACGTAATCGATCAGGCTTTCCACCTGGGTTGAAGCAATCCGAAGCGTCACGTGATACGCGTTAACTACCCACAAAACGATTGTTACAGACAAAAATCGACCTTACCGCCCGAACAAGAAAACGCATTTTAAATATTCCGACACAATCATGCCACATTTTACACGATTCGTTTGACTATACTCGCGCCTTCCTCAGGTAATGTTTCCTGTAATATTGGCGCAATATTTCTCAGTGATAGCGTTTGTTATCAACGTGTAGAACGACGTCATTTTTATCCAAGCAAGCAATTTGTACAAATAAAGGATGCATAAATAGAAAGGAGGATTGTGGGAAGGGGAAATGTTCCGGTGCTTTCTTTAAAGCACTGTTAGTAGCGAATTTCGATATAACATTAGCTTTTACCGCGGAGATCTGTACGGGAAACAGATATTGCTTGTCGTACGGTAGTTATGTTTGCCATTCAAGTAAAGTAGGTTGATTCCAACAGTCTGGGAATATTTTGAAGGATACTTTTTAGAAATGTAATGTCTTAGTAACCGGACTAATATCTCTCATATCAAGCAACAGTTAATTCACGTATTTTTTTACAATTACACTAACAAGTTAATTCCTGATGTTTTTAAAATTTAATATAAAAAGAAAGTCTCTACTTTTCATCATTTTACTATTCGTTTAACTTTGAGAGAAAAGTGCTGCGCTCAGTAGCTTACCAGTTCAATAGCACAATATAATATGACTCCGAGTTAATATTACTTCAGCGTCAAATATTCATAGGAGAAAAACCTTACCTATCTTAAAAAACTGACTCAATATTTTATCCAGTTAAACGACATTGTTCATACGAAGCAGGGCTTTTCTGGTGAAAAATAAATATTTCATGTCACCTTAATTTGTAAGGAACGTGCTCGTATCCAGAGTCTAGACTCATAATACCTGCAGTTAATTTAACTCAAGCAATATTGTTTTAAATCACACGTGATACCTAAGTAAGGTAAACCCCCAGCGCTCGACTATAGATAAAAACTATAAACTTTCAAATAGATATAACATGTGTATCTCTCTGAAAGTACTGCTGTTTTTTTTAAATACTGATAAAATACTACACATAGGTAATAGGTATATTACATATAAATATTAGTACCTACCTACAACTAAAATATCTGCTGAGGTGGGTATTCTGTTAGGTTTATACACTGCATAAGCATAATTTGCTATGTAGAAAGATTTTAAATAATTAGGAGAATAATTAAACAGTAAGCATATCATAATAAAAGTTCCAAAAGTTAATTCTATTCGGGGATTAATAGAAGTGGTCGTGAAATAAATCAAACAGTATTAATAACAAGTCTTAGTGCGGATTTAACGAAATCAAGAGAGTTATAAATTGCTGAACGAATCGGTTTTGGCTGAGATCCCCTCGATTGGACGAATTAATCAAATCATTCCATTCACTATAACATCTATACAATCCAGAAATAAATCTTCACAATGCGAACTTAAATAGCGAAGCTCGGGTTTTGTTTTAATTCAGCCATGTTTTTTAATGTATTTCTATTATTTTTATAGAAATTACAATGTTAAAAGCGTGCATGTTGTGAAGAGTTAATTAGAAGAGAATAGAATATCATACAGCATTGAGAGATTTCATATGGACGTTGTACTTTTTTTATAATTATTATATGCTTTGTGTTTGAAATAAATATATGACTTCAAAGTTTATTCAATACTAGCTTCCGCCCACGACTTTGTACGTGCATCCCCGTTTTTCCCCGTTCCCGCAATTTCGGGAAATCCTTTCTTAGCGGATGCCTACGTCCTAACATCTACCTGCATGCCAAATTTCAGCCCGATACGTCCAGTGGTTTGGGCTGTGCGTTGATAGATCACTATATCTGTCACCTTTGAGTTTTATATATATATTACAATGTTAAAAGCGTGCATGTTGTGAAGAGTTAATTAGAAGAGAATAGAATATCATAAAGCATTGAGAGATTTCATATGGACGTTGTACTTTTTTTATAATTATATGCTTTGTGTTTGAAATAAATATATGACTTCAAAGTTTATTCAATACTAGCTTCCGCCCACGACTTTGTACGTGCATCCCCGTTTTTCCCCGTTCCCGCAATTTCGGGAAATCCTTTCTTAGCGGATGCCTACGTCCTAACATCTACCTGCATGCCAAATTTCAGCTCGATACGTCCAGTGGTTTGGGCTGTGCGTTGATAGATCACTATATCAGTCACCTTTGAGTTTTATATATATAGATTATAATTAATTGATATAAACAAAATATATTAAATGTGCTACGATTAAACGTCCATTTTATATTTAAACTCCATTATTATAAACATGATTTAATTTTTAATGGCTTTTAGTTCTGGTGATACGATCGGAATATTTAAAGCGAGTAATGTTCAATATAACCAATTTATTTCATGTAATTAGCGTTAACCATCAAGAATTCATTATAATTTATATGCTTCATTAATGTTAGCTGCGAGTTTGAATTATTGTCAAGTTGGAATTGGATTTAGGATTTACTTAACTATAAGATAAGAATGTATAAAGTGAACAGGATTTTTTATAAAAAATTAACTTTTGGAAATAGTTATCTTAAAAACCATTTATCGATGCTAGCCTTTTCAGCATATATCTAATTTTATTTTGGTTATTGGACCTTTTTAATCAAAATACCAAAATTTTTATGTTAAACACGAGAAGTAGCAATTATAATATTGTCTTAAAGATTTAAAATTCAACGAAGAAAGTTTTATTCCTTACAAAATGATTATATATGTCTACCTTCAACAATAAAATGATAATCGACTCAAATTAATAATTAACACAACTAAACACAACCAATAGCGACCGTTACGTCCGAGAGCCCAACGCAAAGTGTGTCAAATCCGCTGTTCAGCTCATTTTTATAACCACCCACTCGGTTTGGGTTGCCAGTTGGGAATTAATTTATAACACGGCCGTTCCTGACAGTGCGGCGTCCTCGACCGCAGCATCACTTGTACCACTAGCATCAGATCCATCCAACCTGTTTGTTTCATTCCTTGAAACCTGCTCAACATCGTCTTAGCGCTGTCTCAAAAATAAAAAGAAACTTGTTAGCAATCAACCTAGTTTCGCGTTATAGCCTGAAGCGTATATCTTATACAGGGAAACGAAAAAAGACATTTATCTCTATTTTACCGTTACCAGTGCCATGGACGCAAGCGTGCACTCAAGCGGCCATAGACAAGGTGTATCAAAAAGCAAATACTTATTACAGAATTACTTAGATACCTTCAGACTTAACACGAATATAGATAAAACTCACAATGTAATACACCGTCGTAACGACAGTGGCTCCAAGTGCTCTCATAAGCAACAACCTGTAAAAAACAGAGACCCATACATTTTGCATGTTCTCTAAGTGGCCTAAAAACACATTAGCACCACAAAAATTTAAAACAGAGAGACCCATACCTTTTGCATGTTCTCTAAGTGGTCTATAAACAATAGCACCACAAACTTTCAAAACAGAGAGACCCATACCATTGTATGTTCTCTAGTGGTCTATAAACAATAGCACCACAAGCTTTCAAAACGGAGAGACCCATACCCTCGTATGTTCTCTAAGTGGTCTATAAACAATAGCACCACAAGCTTTCAAAACGGAGAGACCCATACCCTCGTATGTTCTCTAAGTGGTCTATAAACAATAGCACCACAAGCACAAAGTCTTCGACAGCAGCGGTGCGCGGCTACCGTCGTTCCTCGTTCACGTAGGCATCCCGGCGCCGTAGATTGGTTGCAAGCAGCCCGAAAGCCCGTTGTCAGCAACTGCAGCGGCTCAGTGGACGTGCAGCGCAGGCGCCACAGCACATTGGACCATTGGGAACCCTTGTTGCCTCCTTCAACACGTAGCTTGTTGAGAACTATCCCGTAGCACCTGTTATTATTTTAGCAACTAGTTATTTTCTTAACAACTTTGCTTCCCCAGACTCGGCCTAACCTGACCATGACTAATTAATAGCCCCAAGGTACTTAATGGCTCTCGTTCACAGGACGCAATGGCCGCTATTTCGCTATGGTTGAGATAAGATTCTTTCAACACTGAACACTAATAAGCACTAAATTTAGATGGCAAACGGTCTAAAACGCGTGGCAATCCCACTTCTGATCTTAAAGATTTTAAATTCAACCTAGAAAGGTTTTATTCCTAACAAAATGATTTTATATGTCTACCTTCAACAATAAAATGATAATCGACTCAAATTAATAATTAACACAACTAAACACAACCAATAGCGACCGTTACGTCCGAGAGCCCAACGCAAAGTGTGTCAAATCCGCTGTTCACTCATTTTTATAACCACCCACTCGGTTTGGGTTGCCAGTTGGGAATTAATTTATAACAATTGTGTATGATTTTAATTTCTATTAAAATTCGAAAGCCATAATCTATACTAATATTATAAAGCTGAAGAGTTTGTTTGTTTGTTTGATTGTTTGTTTGTTTGAACGCGCTAATCTCAGGGACTACTGGTCCGATTTGAAAAATTCTTTCGGTGTTAGATAGCCCATTTATCGAGGAAGGCTATAATATATCATAACGCTAAGACCAACAGGAGCGGAGCAATGCGAGTGAAACCGCGGGGAACAGCTAGTAAATAATAAACAAATCGGTACTAACCTTCGTAATATAAATAAACATTCAATTAGTAAATCTAGAATAAATTTAACAATTCAAAGGCCATGTGGAGAGCCATCGAGCAAACTTCAGAGGTTCTATGTCAAAGGCATTGATCACGTGCTTTCAAGGATTGTTGAGAAACGATAATTATTTTACCTTCTAAGTTATTAAAAAATGTATTAAATTTTTTCAATTTGTGTGCGAAATAAACGATGAAATAAGTGTTTGTATGATTTAATTAAAAGCATAATTAGAGGTTTCGAATGTTTATTTTAAAAGCTTGTATTGCGAAGACGTTGTTAATAAAATATTAAAATGTGAAAGGAAATATTGAAATGGGATCTTTTCTTACTCCTTAGCTAACCAATACCTATTTATTAAGTAGGTAATCAGTTTCATGTCCCACAGTACATTCATATTAATTAACACATTAACTTTGACAGCAATTAGCTGAAGGCATGTTTTTGATCAAAATTAGGATGAAAAAACGTACATACGTTTAAGGATTCCGACTTTTTTTGTTGGCTGTATTTTAAAAGGAGTTTTGAACGTTTATTAAAAAAAGATCCCTACAGAAATAATGGAAAAACAACTTTCTTAGCCTATTGACCGTTTTGCTATTGCGTAAAATAGAAGTATTTTTTAATTAGTGAACATTTACAATTCTCTTTGTATTAAGAAAAATTGGGAAATGATCAAAAGGAATATATAATTCTGTTATTGTTCGAAGTGTTCATTAATATTCTAATTATGTTAATCTTAATTTATGCTCAACGAAGTTAAAAATTAACAATCTATTAAAGATTGAGGACACTCTTAAATAATGTAGAGCTTTAATTATATAGAAAAATGTATGTCTTAATAGACATAAAAGCTTCATAAAAATAAAATCATTACATTTAATACATTGGTTAGGTAACGAAGTGTTTTTGATTTATGAAGGACAGACATTTGTTACGAATTCGCCCTATGGAGCTAGGTAAGATACAATATAATAACATCGAGATATATGTACTTCGTACTAGAGAGGTTATTCCAAACAAAAACATTGCGCGCGGCCGATGTGGTGGGGTACGTGTGGAACGAGTGAGGCGTGGCTTCCAGTTCAAAGATTAAGCAATGCGTGCAGATGCGACACATTGTGCAATCTGTTTACTCGGTACTATCTGGTGGTACTGATACTAGGGAATTAATAAAAAGAGGATTTTATATTAAACTATGTATTTTAATTTCCTTTAAATAATATCAATTTAGTAAGCTTTTGTCGTTTTGTGTAGTAATCAATAGTTTTATCAGTTTTTGCTTCATGATGTAATCGAATTTTGGAGTATTGGTTTATAATAGCCCTAATTAAATGGATACGATGATTCAATGTTGATGGCGTTTACGTATAAGAAACTCACATTTTGAAAAATCTCACTTGAGATTCGAGGATGGGGGAGGGGGTTGAATAAAATCTCACGACATCTCACCAGGGGGGGAGGGAGGGGCAGAAAATTTAAAAAAACACCTCACGTAATTTATGGACGCCCCCTTACTCGATCACAATTTTTGTAACGAATGTGAAAGACGAAACAATAAATAGGCAAAGCGGCTTTTACTATAAACGGAACTACATTTAAAAATATACTTTATTTATTGAGTTATAAGGTTGCTTCCATTCTGTTTATTTACATTCTCAAAAACATCAATCGCCGCAGAGGCGGCTTGCGACAAAGGCGGCTTGTGTCAAAGGCCTCGGCGATATCATTTAAGAACATAATATTATGTACTTTAGGCAAACTTGTAATAAGATCTATTTTACTTTCTTATTAGTCCATTTGACAAGGATATTGGGTAAGATACCTATTGGAATAATTTTATTATTATGTACTAGATTTCCGCCCGCGGCTTCGCCCGCGTTTGCAAAGGAAAACCCGCATAGTTCCCGTTCCCATGGGATTTCCGGGATAAAAACTATCCTATGTGTTAATCCAAGTTACCCTCTATATGTGTGCTAAATTTCATTGTAATCGGTTCAGTAGTTTTTACGTGAAAGAGTAACAAACATCCATACATCCATACATCCATACATCCTTACAAACTTTCGCCTTTATAATATATATTAGATATTAGATATTAGATGTACTTATTAAATCCGCGAATAAAAAAAATTTTTAGTCGCGAATATAGAAATTGGGTCGCATTTTTTTAATCCGCGAATAACGAACTAATAATTGAAAACGCGAATAAAGGAAGCGCGATTAAGGAACTTTTACTGTATTAGTTTCTGTGAATGTTGTGTTTATTTGTAATTGTTGTGCATAATAATTTATAAATCCTATTGGAACAACTGTTGATGAACCTTTTTTTAATAAATAAAAATAGGTAAATAAATAAATATTACTTAATATAACCTACCGTTTTACTTTGCGTAGTCGGGTAAAAGTATAAATATTTAGGTACTACACCACGGTAATCTTTCCTAGTATATATTGTATATACATAGTTAAAAAATCCAGTTACATTTTTTTAACAGACTCATCGATAGTGTCACGTCTGTGCTGTTAGTCTACGAAAAATGGCGCGAAACGCAGAACGCGTGGTGATTTTTCGCAAAATGATAACAATATTAGTAAAATGCATGACTTACTCATAATAAGGAAACTTACTGGTGAAAAGTCACTCCTCGGGCTTTGTTTGTATTATGGGAACTGTTAAAACAATATCTTAGCACACACGAAGGCATTTTGAACAGAGCAATAACACGTGTTGACGCGGCAAGCGGGGGGCACAGTCCGGCACAGACTAAAGAGACTTGTGATTCTTGCCTCTAGCTCGTGTTAAAGAGAGTGTAGTAGCGATCGCCTCTCTAGTACGTAGTACATATATCTCGATGTATAATAATGATATAATATACCCAATATGTGGTTAGCGTATTCAGTATTTGCTGTTTATATTACGCTAAATTTCAATGATATTACTTTTCAGGATTTTGCAAAAAATAGATATTTACCTACCTAACCTATTGCATAATTGATGGTATTAAATATATTTGGGATATTTTTTACTTAATTTCCATAAGTAAAGTAGAATTTCTTAACTTTGTAGACTCTACTTTGTTTATTGAACATTTTATTTAAGCCCAAATTTATACGCCTTCTTTGCCTGATATTATTATGTTTTTACAATAATTCTGACCCAAATATCAAATGAAAAAGGTTCGAAGGTTTCATATTTAAGTACTTATTTAAGTACAATAAAGATTTCTTGTGAGCCAATTTATAAGTTTACAATACTTTTGCAGTGGCTACCAAAGAAAAACTCGATCGCTGGATTGAAGTGAACTTATTTGAATTGCTTTTGAAGGTGATTGCTTTTCAGTGAAATCTATTATTCGATGATTTACCTTTCGATGTTGGATTTCAGTTCTGAAATCGAAACTACTTGTTCCTTTTTTTTATAGTGGGGAAATCTTCCAAAGATACCCACGGCCCCCGGGGAAGGAGCCGTGGGTTATGTCGGATTCTTACCGACTAAAACCCCACTGTGTTCCATCGAGCCGCTTTAATGATGGGGCCGCGGGTATTGGTTGGAATTCTTCCGCGACAAACTACTTGTTCCTGATAATATAATAGGTTCTCAGTAAATCGTCACAAATATTTAATTTCTTAACGTGTTCAATATCTAGATATGTGTTCAATATAAATCTAAAAGATTAATTTTTGTCGTATTAAATAATTTGCCAGCTTACAAACCTTAAAAAATACACAGCGTATTTTGCTTTTGGGGGTTTATTCTGTAGTTGCAACGAAATGAATCCTTTTATCGTTCAACATTTCAGTCGTGTGATATATACATTCTTCTGTCGTATAATTCAACACGAGTTACGTCACAACTCAAACAACAATAGCTACAAGGACCGGAGATGGTCCACACTATACGTGATCAATTGCTGTACCTTCACCCTTTGTTAACGTCAGTGAAAGATCCCGCTCGTCGCAATTGCCAAGCCACTTTGTATTGAACTTGACGTCTTAAGATTGTACGATTGCAGTCAGACTATTATAGCTGCTTAACTTAAAGCACACCCCGGACACTCCATACAAAATTATCGTTTTGACAGTCACACTGTAGAGACTGCAAATGTGTGTGTTAACGCTTTATGGTTGGCACATTTTTGACTAGCGTAAAAAAAAAATTCGCGTTTTTCTGATGAAATACTTACATCTGTAAACACTGCACAATATCTAACCATTTTCTACGAAAAACGATAATCACAAATCCAAAATAATAAAATTACTTTAAGTCAATTTGATTAATGTTGTCAATCTTCGTTGCGTATCGTCCCTGTAGAAAAATGTGGACCATTTTTAGACTGATCGTGCGGGGTGAGGTAGGTGTTTAATTTTGGCGGGAGGCGGAGAGTGTCCGTTCTGGTAGCGTTTAGCTACTATTATGTATTCTGTGCTTAAAGTATGCAAGTTTCATTACGGTAAATATTTGAGTTCAATCAACAGTGTGAATGTGAAAATTAAAATTGTACATTTTTAGGCATGGGTTTTGCGCCATTTGGAATTAAATGTATTAATTGTATTACGTTTATAAGGAGGGTTTTATGGTATTATAATATGTTTTTGTATATTGTTTTAAAATAAGACATATTCTAATGAGTTAAGAGTTTACAGTTCTTATATTTTACAATGTTACAATTTCGTATATTTTTGGACCATAAAATAATAAATGACTTTGTATAAGAGTAAGTTTTTCATCATTAAATATTATGTATTTCTCATTTTCACAAAACTTTATTTTTATTCGATTTATGTTCGCTACAATTAATCAGTTCAATAAAAACTACTGAAATATAGAGCTTCAATTTTACGGGATACTCAATGTACCAATTGTTTCAAGCAAGAAGAAGGGGTTATTCTTGAGTAACACCTCAACGACGTCGCATATTGAAGAGACCCGAAGTGCACTTTCATGTCGCACGCGCCACATCGCCCGGCCCGTCTGTAATTACTACCACGCTTTTCAATTGTCTAATTTATCGCACGCTATGAGAATAAGGATATTATATTTGCGGTCGGAAATGTTGCTTTTTTTGAAACACGCAATTGATAAATATTTCCTTTATGTGATGGATAATTGTTGAAAGTATAGATAGTAAAACAAAAATTTTAAATTTAGATTACTTCTGCTTTTCTAAACCATTCTTTTCATTTTTATAGATTTTTCCTTTGTCTTTTTGTCTTGTTGTCTACGTTCATAAAAAAAAACTAAGCAGGCAGTGCAAAAAGCGACGTACACTCTTTGAAAAATCCTTTTCAACTAAAGAATAAAAAGGTATTCTTTATTTTATAGTTTATTCTAAATGAATTTCTTCGTTGCATTTGATAAGTAATAAGCTTAAAGATTAAAATGAATGGCTCGTGCCGGAAAAGCAATATCATCACACAATATAATTTAAATGAAATTAATGAAAGGTAATTTTATACAAGCGTATAATATTTCTTTTAAGCATTTAACGCGATAATTATAATATCAAATAAGTTTCAACGGATTAAACGCGACTCAAATTATATTCGACGTTTTTAAAAAACTTTCTCAACCCTCTTTTTCATAACTTTCTTAACGCTGTTATAGTTTCAAAAGAAAATTTCTAATTAAATGCTACATTAATCGCGTTGTAAAGTTTGAAGTAGATAAGTAAGTAATTAGGTAAAAACTGTATATTTTAGCGAATAAATTTGGCGTTCATACCATTCTATAGCCGATAAACATCTTACAGGCTTGTTAACAATGAACTAGGATTATGTGCAAATCGCTGGATATTGAAATCGCAAGAGCACCAAATGCAGGCAACTTGTAACCGAGTCGGCTTTAATCTGTCCTGACCAAACAGAATTGTAAAACTTGATCTCAAAGTGAATTGATACGGAGCTGGTGTAAAGGATTTAGCTATCGAGTGGAAACAAATTATAGAATTATAGAAAATGTGTGTTTGTCTTATTTTTTCTCACTTGTTTGTATCATGGCGTGTTGGGCGGTAGGCGTTTCAGGATATTATACTTTCACAGATATTATTATTATTATTTACTATTATTATTCATAAATAATTTATATTACTGTTATTTATTTATATATACATTTATTTTATTAATATTGTTCATATTTTATAGTACCTCTAATAAATTCTCAAAATTATTATTCTTTTTAAAGGATTTATATTTTTATCATTATATTAAATCATTACTATACATTATTTATTGTACATTATTTTATTATTTTATCAATAACCTTCGCTCTTAAAAACAAACTTAAAATTGGTTTACTAAATCCTGGATCCCTTGGTACTCGGCACGACGAGTTTCTGGTGGCAATGGATCGTCACGCTGTAGACCTACTGGCAATAAACGAGACATGGCTCCGGGAGGGAGAAAGCGGCCGTGCGCCTCGTGTGCCTGGGTAGTCTTCGGCATGTACCACGACCGTCGAGTATGGGTGCCCGCGGTGGGGGCGTAGGATATTACATTAGGAATGGTATCAATGTACGTAAATTGTCTCATCCTAATAATTATATGGTTGAACAGATGTGGGTCAAGCTAGTGGTTCGTGGAAAAACTATCGTTATAGGCACGGCATATCGACCACCCTGGATGGTGTTGGACTTATTTTTATCTGCCTTGCTGGAATCCGTAGGTTCATTTATATGGTGTGATAATATTATACTTGTCGGGGATTTCAATGTTAATTTTCTAGACATAGGCCACATTAATTACAAAAAATTAAATGATTTCCTAACTGCCACCAACTTAAAGCAAATAATCTCCAAGCCAACTCATTTTACTAAAACGAGTGAGACCTTACTTGATTTGGTATGTACCAATGCCGCCGTTTTAGATACTGACATAGACCATATCAAAGATTTAAGTGGCCATGCACTTGTTTCATGCACTTTTAACCTCAAGATCGACAAGCCAAAACCAAAGTGGATTTCATCAAGGCCAATTAAAGATATTAATTTAGTAGATTTCAATAAAACCCTGACATCCATTGACTGGGAATCCATTTGTAGTTTAAATAGTGTAAATGACAAAGTGACCGCTCTAACTGCATCTATTTTATATGTTTATGACCTACATGCACCTAAAAGGACTTTTTGTATAAAATATAAATATCCTCCTTGGTTGACGTACAATATAAAATTGATGATGAGACGCCGTGACGAGGCTCAAGCTACTTTTCGACAATCTAAGCAGCTTTGTCATAAAGCTTTTTACACCGACTTAAAAAAATATGTAAGCTCCGCTATTTTTCGTGAAAAAGCAGCATATTATGACACTTTTATTAATGCAAATATTAAAAATCCACAAGTATTATGGAAACACATAAAGGCTCAGGTTAATGTTAAGCAAAAGTCAGACTTTATCCTCCCACCGCATCTCAGCGACCCAAACAAATTAAATGTCCATTTTCTTGACATACCTGGACACAATCATGTACTTCCACAAACACTTGCGCACTATCAACTCCGCCGACATTGTAATGCTACGTTTGATCTAAAACCGGTATCTCAAGATTCTATAGTAAAGGTTTTACAAGAACTAAAATCACAAGCTATTGGCGTCGATGACATTTCACTAGATATGTTCCATCTAACATCTACAATGACCTTAACGGTGCTAACGGATATCGTTAACAGTTCCATATGATGATATGATCCGGAAAGATATTAGATGTAATATCTTTCCGGAATTATGGCAGCATGCAATTGTTAAACCTTTACCCAAAAAAGAGAACCCGTTAGTTTATAAAGATCTCCGTCCGATTAGTATTTTGCCCTGTTTGTCCAAGGTGCTTGAGAAAGTTGTTTATAAACAATTGATGGCATATCTTGAAGATAATAACATACTGCCGGATTTGCAATCGGGTTTTCGTAAGCACCGAAGTACTGCTACGGCACTAACTGACGTGCTGGACAATATCTTGAATGCGCATGACGGCGGCAGGGGTACGTTGTTGGTATTGTTAGATTATTCACGTGCTTTCGATACTATCAACGTTCCATTGCTCTTGTCTAAGCTTTCTTTTTATGGTTTCAGTTCGCAAACGGTAGCTTGGTTCAGCAGCTATCTTAGTGGTAAACGGTGCCAAACAGTAGCGGTGAATAAAGAGGATGGGTCTGTTTCTTTTTCAGAATGTACAGCTGTTACGAGGGGTGTACCACAGGGGTCAATACTTGGGCCCTTATTATTTATCCTTTACAGTGCTGATATTTTTAGCTGTATACATCACTGTCAGTATCATGCCTATGCTGACGATATACAATTGTACATCTCTTTCGATCCTTCACAGACATTAGCATGGATGGGAGAGGGCAGCGTTTATGCTACCCGTTCCTCATTTTGCAAATTAGCTATACCAAGGAGTGTCACAGCTGCTTTCAGGGGAAGTTTTAAATACTCCGCAACTAAGTGTTGGAACAATCTTCCACCACCAATATTAAACTCCATCTCATTAAACTCTTTCAAACAAAAATACAAAAAATATTTATTACATGAGTTTAAATTCCAACCTTAGTTGTGTGATGGGTTTAACTTTTACTATGTTTACAAATATTTTATATTATGTAGGTATATGATCTATCTGTCTATATTATGTATTTATTATTATGATTTAATTTTAAACATTTATCTATTTATATGTCATGTTAAATTATCTTAAGTACATGTTTTTGCTCTTATTAGTTTACATTATATCATAATATTATATTTTTGAACGCACTGCCGCTCCAATCGCTTCAAAGAGGGGCCACTGAAAATCAGTGTTGCAACAGCTGCGTTGCAATTTATGCTGAGTGGCTACCATTTTGGCTCCACTTCTTAATTTTATATCTTTTAATTTAGTTATATATATTTTAATTTTACTGTGTTTGAATTGTATTGTCTTAATCTAATTGTATTGTGTGCGTGTTATTTTTTTGTGGAGTCAAATAAATGATCTTTCTTTCTTTCTTTCTTAAATGTAATTTTAAATACGGATAAATGGGAATTTCCTTATTCTTTAAGACCGGGGCTTTGCTTCTTCTCTGAGCTTAAAGTCGTTTTGATTTTTATTTGGAAATCGGTTGAATTTTGTATGATATCTAAATTGAAGTCACGAATTGTTATAAACTTTGTTTTAATGTGGTATCATTCGCCTTGAAATTGAATTTTTTAAGCAGCTAAGATACGATTTGAAAATTGACCTACGGATTTGTAAATAATCAAAATTAGTTTGTAACTAGGAATGTTCGTTCACTTTTGGTTGAAATATACCATTTCATAAAAATGCGTATTGCAGATTCGTTTATTCGACAGACTGTTGCATTGTGGTCCAAAAATATACATAATGATAATACATAACGATAGATACAGAGAATAGCCTAAAATACTTATATGAGAACATGAACACTTCTTATTTAAATTTTGCTTAGAGACAAATAACATATTATTATATTCGTTACGTAATTTATAAAACCAGCCCTATTATCGCGTTAGCCATTGTTAGAAGCTGTCAATAGTCAATGGATATGAGACAATGGTCTTTTTGCGATACTCCGATCCGTTCGCCATTAATCAGGCCAAGGGCTGGCTAATTGACACGCTGCCGACTGGCTAATAACGACCACGGTGTACATTGCATACGAGATGGTCTATCGATCGAGGGACGTCGGATAACATCTGTAAATAATTGAACGAATTCAGTACATCCTCAAACTTTATTGTATAAGCTAGTATTATATTATTTGTGGTAACTATAACGTAGATTTAAAAGTATGTGGTGTTGTAATGTGTGGTAGATAGTGGTTAAAATTAGGCAAATGAGGTTAAGCTGTGGTTTGTTATTGTATAGAATCGGTGAACATCAGAACCCGTTTTATTAAATTAATTAAAAATATATATCAATAAGACCTGCCTATGTTGTGCTATAACTATAGTAGAGCCATTTTAATAGGCAACATTTGACAGTTCAACAAAATCCAACAACGTAGCCTAGTAACCACGACATAGAATAACATGATATTTCGTTTTGTTAGAACTGCACATTTGCTTAACTTTTTTCAGTTACGATTACATATTTATAATAATAATGACCGATACAAGTAATTTTAAGACTTAATTTTACTGATCAACCATTATAAACATAATAAACAATTTCTGAGTTAAAGAACTGACGTCACTACAATGATGTGTCAATAAACCTTTTTTCTTTTTAAATACCAGAGACGTTACTTTAAAAATCGAAATCTGACATCTAGAATCGAATGCATTGATTACTTGTGAATAAAAGCATCATAAATTAATAAATGCCTTGTGTGTGTCGATTGACAAATGTTTCAAGTCCGTATCGATTAATTCACTTTAATCGATGTTTTTAAGGAGGTTACCTCTCTTCGAAGATAAAATTGATAGATGTCAAATATTGCCTATTAAATTGGCTCGACTATAAAACTACAAATAATCAAAAATTATATCAGCATATGTTATCTATTGAAGAAAAGTTATTTTTTATTTGTTTAAATAAACAGTGCAATGAATAACAGTGTATCGGAAAGAATGTCCTTATTTAAATATACAAATCCAGTTTATAATAGTCTTGTAGAATACTACAATAGTTGAACGTGTAGTTGACAGGTCGTTTCCAATGTTTATTAGCTCTTTGTCTGGCCGATTGCTTGCTTGGAAAAACTAGAAAAGAAAAAGAAAGTCGTGATTGGACTGTTACTATCATGGACGTATAAAAAAAGACGGACGCCGTTTTACGAACAAACAACGTGAAGCCACCGTAGTAAGCTAGCGATCGTGTAAAGACAATGAACACGCACTCTCACCATAGTAAGCTAGTCAGCCGCCATTACGTCGTGAACTACCGACTGATTAACTGCGTCACTGTTTCACAAAAAAAATTTAAAATGCCGTCTTGCATGGTTAAATGGTGTCGCAACAGTACAATTTTAAATAAAAAAACACAGGCGATTACATTCCACAGGGAAGCAAGTTATTTCTTTTATGTTTTAATGACAAAATTATTACGGCAAAATATATAGAAATATATAGAAAAAATACAGCCGCCATTGTCGTCAGGCACAGAACAGTAAAGTAGATAGAAGTGTGATGTGGGCGTGGCCCACGTGTCACTGGTAAGGTAAGATCACCTAACTTGCTCTCAGTTGTGCGCAGAAAAATATTCGAGTCGGTTGTCAGCTGTCAAACCTTTTTTCCATATTTATTCATTAATTAGGACGTGTTGTTCGGTATTAGAGTGCAAAAATGATAGCAGACGAAATAATATCAGCAATGGAGGCATTTCATACCATCGGTAAGTCTTATTTTTATTTATTTTAATTATATTTTATGTTATAACTTCGCTTGTCGTAATTTGTCAAAATTGTATACAAATATCTAGTCAAAATGAACCTTAATCCGTAAGAAATTAGTACTATTATAGATTGAACAGCAAACAAGACTTTCTGGAATATTATTGCAATAAACAAACGAATGTCGCTTTAGTGATGCTTGTGGCGCATATCGACAGTATCGATACTTTAGAAAAGACAAACATTATAAATATTAAATTTTATTTTATTTTTCCTTAGCTTTCATTTGTCCAATTTATTTATAGATTTCCCAAAGAGGCTAATTTAAAAGAGAAATGGATAAATGCAACGTGACGAGTTAACTGGATGCCGAACAGCACTAAGCGGTCTAACAAAGGCCACCGATACAGCAAACCTACGGCAGTTCCAAGATTTAAAATAATGCATATTTTCTGTTTGTATTTTGTAAATATAGATTAATACTATTCTATTCCGTTTTTTATTTAATAATAATAATATAAAAAGACGTACTTAGTAGTAATAAACGTACTCCAAAATGTGACACATTATACTATACTCATATAAAAGAAAGAAAAAAAAATACACAAAAAATATTTATTTGTGAATTATCGATAACAAGGCTGACATCCCTCAGGGCATAGCATCAGATAAATATCAAGTTAATGTCATTAATGTTGAGTGACACAAATTTCAACCTTAACTCTATGTGTTAAGGTTCAAAGTTATATTTATCGAAAACTAACGCCCTCTGTTGTGGAGTAGCTGAATGTTTTCGAATTTGGAATTTCTGTGCAATGAGAAACAAAACAGCTAATATACCTAGGGATGTTATACTAAAATAAACCGTAACATGGTGCGTTAGGGTACATATTGAAATGCTGAATTTATAACCTAAGTCCGTTTTTACTCAAATTAAGCTGTCCAATCAAAGGCATAGTTTACTTGTAGTGTACTGTATAACTATCGGTTTAAATGTGTGGGTTTGGCGACACTGGTTTTCATACTAATTATGACATTATCGCACTTCTATATGTTTTTACTGTTCTGTGTCGTCAGGACAGCTGTTGCCATAGTGTTGCCATTATTTCAAAATTTCATTCTCCCAAAAGTCGGGGAGTTGATGTAAAGTTAATTAATTTTAAAATTACGATAAAATAATTTCATACAAAATGCAAATTTGTTTTTGCATTTTCTTCTCACAAAAACATGTATACTATGCTAACCCTTATATAACAACCATATTTAAAAAAAATATCACAGCCAATTAATACTGTCTACTACATCTCTTATAAGACAGTTAATTTTAAAATTTCAAGTGTATGTATACTGAAATCGTATGAAGCATGTTTCCTATTTGTTTGGTTATAAAGTGACATTTATTTTATTTTAATAATAATTAAGAAGACATTACCTCTCCTCCCCCTAATATTGGTTGAACAAGTTTTCATACATTTTCCTTTAGTTTCGCGTCCAGTGGTTGATTTGTCAAAGCCAAATAGTAATTGTATTTATGCATAGGTTCTAATAGTTAGAGTACACATAAAAAGTACAACAAATTGAAAAATAAAAATACTAAAGTGTGGGGTAATTTTATTGCATCTGGCAATCAACTTGGCACACACACATGGATGTGTCGCCGCCATTACTAGGCTTCACTCAATGTTTAGGCGATATACCGTCCGTCTTTTTTTATACGTCCATGGTTACTATAAGAAGAATAAATAGCTTCTCTTATGCCGTCACAATACTAAGAATCCCAACAAGTAAACGCAGTTTTGTTTGCATAACATGTACTTTTACAACTAAAACCACACTAAAACAAGGTAAGTATAGGAATATTGCTAAAACTGGAAAATTAACAAGCTACTTAATGAATTGTTTAAAATATTAAAAGTGTACAGTAAAGTTTAATCCCGCCGGTCTACCTTGGTTCGAGTTATAACGAGCCCAACTTCAAGATTACTGAGCATTCAGCAAAAAGGTGAAGTAAACTAGAGGCTATTATTTAAGAATAAGGAAATAATAAATTTTCCACAGGAGTGGGAAGTTGGTATTAGTGGAAGTTTTTACTTATTTACTGGGAAGGCGATTAGCGCTTATTTCTTTAACAAAGCTTAGCTTAAGCTACTGCAAAGTGGCGATAATGACTTTTGCTCTGAAGTCGTACTATTCAGTTGAAATTATATACATAATACATGGCTATGATAAACGGTGTTACTTAACTTTTCTATATGTAAAGCTGTATGACTCTTGTGATTTTCTTTGTATCAATCGACCTAAACAACGAATTCCATGAATATTTTTTGGAAGTGCTGTTTTTTAAATAAAGCATTTCGCAGAAAGGATTATTTCAGATTTAAGATACGGTTAGACTTTTGTTAACTCAACTTTGTTTCTTGCGTATGCTATTATGTATACTACTTATATATAATTCTTAGAAATAACTTCTAAAGTATTTTTATAAATAATAAATAAAAGTTTTTTATAAATAAAAAAGTAGGCAACGATTACGATGCAAATAAAGTTAGACCATTTATAGTAATTTTTTGTAGGTACCTACTAGATAACTTTTTACGTTGAAAAATATCATCGACAGATAGTTAATGAGCGAAAATATACAGAATATATTGGTAACCTTAAACATGGTCAGTTTTAGTAAAGGGTCGTTGTTGCCAAGAAGCTTATATCTAATACACTGGAGATTGCACTATGACCATTAACTTGTCACAAGAAAATATAACCTTGAATGACGTCAGTGTTGTTTTTTGTCTCTTTCTGTGGGTGACCACACTGGTTTGTATATTCAGGATTTTTCGAAATAAAAAAAACTAAAAATCATGGTCTATAAATAATAACGACATATATTTTTAACAGTATTTATATTATAATATTACTGGTCAACTTACATGAATAATTATCATCTTTATCGGTACATACCATTTTAATTGGTAGAGAATGATAGTTTTAAATAACGCTTGATAACTTTTGATCTCATCTACATACATTAATACATCGTTTTGGTTACTCAAGCTTCAGTCTAAAACTTTTCAATATTCCAAAGGGAGAGTTGCATCGCTAGTGTTGATGTGTGGTAACGATATTACAGTTCTCAGAAATTCGTATGTCTTTCAGGAGCTGTACTTACGGTTACTAATGGTTTCATGGTTGTTAATTATAATATAATTAAAATTACTTTATCCACAGTTGAGACGCAGTAACAAGAATGTGGTAAATAAAAAGGTATAGCACTTTTCAAAAGGTATTTTTTTTCTGGACCGTAATCCTCAGGCTTAAAATGCAAACTGCATATTCTGGCATGTTGATAAATTTTACCCTTGATAGGCACTATAGACAGCCATTTATTTCTTTTTATTTCATTTTTGGAAAGCTGAAATAAGTAAAACAAAAAAAAAAATTGGTAAGTTAAAAGAACTATTAATTTCTATGTTAAAGAAGAACAAACATAAAACCACATGTGAATAGAACAAACATAAAAACACAATATCGATGTCGTGCGTTGTTTCATTACTAGTATAAAAATCTTTGAAATGGTGTTCTAAATGTTCATCATAATTTTGTTAACTATTACAATATTTTCTCTTCGCTATCCGTAAAAACTCGTCATCATGGTTACCTTACTTGTTAAATTGGTTTATTGAAAAATGATGAAATTATTAGGAAAAGAAGATAGATAGAAGATATTTAGCATGATTGATTACTAAAATGATGATAAAATTGACGATTTTTGCCATGAAAATGATTCTAAACAGGTAAATGCATGAGTATTGAGGAATATTGTAAATAGCGTAAATATACACTTGCCTGTGAAATTTTATGCCAGAATTTGGTGTCCAAAAACTTCTGCAATTTTTCACAATGCAATACATTATTTATATTCGGAAAATATTTATTAAATACGCAACAATATTAACTTAAATATTCGAAGCGACGCAATTTTTTTGACACTTATGCCATATTGTCAAAGTGAGAGTTGCTACAATTTTATTATGGTAACTACCCATAATCAGGGAGTATCGCTTTTTAATAATTGGTTCAGATACTTATTTTATTTAGCATAAATAATAATTGTCTCATCCAACAATGCTTCTGAATGACGTTGTTGGCAATTTATCAACAAACTCATGTACAAAAACTAACCTTTTGCACAGAATATTACAGAATACATAGTAGCCTTGGGAAAACTTCGTATTAACAGTGGCAATACCAAGTTAGGTGTGAAAGTGATAAAACACAACAATTTTCTTGTTACACGTCAAATGTTCATACCGAAATCTCCAGTGTATAAGATACTAGCTTTCCGCCCGCGGCTTCGCCCGCGTTTTCAGAGAAAAACCCGTTCCCGTAGGATTTCCGGGATAAAACCTATCCTATGTCCTTTCTCGGGTATCAAAATATATCTATACCAAATTTCATGCAAATTGGTTCAGTAGTTCAGGCGTGATTGAGTAACAGACAGACAGACAGAGTTACTTTCGCATTTATAATATTAGTATGGATAAGCTTCTTGGTTGTTGCCTATTTATTTTACGAGAGCAACTCACGTTAAGTGACGGACCACGTGACTGGACTTGAGATGAGGCGCCATACGTACATCATAGAGAGGGTTAAAAGGTACCCTTTAATCCGCTGAAGGTTGTACATGTTTTAGAAAATGTAAACAGGATAGAATTATGTTATGCCACTTGAAGGGAAACTTTTAATACTGTAGATAGAAAATTTTAATCAAATTTAACATTCCAGTATTATCGAAAATAATGAAAACTGCATTCAAAGGGATCCGAAAATTTTTCTTTTAGAGTATTTAAAAAAATAAATTAAGAAATCAAACATCAAACAGTACTAGATAGAAGACGAAGACTAATAGACTTACTATCAGGGATACCATCAACAAGCGGTGAAAGCGGCCTTTTAAACATTTTATTACTAACTAGCGACCCGCCCCAGCTTCGCACGGGTGCAATGGCGGCCGGCCGGTACCGCCGCAAACGCTACGTCCCGCAATTTTTAAATCTGTAATATCTTCGAAAATATTCACTTAAATCATACGTTGTAAAGGTCCATATAGATATTAAATGAACAATGTATTCAAGGTACTTAATTGGTTAAGGATTAATGCTGTATTGGTTAAAATCGCTTCGAAAATTAGCCATTATTTGTCGTAAAAAGTAAATGACAAAAAAAAGTTATTGTGGGTTATCCATAAGGGATAGACATATACCATCACGGACTTTTCTGTAGACCTTTTCAATGTGTACAATACTTAGTACATTATTTTGATAAAACTCGTAGGGTTCAGCCTGCGTTTGCAATGTAAGCGGAAATAATGTAATTATTTACGACATCACATTAGAAACCTCAAAAATAACAGTACTTCTCCACTATTTAATGGATGTTATTATACATATAAACCTTTCTCTTGAATCACTCTATCTATTAAAAAAAAAACGCATCAAAATCCGTTGCGTAGTTTCAAAGATTTAAGCATACAAAGGGACATAGGGACAGAGAAAGCGACTTTGATATTTTATACTATGTAGTGATGATACTAGCTTTCCGCCCGCTTTGTCTAAAACCTAATAAATTGTATACTAAAATCTTCCTCGAGAATCACTCTATCTATTAAAAAAACCGCATTTAAAATACGTTGTGTTTAAAAGATTTAAGCATACATAGGGAAATAGGCACGAAGAAAGCCACTTTGTTTTATAGTATGTAGTGATATGAGTCCGCTAATAATATACTAATACGGTTCGATATATTATTTCCCCCGGGATATTCAGTATTATGGGAGTGTATGTACTTGCAGTGCGTTTGAGGCCGATTATAGTAAATGGAAAAAGTTGTTGTCTCCCGTAATGGCGTCGTAACAAAGTTCTTGCGTGTGTACGACGTATTGTATGGAATATGCTTATTACAAATCTTTTTAGTTCCGCCGCGTTTTCTTTTTGCGGAGAGCCTTAAATATCTATATGAACCAAATATTTTAGATGCTTTAAATCAGCAGAATCCTTAATATGTATAAAACAGTAGTACATATCGAAAATCGGTGAAACTCTCCAAACATTTATATGGCGCGAAAGTACGAACTATATAACGATTACTATTAGATACATTGTGAAATCGAAAAACAATAGTATGCTTGTATATTTATTTTTATTAAATTATAGAAATAATATCTACGTTACCACATTATTGAACCGCGGCTCACATTTCTTAATTAAAATTCATTTCTAGCAACAGCCTTGCGCATAATAATTATCTACAAATATTGCGCATTAAAACTTTGTTAATCAAAGCATAAAGGACTAAAAATAGAACTATAATATAATTTTTCAGTTAATAAACGTGTAACGTTTGATGTCACCCGGCACTGAGAGGTTCGTTATAAATTCATAAGCTGTTTACACATTATGAAATAACACCTGATGTTTCTCTCACCGCTCCTTTGTAACATACCCTATTATTTTTAAAAATAATTACTTGGTACACAGCAGCAGCTGGCTAACCTACGGATATTTAGTACAAATGATTTTACGAATATATGGTTACCTTGTATGGTGCTGATCAAGAATGCGATAACATCGAATAAAATAACCGTGTCTCTTCCTAATCTATATACTAATATTATAAAGCTGAAGAGTTTGTTTGTTTGTTTGAACGCGCTAATCTCAGGAACTACTGGTCCGATTTGAACAATTCTTTCAGCATTAGATAGATATCTAAGCTAAATATCATCACGCTAAGACCAACAGGAGTGGAGCACTGCGGGTAAACACGCAGGGCACAGCTGGTGACAGATATTTCCCTCTTCAACAAAGGAATTTGTATCAAAATAAACTTCCCCGTTATGTAACACATCCTCACCACCTGTCTTGTTTACTATTGAACTTTTCCCTTATGAAATGAGAATGTCGCGCGGAAACGGCAATTTCAAATGGGAATTGCTGATTTTTTTCCATATAACAACCCGTTACGGGTGCTGTAATGCGACGAGATGGAAAAACTCCCGAGAAATGGAGAATTAAATGTAAAACCTAACGTTATAATACATGTAATTGTGGTAGTGTTGCCGTGTTGTAAAAATTTATTTAGCTTAATACGTGTGTGCTACTTTCAAGTCTTTTAATAATATTATGCTCTACGAGAATTTACTTGGATATTGATATTTTTGTCTCTAATTAACACAGTCGAGTGTTAAGAAGACAATAATTACTTTTTTTACAAGAATTCTATTTTAGTTGAAACATGAATAGACCAGTCTCGAGTTTTATTACAATACTTTTCTTAAAAAATGTTTAACTATTTATATGGGCACATGTTAGGGCCAATTAGTGGTAAAACTTCATACACGTGTAATGCGCGGGCGTCAAATTGTTAATTAACTCCAATATAATATATAGAAGAAATAATGATGTATCTGAATAGGACGATGTTAAGACCTGTCTGTCTATATGCGAGAGTTTCAAAATAATAAGGGAACATTCTAAAATATTTATTTTAGAAGCTTTCTAACTAATAATTTATTTCATTAATAAACATGAAATGTTGGATTTGAAACTTATATTTCGTCATTACGTAGCGCGCTGTATGGAGTAGAATCTAGAATCCAGGACAAGTTTTTATATAGCTTATGATTTTATATTTTACGGTTTTATTTTGGAATTTATTCATTAACAAGTTTCTTCAATAATCTCGTTTTAAAATTAATATCAGAATTTAATATCAGAATGGACTTTAACATTATATCCCAAATATATTTAACAGCGCATAATTTAAGTTCAAAATTGCATAACCACAGAAAAACATTCAACTTTATAAATATGAAATTCAGCTAGTTTGCAATATTCGACCCCACAAACATTTGAGAAAAACACCATTTATTTAAAGACGTATATTACGCCGGAGACGTTTATAAGCTCCCAGCTAGTTCGTACTTCATATAAACATTATGGTAAACGCATTTCATGATATAGTAGACTGTTTTCCAAGTGAATTTTCTATTGAAAACGAAGGCTCTGCATTCATACCAACCTTTTCACCGTCAACCTTTTGAGAGAAGACTTTACCTTGAGGTCGCTGCTAGTTTCTCATACAAAAACATGAATATTAGATGGAAATATATCGGAACAGTTTTATTGCATTAAAGTCCTTTTTGTACATTTACTACGTTAATTTATTCCGAGTTGAATGTGAAATTTAAATTTCTCTCATAACCTTAATACTACGCTTTCCTCATAAAAGTATATAAATATTTATTTTTAACCAGTGTTGGCTTGTAAGTTTTTTAGTTAATTAACATTTATATTTAATAAAACAGTGGACACTTCATAAAATTGCGAAAAGCGGAACGAAACCACTGAAACGAAAAACAAAAATATACCAAGTTCATAAATCACTGAATTGACAAAGGAACGAACCGAAATACATTTATAACGTTTTTTCCATGCATTTGTTTATAACGCTTGAAGCGTATCTGATAAAAACATATAAAAACCCTCTTTTCATTGCTTCGGTTATCTTGTTAGCGATACAATGTTTGCGAGCTAACAAGGGAGAATTTTTCACTGGCCACAAGGATACCGCAGTATGTAGGTCAGGAAGCTGTAAGTTTATTAATTTATGAATTGTCACTCGTATTCGTGAATGGGTAAAGTGCATTTTGCTGTATGTCCTCTATTTTTAATTTAATGGAACAATATCCGCGTAAAACATTGATTCAGTATTATTATTACCAGGGAATGAATATAGAACTGTGTTACATACAGTACAGTTGTATTTGCTGAAATATTCAGTTTTGTTTTTATTTTCCCACACATACTATTATTATATGTAAGTACTAACTATATTATGTATTTATGTGCAATGGCTGATATGGAATATGGTAGTTGGCTACATTTCGTTAACTTGAGTCCTAATAAAACAGATCTTAATTGACCCGACAAAGGACTACAAGTGTTGCCAATCATTAATATGGGTGTGTATTATCTGATTTCTACCAAAAGATCATGTACTATACTTATTGTAGCTTTTAAGAAATATTTTCAGAATTATTAAACCCATGAAAAAACACGTTATACTGTTATAAATTTTAACATAGCCTTGTTGATAGATGGGACCGCGGAGACGGGACTAACCTATTTTTTATTGTGAATATAAAATCGTAACTCGTACTTATTAAGGGGAGGAATAGGGAAGAAATTCCTATATTCCAAGGTGATAAGATGTGCATACTATATAAGTAGCAGCTGGTAAGAATTTAAAGCACTCTAGCAACAACTAATTTTTAATAGACTATGATAATATAGGAAATTGTGTATGATATTATACGCACTATCGCACTATCTAGATTCTAGTTCTTATACATTCTTGCTATCTTAAATTTGGTTTATTTATAAATTTGGTATATTACCATCATACATACATATATCGTTATTAAAAGTGGACCTATCATGCTTATAAAAATATTTAACCATGTTCCTAAATGCATACGAAACCAAACATTGAATGTGTTTAAAAATAAGTTAAAGAAATGGCTGATCATTAATTAAACACAAATTTTCTAAAGCCAAACACAATTTTTTTGACCTTAAATGATAATTTTTAAATCGTATATAATATAATATGTATCTGTAGATTTAAAAAGTTTAAAAACGAATAGAATAAAGAAAATTGATAATATTTGCATGCTTTATACAAAGCGAAACATGATGAACAATTATCTCTTCACACCTCTCTGTACCATGTTTTTGGCAAATAAATGTTATTTTATTATTATTTACCTATAAAAAAGATTACAATAAAGTTTTGCAACATTATACCAGTGTTACCTTTCCCACATTAACTTAAGCATAACGACTGTCAACAATTCATGCCTTAAATTTTCCTTAACTCGAATTTAAAATAGTCGACGTAACATTATACTTTCTGACTCGTTAACGTTACGAAGAAAATAACATTTTTGTTGAAAATTCCCCTCTTCACCTAATTAAGGAGCGCTCTATCGATCCAGGGGTCAAGGACAGATGCCTACGAACTCTGGGTCTACTAAAATATCACTACATAGTATAAAACAAAGTCACTTTCTCTGTCCCTATGTCCCTATGTCCCTATGTCCCTTTGTACGCTTAAATCTTTGAAACTACGCAACGGATTTTGATGCGGTTTTTTTTAATAGATAGAGTGATTCAAGAGGAAGGTTTATATGTATAATAACATCCATTAAATAGTGGAGAAGTACTGTTATTTTTGAGGTTTCTTATGTGATGTCATAAAAAATTACATTTTTTCCGCTTACATTGCAAACGCAGGCTGAACCCTACGAGTTTTATCAAAATAATGTACTAAGTATTATACACATTGAAAAGGTCTACAGAAAAGTCCGCGATGGTATATGTCTATCTCTTATGGATAACCCACAATAACTTTTTTTTGTCATTTACTTTTTACGACAAATAATGGCTAATTTTCGAAGGGATTTTAACCAATACAGCATTAATCCTTAACCAATTAAATAGCTTGAATACATTGTTCATTTAATATAGATCTATATGGCCCTTTACACCGTATGATTTAAGTGAATATTTTCGAAGATATTACAGATTTAAAAATTGCGGGACGTAGCGTTTGCGGCGTTACCGGCCGGCCGCCCGGCTATATATTTTACTAGCGACCCGCCCCGGCTTCGCACGGGTGCAATGCTGATACTAAATACACTACAGAAAAACTGTGAACGTTGTATATAAAAACATAGCGGCCCGCTCCGGCTTCGCACGGCCACGGGTATAAAATATATAGCCGGCCGGCCGGTACCGCCGCAAACGCTACGTCCCGCAATTTTTAAATCTGTAATATCTTCGAAAATATTCACTTAAATCATACGGTGTAAAGGGCCATATAGATCTATATTAAATGAACAATGTATTCAAGGTATTTAATTGGTTAAGGATTAATGCTGTATTGGTTAAAATCGCTTCGAAAATTAGCCATTATTTGTCGTAAAAAGTAAATGACAAAAAAAAGATATTGTGGGTTATCCATAAGAGATAGACATATACCATCACGGACTTTTCTGTAGACCTTTTCAATGTGTACAATACTTAGTACATTATTTTGATAAAACTCGTAGGGTTCAGCCTGCGTTTGCAATGTAAGCGGAAAAAATGTAATTATTTACGACATTACATTAGAAACCTCAAAAATAACAGTACTTCTCCGCTAATTAATGGATGTTATTATACATATAAACCTTCCTCTTGAATCACTCTATCTATTAAAAACAACCGCATCAAAATCCGTTGCGTAGTTTCAAAGATTTAAGCGTACAAAGGGACATAGGGACATAGGGACAGAGAAAGCGACTTTGTTTTATACATAGGTTTTATACTATGTAGTGATACCCGTGCGAAGTCGGAGCGGGCCGCTATGTTTTTATATACAACGTTCACAGTTTTTCTGTAGTGTATTTAGTATCAGCATTGCACCCGTGCGAAGCCGGGGCGGGTCGCTAGTAACTCTATAAACGTTATTTCTCAATGATATTGAAAGAATAAATATTTGGACACTGTGAGAGACTAATGTTCACATACATGCCTTCTGATTCATTAATGGGAAAGCCTTTCTGTTAAGTTGCTACTTTAATTAAGGCGGATCCACACAGATATTAGAGTCTCCATATTATTGGATGATTTGCTACATCATCATGTCTATGTTATTGATTCA
This sequence comes from Colias behrii, assembly GCA_029959065.1. Lineage (NCBI taxonomy): Eukaryota > Metazoa > Arthropoda > Insecta > Lepidoptera > Pieridae > Colias > Colias behrii. The sequence continues at coordinate 3,558,350 of JARWMC010000005.1, read as the reverse complement.
ACTAAAAGCAAGTTAATTTGAAAAATAGTACCTAAGTTTTAAAAGTTTTAGTACTTACTTCATAAAAAATTATGCAAGTAGGTATCCTAGTACTCTAAAGATTAAGACATCTTGTAGAGCAAGATAATAAATTTGGCAAGTTAACTCATAAATAGTTTTGCTGGGTTTAAGTACACTGGAAATCAGTCCAATAATATTTTAATTATGAGATGAAATACATTAATTAATGCTTCAAAGATTCTAAACTAAACAATGGAGGATCAGGTTGAATGTTTATTTCCATATTTTAAATGCAACTAATACCAGCTCAAACGATAACGCAGAACGGTTTTAATTTGCATTTGCGGTCTCTTTGTAAATGGAATGGACATCCAATAAAATTAATTAAATGTCTTTTGTATTATTTCTTTGATCCCGTAACAGGGAACGGGTAAGTATATAAAGCAGTGTTTTCAATAGATTTAATTTGATTTTATTGCGATCAATACTATAATTTGAGTCTCATTTAATATACATAATATGTATAACGATTGGTCGTTCGTAGTTAGGAAAATATACACTACATTCCACGATGGGCATTCCGGCTTATATGTATCTATATACCTATTACTTTCAAGGCACATCTTTGTAGATTGAACTCTTTGAATCTATATTTCAGAACATATGATATGGGACTTCAAGACTCATAGTATTTTCTTTGAGACTAACCTATAATATACGACTTCTGTTAGTGAGCGTTGAACACTTTTTGTCAGGTAAAGGTTGCTACTTCGATTATTTGCGACAAAGATTATTTCAACAAATTCATATTGTTCTTCTAGTAAGAAATTATTACATTTGTAATGTAAATAATAGAAGTGGATATTCCACTAAAAGAAAATAAGTAACGTCTTTACACGAATCAAAAAAGTATGACATTTTGACGAATTTTAACGGTTTTATGGTGTAGAATCAAACCACATAGTGTTGTTTTGTTAATAATTTACGTAGTGAAGCGCAGTTAATTGCTAATGTGCAAAATCAACTGATTGCTTTGGTTTACCGATGATGTACAGCGTCCAGCGGTCGGCCATTTCGTGAAATAGTCATGTTTGCTTGTGACTATTTTAATTACATCTTTGTATGGGGATAGAGATGTTAGATTTTAGTTAATAAATCAGAGATCGATCTCATCATTAATACCATTTATCGAACCACACCCAAACCAGTTCATCCATTTGGGAATAAGATACATATTAAACTTAAAATACAATCTCTTATTTTGATCGAAGGTTAACAAAAGTAAAATCACGAAAATTATGGTCTGTATTTGTTTATTTTAAAAATTTGTGAGGGTAAATAGTGTACGAGTATTATGTAAATCTCGTTTTTTTATCCAAATTTTTTTAGGTTTTCAAAGGTTATCTGTATCATAAAGGGATTTGTACGAGCTCCGTTAATTTGAATTTACGCTGTCTCTTTATGGTCTGAAGACGTACTTTATCACTTTGTTCATGAAATTTGGTGTGATTTAAAGAGCCGCTTCCAACATTTTTGAAATGTGGTTCGTTAGAAGTACATTCATAATTTGTATACCTCATCTTATTTATCGCTAAAGTAAGCATACAATTGGAAGATACTATAATTGACTAGTACTCTCTCTTTTGTGTTTTACATTTTATCAATTTGTGAACTAATACGGAAAATTAACAGCTACCGAGAAGGAGACACACAATTTCACAACAAATTGCACTCCCGCCTACACATAAGGTTCATGCGATCTGACATTTCAAACGGTTTAGGTAAATACTCAGTAATACATACACATTAAGTATAGGCAGTGAACAAAACCTAGTACCAAGTACGTGCTCTCGAAACACTGATCCGTATAACAATGGCACTTCAATTAACATCGACTACCCTCGAACATTACCGGAATTTAGAACATATAGGTACACGCTTCAATTATTACTCAAATAAATTTACGGAAATAAATTATCGGATATCTGAAGGAAGAGTTTTGATTGCTGTTTCTTAGTTAAGATGAAGGATGATTCATCTCTATTGAAAGAATTCTATCGACAAATCAAGCAGAGGAACTTCGCGCATCCAATTCTGCCAAGTGAGTAGAAATGAAGCGCTAACCTTAACGGGCAATTCCCCGCTCTTTACTTCATTGCCACATTGTTGCCATATAATAAAGAGTACCAATGCAGTTGTGAAACTATAGGACAATAAAATAAAATACAGTATGTAATATTTAATTATAATTTATTTATTAAATTTCATATACATATTTGCTAATAACGAAATAATACAATGTAGACTGGACATGGTTTAGACAATGATGTAAGTGAAATTTGTAGTAATGATGGCACAAGGAAGAATATAAAAAAAAAGACGGGTTGCACTCCGGGAGTGCCGGCAGAAGTGAAAACTTGATTATTAACGTTGAGCATGTTTGATATCCATCCGTCTTACGCTTTTTCGATCAGGTCACGTGTCCTGACGCGAGTTTAAGATTTTATACCCAACGCCGCTAAAGAAGTTTTCACTTCAAAAATATGCGGGGTAAAGTACTAAATGAATGAACACGTCTCAACGTCTGCATACGCAGAGGAGCTGCGCGTTGCAGCTGCCGCGCGGGAAGCCCAGCGACTGGCACACCGCGCGGCACAGCGCCGCCGTGCAGATCCGCTGCCGCGCGCTGCCGAACACCTCCACCGCGTCCGTCACCTCGCCCGTCAGACCCGACACACTGTACTCCTCGTCTGAAATATTTATAGTAACGATCAGCGAACAATAAAGTATTTTAGTTTAAGTAAAATAAAAATTATTTTTAGGGCTGATTTTTCAATCCTTGGTTAAAACTTATTCGTCGAATAATGTATAAAACTACCATTTTAAAAACGTATTCTAATTGCCCATATTTGACAGTTTACGTGACATTTTAATATTATCGTGTAATACTTTTTTGGACGGATAAGTTTTATCCAAGCATTGAAAAATCGGCCCTTAGTCTATAATATTATGTCTAATGTATCATGGTTAATAATGGTATTTCTGTATTGGAACACGCCAAGTATTGTTTGAGTTTTAATTTATATAGGTGGTCGAGATGTGATTGCATATATTTCATGGGTAAGGATTCATGAGTACATGAAATCCCATAATATCCTCTTGTGAGGTATGGGGCAAGCACATCTATTTCACTGATCGATATTCTTTATGGACTCGTCGGATTTTTGCATAAGGAGAAGATGTCAAAATTATTCATACAATTATATCTAATAATAAAAAAGTAACCTGCAGGAGCTGCTAGCACGAATGCCACAAGAGTTGCGAAGAGAGCGAGGACTGCGAAGAATTTCATTTTGCTTTTTATGTTTGGTTGTAAAATTAAAATTAATACACTTGTATAGCTATTGCTTACACTGATGGTAGCTAAACAAACTCTTGGCTATTTATATGCTTACTAGTAAGATGTCATTATCATATTGCGATAAAACTATATTATAGCAATTGTGTTTTATCACCTTTACAATGATAATTGGCTGTTCCTTTTAATCACAATTTTGATTAATGTGTAGTAAGTTTTAGTCCCCTTTATTTAGGTTACTAAAACAAAAGGCTCAAGGCAAACGAATACCTATGTAGTTTTAAATTACAATTATATTTTTTCTGACAATGTACGATGACTTTATATACAAAATACAGGATACTGAATTAACTGATCTTTTAGCAAAATACGCTGTAGGTTTCTGTGAAACAAAATATTTGATCTTAATGAATATATCTAAAGCTGTGAAGTAGAGGAGTAGAATTTTATTGATTTGTGGTTGTTGCGTTTTCAATGAAGGGTGTTAAACGATGGGTCCAGAAACGGGTGTAACCTCGTGCAACTAATAGACGGGATACGCGGTAGATTATATAGTGTTCAATTCAATCTCTCTCAATTCTCTTGGTACTTTAACAGAAATCAAAACCATATACCTAAATATACATAATGTCTCAAGGAAAACTTTAATTATTAGACTTTGCGGGGCAGTACCGCATTATATTTCTCATTGAAAATTATCAGTATCTATAAAACTAAAAAATAATATTTATAAAATTTACGACGCTTATAATATCTTTGGTTATAGAAATAATTCAATTATTTTAATTAATTGGATAACATTTTCTATTTTGAGTATAGTTTTAAAAGTCTCGAGGCTAATGTACTTTAAAGTATAAGACATAATATTATCTGAATGAAAGCATGTAATTTAATTTGATGCCATTATTTTTATTTCTTTATGTATTAAATATTTCATTTATAACTACAGAACTGTTTGCTTGAAGTGAATGCAGATGATCTGGATTAATATAAGGTTATTTTCTTTGATTTCGAAATCGAAAAATGTAGGCTTTTACTTTTGAGATAAGTTATAGAGGTAATACCTTTGTAATACCTACTCTATAAAATTATCCAAAACATTCGAATTGCAGATATGTAGGTACTTGCTAGGTGATTCCCTAGAAAATTATCGACTTTCGCATTTACAATAGGCGCAATTAAAAGATTGAGCAAAGATAATAATTATTCCTGTGTACAACAATGATTATCGTTAATATTCAAGTGATACTGTTAATGTTATCTAAAGTAGATAATATTCCATAAAACAAATCTCATATAAATAGCTGCTACTGGTGCAGATCAAACATAAATTCTGAACAGGTGTTCGTGAAAGCAACAAAACAAGAAATAAATATGAAGTTCTTCGCAGTACTTGCTCTCTTTGTAGCTTTCGTGGCTTTGGTGCAAGCGGCTCCAACAGGTTTGATTGTCAATTTTAAATATATCATGCGAGTATCAAAATGAAAAGTTGCAGTTAGAATAACAATGACTACATTCTATTTATTTGTTTGAACATATCTGTAATATAAATTTTTCGTTAGCTTTTTATCACGTATAACCATTTTGAAGGCTGGAAATATTTTCAAGCTTTATACAGAGTGGAAAATAATTTGTCATGAATTTCACATCCATTGAATATTCTTCATTGGTCATCTATTTGATTTGTATCAGAATGCGAAGGGCATAAAATGATAAATATCTTTTGTATTGTTCAGACGAGGAGTACAGTGTGTCGGGTCTGTCGGGCGAGGTGACGGAGGCGGTGGAGGTGTTCGGCAGCGCGCGGCTGCGGATCTGCACGGCGGCGCTGTGCCGCGCGGTGTGCCAGTCGCTGGGCTTCCCGCGCGGCAGCTGCAACGCGCAGCACATCTGCATCTGCAGACGTTGATTATTTGTATACAGTACATGTCCACGTTTTTATGTAAACATGTATTTTTTTAAATAAATATAATATTAATCATAATCTTTCGTTTTTTTTTACTACAATAACTTGATGAAGTGTTTTTCCACTATCGTTCACTTTCTTTTGTAGTATGACTAAAAGTAATATAAGACTGTCCGGCAAATAAATGGAAAAATTCCATACTACATTCAAATTCTATATTTGTACCTAAAAATATGATCACAAGAATATTTAAAAAATAGAATGTGCAGATTTTGAGAAAACTATTTTCCTTATAAAAAGCAAATTCACTTAAACATTATTTTTGTCTCAATAAAATAATATCTAATCGCAATACTGATTGTTATAGTTAAGTGAGTTGAGCATTACTGGGAAAGGTGTGATATCTCAAAAAATTCAAGAGCCTAAATTATCGAAAAAAGAAATATCTACAAAGAAAAGTTAGTTTTGGTAAAATACAGTAACTGAGGCTTCAATAAAAACAATAAAATAGTTATTTGGTTTCCTAAGGCCTAATAAAACGTAATGCAAGGACTTATATATTTATAAATATTTCGAATTGTTATTAACCGAATAGATTTGATAAATAAACTTTGTCCTTAGTTGAAGATAATGTTAAAAAATCACATTTTTATCAAATGTAATTAAAACATTGATGGGAGTGAGTACTTCCACCCGAACATATGAAGAAATTAACGTAATACCACAGATACAGATCATAATATAACATATAACCCGAATAGTTTTGAAGTCTGACGCACTCCATTTCCTTTTGAGAACTAGTGTTTGTCAAAGCCACTAACAAGAAATCAATATGAAGTTCTACGCAGTCCTCGTTTTCCTCGTAGCCTTCATGGCTTTCGTACATGCAGCTCCTGCAGGTGAGTTAAATTGTATAGTGTATACTTAAAATATTTGTCACTATTGTATGTTTATTTATCCTTACAACATAACATTAATTTGATGAGGCTTAAGTGTTATGAGAAATGCATTCATAACAGTAGCAATAGAATTTGTGGTTGCACCACATGATTGATTTTCTTTGTAGAAATTTTGGCGAAAAGCTTAAAATAAAAGTATAAAATGCTAAGGGCCCAAATTATAAAGGTATCTTGCATTGTTCAGACGAGGAGTACAGTGTGTCGGGTCTGTCGGGCGAGGTGACGGAGGCGGTGGAGGTGTTCGGCAGCGCGCGGCAGCGGATCTGCACGGCCGCGGCGGCGCTGTGCCGCGCTGTGTGCCAGTCGCTGGGCTTCCCGCGCGGCAGCTGCAACGCGCAGCTCCTCTGCATCTGCAGACGTTAAGACGTGTTCATATATCGTGCAATGTTAAATATTTAATTAAGTTTTGAAACATAGTTTTTATGTGATTAATTTTTTGTACTGAATAAATTGTATGTAATTAAAGCCATATTTTTTAAAACTTACGTTGTTTTGTGTTTACCCAAATCACCAATCTTCATGAAAGTAATAGCATAAGGTGTATATATATTTTTCATTTATATTAATAAATTCAAAACCAGAAAAAAAAATGTACGAGTATTTTTGGACAATAGTATGAGTTTGTTCTTGGTAGATTGTTTGTGAGCCCACAAGTAACGCAAAACAAAGGCCCACCTGGTATGAATGTGAAGAAAGCAACACATAATCGCTCTTAATGATAGACCGTGTGAAGCCAACCGTGCCCTTTGTCTGCGATGAAAATATGCCTTCATTGTAATGATGATATCGAGCGTTGGGTTTTAAAGTAATGATTAGGGGAGTTTTTTGATGTAAGCTCACTTAAGATTTGTTAGAATACAAATTGTTGGAATACAAATAAATATCGAAACAATATACAATAGTTAGTTTTGCCCATGTTACCATCAAACTACTTCTTAAAAATCAAGTGTGTTCACCAAATTTTATGTTCAGAATTTCATTAGAATCAAATGATGAAAATATAAACGCAACAACAAATTGTCAAATTCATATTTGACGCCATGCAGTTAACGTTGTCCCGTAGAAAGTTTTATGTTATTAACGTGTAAACGTGTCCATCCAGTTTCATATTATAAAATTTTCGCCTTCCGAGTTGTTTGTTTATCAAAAAGGTAACTAAGCTCATAAAAAATATGAATGCTGTTCTCAATAAATCAATGCTTCCAAAATGGGAATTATTGTTATTTATTATCAGTTAAGTAAATGTTCCTTTACTATTGTCCAAATATTGTTAGTACGGATTAATTAAGTATACGTACACCTGAAATTAAGGCGTTATGAGATAGTAATATGCAGAATTGCTTAGATTTATTTGAAGGAAAGCTTATGAGTTTTAAGTTTAATTATTTTTTGGTCGTCGTTCTGTACATTCATGATTATATTATTATATTTATTTACCATAATATGCGAAAAGGATAGGATAGGGTAGCTTAAATTAGGAATTACGCATTGGTAAAATTTGAATATAAAAACAATAATCCCTTATAAAGTCCAGTCGCGGAGCAGGAAGAATTTCGTATAATGACCTCTTTACCTACTGACAGTGGTCACAAACATTTTTGAATGAAGTGCAGTTTACATGAAATGTTTGGAGGAGAAAATGTTTTTTACTAACTTATTAAATAAATGTCCTTTATTCATTTACAATACCTTATTAGTTACATTTTAATTTTTTCAATAACCACGATATTTTATACGATACGTTTTGTCGTGACTCAAGGTCAATAAAAAAACCACATGCAATCAAGAACAAACCTTACGCCCTCAGGTTAAAGGTTTACAATCACTGAGGACGGCGGTCATTGCATCTGTGCGAGCAAGACACATTATATTTACAAGGGAGTGACAGTGACAGATAATAACAGGTTAATGTACAAAATTCTTCCTAGTTCGCGTCCGGACTTTAGTTATTTATTATTGTAAATGATCTTAAAACTACGTGTTAACTGTGTTCAGTATGCAACTATCTCCTGCATACACACTCGAGACGCATGTTGCAGGAGCCGGTGCGGAAGCCGAGCGAGATGCACACGTTATGGGCTATGGCACAGCAGCGCGGTGCAGATGTTCTGCCGCGCCGCGCTCACCACGCTCACCACGCGCACCGCCTCCCACTCCGCGCCCGCCGCGTAGCCCGCTTCTGCCTCTGCCAGATCTGAAGCGAAGTATACAAGATTATTCAAGATGTTATATTTATCAGATTCTTGTTTTTTTAAAGTGTCAGTTAAAACCCAAACTATAATTTGTTATATTTCTAACAGATACTTCGAAGATCGCTTTTTCATCATCACAATTAAAACGTAGAAATGGTTTGTAAAGTAACGAATTTATTTGGTATTAACTTACCGATCGCTTGGCTTTTTACTGCGGCAAAAGCTACGAAGAATATAATAACAATTGCTGCCTTCATTTTGTTTCTTTGATGACGATACTTCGAGAAGTGTACATAGAATGCTTACAATAATAGAATATGCAGTTTTTATATTGCAAAAACAGTTGATATAGAGGAAATTCTAAACACAATTTCACACGGATTTAAACTTTTTATTATCACACAGGATACTTTTCACTAGGATGAAGCTAGTAGCTGCAAGCTAGGAAACTAACTCGATAAGAATAACTAATTTAAAATATTACTACTTTATTAAGATAACAGAGAAAGACAACAAAGAAAAAGACACAAATTTAATTTATTTTCAATTAGCTTAATAGTTCTAAATTGCATTTTTTAATCTAGACTTGTCTTTGAAAATTTAACTAAAATAACTATCATAATTAGGGCAGTACACAAAGCGGCAAATAAATTATGAATAGACAATAAATATGAGCTTTATTCACCACAATATTCTGTTTAGTCCTATGGAATTTTCTCTCTCGCATAGTCTTGTTTCAATCGAACAGTCACAGTAATTTTTTACTATTATTAAATAAATGAATAAAATATACAGTTGGTTTTTGTAGATGTGATACTACAAGGTTACCATGATGTAGCAGTTTTATTTCCAAAATATTGGAAGATGATGGTGCTAGATGACCTATATATGATTACACACTGGAATTAATACTGCTTTAAGACATAGTAACCCCATACTATGGTCGTGAAGTACCTACACATGGTTTTATTCGCTACAAAAATACATAAATTCGTAGGTTCTTTAAGAAAAAAAAAAAAAACAGCAAAATACAATCAGGAGTTCGTATTATGGTCCCGACTCCCGAGGCGTTTCATTTGTGGTTTTTCTTTATTATATTACAAGATAATCTTCTGTTATACATTTCACAATCAAATACAATGTTTTTGTACAGCCATATACAACGAAATTAAATTTTGTGTTTTTTTTCCATACGTAGAAAAACATACTATTTAGGTTACTGAGTAAAATATGTATACTACATAGACTTTTCTAATTGCTTCTTTTATATTTTCCTTTGTATTTCAAACGGACAGCCTTTAAATTGTTTGATCCCTGTTTACCTTTAAAATATAATTCATTCCACTGGAATAAAAAAGAGCGTGTGTACTCTGCACAAGTGTCAGAAGTGAAACTTCTTTGGCAAGATTCAAAGATACCAAAATCGTCGCCTTACTCCATGATGTGACGGTATTGCCTTGACGCGCTTAATTTTACTCTCAACGCGACTAAATAATTTTCACTTCAATGATAAATAACCTTAATATGTACCACAATAATAACATTTCTTCCGAATAACATATAAATACGTTCGTACTTGTCGTGTAGCAAAAAAAGAAATTGTTAATTTCTCAAGAGACTCGCACAAATCAACTTGTTCCCGGGCTGAGAAGGGATTGTTTCAATTGCGTATTCTTTAAGAGTGTGCGACATTGGGCGGGAAAACGTTTTATATAAATAATAATGTTTATTTAGAAACTTATTTGGTGTGGGTTGATTTTTATGTAATTCTTAGATCATTTATTACATAACTAGGTTTCCGCCCGCGGCTTCGCCCTCGCAGTCAAAGAAAAACCCGCATAGTTCCCGTTCCCGTGGGATTTCCGGGATTGCGTCATTTTCCCGGGATAAAAGTAGCCTATGTCCTTTCTAGGGTATCAAAATATCTCCATACCAAATTTCATGAAAATTGGTTCAGTAGTTTAGGCGTGATTGAGTAACAGACAGACAGACAGAGTTACTTTCGCATTTATAATATTAAATATATATAATATAAGTAAAATAAGTAAATAAGTATGGATATCATACATGGTTTTGTCTCTAAATTGAATGAAATTATAAAATTGTAATGATATTCATTACTTCTCTATCTGCAACATTTTCTTTATAATAAACAGCATTTAAAAAATAAATACAAATAGGCTGATCGCATAGATCAATGACCTGAAATATTATATTTGCTACTTCAATTGTATTATACAAAATAATTGGCTAAATGAAATTTTTTACTGTAATAATAATTTGTCATCAACGTGGTAGGTAATTTATATTATTATCTATTAATAATTTTAAATTCAATTTGTAAGTATTAGTTCTATTCATTGTTGTTTTATTTACATCACAAATTCACAATTAATAATCTTGTAGATAAAAACTGCACCAAAATATTATTGTTTACAGGTAATGTCCCGTAATTTAGATTACAGACGAAAGCGCGATTAATTATTATCACAATTTTATCTGATAAGTATTTGTTTTCCACAATTGTCTGTTTAATCATCTTTGTTTTTATTTTGGCACAGTTGACAGATATATACGTACATACAGTTAGGAAACTAAGCCCCTGCGATGAAATTATGACGTAAGCACTGTTATAGCTATAGGGCTGTTACCTTTTTGATATTTAACCGACTTCAAAAATAAAGGAGGAGGTTATCAATTCGGCCTGTATATTTCTGTTTGCTTTATTTTCACAGTCGATTTTGTGGTAATTTTGAGATTAAAACTCGTTAAAATACAAAAATGGTGTAGCCGAAATATGAATTTACAAGAAGAAACAATCCGAATTAATACACCTTGTAAAAGTAAATACGTTTTTATCAGTGCTATATTTCGAAATCTTGTTTTGTTATGGACGCCGAAGGTTATTTAATGTACCTAAATTTAAAATTATTTATAATGCTTGATATTTGTATTATATATATATTCAATAATTATTTTAAACCAGAATTTACAATACTTGTATGTAGGTATACCTACTAAAATATTTTTAAAACGATAAATTAAATTAAATTAAAAAACACAAAATATGCAGAAATAAATTAAAATTATTATTATACGAGCATAGAACCACCTCCACCTTTTTGTTTTAGGATGAAAAAGAAAATAGTTTGACAGGCTTAGTGCTTGACAAAGTGGTGACGTCACATATCGATAAAAATACAATAATTATAATATCTATCTTTTATGTATTTATGTTTTAACATTTTGGTGAAATATATGATTTCAGTTTAATTTGAACACGTGCTTGTAAATAGATAAGTTGATTTCGGCGATCATTTTAAAAATGCCACGTGCTAATTGCGCAGTATTCGGCTGCTTGAATTCAACTATACCAATTATACCACCAGATGATTTTGTTCATTATGTCGAGAAAATGGATAACATTTTCGTTGCTGCTTTAAGAGAGAACGCATAAACTGTAAAGTGGCTGAATTAATTTACAACGAATTAAACATAATCAGTTACTTAAAAAACTGTTCATAAGATTGAGAATATTTTACACTATAAAATTTAACAATAAATTCCGAATTAGTCGTAGTAGACGAAAGTATTTTTCAGTAAATAATTTGTAATTTTTCTTTTCGGCTAAAGGCATATTTATGTAATGGTTATTTTAATATCTATACATATAATAAAATCGTAGGAAAGTCAAAACTGTAGTTTGAATATTTTTTTAAAATAATACTTGGGACAATAGATACCGAAGCCAAAAATATAGTTAGGCTACAAACTGAAACAATCGATATTTATTTAACGTGAAGTGTATCATTGACATCACTTTTCTATACTATGTATCTTTGTCATTCAAAATCTGTGGATGTGTCACCCGCTACTATCGATCCCCCTGAATACCCTTATGATTCTCGTAACACGCTTGCTTGTGTGCGTGAGCCATTTCGAACGTTTTGTATGAAGTTTCCTTACTGTATGTATCTGTATATTGTGATTTTGGTTTGTCTTTAATGTGACGTCACATCATAAAGTGCCACAACTTACTTTTATTTTTATTTATACTCTGCCACGTACTCCATGAGACGATTGAGTCTTTTCACATGAGTTGGATCCGTAAACAAACAAACTTCTCAGCTAGAGAAAGTCTTACTAAAATCGATTGAGCCCTTCCGAAGATTACCCCCAAAACAAACAGATAAAATAAATAACACAAGATTTTTGAGGAAACATAGTTATTTTCTTCCTCTACGATTAAATTTAATTTTAAAAATGTAATTACGAATGATTATTCCTATTTCCATAAACTTGCTTGCCAAATACAGGAAGGACGGTTAACAGCTATTTTGCCCACATTTTTCTAGGTCTGCGGTTCAAAGGTAACTAATGTTGTCTTTACTAACCACATTCAACTATTAAACAAAGTTTGTTTGCCAGGTGTTTATAAAGGGTGCGTGTGTAAAACGCATTAAAAGGCATGTTTGTACAAAAGTTAATTACATTGGATGCGAAAGTTATAAATCACAATCAGTCGCTGTCACGCGAAGTAATTTTGGCTAAAGAGAAACCCTTATCCGTTGCATTTATCGGGTTCCGATTCGGAATTAATTCATGGCGTTATTAAAAATTGATGGATAGTGAAGGAAAAGATGGAAATACGCTGGTCTATTTTATTATTAAGTGCGATATAAATTATGTTCGGAAATCTTACGGAACGCAATTTGTCTGATTCTTTAAGTAGCCATTGATTAATATAAATTTATAAAGAATCTCTCGTTATTCTTTATAAATTTATATTTATAAAGCATTTGAATGCCATAAAACCAAAAATATAAAGCCATTGATTAATTTATAATTAGCCGCAAAATTTAGATTTGATTAAAAATAAGCTAATCGTAGTATCTATCTCCAATCATTTAAAAATTCAGTAGCCTACCTGATTATTTGGATAAATCTGTTTTAACATACCTACATAATTTTTATATTCATCTTAACATTAAAACCCTGAAGAAGATGCCTCTCGTTAAAGTTTAGTACTTAAAACTGCAATAGGGAATGTAAAAGAAATAGGTAATACATATTTTTACTAAGCCCAGTTCTTTACGTAAAACAAAGTTAATGAAATAAAAACTTTCAATAAAAAGGAACGGTTATAGCTAACACTATTCCCGGATCATTCGAGAAGAATAAAATCCAATTTAACGAACACAGAATTTCCATTTCCACTTAACTTACACTCATGAAGTTCGACAGCAATGGAAAAACTTAATTTACTTGCGAATGAATAAAAAGCAAATTCTATCAGATCCAGAACGCATGCCGCCGGCACAAGTTTAAAATAACTTTACAAATGTACTCTATTTACTAACCTCTCGAACCGCGCAGCCGTTATACGCTGACATAGATTAAGTTACAGAAATGTTACCTACAATTCTTCGACCACTTAACATTTCCTAGTTGTGCTACAAGCTATTTATATGATGCCTGCAGTATTCTCTAAGGTGCACTGTTTACATTGCAAATATTACCGGCTCTTAGCGTCGCATTTGGTTGCCGAAAAGGTGGCATAATATATCCATTGTAGAGGCAGCGGTAACTAATTTTGATCGTTAGGATTCAGGTACATTCTCGTGCTCTGTGCTTGCAATTTCGTAATCATTTTATGAAATACAATAAGCAAAAATAAAAACTAAAATAAATGTTCTAAGAGTCTGATTTGATATAATACACTTCTTTATAGAGTAGTTTTCAGGGAAAACACGCAATTTTTCGTAATCGTCTCTTGTGCTCTTCTGATGTCACTATTATTTGTATTTTGGTGCACAGTAAAGAGAGAAGAGAATTATTGTTCTCCAAACTTTTTAATTCTTCCTGATAAATACTATAGTAGCATTAGGACCATGGTTCCCACTGGACTTATATTTTCTCATAGCAGCGAATATTAGAATTTTATAATATTCTATATTCTTTGACGGAGATTTTACAAGAAGTTGCTACAAAGATGCAAATATGGAATTGGTCTATCCATGCAACACACGCTTCGCTTATTTTACTGTAGCCAGAAAGTGCCTACATTTTTAAACGTCTGGCATATGGCGATACTTTAGTATTCTTCAGATATTTTTCGATAAGCTTGATAAAAATACCGTATACTGAAGTCTGTTTATTTGTTGGCGGGTTGCGTAAATTAAAGAGGGCTGTGTAGGAGTGAATATTTATGAAGCTGCCGTAAAATATAGGTATATGTAACTAAGTCTACTATTTTCACTGATGTTAATATCTTTTAAACAACATTGCACAAAAAAAGGATGATTATATTTTTTGCATAGTTACACAATAAAAACGTAGGTACCTACTCCGTATAATTTATGAAAACGGGTACAGCGTTTTTAATTCAAACTAAGAGTAAGTTTCTTATTATAAACGCCAGTTTTAAATTCTTTAAGTCCTTACCAAGGCTCGGCAGCGGGAACTATAGCAGCACAAAAGATATACGCAGAGATATATCTCATTAAAACAATATTGATCGGTTCCACAAAAGGCTTGTGGTTTCATTAACAACTTTCCTCAAATGTTTATGTTTGCGGAGCTTCTTTGAAAGGCTCGGAACATTTAACTTTTACAATTTTACGCGATTCGTGGAGTTTGTGGTGCTATCAGTTATTCGTTCGGGTTTTGTTTAAATCAAACATCATTTGGGAATGTAGGTTGGCTTCTAAACTGTTTATGTTTCTATGAATATATCGACGAAACTCGGTTATTGGATCTAAAAGGTTTGCTGGAGTTTCTCCGTTCGTATAAATAGAATGCAAATATTCCTTTGTTTGTATTTTAAACTAGGTGATTCAATGATATGTAAGTATAAATATTGTATTGGAAAATGTATGTTGACTTATGTTTGTTATTCTTATTCATTTTTTTTAAATTAAGATTAGTTTGAATCCTATTTGGCTATTTAATGAGAGTTTTTTTTCTGTTTTAACTTTGTTTGATAAATGGCACATAATATCAAAATACAACTTATTATGAAAATGACAATTGAATTAATAGAAAGAAAATTTTAAGTGATGTTAATCGTCCCTTTTCAATTTTTCCATGGTTCAGACTAATCGAAATAATAGATTCTTTAATATATACTATTTGTGTTTTTATATATTAATCAAATGAACTTCCTCATTCGTAGGTACCTTTAATTTATTTTCAGTAGTAACAATTTGAGTCCTTGACTACTCATCAAATATGTTCTGTACCACGTTGCTTTAAATTGATAAGCGCTTGAAATTGCTTTTGAACTTATGTCTAAATCGGTGTTTAGATTAACGTTAGTTGGTGTGTGTAAGTGAAATGGATATGAATATAACTAACTTTATAGGCAATATGGTACAAACTTTGACAAAACGTTTATTTAGACTTCATGTAGGTCAGGGTATATTCGATTTTCAAGTAATTTAGAAGTTTATGTCTGAGCTAAGGTGAGTTTTGTGAAGGACAAAATTATAAATAAGTTGGGAGGGAACAAAAATAGGAGGATGGAGATAATATAGTTTTGGTGTTTATATTTTTAGTGAAAATTCTAAAAAGATAGCTATTTTTAATAATTATTTTAAAGTAGTTAATTACTTTTACCCATGTTATAATATGTTAACACCATTATTAAATACTAGCGGTCCGCCCCGGCTTCGCCCGTGGTACATATTTCGCAATAAACGGTAGCCTATGTTCTTTCTCAGGGTCTAAAGATTGTCTGTGCCAAATTTCATCAAAATCGGTTGAGAGGTTTATGCGTGAAAACCATACATACATACATACATACACAAATTTATTATGTATCATGTCCATACATAAACAAAATGTATGTATGGACATGATACATAATAGGGAATATTCATGTTTTTCTTTTTTGTCTTAAATTAATAGTTTACTATTTTATAACGTAGAAAAAAATATTAATGGGCTTCAAAATACTCTAGATATTTTTAAAAATGAAATTTAAAACTTAAAAAAAAATTAAGCAGTTCAAACGCCGCCATTTTACGCGCGCTTTGCGTGACGTCACATGATACGTCCAGTGGGTGTTTACCTTAGTGTTTACTGTGGACTTTTCAGTTACTTCGTAATATTTACAGTTTTAATAACTTTAAAACCATGGAAGAAGCAAAAAAATTATCTTATAAGTATTGTATAGTACCGGAGTGCACAAATACTACTCGAAAAACACCCGACAAAGTGCTTTTTCGTATTTCAAATGATGCGAAAATACGAAAACAGTGGTGTAAGGTGATGAGAAGGGATAATATATCTCCTAAATCGTGTTTATATTGTTGTGAAGATCATTTTAACGTAAGTGTACTTTATTTATATATACAGCTTATTGTGAATTAGTAAAAAGTTAGTTTAAAATTAACCTAACCTATAAGAAAAGTTCAGTACTCAGTTATAAAAACTTTTATAAAAACTATTCTTGTTGTGCTTTTACGAAATTTTTATGGTTATTGTTTTATTCCAGGTTAAGGAAGATACAGAAAATTATATTGAATACAATTTAATGAAAGAGCAAGGAGAAAAACGTACTCTACGGTTGAAGAAAGGAGTTTTGCCGCATATATTTTTGTGTCAAAAATGGAGGATGCCATTACCAAAGGAGAGAAAGGCTGTAGTTAAAATGCAAAGATTGAGACTGGTCAATGAAGCCCTTTCATCAGAGATAGCTATCAAAAGTAGTGTCAGCGAACCTTCACAAAGAAGTGATCACAAAGTGAGTCCAAGTACTTCCCACACTAATATCTGTGATCAACCAGGATGCAGTACTTCCCGTATTGGATGTGATGATCTTAAGGTAGAGCTTTCCACTTCTCATATTGAGAAGACACTGCATTGTGACAAAGCTGTGCAAGTTAATATTAAACCGAACTTTAGAAGTAAAGGTGTCAATGTAAATATACCTACTAAAAAACAAAATGTAGCACTTTCACCATTTCCTTTAGTAACACAAAATGTAGGAACTTCACCAGTAAAACTATCTGGTTTAAAAAGAAAATTGTTTACTGAAAACACAGCGGATACTATTTCTATATCATCTTGTTTTTCTACGAGCTCTACTGATTATGAACCAAGTTATCAATCTGAGTCGAGCGAAGTTCTAAGTGATTCAGAGAAGGAGAAACAGTTTAAATATGAAATGTGCAGTTTCATGCTAATTGCTATTGAAAAAGAGCCAAAAATGTTGTTAGGATTACCTAAACAATCATATCATTTAATAAAACTTTTAAGTGATAATATTCCGCTTCCTAGTAAACACATATTAATAACCCTCAAGAAAATTAAATTAAATGAGTCCTTTAGCATCTTGGCACTACAATTTGGATGTTCACAAAGTACTATTTGTAGAATATTTTCTAGAAGTATTTATCTTATAGCAGCAAAACTTAAGGACTTGGTTGCGTGGCCAGCATCTTCATATACTTAGAATAATTTACCCATATCTTTTAGGCGTAGGTATGGGAATGTTGTTTCCATTATTGATTGCCTAGAAATTCAGATTGAAAAACCATCAAATGCCGTTCATCAATCACTTACTTGGTCACAGTATAAAAAATGTAACACCTTAAAGTATTTAATTTCATGTACACCTGATGGCTTGATCAATTTTATCTCTGATGGATATGGTGGTAGGGCTACTGATGTTATGATAGTACAAGATAGTAGTTACTTAGGCCAAGCGCGCACCACGATTTTAATTTTTGCGACACGATTTCAAAATCGCGCTGTAGAAAATCCCAGAGAGTACGGTGCGCGCACAGCGATAATTTAATAGTGATCATTACTCACTTTCATCATGGATTTCGTACAAGTTGCTTGTCTTTATTTACTACTTCGGAGGATAAGAAGAAAAAAAAAAAGAAAATTCGTCAATATTAGACTCATCCTTTTACAGCAGATAAAATTGTCAAAGGTTTCTTTTATCAGAAATACAATGAACTTCCATTGGGATGTATCCCAAAAAATTCTTTGGCTATTATAGAATGAAAATTCCGCCAAAAGGCCACCCTTTGTGCTTTTTTATTTTTTTTTATTATTGTAACCTTTATGTATATTTTGTTTCTTGCACAATAAAGTGTTAAATAAATAAATAAATTCAAACTTTTGACAGATTACTGAGTTTATGTTTACCAAACAATACCTATAACACTATGATGTTTACTGTTGGACAGACGAAACACAAGTGAAGTGCCGGCCGGGCCCGAGTGTGCGATTTTATGATCGCAGTGCGCGCGGTACCATACAATTTCATATTCTGCATATCATTTTCGCGACAATCGCGTCACGAGCAGTCGCAGCAAAATGTGACAAATCACAATTTTAAAATCGCTGCGATTATTTATTCGCATGTGCTCGCATTGTCATAGTAACTCATACGTTGTATTTCTGCGATAAAATAATCACGCTGCATAAAGTCGTGGTGCGCGCTAGCTCTTACAGGCTTTACCTCCTAATAAAGCAGTGATGGCTGACAGAGGTTTTAAAGACTTATCATGTTTGCTAGAAGCTAAAAGATGTACCCTTATAGGACCACCTTCTGTATCAAAGTCTACGACCAGTACTAAAAATGAAGTGAAACTATCAAAACGTATAGCAGCATTAAGAATACATGTTGAACGGGTAATAAATAGGTTAAGAGAGTTTCATATGTTACTGCCTCATGCTTGTGTAGACTATAATTTAATTCATATCATAGATGATGTAATAATAGTAGCTTGTGGATTGGTAAATATGCAGGATGTTTTAATAAAAAAATGAATATAATATATTTACATTTGTTTTATTTTCATAGCATAAAAAAACAGATTAACAGAATTAGACAGAAATCAAATGCAGTACCCCTACAATAAACAAAAAAAATCTATCTAGTCATACATATTTAGTTTAGGAAAGACTAGCAATGCCCTGAGGTTTCACCCGCATTGATAGCGATATCGTGACAGTGAAAAGTCTACTATAGGTCGGACTATAGGTTTAATTTTTAATCACACGGTAGATTGTCCGATTGTGCTTTGACGAAACCAGCTTCAGTCATCGTCCTAGATTCACTACAAACCTTAACTAATCTTCACTACAATCAGCACAATAATATATAGGTTTAAATTATTTATTTTCTTCACAAAAACTTGGAAAACAGTACGAGTTTCGACGCTGATGAATACAATGTCGGGTCAGATGACGTCACATTTCGTTCGACCAATGGTGGCGCGTTTTGGAAGTTTGAATTTCGCTGCCTTATTTTGCACTTTTTGAATATTATTTTAGGGGTTTAAATAATAAGTAAATAAAAAAAAATCCTTTTCATTATAATATGACGATAATAAGTATTCGAGAAAAAAATATTTTAGGCCATTTCAAATTTTATGCATATTCCCTATTGTAATCGGTTGCAACGTAGTGAGTGCACAAACTTAGCTCGAAATGTCTTTGGGGGAAAGAGACTTATCTTGAAGGCCTGATTAAGGTAACATAAAGTAACTTTATAAACGTGAAAAAATTCACGCGCATTGCGTATATAACACTAATTGATAAACAAGAAAAAAAAAATCAGTTTATCATTTCATTAGCCGGGAAAAAATTGTCAAATAACTTGTTGAAAACGCAATTTTGGGCCATTTCAAATTTTATGCATATTCCCTATTACAAAATTTTCCTCTTTATAATATAAGTATAGATAGATAATATTATGTTCCCTTTAAATATACTTAATTTGCTTTGTCCTTCATTATTCTATCAGAAACAGCCAACAACTTTTAGTCCTAAAAGGTCATGTCATGGCTTAGTTGTAAACTTTGCGTACGTAACTAGCTTTACCTTCCTACCAAATTCGAAATACCTTGTAGAATTGATTGAGCAAAGTTTTAAGTGAGCCAAAAACTTTTGGGCATCAATAACAAATTAGTATAATAGTTTACAGTTCAAAATTGTCAATAAAGTACTTTTACAATTTTTTTTTGTTGAAAATAAAAATATTTTATAACAAGCATTTTACGTTTAACCATATTTATAAAGACACTAAAAAAAAATTCGATACAATTTCTGTAAAGCGCGCTCAAAAAGAAATTCCGGACTGACAGGCAAAAAATATTTTAATACGAATTTTAGCAATCCATCGAGCGAGGTATCGAGAAATTTTGATATGAAAAATATCCCATTTAAATATTCAAATCGAGTAGGACAAGCCGGAATGGGCTTTTGATTTTCATTCAGTTTTCAGTTCGGCTTGTTAGTTTTACGTGGTTTTGCTTGTAAGGGCGCGGGCAGAAGCGACTTGGCCACTCGACTTGCTAGTTACGTTGTTGGATTGTTATTGCAAATGGAACTGGTTATTGATCTGTTTTCTAAGCTCGTCAATTGCTATAAGGCATTTTTATTCGGATATTTCTATATCCCATTTTTAGGTGCCGTTTTTTACCAGGAATCGTATTTTTTGTAGTAAAGAATAACTAGCTCGTTCAATAGCGTTTCGAAATTAGAAAACATCAATTATATTTTTAAAATATCAATTAGGTATATTTTTCATAAAATAACGTTTCCTTTAGAGCACTTTCGGAAGGTAATTTTATAGAAGTCTCAACTGAAAGAGTACCTTTTACGCAGGTAATTTAAAATTTAAAATAGTTGAACATTTTCTATGATCTTACAGTTTATAGCGTTCATATTCAGAAACTATTCTGTTATATCTGGGAAATCATGCTTCAATTTCGCTCCAACTGATAAAATGCATATTCTTAGAATTTTCAGTATAAATGCTTTTCTAACAGTTTGTACAAATATTATTTTGAGCGGGAAGCATGTAAGACTATGAATAACACTCGAAATGTCGGTAAAGTTGGTACCATTGTTATATTTGTTATGGACTGACTAAAATTTATTTTCAATGTATTTATCGTATTGATTATTTTATGAGTTTCAAAATAAAATGGTTAAAAACTACTTTTAACTTTATTTTTCCTATTATGTAAAGTCGCAGTTACAATAACATTTCAATAGTCATAAGAAAAATATTTTGAGAGTTTTTGTTCACGTAATAAAAAGACAATAATAAATGTAGAG
Source organism: Colias behrii (assembly GCA_029959065.1). Taxonomy (NCBI): domain Eukaryota; kingdom Metazoa; phylum Arthropoda; class Insecta; order Lepidoptera; family Pieridae; genus Colias; species Colias behrii. Next base: position 3,536,849 of record JARWMC010000005.1, on the reverse strand, counting down.
TTGGATGACATTATTCATAAAAGTATCAACTTGCATTGCATCTAAACGTATTAAGTATTCATAGAAACTCGTTTAAATATCCAAGACAGGAAAATCATTTGCAATTAAAACTTGCATAGTGAAGTTTAATAAGAAACAAGAGAAAAGTTTCGGGAGCAGTTGTTTTGCATACATTTTAACTCGTTAAAAATTCTGGGACGGATACTTACTTTATTTACGCTACCTTGTAGTGTCAGACAGTGTTTTAAATTAGCTTTAGCCTATGACTTTGCTCACTTGACGGGTAGTAACTTTTATGTGAAAGGGTGACATTTATTCACTTGTAAGTTTATCAGAGTAGTAAAAGGTATTCAAATTAATAATTGTTTCGTCTAATTGTTTACACGCACGATATTTCAACTACCACGACATCTAGCGGAAATTTTGACGAGTTTAACTCATTTTCGAGTATTTTAGTGACACATTAACGAGCGGATTTCCCCAATTTCATTCACGAAATCCCGTTTTAATTAAAGTGGTGATAGCTAGAGAGAATTAAATTAGGTGATTTTATGAAGGAGACGGTACCATTGAGATCGGAGCCTAACGTGTTACGATTCAGTACCGACGGCGCGAGTTTTATGGTACGGTTTCTTTGAATAATGGAGTAGACGACGCGTAAAGAGATCCATCTACTGCAAGTTACAAGCGAATGCCGAGTGTGCGTCAATCGAGTTTCTATAGTTGTGGTATTGGTCGTATTTTCTTTTGCTTTATTTGTGATAATGTCATTCGATTTTGTTTTAACATGTGTAAATATCCTGCTTTGTTTTTTTAGCTAATATTATCTTTTCATCCTCAGATATGTCATGTGAGTTTATTTGTTTTCTCATAGATATTATTTTTATAGTGGCAATGGCTTCTGCGGTTTAGCACCCTAAAAATACTACCTATTCACCGTGGTTTGTATATAGAGTGATACACACGAATATTTTACTGAGTGGTCCTGTCTATGATGAAATGTTAAATCTATTTATATTATTTTCATCTATCTAATTTATTTTCATTCATCAATATGAATGATTTTCATTTATTATTTTTATGCAATGTATCGAGACTGGTTGTTAGCAATTGAAAAGTGGTGGGATGTTAAAAAAAAATAATTTTCATCAGCTTCTGTTTTACAGTTGTTTTTAGACTGAATTCACTTAGGCACATTATGTCGACCAAACTTAGAAATATGTTTGAAATTCCATGTACTTAATGATTAACCGTTGATTCATGAATGTTAACAAATGAGAACGCTCATACTTTTCACTTGTATCCAAAAATAGAACCGTTCGTATACAATTTGATGCTATATCCCAGATTAAATCGCTTGTTAGGCCCAGATTCACAGTCGTGACTTTACTTTACCGCAAAAGAGTCTTCACAAAGTAAACTTTGTATGACCGAAGTTTACTTTCAACATATTTAATTTCAGAGACAATTGCTTGACTTTCCTTAGAAAAGTACGGCCTCAAAGTAAAGTATAGGGAAAGACGTGTGACTGTTACATTATACGCATAATTTATGTTTTTGAGAACATATAATTGAATTAAGTTATATTTTCCATATATAATAATAACATTATTATTTTATATCAAAAATTAATTGATTAGAAAAAAAACACAATGTAGGTATTACGTGGATTTGCAATAATAATTGTCAGTCAGGTAGCAGTTTCAAATCCGTTATAACAAGCCAGGGTCGGGAAGATTGTTGTAGAAATATCAAAAACCGGTAGCCACAGCAAAATTCGTCAGAAAAATATTATAATCTTATAAGACAAACGATGCAATGCAACGATCAACAAATCAACAAAAAAATGTCACTCAAATCGACATGACGTTTCGAGCTATAACCCAACCATATTAAAATGCGTTTCTGTTCTAGGAAATTAGTTTAAAATGAAGGCCTACATGATTTATACGCATAGTCATGTAAAGTTTACTTTGAGACCAAAGTCATGATTATCGACTCCTTAGCCTTTACTAAGTAAAGTATAGTTTTCGGAAAGTAAAGATGAGCTTGACACGACTGACTCGAGATTCACAGATCTGTGAATCTCGACCTTAGGCCGAGATTCACAGATCGCACTTTAACTTTACTTTGATGGAAAGATCTACTTTCACAGAAAAATATATTTCTTAGTCGTGTCGCTCGAAACGTCATGTCGATTTGAGTGACATTTTTTTGTTGATTTGTTGATCGTTGTATTGCTTCGTTTGTCTTATAACATTATAATATTTTTCTGACGAATTTTGCTGTGGCTACCGGTTTTTGATATTTCTACAACAATCTTCCCGACCCTGGCTTGTTATAACGGATTTGAAACTGCTACCTGACTGACAATTATTATTGCAAATCCACGTAATACCTACATTGTGTTTTTTTTCTAATCAATTAATTTTTGATATAAAATAATAATGTTATTATTATATATGGAAATATAACTTAATTCAATTATATGTTCTCAAAAACATAAATTATGCGTATAATGTAACAGTCACACGTCTTTCCCTGTACTTTACTTTGAGGCCGTACTTTTCTAAGGAAAGTCAAGCAATTGTCTCTGAAATTAAATATGTTGAAAGTAAACTTCGGTCATACAAAGTTTACTTTGTGAAGACTCTTTTGCGGTAAAGTAAAGTCACGACTGTGAATCTGGGCCTTAGAGTTGCTGTCATTGGAATGGTCTAAGGTTTTAAAAATTGCATTATATGAGATTTTACTATTCAAAACGTGTTTTAAGATAAGTCATGTAAATATACTATGGTCATGTACATCGAACTCTTTTTACACAAATATAAAGTTTGTTTTCTTGACTTTGTGAATAAAGTAATGATGTAGGTACTTAATTATATAAATATAAGAGATAGAGTAACTTTTTTAACGTTCTTTTTTTAACCATAGTAAAGTATGATCAAGAAATTCAAAAAAACACACCCTAAAACACATATATAATATTGTACAATAACCATATATAATTGAAAATCCTCGCTCACTTCACAGTGACATCAGTCACATTGTTCTAGAAGATTAAGCTAATTACAGCTCGAAAGATAATGGAGAATGCAATTAGCTTTATGCGTGTCACGAGACAGTGCTAACGATATAAATGTCTGCTCTTATGTTTTTACCTTTTTGTATAAGTATCATCATCCCTTGGTCACGCCTTAGTTTTTTCCGTATGTATTTTTGTGTTGAAGAACTCTTCAATGTAATAAAAAATGGTCAAGTGCGAGTCGGACTCACGGCTGAGGGTTCCGTACAAATAAGCTGCAACTGCAAAAAAAAATTGATCAGACAGATAAGCAAATTTTAACTTTATGGGTGTGGAACGTTGAAAAATTTGCACAGAAAATTTAAAGAAAATTTCAGCAAACTTGATTTTCGCGAGTTTGATAATTTGCGTGAAAACTAAACCATGTCAGTTTAGCTATAATTATGAATAACGTTTCTCGGGCATTTCTGAATACATGAATATATGGGCTCATAGATAACACATAAATTCATCACATCGTTCCCAGTACTGAGAATTTTCTTCAGCAGCCTTTGCTTTTTGCAGATTTACCTGCGGCATTTGATATAATATTTATTGCAAGTTCAAGCTCATTATATATTCTCAGTAGTACGGTCTATTAGTTATAACATATAGAGTTAAAAATTAAATGTTTTATTGGTCTCATAGATATTACTTAATGAATATTCTTTTCGTTCCTTCGCTCCTCAATTCTTTACGACTCTATATACCAATATGAAAGTAAATAATAAGTTATTAAAATCTTCATTTGTCATCTCCATATAATTTGATGTCTATATTTAATTTCGTTCTCAGTAGGCTTACAAATATGACATTAGGAAGAAAAAATATTAATCAGAGGTTCCTTTGCAATTCCCTCTGCCTATTCTATGTTAGTGTAATCCGTCTCAATCAAGATGGGGTTGCTTTCTTCCCAAATTGGAGCCGCATTATGGCTGTGAGAAATGACTGGTTTATGCTTTCATGACTATTTTCTAGGAAAACATTGCTATTTACTTAATCGTGATAATGTTTAGTAATGTTGTTTAACGAACGATAAATCTTAATCACTACGGATTTATGTATTCATGTTTGAGTTTAATAATATGGATGCGATAGTGGGTAAATCATATCGCATTGATGATATCGATAGATGTTTGTTACTCTTTCACGCAAAAACAGCTGGTTATATCTGTATTAAATATTCCACAAAGGTTTCTTACAATCTGGTTCGTGGGACTTTAAACCAAGTACCTGCAAAGCTAGTAAGGCCAAGCTAATTAAATATATGTTCCAATTAGTAATTCGTAAAATTTAAAAGCTTACCTACTTAAAAATTTGCTGATTAGTTATTTAATGTTTAATTTGGATGCTAAAGCTGTGTAGACAAATAAAGTTCATACCATTTAAGTGCTGCAATCTTTTTCTATCTAACCTTTTAAATCTCTGACGAAATAAATTCAAACACACTATATTCAAAATACCATTAACCTTATTAACCAAAAAATTAATACAAACGGTAAAGCACAAATTCGTTTTAGCATTTGGCACGGCGCCGCAGTAGGAATGCCAAATATATTATCTCGCGGTTAAATATCGGTTGTACAAACTCCTACTAGCCTCGGAATATTTCCTGCTCACCAATTTATCGTTCTAAACAATCATTTGTATCAATTTGCCTGAGCTCATAGCAAATCAATGAATTCTCTATGGGAATACAACGGTTATTTGTTACTATTGTGCGAGTTATTTAACGGTAGCCGATTCATGTATCTATATAAATGTGTGCGTTATTTTAATGACCTAATTGAGCGGTCATTATGCTGATAGTAGTTTTGGTTCAATTGTTTTACAACTAGCTTTTGTCCACGATTTTCCTGGTAATTTGATTCAAAGACTGCAGTATTCTAGTCTCTTACTTATCTCTGCGGGAGACATCAATATTCATTCAGCTAACAGCTTATGTTGAGTTATTAAGTTACAAACATCCATATAATCAAACGTATGTATTATTGAGATACATCTTCCATTTGGACTCAACTAAATAGATGGATCAGGACAGCACATAACGAAGCTAGGGACAATAGATAATAGTAACAGATTTCTCTTTCAATAAAATAGTGAATGAAATTCGCAATTAAGCTTCGCACCTTTTGGGCAAGTTTTAGCACAGAATACTTAATAGTAGCTAACGCTAGTTTTAATTAAACTTGTTTATAATTAGGTCACGTGGTATGACTTATTTTTTATCCGGTGAAGCAGTTGCTAAATACTGCATTACTTCTTTTCCATCTTCTTTGCATCTTAAAAATTTCATGATAAAAACATGCCGCCAAAATAATAGATGAATTTATTTCGCCAAAACCAAATGTCTACATCTTAAGACATAAAGCGGCAAAGCAACGGCTGCACACGTAAGCTCTTGAATAAAATAACAAAATTAATAAAACCTCAAAAAGTTGGCGTGAATGCAAAATGTTAAGCAAATGTGGTGTCTCAGAAAATTGCGGGAGCACCATAACGACGGAGCATTTGTCATCGCTAACAAAGGCGGCCATTGCCACGATCTCTTTTAATTCGTTCCAGTTTACGTGTTAATACCTCTTGGAATTGTTTGGGATGGAATGGAAATGAGTGAAATGGTTAGTTTTTGGAGTCTTTTTTTTCGTTTTCGTGAGTCCTTTAAACATAATATATTATGAGTGCTTATAGTTTTAGTAATCTTTATAATTTTAATTCAGCACTTTTAGCGATATACAGCAGTTACACCAATAAGGGTATGAAATGGTATTATTTTAGTAAAGAAATCAAATTCTTAAACTTCACATTGCTGTGATTTAGTAGTAATATGTGAGTATTCTTAATAAAAAAATTAGATTATTGTTAATGTATATGTGTACCTATATGTCATTTTGCTATAAAACATGCTCTATCATCTATGTATAGATATAGAACAAGTTTCTTCCTTCTTTCTTCGTAATTATCTTTCCGTTTGCAAATGCGATGGTTCAGTGTGGTAAAAGTAGCTTTTAGCCTTCCTATCTATTTCCACCCACAATAATCGTATCAATAAATCGCTCCGTTGCAACGTGTATGAAAGACAAACAAATAAACACTTACGCATTTATAATATTAGTAAGAAGAAGTATAGTAAAATAGTTAACCATATTTAAATATGATTTTTCTTCTATAGTCAAAATTGCGTAAAGGTTCTATGCTGTATAATAATAGATCCAAGTTACCCATCGAAAAATTTTATTTGAAAAACAATCAAATGTTTACAGTGTCCGCCCAGAACGATGTTTTAACCACTGACGTCAATTTAAGGCTCTTACACTCCGATTTCAAAGGACTTTGTAATCTTGAGTTCCTTGAAGCAAATTGCCAGTGAAAACCGCAAGGCTAACAGTGTCGTATTCAGTACCTTCGTAACCAAGTTAATTACTCCTTGTTTTGGTTTCGAGTCCATTAAGTAGTAGGGAATTATGTTCCTTAAATGATACAAGCTCCTTTTTACTTGGGGCTATAATTGTTTAAATTGCTGTCAGTACGAGTGGATGTGAATGGGAGCGGTAATGATATTTAATTACTAACAATAATTATGCTTTATAAACAGGGAATAAATTTTTTGCCTGGGTTTTTTATAGATGATAATTTGACGTGATTTTTGAAAGAAAAAAAAAATACTGACTTGTTATTAATTGGTTCAAATGTGATGTTATGTTCAATGTAAATAAATAAACGACTGTTCGAACTGGAATCATAGTTTATGGAAAAGAGTTCCTACTAGTTGAATGAGTACTGCTCAACAATTTGTAATTCTTGGTCTGCGTAAGTTTTGAACTAGGTAAATAAAAATACTGACATTTTAAATATTTATGTTTCAATATTTATTTGCCATAAACTCTGTAACGTGTTGAAATGTAAACTTTATTCTCATAGTTTGTTGCGCTTCCATTTCCATTGCTTGTCTTCCAGGAAAAGCTGGGAATATGTGAACTTTGTAGCTGTTGCATGAACGTATTACTCGTGGTCAAAGTTTAGAAACATTAAAATGTATCACTTGAAGCACCTATACTTTAGAAATCCAAACAAGCATTTGTCACTGAAAGAGAGTTTTGTGAAGAATAAGTATATAGAAGAATGAAGATATACTGTAAAGTAATAAGAAATATACTGTGATAATAACGAGTTTGAAAGAAAGCTTTATCTGAAAAAGCGTTCCTACAATATCATTTGAAATTATTATAATATTTTCGTTAAATTGAAATGTGTACTTACTTTTATTCTGAGGCGCCTATCATCCAACAATTGCCTCCTACGTAGTAAAATGTCAAGAATCTCCATAGGTCTTTTACAAATTGTAAGCTCGATACAACATCATTATAATTTTTTGGAGATCTTCTGTACCTTAATCTTTATTTATTAAGTTTAGAATACATGCCTAACAATGGTTATATTAAAACGTTAATACTTACGTCTTAAGAGTGTTTACGAGGATTACAGGCCTTTTGTGAGCCGTCTGTTCAATAAATTTATTAGATAGGCTTAAAAAAGCAAACGTATAGATTGAAGTAAAACACACAAAAATCTGCCAGACAAACATGCAAATTAGAATAGCCCACGTTTCGGCTGGTATTATGTGAAATGTTCCATAGGATTATGCGACTCGTGGCAGCCGGTTCGACTTAATTAAGTGCATGTTGCTTATTCAACTGCCTTTTGACCCGTATCTTTCGCATGAACGTTTGTGTATCGATCGTTGTACAATGTACATACACGTAAAGTTTAGTTTAGATTTATGTTTGCTTTATTAAAACGTTTTTTTTGCTTCGGTATATGTTGTATTTGAGTTTATTTTTTTATTTCCTATGTAACTAAAACGAACTAGTAGTTAAGGTAAGTTCTAAGAATTTCAAATAGCAAATGTGTATTTAGCATTCGCGTCATTGGTGCATCGATGGTTGTATAATTACCGTCGCCTTTTGAAAAAATAGTGATCAAAACTTGTGGGTGATGAAACTTGCGGACAGCTGGGGATATGATCGCTATACTTTGATGAAATATTTTTAAATACAATCCAGTAGTTTCCTTTAAGAGTTTTTGTCAATATCTTCTTTTTAACTGAAAATATTGCTAAAAATATACTTGACTGTTCACGAAACTTGTTTACTACTAATAAATTGTAGCGTTATATCACCAAGGAAACCCTTAATAAACCGTCTACGAAAATACTTGTTACCCGAGCTTATGAGGAATACAAACCTAATTAGATAGCAAAATACGAGACATACAGAGATTTAATAAAAGATTTCGCGATGAACCGAAGCGTAAAATGAAGTTCCTTCCATAGATTAGTGCCTATTGTCGGATATCGCTAGGAAATTGCTAGCTCCTCTCTTGCGGCGTTCTGTATGTATGCCAGGTTTGGATTTGTAGTGGGGATTTAACGAAAATGTACAGGATAAACATGTGCTATGAACTAATTGGTGTTGTCTTTGATTGAATTGTTGGTTTGTAATAATTAAAGGTTGATAGAACCATTTGAAATAATGGCAATTTAATAACGAATTTGCAAAACTTTATGTTGTCAAGTCTTACACTTTTATTTACATAGCATATTAATTTTATTTATAAGCGAATATAATTATATTAATAAAAAAAAAACAGTATTTAAACAATGAGTTCAAGCGTGATAAAAAAATTTTATTTCATACGTTGGCGAATATTATGTTTAATAATTATTGAGAATTACACACAACAAGAATATTTTGTAAGGAGTAAAAAATATTCTTGTTCTTCGTATTTTTCAGCCTAAAAATAATATAAATAAAATAATAAAAATTTGTTATTAAATTTATTCTTATAAAGACTTTCAGGTTTCCAGGAAGGAAAGATTAAGGAAGACTTCTAAGTTGAACATTGCGAAGAAAAAAATAAATAGGAGTAACAATTTTTACCCCAAAAATTTTAATAATGTTCCATGAAGATTTGTAATATTATGACCATTTTGAACGTAACAAGATAACCATTGTACATTACCACTCTATAAATAGATATAAAATGAAAAGGTAATGCTATATTTATTACGTAGATATCCTATATCTACGTATAGTGCTCTTAAGTATGTTAGTTTCGGTCACGGTTAGAATAATAGAGGTCAGGTTAGGTCGCACAAAAAAGGCATTGTGTGAAGTAAAGTTTGAAGACCTCTTGTAGTAATTTAGTGAAGTATTTTTTAATTAGGTAAATGATATTGTTGAGAGAAATGGAGTTGACAAGACATGTAAAAATAAATAGGTATTTAAATTTTTAAAAATTCCGAAAGCACTTTATATAGTGAGTGAGTATATTTTTTTAAAAATTGAACGTAATAATTTATATCCCTAGTTGATATAGTAATTACCCTTGATACTACTCACCTCTTGACAGCATTTAAGGCGTTACCCGGCAATTTCGACTATGTTCAACCTCTATAAACTCTGGTACAACATAAAGCACAATACCGAAAAAAATATATAAAATAGGATGGTCTTTGATCTTTAATTGCTCGCGAGGACTTTTTTCCAAAGTTAATAGATTTCTAGAAAAAAAATGTGCCGTGGTCATCGATTTTTCCGCAAATACTCTATAAACTTCGTAACCTGCTGACTTAGAGCTCTGAAATTTTTATGTTTAATAAATTATCAGTTACACAACAGTCCCTGACGAGGATATTTTGTTTCACTGATTAGTATCTTTTTAAATACAAAATGCGAGGAAAAAAGAAGGTGCAGCGGGAGAGGTTTGAGATCCGTCAAGTATGGTCAAGGTTATTAGCGCATGTAACAGCCTTAATAAATTACTATCAATTAACATATTCAGCCGTACAAATAAAAATTTGCTTATTCAAACCTTATGCAATGAATAGATATGATAAGAATAAATAAAGAATAAGGATGTCATAATTTCTTACAAATAAATTTGGAATAACGTCGATGTAACTATGCTCACGCTATGCAATAGGCGCGAAGCGGCAACGTAGCAATTCATTCACAAAATTATGAAAAACATTGAAATTGTCTACGGTTAAGCCTTGGTGCTGTCATTTTGACGCTCGTTTGACTTCGTCGAATTTGTTGTGAAGTTTCATCATACGATGTTCTGTTTATTTATTTTTTAAATATTTATTGGAAATAACTTAAATATATCATTAAATATGCAAGCAAATGAAAGAGACCGCTATCCAATATCTGGAGAACAGAAGATAAACCCACCTTGAGATAGAGAGCTGCCAAATAACTGGTATTCAAAACATACAACTCCAGGCTTAGAAGATTTATATTTTCAACGAAAGTTTATATTATTGTGATAAGTTTAGAAATAAGTTTTATGTATGTAAGGTTTGGCGCATGTCGTAAATAAATAAATCATTATAAATATCAAAAGGGTTTTTCATAATTTCGTATATTTTGACATTTCATACAAAATTTTCCATTTTAATAGGTACGTAATGAAATTATTAATTTGCTCAACTTTTTCTACTTCTCGTATTACTCTCATTGCTATTATCTAAAATTTAGATTGAAAATTGCTTCTAAAACTTGTAAAACACAGCACAATGTACTAAAAGATAGGTTATAACTCGGTTATGTCAGACTTATACTAGGGTGGTAGCCGGAATAAGGACGAAATAGCATTAGTATGAATACTTATTACGAAGTTATACTAGGTTTCATTTATTACGTGTTTATTTGTATGATTTTTCCTTATTCTTAGTTTATTCTTTTCATAAAATGTTATAACTCGTTTATTTGTACGGCTGATTATCTTTAACTAAATAAACTTATACTAAGTAACTAACTCTAACTTTGTTTCATGACAACATTGTCCCTCGTACCGATGCCGAGCCCTTGTCACCAACGACGGCCACCGAAGTAAAATCACTCATCAAGTCACTTGCCAGTAGAAAGTCCCCAGGCGGAGACTCTATTCCCAATAGAGCTCTGAAAAGCCTGCCGCCCGCCCTTATCGCTCTCCTAGTAGCTACTTTTAATTGTCTCCTGGCCAATTGTACCTTCCCCGCTAAGTGGAAGGAAGCAATTGTGATCGGGATCCACAAACCGGGCAAACCCCGGAACGTGGCATCTAGTTACCGTCCTATCAGTCTCCTCAGCTCTCTGGGGAAAATCTATGAGAGAATCATCTCTAAACGCCTCTGGGACGCAGTCATTGCCAAAAAGCTGCTCCCAGACGAACAATTCGGCTTTAGGCGAGCTCACTCATGTCCTCACCAAGTACACCGCATCACGGAGTACATTCTCGCGGGCCTCACCCGCCTCAGACCCCACAGAACGGGAGCGGTCTTCTTTGACGTAGCGAAGGCGTTCGACAAGGTCTGGCACAACGGTTTGATTTACAAACTGTACACTCTCGGCGTGCCAGACAGTCTCGTGTTCATCATACGAGACTTCTTGTCTAACCGGTCCTTCCGCTACAGATTAGACGGCACGCTCTCGTCTTCACGTCCCATCCAGGCCGGAGTCCCTCAGGGCTCCGTCTTGTCGCCCCTTCCATTCGCGCTATACACCAGCGACATTCCAAAGCACGATAAAGTGCAACTATCCCTCTTCGCGGACGACACGGCACTCTACGTGTCGAGTCCACACCGCAAAAGAATAGCTCCACTCCTACAATCCGCGACCGATGCATTAGGCAAATGGTTTCGCAAATGGGGCATCACTGTGAACCCCGACAAGAGCGCCGCCGTGCTCTTCAGGCGCGGCGGCCCCGAGGCCATAGATGGTGTCAAACTCTATGGCCAAGTCATTCCGTGGCAAAAGCACACTAAATTCTTAGGCGTCACTCTAGACGCACACATGTCATTTAAAGCCCACATTAAGGCAGTCCGTAAGAAAGCCAGCTATGTTCTTAGCCGGCTCTATTACCTTATTAACAGACGCAGTAAAATGTCCCTTAGAAATAAGGTGACACTTTACAAAACGGTGGTCCGTCCAATCCTCACTTATAGTAGTGTAGTTTTCGCGCATTGCGCTCCCAGCTCCATACACAAGCTCCAGACGATTCAGTCACGGTTCATGAGAACAGCGACTGGAGCGCCCTGGTTCGTGCGTAACGTGGACCTACATAGGGACCTAGAACTCCCCACCATAGCCCAATGGATGAAGCAAGCGTCTAAGCGCTACTTCGACAAGGCTAAAAACCACCCCAACCCATTGGTGACAAAGGCCATCGCATACGTCGCGAAACCCGATCCCACTCATCGTCGCAGGCGGCCAAGACACGTCTTGGACGACTCCGACGATGATATTACCAAAGCTAACGCACGGCTAGACTCGGCGATTGAAGTCCAACGTCGAACAAACCGCGACACCGCACACACCACAGCAGAAAGCGTACACCGTCTTCGCCGGCGAAGACGAGGTCCCTTGTTCCGCGTTCCCGCGCCCACCCGGGTGAGCGCCCGTCCGATTAGGGCCCTTCTGGCCTCCTCCACTCAAGCGACAGCCCAAGCCGAGGTTCGTGGTCCCCGTCAAGGGGGGACGCCCTTGTGCATGTCGCTACCAGGGTGAACCTTCAGTTCACCCCCGCGTCCGCGTTAAAATGTAGAAGCCCTTCTGGCTAACATTGAGAGACACCACACAAAAAAAAAAAAAAAAAAAGACAACATTGTACCTAACGTATAGCATTTTATATTAAAACCTTGTTGTGATTTTTTAATAACTACTGATTATAATAGTTCTTACGCAATCAAGGAGGAAATAAGGTGATATAGTTTTTAGCATTTATATAGTTTTAAAACAGTTTTGAACTTGAAGAAGAGAATATAATCTACGAAAACAAAGTGATACCTATCTTAAAATTTTAAGTAATGGCCCAATAATATGACCCACATCAGCTGTATTCTGGTGTCTTGTAACAAAAATATCTTATTTTTTTATAGTTTAGCGACATTATTGCAAACGAATATTATGGTTAATAAAAACACGTACAATACAAAGCAACCATTTAATATATATTCGTAACTAACAAAAACATCAACATTAAATTACCCAACGTATCACAAATTTTCTTATTTCTTATATTATCTATTGTGATTTTTTGTCTTCAGTCTCATCGTCATATTTTGTTGGCGTCTCACCGGGCTTCAGTAACTTTCCAACGATATCGTATTTTTCTGTAAAAAAAGTAATCATTTTCATATATCAATCTTATTTTGAGTAATATAATTTGTTTCCAAAAGTTTTATTACAATCTGACTAGGAGAGGCAGGCGAAAAAAACATCTGAATAAGGTTTCTGTGGTAAAATAAGTAATAACTAGGGATGTAACGATACCGATACCGATACCGATATAATCGGCAAACCGATATAATCGGCAAACCGATATATCGGTATCGCCGATTATAAAACAACCGATATCGAAATCAAGCAATTCAAAAAACCGCGCCCAATGAACGATGCGCGAGGCCGCCCGGGCCCGCGCGCGGGCACTTTGTTTTCTGAAAAAACTACCAATAGTAAACTTTGATTAGGTACTGATTGTATTTGTATTACTTAATGTTATTACTAATAACCTTTGTTTCAGTTTTAAAACTAAAATAAAATAATGTTAACTAGGTAAATTATAATATAGTACTGTTGGATAAATTACATTTTTCCTTCGATGAACGAGTCAAGGAAAATAGTTTTGTAATCAGAATAAGGTATAGATATTACATGGATAAATTGTAGGTAACAGGAAATAAATTGTATGCAAAACCACTGTTTTATTACGTTGATAACACATGCGGTAATTTTTTCATGTTTCCTTAAAGATAACAAAAGGAAATGTTATTGGCAACAATTTATTTTTATAGCATTATAGTTTATATTAAGGCTTTTTGTAATTGTTCATGCAATTTAATAATTATTTATTGAGCTATATAGAAAACTAGATTTCCGCCCGCGGCTTCGCCCGCGTTTTCAAAGAAAAACTCGCATTAATCCAAGTTACCCTCTATCTGTGTGCTAAATTTCATTGTAATCGGTTCAGTATAGTATTTACGTGAAAGAGTAACAAACATACACATACACATCCATCCTCACAATCTTTCGTATTTATAATATTAGTAGGATCTAATGTAAATAATGTATATAGGTCAATAAATAATTTTGTGTAACATAATATTGTTGGTACTGGCTTCTACATTGTCAGAATTATCAGTTGATAAAATGTGATATATTGCGTAACACGTTTGATAAGAAGATTATCGAACGTTACTCAATATTAAGAAAAAATATAAAATTCATATCATATCACTACTATGATAAATTTAAGTCTATATATTATTTTACTTAATTCTAGAATAAAATATAATAAAGATCAAGATTCTATTACATTTTTGTTGTCCTATTTAATCCAGAAGTTTTTATGCAATAGGCGAAGAATCAGTTAAACTAAAATGAATTAATTATGATCTTTTGGTAAATATATAAGTTGTATATTCATATTTGTAATTTTTTTGATGAACTTTTTTCATCACAGTTTAATTACGAAGTGTTTTTATAGGTATTAGCGCGCGACTTGGTTCGCGTGGATCGCGATTTTGTTGACTTAGATAATGACAACATTAATCTCTTATATATAAAAATGAATCGCAAAATGTGTTGGTAAGCGCATAACTCGAGAACGGCTGAACCGATTTCGATAATTCTTTTTTTATTATATTCCTTGAAGTACGAGGATGGTTCTTATGTAGAGAAAACGTAAACATGTACCACGGGCGAAGCCGGGGCGGACCGCTAGTTTCTTATAAAAAAATGTTTCATCGCATTATAGTGTTCATAATATTTGAAAATTATAAGGAATACCAAGAAATTGATTATGAGACGGGATTCTAACTGATAGTTACGTTAATATTTTTATTATAACATAATCATATAGGTATTCATACAATATATTAATCTCTTCTCTATAAAATATGTCATGTTAGTGACCATTGTCCACTGATACGGCTGGACCGATTCTCATGAAATTTGTTTTGAATCGGCTAACATCTATTTTTCATACCAGTGATAAAAATATGACCAGAAAAACGTTTGCCGAGACAGCTAGTATTGTAGACTACTTTATAGATAACTTACCCCTGAACTGATCCTCCCATTCCTTAGCGGATGCGACCTCATCAGGCGAGAGATCGCTGCAGTCATCATATTCCTTATCCGAAGCGGCTACTTCACCCGTAGCTAGACCTCGAGTCGCGTCTTTGCCTGCGAATGCTGCGTATGGACCTCCTGGAAATTTAATTTTATGGGTTTTTTTTATCAAATAATGTTGCTAGACTTAAAAATATTTTTTTACATGTAGCAGATTTATTTCTTGTTTTCGTCATGTTACAGAAATAAAAAGTCCTTGCAAAAGTTTTATTTCTTATACGAATAATATAACATAACCCACAAAAGCTGTGTCCAATAAATAAACCCATTATTTATTAAAAAAAAAAATGGTTGTTTCCACATTAGCCGCATAAAACATGCTGATAGAACAAAAATAAAGCCTACATAATTTTCGTGACATTGTTGTTGTTAAAAAAAGTGTATCATACATTTGAAAATTGGTGTCAACGACTTTGCTCTTAATCTTACACTTTCTATTCCGACAATTCAAGTAAAATTTGGACTGCATACGCCAGTTTTTACCGTTATATACTATTATCCAGGCCTATAAGGGCAATTAACGTTGTTTTAACAGCTGCATTAAGTATGACAGAAACTACAAGCACATATAATAAATCTAGGTACTTAATAATATTATAAAGCTGAAGAGTTTGTTTGTTTGAACGCACTAATCTTAGGTCCGATTTGAAAAATTCTTTCGGTGTTAGATAGCCCATTTATATAGGTTATATCATCACGCTAAGACCAACAGGACCGGAGCACTGAGGGTAAAACCGCGGGGCTACTTCGCATCGTTGCGTTGTACCGAAAATAATCAGTATGCACAAGTTATTAAAATTCGACTTTGACCTCCTGTACGAGGCCGTGCGACAGAGACGGCTGTTAGCAATGTTGTGCTCTATCATAGTGTAAGAGTTTAATAAATAAAATAAACAATCTCTACTAAAATAAAAATATGCTCGTAGTTATTTATGAAGGCGATGAGTAATGCAATGAGCAATGTAATTTTGGCTATGCCTAAAAGATGTTGATATCATAGTATAGGTAATATTTTAAATTATTCTCTATAATAAGAAATATAGACAACACGAATGTTGTGAGATATGAATATTATAAAATATTAATTCATAAGATTTAAATTTTGGTTTCCAAAAATGTGTATGAGTTAAAATTATAATCAGAATTTACAGGATTTAACAGTGTACTAAATATTTTGAAAATTTATCGGAATATTTTATTATTCTTAGTAAAAATTTAATTACTGTTATTAATTATTATAAGTCGGTTTAAGATAAGATGGATAATTATTAAAATGCAATTTACGAGAGAATTATTATTTTTACGATGGAGTTTTAAGAAAGCAATTATGTCCTTTATAAACGAGACTGTCAATGTCGGCTTATTATATTTTCAATGTTGCTTGTAGAGCCATTAAAATTTTACTCAAAAAATATAAAAATCCTTGGCCAAGGAATAATTGTTGTTTATTTGTAATATTACTCATACTTTATGATGTCGTAATTCTCTACAACATATTGGTTACAAATTCTGACTATAACTAAAAATTATTATAAAAATGTGAGCGTGTACTAGTGTACACACGTAAGAAGTGAAACTTCTTTAAGACCTTATTTTTCAAAAAAAAAAAATAATTAACTTTAAGCAACTTTACAGAAATACGTCGAATCACGCGTGGTAAGGATTAGAAAAAGATGGCGCGTAACGGAAAAATGTCACGCGTAACGAAAAAATGTTACACAAAATTTTTTCCAACCCCGATAAAGAAGTTTCACTTCAAAAATATGGTTTCGATAGGTACTAATGGACCAAAGAATACTAATGTAAATCATTAAAAAACAGGCTTCTCATTTAGTATAATTGTTTTATATTCTAAATACTCAGTGTCTGTAACATTTTATTATTTAATAAAATAAATGTTTGAATAAAAGTACCCATTAAAGAATAATGAAGTTATTAGTTATCTCTATGGCAATAGATTATTTTCGAAGTAGTTATTGTATAACAAGAAAGTATCGTACAGTTACTTTAACTAATATAGTTACCTACTAACGTTAAAAGTATTCTTGATTGCTATCACGAGTACTAAGATTTTATTTAAATAAGGTATATTTAATTTAAGTAACGGTACTAAAATAATAAAATTTCATAAAATTATTGTTAAGCATTAAAATTACCTCATTATAATTGTAAAGTTATAAATATTAATTAACATACAATTTGAATTATCATAACGAGTAATTAATGTTAAAAAATATAATTAAATTTTTTAATATTATTAATGAATTGTTTTTTATTATTTTTATATGAAAATCATATTATTTTTTTAACCATTGCGGTATTGGTGTATGGAATTTTTAAAATATGCGTATGTGTATTTATTTAAGGCGATAACTTATAATCAATTAAAAAAACTGGTTAGTTGGTTCACCAAGGTTGAAACTCCATACTATGTTATGTTAATTTGCGCGAATTTATCATAACAGTGAAAAAAATTAAAATAATTTGTAGTTATGTTGTTCATATCAAAAAGATCAAACATTATTAAAAATAGGGTTTAGATATTCCAAAATGTAATAGGAATATGGTAGTAATCTTATAAAATTCATTGCCTTATTTTTCGTTTGTTATAACTTTTAATTCTATGTGGAAATAAGGATAATTATAATTATTTTAACTTACTAAACTGTGACAAGTTCATGCTTAGACGTGACGCGTTCAGTTTAACAAATACATTTGATTAATTATGCTTTCACAAATTGATAATTAACAATAGTAATTATTAAATAACTTAGGTAATACATTAATTATGTTATTTAATGTTAAAATACATTATTTAGTCTGTTCTATATTTAGGCTAGTATTGATATGACTGATTAAAGATAAGATAACATATTAATGATCATGCATTTAAACATGAATTTAGATTCATTGCACGGATTACAACTGTTGTTATTAACTAAAGAGACCTTGCTGTATCATCATGACATTAAAAAAAATATTTTAGACTGTTTGTTATAACGAATAATTCAAAGGAAATGGTGCGAATTATTTTAATTTTAAGATTGTCTATTTATTATAGATGTAGGTATATAGACCATCCGAACATAGAGCTACAGCTAGAGCAAGAGCATTCTTTCGTGATCTATTAGTGTAAACGAAAACTCGTATTCAGTGTTTTTCAGTATTAGAAAATTGCATAGAATCTTTTCGAACGCATTAAGAAAATCGAAAGAATGCTCTACGCCTGTTTACACTAAAATAATTTGGGTTAAAATGAGCATTCGCTCGTTTGATCTAAATGCACCCTTAAATGCACCGTTACATGAATATTCTTCCATAAATCTGACATTCGATAATGCTTTATTAATGCAATAGTTATATCTAATAATATGCTATTAATAGACTTACTACGTAGTTTATCTATAATCAGCTGTTTACTATATTAGAGAAATTACTACATACCTACTACATAATATGATTTAGTTTTATAATTTCATTCAATTATAATCAGAGAGACAGGGAAGAAAGTATAACGTACTTTTGTACGTAGTACTCTATCTAGGAAATTTTGAGTGTTTTTACATTCAAATTTCTTAGATAGAGTACATTCTACTATAATTCATATATATATTTATCGTAGGTTTATTAATAATAATATTTGCAATAAACGAAACCATGATTCTTACATCTTCTCTTCTTGATAGTCGATCGGCCAACAACAATTGGTTACAGCAATGTATTTATAACCTAACAAAAGTTATCTACTAATTGGTTCGAATAAAATTTGCTCTATTTACTTGAACTCTATATTTGAACTGAAATAACTAGTATTCAACAAAGATTGTAATAATTTAGTTTATTTCCGGTTATGTACTAATGTATGTCCATTTTGTTGATGAATAAGTGTATCAATGACCAACATTACACGTGCGTAAGTGTAAAATATTAAATACCTATAATATTGTATTCTCTACAACACGCCATCTAGTGGTAAGTAGTAAGTACTTAGTATAAATGGATTAAAATAAGTGATACATTGTTTCTTTAAATACCAAAAGTTTGTGAAATTTTGCATCTGCAAATTGTAGGTGTAGATGTTACTTTATCATGCGAAACAGATTTATCTAACTGGATGAAATAGCACAGACATAGATTACTTAGCATAGATTCATATAAAAATAAAATCTAGGTATGGCAGAGGTCCTGTTCAAAACAATCACGACCAATCAGGTCTTTAATACAATTAGACCGTGATGAACTGATGATGTAATAGTCTCCGTATGAACAATAGATTTAAATTGATTGATCTTTAAGAGCAAACAAAAGAGCCGTTTTTCCATACAAACGTAGTCCCCTGTTTCCCACCTGGATTGTGTCACTAGAGCAATATATTTTTTACTATTAATCTATGGTAACTTTAGCCATGTTCCTACGTTTTCCTTTTTGTCATATCTTAATAATTAAAAAAGATATGAATCTCTCAAAACGTAAGAAATAGGACAGATTTTCCGTTACGTTCTTCGTTTCGTTCTTCCATAAAACTAATTTTTGAACATTATATAAAAAAAAACAAAACGTAGGAACATAAACTATACTTTTCTCTACTAAATTATGAAAAAAGTAAGTCCAGTATTGGAGGAGGAAGCAGGGGACTACGGAACGTCGAATTTGCGTAATTTTCCTAGGTATTTTCGGCCGAGCTGCAGTTGATTGATATTTAAGAAGATATTAGTAAAGTATAATATATATTAATATTATACTTTACTAATATCTTATTAAATATCAATCAATTAATAATTTCTACGAAAACTTTGTATGTGTCTAAACATAAAATAGTTTATACGTGATTAAAATATAGCACAGTCTTGCCATGACCAGCAAATAATTTATATTATAGGTTAGGTTAGTATACCTAGCTATATAAATGACAACTATTAACCACGACTAGAACTTGTAAACTCCACTACGTAGAGTTTAAATGAGGTAAATACAAGTGAGAAATAACTGTGTCTCAGTAAGTTTTACTAACACAAGTACTTATCAGATTCAGCATGTGACTTGCAAGGTAAGCGGCAATTACAAAGCAGTTAGTAGGTACTATTCCAACTCCTTAGACTATGAAGTCATTACTCCCTAGAGCATATGAACTACTAGGGGACTAACAATGAAGCGGATATAAATTGGTTTTAAAATGAACAACAATTTTTTATACGTATACGTATGTAACGCATTGTAAGTTGCTTTTGCGCAGCTATTGGTGTAATTCTGACGTAAGAATGATATCTAAATTTGGTTGAACAAGGTAAATTACGTACGACGTGCCTCTTATAATGAAATAACTTATTTGTATTGTAGTGTACTGTAATGGTGTTAGATAAGTTCAGCCTGTTTTTATTTTTTACGTACCCGGTCCATAAAATCGTTTTCCCTTAGTCACGTCAAATATTATTCCATTAACGGCCAGTAACACTCGTTCTTCTGCGTTGGTTCCATCGTATTTTTTTAGTTCAGCAACTGTCATGTCTTGCCGCAACTTGGGCATCGGCGGCGGGACGCTCACCGGCTCGACCGTTTCGAAATGCGACCTTATTATCTTATATAGAAGGTATAGAATGAAAAATACGAGCACTAGGTTAAGGGGACTCGTTAGTTCGTCCCAAAAACTAGATGTGTCTGTTTCGGCCATTTTGTACGTGTGCGTTTCGCGGGCGGTTGGAGTGGACTGAGTTATCAAGTTGTTGTTAGAAGGTCAACGCGTATCGTGTATTGAGTATCAACATAGCGTAAGAGACGCATATTTATGTGTGTCATATTAACCATCTTTCCAGGTATCGCATTATGAAAAATATTAACCAATTTCACTTATTCATGATGCGCTAATAATAATTGATAACTCAGACTGAAAACTATTATTGAAGTACCAAATAACTAAAATTTAACTGGTTTCTCATAAACATTCCTTTACTGTACCAAAGGTTGTCTGGAAGAAATCGCTCTAAAGCGATAAGACTGCCATTTGTATAAACACGGTTAGCAGTTTAAGCTATACCTATTTAAGTGTTTGTATTTCTTTTTTATTTCCTTAAAATGCAATAAAGGATTGATAAATAAATAAATAAATAAACCATCTACAAATGAGTAAGGTGAAATGACCAATGAGTAATAACTCAATAAAAACAGAAAGTTACATTATGCAGGTAGATAACGTGAAACAGCTCTTGATAGAGCCAATAGATGAATAGAGTATATTATGGTAAATAAAATAAAAATATAAATTTATAAAGAATAGAAAAAATTCGATCACGAGGCGGGACTCGAACCCGCATCCTTCGCGCCATTCCGGGGCGGATGCCTCACCAACTCAGCCACTCGTGACCCGCCCGAGTGATCGAATTTATTCTATTCTTTCAGTTTTATGTGTCTGAAGGGACACACCGCGCGCCATCTATTGAGATGATTAACAACCATTTCAACCAATATGAAGCACTTTTCAGTGAATACAATATTGTAACGATGGAACACGACCTTTTTTGTTGAATTTATATTTTTGGTTTTATGGCATTCAAAATGCTTTATAAATATAAATTTATAAAGAATAGAAAAAATTCGATCACGAGGCGGGACTCGAACCCGCATCCTTCGCGCCATTCCGGGGCGGATGCCTCACCAACTCAGCCACTCGTGACCCGCCCGAGTGATCGAATTTATTCTATTCTTTCAGTTTTATGTGTCTGAAGGGACACACCGCGCGCCATCTATTGAGATGATTAACAACCATTTCAACCAATATGAAGCACTTTTCAGTGAATACAATATTGTAACGATGGAACACGACCTTTTTTGTTGAATTTATATTTTTGGTTTTATGGCATTCAAAATGCTTTATAAATATAAATTTATAAAGAATAGAAAAAATTCGATCACGAGGCGGGACTCGAACCCGCATCCTTCGCGCCATTCCGGGGCGGATGCCTCACCAACTCAGCCACTCGTGACCCGCCCGAGTGATCGAATTTATTCTATTCTTTCAGTTTTATGTGTCTGAAGGGACACACCGCGCGCCATCTATTGAGATGATTAACAACCATTTCAACCAATATGAAGCACTTTTCAGTGAATACAATATTGTAACGATGGAACACGACCTTTTTTGTTGAATTTATATTTTTGGTTTTATGGCATTCAAAATGCTTTATAAATATAAATTTATAAAGAATAGAAAAAATTCGATCACGAGGCGGGACTCGAACCCGCATCCTTCGCGCCATTCCGGGGCGGATGCCTCACCAACTCAGCCACTCGTGACCCGCCCGAGTGATCGAATTTATTCTATTCAATTTTTGGTTGAAATGGTTGTTAATCATCTCAATAGATGGCGCGCGGTGTGTCCCTTCAGACACATAAAACTGAAAGAATAGAATAAATTCGATCACTCGGGCGGGTCACGAGTGGCTGAGTTGGTGAGGCATCCGCCCCGGAATGGCGCGAAGGATGCGGGTTCGAGTCCCGCCTCGTGATCGAATTTTTTCTATTCTTTATAAATTTATATTTATAAAGCATTTTGAATGCCATAAAACCAAAAATATAAATTCAACAAAAAAGGTCGTGTTCCATCGTTACAATATTGTATTCACTGAAAAGTGCTTCATATTGGTTGAAATGGTTGTTAATCATCTCAATAGATGGCGCGCGGTGTGTCCCTTCAGACACATAAAACTGAAAGAATAGAATAAATTCGATCACTCGGGCGGGTCACGAGTGGCTGAGTTGGTGAGGCATCCGCCCCGGAATGGCGCGAAGGATGCGGGTTCGAGTCCCGCCTCGTGATCGAATTTTTTCTATTCTTTATAAATTTATATTTATAAAGCATTTTGAATGCCATAAAACCAAAAATATAAATTCAACAAAAAAGGTCGTGTTCCATCGTTACAATATTGTATTCACTGAAAAGTGCTTCATATTGGTTGAAATGGTTGTTAATCATCTCAATAGATGGCGCGCGGTGTGTCCCTTCAGACACATAAAACTGAAAGAATAGAATAAATTCGATCACTCGGGCGGGTCACGAGTGGCTGAGTTGGTGAGGCATCCGCCCCGGAATGGCGCGAAGGATGCGGGTTCGAGTCCCGCCTCGTGATCGAATTTTTTCTATTCTTTATAAATTTATATTTATAAAGCATTTTGAATGCCATAAAACCAAAAATATAAATTCAAAATAAAAATATATTACGATATAAGTATCAAATATCAAAAGACCATGAGCACAACAATTGCGTACGATAAAATGTTGCTACTAAGCAAAACGTTCTGAATATAAAATATTGTCCTTTGATATTGTAAAAAATAAACTTTGTAACACCTTAAGAAGAGTTTACTAATTACCACACAAAATGTCTTATGATAATAAAGAAAGAAATAAAAGAGCTCTAAAGTTCATGCAAGTTTGAGTTTCAGTATAAAACATTTTTTTAATTTTAGCGACGAATCAAACCCGCATATATTTCGTTTATCATTCATCCAATAAGGTATGTAGTAACTAAAATAAAAACACACTTACTTGTAAATGAATTTCTACTTTGATTTTCATATATTTTAAGCTTTAACAATTGTATCTAATAATAACAAATTATCTGATTTTGTCCTGATAAATACAGTCAGAGTTCATTAAGTGATAACAAAATGAGTCGAGTCATCATGATTATATAAAAATGTTCAGAAGAATTACTGACAATAACATGAGTAATCATTAGTTTAACGTATTATTTCTGTTCTCATTAAAATTGCTCGGATGCCAATCCTAAAGAATATTAGTAGGAAGACTTTTTTAAGTAGGGAAATCTTGTATAGTTCCGTAGAACGGGCTGTGGGTGTCGTATTCCTAGTTCCTACCGACTAAAAATGTGTTCCGTCCAGCCACTTCAATGACGGGGCCAGCACCATTGGTAGAATTCGTCCGCGACATAATAGCATGAGCCCTGGGATCTCCTATCGAACGCACCAAGATCCACATAGGAATATGCCAAACTATCTTCTGCTTTACTATTGACATATTTCTTATGTAGAAATGAGGAAAGAACAACCACAGATTCGGAAAGATATTATTTAGACTTACCTTATTTTCTTCATTTGTAAGGCTTGAAAATGAAATTCTTCTCTCAGATTTTATTTTACAGTTCAACTGTCTATAGTCGCATGTTTATTCAAGTAGCGGAAATTTATATTATGATTATGAACAGCGTTTGACGGCATTTTTTCAATTGTGTACCCGCTCGCAGACTTTTCTACTTGACTGGCTTTAACGAGTTACTACTTAAGCAAAATATGGATTTAATTTGCATCTAATGTTCCTCTTGAAACTGTAGTTTGAAGTTTATATAATTTTTCGATTTTTTTTTGAGACTGAAGTTGCTAATATATTTTTTTGATCTAATATTTATTTGGATATTTCATATTGTAGGTATTCCTTGAGTGCTACTCCTAGTGCTATAGTAGCTATACTCCTCCAAATTAGGTATAAAATATATTTCGGTGTTATAAAATCACTTAGCTTATCTGTGGCTTATCGTAGTAATTGTTTAGACGTTTAAAGTTTTAAGAAAACTACTCTCTACAAATCAAGAGTTTTCAAGTATTTATGTACTAATGCATAATATTTACCGTTTTTGCAGTTTTTTTTTTTCATTTAAATATTATCATATTAGTTAATTATGGCTGTTTGTCATCGTGAAAATGACATTAACTATTAAAATAAAGTGTTTAAAGAGTTCTTTCAATAGATCTAAATATAAACAGAACAATAAACAGGAACTCATCTATAAACGCAAAATTTTAAATTCTGGGATAACAATAGTCTCTAAATATCTTTACGTCGTCTAGTCAATGAATTATTCAAATCTGATAAATCGGCTATTGTGTAAATGTAAAAGAAGTAAGGACATTTCGATAATTTTGTATGTCTATACTCTATGTTTAAAATAAAAACACAACCGTATACATCTGGATCATACATTTATAAGTAAAATAATTAAGCATTTTATCTATATATATAAAAACTAGGTTTCCGCACGCGGCTTCGCCCGCGCAGTCAAAGCAAAACCCACATAGTTCCCGTTCCCGTGGGATTTCCGGGATTGCGTCATTTTCCCGGGATAAAAAGTAGCCTATGTCCTTTCTCGGGTATCAAAATATCTCCATACCAAATTTCATGAAAATTGGTTCAGTAGTTTAGGCGTGATTGAGTAACAGACCGACAGACAGAGTTACTTTCGCATTTATAATATTAATAATAAGTAAGTATGGATGAAACCCGTTTCGCGTTGTCACGGCATCACGCGTGGACCGATTTCGATAATTCTTTTTTTATTATATTCCTTGAAGTACGAGGATGGTTCTTATGTAGAGAAAACGTAAATATGTACCACGGGCGAAGCCGGGGCGGACCGCTAGTACCTAATAAAAAGGGGAATAATGAAAGCTAAAAGATAATAGAGGTATTTTATACTATAAATTAAGGACTCTATCCACTAAAACGTACAATAATTTGTGTTGAAAAGTATGAGACTATGCCATGGCATGACTATGACTATGACTATAGACTATGCCCTATGTAGATCGTTCCGATCAGCACCGTCACCGGCCGCGGCATGGCGTTATTATCGTGTTACTTTCCGAACCTGACACGTCCCTATTGTAGTCATAGTATGATACGTTGTAGTAGGTAGAGTCCTTTAAGGTGAAAACCAATTAATAAACAAAACATTATTTTTAAAATTAATATTTCTCTTAGTCCCTAAATCGATAGGTAAGTACCAAATTTAACGAAAGCAAAATAAATGCTTAATATGCTCTTTGAAGTAAATGTTTAATTTATAGAAAGATCCGTATTTCGAAAGATAAGGACATGCAAATAAGCAAATAAAAAGCTGATATTCAAAAGCATGAAAAAGTGAGGATAATTTTACATGAAATGTTTTTGTGACCTTATTAGTGATTAAAAATAAACGTTACAAAGGAGATCTTGATACAAAATATTTTCGCCTTATTTTCGCATTTACACAATATTTTCGCCTTATTATAATAATATCATGTTAAAACGATTTGGGATTACACGGAAAGGTTCCTGCTATTATATAATTGTGAAAGTTTGTAAGAATGTTTGGATATTCTTAACTCTTTCACGTGAAAACCAATGAACAGATTTTGATAATACTTGACAGTGATGTAGCTTATGTACCAGAATAACACATAATCTATAGAAATACTTATTTTGATCTATTTTACATACTCCACAAACATTTATATGACGTCACAGGCTAGCAAGATTTCGTTTAAATATTTAAGGTCAAATAACGGTCAATGAGGTCACGGGTACCGCTCACATCATACGGACTTGACGTATGATTTCCCATTTGTATGCGAATATTCGATCGGCCCGGAATCGGTATCGAAAATGAATCTATTTATTATATCGTATATGTATTATGTGTAGTGTACTTATGAATTTTTGTTGGAAGTGTGTGTTATAATAAAAGTAAGTTGGTCTTGGTAGTCTCGTAAATTGAAAAAAAAAAATACATATTATGGTAGGTACCTCCTTTGTTTTTAATAAATCTATTCAAATGTGTATGTATGAAAGCCCCACAAATATCTGTACCTCTACCATGAGTTGACATAGTTAAATCGTCTGACGTAACTACAATAGTAAACGTGAATAGTTCACTTAACTTTCACGAGATTATTTATCGTGAATGACGTATCTATCGTCGAATAGTTATAAACTATGGCATATTATGTCAAAATTAGAACTAATGGTGCAAAAATTGTATGGTTACTACAGCGAGTGTAGTATAGTTTACTATACATTATCTACTGTAGTATACTATTGCACCTCATGGTAGGCTTTTTAGTTCCGCTACGGCACACTAGGGGCGCTGTACGAAATTTTATACAAACCGCTTACTACAATCGCTAGCGAGTATCGTGTGCGTAAACTCATGGTAGAGCTACTGTTCATTACAAGTAATTTTCATAATGAAGCTAATTATTTAACAAAAGATGCACTGTAATTTTATAATAACTCATTCATTCTAATCTGTTCAAGTAATTAGAAGTTATAATGGAGCTCGTATAAATGAATGAAAAGTCATAAATATACTTTTATTTAAAATGAACTGTTGGGTAAATAAAAAGGATATATTTATGAAAAAAAAAAAATAGTATAAAAAATTTATAAGATATTGGAGTGCATCCCTGTGGGTAGAGCGAACCCTATATAATATATAGGGGCAAACTAAAGTGCCCCGTTAGGTCTTTTTAAAGAGTTGATAAAAACATTTAATAAATAAACAACAACTATTTATTAGGCTGTCATCCTGCTGCTTATATCATTTTTTCTCCTTGAACAAATTGTTTAATATCTATACATAAATATAAAGAATGTTTTGATTTATGTTTTCACAAAGAAACAGATTATGTTTAAAGTGAAATTTGAATTATGCTGCTTCAGCCCGATTTAATTACTTCGCTGTACGAGTACGCATAATCATAATCATCGTTAGTACATTGCGTTTTTATAATATGTGGTTTTGTCATTAATATTCAAGAGGTTTCTAATAATTTAGAATATGTATTTGTTAACATATTTACTAAATTACTTAAGTATATGCACGTAAACAACAAAATAATAGAAGAATAATACCATTGATAATTCAACACTTCAAAATATTTTCAAAGAAGGGATTACTTAAACATTAATTACTAAATTGGAATTAATATTAACTCAACACATTTCGCATATCAAATCAATTTCATAAAACAATTAACGCTGCATATTTGCACTTCAATTTGTCGGATGCAATGAATACTTACGAGGCTTAATGTCGGAACGTTGGCATTCCTTAATTAATTGACTGAATATACTCTCTTCAAGCTGGCCTATAAAACATTAACGCGGCTATTTATCGCTGGATACGCCTTCCTGAGGACTCTTTATATTATGATGATTTAAAACTCCAGTTTTATGTCTCCTTAGCGGCAGATGAATTTCACATCTGTTTCAAGAACATTTTTTTTTACAGAAGTTTTAATTAACCTTCTATGTCTATGTGATATAAAGACTCACTGTTGTAAGCCTAAGACGCTTA
Organism: Colias behrii; assembly: GCA_029959065.1. Taxonomy (NCBI): domain Eukaryota; kingdom Metazoa; phylum Arthropoda; class Insecta; order Lepidoptera; family Pieridae; genus Colias; species Colias behrii. Next base: position 3,508,485 of record JARWMC010000005.1, on the reverse strand, counting down.
TCAATGTATCAATGAGGTGGTTTTAATTGATAAGCATGATACGGTTGAAGATACTGAAATTAAATATAGTAGTCAACACGACAACAGCTTCATTGTAGAAAAACGTTTAGCAAATGTTGAAAAGTTTTAGAATTTTGACGAATAAGAGATATCAGTGCAAGGAAACGCAAAGAAGTTCAATGTTATTGAAATATTGGACAAACTGGTCAAAGAAAGCGCATTGGTTGCATTTCATATAAAGTGAGTGCTTGAAATGCTCCGGGACTCAGTTTAGAAAATATTCGTACACCATATTTGCGATTTTCAAGCATAATGCTTTAAATTTGTCTTCGGAATATTTTTGTTTCATTAACTTTTTAAAAAGCTAATTTAGTAGTTGCTTACAACTTATACTTACTTACTTACAGCCACAATAAGACTTGTTACAATAAAATTAGTTGAATAAATAAATGTATTTGTTTGAGCTATAAATGCAAGGACATCGGTTTCTTGGGCACCTATTTGTTTTATTTTCATGAAAATAACCTTTTCATTTGAATAAATTCTTAGAGAGCACTTATTAATTATTGACAATAATTACTAAGTGCTCTTTGTGGAGAACTTATTGTGTGACTAAGTGGAGAACCGGGTTTCATATTATTCAGACCCGGTTCTCAAGATCATCAAAAAACCCGTTTACCCGGGTTTTTCGGAACCGGGTAAACCCGGGTGCATGCCCTAATTATTGTACACAAGTTTTACGAAATAATTACTTTTTATCACACGCTGTCTTTTCGTAATTATACATTTCGTGTTTGTAAATATTTAGTTACAAAAATATATAAATGTTAATAAAAAATATTTCTATGAATTCATAAAATCTCCCGGTTTTGCGAATGTTTGGTTCACAAACTAACCAGAAATATTCGTCCGCTTGGTAGTTTTATTTGATTTCTGGAATTTTGATGCACTACCTGATATGTGTATGTTGTTATTATATATTATTGTAGAAAACTCTGGAAATAAAATATACTGAAAAAGTTAAAAACAACAATAACCTTAAACTTTTTAGAATAGAATTTGCATTTTACGCTACATGTTTACTTAAATTATGAAGAGCATCGAAAAATATTATTAATTGGTTCATAATAACATGCAATTAGCGTAATACATATATAAATTGCAAATGCGCACAAATTTAATGTTTTCGCGTGATATTCGTCAATCATACAGAAAATTATAACCTCTATTAATAAAATGAAAAAGTAAAGCTTTATTACCACAGCAAAGATTAAATTTTTATTTATGTTAAAATAAGTCGGCATTCATTCAACGTCTAGACTAGCTTAACAGATATAGAAAATAAGTTACTTTAAAATAATGTTTATTAACAAATTAATACTTATAGAAACATTGCTCTATAGTCCAAAATAGGTGCCTGTATTTTAATAGACAGTGACCGTAAAAATATTTATATACACAATATCTAATACTAAATAATTTTAATTAATTAATTAAGAAAAGATTGGATCTAATTACAAAATGACACAATTTCAGGCGAAATGAGTGTGAGTGTGTGTGTGTATCTCTATGTGTGTATGTGTGCGCGCGTTGTGTATGGATATCTACTCTTTATTTAGTAGTAGTTGTCAGTTTGTGTTAAGAGAAATAATATCAAATTGTAAAATGCAAATTCCGTCCGTTCCAGAAGTCAGTGTTCACCACAGACACGAGCTGTATCGATTCATGCCGTAAGCAGGCGCGTTGCAGATTTATTTTTATATTATTTCAGTACATTGTACCCCATTATACACGTCAATATAAATGTGATGTTTATAAATTCCGTCTGTTCAGAATTTTAATACGCTGTCGCTTCATATTTTGATACGAGGGTTTTCACATTAAACGTTATTGTAGATGTGTATTGGTCAACAATTGAAATAAATGATGCGTAGCATTTACATGATCATTGCAGTTTTATATAATGTACACATTGCTATATAAAATATTGACATGTTTACAATCAAGTAAATATTGATGTAAATATTCGTTTTGAGTAGTCGGATACAGATGTTGATTGTTTAATTATAATTAATGTATCTTTCCTTAAGTATTCTCTTATATACTTATACCTCTACAATTATAATAGAAACTAAACCTTACAGTCACTCTTTAAATAAATTCTTCTATATAAAAAAAAAATAACGTATCCCCATATCACCAAAATATTTAGCAGTCAAGCCAAAATAGTTTCGATCCATCGACGTTCAAAACTTCCCTTCATTATATTAAGCTTAAGACTTCGCTAAGTGTTTTAACCACAGACATATATTAAGTAGACAACGCAAGTACCGCGATCTGTATGAAAACCAAGCGTGTCATATTTTTTGTACTGACCTTGACGCGTTATGACGTCACGAGCGCTTTTTAGTGATGGTAATTTCCTATCCCATCGAAGTAAATCGAAAGAAATCAGATCAAACTAGATCTATGTCTAAGAGGTAGTCAAATAAATGAATCGTAATCGATTACTAAATCGATTCAAGACAGAAAAATGATAATTACCATAGACAGAGGAATGATAAAATAAAGTTATAAACCTTTTAATATTCTAACAAGTAAACTAATGTGTTTTAGCTTTTTCTTACATATGCCCATTGAGTTACCATGTACTACGTACTAGAGAGGCCATCGAAAGAAAGTAATGAAACTGTCAATCAATCAATCTTTATGTCCCGTTGCATTGATCCATTTTTCTTTTATGTTCGGGTTACTTGGAAAACTGAAAAAACAAACATAGTCTAAGCAATAAGGAGTTTTTTTAAAAAACTCCCAAGATGACACTTTAACTAATGGCGTCCATGTCATAATATTTATTTTTAGTACCTTTGTATTAAAATACTTCAAAGTTCTAGGTCAAGTCGTATTAAATGACAAAAAAATCTATGCCTTTTTTTCTGAAAAATTGCTCCTTCAAATTATCATTTTTCTGTTCGATTATAAAATCGATTAGAATCGAGAACTGTTGCATCAAATGAACATCACTAACCACAAAATTGGACAGAAAAATGAGAACAGAAAAATGAGAAGACGCTATTCATTGCTTATTATCATACGACGCGATCTTTACCGTGCCAAGTAAAAGCCGCAATGTATTCCGAATCATTCCGTATGGTTTGGTATCCATGTTTGTCACGATCGTTTTCCACAGATATTCTTTATTTGATTTTAAAATAAATAGTGCATATTCTGATTAGAAAATTACTTACCGGTGGAAGGAAACATCTCCGATAACTCGGCCACTCACAGCTGTGGAGTTTCTACAGTTTATAACGGCGCAATTCGGCATTTTACTTTATTCAGCTTCACGTCTTTCCTTGGCGAACTGCAAGCGCGAACTGAGTGTAGGCCAGCGTCAAGTAAGTTTCATAAACTTAATTTGGACACGGGAAGTACATACACTCGCTTAGTCTATCTTGATACATGTCTGTGGTTTTAACCGACAAGTTTGTACCGAGCGAATGTGACTTGCATTTAATCCTGTTCACAATGGACGCCATTGGTAGTCCGAAAATCCCTTCTTATGGAGTTAAACGAAGTTTGCGATACCTAATGTTGTAATGCACTTCGGCGTCGGTTAAATAAGAAACCGGTTCCATTTACACACGATAATATCGTATGAAATAATTCAAGCGTTATATTGTAATATTATGCTACAGGTGCAGGAGTCGTAAGGAGGAGGCAGAGCGGGTCCGCGAGAGAAATCCTACCGCGAACCCGATTCGGCGTCAACGTCCTATTGGGCGTCGTCGCCGTGTTGCGGCCGCTTTACACGGTCGCAACTTGCCTCCTTGATGATGGGCGCGGGATGGTGGAACGGGGACATAATCCATCATCCGGTGCGGAGAGGCGGCGTGAGAAGTGTTCCGTTCACGCCGCCCCCCAGGAAGGTAGAGCTTGCGGCCTCCCACCACATCTCTAAGTCGCGTTGGGCCTAGAGATAGGCTGCCGCTGACGGGTCTGCGGATGCGTTCTAACGAATACCCGCGGCTCCGTCAATACAGCGGCACGGTGGAACACAGTGGAGTTTAGTCGGTAGGTCCCTGCATTCTGCAGGGTGAGTCCGACATAACCTAGATCCCTTTCCCCGAGCGCTCTGGGTATGCCTAAATGCATTCTCCACTATAAAAAAAAAAAAAGGTGCAGGAGTCGTGAAATCAAACGGTCTTTACGTCTAGCTGCCAATATGTGGGATGCTTTATTATTTTTTGATAGGACGTTTATAACTAGATATTTATATTTTTTTCTTAACTTCGAAAAAACTTGCCTATGCTATTTTACAACTTGTACTAATAATATTATACTGTGACACTACTCTTCCTTTTTATTTCAAACTTTTTTTTCTTAGAAAGAAAAATTAAGGCTGGCGAAATATAAATTGCATACAGCTGCAAGTATGCTGTTTAAAATAAAACTTACTAAAGGATTAAGGAACTAAGTAGCCAAATCCCTACTAATAATATAAATGCGAAAGTAACTCTGTCTGTATATCTGACTGTCTGTTACGCTTTCCCGCTTAAACCTCTCAACCGATTTTGAGGAAATTTGGCACAAACAATCTTTAGACCCTGAGAAAGAACACAGGCTACCTTTTCTCAAAACACCACGCGGGCGAAGCCGCGGGCGGAAGCTAGTAATTTATAATTTTTACTAAAAGTGTACGCTGTTATTATCTGTGTACGTCCATTATTAGAACGTTATGTTTGTAAGTAAATATACATCTTAATACAAATACGTCATATACCTAAAATAAAACCCAACAAAACTCTATTTAACACAAATACAATGGAAACCCACCCTGCAATACGTCTGCGGAGTAATCGTGTGAGTTTTGGAACTGTTTGCATTTCAGATAGCAGCCTCATGACGGCTCGTCATGTCTGCATCTTCCATTGTGTAACGCTTTCCGATTGTATGAATATACGAGATTAAAATGCGCTTTAAATATTTAAATTATTCTAGCGTTCTGTTGTATTTTCTGTTTTTTTTTTTTATATTGGGTATAGACTAAATAGGAGCCATTGTGAAAAGTACCATAACGATACAGAATGAATCAATGGTAGAGGGTTACGCGTTTGACATGATGATTGCATTAATAAAGCTTATAAAAATGTCCATAATAAAACTGGATGTAGAATTTCCCCGTTAGTAACTTTGGTAATGGTTTTTATCTGTAAGGAATAAATGGGTATTAACATAATATTTAACGAAATTAAAACGAACTTATAAATTATTTTATTATAATTAACACTTTTCTGTAATTAGTCATGTGAAAATTATTAATTGTTAAGCTGATTATACACAAGTCAATTTAAATTTATAATTCATACCACAAAATCACACGCAAAACTGCATTACAACTTCCAAAATTGATATTCATACTATTTCAAAATTGTCTCATCTTCCTTGAGTGAGCACAAAAGAAATTGTTCTTTAATCTAAGTATCGCGTTAAAATAGCCTTAATTAAACCACAAAATGAATTCGAGAAGAATCTCTGAATGAAAGTAATTAACAGTATTACGGAGAGGAAGGAAAATTAAATACAATGTGACGTGCATTGACTAAGATTACCTAATGAAGCCGAGTGCTTAGCTTTCATTGTTTTGTAAGTATTGTTTTAAATTATGCAAATATTATGCATTATTTTGTACGTGGAAATCAGAGAATAAAGTATATTATTACCGAGATAAAGTACCTAATGTCTCTACGGAGTACTACAATGTTAATGCTCTTTGTTATCACTACATAGTATAAAACAAAGTCGCTTTCTCTGTCCCTATGTCCCTTTGTATGCTTAAATCTTTAAAACTACGCAACGGATTTTGATCCGGTTTTTTTTAATAGATAGAGTGATTCAAGAGGAAGGTTTTAGTATATAATTTATTAGGTTTTAGACAAAGCGGGCGAAGCCGCGGGCGGTAAGCTAGTAAATTATAAATTAAATAAATAATTTATATTATTAAACGAGTAAACACTGTAAGTGGCGATTGTTTTTAAATTCCTTCTAAAAAAAAATTGCTGACGAAAAAATAACTTATCAGCATAATTTCAAGGTCTACCTACTTCTAAAACTTATATGAATAAGTTAACCCTACAGTAGTCGCGTATATAAAAATGACGTGTGAGGTCGCGTGGTCTACAAGGGTATACCATTTTTAAAACAAGAAAAAATACATATAGTTTAGATTTAGTTGTAGATTAGTTAAAATAGTCAACAAAACATACAACCATATTATCTTTTATGATTAGAAAAAACAACTGCAACTACCTCTTTTTCAGTCGAAATATCACATAATTCACATTATAATATGAGATCAAAAAAATATATGTGTTACCGGAAATGTATGAAATCAAGGAATTGTATACAAATCCTAGGAAATGTGTACAATTCTGATACTATTTAGAAAATGTATAAAATATTGTTCAAAAAACTATTTAATGCATGTAAGCGATTATAGGGAGATATTATTATTTCCGGTTTCAATTTATCTACTGCTGCTTCTCTACATGGTCTTCTTTACTATCTGAACTTGACTAGTCGCCATCAAGATCATCACGAAAATGGTCTTCGACCAAACAAGCCTCGAACAGTCTCTTTCGTCTGTTGTCCATAATTATCAAAATAACTCTGTTTTTACCTGCAAATATAAATAAATACATTATAAAATTAATAATTTAATAAGTCTGTAACATTATTATTAAAATCACAATATAATATTTGTCCTAATAGGTACCTAATTTATCATCTATAAACTTTTGTAAACATTGACACCCTTAAAAAAGAGTTGATAAGAAGGACATTTATAGGTGTCATAATAAAGCTTTTTAAAGAAGATACATGAATACGCTCTTTATATGGAACTTTTATGTTCATCCCAATTATGAAACGTAAATTAATTGAAGTATAATATACTTTTAATAGATAAATAGAACAGTAGGTCTACCATGAGTTTACGCACACGATACTCGCTAGCGATTGTAGTAAGCGGTTTGTATGAAATTTCGTACAGCGCCCCTAGTGTGCCGTAGCGGAACTAAAAAGCCTACCATGAGGTGCATTATAGTATACTACAGTAGATAACGTATAGTAAACTATACTACACTCGCTGTAGTAACCATACAATTTTTGCACCATGAGTTCTAATTTTGACATATGTCATAGTTTATAACTATTCGATGATAGATACGTCATTCACGGAAAATAATCTCGTGAACTATTCACGTTTACTATTGTAGTTACGTCAGACGATTTAACTATGTCAACTCATGGTAGAGGTACTGGCAATTTAATACGTTTCCAATAGACGTCTAAAATTATCTAAAGAGCACTTTATCATTTCAAAGTAATATAAAACCGTTGTACAAACACTCCAGTCTTCGTATACGTGTTTACTCTCGCAAATGAAATCGAAACATTACGGTGTAGTACGTAAAATATTAGCAGCTGCGCCCTGTGGTTTTTCCAAGTGCCCAAGGGAACTCTTTGATATTCGGAGTAAGAGTATATTATGTACGGTATTTGCAAATTTTATCCCGTAATATCGGAGTATCAAGGATTTTATTGATAATTGCCAATAAAGTGATGACGTAGCAATTTCCTTAAGTTATGGGTGTTTTAAAAGCATTGAAAAATGGTTGCCTCGTTGATTAGATTAACGGGTTTGTATATAGAATAAAAACATATTAGGTAAAAAATATTCATGTTTCTTAAATAATCTTATACTGTTTTTTGGTCCCTAGACCGCGTTATTGGAACACAGTGGGATACCACGGGATACTAACCGCGGAAGCTTTACTCGTCTTAAAACTAGATGGCGCTGTAGGAATTACTTGACACAAGTTCATGAAAAATTTAACATTTTATTATTGCTCTTCTTTAAAATAATAAAGAAGAATTCACGTACCTACATGTTTGGCCGGTAAAATATTCTTGAATTATCTTGGTACTATTATTTAAATATAGAGTGAAAATTTCACTTTAAAATATTATTATTGCTAGAAAAAAATCGATCTTCCATCTAATTATTATTAATCAAAATATATTTCAAGCAATTACCGTCTATTCTGCTCGTATCGATATTTATTGGTTATTATTTGAGATCAAATCAAGACTTCCAAAACTAGATTGTGTTTTAGATTGTGTTTCAAGCTGTGCTAAAGCTAGAATCTAGATTTTTCTCTAGTTCATTGTATTCAACCAATAGATCCCAAAATTAGCTATTGCTTTATTCACTTTCAGGTTTTTGAAATGATGATTGAGGATTCAATTAGTAGGAAAACTATTAATTTCTGAATTATCAATTGGCAATTTACATAATAGTGATAATTAATATTATTATTACTATAACAACCTGGATAACGCTTTTAGATAAATCGATCGTTGTTAATTATTGTAGTGTTATATTACTTATGTACCTATGTATGTACTTATGTAAGTGTTTGAACATGTCTAGCTAAGCATTTAATTAGTGGTTATTGTTATTTAATTTGGAAATTACTTGAACATCGAATGATATAGAATTTTATGTATTCTACATTGGTGTAGTACATCTTATTTATATATTTTATTCATTATAGATTTATTCATCAATTATATCAGTTAAGTGAAATAAAATCGATCCATTATACATAATATGACAAATGCATATGCAAGAGTCACGAGATTTCACTAATGAATGTAAGTAAGTAAGTAAGTGAAGTCCCGTGTCCCCAACTGGGGTAAGGGGCAGATGCATTATGCATACATCTGTTGCACTGATCGATTTTCTTTAGGGACAAGTAGGTGATCAGCCTTCTGTGTCCTGCCAGACCGAGACATTATTTTCTTCGTCTCCACCGGGAATCGAACCCAGTACCCCTCGGCTCTATGCTCACGCGTCAACCACTGTACCAAGGAGGCGGTCCAACTAATGAATGTAGTTAAGATATATTACAGTCAAAACTCTTTTAATTGAACATTTTTGGAATTTATTATCCTTGCAACACGCTCGTTCGCTGCGGTTATAGCCAGATGCGGTGACACATGTCTTACTATAATGATTCAAAAATATGGCAACCAAATTTTCTGGCGTTGAATAATTTTTGACTGACCTTATGTTACGAGTTTCATCGTAGAGATAAAATAGATTATGGACAGAACAGTAGAGCCAGATCTCAAGCTGTTTGTTGGTTAGAATAATGGATTAACTTTAACATTGATCATTAGGCGGGTTCATACAGAACGGGCTGCTTCGCGCAGTAATATCGCAAGGCTACTCGCTCTGTGTGGACCTGCCTAATTAACTAGACTTCCGGCCTTACTAATAAAAAGTAAAACAATGGATACATTTCAACCATTTTCTACCATAGCTGTGTCCTGCTCTTGCTCACATGAAACGTTAATCATAAAAACAAGACAGGTTATTGCAATAACTAATCCATTGCATAGCGAATGGGTAACATTTTATTAGTAAGACCGAACGGTCTTACTAATAAAATGTTAGGTACTACCTACATCTTCAATCTAGTGGTAAATATTGTTAGAATGTATTTTGACGAATGAAAAGCGCTTATATATGAACCATATATAAGCGCTTTTCATTCGTCAAAATACATTCTAACAATATTTACCACTAGATTGAAGATGTAGGTAGTACGTATCTGTCGACTATTCACACTTACTAGGAATTCTAGATTGCTTAACAAATGTTTAGAAGATAAATAGAGATAGATAGAGTCGTGTCAGCCGTGGGACGTCCACTGCTGGACAAAGGCCTCCCTCAGGGTTTTCCACCACGCCCGGTCACCGGCGGCCTGCATCCAGCGGCTCCCTGCCACTCGGACCAGGTCGTCTGTCCATCTTGTGGGTGGTCGTCCCACGCTTCGTCGTTCAGTACGTGGCCTCCATTCGAGAACCTTTCTGCCCCAACGGCCATCGGTTCTGCGGGCTATGTGCCCAGCCCATTGCCACTTCAGCGTGCTAATTCGGCGAGCTATGTCGGTGACACTGGTTCTCCTACGGATCTCTTCATTTCTGATTCGATCTCGTAGGGAAGCTCCGATAGATAGAGTACCGCTTTCATTTACAGCTCCTATGTCTTCTTTATTTTAGTCACAATGAGTTTATGTTGAACATATGTTTTCGTAATAAAGTTTAATCCGACGTTTTGAACATTTTACAGTGATCGTGGTCAAGAGCAGACTGAATATTTAATCTTGAATATGTTACACTTGTACTAATATTTATTCGTTAAATATTTGTAATATTTTACAGTGATCGTGGTCAAGAGCAGACTGAATATTTAATCTTGAATATGTTACACTTGTACTTATATTTATTCGTTAAATATTTGTAATATTCTATTATATTATATATATTATATTGGATGTGAATTAAGACGGTAAAGGAATTTAGTTCATAATTTGAAATGAGGATACACGATAGCTTAGAAATACAATATCATTGCAAACTATTCATTTTTAAATTATTTAGTTGAAGTGACTATCTATCTTCTTATTACTAAAATATTAACTTCGTTTTACTTAACATAATATAAAATTAGGTCTATGACTTATACAAACTATCCAAGTTTATCACCGCTTAATCGAAATGCCAATATAATATTAATAATTGCGATTATCTCACAAATTTGGTTGGAAATAACAAAGCTACTGATACTCTTTGATTTTCAGCTTTCAATTAACAACAGTTCAATGACTAATTGAAATGTTGATACGATTTAGAATTGCGTATGTTCTTGGGTAATTCTAGTTAATGTTCTTCTTCATATTATTATTAATTACTGTGCACAGCTGTGCCCTGCGGTTTTACCCGCAGTTCTCCACTCCTGTTGGTCTTAGCGTGATGACTAAAGCCTCTTCGATACTTAATGGGCTATCTAACACCGAAAGAATTTTTCAAATCAGACCAGTAGTTCCTGATATTAGCGCGTTCAAACAAACAATTAAACAGTTTTATAATATTGGTATAGATCAATTGTATTTTTATTATTGGATTGCATTAATTGTATATTTATTTCGTAGATTGTAAGTTTATTAGCTTAAGTTGTTAGTTTTAGTATTGGTTTTTGTGTCTATATTTTTAGACGGTATCGCAATAGGTTATTCCTGTAAAGGTGATTGATATATCTGAATTAATAAATAAAAATTATTACATTTATTTTGAGAATAATCATTCTTTGGTACCTTGATTTCACCTGGATAGTATTCTTTAAGTTATATACCTATCAGTTATTTTTCAAGTTAGATACCTGATTTTATAAAAGAAAGACAAACAGAACGCATTCATTTTCAGTAAAAATCCAATTATGTTACTTTTGTAGTAATATTCCCAGCTTCAGCTATTTCACGAATTGAAAAAATTCATGTGACTTTTATTTTAATAGGCCAAATTATTAAAACCTTAATTAAAGGAATAAATAATTTCGTTTTAGGTCAAAATGACCTAAAACGAAATTCACAGTTATTTATATAAAAACTCGCAGCAGTTTTCATAATAATTGCTTGATCAGGGGGCTTAATGAAATATTTTAAAAATTAATTAAGGGTGATTGTGTGTTTAGGATCAAATTTGTTTAATTAAGTAATATGAAAAGTTAATTCATTCCCAAGTTTAAAGGATGGGTACACTCTGAATAATGCGTTGAAAATTATTCTTATTTTATTTAACTAATAAAATCATTATAATTTCGTGTACTTATTACATTCCGTGTAATTCTTAATTTCATTTTCAAATGAGGTTTATTCAGTATTAAAAACAGAGATCTGAAAAAATACGTTTGCTGAATTGATTTAAAAAAAGCGTGTAAAAAAAATGGCACAGGCAAACTTGTAGCAAGGCATCATTGCCGTAAATGTGTTCTATCATTTTTCATTATTATAATTTCTTTGGCGCGTTCCTCAAAAAAAAAGAAAACAAATGGCCAGTCATAAAAATTTTGTTCCAATTTCAAAACCACTCCGCAACGAGAAACAGAATCGATTTTACAAAGCGTTCCTTTGCACAATGCAAATGACCGTTTGAAGTGAAAATAAAAAGTGGCATCAAAAAACTTCATTTCATTTATATCTTTGATAAGTGGAGTGGGATGAATTCCCGCAGCTGTGGCCAATTGTTACTCTAGTTGCTTGGTTGGATTTGCATGCTTCGAGATAATGCATTTTTCTTTGTTAGAGACGACGTCAGGAAGTGATGTCACGTCGGAATGGATGAAAATCAGTATTTTTCTTAGTAGAATTGCTCGACTGCATCTGGTCTGAGTTTATTCACCGAGGAGCAAGATAAACGATGGAATTTAAGAGGTTTGAAGCATGTGGGAAGCATTATATTACAATATTCATCTTAAATAGAACCTCGTTTCGAAAAATAAAAAACTTAAAAAAAAAGGTTTAATGTTAAATGAATAGCGCGGATATAGATAGATACAATACTTTTGCAGAAGGACGTGCATGTGAAACAATTTTTGCTAATCTAAACCTCTTTAAAAGCGTAATTAAGCTTATATTTAAATTAGAAGCCGACACGAATTATATTTTGTTGTATCGTATTCTTTGTACCGTTAAATGTTTACATAAAAATGCGAATGTAAAAAAATAATGCCACCTTAAGAAACGTTAATCGGTGCTATTTTGCAAGTGTCGTAAAACGCCGAAAAGTTTGGAAAAACATTGGGGGCCTAAGCATTCCGGCAATTGTAAAAATTATTCGCGACAACCTTCAGTCTGGCGTAAACCACGAAATGGCTATAAAAGACAAAACACGATAAAAAGCTAAGGGAGTTAACATTCAACTTTTAGTTCTGAACTCAGCATTTTTTGCTTCCAGTTCTCAGTACAATCGACTTCAAGTCTCAGAGTTTAAAAGTTTGGAACTATTAAGGATGTATTGCAAAGTTTTAAACTGAAAAGTAGGTATGAAATTCGCACTTTTAATTGTGTCGTATGCTTCTTTGGTAGTTTGTTTGAGTTATAGTGTTTCTTTTTATACTTTACGAAGTGAATTTTCTTATCGCGATTTCATTTCCATGTACTGGTTTATTTCATGACGTTTCAATTATTATATAACATTATGAGCAAAGCTAATATTATTTTATTCCTACTTTCGGATGTGAAATACGAGAATAAAATGTACAGTGATTTTAATGTAAGGTTTTATCTCTGAAACAAGGAAGGTATCATTTAATTAAGAAATAATCCTCTACTTTCATTAAAAATACTACATGAAGTAGAAATACGACGTCGAAAAATATGTGGCGTGTTCATTAGTTAATTAATATTATTTTGCACCAACAGATGCGGAGCCATGCGGGTGCCACGCTAAGGCGTGATGATATTATATAGCCTTCCTCGATAAATGGGCTATTCAACACCGAAAGAATTTTTCAAATCGGACCAGCATTTCTTAAGATTAGCACGTTCAAACAAACAAACAAACTCTTCAGCTTTATAATATTAGTATTTATATGAAAAACGACCAGAAAATCTATCGAAACCTATCACTAAATAGTTTACCAGTGAATTATTCCAAATCGGGTCCACTTCGTCCCATTTAGAAAGAGATATGTCCACAATGTGGCCCCGTGTGACGGCACGCGCGGCTCGCGCGGGTTGGTATGCGGTCCTGACACCATACTTACGGGAATCTTAGCTATAGTTTGGTGGTTTTCGTGTTTTAGGGTTAAGGAGGTTGAGGAGATGGGATGTGTATCTATTATACTGTTGATAAAGTAAGTTTTCGACAAGAAAGGATCGTTCTATTACACATCACGTTATGTTTTACGATTACATATTATTCTTAGATATTCTGTATACGAATTCTAGTCTGAGTGATAAGTTGAAAATGGCGTAAAATAGAGATAAGTCTCTTAAAAATACGTGCGATAGCTCATTTGATTCGAAATGACGTCTAGAAAAATGTATCGGAAATGTGTATTAGCACACAAAAAATTGCAAAAGTTATAAACAAATTAAGTTGCAAAAATAAAGGTATTTCGTTTATTGTTAACTAGCGACCTGCCCCGGCTTCGCACGGGTGCAATGCTGATACTAAATACACTACAGAAAAACTGTGAACGTTGTATATAAAAACATAGCGGCCCGCTCCGGCTTCGCACGGGTATAAAATATATAGCCGGGCGGCCGCCGCAAACGCTACGTCCCGCAATTTTTAAATCTGTAATATCTTCGAAAATATTCACTTAAATCATACGGTGTAAAGGGCCATATAGATCTATATTAAATTAACAATGTATTCAAGGTATTTAATTGGTTAAGGATTAATGCTGTATTGGTTAAAATCGCTTCGAAAATTAGCCATTATTTGTCGTAAAAAGTAAATGACAAAAAAAAAGTTATTGTGGGTTATCCATAAGAGATAGACATATACCACCGCGGACTTTTCTGTAGACCTTTTCAATGTGTATAATACTTAGTATATTATTTTGATAAAACTCGTAGGGTTCAGCCTGCGTTTGCAATGTAAGCGGAAAAAATGTAATTTTTTACGACATCACATTAGAAACCTCAAAAATTACAGTACTTCTCCACTATTTGATGGATGTTATTATATATATATATAAACCTTCCTCTTGAATTACTCTATCTATTGAAAAAAACCGCATCAAAATCCGTTGCGTAGTTTCAAAGATTTAAGCGTACAAAGGGACATAGGGACATAGGGACATAGGGACAGAGAAAGCGACTTTGTTTTATACTATGTAGTGATAACTCCGAAATTATTAACATTTCAGAAATTTTGAAAAAAGATTCTTAAAGAGGAGGAAATTTCCAACGAAAATCTTCCGACTCCCGGAATTCTGTCTCCATTATTTCTAATTTTAATTTAACGCTGAAAATAGCCCTCCGCGCGGCATTTTTAGTCAGCGCGCGCGGCTTCAAAACCGAGCACGTCACACTAATTTTTTTTAAGGTATTAAATATTAATTTAAAAATTTAAAAAAAAAAATATGCTGTATTCCGAACACTTCAGACTTTAAAAAAATTTATTACTTTGTTTATAATAATTAACATTTTTTAAACTTTTATGGCGCGATCTTGTTAAGCATATTTATATGAAGGGCTCCACGAAGTGAAAAATTTTACCGACAATTATTTAAACATTTTTTTTAATGTGCAATAAGGACGGAAGTTCAAAAAAATTTCGTAATTTAACATTTGTCTAATTTGTTGAAAAATTAACTTTAAGTAAAATTTCCAACGGGAGCAAATTCTTTGAAGTGTTCGGAATACAGCATAATTTTTTTAAATTTTTAAATTAATATTTAATACCTTAAAAAAAATAATAAGTGTGACGTGCTCGGTTTTGAAGCCGCGCGCGCTAACTAAAAATGCCGCGCGGAGGGCTATTTTCAGCGTTAAATTAAAATTGTAAATAATGGAGATAGAATTCTGGGAGTCGGAAGATTTTCGTTGGAAATTTCCTCCTCTTTAAGAATCTTTTTTCAAAATTTCTGAAATGTTAATAATTTCGGAGTTATTAACAATAAACGAAATACCTTTTTTTTTGCAACTTAATTTGTTTATAACTTTTGCAATTTTTTGTGTGCTAATACACATTTCCGATACATTTTTCTAGACGTCATTCCGAATCAAATGAGCTATCGCACGTATTTTTAAAAGACTTATCTCTATTTTACGCCATTTTCAACTTATCAAGTAGACTATTCTATAGACGTTATTTATCTCGTTAAAGTCGAGTGTATAAAATTGTAAAAAAAAATAATTGTTAAGTTTTTGTCAATTGAGAATGCTCTTCTTGAATACTAAGAGCCATAAAGTACAGTAAACACTATTGTATCACCATCTGTTTATTTAGACCGTATAAAAGTGCAATGTTACGAGCAAAAACTGAACAGAAAACGGTCAAGAATGCAGTTAGAACATAAATCGGCTCTTTTTAGCAAGTGCTGTTGCCGTGATTTAGGACATACAATGTGGAGACTGCGAAAAATTGCCTGCATTGTATTGAATTCGCCTGGGACTGCTATCTCTGGCATTTTAGTACTTTATTTATTATGTAATGGTATCGTTTTTAGTTAATTTGATATAGTTTCACCGGTGTTAAAATTAATCATAATTATTGAAACTTAAGTGCAGATTGTAAGTAATGTGAGGTATCTTCTAGTGTATTTATTATAATATTAGGAATAACACAGATTATCTACGTAGTTATATATTATTTATAACTAGCTGTGCCCCACGCTTTTACCCGTATTGCTCCGCTCCTGTGGATCTTAGCGTGATGTTATATAGCCTATTTATAGCCTTCCTCTATAAATGGGCTATCTAACACCGAAAAAACTTTTCAAATCGGAACAGTAGTTCCTGAGATTACAAACAAACAAACTCTTCATTTAGATTTTATTAAACAAGTTCTTTTATCCCACATCAATTCAAAGCATACGTTATTTACTCTTAAATAAACAGCCGACATTACGGATAAAGTTAGCAAGATTTAGATTAAAACCTACATCAAACGTAATATAGTTCAATGTGATTAGTTGCTGTGACCGAAATGTGACCAGAGACAATATTATTGAACCAATTAACACCGGTCTAATTCTATGGTTATTTGTCTATGTTAGCAAATTAGTTAAATATAACCTCGATTCCTTGAAAAAATTAGGTTTTATAGAAGAAGATTTTCCACGAATTTTTCCCTTTTATCTCCTTTCCAAATTTCCTTTTATGTTTATTCCAATAAGGGTAAAGGAGATTGATAAATTATTCAAAATAAACTTAATATTTAAAATCTTCACTATATTAGTTTCTAAAAACAGCAGAAAACAAAAGTAAAATGTATAGCAGAAGAAACAATAACCATTCGTTGTAGAGTGTATACCTACAAATATATTATATTTAGCTGTATAATTTTAAGCAAATAACTTACTTACTTACTTACTTACTCCTGTGGCGCTGAAACCCCGAAGTGGGTCTTGGCCTCCGAGACGAGAACTCTCCACCTTCCCCGGTCCTGAGCGGTCTCTTGCCAATTGTCATTGGCTTGGAGCTTACTCAGGTCCCTCTCCACTTGATCTAGCCAGCGATACTTGGGTCGACCAACTGGCCGTCGGCCCGACGGACGACCCAAGTATGCTCTCTTCAGACCTCGCTCCTCACCCATTCTCTCTACATGCCCGAGCCAACGCAGGCGTCGTGATTTTATTTCCCCAAGTATATTTGGCTCGGCCATGAGTTTTTCTAAATCGGCATTCTTACGGACTTTCCAGCTTCCATCCTCTTGTTGGATAGGGATTTTTTTTTTTTTTTTTTAAGCAAATAACGCTCAACATAATTTACAAAGACACCGTAAAATATAGGTCAAACCGCGACATATTCGAATATTAAGCGAACAAATTCGAAAACCACAAGATACAAGTTCGTTGCCTAATTCACAAACAACTTCGTAACTTGATCGTTATAATTTCTTGCGTATTCTGTGACACGTTGACGTGAAGATAATCGTTTTGTGAATTCTGCCATAAATGTATGATATTACTTATTAAATTTATTAGCTATGTTGTAATTTAAAATTTAATTTGTTTCACTATTTATTTTACCTTTATGTGAAAATGTAGCGCTGCCTACTTCAAATATTTCGTGTTAATATTTTTCTCATTTTTTTTGAACAAATACTATGTACATGGAAGTATGTAAGTAACTATATAACTAGATTTAAAATAAATACCATTTCTGCGACAAAAAGAAGAATGGTAAAGTTGCAATTTTGCAGAAATCCTATGGGTAATTTTGAATTTTTTCTAAACTTTATGTAGAGTTATTTAAAGGTATATAATAAATAAATCGGTTGTTTCCAGTGAAACCAGTTACAATTTAACTGTGTACAGGGGTTCGTGACAGTGTCATATTGGGTGACATTTGTCACTTTCATAATCTTATCATTTGCTAAGTTTATACATTAAGGTGATCAATATGGTCAAAACCGAAAAACACCTTATACATATTGAATTTTGTTGAGGAAACTGTTGGTACGATTGTCTTAAAAAAAATATATGTGATACTCAAGGATATAATGAACAAAGTGTATTGTTTACTTTTCAGTTTAGAACGGCCTAAACATAAAAAAAATACATACAAATCAACCCCTTTTTGAACATAAAACGCATTTTGTTAGGAAAACGGCTACATATTTATACATGAAATTTATACCAAAAAATATGTTATGATATTTGTTACAATTTGTATTGATTGTTTTTTCAATTTTCATTATTATCGTTAAATTATCAAGAAAAAACTCGAATTTATAATAAAACCCACATAAAACCTCACCTCTATTGCATATTTTCGACGAAATTTGACGGTGTCAGTTCGACTCGGACGGGGGACTGTACGTGCGGTTTTTTTTGCAAAATAACGCTAAAATTCACCGAATTGAATGTTTTGTTAAATTAAACCAGATTGTAATAGGTATTTACATGAGCAGTTCATGAAATGAAAGTTAAAAATAGGTATGTAAAGATATAAAAATCTGTTTGTAAATTAGTTTTGTTTTTGAAAGGCGTCATTGAATAATATCCAGTGTTGATAATTTTTGACAGTAAAATATTATCAGAAAACACATACCTATAAAACAGTAACCAGACTTTCCCTGTGCCTTGAATATTTTTTAAAAAAGATTAATTGCTGTTCTATCGTATATTTTAAGGGTCCAAAACAATCCAATGCCGGGAGATACTGACACAAAATTTTGGGTCATTTGTAACAGGATGGCGGTTCTACAGTGGTCTTAGTACGCAATGACAAAAAGAAAAATCATGCTCAGAACAGTGGTACCGGCAGACTAGTCGCGTGGGCGTTAGTCGAACTCGTCGGATAAATTACGGAAGGCAAACGATTTGTAACACAAAAATTTTAGGATTTACCGATAGCCCATAAAAAAGAAGTAGGCGGTAGTGTCATGCCATACTTTTCCGGTGTAATTTACAGCTCACAATACCGACGTGAATGCGTTGATTTAAAAAAAAAATTCAACCATTTGTACCAGGCTAATTTTTGCACAGGTAATCATCGTCCAGTAGCCATGTACGAAAATCGCCATGCCATACTTTTCAGACAGTTCCAAATGGTCGCCATACCGCCGAAAATCAGCAATTTTTTTATATTGTATAAAATCATTTAATTTTATATTATTGTATAAAATCGTAGGAAAGTCAAAACTGACATAAACGTATAGCAACATTTTTAGCCGACGCCATTATAGGACGAAATTCTCAATTCAACTGAATTTTTTGTTGGTTCCGTTACCTCCGCACTTTTAACTGGGTGAACCGATGATTTCTTCTACACTAATATTATAAAGAGGAAAAATTTGTTTGTTTGTTTGTTTGATTGTAATGAATAGGCTCATAAACTACTGGACCGATTTTAAAAATTCTTTCACCATTCAAAAGCTACATTATCCACGAGTAATATAGGATAGGTTTTATCCCGGAAATTCCACGGGAACGGGAACTATGCGAGTTTTTCTTTGAAACCGCGGGCAGAGCCGCCGGCGGAAAGCTAGTGATTCATAAAAATATAAATTATATAACAATAATTCCTTTGCAGTGACTCTCCGAGGAAAAAAGAAATAGATTCGTGTTACAAATTTTAAAATCATACATAGAACATTTCCATCGACAAGGTTTTCTGGTATTTATAATCTACCGCCTGACAACTTAACCTCCCCTCCAGTTGGTTAGTTGTCAGTCGATCGCTTACATTTTTTGAAGAGACGATCAGCGAGCCAATTGATCTTAAACAGCCGACCAGTGCGGTCTATAAGTGCCATAGCCGTGCCTTGTGATTTATGTAAGATTTAAGAAAACTATCAAGTGAATGTACCAAGTGAAGGAATAATAAAATATGAATTGTGACGAAGGCGTTTTTATTCTACAACCCAACATTCGGGATAATAATAATCAAATAAGGCGTCATTATAAATATATTTATAAGAAAAACGAAGGCTTTTTCAATATTATTTTTTTGTTAAATTTTTACTTCACGAAAGCGAAAACTCTTCTGAAGACGTCAACTCTCTGGAAAATCTGTTTAATCGGAGGATTTTAATAAGATACTAGATAATATGTCGCAGTCATCTGGAGGAATCTGCTATTTGATTGAAGACTAGAGCGATTATTGAATGACCACATTTAATTGAATGACTAAAGAACAACTCGTCATCCAACAATATGCCGAACGTTCTATCCGCTCTGTTCAAAGGGCTATAAATTCGCTAACTAGTTGGACGTCGTGAGTGATGCTTGTTAAATCAACGTTCGGCCTAGTAATCCAAACAAATATCAGATTTAATCAGATGTCGGCGATGTCTTATAGACACAAATAATGGAAACAATGCTAAAAAACATAAATTTAAAGTTACAACATCATAAAAAATAGATTTGATCGGAGCCCTCAGTGCGCGAGTCTAACTCGTACTGGGTCGGTTTTATTTCCTTCTCGAATACCTTTAATCTTCAACTGTACTATAATTTTCCTGTTGCCATGACATGGTGGTACTGATCTACACACGTCACATGCATTTTTTCCAAAGCCACAACAAAATAAATTATCCAAGTTTGCACCCTTATAAAACCAATTCCAAGTTGCCCAATTTCTTCCTTGCCCGCGCCAACATAATATGTAACTATAGCGTTGAACATTGTAATAGACCATAGATACCGACACAACTAACACTGTATTCTTTGAACGGAAGGTATGACCCATATCAGTCATAGTCATAGGCTCTGGTAACTTCAGTCGCAGGAAAATCACTCATTTTGTAATGTGTTCAAAGATAAACAGTAGAAAAAAATAAACTCAGTTTAAAACACGTTATAATATTTTCAGCAAACTCTTAAAGGGGTATAATATTTTAATGTTTAAAAATCGAAACACATTTTTTTTCTCGTCATCCTTCAAAGACGTAAGGGATTTAAAAAATTAACCCCGAACTAACTACAAAATACATAACAAGTCGAAAAAAACGTGATTTCTTGTCCGTTCCCCTATTTTTTTTCGGTGTGTGTAGGTTGCATGCATATATTCCTACTAGGTATGAAGAGATATACAAAGAACGCTAAATACATTTGCCTGGTCACCATTACCATTCGATACACCATGACATGGTAGAGGCCGTTCTATAGAATTACGTCAAATAATGTACTCCATCTTTTATATCTCTGTAGGTGAGATGTTCTCCACCCTAGTCATCATCAGGTCTCCAGAATATAGTAGAGTGCGTGTTGAATAAAATTAATTTCTAAATCGGTGTTTTCTTAACTGTTCCCCACTCTAGAACTTATAATTACTTGCTTAGTCATCTTAAGGTCTCCAGAATGGGTCATGTAGTAGAGACTTTGCTTATAATGTTGAAAGATGAGTCTTCCTACATTACATTTACAACATACATAGTACACAATATTTACTATTCATAAATGTAATATGTTACTGCCTCTCAGAGAAAACATAAATTAGGTAGAAACCACTAACACATTACGATACAATACGATACAGTATACAATTCCATAATCTTTGGTCACTTTTACTTCAACAACAATGTATATTTATAGAGGGCGGTTAAAAAACAAATTCAAATGTAGTGACAGAATCATTAAGGTCGTTGAACCGTGTAATTGCCTTAAGCTTTACGCTTTGTTGTTCTATTCTCTCGAAATGAATGTACCTATAAATAATGGGCTTATTTTTAACATTATAATATGAGACTAATGCCGCAATGTTTTTTGTAACGGTTAAAAATTGTAAAATGTATTATGAACTTAAAATGATAAATGAAATTAAACACGGTTTTTGTTTAATTTCATTAAAGTATTATATTATATATATTATATATTATATAACCTGCCATGAGCCTACAATACTGGCTGATAAGAATTTAACAATTTCGTATAAAACGACGATATGTGTTACATTCAACCTGATGCTTACCTAGAGATTTTATTTTGGACGTGTTTTTATGTGTTTTATATTGTTGTATCTATTGGCAATTAATATAGCAAGAAGAACG
This sequence comes from Colias behrii, assembly GCA_029959065.1. Taxonomy (NCBI): domain Eukaryota; kingdom Metazoa; phylum Arthropoda; class Insecta; order Lepidoptera; family Pieridae; genus Colias; species Colias behrii. Next base: position 3,486,402 of record JARWMC010000005.1, on the reverse strand, counting down.
TCATAAATAACAAATTTAAAAACATTTTTTTAATAACGCCTTAAGAGCCGACGCGGACGTGATATTTAATCAGTTTTATCGTTGATAAAATAAATACATTTGATCCCTCAGTGGGCGGCATATTACCGTAGAAGTACGCACAATTCTACAAGCGACAAGGCGTGTTCCAAATAAAATATAAACGGCAATTTGCCACTCCGATTCGAAAACATCGATAAGTGAAAGCTTACTCATTGAAGTGGCAATGAACGTGACTCAACGCAAGTCCCAGGAATAACGGTTACTCTTAAATTAGATTGCATTGCAGACTCGGTACGGATCCCTTTCTGGGCAAGTATTTGTTTTTTATCCCCTCACGTTTTCACGACTTTCCCTTTTTAATAGTACGAACAATCGCTGTTGAGGTAAGAATTGGAATTATGAGCTTTGATGTAGGAAGCTGTTGCGCAGATGATTATTTGCTTTTGATTTCATGCAAAAGAAAATTTTGCATGAAATCAATTGGTACAGCTGTTTTGATAGCGGTTCTGATTATTTGATATTTGTTGTTTAGAAGAAAAGAACAGACAAGCAATATGCGTAATTGTTTTTTACCTTAGCTTTATTTTATGATCTATATTGTAGTTTTGCGGTTCGTTTGCGATGTAATGTAATATACCTACCATTAGCACTTGCTAAATATGCAATAGAATTTATTTTTAAAGAGTACTTACTTTGTACCTATCCTTATTGTATTCTACAATGAGATACAAATCTATATTCTTGGTCAGTTTCATAATACAGTAGAATCCTTTTATTATGACTCCGGATGTACATAGGTTACTACCTACCTACTGCTATGGTTCTATATAAAACTTTCGAACATTCTTTGTACGACCAAAACAAGACATCTTATAATCTAGAGCCGTAATTTTTGCTAAGCTCTTAGTCCTCTTATTATTTATCTTTGAGAGTGTCCTTCGTGAAGTATCTAATACTGGTAAAGTGTGTTTGTTAGTTTATCTTTCTTTCGTAGCCAAGGCAATAGATCAACGTCAGTTTTTGCATAAACGTAGTTTACGGGCCGACGACTTTTATCCCGGAAAATGGTTGATTTTATACAATAGAAATGGAAATAGTTAAACTTTTCGAGTTAAATATATGTACTGTTTTACTGACGAATTCCGAATTAATTATACTGAGCTTATATGATGATATTTTTCAACGATCGCAAAACATCCCACATTTGCATGTTATTTATTATCTATATATAAATAATATCATAAATTATATATGAGCACAACGAGAATTAATGACCTCTAAATGGATGTATATTTTGTAATTATTTCGATATTGTTGAAAAATTAGAAGAAGCACATTGACTTTTTACTGTGAAAACAAAGCTTGAAGAGGATACAATACAAGGGTGAATAGCGTGAATTGCACGCGAGAAAATCAGGGTGTAAAGCTAGTTTAGTCAGAGTTTTAATTCAATAAATTAAGACAATAAATAAACAGAGCCCTGTAAGGTACACCCATCTTAAAGGGCACATATAAATTCAGACAAAATCGAAAACTTGCCCGCAACGTGATTGGCATACACATTACACTAGTCCTTAGTGCTATATACTTAAGATACATAATAGAATAGCAATACAAAATAGAGTTGCAAGGTGAAACTAATCACTTTAATTGAATTTTCTGCAACTCCGGACAACTACTCGAATTGTGCTAATTCCGTTACACATTTCAGTTGTTAACTAGAGCCTTTATTCGTATGACGATAATTATACTGGTTCCCTGTGATTATGTACGGAATTTTGATACTTTAGTGTTTTATCAACATGCTTATTGGCCGTTGTGGTTAAATTTTGATTTAATTAAATGAAAAGCCATTGTGGTTGGTAGTAATTGATGGCAATATAGCGTTTTACTCTTTTTTTAATGAAGTAGCAGCAAAATATTTGAAACTAGCTTTTTATTTGCCTTCTATTGCTATTCGCCGCGTGGTCAAAGAAAATGCCGCATAGTTCTCGTTCTCTGTACCATAATGTCGTCCAAATCGTTTCAGTGGTTAGGGCGTGAAGAGAAGGCATACATACAGAGTTACTTTCGCATTTATAATATTAACTTGGGATATATTTTCAAGAGCATAATATACTCACACATAATAATTATTCGTGTATATTATGTAGTTATAATATTTATTCTGTTAGAAATTTCCAGTTTAATCATCATTAATAATTATCTAACTATAATGAAATTTTACTTAAAACAGTTCTTATAATTTCCTCTTCACGTTAAATAATTCATAAACAAGCGTTGAAGCAACGTTGATAATTTTTTTATCTTTTTACGACGTAAATACGACGCTTTTTTGTTGACGTCCATTTTGTCTTTCTTAATTAATATGGCGACGTTGACACCTCGAATCGCTTTCTTTGTAGGCGCACCTACAAAGAAAGCGATTCGAGGTGCTCTTTTTTAATTTAAACGAAAGGTGAAAAATACGCATTTGTAAGTCATAATTGTTACATAAATTGTTAGCTGGTACTAATGAATAATAAATTGAATTAGACACGACAAAGTAGATACTCAATCAAAATAGATTTTTTTTTCAAGGGACTGTCGCTTAGCATGTTGTCCCGTAAATTTCATTTTTAGAATTATTAATCACCACTATAATACAAAAATATAAATACAAAAACCAATAAACATAACAATCACTTTCATAATTCAACATTGGTCAGTCTGAATAGCACCCGAACCATTAAATACTTAGTTATTGAAAAATAAATACAATAATTTCTGTCGGTTTCTAGGTAAGGAACAGTAATTTAGATAATTTTAGTTCGAATTTATCGAGTAAAATTATACTTATTCATTCCAAACCAACTATAAATTAATTCGATGAGGTTTAATTAAGATTTGTAAGACTTGGAATATTTATAGAAATTTAATGGAAGCCCATTATTGTGTTACATAAAAGGTTATTTTGGGAGTTTTGTAAAACAGAATGAACTATTCTATAAATAATAATACATTTGCTTAATTAATATTTCTTTTCTCTTTGAGAGTAAAATTTTAAGGTCGCGTCATGGCAATACCGTCACGTCTTGGAGTAAGGCGACGATTTTGTAATCTTTGAATCTTGCCAAAGAAGTTTCACTTCTGACACGTGTGCTCGGTACACACGCTCTTTTTTTAATATAATATTTTGTTCTTGTAAACAATTTTATTATCCCAAGAACAATCTACCGAAATCCAACACGTACGAACATCGATTGCTAAAACAATGTATCGGTCAATTAAGGAAAGCTGGCATGTTCACAGTACTCACACTTATGCAATTTCACTTACAGTATGTTCAAAAATAAATGCGACTCTAGTTTCATTTTAGACTTGAATTGTAAAATGGGTGCGTTGTAGATAAATATATGCAAATATAATTATGAAAGCTCTCATAATTTACCTGTAAAATTATAATTTAAAAGTAAATCAATTGATGAAGTTAATTATTTATTCTAATAATAATCAATTGGATAAAAGTATTAATAATCATTCAATTATCAAATAATAATTAAATTTCAGGTCATAAAAACAATACAAATAACACGTGCGCTCACTCCCAACACACGGATGGTTGTTTTGATAATGATTTAAATAACGGACGTCTTCTGCAGTTGCGGAGCAGTCTTGTCCTGACTTTGGTCGAGTAAAGATATCTAAGAAATATTATATTTGTAGTAAGTACGTAATACCTACCAATACGCGCTAACAAATATGTGTTACATGTTTATTGTATAATTTTCACATTATTGGTTTTAAACTCAAACTCAAACATTTATACAATTAGACTTCTTCTAGAAGCACTTTTGAATCGTCATAACAGTTTAACAGTTTTAACATTTACCACCAATTCAGAAAGCAGTATCTATAGAGAAGAAGAAGAATCTATTTAATCATAATCGTAATCTTCTACTTCACTGAAACTTTCATCGCTCGAAGAACTCGCCGTCGGAATTTCTTAATGTTATTATAAATGAGTCAGTGTAATTATCTACTTTTGGTTCTAATTGAATATATTTTTCCTCATGTTCTCGCGTCTTTCTCCAAACGTCAGTAAACATATCCAGACTAATAGCATTTGCTTCCTTTCTAAATAATTCTTCCACAGTTTTCAAGTTAAAGTTCACATTTTGTGATGCTACTTTCCCTTTAATTATGCCCCATAGTAACTCTATTGGGTTGAGTTCTGGATGGTATGGTGGAAGGCGCAATACACTATGTCCATGATCTTTGAGGATTGCATCAAGTAAAAATTGTGTATATTTTGGCTTATTTTTTAAAGTGAAACTTTTATTACATCGTCTCAAACTTTTTGGTCTGTGTAGCGCATGTCGCGTGTATCGCGGCTGCCGAGTAGGTATACCTACTCGGCAGCCGACCGACACGCGACATGCGCTACACAAAGCAGTGTTCGGAACCGTTCGAACAGTTTCACTTTTACCGTGGTTTCATAAAACCACACAACATTTTTTTTTAATAATGTGATAACTCTGATTATTAATTAGTAATTTGATTTTTGAAAAAAAAAATGCCGATTTTAGTCAAAATTTATATTTTTATAACAAGATCCTTATCATCCAAATTTCCACCTTGGTGAGAAAAATTGACATTTCTAATGAAAATGAACAAAAAATTAAATGATTTTATTAAATACTGTAAAATAGTCTATAATTCTTCCATTTACTGTATCACAAAATTCTTCATAGATTTTTAGATATTCGTACTACACCAATTACATCACCCTGTATTTATAAACAATTGCAAAATATGACACATAAATAGGCCGGGAGATACTGACACAAAATTGCGGGTCATTTGTAACAGAATGGCGGTTCTACAGAGGTCTTATTACGCAATGACTAAAAGAAAAATGATGGTCAGAACGCTGGTACCGGCGGACTAGTCGCGTGGGCGTTAGTCGAACTCGTCGGATAAATAGCGAAAGTCAAACGATTTGTAACACAAAAATTTTAGAATTTACCGATAGCCCATAAAAAAGATGTAGGCGGTAGTGCGGTTTGGAATCGGAATCGGAATTGGAATTTGAAAGCGGTTTGGAATCGTCCGAAAAGTATGGCATGGCGATTTTAGTAAATGGCTGCACGACGATGGTTACCTGTGCAAAAGTTAGCCCGGTACAAATGGTTGAATTGTTTTTTTTAAATCAACGCATTCACGTCGGTATGGCGGACTGTAAGTCACATCGTAAAAGTATGGCATGACACTACCGCCTACATCTTTTTTAAGGGCTATCGGTAAATTCTAAAATTTTTGTGTTACAAATCGTTGGACTTTCGCTATTTATCCGACGAGTGTGACTAACGCCCACGCGACTAGTCCGCCGGTACCAGCGTTCTGACCATCATTTTTCTTTTTGTCATTGCGTACTAAGACCCCTCTAGACCGCCATCCTGTTACAAATGACCCGAAATTTTGTGTCAGTATCTCCCGGCCTAACATGTGCAATGTGTAAATGTGTTGACGTTCCAGCTCTTCTTAATGGGCCTATAAGTACCACAAGAACTGTGGTAGTATTATGTAAGATTTCGCTGAGTCTAAACTGGCAGAGCGAAATGTGGGCAATTTCGCGAGGTTGACTATTTGACAACCTTCCAAACCGCCACCGAACCTACTTAGGTGAGATTCGAAATAATGACAGTTAGTTTTACCGGTTTAATCCAGTTTTAATTAATGGATTCGATATTGATGGCTATATTGTGATCGTGGATAGTTTATGGGATTATAGGTTCAATTTATGTTACTATATGAAAAGTATGAGTTTATTTTGTTTAATTAATCAAGGCAAAATACCGGAGGACTGATAAATGACTTTACAAATATCAATATTCAATATGTAGTTTTATGATTATTTGACGTAAGTGCGTTAAACAGTGCAGTGATCCGAAGTACTTTTTGCTCCTCGTATTTGTTTAGATTATAACTTTTATATAACTCTTAAAAAAACGATTACAAAATTTATGCCAAGGAAAACACTTCATGGAAACTGCTGTCTGCTGTATAATTTATATAATATGAAAATATATTTTCATCGTCTCTCTTTGATCATTTATTAGCTTACATTAAAATTAGTCTATCAAAGAATTTATGAGCGTAGAAATAATTTTGATTTACCGAAAAGTATGTAACTTTTCACTCAGGAATCCGTTACAAGTTTTTCAATTAGGATAAATCACTCGTAAATATTTACTTAACAAAGTCGTCTTATATTTACATTTCCGTCTTTCATCTTCCCAACAAGTATTTTAAAGAATTCTCTAAGATCATTATATTTTCCACGCCTTGGGTTAATGATGGTACATTGGAATTGTTTGATATTTATTTTGTGGTTGTTATTATTCGCTAGCAACTAGTTTTTGAAGTGAAACTTCTTTATCGGGGTTGGAAAAAAATTTAGTGTAACATTTTTTCGTTACGCGTGACATTTTTCCGTTACGCGCCATCTTTTTCTTATCCCTACCACGCGTGATTCGACGTATTTCTGTAAAGTTGCATATTATAGTAAATTATTTTTTGAAAAATAAGGTCATAAAAAAGTTTCACTTCTTACGTGTGTACACTAGTACACGCACACATTTTTTTATGTTTGTATTGAACATTAAATACTTAATAAACAATATTCTAGATATCTTTATTAACATTATAAATATTTGTATGTTTTTTATAGATTATTCGTCGATATGATATAAAAAGTTAAAATTATAGTTTACAGAAGGTATATAATTTTTCTACAAAAATAAAGCTAGACTGTTGCCATGTGAAATTGTGTGCGTAATCAAAGACTTGAACAAAAATAACTTATTGCTACCTTTTTATATTACTTGTTTGGTTGTTAGGTTTCAGCATGGTTTCAGACAAGATCTTCAAAATTATACCTTCAGGCTAACAACATAATACATTTTCAATGATATAAGTAGGTATATTGTAGATATATAACTAGGTATAATTTCTGTGGAACATTGCGACATAAAATTTACTATTTACGAAAATATTGTCGAAAAACCTAATCAGGACAATTACCATATTTTTATTTGCCATTTTATAATAAATGGAATGCTACTGAATCAGTAGAGTTAAGTGTTATATAAAACTAGCTGTTGCTTGCAGCTTCGCCTGCATGTAAAAGATAAATTTTCATGGTTCAAACTTTCAGCTCCGATTTTATCGCCTTGGGGGTCGAATTGATTAAAATCCTTTCTTAGCGGATGCCTACGTGCTAACATCTACCTGCATTCCAAATTTCCAATTCGTATAATAATTTGAGCTATGATAGATCACTTTGTCAGTCAGTTATTAAACTTAAAGTTCACGTTTAGATATCAAGCTGATACTATAAAATTAAGAACATTCCCGATTCGTTGTTCCTGTTAATATACCATAAAATAATATCAACACGCTTAAGAGCCTAGTCCAAAACGATGCCGCATCCACAACCATTGATATTGATTGTCAGCATGAAACAGCCATAAATCGTGGAATGACAGCACAAGACATCCAATTTTCTCGAATGCAGTCGACGAGATCGTTGTCGTGATGAATAGAATCGAAAACAAGACAATATCAAGTTATTTTACCGTATTTGAGAACTCAGTTAATAGTAGGAAGGTAAACGCAATAATGTATATTAGGAATGAATACAACTTGTATCAAAATGATATGATTTATGATATTATATCAATTATATTTTGATGTTTCGAAGACACATTGGTATGATTATAATTACAACGTAGATGATAGACTATTATAAGTACTTACTATTCCGTATTAAAAAAAATAATTTAAAAATCATCTTAATATTTTAAATGTAATCGAAAGGAAACTATAGGTAATAAAAAATTGTTTAAATTACATTGATCAACTTTTTATTTCAGTCCTATGTCACTATAACATCTTTGTACAAAGTATTTAGTAAAAGATCTCTCAAAACTAAAAGCTAATATACTTAGGGTCGTACAAAGTGTACAATAATTTATGTATAAAAAGTGTAACAAGGCAAGGTGATCAGTCTTCAATGCCCTCCGCCCGCTCTAAGCCTATATCTTCAAGTCCGTTTGATGGATGGATCTAAGAAAAAGCTTTATTAATATTCATAGTATATTACATGTGAAATATTTATTGAATTCTTAATATTACATATGTTTAACAGTACGCTTTACAAGATTTTCGTTTGGTTACTTTTCTATAATGTAAAGTTGAACTCTGCGATAGTTAAATCTATTGTGAGACATGGGACATATTGGGGATGGGATTTTAATTTAACATTTATTTCATCAATTAATTTTTTTTCAGCACATATGACCTTGTATTTTTATAGATTCCAAGAACAAGAAGGCGATATGTAATTTAAGTGAACTTTTTTGATTTAATTGTTTTTTATTCCTTAAGCATATAAACACATCCTAAAAACGTAAACAATATACTAAGCACAGATATTATAAAGTTTGTTGAATTCATTTAAAAAAAAACCAAGATTGATCAAAAACAGATAATACAATATCCCTGTAATTAATTAAAAAATGTCGAAAGTTGTGTATAAATAAATGTCGAAAGTTGTTTGAACCGAATACATTTTTATCATGGCATTATTAGTAGAAACAAGACAAAATATACAAATTCAGCTTAATATCTGTTGTATAAACAAATATTACAGAAGATAAATAGGTTCGAGCTATTCCCATTCACTTAGTCTAAGAGCCAACTAGTTTAATATTCAAATAAACATACTCCTGGAGTGCTGGTTGTTTCTTTGAGAATTTTGCTCTCATATATTATGCAAAGAAAATATCAACAATATTTTTTATTAAAATTTTATTTAAATATTTGCCCAACTAATATAATAAACGTTTTAACTTTGACCCAAATGTAATGCAGTAGAAAATTAACCTCTAAAAAAGGATGGTAAGTCTATAGCACATTATTGAACGCTTCTTACATAAATACTCACAGATAAAAGAGATAATTCATGAATCAGAAATGTTGAATTGCAGAAGCATTCCATATTATAATTTTAATCAGATATATCATATTTGAAACAAGTGTAATAAGCTTTAGATCCTAACGTTTAAAACTACTGTTACAAACAACGTTCTTGTAAGATATAAACCACGTTTTTCAACTCTTACCTAAAACTCGTCATTTACACCAAATAACAAAATTACCTACAAATAAATAATAATATAGAAGAGTATTTATTATAAAATTATTTATTACTCTATTGTACCAAAGGTTGTCTGGAAGAAATCGCTCTAAGCGATAAGACAGCCAATTGTACTTAGTGAAAGCTATCTTTAAGTGTTTGTATTTCTTTCTATCTTTAAGTGCAATAAAGTATTTATAAATAAATAAAACAATCTCCATCTCCTACACATCGTTACGGCAACGGAAATGACGAGCGAGGGGAAGGGTCACGGCCCCCATACATCACTGCTAACTTCTCTGCTTCTTACCAACTCGCATGTATCATGTGTGGGACTTTGATTAGCAAGCATATATGATATGATATAGCCCATGCATTATTCTGATGTATGAGCTAGGAATCATCAAAATCCGCTCAGTGGATTTCGCGTAAAGGAGTTACAAACATACAGCCATCCTCACAACTTTCGCATTTATAATAGAAGCAGCATTGATTAAAAAAATGTATTATGTTAAACGCAGGATTGATTAATAATATTATGTTAAGGTGTGCCATTTATTAGAATTTGAAACTGTTTAAAATAGCAGAGAACTATAAAAAATAAGGATGTCAAGTGGAATAGAATCCACGTTTCCGTAGCAATAACGATGCTCTTTCGCTTCTGCAATTGTTGTCTCTGAAAACGATCGTATTTAATTCTTCTTAAGGAAATTCTTAAGGGCATTACATTATGACTTTATATTACGTGGTTTTTGCAAATTATAATATAGCTATAGTCGCTAAAGGTTGTTCTGATAATGTGTTCTTATCTACACGTTGATCGATGTCTAGTTATGTTTAGGCATGAATTAGGTCAGGTCCAGGAACTTTCCGCACCTCAACGTGTTAGTATAGTAGCATTATATTGTTGTTAAAACTTAAAATATTCGGTGGAGATGGACAAAAATGTCTTTAAATTATTTTCTTGCCCAGTAGCCTAAACATACTGAACAGGAAACATATTATGTATTGTGGTAAGTAAAATAACAACGAATTACATTTCTTACAGAGCTTATTATAACAAAGTCGATTTCTGTTTACATAACAATGTTATAACACTCTTTACTTCTAAGAATTAAAAGATATACTTAGAAGTTCTGAGTTTTATTCCTGGTGTAGCAGAATATTCCGTAATTATAAATAAATGCGGGTACCTTGCATTCAATACCATTATAAAATGATAGGACAAAAAGGTACGGATACATTTAAAGTACTTTCAATGAGTGTAGAATAACAATGTTTTCACAAATTCACATAGGATCCTTGTCAAAACCACAAAATATATTTGTATGAACGCTTGACCCGACCTACTTTACGCACTTTTCGTGTTTAGCCTTGTCAATAATAGTTAGTGTCTATTATTATTGGTGTTAGTGGCGAAAGGTGTGCGATCTGTCAATTTGGCAACACTTCCCATTGTGTTGAAAGGCCGTGTCCTGTTTATTATTGCGATAATCCCGTAGGATATTAAAGAAAAACTACGTTGATTTTTCGCTGCGTTATTTTAGTGATTATGGGATAGTGATGCTTATCTGCAATATCTTTTTTATGCGCTCTTCACTAGTTAAGGAAATGTTAAATGATTAATTTGCATATTAAAAACTAGTTGAATCGAAAAATGACTTTACTAGAAAAGATTTTAAAGCAAAAGGAAAACAACTGAAGCAATGTTATCGTTGTAGAAGGCTCATTAAAACATTGCAATAGCAACTATCAACTTGGTGAAATATATAGAGCGAGTTAGTACTTCGGTTAGAGCTTCGCTAAGTGTGCTTTGTGAACATTCTCAGGCTTTAGATTCATAGCTAAGATCTAAGACTTGGCAACAATGAGCAAATGTATTAGTACTACCGAATAACTAGTAAAAACGAACTTATTTGAACATTCAAAATGTATACAAAAAATATGTCATATGCAATGCGTACTTGTTTTCAAAATTGAAATAAACATTTTTAGAAATGTTTCTATTTGATATCATTTTATAAATACACCGGTTATTGGAAATTGACTGTATATTTTATTGACAAAAAAACAAGGAAAAGTGTATCCAAAACGTGTTCAAATATTGGATGAAATATATATCAAAAATAATACCAACAGAATGGAATTGAGTTACATAAAATAATTCTGAAATTTGCTGACATAAAACTTTTAGTTTACTAGTATTCTAATAGCATTATTTTACAAACGGACACTATGCATACAACATGTCAAGGCCAATGTTTTACTTTTCATCGTAACCACAAACGTTCGAACTGTTAAAATCTGCAAAATTTAAACAAGTTGCAAATTAATTTGTTCATTGCCGTCTTGTTATCACAGGCGAAATTAAATTTTCGGCAGCGAGTAGTAAGTGCAGTGCAATGTGCAACAAACTTTGCGTCGAAAACATCTGTCGAAACTCATAAATTTACAATTCCATGATTATTACGGAAAATCTTTACGGTTAAATTAATTTCGTTTGCGCCGAAAAAATCCTATTTACAGGAAGGAAAATACAATTGTATTTTCTAATGTCAGTCATAATTTCGCTCAGCACATTCTCATAAAAGAAAATGAAGGCAGGAATATGAATGTGTAATTCGATGAAAGCGGGTCCACACATCCTTTGGGCTCGGTCCTAAGTAAATTTGTTGAATAATGTATTCGTCGTTTTATAAAAAAAGTTTTTACTACGTGAACTAAATGTAGGCTGTGAGTGCTCTAGGAGTATGCGAAACGGCTAATGTTTGTTCTCTCAGTAGTTACTGGAAGAGGTCTTTCAAAATTCTACGATTATTTTTATAATGTACATTTTTCCTTGTAAGCTCTTGTAGTTATATAAGTTTGTTATCTCATTATTAAACTATATTCTAGTTAAATGTTAATGTTATGTTAATAATTACAAACAATATTTTCTCTTTAACGAAATATAAACTGTTTCATGAGTAAGCGCGCTGTTTCCGCGAAATAAATTATCATATTAATGTTTCATGCAAAATGTACTATCATCATCATCACTACATAGTATAAAACAAAGTCGCTTTCCCTGTCCCTATGTCCCTATGTCCCTATGTCCCTTTGTACGCTTAAATCTTTGAAACTACGCAACGGATTTTGATGCGGTTTTTTTTAATAGATAGAGTGATTCAAGAGGAAGGTTTATATGTATAATAACATCCATTAAATAGTGGAGAAGTACTGTTTTTTTTGAGGTTTCTAATGTGATATCGTAAAAAATTACATTTTTTCCGCTTACATTGCAAACGCAGGCTGAACCCTACGAGTTTTATCAAAATAATGTACTAAGTATTATACACATTGAAAAGGTCTACAGAAAAGTCCGCGATGGTATATGTCTATCCCTTATGGATAACCCACAATAACTTTTATTTGTCATTTACTTTTTACGACAAATAATGGCTAATTTTTGATGCGATTTTAACCAATACAGCATTAATCCTTAGCCAATTAAATACCTTGAATACATTGTTCATTTAATATAGATCTATATGGCTCTTTACACCGTATGATTTAAGTGAATATTTTCGAAGATATTACAGATTTAAAAATTGCGGGACGTAGCGTTTGCGGCGGTACCGGCCGGCCGCCCGGCTATCTATTTTATACACGTGCGAAGCCGGAGCGGGCCGCTATGTTTTTATATACAACGTTCACAGTTTTTCTGTAGTGTATTTAGTATCAGCATTGCACCCGTGCGAAGCCGGGGCGGGTCGCTAGTTCACATAGTATAAAACAAAGTCGCTTTCCCTGTCCCTATGTCCCTATGTCCCTTTGTACGCTTAAATCTTTGAAACTACGCAACGGATTTTGATGCGGTTTTTTTTAATAGATAGAGTGATTCAAGAGGAAGGTTTATATGTATAATAACACCCATTAAATAGTTGAGAAGTACTGTTATTTTTGAGGTTTCTAATGTGATGTCGTAAAAAATTACATTTTTTCCGCTTATATTGCAAACGCAGGCTGAACCCTACGAGTTTTATCAAAATAATGTACTAAGTATTATACACATTGAAAAGGTCTACAGAAAAGTCCGCGATGGTATATGTCTATCTCTTATGGATAACCCACAATAACATTTTTTTGTCATTTACTTTTTACGACAAATAATAGCTAATTTTCGAAGCGATTTTCACCAATACAGCATTAATCCTTAACCAATTAAATACCTTGAATACATTGTTCATTTAATATAGATCTATATAGCCCTTTACACCGTGTGATTTAAGTGAATATTTTCGAAGATATTACAGATTTAAAAATTGCGGGACGTAGCATTTGCGGCGGTACCGGCCGGCCGGGCCGCTGTGTTTTTATATACAACGTTCACAGTTTTTCTGTAGTGTATTTATATCAGCATTGCACCCGTGCGAAGCCGGGGCGGTTCGCTAGTCTATAATATAAGGATTAAACTAGGTTATTAGGTAATTTATACTAAAACTTACATATTCAAGAATGTACCTCAAGCTTATCGTTCTATCGCTGAAAATAAAGTTTATAAACTACTTGAGCACTAGATGATTGAAATTCCACGCCAGTTGAACACTGATAACACTCCAACACTTTTTGCCTCGCATCCAGCATGACAATAAATGGTCGTTCACGTCATCATACAATAGCCCCGAATGAAATTCGCCGCCAAAATACCGCGTAGCACCTCTGTTAAAATGCTAAAAGCTTTCAAAAAAGATGGAAGGTTAAAATGAAAATGAACAAACCTAAAAGCTCGCAAATGCAGGGGCATACCTGCACTGCACAGTTGTCGCCTCCCACGGGACTAAAGCTGCAAATATTTCCAGAGAAGGCTCATTTTACGAAGTCACGTGAGCGTTTACTTTAATGGTTAGCTCCCCGTTCCTTGTATCTAAAATTTATTTTACACTTCCTCCGCTGGAAAACAAGACATTTTTCAGGATTATTTCGAAACGTACCCCTTTTAGAAGAATTGTAGAGAGAATTGTAAATTTACTCCATTTTTCCTGCTGTCTTATATTTTCTGTCCCTTCGCGCGAAACTTTTACCTTGCCAAATAGAAAATGTTAAATAAGTATTAAGTTTGATTTACTCTTGTAAGAATCATTTAATAAACACACCAATACAGTCATTACAAGTCTTATATTATGTAATTTATGAAGTATTACAAATATAATAACACCATTCAAACACGGCTGACAAAATTGAACGAGCAAATACTCCCGTGATTGGCACGAGGATTACACATATGAAAAATAAACGAGTTATTCAGTACAAAGAGATTTGACCGCTGAGATTAAGTTAATCCGCGATTAATTCGACCGCAGATGTGTGATGAGGGTCCTGCTGTGACAGTGCGATAATTGTGATGTTATGATACCAGCCTAAGGCTTTTACACATTTCATACAACTAGGTTATGTATTACATAGTATGTGTATATATGTTAACATACTATTTAACTATGACATGGGGGAAGGCACTTTCTTGTTATTTCTAGTTCAAACCGAATGTTGTTGTACGAGTAGGTAGCAATGTTGTTGTTGTTAGTACTTAAAGAAGATATAGCTATAAAGCAAGGTTAATTTATTGTGAAAGGTTAAGTTGTGAAAATATCACAGATTAATTACCCAATGTAACTTGCACTCCAGATTGAGAACTGGCAAAGAGGAACGAATCAAATGGAAGCTTTTATTGTCAAAGACCAAAATTCACTTCGAGTCATATATACTCCAATAAGTAAGTAAGTAGGCGAGGATAAATATTTTTTTAATGCTTGATTTGGTTAAAGTAATACATGTATTGTTGTTGTTTAATAAAGACGACTCTAGATACAAAAATGTTTACATTATTAATTAATGGATATTGTATACAGATAAACTGCAATTGTTTTTATGTTAAATAAATTTGTTTTTGCTCTATATTGACATTTTCAACCATATGTAAATACTTTCTATATATAAACAAATGGAATATTTTAATTAGGATATATTTTTTAAATTGTACAAAATGATTAATTTCGTAATTATAATAATGATTTGCGGAATTTTATCAACTATAGTCTGATGTTTGAAAATAAACGATTTATTTTAATTGGTATGTTTTAGATAAAGCATAATATTATACTAGCTGCTCCGCGAGGTTTCACCCCCGTGGCTCCACTCTTGTTGGTCGTAGCGTGATGATATATAGCCTATAGCCTTCCTCGATAAATGAGCTATCTAACACCGAAAGAATTTTTCAAATCGGACCAGTAGATCCCGAGATTAGCGCGTTCAAACAAACAAACAAACTCTTCAGCTTTATACAATATTAGTATAGATTAAGAATATGTTAAGTAACCTGTACGTCAATCACGTTAAATCATGAGGCTTAAACTTTCATTGTAACTAATAATCTAAGCTAATAATATTTTAATACGCCAGAGCATATACATATAGTCTTATAAAGTAAGTGAAATACAGAAAATATGTTATTCATTCCCCGTAAACAGATAAGGTATACCACTAGACACCACCTTTACTGACCTTCTTCAAATCCCATAATCCCATGTGATAGTAATATATCTAGTGCTCGAAATCTCACTTGCGTTTCACTGCACATATTATTATCTCGAGAAACAAATACGCTAAAGACTGTAATACATAAGCAACGATTTTATTGTGTAGAGATTGTGATACGAACATTATTTCGTATCAGACGATATAAGTAGTAAAATAAGACAACACATTGTAAATAGGAAAGAAAAAGATAATTTTAAATTTCCTGTATAAAAGTGGATACTGAGTGCGAAAAAATAAATAATCACCATGATTCTGATCGCTTTCGACCATTTTCAAATTTATTTAAAAAACTTTTTTTTACATTACATCTTAAACAACGTAAAACAAAGTAAAGCTAGAAACACGCTACTCATATATTCAGAAATCGCGAATCGTTGTATAGAGCAATTTAAAGTCATCCAGACGTCATACGAGGTCGACATTATTTGAAACATTTACACCAAATCGTCGGACTTAAAATTCCATCCAACGTGTCACGGGCACGAAGAAAACGTAAATGCATTTAGTTAAACTCCAACGACCGTGCGACCGTTCACACGACGTCGATTCGATAAAAATGTCGTGATAAATATCGTAGACTAGCGCTCGAATAACAATATAATAATATGTGATATAGTGAAACGGTATGAAAGAAATTTTAATAGATCTGTGTATATTTTAAATATATATAAACATATTGTTGAAAGAACAGGAAACACGGATATAATTAACAAGATCAAGGTATACGATGATAAGACTCTTAGATAAAGCAACAGCGTTGTCAGCAGTTTCATTATAAAATATAAAGAAAGTTACATGTAACCTCTGTACATATGTTTCTTACTTATTGTTAGATAAGATAACTACAACTGAAATAAAAACAACGCTCTAACTAAAATTCACCAAGCTATAAAGCAAAAAACGTTCTTCACTTAAACTAAAAACAAATTCCTCTTTCAAGCGCAATCGGGTAAATAGCTTCAATCTCATGAAAAAGATTTGAGTTGATTTTTTAAACACATATTTATAAGGAATACATAATATTTACATTAAATAAATATTTAACATATTTCACGCAACAAAATCGAGTCCATAACTACACAAAGCCTTGTACAAAGGATACTTATAGACAATTGATAAACATGTTTGAGATATTGGCAAAATACATAAAATATTCATGATACAATATTTTCCAATTCCTATATGAGGAATCGAAACCAATCTTTCTGTCCTATTATACAGGGTTCAAATTACATAGCAACAATGATACACAAGATTCAACATAGGTACGTTAATAATAATGTATAATGATGTCAAATCATATAAAGTACTTATTATACATATCTTAAGAATCATTTCGTAAGCAAAGGAAATAGAAATAATACAACAAATTTCTTATAAAAGTATATTCATATTATTTAAATTTAAAGAATAAAACATATCGTGTCGTGTTGTGTGAGCGTGGCGAAGTCCTAATTCGCCCTTCAACCGAGTACAGTCAACCAGAGAGTTCGCTCACTTGAATAATTCAAATATTCACAGCGGACAGTCACGCAAACAAGTAAAATCAACGTACAATGGTCTAGAAATACACGGGCAAGGTACGCGCGTCTTTGACAAACATACTTATCGAGTTAAGAGTTAAATTAAAGAAAATTGTTTTCATAAAAGTGTAGACAGTACCTTCGTTTTATTTAAAACTAGCGGTCCGCCCCGGCTTCGCCCGTGGTACATATTTACGTTTTCTCTACATAAGAACCATCCTCGTACTTCAAGGAATATAATAAAAAAAGAATTATCGAAATCGGTTCAGCCGTTCTCGAGTTATGCGCTTACCAACACATTTTGCGATTCATTTTTATATATAAGAAAGATTATATTAAATTTTGTGTAGAGCTGAAAATAGGTATTATAATATTTAGTAGAATTTTTATTCTTATTAAAATAGGAATGTACATATAAAATCTCTTAAAATATTAAATACATTATAAATAAATTCATATCACTATTTACATTTACACAATTCCAAACTGAAAAATCAACGATACCTCCACGGAACCTAACTGGAAAATTGCATCAAAATAAAGAGCGTAGTTGTGTTTCAAAGCTACCCGGCGCGGGGCTCCGATTGCACGCTATATTTTTCTGTACAAGTAATGAGAGGTGCGGATATAGGATAAACCCTGGACATTCTGATTGTGAAACACAATGTTTTATTTAGCGGAATGCGAGCTGTACACCTGCCCATTGCTTGAATATTTATACGCGAACGAGGATGTAAACGGATGTACGTCTTAAATTAACCTAATTACCTTTTAAGTGTAGCTTTAGTTTTGTTTGGTATTAATTATTGCGTTGGTAACTTGGTAATGAAAGGTTTGCTGTTCTATAATTTGGGAAATGTTATATTATGATGAATAAAACATGTAGCCTTATTTAGATTTTATGCCTAGTTATTGATGTTTAGTGTTTACTTGAAATATGTATAAATAGACCTTCATGTACGTTTTAAATGTAATGATGAGTTTCATAACGTTTTGTAAAAGTTAAGGAGTTGTACAATTAATTTATGCTTTTTATTTATACGATGATACTGACATTTACCCAGTATATTACATCAGTCATCGTGACAAAATTATACTTATCTGTAATTATTTATATTGAAAGTATTTATTAAATATCGAGATTTTTTGTTTTTACTTTTTATAGTCTGAGTTACGTAAGTTCCCTGTAATGTAATGTCATATACAGATGAATTTAGATTACCTGATTTGCACGTTCTTACCACGAAGAATGCCACCGCTCGTTTGCCCTTCTCCTATCAAGCCAATATCCCAGTTTCCTAAAATCCGGCTAAGCAAAAAGTTATCTAAACTAGTACACAACCCGTTCACAGCATAAGGGATTGATCGATACATTTTATAAGGTGTTGGCATTTATTAAAGAGAGGATGGGATAGCGTAAAATATTCAGAGCTCACGTCAACGGAGGATAAGAATGGAGATTTTCCTTTCGGACGGTTTATTCTGAAGGTCAAGGGTCCTTGACAGGTTTGAAGTGAGCCAATGTTACTTTGTACATAGCCGGTATGAAATATAAAAGGTTGGGGCTTGTGAGAAGGCTGATTTCAGTTTAATGAATGTGCTATTTCTTTGTAATACAAATTTAACAACGTATCTTTAGAAATTTAAAGCTTTTTAACGGATCTTCCCCCCTATGCAAGTGGCTTTCTGTCAGCGTAGCGTTCAATAGAATAGACTACGAATGTATTAGATTGACGTAAGCTGTAGATACGTTTATCTACAGCCTACGTCAATCTCATACATTCGTAGTCTATTCTATTGAACGCTACGCTAACAGAAAGCCACTTGCATAGGGGGGCTTATTCGTTAATTCATTAAATTATTGAATCCGACGTTTCGTATGTTTGTATGAGTTGATTTTTAAACACAAACATCTCCTATAATGTGCAATTGTTACTGATTATATTTTTTAATTCTCAACGTGTTTCATTTTACTCATTTACTGTATCGATAAGATAATATAAATTATAAAGAATCAACAACAATAAAATGAAAAATTTATTTCTCTATATTTCGAAAAGCAGTTATTAATATCGTATTTATATAGAATGATAATATCATTCTTTATAAATACGATATTAATAACTTCATATTATGAAGAGAGAACAGGTCAACCTTGGACATATTATCTTATAAGGTAAAAATACCGGTAGAAATAGCCTCACAATAGAGATTTATACACCCAAATACTAAAAGGAATATCTCCTTACAATCTGTAAAAATACGAGCCCAACTTCGTATGGTTCTTGCTTGAATGGAGATTTAAAAGTTTTCCCAGCTCTAATATGATTGAAATTAGAGCGACCCACATTCATTTAGTTCACTAACTTCTAAATATATTTATAGGGTTGAGAAATCTTGACCTACTAAATAATTTTAGGGATTATAATATAAAGGATAGGAATATATTGAGAACTTAATAAACACTTTTCAATCGTTTTATTTAAATTTAGTAAGAAGTATGATACTATACACATAACACAATAAATAACTTTAATAATAAAATATTTTTTTACGCGTTGTCCACATTGTATGTGTAAATTTGGTGTCATCTGCAATATCAAAGTTCATGGTAATATAGATTTTAACGTTAACAACAACGCCTATTTTTAAAGGACATATTTTGCAGGTTTTTATAAAATTCCATTGCATATATTTTTGCGTAGGTTGTTTGTCATTGAAAATTATCTAGTTCACTCTGATTTTATTTTTTACTGCGCGCATTTTTATATGAATTCTAACCTTAAAAATGAAATACATTGGTTACTAAATTAAGAGGTCTTTAAATGCGGTTTTAGACCCCGTTCATAATATTAAACTCAAACTCAAACTCAAACATTTATTTATTCCATTAAACTTCTTTTAGAAGCACTTTCGAATCGTCATTACATATTTTTTACAATAATTAAAGTTACAGTTTGGTTTGTCAGCATAATAAAACAGAATACTTATAGTATTTTTGTAAATTAACCACACACTAACGGCACACTATGGACTGAAGATGTGTATAACCTTTAGTATAAAAATATATAAAGACAGCGAAAGAATAAAAATGAAACAAATTCGTTCTGTAAAATACTAATTATTTCCTCTGCAGAATTAGTTCAAAGAGCAGCGTCATATAACCGAAAATTTATAGTAACTTATTAAAAATTCTGTTTTCCCCAAATTAGGCGCACTTCGAAGCATCCTACGAAACCTTTGTTGGAAATAATTGTTGAAATGTTTAATGAATAGGCAGTCAACAATTGTTACCTTTACTTAACGCTCTTTGATTCACAAGACACGAACTAAAAGGCTATTAATTAAATGTTTCAAGAACCTCTAAGCTTTCGGTGTAAAACAACAGTTTTAATGAACTCTTGAAGAGAAACTACTGAATCTTTCGTTTCGTTCGTCAATAGCGTTTATTTTAATGTTTTTTGTTATCAAGATTTAACAGTCCATACGATTAATATTTTTTTATATTAAGTCTTGATCTGATAAATTTTATCTCTTGAAAATGTATGAAGCAATACGAATTAATCTTATCTAGTTGAAGCCTATTTATAACTTTGATATTTGAAAGCCAATAATTTTCACATAATTTAAATAATAGAATAAACTGTATCCGTATAATAATAATTACAACTACGTTATATATCAATATGTATCAGGATCAAATAAGTAACTTTTTAATTTGAATTAAATCAAACGAAATATAAAAAAATATAAAGAATTTAATAAAGATCGTCATTTTATAAAGTGTTAGTTAGTATTTCTCGGAACATTATTAAAGGACAGGTATTTATCTAAAAATATACATTTTACCTCTCACTTCATAAAATCACGCTTACAATTTTGTTGTACATCTATTACCAATTCCATGAAATATCGATATTTATTTTCCAAGCGCGCTAACAGCCCTTGAATTCAATATTCTATGTAAAAATATATTTGAGTATAAATAATAATTAAATTAGTTATTTAAGGGCTGATTTTTCAATCCTTGTTTAAAACTTATTCGTTGAATAACGTATTAAACTACCATTTTAAAAATGTATTCTAATTACCTGTACTTGACAGTTTACAGGTGACATTTTAATATTATCGTGTAATACTTTATTGGACGGATAAGTTTTAACCAAGGATTGAAAAATTGGCCCTAAATATAACTGTTACATAAAAAAACCTACAGACTACAACTGTTCTATACATTATGTAGTAAAAATATAAATGCAATTAAAACACAATCAATATGAACAACGATCAAAAAACGATATTCTAAAGAAACTCGAACCCCTCCCGAGCCACGGAAGCTTATATAACTCCTAACTTATTCTGTTGTTAGGTTAAGGAATTTTACACAAGTTGCCAACTTTGGTAACACGACGCTGACATAATACCCATTCATGATCCCATCACCGAAAATTACCCTCTACGTAAAAGTTATAAAACTTTATACGGGTAAAATGGATCGCTTGAGTGCGATAGTTTCTATATTCCTAATAGATTTCTATCAAATGGCGCTTAGGTCAAGTTAAAGTGTTGAGATAGTTGTCGAGTTGTTTTAGGGCCGTTTCGTATCACGATTATATTTTTTATCGTATGGTTTTGAATTTCTGGAGGACAGATGTAAATAAGATATCTGGAGAGGCTTAGTTATTATAGCTAATGCAAAAAGAAATACGGAACATAACATAATGCAACAGACATTAATATAAGATGACTTGAGTACAAAAAAGTGAAACCATATACTTAAAATAACGCGGCAAAACACAACAAAAAATTATATATGCATGAAATTGTTGCAAAACGGCCCCAACTCAGCCCTTAATATCATAATATAGGTGCTACTTCACGTAGTAATAGCAATTTAGCATTATTTGATGTTATTGCGTGTGTTATTAAACTGTCCATACATTACCAGCGTGTATGAACCTTCTTCAAGATTATAATATATACAAGATATCATTTTCTTAGGGACGATTTTTCAGCCTTGGTTAAAACTTTGTCCAATAAAGTAATATACACAATTATATGAACACTAGCTGTTCTCCGCGGTTTCACCCGCATTGCTCCGCTCCTGTTGGTATTAGCGTGATGATATATAGCCTATAGCCTTCCTCGATGTTGTGTTTAACTCTTTATTATAATGAACAAGTGACATTACATTTTTATAAAGTATATCAAAGTACCCACATTATAATTAATATTACATACAACATCTTCCCCTTTCAATAAGATATAACATAAGGATAATAAAATAATTTGCTGACGAACGATACTAATTTTACAATGAACCTTATATATACACTTAAGCAATAGAGTACATTCATTACAGTAAGTTTAGCTAAACAATCAATTAGTTTGCAATAATCTATATCTATCCATTAGTGCAAAACATAACATCATGTATGATATTCTATAGACATTAATTATAAATCATCTCAGCTAGTAACATTAAACAAAATTTAATGATAACCATTCAATCATAAAGTTAACACATTACTCGCACTTAACCTATAAATACTTTAACACAAAAGCCAAACAATAGTAGAACATTCGATATACACATATTCCTATACTACATCATCCGATACTATTTTTTTGTTTATTATTATTTTTTTTTTTTTTAATATTCTTACATATTAAACTAAAACATTAATTATATAGTTAATAAAGAAATCTGTCTGGAGGACGCACTACTCTTCCAGAACGAGTACAATAAAATTTTGTATTTTGCGACACCTCAGTAGGAGAAGAATTTATCTTGTTATTTTGGACATAACTTTCATCAAAATCATCATAATCGCCGATAGGACGCCTATAATCAGGTTTCGTACTTTTATTTAAAACGGGCTCGTTCTGATCGACGCCAGTCTTAATAATTTGCTGCCTATTCCTCCTATACCGTGCGCCGTCCGGCGTGCGCACCCAGTACGATCGCGGCTCCGCGGCCGGGCCCTCCACGCGCGCCGGCACCCAGCGGCTGTGACTCATTCCCTGCCCATCGCGAATACGTACAAAATCATTGTTATTTAACGGCTTTAATTTTCGCGTATGCTGATTGTAGAACGAGCTCGATTTTTTCGTTTTTTCTGCACGTTTTATTGCTACTTTCTCTCTGGAAGGAAGCTTCGGTCTTAAAAGATTCGAACAAACGGGTAGCCTAGTATTTAAACGCCTACCCATCAAAAGCTGAGCCGATGAATAAATCTCCCCTGATATAGGCGTATTTCTAAAATTTAATAAAGCTAGATACGGATCTGTGCCGTCCTGTTCGGCTTTAATTAATAATTTTTTAACAGTTTGTACGTTACGTTCGGCTAAACCATTAGATCGGGGATAATAAGGCGAACTCGTTACATGTCGAAATCCCCAAGCCTCACTGAAATTCTTAAACTCCCCAGATGTAAACTGCAGGCCGTTGTCCGAAATTAACCGCTTCGGGATACCGTGACGAGAAAACATATCCTTTAACTGTTTAATTACCGAACCGGAGGTAATATCTCTCAATGAAGCGACCTCCACGTATTTCGAATAGTAGTCTACGACCAAAATGAAATATTTATTTTTAATCTGAAAAATGTCAGCGGCTAGCACTTCCCACGGAGTGTCCGGTTGCGGGTGCGGCAGCAGCGGCTCGCGCGGCTGCTCGGCGCGGTGCTGCGCGCACACGCCGCAGCGCCGCACCGCCCGCTCGATGTCCGCCGACATGCCCGGCCACCACATCACGTCGCGAGCTCGGTTTTTACACTTATCGATACCTAGATGGCCCTCGTGAATTCTATTTATCATTTCTTTTCTAAGACTCGTTGGTATAATTACTCTGTGATTTTTGAACGCTATATTTTTAATAACGTGAAATTCATCTCTTATATCCCAATACACCTTCGCGCTTCCATCTAACAACGCTTTCGTGTGAGGCCAGCCAGTTTTATAATAATCCATCGCTTTGCAGAGCCCCACATCATTCCTAGTCTCATTCTCCACTAACTTCAGTTTTTCATCACTGAAACCGGTATTATGAATAATAAGATTCACATGTCCTTCCACATCTTTTTGAATTTTATCTTCAGTACTATGTAAATTATCTAATTTAGTTCTCGACAATGTGTCCGCTATAAACATGAGTTTGCCTGGAACATAACATACATTTAACGAATATCGTTGTAATTTTAATAACAGTCTTTGCAACCTAATAGGTATATCATTCAGTGGTTTTTTGAAAATAGATTCTAACGGTTTGTGATCGCTTTCCACTATAACGTTAGTATGTCCATAAACAAATTGATGGAATTTCGAACATCCATATACTATCGCCAGCATCTCCTTCTCTATTTGCGCCCAGCGACTCTCGGCAGGTGTTAAAGCGCGCGCCGCGAACGCCACGGGCCGTCCCTCTTGCAACAAACACGCTCCGAGACCGAACGCACTCGCATCGACAGAGACGGTAACTTGTTTATTTGGATCATAAAATCTCAAAGAAGACGCATTCATTAAGGACGTTTTAATTTTATTATAAGCTTTAGTATGTATTTCGTGCCAATCAAATTGTACATTATTTTTTAGTAATGATCTCAACGGTTCCACTAATTTAGCATAATTAGGAATAAATCGAGATACATAATTGGACATCCCTAAAAACCTCTCTAACTCTTTTCTGTTTACAGGTATACTCATGTCTCTTATTACACGAATTCTATCTGGGTCCGGCTTAATCCCATTTGAATTAAAAATATGCCCTAGGAATTTAACTTCTCTTACCCCAAATTTACATTTATCCCGGTTGAACCTTACCCCATTTGCCACAGCGCACTGCAGCACCTTATGTAACCGCTCGTCATGCTCCTCTTTTGTCTTACCGTACACCAACACATCGTCGACGTACGTTTCAACGCCTTCACACGCAAACAATCTATGCATTACACTATGAAAAACCTCACACGCACTACTAATTCCGAAAGGCAATCGTAAAAATCTATATCTCCCGAAAGGTGTTGCAAAAGTACATAGCTTAGAACTATCATAATCCAATTTTAACATATAAAATCCCTTACTAGCGTCCAAAACGGAAAAATAATTAGCTCCAGACAAATTTGCAATTATTTCATCAAGCGTAGGCAATTGAAAATGACATCTTTTAATTGCCTCATTTAAAAACTTAGGGTCTAAACATATGCGTAATTTACCATCCGGTTTTTCCACTAATACTATATTTGACACCCAATCGGTGGGTTCACTAACAGGCATTATAATGTTAAGCTGTTGTAAGCGATTGAGCTCCTCCTTTAACTTAGGTCTTAATTTAATCGGTATTTTTCTTGCACTCCTTACTACGGGAGGAACCCTCTCGTCTACAATAATTCTATGAAAACCTGGTAATTCTCCTATTCCTTCAAACACAGATTTATATTGCACGAAAAAGTCTATATTACAATTTTTTATCTCATTAATTCGCATAATCATATTTAATTTGACACAAGCATCTCTCGATAACAAGTTACTGCAATTTAGATTCAAAACAAATATTTTTTCATGTATTTTTAAAGACTTATATGTAATCGAGGCCATAAAGTAACCAATAACATTTAATTTATTTTTACTCACCTCTTTAAGAATTACATTAGTTTTCAATAAATCTCTTTTACTAAATCCTGAGGCTAAATAGCTAGACAATGACATTACACAAACATCGGCTCCACTATCTAATTTAAACATCATCGCTTTGCCATTTACATAAACATAATCGAACCAAGCGTGTCCGTCTATCGTGTTTATTTCAATACCGTTTATTATATATTCCTCACCTGAACCCTCTGACGGCGGGGTCGAACGATTCACTTCGCGTAACGATACCGCACTATACCTACAACACTTTGCAAAATGTCCACGTTTATCACATCTATAACAACTTACGTTAAAAGCGGGACACTTATTATATTGATGCATACGATCACAATAGGCGCACTTCGGACGCGTACGTCGCACCTGATGACCTTGATGCTGCGGCGCGGCAAGCGCGCGCTGCGGCCGCGCCGGCCAGGCGGGTCCGTGCCAGCCGCCGCTCGCCCTCGCTCGCGCGCCGCGCGAACTCACCGCTTCCACCTCGACGTCACGACCGACCATTGAACGCGCACTCCTCACTTCATTCATATAACTCGATGAACTTCCCCAAATTTGTGTATCAATTGCAATTTTATTAGCAGGCGGCGCGGGCGCGTCGACTCGGCCCGCTTGATGACACGCAGCCTCCGCCGCTCGACACCACGATTCTGCGTCACTCAATTCCAAATCCTTTTTTCTTAAAAGACGCTCCCTTAACTGTGCATCTCGTATTCCTCGTATTAACTGCGTTAGAATGAGGCTATCTCTTAGTTCCCCAAATGAACACACTTTACTTTGTATTTTTAAGCGTGCAAAATAACACTCGAAAGATTCATCTGCGTTTTGATAACACTCGAAAAACAAATGACGCTCGTAATTAATATTCTTCTCCGGGTCTAAACGTTCTTGAAACTTCAAACATAATACGTCATATTTGTTAATCTCACTACTTTGAAAATCGAGTTCTTCATATATTTCACGTCCACATTTACCAATTGAATGTAAAAATAAAGCACACTTCTCACGTCCAGGGGCATTTTCTCTTCCAGATGCAATTAAATACCAATCAAAACATTTCTTCCAATCTCGCCAATTCTCCGACATATTGCCATGACTTAACATTGCCGCTGGCTGTTGTATCGCATTATTGATGCAACTTAAATCTTTATCACTCTTTGCCATGTTGACAAATACTTATAAACTTTTTTAATGAACAATATCTCATTTGTATATACTAATTATTCACTTAATTTGCAATTATTTTCACACCTGACACCATGTTGTGTTTAACTCTTTATTATAATGAACAAGTGACATTACATTTTTATAAAGTATATCAAAGTACCCACATTATAATTAATATTACATACAACACTCGATAAATGGGCTATCTAACACCGAAAGAATTTTTAAATCGGACCAGTAGTTACTGAGATTAGCGCGTTCAAAAAACAAACAAATTCTTCAAATCTTTATACTATTAGATACGTAGTATATTATTATTAGTCTGTGCTATTAGTATAGATATTATCTCCAGTAACTTGCCAAAAGAGCCCGTCATCAGTATAATAAAATTACAATTTAATATTAATATATTAATTATATTCCGTGAAAAATAACGAACGATCCCACAAGAACGCTGCAAACGAATAAAATTTATTTACATTTGAGAAAGTTATACATCCGAATATCCACTTTCAACGATACATTCACTTTACACTTTACGTGATATAAATTTTCACGCCTGTAAGTTTTTAAATTGATGAACATAAAAGGCACGTACTTTCAGTAGTAATTTCCGAGAGAGGCATTAAATCCTTGATAAAAAAGGATATTAAAAGCGAAGTTAATTGCTATATCGCGTAGGATTTCGTACTGCGAATACGTCTGTTTTTGTGTCGTTTCTTACTGAATCTCCTTTCATAGAGAGCATTTGATGCGAGGATAGGACTTAAAGAGCGTTTAATAACTAGTCGTTTTGAGCTAATTTTAAATAGTTTCCGTAATTAGACTTTAGAATAAAACAGTTCGTGGAAGACTATATGAAACAAATAAAAAGTTAAAAATGAATTAGGTGTTGCAAAACATTATTTTTGTTTCGCAGGAAAATGTTAAAATGTGATTATAACTTCGTTGTATTTATGAACATTCTGGATATAAAAACGGGCGTGAAAATATTAAAATTTTATAGAGAGAAGCCGGACGGTTGTACCCAGTTACAGGGAACATCAGATAAAAATATTATAAGTAAAATTTTAAGTAATTAGGGATAGGAGCCCGCATGTACGGAATGGGGTCAAAGCTGATTTGATAACGGATGTCATGTGTGCGAACATAGAGGGCTTATATTAAATTTTGCGAAGTATGTTTGGGATTTTATTTTAAAATACAATATTAATGTTAATGACTTGTTACAGAATAATTGAGAAATGTAATGGCTAGTTTTTAGGAATATTCTACGAAATTATTAAGTTACCTAGATATCAATTAAAATGAATGTGTAGGTATTTTGTAAAAACAAATTTCCTATAGGTAAACCTTATAAAATTCTGTAGAACAGTTATTATGTACGCAAAACAGAATGCTTATATCTCCCTACGGATGCGTATTACATAAAATATCGAGTTATTACGCTCCAACCATCAAAAACAGTAGGTAAAATAACGGCCAACTGTATAAACGTATTCGCAAATAATTTATAACGTGGCTTTCAGAACATATCATTACAACTGTATAGTCACCAATTCAATTCGGAACTTCATTATCAGGCAAATTGTATGTAACGAGCCTTATTATGGGCAATGGAATTCTTCTTATATTTTCTACTAGCGGTCCGCCCCGGCTTCGCCCGTGGTATATATTTACGTTTTCTCTCTTTGTGAAGTAAAAGTATTTTAATTCACAAAATATGTGAGGATAGGCACGAAAATCTTTCTTATTTAAATAAATCAACTTGCCTTTACGGCTTGAAAGCTTTGAGTTATTTATCTACATAATCTTTAACACTAAAATATATTCACGATTCTACAATTTCATGTAACTATAGCTGAATGTTTTTTATCTTTTCCATTTAATACAAAAGCGGCATAAAATACGATACGGGCGTTATTACTTATCGCGGCAACCGGGCCTAAGGGACCAGTAAATCATGGCCCTCCTTCAAAGATCACAGCAATCTAGAGATAGCGTTTGAAAAATGATCCGAATTGAAATAATATAGATTTTGAGATAATATTTTTGGATATTTTTTAAGAGAATTTGTTTTTAATCTTGGAGTATGTAGGTTGTTTAATTTATCACTAATAAACTAAAGATTATATTATAATGTATATCATTGCTAGTTATGATCCCGTTTTTTATTTATAGATCTTTAAATAAACTATGGTGGTTAAAACGACCATTAAATTATCAAAATATATAAATTCTCGTACGTCCATTACTTAAATCCTCCGATCCTGGCTATTCTCTATAATATGTATAGACTTGTTATTCTGCTGAATTATTTTAATAATACTTTTCTTATTTTGATTTGAAACTTATTGGATCATCATTTCTGTTCCATATATTTTCTATGATATTTAATTCACTCAAAGCATAATTTGCAATTATGTAAAATAATAGACTTAAACAAGCATTTAGCAAGTTCTCATCGACATATTTCAGAAACACCTAACACGAAATAAATCTAATTTTCTTTACAAAATCGGCTAGTCCTTTCGTCGAACCGAAATAAATTGAATACTGTGTCCTAGATCGGTTGGGCTAAAGGTGATATGTTTTTGTCCACTTAATCTGTAGATGGATTTTCCCTTTGGTGAAAGTAATTGTTTTTGAGAAACGTCCTTGAAAGTGATTTTCGTTGGTATTATGGCCTATCTATTCTAATATATAAGCTGAAGAATTTGTTTGTTTGTTTGAACGCACTAATCTTAGTAAATACTGGTCCGATTAAAAATCATTCAGTGTTAGATACCTAACTCATTTATTGAGAAGGCTCTATTCTATACATCGTCACGCTAAGACAAATAAGAGCGGGGAAACGTGTGTAAAACCGCGGGGCACAGATAGTATTATATTACATCTATTACCATACTTACGCATACATAATATTATAGTTACAAAATAACTAAAATATAATTCTTAATGATGCTAAAGGGGAGTTATTTATTACAAGTTAAAAGGCTCTAAATAACGTAAAGACGTTGTTTTTCATAACTTAAATGCTTTTAAAACTTATTCACTTCATATTCGTAGTATCTCATCTAGGACTCTTATTTCTATTATTTAATTCTTGTCATTATTTATAAGTTGCATATAATGCAGATAGAAAATAAAGCGCTCATAAATCTTTCATTGAATAATTAGGTTTTACCGTTTTGGAATTCGAGGTAATTGCAAAATGGTTTTTAATTAAGACGTAGTTGACGTAGTGTAGGAGTCAGATACAACACAAAACTTTTTTACAACACGCTCTTACGCTGATAAAGGGTTCATCTCGAGAGAAAGGGTGAAAATGTCTACTTTAGCCTCTTAATAATCTCAAGATAAATCTTACTAAAATTCTTATCAAAGACGTAAAACAGCTATTGATTCTTAGTTTAATACTGATAATGTAATGTCTAATAAACATTAAATACTCTGCTTTACTATACGAGATATAAATTTAATACGTGCGACATGGAACGTATATATCTCGAAACTGCACCGTAGAGCTCTAAATTTATGAAGATAAGATATCTAGCGAAACTCCACATGAACGCATTATAAATACCACGTGCTCGAGTATCAATAAAAATATTCATACGAATGCAGCCTTCACTGGAGTCTAATACTTTCCATCAATATTGAAATCCTTATTAATTTGTCTCTTTTTTCCGTGCCGTTGCATATTGAGCGGAAAGCAATTAGCGAGGAATGCTCTGAAATACCTCCCGTCCATTTCACTGAATTGCATCAAATGGGGACTATTCTGGTTTTGTATACGGGACAAATATAAAAATGTTTTATAGTATTGAAGAATTGCGGAAGGAGAAAGAATATTCAAGTAGCGTTATTTTATTACAGTTTAATTTAAGAAAATAAATTATTTACGTTGTTATTTTATATAATTAACTGTAACAGTCAAAACAGTTTCAAAATTGGGCCGACTCTAAAATTTAATTTAGTATATCTTATACCTATGTTTGAACGTTTAATATTAGTGTATTGATTTTCGATAGCAAAAAAAGGAATAAACTCAATAACAGTCACGACGGTGCCAAAATAGAAAAAAAGGTACATTAAATTTTTCCATTTGAAATAATCTCACGTTTCAAAGATAGTTTCAGAAAATAAAATAGTGCTGGCGATGCAGCATGCAAGTAAATCGGTAGTGCTTTGCTCAAGACGTACATAAATTATGTTATGATTTTATTCAACACTCACTACCACTATTTATATACTATGAGATATTTTCTATTATAGTTATATTTTCCATTGTTACAGTTTAATGGAATTTTAGAATATTGTTTACTTAGTCTCTCATAGTAATGGTTGAAGTGAATAAATTGAATAAAAATGTATCCGAGGTTAAATTGAATTATTTACGAAATATTTGGATTTGCCTTTATTTAATGGTATTAAGGGTTTCCTTATTGTTTTCCTTAACGGAATGTTAAGCTTGGAGAAATGTTTTTAGAACAAAATCGTCTAAAAGTAGAAATATAGACTTTACGAATCGTTCATATCGGATATCTTCTAAGGATTCCTTATCCATGTCCCCTCCGTACAAAGTTACTAGAAAGCGTGCTCCAGCGTCTTCGATTTCTTCTGGTCATGACGACGAAATTTCATGATTGGAAACTAAAAATACAGACAATGAAACAGAAAATTTCAGCGACGACAACGATGAAGCCACCATTAACCAGCCCGGGCCATCAAAGAGAATTAAAAAATGATAGCTGTACAATTTTTAAACAAAATTAAAATTATATGATTTCTGTAAATATTATTATTTCCGTCGCTTGTAACTATTTACCTTTAAGACTTACAGAATAATCATGTATGCAAAAAATGTAGGTTATTTTGTCTTCTTCGAGCCCCTCATACACTTTTGTGATTTAGTAAACAATTGAGAAGTTATTTAAAATATACCTAATTTTAGCACCTTTAATTCAAGATGGCGGCTAGCGCCTGGGTCCGTCAAGGTCGAGAACTTGGATTTTTATTAACCTTTCATACCTAAACAATATTGTTTCAAAACATTTTCTACGCCACCTTTTGTAGAGCAGAGGCTTTTACATTTCCCCACAGACTGGACTATTAGTTTCTTAAAACACGTAACAATAGAAATTGTCAAGTTGCTACATAATTTTACGTAAATGCCACGTTGCCTTTGCATCCCAACAGTCTTACGGGCACGAGAAAAATGAGAAGTTCCACTTTACAAAAGCAGTAAACAAAATGAACATTAAATTTAAGAGACAGTACAAAGAAAGGCAAAAGCGGGTCAGGCTTTATCAGCTGCTAAGTTGCGAATGCGAGGCAACCCTGAACTCATATATTTCGTCTAGTTTGCGTGTTTCCACACATTTCCACCGAAATTGTATTGTCTCCATATGCATTATGTTTTTATGGCATAATTTCATTTGTTACCAATGTAGACATGTCTTTGCGGGCGTGGCGCGTGATTTACATTTTACTTGTAAAATGTAGCATCGGTTTGCTTTGTGGGTTCGTGGGATACCATTAGTATCATGGTGAATTATGAGCCACCACTCCTTTGGACGGATAAATACTAATTTAGTACCATAAAAAGCTCATATTAAAAACGTTCGTAATTAAACCAATGTCTGGTTTACGAATATTTTCATAAAAACTTTCAGTAATATTAAAATTATGTTCCATCTGAGACTTAATATTTTTCAATGACCTCAAACAATTTATATTAAAATAACTTAAGGATTATTTTTATTTGTTGCTTGAAATATCTGCAACATTTTCAAATTCCTTCCTCTATTAAACTCTTAAACCAATTTTGAAGTACCAGGATAACATACCACATATGGAGTGTTTCAGCCGTCCGCGTCGGAAAAACAAGCCAGTGATTTATTAAGAATTCCACGACGCGGCGCGGCGTGTTCCGAGTATCTTCATTCTGTTGTAATCTCTCTTATTCCATTTAAATATCTGAATAACTTACGTTTTCAATCTCGACTTTACATATTGCTTTAGTTCTTTTAAATTTGAAATGCAAAATCTTGGGAAGATTGCAGTGTATATGGGTTAAATTGTATTTTTACGGTACTTCGTTTCCTGAAGTTTATTAAGAGGTGAATCTTCAATATCGTGGAGGATTTTCCTATGCTAAGCGAGAAGTGGTATAATATGGCATTTTCTTTGTTGACTAGAAACGGAAGCTTATGTCATTTACCTTACGTTATACCCATTCTTCCTCGATTTCCGACAGACCTTTCGTAAGCCCAACTCTGCCTTAATTTTCCACAACATTTCACTGCATTTGTGACTTAATGTTGACCGCTAACTGAACACGAATTTATGATTGCAAAGGAAACATTAAATTTAACAAACTTAATTTAGATTTTTGTCTTAACAGTATTCATAAAATACTATTTGATTTTTATTAGATTATTCAATTAATATTAACCTATTAACCTGAATTTTGGAGAAGTATTGTACTAAAAAATACAGAAATCCATTTTTAAGAAGAGCTAGTGAAGTTCTGGCTTCTAAAAGATAAACCATGTATATTAATAAATGCATTGTTATAAATGGGCGCCACGAACGCTGCCTTTGAAGTTTTAGTTGAGGCAACTTTCTTATTCAAAATTTGGTTTGAAAGTTTTCATGTTTAATGGAATTTTAAACACGCTCTATGATTAAGTTATGGAACGCCCCTTTCTTTCCACAACTTTGAGTTGGCGACATTTATTGAGTTGAAGTATTTGATTAAAAAGCTACGGTTCCCGGCGCATTTTGCATCAATATGAATTTCTAATATAATTACAAGAAACCTTGCAATTTTTGCAGCGGAATTAAATATGGTAATATCTTTTCCCTTTAAATATAGCACGTCGTGGCTTTTATATAGGATTCACAGTCCTGTATAATATCAAAAGTAATGTAAGTGGGTATATTATGCAAGTCTGTTCAATTGAATTTGTTTTTATTTGGCATAACAATTACCTCATAAATACATTTTTACATTCGTCTAGTTTATAATTTTTGACTTTATGAATGAAATCGGAAGCTATATCTGACCAGCCTCGTTATTTTATAAAAGCAAATCATTTGGTTTAGACACTTTTGCACGCATCGACAATTTTATTGGCGAGTCGAAATATCATAAAACCATAAAACAGACAACAATGACGTAAGTGAATAATACTGAAACAATCCAAACATGAGCAGTGCTCTAAAAAAATTGAATATTTTAATCAGTTAAAAGGTTTGGTGCAAAAAATGTTTCCATCACATCAGAAGCCGTCGTTCTCCAAATATTAAATATAATCCATAATGTTAATAGCGTGTAATGTAATGAGATAAAGATGTAAGGAAATATTTACAAAACTACGCACGACTGTAGGCTCTAAAAGCAGACATTGCCGACCTTTCCTTATAATTAATGTCTATGATATAACGATCTCTAATAATTTGGTTTAAAAAGCTTTGTTCTGATTCTATACATGTATAAATCTACTATTTCATATTATGTTACTAGCTGTTGCCCGCGACTTCGTCCGCGATTACGTCGTTTTTCGTCTATTATTATTTTCGTTTAAAAAAAATACGTGACACTTTATTTTTGAATGTTCTTAATTGTCTCTTATAAAATTTAACTACATTAAAATTGAACACTCTGATAAGAAAATCTTAAAATCGGAGGAAATCGAAAATCTGAGGAAAACATGAATGAATGTGATTTAAATTCTACATTACTTAGTATTTCAAATAATAATCTAAATTAAATGTAGATTAACAGTTTGAGCGCACCGTTATAGAATATGCACCTAAGTATTAAATTACGTTAGTTTACATAGTAACAAAACAAAAACACGATGACTTTCTTTCGCGCTCGGTACCACAAACTAAGCATGTTAATGGTAAGTGGCCCGCGTCACTTGACCCCCCGCGAGTTCCCCTCCGTTGCTATGCGAAAATACATTCGTCGCCCTGCTGTAGGAAAAATTGTAATAGTGGCCTGGGCGTTATAACACGCCCAGGGAGTTCCTGAGTGCCGATAGACGTCCGTCTATCCGGCACTCAGGAACATCCGGCATTTATAACAATTTTATATTAATATCACCATCTTGAGGAAAAGCTTCTAATGTCGATTTAAAACTGCATACATACGAATTAACCTGATGAAACATGTTCTAAAATTGTGAAATGAGTTCAGTTTTAAATTCGAGAAATATTGATAATTCTTGTATTCGACTATTCGTTGTAGTCGAATACAAAATATATTTAAAGAAACTTAGGTTGGCCTTCAGGCAAAAGGGATCCTATCAAATGGTAAACTTGACTTTGTATCTTAAAAGTAAGCATGAAAGGACCTTCTGATAATTGTTGAGCACCAAAGGATCATTTGAAACGCACTACTATAAGAGCGAATATTGTCTAAGAACTGTTTAGATTGCACATGTTCCTCTAAAATTAGTGATTTCAAAGGTTCCGGTGTATCTTCAAACGAAAGCCGAATCCTTACTCCACTTTAAAGCATTACAAAAATAACATACTACGTTAATATCGCATATACAGAAGATGATCAGCTGTAATCAATTTTGAGGTTATAAGCAAACCCACTTTTATATTTGTCGGACCCCACCACAGAATTCGTAGATTGATCTTCTATGTTTACCTCTAAGTCATTAAGACTATGTCGAAATCTGTCTGCAGTAAGAGGGGCCTCACGCTATTCGTCCGTTTCCAGAGACCGAATAGGTTCAATTCTTAATCTTTCATTATACAAACTTATTAATCGTTCTTGTCTCAATTAATTGTAATATTCGCGTCCCTACTCTAGTCATTGCTTATGCTCATGTTTATCTTCAAGAGATCGAATAATATTATGGTGCACCCTATCATTTGTCAAACGGTCTTCATATTGAGTAAAAGTTTCAGATTCTCGAGATAAAATATGACGGCCGTGATCAGCTGTGAGACGTTATACCCTCGCAGTGAAGGTTTCGGTCTCACGGGATAGTACATGCCGCTCGCGGTCAGCTGTGTGCCGCAATTCGCGTTGTGAAGCGGTTTCAGGTTCTCGGAATAATACATGTTGTTTTCGGCCTCTTACCTCTAACGATTCTTGAGAACTCTTATTTCTCATTTTCTTAGCTTCGCTCGAAATTCGAGATAAAGATTTTTTAGGTGGCACTGATACTGTATCATGTATCAGTGATACATGAAAATAAAAATTGAGTTAAAACGAACTGAGAGTGTTATAGACAAATATATAATCAGAAAGCTTCGAACTCCTAAGCTATCGGAAGTTACACGTGTTATTGTGAGTCAACCATAAAATATAGATCGGGAGATATTTTTTATATAATAAGGAGAACATTTCTTTCATATATGATTTCTGTGTAGCTTTAACCATTAAGGTTGCACACGCGACGAAAGCTTATAAATGGAGTTACTGCTCTGCTCCGTCGAGTAGTTTTTGTTCGGACAGACGGACAATAATTTTACTGTTTACTTCTATGGCATCAGTGTCGATCCCTAATCACCCCGTGATAGTTATTTAGGAAATATATTTCATGTACAAATTTAATATAAGTAAACATAATATATTTAGATTCCAATTTACATGTAACGTTAAATTCGACTATACAATAACTAACAGACAACGCAGGTTACTCTCGTTTCCGTAAGTTGAGGCGGCTACATATTCGGTCCTCATAACATCACTTTTAGTGAACGAAACGACAGCGCGGTTTAATTCGATGCCAACACCATCAGAAAAAAGGAAACATTTTTAATTGTGAAAAAATATTATGATTTACACTATTAACACTATTTTAATATAAAATATATGGCTGTGAGTGTGTAAAAATAAATCCAGCTAGTTTCACATCACACTTAATATGTTTATAATTAGCTATACGACATGAAAATATACATATTAATTACCAAGCAATAATCATACAGGTAAATACTGAACAAAAGTATTAACAGTCAAAGTTTATTTTGTACAACATGTAAATGATGAAGAAATAATAATTATCAACGAACTAACCTTTTCTATAATACTTAACACAGCACATTTTTTAAATTATCTTGCTCAACTCTGCTCAAAAATTTGAGGGTTTTGTTGGAACTTTAATGTGTCAAAAGTATGATATATCTAAACTACGATACAACTTGCATGCGTAAATGCTCATAACAATCTGTGAATTTAAAGAATAACTAACAACATTCTATTCAATTTTATTAAGATGATGAATATCTTTTGCCTGGAAGAGATCACCGCCGCCTAATAAATATACATACTGTGTTTTCTTATAAAATCGTAACATAATTTCTTTTATCTACTAAATTTTAATAAATAAGTTCTTTTTGTTATTTTTATTTAGAAATGAGCTTGAGCTTATATTAGGCAAAAGTATACATTAACTTTTTATAATTTCAGGACCGCACCTTAAATGGGGCGCTCGGAAAACATGCCTACGGGTTATTAATAGAGAAATGATACACAACAAAGTTATGTTGGTTCCATTTTATTTATAAAATATAATGAAAATGTTCAAATATAAAACATATTATGTAAAATGATTAAAAATAAATAAATGAAGCAACTACGATTCAAAGAAAACATCTTTTTCAGTGTGAAAATGCTCTAAGCAATCCTGGATGATGAGTATATCATGTACTCTCATCCCAGTACGGTCGGTACCTCGATAGCCATAACGATAAATATTATAATCAGATAACAGCAAAGTCAGAATAAAAATCATAACTTGTACAGTTGTGAGTGCAAAATTTATGTTTCATTTGACAATAACATTTTTTTCGGTACTAAAACGTAGTAGTTTGATATGTGGTTGACTGCCCCTTCTCTCCTTCCTGAAAAATATCCTCCAAAATTACCTGAGATACTTCCAATGATTGAACCATACGTTAGACATTAACTTCAGTCAAAAATTGACGAAGCGGATGATTACTAATTTCCACTTAATCCTCGCTGCCACTATCTTCATCATCAAATCATCAATTTTGTATTTTACAACACCACTTAGGTGTTGTAAAATTGTCAGCAGAAATAAAGGCGATATAATTTTATCAACATTGAATCTGTAAATAAAAAATCAAAAGTTAACTGTAAATCTATAAAAAAAGCTTCTTACAAATAAAATTTTATCAACAAACTACTGTTCCCAACGCACCTCAAAATCTTGTAAAATTCAAAAAGAATTCATCATTTTATTATTTCATTCTAAAAGTGTAATATAAAACTTTTATAAGACCAACAGAAACATGAATTGCTATCATTATAAAAAATAAATACCTGTAAAAGTAACAACTTACCTTTTGTGGGAACGCGTGGTGAAAATTCACAAAACACGAAGATTGAATTTGATATTTTTGGTTTTATGACATTCAAATGCTTTATAAATATAAATTTATAAAGAATATAAACATTCGATCACGAAATTATGCGGGTTGGAGTCCCGCCTCGTGATCGAATTTTTTCCTTTATGAATTTATAAAACACGAAGATTTCAAAAATGTTACCAATGAACACAATCAATATTAGATTAATTGCAATGGCGTCTAGTTTGACTTATAATAATAGACATCTACCCTCACTTTTAAAAATGTAGTATATTCACACGAAATATAAGCGCACCTTATAGGGAAGGGAAGATATGGGTTAAAGAGTTAAATAAATAACATGCTTATATTTAAATTATTAATTTTCAACAGTATGTTCAGTAGTGTTAACATGTAAATTGATTTGATTTTTACGAAATCTCATAGATGGCGCTGTTGCAAATTTGTCTTTATACTACTAAATTCATTAAACTGTTTCTCTGCCCAAATTACGTAAATGACATAGTTTTTATTATGTAAAGCTATTAATTATTATTTAATTATTATTATTAATTATTAAATATTATTATTAATTATTATTTAATAGCATGGTTTACTCGAAACCAACATTTAAACATGAGTCTTTAGATTGTACGCTGTCGTAGGACACAAAATATGTAAGAAAAATAAAGGTTCACAGCTCCTCCCCCGAAGGTGATATCATGATAATATGTTTAAACTATCCTCACCCGACCTCTTAGGAATATTCATGCAAAATTTGAAGTAAATCTATGCAGTAGGTACTTTCTGAGATTAGCCCGGAAATTCATACAGACAAACAGACAAAAATTCTAAAAAAAACTATATTTTTGGCTTCTATATCGATTATAAATCATGGATCAAGTATTCTTTTAAAATAATATTCAATGTACAGTTTTGACTTTCCTACGATTTTATTATTTAATATGTAATATGTATATGTATATGTATAATGTATATGTATATGTATAGATATGTCATATTATTCAACAATTATACACTCTATTTTTACATATTTGCTAAAGATATAAAAATATTTAACTTTAAAGATTTGTTCTATAGAGTGTTAATAATTATATAAAAAATTCTGAATGAAACGTCGTCAACCTAATATTTTATTTGAAATACATACCTACATTCTTCCTATTTATGTTACTGTTTTAAAATTACCCTTATGTAACATTGTTACACTCAGACCAAATTATGTCCTTGATTTATTTATAAAACAAAGTTGATAGTACCCACAATAACTATTTAGCCGTCTGTTTATGTGTTTCTAATAGCTACTATCTTAAACTTTTGTGTGAATTCATTTGGGATTTACATTACGGTAGACATTAAGACTCATATGAATACAGGGTGTCCCACTATTAGTATACTAAGCGCGAAGGAACTTGTAGTTTTGCATACACTGATCACGTAAAAAATACTTAAACAAGAAAATTACGTCAAAAATTTTTTGCTAATTTTTTTCCTGAAAATTCATGTTTTCTGCTCTAGCTTTGCGCAGCCGGCTTATACCGCTTCTCTATTGTGAGCATTTTGTCTATGAAAACATAATCTTAAACGATAGCTCACGTGCTGGTGGCAAAGTTGACGGGTTGTTTGTTATGGGTATACACATAGAATTTTAAGAATTCATCTATTTGAAAAAAAAATGCGTCTGGAATTTTATAAGTATTTTTTACGTACTCAGCGTATGCAAAACTATAACTTCCTTTGAGCTTAGTATACCAACAGTGGGACACCCTGTATATTCTAGTCTAATTTAGGGTCACTCAGTTGTGAAATGAAGTTTTAGAATTTACTTAGTAAATGCAAACGTTTATACAAATGCTTATTATTTATGAAAATTTATTACAAAGTTCAAATTACTCATATAAAATATTATTACATTTTTATAACTATGTATGATGATGTATGACGTTCGTCAGAAAAAAATAGATAGAGAATAGAGGTAACTATAATATCTTTAATCTAATGTAAAAATAGGTTATTTCAATAGTCACTTTGTTAACTTCATAGCTTCTTTGTTCATCAATTTGTGTACTACATTTACATAGCAAACAAGCAACTCATAGGTTGAGTACCCCTTTAGAGTTTCTTATATCTGGACAACATTATTTTGAACGGAGCCTCTATAGACCCAGGGCTTTCGAACAATGATTTATCGTCTGCTTGGGAGGCATTCACTTCGCACTTTAAGAAGATATTCTTGCGAAAATATCCATCGTGCATATTAAATTTTATAGACTCGTGAAATGGAGCCTTAGATCGTAGTAATATAACAATTGTTTGCTTCCTTGTTAATTTGAACGGATGACTGAGAGGACCTTGTATATGGTTTTAGATGCATTGGCATCTATTGAGATGCTTGAAGTCATGCACGAATAACAGGAGAAACTTCGTCCATGAGCTTCCAATGTATTACTTTAATTTTGGATAGATAATCTGCCTAATAAAGTCTCTGATTTAATATTACTTTAAAGAATTTATGTAAATAACTAGCGACCCGCCCCGGCTTCGCACGGGTGCAATGGCGGCCGGCCGGTACCGCCGCAAACGCTACGTCCCGCAATTTTTAAATCTGTAATATCTTCGAAAATATTCACGTAAATCATACGGTGTAAAGGGCCATATAGATCTATATAAAATGAACAATGTATTCAAGGTACTCAATTGGTTAAGGATTAATGCTGTATTGGTTAAAAACTTAAAATCGCTTTGAAAATTAGCCATTATTTGTCGTAAAAAGTAAATGACAAAAAAAAGTTATTGTGGGTTATCCATAAGAGATAGACATATACCATCACGGACTTTTCTGTAGACCTTTTCAATGTGTACAATACTTAGTACATTATTTTGATAAAACTCGTAGGGTTCAGCCTGCGTTTGCAATGTAAGCGGAAAAAATGTAATTATTTACATCACATTAGAAACCTCAAAAATAACAGTACTTCTCCACTATTTAATGGATGTTATTATACATATAAACCTTCCCCTTGAATCACTCTATCTATTAAAAAAACCGCATCAAAATCCGTTGCGTAGTTTCAAAGATTTAAGCATACAAAGGGACATAGGGACATAGGGACATAGGGACAGAGAAAGAGACTTTGTTTTATACTATGTAGTGATTATCTATAATGACGTTAGAAGAAAGGAGGAAGGATAAGGGATATTAATATTTCATTGAGATAAAATAATTGTCCACTATCGAAAAATTATAGACAAGCTCTTTTTAAGTTTATTAAAATTACCCTATATTTATGATACTATATGAATGAACTTATTCAAACTAAAATAATAGGTACTATCTATTCACGAATCACAAAGCAATTAAAATACTAAATTTTCATTCAACACAAAAGAATTAACCCAGTTCAACTCGTAATTAAAACACAAAATGGCGTTTAGCTGTTCTAGTATTTATTAGTTGTCCTTTTTGTTCGTATTGAATGGAAACGAGGGAACCCAGTTAGCATTCAATACAATGCCGCCATTGTCAAACGTTAACTTGCAAACGTACTACGCTCGTCTTGTATTTTTAATTGCGTTAGGTTAATTTTAGTGCTATGTGTAACGAATGAGTGTTCTGTTAGGCTTATTTATGAAGATTCTTTGGTTAGGTATAATTTTATAGTATTTGGGATTCATTACCTTTCCTAGGCCTTTCTTTTATTTCCCTCGTCAATCCTTCCTTTATCCTTTCCTTATACCATAACTTTTAAACTCGGCAATCCTTTATTACACCTTGTAAAAGCGTAAGTAGTAGCGAAGAAGTAAATAAATATAAGGTTTATACATGTAACTGTTAAAAATTATTTTAAAATATACCTTTAAGTACTAATAAGTATATTTTCTAAATGAAAGATGATTAATAAATTTCAGAATCTTAATCAGGTGGTTACACTTTCTTCATAATCCGATAGTAATTTATTCAAAAGCAATTCATGTTAACAAAGCTGACCTATTTTAACTGTTTGCTAAGCGATTCGCTGTCAATATTAGTCATAGCTTTCATAAATCATCGTTTCATTAGACAGAATATTGGATTGAGGATTGTTTTAATAAGCGGTTACTTTAAGTACATTTTAAAGGATAGCAAAATGAGTATCTATTTTCAACTAACATTGTGCACTATACGTAAAGCGCGTAGGCTAAAGCCAGGCATTTTAATATCAGGCTGATATGGAGAAAAGTCAAAGGAGGCTACATTATTGGAAATGCTTGTCCCGCTCACTTCAGTAATACAGATTGCGGCTTCGCAATGTTTAAAATTCCGCGCTGCCAACTTTAAGAAGTTTTCTGCTTCACTTCTTAGAATTGCGAACTGTTCCATTCCTATTCGAACACACATTCGAAATTCAAAGTTCTGCTTTTTTAAATTTGAATACGGTCCGTGGAAAAATGAGCGATCGTGGAACAGATTATTTATGTTAGGTATCCAGCGTAGTATGAATGTCACAACATTTATATTTAGATGATTCCTGGAATTACGGAACTATTTAATAAGGCATAACTCGACACGTGTCTGCAGACACTTTCTGAGCATCATGCAAGTTATAAGTATAATTTATGATGCGTTTAAAACTTTTTAAATGCAGAACTCGGCTACAGACTATAAAAAA
Organism: Colias behrii; assembly: GCA_029959065.1. NCBI lineage: Eukaryota > Metazoa > Arthropoda > Insecta > Lepidoptera > Pieridae > Colias > Colias behrii. The sequence continues at coordinate 3,443,269 of JARWMC010000005.1, read as the reverse complement.
GCCGCCGCTGATTTCTTCCCTAATGACGTTATTAGTGTGGGGCCCATCGTCCTGTCTGTGACGTCACAAAACGTGGTGACAAATGAGCCACTGCGGATATTTGTGACCACAAAACTTTTGGCACGATTACTTTCACGCACAGAACAATATATCAAAAGAATTGAATTCGCTAGATGACCTAGAACGTTTTGGATGTACGCAGTGATTTATTATAATTATTAACAGTATGATTTTTGTTCAGCTCGCGGAAATTTCTAGATAATGTACTGTAATTTATAACCTGAATCTATTGACGTGTAAAAATGAGTTCCCAGGAATATAGGTCTATGAGAAATTACTTATGTTTAGGTACTATTGTTTGTGTGTTTACCAAACTTCGTAAGAGTTTATTATGTAGCATATTGTTGTAGATTAGTTGCCAAATTTAAATAAGAAATAAGCCTATCAGGTGTGTTATGTACTTAATATTATCTGGTTGTTAATCTGATTGTTCTGGAAGGAGATTAGACACTTATCCACAACAATAACATTTGTGACAATTATTTAACAGAAGTTTAATTACAAGAACATTATACTAAAATTCGTCATCACCTGCAAACTTGTTAAATGATATATATGAAAATCGGGCGAAGCGCCAACTACGGTAATCTGGCATTAATAACTGGGCACAAAAGACCTTGCTCACTGCTCAGCCGAAACAACGACATGACTGATTGCCTTCTGAAAATTTAGCTCTTGAATTTTGTATATCGAGGTAAGATAGTTTTATCACTGACTAGCTTCCCGCCCGCGGCTTCGCCTGTTTGTCTAAAACCTAATAAATTATATACTTGAACCTTCCTCTTGAATCTCTATCTATAAAAAATTATATCAAATTCCGTTGAGCAGTTTTAAAGATATAAGCATACATACATGCAGACAGATTCGGGAAGCAACTTTGCTTTATACCATGTAGTTTTATCACAGATAACTAAATAACGTAAGTTTTATGTCGTAAGTTTATCTTGTTTCATAATTGCGCGAATTTTGACTGTAAATTAGATGGAGTAACGTTTAAAAACATTTGAAGATCAATGTAGGTAAAGAAAATGATGTAACAAAAAATAAATAGTTTCGATAAAGTATGCACAATTGAAAGAAAGAAAGAAAGAAAGAAAGATCATTTATTTGACTCCACAATAATAACAAACACAATTGACACAGAATACAATACTTAATTAAAATTAAAACAACACAACATGAAACAAAACAATACAAGTATAATAAATGAAAGAGTAAAATAAAATAAAATGAAGCCGAAAAGTGGAGCCAAGTCAGGTAGCCACTCAGTATAAGTTGATAATAACATAAAAATAACTCAATTGCACAATGTTATATAATTATATATATTTTCATTGGTTATATTACTGTTAAATCAAAGACAGTTGTTTGTGCGTTAATTTGTGTCATGTTAAAAATTAATGTTTGAACTTACATTTATTTTTAAATTAAGTTTTGTACATACTTTTGTTTAAACTTGTCTCTGTTTGTCTTCTATATGTGTTTCATGTTAATTTTGAGTTTGTGCAATAAAGTCTAAGTGTTTTATTTTACTTCCACAGCAATCCAGGTCATACAAACTGGACTGAAATTTTACTTTCACATATTCATCTCTATTATCACAGACTAATAATAATATACTAGGATGTGATGACCCCATCGCCCACGGTTGGAATATCTGTTGTCTACGTGACAACAGATATTCCACCCGTGCAATCAGTCAACCCGCAGGACACCTTGTGGCGTGGTGTCGGGGAGTAGCGACCCCGCGGGAACCGAGTGCTCCCGGGGGAGGCCCCTGTCTTCATCTCCGGCTCGCCTTCACAGGCCGGTCGGAGTGAAGCCTGACGAGGACAGGACCCCCACCTCTGGCTTGCCTTAACCGGCCGGCCAGAGTGGAGTCGCGAGAGCTTTTAGCTCGAAGGGTGGATGCGAATCATAAGTGGCGAGTGGGCACGTGATGCTGGACCCTCAGGGAGCGCATGATCGTCGTTTAAGGTTGTTGTAACAGTGAAACGGCTTTGAGGATTTGGACGTTTTCCCCGCGCTAGCCACGCACCCCCGCTTCATTTTTACGTGCGCAGAGCGTGATCCGCGCTCATCGCAATTCGCAACTAGCCGCTCGCGCCGCGTCCCGCAGCAGCTCGGGCATTTTTATTACCCGACTAAAAAGAAGGGTTATGTTTTTCGCGCCTATCTTTGTATGTATCTAATATTCTTTATACTCTGATATCTTCCGAACCACTGGATGGATTTCTTTAATTAGGGTATCGTTAGATTCGTCGTATTAGCCCAAGTTTTGTTAGATAGGTGACAAAAAAAAAAGAAAAATGTGGGGTGCTAGACTAAAATAAAAAAAAAAATCTTTTTCTGCTATATGGGTATCAAATTAAAGGTATCATAATAAGGATTCAAAAAAAGTATATCATGCTTATAGTTATTACCTACAATAATAAAACAACATAGATTTATTTAATTAAATTATAATAAAACAACATAGATTTATTTTTTGTGAAATGAAATCAGTATTTGTGAACGTCAAAATGGCGGGACCACCTCAGATTTTTGAAAATTATGTAGGTACCTAATACTCTTTGCATTATTTTTGATCTATTAAAAAAGTAAATTCGGCATAAAAAGTTAAAAAAAAATTTTAAGAGAAAAGCGCCTGAAAGAAATGCAATTTTATTAACATTGTAATTTTTTCAGGCGCTATTAAAAACTTTATTTTACTTTTTTATACTGAATTTACTATTTTAATAGTTTAAAAAGGTAAAATTGTACTTTATAGGGCGTGGAGTTGAGAGTCGTAAATTTTTTTGTGGTTAGCTATTGTCCTATGGAACCTAAATCTGAAATTTCACTTTGAGGATAGTTTTTGAGTTACGAATTTTTGAAAATCGGAAAATTACTATAGAAAGTTATCTTATTTTTGTTACGCATATTTATTGTTTTTGACCGCCTCCTTGGTACAGTGGTTGACGCGTGAGCGTAGAACCGAGGGTCCTGGGTTCGATTCCCGGTGGAGACGAAGAAAAAAAAATGTCTCGGTCTGGTAGGACACAGAAGGCTGATCACCTACTTGTCCCTAAAGAAAATCGATCAGTGAAACAGATGTATGCATAATGCATCTGCCCCTTACCCCACTACGGGGACACGGGACTTATAGCACTAAAAAGCATAAAATAAAAAAGTTGTTAAAAAACCCGACTGAGAAAAAAACAAGTTCAAAACAAGATTTCTAATAGAAAACTTAGTAGCAGGCGGGCACACATTCGCAAACATAGTTAAAAGAAAACTTATGTGAACCCACGCGCACGCACAAAATTGTCCAAAAAAAAAATTGCACAAAATTGCCATCCACAATCAGGCAAAATACAATTTTAGAGAATGAGCAGCACAACCTCCTCGTCTGACAGTTCGAGCTACAGTGCCGCCCGTCGCCCGCGCACGGACCCGCTCATTTCATTTCATTTAGAAAACAGTGAATAATTATTTGTAGCTCAATAAGAACTTGCCTTGTCTCGCCAAACGTACAATTTATGACAAACACCTTTTAAAATATTATTGTGAAAGAAAAATAGTAAAACTCCATACAGTTTAGACGTAGTTACGAAAATTCAAACAAGAAATGCTCCACTTTGGAATATTTTTTCGGACATTATTTTTATAGATAGAATTATTTAAAACGTTCAAATTAAAGTTTAAGGTCTAATGAGTAACATATATTTTTTTTGGACATTTATATTCACTAACCGAAGAGTAGTTAGACGAAGAAAACAGGTAATTGGCAGTAAGTGGCCCCTTAAAGTCCAGGGACGCCTCTCCACCCTTAGCTGCTCACAATATGTTGCCCCCTTGTCGCACTATTGCAGCGACTTATTTCGGGGGCCCATAGAGTGAGAGGGCGAGTTACCACCTGCCAAGTATAGTTTCCCATAGTCCCCAATACCAGTCCATTTAGCATCCCAATCCATAGCCCAGTTATTAAATTTCCATACCCTGCAATAGTCCTACATCGGCCGCGGAATGCCTAGGACTGTATCTCTATATAGTGCAGTCATGGGCAGGCTGCGGCTGGTGTCCCACAACACATTAAAATTCTCGAAAGGGCCTCTGCGTGTTGGATCCGTGTCCCCACGTAAGCCTTCCAAAGATCCGGGTACCGTCCTTCTGGTGGTACCCGAGTATTATGGATATACTAGCTATTATCAACATCTGTGATAAATTTTATCAAGAGCTTTACAGAATAGTCCTACATCTTCCGCGGACTGCCTAGGACTGTATCTCTATATAGTGCAGTCATGGGCAGGCTGCGGCTGGTGTCCCACAACACATTAAAATTCTCGAAAGGGCCTCTGCGTGTTGGATCCGTGTCCCCACGTAAGCCTTCCAAAGATCCGGGTACCGTCCTTCTGGTGGTACCCGAGTATTATGGATATACTAGCTATTATCAACATCTGTGATAAATTTTATCAAGAGCTTTACAGCCGTACTGGCATGGCCTTGGCATGGTCGTGAACAACATCCAAATCAATGCTATTTTTTATATTATTTATGATGAAAATTTAAAAATAGCCAATCGAAAAAACGCATTACTACAACCAATAATAATATTTTCAAAGTTCAATTTCAGATAACAATACATCAATTGAAAAACAGATGGTTAAAAAATCCAATACTTAAACCGCCCAGGTGCTTCAATAAATTGAATTTCTATGAATTTATGTCTAAATAAATCTCGTGAATAAATCTTTTAACTGACGTACATTAAATTAAGTCTTAAGAATTATAGTTTTATGGAGACCAGCGCGAATACAGATAAGTCACGTAAATGTAAAAATATTAAAACGTACATTTTAGTTTTTCTTGGATTACCTTTTTTCTAGCTTAATAAGTATTTATTGTCTATGGTTGGAATTTACTTTTTACTATATTGGCAAATTCGTATTTTATCTTATTCTAGAAGTTTTGTCTGCAATCTGTATTTTTTGGGAAACTAATTCTCCAAGAAACTTTCTTTTGCTTTAGTGAAGGTAAAATCTGTTACTATCTTCTGATTAATTTATTTCTTAAGTATAGTATTGATGTTGTAGCGTGGAAACAATATATGCGACCGTGTATATCGCGGCGGTAGGCGCAGTACGAGCGTGCCCGTACGCAGTTCACGCGAATGTTTATACACGGCCGATACGCTACGTGTGTGACTATGCACACTGAGTGAACGCCTTCGTAGCTGGTTCACGTTCACTCCCGACGCTTCTGCTAGCGTCCGTGGAAACGCGGTATGCCGTCACAGCCCGTATATAGAAAGCGAGGGATTTATTACGCGAGCAAAGCACGCGGGCTTCGCAATAATAACGCGGCGAAATAAAAGTCAGCGTTACTTCTTCAATGTAGAGCTTTCAAGGGCTGGTGAGATCTTCAATTCCGTGCGTAGAGAGCGTTGTGTTCCGTTGACTGCGAGAGTTTAACTGAGCTTGACTCTACTCGACTTGACTCGACTTATTTTACCTACGCTCGACGGAGGGGTCATCGAGGTAAAGTTTTACCGCACGGAGAGCCGGTGCTCTCCGATCAAATCGATTCGATACGTGTACTATCTACCAGCCCTTTTCTTGCTCGTAACTTTATTCATTTCCAACATATGATAATACAAATAATATCTTTTTAAAACAGCCAAAATACGTTTACAATGACATACGATTCGTTATATAAAATAATTACAAACATACAGAAATTTCAAGGTTACTACTAAACTTGCACATAATTCGTACCACACTTTTACAATATTGAAATTAACTACAAGTTCTCTTTATCTCACACATAAGAAATTATCGAAATTTACGTATAACAAAATTCTCTATTTCAAAGTATAATTAACTTTTCCATAATATTTCCTCCTTATTAAATTAACTGCTTCTTAAAGCGCACGCATAGTACAAATGCTAACACATGTAATGTAGCCTCATATGCTGCGCTACCGTATTACTTCGTAAAGATTCTTATAAAAATCAAAACTACGTATTATAACATAATTCAAAATATTCACAATCATTTCAAGTGTAAACAATATCAACGTCATCTTTTAAAGTCATCACCGTAACATGTGAGAAGTTTCCATAATGAACTATATTATATCAACTTGTGACTATGTAAGTCACAACAAATTGTATCCAAAAATACCAAAAAATTAAGATACAAGCTAAAATACTTATACTACTAATAGTCTAATTTACAATTAAGACATGCGATTATAATTATGCTATATTTCTAACTTACAATTAAGACATGCGGTTACAATTATGCTAATCTATATCCACTAATATGTTATAAAAAACCTAATTATATATTTACAAACATAATGCTACAATTTAATAATTTAAAAACGTACTATTTAAACAAAAAAAAAACAAAGTTAACAATTATACACTATAGGGAGATACCAACAGTAATACTCGCTCCTCATTGGTTATCGTACTTACTGACCTGCTCCTATTGAGCACCGTGCGGTCTTTTTTGTCTTATTTTAACACTAATTTATTTTACAAAGCATATTAACAACGACGTTACGTCGATCGCTAACAATTGACGATGTAGAATTTTATACATATAAATGCGGAAAAGATTTATGAAAAACACAATGAAAATATCGTTAAAACATACAATTTTAATCCTTCAAACAAACAATAGAAAACCGTTTACATTTCATATTTAATAGCTATTAAAATAGACAACATTTTGCGGGAACGGAAAGTTTTCAAATATTGTTTCGTGGTTTGTTTATGTCCTGCTTCGTTTCATATTTCACCACAAAAAAAGGGTGGCTATAAAATTTTCCGCGCCGCAAAATAAACTTGAATTGATAAAAGCACTGACCCAGTTGTTTATTTTACCGTTTTTTAAGACAAAGTTAACGTTGTGTCTATTTTAATACCTATTTATAACTGAGCTACTGCACAAAGATTTTTATGGCGGGAGTTAAAGCAAATGTTTATACAAATAAATGTGAATTAAGTTGTGAGATTTATATTAAATTACCTTATAATCTTTTATTTCCGTGCTGCACTTAGTATTCAATACTGCTTTTTTCGTAAACTTTTAATGTCCTTATTCATAGTATTTTTTTAAACTACCTATCACAATATCTTTTACGCAAAATAATTACCTAGTAAGAATCACGACGATGAATGTAACCTTTAGACTCGATTTTGAATCCCTTTAAGCAAACATAATTAATTGAAATCTCGTACACACATCATACGGTGACAATACCTAAATTTTATGACCTTATCTTATAATCCTGATAATGATCACCAGGATTAAATAAATTTTATTACGTTATTCTCTGTATAAGATAAAAAGAGAGAATGTGGTTGGCTCTATCTAAAGCGTCATTTTAGTTTATCTACATATAATAATTGGACTGTTTATTGAATAAGTGTTCGTTTATATTTTGTTAACAATACCAGTATAATCTGAAAACACCAATAATAATTTCAAATTCGTAATAATAAATTACAAGCCCGAATATTAATATTAAATTTGTGATATGTACATGATTAACCCATTGAGCCCCAAGCGGCCCGATCGGTCCCAGACACAATAGATTTTCTATTGTGTCTGTGGTTCCGGGGCCTGAGTTATTAATAGACATTTCAATTTTCCAACATTATTTCGTAATTGTTTACTCCATTTGATGTGTTATATTTATTTTAAAGATAATGATTTCGTATATGTAATATGTTGGAAATATATTTTAATAAAGGCTCATATTATTCTTTATTGAAAACGGAGTTTATTGATACCTCATAATTCATATTATTCTCTAGCAGTAGGTACTGTATTGTGTTGATAAAATATCAATTTACTTTTGATATACATATTTGTGACTATTTTATTTATCGTTTATGTGTTTTTTACATAAATATATTTTTAAAACCATTCTATAGTTTTACATGTTTGTTAAGTTTGTTTTACACAGTTTTGCAGTTTTACACTTATCTACATTAAGTAGTAATATGAACTAAAAGAGTTAACTTGGTTTTTACCAATTGTATTGACTTCAGGTTTTCATAGCTTACATCTCAAACAATTTATACTAAAACTGAATAAATACTAACACAATAATACGCGATATATATTCGGAATCAGTCGCGTTAAGCAAATTGCTGTTGACACAACGCTATCTCAGTAATATTCGAAGGGAAACCTACGTATTATCGAGTGAAGTGAATCGTCATTAAGCCGAGGTTCTTATCTGCAAGTGTTACGGCTTAGACGCTAATGACTTCATTTCGTGTGTCGTAAACTTGTATGGGGTTTCTTGGCTATTCCGGGATCTGTTGGACTTGATCTCGCGAATTTAGGAGAAGATGGTTTTGCTGGTATTTGCAAACACGTTATCATGTATTGGTGTACAACAGTGATGTTGCAGTAACAGTGATAAAGTCGCCCTTTGTGTTGTATATTTACTGTTATCATATTGTTTCTTCTTTGTATGTTTGTTATCATGCACATAAGTGTGTTAAATAAATAAATACGTATGTAACGTACATAATATATTATGTGCTCATCCCTAAAAGTACTTCATTAGTTTAGTTTCCAAATCCATATAGCTTATTTTCAAGTGCTTTATCACGTAGACATTCTTTAAAAATTACACTGGTTTGTGTACTTATTCGACATGAGATGTATTGTTATTTTGTCTGATCGGCTCTTTTCGGAAAAATAGGCATTAAAATAAAGATTTTTAAAGTTATTCAAACAACAAGTAAAAAAAAATAAGTTCGATAAAAAACATGATATTAACAACAAAATGTTATATTTTCTTCAATCACTATTCTAAGGAACAATAAAGAAACAATAATAATATTAATCCACAAGGCAACAGATTCACTCCACCCAAGGTAAAATCCTAAACTCAATTAAAAGCAAAATTCCCAACATTAAAATTAAAAAGCATCGCATTTCGGAATAACGTTGAAGCGCGTATCAAAATAATCTCACACGGAAATTAATATTCCAAATATTGTCACAGGCGTACAAAGGCTGCGACTCACTCATACAATATGTTGATACGAGCTTACTAATGTACATATAATATAATTAATGAAGATCCTCGAAATACGCTAATTGCTTTTGTGAAAGATATGTGAATTTGAGTGATAATTTTAGAGCTAATAAGGGTAAATATTGATAACTAGCTTTCCACCCGCGGCTTCGACCGCGCAGTCAAAGAAAAACCCGCATAGTTCCCGTTCCCGTAGGATTTCCGGGATAAAACCTATCCTATATCCCGGGGTAAAAAGTAGCCTATGTCCTTTCTCGGGTATCAAAATATCTTTATACCAAATTTCATGCAAATTTGTTCAGTAGTTAAGGCGTGATTGAGTAACAGACAGACAGACAGAGTTACTTTCGCATTTATAATATTAAGTATGAATGTACGAGCTAATAAGTGTAAATATTGATAACTAGCTTTCCACCCGCGGCTTCGACCGCGCAGTCAAAGAAAAACCCGCATAGTTCCCGTTCCCGTGGGATTTCCGGGATAAAACCTATCCTATATCCCGTTGTAAAAAAGTAGCCTATGTCCTTTCTCGGGTATCAAAATATCTTTATACCAAATTTCATGCAAATTGGTTCAGTAGTTAAGGCGTGATTGAGTAACAGATAGACAGACAGAGTTACTTTCGCATTTATAATATTAACTATGGATTTTGTGTATCGCGGTCTGATTTCTGTAATTTGAGTGTTTGATTGAAAGTGAGCAGCATTGAATAATGGGGAAAATTATGTTTTTCTTTTGTGACTATGGGAAGAATGTTTCAATGATAGCAGCATTTTTTTATGTTTCTAAGGCACACAAAACTTTCATAATTATTAGATAAATGTGATTAGGAAAAAGTAAATTACAATTGGTATGTCATCTAGATAGTATATATTACGTATTAAACACGTAAATAATTATTTTTGTGATTGTTATCCATAAAATGCTTTTAATCAACACAAAAAATCACTTGCCTATCTATTTAGATAGGTACTTACAGAAATATCGGAGACATATTATGTGTAACTGACAACTGTAACAAAAGAACATTATTAAAATATAATAACAATCAGAAGAAGAAGGAACAACGTTGGTTAAAATGACTTTGACTTTATCTTGATAGGAACATGTAATTATCAGAATCTAAGCGCAGGTTCTGTTTCTCCCACGACACTCCCTTACATCCTGTGATCCTACTAATATTATAAATGCGAAAGTTTGTCAGGATGTGTGTGTGTTTGTTACTCTTTCACGAAAATACTACTGAACCGATTACAATGAAATTTAGCACACATATAGAGGATAACTTGGATTAACACATAGGATAGGTTTTATCCCGGAAATATTTTTTGATTCCCAATGTAAAGACACGAGCTTCCTATTAGATTTTAATTATAAATGAACATGATGACCAGTTGAAATATGGTAGATCACATGATCCCAATTCCTTTACATCACAAACTTTTTCATCCGAATTGTTAAATAGTATCGTTGTGACACAGTATTACCACAGTATTATAATATTATTTCCTACAGTAAGGAAACGCCTTTGATGTCGCGCGATGCCGCCGCCAGCGTAGGTACTTACGCTGCCACACGAAAATACGCTAGGGTTGCAACAAATGGGAAATAAAACAATTGTGATTATTAATATTATGATGAAATCATTTATTCATATGTACATTCAAAATAATTGCGATTATTAAATCTGATGTAATTATTTGTTCATAAATATATAATTACAGATATTGCACTGCTAAATATTATTTACGTGGACACTTTATTTTTGGATGTTCTTAATTGTATATTATAACATTTAACTAAGTAATGCATTCGCATTGGGATGTACAATCTGATTAGAAAATAATGAGGACAACATATACATAGCTTTGATTTGAATTCAACAGATACAATTAATACAATCTTTCTGAAATATTGTTTCCTTCTGGGATTTCAATGTAGATTTACATCCGTAATCGGAACAGTTTGTACGCGCCATAATAGAATATGTAAGTACCTATGTATAATAAAAAAAAAGACGGGTTGCACTCCGGGAGTGCCGGCAGAAGTGAAAACTTGATTATTAACGTTGAGCATGTTTGATATTTTGGAATGGTATCCGTCTTACGCTTTTTCGATCAGGTCACGTGTCCTGACGCGAGTTTAAGATTTTATACCTATTACAGAAAAAGTGCTCAACGCCGCTAAAGAAGTTTTCACTTCAAAAAAAGACGGGTTGCACTCCGGGAGTGCCGGCAGAAGTGAAAACTTGATTATTAACGTTGAGCATGTTTGATATCCATCCGTCTTACGCTTTTTCGATCAGGTCACGTGTCCTGACGCGAGTTTAAGATTTTATACCCAACGCCGCTAAAGAAGTTTTCACTTCAATTATTACACAAAAAATACGACTGCGTCGTCCTTTCGCGTTAGCTAATGCAAACTAAGCGTGTTTGCCTTACGCGGCCCGCGTCGCCCGACCCCCCGCCAGTTCCCCTCCGTTTCTCTGCACAAGTACATTCGTTTCCGTACTGTATAGATATTGTAATACTGTGGTTGTGACTCCAAAATAGTATAAACAAATGGCCCCATTACACCAATCAGTCACTTAATATAATACGCGTTCCAGGGGTTAAAGTTAGCCCATCCATTAGAATAACTAAAGTACGAGGAGTCTCCCATTAGCAAGTGTATTTATAGTAAAGATAAGATTGTATAGTTCTACCCAGGAAGTCTTTACCGGACGGCCTTGTCAACGTCGTTTTAATGTTTGCTAAGGATAAGCTGGTTTTAAAGCAATTTGTATAAAACTACAAAAGATAAGATTGAAACAAACTACTTAATTTAGAAGGGTGTTCTTGCTCAAACGCTTTCTTTTCAGGATTAAAATGTTGCGTTTACGTAAGCGAGGATAAAAAATTGTTTCACTGATCAGTTATTTATTCTCCCGATAGGGTCAAAAGGGATAGGCCCTTAAAATAAAAGGCTTGCGTGGAATTTGTTTGATAGAACATCGTGTAGGAATCGTGTTCATGACAAAGTATTTTTACTATTTTAACTGGTGTTCTAAATATAGCCACCAGCATGTAAACGCTAGTGCTCTCTTACAACCCTTCCAAAGCGCTGTAACAAAAATAAATATGGAAATACGTAAGTCAAATCCACGTTCTCTAAGCCAAGCGTGCACACCGCCTCATTAGGAGACGAGTTCAGCAATTATCTGAAGCGGTTCACTCTGGAGCCATATTTTCCAACGAGTAAATCCATTTTGCATAAGTTGTGCGAGTTTACCGTGCTAAGAACGCGAGTGTTTTTAAGTACTGCTCAGATACTTAGTGAATTTATTATTTATTTTAATGGGTGTGTGGAGCTTGTGTCCTGGTTTCCGCCGATACGAGGCTGCTAATTTTCGGTCGTATTTTTAGTGTTAACTCATTTAAGTTTAAGAGTTTTAAGCGAGTTACAGCACGCTCAAGTTTACTATTTTACGCGTATAAATATTTGATTCTGTATGTCTAGTGGTATAATTCCTTAGGTTTATTAAGATTTGCTCGGTCAGAAGTTGGGGAAGGTTTATTTGAGCTTAGTAACGCAACGAAATCGGCTTGCAATTTGGTATCTACGGAAGTAAATACTATTGAGCTATTGAAATCTATAACAGGGACTAAGAATATAACTGATCATCATAGTAACTAAATAAGCGAGATATCATAAAGTTCATTCCGTTCATATATTTTGATGAATAGGTTTTAGCTACACTGCATTTTTATTACACAATTGAGTCCTGAGAATTTTATAATATGCTTGAATTTGACGAGAAGATATAGATATATTATTTGAGTTCATTTTTTTAACTAACAAACAATATGTTATGTTACATAATATGTTATGTTTTTGACTCGGCAAAGCACGGTCATGTTGAAACTGTTTTTCTTATTTAGAAAGAACCGGTACTTGACAGGTGAGATTTTTGTCATTTATCATTTTCTGTATTGTGCCGGATACGACCCTGGTTACATGTACATAGGGGAAATACGATTTGAAATTTTTTGCTTTATTCATTTAATATTATAGGTATTTATAGGTTGTTATTGCAAATAATTAAACTTTTAGGCTATAGAGAACAGACCAACAGGTCATATACCTATACCTAAATAACTCTATCTCTAATTCTACCTAGTGACAATTATTTGATAAAAAATACTTTAATCTAAACAAAACCTATAGGATACACGACTATTCGTGACTATGATGTTTATATGGCCATTGGCCAGTGTTTACAATGAAATAAAGTATGTCGAACGATATTAGTAGAAGAACTAGAGCCGTTGTTAAGTGCAACCAAATCTACGAAGCATTTATTATTTCCATCATTAGTTTATCACATAAATCTTTAATTATAAATCGAATTAAAAAAAGGTTTTATAAGCTACGAAAACACAGTAAACGCCAGGTGACATAAAACACATTTTCCGGTAATGTTGGCGCGCGGGCCATTGCCTCAAAATGGCCGACCGCCGCCATAACGGTCGCATTGCATAGCTGTGGTTGGATATTCTATCATCAGACGCGCGTTTAATATTTAACTGGTTTTATATTAAAAATTAGAAAATATATAGTGGTTTCGTTACATTAAATAATAATCAGAATTTTTTATTCAAAGCAAGACTCGAGGACAAATATATTTTATGTGAAATAATTAAATTTAAATTTTATAAGTGTCTGTCTAGTCTGGTCGAATTTTCTGTTAATATTTAATTGTATTTTCGTGTAGTTCTGCCAATTAGGTACCTATTTTTGAATTATTATTTTCATATTAAAACTTTACCGAACAGTTATTAAATATTACAGGACAGTCTAGGTAAAGTAAACTACGACTCTTGAATTTAAGTTCAAATAATGATATCTGATAGGGTGAGGTGAAACAAATTAATACAAATTTGATTTTATTTAGACATAAATTAAACATAAAGACTTCTTTTTCATATCCTTCTTTTACACAAAATTATATTACTCACCTAAGACTCACCTGTTAGGTAATTAATCAGACAAAATAAACGAATGTCTTTCACGTCAGTAATACGTTAATGTTAAAACACTGCATTTAATAAATCGGATTTGAGAAGCGTCAACTCATTCGAATGAAATGCATTTTTTAATAATCTTAAAAGGGGATTTTTCGAATGAATTTTATTTTAAAGGTTTATTTATAACGATTTTTATTAAATCTTATACTTACGTCTTATAGATTAACAAAAATGACGCAAAAAATTGATTTTAAATAATAACAAAAATGATGTAAAATAAATGTTTTCCCTATATATTGTTTTTGTTGAAGTATACACGCTTTTGTAAGCGTACTGAATGAAAGCCAAAGGGTCAGTTTCAGCACTGTTTGACGCAGATTTTTAGAAATTGTTCCATTTTAGATGATATATAAAACAAAACTAAACACATGCAGGAGTTTCGAATGAGTTTGCAAAATTTTTACAAAATTATATCAATACTTAATTATGTTTATAGGCAATTCTTGTTGAATTTTGCATTGAACACGCGTTATTATATTATAATTAAACTGTCATGAACGATTGCTACAAAATATTTGCATTCAATACATTCCTTACTTTCATAGATGAAAAGCAACAATACAATACGAATTATCAGACTAACGAAATGGCGCCGCAAATTGAAATAGCGTATATTTGTATTCACTTAATATTTATAAAATTCATCACTTAACTGAAATTCGTATTTTATTTCACTCGCTACTCGGTATAACAAATCATTGTTTGCAGTATCAGCGTCGGCTGTATATCTCGCTCCGTCGCGTCCAAATATTTAATGTTTCCATTTTAATAACAAATACAAATAAAAACGATTGTACCACATTCTGGCAGTTTTATTAATGAGAAGGAAGTTCTCTGCTGGGATGTTTTGTAGATGGTTATTGTAGAAGCATTTCGAAGATAGTAGTTACTTAATTTTTGTCTATGATTATATTCAAACTCAAACTCAAACATTATTTAATCATTTATGACTTCTTCTAGAAGCACTTTTGAATCGTCATTACATAATATTTTTAACATTTACCACCGATTCGAAAGCAATACCTATTATATCACAAAGATTAAAGGTTTTTGTTTCTTTGATTGTATCAAATAAGCTACGAAACTGAGGGACCGATATTGAAAAAAATTTCAGTAATAGAATGCTATCTTATTACCCTAGTCAACCCAAGTTCAAGTCTTTCGAGGTAGCTTTGAAGCGTAGTCTAATTTTGGATAGATCTGAAAAAAAAAATCACTTGCAACTTTTCTAATAGTTTAACGTAATTCTGTTGGAATAAAAAATAAATTCCCGATCTACGAACCATTACCGGCACGCTACAGTTGATCGATTCTAACGGCAGAGGTAGGTAAATTACACTAAGATCAGCACGCGAGGTAATTTTTATTTACGACTAGTGACCGCCCTTGACTTTGTACGCAATCAAGGGTTAAATCTACTGAGCATTAATGATTAAAAGTCGATGCTTAAATAATGTAACTATACAGGTGTAGACACAGTAAGAAAATATTCGAACATGAATATTAAATATTAGACAGCGCCTGGTGGCCAGCCATAAAGGTCGAAGTTGCTATTCGAAATTATTATATACAGATGTAGATAGAAGAAGAACTTAAAAGTGATATAGGTGGTGTTTTAATTTGCTAAAATGGCTTCAAAGTCAATACTTGGCTCAATAGATATTCGATAGTTCTAATTTGCAGAAAACTTATTATAATGATACAATAACATTCGATACTTCTGATTGTCAGAAAACTGTATTACTAATTAGCACGGCTATAATAAATTTGCAACTACAAACTTTTATAATTTGCAATTTTATATTTTCTTTTCAATAGCATTTAGATCCTATTCCGGCTTCCGCTATTCATTTTATGAAGTAGGTAAGTATTGTATTTATTTTCTTTTATTCTCATATAATAACAGATTTCTATTTACAACTAACTATATTGCGACCTTGCATGAACTATTCAAAGAGGAAGGATATTAGGAGAAAATATTACAGACCTTAGGAAAGGATTTAATGCTGGTAAGCTTGACGGATACTTTAAGGAAGGATGGTGCTAAATGTTTTACGAAAATTACATCCTACTTATATTATAAACGCGAAAGTTTGTGAGGATGGATGGATGGATGGATGTTTGTTATTCTTTCCCTTAAAAACTACTGAATCGATTACAATGAAATTTTGTATTTAGGTAGACCAAGAATAGGCTACTTTTAATCAGAAAACGCGGACGAAACGGCGGGCGGAAATCTAGTTGATAAATATATACACTATATTGTTATACTACAAGGTTGTTAATAATTCACATAAGTGCATATAATGTAATCAAACAAAACGCAATGAAAGTTCCTAACAGACAATAGAAAGTAAACAGTAACTCCACTCTATTGATACACCAATATAAGTCGAGTTTAAAATTTATATACAGAGTAAATTAAAAAGTAGACTATAATGTATTTACCCGTAAGCTCGCGTATATGAAATATTGAAAACAAATATTGTTAAAAGGGTAACGTTGGAGTTGATCCAACATTTCGTAAAAATATACTGCAGTATTTCCATGAAAACAATGTTCAGGGAATAAACAATACAATACACACTAATGGACTTTAGTGCTTTAGATGTATTAAATAATAATTTACTAAATTACAAAGTATCTGCTGTGTGAATTTTATACTATAATGCTTTATAAATTATTTTAATTATATATCCTAAACTAAAGTATAGGAAAAGTTACAATAGTTGGTCCATTCAACAACAAATGTAATTAACATTATCTGAAAATATTCATGTAAGCTTTTACGCATAAGAAGATGTCTTTTGAATTAAAAAAAAAAAAAAAAAAACAGTAATATATAAAAAGAATATCTTAGCTAAGAAATTATCATGCATATTAAAGATCCTAATACAACTAAACAGCTCTATCGTTAATTTCTATGTAAATCTATATTTGTAGTGTGTAGGTATAATGAATTAATTTTTATTTGTTTTTCTAGTACAGTGTATTTGACATTCCAAGGAAGAAGAAAAAGTAGTCTCAACAAGGGAATGCACAGAAAACTACACGCGCGTAAAGAAAATCGATCAATGCATTAGAAGAGAACCGCAACTATTTTGTCTCTCTCATCAACTCTATGGGCTAGTAAAAAAGTCTCCCGGGAGTTGCGTCGCTACGTGCACGCACTTTCTGACTAGCCCATAGAGTTGATGGGAGAGACAAAATAGTTGCGGAGACAAAAGTTGCTCTTGCGCGCTAGCTCTAAGGCGTGTGATTCCACGTGGACTATAGTTGAGTAGCATTGCTAACAACAGACATTTCAGCAAACAACAGAGAGAACTAGAATTGGTGAAAATTTTGCCCAAATTAACACAATTCATGAAAGCATTACATCTTTGTCTACATTATCTATACATAAATATTATATATTGACGTACTTATTACCTCACCATTCATTACTCCACCCCTTTTGAAATTAAGTTTTAGAGCATTTACGGTTTAAGACATTTATTTCTCAAAAAAAAAATGCTTAATAAATGAGAAATTATTAAAGGATAGAAAAATCGATCATTGTGATCTGTTTTTTTTTTATTATTTTAATTCCTTATTCCGTCCCTTACCAATCATAATAGGTAATTTATCATCAACCTCCAATCAGTGCCAAGCACAAAAAATCATAAGCAACAAGAATTGTACGAAACAATTAATTCGTCGAGAGCTGGGTATAACCTGTGTTACGCTAATGAAATTGCTCTTCTGATTTGGTAACGTGAAGTACTTGGAGAATTATACGCGTGGACATATTATTTGTTGTTTTTGCGTAGATTAATTGAGGAAATAATATGAGGCCAAGGAAATAATGTTATTAGGGTTTTAGATCGTAATGTGACTAATATAGCTAAGTGCTAAGTAGTTTGGAGAAAATAATAAAATAATTTTATCAGGGTTTCAGGGCGTCCTATGACCAATATCACGAAGTGCCAAGTAGTTTGAATAATATAATTGTATAAACATTTTGTACCAGTCGTCGTCATGTCGTCGTAAGTATTTTAATTTCGCGTTGAATTTTACTATTATCATTCTAATAATTATTTAAAGAAAGCATAAGTTACGATCTGTTTCAATAAAATTATGATGTTTACGAGCTATGACTAAAAGTTACTATGTCGTCTATATTTTTCAATCTTTTTTGTGGCATATAGAAATTGATGTCTTTTAAACATTTTAAGACCCTTTTTTACGATTTTAAAAAGGCATAAATCTAAGGAAAACCTCCAACCAAGCGTTTCCTTATTAAAGTAATATCACAAGGAAGAAAATTATGGGCGGTGCGGAGTTATAAGTCGAAAAAAGTGGACTCAGTTTTTTATGGGAGAAAAATTTTCTGAACGTGCTAGCCTAATTAATTTTATTTTTTATTCGTTTAGCAGTGCATCTAAGAAATACTTGTATTGTATACGTTGACACCTAATATTTTTTTTTGGGTGGGGTGTTTTTTTAGTTAAGGCAAATATATTTAACGGAATTTGTTTCATTAAAAGCACTATATATTGAAAAACCTTCAGGAAGTAACTAATAAGTATATAAAAAATATTGCAATTTATATTAGCTTCGAGAAGGCTTTTCATAAATTCAAAATCCATCCTAACTGAAGAACGTATTTGTTCAAGTAGTTTTCTTTCAGCAACCTTAACTAATTAAGAATTATAATGACGTGTCACAAGTGTTAAAGTTTCTCTTAAAAAAATGACATAAGGTAAATCAAAATGCGCGAAAAAATCATAAAAAATTTAGTTCCTATAATTAATATTAGTCAGTGTCCGTTTACATAATCTTCGACAACTCGAGGAACATTCTGCAATTAAAACAAATTTACATTATTACCGCCCATACATAAACACAATGGGTATTGCGTATTTTAATGGCGTCATGCTTTGTTTATTCTGTTTATTTTATTTGCTATCGAAGAAATATCAATAAAATTTAACCTTTACTTTCACTGGACAATATTAATAATATTTCTATGGAAATAAATACTATTTGCCTTTTTTATTGAAGTTTTAATTCACAGCAAACGTACACGAGTACGTTTGCTTAGCCTATGAATTTTTGAAACTTTCGTTAGATAAAGCTAAATTACATAGCCATATTTTATCCTGACATACGCTTTATTTTTTATTTTTATCCCAAAAGGAACAGGCTAAAACGGCCAGTAGTAAATAATTTGTTATCTGCAACTTCCTCATTTATAAAACATCCAAACCGTCCCTTATCTTTTGTCTTCAGCAGACGAATCGTTCGATCCATCAATTCACCAAATATTTATGCATATTTTGATAAACGACTGTCATAACTCAGTAATAAAAACAGCGTATCGATTACCATATAGAAATTTTATTGCAAAACGACGCATAAAATTGGGAATGAAATCTCAAGTAAACGAAGAAATACGACTCCGCCAGTTTATGATCCGAGAACCATACTAAAATAAAGAAATGAACGTTTATTGTTAAACATTCATCTTGCACGCTGTAAGTGTGAAATGACGGAGTTGGCTCTGTAGAGTTGAAACAGCGTAATTTTTGAATTATAATTTCGTAATGCGGGTTTCATGGAAAGTTCTTGGGTATTGAGTTGGAATTCATTTCGTTAATTACGGTATAGTTTTAATGTGCATGTGCTGTGTAATGTAATAATTGGATATTATACTAAAACGTTTGAAATATTGAAATGAAATGTGATGTTAGGACTTTTAAGATCGGTCGATTTATGTTGTTTATATTATTTAATTATAGTGTTTCTATATATTCCTATTAATATTATAAATGTGAAAGTTTGTAAGTATGGATGTATGGATGTTTGTTACTCTTTCACGCAAAAACTACTGAACCGATTACAATGAATTTTAGCACACATATAGAGGGTAACTTGGATTAACACATAGGATAGGTTTTATCCCGGAAATCCCACGGGAACGGGAACTATGCGGGTTTATCTTTGAAAATGCGGGCGAAGCCGCGGGCGGAAAGCTAGTAATATTATATAAAAATGCTACCTACACATTTTTTGATTTGATTGATTATGTTTGAACTAAAAAATATTTTGTTATGATCATAGTGATTAAAATAGTCTTTGTATCAATTGTCTAGTTTACTCTAGATTCCATGATATAAGCATTGCTGTTTCTATTGAAGGGTTGGAGTTAAATGAAACACAACCGTTATAAGTTGTATTCGAGACTGCAGTAGGTACTACGAACATTACATTAGGATCTTAATGCTAGGTACACACAATATAATATAATAATATAAAAAAGTAGATACATATTGCTAAGTACGTATACTTCATACGTGCTACATATACTTCATATACTTCACTATAGTATAGCATAGTACTTAATTTCCATTGATATATAATTTTTTATGCATTTTTTCGAAGTTCGAAAAAATACATAGGAAAACATTGAAGATTGTGATCGTCCGAAAACGTTATCTTTAAACTATAACATGCGTTTATTTATTAGATGCGGTGTAGTTTTGCTCAACAAACAAAAGAACCTTGGCTTATTATTTACGTTTCTGTTTTGACAATCCAGTTTCCATTTCACAGAAGTTTAAAACGTTTCGAGGCCAGTTTATTCGTGCATTGTATTTAGAATTGAAGTCTTATCTCAGCTAATAAGCTGTGGCCAGCAGTAAACACAAATGAGTAACTTTAAGAGCTGTTTTGTGGATCTGTATTGTGGTAAACATCATTTAAAGTTGTGCTTATTTAGCTGCGTTTGGTAAAAACAACTGCACAGTTAGCTTTAAAAATATTTTTGGGTTATTGTTGTATTGTATCGTCATTTTTTATTTTTAAATGGATGGAGAGAGGTTTTTACACTGCAAGAGAAAGCTGCGGAAAAAACGCGTTTTTTATGCTTGGATTCTAATTAAGTGTATTTATAGGTGATAACCGTTTTCATCAAAATCTCTGTATAAACATATTCAACGCAGCTGCAATTATTTTTCATACAATAGAGTATTTTCAAGAACTTGTTTAACTGTTTTTCCCTCTTTTTGTTATGACTAATGTTATTAAAAGCTGGGCTGACAGAAAATAGTTTTTTTTTTGTCGATAGGGAAGCGCTTGACCACAATCTCGCCTGATGTTAAGCTGAGATGTGGTCTAAGATGAAACGCGCTTCCTTAGAAGGTACCTGTTCACAAGACCCCCATATTGTACTCGTCGGGGAACACAGATTCAGGAAGCATGTTCCAGTCCCTCGCGGTTCGGATAAAAAACGTGGAATCGAACCGCTTAGTCCGGGTACATGAAACGTCCACCATATGGCGATGCCTAGAATCTGTGCGCCTCGACGATCGATAGTTAATATTATAGGGAATAACTTACTTTTATACATAGGTAATCGGGACATTGCCTACGTGGACGAAACCATGGTAATAATGTACTAGCATCATTATCATGACCCATATTTTTATTGGCTTACTATACACTGTAATTAATATCGTAGGTTATAAGGATGCGTGATTAAATAGATTTTTATATAACACGGAAGTTATTGCAAACACCGATAATAGCTCTTATGACGACCTAGTTTTAGCAGGGATTGGTTATTTAAACTAGCAATTGGATTTGTATATTTTTAATTGCTTTATGAGTGCCTCGTGTACTAGATAAAATATTGATCCTTAGGCCTAGAAACGATGTCAGTATCCATACTAATATTATAAATGCGAAAGTATCTCTGTCTGTCTGTCTGTTACTCAATCACGCCTAAACTACTGAACTAATTTTCATGAAATTTGGTATGGAGATATTTTGATACCCGAGAAAGGACATAGGCTACTTTTTATCCCGGGAAAATGACGCAATCCCGGAAATCCCACGGGAACGGGAACTATGCGGGTTTTCCTTTGACTGCGCGGGCGAAGCCGCGGGCGGAAACCTAGTATAATTGTATATATGTGATGTCAATTAGATGATCATAAGAATATTAATTTATACCAATACAATACTAATTTGTAGTAGAGTGCAATAAAACAAAGGACTTACTTATTTTGTTGTGTCAGCTTTTTTTTAATTATGCATAATAATAATTGCTCTTACTCACGCTGATTTTAGGCGCTCCGATGAAAATATAAAATACCGTTTATTTATTGAATAGTTTCACAACAACTTATAAATTACAAGAGAGAAGGTAGAAGGTAGGTAGTTAAAGACTTTATTACTCATAAAAAAAAAAATATGTTCTATAGTTAATTCATGCATAAGACTTTCCATAGATACAACCTGCTCTCAAATAGGTTCATCCGTTTCGTAACCACGGAGCCACACACAAATACACTAAACTTCAAACATACCGTTTGCATATATCATTAATTTATAATGCATCATACTAGGTTTAAAGCTAAGCCGTGGGCAGCACTTGTACATTCATTCATACAATATTAAATAAAACTCATAATATTGACCTTTGACCTCTCACTTTATATCCTGGATCATTATTTATTAGACGACTCAACAAACGACAAAATGTATGCTAAAGGTCAGTGTTGTTAAGCTTGTTCGTTCATATTGAACCAAAGTTTATATAAATAGAAGAACAACGCTCAATTAGAACTGCTAATTAATATTTATGAGCAAGCATGTTGTGGAAAAAACTTGTCTCTTATATTCATTATATTATTATGTATAGCTAGCTGTGCCCTGCGGTTTTACCCGCAGTGCTCCGCTCCTGTTGGTCTTAGCGTGATGATATATTATAGCTTTCTTCGATAAATGGGCTAACTAACACCAAGAGAATTTTTCAAATCGGACCAGTAGATTCTGACATTAGCGCGTTCAAACAAGCAAACTCTTCAACTTTATAATATTATAGTATAGATAAGGCAAGTTTTTAAAAATGTTAAATGATTTTGGTAAGTATATTTCCTTTAGAAACCTGAGAAAACATCAAACAAGAAATATTTCGCATTTATTTGATCCCTTAATTTGTAAATATGTTGAATCTGTTTAGTTATAATTTTGGCATTTCTAATGTTACACTATATGGTTTCCGTAATTCGCTAAATAAGCTGCCTATGTACTTTGTATAATATTATTTACAATAACATTTAGAGGAAAAAAGACTCCTTGACAAATTTATGGGTTCATCATGTTATGTATATCATTATAAATGAAAATGATGGAAGCGGATGAACGCAGTGCAGTGACCCCAGGAACTTCATACCTATTTGTATTAAATTTATTTTGGTGTTAGGATATTATAAATTAATTAAAGGATATTATAAATTATTTAAATTACACTATCTACCAGATAGACTTATAAGAGTGAAGCATCAATGACGATTATTATAGACTCTTGTAATACCTAAAATATATGAGTAGATTTTCGCAGAAACATATTTACCTATATTACCTAATAGTAATCTCTCCTTGCAATTGAAGTTTTCCTTATAACTGACTAATTACAGTATACAATCTAATTAAAATGTTAAAAGAACTTGAAACAAAAACATAGAATAAAATATCCAGGCCATCTATTTCTTTCTACACAATATTGACTAATAAATTTATTAACTTCATAATATCGTGTATCCTTTGAACCATGAGCATACCCTTAATGGGTTTAAAATGAATTTAGGTCAAACGTTGCAAAAACTCTGCTTTCACACTTTTTACTGCTATAAGCATTCTATTACCAACAAACGATCGTCCGTGGAACCGTCAACATGAAACTGTTATAAGCTTCTTTCACCACTGCATTATATTACTAGCTGTGCAACGCGGTTTTACCCGCGTTGCTCTGCTGCTATTGGTTTTAACGTGATGATTATAGTCTTCCTTGATAACTGGACTATTTAATTTTGAAAGAATTTTTCAATTCGGACATTTAGTTCCTGAGATAAGAGCTTTCAAACAAGCAAATTCTTCAGTTTTACTGACTATAGATATAATGTGACTATAGATAAAATTGTCCGTGTAACAAGGAACTTATGTTTTGGAATATGATATTAGATACTTACTGCGCTTAAAATTAAATCAAAGACTTGACGGAATTAATCTCTTCGTTACAGCAACTGCTTTCCGAACCAGTGGTACTTAATTGCTATGTAATATGATTCAAGAGCTCTTCTAAAATACGTCTTGTAGATATTAAAACAAAAATATTGATTCTGGGAGGTTTAGTGATTGATTTTAAATTACACTTATTTGTTTCACTAGTAGTTTTTTATTACTTTAAGATAAATCTTCTCAATTTAGTGCGTAGCAACGTGAAAAGCACCAAAGATTATGAAGTGATTATTTAATAAGATAATAATTAAATAGTTTACTTTTTATATAATAACTAGAAAAAAGTAATTGAATATAAAAACAATTTAATAAAAAGATAGATGAAAATATGAAACCTCTTCTAAAGCGAACAGTCTTTAAAATTGTACGTTTTGTCGCTTTTAAGGTCTTAATACTTATCCGAGTTTAATTAAATTTGGGATATAGCCCCATTAAATCTTTACGGGATAAAGAATTGCTGAGAAGCCATTTATTAAATTAAATTAAATTGTACAGGCTCAGCCTAAACTTTACTGCAATAATGTTGTTTTCAAAAAGAGAATATAGATACGCTGACTCTGCAAATTGCAATGTCCATTTGGAGATACTAATTCTGATTATGGTAATATTATGATCATAAATATTATGAAATACTTTCATATTTTGGAATTTTGAATCTTTGAACTAGTATAAATTTTTAAAGAATAGAAAAAAAATGATCACGAGGCGGGATTCGAACCCGCGTTTTCTGCCATCAATCTGGGGTGGACGCCTGACCAATTCGGCCACCCGTGATCCTGCCAGAGCAATCGAATTGATTCTATTCTTTCAGTTTCATGTGTCTAATAACATACTTGATTACGGCCTTAACATAATATGCAGGCGCGTCTCTTGAAGTGTTTTTAAATAATACGATTAAGACACCTTTTGATATTAAACATTTAATAAGCAATTGACCTAAAAATTCTTATTAACCTAATTCCATTTGCAATATTATATACGTATATTACTCTCATATAAATTGATGTTGTGTCCCCAAGGGGATGTGAGCCAGATGTATTATTTTGGATAACTTTAGGTTTTGGGTACCTTTTTAGAAATATGTTACTGTCACTTACGCATAATCTAAATTAAGGTGGCTTAAAGGAAAACTATGTGAAAAATTATGAAAAATTACTAATATTCAACAATTTCCAAGATTTTGTTCTCTTTTCAGTTTTTCCATATTGTACTTATACTAAAATTTGTATTATATTGCAGAGAAAACAAATCATTTCCATAAATTTCACACCCATTTACAAGTAACTAACATAAAACGTCGTAAAAATTCAAATCCAAAACCACATCATTCTCTGTCTTTAAGAAAAAACAACGCAATATGGATATAAAGAAAAACTTCGACCTGGATTCTATTAGCCACTCTTCATAATTGGTTGTATTTTCTCCACATTTCTTAAAGAGGAATAGTTTTATTATCACACAAAGAAACGAGACGCCGCGGAAGCCTTTCTTTCAATACACAGAAGTGAAAGGGTTATTTATTTCATTTGTTTGTACAGCGTCCTACGAAGAAATATTAAAGGAAAATATGTTTCGAAGACAGCTTTTTATGGAGCTATAAATAAATACTTAGCAGTACAATCATTGCAATTAAAAACATGACATACATGAAGGTTGAAGAGCTTTTTAATAAGTACTTAAATATTTAGAAATATCTGGCACTAATTGAAATTTGTGGTTACAAAATATGCCGTTCATAATAAAACGGCGACATCGAAAGAATCCATCGGTAATGCGACTTGTCATTTAAAGAACGTCTTTATTCGAATTCGGAAAAACGTCGAGAGATTTTATTATATTCTCAATACTTTATCAAATACCCTCGACATTCAACTTCAGTTCTATTTCCGAAATGGTTAGGGAGCCAGGTGCAAATTTGGTTAACTATTTCCTCTCAAGAGATAATTCGTCAGACGCATGAGAGTATAGTATTATAAAGCCTCGTGAACGTCAGCTGGCGCTCGGTTGGGGGGGTGAGCGGTTGTAGCCTCCCACGCACATAGGAAAAAAAATACATTCATTCATTCATTTCCTCTCAGCTAAAAATTTGTCAAATTGTAGCTAACCCAATATCTCAACGAAAAAAAATAGTCAGCTGGTTACAACATGGTGTATTATACGTCAGCTGGTGTCTCGAACATGAAAGTTAAATTTAAAGAAAAATTTATTTTCCGTTATTTCCTCTCAAACAAAAATTTACCTGATGATAGCTTATATGTAACTGTGGATAAATATATATGTCAGCTGGCTGTATCTTGGTGGAAAAACCGTCAGCTGATACGGGAGGCTACAACCGCTCTTCCCCCCAACCGAGCTCCAGCTGACGTTCACGAGGCTTCATAATACTATACTTTGATGCATTTTACTAATTACCGCTTGAGAGGAACTTGGTCATAAAATCTGCTGCTGGCTCCCGGACCAAAAGTAAACATCCCAAGACAATATTAATATTAAGGTAGGATTCCATCTGGATTATTAGCGTAATAAAGTATCTATACAAGAACAAACCGTTGAGTTACGTTCACAAAACATCAAATAGAAAGCGCTTCATTGGTGTACGTGATCGAAATGAATTGTTAGTTTGAAAGTGGGGCAGTGGAGAATAACGATTGTTAAGATTATGATTCTGTTATATTTCAATATTGTGTATTAATTGTTATAAATGAGTCAATTTTACGCAATGATGCGTTAATTTTGCGATAAACATTCACAAACCATAGATATAGAAAAAGATTTATGACTAAAAGATAACTTTGGATTGGTAACATGAATAAAAAAGAACATAAAGCGCTTGTTTAAAAAATAGTCGTGATTTTTG
The DNA here is from genome assembly GCA_029959065.1 of Colias behrii. Lineage (NCBI taxonomy): Eukaryota > Metazoa > Arthropoda > Insecta > Lepidoptera > Pieridae > Colias > Colias behrii. The sequence continues at coordinate 3,416,169 of JARWMC010000005.1, read as the reverse complement.
AGCTAATTACGAGTTATTCCAATGGAATACTGAAAATACATGAACTACAGGCAAACCAAACAGCCTTTCAGCTTATATGCTCTAAGAAACTTGGAAAAGGAACCGTTAGGCCATAATACTAAGCGTTCACCCATCAATGGATAGACTGCGCTTAAAAGTGCTTAACTCTGATAGTTTACCGGTCATTGAGCATAACTAGAAATAAGCTTCTAACAATAAATTGGCAAGTAAACCGACCAGCTCTAGTTAAAAGAATTATCTTTTCTTCTCTGCAATATAAAATACTCCTCATTTGCGACTGGTTGTTTTATAATACTAGCGGTGCTGCGCGGTTTCACCCGCGGGCAAAATTAAGTACTTCTATAGCTCATGTGATTCTTATCTATAGTAATATTTTCTTGTGTATCATAATCTATATTATGTACTGTAAGGCGCTGACTCCACGAGCGAGAGAATCGCGGCGATATTATCGTCGTGCCACGTATTTCTATACACTCTCTATGGAACCGTCTCCACACGGCGATATTATCGCCGCGATGCGACGAGTGGCAATGAGCGTGCGAAACGTCATTACATCGTCGCTAGCCCGCCGCGACTAGCAACGGGCCCGCCGCGCGCTCGCGACGATCGCGCAGCGGGCGCGCTGTCAAACGCAGCGTCATTTCAGCGTTGCCTCTGGTCTTCTCGTAGTTCTCTTCAAGGAAACGTGGCGATACCGTAACGAGTCGCCGCGGAAACGCTGCGATTCCGTTACGACTCGCGACGATACGCGGCGGAATTATCGCTCGTTCGTGGAGATTGTCCGACGATATAAGGGCGGACTCGTCGCGATTCTCTCGCTCGTGGAGTCAGCGCCTAAAGTTTCATCCAAATCCGTCAAGTAGTTTTTTCGTGAAAGAGTAAAATACATACATACGTCAATCCTCACAAACAATTTGGACTTTACCGTTATGTTGATAAATAATCTGCTTACTCTCTAAACAAAATGTTAAATTAATTCAGTATCCCTAATTGAACATCTACTAGATAGCGAGTTGAGATCTATTAAATTAGAAATTTATTCAGAAAACTTGGAGTGAAATCCCTTTCTTTTACCGGAGCTTATCACGATATTGCGGTATTTATGATCCAGTCGCTGTAAGGGTCGCGCGTATTAGTGGTTAGTACTAACGATTTTATCTTATAAATCTCGATGTTACTTTGGTATCGATGGCAACTTATTATCTAGATTATTTTCGTATTTGTTTGTAGATCATGAAACGCACTTTTGCAGCTCATAAACTTAATAGACATATTAAAACACTTTTTACGCAATGTTAGAAACAATAGTAGTCTTGGTAATGTCTGCAATAAATTCAATGCAATATTTATCCTTCATTCTTACGCATGTGTTGAGGTGAAGATTTCTAGTTCATTCCAAGAACTATTTTCCTTTCGTGCCCATCTCAGTGCCTATTTCATTGATGATAAATTTTATAAATAAACACAAATACCCGTATAATATTTAATATAGAAAATCTTTTGTTTTCTCCAAAATCAGGTTTCAGGACTTTATGCTGTTTTATGTATAGGTATTGTGAGACGTGATTAATTACTTAGACCTAAGAAGAAAATACGTAGAAAGTTAAGCTGGGTTAATGTACTACGTCGTGAAATAGTTGTGGCATAACTTAGAATATATCGCACGCTGAGAATGAAAGTGACCTAATACGAAATTCTTGTTTTTTGGGAATCATCAAAAAACTGTTCGTAATTTACAGAACTATTTACAAATCATGTCATAATTTGTTCGCATGCAAAGTTATATAAGATATTAAAGTCTGATATCATTTTAGAGGATATTGTCCACCCATACAACCCATAAAAAATAAATTAAATTAAATTAAAATATTTTTTATCTTTTTTTAAAAATTACCATTAGATATTGCGTCACTTTAGTACTGAAAACTTGTAAATCATCTTTGACTAGTTTGGGAATGAGTCACTTTAGTATTTTTTTTCTATGCATGCATTTGGACGTAACCTGAATTATGTCAACTTAGTATTAAAATATTAATGAGAAGTAGTCTAATGAAACCAAATGTTAACTAAGAAATTATATTTATTGTTTGTTTCAAGACTCATTTTTACTATTTACATAATACGTATGGGCAATCAACTCTAAGATTGGTATTATTAATAAAAAAAAAATATACTTTAGTATATTTAATTAAAAAAAGTAATACAAAAATGCAGTTTTAGTTAGTAACTAGCGGTCCGCCCCGGCTTCGCCCGTGGTACATATTTCGCAATAAAAGGTAGCCTATGTTCTTTCTCAAGGTCTAAAGATTATCTGTGCCAAATTTCATCAAAATCGGTCCAGTAGTTTATGCGTGAAAGCCATACATACATACAAACCTTTCCTCTTTATAATATTACTAGCTTACTGCCCGCGGCTTCGTCCGCTTTGTCTCGAACCTAATAAATTATACACTAAAACCTTCCTATTTAATCACTCTATGTATTAAAAAAAACCGCATCAAAATCCGTTCCGTAGTTTTAAAGATTTAAGCATACAAAGGGACATAGGGACGGCATACAAAGGGAGATAGATTTATTTCGCAACTCTTAAAGTGAAAGTTTATCTAAAAATTTTGACTCAGAGCAGATACATAAATAGCGAACAAAACGCAAGTACAACCTGGGAAGTTCTAAGTAAAATTTTACTAACAGCTGCGAGTGAAAATCTAGGTAATGAGATACGAAGCAGAAACAAGTGGTTTTACGACAAATGCCAAAAGGTTACTTACGAAAAGAATGAAGCATACCTATCGTTACAGTAGACCTACACTTGCAGACGTGGGTCAGAGCAAAAAGTGCGACGAAGGAAAAAAAATAACTACACAAGAGAAAGAAGAAGAAATGTGTTGATGTCAACAGATTGCTAAAAGTTTCTCAACGAAGGACTCGAGAAACTTTTACAGCCAAACTAATAGAGGTAGGAAAGATTTCAAACCTAGAACCTCAGCTTGAAAAAGTAAAGATGGTGAACTACTAAATAGTAAGAACGATATTATTAAAAGATGGAATTAGTACTTCCAAAAACTGCTAAATAGCATAGAAACTGCTGAAACATCTTCTGCCATACAAAATTATACTAACATCCCAGATATCTCGCTGCTTACAAATAGACGAAGTTAAATTGGCCATTAGGAAACTCATAAGCCACCAAGAACTGATTACATCTCTGTGGAATTGCTTAAATATGCTGAAACTAGCTTTAAGAAGAAATTTTATATGAGCTGATAGTCCAGGTGTGGAAGTCTAAAACGACGCCCTGTTAAGTTATGGGTTTTAATGACAACAACGATTATTTAGCACAAAATTTTCTTTATTCTTTCTAAAAGCACATTGCTTTACACATTGCATAGGTACAAGAACCACAGACTAAGTACAGGGTTGCCACAACAGTGACATAAGAAAAATTTAAGTAAAGTTTTTCTAATATAATCTAATACGCCCGATGAGTGGAATATCGCTGTAATATAGGGTATATTACAGCGGTGTGTACAGCACAAGAAAGGTGACATTTTTGATTGCCAGAATTATCACGGTATATCTCTTTTAAACACGGCATATAAAATCTTCGCCTATATCCTTTTCAATAGAATATCTCCATACACAGAAGACAAGCTAGGCGACTACCAGTGCGCTTGGGGCCCTAACCGGTCGACTACTGATCAGATTTTGAAACACTTGAGTTCAATGTCATAACACACCATATTATTTTCGTGAATTTCAAGGCTGCATACGACAATGTTCACCGAAATTGCCTGTACCAAGCGTTGACTGAGATCGGCATTCCACCACAATTGGTGTTACTCACAGCAATGACGTTAAAAAAAATAAAAAAGCGTCGTTTGGATCCATTCAGTATCTTGCAACCTTTTAGGGCAATGGAAGGCCTTAGGCAGGGTGATGCGCTCTCCAGCCTTCTGATTAACATAGCCTTAGAAAAATGTATCCGAGATTCTAGAAATTGAGACATCGGGCACTTTATTTTTCGAATAGATACAAATACTGAGTTAATACGTAACGACCGCGTTGGACGGCCGGGTGGAGGGGTAGCAATTTATTTACGAAATCATATTCCTTTTTCTATTGTTAGTTGTTCTCCCCAACCCCCGCCTTCTGATGCGGCCGAGCATCTTCTTGTTGAAGTCACCTTATCCAACGCCAAAATTCTTTTAGGAGTTTTTTATTCGCCTAACCTTCGTGTTGATTTCTTTTCTTCTTTTGACTGTACTCTTGACTCTTTTTCTCCTCTCTATAAGCATGTAATTCTTATGGGTGACTTCAACACTTGCCTTCTCAAAAATGACCATCGAAGTAGAAAGTTGATATCCGTTGTTGATTCATATAACCTTAACATCCTTCCTCTTCAAGCTACCCACTCCCTTCCTAACTGTTCTCCTTCTCTCCTTGATTTAATCATAGTCTCCTCTCCTGAGCATGTTGCAAAACATGGTCAATGCCCTGGTTCCTTGTTTTCTTATCATGACCTTATTTTCCTCTCTTACACAGTGAAACCACCCAAAACTAAACCTAAAATTGTCATGCAACGTAATTTTGGTAAAATCGATCATGATCGACTGCGTGAAGATGCTCTCAAGATCGATTGGTCGGCTGTTTACTCTGAAAATTCCATTAACGATAAGGTGGCTCTCTTCAACTCTTTACTACTGAACTTATTTGATATTCATGCTCCAATACGTCCAGTCAAGTTGAAGCAGCTTCCTGCTCCTTGGATGACGGCTGAACTTAAATCGTTGTTAAAAAAAAAGGCTCGTGCTAAGGCAAAATTAAACTCCACAGACTCTGATACTAATCGTGAAAAATTTCAGAAAATTAGAAATCGCTGCAATACATTATGTAGGGATGCACAACGACGTCACATATCCCAATCTGTCGAAAACGGCGACCCCTCTAAAGTTTGGAAATTCCTACAAACTCTTGGTATTGGCAAAAAAACGCACAAATCTTTTCCGTCATCAGTTAATATTGATGATCTAAATTTCCACTTTTCTAGTCCATTTTTGGGCTTTGACGCTAACTCGAAATCCCGTACATTAAATTATCTCAACTCCTTACCTTCTCCTGATTTTCCTCCGTTTGTTTTGCGTCAGTTTACCGATTGTGGTGTTGAGAAGAGTATAATGTCAATCACCTCTAAGGCGGTTGGAAGTGACTGTATTGGTCGGAACATGATCATTCCCATCCTTCCTATCATTATCCCGATTATCACTCATATTTTAAATTTTTCCATCTCCTCTGGCCAATTTCCTGATAATTGGAAAAATGCACACATTTTTCCTCTCCCCAAGAATCCTAAACCATCTGCCCTTTCAGACTTCCGTCCTATTGCTATTTTACCCTTCCTATCTAAAGTTTTAGAACGCTTAGTACAAGAGCAACTAAGTCGCTTCCTCAATACTCACGATCTCCTCAATCCTTTTCAATCTGGCTTCCGACCAGGTCACAGCACAACTACTGCTCTTATCAAAATCACAGACGACATTCGCCGGGGGTTTGACAACAAGCAGCTAACATTACTTTCTCTACTTGACTTTAGCAACGCATTTAACACCGTCGATCATGATGTTTTGTTAGCAATGCTTCGCTCGCTCAACATATCTCCAACGGTTATTGACTGGTTTCAAAGTTACTTGTTTGGACGTCGGCAGCGTGTCATGGTTGAAGACTTGTCTTCTTCTTGGTGCAACGTAAATGCTGGCGTTCCGCAAGGTGGCGTGTTGTCTCCTCTCTTATTTTCAATTTTCATTAACTCTATTTCCAAGAATATTAATTCTCCCTATCATATGTATGCAGACGATTTTCAATTATATTCGCACGCCTCTTTATCTGAACTACCGAACGAGATTTTTCGCATAAATACTGAGCTTGCTACCATCGTTAAATGGAGTAAAGACCATGGTTTAAAAATAAATCCTGAAAAAACCAAGGTTATTGTTTTGGGAAGTAGACAGCTCACAAGTAGAATTAACTGGGAAGACCTACCTAGTGTTATGGTTGACGGCACAATGATTCCCTTCAGTAAAACGGTGAAAAGTCTTGGTTTGCACTTAGACGAAAACTTATCCTGGTGTGACCAAGTAAAGGAAGTGCAGAAAAAAGTGTATGCCTCTGCTTCTTCTCTTCGTCGGTTGCGCAACTTTCTTCCGATTTCTACCAAAATTGCGTTGACTCAATCCCTTCTACTCCCCTTCCTGGATTATGCTGACTCCTGTTATCCCGATCTTCACGAATATCAACTGGACGCTCTCGAGAGGCTGCAAAACTTTTGCATCAGATTCATCTTCGGCTTACGCAAGTTCGATCATGTTTCTGATTTTCGCAAAAGACTTCACTGGCTCCCTATTCGTCTTCGCCGGAATACTCACATCCTTCAACTCTTGTACTCTATCCTGTTTGACCCGAAAACTCCTATCTATCTTAAGAATCAGTTCCAATATTTACATTCCAATAGTTCCCTTTCCCTTCGTTCTTCTGATCTCCTTCTCCTATCCACCCCTATTCACCATTCCAATTTTTTTAACTCATCCTATACCGTCCTAGCAATTCGACTGTGGAATTCTCTCCCTGAGACCATCAGACGCGCCAAATCACTGCATATGTTCAAAGCACTTGTCAAAGAGCACTTTTTTTCCACTATTTAGTTTCCTTTTTTTATCTTATGTATATGTATATATTTATATGAATTTGTATATATCATGTTTAATAATATTATGTATAGTATGTTATATTTTATGTATTAGCATATTAATTTTGTCTTATATTTATTTAATTGTATTTATTACTATTTTTTAAGTATTGATGTAGTATGTATGTAATATTGATATTTTTGAGTTTTGTGTAGTGTGTACATAATTATTAATGTTATAATAATTATTATATCCCTATATATTAAGGTTTATTTCCCATAGTTTTTGATTTTGTTTTCATAACCTTGATTTTATTTATTTTCTTTATGATTGCGCCTTCGCGTTTAACCAGCATCGTACATGTCCTTTATTAATATGGTTGCCTGGAAGAGATTGCTTTAAGCAATAAGGCCGCCTTTTGTGCACTTACCGTATTCATGTTTTTTTGTTAAATTATGTTTTTATTACTGGTACTTGTACAATAAAGTGTCATAAATAAAAAAAATAAAATAAATACTGAGATACGCGGATGATATAGACCTGTATCGGGAGGACGCTACCAGCAATGATCCTCTACTGCTGTTAACGCAAATCTTGCTATAGACCAAACTGCCCAAAAGCTCGGTCTACAAGTCAAGTTCGTGGCTGTACGTGACTTTGTGTACCTGGCATAATTAATAACAAACCAGAACGAAATATCTGCAGAAATATGTAAACGAATTATGGCTGCTTCGGCCTTCTAAGATATTTTCGATCGAAACTGCTATCCCGAAACATAAAGGTACTGCTATAAAAGGCCCTACTAAGACCAGTAACTAACATACGGGTCCGAAAGTTAACTAAGAAAAGTATGGACGACAACAAGGTACCTCTGCGTCTTCTCTATGGAAAACCAGATGGGCCGAAGCTCCGATGGTTGGATGGCATCGAACGATTGCTGTGAAAAGCTGGAGAACTCAGACAAAGGACTGAGAGATCTGGAAGAAAATACTGGACCAGGCCAAGGCCCACTAGCAGCTGTAGAGCCTCAGATGATGATGATCACTCAGCGAGGAAACTCTTGTATTTCATGATAACTTTTTGGGTATGAATTTTTCGTTTTCTTTTTCATTTTCTTGAACCATTTGTAATATAAAATCATCTTTAATCTCTTCATCTAATGACCTAAACATAAATATTTAAACAAATTATTATTGAAACAATGACATAAACTTTAATACGCCATAAAATTAACTTATCAAAATATTATTAAAACGGCCTATTTATACATAATACACTTAAACAAAGAAAGCATTTAATAAAGTACAGGCATAACGTGAAATATGTCGTTACCTTTAGAATAGTTGATAATACAAAAATGACTTAATATGATTTAAGTCACAATTCAAACCCTGCATTTTAGTACGAAGGTGACCATAGAAATCTAAATAACAAGACACTAGAAGTCGTAAGCGTGCGTGACCTTGTCGCCACTCAGGTGATTTGCACATCACCAGTGCATTCGTCACTGTTCAGTTGCTCTGGAGACGTATGAGTGTATACATGGTGTGTTTCAGCAATTCCCATTGCGGAAATTCTTCCACAAGTTGTAATTATACTTATAAAGGAATAATATTTCATCGGAAAATATTTTTTTTTAGAAATAATGCCGTTTTTCCTTAAAATTATAGAATATTTACAAGTATTACGAGTGTCACCATAGTAATTGAAATAACAATGAATGACACAGTCGACCATTCTTATTATCACGTTTGTTCGTATTGGAGCAACAAGTCTCATATACTTAGGGATGTTATTCTAAAATAAACCGTAAATTCGTGCGTTAGGATACATATTCAAAAGCTTAATTTAATAGATAAGTTAGTTTTCACTAAAATCAAGCTGTCCAATAAAAGGCATAGTTTACTTGTGTGTACTGTTTAGCTTTCGGTTTGAATGTGTTGATTTTGGCGACAGCGGTTTTCATACGAATTATGACATTATAGCACTTCTATGTGTCTTGTTATTTAGATTTCTATGAAGGTGACCTAATACGAATAAAGGTCTTTTTAAGATTAGAACATTGATAAAATATTTACTTACCTTTCGGTAAAAAAACTCCGCAATCAGGATTGAATCACTTTAAAACTAAGAAATGTAATCACTGTGCCGACATAATACTAAAACGGTCACTATTTTAGCGGAGGGACGTTTAAAATACGCAAATTATAAAGAGACGCAACATACGTGTTTTTCGATTTCTAGGTGACATAGGATAGTTTTTGATTTATTAAATGATAGAATACCTTATTCTGAGTCATTTTATGAGTATAACTCATTTTTGCAAAATTTTGAATTAGGTCACTTTCGTTCTCAGCGTGCGATATAGGTTATTTTATGAAGATATTAATTGAATCCACAAAAACATTGTTAATTTTTTTTTATAATATTACTTCAATTTATATTTTTTCTACGTTTAAATTGGTGAAAGATTTTGTTTTAATAAAGTTATTTCATTAGCAAATTGATAAATGTAATAATGCTAAGCGATGAGCGCAGCCTACGACGTAGCAAATGTGGTAGCACCATGTAGCATGTTCTACGTAGCTACGAATAAATTTTTGTTTACAAAATTATTATTAAAATTGGTCGATGCCAATCAACGCCGATACAGAAACCTTTCCTTATAATGAAGATTCGATAATATAACCTCATAAGTTCAATAAAAACACAAAATATGCCCGCAATTTCAATTCCAACCCAAATTTTATCATAACTCATACATTTTTAATGAAAATAGGGTAACGAGTAGATTCACGAATAGGCAGTAAGTAATCAGAAAAAATTTCATTAAGGCTCCAGTACGAAGTGAATTGAGTGCTCGCGTATATTACACCAATAAAAGCGAATACTTTGTTATGCACACACGAATCGCGCTGTGGTATGTAGCTGGCTGAGCTTAGCTTAACGATACTAAAGAATATATTTTATTTGGTATCATGTGACAATTTATAAACTCTTCTGTAGAGATTGTGGTCAAAAATGTTTTGAAAGTGAGTTATAATTAATATCTACTAGTTTTGTTCATTTAGCATCGATTGCGCATTTTCTGAGGAAACATTAGAATACCGATGTATTTATGTACTTTTTTAGATAGATTAGTTATTTGGTGATTAAAAAACAATTTTCTATGTCTGGCTCAGCGATAAATTCTTGACCTTGTCTTAAAATATTCACTTGTAACACATTAAACCATATATTCCAAGAAACATGTTGCATTCACAATTTAAATGGTCATTCAGTTCTCGGTTTGCGTTCAAAAGAGCACCAGCGTCTCCATTTCTTCGAACACAATCAAAACGAGGAAAAATCGTAAAGGAACGTAGCGGGAATAAAAATGACACATACAAATGTGTGATATTACTTTGCAGTTGACAAAATTATGAATTATTTTAGCTACCTACCACAACGCGTCACAATGTAGAGAAGTCTCTCCTGTTTCTAATTTACATAACACGGTTACTAGATTTCCTTTTGAAAGGTGCGTCTTTTGTTGGAATGAAAACAAAGGGAAGAGTACAAGGCGTAACGGGAACAAAAGCCTTAATTTAATCGTCGGAAAATCAGACAAAAACGGCTTGAACTCGGCCTAAACTTTTATTGAATATTTAAAAATAGCTTTATTGTAAGAGGATTTAAAGCTCAAAGACGAATGGTAAATATTGGCAACAACAGTGAAAGATGTATTTTATCGAGTTATATGAGATGTTTGTTTGTTGGGTCTCTCGATGGATTTCTGGTGAACCATATCGGCTTTCAATTAATGCACATTTTTAAAAACTCAAAGGATATTTTTGATTCGGTTCTCAGAATTCTTTTGGTAGGTACTGGTTGAAAGTTTCGCTATACATTAATAAATTATTTATCAATCAATTAGCGCCGAAAACTTTATAAAAACTTATTCGATAATTTCAGCACACATTGAGAGGTTTATTTTTATAATTATACGATTAAATCGTTACAATGCTAATAGTAATTAACAATGGTATACAGTAATTACTTGCGCACTTTCTCTTACTTATTCAATCTTACCATTCCTTTCTATTTAATACAATTGACATTGTTTTTTTCTTAACTCGGCTAATTTTACAAGCTCCTTGAACGCAATGCTAACTTAAACCGTTGTGATTTTCTTTAATCGAAGGTACATCAAGAACTTTGTTGAAGCAGCATCAGGCCAAATTGCAAAAACGTTCGCTTAAATGACTCCGATTAACTCAAGAGATATTTTGCCAACTCCAACAATGTTCTTGAACTTTTGCTATTGTGTTTTAAAAAGGTACGTGTTAGTAAGTTCTGTTTGATTTTAACAATGTATTTTTATTTTAAAATTTATTTTACTTAAATGTATATGCACTGTTCGCGTCTAGATAATATTATGATTTTTCTTATGATCTTGTTGTTGTAATACAGGTAATCATCTAGATTTTCAAGATGTTTCATACAACTTTTGGCAGTACTAGGATAATTTACAAATGCTGAAAATATTACATACTCTAACATTGTTTTTATACACACACTATCTTTTGTTTATGGTTATGTTTAAATTTCTACGAATAAGCGATAACTAGTTTAAAACAATAACATGAAAGTACTTTTTCACTTAAGGTAAAGTAGCGGTGACAGGTTTCAAGTTGGAAAATTGCGTTTTATCCAGAATAAGCTCCGGATATAATTTCAAGTTTGTCCGGTTAACAGTTAGCTGGAAGCTACTGGCTTTAGAGTTTAAGTTAATAGTAAGATAAGCTGTAGCTTTGATTGAAAACAAATTAGTTCAGTATCTGTACAGATTTTATTATTTATATGTTTGTTACTCATAATATTAGACTGATTCAGATAAAATTTTGTTTAATCTAAATTATTACATGTCAGCGTCATCTCTTAATTTTTAAATAGTATCTAACTTTACTAGTTCTGTTTTCTGAAATTCAAATTATAATTAAAAAAAGAAACACTTAATAACCATAATACAACTATGTCAAATAATTCAAAAAATGTTATATTTGGTAATCTTGCTCTATGAAAAACATGAACATTCATGGGAAAATATGGACACTTAATTCGTTTCATAATTTATTCATTCATAAATAAAGCTAAATATGAATTCAGGGGAATACGTACGGATACCTGTTATCCTTTTTGTAAAGATTTCCCGAAACATAATTAATAACGTAAAATGAACGCGATTCGTCAAAAACTCCGTATTTATAATTAACTCTGAAATCAGCACTGTACCGTTTTATTAACGTTAAAAATAAACATAATACTTTTATCGTACATAACTTTGTCAAGTAAATGGGATGAAATAATTTGTCAAAAAATATTCTAGCAATGGTTGTAAATCGTACATCGACTACGATTCAAATTGAACTCTAAAGTGAAGTTATAAGGCTAATATTAGCCTAACCCTGTAAACAGATGTTGGCTGGTAGTGCTTTTCGTACTGTAGAATTTATTCTCACCTATAAAACGAGAATGAAATCGTCGAAACTCAAATATTGCGGAGTATTCGCCGCTGGTATCTTACGTAATGCCCGGTTATAGTAAAATATGAATTTACGACTAAAAAAATTCCGTACAAATACGTTTCCCTTACAAGCTCTTGCAAGTCTTTCAGTAATGAAATGTGGTAATATCATTTATTTGGAATGTGAAATGTTATTGAATTGAATAAATGTCCTAATTTGGCCAGTCTTTCCCCATTCTATCCTTCCAACCTACTTTCTCTTATTTACGTAGAGCTTAATCTATACTAATATTATAAAGAGGAAAGGTTTGTATGTATGTATGTATGTATGTATGTATGTATGGTTTTCACGCATAAACTACTGGACCGATTTTGATGAAATTTGGCACAGATAATCTTTAGACCCTGAGAAAGAACATAGGCTACCTTTTATTGCGAAATATGTACCACGGGCGAAGCCGGGGCGGACCGCTAGTATCATAATAAAGAATTGATTGAGAGCATTTACCCAGTATCTTGTAATTTCCATTAAGGAATTGGTCGGAAAGGGCATATTCAACATTAGAACCTCGTCTGTTTGGTCACGCTTGCTTTCAGCAGTCGCCGTTTCAAACCAAGTAAATATTCATACATCAAGGCATATGGCAGTTAAATATATCAATAGCCTTCGACATCTATATTTAACCGTAATCAATATTATCCACACTCCATTTTAACTCGTAAACTGAAGTAGTCAATCGATCCGATCACTGTCATTCTGCGTCACGGAATTTGTTTTTGGGGCACATTTCTAAATTTATAACGGTAAGGTTTGGGCCGTTCAGGAGATTTATGGTTTCGATTTGTCACACGGCTATATGTTTCGGAATGCGTCCATAATTTTTGTAACCAGATTAGAACGTGGCAATGGTTGTCAATACACGGTATTGGTTATTGGTTTAGTTTTGTTTATTCGCATGTTAACTGAATATTACCTTAGGAACAATCAGCTTGCCTCTGGCAGGTGTTTCACTCGCGCATGACCGTGGGCGAAAGGTAAGAGCTAGTAATGAAATATAAATTAATTTACCTACTTCTGTGTATTATGCGGTATGCCGTGGGTGTGTGAACCTTTTCCTTTAGTGAGTTATTGGGCACATTCAGATTCATCCTACATTGTTTCATGATACCGAGAAAGAAGGGCGGTAAGCTTAATTTAATATCATATGATAAAACTCTACGTAATGCAAAACATAATAATATTACTACCAGCAAGCTTTAAATACACAAACATAATTCTAAAGAAAATTGAGTTCATTACCGTAATACCTTAAGAAACTATGAAAATAATTTACAGCAACAATATTGACTTTATGTAAAGCACAGTGGGCTATCTCCTGGGAGACACTGCAGTTTTATAGCCAATTTACAGGTCGCTTGAAGCAATGTAAACAGATAACTAATTACCAGACTCTGGACTTAGCTCCAGTGCAAACATTTCTTCCTTTAACACCCATCTAAAGCCTTCACGACATAATTTTACAAGTTACGCGCTCCCCGGGATATATTAAAGAGCTTTTTATTTGTTTTCTTTCGGCTTTGAGTTTTGAATCTCATTCAGTTTAGTCTTAAGTGACTTCTTGCGAATATAACGGGCCTTAATCCTACGGACACGCAAATTTGTTTTTAAAGGGATCTTTTATATACGGTGTGTAGTATTAACATTTAAAGGTTATTTGGTTTTTAAGGAGTGTATGAATATAATATTATGTTGTGTAGTGTTGTTTTATGAAAAACTAGTGGTCCACCCCGGCTTCGCCCGTACATATTTAGTATCCTATGTCCTTCTCCTGGCTCTAAACTACCTCCCTGCCAATTTTCAGCTAAATCGGTTCAGCCGTTCTTGAGTTATAAGTGGAGTAACTATCACGACTTTCTTTTATATACAGGCTGTAATCGTTAAGTGTGCACAGGCGATTATTCCGTAACTATAACAGATATCAAAAAACTTTAAACTGATATCGAAAGTACTTAACCTAATGAGTAAAATGGCCGTAATAAATTTTTAAAAATAATACGATAAATATCTAAAAAATTAACATTAAACCCTTCCATACATTTAGTATGAGATATGAATATCCCATGTACATTTAATAATATGAAAGACTTTAGCTTTTTATTTCTTTTTTTGGTTTTCTGCTTTAATTACTTCGCAAATTTGAATGGAAGTGTATTAAGAAACTGTAAATAGAGCTTCTCATTGTATTGCACAATAAAGACGTCACTTCCAAAATCTGCTACGAATACAAAATGTATGGGAAATAAAATGTATAGGAGCGTTTAATGTAACATTTTTGTGTATTTCTCGTTTTATTTTTAAAAATTTATTATGGCCATTTTACTCATTAGGCTAAGTACTTTCGATATCAGTTTAAAGTTTTTTGATATCTGCAATAGCTACGGAATAATCGCTTGTGCACACTTAACGATTACACCCTGTATATATTATAATTATATATATAGATAGATAAGATTTAAGCTGTCGTGATGTTGAAGTAGTTTTATCTGACATAGGTCAGAGCCAATTTACAGGTCATAAGTACGGAGTTATTTCTGTATCAGTTTTTAAATAAATCTGTTCAACAGTGTTTCCGTGAAATTATAGAAAACATCTAATTTATATACTTTTACATAGAACTAGGACATAGCTCGCCGGATTAGCACGTTGAAGTGGCAATGGGCGGGGCACATAGCCCGTAGAACCGATGGCCGTTGGGGCAGAAAGGTTCTGGAATGGAGGCCACGAACGGGAAGACGAAGCGTGGGACGACCTCCCACAAGATGGACAGACGACCTGGTCCGAGTGGCAGGGAGCCGCTGGATGCAGGCCGCCGGTGACCGGTCGTACTGGAAATCCTTGAGGGAGGCCTTTGTCCAGCAGTGTCCCACGGCTGAAGCGACGACATAGAACTATAATATTTCGTTCCAGTATTATTATTCTGTGTGTTTATTTTCTGTAATGAGTCTGTAAAGAAAGTCTTAAGCTAGCAATGTCTTCGAGGAATTTTATTTGGAATATTGCGGATTAGTTAGCTTCGCAGAATCCGGGGTGCCTTGTTTACAAATAATGTCTTTTGAGATTTTTATAATTTTATGTAAACACTTCTGAAAAACTTTTGAAACGTGATTTTTATTATATTTAAGTAATAGAGAAATAAAAAATTATTAATAATTAATTTAGAAAATACACAATTTTTTGGTGTTCTTACTACAATAATAAGGATTGTATAACGAAGACTGATGAATAGTCATTTTTATGCTAAATTAAAAGGCTTATTTTTACTTTGAGGCAATTAACGACAAAGGACGAATTTGATATAAATCTTACAGAAAAGATTGAAACATTTACTATTATGTCATCTGATATATTTTTAGAATATTCCCACTGCTGCATGCTATTCCTATAACTATTAATTTGTAAGCATTAAAGAGATACCGGTTGGATCATGGTGGAGTCCCTTTTAAAAAAGCTTTGGTCTAAAAAGGCACAAGAGCCTTCCGTCTGAATTCCCTGAAGAAAAGCCATGAGTAAAATGAATGTACGTCTCATGCTCTGCTAGGACAAGGGATGTTAAGGAAAATATTTTATGATATTATTTAAACACCGTTTTAATCAAATGCTTCAGGTGTGAGAATTGGGTGATATTTTGTACAAGTTTACTATTAAGTTACATCTTTTTTGCCAATAATTATCGTTTCAGTATCGTTTTTAATGTTAAAAGTAAGTTATATGTAGACGAAAGAACTTAATATGTGTATGCAAAATATTTATTCATGGATCTTTATTGTATTTCAAAGCACAACTTGTCGTACAATATTGTCACAGATATAATACAATATTACATACAAACCACACAGCTCAGATATCCAAAGGTGTCGCAAATCTCGACACCAAAGTTTCTGTACTTGCAACCGCAAGATTGTTGGATATTACTCCAACTACTTGGCTGTTGGCTAATTTGTCTTGTTTATTGTTTACGTATAGCCGATTGGCTATTTGTTTTGGTTGGCTAATTTGAAGTATCAACAGTATCGATTGGCTTTTGTAACGTTGTAAGTAGGTAATAGGAGCTTGTTATGTATTGTATTGTCTTTTTTGGGTTAAGGATATTGTTTTGTTAATAGTAGGACGAGGAGGAAAGTAACTGGCTTTATAATTATGTTAGCGAAAAATGTAAAGCTACTATGTACATTGTACTATTTTGTACTGTGTAAGGAATAAGTGTTAAGTTTCTATTTACATTAGAAATATTATGAGATTTGAGTATCTGTGTGAAAGTTATTTTTACGGCTTCAGTAATTTAATTATTTTCGATGACCTGTCTTCTAAAATTGGTACAAAAGGAGAATGGCGAAACTGGGCCTAACTGTTACAGAAATCATAATAGTTAAAAAAATTCATTATGTTAATTTTAATAATTATTTGTAAAATATTGACTTCTGATTCTATGGGAAAACAAATCTTTGAAAAAAAAGATAATTCGTTCACTACCGGTCTTATCAAGCAGAGATGTCAGTGTTGTCAGGAGTAAAATAGTCAAATATATAGATTAATACGAATGAATGTTTATTTTTCATTTTTAGTTTTATTGAATTCAAATGCTATAAAAATCAGAAGCAAAACTTAACTTTTTTTAACACACATCTTAATTTATTTAGGTCATTCTATAAAATAAAAACATATTTTACTTAATCAATAATAATTATAACATTTTTATCACAATTTTTATTTAGGTAGCTGGCCATTAATAAATGTCAAATTATTAATCATAATTGTGTCAGTGATGAGTGATTTGTTATGTTTGTTGTTTGACTTTTGAGTGAAGTTTTAGTAACGTTATAATCTTGGTTATAATATTCAAAATTGTCTTAATCGTCTATTTTTTACTCTAAAGATATTATTTGAATTGATTAGTCTTATTATGAAAGCGAATCCTGATTCATCCATTTATAAAGATATAAGAAATGTACCTACCTAATGATTGTTGATGTTTTGGTAAGTTAAAATGTGTGTTGAATAATATGTGTTAGATCCAATATTTCTTTTACCTGACTGTTCTACTGTTACACTATTATTAGTTAGACAATGTAGATAGAAAATAAACTTACCTGGACCTAGAAAAAGGCAATGCTATTCATTTAACTCAAGCAAACTAATTTTTATTTTTGTTACTTTACACCCCAATATCTCTGCTATCCCATAGAACAGATCTATAATTATTATATTCATAGAATCTGTATATTTTTATCTATTTAATTCCCCATAAATCATCAGTGTAACGATCAGGCCCAGAGTCCTATGGGAGTTTGCCATTCTCCTTTGAAGAATAGTGTGTAATAAATATTTCGTTTAATCTTAATAATCATCAACAGAGAACTTACGAACTAAACTGAAGATTCTAGAATACTGAAAAGAGCACCGAAACTGACATGCCATTCCTTCAGAGTCCCTTATGAAGTTCCGGTTTGTAAAGATTCCTTCTCCTTTGAAATAAAAACTTTCTCAAAACCCAAGAAGGGGATGAAAGGCGGGATTTTAATTTAAACCGACTTACCGCTCGGATAGCGTCAGAACTTATGTTGTAGGTACTTATTTACTAACTTTAAAAAGTGTTGAGTCGACTTATGTAAGTGATTGTCTTTTTAAAGACTGCATCTTGCCGTGCGATGGTATTATTTCGTATAAAGTTTTATAATTTTTAATCTGTTTCATTTTGTGGCTATGTACAGACAAATATAAAAGGTTTTCTATAATGATTGATTCAATGAAATTTAGTGAAAATAGAGATATAATAATATGTTTGTAAATTATTTTTTTAATTTACGTTTATCGATAAAAATGTTTCAATGGATTAAAATAATAACAGAATTGAAATCCTCAAATAAATTCCGCAAAGTCGAATAAATTTTTTATCAGATAATACTTAAATTTCGCTCTTCTGATTCTTGGAATGCAATTACATTGTTTTCTTTCTGGGAAATCAATAATAGAACATTGTTAGCTAATCCTGAAGTTGGAAGAACGAATCCGAACATATTTAATAGGTACTAATCTCTCACCAAAATTTTTTTTGAGATAAATCCATACTAATATTATAAATGCGAAAGTAACTCTGTCTGTCTGTCTGTTACTCAATCACGCCTAAACTACTGAACCAATTTTCATGAAATTTGGTATGGAGATATTTTGATACCCGAGAAAGGACATAGGCTACTTTTTATCCCGGAAAAATGACGCAATCCCGGAAATCCCACGGGAACGGGAACTATGCGGGGTTTTCTTTGACTGCGCGAGCGAAGCCGCGGGCGGAAACCTAGTTTAGAATAAATTAAAGATTTATTAGGTACTCAAATAAGTAATGTGTATATATTATAGTATATTGAAATACTACATTATTGATATGAACAGGTTCTTCTCATTTTGAGTATACCTGAGCGAGGATAGGGCGCGGGTTATTATTATACGAAATTCATCAATTTGACTTAATTTGGCCACCGTGGTGAATAAGGTACTTATAATGTAAAATGGGAACAAAATTCAGATGATGGGAAATATGATTTTGGGTAATAATTAGCAAGAACCTCACTGATATAAAAAACAAAATCTAAATATATTGAATGAAAATATAGTTGGAAACAATTTGAGGCAATGATTAATTTTCACATAATGGCAAAAAATTGTTATTCAGTTTTATGTATTTGTATGCATAAGCCTCATTATTCAATACAAAATATTAATATGTGAAAATTACATAAAATGTGTGTATTTTATTGATGAATATATTTCCTTGAAATAATAATATATTATTCGTACAAATTACATCGAAACGTTTTTTGCAAGCAGATAAACAACTTTTAATTAAACTACCACCCGATATCGGATAAATGTACCAGGGCGGCATGTTCGACCAGGATATAAAATTCATAAAAGCAAGTCATGTTCACAAGAGTTTTAATCCTAGCCCCGACGGAGATCGGGCAAAGTCCTACTAAATTAAAACTACCCTCGCACGTTCTTCGCTTCGGAGAAAATAAATAAAGGTTACTTACGTTTGGGTATTGAAAATGTTTCTGATGAAATAGTAATATGAGTGGTATAAACGTGGATCGTGGGGTACCTATCATTGTTTTTTTTTATTATTAAATTTATGTGTTCGTAAATATATTATATATTTTTATTTTATAAGTTGTTTCTTTGTAGAAAACACACCAAATGTAATCATAATAAAAGTCGCGTATCGAGACAATTTTTATAGACAAAAGTTTTATTCTAACTTTTTATGTAGGTAAATCCAGTCAATCCTGTCAGATGTATGTCCTATCAGATACACGGTTTTATAATGGACTAAGTAAACATTCACGCGAATAGCCTATAATAATACTACAAAGTAATAAATTCGCTACCCATACCGTAAGTAAAGAGCATAATAAAACACGCTGTATAACTCAATAGCCGATGTTTTGAACCTGTTTACTTGCAGCTAATACTATGGGTGTGGTTATTCGGATCGTCCGGCACAGCCTCCAACGTTACATTTACATAATGTACTTAGCAAACTGCCGCATACAAAGGCCCTCTTAAAATTGATGAGATGAAACCCCGTCAAAGAAAAATGAATTCTTTTGCAAACAGGCTTAGGCCGGTATTCCTTTGAGCGGGAATTGCTTAACGCTATTGAATTATTATGTGATATTTTTAAGAGTTGTTGTAGCTGCATTTTTGAAATGAACTATCGGGCTCGGTGGATGCAATAGTAATTTTGAATTTCCGTGGTTGAGTGCTTAGTATACGCAGTAGGTTTTTACCCGACGTTCCTATAATGATAAAGGTTGCCGATTATACCTAATAACGTATGTTAATGTACCCTCAAAAATAATAATAATTAGTATTTAGTAACACAAGATATGACGAAATGCAACTATTTATTCACACATAAAATTATGCGTAGCAACATGCTTTTAGCTGTTTTACTAAAACAGCTGAATCTCGAATTTAATCATAAAAATTTATAATTTTTTTTTTAAATTTATACAATTTATAAAAAGCTTGAAGGGATGACATACGAGATCGAGCTTTAGGGTGCTTCTCCACCAGAGACGTGCGAGGATGCGTAGCGAGGAATGTGTTTGTAAATAACCAATCCTGTCTCTTTATTTACCTCGCCTAGATCAGCACAGCTCTGGTGGAAGCGATACTATTACAAACACATTCCTCGATATACATTCTAGCACATTATTGGTGGAAAAGCATCCTTATATCGGGAATGGCTATCAAGCGATAAAGTTATGCATGGAAGACAAGACATGGATGTCTAACTTTTCCTCCATAGCATAATTCTGTGTCAATATACTTTTTAAGCACTATGTTTACATGATTGATATTATGTGTGTTTAATAGCATTTTCTGAGAAGCCGTTATATCCATGAAGAATAGACGCATACTGCGAATCGGTTTCAATAAGTCTTTTATAGCTATAATTGCTACATTTTACGTCAAATTGCACAACTTCTTGAAGTATATTATATACTAGCTGCTCCGCGCGGTTTCACCCCCGTGGCTCTACTCCTGTTGGTTGTAGCGTGATGATATATTATAGCCTATAACCTTCCTCGATAAATGGGCTATCTAATACCGAAAGAATTTTTCAAATCGGACCAGTAGTACCCGAGATTAGCGCGTTCAAACAAACAAACAAACAAACTCTTCAGCTTTATAATATTAGTATAGATAAGTATATTATTATTAATATTTTCAGTTTACCAGTAATTTAATAGTAATATTTGCTTATGTAATTAATTATAATGTTTCCTTATTTTCCAAACAAACATGCACGTTCAATCAAAACCGATTAATTAGGTCAGAAGAAAATGTAGCCTTGCAAGGAATATTGACGACCGAACACTCATTGACCTAATTACCTAGGAACATGTCTAGACGAATCTGATACTATTGCTGTTGATACGCTCCTGGAGATTAGAGATTCTGGGAAGTTTAAAAATCAACTTTGGGGTCAAGTTCTGAAGGTTTAATTTGCAACTAAATTGTGGGTGCAGGTTAGTGTGCAGATAAGGCAAAAATA
The DNA here is from genome assembly GCA_029959065.1 of Colias behrii. Lineage (NCBI taxonomy): Eukaryota > Metazoa > Arthropoda > Insecta > Lepidoptera > Pieridae > Colias > Colias behrii. The sequence continues at coordinate 3,394,843 of JARWMC010000005.1, read as the reverse complement.
AAAATGTTACTAATTACACTTATTGCAACATTTTATGTAGAAGTAGTAGTAGTAGTAGGTAAGTAAAAACCAAGCTTTTCTTGTTATATTCTTATTTGTTAATACAAATCAATACATCAAGGTATAAAAGATGATAACACATAGTTTTTATCCCGAAAATATCACGGGAACGGTAACAATGCGGGTTTTTCATTCATACGTGGGCGAAGATGCGAAAAGCTAGTTTACAAATATTTTAAACAATTACAGGCATATTAATTATGCACATTATTTGTGTAGTTTATTCAAGAAAGTCTCTCTTCTCTCTAGGATCCACGAAATGCAACGTCTAACTAAGCTTTCTCAGTATCATATACAGTGAGTTATGCAAAATTTTCAGTACGAGGAATCGACCTTAGTGATTTCTAAAAATCAGAGTATTTGATACCTACACTCTACAGTCTTATCTTTACATTGTAATTAGAGTTTATTGTTACTTTTCAATTTGTACTTGTTCAACATGGAAGTTTTAAGGAATATCGTATTACCCATTTATTCTTAGACTAATAAAAGAGAGCGGGTTATTTATTATAATATATAATTAATTATAATTATATTATACCTACTAATAAGTAGAAGTAATTACTAGTTGTTTATATCTATTAATACATTTGTGTTCTATATTATATTTTTATCTATAAGTCAACCAGAAACGGGATCGTAAATTAATCATAAGTTCTTTGTTGACCCGTATTCCATGATCAACAGAAATGCACATCCAAGTCGTTAAACAATAAAAACTTGGAAACCGATATAAAATTCAAGATTCACATTCGTTAAAACTCGAACTATATTTCACAAATAACTAATGGTCGTATAAACTAGACGCATTTTATGGCTATCTCTAATTTAATCTAATTTAGATGAAAAGTTTTCCACGCTCATCGGTGGCTATCATAAATTGCGCAAACTTTATAGTTAGTATTCAAAATGGGAATGCATTTTGCAGTTGACGAAACTGGATGGGATCAGTGGACTTTTACGAGCGTCGAGCGTTCTCGAGTGTGTGTTCTAGAATGTTCCATCTTCACGCTGCAAGCTCTTGGCTTGAAAAAATAGAATGTCTACAATATATACCTATCTGGCTGTTATATTTTAGGGTAACTCTAACTGCGGTAGAAACTGGAATATATCTGAATTTGCGTAGGCATTTTTTGCATTACTTTTGCTTTTGTATTTAACTAGCGACCCGCCCCGGCTTCGCACGGGTGCAATGGCGGCCGGCCGGTACCGCCGTAAACGCTACGTCCCGCAATTTTTAAATCTGTATTATCTTCGAAAATATTCACTTAAATCATACGGTGTAAAGGGCCATATAGATCTATATTAAATGAACAATGTATTCAAGCTATTTAATTGGTTAAGGATTAATGCTGTATTGGTTAAAATCCCTTCGAAAATTAGCCATTATTTGTCGTAAAAAGTAAATGACAAAAAAAAGTTATTGTGGGTTATCCATAAGAGATAGACATATACCATCGCGGACTTTTCTGTAGACCTTTTCAATGTGTACAATACTTAGTACATTATTTTGATAAAACTCGTAGGGTTCAGCCTGCGTTTGCAATGTAAGCGGAAAAAATGTAATTATTTACGACATCACATTAGAAACCTCAAAAATAACAGTACTTTTCCACTATTTAATGGATGTTATTATACATATAAACCATAGAAATCTAAATAACAAGACACTAGAAGTCGTAAGCGTGCGTGACCTTGTCGCCACTCAGGTGATTTGCACATCACCAGTGCATTCGTCACTGTTCAGTTGCTCTGGAGACGTATGAGTGTATACATGGTGTGTTTCAGCAATTCCCATTGCGGAAATTCTTCCACAAGTTGTAATTATACTTATAAAGGAATAATATTTCATCGGAAAATATTTTTTTTTAGAAATAATGCCGTTTTTCCTTAAAATTATAGAATATTTACAAGTATTACGAGTGTCACCATAGTAATTGAAATAACAATGAATGACACAGTCGACCATTCTTATTATCACGTTTGTTCGTATTGGAGCAAAAAGTCTCATATACTTAGGGATGTTATTCTAAAATAAACCGTAAATTCGTGCGTTAGGATACATATTCAAAAGCTTAATTTAATAGATAAGTTAGTTTTCACTAAAATCAAGCTGTCCAATAAAAGGCATAGTTTACTTGTGTGTACTGTTTAGCTTTCGGTTTGAATGTGTTGATTTTGGCGACAGCGGTTTTCATACGAATTATGACATTATAGCACTTCTATGTGTCTTGTTATTTAGATTTCTATGATATAAACCTTCCCCTTGAATCACTCTATCTATTAAAAAAAACCGCATCAAAATCCGTTGCGTAGTTTCAAAGATTTAAGCGTACAAAGGGACATAGGGACATAGGGACAGAGAAAGCGACTTTGTTTTATACTATGTAGTGATTTAGTACAATGAAAAACAACAAATAACTAACAATTGTTTAATTTTATCTTGATTGTTTGAAATAACTAAACAATTTATAAGAATTAAATGATAAGGCAGTGCAATATGTACCTAAATTCTGATCTGGTCACAATTTTTTTTTGTTGTTTTAAACACATAAAACAACATACTTATAAGCCAATCTAATTGTATTCGGTCAAGAGTGAATTAACGTCACCACGATCAGTACCGGGTCGAGATAATAGAGTTAAGTGAACCCTCTGAAATTACTCCAAATTATGCACCAATTAGTACAAAATTGCCCGGAATTTCGGCAATTCCAATTTCCTTTGAATTCAAAAGAATTTAAAACGTATAAAGGCTCTTTATAATTTCATACATAGATGATTGGGTTCTTTAGAAGCCAAATCTTTGTGAAAATAAACCGATTTCCTGAAATTTGTGCATAATAATATGTCCAAGTGTTTTTAGAACATAATATTATACTTCCTCATAAATATTACCTAAATGTTTTACACACATGTTGATCATAAATTATACATTTTTAAAATGCTAGGAAGTTATACGTATAAACACACTAGCGGTCCGCCCCGGCTTCGCCCGTGGTACCTACATGTTTAAACTATCCTATCTCTCAAGTTGGATCGAACTGCACATGGTGTGCGAATTTTATTATAATCGGTTAAGTGGTTTAGGAGTCCATTGAGGACAAACATTGTGACACGAGATTTATATATATTAAGATAAGTTAATCACTTCCTAGCACCACTTTTCCCTCCAAAACCTGAACTCATTTCGGTAAACAGCCCAAACTATTACCCGTTAATGTAAGCCCAATCAAATTGAAATCAAGATTAATGTAGCGATATTAAAACAATGTACGAAGTAAGGCTAAAGCGCTAGTCATGGATTACACGAATGTTGCATTAGCTTAGCGCATTCACCTGTGGGCGGGTGAAACTCTATTTTTATTCTAAATAAATACAAAAATGGACCGTTTGAAAATTCGGTTGCTATATTTGAAATACAAAATGAAATAAAAAAGATCGAGTGTGCTGAGCACGCGTGTGAGAAGTGAAACTTCTTTGGCCAGATTCAAAGAAAACAAAATCGTCGCCTTAGTCCATGACGTGACGATATTGCCATGACGTGTTGCAAGCAAAATTTCAATAATGAAACTATTTATTACTACTGTATCACAGTAGTTCATATTTTTATAGTATATTTATTGTTACAGTGGAATAGTTACATTTTAATAGGCATTCATATGATATACCGTTGCAACTGTATTGTCAAGTATTTTAAAGATCTCTCCAGTAAGACAAGAGGATAGGGGAGTGGAGTCATTTTGTATTTATAACGTTAATTCGCCAATTAGCGAGCAATTTTATACGCGAGTGTACACACTCTTAGGTTTTCTAATGAATCATGTACAGTATAACTTTACGACTCTTGTCATTATTAATAACTAGCTTTCCACCCGCAACTTCACCCGCTTTGTCTAAAACTTGATAAATTCTGTACAAAAACTTTCCCCTTAAATCGATCTATCTTTTAATAAAACTGCATCAAAATCCGTTGTGTAGTTTTAAAGATCTGAGCATACAAACAACATACATTAGGAGAGACGCGGGAAGAGAATTTCTTTATGCTATGTACTGATGATACAAGAAAATACCTCATTTAAAAGTGTATTGTAACTTTATCTTGCACGGCCCAGTCCAAGGATCTTCTACAAATTAACAAACTATCTCAAGACCAACTTCTTCAATCAGCGGCGCAGAACTAATAGGCCAAATGCAATGTGCAAGATTCCTCAAACTAATTGAACGTAGTCCGCCTCAATACGTACATATTTGGTGGTGATAAATGCAGTGCCCTCCGCCTTGCTTCAGCTAAAAGCTGTTAATTTCCGCAAGCTTGTATCGCTACCAGCGGTATTATTACGTCTCAGTAGGTTGCGACCTGTTATGTAACAGTTAAAAGGGTGTGACATTGTTGTTTGGGATAGCGATTTTAAACTCAAAACTGAATTATTCGTGTTAACTTTGAATGTAGGAGTGTTGAAGTTGAAGAAGTATATTTATTGGAGATTTTTTATGCTGTTAGTACAAATAATTTGCAATGTTACAATGCGTTAAAGACATAGATATATTGTTAACAATAATACACAAAAATTATAAAGAAGCGTGTTTCCATCTTCATCAATAAGGATTTAAATATGGTTATACATACTTACACTTTGAAAGTAATAGTTTGAAAATCCTGTATTCATTGTATTGAATTAAACGCATTTCGTTTATTTTAGGTACTCTACATTTTTATTTATTTCATTTTAATGAAATCTCTGTCGCTATCTCTTATGCAACATGGTATCTATCTTATTTAACGCTCATAGGCCGCACTGGTTGGATATTGAGGAAATGACACACATGTTCCAGATCACATGTTAGTAATTTTAAGTGTTTCTTCGTTATAACTGTGTCTTAGAACTGGTTCGTGTACTTATATCGTCATATTATTGTAAGCTTGATTATAATAATGGGGGAGTTGTCAGAGCATTATATTTTGTATTATGTATTGTTAAGTGTTACCCTGATTTAATGTTGGAGGATTTAATACGATCATATTTAATAGTCCTTGCATGATTGTAAGGAGGTGTAAAAAGTTGACAGTGTTATTGCTATTGATTGAAAATAACCGATATACCTTAGATTTGATAAGAAATTGATAACTGAATTTTTTAGAAGCAAGTTAAAACGAATGTGGTTAATTCCATTCAATCTTTATAATCATTCGTAAATAAAATACTATTAAAATAACGTGTATAAAACTGCATTAGATAAGCCCGTGCGGGAAAAATCCTTTCAATGCAAACTTTTACATACTTTTAAGACATCTTGTCAAATGTTTTCTATCTCGTCTAAAAACAATCAAAGAGCCTTCTTTACGAAGTCGATTAAAAATCGATTCCTAGTATTGAATAATCAATTAAATTCAATCAAGCGAGTTATCTAGTCTCGAACGTTGAACGAAACGATTATATCCAACGCGACTGCATCCATTAATATAGTTTCGGACCATTTTTCCGCTAGATTCAATATTTAACTAGTTTCAATTTGAATTCTTTTTTCCTTCACATTTACTAATGATTGGAAATGTGTAGTGTGAGTTTATTATGCTCTTGATAATACCTAACCTATAACTGTAAACTTTTATGAATGCGAAAGTAACTATGTCTGTCTGTCTCATCTTAACAACTCAACCACTGAACCGATTTGGATGAAATTTGCTGCACAGATAGCTTGAGACCTGGAAAAGGTCCTTTGATAGTTAAGGTTTTATCCCGGAAATCCCACTCAAACGGAAACGTTCTTGTTTCTGATTTGTACGCGGGCGAAGCTGCGGGCTGAAAGCTGGCTACCTACCTAAATTTTTACAAAATTTATAAAATTAATTACTACATAATAATTATTTTGTTTACATTCCAGGTGTTTGTAGACGAAAAACAAAATATTTCTCGTTATTGTCGAGATTTCCATTATGTATTTTCTCCAGCACCCGTTAAAATACGGTCAACTTATTTTTAAAGTGTTGCTTGCGATATTATTAAAACAAACAGGTTGAAACTGGAGAAGCTTCTAAAAATATAAATACAATTATGAAATTGACGATAATATTCCTTGCAAAATGAACTATTATAAATCTTAATAATTGTATTAGTTTAACGATCATCTCTCCTGAAAATAAGATAATATTTAAGTTAAAAGATTCAGATATAATATTTAATTTATAATAAAGCTACGCTGAATCTAGGTGCATAATACTAGAATACGAATCTAGAATCTGTTGTAAAACTCACACATTAATACCAATGTATTTATCTGTAAAATTAAAGCCATTTATGATATTTTGCTCTTCTAGGAAATAATAGCCAACAAAAATCACGTACGTTATTTTTCAAGCTACTGCATAGCTTCTATCGTGGGCCTTGAGCGCGGGGACCGAATCCAGAAATTCCGTAACGAAAAAACCTCACGCTCCCAACTACGACGGGCACGGAGGTGTGGCTTGAAGGTATAGCATGCAATAGCTTTACCGCGGCAGTCCCCGAGTGCCACACGTCTTTTTTTTAATTCACTTATTGTAGATAATAAAACATAGTAACATTTTGTATTTTATATTTGGCATAAAAACATGAGCACCGTAATTCCCGATTAAGTGGGTTATAAAAATAGTTTCAAACTATTCATTAATCATAATTATAAAAGCAATAATTCTCAATTGACAGCTCGAATCACACCAATAAACAGCAATTAATTAACGCTCAATTTACGTGATTGTTCTGAATGACAATCAGCAATACGTCAAACAATAATATTAGTTATATTTCGTCATCGATCTTTTCTTGAATTTCATTTCCGATTTCTCTAGATACGACTGTGGCGTAATTTAAAAGAATTTACATGCTTAAGATATTGTATTAAGGGCCGATTTTTCAATGCTTGGATAAAACTTATCCGTCCAATAAAGTATTACACAATAATATTAAAATGTCACGTAAAATGTCAAATACGGGCAATTAGAATACGTTTTTAAAATGGTAGTTTTATACATTATTCGACGAATAAGTTTTAACCAAGGATAAGAAAAATCAGCCCTAAGTTGTTTTAATTTTGAGATGCTTCTTATTTCTTTCAGTTAAACCATCGTTGCTTGCAAGAGTTTACTTTATAGTTGCCTGTGCCTATATAATTGTACACTAACCATGTTTTTCTTTTGCGTTATTTCATGTTTTCTGTATTGTACAATAGAGTGTTATAAATAAATAAATAATGTAATATTTTTCAGTTATTATTTTCTTACTGACAATTATTGTGTTATATTTATTAATATGTCCCATTACAAATGTCTGAGGAGAGAATGTAGGTCAATCAAAAGGTCACTGAGATTGGTATGAGATTCTGAGGGCCGATTTTTCAATGCTTGGATAAAACTTATCCGTCCAATAAAGTATTACACGATAATATTAAAATGTCATGTAAACTGTCAAATACGGGCAATTAGAATACGTTTTTAAAATGGCAGTTTTATACATTATTCGACGAATAAGATTTATCCAAGCATTGAAAAATCGGCCCTAAATGAAATAGTGTGTTATATGTATGTAGGTTTACTTGTATAAGAATTTCCTAATTAGTAATATGTCACAAACACATAAATCCGAAAAATCGTAGACAACTTCCAAGCGACATGTTGTTAGAGGAAAAATATAATTTTCTCAAAAAAAAAACGGAAACAAAATTATAATTTGTCGATATGAAGGCGTGTAATTTTGGAACTTTCACACATAACATAAGATTGATCTAATGCGTGTTAATTTCTTTTAACTTAAGCCGCATCGATCACAATGATTGTACTGAGAACTTTTAAATCCTTTGCGGGAACATCAATCTTGTTTCACATTAACTTAAGGCCGCTTGTCGCTTGCTCATTTATTTACTTTGCGCTCAATAACAATTTGTATTGATTTCAGCCTTAAGCTCGTAACATTACGTTAATTTACCGTGCTTCTAAATTAGCTTTAAGACGACAAAGGCCAAGTATTTTTCTACCTTGGACGCCTAATTCGCTTATTTTCTCAATAAAGAGAAAACTTGTCTCAAGGTTAGCGAAAAAAGCGTAATTTAAGCTATTTTCCGATACAAATTCGTGGAGGAACAAAACAATTTTAGAGAAAATGTAGGCTTTGTAGAGGCATTAGTAATTACGAAATGATTTTTAAATACGTTCAGATGAATAATAAAAAAATAGTCTAATTTTATCAATACGAATCATCTCTAGATATAAAATAAACAGTAGTTACATCAATAAATTTGTACCCTACCAAAATTTAACGAACTCAAATCACTGCAAGTTACATACAAAATTCCCTTGATGCAAATTCTATAATCCTTACAGACATTCAAGCGTGACGCCCTACGTATATAACTTACTATTCATAATAAAATATACTTTTCTATGCAATACTGCTACACATTATCCGTCCCAAGATAGTAATTTAGTAGACTCTAGCAATTACTGGTTAACTTTGCCTCGCCTATTGTAAAAATGTTCTGCTATATCGATTTGTGCACCCATGGGATTGCAAATTGCGCGGCTATAATTTTAAGGTAATTGACTGGTAGAGTGTGTAAAAGTCCCTTTTAATTGATTTGTGAGTAATGACTTTTATAAAATATTCATAAATAGTTTTATAATATAGAGTAAAAGTTCAGATAAATCTCTGTCTTACAGTTCTATTTATATACCATGATTTTTTTAATGCCTTTAAATGGCATGTCAAGAACATCACATTCTTAATCATCCTTAAGATACATTCATAGTAATCTAAATTCAAAATAATGTTTTATTAAAATGTATAGTGCATAAATAATGAACTTCTGTTACACATCTTATCAAATTTGTTGAAAAAGTATAAAATAGCTTTTAATTTGAATTTCCTTTACAATTTCAATTGTATAAAGACTTATTTTTCTCTCTGATAAATATCATAATTTAGTTTGTTTCTGTTAATATATTGATAAGCCAACTGAATCGTATTACACTTATCAGCGTCAATTCTAATGATGCTTAATTTCGCGGTCGATTGCAATGTGCGGCTAGCTTCCTAGAATCTGGACGTTTATATTGTGGAGCTGTGTTTCAGGTTAAATTAACTGTTGCAAACAAACTATTAGTGTGTGTATATTGTTTTAGTTGTTCAAAGAATCGTATATCGTTTATATTTACGTTTTCTAAACGTACAAACCTTGATTAAAAACGCTTTCCAATTATGTATAAGGTGTTATTATGTATTAAATTCAAAGTCTTCATTTTGCTTCATATGATCTCTTCTATTTTTCCTAGTTTTCCAACCGATTAAAAAAGGAAGTTCTCAATTCGACTGTGTATTTTGTTGGTTTATTATCGCAGAAATTTGACTGGGTTAACCGATTTTTTTATATAAACCTTCCTAGTCGTATCTTCCAGTGGGTTCCTTTTCAATCTTGTTCAGTTCTGACTATATTTTTAAAGTCATTTAGATTTTCCTTAAAAAAATATCACAAACAAAGAATAAATTAAAATCTGCAACTATTCACTAAAAATTACTCACAATACCTCATTTACCAGCATATCAACATTAAAAACAGTACACTCCGTTTAAAAATGCGGGAGCAGCTGTACGAAAAATCTTGTTATAGTTCCGAAAGAACGGTAAATCACAAAGGGCTTGTGAGACTGAGTTAGTGTTCCTATCTTCGCCTTTACACGTCAACCAACAGTTTAGTCAGACTTATCCGTTTTACCTTCAGTGGGTAGACAAATTATTAATGTCACCTCTCTACGTATTTTGGAAGTATATTACGCTTCCTGAATGTATTGTTCGTGAAACGAAAGTGGAAATAACTATAGAACGATAGATAGATGCACTAAGATTTATTAGTAGATTTCGGCATAATATGTTTTGTTAATTGTTTTGAGCAATACAAGTTGATAAAATTGAAGTATGCAGGAAAAACACAGAGATAACAAATGATATATTCTTTAATAAATTTATTTTAAAATATACGCAATAAAATTAATTTTCAATGTTACTATAAGTGGGATATTCTCATTTTTTTCTTTATTCCATCCCTCAATTCTTTCTTCATTATGTACATCGATAAATAATATGTATCCAATTTTAATATGTCAGCAACGAATATCCATGCCATCTGTCAATTGATCAATGACAATGTTGATTGACCACAAACTCGTTAACCAAATCTGAAATAATAAAAACAAAACAATATTATTATATAATATCAATTAGCTGTGCCCTGCCGTTTTACCCGCAGTGCTCCGCTCCTGTTGGTCTTAGCGTGATTAGTATAGACTAATAAATAAATAAAGGCTATAGAGCCTTCCTTCATAAATGGGCTATCTAACATCGAAATAATTTTTCAAATTGGACCAGTAGTTATTACCACGTTCAAACAAACAAAATCTTTAGCTTTTTAATATTAGTAATACACGTTGAAAAATCTAAAATAGTAGCTTTTAGCTACTTAAACAGCGGAAATACGAAGGTTAGATGAAATATTATACAATATACAGTACTACACTCAGAGCAAATACTTCGTTGTGAAATTAGGGAAACTTAAAGGAGTAAAATAAGCTGAAACGTTACGCCCAAAGCCAAGAATTATTATTCATCGAGACAAGAAAAGCAAGAGATTTATAACGAGCTAAAATTTGTTAATTGGACTTTGCAAACTTTGCCGTGGTTAAAGAGTTTAGGCCTAATCCCTTGGCACTATTCGAAGACGTTCACTTTGGCAATTATTTCAGTCGAACATATTTAAAACCTCTTTCGATTGAATGTCTGTGTACTAACATAATATAGTTAGATTAATTTTAATCCGAATTATTTCGTATTTTCTAATAGCTTGGGCTCTCTTCTTTAATTTAGCATTTTTATCTAAAATATTACGCATAAATTAAAAACAAACTCCACTCTAACAAAAACTACATTTAAGTCTTAACAGTTTTACACATAGGTACTTAATTCTAATGAAGTCTAACCACAGAGACAGTGCTCTATATAATATACTAGCTGCTCAGCGCGGTTTTACCCCCATGGCTCCACTCCTGTTGGTCGTAGCGTGATGATATATAACCTATAGCCTTTCTAGATAAATGAGCTATCCAATACCGAAAGAATTTTTTAAATCGGACTAGTAGTTCCCGAGATTAGCGCGTTCAAACAAACAAACAAACAAACAAACTCTTCAGCTTTATAATATTAGCACAGATTACTATTCCCTTAATTCCAAAAAATAAAGAAATAACCAATTATACCACGTTCTTCAAACTCCTGCAGATATTATGAAAGTCTCATAATTTTGATACATGTGACATCCAAGGCACCCAACTAATACTACGATATATTATAAAGTGCATATAACTTTACATGTATTAGTTTGAACTTGCTTCAACATGCACCTTGTTATTGATATTACTTGAGAAATTAAAGCACTTTAATTATTAAGGAGTTCTAGACGGTAGTTTTAGAATCATGGTCGAAATCTTTAACGTAATAGTGTTAAAAATGACATTAATAAAAAAATGTCTGCGTGTACTAGTGTACACACGTAAGAAGTGAAACTTCTTTATGACCTTATTTTTCAAAAAATAATTTATTATATGCAACTTTACAGAAATACGTCGAATCATGTGTGGTAGGGATAAGAAAAAGATGGCGCGTAACGGAAAAATGTCACGCGTAACGAAAAAATGTTACCTACACTAATTTTTTTTTCCAACCCCGATAAAGTGTTAAAGTTTCACTTCAATAATAATAATAATAAATATTTCAGGACAATTTTCACACACGGCACGATTCCCATAATTAGCAACTTAACAGGAGGTTCTTTGTTGGTGATAAAACATAGTTTAAGGTTTATGATATTAGAGAAGAGAAAGTTAACGAATCGTATCATAGTTTGAAGTTAAAATATAACAAAGGGGTGTCAGATTCCCTAATTGTGTGTCCAAAAATATCTTAATTTATAGCTAACCATCCACACATAAATCATTTATGACGAATAGTGTGTAGCAACCTATCCTGATAATGCTTAGGTATGTAAAATATAATACTACACAGAATGTTTTATGAACATTTTTTATAAAGAATTTTCCTTTTGATTAAATGAAAAAATACATATTAAAGAAAAGTCTCTTATAAAGTTAATAAAACATAGAAAATTTGCAATATAATAAGAAGAACCCTTTCGACCGCCCGTTGCGAGCGATAAATAATTTTAAATTTGTGATATTTTCCAAGATATGAAATTAGACGGCAAAGGCCAATTTTGATCTAAATTAAATGCAGCGTATAGTATTAAATTGATTGAAACTTAAAAGCTTGTTGTATATTAAATATTATTTTATATAAAATTATTTTTTTCTTTGTCGTATTTAAAAGAAAATTAGTTCTATTATTTAAGATTGAGACTGAGAGTAGGAGTAGAATCTTAAATGTAAACAAAACCTTGAGAATAATTTTATATTGTCTTTTTATAAATTAACTACGAATCACTCAATTTTATTACGACCTCTAGTTTTGGGTGTATTGTTCCTATAAACCACCTAGACAAACAAGCTTTGAAAAAGTAAAAAGATTTATAACAACTTTCTTTTATATTGTGTTTCTATAGATCATTATTTAGCATTCATAAATTTAGGCTACACTGCTACGCTTTTATTGGTTCTACGACTCACCGTAGTTTGCTACGACGCTACTACGCTCTACGACGTAGATCATAAAACACTGTTCATTTAAAATAATATAAGAAAAGCGTTATTATATCTTCATTCACAACATTTCAGTATTAAGATATAACTCCCAAATAATTAAGATTTAACTATTTGATATTATCTAATTTGCTTGAAATGTTTATTGTGCAGATCATATAATGTGTAATATTGTTGTTGCGAAAAACTTTCACCTATCGGTGATGTAATATAATTTATATTATCTATGAATTTTCAACAGGTATCTCAAAATATAAAATATTTTTTTATACAATACAAAAGTGTCTTTGCATATTTGTAAGATACGCCATATTTATTTAACATAATATTCCTTCTTTGATTACCCATAAAAATTCTCCAAAAACTGCCCAACTAAATTCGTTAAAACGATTATAAGCTAAACCGACGCACGAGCATAATCCAATAAAATTAACTCCGAAACGTATACACATAAATCAATTAAGAAGTCGCAGGAGTCTCGATGTAATCCCTTCTAGTGGGTCAAGCTGGGAAAATTGACTTGCACATTCGGGGCAGTGATCTTAAAGGCTTAGAAAAAGGCTCTTTCGTTTCTTGGAATAGGAGATTGGGGACGTTGTTTGGAACTCCCTTTTTTCGGATAGTGTATTTTAATTTTATGTATGGTGTGAATGTGATTATTTAAATGGCAAAAGAGAAGAGAGATAATTTTTAAGGTAACTATATAGACGAATATAATGCATACCTAGATACCTAAGCTTGGTTGCCAGGCAGATAATTGTTCTGATATTATAATTTACTAGCTGTTCCCCGCGGTTTCACCCGCATTGCTCCTCTCCTGTTGGTCTTAGTGTGATGATATTATATAGCCTATAAGCCTTCCTCGATAAATGGGCTATCTAACACCGAAAGAATTTTTCACATCAGACCAGTAGTTCCTGAGATTAGCGCGTTCAAACAAACAAACTCTTCAGCTGTATAATATTAGTACAGATTTATACTCGAATAACAATAATTAATAAATGCAAGTTAATAAAGCATTAAATATAAAAACCGCACCGTAAAACTGTACACTTTTCATGTAGTCTTATTAAAAATTATACAAATTTGAATTGCGGTCATTTTCATAATTAATTCCTATTTAACTACAGCTTTTATTATATAATTTAATTTTCCTCAATACAAATTTATAAAAACATCATTAGCCTGGCTGCTAGCTGGCTCAAAAATAAAAACCCATCTTTAAAAATGGGAATACAAAAAAGAAACCCGCGCAAAGCCCGCGAAAGTATTTCAATTCGAGAAAAAACAACACTCCATGAATAATTATCAAATAGCACCCTTAGCCTCTCGAAAACTTTTAAGAGTTGCAATTTATTCCGTGGCACAAACAGTCGGACGAACCTCAACCGCCTGGAACTAATTAGCGTAACGTACACGCTTCTAATTAAGCATTTCTATCATAGCGAGATTTAAGCATCCAACTTATTTATCCTAAAGGCAGATCCGTTTTTCTTTCTGTCCTTACAGCGCATACTTTAGTTCCATTTGCCTGTGCAGAGATGCGCGGGGCGAGGGCGCGGGGGCGGGGGGCAGGACACGCGCGGTAGCGGCGCCCCAGCCAGTCCGGCCAGCTATGATCGAGGGTTCGCTTGTGAGTGTGACAATCTAACAAAATAGTGACCTACAGCTCTGTGACGTGAAGTGGATGAAAACCCTAAATTGTTCTGTGACTTGTGAAAGTGTCTGTGTAACTTGGGCTTTTTGTACCGTTCTCGCGGTAAGTTCTTTTTTAGAGTATAAGTTGTCGGTGGAGGGATGATTATAGTGCAAGCAGTCGTGACGTGCTAACGATGAGGGCCCACATATCGTATTATAATAATTATGTTATTTATACGAAGTAGAACGAGCTTTAAAAAGTTTAAACTGTGTTAGGAGATACGCAATACGCAACCTTTAAAATATGTACTACGAGAAGACTATTTTATCTAGATTGCTCTACAAAGCGTATAATTATTACAAATTGTATTAATTATGAATTAGTATTATGAGTAACAGTTCAATTGAAACTACTAAATTTATCTACAAGCAATTAAAGATATTGATTTAATTGGACAAAATATTAATTCGCTGAAATTACAGAAAACGCACCCCGAGAACTGCGTTTGCTTAAATGAAAAAAGATTATTTACACCCATTTTCTTATTCAAGGTAACGAAAGAAAAGGTACTTATGTTATTGCTTAAAGTCCATAAAATAAAATAAAAATAAAATAATGTTTTTATTTTATCATTTCCTTATTTACGAAAAATATCTAACAGGACTATCTACGTTATTCTTTATAAGCTATTTTTCCGCATATTTACATAAAAGAAAATCAGTTTTAATTACATTATAAGGACAAATCTACATGTTTTATTTCAATGCGTACAATCACAATTTTTACTTATAACTGAATTAAATGAATACAATATATACCTACTTCAATTAATCGATACAAGATATACAACAACGTTAGCTGTGTTTCTAAGATAGGATAGGTCCAATATCTATCACAAATAATAAACGTTATCACTTTGAGCGCTTACCGAATTTACTGAGCCAGGTTCGTGTCTTTTGACCACTTCCTATGGAACGGAACTACGTGATTCGAATAAGGGACTGTTTTGTACAAAAAATATTATAATCATCATATTATTTGCTGTGCGTAACGTTTGGACATGTGTGAGTGATATGAGTTTAGAGTTGTTTAAGGGTTTTTTGAAAGAGGGATAATTTTTTTTCACTATATTTTGTACTATAATATTCAATAGTTTATATTCAATTGAATATGAATGTGTTATGAGTTATTAACATTAAACCGATTACTATTTTTTGGGTAAATTGGTTCTTGTATGCTTAGTAAAATGTGAAGTTCAGAGATTTTTTATAAATAAAATCATTGAGAAGAAAGTTTTCTATATCTTTGCAGTTTTAATATTATGAAGTGAAAATTTTGTGTTGATATGCGAATTTTTCTCTTCTAAGTGGGACACTGTTTTGCATATAACGTAGGCCGTTCGCATTAATATTTTCCAATTTTTAAGTAGGAACCTACACTTCTGACTTTTATGATAAAAAGGACAACATCAAAAATAAAAGGGATTCAAAATTAAAGAGAAATATTTTCATTGTGCAACTTTCCTTGTTATGCCGTGATTTGAATATTCAACACGAATTAATGACTTCGCGTTATTTACTAGTTATTTATATAACAAATTACTTTTGTAAATATAGATTCATTACGCCTTTGGGATCGAAACGCGTTAATTAATAAAATAAATATTCATTTTATTGAAGAAAAACTTTAAGATACCCGATATTCGGATCTTGTAATTAAGGAATACTAATAAACAAACATTTAGACTTTAACTGGAAACTAAGTTTGAAGGAATCCTCTGAAGATCTCAACGGTGAGGATAATTTTACTTTATCCTTGCTTGAAAATAATAGGAAAAAAGAAAGGTTTCTCAGAGGTAAGGGGTTAAACACAACAAATATTTTTAAAGCCTTTCATTTCAGGTTATTTTTTAGGTCGTAAAATAAACATGTTTTGTTAGTTGACATGAATAAAATTATTTTTTGTAGAGAGTTTAAATCAATGTTTTTTTTCGGTTAACAATTTTTTTTTTCATTTTTTCTCTGATTGATTTCTTTTATTTGAATTAAAAATTGGAAGGGATTATAAAATACTTATAATAAAGTGTGTAACTATAGATAACCATTGCAAAATATTGAATAGGCACATTTAAGACTTAGCGTTTAATTGCAAGGAGTAATGGAATCGGATCATGGAATACAGTTTATTATCACCATTATCAGCCCATATACCTACGTTCCCACTGCCAGGCCTATGAGGGTAGAGGCCATTATCCACCACGCTAGCCAAGTGCCGGTTGGCGGATGTCACATGTCGTCGAATTTTTGATTCTTCGACATGTCGTTTTCCTCACGATGTTTTCCTTCACCGTTTAGCAGTGTGACGTTATTTATATGCGCAGATAAATTGAAAAATCTATTTATACGCGCTCACGTCTCGAGCCTCCGACTTATAGATTTGAAGTCCGAGTTTCTCACCACTGAGCCACAGCTGCACACAGTTTATCATGAATAGAAATAATTAAAATATATAACACAAAACATTGTTTATTTATTTACCTACACTATTAAAAGTATAATTCATATTTAATTCAATACGTGATTATAATACAACACGCGTGGTTTAAATTACAATAGAAAGTTCGCGTTCAAAAGCTGGATATTAACAATTAAACCAAATTAGTATTTGAAACATTCCACCGCAGTGACCACAAACAATTCCATGTTCTGACTGACTTTTATTAGACTAAAATGTATATTCGACGGCTCGATGGATTTCCATGAAATTTGTAATAGGGTTTTATGGGAGCAAAAAATAGTTAGATTTCATATCTGGGAAAAGACAATTCCTATTTTCACCTAATTAGAATTCCGATTATTTAGAGTCTAATTTATTGAAAAAGTATACAGACAAGATACTGCGGTTTCTCTCAATTAATAATGGCACTTGTTTATGTTTCATATAAAATAATATGAGTTGCAAGTTCGACATAGAAGAGATTAGATTTTACAAACATTATTTTATGCGAAATTATGTATTGTGGTAGTTAATTTTCTAGAAGCTCTTGATAGATGGCGTGCAGTGTTTCTTTTCCTGTTTACGCGAAAGGAAAGAATAAACTCGATCATTGGGTTTGGTATATTTGAACACGGTAGAGGAAAGTTCTTAAGGCAAAAATATTTTTACAATTATTATTATGGTTTTAAAAACGCATTGGAGATTAAAACAAATACCCTGAAAATATTATAACATTAGTATGGCTTGAATCTTGATACACAAACTGTTCGTAGAAATACCAAGTCCGAATAATTTAAACATTATACTTTTGTATTTTGTACTATTAAAGTAGATAATGTTTCATATCATTATTAACTAGAAATAAATTTGACTTAATTGTAAATTGGTAGAGTTCCAAATTGAGCATTTATTTAAGCCCATTCCGCCGTTTTCTCGTCAAAGCCTTGTTTATTTTTCATCATTCACATTTCCCTTTCAACATGATTAGCAAACACTCCCTGATTTATAATTCAATTTCCCATTATATGTACCCTTTAAACAAAAATCTTGCCATTCACAATACTCTGAATGAAATTTATTTAACAGAAATATTCAATCTTCCATCGAGCATTTGGAAGCATATTATCATTGGCTTACGACTTACCTTTTTATTCATCGAGTCGAAAAGCCCGATATTTTCACCCGTGATAATAAAATGTATATAAATAGGCACTCAGATTGATCAGTTCTCCGGTTTGTGTGTGAATTATTCACGTCTACCAGCCCGGGACGATATTGATTTGTTGAAAATAGCTGAAAAAGGTCTATTTGTATATTTTATACAGGTTGAAGTCAGGTCTAGATGGCTTTCCATCTATCGTTCACTGTGTATACTATATAAGGTTTATAGATGTGTTTTGAAGATTACAATTTACATGAGATTGTGGTTTTGATGTATATACTGAATTAATATATATTTATTCTTTTTCTAGTAGCCTATTTTTTGATGTAAGGCTTTATTTCCAAAGGCTAAAGAAGTTACTATTTAAATTACTTGCTTAATCTACGAGTAGCAAATTTTCATGGTTCATTGGCGGTTAAAGTTCAAAAGACTTTTCATTTCTTCAATAAAAGTATGACACGTTTGTATTAAATAAACATAAGCTTCTTTGAAATGTTTTTTTTATAACAATTTTTTGTAAAACAGGTCAATCAACCGCTGGGGTTGAGTAACCTGTTTCTACGTAGACAGAATAGTAATAAACTCGGCGTTTTCCTTTTCAATACGTATTTAATTTCTTATAACACGAAAATCATACACAATATAAATATTCAGATAAATAAAAAACTTATAAGATAAATAACCTCTATCTTTAGAACATTTTTTTATACATTTAAAACGTGTTTTATACCTAGCCCGTCGTAAATGTGTTAATAAATGTAGTTTTTTCGTATCTTATCTAGAACTCTGTACAAATAATAATATTATAATGAATGTATTATACATTCATTTAAGTGAAGTCCCATGTCCCCTAGTGGGGTAAGGGGCAGATGCATTATACATCTGTTTCACTGATCGATTTTCTTTAGGGACAAGTAGGTGATCAGCCTTCTGTGTCCTACCAGACCGAGACTTTTTTTTTCTTCGTCTCCACCGGGAATCAAACCCAGGACCCCTTGGTGTTACGCTCACGCGTCAACCATTGTACCGAGGAGGCGGTCTATAATTACATTACATACATACATTCACTTGATATAAGTTTTTAGTGAAAAAGTAATAGAGCATGGGCATTGTAAATAATTGTTATTTTAATTTGTAACCTTTAATGCAGTTTTTATTCTAAATAAGGAATTATAAATTATTATTAGTTCTACCATAAATAGAGTTCATGCTACTTACTTTGAGCAAGTATACAATTTAGAATGAGTTATATTTATTATTGAAAAGCGTTCTGGTAAATGCATCGATGTAGCCCACTCTGTTACATTGGTGAGGCTTTCTAATTGCTATTTCAAACGTTCCAGGAAAGAAAATTTTTACTTGAATAGTGATACACGCTTTTAGCGTAGGAACTTTTAGAACGTTCTAGTGCGGTATTTCTTATTATTCTTGTTGAAAGGTTTCGATATTAATTTATGCGAATTATGTTTTATACTCTTCTGTCAATTACAATGCTTGATAAATAGTGAAAAAGTTATACTTACTACTAGTACTAGTGTTGCTTTCATAAGTATTTTTATATTCTTAACTCAGATATTCCAAAATGCGAGGTTGTTATATATATAATTGTAACAGCCATAAAAGAACAAGAAGTAAAAGAGACATTTTTTGCAATATATACACTTTTTTATCAATCACTGCATAATAATGTACCTATTAAGCTACAATTATTTTATCAAATAGAAATTATTTCATGAACTTTAAATTTAATTTACGATAGTGCATTTTTTTCCTCCAACTATCTACTGTTAGTACCAAAAAGTACAATATAGAGCGAAATAAATTAGGATAGAGTGCGAAAAAGCCTCGATCTCACACCAGAAAAGCGTATTATTCACAAAATCTATTATACCCTTATCAAACCTTACGCATCCATTACCATGTCTACATCATACCTTAAAAATACTAATAAAGCTGATTACCAGATTGCTCCTTACGTAAAATTGAATCTTCAATCTAGTATCGTCTGTAAGACCTCGTAACTGGCACAAAGGCAAAATCACAATATGATAAGACAAATGCAATTTTCTGATCGCAATCTATTCGTGTTTTCTCTTTCAATATTTATTTTATTGGAGTAATCAATCACTTTTGTTGTAGTCTCGGCTTGTTTCGAGATGGTTTGAATAAATTAAATTTGTTATGAAGGGTCTCGGAGTGAGGTAGATATTGTGATGTCAATAGTTTATGAATACATTTTGGAAAGGGTTTCTCAAAGTGATTTAGAATCGTAATGATAATGTGAATTGGTAAGTTTATATAATAAAAAGAGTGTTTGTTTATTTGTACGCTTTAATTAAGTATACTTAACAACATTATAATTTAAATAATATTTTTAAAGTAGATCAAAATGATGTAGAGGTTTGATGGAGAGACGTTTTATATACTTTTGCTTGCATCCATATTCTATAGGTATAATTATGTTATCGAATTCATATTTTAATTTGTTCAAGTCATAAACCAACTCGATGAAGTTATGATAAAAGATTTGAAATAACATCTTTCGATAAAAATAATGATTGAACTTGATAATAGAAATAATTTTAGGTTGTTATAAAATTATAGAGATAAAAAAAGAACCGTTTCTTAATGGAAACATAATAATAATTTTCATTCCACTTCAGTATTCAATCTATATTTCACTAGTTTTTGTTGATACTAATAATAATGGGCGGGTGTAGTCTAAACAAAAAATATTTCGGATATAGATAGTCTATTTATGGAGGAAGGCTACTTATCATCCCGCTAATCTATACTTAATATTATAAAGCTGAAGAGTTTATTTTTTGCTTGTTTGTTTGTTTGAACGCGCTAATCTCAGGAACTACTGATCTGTAAGGTTTGATAAGAGTATAATAGTGTGATGACGTATTCGAGTAGGTACAGAAATACATTAGTGTTTCCGAAACCTCAGCTGGCGAAGCAAATGATACGAATTTTATTAACATAATGGTAATGATCATTAATTAAATTTTTCCTCGCCACGTCCGAAAAAACAAACGACTCATGAAACTTCCATTATGAAATAATTAACATTTTTCATGATTATAAAATTTTATTATACTTCTGACGTGACTTGCTAAGCGTTTATTTGTGGGCTTTTTTATAGTTGTCTGTGATACCATGAATTTTATATTGCGTTGAAGTTGAATTTTATTATTGTTCGTTAAAATGTTATCTTTTTGATAACTTGCTTGAGTTGTTGAGTTGTGCGCAATGTACTATGAATTGTATCGATTTACAAATCGATGTAGGTAATGTAGACTTTTTGTTTTTATATATTGTGGTGGAATGAAAGTATAGATAATACCTATGTTTTAATGAAGGTTCAAGTATTAATTAAAAATCAAAATACGAATATTGTTTAGTAAAATAAAAGGGCACTGGTAAACGGATTTATTGCATTCTCCGAAATAAAGATAAATCTTATCAATATTTAACAGAAAAAAGGATTTTCCTTAATTTTCTTCTACGAGTATATTTCTTGGTAGAGGTCCTTTGAAATGCAATGTTCGAATACTGTGAAAGCAGTGTCTTAAACGCAAAAGCAATAGAAATTACGAGGAACTATCAGAACATAAAATACTGATCAATTCTCAGTAACTATCTAACGCAAACTGAGTGCGTGGGAGCTGTATAACTGCCACTTTGAGAACACAGAACAGTGAGTGTAGAAATATAATTAAATCAGGGAAACTAATTTGTAAACTACTAGCTTTCCACCCGCGGCTTCACCCAATTTGTCTATAATTTAACAAATTATATACTTAAACCTTAAGAACTATACTGACTCTATCTATTAAAAAAAACCTTATCAATATCCGTTGCGTAGTTTTAAGCATTAAAGCATACATAGGGGAGGACTGACAGCGACAGCGACTTGGTTCTATACCTACCTACTATGTAGTTATTTACATTTTTATATTAGTTCAACTATTTTACAATTTAGTGCGAAAACAGTAACGTTAACATGTCAGATACAAAATCCAGATTTCGATTCGTTAAAATATGCAAAATGCATGCATGTCCCCTATCCCTACTAATATTATAAATGCGAAAGTAACTCTGTCTGTCTGTCTGTTACGCTTTCCCGCTTAAACCTCTCAACCGATTTTGATGAAATTTGGCACAGACAATATTTAGACCCTGAGAAAGAACATAGGCTAACTTTTATTGCGAAATGTGTACCTACCACGGGCGAAGCCGGGGCGGACCGCTAGTACTTTATATGGACAATACATAATCCGGAGCGTTCAAAACTGCAATTGTACAAGTATTTCTAGTGTAATCCTATTGTATATATTGCGGCCTGTGGATCAGGTTGCTTGGCTTCATGGATTGGATAATTATAATACTAGCTGATTGCCCCGGCTTCGTTTGGATTTACTTGAGATATATTGTCTGTTACGCGGTAAAGATGAAGCTTTGTAGTTTTGAATGAATTTCAAAAATTGGTCCTGTAGTATACGTGTGAAAACATTACAAACAAACACAATTGTTATCGATTTATACTTAGTGAAACTCCTGGTGTTACTCGCGTGGTACCCGAGAAATCATTTAGACTAAAATCAATTTAAGCGACTAATATCATACAAATTTAGCAATTACTTAGTAAAATTTGCCTATGAATTTAATATAGCAACGTCTAGCTATAGAGAATATAGGTGATCATAGATAGCAGAAATGTATGTTCTTAAAATATTGGTAGGTACCTATATATTTTTCTACTAGGCTAGTCTTCAGCGCCTTGTCAACATTGTAGGGGATAAAATAACCTTTAACCTCCATCTGTACTATAGAAGTGCCCTTCAAATAGTGTCTGTTCCAATAGAGGCGTACTGGAAAAGAGATAATAAGAATTAATACTAGTTGGAAATTTATCTCAATTAATTATTATGTACGATATCGATATAAAGTAATTCACGCTACGTTCCAAAAAAGCAAACTTTTTTAATATTATATACTTAACTAGCTTTCCACCCGAGGCTTCGCCTGCTTTGTCTAAAACCTTATAAATTATATACTAAAACCTTTCTCTTGAATCACTCTATTAAAAACCGAATCAAAATCCGTTGCTTAGTTTTAAAGATTTAAGCATACAAGGGACATTGGGACAGAGAAAGCAACTTAGTACTATCTAGTGATTTATATACTTTACTAGCTGTGCCCGCGACTTCGTCCGCGTGGAATAGTGACTGCATAGTAGTTACTACTTAACACACAATTATTGAGTAAACACGTCTTGAAACACGTACTACCATAAACAACTAAATTATAAGTACTTACAGATTATTTTACAGTTAGGAAATAAAAAAAATAATGACACAAAATAACTGTTAGTAAAATTAAAACTAAACTGAGCTATAAAACTTTGTTACAGAAGAGTTCAAAATTTCCAGGGTGTGGCTATCCTCTCGCTCCCATGTCCCCCTCTTCTTTCACAGCCTTTCAACCCTTCCCTTTCCATCCCTAGTAAATGGCAGAACCGATTTTGATGTAAATAATATTATCTCATTGTACCTATATGTACACGTCATATCCTATCGTTTGATGCTCCATTTGGTTTATTTATCTAACCACTGTCACCCCTAAAGTGCCCTATATGTAATAAACGGACGAACCGATTTCGATAAAACATTACTAATTGTAATTCACCCGTTATGCACATTCATTTGATATATCACTTAGGTAGGTACTATCACAATATTTGACAACATTCGTTTCTTTCATTCCCACTTATACCTATACAGTAAAGTAAAAAAAGTAGTCAAATTTTATCAAAATCGGTTCATCCATTTATTTGATATAGAAGGTATAAAAGTGGTAGATAATAAAAAAAGTGAATTTTGACTCAAGTGACATATGAAATGAAAGGGCATGACGTGTAAAGTATAATTAGACATATTTAATCAAAATCGGTTCATCCATTTACTATACCTATATACAGGGTGTAATCGTTAAGTGTGCACAGGCGATTTTTCCGTAAGTATTACAGATAACAAAAAACTTTAAACTGATATCGAAAGTACTTAACCTAATGAGTAAAATGGCCGTAATAAATTTTTAAAAATAAATCGAGAAATATCAAAAAAATTATCTTTAAACCCTCCCATACATTAAGTATGAAATATGAATATCCCGTATACATTTAATATGAAAGATTTTTAGATTTCTTTTTCTTTTTTGGTTTTCTGCTTTAATTACTTCGCAAATTTGAAGTGGCATTTTCCACGCTTTTTCCGGAAATTTTCACGCATTTTCCGGATATTTTCCGGGGATTTTCCGTGCATTTTCCGGGCATTTTCCAGGCATTTTCCACGCTTTTTCCGGACATTTCCACGCATTTTCCGGATATTTTCCAGACATTTCCCTGGCATTTCCGGTTATTTTCCGGGATTTTCCAGACATTTTCCGGGAATTTCCCAGGCATTTTCCGGGGATTTTCCGAGCATTTCCCGGGGATTTTCCGGATGTTGCCCAGACATTTTCCGGACATTTCCCTGGCATTTTCCGGGAATTTTCCACGCATTTCCCAGGCATTTTCCGGACATTTCTCAGGCATTTTCCGGGGATTTTCCAGGCATTTTCCAGGCATTTTCCGGATATTTTCCGGATATTTTCCGGGAATTTTCCAGACATTTTCCGGACATTTCCCTGACATAGCCTGTAAATGTCTGGAAAATCCCCGGGAAATGCTCGGAAAATCCCCGGAAAATGTCTGGAAATACCCGGAAAATGCCAGGGAAATGACCAAAAAATGTCTGGAAAACATCCAGAAAATCCCCGGGAAATGCTCGGAAAATCCCCGGAAAAAGCCTGGGAAATTCCCGGAAAATAACCGGAAAATGCCTGGGAAATGCTCGGAAAATGCGTGCAAATTTCCGGAAAAACCGTGGAAAATCCCTGGAAAATGCCAGGAAAATATCCGGAAAATGCGTGAAAATGTCCGGAAAATATCCGGTAAATGCGTGAAAATGTCCGGAAAATATCCGGAAAATGCCTGGAAAATCCCCGGAAAGTGCCTGAGAAATGTCCGGAAAATGCCTGGGAAATGCGTGGAAAATCCCCGGAAAATGCCAGGGAAATGTCCGGAAAATGTCTGGGAAACATCCGGAAAATCCCCGGGAAATGCTCGGAAAATCCCCGGAAAATGCCTGGGAAATTCCCGGAAAATGTCTGGAAAATCCCGGAAAATAACCGGAAAATGCCAGGGAAATGTCTGGAAAATATCCGGAAATTGCGTGGAAATGTCCGGAAAAAGCCTGGAAAATGTCCGGAAAATGCTCGGAAAATCCCCGGAAAATATCCGGAAAATGCGTGAAAATGTCCGGAAAAAGCGTGGAAAATGCCACTTCAAATTTGCGAAGTAATTAAAGCAGAAAACCAAAAAAGAAAAAGAAATCTAAAAATCTTTCATATTAAATGTATACGGGATATTCATATTTCATACTTAATGTATGGGAGGGTTTAAAGATAATTTTTTTGATATTTCTCGATTTATTTTTAAAAATTTATTACGGCCATTTTACTCATTAGGTTAAGTACTTTCGATATCAGTTTAAAGTTTTTTGTTATCTGTAATACTTACGGAAAAATCGCCTGTGCACACTTAACGATTACACCCTGTATATAGGTATAGTAAATGGATGAACCGATTTTGATTAAATATGTCTAATTATACTTTACACGTCATGCCCTTTCATTTCATATGTCACTTGAGTCAAAATTCACTTTTTTTATTATCTACCACTTTTATACCTATATCAAATAAATGGATGAACCGATTTTGATAAAATTTGACTTATTTTTACTGATAGGTCGTTCACTTTCATTTAATATATCACTAAAGTATATTCGACAACTTTAGTTATTTTCATTCCCACTTTTACCCCTATATACCTAGTTACAATAAATGGATGAACCGATTTTGAAACAGTTTATTTAAGAACCAGCGTCGGAAAATATGCTGCCTAACAAAAAAACATCATCTAATTCGGATTACCTGCTAGCGAGCTACGGTGGCACAAACACACACACACACAGCGGTCAAACACTTATCACCCATATTTTTGCATCGGGGGTTAAAAATATAATATAATACGACATAATTTAAAGGACATTTTATGTATAAAATTTACCTAGAAATCCCCCCCCCCCTACTACCTCAGCTTACCCCCCCACCCTTGGGGACTTTCGATATGATCACTTGGACATAACTGTAGCGTATAACAGATAACTTACGTTTTATCGTACACTGCATGTGTACCATAGAATGCCTT
The DNA here is from genome assembly GCA_029959065.1 of Colias behrii. Classification (NCBI taxonomy): domain Eukaryota; kingdom Metazoa; phylum Arthropoda; class Insecta; order Lepidoptera; family Pieridae; genus Colias; species Colias behrii. Next base: position 3,368,435 of record JARWMC010000005.1, on the reverse strand, counting down.
AGCAAATGTTCGCCGTGAGTACTTAAATGGTCATAACCTTTTTATTTATGAACCGATTGACATGAAATAAACACTAAATGTTAAATGAAGATTACCACAATATATTAGTGAAAACCGCATCGAAATCGGATAAGCCGTTTCTGAGATTAGCGTGTTCAAACATACAGACAAACAGACAAACAGACAAAAAATTTTTTAACTACAGTTTTGGGTTTGGGATCGATTTAATAATAACCCCTGCTAATTTTTTTTTACATATTTTCATTGTACAGACACCACTTTTCTAGAATTTTATTATATGTATTGATTCTAAAAGTGTAATATAATACCTACCAACAAAAAACATGAATTGCTATCATTATAAAAAATAAATACCTATAAGTAACAACTTACTTTTTGTGGGAACGCATGATGGTGAAAATTCACAAAACACGAAGATTGCATTTGATATTTTTGGTTTTATGGCATTCAATTGCTTTATAAATATCACTACATAGTATAAACAAAGTCGCTTTCTCTGTCCCTATGTCCCTTTATATGCTTAAATCTTTAAAACTTCGCAACGGATTTTGATGCGGTTTTTATAATAGATAGACTGATTCAAGAGGAAGGTTTTAGTATATAATTTATTAGGTTTTAGACAAAGCGGACGAACCCGCGGGCGGTAAGCTAGTAAATTTATAAAATACGAAGATTTTTAAAATTGTAACTAATGAACGCAATCAATATTAGATTAACTGTAGATAATGGTGTCTAGTTTTACTTAAAATAATAAACATCTACCCTCACTTTAAAAAAATGTAGTATATTTATTATTTACACGAAATATACCTTATAGGGAAGGGAAAATATGGGCTAAAGAGTTAAATAAATAACATCATTATATTTAAATTATTAATTTCCAACTGTGTATTCAGTAGTGTTAACATCTAAATTGATTTGATTTTTACGAAATCTCATAGATGGCGCTGTTACAAAATTAACATTATACAACTTACATTCTTTAAACTATGTTTCTCTTCCCAAGTTACTTAAATGGCATAATTTTTATAGTGTCAATCTAGATATTGTCAAACAACATTTATATATGCGTCATTTGATTATTAATTTCCAATAGTTAAGGTGTGTTTGATTTTTCTAACACTTCATAGATGGCGCTGTTTCAAATTTGTCTTTATACTGCTAAGATTCATTTAACTGTTTCTCTGCCCAAATTACGTAAATGACATAGTTTTTATTTTGTAAAGCTAGATAATAGCATGGCTTACTCGAAACCAACATTTAAACATGAGTCTTTAGATTGTACGCTGTCGTAGTACACGGAATATGTAAGAAAAATAAAGGCTCACAGCTCCTCCCCCGAAGGTGATATCATGATAATATGTTTAAACTATCCTCACCCGACCTCTTAGGAATATTCATGCAAAATTTGAAGTAAATCTATGCAGTACTTTTCGAGATTAGCCCGGTCAAACATACAGACAAACAGACAAACAGACAAACAGACAAACAGACAAACAGACAAAAATTCTAAAAACTATATTTTTGGCTTCTATATCGATTATAGATCATGGATTATGTATTCTTTAAAAAAAATATTCAATGTACAGTTTTGACTTTCCTACGATTTTATTATATGTATATAGATATAGATTGTAATGTTTGAACATACGTTCGTGTTGTCTTCTTAGCATAACTTAAATCCCTTCTCAGTGTAAATTGAGTGTCAATAAAAGCTCTTAAAAGGCGTTCAAAAATTTAAATTTGTCTTTATGTCTAGAGCTGCATACAACGCAGTTTTGTAGTAATAGTTACTTCAAACGTTTTCTTGTAACATGGTGTTGATAAAACAGCTGTTTCTAACATAATATTGTCCAATAATAAATACACAAACCAATAACCAAATTTGGTCTTCATATTCCATATCAATCATTCATATTCCATAATCATAGGTACCAGAAGAAAGGTTCAAATGATGAGTCATTCTTCATTGTAAAAATGATAAAAACACAATTTACTACCGCTGTATTACTGTATATCTAGGACACAATAAATATTCCAATTAGTAGCTGAATAGAGTCTTTAATATAAAACGAACACAATAGGATTACAGGTAATAAAATACGTTTGTTTATTAGGCCTCTCCCTGAATAATAACTAGCTAAAAACCCACAAGTCTTTCCCTACTTATATCTTTAATATTAAACAGAAGCCAAAGAAATATTGAGTAATGACGTATATATCACACAGAATATAGTAAATTGTGTTCTATTTTGATTAATGCGAACGCCGGGTTTTATAGTTATTTACACTAAAATTTAGCCTCGTAAAATCGCAAAATGTTAGCGGTAGGACAATAAAATTACAGGAATTATATCGTTCGTGTCGCGTTCGCGTGATTTTGTCAAGGAACCCTAATTGTAGTTAGAGGTTTTCGCTATTGCAACATACAATATGCTAAATAACCATTAAAAGTTGGGACTACTCGCGGTTTGTTATTATGGGAACATTACACACGACATTTTGTGTTCTATTTAACTTTATAGATAGTTAGATTAACTAAGGCTAAGATATGCGGATAACTAGGCCTAGTTTAGGTCGTGAAACACGTCATTATTATTAACCTGAATTTATTTGCGCTCTACCATATTCTGTAGATTTATTGCTGAAATTTCAAAGCAGTAATAGTATGTATCTATTTTTGTCAAAGTATAACATAAGAATAATCGACAAAAAAATATTTTCTTTTTTTTAATAGTTTATTCGTTCTTCTCAGAAGAAACTATTTGGTTGAATTTGATTAATAAATACAGCAGATATAAGTTACAGATGACAGATATAAGCGATTTGAACAAGAAGCTTACATCTAATACACTGGAGATTGCAATATGAACATTAACTTGTAACAAGAAAATATGACCTTGAATGACGTCAGTTATGTTTTTTGTCTCTTTCTGTGGGGTGACCACGCTGGTTTGTAAATTCAGGATTTTTCGAAATAGAAAAAACTAAAAATCATGGTCTATAAATAATAACAACATATATTTTTAACAGTATTTATATTATAATTACTGGTCAACTTACAAGAATTATCACCCTTATAGGTACATACAATTTTAATTGGTAGAGAATGATAGTTTTAAATAACGCTTGATAACTTTTGGCTACAAAGCTTGAATATTAACCGATATACATCATTAACGTCCTTTGTAAATAGAGGAAAGTTGTGTTTTGCATCAGATGCTGTTTACCAAATTGTAAGTTACTCAGATCTTCTTTTTAAACGCGTTGCTTCGACGGGTCATCTTCAAGCCAAAAACATCAAAGAAAAACTGTTTATAGCAGCCTTGCAAAAATTTCAGCTAACTTTACAAAGTTTATATTTCAAAAGGTATTTTTTTTTCTGGGTCGTAATCCTCAATAATTTTACCCTTGATAGGCACATATATTTCTTTTTACTTCATTTATTGGAAAGCTGAAATACGTAAAACAAAAAAAATATTAGGTTAAAAAGTATAAATTTCAATGTAAAAAAGAACAATCTTAAAACCACATGTGAGTGCAATACCGATGCAGATGTCGTGTGTTGTTTCATTACTAGTATAAAAATCTTTAAAATGGTGTTCTAAATATTCATCAAAATATTGTTTTAGCAATATATTCTCGTCGCTATCCGTAAAAACCCGTCATCATGGTTACCTTACTTATTAAATTTGTTTTTTGAAAACTTGTTGAAAAATGATGAAAGTATTAGGAAAAGAACTTATTTAACATGATTGCTTACTAAAATGATGATAAATTTGACGATTTTTGCCATTAAAATGATTCTAAACAGGTAAATGCAGGAGTATTGAGGAATATTGTAAATAACGTAAATATACACTTGCCTGTGAAATTATAGGCCAGAATTTGGTTTCCAAACACTTCTGCCATTTTGCACAATACAATACATTCTTTATTTTCGGAAAATATTTATTAAATACGTAACAACATTAACTTAAATATTCGAAGCGACGCAATTTTTTTGACACATATGCCATATTGACAAACCGAGAGTTGCTATAATTTTATTATGGTGACTACCCATTATCAGGGAGTGTGACTTTTTAATGATTGGCTCAGATACTAAATTTATTTAGCATAAATAATAATTGTCTCATCCAACAATGCTTCCGAATGATGTTGTTGGCAATTTATCAACGAACTCATGTACAAAATCTAACCTTTTGCACAGAATATTACAGAATACATAGTAGCCTTGGGAAAACTTCGTATTAACAGTGGCAATACCAAGTTTGGTGTGAAAGGGATAAAAAAACATGAGTTAGGGTCAATGAACTTCTCGTCAGTCGTCAATCCTAGACGATATCTCCAGTGTTTAGATATAAGCTTCTTGGATTCGAAATATACACAATACACATGTTATCCTAATCCTCCTATATTATTCCAAATACACCAAAGACTAGATAAAAATCAGACGCGATACCGTGAGTCGTTACCGCGCTCCCTCTGGGAGAACACTGTAAATGCCAGTGTCATAATGGCTTCAAGCGTTAAGCAACGTGCTGTCTGCTCGTTACAAGCTTGTTAGACGCTCAAGTAACTGTTGTCAAATATCTGTGCTAATAATTTCGTAGTCTTTGTATGTTTACATTGTATGTTGTATTTGACTTTGGTTTGAGATACAGTTTAATAAACAAGGTGGGCTAATATTGAGCATGGAATTCTCTAGAGCTTTGATTATGTTACTATTTGAGTGATAGTTAATCAAATAAATATTATAAGCAAGGTACGTAATATGAAATATTTTCATATTAACTGAAACATAAATAATTTGAAATAAAATAATAAATATGGTTGAAACAACACTTATCCTATAGAATAGTATTATTTTATCTAAAACTTACAAATCCCATTGTTTTAATTTTTGTTAAGATATTTTCACCATCATGTGTTAGTTCAGACATAAGATAATAATAGAGGTAAAGATCAATTATTCACTACTACTACAACTGCTACTAGTCCTTACGTACTTACTACCTTATGCCTTAAGCCTATCATGTTAGATCAACATTTTTCCCAGCAATCATTTCAGCATTTTTCTCAATTTATATGAGGTGTAAAAAATTGTGAAACAAATAAATAAATTTGAAATTTGAAATTTTTGAGCACTTACAAACTAACAACACAAACTAGCAAGTTAAATTACTCCTAAAGACATTCGCGACAATTCACGAAACTTAACAGCTAATTCAGCTAAACAGTGAACTAGACACTTGTGCATAACACTAGAACATTTGAGTGAAGTGCACAACAAATGAATAAACTTTTGATTTCAAGCGTCCTGCACTTGACAGAATGCTGGTTGAAAGTTGGCGATGGGCTTTCTATTAAATACTTCTGTATTGGCAGTTTTTGTATAAATTTTCGATTTGAAGATGAGAATTGTTCTTGTTTTTGGCTTAAAATAGCATCGATTACTTTCATCAGAGTACTGCATCTATCACTTTTATCTTTGAACGTTATTTTACAAAAGAAAAAAGTAAGAAATATTATAATAAGCTCCGTACAATTTTGAATGTATTAATCTTCCGCATAAGTGTTAACTTAATAAATATTCTCTAATTATTATTTATTTCATTCAATATATCTTTGGTTATTATAAGAACTTAGTTAACTGAATATAAGACATAAATATTGTAATAAAAACAGAATTTTTATATTATCTCTCAAAAAACCAATACAAATCATGTATTTACCGTAAAGATTATTTGATAATAAATTGTATACTTTTGCCGAACATAAAGATAAATACGAAAAAAACATTAATTTGTCATTCTTAGATCCTTTTCTCGGAAGAAGTAGGTTTTCTAAGAAATAATATTATCAGGAGAAATAATTATTTTATGATATTCTAGGTATTATTCACGACAATTCTGTATTCATTGAGATATTCTTTTTATTGGGAGCTAATGTGTTTTTCTGTTTATTTATTATTTCCTAATCTCTACATAAAACAGAGTCGTTTCCCGTCTGTATTCATAGATCTTCCAAACACGTAACGGGGTTTAAAAGATTTGTGTGAGGTGTAAAAAACATTTATTGGTGAGACATTGACTCGACATGAGTATAAGTAAAATAAAGAATTTTTAATCAAATAATGAAACAAATCAAGTCTTTTTAACTTTTATTTTTATATGCAGATTGTAGTTAGCTCAAAATAAAATTCATAGATACTCGTATTATAAGTTCTTGTGTTCCTATTAAGTAGATATTTGTAAGACTTGGGAATTGTAATTAATTGAAATTAGAAATGCATTTTATAATGCGACAAATATCCGCCTATCCAGAAGTTACTTTGAATATTTATAACGAGAACAAACTGAAACAAATTAATCTTAGACACTATTAGGTTAACAATACACATCTACGTAATAAAAAAGGTAAAACATCGTATTATTTAAAGCAAAATCCCTGGATTTTATGATACACACGAGAACCGCGTATCAATACTCTCATTTATCACTGGAAAAGAAACTCGTAAAGAAACATAAGCCTGGGAATCCTTCGTGATAAAACCTTGATGAACGACTACAATATAGCCATTGTACTACGGTATGAAAGTCTGCAAATACTGGGTCAAAGTAGGTGCGTAGAGATTACTTTAGAGTTGTGAAATAACTATGTGATGTCTCATGCTCAGTTTAATGTAAATGCGTTAAGAACTGGCAGTTTATAAATAAAATAAAACCTTTAATTATCCTTTAATACCCTTCGTTTGAATCATAGCGAATGTGTATGATCCCCGTGGGATAGTAAATGAAATAGTCTTTATCTGTTAAGACACAGAAGGCTAATCACGTAATTGTCCATGAAGAAAATCGTACAAATTCATATACCTGTATGTCGCCGTCATCTGATTGAATTAGCTATTTGATACTAGCCTAGTTATTCAATTAAATGTCGTCATTCAATGAACGCGCTAGTCATTCAATCAAATAGCAGATTCAACTAGATGACTGCGACATATACAAGGTGACAAGGAATTTCTGTATCTTAAGTCGCCTCTACACATAGGCCAGCGCATTCGCCAACGCGCTGGCGGTGCGCTTGCAAACGCGCTTGTGAGTAATCCACACATTAGGAGGTCGTTCAGTATGGTTTGGTTCGAGCCAATGTGCGGACGGATTCAAAATGGATGTTGAGTCGCTAACAGCTGCAGCTGTATATTTATTCACAGCTTATAATTACTTTGTAAATGTGCACAAGAAAAGGGTGATAAAAAAAAATGGCAAAAAACACATTTTTATTTTTATGGTACTTATTTTTTGGGTTCCACAGGCAGTTTTCACTCTGATAGAGCTCAATAAATTTAAATGTTTCCTCGTTACTCATATTGTTCGCCATTTCGTCAAGTTAGGTGTTAATTCGCCGCAAGAAAAAAACGTGCACTCTTGTTCGCTGCTCCGGTCAAACTGATCGCGCGGCCAATGTGTGGATGGTGCGCCAAGCTTGCGACAAGTGTCCTTTGATGTTGCCGACACCGCGCGGCAAGCTCGCAAGCGCGCCGGCCAACGTTCAAATACCTACCGCCTATGCGCCAACGCCCGTTCTACACATTGGGCCAGTGGCTGGGCCAACGCGCTTGCCAACGCGTTGGCCTATGTGTAGTGCCGGTGTCTACGCCTGTTAATTTATAATAGCAATCGCGCGCGCACCGACATGGATTGTCATTTTTATTTATTATTTATTGGCCGGGTAGAATGTATTTTTTTACTCATCAAAAAACTTTTGTACAAATGGGGCGTTGGTGTTGAAAATAAAATCTTTATACAAGGAATTATATTGAGTTTCCCTAAAGAAATTCCAGTTCCCATGCCTAAAGCGGGAACAATTTGGCGACCGTGACAGGACGAAAACGGATTTCACCGCAAAATACGAATTAATTGCGATAAATTATCTACGCAACATTGTTTCTGGAATTGACGACTTCAATTTGGGACTGATTCCTGTCGAAAAGGATAACCTGCTCGTCTGAACAACGATACAGCTAAAGTGTCGTGCCGGAGTGCAGCTCATAGTACCAAGTTAAGTGCAAATCCTTAACACATTCCTAAACCTAACCTTATAACATAAAATTCACGTTCATAATTATCCAAAAATTACCTATTATTTCGCTTCCATTTGTGTAAAACAATTTAAATTATAGTAATATTGGTTTATCATTACCTATTATCATTTGTTCACGCCATATTCCCTTGCGGGATTGGCATGTAAATCGTAATTTATTTGTTCCAAATTAAATTCATTTTTTGTTTACAACAATCTCGAATATCTTAGCCCTTCTCGCTTATAAACTCGACTTCGCCGAATAATTTCAGGAGCCGTCTTCTCAGGCAACTAAATATCGCTTGCACGATCTTCTGCGAAGCAGCTGCGTGTGAGCAGCAGCCCGGCTACCAGCGGCAGGTTCCACCGGGCGAGGAGCGTGAGATAAGCATTTTATTTCTTCCATAATTTTATCAAGCTTGTTGACGTGCATTTAAATAATAAATTAATCGAAAAATAATTACATAATTTCAAAATAATTACATACAATTAAATTTTAATTTCATAACAATATTCAATCAAACTATTTTACAAAATGTCTACGGAACCTAATCCAAAGTTATTAAGAGATTTATATTCAAAAAGGTCTGCTATTAAGGGCCAAATTACAAAATTTAAAAATTATTTGGACAGAATTAGCGAGTCCACTTCAATGGATGAACTATTAATGGCTGAATTTAAATTGAAACTTAGCAAATTTGAAGCATTGTCAACAAAGTTTGATGTGTTGCAGACTGAGATTGAGGTTCTTAATTCTGAAAATATAGATTCTGAGATTGATGAAAGAGACGACATTGAGAACGATTTCGTCCAAGGTATTGCTTCTGCTAAAATAATGATTAAACAGTATGATAATTTATTTAATGACAACGAAAATCGTAGGAAATCGATGAGCAATGAAGACTCTTTCCATCAAGACTCAAATGTTAAATTACCACGAATCGAAATCTCAAAGTTTGATGGTTCATACTTCCATTGGCTAGAGTTCCGCGATACATTTTCAAATTTAGTTCATAAAAACAAAAATATTACTGATATACATAAATTTCATTATTTACTTTCTTACCTTGAGGGTGATGCGGCACGGATTGTCTCTAATCTCGAAGTGTCAACAGCAAACTACCAGGCAGCCTGGACGCTACTTTGCGACAGATATAATAACAAAAGGCTTCTTGTTGATCATCACTTAGATTCTTTACTTAATATTCAATCTTTAACTCGTGAGTCAGACAAGTCACTACGTTTTTTAGTCGATCATGTTACAAAAAATCTGCGCGCCTTGTCTAGCCTGGGTCAGCCTACTGACTATTGGGATGTACTTATAATATTTATTTTATCTTCTAAATTGGACAAATGTACTCTTGTTAAGTGGGAAGAGTATCGAAATACTATTGATGACATTCCAACTTTGCAACAATTTCAAAGATTTTTAATCAACCGTGCAGATGTGCTAGAATCTTTAAATCGCAATAAGATAGGCACTAATAATGAATCCCAAAATAATTCTAAATCACAATTCACGTCACGTCCCTCACAACTAAATTCACAAAAAAATAATTTTAATACAAAATATAGAAATACAAATTCATTTTCTACATCTAATCAAAATAAATTAAACGTTTATCTTTGCATAATTTGTAACGAAAATCACAGAATTTATGACTGTCCTACATTTAAGTCTAAAAACATTCAAGATAGGCTGTCGTATGTAAATAAATACAAATTATGTCGAAATTGCCTCAGACAAGGGCATCCTGTCAGTGACTGCCGCATGGGTTCATGTCGACAATGCCAGCAAAAACACAACACTCTTCTCCATAATTCTAATGATGACGTCACTGCCAACTTCAGCACAGATGAACAAGTTGAACCAAACGAATCTGTAGCAGCATTTTCTAGACAAATGTCCAAACATGTTCTCCTATCTACAGCATTGATAGAAGTTTTTAACCCTATTAATAAGCAAGTAGAAAAGGTTCGTGCTCTCTTGGATTGTGGCAGCCAGTCTTCATTTGTCACTAAATCCCTGCAACGAAGAATGTCATTAAGAACTTGCCCATTGCAGGCAATGAATGTCATTGGCATTGGCAATAATTCTTCTAATAGAGTGCACGAAAGCTGTCTCACTCAATTAAAATCTCTAAATAGCAACTACAGCGTTACTCTTTCATGTCTTGTTCTCAACGAATTGACGGGCCGCTTACCTAAGACCCCAGTTGACATTCAAGGTCTCAAAATACCTAACTCTTTTATTTTGGCGGACCCTGAGTTCTACAAGCCAGCTCCGATTGAAGTTTTAATTGGAGCAGATATCTTCTGGGACATTCTAGAAAGCGAACAGCTTTCTTTAGGTCCTAATAATCCTAAATTGCAAAATTCTAAATTCGGCTGGTTAATAGCTGGCCCAATTAATAATTCTCGTAGTAACGAAATTCATTGCAATCATGCCATAATTACAAACTCTACTTCTAACGAAATTCACAAAATTCTCACAAAATTCTGGGAGCTTGAAGAGCTACCCCAAAAAACTGTTCGAAGTCAAAATGACATAGCATGCGAAAAACACTTTCTAAATACCGCCACTCGCTTAGAAAGCGGCAGATTCTGTGTGAAGTTACCCCAAAAGGACTCACCTGACTGCCTCGGCGATTCATACTCTCAAGCTAAAAAACGATTCCTAAATCTTGAGAAAAGATTTAGACGAAATAATATCTAATCACCGGCTGTGATGATGAAGATCAACTTAAATATATTCAAAATTCAGTTTCAAACGCTCTAAATTCAGCTTGTTTTCCTCTACGAAAGTACAAAACTAATTCAAAAAACTTATTTCAAAATTTACACGAAAGTAATACAGAACATTTAACAATCAGTGAGTCGTCGAGCACTCTCGGACTTTGTTGGGATCCATCGAAGGATGCCTTCAATTTTCCAATCGAAATTCCACTTCATAGTGACAAAATCACAAAGAGACATATCCTCTCAAGTTCATTTCGAATCTTCGATCCTTTAGGTCTTTTGAGCCCGTGCATTATTCAGCCAAAGATTTTGCTCCAAAAATTGTGGCTCAAGGGTGTTGAGTGGGATGAACCTGTGTCGCAGGATATCAAAAATGACTGGTTGGACATTGTAGATAATCTAAAATTTCTTTCAAAATTCGATATTTCTCGCAGAGTTCTTTGTGATTCACCAAAAATCATCGAATTGCATTCGTTTAGCGATGCCTCTCAATGCGCTTACGGAGCTTGCATTTATATGAGATCCATATCTAAAGGCGATGAGGTCATGGTGCGACTTCTTTGCTCTAAGTCCAAGGTGGCGCCACTAAAGCCCACCACGATTCCACGTTTAGAGCTTTGTGCCGCTGGTCTCTCTGCAAGACTCTGCAAACAAGTATTGGAGTCGATTAGATTCGTTCCTACAAGAGTCGTACATTGGAGTGATTCTTCAGTAGTGTTGGCCTGGATTAACAGCAATCCTAACAAACTAAAAACTTATGTGGCCAACAGGATAGGCGAAATACAGGAGCTCACTAGCCCACAATCTTGGCGATATGTGCCCACTAAATCCAATCCCGCTGATTTGATCTCACGCGGATTAAACGGCAGTCAACTGCCTCTTAACGATTTATGGTGGTGTGGTCCTGATTTCTTGCTCCGAGACGAGTCCCAATGGCCTCAACTTAACAAAAAATACGAAGAAGATTTATCTGAAGTCAAGGTCCATACAGCCGTCGAATCTGAAATAAATTTTGATTTTAAAAAATATTCTAAATTTACAAAACTTCAAAGAACTTTTAGTTATATTTTACGATTTTTACACAACTCTAAAAAACAAAATAAAAATAATAAACTTAAAGGCATTTTATCAATTGACGAATTAAATAATTCTTTTAATTTTATTTGCACGCTGTCCCAAAAACAAACTTTTAATTCTGAATTTGATAAGTTGTCAAATGGTAAACCTTTAAGCCCAAAATCAAATATTTTATCGTTGTCTCCATTTTTTGATCATCAGGCGAATCTCATAAGAGTCGGTGGCAGGCTCGGTTCATCTGAATATAAATTTGAAAAGAAGCATCCCATTCTTCTAGATTCAACTCATCATGTGACGAAGCTTCTTTTTGAACGCGAACACGTTCGATCTATGCATGCAGGACCGCAACTTCTGTTGTCGATTATCCGCGAGTCAGTTTGGCCTGTAAATGGCAGAAAACTAGCTAGGCGCGTTGTCAAAAACTGCGTTACCTGCACTCGTCTTCGTGGTCAGACCTATAATCCAAAAATGGCTGACTTACCTTCAAATCGCGTCAACGTTGACTTTCCCTTCAAGTCTGTTGGAGTGGACTATGCGGGCCCTTTCTTCATTCTTAATCGTAAAGGACGCGGTGCTAGAGTAGTTAAGTGCTACTTATGTTTGTTTGTGTGTCTGCGTTTCAAATGCATTCACTTAGAGGTCGTGTCTGATTTGACAAAAGATGCTTATATTATGACACTTCGCAGATTTGTGGCACGCCGTGGAAAGCCAACCGAAATATTTTCTGACAACGGTAAAAATTTTGTAGCTGCCGCGAAAGAATTAAGTAGTTTTCTAAAGGCTAATCAAGAACCTCTGTCTGAGTTTGCTGCTCAGGAGGGAATAAAATTTTCTTTTATCCCCGCTTACGCTCCTCACTTTGGTGGAATATGGGAGGCCGGTGTTAAGTCCGCTAAACATCATATAAAGCGAGTCATGGGCAATACTCATCTCACATTTGAGGAACTTTCGACATTGTTTGCTCAAGTGGAGGCCATTCTCAATAGCCGTCCTCTGTGTCCCATGTCATCTTCCCCCAATGACTTCCTTTCCTTGTCCCCAGGGCACTTCTTAATCGGAAGACCATTGAATGCACTGCCGGCTCCTTCGTTGGATAACGCTAAAGAGAGCTCCCTGGATAGATATGGCAGACTTGAACAAATTCGCCAACACTTCTGGAAGAGATGGCAGAAAGAGTATATCTCAGAAATGCAACTACGAACCAAATGGAAGGTTGACAAATCAAAAATAAATGTCGGAGACCTCGTACTGCTCCAAGAGGATAATTCTCCACCACTTTGTTGGCGCATGGGGCGTATCGTTCGATTGTTCCATGGAACAGAAGGCGTTTGTCGAGTTGCGGACGTCGAAACTACAAGAGGCTGCGTTCGAAGACCTTTGGTTCGACTGTGTCCTCTGCCCACTTCTGAAGACCTTCAAGCTTGAAAATCTACGCTTTTCACCGGGGGGAGGATTATGTCTACGCCTGTTAATTTATAATAGCAATCGCGCGCGCACCGACATGGATTGTCATTTTTATTTATTATTTATTGGCCGGGTAGAATGTATTTTTTTACTCATCAAAAAACTTTTGTACAAATGGGGCGTTGGTGTTGAAAATAAAATCTTTATACAAGGAATATTGAGTTTCCCTAAAGAAATTCCAGTTCCCATGCCTAAAGCGGGAACAGCCGGCATTAATTATATGTATATCCATATTAATATAATCTCTTTACGTAAAACAACAAAATTCTTTACATTCATACACTTTCAAATAAGATAAAAGCAATATTCCCATGGATTTCATAGCCTTATTTTACTTTCCATATTTTTGTCAATCACTCAACAAACAGCTGTGTACGATTATTCTACATTCACAAAGGATCTTTTGATCAATGGTGAATTTCATAAAAAAGATTTCGCATTTGCGTTCAGAATTTTGTTTCGCAGAGAAAAAGAAACGTGAGCCGAATGTTATTATTAAGTGCATCTGATGTATGAACATGTTAATTTAGTGAGCATATTACCTACAATCTATAAAATTATAAGTTGAATTCTTATTAAAAAGAAAATGATTCGTTGATTTATATAGGCAATTGAAATAATCAAGTAGGTTTGTATATGTTCTTTCAGTTAAGTACATACTTACGTTAAATAGTATAATATTTAATTATATATAGAACAAACATTTATGAACTAGCAAGACATCGGGTAATGATAGTATTCAAATTATTCATTATTTCCTACGATGAAATCTAAAAGTTTAAAGTGAAGATGGATTGACAATGAAAACATTAAAAAACAGTGCAAAAAACGCCAAGAAGATAAATTATAGTTTTCCGTAAACTCCTTCATGTTTGTTACGGAAACATTTTAAAACGTCGAAATCGCCATCAATACATGTTCCCTGGACAATAGCATACAATACCATACAAAGTATCACCTGACACGTATAAAATGTGCTTCTTGCCTCACACGGCCCTCGGGTGCCATTACTTTACAATACTTGTTCCACGGCGATATCAAATAAAAGTTTATTTACAGCTTTCTACGTTGTTCTGTTGCCCTGGTACCTACGTGGGGTAAACATGTGTGTTACAAATTGTTATTTAATTTTGTTGCGTTTGTAAGTTATGTGTGTAATAAAAATCGATAGTAATAATTTTTGGAATTAATGTAACGACTTGCAAATGTAGAGCTAAGATATTAAAAAAAAAAAAACTTTCTAAATTTGCACACACCAGTGTACGTACCCATAGTTATAAAAACGATTAAATAAAAAGAAGACTTCTAATAAGAAGTCCAAATTCAAACATAACTTTTGCATTTTCGTAGATCTATTCAATTTATAAGAGCTTTTTTAATAATTTGAACGTCAGAATTCCCAAAATTAAGTATATTAATAGGTGCAATTATACAGTGCTAAAATACAAACGCATGCTCAATTTCATTAGCCAAAGTAAACGTGGCTAATTTAACATTTCCAGCTTAAATTATACAAAATTTAAAGCTAAAAAGTCACCAGTGGCATAATAAGTAGGGTGAAATTAAGCCACGTTATATTTTACTGTGTTATACTATTTCTTGGAACGTATAGTGGGTACTTCGTTAACGTTTTAATTTCAAAACCAGGCCAAGTTTTGTGAACATCTTAATAAATTCTTGATTGCGTTGAAAGACGCTAGACGAATAAGTAAGATTTTGGTAAAATATTACGAGCGACAAGATATATCATGAATGTATTCTAAGTAGTAATGTATTTTTCAAAGTATTTTCTAGGGTCAAGCAATGCAGCAAGCAATTTATTGTCTTGTTTTTATATTTGACTATTTGACTAGCTGTGCCGCGCGGTTTCACCTGCTTGTCTCTGCTCCTGTTGGTCTTAGCGTGATGATATAATGCCTATAGCCTTCCTCGAATGGGCTATCTAACACCGAAATAATTTTTCAAATCGGACCAGTAGTTCCTGAGATTAGCGCGTTCAAACAAACAAACTCTTCAGCTTTATAATATTAGTATAGACTGTATTTAAAAAAAGGAACACATTTTCCAAAACTATTTTATAGGTTACTTTTAATTACAAGAAAAAAATTGGTTGTCTGTAAAGTCGGTTTACTGACGATAGTTGAACGTGACAACGTCCGATTGTGCTTCTTTGTCGCTCTTTCCGCGCTCTCGCTTGCACTTCAAGTCTTACATGGAACGCCTCAGAGCGAGGTAACGCCGCATGGGTCATGTTTTTTCGTGCGTGTAGCCGGCTATATCGAATTATAAGACGTTGTCACGTCAAAAACCTCAAACAAAAATTATTTTATAAAAAATAGAATTGTTGCTAGGCTTTTTAGACTACAAGCCGGCATAGGAAAAAAATATGGGTCAATTGAACCACCAGGAGACATATCTAGAACGATAGAAGAGCATAAAATAATAAGATTCATCACTATGCCGTCACTTGTAAGCTGTCCAACTGAGTGCAGATGAGAATTCAAAAGTACAGCTAGACTCGGTAAATTTTGGTCATATATTTTTGTACGGCATTCTTAACCATCGATAGATCCATTAAAAATAATAAGAAACCGCTCAGTGCCGTACAAAAATGGTGGTCCACCAAGTCGGAATTTTTATTTAATTTCCGAGAGTTACCGGGGGTAAATTTGGTCATTTGACCATGTACGGCATCTGTGTCATACTATTGCTATACTGCTTTTAATCCATTATTCCGCAACGCCGTACAAAAATCATGGGGACAAGGGGAAAAAATCGAGAGTTGCAATCCCCTCTCTTTTACCACTCTAGGGGGTCATTTGACACAACACGAAATAAATTTATTTTTAAAGTATTTTATGCATAGATAATATTTTTTCATGTGCCGTTCATTTTCGTTGGTTCAAAGGGGAAAAATCTGAAAAAGAAAAAAATCCATATAACGAAATGTTTGCTTTATATTTTTATAATAAAATATAAATATACATTAATATTAAGAAGCTCGAGGTGGTTAATTATCACCTTGGAAAGTCGGAGTCAGGTGGAATGGACTCCGTTAAATTGATGAACTAATAAAGAAGCTATGAACGAAAAGATGTGAATTATTTGCAATTAGCCCATGAATACAGGTAAAGTCACAAGCAAATGCTAGTAATATATACATATTCAAAATGTACAAGTAAAGCGCTTTCAAATGATACCAAACACGGCATATTTATCTTAACTTAATTTTTTTAGTCAGTATGTTTTGTCCGCTAGAAGGCGCCACATTAGATTTTGTGAAACCCCATATAGCCTTTAGCTAGCTGGTCGCTGGTTATCCAGTGAACAATTCAGACGCTTCTAATGATATATCATTTGTCGAATTCTGATAAGTAGTTTAGAAGTTACGAGGGAATAGATGAACATACATACATGACCTGTCAAAATCATAACCCTCCTTTTGCTTTGCCGTAGTCGAGTAAAAATATGTTAATGCCGTACTGTATCAGATGGCCATAAAGCACCCTTAAAATGGTAGCTTTCGTCGCTTTCATCAGCCTAAAAGATGTGGTCTGCACAAAAATGTACGGCATCGTTTTTTCCTAATTTATCTATGTTTTTACTATTTAAAACAACGAATAAAGTGTAGAAAACTATTATATTTCATTAATCTACGATGTTTAAACTTTTACAAAATTTCAGTTTTTGCATTTCTCTATAACTTTTTTTAGAACGGTTTCTTTTGAACGGCAATACTATACAACAATTGAATTTTACAATATCATGTTAAAAAAAAAGTTCCCGTACAGGGTCAAATGACCTTACAACTCTTTATATCAAGAATTCGATGAAATTAAGATGATTATTGGTATACATTTAAAAGAACAATTATTTTTTGACGGCATTGCTTCTAATAGTACTTTTGAGTGCTAGATAATGTTTTGGAACCGAAGCCGTACTTAGTCAAATGACCCCCTGGAGTGGGGAAAAAGAGGGGATTGCAACTGTCGATTTTTTCCCCTTGTCCCCATGATTTTTGTACGGCGTTGCGGATTAATGGATTAAAAGCAGTATAGCAATAGTATGACACAGATGCCGTACATGGTCAAATGACCAAATTTACCCCCGGTAACTCTCGGAAATAAAATAAAAATTCCGACTTGGTGGACCACCATTTTTGTACGGCACTGAGCGGTTTCTTATTATTTTTAATGGATCTATCGATGGTTAAGAATGCCGTACAAAAATATATGACCAAAATTTACCGAGTCTAGCTGTACTTTTGAATTCTCATCTGCACTCAGTTGGACAGCTTACAAGTGACGGCATAGTGATGAATCTTATTATTTTATGCTCTTCTATCGTTCTAGATATGTCCCCTGGTGGTTCATTTGACCCATATTTTTTTCCTATGCCGGCTTGTAGTCTATTTATAAATTGTCAGTAACAAATAAACTTGCAAATGATTGGACAGTTTTCAATAGCCTGTTTTATTTTGGATTCCTGTTTTAATCGGAATGTTTCTGATTAAAAATGTTACTATTTATAGATTGGAATTTCTCGTTTTAGATATTTAAATAAAACCTGAAACGAAATAATAAATTGTCATTGATAAGTAATATAGGAATTTTTGAATATTTCATAAAAACGATACTTTAATACCTACTACTACATTGATTTAAAGTAATTAAAAACACACACTTAGTAAATAACTCTTCTATAATTTCGAACTTCGAGTTAAAAAAAATCGCATCAAAACGATGTTACGTTGCAGCGTATCGAAATAATTATCAAACAACATTGCACTTATAATGTAAAGATTTTTTATTTCATTACATTTTAACCCATGGACTTCGTCGCAAAACCTTCAAGAACACGGTTTTCACTATTTACTACTTAGATAAGGTTATTTAGCGTGTAATAGTTACATTATCGTAACATACCTCCGTGACATAAGTGAGATAGAATCTTGATGAATACATTAGTTTGTTTTAAGACGGAAAATGGTGACGCGCTAGCCTTATTACAGAAACCAGTAACCTCGTTTATTTCGTGACCAATCAGAGCAAGGTTTTTGGTTATGGCTGGCCTTAAGGTTAGGTGTAATGATTTATTTTATTATATATTGGCGCTTATTGGGTATGCAGAATGTGGGGATATTTCTGGTTTTATTAAAACTAAGGCCTACTATTACTACTATTACAGCATTAAATAATATTATGTGGAAGAAAAACCCATGGAGGGTTGTCGCATAAGAACCACAGGACAGTTCTTTGGCATATTATGATATTATATTATGTAGTTAAATACTTTTAAATTGTAATAATGAGATCATTTTAAAAGAGCAACTAGATAATATAGATAATGCTATAGCATCTATTTATTTATTTTCTTATTCTCTTTTCTATATATAGATAATGCTTTCCGAATCGGTGGTAAATTTAAAAAATATGTTATTCCATCAGGCCCCGGAATCACAGACACAATAGAAAATCTATTGTGTCGCGGTCGGATCTGGCCGTTCGTGGCTCAATGGGTTATGACGATTCGAAAGTGCTTCTAAAAGAAGTCTTATTGAATAAATAAATGTTTGAGTTTGATTATTTCTATTTAACTTTCTAGTACCTTCATTTGATCTACTTTTCTTCGCTAAATGAGTCCTATTTTTCTAGTGTTCGATACTTGTTTGTTAGGACTTGAGACATTAACTCAAACAATATGAACTTTGGCAATTTTCTTTCACAATATATCAAGATCTAATCTCGTATTATTTATGATAATATTTTATGGTGTTAAATTATGTTTTAGCAACGTTTATTATTAATGTGGGTGAAGGTTAATATTTGGCTAGACGATAGATAATCGATATATATAAAAATGAAACCCGTTTTCCTTGGTCACGGCATCACGCGTGAACGGGTGGACCGATTTCGATAATTCTTTTTTTATATTATATTCCTTGAAGTACGAGGATGGTGCTTATGTAGAGAAAACGTAAATATGTACCACGGGCGAAGCCGGGGCGGACCGCTAGTAATAATATGAAAGTGTACAACCGAAATGTAGAGAGGACAAGTAATTTAATTCATTCACAATGAATGAATGAATAAATTTTTAAAACAAAAAGTTACAGTTCAATTAATTTTATAAAACTTGGATTATTTCAAAGATCGTTTATCTTGATAAAATGGCAAGGAAAAAAGCGAACGAAAGATCCATCATTTATTTTCTTTGCATCAAATATCTACAAGTTTTTTATCTATACTTAATATTATTCTTACTCTTAGCGGACAATTAAATGAAAAATTACCATCACTTTAATATAAATTCATTAACTTTACCCTCCACCTTTTTCCGCAGAAAATAATCGTAGTCATAATTCCATTGACTTTCTAAAGAATTAATTCTCTCGTCCTTAGAGGTTTTTCTCTCGATAAAACGAAAGTATAAAAAGGCAATATCTTGCAAGGTTTTACAACGTCAATTCTCTTTGAGTTTCGTTAAAACAACACTTCGAGTAAAATAAGCCTCTCCGGACATTTGAATCAACATAAGGCATTTTGAATACGCGGTAAAATTTTATTTTCCAAAATATTTCCCACTAAAACGGAGTGCGTGGATTCAATTACGTTCCCGACTCACGTTGCGCTCTAACATTAATTATAATAATAACATAGCATATACAGGCTGTCCCACTGTCGGTATTCTAAGCTCAATGGAGGTTATAGTTTTGCATACGCTGAGTACGAAAAAAATACTTTTCCAGATGCATTTTTTTTTCAAATAGATAAATTCTTAAAACTTTTGTGTACACCCCTAACAAGCAACCCGCCCAACTTTGCCACCCGCA
This sequence comes from Colias behrii, assembly GCA_029959065.1. Taxonomy (NCBI): domain Eukaryota; kingdom Metazoa; phylum Arthropoda; class Insecta; order Lepidoptera; family Pieridae; genus Colias; species Colias behrii. The sequence continues at coordinate 3,348,214 of JARWMC010000005.1, read as the reverse complement.
CGTGAGCTATCGTTTAAGATTATGTTTTCATAGACAAAATGCTCACATTAGCGAAGCGTTATCTGCCGGCTGCACGAAGCTAGAGAAGAAAACATGAATTTTAAGGAAATATTTAGCAAAAAAATGATGGCGTAATTTTGTTGTTTAATTATTTTTTATGTGATCAGTGTATGGAAGACTACAAATGCCTTGGCGCTTAGTATACCGATTGTGGGACACCCTGTATAATATGTTTGAAATGAAACTCGTATTTGATACTGTATTGAAAAAAAAATTGTAACTTTATAGGGAGAAATGAGTACTATGCCAGCTACTTTTAAAATATATTTTAAAGATATAAAAACGTACATTTTGTAAATTTACAATTTAGTCAATATTTTCATTGTAATAGCAACTGCTTTAATCACAATTGTTGTATTATCTAGCAAATTGTCGTTAGTTATTTAATAACTGAACTAAGACAAAATTATACAGTAAACACTTGTTTACACACATTACATTGATCTGTTAATGAAATTAATATATTCATATTTTCCTTCATTAATTCATAATAAATGATTATTATAATAAATATTCATATCAATTTAATTATATACACAAGTAAAGTAAATATCGAAATAATCAAGACGCTATCAAATTGTACTGATTTCGCCTAAAGTCAGAATCGCGCAATGACGCACTGAAAATCGATTCCTAACAATCCGATGTTGAGTCAGCGTCTTCCAACTTTCACCCGTCCATAAAATAGGTAGTGCTTAGAAAAAACTTTTTTCGTGAACTGCTAATAGATGTGTTGAATCAGCGAAATCGCAGTTCAGTGGTAATTGCTACTATTCTATAATCGAGCAAGTTATAACGAAGGTAACTGAAGAAGATTGTGTATTTCTAAAGATTCATTAAATCTATACTAATATTTAAAGAGTTCGTTTGTTTGAACGCGCTAATTTCGGGAACTACTGGTCCGTTTGAAAAATTCTTTCGGTGTTAGATAGCCCATTCATCGAGGAAGGCTATAGGCTATATATATATAATATCATCTCGCTAAGACCAACAGGAGCGGAGTACTGCGGGTAAAACCGCGGAGCACAGCTAGCAATATATATTTATGTTTTACTCCTTATTAGAGAGAAATAAAAATAATTGTAGCATCCATATTTTAAACATTCTTCACAAATACACCATATTTTCTAACGATTATTATTCTTGTTTGGTAGAGTCGACTCGTTATGAATAAAACAAAACCAAACACAAATTCAATGAACTCCACCTTAAAATACGCTACATATTGGCAATATTTTTGGAAGTCAGTTATAATCAACCCCATCTCCGACGTTCTGCCAATCAATTTCCGTCTAAAATCATCTCATATAATATAAAATTTTCTGCTAAATTTAACTTTGCTATTTCATTAGCCATCACGGCGTGTTATTACCCGACGTCATGCAGAAATATATTACGTAGGCAATTTGATAAAATTTGCATGTAGCGGAAAATAACTAGTCAATCTGCGTTCGTAATAAGTATCAGCACATAGACTTCGACATATTATAGAGGCTTTACGCCTCATTTTTTGTAATAACATCGTCAATATAAGAGGATATTTACAATTTTTTCGTAGAATTAACATACCTGAGTATTAATTCTCTCGTCGCGTATTATAAAGTATTTATTTTGATCTTTACATTGATATTAAATACGAAAGGAAGGAATAGGTAGTACAGTCACACTACAATATTGCAACGATGATAATGATGATATATTATGATGATGATAATTTAAAAACCGCTTATATTTCAAGCTAAGTGTGTGTTTGTGTGAGACTTCTATGTAAATTATTACAATTATATTACATTATAACAGAATAAAAAAAATTATTAAAAAATATTATACATTATACAATACTATACTAGTATTTTTGTACAACAATATATTTTCTACTTAAAACGTAACTAACTAAAACGCCAAAGTTGTTGCGCAACCATTTTTAAATCGTCATTAACTTCCCGAATCCAGCACAATCAAAACGTTGAAATGCAGCACATTCATTTTCAAGTAAATGCCAGTTTTCTTATAACAAAAGCCCAGTGTAAATGGCTTTTAAGATACGTAAGTGCCTTTATTAAAGTCTTAGCCAGGTTAGCTCGTAGATTTCATTAAGGTGTTATGACACGAAAACGTTATGTATGTGTGTGTGTGTGTGTGTGTGTGCTGTACTAGTGTTGAACTTTGGACGACGACGTTTTCAATACTGCGGGCTTAAAATTAAATTATTTTTGTTCTAGTTACTTACTTCGTAACTTCCTCTGCCTATATAGATTTAAATGGATAGTTTTAAGATGAAAATATAACAATCTTATTTTTTGTAACGATGAAAGAAAGCGTTGTCTATCTTATACATACGGCTAGTAGGTCATGGCCATTCCTTAAAAGGGGTATAACGGTCCATTAACTATTCAACTGCGTCAAGGAAGGGTTATGTTTTTTTGGGAATATACAAAATATAAATCTGAAATACTTAGAGAAAATAGAAACTGGGAAAAACATATTTGAACTTACAGAAATTAGGTACTAAGAGATAGTAGTTTAACATCTGAACAAATGAAACTTTTTATTCATGTTCTTGTGAGTGAAGAGCATCGGGCTAAAGCTTGTTAAATAACTGAAACTTACAATTATTAGTATACAAAAATTCTAATCCTATCTTATAAGTATTTCAAAATTAACGACTAAAAAGCTTCACCCAAATTCATAATTACCTTTGATCTTAATTCAGTTGAAATAAGAAAATACTAAACATGTTTTAGTTGCTACATTACGAGGAATAACTATTCCTAAGATTAACTAATCTTCCTAGTTTCAGGGTTGATAGCTGTGTATGAAATGTGCATGAATATTCATGTATTCCCTTACATAATGAGACTATAATCCCTGTATTTTTTGAACAGAGCCTGTGGTAAATCTCAGCAGCTATTACAACTGCAGGCACAGCTAATTTTGTTTAACCACCACTACCTAATGTCCCTTTCGTTCCACATTCAGCAATGTATTGGCAAGTTGCCAGTCACTGTGGCATACGGCGAATAAATGTATGTATTGCATATTATAATACGAATATAATATGTACAATATTATACGTGCCAGCAGTACATGCAGTATTAAAACGTACGCCATTTGATTGGTTTGGTGTGTATCATTTTGGTGCAGAGGTTTTAAATCCTGTATGGCTTGAGACTAAGTAATGATTTATTACCTAGATACATGTTACTATCGGTCAAGAGTTTCAAGATTTCATTAAATTAGGGCGAATAAGAAGAAAGTCCTTAAATTTCTTTGACAATGCTATTTTACGTTCTAGAAATATTTTCTATCAATTTTACATAATATTATGTATTAACAAAATTGGACTTAATGGTAGAATATTATGACATCGCAATACATTTCTACTTCAATTAAAAATGTATAAAACGTTTTGGGGACCACATTAACTCAATTTTCCATACCTTTAAGCAACCAATACGAGTACAATAAGTTCTAACGATCACCCGTTAGCAAAAACAATGTTATGCGAAGTATATTGCTCATGAAATTCGGCTTAAGGAAATTGCCTGTACTTCAAAGACGTTTGAAGGAGAGAATTTGATAGCTTATACACCTTTATAGCGCGACGTGAGTCCTGGGCATGCTCAGGTGCAAAAATTACGACTGTTTCATGGCAATGTTTGAACTGTTGTGTCTCTGTTAAAGACTGTTTAATAGCGGTTATATTGTGATTAGATTATCCGTATTAATTTATTGTTAAACCTAACTCCTACATGAATAGAAGTATATGCAGTTAAATTGTTAGCAGAGTGTGATTAACTATTGTTGTATTAGTTTGGATATTTATAGCTTAATGTGTGGGCAGTTTGAGACTATTCAATTTAATGTTTAGGAAGCGTAGGCTACAATTGTTATAGAATTAATTTAATATCATTATAATACTAGCTTTCTGCCCGCGGCTTCACCCGCGTTTTCGAAGAAAAACACGTATAGTTCCCGTTCCCGTGGGATTTCCGGGATTAAATCTATCCTATGTGTTAATCCAGGTTATCCTCTATATGTGCGATAAATTTTATTGTAATCGGTTCAGAAGTATTTGCGATAAAGAGTAACAAACATACACATGCACAAACATCAATCCTCACAAACTTTCGCATTTATAATATTAGTAGGACAGTAGGATAGGATAGGATATTAGGATAGGGAGTAGAATTTAACAGAAGGTGCTATGTGATTTAAATAAGTGGTAATTTAATTAGTAAAATTTTTTTAATTATAGCTTGAGTCAATTGATTTTTCTGTTTTAAATGTAAACCATAGTTAATATTATTATGTCTGAGAATAATTTACATTGCGCTGGAGGCACTTCGAGGAATAGACTTACGTAATTAGATACATTAATTATCTTCTGACGAGGGATTTAAATTTTCTTTCATCTATAACAGCAGCTTACTATTATAGAAATTAACTCTAATACAAATCTCGTGTATCGTGCTTACACATGAAGTATGATAATGTTATTGTAAAGTTCATGCTAATTATGCTAAACAGCATAAGATAAAAATATGACTTCTCCAAAAACTCAAATTATCAAATGAATAACTAGTTCCTTATACTGTATCACCTGATTTCAAACAATTGGGGGGCTGCCATGATGTCATAAAGCAGTGTTAATTCCAGCATGATGGCGCTATACAACCTTAATATAGCTCTGTCATTCTTGCATACTGGAATTAATACTGCTTTAAAACAACATGGTGACTACCCTCCCCCATCTGTATTTAAAATCAAGTGATAAAGTGGGAAGAAGGAACTACATAATTGAGATTTTGCAAACTTTGTAACGTTATAGTATCGTAAACTTTTCAGGATAATCTGGCAATAACATGATCTTCCTCCACAAACACGTTTACTGTTAAACTTGTTTTTTTTTGGTAAGGTTTTCTACGGTAACGTCCCTGATCAATAATGAATACAAGCGTCGAATTGATATAGTATTCCATTAAATGCACGTTACTGCAGTTTCATCAGGAATATTTGCGTATCCACAAAGCTGCGACGAGAACATGTTGCACGATTGAAGACGTTCATTACATATTGAGTGCATGCTGAGAGTCGGTTTCACGCGGCGCCCAAAATAGTTCCTTGCAAGGTTATTGCAATATTAAACTATGGTTGTTTTAGTGACGGGAGACGAAAATTTCGATAAATGATTTCTATTTCTATGGACATTATGCATCTATAAAGTTGTTCTTAAGATTTCTATCTATTCCTACTTCGGAACTTTGAAAGATGTAGAAAATTCTAATCCTAATTCAGTGAATTTTAGCCACAAGACTTTTAGTATTGGTCTTGGTCTTAGTCTTCAAGATTAAAAGTGATCAGGTACCATATAGAGAAGCGCGCTTCATTTAGACTACATTTTCGCTTACCAGCAGGCGAGATAGTGATCAATCGCTTCCCTATTGCTCATAAAAAAGAGTATTAATGTTAAGCTTTCATCGAGATGCATGCAGGAGATAATCATGTAATTTTATTAGTGTGAAAATTATATAAATTAGTTCATGCAAACATTATACACTAATAATTATTCAATATGTACCATTCTTATTTTCGTATTTCTTTCCCTTTAACACCGTAGATGTGCCTTACAAGAGCCATTTACTAAAATCCATTCACTATATATAAAGGGTAGTATGTCAACTCATCTCATAGCAAATATACGGGTACTAAGGACGCCCCAGATGTATGAAAGGCTGCCTTTCAACCTAAATTCGCTTCTAAATCGCCTTTCAAAACGTTTTCTTTTTAGTTCCTTTAATCTTTAAATTAAAGGGATATTTGCGTGGGTATATATTTCTGGCTAATGGTATAAGAAATAAGCTAAAAACCAAAGTAATATAATAATTCTGAATGTTATCTAAATTCTATGTCCTGCTAAAGAATATCAAGGAATATGAAAAAATTTAGTTTAGTTCTGAGGCCACATTCTGTTTTACAACAATATAGTTAATCCCAACCAAGCATAGTAGGTAATACCTACTGTCTTTTTCTGTGTGTAAAATAAATTTATGTTGTATGTACATAATCTTTTAATATGTGATTTACTTATTTTATTTGTAACGTTGTTAAATATAATGACTAGTCTTTATAATATTATATTATGTACAACAATATAACAAAAAATAGAGCAATCTCAAAATACTTGCAAAACCGTTTGATCGTACACTAACCATACTTTGTAATTATTTAATTATCTCAGGAATATGTTAAAGTAATAACAAATTAGCAACAAACTTTATAACATTTATTAGAGCGAGCAACGAAGTGTTCTGGAAAGATCTCCCTCATATAATGAACATGGCCTAACTGGAAGCCACACTTCCAGACTTTGATGAAGCTGAAACTTATACTTAGTAGATCACTAATTTGTAACGATAAAACTTTATTATAAAACTAGATCTACGCCCCGGCTACGCTCTCTTGTTTTCGCGTGATAGCGTCATTCTTCTTATACTTAAATTAATTTCATACCATTTAATAGGAAGTAGTGAAGGTTTTAGAAATGTAAGATTAAGCTCGGATCCTTACAAATGAAAAAATATAAGTTTTCTAGTAGGAAGTGAGTTTTCAAGGAGCTTACATAATTTAGATATTTTAAAAATGAATTTCCTTTCAACATGTCCATCAAAACAGACAGCTAGACAGTAGGTATTACATACCGTTTTGTTAAAAAAATCTACAATTTATAGATATTAAGACAACTTTGACTTTCAAGTAATAGATACTCAATACTTAAATGCACATTAAAAAAAAAAGACGGGTTGCACTCCGGGAGTGCCGGCAGAAGTGAAAACTTGATTATTAACGTTGAGCATGTTTGATATCCATCCGTCTTACGCTTTTTCGATCAGGTCACGTGTCCTGACGCGAGTTTAAGATTTTATACCCAACGCCGCTAAAGAAGTTTTCACTTCAATAAAATAAAATACGACAATTTTATAGATTCATGTCTGTGTTAAACAATTCTACGTACCACACATGACATAACACAACACTACGTCTATATTATATAGATTTAAGCCCTTGCGATAGGGAATCCGCCCTCTGTGATCCTCAAGAGCCAAGGCTTACAAAACAATAAGGATTAGGCCCTTATTGCAAGGACGTTTCAAGGACACTAATCTAATTTCAATATCTATTGAATATATTTAATTGTGTTGGCATTGTTTGCGGGAATAAACTTGAAGCCAATTAGGATGGAGTTGGGAATTTTCGCGCTCCAACTTGTTTAGTTAATACAACTTTAATTGTGTTGTAATTTTGTCACGTATCAAATTTCATGGATATTGGTTATATTCCTATGATAAATTTTTTTGTTCATTGCTAATGTCAAACAAAAATGATTTCGAGTGACCGACAAAAGGACGAGAGAAGGGGGAAAATAATATAATCTATGAGTTTTATAAGTCGGTCTAATGAAATTTAAATTTTAATAGGAATTATGGGGTAACTAGTTCTTAGATGCTGTGGTAAAAGGTGCAGTGCCAATCCATTCTAAGAACTAAAATGTGTTTTAGCATAATAAATATACATTTACACAAAATTCGCTTTAAAAGCAGTTTTAAACCAACATTTTAAATTGTATGTTATAACAAAAAATAGGTACTAAATTCCATTATTTAAACAAAAAAAAAACAACGTTTTGTTCATAAACGTAAAGGCTACATTTAAAATGTAAACATGTATGAAATTTCAGGCCATTGCAGAACCCGTCAGCAATGTTGCATTTGATACGCAACAAAAAAACAGTAACGTTGTAAGTTGAGGCTTTAATTGTTCGTACTAAAATAAAAGTTAAACGCTCTAAAAAGAACATGTTTATTTTTCTGTATATCTAAAGTATAATGTAGTTTGAACTGTTTCCTATTTCATGGTTAAAATTGTAGTGCAGTTTTCTTAACTGGCGCATAGAAAAAGTTTAAATAGTGTAGTTTTGATATTATTTTGTTTAAGATTTTTTTTTATTATAATTGATAAGCTCTGAATATTTAGAATACATTCTTCAAATAACCATTAAGTGCGGATTGTTAAGAAATGTTTTTTCATAAAAAAAATTTCGAAGGAAATATCGAATATATCGAAACAGTAACAAAGCATTACTCCAGAAAGCATTAGCTTCCGAAAATTATTAACTAATTTCATATACACTTGTATTTGAGCAACTTGCATACAAAATACATACTATGTAACAATAATTCGATAAGAAAACTGACATGCGTTGTGTAAAGTCGTGTAAAGTTTTGAAAGTGTCTTCTTATTTTTAAACCAAATCTGTCAACTTTATTCAATGTAGCACGCAAGTCACAAGACTGTCTCACCACGTTCTATACTAAAAGTTGAATAAATCACATTTAGAATATCTTTTAAAAGTAAATCCATTACAAACTCTTTATTTCAAGACCCTATTATTCTTCAGGGATTCGACCTAAAAGTTTACATTCGAATATATTTTCATACTAGCTTCCGCCCGCGACTCCGTCCGCGCGGATGTCGGTCTTCGCGTGGATGGTTTATTTCTCCATTTTGAGTAACTCTGACAATGACATCTTATAAATATCTATTGGACCCAAATACGGCTAGGCCTATATATGTAATACGCAACGTGTGTTCGCGGTTCTACAGAACAACGTCTATGGATAAAACTGAAAAATTAAGATTAATTTTTTTTACGTATTTTTCCAGGATAAAAAGTATCCTATTTTACGCCCAGGATAATAAGGTATAATTATACCAAGTTTCATCGAAATCGAACCGTTAGTTTTTACGTGATGCCTGAACATACAGACAGACAGACAGACAGACAGACAGACAGACAGACAGACAAAAATTTTTTAATCACATATTTGGGTTTGGTATCGATCCAGTAACACCCCCTGCTATTTATTTTTTCAATATTTTCAATGTACAGAATTGACCCTTCTACAGATTTATTATATGTATAGATTCGATCGTATCGGTCAAATGTCGAAGTTCGTATTCCCTATGGGGATACTAAATCTTTATATTTGTAAGGTTGGCAAAATGCCTGCCAATATATGGATTTTATTAGAAATATGGTAGATTTATTCAATGCTATGTTTTTGGCCGATGCCTTAATTAATTTAAGTGTGTTACGGTTATGTAGAGTCTTCTAATCTATATGATTAACTGAATACAATAGAGTATTATTTAGTTTATGTTTATTATCAAAAATCTACTAAATCATTTTTTTACAGAATATAAAAACTAAACGATGTTTTAGGTAAAGACGCAGGCGTAAAAGCACGCTTTAGTTTGTAAAAGTATAAATTTAAAGACATTGTTATGTTGTTTGATATATGTATCAAATAAAATTCATTTTAAATTGAACAGCGTGTGATTAGAGTACAATTAGACTTTAAACTATTGGTATTAAACTATGTATGAAAATATCTGTATCCCCAAGGTTCTCTAAATTCGTGTAATTCATATTAATAGCGCAAAATTTAGTTTAGTTTGTTACAAGTCGCTGTTTGGGGACCAATTCGGGCTCACCCAGTAAATCATAATAAATTGTTTCTTTGTAATATTGTTATTATTCCCTTTAATGAACTATGTAACGTTTTGTGATTTACGTAAGTATTAGTTTCAATCGAGTTAGCAATGGCCTTGCGAATGCTTACTGGATTAAATTATGGCGCATTACAGCAAAGAATGGAAATAGTTTTTCGTTTTACGTAATGAAATAATACCTACCAATAGTTTACGTTACTTGTCTTTGAGCGGTTTTAGAAATATTATTTCGTTATTTTATATTGACGCGGTATTGTCATCCTAAATCTTATGAAATACCTATTAGTTTTTATTTACTTACACAAATGTATGATTATAATGAAAAATTAAGCAGATATTTACTTTTAATTTAATTTATTTTGTATTAAAATACTGTATAACAAACGAAGATCATTCCAATCATAAAAGACGATGATAGTATATTATTACTTGAATACCCATGATTTATATTATAATTCAATAACAGAACACGAACGAAGCGACCAAAGAATACCTTATAGAAATTGCACATTCATGGATGCACAAGTGTACAATACACACGCCTGCATCCCAACAAAGCCCGCAATCTATAATTACACATCCACTTCACCCCCTTGTGATATACCAGTATATCGCTTATTACCGTCTTTTGTGTTCCTAATTAATGCATGGTTATCTTACGCGACACTTACGATAACAAACAGGTGCATCGAACAAAAAGATGCTTCCACTGCGCCTCGATGACTCCTTCATACACTTGACCTGTTACCAAGGGTTGATCCAGGTGGAACAAAATATTCGTTATTTATCCTATTGAAGTGTTCTTTGATAGAGGAAATAAGTATTTATTGCGTATAGCATAAAGTCGACTTTGCAATGAGCGTTGTTTTAGCTCATATAGGAATTTTTTTGATGTTTGTATAGTCTTATCCCTCGACAAAGTAAATGTAGTCTATCATGTGGGGTATCAAACCTTTATAGACTTGGATTCTCTAATAATGTATCGATCATTACAAGGAGAAATAATTTCAAATCAAGTTAGGAATAAACATTTATTTATTGTGAATATGTAAATGTTTGTATCAGCATCATATTTCAGATAATGCTATTTACCCATAATATAATTAACGAGGACAGTCAGCTTAGATTTATTACGATGTCGGTTTGTAGTCAGTCTGTAAATATTGCTATACAACTTTTCCCATTTATCAAAATAATATTTTAATACCAAAAGCTTGCTGCATTAATTCGCCTCCTTATTAAGGATGACAAAACAATAAATAGAAATCAAAAGCGCTCGTACGGCATAAATGACTGCACGCATTAATAAAGTGTAAAATTTGATCCTATTATACCGTAGCAATTACGCGAATATTATGAGAAGCAGGCGCGTCAAACGGAACGAGTGCAATTATTCAAAAGAGTCAGCCATTTTTTCACAACCCTAAGGTCTTTTGTCGTTGAAATTTCGAGTTGAAAATGTCGTTACTTTAATGTGGACTAAGCCACTTGAATTACTTTTGTTAATTATAAACTGGGGATAGTGCTAAAAGAGATTATGAAGGACTGATTTTATTCATCAGCTCGAAGTATCGGACCCAGATTAAGGATTGTAGGTAGTATTAGTAGGGCTAAATAAATATTGAATACCTACTTGCATTACCTGGTGTAATTACAGGTAAACATACATACAGGGAACAGTCAAGCCCACACTTTTATAACATACTAGCTTTCCGCCCGCGACTTCGTCCGCGTTGTCAAAGAATAATTCCGCATAGTTCCCTTTCCCGTGGAATTTCAGGAATACCTATCCTGTCTCCTTTCTTCCTGTGGCTAACTTAATCCAAATAGGTTCAATCAGTTTTAATATGAAAATTTCTAAAGTATCTAACTGCTAATGTTATTTTAATATTTCTGTAATAATAACAGTAGTGGTAAACTTTGTTTTTCCTTGTCGTTTTTGTAATAGGTAGATAATGAAAAAGTTTGAGTACGTGAAATAGTTTGAACTTTGTAAAATTAGTTTTAACATTTTTACCCAATTATGTCTGTTCAAAAACACAATGTTAAAATATGTTTAATGTTCATATATCATTTTGCCTAAGAGTTCTTTTTTATAAAATGAAGTAATGTTAAAACCATATTATTATATTTATCTGTTTTTCAGACTAATTCATTAAGTATAAGCAGTCCAATCTAGTTGGCTTATTTGACTGGATATCAAACCTCTCTCTCTATTAGGCAATCTCTACACAAGAGAAAGAGACGGTGAGAATTAAATTAATTTATATTATATCTGCAAGCTTTTTAATTAATTCGTTTAAATAGAGGCCGTGTAACCTTGAGGCGTTTTTCTGTGCTCGAGGAATAATTGTTTGTTACAGTTTTATTAAGTATCAAAGAAAAGAACTTCAGTAGTGAGATTATATTTTTAAAAGCGTCAGTGTTTTTCAAATTTAACGCAAACTTCGCTAATTTAATAAGAATTGATCCAAAGTTTGTATTATTTTATTAGTAATTTTTTAGCACTTACACAGAATGGTGATAATCAATTTCTTTTGCTTTTGAAAGAAAGAATTATTAAATATAAAAAGGTCATCTTAAAACTTTTGGAAAAAGGAAAGTAGAACATTGAAGTTAATTACTTTAGTTACAATCACCACAAAAGAAAAATAGAGTTCGTTTTAAAATAAGTATGAAGTTACTAGCTTTCCGCCCACGGCTTCGCCCGCGTTTTCAAAGAAAAATCCGCACAGTTCCCGTTCCCGTGGGATTTCCCGGGATAAAACCTATCCTATGTGTTAATCCAAGTTACCCTCCATATGTGTGTTAAATTTCATTGTAATCGGTTTTGTAGGTACTAGTATTTGCGCGAAAAAGTAACAAACACACACATACACATCCTCACAAACTTTCGCATTTATAATATTAGTAGGAATAGGATATTAACGATACATAGTGAGCTAATAATATTTAGTTTCTAATAAAACATTTCATTTAAAAGTAAAGGCATTACACTATTCATTTAGGATAATATCCATATACAAACGATCCCAATATCGCCTATTCATGACGTCATACTTTCTCCGCCTAGTAAGTTTATCGTTCCCAAATCTGTATAAATATCTTAATTTATATTTCCCTAATGCTTAATGAAGATGGAACAACCTTTACATTTCCTTATCAACTTGACAGAGGAAATATGTCAGAGGAACAGAGTTTCTGGACAAAAAATATGGCCGCGCTTTTGGAACGCTTCCAACGCTATGAAGGCAAGGCTATTGGTATGCAAGAACTAATACTGTTTGAATAAAATTTGTTATTTTTACGTTTATATTGTTTTCATAGATTTTTGACGATGTGATACTATATACTTTTTACTAAGATTTTACTTATGAACTTTAATGGGCGATATTGTTTCCTTTTAAATTTGTTTTTTTTTTTGGCAATTGTACTGAAAAAATCGTAATGCAAGCGCAAAATCTAAAATTCAACAAACGTTATAAGTACCTACAATAATTTTTTTATTACCTACAAGAATAATGAGTGAAATTTATGCTATACCTACTTATTATACGCAACCATAACAAAATTAAGCACAAACTTCCTCAAGATGTCATCGCTTTCATAGCTAAAACTAATTAGCACGAACCAAGACATTACTGGCAATATCAAAGTACTATTCGAAAAGTCGATGAAATATAAATGCGACTACATTAACGTAGATGTAAAAGGCTTCTAAGTGATAAATATTAAATTTGCGAAAGAGCCCGCGCTTTTATGCCTACACCGTTTCAATTTTTAATCAGCCCTTTCATTATGTATCTGTTGAATGTATTTGCTCGTAATTTCCGTACTTTTCAATTCTTCTACTCACAATCTGGTTTTGTGATTACATTTTTTGGTGTAACTTTTGGTGAATAAAATCCAATTTCATTTAGGTTTTATATTAATAAATTTTACTAATAATTCAAAATATTTATCTCGTGACAAAAATTAAAAAGATACATACTAAATTTCAATATAGAATGACCTAAATATATTCCTCCGATTCTGCAAAATAGGAGCCACCTGCATACGTTTAATAAAGCGGACGTTCGACAATACATCACTAGAAAAATCGACAGTCACCTTTATTTGATATTCCGTGCCGGTTCGCCCTGATTCGCGGATAAGAATTGCTTCGCAGCTTCCGTGCGCAACGATACGTGAGCTAGTGGCATTTCTCTTTGACTTCTCTCTTTGACTGTACCGGAGTGTTGTTTCGTTACCGGTGTTGTGCTTACCAGCGGATGTGGTACAGTCGCGCGCAATGCATTGTATTTGAAATAAGCAATATTTTGTATTCTCTGTTCGACAGTACCTTCATATTCCGAACTTCAAACTTTGTATTATGTTGAGCAGGTGGAGTTTGTTGTTTTTTGTCCGCGCTGGGTCAACGTGTTTTTGCATAATTCATAAGCTGAAAAGTGATGTTTGTAGTCTCCGAAAATATACTAAGAATAAAAAGGGGAATATTATATATTAGGTATATACTTACATGGGCTAAATACTGGCAAAACTAAGTTAGGTACTATTTCTTAAATCTAACGAGGCACAGGCAAATTTATTATTCACTAATGACTCGCAATCATCATCCAGCTATTCATACTTCTATAGATTCCTCGTGAGGGTTTAGGCTATAAAATTAATAGTTCATACTAATGGATGAAGGTAATGTTTACGAATATAAAAATACTAGCTGTGCCGCGCGGTTTCAGCCGCGGACGAACCCCCCATAAAAGTAAATATTTTTATAGCTTATAATAATATGTTATTCTGATATATAAGCTACGGTCTACATCACTGCCAAGTATTATCAAACTCCGTTCAGTGGTTTTCCCGTGAAAGAGTAAGAAACATACATACATCCAACCCCACAAACTTGCGTAAACGCCAACGATAAAATGTATAATAATTGTTAGGTAGGTACGTAGTAACTATTTAATAATCTGTGATATTAGTAGAACTATTAATTATATTATTAAAACTAAGTGGTATATAGTGACTATATAAACTGGAAAACATTGTTTTACCTTACAATTTAGTTCTTTATTTTCGTAATCAAGTTTAATTCACAGAGTACCTAACAAAGTTATATCAACAGCCTATTGTGTTCCCATTGTAGAGGCAAAAACCTCCTGAACTTGTAGCTTACAGCCTAAAATACTTATGTTTTCGGCTGTAAGCTACAAGCTATGTTGATAACAGAGTCTAAAACAATTCTTGCTATCAATTTGCATAAATCCTCTTTAAAAAACGTGGCAAAAATGACGTCATCAATAACAATGTCTCAACACATCTAACGAGCCACACATAACCATTGCATTTAACCTAAAAGATATTGGCCATAAATTCAGTTAGTCGCCTTGCCATAAACTTTTTACATCAACAAAGTTACAGTGTAACAATGCAAATGAGTTCTTCAACTCCACACTGTAAATCTTTTAAGCGTGGCTGAATTGAAAGCCTACTTTGGAGAAAATATGGCAAGAGATTATATCGATCCGTTGCAAGGCCGTCAAGCAACGAATTCAGCTGTATTCATTCTTCAAGTGCTTTAATTAAGGTTTTATTGTCATCTGTATCTTGAATTTAATTTTGCAGTATGTATTGTTATTCAGCAGTATGTCGAAGTGGTAAATAAATTTCGATTATGTTATTGCTATTGCATCAACGTTACAGATAATAATATTAATTAAATATGCAAATACACAAAGCTCGAAATGTATTTTATGTTAAGGCGGTATAATTTGCGTATATTATGTTGTCATATTTTGCCCCCGTATGATTCGAACTCAATCTATTTAAGACAAACTTCAAAACCTGACCTTCTTGAAGGAAAATCTTGCTCAAACTATAATTATATGTTCTGCACATATTTCCTACAATATTAAGCAACAAATCTACTCACCCTCCACGAGTCTTCAATACAATACGAATCACAATAGGCAGATCTTAATACACCTACTGTAAAATAAAGCGTGTCATCTGGATAGGACGTCGGGACGTGCCATAAAATGGTTTTATGTTGACACAAACTTGTTTTTACGGCGTGTATATGACCTCGCCGAAAAATGGATATGTAAGGATGTCGGTGATTTCGTATTTATCCTATATAATAACTTTTATTGTTGTTTACAAGCAGTTCCGTATCACAGCAAAATAAAGTGGGGAATTTGGTTGTTTGCGTCAACATGATTCGAATTAAAAGCTTTGAGCATTATTTTGTGTTGAAGTAAATTTTGTGCTATTAATTTTAGGCTTAATAAATTAAAATATTTTAAGTGCATTAGGAGTGATGCAAGGCATTCTATTTCATGCTATTAGGGCTCTTTCAATTTATGCGTTTCGTATCGGACCGCTGCCGCACGTTTTCCGTGCCGCTAGTTATAACCCGCTGCCGTGCCGTTGCAGTACGTTAGCAGTCCGCTACCAAACGCTTAAATTGAAAGCGTATCTGACTGCCGTGCGTTTGTATGCTAGTGCTGTTTTAAATTTATTTGACACCAGTTAAGCTATGGACTCTGACGAAGAAACATTACTGTTAGTGCTCTTGTTGAAAAACATCAAACAAAAAAATAAACAAAAACTACGCCTCCGTAAAAGATGATTGAATTAGATAAGACCAAAAAATTAATTTTTAGAGCACGAATATTCTCTGTCAAATCATATCGATATATCGATATTTTTGACGTGACAACGTCTTATAATTCGATAGAGCCGCCTGCACGCACGAAAAAACATGACTCATGCGGCGTTACCTCGCTCTGAGGCGTTCCGTGTAAGGCTTGAAGTGCGAGCGAGAGCGCGGAACGAGCGACAAAGAAGCACAATCGGACGTTGTCACGTTCAACTATCGTCAGTAAACCGACTTTACAGACAACCAATTTTTAATAAAAATATCAATATCGATATTGATATTTTCAAAAAACATCGATACGATATACATATCGATACTTTATTGCATTTCCGACATCCCTATGGGACTTGCGACGTTGCCGTCCTGATGTCGAGCGTTCGCGGTACGGACGCCGCGCTGCTGCCGCACCGTGCATTTTGTATGAAAACAAACGACCGGCCGTGCGCCGTACGACAAACGCACCGCTACGGCACTGTAGCGGTCCGATACGAAACGCATAAATTGAAAGAGCCCTTAGACTTTCAGGAATTCAGGACTTGTACCTTGTAACTAAACGGACATAAATCGTAATATGAAAAATTATACAATTTATACCATTCTGTACAAATATTCTATTTCTATAATATTAGTTATTTTATATTAACCTATACAATTGCAATTAAGAAAATATAGTCTAATATAATATAAACTTGTAGGTGTAGCTAATGATAAGCAAAACAATATAAAACAAAAATTTATTCTTTGCAATTTATTATTTGAAAGATAACCAACGGCATGAACTGGAGTGTAAATAATCTTGTTTCCTCTGCATTAACATCTGAAATAAATTGGAAAAAGCTTGAAAGGCAAAGAAATGATAGGATTTTGCTGTCGCTTTGAGTAATCACAGACTCCCCTTTTCCCGTTTGAAGGCATTATTTAGATTACTTCATTAGGATTAGTTAAATTACAAACGAGTTACACGTTACTGCATGTTTATAATCAAATATGTTAACATTTTTTGTAAATATAAAGAATAGTACGTTTTATTCTTATAGATGTAGCTTTAAGATATAATCAGAAAGATATGAGATTTTTCCTTTATTTTTGCGAAAAAAATTTAGATAGTGGCGTTTTTCATCTTTATTATAATAAAATGTTGAAACATCTTAATCTATAATAAGTTTTTGACCCCTATTTTATCATCCCACGCTTTGAAGAGCGTCTGATTAATATTAATTTTATATAAGATACCTACCAGTAAAATACATTTTATTTATCAACGTTTAATATTACTCGGCAACTATTTCGCATGTAATCTTAAACAAGTCAATCAAATTAATCCTTCAGACAACATCTTTATATAAAACAGTCAAGCGAGATCACAAGAGCTCTTCACCTATACTCTCATATTATAGGAATACTAAAACAATATGTTATATCCTTAAAATAATAGTACCACAAAGAGCTCATACCTGTGTAAGTGAATAAAACATTTCATTAGAAAAGCGCGGTACAAACAACGCCGTAATAAGTGGGTGACACGACAAAGAATAGACGAAGGTATACGGTAAACAGAAGTGACACTCGCGGGCAGTATAAAGCGACGTCATACAATACAATTTCTGCCTCGGACGCCTTTGTACAATATGTCGTCCTTTTCAGGTCAGCTATACGCTGTACAAATAATTATACAGGGTATTGTGTAAAAATTGGTTTTAATTGTACTAAGGGGATAGTGTTTGTGCTGTTTCTATTATTTACATATTCTATGAGTGGTTTTTTAACTTTATTTTGGTAATGTTTATTCAATCAATCAATACACAGATAAATAATTTAAGGGGCTGCCGTGGAATGTTTAAACTTATTAAGGTTTATATACACAGCGTAAATTGTATAGACATTCAATAATATTGCATAAAACGTACGATTCATATAAGTCACTTTTTAATAATACGTTCCCAATAAAAGTTGTTCATTACAATTTAACACGTTTCCCACCTCCATACAAAAATAAAAGCGAATAAAGAATAATCTCCCAATTTTGGAACGAAACGGCTCGAAACTTCAGTAAGTAATTACCATATAACATTTCACGTTAATCGAATGAGTCATGGAAAGCGAATATCGTTCAAAGAAATTCTGAAGCGTTACAGTAACGACGGTTGTATACAAGAATAGGTAAATTGGTAAAATATGGGTTCAAACGTATGTGACGAACGAGTGTAGCTGACAGCGGAAGAAATTGTGACGGACAGGCATAATTAGGGAGAAATGTTACATGGAGCGTCTGTACGATTAAGTTATCTGTGACCCGTTTATCTTGGCCTTAATTGTATTTGATTTTGTCGTAAAATTGTATTTGCTCGCATTAAAGTGACGTGTCATTGGGCAGGTCAACATGGATGGAATGGGTGATGGCCGAAAATATTTTCGCCTTGCCCTGGCTATGCTAGATTTATGTTTACATTAACGACTAACAGGGTTATTATGCTCGTCTAGTTTAATTATTTGTCTTTTTTGTAAATTTAAAAGTTCAACTTGAAGCTTTTTTATGTAAATATTATATTTTCCTAACTAAAACTTTTATAGGGACGACTTTCGAATTTGAATTTTGTATGAGAGCAAGTAGTAACATTTTTACATTTACTTTTTAGCTTAAAAAAAACAAATTGTTAATCTTCCAGAAGTAATCAACATTAATATTTAACTATCTATAATTAATTGTCATTTTAAGGATTATAAATAACTGTAGGATACTACTTGTTGCTTAATAAATTCCGTATTTCGCAAACAACAATCACCTGACAATACAAATGACACATGTCGCTTGTCAATGTGACAAATTCATATATCATTACACCCCATTGCAATGGCGCGCATTCGTCTCGGTCTTTGAACAACTACCCTCATTTAGTATTAATTGTGACATGTTTTGAGTAGTTAGTTTATATTGACATCAATTATCCAGTTGTGTTGTATCACATTACATATTTTATATAATACTAGCTTTCCGCCCGCGGCTTCGCCCGCTTTGTCTAAAACATAATAAATTATATACTAAAACCTTCCTCTTGAATCATTCTATCTATTAAAAAAAACCGCATCAAAATCCGTTGCGTACTTTTAAAGATTTAAGCATACATAGGGACATAGGGACAGAGAAAGCGACTTTGTTTTATACTATGTAGTGATTTCTACGTAACATTACAATGTTATCAGCGTTTTTCATATTTTATGTCTTAAATCATAATAATATACAATGTATAATTGTATAGTTTCTTCTATGTATTACGTGGCTCAAAACTAAACATTAATTGGAAAACTATACAATCATTAAAAACTTCTGCAATAATACATCAATGCTGCTGCGACTATAACTCAGGAAGAACTTTTTTTTGTTGCAGATATGAACATTAAAACGAAACGGAGGGACATAAAATGCAGATAGAAGTATCGACCGGAGGAGCAACGATGAATGCACACAGGCTTTAGTAACACCGTGATAGTACAGAAATAAAAATGTCGGTAAATGCTAGCGTGGGTTAAAAAAGAGAAAATGGGAAGCAAAGGTTTCGGCGGTGAGGTGGTCGGCTTTTTACTGGCAGTAGCGTTTTGTGTCACTTGCCCCGAATACGGTATGTATCCTTTTTTCCTTTATTTCAAAGTATTCACTGAAACGCTTTTTGTAGCCGAATTTTTGGAAAGTTACTCGCCAATTATGAACTTAACACAATATGTTGGTGCATTTTTGTATTGTACATCGCGCTGTTTTTGTTTTCGAATTGAACAGAAATGTTAAATTAAAGGACGATAGCACAATATATTATCTATGATTAAAAAATATATCCATATAATATTTATATTGTATGGATATATTTTTTCATCACAAAAATAAAATATTATATTTCATAAAAGTTTGGTCGACATTTTGAAAGACAGAATATGAATAAAAAAATAATATTATTTTACATTCATTAAGAATCAAATTTTCCTTTTACGAGAATTGGAAAAAAAAACGAGACCTATTAAATTACTATGAATTTAGTAAAATTGTTTAGCATGTCATTAGCCTTTAACTTCTCACCACTTTTCATATTATAATATATTCGATAATATTAATAAATAATGTTACACAAAATTTCTTAGATGTTTGAAAATATCAAGATTTTTCCAAATAATTTAATATTGTGTAATATTCGTTTCATAAACAAGCGAAGCATTTCAATTTATTCTATTTTCAGATATTAGTTATAATATTCTTTTGTAAAACGATCGTCGTCGTCTTCATCAAAATTATTGCTCGTCTGGAATATTAAAAAATAATAAAGATTGCATGATGTTTCTAAATTAACTCGACAGAATTTTTGCGAGACCTTTGGCATTTACGAATATCGCAAATTCCTTACATAGTGGAGAAAAATTACCCTTTTGAAGGAAACTTCTTATAAATGGGTCAGGGGTTATATTTAAAATCCTGACGACCTAATTGGCAGAGTTAGAGCCTGACTGTTGCGTCAGAGTTTTGATTACTTGGTTAGGATTGAGTTTAATCCCTTCTGGGAAGAGAATATAGTTTTTAACTATATCAAGGGGACTTTCCTTTAGAATTTAAGATTATTTTACTAATAGGCTTGATGATTTATTAATTTTTATTGTTTATCTCAACGCTTCAAACACATAACAGTGAGCGTGGTTATTGACAAATTTAAATTATATTATAAGGATAATATATAAAATTATAAGGTATAAAGATCACTGAATGAGTATAATATGTAGATAATCAACGATAACTTTATTTTCTACTCTTATAGTTTCGTCGTTTTGTTAGCACAACTAGATTTATTCTATGTATAATATTTTATGCGTATAATACTAATGTGGATAACACAGCATATTGTAATTAATAGCCTGCCTTAATACAGAGGTTTTAAAGAGTGCTTGTGGTCCGCCTCGCTAATCCCTCTAACAAAAATCCGAATGCATACTACGCTGTCGGACTACGCTTAGAGAGGATTTCTGTGCTGTTTTGAGCAGTTTTTTCGAATAATGTCAGGGAGAAAATCGAAATAGGTGTATTTTAACATGTTTTTCAACTGCATGCTTTTTTAAAGTATGTATATTGGATTCGTATATTGTAAAAAAAAATATTTGATGACTCTATTTTACGAGTAATAATGGTTCAAAATCAACGTACAAAAATGTAAAGCTTCATAACAACGTACATTATATATTTAAAATCCATTAAGTTTCGCAATTACGATCCTAATTTGGATTCAGAGACTAACTGCAAAAAAGCATTCAAAGAGCAAAATTACAAGAGTAAAGAGCACTGAAATACATTACGCGAACGTGTTGTAGTTTCCCATTGAAAGGCAAACCGAGGGAAATTGTTCGCAAACCTAATTATCCGGCCCGAATTCAGCGGGGCTCCTTTCAAAAAGTCCCAATAACAAATTTAACTGTGACAAAACTAGTTTGGTGAATTCTGACGCAGGTCGCTAAAAGCTTAACAGGTATTAATGAAGTATATATACAGGATTACGACGAACGATCCTGATTCCGTTTTCCCCTTTGTCGTGGATTTAGAGATTTTTAAATATTTCCAATCTGTTTCGTTCTTTTGTAGCTAGAATGTTCTTTTGTTTGGTAAAATAAATGCAATCTTAATTCATCTGTCTTGGAATTCACAATAGATTTTGAAGTCGCTCATATACCTATCTTAAAAAGTTATGTAATACAAATGTTTAATAGAACATGAATAGAACATTGCTACACTTTGATTTATTTTCTTTATTAGACTGATATTTCAAAATAACGTATGGGTGGTACATTGATGCTGATTTTAACGAATTACCTAACATTTTTTTTTCCAATATTTTAATATGACGTATTATAACAATAACAATTAAATAAAACTGTCGAACTTCATGAATCGACGTATTATAAGTTTGAACAGAAATTATGGAAGATGGTTGAAAATTTTCCACATTACGGCAAACTTTAGGGTCTGACCCGTTCGAGGTTGAAGCAGGAACGTGCAGATGTGTTTTGTTTCTAGAAAGAATTTATTCTTAGTACTTGAACGTTTTATAGAACGTACATATGCTGCACTATACTAGGATAATATATTGGAATCCATGTAACGAGATAAACAGTCAGAATGTGTTAGGGCAATAGCTGTAGAGGCTGTACATACAAACACTTTTTGCAACCTAAAAATTACAATTTATTTGGGCGTATTACCCGTGGTCCCCTCGCTATGACCCACTGTGGGTCTACGGGTAATATTTTTTCCCCGTGGACCCACTGCTATAGAATGATATGACAGTGGGTCTACGGGCACTTGAATTAAAAATACTTTTTACCCGTGGTCCCCCCGCTGCCATACTTTGACCATTATAGAGACCGGATTAGGTACTATATTATCTGCACTTCCCGGTTTATGTTCTGCGTAATTATTTCGAATTAACAGTTAGTTTCTAATATTTACGATCGATGGTTGCGGATATCAGATTTAACTAAAATCTATACTAATATTGTAAAGCTGAAAATTTATATTCCAAACTGCAATAAAACATGTAAATACAAAATATGTATACGAAACTAGCTGACCCGACAGTCTGTAGTTGTCCTGTATTCGCGCAAATTGCCAAACCCGTAAAGTTTATGTTTTCGCATTTGCTTATTTTTTGGCGCAAAATTATTTTTTATTTGAGTTTCTTTTGTCTTTAATAAGGTCCTGACAATAGCGAACACATCAAAATAAGAATCATCGAAATCGGTCGAGCCGTTAGCGTGTGATGCCATGACCAGGAGAAATAGAGATTCATTTTTACATAATATAGATATATAGAGACGATAACCGTTAAAAATTATTTATTTTGATATCATACACATTTAATGAATTTTATAAACATTATTTTCTTTTTGAGATTACATTTTGTCACCATAAATCCTTACTTTGCTTTATTTTTTTAATTCTGAAGCTCACACACCTCACATCACTTAGGTAAAATTGTTGCAAGCTGTTTTTGCTTTGCGGCGTGCCGAAAAAATATACATACACTAGCTTTCGGCCCGCGGCTTCGCCTGCGTTTTCAAAGAAAAACCCGCATAGTTCCCGTTCCCGTGAGATTTCCGTGATAAAACCTATCCTATATTTTAATCCAAATTACCCTCTATATGTGTGCTAAATTTAATTGTAATCGGTTCAGTAGTATTTGCGTGAAAGAGTAACAAACATACACACATACACATACATCCATCCTCACAAACTTTCGCATTTATAATATCAGTAGGATAGTCGTGAAAATCATAATCTTTCTTCTGCCGCAGTCGGGTAAATAATAAAAAAATGTATGTGTATACTACTGTACTCACGTAAGAAGTGAAACTTCTTTATGACCTTATTTTTCAAAAAAATAATTTACTATATTATGCAACTTTACAGAAATACGTCGAATCACGCGTGGTAGGGATAAGAAAAAGATGGCGCGTAACGGAAAAATGTCACGCGTAACGAAAAAATGTTACACTAAATTTTTTTCCAACCCCGATAAAGAAGTTTCACTTCAATACCAAACCAAACCAATTATACTTTTATTTTACTATTTAAACCTAAACTATCTGAAACCAATGGATAATTCGAAATAATTACGCAGGACATAAACCGGGAAAAGCAGATAATATAGTACCTAATCCTGTCTCTATAATGGTCAAAGTATGGCAGCGGGGGGACCACGGGTAAAAAGTATTTTTAATTCAAGTGCCCGTAGACCCACTGTCATATCATTCTATAGCAGTGGGTCCACGGGGAAAAATATTACCCGTAGACCCACAGTGGGTCATAGCGGGGGGACCACGGGTAATACGCCTTTATTTGCAAGAGATGATTTGTTTATATAAACTATAAAATTTTACTTTAATTATTACTACTTTATAATAAACTAGGGACATAGTTCTTATACTATGTAATGATGATTTATCATTTAACCAATGTACAATTATTTTTATCAACATCTAGTTAGGTCTGATTTAAAAAAAACATCATCTATAATGTTAATGATTAAAACCTAGTGAATGTATCCCAAAGGCGCTGTGCTGAATTTCATTATAAAAGATACAATGTAGGTATGTACTTATAAATGAAAAATGTATCATGTTTTGGTCTCGGTTATACCCTACGTTTTTAAAATTTCAATAATGCTGAGTATAGCTTTTCTATCGCAGTTTAATTATTACTAAAAACAAAAGCTTTCAAAGTATACAAGTCGAAATATAAACCCACCAAGCCAAATGTAAACTTGTTGTTTAACAAAATTTAACAAATTCAACGCACCCTAAAATTGTCAAACGCAACTTTCCAAACAAGCTTATAATATTTCAAAATAATCGTTTACGGTCCCCTTAAAACTAATACCGTGAAATTAATTGCTTGCCCAGTTCACAAGAATTATTTTAAATTTCAGAAGATAAGGGTGTTAACTTTTAAATTTATAGTTCAGTAACCTTATTACAGGGTTATAGGAAGTAGTAAATGCGATTAAGGTTTATGGAAAAGTATGAGATGTGTTTACACGCAATTGAGCGATTATTCGGACTCTAAGCGATGTTATATTATATAAATAGCACTGACCGAGTTAAGTAGTTTGATTGCTAAAGATTGGGGTTAAGTCATGGTGTTTTTATTGGCGTAGAGCAAGGTATGGCTATGGATATTTGTATAAAATATGGCACCAGTACGTACTTTTAACAGTATGTTTCAGAGAGTGCCTTTTTGGGAAAAGTACACTAGAACAACTTAAAGTTCATAGACAATAGATTGCCAGAAGTGAGGGATGAACACACATGTTTAAATCATTTGATTTATTAACACAAGTACTCGTAATAGTAAAAAAAGACGTGTAGCACTCGGGGACTGCCGCGGTAAAGCTATTGCATAGCATTCCTTCAAGCCACACCTCCGTGTCCGTCGGAGTGGGGAGCGTGAAGTTTTTTCGTTACGGAATTTCTGGATTCGGTCCCCGCGCTCAAGGCCCGCGATAGAAGCTATGCAATAGCTTAAAAATAACAAAAGATTGTTCAATGTATAAAGTTAATTCTCTCATAAACTAAAATCCATAACGCAAGAAATAAAACTCGCTTGCCTTCCAAAAGCAAACATTCATCCGCATCCGCAAGTATTAACTTTCACGACAAAGTTACATATTTTCCTTAAAATTCATGTTTGCAATTGCAAGTTTCGAATGGAGGTTGTATAAAATGAAATTACCGGGTAATAAAGTGGTAAATTCAACCTTCGTAAAAACTATGAAAATACGCTAAAATTTTATAGCTCTGAACTCGTTTGTCATGTAACGAGATTGGGATTTTGTTTCGATCTGATAGCCGGCCAATCTTAGTAATGTAGGGTTGGATGCGGATGCTTTTAATAAATTACTAGTAAATGTATGTTACTTGGATGTTGCGGTAAATTATACTGGTTTTAGATATTTAAATGAGTTAGCACGGGAACGAGTTAAGGGAATTACAACCAGCGCAATTTGACGTCGGAATTAGTCGTTTGTAGACTAATTTTGTGGGACGTAACATTGTTTAGTGTGAAGTGAAAAGTTTATTAATATTAACATATTTAATTGAAGATATTAAATTGCACGAAACAAAGGATGATTTTTTAAAAGAGCGAGTTCAAACATTTAATTATAATAATTTTAATATATAGGTTACGTTACAAGACATTTTATTGCCACTTTTAATTTGAAATCAAAACATAAACATTAATTTCGACATTACCTGTTAACGATATTTAAAAAAATAAATTTATAAAGTCATGCCGTAAATTAAACCAAATTACTGCAGCAAAGCCTGTAAGTCATTAGTTCTCTGTCACATTTTTGTGCAGTCTTTGTAAGAAATATATATTTCTTTTTGTGAATATTCACGTACCTACCTAATTGATTAAAATTTATGAATTTTTTCAAGGATTATATCAGTGTTTTCTTACATGAAAATTAAATGAATTAATATAACATTTATTTCATAATGAATTACTATCATTTTTGCTACTAATTGAATATTATTCTAACCAGCAATAAGCAACCAAATATACCCTCAATAGAGATATACATTATAATAGCTGAATTAAAAAACATTGTTCTACTTTCACACCTTTATTACTTATAGTCCATTGAATAAAAAGTTCTAGAGTGCGTGAGTTAGTAACGTAAGATGTTTCTTCGGAAACATGTCAAGAGTCCCTAGGTAATAAACATACTAAAACCCCGGGACACTAGGAGGAGCCCCGGAGTGGGGAGAGGGGGGGAATGGGTCCATTTTTTCATTTTTCGCTTAAATCTCAAAAACGGTACATGTTAGAAAAAAAACTTTCAAGGAAAAGTTGAAAGGCCATAAAATTATCTACAAGTTGTACCTAGATCATTTTTTCCTATATTCTACCGTTTCTGAGTTATACGCAGTAAAAAATTATTTTGGCTCAAACAATTTCCCCATACTACACATCAATCGATCAAAAAATATTTCTTTCTTCCAAAAAACTCAAATGTGCAACTTGTGGCCGGTACTGATAGATTGCTCTTAATTAGGTCTATAATTGGTAAAATAAACACATTCCTCCATGGAAGCCTTTAGGAGGAATCGATTGTCAAAATATTGTATTAGGGCAGTTTGAGTTATTGAACTTGATCTTTTTATTTTTTTCTTCCAAAAAACTCAAAAGTGCAGCTTGTGACCGGTACAGATAGATTGCTCATAATTAGGTCTATCATTGATAAAAATACCAGATTCCACCACGGAGGCGTTTACGGGGAATTGAATTTTATTAGGGTAGTTAAGATACTTGAACTTTTTATTTTTTTTCTTCCAAAAAACTCAAAAGTGCAACTTGTGACCAGTACTGATAGATTGCTCTTAATTAGGTCTATAATTGGTAAAATAAACACATTCCTCCATGGAAGTCTTTAGGAGAAATCGATTGTCAAAATATTATATTAGAGTAGTTTGAGTTACTGAACTTGATCTTTTTATTTTTTCTTCCAAAAAACTCAAAAGTGCAACTTGTGACCGGTACTGATAGATTGCTCTTAATTAGGTCTATAATTGGTAAAATAAACACATTCCTCCATGGAAGCCTTTAGGAGGAATCGATTGTCAAAATATTATATTAGGGTAGTTTGAGTTACTTAACTTGATCTTTTTATTTTTTTCTTCCAAAAAACTCAAAAGTGCAACTTGTGACCGGTACAGATAGATTGCTCATAATTAGGTCTATCATTGATAAAAATACTAGATTCCACCACGGAGGCGTTTACGGGGAATTGAATTTTATTAGGGTAGTTACGATACTTGAACTTTCTATTTTTTTTTCTTCCAAAAAACTCAAAAGTGCAACTTGTGACCGGTACCGATAGATTGCTCATAATTAGGTCTATCATTGATAAAAAAAACCAGATTCCACCATGGAGGCGTTTAGGAGGTATTGAATTTTATTAGGGTAGTTACGATACTTGAACTTTTTAACTAACTACACTAATAAAATTCAATTCCCCGTAAACGCCTCCATGGTGGAATCTGGTATTTTTATCACTGATAGACCTAATTATGAGCAATCTATCTGTATCGGTCACAAGTTGCACTTTTGAGTTTTTTGGAAGAAAAAAAATAAAAAGATCAAGTTCAATAACTCAAACTGCCCTAATACAATATTTTGACAATCGATTCCTCCTAAAGGCTTCCATGGAGGAATGTGTTTATATTACCAATTATAGACCTAATTAAGAGCAATCTATCAGTACCGGTCACAAGTTGCACATTTGAGTTTTTTGGAAGAAAGAAATATTTTTTGATCGATTGATGTGTAGTATGGGGAAATTGTTTGAGCCAAAATAATTTTTTACTGCGTATAACTCAGAAACGGTAGAATATAGGAAAAAATGATCTAGGTAAAACTTGTAGATAATTTTATGGCCGTTCAACTTTTCCTTGAAAGTTTTTCTCTAACATGTACCGTTTTTGAGATTTAAGCGAAAAATGAAAAAAATGACCCATTCCCCCCCTCCCCCCACTCCGGGGCTCCTCCTAGTGTCCCGGGGTTTTAGTATGTTTATTACCTAGGGACTCTTGACATGTGTTCGAAGAAACATCTTACGTTACTAACTCACGCACTCTAGACCCCCCTTGGAGGGACTCATTCAATAGACTATTAGGGGTTTTAAAATAATAACAATCTATTCTCAAACTTACTAGAACAAAAAAAAATCGGTTGAGCCATTTCAAACGATTCTAAACATTGTGGCACGAGCATTTGATTCATACCAAGTGATTCATACACAAGTAGATCTTACATAATACCACAGACTATACGACACAAATATTCCCATTCTTACCTACTCTAAATTAATAACATAACAATAGTAAAAGAAATTCTATTTCAGCAGTTTTCTGCACGACAGTTTCTCGTGTTTCAAACTATATAGTAAAGGCACGAAGGCTGTATCACGAATGGGGTTAGTTTGGCGACTTGCAATTAAACTTTTTATTGAAAAATAAGGTTTAATGTAAAGTTATTTTTTTCTTAATAATAGCTACATTGATCAATATAACAAGACGCAGATTTTATATCAATTTTCACCAAATAAACGCAGGTCCAGATTCATCATCATTAATATGCGTTAAACTAGGACCTATTTTGTTTCTTTTCAATTAAGCTTTTCTACTAATTTTAAACAAGATATTAAGATAAATTGATTCGGCTGACAAATTCATGGTAGCTATTCTTTCAGTGAAATATCTAATAACGCAACTAACCGCCGCTTTTTGATCCAATGTAAAAAGTAGCCTTTGTTACTTGTAAAAAAGAAGTTTTCTTATGATTAAAGAATTTTCCAAATCAGTCCAGTAGTTTAGTAAAATCATTTGAATCCACTTTATAATATTATGAGAAAGTATAAATGAATAGCTTTAACTAAGCATGGTCAACAGTGCGGTGTGAAGCGGGTTTGATTCTATAGTCTCATTATACTGGTATAGTGTATGCAGGGATTCAATCTTAGAGAGTAGGTCATCTCACTCACTGTAGCATCTGTAGATTATTGTTAGATCGAAGACCAAGCTGTATATTGTTTTAAATAGTGTTTGTTACACTGTGGTTTCTATGTTCTAATACTGTTGGATTTAGATCTTTGAAACCCAAACATATATTTTATTATATATGGTTTTGTGTAGAAATATGATATATAAATACATTGACGATAAATATTTTATTTTAAAGAACGCTCCGAATCACGGCATGTTGGAAGTTTTATTGTCCAAAACGCAGGTAACGTTTGATTCTTTAAATAATTAAATTGTAGAATTCTAAATCCAATTGTGAGGAGTATATAATGTAAGATTTTTCAATAAATAAAACAGTTTGTATCTGGATCTCGAGAGTATCATTTCTCTCCCAACACACGAACCTTATATGGCGACCCTGCCAGTGCTAGCATTCCGCTAGCCATATATGGTGCATCGTCGGGTGTCAATTGTCACCATGACGAAAAAAATACATCTATATTTCGCCGTGCCGGGACACTTGTGTGTGTCTTAAAATTAATCAAAAAAATATGGGATCTACAAATACAAAAGAAGAATTTATTTTGGCCCAAAATGCAGCAGGAGCGAATAATGCCGATATAAGGCAGCTAGCGAACCACGCAAGTAACACTAATATCATACTACTGATAATTCTAAGCATTGTGGCATTACTATTTATTTACGGAATATACAGATTTTATAAAAATTGTCACAAAAAATGGATTGTGAATGAAATTGCGAGAAATTCCTTAAGAAAATCTGTAAGATGGCGTGGAGGCATTCAACGTGATATAAAAAACGATCCAGAAGATATAGCCTGAGGTGTGCCTAAAGTGCAGTGCAGTGCAGTGAAAAAGTGTAATAAAAAAAAAATGAAAAATAAATCTAAAAAAATGTGTTAGTGCAAAAAAATGGACAATTTAGAGGACTTTAGAAGTTATAATTTTAATTTTTAATTATAATATGGATACTTATATAAGGTATATAATACATATATATATATATAATAATAAAAATATAATATGTTAGAAAGTGTTCGTGTGTAATGAATGTTACTCGGTATGTATATTAATATTATTATTATAAGGTTTATAATTTTTCTATATGGCAGAAACTTTGAATGAATTATATAATAGTTTGGTTGAAATAAGAAAATATTTGATAAAAATAGGACCAAGTCGTAGAAAAGGTAGTTTAGTTGTTAAAAAATTAGCAGATGCTGATATTTTACTCAGAGATTTTAATATTTTTTTAGAAAATTATTCTAATAAGAAAAGTAATTTTAAAGAAAGTGAATATGTATTTTAATAGATGAATTAACTTGTAATTTTTATAAAATTTATGAAGAAATATTCAACTTATGTTCTGAAGAATCAACTTGCAAGATGACTTCTAAATTCGATTTAAAAATTGCTTTACAGCTTTTACCTGTTTCATCTGATGATGAGACAAGTATAAAACAGTTAATTGATGGGATTGAATATTATAAAACAGAATTAGACGAGTCATCCCAAAAATAATTAATTAATTTTGTATTAAAGAGCAGACTATCTCAGGCAGCCAAATTAAAGTTATCTTTTACATATCATAATATTGACGACTTAATAAAAGATATTAAATTAAATTTACTGCCTAAAAAATCTGCTTCTGCAATTCAACGTAGATTACAAAACGCAAGTCAAAATAATATGTCTATTGATGACTTTGGTAAAGGAATAACGGAAATGTTTGTGGAGCTCACGATCGCTCAATCCGATGGCAACCCCGAACACTTTAAGGTTCTTAAACCATTAATCGAGAAACATGCCATCAAGTGTTTTTCTGATGGATTGAGAAATCGCAGGCTCAGTACAATCATTTCCGCGAGAAATTATAGCCTTTTAAAAGACGCTGTTCAAGCCGCAATTGACGAAGACGTTAATTCTTCGCCAACAACTGATATTTTGACTATGAATTATAGAGGCCGAGCTTTCCATCGACCAGGCCGGGGACGATCCTCATTCTCAGGTAGACCCCAATAGTATTTATCTAGAAGAATGACCCATTCATTCTTCTAGATAAATATTTTGAACTAGAAGATATCTAATCATATTCAAAATACATCTAAACAATCTTATGTATCTAAATAAGTTCTGAGGTTCGATAAGACTATTTGTTTTGCCTCTCCCGTGTAACACATCCAAATTAGATTGCTCTAATAAATTGTACCGGTTAACACATCTGACCAAAATTTCATATTACATCTATTTCAAACCCAAATTACTCTGGAGAACCACAACCGTACTGATATGGAGTTTAATTTGTTGCAATAAATTACTTATCGTAATCAATTAAATATTTTATCCGAATGAAATCACTCTTATCGAATCAGTGATTAATTCTATTATGGCAATCGGAACTGTGATAAAATAATTTAATTGCTATTCCATTTATTATTTTATTGCAATGCCGCTGGGAGTGATATTTTAATGTCCTATATTGTGAGAGGAATTTAAAAAAATGTTAATTCAATTTTTAATTCGAAACAATCAAATGCAATTCCAAAAGCAGTCCTCATAATTAATTTAAAAGGCAGGTCTACATAGAGAGAGAAACCTCGCGGAGCAGCTCGGTCTACGTGGCCCGATCTAGGAAACTGACAGTATGGTCTAAGATCCGAATATAGGTCGACCTGCACCGGCGTGATAATAGAATGAGACCAATTTTATAATAAATGTAGTCTATTAAAAAATCTATTAAAGATGGGTTGACTGAAAAAATCCTGGACAGGACATTTTAATTAATTTTTAAAAAATATTTTTTTTAATTAATTGCAGTACTTATCAAGATAATAAAAAAAATTATAATAGACTTTAAGTATGAAACCTACAGAATGTGCAGTCATAGGGTTTTCTAATATTTACCTGGACAAACTGCTAGGTTGGCAGGTATAAACAGGCATGTCCGTACCAGTTACTTTCACTTGATGGGATGATAGAAAAAAAAATATATCAGCATGAGCGCTGTTTTATAACAAAATTGTTTATTGTCTCAACACTGCATAGTTAAAAAAACCGGCCAAGTGCGAGTCGGACTCGTGCACCGAGGGTTCCGTACAAACCTGCAAGGTTTGTTACAGCTTAAAGGTATTATAGACCTGAGTATTTGGTATGAATTTCAATTTAATACCTCTACGCGTTTATGAGGAAATGGGTAGTAAGTTTAAAATTATTAAAAAAAAATATATTATGTGTTGTAACTAAAAATTTATGGTTTTCGTAATTTTTCCTTTATCTATGCTATAAGACGTTGCTTCGTACCAAATTTCAAGATTCTGAGTTCACGGGAAGCACCCTGTAGGTTTTGATTCCCTTGCAAGTGTCGAAAATTTGCGGCATAAACGGCTGTATCTTTTGATTGCGTTGGCTTAGAAGTTTGATTTTTTCACAGCTTCAAGGGACAGTAGACCTGCGGCCTTATTAGCTAAAAATCAGCAGATAACGACCACCGCGCAACAGCAGCGCGACAGGTTCGCGACTGGTCGCAAAACGTCGAAAAAATTCGTATTATGTAAGCTGTTGCGTCGCTGTCGCACAACATCTGCTTTCTTCGACCGATGCACTTGATTTTGTATGGAAAGCAGCGCCACTCACAATCAAGTGGCAACTGTTGGTACTACGTATGTTTATAAACAAGCACAGACACTCGTAGTTCTCCCTCTAACATTTATTAATTAAATAAACATGTTCGTGCCATTGTTATAAAACCGTAAATTAAGATATTATTAATGTATGCGACGACAAAATTTAATACCTCCTTATTGGTACAATGCTACAATTATGTTCGAAAACTTGTCGAAAATTTTAACCTAAAACATTTTGCACACTTACCGCAATATATTTTAATTATATTTATAAATATTTAACGATCTTAGTTAACAATCAATAAAAAACACTATATTTTTGAGTAATTTGGCGTTTTTATACACTTTAGTGATGATAACACAAGCAGCAACTAGTCAACAACAAGCATTAGACCTGTCGCATATTTAACAGATGAATTGCTAAGTTGTTGCTGTCGTGTTGCTGTCACAAGTCATAGATAATACCGTTTGCAAAGCAACCTTTGACTTTACATTAGCGACAACTGCATTTTTAGTTTTTCAGTTGCTCGACAGAGGCAGCACTGTTGACGGCAGATTATCTGCTTGTTGTCTGCTTTTACGTAATAAGAAATAGACGATTGACAACAGCTATTGTGCAACTTTTGGTTGTTGCTGATCGTCTGCAAGATCCGTAATAAGGCAGCTGAGTAATTGATATAAATTTCAGCTTCATACCTCCACGCGTTCCTGAGAAAAAGGGTCTTGACAGACGGACGGACGGACAACAAAGTGATCCTATAAGGGTTCCGTTTTTTCCTTTTGAGGTACGGAACCCTAAAAATAAAAAGATTTTTTTAATAATTAACTAAAAATATCTTGTCCAGGATTTTTTCAGTCAACCCATATTTAATAGATTTTTTAATAGACTACATTTATTATAAAATTGGTCTCATTCGATTATCACGCCGGTGCAGGTCGACCTATATTCGGATCTTAGACCAGTAGGTATGTACGCATTTTCTTGGCCCAGCTACGTCCAAGCTGCTTTGTATAGAAATTGCTTCATGAGTCTGCTTTTTTGGTGCGAACCTGCCTACGAAAAAAATCTTACTATATTTATATACGTTTGTTTAGCTCTAATCGACTTCAGAATTGCGAAAACTTCGAACCCAATGTCACGCGCAACGTCAACCCTGGGCTTTCGAAGAAAAGCCTACACTTGCATAATTGATAACGCAATGTGATAGCCAGCTTCTAAATAAAAATATCGTTGCCAGAATATCAAATTATACGAGTATGGTCGTTATTTCGTAGGTGTTTAGGTTGTGTTTTCCATTTATCGAGTAAGTTTTAAATCTATCGTAATTTTTAATATTACAATGCAAATATGTAAATTGAACATTTTAGTCGTTAGGAAGGCAGGTGATATAATGAGAATGTTGAATTAGAACCAAAGCGCCTCCAGTATTTAATAAAGTTTGGACAAAAAGAGCGTTCTGTAATAAGCCATGATAAATAGAGCTGGCATTCGTTAAATTATTCATAACCCTCTAAATATGTTCATGTGAATGCGAAACAAGTAAAGTTATATTACGTTCAAGAAGTTAAATTACCGTTTAGCCGGATTTCTGGCGTATATATAATAATAAATAGAGGCGTTTTTCGCATGCACTGGATACCGAAAAGTTATCTGTATTTGGATTTCACTGCATATTTATTTATATTGTAAATTTAGATGTTTGATCCAAAGTCTAGTATAGTTAGAGACGTGATTTTAGTTTAATTTAATATTTTGTTTCATTATTGTGTTAGGCTATCTAGATTCTAAATTATTGTCAATTGAAGTTTTCCTTGAATTATTAGTAGATCACTTGTTAAACATTTTTGGTCGCTACGTTACACATTTTTCTAGACAAGGTAAGCTAGCTATTATATATACATACATGTATATATTATGATGTCCTTGGGACCAAGCCTTCGGAGAGGGGCTATTAATATTTTTTAGTTCTTTATTTAGTAATTATTTATATATTTCTTAAAAAAATCGGTAAAATATACGAAATAGCTATTACGCTTATTTCGTCATTAATAAAAATATCTTAATAAAGATTCAGGCAATTTAATTAGGTTAAAGATTCTAATAAAAAACTTGAACATTTTTTTTATTGAGCGTCAGATTAGGCGCTCCAAAGCAATATGGCTTCCACTCAAACAGTATTTTTTGTTAATTCAGCAGACTGTAATAAAAATCCTTTGAAAGCTGGTTATTCGATACTCGACGTTTATCAAACTCGTATTTGTAAGTATTCTTTATCTAATTTGTATAAAATT
Organism: Colias behrii; assembly: GCA_029959065.1. Taxonomy (NCBI): domain Eukaryota; kingdom Metazoa; phylum Arthropoda; class Insecta; order Lepidoptera; family Pieridae; genus Colias; species Colias behrii. Next base: position 3,312,935 of record JARWMC010000005.1, on the reverse strand, counting down.
GAATGGAAAATATACCTGATTTTATGGCCACGCGAATAGTATTGTATTTCATCATTATTGAAAGGCTTGTAGTTAAAATTATAAAATTAATTAATTTTATTTTAGATATCGTTCTATAAACATGTTGGATCAGTTTTCTTGGCAAGACTATATTTGTTTACTTGTATGTATATTGTTAACTAAATTCATGCCTCTGTCTGTTTAGTTATTTTTCATTTTACAAAAGCCTCCTAAAATTGCGTCAGTTGACCTAAAAACGCAAGAGTAGCTTACTTACATATAATTATGTGAAACGAAACCCATCCTATATATTATGATTCAAGTAAACAGAAAAACTTGAATCATTTGCTCGATAAATGAATGTTACATTATAAATAATTTGAAATACAAGTAATTAAAATCAAACTACGAATTTAGAATAAAAATTAACTCAGCCATAGAAGACATTTCTAAAACGAGGAGAAATGAATTTCCAAGGAAATCTCTTTATTACACTGCAAAATTAAACTTTCCCGTTTCAAAATCCCCGAAGAGGAGACATTTTAATTAAATCAGATTCGATAAACACATAAAGGACATGATTTATAAATAAATTGTATAAATGTTTGAAAGCAATTTGCGGGGGGCTTAAATGCGTACTGTTATCGAGAATACTGTTTTCTGACGAATTGTGGACATACTGATTTTCTGACACTGTTGTCCCATGACAAATATTCTTTGTCTATTTTTTTATATTAAAGCTGAAGCTTGTTTGTTTGAACGCGATAATCTCAGGAACTACTGGTCCGATTTGAAAATTTCTCTAGTGTTGCTTGCAACTCCGCATCATGTTAATTCACCTTTGTTGCGAATCGAATGTTTACTACGAGAGTCATGAGTAGAAACCTTTACAAAGTCTTTGCTGACATTTTCAACAATATAATATCAATAGACTGACCGGTTGGCTTGGTTGGTAGTGGCCCTGCCTTCCAAGCCAGTCGAGGTCGTGGGTTCGATTCCGGCACCCGGGGCAAATATTTGTGTGATGAACATAGATGTTTGCTCTGTGTCTGGGTGTTAATAATCTATATAAGTATTTATTTAAAATTATTTATGTATGTTTATCAGCCATCTGGTTTCCATAACACAAGCGAAAGCTTAGTATGGGATCAGATCGTGCCGTGTGTGAAAATCGTCGTGAAATATTTATTTATTTTATTTATTTATTAATATCTATAGGTTACGCTTTCACTGCTAAACCAATTTAGATCAGTTAGGAATGAGGATAATTAAAGTCCCATCAAACAAAAGCTACTATTTGCTAGTAAACTCTATTGTATAAAATAACAATATGTTAAACGATTTATCCAAAGGAAAACTTATTAGCTTGTAACAGCGTTGCGTTGGATACTTTATAAATATAATAATAGTTGAACAACTTAATTTGCTCGTACTATAGTATATATACTCTAAGCTCGTACTACTACGAAGGACTATTAGAAGTTATACACTAAACAAACATGGACGATATTGATCGCAATTCCTTTGAATAGCCTTGAAAAAGTCTATTACAACATTTTTATTAAATTTGTGTAGATATTATTCAATATTAAATTATTTTACAATAACGGATAAAATGCCATTTACATTTTACATCCCAAATTATTTGTGTTAATATAAGGTGTTTATCATTTTCATTTCGACGAATTAATAAATAACAAACAATAATTTATTAACATTAGCATGAGTAATGAAACAGATTTGAGTTTGAGTTTCGAGATATTTAGTCTTTCGAATAAATAGTTAAAAAAAGATAAGTTATCTTTAAATATATTATGCATTGCTGAATATAACCTGATACGTTTGTGTTGTTCGAACGGGTACTATGCCTCGTTTGCGTACCTAAATAACAAAAAAGAAAAAATTCAGCCTTCATTCACTGCGATAACGTACAATTTTATCATATTCCAAGGAAAGAAGTTAATGGACACAAAATAAACCGGAAAGAGCGAGTTGACTCTTAAATTTTCATTTTCATTTTATACCTCAACTTGTATAAAGTACGTTTCCGTAATTCCTCGAGGTGGCATCACGCTATTAAAGTTTTTCTTTTCAAAGCAGTACTGCACAAAGAAAAGTTCAAGAATAGCTTGAAATCACTAAACGTAAGGAACAAATGAGAAAGTAGCTTATTTCCTTTGTTCAGTCCAATATATACAGAGTTTTTGATTAAACTATCATACAATGTTACTCTCGGTATTGGAATTGAATTGCATCTTGAATCCGTGCGACTTAAATGTGTTTTTGTCGATCTATTTGTTTTATCTTATTATGCACGAAGGGATCTTAAACGAAATAACTTTGTACAATGGAAAATATTTATATACATTTCTGATGTACTAGATTTGTATTTAAATGTGTGCTTACTTAGAATATTGATGGATATCTTTGAGGGTAGCCTAGTATGTCCGACAGTGGACGTCCTGTGGCTGAGATAAGAATGGATAATGAATTGCTTGCTCTTTCACACAAGACAGTGAATGAATTTAATAATACATTAGATAATAGTATCCATACAGCTCATAAACAACATTCTAACCAAGATGCTAAGGAACAGTTAGAAGCAAACACAACATAAACCAATATTTACACACCGCCATTAGAAAAATAGCACACTTCGTGTAATGAAGACGCAGCATTGTAAGCTCGCATTATAACCTGGGCACTTTCACGATGAACTCTGTGCGTTTCTACTGACACCGTTTTTAAGGACTTTAAACCTCATTTCTGTTCTTCCTACATCGAAAGAGCATCGCCATGTCTTTGAGTTTGAGAGATCTTTTTCCTTGATGTATAAGTACATTTGCGTTGATTTCCGTCTCATTTCGCTTCCAGATGATTCGAAACTGTACTGCGTACGCTGAAAAAAAAAATGAAAGTAAAAATTTAAAGGTAAAGAACTAAAGGTTATGTAAATACAAATCCACATTAAAATATATATATATAAAAAAAAACAGATATTTTTTATAACATGGTGTTATTATGGAAACCAAATGAACGTTTTCAACGTCAATTGAATATTTAAATTAAAATAAAGCCGCTCTATTGCTTGGTACATTTGACTTAGACCACGCCTATCTCTGCCCTTCAAGTTGTTTATTTCACGAAAGTTGTTTTAATATTATGATTTAATCAAAAGTAATAATTTTCAGCGGGCCTCGCTTGTATAAGTGAAAATCAAGATATTTTCAAATGATTCAGTCTTCACTTGTTAACCTACGCATTACTTTTTGAGACATACTTCTACAATAAAATTAAATAGCTGTGTTTTACCTGAAAATAAAACACATATTAAATACTTACCTATATTTGAAGCTTACTTATTGAGAAGGCACCTAGCTTTTTCCGCCTATTTTTCCCTCTCTTTCCGTTGTATGTATGCTATCTCTCTCGCACACCTCCCCACCAGGTGGCGTGGCGCACGATAATGTGCGGGCGCTGGATGTTTTTCATTGAGTCGAAATCCACAACAGGTGGACGTTAAGTGTAAGCTTCAAATATAGGTAAGTATTTAATATGTGTTTTATTTTCAGGTAAAACACAGCTATTAAACACTTGACCGTAATTTGAAGCTTACTTATTGAGACCTGTTTGTTACCCACCTGGTGTACAATATATGGACGCCAATGTGAATTTAAATACATAAGTAATTACTTATTTCTTTATTGGAAAGAGTAAGGTGTGCAGATAGTATACCAATAAATCACACAAATTTTTATATTATATCATATATTAACAATCCTAGATGAAAAGTTAATCAAATAAGAACCAAAAAGTTAATCATAATGATTAAAAGTATTAGAACTTATGAGATTGGTTCAAGTGTACCTTAGTTAACCTTTTGGGCTTGAAAAGTTAAAGTTACTACAATTTCCACTATCTTTAGCGTAAATCTGCGAAAGCGCCAGTAACGACTTTCAATTACGCATTTAGATGTTACTTACAAAATGAAGCAACAGTTGATCCCGACGAGGCAAAAATACCTCAAACTCAAACCTTTATTTATTCAATTAGAACTCTGCAGAAGCACCATTGAATCATCTTAACATAGTATTACCACCTGTCTCAACTCACACAGTTTTAACCCAACCTGCTACAAGCGGACAAGAAGAGACCTTGGTCCTTACTTTTGGGGTCAGAAATAAATTTAAAAGGTCACCCCTTGAATAAGGCAATAAAATAACAAAACAGGTAAACGGTTTAAATTATAATACAGATTTTTAACATCCAACCAAACCGTGCGGTATCTATTAATGTTTAGAGCCAACTTCACCAATCATAATCTAAACATGGCTGGTACTTTCAGTACAATGCATGAATTATTTATTTAAAACTGATAGGTCATAAACTCTGTACTGGAAACAAGTATACTGAACTCAAGAGACTAAAATGATAAAGAGCTTATCTGTGTCCCAAAACTGCAATTACTACAGCCAAGTACGTTACTTTTAATCAATTCGGTTTTAAGATATAATTATGATTTACATCAGAACTTATATACCTACTAAAGTCTCGGGACTACATAACGTGACTTATTTATAATAGTGTTTGTGCATAACACTATGCAGTCAACAGCTATCTGCTATATGAACGTCAGATAGGAAAAGAGCCAAATTTATCCAGTCAGTAACAAAGGATTTTAACTATACTTATTATAATTATTCAACCAACTACTACTAGCTACTCCGTATGTCTTTTGGGTAGACGGAGGCAAATAAGATTTTTATTCCGACTATATCATTTGATATTTGGAAAATGTACTCCACGTTTTCATACCGTCCGAGTCATTTTGCAGATTATAGTGGTGCAGCACTGAACACTGTCTATTAGGTGACCGGGCCTTGAGTTCCGCTTTCCAGAATACCTTCACCCTTCTCGGTGCTACTACTACTGAAATAGCGGTACTCTTACGCGTCGTTCAGGTCTCTGACTAGGATTTCTCGTATTATCGTAACAACCCTCGGTCGTTCTAACGAGAATAAAATATAAATTATCGCCAAGGAATTCTGCTGCAGGATAATGGCAAGAGAGATTATAAGCTTAACTATGCATTATTATGTTCAGGAATATGGTGGGTTTTGAATACTATCGTCGTCTGAAAGTATCTCCTTTCGATTAACTGCATTAAGGATGCAGATCTGATCCCATCTTTGTTCCGTAGGAATGCTACGACAGTCAAAACGTTACACTGGACAAAGAAAATTGCCCTGAATATAGTCAGTTGTTCCAACATCCGTAATATGGCTAGCCTACCTTAGTTATCCCTTGATTGTAACTGCTACCAATGGAGGCATTGCTCTTGTGTTGTCCACAGTTGTGCGAGTGCAAAAATGAAGAACTGAGCTCGTGGGGAGCTATGTCGAATGAATCTGTGTTAAGATTATGACAGTATAGGACAGTTAGCTGTGGATGCGAAGACAGGACATTACTTTATTCATCCGTAACCACGAGAGGCAGCCACGGACAGCGATATAGCAAGAACTAAACTAGCAAAGTTTAGTTCGCTTACCAGACTTTGTCATGTTTTAAATGCAGTATATCCTCTGTTTAGCATTGCATTTATGACTATTGATAAACTTAATTCACCCGTAAACACGAGAAGCAGGCACGGATAGCGATATAGCAAGAACTAAACCAGCAAAGTTTAGTTCGCTTACCAGACTTATGTTTTAAAAGCCGTATAGTCTGTACTGCATTGCATTTATTGCTTGCCCCCCCCCCCCTTCAAAGCAAAGAAATGAGAAGTCATTTGGCAGAGCTTTCTCGTTAAGGGTAGGGGTTCCAAGTAATATCTAATAATAAGAGGCTTTTGTTTGGAAAGATTGACTTTCCGTTATTTATCCTCTATCCTATGTAACTCAACAGTCAGTATTCGCAACATTCGTTGAGTACTTAAACGTTTTACGTTAATAGTTGTATATAACTTTTTATACAATATAATAATCCTGGTGGGATGACAAGAAACTTGTCTAAACAAACGATTATACTAATCCCTCAGCGATTTATTGTTTGAGCCCTGAAGAAAAACTCATGGGTGCCATAATGACGTCAAATGGGTTGAAAAAAAGAGTCAAATAAATTGCCTAAAATAGGCCTATGAGAGGTCAACTATACATAATCAATCGTCATTTGTTACATTCAATCGCTTTGCGATTAAAAAATCTCTTCCGATGTTTATATATGAAAATTGGTCGGCTAGTGCCATTGAATTACGATACCAAACATACCGTTGACACAAGGCTTGGTGACAATCCTCAAAAACCACCGCCACAAATCATCTGCGAGATGATATTTGATCCGACTCGCCTTCCTTTGTTGTGAATAGGCTTTGCATTGGTAAATACAATTTGTTCAATTCCAATTTCCATAATTATTGGTAAACCAATGGTGGTTTCCTGATTAAATAAGCGTAAGCGGTAACCTTTTAGGATACGAAGTATCAATTTCATGCGCCCATTATTTAACGTCTCTAACCTATATTGTATTTATTAGGTCATATTACTATACTTATATTGTATAGATGGCTCACTGAAGTAGATTTCAAAACCTTTTTCTACCTACCTTAGAAGAATGAAGATCCGATACTGTCATATCTAAAACTTCTTTCGTGGGTCCTCGTTGACGAAAACAAATATCTATGATCATTTTAATGATCAATCCTTTGTAAATTTGCACCAACCGCCATCAAAGCCCCCCGAGGGCTGATATATATTTGCACCATTTCCCCGTGGGGACGGTGTAATCAAAGCCCCGCGAGGGCTGATATATATTTTCACCATTTCTCCGTTAGGGACGGTTTTAACACTAGAGCGCTCGCGCCTAAAATTTTCCTTGAGTGCACGCGTGGGTCACATATGTCACCCAATACGACGCACGTTTTTTTTCATAAAAATCGTAGTTTAAAAAGTAAACGAAGTACTTATTTATGAATCAACTTTATTTTTAAGTGATGAAACAAAAAAAATATCAATATTTTCTCATTTTACTTAAATTATGAGCTAAACATAAACCTCTGTGAAAAGTAACTAATTTTTTACATATTGTGATCAATCAGTTTTTTTTACTTTGGAAACTACAAATTTGGTAAAAATAATCATCTAATTATAAAGTTTAAGAATAAGTTGTTCTTATCCAATAAAATTTTATTTTCAATAAAAAATAAGTATGTCTTAGCACTCGAATATGAGTATTTTATTTCGATTTTAGTTACCCATATATTAATAATTTCTTAAAAGTATAAATTGATCATAAGAGCAGTAAAAAATAAAAGCGGTATACTTGATTTTCACTCGTAATTGTATGATTTCAAAAACTTCCTAGAACGCTCGCGCGGGGGACATGCGTCACCCATGTACTTTTTTATTTTCGCAGAGTACACTTCGTTGCACCAAGGAAGCTGACACGCTGCTAAAATGTCCGGTGATTGGTAGTCGGGGAATACCTGAGACAACAACACTCAAGCACGATTCTTTAAAAAAATATTTAGCAATATATAGCACTGGGTGACCTATGTCCCCCGCGCGTGCGCTCTAGTGTTAATCAAAGCCCCGCGAGGGCTGATATATATTTGCACCATTTCTCCGTGAGGGACGGTTGTAATCAAAGCCCCGCGAGGGCTGATATATATTTGCACCATTTCTCCGTGAAGGACGGTTGTAATCAAAGCCCCGCGAGGGCCGATATATATTTGCACCATTTCCCTGCGAGCGACGGCTGCGAGGGTGGGTTTGACCTGGCTAACCCCTGCGAGGAGTAGTGGCCACATTTATGTATTCTGCTTCGAGCAAGATTACACCTTAGTGCTAATATAAAATTAGCAGTAAATAATCATTTAAATAATATAGCAATTAACAAGGTCCTTTAACTTATTTTCCAATGTTAGCGACAACTGTCCAGGATGAAATAAGAATTGATTTGACAATGGTAATTAATTATTATGTTTATATAAAAAAGGACTAACTATTTAATAAATTCATAATTCAAATCAATACACTAAATTTTAAAATGAACTTCGATTCATATTTATTTTAGTTCATGCAATCGATGTAACATTTAGTTGCTTTATATCCGTTAACATTCCTTACGAACGCAACCATACCGTCGTAGGACGTTATAATTAATTGCACAAAATAATCTCCACTCACCCGCAATTTTTTACTTTTTGTCAAGGTGTACAAGTTTATAATATTATTCTAAAACGTTAGAATAAGTGAATTGTAAATCCTTTGAAATAAATGTCTCTAAATCTAATTTCTATTAAGGTATCTCGATAATTATTATACGATAACCCTTTCAGCACAAGTTCAGTAAACCAAGAATTTAATTGTAAAATTTTGGTACTTACTCGTTTTAACAAAAAAGTTGCATCATTTGAAACATAGGAAACGTAATTTTCAATCAAATTAGCCGTGTGTAATATGTCTATTTTCACATAAATACGGATCAGATTAATACTCATAAAAGGACACGTATAGACTACGGATAGTTTTGAATGTGTGGTACATTCATGGTACATATCTACTATACATGAGCGAATTCCATCATTATTCAGATGAGCGGCTAACTCCCGTACGATTTATAAAATAATATCATGTTCTGACATGTCGTGATTTCTTGGAGCTGACTCATCTCGTTCGATAATTTTTAGTTATAAACTATGATTGGAATTCCGACCGTTCCTAGCGATAACGACAATGTAATAAAGTCGTAGCAATGGATTGTATGTCTGTAAAGCTTTGTGTTGGCTCATAGGCGTTGGCTCATATCCATACTAAGTATTAATTGTAATTTTTCCACGAAAAATTCACTTTTAACCTTGTAATAAAAACACATTATTAAAAATGAAATAAAATATTAAAAATATCTATATACAAGAGAGGGTATTTGATATATCTTGTCAATATCAAATAATCACAAAAGTAATATTAACGATTCGAGTAAAGCCGAACGGTAAATCCGTTAAAATAGCTTTACTCACAGTATTAAAAATTCAAATATTAATTAGTACATATTGCATAATGAAATATTTCAAAAGAAAAGTTACTATTTCAAGTAAAATGTAACGGTTGTATCGTTAATTTTAAATATCTTTATTCATGCTATTAAGTATTTAAGCATATTGAAAACTATTGCTGAAGGATTCCTTAAAAAACCTCAGCATTTTAAATAAAGTCCAACGGATATACCGTTGATTTAAAAGATTTTTACTCATTTTTATTAAAATATCATTAGAATAGATGTAAAAATAACTCACTGTACCGATCCGACGGATACACTTTTTCACACTTTTAGCACTTGCAATATGCAATACTTAATACTTAATAGCACCAAGGTTGTAGTCTTGTAAGCAACCTTCTCGCGGCGGAAGCTAGACGCCAATGAAAAACATCCAGCGCCCGTACATTATCGTGCGCCACGCCACCTGGTGGGGAGGTGTGCGAGAGAGATAGCATACATACGACGGAAAGAGAGGGAAAAATAGGCGGAAAAAGCTAGGTGCCTTCTCAATAAGTAAGCTTCAAATTACGGTCAAGTGTTTAATTAGGTATTATTTATTATAAATAGTGACAACCGTAAAATAATATTAAACTATGATTCGATGTTCGCTTGTTAACCTACGCATTCCTTTTTGAGCCATACTTAAAACAGTTATTATTTCTTATGAACAGTCAAAACAGAAAAATATAAAACTTCCTATAGTAACAGCAAAATACATAAACATTGCAGTGATTGCAAAAGTATAAATGTCAGAGTTTCTCTTCTTATCCTACCGTATTAGTTTAACCCCGCAATCCTATCTCTGTGAAATATGTGTTATCCCTTCACCGACCGAAACTGTGTCAATAACGAACCTTTTCGTACACATACTATAAATATCTGAAATCCTTTATGAAGAAACCAAAACATCAGCGTTTCGGCCAGGTCCATACACATTACATCTGGATTTACGATAACTGTGTCTTAGGGTTCCGTACCCAAACGGTAAAACGGGACCCTATTACTGAGACTTCGTTGTCTGTCTGTCTGTCTCCAGGCTGTATCTCATAAACCGTGACAGCTAGAAATCTGAAGTATTAACACATGATGTATTTCCGTTGCCGCTATAACAATAAATACTAAAAAATAAAAAAGTAAAATATAAAGGGGTTACCGTATACTCCATAGTATGGAACCCTTCGTGCGCGAGTCCGACTCGCACTTGGCTGGTTTTCTTATGTAATGGTCACTTTTATTATTACGTTCTCGCATTTATTTCATTGCCGTTCATATAAATCATGTTAAAAGCTCAGTAAATATAAACTTCGTATAGTGAGGGAAAGATAATAGATGGTTATGTTACTTTATTCTTCAAGAATGAATTTGATTTTCCATTTCTAACTGGGCGTATTATAGGGTAAGGTTTATGCTAATAGCTGTTTCTCAGTATTTATTTGAATAGATATCAAAGCATGTAATTGAGGCTTAGTAAGTTGTTTTGATACAAATATATTTCATCTATACAGTTTCTTAATTGAATAAATACGAAATAATTATCTATTTGCAATTTATCACGCAATTGTTTCTTGACTAGTTAGAATCGATAGTGTATGTTATTTTCTTTAAATTATGGAAAATCTTATTAGATTGTATTACTGTAATGTCATTTGCATTTTATTTATTTATTTAAAAAAGGCTTACCATCTAGATACATAATATTTGTTACAATAATTCAAGTTAGTTTAAAATAAACATTAGTACTTGCGTATCTACATTACAGGTAGGAACCGCTTTAACAATAAATCAACAATTTATCGAGAGCTATTTTCAGTAAAACAATAACCTTTCCTTGATGTTTAGTTAAACAAGCTGCATTACATTCCTATTATGCCTACCATAGTATATAGTATATACGATAGGTATATAAATTCCTCTGCAGTATTTGCACATAGTTATATTCATATGATATAACTTATTTGCCTTGCCAATTTATATGTTTGCGGACACATGCAAGTCTAGTGCAGTTATTTATAGAATTTCCCTTTAAGCTATGTTTATTTGATTTACATTTGCTACACATATTATAAATAAACTCTTTATGTATAGTTCGAATACAAGCTGTGTTTTAATATAATTGTAGTTTTATGAATAGTTCATTTCGTCTTACATTTCAAAATAGATTCTTGTAAATCTTAGTAAATGTGTACTAGTGAATTCATACAATCATTATTCTTTAAAAACGAATCATAACCTTCATATAAAGTTCAATTTAATAAAAAAAATGTATAGTTTACTTTCCCTATAACATTGTTTTATTCCACGCCAGGCTAAAAGCCTCGGGAAGAAACGTAGCCGGGGTTAAGCAAATATTTTGTTAGGGATTGTTGATATAAATGGAGTCGACCTTCGCATGAGTGACGCACTCGCAAGTTTTATTTTACGAAAAGTCTATCTTTAGGTATGCATACTTATGTGAAAGCGATAGCTTTCACATTTATATATAAATATGTTCTACCAGGATTCATTAAAGTATGTTGTGGATGCATGGTTCCATTAGAAATGGTAATACAGATAAAATATCATAGAAGGTCTTTTGACTATTTCAGCTCCATAGAATTTTTTTATTTGCAAATGGCTGCCAGCACCACCCATGAACATTTATAGAGACCAAGAAGCTTATATCTAATACACTGGAGATTGCACTATGAACGTTTACTTGTCACGGGAAGGTATGACCTTGAGTGACGCCTGGTTGTTCCTTCATCCCTTTCACACCAACTTGCCAAGTTAGGTGTGAAAGGGACAAAAAACAACCAGGCGTCATTCAAGGTCATACCTTCCCGTGACAAGTAAACGTTCATAGTGCAATCTCCAGTGTATTAGATATAAGCTTCTTGATAGAGACTTTAATTTAAACAATGTTAACCAAGTAGTTAAGCCAGTATTTTTTCTTAAAATATGTACAACCTCTTCGGTCAAGGCCACAATATTCAGGTCCCAAATTCAAATCTCATTATCGTCCCTTACGAGTCTCTCGAAGACTTTACCCGCGTTTATTTAAGAACCAATCATGGCTTTTTGAATGGACGAGATAAAAAAGTAATTTTATGACCGAATTGTCAATCATGTGATGTATGTCCTTTGTTGAACTTCTATTATAACGTCGTAATAGAAATAAAACCACACAGAGAAATACTAAAATATCGTGTAATAAATCCTACTAATATTATAAATGCGAAAGTTTGTGAGGATGGATGGATGTTTGGTATTCTTTCACACAAATACTACCGAACCGATTACAAAGAAATTTGGTATGTAAGCTGTAGTACCTAATACAATTTCAAAGAAAAACGCGGGCGAAGTCGCGAGTGGAAATATATTAAGTAAATAGTTTTTTATTAGAAGTGTATGTGAATTTGAAGAGATAATCATATATTGAGGATATGTTTGACATAAATTTATTCCATAGCTTTCAAATTATTTTATTTAACCAAGTACAATTAATTACACAAATAAATCTACGATTTAGATTATCGGTAATCAATTATTCACATATCATATACGCTAAACCATAGTCAATTTGATTGGCCATTACTCCCAACATAACTGCCTCATATTTAGGGCGCGTTTTGGATGAATGACGTCACAACCTTAGTTCCGTACAAAGGCCTACAATTTCAAGTGTCATGACGTTTCTCGTTAGACGAGTTGAAGAGTTGGTCATTAACCTGCTTTCGTCGCTGCGAAATAAAATCATTTATTAGCAAATAGAATTTGGATCCGGCATTTAATTATTAATGACGGTATATTGGGTTGCGAAAATGTTGTGTTTTATTAATGTGTTGTGATGTTTTTATTGATAATTGAGGAGGACATTATTATTGAATTTTCATCCTATTCTGGATTCAATTTGTCAAAATTTTGTACTCTCATTAGTAAATTAATAAATTTTTACATTTATTTTTCTTAAATGTGAACAAGTACTTTAAATCGATACTCTATACTATAATATTATATAGCATACCTACTTATCGTTGGGATTGTAAAGAAAATATTTCAATTAATTGTTCCTTTTTTTCCCCTTATATATCAACATGTAGAGCAATCAGAACCAGCAACCATTTCTATAATCATAATTTACTAGTTTACATTAGCATTAATTATTTATAAACTTTAAGTTAAATACCATATTATAATCTACCCATGTAGGTAAAGTTTTGAATCGAATTTAGGTTTATACACTTCCTTACTTAGAACCACGCTCGCTGCATATCTCGTTACCTCAAGTTAAATCAAACAAAAGATGAATTCCCGTAATACCTTTAAAATCCTTAACACTTTCATTTCTACAGCAAATTCGTAATTAATTATTTCGCAAAATGATTAATTTATACATTCAATTTAACATTGCGAATTCTCGTACCTACCTACATAATTAACCCTTAAAATTTCCTGTTATTATTGGTTTCCCGAATCTTCTGAATGAGGAAACTCTTATAATAAACATGTCCGATGATACATATTCTAGTACAATATTCTGTCATATACGTATTTAGATATTGTCATGACATAATTCGGACATGAGAGTACTGTATTTGGTCTGATAAATGACGTTTTGACAAGCTCCAAATAGAGGCTCTATCACATAAGAGCTTTGTGTTGCTCTGTGTACATCTCTTACTTGGTTATACCATAGATAATATAATACTATCACTACATAGTACAATACAAAGTCGCTTTCTCTGTTCCTATGTATGCTTAAATCTTTAAAACAACGGATTTTGATGCGGTTTTTTTATAGATAGAGTGACTCAACAGGAAGGTTTTAGTATATAATTTATTAGGTTTTAGACAAACCGGGTGGAAGAAGTTTATATTACATTTATTATTGAGCACGATGCGAATATAAATATTAATTATATATCTAAGTCTTACTGAGATCAGAAGAAGATCAGAAGCTTAGAGAATTAATCGTATCCTTAACTAAGAGAGATGCGTGTTGGATAACTTTTAATGCTTTTATTTATTGACTTTAAAAGTGTTTAATACACATTTTCGAGATAAAATATGGATTAAGTGGATAAAAGATAATGTTACTACTCTTAGCATTAAATTATTATTACTACTTCTATTAATAAAAAAGGAATGTGTCCTCTTCCATTTTATTTATATGTGATATCGGTTACGAATTTCCATCTATAATTCCGTCTAAGCTTAATAAATACTAATGGATTATAAATATTTAGAATTGCACAATATTATTATTCAGGGTGGACGAAGCAAACAAAATACCCAATGTTACTTCATGATAACATAGCTTTATATTAATGAAAAAAAGACGGGTTGCACTCCGGGAGTGCCGGCAGAAGTGAAAACTTGATTATTAACGTTCAGCATGTTTGATATTTTGGAATGGTATCCGTCTTACGCATGGAATATAAGGGCTAAAAAAAAAAAAAAGTCCGTCTTACGCTTTTTCGATCAGGCCACGTGTCCTGACGCGAGTTTAAGATTTTATACCCAACGCCGCTAAAGAAGTTTTCACTTCAAAAAAATCATTATCTTTCTAACTTTCGGAGCATATTCAACACAAACAAACAAAAAAATCCATTTTATAATACAAGTGTAGATTATTTAAATATTTATTTTCTAACAGTATATCTTTTACAGTGTCATCAGCACAACGGGAGCTAGGGAAGGGGAACGCCACCGCGCCGCCGGCCGTGGACAACGCGATACGGCCGGGGGGCTCCATAGATGCTCCACGGCCGACGCCACGCACCGGCCCGTACTTCGACTTGGCGGCCTCTAAGAATGTCACCGCGTTACTTGGCAAGACTGCGTACTTGAACTGCCGAGTTAAGAACCTGGGAAACAAAACGGTGAGCAATAAAAAGTATTATCAAATAGTGTGACAGTAGTTTGGTTGGTGGCTCGATGCCCCGAACTGGCTGTACTTTGACTTGGCAGCCTCTAAGAATGTCACTGCGTTACTTGGCTAGACCGCTTACTTGAACTGCCGAGTAAAGAACCTGGGAAATAAAACGGTGAGTGATTAGTGTTATTATTAAATAGTGTGATAATCGTTTGGTCGGTGGCTCGATGCCCCAAACTAGCTATACTTTGACTTGGCGGCTACTTCACTAAGAATGTCACCGCGTTACTTGGCAAGACTGCTTACCTGAACTGCCGAGTTAAGAACCTGGAAAATAAGACAGTGAGTGATTAGTGGCCAAAATTGTCTGTTGTATACTGTTATTAATAATTGTTAGCAAACGTATTTAAAATTCAAACTAGAAACTACTTGAAATAATATATAACAAATCTGTTGTATTGAAGGATCTATCGTAGGAACCCATACAGTAAGAGTATTCGCTTTTGATTTGTAGTAGAAATTTGGTGAGCATGGAAAACCCTACCAGGTTTTTACTGTACCTACTCTATAAAAATAAAAATAAAAACAACTTGAATTTATCATCAGAAGAACAACTTCATTCGAAATTCGAGGTAAAGCTTCCAATATTTTACTACAAATGGAAAACGAATAACGAGAAATACGTAACACTATCATAGTCATTTCATTTATGAAATAAAGTTGATTGAAGGGCACAGCAAAACAAGGCCATGCACGTTCTCACTAACGAGGTCCCTTATTTCATAACCAACGTCCAATTCAGATGGCGCACCACAAAATCCACGTTTCAAATGAAATGTAACAATGGCACAATGCAACTTTAAGCCGGCATTGTTGAAGCAAGTTTATAAATAAAAAGCTCATTAGGCCGCGATGCCACATCTTTCATAAATAGCAAGCGTTGAGTCAAGTTCATGTACTTTAATATCATCCACTATAATAACTCTTACGGTATAATGACTGTATTATTCCATCTTCCAATTCAGCATAATGTTATTCAAAAATGTACACCTCATTAGCTATAGAACACAAAAGGAACATTTTTGGCCTAGTTTTTTCCGAGTTCTCGTCAAAGACATAAGACAACTTTTGGCCTGAATGATGATATAATTTATTCATAATTTCTTCGTGATAAACGGTTGTGCTAATTAAAAAAGTTATTATTTGAAAGAGTGTTGGATGAAAATCCGTTTATAATGTTTTGTTTGTTTTTAAGTTTGTCAATTTTCAACTCGGCTCGTAGCTCATTTCTTTCAAATATATTTTGTAAGCGTTGAAGCGTTATATTTGTTAATTAATGTTTAACTCTTAAAACCTCTTAGTTACTATCATTATTGTTAATAAACAATACTTGTACTCTAAAAACATTATATTTTTACATTGCTTTATTGTCATTTATAATACATACAATAAAATATCCATTTATACATTTATCATTCACAAATCGTTGCACAATATTGTATGCAGATTATACTTTAAGCTGGTAGCTTAAGCTCTAAACATGCATTGAAATTCACATCACTAAATGTATAATGAATAATTGTATGTCACACTGCGAGTGCTCGTAATTTGCATACAGTACTATTTCTATAGTTTTATTATTGTTAAACTCAAAACTTTTATTAAATTTCTTCACTTCTTCAGCATTTTGTACAGGGAAGAGCCAGCAAGAAATTCCCTGACAGAGAGAGACAATATCTCATTATCGATGGTTCTTAACCCAACAATACACAAAAATATCCTTACAAAATTAGTTAAAAAAAACAGCGCATTAAAAGCTCGTAATGTGCACCGCACAGGCAATAATCCCACAACCCACTTGAACTAACGAGAAAAATGTAACAAATCAACAGAACCGCCCCAGCGCATCCGTGAGATAGAACTAACGATCGGACAAATGAAAGTCGAGCTTGAAATTAGATATGCTAATGAGTAGTAGCTAGGAAATGGAGCATTAAACTGTATTTGTGGGTGTCACGTCCACTGCGCATTCGACGCCACATTAACTGTTATGACAAGTATTCCTAATGAGATCGTCAGCTCAGATTTTTATTTCACCGCGCTATTTATGACGACAATGTGGAAAATATAACGCCTTTTCTTCACTGTTAATGGTATTGGCCTAGTTTTGGTTCCTTTTTACTGGATGACCCCGAGAGTAATTGCTTTACGCGATGACACAGTTAGTGCCTTGGGTTATAGCTTACCGAATGAGCATATGAAATGGATTTGAATTCTGACTAAATATTTCAATTACTTTAGTGGTCAGTGGTCAGCATGCCAATGTTTAAGGTCAGTGTAGTATCTTACTTATGAAAGCTATTTCAATGTTAACCACAAATAGGTACATCAGTACTAAAATGTGAAAAAGTAAATAATAACATGGGTCTGTTATGTTCTAATTTCATTTTCATACACAACAATTATGTTTTTTCTTTTAACATTTTCAGTCTATCAACCCAAAGCATCTTAATAAAAGCTTCGTCCATGTCACATTTCGGCAAACTAACTTCAACTACATTTGTGCCCGTACAAATTTATAACACACCATAACGTAGAATGAAGATTGAAACCTTCGTCACACAATCAATTTCAGTGACACAAAAATAGACCCAGTCGGTAATGAATCGAGCTCCTTCAGCCACAATGTTTTCCTGTGAGAATTGGCTTGCCCCAAATGCATTTGAACGGATCCTTTTCATTTACTTGACCTACATATATATGCGCAAACGGTTATTCGGCACTAGCTGTGCTCCGCGGTTTTACCCGCAGTGCTCTGCTCCTGTTAGTCTCAGCGAGATGATATATAACCTATAGCCTTTCTAGATAAATGGGCTATCTAACACTGAAAGAATTTTTCAAATCGAACCAGTAGTTCCCGAGATTAGCGCGTTCAAACAAACTCTTCGGCTTTATAATATTAGTATAGATATAAAACTATGAAACCGGATCGGCTAAATTCAACACTGTGTTATTAGATTTACAGCCCATATAATATAACCTCTGTCAGAATAGTGCTAGTAAAAGAAGGAAATATGATCGGGTATCTGCTTTGTACGATACGATTGTTAGTACAGATTTTATGAGTTTCAGTTTCTTTTATGTTGTTTAATATTTATTACGTTCGTGTTTTGTTTATGTGTGTGCTAATGTAATGGCTTTGGATTTTCGTTCACGTAGTTAGTACCTTTATTGACGTGCAGGTTTAAAATTATTACCTTAGATAAGAAAATAAATAGGAATATGTTTATTATAAAAAGGTTTTAGGAATTAATACTTTAATTGTTTGCTGCTTAATGTCCCTTTTGTAATAATTATAGTTTTAATTTTATGCTGTTTAATATTGTATTTGACACGGGCGTGTTGGTTGTTATAATGATCAGTTCAGTCGTTTATAATTTATAATTATTATACTAGATAAGAGAAGAAATGGTAATATAGGATATAGAATAGGTTGTTTAGGATATACCTCTACTGTAATTGCTTACGGCTTTACTTCCCTTTCGTAATTATTATTAATACATTTCGTTACGTTTTTCTTCAGTTGTTCATCCACTCGCGTGGTTTAAGATGAAAGGGCTCTTAATACCGTGAAATCAGATACACTAACTGTCTAGATGAATCCAACCAGAAGAGAAGATAAAAAGAAATATAAGAGAATTCTCATTTTTAAGGTTTTACACAGAGTCTATTAAAAAAAGCTCAAGTATGTAAAATAAAAGCGCTAAGTGATTGCGAATATTATAAAATAGTGATTTTATTTATAATATTTTTCTTTTAACGGACGTTCAATTCACGTAGTAACTATTATCTAATCTGTGCTTAAATTTAAGCAATGTTATAATAATTTTGACTCAATAAGTGGCTCAATATAATCAAATTTGTATTTTTTCATTTAATACTCAAAGTTTATAACATAAAACAATATTACTTTTAGAAATTAAATTACTGAAAATTACACTGAATAAATTTGAACAACTATCCAAGTATATCAAAATTATTCAATATAAAAATAGCCTCTGAATATTATAACGAGTTCAACATTTGACCTCCAAATCTAGTCTAATATCATTGTATACAGTCTCCGAAGTACTTATCGGAGGAATCTTTACATTTCACGTCTCACGGATTATCTGAGTGGTTTGGTTTCAAAGTAATCAAGTAAACTCAAATTATATTATCTTCTAGATGTCTCTAACAAATAAGAATGTTGGCTCCACTTAAATAAGTATTAAAATCGTAGCTTCAATCCAATTAATTGCAGACGAAATTAATTTTAGATTCAAGATTCCAATTTGTTTTAAAATTAACGAAGATTGAATGTTATTTAAATATTTGGGTAACCTGCAGGGTGAGACAAATGTCAGAGAATAGAATAACTGTGAGAATAACGCCACAGTTGACAGATATACGTACTTACAGTTAGGAAACTAAGCCCCTGCGATGAAATTATGACGTTAGCACTGTTATAGCTATAGGGCTGTTACCTTTTTGATATTTAACCGACTTCAAAAATAAAGGAGGAGGTTATCAATTCGGCCTGTAATATTTCTGTTTGCTTTTTTTTCACAGTCGATTTTGTGGTAATTTTGAGATTAAAACTCGTTAAAATACAAAAATGGTGTAGCCTAAATATGAATTTACAAGAAGAAACAATCCGAATTAATACACCTTAAAAGTAAATACGTTTTTATCAGTGCTATATTTCGAAATCTTGTTTTGTTATGGACGCCGAAGGTTATTTAATGTACCTAAATTTAAAATTATTTATAATGCTTGATATTTGTATTATACATATATTCAATAATTATTTTAAACCAGAATTTACAATACTTGTATGTAGGTATACCTACTAAATTATTTTTAAAACGATAAATTAAATTAAATTAAAAAACACAAAATATGCAGAAATAAATTAAAATTATTATTATACGAGCATAGAACCTTTTTGTTTTAGGATGAAAAAGAAAATAGTTTGACAGGCTTAGTGCTTGACGATGTGGTGACGTCACGTATCGATAAAAATACAATAATTATAATATCTATCTTTTATGTATTTATGTTTTAACATTTTGGTGAAATATATTATTTCAGTTTAATTTGAACACGTGCTTGGAGATAAGTTGATTTCGGCGATCATTTTAAAAATGCCACGTACTAATTGCGCAGTATTCGGCTGCTTGAATTCAACTATACCAATTATACCATCAGATGATTTTGTTCAATATGTCGAGAAAATGGATAACATTTTCGTTGCTGCTACACATAAACTGTAAAGTGGCTGAATTAATTTACAACGAATTAAATATAATCAGTTACTTAAAAAAACTGTTCATAAGATTGAGAATATTTTACACTATAAAATTTAACAATAAATTCCGAATTAGTCGTAGTAGACGAAAGTATTTTTCAGTAAATAATTTGTAATTTTTTTTTTCGAATAAAGGCATATTTATGTAATGGTTATTTTAATATCTATACCTACATATAATAAAATCGTAGGAAAGTCAAAACTGTAGATTGAATATTTTTTTTAAAAGAATACTTGGGACAATAGATACGGAACCAAAAATATAGTTAGGCTACAAACTGAAACAATCGATATTTATTTAACGTGAAGTCATTGACATCACTTTTCTATACTATGTATCTTTGTCATTCAAAATCTGTGGATGTGTCACCCGCTACTATCGATCCCCCTGAATACCCTTATGATTCTCGTAAACACGCTTGCTTGTGTGCGTGTGCCATTTCGAACGTTTTGTATGAAGTTTCCTTACTGTATGTATCTGTATATTGTGATAACGCTAAGGAATAGAAACTGCTATCGCCAAATTATTGACATAAGCTCATGACATTTTAGTAATGGTTCGGTCACACCACCAACGCCGACGACGACCACGACCAAAATTCCCATCCAGACAAAATTTGTTCAAAATAAAACATTAAAATTTCCCCTCATACCGGTACTCGGAAAGAAAAAAATTTCGAGGTCAATTAATAAAAAAAATACAGGTTTTTTACGATTTTCGCCGAGACGGTAAGTTAATTATATAATCACCTCGAACCAAAATTGTAGATCATAAAATTATCTATAAAAAACTTCAAATACATTTTTTTCTAGGAGCCACCGTTTCTGAGAAAAATTTATTTTTTCATTCATTGATCTCAAAAAAAAAATTCCGATTACCAGAACGACAGGAAATTTTAATATTTTATTTATAATTATGTTTTGTACAATTTTGTTAAATTGCGACTGGATGAAAATTTTGTTCGTGGTCGCCGTCGTCGTTGGCAGGGTGAACAAATCCTTAGCAAAATATCATACGCTTATGACGATTAGTATCGATAGCGGATTCTATTCCTTTGCGTTTTGACGTTTGTCTTAGCGCTCAGGTATTACGTGGAAACGCGAAGGCTAAATTTACAATGCTCGCGAATGTGTTACGTAGAAATTTGTGCAAAATTATCGTCCTATTATGAAGAAATATGAATAAATGAACAGCATTGCGTTCACCAGCGGTTTTGGATTATGTAGGGATAGTAAATGTTACTGTTTATAATTTGATTAAACTCGTTTTTTTTTCTATAATAACACATCCACACATCACAGAGACTATCATTATACATACATCTTCAGTATCTTTAAGTAATCGTAGAATTGGGTTCACTAAAATAAAAATAACTGCGTTAAAAACAACCGACTTCAAAAACGTAACAGTAAAAAATAAAAAAGATTTGATAGTATTAATTACTACATATTATTTAGATGTGCTATTTATTAAAAAGGTTTGGTGTCGGTGCACGGGCTTAATACTAAGTGCTTAATGTTTGGCACCGACTTATCACGTAGACATAGAATCACGTAAATCGGTTCAGAAACCTCGGAGTAATCGGTGTAGGTACATACATTAAAAAAAAAATACCGGCGGAATTGATAACCTCCTTCTTTTTTTTGAAGTCGGTTAATAATCTCCTCAATTAATAGAGAAGTTATGATTACTGTGTATTTTTTAGGGCAATACTCAAAACTACATATAAATTCTTCTATATTATTTCATCATATTGGGTAGAACCGGGGCGAGTTGTTAGATTGTAATATAAATAATTATGAAATATAGTAGTAGTATGAGTGTCCCTTGATTTTCTTTTTATATCCTGAAATCTTTTAATCTACGTCAGTCTTAGCTAATATTGAAAAGTATTTTATGAGCCTATTAAATGAAAGAAGTAAAACATAGCCATAAGTGAGTATTAAAGCTGCCATTTGGAATTAAGAATTGTTAAACTAACTTTTTCTATATTTTCTAACGTTGTTAGAACCGCATTATATGCCTTTTTAGTTATTCTGTAATGCCCTATCGTAAATTATTATGTTAATATTTTTTCATTTCTTCGTATGAACAGATTTTCAAAGAATTGCTCATTTTTAAATTTTGCAAGTTAAAGCATATTTTAATTAATTTGTGTCTTTTCCAAGGATTTTACTTTATAAAATATTCGATTTCGAAGCTTCGGTGAATTTTAATGTGTGTAGGTATGTAGACCAATTTTTTATAAACTATATAGCAACTTATTAAAATTTTATGTATGGAATAAAATTTTCAAATTTGCTTTATTAAATTATAGTTACGAAAAGCTGTATTTTTCTTTATGACCGAACTCTAAATTATTTCTTAAAATTTATTCTTCTTTGAACGTCGAGATCAAGATAGCTAGAATATGATAAATTAATTATTTTAATCTCTATAAAACTCTGTATTCTCTAAACACTGAAATATTTTAATGAAAGGAAACTTATTTCTAAACCACATTATATTCTTAAATTTCAAAGTTCATACAAACCTAAAATATACGTACTTATTACAAACAGTCGTTATTCAAATATTCGTGTTAAAAGCATTAGAATAATCGTTCAGCTAAAGTAAAAAGCTTTTATAAGTAATTAGTTACCTATTTATTATCTTTGTTGATATGAATTTGAGTTTAAGCCATGTAGATTGTTAGTCTTAAATCTAACTGAATTAATCAATAAATACATAAATACACTTTAGTACCTATATGTTGATATTTTAAATGAGTAAATTCATCAGAATTATCATACAGCCGATGTCCGAAGTTTATAAGTAATTAAACCACGTCTCTAATAAAGGAACTGCGGTTTCGCATCCCAATGGGGACATAATTTAATTAGCTTCACAGTCCACTTAATTATTTCTAGTATATCTTCCCAAGCACTTTTGTAAGCATTTGAAATAATAATGAGATTACCGTCGTCGGTGATTACAAGAGCTCGGTCAGATAAATCAATCTTTGTTCGTTATTAATTATTCTTTAAAGGTTCCCAGCAATTTGGGGGAGTTGTTTCTTAATAGATAGTTAAAATTTCAAACATTTCGGTTTTCGAACGTAAATCTTATTGGTAAATTTCTCATGTATTTTGTTCGTGTTTTATTTACTCAATTTGGAAAAGCAAAAATACGAAAGTTCTCAGAAGTGTTGACTGTGACCAGTGAAAGATAAAGCAAAATATTTTGAAGTTCATGTTCGACGAAACGAAAACAAACGAAAAATTTCTTGATGTCCCCATGCTTCCAGGAAATTTTCTAAATTATTTAAACCGTATTTAATTTTGAACAACAAAATTATTGAATAAATAGATATCTTCTTGTCCTATAAATACTTAAAAATATCATTTTTATTAGGCGGGTCCTCACAGAGCGAGCAGCCTCGCAAAGCAATTGCTGCGCGAAGCAGCTTGACCAGCGTGGACGTGGCGAGGAAATGAAGGCACACGCGCATATTTTCTTGTCCAAGCCACGTCCATAATACTCACTGCTGCCAAGCCGCGTCCATACTGATCATCCTGCTTCACACTACAATTTCTCCAAGGCTCCTCTTGGAATTTTTCCTACCATCTCACAATAGGTTTTGTTCCAGCTTAACATGCAAGTATCGTGGGTGAGGCATCGTGACATCCACCTGCTGACCGTTGGGAGGTACACCTACACGAGCGACCAGCGGTTTCGAGCTATACACCTTCCACATTCTGAAGACTGGACTTTACAGGTATATTATAACTCTTTAGCCCTTTGACAATCATTTTTCAATCAGTCGAGATTCTTTCTACTTCTTGAAACATGTAATATTGTGTAGACAAGTTGACACTCTTTTGTTCATAACTATGAAAGTATCAGATTTATACGGTGTTAGTATTGCTTGAACTTATATTTTTGGTTTTATGGCATTCAAATGCTTTATAAATAAATTTATAAAGAATAGAAAAAATTCGATCACGAGGCGGGACTCGAACCCGCATCCTTTCGCGCCATTCCGGGGCGGATGCCTGACCAACTCAGCCACTCGTGACCCGCCAGAGCAATCGAATTTATTCTATTCTTTCAGTTTTTTTTATTTTTATGTGTCTGAAGGGACACACCGCGCGCCATCTATTGATATGATTAACAACCATTTCAACCAATATGAAGCACTTTTCAGTGAATACAATATTGTAACGATGGAACACGACCTTTTTTTTGTTGAACTTATATTTTTGGTTTTATGGCATTCAAATGCTTTATAAATATAAATTTATAAAGAATAGAAAAAATTCGATCACGAGGCGGGACTCGAACCCGCATCCTTTCGCGCCATTCCGGGGCGGATGCCTGACCAACTCAGCCACTCGTGACCCGCCAGAGCAATCGAATTTATTCTATTCTTTCAGTTTTTTTTATTTTTATGTGTCTGAAGGGACACACCGCGCGCCATCTATTGATATGATTAACAACCATTTCAACCAATATGAAGCACTTTTCAGTGAATACAATATTGTAACGATGGAACACGACCTTTTTTTTGTTGAACTTATATTTTTGGTTTTATGGCATTCAAATGCTTTATAAATATAAATTTATAAAGAATAGAAAAAATTCGATCACGAGGCGGGACTCGAACCCGCATCCTTTCGCGCCATTCCGGGGCGGATGCCTGACCAACTCAGCCACTCGTGACCCGCCAGAGCAATCGAATTTATTCTATTCTTTCAGTTTTTTTTTATGTGTCTGAAGGGACACACCGCGCGCCATCTATTGATATGATTAACAACCATTTCAATATATTTATTTTTATAAAATTAAATTCGATTGCTCTGGCGGGTCACGAGTGGCTGAGTTGGTCAGGCATCCGCCCCGGAATGGCGCGAAAGGATGCGGGTTCGAGTCCCGCCTCGTGATCGAATTTTTTCTATTCTTTATAAATTTATATTTATATAGTATTGCTTATTTCTTTTTAATTTATTGTTGTACTCGTGAAAGATAACCTTCACATGTATACACTAAACAGAGATCCAAGTAATTTTTCGGAACAATATTCAGGCCGTAATCCGGGGAACAAAGCATCATGAACATAGTACCATAACATAGAGATACTAGTACAGATGTATAGTTGGCAGGTTTCACAGCACCGTACCGGTCTTCTAACACAAACGACTTAATCCTATGTTCCCAGATCCAGCAGAATTTCAAGTCCTTACTAAGGCTATATTCAATGTATTATGAAATAGATACCATTGTGAAACTGGAGCTCCGCAGTTGAATAGTGCTGGGCGTTTGACTAATTTACGCAACGATGGTAGTTGTTTATCGATACCGGTCTTTGTATTGTTTTATAAGTACCATGTAATAGGAGTTTAAATAATTTGGAATGGATAATCATTGCAATTTTGTGATAAACGAATTTTTGTATTCCCACATATATATTTTTTTTTTGTTCCGAATAATAACGGATCTAATATCATGAATTTTAACCCGATGTTTGTTTTAAGTGTTATTGGAGAAACTTTTAACGAAACTATTAAAATTCGGCAATGACCTAATGACACTACTATCAAATTACACAAAAAAGAGGTCAACATCGCATGCACGAGCTAGTGTTAGACAAATCCTATATTAGTGAAAGTGATCGTTTATAGTGCATCGTTAATGAAGAAGCTTCCATCGCAATGCGCTTAGCATGCGGATATAATTAAAGAAATCTCATTTCACTCCAAGTATATTTTAATTTAAATAATTAAAATAAATTTCGCGGAACAGAGCATTGTTCATTTAAAAATAGGACCTAGTATAACAGTCATAAGATTTGCATTAATACAGCAACTTCTCATTTTGAAAAGCTTTTGTTATTTTCATCGCCGTACTGAAAGTTGTCATCATAATGATGGTCTTTGTTTTCTGTTGTTCGCGATATATAGGCATTCATTTTAAAAATATCGTCTCTTATGTGGGAGTTCGTATATAACTGGTATATAACATACTCTTTCTTTTTCACTCGTACATAATTATGATAAGTGTGCCGGATAAATTCCATGTATTGCAGATTTTCAGTATCATTTCAGTTGTAAGTATTCTTTACAATATGCGATAGATGCATTGGTTTTGTATATTTACATTATTTAAATACCTATAGATTCTTTTCACGATTGAGAGTAATTAAAAAAGTAATGCAGGGAATACATTGTTAGTGTCTTGAATGAGTATTAGATAAAAGTAAAACTGATTTATGTATTGTTTTTATTTATTTATTTAGAGATCCATTAATGTTAGTACGTGACTTGTAAGCTGATGTTAGTAAATATTAAAAATATACTAATTATTATCAGTTGATGAGGCACCTTATCAACTGATAATATTTTGTGCATTATTCGAATTTTACATGACAATAATTTTCAGTTGTTTTTTGTGTTAAATTTAATGTTAACAAGTTCAAATAATGTAAGGAATAGGTTACAATTTATAAGTTCATAATTTTATCAGGAATGAACGATTCTATTTTTTTATATTTCGAATTAATTAGGTATATTAGTCTACATCATATTATTTGTTTTACATATATTATGTACACACATTAAAGCATTGTTTTTCCATTAACTTTGTTAAAAGCCTTTGCTTTGTTAGCCCAATGGCCTTAAATTGACCTACAACCAGAGTCATTAAGACGGTATTCAATAATGGATATTTAAAGTGCAGTTTGTTTTTCACTCAATATTCATCAAGAAATAATAACACGCCTCATACTTTAATACAGATTTTTCTGTATATACTTGTGTTTATCAATGACCTACTTTGATGAAATGTTTACATACTAATAAATTTAACAATTTAAAATTATTCATTTACATCTAAGAATATACTTCAAATTTGTTACTATAATATCAAATGCAATAGATTGTGATTCCTTATTTTATTTTGCATAAAAATTTTATACAAACCAATTACTTGTAGCGTCTAGTTCTTCTTTGAAGGATCAATTATAAATGTATTATATTGAATGTTAAATTAACGCCTTTATCCCTTTAAAATGGATCTCATAAACCAATTAAACTATAAAATGATATTATAGTTCAACAAACGCGCTTCTATTGAAACTTCATTAAAACGAGACAAGTCATTGAATATCAAGCAATGCACTGGATCAGCTCCGCCTAAGATAATCTAATACTTCAGTTCAACAACTCTAAGATCTATTGTTATTGAAATATTCAGCAGACGAGAAAATTGATGCGATCATACTATTATGTATTATTGTTTCATATATACTAAATGTATTGTTGTTTCAGATCAAATATCCACAACACAGGGATTCTGGTATTTACGAATGCCAAATATCGACGACACCACACATGAGTCACTTTATACATTTGAATGTTGTCGGTAAGTTCACTTTCATTATTTAGAAAGTATGTAAATTGGTGAAGTTTGCGAATTTGCATTTTAATTTGATAGAACGTTTCATATATTGTGTTTCATACACTTGAGGGTGGAATTTTTACGCGGTTGCCTGAGGCGGTTCATTTTGCTTTTTAATTTTTTCATTTTATTTCAAAATACATATATAATAGCACATGTGTAACAATTAGTGAATCATAACTATATAATATGTAGGTAAATCTATACTTAATATTACAAAGCTGAAAAGTTTGTTTGTTTGGACGCGCTAATCTCAGGAACTAAAATTCTTTCGGTGTCAGATAGCCCATATATCGAGGAAGGCTATTTAGATTATTATCATTACGCTAAGACTAACAGGAATGGATCCACGCGGGTGAAACCGCGAGCTAGTTTCAAAATAAATTAACAAAATGGATAGAAAACAATTCTGTTAATATATTTTTAAACGGAAAATGCTTTCACATATTATAATATGTAAATCTGTTATTTCAACCTTAACCAGTGCTAATACAAACACTAAACAATGAACAAAAACGCACTCTCATCATATTTTATTCGCTTGATTTATGTTATTATTTGTGTTTCAAATTTAACGATAAATAATATTCTGTGGGAAGTCAACGACTGCCTTCTAACGTCTTCTATTTAGAGGTCAAAATTTATGAAATTTAATCTCTTTATTTAAAGTGTGAGGTGTCAATTATTGTGGTATAAAATTATTTATGTATTGAGTTTTTTCTATTCAATTAACACACCTCATCGCATAGATCGTATAGGTATGGTGATAAAAAAATTATTAAAGATTATAAGGCAGCATTAATAACAAATAGTTTATCTATATATAATATGTGGTAACGCCAATATAATTAAAATAGTAAATGTAGAAATTAAATGTTTATTATTTTGTGGTGTGTTCCTTCATCCTTCCCTACATACGAGCACAACCAATCACCGCGGTCCGCGCGCTATTTAGCGCTAACCACGTCCAATAAGACGTGAACGCGACGTGCGTGTCGCTAATGTCAGTCGAGTTCGCTCCGTTCCTTCGCGAGGACCGGGACTCGGCCACCGCCGGAGAGCTTCCACGAGGCTCTCTAGATCATCAGGCATTGTGCCCTTGTAACACCACCGGGGCATCCCGTGCCCCGGCCCTTGGTCGCGCTCACCGCCGCGTGTGTGTTTTGCGTGGAGTGTTTGGACTGGACCCGTTCGTGCCCGCCGCGAGCTGGAGGACCCTGACCGCGTGGTGCGGCGCGTGTTCTGGACGCTACTCCCTCCGACGAGGTATGTGCCGTGTGTTCCCGTCTTTCGCTCTTTGCCTCTTACCACGTAGATCGAGTCTTACAGTCCGCTTGATATCGAAGAAATATATTTACGTATATTTTTTATATTGGCGCGACCATTGAGTGGTACCTTCGATCCGGATAAGAACCATTGTTGGTCCTTACGAACCGTACATTACCTGATGATTCCACCGCCCTTATTAGGATACTCATTGTGTAGGCCCTAATAAGCGATTTAGTAGTATCTTCAATGCGAAATACTATTTAATATACCGCATATAATAGAACGACAATGCGTCTTCTACTATTCATATAAAATATATTTTAAACCCGCCCTTATTAGGATACTCATTGTAGGCCCTAATAAGTGATTTAATAGTACATTCATTGTGAAATAACTATAACCGCATAGATCGACATTGCGTCATCTATTATTTTCGCTTAAAATATATTTTATTCCGCCCGTGACATTAAGTTACGCGTATATCATTAAAACATTTAGTTAAAACCATATTCATATCGCTTATCCGCAGTTATAACGCTAAAATCATTATAAATCGAACATATTACATCATATTTTAATTACCCGCTACCCGCACTCGAAATTTATAATATCATTATCGAGTACATTCCGCGATCCGCTGTTATAATCCAACCATATTGGAAATACATACTCGGTTCTTATTACGCTTGCGTACCTACTTTATTTGGTCGTATTACTTGTTATTGTAACTTGTTTTGTAACATTCTCAGTTTGAATATTTACTTTTTGTTATTAAAAATGCCGCCGAAGAAAATGACTAAGTTAGCTGATAGTGACGCTTCGGATGTTAATGATTCGGAAGATATAAATGATTCGCAGTTATCCATGTTATTAGCTAAACGCGAAATTATATTCGAAATGGTACAAAGAATTTATGATTTGTCTTTGAACGTTCATAACAACGCTGCGCTTATGGAAAGTTTCCTTGACGAGTCCGCGCAGGTAGAATCATTACGCGATGATTATAAACAATGTTTAGATGAATATAATATTCGTTTATTATCATTAATTCCCGCCGCGAAACCTGATTATAAAAGCCTCGTTGCATTCGAGTCTTTGTATAGCAGGATTAAAAGAATTAAATCGCAATATTCGCAACCAAGTCCGTCACACGGAGATATTAACACTTTACATAAAAATAGGCCTAAATTACCGCCTATCGAACTAGTACCATTTTCGGGTGATATTCGCTCATTTCCGCTGTTTCTTTCGAATTTTGAATCAATTGTTCATAACAATCCCGGCCTTACAGATGCCGAGCGTTTATATTATTTACTAGGTAAATTAACGGGGAAGGCCACAACTGTTATAGCTGGTATAACCCCCTCCGCTGATAATTATAATTTAATTTTACAAACTTTAAAAGATAAATATGATGATAAACGTATGTTAGTTTCCGCGTATTTAAATCAAATGTTTGATTTTAAACCTTTGCATTGTGCGTCCGCAACAAACTTTGATTTATTTACAGATAACTTTATTAGCGCAGTGCGCGCCTTACAAAATATAAAGTTAGATAATATTACAGATTTAATGATTGTTCATATCGCGTTGAAGAAGTTAGACTCAGATACTGTTCGCGCTTTCGAGACTGAGTTTGGTAGTGAAATGCCTACTTTTGATAACTTAGTTCAATTTATTCAAACTCGTGCGAAGGTATTAGAACGCATTCATCCTTCCACAAATTCGGGAATAAATAAACCGCCTCGAAAGAATAATTATAACCGCAGTTCAAATAATATTTCTTCCGCACCGCCTAAGACGTATCGGTCTTACGTAACAACAGCTGATTCCGCTTATAGTTGTCTTTGTAAAAATATTACGCATCAACATTTATATAAATGTTCGAGTTTTCATAAAATGAGTCCGCAGGAACGTTTGAAATACGTAAAGGATAGAAACGCGTGTATAAATTGTCTCAGTATAAAACATCGCGTTTCTAGTTGTTCGTCGTATTCTAACTGTCGCGTTTGTAAATTAAAACATCATACAATGTTACATTTGAAACGCGAATCTTCCATACCCGCGCCTGCGTCTCACCCCCCGCCGCGCAGCACACCGCCGTTGCCTGCGCCGTCACCGCCGTCGGGCGAGTGCGTCCGCTCCGACATTGCGCTATACACCGCTAGCTATACAGCTGATACTGATAACGCATTTCAATGCAACGCGCCCGCGAATAAACAACATACTATTTTATTATCAACCGCTGAAGTCGTCGCTTATAATTGTAAAGGCGAACGGCTTATTGTTCGCGCGCTTTTGGATTCCGCCTCACAAAGTCACTTCATTACAAATGAATGTTGTGAACGTTTAGGTATTAAACCGCAGAAAACCGAACGTACTATTATTAAGGGGTTCGGTGGTTCAGAAAAAATTGTAAATAGTAATTCTATAAATATACAATTTTATTCGCGTCTTGACAACAACATATCTTTTAATATTTCACCGCTAGTTGTTGATCATGTTACGGATTTATTACCTACCGCTGTTATAGACACTTCCGTCTTATCGCATATTTCGCATTTACCGCTCGCAGATGAGAGTTTTGGTACGCCAAATAAAATCGATTTATTAATCGGTGCTTCTCTGTTCCCTCATCTGCTTCTCCCCGACGTAGTTCATGCATCTCGTGACTCGTCGGCGCCCGCTGCATTGCGCACGGTGTTAGGCTATGTAATAATGGGTTCAGTACCCACCATACCTAACACACATAAACCGCCCTTGACGTGTTGTCACGTTCAAGAGACCGCCGCTATTGACTCATTAGTCAGGCGTTTCTGGGAACCCGAGGAGCTTCCTACCGCACCGCCCGTTCAACATCCCGATGATGTTGAATGTGAAGAATATTATAAATTAACTACAACCCGCGACCCCGTGAGTGGCAGATATATTGTTTCGCTTCCATTTAAGGATGATTTCTACACTCTCGGTGATTCATGTAATATTGCCCGCAAACGTTTCATGTGCCTTGAAAGAAAGCTACAGGCTTCACCTAAATTAAGGTTGGCATATGATGACGTCATAAAAGATTATCTAACGAAAAATTATATTTCACCCGCGCCTCCGTATGATCCGCGTGACCCTACACCTATTTATATTATACCGCATCACGCTGTTCTGCGCGAGGATAAATCGTCAACTAAGCTGCGCATGGTTTTAGATGCTAGCATGCCAACTTCTGGAAGCCAGCGTTCATTGAATGACCTTCTGCATGTTGGGCCGAATTTACAAGGCAATTTGTTTACAATAATTTTAGGTTTTCGTCTCCACGCGATTGCCATGACCGCCGATTGCCGCCAACAATTTCTGCAGATATTCGTGCGTGAGTTTGATCGTCGTTTTCAATGTTTTTTATATCCTTGAAGTACAAGGATGGTTCTTAATTCTTATGTAGAGAAAACGTAAATATATACCACGGGCGAAGCCGGGGCGGACCGCTAGTCTATATATATAAAACTCAAAGGTGACTGATATAGTGATCTATCAACGCACAGCCCAAACCACTGGACGTATCGGGCTGAAATTTGGCATGCAGGTAGATGTTAGGACGTAGGTATCCGCTAAGAAAGGATTTCCCGAAATTCTTGCGGGAACGGGGAAAAACGGGGATGCACGTACAAAGTCGTGGGCGGAAGCTAGTAGATAATATTTTCCCTCTATAGTTGTTCGTAATCAGTTGCTAAGGTTTGGTAAAAAGTTTTAAAAGAGTGCAATTTCCGATACCATTAACTATAATAAAACAAAAACAATGTATCCTTTTCATAATTATAACATTCTGATACGCGTCTTATTAAAGAAAACAAACATAATTAAAGGTTAGAAACAAAATAACACGGCGCCGTGTTTCTTTGTTGAATTCCCCGCGTATGACGGGACATGCATAATAGACTAAGTTCTGTTGCTATTTTATTTGGCTGGATTTTATGAGCAAACTTTATTGTTTTGTTGTTCTTTCGCAATTACGTATTGTGTGTGGCTTTCGTAATTAAGCTATATACAAATCGGTAGCAATGTAAATTGATTTCTAACAGTTAATGAGAATTGCTGTTTTAGTCACGATACATTTAATTGCGTAGGTATAGATTATAGATACTAGAGGTATATAGGTAGTATAAGTAAAAGTAACTAGGTACATTATTTAACAACACAGACTAGTGGATAATTTTTATTACTATCCAATTATACACATTACATAATAATTTTAAATTGAAAAATGTTTTAAAAAAGAAAAACATTATTAAGGCTGTATTAACATCGTAGCTTTTCTAATGAATAAAAACCGCAACTTAATTGTTTACTACAATAAATAACAAAAACATTTTTCATCACGGTATTTCGTCTTTTTGTGTAAACGTAATAATCTAGCTTTTACAGTTGTATATTAGTTGTTTACAAACCACAATGTTTACATCGTATATTATCATGTAATAAAGAGGAGGCGACCACCCGAGAGTACTGTAAAAATGTCTGCAAGACCAAAATTAATTTCCAACAATGCTAGCTGCGTCTTTTGCATTTTCATTATCTTTTTACCGTCTGCCATGTTATTTTAATGTGCACTTTATAGCTCTGAAGGACAATTTAAAATGTTGAAAGAATGAATAGTAATGGCGTTGAATTGTAAGTGATTTTAAAGCGTCTGGAAAATATAATTTCTTTCATACAATTTTTTAGATGGTCTTTTTAGGGCCGATTTTTCAATGCTTGGATAAAACTTATTCGTCGAATAATGTATAAAACTACCATTTTAAAAACGTATTCCAATTGCCCGTATTTGACAGTTTACGTGACATTTTAATATTATCGTACTTTATTGGACGGATAAGTTTTATCCAAGCATTGAAAAATCGGCCCTTAAACTATGAATCTTATATTTATGTTATGGGTAGGCTTATTTATAGCTTAATCATACGTTGGCGTTATTTTCGATTAAGCACTAAATTGGATGTCAAGATAGATGATTTTTATTTTGTGAATGAATTGCATCTTTGATAAGCGGTGAACACTTCTAAAATTATAATCAAATATTATTTTTCGTACATGTGAGTTGTGATTTGAGTCTCGAGGGATACATTTAGGTTAATAAAGTCTTATACCGCTAGTTAACAAAACTATTTATATGTGTGTTGAGATCAAATAACATTACAACACAAATTGTGCGGCTTCAATTTGGTTGAATTAAAAGAAAACAGTTTTTAAATTCAGAATCACTTCTCATTAAAAAACAAGAAGAGGATCTTTAAACAATAGAACGTCTGCAATTAATTAATCACTGCAAATAAAAATATAATTTTGAACATGTTAAGAAAAAACTTCAAAAGGTATCTTTAAGCTACTCTCTTATACGCGAAGACTTCTCGATTTTTATAAGCCAAGACGATCAATACACAATGCGATATGTACCCATTAATTATTCAATTGAAATTGACTTATTACAACATGGCTTGACCCTTTGCACTGTAAGCGAACCTTACGTCAAACCCAAGGGTTGCGGTTTAAATCCTGCAAAGGTATGGGGCCCTTAACATTTAACTAAATGCCTCACAGAGATAAGAAACACCCAGAGCGTTTGTTATTACAATTTCTATTCATTTCACCTTTCCTGTGTTTGTTGACTTCAATACACAGCTTCTGTAAGTGAGTTCTCTATCTAAATGTTTCTCTATATCGATCTGTATTTGTTTGTATTAATGTAAGTTATTTTTATTTATCAGTCAAAAGAATTAACTGCGATTCTTTTCTGTAGGATTATATGGCTTCCCAATATAAAGATGGCACATAAGTTTATATACATTTTTGACCTCTCAACTGACCTTTTGGAAAATGACTCTAAATTTTTTTGAAGTGAAAACTTCTTTAGCGGCGTTGGGTATAAAATCTTAGAGCTAGCGCGCACGAGCAACTTTGTCTCCGCAACTATTTTGTCTCCGCAACTATTTTGTCTCTCCACCCATGGGCTAGTATGAAAGTGCGCGCACGTAGCGACGCAACTCCCCATACAAATTGATGGGAGAGACAAAATAGTTGCGGAGACAAAGTTGCTCGTGCGCGCTAGCTCTTAAACTCGCGTCAGGACACGTGACCTGATCGAAAAAGCGTAAGACGGATGGATATCAAACATGCTCAACGTTAATAATCAAGTTTTCACTTCTGCCGGCACTCCTGGAGTGCAACCCGTCTTTTTTTTTAATTTTTTATTTTTATATTTATAAAGCTCATTAATCTATACAAGTTTCTACTACCTTTTACAACGTTTTTAACAAACATCATTACTTTCCAAAAATATTGAGTAATGATTGATAAAAAAGTTGTAAAAGAATAGTACTCATTATTTTCCGTGTCCCTCAGTCCATTATTATTTAACTCGCATCTACCCATGATTCCTATAATTGCGTCTCACAAACAATACATCAGCCGCACTCAAACATTGTCCTTACTATTTAATTGGATTTGTTGCAGAACCTACAACGGAGATAATTGGCGGGCCCGAGCTATACATCGATCGGGGGAGCACTATAAACTTGACGTGCGTGGTGCTGTACTCCCCTGAACCACCAGCGTATATTTTCTGGAACCATAATGATGCGGTTTGTGATTATATACCTTGTATCCTTGATATATAGTTTAATTTCTGACGTGTAAATCAATCAATTTTCATTCAAACGGATGAAGTAGGTACATTTTATTGTAAAAATACACAGTTATTTTATTTGCTAACGATTGTCTGTCATGTTGGTAGACGGGCAATGGAAGTGATATACTTATTTTGTTCGTTCACAATGTAACATGATTTATGTGCCTATATTTATAATGATCCGCTACGATAATAATATACAGCTCCGATACTATGATGGCTTATAGCTTATAGTAATATTTTCAGTGTGGAAAAATGACAGCGCTCATAATAGTGGATAACGATCGTCGAGCGCCATCACTTTCTCACATTAGAAAATATACTGTTATAAAAGACATTATGATAACTCCCCTTCATATACAGACCAATCAGGCAATCTGTCCAAAGAACTAACGAACTAAAGAGCTGATGATCACTTTCCCTTAATTGTTAAGTCACCACTAACGTATCAAAAACGATTTATATAATATCGTAGCTTATTTTCTATTCTAGATAATAAGCTACGACTCGCCTCGAGGAGGTGTCTCAGTGGTCACCGAGAAGGGGGAGACAACCACGTCGTTCCTCCTCATCCAGCAAGCTAGACCCTCGGATTCTGGCACCTACCAGTGCAACCCGAGCAACGCGCAGTCTAAGAGCGTTGTTGTTCATGTGCTTAATGGTAAGAATACGTGGTAGATGTTAGATGTTGTTTTTATATAAAATAGATAGAATAAGATCTTGTTAGGTAAATACGAAAGATTAAAGTGACTTTTGAGATACTTGGCGTATAACAAACAGCTATAGAGGCTCATAAAAGCAAAAGAAAAACAGACGAACTTTCAAATAAAACGACATCTATAAAAGCTTCTTGATAACGCAACTGTAAAAGTTACATAAACATTTTCTTTTACATTATCAAACATGTTATTTACTCCCCATTTTCCTACAATTACCACCCAACAATTCTTACATCGATTTATCATAATAACTGTATTTATTAGAACGATGACAAATCGTCCACACGACACCAATTTGATACAGTGAATATGTAATGAAGTCTGAAGCGACTGATTTTATCTGACACTTTCCTTGACCCAGTACGAGTCGTAAAACAGGTCACTGTTGAATATAAATTTTCCAGTCTTCAGTCAACATTTTGATTCCCTGTCCATAAAGAGATTAGTTTTATGATAAACGCCCTCGGTACTTACAATAATTTAAGATGAAAGACGATTACAGTGATAAAAGGTTCAGAAGCTTGAATAAAATATTGATGACGTGGCTGGAAAATTTTGGGGAGATTTTAGAAAATGATTTCGGACGAGCTTATAGGACGACTTTATAAATAATGTTGTATAGAATCAGTAAGATAATAATTGAAGAATGATGTTGATATTACTTTTGATTTCTCGACTTTTCATCATTTATTATTATTTTACTGCAAAAAGTAACCTGCCGCCTTCCTACTGATATTTTTCAACATATTCTCCAAATTGTTTACTATAGAGATAAAAATTCGCTGTTTATTTTTAAAGATAACTCGCATGAACTACCACACATCAGACAATACGGTCTTTGTGAGGAAATGCCGGTTTTCCGACCGAGGTGCTACATTGTAACCACG
Source organism: Colias behrii (assembly GCA_029959065.1). Classification (NCBI taxonomy): domain Eukaryota; kingdom Metazoa; phylum Arthropoda; class Insecta; order Lepidoptera; family Pieridae; genus Colias; species Colias behrii. The sequence goes on along the minus strand of JARWMC010000005.1, from coordinate 3,275,712 downwards.
AACAAAAGTCACTTTAAACTGTATTTCGTGTGAATAATTTCCTGAGGCTTTACCAGATATTTATATATTTATATGCTAAATAAAACAACATGTTAATTTCAGTAGATAAATATTTTTTAATATAACCAATTAACTTATAACGGGTATTGAATATTGCCTTATTATTAATCATGTACAGTCAATAATTTAATTACTTGAATGCTTTATTTGATTTAATAGCCTACAGATTCGATAGCATGAAATCTCTGATAATGAAAATAAAATACAAGTTGTTAAATTACAAAAAATTAATGCATTAATCAATTTGTTTGAAAAAAAAAACATTTGATGGTTTAATTTTACAAGCAGATATACCTACTACTAATACCATCCCTTTTAGAGTCGACAAGAGCAACTATTTTTTCACAATATAACGTTTTTACATTTTAACGTCTTAACAACGTCATGTAGTCGCGAACCGCGGGCAGGCTAATTAACACTGTATACATTCCAACAATCGGCAATGTTAAAGACAGTTTTAATGTTTGCCGCAGAAGCAAACTCGATTTTTCCGCTCTCAGGTGAGTACCCAGCCGCGATGCAGCGAGGTGGCCGGAGCTTCACACCGCACACGCACTGCGTTCTGCTGGCCATGGCCCTCTTGCTGGCGGTCTCTTGACAAACACTGAATGGACATTTGTAAATAGTTTTATCTTGAACTGGGTGTATTGACCTTTGTGGATTCGTGGGGATGTTACACATTATGACATAATGGGTTCTCTTCACGATGGGCGCAGTTGGGCGAGTAATTTATTCGTAATCACCGCAATGGCGGCATCGACGATCATTTATTGGCCCAACGTTCTCGATTGTGAAGAGGAACCACGGTGGTCATGTGTTGGCTAGTTTGAATATGTACAAAGTAAACTATGTTTTCGATATCTTATTGAATTATTATGTTAATGTTTTATTGCATTAATTAGTAAAGTGATGTATCGTATATTTGTGTTTTATTTTAAATATGAACGTGAAAAATATAGCGTGATTGTAAATGTATAAATTGAGCCATTACAGATATTGGATCGTTAAAAAGCAATTATTTATTTTGCTATATATATTTTTTTATTGACCCAAGTTTGATAGCAATACCTTAATGAACTTATATTGATTTATATTGATAACCAATAATAACATGATATGCTTTTAAATCTATATTTTTTATAAATATTGAACCTATAATTAGGTGATATCTATAAAATATATCTTGTCCAACATTTTATGATACATTTTAAATGAATTGTTCAATGTAATTAGAACAAAAATACTCAAAGATTATACGAATATGAACCATTAATTATTATTATACTTTGAATAATTTCAAAAGAATTTGATACAAACATAATATTTTTGAGTCGACGTCATTATTTATTAACCTAAATTTCATTTAAAACACTTTTATAAAAAATCAAATTAACCTATATTATGAATTTTAATGCGGACTTTTGTAGCAGTTTTTGTTTCCCAATTATGTCTATAATAAACTTGATTCACAAAGGTCAATGCAATCTGTTATGTTTTTTGCTATTTTATATAATATAGTGTGGGTTGTGTTATGTACTATATAATTAAATCCATGAGCAAGTAGCTAATGTGCTTGTTACATAGAACTGTATATAATCTATTCTAAGTCTTTCGTACTGGTTTCATTCATTTTCTCCGAGTTCAAATGTATTTTCAATAATGGATATAGTGTTTGATGAAATCGTATGCCCTAAAACGATCGTATCGTAATATTAGTGTACTAAGTGCAATAGTAAAAAAGAATTACTAGGTTAGACCGTCGGTGGTAGTAAGTATTAGCATCGAAGGGGCATAATAGTACACTTGTAGAGAAAAATTTATCACTACAACATGACCTGTGAAATGCCTTTTATTTATACCATTAATAGGACTTAATTTACGTAATAGTCCATTTTCCAGAAAAAAGGCTAAGATGATATTCAAATTGATTAAATATATTTGACAAAACAGTAAGTTTTTTTCAATCCTATATTTAACGTATGTTCTAAATATGACAATAAAAAAGTCTTTCTTTTCCACGAATAACACACGTATTTTATTTACCACAAGTTATCGGTAAAAATATTTTTATCGAATAAAATAACGCTGAGTAAATATAAGCAATATTCTTAGTAATTCTCTTGATTTGCTCAAATGCGAAATTCTTGACTGCGCGTAAACAATATTACGATATTTAAATGTGAACTCAAAATGCCGCATTGCTGTCGCCGAGTTCACGAAATAAAGCAAATTTTCTACAAAGGGCATACGATTTTATCATTTGATAATCGTAATTGTTTGACAGACATGTAAATGGATTAGAAGAGTATTAAATAATACAGAAGATATATGATAGATCACACCAGGCAAGCAGCTGACAATACTATGTTAACAGAGAGATATTTCGTGGTTTGTACATATTATATGTATGGTATATTATCACCTATACGAACATTCTATTTAGCTTTATTTCGGCATAAGAATGTAAATTGTAAGTACAGTTAGTGATCATTATAAATGTCTTAATTATTGTAAATATTAAATTAGTATTTACAGGCTATTTTAAATTATTTTCCTCCGTTCTTTTTGATTGCTTGTAGCCTGTAAATAATCGTGTAAAATAAAATATCTAGGTAATAAATAGTATAATAAGTAAAAATATATAAATTTTATAGCATAGATAAATGAGGTAATGATTATTTAATTTTAATAACGCTGTTTATACTTAATGTTCTTCCTTGGAGCAACTGCGGTAGTCATAATGTGGTCCCAGATCATATCTTAGGTAATTAATTTTGGAAGCTAAATCTAGTGAAGGTTACCTGTTTAATTTTATTTTATAGGCGTGCCCCGTCCTACTTTTAATAATAAATTATTATCTGCATTTTGTATAGAATTTCGAAGTGCTTTCAAGACAGATACTGTCGATAAATATAAATATTTTATTTACTAAAATAACTATGATAATTGTATATAATTTTTGTGTCCGATAGTATTTCATTCATCTCGATGTTAAACGAAGATAAGTATTTGGTCTTCGGCTATGTAAATCAGAATCTCCTTTAGTATAACAAGTTATTATTATGTGAAAAGTTTATTATTGTATACAATAACAATAGACATTTGTTGTACGTATAATACTTGACTGTGCGGACGCACGATATAAATTATGTGTATAATAAACATTATAAAAAAAATAATAAAGTTTTGAAAAAATATTTGCGTTACAATTTATTGAAGTAATATTCTTATGTAGAGCGAGGGATAAATCTATCGTTCGGAAATATAATACGCACTCCCCTACCTAAATCGCTCCATAAACAACTATCATATCACTTCCAAAGGGTGTCTGGACCCCACGTCTCAAGTATTCGCACCCCAGAAAACTGATGATTAAACGAATATGAATTAGGCGGGACAGCCCAGAGTAATGCATTATAGATTCAGAATATAACGGAGTTGCAAAAATTTTTGTTTACATGCGAGGAAAATACAGAAATCCGTTTGTAGGCCGTTCTAAACAGTAATGGGGCGGCCCCGACGGCGCCTTATGAATATCTAATCGTGTTGAAAAGAGATGAAAGATGCTTTCCCTAATTCATAGAGACGTATTTACATGTTACGTAGGCAGTCTATCGAGGAAAATGTACAATCCCATAATAGCACGAAAGTCGCTTATTAGAATTTTGTTTTGAGGACGTTTTTCAAACAAATTGTAAAAGTTCGTCTGTATGGATAAGTTCGTTTTCCGTATTAAAAGTTTTAACTTTATAGCCCTGGAGCTGATGTAATATTTAGCGCATTGAAAATTATGTGTTATTTACTTCTACTAAAGCATTTTCTCGTTTAGTAGTAGTTAATCTTTTACCATGCATATTCTACGAAATAAGGAAAACACTTTAAATTGTAATTTATTAATAAATAACAACATTTCAAATGGTGTCAGAATCAGTCATAATTATTTTATCTATTGATTTTCTTTGAGGTTGAATTAAGTATTAAGCTTCTAAGAGGGTAAAAATATTAACGTATTATGGACACACTTAGAAAGTATTGATCAGGCTATAAAAAGAATGAAATATGAACGAGACGTGAGGCGTATCTGGCAGATGCGATTCAGCAAGATATCTACTTTATAAATTTATCAGACCAAGAATGCTTTTATTGTAGGATAAGTATTAAACGGTAAAACCTGACTATAGTTTGTCACCTGCTAACCGATCTATTATTTTGTTTATGTATATATTTTTTAATACAATAGAAAAAAATATAATAAAACACACATTCACTAATAATTAAAGCATTACGGCAACGTGCTCAGAAATGCAAATCTATTTTGAGTATTTTGTAACTCTGTGTTGGATGAGTCGAAAATAAATGAGTAGCATGCGTCATATCTTTGTAAAACATAATATTTATTTTCGATTTGTATACCACCTTTCTCTGCAGACAAGCACACTACCCACTTAAACAGACAATTCTATAAATAGACGTTCAAAAGGAAAACATGTTGGATATAAAAGAAAACCCGTAAATGTATTCTAGCTGTTATTTAAAAGATTATAAGATATATGAAAATTTGTTTGAAGTTCAACTGTAATGGGTCCATTGACAGAAGAGGCGTATTACCTACGCAAGAGCCGTTCTGAATAAATTGGATCATGTGCCTTGTAAAGAAGAGCCTTCAGTTCTGAATTATAATTCAAGTACGTTTATGGTAGCGGTAACGAATAATATTAAGCTAATGATATTACCTTATACGCTCTACTATAATAAAAGTTATCGTGATCTCTTTAAAAATTTGACTCACCGGTTAGCTTGGTTGGTAGGGTAGGTAGTTACCCTGCCTTCCAAGCCAGAGGTCGTGGGTTCGATTCCCACCCAGGGTAAATATTTGTTTGAAGGACATAGATGTTTGCTCTGTGTCTGGGTGTTAATTATTTATATAAGTATTTATTTAGAATTATCTATGTATGTTTATCAGGCATCTGGTTTCCATAACACAAGCGAAAGCTTAGTATGCAACCAGATCGTGCCGTGTATGAAAATTGTCCCGAAATATTTATTTATTACTGCTGTATTCCACAAAACATAATTAAGAAAGATATGATTTTCGATTAAACAAAATTTCAAATAGTAAATTGCACTGACATTAATAAAATTTGGGATATAATTGCGATGGAAACTTAAGCTCAATTATTAATTTTTCATTCATTTATTAACCTAATCTAACCTATCGACAGAACAAAGGTCAGCAACCATGTTTGGCTATTAACTTTTTTCTCTACATTAAGTATTCATTAGATTTGTGTTTTGTTTATTAATGGCGGTACTGGCTCTCGTCATAAAGTATTCAACCCAAGGTTACAGGTATTCGTGCGTGCATCGATTTGCAGTAAGGGAAAATAAAAATAAATTTCTAATTTGTACTATATCTTTATGTAGCTTGTTTACGCTTTACCAGTTTATTTTTGAATAATTATGTAAAATTTCTTCTTAAAAACAAAGTAAAGACTTTGAATAGTACTTACTCATTTTATAAGTTTGGGAGAGATTTTATTGCCGTAAATTGATGGATATCTGTAGTAAATTTCAATCAAAAATGGAATATACCTAAATGGTATGACTGCATCTTGCCCAGGTAAGTAGGTACCATGCGACTAGAGTTAAGTCTAAATAATTTAAGTTTGAGTACAATAAACTAGAACTTACAATATAAATTTTCCCTGAAATAACGAGCATTGAAATTGGTAAAGCTACAATAAAGAGTATAAGAATGTATCTAGATTTTTTTATACTTACGCTTTGCATATAAGTTTAATAGTCATTGTAAATTAAGTTCACCAGAATATAAACATTTATTATCATAACATATACATATAGCAGAACATCAGTAGATATTTGCATATTATGCAATTTATGAAATGTTTACGGAAGGTATCGGCTAATGACCTCGCATGTCATTGATGACTAGCAATAAAACACAGCTCATAAATCCATAACAATCATATTATACGAATACACTAATGATTTATCATACGCATCCATATGAATAATGTTCATTTGAATTGAATTACCGTATCATTAATGTATTTATAAGAATTCTGTATAAGTTTGAGTGATAAAGAGGAACTGAAAAGTCTTTTTTGATTCAACTGAGCAATGATTTATATAAAAAAGGTTTTTGGACTCTTCAGACCGGTTAAAAATGTAAAAAAAATAATATTAATTAATACATTTTAATGGTAGCAATTTAAAATCAATAAGAAAGTATAAATCTTATATTTTAAATATCGTATAGATATATTACTAACTAGCTTTCCGCCCAGAGTTTTCAGAGAAAACCCCGCATTCTTCACCACTTCACCCCCGAGTTCCCGTTCCCGTGGGATTTCCGGGATTGCGTCATTTTCCCGGGATAAAAAGTAGCCTATCTCTCAAGTTGGATCGAACTGCACATGGTGTGCGAATCACTACATAGTATTAAACAAAGTCGCTTTCTCTGTCCCTATGTCCCTATGTCCCTTTGTACGCTTAAATCTTTGAAACTACGCAACGGATTTTGATGCGGTTTTTTTTAATAGATAGATTGATTCAAGAGGAAGGTTTATATGTATAATAACATCCATTAAATAGTGGAGAAGTACTGTTATTTTTGAGGTTTCTAATGTGATGTCGTAAATAATTACATTTTTCCGCTTACATTGCAAACGCAGGCTGAACCCTACGAGTTTTATCAAAATAATGTACTAAGTATTGTACACATTGAAAAGGTCTACAGAAAAGTCCGCGATGGTATATGTCTATCTCTTATGGATAACCCAAAATAACTTTTTTTTGTCATTTACTTTTTACGACAAATAATGGTTAATTTTCGAAGCGATTTTAACCAATACAGCATTAATCCTTAACGAATTAAATACCTTGAATACATTGTTCATTTAATATAGATCTATATGGCTCTTTACACCGTATGATTTAAGTGAATATTTTCGAAGATATTACAGATTTAAAAATTGCGGGACGTAGCGTTTGCGGCGGTACCGGCCGGCCGCTATTGCACCCGTGCGAAGCCGGGGCGGGTCGCTAGTTTTATTATAATCGGTTAAGTGGTTTAGGAGTCCATTGTGGACAAACATTGAGACACGAGATTTATATAATATATTAAGATATCATAAATTTTATGAACATGCTCTACTCATAAATTAATAAAATTATCAAGCACATTTACTTTCCATTTCGGTGGAATAAATATTAAATATCAAACAATTATAAAGACGTTTACTAAGTTTGATAAACGTGATGAATAAATGATTGGACTCCGACTTGGAATTCCAAGTATCAATTGACTACAATACGTTCTTTCTAAGCAAATATTTTAACAATTCCCAACATTATATTATCTACATAAATTAAATCTACCGCGGCCTCACATTTGCGTATTCGCTCTTTGAGAAACCACTTATTTCTCGGGACCAACATAAACGAAATTCATAAAGAATTTTTTCTCACAAACTCAAAGAAATTTCTGTTTATCTTAATAATTAAGGGCATAAAACTTTTAACTTAGTTAAGCTTTGCAACTAGTTATATTAAAGTGGCGAGATTGCTTATCCTGCCAGGGCGGAGTTAATAAAGGTAGTTCTATTTAGGTATATTCGGAAGAGCTGTTACTTTCATAAACTTTGACTGTACTTTGTTAATGAAAGTGTTTTAGTTACATCTTTGTTTCGGCTTTAAAGCCGTACGTTTATAACACTTAAGTTCTTTCAAAATTAATTCTTAGGCGTTATTTCTAACACATAGTACTTTGTACAGTTAAGATTAAAGCTAAGAAAGAATATACTTAGTAATAATTAAAGGTAACATTTGGGTGATTACAGGAATATATTTTCTCAAATAATATATCTATGCCGTATTTACTGTATACATCTTGTTTATTGTTTACATCTGTGAAGGTAGAGCTGGGGCCCTAGTCTGTACAAATTAGTCGGTAATTACCGATAACTAATTTATAGTCCCGTCTTCAGCAATGAAAATGATGTCGCTTAATACCTCTCCCCAATTTGATGGAAGTATACAATAGATACATATTTGTTTATAATTTTTATTCTTCACAAAACTTTCCGTTATGCGTCAAAATATTTATATAATAATAGCCTTGTAGCAATGCATTTTTATCTAAATTAATAACATCATTATTTCAATTCCGTAGATATATGAAAAATAAATAAAATATAGATTTCATGGATTTGGAAAATCATTTCTTTGCAACACATTCGAATATTGTCAAAACAAATTATTCTTTGACATTGTCAATCGTTATGATACCGACGTTTGATCTCGACAAGATCTCGAAGGCCCTTCTCCCATTACGCTACCGGTATCCTACACGTCCGCGACTAGTTTAATTGGTCGCTTTTGCGTCGCGTTTCGCGCGTATCTCTTCGGTAGAAAGATAAAAAATTCTTATCATCATGTTGTAGTTCTCGTGCGGCTATAAAAACTACAATTTATGTTTCTTTCAATATATGGATGAATCCTGCAGTACCTACTTCCTACTTTTACGTCGTCACTGGAATCGCTCGACATAGCGTCCGTCTACAAAAACGAGGCACGATAATGATGAATTTAGTCATCTTTCAGTCGCATAATATGTGAGCATCGGGTAGCGAGCAAATATCTAACTAGTATTCTACTCGAGTATCGTATTCTAGAAGTATCGTAATGGGAGAAGGGCCTTACGGTTTGTGTGGATTTGTAGATACGGTTGATAATGTCGGAAAAATTATAGATTATTATAATTTTATAATAAAAAAGATATTTCAAACTTCCGATGCTACATGATTTAACGCAATATTGTTTTCTCTTATTTAAAGTTATTGCAATTAAAATAAAATAAACAAATAATGTTTTATTTTTAAGATGGTTTCAAAATTTTATTGAAAATGTTAAGAAGCCTCTTATATTATATTAAATAAATATTAAAATATGTAGTGTACTGCTGTCTGCATTTATTCAGCCTAAATTATTGCATTCATATTCGATTAATTTCTTTCTGAACTTCTAGGATAATAAAATTATACAGATGAATACAAATAAAAAACGATCGAATTAAGAAAAAAATTTATTAGAAAAATTTAATTTAACAGTTTATAATAGCGTAGTTGAAAATTTGGCTCAAAACCATCATCTCTCATCAACATAATTCTAGTAACTTGTTCATCTGTAAATTATAAAATTTATAGATAAATATTTATATTTAACACATAAATAATTACCCGTGAACCGCTAAATCAATTGCATATATTCATCCTTTGCTTATTAACTGTAATAAAATATACAATGATGCACATAATATAATATATGTAATAATACAAGCTAAAAATACAAGTGATACAAATTATCCGTTCCGTCCTTAGTTTTAGTTCCGTCCGTTTCTATAATGTCTTAAAGATTTCTCGAAAGGCTTCGAATTGAGCAGAATTATCTTGTAGAGCTTTTAGAGTCTTTTGATTAGAATTTTATTGCACTTCACAAATAACAAAATATTAGTAATCTAAAACTAATAGCTTTAACTATATAAAAACATAACGCAGATTGATGTTTTCTTAGAATATTTGTTATCCCATAGATTTATAGGATTTTTAAGAACATAATTAAAAATTATCCTCTTGAAAACACAAAATTTATATTTATTTTGATAGAAATATTATTTTGATTGATTGATGTCAAATGTCAAAAAAGTAAATAAGGAGATTGCCATACATGGAATTTTGGATTCCATGAATATGTAATAAATAGAACATTAATTAAACGATTGATATAAAAAAATATCGAATTTGATTAAAATTAAATTAACTGCCATGTTTTTTATGCATAACATGTGCTTTTTTCATATGCAATTGTATTTGTAATAATGCGAAAAATTTATGTAACTAATTTTAATTTACTATATATTCCATAATATCAGGGTAAATTTCTTGGAAAAACAACACTAAATTTTTTAGGTCCATACTATAGTTACTGAACATCGTTAGTTACCGACCGTTTTCGGTCGAGATCGATGTCGATTAATGTGTCGAGACTACAGGGGCTGATTTAAGCTGGTTGTGTGGAAGCCAAATACATTTACGAAAGATGTAAATAAATTTCTTTTGCTTTACTTTTGTAATTTTATACGTACGTGGATTTATATTAGGGAGATATTATGTTTAGTAAAAATCTGGTATGATGGTGCACAAAATATTGTTCAACGACATGCTTGTAAAATGAAAAATAATACTTCACAATCAAAGAGAATGTACTCCTCCTATATCTTCTCATCCATTAAGTTTAAATTTTGCAACCAATATCTCCGTAGATATTAAAACGTTTATCTAAGAACCCTATAAGATATTAAAATACATAAAAGGGTTTGCTATTTTCTATCTGAAATAACAAAATAACCTGAATCCCTACTAATATTATAATTGCGAAAGTAACTCTGTCTGTCTGTCTGTCTGTTACGCTTTCCCGCTTAAACCTCTCAACCGATTTTGATGAAATTTTGCACAGACAATCTTTAGACCCTGAGAAAGAACATAGGCTACCTTTTATCAAAACACTACGCGGGCGAAGCCGCGGGCGGAAGCTAGTAGTATATAACTTAAACTGAATATAATATTAAAATTACATCATATGTACCGCTTTCTAGAAAATCACTGTTGTGTACACAAAATAACAACTGTTTTCCTACTAAGCGTGCAAACTTCTGAATCAATACACCGTGCTCGCTAGTGTAGGCCAAAGTTGCTGGATTTTCTTTCAAACTCCAAGTGAAGCTTGTTAAACGTACATCAGGTGAAGCAAAGTGCAAAATTAAAGGGAACGCTTCACACCCGCTCGCTGCGATAAAAACCCCACTCCAAGCATAATAACAGTGTGACGTCATTCTGCGTAGATTGCATTTTAATTGTGAAAACTTAATTGCGGTGTAAAATGTTTTAAATCGTCAAAATGATTCGCTGAAAGACTTGCTTTTCATGCAAGTTAATTAAATAACACAATACTGGGATGATTATAGTTATTGGAGTGTTTTTGTAAACATGTCGTTTATTTGTTGATAAGAGACACACACAATAAAATCGACGCTAACCTAGACGATTATTTGAGGACTAGTGCCAAGGTCGGATAAGTAGAAAAAAAATTCCAATTGTGATATCTGCCGAAAACATAGGATTTCCCAATCTGTAGGTTATGAACAAGACTAAAAAGGCAAACGCAAACATGTATGTACGTTAAATAAAACCAAACCTTTTCTCTCCACGCATTATTAAACAAAATTAAAATACCGTGAAGAGCAGTATTACTAAGGGTACATAGTTAAACAATTAGAAATGAAACATTCGGAGTAATGATAATTACGTTTATGGCAATGACCCTGCTTATTCGCTGTTTAGACTTCTTCGTATAGCTTTAATGTTTCTCTCTGATTTTAATGGCGAATGAAAATATGCCTCTTTCTCTGATTGTTAAGACAAAAGATGGCTTTTTGTTTTTTTTTTAACAAGTATTTGGACGTGGGACGTATTTTCATATGTTTCTACGAAGGTATATATTTTTGTTTTTATTAAAAATAGACTATTTTAAAGTATGTACCTAATAATATAATTACAAAATCAAGTTCTACATATTTCAAATGTAATGGTAACTTCCAAGACGGATTTTAAGAGGAATTTTATGACATTATATTTACAGTAGGTACGAAGAAGAACTAAAATTCAATATAGATGCGCATTAAATAATATCATAATTACATAATTGTTTGGCTTTTATAATATTTCAGTGTGAGTAGTTGTCATTCGCCGGTTCTGGCGCAAGCGCCAGAACCCGCAAATCAGTGGTACCCCATCCTAAAAAAAAAAAAAAAAAAAAAAAAGTTTGGACTCTTTTCCCACTAAAGCGGCCACGCTGAGTCGATAGCACTCACTCCCGAAGCGATAGGATGCACGGTTTCGGAGATGTGCAGATCGATTAACTCTTATCTAATTGATATCCGGTGGCCTTTTCCTATTATCTATCAACACCGTCCCAACTCGGCGTTCTTATCTATTACTCATTGTGCACCTCGCTTATCACTGCTTTTGTATTAAACTTCTTTGCTATGATCTACCTCGCTATTCTAACCAAACGATGTAGATATTATTATATTCAAGAAAAAATACGTCTAAAATACTATACGCTTATCACTGCTTTTGTATTAAACTTCTTTGCTATGATCTACCTCGCTATTCTAACCAAACGATGTAGATATTATTATATTCAAGAAAAAATACGTCTAAAATACTATAACTATATTTATATATTATCGTACTATATTATTATAATTGTTGTTTTTTTAAAAAGCGATTCGCTTCTGGCACTCGCCGACCGCTGCCGCGGCACGCTCGCTTTGCTCGCTCGGCTCGTGCGTTGTTTATCAAACTCTAACCTAACCTAATTGTTTTTCCGGGTAATCTGATGTATCGAACTTTGTTACGGCCTACCTCGCTATTCTGAATCATCAATAAAACACACTCATTTTACTGCCATTTTTATTTCCAAAATGTTGTTGCTTATTATCTACTGGTTTGTGTGCTTCCTCATCTACTTATAAAATAGGAGCGAAACATCTCATCCACTAAAATATCATTGTACAGTGTGTTCCCTGTAAATATGCTCGTAAAACTATGCATTGAATATCCCTGAAACTTATATAGCAAATACATTGAGCAATATTCACCACAAACTGAAGTCCAATTGGAAATAATGGTCAAGCATAAACATTATTTTCTTAATTTGCAGTTAAAAACTTCATAATTCGTTTAATTACAATATGAAAAAGTCATAGCAAATAATTTACGACGAAGAGGTTCGAGTACTATGGAAACTGCGGATATCTTATATTGTAGACAAAATGCGTCTAAAATCTGTCCTATATCCTACTATCTAATATATATTATAAAGGCGAAAGTTTGTAATTGTAAGTATGGATGTATGGATGTTTGTTACTCTTTCACGTAAAAACTACTGAATGGATTACAATGAAATTTAGCACACATATAGAGGGTAACTTGGATTAACACATAAGATAGGTTTTATCCCGGAAATCCCACGGGAACGGGAATTATGCGGGTTTTCCTTTGAAAACGCGGGCGAAGCCGCGGGCGGACATCTAGTATTATTATAATTGTTTCTTTTTTAAAAAGCGATTCGCTTCTGGCACTCGCCGGCCGCTGCTGCGGCACGCTCGCATTGCTCGCTCGGCTCGTGCGTTGTTTATTAAAGTCTAACCTAACCTAACCTAACTGTTTTCTATTGCAAAAACCATTCGCCGGCCACTGCCGCGGCACTGACTTAAATGGCAATCCAATCCTGAGCACCTAAAACTTTACCACGATTATCCCAGTGAGTTAGTAGTTTAACGTTTACTCTTTTTCAATATTTTCCATAGTCTTATCGAAGACAGAATTGTTCATTAATTTAAAAAAGTCTTTTTCAAAGTTTGATGTAGCTAACGTTCTCAAACTAGTATTTAAGTCTATGTATTTCTTTAACCAAGAACTCTGTTTAAATTTTAAAATTCTATGTACTTTAATTAATCCAATTCCCATTTCAATGCATTGTTTTAAATTCCTGTAGTGAATGATGTATTTATTTTTATTATTTAAATTAGGAACTAATTTAGTTTCTTCAGTATTACCCACACATATGTTTTCAGGACATAACGAAAAGTCAGAATGCAAATTATGAAGTTCATCAGGATATTCCAAATCAACTTCTAAAACATAACCGAAATCAGAGTTATCCGACACATTATAATCTGTATTATAATCTATCCATTCGAACCCACCAACAGGAAGAGATTGAGTTAGGATAGTTCCTTTTTAGTTCTGTAAACTGATCATCATTAAGATTTTTAGCTAGTTGATCTAAACTACACGATAAAAATTTCAATGAATCTATGAATCTTAAACTTACTGATTGATTATTTATTGTTAGCAAAAATGTATTTTTATTTATTTATTTTTTTATTTTTTCACCTTCAAGAAAATTTCAAAAGTTCTATGTCAGTAATTGATATTTTTGGTTTATCGCATTCAAATGTAAATATTAATATAAATTTATATAAATGTCAGTATTTGGATTTGCAACCATATCCGGAATACAGAAATATTATTTAATCACATTCACACAAACCTATGCATTAATATTTACTTACCTTTTTTACGAATATTTGATATCCTCATACTTTTTTTCTTTACTTTTGATATTATTATTATGTCTATTTATTTTTCGACGACGATAAAATTTTAAAAACTCGACCCCAAAATAAGACCATCCGCTCGATTTTGCAATTAAGCAAAAATGTATTTTTTTATTTTTTCACCTTCAAGAAAATTTCAAAAGTTCTATGTCAGTAATTGATATTTTTGGTTTATCACATTCAAATATAATTCGATTTTTTCAAATAAGCAAAAATGTATTTTTTTATTTTTTCACCATCAAGAAAATTTCAAAAGTTCTATGTCAGTAATTGATATTTTTGGTTTATCGCATTCAAATGTAAGTATTAATATAAAATACATTTTTTAACTAATTGTATTAGATGTAGTTTGGCCAAGTGTATAATTCATATTTAATTTTAAAATAAGTCAGCGGAATACAGAAATATTTTTAATCACATTCACACAAACCTATGCATTAATGTTTACTTACCTTTTTTTTACGAATATTTGATATCCTCATACTTTTTTTTCTTTACTTTTGATATTCTTATTATGTCTATTTATTTTTTCGAGGGCGATAAAATTTTAAAAACTCGATCCCAAAATAAGACCATCCGCTCGATTTTTGCAAATAAGCAAAAATGTATTTTTTTATTTTTTCACCTTCAAGAAAATTTCAAAAGTTCTATGTCAGTAATTGATATTTTTGGTTTATCGCATTCAAATGTAAATATTAATATAAAATACATTTTTTCACTAATTGTATTAGGTGTAGTTTGGTCAAATGTATAATTCATATTTAATTTTAAAATCAAAGTCAGTTAATTTTCGAGAATGATGTAAATATTTTAGAATGTTTTATTGGATTAATTTTCAATCCAGTATTCGTTTAGCGAGCTTATTACAATATTAAGTACTATTTATTCTTTTGATTTATCTTTCCACCTTCCAAACAATATGAGATAAAAAATGTCGAATGATTTTTTTCTTAATAATAGTTTTTATTTTTTTCATCAGACGTTAAAATTCAAGATAAGCTTCATAAAATATGATCATATAATAATCATATCATATTCATGATCATATTTTATGAAGCTTATCTTGAATTTTAACGTCTGATGAAAAAAATAAAAACTATTATTAAGAAAAAAATCATTCGACATTTTTTATCTCATATTGTTTGGAAGGTGGAAAGATAAATCAAAAGAATAAATAGTACTTAATATTGTAATAAGCTCGCTAAACGAATACTGGATTGAAAATTAATCCAATAAAACATTCTAAAATATTTACATCATTCTCGAAAATTAACTGACTTTGATTTTAAAATTAAATATGAATTATACATTTGACCAAACTACACCTAATACAATTAGTGAAAAAATGTATTTTATATTAATATTTACATTTGAATGCGATAAACCAAAAATATCAATTACTGACATAGAACTTTTGAAATTTTCTTGAAGGTGAAAAAATAAAAAAATACATTTTTGCTTATTTGCAAAAATCGAGCGGATGGTCTTATTTTGGGATCGAGTTTTTAAAATTTTATCGCCCTCGAAAAAATAAATAGACATAATAAGAATATCAAAAGTAAAGAAAAAAAAGTATGAGGATATCAAATATTCGTAAAAAAAAGGTAAGTAAACATTAATGCATAGGTTTGTGTGAATGTGATTAAAAATATTTCTGTATTCCGCTGACTTATTTTAAAATTAAATATGAATTATACACTTGGCCAAACTACATCTAATACAATTAGTTAAAAAATGTATTTTATATTAATACTTACATTTGAATGCGATAAACCAAAAATATCAATTACTGACATAGAACTTTTGAAATTTTCTTGATGGTGAAAAAATAAAAAAATACATTTTTGCTTATTTGAAAAAATCGAATTATATTTGAATGTGATAAACCAAAAATATCAATTACTGACATAGAACTTTTGAAATTTTCTTGAAGGTGAAAAAATAAAAAAATACATTTTTGCTTAATTGCAAAATCGAGCGGATGGTCTTATTTTGGGGTCGAGTTTTTAAAATTTTATCGTCGTCGAAAAATAAATAGACATAATAATAATATCAAAAGTAAAGAAAAAAAGTATGAGGATATCAAATATTCGTAAAAAAGGTAAGTAAATATTAATGCATAGGTTTGTGTGAATGTGATTAAATAATATTTCTGTATTCCGGATATGGTTGCAAATCCAAATACTGACATTTATATAAATTTATATTAATATTTACATTTGAATGCGATAAACCAAAAATATCAATTACTGACATAGAACTTTTGAAATTTTCTTGAAGGTGAAAAAATAAAAAAATAAATAAATAAAAATACATTTTTGCTAACAATAAATAATCAATCAGTAAGTTTAAGATTCATAGATTCATTGAAATTTTTATCGTGTAGTTTAGATCAACTAGCTAAAAATCTTAATGATGATCAGTTTACAGAACTAAAAAGGAACTATCCTAACTCAATCTCTTCCTGTTGGTGGGTTCGAATGGATAGATTATAATACAGATTATAATGTGTCGGATAACTCTGATTTCGGTTATGTTTTAGAAGTTGATTTGGAATATCCTGATGAACTTCATAATTTGCATTCTGACTTTTCGTTATGTCCTGAAAACATATGTGTGGGTAATACTGAAGAAACTAAATTAGTTCCTAATTTAAATAATAAAAATAAATACATCATTCACTACAGGAATTTAAAACAATGCATTGAAATGGGAATTGGATTAATTAAAGTACATAGAATTTTAAAATTTAAACAGAGTTCTTGGTTAAAGAAATACATAGACTTAAATACTAGTTTGAGAACGTTAGCTACATCAAACTTTGAAAAAGACTTTTTTAAATTAATGAACAATTCTGTCTTCGATAAGACTATGGAAAATATTGAAAAAGAGTAAACGTTAAACTACTAACTCACTGGGATAATCGTGGTAAAGTTTTAGGTGCTCAGGATTGGATTGCCATTTAAGTCAGTGCCGCGGCAGTGGCCGGCGAATGGTTTTTGCAATAGAAAACAGTTAGGTTAGGTTAGGTTAGACTTTAATAAACAACGCACGAGCCGAGCGAGCAATGCGAGCGTGCCGCAGCAGCGGCCGGCGAGTGCCAGAAGCGAATCGCTTTTTAAAAAAGAAACAATTATAATAATACTAGATGTCCGCCCGCGGCTTCGCCCGCGTTTTCAAAGGAAAACCCGCATAATTCCCGTTCCCGTGGGATTTCCGGGATAAAACCTATCTTATGTGTTAATCCAAGTTACCCTCTATATGTGTGCTAAATTTCATTGTAATCCATTCAGTAGTTTTTACGTGAAAGAGTAACAAACATCCATACATCCATACTTACAATTACAAACTTTCGCCTTTATAATATATATTAGATAGTAGGATATAGGACAGATTTTAGACGCATTTTGTCTACAATATAAGATATCCGCAGTTTCCATAGTACTCGAACCTCTTCGTCGTAAATTATTTGCTATGACTTTTTCATATTGTAATTAAACGAATTATGAAGTTTTTAACTGCAAATTAAGAAAATAATGTTTATGCTTGACCATTATTTCCAATTGGACTTCAGTTTGTGGTGAATATTGCTCAATGTATTTGCTATATAAGTTTCAGGGATATTCAATGCATAGTTTTACGAGCATATTTACAGGGAACACACTGTACAATGATATTTTAGTGGATGAGATGTTTCGCTCCTATTTTATAAGTAGATGAGGAAGCACACAAACCAGTAGATAATAAGCAACAACATTTTGGAAATAAAAATGGCAGTAAAATGAGTGTGTTTTATTGATGATTCAGAATAGCGAGGTAGGCCGTAACAAAGTTCGATACATCAGATTACCCGGAAAAACAATTAGGTTAGGTTAGAGTTTGATAAACAACGCACGAGCCGAGCGAGCAAAGCGAGCGTGCCGCGGCAGCGGTCGGCGAGTGCCAGAAGCGAATCGCTTTTTAAAAAAACAACAATTATAATAATATAGTACGATAATATATAAATATAGTTATAGTATTTTAGACGTATTTTTTCTTGAATATAATAATATCTACATCGTTTGGTTAGAATAGCGAGGTAGATCATAGCAAAGAAGTTTAATACAAAAGCAGTGATAAGCGTATAGTATTTTAGACGTATTTTTTCTTGAATATAATAATATCTACATCGTTTGGTTAGAATAGCGAGGTAGATCATAGCAAAGAAGTTTAATACAAAAGCAGTGATAAGCGAGGTGCACAATGAGTAATAGATAAGAACGCCGAGTTGGGACGGTGTTGATAGATAATAGGAAAAGGCCACCGGATATCAATTAGATAAGAGTTAATCGATCTGCACATCTCCGAAACCGTGCATCCTATCGCTTCGGGAGTGAGTGCTATCGACTCAGCGTGGCCGCTTTAGTGGGAAAAGAGTCCAAACTTTTTTTTTTTTTTTTTTTTTTTTTTAGGATGGGGTACCACTGATTTGCGGGTTCTGGCGCTTGCGCCAGAACCGGCGAATGACAACTACTAGTGTGAGTTCCATATACAATACATAATAATTGTATAGGACAGGTTATAATCCTGCCTTTTTGTAGGCCGATTAATACAATCGATTTAGTCATAGTTAATGTTCGACAGCAAAACAATTAGTAACGCGGGTCGATCGATGAGGGCTGAATCGTTGTTTTATACGTTCCGTTGGTTTAGGATATTGTGGATTGTTTAATTAATAAGATGAAATGTTTGGATTGGATATTTACTATTTGTATATCCTGTACTTTTGGGTATTTACTTTTTGGTTATAATCCGTTTAGTGTCCATCTTGTATTGGTAATTACATACATTACGAGAAAAAGTTAATAATAATGTCTATTGAAAACATTTGTTTTTTGTATTTGCAGTTCCGAGATTTCATGGATCTATTTTCAAAGAACTATATTAGCTCTATTGTAAAGTGAAAAGAGGAAGAAAATACAACGAAATTTAAAGATGTTGTTATATGCCATACTGCGTTTATTTTAATTGTCCTTCAGAATGATAAATATACAAAAGGATCATTTTTTTTTATTATTGTCTACTTAGTATATTACAAAAACAATACAGACAAACAAATCACATGCAAGGGAATGATATAAAAAAACCAAAACACAAATGGCGCGAATAAAATAAATAAATGGCGGACGCCACCCACTTGAATGAATTGAGGAATAATGTATCCGGAATTACGCAGTTATCTATACGAGAAATGATCCTTGAGACAAATTTGTATAGAATATATCTTCCTTCTTTGGAAATGTATTGAGGATAGTTACGATTGAAACACATGGTTGAATTAAAGTTATGCTACAAGAAAATTACAAAAAAAAAATACAAAAAAAAACATCGCTTCAGCTCCCGTCTCTTTGCTTATAGACTACAGGCCCATGTTGAAAAATTTATGGTTCATTTGAACCACCAGGTGACCTATCTAGAACGATATATTAAGAGTATAAAATAATAAGATTTGTAGAGTACAAAAAAAGTACAAAAAATAAAATAATGGTTTTAACTTAATAGCACTGAGCTAAAAATCCCACACCATCATTTCAATGTGATACAAATAATTAGCACATAAAAATCGTAAAACTTCACCCATTACAAGTAATCAGGGACTATAGCATGCAATGTATAAGTATTTATGGTTTGTAGAGTACAAAAAATAAATGGTTTTAACTTAATAGCCACACTGAGCATTCATATATCTCACTTATTGCACCTAATTCGTCTCTCTTTAAATAAAATAACGCCTGTATTCTGCGGGATAATTGCTATTATTATTTCGACTTATTTTTAACACGCTTTTATTAGCTTCACCTGTGTTTGTATGCTTGTTTATTTGTGTCTAACGAACTCGTTTAGACTTTAGACTCGATTTCAATTTAAACGCCTGTGCGTTAAAATTGAAATCGAGCGAATAGATCTGTATTTAATTCAAACTTTATTCACGTATCTTTAAAAATTTCATGAGTTTATCTTGAACGCGCATTTTTTCTTTTAACTATACTTATGTTTTTAGGATAATTTTTTATACCACAACTCATGTGGATAAATTGATAGAGTCTTTTTGATGTACTGCTGTCATAATAAAAATATAGTCATTTTAATAAAATTCTTTGTATATTTTCACTGAACCTTTTTTCTACATGAAATACATCGTTCTATACGAGGAACTACACGCACTTGTTATTACCTACTAAATAGCTTGGAAAATGTAAAAAGGCTTAAGCATTTAGTTTAATTTATCACAAAACATACCATCCAAGTAATAAGATTATACTCGAAGTCTTACATTCCTGTATAAACTGGGTAAAGTTTAACAATTTTGCCTATACTGGCAAAATATCAGAACAACAGTCTGCTGAACTTGTTGTAGTGAAACGATCAAAACTAGTCAATTGCCGTTCTGCTATATTACCGTGAATTTATAAAATATCCGCTATTTTTTATTTAGAAATATAATAATATTATATTTTATTGCAGGAGAAAACGACAGCATATTAATTATAGTTTTAGTGATAAGTGCCGTCAATGTACATTCGCAGTACTTGTTATTACTCATCTCCTGAAGTTTCAAGTCTTGGAATTTGGAGAAATATATAGGTACTTTGCAAGTTATATATTTAAAAGAGATTCTTTAATTCTACTAGTACTAGTAGTAGAAGTAGTAGTTTTTAACATTAATCTAGTTGCTTTGAATGACATATTCATGACGAATAACATTTCTTATCAACTGTTTTTATTCAACTGTAACTATATAATATATTCTCAGACATTTAAGAATCTAAGACTGAATTTAAGACATCACTGCGACATGGATAAGTTTGCGAATGTATATCCTGAACGATGTAATCGCATTTGACTCTCCTTCCGTAGTTTAGCTTAAGTTGTATGAAGATATTGTCCGTGTAATGGGTATCGAAACTTACGTTATATGAATTTATTTACGAGTATAAGAACGATTTTTAAATATTTCCAAAATATAAATAATTGTCTATAAAAAATCGACTCTATAAAAAGGGCCATACATGAAGGAGACATGAAGTCAATATAATAATGGTTCTATTGGTCAATGAAGCAATTATTATGATTCTGATGGTAATCATATAGGCTAGATAATCTGTCAGTGCGAAGAGACGATGCGTCTCTCTGTATACGGTGGTGATCACTTAACATCATGTGGCCCCTTTGCTTGCTCTGACATAAAAAAATAAATCAACAAAAAATATCATAAAAAATATTTGAGTGAACAAAATATTTACCACTGTAAAATACACATAAGTATTTATATTTTAAATTGCACCACATCTAAATGCACCTTTTATATTGCGTTCGAACAAAAGGAAACAACTTTTGACTTAATATCCATAAAAATTTAAAAGCATACTTTAGAGACGTAAAGTGCAGCCAATTTCGTGTTTCGTCTACAAAAATAGCAAAAGTTTGAATCTGATTCCTTATCAGAGGCGAGTCTTGCCAAATTTAATCTAGGAATCCGCGATGCGCTCGCATAAAAATAGTAAGACGGGAGGGTCAAACGTTACTGTTATTGCAAAAGATATGTAATATAACTTGCTTGGGTCTCGTGAGAAGGGTGAATAAAGAAATATTGGAGTCTTATTTCGCTTAACATTTATTTAACAACCGATATAGATGTGGGCCAAGGGGAGTCGGAATTAAGACGGGAGGCGTTGTATGTTTCGAGTTTTACGCATATCGTTTGTGTATTATAGCATGGGGGTGTGATAAAATCAAAAGCACATAGGTATAGAGCAAATTTTGTACTAGGGTGAAGGTTTTTATTTCCGTGTGCCCATTGTGGGAATTTTCACACAATGAAAGACAAGCCGACTGAAATATATGAAAATAATGCAGTACTTAATTATGATTTTTAACCTAAAACAAATCTGTATATTTAATTTTAGTTTTAAACATCAATCAGAAGAAAATTCAATAATAAATTCTGTAAAATTTAATAAGAATAATATAGCGTTTATTAAGTCAACTAAAATGAAATTTATTCACTTATAATACCACAAGAGCTTCAAAATTATCGGGTATTTTCCGATAGGTTCGTTGCAAACAAATGAAGGAGTCAAGTTTTTAGTCAAGGTTAAAAAATCACGAGCGCGAGCGCGAAGCGCGAGTGATTTTTCCTGAAAAACTTGACGACTTTATTTGTTTGCAGGGAACCTTGAGGGAAATGCCAGATAATTTTGAAGCTCGTGTGGTATTCGGGGGATTATTTTTCCGTCCCAAATGTCGACCAATAATTTCACAATTGAATTCAACCTGTCAGTTTGACGTCAACGACCAGAGAAAATTTTCAAAAAATTATCAGTATAATACCATGTAGGTTGTACCACGTGACGTCGAATCGTGCAATTCTATTGGTCGATATTTGGGTCGAAAAAATAATCAATATTATTATTTCTAAAACAAAAACATTCCTAGACAGTCTAAGCAACGATTAACAAAGTGATCATATTTCGAAACGTGGGACTGAAAGGGTAAGACATTCAATACGGTCTCAAAATATTATGGCTTCCTTTCAAGTAGATTATTATTATGCTATGGTATTCAAAATAATAATTTACTAGCTGTTGCCCCCAGATTCGTACGCGTGGTCAAAATAAATATTCATGGTAAAAAAATTTCACCTGAAGGGCGGAATTTATTAAAATTCTTTCTTAGCGGATGTATGATGATGTTTGCATGCCAAATTTCAATCTAATCTGTCCATTAGTTTGGGTTGTGCGATGATAAATTATCTTTTCAATGCAATTATCTTTTCAATGTAATGTTCTAAACTAAGCTTTTTTTAAGATATATAACAATGAATGCTAATAACATAAAATAAATCTTGTCAATATTAAAATATGCTTATGCGGCTAATTAATGTTATAAATAAGAAAATTTGTAGTGCAGCTTTTCTCTTAATTTTGCGAATCTAATTACCTCTATACTACAACGTGGTTGAATTCAATTATGAATATAGTTTTCCAAGAGCAACCCATTCTTCGTACATCAAATAATTAGGTACAAGTACTAAGTAAGATCAAAGCGTAGGTTTCAAAACAATAATATTATAATTATAATAACAGTGTTTGTTGTTTGTAGTAAAATTCCACCAAACCATCCACTTGGCAAAACTAAGACACATTATATCTCCTTCCCTCCCAAGATCGTATTTTAATTCTATCTATTACGAAATACAACATCAAATCCGTTGCGTAGTTTTAAATATATGAGCATACATTGATACATAGGAACAGACAGCGAGAAACGAATTTGTTTTATACTTACTTATTTGATTTAATTAATTATGAGGAGCAATATGCCACGAGGCTTATGATTCACAGAAATATAAGATGGATAAGCTTTAAGCTCTATAAAACAGAAACCACCAGCCTTATGTTTATCTAATCCGTAACACGTGTATATTATTATTAAACATTAATACTAATATTCTATATACGCACAATTTGCCTCTTTGAAAGCTGGGGAAAGATAAACCGTACTTAATTATGTTTTTGAGTGTATATTCGAAACTAGCTGCTCCGCGCGGTTTCACCCCCGTAGCTCCACTCCTGTTGGCCGTAGCGTGATGTTATATAGCCTAATCACCTTCCTCGATAAATGGGCTAACTAACACCGAAATAATTTTTCAAATTGGACCAGTAGTTCCCGAGATTAGCGCGTTCAAACAAACAAACTCTTCAGCTTTATAATATTAGTATAGATTAGAAAGAATATTTTTTGGAATATATTTAGAAAGAAGTAGTTTAAACCAAGCATGCTCAACTCCCCCTTTTTAACATGCTTTTATTAACTGCACTTGTATGTAACTGATATGTATGTATGATCCTCCTTTACACGCGATATATTGAATTCAAACGGACAGATTTATTTCAAACTTTGTACACTTATCAAGGATCGGGACCAATAATACGTTCATGATTTAAGCGTATTTTTTGAACACTATTAATTATTTAATTAGTACCGTGATAATTTAAAATGCTTTAGGTATATTAAAACAGCGGCTTCCAAGGTATTTCCTGACAACGCCGGTCTCTGGAGCATTATCTACGTGCAGTATGCGAAAGTTCCACCGCGAATTCTTGAATTCTTCGTTTCAATTGTATTTTTCTTGATTAAATTTGGTTTGCTTGAGGTTGCACTTATTGAATTCATTAAAAAAAAAATTCCTAGATATAATAATATGTAAGATAAGAAAACAAACCGCTAACCCCAGCTTCACCCGGCAAAATAATAGCATATATTACTCGGAAAATAAGGAAATCGATCGCGTAGTTTTTTAATCAAACTCTAACAAACATTATTATTATAAACTAGCGGTCCGCCCGTGGTACATATTTATGTTTTCTCTACATAAGAGCCATCCTCGTACTTCCAGGAATATAATAAAAAACAAATTATCGAAATCGGTCCACCCGTTCACACGTGACAACGCGAAACGGGTTTCATTTTTATATATAATATAGATAAAAGCATCTTTCTATTCACAGCAAAAATACCAAACTACATTAGACCAAACCTAGTCTCTGATTTCATTAGTTACAAAAGAAACATTAACTCTTTATAACATCAGACCCTTATAATTTCACGTGAAGCGTCAGCTAATGTAGGTAACGAATCACGTAGCCCAGTTAATTTACAATCACACTCGGATCTCCTCTAGCCTCTTCACAAAATTATTATTTCAGCCCAGACCAAGTTCCTTTATTATTTACTTTCACTTAGAAGGCGAAGCACGTACCGCCCATGGCCGCGGACTTATTGTTTTTGCTTTTTTCCTTTAATTAGAAACTTGTTGGGGTAAACGTTGAAAAAGTATATTAGGTAAGAGTTATGTGACGTCGTAATTCAGAGAATATGGTATATTGTTTGTTATAAATCAGCAGAAGAAGAAAGGAATAAAAATGTTTGTTGTCGTAGTCGCTATAGAATAAAATAACAATGGAACTATAAAATATGCTATATATAAAATATGCACTTAAAATGCAGAGAATCTCTCTCTCTATTTGTGAAAGGAATTAACCTCAAATTACGTTATCCAATAAATATAAACACAACCAGCATCGAAATCCGCTTAAAATTCACTAAACACCGTTCCCACTGAAAGATTTTTCACTCGGCCGGTTAAATTGATTACCTCAGTCGACAATAGCCGACGAATAGTCATAATTGCTTATTCGATAAAGCCCAAAATCGCTTACCCGAATCACCGAGGTCGTCTGGATTAGGGGGCGTAAAATTTAATGAGCCATACTGATAATGGCTGCGCCTCATTAGACCAGAAAGCGGGCTAGACTAAGTATTCAAACAATTTAGTTCGTCATATCACTCCAACAATAATCCTATTACTTGGATGTTTCGTTCCTAATGAGGTGCATTCTATCTGTCTTTAGTCGGTGATTATATACACAATAGAAGGTATTAATGGAAACGTCAATGGATAATATAGTTAGTTAATAATACGCTTATGATTGAGCCACAATTGAGCAGTTTATCTCTGTGTTTATCTTAAAGGTCATTGCCCCAATCTCTTTTGACTGATTCATTACCTATTTAGAGCGAAATTTTCATATTTTCATGACGTCAAGAAGACGTAAAAAGCCTCGTCTGTAATCTACTGCTTTAATATTCAAAGGTATGTTTTGTATATGCTCATGGATAGCTATTATATTTTAACCTTTCAGAGTTTCGAAAGGTATAAATAGAAATATTGTAAAGTTCAAAATTATTTATAAAAATAAATACTAACAATTTACGTGAACAAAAATAACTTCATTTCCGTCGCTATTTATTCTGAACAATATAGCAAGTAATAAAGAGATAAAATCATTTCAAAAACAAAGCTGTCAAAACAGAGAATCCATTCTGTACCTGAACTGCAATTCCGCACAACTTGTCTTAGTAAATACTCGTGTTTGTTGACTCGGGCGCCTGCGAGTCGAGCGAAATCTGCTTTATTTGAATATTTTGATTAAGGTCCATCTATCACGAGCAATTCTCAAACATAGCTTATATTGTACATTGCTTTGTACATAGGAGCGGTTGTAAGAAAGCGGCTTAAATCTCTTATGGAGACAGCGATGTAATACTCTTTCGGGCTTCACGATCACGCTCGGTTGGTTATAAGCCGGCCCGCGGTGACCGGATGGCCCTTAAGACATTACAATAAAGCTGCTTATTGTATAATCTGGAGCTAATGTTTTCGTGGATCGTAGCTAGCAGTTGTTTATGGTGAATCATTTATTCTACGACGTTTATGTAATTTATGTTATGACTAGTTATCATGTTATTCTGGTGCCAATTATGTTTAGTGAAGTTTGTTAGAGGGTTAAGGTCCCTATGACCTACTTTTTTGATATTAATAGAAAATCATTGTTATTCTTGTTTATAGCAAAAATTCTATAACATATTCATAACATGATAGGATTTTTAAACAACTAAGTTTCATAGATTTGAAAAAGGAAAAACGGTTCCATACCTATCCTAAAAAATATAATTTATAACTAACCATTTAATTTCAATTCCAGAATCTATTTAGTTTCTTATTATAATACATTTTTAATATTCTCATTATAATAACGCTGGTATTCAATTAAAAGGTCCTAAACGATTGTAGCAGTCCTTGGTTAGGGAGCCAGGTGCAAATTTGGTTAACTATTTCCTCTCAAGAGATAATTCGTCAGACGCATGAGAGTATAGTATTATAAAGCCTCGTGAACGTCAGCTGGCGCTCGGTTGGGGGGGTGAGCGGTTGTAGCCTCCCACGCACATAGGAAAAAAAATACATTCATTCATTCATTTCCTCTCAGCTAAAAATTTGTCAAATTGTAGCTAACCCAATATCTCAACGAAAAAAAATAGTCAGCTGGTTACAACATGGTGTATTATACGTCAGCTGGTGTCTCGAACATGAAAGTTAAATTTAAAGAAAAATTTATTTTCCGTTATTTCCTCTCAAACAAAAATTTACCTGATGATAGCTTATATGTAACTGTGGATAAATATATATGTCAGCTGGCTGTATCTTGGTGGAAAAACCGTCAGCTGATACGGGAGGCTACAACCGCTCTTCCCCCCAACCGAGCTCCAGCTGACGTTCACGAGGCTTCATAATACTATACTTTGATGCATTTTACTAATTACCGCTTGAGAGGAACTTGGTCATAAAATCTGCTGCTGGCTCCCGGACCACCTTAAAATAGCCTTCATAAGATTTCATAACCTTTATAATAAAAACACAGAATCTCTTTTTAATAATAGTAATAAAGAAGACTAAATATTTGTAAGAAATTGTCAACGTCTAACCAAAACGCCCACACTCGTCCACAAGTATTTCTTCGATGTCTATAACAATACAAACTTCTAAGAAACGAGAAACAGACCGTTTTCAACTCTAAATAGTTTCGATTACATTATAACATTTTGTGGAACATCCTTCATATTAATTGAATATCATTTATGGGACATTCGGGTTAATAGAGACGTAATAAAGGAAACAGGCTGTAAGGAGTCTAAAAATTTCTAATCATAGATACACTTTGTGTGTTATACAAACAATTTATGAAAGTTGTAGATGTTAGACTACATTATTGCGTTTAAAAATAGTTTAAATTTTTAGTAATCTATTTACTTTTATATAGCAATAGGTATGTTTCTAAAATATTTTACATATTTCGGTTTAAACTATCAAAGATAACGGAATATATAAAAACACCCAAAACACACAATATCATAAACATATGCTTTAAATGTCGACAGTTTTGTTACATTCGTAATAATGCGTAATGTTAAAATCTCTGTAGGATATTATTAATTAAAGCAGTTCTTTTACATGATAATATAATTTAATTCAACGTAGGTTTCACAAATTAAAATCTATATTCATAACAATAAATTAATTACGAAAATACCAAAATTACACTCACTAACAAATCCAATTAAGTCTTTGGAAGTTTTATTTGTACCAATAGCTTGATAACTAAAGTACATTAATTAAACAAATATTAGTTCTCGTTATCATCTTTATTATGTTTTTATAAATTATGGAATACTAGCGACCCGCCCCGGCTTCGCACGGGTGCAATGCTGATACTAAATACACTACAGAAAAACTGTGAATGTCGTATATAAAAAACATAGCGGCCCGCTCCGGCTTCGCACGGGTATAAAATAGATAGCCGGGCGGCCGGCCGGTACCGCCGCAAACGCTACGTCCCGCAATTTTTAAATCTGTAATATCTTCGAAAATATTCACTTAAATCATACGGCGTAAAGGGCCATATAGATCTATATTAAATGAACAATGTATTGAAGGTATTTAATTGGTTAAGGATTAATGCTGTATTGGTTAAAATCGCATCGAAAATTAGCCATTATTTGTCGTAAAAAGTAAATGACAAAAAAAAGTTATTGTGGGTTATCCATAAGAGATAGACATATACCATCGCGGACTTTTCTGTAGACATTATTTTGATAAAACTCGTAGGGTTCAGCCTGCGTTTGCAATGTAAGCGGAAAAAATGTAATTTTTTACGACATCACATTAGAAACCTCAAAAATAACAGTACTTCTCCACTATTTAATGGATGTTATTATACATATAAACCTTCCTCTTGAATCACTCTATCTATTAAAAATAACCGCATCAAAATCCGTTGCGTACTTTCAAAGATTTAAGCGTACA
The DNA here is from genome assembly GCA_029959065.1 of Colias behrii. Classification (NCBI taxonomy): domain Eukaryota; kingdom Metazoa; phylum Arthropoda; class Insecta; order Lepidoptera; family Pieridae; genus Colias; species Colias behrii. The sequence goes on along the minus strand of JARWMC010000005.1, from coordinate 3,246,643 downwards.
AAGGGACATAGGGACATAGGGACAGGGAAAGCGACTTTGTTTTATACTATGTAGTGATTATCAAAATTTGTTATTTTATTCCATCATCATAATATATTCTCAAAGTTATTTTGTTGGTCAAATAATTCTAGATAATTGAACGTCTTTTTTACCTTTGAGTTCTATCAACTTAGCTTTTGGAGTTTGGCCCGTTTTCAGGCCGCAAATTGGTTTGAGCCATAGAAGAAGATAAGAAGAAGATTACTGTTTTGTTGGACTCATGAAAAGAAGGTAATTTGTATAGTTTTCATAGATTTTATTATCCATATTATACAAGATATGGGTGACATTTAGGAGAAGGTAACATTAAAAATTTCGACATATTAATTGTATTTATAGATCTGGTCAGATCAGGTCAGATCTGGTCTACCAATTACTTAAAATAAATAATAATTACAAACCTATCTTATCATTCCGATTGCTTAATCAAATCTAAGATACACCCTAATACTTATAAAAGAGAAGCTCTACCAGCAATACACGATCGCACAAAACGGAACAAATCCAATAAAACAAGTTTAAATTGATACAACGACAATGATAGTCTTTAATTCGAATTACGCGCTCCGAAGTTTAAAAGGATTTATTTTATACAAATGTAGGGAAAACGAAATTATTTCCCCTTTGCCAACGGTAATGTAGGGGGATTGCGTGTTGTCCGTTATTCGTTAAGGTCGGTGCCCCGATGTATTGAATCTGTGGAAATTTTTGCCGGTTTGCTCACAGAATGTGCACAGTCACATTAGGTCGTGGGAGTTTTGATTTAGGACCCTTTTTACGATTTTTGTCTAAAATTTAATTTTAGCTTTCAAAACAGGATTCATTCTAAAATCTACTCACATAAAAAATCCGTGTCGTGGTGATTATTACCAGACTCCGAAACGTCTCTACCGATTTTTATGAAAGTTTGTGTGGATACAGGGTAAGTTTGAGAATTATTTATAATCTGTCTCTTACATAGAGTATCCTAACCATAAGTATGGTAAACTAATATTAATGTTATACAACACAAACAGAACCATACATATAAAACAATTTCTAAATATCAGTACCTACACTCTCAAGTAGTAAAGTACCTACTTTCATCCAATTAATCTTAATTTAAAGACACTGCTATAGCTAGTTCTATCAAGTCACTCGAATATAATAGGATTAGAGACATCTATTTAAGGCCACAGGGCAATAAATCTTAGACAGTCGAATAATTCGATTGATTAATCGTCCGGCTTCGATAGTTTTCCACACTCTAATCTAACATTTAATCAACCCAATTGTAAGTGGTCGCGCCAATATAAAAAATATAAGTAAATATATTCTCGATATGAAGTGGACTGTATTTAGATCAACGTGGTGTTAGCAAAAGAGGGGAAAGACAGGAACATACGGCACATACCTCGTCGGAGGGAGTAGCGTCCAGAACACACGCGCCGCCACGCGGTCAGGGTCCTCCAGCTCGCGGCGGGCACGAACGGCGTCCAGTCCAAACACTCCACGCAAAACACACACGCGGCGGTGAGCGCGACCAAGGGCCGGGGAACGGGATTCCCCGGGGGTGTTACAAAAGCACAATGCCTGATGATCTAGAGAGCCTCGTGGAAGCTCTCCGGCGGTGGCCGAGTCCCGGTCCTCGCGAAGGAACGGAGCGAACTCGACTGACTCCAGCGACACGCACGTCGCGTTCACGTCTCATTGGACGTGTCACGTGGTTAGTGACCACGCGATGATTGGTTGTGCTCGTATGTAGGGAAGGATGAAGGAACACACCACAAACAATAAACGTTTAATTTCTACATTTACTATTTTAATTATATTGGCGTTACCATATCCACCCCCCCTAAATGGGTCACCATTTAAAACCAATCATAAGATACAGCGAAAAACTATGACTCTAGGATCGCATAACGCGCGCGGGTTAATAAAGTCCTAAGAGCCACGGCGGTAATATAAATAACAAATTCTATGGCTCCAGGAGCGCATAATGCGAGCGGGATAATAAAAATTCCTAAAAGTCACGGCGGAAAATATAACTAACAAATTCTATGACTCTAGGATCGCGTAATGCGAGCGGGGTATAAAAATTCCTAAAGTCACGGCGGTATTATAACTAAGAAATTATAACGAAAGCGGTGCAAAACTTAAAATTAAACTTAACTAACTGCGGTAATATATTAATGCGATATAACTATTGTCTTGGAAGCGGACATAAACGAACGACCGGGCGAAGGTAAGTTCCCTTGGCGGTTCTAACTGTACAAACGCGCGCGACGTCGTCCTTTGAAGGATGTACTTTCTCTACGACGGCTAAAGGCCAGGTTAGGGGCGGTGCATTATCATTTATCACAACCACGACCGTTCCAGGAGTGATAGGTGTGGAAGGCGTATTCCATTTCTGCCTAACCTGCAGACCGTGTAAGTATTCCAATCTCCAACGTTTCCAAAACGACTGGACTAACTTGTCCAGTAGCGAATGCCTATCAAGCAAACTGACGTGATCAGATTTGACTTGCGGCGCGGGTAATGATAATAAAGGAGCGGTATTTAAAAAATGACTCGGTGTTAAAGCCGAGGGTTCTGCGGGGTCAGAACTCAGTACTGTCAGCGGTCGCGAGTTAAGTAAACACTCAATTTGAGTGAGAACAGTACAAAGTTCTTCATACGATAATATTTGTTGACCGATAACTCGAAACAAATGCGTTTTAATTACTTTCACCATACTTTCCCAAGCACCTCCAAAATGTGGAGAGTTGGGACAAATAAACTTCCAATTTATACGACTCTCAGCGAACTCATGCTCCAGGTTCGAACGATATTCGTTATTAAGAAATTTATATAAATCGCGGAGATAGGAATCGGCTCCTTTGTAATTAGTACCGTTGTCCGTATACATAGTATCAACGGGTCCTCGACGCGAGAGAAACCTTTTGAGCGCGGCAAGAAAACTAGGAGTGCTGAGGTCGGTCGCAACTTCGATATGCACTGCACGCGTAGTGAGGCACGTAAAAATACACAGGTATGCTTTCTCGCTGTGAACACCACGGCGGCGCACAGGAGTGTAAGCGATAGGCCCTGCGTAATCAGAAGCTGTTACACTGAATGCTTTAACGGCTTGGCGTGTACGACATTCAGGTAAATCAGCCATCAGCGGGTAAGTTGGACGCGGTTTCATGCGGAAGCAAGTATTACATGAGTGAATTCTTTGTCTAACAATACGGCGTGCGGAAAGAATCCAATACTTTTGGCGAAGCAACGACATTAAAAGTTCCGGTCCGGCGTGCATATATTTAATATGATAATAATCAATGATCATGTTAACGATATGATCATTGCGCGGTAATATCACTGGATGCTTATGTGCATATTCCAGGGCGGAATTACTCAGACGTCCTCCAACGAGGATAAGTCCGTTGCGAATAAAAGGCCTCAAGCGATTAAAAGCCTGCGAACAAGATTTATTATTGAGTATATTAGAATACTCCTCTGCAAAATATTTATTTTGCAGGGCGGCGAGAATTTTATTCTCAGAGAAATTAAGGTCCTCTGCGGTCATCATAACACCGCGGCGGGGTAACAATTTAAGGAACCTATAAATATAAACAACAACGCGTAAAAGCCTACTCCATGAGGATACGCGAAGGGCGGTATCATATAAAGCGCAATGCTTTATAGGCGAGCACACAGTGTGCGCTAATAATTTTCGTTCGGGAATGTCTGCAATAGACTCACCATCGAGACTCCTAAGAGGCCAATCAGATGGGTCCGAACGAGCCCACTGGGGTCCTTGGAACCACAGAGGGTGCGAGACGAGATTTTGTGGCATAATGCCACGCGAAAGAACATCAGCGGGATTTTCAATACCAGAAACATGATAGAAATTATCTGATGGGATGTTATCTGTGATTTTCACAACGCGGTTTGCGACAAACGTCTGCCACTGGTGCGGCGAACCTTTAATCCAATAGAGCGCGACTTTAGAGTCGGTAAATGCGTATGCATTAATTTTGTAGTGTTGTGAATAACTGTCAAGGACAGTGCGAAGCAGCTTTGACATTAGGAGTGCACCACAAAGTTCTAAGCGAGCGATTGTTAGCGGTTTAGATGGAGCGACTTTAGATTTAGAACAAATAAGACGAATGACGTTACCAGAGACAGTGCTGACATGAGCGTACACGACTGCCCCGTAGGCAAGTTCACTAGCGTCAGAGAAAGCCAGAAGAGTGAGAATACAATCACAAGCAAAACCTATATGACGTGGTATGCGAATATCATTGAGAGCTGGTAATTCATCACAGAACTGTTTCCACATTTTAATAATGTGTGGAGGCGGAGAATCATCCCAATCAAGATTAAGTTGCCAAAGTTGTTTTATTAACAGTTTGGCATACACGACTGTGGGAGCAACGAAGCCCATTATGTCCCACAGACGGGCGATAGTTGACAAGATGGAGCGCTTAGTGCACATCACATCGGCGGGTGCGGTTATTTTAAAATAAAAACAATCATCAACGGTAGACCAATGCAGACCAAGTAATTTGTGTTGCACGGCCTTATCAAACTCCACCGCGGAGGGTAAAAGTTTGTGCGAAGCGGGAAGATTATCTAACACATTCTTACTATTACTATTCCATTTAACTAGATCCCACTGAGCTCCCTTAAACAAATCGATGAGCTGCTGCGACGCGGAAACTGCTTCACATTCCGTGGGAATAGAGAAGGCGATATCATCCATATACAACGACGAAGACGCAATGCTACTCGCGAGCGGATATTTCGCGCCGTCATCTTCTACGAGCTGTCTTACCGTGCGCAGTGCATGATAAGGACTAGACTTGATGCCGAAGCAAACTCGATTAAATTGATAAAGAAGCAGCGGATCCTGCGGGCTGAAACGATATAAAAAACATTGAAAACGACGATCAAACTCACGCACGAAAATCTGCAGAAATTGTTGGCGGCAATCGGCGGTCATGGCAATCGCGTGGAGACGAAAACCTAAAATAATTGTAAACAAATTGCCTTGTAAATTCGGCCCAACATGCAGAAGGTCATTCAGCGAACGCTGGCTTCCAGAAGTTGGCATGCTAGCATCTAAAACCATGCGCAGCTTAGTCGACGACTTATCCTCGCGCAGAACAGCGTGATGCGGTATAATATAAATAGGTGTAGGGTCACGCGGATCATACGGAGGCGCGGGTGAAATATAATTTTTCGTTAGATAATCTTTTATGACGTCATCATATGCCAACCTTAATTTAGGTGAAGCCTGTAGCTTTCTTTCGAGGCACATGAAACGCTTGCGGGCAATATTAAATGAGTCACCGAGAGTGTAGAAATCATCCTTAAATGGAAGCGAAACAATATATCTACCACTCACGGGATCGCGGGTTGTAGTTAATTTATAATATTCTTCACATTCAACATCATCGGGATGTTGAACGGGCGGTGCGGTAGGAAGCTCCTCGAGCTCCCAGAAACGCCTGACTAATGAGTCAATAGCGGCGGTCTCTTGAACGTGACAACACGTCAAGGGCGGTTTATGTATGTTAGGTATGGTGGGTACTGAACCCATTATTACATAGCCTAACACCGTGCGCAATGCAGCGGGCGCCGACGAGTCACGAGATGCATGAACTACGTCGGGGAGAAGCAGATGAGGGAACAGAGAAGCACCGATTAATAAATCGATTTTATTTGGCGTACCAAAACTCTCATCTGCGAGCGGTAAATGCGAAATATGCGATAAGACAGAAGTGTCTATAACAGCGGTAGGTAATAAATCCGTAACATGATCAACAACTAGCGGTGAAATATTAAAAGATATGTTGTTGTCAAGACGCGAATAAAATTTTATATTTATAGAATTACTATTTATAATTTTTTCTGAACCACCGAACCCCTTAATAATAGTACGTTCGGTTTTCTGCGGTTTAATACCTAAACGTTCACAACATTCATTTGTAATGAAGTGACTTTGTGAGGCGGAATCTAAAAGCGCGCGAACAATAAGCCGTTCGCCTTTACAATTATAAGCGACGACTTCAGCGGTTGATAATAAAATAGTATGTTGTTTATTCGCGGGCGCGTTGCATTGAAATGCGTTATCAGTATCAGCTGTATAGCTAGCGGTATATAACGCAATGTCGGAGCGGACGCACTCGCCCGACGGCGGCGACGCGGACGGCGCAGGCAACGGCGGTGTGCTGCGCGGCGGGGGGTGAGACGCAGGCGCGGGTATGGAAGATTCGCGTTTCAAATGTAACATCGTATGATGTTTTAATTTACAAACGCGACAATTAGAATACGACGAACAACTAGAAACTCGATGTTTTATACTGAGACAATTTATACACGCGTTTCTATCCTTTACGTATTTCAAACGTTCCTGCGGACTCATTTTATGAAAACTCGAACATTTATATAAATGTTGATGCGTAATATTTTTACAAAGACAACTATAAGCGGAATCAGCTGTTGTTACGTAAGACTGATACGTCTTAGGCGGTGCGGAAGAAGTATTATTATTTGAACTGCGGTTATAATTATTCTTTCGAGGCGGTTTATTTATTCCCGAATTTGTGGAAGGATGAATGCGTTCTAATACCTTCGCACGAGTTTGAATAAATTGAACTAAGTTATCAAAAGTAGGCATTTCACTACCAAACTTAGTCTCGAAAGCGCGAACAGTATCTGAGTCTAACTTCTTCAACGCGATATGAACAATCATTAAATCTGTAATATTATCTAACTTTATATTCTGTAAGGCGCGCACTGCGCTAATAAAGTTATCTGTAAATAAATCAAAGTTTGTTGCGGACGGAGAATGCAAAGGTTTAAAATCAAACATTTGATTTAAATACGCGGATACTAACATACGTTTATCATCATATTTATCTTTTAAAGTTTGTAAAATTAAATTATAATTTTCAGCGGAGGGGGTTATACCAGCTATAACAGTTGTGGCCTTCCCCGTTAGTTTACCTAGTAAATAATATAAACGCTCGGCATCTGTAAGGCCGGGATTGTTATGAACAATTGATTCAAAATTCGAAAGAAACAGCGGAAATGAGCGAATATCACCCGAAAATGGTACTAATTCGATAGGCGGTAATTTAGGCCTATTTTTATGCAAATTATTAATATCTCCGTGTGACGGACTTGGTTGCGAATATTGCGATTTAATTCTTATAACTCTGCTATATAAAGACTCGAATGCAACGAGGCTTTTATAATCAGGTTTCGCGGTAGGTGTTAATAATAATAAGCGAGTATTGTATTCGTCTAAACACTTTTCAAATCTTTCACGTAATGATTCTATCTGCGCGGACTCGTCAAGGAAACTTTCCATAAGCGAGGCGTTGTTATGAACGTTTAAAGACAAATCATACATTTGTTGCACCATTTCGAATATAACTTCGCGTTTAGCTAATAACATGGATAACTGCGAATCATTTATATCTTCCGAATCATTAACATCCGAAGCGTCACTATCAGGTAACTTAGTCATTTTCTTAGGCGGCATTTTTAATAACAAAAATATATATTCAAACTGAGAATGTTACAATGCAAGTTACAATAACAAGTAATACGACCAAATAAAGTAGGTCAAGCGCAAGCGTAATAAGAACCGAGTATGTATTTCCAATATGGTCGGATTATAACAGCGGATCGCGGAATGTACTCGATAACGTTATAAATTTCGAGCGCGGGTAGCGGGTAAATAAAATATGATGTAATATGTTCGATTTATAATGATTTTAGCGTTATAACTGCGGATAAACGATATGAACATAGTTTTAATTAACTATTTTAATAATAATATACGCGTAACTTAATGTCACGGGCGGAATAAAATATATTTTAAGCGAAAATAATAGATGACGCAATGTCGATCTATGCGGTTATAGTTATTTCACAATGAATGTACTATTAAATCGCTTATTAGGGCCTACAATGAGTATCCTAATAAGGGCGGGTTTAAAATATATTTTATATGAATAGTAGAAGACGCATTGTCGTTCTATTATATGCGGTATATTAAATAGTATTTCGCATTGAAGATACTACTAATCGCTTATTAGGGCCTACACAATGAGTATCCTAATAAGGGCGGTGGAATCATCAGGTAATGTACGGTTCGTAAGGACCAACAATGGTTCTTATCCGGCTCGAAGGACCAACAATGGTCGCGCCAATATAAAAAATATAAGTAAATATATTCTCGATATGAAGTGGACTGTATTTAGATCAACGTGGTGTTAGCAAAAGAGGGGAAAGACAGGAACATACGGCACATACCTCGTCGGAGGGAGTAGCGTCCAGAACACACGCGCCGCCACGCGGTCAGGGTCCTCCAGCTCGCGGCGGGCACGAACGGCGTCCAGTCCAAACACTCCACGCAAAACACACACGCGGCGGTGAGCGCGACCAAGGGCCGGGGAACGGGATTCCCCGGGGGTGTTACAAAAGCACAATGCCTGATGATCTAGAGAGCCTCGTGGAAGCTCTCCGGCGGTGGCCGAGTCCCGGTCCTCGCGAAGGAACGGAGCGAACTCGACTGACTCCAGCGACACGCACGTCGCGTTCACGTCTCATTGGACGTGTCACGTGGTTAGTGACCACGCGATGATTGGTTGTGCTCGTATGTAGGGAAGGATGAAGGAACACACCACAAACAATAAACGTTTAATTTCTACATTTACTATTTTAATTATATTGGCGTTACCAGTAAGACTTGGGAATTGTCAGGGAATTTTCACAATTAGTCCGGAATTTCATGCTTAAATTTTGTTCGAAATGAAGCGTATTCTAGGAAGGAATGGCGGGGATATTTGTAGTTAGATTATTTACTGCTGCTACAGCAGTGTGTACTAAACTAATATTTAGTATAAATATAGCAAATATAGACGTGACCTAAAATTTCCTAGAGATCACAAAATTAGATACGTAATTCTGTTTATCTAACGCTTATAATTAAAAAAAATAGTGCTCTATATACGTAAAGAGGAACTCAATTCATTATTATTTCATTACCAAACGAACCATATTATATCCCATTTGGCAGGTACTAATTCACCCTGTACATCGTAAACAAGAGTCATGTTAGGCCGATTACATACTAGTAAAATTAGATTGTCCCAAGGGTCACCTTAAAGCGAGTACACACGCTGGCCTGCTCATAAAATTTTTGCCGAATTAGCCTATTAAGGCCTGTCACCAGCGTTAAGGTGGGTACTGTCAATTGGTACCATAACTTTATATGGATAAGGCAAATGAGAGACAATCAATTTACTGATAAACGGAGCGTGTTTACGAGAATCCTGCAGTCGTATGGGTTCACTGTGACCCTAGCTTAACTGAAAGAAGTCGAAAGCGTGAAAATAATAATAATTTGTAATCTGTGTAAATATGAATAACGAAGTAATTGTTATGTAAGTGTTAAGAATTACAATTATTATTGTACTCTAGCAATACTTGTTTAAGTCGATCGATCTTATTCTAAGGATGGAAACAAAAATAATCATGGTACTCACATCTCACATGTTTAAAATATTTCTTGCTTGGAGAAGGCTCATAAAACAATATTTATAAAAGCTTACATGGGACCAGATCAATTTCATTTCCTTTAAAAATGTGTCCTATATGTATACAACCTTTTAAAAGTTAATCGTATTTATTTACCGAAAAGCGTTGATTGATCGACTGCGGTACACTAATAAGTAATGAAATATGTTCCAAGGACGACAATTACACAGAGCCATACAAAAACGGTGTTTGAAAGCTAATTGCGTGACTAACAACCAACCAGAACTGAATAGTTAAAGGCAACAATTTGTACCTAACTAACAACTACGTTAATTATCAAACTGTCTGCTTCTACCTTTGGGCTCCAAATAGATAGTGTGCGTTTTATTCTTGCCGTTTCGTGTTGACGTGTCACAATTTGTTTAGATTTCTCATACTATAACAATTTAATATTAGGTTTAATTGGCAATAGGGCATGATTACTAAATCATTATTTTCTTGCTCACAATTGAATAGAAAGCGATCTCATAAACGTTTTTTGATAAGACTTGTTGCCCTACGACCACGTAGTCACATACGAATAATAGTTTCGGAAAAATACATGGACGTATGCATAGGTAGGTCTGAAGTATGTATGTATTTGCAAATATATAAAGTTGTTCAGAAAGTATATTGGATAATCAATATTCTGTAACTCCATTTTAGTGCATTCGGGAAAAACTTTTAAAAAAATCGAGACTACACCATTTGTTTAAAATTACAACATTCCAATAACAGGCGACATTAAAACATTGAAACCTCATTTCCATCAAAATTTATGTTCCATAAAATAAAAATGGAAGCATAACAACATTGCAAAACTCAGATATAGCTCAATTATTTCTTCCATTGCACGAAACAATATTTTATTTCAAGAAATGCATTAATTCCTTTCAAATTGTTTCTTCATACTTTTAAAATAACTTTTCATTCTGTCTAAGAGTATAAATGGATTTTTACTATAATAGCGTTTCCCTGAATTGACTAAAATGCACTATGCATCGTAAGTGCCGCTTTGCGTGACTCCTTATTGGTTCTAGTTTTATTGACGATAAACTTTTTATGATAGAGAGAAATCATATTTTTACGTATTTGCGTTTAGAATGGTATGGAAATTAAAATTGTCTGATCTTTGAATTTAATGGGAAAAACTATTAAGGTGCATGTTTCATCAAAAGATAATTTAAGAGCGCGCGTTCAATTTAGCGCAAGTCAAAATCTACTCGATCTATCGAAGCATGCGCTATCCTTTTACTATGCAAGGCAAAGGTCAACAGAGGTCAGAGAGAGCGCCCAGCAACGTGTCCTCTCGCTGTATAGGCTCGCTGCCGACTGATTTGAATCGGGTCGTGCGCAGAGTTTTATAGTACTTTTAAAAAAAATTGTAGAAAAATAATAGAGATACCTTAGTTGATTTTTTTAAATTTTATCTTATAAAGAAGACATTATTTTATTACAATATGTATAAATTATATTCAATTAAGTCAGATATCTTGGTGAAAATAATTATTTTATTGACTATAATTTCTAAAAAAATCACATTGTTCGGATTTTAATTTCATAAGTTGGGAGTCGAAAATAAAAAAATCTTTTAACTAACGACTTTTTTAAGGATTTTTGCAGTTAGTTAAAAAAATTTGTTTGTTAGATCTGTCAGTAATTTCAGATATTTTTAGCTTCGAAATTGACACTAAAAGTGAAATTAAGTAAACATCTACTCAGTAATCTTGATGGTATTCACAAATACTGTATTAATCGAAAAAAAAACTCTAACTAACAACATAGACAATAACATTTCCTAAAATTATTAGTAATTCAAATATTTGTAAGATAAGTGGTTGATGGACAATCTGGTTTGAAAAATCACATATTTGAGCCAAACAGCGCACGGACCGCGTACACGCTCTTAACGCAAACAAACTTGCTACGTCCATCGTAGCACGTTGTAGCTCCTTTTTAATTCACTATTCTTATATTAATTATTTAGTTAATTTAGATCTATAGTAATGGTTTGTTATGGATTGTATTTAGGTAAAACCTGTCTTTTTTGTAGAGATAAGTTACACATACATAAATTAAATAAAATTGAAGTCAAATATGACGGTTCAGATCTGAGATTTCTTTTTCTTTGTTTTTAAATTTTCTTTGTCAATGATCACCTTAGCATGAATTAAATAATACCAATAGGTATGTATTTGATATAATATTCGGTTCCTTTACATAAGAATTAGCGCACCTCTGCTAATTGGGTAAAAATATCAAAGCACGATACATATTATTACAAACATCAAACAAGAAAGTGGGAATCGAAACGTTACTGAATTTTCATTGACCGCGGGTCACGCAAAGTCTCACTTAAGGGAGTACCGAGCTTTTGGCGCTAATCGATTTTATGAATAAATTACGCTCCGTGTATGTGTGCGTGAGGCGGCTGTGGCGGCCGGCGCACAGTGGTTCCGTTTTAAAAAACAGTTGACATTAAACCTAAGAAACAAATCGATGTTCGCCAATTGATTAAAGGCTTGTTTCAATATCCTATCTACCTATGTAGTCCATTGAAAAGTTACATTTGGGGTTGCGTTTTTTAGAGGACGCAATTTTATTTATTTTATAATTTTGAAAGAAAAATTATTTTATAATTTTGAAATTTTAATTTTTTTTATGAAGAAATGTTATCAAACCTAGTAGTAGATTGTTTTTCGAGGAACAACTTTTACATACAACATTTTTTCATTACGTCAATAGCTAAGGTTTTACAGCGCTCCGAAGTGAGTACTATTTTTCAGTCATCTTAACTATATATAGTATGCATATATTGTGTGTGTGGTTTATACCTACTAATAATAATTTGTCATCAGTAATTATTTTTTTTTGTTGTTAATATTTTTAATAATTAATTTTGCAATATTAAAATAATTAATTAATTATTGACTCTTTTTCCAACCACCCAGGAGGTAGTCTGGAAGCGCGTTTTTTTTTACGTCGAAAAGCAGGGCTGAAATATTCTGCAGTGTGCTTCCATTGTTCTGGAGTCTTGGTAAAGAGCCTGCGTGAAGATGTAAAGTCAATTTCCTCGAAAGACCTCGAAGTGATATCATGTCAATGTAAAGCTGGTTGCCGTTCATCCCGGTTTGGATGTAGTGACAAAAAACAAAAGTGCTTGTAATGGATATGCCACGTCGGATACAAATGTTTTAACCAGTTTAATTATGTAGAAGATATTGAACAGAATAATGACGATAAAAATTAGATAAGTTTTTGCTCACATAAATCTCAGGAAATTTAAAAAAAAATATAAAATTGCACGTACTTTTTATTCAGAATTTTATTATTTCCTTGCCTTTTTTTCTACCTACCATCGTAATTTCAGCTAGCTTGTTACCTTTTGCCCAGGTTGCCTGGAAGAGATCACTTCTAAGTGATAAGGCCGCCTAATAAACTATACTTTCTTTATTTTGTATGAATTAGCAATAAGTTTCCCATGTATAGTTTTATTAAAGAGTAATAAATAAAATAAATATTTTACACAGCTTTCGGCCAGCGGCTTCGTCCGCGTAGTCAAAGAAACACACGCATAATTCCCGTTTTCGTGGTATTTCCGGGATAAAACCTATCCTATGTCTTTCCTCATGTCTCATAATATCTCTGTTCCACATTTGAAGTAAATCTATACAGTACTTTTTGAGTTTAACCCGGACATACATAAAGACAAACAGACAAAAATTCTAAAAACTATAATTTTGGCTTTGGTATCTATTGTAGATCACGCCCCAAGTATTATTTTAAATAAATATTCAATATACAGTTTTGATTTTCATACGATTTTTTTATATGTAAAGATAATTTCAAGATGATTCATACCAACAAAGGGCTAATTCGGCGCTACCGACGCTCAATTAATAGGCTGTAGTTCCGTTGTTTATTGCTCGATTATCAATATTGAAGGTTCATTAGAAACGTGATTAAAGTAGCTATATGTTTTATAATAAGCTAAATTCTCATAATTCTAACGGTTACCGAGTTTTTTAAATTAAAAAAAAATATTTTTTTCATAAAATGTTGTTTTTTGAAAATATTTCAGTTGTTACTAGTTTTACATTAATGAATCCTAGGAATCAAATAATGTTTATTTAATTATCTTTCAATTGACACACTTTTTAAGTAAATCGGTCCAGTAGTTATCTAGATATACCGCACAATAGAATGGCCCGACGGCCATCTTTGCTACGTTATAGCTCCCCCCTCCATACCCCTAGGAAGTGACTACTGCACTTTTTGTGTTTAAAAAAACATGCCGATTAAGTGGATATCCGTAGTTCGTACGGCGGAGATAAGTCCCACGGAAATGAATTTTATTTCAATAATTGGGGACTGTACTATATAAAAATCTATTTCTCGTAATAACTTCGTGGTTAGAATGTGGTATTTTTGTCACATATAGACCTCAGTTAAAGGCTTCTTTTGGTACTAAACAGAGCTTTTACCTGCCTGCCTGCATATAATATAAAAAAATAAAAACGAAAATCAATAAAAATTACAATACTTTCGCCTCTATCGACAATATCGAAAATTTCAAAAAGGGATAATTTGCGCCTGTAATCACTACATATATTAGCAATATAATAAATTATCTAGTGTATCTATTTTTTTTATATGAATTTATTTAGTTCAGTCGGCCGCGAAAATTCCAATATTTTAAATATTTTTTTAAAAATCGTGTTATTGAAATAAACCTCTGGGTGTTCTACTCGTGCATTTAAAAAGAGAAGCTCCTTAGATATTTCCAATAAAACAAGAATGTCACTTTTTCGGGCCTAAAAACATATAGTGAGTCGTGAGCATAAATTATGTTTGTATAGAATTAGATTTTTCGATGTTAATATTTTTTTAAATTACTTTTTCCGCTTTACTTCTGTCAAAACAATCGCGGTTAACTTTTGTTCCTTTGTTGCCCATTGTGAACTGACACCCAACTCTGTTTACGTAGCAGATCCGTGCGTGAGCGCAAGCGACACATCCTCCCCGTCTGACGGCCGAAGCCGGACTAACGCGGATACGGGGGCCACGGGGCGGCTCTTGTTAGACTGGGCGAAATACGCGTTAATTTAAGTATTTTCTTCGTAATATTGAATTAAACACATATTATGAAAAATTAAATTGTATACTTTATCCAAAACGTTTAGTTTTATTACAATACAAAAACTCATAACCTTCCTTTAAGTATTGAAGCCATAGTTATGTTTCAGTTGGTTCTGGTTATCCGTTGCAGAGGTAACTTTGGATTTTTTTTCTATCGAGGAAACTAAAAGTAATTGCGTTTTCGAACTGTATAATCGAAAAAGGGTATTCTCAAATATATTATTATATAAATCTCATAGCTAAAGCCTTAGTAATAACAATACAGCAATTCAACAGACCAACGCAATTATTTCGCAATTACATATCGTTTGCACGATACTCCCTTAAGAGTTTTTCGTGTATTCCAAGGCATTTTCACTCGTTTTATATTTCGACATGACATTCTACCATTAGATTGTAAGCCTCCGTGCGTAGCGATACTTCGGTGTGAAGGTAATGATTAAATTTGATTTATAGAAACTGTTCTGAGCGAGAGGCAAATACGTTTAAATTTCGTTAATTGGTTTAGATTTTAGCTTTTATTACTTTATTAGTTTGGATTCGTGGTTATAATTTATGTATTTATTATCATTAAATATTTAATGTTTCATGTTTGGATGAAGCTTATATTGAACTGAAACAAATTTCGTGCAATTATACATTGAATGTAGAGACTTAACTATCAAATTAAATTATATAGAGACGAGTTGTTATTAATTAGTAATTACTATCTATGAATATATGAAAGTTTAAGAGGGGTTAGGCGGTCAGCGAAAATTCAGATGTCGTAGCTATTTGCGCCTGAGGTGAGGGGTGAGGGGGTCCGCGTTTAGTATGGAATCAACGTGCTCGAAACTAAAAATCGTAAGCGCCATTCACATTTTTATCAAAAAGTGAATGAAAATATTTAGTATTTTCTAAATCTAAAACAGTCACGAAATCGAGAAGGTAAATACCTATGTATTTGTGATTTTATACGAATTATTATCGTAAAATACGGTTGTTATATATTATATATTATATTTTAGAGTATTTTTTTTATCGAGCAAAATTTTTCCAATCGTGTTTTGGAAACAGTCATCCCATCACACATACGTTCTGTAATACATATTAGAAATTTCAGTGCGAAAAATCTTCAATATTTTCAATTATAGCTCATAGATAACAGTCCATTTTGCCGTTTTCATCTACTAAGGGCCCTTAAGAAATCAGAGATAAACTCAATTTTAAAACATTCGTGGAGTCCACAATATTTCTTCAATATATTATAATAATTATAATTATATTTAAATATTTACAATGCGAATAACTGAATTATATTAGTGCGTAGTTTAATATATCTAGACCACATGCCAATAAGCTAAGTTCTCGATAAATTCCGAAAGGTAGTTAGGGATTAATGTTAGGAATCTTAAAATGTAACGGCCTACAAATTACCCCTAGTTCAATGTAACTACGTGATCCGAATGGTAAATGATTTGCAGAAGAATTGGGCGTTACACAAATGTTTTTAGCAGGCAAGCCTCGTCGGTTCGATTCCCAGTGGACCATGAGATTGTAGATCGTTCTGGTAAAGAAAACATACATTTTTTTTACGGACAAATTAGCCGCACGAGTTTTGTATATGTGGAAGTAACTTTGTTAATACGTACAAAACGTGAGTTCCTTTTTTATAATGTAATCTATTCTGCAGTTCCATCAATATTGAAGTTGTTATTATAAACCTCTTTTTGTATTGTCCGTTAACAAGCCGTGGCAACTTGTAATTAAAACAACACTCAGCTATCTATTTGTATCTTTTATTTTTGTAATGGCGTCTGTTTTGTAAGTTGTCCTAAATAAATAAATAAATTTAATAGGTACTTTCTATGTTCCTGAACGTACTTGCAAAATCCAATCTCCACACTGTATCGAATTCACCCCAAAAAACAATAAAATACAGGAGTACAGAATGTCACATTATTTATAAATATGTAAATGAAAATATCTATACTAAATCACTTTTATCATTGTTTTTATTACGATAGCCTGTTTTTTTTTCTTTTATCTGTATCGGTTAAAATAGGTTTATCTATTGTAGAGTTCATAAATATAATATACTAGATTTCCGCCCGCGCTTTCGCCCGCGTTTTCAAAGGAAAACCCGCATAGTTCCCGTTCCCGTGGGATTTCCGGGATAAAACCTATCCTATGTGTTAATCCAAGTTACACTCTATACGTGTGCTTAATTTCATTGCAATCGGTTCAGTAGTATTTGCGTGAATGAGTAACAAACACACACACACACACACACACACATCCTCACAAACTATCGCATTTATGCATTTATAATATTAGTAGGATAGGATTTATTACACTCTTCAACAGAACTACAATTAATATCACATCAGGAAAAGGAGCTTTGCAATCAGGCATTTAGGAAAACTGTTTTAGTTTTAATTTTCCTTAAACATAGGAAAAGCTAGGTTTCATAAAAAAATAGGTGTGCAGTAAAAAGCTCTGCACAATTTTAAATATTTCACTGAATAGTTAAATGCGTGTATACATTGATAATACATATAATTTGAGATGAAACACTTATATTCTCCCATAAAAATGAATTAAACATAAACATCGTTCACTTCGCACATTACACCCAATAACAATTTATTCATTTTATTACCACATATGAAATGTTATTCAAATTGTATGTATGCAAAATTCATTCAGGCCGATAAGCCTTTGATGCTCGATTACCCAGACAACGAATTTAAAGATTAAATTCGCAAATCAACATTGATAAACTGTATTGAATGAATGTGGAACTTTAAAATTTTATGGCCAGCCGGATTTGAGCGTATAAACAAATTTAAACTCAATGTTTACATTTATCGATACTATTGCTGTATAATATTATTTTATTATGATAAAAATGGGTAGTTTTAACAGTTAATTATTATGTGTAAGAGTTAGTATTAAGCGTAGCTATGAATAGATGAATTATTTTATTTTGAGCTTCTTAGCTCGTCTTGTCTTTTTTTAATACACCCAATACACCAATGTAGACTTAAATTGTCATAAATAACAAATTGACTTACTATTTATCTAAAATTAAGGAAGATATTAAAAACAATAAACGAATTTTATTTCAGCATTTCGAACCCATTCGACTTAAATTAAAACGATAGATTTTACAGCGCATGTCCATTTTATGAAAACGTTTTTATCAATTGACAAAGGAGTCAAAGCGCGTCCAATTTTATTTTAAACTCGAACTAAAAACACTTTTGTCGAACGACTTTTCGATTAGGACCAACGAGCTAGCGTCAATCCGGGGGTCTATTACAAATTCACTCATGGTTCAAAATAGAAATTTACCCGAATTCAAACGAAACGGTTCGATCCAAAATGTACTCTTATTCACTTACGTCCGTATTATTTTATTGAAATTGTACCTTTAAAATCCCTCGTCCTATCGGCCCTTATGTTGATATGTAGAGGACCCTTCCTTTGTGTTCGAATTTTGTATACTTTTGTCGTCGGTAACATTGTTATTCATGTATATTTTGCTCAATAATGTGAACGGAAAATTGTCCTGTTATTTAAAAGTAACAAGTTTTGGACCGAATATAACATAACGGTGTCTAGGGATATTATTTCAACTTACCCTTTTCTTTTCAATGTCATGATATGACCTAATATATATTATTTACGTTGTTCACCGACTTAATGTATCTTTTGAACCAAATTCCTAAGTTTCATTACAGAACCAGTAACAGCAAAACCACCGTAAACCGAAACCTCTCCAAATAATTGTATTTATAATCTTAAATGAATTTTTTTGATTAAATACGTTTACATTTCCCCAATTATGCTGATAAAAACCAAAATACGTTTCCACTCTCCTTTGTTTTAACCCTTTCTCATTTGAACGTTACATTTTAGAATAAACAAAAGCACTATTTCTGCATCTGTATAGTTACTACATTAGTGAAATTCCATATTTTAGCTGTTCCACTATACTATTTAATATAAGGACTTAACTACTCTTGTATTCTTATACAGTGGAGAAAAACAATGGGAAACGGTTGCCGTCCTAAATCCGGTCGACCCGCGGCACTTTAGTCCAGCTTATAAATATGTAAAAAGTTACATTTTACACTACACGCTCTTAACCAATACACCCACCTGATGTAGATGTTAAGGTTACTCTATATTTAGCCACAAATCTATATTAATATTATAAAGCTGAAGAGTTTGTTTGTTTCAACGCGCTAATCTAAAGAACTACTGGTCCGATTTGAAAAATTATTTCGGTGTTGGAAAGCCTATTTATCGGGGAAGGCTATAGGCTATAAATCATCTCGCTAAGACCAACAGAAGCGGAGCCACGCGAGTGAAACCGCGGAGCGCAGCTAGTAAATAATATATTAGTAGGTACCTGCATCTTGTTTTCTTGGAAATACTGAGGCTTATCCTCAGTGAGGTTTGAAACTCACTCACTGTTTGACTAACCTACATTTGGCAGAAATCCAGATCAATTAAAGCAGATGATAAGAAATGTGGTATTACAACCATATTCCTGAATATTAGGTAAGTTATATATCCTAGGTTTTAAAACTACCTATGTAAGTACCAAATATGCAGAAAAGACTGACTTACAAATTCACAAACTTACTAACTTTAATACCTATACATAATATTAGTTTAATGTTTTATTCTATATCCTGTCTTCGCATTTACTCACTGCCCCTTACGAATCGTTGAATTTCAATAAAATGGACAGGGACCTGGGAACGGGTAGATATGCCATCATCGGCTGCATCATTAAACACCAAATGGTTACGTTCATTGCCGATTTTCATGTTATTTGCTAAATTTAATTCAGTCACAATACATGTTAGAACTTCGTACAAAATCTCTCTTATATATTTTATCTAAAAGATAAGATTTTTAAGTTTCTATTTACTTGATCGTTAGGAACGGTAAACGTAGAATTTTGTGTAAACAACGTAAAGTTAAGCATTGCTTTTTCTTCTTTTTCGAACCACCATGTACAATTATTTAGTTTTACTAATAGATACCTATCTAGAAAATGTTTTAAGGAATACGTCACTCATAAGGCTTTTGTGAAAATTAAACTTTGAATGATAGACTTAGTAGAACTTACACAACATAAATTGAGCTGATGACTATATAGCAGTAGATTCAACACCGATTTCCATCTATCATAGAAAACACACAATAAAACTGCAAAAACAAATATCAATGCATAATTCAACTGTATAAAGTTGAAAAATATCGAGTTTATTTTTCCACATCGGCGCTCTGTTTAAAAACATATCGTAAATGAAGCGAAATAAAACTCAAAGTTCATAGATCCGTTCGTTTGTTATCTGTAGTACTTCGCCGAGCCGCTTGCGTACTTGTGTTTATGATTGGTCTAAATAAGAAAATTGAGCGGGCGACATCAAACTATACTTTAATATTTTAATATTATAAAGCTGAAGGGTTGTTTGTTTGTTTGAACGCGCTTATCTCAGGAACTACAGGTCCGATTCGAAAAATTATTTCGGTGCTGAATAGCCCATTTATCAAGGAAGGCTATAATTATCACGCTAAGACCAATAGGAGCGGAGCAGTGCGGGTAAAACCACGGGGCACAGCTAGTCACTTTATATGTCCTCAGAATTGCACGACAAATGTGTAAAAGCACATAATAAATAGCTTATAAATTTATCTGTTACATAAAATTACAACTCATTCGAGAAAAATAAAGTTTAAAAATAATATGAAGTAGGAGGCCTCTTCTGTTTATTTTGATGTGATTTTACCTCCAACTATTCATTTAGTAACGAAAATTTTCTTCACATTTTTGTAGTTCAATCTATTTTTACCCAGATTTAGTTACCTTAGTAAAAATATTAATAAGGAAATTGTGTTTAATGCCCACTATAAACCCGCCCATCTTATTATGCCTAATAGCAATTTCATTTTATTAAGCCCTCGCCTTGGCATAGAAATTATAAGAATAAGTATTACAACTAACGAAACGAACGAAAAACCTTAACTTGTAATGATACATACAAACATACACACTGTAATTATTTAGAAATATATATTTATGATTCGTAATATTAAATACTATATCCAAAAATGTTGTTCAATTAAATCTCTTGAAAGAAAATAATACTCATCACATTTTTAAAGTTATCTTCTAAATACGAATCGTGTATTCAACGGCAAGATATTATAGTTTTTACTAAAAATAGCTCTCTATGCAAATGTTCCATCCACGTTTACTCTACAAAAATATTTATAGGTACTTAGTAACAATTCCACATACAAAAATCGTAATTTCATTTGAATTGGACCTTTACAAATTACTAGACAACGCGGTGCGTCGCGGTTACCTTTAATTAACTACAATCTGAAAACTTGTAGTAATAGTTATTTGAAAGTTACGAACATAACTAATTCGTTTGGATTTTCCCCGTTGCGACTAATTAAGAATGGAGGTATTCAAAACTAAATTTGAATTTATTCATAAAAATAATATATTTAAATTAAAAAGCTTTTAGCCCGAATATTCTGGATGGACTGAATTTTGTGATGGAATTTATTAAATGTAATTTAAGTAGTACGTATATCTCTTTTCTATTGCGCTTTAACAAAACCACCTGGGGACAGACAAGAATAAATAACTTTGATGAATAGTGAATGAATAGTAAAATACAAAATGAATATTTTTGAATAAAAATAGCTTGTTTCAATACCGCTTAAAGGTTGAGGGATTCAGTCTGGAGTATGTAAAAATATAAAAATATATATTGTAACATAGTAAAATAATCGTAAAAATGCAATGTTATAAAAAGATGAAAACTGCTATACTACAAACATACTTCAAGCAAGATTGCCAACTCTTGAACAGAATGTATTTAAAAGTGTAAACTTTAAACTAAGTAACTCCAAGCTCCAACTAAGCTCCAACTAAGTAAGCAAAGATCCTGACATTAACTCTAATGAAAGTTATAATTCGTTATCTATTTCCACAACAAAAAAATAAAATCCTACCAAAACACATACACCCATTTAACGTAAAACATGCTTACTGTATCTATTCCTTCCATTCCAAGTTTAAAAAATTAAAATCAAACCCAAGCAAGTCGTTCAAAAACACACATGCCTATTTCTAAAAGATATTGTTGGCAATCGTCCGTGATGCAGAACGATAAACTCGCCACAAATCCCTTCAATTAAAGCGAACTAATTACTCTAGATCGACGCGCGACAATAAAAAGAATGGACTTAAAAAACTGGAGCACCCTTACCATATGTTTCAGGATTTGCGTAAGTTTTATGCGTAAATTCATTAACTGTATGGAAGCGTTTTTTTTATGTTTTTTAGCTTAAGTAATAATACGAAACAATGATAGATAACAGACAAAAAACATTTTAACGAAAAATCTATATCTATACTAATATTATAAAGCTGAAGAGTTTGTTTGTTTGAACGCGCTAATCTCGGGAACTACTGGTCCGATTTGAAAAATTATTTCGGTGTTAGATAGCACATTTATCGAGGAAGTCTATAGGCTATAATAGACCATCAACCTACGACCAACAGGAGTGGAGCCACGGGGGTGAAACCGCGCGGAGCAGCTATTATGTTATATTGTCATAATGTAAGCCTACAGTTTCTAAATTATCAACTTTTTATTATGTCATTTAACCTTGCATATAACACATAACTACACTACACAGCAGCAACACTACTACACTGTACAGCGAGCATGATAAATCTGTCAATTTCCGAACTACATTATGGCCACATTCATATTATCTATTGAATGATTAATTAATGATAATTAATTAATATTACAATTAATAAATAAATTTCTACTTTCACATGAAACACAAAAAGTTGTATGTCTGTCTATGAATGTTGTCAAATAAACACTTTCTTGACTCCGGGCTAGCATTACAGATTCACAAGAAAAACCGCCCTACAATGTTGTTCTCCAATGACAATATTTACCCAAATTAAGGATTACACGGTGAATTTAATTAATAAACTCTCTCGAAGTTTTCTTAGAATACGCTTAACATTTCCTAGTAGGGGTAAAGGAGCTTATATGGATAATCCTAAAGGATCAACGTTAGAGTCCCTTCTCTATCTCTGATGGATGCAGCTCACGTATACACAACTGAATAACTCTCAAGGTTACGTAAATAATGGTACGTGAAAGAGTTAGTAATAGATACCTGGATGTTTGGACTTTGCTTTGTGGACGTGGAAGTTTCTAGAAGCATCCCAACTAATAGACTAGAGGTAGTTCATGTTAACGTACGGATTTCCGATTTATGTTATAAACTGGATTCTTATAATATAATATGACGACAGAAACTAGTTTTCTTTTATTCTTATTAAATTAAAAATTATGGGTTCTTTATTCTATTTTTAAGGGCCAATTTTTCAATCCTTGGTTAAAACTTATTCGTCGAATAACGTATAAAACTACCATTTTAAGGGCCGATTTTTCAATGCTTGGATAAAACTTATCCGTCCAATAAAGTATTACACGATAATATTAAAATGTCACGTAAACTGTCAAAAACGGGCAATTAGAATACGTTTTTAAAATGGTAGTTTTATACATTATTCGACGAATAAGTTTTATCCAAGCATTGAAAAATCGGCCCTAAAATGTATTCTTATTGCCCGCAATTGACAGTTTACAGGTGACATTTTAATATTATCGTGTAATACTTTATTGGACGGATAAGTTTTAACCAGGGATTGAAAAATAAGTGCAATAAAAATGTCGCTCCGTCAAAACATAAAGTTTAAAAACGTAACACTGTATAATTGTATCTACTATAAACACATAGCCCGGTATAATAATTGTATTACCACACGATTTGGCACGACTCGAAGCCATCGTTCAATACATTGTAAAGTCGAGGTTTAAAATTGTAGCCGGTTTAAACCGTGAACTCTCTTCTATTCGCCTTTATGTTGGATTGTATTGCGTGTTCCTGTCCAGAGATAGCCGCTTATCTGATGGCCATACGGTCTGAGTGCTTCCGCATGTTTCTTTGTAATCGTTTTAAGAGATTTTCTATTGTTGACTTTGGAGCTTCGATATTGGGCGGGAATAGTTTTGAGTCTTGTACGGTTTCGTGAACAATGGTCGGTAATGGGTTTTAATGGGTCGGTAATTAAACTCTATGTATTGTGTGACCTCTTTCGTTGCAAGTTTTGCAATGAAGATGAAGGAAAATGATATTATATTATAATATTTTAAACCACATACCTAATATATATTCAGTCGGTTATGTATATGTTATAGTGAAAAATAATAATTTTGCATTTTTAAACAGAAATTGTTTCTTTTAATTGGATTCAGAAGTTTTCCCTCTATTTTATAACATTACGAATTGTGATTATTTTTCTGTCATAATTAACCTTTCAGCGGTCGCACCCTTGCGCCGAACACAAGCAGTCGCGCGCGGTCTGTGATTCCGCAAATTTAAGTGTCTCGTTTGGGAAAACAAATGAATATTTCGACTTATTGTATAGCACATGATTAAAAAGAGGTCTTAAACATGTGAAATAAAATAAAAACAACTTAATTACTCATTACTTCTTTTATTTGTACTTAATAGAACAAAGGTCTATAAAAACTCAAAATTTTTGACTCTGGGTGGAAATCACCGTTATAAATCAACATTAAACAAAACAAAATGGAATTTTCTTTTTTACAATTAACAACTTATAAACTTGACTATAATTATCTTAGAAATAAATCACATTCATCATCAATAATTGGCACTGTGTAAAAGGAACTCTAAAATGACATCTATTTTTGAGATCATTTTACGTAAAGTTTTAGAATAATCTAAATTATAATAAAATGAAATAAAGAAAACATACCTAAAAACTACTAATTTTTGTTTAGAATAACTATAATAAACTATTCGTCATTAGTGTCCATAATATCTACTGGAAATGAACATTCTCGGCATATAACAATCACATGTTCTAGACACATGTGTATTCCACATTTGAAACAACTATACTTTGTGTTGCGGTTATTTTTCCTATCGCAATAGTAACAACGACCTGCGACACGTAAAACTTGGTTTGAAGACGATCCTCCTTAGTCATTTTCAGAAATATTTATATCGGCTTCGGTTTAATTGGACTGGATTGTTCTGGAACACAATCGGTCGCGCGCGGAATCTGAAACCGCAAACACAAATAAGAAAGCACGTGTACATGCGACGAATGTCACAGGGCTACTGAGAGGTGCTACCTCACCCCCTCGAAGGTATCACGGAAGCGCAAACGTCTATTGTTTACAGTTTCAGTATATTGACTAAAACAATTTCGTTGCGGACTCAGAGACCGCGCGCGACCGCTGGAAGGTTAAACTCATTTCAGTTTTAACATTGAAGAAAGTAGTTTATAGCAGGTTTATATTGCAGCAATAAATAAAAATCTTTAACCTATATCTTGAACTATTCCAAACTTTTACACACAACCCATTTACCAATCTTAAAACTAGGTATGCATCTCCTTAACATTTCCTTTCAGCACAACTATCCTTAACATCTGATCTAGCTATAATAGATCGAGCCATGCGAGTCGACATCAAAGCAAGCAGCCAAGATGAGTGAAGATTACTCCAGTACTCTTAAAGGAGCGCCTGATCCCTTTGTGTGAAAGGTGATAATTGTGAAATTAAGATTGACTTTTGACCTTTTCTTCGTTGTTGGCGAAGTGGGGCACGGGGTATTTAAACTCTGATTACAAATAGTTTTATGTTGGATACATATTCAATGTATTTAGTTATTCGAATTATATGCGTTAGCGAATTTTGAAATTAGATTAATAACAAATGTCACAGAAAATAATTAATTATCATAGTTTATGATTTATTTATGTAATTTATGTATAGTTTAATTCCAATATCATATTTAGGTATCTATACTAATATTATAAAGCTGAAGAGTTTGTTTGAACGCGCTAATCACAAGAACTACTGGTCCATAGCCCATTTATAGAACAAGTTTATGAGCTATATACCTTCACACTAAGGCCAACTGCAGGAGCGGAGCACTGCGGAGTGCGGATAAAACCGCGGGGCATAGCTAGTTGTATAATGTGTACAACGATTTGATCAGAATTCAAGCGCTGTAGATATTTCTCGGAAATTTTCTATAAATATAGCCTCTAAGGTATAGAAATAAAAACATTGTCTCGAACAAAAGCTTGAGGCAAGAAACAGCTTTAGGGCCGATTTTTCAATGCCCAGATAAACAGCTAGATAGACTTTATTCTTCAGTTAACAAAATATTCAATTTTTCAATAGACGAATAGGACTTATCTATCGAATAACTACGTTATTTGAGGAATAAATCTATTTGCCGCTCCAACGGCCAGATAGCGCGCTATTCGACGGTTAGGCGTTTGAGTTGACAACTGACGCGTCAAATTTGGGATATTTTCGTATGTCATAACATAGAGCGTAGAATTATTAACAATTAAACCTCTTTCTATATAATTATTATCAATTAAAATCATATTGAAATTGATGTTTTTGATAGTACTGATGACCATGCCATTGAAAATTTGCCGAACGCTGCCTTTAAGTATGTCGTTTCCATCGTAAAATATATAAATTGAAACAGAAATTTAACCAAACTCTTTACTCTAATCAAAACAACAATCAACAATGTGATCAACAATCATAGAAGACAAGAGCAATACAAGACAAACTTAAAATGCACTCCTGACGTGAGTCATAATGACGGTTGTTGACAAATTGCAAGAGTTGACTCTATCCCGCTCTAACCTGACTAATTTAATATGTTTGTTTCGCCACTCCGAGAGCAGAGCTGCCAATATGGAAATATTTGGTCAGATAGTGATTCATCAAATAAATCACGATTGAAAAATAGGCGAGCCGTTATGAGTTAGATAAATAATTGAATAAATCTATTCGAGGGGTAGTTATTAGACTGTTTATCTCGGGATTGAAAAATCGGCCCTTAGTGGACTTGTACGAAATCATTCCACTAGAAAAAACTGTTGCTATGGCAACATTCATATTATTTTATGAATCCTACTTAATATTATAAATGCGAAAGTTTGTGAGGATGTGTGTGTGTGTGTGTTACTCTTTCATGCAAATACTACTGAACCGATTACTATGAAATTTAGCACACACATAGAGGGTAACTTGGATTAACACATAGGATAGGTTTTATCCCGGAAATTCCACGGGAACGGGAACTATACGGGTTTTTCTTTGAAAAGGCGGGCGAAGCCGCGGGCAGAAAGCTAGTTACCTATAAATATCATAGGTAATTAGGATAAGAATATTCTTGTATATATAACATGAATGTTATAATTAAATTCAAGGTCCAAATATAAAATCAATCATATTTATTTTCTTCAAATAGAATAGCTTAGTACTCTTGTGTTTTATTTTTCGGAAGTAATATGTATTTAGAAATAATACATTATAACGAATGAATAAATTGCTGTAAAAACCGGTTATCCGTCTTTAATTTCTATTTTCTACACAGAATAGAATTTAAAACAAACAAAAGAACAAATCTTTTCCCATCCAGCCCCTTTAGCCAAACGTCAAAACGCAATGGAATAGAATCCGCTAGCGATACTAATGTCATAAGCGTACGATATTTCGCTAAGGATTTGTTCACCCTACCAACGACGAAGACGACCACAAATAAAATTTTCATCCAGTCGCAATTTAACAAAATTGTGAAAAACACACTTAAAAATAAAATATTAAAATTTCCTGTCGTTCTGGTGATTGGAATTTTTTTTTTTTAGAATAATGAATGAAAACATACATTTTTCGTAGAAACGGTGGCTCCTAGAAAAAAATGTATTGGAAGTTTTTTATAGATAATTTGATGATCTACAATTTTGGTTCCAGGTAGGTAATTATACGATTAACTTACCGTCTCGGCGAAAATCGTAAAAAACCTATTTTTTTATTATTTGACCTCGAAATTTTTTTCTTTTCGAGTACCAGTATGTCGGGAAATTTTATTTTGAACGAATTCTGTCTGGATAGGAATTTTGGTCGTTGTCGGCGTCGTCGTTGGTAGTGTGACCGAACCATTACTAAAATGTCATGAGCATATGTCAATAATTAGCGATAGCAGTTTCTATTCCTTAGCGTTTATTCTATTCTCTGCCATTAGTCTCGGCCTGCTGCCATATTATTCTGACATACGCAATACATTTCCTCAATTTATTATATACCCAGTAATCAAGGCTTTTGTTGTCCACCATCAAACCTTGGGGAAAACAAAGGGTTGAATAAAAGCGTTTTTCTTTCTGTCAGAGAAAACCGTCACGTCAGATCATGACATACGCCCATAGGTTTCGCGATGCATTGTAAAAGCATTAGATATGTCTTTTTGAACATTTTGTAGGATTCATTAATGCAAATCCATGTGGAATATTTCGTTAGCAAAATTGTTTGATTTTGTATAAGATATTTTTGAATTTTTAATTTTTATACAATTTTTTACAATGATTTTATATCTTATTTAAGTTATCTCGCTTATTATGAGCCAATATAATATTTTTTGACGTGACAACGTCTTTTATTTCGATATAGCCGGCTGCACGCACGAAAAAACATGACTCATGCGGCGTTACCTCGCTCTGAGGCGTTCCATGTAAGGCTTGAAGTGCAAGCGAGAGCGCGGAACGAGCGATAAAGAAGCATAATCGGACGTTGTCACGTTCAACTATCGTCAGTAAACCGACTTTACAGACAACCAATTTTTTGCCTTCAATAACTTTATCTGTCTTGAACAAATATTTGAAATGTAAAATAATCGAATTGTTTCAGCTGTTGCCGAGATGAGTATATATTTCTTCCTCTTTTGTCAATTCCTTTTTTGAAGTGGAACTTCTTTAGGCACGTTGAGAGTAAAATTTTAAGGTCGCGTCATGGCAATAAGTACCGTCACGTAATGGAGTAAGGCAACGATATTGGTATCTTTGAATCTTACAAACAAGTTTCACTTCTGACACATGTGCTCGGCAGACACGCTCTTTAAAAAAAATAGATATTTAAATAGGTAGCAAGCTATTAGTTCAAACGTAAAAAAATTCAACCCACATAATAATATAGAGCCAATTACCCTACATGCACAGAGAACAAAAATTTCAAAATAAAATCATCTAATTAAGTTTATATGTGGTCAGACATACGATAGGTTGAACGGAACCTAATTGAAACTTGGATTAGACTGTTATCTTTGGACATTTTCCAGTTGCAAGCTTCTTAACTGTAATTGTGTTAGAGTTGGACTAATAAGATGTCTTGGCGACGTTGGGTAACTACAGATAACATTTACATTTAGATATTGTCATTTCTAGAATATAGACTTTGTTCTGGAGATAAGTAGGTCTATTATAATGTAGTAAGAACGATTTGCTTTAATGACGCGTAATCCTAATAAAAGTAGAGATTAAGTTCTTAGAAGTATTATTAAATCATATGGATTTTTATTGATATTTATGAACTTTTTAAGGCTAAATGTTACCGAAAGTTGTAGATTTTCATTATTAGGAATAAACAGCCTGCGTCTAGTTTGGTATCAAATAATTTCAGCCCGTTTTGTTTAGTGATATTGTTGAGAGGTGAATCTACCCACCTCATCCAGTGAATCATTTTAAATGCATCTTTCGTGAGTTATCAATTATTAAAAAAATATAGTCTCGTATATACATTTATTTTATAACACATTAAATAAAGACTATAATATTATATTTATTTTTTACTATATAATAAAAAAAATCTGAATAGAGGTGATAAAAAATAACAATAGTAACATAATATACTGAATCTAGCAAAAAAAAAATACCAACTGTAACATAAAAAAAATTACAACTAAAGAAGTTATTCCGCGAATTTTATTTTCCATTCTGTTTGCATTATGCTCTGCGTATACTTCAATTGATGAAATATTACAAACCGCCGTTTGAAGTTCCACGACCTGTCTTGAAAACATTTCTCAACCTTTGTCATTTTATGACAAAAGAAATGCTTAGGAAAACACTTTTAATATAATAAATCGAGAGAATGTTCGTGCCAAACGTAAAACTGCCGAATTTGATAAAAAATTGTATTTGTGCGTTTTTGCAATGTGATTTCATAAATTAACATTACAATTGTCTCGGATTGGACAAAGAAAACAACTTGCTCGAGGTTGATAATGTATTACTTCGTTATGATAATACAGAAAAAGATGTATGCGAACTTTAAGTACATAGGTATTAATAATTTAAAATAAACAAAGAAAACGACTGTCGCCGACGCTCGCGATTTGATGATTGCCGGCCGCGGGCCGTCGAGCCGCGAGCCGCGGTACCCCGCTCCCGCGCCTCCCCGCTGCCGTCGCTTGCGCCGCCACTAGACGCACGCCGCCCCGCTGCCCCGCGCCTGAGCTCTTTAGCGTCGTAGACATCCTGGGGGGCCGTTGGAAGGAGCTGAAGAGACAGCCGCGTTGTCTTCCTGGCTCGAGGATTCTTCCAATGAATTTTCGTGTGGCAGGAGGCACACTTTATTTAATGCGCGTCTTTGAAGTCCCTTGACTGTTATAAAATCCGCAACCCGGCAGATCCCATCTTTGCCAGGGTATAACCGGTGCACTCTTCCTATTCGCCATTTCATGGGCGGCAGGTTATCCTCCTTGAAAACGACCATAGATCCTTCTTTTATTTGGTCTGAAGGCGAGCGCCATTTCGTTCTCTTCTGAAGTTCTGATAGGTATTCATTATGCCACCTCTTCCAGAAACTTTCTCTTAAGGATTCTATCAATTGATATCTGGTTTTAATTTTTCTCTCTGTAGCAGCAGGAGGCGACGGCAATGATGTCAGTGGACGGCCGATCAGGAAGTGCCCTGGGGAAAGGGGAGAGAGGTCATTGGGGTTACAAGATAGAGGAGTTATGGGTCGGGAGTTGAGGACAGCTTCTATTTGTGTACAAAGCGTACTCAACTCCTCGAACGTCAAACTTGCATTACCTACAACTCTTTTAAGATGAAACTTTGCGCTTTTTATACCTGCTTCCCATAGCCCGCCAAAAGTAGGGGAATAAGGGGGATTAAAAATAAACTTAATGCCTTCCTCCGCTGTAAAATTATATATTGAATTAATGCTTGACTGCAATGCTTTTTTTTAATTCATTATTGGCATCCACAAAATTAGTTGCATTATCGCACAATCAAAATTAAAGGAGCTAGTGTCGAGCCGACCACCTACTCTCAAAATGGATTTTTCGTCCAGGAATGGAGAAAGCTGAGCTAAATTTGACGAAGTAAGTAATTTTTTATTTTTTATTTACAATAATTGTAAAGCATCATGTTTATGTTTATGGGCTGTTTGTTTATCAGCTGTATTATGAGCTTGAGTTTGGGTTTGTTTATCAGCTATATTATGAGCTGTTTGTGTTTGTTTATCAGCTACATTTAAGAGCTGTTTGTTTGTCAGCTATATTGAAGAGCTGTTTGTTTGTCAGCTATGTTAAGCTGTTTGTGTTTGATGACTTTAGTCAGATGTATGATGACTATAGCCAGATGTATGATGACTATAGCCAGATGTATGATGACTATAGCCACGTGTAGGATGACTACAGCCATATGTATGATGACTATAGCCATATGTATGATGACTACAGCCATATGTATGATGACTATAGCCATATGTATGATGACTACAGCCATATGTATGATGACTACAGCCATATGTATGATGACTACAGCCATATGTATGATGACTATAGCCATATGTATGATGACTACAGCCATATGTATGATGACTATAGCCATATGTATGATGACTATAGTCATGGCTGTCCTGGTTGCTGGACTTGTGGTTGTCCTGGTTGCTGGACTTGTGGTTTATTATGCTGATACGACGGCTTGATGTCGTCAGATTTCTTATAATATGAAGATGATGATTTGTTATGATCATCACGCTTCTCGTTCCTACTAACAATCATTGTCTCTAAAACATCGGCACGACTACGCAAAAAGGTAATGAAGTCTGTTAATGAAGGTACTTCATCAGAAGAATTATTTTTATGTTCTTCCCATTTTCTTAAAGTAATGGTATCAATTTTTGTACACATGATGTAAATGATGAGAACATCCCATTGTGTTGTAGGTTGGCCTAATGTTTCAAGTGCGCGTAAATTTTAAAACTTGATCAATCAAATATCGAATAGCCTTGTAAGATTCTCGAGTAATTGATTCAATACTAAACAAAGATTTAAGATGATTATTAATTAAGATCTTCTTGTTATCATATCTTTCACAAAGTAATTTCCATGCCACCTTATAATTTTCAGATGTAAATTCAATGGATTTTATAACAACTGTAGCGCTGCCTACAAGTGACGATCTCAAATAATGAAATTTATTAATGTTTGGAATTGAATCTACAGAATTTATCAAAGAATCAAATGTATCCCTAAATTCTAACCATTTTAAGTAATTTCCGTCAAAGGTAGGTAATTGAATAGTTGGTAGCCTTATATTATTCAAATGATTGCAACTACTTGTTGAAGACCGTCTTGAATTACAATTATTACAATCACTAGTTGCGTCGTTGTCTTTATTATTAAATTTAGTAATGTAATTTGTGTATGACTCTTCAATCTCACGAGCTAATGACGTAGAAATAAAAAATTGAGCCTCAAATAAGTCCCTTTCATCATGATGAGCTTGAACATCCGTAGCGATTTCTAATTTTGTTTGAATCCTATCAAATTCATCAAAAACCTTTTCAATTTTGAGCAAACGGGCATTTAATTCTTTAATTTGCAAACTAGAAATATTTTCTACAGGTATTTTATTTAAAGTTTCAATAAAATTTTTAAATTTTGTTAAACGTCCCTTTAACGAACCTCGCATTATGATTAAATCGCTAAATTGTATTTGTTCCGCATCTGACTTGCTAACGTTATCATTTTCCGACATTTTATATTAGTACAAAATATAATAAATTAAGCAAATAAATACTTGATGTCAAACCACTGAATTATTTAATTGTGATGAAATATTCGTTCCACACTGCGCGGTGTAATAGGCGGCCACACGGCGATCGCTACGGTGTAAGCTCGTGAAGCCGGCCTCCCGATACAATGTCACGCGCAGTTGTCGTGATAGCTGGAATGTTCGGCAAATTTTCGATTTAATTAAACGTATACAATATGTTAAGCAAAGGAAGAAATAAAGTTTAGTTTAAGTTTATTAAGCAATGAAGAATTTCGGCTATAGTTTTATAACGTGAGCGTGTGAGCGTCGGCGACAGCTGCCTTATAGTTATGATTTTTGAAGCATAAAAACGTATTTTCAACAGCGTACTTTAAGTGCTTTAAATTTTAAGCAAAAGCAATATGATGGAGTGCACAATAATATTTATATAATCTTGTGGTTGCCAACAATATTAACGTAAATAAGTAGGTAATTATTTTATGAATACATGTTTGCAGAGAGACTTGGTATGACTCATCAAATCGCAAGCTGATGAGCAATGATTTTGTGGAGAGACTTGAAGGCGTAATAAATTTATTCTAATTTAACACGTATAATGAAGACGGGCTATGTAATTAGAATATGTTTTGAATATCATATCCAGTGTTTATAATGAAAGAAAACACTATTTTATGTAGGATGATGACGTGAAATGTTTATTGCACAAATGCTCAAGAAAAGGCTCGTATTTTGATGACTAACCCTTATGCGTCGTGCAATTTTATATAAATAGCAAAAATAAATAGCAAAATAAATACCCAAACATCAATAACAAGTGACGTATAAGTACCGTATAAGCACTAGCAAATTATGATTATGTCTGCAAGTAACTTATCGCGGTTTTAGGCAATAGCAGTTTCACTTACTTGAAATTAAACACACCTTATACACAAAATGAAGAGGGAAATAATTATGAAAAAAGGAAAGGCACTCCCCTGATTATGAGTCCACGTAGAACGCTGCACACGGCCACGCCCTCCAATGGAAAATTCCGCTGCGCCCGGCCACGGCGATCGAATGTTCTTGAAGATTGCAGCCGTCCTGTCACGGTCGCCAATTTTGTCTCGGATTGGACAAAGAAAACAACTTGCTCGAGGTTGATAATGTATTACTTCGTTATGATAATACAGAAAAAGATGTATGCGAACTTTAAGTACATAGGTATAAATAATTTAAAATAAACAAAGAAAACGACTGTCGCCGACGCTCGCGATTTGATGATTGCCGGCCGCGGGCCGTCGAGCCGCGAGCCGCGGTACCCCGCTCCCGCGCCTCCCCGCTGCCGTCGCTTGCGCCGCCACTAGACGCACGCCGCCCCGCTGCCCCGCGCCTGAGCTCTTTAGCGTCGTAGACAACAATATTTAATATAATTTACGATAAATTGAAACTATCTGTAATTTTTAAACCTACAATTGGTTAAATTTTTATTTTTTATCATTTTACTGGGCAGAAAATCTGTAGCAACGAGTCCTACTTATTTAAAGGTGTTTTTTATCTCAATCAATATAATATAACGCGCTACGCCACGCGCCACGCTAGAATGCTCGAACTAAATAAAATACTTTTGTAAGATAAAAGTAAGGTACCTAACCTAGTACGTATAAAAATACAACAACCCGTGACCCTCGTGATATGGTCTAGAGTCTAGCCTTCCACGTTACTTACCTGTGTTATTCGCCATTTTTTGTAGAATCTCATTAATTTAGGTCATGAAGTACTCGTGTGTAAAATTTTATCCCAATCTGTCTTGTGTGTTTATTCGTGGTTCACGGCACTTTCAATATGCCTAAAAATTCACCAACATCAATATTACATATTGAATCGGCAGTACAGAAAGCGTTAATAAATAAATATTATACTCATATCTTTTTTTTTTTTTTTTTATTTATTTTCAAACTCAAACTCAAAACTCAAACATTCATTTATTCAATTAGACTACTATTTAGTAGCACTTTCGAATCGTCATTACATAGTATTTTTAACATTTACCACCGATTCGGAAAGCAGTATCTATGGAGAAGAATCGGCAAGAAACTCCATAGTTGCTCTTTTAAAATAATGTCAATAAATTTACATAATATGTAACTTATATCTAACTACATAATATGCCAAAGAACTGTCCTGTGGTTTTTACGCGACAACCCTCCATGGGTCTTTATCGTCCATATATTCCTGAATACTGTAGTACGCTCTCTGAACTAGTACATTTTTTATGTAAGTTTTAAATTTAGAACTACTAAACTCTTTAATATTGTGAGGAATTCTATTGTATAAGCGTATACCTTGACCCATAAATGAATTTTTAACTTTAGCTAATCGGAAAAATGGCATTTCAATTCTATTCCTGTTCCTTGTGCCATAATCGTGTCTATCTCCTACTCTTGTGTGTAAGTCAGAGCTTTTGTGTACATGCAAAATATTATTAAATATATACTGTGATGGTACAGTAAGGATACCAGTATTCTTAAAATGATCTCTTAGTGAGTCCCGAGCACGTAAATTATATATAGAGCGAATGGCTCTTTTCTGTAAGATAAATATAGTTTCTATATCTGCAGCCCTGCAGATATAGAAACTATATTTGCCCTGCCTGTATTTATCAATAACAAATACATTTAACATAATTGAACATGCCAAAAACCACAAAGATTTGTCCGGCATGCAAAGCAATCCATCCACGACAAATCCGATGCACAGCGCGCTCGTGTGCTCGCGACAAGTTAAAGACAATTATTATACCACATTATACAATACACAGGTTGTTTACAAAATGCAATTTTAATTTAGATTTAACATTATTATTATTTATGTTTTTTTTAAGTTCAAATCAAGATTATTTAATAATTGAGGAACTAAATAACGATTTGTTCTTTTACCATAAATGTTAATTATTTTTGGAATGATTAAGCGTTGGTTAGTTTGTTGACGGGTAATGATTACGTTATCAAGTTTTTTCTGCAGGTCAAAGTTAAAGAATTGTTCTTTTAATATAGTGTAATGGAACAAAGATTCTACCGGCAAAACTTTACAATGGTGAAAGAGATTTTCATTACTATTTTTACATAATTTTTTATCTTAGGAGATACTATTTGTTTTAATATTCTTAGTTGTAGTGATTCAATGTTCTTCAAATAGCTTTTAAAGGTTCGGGCGTAGCTACTTATACCGTAGCTTATAACATTATTAACTAGGGCGTTATATAGCATTAGCAAAATTTTAAAAGGCATTTTATTTTTAATAATTTTTATATTAGCTAGAATAGCTCGGAGTCGATCACAAACAGAGTTGATATGTGGCTGCCAGTTAAACTTTCTGTCAATTATAAGTCCCAGATACGTATGACTACTTATAGTTTCGATTTTTGGACAGTTACAATTGCGCACACTATGTTGATGCAAACAATAATGATTATGAGCTATTATCACATTGTTCGCATCGAACAATGTTTTATTGTACGGAGAGTGAATATGTACTAATTTGGTTTTATCTGCATTAAGAACAAGACCATTATCGTGGCACCATTTATTTATACGATCAAAATCCTGTTGTAGATTAACAAGAGCATTTTCAACATTATGATTTGCAACTAGCAAACAAGTATCATCCGCGTATTGGTAGGAAGTGCAGTGCTTAAGAACGTTATTCATGTCATTTACGTAAGTGATAAAATGGAGGGGACCGATCACCGACCCTTGGGCTGTTCCTTCAGTAACAGGTAACACACGACTCACAGAATCGTCGATTTTTACGTAGAAAGATCGATCATTGACGTAATTTTCGCACCATTTTAACATTAGACCCCTGATCCCAGAGGACTCTAACTTTGCTATAAGACACTTATGATCTATATAAATATTACAGCAAACAATTTCCAGAGAATTCTAGAGTTCGTCAAAATATTATTCCGCACCTCCCTAATGAGATCTTAAATCATACCTTCCCCATAAATACATTAAGTGTTCAACCAACAACAAACTTTAACCTTTAAACTTTACTTCGGACGTTTATTAAATATTTGCTCAATATTTCCTTGAGGGTGCTCGTATAGCGAGCATTTTTAATTAATTCCCGTCATTATCGAGAGTACAGGAATCCAATCGAATGTTAATGACACCGGTAATAACACCGACATTTTAAATAACACGTGCCTCAAAATTGACGAGTCATTTTACACAATTTAATATCACCTTTCTGTCTGCGACTGCCTTTTGTTCATTAAAAACAAATGGCTCTTTAATTTAGGATCCAAAATGTCACCGAGAGGATTATGATACTATTTGATACTATTACTATTTGATTGTAGATTTAGTGTGTCTGACTTAACACTGGGATATCATTATCATCTATGTAAATGTGAGTGTTGAATATACAATTAAATTACATAATATTTTAATCGTATTATATTGTGTAAATATATGTTTGGATATTATTATATATAGTAAAATTTGTAAAAACCATTCCTAAAAATACAAATGGATCTGTATTTCTTCGTTAGAATAAAGTATTTTTAAACCGAAAACATTAACATTAATCATCGTCACGGAAATCACTATAATATATTTCCTACCATCACCATTGTATCTTAACGAGCGGCAATCATCAACAGGGGTGATAATGATCCCAACTTTGCACGCAATGCAAAACCAATTAGATTCACTTTTCCATTTCAAATAAGCGCTCATGATTGCATTAATTGCTACCTTTCTGTTTCAATTTGCTTTCGAATTGGATGTGAATGCTCTAGCTTTATTTTTATGACGTAAATCGGTTATTACGTCATCACATATTTGCCAAGCCTGCAAAAAGATTGAATGGATATATTATTTACTAGCGTGTGCCCCGCGGTTTTACCCGCATTATACCGCTCCTGTTGGTCTAAGCGTGATGACATTTATAACCTTCAAGCCTTCCTCGATAAATTGACTATGTAACACTTAAATAATGTTCCAAATCGGACAGCTTTAAGATATTAGTATAGATTTACCTTAAACATAAAGCGTCTGGTAGTATAAAAAGTGTCTGGTCCTAGTGGAAACTAATAAAAAAACTCAGTGTGAATTGCGATCTTCGATCAAATTTCGGACCGTCTATCAAATGTAAGTCATAGCCTGGCTAGGCCCAGATGATTGATCACTTCATATCGATGAAGACAATTGATGACTCAAATATATTATCATGAGAAATTTATTAACATTATATATTGTAATATGTTCCTGTCGATGATAATATATAAAATTGACTGAGACTGCACTTTTCGTGAAATTATGAGTTTTCCGTTTTATTAGCATAAGAAATTATAATATTATACCAGGAGCAAATTAACTCATTACATCTTACAATATTTCCAACAAGTACATACAAACAAATAAACTGCAACATAAAGAATATTCTATATGTTTTCCCACCTACAGGTATAAATTAGTATCCTTACAATGTATGCAGCTAATAAACGAACATCCCATTCAGCAAAGGTAATTTAAAGTTCTTCCCCGTGACAAATGGGCATTTCGTAAATTTAAGACGAAATAAAGCGGAGCATGGCCGTGCCAAAAATTTCGCTCACAACGCAATCTACATAAGTTTGTAAAAGTTTTCAGATTGGCTTTAGGCTGGTCTACACAGAGCGAGGAAAACGCGTGTGTCTCTCCCCGGACAAGCCACGTCTACACTGACAGAATTATTTCGCGTAGCAATTGCTTTGCGAGGATGTTCGCTCTATGTGAAGCCGCCTACACGTCATACGTCATTTTCCTTGGCCAAGCCTCGTTCATACTGACCGAACTGCTTCGTTGCGCCATTGCTTCGCGAGTTTATTCGCTCTGTGTTTACCCGCCTAATAACATCAAACCGCATCGTTTGTCGATCGTAAACAACAACAACTTAAAGCTAGACAGTTTTTGGGTTTTATTAAAACACGTCAATCACCGTTGCTTGTTTTATAAACGCTACGAACATTGTTTTTGTGGACCTCCCCCGGTATTGCGGTTTAAGTTAGAAGATTAATTCAGCAGAAAGAGAAACAAATAGGCCCGCTCTTCTAATGAGACTCTATGGTCTAGTAGATATCTCGTAAAGGTAAGGAATGGTAGACGCTTATTCTAGGTATAATAAAATAGTTTTATTTTTATGTTAACGACAGCATTCTGTTTATCGAATATCATAATCACAATAAAATATGTTAATAGTAATTCCTAAAAAACAAAATTAATATAGAAGGTATTATAGTCCTTTTCACCTATGATGATTCCTGTGACACTTCATCGTGTTCCGAATTACGTATTTTATGTTTAAAACGCCAAAATAATTTTAGTGCATAATATTTTTATTTTATGGCGGCATTATTACCAAAAATATAAAAATGAAACATCTTAAGTTTATAAATCAAAAACAGTATTGTTTAGTTTAATATAATGAAAAATAAAATAAAATAACACAAAAATATAATACCTACGCAATTCTTGTACATGAAATGGATCGTTGAAAAATCATAGAGTTGGAAATCATATAATCGGCGCCCATCTTGTGATCGTTTGTCAATCGAGTCAATCGTCTGTACGAGTGCGTCAGCCTTGTATATGTTATGGACCAAGTGATAAATTGGGCAGTATACATAATGCACGGTCATTATGAAAAATGCCCAAATTGAGAGTGCAATTTGATAATAATTATTCAAATAATCAAATTGACCGGGCATTATACATATTGCCCATCACCTTTTGGGCAGAGTAATACAAACATATTTAATTACTATTTTTTTATTGTTATTGTCATTTAACTTAAAATAAACTAAATATTAAACCACTTAAACAATCAGGCTCATTATTGGGATTAATTACCAAGGACTTCTACCTTAAAAATCCACTAGTTTTTGCATTTAAAACTTAAGGAAAGTCATATTACAGTACTCCAAAATTAATAATGCGCATGAAAATCTTGAGATTTTAATGATTAGATTTATATGGTTTAAATGTAAACCTGGGTTTGAAAACCATATTTTATACAATATAAATTTTGTGTTATTTTAACCTTCTTTTCTTCCATCATTACACCAGCTTCAGTAAGAAACTTTAAAAGTACTATAAAATTTTCCAAGTAAATCAATCCAACAAAGATATATAGTTATTCGCAATCGTGGGGTTATCCTCGCTATTGACAAGGAATTATCTAATACTAACAAGGAATTATCGAAACAAAATCGTTACTTACAAATAAATATTAATCTCTTTTAGTACAAAACGCATAATTTGACTTAATTATGCAAGAAGAAAATGCATTTTACCCCACATATCATCTTCGGACGCTCCGGGAATATGACAGTTGCCGAACAGTGACGAAGATTTCTATGCGCATTATTACTTTTGGAGTACTGTAAAAATATAACATAAAATATAATTAAATTTAAAACAAAAATTTCACAACATACCTTTGTTTTATAGAAATGACTTATTATTATGAAACATAAAATAAACTAAAGTTTAAGCAATCAGACTCATTATTTGGCATAATTAGCAATTACTCTTAATAAACGAAATGTAAAGAAGTAAAATAGAACATAAAATTGAAAACAATAATTATACAATATGTAGCAAGTAACAGGTTTATTTATTAGAACAACTGCCACTGTGATGGCATTTTGAGGTACACAACTTTTTGGCTTTGCGACAACTTTTCAAGCGTTATTATCAAATTGCCCAATTGTCATGTAGCATTATAATAATGACCGTGCAATGTGATAAATAATGAATTTAAGATAGTAATTAATCACTTAGCCCAATAAAGCTAGACATTATTCATAATGCTCGTGCATTATAAATAATGCCCGCATTAATCACCTGGTCCATAACATATACAAGTTGCATTTTTATATTGATACTTTACGTGGT
Source organism: Colias behrii (assembly GCA_029959065.1). Classification (NCBI taxonomy): domain Eukaryota; kingdom Metazoa; phylum Arthropoda; class Insecta; order Lepidoptera; family Pieridae; genus Colias; species Colias behrii. The sequence goes on along the minus strand of JARWMC010000005.1, from coordinate 3,205,966 downwards.
ATTCTGTTATTGTTACTAATTGTTATTGTTGACTTTTTGTTGCTTTTGTTTGCTAAGTTTCCTTAGTTAATTGTTTGCGAAATGCCGAAAAAACTAATTTTGGTACTTTATTCAAATCGATTTCAATTCTATATAAAATATTATCGATTATCGGAAACAATTGATACGATTTCAGTAAAGACATCTCTACACGTATCAAAAATCGATGTGTCACAGAAATCATCTTAGGTGGAAAGGACTATAAATATTTTATGATTTAAAAAGTAAATTAACACGTTCACTGCGGCATGTCCAGTATCGGGCCATCAGCGACTACACCACAGTGCGGCGCCCAAAATCGCAGTTTTCACCGTGGTGCGGCGAGGTTTTTTATATGTTAATCAATGACTAGAAAAGAGACAAATATATTTTTGTGATCACAGTTTGAAGTAGGACTCAATTTCGTTTAAAAATCGTATGGCAAAACATTGGACACACGCATAGAAAAGAAACCGTTTCTTTTGTGTGCGGCATGTCAAATATTTTGCCATGGACAAGCACCTCATGCCGCACTGTACTGCGAGCGCGCCGCGTGTCAATCTCGCATAGTGATGTACCAGGACCGCACGCGTCGTTATCAAATTTTTAAATGACAATGATACCTTAGAGGCTTTAGTTTTTTTACTTTCTTTTATTTCGTAGCATAAATGCAAAAATGTGATGACAGTTGTGAAAATAATATAAAACATTAAAACAAAAGTTACTGAACAAATTAAAACAAAAGTTACTGAACAAATTAAAACAAAAGTTACTGAACAATTTCCTGATAGTACTCTATCAAGTACCTTGTTTTATATGTGTTTTTTTTTTGTATATACGATCTCGTTATCTGTTAACAAACAGACTGAAATATACAAAATTGATTTATATCGATATCGATGTTTTATTTTACAGTGTTTCCCATCGCTATTACTGTAAACATGCCGTATCAACGCAGTGCGGGATGGCAAATAATTTTTCACAAAATCAGGGGTTTACATTTTCCCTCATATCTTTTAAACTATTGAGTCAAACTAAAAGCTATTTATGCGGTATATACAAGACTATATATACTATTATCCGAAAAAAAAATTTTTGAAATATCTTGAAATTTCATGAAATTATTAACCTTCAAAGTCAGTAGGTGCGATGTGATAAAAATGGCTCATGACGCACAGTGGTGAACTTGCCGATGTGAAGTATTGAAGACATGCCGCAACAACGGTAAGTTTGGCATTTTAGTTGCCGCAGTGAACGTGTTAAATAAAATAAATTTTCAGTTGTCAGTAAATTACAACGCATTACAAATTTAAAGAAATATTTGAAGTTCTTGCACTTTAGAATAAGCCAAAATTTGCCTGATAAAATTGTTTACATTACATTTAATTTTACTTAAATTTAAGTACAGTTTACACAGAGTTTGTTTAATTATAAAAGCTTAACCTTAGGCCACGTTTCTTACCGACCCAACCCACAAGCGTAGCTTAGCACGACACTTATTGACCGAATAAATCAAATAACACCCACAACTCCTATATTTAAGGTATGTAAGCCTTATACTCTATGGCTTCTTTAATATTACGTTTTAAAATGCATGGAAAAGTACAATTTTAGTGCACCATCACAGCTTTTTGATCAGTAGAGATTTATGTTATGTTTTTACTTTTTACGTCATCACCATCGTCATTATTCAGCTGCTTTTTACATAATTGATTATACTTACATAATAAAATGATTTTTGAATAAATTATGTTTCAATGTGCATTTTATATTTCTCACCGAGAATCGAAGTATAACCATGCATTTATTATACCATGAACAAGTAAATTATAAAAATCCTTTATCAACCTATTTTAAGTCAGTTAAAAACAATCAAAATCAGATCAATAATACCTATTAATAATTCACATTCCCGCTGCATATCCAACAATGTTAGATTATTCACAGATAAAATCCAGCTTTGAAATGGTACAGACGCGTCCAATTTCGCAGATTTGCGCTGTTGCTAACAATAAAACCCGTCTATGCCGTTAAATTTATAGCTCCTCTCCAATCCTCACAGAATAGCATGTATTGCATATCTCGTCATTCGCACTGCTACGTTTTATAACGGATTTGATATATTTTAATAGCTACACTATTTGTAAACACTTGAATGTGAACATCTTTGAGTATTAGTTACAGATTGCGTATTTGCATTGCAAAAATGTTTTGTGTTAACTATTTTAAGCCGTGATTTATAGTTTAGGTGTGAAATTTCTAAATCTCTTCATGACATCTCTCTTTCTACGTATCCGAAAGAGTAAGATACTATAGCAAATGGTATGTGCTATTTTATAATAGAAGGTGTCAAAAATACGAATGTTAATGCACTATGAAATATTTATTTTGCTCTACAACATATAATTACACCAATAACACTAATTTTCCACTCTTAAATTATGTTAAACCTTGTTTTAACAACATTAACGCATAACTCCAGATACACACGATTCGCTAAACCTATTCTACCATTATTATATATTATAATCTATAAAAACTCAAAGGAACAAAATTGAAATAAGATACTGGGATAAGGCACAAGACGTATACGAAGTTGATTAAAAATATTCCTTTGATGTTAAATTCTTACCCTTTGCCGTACTTCGTGTGAAGTCGTGCGAGCTTATTTAATTACTGAGGGGTATAATTGCTTTAATTTAGTATATTTAACTTGTACAAATCGAGGCTTAGTTACAGTAGTGGTTTAATTTTGTTTTTTTTTTCTTTAAAATTAGGTAGGTATATTATGTATTTGTTACAGTTTCGGAAATGTAAATTATGTATTAAACTAAAACGAGCACAAAAGGATAATCTAATACACCTTCTTCTATTACTACGTAGCTAAAGGAACCAGTGGGTTAAAAACAGAAAAAAAAAGAAGACAGGGAATTTTTATTCACTCTAACTATGAAGAGACATTAAATGTTGGATGAGGGTGGATGAATGTAAAAAGTAGAGCATAATCTTCCTTAATAATATAATAAGAAAGCTAGGAAATGAAATAAATATAATATAATAGCAAAATCCTTTCTTAGCAAATGCTAACATCTACCTGCATGCCAAATTTCAGCCCGATCCGTTCAGTGGTTTGGACTGCGATGATAGATCACTAAAATAGTCAGTCAGTAACCTAACAGTCATAACATGGTCATAACCTTTGAGTTATATATGGTATATCTTAATAAAGTTGGGAAATAAAATTAATATAACTTATAATATAATATTACTATATTCATAATTACACAAATATAACGTGTCGTTTGATGTTGAAAATTCTCTCTTTGATGCACTGAGAGCTTTATACCAATTCAAGGAATTGAAAGCAGACTTTCGAAGGCATAATTTCATGGACTATTAATGAAATCTGCGTTTATGAGAAGGAAATTAAAAATTTCATCGTATCGATGTTGATACAATATCAATTTTTTATTTTTGAGACAACGGATGTATTTAAAGTCACATCTTCTTCGGTCAGAGAAAGTTTATGTTTAGATATTTGGCTCTCAATCAATAAAACAACACAGAATTTATTGGTAAAATTGTAAGAATGTAACACAGACAGCTCATAAGTTAAATCAATAAATATTTCGTTGTTTACACCGGCCTAAGCTTTTATTTTAGTCTTGTTCTCAATCCAGTAAACGTCAAATCAATTCAAGTAATTTCAATTTTTAAAACAATTGAATTGAATTTGTTGGCAAAACCATAAAACATCAAATACTGTAAAAATACATTAATTTTATATAAACTCTTCAAAAGGTCAAGTCCAAAGCACTGCGTCCTTAGAATTTATGAATGACTTCCAAAAGTTAGCCCTCAATATAAATACAACATCGTACCGATAATTAAAGGGTCCAAGTTGCTAATGGTGGTTTAACATGGGAAGTTTTTCCACATCAATAAGAATTCTCACAAATAACCAGGAATTAAAGATAACCAAATTGTATTCACGGTAATAACATTGTGTTTTCTCTGCATCATTATATCCATTCGATTATAATATTTTACATGGAAATGAATGAATGTTGGCACAATTTAAATATTACCAAATTTCCTAACGAGTTCTTTGTGTCTTGTATTAATTAATGCCTGTAAAATTTGTAGGTTAAATATTACAATTATTATGATAAACGGTTTTGAGTCAGTAAATTCAATGATACTTTTTAATCATTCAACTGTCTCTAGATTTATTACCTCATAAGAACATCGACCTGCATATTCATATAACATTTGCATTCAATCATTATAAAATTAGCACCCACAATACAAAAGAAAAGCAACAATTAAAAAACATACGTTTACACACACTCAACTCACGCACACAGCGATCACAATTAGGCTCGCACATACTGTTCTTACAAATACAGAGTACGAAAATAAACAGAGGTCCCAAAAAGCCTTGAAGAGTTAATTAAATTGTGGAGCACGCGTGGCGTTAACAGCGATACGTATAATAAAGTTGGTTACATGCTAACTGCTTCTTCTGGCATTTTTGGAAAGTTTCAAAGCGGAATTCTGGGAACTGGGAAGGTGAGCTCGTGTAAAGAGCGCAGGTGAAGTATTAGATATTATTATAAACAGATATTTTATGAACTGCGTATTTATATAAAGGCTATGTGAACCAGAATTTATTACTATAATATTTTCATTTTACTAGTTTCAAATGAAAATGGCACTTATTAAGAAGGATGAGAAATTTCAAAATACTTATAATAACAGGCAATGTTATCTACACAAGTGATACCAAAATGGGACGTCTGGATCAAGATGTCTACGTAGTTCGGTTCTCAGAAGACTAAAGATAAATCATACTTAGTGCCTTCCAGCATTAAATATTAGTTTTAGTGTTCCATTACCAATAACCTTACCCTTATCATTTTATCATATTCATCCGTCAGACTATCTATCGTACTGACAGAATTTTATTAGTTTCGAAGATCAAAGTTTCAGCGTGTTAAAAAGTATAGTATGGTATCGTTTTCGGTAGGCATTTTTTGTGATAGATCAATACAAAAATTATATTATACGATGTATCAGACTCTAGGCTCTACACACTAAAATATGGATAATATTAAATAGTGAACAAAGTTAATATACCTTAATTTCTGTGAATCATTCCATGTTGGCAATACTGCTTAAAAATTTTTCCTTTACAGGCAACTTTAGATTAAAATCATAGGATTCCTTGAAATCATACACACTCATCACATGTACTATAATAACCCTTACAAATTCAAAATACACGATTTGCGAAGAATACATTCACCCTTAGCTGTATATCCAATTTAATGCCAATATATTTTTATGGTGCTTGATACGTATCGCCCGCAGAGGTAACGCAAACATTCCTATTGTCACAGCAAATAGAGTTGCGTATATATGAATAGTAAATTCGTAGTTGAATGCCGGGAAATTGTCGGCGAAACGGTCGAAGCACAAACGCCTATAACCGGCATATAGTAATGTTAAATGGTTTGCTATGTATGTGTTCCCGTTCTTAATTTTTATGGGGAATCCCGTTACTGTAAGATTTGATGTTTGAATAGTAGACCGTTATTATTTGATTGGCTTTTAGGTTAATTATAATACTTTTCATATCTAATGTAATTAGCTATAAGTATATTAGATTTATTCATTTCATGAGATTTGTTACGCATTTAGTCTTACAAAGATTTCTTCAAACGTCTTAAAAGATAAGAGCGAGCGAGGGTGCGTAAGTGCTGTATAATTCAAGGATTACTACAAATAAAATGAGTTCAATAAACATTTAGAAGATAAACAAGGTTTAACGATATCGATTGTGCAAACGAATTTCATGGACGATAAACCCCTTCTTGACATGACATATTTTAATCTATCCGAGTTTAACGAGTGTTTACGTCCAAGCGGTCATTAGGAAAATATCTTTGATGATATTTGTATCGATTCTTAACTTCAATAAAAGACTCATTAAATATTTACACATCTAAATTGTAATTTACTTCTTGATCTTTTTAAGAGGCGAAAGCACCCAGGGAAGGAGCCGTGGGTTAGTCCGACTTACAAATAAGTGATGTAGTAATATCAGAATTGTATTCTTTAGAGAATTCATTCATTCATTAACTTAGGTTAATGAAGAGATTGTTGCCTAACGAACGTTGTTTTGAACATTTCTTAGACTTCGGAAAGTCTCATCGAATCTCTGATGATCAGCTCTATAAGGTTTTTCATCGAACTCCTAAGAACTTACCAAAGTTTACACTAACCTCTAGACGCTTCTTTATTACATCCATGCGGGTAGTCAGTCGCTGACGGACACGGCCCGGGATAATCATCAAATTAATTATAATGTTGCGGTCGACTCAGCAAACTGTTGTCATTACTTGCACGTGGCTCGTCGTGAGCAGTTGTTATGTGGTGAGCGGAGCGGTTTCGTTTGAAAACAGTTTATTTTTCGCTGGAATGTTATGTTTACTTCAATAGCATTTTAATGTCTGCATGTTATTTGTAGAGTGCTTCTTCAGTTGGTAAATTATATATAGAGATATATAAATTCGAGCTGTTGGCTTTATTTGATCATGAAAGGGCACATCACAAGTGTGCTATCAATTAATACAGGCAAATATTATGATAACGTGAGTTTTCTAGTTGTCATTGATTAATTTAATCCCTTGAATGTCTATTTTTATAAATAAATGTAATCTAAATAGCCGAAGCTATTCAATATCAAGTTATCGATGATTGTTACAAGAACCAAAAGTATTTTTCTAATAATTAAATAATTATGTAGCATATAGTGAAAGTAGATATCATTTGCTAAATCCTAAGATGACTGTGGAAATGATAAAATTACCTAATACAATTTCAACAGGGCTTACATTTTGTCGACTTCTTACCATAAAAAAAGGTCTTAACACCGGAACATCCTTACATTTAAATACGCTGTTGTTACTTAAGCCTCAATCTAAGGAAAGTACATAATCCTCAGTTGATCAACGAGACTGGGACGTGACGTCATGATTCCTGTGCGTGATTACAGACCGCCAATTCAGAGTTACGCGCCGAGTTAATACTACTTCGGAATGATGAACTTTATTTCTCTTTTAATTATAATAATTTATTTCGAAGAGTTCAGGTGTTATATTATAATGTTTGGGTATACAGTTTGTATTAGATGGTATGTATGTATCACTAAATAGTATAAAACAAAGTCGCTTTCTCTGTACCAATGTATGCTCAAATCTTTAAAATGACGCAACAGATTTTGATGCGGTTTTTTTAATAGATAAAGTGATTCAAGAGGAAGGTTTAAGTATATTATTTATTATGTATTAGATAAAGCGAGCGAAGCCGCGGAAAGCTAGTTACATATAATGTAATATCCTCCATATTAGTTAGTAGCTGTTAGGCTTTTTAACGAGAGAGACGATGAAATTATTGATTGTCTCTTTAACTGCAATACTGTAATTATTCTCTATTTCATTATTTACCATACAAAAATCTCAATCAAGTAAAAGGGTAAGAATGTGATGTTTTGATATTTCATTTCGTAATTTACCATCAGCATCCTGTTATATTAATATATTCTGATCAGTAAAATAGCAAGCAATGAAGCGTAAAATTTAATATCGTATCGTCCCTGTATTAGGCGCTCCGGAAACGAAATAAGGTTTTCCCTTCGAGGTGAATTCTGTTCAGGTAAATAATGATCTTCCTTATCGGAGCGATCGGTGGACGAAATGTTCGTACTAATTTGTTTACAAAGCAAGGGTCTTGTACAGGTTTGTTTGGGGTTGCCGTATTGAAATTCTTTACGGTTTCTATGAAATGGAAGAGCGATGACGTATATCGAGATTGGTTTGTGAATGGGTTTTATTTGTTTATGTAATAGAATATCGGATGTATTAGATTTTCATAATTTCAGGATGTGATTAGTCACCTGGTTAACTGCTATTCTGTCTTTGAAAACATTTTACAACTTTCAATGTTGAAACTAAAAAGCCTGGCATCTAAACACAAAGACGGATAATTATTGTTAATAACCCATTAAAAGTATGCGTAGTATATTATAAAGCATGGTAAAGCACGTAATGACATCAATAAGTTGAAGAAATTGGTAACGCAGAAACCAAAGCATCGTTCGTGCAGTGCTGCCTACAAGTGAATATAGTGCAATTAATGCGAGTGCCCTGAGTCTAGTGCAAATTGCTGATACGTTGGAAATTGGATACGCTGCAATTCCTGCTCTTGCCTTGTACGATAAAGTCTAATAGTCCACTCCGACATCCCGATACTGTGACGCAAATACATATTTTGCTATGGCCCCGAGTAGGTAGAGCTTGGTTTACAAGTAGTAGGTTGTTGATTCTAATATTATATCAGTAATACAATCATTATCAATGTACAAATTATTATAGCAAGCTGTGTAAATTTACGTAAAGTAGGTATTGTCTTGGACTTTTTCATTATGACTTTATAATATTACTGAACATATATCTGAGAATTTTTTATTTACTATTTTCAATACTTTTTGTACAATTTATAAGAAAAACATGTACATACTGAGTACAAAATGAGTGCTTCTACCATACCAAATCATAATAAATACTCCCTAAAATATTGTTTTACGTCATAATATAATATATTATGACGTAAAACTATGATAAATAAATTATGATAATGTATGTATGAGTATGCAAATAAATTCCTTTCTAAGCACGTTAGAGCAAATATTCCGTCAAAATTCAGTCAACTACATTATGAGTTTATTTTTAGGTAAAGGGAAATATTTAGTAGGTATTCAGAAATTAGTATAGAAGTTGGAAGTTCAGTCAAATAACGAAAAATCAATATATTCATTATAGGATATGAATTAATTTATATTATTTATAATACTTACAGTGATCATAATAATCAGCGTTACTAAAAACGGAGGTTAGTACTAATTTCGAAGCGCATTCAGATTATTCCCTTCTTAATAATTACAGGAACCATTTACACACATAATACATAGTACATACATACATTATTTTATTTAGACACATAATAATTATTATCTTTACATTATTTTATACTAGGTTTCCGCCCGCGGCTTCGCCCGCGCAGTCAAAGAAAAACCCGCATAGTTCCCGTTCCCGTGGAATTTCCGGGATTGCGTCATTTTCCTGGGATAAAAAAGTAGCCTATGTCCTTTCTCGGGTATCAAAATATCTCCATACCAAATTTCATGAAAATTGGTTCAGTAGTTTAGGCGTTATTGAGTAACAGACAGACAGACAGAGTTACTTTCGCATTTATAATATTAGTATGGATATAGATGGTTATTTCATATAAAGAGCTTATCATTTCAAAACGTTCAGTAACAAGCGCAGAAGCTCCATACATTAAAACAATGCAGGGCACAGTTTAAGAGCCAATATATCTGTCTACCAAACTCACGTACCTAAAGTTATAACAACTTGAGAATTTTTCTCACAAAACCAAGTGAGCGTTTTATGTTCGGGTCCGCTCGTAATTATAGTGCTAAATCTTACTTTTAATTGCTTTAGTTGGCCGGAATTATGTTATTGAGTCATTTATATGTGTTAGTCTGGAAGTATTTCTTTTGCGACTTTCACGAAATGTTGAGCTAAATTGTATGTAGTGTGTTTTGCGCTAAGCAATTAAGGGCTATTATCGCACTGCAAATTGCGATACTAGTATGATATAGCGATGTATTTTTGTAAGGTTTCTATGTATTTAAATACCTAGTATAATAAATGTTTTGTTTTATTTATGATTGCTTTATCAACCAACTAACAGAATAGGGCCCTTAAATACAAACTTAACACAATCTAGAATTATTATATTTATCAAATTAAATATTTATATTATGCTGATCAATACGCCAAGCAAATATACGCAATTTGAATCAAATTTTAAACGAACAACAAATCATAAAGCACCGTCTTTAACAGCAACGCTATTTCATTAACAGACAGTTAAGAAACGCTTTAAACTTTTCCTATTAATAACACCTAAATGGACTAACGAAAAATAAATTGATTATTCAAACCATTAACAATCAGGCCACGAAATGGCTGCGCTAGAACGAATTCGAACTATCACTTAGTATTGATGTACATTGTACAATCATGATTTACAATTCAGTCGCATTTCATTTGAAAATACATTTGTACTGATGATGCAATTAAATTACGTGCTTCTAACAGGTTCCAGATTAACATCGACTAGCAATAGTGTTTGGTAAACCCATGTTTAGTTGTAATAAACTGAATTAGGTAATAGATCCAAATGGTAGTGCTATTGGAATAGGTGGTGTTATTCTGTGGAAGATCTACTGCTAATATTGCTTGATGCGTTTAAAGTTATATGGACGAACAGAAGATTATTTATTTCATTTAATGGATTTTATGTAGAGACTAGATTTCCGCCCGCGGCTTCGCCCGCATTTTCAAAGGAAAACCCGCATAGTTCCCGTTCCCGTGGGATTTCCGGGATAAAACCTATCCTATGTGTTAATCCAAGTTACCCTCTATATGTGTGCTAAATTTCATTGTAATCGGTTCAGTAGTTTTTACGTGAAAGAGTAACAAACATCCATACATCCATACATCCATACATCCATACATCCATACATCCATACAAACTTTCGCCTTTATAATAGTATTAAGATTATTTTCTAATAATATCATGTCTAGGTCATTCAATATTTCGCACGCTGAGAATGAAAGTGACCTAATACGAAATTCTTGTTTTTTGGGAATCATCAAAAAACTGTTCGTAATTTACAGAACTATTTACAAATCATGTCATAATTTGTTCGCATGCAAAGTTATATAAGATATTAAAGTCTGATATCATTTTAGAGGATATTGTCCACCCATACAACCCATAAAAAATAAATTAAATTAAATTTAAATATTTTTTATCTTTTTTTAAAAATTACCATTAGATATTGCGTCACTTTAGTACTGAAAACTTGTAAATCATCTTTGACTAGTTTGGGAATGAGTCACTTTAGTATTTTTTTTCTATGCATGCATTTGGACGTAACCTGAATTATGTCAACTTAGTATTAAAATATTAATGAGAAGTAGTCTAATGAAACCAAATGTTAACTAAGAAATTATATTTATTGTTTGTTTCAAGACTCATTTTTACTATTTACATAATACGTATGGGCAATCAACTCTAAGATTGGTATTATTAATCAAAAAAAATATATACTTTAGTATATTTAATTAAAAAAAGTAATACAAAAATGCAGTTTTAGTTAGTAACTAGCGGTCCGCCCCGGCTTCGCCCGTGGTACATATTTCGCAATAAAAGGTAGCCTATGTTCTTTCTCAAGGTCTAAAGATTATCTGTGCCAAATTTCATCAAAATCGGTCCAGTAGTTTATGCGTGAAAGCCATACATACATACAAACCTTTCCTCTTTATAATATTACTAGCTTACTGCCCGCGGCTTCGTCCGCTTTGTCTCGAACCTAATAAATTATACACTAAAACCTTCCTATTTAATCACTCTATGTATTAAAAAAAACCGCATCAAAATCCGTTCCGTAGTTTTAAAGATTTAAGCATACAAAGGGACATAGGGACGGCATACAAAGGGAGATAGATTTATTTCGCAACTCTTAAAGTGAAAGTTTATCTAAAAATTTTGACTCAGAGCAGATAGATAAATAGCGAACAAAACGCAAGTAAGATCCTGGGAAGTTCTAAGTAAAATTTTACTAACAGCTGCGAGTGAAAATCTAGGTAATGAGATACGAAGCAGAAACAAGTGGTTTTACGACAAATGCCAAAAGGTTACTTACGAAAAGAATGAAGCATACCTATCGTTACAGTAGACCTACACTTGCAGACGTGGGTCAGAGCAAAAAGTGCGACGAAGGAAAAAAAATAACTACACAAGAGAAAGAAGAAGAAATGTGTTGATGTCAACAGATTGCTAAAAGTTTCTCAACGAAGGACTCGAGAAACTTTTACAGCCAAACTAATAGAGGTAGGAAAGATTTCAAACCTAGAACCTCAGCTTGAAAAAGTAAAGATGGTGAACTACTAAATAGTAAGAACGATATTATTAAAAGATGGAATTAGTACTTCCAAGAACTGCTAAATAGCACAGAAACTGCTGAAACATCTTCTGCCATACAAAATTATACTAACATCCCAGATATCTCGCTGCTTACAAATAGACGAAGTTAAATTGGCCATTAGGAAACTCATAAGCCACCAAGAACTGATTACATCTCTGTGGAATTGCTTAAATATGCTGAAACTAGCTTTAAGGAGAAATTTTATATGAGCTGATAGTCCAGGTGTGGAAGTCTAAAACGACGCCCTGTTAAGTTATGGGTTTTAATGACAACAACGATTATTTAGCACAAAATTTTCTTTATTCTTTCTAAAAGCACATTGCTTTACACATTGCATAGGTACAAGAACCACAGACTAAGTACAGGGTTGCCACAACAGTGACATAAGAAAAATTTAAGTAAAGTTTTTCTAATATAATCTAATACGCCCGATGAGTGGAATATCGCTGTAATATAGGGTATATTACAGCGGTGTGTACAGCACAAGAAAGGTGACATATTTGATTGCCAGAATTATCACGGTATATCTCTTTTAAACACGGCATATAAAATCTTCGCCTATATCCTTTTCAATAGAATATCTCCATACACAGAAGACAAACTAGGCGACTACCAGTGCGCTTGGGGCCCTAACCGGTCGACTACTGATCAGATTTTGAAACACTTGAGTTCAATGTCATAACACACCATATTATTTTCGTGAATTTCAAGGCTGCATACGACAATGTTCACCGAAATTGCCTGTACCAAGCGTTGACTGAGATCGGCATTCCACCACAATTGGTGTTACTCACAGCAATGACGTTAAAAAAAATAAAAAAGCGTCGTTCGGATCCATTCAGTATCTTGCAACCTTTTAGGGCAATGGAAGGCCTTAGGCAGGGTGATGCGCTCTCCAGCCTTCTGATTAACATAGCCTTAGAAAAATGTATCCGAGATTCCAGAAATTGAGACATCGGGCACTTTATTTTTCGAATAGATACAAATACTGAGATACGCGGATGATATAGACCTGTATCGGGAGGACGCTACCAGCAATGATCCTCTACTGCTGTTAACGCAAATCTTGCTATAGACCAAACTGCCCAAAAGCTCGGTCTACAAGTCAAGTTCGTGGCTGTACGTGACTTTGTGTACCTGGCATAATTAATAACAAACCAGAACGAAATATCTGCAGAAATATGTAAACGAATTATGGCTGCTTCGGCCTTCTAAGATATTTTCGATCGAAACTGCTATCCCGAAACATAAAGGTACTGCTATAAAAGGCCCTACTAAGACCAGTAACTAACATACGGGTCCGAAAGTTAACTAAGAAAAGTATGGACGACAACAAGGCACCTCTGCGTCTTCTCTATGGAAAACCAGATGGGCCGAAGCTCCGATGGTTGGATGGCATCGAACGATTGCTGTGAAAAGCTGGAGAACTCAGACAAAGGACTGAGAGATCTGGAAGAAAATACTGGACCAGGCCAAGGCCCACTAGCAGCTGTAGAGCCTCAGATGATGATGATCACTCAGCGAGGAAACTCTTGTATTTCATGATAACTTTTTGGGTATGAATTTTTCGTTTTCTTTTTCATTTTCTTGAACCATTTGTAATATAAAATCATCTTTAATCTCTTCATCTAATGACCTAAACATAAATATTTAAACAAATTATTATTGAAACAATGACATAAACTTTAATACGCCATAAAATTAACTTATCAAAATATTATTAAAACGGCCTATTTATACATAATACACTTAAACAAAGAAAGCATTTAATAAAGTACAGGCATAACGTGAAATATGTCGTTACCTTTAGAATAGTTGATAATACAAAAATGACTTATTATGATTTAAGTCACAATTCAAACCCTGCATTTTAGTACGAAGGTGACCTAATACGAATAAAGGTCTTTTTAAGATTAGAACATTGATAAAATATTTACTTACCTTTCGGTAAAAAAACTCCGCAATCAGGATTGAATCACTTTAAAACTAAGAAATGTAATCACCGTGCCGACATAATACTAAAACGGTCACTATTTTAGCGGAGGGACGTTTAAAATACGCAAATTATAAAGAGACGCAACATACGTGTTTTTCGATTTCTAGGTGACATAGGATAGTTTTTGATTTATTAAATGATAGAATACCTTATTCTGAGTCATTTTATGAGTATAACTCATTTTTGCAAAATTTTGAATTAGGTCACTTTCGTTCTCAGCGTGCGATTTCATAAACATCAATTTCGTACCTATTTCATTGATACACTCTTTAAAATCGACAAGAATAAGATAAGAACTTCCATAATAGTAAAAACACAATTCTATCCTTATTAAAGCAGATGATATAAGACCATTCAGATACGTAATAAGTCGATTTTGTCTTCCATAAAAAGTATATGACACGACGCGTAAATGTATTAAAGAACTTTATGAATAAAGCATATCCCGGCTGCTTGCGATTTATTTCCTTTCAGAGAAAAATATCTTCGAATAACGAATGTAATTTTATATCTTCATTTCAAACGGATTATTCGAAATAAATCGTGATAATCAGAATGCTCGATATAATGCCGCCTAAACGATATATTTAATGTGTATTTTAACGAATGTCTTCTATGTATCGGGAATTCGTATCACATTCTCGCGTTAGCTTAATGATATAGATTATATAGGTTTAACGTGAATTGGGATACAAACTCAATATACGTGTCGCAGGCAAAGTGTAGAATTTCGACGTTTAAAAACGGCGTCATCAGTTTACAAACGCTTGGTATTATAATGTAGAATTAAGCAGAGATATAACTTCTAATCGTCCACAAGGAGCCGGATGCAAGCCGATAGAACTTTCATTCGGCTTTCGGGGCTCCTATTTCTGTGTATTTTGTGCCTGTAGTCTAACTAAAAGTCCTGTCCTTATTCTGTGGATCATATAAAATGACGAGCGTTTGTTAACTGACAGCGCCCGATTTTATACAATTTGCCAGCGACTAATATTAAATTAATAGCGTTCCGCCCGTGGCTTCGCTCGCGTTTTCAAAGAAAAACCTCCATAGTTCCCGTTCCCGTGAGATTTCTGGAATAAAACCTATCCTATGTGTTAATCCAAGTTACCCTCTACATGTGTGCTAAATTTCATTGTAATCGGTACAGTAGTATTTGCCTGAAAGAGTAACAAACATACACATACACCCATCCTCACAAGCTTTCGCATTTATAATAATAGTAGGAAGTAGGATAATATGTGAAGTCCCGTGACACCTTGTAGGGGTTGGGGCAGATGCATTTCTCATCTATTCCACTGACCGATTTTCTTTACGGGTAAATGGATAATCAACCTTTTGCACCCGACGCTTTGTTTTGTTAGTTTGAACCGGAAATCGATCCCTGAACCAGTGAGCTCTACTCTTCTGTGTTAATCAATGTATTAAGAAGCGATTTATTTTTATTATAAGAATAAGATTTATTGTTAGTTGTATTGCACAATAGCAGAGAAAGCTCTATAATTCTTCTTTTTTATGTCATATTCTCCCCAAGAAACATGTGAGAACAATAATAATTTAAAAACGAATTTTATAAGCTTTTAAATAAGTTTATTAGTTACTAGCTGTGCCCTGCGGTTTTACTGCGTTGCTCCGCTCCTGTTGGTCTTGACGTGATAATAACTATATAGCCTTATAAGACTTTCTCGATAAATGGGCTATCTAACACCGAAAAAAAATTTCAAATCGGACCAGTAGTTCCTGATATTAGCGCGTTTAACCAAACAAACTCTTCAGATTTATAATATTAGTATAGATTCTAACGTACAAAGTGTCTGTTAAGCAATGACCTCTCCACTTTTTTTGTCACATCATATAATGTGACAAATAAAATCCGCGAAGGAGTAATCATTGATGTCTGAAAAATACCTATTTTATTGTTACAATATCATTCAATTAAGGCCATTGTACCATGAAATGAGACATGATTAAATTCCAAACGATTCCATCTAATTTTATTGTAGACAATCTTGGAATGGAACAGTACTTGACTTTGATAAAGTGGAATTTGTAATTAATTTTCAAGTATCGTGTTAAGTATTAATTCTACTAATGGACTACTACGTATTTAAATTCAGTTTATTTAATAAATTAATTTGTTATATTTTCATTGCTTTTGATAAAAGATTTAACCTTGACAGTTCTTTTATTTTTTATTTTATTTTATTTGCAACACAAACACATATAACAATAATATAGGTACAATACTTATTTCACTTTAAACCTTAATGACTAATTGTTATTGCAATAACATGTGTTGACTACTAGACTATAAAATATTACAATCGCTTACACATAAATAAAGAGTTATCAATATACTAACTTATAGATAACAGGTAATTTAAAAAAGGGAAATGGTATAAAAACTACAAGAGACAAATTTATAATCTATTGAAGGACTTGCGACAGCAAAGTAAGGTTTTCAAATAGGCATTTCCGAAATCTAATAGGTTTACTCCCGATAATGTCAAGATCTGGTATTATCTCACACAACTTATTGTAATTTGTGCAGATTCTGTTTAGAGTGCTATAATATGCTCTTTGGGTGCGGTGGACTGGTAATGTGAAAGTTCGATTATTTCGATTACTTCTAAGTGGTATATGAAAGGAAATTTGGGAAAGAGCTGCAGTGGACAGTTGGCCACATATAATTTTATTTAGAAATATTAATTCCAATATTTTTCGGCGATCTGACAGTTTTACTTGTTTAAAATAAGATAATCTTTCCTCATAAGTATGAAGCGTTTTGTTTAGATGAAACCGATATGAAAGTATTCTCATAAATTTGATTTGAATTTTTTCTATATTTTTTATATGAATCAAATAAAAGGGGGACCAAATCATACTTGCATATTCCAATTTGCTACGAATGAGAGAGTTAAAAAGACAAATATAAGATTTAGGATTCCGGAAACCCTTACATGAACGTAAAATAAACCCTAGTAATCTGTTACATGATTTATAAATATGTGTATATTGGTCCAAAAATGAGAGTTTGCTATCAAGGATAATTCCTAAATCACGTACGTTTGACTTCCATATCAGATTTTTAGCATTTATAGAGTAATTATATTTTATTTTTACCGTCGTACTACCAAATTCCATAACATAGCATTTATCTACATTAAGAAACATAGCATTTGTATCACACCAATCTTTTAATTTATTCAAATCATTTTGCAGTTCAATGCAGTCATTTATAGTGAAAATTTTTCTAAATATTTTTAAATCATCAGCATAAAGTAAACAATTTGATGATAAATTATTGCACAAATCATTTATAAAAATCACAAATAATAAAGGGCCCAGATTTGAGCCCTGAGGAACACCCGATAGTACAGATATAGGACGAGAATAACTTCCAAGTATTCTTACTATCTGAGATCTATTTAATATATATGAAGAGAGCCAGCGCAGCAAATTACCGCGGATTCCCTCGCAGAATAGTTTACCAAGTAGTCGCCTATGATTAACCTTATCGAAGGCTTTCCTGAAGTCTGTATATATAGAATGGACTTGTACTTGACTATTTAACGCCCCATGAATAAAATTTGTATATTCTAAAAGATTCGTCGTTGTAGATTTTTGTTTCACAAAGCCGTGTTGTTTCGTGCTAATAGCCGGTTTAATAAAAAAGAATAAATGATCATACACTAAAGCCTCTAATATTTTTGAAAAACATGAAAGAATGCTAATTGGTCTATAATTTTCACAGCTAGTTACATCACCATCCTTATGCACAGGTACTACGTGAGCAGTTTTCCAGATAGTCGGAAATTTACCTTGATTTATTGAGAGGTTATAAATAATGTAAAGAGGTTCAACAAGACCTTGCATGCACTCCTTTATAAATAAAGGGGATATGCGGTCAGGACCTGGACCCTTATTAATATCAACATTTTTAAGATGTTGTTTTATACTTAGTTTATCTATTTGAATATCGTGCAATGTAAAATTAGACCTATCGACACTATCAACTTCTAATATGTGATTATCTGATGAGTCTTTTTCCCAGACAGATGAAAAGAACTCTGCGAACATATTACTTATTTCAATATCTGTACGTGCTGAACGATTACCCAGAGTAAGCGTGGGAGGAACGGACGAAGCGCGTTTTTTGTTTTTAATGTAAGACCAAAAAAGTTTTGTAGATTGGGGTAAAGATTCTTCTATTGATTTCTTATAGTTACGTTCACACGTTCTGATAAGGCGTTTTGCTCGCTTGCGTAAAAGAGAAAAAGTATCATAGTCCCGTGGATTACCGAATATTCTAAATTTTGTGTGATATTTTTCTTTTTCTCTCAGACATTTCTTAAGGGCGTTACTGAACCAAACAGGAGTTTGTGCGTTTCCGTGAACATTGCATCTTTTATAAGGTGTATTATTTTTAATTACAATATAAAGTAGCTCATAAAATTTATTTACATATTCGTCCACATCGATAAAGCCTTTAAATTCATTATTCCAATTTATATTATTCAAAAATTTCTTGCATTCTGTAAAATTACACTTTCTAAAATTAAAAGAATCAGATATCTTGTAATTAGACTTACGTTTTTTAGGTGTTGAAATATATACCTTAAAAGGAGGATGATGTCTATCTTCGTTTATTAAAGGATCTACATTTTCTGTTTTTAATCCCATAATATTCGTAAGGAAAAGATCTAGTAGTCTATTATTTACGTTTACTATTCTGTTTAATTGATGTAAGCTGCCTATAGACATTATATCAACAAGAGCCTTAGCCTTATGAGATAGAGATCCTTGCATAAAATTTAAATCGTGACTCCAGTCTATTTCTGGAATATTAAAATCACCAATAATTATAATCTGCTTATCATTTTCAGTGAGTACCTGTGTACATGTTTCAAAATAGTGTTCATAGATTTGCTTAGGTATATCAGGTGGGAGATAAACTAAACCAATAATGATTTCAGTAACATTACCTATTCTAAGAGATAGCCAAATGTCCTCTGCAGAGCTCTCCCAGGTCTGGTGACGCACAACGGGTATCTCTTTTTTAACCGCTATTAAAAGCCCACCGCCGTCCACCTTTCTACATTGTGACGTATAGCGATCTCTACGGAAGACGGTATACCTATTGTCAAACAACTCACTATCGCAAATACCTTCATTTAGATTTGTTTCACAAAAGCATATAACATCATAGTTCTCTATTAAAATTTGAGAGAAAATCTCGTTAGTTTTACTTTTTATTCTATTTACGTTTTGATAGTACATTAAAAGATCCATTACTAATTTAAATAGTTAATACAATACTTAAATATCGATCAGAGTAACATTGATAAAAAAAAAAAAATATACATATATAATTAATTACGCAATTTATCAAGTGATTGTGTATTTTTAACATAAATGACACCAGAGTTATCATTCTTTCGTAAATATATCTTAGAATATTTAACCCAAGCATATTTGAATCCACATTCTTTTTTAAACGCACGAGTTTCTGCATATAATAACTTCTGTTCTGGAGACAAATGTTCGTTTACATAGACTCTTGAGGATTCGCCTACGATGCCAAGTAGTGAAGAACATAATAAGTCTTGGGGATGTGTATTATTATATCTTTTAACAGCAGATATAAGATTGTCTCTATGGCGCGGTGAAGGTAGTTCATGAAGCATCTTTAATAAAAATATGGTAATTTCAATTTTCAGCTATAAAACAATATCTTAATATATATAAATCTCGTGTCACAATGTTTGTCCTCAATGGACTCCTAAACCACATAACCGATTATAATAAAATTCGCACACCATGTGTAGTTCGATCCAACTTGAGAGATAGGATAGTTTAAACATGTAGGTACCACGGGCGAAGCCGGGGCGGACCGCTAGTATTTCATTATAATTGGATATGACAGAATAACATCTCAATGTAAAACTATTAAAATTCTTCTCCCTTAGTAACATTACATCAACATCATGTTATACGTTTACTCAAACTGCTCTATGAAATGAAAACCAAAGACCAAATTTCTTAATACAATCAAATCAAACTCCTATTATATCCAAACAAGCGAGCCATTTCGTTAAATCCCAAAAAATACTCATAATAATATCTCGTAAAATGGAATAGTTACGAGAATGGTCTAATTTAACCTAAATGCATCTTCTTGTTACAGAGTGAGCGAGTGTCTCCTCAGATGTATTTCGAGCTGGACTTAGAACTGTGTTTTAACTTAATAATATGAACATTTGTATAGTTTAACTAGCCGCTTGTTCCGTCTTTGACTACGTTAAAGAAATATAGATAATATGTCGCTTGGTATAGATGTAGCTTTCCAATAGTTAAATATTTTTTTAATCAACCGAGTATTTTTGGGTTACATCATTATAGACAATCAATCGATTATGTTACAACATTAGTTAATATTTATATATTGCATTACAAAAAATGCAAGTTCCATTGCATCCATTTCACATGCATGCATGCATTTCATGATAGAATCTACTACAAGTAACATTATTTTTATTCAAGACAATAAGATAAACTCATGCTTTTATAGTATTTTCACTTAGGTCCTTGATAAGAACACAAAGTTTAAATTAATCTGTCCGTTTGTGGTTCAAATTTTAGAGTCTAAAAGGACATACAGGTGAAGCTAATATAGACGTGATAAAAAGTATATTATTACAACATTAATATACATCGAAAACAAGTTACCTACGCTTTTATAATATCCAACAAGATACGGTACCCAAGGGATAGGATGTTGAATATTTAACTTTAGGATGTAAACTCTGACCTGATATATCGCTAAAACTCGCACAGCATATATTTCGGTATTAGAATAATTTATTTACTTGAAAAACGGGGAAATGGATATTAGTTGCTGTGATAAACTTGTGGTTTATTGATCGACCACCTTTATATTTATGTATATTTCATGTGAATTAAATTTAAAAATTATTACGATACAATTTTGACCCTCATAGGAGGAGTCCCTGCAGTGGGAACGTATATATATGGGCGTATAAGAAATTGGCACAAAATAATAATGGGTATTATTATAATATATTAATAACTCTCAAATATCGGATTTTATGTAATAATTTTATTTATAAAATTAAATCAAATACTTTTCATTAAATTAAACAATATTTCCAATAAAGTTATACTTCGTACCAACTTTTTTTAGTAGTTATCTAAGTAAATTAAAATTTTGAAAATATGATATCACAATAAGTGCATTCGCAGGTAAAGCACATTATCTTGTAACATTTTCAAATTTAAATATCTTCCATAACAGCGCTTAAGGGAGTACCGAGCTTTTGGCGCTAATCGATTTTATGAATAAATTACGCTCCGTGTATGTGTGCGTGAGGCGGCTGTGGCGGCCGGCGCACAGTGGTTCCGTTTTAAAAAACAGTTGACATTAAACCTAAGAAACAAATCGATGTTCGCCAATTGATTAAAGGCTTGTTTCAATATCCTATCTACCTATGTAGTCCATTGAAAAGTTACATTTGGGGTTGCGTTTTTTAGAGGACGCAATTTTATTTATTTTATAATTTTGAAAGAAAAATTATTTTATAATTTTGAAATTTTAATTTTTTTTATGAAGAAATGTTATCAAACCTAGTAGTAGATTGTTTTTCGAGGAACAACTTTTACATACAACATTTTTTCATTACGTCAATAGCTAAGGTTTTACAGCGCTCCGAAGTGAGTACTATTTTTCAGTCATCTTAACTATATATAGTATGCATATATTGTGTGTGTGGTTTATACCTACTAATAATAATTTGTCATCAGTAATTATTTTTTTTTGTTGTTAATATTTTTAATAATTAATTTTGCAATATTAAAATAATTAATTAATTATTGACTCTTTTTCCAACCACCCAGGAGGTAGTCTGGAAGCGCGTTTTTTTTTACGTCGAAAAGCAGGGCTGAAATATTCTGCAGTGTGCTTCCATTGTTCTGGAGTCTTGGTAAAGAGCCTGCGTGAAGATGTAAAGTCAATTTCATCGAAAGACCTCGAAGTGATATCATGTCAATGTAAAGCTGGTTGCCGTTCATCCCGGTTTGGATGTAGTGACAAAAAACAAAAGTGCTTGTAATGGATATGCCACGTCGGATACAAATGTTTTAACCAGTTTAATTATGTAGAAGATATTGAACAGAATAATGACGATAAAAATTAGATAAGTTTTTGCTCACATAAATCTCAGGAAATTTAAAAAAAAATATAAAATTGCACGTACTTTTTATTCAGAATTTTATTATTTCCTTGCCTTTTTTTCTACCTACCATCGTAATTTCAGCTAGCTTGTTACCTTTTGCCCAGGTTGCCTGGAAGAGATCACTTCTAAGTGATAAGGCCGCCTAATAAACTATACTTTCTTTATTTTGTATGAATTAGCAATAAGTTTCCCATGTATAGTTTTATTAAAGAGTAATAAATAAAATAAATATTTTACACAGCTTTCGGCCAGCGGCTTCGTCCGCGTAGTCAAAGAAACACACGCATAATTCCCGTTTTCGTGGTATTTCCGGGATAAAACCTATCCTATGTCTTTCCTCATGTCTCATAATATCTCTGTTCCACATTTGAAGTAAATCTATACAGTACTTTTTGAGTTTAACCCGGACATACATAAAGACAAACAGACAAAAATTCTAAAAACTATAATTTTGGCTTTGGTATCTATTGTAGATCACGCCCCAAGTATTATTTTAAATAAATATTCAATATACAGTTTTGATTTTCATACGATTTTTTTATATGTAAAGATAATTTCAAGATGATTCATACCAACAAAGGGCTAATTCGGCGCTACCGACGCTCAATTAATAGGCTGTAGTTCCGTTGTTTATTGCTCGATTATCAATATTGAAGGTTCATTAGAAACGTGATTAAAGTAGCTATATGTTTTATAATAAGCTAAATTCTCATAATTCTAACGGTTACCGAGTTTTTTAAATTAAAAAAAAATATTTTTTTCATAAAATGTTGTTTTTTGAAAATATTTCAGTTGTTACTAGTTTTACATTAATGAATCCTAGGAATCAAATAATGTTTATTTAATTATCTTTCAATTGACACACTTTTTAAGTAAATCGGTCCAGTAGTTATCTAGATATACCGCACAATAGAATGGCCCGACGGCCATCTTTGCTACGTTATAGCTCCCCCCTCCATACCCCTAGGAAGTGACTACTGCACTTTTTGTGTTTAAAAAAACATGCCGATTAAGTGGATATCCGTAGTTCGTACGGCGGAGATAAGTCCCACGGAAATGAATTTTATTTCAATAATTGGGGACTGTACTATATAAAAATCTATTTCTCGTAATAACTTCGTGGTTAGAATGTGGTATTTTTGTCACATATAGACCTCAGTTAAAGGCTTCTTTTGGTACTAAACAGAGCTTTTACTAACGCCTGCATATAATATAAAAAAATAAAAACGAAAATCAATAAAAATTACAATACTTTCGCCTCTATCGACAATATCGAAAATTTCAAAAAGGGATAATTTGCGCCTGTAATCACTACATATATTAGCAATATAATAAATTATCTAGTGTATCTATTTTTTTTATATGAATTTATTTAGTTCAGTCGGCCGCGAAAATTCCAATATTTTAAATATTTTTTTAAAAATCGTGTTATTGAAATAAACCTCTGGGTGTTCTACTCGTGCATTTAAAAAGAGAAGCTCCTTAGATATTTCCAATAAAACAAGAATGTCACTTTTTCGGGCCTAAAAACATATAGTGAGTCGTGAGCATAAATTATGTTTGTATAGAATTAGATTTTTCGATGTTAATATTTTTTTAAATTACTTTTTCCGCTTTACTTCTGTCAAAACAATCGCGGTTAACTTTTGTTCCTTTGTTGCCCATTGTGAACTGACACCCAACTCTGTTTACGTAGCAGATCCGTGCGTGAGCGCAAGCGACACATCCTCCCCGTCTGACGGCCGAAGCCGGACTAACGCGGATACGGGGGCCACGGGGTGGCTCTTGTTAGACTGGGCGAAATACGCGTTAATTTAAGTATTTTCTTCGTAATATTGAATTAAACACATATTATGAAAAATTAAATTGTATACTTTATCCAAAACGTTTAGTTTTATTACAATACAAAAACTCATAACCTTCCTTTAAGTATTGAAGCCATAGTTATGTTTCAGTTGGTTCTGGTTATCCGTTGCAGAGGTAACTTTGGATTTTTTTTCTATCGAGGAAACTAAAAGTAATTGCGTTTTCGAACTGTATAATCGAAAAAGGGTATTCTCAAATATATTATTATATAAATCTCATAGCTAAAGCCTTAGTAATAACAATACAGCAATTCAACAGACCAACGCAATTATTTCGCAATTACATATCGTTTGCACGATACTCCCTTAAATAGAAATACAACAAAGAGAGCTGAAATCTGCACCTTATCAAGAGAGACGTTTGTAACAAGAACCTTCTAGAACGTCATTTCAATTCATACAAAGTAGTCGTTATAATAATTATCATTTCTCGTTCATTTTACGTTATTTCATAATCATTTTATCCGTGTTATTATTCATTTATTTATGTTTGTAGTATAAATAGGGTTAATTTAATAATGTTTACAGCATACTCCATGTGATTTTAATAATAATTATTATTATTTAATCAAATAAATTGTGGGAGGTACGTGGAAATCTGTATGTTGATCAGTGAGCTTTCAGTAAATTTAAAAGTAATAAAGTATTTATTAGACTTTTTAAAGTTGAAAATGATATGATTTGAAGCAACGGTTTGCAAGCTATTTACCTATTGACTTATATAATCAAACTCAAACTCAAACATTAATTTATTCAATTAGACTTCTTCTAGAAGCACTTTCGAATCGTCATTACATATTTTTAACAATTACCACCGATTCAGAAAGCAATATCTACGGAGAAGAACCGGCAAGAAACTCCATAGTTGCTCTTTTATGCCTTAGTTGTCCTGTTAATTCAAGGCTCCTATATCTATAAAACATAGCCTTTAACTGACTATCATGTTCAACGAGCTATGTGTCTACGGTGCAATAGATCTCGCCTCAGGGCCATTTGATATGGAACCGACAGTTTTCGTGCCTAAAAAGGGTTACCTGAAAGGTGAAACTGAACATTTTATATGTTTGCTTTTGTTGATACATTTAATTAATGAGGAAAATAATTTATTATTCGGCTCTATATCTGAAAATAAAACGACTGAAAGTCTTTTCAATTCTGAAAATCAAACAACCTTCTACAACATTATCAAAAGTAAAAAGGTTCAATATGTCAACAATCAATATTTAATGATTTAATATTGTTCTAAAAAAATACACTTTTATATACACACACTATTTTGTACGTATAAAAGCCTCGCATATCAATAACTGAATCTATTGTCCATCTAATCCGTAATTGGGACTAACCGATAACCATTGTGTGTCCACAAGCATATAATACACACAAACACAATTATTATCCCTTTGTGTTACTGAATGTATGCATTATGCATATGTGATTAATAAACAAAATTACGTTGAGTAAAAGTAAGGGTCTTGCAGTCTTTCTAACACACGTGTAGTTAATTAGGTCTTGAAACATCTAAAAGTTTTTCGAGTAATGTTAAACGTCGAAAACGTGTTTACGTTTAGTATTATTTTAAAATGACTTTTTAAATCATAACTCGATTTGCTAAGAAATCATATCCATTATAGAGTTAAAAATTATCGTTATTCTATTCAGAA
This sequence comes from Colias behrii, assembly GCA_029959065.1. NCBI lineage: Eukaryota > Metazoa > Arthropoda > Insecta > Lepidoptera > Pieridae > Colias > Colias behrii. The sequence goes on along the minus strand of JARWMC010000005.1, from coordinate 3,180,044 downwards.
CAATATTTTAGATCCACGAAAATCATTTACATATACCTACATAGTAAGGCTTGTTTTTAATATAGTTTTAGGACATTAATTTTAGTGCAATCGAATAAAAAATATTATTTTGTATCTTTTTTAACTGCTTTAAAAACTATTAAAGAACAACTTTTAAACTACCTATTTCACAAATCTTAATACGCAGCTACATAACCTCGATTATCACCATTCTTCAAACTTAAACCCTTGTCCATACAACATATCGACGGTTAAAAGGAAATAGGGCATAAGCGACATTTTGGTCAAAAATGAGGTTATTATGCCATTGGACTTAAAATTTTCTGCTCTTTCGAATGCGCTTACTCCCATGGCTCTACGATGACTTTTTTGGCGTTTATGCCCAAGCAAAAAAAAAACAATTTATAATGTTATTTTTGCTAACCGACGAAAATTCTGGTCATTTTTGCTATAAAGGTGATTGTACCCCTACAAAAATGATTTATTTTGGGTTTGTTGTCGGTAATGCTTTTTTACTTCACAAGGGTGCCAAGCTTTTGGTTGTTTATGCCTTTTAAGCATTTCAATTGTAAAGTACAAATGTTGCTTAAAGCTTACTTCCATTTCGTAATATAACAGAGCTATGGCGCTTGTGCCCTATATACAAAATGCATACTTATATTACTCTGGCGGTTATCCCCTATTTCCATTCAGTACTTAATGACAGCCAAGTCGGTTATGCCCTATTACCTAAATTGATTTTAATATGACACTGGTGGTTATACCTTACTTCCGTTTACTAATATAAATACGATTGTCGCTAATTCCTTAGTACTTAAATTAAATTAGATATCATGGTGTCGATTATAACATATTTCCACGTTCTACAATCATACTTATACGTCGCTTATACCGCAATACCAAATAAGGATTTAATAACGAGTCGGGGCTTATGCCATTGGATACCACAAAAACCAGTCGCTTGTCCCCCCGCTACACTCAGCCGCGCGCTGTGACAGCGTGAACCACAGGCGTGAACACGCGCGACTCATGCGCTCCTACATTTAATACTTCTTCCTTTTTCAAATGGTAACTCCCGATCCCAGTGAGGACGGATTCTGCCAATGTCAAGTTTTGAACGGATGGTCAGTTTAAGTTAATGCTCATGTTAAGCGTGCTCTGTGCTGAGGAAAAATCACGGTTGAGATGATTTACTTTTTATTTACTCATAGACTTCTTACATGGAGCTGTATAACCTGACACAGAACAAATATTAGTTATAGACAACACAACACATCACAAAAGCATAACATAAAATAGGTATAGGTAGTCAGAGGGAGTTCAAAATTTTAGATTGTTAAAATTGATAAATTTGGATAGGATATTCACAAATGAGGTAGGGACAAGGCAAAGTAAACACTTAAAATTAGTAGGGAGGGGAACATCTGGGGGAAGGATATCCAGAAGTGAGATACGGAGCTTAGGGCAAACAAAGAATAAATGGTCATAACTTCCTTCGTCTATACCACACTCACAGAGAGAATTGTCACGAACATGAATTTTAAATAAATGATTAGGAGTGGTATTGTGACCTAAACGGAGGCGGCAAATGGTGGAAACAGTAGGCTTGTCTATATTAGGGAAACGGAAGAACCAGGGCTTACGTGGAATTGAGGGTTGGATATCTCTATAAAATTTCCCTTTGGTTGAATTTTTCCACTGACTGTTCCATGTATGATCAAAGCGATCCTTAGAAAGAGAAGAGAGATCGTGGGCATAATTAGAGTAATGCTCCAGAGTACCATGTTGAATGGCAGATTTAGCCAGAACGTCAGCTTTCTCATTGCCTACAATACCAGAATGGCTTGGAATATGTACTAAATCTACCTGAAGCCCTTTTCTGAAGCAGTTGTAAAGTGCGGATTTTATTAGAAAGATGATAGGAAATTTAGACTTTGAGCGGAAAGGGTTAGAAGTAATAGTCTGAAGACAGCTGAGGGAGTCTGAAAAAATAACTGAATTTTGGAGATTATGAGAGTCGATAAAATTGAGAGCTTCCAAGATAGCTGTGGCTTCACCAGTAAAAACAGAAGAGAGAGGGGGACATTTAAATTGTAAAATAGTGTTAGAGTTATGGTGCCATACAGCAACCCCTACAGCAAGATGTTTTGACACTTTTGAGGCATCCGTAATAAAAAGATTATAACCACGCCAGTAGGAAGAAACCAGACAGTTAAAAACAACATTATTTATTTATTTATTTATTTAACTCTTTAATAGTTGTACAGAAGCCTTAGAAACTACTTACACAATACACATAGAACAGAGTACAACTATTTTGGCGGCCTTATCACTTAATAGTGATCTCTTCCAGGCAACCACGGTAAAAGGTAAACAAGCAAAATGATCACTAATTGGCGGGACGAGAACAGAAAAAGAATAATTAATAGCAAGAAACAAAAAATAATAATATGTATCTACCATAAATAATACATGTCCATATACAATATCACATATACTATACATATACATACACAATATATAAATATACATATACATAAATAAAATAAACAGATATACATACCAATTACATATTATATAATAAACATAAATAAATATATACTTGGAAGGAAACACACTGATATTGAATAAGATAAAATTATTATACGAATACCATCTATATCTAATACAGAGTACCACGTACATATTGTAACATAATGAAAATATAAAAGAAAAATAAAAAGTTAATAAGATATTACTGGTCCGGATCAGCAGCGGAAAGAAAATGTTGTCGCACAAGATTTTTAAAACCCGAAGGGGTCTGGGCTTGACGAATATGTAATGGCAGAGAGTTCCATAACTTAACTGATATCGCTGCAAAAGACTTGCCATAAAAATTTGTGCGTCGGCTTGGAACACGCAAGATGAGTCTATCCTCAGAGCGAAGTGAGTAGCTTTCACTGTGCAAGAAGGAAAAATTGGACTTGAGGTAGGAGGGAGCGGAGGGGTTAAAAAGGATACGGAACAGTAGTTGCAAATAGTGTAGATTCCGGCGAAGTCGGATAGGGAGCCACTTGAGCCTTTTCCTGAAAGAAGAAACGTGGTCATATTTTCGAAGGCCGAAAATAAATCTAATACAGAAATTTTGGAGACGCTCAAGTTTATCAAGATGCTCGACTGCTAAATCAGGAAAACATGCATCTGCGTAATCAAGTATAGGAAGGAGAAGGGATTGTGCTAGCGTAATTTTGGTAGGAATAGGCAAGAAGTTACGAAGCCGCCGGAGCGTAGCAGAAGCAGCATAGATCCTACGGCTTAATTCCTGAATATGGTGAGACCAGGACAAGGTTTGGTCAAAAACCACACCTAAGTTTCTAACTACCGTTTTGTAAGGTATAACAACGTCACCGATTTTGATGTTTGGCAAAATACCCCAGTCAATTTCCGAAATTAGATAAGGACTACCGATTATGATGACATTGCTTTTAGCTGGGTTGAGTTTTAGTCCAAATTCGTTACACCAGCTGGTTATGTTAGCTAATTCGGAATTAGAAAAATGGATAGCCATAGGTAAGTCAGCAAGGGAGGACTGGGTGTAAATCTGTAAGTCGTCAGCATACATATGGTACAGAGACGTCAGCCGGGAACATAAGGAGTTAATGAAGATGGAAAAGAGGAGAGGAGACAAAACGCCGCCCTGAGGCACACCGGCAGAGACCGCACACCAAGATGAGTACTTAGTATCCACCAAGATACGCTGCCTCCGGCCGTGTAGGTAGGAATGGAACCAGTCAATTAAGGAAGGAGAAATGTTAAGTACACGCAGCAGACCCAGCAGTACGTCAAAGTCCACAGTTGTAAAAGCGTTGCTGAAATCTAAAAGAGTAAGTACTGTGAGCTGCTTATTGTCCATACCAGCACGAATATCGTCAGTAACCTTGACCAGGGCTGTAGTCGTACTATGACCGGGACGGAATCCGGATTGAAAATCACTAAGGATATTATGTTTGTTCAGGAAAGAGGTAAGTTGCTGATGTATTATACGTTCAAGGACTTTGGATAGGAAAGGTAATATGGAAATTGGACGGAAATCTGAAAAGGAATTCGGGTTGGATTTTTTGGGTAAAGGGATGACTTGAGCATCTTTCCAAACAGTTGGGAGTGTACCGGTGGACATGGAGAAGTTCAGAATGTGAGTAAGGGAGGGAATAATGATATCAAGGATGGGAATGATCATAGTACGGCTAACAAGGTCACAGCCAACAGCATTTGATGAGATGGACAATATGTGTTTCTTAACATCCCGTTCGGAGACTTGCTTAAAAAGGAAAGGAGGATAAGCAGGGGTAGGAAAGGTGGAGAGGTTTTTGAGAGTACGGTGTTTCATATTGGGGTCAAGCGAGGAGGATGATGTAAAGTGCATATTGAGTTGGCTTATATCAATAGTATTAGGAAAAGCATTAGACTCTTTACCAATCCCCAAGCTTTTCAGAAATTTCCAATTTGTACCTGAATCACCGCTCTCAAGGGATTTGTGGATATGGCGTCGCTGAGCGTCTCTACACAATACATTGCAACGATTACGTATCCTATTATACTTTGCCCGCGCTTCATCCGTTTATGCGGTTTTTAACTTAGACTTGGCACGGTTTCTTTTTAAAGAAAGAGATTTTAATTCCGGAGTAAGCCAAGGTGCCGGTGTGTGCTTCTTTTTGACAGGTCGGAGTGGCGCAAATTTGTCGTATAGATTTAAAACAAATGTGTTGAATAAGGAGACTTTCTCATCTATAGACTGCGCATCGAACACCTCTTCCCATCTAATGTTTTGCGCATCGCAGCGAAGCAAATTCACGTCCACTCCCCCAAAATTACGCAGCAAAATGGTAGACGGTTTAAGTTTCGGAGAATGGAGCTTGTAGGAAAGGTAAATGAGGTCATGAAAGGAAAAAGCATCGGCTGAACACTGACCATGCTTGGATATGAAGTTGGGTAAGGAGACTATCATTAGGTCAAGTAGAGAAGGATTGCAGCCAGGAAAGTAGTGAGTTGGATTTGAGGAAAGGGCATGGAGATTGTGGGAATTCAGGATGGAAAGCAGCTTATTACTACGGCTATCACCTTTAAGCAGACAAGTGTTGAAATCACCCATGAAAATTAAATGCTCATATTGAGGAGAGAGGTAATCTACAAGGGTTTCGAAGGAGGAAAAGTAATCTATGGAGAGAGAAGGACAATAAAAAACACCAAGAAGGATTTTAGCTTGCGGCAAAAGGACTTCAATAAGGAGATGTGACATTAGAATCTGGAGCATATTTTTGAATACCAGAACTCATATTAATGTTGGGGTTAAAAACTAGTGCGGAAACGGAGTTGAATATAAAGGATGGATACTAAATTGGGATGTTGGATCCGGAAGGCGGTTAAATTTAATGAGACTTTTAAGTAGGCAAGGAAAATCAGATGGACGACGGAGGTTATTTAGAGTAAGTATTTGAAGTAGATTTCGAATTTTAGGAAGGAGGGGATGGGAGGATAATTGTATAAGCCGAAAGAAATACTTGTCAGCCAGATATTGACGGCGGAGATATAAAGGAGGGTCTACACATTCTACCTGAAGGGCATTGACTGGGGTAGACTTCATGGCACCTATACTGAGTCGCAGACACTTGTATTGTATTCTGTCCAATTTTAATAAAGCTGTTTTATTGCAAGGTTCTAAGATGAACGACGCATAATCCAAATGGCTACGGATTATAGCATTATAAACTAGTTTTTGACAATATGGATGTGATCCCCACCAAACACCAGCTAGGGAGCGTAAAACATTAATACCCTTTTCGCACTTCTGAGAAATGTAGTTAATGTGAGCCATACCATTCAGCTTTTGGTCAAGCACCACTCCTAGAAATTTAATCTTGTTGACTACAGGGATTGAGGAGTTTTCTAGTAATATTAGATTGAATATTTTTTTAAAAGAATACTTGGGACAATAGATACGGAAGCCAAAAATATAGTTAGGCTACAAACTGAAACAATCGATATTTATTTAACGTGAAGTGTATCATTGACATCACTTTTTTCTATACTATGTATCTTTGTCATTCAAAATCTGTGGATGTGTCACCCTCTACTATCGATCCCCCTCAATACCCTTATGATTCTCGTAAACACGCTTGCTTGTGTGCGTGAGCCATTTCGAACGTTTTGTATGAAGTTTCCTTACTGTATGTATCTGTATATTGTGGTAAGGGGGTTAATTTTGATTTTTCTTGATTAAAAAGTAAAAAACAAAAACTCCTTTTTTATTTACAAAAACATCACACTATCTGCTCGTTAGTAAATATGAAATGACGAGCTATATCTTTTAAATCTACCATTTAGTGTAAAATTATAGCAGGGTATACTGTAATAGGCTTCTTAGTAATATAATATATAATATAGATCCTTAGTATGTTTCTGTGAAAATTTACTCCCAAGCAATTTCACCCTACTTTAGAAGTTAGAGACCTAATTACGGTGTCGTGTAATATCTGTTTTAGATATTTTCCTGATGAAGGATTGTGTTGGTTGCACTACTTCATTATTTTTAGAGTGGCTTTTCATCCATATTTCTTTGCTTCGTAGCGACATTGTGTGTTACTAATGTCTTATATCTTGGTATTGTTTTAAATGCCGACTGTTTCTTGTGCCCTATTATCTTTTATACAACCACTATGAAAAGTACCTTATCCTTCTTTTCCCATAATATTGATTGAACGGTCGAGTCGCTTATACCCTTTTACCTTGCGAAATGATAAATTGGAATGTCGCATATGCTTCTTATCCTTTAATATTTGATTTTGTCATTTGTATCTTATGCCATATTTCCTCATTCAAAAATTAAAAGCTGTTGTTATAAGCGACAAAAACTACTTTAAATAACGTCAAATCACTAAAACTAAGAATACCAGTAACTGTTCCATTTCTCTCTGATTTTATAACTGTTTCACTCTTCACAATATCTTAATAAATGACAAAAATACGTCAGTTTTTCTAAAATTTAAAACTTTGAACGGCTCTCCTGAACATTTCATATTTTGACGCTTATCCCCTATTTCCTTTTAACCGTCGATATAAGTCAATCCTGTCGAGTGACGTCACACGATCTTTCCAGAACGATATCCATCATGTCACTCCTACCTGTCGATCCCAGCGATATATCTCCAGCCACTAGAGGCTTACTAATTTCACAATAATCCATTATTAGAACCCCTGAGACATAAAGGACCCTTGCTGACTTGACCGTGAAAATTTCGTGATTCCATTTCACAGTTGAGAAAATAAATAAGTCTTCGTGGAAATTGATTCAATTTGTATTTGAAGTGATCCCATATTAGTAGTAGCCAGTAGATAAGCCACATTGAAATTAAGATCAGTTTTCAGCGTTATTAGGCATTGGTTTAAAGTTGATTATGTTTAAGTATTATTTTTTCCAAAGAACTCAAATCTAAATATTTATAAACTAACTTCCTACCTATTGTACCTACGCGTGGCAACCATTGCGCCATCCAGGAATTAATAGGCCAAATAACTTGTATTTTGCGAAGATCCATTACGCTCTATTGTACACGCACTCTAACGTGCATTACCTAATATAATCTAGACTTAGACTGATGGTCTAATCCCTATCATGCTATACCTTGAGTAAATACATCGTGCGCATTCACTAAGCGAAGCTTAAATAGCTGAATGCTGCACATTAATGAATACATTTATAATTTATAACAGAGTTGTGTGTTGAAAGAAAAGGTAAACACGCTAGATCTTGCATACTCAATCAGGAATAGGATCAGAATATATTTTATTCTTTACTCTAAAATAACGTAAGCATATTTTACGCGATGTGAATCATTAAAATATTAATATTAAATGTGGTATGTACCTAATTGTTTTTATTATACCAAGAACTAAAGCACTAATGAATTTAGCGTAAAAACACTTAAAAGTATTCCAAGTTAACTAAGCAATCCAACAAAACACAATGATACAATTAAAAAACAATTAATCCACGCAGCAAATGGTACAAAATCTAGGTCAATACTCGCAGAGATCTCGAGATTTGCGGATGAAATTAAAGGAAAAAGAATAAGTGATAGCAAGTTGCTACAGTAATTCACGTTTCTGCGGAACTTTTAATTGCCCTCAATCGTTCTACTCGAGAAATTAATATCTTGCTTTCGAGTTTTATTCGGCATGTTGCGAACAATCGAAACTCATAATCTGTTTCATTAACGGAAGGGTGTGTAATAACATTCCGTCTTATTGCTTTTAAAGTTAGCTCAAGTTTCAAGGCTCAACGGTTCGTGAAAATTCTAGAAGGTTATTATAGTTAATACTAAATAATATGATTATATTCTATGCCATTGAAGTATGGTTGGAGGGATTTTGTATAGATTAACATCAGTTTATCCTCGTTTTATTAAGCCCAATTTTGTGACGTAGTTACTAACGTTTAAACTAACGTTCAGATTGTTGTATACTTGTAGGTATACAACAATCTGAATTAAATTTCAGCTTCATAGCTCTAAAGCTTAACACATCATTTGTAATTCAAATTAATTTTAATTATATCTAACGTTTTTACATAACCAGTAATAATCAATTAAATCTTGTTTTGTCAAACGTTATAAAAAGATCGATCCAATTTACAGTACCAATGAAACTATTATAATGCTGTTTCATCATCTTCAAAACAAAAGAAAGAAGCAGAATATTTATTCTATCGCTAACGATTGAAAATTCAGCCCTTGTTAAATTTTCTTTTAGAATGGCTCATCTTTAATATACACTATGTAGATTGAAGGTATTCTAATTTCCTTTGTTCCGATTAAATTCATTAATGGAATGATCGCGAGTTGGAATTGATTACCATTTTTCGTAGACAGAACAGGGAAAACGTTAGAGTCGTTCGATTTAAAAAGTAATTAATAGTCCTAATTGTTAACTATAGTTTCCTAACGTCTATTGTTTGAACCTAATGTTACACCGGCCATATATTATTGGGTAATTACGATGGTATCGCAACTGATGTATCCTGACAAGGATTTGTCGTGTTGATTGATTGATGGCCCTTTTACCGACCTATCGCTTAACTCTAGTTCGACGATTTTGTTACATTTATCAAATTGGGATACAAATTTATTGAGTAACTCATGCGATGTTTTTGTGTAAACAAATAAACGAAATCGAAAATAACGCAATATGAGTGATTTATGTTAAAGGTTAAGGTGAATATGAATTTACAAATTACGATATCTTCGCTCGCTCTTAATTTTAGCTACGCTTGTTTTCGCGAAATCTCTCACACAAACCCCGTTCCCCGAACCATAAAAACTAGACTATGTACTTCTCTACATCTTTCTTAACGCTCAATTAGACTTGTAGAATATGATATACAAAATGATTGATAAAGAATAACACCACATTTATATTTCTAGTGTCGTAAGAGGCGACTAAGGCATATTTTAAAAATGTATATCAGCGTTTCTGAGAACCTTGCTAACCAAGTCGTAAAGTGTGACTGACATATTATGTTTCAGTATCTTACTTAATTCCCACGTAAAAAATGGGTGCTTATTTCTGACATCTACATCTTGATATATAAATCCGAATTTTGTCAAAATTTCCGATACTATAAATAAGTCACTCATGGTAGGTATTATGTGCTTATAGCCCATTGTAAATACTATAATAATAGGCAAACAACATTTTTTATCGAACAAATGATAAATATTTGATCAAACTTGCCCTACTTCTGGTCTCCATTCCGCAAATTAATTACGAGTGGAAATTAATAGCTTTGTAAGGAAATACCTCGGCTTTCCAATGAAGTGCCGCAAACGCTTGGGGACTTAAAGAATGCAATTAAAAATATAAATAGTATATCGATTGATGTAATGAGGTTTTAGTTTAGATGGTGTAGTTCAGGTTCACATTTTAGATAACTTTAAATGTTTGAGACGGCTGTTTTGCAAGGCATACAGCCTCAAAATTTTACATTACGTAATTATAAATTTGATGTATTCTTACATATAAAACATGAACGCTTTTATACAAAGAGTGGATAGGAAACCGGATGAGCAAATAAACTAAAAATATGTCACCTATGATTTATAAATGTAAAACGAATAAAAACCTATAAGAAGCCATTCGTCAAAACGCCTTGTGGATTGAAAATCTGCTCGACATAGGTGTTAACACAAAAATTATAACAAAACTAGGTGTTCAGTATCTAATAAATTAAGGCATATGACGTAAACTTCAGTTTTACGTATATATAAAGTTTTATAGCTAATAAAAAGCCATTAGCAACAGTCAGCGTGACGATAACTCTCGAAAGAAGTGTTGCGGTCGCCGTTATAGTTATTATTGGTTTAGCTTGATAGCTCTATGAAAGTAAATTGCGTATTTATTTTGCTTTTAAAAGTTTCGAGCGCGACCTTTTTTTGTTTCTATACGGCCAGCAACAGAGACGCTTATTATTTTGTTTCATTTTTATTAGGTTCTTGAACGGTCTACGTCATTCTGTCTTCATTGCAAACGTTTAAGGGGTTTTCAAGGACGATTTTGGCTTTTCAGACGTAGTATTAGATCAAAATAAACACTCAACTGCTACGACTTTAAATCAAGCTTTTGTATAGTAACTTTAATGCAATCATATATTTTAAAGTGGCCCTTAATTTCCTACATGTTGTGGTCATGTTTTAAGGGAAGTTTATTTAAAATTTACACAAAGAGGGCTAGACAAATATGAAATTGTCCAGGTTTTGTCAGGGCATTATGCCAAGGCAATCTTTCAAGCATAATGGTACCAAGATGGAGTAAGTGTAGCGTTGCGCTCTGAAGAATTATGGTAGCAAAGTTACGATGTAATATTTCTTGAGTTAATTGAAAAGTGGTTTTACATAATCTGTCGAATATTACGAGCGTAAATAGTGGATTATCTAGCTTTTTGTGTCAAGGAAATGCGGGGCGTGGTTCGGAGTAAAGACGTAAACTTAGACTTTTTTGTATCTACCTTTTTTTTTGTTTTTATAGTGGGGAAATCTTCCAAAGATACCCACGGCCCCCGGGGAAGGAGCCGTGGCTTATGTCGGATTCTTACCCACTAAAACCCCACTGTGTTCCGTCGAGCCGCTTTAATGATGGGGCCACGGGTATTAAATAATAAATAAAATCTTTATTTGAATTCATACATTAAGTTACAATAGATTGGGGTTCAGGCCCCCTTACTAGGTATAACCTGTATTAAGGGGACCTGTTCCTTCCCTAGGATTGATCCCTTGCATGAATTAAAAAAAGAGAGAAACATAAATTTAAGAAATTAGGAAAAAGCTAATCCAAAGTCCAAAAACAAACAGGGTGTGTATGGATGTATAATGTATAAGTATGAATGTGTTTATGTGCGTGTGCCTGTGTGTGTATGTGTGTGTTTTTTTTGAATATATTCCTATTGAGAGCTTTAACTTTATGTTTTTCACTTAACTTATTGTAAAATCGAGGGGCTAGTCCCTCGAAAGATCTTACTGCAAATTTACTTTTAAAAAAGGGAACAGGGCATCTCTCATTACGTGTATTCCCTTTCTGTAAGGTGGGAACAGTACCTATATGAAATCTTTGTAACAGACACAAAATGTACAACCTACGGACACTAAGCTCAACAAGTCCTTCTTTATATAGTTCAACAGAAGGGCAGTGGCGTAGCGTAGTGGGGGCGCGGGGGGCGGCCCGCCCCGGGCGGCACTTTTTAGAGGGCGGCAAAATTTCACAGTAAATAATAAAATATATTTTGTAAATATTTGAACCATTTCATATTTTTAACGCAACTTTAAATTCGGACCGATTGAAAAGAGCACGGAATTTTTCATTATTTATTCTGTGACGAATTCGGGGAATCCCCTTTCTTTGAATGATATTTTGTAGCGAATGGCAACACCGTCTATACTGATTTGCGGCGATTTCCCGTGTTTTATTTTATGCTTGGATTGTTTATGACACAGGTTTATGACTTAAAATCAGCGAGAATGACTTCTATTCCATAATATACAGGATGTCCCACTGTTGGTATACTAAGCTCAAAGGAGGTTATAGTTTTGCATACGCTGAGTTTATAAAAAATACTTATAAAAATCCAGACGCATTTTTTTCAAATAGATGAATTCTTAAAACTATGTGTACACCCATAACAAGCAACCCGCGCAACTTTGCCACCAGCACGTGAGCTATCGTTTAAGATTATGTTTTCATAGACAAAATGCTCACATTAGTGAAGCGGTATATGCTGGCTGCGCGAAGCTAGAGAAGAAAGCATGGATTTTCAGGAAAAATTTAGCAAAAAATTTTTGACGTAATTTTGTTGTTTAAGTAAGTATTTTTTACGTGTTCAGTGTATGCAAAACTACAAGTCCCTCCGCGCTTAGTATACCAATAGTGGGACACCCTGTATATTAAGTTCAATATTGTTTACGTCCCTTTAAGAAAGTGATGCTTTGAAAGTTATATAATACCTATGTACCTGTTATATATAAATGGTTGAAGTAAGAATTTTTGTATTAATAAACGTGATTGTAAAACAAATAAACTTTTTTATTTAAAATCTAACCTGTATAATGCAAAATAATGATGACTATTCTTGCCGAAAAGTTCTCTAGAATTAATGTATAGAATGTATAGTATAGGTACATTAAATTGAAATACCTAATTAAGAGGGCGGCAAAATTGTCTTCCGCCCCGGGCAGCCGATACCCACGCTACGCCACTGCAGAAGGGTGTCTAAATGGCAGTTTAAGCGCGACTTTAATTAAACATCGTTGTGCTCGTTCAACTGGAAGGAGGTGTGATTTCGCCATACCCCCCCACGTGCAAATACAGTAACGTAGAACGCTTTCACATAAGGCTTTATATGTTAGTATAAGGATGTCCTTGTTAGCTACCGAGTTAAGGTTTTTAAATATATGAACTAATCGACGAACTTTCGTAGCTAGATAGTTAGCATGAGGTAACCACCTTAGATGGTGATCAATCTGGATACCCAGATATTTGCATTGTTCAACACGTGTTAAGCTTTGGCAATTACAACTGTTACCATCCAGATTCTGTCTATTGCAGGGGTATGTATGAATTCTGATATTGAAGTCACTTTTTGGTAGGGTAATTTTGGTTTTGGCAAAACATATAAGATTGGATTTTTTAGCGTTTAGGGATAAAAGGTTGTCCTTTAGCCATTTTGATACAGCGGTTAGACCAGCTTCGGTCGATTTTTTGACTTCGGGCCACGTCTTGTGATGGAATAGCAATACGGTGTCATCTGCGAACATGGTAATATCTGCTTGCGGAATAGACAAATTGCACAGTGGGTTTATGTAAATTAGGAATAAAATTGGAGCAATAGTACTTCCTTGCGGAATACCATAACCTGAATTTAAAACCTCACTGCTTACTAGATCATCAACCTTTACACATTGGGATCTATTAGTCAGATAGCTCTGAAACCAATTTAAAGTTATTCCTCTTACGCCGATATTTTGTAATTTCGTGATGAGAATTCTGGAAGACACCGTATCAAATGCTTTCTGAAGATCAAGAAATACACCAAGGCATTTCTCTCCTCGATCCAAATAGGTGGTGATAAGTTGAGTGAGTCTTAGTGTCGCGTCTTCTGTAGAGACACCCGAACGGAAACCAAACTGAAATTTTGAGATAATGGAATGCTTATCGAGGAAAGTAACTAGTCTTTTTGAGACGATCTTTTCCAGAATCTTGGAGATACATGGAAGCAGTGAGATGGGACGGTAGTTGGATGGTTCACGACTGTTACCAGATTTGTAGATAGGAACTATAACTGATTTTTTTAGCAGATTCGGAAAGACGCCAGTACTAAGACTGAGATTGCACAGAAAGACTATAGGTTCGACTAGAATGTGTGAAAATTTTTTAAGGATATTTGTTGTCAGGCCATCCCATCCAGGAGCGCTATTGGGTTTGAGAGAGTTGACTATAGTGATAACTTCAAAGACGTCTGTTGGAGTGAAAGCCATGGAGTGCAGAGGTCCATTACTATCTCCCGCCTTTCTTGTAAGCTCATATTCTGAGCAATTTATAGTTTTAATAATCTTATTCGCTAGATTCTGCCCTACATTAGCAAAAAACGTGTTAGTTGTGTTAAGTGACTCAATAGGAGATGTTTTTAGTGAGAGTAAATTATTTGTACCATCCTTGCGTTTGTGAAAATTGCAGATTTCTTTGATTGTATTCCAAGTCTTTTTTATATTACCTTTATTTGATATTAATTGAGTTTTATAGTATAGGTGTTTTTGTGTTTTTATAATTTTACCGCAGATGTTTCTATAGCGTAAGTATTTTCCACGCATTTCGGTGTCATTTGGGTTTTTCTTTAACTTCTTGTGCAATGCGTCTCTTTTTCTTATTGACCTGATTGGCCTGATTGGTATTGGTTGGAATTCTTCCGCGACATATGTTCTTATTTATTTTTGGTGACGTTCAATGAAAATTGTTTATACATGGAATGGCAATTGTTTTCGGTTGAAGAACACTGAATGTAAACGAAATTATATTTTGATATGTATCAAGAAACAAACTCCACAATATTACATAAACATAATTCTTCATCATGATACATTTGGAAGCTTATCGTGGCACGAGGATGTCCTGAATTACAGCTAACATTATTAAAATCTAATTATTACTATTATTTAAATGTGCTACTGAGCTTTTATCTATAATATTGATAAATCTATTTTCTATATATATATATATATATATATATATATATATATATATACGCACTTGACAAAGGAACTTGCTAAAAAAACAACAAACGCTTGCCTATCAAAAAAGGATTATTCATTTAGCGGCTTTGTGTTATTTCTGAAACTGGGATCTATATTTTTATTGATATTCCTTTTTTCACGAACACGAAATAACAATATTTTCTGGAATAAATCGTTCTTGAAATAGATCCTTATTATTAGTATAAATATTATAAATTATAAGCTGCCAATAATAGATATATATATATATATATATATATATATATATATATATATATATCTATTATTGGCAGCTTATTATATATATATATATATATATATATATATATATATATATATATATATATATATATATATATATATATATATATACATACACATATATATATATATACAGCTTATTATATATATATATATATATTATATATTATTTATATATATATATTATTATATATATATATATATATATATATATATATATATATATATATATATATATATATATATATATATATCTATTATTGGCAGCTTATAATTTATAATATTTATACTAATAATAAGGTTCTATTTCAAGAACGATTTATTCCAGAAAATATTGTTATTTCGTGTTCGTGAAAAAAGGAATATCAATAAAAATATAGATCCCAGTTTCAGAAATAACACAAAGCCGCTAAATGAATAATCCTTTTTTGATAGGCAAGCGTTTGTTGTTTTTTTAGCAAGTTCCTTTGTCAAGTGCGTTATCGTTTTTTATTATATTTTCAATTTAAATTCTAAATTCTAGTCCGAAGCTATCCGGTCTAAAATTTTAGTTAGTAAATATGTTGATAAAGCTGAACGTTGGGCTTGGGAAGCAAATAAGCGGGAATTGTTATGATTTGAAATTCAAAATTCCTGCATAAAATTTTGTAGCGATGTACATAAGCTTGTATGACGTAAACTCACAAAACGTTATTTCATAATGAAGTAGCACACGCGGCACGCCATAATACAAGCAACATATTGTAAGGATTGTTCCATAATATATTTTTACTTTAGTCGATACAACAATCTCAATTTTCATTGCGGTATGTTGTGCATTACTACGTTTAAATATTTTTAACGACACTAACAACGCGAAAGAAAAGTTAACACAAAGTCAGTGACAATTTCTTCGAAATAACTATAACTGTATAAAAGTGTTACATGCATAAAAGTCTTCATTAGACACAGCTCCGTTTGATCCATACCTGAACGAGAAAAATATAACAACGAGCATACAAGCTATATAAAAAGGTCGAGCAATCATTTCTTCAACATATTTCACCAGTACTACGGTTATTAGATGAACCACAAAACCGCGTATTCCAAACAAAAACTATTCAACATGGTCACAGCTTTACCAAATAGCGGAAACTTCACCCCGAAAACCGCCCCAAATGGCCGATCGCAGGTAGATATCCACACGATTACATTGTACCGGCTACCGAGCCTATGAGGGGCTAAACATACCCATTAAAAGATAAAGCACCGATTACCTTTCTGAAGGAAGATCGGAATTAGGAATGAAAGCTATTTTCTTTAAACACTCTCCTAGAATGTTATAATCAAAGGAAAGATATTTGGTTTATTCCTGTGTGTGCTTCTGATTGTAGATCCCAGTGGATTTCGTTGAGATTTTGTTTTGACTCTTCCATAGTATTTTGTTTGGTAGTTGCCAAAGTAATCAATATTCGGCCGACTACTGCTATGTTATACCTACCAATGTATTACAAATAACATAATTTGAAAATTGTTTCTGAAATCAAACTTCTTCTTCCTTTTTTAATCCTATAAAAATGGATATTGGATAGCGATTGGAACTTATTGTTTTATTATTTTATCGAGATTTTTAAACTCTTCTCATAAATTATTTATTTACTACAATAAACAATGAAATTTCCGTTATTTCAAGCAAAATTGTTTCAATGTCATCAAATCTGAGCACATCAAAATGGACGCAGTCATTTGCCAACCGAGCTTCAATATTAAGTAAATGGACGCCATCATCACAATGGATGCACCAAAAAGTAGGAAGGAAAATTAAAAATATTGCCCCAAGTCCCTCTCACTAACGAGGTGTTGTCCTTTTTCTTTCACATTGCTCTTTATAGAATAAATTGGATAACCCGATATTAAGGGGACTATTATTTACGCTAGACATCTGCTAGTCTTGATGTAACTACGGATTTTTTTAAGCTTAAGAAATATTCTTCTAATCATCTACAAGACAATATATAAAATATATAAGGGATAAAAAGTAGCCTATGTCCTTTCTCGGGTATCAAAATATCTCCATACCAAATTTCATGAAAATTAGTTCACTAGTTTAGGCGTGATTGAGTAACAGACAGACAGACAGAGTTACTTTCGCATTAATATTATAATATTTTATGGAAGTATGGATTTATCCACTATAATTAAACCAGGAAATCTTAAAAGCATTCGTTTTAATTATTAACCTTACTAACCTTATAATATAAATCTCAACAGTAAATACCTGGAACGGGAAAAACAAGGAATTAAACATGGCTTTATTTAACAGGAAACTATTGACTAACCTTATTCCTATGCAGCGCTGGTACGAGCAAAAAACGCGATGAAACTCTCTTAATCAAAAAGTATGAACACTATCCTATATCTAGCTATCTATAGGTTATAATATACTAAACCCCTATTCGAGTCTTGACAATAGAAGCGTTATTTGCGGTTATATATGACGGTTTGCGGCTAACCTCCGCACAAATCAGCCTCTATTGTTAACTCCGAGTTCTATTCCAACGCGTTTTATTAAGAATGCAAATGTATGACGATTACTTTTAAGCGATAAAAACGCCTATTTGCTAGAATTTTGTCCATTGATATCAATGTACGCGCATAGTCTAAATGATTCGCTTTTTCATTGTATGGCGGTTACGAGACAAAATGTAATAAAGACCGTATTTTTATTTTATTTAATTCATATTTCCTTGACGAATATATTGGTATTTATGAACTAGTTTTAAGACTTATATTCGTAGTATTACTTCCGCTTGAAAAGCCAAACAGACGGAACCTTGAGCGACTTGAGTTAGGAACCTGTGGACTATCCGTGCATAGTCTTGTAGGGCTGCCTACATAATTTTTTTTAAATTTAATTTATTCATTAAACAATCTCCTGCAGTATTTTAAGGTTTAAGGAAACAGGGACAAGCCCAATGGTAAAAACTGATAAGGTACTCTATCTATCTTGGAAACATAATCTCATAATATTACCTACGTATTAAAATTCTTAAAATTTTACAGCATTATAAAATATAAAAACATGCCACACGCTACAACTAGGCCAATGTATTAAAAATTTAATAGTCAAAACAAAAATAACGAACAACAACAAAACATAATAAAGGAAAATGAAATTAAGAATTCAATTCAAGTCGAATGTTTCGGTACATTGCTAAATATTTACCTTTCATGTGTTTTAACTGGCGCCTTAAGGTAATACATCTTTGAAGTAATTAAGGAACACAATGGGATTACGAGATACGTTGGCAACGAATTTGTTCCACCCACAATATACCGATATAATACATTGGAACCTGACTTTGTTTCTAGGCCTTTATAGTAGATAATCTTACTATCATGTAGGCTTTAAAATAAATATTAATAATTAAATAGTTATATCAGATTTAGTACATTACAATATAAAAGCATCAAAACTCAGGTAAATGTATTTATGATATTAATAAAGATATTTTTTCTTGTCTGACTGATAACAGTATAAATCCCTGCTATATAATAATATCATGAGATTTCCAGAATCGACCGTTAAAACATAATATGTGACATATTAATTCACATTTATAAATACAAAAAATATACCGATTTTATAAACGTTTTTAAATATAAATTTATAAAAGTAAGTATAAACTCCAGGCAATCTTTTATTCACTGTTACGTTTCGATTATTCGGCGGCTTGTTCACATTTAGGTCAATTATTGAGCTTAGAGCGATTTATTTATATTATTCTGCTACAAAAATATTGATGGTGTATCAAATTGTTATTTTTTATAGGTAACTATCTTACACACTATTAATTACTGCTTGCTTAGCATTATGATTCCAATTTAAATCTGTAAATTAAACTGAACTACTGTCGATACCTCCAACAAATATCCACAATCCTCAATGTATCTTATTCAGACATTTCAAGTGTGGCGTTAAAAAATTTTTACACGAATTTTACGAATCTGTTTTCTACTGTAATTGAATAATGATATTATTAAATTTATTAATCTGCTAGAAACCATATTATCCAGTCGTGGACGCCCCTACGGTGGAATGACGTAATGTTTAAGGTTTTTACATAATGAAAAGTACCTACTTAATAGTTACAAACGGACAACAATTGTTTCTATTTTAAACCTTCCTCAAAAGGACAGTACATGGCCATCAATTCGTAGCGTACCTTTACGTTTTAACTTTGTAGATAAAAAATGTTTGAAAACCGGTTGAAGTCCCAACCTTACACCACACGCTAAAGGTTAGGGGTGTCGACTTACAGGTATGTCAGACTTATCTTCAGTGAATAATGCGAGTCACGGTGATTGAGTATCGGAGACATTATTCGGATCAAGGATTTATATTATGGGGACTTCGGGTATTCGCGAAATTCTGGAGAAATGACGGCGGTTCTTCCTGGGAAGTTAACGACCGCTTTCCTGATGAGCCCTCGATATATCAATGTATTGTTATTGGATTCTGAAACTGTATGACTGAATTGATTTGAGGTTATCTTTTGGTAATGTTTTATAGCACATCTATTGTATTGAAGGTGGTATATTTACTTAAATGTCGATATCAATTTGGAAACTACGATAGTTTTACGAGGTTAATGATATTAAAATTTGATAGTGAAATAAAGAAATACTGAATATTCGTTAGTTTCACGATTCCAATAATTACGAAATAATATGCTTCCATGTTAATTTTAACGATTCAACGATTTTATAATCCTTCGTTGATGCGTGTTAGTTCTTTTAAATGCTTTTAACTCATACATCATACATTAACAATATAAAAAATATTTCATTAGTTTTCTTTCATAACTTCTAGACAATACCAAAATATCAAACAATTTTGACAAAACATGACACACATTCAAGGTTTTCCTCACTCAAGACATTGCTCAGCCCATAACATTAAAGCGAAGTACATGTTATTCTCTATGTATTGTTACTGCTCACTTTTGATTGCGTCTATAAAACATTTGAGTAAACAACAGTCTTCGGAATGTAAGTAGACATAAACAGCCTTTCAAATGAAGTACAGGAAATATTGTATTACCGTAAGAAATTATTGATCTCAATTTATAAGTGGACTTTAATAAGTGGTAGGTAGTCAATTTTGTTTTCAAATATTTTATTGAAATATTTTCAATCTTTTGAATAATTAGATTTATTATTGCAACGTAAATTTTGAAAATGTAGTGATATTTAAAAATCCATTACTGCGCTTGGAAAGATCCTATATTCAAAAATACTAAAGTCTTTTTCATTAATATCGGGAACTCCTAAAGATCATGTTGTCAGCTCTACGTAGAGCTTTCAAGCGATACTATTGTTTCTAGGAACAAAAGTTATTATTATTACACCAGATACCTATTAAGTTACATTTATTCTAAGAACTAATAAAGTAGCACCGGGCAGGAAAATATATGTACATATTTGTTTTATTGTCCTTTTTATTAAACTCTCGTTTTTTTAAGATTTAAATTTACATGTTTTAAACGTCGAAAAACAAAATTGCAATACAAATATGAGACTCCTTTCTAGAGAGACTTTAGATAACATTACTTCATCCCTTCTAAAGATACCACGAAACGGCAAAAAGTTGTCTGACAATAAATGTCTTCCCAGAATAACTGCGCATTCTCAACCAAAAACATTCCCATATAAACACCGCACTTTATCTGCGAATCACGAAAACGTTGCTTCCTTTGTAACTATATCCTCAATATCTTCAAATACAAAGAAATAAGACGTTATGCCTCAGTTTCATCTTTACATAAGGCGGTATTGAAATAGTTTTGTGCGATACATCAGTGTTCCACAGAATTGGAAATCGTAGACGTGACTATGTACACGATTTATTCTCATCGCTCTTTCTGATATATGGCTGGCGGTTCTAAATTTTTATATATCTTTGTTTGAACGCGGTAAAGGCGTGGATACATTGCTGTTCCGGTATGTTGAACATGTCGTAAGTTCAGGTTTTTCCTATTGAATAAATCAATGGACAATAAACGAAATTTGAAGAACTTCCCACTGACTTTTTATGTGCTTTTTACTTATACTAACTTTACCTCATACTTTTTTTTTATAGTCTTTTTTCGAAACATTGTCTGTGAAAACTTCTAAAATATAACGTTAATAAAAACTACTCGAAATAAAACGGTTCTTTGTAAGTGAATGTATGAAACAATACAATTCAATTTTCGGGAAAACTTATTTGCATTCTCAGAAGGAATGTGGAATTCGGGATAAGCTAGGTAAGCCCGCGAAACTAATGTTTCTGGAAACAATTTCGTGGATAAAAATACCTAAATAACACCCTTTTGTATGGAAAAACTTACATTTAGGGAACATTATAATAGATACTAATACCAGTAGCTTTATTGGAGCCTTATGAGGATAGTTTTAGTCGCCCACCTGCGTTCGTTTAATTTAGTATGTAGGTACTTATTATCGTAGATACACTTTTTAACACAAATGGATAGTCTTTATATTGGATATTGTATTTGTATTAGATGCGTATGTGTGGTGTGTTTTTATGAGTGTATGCTATTAATTAATAATATAAAATATCTCACCCTTTTTAACTTTAAGGCATTTATTTCCCCTACGCAACCAATTTATTTTCATCCTTTCATTGAAACTAGTAAGCGATGTATAGAGGCAGTACCTAACATTATACTTACCCATTACCTTACTTATAATATTACGGTAATATACAATTTATATGTACTGCAATGCTAATGAATACAACTTCGTCTCTCATACAAGTTGACAAGCTGTGGTACTTTGGAAACTTTACATAAGTAATAACCTATTAGATGATCAGACAACAACAATATAATTAGATATATAAGGTAGGCACTTATTCATCGTATTTTTAATAGTACAACAAGAACCTTTTCAAAAAGGTTTAAAACTATTGATAATAATGGAAAATATGCCTATATTTTTTATTTGGAGCTGATAAAAATAACTTCAGAAATTCCATTCACACTTGATTATGAATACTCTTACTGCACATAATAGTTTTGTGTGTTTATAATAATAATAAATAATAAAAATCTTTATTAACCAAAATATTCAAACATTACATTGTTAATGTGATAACAGTAGGATTAGTTTACAAGGTTGCTAGTACAGTGATACCCAAAATAGGCTATTGCCTGTATCTTGGATATCAGAAACGGAGTACAGGTCACTTTATTACAACGAATTATACAGTATAACAATAATTATGTTTAATAGTATTATAATTAGAACTGTTATTAACCTTATTATTGTTAATAAAAAATTGAAATGTGCAACCGAGCTAGTTTAAAATTGTTTAGTACACAACTTTGAAAGCAATACAAAAATATTTTACTAGAACACAATACAAATTTTTTATTATTTCGTACATTGAATAGAAAGTTGTTTGTTCATACAAGACAAAAGAATTTCAATACGTTCATCTCTAACACTCGTATTCACAAAATTGTATGAGTAATAATGTTATTTTGTCTGTTTTTTCTGCTAAAGATCGACTAACTTTTCTTATCGTTTAAACGTAAGAAACTGCTTGAGAGCAATGTAGACAACTATATCTTGAACAATGTTGGTATATAAACGAGTCTTTTAAATCCACGCAATACCTAATATAACAAGTTTTGTTGAATGAAAAGAAGACAACTATTGCTCTACATTTATAAATATATAAATAGGTGGTTCATGAAAATTTTCACACACGGCACGATCTGATCCCATACTAAGCTTTCGCTTGTGTTATGGAAACCAGATGGCTGATAAACATACATATATAATTTTAAATAAATACTTATTAAGATAATTAACACCCAGATACAGAGCAAACATCTATGTTCATCACACAAATATTTGGCCCGGGTGGGAATCGAACCCACGACCTCTGGCTGGCAGGGCCACTACCAACCAAGCCAACCGGTCAGTCAAAACATTGCGCATAAAGTGCATCGCAGATCACGCGTCATTTGCAACAATGGAAAATACATAACCTACCTACAATCCTTGTTACTACAAACGGTTCAATAAAATCCTATCGAGTTTGTGGCCACTGGTATTCGGATGAGAGGACTCCGTGTGGATTTTCGACAGACAACTCGACTTTGATCTTCGAGTGTTCGAGCGTGGGTTAGATTTATACTTCATTTCGATTGTTTGGCCAGTATTATATTGTATTTATAGCAACCTACTTATCTTTTGTTAGTTATTTCGTATAGGTATGGTTATGGTTGAAATGAAGATTTGTAGCAATCTGAATTTAAAAATAAATTCAACTTTAATTACATTCTAAGTTAAAACTTACAATGAAGAATGCATTCTAACATCAATGTTGTATTTCTGTGACATGTCGTAAAATATAAGTAGTCATGGTTATTTAGGAAAATCTCACCTCTATCTTTAGGAAGGTAATACCTTGTAAGTATATACAAAAGTGTGCTCAAAATAAATATGTGTATTCGGACTACTTTAAAAGCAACTATTTTTCACTCGTATATTAATCCTCTCACATAAATTACCGTCTTTGGGCTTTTAGGATTTTGTAATTTACATTTTACTTAAATAGTGTCTCCCAGTGCTAAAATGGTTAGCATAAATCATAATAATAAGCAAGAAAACATCCACTATGCATTCTACAATTACATTATACATCATTTTAGATACGCTTATAATCCTTAATATACACAGGTACGATAATAAACACACCTACGAGGAAGATACTGCAACTTAAAAAAAGGAAAAACAATTCCTTTTTTGTCTTGCTTGGAACCTGCAAAAACACAGACGAAATAATAATCATTGCTACAGCAAAATTGTCGACAAGTGAATTGCAAAGCATTCCCGCGGGATTATATAATTGAAGCCGTAATAATAATTTTATAAGACAGAAGGAGCAGTTTGTTTAAAGAAATAGAAAATTGTCCACGTGAATCAAAGAGATAAGTTTTAACGAGTCGCTAAAATAGTCGCTCCGAGGACATTTAACTGAAATCTATAGGCTGAGTTTTAATGAGAAGTTTTGTTAATAGTCTCAGTTTCGTTATTTAATGTTGAATGTTTATTGTTCAAAGATGGATGCATTTTCTTGAAGCTTTATTTATTAACCTTTTCGTTACGTCAAACGAGCTTTGGTTTCTATGAATCTCAACTGAGGGATGTAGGTACTTTTTGTCGAAGTTTTTACTCTTTTACATATTACACGCTTCGGTTTCCATGAAGGTAATATAGGACCAAAGTAAAGCACTTTTAGACTCAGTTCTTAAAGCACTTTTGAATCTTCTCTTTTAATTAATGTAACAACAACAGTTCGGAAAGTTGTATTTTACCGAGAAAAGCGGCAGGTAACTCTAGTTACGCGCTAAAATGCTTTTCAGGGGAATTATAATAAAATATTAGTAGTTCTTTGTCTTATACATAATCTAGATGCACCTTGCACAATTGATTTAGTTTTGAATATTTCGTGTCAGCTTCAAAACTACCCCTTCTTATCATTTTGATACTTCTACCAAAATATTGTATTGTTTTTTTTTATTATAGAGAGAACAGGAAGCTGGTATGTTTCCTAGTGGTAAGCAAACCATGGCCCACACCCTAAAATTTTAATTTTTTCTACATTAAAATAGATATTGAATGTTTAACAACAATTCAGGTAAACCCTCCTTATGTACCAATTTATTTTATTTATTAGGGTATCATACATACTATGTCACATAGCACTCTCATTCTTACGTGACTGAATCCATACTAACATTGTAATAGTTGTCTCTACGTGAATTGGCAGATTCATGATACTCTTGGTACAGTAACTATAAAATATATGCTCAAAATTGTGAATATCCATACCGAACAACATTCAGAATGTGAATAATTAAAACCAATTAAAACAATAATAATGCAATATTAGCATCAACTCTAGAAAAGCTGGTTTTAGTTTAAGATGCATTGTTTATTTAAACTACAGCAAGCAGGAAACTTGGCTAACGTTTCAAAAGAGCAAACGTACTGTAAGTAAAACTTAGTTGTGGTGTCATATTGATTTTCCTTTTACGAGCGTGCTTTGAATAAGCTAACGTAATGCCAAATGACAAAAATGAGAAATAAAGATTAGATGTAGGTAATTAACCCTACAGTAGTCGCGTAGTAGTAGTGTAGACTTACACTGGATTACAGTGATACAAAATTGCAAATTTCAATTTTGTTTCACTTTAATCCGTCGTTCTTCGTATACTCTAAGTTGAATAGTTTCCGCATGCACTCAGTGCAGCGCGGAGAGTCGGGTGCGCGTGGTTGTGCAACAGGAGCTCCGCAAAATTCGCGGTCTACGTACGTATGCCGCGCGACGAACTACGTAAATTTTTTGTTGTGCCTGTTTCATTTATTTTTTACAAATATTATATTTTGAAAAAGAGGTATTTTTTGTTGTAGTTGTTTTTGACGTGACAACGTCTTATAATTCGATAGAGCCAGCTGCACGCACGAAAAAACATGACTCATGCGGCGTTACCTCGCTCTGAGGCGTTCCATGTAAGGCTTGAAGTGCGAGCGAGAGCGCGGAACGAGCGACAAAGAAGCATAATCGGACGTTGTCACGTTCAACTATCGTCAGTAAACCGACTTTACAGACAACCAATTTTTTTTCTAATCGTACAAGATATGGATTGTATGTTTTGTTGATTATTTTATATAGAAAATATTATATAATAATGAAGATTTATAAATAAATACTTAAACAGACTTTTTAATTTATTTGTGTACTTTTTCTTGTTTTAAAAATGGTATACCCTTGTAGACCACGCGACCTCACACGTCACTTTTAGATACGCGTGTAGGGTTAAGAAGCTGTTATGAACTTTCTAAACATTATTTTTGAGGAAGAAATAAGTTTCGAATCATGTGCTACTTTAACTAATCACTATTTTTTGCGTAAAATGATAGTGATAGAAGAATGATAATAGTCAATTAGAATATTCTATTGTAATTGAGATGTATGAATTATACCTAATATATCCAATTGATTTATAGTTGGACCAAAAGAGTGACATTCATTTCAAAGATCGTCATTTCTGTTGATTAATACGCCCCTCAATGACGATTATAACTTTCAAAGTATCTTGGATAACATTTAAAGAAATATGTAATTCTCATACTATTCAATTAACACGCCACACATAGGTACATTTTAAGACATCGATACAAAACATTTTCATTATCATCACGTTTTCAATATCTCAACATATCATTCGCTTCATAAATTCCATTCCTTGAGTAATAGAGTCGCCCACGTGTCAGGATTGTCGACAGCATACAGTAGATACAAATATTTCCTTGATAGAAACAACCTTCTTATCACCTTGGAATAAAGATCAAAATCGCGTGCCTCACCCGCAGTCGAAAGTGGTCAGATGTAAGATTCATAGAGATGTGGAATCGTAACGTAATACTGTGTTTGTTATCAGAACTATAGCTATACAAGCCGTGCCAGCTTTTGAGATATGAGTTGTCTTTTTTCTTGTTTTGGCCATTTTCACTATTACAAAGGAGTATTTACGAGCAAGGTACCTACTATAAATACCTTTTGTACCATATATTCTTGTGTCTTCAGACATTCGAATGTCCTGGTTATTTAAGACCATATATTTTATACTAGCTGCGCTCCGCGGTTTCACTCGCGTGGCTCCGCTCCTGTTGGTCTTAGCGTGATGATATATAGCCTTCCTCGATGAATGGGCTATCTAAAACCGACGAAGAATTTTTCAAATCGGACCTGAGATTAGCGCGTTCAAACAAACAAACTCTTCAGCTTTATAATATTAGTATAGATAACTGTAATTATTACCAAGCATTACACGGAAATAAATTGTATTCTTATCGTGTATTATATTTATCGTTTTATGAGCACTAGTGTAAGACTTAGATACGAAAGTTAATAATTAAGGTTATGAGTTACAACTTTTAGTGCCTTAATCTTAGCTCCTAATTTCTAGACATGGTGTGTGTGTTGTCTCTATGAAACTTCTCACATTGTTCATTTAATACTTAAAACATTTTTCGTTTCCAAACAAACAATATCAATGTTAATATTGAGGAAATAGTAGAACTATAACTATTATATTAAAAGTTTTTATTGAACAGGAATTTAATCTCTTCTTCTACAAAATATCAATAAAGATGAGAAGAAACTGTTACCATTACATTGTCCTATCATAGATTTACATCAACATTGCGCATTTGTTCCAAAAAACAGACCATAAGATCTGTGAAAACTGAGCTAACGGTAGAGTTAACTTTTTTTATTATTAACACCAATTCATCAACTAAATAATAACAACAGCAGAAGAAACAGTTAAGTACCATTAAATTGTCTATCACAGATTTGCATTAACACTGCGCATTTCATCCAAAAGACACGATTTGTGCAATAAATACAACAGAACTTTTTTTTTTATTAATCAACTAAATAATAACAACAGCAGAAGAAACAGTTAAGTACCATTAAATTGTCTATCACAGATTTGCATTAACACTGCGCATTTCATCCAAAAGACACGATTTGTGCAATAAATACAACAGAACTTTTTTTTTTATTAATCAACTAAATAATAACAACAGCAGAAGAAACAGTTAAGTACCATTAAATTGTCTATCACAGATTTGCATTAACACTGCGCATTTCATCCAAAAGACACGATTTGTGCAATAAATACAACAGAACTTTTTTTTTTATTAATCAACTAAATAATAACAACAGCAGAAGAAACAGTTACCATTAAATTGTCCATCACCGATTTACATAACCATTGCGTATTTCAAAAAACACACCATATGAGCTTACATCGCTTCTGTATTTCACCCGCGTGCTCGGAATCTAATTACCGCCTCACTTTGTTTTATATTTTTAGCTACATCGATGCGAAACTCAATTTCACTAACCGTGTTCCAATGTCTATTAGTACGGGAGCTAGTAACGTTTAAAAAAAAAGTCATTTTAGTATAGTTGGTTTTTTGATATACTGTTCCTCTTGCTATTTCGGTTAGAGTCCGGGCTGTCTGGCTGGCCGCAGTGGTTGCGTTTATTAGTGCGCATCTTATCTGCACAGGAAAATATCCTTAATTTAAAGTCATTTTTTAACGCGTAATTTTTAATCTTTTGCCTTTAGATAGATCCATCGAACATAATTTTTTTATTGCAAGACGTTTTTTTCGTTGTTAAATAGGTGCCATGTGCAATTTTTTAGTTCGTTTTTATAAAAAATTCAAATTATTTTAGAATGTCTGTAATTTTCATATTATGTTCTTCAAACATAATATAATCTAAAATTAATTAGCCAGACGCTAATTCGATTGTTAAGTATTAAATATGTACAAATAAAAACGTAGAGAAAGCAGGTAAGTATAACAATTTGATGATTGTGTATATGGAGAGCTACTCTAGGATTCCCTGTGTTGTGGGAACAAGTACCTTCCAGTGGTACATTTTATTCCTTAGGCTAAAAAATAAACTATTAGGGTACATCAACAATCTTCTATACAAAACAATTTTTTTTATTACATAACTAGCGACCCGCCCTGGCTTCGCACGGGTTCGCAATACTGATACTAAATACACTACAGAAAAACTGTGAACGTTGTATATAAAAACATAGCGGCCCGCTCCGGCTTCGCACGGGTATAAAATATATAGCCGGGCGGCCGGCCGGTACCGCCGCAAACGCTACGTCCCGAAATTTTTAAATCTGTAATATCTTCGAAAATATTCACTTAAATCATACGGTGTAAAGGGCCATATAGATCTATATTAAATGAACAATGTATTCAAGGTATTTAATTGGTTAAGGATTAATGCTGTATTGGTTAAAATTAGCCATTATTTGTCGTAAAAAGTAAATGACAAAAAAAAGTTATTGTGGGTTATCCATAAGAGATAGACATATACCATCACGGACTTTTCTGTAGACCTTTTCAATGTGTACTATAGTTAGTACATTATTTTGATAAAACTCGTAGGGTTCAGCCTTTTTTTTTTTTTTAGTGGGGAAATCTTGCATAGATACCCACGGCCTCCGGGGGAGGGGCCGTGGGTTATGTCGGATTCCTACCGACCAAAACCCCACTGTGTTCCGTCAAGCCGCATCAACGAGAGGGCCACGGGTATTGGTAGAATTCCTCCGAGGGTTCAGCCTGCGTTTGCAATGTAAGCGGAAAAAATGTAATTATTTACGACATCACATTAGAAACCTCAAAAATAACAGTACTTCTCCACTATTTAATGGATGTTATTATACATATAAACCTTCCTCTTGAATTACTCTATCTATTAAAAAAAACCGCATCAAAATACGTTGCGTAGTTTCAAAGATTTAAGCGTACAAACGGACATAGGGACATAGGGACAGAGAAAGCGACTTTGTTTTATACTATGTAGTGATGATGATGATGATAACAATATTAATTCATTAATCTTAATTCTTAATATATTATATAAATCTCGTGTCACAATGTTTGTCCTTAATGGACTCCTAAACCACTTAACCGATTATAATAAAAATCGTACACCATGTGCAGTTCGATCCAACTTGAGAGATAGGATAGTTTAAACATGTAGGT
The DNA here is from genome assembly GCA_029959065.1 of Colias behrii. NCBI lineage: Eukaryota > Metazoa > Arthropoda > Insecta > Lepidoptera > Pieridae > Colias > Colias behrii. The sequence continues at coordinate 3,150,324 of JARWMC010000005.1, read as the reverse complement.
ACCACGGGCGAAGCCGGGACGGACCGCTAGTATCACTATCACTACATAGTATAAAACAAAGTCGCTTTCGCTGTCCCTATGTCCCTATGTCCCTATGTCCCTATGTCCCTTTGTACGCTTAAATCTTTGAAACTACGCAACGGATTTTGATGCGGTTTTTTTTAATAGATAGAGTGATTCAAGAGGAAGGTTTATATGTATAATAACATCCATTAAATAGTGGAGAAGTACTGTTATTTTTGAGGTTTCTAATGTGATGTCGTAAAAAATTACATTTTTCCGCTTACATTGCAAACGCAGGCTGAACCTTACGAGTTTTATCAAAATAATGTACTAAGTATTATACACATTGAAAAGGTCTACAGAAAAGTCCGCGATGGTATATGTCTATCTCTTATGGATAACCCACAATAACTTTTTTTTGTCATTTACTTTTTACGACAAATAATGGCTAATTTTCGAAGCGATTTTCACCAATACAGCATTAATCCTTAACCAATTAAATACCTTGAATACATTGTTCATTTAATATAGATCTATATGGCCCTTTACACCGTATGATTTAAGTGAATATTTTCGAAGATATTACAGATTTAAAAATTGCGGGACGTAGCGTTTGCGGCGGTACCGGCCGGCCGCCCGGCTATATATTTTATACCCGTGCGAAGCCGGAGCGTGCCGCTATGTTTTTATATACAACGTTCACGTTTTTCTGTAGTATATTTAGTATCAGCATTGCACCCGTGCGAAGCCGGGGCGGGTCGCTAGTACCTATATAAATTCATGCTAACTACTTTAGTTAAATTCAATACAAACTTAAACATGCGAGTGTGTGTGTGTGTTCACGTGTGTGTCGTGTGGTGTGTGTGTGTGTGTGTGTGTTGTGTGTGTGTATGTGTGTACATCAATATTGAAACTAATTTTCTAGTTGTCTCAAGCTTCCAATTTCAAAAACTCTTCAGTCTGAATGTATGGTAACTTTAATTTATTTTTCACTTTTATGTTTTTTTTTTCATTTTAACTTTTATTTATAAGAACAAGTGTAAATAATATTGTATTCTTGCAATTATTTCCTGTCGCATAATTAAAATACACTAGCTGATGAGTTGCATGCTTCATTACTTTTTTTTTTATTTATAAATATTATTTAATACTTAACAATCGAATTAGCGTCTGGCTAATTAATTTTAGATTATATTATGTTTGAAGAACATAATATGAAAATTACAGACATTCTAAAATAATTTGAATTTTTTATAAAAAAGAAATAAAAAATTGCGTTTGGCACCTATTTAACAACGAAAAAAACGTCTTGCAATAAAAAAATTATGTTCGATGGATCTATCTAAAGGCAAAAGATTAAAAATTACGCGTTAAAAAATGACTGAAAATTAAGGAAATTATCCTGTGCAGATAAGATGCGCACTACTAAACGCAACCACTGCGACCAGCCAGACAGCCTGGACTCTAACCGAAATAGCAAGAGGAACAGTATACCAAAGAACCAGCTATACTAAAATTCTCTCTTGTCAACGTTGGTAGCTCCTATACGATATTGTCCGATACGTAACGCTTAAACACTGTCAATTCGATGAAAAATGTTTTCACTGAAAGTGTCATGAGCGTGTGGCCGAATATTTTTGAGGGTATGAAGTGACTTTTATGTTTTCGCTTTTGTATAAAAAGATGAATATTTATTGATGGGACATAATGGTTTGTATTCAAAATAATGTTTTTACTTATTTACGAAGTATAGTAGTAATATTTTTAGTTAACATTTAAATTAACAGATAAAATAACAAGGAAGGCAAAATAAACGCTATATTTATGAGTACAATATTTATACTGCTTTTTAAAAACTCAATCCTCCTTCTTCAAATAAAAAAAGCATGCAAATATCTCTATAAATCAATTTTAAATATAATGGATTTAAAATTTATCAAAAACTATACAAAGAGGAGCTAAGTACAGTTCGATTTTGAACAGAAAGAGTCGTCGTCGTCGTCGTCGTTTCAGCCGTGGGACGTCCACTGCTGGACAAAGGCCTCCCTCAGGTTTTTCCACCACGACCGGTCACCGGCGGCCTGCATCCAGCGGCTCCCTGCCACTCGGACCAGGTCGTCTGTCCATCTTGTGGGTGGTCGTCCCACGCTTCGTCGTCCAGAGAGTAAACACAAAGAGTATTAGAATTAAATTAGAACTAACATATTGAAATACTATTTAATCTATGTGTCACGATATTACACAGCACTACTCAAACACCCGTTCTACAATCCATAACTCCATCTAGACAAGCGTAAACCTAACCTATAACCTAACAAAACAAACTGTCATACCTATATAATTCTAAAACGGCTTAAGTTTATTACAGCAGCGGGATGAAACAAAGATAAGTTAGTAATCCCGTACTAGGCTGGAGTTATCCAATGTATTTCGGGGATTCCCGTCAAATTCCCCGCTTCGATAATGATTCCTTTATTGTATCCAACGGCCTAGAGCTCAGAGCTCAACATTCTTGATTATATTAGCCCTAAAAGAAACATTGTGGTTGCGTTGAGTCCAATTTATTGAATGGCTTCATAGAATCTATTCTGCGTTATCTCAGTAGGTAATTGCTTTGTGATTTCCTGATATAAAAGGCTCGTTGTCTTTTGTGCGGATTATTAAATGACATGCAGTTGGATTGGTGCAGCATTTATAAGATTTTTATTCATATCACAAACATTGTTAAGGGCTGGAATGAATGAATATATTTTGTAGATAATATAATATAATACACATAAAAAACGCTGAAAATTTAACATAGAAATAAATAAAAACTAGCCTAATCGGAGTAATCCTTATTATAAACGACTAAAAAAGTGTAATTATCCACTAGTGATATTGACTTTTTCTGAAAAAGAAACTATTTATTTTGTAATTTTAGGATACTTATGTATCTTGAAGTAGTCAAAACATTTTATCTACTCCTATCATTCACTACTGCAAGTCTATAACGACATAAAATATAATTTTTAACTCAGTTAAAGTTCTCTAAAGCGGAATTTCACCAAAACACGTTGCTCTTAACAAAGTTAAAATTAATAATGCCTAGTAAAGACCGCAACATGACATTTTCGCGTTTAAAATATTACGTGGTCTACATTGTGGGTTCACCTGAAGTGTTCCGAGATAATTATAAACCTGTTATTAATAAATTCTGATGGATTTTGGTCAAGGATATTTAGTTCCAGCAAGATTTCCGGGAAAGCATACTAAAATGTGGATTTGCAAGGGTTTTACGTTTCTATACCTTAATAAATGCATCCAATTTTAGTTTAAACAATACATATAGATAATATACGGGTAACTATTTTATTATTTATAGTACAAAGGGATGCTTCTTAACGACTATGTGTGTAAACGTCCTTTATCAAAGTCATGTTGTTCCATATGTGATCATACGTTTTAGAGTTCACTGCACGGTCCCAAGCCTCGTTGGTAACGCCATAAATCATAATATATCACGTCTAAAAAGTAACTGAATGATAAATCGAAAAAAATAGTTCCATTTATTTGCTGAATTACATCACACACACCGAGCATTCTACATCACATAGTACTATAACCCATCACATTTAAAAGGCATTCATTTTCGAACGCTCAATATCAGAAGAAAGGGCGTTTTGTAAAATGGATTGGAAAGTGGCGGAGCCTCAGTAGCAATTTGGAGCCACGTGAAATAAAAGAAGGAGTTTGGTCGAACCGCTTGTAATTAGATTCCCACACTTTGTTCGGGCGATAAAAGTCACTGCTCCCTGCACAAACGTCCTCTGTTTTGTCAACGTGAGACATTTGAGAGTCCCATAAATTTGTGAACAAATTTTTCATGGTAATTTTGTTACATGGAAATAGGAAGATGAAGTTTTTGAATAAAGAGAATGTGGATGTATAATATAATATAGTCACAGTTTAGGCTTTATAAGACGTTTTCAAGATGTATTGCCAAATAATATAAACAATTATTTGCAGGAAGGGCAATGCTACGAAACATTCGCTGTTATCACGCTGTTACAATGATTTACTCAGATTTCAGTTATTTTGTATCTAAACATTAAAACCTACTTAAAATATCCATTTCAGACTTATCATATAAATATTCAGAACAAGTTTACTGCAAATTGAATTTATGCCTACACGCCTTTTTCTCATATTATAAGGTAAAATAGCGAAAATAAACCATTTATTACTTAAGTGAGTCATATTCAAAAGCGAAGTCTCAAGGGCCTTGCCGCATCAAAAATAAGCTTTCGGGGACAAAAAGTGGATTTATAATTGGCCTGAAAAATTATCCTTCTCTCTTCTCTTAATGCACTGTCGAGAAACTGTGAATAATTGCTCCAACGTAGCCCACCTAATTGCTTACTTCGAATTATCTTTAACGTTTTGCGGCTACAAAGGAAATAATTTCGCTCGAATAGATTTAGTTTTATATAATTATGAATGGACTCCTACATTTTGCATTTGAATTAATGAATTTTAAATTTAAATGGTTATTATATCTTTTATGGGTCATAAAAAGGAGTTGCTATTTTTCTAATAAATGAATTACAAAACTCTATTTAATCTTAATCTGAATAACATTTCTATATTCATCAGAATTTGGCCAATTGATGTACTTATTAATAAATATTGACACACTGACACTATTAAAAAAATGCAACTAAAAAAACAACTTTTCGTATGTATAATGTACGTTTCAAACAACGGTTTCAAATCGACCGGAGAAACCTGTCAAAGATAGTACCTAAGTAGAGTCAAAAAAAGTTAACTAGCTATATAGAACATAATTCCTACATAACTATGTTTAAAGTATGTGTTATATAAGTATACAGTGATTTACATAAATATATAATGTTCCACTAATATATTATAACATGTCGTATTTTCGTTCAAGTCATTTGGATGTTTACCTGGACAAGAAAACAAAAGCAACGCCAGTCGATATAAATCAATGCTAATCTTGTTTGCTTTGAATTGCTGTTTATATAACTTCTATTTTTGTAGTGAAGGAAAAACAAGCAGACGGAAACTTGGTATTAATCGAAGAACTTGATAAACTACTGCGATTGTAATATAGAAATAGCGACATTAGATTAACTGATATTTTTCAGTGGACAGCAAGAGGCGATACATATTGTATATTCTTTATGGTTTTTATATGCAAAATGAGTATGATAAACTATTTCAAAAAATTACTGTGCTTATAGCTTTACCTAGTATATTTTTTTTATATTATAATAATATAATCTGTGACTTTACTTGCGTGTAGTTCCCTGTATCGAGCTACCAATGAACGTGTACTAAATAGTATCGTATAGAAATTAGAAACTCCATTGTATTTTTAGACAAAACAGTTCGTTTATCTGTGTTTGAAATTGATTAGATATCTATATCTAGCTCAGTGGCTCATACATAAAAACGTAACGGACATACAAAGCTACTTTTGTGTTCATAACTTTATAGCCACGAAGCATTATTTCTCTATTAACGCAAAAAAGGTCACGCAACCCTCTAAAATAGTAGCTCTAATAAAAGACAAAAAGTAACCGTGCATCTATAAAACCCATTTTCAATATCATAATATACCTTTTAAAAGATTAACATCGCAAGAAGAAACTAAATTCTAAAAAATCCAACAAGACCTGAGTACACGCAAAATAAACATTAATTTCGTAAAAAAGTTTTATTCCGTATTACGTTTAGACTAAAGGAAAATCAGCAATCTAGACAGTGAAAAAGTAATCTTTTATTTAGAATCGGACACGCAGTACGGGCTTGTACATCTGAAAAGAAAAAAATATGACCTTATAATTAGCTATTTCACTTTTCATGAAATGAACAAAGTATCTACAAACTAAATTATTCAGGGCGGATTTTATTTCGTTCATTTAAAATATTAATATAGCTCGTTTTTAAATATTTTCACTGTAACTGTGCGGTATATACATAATAGATTCTGTAATAGATTGTGTGATGGTTGTGTGACCTTGTGTTTTGAAAAAAAACAGAGGCCTGACCAACAGAAAATCTATAAGCTTAAATCCTATAAGGTTTAGAGACATTAATTATTCCCATTAAGACAATAAGTCACTTACATGAGAAACTTAATTTTAAACATAGGTATGTATAAAAAATAACATTCGTTAGTTAAATATTTAGAGTAGGTTATTTACATAAGTTAAGTTAGGTTAGGTACCTACTCATTCATTGCATTCAAAGTTTGAGCGTGTGGTCTTCCAGGATGTGTTTCGCTAATTGTTTTTTGAATACAATGAATGACACTTTACACTTTTTTACACTTTACACGTTTACACTTTTCAATTTGCTTGGCAATCCGTTATAGAAACGTGCTCTCTCGTATGTTGCCGTTCGCCTTCCATAATTCGTTCGGATCTTCGGGAGGGCAAGATAGCTAGCTCGTCTATTAGGTTAGTGGCGATTTGATGTTGAGAATATAATATTCGTATTTATGTTTTTATGTAGCGCTTTGTGGATGAACATACACGTATTATAAAAGTATAATTGTTCTAAATTCATTATTTTAGTATCGTCGTAGATTTTATTCGTAGAAGTTAAAAAAGGATAGTTAAAAATGGTTTTAATAATTTTATTTTGTAAAATTTGTAGTGGCGCTAATTTATTTTTGTAAGCGCTACCCCATACTTCTATTTAATACATTAGGTGCGGTTTGACTAACGTGTTGTAGATGGTGTGGCGTAATTTATGAGGAATGCAAGAAGTGACATTACGCAGAGATCTAAGAAGTGCTGATAATTTATTTTTTAGGTGGTCGATGTGATAATTCCATTTTAGAGAGTTGTCGATTCGCAAACCTAGGTATTTCTCGTGGGTTTTATGTTCTAATACAACACCGTTAATTTTAAGTGGAGCGTGTGGTGGAATAATATCTATAGCAAAACTTAATCACTTAGCCGTTATTGTATGATACCTTCTTACCTTATAGTATTTTTAAACAGATCAACGTTAGACAAATATATCAAAATGTACTTCATAACACACTTCGTCACCAAGGACACAAGGCTATAAACAATTTAATTATTTCTATATTTACGTATTTATATACCTCCGAGTATACGCCGACCCTAATACAAAACACATTAATAATAAATCTCGGTAAATACAATAAAGCCCTTTCCTACGTTCAAGTATAATATTCCTTCGAAGGGACAGCTTTAATACCTTCTCGTAAACGATACGTCTTGTAACAGACTATTTTATTATTCATTACTACTATGAAAGGTTCTGATAAACCTTTCTAACTTTATAAGAAACTGACAACAGTTGCAATATTATAGTAATAAGTTTGTTTTTTTGTATATTGTAAAACACGCGATTTTTTAAGACATTAAAATAATGTTAAGTACTGTAAAAGCTATTTGACTTATTTGGCAATGTGAAATGCTCTGGAATATTTCACGCAGTTCAGATAACTAATAATTTTACATCGAACCAAAAATCCATCTATTTTGATGTGAAGTTTGCCCACAATGTGTTAATTGCGACATTTTCAAAGAGCTTTCCCATTAATTTTCCTCAATACTTATCAACATAACAAGGAATGAAAGACACAATTATATGTAAATCAAATACAACGCAGTATTTTCAAGAACAACCTAAGGAAAATGTTCACAAAGATTTTTATACGTCACGCCAAGATCCAAATAATAAGACAATTATAAAGAAACTTGATGACGGGTATCTGACGGGTAATTATCTCAATGAAAACAAACTTCACGAGTACTAAAACGCATCTGATGAACAAGAAGAAACCATAAAACTACGGTATCACAGCATCTCGATAGATAAGGTAACTTTGAAAAAACCACTACCCTCGGTGTTCCAGAGTTTTGGACCAAAGGTATAAATTTGGCTGTTATCAGTTCGTACGAAACTTTGCTATCTACCCACTGCTTGTTTTACGACGTTGGAACATTGCGTAAATTGAAAATGTATAGAAAAGTCAGTGACGTTCTAACTTGAATAAATATTATTTCGAAGCTCGCGTAGACCGCAATTTCAATAAATCAACGCCATGTGAACTATAAAATCGGCTGCTTTGAGAAAAATATTTAGTTTAACATTAGATTTCTCCAATGCGTATCTAAATGTATTTTGAAAACTAGATCTATTAGAAAATTTACCTGAGTTCATAGTTTTCTATAATTTAGGACTACTAGGACTATTAGCGCTTAGTAAATGAGTGCCGCAGTATTCATATCATAAAAAGCTATTGTATAAAATTGTACGCATAAAAAATAGATTTCTGGTATAAACAAGTAAATAATATAAACATAAAACAAAGTAATTGACATTAATCACAATAAACAAAGACAGATAACAGAAAAACATTAAACTGCAATTACATTTATGAAATCAACATTTGAATTTACTTTCCAAAGCAACAACAACAACAACAACAACAAATGCTAGAAAATAATAAATTCGCTTAATTCAATTTCTATGAAATTCAGGTTCAAGGAAAAATGCCTTTTATATTTGCTTATGGACGAGTGCCATTAGCTTGATGAATATTTTAATAATTCTAAAAATTTAAAGTGCCTCGTAATGAAGCGAATGGGGTATTGTGATTCGATTTGTATGTACAAATTAATAGCACATTTCACTTTAATGTTATAAAGCCGAATGTTTGTTTTTGTTTGTTAATCTTTTACGCCCGAACGGCGGGATAGTAAACAGCAATATTCACTTGGGATAGACGGTACACTGAAAATAAGCCTTTTAGTAAGAATTATTTATTTAGGTAAAAATGCAAGTCAAAGAAAAACGTCGAAAGGTCTTTCATTCCCGAATTAATAGCCACAAACATCAATCAAATGTAAACTATACAATATTTTTTAACCGAATATGGACAATATATTTAAATAGAAGCATTAGTTATGTAAAAGTGAACACAAGTCCATAGAAAGTACCAGTATGTGGTACATAACCGCAGGCGTGCGGCGCGTCATTATTGAGGAAGCGGTTTTTATTGTTGCAAAAATTGTATGGAATTTCCAGTTGTACGTAAATGTAGGTGTAATTAGCTTAGTTTCAGACTTTAGGTTTAAAAATTGTTTTTAAAGATGATAAAGGTATTTTTTTTAGTTTAGACGCTCGCTTCATATAAAGTAGTAGACCGAAATTGGATCTGAGACCTAAAAAATAATCACATTATATCGAATAATTTGTGATGATTTCAAAAGGAACCAAAGAATTTCCCAGTTTCCTAAAAGAAACATTATAATACTTTCAGATGCATAATCAAACTTCTGGGCTCGGAAATATTTTCACCACCATAGCTCGAACCTTGGACATCTGAATTGTAGCACTAAAGCTCTTACTTATAATGGGGGCCTATAAGACGATTCAAATGAATCGTTCATTAAAACAATTTGGTTCTTATAATACCTATCTTGTTTCTAATGTCTTTTACAACGTCTTACATTTTTTCTCGTTAATAGAAAATATCACAGAACACGTTCCTAATTAATAATTACGTCTTTTCTTTGTAAGCTTTATTATATCTTCTAATTAAAGAATATTACTCAATAGACAATAATAATAATCTCAAAAGTAGTATAGAAATATTAGTACCGAAATTCTCATACAGAATCTACGTCATACCAGAAAACTTGGTACAAAATACTTATCTGAACTCGTAAACAAAGATTGTCTATGATTTACGTCCCGCGTCCATCGTGTTTGTTAAACTATTTTATCCCTAACCTATTTTCGAAGCTATAGTTTTAAGAAAGTTCAACTTAGAGAAAATCCGAGGTGCTTTTCGCTGATCCCGGTCGTTTCTGCAGGGAAATATTGAACTATTTCACATAATTTTATCGTCCAAATTCAATATTTTAGAACGCTTCGGAACGCTTCTTTTGAAAAGGAAAATATTTTATTGCAATTTTTCACGTGACGGCAAGGGAAATGAGCAAATACGTCCTATTATAGTCATAACGACTGCGTATTACGATCGACTATACAAGTATACATATTATAGCAAATAGGTTCTCTAATATATGTCACTAATAAATAACAGATTGATTTCTAATAAAAGCATTCCAGATCATTTAAGCAAATACATTAAGGAGTTACATTACTAATATTGTAGAAACAATATTTTAAGGTTTAATTATCATAAAAAAAATTCATATTCCCAAAGAGTTATTTTATAGTGTAGGTAAGTACATAATATTACATAAAAAATAGCGATAAAATTGAGATTTCCTTGTATGTTTGTATTTATACATAGAAATATCAATATTATTTTATTGGAAACAAAGGTAAATAACAAACATTTCTGAACCTATAACATACGATACTTCTATTGATTTTTGTACCCCAAATACACCGAATACCGGGAGCATAATAATTTAAGTTTGATAAAAACAGAGCCTAACGTAAGCTACTTAAGAAATTGACATTATTATCCCCGAAGACTTCGAGATAATCCAATAACTAGTTTGTTTGAAATATTTTTCATAAAAGAACACCTTTTAGCTCAAGTAAAAACAGTCGATTGTTACTGACAGCTTTTGGAATCGAAATAAAAGGGATTTGTTAACTGAAGGGGATTGTATTAGCTTTGCTGACAGAATTTTATATTACATCAATACTTTAACCAAGTGTCAACAAAAGTGTCACGTTATAAAGATGTTTTGATTGGTAAGTAACATTTTGATAGTAGTTTATACTGTGTGTTTATGCGTTTCGAGTTATTGGATTTGTCTAAGCTTTCACTAGTATCGAAACCTTAAAAGAGCTCCAATTTTTAAATATTACCACATATTAGGTATATTATGGTTACTAGTGTGAAATTAAAGTAAAAATATTTATGGACGAGATAGGCAAATTCTAAAAATAAAGAACCACCGCGCTATTTCAGTGCCATCCAAACGATTATTTTTAAGATGAAAACTTTTTTTTTTAATCATTTTTATTATAACACAATCAGGTTCCCTTAAATCTAACAAAATCTATCCATTCTGCTGCAAATTACAATGAATTTGAATGAACATAAATCACATAGACCGCAATGATTGGTCGCGCCATTAGCACGCGCGATCGGAGACTCGTGACGTCACGGCACACGACGAATATCATTCATTTATTGATTCTCCTGTAATTATATTGTTAAACCTTATTAATTTTATATTTACGAATTCTGTGTATCGGAGAAAATAGTCCTTGGAAATTACCATGATTTATAGCATTATATCCAGTGTAGTAATTGATAGCGATTAACGTAGAAGGCCTATTTAGTTCCGTCATTTTTCGGCAATAGAAATAACACTGCTTTAAGACATTATAGTAACGGTGTACCAGATGACGGTTTAACGCTGAGAAGTAAATATTGTATTTATTATACGCTAATATTATAAAGTTTTCCTAAAGAAAGATATATATATCTCATGTAGCTCTTACAATAAATCATTTCAATATAAGTCGAGGCATTGTAGAGCTAGAATTTTTTGTAAAAGGGCTTCTAGAATTCTCGATAAACACTATTTTGCTCGTAATACCTATAAACTGTTACGCAATCATAAATTATAACATTAGCACAATTCCACAACCAAATGTTGAAAACTATAACAATATGTACAAAGTAGGCATTACAAAGTAAAAATAACGAACCTTTAATAAAATATGAGGAAAGTTAGATCTCAAACGAGAACCGCGTTCAGAAATGAAATTTGCCTTCTGTGTGTTCAGCAAATGTTTAATGTTGACTCTGATTCTTTGTGTGCGTGAAACTGAATGCGTAAGAGAAATTAAGGGCACCTTGACTTTACGTCTTCTAAAATTAAATACGGTTCAATAAGCTTTTGTTTGTTGTATCTTAGTGGAACCGCGGCATTATGTTTCATGTTAGATAATGTACAACTGTGTTTATAATCTCCTTGAGATATGTTCTTTGATAATCTGTGGCCAGTGTGTTATTTGATATGAACAATTTTGACTTAACAACGTTTGCGCATGTTGGAAACAGCTTATAAAGGACCCTGCGCATCATGAAACTTAATATCCTTATCGGACTGCCACCAATGCACTGATCATGTTATAGGTTGATCGGACCGACTGAAGATCCAACATAAACTACAAATGAGGAAAGCATATCATTTAATACTTTTCAGGTATTCTACATTTATTATAAAAGTTAAAAAAACTGTAATAGACGTAAAACAAGGACTCAATCATATTTTTTTCACAATTTACATCATACTCGCACCTAAATAGTTAAATTTGCATTTTTTTACATAGAATATAGATAGTGCGCAAAAATCTCATGAATCGTTCATTGCTTGATTTAATTTTATTACATCACCATTAATATTTGTAATATGACAATTTATCATTTCATAAACATTTCCACCCATTTTCAATCGACCCTTCTTAGAATCAATTCAATTAATTTGTTTACACTGGACCGCAAATTAAACCATTTTTCTGAAAAGTACGTTAATGTATTTATGATTATCCACCCAAACTATAATTTAAGAACTTATAATGAGTTACCATAATCTTTGAAATGATAAGGCTAGATGGAGTTTGTCTAGAAACTTTTGATTATCCAACGAAGTAGATAACTGTCTAAGAATTTTGTCTGCATCGTAGGTTTTGGGTTCTAATAAAATTGGTTTGACTGTTGTAATATCTAATTATTTAGCTACTAGATAATATTATAATGATGTTAATAAGTTTATACTGCTATTTAATACTACTACTTACTTGTAGGTATTTCCACTATACTTGAATTTATTATGGCAGTCAGTAGATAAGACACTAAAATAGGAATTTTATTTGGTAAAGTATTAACCATATAAATATTACATCTGTTCTTTGGTAGGCACGGTCTACGTGAAGATCTACGAGCTCTCTATCTAAATAGTAGGTAGTATAAAAATGTACGGGACACAAACATTTCATAAAATATTTAAAACGGTACTTCATTAAACATAAATAGAGTCAGTTTTAATCTAAGCATAAAGTTATATTTAAATTTATTACTATTTATGAACACCATAAGTGTCGAACGTAAAAGGTTCTCTAGTGGGTACTACGTGCTGCAGTATGCTCTTGTCTGGACAAACATAAAAAAGCGAATGTGTCGCTTTACGATTTTATATAACTTCTCATTATTAATGATCTCTGTTTCGCTGCAGCGCTGATTAAAAAGCAACCTCAACTCGCGTCAACGTCACTAATTTTCAGCGGTTCCAACGCAATTACGTAATGATACACGGAAAATGTGACATTTAACTTAAATATTAATACGGAATATATCATTACTTTAATTATAGCAAGTTCGTTTCGGTAATTATTTATAATTTTATCAATAACCAAACGGGTAATTTAATGAAACTGAAAATGAAAAACAATATTTTGCTTCGGCACATGTTATAGTTGATTTAAAATTTATGCTCTTATTGATACGATCATAGAATATATCGTTTAATTTTACGTGATTTATGACTTTAAAAAAGTTCAAAGTTATTTAAAATCCAATTGCAACGCAACCCAGTGCAATGAAATAAGCTAAAAATATTTAACAAAACCACTTAAACTTACATTAATTTAGGCTTAGGATCAAAGGTGAACACTCTTAAAAGTTTTAAGATGCCATTAGAACGAAATGTTCATAATGTAGACAATTAAACACCAAGTTTGTAATGAAAATTTGTACAAGGCGTTGAATTTGTATCTCTTTAAATATGTTCATGTCTTTGAAGTTTTTAAGAATCACAATAATTGTATCGTAGTCTAAAGTTTGTACATTGTATTATTATGAAAATCACTGGAATATATGCACTATAATATGGTCGATAAAATGTTGTACAATTAGACAGAATAACTAACAGACTTAATAGAATGTTGAAATATAATACAGTAAACTCAATCACTCGTCAGGTAATAATCCTTAAAATAGATAATATATATATATATATATATATATATATATATATATATATATATATTATATATATATATATATATATATATATATATTTAACATATATATATATATATATATATATATATATACATATATATATATATATACATAGCGTCTTTATATATCTAACCCTCATCTCTAATAATCACAATTCAAAGCCACCCAATTATCCTCCTTAAACTCCAAATTACCGCCCCAATTACCCTGCTATACTATTATCTCAAAAACTAGTACATCATAAAGCGACTTCAATTTCGTGTCGATTAGATCAGTGTAGTACATAATCAACAACAATATCGAATGTGTCATACGCACAGAATTCCAATTTGCATAGTAATAGCTGTTATGGACCTTCATAATGTCCAACTGGAGCCTCGGAACTAGTCAATGAACATTCATGAATATTAAAAATGAAGCTACTAGATTTGATGTGAAATCACTCGGTCACTACGTGTCCTGCAGGTTGGGTTGAGATGAACAAAGTGACGTGTTAAAGCTCTTAATTAGAAGTCAAAGACAATTTAAATAAGCTAATATTTAAAATTATATCGTGTAATGCTGAAAGCTAACGCTAAAAGTATCCACAGGCCTGTTTTCATTCTTCAAAAGGAATCATTGCTCATTGAATATTTTAAAGAAGTGTCCTTCATGATAAGATTGTGATCGTTTCTCAAATTACCTATCTTTACCGTACATAATTTTAGTTTTAGTACATACCTACACTATAGATATGCTGCTACTACAACTTAACAACTATTATATGTATATATTATAACTATATACCTACATAATATAATGAAAGTAACGTGTGAAGAGACAGGATTATTATTGTCATACTAGCTTCCCTACACGCTACATCTCCAACAATTCTTAACACTACAGTTCTCTCATAATTGCTCTAAGTATTAAATATAAATTATCCAACAAGTTAACTTTCCAAATTACGAGTCTTGAATACAGATTTGTCAATTGCTATGCAAATCATTACTTATTATAAGCGTAACTATGTGGAACTAAATAATTTGTTAGGAAGTTTAATTAACATGTTTAGACATAATTTGTGTATAATTGATATTGATAGTTTATTCAGCATTAGCATGGCTAATTAGCCTATCTAATCTTGATTGTGTACAATTACATGGAATTGCAATTCTATTATTTCAGTGTATCGAATTATGCCTCATAATGTTTTGTTTGGTATGAAACTGCACCGAAATTAATTATATTATGGAAGATAATTATAACACATGTGCGAATTTATATATTATGTTAGTAATACCATTGAACAGTATATAGGTAGAGCCTATATTATAATACAAGTGAACAGTTGTAATTAAAGTAATATTAAGAATAGGTAACATTAGGAATTTATATACCTAGAGCAGGTATTTGTGTTGATGTTTGCACTGTATTTGTATTACTTCATATTCGACATATTATTTGTTACACTCCTTATTTCACAGCACATAACCTGTCCAAAGTTATTTCATTACATAAATAATCAGTTCCTATTAAAATCAGATACAACCAACCATATTACGAAAAAGAATTAAACATTAAGAAGTTTTCCTTCCAAATATCGTGATCTGAAATGAAAATCTTTCCATTAAAAGCGGGTAAACAAGCTCGCTCGTTTATTTTCAGTACGTGGCTGTCAAAATTTTTGCCCCTTATTATTGGATGCCATAAATCACAACACCTATGGCGAAAACGATAACAGTATTAAATATTTTCGTAAACAGCGAAGCGAACTTATAATTATAAAAACGATTTATAAATCGAATTTGCGTTATGTTTTTGTGTTTATTTGGAATGTTTGGAGTTTTTGACCGCATATTAATAATGTGTTAATACATAATATTATGTAACTGTAATAGTCCATTTAAAATGAAGCGCATAACTCGAGAACGGCTGAACCGATTTCGTTAATTATTTTTTTATAATATTCCTTGAAGTACAAGGGAGAGGAAACGTACCACGGGCATGTACCACGGGCGAAGCCGGGGCGGACCGCTAGTTGGTAATATAAATATCTCGATAGTCTAATCTCTTACACTATTTCAAGCGCAATATAAACAAAATAATGGGAAATTTTATACCTATTACCTATGTATTGATTTAATTTCCCCATAATTTAAGCATAATAATTATATCAATACTTTCCAGAACTTCATTTACAGGTTTTAGTTCTCTGTAACCTCAAAGAGTGTTGTTAAATTAGATAAATTTAATGCTTAAAGCATAAGGTTCATAATGAATGGAACAATTTGAAATTCATAAATTCGTTGAAAATTATTCACGAATCGCGTTCTTATCTTAACGAGTTTAAAGTAATATAGTATTTAACAAATTTTCTAAAGCGAATGTTAAAAATATGTTTTCTTTACTGTTTTTCTGTTGTAATGAAATGAAAATACACTTATATGTATAGGAATAAAGAATATGGATTATAACATTAAATTTAGACTAATCTATAAACATTAAAAAAGGCGAATCCCGGTACAATTATATTATTATATATTATAGAGCATTATAGACTTCTAATAATCGCTTAGAAAAGAAAAATGTGTTTAATTACATACAATATTTCCTCAATTAAGTGTTCTTCAAACATAAAAATGTAATAAGTAGATAATGTGTCTTCAGAAAACTGTAAAACTATTGTAACAAAATTGAGAGAAAGATTTCAAAAATCAGTAGTCACAGAACCTATACTACATCATTTAGATATTATATTGGTTATAAATATTGCTATCGTTACCAATTTCGAGTAATATTATAATAAAAATCGATTTGATTTGATTTGATAAAAATCTCATACATTTTGCCTACTTAACGGGGATAAACAACCAAAATCCCTTTTAATGCTCAATTACGTTATTTAAGGAAAACGTTCATGCTTCAGATCACAATTTTTTCGAGTGTACGTTCAGAAGTGAGTCAGTTGCTTTTATTATGCATGACTTTTTTAAATAATGTAGAAAAAACAAAAATCATAAAGGACTTTCACCGAAAACCATACTTAATTATTAGGTACTTATTATTATAATATAATTATTAATTACTGTTAGACAAATCGTCGCTATACAATTATGATAATAATTTGCTCATTAACAGTACCAATTTGCTCACAATTCAGTTTATTTTAGGCTAGAGTTTTCTACGCCGGCCGATTGGAGAAATGTTGATTTTGATATCTTAGATACGTATAGAATTATAAATTAATTTTAACCCTCAACTTTAAGTCGAAACTTAACGGCCACGAGCCAGTTACAGAATCGAGTAACAATCAATTCCGAATTCAGGCATTTAGCCACAACTGCTCCAAATACACATAATTACCAAGTACTAAAGAAATTGGAGAACTGCAAGTGACATGAGAATGATCTAACCAATTACTGTCCCAAATACACAGATTAGATATCGATTGAGAAACCGCATTCAAAATGACATGTAACATAGATGGTAGCAGACAGACTGTGTGCGGATGGTTGCGGTCTTCTTGGATCTGATGCTGGACTAATTAGAACTGACCTTTGGACCCAAACGCAAGTACGATGCATGGTTCTTTACGACGTTGTTTTATTCGCGAAAAAAGTAAAGTATGTCAAACAAGATAGGCAGTAGGTACATTGCTAAATCCCAAATATTTTTTTTATCTATGTTTAGTAAAATCAGAGAATAAACGCTTTTATACAGGGTGTCCCACTGTTGGTATAGTAAGCTCAAAGGAGGTTATAGTTTTGCATACGCTGAGTACGTAAAAAAATTCCAGACGCATTTTTTTTTCAAATAGATGAATTCTTAAAACTCTATGTGTACACCCCTAACAAGCAACCCGCCCATTTTTAACACCAGCACGTGAGCTATCGTTTAAGATTATGTTTTCATAGACAAAATGCTCACATTAGAGAAGCGGTATATGACGGCTGCGCGAAGCTAAAGAAGAAAACATGGATTTTCAGGAAAAATTTAGCAAACAATTTTTGACGTAATTTTGTTGTTTAAGTATTTTTCACGTGATCAGTGTATGCAAAACTACAAGTCCCTTCGCGCTATAATTATTGACAACATAATGAGCGCTATATGTCTGTACAAAGAAGCACGTGATAATAAAACAAAAGAAAAATGGAACAGTATGAGTAAGGCATGAGTAGCAAAATAATAGTAGGGGAGCCCAGGATGCTAAATGTGGATTTACTCGAGCGTCACGGGAACCTATTAGATTTGGTAGATTAGACCATAGCGAGAAAAAAAGGTCCTATAATGTTTTCACTTTTAGCGGTGGGGAAGGGTTTTTTGATTTTTTTTAATTTAAAAAAGAAAAAAATTGGCTTGGAAATACTCAAGCGCGTTAGATATTGATATTTTGCATGCTCCAGGACGTCACTGAAAAAAAGTATACGTTAATCTGACGATTTAAGTGGCGATTTAATCGCTATGAAGAAAGGGTAAAAAATTAAAGTAATATTATTCGAGCGCGTCAGATTAATATATGGGGGGGGGTTAATTACAATATAAGAAGTCCCCATTTCGCTAATCTGACGATTCGAGCTCAACCTTAGGGAATTATGGATTATTCAAATTTTCCAGCGGGGCCCCTGAGCGCACCCACCAACCATAACTGCTCATATTGACTAGAGGTACTAATGAATAGCTAAGGTACCGTCCCTTATAGTAATCTGACGCGCTCGAGTAAATCCCAAAATCCCCTCTTGGGCTCCCCTACTATAATGGTTGCAATGCAGGTATAATACCTATTCGTCCAGGAATAGTTAGTATCTTTTTTTTAAAATAGTGTAGTTTGTTTCAACGAGGAACATAGTCCTATGCGTAGATTCATTGTTTTTCCACGGCTTGATTATAACAATAAAAGACGCAGAAAGAGGAAAATCCCTATAAAAACCAAAGAATAGACGCAATAGAGGTAATCAGAAGAGAAAATAATACAAAAATGGTGCCCTAACAAACGGGTTATACTGAAAATTAGAGCCGCTTTGACTCAAAACATTCAAAGGCGTCTGAGTTCACCCTTCTGCGGCAGATTTGAAGGAGTTAATTGTATTTGTTGTACATTGTTTTCCTGCTTTTTGTTATTTCAATTTCATTTATTGTTTCATTTATTGCATGAAAAATATTCATGCAATTAGATAGTCTTTGTTAATATAAATCAATCAATTAACCAAATTTGTATTCTATGAATCGTTCTCTATTTGCTCATTCTGTCTAACATTTTAAAGAAATGTAAAATACTTGTAGTATATTTAAACAATTGCAAAATTCTTGTATCTTTAATAACACCCACTTAGAAAAATCGATTTTCTATCGCTTACAGTAATTAATAGTAATTTTAATTGTTGTCATGATGCACCCCTAATATTATATACTACTAGTGGTCCGCCCCGGCTTCGCCCGTGGTACATATTTACGTTTTCTCTACATAATAACCATCCTCGTACTTCAAGGAATATAATAAAAAAAGAATTATCGAAATCGGTTCAGCCGTTCTCGAGTTATGCGCTTACCAACACATTTTGCGATTCATTTTTATATTATAAGATTAAAATAAACCAAAACATCTGAAATAAAACCCTCCTCGTTTCTACAATTAATACGAACAATCCTAACCATAAACAAAATATGTTCCGGGATTTTATACTACTGCTCGCTATTCTAACTCTGAAATAGCACCGTAAATCATAAATCCACAGAATAAACCGGACAAAATGTAAATAAAAGTGTACAAAATTTGAAAGCATACTTTCATAAGGCGTCTCATTTAATGTAAGACCATAGTATCTTTACGAGTAACTTTTTAAGACGAAACTAAATTTTGAACTTCACCATTTCCACCTTAACTTTTTACAACGACATAGATAATAAAAAGCGAGTGTCGAATAAAGGAATACTTTTACAGTAAAAACTAAAAACTTTGCGTAGTTCTTGTAACTTGCCACTTTGTTTTTCTTGTTTTTCGTCTCGGCTTTTGAAAAGAATTACATCATCTACCTGTTCATTGAAACAGGGCCTATTCAGGCTCTATCAAAGCAACGTTTTGTAAATGTCTCTCTATACTTTTTAATCAATAGATCTGTTTATACTTATAGTATTTCGCTTGATCAACTGCAGGTTAAGAAGTTGGAGTCCTTTGCTGGTTCTGAAAAGAAACAATACATGCTTATTGCTTATGTAGTATGCATGAAATTATCATACAAATAAAATAAAAAAAACAGGGGTTATTTTACAACCGAAGTTACACATTTTACTCAGTTTCAAGCTGTGGTGAAATGGTAATAAATTATTTTAAACTAGCTGTGCCCCGCGGTTTCATCCGCATTACTCCGCTCCTGCTAGTTTTAGGGTGCTGATATATAGCCTTCTTCTATAAATGGAGTATCTAACACCGAACGAATTTTTCAAATCGGACCAGTAGTTCCTGAGTTTAGCGTGTTCAAACAAACAAACTCTTCAGCTTTATAATATTAGTATAGAAAACCGTATAATTAAGTCACACAATTCTTAAAATTTAAAATCATTTAACAGGACAGTAATTATTTTCAGAGGTTATTGACTTTTCAGTTCAAAGCGATACCTTGTCTAGAAATAACAGCGTTAAGATTTCTTGTACCAAAGTTTTAACTCAAGTTTGTAATTAGCGTCTTGTGGTAAACTAGATATAGAACGGATAGCGCTTCTGTATTTATAACTCAGTTATCCATACTATTATAATAATTGTAAAAGTTTAAAGACAGAAATCTGTACAAGAATGGCGACACTTTCAAGATTATTCTGAACTTGTAATTATGCTCTGTGTCTAGCTGCTCAAGATAGCTCTTAGACTTCTCTTTATATTTTTTTTTAATTTTAAGAGTTTTTCTATCTAGTGGTGGATCTCCTAATTATTTAAAAACTTATGTACGCAGGCCTGTGCAGCAGTTCATGGTCACGGACGAATTCTACCTATACCCGTGGCCCCGTCGTTGATGCGGCTTGACGGAATACAGTGGGGTTTTGGTCGGTAGGAATCCGACATAACCCACGGCCCTTTCCCCGGAAGCCGTGGGTATCTATGCAAGATTTCCCCACTTAAAAAAAAAGGCCTGTGCAGTTCATGCAGCAATTGCTCCGCGAGGCTGCTTGCTCTGTAGGGCTCTGTACTCAATTTTATGTGCCCTAACTCCTATGTATGTCAAATAATACTTATAGTCCTTTTCACCTATGATGATTCCTGTGACACTTCATCGTGTTCCGAATTACGTATTTTATGTTTAAAAAGCCAAAATAATTTTAGTGCATAATATTTTTATTTTATGGAGGCATTATTACCAAAAATATAAAAATGAAACATCTTAAGCTTATAAAACAAAAACAGTATTGTTTAGTTTAATATAATGAAAATTAAAATAAAATAACACAAAAATATAATACCTACGCAATTCGTGTACATGAAATGGATCGTTGAAAAATCATAGAGTTGGAAAATCATATAATCGGCGCCCATCTTGTGATCGTTTGTCAATCGAGTCAATCGTCTGTACGAGTGCGTCAGCTTTGTATACAAGTTGCATTTTTATATTGATACTTTACGTGGTATTCTGTTATTGTTACTAATTGTTATTGTTGACTTTTTGTTGCTGTTGTTTGCTAAGTTTCCTTAGTTAATTGTTGGCGAAATGCCGAAAAAACTAATTTTGGTACTTTATTCAAATCGATTTCATTTCCATATAAAATATTATCGATTATCGGAAACAATTGATACGATTTCAGTAAAGGACACCTCTACACGTGTCAAAAATCGATGTGTCACAGAAATCATCTTAGGTGGAAAGGACTATAGTGATTGAAAATTTGTTAGTATTTCATTAGAATATAATTAAGAACATCTATTTTGCAAGTAAAAGCCCAAAACGACACAAAATGAAAAATATCTCAATCTTCATGTGAAATGAACGAAAAATCAACGTATAACGTAACGTATAAATAGCAAAAACAGCCATCTTTATATTTATACTCAATGCTATCGAACGAGTCCGTTAATTAGCAAACTATGTTAAAGAAATAATAGTCCCCAGCTACAATCTCATTAAAATGTGAGTAACTTTTGCAAAGATGCCAATACGCCCACGCTTAATGAACAAAATAAACTAAAAATAAATTAAAGCTATTGAATACTGGGAGGCACTTCGCGTCCATTACTTTAGTTTTAAAGTGCCTATTGTTTTATCTTTGGAAGTTTATAATGTCGCTTTTCTCTTAATATTTTTTTTTCCTGTTTAAGTAGTAATAGAGCTTGCTTAGGCCAACTGCGTTTCTTCTTACTGAATTATTTCAACAGCGATTTCTAAATGATTCTCGTCGACTAGGCTCTACGCAAATTTATTCTATCATGACTTATTCCCTTTGAAGAAATAGTGCGTTTTAAAATATTTGAACATTCCAGAATAAAATATTGTGACCAATACATTTTGTTATAGACACTTTATTAGACACGCAAACATTTAATAATTAATCAACTGAAATATGGTAAAAAAGGAAATAAAATATTATTCCCCTTATTAATTTAATAATGGATAAAAGTATAATACTTTGACGGGTCTGTTCCGCTCGTATTAAATATTAATTAAATTCGGTTGGATTCAAGTAACAGTTGTTTGGGCTCATATTGACTATTATAATATGTAAAACAATACAATGAAACTTTATCCATTACTTTGTATCTCTACTTATATTATTCTTTGTATGTCCAAGAATATAGCTATGGAATATACAAGTAATAAGACAATAAGTTACGCTCCGTATAACCTAACTAATGAATACTGACTACTTTTATAATTATGTTGCTTACATGTACAAAAAAATCGTATTAAATATCAAAATCATCATCATCAGCCCATATACGTTCCCACTGCTGGGACGGGCCTACTGTGAGGGTACACGATGTTTTCCTTCGCCGTTCGAGCAGTGGTGATGATACAACATGCACAGATAAATTGAAAAATCAATTTACTTCCTGCGTGCTCGCCTGGTCTTGAACCCCGGACTTATCGATTCGAATTCCGGGGTCTCACCACTGAGCCACTACTGCTCTAAAAATATCAAAATACTTTTAGCTTTTAATAAATGCACGATCGTAGCAGCGTCGCAGTCGCATCTATCGTCAACACTATTTCTAAACCCGCTTTTAAATCGATACAGTAACCATAGAAGAAGCAATTCCAAAGATATACAGGTCCATTGATCTCGAAGCACATTGTCTTTGAATATAAATGGCTTGTCACCTCACACCTGAATACAGGTTATCTGCATGCAATTGCCGAGACGGGATAAAACCGAATGCGTTGTCAGGGACATTCTGAATTTATTGTAACGAAGCGTACATTTGTGGGCGAACGATCGTTGTTAATAGCGTTAAGAGAGACTTATTTTCTCTTACTATTGAATGGAAATCCTTGTGTGGTCGCCTACTGCAATCTGTTTTGTCGCAAATTGTTTAAAACTTTCGTTATACTGAGATGAAAGATGATATACCTAAAAAAATAATAACGTATAATTCATAACGACCAAATGCTGTCTTTGCCAGAAAATTAATTAAGAGACGAGTAATCAATTTATTTTCATTGCAGATGTAGGTACCCCAATTAAATATTTTCATTTATTATCCAAATCCTGTATAAACAACAAGGCCTCAAATTGTACAGCACAACGCAAACCTTTTTTTAATAGAAATAAGTGAATTAAAGTAACCAAACGCTTTGAAGTGTAAAAGTGAATCAACCCTTTCTCCCGCTGTATACGCATTGAGAGCGAACAAAATATTTATTTTCACCGTTCCCGTAGGATACTGTTTTATTTATTGCTTTCATTTCAGCTCGATTGTGTTTTAAATTACTCGTGTGATTGCCGGATAATTTGTTTGTGTTTTATAAAAGTTTGGTGGTTCCTGTGCCGCTTTTATGATAGATATTCGAGGAGATCGTATAGATGCTTGATCCTCCTATTCTTATAATAATAAGAATGTCTATTTTTTTATTATATAATAATCCTGTCTATTCTCTTATAGATTTACAGATTTTTTTACTCATATACAAATGTCAAAAAGAACCAGAATATTCCTTAGAGCATTAAACCATGCTCTAAGGAATCTATCAAAATTTTATATCAAACAGGTATCTTTAGCAGCTATAAAGCTCACATCTCAGTTCTACTATACCACGATATTAATTTCCAACTGGCCATATTAATGTGTAAACAAGAGTAATAAAAAAAAGTCTATTAATAGGTATTAATAGGTACCTACGTGCATAAGCTTCGGACTAATGGATTATTAACTTATTTATAACAGAAATACAACTCATAATTATATTATTAGCACGCCACTAAATAAACATTTATTTATAAAATAAATACTAACGCCTGGATTTGAAGCCCAACAAATGCAATAAAGAAGTTAAATATTTCAAGCTTATAACAATAAATAAAGAACGAGGTAACCACACATGATATTTATATAATTTCTACTTAAAAGTCATTGAAATAGAAATAGCAATAACGTGTTTTGTGTTTTCTTTTTATTAATATGTAGCTATTATTGAAGCTTAAGAAAATAAGGCATAAGATGCTATAATTTTTTCTGTTACCTACCAATTAGTGGTGAAAAAGGTTTTCAGATAATTTTTCTGGAACTTTTTAGTTTAAGTCAAACGTGGGTACATTTTCATTACAGTAGTTCATTTTGATTTATTATATTCTCTATCACTCCACATTCTTTCTCTATTTTTTCTTATTTATTTAAACTAGTTATTATACAAACAGACATAGAAACATCAATGAAATTCGATAAAACTGTTTCATATTAAAACTATGATGGCTATATTTTATAAAGCCCGGGAGCTCATACTCAATATTTCAAACGGTTGAATTTTTACAATATTTTACGTGTGTCAAAACGCCAATATAGTTTTAGAATTTCAATTGAAATAAAAAGCAGATTTTCAGATGGCATTTATTTTATTTCAATTATCAAATATGAACATTATGAGCTTTTAATTACCTAATATTTACACGGATGTGATACCTTATTTCCGCATATTATTTTATTGTATCTATATTTTGTGATTCTAGCAGACATAAAACTGTATTTCTGTATTTGTGGCAATCGTTAATCTTAGAATCGTTATCATTTTTACAAACTACTTTTTATTTAAATATTAAACAGCCCTATCATGTCTTAGACCTATATAATCATCAAGGAAAACAAAGATTTGTTAAGATTGCCAAGCGAATTTAATCTTGCTTGACCCCGCAAAAGCACCTTAGTAAAAATATTTTTCACGGCATAATTTAATAAAGTCTACCACATTCTACGACAATATAACGGAAAATTGAACGCTTGTATTCGAAGGCTGAACGCAATTTGCTCAGCGGGCCAGTGTGACCTTGCCCTTTGATATAGGGATTTTTCACCCCTTACGTCGCACCATAATATCCAATCGAGTTTTGTGGATTTTTTCCACTACAGAAAGAATAGTTTTCTAACGGTTTAACTCAATATGCGATGTTATAATTGAAAATAGAGATGTATGGATTAAGTATTTGAATTATTGCCTAAATATGCCCTTGTGGGCATTTAAAAGCTGCAATTATTCGTCAAAATTCTGTGCCTCCAGTGAATAAGGGAGTAAGACGAGTTATTCCCTTTGGTTTTTATTGCACCATTGGATTCAGCTCGTCAAAATACACAACATATCAAAAGGTCATATCTCTAGCTGCGTCCTAACCCATTTTTTCGAATGACCCAAACGGTATAAGTAGGGTGTGATTAACGGTATAAGTTACCTTATCCATCATTTTAGGCAATCGCAAAGGAACTATTCGTCTCGAGTCAAAAGTACCCACGAACACAAAGACGTATGTGTAGTTATACTTTTTGAATAAAGACTTAATTCATTTTGTTCCATCAGTCCTAACACTATTTTAGTATAAACGCATTTGTGTCATTTTTCTAACATGAGCATAAAGGAACAACTCTTTTAGTGTCATTGGTTCAAGTGACGACATGAGACAGTTTGGCATTAATGCCGTGTTGCTATTGGTCTATTAATTGAATACTGCACGGAAACAACACACACTATTCCTTATTATTTTTAAATCGTTTTTTCAATAAATCTGCAACAACAAATCTTTATATTTTTTAAAAAAGGTATTTATCAGTTAACTTGGGATACTAATATATTTCTATGGAAATTAACTATTTTTTGCAATAGATATTAAAAATACAGTTAACACATTAAGTGCATTTAATGATATTATACTCTTTGTTTATATAAATACAGAACGATAATTGAATCATCTAAAAAAAATCAACAAAAATGTTAAACTTATATTTTCTTCTTATAATTGGGTAAGTTTTTAAAAAATAACTCGTTTTTAATCTTTTTTTTTTTAATTATCTAACTACAATAATCAAGACAATAATACTATAGTCTATAATAGTCGCATAAAAAAAAGTATTTATAACCAGTCTTGACAATTATGAATATCGTTTTCTCCGCATATATAGCGTTTTAGCCACTGTGCTTTGGTAATTTGCCTTTTTTATAGGAAAAAAATCCGCAATATCGATACTTCTTTGGTCCTGCATTTTCGTAAACATTTTATGGATACTCTGGTACCACATATTTTGAAAAAATTGGGCTTTTGTCACGTAGAGTCTCTTCAAAGTGCGTGCCACAAGTCGTATTTGCATCCAAGGCACCTTCAAATCTGTGCTTAATTTTTTCATAAAATCTTTGCGGCTCATTGTATTTTCTTTATTTATCTACATTATTTTAATATCATATGATATAGAAATTGTTAAAATTCTATATCATGCCGTAAAATATCGCCACTGACCACCTATAACTTTTCCTGTATTAACTGAACATACAGGAATATGGTTTTCGGGCTTCTCTTATCTCTACTTATACATCAGATATCATTGTATCCTCAATGTATACCACCATGACATTGTGGCGTTGCCACTTTTATTATCTATATTTTATTATCTGTGGCGTTCCGAAACGGAACGCACTTGATCGAATTTTAAATTGATTCGACGATTAATTTTCACTAGGACAATAGTTAATACGCAAAACGCAATACGCAGTTGATACGTATTTAATACCAATACTCAATGATTGTCTCCTGCTAACCTGTACAGACTAGACTCATTGTGGTGACTGGTGAAACACTGTATAGCATTAACAACATAGTACTGTATTATTGAAAGATCGATTAAAGGTTTATTTTACAATCTACGACTTTCATTATACATGGGTAACAAAACCCCATAACATATTCGGTTTTACTCCGGACAACATCTTCAGCCACCCAATCCCCTTGCTTGAAGTCCAAATCTAGCGGAGGACAATAATCGTCATTTACTAAAATTGAAGGTTTTTCGTCCTAGTATAAAAGTTGTCTGGATCCCATTTTATACTCAATCTATAGTATAATACTATAGATATCATGTGAAACGTGACTTGGAAAAAAATTATTCAAATAAATCACAAAATAAAAATTTGAAACAATCTTAAAAGTTACGAAAAGCCTAATTATACGTCAAAATGACGCACAACATCCTCTTTACAACCAAATTGCGGAATTTACCTGGATGAGCCAACTATGTACTGCTAGGTCTAGACGGCTAATAAGTTGGTTCTGGATTTTGCAGCGATTCGATGGTAAATATAGAAGAGTTCATACGTCAAATTTACGTAGATTGGACTTCTAGGGTTAAATGCATAAATACCTAAATTTTGTTTTGTTTTTATTATCTAATAACGATAAAAAAACCCGTTGATTTCATTCAATTTTCAAGCTACGTGCATAGTTTTTCCACTAAAATGCCTCAATTGAGTCATAAAGTACACAAATTTCAAGCATAATAAGTCACATCATTTCTATAAAACCAAAACTGGCAATAATATAAGTCGTGTTGGGCGATTATGAACATAGTGCATAAGGGCATAAGTCGTTATATTGCAAAGAGTAAAAAAAAAAGTATGTGAATACATTGAGTTATTCCATGAAGTACTCGTTCATAAGGCCACAACTACAAAAAAACACGAAAAAAGTATATTTATGGGGTTGTTACAATATGTGTTCATATGTAAAAATATAGTCTAACATCATATCTTACACATACAAGCTTAAAATTTTGAATTAATAAAGATTTAGTATTGATATATAGTTTTTTGTCTCTCCTGAAAAGTGCTGTTTTTGAGTTATTCCCTTATTCACTGGAGGCACAGAATTATAGTTGAATGTGCTCTAATGTAAGTCTTTAGTTTTTGTTATTGCATTAAATTGGATAGAATTAAACAAAAAATGGAATGAAAAAAAGACATATCAGCGACTTAAGTCTATAATTTATAATAATTCATACCGAATCGTATTGTAATTGTACTTGTACTTAATAATCGTACTGTAATTGTACTTTTGTAACAATTAGAGATATTGGAAATTATATCTCTATGATAGCATTTTCGTAATGAATGCATGTATTTTGGCGATATTTTGGTTACGTAAGCAATAAATTTGAGCTATGAACGATGTGTATTGTATATTGTTCCAAATTGCGGACGTGATTTGAATACCAATTTTTAGGTTTAGTTTGTATCAAAACATAATGTTCATTTAATTAAAAATCTGATTATGTTATTCTGCATGTAAACTTTTGTTCACATTCACAAACAACGTAGGTATCATTTCATTCATATTTTCTATTATATATTAGGAAACCTTTTTAAACGTTCTCCCTTTTCCCATTCTGATTAGTATACTGTTTACAATACATTCCTAGTTTCCAATAAATAAACTAAAAAAAATGGCAGAGCACGCATTTTCTTTGGCCGAGCCACGTCCACATAAACCAAGCTACTTTTCACAGCAATTGCTTTGCGAGGGTGCTCAGTAGGCCACTCGCTTATTGATTACAATATGATTAAAGTCCACTATTTAAAAATATTTTCCGATTCCGATTCCCGGTGGAGACAAAGAAAAAAATATGTCTCGGTCTAGCAGGACACAGAAGGCTGATCACTTACTTGTCCCTAAAGAAAATCACTTAAATAGATGTATGCATATAATGCATCTGCCCCTTACCCCACTAGGGGACACGGGACTTCACATAATTAAAAATATTGTGTTACTTAATAAACCTTCATCAGTAGTTTTATCATATTACTAGCTTTCCGCCCGCGGCTTCGCCCGCGCAGTCAAAGAAAAACCCACATAGTTCCCGTTCCCGTGGGATTTCCGGGATAAAACCTATCCTATGTCCTGGGGTAAAAAGTAGCCTATGTTCTTTCTCGGGTATCAAAATATCTCCATACCAAATTTCATGCAAATTGGTTCAGTAGTTAAGGCGTGATTGAGTAACAGACAGACAGACAGAGTTACTTTCGCATTTATAATATTACTAGGTTTCCGCCCGCGGCTTCGCCCGCGCAGTCTAAGAAAAACCCGCATAGTTCCCGTTCCCGTGGGATTTCCGGGATAAAACCTATCCTATGTCCCGGGGTAAAAAGTAGCCTATGTCCTTTCTCGGGTATCAAAATATCTCTATACCAAATTTCATGCAAATTGGTTCAGTAGTTAAGGCGTGATTGAGTAACAGACAGACAGACAGAGTTACTTTCGCATTTATATTATTAGTATGGATATAGTATGGATGTACATTTCTACTATAAGTAGTAAGTATACATTTCTAACTCGCAACAATAACTAACCAATCATACTCCCGTTCTGACTTTGTAACAGTAAACAGAGTTACGGGGATAAATCAAACATGCTCGTATCTTCAAACTTCCGGCTTGCTGACATGCTCTGCGGTTAAGTTTTGAAGGAATTTATCTTACACTCTCATGTACAATTGCTATCTTGTTAACTGTGGATTGGATTATGCAGAATGTGGGAAAGTGTATTATCTCAAACTCAAAATTGTATTATCTCAAACTCAAAATTGTATAACTCAAATTTCGTAACAATATGATTTTCTATTAAGTGTAGTTCTTGTATTGTTCCTTATAGTGGTTCTTGTATCTTCTTGCTTAAGGTTACAGGGCACCGCGCGCCCTTAGGGCGATTATTCGTTTTATTGTGAATTCTCGTTGCATACCATATTATTAGATATGTAGATCTTTTCGTTACCATTTCATCGAAGGAACCCAGCTGCAATGTCACTTGCATATTCAATTCTGCTTTTTCTTTAAATACTAATCGATTAATTTCCAATATGCATTACGAGGGACCCCAAACTTATTACAGTTACTATGGTATAAAGTAGTCAAAGAAAAATATTTGTATAATACAGCTAAAACACATTAAAAATATAATAGAGTCTGAAATCCTTAACAAAGAAACAAATAACCTAATTATTCCTTTGTCGTTTCAATAATTTCATAAAAACAAGATAGAAATAAAAAGGGAATTTCAAGCGATAAATCTAAATAAAGATGGAAGAAATAGAACAAAATGGAGCCTTATTAAAATTCGCGATATTAAAAGTTACGAAAAGGAAATCTTGTATTAATTTAAATCGGACATCTGTCGAAGTCAGCAATTCTGGGTAAAGGCATTAATGAATTTTTGATTTTTAATGTTTGTTAAGTTTAATTAAATCATCCCTTTTTCAGTAGAGCGTGAGCTTCTGATTTCATTTAAAGCTGGGCTTTATGATTTTCCTATTTGCGATAATTATACAAATTAAATTAAACACATCGAAAAAAGCAAAAAAAAACAACGTTGGGTTAAATAATACAATGAATAAATCGCTTTTTTAATTGGTTAAAAAGTCTTTAATTTCTGAATGTACCATACTCGCGTAAAATCACGTAAAGATTAAACATTACAAAGTATAAATATAGAAATATCCTGCATTAATTTATAACAATATTTGTCAATCAAGCTAACAACGTTTAACTTATTGTGCCAAGGGAATACGCTTAGTTCCCCAAACGATAGTGGATACGTTAGTTGATGTGTAATTAACAATAATATAGATTATTATATATTAAGTAACATAAACCATGATTGCTATACTGTTACGATTGTTATAGAATAAAAACATGTTTCAAAAACCTCAAAAGGACGACTAAAGTACCGTAAAATATCCATTGTAGGATGAGCTCCGAAATTGTTTGATTTATTTTAACATTAGAAAATTTTAAAGTATGTAGGTATCACAGATTTAACAATTCACATGCTATTTTATTAAGTTGAAAAGTTTGTGTAGTTAAATGCCCTAATTTCAAAAACTACTGGTTTGAATTGAACAAACATTTCCTATTGAATAGTCCAGTTACCGAGTAAGGTCCAATATCACGTTACAAGCCAAGTATCAATGAAATATGTTGCAAAAAATGTGAAAAAATATCCCTTTTAAGAGCAGATGAAGTTGCGTTGGTTACCTAGTCCGAGTTATATTATAAATGCGAAAGTTTGTTACTCTCTTACGAAAAATCTACTGAATAGATTTTGATGAAACTATACAGTCACAATAACACATGAGATAGATTGATTTTTCCCGCAGAAACTACGCGCCACCGCTAGTTTTTTAATAATAAAATGGTCCGTTCATTGAGAAAAGACGTTAAATCCATTAACGTGTTAACATTATAATTATTACCTATTTTGTTTGAGTGCACGTAAAATAATATAATAATAACTAAATAAAATTAAGATTCAATTTATAAAAACGAACTAGACATTCCCTCCCTAATGTATTGTAACGTAGTTAAAAGCCTCCAGCGACTTGTTATAACAGCACTATCCAAGTAAGTAACCTTTTGAATATTAATGTTAATAATATTTTATTCCCTTTTTATAATAGCGTATTTTAGGTCATAAGCTTGTTGTGTATAAATATAAATACCTTTTTATGATTAGGTATTTTTATTATATAGATACCTATTTATAATAATACCTTTGACATTAATTAATTAACATATAAAATATTAAGCAATACCTAGATGCAATATTGATGCTCATCTTTTCACATACTTAATGATCTAAGTTTCACATACATATTACGAACGTTATAAACAAATTTATATCTTTTTTACCATCAACTCCTTATTACCTATATTCCTATAGCAATATTCTTACAAATTCGAGTTTAACAAATTCAACAAAGATGGCAAGTACCAAAGCACCAAAAATCTCACTCTTCACATGAATCGCAATATTATTGGTTCCGCTCTCCGTTGAAATCCGATCGAAAAATTCAAAAGCCATTGTATTACTACTTACACTACCAGTACCTAGATCAAATCATTTATTTCATGTTAGAACCGTTTGAAACAAACGAAGATAATAAACGACCATTTCAAAGTGTCCATTGTTGATGTTCCGATTTCCTCTATCCTTCTACAGTAATGATCCTGCTCTGGCTTGACACTTAATTTCCACCTCGCAAGGGAACTATGAATAAATTCTCTTCTTTCTAACCGGACATTGCCATATATAGGGATTGATAAGTGTGTGGTTTTAAATAGGTTTTATTGGCTGTCCATTCTAATTATTGCTAATGGCGCTCTATTGTATCTAACTAAAACGCTGCGGCAAAAGAAGCATTGTACTATACTGGACTATATTGGAATCAAATAGACGTATTTTATCTATCAGAATAGATGTAATTCATCCAAAATTGATGCATCAGTGATTACAAATATCAATGATGATATAGTAATAACGTGCAATGTACAACAAAATCTAGTAATTTTTCTTCTGTTGCAGATCTTACAACTTTAACATTTAAAAAAATATTTTTAACACCTCTGTTTCTTAATACTACTAGCTAGCTACTAGTTATTATTCTGTGACACTATCGCTCACTAACAAAGTATTAAAAGGTATTTTATCATTGAGATTATAAGTTTTTTTAAACATTATTCCTCAAGAAATCTCTCCAAAATGTTGTGTATTTCATAAAAATCTCAGTACAGCACATGTTTCCAACGTGAGCGTACTGTGAGCACCAAATAGTGATATTCAAATAGTATTTTTGTCCCCGGTATGCCGATCACGACGCGCGATTTATTCCGAGGCACGTTCCCGACTTATCAGCTGGAGGGAGAATCACCAATGCTCCGGGACTTGCATAGATTTATACGTAAAACGTATAGGAATTGTACCTTCAATCGTTAATACTCCGTATTAGAATAAGGTATTACAGCTAACGGTGCATTTAGATCAAACGAGCGAATGCTTATTCTAATCCCACTATGTCAAATTCTTTTAGTGTAAACAGGCGTAGAGCATTCTTTCGTTGTTCTTAGTGCGTTCGAAAATAGTCTATGCAATGTTATAATACTGAACAATACTGAATAAGAGTTCTCGTTTACACAAAAATATGACGAAAGAATGCTCTTGCTCTAGCTCTAGCTCTATTTACGTTTGATGTAAATGCACCGTTACGCTTAGACTGATGTAAATAGACGTACACTGTCAACAAGATCATTGGAAGCCTGTTGTAAAGGTGTATGCACATTACTGTCAACAGTACATAAGTAATGCCTTTGTGTCCAAGGCTTATAAAAGCTCTGTGTATTATAAACACAATGGTATACTAAGAAATGAAAATGATAAAAATTATTTAGTTATCGACCTTTAACTTCAAAAAAATCATTATTTATGTTACCTTTTGGGTCTATTATGTTCAGTACTTACTAAATCGATCCGTAGTCTTTTCTTTAAGAATGTAAATAGCTTTTAGAACTATAAAGAAAATTTCCATCTTCGTAAGCACTTTGTATGGATGGGTCCGAAAAAGGTTTCTACGTTGGGACCCTAGAGAGTAACTAGAAAGGAGTAACCAGAATTAATAGGCTTATAAAACGACAACCTCTTAGTCCTATTAGAATAAACTTAAATAATATTCAAAATGTTCAATCACAATGAATATATGTAGGTAGTCCCTATCTGTTCATGTAATGATATGAAAAATTGGATATACGAGCACGTTAACTCAAAAAATCTTTTCCAAACATACATCAAAGTTAAGTAATGTCATGATAACCGAATATAAATTCTGTCAAATCTATACCACATTCGTCTTTATACGAATGGAAATAGTGGATTGTTTTCTATGTAATGTTAAATGTGGAAAGTAACAACTATAATGTTTAGTTCCTTTTACATTACATTAATGTTTCAATTTGATAAATAATTAAGGTTATATTTAAAGTAATGTTCATTAAAAACACGGTCGAGTTAAAAATATTCTTTTATTTTTAATAAGAAATAGAACTGCATGCAAAGATTTTAGAAAATTCACTTGCTTCGACCGGGAATCGAACTGACTAAAAATAAAAAAATAAATGTTATTTTAGTCTTCAAATCGATACAAATAAGCCTTAAACTAGTATTTTCTATACCATATTATCCGTTAAATATTAAATCTTTATTATGGAGTACATATTATGGGCCTTGATCAAAGTCTACGAATAATTATTGTCCGTCTGTCAAGTGAACAACCAGTTATAATTTCCTTATGACTCGAAAGTAACACTCGAAGATGTTTTATTAAAAACATGAATTTTAGGTAAGGAAATAGTTTCATTGGTAATAAAGAAATAATAATTACTTATGCACACATTTTATTTCTTAGAAGTTTCTTTTTTATTGAAGTTTTAAAGTAAGAAGGACATTTTAACATTTTCGCGGTGCAAGACTGCAGTATTAAAATTCGATTATTATTTCGTATTTTTCATTTGTTTTACTTTTAAATTTATCTGTTATTTCAGAAGATAATAAATTAATGTATCCAGAATCAGAGGTCTCATTTTGCACAATTTATTAGTTAAATAGTGTTAAAATTAGTATCTAACGTTTTTTATGTTGACATGTTGTTGATGATACAATAAAAAATGTTCAATTTCATGATATTTCTATTTCTAAGAGCGAATATTTTTACGAGAAATTAACAATTAATTATCTTTAACATTGTTTGAGTCGATTTTAAGAATAAAATAACAAATTTATTTTTTTTTCATTCTTAGTAAGTTCGATTCCCGATCGAAGCAAGTGAATTCTCGAAAATCTTTGAATGCAGTTCTATTTATTTTTAAAAATAAAGGAATGTTTCCTTTCAGTAAAATTTGCTATCTCCAGTATTTCAAGTACTTTTCCTCCAGGGCCCATCGAAAATTTCCACACTGTACGTAATTACGTAACCTGTTTATTTACCTTATTAATTATTCCTTCCATTGGTCTTAATTAAAAATTTAATTACCTTGTAGCTTATAAGCTGTAACATTAAACCTGAGCACTCAATACTCATAAATCATCACTACATAGGTAGTATAAAACAAAGTCGCTTTCTCTGTCCCTATGTCCCTATGTCCCTATGTATGCTTAAATCTTTAAAACTACGCAACGGATTTTGATGCGGTTTTTTTTAATAGATAGAGTGATTCAAGAGGAAGGTTTTAGTATATAATTTATTATGTTTTAGACAAAGCGGGCGAAGCCGCGGGCGGAAAGCTAGTACTTTATATAGAAAGACTATCGTATTTTCTTTTCTCGTCAATATTTGTCATCCCGGTCGGCTTCATTCAATAATAGCTGGCGAAGTGTGTTGAATCGACTGAAGCACATACTACATAAAATATCATTTTCATTTCATATTGCCAATGTAATATGTTTAAAGGAATTTTCCGTTATTGATATGCTTATTTATTAGGAAAACAAAGCTCATTATCAAATTACATTCTACAATAAGTATGCGATAATTTTGGTAATAATTGAATATTTCTATCTCGTATATATGTTATGGACTAGGTGATTAATGCGAGCATTATTTATAATGCACGAGCATTATGAATAATGTCTAGCTTTATTGGGCTAAGTGATTAATTACTATCTTAACTTCATTATTTATCACATTGCACGGTCATTATTATAATGCTACATGACAATTGGGCAATTTGATAATAAAGCTTGAAAAGTTGTCGCAAAGCTAAAAAGTTGTGTACCTCAAAATGCCATCACAGTGGCAGTTGTTCTAATAAATAAACCTGTTACTTGCTACATATTGTATAATTATTGTTTTCAATTTTATGTTCTATTTTACTTCTTTACATTTCGTTTATTAAGAGTAATTGCTAATTATGCCAAATAATGAGTCTGATTGCTTAAACTTTAGTTTATTTTATGTTTCATAATAATAAGTCATTTCTATAAAACAAAGGTACGTTGTGAAATTTTTGTTTTAAATTTAATTATATTTTATGTTATATTTTTAATATGACTTTCCTTAAGTTTTAAATGCAAAAACTAGTGGATTTTTAAGGTAGAAGTTCTTGGTAATTAATCCAAATAATGAGCCTGATTGTTTAAGTGGTTTAATATTTAGTTTATTTTAAGTTAAATGACAATAACAATAAAAAAATAGTAATTAAATATGTTTGTATTACTCTGCCCAAAAGGTGATGGGCAATATGTATAATGCCCGGTCAATTTGATTATTTGAATAATTATTATCAAATTGCACTCTCATATTGGGCATTTTTCATAATGACCGTGCATTATGTATACTGCCCAATTTATCACTTGGTCCATAACATATATACGTATATATTTATTGTTTTTTTTTTAATTTCCACATGCAGGGCTTGTAACGAGCAGCTTCGCAAAGCAATTCCTGTGCGAAGCAGCTTATTAGCACAGTTGACAGATAATATATTGTGTTATTAGTCAGTGTCGACATAGCTCGGCCGAGGAAAATGACATGTGCCGTCGAGCTACTTCACGCAGCAATTTGCCAGGCTGCTCGGTCTGTGACTACCCGCCTAATTGGAAAAAGCTTGAATTCTGACAACCAAGCAATCCATTAATACACCACCTCATCCAAACTCCTATACATTTCAGCTCATAAATAGACGTCACGTTATTTAAAAACCAGCGAGTCGAAAAAAACGTAACAATGTTCCGGAACATTCGATCCGTCGAAATTTCCAAAGGTGCATTCCATTTTGAGTTCATTTGAAAACTTTTGAGTTATCTCGCTTTACTCACAACGTTCGGTTAACAGATCCTAACCCCTCGAGACGGGATGCAATCGATGCTGACTTTTACGACAAAGATATCTTTGTCCCCCGCGAATTCACGTCATTATGCACGTCAGAATTTTCGTTTTACGATACGATCTTCGGTGGCTGATTAGTTCATTCTTCACTTGGAATTTAATCTGTTAAGATTAAAAGGACGGATCAGCTGTGCTTTTCATAATGTTAAGATGCTCTCTTCCAATACCTTGATCACTGAAACACTACAAGTACATTGACGAGGCGATGAATTACGTTATATCCCTACTTTAACTTAATACTATACTTTAATAAATGCGATATTAAATATGTCTCGATGGTTTGTTAACCTCTGAACCGATCTGGATGGAATTTGGTAAACAGATGAAGAAATAGAATAGGTTTTACCAAATTCCATGGGACCGGGAACCGGGAAAACCTGTCCAAATAGAAGCAAATACAAAGAAATCTCTCGAGAGTCCAGTATTTTTACAGCGGTACCACATTTAGTTACTTTTACGCAATCCTTTCAGACGCTAACCGCAGCATCGGGTCACAAGTTAGGCTGAAAATGTTGACCTAGTTTGCCAGACATCGATAAAAGCCTCTTTCAATTGAAAATAGGCAACCTCCATGTGACCGACTCACTTTTGATGCGGAAATTGTGAACTACGCTCAAGTTTAATTTACCAGTGATAATCTGTGTATAAGAAAGTCGGTTTCACCTTCTACTCAAGAACGGCTAAACGGATTTTCATTTTTTTTTTTTGTAATATTTGTCTTTGGTTGCTGTACCCAGTAAATAACTAATTAAACTGTAAGGATGTTTAAAACCTAACAAATAAAAACCGCACCTAATCCCAGGTGGAGCCGGGTCAAACAGCTAGTCTTATATTAAATCCCCATATCCTGAAAATTGAATCACACAAATATTCTGTATCGAGTATTTTTCCACGTTTATGGAATATTTTATTTAATTATAACTCTTTACCGCTGTGAAACCTGAAACCTTCATTGAAAAGTTAATTATATTGTAGACATTCCATTATACATTTCTCAATAATACATAATATAGTGCTGCCATCGTAATAATCAACTTTCAGTTTTGCAATTTATATGTCGAAAGCAAAAATACGAATACATGAATTTTATAAACATGTCAATAACGTTTTATAATACTGCTTTGTATAAAATATGATGGCTATTTTACATTAACAAAATATGTACTATAAGACGTGTATAAGAAGAACACCTTTATAAATTATACCTACATTTTTCATTAAAAAATCTGTCAAAAAAATTGTGTTATTGCTTATATTTCAAAGAATTTTATCTACCGTTTATATGCCATCTAAATTTTACTAGAAAATATTCTAATTACATGTAAAAGTATTCTAATGAACTATGTATAAACGTTCTACTTAGAAATCTCTCTTGGCGGCTAAGTAAATAATTAATAATAAATTAGGTACATGAAAATGTATTAACAGTAATCAATATTCAATTAATGATATTGCTCATAAATATATGAAATAAAAACCAGCTATTTCTTACTAAATTCTGCCCAATTTCATTCTTATAACTTTAAAAAAAAGTAAATCAACAAACTATTAGATAAAGTCCTTATATCAACAGAATATTGTAAGTTCATGTATATAAAGAGAATGCCATTAATTAATAAAGAACCTAATTTAAATCCAACCTCGAACTTTAAAATTCACGGAGCAATTCTTCGAAAACAATTTCGTCTCGAGTTCATTTTTGTTACCTTTCCTACAGGTTAATTAGATCAGATCTTAATCCGGGATTATAATAAACCAGTGCAGGTTTTCATAAAGGAACAAATTTAATGAATATAATCTGGGAATTTATAGGCTGCAGAACGGTGCTAAGCCTTAAATACAATGTACAAAAGGTTGCTGAGTTTAGTTCCAACAAAAGGTGCGTTCGGTGTATTATTTTGCGAAAACTTGTTTGAACACTGTTAAGCTATTTTATAAACGTGGCCTTTGAACTCTAACGTGGAAGCTTTATTGTGGAAATTATAATCAATATAATATTACGGTGAAGTAAAATTTTAACGCCATTATCAGCTCTATCAACAACAGCTCACCACGGAAATACAATCCTATGATGCTTTATGCTATACTAGCGATCCGCCCCGGCTTCGCCCGTGGTACATATTTCGCAATAAAAAGTAGCCTATGTCCTTTCTCGGGTATCAAAATATCTCCATACCAAATTTCATGCAAATTGGTTCAGTAGTTTAGGCGTGATTGAGTAACAGACAGACAGACAGAGTTACTTTCGCATTTATAATATTAGTATGGATTATGTCAGAGAATATATCACATGTCGTCAACCTTTTTCACTATGTTCTATATTTTATGCCCTTTCTGCTTTTCTCTTCAGAAGGAGCAATAAGGATGAGCAAGTAAATTGAAAGATCGATATAATTTATTAATTATTCCATCGCTACCGCTTTTCTTGAACCACGCCTTTTCAATTGAAGCTGGAACCTTACACAAAATGACGTATTAATTATATGAGTTAATTGAGAAATTACTATCATTTCAATTAGATCCAGTGTAGATTTCCGAAGTGAGACGATTAGTGAATTTAATTATTAAATTAATCAAGGTATTATTAAGTTAATTGGATAATTCCTTAAATTAATTAATTTACCTTTTGAAATGATCTCCAGAACAATTACTTAGTTCAGGGGTATAATATACACACATATACAACGTTTCTGAGATTAGAATGTTTAATTTCGAGGATGTCCTAATTAGGATGTATTTTACGTATACTTTTTTGAACCTTAAATCGATCTGATATTTTAATTACTATTTGTAATCCAAAGAGACTGTTATTAATTAAGCTCTTACTTTTACGTATAAAATTCACTTCACAGTTATTGCAGATGTAATCCGCACAGTGATTAAAACATTTTATATCAAATGAAGGCAATGCTATTGATTAGGCTGCAGTTTTTAATTGGCAGCCTAACGAGTTGTAATATTTATCACGAGTATGGCACGTGCTGAGTGCTTATTTATTTTCTATTCAATTGTATATATTTGTAATCCAAAGACAAAGAAAACGACTTTGTTTTATACTATGTAGTGATATAAAACCAACGTACTCCTAAAAATAATGAAGCTTTGTGAATCACAAACAGCTTATAACTATGTAATTGTGATGATGGACTACTTGATCAACATTAACTACAAGTAATCGTGAACTGAAGATTATTAGTTAATTATTGATGGTGGCATAAGCTTCATTATTTTTAGGAGTTAAAACATATGCAAAAACTTTTCCCTAGTAATATAAACATAGTATTTGTGCGTTATTCAGCATAATATCATGTTATCTCTCTATATCTCACTTATTCTGTTCAAACGCACTAGACAAGCAAGTATTCCTAACTTAAATATGAGAAAATTAATATTTGTTTATCATTTGATATTCAAATAACTATATATTAAAAGCAAAACATTCCACGATAACAAATATATAATACTATAAAAAGCATTCAGAAACTCCGCCGAATACCATTTAGAAGAGGGCTCGTTCCGGACGTTCGTCGTACAGAGTCGTACAGCCTAAGTTCGTGCGAGACATAAAGTTTGTCAATATTTCCGTTGCGCCGATATCCATTGATTGGACTGCCCGTTCAGGCGAAAAATAAAGTTCTCATCCCAAAGGGAACGATGATACACAATATTAGCACTAAAGTTACATCGAAAGTGTTTCCCACATTGATTTCTATGGACATCTAATAAAATTGTGAAACAGCAATGAGCGCGATTGCTTGAACGCTCGCCTCTGGAGAAATAGCATAAAATGATTGGACAAGCTTTCTGCGAAATTCTACAGTTATTACGTCGATTCTGATAACCGGTCTACATTCGTAGTGTTTGTTAGAATTTGTTTGATACCAGATTTGTTTGTGTGTGATTTCATATGAAGTTTTGAAGCTATTTAAATAGGGATTATTTTAGGGATGTTTTATTAGTTACTACTTAGCATAATTTTGGTGATCTCATTTGTAATGATTATTAGGTACTTTGTGACTTGATAAGAAATAACTATTACAATGATTAAGTACAAAAGACGTGACTCACATTTTAGGCCTAGAGTTACTACTTAATTCTCTATAAAATATCTATTTTCGGTAGCCAATAGTGCCCTTCTTAAAATAATTTTACCAATTCGTATAAAAATAATATTGGTACTGAGTGCGAATTTTAATGAGAGGACGCGGCCATAAAACTTGGTATTGACTCAAGTAACTAGTTCTAACTTTGCTACTGTTGATAAAATAAAACTTACGTCACCGACTTTGCCTGCAAACTTTGTGAGCTGACCCTTTGTAGATGGTTCCGGGTTCCGGGATTAAATTATGAGAGATGGGTCGATGTACGTTGTTTTGGATATTTCTAAAAGTGGTTGTTTTAAGTTTCTATGATCGGTATATAATATACCTACTAACTTTTGTTTTACAATAATTTATATCGCAGCGACAAAAGTGTTAACACTATTCTATTGACTATGAATCTGAACATCAAACAATATAGTGTATGATAAAAAGAAGCAGAGGGAAAACAATTTAAGTTAAAATTTAAAACAATTATATTAATCGTTAATCGTTAAACCTCATCTGACGAAATAACTCCTTTCATAACCCGCCCAACCATTGAATCCAGTTTTCTAACAAGAACCGAACTTTTTTGGTGTTTTAACATAGAGCATGTTACAGCCGGCTGCTCGCTAGTAGGCTAGGTTCAATATGACCGATAATCACGTAAACGATGTTATTTTTAATACGCCATTATATATTAGTATAATATTCAATGGAGCGAACGGGTCTGATCTGACGACACCACGTGAAACCATTAAGGACACCCGGCTCGAGAAATTACTGATATGGCAGTAATATTATAAAATACATAACCGCAGCGTGGCTCAAATTAAATACGGTTTAGGTATTTATCAATTTTATGTGCTATCCCCCGGTCTGGACCGTTTGTGCCATATCTAGAAGGCCATTGTATAGACTTTGGTCCCTAACAATATACTCATGTCTTGGCGCATAGTGGGAATAGTAAATACTATATTGTTGGGCTAGAAAACATGTTCTGTAACGAATTTACAGGATTATATTACTACCTACTAATAGTAAATGCGTGGCTTGGCGTATTTTGATGTGTTTTTATTAAAAGTAGCCAAGTAGAATACCTAGGTTATGATTGAGCCACCACTACCATCCATCCAGTGCTTATAAAAACATCTGTCCATCCTTAATAATACCATTAAAATACCGTACAAAAACACTACATCTTTATAAAATTAGTAATCTACAGGGGAAATAACAAGTAAACATCTGCTCCAACAGAAAGCGCAAAACGAATCGCTTAGTTTACCTTTCAACTGGATCTCTGAAATGGAAAAACGATTGATTTGTGACCGACGCTGTGTAACAATTGCATTGTGGTTTTATTTCTATCCGACAGCTAAATTATTGGACGTATTATTTTTGGGCGGTTATTGGAAAGAATTTAGAAACATTGTGATTTTGTTTGTTGTGAAGAAATGTGATTTATGGGAAGTCAGATTAGACATTGGAGTGATAATTTGGTTGTTGTTTTGATACAAGACACACGCACGAACTAACAAGCTTTATGAGAATGCAACTAATGATTTTGTTATTAGTTTCCAACTTATGTTATTCTTTGTCGATGTGTCCTATTATAAAGAATTATTGAAATCACTTTTGACGTGACAACGTCTTATAATTCGATAGAGCCGGCTGCACGCACGAAAAAAC
Source organism: Colias behrii (assembly GCA_029959065.1). NCBI lineage: Eukaryota > Metazoa > Arthropoda > Insecta > Lepidoptera > Pieridae > Colias > Colias behrii. Next base: position 3,107,405 of record JARWMC010000005.1, on the reverse strand, counting down.
ATGACTCATGCGGCGTTACCTCGCTCTGAGGCGTTCCATGTAAAGGCTTGAAGTGCAAGCGAGAGCGCGGAACGAGCAACAAAGAAGCACAATCGGACGTTGTCACGTTCAACTATCGCCAGTAAACCGACTTTACAGACAACCAATTTTTTAAATAATATATACACTGCTATTGAAAGGTCAAAACAATAGTTTAATAATATCATTTAATTGTCAAAGCACCCCTTAATCACCCAATTGTAATGCAAACTAATCCAAAATCCCGCAAGAAATATAAAAAATCACATAAACGTTACTCTCATTCCATATTTAACAGATCCCATGTTAAGCTAAACCAACCTCTAAGGAGACACCTTTGGCCGCAATCCGTACAGCGTACTTGCCCAAAACATTCCCTTTAAGCTTTTAACAGTTTGTTGTTAAACTGCAAAAATAACAATATTTAATATCGGGTTCGTAAGTCCTCTTAATCCTGGGTTATTCAGATCAATTAAGAAATTGTTCTTTTTTGTTGTTCTATCTTCCCTAATAAATAATTCGATACGTTTTGCCATATTTATGGATCAATCGTAGGTGGAGTCTATACAAAAAATTTACATAACCTGTACAAACACAGAACAAATACCTCTCTTAAGCTGGCACAATAAATGTTCCATGGAAGTTAATGTATTTTAAATTTAATCATACATATTAAAAATCGAATAAATTGTTTTAAAATTTCATTAAGAGTCCCTTAATTTTCTTGCAGCAGTTGAACATTGAATCCACACAATATATCCAATTCCTAACTAAAACCATTCTTATATTTCACTTTGGCAACTCCGCTTAATTCTGGCTGTCACGATTTATGTCCAATTTACTGAGATAAGTAAATATTGATAAAGTTTTCTGCATTTGGACTAAGGCCACAGACCACCAGTTCGGTGAAAAGTTTAAGTTTATTGATAGAAATTGGAACTTACTTCCCATATACATATATTTCTAGATAAGGCTAGATGTAATAGCATATTCTTACAATCAACTTTGAAACTTACATAATATTCTGACTTATAATATTATAATTATTGAATTGCCTGTGAATCATACAAGTTGCTTTTACAAATAATAATTTACGTTCTATATTTCAAGAATCAATCTTAATATCATACTTCAAACGAACACACAGTTTAATATTAGGTGGGTCTACACTGTTCGCGAGGCTGCTTGTTCTGTATGAACCCGCCTATTCATTCTTGAATTTTTTGAAAGAAACAAGCAGTTTCTACGTAGAAGAACCGGCAAGAAACTCCGTTGTTGCACTTTTAAAACCTTATCAATTACATTTTAATTTTACATAATATGTACATATAATGATGATGCCCATGAACTGTCCTGTGGTTCTTACGGTCTTATTTCATCTCTTAAAAGTCATTTATCTTCAACCACTTAAAACTAACAAGTTATAATAGATTAAAATCAATATTCACACTCCATGTAGATCATGTCATGAAGTTAATACGAACTCTTGCCACGTTAATGTGAGGTTACGTCGTAGCCGTGCCTCTGAATTAATTTTTATAATGGCGCTCTATATTGATGCGCCGTTAATTACATTGTGGACCTTGAGAACCTGTTTGCTCTAATTTTTTAAGTAATCTATGAAGAGTGACCTATATTGTATGGAAAGTTGATACCTGTGTTGGTTCTTATTCTTTGTACTTTATGAATATAGTACTTATGCGATGTACGGTGTAAATAATGTAGAAGTTTAAAAACTTTAAAATGCATTTTGTTGTGAGGGTGACAACAATTTAGATCTTAAATAAATAATCAAAATAATGAAAAAACAAATTATAATGAGAAAAATCTTCCTGTGTATCTTCTACTGCAGAGAACTTACCTAGAATTTTTTATGCTTGTAATAATAGGAGCAAGTAGATACATTTTCATTAATATCAATACCCGTCATATAGCCTAGCTTCTGAGCTAAAAATTACGACATCAAGTTACAAAGTTCTCTCAAATTATTATTATAATTAATTTTGCTACAGAGGTCTCCCCAAATTTCATGGCAGACAGAGTTTTAAAAGCTTGTTTAGGAATTTAAAATGAAAATTTTAAGGTTCATGAAGCTTAAGCAGAATTTTTGGAAGTTTATTAAGTTAACGTCTCGACCAAATAACAGTTTATTTTTTAATTTAGGTGACTGTAGCCCTTTATACAAAACCTAGAAGTAAATTTGTATAATTTATTAACAGAACTATGGTTTTTTTTATCCTATAAAAATAAATAAAATAAAATAAAATAAAATAAAATAGCCTTTATTGCTGTTACTTTTCTTAAAATTATTACATGCCAATTTCTTAAAAACTAAGTTAATTCTACTTATTCTAATTTTTATTTAAATATCGGCAACAGGATGTTTACAAGGAACAGCTTGTCTGTCGACAAAGGCCTCCTCTAAAGATTTCCATATATTTCTATCTTTTGCTAAGCGGGTCCATACAGGACCGGCTATTTTCTTAAATTCATCTTCCTATCTTTTGCTTTGTCTACCTCTATTCCTTTTGTTATCTCTTGGATACCATTCCGTTACTAACTTAGTCCATTTCTCTCTACTTTCTCTAAACATATGTCCTGTCCAACGCCATTTCAGCTGTCTGTAGGTTGTGAGTGCATGTTTAAATTTAGTTTTATTTTTAATTTCTTCTAATTTCACTCTATCTTTTAGTTTTATACCCAGAATACTCCGTTCCATTGAATTTTGGCAGACTTTTAATTTATTTTCCTGTAAATCTGTTAACGCCCATGTCTGGCACCCGTATAGTAAGCATGGCATAATGCATATTTCGTACACTTTCTTTTTTCCTTTCATAGGCATATCTTTATTCTTCATTATTTCCCGTAGAGACCAAAACCGTTTCCAAGTATTATTAATTCTTCGTTCTATTTCTTTATTCATGCAATCCACTGTCGATATAAGTTGGCCCAAATATATATATTCATTTACAAATTCTATTTGTTCATTGTTTACTGTTATTAGTTCGTTTGTTACTGTTCGTTGAGAATTCGTCATAATTTTTGTCTTAGTTAAGTTCATTGTCAGTCCTGCCTTAGCACTTTCATCCGATAGTTGCTGCATCATTACACCCAGAGTTCCTGCATCTTCTGATAATAAAACTAGATCGTCCGCGAAGCGCAGGTGGTTGAGATTTTCTCCATTTATATTGAGGCCATTTTCGGTCCAGTCAAGATTTCTGAAAATCATCTCCAGCACTGCTGAAAATAACTTCGGTGATATAGGATCTCCTTGGCGTACACCTCTTTGAATAGGAAATTCGTTGCCAGTAGATTCAAGTTTAATTTGTGCTGTGCTCGCTGTGTATACGTTTTTAATTATTCTTATGTATTTTGCTTGTATCCCTTGTTTCTTTAGAGCGTCCCATATAAATTCATGTTCCAAAGTATCGAACGCTTTGTTAAAATCAACGAATCCAATGTAATATGTTTTGTTATATTCTCTATATTTCTGTAAAACTTGTCGTAGAGTATGTATGTGATCTAAGGTTGAGAATTTACTTCGGAAACCAGCTTGTTCCTTAGGTTGGTTTTCATCTAGTGTATTGGTAATTCTGTTTAATATTATTTTAGAAAATATTTTATAAATATTTGACATTAAGCTGATCGGTCTGTAGTTTTTTATATCACCTTTGTCTCCCTTCTTATGTAATAGTATGATTGTCGATTTGGTCCAGTCCTCCGGAATGATTTCCGTTTCGAGGATTTCATTGAATGAATCTGTAAGTATTGGTGCTAACACTGGTAATGTAGTTTTTAGTATTTCATTTGTGATTAAGTCTGATCCAGGTGCCTTATCTACTTTTTGTGTTTCGATAGATTTTATTGTTTCTTCCTTCAAAATTGGTTTAATCTCCTCTTGGTTTTCTGAGTTATATACCTTTATTCCTTGTTCCTTTATATTGCTTTTGTATAAATTTTGATAATATTCCGTAGCGATACCTAGTATTTCTAGTCTTTTAGTGGTCTTTGCATTGTTTTTATTTTTCATATTTGGAATCCAGTCCTTTTTGTGATTCATTTCTTTTAGCGCCTTCTTTATTCCTCCTGTTTTTTCTATGTATGTTCTCAATGTTGTTGACCTTTTCATTTTCCGTTCTTTTCTAAGTTGTTCACTAATCTTTTTACTTAATTCTGCTATCTTATGGCCATTGTTTTTGTAAGTTCTTCCTTGTTGTATCAGTTCTTTCCGTTCTTGTAATAATTCCTTAGTTTTAAATGATATCACTTTCTTACTAGTTATGTTTACTTTCATAGTTTCTGTTTTTAGTTGTTTGATCAATCTGATGTATTTTTCTTGAGTCGACATTCTTTCTTTACCACCATTTTGCAGGGATATTTCAAGGTTTTTCAGAAGTAAATCTTTGCTACCGTGCATTCAATGCCTTTCACGCTGTAGTGATATTTTCGTGCTCTTTTAGCACGTTTTCCTGATAGTTTTGCTCTAACAATTCTATGGTCTGAGTTAAAATTGAAGTTGTTTAAAATAGACAAATCTTCAAAAACTTTTATATTGTTAGACATAATATAGTCGATCTCGTTTTTATATCGGCCATTGGGAGAGATCCATGTCCATTTCTTCGATGGTTTCTTTTTGTAAAAACTATTTAGGATGCTTAGCTTATTTTCAATGGCAAATGAAACTAGTCGTGAGCCGTTTTTACTTCTATTGCCAAATGCATGACATCCTATGTTATATTCTTCTCCACATTTTTGTTTACCAATCTGTCCATTAAAGTCACCCATAATTATCATGTTTTTTGATGCATATGAAGTAGTTAATTGTAGGTCTTCGTAAAATTTTTCTATTTTTACTATATCTTCTTTCTTATTTGATTCAATAGGCGAATACGCCTGGATTATAGTCCATACTTGTTCTTTCTCACCATCTACGGGTAATAGAATGTTGAGAATTGCTATTCGTTCTGAAATACCCCTTAGTTCTTTAATGTTTTTGGCAAAACTCTTTTTAACTATAAATCCGACTCCATATAATCCGGGCGTCTCCCCAATGTGGTGTAGTATGTAATTTCCATGGTCTTCTATTTTTTCTCCAAATCTTCTTACTTCACTAATACCAATAATGTCCCATTTTATTTCATCCAATGCTAGTTCTAATTATTTCAATCTCTCGGTGGTCCCTAGTGATCGGCAGTTTAAAGTTGCTATGTATATATCGTTATATTTATTTTTACTGATATTTTTACTGATATTTTTTATCTTTAGAGGGTCGCGGTCTTTTTCCCCCACGATGACCAGTCGGCTTGGAGGAGATTGGTGGTTTCTAATTATTCGGTTATCAATAATTTTATGTTTTTGTGTTTTCCGGTTGCCGATAGCTAATTGTTATTGCCTATTATCTGTTGTGTACGAAGAAAGAGAGTTGGATCTTCCTCTCATGACGTCAAAGGCGTTACGTCTGTTAGTTTGTGATGGTATCCACACTTGCTTTTTTGCTTGTGTATTTTCTCGCGGTGATGAAGATAATTCTCTCTTTCTTTTATCATTTGTTGTATTATTTCCCTTCACTATAAGCTTGTCGTATTTAAGATACGCAAAATTTCCTTTCATTCTTTCTTCTTTTAGTTTACTTTGTAACATCTTTCTCTTCTCCAGAACTTCTTTAGAATAATCCTCTGATATATATATACCTTTGAGATTTTTCCGTACTTTCATTACCTCATTTTTCTTCCATGAACTGACAAAGGAAAGCAGAACAGGTCTCGGCTTTCCTTCTAGGTTTTTCTTTCCGATACGATAAGCGTTGTTTATTTCAAAATCCTCAATATTTATATTTAAGTCTTTATTGAATATCTTTTTTACCTCTTGTATAAGTCCCGGCGCAGATTCCTGTTCCTCTTTCAATCCGAAAATAATAATATTGTTTTGCTTCTTATCTTTTTTCAAATATTCCATCTCTTTCTCAAGGTTTAGCATTTTCATCTTTAAATCTTTGTTTTCTGCTAGAATAGGCTTTATTTTTTCATCAATTTTCTCCATGATTGAATTAGTTATAGACTCTTTGAGTTCTACCGTCTGTTTCTGCATTTCTATTTTCATTTTGTCGAACAAAATTTGAAATTGATCTTCCATGTTTAAGTTTTAAATTCTTAACGTAAAATGAAACGGTGGGGAATTATGATTATTAAGTTGGCAACACTGATGTGATCAATGACACGATCTGACAGTGACGTGACAGATGATGACAGTTGACACTATGACGTTTTAATGCTTTCAATGACGTTTCAATGTGATTGTGAATTTGTTGGTTAATTTTTAATTATTTAGTATTAGATCTTCACCTGTTTTATTTCCACGAATCAATAATCCCACAAGTCCACAGCACTTATTTGTTTTCTACTATTCACCGTGTCCAACAGTCTGTAGTTTATTTTTAATAACAATAAGTTTGAGGACTTCGCTACAACGATGTTTACGTTTCGAGAACCGGAACCGAAAAACCTATAAAAATATTGAATACCAAATAAAATATATCAAATGTGCTTTATTGCAGCAAAACATAGGACAATCATACAAGTACTGAGGAATAATTTTGCTCATATAGTTTAAAATTTTCATGTAAGAGATAAAACACGTTCAATGCTTAAACAAAACACATACTAACGCATTAATATAAAAAGTAGTATTTTTTTTTTCTCATGAATTAAGATTATAAAATCTAGTATCTAAGTTTACCTGATAAAGTAGAAAAGTTTACATTATCTCAGAATAAACTAAAAATCTCAATGATATTTGCCATTAAAATGTACAGTTCCAATAAAGTAAAAATATTTACATTATTTCCAAGAACGATTGTTACACTACTCCATTGGAATTGTAAATATAACAACATGAAAAACATGAGACTAGAAAATGTTTTAATCTAATTCTTTGAAATCTTTTTGTAAAAGGTTTCATAATAGTTGAAAAAATCGGCAGTTCCCAAAGCTGTATATTCATAGCATATTTGTAATAAAAATATAGATCATTGTTACAAGGTACCAACTCTTTTCAATAAAACATCAACAGTCTATTCCCCTTTGAGTCAAATACTACAGGAAAATTGAGCGCCGTTATTATCTATAAAAACACCCAACCCACCTAACCTTAATAGTTATAAAATCAAAAATTCAAGTACACTTCTACCAAAAAGACGTGCGAGATAAAACCACGATATAATACAAGAAAAACGCGAATTATCCGACGGCATCGTAGAATTTTTATTAAGTACCGTTTCACAAGTCGAATGTAGTAAAAATTTACGCGAACTGGCAATTTTGTCGCGCAGCAATTTTATATAACATTCTCACCTCGATAAGGCGTGAAATTTAAACCTCTTCTGTGATCGCGCACTTAACGGATAATGAGAGTAAGGCTTCAGCTTACTAGTTGCTTGTAGTTGTTGAGCTAATTTCAGTGACTAGCTTGTTTCGGGAAGATAATAAATTTAGTTAAAAATTAAAAAAACACGCCTTAATAAAATAAAGTTGTGAAATGATTGTATTGACCTTCAGCCATTGATTGTTGTATATTGACTCCATCCGGATAAAGTAGTTAAAAATCTAATATAAATAATTCGGTTTATATACAAACACACAAAGATACAGGATTATATAAATATGGCCAATTTTTGAGTGGTATACACTCAGGTATTTTGCTGTCTGCTGGGGAAAGATTTTTTTAAATAAACAACAATAATAAACAATAAACAATAACTTTATTTCCAAAATATAAGATAGGTACATAGAAATTGAAAACTCGAAAATCGGACCTTAGTTAACATAACCTTCGTGCAATCGTTTGTTTAAAAATTTCGACTGAAGAATCGATGTTATTGGCAGAAAATGAAGATAATTGTGTACAATAATAATACTTTTCTCGTATTACATTACATATTATGATATAATACATCCCACGAGTCGAATATACGCATGACTGGTAATTACCGCTGTACCTACCGACTTTTCTGAGAATTAAGTAGATATAAAGTATAGTTTTCATATATAATAGCAAAAAGTAGGTAGAGTCGATTCTACGAAATAATTTACCGTCCTCTCCCTTGAAACTTGATTTTGATACGGTCGATTAATTTCTATTGAATCTTTAATTATGTCATTTTTTTCTGTATTACATCTACTGTATTTCATGACATAATATTTATTTTTGCAGTATTAATTAATATGATTAATTATGAGTTAAGTTCATGAAACTTCACCAAGCTACCAACATGATTCTATATGAAGTTTATCTCAAACCCTTTCATACATTATTCCAAGCTTAAGGTACTTACCAGCATATGGATATTACTAGCATATGAAAAATAGAATTTCCCTCATACGAGCATAATCTTACCGACTAAATCTAGCTTGCGCGATATGTGCCAGCTCTTATTGTTTATTACCTGCGATAGCCGGGTATGTTCGCTGCGAAATATTGACCACGGTTGTGATAGCAAATTAGTATTAATATTATTTTTTGCTACGTCTACACAGACGTAGTTTGATTATTATGATTGGGATAAAAATGAATGAAAACTACGCGTTCATATTCATACGCTTTTATGTAAATTTATTCATTAGCATGCCCTATGTATAATGTGTGCTTATCAAGATTTCGGTATATGTTCGATAACAATATATTAAAGATTTTAAAAACAACGGTAACAAACGTTTATCACCATACTCCATAAAAATAAAGCATACATCTCTATTTGAAATGTATTAAATAAACTTAAATAATAAAAAATAGAGAAATGTTAAAGTTTACCTACATTTAAAACCCAAATCGATCAAAAATTAACTTCAAAAATAAAATCTCAAAGTTCGTCTTCACAGATTCCATACAATCCATTCTAAACTATAACATTAAGTCCATACAATCTTGACCACAATAACACTAAGGAAAATTCGAAACACTCCATTCTACGTGAGATCAGCCCGCCCTAACTGCATAGTCACTTACATTGCAAAGCCTCTAAAGCTTCTATTTTCAATGTGTACCGAGCCTTATTGTGTAGCGAAAAGATGAATACAGTGTGACCTCTACCTTTTAAATAGATAGTTTGAAGTAGAGCGTGTGTGCGACAGAATCGATTCCAACAGTTATATTAGATGCTTTCAGGTAGTGCAGAGAGAACTATAAAAGGTTTAAATAAAGGTTGCTTTGTTTTAATATTATTTCGTTTTGAGACTTTTGTATTCGGTATAAGGTTTCAATTGTTGTGGACTGACCGCCTGTTTAGGATTGTGCATGACGTGTTGTAGCACTAACATGTTCTGGGTTCATTTTTCGTTGGAAATATACTAACTATATTGTTCTATATAGCAAGGAAAAGAAGCTGATCATCATCTTATTGATATTTGAGGTAAGGTACTAAAACAGCAGTGCAACAGAATATTACGTGAAATGACCTATAACTGCCCTTTAATTCACAAGGTGACACGTTAATTCATTTTTGGCCAGAATTACATTCTACAATAAAAACTGACTGTGTTTAACGGTTAACATCATAATTCAAATGTACACATAAATATATCAAGCTGTTACGTACATGTAATTATGAATTGTCTGTTGGTCTGTGTCTAGACCTATGTCACTTGGTACTGGATAATGAAATGGATTCTGTATTTGGTAGATTAAACTTTTTATACGCAACACTTTTCATAAAGTTCACACAAGAACAATTCAAAACCTATTGTATTGACATGAGTGTAAGCTCTAATTTTGAACGGATAAACTCTTCTTCTACTTTTTACTTGCACTTATATAAAATTAACTCCCCTTTATATATTCGTTCCTAATTAAGCAGGAACTTGGCGTCCAGTACATAATTTTTAACGAAATTCAGCTCTCAGAAAAGTTTAAAATTAAAATTACCTAAGCTCCTCGATCCGTATTATTGCAACAAAAAATACAAAAATTATTTCAACCGAAGCCTGAAATTTTAAAAGGACTGCGAAAAATGTTCCTGAAAAATAAACACATTAGGCTTACTCAAATTTTTATTTAAGAAAGGTCTTAAGATTGGTTTTCTTTGTTAATTAATGCATTCACCAATTAAGCAACTTTTACTAACTAAAATATATTTGAATATGAAGTCGCAAAACTGACAATAGAGACAAAAATACTTGCAATCTTCACTTCTGTTCACATTTTAAAGAATGCTATATGTAAATTTATAAATATATATAATATGTAAATTTATATATAATATGTAAATTTATAAAATGCAAAAAGTTTGTATCGTGATAGTAATAACATACTATTATAATATATTCTGTGGTAATAGTAAGATTTAATGATTTGTCCTTTCCAATACACATTCTGTCTTTACCAAAAAAACTATGTATCACACTACGTACTTACTAGACCGCCTCCTTGGTACAGTGGTTGACGCGTGAGCGTAGAACCGAGGGGTCCTGGGTTCGATTCCCGGTGGAGACGAAGAAAAAAAAATGTCGCAGTCTGGCAGGGCACAGAAGGCTGATCACCTACTTGTCCTTAAAGAAAACCGATCAGTGAAACAGATGTATAATGCATCTGCCCCTTACCCCACTAGGGGACATTGGACTTCACTAACACTACGTACTACAACAGATGAAATAAGGAAACAAATTTAAGTGGATGCCATAAAATTATTCCCAAAATCGAAATTATAAATAGGATAAGATAATAAAGATTTGAAGCTACGTATTAATTAAAATATTCCGCATCACTGACGCAATTTGCTTTGAATTACGGTAACTTTGCGATTTTATATCCGCTTTTAGTTTGATTTGAAATTTTGTTTTGTGTATGTTCATCCTTTTCAAACTAAAAAGTTTTATAGATGAGAAAATGCTGTTTAAAAGTTAGTGACGAATCGATAGTTAGTTTATTTTTGTAACGCTGGAGATTCTAAATTTATTTCTTCAAAATTAATGAATACTATAAGACAAAGTCGCTTTATATTCGGTCTCTATATCCCTTTGTATGCTTAAATCTTTAAAACTACTGTTGCGTACATTTTGATGCGATTTTTTTTAATAGATAGAGTGATTTTCGAGGAAGGTTTTAGTATATATAATTTATTGGGTTTTGACAAAGCGGGCGAAGCCGCGGATAGGTCGTTAGTATTGAATATTCAAAAACTAACCACCACTAACCTCACATTTAGTTATGTTTAATTAAAGTATGGAAGTTACAAAATTAATCTTCCTATTATTATCAACCTAGAAACAAAAATGTTGTGTGGTTTTATGAAACCACGGTAAAAGTGAAACTGTTCGAACGGCTCCGAACACTGCTTTGTGTAGCGCATGTCGCGTGTCGGTCGGCTGCCGAGTAGGTATACCTACTCGGCAGCCGCGATACACGCGACATGCGCTACACAGACCAAAAAGTTTGAGACGATGTAATAAAAGTTTCACTTTAACAAACAATTCTATTCCATCAACAAAATCTAGAATTTTTATTTCCACACCAACTAAAAAGTAGAAAGAAATTTAAAACACTGCAATTTAGGCTGGAAATGGAAACGGGAGCACTAAGTCGAATTTTATAAGCCATTACAGAAAAGACAATACATTCAGAGCAGTGTGACTACGGAGTTAACGGTACCGTCTCTCTGGAGAAATACTCAAATGTCAACTTCTAAGCTATTACTTTCATGACTTCGGATTATTTTTCAAGAACTAGCTGCCTTCCGCGTCTGTATATAAAAATGTAATTATAGAGAATAAATAGTTTTTATTAACGATATTATTGCGTTAAATTTTGGTTCTTCGTCAATGAATTGAGTCAATTACACTCGAATACATCCGAAATGACTAAACACATAGTTTTAAATTAATTATAATTAAAAGCAATGACTCCATATCCACAATTAACCATCATCTGTAATACCAACCAATAAATTTTGTTTCATAACGCTGCAACACATCAACAAACACACACACACATCATTCACACAACCAAAAATACACACACATTAATAAAATTGCAATATAGCGTTCCTATATAGAGATTTACGTCACCGTCTCGCATCAAACATCTAAAAATACACTAATAAATAAATATACAAACGAGCAATTAATGCAACACGCTACATGCTACATGGAAGACAAAGCTAGTGTGGGAGACATGTTATATTCATGACCTGTTTCAGACCGGAGGCGGCCAGGTGGGCTTGCTACGTGACTTCGGTTTGCTGTTTAGATACGATATGCTATATTAACATAAAATAATATTTGATAAAAGAACTCCAGCGTGCTTTTATAGACTGTTTAGTGTCTGGGGTACAATGGTCGAGCTTATTATAAAGTAGCTGTGTCACGCGGTTTCACCCGCAAAATCAATTATTTCTATATCTCAAGTGATATTCTGATGTAACTTTAACTAATATTATGTAGTTAGTTGAACAGTTTTGTGGGTTAGTTACAAACATGTCACATTTGGACCCTGGAGTTTATTTGTTTAAACGCGCTAATCTCAGGAACCAAGGGTCCGATTTGAAAAATTATTTCACAGTTAGATAGTCCATTTATCGAAGAAGGCTATATCTATAATAATTATATAATTGCTTCGCTCTTATTGATCATAACCTGATGATAACGTTATGATCAATAAGAGCGAAGCAATGCGGGTTAAACCACGGGACACAGCTTGCCACCTATATTACTGTAATGTTTCATCCAAATCCGTCAAGAATTTTTTTTGTGAAAAAGTAACAAACATACATCCATACTCACAAGCTTGCATAATTATAATATTAGTAGTTTATATACATAATATAGTGTAGTTGCACATGAGGTATTTGTACTGTAATGACGCGATGGCAGAGATGTTAGTGACCCTTAATATATCGATAAGGGTTTGAGATTGTTACCCAGTTCTGAGAAGTTATTATGGAAAACGGAGTGCTTTATAGGTATTATAGTATGTAGGTATGTATTTACTGAAATAATTTTAGAATGTTTATCAGTTACCTTTTCTTTAGCTTACAAGATTAATTACATTACAAAGTAACTTTGGTACTATATATATGCTTGACAAGCCTTTTTAACGATATCGATCTATCTGTTGGTACTTTGTGTTAATAGATATAAAATGATGTAAATTTTGATACAGAAAGTTTTCTGTAACATACCAAAATATAGTCGAAACCAATTATTTTGATTTATAAATAATAAACTTGTCATATAATTTTATGATGTACGCGCAAAACAATACTAACGTCCGCTTCGAACTTGCTTGCAGAAACTACGAGAATTTCATTGTATATATTTGTATTTTTAATTTAAATCTATAAACATTTATACAGTGGATAAAAATGTCTGCACATCGACGAAACGAAGAGAATTTTCAACTCACAACTGGCTTATTAAGAATGACAATAAAATAAAAACGGTTCTCTTTCAATCTGTATGCTAACTGATGGAACATATTGAAAATATTTACAATTTAAATTACAATATAAAGAATTCGGTTCTTCGCTTTCCCAGATCCATCCATACAGAAAAAAACACTTATTAAGTATCAAATCCTAATTACTGCAGTATTGCGTAACTACGTTTGTCATTTATCGTGATATAATTTGGCCTAATTAGAGATAAAATGGAATAATATTTTATATTGAGTTTGCATAGTAGATACGTAATACTATGACCTTTCTACAATTACATCTATTGAAACCATAGAAGTGATGTTGACATTAATTAGCTACAAATATAATTCAATTCAACTTTTGTTTACAAAAGATATACTATAGGTTTTTCTTCTTTCTTGGTTTGGTAGGTTTGGTAAACCTTGCTGTGCATGGGCCTTTGGAGGCGAATAGGTGTCACATCTAATAAAATTGAGTCACTGAAAAAAATGTTTTTTTTTTTTATTATGTAGAATGTAGAATAGAATGTAGAATGTGTGTACTAACAAGTAAAATTCAACTTGCACTATTATTATTATAAATGACAACCTTGCAATTATTATAAATTGATATTATCAAGGCTATATTCCTCTTGTAATAAACAATTAGCTACTTTGTATGGATTGTCACGAATGTGCTCTTAGTTCCTAAATTATTCATCGTATTTTGGAAACTGTGCTAGTTACTCTAATATCTACACAATATTAGCATGTATCTAATATCATAAACGCTTCATTAGTTAAGTGGCAGCTTAATTATAAGGTTAGGATGTTAGTTACAAGCGGTACAATCGAAAAGTCGTGTTTTCGATATTATTAGAGATTAGATATTTAAGAGGTGTTTTATAATACAAATACTATTATTTTAGATTGACTCAAGACGCGTTCAACTAACCGTCCGGATAAAATAATCAATTTATAAATGTGATGAATTGTAGAGTTATCCACTTTACACGACACAGCTAGATTTCTATAAAAGAATAGCAAGTCAGAAATGTGTCGTACATACTTTTGTATGAACACATTTGCAAGTATATTCAAATTCCATACAACATTCAATACAGTTGTTATATAAAATAAAGGATTTCGTATTATTTATATTGTGAAGAACTGAGTTTATAAGTACAAATCGTTAAAATCATATCAAATTAGGTATCTAATATAGGTAGGTTAACAAATTATATTAAATGTATCTTATTGTTATTGGTGTACCTTGTAATTGGCGTATAGAATTGTAAAAATATGTTCTATTTAATGTATATGAGTATGGCCGCCAAAAATTGTACATTCAAGAAAAAAAAAATGTCCTTGTCATTTTATATAGCACCAGATTTTTTTATATAGTAATTATGGTAGTTTTTAAATAGTTTCAGCTTCACTATGTTATATTTATCATTATATTAATAATTTAAATTAATTTTGAGTGCCTTTAACAAGCTCAATATTTTTTTTTTGAAATGCTTATTTTCCTTTCCATACTAAAATCATGTGTCCCACTTAGTCATCTCACACTTTGAAGTCACAAAATTATGCAAAAATCTATTGATACCTGTAAAATTTTGGTATTTCTAAATTATTCTGTAAACTTGTGGATAGTTTTAACAAGTTCTAATAAAAATAACATAAAAGAAATTAATATAAAACTCACTTAAAACTATGTCTCACTTTTTTTCACGAATGATACTTCACGCACGGTTACCATAAAATAACACCCTAAATAACTAGATATCCAAGCCACAAAAATATTTTTAAGTAGGGGCAACACCGATTTACATGTTGGCCTACATTTAGAAAAAAAAATCGCCATTTTGTTACTGTAAAAGTGGATCGAAAGGTAGTCGGCATTTTTGTCCCAGAACATTTTAATAATTTTGAGTGAGAATTATGCAAGGTAAGAATACAAATTTACTATATTATTTAAATTATGTGTGTAGCTTTAGTGTTCTAGTAACAAATCAAACTATGCGGCGTCTTATTACTACAATACTTTGGCGAATAAAGGCTTTTTAGGTTATGTCCAACCATATTTTTATTCACGAATGATACCATGTGTTACTATTGTGTTACGTAACATCCGTGAGCGGCTCTTAGGGGTAGTACTCACTAGAGAATCTAAAGTTAAAAATTTACTTTTTTACATAAAGAGAACCCACTTCAAAAACTATCATGTTTCGGAAGTTAGTAACTTTTTTACTATAATAATTCGTATTCGTAATTAATATCATAAGTTGTGAATGATTCTTGCATTTGTAAGTATTATAGAAATACAAAATTTGAGAAATAAAACTTTTTCTTTAATATTTAAATTTGTTTTATTGAGTTTTAAAGTAATTTAATCAAATAATTTAATTAACAATATAAAACAGAAATGTAAAAAAAATCTCCTGCATTATTAGTTGTAATGTACACTAGGCTTAACAAAATCACGTATGTTACTATCAGTCACGTATGTTACGGTGTGTTACGATTTCACGACTGTTATTGTACAATATTTGGCGGCCATACTCATATAATATGTATTAGCTGTAAGGTACCTTGTACAAATAAATAAATTAATAAATAATCGAGCGAGTTAACAAATTGCTTCCCGAGTATTGAAGCGAAAAACAAAATAGCCGATGTCTATTGAATTTTTTTGCCAGTTAGTAAAAGCATTGTGAGGGGGGCAACGATCTGTGTGTGACAGACTGCCAGACAATGGCTGGCTTTGTTGAAAAATTCATTTCACTCATGTCGGGAAGCTTTTATCAGTTTTAGTTAATATGAACTGTATAGGATGCGATTGCCTATGATGTCTGGTGTTAAGGATCTCCTAAACATATCTATGTTACTTATATTAATATAATCACATGGATGAATTATCAGATGTTATGTAAGGCGGTTGAGCGAATTTGATAAACTTTTGGCATGAAGATAGCTTCGGCCTTGGACATTGCATTTAGATATCAACGATTTTATTGTACACGAATCACGATACATTTAAATAATATTATAATGTTTACGTTTTTTGTAAGTTGTGTGTGGCAAACTGTAGGGCAGAACAAGTACTTGATAAAGTAGAAAGAAAACAGTACTTAAGTGTAATAAAGATTTTCCACCAAATTGTTTACACGAAAATAATGCTTAAACAGTTAAGCGAAAGCTTCTAAAATCGATTTTTCTTCGTAACAATCACCGTAAAACTCTATAAAAATCTCCATTTACAGTACAAAATTATGGGTCTTTATTAAATTTTATAAAAGCTGCAACGCGCGCGAAAAGTGTATTTTTTACAACGGGAGTTCTAATAAATTTTATTAAAAGCACTGAAAAACGTTCAACTGGTCATTATTAATTTTTAGAATCAATTCTCTGGCTGCAGGTGGTGTAAAATTGTAAAACTCTGTTACATTCCAACAGAGGTTGGAAGAAAATTTATCCTCCTCAAATTATAAACAATTTTTTATGTTAGTAAGTATATTGTTATTTTTAAACTGAGGCATGAATCAGGATTAACGTGTAAATTATCGAAATTATGTAATTGTAAAAACGATTATGTATGAAAAAAAAAACATAGAAAATATTAAATGAAAACTCTTTAGCAGGTAACAAATGGCAGAAGTGCTTTTGAAAACCTCTGGACAAAAATCTGTTAACATTAAACGTATTTTTCCGTCGGTAAATCCATAGCGGCTAATACAAGGTACAAATTTAGAATTAACTATAATATATTGTATCAAGATCTATTCTAAGAAAACTGACGATATGAACTTGATAATCTATATCGTAATTATAGGTTTATTATTCATAGCAAATTCGTGGTTGAATATGTGAGCACTTAACGATGTTAGAGGTTGACAAGTGAAAGGTTATCTACGTAGGTTTCGGTAATCAATATGTATCTAAATTCATCTTTATCTAATAGATTTTTGATTCTGTGGGAAGCTTCAAGAGTTATAACTGAAATATAGTTTGTTCGATGGCCACAGGTGCCTGTTTGAAATCCTTTCCCATTGGAAGAAATATGGACTTTACTCGCTAAAGTTTTAAAAGGAATTCTTGAAAATATTGTTCTTTTTCTAGTCGTGTAATTTTTTTTTTAATTATAATCTTAACACAACACGAATTAATATTTCTATAACAAGGCTAAAAATAACATCTTCATAACAAAAAACTTCCCCTCTGGCATAATACCCAAAACTGGCAGATCCTTGAAAATTTTTAAACCATCCTGCCCTGTGTACGGGAAACGAAAAAGCAAATAAAAGTTATCGTCTCACATTACATCCCCTTTATCCTTTTCGCTGAATAATAAAAAGATCAAATTCCGATACACGTGTAGACTGTAGCAGTGTAGCTTGTTAAGTAAAATGCCGAGCAATCAGATTCCCAAACTTCAAATTGGTCAGATATTTCGAGCACCTGACCTACGTACCAGTTCTTTAAGCAGTATTATTTTCAATGTGGAATTAACACTGCTATAAGACATCATGGTAACCCCGGTACCGCGATGTTATAAGGCAGTAAAATTTCCAGTTTTGAAAAATTACAGCGCTATATAGGTTACCTAGCGCCATCACTTTCTCGCACTGGAAATAATACTGCTATAATTCAACATGGAAAGTGGAAACCCCCTGACCTACGTACCATTATGTCTAAAAGCAGTATTGTTTCCATTGTGGAAATATGACAGCACTATATCGGTCGTCTATCGCCATCCTTTTCCACATTGGATATAACACTGCTATAAGCTACCATGTTGACTCCCCTGCTCTACGTACTATTATGTTTTTTTGGCAGTATTATTTCTATGTGGAATAAGGTGCTATATCGGTCGTCTATCGCCATCCTTTTCCACATTAGATATAACGCTGCTTAACCATCATGTTAATCCCCTAACCTACGATGACCATGATGTCTTTAAGCAGTATTACTTCCAATGTGGAAAAAGGACAGCGCTATAAAGGTCACCTAACGCTATCACTTTTCCATACTGGAAATTATACTTCTAAAAGAAATCATGGTTGTTCTCCTGCTCTTGCATTAAATTAAAATTACAACGCTATGTTACAGGTTACAGGTTACTACAATCAAAATAAATGCTATAAGACATCATAGTAACCTTTGACCTATGGACCATCGACCGATGTCGCGCATGTGTGATGCAGGCCATATCTGCAAATTAGTATTCTAATGTACTAATGCATCGGTTAAATAATTAAACTGGTAATATTTTAGGGAAACGCTTTTGTATTTGCTTTGGGATGTAAATAGGAATAATTTAGATGTTAAAACATTATAATAATTTAGTTTTTATTCAATATAATATTATGTTTTTATATTGGTTCTTGAATTGTGTCTATAATTACAATATTATTAAGAAGAAAAATTTTATGTCATACTTATACTTTTTAGTGTTTCGTACGTACGTGTACATAACATTTAGGAACCTTTTTCTGAATTCGCTGTCACAGTCTGACTCGCACATCACCGATATTTTAATAGATAATTCGCCAAAACAATATCAACAATGTTTAAAACTAATTCAACAGTAAAATACTACTTTATTCCCAAAGTGTATAGTTTTTAATCTAAGTTTATTAACGGTTCAACAGGGGTTGAGCAGTTACTTATTAAAGATATAAGTCACATGCAAAACTTACCAGACGTCTGGTATTCACAGTATATTTATTTGAGCCTTGTGCATTATGTTTATTAGTAGTACTTAGTATATTTAGAAAATTTAAAAAAACCTTGAACCCTAGAGAACTTTACTAAAATACTCTACTCAGGTTTTCCTAAATACATTTCTTATAGTAAAGTTCTTTGTTGGTTTTGAAAAGGGCTGTTTCTTTTCACGTGGTTTCCGTTGCTTATTCCGCTATAAAAAATACTCTAAAAATATCTCATAATATATCTCTAAACTACTCTAAATCATTAATATGTTTCGTGTATCCGCCATCTAGTTTCTAACTAAAGAAAATGTATAACATGCTAACAAGATAACCTATCAATGAAAATACGTACATAATAAACCACTTGCTCCGGCTCTATCGTTTATTTGGCATAAAAGTAAATATTATTTATCGATATCACTGGGATGTTCTCCTAGTAACTTTCTTCTAGTAAAGGAATTTTCAAAAATGGTGCAAAAATAAAAAACTTTCTTCTTTTTAATATTCGTTTAATACACATAAAATGCAATTTAAACTTATCCGTTTATCTCCAATGTGAATTTAAGTAAAAAATACGGCATTAACACTTGGATTCATGCAGTGCCAGATTTCGGAAGTAATGTAGGTCAGGTCGCAGTCCACATCATTCAATATCTGTGCCTGAACGCTCCAACGAATGCACGTACGGGAGTCATGTGCAGTTGTTTTAATAATATTATGTCATATCAGTCTGGCTTTTTAACCAAATGTAGAGTTAACCATTTTGATGTGATTGGAGTCCGTATAAATTTTATAGATTCCAATTAAAAGTATTAGTCCTGTCTGACGTGATAGTTCTTAGCTATGTTCATAAGGCGGGTTCACACAGAGGGAGCGGCCTCGCGATGCATTTTCCGCGCGAAGTAGTTCTCGGTCAGTGTGGACGTGGCTTGGCTAAGAAAACGCGCGTGTACTGCCATTTTCCTCAGCCAAGCTTCCTCTCTGTGTCTGAACTGACCAAGCTGCTGTAATAATTTGTTATTTAGTTTATTAGTTCATTGGACTCAGTCAATATCTGACGCTCGAGCGAATGCACGTATGATAGGAGTCTTGTTAAGCTGCAGTATCATCACTACATAGTATAAAACAAAGTCGCTTTCTCTGTCCCTATGTCCATATGTCCCTATGTATGCTTAAATCTTTAAAACTACGCAACGGATTTTGATGCGGTTTTATTAAATAGATAGAGTGATTCAAAAGGAAGGTTTTAGTTGTTCTCTAGTGCCGGTTGAAAGCAGACGTGTTAGCAAATTTGCATAAAAATATTCATAATTTTTAAAAACAGTGACAACCTAAAGTGATCCTTATTAGAACATCCTTCAATACAAATTATATAAACACTTAAATTACTTGAGACCCTGTGCTTCTACTGTACCAGTGCTGCTGACCGCGTACGCGCACCCCGCGCACCTTCCGCGGAACAAGAGCAGTTGCTATTTTTTACCTTTTTACACCCGTGCGGAGAGTTTGCGCTGTGACGTACGCTACATCATGAGTCTGCAGAGAACGCCGCCTCGTAACATCTCAATATGTGGGAGCGAAACGACTAGTGGATCGGAACCTAATCTATCTACCTTCATCGAAAAAAGTGAATATCATACAAATGTTTGCTTTAGAAAACGAAAGGAGCGGTCAGATGAAATCGATTACAAAAAGGATTTCGCGAGCCTGCGCTCGGATATGATGAAATTCTTAGATGATTTTGGTAAAACACAAATTGAAAATTTTAAATTTGTACGTGATGAAATATCGGCAATTAAAAACGAAATTGTAACTGTCAAATCTTCTACTGAAAATCTTACAAAACAGTTCGAATTAATTACATCGAAAATTAAAACTATCGAATCTAACAATGCGTCTAACCAAGAAAAAATTAACTGTCTTGAAAGGGAAATAACTCAATTAAAAACTAAAAAAATCACCGAAACTTCTACACAGCCCGTAATTCAAGAAGAATCCGTAATTCTTGAACTTAAAGACAGATATAATCGCGAAAAAAACCTGATAATTACTGGAATAACGGAAAAGATTGACAGAAATCCTGACTCACGACGTATATATGATAATGAAGAAACTCTAAAGCTCATAACATCGTTATTCAAGGACTGCCCGAAACCGATAAATTGTTTTAGAGTGGGAAAATATATCCCAAATAAAAGTAGACCTATCAAAGTATGTTTTAATGATACAAATACGCCGAAAATCCTTCTTCGGAACAAAGATCACGTTCCCGCTGGTATACGTATCTACTCGGATCAAACTCCTGCACAAAAACGTTTCTTACAATCACTAAAAGTTGAATTAAACCGTCGCACAGAAAATGGCGAAACTGACCTCACTATAAAATATATTAAAGGTAAACCTACAATTGTCGTTAACCAAAAAAACTAAATAGAAATTCACTACCAAACGAAAACTACACCAGCAGAATTAATCATCTATTAATAAAAAAATACGAAGATATTCCACTACACACCTCCTCATTGAGATTGTTTTATGCAAATTTACGCAGTATTCGAAAAGCTGGAAAATTGGATGAAATAAAATGCATAATAAAATCAATAGCAATGACCACACATTTACTTATTTTCACCGAGACCTGGATTACGTCGGAAACCGATGCTAAACTGTATGAACTACCAAACTACATGCATATTTATAACTATAGACCAAATTGTAGAGGAGGGGGTGTTTCAATATATATTCATAACAGTATACAATACGAAATAACAGAAGAATTATACAAAGACGGGAACCACTACCTATGGATATATATACAAAAACTATCGCTAAACATCGGAGCCATTTACAAACCTGGAGACACAAATATAAAAGATTTTTTGGAGGTATATTCTCCACAACTCGAGAGCAGAAAAAGATCAATAGTACTCGGGGATTTTAATATAGACTTGCTTACCACAGACACAAACTCCACAAAATATCTACATGAAATTAATGAAAATGGATACGAGATTATAAATAAAATTAACAAACAATACTGTACTCGAGAAACCAGCACTTCTAAAACCATTCTGGACCATATATGTACAAATATAAACAATCACGTATTTAACATATCCTTAATAGAATCAAGCTTATCAGATCATAAACAAATCTACCTGGAAATAGGATCCCTAACGCCACCCAAACCCAAGAAGATACAATATAAGGCCCTAGACTATGAAAACTTATTCAAGAGTGCGTCATCAGCGACCTATTGTAATGAAGACAATGACTATTGCTACCTCGAGAATTTTATAATAGAACAAATAAATAGTAACAAAAAGACAAAACAAAATTTATGAATTTACCACAAAAAGATTGGATAAACCGTGAAATAATTGAATCAATAAATTTACGAAATCACTTATGGCAACAAACAAAATCTCAACCAAATGACTATAACCTACAAGAAAAATTTATCAAGCAACGTGAAAATACTAAAGAACTTATAAAGATGAAAAAAGAGACCTACTATATTAATTTATTCCAAAAGACCTCCAACCAACCGAAGAAAATGTGGGAATTAATAAATAATTTAGCTTTAAATAAAATAAAAGAAACAAGTGCTCCTCCAAAGCTGTTATCGGGTTCCAATTTAATTACGGATGGCGATTCTATATGTGAGTTATTTAATTCTTATTTTTCCGCAATAGGCACAGAATTAGCAAACAAAATACCTAGCATGTACCACACGAACACTGACACTACACTTTATTATACACAACTTTCATACGAGAACAAACTAAACGAACTAAAACCTTGCACAACACTTGAAGTAATAAAAATAATCGATAACTTAAATTGTAATACTAGTACTGGTCTAGACGGCATAAGCACTAAAGCCATCAAATGCTTAAAAAGCTGTATTGCTGATCGCTTAACGCATTGCATCAATAAATGTTTAACCTTTGGGGTGTTTCCGGACTCTCTAAAAGTGGCTAGGGTCAGTCCAATTTTCAAATCTGGGAGTAGAACTGACCCAAGTAACTATAGGCCGGTGTCAGTACTGCCCGTTATTTCAAAAATATTTGAAAGAATATTGCACAATCGTCTCAATGAATACTTAATCGACAACAGAATATTAATTGATCAACAATATGGTTTCCGTACAAAATCAAGTACTCTTACAGCTACCGTAGATTTAATAACGAAAATTAAAACTCAAATAGACCAAAAGAATTTCGGATTAGGTATTTTCATCGACCTAAAAAAAGCTTTTGACACCGTCAGCCACGAAAAGCTTCTTCGAAAGTTAAAAAGCCTAGGCGTGACCGGTAACGCCCACAAAATGTTTACATCATTCTTAGAAAATAGAAGACAAGTTGTCAAAATTGATAAGTACACTAGCTCAGTTCAAAACTTATCATATGGCTGTCCTCAAGGGTCAATTTTAAGTCCTTTGCTCTTTTTGATTTACATAAACGACATCGATAAAATTGGACTTAGAGGATACTTGTCATTATATGCAGACGACACGTGTCTCTTTTACTTTGATAAATCCTTACATAACATTATATCATTAGCTCAAAAAGATTTAGACTTACTTTCTACATGGCTTAAATTCAATTTACTCACAATCAATATTAAAAAAACTTCATTCATGATATTTGCAGCAAAAAATAAACCTCTTCCAAATTCTACCCCAATTATTACCATAGATAACGAAATCATACAGCATTCGAACTGTGAAAAATACCTTGGACTCTGGCTAGACGATAAACTCACATGGACAGTACATATAAATCATATCAAAAATAAACTTACATCATTACTAAAATCACTCCATCGAGTAACACATTGTATCCCGAAAAAAGAACGTTTAATGATTTATAACTCCTTAGTTAAGACACATCTAGACTACTTAATTGAGATATGGGGATCAGCTTCCAAAACAAATTTAGATACACTACAAAGATCTCAGAACAAAATTATAAAAACGCTTTTTAATTACCCGTACCTAACTCCCACAAAAACACTCTATTCATCAACAAAATTACTTAAACTCTCACAAATCTACGCATATTCCACATGCATCCTTATAAAAAAAATAACAACAAACGCAACAAAATCAAACTTACAGCTACATAAAAAATCAACAAAGTATAACCTGAGAAGCCAAAATAATTTTCAACCTATCTCGACTCGAACTAACTACGGGAAAAAAACCATACTCTTTGAAGGAGCACAAATGTTTAATAAATTGCCAAACAAGTTAAAAAATTGTAAAAGTCTGAATGTATTTAAAAAATTACTTAAAAATCACATTTACTGTAATTTAGAATAGTACAGTAGAATTTATGCTTATTTTGTATAATTATTGCATGATAACTAAATCTACAGAACTAAGTTAATTTAATTTAAGATAGCATGTAACTCATTTTAAGTGAACAAATTGTTCTTATGAGTAATAAAGTCTTTAAACCTAGTATATAATTTATTATGTTTTAGACAAAGCGGGCGAAGCCGCGGGCGGAAAGCTAGTTATATTATAATTTAAAGTTGAATGTGCTTCTAGAAATAGTCAAATAGTTAAATGTTTGAGCTTGACTTTAATTCTCGTAATATATGTGTTCACTTCATTTCCAATTAGATAAACTGAGTTTAAGTATAAATTGTGTTTATTGGAAATCAGAACATAATAACGTAATTCTAAATGGCCACAAGTCTACTAGAGCTAAAATAAAATTATTTTACAAGAATGAACACACTACTTTAATATTATTTTAAATACACTCCTCTAATCACAAATACCACCTTATTAGAGTTAAATTTACATTTAATATAAACAAATACTTTAATTCCAGTTTATTTTCTAAGGATTTTTGACCTAATACTTTATAATTAATTCCTTCTATTACAAACAACAGATAAGCTCTGTTCCAATCCCAACAAAGATCCTTTACAATAAAATTCCCCATCCATTAGTATTAAAATTTCTTTTATTTCTAACCTCAAAAGACTTGCGAGAAAAGGTTGTACAAAATATTTGCCGGGTTTACAAACTACACAAAAGGCAGCCAATAACAAACGATTCGCTTATAAATATTTATATATTGAAATTCGTTGTATTATGCAAGCGAAGCCGGGCAAAATGCGGACATGATAGAGTGGTTTGGAATCCGGTGTTAAATAATTATTGTGGTTAGCGGAACGGAAAAAATAAAGCATATTATTCAAGTAACTTAATACGTAATTATTAAGCTGCATTTTTAATGAGAGAACGTTGCAGGAAATTATAGAACTTCTAAATACTATATAGATAGTATTTTCTATTCTCTAGAGTCTGGACCAATAATATTAGAAAATTATTATTGTTAGGAAAAATTGGAACTAATTACATCCTTACTGATAATAAGAATAAAGTTAATTATATTATATCATATTAATCCAAAAAACGAACAACCAATCCAATCGACTTTATAATAAACACTGACATTTTCACTCTCTTATAATATATCTATATTTTTTTATCACAAATCTATAAAGTCAGGTGGTCTGACTTGACCACAACAACGTACCACGAGAAAATGGACGACGGTCACACAATTTAACATCTAAATTTGAAATTCTAAAGAAAGAGGTACTCCATTCAACAAACCGCACACCGTTACCTTACGGTTAATTTATTCGAGGGAATTAATTAAAATGCGTTTCAGGTACGCCACCTAGGCTAATTTATCATATACCTATTCCATTTAATTTTATGCAGACACTATATTCTTCACTAAATAGTATAAAACTAAGTCGCTATTTCCGTCCCTATTATCCCTATGTATGTACCTAAATCATTAAAACTACGCAAAGGATTTTGATGCGGTTTTTTTTTTAAATAGATAGTGTTTCTCCAGAAAGGTTTTAGTATATAATTTATTAGATTTTAGACGAAGCGGGCGAAGCCGCGGACGGAAAGCTAGTAATTTATATGATGTTTAACTATCTTGTTGAAGAATTAGGTTTGCAGGGAAACTGTTTTAAATTTTATTTTATGTATAACAAGCCATATTCAAGAAGCTCTTGTATTTTTATATTATATTTTAATAAGGTCAGAAAGCACTTTCTTAAAGTATATATTTTGCCTTAATACATACACACTTTAGAGTTTTAATATTAGAGTGCACACTTAAATGAATTTATTATCATTCATAACTTGCCATCCTCTGACTTGAACTACTCAAGAAACAGATTTCCTATATTATACCTACTGAGATTGTCTAAAAAGATCGCCACTGAACAAAAAGGCTGCTTTTTTGACGATATTATCACATATCCCAGAATAATTAAGGCCTTATGACTGGACACTGGTCAGTCAAATAACTTCCAGTTTAAAAAACATTTCTATACATTAATTGTAAAGTCTCATACACACGTACACGTATACGTAATATTAGGGTTCAAAGCAATATTGGCAAAACCGCAAACAAAACAATAACAAAATTGTTCATTCTGATTTAACCCTTTACGGGACAATATTATCTGTACCCGGTACAATATGATTTATACCCGGGCCTAATGAACCTGCTCTAAATTATATTTATAACGAGCTTCCTGACACAACACGATGACAACTATGCTTTATAGTCTTTATTAACAGTCCTTTACTATGTGCTTTAATGGGTTATTCATTTTTGAGTAATATATCACGATATAGAAGATAGATCTTACAGGATATCCCTATCTAGTAAGATCTAGAATAAGCAAAAGTATCTATTTAAAAGGTACATGATAATATGACCACGTTTATATTTAATGAAATAGACTTGAAGATCTTTATTTAGCTTCTAAACGGTTTTTGTAAAGATCTTTCTATACTAGGTATTAAATACCATTGATTTGATTATTTATCGAATCTAAAAACGCATCTTTGTAATTTATTAACTAACTATTTACTCTCTAATTAAACAAAATAACATTAACCACTCAAAGTAAAGAAGATATTTTTATATACAGTGAAGTTTGAACCCTATTTATTTGGATAAATAGCTACACTATTCATAATAATTATTGTTTGTGATACCTTTATACCTTTACACATGGTAACACGCGCTTCCATATCTTCATAGCTGTAATGCTTGTTCCATGGGTATGACAATAATTCACCACCTTCTTTGTATACGATGCCATAATCAGATCAACGATGGTTTACGTCACTTTATCAGAAAGGAAAATGGTATATAGGTATTATATTATGTTGGAGTAGAGACAGTTGATTATTAGTAGAATATTTTAGTAGGTATAAAACTTACTAATATACGATGGTAATTCAATAAAGGTCAAAGATAGATCTATTTTGGTTTAAAATTATAGAGTCTTCGTCTACTGGAGAATTAGGAATTCAGTTATACTCTTAATAAATAAATAAATAAAATTAAACGTATTTTGATATTAAAGATCTTTTATGGTATATAAGACAAATCAATAAAGTACTGTTTTATAAATAAACAAACCTTGTTTTGTTTCCACTTGTGTAACATCCAGAAATGTTTACAAAATGAATTATTGTTTACACATAGAACCTTGAAACTGATTACGGGGCTTATATTATAGCGAACGTAACACCTTGTTCCATACAAGTTGTTCCGTAGATTGTGTCAATAATTTGGAAGTTTGGAATTTGTCTCAATAGGGTTGGAAGTTTGTGTAGCGTCACCATTGGTCGATAGCGACAAGTTTGCTAAACACGAGGCGTGTGGACACCACACGTTATGAGTTTGGCGGGTGAGTGTAATATTTCTAAGCAATACTAACAATGTAAAGCTGAAGTTTGTTTGTTTGAACGCTATCTCAGAAACGATTGGACCAACTACAAAAAATATTTCACCGTTGAACGTGCACGTGATTCCTGAGTAACATAGGCTATAAATATAGGTATACGCCGGGAGTAACGTTAAATGATATGCATAATTTAACAATTACAGTTAGAACCTTACAAAGATGTTTTCAATATGTAATCGTTTGTACGAAATATGGTCTTGGATCATTCGTTGAACAAGTAGAATCTCTGTTTCCTTCATTACATAATGACAATAGTAAATCAATGCATCATTCACTCTTTTAATTTCACCCACTATTTCTGAAAGTTTCATTCAAACCAGTTACCATATGACGTCATGCGCACCCCCGCCCGAAGTTCGCCGGTCCAACGTATGAAACTTACAGTATAAACTGCGAACTAAATGTAAGTGACATTAGCCTGTTACAATGTGCTCTAACTTCTGCCAATGCTAAGCTTCATTACCCGCCTGGGTGGTTTGCCATTTGTCACAGATAGATTAAAAAAAATATGGGCCGTATTTTGATTAGAACGCGCTTAATGATGATATAGGGTAGACTGGGTACAGTAGTGACAATTTTAGTTTGTCCGCCTATATTTTTTAAATTATGCTAATAATCTGAACAAAAACTGTGTTATAATGTATTTTATTCATTGGTTAACGACTTCATGTTAAAACTTTAGGCCTAAATCAAATAGTTAAATTATGAAAAATATTTATTTAAACAAAGGAAGATTGTCACAATCGACCACATCCCAGGGGCGGTTGTGAATCCCAGGGTCAATAGTGACAGTATGAAAATTATGTGAAATGATTACCCAAGAGGATAGAAATGCTCTAAATGATCACGAAATACTTTTTCATGACTTTACTTATTACTTACATTACAAGAAATATTTATTTTTTATAATATGACTCATTTAACAAAAAATACTTTCCTTACAAAAGTGATAAAATCTGGTAACAGTTTAATCTTTCACAACTTTCATGGCACTGTAGTATCTTTAGATATATTATCAGTCTCCATTAATACTGACTTAGTCTTCATTAAAAAATTAGTAAAAATTACAATACTTATCAAAGAAATGTCAATCACATTCATAATCACAATAAAACTTATGTTTTATTGTGATTAAAATCAACACAATGAAATATTTTATGTTTTTGGTTGCATGATGGACAAGAAAATATATGTTTTGTGTTAGAAGAAGTGACGAAACTTTTAGTGTGTTTATTATGCTGATACGACGGTTTGTTGTCGTCAGATTTCTTATAATAGGAAGATGATGATTTGTTATGATCATCACGCTTCTCGTTCCTACTAACAATCATTGTCTCTAAAACATCGGCACGACTACGCAAAAAGGTAATGAAGTCTGTTAATGAAGGTACTTCATCAGAAGAATTATTTTTATGTTCTTCCCATTTTCTTAAAGTAATGGTATCAATTTTTGTACACATGATGTAAATGATGAGAACATCCCATTGTGTTGTAGGTTGGCCTAATGTTTCAAGTGCGCGTAAATTTTTTAAAACTTGATCAATCAAATATCGAATAGCCTTGTAAGATTCTCGAGTAATTGATTCAATACTAAACAAAGATTTAAGATGATTATTAATTAAGATCTTCTTGTTATCATATCTTTCACAAAGTAATTTCCATGCCACCTTATAATTTTCAGATGTAAATTCAATGGATTTTATAACAACTGTAGCGCTGCCTACAAGTGACGATCTCAAATAATGAAATTTATTAATGTTTGGAATTGAATCTACAGAATTTATCAAAGAATCAAATGTATCCCTAAATTCTAACCATTTTAAGTAATTTCCGTCAAAGGTAGGTAATTGAATAGTTGGTAGCCTTATATTATTCAAATGATTGCAACTACTTGTTGAAGACCGTCTTGAATTACAATTATTACAATCACTAGTTGCGTCGTTGTCTTTATTATTAAATTTAGTAATGTAATTTGTGTATGACTCTTCAATCTCACGAGCTAATGACGTAGAAATAAAAAATTGAGTCTCAAATAAGTCCCTTTCATCATGATGAGCTTGAACATCCGTAGCGATTTCTAATTTTGTTTGAATCCTATCAAATTCATCAAAAACCTTTTCAATTTTGAGCAAACGGGCATTTAATTCTTTAATTTGCAAACTAGAAATATTTTCTACAGGTATTTTATTTAAAGTTTCAATAAAATTTTTAAATTTTGTTAAACGTCCCTTTAACGAACCTCGCATTATGATTAAATCGCTAAATTGTATTTGTTCCGCATCTGACTTGCTAACGTTATCATTTTCAGACATTTTATATTAGTACAAAATATAATAAATTAAGCAAATAAATACTTGATGTCAAACCACTGAATTATTTAATTGTGATGAAATATTCGTTCCACACTGCGCGGTGTAATAGGCGGCCACACGGCGATCGCTACGGTGTAAGCTCGTGAAGCCGGCCTCCCGATACAATGTCACGCGCAGTTGTCGTGATAGCTGGAATGTTCGGCAAATTTTCGATTTAATTAAACGTATACAATATGTTAAGCAAAGGAAGAAATAAAGTTTAGTTTAAGTTTATTAAGCAATGAAGAATTTCGGCTATAGTTTTATAACGTGAGCGTGTGAGCGTCGGCGACAGCTGCCTTATAGTTATGATTTTTGAAGCATAAAAACGTATTTTCAACAGCGTACTTTAAGTGCTTTAAATTTTAAGCAAAAGCAATATGATGGAGTGCACAATAATATTTATATAATTTTGTGGTTGCCAACAATATTAACGTAAATAAGTAGGTAATTATTTTATGAATACATGTTTGCAGAGAGACTTGGTATGACTCATCAAATCGCAAGCGTCGGCGATCGATTTTGTGGAGAGACTTGAAGGCGTAATAAATTTATTCTAATTTAACACGTATAATGAAGACGGGCTATGTAATTAGAATATGTTTTGAATATCATATCCAGTGTTTATAATGAAAGAAAACACTATTTTATGTAGGATGATGACGTGAAATGTTTATTGCACAAATGCTCAAGAAAAGGCTCGTATTTTGATGACTAACCCTTATGCGTCGTGCAATTTTATATAAATAGCAAAAACTAGCTGGTGCGTTGTGCGCGGGCTGCAAGCAGCCCGCGAGCCCCTTTTGCCCCTGGGTTGAAGCAATAGGGCAGTCATTCGAAAATGCATTCGAATTTTCTGTCCATTTGTTACATCTGCTAACAGCGAATCTACAGTCAGTCGGTAATGCTTATAAATTCCCGATTCAAGTATTTTCCACTCCGGGAGGCTGTCCACCTTCGAGGGAGCGTGGTGCGGAAGCATCCCAGGGCAGAAATCTTCAGTCCTTTGAAAATGCATTAAATATTCCCCGTCAATTTGTTATTATCTGCTAACAGCGATTCCGCAGTCAATCGGAAGTGCTTATAAATTTCCCATTCAAATATTTTCTATTCCGGGGGGCTGTCCACCTTCGAGGGTGCGTGGTGCGCGAGCTGCAAGCAGCTCGCGGCTCATCCCAGGGCAGAAATCTTCAGTCATTTGAAAATGCATTCGAATTTCCTGTCCATTTGTTACATCTGCTAACAGCGATTCTACAGTCAGTCGAAACTGCTTATAAATTACTTATTCAAATATTGGTTAAATTTTTGAAACGTGATCCCGAATTTCATTTATTTGAGGTGTCTGTCTAAGATTCCAAAAAGTTATTAGTGTTATTAATATCGAATAACTCAGACTGATTGACCCATTGATGGTATTATATTATAGATGAAAAATAGTAATAAAGTGTATAAACTTCAATTTGAATAACCATGATATCTCTGAAAACTTGATAGCTATTGCTACTGTACATTTTATACTTCTTACTATAATATACAGAATATACCTAATAAGTGAAAGCCGTCTACATTTTAAACAACATTGTTTGCTATAAGAAAAAAGGAACCGAGTATATTAATTTGGCCATACTCTTTAGTCTTTATCAATTTTAATTCACCAAACATCATAAATTTAATATATCTATCCAAAAAATATCTTTCAAGAACAATGTAACTCGGGATCCCTGCAGAAGTCTTGACAAAAATATGAAATAAAAGTTACTGTATCATTAAAATATTAATTTAAACATAGTACCTATACCTACACCAAGTCATGTTTATAATTAAATTAAATTAAATAAATAGTTATCATATGGTTTGGATATTATGTTTTCAGTGTAAATATATTATAATGAAAACTTTTTAATGTGTTTCATTTTCTTATTAATCTAGTGTCTCTTAGTAATAATATTCATAAAGTAGAAAAAAATAATTTAAATTGCTTTCATATAATTTTTTAAAATACCTTTATTTTAATGTTAGATAACTTTGCATGAAGCATGTATGTTAAAGTAAACTGTATTGATTTATAAAATTCTCATTGAATACTTGTTGATTATGAATTTTTATTATTCCAATTTGATTTGAAATCATATAAATATTTGAAGAGGGTGGGTAGGTACATTTTATTCACACTTAATTTTTATCACAACATTGGTGAAAGCTAAATGAAATAAAAAATCAGTATAAATAATTACTAATAGATAAATACTTATTACTATACATGTTTAATGTGATTGTATAGGTTCCACACTTATTCTACAGATCTTGAATATTAATGATTTAAAAATTTATAATTAAAAATAAAAATGTTCTATTCTTAAGAATCTGTACCCAAAGGGTAAAAAGGGGACCCTATTACTGACTGACTGTCTGTTTGTCCATCTGCCACCAGGCTGTATCTCATGAACCATGATACCTACATTTGAAAATTTCAGAGATCATGATGTCGATGTCGCTTCAACAATAAAAATAATAAAAACGGTAGATAAGCAATCTTGCAAGGTCTTATAATGAAGTTTCATACTTATACGGAAACCTTAGTGTTGTGAGTCCAACTCGCACTTGAATCATTTTTATTTAAATCTATGTAGTTACCTTCCCACTTACATATTTAATAAAAAAATAAACAGTCCATTTCTACACATTAAATATTTTTGACAAAGAACAATTTTTATGCAAATATACGCTGGTTTTATAGACCCCATAGCAATGGTCAGTATTTATTCGTCCTGTTTTAACTGTGTCAATTACGTTATGTCGAGTCGAACTCTCGACACTGGTATCCGTGAGATCCGTCCGTAGAGAATCTGTATAAAAAAAAATATGGTTGCTTAACCTCGATTTTTTACAATTTGTTTTAATAACATGAATAGAAATTACTCATCTCGGTTCATTACCTATATTATTATTCACAACTATGCGGGTTCTTCAACTACGCTGGCGAAGCCGCTGGCGCGCGGAGAGCTAGTACAGAAATTTATACCAATAAAAATTCAAAAATCACATTCAAGTGTTTTCAAGTTTCATTAAAACTTTTGATGTAAGTAACAATTTAGGTAGGCAGGTCTATATTGATATCATCATCATCAAAAATTAACTAAGAAATTACCTAATTGGCTAATTTTTTTTAGGAAGTCGGTTTATAACTTCCCAAGGTCGAATTGGTTCAAAATTTGGAATTGTGTCTGTATCGTATTGAATTTGAATAGCCTTTGTAGATATCTAACTACTTATTGGCGTTTTTTTCTCCAATTTTATTTTAAAATTCATATAATAAAAGCTTATGAAGTATCAGAAGTATGGTCCCATAAACGTGAGGATTAAAGACAGATAAATACCTATCTACAAATCTTCAGTCATTTGAAAATGCATTAGAATTTCCTGTCCATATTTTGTTACTATCTGCTAAAAGCGATTCCACAGTCAGTCCGAAATGCTTATAAATTCCCTATTCAAGTTTTTTTTCTACTCCGGGAGGCCATCTTCCACCGAAGTTGCGTGGTGCGCGGGCAGCAAGCAGCCCGCGGCGCGTCCCAGGGCAGTAATCTTCAGTCATTTGAAAATGTATTACAATTCCCTGTCCATTTGTTATGATCTGCCATCAGCGATTCCACAGTCAGTTTGAACTGCCTATAAATTACTTATTCAAATATTTTCTACTTCGGGAGGCTGTTCACCTTTGAGGTTGCGCGATGCGCGGGCAGCAAGCAGCCCGCGGCGCCGTCTTTTGCCGTTGCTATTCAATTTCCCTTCCTACTATGGAAATTTCCATACAAAATTTTCGAAAAAAAAAATTTCGCTTTTTACCAAAAATTATTATATGCCTGGAAGCGGACCAGGTTTTGAAGCATTTTTTACTTCGGCGACCCCGACCTAAGTGCCACCGGTTCAGAGAGCCGTTGAACTTCGTGATGTATGGAAAATGGAAACCAGGGGTCGGAGAGAGATTCTGAGTATGCAGTTTTGTAAATATGGCCGATAAGAGCATAAAAGTCAATTTTTAGACCCATCGTAAAGTAACCGGCGCCACCATCTTGCTTTGAAAAATTGGCCATTTTTGAAAAAAAAAATGGCGTCCAATTTGAAATTTCTCCATTGCCCTGGTAGCGCCCCATTTTCCTGATCATTTTTTAGTTCTACACCCCCCGGCTATCTGGCGCCGTTTCGGAGAGCCGTCGAATTTTGCGTTGTTTGAAACTTGGAAACCAGCGGTGGAAACTCGATTATGAGTATCCCACCTTAATGTGCGGCTCGATTAAAGCCCCTGTGCCAAGTTTCAGCGCGATCGGCCCAGAGATGGCCGTTTTAGAATTTGTATGGCGGCGGCCATTTTTTCCGCCATTTTGAATTTTTTTCACTATCTGTGGTAATTGCTCGAGGTCTACTCCAACTTTAGTTCGAGCACCCCAGATGCAGCTGCTACCGTTTGCGCGGGCCGTTGACCGTCTTCGCGGGCTGTAAGAAAGTTCAGGGTTTCATATTTTTCTGGATATCCTGGGAGCTGGGCGA
The DNA here is from genome assembly GCA_029959065.1 of Colias behrii. NCBI lineage: Eukaryota > Metazoa > Arthropoda > Insecta > Lepidoptera > Pieridae > Colias > Colias behrii. Next base: position 3,072,580 of record JARWMC010000005.1, on the reverse strand, counting down.
GTATGAATGCGTCATTGGTGTGTTTCGTCATTGCACCACCTCGGCTATATGCACCTTTTTATGTTTGCGCCAAAAATGGAAAAATTCCAAAATCGAGCGTCCCACTACAGCTCCCTGGTAGCGTCCCAGGGTGGTGATCATTTTTAGTTCCGGGACCCCCCACCCAACTCGCACCGTTTCCGCGGGCCGTTGGATTTTACGTTGTATGGAAGTTGGAAACTGGGGCCCGGAGCCACTCGAACGGGGCACCGATCGATTCGCCGGCTCGAACAGAGCACGTGTGCCAAATTTGAGACGTAAGGATTCATAAACGGCGATTTTGGCAAAGTACGGCGGCCATCTTGTTTTCGCGAAAATCCCCATTTTTCCACCTCCCCTGGTAATCGCCACCAGTTCCGAGCATTTTTTGTTCAGACACCCCCCCTCTAGGTGTCACCGTTTTTGCGCACCTCCAGGGGTCCACTTGGTTTTCGAAGGTGATCGAGATCGCTATATTTTTCCTCTGGTCACTCGGCGCACCTCTACACGATCACGTCGTTATCCCCCCCACTTTCCGCGTAGTTTCCGAGAAAACCGATGTCAGTGAGTGAGTGAGTGGTAGTGTAGCTTTATATATTATAACAATTTTATATAAATAGCAAAAATAAATAGCAAAATAAATACCCAAACATCAAATCAAGTGACGTATAAGTACCGTATAAGCACTAGCAAATTATGATTATGTCTGCAAGTAACTTATCGCGGTTTTAGGCAATAGCAGTTTCACTTACTTGAAATTAAACACACCTTATACACAAAATGAAGAGGGAAATAATTATGAAAAAAGGAAAGGCACTCCCCTGATTATGAGTCCACGTAGAACGCTGCACACGGCCACGCCCTCCAATGGAAAATTCCGCTGCGCCCGGCCACGGCGATCGAATGTTCTTGAAGATTGCAGCCGTCCTGTCACGGTCGCCAATTTTGTCTCGGATTGGACAAAGAAAACAACTTGCTCGAGGTTGATGATGTATTACTTCGTTATGATAATACAGAAAAAGATGTATGCGAACTTTAAGTACATAGGTATTAATAATTTAAAGTAAACAAAGAAAACGACTGTCGCCGACGCTCGCGATTTGATGAGTGCCGGCCGCGGGCCGTCGAGCCGCGAGCCGCGGTACCCCGCTCCCGCGCCTCCCCGCCGCCGTCGCTTGCGCCGCCACTGGACGCACGCCGCCCCGCTGCCCCGCGCCTCAGCTCTTTAGCGTCGTAGACAGTAGGAACTCTACTTTACTTTGAAACAAAACTCCAAACGTAATAAAAGTGCTCATCTTTCAAATAAAAAATAAAAATATTCATGGTATCTTTCAAACAAAAAAAAAACAAAAATATTCTCATAGTAGTAGCTATGCGAAAGTCTATCAAAATAAGTAATAATCTGCAGCACTGCGCAAAGAAGTCCTTTTTTTTTTTTTTTTATAGTGGGGAAATCTTCCAAAGATACCCACGGCCCCCGGGGAAGGAGCCGTGGGTTATGTCGGATTCTTACCGACTAAAACCCCACTGTGTTCCGTCGAGCCGCTTTAATAATGGGGCCGCGGGTATTTGTTAGAATTCTTCCGCGACCCCCTCGGCGGCAGCCCATCTCCAGGCCAGGCGCAAGCCAAGAACAGGAAAGGTGGTTTGCCTGCTCTTCCCTCCCGTTGGCGGCATGAGCGGAACACGTCTCAAGCCGCCTCACCGCACCGGACGATGGATTACATTCCCCGTTCCACCGCCCGGCGCCCTTCGTCAAGGAGGCACGTTGCGACCGTGTAAAGCGGCCGCAACACGGCGACGACGCCCAATAAGACGTCTGCGCCGGATCGGGTCCGCGTGAGGATCCCTCTCGCGCACCCGCTCTGCCTCCTCTTTCTGCGAGATCACGCTCTCCGAGAATGCGATCACCGCACGCCAGGATCTGTCGCCATCCACCATTGCACGAACAACGGAGGGTAGAGAGAGATCCGGCCCGATTATCGCGACTAAGCGAGCACGGGGCTCGGCCCACGTGGGACACACGGCAAGAGTGTGATCTGCCGTGTCCTCCGGGCAGGCACACCAGTGGCAGACCATGCTGGGCTCCCTCCTCGCGACTTTACACAGGTACCGCCCGAAGCAGCCGTGCCCGGACAGTATCTGCGTAAGGCGGAAGGTTATGGCCCCGTGCCGCCTGTCGCACCACTCTTGGAGGACTGGACGTATGGCCCCAACCGTCCTCTCACCCGCGCTGGGCTCCTCGAGCCGGCGTTCCCACTCCCGGAACCGCCGCTCGGCAGCCTCGGCCCTCCACTCCTCTACTTCCTCGTAGGAAGGATTCACCCCATGTGACCTAGACGCCGAGACGCGGCGATACACGTCCGCTAGCATCTCGGCGTCCAGATCCCATGGCGGCGTTCCGGCCATTACGCAGGCAGCCTCAAAAGACACCGTGCGGTATGCCCTAACTACCCTGAGCGCCATGACCCGCTGCGGCCTCCGCAAGAGGGGTCTGGTACGGGCGCTCAGGGTGTCCGCCCAGATGGGGGCCCCGTAGAGGGCCATGGAGCGGATTACGCCAGTGTATAGCCGGCGACACCCACCCCCAGCACCTCTAAGGTTTGGCAGCAAACTTCCCAGTGCTCCGGCCGCCCCTACAAGACGGGGGGCGAGGCGACGGAAGTGCTCCGTGAACCTCCATCGGCTATCCAACACGATGCCTAGGTATCTCATGGTGGTGGTGACCCTGATCGCTACCCCATCCACCCGGATCTCTGAGCCTGCGCTATGTAGCCTCCGGCGACCGGGAAAGAAGATGGCTTCGGATTTCTCCAGCGCCACCCGTAGTCCCAACCGCCGGATGCGGCACACCACCTGCTCAACTCCCGTGGTAGCTAATAAAGCTGCCTCCTCGTATGTGGCCCCACGCGCAGTCACCAGAGTATCGTCGGCGTAACAAGTTACGCCAACACCTGGGAGGTTAGTGGCGCGCAGGACCCAGTCGTACCCGATGTTCCACAGAAGAGGCCCAAGGACCGACCCCTGTGGGACACCGCACGACACTTCCTTCTCACTCCATCCATCGCGGGTTGGATAGGCAACAGTCCTATCTGATAGGTATGACCGCAGCAGTCGCACCATGTAGCCCGGCACGCGATGATAGTGGAGAGCTTGCAGGATACTGTCCCACGGTAAGGTATTAAACGCGTTGGCGATGTCCAAAGACACCGCCAGGAGGACTTCTCCACTAGCGGCCGCATCTTCTGCGGTGGCTCTCACGCGAGATATCGCGTCAAGTGTGGACCGACCACGGCGAAAGCTGAACTGGTTCCCGCTGAGGTCTGGTCCCACTCCCTCCAAGCGCAAAGAAGTCCTGCGTTTTACTTCATCATACGCATCTTCGTACTGCGACACGGTACACGTACACTCTTTGAGTTTTTCTGATGCGATTTCTAGGCATCTAAAACAAAAACAACAGATTTTACTTATGTCACAACCGTACCCGGTTAAAGTGTCACAACCGTAACCAGAGACTGTTTTTATAAAAATACAATCACCACGCCAAGACAAAATAACCTACAAGAAATGTAATTATTGATATTAAACTGCTAATATGTGACTTATATCGATGAATAACACTCAATACCCTATCAGCATAGATATTACAGTAATTTGGAAATGAAAATGAACGAAAAAACTTACTTTTTGGCGGTTAAAATCAAAATGGGCTTCTGCTCACGTACTCACTGCGCGGAAAATGATGCAACCCTGTGAAACAGGTTGAGACGAGCAAGCCGCTCCTCTTTCCCCTTGCATGACCTCTGCTATTCCCTATATTTTCGAAGATATGACGACTGTCACTACCGGGACCTGGCACAACCGTACCCAGTCTACCCTACGTTGTGGCGTTTGATCGTATTTCTTCTGAAGTACTAAGATAGGAATGTGTACGGGTGAATCTGGTTCTGTATAGCTGAAATTATGTATAATAAGAAGGTTATGTGTGTGTTGTTTGTGTTTGCTATAAAAAAATTATGATAATATGACTGTTAAAATTTAAGTTTAAAAAATTAAATAAGCTTAACAAATAAATCTATACTAACTTAGACGCATATGAGCGTAGCAATGCGTGTAAAACCGCGGGGCATAGCTAGTTTCATATCCTCCATGTCTATCGATCAACAAATATAATGATTTAAAACTTAACTTGTAAAGTAAATTCCAACGTTTATTTAAGTAATCTGAACTTAAAATTTAGATACAAACCCTTATTGAGATTAAACCCCCAAACAAAGGAGACATTTAATGGTAATGTTTATCGAATTTTTACGTTCCTGTCCGGATCAGGAATCAAACCCGTTTACGAGGCAGGAGTTGTAAACGGCGGGAAACGACTCAGCTAGTGGCAGTTAAAAAGTTATACCGCTTCATCGATTATCCTTTGAACCTTTCAGTTTATTTCAATGTTCAATTTGAATTTTTATTTCTTAAGCATATAAAGTGATGTAACGAGATGTTTTTGTTTTGTGTTGTTTAATGATTTGAATGTAAGGAAGAAGGGTATTGCAATAATAAAATACTTTTACGTTTAAGTTTGTTAAAAAAGATATAGTAAATGACAGTCAAACGTGGAAAAGTAAGAATAATCTATATATATAAAAATGAAACCCGTTTTCCTTGGTCACGGCTTCACGCGTGAACGGGTGGACCGATTCCGATAATTCTTTTTTTATAATATTCCTTGAAGTATGAGGATGGTTCTTATGGAGAAAAAACTTAAACATGTACCACGGGCGAAGCCGGGGCGGACCGCTAGTTCAGATATAATATATCAAATGCAATATTTTACAACCATCGCTACTTGCGAAGTGAACAACAACTTATTACCCTTTTGCTTGCTCAGTGCTTTATCATATTTCTACTTCATAAGTAGGTATTGTATTTATCTAGTAATATCTATAGAAAAACATCAATACTTCAGTAAAAACCTGTAAAAATTTTTATGAATCATCTGTATCTAGATTGTAAATTATGAGTTCACAAAGTATGCAGGTATCGCAACAAATAACTCGATCTATGTTTAATTAATAGTTCTGCAAACTTGAATACGAATGAAAAGTTATAACTAGTTTCTGTTTATTATCTAGGGCAAAAAAGAGGTATAATATATTTATTAGTAGGTATACATATTTTTATCTTATTACGCCAATTTTATATTAAACTAGGTATCTGCGCCCTGCGGTTTCACCCATGTGGCTCCGCTCCTGTTGGTCTTTGCGTGATGATAATATGTATATAGTCTAGCCTTCTTCGATAAATCGGCTAACTAACACTGAAAGAATGATTGTAGTTCCTGAGATCAGCGTGTTCAAACAAACTCAGCTTTATAATATTAGTAATTACTATATATGGTAAATTTTCTATTGTTTCATTACACCAGTAGGTATTCTATGTCGAACATCTTTTTTGGCATTTTATTGGCATTATTATATGTGTAGAAAGACGACATGTTTACAAATTAATTATTATATTAGGAATTGTTCAAGGTATATTGCAAATAAATATACTAGGATAGGGATAAATGATTATTTCCTAGTAATAGATTTATTTCGAAACGTTTTTATTGTTGTATTATATACCTAAATATGATAAGCAACGTTTAAAAACGAAAAATTCCCCCAAGTTCCACAAATTAAATTCCAGAAATAAAAACACAATCGGACACAATAGATAAAATCTCTCGCAAACGAATCCCAAAAACAGTAACAACGGCGCGGCCGTCAATTACGATCGCCAATCAGCCTCCGATACGGAACTCAAAATTAAATTTCAGCACAAACTTTGAGCACATCAATAATTAGCTGGAAATGGGAACTCGTTAATGACTATCTAAATTAGCCCAAATTGTTATGTAAGCGCAAATTTCGCTATGATGCGAGCGATTTCTGAAGTAATTTATCATGATAGATTAATTTCGTACGGCTCATATTTGCTTGTATACGGTTGTGAGACGGTTGTTTCTGGGAACGTGTACGTTTTGTCTTGTCGTTAACTATAATAGGCCTCCATATTTTCGTGTATATAAAAGGAAAAGCCTGCCTGCACAGAACAGTATCCTGCCTATAAAAATAATCATTTAACATGTTATTTCTAAAATTACTTAGTAAATACTTAGAAAGAAAAACTTCTTCTGAATCAAAATGTTTTTAGGTACTTTCCAAATAACAAGCTATAGAGAAATAAAAAAACAACTTATTCCTAAGCTCAATTTAATTAAAACATATGCACTCCTACAAAACTCAAACAAACTCAAACTCAAACATTCATTTATTCAATTAGACTACTATTTAGTAGCACTTTCGAATCGTCATTACATAAGTATTTTTAACATTTACCACCGATTCGGATTGCAGTATCTATGGAGAAGAATCGGCAAGAAACTCCATAGTTGCTCTTTTAAAATCATGACAATAGACAATATTACATAATATGTAACTTATATCTAACTACATAATATATTATCATAATATGCCAAAAAACTGTCCTGTGGTTTTTACGCGACAACCCTCCATGGGTCTTTATCGTCCATATATTCCTGAATACTGTAGTACGCTCTCTGAACTAGTACATTTTTTATATAAGTTTTAAATTTAGAACTACTAAACTCTTTAATATTGTGAGGAATTCTATTGTATAAGCGTATACCTTGACCCATAAATGAATTTTTAACTTTAGCTAATCGGAAAAATGGCATTTCAATTCTATTCCTGTTCCTTGTGCCATAATCGTGTCTATCTCCTACTCTTGTGTGTAAGTCGGAGCTTTTGTGTACATGCAAAATATTATTAAATATATACTGTGATGGTACAGTAAGGATACCAGTATTCTTAAAATGATCTCTTAGTGAGTCCCGGGCACGTAAATTATATATAGAGCGAATGGCTCTTTTCTGTAAGATAAATATAGTTTATAACATTATTTGGTTGAAAGTACTTTATTAACTTTAACACAATATGTTATTAAGATATAAATTAACAAAGACATATTATAACATTGTTCTTACAATTATCGAAATATACGATTAACAACGGCGTGCGCGCTGCGGCGACTACGCAAGGGAACATTCTAGATAACTATGCGGCCCGCGCCGGCCGCTGCGGCGAGCGGGGTGCGCGGTGCTGAGGCGGGGGGGGGGAAGGAGAAGGGGCCCACCCCGGGCTACGCTTGAACATTAGGTACAGCGCGTTACACTCTCCCCCTTTTGACCAGGGAAGGGTCTCCCGAGAGGTCAAACAAAATGACAAGCGCGCTGCAGTTAGGTCACCTTCCGTGGGCGACCTCTATTACGTTTAGGCATAATCGGCTCAGGACATTCACCCTCCCTAGCATGGTAAGGACGCAAATCTGACACATGATACTTACCGAAGATTTCTCCCGTCTTATCATGAGCTAGGAGGTAGGTAGTAGGACTCACCTTTTTAGAAACGACGTACGGTCCATCTCGTTTTGGATTGAACTTCGAGGTGACTCCCTTGGCGGCATTACTAAGCGTGTGGGTCCGCATTAGGACTAAGTCTCCTTCCAGGTAGTCATGGGTAGACGACCGACCCTTATCGGCATATGTCTTACGGACATCTTGTTGCCGCTCTAGAGTCTCTTTGGCTGCTGAGACGCTATCTGCGAGCTTGAGCAGGTAAGGCGTAATTTGGGGAACAAAGTTCTCGGATTCCACGACTGCTCTTAGGTCTGCCTGAGCAGTAATGGGTGACCGTAGCTCACGACCGAAAGTCAGGTAAGCTGGAGTATGATCCGTAGACTTAGTTACTGAGCTATTGAAAGCAAACCGTACAAACGGTAGTACCTCTGGCCAAGTTTGATGGCGACCTTCCACTAAGATGGCGAGCTGAGCCTTTAGATCCCTATTTTTCCGCTCAACGGGATTCGCCTCGGGATGATACAGCGGCACCAGACTCTGTTTGACACCTAGAACAAACATCGCCTTCTGCATAACGTCTGCCACAAATTGCACTCCGTTATCAGAAATCATCCGTCTAGGAAGACCAAATCTCATAAATACCTCATTGACCAGAGTTTTAGCACACATCTCTGCTGTGGCTTCGGTGAGAGCGAAGACTTCCACCCACTTACTAGCGGTGTCCTCCACTATGAGGATCCATCTCTCACCTTGGGGTCCTTTAGGCAACGGACCAAAAAGATCAGTTGCGATAGTTTCAAACCTTTGAGACGGGACAGGAGTTTGAAGCAAGCCGGCTGGTTTGAGTGTTGATGGCTTGTAGCGTTGACACTCGATGCAGGTCTTCAGATACTCGGTCACAAACCGTCTCATCCCAGGAAAATAGAAACGTTGCGAGATACGGTGTATTGTTCTATCAATACCACCATGAGCGGCGGTAGGCGAGTCATGACATTCGATCATGACTTCTTTCCGCAGGCTCTCCGGTACGACGAGCTGAGGCTCCTCGGAATCAGTATCAGGTACATACCGATACAGAACACCTTGATTCAGGAGATAGCCTCTCTCAGACCAGCGATTTATATTAAGTTCATCCTTACCTTCGAGGTCTTGGATGATCTTTGCAACTTCCGGATCGGCTAACTGCGCATCGCGGGTGGAAGTTGCATTCCAGCGCGGTACATCAACAACAACAGGACAGATAGCCGATTCAGATGCAGGACCATCTGATGTCACGGGACGGCTGACATATTCAATCGGATGTTCCTGATTCGGTGACTCCCCCTGGAGTAAGGCTGCGCCGAGTGCATAATTACTGGCGTCAGTCCGCAATACGAATGGTTTCGTATAATCAGCTTGAACAAGAATAGGAGCCGTGGTCAGGAGTTTATCGATGTGACGTTTCGCATATGAAGTCGGCTCTCCGACTATATCGAAAGTATCTGAGTACTCACATAAAAGATTCTGCAAACCACCACGCTCCTCCTCAGTCAACAGAGCGCCCTCATCTTCCCTCAGTAGGTTGAGAGAGGCACAATCCACCACCTCACGAGAACTCTCCGTCAGTAGGGGGTGAATGAACTGAGGCCGATCAGCTGTATACCATGTCATGGAAGAAAAATTCAAAACCAACTTAGCTTTACTAATGAAATCTATCCCTAATAGCGTTTCGTTATTTGACGCATCGGGAAACACAACAAATTCAACAGGAATACACAAAGACATACAATTCACATTAACACATGTTAACAATACAGTTTTCTTATGAATACTACCATCAGCCAACCTAATCGACATAGTCTGCGATTTAAATTTAACATTTAAACGTAAAAGTAGTGCATATAGTGATGAACCCGCGATACTACGCCGGGCGGCAGTATCTATAAGCGCTGATCCGCAAAAACCAAAAATCTCAATATTCAAAATAGGGCGGTCCCGCATGATGGTATTATTCGATGTACTAACATTAAAACAATCCCGCGTCTCAGTTATTGAATAAAACATATTACGTTGTGGTTCATTTGAATTACTATTAACGTTACAAGTCAAACTTGATACAATATTATTTTTACATGTTGGACAACTTGTTCGTACATACCCTTTTTCACCACAACCATAACAAACAAGGCTAGACTTATTATCACTAGACGATAGATTATATTTATATTTAGAGTCTTTCTTTGGGCACAAATCACGCGTATGACCTCGACCTTTGCAATACGCACAGAATAACTTTTCACTCGCGATATTATTTTTAGCGACACTGCACTTCGTTACACATAATATTACGTACGGATTGAACCTGCGAACGCGCGATCGATTGCTGAGCACCACTGAGCGACGGGGACGTCACACCGTTTCCCGCCAAATTGACGCCCGAGGCGGCGGCCGCAGCGGCGGCGCGCGGCGGCCGCGTACCGGCCTCCCGCACGTGCCGCTCGCGCGTCGATCCCGCCGGCGCCGGCTGCGATGAAGTACTTGCACTGGAACTTTCCGTAATGGATTCTTCTATATCTCGAGCTTTGTCGATTAGCGACTCAATACTGCTAACCGTACCTCGAGGTAATCGCTTACGAATACGTTTATGTAATAATCCGTATATCATATCTATCTTAGCTTCTTCAGGTAATACGTAAGGAAACTTAGCAATCATGCCTCGTATACGTATGATGAAGGAGTCCGCGAGTTCTTCACTTTGTTCGTTAGCGAATATCTTCCGATATAGCTTATGAGCAGGACACGGAGTACCATACATACTTCGTAGTCGTCTGACGGCTTCGGACCACGAGGACACTTCCGTCCGGATCCCTCTCCACCATACTGCAGCCTCGCCATGGAGCAGCATCGGGAGACCACGAAGCGCAAGGTCATCGGTAACCACTGCACACTCTTTGTACATCTCGACGGAGTCGATGAAGGCTTCTACGACTTCCGGATCACGGTTCGAACCATCGAAGCGTGCCGTACACTTGGACATGTTCCCTGTTTTGTTAATCGACGACGGTGTCGGTGAGGGCGTCGGCGCGGGAAACCCACCTGCCGCGTGCGATGCCATGAGGGATTCGACGAGCTGCCGATTTGCTTCCGCCTGAGTCTTCGCGAAGGCGGTAAGAAATGAAGTCAGCTGGTCACCAGACATGAGCACTGGCGAAGGTCTTGTGGTATCTTCATCCGAGCTGGACTGCGCGTCAGCGTCACTTGCCTTTGTGTCCGTTCGTACTTTACGTGGAGGCATCTTCGCTCTTTACGTAGGCACCAGAGAACAGGAACACAGGAACAAAGAAAACCGTTAGCGGTCGACCGGCACGAACTTGTTTAAACTGGTTCGCGGCCGCAAGTTGGGCGCCACTTATAACATTATTTGGTTGAAAGTACTTTATTAACTTTAACACAATATGTTATTAAGATATAAATTAACAAAGACATATTATAACATTGTTCTTACAATTATCGAAATATACGATTAACAACGGCGTGCGCGCTGCGGCGACTACGCAAGGGAACATTCTAGATAACTATGCGGCCCGCGCCGGCCGCTGCGGCGAGCGGGGTGCGCGGTGCTGAGGCGGGGGGGGGGAAGGAGAAGGGGCCCACCCCGGGCTACGCTTGAACATTAGGTACAGCGCGTTACAAGTTTCTATATCTGCAGCCCTGCCCCACAGTAGAATTCCATAGGACATAATGCTATGAAAGTAGCTGAAATAAACCAATCTAGCCGTATCTTCATCGGTGAGATGCCTTATTTTTCGGACTGCATATGCAGCTGAACTGAGCTTACCTGCAGCGGTGTTGACATGGGCTCCCCACTGTAGTTTCTCGTCCAATGTTAACCCTAGAAATACAGTAGACTCAGTAGGATGCAATACCTCCCCGTTCAAGATAATATCTCTGTTCAACTTTTTTACATTAGGAAGTAAAAATTCAACACAAGTGGTTTTTTTGGCATTTAATAATAAATTATTGGCAGTAAACCATTCAGATATGTGTAAAAGAGCACTGTTCACTTCGTCAACATTTGGGCCATGCACATTAAAAATTAATGAGGTATCATCTGCAAACAGAACTATTTCACACCTATCCTGCAAATAATAGGGAAGATCATTGATATATACCAAGAACAAGAAGGGACCTAAAATTGACCCCTGTGGAACACCAATGTTAATTGACGCACCGCTAGAACGTTCTCCATTAACAACTACAGTCTGTATCCTATCATGCAGGTATGACGCTATGAGGTTCTGGGCTTTTCCTTTAATTCCATAGAGATTAAGTTTACGTAACAAAGTACAATGTTCAACGCAGTCAAATGCCTTGGAGAGGTCACAAAATATCCCCAGAGCATTTTTTGAGTTTTCCCATGCTTTATATATATGTGTTAGAAGTGCAACTCCAGCATCTGTGGTTGAGCGCCCCTTTGTGAACCCAAACTGTTTGGTGTGCAGCAAATTATTAGATGCAAAGTGACTAGTCAATTGGTTTAATATTAACTTTTCGAATACCTTACTTAATGTTGGTAAAATCGAGATAGGTCTATAGTTGTTACAGTCTTCTTGATCGCCTTTCTTAAATAGAGGTATAACTTTACTAAGCTTTAATAAATTAGGAAATGTACCATAGTACAACACTTATTAAATATAAAAGCTAAATTGTTCGCAATATTTTCTATTATATTATTAACTAAATTTACGGACATTCCCCAAAGATCACAAGTATTTTTTAGATTAAGCGTCTTAAAGGCAGTAACAATATCACTAGCAGTTACGTGTCGCAAACAATGTACTGCACCCCGAAACATGGTCCCTCAAAAAGGTTTCTGCAAGTGCTGAAGACGAATTTAAACTATTAGTAATAGTAGCAGGGACACTACTGAAGAATTCTTCAAAAGCAAGCGCAACCTCAGCACTTTTGTCAATAACCCAGTCATTATTTACAAGTTTTATGGTATTACTTGATTTGCTTTTACCCATTTCACCATTAATAATTGACCAAACTGTTTTAACTTTATTATCAGAGTCGCGTATTTTTTCTTTGATATACAAACGCTTTGCAGTAAAACAAACTTTTTTAAAAATTTTTGAGTTATTTCTAACATAACTAAGGGCGTATTCAGAAAGAAAGCTTGAAACTTATAAGCGCTTATAAGCGCTTATCGGCGCTTATAAGCGCTGGTTACCCGCGCAGGAAAATATATGAACATGCGCTTATAAGCGCTGATAGGCGCCGACAAGTTCCAACAAGTTTCAACAAACTTGTCGGCGCCGATCAGCGCTTATAAGCGCATGTTCATATATTTTCCTGCGCGGGTTACCAGCGCTTATAAGCGCCGATAAGCGCTTATAAGCGCTTATAAGTTTCAAGCTTTCTTTCTGAATACGCCCTAAGAAAAGATGGGTCTTTATTATATTGCTTCATACCATATAATTCATAAAGAATGTTCCTGCACCTATGTATACTAGCTGTCGCCCATTTACTAAATGGTAAATCCTTGGTAATATTTAAAGATTTAACTTTAAATATTTTTTCAAATTCATTATGTACTAAATTAAAAAGATTTTTATACATTACACAAGTAAAGGATTGATCATTTAGTACGGGCAGGTTTTTATTAATATTATTCCTAAATTTATTAATGCCTTTTTTAGTTATAGGCCTAACATTAATCCTTTTAAATGTAATGTACAAAACATCACAATCTATAATAGATACACATAGGTACACATTGCATCAAAAATAAAAGCATGTTCAAGTTTCACTAGCCCATTACTAAATTGGATGTCTCTGAAAGGGGACAAAAAAGGGTCACTTCACTGATCACACTGTATGAATAGACTTCATTGATATCGGTGTAAAAACCCCTAATGCCGTCATTTCTTTTAAGTTCTAAATCGGTCTTTTGGTATTTGACCAACATATTTTTCGTATCTCTAGAGAGGAAATTTTTATCCTTATCCAAATTGCCGTAAATTATTTTTATATGAGTTCATAATTTTGTCGTGTAGGACAGAATTGGACTATGAATTAGAAACTTAAGGTTAACGGTTAATTTGCGTTGGCTGTCTAGATTATCTTTGAAACTATATAATATCGAAGAAGTATAACTAAATATGTTAATTTTTTTTTAAACAAGCCTTTTAATTTCACATTGTTCAGTTTGATAATATTTTTTGTAGTTTTTTACGTGTTAACGACCACATTTACCACTAGTCCAGTCTGTGGGGAAATGTAAAAGCCTCTGCTCTACAAAAGGTGGCGTAGAAAATGTTTTGAAACAATATTGTTTAGGTATGAAAGGTTAATAAAAATCCAAGTTTTCGACCTTGACGGACCCAGGTGCTAGCCGCCATCTTGAATTAAAGGTGCTAAAATTAGGTATATTTTAAATAACTTCTCAATTGTTTACTAAATCACAAAAGTGTCTATGAGGGGTTCAAAGAAGACAAAATTACCTACATTTTTTTCATACATGATTATTCTGTAAGTCTTAAAGGTAAAAAGTTACAAGCGACGGAAATAATAATATTTACAGAAATCATATAATTTTAATTTTGTTTAAAAATTGTGCAGCTATCATTTTTTAATTCTTTTTGATGGCCCGGGCTGGTTAATGGTGGCTTCTTCATTATCGTCGCTGAAATTTTCTGTTTCATTTTCTGTATTTTTAGTTTCCAACCATGAAATTTCGTCGTCATCACAGTCTTCGTTATCTATCTGAATCTCTACTGCATTTTCACACAGCTGACCACTACAGAATCCACAAACAATAGAGCATTTTAATCCAGCTTTTCTGCAACTACATGCTTTGCTGCATCCTTTTTTACAGTGGCAAGAAATTACACTTAAAAGCATCTGAGTTGCTGCTTTCTCTGTCGTTGTTATTGGAGTGAGCCTATTGGTGTCATATCTCCAGCCCCAGTCTTCTGGATTTTTTTCAATTCCATACCATTTTTGGACTTGGTGGTATGTCCTAAACGCATGATACCATGCAGCGTCCTTTGTTGGCGGCAAAGAAGCAAGTTTAAATTTACTTTTTTTTTTATAACTAAGGATTCCTTATCCATGTCCCCTCTGTACAAAGTTACTAGAAAGCGTGCTCCAGCGTCTTCGATTTCTTCTGGTCATGACGACGAAATTTCATGGTTGGAAACTAAAAATACAGACAATGAAACAGAAAATTTCAGCGACGATAGTGAAGAAGCCACCATTAACCAGCCCGGGCCATCAAAGAGAATTAAAAAATGATAGCTGTACAATTTTTAAACAAAATTAAAATTATATGATTTCTGTAAATATTATTATTTCCGTCGCTTGTAACTTTTTACCTTTAAGACTTACAGAATAATCATGTATGCAAAAAATGTAGGTAATTTTGTCTTCTTTGAACCCCTCATAGACATTTTTGTGATTTAGTAAACAATTGAGAAGTTATTTAAAATATACCTAATTTTAGCACCTTTAATTCAAGATGGTGGCTAGCGCCTGGGTCCGTCAAGGTCGAAAACTTGGATTTTTATTAACCTTTCATACCTAAACAATATCGTTTCAAAACATTTTCTACGCCACCTTTTGTAGAGCATAAATATCTACAGACTGGATTACACATATCTTGTTCGATTTATACATTATAGAATAGAAAATTATGGATTACTGAGTATAACACTTTTTCATTATATTTTTTCCTGTCCCATTTCCCTTTATCAAGTGCCCAAATACATCATTATAACCCGGAACAATCCCCAAAGCCCATAAAACACGTGTAAACATAAAACAACCATGAAACTTGGGGCGTAAAGTAAATTTTTAAACGACATACAATATTCAGAAACGAAATTGCCTGCATTAGTGTCGCGTAATTTGTTTGCGCCACAATACGAATTAAATCCGATTTTCACCCATTGTATGATACTTTTGTTTGTGACCAAATAAACTTTCCCGCTGTAATCACATCGGCGATTTCCAGTGTAAATGATTTTAATTATTGATGTTTATTACGCGGTCGCTGGCTATGATTAAAAATTGTATACAGATGTCGACATGTGGCATTCATATAAATGTTCTTTAAATTACCACTATTAACTTCAAAATTACCTTGAACCTGTTATTTCTTTGTATTCGAGGACCTTTTCAAATTTTTGGAGAAGAACTTAAATATGGCTTTGCCAGTTAGAATCTGGATTATTATTCAACAATGGTTCGAGTTCCATAAAGATTTGACAAGTAAATCCTGAGAAACGTTAATTCACTTAAACTCTAAGTTGGAAAATGAAGCTAAGAGTGAGCTCTCTTCAGTATTATTTTATTAGAAAATCTTATCTTCATATTATAATCTTATTTTATTTAAAAAAATATAGTAAGATTTTAATATGAAGACTTGTGCGATAATCGACATTCCATATCACTGATCAATATCAATTCTAAATGGCTCTTAAAACTATCAGATCATCGGAGATTTTTCCATTATTAAAATATTTTACGTTATAACTATTCAGAGGTATATTATATTGACGGTTTGTAATTCAAAAAGTTTGTTTTCGAATTATCCCTAATTTGATCCAGTTATCAATTCACACTGCTATTAAAAAGTTAGTTAGTTATATTTCAAAACATAACCTTTACATCTGACCCCACCTGTCTGTGGAATGTCTGCGTCTAGACTATATTAATCCTTGTTGGACAGAGCTGTCCTTTATTATAAGTATTTTCTGGTTTCGCGCTAAAATAACCTTTTATTATGCAGTTACTAAATATTTCGTGGAATAATAATTTAGTATGTTAGTTGAATTCAGCTTTTTTTGAAGTCTGGTTTTTTGAACTGCACGATTTATTTTTATAATAGCAGACATATTAACACTTAGTACCTACAATTAAAAAGCATTTTCTCATTTTTAAAGCTGCTTTGTCGTAAGAATGATAGAAGTCAAGTTATCTGTGAAAAAATAACTTTTATCGAAAAAGGAAAAAAGAAAAACTTCTTTATTTTGAAAACTATAAACACAAAGATTGTTTTTATTGCACATAGTTTTGCTTGAAATAAAACCTCCTAAACCCTGAGGGGACACTTGTATCATCTCAGTATTGACACTGTGTTTTTTTGTTATTTTGTCCTCAAATCCTGAAAGTGTGTTTATATTACAAAAAAAAATAATATTTGTTAAATGTGCATGTCCCAAACTAGAACCTAGTTAACTATTTAGATGTATTAGATTCTTGAAAGATACCTCAGTTTACTAAATACTTACTAGTCGCTACTACTACTCTACTACGCGCTACGCTTATTAACACAAAAACAAAAAAGTAACACAAATTACAATTAACAACGTATTCATATACTCATCTTTGAAGTCACAAAAGAAACAACTAATACTATATGAACTAAAACATTACCACAGAACTATTCTGATTCTTACTACATAAAAGTCCATTAAAGCAAGCAACCGAGAGGGTTAATTAATTTAAATTTCACATATAAGAGTATGAAACCATAATAAATTAGCAATGACGTAGCTGAAATTAGAACTAGAAGTCGTATCAGCGTAGCACTTAGCGAAATTAATGTGAACCCACATTATATTACGTTGGAATTAAAAACGTACGACCTAGCAAAGAGTAAAAGGTTTAATTTTACATATTATGATGTTACATTGTTTATTATAGAGGTGAGCGCTTCAATTTCAGACATCTTTTACTGTGTTTTCAGTGTCGTAATTTAAAACTCGCTTTAGGCGAGAAATTAAGATGATTGAACATTTTTGTTGGTATACATTTTGTCTCTTGACGATGTTATAGTGTTAATTTTTACATCGTATGTAATCTTGACTATTATAGTTACTATATAACATAAATAAATAATTTATTTTATGTGAAATACATGAACTAAAACTGTGCTAAAACATAACAAAAAATAAAGCGTAACGTATCTTATTTATCCGAAAAAAGATGTTATCGAAAGCAAAAGGCTTTTTACGTAGAAGCCGTCTTCATTTCCCATCGTTATACCTCTTTTCATCTTAATCCTTCGTTGTTTTAACCGTTTTAGGTCACTTTCTCTCCGTAGGACATAGTCAATATTGTATAAAAGTGAAGTCCCGTGTCCCCTAGTGGGGTAAGGGGCAGATGCATTATGCATACATCTGTTTCACTGATCGATTTTCTTTAGGGATAAGTAGGTGATAAACCTTCTGTATCCTGCCAGACCGAGACATTTTTTTTCTTTCTTCGTCTCCACCGGGAATCGAACCCAGGACCCCTCGGTTCTACGCTCACGCGTCAACCATTATATCAAGGAGGCGGTCAATTCTTATATATAAAAATGAATCGCAAAATGTGTTGGTAAGCGCATAACTCGAGAACGGCTGAACCGATTTCGATAATTCTTTTTTTATTATATTCCTTGAAGTACGAGGATGGTTTTTATGTAGAGAAAACGTAAATATGTACCACGGGCGAAGCCGGGGCGGACCGCTAGTAGGTATACAATATAATATAAAGACACTCTAAAATGAAACCGAACTAAACATATCTACAAAATAATCTATGGCGGTTTGAAATTGGTGACTAGAGTTGAAAGGCGTTGGCATCGCGCCCACGACCGTTCACAATTACTAAATATTTTAATATTTTAATATTGAGCATTATGCATTGCATTTTAGAGCACGAGCGTCGTGACAGACGGAGAATATAATCCTGGCCAAACAAACTAGGATTCCTTGTTTCATAACATTTTGTCAGCGCAATCCTCAAGTTTAATATTGTTCTGTTTTTGTTCTATTGGGTTTTGGGAATGCTGCAATATTTTCCGCTTTTCATTTCGTCTTTTTGTTTATAGTTAGTGAAATGGTTGGGTAGAAATCGAATGCCTAAAGTCAAATTATAAAACACTACAAGCGGAACAAATATTTCCGTCTAATTGGATACAAAAAAAGTATAAAAAACAGCGAATTAACTATGCGCGTATACTATGCCATCATTACCACAGATTACGAAATCATTTACTACGTAAACAATTACGCATTATCGAAACAATCAACGAAGTTTCATTCAGTAAGACTTTTTCTTATCGCATTATATTTATAAAACAAATTCAACTATTCCCTGTCTAAAGATCCATCAAATCAATACCACGAATTTCCTACAAGACAAACAGCGTTTGCCTAGAATCGCGGGCATGACCTTTTGGTTTACGCTCTAACATCCAGTTCAAAGAGAAGTCCATACCTTGTGTAAAATGTAATTTCCTACATAGTCAAACAATACAGTTCTCGGGGGAACCGGGATATTCTAACATACTGTCTAGACACTACTGTGCAGACTGAGGGAGTTAAGGCAAACAGAACTTGGCTAATCCTGAACGTTACCTCAAATAAATGTATAGTTGTATATTGTTTCATTTGCTTTAAGAAAATTGATAAAACGAAGACTTCTATTGGTTCTGCTTTTTCTTCCCCTTGGTATGTTGTCTCTGTTTGATTTTGTAAGTGAATTTTTAAGACACATATTTTTCTCGTATTTATGTAGGTACATCACTATTGATATGTTCATACTTTATAGTGATCAACTTGGTCTCTACCAGAAAGAAATATAATATAATGAAGGCATATCTTTGAAAAGTCTAGATTTTAGTATGTCATCGTTCAAAAAATTACGTTTCGCGAGTATTAAATAAAATAAAAACTATATCTCGTAGTTACATAGAGATAGAACTAACAAAAAATTTAGGTCACATTCATGTAAAATAGAAACAAAGTGTACTTGGAAACTCACTAGAAAATTAAGTCATGTTTATGACAAGAATAACAGGAAAATTTGTGTTAAAAATTTAACAACTTTTGTCTCAACTTGCCAGCAGGTGGGAAGGAAATTTATTATCCTTCGTGAAGAACTCGCATAATGCATTATTTTAAGGACACAGGCAATTTGCGTGTATATTTTAAGGACTTCAAAATATTGTTTTACGTAAGTATATTAGGTAGCCAAAATTGTACGCAACGTAATATTACTCATATACTTCAGGTACATTAGGTTGAAATATACATAGAATTATGATGTGAGTTTAATTTTATATTCTTTGTCGTAGAAGAACGCTAAATGGTCATAATATTGCAATCGTACAACCGATTTAGAAAATATTTCCTAGAGAGACGAGCTAGGCGCTTAAATATCCGTAAGACTGAATATAAAAAAATAACAAGTGAAATTAAAAAATAGTTACTTATTAGAATTATTGCAGTACAACTGGAATAACTGTTGAGAATATTGTTTGTATGCTTCTAGGATTTTAAAGTTTTAATCGTTCCCACACAACGTTCTGAACGATAAAATCACCTCACGACCTCTTTACAAGATACGTCTTGCAATTCTCCAAAAATACTTAGGCACTTTATGATAATTTAACATGCATTTTATACCTGACTCTGTCTAGAAAGACGATTAATGTTTGATATGGTTCAAAAAAGATTGTAATGTACAAGATGAACTTACAAAACATACGTTATTCGTTGAATTTCCTGAAAATCTGATTTAGTGAATCCAATTTAAACTTAGGTTAAATAGTATTGGAAACATTGTTTGTTAATAGTACCACAGAATAATAACTAGTAGCTTGATAGTACTAAGTAGAATATTCTTTTTTCTATGACTTTAGCCACATAGGAATTTTTTTAATAATTTATCGAGAAATACTTGTTTTGTGATGCGGAGTTGCTACTTTAATGGTTTTGAACTAGAATAAGTATTTTCGTTTACGATTTCAAAATTAAATAGGTATATGATTGACTTCCTTGAATATGTATGAACATTGAACAAGCCCTTATTTTGGTATTTAGCTGTTTTTATCATCACATAAACCAAAAGAATACGAGCAGTATTATAAATAAAAACTCAATAATAATTCAAATACGAAACTCAAATTGCATATCATTTTGAAAAATATTTACCACGCATTTATTTTTTACTATAGGTAGGTATTTTAAGTTCGTGTACAGAATTGATGGAATTAAGAACAAATAATTACTTTTATTACGGTCTCATAGGTTTCAGATATTAATTACCAATGCCTATTTAATCTATATTTCTATTATATACCTAATAGTAAAATCTATTTACAATATTATGAAAAATAAGCATTGTAAGTAGACTAATGTGTATAAATATCTAAGTATATCGAAAATTGAATTAACATAATAACATATTGTGTTTATCTTTCTCAAGTGTATATAAAGGTCCGGGCATAATATTAACAATTCATATATTTGTATTCATTTTATTGTATCGTGTGTTACATTTTGACGTGACAACGTCTTATAATTCGATAGAGCCGGCTGCACGCACGAAAAAACATGACTCATGCGGCGTTACCTCGCTCTGAGGCGTTCCATGTAGGGCTTGAAGTGCAAGCGAGAGCGCGGAACGAGCGACAAAGAAGCACAATCGGACGTTGTCACGTTCAACTATCGTCAGTAAACCGACTTTACAGACAACCAATTTTTTTTTTCAAATATGAACATCGAGATATATGTACTACGTACTAGAGTGGTTATTCCAAACAAAAACATTGCGCGCGGCCGATGTGGTGGGGTACGTGTGGAACGAGCGGGGCGTGGCTTCAAGTTCAAAGATTAAGCAATGCGTGCAGATGCGACACATTGTGCAATCTGTTTACTCGGTACTATCTGGTGGTACTGATACTAGGGAATTAATAAAAAGAGGATTTTATATTAAACTATGTATTTTAATTTCCTTTAAATAATATCAATTTAGTAAACTTTTGTCGTTTTGTGTAGTAATCAATAGTTTTATCAGTTTTTGCTTCATGATGTAATCGAATTTTGGAGTATTGGTTTATAATAGCCCTAATTAAATGGATACGATGATTCAATGTTGATGGCGTTTACGTATAAGAAACTCACATTTTGAAAAATCTCACGTGAGATTCGGGGATGGGGGAGGGGGTTGAATAAAATCTCACGACATCTCACCAGGGGGGGAGGGAGGGGCAGAAAATTTAAAAAAACACCTCACGTAATTTATGGACGCCCCCTTACTCGATCACAATTTTTGTAACGAATGTGAAAGACGAAACAATAAATACGCAAAGCGGCTTTTACTATAAACGGAACAACATTTAAAAATATACTTTATTTATTGAGTTATAAGGTTGCTTCCATTCTGTTTATTTACATTCTCAAAAACATCAATCGCGGCAGAGGCGGCTTGCGACAAAGGCGGCTTGTGTCAAAGGCCTCGGCGATATCATTTAAGAACATAATATTATGTACTTTAGGCAAACTTGTAATAAGATCTATTTTACTTTCTTATTAGTCCATTTGACAAGGATATTGGGTAAGATACCTATTGGAATAATTTTATTATTATGTATGTACTTATTAAATCCGCGAATAAAAAAAATTTTTAGTCGCGAATATAGAAATTGGGTCGCATTTTTTTAATCCGCGAATAGTGAAAACGCGAATAAAGGAAGCGCGATTAAGGAACTTTTACTGTATTAGTTTCTGTGAATGTTGTGTTTATTTATAATTGTTGTGCATAATAATTTATAAATCCTAATGGAACATCTGTTGATGAACCTTTTTTTAATAATTAAAAATAGGTAAATAAATAAATATTACTTAATATAACCTACCGTTTTACTTTGCGTAGTCGGGTAAAAGTATAAATATTTAGGTACTACACCACGGTAATCTTTCTTTCTTTTATTGTAAATTCATAGTTAAAAAATCCAGTTACATTTTTTTAACAGACTCATCGATAGTGTCACGTCTGTGCTGTTAGTCTATGAAAAATGGCGCGAAACGCAGAACGCGTGGTGATTTTTCGCAAAATGATAACAATATTAGTAAAATGCATGACTTACTCATAATAAGGAAACTTACTGGTGAAAAGTCACTCCTCGGGCTTTGTTTGTATTAAAGGAACTGTTAAAACAATATCTTAGCACACACGAAGGCATTTTGAACAGAGCAATAACACGTGTTGACGCGGCAAGCGGGGGGCACAGTCCGGCACAGACTATGAGACTTGTGACTTTTACCTCTAGCTCGTGTTAAAGAGAGTGTAGTAGCGATCGCCTCTCTAGTACGTAGTACATATATCTCGATGAATATGAAGCTGTTTTCGCTATTTTTTATTGTTATTCTCGGACTCTTTGCATTAACTAATGCAAGGCAAATCTCACATGGTAAGTTGCCGCTTTAAAAGGCTTGTTATTCTAAAACAAAGCAAAAGATGTAACAATATTTTATGTCTCCAAATCTGTTTTTATTTTAGTAAAGCGTTTTAATTTTTAATGGCACACGCCTATACATAAAAAAACCGACATGTTGAAGAATCAAGTTTGACGACATTTGTGACACCTGCCAACTCGCACCCGCACTTGGCCAGCGTGGTGGATTAGGGTCGGCGCAGATGGCCAAGCGCAGCGCGCTTTTTTTCATTGTTAAACTATTATCGACATTGTTCTCATTAAAATAAAATTACAGTCTGATTCCTTACGGCAGGCCCGTGTCCCAGTAGTGGGAACGTAGGTATATGGGTTGATGATGATGATGATTATTTAATTTGTCATATTTTATTCCAGATTCTGGTTTGAATGAAGCAAAATCACGCGTTGGCCGCGAAACTTGTTACACAAAACCATGTAATGCACGGTGTAAAGCACTCTTCCTTCCTGGAGGCGTTTGCGTCAACAACATGTGCAAATGCGACTTCGCCTTGTGAAAAACATCCTTTATAAAATATAATATTAATTAGCTAATAAATTATTATGTATAAGACTACTTATTTATTGATATCTGATCGTTCGTTGTGAATTTTTTATGTTGCACGATGTTATATTTAAGTATCTCAATATTTCTAAATAATAAAAAAAATACTCACACATGGATGGCAACTACAAAACAATAAATAAAGTAAGCTAATGAAAGGTAATATTATAAAGTTTATTATCCTCATTGTAACCCATGGTTTTTATCTCCACAATATAAAAAAAACAACTATCGAGGCGACTAGAAAAAATCTTGTCTCGTCTCGATTCTACGCATAATTAAAACAATAGTGAAACAGATAATTTATTCTTCTGTTCAATTAGAAAAAAAAAATCACTTTTAATTATATTTCTAAAATTCAACACAGGTATAGCAACGACATCAAAAGTGAATTACTTTCAATTATATTCCTCAAACGCAGACTAGACCATAGTATAGCAGACATCACTACACCCTTCAACCTACGGTAAGCTGGCTTAAGGAAGCTTCGACAATTTCGCACGCGGCACCGCTACGTGACGGAGGCTTCCGAGGTTTAGAGCTAAGCCGCGAACCGCGCAGGAGCTAATGTAACATGCAAAACGTTTATTGAAACCCAAATTGTTATTGATTATTGTGTAGAACATACGTTTTGAGTTACATTGGCGGATTAATGTTGATTTGAGTAACTTAGTTTAAGGTTAGTTTAATCAGTTTAATGTTTAATAAAGAGGAATAATCATCACGTACGTACATCTTTGTACGTAATTTACGTAATAAACAATAGTTTTTCTTTTTTAATATAATTAAATCATATCTCACCAATAGAATCCAATTTTTATATTTCATTAATTTTAAAATTTCTCTGAACAGGAATACAAAGCTTGTACCACAACACGAAACAAATCACCTCATTAGATTAAACCACATATTCCAACATTTCCTAGAATAGTACCGATGGAAATAAGGGAAAATATCACACATAGCCATTATCCTTACAATAATTTGATATCAACGCAAAATTAAAATCAAAACTTGCCAGTAATTTTCCAAATAAACTGCCGCCCAAAACTCAAAACATACTCAGCATCAACACAGAACTTTGAGCAAACTTCCCTCAAGTTATTCGTGACTCGATACATTACCATTAGACCGGCGAAAATTGATTAATGGCAATGAGAGTGGTGTCACAAAAACACGAGAAAGTGGCTCAAGTTTTAAGTGAACTATCATGGCCATATGCCCACAATATTTCATTCAACTGAATAAAAGTGTCACTCTACGCGACACTTGGAAGTTTGAGTGTCTGAAGTGCTGCTGTGTCCCAACTTTGCGCTGGCTGTATTGAATTATGGATTGAAATAAATGTCCGCTTTCAATTTTATGTAGTTTCATATTTTCTGAACTTTCATCAGTCTAATAGCTCTAGATTCTTCGAAATGTGTTGCCTTACACTGTAGCAGCAATGTGCATATATTTAGGTGTCGAATATGACCATACTTCACATACGGTAATGTAATGAATGTGATACGACATGGATACGACGCTACTTACGAAGAGTTTTGCCAGTTTTCTATTCTTATTTTTAGTAACCTCAATTCATATTTTACATGAATATGATCCATATCAAAACACGGAGCAGAAAAATCTCTATCCACAAGCAATAATTTACAGAAACAAAATGAAAAACCCCTGACCAGAACGCGAACAGTCCAGCCCACATTCATAGCTGTAATATTTGCAACCGAAGGCGTTTTAATAGCAACTTTCAGCTTAAAAATTTACCGCGAAACTACACGACTGTTGTCATTTGCGTTTTTTGCATCTCGATATTGCGTTCCACCGACACGAATGCCATTCCACTGCAGGCATTCGACATTTTCTCTTAATATTGCGGCATACCCGTTGAGCGTTTCGTAAACTTTATTATAAACACACATAGCGTCATTTTATTCCCACGGCCGACGCTGGTATGCGAGGGGAATGTAATATTTTCAGTAGCGAGCTGGATGGGAAGGGAGTCTTCTGCTATTAGATGCGATCAAAATGTGTTTACATTTACAGGGATGTTTTGCAAGCCTAGCTGGAAAATAAATACTTGCGTTCGTTGTTTTGTGCTACAAATAGAATTGCAGCCCTGAAATAAATTATTTTAAGACGACTATTTATTTCGTCTAAGAACCAGAAACTGAAGTTATAAATGTTGTAAAATTGAATCACAAATAATAAATGAACTCATTTATACTAATATTATAAAGCTGAAGAGTTTGTTTGTTTGAACGCGCTAATCTCGGGAACTACTGGTCCGATTTGAAATTCTTTCGGTGTTAGATAGCTCATTTATCGAGGAAGGCTATCATCACGCTAAGACCAACAGGAGCGGAGCAATGCGGGTGAAACCGCGCGGCACAGCTAGTAAATAATAAAAACGCATTTAAAATAGCAACAGGATAATCTCTTACCAGCCATATAACACTTACAAAAAGGTTTATCCTTTTATCCAATACAAAACGACACAAAACCCATCTAATAGGTGCATTTACTTTTTAATTTTTTTTACAAAATATGATCCTTTCGTTGGCACGAAATAATCTTTATAAAGACGTCAACTTACATAACCGACAGCGTAAGGAGAGGCTGAATTAAAAATATTTACATAATTTAAGCAACACAGGTGGTACGGGTTGAGCTAAAAGGGTAAAAAGGCATACTTCATCGCGTCGTTGGTTTTATCCCAAGTTTTCCGGTGAAATGACTTGGGCGAGGATTATGTTGAAGACTTGATACATTCAATTCAAGATTTTCAATGGATGCGCCACGCTAGGTGGTATGGTAGGTATTCCGAGATTGTTGGAATGACATTATATTGTGGTACATTTTAACTTGAAACGTTTTTCTAGGAAGTTTTTATGCTTTATCTTTATACTTATTTTCTCCCATGATGCTTGTACAAAAAAGTCCTTTTACAATTTTAGTTTTAGAATACCACTTATAGATAATTTTCCCAAAAGCTATTTTAATATCCTTTTAGAGACATCGACTCCTTGTTTCATTCAGTTATTATAAAAATATCAAATAATTTAAAAGCACAATATGGAATGGTACATTCAAATATTTAAAAGGATTGTACTTGTTTTCCCAAATAAATGTTAAATGCACTCGAAATCGTAAGTTTTAACAGGAAAGCTGCGAACATGTAGTCCCAACTTTTTCACAATTGCTATTTCTATCAAAACTTTTAACAGCACCAACTGACATCACTTTGGACATTGCATGAAAAGAAACTAATGCAAACTGCATTCTTAAATCTTTGACATCTTATTTTGTAGTTTAGTTTTGTATTTTAAAATAGATTCTTTATACAGGATCAATACTTTGTAAATCAACCATTTATTATCTTAGGTTCTTTAAAACTAAACTATAATCTTCTTTAGATAATTGCAATTGTATATAAAATTCATCTTATTTTGCTGAATAATAGTAATTGTTGCTTTATTCGATTGCAATTATCTAAAGAAAATTATAGTTTAGTTATAAATAGCAGAAACATTTAAAAATACTTGTCGTCAAAATTTAATTTTCTAATTTAATGCAGGAAATATTTTTATACTTTGAATTCAGCGCCATCTCTGTTATATTATCAGAAAAACTGAATGCGACACGGCCACGATGAAAATAGTGAAAGGTAAGAAAAGGTGAAAACTTTTAAGTTTTCAATTACTTATATCTATTGACTTATTTGCTTAGCTTAATAGCTATCACTTAACTAGAATTTATCTAATGATAAATTCTAGTTAAGTGATCTTACGTCAGCTCAAGTTATTTAGAATAACGTTTACTATAATTGTAATTTTAAGATGAATATTATAGATTGATATGATATTCTAATAGATAGATTAGATCTAATTATTTTACGTTGTAAGTTAAAAGTATAAGGGTGTCGTGTAAGATTTACTTAATGTAGACTATTCATTTCTCATTTCTTGAAATATTAAATCTTTGAACTATCTTCCAAAAAATGGCAGAAAGAAATATCCTAATCCTATGCATTTATTTTTAGCAATCTGGCCTGAAACAACACACTTTCATACAAAAGATCGTACAGCGTAGCGATATTAAGAGGGATATATTATTCATCCCCTCTTGTTTACACTACGTCTGTTTACGCTAGCGTGGTTATGGCTTGACCCTTTGTTCAAGATATTTTCCCTAACCTCGTATATGACAAGAACAAATGTAAGCGAAGTAATACGTGTTTATATAGGCTGCTAGTTGGATTAACTTAATTCGTGGACTTTGTCGGATTTGATATGTTATATGGTGCCTTGACATGGGAATGGAGGCCTCACCATGACGTTACATTGTGTACAAAACGTCTTTGCGAAAAACATATATGGATTTTCTGCTCGGGATTGGGTAATGTTTTGTGAAATACGGGCAAATGTATGACGGACATATTGGTATAGGTTAACATTCTTATATAATATGAATAATCAGACTGTTTTATAATATATTATCATCACATCCAAATTTTGAACAGTTGCCGTAGTTGCCCTAGGAAACTATTGCGAGAAGTAAAATAATTATTTCCAAATTTGGTTTTTCAGTAAATATTTTTGAAACTTAAGAGCTAGCGCGCACGAGCAACTTTGTCTCCGCAACTATTTTGTCTCCGCAACTGTTTTGTCTCTCCCACCTATGGGCTAGTATGAAAGTGCGCGCACGTAGCGACGCAACTCCCGGGAGACTTTTTTGTCCGCGGGTTCGGAGACAAGCCCGCGACGCAACTGTCGCCCTATCTATTGGTTTCAATGCAAGTGCGCGCACGGCGACAAAAACGTTGCCGGTCGGCGGCCGCCGGCCAGTTGCCACGTAACCGGCGTAGCGATAGTACGTATTTATGTCAACGTATTTATTCTCGTACACAGTAGTTTTTAACCGACTTCAAAAAAAAGGAGGAGGTTATCAATTCGGCTGGTATATTTTTTTATGTATGTACACCGATTACTCCGAGGTTTCTGAACCTATTTACGTGATTCTTTTTTTGTTTGATGGGGAATGGTGTGGAATTGGTCCCATAAATTTTATTCGGATAAGCCCAGTAGTTTTTATTTTGTGAGCATTTTTGTCTGATCTCGATGACTTAATTGAAATGTAGCAAGTAACTTTGATTCATTTCCAGGTAACCGATTGAGCTGAAATTTTGTATACGTATGTAAATTGGATAGCGATGAAACATTATAATGACATAGAGCTGATTTGATGATGGAATCGGAAGGTGGCCATAGGAACTTAGTAATATATTGACTCAACTTTATCGAGTTTGGGCTCGTTTGATTCGTGTTGAAAAATACACTAAAAAGTATTAAATAAAAATAACTTCGTTAAAAACAACCAAGAAAACAACCGATTTCAAAAACGGAAAAGTAAAAAAGATTTGATATTATTAATTACTACATATTATTTAGATGTGTTATTTACTAAAAAGGTTTGATATTGGTGCACGGGCTTAATACTAAGTGCTTAGTGCTTGGCACCGACTTCAAACCTATTTAATAAATTAATAATAATTAATAATATTGTTTTTAATGAAGTTATTTTTATTATTAGTAGTTTTTCTGTCTATAGTAGAGCCATTTTAATAGGTAACATTGACAGTTCAACAAAATTCAGCAACGTAATCTAGTAACGACGACATAGAAAAATATGTTATTTCGTTTTGTTGGAACTGCACATTTACTTAACTTTTTTCAATTACGATTACATATCTATACTAATATTATAAAGAGGAAAGGTTTGTATCACGGTTTGTATGTATGTATGGTTTTCACTTTTCAGTTTTCACGCATAAACTACTGAACCGATTACAATGAAATTTAGCACACATATAGAGGGTAACTTGGATTAACACATAGGATAGGTTTTATCCCGGAAATCCCACGGGAATGGGAACTATGCGGGACAGGAGCACAGACCACAACCGTCTCTTCGAAATCCATGTTGATAAATGCAGAAAATTTTAAAGAAAAAGTTGCGTTGCTGTCGCTTTCGTGTGCGCATCGTTCAAAACTTTGCGAGGAGACAGCGACAGAGACAAAATAGTTGCCGGGCAACTAAGTTGCTCTTGCGCGCTAGCTCTAAGAGCGAGCGTATAAACAGGTAGAGCTTTCAGCTGTATTTAATGCTGCGTGTTTGTCAACTTATTACGCGCTTTTTTAGCTTCATCTGTATGATTGTATGTACCTTCTCCTTTACGCTCGATTTTGACCCACTTTAAATGGACGGAATGAATTCTAACTTTGTACTCTTATCAAGGTTGGATGACAAATTTCATGAGTTTATTTAGTCTTTTTTTTAATTAGATTTCATAGATTATATACAATTCCCAACAATGTACTCCGAATAACCTACCCAATTTATACTGTAATGACTACATCCTCTCCAATGTAAAAGAAACTGACCGCAGAGATGGGTCGTTAAGATAACAATTAGGACCTAAGGAAGCTCAATCCGATCTTGTAATCTGTTAATTGCCTGCCGTATCGCTTTTTGTTGACCAATTAAAGGACATTATCGGATTCCTTTTTAACGTAAATAAACAATACTTAAATGCAGTTTTACTATCGAATAAAATAGGTTTAGTATTACAATTACATTTTTTGTTTTTATTTAAAACCAGTTTTGTGAATAGTCTTCTACTCACTCTTCTTTTTTTAGTTCGAGAATCGAACTCAGGGCTCAGGAAGGAGTCTCTTTATTCTTTCTTAGCGTTTCACTTACGTATATGTCACTTATAAGTCATTCAGGCATTATTTTGGTTCAAATGAAGTAGTTCAGTATATAATAAGTTTATAATGAGAGGAATAAATAAAAAACAATTTTATTAAAATAGTTTTATTACAAAAATAAAAAGAACCTTACACTATATTTACATAAGTTTCAAAGTTGAGCAATACAAAAATGTAATACAATAAATCACTTATTATGGTAACATACATTGAATATCACATAAATAAACTAGTACATTTATATAACGGACATGTTTTTTCTATTGGATTCGACAATGTCACTGTATTTTCCCGGAAAAATCTTATAAAAATGTAATAAATTTCATATAAAATACAGATATTATGTATGATCCCTTTCCTATATTAAAGAGGTCATTTCTGTCGTTTGAGGTTATAGTGTTTTAACATTTAGATTTAAAGACGTTTTTTTTATTTAGCTTTTATGAATCGTGACAAGAAAATTACCGAACCTAAACACAGAAACCCATAAACTTAAATCAGATTATCGCGTAATATTAAAGTAATATTTAATTAACTCGAAATGATATCATTTTTATAAAAACTATTTCAACTGCACGTATAAATCTTAAAGGTATCTTAGGTATATTTGTACAAAAATTTATGCTAACGTTATTTACAATTTCTTTGCGAAATTATTTGAAGCTCGTTATAATGCTGACACAGTCGCGTTTATGACGAGCATTAGTTCTTATTTAAACTATAATACTGCCCCTAAAAGAGAGAGTGCTTAGTAGCCCGTATATTCAATCAAATTGATTCCCGACACCATCAAAATTTGTTTTTTTTACTAACATATTCAGATTCTGTAATCTTAAATCATTAAGAGAACGTATAAATTCCATTGGGCTTTCATTTGAATTTTATTGTAAGACTGCAAAAATATTTTTCTCCATAGGTTCCAATCTATTTAGTATATATTATTATATTAATAATCTATAATATAGTAAAATACTTTAGTAAACAGTGCGCTACATCGTAAAATTCTATTCATCGATAGAACTACATAACTAGAATCGATAGAAAAATAGTATTTTGGTAAAAAAACAGTTATTTTGTGGCAAATCTATCACAATTAAACTACCGTTATGAATCCAGCCTACTTTGACTAGTGTTTCGTGAGAATTCGTCTGAATCCGACTTCCGAGCGTTCGCATTATCACTCAGCACTGGTCGAGCTGAAAAAAAAAATACTTTTAAAACTAAGTTTATTGAAATTATTTAACTAGAACTGTTTATGAAACTGCAAAGATATGGAACTTAAATGATACAATAATTCATCTGTCGTTCCATTCTTATTATCTCTTACTCTTAGACTGACTCTATCATAGCCAAATCACAGGTTGGACATATTTTTCAAATAAATTAACATTTAGTACCGGTAATTGGCTAAACTATTTAAAAATGACGAAAACCAATAACATCTTGGATAAGAAAATTAAATAAAAATTAAATAAGGAAAGATGACTTGTTACATTGTTTTGTCACCTTAAAATATATTTTTATACTTAATCATTAATTTATTTCAATATTAAATTACATACCAAACATTCTGAGGAGTATTTTTTCGATGCCGTGCAGTGGTGACTCGAAGGTAACGCACAGTATGAGCGCAAGGAAGAATGTGAGAACCAAATGCGAAATTGCATTGGCCGCCTGAAAGAACAAACAATTTTAATTTTATATTACTAAATTTAATAAGTTAATATGTCCTAGAAATAAGTCCTATAAAGTAAGCAAAGAGTCAAACAGCACTGTAAGATCCTGGGTCTGCGCTGAAAATATCTTTTTAAATTTCAAAATATTTGATCACATGTTATGTGATATTCAATCTTCGACGACAAAAAATCATCCCATGAGATTTAACAAACCAGTTTACACAACTTCATTTATCCTTTAAATTTTATAAAAGGAAAAAATGTTCTGAAGCTCCAATCATCATCAATAAAAAATATACTTACTATAGTAAAGAATGTTATATGCAATGGATGTCTTAATTGTCCAACATAGTACAATTCAATTATTCCATTCACCAAATAGGCACAGAAAGTTAACTTCGCTATGGGCACTAAAAACTGCCAGGCTAAGAATTTACCCAGTATACCTGAAACAGAAAAATTTAAAAGCATATTCAAAGAAAATATAACGTAACTTTGAATAATATAAGAACTGAAAACTGAAAGAAGTTGATTATTTTGATGAATAATGAATAATAGAAATGGACATGAATGGAAATCAAAATGTTCTATAACAGTCAGAAAAACTAATTTTTATTTATATATATATAGGTGTAAAAACGCACAATTTTCATTATATTTATTAGCTCTAGTGCTATAAAACATAGACGCTAAACAAATATTATATTCAAACTTACAAGTCACAAGTGATGCTAAATCAATATTTCATCTGCAAACACTAAATATGCAAAAGTAGTCAAGAAAGGTACATAATATAAAGATGACTTTGAAATAACTTATTCACTATAACTACTTCTCCTAACTATTTGCTTAAACTATTATTTGAAAATTAAAAAATGAGTTGCGTTTCTTCAATAATATTTGAATTAAAGGCATTTAATTCTATTAAATTAAACAAGGATCTTACCTCCATTACCCGTAGCGCAGGCAATAATCAACCAACCATTTGCTATGCTCCAAGCAAACTTATGCAAAGAGATATACGCCGCAGCCTCTATCGTGCTATATTGGTACCAGTCCTGGTAGAATAAGCTCACGGAGAAGGTGGTGACGGTACCTAATATGATGCTCGTGGTCCATCCAAATGTTTTTAGAAGGTTCGAAAATTCATAGCTGAAAATTATGATGACTATAGTTATGAAAACGTTAAAGAAACTAAACTCACTCCAGGTACTTTGACTATCAAATTTAAGAATGTTGTGCTCATCAAATTTAAGAACCTCGTTACTTTGTTAGTATTATAATAATATTACATAGTGCTTCGACAAATTAAATTTTACTTACTTTTGTACTTGAATGCGATGTAAAATATAACCAGTCAGCAAACCCATGAAATAAGGCGTCATCTTCATATGAGTTTTTATATAAGCCTCAATGAAGTAGAAATTGGTCGCAAAATCAGTAAACTCTCTAAAAATACAAACAAATGATAATCAAAATTGAAGAACATTAAATTAAATTACATAATAAACATACGATGAATAACTTACTTAGCATAAAACAAGAAAGTCGGATCTAAATGGTCTCTATAGGTGATTACAGAAGGAATAACAAGAGACGCAATTGTAGCAATAGCCATAAGGATGGGGCCAAATCTCCGCCAGTGCCACAGACTATAAATAAAGAATGGAGCCACGAAGAACAACTGCGTATCTACAGATAGATACCAGGACTGGAACATGCACTGTAACAAAAGATTATAAAGTTAAGATACTTTTTTAGAAAACGCAGATGACGTCGAATTCGGAGGGGAATATAAAACAGTAAAAATTTGGCTTATAGTGTTTTTTTTAACATAAGTAAAGGAACAGATTATGACTACTATCCGAAAATCTATACCAAAAATAATTTAACAGAAACCTTTACATACAGCATAACCTATTTTTTAACAAAAAGACAATTATTTATCTTCGCTCTGAAAAATCTTATATCTAAGAGAACTCACCATTCTATCAGTCTTGAGATAATTATTAATATACAATATATTTGTCCACCAGCTGTCCATACACCTCTCTTGTTCCAACTGAATCCTGTTCTCCCACAAGGGCCCTTCTCCAATTTTAGGCAACCACGTCATATAGAAAAATATTACTACGAAGTATGCCGGTGTTACTCTGAAAATTTAAACTAGAATATAGGTTCTTTCTAACTGTAAATATAGGTTCTTTATAACTGTAATAAGGGATTTATCAAGTTCGTATACAAATTATAAGTCTGACCTGTTAGTAATTAACAAAGAATGTAAATTAGTCATAGCATTTGTATTTCCATAAAATATTAGAAATATTTAAATAATTGAAAAAACTCATTATCTCCGCCCGCCTGAATTACGAATTTTTCCTACTCTTTTAAATTATTCCGCTATTAAATAAAAAAATATTACAATTAAGATTTTCGAAAATGGGAGTTAACATTAAACACGTTTTTTGTCATCATCAAACATGTTGAGTTAATTAGAATCAAAACGAAATCGTGTGAACCGTCCAATTAAGACATTCTCAAACTTAGTATTAATGTTTTCATACCTGATGTACCGAAATACTAATATGGGTATCACATTCAACTTCCCTCTTCTCTTGTCCAGTTCGATCAACATCAGGCGACTAAAGAGGAACGCACTCAGGAACAAGAAGGTATCAACCAGCAGTGTGTTGTTCAGCATGAAGGCGTTCACTGGATCTTGGATTAGCTGAAAACAAAAATATATAATAAGACACATTATAAAGGAAAATAGGGTGAGAGAAATAAGAACAACAATATAATTATTGATTAAGAATAATGCCTAAAGCATGACTTGTATTTGGATGAATAATTGTCACAGATTGAAGGCTCTATCGACTCTACTTGACTTCTTGTCTGATTTCCGTAGTAAGTAACCTAACACCAGCAACCTTTTTCAAAATGTTATCCATCCTTACAAAAAACTATCTACATCCTGGCATGAGTAAATTTCATATACAATGAGCACATGAATTATTTTTTCATATTGCATATTTTAATTCCCAAAATATGATAATTGAAAATTTAAAACGATGTATTTTTACAGTATGACGTAACTCTTCCTCATTCGATCTTTTTTTATCTATGCACGCTGGTTGTATCAACAATTTTTGATTTTAATACATTGAGATAATATTAATATGGAGACGATACCGCCTACATCACTTATGTTCCGCTCAACATACGCCATCTGGCGTAACTGCACTCAGTCGCTTGCTCGCTCATTGGCGCGAACGTCACGCTCATTTTTTATTTGTTTTAAAGTGAAACGCATCAAATATGCCTACGTGTGTGTTACGATATTACACAAATAATACAAATAATACGGAAAAGTGCAAAGGAATAACTTTTCATCAGTAAGTAACTAGATAATAATTTTTAAAACTTAGTTAGAGCAAAATTTTTGGCGGGCGACATTTTGCGTCATTTGTCATAGATTAAAAATTTAAGATATGACATTGGGAATGAAATAAGTGTTGTTAGTAATATTTGCTGGCGTATATTTTTATAGTATAAAATAATAATTTTACATATTTAGAAAAGCATAGACTGGTTGTTAATTGAAAAAAGGTGAAATCATGAAATATGAAAATCAATTACTTAATCACCAATTTTTTTTTTGTTAATTGATTTTAATCAAGTTTTTAACTGATATTGTATAAGCTACTGACTTGAACGTATAATTGAATTATTATTTATTTATCTGCACTAGTATTATAAAGAAGAAAACTTTGTTTGTTTGTTTGATTGTAATGAATAGGCTCATAAACTACTGGACCGATTTTGATGAAATTTGGCAAAGACAATCTTTAGACCCTGAGAAAGAACATAGGCTACTTTTTATTGCGAAATATGTACCACGGGCGAAGCCAGGGCGGACCGCTAGTTCAGAGATAAGTAATTAATATTTTTTCTATTCAAGGTTTCCATGTCTGGGCCGTGAAGAAAGGGAAAAATGGGTAAAATTTGTCCAAAACAACCGCAGTGAAGAAACCTGGTTACCATCCGATAGAACTTGCGTCTGTTCATTGCATTTTCGCGATGAGGATAAATATACCACAAAAGCGGGAAGGCGTTTTCTAAAGAAGTCTGCTGTTCCTTGTATTGATGTTAGTAATAATAATAAAATTTTACGGATTTGTATAACAAATAAAATATTATTTTAGCCATCACTAACATTATTATTATTATATTTATTTTAGCCGAAGGTGTGCTACAATAGTACTGGAACAATACAAGCAATTTCTGAGCCGGGAACATGTTCTGAGGATGATGAACTAAATAAACACAATTTTTACACGGCTTTTATTTTTTTTCTAAAAAAGGCTCAATTTGTAAGGAATGAAACTTCCCATAGCCCTGACTGAACCTAAAAACCGAAAAAAATTAAATTAAGTATTCCATGTGACGTCACTATCTACATCATCCTATATTATATGCCAGATATTGTTAGCCCCGCGTAGTAAAGTCAGTTTATACCTAAAATAAATATTAAGTAAGTACAAAGAAAATTTCAAGTCAACGTGCATGTAAGGAGTGACACCCAATAAAATAGACAGAATGAAACAAAGTGTCGCCTCTATAGCGGTGAGTCAGTGACATCGCATAATCTATGACTGTCTAGCCGTCATTCGCGCGCCCCGCGCCGCCGCGCTTGGCGCACAGATTTTGTTCGTGGTGTCTGCTCCATATATGTATCTCAATGTTTTAATATTTATATTTATCTAACAGTGGGAATGATTATTCAGGAAATAGTTAAAATTGAAATTATATATTTCACAGTACATAAATAAAACATTTTATGGATTCATATATTTTAATATGCGTATTTGTAAATAATATCATAATATATTTAGGATATATCGACCACTCGTTTCCAAACTAACCTTTGAAATTAACAAGCCAAAAATTCAAAGCAACCAGAGCAGCAACAAAATTCTAAACTAATCAAATAAATTTATTGAAACTCAACTCGTCTACAAAATTAATTCCAATAGTCCTGTTTGTCCATCCATCTTACCCAGGACTAATATTTGAAAACCCACAAAAGCTTTTATAAGCAATTGAAACTGAGAAAATTTAATTTAACCCTTAATTGAAAAACTAGTTTTAATAAAGATTTACGGGGGTAAATAATTTTCTGTTTTCAACACAGGAGTATTGATGTTTATCTCAATTGCCGAGTACTGTAAAAGTAGCTTTGAATTTCATATAAACAAGGTTCTAAATCAAATAAACTTCAATCAGTTACTCCGCGTATATTCTAATAATAATTTATAGGAAACAATAAAGGTACTAGACGAGAAAATAACAATAAAATTTCACTTAGCTGAAAATATTCATTTCTATTCATAGATTCTGTGTTAGTTCTAAAAATAAGCAATATATATGGTCCCATTTTCAGACAGTCTACTAAGATTAAAACTATTTCTGGACCTGTTAAAATTAATATTTATGACCGTGAACCATTCTTAAATATTCCTATGTAATAAACGAGTAAAACGCTTACATAAAACATAGGTTTATATGACTTCATTCCAGATGGGACGAATAATACTATAATGATGATGAATTAGTCCTGAATATAATAACATTAGATATTCATGCAGATTTGAAAAAATAGGTACTCGAAGGAATTCAGTTGCAATCCAAATGAAATATCTGAGAAACGATTTTAATCGGAGTCCAAATATTTATTAAAAAAGTGTAAACACGCAATTTTTTTTCACACGAGAAGAAACATGGAGTATAGTTTAGAGAACTAATTTCTGACTGAAATTGATGTTTGATCGCAACATATGATGTGAGCTGTGTGTAGGTATGTGCGCTTATAACGCCTTATAAACGCACATATGTATTATGATAATTATAATTCAATTGTGACCATCAAACTCACCCGATCCCAAGCCTTCGCGTCCATAACAGGTCCACTGCCGATAAACAAACAAGCATGGCCTGCAATTATGAACACCATGGCCAAAGCCTTGATCCCAGCGATGCATTCCAGGCCCAGACCGTTGTTCTGCTTCGTTGAGAGGATCTTCTTGATGTTGTTGATGAGAGAGAAGGATATTATGAGGTTGTGCATGTTAGTTTCCTTCTTGCTGTTGCGGATCGCGTAGATCTCGTAGGAGGTAGATATAGTGAGGATTAGAGCGAAGAATAGAATGAGCACTCTGCAAATAAAACATTTTGTCAATTATTATCTAAGAGTTCTGCAATATCGGCATAATGCGGATTACGTCTCAAAATTACTATATTTAATGATTCTTGTTGAACTATAAAGGTGCTTTTCGAAATTGTTATACATAAATCACCATACTTGAATACATCAAGCTAAAATATTATGTATTGAAGCTTGAGGTACTTTTAATTTTTATTTATTTATTTATTTACTCTTTCTTGTACAACAGTCTTATCCATACTAATATTATAAATGCGAAAGTAACTCTGTCTGTCTGTCTGTTACTCAATCACGCCTAAACTACTGAACCAATTTTCTTGAAATTTGGTATGGAGATATTTTGATACTCGAGAAAGGACATAGGCTACTTTTTATCCCGGGAAAATGACGCAATCCCGGAAATCCCACAGGAACGGGAACAATGCGGGTTTTTCTTTGACTGCGCGGGCGAAGCCGCGGGCGGAAACCTAGTATAAAATAAAAGTAAAACAAAACCATTCAAAATATACAAATGGCGGCCTTATGACTCAAAGCCATCATCTTTTCATTAATCACTGCATTATTATTTACATTCGAAATTTGATTTTATTTTCTTTGTATTTGTTATTTTGCAAATAATTTTTACACGGAAGAATCAAAATCATCAATAAATAACATGAAACATTTATTCATATAAACGTCGCTACCATAATAAACTAATAATGTGAGTGGAAAAGTGTTCTTCCATATACGATCTATCTCAATACTTCGAGAGTTATTGATGAGTTTCATAGTAGAGGAAGTAATTACAGCTCCATAGTTTTCTGTATCAACCATACGGTTGATACACAAAACTGCTACGCTTTACGCTGCTAGCATAAATACTTATGCTAACAGCGTAAAAACTATGACAAATTTAGAATTTTCAGATACATTTTTTAACCAGTTAGTACTTTAAATTACGGTTTAAACTAGTTCCATTTTACCAAATAACTAAGGAAAACGGGACAGAAAGAGTATTTAGGGCAAAAGTAAACGCTGAAATATTTTCTTCGCTGAAAAAGCGAAGTTTTGTAACTTTTTAGTTGAGAACTTTCAGCGTGTAAAAGCTTTATAAGCCTGATAAAATCGCTACATAGTATAAAACAAAGTCGATATTCGCTGTCTGTTCATACGAATGATTAGATCTTTAAAACTACGCAACGAATTAATGTATGTTATTTAATACATAGAGTGATTCATGACGAAGGTTTAATAATATGTCGCCGCAATATTTGAAACACCGTAATATTTTAATATAACTCGCGAGATTGCAAACTGTCGAAAATTGTGATCCATATCATACTTTTATTCAATTTAACTAGGTACTTCAATTAAACGCATTATGTTTCGTAGATTATAAACTATGGAAGTAGAAACCATTATTAAATTTTATGGTGACATATAATATATCATACAAAATTGCACCTGAAGACTTACAAGAAGCTAATATCAAGTTTGTTGACACTGAGCGGTCGGCGCGTGTAGCAGTCCTTTTCAGTGACCTCCACTTTAGTGGTGTTGCCAACAGAATGCGACAAAACATCGCCAACGAATCGCGCCACAGATCTCGCATCGCAGGAGCTTGGTACGCAGACTGCCCATCTTAGACTCTCACCACGGCCTGTACGAATCTGATGAAAAAAACATGTATTATTGGTCAATTTATTATAACGCATGGATCACCAAGCATATAAAGTATAAAGTATTGTATTCCAGCATCAATTGATAGTATATTATATTGCAGCATATTAACTATATTATATTCCACAATATATTTTACATAGTCGTATAAGCTAGATAGATAACAGTCCTTAAATGGTAATACGTGTTAATAATTAATCGTAGGAATTATATCGAGTGTTCAATATTTTATTAGAATTCCACTCATTATTGCTCTATGTTACTGAAGCTTCAGAAATCAGTTGTAAAAAGTATAAATAATTATTAATTATTAATGTATTACCTAATAAAAAAATTGTTGATAGACACTTCATTCATAGCATCAATAACCTTCAACTAGAATTTCCTACGATCGACCTCTACTTTAATAAGTAAAAGTAAAATTTTTCTTAGCCGAAAATTATTTTTATATAATGCATTAAATGTACTCAGGTAAAATGTTGAATATTTGCATATCAAGACTATTAAATATGAACCAGATTTCATACATTATTAGTAAACTTTTACCACTACAAAACTTTTGCCTCATTCAACCACCTATACCTAATACCCATCAACTTGAACACACGCAGCAATTACTAAAATAGTAAGCATCCAATTAAAAACTTCAGTACAGCACTCATCATTATCCGTGAACATTGCAAAGGCTTTGTGGGCCGAGTGCGTGACCCAGTATTCTGGACCTCGGTGTCACTAGAGCGTGCATACAGGAAAATTATAGGCATCATTTGCTAACGTCCATAGCTGGAGTTTGATACGTTCCAACTACCTCTCTGTTTATGCAAGCCTGGTACTCGAAATGGTGGAAATTCAATGTTTACTCGCTTTTCGCATGATATTCTCATCATTTTGATGGGATGGATGCATGTATGTTATCTACGTATTATGTGAATTAAAAAGTGATAAAAAACAAAATGTAATATTTAGTTTGATAAAAATATAACGATAAAATAAGTACCTAATATGTCTTATTCAAAAGAAATACTTTTCCTTC
The DNA here is from genome assembly GCA_029959065.1 of Colias behrii. NCBI lineage: Eukaryota > Metazoa > Arthropoda > Insecta > Lepidoptera > Pieridae > Colias > Colias behrii. Next base: position 3,031,969 of record JARWMC010000005.1, on the reverse strand, counting down.
AAAATAAAAATGATCTGATACCTAACTTATTATTACGAGACACCCATTTTTGTAGCACTTCTATTAACAGTGGTCGATTAGAAGTCTTTAGTAATTTAATTAAAATACAGTTTCGGTAATCGGAGTTATAAAAAGACTACAACATTAATAAATATACAATGTAATTATAACTGACATTTCCAATAATAATTGTAGGTTCTCAATTCGTAGCGTACGTTTTTGTCTATTTACTAAACTACCTTCCTAGTTTAGAATCTACTCTCACAATTATAGCACTTTATCAAAATTTTAACTAATACATATAAAATTATAAGTAATTTACAACCACGTTGCCACATTTCTTTCATTTCACTCTTAGGTATTAGATTTAGCCCTAAGATCACCTGTTGTTCTATATTTATTGGTATTTATGTATAATTTTGTCCACAATAAGTTTAGTAAGGTCTTACCTTTTTACTCTCCTCCCCCTCCCTCCACTTGATAGTAGCCAGGCAGTACTGTCCCTCTACAGTAAGACCCTCTCCCGGCTCGTCGATGTCCATACATTCGTCAAAGTTGCCGAGATGGTAGGAGGAGCCGAATAGCAAGCCTTGTGGAGACTTGGCTGAGGCATCGAACACTGGAAATAAAAAAATATTAAAATTTTCTACAATAAAGCGGTAAGTACATAAATACACTAAGTACAAACATAATAAAAAAAGAATTTCCTGACGAAGAAACATTGTTCGAGTCAAATCAATTAATAAATTAATTATTAATAATTTTAATATTTATTGAACATCCTCATTCAATACAGTAATAAATAAATATAACTATTCAATTTGCTTAAAGATTTAAAAAAGCATTCGTGGAAATTAAAAAGTTAAGCACGATAATCTTTGAGGGCTCTTGTTCGGACAAAATTTATTTGTTTGTAGTTCAATGATCCTTGTATTGGATTCATAAAAAGAAAATGTTATCTTCAAATATTTAGAAATATAATACTTTTAAGAGGAGAAGAATGTGTTATTTATTTGAGTGGTGTTTCAATATAACTTAATATAAGTAAAAGTTATACTGCCTAATGCTTTAGTAATCTAAACTGCTATATTAGTGACGAAATATTGTATTTTTTGTCTGATTTCTTTTTTATACAATATTATTTCAACTCATTCAGTTATCGTGTATCGTGTAATTACAATTTACAAGTGCATTTTTACGAAAGCGAGCTTTACACTATATATCTTGACCGAGTATAAGGTAATATAAAATTTATGTTAATTTCGTATCAACTCAGATGAGGAGCACCGGAAAGAGCAGCTAGGAAATTATTACGTAAGATATGTACGATTAAATCAATGTATAAACTTTTTAATATATTTTACTAAGCTTTCGACCTTCAAGCGGATGCTTCATTTTTTTACTTCACATGAGAACCATTCTCAAAATTTATTATAATTCAAAAATTATTTTTCCCAATAGTTTTTAAGATTTTGTCTATATTTTGGTATGTAAAACCAAAAAAGTTGATTTAATAATTTTGGAAATAAAACGAAACAAAACTGTTTTGACTGTAAAGCTACCAATGTATGTACTAGTTAAGTTTATGCCTTATGGTCTTTTTTTACTTGATTTTTCTAAATAAGTCTTATGAACAAAGTGAACTTTAAAAATATCGATAAACATAATATTTACAATAATAAAGCTGTGCCACAAAAGTAACAGCTAAACATTATAATGTTTCCTTTATTTTCAAATAGATGGCGCTGTAACAAAACTATTATTTTAGTTAAGTTTGTAGTATAGTAATTTATTGAAGTGAAACTTCTTTGAAGCGAATTTAAGGTCGCATCATGGCAATACCGTCACGTCATGAAGTAAGGCGAGGATTTGGTAGATATATGAATCTTGTCAAAGAAGTTTCACTTCTGACACGTGTGATCGGCTCACACGCTCTTCTTTATTTGTGGTTGTGTATTGTAAACAATGGTCGTTTAAATGATATCATTATCACGCATATAAATTCATTTCTCGTGTCTGATTGCGGACATAATATGTGATTTCCACAATATATTCACCTTGTTTGTTACTTCCTTACTTGTATTGAAAAGTAAACAGTCCTTACTGTTCATTGATAATAATATGGACGTTTTAAAAATAATGCAGTTTCTCTTGTATTGTCTTTGATGTGATAAAAGTCATAAGTATAAAAAATTTAAAATATTATGGTATTTTAGACTCATTCTTAAACTTTGATTTGAATACTATATATTATACAGTGTTTATATTATATAGGCTCGGTAGGTATATCTATGCGATTTTTTTTACTTATGTTTCAATTACCTTTTTTCTTATTTTACTGGATTTAAAACTTTTCTCCTTTTCATTAAGGAGCTTAGGAGCATTGGAAGTTGATTGTATCACTTACTCGCTGTTTATCATCTTTGGCTGATATTGATTAAAATTAGTGAGGAAATAATTACGAAATATTACATAGAGAAAACATAATAACAAGACGGATTTTACTTCACAGTTAAGATAACTATAATAATAATAATTGGAGATATAGGTACTTAAAAAAATGTGTGCGTGTACAAGTGTACACACGTAAGAAGTGAAACTTCTTTATGACCTTATTTTTCAAAAAATAATTTACTATATATGCAACTTTACAGAAATACGTCGAATCACGTGTGGTAGGAATAAGAAAAAGATGGCGCGTAACGGAAAAAATGTTACACTAAATTTTTTTCCAACCCCTATAAAGAAGTTTCACTTCAATAAATAACCCAAAATTTATTGTTTGTTTATTTGTGAAAATAATGAAAATGTTAATTGTAAAGCATTCGTAAAACTTCTTTCTACTTTATAATATTGTACCAAGAACAGTCATGACACTTGCTTCGCCAAATAAACAAAAGCAGTTGCTACACTTTTAAATAATTATACACAAGAATAACAACAGTTACATTAATTAGCTATTACTCAACACACAGTTACTTTGTCTTTGAAGACACGTCGAGAATTTAAAGTAGAAATTTCAGCGGAACCGTGACATTTTATTTTGAATACATTTTCCTGTTATTTCAACATTAGTCTAATGTAACCATAATGTAATTACAGACTGCATTTCCATTCTTTCAAACACATTTTATTTAAAGAGACTTTATGACTGAGTTATCGTTTGAATGAAATACGTATTTAATATAATATTATTTCATTTCATTTCATTTTTTTAAGCTGACATATTATACGTATCAATGGATAGAAAATAAACTTAACGAATAAGAGGCTTAACTTTTATACCGCCTTGCAACGAATTTCCAAAAAGCAAATTCCTCATTTAAAAGCATTACTATTTCATCATATTTCTTGAACTTGCGTAAATCTGAGTGGTCAGCTACTATGTAAATAGAGCTTTAGGAAAATTCCCTATTACCACCACTAGTCAGGTACGTAATGTAATCACGGAAAACCTATTGTTTACGATATAACCTATTTAAACAACATTTACATTCAGGGTTAATTGTCTCTTAACTAAATTACTGCTAGCATTAAAATACAAAGGAATTATTGCTGCTGTATTTGTATAGCATTTCAGGTTTCGGTAAAGTTATGGGTTATTTGTTTTTGTTTTATTTGTTATATCGGAGTGTTAGAAACAAAATATATTTTATTTCCACATTCGAAACCATGATAATTTAAACTTGATTTTCTATATTAATTTCTCGAGAATTCTATAAACATACTTCTCACATCGTAGAAAGTAATTGATAGAATCAACGATAGAATACATAAGTTGACAACGCGAATAAAGCCACGGGTCAATTGCTAGTAACTTTTTTTAACAAATAACATCAAAGCTCTAGATTATTCCAGGAACGGGCAGAATTTAGCTGTTATAAGTATGTAGGTATTAATGGAGTTACGTTTATTTCTTGCAATATGCCGTATGAAACTGGATACATATATTATCTGTGTTCGATATTATAATTACATATTGTATACTTGGTATATTATCTTCTAGGTCTTTTATTTACACACATATTATAATATTGTTTATTTAATCTCTTTTATCCAATTGCTAATCTTTTTTAAACTGCTATCCTTTTAGAACATTTAAGTTAGATAAATTAGGTCTTAAGAAAATGTAATTTAGTTGGTTCTCTTTATTTGAGACGATTAGCCACGCTTGGCCTGGAATTAAAATTAAAGGGAGCTGTATTAAGTTCGCAATGTTGAAAAAGCTGTCGCCGTAGTATTTAATTATTATTTCTAACATTCTTCTCGGAAATCAATTTACTTTAGGAACGGACTTTGTCAAGACGACAAACATTTTTCATAAACAGAAAAAAATTTAGACTCGATTCAGATTGAAATGATTCAAGCACATTAATGCGAATCAGAATAATTAAAATCTGATTTATTTCTAGGTCTTATTTGGTACATTTATAAAAAGCATATAATTAAACTAGCACACTCTACATTCAAACAAACTAACTGTACAACAATATTAAGTAGTAAATATTGATAAACATAGTTTATGAGCCGTTCATCCCAACCCTTTCCAATTGGAACTGAGACGACAACAAAAAAATGTAGCCTATCACTCAGGAATAATGTATTTTAAAAAAAATTGGTTGTCTGTAAAGTTGGTTTACTGACGATAGTTGAACGTGACAACGTCTTAAGGCCGATTGTGCTTCTTTGTCGCTCGTTCCGCGCTCTCGCTTGCACTTCAAGCCTACATGGAACGCCTCAGAGCGAGGTAACGCCGCATGAGTCATATTTTTTCGTGCGTGCAGCCGGCTCTATCGAATTATAAGACGTTGTCACGTCAAAAGAAGAAGAAGAACGTATACAATCCCACTCGATAGCTCTATGTATATTAGTGGAGAAGTAATACATAATAAGTTCACTGTTAAGTAACTGCAAGAAGATGGCACAATCGATTAGTAGTCTACACCTGTATGACCTTGAACGACCGCGAATACTAAACTGGAAGTTTTGGAACACCATGTGAATTACAAGGTCACAGCCTTATTACGCAAATGTCAGATTTATTCAAAGAATGTTACAATTGCTAGTCGCGACAAGAATAGTACACGATCTCGGTTGGAATTAACAAAAGAAGGTATGTCTTGCAGAAATATGAAACTATTGAACATTTTTAACTAATGACGATTTTGAGAACATGCTCTATATTACCGACATCCGACTCTAGGCTATGTAAAATTTGATCCCAACCCAAGGGCAGACGTATTTTACAAATGTTTTAATTTTCTAATTGAAGGTTTAAATAAGTTTCTCTGACTCTTATCATAAGTACCACAAAATTTAACCTTATAGTATTTCATATGTAAAATGCGCCTGCCTTTTAGCCGACAACTTCATCTATAATAAAAATTAACAAACCATTTCTGAATTATTTCAATAAGGCTTAAACGTAGACCCAAATGCATGCTGTGACGAGCATTGTCACGTCATAGATATATGGTACTGGCCAAAATTACATAATTGTTATACGATATTAGTCATGTATCTTGCCATAATCACATTTGTCGCTTCGCTGTCATATTACTAATTAGTTGAATGTAGATACTAATTTTGCAGAATTGTATTATCGGATAACTAGGCGATTGAACGATATTACAACATACGATTTCAATAAGTATATGCGCTTTGAATTATTATTTTTTATTTTTCTATAGTTAGTAAAAATTTCGCGCAGAATAAATTGTACATCTTTAGGTAAAAGAACATAGTCGTTATGTACCTATATATTATGTATTAAAGAGCTGTATATTGCATCTCATAAATATTTTGCAGTACTCCCTCAATTTTTTTAATGGTAAGGTCTTATTTCTGCCACAGAGTAAAGACAGAATTAATTTCATCAACATTGTGTTTCTTTAAACCCTAATTAATTGGATCGAAGCCAGAATGAAACGACCTTTTTTTTTTTTTTTTTTTTTTATTGTACAATTGGGGAGCGCTTGGCCACAATCTCGCCTGATGGTAAGCTGAGATGTGGCCTAAGATGGAGCGCACTTCCCTAAAATGTACCTGTTCACTCTCCTCTTGAAGACCTCCAAATTGTACTCGTCGGGGAACACAGATTCAGGAAGCATGTTCCAGTCCCTAGCGGTTCGAATAAAGAATGACGATCCGAACCGCTTTGTCCGGGTACATGGAACGTCAACCATGTGGCGATGCCTAGAATCTGTGCGCCTCGACGAACGATGGAAAAATGGGGATGGCGGAATTAGGTCGTGCAATTCCGCAGCGCACTCTCCAAAGTGTATCCGGTAAAAAACCGATAAACTTGCCACTCTGCGACGGTGGGCGAGGCTCTGGAGTTTTTTGCCTACTAGCTCATCGTCGTTTATTAGCCTCTTGGCACGCCTCTCTATCGCCTCAAGAGTCTCCAGCTGGTATTTGGCAGATCCATCCCAGAGGTGAGAGCAGTATTCCATGCACGAACGGACCTGTGCTTGACAGAGGTTGAGCAGCTGTCCCGGGCTGAAATACTGCCTCACCTTCGCCAGTATACCAAGCTTTTTTGAGGCTACTTGGGCTTTTGATTCAATGTATGAACCAAAGTTGAGAGTAGGCGTTAAGGTGATACCAAGAAGCTCGAGGTGGTCAGTTATCGGTACGGATACACTTTGGAAGGACGGAGTTAGGTTGAATGGACTCCGTTTAGCGGTGAATAGACACGCCTGGGTCTTGGTCGCATTAAACTTGACCAGATTGGCCTCGCCCCACTCGGAGACTGCCTGTAAGGACAAGTCCATACGTTCGACCGTCGCCTCCCGTAGAGACTGGATTTGTGCCGTATTGGCTCGCGCGCTGGATGCGTATCTCTCCACAACGGTGCTATCGTCTGCGTACCCATAGATACCGGGTTTCAGCAGATCGTTAATGTGTAGTAGGAATAGTGTTGCGGAGAGAACTGATCCCTGAGGGACCCCGGCATTAATAGCCAATTGGTCGGACGAGCAACCGTCGACGACTACTCGAATCGACCGGTCTCTCAAGAAATCTGAGATCCATGCGCAAAAACCAGTAGGCAGACCGTACGATGGAAGCTTGCCGATAAGACTATCATGCCAGACCCTATCGAAGGCCTTCGAGATATCGAGGGAGACTGCGAGTGCTTCACCATGATTCTCGATGGCCTCACTCCAGATATAGGTGGCATACGCTAGAAGATCCCCAGTGGACCGATTTCGGCGAAATCCGTATTGGCGGTCACTGAGTAGATCGTTCGCTTCTAGGTGTGCCATTAGCCTGCTGTTCAGTACACGCTCCATAGTCTTGCAGAGTATGGACGTGACTGAAATTGGCCTATAATTGGAGGGGTCGGCACGACTGCCTTTTTTGGGCACAGGCTGCACGTTGGCAAGTTTCCATGATTTCGGTACTTTTCCAGTCATCGTCGAAAGGCGAAAGAGGCGTGTCAAGACAGGAGCGAGCTCAGGCGCACAGGTTTTAAGTACTATGGCTGGTATTCCATCAGGGCCACTAGCTTTGTTCACGTCAAGATTTCGCAGCGTTTTCAGAACCTCAGTCTGACGGATGCGAATTGAACCTGATTATATTTTAAACAATTTTACGGCTTTACAATCAGTCATATAGAGCAATTGTTTGACCTACCAGTTCGGTTCAGCCCAAAACCTGTATATAGAAATAAATTAGCTATTTAGCTTAAATTAAAAAAAAAACAATCTATAAGTAAGTATTTAAATTTTAGTAGTAAAATATAAAAATAGTCATGATAAAACCACAATATTGTAATACCTACTGTGATAAAACTATACAGTCATCTTCTAAAAAAAACATTGTGAAATGTATATATTTCATTTTAAACAACCATTAATTATTGTTATATAATAACAGACAGTAGTGCCATATTAATAAAATTTTGAGTCATTGTTATTAATTACCTTGTAAGGTAAACTGTCAGATAAATGTATCTATATTACTGACAACATTTAAACCTTGCTAACTAATTGTTACTATTCAATTATTATATTATAAGTAACATGGAAAATGGTTCTGCTTTATCAATACGATGATATTTAATTTACGAATGCTTCAATTTTATTATCTTGTTTTTTTTTTAACTAGTTCGATATAAGAATTTATTCTTATTAAGTTTTGTTTGAGAGACAATAAAAGCTTCTTCTATCTGTCTTTTAAGAAGAATATCTTAATATTTGCCAAACGATTTAGTTATGAAAACATAATTTTTTCCTATATAATAAGGAATCTATAAAAATTGCTCACGATTTTTGAACAACTTAAAATTATCGAATATCGAAATCTCTCATTCACAGCAGAATATCGTTACCGTATCGTAAGTCGTGACTACTAAACGGTCCACTATCAAATACGAATCTTAGCATTTTGTATGTGCAGCCGTGTTGATATGCAAAACGCGTACACTGTCGTCATTGTTCCCGACTGAACGTTCTAGAATGTACGCTACGTAAATTACGCACAAGTATGGATGTTTGGAAACTTTAGTAGTTGGAATAAAATAGTGGTTTTGATGTACTATTATTATGTTGTGTGTATTGTGTTGTGTACTATTATATAAGACTTGGGATACACGAAAGAAGTGATAAAAAAATCTGGCTGAGTTATTGTGACGACTAAGCCTAAAATCTATTCAAGTCATTTTCCCCACCTAATGAAGAAGAATATGTTAAATATGGTCTTAAAATCCCAATCTATATTTTTCATTCTTTTTATGTATTTAAGTATTATAAGTAATATAATATTATTTCGATTCTTTTCAATACAAACAAATATCGAACCACACAAACTTACATAGGTAATTTGTGTATAAAGCTTCTAGTATGTAAACACCCTAAATTAGTTTCAATTAGTAAGCTGATTTCCTGTACCTAATTGTTAAGTGGACAATGACCTATTCAAATTTATAGCTACATCAGCTTTCTGTGTACAAAGTCGTACGAGCATAGAAATCTAAATAACAAGACACTAGAAGTCGTAAGCGTGCGTGACCTTGTCGCCACTCAGGTGATTTTCACATCACCAGTGCATTCGTCACTGTTCAGTTGCTCTGGAGACGTATGAGTGTATACATGGTGTGTTTCAGCAATTCCCATTGCGGAAATTCTTCCACAAGTTGTAATTATACTTATAAAGGAATAATATTTCATCGGAAAATATTTTTTTTTAGAAATAATGCCGTTTTTCCTTAAAATTATAGAATATTTACAAGTATTACGAGTGTCACCATAGTAATCGAAATAACAATGAATGACACAGTCGACCATTCTTATTATCACGTTTGTTCGTATTGGAGCAAAAAGTCTCATATACTTAGGGATGTTATTCTAAAATAAACCGTAAATTCGTGCGTTAGGATACATTTTCAAAAGCTTAATTTAAAAGTTAAGTTAGTTTTCACTAAAATCAAGCTGTCCAATAAAAGGCATAGTTTACTTGTGTGTACTGTTTAGCTTTCGGTTTGAATGTGTTGATTTTGGCGACAGCGGTTTTCATACGAATTATGACATTATAGCACTTCTATGTGTCTTGTTATTTAGATTTCTATGCGTACGAGACTTGTATAAAAACACGAATTCTGGCTTAAAATAATTACTGATCCATTTTAATTTATTGTGAAGTTTTCTGCCTTTAGTGGCCTAAAAATAAAAGAAATTCTGGAAAATTTTATACAATTTTAAAATATTAATAGTTTAAACTTGTTTTAAATCAATTGATGCCCGTGACTTCGCCACTTTATTTGTAACTAGCTTCCGCCCGCGACTCCGTCCGCGCGGATGTCCGTCTTCGCGTGGATGGTTTATTTCTCCATTTTGAGTAACTCTGACAGTGACATCTTATAAAAAAAAAGAATCCACTGCGGGTAACGCAACGTGTGTTCGCGGTTCTACAGAACAACGTCTATGGATAAAACAGAAAAATTAAGATTAATTTTTTCCACGTATTTTTCCAGGATAAAAAGTATCCTATTTTATGCCCAGGATAATAAGGTATAATTATACCAAGTTTCATCGAAATCGAACTGTTAGTTTTCACGTGATGTCAGCATATACAGACAGACAGACAGATAGACAAAAAAATTTTTAATCACATATTTGGGTTTGGTATCGATCCAGTAACACCCCCTGCTATTTATTTTTTCAATATTTTCAATGTACAGAATTGACCCTTCTACAGATTTATTATATGTATATAGATTAATATTTTATGAGAAACCGGTACCATTTCTAAAAATAGACTAAATTACACTTTTTAGGGTTCCGTACCTCAAAAGGAAAAAACGGAACCCTTATAGGATCACTTTGTTGTCCGTCTGTCCGTCCGTCCGTCCGTCCGTCTGTCAAGACCCTTTTTCTCAAGAACGCGTGGAGGTATGAAGCTGAAATTTATATCAATTACTCAGGTCTGCTGTCCCTTGAAGCTGTGAAAAAATCAAACTTCTAAGCCAACGCAATCAAAAGATACAGCCGTTTATGCCGCAAATTTTCGACACTTGCAAGGGAATCAAAACCTACAGGATGCTTCCCGTGAACTCAGAATCTTGAAATTTGGTACGAAGCAACTTCTTATAGCATAGATAAAGGAAAAATTACGAAAACCATAAATTTTTAGTTACATCACATAATATATTTTTTTTTAATAATTTTAAACTTACTACCCATTTCCTCATAAACGCGTAGAGGTATTAAATTGAAATTCATACCAAATACTCAGGTCTCTAATACCTTTAAGCTGTAACAAAATCAAACTTCTATGTCAACGCAATCAAAAGAAACAGCAATTTAAGCTGCATATTTTGAAACTCGCAAGTACTCGCAAGGGAATCAAAACCTAAAGGGTACTTCCAGTCGACCTAGAATGTTGAAATTTGGCATGAAGCAACGTTTTATAGCACACATAAAGGAAAAATTCCGAAAACCTTAAATTTTTAGTTACATTACAAAATATATATTGCAGGTTTGTACGGAACCCTCGGTGCGCGAGTCCGACTCGCACTTGGCCGGTTTTTTTACAATACTGTATATTAATAGAAGTTTCATTTAAATTAAACGAGTTCGAAGATTGTTAATATGGGAAGATTTTTTGTTATTTTATGTTGATGTAAGAATAATAAAATAATTATAGATATCTATGATAATTATAGATACAGGGAATACCAATTATTCTCTACGCACTATATTTAATCTCAAGTGAACAAGTCTGCGGACTCAATTATACAAAATTGTGGATTTTTTTTTTAAACAACTATCATTTGTTTTGGCATTAGAACAATTACGCAGTTATGGAAAAATACGAGATTTGGTATAATAAAAAGACAAAAAATGTGCGAACCTCATAAATATAGCAATTTACAATTTATCAACGGCATTTCAAACATTGTATACATCATTCATTTAAAAATATCAATACCTAATGGAAATTCTCATGGTTTATAAAGCCTCCAATTTTTTTTTTCCAAATTAATTTATTTTTTACTTGAACAACGTACATTAGAGTAGTGAGCATCAAGTTTTTAACTGCACGGGAAAAACACAGGTCTCTGAAAGCTTCAGGCATTGCAATTCGCACTTCTAGTAATCATAGTAATCTAGCTCTTAAGGATAATACTTTATAGAAAATGTTTGAAATGGCCTTTGAATTCATGATTTAGAACATTTAATACTATAGATTTCTTATTTTTAAACTTTTAAACTAACCCCTGTAATAAAGACTGCAGTAGTTTTTCTAATAATGTAGTTGTTGTAATATAACAGTGTACATGTACTTAGTATGAATAAAGGTAATTTATTTATTTATGGAAAATACTTTATAATACCAAACTTTTATGTCTTTGGCATATTATGTAGTTAGATATAAGTTATAGGCCGGGAGATATTGACACAAAATTTCGAGTCATTTGTAACAGGATGGCGGTTCTACAGGGGTCTTAGTACGCAATGACAAAAAGAAAAATGATGGTGTGAACGCTGGTACCGGCGGCTTAGTTGCGTGGGCGTTAGTCGAACTCGTCGGAAAAATAGCGAAAGTCAAACGATTTGTAACACAAAAATTTTAGAATTTACCGATAGCCCATAAAAAAGAAGTAGGCGGTAGTGTCATGCCATACTTTTCCGGTGTGACTTAAAGCCCGCCATACCAACGCGAATGTGTTGATTTAAAAAAAAAAACAATTCAACCATTTGTACCAGGCTAACTTTTGCACAAGTAACCATCGTCGTGCAGCCATTTACGAAAATCGCCATGCCATACTTTTCGGACGATTCCAAATGGTCGCCATACCGCCGAAAATCTGCAAAAAAATTTTTTTTTCGCCAAACTTTTTGTACCAGTATTGCATTTGGATTTTTGGAGAGTATTTGATAAAATGTGACCATTATTATATTTGCCATACTTCTAGAAGGGGGAAAAAGTGCTGCCATACTTGAAAAATTAATTTATTATTAATTTATATAAGTGAAAGATTTCCACCACCTAGATCTTTGAAATTTTGTATTTATATTCGTTGATCCTCAAACTTACAGGAAAAATTAGTGCCATACTGTTACAAATCGTTCAAAATACGAATAACGAATAACGAATAACGTTCGGCGAGAAAAAAAAAATTGCATCATCCGAAAAGTATGGCATGGCGATTTTCGTAAATGGCTGCACGACGATGGTTACCTGTGCAAAAGTTAGCCTGGTACAAATGGTTGAATTGTTTTTTTTTTTAATCAACACATTCGCGTCGGTATGGCGGGCTGTAAGTCACACCGGAAAAGTATGGCATGACACTACCGCCTACTTCTTTTTTATGGGCTATCGGTAAATTCTAAAATTTTTGTGTTACAAATCGTTTGACTTTCGCTATTTTTCCGACGAGTTCGACTAACGCCCACGCGACTAAGCCGCCGGTACCAGCGTTCACACCATCATTTTTCTTTTTGTCATTACGTACTAAGACCCCTGTAGAACCGCCATCCTGTTACAAATGACTCGAAATTTTGTGTCAATATCTCCCGGCCTATTACATATTATTATGTAAAATTGAATCGTAATATTGACATGATTTTAAAAGAGCAACTATGGAGTTTCTTGCCGGTTCTTCTCCATAGATACTGGCTTTCCGAATCGGTGGTAACAGTGGCGTAGCGTAGTGGGGGCGCGGGGGGCGGCCCGCCCCGGGCGGCACTTTTTAGAGGGCGGCAAAATTTCACAGTAAATAATAAAATATATTTTGTAAATATTTGAACCATTTCATATTTTTAACGCAACTTTAAATTCGGACCGATTGAAAAGAGCACGGAATTTTTCATTATTTATTCTGTGACGAATTCGGGGAATCCCCTTTCTTTGAATGATATTTTGTAGCGAATGGCAACACCGTCTATACTGATTTGCGGCGATTTCCCGTGTTTTATTTTATGCTTGGATTGTTTATGACACAGGTTTATGACTTAAAATCAGCGAGAATGACTTCTATTCCATAATATACAGGATGTCCCACTGTTGGTATACTAAGCTCAAAGGAGGTTATAGTTTTGCATACGCTGAGTTTATAAAAAATACTTATAAAAATCCAGACGCATTTTTTTCAAATAGATGAATTCTTAAAACTATGTGTACACCCATAACAAGCAACCCGCGCAACTTTGCCACCAGCACGTGAGCTATCGCTTAAGATTATGTTTTCATAGACAAAATGCTCACATTAGTGAAGCGGTATATGCTGGCTGCGCGAAGCTAGAGAAGAAAGCATGGATTTTCAGGAAAAATTTAGCAAAAAATTTTTGACGTAATTTTGTTGTTTAAGTAAGTATTTTTTACGTGTTCAGTGTATAAATTTATAAATATAAATTTATAAAGAATAGAAAAAATTCGATCACGAAGTGTTACGTGTTACGTGTTCAGTGTATGCAAAACTACAAGTCCCTCCGCGCTTAGTATACCAATAGTGGGACACCCTGTATATTAAGTTCAATATTGTTTACGTCCCTTTAAGAAAGTGATGCTTTGAAAGTTATATAATACCTTTGTACCTGTTATATATAAATGGTTGAAGTAAGAATTTTTGTATTAATAAACGTGATTGTAAAACAAATAAACTTTTTTATTTAAAATCTAACCTGTATAATGCAAAATAATGATGACTATTCTTGCCGAAAAGTTCTCTAGAATTAATGTATAGAATGTATAGTATAGGTACATTAAATTGAAATACCTAATTAAGAGGGCGGCAAAATTGTCTTCCGCCCCGGGCAGCCGATACCCACGCTACGCCACTGGGTGGTAAATGTTAAAAATATGTAATGACGATTCGAAAGTGCTTCTAAAAGAAGTCTAATTGAATAAATAAATGTTTAAGTTTAAGACATGAATTTTTCCCTACTACTTAACTCGAACTTTCGTTCAATTTTTCCAGTCATAAATCACGCTTTAAGTTCGTTATAAATTCAAATATCGAATGTAAATTATTTATTCATACACGCCCATAAAAGGATAATTTAAAATGTTACAAAACTAGTTTTTACAAATTTTGAGGTGAATTAACTCTAGCGCGTCATTTTTATGTTGGACAGCGCTAGTCGTCCGCTAAACGGATGAATAAAATAAATTAGTTGTCCGATTACCGGATGAATAAAATAATTTAATCGTCCGATAACATCTATTTATCTATATAGTTAGGTTATCGGGGTTTCTTTAAAGAACTGCCGCACGTATTATAGGTTTTTTGTGGGGGGAGGAGAGGGGGGAGGAGGGCACACGTAGGTATTTGATTTTTTTTTTGCGCGTCGACGGTCCTCCTTCTGTGTAGTTTTTTTATCCTCTTTTAGGCTCCTATTTCTGTGTAGTTTTTTTTTTAAGAAACCTAACCTAACCTAACCTAACGGCTAACCTAACCTAAACTTGATTTTTTTTTTGCGCGTCGACGGAGCCCCGCTTCGCGGGGCTCCTATTTCTGTGTAGTTTTTTTTTTAAGAAACCTAACCTAACCTAACCTAACGGCTAACCTAACCTAAACTTGATTTTTTTTTACGCGTCGACGGAGCCCCGCTTTGCGGGGCTCCTATTTCTGTGTAGTTTTTTTTTAAGAAACCTAACCTAACCTAACCTAACGGCTAACCTAACCTAAACTTGATTTTTTTTTGCGCGTCGACGGAGCCCCGCTTTGCGGGGCTCCTATTTCTGTGTAGTTTTTTTTTTTAAGAAACCTAACCTAACCTAACCTAACGGCTAACCTAACCTAACGGCTAACCTAACCTAACGGCTAACCTAACCTAAACTTGATTTTTTTTTGCGCGTCGACGGAGCCCCGCTTTGCGGGGCTCCTATTTCTGTGTAGTTTTTTTTAAGAAACCTAACCTAACCTAACCTAACCTAAACCTAACCTAACGAATTGAGGGCGAATATCTCGGCCATTTTTGATTTTAGAGAAAAGTTGTTCCTATAAAACATGCTTATATTAGCGTAATCTTTACGATAAAACAATAATAAATAGGTGTTATAATGATACCAACTCCATCAAAAATTTTCTAAGTCCTGCGCCCCCTTTGCTTTAGTCCAACCCAACTAGCTTTAGTGTTAAAAGGTTATCTAGTCATCCGAATAATCGGACGATTAAATTATTTTATTCATCCGGTAATCGGACGATTAAATTATTTTATTCATCCGGTAATCGGACGACTAATTTATTTTATTCATCCGTTTAGCGGACGACTAGACACTTCGTTTTATGTTAATATTTAATCGTTATTCATATATGTATTTATAGCTAATGAATTTTCGTCCGTTTTTTTTTTGCATATCGTGACCACGGTCCACGTTGATGTTTAAATAATTGTTTTATAGATCAATTTATACTAATATTATAAAGCTGTTGAATTTATTTATTTGCATGAACGCGTTAATGTCTAGAACTACGGGTCTGATTTGAAAAATTCTTTCAGTGTTTAAAGACAGCCCATTTATAGAGGAAGTCTAAACGCTAGATATATAATATACAAGCAACCAATAGGAGCGGAGTAATGCTTGTTTAATTGCGATTAATTTATGAAATATAGGTTCCTCCTATTAGCACAAGTTACCCTTTTTACTGATAGATTTTGCCATTATGAGACAAATACATAAAAATATAGGGTGTCCCAACAAGAACGCAAGATTTAAATTTGGCGCCATTCGAAGTGTCATTATTTGACATATCAACAAGTGTTATTTTTTTTTAGTAGAAGGTATAAGGTTAAAAAATTCCGTTCCGGTTCCGTAAAATGGAACGCTAAACGAAGGATCAATGCATTCTCATTGTAAAATTTGTTTTACCAAAACAGTGAAAGTTTTGCGGCTACAGTACGCAAATTGCGATAAAAGAAATTGCGATCAGTAAAGAGATTAATGGAAAAATTTGCTGAAACTGGGTCTGTTATAGTGATGTAAAGACAACAACGCGCCTTCGACCAGGTCGATCAACCGAAAATATCGCAGCTGTACGTGATGATATCGCTCAAACTCCATCCATCTCAATTCAACACCGAGCTCCAAAAATTGGTGTTTCCGAATCCACTATGCATCGAATTTTGACGAAAGATTTGCGTCTTGCATGCTGGAGGGGATGTGGTTTCATCAAGACGGCGCCACATGTCATACAGCCAGAGAAACAATACAATTGCTGCATCAGTCATTTCTCGGTCGTGTTATTTCAAGCTTTGGGGACCATTAATTGGCCACCTAGATCATGCGATTTAGGGGTTTTTTGAAATTGATGGATTATGCGATTAAGCCGACGACGACTCAAGCCTTAAAAAACGAAATTGGACGCTGTATTAATGAAATACCACAGCATTTATGTAAAACGGTCATTGAAAATTTCATTAAAAGATCGCGTATGTGTCAGCAAAGCCGCGGCGGCCATCTCCCTGAAGGACCCTGATGTGTTGTTCCAAACATAACCTCATCTTGTCTACTTTACGATATAATATAGTTTTCACAATTTTTTTTTAAATATCTGCGTTTTATGTCAAATTTAAATCTTGCGTTCTTGTTGGGACACCCTATATATATATACATTTTCAATCAAATTTTAAATTAAAGATTAAAAACTGATTTATATAGTTTTCACAATTTTTTTTAAATATCTGCGTTTTATGTCAAATTTAAATCTTGCGTTCTTGTTGGGACACCCTATATATACATTTTCAATCAAATTTTAAATTAAAGATTAAAAACTGATTTATAACTAAAAAAAAAGCTAGGTATATAATAATTAAAAAAAAAAACAAATACTATTTACAAATAACGTTTCACCAGTTAAAATTTAAATAATTTATGACGTTCTGGTTTTTGTTAAAATGGTTTTTTTTACGCACAAAAATAAAAAATAAAAAAAGACGTGTGGCACTCGTGGACTGCCTCGGTAAAGCTATTGCATAGCATGCCTTCAAGCCACACCTCCGAGCCCGTCGGAGTGGGGAGCGTGAGGTTTTTTCGTTACGGAATTTCTCGATTCGGTCCCCGCGCTCAAGGCCCGCGATAGAAGCTATGCAATAGCTTCAAATCTTTCTGGTAATTAAAATATCCTAAGCGCAACCAAAAATAAGGAAAATAAAACCTAAATAATAAGTATGATCATTAAAAAACCCTACAACAGCTATTTGTGACACTCGTGGATATTTGATTGATTAATAACAACATGCTAAAATCTCAATGTATGCAAATAGCCACTTCTTTGTTAAAAAGTGTCAGCTAACTCGTCATCATATTTTGTAATGACGTCACAGCTATATATAACGGCATTATATAATACATACTAATGGACGATTTGCGACTGTAAATAATTTTAATATTTTCGTGTTAGTACCTGTATGCTTGAATATATTTTGGTATATATTCTATTTATTCCACTTTAATATCATTTATAGGTACATTATTTTAATATGTCATCTTTTAGCTTTCTATAAAAAAAATATAACATTGATCGATCGATAACGTGACTTTTATGAATTAAAACAATTAATTTAACCTACATTTAGCTGCTAATATTATTAAACTTATGACACAACTTTAACACCTTCAGTATTATTAGTAAACATTTACAATTATTATACTTTTAAGGTTGAACAATACAAGGCCATTTGAATCAATTGAATTCCACAAATTCGGAAGGATTCACATAACATAAAATATATAACATACATCAAACACCCCAGACATAGTATTATTTATGTGCAGAATTCTATCACAAACAAAAGCTTATAAATATTAACACCCTGCTTTAGATGCATAGATTCGTGCATTGCAAATCAATTCAATAGATATCGATTGGCGCGTAAAGTTTATTCAAGAAATCGTCATATTGAAACTTTTCCTGTTATATTGTTAATGTTATCTTTGACTTCAAACTCAAACTTATGTCTTTGTATAGACGAAACTTTAGAGAGGTAGAAAATTCAAATGAATCTTTGCTCTTTAAAAAAAGGTACGTAAACGAAGGAAGTTCATACAAAAATTAATCAATGTGGGTAATCTTTAAAAACATAGTATAATATTAATGCTAGATTGCAGTTGTTCTTTTAATGACTAAAATCTTAGGTTTATAACTTTCAATTTTAGTAATATTCATTACTATCATAATATTTGAAATCTATTTTCAAGGAGTTTAATGTTAAAGACATTAAACTCCTTGAAACAATACTCTTGTATAAGATAATATAAGAAAATCCTACTTATTTTATTTTTGTATCTGGCTGTAAAACAGTGTCAACCACCTATAGGTACTTTATCTTACATTACTATACATTTTTATTACAAACCTCGCAGCTATCCGCAAATTTAACTATTCACTAGATGAACTAAATTTTAGTTCATGTGGAAGAGTTACTTTAATCGTTTAATTTTATCATTATTAGTGTTTTGATATTTTGTTTAATTTAATGTATGTAATGTATGAAACCGTTTGTGGGTTCTTAAAACTTTAATATTTATAAGACGTTACTTCAATATTAATCAAAATAAAAACAACGATACAAACGTTATTTATTTTATTTATAAATACTTTATTGCACTTAAATAAAACAAAACAAGAAATACAAACACTTAAATATAACTTACACTAAGTACAATTGGCGGTCTTATCGCTTAGAGCGATTTCTTCCAGACAACCTTTGGTACAATAGAGGAATAAATACATAAATGGGTAGTGCAATACTAACTATGATAAAGGATACACAATACACATACATATTTATATTGTAATATAAACTAAATAGGTAAAAGGATGAGGGATTCGAAGAAACATACAAAATACCATACTAAAATAATACATAGTAATTAATAATAAGTAGATATATAATATATAAATAAATTTTATGTACGGCTAACACCGAGAAAGTAAGATTTAACCATACATTTAAAACTATTCGGTGATTGAACATTTTTGATAGAATCTGGCAGAGCATTCCAAAGTTTAGTAGCATGCACAGTAAAAGATCCATCATAAAAATGTGTGCGATGTTGAGGCATAATAACTATCCTCAACATTTCGGATGAACGAACCTCACTACAATGACCTCTAAACTCAAATCTTTCCTTAAGGTATTTTGGTGTTTTAGGATCAAATAAAATTCGATACAGTAGTTGGAGAGCATGCGCATCCCGCCGCAAACGAATCGGCAACCAGTTGAGCTTATTTCGGAACTCCGAAACATGATCATATTTACGGAGCCCAAATATAAACCGTATGCAGAAGTTCTGTAGGCGTTCGAGCATATTCAACTGTTCCATCGTTAAATTAACATAGCTTACATTGGCATAGTCTAGTATAGGAAGAAGGAGGGACTGAGCTAAAAGGATTTTAGTAGGTAAAGGAAGAAAGTTTCTTAATCGTCTCAGGGATCCAGCTGCTGCGTACATTTTTTTGCTCACTTCCTTGATATGAGGTTTCCACGATAAGGTTTCCACGATACAAACGTTAGTTATAGAAACCAGTTGCACATAGTACAGTTTCATCATAATAACAGTTTACGAGCTCAGAATATAGACTACTAGTGCTGTCAATAATCCTATCGATAAATATATAAAATAAATAGAATCTACGACCGAAGGGGGCTAATTAGCCCCTTGACCACCGAGCGGCCCGATCGGGCCACGACACAATAGATTTTCTATTGTGTCTGTGATTCCGGGGGCTGAGGCATTAAATCGACTCTATCTATGACTCTCTCGCGATCAACTGCAAGTATCGCGACGAAACAAATACTCAACAAATCTGCATTTTATTAAATAAATAATGATATTTATTTGTATTGCATTACGCGAATGGAACATTAAATACTATAGGAAGGCCTGCTGCCTATTAATTTATACACCAGTAATATATATTGTAAATTTTTGTAAGTTTACGATAAACGATCGCGGAAAAAAAAAGTAATTATTTCTAAGTTCATTTATCATGTATTGATGAGAGTGTACTGCCCCCATTACTTAAATGCTTACAAAAATACGTATGAAGAAGTTACTGCTAGTGTTTTTAATGTATTGTGTTATTTGAAAAATTTCAAAAACCTTATAAAATTTCTTGGTGTAGTTTTAATAGTAATATTTCCAGAGCTAAATAATTCAGATCACAAAGGTTTGGCACAGGCTTTTAGCCCATTTGATTTAAAGCATTTTTTATGTAGGCTTTTTAAATAATACAGTAACCACGCAACAATGTAAGAAACTTAATCATAATAAGACTAATAGTTATGCAGATAAACAATGAATTAAATAAACCCTATAATATATTATGTAATATTACTATTTATGGCAACTTGTATTTGCATTGGGTATAAGTCTTTAAAAGGGAAAAACAGACATGTTAAAATGTATTTTTCTGCTGTTTGGTTCGTTAAAGTGTTTAGAATTTTAGCTAGATTTCCACATATTTTTCCATAATATTTATAAGCGCTCTATGTTCTTCGACATAATGATATAATTGAATTATGTTATACTGGCTATGCTTTGCTTCGAGGTTCTTAACCTGAACCAGTAAGAAAAACTTTCATATGATATTTCCACCGTTAGATTTTTTTAAATAAAAGTATCTGGGTATTTAACTTTATGCCATTGTCTTTAACTGTGAACGTGTAACATACAGACAGACTAGGGCATTTATAATATTAGCAGGACGTTATGTATGATTATTATTAGTACACAATATTTTAGGTGTGTGTTCACTCTTAAGTTTTTTTTTAACAAAAGAACCTCGTCTGAAGATGTTCTTTATGGTCTTGTTCAAAACCAAAAACTTGTTTTCTATCAAACACATATTTACCTGTTTCGTCTTGGGCAATATCGTTTTAATTATAAAATTTTGTATCCATTCGTCAAGTCACAGAATAAACGGTCATATCTTTACTTCAAAATTACATTCAATTGGAGATTCAGTAAAGTAAACATCTGGAGCCCACAGCATCAAAATCAGGTATGTTTTCTAAGATTGTAAACGTTTACAATAGCAATCAATAAACCTTATAATATTATGTAATAAAGGAGTGGTATACCCGAGCATTTGCTGTTGTCAAGCGGAAAAACGTAATATATCAAAAATGTATTCAAATGACTAACACAATAATATCCGATACTAACATCTTCGCGATTAATTTACATTTCATTCGTGTTAACAAACTTGATTAAATACTTTGGAAGTTTTATAATCTGTGCCACTATATGTTTATACTAGCTGTGCCCTGCGGTTTTACCCGCATTGCTCCGCTCCTCCTACTCTTAGGGTGATGATATATAGCCTATATCCTTCCTCGATAGATGGGCTATCTAATATCGAAATAATTTTTCAAATCGGACCAGTAGTTCCTGAGATTAGCGCGTTCAAACAAACAAACTCTTCCGCTTTATAATATTAGTATAGATTTAACTGTCAACTGTCAACAATGATGTAGGTGCTAATAAAAATAAAAACTGTATCACAGTATTACCATATTTCCTACAGTATGGCGACGAATGTACTTGTGCAGAGAAACGGAGGGGAACTGGCGGGGGTCGGGCGACGCGGGCCGCTTAATGCAATCACGCTGAGTTTGCATTAACTATCGCGAAAGGACGACCCAGTCGTATTTTTTGTGTTATAATTTTATTATACATAGGTACTTACATATTCTATTATGGCGCGCACAAACTGTTCCGTTTACGGATGTAAATCTACATTGAAATCCCAGAAGGAAACAATATTTCAGAAAGATTGTATTAATTGTATCTGTTGAATTAAAATCAAAGCTATGTATATGTTGTCCTCATTATTTTCTAATCAGATTGTACATCCCAATGCGAGCGTATTTTCGTGTGGCAGCGTAAGTACCTACGCTGGCGGCGGCATCGCGCGACATCAAAGGCGTTTCCTTACTGTAGGAAATAATATTGTAATACTGTGACAGTATGTTGAACGGTAAAGGCCCAAATCGTACACTCGCTCGGACTTTCCAGATGTAACAGGATTTTGTTTTTCGTATTATTTTACTTATAATTAAAACATAAATGGTAATTACTAATTAACCACCAGTGCTAACTCTACCGTTGCCCAGATGAGATAAAATAATTATCAACAGGTCATATTATACCTAATTAAATTCAATGTATTTAGCAGTCATTAATCAGGTTTTGTATAAATATTCTTTCCAGGCACATATGGAATTACATACATAATAGTTACTGTTATCATTGAGATGGCTCTATGTGATTACCTACTACAAAACTGGCGTGTCATTCTTCCCATCTACCAAAAACATTTTCATTTACAATAAAAACAGTTCATATTTCCAGAATAGTTACGATAACCGAATTCTACCTTAACGCGAATGACTCATACAGTTTTGAAAGTGGAAACTCGACTCTATCATGATGGAAACTGCAAAATTCTCGTGATTTCTACGTAAGTTTGGAGTCAGTGAATGCAACCGCATAGTTCGTAATAGCACAATATACAGATACATACAGTAAGGAAACTTCATACAAAATGTTCGAAATGGCTCCCCCCCCATCAAGCGTGTTTACGAGGGTATTGAGGGGGATCGATAGTAGCGGGTGACACATCCACAGATTTTGAATGACAAAGATACATAGTATAGAAAAAAGTTTAAAGTGATGTCATTTCACATTAAATAAATATCGATTGTTTCAGTTTGTAGCCCTTTCAATAAATATATTTGTAAATACCGTATCTGACTACAAGTTAAAAAAAGACTATTTTTTAATTTCTATAGATATGGCAGTATGAGTTTTAAATTATGTTGACATATTTTCTACCAAAATGATAGCTACAAATAGTACCTATTAGGAGTCCAGTCTGTTTAAAGATCGCATCTATTTTTTACGCAATCTAGAAGAGCACGAAAATCTAAAAAAATGGAAACCTTAAAAAAAATCTTGTTTAAATTTATGTGCATAATTACGTAAATATTAGGGAAGAAAAAGATAGATATTATAATTATTGTATTTTTATCGATACGTGACTTTACCACTTTGTCAAGCACTAAGCCTGTCAAACTATTTTCTTTTTCATCCTAAAACAAAATTCTGGTTTAAAATAATTATTATTGAATATATGTATTGTATGATACATATATTCACTGTGATAACTGCGTTAAAAACAACCGACTTCAAACTTGCACTTGCAACATTTACAAATACAGACAAAAATGCTTATAAAATAAAAACTACTGGGCCTATCCGAATAAAATTTTTATGGGACCAATTCGACACCATCCCGCATCGAACAAAAAAAGAATCACGTAAATCGGTTCAGAAACCTCGGAGTAATCGGTGTACATACATAAAAAAAAAAACATACCGGCCGAATTGATAACCTCCTCCTTTTTTTTGAAGTCGGTTAACAAATATCAAGCATTATAAATAATTTAGGTACATTAAATAGCCTTCGGCGTCCATAACAAAACAAGATTTCGAAATATAGCACTGATAAAAACGTATTTACTTTTACAAGGTGTATTAATTCGGATTGTTTCTTCTTGTAAATTCATATTTAGGCTACACCATTTTTGTATTTTAACGATTTTAAACTCAAAATTACCACAAAATCGACTGTGAAAAAAAAGCAAACAGAAATATACAGGCCGAATTGATAACCTCTTCCTTTATTTTTGAAGTCGGTTAAATATCAAAAAGGTAACAGCCCTATAGCTATAATAGTGCTTATGTCATAATTTCATCGCAGGGGCTTAGTTTCCTAACTGTATGTACGTATATATCTGTCAACTGTGGTAATAGTGACAGGATTCTGTAGTTCATTGAACTGTTTGCAACAAAACTGGATTCAGACCATATATAGTGCCTTAATCGATGTTAGATATATTCGGTTACGAAAGTGAACTTTCTAAGATTCGGTAGGTACTAAAAATGAAATAGAATTTGTAGAAATTCAATAGATTTGAATTCTTTTTGTTATTCTCCTTGATCGATATTTATAACTGGTGTTTTCTTATTCTATAACAACTGGTTGTCGTAACATTTGTGGTTAAAAGAAATCTATTCTATCTTATTAAGACTTCTTAGTTTCATAAATTTGCATTTATGACTATTTATAAACGAGAATATTTATAACCCATGATATCGTGTTCGTGTTATGATATCGAGTCATGGTAAATAAAAAAAACTTAAGATGGGGTCTTACCGTCGAATCATGAGATGTGTTAATAACTGTATGATTAATATATAGGTAGCACTTGTTACTATGAATTCACAAGTTAAATACGTCAAGCATTCTATCAAAGAAATCGCGAAGATTTTAAGTTTATTTGATTTGAGACATACGGTTTTTTTGTTTTATAATCATATAATATATTCGTATATTTTTTTTTTTGTTTTGTTTTCTGTTCAGTTCAAATAATTGTAAATTTAAAAACTTAAAAGTGAAATAATTTGTTTTTAGATCTGATTTAAAAGTAACTACAGATATAAGCTTACGAAACAAGACTTCCGCTAAGGATAGGTCAACAAGACATGAACCAAGTCAACTGTTTGAACCGGACTGTCTGCGAATCTGAATTTTTATTTTTAACCTAAAATAAGTGCATCACAGTATTTTTTATCATAACGTTATAATAAAAAATAATCTGACACAAATTCAAATTCAAATAATTTTGTTGTATAATAATTCAAGTCAAGCAAAAAGTGACAATAGACTTTTATTTATTTATGCATTTATTAAAATTAAAGGTACTTCATCATTCAAACATTTTATTTAATCTATAATTATTTATATGCAAGATAACACATAGTTATTTTAAGTTTTGTAGTTTACACATAATGCACGTTTGTAACTATTGCTTATAATTTTATTAATAATAAAATTAATTTTGTAACAGTCAAAGAACTCTCTATAATAAAGCTCCTAAGAAAAATATGAAAGGTACATCCAGAAAGATCTAGAGAATTAAAATAAAAATGTTATTCGCAGGTGTGTAACCGGTCTTAGGTTTTTAACCTTTTTCCACACTTATATGGTACTTATATACTTTTGCTATTCTCACGCATCTGTTTATTATGAGGTAACTATGTCTTTTTACTCCTGATTTGCTCAGCAATACAAATTTGAATAATTTGCTGATTGTGCAAATATTTACTCTACTTCTGTTTATTTGACGTGCACAAATAGAATCTCTATACGAAAATATTATTAAGGTACTACAATATTTTAAACTTCAGATTATTATTAACAGAAAATTACTCCATAATAATCAGACTATGCTATATAAAAACTAGAAAATTAATATACTTTACTTATCATTTAAATCTGGACAGGTATAGCAATACTGATACACTCTAGGTTTATGTTTCAACGTTGGTTTATTTACCTTTAGTTACAATTCTCAAGGCAAATTCACATTGAGTTAAATAAGAAGATTGTCCATTATTTAACTGTATATGACAAGTGTGTATTTATGGAAATAAGAATAATATTTGAAGTCGCCTGATTGCAACTACCATAACTATTCCTACCAATATTATAAATGCGAAAGTTGGCGAGGATGTCTGTGTGTGTGTTTGTGTTTGTTAGTCTTTCACGCAAGTTTTACTGAACCGATTACAATGAAATTTAGCACACATATAGAGGGTAACTTAGATTAACACATAGGATAGGTTTTATCCCGGAAATCCCACGGAAACGGGAACTATGCGCGTTTTCCTTTGAAGCCGCGGGCGGAAATCTAGTATAATATAACTTAGCAATCAATACCATATTATACAAAATATTAAAATAATTCCATGCATTTATCACATTGTCGATGACTAATTTTGTTTATTTGTAATTTATAACATACACAACATAATTGTTAGCATCACTTGAAGGCTTCTCGGCTTAGTTTATCTTTCTGTCACGTTCCCTTTTGCAAGAATACTTTTTATGCATACGTCCGACGTCAAAACAGTTTGTATTGGCATTACGCCACGATTCGCTTTTCACAGCATTAAAATGTTTCAAGTCACAATAACTTATAATAATCAGGACTAGCCAAACAATTATTTAATACGCTATGTATAAAGAATTGAAATTGAAACCAAAAGGATAATAGGTAGATATTTTTTCTGAGTAGGTATAGTCTAGCTGACACAACAACAGTGAAGGAAGCGAAAATCGTAATAAGAAGTGGTTAAATTCTGAAATTTTATTTTAAACTGCACATTTTTTAGTTCCAATAAAATGTCAAATCCATATAAAATATCAACAAGCTATTTTATTATTTTCATAAAATCGCTATAATCAAAATAGTGGCCAGGAAAAATAGATTTTTTTTATTAATATTTCAAACATTTACTATTTACCTAGTTTATTCTATATTTGTATAAAACAAACACATTTATTGTAGGTATTTATTTTGCACGAGAGTGGTTAAATATTGGAAAATTATCAGCCAGATATCAGTAGATAGATCAGTGAGACTATAAGACATTTAAATTAATGGTAATTTTTATTTTGTCAAAAATATTTCATCGATATATAAGACATTTAAACCAGATGGTTTAAATTTTTATTAATACCAGATGATATTAATAAAGAAAGCATCTTACACCGTTAGATAGAGTCGATTTAAAGTTTAAAATAGGATAACGTTATATATAAAAAATATTAGCATTTCGTAATTAATTTGATCTAAATTCTTAATTTATTTAAGCAAATTCAAAAACTAAATAGAAATAATAGCTTCCCGTAATCACATGCACTTTTATAATGAATGGAATATACGAAAATATAGCCTAGACTCTAGAGAACAGAGTAAGTAAGTATGTATATTATTTAAGACTAGCGGTCCGCCCCGGCTTCGCCCGTGGTACATATTTACGTTTTCTCTACATAAGAACCATCCTCGTACTTCAAGGAATATAATAAAAAAAGAATTATCGAAATCGGTTCAGCCGACGCGAAACGGGTTTCATTTTTATACATATATGTATATAGATTTACTTTAATATTTTTTAAGTTTTAATAAAGCAAACAACGGATAAGGAATAAATTCGTATAAATTCCGAAGAACGATATTTAAAAGGAAGTAAGCAGCTCCAGTTAATTATTTTTGTCAGAGTGGAAGTATTTTCACTACAAAGTACCGGCTTTTACTTAATAAATACCGCGACAAGGATTTTTAATATAATATTGTTTATTAAGTTTCAACAAATATGTAGCAAAAAGCAAATAATCTTATTTAATCAAACGTCTCTTATTTTGAATACACAAAGACATGGCTTCTTAACCAATGTGCGAAAATGTGTGTATTCTGTTAAAAGTAACGTCTATTTTAATATTGCATAAAAGCAAAAAACGATATTCATAATTTTCCTTAAAAGAAGGTTGTATCAGAACCTTGCCATAATTAGAATCGTCCTAAAGGCTATCCATTGTCACAACTTCCGGTCTATTATAATTTCGATGAAGAATGACTTAATATTTATGATAATTTAGATAATAAATATCCATAAATACAAGTAATACTTGGATGTTTTTTTTTATAATTTGAGCATCGCCGTGGGTGTTACATTTTTTGAGAGGTTCATTTGTAATTCAGATCTCACAAATCAAATTTTATTTTTACTTATATTTTATTTAGGTTTTTGCAATAAACAAATGTTTTTTTGGCATTTGGATAAAACAATCAAAGTATATAAAATATCATCCTATCAGTAAAAATAATAATGAAGATTCATCGTGTTGAATTGATATTTAGATTAAATCCGGTCCACCAACATTTTAATACATTTTTATGTTTTATATCCAATCATTTTACTTTGATTTGTTTAAAATATCGATTGAATTGTTTAAAGAATACGTGTTGAATTACTCGTTTTAACTTTACTTATTCATAAAAAACTTGAACACTAGACTTAGAAGAAAAATTCTTACTTTCTGAAATCTGTATAAGATTTGTTCCTATTTTTTGCAAATTAGTTTTCATTAGTTTTCACATTAGTTTTACACATCATAATAGGCCCATAAATTGTCAATTAAAATATATATCAGATGTATCTTATTTACATTTTAATTAAAAATATATAATGGCTTTAAATATCCGTTAATTCAAATATTTTTAAAACTCATCTGTTTCAACAAATAAAGAGCACTTACTTTTCAAAGCCCATCGTTTGTTCGACAGCAACCCATCCAGGAACCGATAGCCCTGTTCCCTGCACAGTTTATCAGCCACATTGCTGACAGCACTCGTTAAAGACAGCAAATCGCTGGCCAGAACCACTGACGATGCGTAATCAGGAGACTCTCCCAGGGGACCCTTATCCGCGTCCGAATACACATTATAACCCTTATCCTTGTGGATTACTCGGTCCGACTCATTGACCCTCTCGAATATTTTATCAACCAATTCCTTATCGATACCCAAAATTTGCGCGGTACGATATAATCGGCTGACGTCCCTAGGATCAACATTCTTGGTGTCACCTATAACTGTGGCTAGGCGTTTTAGGACCTGCTTATCGATATCTGTGTCATTGTTTTCGGCGACGATCGCGCACGCAAATAAAAGGACTAGAATTATCTTGAGCATAATGCCTGCGTGCGCGCGCGCGGCTAAACACTGACTGAATAAACGCAGGATTCGATCAATGAAATATGTCGCCGATCAAGTATCTAATACTCGCTGGAATCGCTTCATTGTTTCACGCTATTTCCAACTAGAGTGGTCTATGAGAACCATAATAAGAATGGACAGCTTTCGAGGGAAATCCTTTGAAATATAATGCGTAGATAGTGTGCGTATGAAAAATATGTTTTCATCAACACGTTGATTATTGATGTTATGTCGTCTGAATATACTTTATTGATGATTTTTAAGTTTTAAAATGATGATATCAAGATGATATCATAAAATTGAAATGTAACGTCAAACTTTTAAGGCGTAAACACATAGTACTTAGCATAATATTCCCGATGATTGTTTTGAAATTTCCAATACACATAGAAATAATAATGTTTATAGAAAAAAAGCCTCTATTTTACATACCAGTTTTTATTAATTAACTAAACCAACTTACCTGGTTTCATCCATATTCAATCAGGATCAAGCCTAAAAAATCCTCTTTAAAGTAATAATATAGAATAATACATATTTTTATATAGGACTTAAAAAAATCTTTTTTTTTTTTTTTTTTTTTTTTACTCTAGATAGGGAAGCGCTTGACCACAATCTCGCCTGATGGAAAGCTAAGATGCGGTCTAAGATGGTACGCGCTTCCCTAGTAGGTACCGGTTCACTCTTCGCTTGAAGACCCCCATATTGTACTCGTCGGGGAACACAGATTCAGGAAGCGCGTTCCAGTCCCTCGCGGTTCGGATGAAGAATGTGGAATCGAACCGCTTAGTCCGGGTACATGGAACGTCCACCATATGGCGATGCCTAGAATCTGTGCGCCTCGACGATCGATGGAAGAACGGGGATGGCGGAACAAGTTCGTGTAGTTCCGCAGCGCACTCACCAAAGTGTATCCGGTAAAAAACCGATAAGCTGGCCACTCTGCGACGATGAGCGAGGCTCTGGAGTTTTTTGCCTACTAGCTCATCGTCGTTTATGAGCCTCTTGGCACGCCTCTCTATCGCCTCAAGCGCCTCTAGCTGGTACTTGGCGGAACCGTCCCAGAGGTGAGAGCAGTATTCCATGCACGATCGGACTTGTGCTTGATAAAGGTTGAGCAACTGTCCCGGGCTGAAATACTGTCTCACCTTCGCCAGAATTCCAAGCTTTTTTGAGGCTACTTGGGCTTTGGATTCTATATAGGAACCAAAGTTCAGAGTAGGCGTCAAGGTGATGCCAAGAAGCTCGAGGTGGTTGGTTATCGGTACGGACACACCCTGGAAAGTCGGAGTCAGATGGAATGGACTCCGTTTAGCGGAGAATAGACACGCCTGGGTCTTAGTAGCATTGAACTTGACCAGATTGGCATCGCCCCAGTCGGAGACCGCCTGTAAGGACAAGTTCATGCGATCAACCATCGCCTCCCGTAGAGACTGGATTTGTGCCATACTGGCTCGCGCGCTGGATACATATCTCTCCACAACAGTGCTATCGTTTGCGTACCCATAGATACCGGGTTTCAGCAGATCGTTGATGTGTAGCAGGAAGAGTGTTGCGGAGAGAACTGATCCCTGAGGGACCCCGGCATTGATAGCCATTTGGTCGGACGAGCAACCATCAACGACTACTCGAAGCGACCGGTCTCTCAGAAAATCTGAGATCCAGGCGCAAAAACCGGTAGGCAGACCGTAGGATGGAAGCTTGCCAATTAGGCTATCATGCCAGACCCTATCGAAGGCCTTCGAGATATCAAGGGAGACAGCAAGTGCTTCACCATGATTCTCTATGGCCTCGCTCCAGATGTAGGTGGCGTACGCTAGAAGATCCCCAGTGGACCGGTTTCGGCGGAACCCGTATTGTCGGTCACTGAGAAGGTCGTTCGCTTCTAGGTGTGCCAGGAGCCTACTGTTCAGTACACGTTCCATAGTCTTACAGAGTATGGACGTGACTGAAATTGGCCTATAGTTGGAGGGGTCGGCACGACTGCCTTTTTTGGGCACGGGCTGCACGTTGGCAAGTTTCCAAGATTTCGGTACTATTCCAGTCGTCATCGAGAGGCGAAAGAGGCGTGTCAAAACAGGAGCAATCTTCCAACCTATTATTACTTTGAAGTAAAACATAATTCTTTGTAACCACTACGAATGATCTAATCTCATTACATTTTATACTATAAAAGCTTAGAAGGGCATTAAACATCATATTAGAGTTATAAATAATAATATGTTAATAAATATTCAAAGCTTATAGCTTATTAAATTTAAATTAATATTCAGAGACCGTCTATTATAATCGATGAACTTAATAGTTAATTTCTACGTGTTTTATTTATAAAAATATAAAAACATTGGGGAAATTTATATTAGGCGTAAAATAATATGAACATAAAATACGTTATTCTTTCAGATTAAAACACTAGCAAAATTTCTCACATTTTTTTTTTACTAACTACAGTTATGTTTTTAAAAATAGGATATTTAAAGATACGGGTAAATAATACACAATCTTTTACAATGAAATTTATTTATTTCAGCTATCTGCTGTATCGATAATATTGAGCACCGCTTCGGTTCCCGTTCGCCCACTCCCACTCATCGAGATCCCGATCGTTTCCTCTCAACTCCTCTCCATTTCCCTCCAACTCTTCTCCATTCCCTTCTATCTCTTCTCCTTCCCAATCTTCCTCTCCTTGCTCCTCTTCAATGATCTCTAGATCATCTATCCTATCTTCCTCTTCTAAATTGTCATCGTCTTCCAAAATCTCTTCTAGACTCCTTTCTCTTTGTATCTCATATTCTACTTCGGCTTCAGGTATTTCTTCAAGCACTTCTCTGTGAGCAACTAATGATCTTCTTTTTGGTGGTTCTTCCATTCTTTCTTCTTTTGCTTGAGATTTTTCGTGAACTTCATCTGATTCATATTTAGCTTCTGATTCTGTATTTTCCTCTTCGTGTTTGCTTTCCTTGAAAATAACATTTGGGAGGGATTGCATTGGAATAACCAGTGTGAGAGTGAGAACGATCGCCGATAAAAATATGGCAGCGATTTCTTGAAACTCGAACTGAAATAGTAATTTAATTTTGAACAAATAAAGAAGAAAATTAACATAGGTAACATTAAATATTACGATCATTGATTTCTGAATAAATAAAAATAATGTGTTTAAAAATGTGCCATATTCTTAGACAAAAAAATACTCACTACAGTTAAGATATTAAATTCCCTTGAAGTCTTGACCGTAGCTGCATTTGTCAGAAAGACGATAAACTGGGTTAAATAGAGAGCGTAAGATAATCGACTGATGAATAGAAGCGGTCGGCTGCATAGAACATTGGACAGGGTTTCTGTAAACAACAAAAAATGTACTGATTATGATGTATTCATTGATTGTACGATGATATGATTTGATTTTGTCTTGATAACTCGAAACTAGCTGACCCAACAGACGTTGTACTGTCTTCGCGCAAATTGTCATACCCGTGAATTTAACATGCCCGTAATGTTTACGAATTTTCTAAATTTCTAGAGGTTTTATTTCATAAGATCCTTCTCCTGGAAATAACGAACACATCAAAATAAGAATTGTTGAAATCAGCGCAGCAGTTCACGCAAGATGCCGTGATCAAGTTAAATAGGAATTCATTGTTATATATAGAGATTACTAAAAATGAAAACTTTTAAAATAATGTGTATATAATAATAAAAAAAAATAATAATAATAAACTCTTTATTAGCAGGTAGGCAATATTAAAATTAACAATTTATGTACTTACAATCTACTTAATCTAACAACCTACATGCTAAAAGGATTGCCGCTCAGCATTTTACAATGAAAAGCATAGGCTTTCATTGCAGAGCTGATTTTCAGCGACACCTAATTATATGGTATCTTAATACTATTATAAAGGCGAAAGTTTGTATGGATGTTTGTTACTCTTTCACGTAAAAACTACTGAACCGATTACAATGAAATTTAGCACACATATAGAGGGTAACTTGGATTAACACATAGGATAGGTTTTATCCCGGAAATCCCACGGGAACGGGAATTACTACTGGTTTTCCTTTGAAAACGCGGGCGAAGCCGCGGGCGGAAATCTAGTTAGTTTATAAATTATTATGAGAACTCACCGCTATACCCACTGTGCGCCGCGTACACCAGCCACGCGAAGGCCAGCGCGCTCGCGAGCGGCACGAGCGCCGCGTACTGCGCCGCGAACGTCTGGTTGTACTGGTACGTGAAGGAACCGGTATCGTACCCCGCCCACAGTACGAGACCCCAGAGGGTGGAGCTGGTGAGCCAGCCGAGGATAATGATGAACTGGTGGTAAAGGATAACGTGATTATAAAACAGAACACTTTTCTAGAAATAGCGGCAGTAGTCATATTACGACTCCAATAGACTGGTACTAATTGCAAAATAAAGGGTGACGACGAAATAGAGGTCGCAAACGATAGTATAACTTAAGAAACAGAATATTTAAAAAAATATATTAAGTACACACTTTATGACCGCAGATATAATATAAATCAGAATCTGCTTTAAATTTTTGATAATCTCCACACCGAAGATAATGAGTTGCGAGTAATAACGGATAATTTAACTAAATAAAAAGTAAACAAGGTATTATGACTTAGAATGAAATGACAGATTGTTTCGAAAACAAATCGTCATAAATAAAAAGATTAGTCCTAATCAACCAACCAAGGATGGTGATAAAATGCAAATAATAAGATGAAAAAGATGAAAGACAGCTAAATAATAACTAGATTTTTTTTAG
The DNA here is from genome assembly GCA_029959065.1 of Colias behrii. Classification (NCBI taxonomy): domain Eukaryota; kingdom Metazoa; phylum Arthropoda; class Insecta; order Lepidoptera; family Pieridae; genus Colias; species Colias behrii. Next base: position 2,998,107 of record JARWMC010000005.1, on the reverse strand, counting down.
AAATAGTTAAAAACCAAATATTTCAATAATTATAGCCGGCAGGAAAATCTGTCATTTTCTATGCAAGTTCTATACCATAAAAAATAACCTAAAATATTTCCTTTGCATTTAAGCAAATCTCAGAATTATGAACCGGATTTAAAAAATCTAGCATTGAATAACCCATTTATAAATTCTAGCATTTGATTTCTTCGTGTCGTGTAACTGTAAATGGAAGACACAGGCTCCTGAAAAACAGTTCTTACTATCTTAGAAGCCTGGGTCACTTTAATTTGAATTTTTTTATGTGAAATAAATTATAAATTTATTGTCATCAAAGAAAATTTTCGCAAATTAAGCGGGAAAATCGTTTCTTATCTACTCTCGAACGATATCAAGGGCAAAGTCACTAAAGGAATAAAACCAAATTTCCTCAACAGAAGGCATCAATATAATCTTGTGCGTATGCGTATTGTAAATAAAGCAGAATTACTCATTTGGAATAGAACAACCCAGTACGCACGTGTATAAAATATTAAACGAGAATGGTAATGATTAAACTAAGGTAATATTCTCTATTTTTCATACATAAATCGACTGAAGATGTCAGAATAAAAGATAAACAACCGGTCTATAATTACATGTAATAAATGAAAATTTTATAATAGTATGTACTCAAAAGTTGCAAAGCTCTTCTTTAAACATTTATAACGATAAAAAAGTAAGTCATGACAACTGAACAATAAAAACCGCTACAGTTTCTTTTAAAAAACTTATTGTACCCTTACAAATGTATTTTAGAATGAAAGAACGATCAAACGTTTAAATCATCACAGTATTTAGATTTTACGACTAAACATGCAATTACGAGAAACACCTCGCACCGTGTACAACTATTGGTTAGGGAGCCAGGTGCAAATTTGGTTAACTATTTCCTCTCAAGAGATAATTCGTCAGACGCATGAGAGTATAGTATTATAAAGCCTCGTGAACGTCAGCTGGCGCTCGGTTGGGGGGGTGAGCGGTTGTAGCCTCCCACGCACATAGGAAAAAAAATACATTCATTCATTCATTTCCTCTCAGCTAAAAATTTGTCAAATTGTAGCTAACCCAATATCTCAACGAAAAAAAATAGTCAGCTGGTTACAACATGGTGTATTATACGTCAGCTGGTGTCTCGAACATGAAAGTTAAATTTAAAGAAAAATTTATTTTCCGTTATTTCCTCTCAAACAAAAATTTACCTGATGATAGCTTATATGTAACTGTGGATAAATATATATGTCAGCTGGCTGTATCTTGGTGGAAAAACCGTCAGCTGATACGGGAGGCTACAACCGCTCTTCCCCCCAACCGAGCTCCAGCTGACGTTCACGAGGCTTCATAATACTATACTTTGATGCATTTTACTAATTACCGCTTGAGAGGAACTTGGTCATAAAATCTGCTGCTGGCTCCCGGACCATATTGGCCCATTCAAAATCAACATACAAGAGAACATAGCACTTGATATTTATGCCCACATTTACAAGAACGATCTATTTGCTTACAGATGTCATCTCGAATGCACTCCGCATTGTCATGGTAATCTTGGTGTCATTGTTCATGCATGCGTTTGCGGAAGAGGAAGGTCCATTATCGATATGGTATATTGTTTTTCATGTGAGCAGTTTTGGAGAATAAATTGTGGTGTGGGAAATTTGTGCCATAAAACGTGACATTTATAATCAAAAGAGAAATACACGCACATATTTTTTTTGCTGTTTGAACCTGATGATCAGCCTTCTGTGTCCTACCAGACCGAGACATTTTTTTCTTCGTCTCCACGGGAAATACGGGAATCGAACCCCTCGGTGAAACGCTCACGCATCATACAACGTTACAAAGGAGGCGATCAACTATTATCATTCTGCTTATAGGTGTTGAAATAATATAAATGTACCTATTAAATATTTTAATACAAATCCTAATACTATTATAAAGGCGAAAGTTTGTAAGTATGGATGTATGGATGTATGGATGTTTGTTACTCTTTCACGTAAAAACTACTGAACCGATTACAATGAAATTTAGCACACATATAGAGGGTAACTTGGATAAACACATAGGATAGGTTTTATCCCGGAAATCCCACGGGAACGGGAACTATGCGGGTTTTCCTTTGAAAACGCGGGCGAAGCCGCGGGCGGAAATCTAGTGAATAATAAAAAAATATTATATTGGTATAATTATCCTTAGAATTATAGGACAAAAAAACAAAACCATACTGATCCAAAACCGAATCGAAAATATTGTCTTACCTTATTATGCGATGCCGGATTCCTAAGTGCCAATCCCAAGCTGATCCCGATCAAGTACGAAGTGCTTCGATGTAAAATGGACGTGTAGCTCATTAGCCCAGTACGGTACAGCTGTTTTACGCTGGAACATTTTAAGCTGTTTGTAACGACATTTCTCTGAATCGCGATGTAAATTTTGGTTTTATTCTAGTGAATTCGCTATAATCTATTTAGAACAATGATGTTCGTAAAAGGATAGACAGTTCACGAAAAATACATTCAAATCGTCATTTTTATTATTGGGATTTAAAACGCCAATGTCGTTTATAAGCTACACTTAAATCTTCTCTTTCACTCTCATGCATAAAATACATTATATCTCACTCGCTCGCCCACTAGAGTCAGGCAATTACCTAACTTTCGTATTGCTATTCAATATCTTTTACAACGTTTTGTACTGTTACATCTCAAATATAGACAAGATCCCAACAACTTCTATCGAGACTTTACCGACTGGTCATACAATTTTACTGGTCAGGAAATCTACCTATTTCGATGGAAGAATTCCACTTTCCTTCCGCCATTTAATTTTCAAGCACAATTCAGCTTTACGCTGGAAAATTAAACGGTTTCTACGAGAGCCTGGAATCGGGCTCCAATTTCCGGGACCGGGATATTCGTGTGTGGGAAGTTAGAACCGAAATATAGTGAGAATACGTTATGAGGTGTTATTACCAGGGCCGAAATGTGTGGAACAAAGCTAGGCGCCATGAAGGGCACCGCATCGTCTTATAAATTTTACGTTGCTAGTCTGTGTTGTGGAAGTTATCATATTCGAAAACATATTTATGTATGTACATTGTACATGTCTTTATTTGATACGCTATTTTTTGAAGATATGAATTTGTATATTTAATTTCTTTTCGCATTATAAATTAAATTCCGTATTAAAATTGATAGAATTTTCATTGTCATTATGATAGTTGTCATATCTGATGGAAAAAACAACCAAGGATTCATTTCAATGCATTTAATTTCCAAGTGCGGCCCTGGCTATTAGAAATTCCAAACAGTAAATAGTTTCTGGATTATTTTAGAAAAACAAAAATACAGCTTTGATTAAAAATATATGGTTTCAGAATAGATTTTAGAAACGACTTGGTAGAAAACAAAGCAATTCTACGTTGTCAATTATCAATTAAATAAATACTTGAACTATTGAAATATGCAATCAATTAAATATGTCGGAAATAAAAATACTGAATTAAAAACAACATTGCAAAACGTGCATATTGTGGTGACAAACTAAAGTAAATAAGGTCACTATAAAGTGTCATTTACCGCGTAGAATAAAAGTTTGAGGTCAAAAAGTATTTATTGAACTATATTTTTAATCTATATTATCTATATTTCTCGGTTCCATAATACTCGGGTACCACCAGAAGGACGGTACCCGGACCTTTGGAAGGCTTACGTGGGGACACGCATCCAACACGCAGAGGCCCTTTCGAGAATTTTACTGTGTTGTGGGACACCAGCCGCAGCCTGCCCATGACTGCACTATAGAGATACAGTCCTGGGCAGTCCGCGGCCGATGTAGGACTATTGTGAGAAATGGAAGCAAAATAAACCGGGCTATGGAATGGGATGCTACATGGACTGGAATTGGGGACTATGGAAACTATGGCACCTGCCTTTCTACTTAAGGGAAGTAAAAATTTGTTGGCAGGTGGTGACTCGCCCTCTCACTCTATGGGCCCCCGAAATAAGTCGCTGCAATAGTGCGACAAGGGGGCAACATATTGTGAGCAGCTAAGGGTGGAGAGGCGTCCCTGGACTTTAAACTACGATCACGCGCTCCCTGAGGGTCCAGCATCACGTGCCCACTCGCCACTTACGATTCGCATCCACCCTTCGAGCTAATAGCTCTCGCGACTCCACTCTGGCCGGCCGGTTAAGGCAAGCCAGAGGTGGGGGGTCCTGTCCTCGTCAGGCTTCACTCCGACCGGCCGGTGAAGGCAAGCCGGAGATGAATTATCTATATTATTATTATAAAGAGGAAAGGTTTGTATGTATGTATGTATGTATGGTTTTCACGCATAAACTACTGGACCGATTTTGATGAAATTTGGCACAGATAATCTTTAGACCCTGAGAAAGAACATAGGCTACCTTTTATTGCGAAATATGTACCACGGGCGAAGCCGGGGCGGATCGCTAGTGTATTATATTCTTATTGTTTCGTTTGTATTGACTATTCATATATGAAATTCAGAATGACCATTAATGTTAAAATATTGATAAGGATTAAAGAGATAAAGAGAGAATATGAAACCATTTATGGGAAATAGCTTTTAATCAAACTGTATTTTATTTAGACTTATCTCATTAGGAACAATAACAATTTACAAAATAAATGACGGTAGTTTCGAAAAAGCTCTCCACCATTTTAAAATAACCACTGCAACATCAGTCTGCCCGAAACCACGCTTCCGGAACGTCGCGTCGTCTAGTTAATAAACAAATTTAATTGCGAGCAATATTAAATATATTTCGAAATAAAAATCTTTTGTTAACTTGTTTTTATTTGGAAAACAAAAGATTAAGAAATGTATAATAACAGAAAATATGGGTTATTAATAAAAATTTAACTTACCTAACTCCATGATAAGCGATCATAGTCAGTCGGTGGTCCCTGAACATAGTGTATCTCGAGTAAGCGGCGTACAAATGTATGCAAGGCATGGCCAGTCTCGCGCCTGTCACATCTGCCTGTATCGCCCATACTAGCACACTGCCGAGGAACGACAGCTGCATGTCCAGCGCTAGCTGGTGTGTTTGTGGGGCGCACTGTTGAGTGCAATATAGATCACATTAATATGAGAAGATCGTATATATTAATATTAAGGTATAGGCTATCAGTGGGTTTGGATATCTCGAGTAAGCGATACACAAATGTATGCAAGGCATGGCCAATCTCGCGCCTGTCACATCTGCCTGTATCGCCCATACTAGCACACTGCCGAGGAACGACAGCTGCATGTCCAGCGCTAGCTGGTGTGTTTGTGGGGCGCACTGTTGAGTGCAATATAGATCACATTAATATGAGAAGATCGTATATATTAATATTAAGGTATAGGCTATCAGTGGGTTTGGATATCTCGAGTAAGCGATACACAAATGTATGCAAGGCATGGCCAATCTCGCGCCTGTCACATCTGCCTGTATCGCCCATACTAGCACACTGCCGAGGAACGACAGCTGCATGTCCAGCGCTAGCTGGTGTGTTTGTGGGGCGCACTGTTGAGTGCAATATAGATCACATTAATATGAGAAGATCGTATATATTAATATTAAGGTATAGGCTATCAGTGGGTTTGGATATCTCGAGTAAGCGATACACAAATGTATGCAAGGCATGGCCAATCTCGCGCCTGTCACATCTGCCTGTATCGCCCATACTAGCACACTGCCGAGGAACGACAGCTGCATGTCCAGCGCTAGCTGGTGTGTTTGTGGGGCGCACTGTTGAGTGCAATATAGATCACATTAATATGAGAAGATCGTATATATTAATATTAAGGTATAGGCTATCAGTGGGTTTGGATATCTCGAGTAAGCGATACACAAATGTATGCAAGGCATGGCCAATCTCGCGCCTGTCACATCTGCCTGTATCGCCCATACTAGCACACTGCCGAGGAACGACAGCTGCATGTCCAGCGCTAGCTGGTGTGTTTGTGGGGCGCACTGTTGAGTGCAATATAGATCACATTAATATGAGAAGATCGTATATATTAATATTAAGGTATAGGCTATCAGTGGGTTTGGATATCTCGAGTAAGCGATACACAAATGTATGCAAGGCATGGCCAATCTCGCGCCTGTCACATCTGCCTGTATCGCCCATACTAGCACACTGCCGAGGAACGACAGCTGCATGTCCAGCGCTAGCTGGTGTGTTTGTGGGGCGCACTGTTGAGTGCAATATAGATCACATTAATATGAGAAGATCGTATATATTAATATTAAGGTATAGGCTATCAGTGGGTTTGGATATCTCGAGTAAGCGATACACAAATGTATGCAAGGCATGGCCAATCTCGCGCCTGTCACATCTGCCTGTATCGCCCATACTAGCACACTGCCGAGGAACGACAGCTGCATGTCCAGCGCTAGCTGGTGTGTTTGTGGGGCGCACTGTTGAGTGCAATATAGATCACATTAATATGAGAAGATCGTATATATTAATATTAAGGTATAGGCTATCAGTGGGTTTGGATATCTCGAGTAAGCGATACACAAATGTATGCAAGGCATGGCCAATCTCGCGCCTGTCACATCTGCCTGTATCGCCCATACTAGCACACTGCCGAGGAACGACAGCTGCATGTCCAGCGCTAGCTGGTGTGTTTGTGGGGCGCACTGTTGAGTGCAATATAGATCACATTAATATGAGAAGATCGTATATATTAATATTAAGGTATAGGCTATCAGTGGGTTTGGATATCTCGAGTAAGCGATACACAAATGTATGCAAGGCATGGCCAATCTCGCGCCTGTCACATCTGCCTGTATCGCCCATACTAGCACACTGCCGAGGAACGACAGCTGCATGTCCAGCGCTAGCTGGTGTGTTTGTGGGGCGCACTGTTGAGTGCAATATAGATCACATTAATATGAGAAGATCGTATATATTAATATTAAGGTATATAGGCTATCAGTGGGTTTGGATATCTCGAGTAAGCGATACACAAATGTATGCAAGGCATGGCCAATCTCGCGCCTGTCACATCTGCCTGTATCGCCCATACTAGCACACTGCCGAGGAACGACAGCTGCATGTCCAGCGCTAGTTGATGTGTTTGTGGGGCGCACTGATGAGTGTAATATAGATAAATAAATAATAAATAAATATTTCATGACATTTTTCACACACGGCACTATCTGATCCCTAAGCTTTCGCTTGTGTTATGGAAACCAAATGGCTGATAAACATACATACATATATAATTTTAAATAAATACTTATATATAGATAATTAATACCCAGACACAGAGCAAACATCGATGTTCATCACACAAATATTTGCCCTGGGTGGGAATCGAACCCACGACCTCTGACTTGGAAGGCAGGGTCACTACAAACCAAGCAAACCGGTCAGTCAACACCGGTAACATTTATATTAGAATATGGTTTGTTTGAGTAATAAGATATGAGCTATTAGTGCCTTCAGATATCTCGAGTAAGCGATACACAAATGTATGCAAGGCATGGCCAGTCTCGCTCCTGTTACATCTGCCTGTATCGCCCATACCCACATTATAATAGATAGAATTTCAACTACTTCGGCAAGACTTCACGTCTTGCCGAAGTAGTTGAAATTCTACTCTACTGGCAATTAGTATTGCAAAACTGTAGAGTTTAACTGTATCTACAATTATTGTAATAATTAATAGGTAGTCTTGTGAATTTTAGGTAAACTTAGGTAGCTTATTAGGTAGGCTAATTTAAGGTAAGTTTGTAATTTGAAAGTCTTTAATTTTCAGTCACAAAGGGTTGTCTTTAATCGTAGGCGGTATTTTAATTGTTTCAATAAAGTTTCAAGCTTTAAGGTGTATCACCTTTAAACTATAGTCCTTTCCACCTAAGATGATTTCTGTGACACATCGATTTTTGACACGTGAGAGATGTCTTTACTGAAATCATATCAATTTTTTCCGTTAATCGATAATATTTTATATAGAAATGAAATCGATTTGAATAAAGTACCAAAATTAGTTTTTTCGGCATTTCGCCAACAATTAACTAAGGAAACTTAGCAAACAACAGCAACAAAAAGTCAACATTAACAATTAGTAACAATAACAGAATACCACGTAAAGTATCAATATAAAAATGCAACTTGTATACAAGGCTGACGCACTCGTACAGACGATTGACTCGATTGACAAACGATCACACGATAGGCGCCGATTATATGATTTTCCAACTCTATGATTTTTCAACGATCCATTTCATGTACACGAATTGCGTAGGTATTATATTTTGGTGTTATTTTATTTTATTTTTCATTATATTAAACTAAACAATACTGTTTTTGATTTATAAGCTTAAGATGTTTCATTTTTATATTTTTGGTAAGAATGCCGCCATAAAATATGATAAAATTATTTTGGCGTTTTAAACATAAAATACGTAATTCGGAACACGATGAAGTGTCATAGGAATCATCCTAGTTGAAAAGGACTATAATACAAACTTTAAATTAATAACCTAATTAATTTTGGATGAAAGGAGAGGAAATTTTGCCAATTTGTGTGATTTATGGCTTCCATTTTAGGATGGAAGAAAACTAGTTAATAAATTGTATATCTAAATTATATGCAAATATATTATAGATTAGATACATTTTTAATTTTATCGCTTTTTTGCATAAAAAAATAGTTAAATTGGCCATAGCGAACTACAACATCACACTGGAATAAAATCATATCTTCTTATTAGACCAGCCATTTCTCGAAGGAAATGCAAGTATATCAATTACAAATAAACTATACATATAATATAATAAATCAATGAAACTCACCATATTTTCCAAACCGAAATAATTCTGTAAATAGAACATATTCCACCACCAGCCATCTTGGCATATTTGTGCGTTCTTCGTCACAAGGCTTCCCCAACGCGGGCCGATTGAGATGTGATCCCAGATGTATGCGTAAAACCATAATATAGCAAGAAGCGCTGGAGTTAACCTAAAATATTTATTTATTTTAATAACATTAAATACAATACATTATAAATATTAAACAAATAAAGAGCGTGTGTGCGGTGCACACGTGTCAGAAGTGAAACTTCTTTGGCAAGATTCAAAGATACCAAAATCGTCGCCTTACTCCATGACGTGACGGTATTGCCAAAATGCGACCTTGAAATTTGAGTTTACATATTTTTATAAAATAGAGAACCATTAAGGTTGATAATAACATTTCGGGCATACAGTTTGTGTGTGTGGCATGCACTCTATTTTGAAATTGAAAACTAAACATAATATAGATTACTCTTTATCGTCAATACAATTAAAACTATTTATATATTTGCGACTAGACATGTTTTTATTGTAATGTTAAAAGCCTTAGTAATTAAAGTCTCTGTAAAACTGAAACAATACAGAGTCCAAAAATAGTAATGGCAAATCTTCTTTCTAAAAATACCAATGTTTTAATTGAGATAAAACGTTTATTTTCCCAATAAACTACCTTATATTGTAACGTATATTTCGAAATAGAACAATTCAGTATTACTAAATTAATTAGCAACTTATTTAGTTATATACGTACTAAATTGGCGAAAATATAACGACTAATAATATTAAATATATTATTCACTTTGCACGTGTAGAGACAATGTTAGGCAAAAAACCTTCATATAATTTTCATCCTAAAACCAATTGACAAAAGACATATTTCTGTGTATCATGATATGTTACAAAAATACTCTTATACCAACATTTAACACGTGTGTAATAACAAATGGTTATTGTTTGCAGTTAATTCTCACTATATAAAAATAAATTATTATCTTGCCATACAAGTTATGTTCCTAATTAACATCAGCTTCAGAAGATTTACAACTTTTAAATCAATTGAATCAATAGTCAGATGTTCAATATATTGACATCTACTAACATTCCCACTAATCCATACTAATATTATAAAAGCGAAAGTAACTCTGTCTGTCTGTCTGTTACTCAATCACGCCTAAACTACTGAACCAATTTTCATGAAATTTGGTATGGAGATATTTTGATACCCGAGAAAGGACATAGGCTACTTTTTAACCGGGAAAATGACGCAATCCCGGAAATCCCACGAGAACGGGAACTATGCGGGTTTTTCTTTCACTGCGCGGGCGAAGCCGCGGGCGGAAACCTAGTGTGTATTATAAATGCGGAAACCACAGCGTCTGTACGCCTGTTCACCTAATTTGAAAATGAAAATGAAAAATTTTTTTCATTTTCATTCTTCATTTTTAAGAAGCCAAATCTTGATATGATAGAAATAGACGAGCATAACCGCAGACAGAAAACTGTTATTTTATAAAAGGGAAACAGATTATACTATACTATAATATAATCTTACCTCAAATACCTCGACGCCAATTTATTAAAAGCGCTAGTTTTGGTAGAAGTTCGATACGCAGTAAGAGTCCCGCTCAAGAGGAGAAAGCAGTCCGTGAACACCCAGCCCACTCGGTACCAAGACCAGAGTGGGGAAGATACCATCTATATGTACAAAAAAAACATAAAAAATGTCAATTTACTGAATTACATATGAACCTATATACAAATAGTAGTAAGGGCATTTCAAAAAGTAATGGAAGTATTATTTTATAGAACACACTGGAATATTTTAAAATAAAAAAAAATATGCATGGATAGAATATTGTGTATGTTTGTAGTGTGGAACTTAGGTAAGTAATTTGTTTATCACTACATAGTTTAAAACAAAGTCGCATTCTCTATCCCTATATCCCTATGTACGCTTGAATCTTTAAAACTACGCAACGGATTTTGATGCGGTTTTTTTTTAGTAGATATATTGATTATAGAGGAAAGTTTTAGTATATCATTTATTAGGTTTTGGACAAAGTGGGCGAAGCCGAAGCGAATAAAAAGAAGAATTCGAATGTAGAGAAAAAAAAATAATATTTGTTTTAAACCAATCTTAAAGGGCGAAGCAAGACAACTTTCTAGCACAGCCAATTTTCATTAACACAGTTACCAAACAAATTATGTAGTTTGAACTTAAATTATTACAATTAATAATCTCAATATTGAATATGAAGCGCCTACTCAAGTTATAGCGTCTTTGATCTTCCCTTTTGCCAATTAAATTCTGGTAGGCGCACGTTTATTTACTTTGTTATAAGACCATTTACATTGCTTAGTTTACATTCGCCTACATAAATGTCAGAGTCGAAACAAAATAAAGAAAACGTAATTAAGTTTCTGGAATGTGTCTTTTAATAATAAGAAAGAATTCAGACTTTTTCAGGTAAAATTTATTTAATTCAATTGTATGGAAGAACAATGGCGAAAAAATATTTTAAATGAGAAGAAGATTTAAGTAGGCCACAATAATTATTAAAATTGGCAATACAAAACCTTAATTGAAGTAATTATATTAACAGTATAGATATGTAGAAAAATTCCATATTTACTATCACTATTCGTCAAAAATATAGCACATCTTAAGTGCACTCTATAAAAAATGAGTAAATGCTTGATTTATTTTGACTTATTGTTTAATCAATAGAATGTCTATTAAACTCAGAAGGCGTTGATAGTTTAGCTGTATCTTAATAATAAGTATCTAAATAACAGGTTCCCGTTTTTCCTATAGATACGGAACCCTAAACTTTTGGTACATGTGTATGTTTTCTGTTAACTTAACTAATTTATAAACCTGTTTATGTGCATATTTTTACTGACCAATTAACCAAATTATAAACCAACATTTAACCAACGTGCACATACAAGTTCGGATTGTCTCCACGTCACGGCCGTCTAGATATGCCAAATCACTCAACTGGCTCACTTGGAGAGTCGCCAAGTATAATGAACATATATCCAGAACTCATCCGTCACTCTGCGTGATTAGGAACGTTGGATTTTGTTGATTGGGGAATTTTTTTTGTCGTTCGATTTGTGTATGGGAAATAAAAAATAGCAGGCAAATTGTTCCAAGTGCGATTATGCTGCTATGAATACGCAGGCGTAATTTTTTCGCCATTTCAATAAATTCATATTATCATTTCATGCCATAATGTATCGAACGATATAATGAACAATTTTACCGCTTCTCATAACAACATATGTAACAGGTTACAGGAAGGCAACTATTGCAAGTAAAGTAATAATAACAAAGATAAAACAGACGAAACCTATTTAGTTAAAACCTATTAAAAAAATAAAATTCAAGATATAAGTAAAACATCATTTTTAAATACTCACCTCAGTCATTTTAACTCGATTCGTATACGGCATATGAGCAACTGGCAGGAACTTATGTGCCGCTATAAGGGCTATAGTAGAAATGGCTCTAAGACCATGTATGCTTGGGATCTCGTCGGAGCCCGCGGGTGCCACCAGTTTCTTCATTGTGCGCGTTAGAGAGAACGCGTTTATGAATCCATCTAGTGCAAGAAATGTATGGTTTATATGATTTATTTTTTGGTATTTTTGCAAGTGTGTTATACTTGTTGCTTCGCTCGGGAACACCCGATTTAAAATAGTATAGGTAAAGGTGAAAATCCACGTAAAATCCGTCGTATACATTTTGAGACAAATAAACAAAAATATACAAAAAATGTTATCAAATACTAATAAATATTAGTTTCGATCGAGTAGTATTATAATACTGTACTACTAGAGACTACATCGATTTGAAATATTATTTCATCAGTAAAAGCAAAAATTTTCTCGAGTCACATAAGCTATATTTCATTTTTGTTTTTATTGGTCAACAGGTCAACAGGGTGGACTTTACAAACAAAAATTAAAGAATTAGTTATTATATTTTAATTAGTTATTTCGTAAGGATTAATAATGATTTATCATCACACAGTAAATAAGAGAAAATGGTGTATAAAAGAGCATAAATCACTACATAGTATAAAACAAAGTCGCTTTCCCTGTCCCTATGTCCCTATGTCCCTATGTCCCTTTGTACGCTTAAATCTTTGAAACTACGCAACGGATTTTGATGCGGTTTTTTTTAATAGATAGAGTGATTCGAGAGGAAGGTTTATATGTATAATAACATCCATTAAATAGTGAAGAAGTACTGTTATTTTTGAGGTTTCTAATGTGATGTCGTAAAAAATTACATTTTTTCCGCTTACATTGCAAACGCAGGTTGAACCCTACGAGTTTTATCAAAATAATGTACTAAGTATTATACACATTGAAAAGGTCTACAGAAAAGTCCGCGGTGGTATATGTCTATCTCTTATGGATAACCCACAATAACTTTTTTTTGTCATTTACTTTTTACGACAAATAATGGCTAATTTTCGAAGCGATTTTAACCAATACAGCATTAATCCTTAACCAATTAAATACCTTGAATACATTGTTCATTTAATATAGATCTATATGGCCCGTTACACCGTATGATTTAAGTGAATATTTTCGAAGATATTACAGATTTAAAAATTGCGGGACGTAGCGTTTGCGGCGGCACCGGCCGGCCGCCCGGCTATCTATTTTATACCCGTGCGAAGCCGGAGCGGGCCGCTATGTTTTTATATACAACGTTCACAGTTTTTCTGTAGTGTATTTAGTATCAGCATTGCACCCGTGCGAAGCCGGGGCGGGTCGCTAGTTTATTATATAACTCTGTTGAGTTTTTTGACTTTTGACTTTGCTGTTGCAAAGTCAATGCTAAGCTGATACCTCAATTATAATTTAAAAGGGTTATTTATTACACTATCCATATTCACTTGGGAAAGATAAGTAATTAAATCGCCCCACTACAGTCAGTGCATTAAGGCTATTGAAAATTATATGAAAAATTAAATTTTAATCAATAAAACACATTACTGCTACGGCTGCACTTTACCGAGCAATAAATACAGCGATAATGACATTTTGTACGGGATAATTACAACGAAAATGTTAATCATTGCAGTGAATGTTACTTATGAAAAATAAGTTACGTAACATTTTTTAGATTAATGAATTAATCTAAGAAAATCATTAATTTATAAGATGCTACAAAATTCTCAATTCGGAGATTTTATTAAAGTGAAACTTTTATTACATCGTCTCAAACTTTTTGGTCTGTGTAGCGCATGTCGCGTGTATCGCGGCTGCCGAGTAGGTATACCTACTCGGCAGCCGACTGACACGCGACATGCGCTACACAAAGCAGTGTTCGGAACCGTTCGAACAGTTTCACTTTTACCGTGGTTTCATAAAACCACACAACATTTTTTTTTTAATATGAGCCTTAGAGTCTTGATCATAAAAATTAAACAGAGTACCTATTCAATATAATAGATTTTTCAGCCTTTTATTAAGAAAACCAGACAAGCAATGTTTCTCTATAATAATGAAATTTGTGGGGGGGGGGTTATTTAATGTTTAATTTTTTTTATCAAATAAAGTAATACCAACAAGAGCATAATGCAATGCGATGCAATCAGATCGATTTTTCGACGGAATAAAAAATCAACCAACAGAGGCCAAAATAAATGTTCTCAGCTTACGACATACAAGATTAAATATTTCCGAAAAATCATTAAAATCTCCGATCACCACGATCATTGTAACATTCAGCCAAAGACAATACAAAATGACCTGAGGTTACTTACAACACATGCATGCGTAATTCATGCTAATTACCGGAGCATCTACATTCGTCTATTTGAATCACAATCGATGTGAACGCAAGTGGGTTAAGGTCGCCTCAAGTCTATTAAATCTTAATTCTTTAACAGCAAGTTTTGTTAATCTAAACTAATTTTATAAAGCTGAAGAGTTTGTTTGCTTGAACGCGCTAATCTTAGGCACCATAGGTCCGATATGAAACCTTATTTCAGTGTAAGATAGTCCATTTATCGAGGAAGGCTATAGGTATATATCATCACACTAAGACCAATAGGAGCGCAAAATACGGGTAAAATCGCGGGGCACAGTGTTACTGAGATATTTAATATATTTTTATTATAGATTTATTTAATGCTATAACGTTAAAAAGACTGTGTGCACTGCAGTTAGTTAAAAACTAAAATTGTAGGTCAAAAAGGTATTTACCTGATTTCTTAGTCGCTTCGATATCTTGTGCTTTCCCATCATCTTCACCACTATTATCGTCTTGTACACTTCTATCATCCAATAGATCTCGAATCGTTGCATACAGAACGATTAGTAGAATCACAGCATAAAAAGCTCTGAAAATAGATTTGTTTTATTTTAATAATATTTCTTTTTTAATTTACGTCACTGAAATCTAGATTCATAAAACCATCACTCCCTCTTTGCATTTGTTATCACAAATCTATTTGTTGAACAGACAGATACTACTAAATCCAGTTATCAAAAAAATATTTTTCTTCAACATTTTCTATTGTAATATAGTGCTGGTTTAAATCCGCGGTTTACTCGCTTAATAATATAATAAAATTTTCGTCATATTAATAATTATAAATTTTTGTCACAATGTTTGTAACTATACTCCTCCGAAACCGCTCTACTGATTCTCCTGAAATTTTGTGTATAGGTAGTTATAATACAGTAGTACAGGTAAATTAGCTTGGAGAAATTTTTGCGTTTGTAGTAGTGTATGGTCAGCAAATAAAATAAAACAACATTTTATTTTTAGTTTTTATTTTATACAGGGTTACTTGTAAAACACCAGCAACCTCGCAGGACAAGATAGCTAACATCATAAGTAACAACATTTGTTCTACGACTTTTGGCATAACGCAATAAATTATTTTTAAATGATTTTTTAAACTTTTATTGTACTCTCCTTACATTTGTAAGTCTATGTTCTATTAATTATCGGATGGACGACGCGACGCCCCCTTCCCCCTCTCGTTCGCTTTTTGTTTACGTAATTTTTGGGAGGCGTAGAGTTTATAATATTCAGACGGAAAATTAAATGAATATTTATTTTTGTATGAAAATAAAATCTAACAAATTATCAAAAGTCGAAATGTTGTTACTTATGATTTTAGCTATCTTGTCCTGCGACGTTGCCGGTGTTTTACAAGTAACCCTGTATATATAAGGGATTTTAAATTAAACTATATGTGTTTCTCCTCTGAAAAAGATGAGACTTTATTTTAATATTTGCACATTTAACATACATATAACTTTTACATTAACAATGTTACTAAAATGAAAAATTTACTAACCTGAAAAAGAAACGACATTTAAAGTTTAATTCTTTAGTTTGAGAAGTCAAAGGCTTGCCTCGACCATGTTTTAACACTGGAGCCATATTGAATTAACAATATAAAGTTACAACACTTACACACAAATTAAACACTAGTTATGGCCCTGCCTTCATACAAAACTGCTGAATACGCCGTTCGCACGGGAATAGAATGTGGATGCGATTTCCCTTAGTTAGCATCCAAGCTTACGTCTTTATAATTATTAAACTGTATAAATTCATTCTTTAACTCCGGTCTGCATCGTGCAGACATGGGTGTAAAAGTCTCATTTTAGCTATTAAATGTAGTTTTTAAGTACATCTGAGTTTTCATTTGTAATTCACTTCAACAAATATTATAACAATAATAACAAATAATAACAACAATCAACAAATACAAAATTTATCAATTAAACTACGTACATAATAATTATAATTTTTGAATGAAATGTGCTTTATGTTCTAACAGTACCAAACGACTGCACGTGGCACCTGCGGACAGCGTAAACTGGTTTATTCTGGTTTTGTGCGTGTTTCCACTTTCCACTATCAAGTGACGATTTATTTATTTGTTTTGTTTCGTAATTATTATGGTCAAATATTAATTATGAAACAAATTATTATGGACACGATATTTTATTGTTTCACGGTAGTCGCCTTGTCGTTTGCTCAAGGACGTAAAATTGAATGATATATTTTTTTTTATAGAGTCAAAACCATTTTCTTTCAAATAAAAACTTGTTTTTATTGAAAACAAAAGTGTTGCTAGGAATAAGTATAAAATTAAATAGTAATGTTAGGATATCGAAACATTTTTGTATAGGCCAGAACGATATAGTGGAAACGCGCTCTAAGATCTGAGTAATATACACACCACTACATATGCAAAAATTTCTCCAAGCTAATTTACCTGTAGTAACCTAATGACTAACGAAGCCAAACTATAATTTATCTATGTGTCAAATCATCGAAGATCGATCAATCATTGCATCATAGTTGAATAACAAACATTCATACATTCAAACTTTTGCATATATAAAAGCAACAAGCTTAAAAATAGATCCAAACGTCTTACATAAAATTGCAGTCTTTATGTATTTACCAAGTCCAATTGTACGTAATTATTTACACGTTAAGAGCGTATAAAAATAGAGTAATGTATTGCAGAAGTTTATTGAAAGTAGAATCTTCAAGTTTAATAACATCCTTATACCATAAAATTTTATATCAGTACCCGATTTAAAGATATTTTTATGGAGTCAATCGTTTGGCAAATGTTCAAATTTATCGTTGGTGTTTATTTGAGATATGCCCTTCGGTTAATATTTTAAAGATAAATATTTCTATATTTGTGCGACAATTATTTCGACTTACGAATACAAATGATGTACAATAAATTACAGAATTTATTAAGAACGTTTGCATGGAGTTAGTATATAGGAATATTATCTACCAATATACGTTTATACAAACTGATTATTCGATTCTTACTTTTAATTTTTAATTCTATTAAATTCTCCCTGAATAAAGTATTCTTCTACGTCTACGTCTACTTCTATTCTAGTATGTTATAATATCATTATCTACAATCTACATAACCTTAATACGTTAATAGGTATACCTTCGAGTAGGAAACAGAAACATACTCACAATGTCAATAGCGTAGGGATTTCCAACCATTCCTCCCACCAATCCCCTTTCTTCTGAACATGGCAGTCATTATCATCAACTTGTACGCGTATAGAAATCCCCAATTTATTATAATGCTTAATAGCATCTTTAATAATGATTTCTACATCATCAGCGTTACACGGTGATGGAACACACAAGCCCCAGCTCAACGTTGAGAATCTTGGCACGAAGTGACCTGGCTGAACAATATATTGAGCGGCATTATCACTATGCTTTTATTTACATATTCTTCATATTATGAGGCTATTTAAGGGACAGTTGTATTTTCTTCATTAAAATCGACTATTTACGTATCTATATACATATATTACGTATCGATACTAGTTAAATACAACTATGGATTTAAATCAGTAATAAATTAAACTACCCATAGTGTGATTTATACTTTTTATATCTACTGTAAACGATTCATTTGAAGTGTCTCAATTTACTTAAAATCTCTTCAAGCACCTAAAGAAACATAAACTCACATCATCGACCCTGCTCTTAATAAGATTCCTGCCTTGCAAAAGGTCCACAGGGACCTCTAAAGTTGGATGCTCAGCCTTAACATCCATTACTGCCAAGCAATATTTTCCCTGGACTTTGACGACGCTCCCAGTTTCCAACTGCACTCGAGCCCGGCTTTCCAAACACTGGTCAAAGTCGCCAAGCTGGATTCCATTACCTTGGAGTATCCCCGAGGGGATTTTCGCTGTTGCATCGAGCACTGTAAAAAATTCAACACGAGCCCCTTGAGGAACTATTGTAAGCGAACAACACGCCAAGGACGCAGTTTTATGGTCATTATCACTCAGTGTTTCGGAAGTTCTTGCGATCACTAATAATACCATTTTATTAATAACTTTATAGCTAATAATATACTTGTAGAGCATGACTACATACCAAGAATTTCAGATATGGCAATTATTAAACATGTATGCATATTACGATGAATGTGACGATGAATATAGAACTGAAACTAACATTGATGCAGTAGAAATATTTTAATGTTAGATTACCCTAGATATTGTGGTGCATCTACGTTTAATAACAAGGTACAGCACTTCGTTTGTTTACTTTTTGATGCATAGTTGTAGGCGCATTTTTATTAGAAACTATTTTTATCCAAACGGATTGTCGTGACGGACACTCGTGATAACACAAATAATATTACAGAAAAATGAATCTGAACTTTAAAGAAAGTATATTTGTATAGCTTTGTAAGTGATAATATTTGTTATTATTATTATCTTCTAGAAATGCACCATTTATGATACATTTATATTATTTAATTAATTAATTCTAGTTTAAATAAAATAATAATGTGTCTATTTTTGTTGAATTTCATAGTGATTCATTTGTTAGATAATGGCACGACTTCCTTCGTGATAAACATTGATCACTTTTAGAATTATTTATTTTTTACTCGTGTGTAGCTGAAATCTCTGAACCAGTGCCAGACTTAAACTGTTCAGAAGGAAGGAATCGTGATTACATCGCTATGTATTGATCGAAACTGAATATTTATGTATTTTTATTCATTATTCAAATATTTTTAGGATATCTTCCCAAAATTCTGACCAAAAAGATGTTATGCTATCCAGGTTTTTAACAAATTCATAGTGAATATTGGCATGGTACTTACTATTTAATGCCCAAAGTTTAGTCCCACGTAACTGCCTCAGCAATATTTGTCCATGTCGCCGACACTCCGGATTATGTACACGTGAAAAATTCGGTGCAAACGTTGGAAAAAATGCATAAAAATCCTCGAATTCGCTTTGAAGTAAAATTTTTCTCTGCAATGCATCAGTAAACGGCTTTATTTGACTATCCTTTTTTTCATTTTTTTCCTTTGCAACATCTTCTTTAAGGATTTGTCTCGAGCCGGTTTTAGACTCTTTTTTAAGAACTTTTTCAACTTTAACATCGTCAACTATTTTTGATTGTGGAAGAGGTTCTTTAGAAATTATATGACTTTGGAGTTTTCCAGCTTCGATGTGTGATTTTACTTTTATTTTTTCTAAGCTATCCTCTGATTTTACATCCGAACCTTTCTCATCTGATTCTGTTTTGGGTGATTTCTCTTTGTTTATTATTATTGTCTTTGGTTCTTTAACTACTTCCTTAGGTGATGTTTTTTTCGCACTTTCTTTTTCTTCTTTTATATCTTTCTTCTTTTCCAGCTTTAAATTTTCTACAACTTTCTCAGCTATTTGAATTTTTTGTTGTTTTACTACTAATGGTTCTTTTTCTGCTGGCTCCATGAGTGTAGTAGCTTTTGGTTTTGACACAGGTTTTATGATTTTCGTTTGTTGTTTTGAATCTTTCTCATTAACTACATCGATTTCTTTATCATCTTCAATTTCATCATCGCTTTCATCCATTACACTTACATCATCATCACTATCATCTTTGTCGTCATCATCGTCGTCATCGTCTTTATCATTAGAACGTTTCTCGCTTACGAGATTTTTACTCTGCTTGGGACCTACTTTCAAACTATCAGCCTGTATTGTTTTTTTCTTGATATTTTCAGAACTAAATTCATCGGATTTTCTATCATCTTCATCATCATTTTCCTTGTCGTCGTCGATAATTCGCGTTTTGATTTTTGTACTCAACTTACTTTTACTATCACTAAGTAGATTTTTCTTTAAAGTACTCAAATCATCGTCATCCTCATCACTTTCTTTGCCATCTCTTAATTTGCTATCTAATTCTGGTTTAAGTTTTTCTTTAACTAGTTTTTTTAAATCTTCAAACATGCGCTTACTACTGAGTTTACTTTGCTTTTGACCAAAGTTAACATCATTCACATCACATGAATCACACTGTTTTTTGGAATCTGGTTTGCTTTCATGGGCGAGTCGCACCCGGAACGCGCTAACTGACACTAGAGTAAGAATTCCGATTGAAATAAAAGCAAACGTCCATCTGTGGCTCACCATGGCCGGAGCGTGAGACGCTCACGGCGCCATCATACGTAAAACTGAAATATATTACGCGTTCGCACCGCGACGTCTATTTTCATCTCCAATAATTTTCAACGTACAAGCGCGGATGCTTCATTGATAATACCGAAAAGTACTTCTTGGATAAAGATTTAACTGCTTTTTGAAAGTTATTTTGTTTTAAATGTTACGATTCCCGGCTGAAGTTAATTCGAGTGTACTGGTACGAGGGCACGGTTATGGCATGCGTCCAAGATTAGTGTAAAAATAGTGTTGCAAAGGCGATTGTCCGGTGCGCAAGGCGAATTAATGGATTGATAGCATTTCACATGCTTTATCGGCTGACTGACGTGGATTGAAATGTTTACATGTTATGCATAATGGCGTCACATACAAAAAACCCAATGTTTATGCATTAGTCTAGACTAGTCACAATTTAAGGTAAATAACTGAAAATTACTCACTGAAAACTCATAAAAATTTTAAGAGGAAGCTGTGAGATAATAGGCCAATCTAAAAATAGTTCTACATCAGCGTTGCACTTTTATTTCGCGATACTTAAAAATAATGTCGCAAATAGAGGTCGTTAATTAAAAAGTGCAATTATCTAACTTATTGAACAATTACTCGGAATAGGAAAAAATCTTCTTAGTCAACCCCTCTCATTAATCGTTCGTCATTAATCCATCGATGAAATCATTTGTAAGAAAGGTCATCTTATCGATATCTTTTAACGATCGTAAAAAACTATAAAGCATGCTGAAATTGTCACGTTTACTGATTTATACTGCCACTTTCAATAAGGCTCGACATAAGGAAGATGAACAATTTTACTTTTGTACAGCAATAACTATCAATATTATGCATGCTTTATACGGACCGCAAGCGTATTCCGAGACCTGCAATTTGTCAATGGTTTATTGATTTGTTTTTCGGAGTTATAGAACTTTACACGGCACTGTATAATTTTCGTATGATTATTGGATAAGCAATTTGCAATAAACAAGAACTTTTTGGTTTCATTTTTTATAATACTTAGCTATTAGTACATTGAAGTATAATATTGTTTTGTTATTTCGTTAAAGTTATTTTAACTTTTATTTCTGATTTTTTATTGTTATCTTTTTGTAAAGCTATACAAACGTAATCTGGAGAAGATAAACTAGAGTAGGTAGGAATTAACTCACATGTAGTAAAAAAGTATGCGTAAAAAAAATTCAAAACTAAATTACAGTGAGTTTGAGAAATGCAATAATTACTAAATGACGCACAATAAGATGACGCCAATATTATCTACAAATATGATTAATCTTATCAAAAATGAGAGCTTTAAATTCTTAGTGTAGATAATTTTAAATCATGTATATCATCATAACAATATAAAACCCATGAAAACATTATCGATTCTGAGTTGCTGACAGCAACAACTCAGAATCAATCTTGGAAGTTTTATAAATAAACTAGCGGTCCGCCCCGGCTTCGCCCGTGGTTTACGTTTGTTTGTGCATGTTTACATTTTCTCTCTATAAGAACCATCCCCGTACTTCAAGGAATATTATAAAAAAAGAATAAACGAAATCGGTTTACCCGTTCTCGCTTGATGCCGTGACAAAGGGAAATAGGGATTCATTTTTATATATAGAGATAATATGAGAGTTAGTTGTTCAAATTTAAGAACTTTCTTCGGATGCAGTGAATGGTTAACACTTTTTGGCATGTATTTAACACAATATTTTTTAGTTTAACTGTCAGATATGCTATATACTATTCAGAGCATATCCAGAAGCTGCGAAACCAGCTGTTAAGGTTGTATGAATGCAGGATATTTACGAATACCCTAAGATGTAAACAAGTACCTATCAATGACATGATACGTTTCAGGAAGCAATACCAACATATGTACCGACGCGGACGGTTAACGTTTAAAATTCAACGATTACGATGAAAAAAGTTGAATTGTCCTAAAGGGTCAAGGTGCTACAATTAATAAGATCTTGAACCAAAGTGGAGCCATTTAAAGTTTACTAATAGGACTGGATTTTTGTTTAATACCAAGGAAATTTGCAGTATAGGCGTAGGTGAGTGGAAAATATTTCTTACTTGTTTATGATACATGCTACATATTAATAAAAAAAATTAATAAAAAGCAAATAAACCCAAAACTTAAAAAAAAGGTAAATTTTTCGATCAACATGTTTAAGAATATTCAATAAAGCTCCTAACTACACAACATTGACAAATTTAGAAATAATAGGTAAGTAGTCTACTTTTAATATAAACCTCGCCTTAAAATGTGCTGGGAATAGATAGATTTTGAAAAAGGTTGTTGTTTTTGTTACAGTCTCAATCACAATGTTTGTTGTTTTAGAAGGTAAACAATCATTAAAATTTATGGCATCCTATTGGTAACAATCAAACACGAGGTAATCTGAAGGTGCCATACAATATAATTATGTTTAATTTTTAAAGTGAAACTTTTATTACATCGTCTCAAACTTTTTGGTCTGTGTAGCGCATGTCGCGTGTATCGCGGCTGCCGAGTAGGTATACCTACTCGGCAGCCGACCGACACGCGACATGCGCTACACAAAGCAGTGTTCGGAACCGTTCGAACAGTTTCACTTTTACCGTGGTTTCATAAAACCACACAACATTTTTTTTTATTCCGAAAGATATAGCTTGTAATTTAAAAAAAAATGTGTGCGTGTACTAGTGTACACACGTAAGAAGTGAAACTTCTTTATGACCTTATTTTTCAAAAAATAATTTACTATATGCAACTTTACAGAAATACGTCGAAATCACGCGTGGTAGGGATAAGAAAAAGATGGCGCGTAACGGGAAAATGTCACGCGTAACCATAGAGATAGTATAGTACATATATCTCGATGCGCGTAACGAAAAAATGTTACACTAAATTTTTTTCCAACCCCGATAAAGAAGTTTCACTTCAAAAAAGTATTTAATAACTTAAAATTTTCAGTGTATCCGTATAGTCATCGTTATTGTTAAGGCCATAAATTATTCTACTACAAAAGCATTAATAAACACTTTTTTACATATCTGAGCTTATTCAAAGTCCAATGTTAATAAAAAATATCCCAGTCACCATTATACAAAAATTAATACGAAACACTTATGTATTGCGAGATATAGCAACAAACATACAAACATAATAAATTTTATTATTAGTACACCGTACGGAATTACGTTACGATTCTAATGTTTCGATGTAGGTGAACGTTTACATTTTTAGATACTGTTACTTACAAACATGCTTACAAAATTATAATTTAAGTAATCTCAATTACAAGATTGCACTATTTGTGCAACGAATTTCGAATGCATTTAGGTATCAAGCGGTTGAACTATTAGCCTGTGACTCATTGTAAGAAATTTGAGGCTTATTAAAAATAATGCTTAAAGTATTATTCAGTGCATTTATACACCATTTCGATATTTCAAGTGAGAAATTGTAGGTAGGTATTCAATTTTATCTAATGAAATTTGATCAACAAACTTACCATGTTAATTACATGTTGGCTAGAGAACAAAAAATACAATTATTTTCATGAACACAGATTATTTACACCGCAAGAGACGTATGAAGCAATTATTCAAAAATATTTTGTTACTCAAACTTGAATGACGTAGTTGTGAAAACGTAGGTATGTTCATCGCGCGCCAAATTTGAAAATGGAACATTTTTCATCTTTATTCTTAAATTATGTTGCCAATTAATATAAAATAGAAATTATTACATCTAAACGTGAAATTCAAAATATTAAAAAAATATGTGTATTTTTAATGATCTTTATTGAATATTAGAGTATACTAAAAGTAATTGTAATATTATTAAGTTTGATCAAACTTAATAATATTACAATTGTACATAAATTAATAAACGAAATAAAGAAGCAGTCAATACCAAATACGTTTTATGTTATTATCCCGGTAGTAAGTAACTCCTCAACTCCAGCCTACGTACATATTACTCATTTGGGATTGCCTAAAGTTTTATTAAATCATTTTTTTTTATATTGACCTGTCGTGATGATCAACATTAATAATTCATAAAGAGCACTATGGAGCTATCAGACGAACGTGATGAGTTATCATTAGTGGACAATATTGCAATTTAATGATGTAATGGCCAAGTACTTATTGGAATATAACAAATTATGCACTTCAATCACAATTCTTTTATTTATTGAAATGACAATACTACTAACTACTAATAATACAAGTATTGACTATTTGAGGGCAATAATTAATTATCTATATATTTAAAAAAGTATATCAAGGCATCTTAAAACCATAGATTAAAAAAATAATTATCGATTATTAATTTATATTAAAATTAATTCTTATATTTAAATAGAAATTGTTAAATATCTAATCTATCTAATATCTAATATATATTATAAAGGCGAAAGTTTGTATGGATGTTTGTTACTCTTTCACGTAAAAACTACTGAACCGATTACAATGAAATTTAGCACACATATAGAGGGTAATTTGGATTAACACATAGGATAGTTTTTATCCCGGAAATCCCACGGGAACGGGAACTATGCGGGTTTTCCTTTGCAAACGCGGGCGAAGCCGCGGGCGGAAATCTAGTATAATATAAACAACAGATTATTTAATATGATATGATTATTTATTACTTGACACTTTATATGAGCCCGGTCAAGGTTTCTTGTTAAAGAGATCCAGTTTGTGCAAAATATACACATGTGTGACATTTAGTACTGTGTCATTCATTACAAGTTCGGTATTTTGAGTTGTTGCTTTTTTATAATATAAAACAATAAAAAAGGAACCTCTATAGGTATACATTTACCTATTTAATTGTCAATTTTTTTATTTAATAGACATATTATCTTCGTGCTATAAAAAAAGAAAAAAAAACACTGTTTCTTATCAAAAACACATCATCACTGATAATGGCGCCAAAATTAAGAATGTGATTATTTTATTATCTACTTTGTGTTTGCGGAATTATATTATAACAACTAAAAGTGATCACATATTATTCGGTATATAACCTTTAATATGATACGAAATTTTAGGCTATGACGATTAATCATTTAAATTAAAATATAACAAACACCTTGATTGATATAGTTTAAGTTTATTTAGATAAGATTCTCATAACAGCCATATATTATAATAATTGAATCAAAATAATACAAATAATAAACTGATTAATTTTCACTCGTATAAAAGTTTCGTCACTGCGAGGTCGAGATCGCGACCCGTAGTCCTTTTACTAATTACAAGGTGTTAAAATTTGATTCATATTCACTAACGGTGCGGTATCAAGGCTTACCCGTGCCAGCGTTGGGCAATTTGAGGACTATATTTAATACTTAGTATCCAAGGATGTGGATTGGTACCCCTAGATTCTACCTACAACGTAGGTAGGAGGTTATAATGCCGTCTTAAAGCGGTATTATTCCCAGTATGGGAAAGTGATGCGGCGATCCATATAGCTGTTTGCTTTCATTTTTCCACGCTGGATATAATACTGCTTTAAGATATCATAGTAACCCGCGGTAAGTAAACGGTGTGGACAGTGGCACTTCATAATAATTAATTATTCAAGAGGTAAAAAACAAAATTAATTTGAATTTCTTCTGTGATTATATGAAACAAGTGCGGATTGCAACATTGTCACAATGTATAAACCTGTTGTACATAAATACTCAATACAAAAAGTAAGAAAAAAACAGCACAATAAATAAAATATTACATAAAAATTTAAATTTTTCTATATAGAGTCGTTCGTCTTCGTTTTAAGTACGATATGTGGTTTTCTTAGTCCATTGAATATAATATTATAAATATAGCGGTCTATGCGTGTTGTTAATAAAAATAAAACCATGAATAATTTTTAAAGCAAAAGACATTTAAAATTTATAAAAATAGGAACTATTTTGCGCTGTTTTTTAACCTTTTTATCATTAAGATATAATGCCAGGAATGTAATTGTATTAATATACAGTAATTTAATATCAATGTCAACGCCATTAATAATAGTTAAACACAATTAAATTAAATTTATATGTGAAAAGTTTTAAAATACTATTTTTTTTAATCTATTTTAAAGTATCAAAAAAATTAGTTACCTATATTAAAAATATATACATAATTATTTACGTAAGAAACAGGGCATTAACCGTCTTCTATGAGAACTCATTACATAATATTTTATTTGAATTGTTGTATGTCTTAGGAAAATATCGGCTCGTTTTTTCGGTATTTATTTAACAACCTACACTAAATTATGAATATGATATTTTACTGTATTACAATAAACCTCATTACTTATCCTCCTTTCCACCTCCCCCCATTAAGTATTACTAAAACTTTTTAACTCGAAAGTAGATACTAATAGTTGAAAGAATTATCGAAATTTAAAGAAATGTAGAAATTTAAAACCTTTACGAAGAAAACCCAAGTGAATAAACTGTATATCGAATTTAATATGAAAATAATCCGATTCTCAGTAGAAGAACATTTGGCACCTCATAAGTCTTGCTTACTTAACAATACAGTATTTAAGTTAAATATTTTTATGGCACACTAACATAACTTGGTAAGCATAACTTTGTTATTGCGATGATGACTTCATTTTTATAATCTGATTACATCATTTTTGACTTTGTCATGTCATTGCATTTGCATAAATGCAATCAAAACCTATTATGAATTTGTAGGTACAGTACTCCAAAAGTAATAATGCGCATAGAAATCTTCGTCACTGTTCGGCAACTGTCATATTCCCGGAGCGTCCGAAGATGATATTTATATAGAGTGGTTAAATGCATTTTCTTCATGCATAATTTAGTCAAATTATGTGTTTTGTGCTAAAAGAGATTAATATTGATTTGTAAGTAACGATTTTGTTTCGATAATTCCTTGTAAGTAAATAGCGAGGATAACCCCATACGATTGCTAATAAGTATATCTTTGTTGGATTGATTTACTTGGAAAATTTTTATAGTACTTTTAGTGTCAAAGTGTCTTACTGAAGCTGGTGTAATGATGGAAGAAAAGAAGGTTACAAATAACACAACATTTATACTGTATAAAATATTGTTTTCAAACACAGTTTTACATTTAAACCATATAAATCTAATCATTAAAATCTCAGCTCAAAAGTATTTAAAGTAGTGATCATTCTTCAATAGTATGACATTTACAAAAAAATGTGTGCGTGTACTAGTGTACACACGTAAGAAGTGAAACTTCTTTATGACCTTATTTTTCAAAAAATAATTTACTATATGCAACTTTACAGAAATACGTCGAATCGCGCGTGGTAGGGTTAAGAAAAAGATGGCGCGTAACGGAAAAATGTCACGCGTAACGAAAAAATGTTAAACTAAATTTTTTTCCAACCCCGATAAAGAAGTTTCACTTCAAAAATAAAAATAAAAACAATCAAAATCAGGGATTATCTTTATTTCTGACATTTTAGATACATCGGAACTTTCATTATGCTCTTCTTCATTTTCACTTTCCCTACTGCCATCACCTGTGTAAATCATATTTTCATCGATTAATTCAATTCACCTTTAAAACCAAGAAGGGTATGTAATAGCAGCTCTATATAATTCCACACAGGGAGAACACGTGCAGTCACCACCAATATTTAAAGACGACTGACGGATTTTTCAGTTTTTTTACTGACAGGCTACCGTCACCTACCGCCTGATTTGTTTTTGATTGCGTATGACCGTGAATTGACTTCTATTTCTTTTGAACAAGGTGTAAAATGCAAGTGCATTGTTTAGGGCTTTTACGATTCAATGATTCGAGTGTTTTCGGAAATACGACAATTAGCGAAGATTTGCATGCGCATTATTAATTTTGGAGTACTGTAAGTTTTTCGAAGTTTTGACGATACGTATTGTAAGCGAAGTCTAGAAAAATCTATTTGTTTTAGGATATTATGTAATCCTGCTAGCCTATCAACTATAAGATAAAAATTATCTCCTAACGCATTAATAAATAGTACGCAATATATACCTATATTTTTTTCCAAAATAGTGGTAGGACATTAACCAAAATACAGTTTTCAGACTCACAGTAACAAGACTGTAATGAAATCCTCGCAGCTGTCGCCAGCGCCTTCACCTTAATTTAAAATTCGATATAAACAAAGAAATATTTCAAGGGAATGTGTTTCAAGTGAGTGATACTTATATCTTTTGAAATTATAGACGTAATTATAAAGTTGAAAAGTTGGTTTGATTGAACGAGCTTATCTAAAGGAATAACGCATATGAATGTAATCTTTATCTTTTGATTTATACCGTATAAATCAAAAGATAAAGATTACATTCAATACAGCTCTAATATGACAAATCTTTTGAAAACTTTATTAGATACAATACTAATATCGTATTCAGATCTTTCTATATATTTATTTTAACCATCGCCAACAACAGCTTTCTTAAACAACAAGCACACACACAGCTTGTTTTTATTCATTGAAATTCCCTTTTCCCACAAAATTTTCCTGGACACATAATCGCCGCCGATCAAAATGTTTAATATGTTAATAGCTTTTATCGACGCTTGCTTGTCATATTTATTCATATCAATATTAACACATGACTAAAACGTTCGCCGGTGGTTAGAAGGTAAATAGTCGATAAATTGAGACAAATCTCTATATTACTAAAACTTCATTCCCACCTTTTTTTTCATTTTAAAAATTCTGGTAATTGTTTGTCACGGTGAAAAATGTGATGATTCAAAACTAATACTTGGAAAAACAAAGCGATTACGTGACCTTAAAATGATTACCTCATTGAGTTTATAGGAAGCAATTTTGGAAAAAATTACAATAATTGTTATAATTATTTTCATTCAAAAGCACATGAAATATAAACCGCTTCGAACTTGACCTTTCTAAACCTCTTTTACTTTCCACCTTGACTGCCAATAACATTAATACTCATTACATGTATACCATGTGCATACAATGCTAATCTTATCAACGTATGTAGTTGCATACGTAAAAATATCTGTTAAATACTCGATTGTTTAATCTTTTTCCAAAAAGTTGCATACATGTTAAGACTTAAGCATACCATGTTAGAAGCCTCTAGAGTCTAGACTCTAGACTTTTTGAAATATATTCTATTATAATAAATCTATATTTTCTTAATATTATAAAGCTGAATTGTTTGTTTGTTTGTTTACTTTCACTTCACTTTCGGTGTTAGCCTATTTATCCAGGAAGGCGATAGGCGATAGCCCATTTATCCAGGAGCGAAGCACTGCGGGTAAAACCGCGGAGTACAGATAGTAGTTTAATAAAACTATTAAGCTAGAAATAAGAACTACTGATAACTTTGTACTTTGAATATGGTTTATAGTCCCAAATGAAGCTTAACATATACCAATATTTAATGTTTATTCTTGTTACATATTGTACAAGTAGTCCATTGAAAAGTTACATTTGGGGTTGCGTTTTTTAGAGGACGCAATTGCACGCCTCATAAGCGAAGCGTTGAGGTGGGTACTACTGTCACTTCGCGCAAAACATCTGATTTTTCAAACTTAAAATGTCTTTATGTATCATACATTGCACTTGTAAGATAATACATACACACACATATTAAGAAAAAACACTATTTTTAACATTCATGATATTTTTGATGTCATTTTTGTTATTTAAACTAGTTAAAAAACAGTTTAAAAAAGTTCTGTCTTGGACGTCCGTGTGTCTGTATGTGCGGAGGATTTTCTTGTTAACACGATAGCGACCGAAATACTTTACTAATCGAGTCTTTTTTTCTCTTACGCTTGAGTATGCTCAGGAATAGAACCCTTTCATTTTTCAGGGTCTGATTCGATGTGGTTTAATTGTTATTAAATAAACAAAAATAATAATTAATAAATAATTATTAAAAAAAAATTATGAGGCGTGCACTTTTGGATTTTCCAATTTTTTTATTTTTTTGATGTGTAGGGGGTAGCAGTGAGAAGCTAAAACCAAGTTTGTGGGGTCGCCACCCTTGTCCCACGGCCGCCATCTTGAAAATAGTGGTTGAAATGGTTTTTACGATATATCTCTTAAACTATTTATCTGATAAAAAAAATTGTTGACATTATTTGTTGAAAATTAAATTTTCTACAACTTTGGTCCAGTGACTTATTGTCATAGAACTACAAATAAAAAAGTTATAAGCGAAAATGTTCAGAAATTAGAGATATTTATATTTTTCAGTAAAACTGTTTTTTATCATTTTACGAAGAAATCATATCAGACCATTTTTGTAGATTGTTTTTCGAGGAACAACTATTATATACAACATTTTTTCATTAAGTAAATAGCTAAGGTTTTGCAACGCTCCGAAGTGAGTACTATTTTTCAGTACTCTTAACTATACAGTATACATATATTATGTGTGTACTAATAATAATTTGTCATCAGTAATTGTTTTTTTTTGTTATTATAATTTTTTTAATAATTAATTTTGCAATATTATTAATAATTAATTATTGACTCTTTTCCCGACCACCGAGGAGGAAGAGTCTGGAATCGCGTTTTTTTTTTACGTCGAAAAGCAGGGCTGAAATGTTCTGCAGTGTGCTTCCATTGTTCTGGAGTCTGGGAAAAGAGCCAATAGCCATTATTTGTATAGTTAGGAGTACTGAAAAATAGTACTCACTTCAGAGCGCTGTAAAACCTTAGCTATTGACGTAATGAAAAAATGTTGTATATAAAAGTTGTTCCTCGAAGAACAATCTACAAAAATGGTCTTATATCATTTCTTCGTAAAATGATAAAAAAAAGTTTTATTGAAAAATATAAATAGCTCTAATTTCTGAACATTTTCGCTAATAACTTTTTTATTTATAGTTCTACGACAAAAAGTTACTGGACAAAAGTTGTAGGAAATTTAATTTGCAACAAATAATGCTAACAATTTTTTTTTATCGGATATATAGTTTAAGAGATATATCGTAAAAACCATTTCAACCGCTATTTTCAAGATGGCGGCCGTGGGACAAGGGTGGCGACCCCACAAACTTGGTTTTAGCTTCTCACTGACCCCCCCTACACATCAAAAACATAAAATTGCGTCCTCTTTAAAACGCAAGGTTAGGCCTAAAAAATGTAACATTTCAATAGACTAAAGAATAAGCTACGAATATGTACCGGACATATTTTGCATAATATGACAGTCTTAATTCGTTTATTTATTTATCATACATATTTCTGTATCTGTTTATATTTCATTAATTATTATAACACATTGACATACAATGAGAAACTGAATTAAAATCTTGCTTCAGACTATTAGAAATCAGTATGATAAAAGTATTGTTGGGTCGTCCATTTAACTTTATTGAGATTATTTCTTTAGTTGGGGTGTAAGTTAAAATATTGTGTTAAACAATTATTATTTTTATATCGTTCGAAATCAATTATACCGAATTACAATGTATCTTTTGAGTCTTATTACAGAAGGCTTGGATCAAGCTGGTGTGAACGCACTAATCTAGTACCTAGTTCAAATTGACAAAAATTACTTTAGGGTTGTGGTCAGAAAATTTAATAAACAAACCATTATGAAACGGATACGTTGTTTACGTTGTGATTATACTTTATTTTGTTTACATTATTTCAAAATAAATTAATGACAATAATCATCATTATAAATTAATTATTAAACAATTGACCAAATCTACGGTAAAATTATGTGACTCAATGCCCGCTTTTCATTGGCTTTATTGGATCTTAATGATGAATTAAAATGCAGTTACTATTGTATCGGGATTACCTACGCATTAATTAATTACAAAATGATTTCTTCATATATGCTATTAATTAAATTGGGTCATAATTTTATATCAAATTGTATAGGTATGATAAGGATTCAAACTCTGTGGCGCTTGTCACGTATACATGTGTTTTGCTTTTCACTAAATCGAAGGTTAAATATCCTTAGAGATCCTTAGTATGATACAAGAATATTTTAATGATTCTAAAGTATTAACTGCTTGTTGCTGCTTAAAACTTATGATTAAATAAAAATCTTCATATAAAGCTCTATTATGAAAAAAAACTGGAAAATGAAAATACAAGTTTCATTTTATAGTTGGGGAGGCGAGGTAGCTAAATGGCGTAATTCGACGGCGCCGTCGAGACTTATCAAAATCGAAAGATAAAATAATTTCGAAAATGAAAGCTTGTATGGTAAAAATCATTTTAGCGGTGGGTTTGGCGTGTACGGTTTTTCAAAAATGTAAAAAAAAACAGTTACTTGAGCATTCTCGAGCGCGTCAGATATTCATACTACGTATGCCCCAAGTGCCTCTGATAACAACGGTATACTAATCTGCCGGTTTGCGTGGTGGGGCTAGGCATATAAATTAGTCAAAAATGCACAAAAAAAAATTTACTCGAGCGCGTCAGATTTTCGGAAGGGGTGTTAAGTAGGCCCCAAGGAAGCTCCCCTTAAAAAAACTGACGATTTCGGCGTGACGATAAGCTACGATGAACTTTTGAAAATGCAAAAAAAATAAGTCTTTTTGAAATACTCGAGCGCGTCAGATTTTCATAGGGGAGGTTTATCTCGGTATCCTGAAAGCATATTTTCTTAATCTGACAAAAATGTTGGTGGGTTCTCTTAATCTGACCGAAAAAGGTTTTTGGGTTTCTTTTTTTTAATCATCGTTATTTCATATCGATTTTTTTTAACACCCTCAGTTTTCGAGATATACTCAAAAAACCGGGAGCTTAAGTTTTTATGATGCTTCAAGTCAAAAAGTTTTGACTTTGGACAAAAATGTAAAGAGACCTTTTTTGTGTAAAATAAAATTACCTTTTTTGTGTATTTATACTTTTTTTTTTTGTAAAATGTATCGTTCGCGACTTATATACTGCAACGCGTTTTTCGGAAGACGAAATGGCTCCTCCAGACTCCTCCTCCTCCAGATTTTGTATTTTTAGTAAGTTTTAGATTATATTCTTCAAAATAAAAAATAAAAAAATCGCGCTCGAGAATGCCGGATTAACGTTTTTTTTTTACAAGTTAGCGACCCTATAACTCGGCGGCGTCAAGGACTTATCGTCAGATTAGTTAAATTTAGTCTTATAACACTAAAATCAACCCCCAATATCTTAATCTGACGCGCTCGAGTATTTCAGACTATCGATTTTTTTTTACTAATCTGATCGTCTATCCTAGGCGCGCGTCACTACATATAGAGCTAAATAGTTTACAAGGTTGTTCTATTAGGTCTAAGGTATCTCTCATATCTTAAACTGCCACGCTCGAGTATTACCGAAAATTCCCCTATTCGCCTCCCTAACTATTACTTAATTTATTACATTGACAGACTGTATAAGAGAGATGGCTCTAATAAAATTATATAAACAAAAAAGACAAAGATAATTTGTCACTTCCGCGCAGATGTAAGGAAAAGTCATAAGAATTCACCAATTAAATATAAATAAACAAATAGTTGTCATGGTAATTGGCATAGACTAACGACACAGAAGGTTCAATGCTATAGATGTTACGTTTCCTGCACAACTAAACAAATGTGACAATTTCATTTACTATTTAATTATTATTATGATGTTGTATTAAAATGAAAAAAACTTTTTTGGAGATATAACTGTATTAAGTATTTATTACTAGCTGTGGTGTTCGTTTTCGGTCATCATCATTTCACCCGATAAACACCCACTGTTGAGCATAGTCCTCCTTATAGAACTCCATAAGGACCGATCTTACGCTATTCGTTTCAAGGCAGTTCCCGAAACCCGTACAAGGTCATCACTCCAACTTGTAGGATATAATAACAGTGGTGCCTAGATGAAAAAAAAGGATGAAATAAAAGAAAGGATGAAGTATAAGCCTTTTTATCTAAAACACAAATAAAATTTATGTTCAATAGCTATTAACAGAAATGCAAATAGCATTTTTCGTCAGTAGCGATAATCTTTTCTTTAATGTGTATGTCATGGCCATATCGTAGATTTGCTCATTTCATGATATGATTGATCATTTCACGAAATGGTCGCATTTCATGAAATGGCCAACATAGTTTGATCAGATCGTTAAATCGTCAACGTTTCACGATTTGGTCATCCACATTTGGCCAGATCGTATAAAATATAGAGAGTCCATAAAATATTTAAAAAAATTCAGAATATTCTAAGAACTTGTTTATTGTCATATAAGTAAGTGCCGCGGCAGCGGCCGGCAAATGCCAGAAGCGACTCGTTTTTGCAATAGAAAACAGTTAGGTTAGGTTAGGTTAGATTTTGATAAACAACGCACGAGCCGAGCGAGCAAAACGAGCGTGCCGCGGTAGCGGCCGGCGAGTGCCAGAAGCGGATCGCTTTTTAAAAAACAAACAATTATAATAATATAGAAAATGCGTCTTAAATCCTTTTATTTAAGACGCAATTTTTCTTCAATACATATAAGATATCCACATTTTTCATAGTACTCGAACCTCTTAAATCGTCGTAAATTCTTTGCTATGACTTTCTTCATATTGTTATTAAACGAATTATGAAGTTTTTAACTGCGAATAATTAAATTTTCGCCAGCGGCCGCCATCTTATCACATAAACACAGAGCTTGCAGCGGCTCTACCAATAATTAATGTAACTATTTTACGATATGATCAAATAATTTTGATCATTTCATGAAAAAACCGTGCGTTTAGTTGGCCATATCGAGAAACGATTTCTTATCATTGATCTGCTCAAACCACATCATGATGTGGCCAATAGACATTCGATCATTTCATGAAATGCGACCATTTCACGAAATGATCGATCATATCATGAAATGAGCAAATCTACGATATGGCCACGACATATACGTATATTCAACATCATTTTTGCAAACAAACATTTTTGCCATCACGATTTCATTGTACTTATATAATAAATAGATATATTTGTTAATTACATGCGCTGTGTGGATTTAAATATAAAAATAATCAAGTATTTAGCCAAATCGAAATTAATAAAATAACCGTTCTATTTTCAATAATCGTATCTACATGATAATCTTTGAACACAGTGTACGCTAGCTTTGTCACACTAGTGATTGAAGCAATGTTTTATCCCTTTCATTATTTCAATACAAGTGTCAAGCAAGTGTCATTCATATGTCATTCAATTGTAAATTGTTATTTTTACTCTTAAACTGTAATAATTTAATATATTTTCCTGTGATATGATATTCCTTTATCTTTCTTTATTTTTTTGCACGAATACGTGCACTTTCTGAACACACAGGAAGGCATTTTCGACAACTTTAATGTACCTATCGGCACATGCGCTCACTGGGACCGGTCACAATCTGACTGATTTTTGACTGATTGCATTGGTCCCAAATAGGACCAATTCACGGAATCAGTTTTGGTGCGTTGATGACGTATCTACCTCTTGTTTCTATATATAATATCATTGATTTGTACAGTGAAAAATCAAATAACTGTGAAAATGAGCATCAATTATTTATTATTCCTCCTTGCAAAAAAAGCAGGGAAGAAACTTATGAAGCAACAACAAGAGTTGCATGAAATTAGAATCAAACAGGAAAGGGAGACTCATGAAAAAAGGCTCTAAATACTTACTTTGGAAGAGGAATATTATAAGAAAACAATAATAAATTTACAAAAATCTGAAAATATTCATTTAATTATAAAAATCAGTTTCAATATGACTGTGTTTATATTTTCCCTTGATTTTCGCATTCATCTTCTTATTCTTCTACATTATTAGGGACAGTTGAATTTGTTAATTGATTTTCAATGCCTGTACAGTAGGATCTAGAAAGAAACAAAAAAAAAAGAATTAAAATATGGATAGCATTTATGTATTGGCATTATTAAATATACTTTGTTTGCATAAGAAAGTAGTTTGCGTAAATACCTTGATTTAAAATAGGCTCATTAATTAGTATTGATAAATTGTGCAAAACTGCACCAGCAATTAATCGTGATCACGTGGAGGTCGATCACGAGGGATAATTCACGTGGAGGAATCCTCACATCGTTTCATGCGGAATCTTTGCTTCCACACCCCGAAGCAACGCTCGACAGTTATAGTAATTATTCCTAGTTCGCATGTGACTCAGATCGTATATGCTTCCCAAAACTACGACCGGAATTCTTCTTCTTTCAGGTCCAGATGATTCACGCTATGTTTATAAACTTTTTTTTGACGCCTACGAATTCTAAAATCACGAAGCACCTGCACATCATTCGTAAAATCCTTACTCAAACTATCAATATCCATTTTACCACAGTTATTTTACTGCGAAGTGAATAAAAACACAAATAATATACTCTTGGCAACTACAAAACGTCAAATGTTTGACAATATATCCGCCATGATTTCTCTCAAATAGATTTAAAACAGGGTCGGACGTTTCTTAAATTTTGACAAAAACTGACTGATCTGGTGCTTAAACACCTCTCAGTTAAATAACTCTCAACTCCTTAAACAATGATTAAAATAATCATACTTATAAACCTGTCTCAGCAGTCTCTCAACTAAGTAACGTCGATATATTTTTTTCTAGTAACATTATCGACATAAAACCCGCTATTCACGTAAAACTTGACTAAAAATGTACTTTTTGACAAATATGAATGGTAGACTTTATTTTGTATGACATTTAACTGCGAATAAACTTTCAAATATAGGTATGTTATTTCTTTGTAATTTAATATAGGAATAGCAATACAGCTGTGATTTATGTAAAATTATGTTTAATGTTTATCATATTTGTACAGTGAAAAATCAAATAACTGTGAAAATGAGCATCAATTATTATTATTCCTCCTTGCAAAAAAAATCAGGGATGAACTTATGAAGCAACAACAAGAGTTACATGAAATTAGAATCCAACAGAAAAGGGAGACTCATACAAAAAGGCTCTATATACTTACTTTGGAAGAGGAATATTATAAGAAAACAATAATAAATTTACAAAAATATGACAATATTCATTTAATTATAAAAATAAGTTTCAATGTGACTGTGTTTATATTTTCCCTTGTTTTTCGCATTCATCTTCTTATTTTTCTACATTATGAGAGACAGTTGGATTTGTTAATTGATTTTCAATGCCTGTAGGATCTGGAAAGAAACAAAAAAAAGAATTAAAATATGGATAGCATTTATGTATTGGCATTATTAAATATACTTTGTTTGCATAAGAAAGTAGTTTGCGTAAATGCCTTGATTTAAAATAGACTCATTAATTAGTATTGTTAAATTGTGCAAAACTACACCAGCAATAATCGTGATCTTGATCACGTGGAGGAATCCTCTCATCGTTTCATTGAGAATGCGGAATCTTTGCTTCCACACCCCGAAGCAACTTTCGACAGTTATAGTAATTATTCCTCGTTCGCATGTGACTCAGATCGTATATGCTTCCCAAAACTACGACCGGAATTCTTCTTCTTTCAGGTCCAGAGGATTCACGCTCTGTTTATAAAACTTTTTTTTGACGCCTACGAATTCTAAAATCACGAAGCACCTGCACATCATTCGTAAAATCCTTACTCAAACTACCAATATCCATTTTACCACAATTTTACTGCGAAGTGAAGAAAAACACAAATATTATCCTCTTGGCAACTACAAAACGCAAATGTTTGACAATATATCCGCCATGATGTCTCTCAAATAGATTTAAAACACGGTCGGACGTTTCTTAAATTTTGACATTATTTAACTGTTACTTAAACACCTCTCAACACTGAATTGGGTTTATAAGTGAAAAAAACGTTGACC
The DNA here is from genome assembly GCA_029959065.1 of Colias behrii. Lineage (NCBI taxonomy): Eukaryota > Metazoa > Arthropoda > Insecta > Lepidoptera > Pieridae > Colias > Colias behrii. Next base: position 2,959,460 of record JARWMC010000005.1, on the reverse strand, counting down.
AACAGCTAAGAGGGGCTCTTAAATTTGAGAGACGTTTATAAGTAAGGCTGAAAATGTCCTTTAAATTATGTGGTATTATATTTTTAACCACCGACGCAAAAATATGGGTGATAAGTGTTTGACCGCTATGTGTGTCTGTTTGTGCCACCGTAGCTCGCTAACAGGTAATACGAATTAGATGCGGTTTTGTTGTTAGGCAGCATATTTTCCGACGCTGGTTCTTAGATAAAGTGTATCAAAATCGGTTCATCCATTTATTATACCTAGGTATATAGAGGTAAAAGTGGGAATGTGGGAAAAAATATTAGTTATATTTTTATCCAATTCGGTTTATCCATTTATTAGATTACAGCGGTAAAAGTGGGAATGAACAATAATCGAATGTGGTCAAATAATATACTCAAGCGGCATATCAAAATATAAAAGAGCAACGTGTTTTATCGAAATCAGTTCATCCGTTTATTACATATAGGGCACTTTAGGGGTGACAGTGGTTAGATAAATAAACCAAATGGAGCATCAAACGACAGGATATGACGTGTACATATAGGTACAATTAGATAATATGGTTTACATCAAAATCGGTTCTGCCATTTACTAGGGGTGAAAAGAGAAGGGTTGAAAGTCTGTGAAAGAAGAGGGGGATATGTGAGCGAGAGGATAGCTACACCCTGGAAATTTTGAACTCTACTCAAAGCCACATAGGCCCGGCTCTTGGCAATTTTTTTTCCTTAAGATACCACTTCTTTTGCCACTGTGATCCATTACAATTTGTGCACGGTTACGGCCCAACTTAAAAGATGTCAAGGAGCAACAAACTTATAGATATCAATATGATGTAGGAATGTAATATGGAGGTAGAGGTAGGTCTCGCTCACTTGAAAATATTACATGAAAATAAGAAACCGAAGTTAAAAATTTAAAAATTAAAAAGAAAAACCCAACGCAACGAAGGAAAAGGAATAAATAATAATTTTACAAACTTCCCGACGATCTTTAAAATTAAGTACCATTTAAAAAAAATATACAGGGTGTCCCAAAAAAAGTAGTGATGAACGGAAGCTGGGAGGTAGAGGACCTAGAGGGCTATCCGAATCACCCCCATGTATGTTATGCGATTTTTCGTATTTTCGGAGTTATGACGTTTTTTTCAATTTTTCACCTATCGCCGAGTACGATGATATTTTCACTTATGGTGACGTCAATTATTGCGGAAGATGCTTGATTTTTTTTTGTGTGCTAAGCTGAAAGATAGGCCAATTCAGTATGGTAACATTTACTATCGTTAGATCTTCGTATGGAATAAAAAAAATAATTAAATGCCAAGAAAGATAAAATTACCCAGTATGTTTACCACTTCAAGGGCCCGTAAAAAAATAAAATCACATAAAAAAAGTTTTCCGTTTTGCTTTTAAAAACTTGCTCTATCTATCAGGTAGCTACCCTGAAAATTTCATTTTATTATTCAGAAGGCTTCAATCGAAAAATTGAAATCTAAATGTGGTCAGTGCAAAAATTGAATTAACATGATGATCATTAAAACCAATAAATAGAAAGAAAGAAAGAAAGAAAGAAAGAAAAAAAGCTTATACTTACATAGATATTTAAATAATTCAGATAGATATGTGGGCATATTTATTTATGAATATATATATGTGTATGTATATATGTGTATGTATATGGATGGGAATATTTGTAATCAATAATTTGTTTTACCTGCGTGTTGATTCTGCTGTCTGTTTGTTCAAGAGTACCCTTTTGTATTTACACTTGAATGATACATAAGACATACTAAGCTTTAAGGGTGGTGGAAGGTCGTTCCAGATCTTTGAAGCAGAATACTTGAATCCACCCTTAAAACCTGACGTGTGGTGTTTCGGTATGACCTGCTAAATGTAACTGCCTACGACCCGCCATCTTGTGGATTTTCTGGCTATTCAGGTAAGGTGTGATATGCGCACGCTTTGGTATGGCGAAACAGAAACGAGCGCATGCGTTCTGCACTCGCTGAATTGCTCGCTCGGTTTTGGCGTATAGGCGGGGGCCATAGACGGTATCGCAGTAATTAAGATGTGACAAAACTAATGATTCAGTCAGCATTACTTTAACGCTCTCTGATAGATCCTGCCTAAGACCATACAGTACTTTCAGTCTGTAGAAGGCATTTCTGATTGTGATTGACTGATACATTGACATACATTGATAGACTGCCACAATTTGGACGAAATAACCCGGAAGTTCATAGTAGCAGAAGAAACCATTAAAAATGATAAAAGGGCATTCAGACATTTAAAAGACAACTTTTTACGGTGATGTCGCACTTGCATTGAGCAACAGCGGGGTTATTTTAAAAATTTCTGGTAATTAAACACCTATTTATTGGTTTTAATGATCATCATGTTAATTCAATTTTTGCACTTACCACATTTAGATTTCAATTTTTCGATTGAAGCCTTCTGAATAATAAAATGAAATTTTCAGGGTAGCTACCTGATAGATAGAGCAAGTTTTTAAAAGCAAAACAGAAAACTTTTTATGTGATTTTATTTTTTTACGGGCCCAAAATAAAATATTAAAATTTCCCGTCATACTGGTATTCGGAAAGAAAAAAAATTCGAGGACAATTAATAATAATAGGTTTTTTGCGATTGTCGGCGAGACGGTAAGTTAATCATATAATCACCTTTTACCAAAATTGTAGATCATAAAATTATCTATAAAAAACTTCTAATACATTTTTTTCTAGGAGCTACCGTTTCTACGAAAAATCTATTTTTTCATTCATTGATCTCAAAAAAAAATTCCAAGCACCAGAACGACAGGAAATTTTAATATTTTATTCTAATCGTGATTTGCACAATTTTGTTAAATTGCGACTGGATGAAAATTTTTTTCGTGGTCGTCGTCGTCGTTGGTAGGGTGAACAAATCCTTAGCAAAACATCATACGCTTATGTCAATTAGTATCGATAGCGGATTTTATTCCTTTGCGTTTTGACGTTTGTCTCGGCGCTCAGTTGCTGCACGATATATTGTCAAAAACATCCATACAGGGAAGGAAGAAAAATAAAGGAGAATGGCGAAACTGGGCCTAACTGTTACAGAAATCATAATATATTTAAAATTCATTATGTTAATTTTAATAATTATTTGTAAAATATTGACTTCTGATTCTATGGGAAAACAAATCTTTGAAAAAAAAGATAAATCGTTCACTACCGGTCTTATCAAGCAGAGATGTCAGTGTTGTCAGGAGTAAAATAGTCAAATATATAGATTAATACGAATGAATGTTTATTTTTCATTTTTAGTTTTATTGAATTCAAATGCTATAAAAATCAGAAGCAAAACTTAACTTTTTTTAACAAACATCTTAATTTATTTAGGTCATTCTATAAAATAAAAACATATTTTACTTAATCAATAATAATTAAAACTTTTTTTATTTAGGTAGCTGGCCATTAATAAATGTCAAATTATTAATCATAATTGTGTCAGTGATGAGTGATTTGTTATGTTTGTTGTTTGACTTTTGAGTGAAGTTTTAGTAACGTTTTATTCAAAATTGCCTTAATCGTCTATTTTTACTCTAAAGATATTATTTGAATTGATTAGTCTTTATGAAAGCGAATCCTGATTCATCCATTTATAAAGATATAAGAAATGTACCGTAGTGATTGTTGATGTTTTGGTGAGTTAAAATGTGTGTTGAATAATATGTGTTGGATCCAATATTTCTATTACCTGACTGTTCTACTGTTACACTATTATTAGCTAGTCAATGTAGATAGAAAATAAACTTACCTGGACCTAGAAAAATGCGATGCTATTCATTTAACTCAAGCAAACTAACTTTTATTTTTGTTACTTTACACCCCAATATCTCTGCTATCCCATAGAACAGATCTATAATTATTATATTCATAGAATTTGTATATTTTTATCTATTTAATCCCCCCATAAATCATCAGTGTAACGATCAGGCCCAGAGTCCTATGGGAGTTTGCCATTCTCCTTTGCTCCCTTCCCCCCTGGTGCCTAAAAATAATATGACATAATTTAAAATAAATTTTACGTAGAAAATTAACTATGCATTTATTTTTTATTTTTTAGCTCAGTAGTAATAAATTTTACTAACAGTTCTTTTAATAATTATTTAAGGTAGTACGTGTTTATTCAATAAAAGTTAAGTAGTAACTACCTACTATGCAGTCACTATTCCACGCGGACGAAGTCGCGGGCACAGCTAGTTCGTAATAAATTACAATACAGATAAATGATACAGCGTTTATAAAATACGTTATTTAATTTTTCTCGTTTTGTAGTAGTTTCCAGAAATTATTTACATCAGAGAGTCGTTTTAGCGGTAAATTTCGATTGTTTGTCCGCTAGCCTGTATGACTAAGATTATCTCATAATCATTCCTTTATTTCTAGAAATCTTTCAACATTTTTAAGTCCATGCAGAACATACCATATTATGTAGAACCTGAAAACCTGCAGCAAATCAAGGATTTCTACTTTGGTCTTATTTAATTTAGGCTATTGTAACCCCCAGAGGTGTGGTTGTAGGCGGCGTGGGGTCCTATGGCGTAAAAACAAGAACACAGAAGTCTGATCACCAACTTGTTCTTAAAGAATTGAATCGAGCAATGAAAAGGATGCATAATGCCCCATACCACTATAAAAATCGGTAAACAATTTCTTTATCAAATTCCTAGGTAATATTAAGTATTATAAATGCGAAAGTTTGCGAGGATGGATGTATGTTACTCCTTCACGAAAAAAATATCTACTGAACCGATTTGGACGATATTTACAGTAATATAGGTTATATATCAGAATAAACATGAGTTAGAAATACTTGTTTCGCCCGCGGGTTCTTCCGTACATACAGCTATTTGATTATAATATTTTGAAAAGGTTAACTTATACAGATTGATATATTAAACATCTAGTCTAGACAATGGCCTTGACTGTACAGTTCACATATCTTAAACGTAAGAACACAAACATTATTAAAATTCGAAAGTAATTTTGTTTGTTCTTGATTTCATGTTTTTTTTTTTTATGGAAATGTTCCAATGAATCTGCATTCGTGTGATATATTATTTATTTCTTATTATGTCAACACTTTATGCAGTTTATAGTAAAAAGCTCTAGAATCACTCAAAAATATGGTGCACCGCAGTACCTATTTAAATATCTAATAATTAATTAGTTACCGTAAAGATTCACACCCAAAAAAACATTCAAGGCTAATCAATTGAAATCAAATCCGAATATCGTAAATAAAACAAACAATTAAATCTCATATTCAAATAAGGGTCGAGTTGATCCGAACAATGATCGCGGCGATTACTCAAACGTTACCCAAGCTATTGTCCATCCGATAGGTGTCATTGTCAAAGGGTAAGATACATACAGCAGTAATGCTTAAGCCGAGAGCATTTCGCCAGGCACCATTGTATCTAGCAACATGACCGCGCGCGCCTGCGTGCTGCTGTTATTATGCGCGAACGCATTCGCCCGCGAGTGTATAGAGCTCACTTTATCCGACCGAAATTTACTATCCGATAGCATATTCAATGGGACGATACAAAAGTTGGGGGCGAGGAATGAAAGTAATGATGATAGTGCAAGGGTGGACCTCCTGGGGTTGTGGGAGAGGTTCCCGAAAGTGGTGGTGCCTTTGAACGGGACGAGCGAGCAGTGTCGACGGGATGGACAGATGTTTTTGGACGCTCTGGACCGCTTGGAGCTGTGGGCTTTGAAAAGTAAATATTTCGATCTATTTATCTTGTTTAGAAGATATTTAATTATTCCGCTATCACGTTGGTATGATGAGATAGGGCTAAATTATAAGAAATGCACTAATTGAAAATTAAAATTAATGTATTAGAAATACATAGTAATAAACAGATAATAAAATTTTCTAGAAAATGTAAACGATAGATTACGACGAATTATTAATTTAAACTTAAAAAGACATTTCTCAAATAAAGCAAATCGATTACTTCCTACCTATATTGTACTTAATAAAAGAATATAAATAAAATAATTTTCTATTATTGTTCCATTATCGATCTCTATTTCGACCATATACCGCTTTCGACCACATCTTATATACGTATAATATAACTCAAATCAAAATAAAATAGTTAGTTAAGTATATAACTATGTACATAATATAAACAGTAACTGCAGAAAATGGTCTCAAAATATGATTTACATAAATAGAAGATTACTATGTCTAAACTTTGAAGTAACTATTTTCATAAATTTTTATTTAAAATGAAATTAACGTCAATTTGACGATAGAATTAATATTAAATGTATAATTAAATTCAGGACGAAGTTATTTGAAGAAAAGTTAAATAAAAATTTTGTTCTTATAAAGTTTAAAAAAACCTTCTAGATTAATTTTAATATTTAAGTTATTACTTATAAGAATAAGTAAGCATTTTAATATTGTATTGGCTTAGGTAATATAATTTATAAAAATTGTTGATATAAGAAATTAATAATTAAATCGTAAACAATTTCATAATAGCATGTTGTATGTTATTTGACTTTATACAAACATTGCTGATCATAGAATTTTGCAATAAATTACATATTCAGGCTTTATTTTTGAACACAATTTTAACTGATAATATAACTTTTGACATATTTTAATAACTTTAATATTCATAGATAGTATATAATAAAAATGTATTTATTTACTTTTATAAAGAACTTAGGACTTGTACACTATAATAAACACAATACATATATAAAATCGCATAAAACTAAAAATCAGTCTAAATCTAAACTAATATTATAAAGCTGAAGAGTTTATTTATTTCTTTGAACGCGCTAATCTCAGGAACTACTGATCCGATTTGAAAAATTCTTTCGGTGTTGGATAGCCCTTTATTGAGGAAAGCTATAGGCTATATATCATCGCGCTAAGACCAACAGGAGCCGAGCAACGCGGGTGAATCCGCGGGGCGCAGCTAGTCAGAGAATAAGTATGATAAAAACACTTTTATCGATATGTTACATTACATGCGTTGTACTTGTTGTTTTACATTGAACAAAGTCAACTTCGCGAATCTATTTCGACAATCTACCGGTTTTGAATGTAGTTAAGGAACTTAAATACGGAAGGAGAAGAAATTTCGATGACATATTTGTTTTTAAGATATTTTTAAGCTGCAATACTGCATTTTTTGCAATACAACAATTAAAAATATATAAAAAAGAATATATAAAAAATTTACAATTTAAATGTGCAAAACTTGATGACTGCATTAGTATATTTTTTTGCAAAAATGCTCATTTAAAAATGCCTACATACAGATTGATCATATTTCAAAGTTAGGCAATAGGCAATCTACACAAAAATATTTGAATGGGCAAGCATAAATCGTGAAACTAGGCTATGAAATAGTATAATTCTAGAAAAAGCACTATTTGAACAAATAATACGGATAAATTGTAAATAATTTGTATGTATTTGAATGAATGAAATGAAATAAAAATGCTTTATTGCTTCTAAAATAGAAACAAGACTTAATAGAAACAGCAAAGGGCGGCCTATCGCTAGGTAGCGATCTCTACCAGGCAACCCTAACAATGACTGATTATCTTATCTTCTTATATATATATAAAATTATCAAATAAGTGTCTGTAAGTGGTTGAGGTATTTATACAATATGGGTATCTGCTTGAAATAAATAATAACAAATATTTTTATATCAAAAGAAAAACATCTCGATCACCGTACATTATATGAAATGTAAAGAAAATTAATCATAATACACATTATGTAGTCGCGAAAATTAAATTATATAATACAATGTGTGAACTATCGCAATACTATAATACCGGGAAATAGTTTTTACTGCAACTGAAACATGTGACATAACGTATTCCATTGATCTTGATTACAAGAGTTAATCATGACTGTAGTAATCACTACATAGTGTAAAACAAAGTCGCTTTCTCTTTCCCTATATTGTCCCTATGTATGCTTAAATCTTTAAAACTACGCAACGGATTTTGATGCGGTTTTTTTAATAGATAGAGTGATTCAAGAGGAAGGTTTTAGTATATAATTTATTAGGTTTTAGACAAAGCGGGCGAAGCCGCGGGCGGTAAGCTAGTAAGTTATAAGTACTTAATGTACATTGTACTTACATATAATATACATAGTAATAATATACATATGTACCTATGCTATTATAAATTTAACAACGTGAAGTCTATACTAATATTATAAAGCTGAAGAGTTTGTTTGTTTGTTTGAATGCGCTAATCTCAGGAACTACTGGTCCGATTTGAAAAATTATTTCGGTGTTAGATAGTCCATTTATCGAGGAAGGTTATAGGCTATATTATATTTATATCATCACACCAATAGCAGCGGGGCAATGCGAGTAAAATCGCGGGGCACACCTAGTTAGAAATATTATCGATCATGAATTATCTCGCGATTTTGTAAAGTTATCAGCATAAAGTTATAATCCGTAATATTATGCTGCTTACAATTTAACGCATCATTTTTCCATAGTTCTACAATATCATGTAAAAACCTATCGAAATTTTCAAATTTATAATAGCATGCAAACACAGCCTTCGGGGTTCAATATTTTACACACCATTACTATTTTTTAGATCACAATTTTGATAGTTAAAAATGACGTAAAACTGATAATGGTATAACGGAATTTACGATTTAACATTGAAACAAAAGAATGTACGTACCTATCGCCTATTCTGTTTATGTAGAGCCTACGTTCATTTTTATATTCGGCATTTTCTTTGTGTTTATCAGTTTATCTCCTGTATGGAGCCTAGAGTCACGTTGTATCATCTTATTACCTGACTACTATGCTTTAAGCATAACTTTAAATCTATTTATCCTTATTTGAAAATAGTCTTTTTCATCTTGACCCGACACATAAATCAAATGTATTTGAACGTTAAGGACATGCTAAGGACTTATTTTCATTCTGTTATAAATTTTTCGTTGTTGTTTTCGAATATTTGGATCTTTTTTATCATCCAAAACATGCATTATTCACAAATGCAGCTTTATTAAACAGGAAAATTGTATTTTAGAATTGTCTGTTTTTAATCCTTCATAATTTTAAAGTTTTATAGTATTTGAATGCCAATTAGCCACAAATTATATATTTGCAATAACATTTCGATCAATTACCACGTATTTATTTATCTAGTTTAAAACTCGTCAACTGCGTTTTGCGAACTATGTCGTCGTAAATACGGAACCAATTAATTCCGTTGTATTCAATATAATATTATAACATATTATATCATATCCAAATGAAACCGTAAAAATGACATCGCATTTGCAAGATATATGAAAAACTTGTTTTCAAACAACAATCACCGAAATAGTCTGGATATTTCCATATTATATATCAAAATAGACCATTATACAATCATGACCGTATTATAATTTTACATGTTACTTGTTTTGCATTTTCAACGTCACGTGATATTGTAGAGCACCTTGGTAGACCACTTTTTTTCTTTCTTTCTTTAGTATAATGGTTAACGCGGGAATGTAAAAAAAGTCCTGAGTTTTAGAGATGGTAAATGTACTTCAGATTAACAAAAAAAACACTGTTTTGTGAGCAACGCAGGCTGATCTTATTTAAGACGCCAATTTACCATTACCTTATAATACAAAAAAAAATATTTCGCAATATTTTCCTTTTAAAAATCTGTGTTACTCGGTCATGGAATCATATTAATTTGAATGAAAATTTCCTTAACAATCTCTTTATTGATGAATTTTATTCATAGTTAATTGTGAACAGTGACCTAATTAGTACAACCTTAGTCCTAAACGCAAACAGATCGAATGCATAGAAAATTGAGTATTGAGATTATATAGGATATTTTTTACCCTGGTACGTAAGTAAAGCGCCGAAATACAGTCATCATAGAACTAATATTTTATTTAATTATTTCCTTCACGGCAACATTTTCAAGTAATATATACAATAAATCAATCGAATCTTTAATGTCATCATAACTCACTCATCCAGTTAAACCCCATCGATTTTCAATTATCTCTATCCCATCTACAGGTCCATTTTGTAACGAGATAAAAAGGGACGGCTGCAATAAAAAAACAACACATTTAAAATTCTACGCTTGTCTGTATGTGAGTGTACGTGTCTAGCTTTAGGAATGTTCGAGGCTAAATCGTCAAAAAACCTATATAAATGACGATTTTCCTTAAACCATGTGGATTAAACGGCGTAATTTACTTTTCCCTTTATCAAAAATCAATTGTCTTTTTTGCGGATAAAACACTGTCTAATTTATTTACAAAGCAACGATAAAGATAAAAATAATCCGCATGGCTAAATTTAACAATCTGTATTCTGTCTGTCTGATTTTCTTAGATTATACTGCTACTATACTGCTACACCTATTTTGATACGAAAATTAATAGAAGTAAAATTACTAATTCTATAAAAAGTTATTTTTTATCATTTAGTTTTGACAGTAACGTTATTATTTAAGTAATGGTGCTATGAAGCTACAGAAAATTATAGTGAAATTATAAACATTATTTTATCTTATTACATGATGCTACAGACCTTAAAGATTCCCAAGAACTAGAAATATTTTCCAGTTTATATCAAAACAGGTTATCTATTTATAAAACTCATCCCCAGGGGCTGGTTACATACTTAGCCTTCAGCTAGGGTTGCCACCCAAACATATATATTTATTACTTACATACATTTATTATCCACATACTTAGTTAGCTTTTATCCACGAACAAAGCACTCAAAGAAGAAACAATTTGTATTATTTGTAGAAAAATAATTTTACCTTATAATAATTACAGTACTCCAAAATTAATAATGCGCATGCAAATCTTCGCTAATAATTGTCGTATTTCCAAAATGTATTTCATTTGACTAAACAAATTTACTAAATTATGCATGAAGAAAATGCGTTTAACCACTCTATATACATATCGTCTTCGGACGCTCCGGGAATATGACAGTTACCGAACTGTGACGAAGATTTCTATGCGCATTATCACTTTTTGAGTACTGTAATTTTAGTGACTTTACCTAAATCATACTGGCCACACTATTATCTCATAATGTCTTCAATTCCTCTATATATAATTGTTAAAATATTCTCTTTATATTCAAAGTTTACTGAACTCATTGTACAGGTACCATGAGAGCGATGTTGCCGAAGCTAGTTATAATATTTCTAGTACAAAATATTAAGTAAAAAGCTAGTTTCTATCCGATAGATATGTTTATTGCAAAAACGAATCTAAAATGCATACCAAATATATAACTGTAAGTCTGTATGTAAACTTATTTCAACATATACCTATTTCTTGATGATCTCCTTTCTATACAATGTTATTGTATAAACAATGTTATCTTAAATAATACAAAACATTGCTTTAATTTTTTTGAGTTCCGTAAACGTGTATATTGTATATTAAATAAAAAACGTTGGCAACCCTTACACCGTAAAAAATCATATAATTTTATCATCATCTGTGACCTTATTTGTAGGTGTGGCTCTTTCATTCGCGATAAGAAGAAATATTTTAAACGGTATAAATTTTATTTGTATGCATTTTTTATTGATGTTAGCATAATATTCTAATTCTTCAATATTCAAAATTATAAATTACATAGATTGCAAACCATTCAACATCCACAAACCTTTATTATTCTTTAATATTTCAAATAATTAGTTATATGAATGTGTTTTTAATACATCATCACTACATAGTATAAAACAAAGTTGCTTTCTCTGTCCCTATGTCCCTATGTCCCTATGTCCCTATGTATGCTTAAATCTTTAAAACTACGCAACGGATTTTGATGCGGTTTTTTTTAATAGATAGAGTGATTCAAGAGGAAGGTATAAGGTATATAATTTATTATGTTTTAGACAAATCGGGCGAAGCCGCGGGCGGAAAGCTAGTGCATTATATAAATACGTTATATTAGAATTAGTCCGAATTAGCATGCCTTTAAATTACAGTACAAAATAAAAAAGATTACCTAATATTTTTTTCTTTACTTGACCAACACAAGTAACCCATTCACATATACATTTTCTTTAAAAAATATAATAACAAATGCATGCATCTCTTTCCCATTTAATTTGTATATAAACTTAATTTGCTATTATACTTAAATTAAAAACGTTAAATTGCCTTTTAAAACATTTCAATCCTACATTTATAATAGTTAAATAAAATATTAGCATAAACTAAATCAAATACTGTTATTTGCCTAATTCTATCCTATTACAATCAAATTGTCCATAATTGTAGGTATCCTATGTCCAGTCTATTAACTGCTAGCTATTCTCTAATGCAAGAAGGCTTTGTGGCCAATTTGACCTCCAAACTCCCATTCTAAACGTCTAGAATCTAGATGATTCTCCAGATTATTTTAATCACTTTAATATGTTAAATAGTTTCTTGTCTTCAATCTTTCACGGTAAAAGTTGGTCAAAATAAAGTTTACAAAATTTACGAAGTACTTATATTGAAATATTATCTATTCTTCATCTTTATATAGAGTGTAATAAGCAATTCAATTATAATAAGTCGGTAGTTAATAACTTTTAACATGTAAGTATTACTTGCACTCATCGTTTATATTGATTTGAAAACCAATATAATATAACATACCTAATAAATAAAATGAAGACTTTATTGTAGAGATTAAAAATAGTAATTATTAACACTTAAAATTAAATTTAACCAGCACTTTAAAGCCATACCTAATAAAGTTGTAAAATATCATGTTAAATATTATGTAGGTACTTGTTAAACAAAGGTAAAATGAAACTATGAATTACTACTGAATCATTTTCCAGTTGCAACTGGTGACTTTTGCAATATTATTTATATATATAGTTTTTTCAATAATATAAAACACTAGCTGCACCGCGCGGTTTCACCCCCGTGGCTCCACTCCTGTTGGTCGTAGCGTGATGATATATACCCTATAGCCTTCCTCGATAAATGAGCTATCTAACACCGAAAGAATTTTTCAAATCGGACCAGTAGTTCTCCAGATTAGCGCGTTCAAACAAACAAACAAACTCTTCAGCGTTATAATATTAGTATAGATTATACTTACGGTAGCGTACAACGTCAGAAGAAACCCGCCGCCTTCAAGCTGCGAACGACCGATTACAGGCAGAGTTGGATGGCCTGCGCAAGGAAGTAGCTGAACTAAAAGCGGCCCAAACTGCAGGTCCCAGTGGAGGAAACGCCGACCTGATAAAGGAAATAATGCACCAGGTCGGTGAAATGGTGAGCGCCAGGCTGGATAGTATCAGCGACCGGCTGCTCCCGGAAAAGCGTCTCCGACCTCCGCTAGCAGCGGACCGCTCCGACCGTAGAGCATTAGAGCGGGAAAAAGACCCTGCACCACCCGAGAGCTTCCCTCCACTTCCTGCGGCCAGAATACCCGCATCGAGAAGCAGAGCAGCTCTTGCAAGGACCGAGCCTATGCCCAGAGCAGCCGAAAGTCTTGCAACCACGGGTGCAATACCCTCGCAGGGTGGGTCAAAGAAAAAGGGCGGGAGAAAGAAAAACAGTAACCAGAAAGAGAAGGATAAAGAAGCGAGTGCCAATGCGCCTCCCGGTGTTACCACCTCACAGCAACGATCTGACGATGGCTGGACCGTTGTAGGGAAGCGCAACAGGAAAAAAAAGAAGCGAAATGTACAGCCGACCCGGAAGGTTAGAAAGCTCCGGGTTCCCTCTTCGTCTGCGGTGGTGATAGCAATCCAGCCGGGTGCTGAGGACCGTGGAATTAGCTTTGCCTCGGTGCTGAAGGAGGCCAAAGCCAAAATTGATCTAGCTGAAATCGGCATAAGTGCGGTTCGCTTTAAGCGGTCCGCCACTGGTGCTCGCATATTAGAGGTTCCCGGCGCCGCTAGCTCGGAGCAAGCCGATGTACTGGCGGTTAAACTGAGGGAGGTCTTAGACAGCGAAGTGGTTAAGGTGTCCAGGCCAGTGAAGTGCGAAGAACTGCGTATCACTGGGTTGGACGACTCAACCTCAGCGGAGGAGGTTGTAGCTGCCGTGTGTCGTGTTGGGGAATGCCCCGCAGAGCAAGTTAAATGCACGGGCCTGCGGGCTGGCCCTAGGGGCATAGCTACGGCCTGGATCAGCTGTCCGGTGGCAGCTGCAAAAAAGATTTCAAAAGCAGGCCGCATTCAAGTTGGATGGACCTCGGCTATGGTGCGTTTGAATGACCCGAAGCCCCTGCGCTGCTTCAAATGTCTAGAGGTGGGGCATGTCCAGGCCCTATGCTCTTCTACAGTGGACCGTAGCAATATCTGCTATCGTTGTGGGGATGTCGGACACAAGGCTGGTCAGTGCACTGCCACTGCCGCACGTTGTGTCCTCTGTGCGGAGGCAAACCGTCCGGCGGATCACCGGCTTGGGAGCCAAGCCTGTAAAACTAAGGCAAAGAAAGGAAAGCAGACGCGTGATGGCTCAAAGGCCCCCTCACTCGCTGCTCCGGCACCCACTGAGGCGCCGACTATTGAGGCAGCGGCTATGGAGACACAATAATGGCTTCACTGCAAATGATCCAGGCGAACCTCAATCACTGTGCCCGTGCGCAGGATCTCCTGTACCAGAGCATGGCAGAGTGGGCTATTGATATGGCGGTGATTTCAGAGCCGTATACTGTGCCCTCACGGACCAATTGTGCAGGAGATCTGGATGGCACAGTCATGCTGATGGCACGGGGTGGAGTGGAGCTCGAGAGGGTGGTGAGGCGTAGAGGCTGTGTGGCGGCTTCGTTTGGTGCTGGCACTGTTGTGGGCGTGTATTTTTCACCCAACCGCCGCCTCTCTGAGTTTGAGCTGTTCCTGGACGAGGTGAAACAGGTGCTTGATCTCGCACATCCCCAACCGGTGCTCTTGGCCGGAGATTTTAATGCCAAATCTGTAGCGTGGGGATCTCCAGCGAGCGATGCGCGCGGTGTGGTGCTTGAGGAGTGGGCGGCCTCTTTCGGATTGTCCCTCCTTAATCAAGGGTCTATGTTCACGTGCGTGCGGCGGAGGGGGGGCTCCATCGTCGATGTGACGTTTGCGAGTCCGTCTCTTGCCCGCCGTGTGCGGGACTGGAGAGTTCTGGGGGACGTCGAAACGTTGTCAGATCATAAATACATCCGTTTCAGCGTCGCCTCACAACAGGAGATTCCCGGCCGAGCGATTCCAAGTGAGGGACGACGACCCCGCTGGGCGTTGAAGCGTCTGGATAGGGAGCTGCTGGTTGAAGCCGCTATCGTACAGTCCTGGCTTCCTGTACCGGAGGGAACGGTGGCTGTTGAGGAGGAGGCGGCGTGGCTCGCTGATGCCATGACGCAAGTTTGCGACGCGGCTATGCCTCGCGTTGGAGTGACACCACCCAGGCGGCAAGTTTACTGGTGGTCCGCCGAAATTTCCCAGCTGCGCTCTTCCTGCGTGGCGGCGAGGCGGGCGTACACCAGGTGCCGAAGGAGGAGACATACCGAGGCGGAGGAAGCAGCGTTGTATACGTCCTACAGGACCTGCGTTGTTGCCCTTCAGGAAGCCATTACCCGCTCGAAGGGTGAAGCTTGGGACGAGATGATTAGTGGCCTGGATCGGGATGCCTGGGGCCGGCCGTATCAATGGGTGAGGCAAAAGCTCCGCCCATGTGGCCCGCCCCTGACCCAAACACTTGAACCCCGATTTCTCGAGCGAGTAGTGGCGGCATTATTTCCTGATCGGGAGAGACATCCTCCTCCGTCCATGGCGTCGAGGAATATTGCAACACAGGAAGAGTCGAATGATGCCGTTGTTCCTTCGGTCACGAAAGAAGAGCTGGAATCTGCTACAGACAGGCTTAAGAGAAAGAAGGTTTCGCCTGGTCCCGACGGTATACCTAGTCGAGCTTGGGCACTTGCGCTACCGGTTCTTGGACCCAGGGTTGAGCGCTTATTTTCAGCGTGCGTGGAGCAAGGCCAGTTTCCTGTAAGATGGAAATCTGGTAACTTGGTATTGCTCAAAAAGGCGGGCCGCCCCAGGGATTTGCCGTCGGCTTATAGGCCGGTTGTTTTACTAGACGAGGTGGGCAAGCTCCTTGAGCGTATTTTGGCGGCTCGCCTCGTCCAACATCTTGAAAGAGTCGGGCCGAATCTCAGCAACTGCCAGTATGGTTTTCGGCGGAAGCGATCTACCCTGGACGCAATCTTATCTTTAAAGACTGTTGCAGTGGATGTGGTCTCCAGAGGCGGAGTACTCTTGGCGGTATCGTTGGATATCGCCAATGCTTTTAATACTTTGCCCTGGACGTGCATTATGGAGGCGCTCCACTACCACCGTGTGCCCATATATATGATACGGATGATACAATCATACCTATCAGAAAGGGCTATATCGTACCTTTCTCGAGATGGGTGGAGACAGAGGCCTATGTCGTGCGGTGTCCCACAGGGCTCGGTGCTAGGACCGCTCCTGTGGAACATCGGCTACGACTGGGTTCTGCGTGGAGAGAATCACCCAGGGATTGGAGTTGTATGCTACGCCGACGACACGTTGGTGACGGCGCGCGGAAATTGTCTCAATGAGGCAGCCTCATTGGCAACAGCTGGCGTTGATCTAGTGGTGAATCGTATCCGCCAGCTAGGTCTGAAGGTGGCCTTGGAGAAGTCAGAAGCGCTGTGCTTCCATGGCCCCCGTAGGGCACCAAGGCCTGGTTCCTGTGTACAGGTGGGCGGCGTGTCCATAGAGATCAGTCAGACAATGCGCTATTTAGGAATTGTCTTAGACGGTCGTTGGACGTTTGTGGAGCACTTCCGTCGCCTCGCCCCCCGTCTCGTCGGGGCGGCCGGGGCACTTGGAAGCTTGCTCCCCAATCTTAGGGGGCCTGGGGATGGCTGTCGTCGGCTTTATACCGGTGCCATCCGTTCAATGGCCCTTTACGGTGCGCCCATCTGGGCTGACTCTCTTAATGCCCGGACCAGACCCCTTTTGCGTCGTCCGCAGCGGGTCATGGCATTAAGAATATCGAGGGCATATCGGACTGTCTCTTTTGAGGCAGCCTGCGCACTAGCCGGAACCCCCCCTTGGGAACTCGACGCTGCGGTACTTGCAGAGGTGTACCGCCGAATTTCCGGGTCCAGGTCTTTGGGGATGGAACCAAATTCCGATGAGGTGTCGCGCTGGAGGGCCACGGCTCGCGAGCGTCTAATGGAGGAGTGGGCGCGGCGGCTCGAGAACCCTACCGTGGGCGTAAGGACGGTGGAAGCCATCCAGCCGGTCCTTTCAGAGTGGTGCAACAGACGGCATGGGGCTCTCACGTTCCGCTTGACACAGGTGCTGTCTGGACACGGATGTTTCGGGCGATACCTGTGTCGAGTCGCGATTCGGGAGCCAACCATGGCCTGCCATTGGTGTCCGAGCGAGGAGGACACAGCGGACCACACGCTGAGTGTGTGTCCTGCGTGGTCCGTGGATAGACAGCGTTTGGTCGCTGCTGTGGGGCCGGATCTCTCGCTCCCGTCCGTGGTTCGCGCCATGGTCAGGGACAACAGGTCCTGGGGTGCGGTGGTCGCCTTCTGCGAGGAGGTGATGGCGCGAAAGGAGGAGGCGGAGCGGGCTCGTGAGAGGAACCCTCTCGCGGACCCGAGGCGGCGCCAGCGACCTTCAAGGCGTCGACGCCGTGTCGCGATCGCTAGTGATCGCGACCTGCCTCCCTAACGAAGGGCTCTGGACGATGGGCCGGGGAGTGCTCCATCGTCCGGGGCGATGAGGCGGCAAGAGACGTGTTCCGCTCATGCCGTCTCGCAGAGGAATGAGGAGGCGCGTACGCGCGCAGTCGTAGAGTAGAGTGTTAACGGAGATGGGCCCGCTACCGGGCGTCCGCTGCCGTGGTCGTGGACGATTTCAAAAGAGTACCCGCGGCCCCGGTTAACTGCGCGGCTCGACGGAACACAGTGGGGTTTTAGTCGGTAAGAATCCGACATAACCCACGGCTCCTTCCCCGGGGGCCGTGGGTATCTTTCGAAGATTTCCCCACTATAAAAAAAAAAAAAAAAAAAAAAAAAAAAAAAAAAAAAAAAAAATACTTAGGGTTTACTTACGGGAGGCCCGTGTCCCAGCAGTGGGAACATAATGGGTTGATCGTGATGATAATGATTATGATGGGTTAAGGTGATGAATTAATTTTTCTAACATTTACGGCCCTTTTTAAACCTTCGTAATTTTTATATTATTAAAGTTGTCGTGATGAAAATTCTTGACAAGAAAGTTCAATAGTAACACAATACGTCTACCGTTTTAGAAACATGATTCCATGATATTTTCTCGATAGAAAAAAAATACAAAGTTCTCATTGTTATTTTTTTTTTAATCTCTGGCATCTTCAAAATAACAAACGTAAAGTTACGACGTTTTGGATATTAACTATAAAATATATAACCTATACGTCTACCGAGTTAGAATTTTGAAATATGCGATGGTTTTGAAATAAACAAGAAATACTTGAAATTAGCGCGCGACCAGCCAATATAGCGAGAGCCGCCCTGTTCCTTCCTACCCCGATCGCTGCACGAGTCATTCCCGCTACGGCCGTCACACGGGGAACTTGTGTCGCTCGCGCAATCGTAACAAAGGGTGACAACATGATAAGACAAAATGAGACAAATGGGGACAATAAAGAAAATAAGAAGCAGAAACATAAAGGTTGGAGGAAAAAGAATGCTTACAATTGGAACAAATTAATGAAGTAAGTTGGTTTTATTTTAAATTTGATGATAATTGTATTATAGACGATGTTTGATATGTACCCCTGTTTTAAGTACATAACGAGTGTGTAAGATTTTTTCATTTATAGCATAGATAATCTTTTCTGAAATCCGGAATCCAGAAGGAAAATAAACCCACTGATTGTTCACAATGGTAACCCACTCCTTCGTAAGTACCTTTATTCAGTCAAAAATGTATGTTATCAACGCTCTACTGGTTTTATCGCATGATTCCATTTTTAGCAAAAAGCAACAAAGTGCAAAGAAATAAAAAATCATGGTGAACTTAGTGGAAGTATGGTGGACGTAATATGGAACAGGAGCTCATTGGAGTAGTATTATATTTAAAAAAAATACGAAAAAATTTCAAGAATTACATTTCTTAGTAGGTGCCGGTGGTAGATAAGTATGTTGTATAAAGAATTTGATGTTGATATTTATTTCATTTATACTTACTACACCTGTGCGGGAAATTGCTTAGTATTAAAACAGGTTTATATTCATATTTACATAGTAATGTGAGTTTTCATTTCGAAAAATTTTGTGTAAGTATATTAAATTGAGTTCCTGGGTGATCTGGAAACACAATTGGGCCCGGAATATGGCGCTGCAGTCACTCCTCCTAATCACATGAACCGATTTGGATGAATATTTGTGTGCACATTTCATTGTTGTGGGATGATTGGTTGATTCGTTTTCACATTAGCTAATATTATGTATTTTTGTTGTTAGAAAGTAAACTTAATTTAATATTTATAATACATTATTATTGGTATAAATAAGCCAGTGTTCGTCTCACATTGCTGTACCTGCCTACCTACCCTACCAGGGCCTAACTTTGTTCTGGCTATTTTATTTTGATTATTTGTAATGAATAAAAATAAATACATGCGTCAATATATTTTGTGTTTTTTTTAAAACAATTTTTTTATTTAAAAAAATATCATTCCGACCGCGGCTTTGCCCGCGTGGAATTAGGTTATATCGTGAATCCTGTTTTATCCCACAGAAGTGTTCAGTTCGGATAAAAAGTATCCTATGTGTAAATCCAGGCAATTAGCTATATTTTATCAAAATTAGTAATGTAGTCTTGACGTGATTAAGTAACAACTAACAAAAAAATATACAAATTCCAAGTCCAAGTCCAAGTCCAAGTTCCAGTTCCGTCCAAGCTGTGACTGCAAGCAGACGTGTTTTTGTTTTACTTGTAAATTTAATAAATCTTGTGCGCGACTCTAACTCTTAAAAATAGTGCGTAAGTGACCAATCTTGCGTCCATCGCTTTACGACCCCGCAACGGCGAAGACTTGCCGCGAGAAAAAGACAGTAGCCATAATTATTGCTGTCCCGTACTATAAAGATCACGTCACCACGAAGGTCATTTACGCTGTACTCACTGCGAAACGACTCAACGCGCGTAAGTGTTAAGATCTAGTATACCTTGGCTCTGGTAACATGCCTCGCGTTCAACGCTCACCTCCGTCTACCTCCAGCAATATTACTCAAACAATGTCTGAATCGGACATTCCACAACTGATATCAAGCAGTCCTAGTGCCAATGTAAATACAACAACGCGCCAAAAACGTCCTCGTCCCTGCTCTTCTCCGGACTCGGATACCAAGGATTCTTCTATCGATATACATCAAATATTGAAAGCTTGGAAAAATGAACAAGAATCGTATCTAAAGAAATTCTGTGAAGACCAAAGCTCAGCTTTAAATAAACTATCTTCCGAAATGGCTGAGATAAAACTACAAAACATTGCTATCCAAAAATCTAATCTTGAAATCGAAAAAACTATCACCTTTATTAATAAACAGTATGATGACATGCTTAAACAAATTGAAACTTTACAAAAGGAGAAACAAACATACAGAGAAAGTATCAAGTGCCTTGAAACAAAATTACAGGATATCCAGCGCTCAACTAGGGCTTCTACAATCGAAATACGCAACATTCCACCAGAGGACAAAGAATCTACATCACAACTGTCAAACATAGTCAAAAAAGTTTGTTCCGCAGTAGACGTGACGCTGGTTGAAACAAATATCCGGGATGTATATCGATTACCAGGTAAAACAGGAACCATAAGACCCATCGTCGCCGAGCTTAGTAACGTGCAACTAAAGAATCAAATTGTTACCTCCCTAAGAAGCTTCAATAAAAAACATTCGAAAGATCATCGCCTTACTACTCACAGTATCGGCTTGCCTGGAGAAGATCGTCCAATATATGTATCAGAACACCTTTACGCTAGCTCGAGAAAGCTGTTTCTTGCTGCCAAGGACTTTGCAAAACATAATAATTACAATTACTGTTGGACAACAAATGGAAACATATTTCTAAGAAAAATTCCAGGCGCCAAACAAATCCTCGTTAAGTCAGAACAAACATTGCGTGAGTTACAATCACTTAACAATACTAATCAATGACTATATTCCAAATTTTTTGAAAGTTTTGTCGTATATAATGATACTATCTGTATATTTAGCATAAACTTTGTAAATCGAGCTTATCTCATCATAATAGTTATAATTAATGTAATTAATAATATCTATATAGAAAGGATTACACACACATACAATTTAAAAACACATTTTAATTTCCCATTTATAACTTCAGCATACTTGTACTCACTACTTATCACACATACAAACAATAAAACACATTCATTAATTATTCTACACCGCCCGCATCACTCTATACCATGTTTAAAATTTAATAACATTTATCATTTCTCTCGCACTAATTTAACACAGAACACTTGCATTTCAATATACACATTCTCTCTCCAAACCTCCATACATAATAACCCATCGCACGTATACTTAAGTAAAAATTGCTTTGCATTCCAAAACATCAAAAGTCCCTATAGTCAATTATTATTAAGTCTATTAACTATTCTCAATGGCTCCTTTAAATGATATAAACGACGAGTTGGACAATCTCATTGTCTGCTCTTCATATACATGTTTTCCAGAACAATGTAGAAAATATATAAATCTTACTGAAAGCTCGCTTAACATAATGCACATTAATATTAGAAGCATTACCAAAAATTTCAACGATTTACTTTGCCTACTCGTAGCGATGGAAATCAACTTAGATGTAATTATTTTAACTGAATGTTGGCTGCAAAAGTCTTCTATTATTCCACAAATAAAGGGATATACCTCAGTCCACACATCAAAAGTCATAAATAAAAATGATGGAGTAGTCCTTTATATCAAAAACTCCTTAAGTTTTAATATTTATGAACCAAATCTCACTGATGCAAGTGGCCTTGTATGCAATATATACAATAAAATTATATTAGTAGCTTTATATAGATCCCCATGCCATAAAAACATAGACAATTTTTTAGACAGCTTAGATTGCATTTTAATAAATTATAAACAATTTAGTAATATTTCATTAATTGGTGATATGAACATTAATATAACTCCAAATAACAGTGATCATCGATCAAATTATTATTTAAACTTTATGGCCTCGCATGGGCTTCTTCCAGCTCACTATCTAGCAACTCGGTTAGATAATTGTCTAGATCATATATTTATAAAATCAACCTATGTTCCCACATCTCTTATTCTAAAAACATCAATAACTGATCATTCGGCTTTATTATTAAATTTAGAAATAAAATTGACTAATAAAATAACTCACTTTAATCGTCCCCACTTAAATTTTATAGAAACCGTTAATGATATTCAACAATGTGATTTATCGAGTGTTTTCAATTGTACGGATGCTAACACAGCCATGAATAGACTACTCCACCTACTTTCGCCTATTTTGACTAAGAATACTATACTTAGACCCATTCCCTCCAAGCTTAGACTCAAAAAACCGTGGATGACAATTGGCCTTCTCAGATGTATTCGCAATAGAGATAGGATGCACCATAAATCAAATAAAAACCCTAAAAATACTATTTTAAAACTAACATACTTACGTTACCGTAACTTCTGTAACAACCTACTCAAAAAAGTAAGGCGAGTGTTCGAAGAAAAATTATTCGTCAAGGCCGGTAAGGACACTAAAAAAATGTGGGGAGCTGTCCGTAACGTGTTAGATCAGGATTCATGTACCTCATCATGCACCGAACTTCTTAACACGCATAGTAACCCACTGGAATCAGTTAATACCATAAATAGCTTCTTCGCCAGCGTAGGTAAAAATATGGCTAATAAAATAAATGCAACAAGTCAACCCAAATTTACAAACTTAAGCTTAAATTGCTCAATGCCTAATTCGATAGTTTTCTTGGAGATCGATGAAAATACAGTTGATGGTATAGTAAGTAACCTCCGCATTGATAGTGCCCCTGGGTGGGATGGCATTACCCCCAAACTACTTAATGCTACCAGATCAAAACTAGTACCTCCCATCACACACATCTGTAATCTTGCTTTAACTTCGGGTATTTTTCCTACGGCTCTCAAAAAGGCTATCGTACATCCGGTTTACAAGGCTGGGGATAGAGATAGTATAAATAATTACAGACCAATTTCAGTACTGCCAGCTATCTCCAAAATTTTAGAAAGAATAATATACAAGAACATGAATAGCTACCTTGAGAAATATAAAATCATCGCTGACAATCAGTTTGGTTTTCGAAAAGGCATGTCAACAGAAAATGCAGTCGCTGCACTTCTAGAATTTTTAGTTAAAAATATAGACAACAAACTAAAGTGTATTGGCATATTCCTCGACTTGTCCAAAGCTTTTGATACTGTCTCTATCCCTATCCTACTAAAAAAGCTCGAGCGAATTGGTATCCGGGGAACGGCTTACAAACTACTAGAAGATTTCCTCTCGAATCGAACTCAATCCGTTAAGATTGGTAGTCACATCAGCACTGAAGAATCTTTGGAATTTGGCTTACCCCAAGGTAGTTTACTATCTCCACTCCTCTTTCAAATATATGTTAACGAACTTTGCCAACTTGCTTATCCTTCTACACGTATCATAGCATATGCTGATGATACTGTCCTTTTGGTGAGTGGCCGTGACTGGGATGAGGCAAAGAAAGGAGCGGAAGGTGCTTTAAGTGTTGTTCAAAATTGGCTTTCTTCAAACTTCCTGAGTCTAAATGTTCAAAAATCTAAATTTATTACCTTTGCCAGTAAATTATCTGCCATTCCACCTGAACCCTCTTTCAAAATTTTAGCCCACTCGTGCGATAGAGTAACCTGCAATTGTCTATCTATAGCTAGGGCCCACACAGTTAAATATCTCGGAGTCTGGATAGACTCTTGCCTTTCCTGGAAACAGCACCTTAACGCTATCTCTTCACGAATAAGGAAGTTAATCTTTGTTTTTAAAAAATTACGAATCCCTGCTAATAAAGACGTTCTTAAAATAGTGTACACCGCATTATGCGAATCAATTATTGGTTACTGCATCACCGCTTGGGGAGGTGCTCCGAAAAACAATATTCTACAAGCCGAACGAGCTCAAAGAGCAGTGATTAAAACTCTTCTCAACAAACCCTTCAGATATCCAACGAAACAAGTATACACTGATTTTAAGGTACTTACAGTGCGCAAAATGTATATACTCCGGGCAATGTTGAAGAAGCATAAAAGCCTTCCCGCAACTAAAAGTAAACTCTCAGATAAGAGGCGACCCCCGCCGATATGTCCAGTCATATATACAAATACTAAGCTTGCAAAAAGACATTACGACTACCTAAGTGCACATCTATATAATAAATTACATAAGACACTTAATATACACAACATGAACACCATACAATGTAAGTCCAACCTAACTAATTACCTTCTAGAGCTTAATTATGATGAATGTGAACACTTGTTAGATCACTATATTATTTAATCCAAACTACAAACTAGAAAACATACACACACACACACTCTTACACACACACGCACACTCACACACACACACACACACACACACACACACACTCAATACGTATATCCTTTCTATTAAATTCCTTTAGATTTTTAGTTAAATTTCTTTTATTTTTTTTTTAAAGTGAAACTTTTATTACATCGTCTCAAACTTTTTGGTCTGTGTAGCGCATGTCGCGTGACGGTCGGCTGCCGAGTAGGTATAAAGCAGTGTTCGGAAAGTTTCACTTTTACCGTGGTTTCATAAAACCACACAACATTTTTTGTAAAGAGTTTATTTTTTAAAATCATCAAATTTTTGGCTAAAGTGATACTTGCATAGTATAGAATTGTTATAATATTCAGGTATATAACTTGTATCAACGGACGGATAAATGTCTCCTGTAACACAGGACATTTCCTAGCATAGGAGACATTGTTCAAATATTGCAATTTAATTGTACCTACAGCTACGGTTTATGTTTTACTTATATGTAAGTTATCCTATAATTGCATGTACATGTATATTTTTTGTTGTCAAATAAAGAATTTATTTATTTATTTATTTATTTAATTAACATCCAAAGTTTCGCATCAGTTTTACTGTATTAGTGATATCTTCCACTCTTGACTTTGACTGAGAAGAATTAGGGTTTATAACTTCTTTTAGAAATAGTACCTTTCATTTCTGGGCATGATGTAATATCTACGTCAGCATCAAATTCTATCTAAATCAATTCAGTAGTCCGCGTTATTGAGTACCATTTCATTTTTTCAGAGTAACAATATTTTTTGTTATTTCAAAGATTATTTATAACCTGTATTATTTTGTAATAAAGTAAACATTACGAAATAATAATAATTATTAATAATGTCTAAGTAGTTGTTAAAAAGAAGATTATTTGTTTATAAGCAAGAAAATAAAACCAATTAATCAACAATTAAATATATGTATAACAATATTATAACTGTATGACGACTCCATACATGTTTGTCCCGAGTCGGCCAGCGGCAGCGCGGCGAGTTTGCAAGAATGACTTCGCGCACACCCGCGTTCGCGATAGCGAGCTATTAGACTCCGCCCACCAAGCAGTGGATTTTTTTTTGTGTATCGTCTTAATTTGCTGGGTTTACTAGCGATTACATATCCATTTTCAAAATACAAATTAAATTCTTATCGTGTCTAATTTGATCCGTAATTATAACATCCCAAAAAACGTACCCAAATGCCCACGTTTTTCTACCAAAGGAAGTATTAATTAAGGGGCACCCTGGTTTCAGTGCTACACGTATTTAATTAAAAACAAAATGATTTCGGAAAATGTGTTAATAACATGAATTTTATCTAGCACTTATTAATTAACTCGTGGCCTCGTCGACCTCGTAAGACCCCCACAGTTTACCTATTGAGAGGGTCCTATCCCGAAAAATCTTCGTAATCAGTTGCTAAGTTACAATTAACTCTTTAAAAATTTTATCGCCTTTATTATTATTGGCAATTATCAATTCAGAAGAATGCTAGAATAAATATATCCTATTAAATAATTGTTATTTATGTAATCTACCATTTCGTATCAAAAATTGAATTCATTTTATCAATTAGTCTGACGAAAAAGCTTATGTTGAATTTATATTTTTGGTTTTATGGCATTCAAATGCTTTATAAATATAAATTTATAAAGAATAGAAAAAATTCGATCACGAGGCGGGACTCGAACCCGCATCCTTCGCGCCATTCCGGGGCGGATGCCTCACCAACTCAGCCACTCGTGACCCGCCCGAGTGATCGAATTTATTCTATTCTTTCAGTTTTATGTGTCTGAAGCTTAAAAAAAGCTTATGTTTAGATATTTACGATGATTTGCCTGGTGATCATTTAACGAAACCTCATGATTCATGCTTTACTAATTAAATATGTAAGTAATTATTCTTACAACAAGTAGGAATGATGTGATTTTTGTGACAACGATGTTGCAACAATACAAATCACAACTTAAACTCAAACTCAAACATTCATTTATTCAATTAGACTACTATTTAGTAGCACTTTCGAATCGAAATGTAATGGATTCTGTACACATTTATTCTGAATTTTGCTTTAGCCTATCTGCCTCTTTTTAAACTAAATAAATGCTGTAACAGCTTAATCACAGTTCTAATCAAATTCCAAGTAGGTATCCTCTTAATTCCGATCACGCCAATGTCACCGCATTTTGCATTCACCGCCTGCAATCATTTCACCAGCTGTGACGTCACGAGGTTCAATGGTACTCGATGACATTCGGCTTTTCGGATGCACATCCTTTAAACTGGGACGTGGAAGATGTGGAATATTCCTAGATAATCTTTAGTTTTTGTTATTTGTATTTGTTTATATAAGTAGTTTATTTATTCGTACTTGACTAGAATTTAATATTAATGTTATAGAGGATTATGTTAAAGTAGCTGTGTCGCGCGGTTTCATGCGGGGACGAATGCAAAATCAAGTATATCTGTAGCATATACATTATTCTGTTACATAATCTACATCACTGCCAAGTATCATCAAAATCTATTCAGCGGTTTTTGCGTGTAAGTGTATCAAACATACTTTCATCCTCAGAAACTTTCGCATTCATAATATTAGTAGGATAGGCATTTAAAAGATAAAAATTTCGTATGCAGTTCAAAAGAAGCTGTTTGTACATCATATTATAAGCAATTGATGAACATAACAGCAAGCTACCTTGACCGTCCGAAGTCTAGGTAATGTTGTTGCGCGAAATCTTAATTCACTTTCTAAATTTAAACATTGTTAGCCCCGTTTAGTTCATGAAACCGTTTTGGTAACAACTAAAACATGCAATTATGAAAAAAATCGTTAGCTCAACCAAAATTTCTTTGCAAATAGGTACTTGAAATTCATTCATTTATACCGTACAGAATCTGAAGTCACGTGATACGTGAAAGAAAATTATTAACCTAGCGTATAGGTTAGTTTTATTAATTTCATACAATAACCTATATCTGAATGAAATTTCATCCAGATCAGATCAAACCTGAAAAAATCCATCTTTATATACCTCTTAAATTAGATCATCATCAAATCCCTCTTATTCCCGTGCCAATAATTCCATTTACTTATCTCCGAAAGAATTATCTCTGAGTATATCAGTTTATTTACAATACTGGTAATACCAACTTTTCCTGTTACAATAAAAACATTGTACGTATATAAATCAAGTAGAGCCTTAAATTCACTAGGGGCAAATGTCCCCAGATACGTTATTTCTGTCAAAGTTCCCGATATTTTGCCGCCAAATCTGACACAGATGGATCGTGCAAAGTGCAGTTGTTTTGTTGGAGATTGTTTAATTATTCATACATTCCATTTTTTATCTGTCAAATTATGTATGACACTAACAATATTTCATGTATCGTTCACTTAATACACTGCTGTGCATAGCTTAATACCACAGTTGACAGATATATACGTACATACAGTTAGGAAACTAAGCCCCTGAGATGAAATTATGACGTTAGCACTGTTATAGGTATAGGGCTGTTACCTTTTTGATATTTAACCGACTTCAAAAATAACGGTTATCAATTCGACCTGTATATTTCTGTTTGCTTTTTTTTCACAGTCGATTTTGTGGTAATTTTGAGATTTAAACTCGTTAAAATACAAAAATGGTGTAGCCTAAATATGAATTTACAAGAAGAAACAATCCGAATTAATACACCTTGTAAAAGTAAATATGTTTTTATCAGTGCTATATTTCGAAATCTTGTTTTGTTATGGACGCCGAAGGTTATTTAATGTACCTAAATTATTTATAATGCTTGATATTTGTATTATACATATATTCAATAATTATTTTAAACCAGAATTTACAATACTTGTATGTAGGTATACCTACTAAATTATTTTTAAAACGATAAATTAAATTAAATTAAAAAACACAAAATAAGCAGAAATAAATTAAAATTATTATTATACGAGCATAGAACCTCCACCTTTTTGTTTTAGGATGAAAAAGAAAATAGTTTGACAGGCTTAGTGCTTGACAAAGTGGTGACGTCACGTATCGATAAAAATACAATAATTATAATATCTATCTTTTATGTATTTATGTTTTAACATTTTGGTGAAATATATTATTTCAGTTTAATTTGAACACGTGCTTAAAATAAGTTGATTTCGGCGATCATTTTAAAAATGCCACGTACTAATTGCGCAGTATTCGGCTGCTTGAATTCAACTATACCAATTATACCACCAGATGATTTTGTTCAATATGTCGAGAAATTGGATAACATTTTCGTTGCTGCTTTAAGAGAGAACACATAAACTGTAAAGTGGCTGAATTAATTTACAACGAATTAAACATAATCAGTTACTTAAAAAAACTGTTCATAAGATTGAGAATATTTTACATTATAAAATTTAACAATAAATTCCGAATTAGTCGTAGTAGACGAAAGTATTTTTCAGTAAATAATTTGTAATTTTTTTTTTCGAATAAAGGCAATATATTTATGTAATGGTTACTTATTTTAATATCTATACATATAATAAAATCGTAGGAAAGTCAAAACTGTAGATTGAATATTTTTTTAAAAGAATACTTGGGACAATAGATACCGAAGCCAAAAATATAGTTAGGCTACAAACTGAAACAATCGATATTAATTTAACGTGTAGTCATTGACATCACTTTTCTATACTATGTATCTTTTTCATTCAAAATCTGTGGATGTGTCACTCGCTACTATCGATCCCCCTGAATACCCTTATGATTCTCGTAAACACGCTTGCTTGTGTGCGTGTGCCATTTCGAACGTTTTGTATGAAGTTTCCTTACTGTATGTATCTGTATATTGTGTTAATACCCTGACATATTCCTTGATCTATTAAAACATTATTTGTGTAAATAAGATATGTAAATAATGTAAATAACAACCTAATGCATTAGGATAATCTTGCTTTTTATTACTACTTAAATATTTTTGGTTTCCGCGTTCGATAACACCAATAAAGCTTTTAAACATTCTTTAATGCAGAATGGTATTTTATTAATTCACAAAAATACCATCTGCCGTATTTACCTATATCTAAGATTGACACACATACTGAAAGCGAAAAGAAAAGTCGGTCATATTACAAATCCTTCAGACAAATATGTACTTATCGGCGCCCCAAAAGGGCCCTGCACACATAACTTCCACTAGCGTTATAACGAAACCCATTTTCCAGAACGTTTAACTCCTAATGAATACGAGACTTAACTCAGTGTCGCAAAACAAAGTTGACCTGTAATCAGCTAAAAGCGTTTTGTTGAAGCGGAACACCAGAACAACTACACACAATAAAGTTGACCCGAAGTTTGTGCAAACGGTCGGTTAGCGCGCGCGGCGGGCGGAATTCCAAATAGTTTTGCGAATCAAGCATATTCATGGAGACTGATTAAAGATTATCTAGACCCCTTTGCATGTTGTACAAACTATGCAAATTAACCTAGATTCATTTTGTTACTAATGTTAAGATTTAATACGTCATATCTGGAGTTTTCTTATCTTTTTTGTTTTCAAAGAATTTGAGTATCCGAGCTCATTGTATATTTCATGTTTATTTTTCAGTTCCCCTACCAAACCAAAGGGTTTCAATCGCGGTTTCACATCTCCCCATAATTTTCATCTAATCCTATAGGTAATTCTAAAGATTTATTATTTCTTCCAGTGTTAGACGCCACCGCGAAGCTGCCCTCTGGTATACTAAGCGGCAACGCAAACCAATATGGTGACTTTGACGAATGCCTCAGCATCGACAGCGCGGTGCGAGGCAAATACTGCCTTGCCTCGCTTCAAGTGAACCTTGCTGCTATGGGCCAAGAGCGCCTGGACTATATGATACATAGCGGCCATTATATACGGAGCAATGTTACTGATGTATGTATTTTTTGTTATTTTAAATATGCTTTTATAATAATACTCTCATATGAATAAACAAGAGTATAATTTCGTTGAATATGAAATTGATAAAATGTCACATTTTCACAAATTTAGACTGAAATGTAGAAAAATTGTCGATTATTTTTATTCATTTAAAATTTTCGAGCAATGTATGTATGTGTGTTTATCTATTTTTTAAATTAAGTACATACTACACTTTAAATATATATTATATTGCGATGGTTTTGCGGAATAACTTCTAAATAAAATCATTTCATACCCAGTTGTAAACGACTTCCTCTATTGACGCAATCACAACATACAAACAGATGGGCAAGTCCGATGACGAACTACATACTAAACTACTTATAAATTCAAAAATATTTTTTATCATAAAAAAATAAAAAAAAAACAGTTTCTCATGTGCGGAAACAGATTATTTACAATTTTTCCATTCACTGTTTTGCTGTCACATGACGTCAAATTCTTGTTTACAAACAAACGAACGATCAATAAATCTGACACACCCATTCCAAAATTAGATTTTAAAGTTGTTAATCTTCTTATATATAAAAATGAATCGCAAAATGTGTTGGTAAGCGCATAACTCGAGAACGGCTGAACCGATTTCGATAATTCTTTTTTTATTATATTCCTTGAAGTACGAGGATGGTTTTTATGTAGAGAAAACGTAAATATGTACCACGGGCGAAGCCGGGGCGGACCGCTAGTTTACCATAAAAATATTAATAACACCTCATCAATTTTTTTTTCTAAATGGTAAACACATATTATGTCGTTTTCCGCGTTAATATTTTTACTTTTTTTACATATTTGTTTTCAATTTTATTTTCGCTACAGCCCTTTTAGATAATAAAAATAAAATGATCCTGCACTTATTCTTTATTTCAAACACAGTTGACAGATATATACTACGTACATACAGTTAGGAAACTAAGCCCCTGCGATGAAATTATGACATAAGCACTATTATAGCTATAGGGCTGTTACCTTTTTGATATTTAACCGACTTCAAAAATAAAGGAGGAGGTTATCAATTCGGCCTGTATATTTCTGTTTGCTTTTTTTTCACAGTTGATTTTGTGGTGATTTTGAGATAAAAACCCATTAAAATAAAAAAATGGTGTAGCCTAAATATGAATTTACAAGAAGAAACAATCCGAATTAATACACCTTGGTAAATACGTTTTTATCAGTGCTATATTTCGAAAGTTTGTTTTGTTATGGACGCCAAAGGCTTTTTAATGTACCTAAATTATTTATAACTAGCTTTCCACCCGCAGCTTCGCCCGCGCAGTCAAAGAAAAACCCGCATAGTTCCCGTTCCCGTGGGATTTCCGGGATAAAACCTATCTTATTTCCCGGGGTAAAAAGTAGCCTATGTCCTTTCTCGGGTATCAAAATATCTATATACCAAATTTCATGCAAATTGGTTCAGTAGTTAAGGCGTGATTGAGTAACAGACAGACAGACAGAGTTACTTTCGCATAATATTAGTATGGATGCTTGATATTTGTATTATACATATATTCAATAATTCTTTTAAACCAGAATTTACAATACTTGTATGTAGGTATACCTACTAAATTATTTTTAAAACGATAAATTAAATTAAATTAAAAAACACAAAATATGCAAAAATAAATTAAAATTATTATTATACGAGCATAGAACCTTTTTGTTTTAGGATGAAAAAGAAAATAGTTTGACAGGCTTAGTGCTTGACAAAGTGGTTAAGTCACGTATCGATAAAAATACAATAATTATAATATCTATCTTTTTCTTCCCTAATATTTACGTAATTATGCACATAAATTTAAACAAGATTTTTTGAAGGTTTCCATTTTTTTAGATTTTTGTGCTCTTCTAGATTGCGTAAAAAATAGATGCGATCTTTAAACAGACTGGACTCCTAATAGTGACTATTTGTAGCTATCATTTTGGTGGAAATATGTCAACATAATTTAAAACTCATGCTGCCATATCTATAGAAATTAAAAAATAGTCTCTTTTTAACTTGTAGTCAGATACGGTATTTACAAATATATTTATTGAAAGGGCTACAAACTGAAACAATCGATATTTATTTCATGTGAATTGACATCACTTTAAACTTTTTTCTATACTATGTATCTTTGTCATTCAAAATCTGTGGATGTGTCACCCGCTACTATCGATCATTTCATCAGATCTTTGAATGCTCCCCCCACTCCCCCATGCAACTATTTCACTGTACGAACTATTGAATCGTAAACAATGGACTATTGTTAATTATTTAAAATAATAATTTAAAAAATATATTCATGAGTTTTCAATCTATAGTGGTTTAAAGTTAACTCAAAAATGGAGCATTTTCGTAAATTTTCTAAAAAATCTTAGAGAAAGTGTAAGAAATGTTATAGTATGCTATATATTCGTGATCTACTCAATAAGCTCTTTCATTTGATACCCCACACGGCATGTTTTGGAAATTTTGATTTTTTTCTTTGTATGCCATATTTAATTACCGGGGTGGGGGGAGGGGAACCACAAAACTGGTTGGCAACATCTGTCTATAGGATGTCTGGGATCTATACAATATATATCAGAAGTCAGATTTAGGTCCGCTATTTTTGCAAACGAACATCTCCTTGGAGCCTGCTCTAACACGCTTGATGGGGGGGGGAGCCATTTCGAACATTTTGTATGAAGTTTCCTTACTGTATGTATCTGTATATTGTGTTTCAAATGTGTTTCCTATTTTTACAACATATGAAATAATCCAATCCTGTGATGAATCCAATAAATCCAATGAATCCAATAAATGAACAAAGTTTGAATTGTCCGTTTAAAGAGGATCAAAGTCATCCAAAGGAATCGGTTGCATACCAACATGCGTGCATACAAACTTACACCCGAAATTAATAAAAAAACGTGTTAAAACCCATTTAAATTGGTCGCATTATACTTATAAAATATAGCACCTTAAGGTGAGCGAGATAAGGGATGACCCCAATCCCGTAAGTCTTCTAATCGAGGCCGGCTATTCATGATAGTGTAACCTAGATTCGATGCCTTTACTTCGCAAACTTCCCATTATAGGATAGAACATTTTAGTATGTAACTTTCAATTTTGTGTAGATAACACGTGGTTTCGGCGTCGTTCTTGTTAACAAGTATAACAAGTTATATTTTTTTATTAACTTCTGAAATAATAAACTTCATGAACAGGATAATTGAAATAAATGTAAATCATACCCACTCTATATAGTGCTATAAAATCTTAAAACATTACTTACGTAGGTACGGTCTTTACGTTGCTCTTACAGAGCGTTTCCAACTATTCAATTATTACTTAAAAAAATTTACACCATCGCCTACACTCCAAGTCCTGCCTCGCCTTCAATCCCCTCAGTTATCAGCACTATCTCAAAACTTCTCAAAGAACATACAATCACTATAGTTATTCAAGTATTAGGGATACAAGTACGTACGTATGATTATGTATGATTCATCTCAAATGAAGCTCAGGGTGCTGTTTCAACACACGTTTTGCAATGTAAATGCAGTTTGTAAATCAACTCGCTCACCCTTGAACCCACTCCCTTGGGCCTTGTGTCCCGAATTTTATTGTTATTGTCACCGATTGTCTTTATGACTCTGTAATGAATACGATTTCGTAACAAAATGCTCACATTATGCCGCGGTTTGATGTTTATCGAGTAATTTTTAATGTAACGCATAATTCGGCGTTTTATAAATGTTCAGTCAGATTTTGACTCGGTAGATTAAAATCTGGAACTCTAGGGACCATATCTTTAAAGAAATCTTTAAATAATCGATCTTACTTACAGGCTAATTATTGATTGCAGCGTAAGTTTTTACCCAAGTCTTAACCATTTTACGTATACCTAACTCATGCATTTACGATGATCATTGTAACTATCGAACTAATTATGTAAATAAGATATTTCTGTACATAATTGGTTGAGACTGCAGCTCATAATAAAATTCGTAGAACCAGGATGAAATTAAAACATGACAACTATTTATGAAGCGCTAAAAACGTGTTTACCTCCTAAACTAATTTCAACGACCATAATAGTAGAACAATGGACGTCTTTATTAATTTTTAATTTACTGGTAATTAAGGTCCTTAAAAAAGCAAGCGTAATTTCTGCAAAGACAAGAATCGGCGTCCATTGTTTAACGTAGGCCTCCCCAGACCAGTTTATCGTCAAGGAGTCAATCGATGTAATTCTTATCTATTGTAAAAAACAATGACCATAAGAATAATTATGATTTACAGAATTAAAATCAAAAAGAGCGCTTCTTTATAAATACTATTCTATAGAAAATAAGATCCATTGCCATTACATTGGTAGTATGAAGGTTGAATATGAGACTAATTTCTTTTAACTTTATCATTGTTTTATCAACGTTTGATTAAAATAAACACCAACTTGATTTAAAGAAACACAAAGATTCATTCACAAATAAGTATTTATTATTAAATATGTCATTCTCATCTTCATATTATGATTACATAACTTAACTAGTATGTGCAGTTGTCTCATAATATGCCGATGTTTGATTTTTAATTTTTAAACGTTTCACGATTACTTAGACACAGATATAATGCAATAATTTCATTTCTAATTTACAATTAATTTTGAAAAATATTGCACTGAAAGAATTATGCACGTTTTTTAGAGATGACAGTTTCAACAACTAATTACTTAAATAAGATAGGGATAAAAACAAAATTAACATTCTTTCATCCTTCATATTCTGCTGTCGGGTAAATACCAAGAAAAAAAATACTTTTTCCTCATAAATTCATATATTACATAATCATTATATCTTACGAATATTTCCCAATCGTAGAAAATTGCATGCGATGCAAGTATGAGCAAAAAGTGTCACGAACCGCGCATAATTCATTATATTCGCATTCATCATTCACTAAAAACTTGCCAACAGAGAAATTCTATAAATCAAAAATGGCATATATTATTTGCATTTCCATGTTTTTCTTACTCGTATTTATGGTATGCTGAATGCTTAAACCATAAACGAAAGTTATTTCGCAATTTGAAGGCTCCATTATTCATTGCTTCCTAATTTTTTATTGTTCTCATTGATTCAGTTCGAATTGGGCAAATAAATTTTAAATATAAACAATTTTTCACATGATGAAAATATAAAGGATGTAATAAACAAAATAATTACCTATTATTATGTATATTTAAGATCACAAAACTTTATGCAAGAGATTTTTGCACGCTCTACTTATCTGAAAATAATGTGCAAAAAATTTAAATGCAATGCGTTGTGCCATTTTATTACAAAAAAGCACATAAAATTTCAAAAATTAAGATGTAAATCTAAAAATAAACTGTCTTAAAAATATTTAAAGCATAAAAATCAGGAATTCATTGAGATAGAGCTACTTGAATTTTAGGAACAACTGCACTGTAAAGGTCACGGAACTCCTAAAACCTGATTTATTTATGCATAATATGTTGCGATAACAAACATTATATAATTTTTATAATGTAATATGGATTCTAGCATAAAAGTCTCAATTTTTAATTTATTTTAGTAAGGTATTAATCAAGTGCTTATTATATACATAATATAAACTTTTTTTTTTTTCATTCTAGAACTAGAGCTGTTTCTCCCCTGATACGACATTGTTTAATGAATTTACACATTGCATATCTATACTATAATATTATAAAGCTGAAGAGTTTGTTTGTTTGTTTGTTTGTTTCAACGCGCTAATCTCGGGAACTACTGGTCCGATTTTAAAAATTCTTCCGGTGTTAGATAGCTCATTTATCGAGGAAGGCTATAGGCTATAT
Organism: Colias behrii; assembly: GCA_029959065.1. Classification (NCBI taxonomy): domain Eukaryota; kingdom Metazoa; phylum Arthropoda; class Insecta; order Lepidoptera; family Pieridae; genus Colias; species Colias behrii. Next base: position 2,922,984 of record JARWMC010000005.1, on the reverse strand, counting down.
ATCATCACGCTACGACCTACAGGAGTGGAGCCACGGGGGTGAAACCGCGCGGAGCAGCTAGTCTGCTATAATAATATGTAAAGTACATAATATTAGTAAACACGCATCTATAAAAACATAGGTGACTAAATTGTTTCTCACAAAAAGAGCGCTTCTTTTAAATGAAAAAAATTGCAACAAAATGTCGAAACTTGCAATTTAATAACATAAATTAACCACAACGTCTTAATAAGACGTTTAATAATTATGGACACAAAATGCACCTCCGAATGACCTTGGCACGGTGTATAGGCAAATGTTATATCATACTTATTCACTGCAGTGTGAGAACTTTATGTCAGGAAGCCTAATTGTATGGTTGATTCTTTAGATAATAACCGCAAAGGCGCAAATGATGCACAATTTTAAATGGTTATAGGGTACACTTACCTATCGCTAGCTAGCACATTCTTAAGAATATACTCGATTTTTCACAGTTCCGTTGACTTGCAAGAATTGTGATATAATATAAATAATGTCTCACTATTAGGTCCATTGTATTAAATGAAAATGAATATTACTTATAGGGAAGAGAGGAATATGAAGATACTCATACCTCTAATTTATGTTATTACATTTCCACTGCGCATATTGCATAAACTTTTAAAATAACAGAATGTAGAGAAAAAAATAATCTAGAATTATTATTGCTAGATATGTGTAACCAATAATAATCTAATATTTCCTACATATTTAAAAGTATGGCCCCATATTCCACAAAATAATATGTATATTGACGTTTACGAGCAATACGCTAAGCCAATAAAAATTAAATAATTTTAAGGATTATGCGCTGGGACCGTGGCATCCTAGCTTTGTATACAATCACGTCAATCATTATTAATTATATAATGGACACAGAGCCCGGAATTGCATCCAATTTGGTATAAACACACATTAATCATGCAAACAGCTGTCCATACACTAATGTTATGTCCTACGAAGTACGAACGAATGGCCCGCGCGTTTACATTACATCGCTACATAGCCACGATAAATCGATATATCTCATGCATTTAGACAGCAATCTACATCAAATTAAACACCGCGCGTGGGCTTCCACACAAAGCATTGGTTTAAGCTGGAAACATATTATCGGACGAGGCTTTTAAGGACATGACTTACAGCCGCGACTTAAAGGTATGCACAGTATAAAAACATCCAGTGCGTCAGATTCGCGTCGGACGTCCGAACACTCAAGGACTCGTCCACGACTTACGTCTTATAGTTTGTACACTTCAATGTACAATTATTACCTACCTATAAGTTGCGGCTTTAATTCGCGTCCGTAAGCCGCGTCCAATAGTTTGTTCCCAGCTTTATTGTCGGTCGATGACATAACATAATGTTTCTAACGTCATAAGATTATACGTACAATGAAATGAACGCTGACCAAGGTAAGGCAGGCAATAAATTCGGTGTATTTTGTTTCCGTAACAATATGTCACACCCAAAAGTCAAAATAGTCTAGTTTGGAGAGACGTGTCTCGATGCGGGAGTGGCAAATCCGCTAAACAGGTTTTGATAATCTATATATATAAAACTCAAAGGTGACTGATATAGTGATCTATCAACGCATAGCCCAAACTACTGGACGTATCGGGCTGAAAGGAGAATGGCAAACTCCCATAGGACTCTGGGCCTGATCGTTACACTGATGATTAATGAGGGATTAAATAGATAAAAATATACAGATTTTATGAATATTATAATTATAGATCTGTTCTATGGGATAGCAGAGATATTGGGGTGTAAAGTAACAAAAATAAAAGTTAGTTTGCTTGAGTTAAATGAATAGCATTGCCTTTTTCTAGGTCCAGGTAAGTTTATTTTCTATCTACATTGTCTAGCTAATAATAGTGTAACAGTAGAACAGTCAGGTAATAGAAATATTGGATCCAACACATATTATTCAACATTTTAACTTACCAAAACATCAACAATCACTAGGTAGGTACATTTCTTATATCTTTATAAATGGACGAATCAGGATTCGCTTTCATAATAAGACTAATCAATTCAAATAATATCTTTAGAGGAAAAATAGACGATTAAGGCAATTTTGAATATAACCACAGAATACATAATAGTAGCTAAACGCTACAGAACGGACACTCACCGCCTCCCGCCAAAATTAAACTTACCTCACCCCGCGCGATCGTGATTAAAATGGGCCACATTTTTCTGCAAGAACGATACGCAACGAAGATTGACAACATTAATCAAATTGACTTAAAGTAATTTTATTATTTTGGATTTGTGATTATCGTTTTTCGTAGAAAATGGTTAGATATTGTGCTGTTTACGGATGTATTTCATCAGAAAAACGCGATTTTTTTTTACGCTAGTCACAAATGTGCCAACCATAAAGCGTTAACACACACATTTGCAGTCTCTACAGTGTGACTGTCAATTAAATATTGTAAATTAATATTTTTATTATGACCAATTAATATTTTTTGAAAAGGAAGTATTATAATACCTATCACCCATGACAAAGAGACCAATATAAAATTCCGAATCTTCAAACATTTGTGTACTTTGTGTTTGTACTAAAACCATTTGTGTGCAAATTTATAATAATAATAAACGTTATTTATGATAGATGGATAAAATATGAAATAACAAAAGAAAACAAATTTGGATGTTGTTAAAGGTTATAATATTATGTCACGCTATGTCTTCCTTATTATTTTATTAATGATTGAAGTGAATCATGCAAATTATTAATATTAGCCTTGTCTTAGAAAATAAAAAGGGAAATTAATTGTAAAAATAATAAATAATAACCATTTATTAAAAATTTATCTAACTTTTGATAGTTTTGCTCGGAAAAACTTTAATTGTTGAAAATCGATTTGATTTATGACGAACTAAGTCGAGGAAAATTTTACTTAGACCAAGGATTAAAAACAAGAATTAAAATGGAGTTTAAAACAGAAATATAGTTAAAATCTGACTCATCACAGATAATTTTGTGACTGTACAATAATTTGCAATTGTTTTACTTGAAGGTGCTTAAAGCCATACTGAAAATACATAATTTTAATATGGACAGTGGATTTATAGTTTTTATTTTATTATTTTTAGTATATTTTTTGTACTTCTCAATATTTTTCATATATATATATAAAGAATGTATATCAAAATCATCTTACAATTACGTTTCAACCAATTATCAACACACGAACGAACCTTATGTTTTCAACCAATTACATGTCCCTACGCACAGCCAAAACCTTTGGGTACATCCAGAGATGTAATCAGCTACGTGAGTCGAGTAGGAATGGGTGCAAATTGGCGGGCCACTGACATCTGACATGGCCGGGTAATCGGATGTATGCAGCTACAGCTTAGCGCAGAGTATACACTCGTACATTGGGGCTTCGATTCAGTAATGTGTTAGGATTTTGTTTGGAATCTGTAAGGTATATCGTGGATATACCTTCATTCAATTGCGTCTTGGAACTGTGTTTTCGAGAATAACGAGGTTGTGTCTTGGAATTATGTTTTGGAGAGTATAGTCAAACGAGGTTCAAGTCCATGTTTCTTCGTGGTCAAAATAAATACAGAAACGTGATTAAATTTAGAATTCTATGGGCTCTATTTAAAATTCGGAATGCCTTGTGAATTTTTATTGAATTAAAACTAGACTAAAATTGGTTGTGAGATAATACTATGCGTAAAGTTTTTACATCGTTAATGTATTGTGTGGAAACCTCTAGAACAAAATAAATAAATATTTCATTTACTTAACTTTTTAAATATGATAAACATGTATTAACTTTTTTTACAGAAACGTAAATGATATGATACTCGTGCTAGATAACATTTTATATTGAACGTGACGGTACTTAAAGCTTTGTTTTTTCAAACTTCATAATCCAAGCAAACTTTAAGAATTCATTTAAATCATGAGTCATAATTTAAAATAAAAATTAATTTTTAAATGAAAAATAACCAATATAAATCAACCAAAAAAATTATTTGCAGGAATTGTGGTTACAAGGTTTTACAATATCTTACAATAACGTCCGCACAATTCGCCAACAAACTGGCATACAAATATTTGTGTATTTAACTTGACACTTTTATAATTATAGCATTATTTATATCTAAATACAATATATTTTTAGATAGTCCATTGAAATGTTACATTTTTTAGGCCTAACCTTGCGTTTTTTAGAGGACGCAATTTTGTTTTTTTGATATGTAGAGAATTTAATTTGCAACAAATAATGTTAACAAATTTTTTTTATCAAATAAATAGTTTAAGAGATATATCGTAAAAACCATATCAACCGCTATTTTCAAGATGGCGGCCGTGGGACAAAGGTGGCGACCCCACAAACTTGGTGATAGCTTCACACTGACTCCCCCTACACATCAAAAAAATAAAATTGCGTCCTCTAAAAAATGCAACCCCAAATGTAACTTTTCAATGAACTAAGATTAATTTTAGCATTTTACATTGTACTGTTTTGTATATTCAAATTACATGTAGGTATATTGTATTAGAGTATATTATGTTATGTAATTCAGTAGTATTATTATAAAATTGAAAGATTGAGTTAGTCGTAGCAAAGTCTGTAGACCCGATAATATCATTTCGTTGTTTATTTTCAATATACGAGTTATCGTTCATATTTAATTATTATTGCATTCAATTATACTCGTTACTTATTACATTTAATAAATATTTGTTACTAAATCCCTAACCTAGGCACCAAGATGTATAATCTTATTCACGTATCTGGTGCCTTCCGCGTATACATATCCATAGCTTGGGGTTTTTCAACGGAAGCTCTAACAATGAATAACAACCTTGACAATAGATCTGATTCGCAAACTAATGAACGTTAAAATGATACAAAATTAAGAGAAGAGAAACATAAACCACCATCTTTACAGTAGTAACTTCATTACTGACCACTGAATAAAATTCAAAATTTATACATATTTATGAAACGTGTTATGATTACATCTAATCAAAGCCATGTTTCAAGTTAATGGACTTTTAAAAACAATATAAACTTCCGTTGAAAACTACGACGCGATGATCAGATTGCGATAGCAATTCCAAGATGTGCCTTTATTATTCATAAGTCCACTGCTTATTTTGCTGTTATTTTTGAAGAAAACTATTATGTTATATTCACTAATTATTTCACTTAATATTTCGGATGTTAAATATAGCACTACATTACATTTATAATTTCAAATTCCGTCCTATTTTGAACTGTTAATTCTTAAGCCATTTTATAGGTAATTTTGCAACTAAGCATCATAATAATTGGAAAACTGTCAAAATATGTTGGACTTGGGTTTTCAAACATATATTAAACGATATTAAACACCGACATACCCGTATCACGCACGATCAGGCAAATAGCAAGGTCAATCTTTTTAATATTCCACAAGAATATCACCGTCTACTTTGTCAGCATATTTGGCGTCGAGCTGATTGAATTACAATTGTTATTGTGCAATACAATGGCCCTTGGCTATATATTGGACAAATATTCTCGAAACAAAGTCACCCTTAAACAATGCTATTTAAATACAATTTTAGTCTAGCGATTGTTGGGCAACACGATGTGTATCAATAGTAAAGCAGAAATCAGAAATAGTTGACTTCTTTGATAAACTAATATGGCTATGACATATTGTTGTTATAAAAACAATTATTGTCAACGAAAGAATTAGCATTGAAGGCTCCGGAAGCATAACCATATTCAATGCCTGAATTCAATAATGTTAAAGGTGGTAGAAGCCTTCCTAATCTCATATATCTGAGCTGCACTGCTGCTGTAAAAGAATTTGGAATAATTTCCGGGTACTAGATGAGATAAAGGTATTAAAGGTGTTCCCGGGAATACCCGGGATAAAAAAATCAGCTTTATTGTATTCATCTAAAATTACAATCCAGACAGACGAAATTACAATAAAAGCAAGTATCGTATCAGAACCATCTCCTCAAACGAAAAAAACTCTTAAATTAATCGATCACACTAAACTTCTACACATAAAAATCTTCGAGAACCGTCTAGAACACCAACACAATAAACCAGCATCAATCACTAAATAGTTATTTTCCTCCTAGATGGGTCACCGAGTGCCAAGATACTCCAGTCTCCTATGGGGCGTGTGTATACCGAGTTCCTGCAGCAGCTTCGACTTGGAAGAAGAGCTCTCCCAGAAGCTTGCTGGCCTCGGGATATCTGTGAAGGTCCAAAACACCATGTGCACTGTGAAAGACTTCAAACGACCGTATTCCTTTGGAAAATCTTTGGCTATGTAAGTAGTTTAGGGTGGAATATTTGTTAAAGTAAATTATGGAACCATAAGATATATTATGTTTGTTTGGTCGTGTTAAAGTTTGTTCTACATTTTAGTATCTTGATTGTTTTAGTTTTTTCAATTTAAAAAGAATACAGTAATTAATTATTAGCAAGTAATACGCAGATTGTCAGCTACAATTCATTACAAAATGTGGCGGAAACGATTATAAAATTTCTGAAGCAACAGTCCCTTACAGTTACAATTTACACTAATTACGATATTTCCCCATTTTGCATATATTTCCGGAATGATGTTTCATTGATAAAATAAACTCCATATAAAGGCTCAAAGAGATATTGTTAACGCTCGCCCAGGGAATCTCTGAGCATATTAACAATTTCTCTTTGAGAGAACATAATTATGTCATTTAACGATTGAAATGATCTTTTTGCTTCGCTTCCGATATTAGCATTCATACTTGTAATTTACACCTATCCACAATTTAGAATATTTTATGCATAAAATTAAATTACCATACATAACTAATATACATTTATTATAAGCCCTTAATTGTTTTGTTATTCATGAATTAAATTTGTCCTTGTGCCTTGAAATAAATAATTGGTCTTTTATTCGTACTTTCTTTTTTCCACGCACATTAAAAATAACCTCAAAATTTTCCAGAGCATTCTTCCTAGCCATATTGATCCTGCTCGGTCTGGGCACGATCCTGGACGACGGTAAGGAAGGGGCCACGAATTTCGAGAAGTTACTGAACGCATTCTCCCTTAAACGGAATCTGAAGAAAGTTTTCGACTTAAGCGACTCACCTACAAGGGTGAAGGGGGTGGATGCGTTTCGGGGGATGAACGCGTTTGCTCTACTGCTCGCGCACAAGTCTATGGCTATGGCACACAGCCCTTATGTTAATAAGACTAGCTACTCTGAGGTATGTAATACATATTAAATTAAATTAAATTAAATAAAAATAGCCTTTATTGTAACACAAAATCTACCATTACTTATTTTTACGTTTACATGAAACTTTCAATATTGTAAAAGTTCAATTGTCGTTTTATTATCTTTATTTATTCCTTTATATAAACACAAATTAAATAAACATTGTTAGTCATGCTCGTAATACGTAAAACTAAAAGCTAAAAGCACGCATAAAAAATAATAAATAAATGGCGACAAAATACTTGTAATAACACAAACTCCTTGCACGCTATCGCTAAACACTTCAATTTAATAAAGATGCAGTTCTTGAAACAATCACGAATCAGCGAGGACTTTTGAATCAATCGTTTCATTTCTATTTCAGAAATTATGTCACGCCATTGATTTCATTCTGACTGTTTCGCTGGAAAATATTGCGTGTACAAAGGTCCCGTAAACAATGAAAATTACTTAAGTTTTGTGTAATATACTTTACGAGTACACGACGTTATTTTCAAGGTGACAACAAAATAAGGAAATAAAGAATCGTAATTGTAGTTAACAAGATCTTTGCCAATATTTGCTATACTTTTATACCGCGTAATGTGATCTTGTAATGCTTATTTCAGGTTCACTGCACTTATCAAATAATCATTACGCAGTAATTTGAGAAGCATAATTTTTTAATATAACCTTTCTTGAAGCCTGTTTTTAAAGCAAATATAAATAGAACGTTCTATTTGTATATTTATTTAAGGAATTATTATTATTACTAGGTATTTATTTATTTATCCATTTGAAAATATTTTACACGTGTTATAATTATATCATTTTTCGCACGTGTAACAATTTATCAAATAACGCCTGCTGACAAGGCTTAATAGCTCTTATTGTGCGATTCCTGATAATTGAATTGATCGACGAAATGAAATCTATTTTACTACACTTTCAAGGAACAAAAATAATGATTTAAACAACAATCAACCGATCATACTTGAATTTGATATTTTTGGTTTTATTGCATTCAAATGCTTTATAAATATAAATTTATAAAGGATAGAAAAAATTCGATCACAAGGCGGGACTCGAACCCGCATCCTTTCACGCCAATCCGGGGCGGATTCTTGACCAATTCAGCCACTCATGACCCGCCAGAGCGATCATATTTCTCAATACACAAATTCGAACCCTGTCTAAAAGCTATGTTTCACCCTGACTATCGTAATCAATGATATTATATATAGAAACAAGAGGTAGATACGTCATCAACGCACCAAAACTGATTCCGTGAATTGGTCCTATTTGGGACCAATGCAATCAGTCAAAAATCAGTCAGATTGTGACCGGTCCCAGTGAGCGCATGTGCCGATAGGTACATTAAAGTTGTCGAAAATGCCTTCCTGTGTGTTCAGAAAGTGCACGTATTCGTGCAAAAAAATAAAGAAAGATAAAGGAATATAATATCACAGGAAAATATATTAAATTATTACAGTTTAAGAGTAAAAATAACAATTTACAATTCTTTATGAATGACACTTGCTTGACACTTGTATTGAAATAATGAAAGGGATAAAACATTGCTTCAATCACTAGTGTGACAAAGTTAGCGTACACTGTGTTCAAAGATTATCATGTAGATACGATTATTGAAAATAGAACGGTTATTTTATTAATTTCGATTTGGGTAAATACTTGATTATTTTTATATTTAAATCCACACAGTGCATGTAATTCACAAATATATCTATTTATTATATACAATGAAATCGTGATGGCAAAAATGTTTGTTTGCAAAAATGATGTTGAATATACGTATACATTAAAGAAAAGATTATCGCTACTGACGAAAAATGCTATTTGCTTTTCTGTAAATAGCTATTGAACATAAATTTTATTTGTGTTTTAAATAAAAAAGGCTTATACTTCATCCTTTCTTTTATTTCATCCTGTTTTTTCATCTAGGCACCACTATAAATTTATAAAGAATAGAAAAAATTCGATCACGAGGCGGGACTCGAACCCGCATCCTTCGCGCCATTCCGGGGCGGATGCCTCACCAACTCAGCCACTCGTGACCCGCCCGAGTGATCGAATTTATTCTATTCTTTCAGTTTTATGTGTCTGAAGGGACACACCGCGCGCCATCTATTGAGATGATTAACAACCATTTCAACCAATATGAAGCACTTTTCAGTGAATACAATATTGTAACGATGGAACACGACCTTTTTTGTTGAATTTATATTTTTGGTTTTATGGCATTCAAATGCTTTATAAATATAAATTTATAAAGAATAGAAAAAATTCGATCACGAGGCGGGACTCGAACCCGCATCCTTCGCGCCATTCCGGGGCGGATGCCTCACCAACTCAGCCACTCGTGACCCGCCCGAGTGATCGAATTTATTCTATTCTTTCAGTTTTATGTGTCTGAAGGGACACACCGCGCGCCATCTATTGAGATGATTAACAACCATTTCAACCAATATGAAGCACTTTTCAGTGAATACAATATTGTAACGATGGAACACGACCTTTTTTGTTGAATTTATATTTTTGGTTTTATGGCATTCAAATGCTTTATAAATATAAAAATGCTTTATAAATAATAAATTGCTTTATAATATAGGCACCACTATTATTATATCCTACAAGTTGGAGTGATGACCTTGTACGGGTTTCGGGAACTGCCTTGAAACGAATAGCGTAAGATCGGTCCTGGAGTTCTATAAGAAGGACTATGCTCAGCAGTGGGTGTTTATCGGGTGAAATGATGATGACCGAAAACGAACACCACAGCTAGTAATAAATACAGTTATATCTCCAAAAAAGTTTTTTTCATTTTAATACAACATCATAATAATAATTAAACAGTAAATGAAATTGTCACATTTGTTTACTTGTGCAGGAAACGTAACATCTATAACATTGAACCTTCTGTGTCGTTAGTCTATGCCAATTACCATGGCAACTATTTGTTTATTTATATTTAATTGGTAAATTCTTATGACTTTTGCTAACACCTGCGCGGAAGTGACAAACTATCTTTGTCTTTTTTGTTTATATCATTTTATTAGAGCCATCTCTCTTATACAGTATGTCAATGTAATAAATTAAGTAAAATGAAACTTGTATTTGTGTGTGCCTGACACTGCATATGAAGCATTTTTTTTGGATATATTGTGAGTATATAACGTATCTATACATAAAATATCATTGATCGTTATACACTGACAATAATTATCGACATAAGTCATACGTAACCTTCATGAGTACTATTCGGAAAATAAAAAATCTTTAAGTAACAGAAAACCACTATTCAGAATTTAAATAGGCAATTTCTTTATCCCAAACCATCTAGGGCCAAGCCGGGTCAAGCAGCTAGTTTTAGTATAAAAGTGTTATACTTAATATTTTGTTTGTAGGTATTCGGTATGCCCTGGGCGGTGATTGGTCGATCAGCGATTGTATACACTGACAGTTTCTTGTATCTCAGCGGTTTCCTCAACGCACACAACCTTCTTCAGGACTTGGAGAAGAAAGGAACTATTGACTTGAAGAACAGGCTTCTAGCGAGATGGTTCAGGTAAGGTATGGCTCTTAGAGCTTATAAAAGTAATGATGTTTTCGCTTAAATTCGTGTTAAGTTGTTTATGATTACGAAAATATGTGAAATATAATAAAATTCGAAAAACACGATCCAAAAATCGTTTGTGAAGCATTGTTTCATTGGTATATCATTTTTAAAAATTTCTAAAATGAGCTCTATATAGAGCCTTTAAACAGAACTTGATGGAAAACTTAAAAAAATATATTGTATAGCAGCACGTCTATAAAATTTCGTATTTCGTATTTTAATTCACCTGTTTTATTAACAATACTAATTAAGTTGTAGTCATTCATTGTAATATATAAGATATAAAAACGTTATAATATAAAAGAGACGTATAATTAATAATTATCTATTTTCGTAATTATCTCCCAGTATAATAATAACTACGTGACCGTATTTTACGTCCTCATCTAAAAATAATTATTTCTTAATTACGCTATTCAAATTGGTTATTCCAACAATATTGGAACTATATCCTCTGCATTATTAATCATAATAACCAACGTTGCATTCTGATACCTTATAATTACGGTACCTACTAATACGCTTACACATTGAAATACGATTAAAACTAAATAATATGTTGAATCATTAATAGATATTACAAACGCGTGTTCAAAAACATTTCTATATGTTTAATTAATCTAGTTATTTAGATGTATCAGCGTATTAGTTGTACTGTTCGCTTATTATTATATACTAGCGGTCCGCCCAGGCTTCGGCCGCAGTTTATGTTTACGTTTTCTCTCCATAAGGACCATCTTCTTAGGGGCCTTTCATAAAATACGTCACACTAAAATTAACGTTTTATGACCCCCTCCCCCCGGATGTCACGCTGTGTCACACTTTCTGTTACCCCCCCCCCCCCCTGCAAATATATCGTCACAACTAAGACCCCTCCCCCCCTAAACATAATAAATTTTGATTGATAACAAATTTTGATATTAGAAAATTTTTTTTTTTTTTTTTGTAATAAAATTTAAATATTAGCGCTCATGTTGAAAAAAATAAATATGTCAAGTTACAATTTATTGTAATAAATATAATTATATACATTTTAATACATATCTGTATATTTAGTAATACGAAATAAATGACTTCTATCATTACAAAATTGAAAAAAAAAGTCGAGAGAACGAATAAAATCAGTAAAAATTTTTTATGAACGGCGAACGCCCGCGTCACGCTGCCGGCCGTAGACCCCCTGTCCTCCCTTGTCACATTTTGTCACACTCGCGAACACCCCTCCCCCCCCTGGTATGCGAACGTATTTTATGAACGGCCCTTTACTTCAAAGAATATTATAAAAAAATAATTAACGAAATCGGTTCAGCCGTTCTCGAGTTATGCGGTTACTAACACATTTTGCGGTTCTTTACATAGATGAGTAACAATAACAATTTGGAATTGTAAGAATTTCTAAATTTTAGTAGGATTACTAGGTACATTGACTTTGTTCAAAGTAGTTTTTAGAATGTGTACTAAAGATTTTATTCTACGTAAACACATTTTTCTGTTTATTGCGAAAACAGAATAGCCGTTTCCAAGAAAAAATGGTTGTTAAAAAACCATTTTTTCTTGGAAACGGCTATTTGGCATTCTGAAGTTGATATGTAGAAAATATATCAGACAGACATAGCTAGTTACTCTTGCATTTATTTGGATGCATAATAGCAGGTTTAATTTTATTTTTAAACAAGAAAAGTATTTTATTAAGATTTCAATAATGTATTGTTAAATACTTGTCATATTATGTACTTTACTACATAACGCATGTCGCTACATAGGGGATAATTCATTATTTCAATATAAATTGGTTGATTAGATAAGAATCAACGGATAATGTAGCCTATGTAAATAATCTTATAAAAAAATGATCAGCGATTACGCATCTGTAATAAATGCTTATTTTAAATTTTATAATAATTTCCTAATATCCTTATTTCAGGCTTTTCCCGCTCTTCCTGAGTCTAATGTTATTCTGTACATATGTCCTCCCGGACCTCAACAACGGGCCTCAATGGAACCTAGTGGTGGAGGAACATAGCCGAGTCTGTGAAAAAAATATGTGGAAGAGCTTCCTGTTTATTCATAATTACTTTGGCTTTGAGGAAATGGTAAGATTTTTGTGATTTTGTAGCTTAGAAAAATATCGTCTAAATGTAGAGAATATTTAGGCAATAATTTTCGGTATAGATTAGCAGTTAGTGAATCATGTTGGGTTAAGAATAATAAAAACTGAGTGAGTCGACAATATCAGAAACTAATAACTACGCGTAACTAACTAAGAAATATAAGTAGTAGTATATATATATATTGACTTAATGTTTAATAATGCTTAAAATAACTCTCTTTGAAATCATTTCGAAGAATCTACCATTAAATTAAAGCACAATTCAGTTTCCGCAATATAAATTGCCTAATTGCAAGTGCTAATATGCATTACTTGCTCAGTAATTATCCCCTTTTGTTTACAAACAAGAAGGCTATTATATACTACAGCTCAATTATGTCCTTCATGTACAAAGCCGATTAAAACAAAATTATTTAATGCAAATTTTTTTAATATCGAAGGAAATTCGGCATATTGGGAATCTTGTCTTGTTCGGCATATTGTGAACCTTGTTCTTGTCTTGTTCATTTACTTTTTCATTTTGATTTTCAATACGGAAAGAGATGAGCAAACAGTTCAGTAAACGATAAGGAAAACAAATCCCGTTAATATCAAGATTGTTCTGACGGAAAAAGGACGCTAAATAAACTTTCATCGGGCGTTTATTGTTACGAATAGAAATATCAATTAATATTTGCTGTTTTGCTAACAATACTTTGCAATCTGCACCAGTTCCCAGGTTCTTATATAACTTATTGGTGTCACTTTTAATATCTATTGCAAAGTGCAATCCACGCTTTGAACCTTACTTTTTCTATATTGTCTTATGCTTGAGGTATAATTATCAATCTTTGTCCTATTTATTTTGTTTTCAAAATAATAATTATTTGCCCGTAATAGGTCAGGTTTCTTCACAAGTTTTAACAGATTGAACTGTAGCTTGACTACTGTTAAAAACAAAAACTTTTCACAGCAGCAATCCTTAATTAATTCTCTTTGAACGCTACACGAATTTGAAACGTTATAAATTATATACTTATTATGAGTTGGATACTAGAAAACATTAGTCTCTCCATCTTTTTATACGTTTAATGACAAAAAAGTACCGAGCATCAATTACATACAAGCGTTTAAACGCCATTAGCTCGTTTTGTGTACGGTGCACGATCTCTAAATTTTCCGGCAAATAACTGCCCTACTTTAGTGAAACTGTTTCAATTAAAAACCGGGAAAGAAATTACCATTTCAACTAGAGCTGCGGCATTTAACATTAATCCCTCGATTGTTTCTCGTAAACCTAGAAGTAATAGTATTTGGAGCTAGTCTAGAACTCCTAAGTATAAACGAATTACCTAGGTATTATTCGGTATAATTTGGCTAGAATTTAGCTAAGTGACAATTTATATTTTCCTTGTTTCGATTTAATTTGTTAAGTTTCTGATTATAAACAAATTGTGTTAAGTATCGCATTTTTGATGAAATATTACACTTCAATATAATTTATTTATAGACTTGGTTTCATATTTCTTATTAAACCGTGTAACTCAATATTTGGAATTCTTCTATTGCAGAACAAATTAAATGAAAACTAAACTAACTAACTTAGAACATTACCCCGGGTTGATCGATGAAAAAAATAGCCTACAGGTAAATTAGCTTGGAGAAATTTTTGCATATGTAGTGGTGTGTATATTACTCAGATCTTAGAGCGCGTTTCCACTATATCGTTCTGGCCTATACAAAAATGTTTCGATATCCTAACATTACTATTTAATTTTATACTTATTCCTAGCAACACTTTTGTTTTCAATAAAAACAAGTTTTTATTTGAAAGAATATGGTTTTGACTTTATAAAAAAAAAATATAATTATCATTCAATTTCACGTCCTTGAGCAAACGACAAGACGACTACCGTGAAACAATAAAATATCGTGTCCATAATAATTTGTTTCGTCATTAATATTTGACCATAATAATTACGAAACAAAACAAATAAATAAATCGTCACTTGATAGTGGAAAGTGGAAACACGCACAAAACCAGAATAAACCAGTTTACGCTGTCCGCAGGTGCCACGTGCAGTCGTTTGGTACCGTTAGAACATAAAGCACACATTTCATTCAAAAATTATAATTATTACGTATAGACCGGGAGATATTGACACAAAATTTCGAGTCATTTGTAACAGGATGGCGGTTCTACAGGGGTCTTAGTACGCAATGACAAAAAGAAAAACGATGGTGTGAACACTGGTACCGGCGGCTTAGTCGCGTGGGCGTTAGTCGAACTCGTCGGAAAAATAGCGAAGTCAAACAATTTGTAACACAAAAATTTTAGAATTTACCGATAGCCCATAAAAAAGAAGTAGGCGGTAGTGTCATGCCATACTTTTCCGGTGTGACTTACAGCCCGCCATACCGACGCGAATGTGTTGATTTAAAAAAAACAATTCAACCATTTGTACCAGGCTAACTTTTGCACAGGTAACCATCGTCGTGCAGCCATTTACGAAAATCGCCATGCCATACTTTTCGGACGATTCCAAATGGTCGCCATACCGCCGAAAAACTGCAAAAATTTTTTTTTTCGCCAAACTTTTTGTACCAGTATTGCATTTGGATTTTTGGAGAGTATTTGATAAAATGTGACCATTATTATATTTACCATACTTCTAGTAGGGGGAAAAAGTGCTGCCATACTTGAAAAATTAATTTAGTATTAATTTATATAAGTGAAGATTTCCACCACCTAGATCTTTGAAATTTTGTATTTATATTCGTTGAACCTCAAACTTACAGGAAAAATTAGTGCCATACTGTTACTAATCGTTCAAAATACGAATAAAATCTTACAATAAAAAAAAATCTTATACACATTCGCCACCTCCCACAGGTATGACATTCTCACACTTCTATTTATAATCATTCAGGAGTTGTTGAAAAAAAAATTTAGAGTGGTAAATGGTTCGGCGAAAAAAAAAAAAATTTGCAGATTTTCGGCGGTATGGCGACCATTTGGAATCGTCCGAAAAGTATGGCATGGCGATTTTCGTAAATGGCTGCACGACGATGGTTACCTGTGCAAAAGTTAGCCTGGTACAAATGGTTGAATTGTTTTTTTTTAAATCAACACATTCGCGTCGGTATGGCAGGCTGTAAGTCACACCGGAAAAGTATGGCATGACACTACCGCCTACTTCTTTTTTATGGGCTATCGGTAAATTCTAAAATTTTTGTGTTACAAATTGTTTGACTTCGCTATTTTTCCGACGAGTTCGACTAACGCCCACGCGACTAAGCCACCGGTACCAGCGTTCACACCATCGTTTTTCTTTTTGTCATTGCGTACTAAGACCCCTGTAGAACCGCCATCCTGTTAACTACAAATGACTCGAAATTTTGTGTCAATATCTCCCGGTCTAGTAGTTTAATTGTTAAATTTTGTATTTGTTGACTGTTGTTATTATTTGTATTGTTATAATATTTGTTGAAGTGTTTAATTTGTGTGTAAGTGTTGTAACTTTATATTGTTAATTCAAAATGGCTCCAGTGTTAAAACATGGTCGAGGCAAGCCTTTGACTTCTCAAACTAAAGAATTAAACTTTAAATGTCGTTTCTTTTTCAGGTTAGTAAATTTTTCATTTTAGTAACATTGTTAATGTAAAAGTTATACGTATGTTAAATGTGCAAATATTAAAATAAAGTCTCATCTTTTTCAGAGGAGAAACACATATAGTTTAATTTAAAATCCCTTATATATATAAAATAAAAACTAAAAATAAAATGTTGTTTTATTTTATTTGCTGACCATACACTACTACAAACGCAAAAATTTCTCCAAGCTAATTTACCTGTATGTTATTAGGGTAAAGAAGCTTTCTTATGTTAAAAGCGTGTTCAAAATCAGATCAGTAGATTATTACCCCTTTCAACCTCTTACTTCTTTCTCACACGTAACCTCTCTAAAATGTTAGAACCTAGATATCTATACTAATACTAATATACTAATAATATTATAAAGCTGAAGAGTTTGTTTGTTTCAATGCGCTAATCTCAGGAACTACTGGTCCGATTTGAAAAATTCTTCACTTGTACCAAGAAAAACTCATATCTATTATTATCTATTTTCCAGTGTTTAACCCACACACACCAACTGGGTATCGACATGCAACTGTACGTGGGTACATTCCCCTTGATGCTAATTCTCTGGAAGTTCAAAAGATTAGGTCTAGCTCTTATACTGGGTATAGCTGTATCTTCCACTGTACTGCGGTACTTGGCTACGCATTGGTACGACATCAGTATGTTCGTGTACTATGGGATCTCGTGAGTATTGCATTATTGTTTTCAGAATAAGTTTTTTACATCTTAGTTTTTGTATATTGACCACTTTTTATGATGTCCGCTTTTATTTGATTTCTGTTATGTCTCATTGGTACTTTAAAGTTTTTGAGATCATGAATTACTAAATAGTAAATACTGAATACCTCGGTCGAGTTTTCTTACGCTGGAGTATATAGTTCTTACCAATATTGTATATTGAAGTACTTGCAAAATTTAAATATTCCGTAAATCCTAAAAAGTCCTGAAAAGTCGAAGACTGATATCTATTACTGTTACTTATATTTCAACTAATTTCTCCTTTCTACATATTATACTTACTAAATATTATGTATTTTTCAGGGTATCAAAGTTATTAGACGCAGCAAGATATTCCTACATCCTACCAACACACCGCGCTACTATTTACCTCATTGGAGTGTTGATGGCGTACTTCATTAAAAACAACAAATCACGCGTTAAACTCAGTGATGTAAGTCCTTATTAACATATTAATTAATAGATTAATTGCCAAAAAATATTTAAAAATTAAATTGCGGAAAACCAATTTTGTAAGAAAATAGCTAAAAAATATTTTGATCAATTTTCTTTAAAAATTGGTTTCTGTCCTTGTTTTATAATGTATTTTTTCATTGGATGATAATAATCCATATGGTACTTATAGTTTAGTATACGCTGATTACGTAAAAAATACTCTTAAAATTACTGCCAAGTATCATCAAAATTTGTTTAGTGGTTTTCGCGTGATATTTATGTAGTAACAAACATACAACTAGGTATACTAAAAGAAATTCATACATTCTCACAAATTTTGAAGTGAAAACTTCTTTAGCGGCGTTGGGTATAAAATCTTAAACTCGCGTCAGGACACGTGGCCTGATCGAAAAAGCGTAAGACGGATTTTTTTTTTTTTTTAGCCCTTATATTCCATGCGTAAGACGGATACCATTCCAAAATATCAAACATGCTGAACGTTAATAATCAAGTTTTCACTTCTGCCGGCACTCCCGGAGTGCAACCCGTCTTTTTTTTTAGATTTATTGGTACTATAAGCACTATAGGTAAGATTTAAATACTTTTTTAACGTAAGTTTTCCTTTCCAGAACCAAGCCAGACTAGTCTGGTGCGTAAGTTTCGGTATAGCCGCGTTCACGATAGCCAGTCCGTACAGGATGGGTCTCGAAGGCTACAAGTACGAGCACTTCCCGGCGGCCATGTTTGCTGCGTTCGCGCCTATTCTGTGGGGACTGTTCATGAGCATCGCGCATTGGGCTATTTGTAATGATTATGCAGGTAAGATAGGTATATTTGTAAGAAAATAATATAAATGTGACAAACATAAATGAATTATTCTAGAACCCTATAGGAACTATAAAGAAAATAAAAAATAAGCAATCGTAGAGACTGCGATAGAATGGAAAATATTTTAGTTTAAAATATTGGCACATTGGTGAAGCGATTGCTAAGATTTTCCAAAATGTGTTGAACTTGGCTAAGGATAAATTTTCATCTTAATAAAAATACAAATAATAGTTTGTGTGAATATATGCTACTGGTGTACTGGTATCAAGACTGGTATATAACAATTTAAGTCAATATATCCTACTGGTATACTGGTATATAACAATTTAATAATTCTACTTCTAAAATTAATCTTCTATTTCATTAAAAATATTTTAAATTTTATTAACTTATTTTCGCAGGAATCGGAACAGCATTCGTAGAGTGGCGAGTGTTCAAGTTCTTCAACAAGATCGCATACGGCGTGTATCTCACGCAGTTCCCGATATTCTTCTATAACGTTGGTGTGCAGAGACATGCCGAGTATTATACACCTTTCTTACTTGTGAGTTATTTTTGTAATAAAAATATTTTCTTCAATAATCTTTAGGGTAGGATCCTACTTGTAATTTCTTCTTGAAATTAAAACGACACATTTTGATGTAAGTTTTTTTGAAGTGAAACTTCTTTATCGGGGTTGGAAAAAAAATTTGTGTAACATTTTTTCGTTACGCGTGACATTTTTCCGTTACGCGCCATCTTTTTCTTATCCCTACCACGCGTGATTCGACGTATTTCTGTAAAGTTGCATATAGTAAATTATTTTTTGAAAAATAAGGTCATAAAGAAGTTTCACTTCTTACGTGTGTACACTAGTACACGCACACATTTTTTTATTTTGTAATAGTCAAACTGGAAAACTACGAAACAGATGTATATAAGTGTTTTCATCTTAAGAAATGATCTCAAAAAATATTTGTTAAATAATGATCACTCGTATAAAAATATTAATTGACGGGATATAAGTGTGCATCATTCGTTGCAGCGATAACAACAAGCCGATTCAACAATTGAATTCGTTCTACTCCCTATTTAATTAACAACGCCATTAATCAAAATTCAAATATTGCTATAACATAATTTTAGCCCATTGTAAATAGTTATCATGTAATTTTTAAATTTAAAACCACACACAATATAAACTTAAACGAACGACAATAAAATTACTATAATACTTTCAGATCCACGTCCCAGAGATGGCGGTAGTGCTGATTATTTCCATTCTCGCCACGGTCGCTATTGAGATGCCTTTCAACCAAGTCTATAGGATATATTTCGGTAATGATATTATGTTCCTATTTAGTTTACATAATTTATCAATACACATGCTAAATCCGACTAATAATAGATTTAAGCAAGTTACAGAGTTTAATAAGCACTAATTTTTATAATTAAATGCTAATGTAACTCTATGATACCAAAAAATTTTGAACTTTATTTTAATATTATATATCTATTTTTTACAGGAAAATCACAGACGAAATTAAAAGAAAAGTGAAGTATTAGAAATGGCAAGAGAGCGAACTGACTGTATTATATTTAGCTTAAGCCAAAACATCACGTACTTAGATTGTATTTTTGTCTATTTTTATACTGTTAATGTAAGTTATTGTAAGTTAATAAATGAGTGAGTTTTATTCAAGGATTTTCATTTTAAACCTTATATAAATAATTCTAAAATGAAAATAAACATTTTTATACATACCATTTAGCCACCATCTCTTTTCAAAAATTGAAAATTATTACATACAACTTAAATAATCCTAATATCCTATCCTACTAATATTATAAATGCGAAAGTTTGTGAGGGTGGATGTAAGGTAACGGCACCAGTCGTGGACAAGCATCCAGTAATGGACAAAATAAATATTAAATTTAAATATTAAGACCAAAATTAACGTTATATAATTTGGCAATACTTAAAATAAAAGTTTGGTTCATAAGCTATCAAAATACGACATTTCATCTTATTCGGCCAAAATGTTTGAAGATGGCAGAACGTTATGTTTAGATGCTGCGACTCGTTTCGAAGAAATCCGTTTTTACTAAGAAAATCCTTAAGGAAGTGAGGACACAATTTTGGTTATAAGAATTTTTGTATAAATGTCAGCAAAATTTGATATTACTTTTATTTATAGTAGTTAAGTGTACGAAATATTACACGATTTAGTATCATGATAGGTTATGTTGTTTAAATAAAATTCATCAGTGTCCATAACTGGATTTAATTCCATGGATATATCCATTTATGGACATTTGTCGAAAATAAACTTTTTTTAAAGGTATTAATTACATGCGCTTTTCTGTATTGTCTTTTCTTTATGATTAATAATATACCTATCACGACCATTTCAAACAAAGGATTCCAATATTGTACAACAATTGCCCATGACTGGATTTGCTTTGGTTCCTATAATGGACATTGATATTTTTTGTTAAAATTACACTAATGGGTCCAACAACATAATATCTAATAGAGAGATCTAGAGAGTTCTCTGATGAACTGTTTGGATCGTTGTCTGCTGCTAAATTCCACCACCATATAGCACACACGCTTAAATTTCATCCACACCATCTTGACAACAGTTTAAAAAAAGCTTTTTGCCTCGTGCTACAATTTGGAATCCATATCGATGGACCGATCAGATTAAGGCTGCTGGCGGATTCAGATTGGCGATTCACTTCACGAGTGTAGCGGAATGCCAGGAAACAGAGAGATATGGCGGAACATCGTGACGCGGGTAACATCTACCCCCCTAGAGTGATATGACGAAGAAGAAGAAGTCCCAAAATGGATGGAATGGCAGTACTTTTTTTAGTTATATTTTTCATCCCTGACTTAAAAAAAAACCATATTGGTGTTTCTTAACGGACATAACTCGTATTTAACGATGCATTTGTCCAATTTTTGCCTAGAAAATGGAAATTGTTTTAAATATTATAAGTATGCAAAATAATTAATAAGTACTATTTTTTATAAATACATCCCCGATTTATTGTATTCCAATCATCATTTTCAAGATTCTATTGATAACTATAAGTCTTCTCCAATTGTAAATAACTGGAGAAACGACATTAGGTACAGTCCATAAATGGGTGTTCATAACTGGATGTTGTCCAAAACTGGGTGTCCATCATTAGATTTTTCACTGTCCAACACTGGTGCAAAAAAGTGTTTTTTTAATTTATAAATAACTTCATTATTTATGCATTGTAATCTTTTTTCTAACATTGGTTACGTTAAACTAACATTGAACTAAAGGTATAACTAAACAATATCCAATAAAGTTAAAAAACCTACGAGAAATTTGCAAAAAACTTCAATTTTTTCCTTAATCTGTACAAGACTGGTGCCGTTACGTTATGTGTACTATGTGTGAGTAGGTATGTTTGTTACTCTTTCACGCAAGCAGTACCTACTGAACCGATTAAAATGAAATTTAGCATACATATTATAGAAGGTAACTTAGATTAACACATAGGATAGGTTTTATCACGGAAATCCCACGGGAACGGGAACTGTGCGGGTTTTTCTTTGAAAACGCGGGATAAGCCGTGGGTGGAAAGCTAGTGATTAATAAATAAAACTCAATCAATTCTTTAAAAGTATTTTATTTCAAAATGTCTTACTTAAATACAATTAAAATACTGTAAATGTCTCAAAAATAATATGCAAAACACTATTATAAATACATTCTCATTCAAACTAACATTAAAAGTTTATTAAACAAATAATTAATTAATGATATGTTCACACTTTCATCTCTAAACGTAACACCCTATAATATTATCTACTGAGATTCTCATGGCACTGTCTTTAATTAAATTCATATTTTTCACAATTTCACTCAATTACATCATATTTGTATACATTTATTTATTATTATAGTTTAACATTCGTTGCCTTCTGTATAATCCATATACGAGCTTTATTCAATAGGAAAATGACATCTTTTCTTTGAATGGCAGGTTTTTTGCAATTCAGCCCATTATCACCATATTTTTTTTTCGATTGGGCAATATCTTCCAAGCTAGTCTGTCAAACTTTTAGCAAGAATCAAATAGTAAAATCAATATAATTCTCAAACACTGGCAATACTTTGAACAGAATTGTTTTATTTTCTTAAAATGGCAAAATTTTAATCTATCAAGGCCATTATTAATCATTCATAAAAGTTCCGAATGAAATCACAATTTAAAAAATGTCCGAGTGTCAGAGTCAACTGTTACACTGAAAATCAGTTTGGCATTGAAACTTCTTATTTTTCTTTTTCTTGAATCTTCTTCAGCTTTACCAAGCGTGTGTCTAATTTATAAAGTGTCAACTGTCACACTTAGTGTCAGGTCGACACTGACACTTGGCCTTGCCAAGTGCATCTCTAACGAGCCAAGATCCGGTGGGACAAGGGCCTTGTGTGTGGAGAATATGACAAGTGTTCGCGAATATAACGGCCCCAGGACGTGAAAGACATGTTATCACCTGGAATAGAGAAATAAAGTATTAATAAAAATGTATTTAAGTAAAAAGGATTCTAGGTTCTTTCGTAAGGAAATATGGTACTTGGTAATAATTTAAATAAGCAAAGTCCGATTTGAATGTCTTTTTGTTGGTTACGCTTACGATGGATATATATCGAAGGATATAATACTTTTGGATATTTTCGAGCAGCAACATCAACATGAAGTGATAGCGCAAATATTTAAAAAGGCTTATGACCAATTCAAACACAATTTATGTTGGTTACGAGACTAGCCACGGCCTATATGAGATTTCCACAATCATACCCTGTGCTGCGGTAGTTGTTGTGCCACCTTGCGTGTTGTTACTCCGCAGGAAGGTGCGTCTTTAGTAGAACCGCAAACCTAGTAGAAATAAATACAACACACACCTGCACACACCCCATTATGGCTGATCCCATCCACAGCGAGTCTAGCTTCAAAATCGAAATTAATATAGCCACAGTCTTAGTAGAGCCGCAACTGTTGTAGAGCCGTAGCTTTTAGTAGAGCCGCAACTTTGGTAGAGCCACAACTTTAGTAGAGCTGCATTTTTAGTAGACCTCTGTGGTAGTGCCGTAGCTTTTAGTAGAGTCGCAGTTTAAGTAAAGCCTCATCTTTAGTAGAGCCACAACCTTAGTAGATGCCTTGGTAAGCCAATCTTAAGTAGAGCCGCCTGTAACTTTCTCGCCAAATACTTACCTTCTTCCTCACACACAGCCCTCCCGGCCCACAAGCACAGACCCCATTATGGCTGATCCCGTCCACAGCGGGCCGAGCTTCGAAGTCAAAAGACAATACTTCTCCCACGGGACAGGGTTCAGCTGCTCCGGGGCGGTAGCAGCGACGTCGGGTGGGGTAGTATAGTCTACCACGACCACAGGGCACCTGGAAAGTTGGTCAAAGCCTCAAAGGATTATTAGGACATTACATTTTAAGGAAAGAAAGAATAAACCATATTCTTATGCTAGGCTTACAGACTGAAAACACTCGTTGAGTGAAAAAATTTTGCGTTCAACGCGTTATGACCACAGGAAAGATCCACAACGTGAAATTCGTGTTATAGCTGTTATGAAAAAAGCTCACGATGCGAAAGCTCTTACGATTTCGGTCTTTAATCGTAAATATTATATTTTAGATAAAAGATTACTTGCCATACTACTCGGACTCTAATTTATATACAATTCTAATTCTAAATATTTGTGTACGGCAGGTCTGAGTGGTCTCTATTTTTATCGACTTTCATCTACTCTAAACTACCTAGCTACTCTTCACACCAACCTTAGTACACCTCCCATCTCTCGCCAGCATCTCATCACGCGCACACGGGCCCCGCGTATACAATCTATAGCACGCGCCATCCGCGGCTCGCGCATGGAACGCGCGGCACGTGCACTGCGCGCGGCGGCTCGCGCCCGACTGAGCTAGCGAGAACGTGTGGCCCTTGGGACACGGCCCGCTGGTATCTGGAATGTTTTATGTTTGAATGTAGGTAGTTATGGTATACTCCTTCCACGGGAGATGTCTTCGGTCATGTTGCAAGCAGTGATACTATAGTCAGTAGGAAGGTGTAGGCTATTGACTAAAAGCTCTCACAATGAAATTTGGCTAATTAGGCAGAATTGACTTGAGTTGGTTCTTTTTGCTCACGATAATTGAATCATGGCATCTGGCGTGTGTGCGCGTGTGTTAGTAACCTATCTACTGTATCTATACTCTTTTTTATTACTTATAATATCATTGGTTGCTAGCAAACGATAGAGCCTTTTGTTTAATATGATGTGTCTCTTCTCTCACTAAAACGAAAATGTTATTTTTTGCCTTGATGGTACTGACCTTTTGAATGTCAAATTTATATTGTGAATTATTATTACGCTCAAGCGTTACCATCCTTCCAAAGAAGTGGTCTGAGAAAAACAGTAGCAAAACTGTTCTTGAGGTCTTTTTTTAACTTTTAAATCCTTACCTAATTCATAACATCCTTCAGTCTCATTATGATAGTGCGGTAGATGCGGTTCACAGCCACACTTGACTCCAGGCAGGAACAGCTGACCCCTTTCACACGGCCCTCTTGTGTAGTGGGAGTAGCAGTTACCGTCTACTGGCCAGTAGTTTGGACCATTTTTTTCGCACTGAAAAGTTTTTTTTAAATGCTATAATAATAATCACACTGAAAATTTTTAATTGCGATGGTTAAAAAGCTATGAAAATAATAAATATTACTATTTTAGTAACTCCATCTTAATATATATATAAATCTCGTGTCACAATGTTTGTCCTCAATGGACTCCTAAACCACTTAACCGATTATAATAAAATTCGCACATCATGTGCAGTTCGATCCAACTTGAGAGATAGGATAGTTTAAGTATCACTATATAATTTATAATTGATATGTGTTATAATCACTTAATTGACACTTAACTACAGTGGTATAATAACTCAATCCAGACGTTAACCATAATGGTTATAATAATTATTGAGACCAACGATAAAATTGTTTATATTTTGCAGCAATAATATACCACCAAGACTAGAATTTAAGAAACATTTATCACGAATTATCAATACTGGCACTTATGATCTGCTGCTACAAATGGAAACTTCAACTTTGCTGAACAAAAGCAAGCCGCGATTTATGATCTACTATAATAAAATAAAGTAACCTACCGTACAATTAGCCAGGCCATCTTTCCCGACATCCAATATGGCACCTGGAAAGCACGGGCCCTGTGACATCCGGTAGTAACAGCGATCATCTGAAGGCCAGTAGAGCAAGGTCTCATCAGCACATTGCTTCGGCCTCACGCATATACCTTGGCGTTCACTGGAATACGAATAAACGGATTAGTCATTGGAAAACCATCGATTGCACAAATTCGACGAAGGTTATACATGTTTTAGCGTGTTCTAGTAAAAGGGGTTTCACAATAGTGCTATAGGTAAGGACGTCAATCAATCAAGAAAAAAATGGACAGTAATTGATGTTTTACCAACTTTATATTTAATTACGTTTTAAGTGTCCTTATCCTTCCTATAAGTAACTCTTACATTACTACTAATATTCGTTACTTACTTCAATTAAAACATAAAAAAAAAATCATTGAAACTGCTGCATCACCAATATTCTTTTAGGATTGCGGTATGCATCAAACTGATTATAATACACTTCAAGTAATGATGCTTACCTACCCTCTCTTTTTGAAGGACTCCTCGACTGGTGCGAAGTACTCGCCTTTCCTACAAGGGCCTCTCTCGAAGAGCTTGTGACACGTCGTCGTGTGCGGCAGCTGGGCGGTGCCAGGAGGGCACTTGCATTCTGCCACCGTCATCGAACCTCGACGACCTGGGCTCAGCTCTTGAGTGTCTGGGCATGGATGACCTTTCTGGAATTGATAAAGTTGAATGTATAGTGACTTGCAATTTTTGTAGAACATGGATGGCTGAGCAATCGAAAGCTTCATGTTCATCATACATAGAGACCCGGACTGTCTTAGAAGTGGATAACAGTTTTATTGTATTTTCATGTGCATATTATGCAATATGCATATCGCCCCTACTCAATTTGTTGGCGGAAAGCATTGTAATGACAAACTTTTCATCACTAAAAACTAAAAAGTTAACAATGGAGTTGTGGTTTTTATATAGTCATAAAAGGTGTTAATTGACTATAAGATTTGATAATTTCTTAAAAAAATTAAATTGCTGGTTACAACCAACACAAAAAATGTCCAACAAATATTTTACTAAGAGAGATGTCAAAAAATTAGCACAATTGAGAGTAGCTCTCACCAAAAAATATTGTTGTGCAAAACGTTCTTTCAATTTGCCGATAAGGCGTTAGATAACTTAAACTATTTTTTATTTGCAATAAATTCTGCTCGAGTCAAATTTTATATAATTCCAACGCATTTTGTCACCATTTTGATTAAAATTCATTAAAATAATGGTTTTGAGATGTTTTATGTAATTGATTTGAAGTTAATATTTTTGCTACTATATACCTATATGAAAACAGCATAAGTTTGTGATTGCTCTCCGGAAATCACATCCGAAGCATAATTAAATAAGAATCCAAATAAATTGAGCCATTTTGACCCTTAACTTCTTATACTTAAAAACCATGCTATTTTTGGCAGCAGATTTTATCTACGTGAGTGTAACCGCGTGTGATGCATAAAAATAATTGTACTGTTAACCTGCTTTTACGTGTGATGAATACTGTCCTAATGCTATATAATATGGGGAAATGAAAGTCTACCTGCGTCCACGGTCCAACCCAATGTTATTAAGCGTCTCGTTAATTCATAAACCTTCTTATATCCTGCATGCTCCAAAGTTCCGAAGAAAAATGTAATACCTAGTTATCTATACATTTTTTTTTTTTAATTGAAATATGTAGTATTTTTTGTGATATCTATCGAGTTTCTTATAAATTTTTGACGCTAGAATTGCACAATAAAAGTATGTATACTTATATTAGATCTACATAATATTATAATGAATGCCTCATACGGTTCATACCTTACTTCATTAATATCTTATACTTACTACCAATTAGTATATCATCATTATTTATCTACCAAAAACGGGTGCTCCCTTCTGAAAATTATAGCGTTAAAAGTGCCCTTTTTGTGCTTTCCTTGTGTAATATATATATATATATATATATATATATATATAAAAAGTGCCCTTTTTGTGCTTTCCTTGTGTAATATATATATATATATATATATATATATATATATATATATATATTATATATATATTATATTATATATATATATATTACACAAGGAAATTTTTAATATATATATATATATATTACACAAGGAAAGCACAAAAAGGGCACTTTTAACGCTATAATTTTGAGAAGGGAGCACCCGTTTTTGGTACATATATATATATGTACTATGTATTCATAAGTCATGAACCGTCTGTACCCCCGACCTATGAAAGTATTGAAGGTTGTGGTATTTGGAAAGCCTAATGTTAACTATTTCAATATAAGTAGGTATCATATTACAGTAATAATGCAGATTCTCCTAATGATTCTATTTGTAGATTTTCACTCTGCTCATATTATAAGACTTTTAAATGTGTAATTATAAAATAATTATTTATGATAAATACGAATACATTACTTTTCACAGCATTTTAATACGCTTACATACATAATATCTACATGTCTATCTACGTCTGTCATTACGATTTTGGTTAGCCTTTTCTATGAAATAACAAAATATGAATAAAGCTGCGCCACTTGTATGTAAACTGTTCTTTATTTAATGACATTTAAGGATTCTATAAAAAAATATTATTTGGCCATATTTTCCAATTATAAGATGACTTACAAAAAGTTATTGTCATGCACATTATTTGTCCATTGGTCCACGAAAACCCGCGGGCTAGTAGTTGTCAATTTTGCCATCTATCCGTTACATCACACGGAAACCGCTGAATGTATTTCAATGGGACTTTCACTTGAGCTTAGATATCTAGCAACACAAAACCTATACCTGCGTTTATGCCTGTGTCATCTATATCTTAGGACATTAACCATATAATTCATCTAATATATAATATAAAGGCGAAAGTTTGTATGGATGTTTGTTACTCTTTCACGTAAAAACTACTGAACCGATTACAATGAAATTTAGCACACATATAGAGGGTAACTTGGATTAACACATAGGATAGTTTTTATCCCGGAAATCCCACGGGAACGGGAACTATGCGGGTTTTCCTTTGCAAACGCGGGCGAAGCCGCGGGCGGAAATCTAGTATTAAAATAATAGACAGTTTACGGATACTGCAAGGCAAACGCAAACGTAGATTATGGTTAAATCTAATTATATTAAACACGCATTTACAGATTATACTCAACATATCTGAATATTTTGAGAATTTTGTCTCACACAATGCGTCAACTTTTTGGCAGAAATGGTCTCCACTAACTTTTGGCTACTAGATTCGGATGCTTAAATTTTTGTGTGCATACTACGTCATCTAAGTACGTCATAGGTACATAGGATATAAAAATAAGACAATTGAGCATCATTTATTTCATCGCAATTAAAATTTTACAAGTAAACATTTCATGAATTTTTCGTCAAAAATCCCGGTATCGTCTCTAATCAACAATCTGAATCCAATAATTAAAAAAAAATGCTAATTAATCATGTTACTTGACCAGCACGGAAACTTTAATTGAGGAAATTGTAGAGCTAGTGTAGTTAAAACAATATTAAATAAATCATAGTAAAACGTGGTAAGGTAAGCTGCATTGCATTAGCTTAATTGTTTTATATCATTATACGTATAAATTCTAGAGGCTTTCATGCGATGATGCTTATCATGAATGGAAAGAAACGCCTGTAAGTATCCTCTGAATAAAAAATAAGACGAATAGTTTCTATTTATTTTCCTATTAAGCTACACTTCCTCCTTGCTAATGTTATCTCGAAAAAAGTATAATTAGGTCCCAATATATACTCAGGTTTAATCTTAGTAGTCTATAGCATCTTTAAAAAATGGTAGAGCCAAAAGTCGAAACTTAGCCGAAATTTCAATTTAGTTCAGAAATATATGAATAATGCACGTACATATTTTTTTTTATTTGTTCCTAGATACCTATTGCAGTATAAACAATGCACATTAAAAAAAATAATAATAAGATTATTAAACTATATTCGTCGTATGCTCTTTAAAATAAACAAAACTCAGGCAAAAGAATGACACACCAAACGTCTAAAAGCTATCAATTATCAAAAACCCACGAAAGTGAGTGCAGTAGGTCACGTGTGTCATAACAGATTCAATCGGTCACGGTCTTTCATAAACGAAAGGAACCGGTTTTGTGTTGATGTGTGATGTACATATTTGCGAAAATAATATGAATAAGTGCAAATTGCGTGCTATTGTGCTATTAACAGTTACTGCAATATATTTTGTTCGTTTGTTACTTAAATCTATAATAGATAGTCGAACATTCTATTGAGTTAATTTATGCATATGAACTAGAAACGATAAAATACAGAAGCGTTTTAAACATATTTCTGAGTACGAAATTTCTGCGATATTTCAAAACCGGTTTTGACCATTGTAAGAGCTTTAATAGAAAAGATCTTAATTCAGTAAAACGGTACTTTAACGTAAAGCGTCGTATTCACGGTCCATCTTGACGTACGTCCCGCCAAGGTCATACACGATGCACGACGCAAAACGACAGTGAATAGTGTTGACGTACGTCAATAATTATTATTATTATCTTGCTGGATGTGCACGACCAATTTTTCATACAGCGAGCACCCCCACCACCGCGAACGTCGTGCAGATGGACAGTGAATAGCGCGGACGTACAGCAGATCAGTGTTGCCAACAGAAATTAATGTAAATATGTACTTGGAAACGTGGCCTATTGATATGATTTTTTTGTGATAACCTAGTGAGTACCTACATGAGCAAGCAAAAAACAGTTATTTTATATTTTTATGTACACAGGAAATACCCAATTATCATTACTTTTGGATCAACCTAGTACACATGGACAGTTTATATTCAGAAGTTATTATTTTAAAAGAACTCCAAGGCGAATTGATGAATAACACAGATTTTATGCAAAAGTCCACTGCAGAAAAATGGCAATTTATTTAAAAAAATGTCCTAACGAATTTGTTTGCTAAAAAAATGATTAGCTATATACTCTCTGTTCCCGCCACTTCAGCATTTACTGAAAGAGTCTTTTCGGTCATGAATGTGAAGTGGCGGTAAGAGAGAAACCGAGCTTCATTAAAAATTAATTAAAAATGAGCTCTTGAAATATATAAATTTATATTTGGAATGTTTGGATTCATATAATTCATTTAAAAATAATGAAAAATTGTTAAGTACTGCAAAAAGTACAAAAAAATACATTTTTAAAAATATTTATTTACTCTTTATTTACCTCCTTTAAAATCAGATATACTCTATATCTTCAAATAAAAGTTGGCAACCCTAGCCATGCTTGATGCGCGCACGATCGTCAGTAGGATACATCCAGCACCGCGGCCTTGAGCTGACGTACGTCGGGGATGGACCGTGAATAAGACGCTTCACTGAATAAAAATTATACCTAATCTAAACTGACAATTACCTTGTAAATAGTGTAACATTTCCCATCATTCGGCCAATAGAGCATCAACCAACCACGAGGATGCGTCGCACAAGGATTCCTCTGCACATCTGCCCATGGAGGTGGCAACACTGCAGCTTTGCTCCCGTAAAACATAACCACCATCCATAACCATATCTCCATATTGAATGTCCAATTAGATTTAAAAAACTACATCACTTTTTAAACACACGTCACTGTTCCTTTTTCAAATGTGTCCATAGAGTTCAAAATTCAAATTCACTTTTACGCGCGCTTTTTTTATCTTTTTTTTTAATTTATGTGTATTTAGACATTTATATTTTTGTTGCAAGACATTAATGTTTTTAAAAATACATAAAATATGAAACGTCTCTGTTACAAATTCATTTAATTCTTAAATATATGCAGTCGTTCCGCTTCTTATGTTTCCTTGTTAATTTTTTTTAATAATCTATGATAAGTATGTATGTTTGTAGAACAAATTTTAAATAATAATGTTACATGGGTGTTTTAGACTTTCAGTTTCAATAATCTAATGAAAATTTCAAAATATCTGCATATTAAGTAGGTAGAGTGGATTATATTTTTAAATCCTAAATTGAATATTTATTCATACGAACTCATTCTATTTTTTGTTTACGGTGGTTAATGGTTAATGGTCCGGAAAAAAAAATGTTTTCAAACTTTTTTAGTTGATTTCTTTTAACCCTAGAACCGTACCCTGGGGTAAATTTTAATATGCGTTCAGTTCTAGGGTTAAAGCCTATAATTC
This sequence comes from Colias behrii, assembly GCA_029959065.1. Lineage (NCBI taxonomy): Eukaryota > Metazoa > Arthropoda > Insecta > Lepidoptera > Pieridae > Colias > Colias behrii. Next base: position 2,890,909 of record JARWMC010000005.1, on the reverse strand, counting down.
TAAGAAGACATCAATCTGGATTACAGAACAATTGAAAAGATCGTAACGAGCCTGATTGTTTTGAATAAATAATAGTAAATTAAATCTAATTACATAAAAACCGGCCAAGTGCGAGTCGGACTCGCATATCAAGGGTTCCGTACTATCAATTATCATCTACTAGCTTACCGCCCGCGGCTTCGCCCGCTTTGTCTAAAACCTAATAAATTATATACCTACTAAAACCTTCCTCTTGAATCACTCTATCTATTAAAAAAAACGCATCAAAATCCGTTGCGTAGTTTTAAAGATTTAAGCATACAAAGGGACAGAGAAAGCGACTTTGTTTTATACTATGTAGTGATGATGATTAGATATACACGAATTATTTCCGCTAATTTTCGGCTTAATTTTCTCGGGCTAATAATGCATAATTTTAAATGCGTATACTATTCGGTAACGCTCGCATTCATTGTTACAAGATAAGACAACAACATAAGACAATACACATAATGGTGATTTAAATGGTAGCAATAAGCCCACGCCAAAATGTCGAAACTGAATTTAATTATTAACCTACTTACTTTTTACCGAGATTACGTGTTGCCTTAGATACGGTTAGAATAAAGATATAGCAATAAATGTTTGGTCTACAGTTACCTACCTAAAATTCATTTACATCAAAAAATTATGTTTTAAATTGTTTATTAAAATATGTCGCAGAACGCTTTTAAAGCTACCTATCCATTTATTATATTTTAAGAAATCCATTCCTTAAAATATTTATCAAAATTGAAGAAAACACGATTGTTCAATCTAATAAATAACTTTAAAAGCTGAAACGTATCTAAATCAATTCTAAAAAAAAGTTCCGACCGCGGCTTCGCCCGCGTTTTTAAAGAAAAACCCGCATAGTTCCCGTTCCTGTGGGATTTCCAGGATAAAAAGTAGCCTATTTCTTATTCGGGGCCTTCGGCTACCTACATACCAAATTTCATTGTAATCGATTCAGTAGTATTTGCGTAGAAAAGTAACAAACATTCATCCTCGCAAACCTTCGCGTTTATAATATTAGTAGAATGTTCAATTGAACTCTTCAACTACTAAATATCTAATACTTTTTAAGAATATACTACGACTATTATTTTAGTTCATGCAATCCAGGTCACATTTAACTTTTTACGCGAAAACATTCCGAAAGAACGCAGCCTTCGTCGATGTTAATATTGCGAATAAATCTCAACTCACCCGCATTAATCTTTAATTTTTTGTCAATATGCTAAGTAACTACAATGTATTATTAATTTATCATGTAATTTATGTAAAATTCTTCGATTAATTTATCTTAATTTAATATCAAACAATAATTCTAAAATTTTAAACGTAGGAATTTATAAAATACGTGTGCAATTTACACGAGGACTAAAAACTTTTTAATAAGCAAGAAAAAAATCACAACACAATTTATTTTTAAAATTCAACCTAATAATTGCTCGTTTAAGTTAATATTGGTAGATTTATTTAACTAATAGAAGATCTTTTTCATCTATAAAATAATCAATCTATTCTTTATATTAATTTACACAACCATGCAACGTCAAAATTTAACACCGAAAAAGTATTAAAAAAAATCATCAAGGCCTCCGAAAATAATATTTTATTACAAAACGACTGCACATAGGAACTTACACGAAATCAGTCTTTAGTATACACGTGCTACACGCAACCACGTGCATATAGCACCGCGTCTGATCGTCTACTGAAGAGAGGTTTTGGTGTGGGTTTGGAGCTTTTGGTCGCAAGCTTCTTACAGCATTATGTGTTGTCATGGCAACATGGGAAAGCGGATGCAAAAGTCTCCTTACTGTCTGTATGTCAAGGATTTATGATAGTTATTAAAAATGGAGCACTTTTAAATATCGTTCATCATCAGGAAAAAATAGTATACAGTAACAATACTAACAATTCAATCTTCGTTTGATCGATTGTTTGATGGTAATAAATAAATATTAGGTTTGATTTATTAATTCAATTTCAATTTTCAATTTCAATTTATTCAATTTCAATTTTGACTCCAATTGAAAATATAACCTTATGACTAAGCTTATGACATAGCTTCTTAGATTACAAAATAAAAGGCAGATGGAGCATGACAATCATCCATCGCCCTTGTCAAAGAAAATACGAAATCAAAAACGAATACGAACCTCCGCCAGTGCTATAGCGATTCTAGTGTCATGCAATACGTCAAAAGGGGTTTGTTATTTTAGTAAAAAAATGCTGTCTTGTGATATTAAAACGCTGTAAAATTTGTTCCCGAAAACAAACAAAAAGATAAAACATCGTTTTACAGGTTTTCTGTAGATTATTTAGCTTATTTAATTTTGTATACAAAAAATAATTTTACATATACGAAGGAATACAAAACTTCAACGTATGCTGCCAGTATTTTGAAAATGAATATGCCATTTTTATGGGTAAAACCACAGGTAAAACGGTAAAATGGTTAAAAGATCTTCGGGGTAGGTAGTGCTGTTGCATTTTTCGATAGTGAATGTGATTATTTGTATAGTGCAATAAAGGTTCATGATCATTATTAGATAATTTTAATAAGCATAATACTTTTTTTTGTTACTTTTATAAAGCTTAAAAACGTATGAGTCGTTTTCGCCCGCGATTTAATTCATTTGAACTCCGTGATGGATATGACAAAATTATTATTATTCAGGAATTATATTTATTTATTATCCAGTAAAGCAGCTGACAATGTGGATGTCGTAAGGTGTCACTGAAAATCAGTGTTATGGTATTATGGCTCAGGTATCCTGAGTGGCTTCCTTCTTTAGCTCAAGCAACCATACATAAATTTATGTTTTCTATTACCTATTATGTTTCGCAGCTTCATTCTTTGCGATTTATATTGACGTGGTGTAGTAGCGTTCCTAGCCTGAGCCTTGCACGGGTTTTTTAAAGTTATAAGTATTATTAATTTAAATTTATATTTTTATAATTTTTAAATTATACTTTTTTTTTTTTTTTTTTTGTGGCAACACTATTTACCCCTACCATTTACCCCCATCATTTCTCAAACGGTTCGTTACGATGTGTACCTAGGTCATTCTGCGTTTCCGTGCTCAAGCCTTCGCACGTCTCCGATAAAATAATTTTTGAATTTTAAAATTAAAAAATTAAAATAATTAGTGCTCAATATGGGGAAGAAAAGGAAACATGAAAAAACGGACGAAGAAATTAGACGAAAGATTAAAAAACTAGAAAATTGGCTTGCCAAAAGAGCAAATCAATCTACAAGCGATTCATCGGAAGAAAATATGTTATGTGAACCGTTGGATGTGCCATCTCCTGGGTCCTTATGCTGCCAGTCGCCACTGAGGGACCACCAAACTGATGAGGCACCTCGGCCCTTATCGCCATGTCCGCCTTTGTCACCTCAAGAAATCGCACCACGTCCTGACTCGCCACGACCTGATGAGGTTGTTGAACCGCAACCGGGAACATCGGTAGACAGTGATAAACAAAATGAAGAGCTGGAGCTGGGTGAAGACGTCCTCCAATTGTTAGGAGACGCTCCAAAAACCGACACTTCGCTCGGCCCTGCGATCCATAAGGATGTCGCCAGCAGGTATCCTTTACAAGGAATAAAAGATATCCTTTACAAGGAATATCTAGTTCCCAATAATTGCGATTTGTTGCTGGCCCCTGATCTCAACCCGGAGGTAAAGGCTGCACTGCCTGAGGCTTTAATTAAAAGAGACACGTCGCTCAGCTACAGGCAAAAACAGCTTGGGGTTGCACTGTCTGCTCTTGCAACAGTCACCCAAATGGTCATAGCGAATGAGACATCAAAACAAAAAATTTTAAAGCCTTTAAGTGATGCGTGCCGTATACTGTGTGACAGCCATCATAATGAAACGAGGACACGAAGAAAATTTGTAATATCCTCGATTAACACCAAATTAAAGGACGCCCTAATAGAATCCAAACGAGATGCGTTACTGTTCGGTGAGAATATCTCGGAAAAACTTAAAGCGGCCAAGTCTATCCAACAGTCAGGTGAATCTTTAAAGAATATACAAAAACCTAAAAATAGACCTGATGCATCTGTGGCGACTAATCAAGTTAATAAGGGCCGTTTGAACTATGTTCCTCAGCAGCGCCAGGCGGACACCAAACGCCACGACAATCGTTTCGCTCGTGTGCCCAACATGGCGTCGCGTCCACCTCCGAGCAACAGTGCACGACGACCCCCCGACCGGACGTACCCGCCTTCGAAGACACCAGCTCCGCAGCGGAGGCAATAATCGACCAGGTGCGATATGCTGGAAGACTCCAGCATTATTTTAATAACTGGCGTAAAATAACTAGTGATAAGATCATTTTATCGTGGGTGAAAGGTTATTCTATACCTTTTAAGTCTTATCCATTTAGAACCGATAAGCCTAGTGTTTATCCTAAAACGGAACAAGAACGACAAGATTTTGATACGTGTTTGTCGAAATTATTATCTATAAATGCGATATCGCATTGTAACCATGAACCATGGTTTTTATCCTCTATTTTCTTAGTGTCTAAACCCAATGGTGACAAGAGATTTATTCAATTTAAAATGCCTTAACAAGTTCATTGAAACTAAACATTTTAAAATGGAGGATTATCGTACTGCGTCAAAGTTGATAACTCCAAACTGTTTTATGGCAACTATCGATTTAAAAGATGCTTATTTTTAGTGCCAGTAAATAAAATGCACAGAAAGTACTTACGGTTTGAGTATGATGGAGTCCTTTACGAATTTAATTGTTTGCCATTTGGTTTGTGCACCGCACCATTCGTGTTTACAAAACTTCTAAAACCTATGTTTGAATTTTTAAGAAAAACTCATCGTATGATATCAGTAGTTTATCTTGATGATGTCTTTTGTATTGGTAGAACACTATTAGAATGCCAAGAAAACATAACTTTGACCAAAACACTTTTTGAAAGACTAGGTTTTTTGATTAACTTAGAGAAAAGTTCGTTAGTACCAAAGATGCAATGCAAATTTTTAGGTTTGGTATTCGACTCCAAAAATATGTTATTAAAACTACCCGATGATAAGAAGTTAAAAATTAAAGAAAGTTTCTACCGTCTTAAATACTAAAAAATGCAAATTACGAGAATTTGCTCAATTTATCGGTTTATTAATTTCAGCTTGTCCCGCAATTCAATATGCTTGGTTATATACTAAACTTTTCGAAAAGTATAAATACATGTGTTTGCTTAAAAACTCTAGCTACGAACAGATAATTAAAATTCCGGATAATTTAAAATCTGATATGTTTTGGTGGATCCGTAATATAGATATAGGTAATTGTCCTCTCGGGATTGAAGATTTTAATTTAGAGATTTATTCAGATGCATCTAACACCGGTTGGGGCGCCTATTGTAATAACAATAAATGTTTTGGCTACTGGAAAGAATGTGAAAAAACATTGCATATTAATGAGTTAGAATTAAAAGCAGCTTTTCTTGCCCTTAAATCCTTCGCGAAGAATTTATGTTTATCTCGAATCTTGTTAAGAATTGATAATGTCACCGCAATTTCTTGTATAAATAGAATGGGTAGTATTCAATATGATCACCTTAATGTGGTTTCCAGAGAAATCTGGCAGTGGTGTGAAATGCGTAAAATAACTATTTTTGCATCCTATATAAATACAAAGGATAATCGTGAAGCAGACCAATTATCGCGGAAGAAATTTCATGATACAGAATGGGAACTAAACCAAAATGCATATGATGAGATAACCATTAATTTTGGTGTTCCTGAAATAGATTTGTTTGCAAGTAGGTGTAATGCAAAGTGTCACACATATGTAACTTGGAAAAACGATCCTGATGCATGGGCGGTAGATGCATTTACGGTTTCATGGAAAAATAAGTTATTTTACGCATTTCCCCCGTTTTGTTTAATTACAAAGGTAATGCAAAAAATTATAAAAGATAAGGCAGAGGGTATAGTTGTGGTACCGTATTGGCCTACGCGACCCTGGTTCCCAATTTTTCAAAAATTAATGACAACCAAGCCCATATATTTTGCACCTGATATTAATTTATTAACTTCTCCCTTCAGGTTCAACCACAACCTACACAAAACTCTGAAGTTGGTTGCCGCGAAGCTTTCAGGCAAGCTTTACTAAGGAAAGGCTTGTCACCAAATACAGTACAGATTATGTTATCATCTTTATCTGATTCGACTTATAAACAATACGATGGCTGCATAAAAACATGGATAAACTACTGCAGTACCCACAACTATAGCTACATCTCGGCATCTGTCCCTGTAGTTTTACATTTTCTTACCGATTTATTTAATAAAGGTGCTAAATACGGTACCATTAACTCGTATAAGTCTGCCTTATCATTAATTTTATCTAATTTAGAAGATGATAGGGTAAAACGCTTTATGAAAGGAGTTTTCAAATCGAGGCCAACAAATCCTAAATATCTTATAACCTGGGATCCGAGCATAGTTCTCGAATATTTAGCCCAACAGTGGCCAAATAATGAACTCAGTTTGGAAACTCTTTCCAAAAAGACTGCAACTCTATTGGCTTTGGTAACAGCTCATCGAGTACAAACACTTTCTCTTATTAAATTAAAAGACCTTATATAAGAGGGACCAGTGAAATAATAATAATGATTTCAGATTTAATTAAAACTTCTAAGCCGTACTCGTTACAGCCTCTTTTAAGAATTCCTTACTTCAATAGTCGTTCGGAAATCTGTCCAGCCAAATGTCTAGAATCGTACGTAAATAAAACATCAACACTTCGACATAATGATCATTTATTTATTAGTTTTAAAAACCATACTCAAAAGTTACCTCCCAGACGCTCAGTAAATGGATAAAGGACACGCTTCATAACAGCGGAGTAGATACTTCTATATTTAGTGCTCATAGTACTCGCCATGCGTCCACATCCACTGCCAATAGACTTGGGGTCAACATTGATGTTATACGCAAAACTGCGGGATGGTCCGATTCTTCTGCAGTATTTGCTAAGTTTTACAATAGACATGTAATTACTGATCCTACCAGCTTTGTTAAAACATTGTTATCTAATAATGATTGTAACCTGTAAAAGAAATAATTAATGGTTAAATTATGAAAATTAAGTGTAATTATTTATAGTTAAAGTAATTGATTATTGCAAATAAAAATATGAAACTTACCATAAGTTTTTTCATTTTTTATCACCATTTCACATTTTATTTACTCTAAACATCTACACCACGTCAATATAAATCGCAAAGAATGAAGCTGCGAAACATAATTGAAAATCAAACGAACTTACCAAGTGAAGTTCGATGACAATTATGTGAGCAGCTTCATTCGAAGCGATTTATAGTTACCCACCCTAAGATTACGGTTAATTCCACAACAAACGTATTACATAACATTTTAATATATTCCCTGCCCTATATAAATATAAAATGTGAAATATCTCTCAACAAATGACCTAGGTACACATCGTAACGAACCGTTTGAGAAATGATGGGGGTAAATGGTAGGGGTAAATAGTGTTGCCACAAAAAAAAAAAAAAAAGTATAATTTAAAAATTATAAAAATATAAATTTAAATTAATAATACTTATAACTTTAAAAAACCCGTGCAAGGCTCAGGCTAGGAACGCTACTACACCACGTCAATATTAATCGCTTCGAATGAAGCTGCTCACATAATTGTCATCGAACTTCACTTGGTAAGTTCGTTTGATTTTCAATTATTCATAATTTACAATGCCAATTAATTATTCATAATTTAATTTGTGTGTTTGTGTGTATTGGAATAAATGGTTTCTTCCTTCTTTCTTTCTAAAATAAAATGTCCCGTGTTCTCGACTAAAAACTACCGCTATCCGCAACCGCATTCATATATTTTGAAAATAAAAGATAATAATATAGGTAATCATTGTAATTTTGAAACATTTTTTTTATGTCATTTATTTAATTAAAAATTTTATCATTTATGTAACAATATTATATAAAATTATCATAAACAAGAATTTATATAAAAATTAAAATTAAAACCTGACAGCTAATTTATGTAGCCAACGTTACTAACACCACTACCATAATAATTCATATGATTGCAATGTCACCTCATAAATCAAAATCGGTTCAGCGGTTTATACTGCAGGACGTGCCAAAGAAATATTATACATAGATACACTCGAAAAACATAACCCTCTTTCTTCCGTAGTCGGGGAAAATTTTGGGAAAATTTTCAATATCTGGTAACATAACACCCACACAGAAGCACCGTGTACGTACAGTGCAGCGGCGAAATGACAGCACACATAGCTTTATGGAAATGACGATAAATTATTCGGTTTAGTTCGGCAACGCTCCATCTGTCTTTTATTTTGTAATCTAAGCATAGCTTATAGAGAACTATGATCTTCATTAATAGTAGACTATTATCATCGGTAAACTCATACGAATTTTGTTTATTGATTATCTATTATTTTCATTTAATTAAAATATTACATAAAACGTAACATTAAAACTATGTCATATTTCACCATACAATGGCATGCATGTAAAACGCGACATACTTTTTTACTATTAAAATAGAATAGATTTCATAAAAGTTAAAACCTTGAAATTAATCAAGTTCCTACTTTTTATAGTTGTAACTATCAAGCCTATATCACTTATGTCGACGATACCATAAAATTGTGATAGCTACACAGCTACACTTAAAAGCAAAACAAATAAGGGATGCGTCTGCTCGGGACATGTTTATTTTGCTCATTAACTGGTTTTAATTTTTTCCCAAGCGACTTCACGTCAGATGCTTACCTGCTTGTTGACATTGCGATGCTGCCATGCTGCTAACGACCTTTAGTTTGAAGAGGGTTAACGCCTTACGCTTAACTTGTAAATGATATTTAGTTGCGCTTGTATGTTAACGGTGTAAGTATTTCAACGGGTACATTTTTTATTGAAATCAAATATTAAACTTGCTATTTTTATACTTAATATGATCCAATATCTCAATGAAAAAGCAACTGTACCTCGATACTTTTTCCCGCCAAAAATCATGACACTTATTTTTTTCGTACAAATCACAGATTAAAAAGAATGATTAGATTAGGCTTGGCTTGTGTACTTATAAGATTTTGTCATAGTTTATTAACGTTATTAAAGCCGGAATTACTCTGTATACATTGCGGTGAACATGTTTAATTAGGCAATAAGTTGTCCAGACCGCCATAAAGTTATAAGCTTGACGCGGACGGAGACAAGCATAATCGAATTAACGCAATGTCGGAAGATGCTGTAAATTATTATTGATGTTTATTATAATATATTATGAATATATCATCGAGACGGTTATCTTCAAAGAATAACTTTGAGTTTACAATGAATGTTACAGGCAGAAAGCATAATTTCAAATGTGAGCTTTTTTTTTAATTTTTTATGTATAAGTTGGCAAACGAGCTTGCGCGTCACCGTACAGAAAGCGATGATTGGCGCCGCCCATGAACAACCACAGACTCTGGAGTATTGTGGTTGCGTTGCCGGCCTTTGAGGGAGGAGTACGCTCTCTTCTTAAAGTATTCTAAGTCATAGTTCTTAGTAAATGCCGAATTTGGAAGGTCGTTCCACAGAGGAGTAGTGCGCGGTAGGAAGTTCCTCCTAAAACGCACAGTGGAAGAACGCCAAGTGTCGAGATGATGTGGGTGATATTTGAGCTTGTGGCGTGTGGTTCGGTGGTGAAATTCAGCAGCTGGTATTGTACCGATCAGCTCTTCAGAGCATTCACCGTGGAAAATGCGGTAAAAAAAAATCTTTTTGAAAAAAAGTTTTTGGAGGGTAGGTTTATAAGTAGCACGAAAATAACATTTTAAATTGACCTTATTTCACATGGATGTGCTTCGAACTTCTTATTTTGTAATTATATGCATTCTATGTACGAAATTAAATCCGAATGATCAATAAATAAAATGTTCCAGCTGTATAATGTTAGTGGATTGCTTTCTTTCAAACTGTGTTCTCCTTGTATAAATGGCAAATTTCTTTAGTAGAATTAAAGGTAAGTAGAATATAAATTACATATTTTATTTCAATTTGTGGGTTATGTTTGGGTTGGGTTATTGTTTGAATAGAGAACAGAGACGGTTTCCATCCCTTCTGAAAAAAAAATTAAAAAGATAATATCACGGGCTGTCAGGTAGCAAAAATCATCTTGTAGGTACATAATAAATTAATAACCCCAATCGAAATCAATCCATAAAACAGGTATTCAAATTATCACACCTGTATCCCACAATGTTACAACTTTACACATTTATTTCAATATCATGCTAAAACAAACAGTTAGTAACACAATAGCCGCCGCAAATAATGTACCGTCGGCAATAAATCCAAGTACCGTTAGACAAAATCATTATAGATCGTTCCCAATATCAAACACTTCGGACTCTAATGGGTTGACCGTTGTAAAGGCCTGTCTACACTGTTCTCACTTATTACATTACACGGTGATGTAACCACGCTTTACCGTTAAACCAGGTTGATCGACCTCGCGATAAAAACACCATAGACTAGATATTCGAACACTATTATCGTTCCCCTTCATGCGTTCAAGTACGCTAGAATGGGATTATTAAAAGCGTCAATTAGCCACGGTACAAATTGATAAAAACGAGAAACACCGTTATCGTACAACTTCTCTTTTTTTTATCAAGTTGGATAAAGCCTGTGCTACAGGCATGTAAGATTAAGATCTTACGAGTTTTTTCAGTCATTTCGCCTAATATAAATGATAATTGAAAGATATAATTATACAAAATACATAATATGTACTTGCATTTTCTAAATTTTAATAAAGAACAACTAACATTTTTTATCTGTTTACTCTGAAATAATACAATATGGCGACACTTACAGCGATAATGAACTTGATAATTAGCGCGGTTGCGTGAATGAAATAAATTAAAGTGAATTGCTTTGAATTATCATGTGTTTGTGAATTGTATCAGAGAGAACAAATATTTAATGACGTAATTATAATCCAATTATGCTTAAGTAGAGAGAATTTTCTTAATATTTAAGTCGAGAAAATGCGTTCTAAGATCACTTGTCTTCAACGGACATATTTTTTTTTTTAACGATGTGATAAATTATATTTACAATATCTAATTTAATCTATGCTTAATTTATGTATTAACATCATAAGAAAAAGTCTTTCTAAACGGTAAATAAAAATTATATATGTGAAGAGATAAGACTTTATAAAAAAAGCACCACAGAAAGTTACATTTAACTTCATAATTTTTATATACTAACACAACCAGTTCTTAACTTAAAAACCCATCAAAAGGGAAGGACTAGTCTTTTCTAAGCGGACCTACGTCTATCCTTAATAAGAATCTATTACTTGAAAATGCTATGAGCGTATCTTTGAACCATCCCCTTTGAATCTGATTAGAAATAACGAGCTTTCTGCCAAGATAAGCTGTTTGGTATTATCATATTTATGAGAATCACACAATATTGCTTATAAATAAGGAACTGTTGAATTTTGATGCAACGGTTGTATGCAATATATTTTTTAACAAGAGACTATAAAATTAAAATTAGTTAACGTGGCTGCTGTATATTTATAAAAGCATGTAAAGCTTTGGTCCAGTCTGAATGTCTCCAACCTTATATCTTCTAAAGAATATCAGAATGATAAAAAGCAGTGCAGTTGGTAATTGTAATATCTTCCGTATAATATCTTCGTCACCTGCTCAAGTTAGAAGCCTCCAAAATTCTTTTTTTTTTATATCCTCTGGCGAAGTATAATTACATAATAAAAAAAAGGTTATGATGGATAATCTTATAAAGGCCTTCTACAAAAAGCCGAATGTTACATAAAACTAACTTTTATGAGCACTTAGTTTTGACCTTTGTCTTATAAAATACCATATCACACGAAATCTTTACGCGCAACAGTTGCTTCCCTGTTTATTACAATTTACAACCCAATTAAAAAGATCGTCATAAAAATTACGTAATACGAAAGCTCATCGGAATTACAAATTCAGTGAATAAAAATGTACCCACAATGTAAATCTCAAACAAAATGAACACAAATTTGACGTAGATATAAAAATATAAAATTTGCATAATTGGGATTATGAGAGCGAATTTTTTGTAATTCAGAGTTAAGCCTTCGTGACTCAAAAATTTTTGAACAAAAGATTATAAACGATGTAAAAGATAGCAGAAAGGTTACCCGTGGGCCGTGTATTATTATTAGGTACTAAAATATAATTGTTCCTTTATTAAGTAGATACTGTAATATAATTTGAAATTCAATTAGGAAATCGATAACAAAATATGTTTAAAATTTTCCAATATTCATATAACTTTTGCTTAACTTCAAGCAAAGAAGAACGAACTCAATAAGAATTTTCCCTTCTTTAAGTTTATAATTTTAAGATATTGATATCCCATACATATAAAAAGAAATTATTAATATTCAGTGTCACTATGTCAGTCGCTGCGCAATAATTTCTCCACATTCTATGAATATTGAGTAACACATTATTTATCTTTTACATAATTCTATACAGGGTTACTTGTAAAACACCAGCAACCTCGCAGGACAAGATAGCTAACATCATAAGTAACAACATTTGTTCTACGACTTTTGGCATAACGCAATAAATTATTTTTAAATGATTTTTTAAACTTTTATTGTACTCTCCTTACATTTGTAAGTCTATGTTCTATTCATTATCGGATGGACGACGCGACGTCCCCTTCCCCCTCTCGTTCGCTTTTTGTTTACGTAATTTTTGGGAGGCGTAGAGTTTATAATATTCAGACGGAAAATTAAATGAATATTTATTTTTGTATGAAAATAAAATCTAACAAATTATCAAAAGTCGTTGAACAAATGTTGTTACTTATGATGTTAGCTATCTTGTCCTGCGAGGTTGCCGGTGTTTTACAAGTAACCCTGTATAATATATTGTTGTCTATTGACTTTACTTAATGTGTACCGCTACCAAGAGTATGTTCCTGATAACCCTAATTTAAAGAATACACTCAAATGCCTTTTAAAAATAATTTAAATAAAGCTGAAGAGTTTGTTTGTTTGTTTGATTGTTTGTTTGTTTGAACACGCTAATCTCGGGAACTACTGGTCCGATTTGAAAAATTCTTTCGGTGTTAGATAGCCCATTTATCAAGGAAGGCTATAGGCTATATATCATCACGCTAAGACCAACAGGACCGGAGCAATGCGGGTGAAACCGCGGGGAACAGCTAGTATGATATATTACTCGTAGTTAGGTAGTGTTTTTGTAAATTTTTCGACATTTTTAGTTTTACAGTTATAATAGAATAGGATAGTCTATTCCAATTTATGAGGATCGTTATAATTATATTTTGATTAGTAGATAGTAGTAGTATATTATTATATCGTAGCAGTAGTGAGCTTTTCGGCATTTTAATTTGTCCCTCATATTCTTTTCTCTCTTTTTTTTATGAATGTTGTATAACATTTTCTTCGGTAGGTACCTATTACCATTTGTATTCCAACGCATAAGCTCGAGTATGTATTTAAAGCTGCAATTTATACTACGGTATTAAAACACCTAACTGTGATAGCGTTTATCATTCTTAGCGTAACTCAAGGATATCGTTATGAATCAACGTTGACACAATTCGCCGGCATGGCTTGAATCGTTGGAATTTTAAAACACCTTTTATGTAACAGTTTGTTATTCAATTCAGTTTTAGATCCTTCGTCTTCCCAAACAAAGTAACGACCGATGTGTCTTGTTAAATAAGTTAAAAATTTATTCGTTCACAGAACTTACTCTGTATAATACACACAACAACAAAGTCTAGGGATATTTTGTGTGGAAGATTGGGATTCATGTTATGATATCGCTCAATTTTTTTTCTAAAATTGCTCTGATGTAAATGAAGCAAATATAGTGTTAGGTACTTTTTAGCTCTTCTCTTTACATAATACTTATCGAACCGACAGTGAATAATATTAAAAAAATATACATCAGCATCTAATATTCATCATCGCTAACATAATGTTGCCACTGCAGGGACACGGGTCTCTTAGGAGGGTGCATGTGCAGGCCATAATTCACCAATTGGCCGATGCAGCTGAAGTGCGGGTTGGAAGACAAAACCTTGACAAAACACTCACGATGTTTTCCATTTCATCGTTTTTAGCAACGGTGATATTATCCAGATAAATTGAAAAATTATTTATTTTTCAATGCACGCCTGATCTCGAACCCCAGACTTATTGATATGAAGTCCAAGGTCCTCACCACTGGGCCTCCAAATAAAGAATAATATAATTAAAAAAAAGGCGAAAGATTTATACGTTTTGAAGGGAAACCAGAGTAAATAATTTAATAATTAATTAATCTGTAGTTATTGATATGTCAATATCACTCTCTGTCACGTTTTCTGACAGCTGACGGCTGACGCCTGACGAAGCCTTGACAAATGACAGCTCACTACTTGTTTTTGGGTGTTGGACGATATTTATACTTTTTTATTTATATTGCTTAAAAAAGTAATGAAATGGACCATAATAAAACAAAGAATGCATCAGAAGGCATAGCGGTAAGTACACAATTCACATTTAGCGCTCGTTTCAACTCTTCCACTAACTTTAAAACATTTTTTTACCACAAGAGACCTTTACCTGAATCATTTGTATGCAAATCAGCCTACTTCCTTCGTTTCGTTAAATTTTCATTGTATTTGACAAATTTTCCGTTGTATAAACATTTTGAAAATTTTCTTATATATTTTACAATGTATTCAATCATGAATTATAATGTATTCATTAATTTTAATGTTCAACAACATATTTAAAATTATACTGAAATACGCTCGCATAGCTTGTATTAATACTTCCATTTTCAATTCCAGCCTATGGGTATAACATCCTTAAATGAAACAGTGCTGAGTGATCAGCCAGAGTCAAGATATGAATGCCCAGTGTGTCTCAACTGGCTGCGAGACCCTGTTATCACAACATGTGGCCATAAGTTTTGTAAGGGCTGCATTACTTCGTGGTTACAGTAAGATATATTACTTGGTCCTAAAACAATTTTATCCGCATTGCTCTGCTCCTATTAGTCAAAGTATGATGATATAATATAGCCTTCTCAAGAGCCTTCCTCAATAAATGGACTGTGTAATAGTGAAATAATTTTCCAAATCGCACCCATGGTTCCCAAGATTAGCGTGTGCAAACAAAAAAAACTTTTCTACTTAATAATTAGTATAGATAAATTATTAGCTTGCTTGCTTGCTTAGCTATTTATACTTAGCTAAGTAAATTTTATATAAATCCACATACGTATTGCAGATGATACATCTGTTTTGATACAGTCGGATTTTTAATTAGACAAAGTAAACTGACAGCAGCTAATGTCACTTTGTAAAATAATGTTGCCATATTTTAAGTAATAGTGAGGAATTCAGTTCTCATTCAATCAGATGAATGAACAATGAGTGTGAATAGTTCATCATTTCAAACTATAAAATAACATTATTTCTAACTATAATATATAAAGATATAAGTTACCAGTAGAATGTAATTATAATCATTTTTTTATCTTTATTGTTTCGCTGTTTACATTATTGTTTTTGTAATTTTTTCGTTAATTGTAACTAATTACGTTGTGTTTGTTGTCATTGTTGTGTTTATTTGATGTTATATTGTTACACAGTAAATATTCACCAGACGATTGATTCAATTTCATTCATTCCCGATTTTCAATCATTCACTTTGTGACAACGCTATTTTTATTTCATCAAAAACTGACAACACAGTAAACGTCAGTTTACTTTGTCTAATTAAAAATCCGAGTATAGTCTATAACATATTCATTGAATGATCAATTATATTTGATTCTACCTACATACACGAGATGATTCATTTAGAACTAAGTGCAATGTCATAATTATTAGCAATATCTATTGAAGTTAGTTTTTCGAAAGCAATCTAGCATATACATTATACATTCATTTATATTTCAGAAATAGTGGCCATTGCCCCATAGATAATATAAACCTTAGTATGAAGGTTGATATATTTCCCGACAATTATACAAAGAGGGAGATTCTAGAACAAAGGATGTCTTGTCCGTTTGCTTCAAAAGGTGAGTTTCAGTTATATTCTAATTTATTAGAAAACTAGATTTCCGCCCGCGGCTTCGCCCGCGTTTGCAAAGGAAAACCCGCATAGTTCCCGTTCCCGTGGGATTTCCGGGATAAAAACTATCCTATGTGTTAATCCAAGTTACCCTCTATATTATGTGTGCTAAATTTCATTGTAATCGGTTCAGTAATTTTTACGTGAAAGAGTAACAAACATCCATACATCCATACATCCTTACAAACTTTATAATATATAATATTAGATACATCTGAAAATATAAAAATAATTTCATTATTTTTTCAACTCTTGTTGTCTCATTAGAAATCAAATAAAAACAATGTTATAATATGTAAATAAAGGTTTTTCATTTACTATATTAATCCATCAGGCCCCTGAATCACAGACACAATAGAAAATCTATTGTGTTGTGGCCCGATCGGGCCGTTCGGGGCTCAATGGGTTAAAAATTACAATACTGGAGTTTACAACTGTAATAAATCAACTTCATCTCTTAAAAATTGTTCACAAAATATATTTCGGTATCTATATGAGAAATTGGGATATACTGTATAATAAAATATTATGTATTTATAATTCCAGGATGTACAGTAAAAGTGACACCCTTAGACCTAGACACACACATATCCACATGTGAATTCAACCAACCTGAGGCATCAACACAACACAATGTTAAAATACCCTGCTCATTCAAAGCTGTTGGGTGCAGTGAAATGTTTGATAGCCAGGAAGATGCCAACACACACTTACATAATGATGTCTTGAGCCATATGAATGTGAGTAATAATAACTATTGATATTTATTGTTTTATGGCATTCAAATGCTTTATAAATATAAATTTATAAAGAATAGAAAAAATTTTTTCTATTCTTTATAAATTTATATTTTTATAGCATTTGAATGCCATAAAACAATAAATATCAATTTCAAAAAAGGTTGTGCTCCATCGTTACAATATTGTATTCACTGAAAAGTGTTTCATATTGGTTGAGATGGTTGTTAATCATCCCAATAGATGGCGCGCGGTGTGTCCCTTAGACACATAAAACTGAAGGAATAGAATAAATTCGATTGCTCTGGTGGGTCACGAGTGGCTGAATTTTTCAGGCATCCGCCCCGGAATGGCGCGAAAGGATGCGGGTTCGAGTCCCGCCTCGTGATCGAATTTTTTCTATTCTTTATAAATTTATAATAATAACTATTTTAATAATACGGAAGTTACTGTATGTATTATGTTGTTTTGCAAATTGCTGATCTATATATATAGATTAATTTCCTGATAAAAATTGTCTGATAAAAAGAAACATGACATATTGCTATAGCTTTATAGACCACTAGATTCACAATCGCAAAAATTGCCGAGCGAAATTAAAAAAATATAGCCAAGCGGTATTGTTCATTGAAATTTACAGATTATTTTGTGACAATAATTATGTTCATAGTCAATTCTTATAAAACTCTGCCTAATACATGTGTAGGCAGTTTTGCTTCGGACAATTTTTGAGAGTTTATTGACAATATTTCATGACACTGTAAAAAAATCTTAATGTATTCTTAGGGATTTTAAATTCAACCTAGAAAGGTTTTATTCCTTACACAATGATTTTATATGTCTACCTTCAACAATAAAATAATAATCGACTAGAAATAATAATTAACACGACTAAACACAACCAAAATGACCATTACGTCCGAGAGCCAAATGCAAAGTGTCAAATCCGCTGTTCAACACATTTTTATAACCACCCCCTCGGTTTGGGTTGCCAGTTGGGGATTTGTTTCTAACAATATCTATAAATAATAATCTAAGAAATATTTTTTTACAGTTACTAATGAATGCTTATTCGAAAATCAAAATCGACAACGACATGTCTAACGCTAGCATGGATGGAAAAGCGCAAGAGGCTCTCTTGTGGGACCCGCCGGAAAAGGGGAGCGAGGGGACGTCCACACCTATTAATGATACAAGTGCGCTTATAAGGTAATTCTCACTAAATTTGTGAGTCAGAAAAAGGTGTATGGACATGGACATTGATCATCAAAAAATGTTCTTACTTTGTGGTAGCAGTGTTCTATTATATTGCTATTACATTATCTTTTACATTGCTCATTGTAATGTGCTTGAAGATCATTTTTTTAATAAACTTTTTACAGAACCTTGTTTTATCAGTAAATTGTAAATATGACTATAATATTAAACTTAAATTTTCCAACCTCTTCTTTCTTATTCCAGAGCCCTCTACGAAAGAGTGGTAGTATTGGAACAAAGGAACCGAGAACAAGATATAGTAATTGCTAATATTTCCAAGCAATTATCAGCATTTGCTGTAGCTAAGATGAAACAGAACAATGATATGCTCCTGCGCTACTGTATGGGGCATTATATATGGAAGGTTGATAACTTTAAAGCAAGATTAGATGCTATGCTCAAGGATCATAACAAAATGTTGTATAGCCCTGGGTTTTATACTTCACCAAATGGATATAGGTAAATAATGTTGTATATTTTGTCAGTTAATTGAATATCTGCTGAATTTATTTTGTTACCTTTTTTGGCACAGCTATGTTCTATAAATCATGTATAAAAATAAATCGTACATATGCAACCATTATAATTACTAGTAAAGTCCTTAGCATTTTATCTCAAAATAAATTGTACACTATATTTTATGCTTTGTGGGTAAAATTCAGAATAAAAATTAAACTAAAAAAGTTATTATATAATTTCAGGTTCTGCGTCCGCCTCAACATATCCCCCCTTAACCCGCTGTGCTTCGCCCTCCACGTGCACCTCATGAAGACAGAAAACGACGACTATCTAGACTGGCCTTTCAACGGTCGGATTTCATTTGCTATGATCAACCAATATGACCATGAATACACTCAACGAGACACAATGATGTCTAATTCATCTTTAGTAGCATTTAGAAAACCAAATACTGAGATTTGTGTCCGAGGCTTTGGGTACACAGAATATGCCGTGGTCAGTGATGTAGTGAGAAACGGCTTTGTGAAGGACGATGTGCTGATCATAAAAGTGCATATTAAGTGTGTATGACATGAGGAGTGATGTTTTTGTTCTATTTATTTTGTTTTGTATTGGGATTTATATGTATGGTTATAAATGTAATGTTAGGAAGTAAAAATGTTATTACTTATTACGATTCTAATGTCATATCTAAATGCAATTTTACTAGCTTGTTTTTACAAACACGAATAACTTATTTCTTAGTGCCTTGAGTAATTGGTGCAGTGATCATTGAGATATACGTATGGAGACGACACCGCCTACATCACATATGTTCCGCTCAACATAAGCCATATGGCTTAACTGCACTCAGTCGCTTTAGTGCGATGGCCGCGTTCATGTCTTGTTTGTTTTAAAGCAAAAAACCAAGAAACTCATCAAATATGCCCTCGAGTGTGTTGCGATATTGCACTTATAATTCAAGTAATGCGGCAAAGTGCAAAGAAATAACTTATCATCGGTAATTAATTAGATAATCATTGACTTGGTTCGAGCAAAATTTTTGGCGGGCGCCATTTTGCGTCATTTGTCATAGACTAAAAATTTAAGAAACGGCATTGGGTATGAAAGATGTTTAGATAGTAATATTAGATGACGTAAATTTTTATAGTGGAAAGAAATAATTTTACACATATAAAAAATATTGTACTGTGGATATTATTTGAAAAAAAGTTAAATCATGAAAGATGAAAATAAATTACCTATGTATCAATTTTTTTTTTTTTTTGTTACATTGATTGGTTTTAATTGAAAAGTTTTTAAATGATAAGTTTATTAAGTAATAATTTATTTATTAGATTAATTTTTTTTTTTGTTACATTGATTGTTCTTAATTGATAAGTAATAAGCAAAATA
This sequence comes from Colias behrii, assembly GCA_029959065.1. Classification (NCBI taxonomy): domain Eukaryota; kingdom Metazoa; phylum Arthropoda; class Insecta; order Lepidoptera; family Pieridae; genus Colias; species Colias behrii. The sequence continues at coordinate 2,870,820 of JARWMC010000005.1, read as the reverse complement.
CCTATTTACAAAGTTTCGCCTCTAAAGCGGTGAGTCGATGACATCGCTTAATCTATGACTCACAAGCCGCCCCGCGCCGCCGCGCTTGCAGCACAGATTTTGTTTGTGGTGTCTCCTCTATTCGTAGTAATAATAGCTCAATGGCAGTGATACAAATATTATGGTGCATACAAAAACGCATTTATATATTATGAGCAGTATATTAAAAATACAAATATTAAATACTAGACTTTAGTTGTATTTGTCATAAAATAAAATTAAAAAAAAACTTTTTTTTTTTTCAAGATTAGGTATATATTTTTACGTATTTAATTTCCAAATAAGTAAAATCCAGAAATAGCTTATTGGAGGTACAGCTATCCGTTATGCAAACCAATTTAAAAATGTGTGTGAATGAATATATCTTTTATATATTTTGAGTTACCTTAAACATTCCAATATTTTATAGCATACAATAAAACGAAAGATGTGATGAAGAATGTGTCATTTTAGAATATTGTGAGACCAATTTATCTTTATATGAAGTAATTTACATTTTACTGTTACTTAATTATTTAATTGAAACTAAGTTAAAAAATAATTTTATATATTTCCAAGTCGTAGATGATAAAATGTTATGAAATTCAATTGTTTAATAAGAGCTTTATATTATTACCGTCCATTATGTAACATGATCAGTATGATGTTAAAATGTTATGAAATTCAATTGTTTAATAAGAGCTTCATATTATTACCGTCCATTATGTAACATGATCAGTATTTAAATAATCTCATTGTATTTAAGATTATTATTGTTAGTTATTTTAAATGAGTTAAACGTCAACTGTATAAATATGAATCTGTTATTTTGTTATTTATATTATATCAATAAATCTTTTTAAACAAGCAAGGATTTGATTTAAAGAAAACACCAACATTCCATGTATATTATATTAAACGCTTAAAAATTATATATCAATTACAAATGATTAAAATATAGGAATTATACATAATTATATTGAACCTTATTCTAATGACATAAGTTCCTATCACATCCATCCATCACAATCATTTTCGTACGATAATAATTTACCCCGTCATTTTTTTAATATTTAATTTTTCTCTTATGTAGTTAAACTACGCGTCAATTTGTACGCTAATATGGCAACCCCTATGCAAATGGCAATACCATAGACAATATTCCGAATACTTTTAAAAAATACGTTTTTTTTTTATATATAAAATACAATTTAAACACCGCACGCAACGGAAAACAACTAAAAGCAAACTATCCAAAGAGAGACACAATAAATATCACACATCAATTTCATGATTCCATTCAACATTAAACTTATAATTATTGGGTCCATGTTTTGCATCTGGAATGTTCGAATCAATCGGATTGGACTCAAATTATTATTTTCTACTTCATACTAATTATCACAGTCACAGTAAACAAAATGCGTGGGTTTAGTTGATAATTTAAATAAATAAACAATTCACACTATGCCACCCATACAATTATAACTTAACTTACACAGATCTTAAAGTAGGCCGCATACAAAAGCAACCGCTTAACATTTAAAGAGTTTTATCAAATATATCATGATGATATTAATCCATCAGGCCCCGGAATCACAGACACAATAGAAAATCTATTGTGTCGTGGCCCGATCGGGCCGTTCAGGGCTCAATGGGTTATACCATACTTTTCTATGAAAACTACATTCATTTCGTATAAAAATACAACACTACATCTTATACATACATATATAATATACTTGGTTAATTAATTATATTCACATGATACGATTAAGTAGACTAATAACTGTACTTAGAATGGTGAAATTTTATAATTAGGTAAAAAATACCTAACACTGGTAGAGCACATGAATTCGTTATGAAATTAGCATTATACTCCCGCTAGAAACACGTTGTTTTTGAGAGATATAAAGTCATTGTTTGCAATGTTTTACAGATTTAGGAACTTAAAAGTTATGTATAAAGTCAGTACATATAATTATTGAACGATATGAATGCTATCTTAAAGTATTGATTACTAAATCATATTATGACCGTTACAATTAAGCTTAGACAGTACTTATAAGTCGGCGTTTAACATGTAATTTGTGAATAAATCTTTAATAAGAAAATTTGTAGACCCTTAAAATATACTAAATACATTAACTATGAAATCGACAAGTGAAGCCAAAAATGCACATACTTTGTAAGTTTGCTTTAAAAATTAAGCCTTATATTACACATTACAACTATTGTCACCAAATGTACAGTTCCTTTGTATAACATATTGTAAATACAACCTGATACAAATGTCTAAACATATTAGTATTGTACGAGAACTTGTATCATTAATCATACCCACTGAATATAAGAAACCAGACAGAATAAACACGGTATACCGTTGAATTCAAAGAAACCTGACATAGTAGCTCAAGAGTCAAGACAGTAGACTTAGTTATTCCGCTTTTGTCTATACTTTTGCACAAATTAAACTAGTTCCACGAACGAATCTATTCTTTTATATTGACATTTATCACCCATTCTTGTATAGCTAATCTTACTTCTTCTTGTCTAAGATATTTCTTAGGACCAAGTGCAGATGTTACCGTCTAACATTTCTCGGATATACAGGTTTACCATTTCCTTCATAAATTAGAGCCAGTAGTGTACAATGTCACGTAACACTACTCCAATACTTTAGCTGGAGACCATAAAACCACCTATCCCTACAACTTTGCAATCCTTTTAGCCGCACCTACTCTCCTACCACTTTTGAAGTGAAACTTCTTTAGGCGCGTTGAGAGTAAAATTTCAAGGACGCGTCATGTCAATATCGTCACGTCACGGAGTCAGGCGACGATTTTTGTATCTATGAATCTTTTTAAAGAAGTTTCACTTCTGACACGTGTACTCGGCGCACACGCTCTTTTTTTAGTGTTAGACCACACAATCCTACCCCCTCCACCTAACCGCGAACCGTCTAACCCGTGCAAAATTATGTACTGGTCGCCTATATCCAGCGCGTACAGCACAACCCTCAGAGGGAGCTACTGGAGTCCCCCGGGAAGTGCAGCAGGTTGTCCCCGCTGCAGCTGGGCGTGGGGGACGAGGGGGGGTCCAGTGACGCGCGGGACGTCGAGCTGAAACTACTAGAACTGAGCTCCTCTTGTTCAGCTTCGAAGCGATTTATCGCTGGAATTGAGAAATGGTACGTGAAATAGTGGTACTTGTAAAGATGGAATTTGATGATGCATGTTCTGTTGTGAAAGTTTATGAGTATCTTTTGTAATGTTCTCTGATGTTGTGGTAAATGATGATAGTAATGATAGTTTTTAATAATTGAACACTGTTCATGTGAATTTAAATTATCTTCACGATATCAAATTATAAAAATTATTGATTTAAGAACCATATTTGTTGAATGAAATAACAAATGACTTTCAAGTTACCCATAGAGATTTTTTGATCCTTATAATTTCGTTTATCATCGAAATCATCAGAATATGAAAGCAATTTAATTAAACTGGTCTAATAAATCTTCTGAATTTACAATTAACAATAATTAACAATTATGAAGGATGTTCTTTATATCAAATATAAAACTATTATAAGTGAACATGTGCAACAACTTAAATTTAAATTGTGTTAAAAAAGGGATATAAAATAAAATGCAGTAGTGGTTTTTGAATTGTCATTTTATTTCTAAATAATTTTAACACTCCACGTCAATAACAAAGTCACACAGTTAAAATTTTGCCAAATTTAAAAAATCGCGCCAAATCGTTCAAAAAGATAACAGTAAAGAAGCTAATTTCATTAATTTTAGTCTATTTTTTTAAGTCGAAAGTGCAACAATACGTGGGTTACTGTAACTTTAAAAAAAGCTGTACATGATCATAGAGTTAATTTTGACTGAGCTTAAAAACAGGTGTTTATGTTATGCTTATCACTGCAATTGTTAAGTTTCAAAAACATGTTATAATTAAATCTCTCATTAAATATTGTTTCTGGTTACCATCAGAATTTTTTAATTGAAATTCCAAAAGTGAACTACAAGGCAAAAATTGTATAATTCGTTTTAACAAGTCCAAATTTGCACGTCTCAAATATAGATAAGTACTAAAACTTTCCACTATAAGCAGCGCTGACTCATCAGGCACTAAATTTAGATTCTTAAGTGTAAAACTAATATTCAAAGTGTAAAATGGATACATTTCAGTAATTTATTTCATTCATCAGTTGAGAATTAGGAGACAATATATTTTCTCATTAAACTAACCGACTGAATAAAATCTCATAAATTTTTATTTAAAAATAAATATAAAACACTATACCTAATACAGGTACGCAGAAAATTATTTCTACTTAAAATTAGCCAAATTATCCGATATTATTTTTTGGTCTTTTACATTCCATAAAATGAGTTCTCGTATATTGTTATCTTAAAATTATTTTCTAGTATTAGTTCTATAGCTTGTCATGAGAGAACACTTAGATAAATCATTAAGGTACATAACGTTACCGCGGCCGTCATACAATGAGTTATATAGACAATTATTATAGGGAGACAACCCAACGTTATGGGGTTTTTAACTACTACTATTAAATAAAATTATCAAATAAAAAATACAAAGAATACACAAAAATATTGGGTCAACCGTCAAAACATTCTATAATGATACTACTTATTACTGAACATTTATAATAAACTTGAGATTGGATCATAAAAATAATAGCTTAAATATATTTTGTAAAAAATTCTGTATATAGAAAATATAATGTAAGATCCATAACATCAGGCTGTCTCATATGAGGAAGATATATCAATGTGCACACAACGGTATTTGATACCTCCGACTATGTCATATTATGCAACGCAAGTAATTTTCACTAATACTGAGGTATTATTGCGTAATTATACAAATAATTATATTATGCAATAAATAACATACTTTTGTAAACATTATAAAAAATAACATTGAGAAAAATAAATAAACATACAAAAATAATATTAATTATTATGCACTAAAACAGCACGTGAATAAAAATAAATATAATTTCATCACAATTTTATTCGAATCAATTTACCAACTAAAGCCGTTACGAATTAATAATGGAATATTTTTTTTATGATTTACTAAAATTTTTGGATCATTGCATCGCAACTTATACTGGCCCTGGCGGCAACCACTTAATTGCAAAATAAAATGAAATATTACAACTAAAATAATAATCTAATAAAAGAAAATACAAAAATAATTGAAGAGGATCTCGTCAAAAAAGAAATAATATCTACAACTTTGTACAACACAAGCGCGTTTTAAGTTTTGATTATTTCTTGAATCAGAAATCACTGTTTTTAATTTTTTTTTAATTTTTACTACTTTTTCGCATTTTTATTCAATTTTTAAAACGATATGATTCTATGAGTACTACTAGATTTTATAAGATAGTGAAGTAAATTTAACTACTTAAAACTAGAAACTGACGTACCAGCACTGTTATCCGCTTCCGCTTACAATAAAACGAATCTGTTTCACTAACAACTATTATTATTTGCAACTAAAGAAGCTCAAATTTTATTGAAAGATCATGTTTATGTTACTTTTTCTTCTTGCGCGATTTCTTCGCCTTGGATTGTTTCGGCGACGGTATCGTAACATTAGTAGCACCTGCTTTCTTATCTTCCTTATCGCTATCAGTCGATACAACCGGCGAAGTTCCGTCTTCATCTGATGACTTCTCCATATCATTATATTTTTCCGATTTCACTTCATCGTCTGCTTGCACCTCTTGTGTGGTTATTTTATCGGTTTCCAGAACACTAAAACCTTTTTCCTTTCTAGCTGGCACTTGTTGCACATCGATAAGATTGAATGATGTCGATTCATCTGGTTTAGAAATGTCCTTTATAGACGACAGTATATCGTCTATGTTAATTTTGCATATAGGACTTGTTATTTTAGTTTCGCCAGCATCGAGAAGACTATCTTTCATTACTTCGAGCTTGAAATCATCCAAAGCGAAATCTAATCCGTCCAATGGCGGGAAGTCATGTGAGACTGAGTGATGTTCATCTACAAAATTGAGCTCGGAAGGTATGTCACATTCTGCGACCATGATGTCGGTTCTTTTGCAAAGTTCCGCCAACTTCTCTTGTAATGAAGCACCTGACGACTTTTTATCCTCCTCTTGACGTTCATATGGTGTAACAACCTCCGTTTTAACAATTTTTTCTTCCTTCTCATCAATTTGTTTGGCGGTTTTCGTGACAATTGAACTCCAAGATTTAATAGAACTCACGTTAGCTTCTTCATAGCGCTTGGACACGGCCACCTCTTTTGGTTTCTCACAATTTTCAACAGGCTGTGGGGATTTCTTGCGCGTTTTGTTCGCCGTGGTGATTTGGATTTCCGGAAATTCCTCCTCCGCTGTATTGATAACGTAAACCTCCTTTTCAGTATCTTCATGTTTTTCAGAAACAGATGATTTTCTTCTTTCAAAGTTAGGTGATGGCGATTTGCTTTTTGGGGATTTTGATTTTTCTTTTACTTTTAGAGACGTAGTAGCGATCGTATCCATATAGGTATCGAAATATGTATCTTCCTTGTTATTTTGTTTCGTAGAACTAAAGACATTTGTAGATGGCTTTGTCTGTTCCAAATCCAACAAAGTATCAGTTCTCTCATCTTTGAACGACTTCTTAGGTTTCCCCATATTATTAATCGGTTCGATGGTTTTCGCTGAGTCTTCAATTTTTCTCTCTGGGGTGAAACTTTTTGATGCACGCTGCTTTCTAGATTTTGTTGAACTCGAGGCTGATGTTTCGAAATCTTCAAAATTTGTCGAAATCGATACCAATTCACCACTAGAAGGCTGTTGCTTCTCTTCGATAGCGTGTATTTCCACAAAGCTGTCGTCGTCCTCCTTCGACTGCTGATCCTCTGGCATCTTTTTTGCCTTGCGAGCTTTCTTAGTTTTTGATTTTGTTTCATCAACTTTTTCAACAACATTAGTAGGAATAGCGTCTACCGCTTGCTTGTTGGGCTCGTTTAAGAGTAAGTCCCATGCTTGTTCCTCAGTTTTTATTTCATTGTCAAAAGCTTTTGCTACAGCCGTTTCCGGCTCCTTAGGAGGAATATCAACAGATGAATTCTTATCAGCGTTAACGTTAACATCTTTCGGGAAAACGGGCGGAGGGGTCGCCTCCTTAGAAATTTTTTCAATAGTTTTCTGGACACTCTTAGAGGGCTTCGACGGTTTACGCGCGAGATCATCTTTGGGTGCTCTCTCGTTCAATCCGAAAACATCAGATTTGTCCGATTTGGTCGGCTTCGCATCCGGCATTCGTCTATCTCTATCCTTACAACTAGCACTAGCCGCTACTCTATCACTAGTAAACTTGGTGGGGGGAGATCTCTTAACTCTAGGCCGGGCCGCCGGGTGAATATCATCCGGCGCCCGGTTCGATATTGGCAGTGATACGTTAGCATCGTCGACCGGCGGGGCGGGGGCGTGCAGCTGCGCCGGGATGACGACGTCGGTGGGCAGCGCTCTGGGCGGCGCGGCGGCGGGCTCGGCGACGGGCTCGCCCAGCGCCTGCGCCGGGATGGTGGTGCCGAGCGGCAGCGCGCGCGCCGGCAGGTCGGGCGGCGGCGCGGCGGGCGCGCGCAGCACGGGCCGGAAGGCGGCCTCGTCGGCGTTGGGCCGCGTGTGCGCGTCCGCGTCCGCGTCGGCGCGGGGCGCGGCGGGCGGCGGCGCCGACACGCAGCCCAGCGGGTCCACGGCGCGCACCACGGCGGCGCCCGGCGAGCGCGCCGCCCGAAGCGCCACCGCCAGCCCTACGCGAAACCGAAGGCAACCAGTTAGAGCCGGCCTCTCGCCGCGCGCCGCGCTACGGGCGCGCCGAGCGGCCGGCTCGATTTAGACAAGCGTGGGATCGGTTAATAGAAAGCCAAGAGAGGGTGTTACGGGTGCCTTTGGCTTCGGTGTAGGTCCCGGAGAGGCCGCGTGCGACGCCGTCGATCCGACGCGGACGCGCCCTCTCCGTTAACGGTGTTACGATCTTCAGTAACCCCTCCACTTGATTCGCTTCACTCTTGTGCACTTTCACCATTTAGTATCGAATGGTTGAATGATGGATGTTAAATACGGTGTTTAGATGCGAAATGTTCGAATATTAAAACGTTGTCCCGTCGAAACGTGAGTAGAAAAACAAGCACGTAACGAGTGTTACGAATTAGATGTGATGTAAAATCGAGACCGCAAAATACTGATTTCGCGAATAAAATGTTAAATGTTTCTTTCCGCAAATGAAACGAGAAATCTACGAATTGTTGATAAACAAAAAAATAAAAAACTGAACTACTGCACTATAACAACTCCTAACAAATAAATACGCAAAACGCACCCCACTTCCACCAGGTAAAATAGCGAAACAACTTCATCGTTGTCATCATCGTGTATATTACGCAAATCATGCAAATAAATCAATATTCTGATATAGTTTTTTTTTTGTCTTTAGATTTTAACCGTTTAGTTATTAAAACAACACCAAGAGGTATATAAAAGCGTTTAGCTGTGAAAATTTGAGAAAAATTGTAAAGCTAAGAAATGTCACCAGGAATACTTCTATATTATCAAAAAAAAATTGTTTATTAATTTCATAAATTAAATTTAAGCTCAACAAAATTTCCCAAATTTTCCGTCAATTCCTGGAATAGTATTCCAGTTGCCAATACAAACTACACATAAATACTATGTACTCAAAAGAAAATAAGGAACACTGAATTAAAATACAATTTTCAAAAATTATTTCTTCCAATCAGAACACGTAATTAATAAAAACATGGTGTCCCATATGTTCTTTTGACCAGTTTAAAAATAACTTTATAATCATTAACATACAACAAACAAATAGACACACAATCAAGCTCTGAAATTGTCCGAAGCAAAACCCAGCCTACGCGTTTATTAGGCAGAGTTAATAATATAAACTGTTTTGTATTTTTGCTCACCCACATCATATTGTTATATTTCCTCTGATTGTTGGGTTGCCTGGTAGAGATCGCTGGCAAGCGATAATGCCGCCCTTTGCTTTTTCTGTAGTCTTGTCTTTGTTATATGTATTTATGTTTTTTCAATGCAATAAAGTATTTTCATTCATTCATTCATTCAATTGTAGATACCATAAATAAGGTGCTAATTTGAATGTTTTACTGTTATCTACACCACGCCTCTTGGACATTTTTAAAACCTTTGAATCAAGTAGCCCTTCGGATTCTTTTTTATTGTTTCAATAGGCGATTATTAATTTGTAAATGTTTAACACGAGCCCCTCGAACAATTTTAGGCAATTTAAAGTATATTTGTTTATCGTACATCAAGTTTTACAGGATGGAAATTTTCAATGTGCCCTGGAGGGAAAGTACTTCAAATACTGAAGATAGCAAATTATGCTGAAAGGAGACATTCCTTAAATTTCAAAGAGAAATAAAACTGCATTTAAGGGTTTTCGAAAATTCACTTGACCTGAAATCGAACTAATTAAAAATTTCCATCCTGTATATAATATAATAATATTATTATGTGTCTTTCTAAAACACACAGCGTTGGGATGAAGAAGCTGTCTATGAATCCCCTAAATCTATAGAAATAAGTTCTACCTTACCTCTTGTCTATGGATCTTTCACCTCACTAGCAAGGGCGCGTCCCTTTATCTACTTCCGCCTCCGACGCGCCGCCATCTTCCAAGCGCATAGCGTTTGTGAATTCCGAAGCGTCAACATCGCTTATATATCGAATCTCGATATTTCTTAGAAATCTATTGTTAAAGTGTTAAAATTTACTGCAAATTCAGTTTCGAATAGCACACAGTGTTGTTTTTCAGTGTTATTTTGTGATTTATTTTGTGTTTAAAGTCGAAATGCTTTCCCATAACGAAACAACAAAAACCACGTTGTCTGAGGACGATTCAAAGACCGGTGTTTCGGATGAAAACCGGCATCCAAAGTGTAGTGGTGAGTCGACTTCCTCGTCCTCGGAGGACGAGAGGAGTGACAGCTCGTCTCCTTGCAGGAAAAGAGCAAGAAAGGAAAAGTTCCGTAAGTACAATCAAACTGATACTTGCTCCGACCCACGCATAGAGTCCCTCATGCAACAGGTGGGATATATCTCGCAATACATGTCACAATTACCACAATACTTATGTGAATTAAGTAAGATGCAAGAGGTACCTAGTGACGTCGCTACGTCAACAGGTTTTCTATCATACCCAGGCACGGCAGCTACTGCGTCAAGGGCAGGGTTAAGTCAGTCTGGTGAGTTGACGTTAGGCGACCTGGATACCGAGTGTGACGCGGCGGTGGTCGTCCCTCTGGCCAACAAGGAGCTCCTACTGGAGTTAGAGCGTCTCCAGCACTTTGACCGTCCTACTTGGAAGGGGATTAGGTATAAGAAAGTGCTTAACTCTTGCTTAGCTTCCCCAGGCTTCACAGCCCTTAAGGTGAATGAGGAATTTTGCCACCTCAATAAGAGCAAAGATTTTTTAATGTCGACTGAGTTACTATTAGCAGGCTTATCAAATAATATCCTAGAACAGCGTCGCTTGCTTAAAGAAGGCTTACAGGACATTGTAAATTGGGCACAGGAGAATAAGTATAACTTAAACCCAGGTAACCTGTTTGAAAAGATAACCTCATTGTTTGGTCCTGATTCTCCATCCTATAAAAGGTCAGAGATGACCATGCAGCTAATTTGTGGCAAGAGGTCGGAGTGCATTGAGGTAAGACGAGAACGTATATTAAAAGAGCTAGGAAATGTCAACCTACGCTCTATACTTCATAATGTTCCTCCGAGTAAGGAATATTTATTTAGCAGAGAAGCCCTACAACCTATCATAGCTTCTCTGGGCGGAACCCAACAGTGGCTGAACACTCCCACCTATGCCAGAGAGAGGAGACAACAACAACAAAGAGCTGCACCTCAACACGGTAGACAGTCTCACCGCCCAATGAGGAACCAGCCTCAGAGAGGGGACAGGAGGCAGGTTGCCAAAGTTAAGAAGAACCGGCCCTTTCGTGGCGGCTTCCGCGCCAACCCAATGGTGCAGAAATGACAATTCGGAATTGTTCAGGGCGGGGTGTTTAAAGAGACATATAGAGAATTGGGTTCGTTTGAAGGCCAACCATTTCATTTTAAAAAACATTACCAACTCTCGAATTCCATTTACCAAGAAACCTCCCATGTGTCTGCCCAGCAGGCTAATCTTGAAGAGATGTTCTACAAGGGTGTCCCCCGCCATGACAGAGATGGTAGACCGGCTAAAGAAAATAGGGGCCCTAGAGAGGCCCAGAAAGATAGACGCCGGCTTTCACTCAAAGATGTTTCTGGTAGGGAAAGCAGATGGCTCAGCAAGGCCCGTCTTCGACCTGAGGCACTTAAACACCTACGTGTCTGCCAGACATTTCCAACTAATTTCACAAGTTACCGTAATGGAATTCTTACAATGCCAGGACTGGCTTGTGAAGATAGACCTCCATCAAGCTTATTTCCATTTGCCCATAGCAAATTCTCACCGCAGGTTTTTAAGAGTAATTTACAACGGGGAGATTCTACAATTAACGGCCCTCCCTTTTGGCCTATGTTCTGCCCCCCGGACTTTTGCAGCCATATCAAATTGGGTCGCGGAGACCCTGAGAGCTCGGGGTATTCGCCTTCTAGTATACTTGGACGATTACCTATTGGTCCACCAGAACCGAACCAAATTAACATCCCAGGTCTCGGAGACCGTAGGCATCCTAAAGAAACTTGGTTGGCACATCAATTTCAAAAAGTCAATCCTAGACCCAGTGCAGAGACTCGAATATTTGGGCCTAATGTGGGACACGAGACGGATGTCTGTGTCATTACCAGACGAGAAAGCTTTAAAGATAGAACATACAGTGGCGGCAATGGAAACAAGATCGTCCTGCACTCAAAGAGAGTTACAAGTGGTCCTAGGGATGATGAATTTTGCAAATTTAACGCTGAGAGGCGGCAGACTCCACAGTCGCCGTCTCCAGATATTTCTCAGAAGTTTTGCACGGAGCAGACCCAGAGCGAGGAGAGCCTTGCCTCCCCTTGCGACACAAGACCTGATGTGGTGGAGGAAAAACATAGGCAAGAACGGCATATCCTTTATAAGGAAACAGGTAACACACTTCCTTACCACAGACGCAGCGGATGCGGGCTGGGGTGCACAGCTGAACAGCCTTTACCTGTCAGGGAGATGGACAGGCAAACAGAGAACTTGGCACTCGAATGTCAAGGAACTATATGCTGTGCTCGCTGCAATAAAAAGACTCCAAAGTACACTAAGAGGGGCCCACATACTAATACAGTCCGACAATCGGACTCTGGTCGCTCACATAAGGAACGAAGGAGGGACAAAGTCATTAGCCCTCTTATCACTAACATCCGAGGTGCTTTGTCTGGCCGAGAAGTTAGAATTAACTCTGTCGGCATCCTACCTCCCAGGCCGCCTCAATGGGATAGCGGATCGCCTTTCGAGAGGACAACCCCTACCAGAGTGGCATCTTCTACCCCATGCCACAGAAGTGTTATTCCGGAAATGGGGAGTACCAGACATCGACCTGTTCGCCTCTCAAAGAAGCGCAGTAGTACCAAGGTATGTAAGCTTAGATGCAGGAGATTCCTGCGCAGAGTTCTGCGACGCCTTCAGGCAGCAGTGGAGCTGGCACCTGGCCTGGGTATTTCCGCCACCCAGTCTAATCCCACAGGTACTAGCACACCTCAACAGGGCACAGGGCAGGTACATTGTAATAGCCCCCCAGTGGGCTCAGTGTTATTGGCTTCCGGACCTGAGATCGAGAGCACTCAGTCCACCATTTGTCATACAGAACCTACGGAGTTGCCTCATAGATCTATCGACGGCGTTGCCTCCCCCTCAGGTGGAGAACCTGAAACTGCTAGCTTGGGAGATTGGGGGTGGAGGAGACAAATAGCCCACTGGAGTACAAAAGAGAAGGATTTGCTAGTAGCTAGTTGGCGTCCCTCCACACTGGCAACTTACGGCCCTCCAATTAGGAGGTGGTTGGCTTGGTGCAGATCTAATAACAAGGACATCAGGGCACCTTCTGGTAATGACGTCGCTCAGTTCTTAGCAAGCCTACATTTGGAGCACAATCTGGCTTACAGTACAATTCTACTGCATAAGTCAGCGATATCAACCTTCTATGGTGCATCAGAGGAGAGAATCACCACCAATTTCTTTGTACAGCAAGTCCTAAGAGCTATTGCTATAGCTAAACCAAGACAAAGAAAAGAAGCAATCTGGGACATAGAGATTCTGGTTAACTGGCTTAGATCATCAGATGGTAATTCAACCCTGTTTGAGATATCAAGGCGAACAGCTTTAATCCTGTTATTAGCATCGGGCAGAAGAATCCATGATCTAACTCTTCTTAGGATCTCTAAGGACTGTTTTATCAGACGGGAAGATAAAATTATATTCTGGCCTGAGTTTGGATCCAAGACAGATACAGCAACACACCAACAGTCAGGTTGGTGTTTGTCAAGGCACCCAGATGTTTCCATATGCCCAGTGACCCACATAGAAAAGCTAATTCAGATCTCAGAAGATAGGCGTTCAGGCACAGAGATAGATAATTTATTTTTATCAGTAAAGGGTCAAGTTAAGCCCGCTACTCGGACCCTGATCTCAGGTTGGATAAGGTCAATATTGAAGTCAGTAGGCATAGCAGCCCCTCCCGGCAGTATCAGGTCAGCAGTGGCGTCAAAAGGTTGGTTAGAGGACCAACCCATTGAGGAGATCCTTCAGAGGGGCAATTGGAAGAGTATGCTGACTTTTAAAAAATTTTACTGCCGACCGGTAAGGCCAGCCAGGGACAGTGAGTCAGTTTTACTTTTTGATAACTTTAAACCCATCTAATAAATTAATTAAGTACTTATTATAATCAGTGTGATATTTAGTATTAATACTTAGGGCACAATTTTGCCAATGTTGATTGTTTTGTATCTCTTCCTTTACTATATTGTTTTAATTGATTAATAAGCAGAGCTTATTGAGTAGGATATCAAGCCTTAGAGGCTTTATTATTAAGAATTGACTGAGACTGATCTCTTTTATGTTCCTTTGAGGTATAATAATTAATTTATATTTCTTTATTTAATTTCTATTACTGTTGCACAATAAACCAAGACTGTTTTAGATGTTATATAAAAGCACTAAGCATATTGTATAGTCCATTTATTTAGTCAGTGTCATGACATTAATGTGTATTAAGTTGAAATGTTACCTAAAGATAACAATTTAAGTTTTAAGAAAAGAGTTTGTTAGTTTAGATGTTAAGCAAGAAAAGATGTTCTTTTTCTTTTTTTTTGTGGGCAATAGCCTTTTATTATTGTTTTTTGAAATTTCTATAATATAGCTTTATTTGACAATACCTACAGCATTTTCATTTAGCATTTTTTTTTTGAGAAATAAATTTTAGTTTGTAATACAACACTAAGTATTACAATGTCAACAGATAAGTTATATTTCAACATAGCGTTTGTAACTCTTTCTTCACCAGCAGATATCAAACACATCTTCATCCCAACGCTGTGTGTTTTAGAAAGACACATAATATTGATGTTTTGCATTAAAACAAAACATGTATTATGTGTCGAATAAAACACACAGCGTTGAGTTTTACTGCTTGCTGATGAAGATGCTATGCGCTTGGAAGATGGCGGCGCGTCGGAGGCGGAAGTAGATAAAGGGACGCGCCCTTGCTAGTGAGGTGAAAGATCCATAGACAAGAGGTAAGGTAGAACTTATTTCTATAGATTTAGGGGATTCATAGACAGCTTCTTCATCCCAACGCTGTGTGTTTTATTCGACACATAATACATGTTTTGTTTTAATGCAAAACATCAATATTTAGTACAGTATCATGCGACATACCATGGTCCTCCTTCATGGCCTCCGCAAGGTCCTCCTTGAGCTGGACATCACACACGGACGCACGCCCGCCGTCCGCTAACAGCGACTTGCGGCGGAAGCTGTCCGATGGAGAATGTTCCAGGGAACCTGGGGAATGACGTCATTGGTTTTAGTTTAAATTTGGAATAGGGGAACGTTCTAGAGACATCCTGCAGAGAATGTCATTGGTTTTAGTTTAAATTTGGAATACAATAGCACGTTTGATCCTCAGGCATGGCATGTTCGAGATCTTGCGGCTCGGAGCAATTAACAAGCCTGGAGAAGTAACAATTAATTGAACGTTTCTTATATAGTGGCTCTCTTTTATTCAATACCCTAATTAATGCGATAGAAAGAGACAACACACTGTTATCTGCTTGGCATTCAAATCCACATGTAGCCACTTTTTGTTCTAAAAAGGTAGTGCTTGCCACTTTATCGAATACTAAAATATCGATAAATAAAAAAATTAAGTTATAAAATTGCTTGAAGATAATTTAAGATTCGTTTAATTTTGAATTATGGATAGGTAATTCCAAATTTTAAGATTCGTTTAATTTGGAATTATTCATTTACGATGCGTATTGACTGCCTTGCATTGTATGGTAGTGGTATTTATAAAAAAATATTATTAGGTATTTCGGTTTAGGTTGTTTTTATGGTTTCGTAAAAAGGTACTAGCTACTACTAGCAGGTAGGTATTTTTTCCTGTTTTCATAGATTCATTCATAGAATTATACGGAACCCTTCGTGCGCGAATCTGACTTCCACCTGGTTGATCTTTTTACAAATCAATAGTCGTATCCTACTAATATTATAAAAGCAAAAATATATAAGAATGGACATTTGATACTCTTTCACGTAAAAACTACTGAATGAGTTTTTATGGAACTTTACAATTATATAGTTTAAACATCAGAATAACATATAGGCTACAATTTACCGCGGGAAAATAACTCATTCCCACAGGAAAAAATTGGTAAAAGTTTAAAATAAATTGCTTCAAATAAAACAAATAAACATTTATTTTTTTTACAACATTTTATTTCGATAGTTAATTACCAAATTACAATATTTATTATTTAAAATAGATGCCACCTTAAACTTGTGGCACAGCATCTCTGCAAAGCACTTTACTTTTCTTCCCGTCTGATTCGAAATGATTTGAACAAGGCCGAGAATGTTTTGAAGGCTTCCAATTTTCCCTGTGCTATAGCTTTAACCCAAACATCTTTTAATTGTTCTCAAGCCAGAAACCTGCAAATAACAATGAAATCCATACTTAAATACCTTTTTTTTTTCTCCTAACCTAAAGCAATCATTATCAATGAAATACTTCGTTCCTACTGAAGTATCGATAATTGCACAACACTATGGAAGTTATATTTTGCATTTTTTCTAAAAACTAAGCTGATTATGATTTCATTTCAATGATTACGGTTAGATAAAACATAGATGATTAAGAAAATAACGTAAATTAACTTATTTATAATACAATTAACAAAAAAATTGATCAAAACACTAACCTGTGAAATGACAAATTACAATCTTCATCCGATTTCCCAGTACTACGGCTTTTACAGCCGTGAACAACACAAGCCATGTAATCTTTAGTAAAATATCTTTTCAGAAAATAACATAAGAAACTAGAAAACACGGTTTTCACTTCAAAAACAATAATTAAAATCACCATGCGTTAGTCACCAGACTGGTGACTAAAACAAAACGAAATGGCTACATGTCATTTCAAACTGTCGAGCTGACATAATATATCGGTCCTCTTTTTTCGCATGACATTTTGCCATAAGTTAAAAAGGCCAAACTAGTGTTATAATGTTCAATTAATTGTTACTTCTCCAGGCTAGTTAATTGCTCCGAGTCTTGCGGATTGTGACGTCATTTGTTTTAGTTTTAAATGTGGAATAGGCGAATGTTCTAGAGATCCTGCAGAGGGTGTCATTGGTTTTAGTTTTAGTTTTAAATGTGGAATATACTGGCATGCTCGAGAACTTGGGGAGTGCGACGTCAGTGATTTTAATTAAAATGGCGAATACCTACATGTTTGAGAACTTGCGGAATGGATATGACGTCATTGTCAAATTTGTGGGCTGTAGCAATTTGGCATCATTAATTTTAATTTAAATACGGTTTTTTTTAATTAGTATCGCATTGCACCGGGCCTGTCTAATGGAAAATGTTCTAGAAAATGTGTGTGACGTCAGAGTTTTTTTTTTTTCACTTTAAATATGTTTAAATTTATAAAGAATAGAAAAAATTCGATCACGAGGCGGGACTCGAACCCGCATCCTTTCGCGCCATTCCTGGGCGGATTTAAATATGTTTATTTTTCTAATTTTTTTTTTTTTTTATTTTCATAAACTCGACTCACTGGCCGAGCCGGAGGAGATGAGCACGGGCACTACGGGCCGCACGCCGGGCATGTTGACGGGGTTGGAGCGCGCCGCGCCGCCGCCCGCGCAAGTGTCCACCTCCACCGCCTCCGCCTCCGAGAGCGACGAGTTCGAGCTAAGGACAAAAACATAAAATAAAAAAGACGGGTTGCACTCCGGGAGTGCCGGCAGAAGTGAAAACTTGATTATTAACGTTCAGCATGTTTGATATTTTGGAATGGTATCCGTCTTACGCATGGAATATAAGAGCTAAAAAAAAAAAAAAAGTCCGTCTTACGCTTTTTCGATCAGGCCACGTGTCCTGACGCGAGTTTAAGATTTATACCCAACGCCGCTAAAGAAGTTTTCACTTCAAAAATCTTAATATATATAACCACCACCACTTAACCGATTATAATAAAATTCGCACACCATTTGCAGTTCGATCCAACTCGAGAGATAGGATAGTTTAAACATGTAGGTACCACGGGCGAAGCCGGGGCGGACCGCTAGTTAAATTATAAATAGCATGTGCCACTTTTTTGGCAAGATCCAAAGATGCCAAAACCGTCGCTTTACACCATGACGCGACCTTAAAATTATACTCTCAAAGCGCCTAAAGACGTTTCACTTCAAAAATAAAAAAAGACGTGTGGCACTCGGGGACTGCCGCGGTAAAGCTATTGCATAGCATGCCTTCAAGCCACACCTCCGCGCCCGTCGGAGTGAGGAGCGTGAGGTTTTTTCGTTACGGAATTTCTGGATTCGGTCCCCGCGCTCAAGGCCCGCGATAGAAGCTATGCAATAGCTTAATAAAAATAAAAAAAAGATGCCAAGCACACGTGTCAGATGTGAAACTTCTTTGGCAAGATTCAAAGATACTAAAATCGTCGCCTTACTCAATGACGTAACAGTATTGCCATGACGCGACCTTGAAATTTTACTCTCAAAAGCCTAAAGAAGTTTCACTTCAAAAATAAAATAATTGGTGTACATTTTTTATAAATTTATTTTATAATAGCTGCGCCCGGGTGAATTAGCAGATATACAATTTAATTTTTCAAATTCTTGACTGAACCCAGGCGGATACAAATCCAACAAAGCAATAGTTATTTAAATTCATTTATGATTTGGTCATTCATATTATTTGAGGTGATTTTAAGAAGATTTTATTCATAAAAAGTTGGCAGCAAAAAAAATAGAAATTCACTAAAGTTCACTTATTCAAATCATTATAGCATTAATTACTCGATTATAAAATCCACACCCCATTACCACACCAACTCACCCGCAATTATAAGTCTTGAACACGAACTGCGGCCCCATCCACAAGCGACGATGCGGGCCCGCGTGCGTCACTATCTCCACTTGAGACAACCAACGTTCCTCTTCACTCACGCACATGTCTGCGCATCTCTGTAACATGTGAATGATGATAATCAATGTCATCACATTTTTTTATTTTGGACTGTACGTTGCGAAGCACACGTGTCAGAAGTGAAACTTCTTTGGCAAGATTCAAAAGATACCAAAAAGAAGTTTCACTTCTGACACGTGTGCTAAGCACATACGATCTTTTTTACTGCAAACAAAATAGTTAATCAAAAATTCCAAGAAATTTATGATTGGCTGAAAAAGTATACGTATAAGAATGCAATTTTCCAAGAACTCACATCCAGAAGGCTCTCAAATTTATAGTGAAACCTAGAATTATTTATTTTTTATTATCCAAGCAATAGGCTATTTGACAAGGTTTTGAAAACTGTCTCAAATTATTAAGATACGTTTATAGAGCACACAAAACACATGTTTCTTAATTTTTTTGTAGTTATTCATTGAGAAAATGGAAAATAAAAACATGATATTCAAATATGACGCCAAAACACAATTTTGAAGAATATGGCGTCTCGCGACCATGGTGACGTCACAGCTCCGTAAACATCAACTTGCTCCTAGTACTTATTGTTCGTTTTTGTTTTAATTATAGTATAATTAAGTTAATCTGTTTAAAAACCAGAAAATGAGTTCTTATAGGTGGTGTGTAGTTCCTGGATGCAGAAATAGAACTATTAAAACCCCTGAAAAACTATTTATATGTGCTCCAAAAGATATAAAAATGCGTAGAAAGTGGTTGCAGTTAGCTCGCAGAAATCCAAGTGATATATCAATTAAAACAGTTATATTTTTTTGTGAAGACCACTTCGATGTAAGGTATGGTGTTGAATACCTAGTAGGCAGTTTATTTTATTTGCAATACATAGTATAAATCGTCTCATTACTTACCTGCTTGAGGTTAGATAATGATATATATAAATTGATGATGTACAGAAAGATTCAAACTCATATCGCACCCTTCAATTCTGTGTTGTCTGTATGTTTTACTAGACACAATTTAAGCCTGATCATCCGGTACCTAATGTTAATGACTCGCTTATTTACAGATTGAAAAAGACATGGCTATTGTGATTCATGTTTGTACATTTAACTAAAAAGGTAATGAATGACGATTGAAATATTAACTTACGTAGCTGTTTTCACATTTCTCAATTCAGGAGCGTAAAAATCTGGGTTGTTTTTAAAGAACATGCCAACCATTATAGCGTCCACTTTAGGTAGATTTCTACTGTCTGCTTTTTCGAAATTAGGTTCCATGACAAACAAAAATAACACATAAAGAACAAAACTGATTACAGACACCTTGAATCACAAGAAATAAGTTATACAAGAAACAAAACCAAAAGCGAAATTCAGCAACGACGTGAGTAAACGTTGGGATCACTTGTTATTTACGCAGCTGTGACGTCATGGCAGATGCAGCCAATCATGGATGTTTTCGGTCACGTGGTAATTTTAAAAAATATGATGCTTTTTCTCGACGATTTATAAATAAATAAGTTATTATTTATGTCATTTATTAATTTAATTCGCTTCAAAAACCTTATATATATATGGATTACACAAAAAAGTAATTTATTTTTTATACTGTCAAATAGCCTATTACTTTATTCTCATCCTATTTCTCCTTAGCTATTACATACCCGACAGCTCAGCGGTTGCAGCAGCGGATTGGAAGGTGGGAGGGGCGCCAGTAAATCCGCAGCCGCTGCTGGTCGTTGCAGCATCCATTGAGCCACTGCTTCCACTTCCACTTCTATAGGCGACTCGTCGCATATCTTCTCTTTTGCTACGCCTGTTGATTCATATTCTATTAATATAGTGAATTAAGTTTTGATTTTTCTTCGTGTAGATTCTACCATTATAAAATAGGGTATCTATATTTTAATTTCTTACTTATTATTTTTTTATATAGTGCAGGGACACCTAAGCAAATATTTTTATAGAAGCTATTTAGTCACTGCTTAAAGTTTTATTTTACTAAAGGTCTCTAATATTCAGGATTAATTTACATGAGAACATTGGCCTCCATAATCTTTGTCTTCAATCATAATTATGATTTAGTATGCAAATGCTGTTAAATCCTGATGAAATACTCGCGTATAATATGTGTGCTGTTTCCCCGTCAATTTATTGATATTATCACCCTGTAATGGTATGTAAGTCGTATTGTGTAGTTCCGTAACAAGAGTAATTCTGCAATATACATAAAAAATATAACTTTAATTTGAAAAGACACCTCCATACCCTTCTCTAAAGGAACGGTTCAGCAATGTTCTATAAATTTTAATTATTTTATTCAAACTCACATCTCGCCGGCCTCGGGTGCAGCAGCAGGTGCAGCAGCGAGCCGTTGGCCGCCATCAGGTACAAGGGTACGGCACACCCGCGCCCGCTGGCGGAGGGTAGCGCGCACCCGAACCACGAGCGCGCTAGTAGTGGCGCTGCACCGCTCTCTTCTGATAGCGACGATAGGCGCTGACGACCTGGGTAATACGTTATAGTAGTAGGAAATAAGGTAATACTAAAAAGAGTAAAAATATTCATTACTGTAACTAAAAAAAATATTTATTCAAGTAGACTTCGTTTAGAAGCGTTTTTAATCGTCAAATTGCAAAAAAACCAACATAGATATAGGAATACGATCAAAATTAAAGTAATAAAAAAAATGTAATCTGTAAAGCATTTGACTGAGTAGAACCTTATCAATTGACATATTTATCTGTAATTTTGGTACACTTTTATCAATATATCATAATCTAGCAAAAATAATAAATTAGCAACAATATTAAATGAAAAATGAAATTAAGAAACATACAAATTTAAGCAAAGTATGAAATTAGGGAGGTTGGTGTTCCACAGGGACCTGTATTAGATCCAGTTATATTTTTATTCTTTCTTAATGACTTTTTCTATTAATAACGTAACTCACCCGAACTTGTGCGTGTGATAGTATGCGTGGGCAGATTATGCGTTGGTCTCAATTGTGCTAGCGGCGTGGAGGTGCTGGGCAGGGGGTAGGGAGGCAACCGTGGGTTGGGGTACCACGCACCAGCCACTGAGCCTTCTAAACCCTGTGAAACAATTGTTTAAAATTAACTTTAAATAACATTAAAACCTGAACAAAATGTTTTAAAAACATCAAAAAATACAAATAACTTCGATCGTTACTTTTATACCCCAAATAATGCAATTTATAAATATTTGAAAATTTTCAAATTCTTTCAAACAACTAACTATAAACATTTTACTTCAGTACGGTATTGACTATATTTTTATCAACTTACCGGCGTGTGCGTATGTGCGTGCGCAGCAGCTGCGTGTATCGGCAGGCCAGCGGATCTATGGAAGCGCGATAGCCGGTTGACGACGCGCGGCTGCGTGTGCGTGCGCACACCGCACGCGCCGCCGTACGGGCTCAGCGCGAACACGTGCGTGGTGCCGCGGAGCGTGGATATGGCTGCCCAGCGACTATCACCCGATATTGCTATGTCCTGTGTGGAAAATTTAATTAAGATTAGAATTTATCGGACGTGAAAAATTGTATAATTTTTTTGTTTTGCATTAATGTGAAAAAACAGCTGGTATATTTAAAATAATTTCTGTCACTGTTTTCAAAATGGATGAGTAAATTTTGTTAATTGACTTTTGCAAGCGATTGATATAATTATCAAAATATTTGAATGATTATAATATCATTTATTTATTAAAAAATAGCACCTGCGAATTTTGATACCCTGGCCTTCACTATATACCAGAAAATAGTTTAAAAAAAATGTTATTAAATAATTAAAGAATATCATGTAATTAAAAAAAAACACTCACTTGCACTCTAGCCGTCGTGTCGCCACGGTGCAAAACATACAGGTGGTGAACAGACGCAAGACTGGGTCCGCAGGGATGGGGGTTAATTCTAAACACGTGGAAGTCGTGTCCTCTACGGTCAGCTGTTATCAGCAACATGCCGCTCGGATCGAACTTAAGGGCTATTATCGCCTCTGAGTGTGCTATGAAGTGAGCTACTATGGGGTCGCATGGCTCTTCGCAATCTTGGCTGTCTTCGTCCTCATTACCCTAAAAATAAATTAAGTTCACTTACTGATAAAACATAACGTAAATATCTACAAGCTGTGCATTAGTTCTTATGTGTTAGAATAGATTTTATTTGGAAAGGTGCATTGAATAACAACATCTTTTGCATGTTTAGAATGTTGGGCAGCTGCCATTTACTAAAATAATTTAAATCAATTGACGAATTATCCGCCTTATAGCCATTCAGATATGCATTTAAATAAGCTTCAACAACAACAATAGCTAATATTAGAAACTTTATTAAAATTATCTAAAAAAAGTCTCATTAAGTAATACGAAAATAAATGTAGTGTTTGTGTTGTTACTTTAGGTACAAATCATGTACTGATAATTCTACACAAAAACATGATACTTGGATTTAAAAGTGAAACTTCTTTAGGTGCGAGAAAAATTTTGGTATCTATGAATCTTGCATAAGAAGTTTCACTTCTGACATGTGCGCGGCACATACATTTTTATTTTATTTATAAGTCATAAAAATACCTCAATGTCCAATATAGTGACAATCCCCGGCTGCTGAATATCAGTGTGCGGTGGGGATGGTGACTGAGAAGTGCTCCTACCCCCAGCAAGGCTATGAGCTACACTTTCACCGAGTCCACGCAACCCCTTACTGAGGGACTTTGCAGCGTGTAACACTGTTGCAGTGTAGCTGGTCACACCTTCACCTGGAAGTTGGTTTTATTTACTTTATATTGACTAACTTCCGCCTGCGGCTTTGCTCGCGTAGTGTAAGAACCCACATAGTTCCGCTTCCCGTGGGATATAGATCCCACGGGAAATAGGATAGCCTATTTCATTAATAATATTAATATAGTTAATGCCTAAATAATAGAAGAAAAATAATTTATTATTATTATAACATCTGTTCTAATTAGGAAAATTAAACCATAGTTAAGATAAAAGTAAGAATAAACAAGTAAAGCAACTCCGACGGAAACAGGGTAATATCTTTGTTTTTACTTAAGATCATTTTTAGAATGATCCGAAATATACCATGCAAATTTACTTTACAATATTTCAGTATAACTATGCACTGATTTTAAACTGAAAATAGAATTATTTTTTTTTTACATAACGTAGGTAAACTGCTATGTAAGGAATTTTGTGTAATCATTTAATTTATTATGAAATATATTAACATATTATTATGTAAAAACCTTGCTATTACACCTGTTATTATACTGAACATGATATTTGATAATAAATTCTAATTCCTGCATTATAACATCTGTATGCACCTGTTGAATAATTTTATTTCAAGGCCTCTATATTTAAAATTAATTAATTCCATCATCTTAATAACTCAGGCCCCGGAATCACAGACACAATAGAAAATCTATTGTGTCGTGGACCGATCGGGCCGTTCAGGGCTCAATGGGTTAAAACATAGTTTTGTTTATTTATTTCTTCATTCAAATATAGAAACAAGATTATTCGTGGCTATTAATGTTAAAAATATTCTTAAATATAAAAAAAACACCTGATTTAAGAATTTATTTCTGTTGCTAACTGACCATTACACCAAAGTATAAGAAAATAATAAAACTACATACATTTTGTATGCACATAAAAATGTTTATCATATTAAACTCATTATCAAGGCTATAAGAAAAACTTATTACTACAATTAATATTTCCTCTACTTAATAAACAAAGCTTTAAATAGTTTTATTATCTTTGTATTACATTTCAGTCAGACAACTATACATCTTACTTATTACAATAAAAACACACAAAAAAACACCATTTATTTATACCACAGTGGAGGGAAGAAGAAGGAAGGAGGTAATTAAAACTCGTTGTACCAAAACTGTTTTTGCCAGACGCCAGTACTCAGCTAACTCAGCTTATATATATAATCATCTAAATAAATTATTAAACATTAATAGACTAACTTGTTGTGATTTAAAAAATAAAATAATGAATTGGCTAAAAACACTAAATTATGATGACACAGAAAACCTCCTTGCTACGTCATGCACTGTGTAATTATTACTTTTATATTATTTATTTAACTATAACCACGTGTAATCATTAGCTGGTAAATATTAATTGCTATTTAAATTCGTTCACTCACAAACTCGTGCTCATACATAAACTGACTAATCCAAACACACACACACACACACACACACACACACACACACACACACACACACAACACACAATACACAAACACATCACACACACACTCAATCATACACTCCACACTTAACTATTAATATTTAGTTATTAACAGTTTATTTTTTTCATGTAGATAACCATAGAGATCTAGAGAGATGCCAATCGCTTGCGCTGAGTACGAAACCTGGTGTCTCATTACAAATTTATGCACACAACAGTAAACAAAATAAAAACAATACTTCGCGTTGTGTGCGTGTCATCACACAAAAATTTGAGAGCGACTATTCGTTCGCACACTAGATTGTAAGTGACGTACGTATACAGCCCACTACAGCCGCAAGATATGCGTTTATGATAGGGATTGCTTGTCGATAAAATGAGAAACGTTAAAATTAAAACAATTTATAGGCAATACAGTAACTAGGTAGAAATGGACACCTTGATGGTAATATTCATGGTGATGAAGTCCATAAAGCATTGCCTATTGACTTATTGTAAAGTAAAATAAGTAGGTATGAAATAAGTGACTTCTTTTTTTAATCCATGTATAATACTATAAAATAATTACTATAAAATTATTGCTCGAGTACCTATCAAATAATAATAATACAATCAGATTTTAAGCTAATAGTTATACATTATGATATAAAAATAAGGTAGTAAGGTAGTAAAATTCCGAATCTTATCGACATGAACACACTCGATTCGCATCCTTAACTTACGACCGCAAGCAGCGGCCGTACTACACGATTGTTAGCTTTAGTATGTTCATTATACACTGCGGTATTCGAACTCCGCGTTTGAATAGAGTCACGTACAGAAGAAGCATTGTAAACTATTTACATAAATTATTGTGACTGTCGTTCTGTCACATAATATAAAAGATAAGAAACCAAGAAATCAGTCTACGTAATATTGTTTTTGAAATTTTAGTAAGAAAATCGTATAATTTTCAGTACTTACCGATGGTATGTGATTCCATTTGACTTAAAGATGCTGGTTTCACTTCGGTTTTTACAAACTTTAACAGAACAACACGACATTGTCAAATAATACGCGGCCGACGGTCGAACGTCAACTGAATGCAACAAACAGCATGTGTTCTTTTTTTGGGCATATTGCTGCGACACCGGCCCCGCCCCCTAACCATATCTCCCTTTAGTTTCTGTGATCTGTGTAGATAACCTATTTTAAGTTAAGGAAGAGCGGGTCCTCCTGACACAGGTTTTATCTTAAACTTACTAGGAGGGCCCTACTACTCCAAATTGTGTAAAATTTAGAAACGAAATAAACTATTTTATTTTTATTTTTTTTATTATTTCTATAAGATGTTATAAAACAATATTTTACTTCACATTGACAGCATTAATTCTTACAATGATTTATGTAATATATGTAACAACTTTTTTTTATAAAATTATGTAAATATTTTTTTTTTTTAATTAAATTGAATTTAAAAACACTTACTTTCACAACCTCCACTGCTGCGTTTCGAGGGATTCAACTTCTTATCAGCGTAAGCTAACCAGCGATCACCAAGAGCCAAAGGGTTGATCGGTGATGTACCACCCAGAGGACAAGGGCAGGGGTAGCAAGTGGTGATAGCCAGTCTATCTTCCAATGTGGCCGCGTCGAATACCGCGAAACGCTCAGAGAACGATACAACCACAGATCTTTTATTGGCCAATACATCAAGAATGGGATTCTTGAATTTTATGCTTTTCACCTGTGAATGTAAATTATATCTTATAAATACAATGAAATACTTTAAAGTTAATGAAATAAAGCATTCATTCAATTAATAAATTCATATCTCAAACAATATTCAAAGAAATATTAATTCGCTCTGGCGGGTCACGAGTGGCTGAATTGGTCAAGCATCCGCCCCGGATTGGCGTGAAAGGATGCGGGTTCGCGGTCCGCCTCGTGATCGAATTTTTTTCTATTAATTATAAATTTTTATTTATTAAGCATTTGAATGCCATAAAACCAAAAATATCAAATTCAATATTCAAAGACTTTATAACAAATTAAGAATTTTTTTTTTATCTGCTACATATTTTGAATACATAATAATTTTTTAATAACCCAACTAAATATAAAATACTTTACCTGTTCACCACCCCTAATGGAAATGAAGCTCAGAGAACAAAATGCTGGTCCAGGGCTTGCAGAATCGCACAATGCTATGAGAGGCCTTTTCGATGCAAAGCAATCGCCGTGCTGCGGAGTTGGCAGTATACGGAGCACTCTCACTGTCCCCTGGCGCCAGGATAGCACCTCTTGGGCCTCACCGTTTGGTGAAATCAGCCACACTTGAACCCCAGCTCCATAACCCAGAATTAAGAGTAACGGAGATACTTCATTGTCACTATCTCCTTCTGGCGTGGGTTCGTTGATGTCAGCTGTTTCAAATCTATAAACAAATTGCTATTATTTTCATTTGTTAATTGTATATTATTTTATTGTTAGAATCTTATGACGTAATGCATTTCATAATTAATCTTATATTAAATTTTTAGTTGTACATTTTATTGATATCAAGCCAGCTTTTCTACTGTTTGCACTGTACTTGTCACAGTACTGAAATGATGTTAATACTCATACTATTAACTTAAAACACTTGGTAAGGACAATGCAACCTTGCGCAAGTAAGAGGTATTGTGTAACATAATTAAAATTCAACATACCTAGCCCACTGTATCACATCTTTGGGATCAACAGCAGAAGATGATGATAATGTGACATCATTTATAAAGCCGGAGACAGCATCAATGATGCTTCGGTCACTAGGTGGCTGTGATGGCACGGTGAGTGGCCCTCCCGAGCGGACATGTCGCGGGGACTCCGCCGACATGGTGAATGGTTGCCTTTATGGTGATTTAAGACATATATCACTCACACAAACCCACCAAACATTTAAAGAAATGTTGCAAGATCCTAGTATTAAGTTCAATATTTTGAATATAAAAATAAACAAGTAAAACAA
The DNA here is from genome assembly GCA_029959065.1 of Colias behrii. Classification (NCBI taxonomy): domain Eukaryota; kingdom Metazoa; phylum Arthropoda; class Insecta; order Lepidoptera; family Pieridae; genus Colias; species Colias behrii. The sequence goes on along the minus strand of JARWMC010000005.1, from coordinate 2,842,841 downwards.
GTAGCACAGATTGCACAAGGCTTTTTATATAAATTATATGCTTAATAAACAACCCATTTTATATCTTATTTCTTAATAATTAAATACTATTTTACGTTATGCTAAAATCTGTACACAAATTTAATAATTTTAAATATAAAAAAAGAATTTTTGGGTAAAAAATGATCCCGAGTGATAAAGAATAATTTTAGATTTTTCATAATATAAATAGTTATGTTTCTCAGATTACATAATTATTTATCTATACAATCAATATTATATATTTATCGTAAATGGATTCGATATGATGGATTGGCGTTAAGAAAACTTCAAAATAAATAGAATAGAAATATAACTTTACTACTTACTAGTAGATATTCATTTGTATACAAAGCAGAGAACAAGGACAAAGAAATCGATGCAACCTGATTCCATTGCATTGAACAGAACCGAATGCAAACTTAGAGAAAATAGAAAACCAAATTATATCCGAATCATAAAGGTGATATGCAATATATTTACCTTTTTCAGAAATATATATTTTTAATTTCAATCCATATTCGAAGTTACAGCGTAATTGCGTCGTTTAACTGGCAGTCAATAAAAGTGACGTCACAACAAAACAAAAAAACAACTACAAACACTCCAACACACTTTTTCACTTTTAAATCATTGATACACGCACAATAAATAAATAAATTATATTAATATAAATTTATACTAAAAATAACAATGGGACACAACAGATGTTTTGAACAATGAATGTCAGTGATGGTCGAGTTTTGTGCCCGCCCGTCGTATTATCTTGAATGGTTCACGTTCACACTGTTGCAAGGTATATATGTGTGTGTGTGTGAGTTTACCATTTACTTGTGTTGTTGTTTACACAGCTTTTTAATCTATTTGTTTTACACACGGCCGTACGGCATGCAAAAAAAATTGGGAAAAGTAAAATCACTAAAATGTATTTGATTTTCCCTATAATACTTTTTATCATAAATTTACCATGACAATTATGTATTTGCGATAGTAAATAATGTTTTATTGGAATTTGACAAAATATGTTCTTTGGGAAAAGTTGTTCAGTTTTATGGGCTCATTACAAGTATTATGGGCTTTTTGTCGCATTCTGTATACGTAAATATGAAAATTCATATAAATACACAAGTACCATAACAAAAAAGTTTGTCAATAAACAATTAGAAATAATTAATAAAATAATTATCCATTTACATTATTTTTATTTACTTTTTTACTGACCCTACCATATGTCAGTGTCAGCTTTGGCCGCCATTGAAGATTCGTTTCTCATTTGTTCAGATATGAGCGAGCCGAGGAGCGAGCGCAAAAAAAAACTATTGAATTAACAAGTGTTACTAGTTTCTATATTTTTAATGATATTTTAATAATAGAAAATTAAATTATATTTTATGAATAGTAAGCAAAACTACTTAAATAATGAAATGTCTAATTAAAAAGTGCACACTGACAAATTAACATAAAATTATTCTATATTTTAAGTGTTGGTATATCGCCGATGTACATTGTGTAGGTATTTTACTTAGAATATATTATATTATACTAACTATAGAGTGCGAACAACGAAGTGGGAACAGTAGGCACAGGTGAGAACAACACGACGTTCCCGCCGCGAGCGCTCGTAGTCGTGGTTGAGTGCTATCGAAGTGCGTTTCTCTAGGGATTTTTTTCATATTTACGAATAAACAAGGTGAAATGTGCAGTTTGATCTTGCAAGAACGATATTAGAAAAAACACAAAATCGAAATCCAGTATCACATTTCATCGGTAAATCGATTGTTGTATTTATTTTTATGAAAATAAATCTAGCATCGCGGGGGTGAAGGGGAAGTGGGAGGCGGACACGCGCAGGCTCGCTCGCGCACCCTTCGCGCGCCACACTGCCGCCACGTGATCGTAGTGATGTGACTTGACCAACGCTGTACTCGATAGTTTACAAGAAGAACTATATTTAAACATATTATTTATTTAACTTTAAAATTAAAACTCTTTTAAAAATGTATTAAAAATAATTTTGTGGTGTGTTTTGCACTTTCTAATATTATAAATGCGAATACACTTTCTAATATTATAAATGCGAATGAATTATAGTGTAAATGTAAAGTATATTGTAATGTTACGATAATATATTTTAACCGCTAAATTGATTTTTGAAGATTTTGGTAGGTATAGAATTGATAAAATTGAATAAAAAAATTATTAATATTGTTTATTATTTCATTTTAAATTATTAATTATTTCTCATTTTTATTTTTAAACATTTTTTTAAATATGTTAATATTTTTTTAAGTATTATTTGATTTATTATTAAAAAAATAATACTAAACCCGATCTTTTATTTTATTAACTTTAATATTTAAGAAGTCCACACGTTTTTCAGATATTCCAATTAATTTTTTTTTTAAGTACTTATAATAATTAATACAAAATTAAGTACTTATAATTCAAATGGAATAATCACACTTTATTCAGTTGGCAAACAAATTTAAAATTAAATATTTATACTTTATTCATACATTTGTTGGGGCTTGTTATATGCGGGTGTAATGAAAGATGAATAACTACGCAAAGGTTATATTTCAATAACTACATATATATTTATCCGTATGTAATTAATATTCAACCTATGCGACCCACCCGCGTGCCGACAAGCCCGTGACTGTCCATGGCCCATGCATAGCACACAAACTGTTTATATACGAGTTACCGTGTGAGCTTTCATTAAGCCTGATTCCCACGGCATGTTTGCTTCACAAGCATTGGCAGACGACAAGCGCTTGTCGCCATCCGTCGCGATTTGAACTGAGCGTTCCCACGGCATGTGTGCGTATGGCAAGCACTGGCGAGCGACAAGCGCGCCGATTCCCATGGCATGTGGTGTGGTGTGGCGCGGTCGGATTTGTGAAGCAAACATGCCGTGGGAATCAGGCTTTAGCGCTACACTTGAAATTCGATAACTCGTAAATTGGCTTGTCGTCGCTACATCATTCCCCCCTTAAAATAAAAAGGGTATACAAGTAAAAAAAAACTTACAATAAAACTAAACAATAAACAGATGTATAGGTATAAAGTGTCGCTATATAAGGTTACAAAATGTTTACAATATAAAGTATAAAAAATTGTTCACAATAACTCAATCATAACGTATACAAGTGGTTAACAGTTAACACCTAATTTCGTTAAACTATTTATGTTATTACAAAAACTCGGTTGGTTCTTCTAAGTGGCGTGCGATAACTGTAACACGTCAATTAATACTTAGTAACATCAACATTTCAAATCTCAATACGTTCTTTACACTTGTATCGTTTAATATTACAAAGGCTATTACTATACACTCATAAGCCATAAATCAAAAGTACTTAAAATTCTAAGTAGGTAGTAAACATTACAATAAAAACTCAACACAAACATAAATTTGAAATACTATACCTAAAACGTTAAACAATGAATAAAAAACTCGTTTCAAATTTACTTAAGTTCTATTATTTATTAAATACGATGTATTGATTACTAAGTATTTCTTATACATTTCTATGAAGTCTTATGAATACTTATAATCACTTATACCACAAGAGCTTCAAAATTATCGGGTATTTTCCGATAGGTTCGTTGCAAACAAATGAAGGAGTCAAGTTTTTAGTCAAGGTTAAAAAATCACGAGCGCGAAGCGCGAGTGATTTTTCCTGAAAAACTTGACGACTTTATTTGTTTGCAGGGAACCTTGAGGGAAATGCCAGATAATTTTGAAGCTCGTGTGGTATTCGGGGGATTATTTTTCCGTCCCAAATGTCGGCCAATAATTTCACAATTGAATTCAACCTGTCAGTTTGACGTCAACGACCAGAGAAAATTTTCAAAAAATTATCAGTATAATACCATGTAGGTTGTACCACGTGACGTCGAATGGTGCAATTCTATTGGTCGATATTTGGGTCGGAAAAATAATCATCGTAATTCTAATAAATATAAAATAGTTGAAACAATTACAAATACAATACTATTACCTAAATCGTACCGGTAATCGTATAGCTCTCCCACTACGCGTGGTATGTGTATTTAGGCATTTCGCTACTTGGAATTTGTAATGGAACCTAAGTATCTGACCCAGATGTCGTATCACTATCATCATTCAAATAATATGCAGCAAATATGCAGGTTTTAGACGGTCTACAGATATTCTAACTTTCCTGCCTGTCATTTGAATGTAGGTAAAATACCTTTTCCTCTCGACTCAACACACGATAAGGACCGTCGTATGTAGGTTGTAAAGGCTTACGTACTGCGTCGTTTCTTACAAAAACATAATCGCACTTTTCTAAATCGGGGTGAATATATTATATGTTCCGTCTTTCATTCTGCCTAATAGCTACTGACTGATATTTCCTAATAGAGTCTCGTAATTTACTTACATACTCAAGACTGCTATCTATTTCTAAACTCGATTTTTTATCGTAATAATCACCTGGTAATCGTAAAGTTGTTCCGTACGTCATTTCTGCTGCGCTTATGCCGGTATCACTTCTTACTGCTGTTCTTAGTCCTAGCAACACAGTTGGTAATAATTCCGTAACCCAAGATGATGATATATTGCATAAACGAGAGTGGTAAGGTGTCGTACGTAACTTATTAATACCTAATAACTTCATTAATGCAGCAAATAATTGACTTTAGAATTGGCGTCCTAGAACGAGCGATCGTTAGCTTTTTCGGACAACCAAAACGAGAGATCCATCCTTCATATATTACACGCGAAATCGTTTCAGCAGTTATATCTTTCGTAGGAAAACATTCTGGCCATCGCGTCCCCCTATCAACTATGGTTAGGCAATACCAAAAACCTTCGGGTGAAGTGGGTAAAGGTCCAATTAAATCAACATGAATATGTTCAAACCTATCGCACTGCGGAATCGATCCTAAACCTGACATTGTATGTCGATTAACCTTCGATCGTTGACATTCAATGCATGTTTTAGCCCATTGGCCAACGTGACGATTCATATTTGGCCAATAAAAACGATTTTGAATCAATTTGCGTGTAGTCCTTATTCCGGGATGACATAAATTATGTACACTATCAAAAGCAATACGTCGAAATTTATCAGTCAAGTAGGGTCTAATTTTATCATTATCTAAATTACAATAAATGAATGTACCGCTTTCAGGTAACATAATTTTCTTTAACCTATTAGTAGCGTCTTTCGAATTAGATAATTGTAACATATAAGAATCTTGTTGTTGATCCTTAGCAAGTTCTGCGTAATCTATTACAGTGGGACAACTTATTGTTGCGACTCGTGATAACGAATCTGCAACGACATTATCTTGCCCACTTACGTGTCTCAAATCCGTTGTGAATTCACTAATGAATATCAAGTGTCGTGTACGTCTGGGTAACTCTTTCTTGCTATTTACTTTAGAAAACGCGTAAATTAACGGTTTGTGATCCGTGTACACCGTTAACTGTCGTCCTTCGACCATATTCCGAAAATGACGAATAGCCAAGTAAATTGCTAATAACTCCCTATCATACGTACTATACTTGCGTTCAGTCTTAGATAAATTCTTAGAAAAATAACCTAAATGTACTTGCTCGTTGTTGTAACACTGCACCTACATGAGTATCCGATGCGTTAGTCATAAGTGCGAGCGATGCATCGGCCCTAGGGTGCTACAAAATCTGCACCTTATAAACCAAAACATAGGTTGAGTTACCTCGGCGATAATAAATGACCATTTATACGGTCGCCGTAAACTAAGATCTCAAGTCATTAACTTAGTAGGTACCAAATGTCTTAATTACACTACCGTTTGCCGCGTATGGTTTATAATCACTACACAGTACACTCACTCGCGGATCGGTTATTTTTCGACACTGGTAAAATTAAAACATTGCGCCAGTGTCCACTAAAAACTTAATATTACTCTTCCTGTCTTTAATACACAGGCGTTTATTTACGGTGGAACAAACATCCGCCTCTGTCTGTACCGTATTTAATTTTTTGGTCGGCTCTCCTGCTGCTTCTGCCACGCACAAGGTTGAATGCACTTGCTGGCGTTAAGCTTAAAGCAGTAATGAAAAAAACATAACCAATTTGGTTTTCTCTGTTTTGAGTGTAGCGACGACAAGCCAATTTACGAGTTATCGAATTTCAAGTGTAGTACCTACTAAGCAAGTTCACACCATCGGTTCACACGGTAACTCGTATATAAACAGTTCGTGCGCTATGCATGGACAGTCACGGGTATATTCTTTGGTCACGGGCTTGTCGGGACGCGGGTGGGTCGCATTAGGTCGAATATTAATTACATACGGATAAATATATGTAGTTAACGAAATATAACCTTTGCGTAGTTATTCATCTTTTATTACACCCGCACATAACAAGCCCCTACATTGGTGACTCCCGACGATTAGTAGTGAACATAATAGTGAATTGCATAGATATCGTTTGTTTACAATTAAAAATGATTCCGGCAGTTCCAGTTAGAGCAGTTTCGTCGGTACCGTTAAACCTCGAGCAGTTAGCACAACTAAAGCAGCGGATAAACCTGCTGGAATGTGCAGGCTCGAGAGGCAAATCGTTTAGCGGTCGAAGGTATGGAAATAGCACGCATCATTCCGCATCGCAAAGTCGCAATCGTGCAGGAAGCTCAAAACAGAGAAAACCAAATTGGTTATGTTTTTTCATTACTGCTTTAAGCATAACGCCAGATTGTACTATCTTCAACCTTGTGCGTGGCAGAAGCAGCAGGAGAGCCGACTAAAAAATGTTTTAATTTTACTAGTGTCGAAAAATAACCGATCCGCGAGTGAGTGTACTGTGTAGTGATTATAAACCTTACGCGGCAAACGGTAGTGTAATTAAGACATTTGGTACTAAGTTAATGACTTTAGATTTTAGTTTACGGCGACCGTATAAATGGTCATTTATCGCCGAGGTAACTCAAACTATGTTTTGGTTTATAAGGTGCAGATTTTTTAGCACCCTAGGGCCGATGCATCGCTCGCACTTATGACGGACGCATCGGATACTCATGTAGGTTATTTTTCTAAGAATCTATCTAAGATTGAACGCAAGTATAGTACGTATGATAGGGAGTTATTAGCAATTTACTTAGCTATTCGTCATTTTCGGAATATGGTCGAAGGACGACAGTTAACGGTGTAGGTACACGGATCACAAACCGTTAATTTACGCGTTTTCTAAAGTAAATAGCGAGAAAGAGTTACCCAGACGTACACGACACTTGATATTCATTACGAGTTCACAACGTCGCGTGGGCAAGATAATGTCGTTGCAGATTCGTCATCACGAGTCGCAACAATAAGTTGTCCCACTGTAATAGATTACGCGGAACTTGCTAAGGAACAACAACAAGATTCTTATATGTTACAATTATCTAATTCGAAAGACGCTAATAATAGGTCAAAGAAAATAATGTTACCTGAAAGCGGTACATTTATTAATTGTAATATTTTAGATAATGATAAAATTAGACCCTATTTGACTGATTAAATTCGACGTATTGCTTTTGATAGTGTACATAATTTATGTCATCCCGAAATAAGGACTACACGTAAATTGATTCAAAATCGTTTTTATTGGCCAAATATGAATCGTCACGTTGGCCAATGGGCTAAAACATGCATTGAATGTCAACGATCGAAGGTTAATCGACATACAGTGTCAGGTTTAGGATCGTTTCTGCAGTGCGATAGGTTTGAACATATTCATGTTGATTTAATTGGACCTTTACCCACTTCACCCGAAGGTTTTAGGACGTATTGCCTAACCATAGTGATAGGGGGACGCGATGGCCAGGATGTTTTCCTACGAAAGATATAACTGCTGAAACGATTTCGCGTGTAATATATGAAGGATGGATCTCTCGTTTTGGTTGTCCGAAAAAGCTAACAAGCGATCAAGGACGCCAATTCGAAAGTCAATTATTTGCTACACTAATGAAGTTATTAGGTATTAATAAGTTGGGTACGACACCTTACCACCCACAGAGTAACGGGGCGGTAGAGCGTTGGCATAGGTCGCTTAAAGCGGCATTAACGGCTCGTTTATGCAATATATCATCATCTTGGGTTACGGAATTACCAACTGTGTTGCTAGGACTTAGAACAGCAGTAAGAAGTGATACCGGCATAAGCGCAGCAGAAATTACGTACGGAACAACTTTACGATTACCAGGTGATTATTACGATAAAAAGTCGAGTTTTGAAATAGATAGCAGTCTTGAGTATGTAAGTAAATTACGAGACTCTATTAGGAAATATCAGTCAGTAGCTATTAGGCAGAATGAAAGACGGAACATATTTATTCACCCCGATTTAGAAAAGTGCGATTATGTTTTTGTAAGAAACGACGCAGTACGTAAGCCTTTACAACCAACATACGACGGTCCTTATCGTGTGTTGAGTCGAGAGGAAAAGGTATTTTACATTCAAATGACTGGCAGGAAAGTTAGAATATCTGTAGACCGTCTAAAACCTGCATATTATTTGAATGATGTAGTGATACGATATCTGGGGCAGATACTAAGGTTCCGTTACAAATTCCAAGTAGCGAATTGCCTAATACACATACCACGCGTAGTGGAAGAGCTATACGATTACCGGTACGATTTAGGTAATAGGTAATATATAGCATTTGTAATTGTTTCAACTATTTTATATTTATTAGAATTACGATGATTATAAGTATGCATAAGACTTCATAGAAATGTATAATAAATACTTAGTAATCAACACATCGTATTTAATAAATAATAGAACTTAAGTAATTTTGAAACGAGTTCATTGTTTAACGTTTTAAGTATGGTATTTCAAATTTATGTTTGTGTTGAGTTTTGATTGAAATGTTTACTACTTAGAAATTTAAGTACCTACTTTTGATTTATGGCTTATGAATGTATAGTAATAGCCTTTGTAATATTAAACGATACAAGTGTAAATAACGTATTGAGATTTGAAATGTTAATGTTACTAGGTGTTAGATGACGTGTAACAATTATCGCACGCCACTTAGAAGAACCAACCAAGTTTTTGTAATAACATAAATACTTTAACGAAATTAGGTGTTAACTGTTAACCAGTTGTATACGATACGTATTGATTGATTTATATTGTGAACATTTTTTTATACCTACTTTATATTGTAAACCTTTTGTAACCTTATATAGCGACACTTTATATACACCCATTTGTTTATTGTTTAGTTTTATTGTAAGTTTTTTGACTTGTATACCCTTTTTATTTTAAGGGGGGAATGATGTAGCGACGACAAGCCAATTTACGAGTTATCGAATTTCAAGTGTAGTACCTACTAAGCAAGTTCACACCATCGGTTCACACGGTAACTCGTATATAAACAGTTCGTGCGCTATGCATGGACAGTCACGGGTATATTCTTTGGTCACGGGCTTGTCGGGACGCGGGTGGGTCGCATTAGGTCGAATATAAATTACATACGGATAAATATATGTAGTTAACGAAATATAACCTTTGCGTAGTTATTCATCTTTTATTACACCCGCACATAACAAGCCCCTACATGAGCTTTCTGCACGATCGCGATTTTGAGATGCGGAACGATGCGTGCTATTTCCATACCTTCGACCGCTAAACGATTTGCCTCTCGAGCCTGCACATTCCAGCTGGTTTACCCGCTGCTTTAGTTGTGCTAACTGCTCGAGAAGGTTTAACTGTACCGACAAAACTGCTGTAACTGGAACTGCCGGATTCATTTTTAATTGTTAACAAACGATATCTATGCAATTCACTATAATAATGTTCACTTTTCGTCGGGAGTCACCAATGTAGGGGCTTGTTATATGCGGGTGTAATAAAAGATGAATAACTACGCAAAGGTTATATTTCGTTAACTACATAAATATATTCGTATGTAATTAATATTCAACCTATGCGTCCCACCCGCGTCCCGACAAGCCCGTGACTCCATGCATAGCACACAAACTGTTTATATACGAGTTACCGTGTGAGCTTTCTTAGCGCTACACTTGAAATTCGATAACTCGTAAATTGGCTTGTCGTCGCTACACATTTCTCCTTTAATAACATATTGAACATAAAATTTACTTATGATACATATTTATTTACGTAACTTATCGATAGCTCAACACGCAATTGATACCTACCCATCCCTATTGGTCACACACACATCTATATAGTATCTATAGCTCATCTGCCTACGATGTGCACTAAGCAATTTGTGCAATACACGCGCTCTATACTACTGTAATATATACTCTAAGGTATTTTACTTTTCAATGTAGCGTGTTGTTTTATTTTAACTGAGCATTTTGCTGAGCATTGACTTGGAATTTGGATACCTTGGTGCGCTCATAAATCCAAGTATCTACTTTTTTTTTTTTTTTTTTTTTATTTGGCTCACAAATCGAAGTTGTCACTGAAATTGCCCTAAAAAACAATTCACCAAAACAAAACATTTGCGGTGCAACTCCTAAAACCAGTGAGCACATCATGCCCAGTAAAACTACATAAAATTACAGACTATTTTTTAGGTACTCAACGCAGAGTATATTTTACTTCTGGCTGAGGCTAGAGAACTCGAGAAAATATCGAACTCATACCTAATACCATTATAGTACGAACAGCACCTGTATAAAGGAGAATTTTGACCTACGTTGGTACGACAATAGGGTAATTTAAAGCACTTCCTATTTTCCAAACGGCTAGCAGGACGTGGAACTTCTATTTTAATGCGCGAAAGGAGTTCAGGGCAATCCACAAGACCATGTATCAGTTTGTACAGAAACAGTATGTCCAAACCTTTGCGGCGCACACTTAGAGGCCTCCTAACCCATATAAAATCGTATTGTTTGTGCTTAATAGCTATTCGCGTAGATGCATGCAGTATCTTATTCGCAGGGGACAGATGCTCGGTGACAAAAATTGGCTTATTGCCTGATAAACCTAGATGCCCGGAGTGCAGCTTCTCCTGAGAATTGGTTCTATTAAATGTTCGAACGGCTGCCAGTAGTTCGTCTCGTACGCGAGGACTAATCAATTTCACTACTATTGATCGCGGTCTGTCAGTTTGTTGATTCAGTTTTTGAACTCTGTGGAAGTCAACGATCTCGTGATCGACTATTTCTCTCGATACAACCCTTCCAAGCTGTTTAATAGTCGTCAGAATATTTTCACTTCTGTTCTCAGGTACACACTGAATCTCAATGTTACACGACCGTGATTTTTGCTCTATATTATTTAACTGAATATTTACATTAGTGATTTGAGAGCGGAGCTCTTCGTTATGCAACGAGAGAGTTTTTATTATCTTAGCCTTTTCCTTCACTTCTTTATTTAAATCATCAAACTGCGCAGTCACGTAGTTGATACTAGTTTTTACTTGCTCCAACTCCTGATGTATAGCTTTATTATGTTCAGCAATCTGCAGTTTGACTTGTGAAAGAATAGTAGCGGTTGACTCTTTTAATTTTTCTTCAAAGTATAACTTGAGGTCCTCTAATACAAAGCCACATGTACTGCTTGAAGTTAATGGTGGGCTGGGTACAATTTGCGGTCTTATAGGTGTGTTCGTGTTATCACCCCTTTTATCAGTACTCTTACAGTCAGGACACTTCCAATTGGCTTTGGTTTGTTTCGATTCCTTATTAAAATTTTCATTCGATATGCCCAAACACTGATAGTGATACTACCCAGAACACAAAGAACAAATTTTAGAATCAATTGGTTTTATAATCCTGTTGCAAGCCCTGCACTTCATTATTAAGAAACGCTGCGGTATATAATGTTTTTATGATGCGTTGAATGGAACGTTATTCTTACTAATCTGTGATGCTGACGAGTTGGTAATGTTGGTGGACTGTATCGTTGACTTTGTCAAGATCAAATGACAGTGAGTATTTAAAACTTGACATCGGTTTATTAACTTACTATTTGCGGGTATATTAAACTTTGTCTTTCTCAACAAGTTCGAAATCACTCAATATCTTGTTAAATATTAATGATTCAGTGGAGATAACAATAATTAATTAAATTCACAAAGTGCCACTCAAGATTCACCAACTTCAAAAACGGAATTACTCGCAAATCGTATGTAAATAATATTTATAATTTTATTAACACTGTATCACGTAGTTAATCTTTGACAGTTTACTTGTGGTATCTGCGACACAATAAAAAATACTTCGCAGTTCGCTCGACTTCACAAAAAGAGTGAGTAGGTAGGTAAGAAGTAGAAAATATGATTTTGGAATGTGACAGATATAAAGGTGTATTAATTATATTTTTTATTTATCTCGTTCAAATTTCGAACTTTTGCAAGGGCAATCATATTAATTCTAAGAATATTTTATTTATCATAATTGATGACCTGCGGCTCTTTACCATTTCGGAAGTTTATTTACCGAACATTCATAAATTGGCGGGAAACGGAGTAATTTTTCAAAATGCATTTGCTCAAGTAAGTGAAAAATTAATATTTTTCATTTATGTACTTGCATAAAACTTGCGAATGAAAGATGTATATTGTGCTGTGATATTGTGGATTTATCTTGAAAAGCTGTCTTATTCTTAAAATATAAAACCTAAATAATCTATTCATTCAATGCGATATGTTTTGTTCATTTTTCAGCAGGCGCTTTGCGCTCCAAGCAGAAATTCAATATTGACCGGACGGAGACCCGATTCATTACGTTTGTATGATTTTTACAGTTACTGGCGTGATAGCGTTGCGAATTTCTCAACGCTTCCACAAGTATTTAAGGAATCTGGATATGATACGTTTTCCTTTGGTAAAATCTTTCACCCAGGAAAGAGTTCTAATTTTACTGATGATTACCCTTATAGCTGGTCTGTTCCTCCATATCATGCCCCTAGTGAGATTTACAAAGATTCAAAAGTTTGCAACGATTATAAGACTGGAAAATTGCAAAGGAATCTTATATGCCCTATAAATGTAACAACACAACCAGGAAAAACATTACCGGATCTAGAAATTTTAAATAATGCTATTAATATCTTTAAAGAAAGGAATGCAACAAAGCCCATTTTTGTAGCCGTTGGATTTCACAAACCACATATACCATTGAGGTTTCCTTCACAGTATTTAGGTATGTTCCGGTTTAACTACGAAAAAATTTTCGTATTTTTCGAAAAGTATGAAAATAAATTTCAACTGCTTTTAATTTGTTACTAAAATATTTTTTTAAAGACTTTCTTATAGCTTGTTAAATTTAAAAATATAGTTGATAGGTAAATCTTAATATTTTAACCTTACAGAAGATGTTCCAATAGAAAATGTAAGACCGCCGTCTTACCCATGGAAACCACAAGCTCTTCCAACAGTGTCTTGGCATCCTTGGCTAGACGTCCGTCGTAGGGACGACATAAAACGGCTTAATATATCCTTTCCTTATGGAATCATGCCCTTTGAGTGGACCTTGAGGATCAAACAGAGCTACTATGCCGCATCTTCTTATGTAGATGATTTGATTGGAAAATTATTGGCTAATGTCGATATGAGGAAAACTATCGTTGTATTGACGAGCGATCACGATCAGTATAGCGCACAGAACATATATATACTCAGGGGAGGTATAGCGCTCGGCAAGCTTCTTGGCCAAAAAGTAGCGTGGTGGGGGAAGTTTGTGCATCAAGTTTTAGTACATTTTTATATGCGCAAGCTTCCCCCACCACGCTACTTTTTGGCCAAGAAGTTTGCCGGGCCCTATAGTTGAATTTTCGTATATTTTATACATTAGAAGAACGTATTGGAAACATAAACAATGTGAATAAAACTTATTTTCAGGTTGGTCCTTGGGAGAAAATGGACTATGGGCAAAATACAGCAATTTCGATGTGGCGTTAAAAGTACCTCTTATATTCCATGTACCCGGCATAAATCCAAAACATGTAGACAGCCCTGTGGAATTAATAGACATATTTCCAACTTTGATAGAATTGACTGGTTTAAAAACTAGCATACCAAAGTGTGAAAATAGTAAAGAAACACAATGTTTCGAAGGCAAAAGTTTAATGCCGTATATGCGTGCTAAAGTAGGAGATATGAAAAGAACAGCCTTTGCTTTAAGTCAATATCCTCGCCCGTCAGTACAACCTCAAACAAATTCTGACAAACCGCGCCTAAGAGATATAAAAATAATGGGGTATAGTATACGAACAAAAAGATACAGATACACAGAATGGATAGCGTTTAATAGTATTTTATTTACAAAAGATTGGAATACAACACTGGGTATAGAACTGTATGATCATGTCCTAGATCCTGAGGAATCTAATAACATTCACATGAAACATAAATATAAAGATATAAAATCTAAGCTATCGAAATTGCTTAGGGTACAAAATAATAGGTAAACATAACTATTAACATACATAAATATAGGAATAAATTCAAGTAAAACTTTTAAATGCTTGACTTATGTTAAAAAATACTCATTATTGTATGTAGGTATATCTTAAATATTTACAATAAAATTTAAATATCGTAATATATTATAGTCATAATTTACATAGCTATAATGGCAGGAAGTAAAGAACTTTTTAGTATATTGCACTAGTTTAACTATATTAAAGTCTTCACCCAAAAAATAATATTATTTCAAAACCACAGACTAATAATAATATACTACGTATACAATTCAAAACTCGGAATGTCGCATCTGTTATGCCCAATTATATACGGAAAAAAGAAGCTGATGCTGCGTCTACACACTAATCTCTGCAACTGATTCTTTAAGATATGTTCGGAGTCTACTGTATCGCTAATTTGAAAACTCTGCCCAATAGGAGGCAGAGTTCAGAGTTTGCTTCGGACACTTTTTGAGTGTAATTTTGAGTCTAGTTGATTATTGTACGTCAATAGGCTATTTGACAAGGTTTTGAAAACTGTCTCAAATTATTAAGATACGTTTATAGAGCACACAAAACACATGTTTCTTAATTTTTTGTAGTTATTCATTGTGAAAATGGAAAATAAAAACGTGATATTCAAATATGCCGCCAAAACACAATTTTGAAGAATATGGCGTCTCGCGACCATGGTGACGTCACAGCTTCGTAAACATCAACTTGCTCCTAGTACTTATTGTTCGTTTTTGTTTTAATTATAGTATAATTAAGTTAATCTGTTTAAAAACCAGTAAATGAGTTCTTATAGGTGGTGTGTAGTTCCTGGATGCAAAAATACAACTATTAAAACCCCTGACAAACTATTTATATGTGCTCCAAAAGACATAAAAATGCGTAGAAAGTGGTTGTAGTTAGCTCGCCGAAATCCAAGTGATATATCAATTAAAACAGTTACATTTTTTGTGAAGACAACTTCGATGTAAGTATGGTGTTGAATACCTAGTAGGCAGTTTATTTTATTTGCAATACATAGTATAAATCGTCTCATTACTTACCTGCTTGAGGTTAGATAATGATATATATAAATTGATGATGTACAGAAAGATTCAAACTCATATTGCACCCTTCAATTCTGTGTTGTCTGTATGTTTTACTAGACACAATTTAAGCCTGAATATCCGGTACCTAATGTTAATGACTCGCTTATTTACAAACAAACTGCATAACCTAAAAAATGTATACTTCATAATTATTGTGCTATTGTGATTCATGTTTGTACATTTAACTAAAAAGGTAATGAATGACGATTGAAATATTAACTTACGTAGCTGTTTTCACATTTCTCAATTCAGGAGCGTAAAAATCTGGGTTGTTTTTAAAGAAAATGCCAACCATTATAGCGTCCACTTTAGGTAGATTTCTACTGTCTGCTTTTTCGAAATTAGGTTCCATGACAAACAAAAATAACACATATAGAACAAAACTGATTACAGACACCTTGAATCACAAGAAATAAGTTATACAAGAAACAAAACCAAAAGCGAAATTCAGCAACGACGTGAGTAAACGTTGGGATCACTTGTTATTTACGCAGTTGTGACGTCATGGCAGATGCAGCCAATCATGGATGTTTTCGGTCACGTGTTAATTTTAAAAAATGTGATGTTTTTTCTCGACGATTTATAAATAAATAAGTTATTATTTATATCATTTATTAATTTAAATCGCTTCAAAAACCTTATATATATATATGGATTACACAAAAAAGTAATTTATTTTTTATACTGTCAAATAGCCTATTACGATAGCAGAAGTTTTATTAGAAATTATCACATTTATTATTCTGGATGTGTTTAAAGAACATTCAGCTAGCTCTCTCTCTCTCTCTCTTAATTTCATCGCTTCAATCTGGATAATTTTGTATGTTTCTGACGTAGAAGCTTTAGATTGTGTTTCAAATTAGGATACTATAGCTAGGCCGGTTTTTCAATTGAGAATTGATTTGATTAAAGTTTGAGAAAGCTTATGTCACATACAAATACAAGAAAATGTTTAATCAGCATTTAAGTACGGTTACAGACATTCTTTACATTCAGAAACTGGCT
Source organism: Colias behrii (assembly GCA_029959065.1). NCBI lineage: Eukaryota > Metazoa > Arthropoda > Insecta > Lepidoptera > Pieridae > Colias > Colias behrii. The sequence goes on along the minus strand of JARWMC010000005.1, from coordinate 2,826,326 downwards.
ATATATGTATAAGCTCATGAGAATAACTTCCTTGTATTCTACATTGTATACTCTTTGGTGTAAAAATACATACAGGTTGCAGTAATTGTAATAAAATGTGGACAATAAGAAAGCATATTGTTGAGTGGAAATATAAGCAATATTTTTCACTCTATGTACTAGACATGTTTCAAGCATTCCAATAACAGTATTTCATAAAAATTTCTTATAACTTAAATCTGTTGTCAATTAATAATGCAATATTGCAATAACATTAATACTATCTCCTGATATTATGCTTCTAACTACATTTACACATCTAAATCTAATCATCAATAATAAATTTTGTGCTACATATATCCAAAATACACAACATTCTAAACAGTCTTGTTTACACTAAACTTCTCTTTTCTTCGGGAATTATTTTTCTGGAGTTTTCTTCCATTTCAACTTGCTTAAACCTTGCATATAATGCAGTGCTGGCTAATACAATTAAATTTGACGCCCACCAGAGAGAATTCTTTGTCTCATTGTACCATTGAGTTGCCATAACTGTTTGAGCACAAGCCTTTGCTGTGCCTGAGATGTTATGTGTTAATGGTGATGTTACCTGTAAAAAAAATTATGCAAATTAAACTAAATCTCATTAAATTCAACCAATATTTAAATTTTAACCAGCTTTATTACTTATTCTTATAAAAATGTACTCTTTGTACATATAATAACAATATTTGTCCAAAAATAATTTACCTTAATCTGAAGAGATGTGAAATATCCTATTGCAAATCCACAAAAGCCACCAATGACCATTTGCATCCAAAAATAGGAACTGTGGTAATTTGGATAATTCCAAAGCACACTTAACTCCCCATTTAATACCATTAAGGGGCAGAACAATATAATAGAGTAGGCATTATTGTAATATGATAGCAGCCAAATTTCTTGATTTACACTTGGTAACACTGACTTTGTAAATATGGAATAGAGGGAAAGCATTAAGGAGCCTACAACTCCGTAAATTGTCCCGATTAATGAGAATGATCCTGTAACAAATATTATCATTTTAAATACACACATTATTCATTTTGTGTTTAGTAAAGAAACAACAATAAACAAGGATAAGAGCATGAATGCACAGTTTTTTAAATACTAGGCCTCCGCCTGCGGCTTTGCCCGCTTTGTCTAAAACCTAATAAATTATATACTAAAACCTTCCTCTTGAATCACTCTATCTATTAAAAAAAACCGCATCAAAATCCGTTGCGTAGTTTTAAAGATTTAAGCATACAAAGGGACATAGGGACAGAGAAAGCGACTTTGTTTTATACTATGTAGTGATAATCTATACCTAATAGCTCCTCCTGATCAACTCCAATATAAAATCCAAAGACAATAAATGCACAACACATTATACACCTTAAAGATGTTTTTTGTCTTAACAACACCCAGCTGAATATAACATTAAATACTGTAGTCAAAGATCTTCCAATATAGTAGAAAGAAACACCAACATATTTTAAACATAGATTGTTGGTTGCTATCATCAGTGTGAACATTATTGATAATGGTATAACCTGGAAAAATATAAAAAGCATCAAATTGTTAACTGTATTAGTTTCATGAATAATCTGCTTATTTCATTCTAAAAAGAAGAAAGATTTGTGGCAAAAGCATTTCATTAAATCCTTACTTTCCAAACATTTTTATTATTTTTTATTGTGTATTGGTACAAAAAAAAAAACTAAAATATAAATAGGTACTTCCACATCAGTATTATTTATATCATACTATTAAGTATTTTAAAACATATTTTTGTTCATTCAAATACAATAAACAAAGGTAAAACCAATTGATTACAATTACAAATTGGTCATCAAGATAAGATTTCCAAGTATTTAGAGATAACATGTGTAACAAATTGCTCACATACCTTCCACATTATTTCAAGGTTCCATGGTGTTCCTTTAGGGAATTTAAAAACACCTGGTATGCCACCAGTTTTACTGAGAGTAAAACATATTGTAAATGAAACTATGCATTGAAACCATGTTATAAATAAGGGTGCTTCTAGTGCCACGTCCTGACCACTGAGTAAACTTTTATTCACAAATACTGTGGCTATTGAAACAATCCTACAACCGAAAAAAAAACAATCTTAAATTAAATAAAAAATCCACAACATAAGTATGTAGGTATAACATTTAGTAATGTAAAGTAAAACTGATGATCACTAATAAATTATCTAATTATCAATGAAACATAGAAAATATAATAATTATCTTACCAATAGCATGCAACAACTATAAATATTTTTATATATCTTGAACATAGATCTGTTTGGTCTTCCATATTTCTATGCTTAGACATCTATGTTTTTTATTATAATTTCTATGTTTTATCCCCTCGCTTCACTTGAATCTAATTTTAATTTAATACGGTACACCTATATCAACCATACACATTACGAATGTTTCTATGTTTCTATTTTTTCAATTTCTTTTTTGACATGTCTACTGCCTGGCTACATTTGCAATGACATTTTTCAAAATCATTTTGATTGACGTATTGCAGTGTTGCCAGATGATGATCAAGCGTTCTCCCCAAATCTCACCCGAAATCCCCCCAAAATGTTAGTGTTTTGTGAAAAAAACCCCAGTAATTAAAAAAAAAAATAAAAATAAAAATCATTTATTGAACCAAAATACATTAGGTACACAAAAAAGAGGACCCCAGACTCCTAATATAGCTTTCGCTGTGTTTCAGGAGCCTGTGCCTTCCCGATACACTATAATAACGTTCAATAGCAATACAAAAAAAAAAAAAATCTATTTAAAACAATGTAATTCTATTAATCAATTTGCAAATATATAATAATAAATTTCTTAAACAATTATTAGATTAGTTAAATTAGTAATATTTCATTAAAATAAAAATGTTAAATCTGTATGTAGGTAGTATATTATGTGTGTGTGTGTGTGTGTGTGTGTGTGTGTGTGTGTGTGTGTGTGTGTGTGTGTGTGTGTGTGTGAGTGTGTGGAAGGTGTGTGGGTAGGAATGTGAGTGTTTGTGGATATAATGCTAGAGTGCAATAAATAAATAATAAGATTAATGTAATAAATAAAATCATGTCTTAAATAAATTCCAATGTCGTTAATCATCGTATATAAATGGATTTGTTTAGATTAGAATATTAATGATATTTCAATTTACAGTGGGTCAGATTATTTTATTATATAAAAAAAAATAATAATAATAAAACCATAATTTCATATAATTGGAAAAATATTTATTTATTTTAATATTAAATACAATCAAATAAAATCATACTTATCATACTAATATTATAAATGCGAAAGTATGGATGTTTGTGAGTTTGTTTGTTCCGCTTTCACGCCTAAACGGCTGAACGGATTTGGATAAAATTTGGCAGGTACATAGATTATGTACTGGTTTAACACATAGGCTACTTGAGAATTAGATATTCAATGCAGGAAGGATGTGTTAATTTTAAACCAACTTCAAAGATGTTCAAGAGATTTACCGCGGGAAAATGTCTCATTCCCACAAAATCCATTAAGCCGTGGGTGAAACCGCGGGGCGGAAAGCTAGTTTATAATAATTCAGCAATTGCTTCCATGACTGGATCAGCATCTCCACTTGCGTCGTCTGCAGTTCCATACATTTTCTCCGAGTTAAATCTCTTGAACATCTTTGAAGTTGGTTGAATATTAACACATCCTTCCGGCATTGAATATCTAATTCTCAAAATGGATTCGGCCGTGTTGATGGCTAATCTGTTTCTCAGTTTGTCTTTAATAATCGCAATTTTTTCCCCCCGCAGAACCCCCCAAAGGATTTGTCCCCCCAAAAATCCCCCCGCGGTCTGAAAATACCCCCAAATTTGGGGGGAATCCCCCCATCTGGCATCAGTGACGTATTGTAAGGTTTGACAGTGCTTGACTGTGACATTAATAACGTTTTCCCAAAGCAATGCGTCTAACGGAATGTACACCGACAAAAAATATATAATGCAGAAAAACATGTCATTTATTTATACACTATTTAGATTTCGTTGTATATATTATTTTTTTCACTTTTTCACGTATGAGATGGCATTCCCAAATTTATCCTTATAAGCGCAAAGATTCGTTTATTAGGGTTCCGTACCGAAACGGTAAAACGGGACCATATGACTGAGACTTCGTTGTCTGTCTGTCTGTCTCCAGGCTGTATCTCGTAAACCGTGATAGCTAGAAAGCTGAAATTTTCACAAATGATGTATTTCCGTTGCCGCTATAACAACAAATAAAAATTAATATATATTTATATTAAGGGGGGGTCCCCATAGTACGGAACCCTTCGTGCTCGAATCCGACTCGCACTTGCCCGGTGTTTGCAAAAAAACAATATTTTTTATTTTTTACAAAGTAACATAGGATGTTACTTTGTAAACTTTGTGTTACTTTAAGTAATGCTAAAAGTATAACTAGTGGCAAATTTCTTTAGCGCGTGCCCGAATCTGCGCAAAAGTAAAAAAAACCGGCCAAGTGCGAGTCGGACTCGCGCACCGAGGGTTCCGTACAAACCTGCAAGGTTTACAAAGTTCGTTCATTACGACAATATATATTTTGTAATGTAACTAAAAATTTAAGGTTTTCGGAATTTTTCCTTTATGTGTGCTATAAAACGTTGCTTCATGCCAAATTTCAAGATTCTAGGTCGACTGGAAGTACCCTTTAGGTTTTGATTCCCTTGCGAGTACTTGCGAGTTTCAAAATATGCAGCTTAAATTGCTGTTTCTTTTGATTGCGTTGACATAGAAGTTTGATTTTATTACAGCTTAAAGGTATTATAGACCTGAGTATTTGGTATGAATTTCAATTTAATACCTCTACGCGTTTATGAGGAAATGGGTAGTAAGTTTAAAATTATTAAAAAAAAAAATATTATGTGATGTAACTAAAAATTTATGGTTTTCGTAATTTTTCCTTTATCTATGCTATAAGACGTTGCTTCGTACCAAATTTCAAGATTCTGAGTTCACGGGAAGCACCCTGTAGGTTTTGATTCCCTTGCAAGCGTCGAAAATTTGCGGCATAAACGGCTGTATCTTTTGATTGCGTTGGCTTAGAAGTTTGATTTTTTCACAGCTTCAAGGGACAGTAGACCTGAGTAATTGATATAAATTTCAGCTTCATACCTCCACGCGTTCCTGAGAAAAAGGGTCTTGACAGACGGACGGACGGACGGACGGACGGACGGACGGACGGACGGACAGACGGACAACAAAGTGATCCTATAAGGGTTCCGTTTTTTCCTTTTGAGGTACGGAACCCTAAAAATATGATAATATCATGGACGTATAAAAAAAGACGGACGCCGTTTTACGAACAAACAACGTGAAGCCACCGTAGTAAGCTAGCGATCGTGTAAAGACAATGATTACGCACACACTCTCACCATAGTAAGCTAGTCGGCCGCCATTACGTCGTGAACTACCGACTGATTAACTGCGTCACTGTTTCACAAAAAATATTAAAAATCCCGTCTTGCGTGATTAAATGATGTCGCAACAGTACAATTTTAAATGACAAAACACAGAGGATTACATTCCACAGGGAAGCACGTTATTTCTTTTATGTTTTAATGACAAAATTATTACGGCAAAATATATAGAAAAAAATACAGCCGCCATTGTCATCAGGACAGCTGTTGCCATAGTGTTGCCATTATTTCAAAATTTCATTCTCCCAAAAGTCGGGGAGTTGATGTAAAGTTAATTAATTTTAAAATTACGATAAAATAATTTCATACAAAATGCAAATTTGTTTTTGCATTTTCTTCTCACAAAAACATATTGTATACTATGCTAACCCTTATATAACAACCATATTTAAAAAAAATATCACAGCCAATTAATACTGTCTACGACATCTGTTATAAGACAGTTAATTTGGAAATTTCAAGTGTATGTATACTGAAATAGCATGAAGCATGTTTCCTATTTGTTTGGTTATAAACTGACATTTTATTTATTTAATTTTATTTATTTTAATGATAATTAAGGAGACATTACCTCTCCTCCCCCAATATTGGTTGAACAAGTTTTCATACATTTTCCTTTGGTTTCGCGTCCAGTGGTTGATTCGTCAAAGCTAAATAGTAATTGTATTTATGCATAGGTTCTAATAGTTAGAGTACACATAAAAAGTATAAAAAATTGAAAAATAAAAATACTAAAGTGTGGGATAATTTTATTGCATCTAGCAATCAATCTGGCACACACACATGGATGTGTCGCCGCCATTACTAGGCTTCACTCAATGTTTAGGCCACAGACATATATTAAGTAGACAACGCAAGTACCGCGATCTGTATGAAAACCAAGCGTGTCATATTTTTTGTACTGACCTTGACGCGTTATGACGTCACGAGCGCTTTTTAGTGATGGTAATTTCATTTTACGCTAAATCGATTAGGACGCCACTCGCGCGGCGATTCTAGTATCGTCCTATCCCATCGAAGTAAATCGAAAGAAATCAGATCAAACTAGATCTATGTCTAAGAGGAAGCTAAGAGGTAGTCAAATAAATAGATCGTAATCGATTACTAAATCGATTCAAGACAGAAAAATGATAATTACCATAGACAGAAGAATGATAAAATAAAGTTATAAACCTTTTAATATTCTAACAAGTAAACTAATGTGTTTTAGCTTTTTCTTACATATGCCCATTGAGTTACCATGTACTACGTACTAGAGAGGCCATCGAAAGAAAGTAATGAAACTGTCAATCAATCAATCTTTATGTCCCGTTGCATCGATCCATTTTTCTTTTATGTTCGGGTTACTTGGAAAACTGAAAAAACAAACATAGTCTAAGCAATAAGGAGTTTTCTTAAAAAACTCCCAAGATGACACTTTAACTAATGGCGTCCATGTCATAATATTTATTTTTAGTACCTTTGTATTAAAATACTTAAAAGTTCTAGGTCAAGTCGTATTAAATGACAAAAAAAATCTATGCCTTTTTTTCTGCAAAATTGCTCCTTCAAATTATCATTTTTCTGTTCGATTATAAAATCGATTAGAATCGAGAACTGTTGCATCAAATGAACATCACTAACCACAAAATTGGACAGAAAAATGAGAACAGAAAAATGAGAAGACGCTATTCATTGCTTATTATCATACGACGCGATCTTTACCGTGCCAAGTAAAAGCCGCAATGTATTCCGAATCATTCCGTATGGTTTGGTATCCATGTTTGTCACGATCGTTTTCCACAGATATTCTTTATTTGATTTTAAAATAAATAGTGCATATTCTGATTAGAAAATTACTTACCGGTGGAAGGAAACATCTCCGATAACTCGGCCACTCACGGCTGTGGAGTTTCTACAGTCTATAACGGCGCAATTAGGCATTTTACTTTATTCAGCTTCACGTCTTTCCTTGGCGAACTGCAAGCGCGGACTGAGTGTAGGCCAGCGTCAAGTAAGTTTCATAAACTTAGTTTGGACACGGGAAGTACATAAACTCGCTTAGTCTATCTTGATACATGTCTGTGGTTTAGGCGATACTCCGTCCGTCTTTTTTTATACGTCCATGGATAATAATATATTAGTTAGAATTAAATTCTCTACAACTTTTACTGTTTAACTATAACTTGGACTGTTTTCGAGATTATCAATATTGAAGAGAAGTAAATTCACAATGTTAGTTATACAACTCCTCCGAAAAGGCTGGACCAAGTCTCATAATATTTTTGTATGTCTATTGGGTTGGGTAGATCGGAAAATCGGCCAACATCTATTTTTCATTTATAAGTGACAAGAGTACGGCTGCCGTACTCTTGTCACTGCCGTACTACGGCATAACAACGTTTGCCCAACGTTTTGTTGGTTTGTTTGTCTTTCTTGTATATCGCGTCGTAACACACGGTCTAGCTCTATAATATGTTATGATTTTTATGTCTGTAGTCATACGTATACGTAAAAACTTTATAATCCCATGGAAATTTCCTTGGACGGAACGGACAAAGCTGGCGACGTTAAATTTCAATAGCTAAATTAATGAATTTCTTGTAATTTTTTTTTTAAATAAAAAATGAATAGAATTAAATGTCCTTTTTTTACATCTGGAAACATTATTAAAATTTGTCTCCGCGACGAAACGAAGGCTGACGTCAGTAACTTGATTATTTTTTGTCCGTTTTTTGTATGATTGAACAGTGATATCGTAATTTTTAAAATTTGTACACAAACAAAGTTGTGCTAGAGGCTGTGTGATAGACACGCGTATATTAAAAATGTCGTCGTCTCCCGAAATTAAAAATGCGGAAAGCGAAAATACCGAAATTTCTTCCAGTTTTTTAAGTGAATTACTAAGTCCGGTGAACTTGCTCTTGACTGTTATCATTATTGTATTAGTGTATAAAATATTTAGGAGCAAGTTTGGTAAATTATCTGCAGAGGCGCCGATGCCCGAGTTGCCTAAAATTCGAAAAGACATGACTGTTGCCGAATTACGTCAATATGATGGGACTCAACCCGATGGTAGAGTTTTAGTAGCAGTAAATGGGTGGATTTTTGATGCCACGCGGGGACGCCGCTTCTATGGACCCGGTGAGTGCATCAGTTTTATTAATAGCTTGCCTTTTATGAGTCAGTGATTATGCATTCATGCGCGACCTGCATTAAACATCATCGTGATAGAGATATACCTGATTATAGTCAATAGTGCCGGAGTGTGATCGTGAGTTGAAAATAAATATGCAAATAATTATATTATGTCATTCCATAATTCATTAAAAAAGTCGCATTTAAATTATTTTTATTTATATGTTCCAGGTGGTCCTTATGCTGCATTTGGTGGTAAAGATGCATCTCGAGGCCTGGCCACATTTTCCGTCACATCATCAGATAAGGAATATGACGACTTAAGTGATCTCAACTCAATGGAAATGGAATCTGTCAAAGAATGGGAGGCACAGTTCAGAGGTACCTAGGTTTGATAGTGAATAAAAGCTTGTTATAATGAAGGGTAGAATATGTAATCTATTCTTTTATATTCTTAAATTATTCACTAATGATAATAATAATGAAATTAAAATTAGAAATTATGAAATTATTGTTAATCTTATTCAGGCTAAATAAGTAATGCATAGAATTTTGTTATCACTGCAAACAGTTTATCATGAATATCAACAATCTTTATTTATATTTTTATCACAATCAGCATGTGAGATAAATATATTTATTATCATAACCTATACTTATCCTTAACCATCAATAAATATTTGAATGTGTATATTATAATGTGAGTTTTGTTTACGTTTCATTATTTTTAGTGTATATGACAAAGATGTTGTTGTTAAGGATATTTATAAGCGTGTTTTAAAGTTAATAATAGTTACATATTAATTCATAGAATGGTATAATTGTTTGAATCATAAAAAAATTGGCTTTGTTAAGTTTTAATAGCTCCAACAATCACACATTCTATATATTTCTTAACATTTAATTAACTATCACTTTTTAAATAAACAAAACAATTTATTTTAATCAAATCATCAAAACAATTCATTAAAAGTTAAAACGCTATAAAACATTGAACCCTTATTGATTACAATGCTAAGTTTCGTAATCAATTTAAAATGACAGTCAAAGCCAGTGATACTTAGTATGTATTTAGTGCAGCTATCAGCACTGGTTTATTTACATTGCACTCTTAACCCAACCTATTAAAGCATATTAATTATATTTCTGTAACACTTGTATGATTGTATTGAGTTCCTGAAAGATTTCCGTAATATGTGGCTACTTTAGTGTGTTTAACATTAGGCATGACGACAGTATCCATAAATGATCGTATTAGTGTTTTTAAGGGAAAATGTATAATAAATAAATTAAATATAGTGACTTAGAAATCTTAAAAACATCATGATTAATGAGATTATCAATAAAATAAAACATTGAAATTCTGCAGTTGGCCATTTTGACTAAAACACGCGTGACGTCACGCCTATGTAAACAACTCACGTCAGATGTGTTTTGTTGTTATGAATATGTTGAGAATACGCATTTTTATTTATTTTCTATTGTTTCACGTGTGCTTTATCGACTCAGAACAGAAATATAATTGCGAATTCACGAATACGTGGTTCGGGGTTCTCCGCGCCAACTTTATACAATCATTTCTTATTATTTTCTCGCTTGAAACAATTAGGTACTTACTAACACATTTTTGGGCATTATTTTTATGTGGATTCACACTGCAATACTGCACACCACTTATAAACTTTGAAATTCGATTCTATAACACATATTAATTAAATATTTTTTTAATTTTCTTCGCAATGCGTACAAATAATTACGTATTTATTAAAGAGTGACGTCACGCCTACGCCATGACACCTGCGAGCTGTTTTGGCACAGTTAATAAATATTTTTTGAAAAATGGCTTTTATCTTCGTTAAATTTAAGTATATTACCGAAATATAGGGTTTTTCTTGTATAGTAAACGTATACACACATTATGGAAGAGGATTTCAAAATCTTTCGTCATGCCTATTGTAACAGCATTCATGTTATATATTTTTTATCAAATATATCTACATATATAAAATTTTCTTTGTTGTAATTAGTTTTATTAATATGTTTTCATAACTTAAAAATAACCTTAAAATCACTATCACTACATAGTATAAAACAAAGTCGCTTTCTCTGTCCCTATGTCCCTATGTCCCTATGTATGCTTAAATCTTTAAAACTACGCAACGGATTTTAATGCGGTTTTTTTAATAGATAGAGTGATTCAAGAGGAAGGTTTTAGTATATAATTTATAAGTTTTATAAAAGTTTTATAATTGTAAGCTAGTAAGATATAAACAACATAAATAATGTTAAATTTTGTAAGTTAATGTTCATGTTATATTTTATAGGCAATATAAATTCCCAATCCCTTGTGAATACATAAGAAAAGTTTATGTAGGTACTCAAAATTAGGCTCTGACACAATAAGGAGTATACTATTTTTATTTTTAATATCTAGCTGCAGCAATAAAACTTTTTTTAAGATCTTCGTGCTATTACATCATAGCAAAAAGAACAATTTTACACAAGAAGGAAGTAATAACACCACTTTATGCAACAATAAACGCGTTTTTACAGTCGCGGCAATTTAATTTTATTAGGTATCATATTTATTATGCAACTGCAAAAAATATTCGACACCTCACCTTGAAATTATTCATGTTATCAGGATATTGTAAGAGTAAATATTTATGTATGCATGTTTGTAATAATATCTTGTCACTGCATTATTGTTGCACATAATATATGAATGATTATTTGGTTTGATGGACCATGGATCATGATTCGTCCCACTTATAGCTTACAGTATCAAACTGTAAGTTTAACAGGTGTATTAAAAGGATAGACAGGCTACAATACACTGATAATATTCTATTTCAAAACGGCAACGGCCCTTTAAAGATCACGCTCTTGCACTCTCACGCATATAACAGTTAACATCTCGCTCAGTCGCGAGTCAGGCAATTACCTGACTTTTGCATTGCATCTTTGAACAACATATCTATAACCTAAAAACATATTTGAAAGAAAGAAAGAAAAAATATTTATTGCCACAAGTTACATTACTAAAAAAAAATAGAGAATTTACATGGCAATCGGGGCAGACTCAGCCATGCTGTCGGGCTTTAACACCTGAACAGCGCTGATTTTCAGTCTGCCCGTAAGTTTTTATTTCCGAGGCTCACTAAGTCTACATTAAAATACAAATACCAACCAAAAAAAACATACTTTACAGTTCTGAAAATAATTTACTTACGAATAATATATATATTTAAAACAGATTTATAGATAATTAAGTACATATTATGATTATCTTCTTCTTTATATATAAAAATGAATCGCAAAATGTGTTGGTAAGCGCATAACTCGAGAACGGCTGAACCGATTTCGATAATTCTTTTTTTATTATATTCCTTGAAGTACGAGGATGGTTCTTATGTAGAGAAAACGTAAATATTATGTACCACGGGCGAAGCCGGGGCGGACCGCTAGTATTAAATAAAATCAACAGATATATATGTATATACTTCGTTACTTATATACTAAAAACATATAAATACTAGCGGTCCGCCCCGGCTTCGCCCGTGGTACATGTTTACGTTTTCTCTACATAAGAACCATCCTCGTACTTCAAGGAATATAATAAAAAAAAAGTTATCGAAATCGGTTCAGCCGTTCTCGAGTTATGCGCTTACCAACACATTTTGCGATTCATTTTTATATATAAGAAGATATAGAAGGATATATTATACATTGCAATCCACAATTTTGCTTTATTGGGGTGTCCAGTTTGATATTTGTTTGTTCAAAAGTATCACTTTGTATTTATGCTTGAACGATATATATGACATATAGACCGGACTCTCAGTGGAGTTTCGTTTGCAAAAATAGCGGACCTAAATCTGACTTCTGATATATATTGTATAGATCCCAGACATCCTATAGACAGATGTTGCCAACCAGTTTTGTGGTCCCCCTCTCCCCACCCCGGTAATTAAATATGGCATACAAAGAAAAAAATAAAAATTTCCAAAACATGCCGTGTGGGGTATCAAATGAAAGAGCTTATTGAGTAGATCACGAATATATAGCATACTATAACATTTCTTACACTTTCTCTAAGATTTTTTAGAAAATTTACGAAAATGCTCCATTTTTGAGTTAACTTTAAACTAGGGATGTAACGATACATGATTTTGCCGATACGATACCGATACCGATATTTGTAATAAAATATCGGCGATACCGATACCGATACCGATATCGATGGCTTGGTAGAAAAATAAATAGTGAATTATGCATAAAAGTTACCAACATTTAACAGAGACTCAACTGTAAATCGCATTCTTTTAAATAACGATGCCAAATCAAAAAACAAGAAAACCATTTATTTTAGTATTATTATTTTGCAAAGTCAGTTAAACTTTAAGTTATACACATACAATCAGTTCCTAATAAAAGTTTACTATTGGTAGAGTTTTTTCAAAAAACAAAGTGCGCACGCGCGGGCGGCCTCCCGCATCGTTCATTGGGCGCGGTTTTTTGAATTGTTTGATATCGGTATCGGTTATTTTATAATCGGCGATACCGATATATCGGCTTGCCGATTATATCGGCCGATATATCGGTATCGGTATCGGTATCGTTACATCCCTACTTTAAACCACTATAGATTGAAAACTCATGAATATATTTTTTAAAATATTATTTTAAATAATTAACAATAGTCCATTATTTACGATTCAATAGTTCGTACAGTGAAATAGTTGCATGGGGGAGTGGGGGGAGCATTCAAAGATGGCGAGTATATTTTCAAGTTTATGCCAGAAATAAAGGCCTAATACAAAAATATCGGTGTCAGGGCTTAGAATAATTATCTCTGCAATATGGCAGAACATTCTTGAATCAGCCTCTGTGTGATTAGATTTCAAATCGGTAACTTCAGTGAAAGTTGCGCCTTGCAATTTAAAACATTTTGTGGGGTCATCAAATCACCACATACATATAGCTCACTTATTACGAACTATTGAATCGTAAACAATGGACTATTGTTAATTATTTAAAATAATAGTTTAAAAAATATATTCATGAGTTTTCAATCTATAGTGGTTTAAAGTTAACTCAAAAATGGAGCATTTTCGTAAATTTTCTAAAAAATCTTAGAGAAAGTGTAAGAAATGTTATAGTATGCTATATATTCGTGATCTACTCAATAAGCTCTTTCATTTAATACCCCACACGGCATGTTTTGGAAATTTTTATTTTTTTCTTTGTATGCCATATTTAATTACCAGGGTGGGGGGAGGGGGACCACAAAACTGGTTGGCAACATCTGTCTATAGGATGTCTGGGATCTATACAATATATATCAGAAGTCAGATTTAGGTCCGCTATTTTTGCAAACGAACATCTCCTTGGAGCCTACTCTAATATTAAGTTTCAAGGGGGGAGGAAGGTCATTCCAAATCTTCGAGGCAGAATACTTGAAACCACTCTTAAAACCCGACGTGTGGTACTTCGGTATTACCGATGCATTACTACTTCTACCTCGTGTATTCTTACCATGGTACTCCTGGGTACATTTCAATTTTTCATATTTAAATGTTTTAATATAAAAATATACGCATTTGCGTTTATATCAAAACTATATTTTTTGCAGTTGAAAGCGTTCATCCATTCCCTTATGATCACAGACCTAAATTATGTTAATTGACATCTAAAATTGTTGACGCCCGCGTATTTTTCTTACTTATTCGTTAAATATGTACCTATTCAAATTATGCAGAGAGACTGTGTTTTCGACAAGGTGAAGGTGATTTTATAATTTTTCTAAATAGAAAATTAAAGATACTTAACAATAAAATAAAACCACGAGAACTATACTTAATAACCTTTATTTTTTCGAAGCACACGTCCTTGAATATAATTATAATGTCGACACCTAAAGGTCGTACCAATTTATATAAATTAAACAGCCACTGTTCTATATATGAGACTATGGCACGTATTGAACAATTAATGTTCTTTTTCCTTTTTAAATAAGTATTTATTTTATTTTTCCTTTTTTTCTAGTAGGTACACATTATAAAAGTAAAATGTGAGAGAATTAGTTTTAAACATACAAAAAAATTACAATTATTTTTTTATAAAAGGAATACCGTACGTTTATTCTGTCTTATAATGTTTATTTGTACTGGGACCAGGTAATGCACATAAAAGTGATACAGAATATGATATTTTATCTTTGGGCTATATTATTTACTGAGCGTTACAGTGGAGAATGTCTCTCAATCGTTTGATAAATTATTTTCTTTTATCACGTTGCGCGTTGGTTAATCCTTATTAGATTAAACCACCACCTCCTACGGCTTCGCTTTCGTGGATTATAAATAAGTTTGGAAAATCAAAATAAAAAAAGAATATCGAATGTACAGAAATGATCTGGTACCTAACTGTTTTATTAAATGCGTTATTATCATCATTAAAATTTCTGTCATTTCAGAAAAGTACGACCTCGTCGGGCGGTTGCTGAAGCCGGGCGAGGAACCCGCGAACTATTCAGACGAAGAAACGGAAGACACCGAAATATCGACAAACAACCCCGAACAGAAAAAGGAACAATAAACTGCATACTTGACGAAAATCATTCATCACATTGACCGATGTGTCAAGAAGTTAGGTCGATTGATATGTAAATCGCTTTTTTTATCATTTTTGAGCACAATAATCCTTTTGTCCCGCTTTATCATTGTTTAACAAACTATATTTATTAAATCTTACTCACTTACTTCAATATCCGTGCTCATAGATTCTAAAATATCCTAACTTTTTGATTTATCGTTCAAATAACAGAACGCTTAATAATTCTACTAATGGTTACTGAGGACTCAAGTTGCGCACAAATTTTTTGTTCATCATAAATTATGGTACGGGAGCTAGTAACGTTTTAAAAAAAGTCATTTTAGTATAGTTGGGTTTTTGATATACTGTTTCTCTTGCTATTTCGGTTAGAGTCCGGGCTGTCTGGCTGGCGGTAGTGGTTGCGTTTATTAGTGCGCACAGGAAAATATCCGTAATTTAAAGTCATTTATTAACGCGTAATTTTTAATCTTTTGCCTTTAGATAGATCCATCAGATATAAATGTTTTATTGCAAGACGTTTTTTTCGTAGTTAAATAGGTGCCATACGAAATTTTTTATTTCAAAATCATTAAAATGTCATCGAAATAAGTGAAATTACATCAACATGAGTCCGCTTAAAAGGTAAGTAATAACTTTATTACTTATATTATATTATCCTTTTTTAATACTTATATTTAATAATTAGTAAACTAATATTTTTAATAGATGGTTTCATATTTATTACACTTTTGGGTATTAATATGAATTTGATGATATTTGGTTTTTATCAAGTTTACATTAACGTCCTATTTGAGGTTCGTTGGGAAAAGGAGGCACCATGGTAGATTGTTGCTAAAAAATTGTAAATAGTAAAATGAATATTATACATACTAGTATATCCTTCACGGGGACTCATGTTGATGGAATTTCACTTATATCGATGACATTTTAATGATTTTGAAATAAAAAATTGCTTCTGGCACCTATTTAACAACGAAAAAAACGTCTTGCAATAAAAAAATTATGTCTGATGGGTCTATCTAAAGGCAAAAGATTAAAAATTACGCGTTAATAAATGACTTTAAATTACGGGTATTTTCCTGTGCAAATAAGATGCGCACTAATAAACGCAACCACTGCGGCCAGCCAGACAGCCCTGAATCTAACCGAAATAGGAAGAGAAACAGTATATCAAAGAACCAACTATACTAAAATTCTCTCTTGTCAATGTTGGTAGCTCCTATACGATTAGCAAAAATTTTGTTGGCCACCAAGTAAAAAAATCGCAAACTGTCGACATTTCTCACCGAGACTTCATTCAGTTCAAAACAACTATAATTAGTAATCATTAAGTCAGTTACGAATATCGTGTGATTGCTAACTGCCACTAATTATAAGTGTGGGAGATTTTTTCACAATGATTTTTTCTCGAGGTTTATATATTAAAAACTATATGTATTCATGACGCATAAGGTCGACAAGTAACATATTATGATAAATGCGAAACAATATAAATCTGTAATTGTTATGTAACCTCAGGCCTCAGTGACCAACGCAGGCTTGTCGGCTTCGCGCTACATAACTCGAGACCTACTTATCTTATTCTGAAAGTGTTGCTTTTTACATATTTTTGAAGGTTATATGTAGTTTATATTGTTGTATATTTACAGTTTTGTGAATCGAAAGACTGAGTGATGGCGAAATAAAGTTGATAACGTTAAGGGACATTATCCTAACACATTCCCCCGATCCCTTGTTATGAAATTGCGTTTCAACTTTTATTGTTCTGGATCGAGTAGTGGGATTTGGATTGTTTTGATGAAGTAAATAGAAACTAAAATCGCTAGCTTATAATTTCTAGCTACTAATATTAAAAATATATTGAATATCAAATGTGTATTTCTATATTTTCAATGTCCAAAGCAAACCGATTTCTCGATCTAGAACATAGCCACAATGTTTTGTTATATTATTATGTGCATTTATTGCGAATTTTAGGTTTATTTCTTGGATCAAAATAATTGTCTTTATTTCGAAATTCATACATTTGACTTTACCTTATTTGTTTCTCCTTGACCTTTGGTACTTAAACATAGTAACATTGAAATCAAGTGTTGCAAACTTAAAAATGAAATGTGCATAATACATTTTCATGTCTAATATTTATAATTATAATAAATTTTGAATAAAGCATGTTGCCAGTAGTGTGTTATGTTGTTTTGATATTGTTTTAACAGTCGATATGTTTTTGGCTATTAATTTTATATGTGAACATTAACGTAAGCGTGGGTATTTTCGGCATGTTAAGGGTCTTGCAACTTTCAGGTGGATTTGTAATTTTTCAGGGTTCGGTATCGGAACGAAAGCTTTTATTTAAGAACGTATAGTTCTTTGAGAAAAGAATCGTGTTATTTTTACGATCAAAAAGCCATTGGTTTATTTTTAATGAATTTTCTTGTCCACCCTTCATTTGCGTGCTATTTCGTGTTAAAATTTTGCCTTGCGTCTAAATTCGTGAATTCGTGTTGGCTATTTCGTGATAGTATCATAAACGTTTATTGTAGGCATTGATTGTGAAAAATCTTTATTTTAATTAACTTAAATAAGGGGCTTAAAATGAAATTAAGATTAATAATAAATATGTTTTATTAATATTGGTAGGTAACATACAATCACATGGATTACTAATTACTAACTCTGCTGTGGTAGTATTATATTAAGTAGCATTTGCATCATCTTTTGTGAGAACTGTTGCATGTCCAGCAGGATTGGTATGCTTATTCTTCAATTTATCTAGTAACGTTTGATATGGAACTTTATACAGCTTGGAAGCTTTATAGGCAGTTAATTCACCGCTTCTAGTTTTAAGCAAAGCATTTTGCAACTCTTCATCTGTATATTTCTTGTACACCTTTGCCATATTGCATGTTTCTGAAATGAAACGATAATTTTAAGAAGTATCCTATAATATTATCTTATATTAACTAAAAAGTTTTTTAGCAAGTGGGTAACGTAGATAATTTTAAACCGCTCTTTTAAAGTAAATCCCATGTCAAAAACTGCCCTAGCCAGTACAAAGTGTAAACAGAATAAGCGAAATGCCCATAACGCCCAAATAGTTTATCCTATATTAATATACATTTATGCAAAAACGCTTTTTTTTTGCTTTGTATTTTTAGTAAGTTAAAGTTGTTTGGTGTATAAGGTACTCATTAGTGTATTTATATTTTCTGATAATGATTTGCAGTTAATAAGTTCGCAAATATGTAAAATCGACTAACACGAAATAACCTACACAGTTTTTGGGCGTTGCTGGTAAATTCGTGGGTGCTAAATTAAGTTTGTTTGTTTTTATTTTGAGCAGGTATTAGTTAACTTAAGTATAACTCGCGGCATCTAACTTTAGTGCTGACCGATTAGGTGGGGGATGTGAAAAATGTCACTACTCTTTTCCCTACGTTCTGCGCATCCCCTCTCCTAATCGGTCAGCGCTAAAGTTAGATGCCGCGAGTTATACTTAAGTTAACTAATACCTGCTCAAAATAAAAACAAACAAACTTAATTTAGCACCCACGAATTTACCAGCAACGCCCAAAAACTGTAGGTTATTTCGTGTTAGTCGATTTTACATATTTGCGAACTTATTAACTGCAAATCATTATCAGAAAATATAAATACACTAATGAGTACCTTATACACCAAACAACTTTAACTTACTAAAAATACAAAGCAAAAAAAAAGCGTTTTTGCATAAATGTTCAGTGAGACGAATTTGCCTCGAACGTCCAAGTTAAGGGAAACTTCAATGTCATATTGTAATAAATCTGTTCACAAAATTATATACCGAATTTCCCCTTGACGAACAATTAACTATTCTACTATTTAATTTTTAGGTTAGTTTTATTATAAAACGTTTATCTGAACAACAAACGAGTTATAAACTAATCAGTAAAATACTGCTAATTCGGGAATAACACGAAGTAGCCTACTAAGGAATAATAATCTGCTGGCTAATTCGGCAGTCGAAATTTCGCTAATTTTAGGAAATCTATGCTATTAAACTACCCGAACTTGATATAAGATCAATAGCAACAAAATACAAAACAGAATTAACTTAATATCTTGATAAATAGACTTACCTGTATCTTGTAGGGGTCTTATAAAGTTTCGTGTACGACCTTACGCTCTCAGTAAGCACGCGCGGCTATCACAGCTGTTTGAGGCCGACTGACGTTTCGTGTGTTTTGTTGCGTTCCGTTTTGCCGTGAAAAATTAGGTATTTTGTTTTTTTGGTAGGGTAATGTTTATAGAACACACAATAAAGTTTAGTTTTAAAATATCTTGTCAGAATTTCTTATTTTAGAATCGAAAAGCAAAACACACGAAATACCCCACTAGCCCGAAGTAACCCGCCTTTACGTTATATGAACACAATTATGTTTAGATAAAAGAGTGAGTGCCATCTTCTGTTCACGGAAAAAAATATATTTAGACACATTAAAAACAGATATATTATCCTATCTATATTTTGTCTAGTGTGTCTGTGTGTATTTTTTTACTATTTAACATTATTTATCCAACAATAGGACGCCGCTCTTTTCACTTTTTTTTAACTATGGAGACAATGAAATTAAGTTAAATCATTTAAGTTCACTGTAGCACTCTATTAACTGTTATATTTATTAATTTGCCTTTTTTGTGACTAAATTAGTTTAAAGTGCGTTAAGTTATTAACTGGTTGAGGTTTGTAATCGTAAGGGCGCTTTTAGTGTCACGCGGATTTGCTCACGCACGCGGGATTGGACCGCATGCGTAAAATTTCACGCTGCGGATCATACGCAGCATGAGTTTCAGTTTTCTACGGGCTGCGTAACGGTATAGACGTGTTCAAAAATGATCAATGTCAGAAGAATATGTGTCGCTTACATACTTTACAAACGACGAAACAAGAAGACAAGAGTACATGTTGATCCCTTTCTTGAAAATAGGCTTCTTGCTGGGGCGTTTGTTACACGCTTTGGAAAACTACAAAATAATGAACGTAAATTTAAAAATTACTTTCGAATGTCCATTCGTTCTTTTGATGAACTGTTGTGTAAAATTGAGAATAAGCTACAAAAAAGCAGTTTACGAAGGATTACAATACAACCGATTGAGAGGCTCGCTATTACATTAAGGTAAGTTTTAAATTTTAAATATTTAATTTCCTGCTATGATTTAGTGGAAAGGGATTTGCACAGGTAGGATAAACGTTTTTTGACTTCAAATTACTGTCATGTGTAAATTTACATGTGCAAAAAAAAAATTTTGTCATGTACTCTGAAATTTCATTGTTCATAATTTCATTCAATTTCATGTTGAAATTTCATTAAATAAGATTATTTCACTCATAAAATGTCGCCATTAAAGTGGAATCATTCCTACCTTTCATCACACGCTACTTATTATAATATAGATAAAAGTTATAGGTTTGCACATGACAGTAATTTAAAGTCAAAAAAAGTCCTTAATTGGTTTGGGATTGGTACGTTCAACCTACATACACAATCCTTTTTTTTATCTGATAAAGTACACATGGCCACAGATCAAGTTACCCAAAACCAGCATAAATGGAACTCGCGCCTTGCGTATTATCATACTTAGGTAACCCGTCGGAGTCCCGCTTATACTGGATTTGAGTAACTTGATCTGTGCCGTGTGTACAACCGCACTCATATGACTAAACAAACAATTAGAGAGAAACTGGAGAAAAAAAGTTAATCGTACTCATTTTAATAAAAAGAGTTTTATTCATAAATTAAAAAATCAAATTTTACATCATTCATTTCTTTGTAAATTTGTATCCTGAGCGTTGACATTACTTTCGCCTGTAGATGATGTTGTTGCTGGGGTATAAATTACGTCATAAGACGTGATATTAAACAGGCCGCTTTCAGTCGAAATAAGAGTTTCATTGTCATTCACTGCAGCAGAACTAATAGCATTGTCGTTAAGACTCGAAGTATCCTGGATTATACTATTGGTTTGGTAATCTTGATTTATCGGTGACAAACTGTCAAGCTCAGTAAAAGCACTAGAACTTGTTGTAGGTATGGGACTGTATTATGCAGGTTGTGTTTGACTTTCCATTTCCATAACTATATTTAACACTTTTGTTCTGAACATTAGTTTTTGATATCTAGTGAATCTTTTTAATGAAGGCTGCAGAGACTGAAAGAAAGCCAAATCCTCACTTTCTAGCTCCAGTTGATTAGACTTTAAGCATTCTAATAACTGTGCCTCAAATTCAGATGGTGCTTGCTTTTTAGATTTTACTTGTTTTTGTTTTGATGTTGGGTGAGAACTTTCTTGACGTGAAGTATCTGGTTGCGTGGACTCATTAGGTGTTTCTAAATTACTTTGTTCAGACATTTCTTCACAGAGTGACTCTTCTCCAGCAGTTTCCGTTGTACTGTCTAAGAAAGTCAAAATGTCATAGTAAGAATATTTCTTCTTCTTCTTCTTACTCCCAGAGCCGGATGGCTGATTTTTTTCAGATATCTTGTCTTTCTGGTAAGTGTCCCTTGCTGTTCGCCAGCGTTGTTGTATTTTCTTGTCTGAAATGACAAAATATAATAAGTAAGTGGCAAAAGTACACACAGTTTCAGATCAAGTTACCCAAAACCAGTACCAATAAACGGAACTTGCTAGGGCCTCGCCGGGCGCCGAGTCGTCTACGATAATAAACAACGCATGAGTCCTGTTTATACTGGTTTTGGGAAGCTTGATCTGTGGCCGTGTGTACAAATCTGATATTAGTTGGAAATTTAACTGCATTCGATTAAAGGCCCTCCTTAATTCACACATGTTGTCAACTTTACACTGTCTCATGAAGCATTAGATAAATCAAGCAATATATATATACCTATACAGAGTGGAAAAATAAGGCCGCAGTTGAAGGAAAAGTACCCTTAGGCGCAACGCAAACGGCGGGCCGGCGCAGGCCGGTCAATTTCGCCGCGAACGATAGCGCAAAGTGAATCTTATACTAGACGCAGACGGCGCGGCCGGGGCGGCGCGGCGCAGACATCGACGAAATAATTCATTTTTTACAAAAATAATTAGAACTTCATTTAAGGATTTTTGGAAAAACACCGGATTGAATCGGGCAATTTGTTTATTTGTTACAGTAAAATTTGCCATCATCAAAATTAAGGTGAAAACTTCCGGAAGTCACTAGCGCTGTAAGTTTTTAATTTGTTTTAACAAAAATTTGCTTTATTTGCATCTGTCAACCTTCATGAAGGAGGACATCTTGTAATGTAAATATTGCCTGAAATAAACGATATTTCATTATATTATATTATATATATTTATTAGATTCCTTTCATTTGCCGGAAATTTTACCATAGGGGTTAATTTATACAGAGAAGATTTCTTATAAAATATTTACAGCATAGTTATGTGTCTCAAATCTGCTAAAAGTGGCCGATATGAGATACATAACTATACTTCGAACTTTTCATATGAAATCATAACTGCATAAATACCCCCCTATGATAAAATTTTCGGCAAATCATAGAAATCTAACGTAGCTATAGTACTGTAGTTAAAACGAATTAAAAACTTCTAGCGCTAGCTACTTCCGTGCCCTTTCACCTTAAGGGTATTTATTTTTCTTCTGAAGTAAAATTCGAGCGGTGCATGCTGTCTTATGTCTGATGTCAGCATTATTAATATATTATGTTATCATATTATTAATATATTGTTTTTGTTTTCAGATATTTGGCAACTGGTAATACATTCACTGATCTACACTATTCCTATGTGATTGGAATTGCAACAATTAGCGAAATAGTAAGACAAGTTTGTTACATAATATGGATTGAACTAAAGTCTGAATGTATTCCACAGCTTAATGGGATCAAATGGAAAGAAATCGCAGAGGGATTTCTCACATATACAAATTTTCCTAATTGCTTGGGTGCAATTGATGGAAAACATATAAGAGTGATTCGGCCGCCGCACAGTGGATCACTATATTTTAATTATAAGAAATATTATTCTGTAGTGCTCCTCGCAATGTGTGATGCTGATTATAATTTTACATATATTAATGTCGGTACCAGTGGAAGCAACGCCGATTCAACCATCTTTAGAAGGAGTCAATTGTATACGAAACTGGAAAGTAACACGTTGGGTATCCCTGACCCGCAAGAGTTGCCTATTATTTGCCCCGAAGTAGCTTATCCATCTAGTGTAAGAGCAAAGTTGCCGTTCGTGATAGTGGGAGACGAGGCATTTGGTTTATCATCACATGTGATGCGGCCTTATGCTCGTGATAATTTACCTTACAAAAAGAAAATATTTAATTACCGTCTGTCCAGAGCTAGAAGGTACATAGAATGCACTTTTGGAATTATGTCAAATAAATTTAGAATATTTCACAGATCCATGAATGTCAAGTTAGATCTAGCACAATTAATAGTCAAGACGGCATGTGTACTTCACAATTTCATAAGGAAACGGGATGGCTACAAGGTCAGCCATACATTTGTCACAAATGGTTTTACGGGACCACTACCCAGGCAGCAGACTGAAAGTAGTAATACGTCGGCAAGTAATATCAGAGATATATTTGCAGATTACTTTATCAATGAAGGAAAAGTCTCCTGGCAACACCTATATATAATTAATTAACTAAACTCAAAAGGTTTTAGAAGGTTTTTGATGTTATTTGTGAATTAAATAATTATGCTTATATTAATAAAGTAATGATGCTTGTATAAATAAAATAATGAACCAAACACATACCCGCCTCTTTTCTTTCCTCTTCGCTCAAATTTTCGTAGTTAGGTGCCAATTCCTTCAAAATATCTCTCCATGCAGCCTCCCTCGCGTCCCTGTTTTTGTATAATTCATTGCGTTTATCCCACAAAACGGGCCGCAGATGAACTTCAATGATTACTCGTTCTGTATCGATTTTCATTTCGGTAGTACAATACGGCGCGTGCGCCCCGCTCGACTCTAAAATGGGCACTGAAGTTGTAGGCAGCGCTTACGCATGCGGATACCCCGCACCGGGGTGACGCCCCGCACAGCGCCCCGCGTCCCGCGTGCGTTTATCACGCTTTACAATAGATACCTATATGAAATTGTTCTTTGCGGATGCTACGCATGCGGTCCAATCCCGCGTGCGTGAGCAAATCCGCGTGACACTAAAAGCGCCCTAAGTGTGGAATAAGCTTTGGAAGATTAGGCGCTATTCATCATAATGCTTTAATTTCTTTGTGACTTTCCATTTCGCCTATTTTATTGTAAAATTATATAAAAAATCAAAACTATCAAATTACATATACGTTGCCTAAACATCGCTTATTGTTGAGATGTTAAATGGTGTGAATGATATGCTATTGAAATGTTAACAGATGAATTAAATATATGTAATGTTTATTTTACATTGTCACAAAAATATAGTGTCTTTTTCACATAATGTGTTTTATTTTTGTGTCATCATTATTATTTTTTTACCGTTACCACACGATCATTTTCCTATTATGGTAATCTTCTATACCAATTCCATTGCTTCCTGTAAAAGAAAATTCTTGATTCTTTCCGAGTGGCACATCACTAATAGGCATTAATATAAATAGAAATGTGTTCGGTTTGCCCTTGCTTCGCTATGCAATCTGTATATGAGAAACGGATTCACTTGATTTTATTGCACATGATAAAATTTTCAATCAATTTTAATGAAATCTAACTAATATTTACTATTATTACACAGGAAAGCTTCCATAATTACTATCATGTGCAAGGGAACACTTTATATTTATGAAAGAGTAAACTCGGATATTACTGGATTTTTAGACATTATTTCTCTTAAGGCCCTGCGCAGACGACAGACTATCCGTGACGCACTTTTTAGTCTGTGAAAATAGAACCTATGCAATTATATGCAGTAACGCACACGACGCGCAAAAAGTCCGGCGCACAAAAAATCCGTGTAATTCGGGCAGACCGCACCGCGCCGCGGCGCGCCGCTCCGCACAAAAAGTGTGTGAAAAGAATTGAACGTTTGCTTCAACGCGCGCTAACGCAGACGGCGCACACTTTAGTCGGCAATATGCATTAGCTAGGGGTGGACGTAACGCACGCGATCTATTATCATGGCGCCAGAGATCTATTATCTGGACCAATGCACCTCCTCATTGTTGTTTCTGAATGAGTCAAAGCAGGTCTCAAAATAAATAGCAACTCATAAAATGTAGTAACAGACATTTTATAAAATTTGAAAAAAATTGCCGGATGTTGTTTCAGAATTGAATGTTTAGTATGGAACTGTCCCTTCAGTAATCTTTCCGAAAGTATAGGATGTACCCAAAATTCTCTATTTCTTCTTCTTTTTTCTGTACTTCATGTACAAAATAATACTTCGTGTTCTCTGCACGATTTCCATAGCGTCTACGTCCCTACAGATCTGCCGACAAAATGATGGAAGATGTGTGTCGTGTGCGTTGAGTCTGTGAAAAATCCGCGACCGACTTTTTGCGCGCCATGCAGACTTTTTGTAAGGCCGCAGACTCGATCACACAAAAAGTGTGCCGTCTGCGCAGGGCCTAACTCATTGAATCTTGAATGTTTTGAATGGAAGATTACCTAGCTAAGTATATAGTATTGCTAGATGTGCCCCGCAGGTTTACCCGAATTGCTCCGCTCATTAGCGTGATGATGTAGCCCTCCTTGATAAATGTTCTATCTAAACAGTAAAATAATCGGGTCAATCGGATCCGTAGTTCCTAAGATTAGCGCATTCAACTAAACAAACTCTTCAGCTATTATTATTCGTATATAGTACTTATTATTATTAGTATGTATACATGTAGTGATGATGTCTTTACGCTGCACTGCGACATCGCGCCTTTGTAATAACATCTCGCACGTGCGCGTGCAAGCTCGGTCGGTTGTTTTATTGTATTTTTACTTATAGCAGCATTAGTGTCTAAAAAATTTTAGACGTTACATATAAGATATAACTAACTGTTCGTTGATCCATACAATTTTTTTAAGTTTTATTTGCACTGTTTTTGCTAGACAGATTTGATGGTAGCTGCTTGTATTCAAAACATGTTCTATTTTCCATAATTGAAAGTGAGGAGAGTAGACAGTAAAAATAATGCCAAATTTACGCTTTGTCTTTTAATCTTTATTATTTAATATCGCAACATGGCAAGGAATAAAACTACTCACAAGTTTTCATACAACTTTATATTTTAAACTATTGGTGTTTGAATCTATTGATTTTTTTTTTTTGGTTTGTTATTAAAACTCAACATGATAAATTATGTATTTATATTTCAACATCACAGTTTAGACATTAGCTTGCAGTAATACGGTATTTTTTCGGCGTTTGTTCCGAACTTCGCCACCTGTGATGAACCACCTTGTGATATTGTTCGAAGCGTGTATTTTTACTAGATTTCCACGCGCGTTTTCAAAGAATAACCGCATAGTTCCCGTTGCTGTGGGATTTCTGGGATAAAAAGTAGCCTGTCTTATTCTGTGTCTTCAGCTACAGACCAAATTTCATTGTATTCAGTTCAGTAGTTTTTACGTGAAAGAATAATAAATATCCATCCATCCTCACAAACTTTCGCCAGTAGGATGTAATTTTTAAAATTTATTGCTTTAACTAGGTATATATAAAGTATAACACATGCGTCCAGTGTTTTTTGCAAATTCTTTTTTATATTCAATTTTCTCAGATAATTTGTTCAGTTGAACAATTTACAGTAAATACAGAGATTTTTTAGCCCCTCTGACAGTATAATCCAACGACCAAAAAATCGCCGCATTTCTGTTCTTTTTATGCCATTGGTGAAACGATAATTTAAGTACTAAGTACAAGTTAAAGTGATGTAAAGTATTTAAGAACCAAGTTTTATTACTTTTTTGAGACTCTCAGCAATTAGTGCAATAATTTTGTTTAGTGTGATTTTTGTAATTGAAAATGCAGTAATTATCGTAAAGAATTCAAACAGTTCCAATGAAGGCTTTATGGAAAGTATGGTGTTGATGTCAAATCAAATCAGATATGTTTATTTGCTCGTATATGGTTAAAGGTTTTACAAAATATTTTTTCTCACATATAGTGCCATTTTAAATGGCGTACAATTTTTTTTTACAAATTTGGATGTAGTAGATGTCTATAATATTATTTTGGTTATAGCTATGTTTCTCATTGTCGTTAATTATTTAAAAAATGATAAATAATTTCCATAATTTGATAGCTGTTATTATCACTTTTCATCGGAGTAGACAGGGGTAAAAACTAAAACAACCATGTATAATATCACATAATTATATTATAAAATGATTTAATTACAATAAACAGAATAAGTATCATAATGTACCTACAGTACGAACAACTTACAATTACGTAAAAGCGGACAGGATGTACTCGTTTCATATTTACATTTTGTACATTGAGCGCTCGATTCGTTCATCGTAATACTAACACGTCCTTCGCGACGATATCAATAAATAAGGGGGATGGGGGGTGAGGGTAGGGGGGGTGGGGGCGGGTCGGCGGGGCGCTAGGCTATATGGTACAGCCCCGCCGGCCGCGGCGCTATGTACACTACAACTGCTCCACGAACTTGGTGAGCTGGTCCTGCGGCGTCATGGGCGGCAGCTGGTCGTCGGGCGGGTGCGGGGCGGGCGGCGCGGGCGACTGGCGCAGCAGCAGCAGCTCGGACGGCGTGGGCGGGCGCGGCGACGGCGTGGCGGGCGGCGAGCGCTGCACCGCGCCCGGGAAGTAGCGCGCCGCCAGCCGCGGCGCCGCGCCCGCGTACGCGCCGCGCATGCCCATCACGCCGCCCACCGCGCCCACGCCGCCCATGCCGCCCACGCCGCCCACCGCGCCGCCCGCGGGCCCCTGCGGTTTGAACCACGCGTTGCCGCCGCCCGCCATGCCGCCCAGCCCCACGGACGACACGCCGCCCACGCCGCCGACGTTCGACACTCCGCCGACCTGACGATACAATTTTTTATTACTCATCATTTGAACAAAATACATGTAAAATAAAATGTCATACAAAATTTTGACGCTTGAAATATGACAGACAGCACTTATGTGATAACATTTACTATGGACATTAAAGTTATACTGTTTAGTCATCTCTGAAGTTACTTAAAACACTGCGATATAGATAAATAAAAAAAATGTGTCAACATTCAATTTTGCCTGTGATAGCCATACTAAACATGATTTCATACATTGTTAATGTATAACTACATTCAAAATAATCAAGTCTTTGTCTATATTATGATCTTTAATCCCACTCGCATCTCACTTCAGAACGGACTAGCAGTTTGACAATTAATACTGTAACATTATCCTGAGCACGAAGTTGCGGCTAATACTCACTTGTCCTTGTTGTGGGATCATCTGGTGCATCTGCTGCAGCCGCTGCTGCTGCGGCTGCATCATGTGCTGCAGCTGCTGCGGCTGCTGCACGCCGCCCAGCGCCACGTGCCCGCCCACGCCGCCCACGCCGCTCACGGAGCTCACACCTCCGCTTGCTTGTTGTTGGTTCTGGGCGTTCTGCACGACAAACGCATAACATTTTTTTAACACATAAGATAAATCGACTGTAAAAAGTTATTTTATGGAATTTTCTAGACATCAATGTACAAAAAAATACATGTTGATGATCTTGTTTTACAATTTCTTTGTATTTGATCATTAAAAACTACTAGATACACAATCCTATACACATCATCCAAACAGTTATATATAGTCTGAATGTGTAAAATCAATATTTTTAGCATTACTTTCGAATGCAGAGTTAATACCGAAGTCAATAAATTGTATCAGTGTAAGCTAAATTTAACCTTATTCGAAAGAAGTAAGATTAGATTTATTTGATGTGGATGGTTTATCTTGCTTTTTTTTAGAAATATTGACCTTTTTAACGTTATATGTATTTAATCACTACATAGTATAAAACAAAGTCGCTTTCCCTGTCCCTATATGTCCGTATGTCCCTTTGTACGCTTAAATCTTTGAAACTACGCAACGGATTTTGATGCGGTTTTTTTTAATAGATAGAGTGATTCAAGAGGAAGGTTTATATGTATAATAACATCCATTAAATAGTGGAGAAGTACTGTTATTTTTGAGGTTTCTAATGTGATGTCGTAAAAAATTACATATTTTCCGCTTACATTGCAAACGCAGGCTGAACCCTACGAGTTTTATCAAAATAATGTACTAAGTATTATACACATTGAAAAGGTCTACAGAAAAGTCCGCGATGGTATATGTCTATCTCTTATGGATAACCCACAATAACTTTTTTTTGTCATTTACTTTTTACGACAAATAATGGCTAATTTTCGATGCGATTTTAACCAATACAGCATTAATCCATAACCAATTAAATACCTTGAATACATTGTTCATTTAATATAGATCTATATGGCCCTTTACACCGTATGATTTAAGTGAATATTTTCGAAGATATTACAGATTTAAAAATTGCGGGACGTAGCGTTTGCGGCGGTACCGGCCGGCCGCCCGGCTATGTATTTTATACCCGTGCGAAGCCGGAGCGGGCCGCTATGTTTTTATATACAACGTTCACAGTTTTTCTGTAGTGTATTTAGTATCAGCATTGCACCCGTGCGAAGCCGGGGCGGGTCGCTAGTTAACAATAAACATATAAAGAAAATTCTAATAGAATTAGAAAAACGCTATTTCTCCTATAGAAATATTTAACCACAAGCTTTCCGCCCGCGGCTTCGCCCGCGTTTTCAAAGAAAAACCCGCACAGTTCCCGTTCCCGTGGGATTTCCGGGATAAAAACTATCCTATGTGTTAATCCAAGTTACCCTCTATTTGTGTGCTAAATTTCATTGTAATCGGTTCAGTAGTATTTGCTCGAAAGAGTAACAAACACACACACATCCTCACAAACTTTCACATTTATAATGTTAGCAGGATTTACGTACCTGCGCGCGCTGCTTGATGAAGGCGGCCATGAGCGGCGGGTTGGACTTGAGTATCTGCAGTATCTCGTGCTGCTGGTTGGGGCTGGTGGGCGAGCGCAGCGTGGCCATCAGCTGCTGCAGCGCCTTCTGCTGCATGTGCTGCGGCTGCGACGCCGCTGCGGGCGCGCCCGCTCGCTGTTGCTGTAATTACATTATAGGTGAGTATAGCGTGTACACAATGATATTATAAGTAAAAAGGTAGTAAAACACAATATTCGAGCTTAAAGTAAAGACGGTAAACTAACGCACTTAGTATTAGACGAGAGCGAAAAAACAGACAACTAAAGTAAAATGTGGCTACTTAGCCACATTCCGACATGTTTCTTCTGAAGTTCTAATAATAATCCATCTTTACTTTTTTACAATATCGTTGCATGAACTTAAGTGTGTAGTCTCCTTGCTGCTGCTCGTTCATGGCGGGCGCGTCTCGAGTGAATATGCAGCTTTGCACTATGGTTTGAACACTTACGTGCGGGTGCGGCGGGTGCTGCACGTGCGGCGCGTGCGGCAGGCGCGCGTGGTGCGGCGCGTGGTGCAGCGGCACACTTGTGTAGAGCACACGTACCTGCGGCGGGTGCGGGTGCGGCGGGTGCTGCACGTGCGGCGCGTGGTGCGGCGCGTGCGGCAGGCGCGCGTGGTGCGGCGCGTGGTGCAGCGGCACACTTGTGTAGAGCACACGTACCTGCGGCGGGTGCGGGTGCGGCGGGTGCTGCACGTGCGGCGCGTGGTGCGGCGCGTGCGGCAGGCGCGCGTGGTGCGGCGCGTGGTGCAGCGGCGGCGGCCCGCGGTAGCGCGCGGCCCAGTCGGCCCGCGCGCCGCCCGGCGGGCCCATCGCGCCCTGCTTGCCGTACGACGGCGCTTGCTGCCGAGCCGCCTCCTCTTGCACCTGTAGCGGTTTGCACTTATTGTACACTAAAACATTTTCTACAGCACGACTATCACATTCATACGTTCTATAAACTTTATTACTTTAGTCTTGAATTTTTTTAGCTTTATTTCATATTTGAACTCGAGAACTATACATTATTTATTTATTTATTTTTATCACAAAATAGTTAATTCATAAAAATTACATAAAATAAATTTAGATATCTATCTGAATATGGACTTTACAGATGTATTTATTGAAAACATGTAAGTATAGGAATATGAAGTCACCTGCTGCAGCGCCTTCTGCACGTTGTGCGGCAGCGCGTGCGCGGCGGGCTTGGCGGGCGGCGGCGAGGCGAGCGGCGGCGCGGGCGGCGGCGAGCTGGGCCCCGCGGCGCCGCCCCGCGTGTTCATGGCTGCCATGCGCCGCCGCAGCAGTTGTTGCTGCTGCACGCGCTGCTGCACTTGCTGCTGCTTCAACTTCTGCTTGATGCTGCTGCAGAACGGCACCGAGCACTTGCTCTCCTGGCAGTGCTTCGCGTGGTAGCAGCACAGCGCGATGAGCTGCTTGCAGATCGGGCAGTCGCCCTTCGTCTTCCGCTTGCAGATCTTGGTGTGCGTGACGACGCGCTTCATCTTCTGGCAGGACGGCAGGCGGCAGTTCGCGTCGCGGCACTGGCACGCGTGCACCAGCGACTGGATGCACCGCTGGATGGACAGCTTGCGCGCCTCCTGCGGGTTGGCCTGCTTCATGTCGCCCGGCGACGAGCCCACGTCGAGGTCTAAGCCGAGCTTCTCCATCTTGTGCGGGTGGCCCTCCTTGTCGTAGCAGGGCACGCACAGGTCGAAGTCGTCGCACACGGTGCAGTGGTAGCGGGTCTCCACGTGCGACTTGCAGCTGTTGCACGTGTACACGAACTTGTCCTGGCCTTGGTTGTGTAGTTCATACAACATGCATAGCGTTGAGAAGAAAGCTCGTCTCGTTGAGGAGAATTCGTAGTGTCGGTCGCGCGCCATAGTGAGGAAGGCGTCGCGACCGTCCATCAGATCACAGTTTATTAATGGGTCAGGGTCTTGAATAGGCTGTAAAGAAAAACAAGCTCATTTAATAAACCCTAAACTTTAATTAACTAAGAAATAACATTTAACATCATCTGATTTGATCATTGATCATATTTTTTCTACATAATATGGTACTCATATTACTAGAAATATCGAAAGCTTCTACTACAATCCCCTACCTCCATACAAAATTAATTGTATTTCTTAATTGTTTAGCCCAAATACAATGTGGAAAAGAAAATAAACTAACATATTATCAGGTTGACAAAAAAGAACATCCAAATGAATCAAATTGACTGATATACTCAAAGTAAGTGTAGTAGTATTTATAGTCTCTATATCTATGTCTGATATTTTTAAAAATACTAAATGTTGGAGACTACGCACTTGTAAAAATAATTAATCTTAACTGTACCAGGAAGGAAATTGAGTTGATTAACCAAAAAAATTTTCTCTTTTTCTATTAACATTTTTATCTATGAGCTGAAAATGATACTCACAGCTAAACTAGCGGCAGACTGCGCAGAGTGCAACCGTATCACAAAGAACACCTCCTTATGCTTCTCCATGGTCGCAAATATCTTCGCGCTGAGATCGCTGCCCTGCTGCTGGTCGCTCTGTTTCTTGCTGTTCTTCCGCTGCGCCGCTTTCGATTTGTTCGACTTCTTCGCTTTCTTCTGCCCCTTCTTCTTGCCGTCCGGCCCTTGTTCGCTCTCTTCTGACGACTGAAATACCTAAAATAATGTTAGATTTCGGTACAATGTTGCCGTACCCAGTTACGCATTGGTAACCAAATTGGAAAAATAAATGAAACAAAGAATGCTATTTTTTAGTTTGGTTGCGTAAGTAATGATCTAAAATATTGGATACTGACCACTGCCTCCGCGGCTTCAGCCTGCTTCCTCTTCTCCTCCTCCTCCTGGTCCAACTCCTTGATAGACTCTTCTAAAACATTCGGCCAAAAGTCCCCCTCAAAGTACGGCAACTCCGCCGCCGACGAGATATTGTCCTCCATGGCTTGCTTTAGAATATCTTTATAATCTAATATTATCCTTTCTATAATTCCTTTATCTAACATTTTCTTATACCACTCCTGCAATCGCTTCGGTTTCGGTATTTTTTGGTCGGGCGGATGGCAGTGAAAGATATAATCGTCGCCTTCTGAAGGCGGACAGGCCCAGATGTGGGCCATAGTGTAGCCTAATTGTTTGGCGTAGTCCAAATAACCTAATAGTATTTCGTGATACACGGCAGTACGGTACTGCTTCGGTTGGAAGAAATGTACAGAATCTAGATATGCTATATATACACGCCTCGTATTCGGCGACGGACTTTCGCTCCCGTATTCCTGTAATAGAATGAGATTCATATCATATTTGTAAAAATGTTAGTTAAATAGATAAAAAAGTATTTTGCTGTAGTTGAGAGTTATTAAGTTCTCATGATTAAAGATTGTAATATTTACCTGCACGTGCATCCCGAAAAAACATACATCACTACCGTCTACTTCTTCAAATGCAAATAATGCTTTCGCTCTATAAGGGAATTCTGACGCTAACTCCCCGGATTCTACAAATCGCGATCTCATTCCTGGCTTCACTTCTACAAGCTAAAATGGAAGAAAAAACATAAATTTTTGTATATTTTTAATGATTATCGAAATAGGAATATTCTGGAATATTATAGAATTACATATGTATATAGTATTGTTACAGAGTTACAATTTGAATATTGAGCTTTAATGAATGCAAATAGACTAAAGCCATAAACACATGGTTTACAAATTGTTTCTTTTTCGATCCCATTAACTAATACCACATTATAACAATAACTATAAATCCATACCTTATCCGACGACGCGACCACCCTGATATGCACTTCGCCAGCACCAGCCTCTTTTTTCTTAAGATAATTATTCACTCTAGTCTCAATAAATATGCCGAGTTTCGACGTCGGCAGTTTCTTAGCGCTGAACTTGTTATCTTTCCGTTTGGCCCCCTTCTTCTTCAAACAATTATCACAGCAGAAGCCTTGAGGCCAAATCGAGTCGTGGTGCAGCACGCATATCTGATGCTGCTTTCTCCCGCAATCCGTACACACTACGAAGGGCTCTTGTTCCAGATGGTCATTTTTCATTTCTTTGAACTGATCTTTTTTGATTGCGCTGAAAAGTAATTTTGTTTTATTATTCTGTCAAGAGTCATACAAGGTAAGAAGTATATTGTAGTTTTTTAAATGTACTAAAGAAAATTTATTCAATATTTACATAGCGAAAATGATGACTATTTTCATTCGGTAAGAACAACATAAATAGTGCTAAACGCAATATTATTAAGAATATTATTTAAAATAATCTTACGAAAGTAAAATTTAATGAATAATTCTCAATAAATGGTATAACAATTTACACATTATAATAATAACAACGAAAAGATGTCGGTATATACTCACGTCTGCGGCTGCAGCGGGTCGTCGCCGAGCGTGACGGTGTCGCCCTGGATGTCGTTGAAGCATTTCTGGCAGAAGGTGTATCTATCGGACACAACCCCATATGCTTTAAGACTGTTTGCGCAATCCCAGTGAGCCGTGAGGTGAGATGTGAAGCGTGACGGGAGCGTGCGGGGCGTGGACGGGCCAAAACAAATTAGTAAGCGATAAGAACATAAAGGGGATTAGTTCCGTGGCGCTTTGGCTCGGGACCTGCAGTAATACACCCCGAACCAACACACACAGTTAAAATTTACACATGTCAACTTTGAACCCCGTACAAAGCTTCAAATGTAGACCTTAGTAAATAGTACACAGTTATTGCTACAGGTCCATTGTTATGTACAAGCCAAAGTAAGAGGACATAGTGACAATTAGAAATGGTAGATTGTATGAGCTGTTGATGTCCAGTATAAGTGTATTTTTATAGTAAGACAATTATACTGGATTTGTTGATATTGCCATGAAAGCAACAGAAAGCCTTGTAACATAGATACAGGACAAGAATTCAGACAACACTCAGTATGCATTCTTCATTACAATATGTGGGTAAGGAATACAGATTTATTAAAGTTTTAAATATTGTTAAGAATAAAATGGCAATTATTTTATAAAGAATACACTTTTCCCAAGTACAGACAGTAGTTTAGTACACATAAACGTTCCAGACAAGATATCATACAAGTTTCATGAATGCACAAAAATGCTCGCTTAGTTATGATTTTATGATAATAAATTCTGACTAGCCACATTTCAACATTTACATAAGAAGTCTTAAAATACAGTGTTAGTTCAAGTTCTGGGGCTATTATTAATTAAACTTTACAATAAATATAAACAATCAATAAATGCACTTTGTTTTCAACATAATATGGAAAACGAATTATTTTCCTATAATATAAAAAAAAAAAACTATCCGACAACGTGGTCATTCACCTTTATATTATCAAGAACAAAAGTCACAGTATATTATCAAAAACAAAGAATCACGGATCGTGTTCATCATTATAGTGCATGTTAGTTTCCCATTAAATTAGGCTTCATTGCACTTGACTAGACCGTGCGCTCGATTTACCCCGTCTCGGGTTACGGCGTAATGTCGCATTGTCTTTAGACAGCGTTGGATATCGGCGCCTATGTCTTAATCATTATGTGGCAAGCTAAGTTTGATAATTGTAGCCCTAGTAGTTTATTAGTTATTAAGTTACAGATATGTATTTCTATAGAGAAAACTATAATTCAATAATAATCAAGTGTAGGTTAAATTTTTATTTTATTTCTATCCTTAAAAATTCACACTATAAAGGTATTGCAAGTAGTAGTGAATTTGAAAATTCTGATGATAAATAACACTATACAAATTTTTTTTAACCACAGAACATGAACAACACATGAAAAAATTGATAGACATGTTAATATGTTCCATATGAAATAGCATTTCTTTAAATATTTTTTGTTTTAGATTGATTGATTTCTCAAGTACGAATGAATGAATGAGTCTTATATTCTAGACATATAAAATTTTTAAATTTTATGTGTACACTTAATAATTGATTGAAATAGATAAAAGTAGATTCTGAATAAGGCCTGCAATGCTGATAATGTACACACACAATTGAATAAAATAAAATATTAAGTCCAAGATCCATTATTAAGTGTTTATTTATTGAATATCTCTTAATATCTTTCACAGTGTCATGTCCAGTTTCTATAATTTAAGACTTAATTAACTTTATAGATATTCTGAGCACAAGTAGAACATTTAAGAATATTATTTTTTGGAATCTTAAACATTTTCGACATACTATTTGTAAAACCTCAAATAGCAACTTTCCGACACATTTTCAATACATAACACCTAAAACATTACAGAAACTGGGCACAAAAGTACCCAATACTACGCGCATACACACCTGTTCTGATAGCTGAAGTACTTCGCGTCCCGCGGTATGGTGCACAGCTGCTTCCCGTAGCAGCAGAGCACCTGCGGGTTGAACGTGTACTTGCGCCCGCAGCAGTAGCCCAGCGATTGCATTACTGGGTCTATCTCCACTTCAAACACTTCGGATAACTGTGGAGGAGGGCAGGGTTAGATGGGCTGCTAGAGAATTTTTGTGCTTTTAAAATGATTGACTCCTCTGATAGAAAAAAATTGGTTGTTTGTAAAGTAGGTTTACGATCGAGATGTTTACGTGATAACGTCTTATTGGTGGCAGCGCTCGAGATGAGACGGGAGATCGGTCCGTCTCTCTCTCGTTATACCTGCGATCGCGCTCGTGAGGTTTTGGTGTGACACAAGTTTCTGAACATGTCACCCGACTAAAACGATTTTAAAAACGTTATCACGTCAAAAAGGAATATTAGCAAGAATATTTAAGAATATTTTTAGCTTATAAGCAATGCAAGTTAATTGATGCTTGAATTATTTAACACTATTTGGACTATTTTCTACTTTTCACTTCATCTTAATTATTGGACAGATATAGTTCTTTTATCCAATAAGACATATTTTATGCAATGTTAGAACTTGAAGTTACAAAATTGAAAATATAAAATAAGTAGATATTTAAACAATACTTTTTTATATAGTAGCAAAGTGCTATACAAAAGCAACGATAAACACTCACCTTAGTACAATATCTATACACTCGCGAATTTTTCCTATTGTAAAGCCACGCATTATCGAACATT
Source organism: Colias behrii (assembly GCA_029959065.1). Classification (NCBI taxonomy): domain Eukaryota; kingdom Metazoa; phylum Arthropoda; class Insecta; order Lepidoptera; family Pieridae; genus Colias; species Colias behrii. Next base: position 2,788,985 of record JARWMC010000005.1, on the reverse strand, counting down.
AACCACACATCGTCCACATACTCCCAAGGGTCCTTATATTCACCACGGTCTAACTTCATCTTAATCGTAGATAAGTCTATGGGTTTCGTCACTATATCGAAATAGTCCGGGATGCCGAGCGCCGTCGCGTCGACGGGCTGGCGGAAGGGCAGCGACTCGGGCTCCAGGCGGAACAGCTTGTCCAGCGTGGGCAGCAGCGCCTGGCGCAGCTCCTCCGCCTTGAACACGAACGGCTTCTTGGGCCCGCGGTCGGGCGGCGCGGGCTCCGGCGGCGGCGCCTCCGCGGGCTCCTCCTTCACCTCCTGCTTGATCTCCTGTTTGATCTCCTGCTTGACGAACGCGTCGGCGCGCTCCGCGTCCTTGTCGGGGTCGGGGCGCGCGCCCTTGCCGCCGGGCCCGCAGCTGTCCTCGTCCTGCTCGTCCTTGGGCTCCACGGGCTCGCGCTTCACGTCGGGGCTGGGCGGCGCGGGCGGGGCGGGCGGCGCGGGCGCGGGCCGCGGCGTGCTGGGCGCGGGCGCGGGGCTGGCGTGCGGCGTGGTGGGCGCGGGCGACGGCAGCTCGCGGAACGCGCCGCTCATGAACGGGCTCGCCAGCCGCTTGTCGGGCTGGTGCGACGGCGACGCGAGCGCGGGCCCGTTGCTCTGCAGCGAGTACTGCGCGGGCGACGGGATGGGCTGCCCGAACGGGGACATGCCCGGGTTGCTCACGTTGCTCACGCTGCCCACGCCAACCGTGCCGCCGTTCGGCGTTTGCGGCATCTGGTAATACACACATTTACAGTCAGACACTTCTCAAATACATGTTATCATTATATTGATGAATGTTAAAATGAATTATATTAAAAAAAAAGACAAAATGTATATACTTTATGTGTATCTAATAATTCAGTTTATAATAGTTATACAAACACTAATGTGTATTACTTGAATTCCATATTTACAGTTACATGTTGCTAAACTCAAAACAAATTTTAATACATATAATTAAAAAGTCTTACTAAAATACTGAACATACAAAAAACTTCAGTTGCTTAATATTAAATTCAATATTTTACTTTTTTTTTACAACACTATTTAACACACATTTAAATACACAGGATAAAAGAAAAGAAAATTTAATATTACCTGATTAGGACTAGGGCCAGGCGGACCAACGAGGTTAGGCTGATACGTCATTCTATTCGCTGACATAGGCAGGTTCATGCCGGGCGAAGGTATTCGCATGGCGGGCAAGCCGGCCTGCGCGGGCAGGCTGGGCCTACCGACGCCCACGCCAATGCCCACGCCCACACCCACGACCGGCGCCGTGGGCCTCACGCCGCCCATCACACCCCCGCCGGGCAGAACCCCAGTCTGCTGCTGCTGCAATTGGTTCTGTTGCTGTTGCGCCTGCTGCGCTTGCAACTGCTGCTCTTTTCTCTTCTGCCGTTTTTCCTCCAACTCCTTCTGTATCTTGTATATCTTTTCGGCTAGTAAATGATAGTATTCCGAGCGCGTACTAGCCATTTCATACATGTCACCTTCTACTTTTCTCGCGTATGCAACTAAATTGTGCATACGTTTGTCTTGCATTGCCGTGGGATCGGGTGTCGGGAAAATGGCTTGAACCCTGTTAAAAATAATATATTTTTTAGTTTTATGGTGCATTATCTATAAGATTATCTGTAAGAAAAGTTAAAATGTAAATAACATTATAGTACTATGCTTGATACTTGATTTAAAATACCGACGTACGCGGCACGTACGAACACAACGTATTAACGTGAACTAATTAATTAATTTATTAATTGCTATATTTGTTTGAAAATAAAAATATGAAATACATCGAAATAATGATGATGACGCTCTGTACGTTTGCACAATACGATTATTTAACTTTCGTCTGAATTTTCGATGCATATTATAAATGTTTTTCCTAAATGAATATAATGTATGAGCAGGTAATATTTGCTTCACTTACAGTTTATGCACGAGGTGGTTTCTGAGATCAGGTGTTATAGACTGGTGCCATTCCTTGGTGCCCGACACGGGATTGGCCGTCACCGGCCCGCCGCCTAACTGCAACCCCCCAGCACCGAGCTATACAAATAACATAAGATAATTTAATGCTTTGTTTTGAAACATTCAAATGCTATATAAACAAAAAAATTATAAAAAACTAGCTACGCTCCACGGTTTCACCCGCGTGGCTTCGCTCCTGTTGGTCTTACGGTGATGATATATATAGCCTATAGCCTTCCTTGATGAATGGGCTATCTAACACCGAAATAATTTTTCTAATCGGACCTGAGATTAGCGCGTTTAAACAAACAAACAAACTCTTCAGCTTTATAATATTAGTATAGATTGAAAAAAAAATCCAACCACGAGGCGGGATTCGAACCGATCGATTATTTTCCATTCTTTAAAAATTTCCCGAAATTCGACAATGTTTAAAGAAAATACATGATCCTTTGTTCTAAGACAATCAAGAAATGACAATAATTTTACAAATTTAATTGTTGTAAAAAATATTTATGATGCACACATTCTGATACAAATAAACAAGTGCCAATTTTTGTTTAAGTTTTATTGGGTAAAAAATTATAATTTTAAAGACAAGTCGCATAGCCACACTAGCCAAGTGTCATCACTCACCTGCTGCTGCACGTCCTGCTGCTGGTGGAACAGCTGCTGCACGGGCTGGTGCGGCGCGGCGAGGCGGGCGAGCGGCGCGCGCGCGTAGCCCATCCCCGACGTGGGGCAGATGCCCAGCCCGAGCGCCTCGTACGCGCGCTTCAGCTCCGGCGGGCCCACGCCCACGCCCGCGCCGACGCCCACGCCCGCGCCGACTCCTACGCCCACGCCGCCCGCGTTCGCGTTCGACGCGTTCGTCGCTACGTTCGCGCCGCCTGTGTTAGGTGTGATGAGTCAGTAATGCCATAGAATAACGATGTGGAATATTTTAAACTATGTTTTTAGTTAAATCAATCAATTTTTTTTTTCTCTCAATTGTATTATTATTTTTTTCTATTATATCAAAAATATCAAATTTTACTTAAGCATTCTCTAAATTTGAAACAGTATAAGAATAAAACTTCATCATTGAATAGTAAAAGAAAAATAGCTGTATAAATGTATACTTTACAAGAACCTTGTAAAAAGCACGATAAAGTTCAATTTTCAATTGATTCCCAAGTGAAATGTGAATTATACCTTGTAATGGGTTGACGGGCGGCAGCGTGTTAGGCGGTTGCGCGTTCACGTTGACGCTGACGCCGCCGACGCTGGCGCCCGCGCCGCCCACGCCGCTGACGCCCACGCCCACACCGACACCCGTTGTAGCGTGGGACACGGCGGCCGCTGTGACCACACATAGTTAAAGTTAAACTGCATTTTTGAAGTGTTGTGTTCAAGTTAACTTTTTAGGTCAAAAATGTATTACTTTTTTTAAAGTTGTGTGTATAGTGCGTAGATGTTAAATGTGTCTACTTAACGATATTTTGTGGTAGCAGCAGCAGTGAATATTGATAATTACAGCAGAGAGGCACACACAAAACATTCCAAACCCTCCCACTCAGATAGTAAATGATAACAAAAAACTTTTAAGTGGAAAATTTGTTTCAGCATGGTGTATAAATAGGTAATTTAGAAGATACACTTACCATTCATAGTATTAGATCTACTCCTATCTGCCTGTTTGAGTGGTAGACAGACAGGACAGTCATTCTTATTGCAATGTTTCCAGTGATTGATGATTTGTCTTGATGATGAACAGTGAGGTACTGCACAGTTTTTTCCCGCCTAAAAATAATAATATTGTCATTCTCAAATAAAAAAATCAGGTTCAATTAAATTGTTGAAATTCATAATGTAATAAGTAGAATAAACAAACAAAACCTGAAGTGTTCATTTTTACACCAATATTAATGATTTTATGTAGCAAAAAAAACTGTGGTAATGAACAACATTCTGAATGAGACATTGATGGGAGTGTTCAGATTGCATAGATTAACATAAAATAATGTTAGCATTTCTTATGATCTGGTAAATAAGCTGTTTGTTTTAAGAAAAATTATTCATTTTATTTGGATTAACACATTTGACTTTTTATAAACCTATGTTATTTAATTTTTGTAAGTATAAATTAATCAGTTTTATAATTTTGCATAAATTTTCATATCTGTCATACATGAGTTATAAATTATTCAGTAATGATATTTAGGTGATTTTATTTTATTTACATACAAAGTGCAAGCAAGTATGATCAATCACCAATATTTAAGTGAGATGGTAAGATAATGGCTGCTGATTTAAAAATATTACAGATTAGAAATACACTGCAAATATTGGTAAATTTGTCCATGAAAATAATATTTTCCTTGACAAAAACACAAAAAATTGGAAGCAAGATGACATTCAGGCGATTTTTTATGTTGTCGTGAACACATAAAAATTATTTAATATGCATCAATATATTTCAGTGAGTTATTCAAGTGATTTTTTAAGATTCAAGCAATACAGCACATGTATTAATTGCACTATTCGATAAGCAACAAACATATAGCAGTATCCACAAACCTGACACGACATCATATGGTTGAGCACGCCCTTCATAGTCTTGCAGTGCGGCAGCGTGCACGTCCACGTCTCGCCGTTGGCCTGCGACTCGCGGCGCTGGCACTTGTGCGCGTGCAGCAGCAACACGAGCTGCTGCTGGATCAGCTTGCGCTTCTCCGGGTCCGCGATCGAGCCCGTGCTCGGCGCGGCCGGCGCCGCCGCCGCCTGCGGCTGTGACTGACACCAGTGCACGCTCATTATGGTGAACGGAGGAGGGTCGTTTGACCGAGAGGTGCTTTTACAAGTGTTTGTTGCTAGCGTTATAAAATACTTGGGCGATATCGTTTATCTTTACTTTAATCTTTAATTCATTTTAATATCTTATGGCCCTTATGGGCACATACTTTACTTATCTACATTTATATAAATTATTTTTATGTAAACTTCCTTATTTTAACTATCTTTTACTTCAGTAAATAAAAAATAATTACCTCCAAGCTAGACAGCCTACCACACAAATCAAATACGAAATCTTTACATTTCGGCCAATTCACATAGGGACCAAACAAGAAACAGGTGTAGCTAGTTGCGGTACAAGTGCCTGCATGGATGTGATCTCTCACCTGTCCGCCGGCGGGCGCGCCCGGCGTCTGCGGGGAGGGCGCGGGCGGCACGGCCTGCGCGGCGCCGCCCCCCGCCTCGGGCGGCGCGCCGAAGCGCACGCCGGCCGCGCGCTGCACGCCGCCGGCCGCCGGCTGCCCGTACGGCGGGTGGTACGGCACGAGCGGGTGGCCGCCGCCGGCGCGCGCGTGCGACATGCCGTGCACGACGCCCTGCCCGAGCCCCGAGCGCATGGGCGCCTGCATGCCCACGCCCACGCCGACGCCCACGCCGCCGACGACCCGCCCTCCCAGCGGCCCGTTCTGTATTGCCTGTATGTTAAAATATAAACATATAGCCTATGCAAGAAAATAATAATACTTGGTCTGGTTGATAACAAATTATTGGTTGGTTTAAACAAGTCATCGATGGAATTTAAGTGCTGCAAAATATAATTTAAGGGATATAACAAGAACATAATATAACATGTAATTAAAAAAGCTACCTGAATACAAATATACAGGCAAAAAAATAAGGCATGTTTACCATTGTATACTATTATTATATTATGCACAAAATATTGCTATTTTTTTGGCATGTCAATAATTAGTGCACTTACAAATTGCTAATTTTTGCAATCACAGAAAATTATTCTAAGGAAATCCTTGAAATGTTTAGCGCATATAAGTATGAATTACCTAAATTTACAACCAACCAAAAAATCTACATACAACATTAAATACAGTATAGCTAATATTTTATGGGTGTGTCACTAATAGTTTTTTGTATGTATGTTTAAAGTAAATTTACGATTCCCATATTTTCTCCTAATTAAAATCCTAATTAAAATTTAATAAATCCTATACAACAACAGAGGTCAAGTCAATTGGAAGATGCTGGAGCAAGATAAAACAAGCTGCCCAAAATCGACATGCATGGCAGAGTACTGATGACGCCCTTTGCCCCAGCTAGGGGCCTTAGGATATTAAGTAAGTATACAACATTTCTGTTATAAACTTGGGAAAATTCTAAATCTTTCTGATGAAGTAATTTAAATATTTTAATTTGATTCAAAAAATACAAGTATATTATTTATAAAAGGCTCACAATATATGCTACAAGTTTTTATTAAATCTTTATGAGTTAATTCCACATTTAAAAAAATCATACAGTCTTCAAGAGCAAAAATCAATACTTTAGAAATTCCAACTAACCTGTGCATGAGGATGGTGCTGCGCGTTCGGATGGTGGTTATTGCCCATGAGTGTCGGCAGCTGCTTGTTCACATTGTTGATCATCCCACCGCCCAGCATGCCAGCACCAGACATGTTGCTGTTCGTCACCACCATGTTGCCACCCACATTTGCTACATTCATACCAGCTGCGGATGAAAGTGACATATAAATATATTGAAATTGATATTTTTGGTTAAGGCATTCAAATGCTTTATAAATATAAATTTATAAAGAATAGAAAAAATATAAATATATGTTCATTGAGAAATTAATTTCTATAACATAATAGTAAAATATTGAAGTGAGTATTTGTTTTCATTGTAACTCTAATAAGATCACAAAAACATGCTACCATTAATTTTTATATAATTAATTAAAAAATATAAGTAATTAATTATATTCAAGTTCAACTTGATCAATTTTAATTTAGCAATGAGATGATAGATTTAAAGATATTCATTTTGTTTATTTTTATAAGTATTTAGATTTTAAGTATTGCTCTTATGCATAAGCTTAAATATTTTGAATGCATATAATCAAATATCTAATCACGATGCACACTAATCTCCATCAAGACTAGTATATATTTATATAAAACTAAAAAACAATTATAGGCTACATTTAATAGAATTAACTCAGGCCCCGGAATCACAGACACAATAGAAAATCTATTGTGTCGTGGACCGATCGGGCCGTTCGGGGCTCAATGGGTTAATTATTAGTAGTTTTAAAACAATTTGAAGCTTACTTTAAATAGTTTACATACCTTGAATAGAACTCATAGGCATAGTGGAATGCATTTGATTGGGATGACTTGTATTTGGTATAAGTTGCTGATGCATCCCTCCCATGAGATCCTTAGATACAGAGACGTTAGGCGGCGATTGTAGATTGGGACTCTTACTACCTAAGCTACCCAGTGTTAACGGGTTGTTGTGGCCAACTAAGCCACTCTTATTGCCCTGTGAAAAGACCCGCACACGAAATAATACTCCATTAGTATAGGTTGTTTATCTGGTTACTGTATTTATTATTCATTGCACTTTTAAGATATTACATTACAAAATAGAAAGAAATGAAAAACTTAGTTATTAGTCACCAAATAGATGATGATATTGATAGTGCCATGAAAAAATTATATATTATTTCCATGTAATATAGTATAATTTTTTCTATATTAAATATATAATTCTATCTGCATAATTTTTAGCAGCTGAATAATTAAAATATTATTTTTTAAATTAGTACTCATCTTACACATATTTTTATAATAACTTAAATGTATAATTTTCTTTCATTAAATGACTATTTTACCAACAGGTTGTTATTAAAAAAAATAAGCAACATGTATTATTAAATATTGTGAATTATATATAATATAATAAAATATAAAAATTACATCACTCCCAGATACTCACTTGTTGTATAAGATGATTATTAATTTGCCGTTGCATTGCAGCAGTAGGATCATCCCCATTCAGCTGCTGCTGACCCATTTGCCCCCCAGGCCCTGGACCTTGGGCTGGAGGCTTAGGGCCTGTGACACCGGGCTGTTCACCCCAAGAACCCCCCATCAACTCATCAGGGAGGTCCTTTTCAAGGTCGAACATGTCCAGGTTCGAAAACCCATCTGCTAGAACAAATGTTTATTTCTTATTTTTGAACAAGAGTATTGTTACAATGTGTCCCCAAATGTGAAAAGTATATTTTGTATATTGGCATGATGCCTCATAAAAATATTTGAAAAATCTACCAGTAATAATCATCATAAATATATTTGACTGATATTCTGTGTGATTACTTTTAAAATTTATCAATATTATGATTACAAATTATAAAATTACTTACATGAATAACAACTATCTTACATCTTACTAAATTAAAAAAAAAACATTATATCCCTTCTGAATATAAATTACTACATGTTTTCACATTTTTCATTAAAAAAACTGAGTTAATAGCTCTTAGTTTAAATGTCTGTATGTTGTATGTATATTATTTTGACTGAAAATATTAATAAAGTTTTCAAATACATCTTACAAATGATTAGAAAAATGAAAAGTTTCATCTGTCTTCATTGGACTAAGCCTTATTTCATGTAATAAATTTTAAAACTGAATTGTGTTTATTTATTTAATGTTAGTTTGACATAAATTAGAGGTTATGTGTCATGTTGTACACCTACATAAATAAATCAATTAATATTTGTGAAAAATATAATTTTTCTACACAAATAATTTGCAAATATCGCATAGAACGGTATTAAAAATAGCTAAAATATCATATTATAAAATATAAATAAATTTTGTAAATAGGTCATTTATAAATTTGGAGCATATAATTTGAAAGTCAAGACTTCTGTGAAAAATAATTGGTAAAAGTTAAATAAAAAGCCAGAAATTTACGATTGTATGGCTTTGTTCAGTGTAACACATATGATCAGAGTGGCCTTATTTGTTAAATTTAATTTTTTTTTTAATACAAATATGTTAAATTAATATCCCGTAAACTTTCACTTTTTGAAAGATTGGGAGAAATGTTTCTAGTAATCGGGAATATTCTAAAAGTTGTTCAGTTTGATGTAATATATTATCAAGTTATACTGTGTAAAATTAGTGTTTCGCAGACCATATTAAAATTTAAAATAATAAATTATTCAAAATTATAGCATAAAAACACGTTTTTTCTTATTCATTTACTCAAGAAATAATAAATACGACGCAAAACTTGCAAGGCGCTAACAAGAACGACGACAAAATGTCAAAATTCACAGTAATAAAGTAATGACAGTAGAGTGCTCAAACATCACAAAACTTTTAAAATATGAAAAAGTACTTACCCGCGGTGTCCGATGGACCCTGAAACGGGTCCCGGATCATTTTTGCCCGCTTATTTGGCGGCTCATCCACATGATGATCGGCCATGGCTCTGTTTACTAAACGTAAGCCGTCGTGAATATTTCGGCCCGCCGATTCAAATAACACTTTTATGTCTAATATCTTTAAAAAACAACATTTTAGAGCGATTTGTCATTCATCACAATATAATTCACCCACATCCCGATCGTTCGATGTCCTTCGAACCATTGAAGGCACATATTAAAATTTCTCACTCAAGTATTCGCCATTACAAAGCTCCGAATCGAAGAGCTACACAGACCCTCTCACCATCTTCCGACGGAACTAGCACAATAAATGAAAACAATATCACCAGATTTTTGCTACTTTATTGAACTTATTTTAGCGATCCTATTACACTATTTCACTTAACACTTGAAAATATAGGGAATGGACAAGTTTATGATAAAATGATTAAGAAAAAACAGAAAATTTACACGACAAATTCCGAAATACTTCTCAGTCTCTCCAGCGCAAAATGGCGGCTGTTGATGAAAACTTTTTCTACGCTTGTCAGAAAATGTCGGCCTATAGAGACAAAGCGCGCTGATTGGTTGAATTGCACCACGTGACTAACGGAAGTGCAGTCTTGACGCAGGATCGGTCCGATTGTTCTGACGTCAACGCGTTTCGAAACGAACAATGGCGACGCCAGCCGAGGATATTTTAAAGGTTTAAAAGTATATCTAAGAGCGTGTAAATTTTACTTTACATTGTAGATTTATTCAAAAGTGTTAAAAATTTAATTTGATATTCATAAAATAGGGTATTTTTGTGAGCATTTTGTGAAAAATATTAAAACTTCGAAGTGATTTAAAACTCCCTCCAATTTCGGGAGGGGTCGCCATCAATACAACGTGTCTCTAGTCTATGCTTTCACGGACAACAAAGAGTAGGTAATAGATATATAATAAAATGTAGTAGAAATATAATGTTATATGAAACAATAATGACTATTATAAATTTTTAAAATTATATTGTTTGTAGTTTGTACTTAAAAACTGCTCTATTTGTTATTTAAAGCTTTCTTTTTATTTATTACTGTTTGTCGTATATGAATTTAATATTTATATTGTCTTTTTGTCCGATACAGTCACGATAAAGTCAAGTACTCTATTGTACGTGTTTTATCTTTGTTGTATGAATTTTCAAATATTTTTATAGGCATTTGTCTGAATTCAATAATTATGTGATTTTATAAACTTTTTTTTTCGTTCCCAACATTCCATTCTAATATTTAAAATGGTAGCATTACATACGTTAAACATTAATAAAAAATACATGGAATAAATTATTTATTTATTTACATTTCATTTAGAGGTTTCACTCCCAATATTTGAAGAGCAGTATGTACAACTTGCCTCACAGCAAAGAATACAAGAAGTCTCTGCGAAGCTACATCATTACTGGCACCTTTTACTCTAACTTCATTGAACATTCTGTTAACATAACGAGATAGTCTAAAAAGATAGTTGACAAGAATACATGCTTCATTTTCTGTATAGGCTCTGTGTAAAATATTGTCAAATTTCGCTAACTCTGCAACCACTTCACCAATAATTTCTTCTTCTAAGTACTCTGGGTCACAAAAATCTGGAAGACCAACTCCTGAATTTTTCTCTAAGCTCCATAATCTACAATGAAGGTATTGCAGCTTTACACCACTGTCTCCCTCACTTTGAAGTGCTCTATCCCAGTCAAATACATAATCTTTCTGTCTTTTCTGCTTTAAATCATTGATTATTACTGCTGTAGTGCCTAGTATATCACATGTTTCTTCATTCATCGCTGATGATCTTGTATCTGTAAAAAGAAGATAGTATTTTTATGGATTTATAAAAAGAATTTTGCAAGTTCTTTTAATATTGTCCTCATTAAGATCAGACTCATTTACTATTTCCTAATTCAGACACCCTTAAGTAATTGGAAAACCCAGGATATATACAAAACAATTTGATAATGAAGCTAATTATGTAATATATAAAAATGAATCGCAAAATGTGTTGGTAAGCGCATAACTCGAGAACGGCTGAACCGATTTCGATAATTCTTTTTTTATTATATTCCTTGAAGTACGAGGATGGTTTTTATGTAGAGAAAACGTAAACATGTACCACGGGCGAAGCCGGGGCGGACCGCTAGTTATGTAATAAAAACTAATGTACTAATAAGTTTTAATTGATATTTGTAGAATTCAATCATACTTAACTCTTTTTTTTTAATTAGTCACCCATATACCTTTTTTTTTTAAATACAACTTTGTGTACCACAATAGTAACAAGATTTTTTTAATAAAAATGTTCCAAGATAAATATTCTAAATGCATTTAAGTCTTATGACAGCTTCTCCTTAATATTTAATAATATTTATATAAGTAATAGTAACTTACTTTTTGATTGCAACTGTTTTTCATGCATTTTAGCTTTTGCCTCATCCAATATATCATTTAGAAATATTACATTTCCTTTTCTTGTACTCATCCCTTTTATTCTTCCAAATTTGATGTGTCTGCAGCCCGTCACACATTCAGTGTTCAATCTTTTAACAATTTCAAAAAGGACATTAAAATGATCCGTTTGCGCATTGTCAACAACATACAGCATTTCATCATATTTATATCTTTCATATCTACTAAGTAAAGCAGCAATATCTCTTGATAAATACAATGTGGAGTTGTCACTTTTAAGTACTGTTACTTCTCTATCGTTTACTGTGGCAACCTTCTTCCCGGACTCATGAGTTGTTATAATTCTATGTTTTTCTAATAATTGCATTAAATCTTTAATAGCACCTCCATTGTAATCAGACTCCCACTCATAATGATCAAATGTTATACCTAGTCTTTGATAAACATTTTTCAATTCTTTAACTGTTATATCTCTTATACATCTCCAAGTTTCCAAATCTGCATTTCCCTGTTCAATATCGGTGAAATATTTTTTAGCCTCGCTTTGTACTTTTTCATCAGTAGCTGCTAATTTATTTGCTTCAACATACACATTGTATAAAGTGCTAAAAGAGTTATTTTTTAATTGATCTACAGTAATATTTCTAGCTTTAAGTCCATATTGCAATAACCCAAACTGCGTCCCCCAATCACCTAAGTAATTTAATTTAAATACTTTATTATGGAAATGCGTGTTTATATTTGCAATAAAATTACCGATTATAGTAGATCTTAAATGACCGACGTGGAAAGGTTTTGCTACATTTGGTGAACTGTAATCAATCACAATCCTTTTTGGGTTTTCTGGTACTACATTCTCCTTTTGTTTGATACCATCAAGCACAGTTTTTATAACAAGGTTTCTGTCAACTTCAAATAATAATGATTCAGAGTCCCTTTCCTTCTTTGCTTGCTCGGAAATTACTGTATCACTTGGAAATAAGTTCACCACATAGATGTGTTCTGTGTGTTTATAAGTTAAGTGAAAGTTTGTTAATCTTTTTATCGTATCTTTCTTAATCACAGGGTGACTGACTAGCTGAAAGTAGTTAATATAATGTATATATAAACAGGAGAACAACACAATAATACGAAGTTCTTTTGAGGTTATAATTAAATTTTATACCTGGTCTGCAAGAATTGACATTAATCTAGTGGTCATTGTGTATTTCTATATTAACTTGATATTTTATTATATAGAAATCGAATCTTCATACATATTTATTGTTAAATTATTGTTTATTTATAAATAAATAAATGTCAATGAAATGTTGCCATTTATTAAAATTAATAAGTTAAATGACAAAATAATTCCATCAAACACCCATACATTATGAGATATCATGACTATCCCAAACTCCCAAACATGTATAAGTGAAAAATTTTGGTTGTTTTGTTTGGTTTTATGCTTAAATTACTTCACAAATTTCAATGAAAATTCATTTAGAAACTGTAAATAGAGCTCTATGTGGAATACAATGGTATTCCAAAATAAGGACGTCACTTCGAACATTTGCTTTGAACATAAAATATATGGGAAATTAAATGTATGGGTCTGTTTAATGTAACGTTTTTGGCTGGTATTTCATTTGTCATTTTACTCCACAGTTTTACTCATTAGGTAATGTTCTTTCGATATCAGTTTAAAGATTTTTCATATCTGTAATCTAAAGTCTTTAACGATTACACCCGATATATTATGTGTACTGTGGTATACTGGTAAATACTGTACTAAAAATACAATAAAATTGCCTCATTTAGTATTACAAAAATTACCGAAAAAATTGTATATAAAGTACGAAATTTTCGAATTCCTCTTCGTATTTGGATGAAAATATTTTATGTTAGTGTTGGCAAAAGTAATATAATATAACTATGTAGGGCTTAGATTAAAGTTGGTTTAATGCACAGTTTAATGCTCGTTATGTACTGAGACTGGCTTAGATCATTAAGTAATGGATGGAGTACGCTGGCAAATGTTCTAACTAAACTTTCTGCTGATTTTGGTGCGGGGAGGGTAACTCACACTATGAAACACAATCACACATTCACAAAAATAATTTGTGTCACGAAAGTCGTAAAAATTTACGACCTTTTAAGCGACGAGTTTTTAAATTCAACTCTATCACTAAGTTCATAAAGATTAAATTTGTATTTCATTCCAAGATAGTCTCGTGGGGAGTGCGGTTCAATATCGCGTTCTAAATTCAACTTTATCACTTAGTTCATAAAGATTAAATTTGTATTTCTTTACAAGATAGTCTCGTAAGGAATGCGGTTCATTATCGCGTTTTAAATTCAACTTTATCTCTTAGTGCATAAAGATTAAATTTGTATATTTTCTTTCCATGATAGTCTCGTGGGGCCGCATCAATGATCGAGTAAACATGACTCGATTATTTGTCTTGATCATATCGCTAAACGATACATCGACGATTATTAGAAATTGCATTTAAATAGATATTTACGTAAAAAAAATAAAAAAATACTTACAAATGAAAGGTTATTCCATCTTTTTAAATATTTGATGTGTTTGACTTGTTTTTGCAAGACTTGACAGCACAAAACGGCATTTTTAGCGGAGCACTCGCAGACGTCCTTTCGATGTTTTACGAATACGCAGAGACCAGAGTGTTTGTAATCGATTACGCAAGTAGTTTTTAAGAAAGCATAAGATTTTTCGATTCGAATAATCTTATACCTCGGCAAAAGGGGAAGCGCCTGTGAGTGTTATCCATTACTTAATGATCTAAGGAGACTGGAAGGGAAAAGAAAAGGATTCATAATTTTTGATAGATATATTATTGTTTTATTTTAAGAAAACTATTTATTTGCTATATTTATTGTGTTATTGAGATTTGAAATATTTTTGTAGTACATTTTATAGGCTTATGCACAGGGCTTATGTTTAGGATTTATAATCAACAGCCTCGGAGCTAAAAGCTTTCACTCGGTATGACATTTTTATGCTTGAAAATTGACATTGTCAATGTCATTATAGCTGAGACTTGAGGGCAAGAAATGCCTGCCAATTTGTATCGGTCGCCTAGCAACATAAAATAAAAAATAAACAAACTGAAGATGTAAAATAACATCAATACAACTAATAATTCACGTGAAATAAAGCGAAATATTATCAATATGTCGGCACCGAAGGTAGTGTGTTTTTAAATTCAAATACATAAGTACAATTATAGGTAATTCGGTTATTGAAGTAATAATCTTGTTTTTAGTTATTGTATACGATAGAGCAGCCTCATGGGTTAGGCGAGCTTTACTTCATGTGGCAGAAGGGTGAGGCTGGCTCCTTGCTCGCCACAACTGGAACAGATGCCACAGTTGCGATCCACGACCGATCTGGACAGCTTTTGGAAAGAATTAAATTACCTGGGTAAATAATTGTATTCTTATAACTTCTATAAAAGAAAGAAACAGATTGAAAATGATATTAGAATCAATAGTTGTAACTCATAAATCCCTCGAAATGTGTTATTAAAAAATAATTTACATTAATGTTATAATAATTGTCTCAATGCTTCAATACAAGTCTTAATATAAAGCAATTACTTCTACAGATTATGTGCTGGCATGGAATGGGACAACGATGGTGATTATCTCGCTATGATAACACCAAACAGCAACTCAGTTTTCTTATGGGAATGTCATGCTAATAAGAAAATAAATATAGACACAGGGTTACGAGAGCCACCTTCATGTTTGGCTTGGTCGTATGGAGAGCCACTTTTAGCTGTTGGTACTCAGAAAGGAAATTTAGCACTGTATCATCATCATACCACTAAGTATGTTTTTATTATCGCTAATTTCTAGATTACACTCCAATCACATAGTATTAATTATGTAAATGCCTTCAGTACAATCAACATAACCTGAATTTATTTGTTTGTATTGTAAAAAAATATTTTTTATAGAAGATATTTTATAAACTATAGATAAATAATTAGGCAATATAAACAATGTTATATAATTTATCATAAATAGCATGATTTGTAATAAACAATAATTTGGAACAGTAACTAAACTTAGTCTTAAACTTTTGTAGGAGAATACCCATAATAGGAAAGCACACAAAGAAAATAACATGTGCTGCTTGGAATAGAGATAGTATTCTTGTCCTCGGGTCAGATGATAAGAGTTTGTCAATAAATAACTCAGATGGAGATACCTTAAGAGTGATAACTTTGAGAGATATACCAAATGAACTACAGTTCTCTGAGATGAAGACAGATGAAAGAGTTGCTGGTGAAAATACTGTAAGTTTTTTTATGTAAATCTCTATGTTTTATTTATCACCAAATATTATAAATTAACTAATAAATTTATATTATTAACTTTAACAACTTGTGAATAAAAAGACTGTGTGTGCCGAGCACACGTGTCAGAAGTGAAACTTCTTTGGCAAGATTCAAAGATACCAAAATCGGCGCCTTACTCCATGACGTGACAGTATTGCCATGATGCTACCTTGAAATTTTACTCTCAAAAGCCTAAAGAAGTTTGACTTGCAGTTTTACAAATATTTTAAATTATTATGTATTTTTGTAATATTTCAGATAAGTCTCATTGTTGGCAAGCGAACCCTGTACCTATACAACTTATTGAATCCCGAAAATCCAATAGAGCTGGCATTTCAACAGCGATATGGTTCTATAATCTCATACAAGTGGTACGGAGATGGATACATTCTAATAGGTTTTAGTGCTGGATTTGTGATCGCGATATCCACACATATAAAGGAAGTGGGAGAGGAGTTGTTCCAAGTTAAGAATCATAAGGACATTTTGACTGATGTCGCTATATTCAATGGACAAGCAGCGTCTTGTGGGGATGGACAGTGAGTAACTAAAACTATGTATTAATCAAATTTTATACAGAATTAATTTTGAGTCACTATTTTGTAAGTATATACTTAATACAGGAAGCATTAAAATAAAACAAAGAATTAATATCAAAATCCATTTATTAGCAATGATAAATAATGTTATACAATTAGTTTGTATGCTAAGTACATATTTCAATACGGGTTATGCTAGATAGCAATATATGAAATCGGAAATAATTTAGCAAGGCATACACAACACATTATATCACATTTTATTTATTTAAAAATTATAACAATCATGTATTTAGCATATTTTTGTGAAATTAACAACTCTATCATAGTTCAACCAAAATTATGACCCATCCCAGATATAATCTCCTACATACTTATATACATTAAACATGAAAAATTTAATCTAGACTTAAACTAATATCCGTGTGGAACAACGGCGAAGTCTGCGGCTCGGTAACTCCCTCTGGCGGCGCAGAACGTTGCGCGTGGAGCTCCGACGGGCGTTTACTCGCTACCGCAGGCCGTGCGTACTTGAACGTGTACGTGACTGCGTTGCCGCCGCTGTACGCTGCGTACGGTACGAGAGTGTTGACGCTGACTAATTTGGCTGAAGTCACCGTGTATCAGTGTATTGCGGTGGGCGATGAACCGGAGCCGGTTAATAGGGGTGAGTATTTTTGTTATTTTTGTATTTTAGTGTAGTTTATTTTAAGTAATGTTTTTTGGTAACGTCGGTGTAATTACGACGCATTCTTGCATAGTACTAATATTGAGTTAGGAAGTGTTGATTATTTTAAATCAGTAAAATTATGTCGTACGGAACTAAATCCATTAATCCATCTATATTTAACAACAAATTTGTGGTGGTAATTCAAAGTGGTGAATGTTAATGTGATATTTCTATCAAATGTGGGAGTTGTATATATGTATTATTAACACGGAGGATGGAAAATTTAATAATTTTATTTCGACTTAAAAATGTTCTTTCACCCCACCAGCGGAACCAACAGCCCTAGCGACGTACGCGCTTACAACCGAACCCACATCCATCGCCCTCGGCGGAGCACACGTGTGCTGTGCGAGCGGTAACCACGCGTGGTTCTACCCGCTAGCGGGCGGGACTCCCATACGCCGCCAGTACCCCGCGCCCGTGGACGCGCTGCGCGTGGCGGGCCAGTACGCGGCTGCGCTGTTCCAGTCCAGGGCTATGTTGCATTCTGTGAGTATAGACTATAGATAATATAGAGGAATAGAAGGAATGTGGTGGAAGGCGTAGTGGTGTGGCATCGCCCGCGGCCTCGCGATGCTATACTGATAAAAATAGAGCGTATGTGTCGAACACACGTGTCAAAAGTGAAAATTCTTTAGCATGATTGAAATATACTCAAATCGTTGTCTTACTCCATGACGTGACGGTATTGCAATGACGCGGCCTTGAAATTTTACTCTCAACGCGCCTAAAGAAGTTAAATTAAAAAATGTCATACTTCTATCACCCCCCTAAATACCACCAGGGGCCTCGCGGGTCTCCCGCCATGAAGATGATATAAATTAATGAGAACCTTATGTGAAAAAAAAAAATCATTTTTACACTTTTTTTTCCAGATCGAACCGCCAGATCCATCCGAACCAGAGAAAGAAGCTATGTTGTTTCCAGAACCGCACATGGCCACTGCTAAAATAGTTGATATACATCTCACGAGCGATTTTTTCATTTTTGTGACTGATGTGAGTGAAAGAACATATTATGATTACTTAATTTTTGACATTTCGTGTTTGTTACAGTACAAATATGAGTAGAGATGCTATATGAACATGTTTGGTTTTGAGAAAATTTTTAAAAGTATAAAAAAATTCGATCATGAGTCAGGTTTCGAACACGCGTCTTTCTGCCATTCCGTGGCCTGACCTATCGGACATGAAATGGCCAAAAACCAAAAAAATATGAATTCCGCCTCGTGACCGAAATTTTTCTATTCTTAAAGAAAAAAAAAAAACTCAAAACTAAACATGATACCCGCTTTATATGATAAACAGGGAGGCGCACTATCGGTATACTAGCGCGAAGGGACTTGTAGTTTTGCATACACTGATCATGTAAAAATTACGTCAACCTTTTTTTCTGTACATTTTTCTTTAAAATCCATGTTTTTTTTTTCTCTAGCTTCGCGCATCTGGCATATTCCGCTTCGCTAATGCGAGCATTTTGTCTATGAAAACGGTGGTAAATTTGGGGGTTGCTTGTTAGGGTGTATCTAAGTCCTAAGAGATGTACACATAGAGTTTTAAGAATTCATCTATTTGAAAAAAAAATGTGCCTGGAATTTTATAAGTATTTTTTACGTACTCAGCGTCAGCAAAACTATAACCTCCTTTGAGCTCAGTATACCGACGGTGGGAAAACCTGGATTATTATCATTGAGCTATTATTACTACGTATAGAGGAGATACCACGAACAAAATCTGTGCTGCAAGATGGGCGGCTTGGGCAATAAAATATCTAGATACTTAAATATTATCAAAATTCTGGCTGGGGCATCATGGGGTGTTCATCCCAGACAACTTAGAAGATTGTACATTGCTATAATAAGGAGTAGACTAGACTATGGATGTTTTTTATATGATAATAGCTACCAGAAGTATACAAGTAAATTAGACAAGATACAAAATCAAGCAATGAGGGTAATCGGTGGTTTTATAAGAACTACTCCAATACATGCCATGGAGAGTGAACTTAGTCTCTCTCCATTGCATGTACGGAGGGCGTATTTAGGTGGTAAATTTCTACTAAAAGCCAAAGCTCGATCAAATAATGTAACTAATCATATATTAGAAGAATTATATACATTTAAAGATAACAATTATTGGCGTAATAAAAAGAAGCCATTACTTGTGATTCTGTATGAAAAACTATCTAACATAAATATTTATAATACTCGGCAATTGGAGATGTTTTCAATGGATACCTGGGTCACTAATATAAATTTAGATAATATAGTTTATGTTGATATTCCTAGTATAATTAGTGCCAAACGAAATTATAGCTCATTAGATTTAAACTTAGCATGTATGGATTTAATTAATAAGCAATATTTTAATTATTATAAAATATTCACTGACGGCTCCAAGGATGGGGAGGGGGTCGGTTCTGCATTCTACGACATCCAATGCGATATAAATTTAAAACTAAAAATTAATAACAATTACTGTTGTATAATGGAAGCAGAACTTATATCAATTTGTGAGGCTCTGTCCTACGCAACTTCGTTAGTCCAAAATAATATTGTGATATTCAGTGACTCCAAAAGCGCGTTGCAGCATTTAATCCGTTGTACTTTGGGCCTACCAGGTACCCCTATAGCTTACACCATTTTAAGTCACATTTTAAATTTAACTGGTAATTCCAAAACCACAGACTAATAATAATATACTACGTATACAACAGACGGTGCACTCCATACAAAAAAAGTTGCACTATGAATTTACGCAATTAAAGCGCCAGTGGGGAAATAACGTACTACATGTTCGATTATATCTCTTAGTCTTTTGCTTTTAACACACTAGATGGCACGTTAAACACTGACTTGATGTTCTTTTCCTTCCAGAGCCACTAGATGGCACTAATGTAAATATATGTACACGTACCTTTTATTTTCAAGTCTTTGGCGTCAAGTGTCAACTGTCAACTGTCAACATAATATTTTGTACCTACTCGGATTTTTAATTAAACAAAGCTGACTCACAGAGTACCTACATTATTATGACTGGTATTTAGTTCAGTTTATTTACGAGATTCTGTCAAAACCAAAACGAGAAGCTTTGTTTGTTTTCGTTTTTAATTGTTGAAAAATAAGTGCTAAATATGATTGATGGACTGTGAGGTTATGTAGAATCTACAGGCAGAAAAACGGCAGAAAATAAGCTTTATATGGTAAACTGATATTTTCTCTGAACATAAATTTTTACAAACATGATTTTTAATGATTGGTTTATGGATTTGTAACCCAATATAAGATTGTTTTATTACAGACTTATTGCTTACGTTCGCAATAACAAATTTGTTCAAGAGAGGAGAAGAATTAATCCATCCCAAATGTAAATACGATTCTCCACAAAAACATTGTAGACACAAGAAAGGGATTTCTACATTTGCTACTAAGAAGGATATGGGATCATGAAGGATTTCATCTGTTTTAATACCAGTAAAATGGAATGAGCGCCGTGGCCGTGACTGTGTTTGGTACATAAAGAATGACAAACATTCAACTTAAAATTATTATGAGTGCATTACGGGCAAACACACAATAAGTTGTCCTTTGACTAAGATGTACTTAATTTTAAGGAACACTAAAATGGATGGCTAGAATAGGTATAATCGCATACATAGTATTTATTTCTAGTCTGTTGTATAAATAATCAAAGACTACAAAATATATAGTGAACTATGTCTTTAATATTAATTCTACAGTTTACAGTGTAGTGTGTAATCTATTGTATGTGTGCGTCTAGAATATATAGTCCTGTTGTTCTACAGTTTAAGCAGTTCAATACAAGCTTACAGTCGAGTCAACCAACCATTGCATGGCAACCCTGCCAGTTTTGTAAATTGTAGTCTACCTAACCTGACTGTTGGTTTTGATTTGTATCACACAAAGAATACTATACCAAATTTCAAGAAATAAGAATTAAATATTTGATTAACTTTTACTAATATACAGGAGCTTATATACATCAAACAAGACCAAAGCAGGGCTTTGGAGAAAGTGTGTATGGACAAAGACCACAATACATATGGTGCGGACAACTGCATGAAAAGCATGCAGTAAGGGACATTAAATAAATAAATAAATAAAACACATTTATTGTCAAGATCACAACACGAGATACATTTATAAACGAAGGAAAAACAAAAAGAAATAAAAAGAAAAATAATTAAATAAAAATAATCTTATTCCTAAGAACTGTAATGTGGCAGTGAGTGACCTGACAAATGGAGCCAACTCAGTATATGATGGCAAGGTGATTAATACCTCACCACCACTGATTTTCAGTGACCCCAAGTGACTATTGGAGTTTCAGTCTAGAATTGTATATAATGATAATTTAACATGAGTATAATATACTCATGTTAAATTATCATATTATTATGTGAAAGATATATTTCTATTAATATGATAAATACTAATAAATAAATACATCAGTTAAAACATGATATACATATATATACATATATATATGTATAGGTAGATATAATATCAGTATGTAATTATGTATATACTTAATGTAAATAAATAAAATGAAATTATGTATATGTTACCGGAAATGTATGAAATCAAGGAATTGTATACAAATCCTAGTGGTCTAAGATCCGAATATAAGTCGAAATGCAACGGCGTGATAATAGAATGAGACCAATTTTATAATAAATTAAGTGTATTAAAAATGGTTTGACTGGAAAAATCCTGGACAGGATATTTTTTATTAATTATTAAAAAAAAATTATTTTCATTTTTTATTAATTGCAGTTTCGAGATAATAAAACAAACGTTATTTGAAGACTTTTTAACGAATGGGTCTCAAACTAATAGGAAATGTGTACAATGCCGATGCCACTTAGGAAATGTATAAAATATTGTTTAATAAACTATTTAATGCATACATATCCTAGTAAATATAAAAATGAATCGCAAAATGTGTTGGTAAGCGCATAACTCGAGAACGGCTGAACCGATTTCGATGATTCTTTTTTTATTATATTCCTTGAAATACGAGGATGGTTCTTATGTAGAGAAAACGTAAACATGTACCACGGGCGAAGCCGGGGCGGACCGCTAGTATCCTAGTAAATGTATAATCTTCCTTGGAATTATATATAATTCCAATATCGTATTAGGAAATGTAAATAAAGTAAATGATTTCTGTAATAAAACACGTTGTTATTTTTTTTTTATTATAGCACTTATTGAGACAATCGGGTAACAGTCTTACCGTAAAATAATAATAATATGTTCATATTATCTTACTAATTAACATTTCTTAAATCAACTTATATTCAATCAAATCAAATTTTCATTTATTTAAGGGTGCTATTACCGATTTTTAACAAAAAACGCTATTTTACGGTACCATTTTAACTCAAAGCAATTACACGTGAGAACAAAGTAATATCTTAATTTAAAGATAATATATTCAGATCTACGATCATCTTATAAAAATTGTACGACGTCATACAAAATTGTCGCTGAAATACGATTTTCCCAGCACAATGATCGCATAAAATGCAAAAAAATGGGGTCTAAAACGGTACAATTTTAAGAAAATTAAAAGCCTAATCTATCTTCTTACCTATAAATTATTGAGGGATGAGGAGGATGAGGGAGGGAGGGAAGTCCTTTATAGATTCTGATAATTTTTTTGTATCTAAATCAAAATTTTATTTCAATTATTAGCTAAATTAAAAATACTTGTTGATTTCTTCATACATTTTGCTCTCGCGGGTCGTCAGACCGCGCTCAGAAGCGCTCTTGGAAGGACGGGTGTATCGCTCCTTGTCCCAAAAATAAAACGAATTAGAAAAAGATTATTGTGCGTGCACTGTCGTTTTCGTGATTTGAAATATTTGATACTTTTCAGATGCTCTTTTTTATGGGTTGTTGAATAGATTGGTGGGGTAAAACAATCCAAGATGGCGCTGACGAAAAATTTTACATCTTTTCATCATGGGTGTCATTTTCATGGTTTTTGGGGTAGCTATTAACGAATATGAGGTCAAAACTATAATCCAAGATGGCGCTGACGAAAATTTGACTTTTTTCGTGATGGGTGTCATTTTCATGGTTTTTGGGATAGCTATTAACGAATATGAGGTCAAAACTAAAATCCACGATGGTCGTCGAATTTCAAGATCGTGTCATGGTAATACTGTCGCGTTATGGAGCAAGGCGGCGATTTTGGTATCTATGAATCTGACACGTTTTCTCGGCACACACGTTCTTTTTTTTATTATCTTCGTTTAAATGTTTTAGATAAACTTTATTTTAAAAAAAGTTTAGCGAATATATTTAAAGTTAATAATATCTGTCAGAATATAAACACAGATGATGATTGCCACAGAGATGCGTTTTATATTACATTTCTAAATTCTAATATTTAGAATTTAGAAATGTAATATAAAACACAACACACAATTTTAAAGACTTTCTACAAAACTGTAGTTGTTAACGTTTTAGTTATTTTATTTAAGTTTACTTTAAAGGAGTAAGAAAAATATACCTAATTATCGACGGTTACATTGGGGATTTGGTAATACCTACATAGCTGTCTCAAAAACCTTGATAATGACACCCATGCCGAAAAGATGTAAGAGTTTCGTCGACACCATCTTGGATTTTAGCTTTGACCACATATTGGTAAATAGCTACCACAAAAACCATGAAAATGACACCCGTGATGAAAAGATGTAAAATTTTCGTCAGCGCCATCTTCGATTTTAGTTTTGACCTCATATTGATTAATAGCTACCCCAAAAACCATGAAAATGACACCCGTGTCGAAAAGATGTAAAATTTTCGTCGGCGCCATCTTGGATTTTAGTTTTGACCTCATATTGGTTAATAGATACCCCAATTACCATGAAAATGACACCCATGACGAAAATATGTAAAATTTTCGTCCGCGCCATCTTGGATTTTAGTTTTGACCTCATATTGGTTAATAGATACCCCAATAACCATGAAAATGACACCCATGACGAAAATATGTAAAATTTTCGTCCGCGCCATCTTGGATTTTAGTTTTGACCTCATATTGGTTAAAAGCTACCCCAAAAACCATGAAAATGACACCCGTGTCGAAAAGATGTAAAATTTTCGTCGGCGCCATCTTGGATTTTAGTTTTGACCGCATATTGGTTAATAGATACCCCAATTACCATGAAAATGACACCCATGACGAAAATATGTAAAATTTTCGTCCGCGCCATCTTGGATTTTAGTTTTGACCTCATATTGGTTAATAGCTACCCCAAAAACCATGAAAATGACACCCATGACGAAATGATGTCAAATTTTCGTCGGCGCCATTTTGGATTTGACCTCATATTGTTTAATAGCTACTCCAACTCCTTGAAAATGACACCCATGACGAAAAGATTTCAAATTTTCGTCGGCGCCATCTTGGATTTTAGTTTTGACCTCATATTGGTTAATAGCTACCCCAAAAACCACCCACATTTGCAAATGTGTTTGCTACTTAGGAAAAGTTCAGATTTAAAGATATAGATAATGTGACGAATTTAATTTATTTAATTCCGACTGTTTCTCGGAATAACATACCTACATTTACTAAGAATTGCATACAATGCCGGGTTTAATATATTGCCGGTAACATAATATTATGTATGATAATAATTCTTAAAAAAGTATTTTATACATTTCTTAAAAAGCTTCGATATTGTATACAATAATACAATTCATATTCAAATTGTTGTAAAATAGTCCCACTTTTTTAAGTTGGTTGAATACACTAAAATACTTATAAGGATCGTACCTACTAATAAAAGTAACAAAATGAATTTTTTAAAGTTCCCAGTAATCTTCTGGAATCAATTTCAATAAAAATATAAAAAAAAATATCAAGTATGAAGATGGTCTATAAAATGGATTGCGCTATGTTTACGTGAGCGTGATGTCCCGCGAACCACGTTGCGACGTTAAATATACCTAAATTTGAGTAACGCAGATTTGTGACAGCGTCCTTAAGGTAATCAGTCCCCTCGTCCTGCTGTCCCCGTGTACATGTCGCAGTTGGATTGTATAATCCGCCGTATTACAAACGGCCGGCATTTTGTAATATGCCGAAATTCGTCTTTTTCAAACATTCTACAAAAAGACGGTCGCGAGCCGACGGAGCCCCACTTCGTGGGGCTCCTATTTCTGTATAGTTCTAAAAAACACGAACCTAACCTAACCCACCCCCTTATCCAAACCAAAAAATTCTGATTACGAATTTTCGGCATATTACAAAATGCCGGCCGTTTGTTCGGCGGATTATACAATCCGATTGCGACATACATACCCCTCGTCCCGCGTACCTTCCAATATCTTAGATGTTTTACATTTCCGACTGTTAGTTAGGAAATGTATGGATTTCCTAGGAAATGTGTACTATAAAATAATTTATTTCACACATTTCCATGCGATTTTAGGAATTACATACATTTCCTGGGAATTTCATACAATGACGGATTACATACATTTCCGTTAACATATACTTACAATGTTTATAATTATAATGATAAATAGGCAGAAAATAACGGTCTATATAATGTTATGTTATATTATAACCAGTAAATAAAATAAATATTTAATTAAAGTTTATGTGTAAACTGTAATTCGATACAAATGCAGGGTTAGAACAGGATTTTAAAATATGTCTCCGGTATTGGAAACGAAAATTATTAATATTTGTCAAACTGGTTAAATGGTGGTGGAATGTTGTTCCAACACTTATGGCTCTTTCAATTTATGCGTTTCGTATCGGACCGCTAGTCGCTACAGTGCCGAAGCTGTGCGTTTGTCGTACGGCGCACGGCCGGTCGTTTGTTTTCATACAAAATGCACGGTGCGGCAACAGCGCGGCGTCCGTACCGCGAACGCTCGACAGCAGGACGGCAATCTACAGATCACCCATATTTGGCAATCTCGCTTCACCTAATGGCCTTGTTTGTTCAAGCCGAAATGAATTAATTACCTACTGCAAAAATTAAATAATTTAGATTACCTGGAAAAGACAAGGAAAATAAACTTTAAACAAGTGTTCGACCGATTATTACCAAGTAGGTAAATAAATTAATGACATTTCCTAAAGAAAACATTTTTTTCAAAATTTTCACATAATAGGTACTAGTACCTAACTAGACTCAAAAGTTTATGATAAGTCAATGAATGATAAATAGAATATGTTTAAGTAAAATGAAGTAGTTTATTTTACAATAAATTAATCTTATAAATTACCAACTTTCATTCTACGGCTTCAACCGTGTGCCTTATTCAATCCCTGTTCCTACACCTTGAATCCTATTTATGCAACAAAATTGAGATGTCCTTTTTCAACGTAGGTATGTACCGTGTATGTATGTATATCGAAATTTCCGTCAAAATCGGTTCAGACGCGTGCGGGAATACCTATTTTCTCGTGGTCCCACTATTTTCTATTTTGTCCTACTATGACGGAGTAACTTTCGTATTTATCTACAAAACAGAAATGATTTGATTGTTTGTTTGTTTGTATTGGATAGGATCCGAAACTACTGGATTGATTTGAAAAATTATTTCACCATTCGAAGCAAAAATTATACCTACCTGATGAACATAGGCTACTTTTTATAACGGAAAAATACTTCATTCTTATGGGAATCGATGTCGAAATATTTAATTTTAGGCGCATAAAGAAAAAAAACGCAAAGGATCATTCAAAACCTTTTCTACGGTTTAAATCTCAAAACTTTTTGGTTCATACTTCATATAAAGGTAATCTGATAGGATTATTTAGAAAATGAAACAAGATGACGTAGGTAGGTATTTAACTTTAGTTTCGATTTATTATCATTATGATGATTTCTTGATATTCTTAACGACGCGGTTGGCGCAGAGGTAAAGTAACTGCCTACTGAGCTGACGGTCCCGGGTTCGATCCCCGGTCAGGGCAAATATTTGTGTGATGAACTTGATTATTTGTTTTTGGGTCTGGGTGTTATCTATATATGTATTTATAAAATATTAAATTATATTTATCATCGTCTAGTACCCACAACATAAGCCTTAATTGAGATTACTGTGGGACTAGGTCGATTTGTGTAATATTGTCCTTTAATATTTATTTATAATTTATATACTTATAATTAAATGTGACTAGAAATAATATACTTACTACGGTTTAAGTATAGGTTGTATTATTATTATTATTTTGTAATGAGATCTTGCAATCAAATATTCACACAATCTCGCAAGTTTTCCGACAATTCATTTTTCGTATGAAAACGATCAATACACTATACTCTGTCCATTATATTATTATTTGCTTTTTGACAGCTTCACGCCTATGTAGGATTGTATTGTCTATGTTAAAATGTCATACAAATAATTATCGTACTTCATGGACAGGTCCCGCCCACTTAGTGATGCCTACACAGAATTATTCAATAATGGGTCGATAGATTAGAATAATCGATACAAATACTCTGTAAAATATATCCGATACAGAAAAACTCTTCTATTATGTTATATAATTTAAACGTAAAGACAACCGAATTGTAAGATAGAAACCAATAAATAATAAAATATGTGGTTAGTTTAGTTTTAACATACAATGCATAGATATGTGGTCTTATTATTACATATCTTATTAGTACGTTTACGTTGTAATTATTATTTACGTACCTGATTCGATTTATGATAATATTTTAAATTTATAATTGAAATGGTATCACAAT
Organism: Colias behrii; assembly: GCA_029959065.1. Lineage (NCBI taxonomy): Eukaryota > Metazoa > Arthropoda > Insecta > Lepidoptera > Pieridae > Colias > Colias behrii. The sequence goes on along the minus strand of JARWMC010000005.1, from coordinate 2,760,926 downwards.
CGATAATCTTTTGAACATCACTTCTGGTATCACCCGTCGAGCTGTCAAAAAGCAATTCTTATAGTGGACAGACTATAGGTACCTACCTAATATAAGCCGCTACAGGAACGCAGTTAGTAATAATTAATAACGGCTTTAACCCATTTACAATATTTTTTATAGGTACTGCAAAGGCAATGAGGTTATATATTAAAAACGTAGTACACATATATTATTATTAGTCTGTGGTCTGTGATATTATTATTAGTCTGTGTTAAAAACGTGAAAAGTAACGTAAAAACGTCTTAGTGCCATCTAGTATTCGTTTAGCATCGCCAAATCGGAGGAGAATAACTTGTTTATAGTAGTTTCATGAGATGGCGTTGTTTTAAATATAAACTTTTCTGTAAAATTAGTTAAAATCGAGTGAAAATTAAATTAAATAGGTAGGTTCCATTTACAAAAGTATGTAAAAAATTATAAAAAGCAATGAAATTGCAATTAAATCTAATTTTGTTTCTTGCTGGTTAAAATGATACACTTAGCGGCATCTATTGGTAGACGGATGGCATTAATCGTCTTTTGTATGTAGTGAACCAGACATGCCAAAACTATTAAATTACAGTGGATTCCATCACATTGTGGACTTGAACATAACGAGCGAGTAGATATGTTGGCTAAACAGGCTATTTCAGATGGAGTGGATTATAATATGTTACCCTATTACTCGAATTGCATTTGTTTAATTAAAAACTACTGCTATAATCTATGGAAAGAATATTTTGATGCGCGTTCAAAAGAAAAAGGCATATGGTATAAAACTGTCCAGCCACAGCCGCTCAGGATTCCATGGTTTGAGCATCATAGGTTTTGTAGAAAGGACATAGTTGTGATTATGAGGCTGCGTACCGGGCATGTCCCATCAAATAAGTTTGCGTTTCTGATGAAGAAGGTCTTGTCACCGAATTGTGAGCAATGCGGTGTTGCAGAGGACCTAACGCATGTATTGATGGAATGTTCCCGTAATGCAGCCTACCGATTATCCGAGTGTAGCAACATATTAAAAACGTTTGCTGACATTAACATTATTTTATCTAACCCCCATGCGAAAGAAATAAAACTTATCATCAAATTATAGAATAAGTTTCGCCTCGGATCAGTCTCCTTAAATTTGTAGCTAGATATAATTATTAAATTACTGAATTTATGTATTAGCGTGTAAAATAGTTATAAGTATGTGTGTATCTGAGCGACATATTCATATTGTGATTAAGCTCGTTAAATAAAGATAAAAAAAAAGATGGGCGGCGGCGCGGGGCGGCTTGTGAGTCATAGATTAAGCGATGTCATCGACTCACCGCTATAGAGGCGAAACTTAATATTTTGCCTATTACTTATCAATTAAGAACAATCAATGTAAAAAAAAATATATATATATAATGAATCTAATAAATAAATTATTAATAAACTTAGCAATTAAAACCAATCAATGTAACAAAAAAAATTGATACAGTGAAACTTGGTTAAGTGGGACCTGGATAAGTGAGAAACCTCCATAACTGGAACTCATGCTGAGGTCCCAACACTTTGGCACTGAATTACCTCTGTTAGTGGGACGAGGTAAACCTCTATATCTGGGATTTGTTCTTTCGATTTATCATCATAGTTACCTCTATTACTGACACAGCGAGTAAATTTTATGTGCATAAACCTCTGTTACTGAGATAACATTGTTTGTTTACTCATTCTTATTCTACCCTACCATGTATTTTATTTAATGATCGCACCAGTATAACTGAAATAACCTGTATTCTCACCTCTATTAATGGAACCCTCTGTAAATGAGACAGATATTTATTTATACCTGTATATCTGAGACACTGGGTAAGTGGAATACCTCTATAAGTGAAACGACTTTGCAGGTCCCTTGCTGTCTCACTTAACCAGGTTTCACTGTACATACTCAGGTAATTTATTTTCATCTTTCATGATTTAACCTTTTTTCAAATAATATCCACAGTACAATATTTTCTAAATGTGTAAAATTATTTTTTTCCACTATAAAAATTTACAACATCTAATATTACTATCTATACATCTTTCATACCCAATGCCGTTTCTTAAATTTTTAGTCTATGTCAAATGACGCAAAATGGCGCCCGCCAAAAATTTTGCTCGAACCAAGTTTTAAAAATGATTATCTAATTAATTACCGATGAAAAGTTATTTCTTTGCACTTTGCCGCATTACTTTAATTATTAATGCAGTATCGCAACACACTCGAGGGCATATTTGATGAGTTTCTTGGTTTTTTGCTTTAAAACAAACAAGACATGAACGCGACCATCGCGCTAAAGCGACTGAGTGCAGATAAGCCATATGGCCTATGTTGAGCGGAACATATGTGATGTAGGCGGTGTCGTCTCCATACGTAGTATTAATATCTCAATGATTATTATAAAGCATTTGAATGCTATAAAACTAAATATAAAACGGTTTCCCAGGAGGGCGACATAGAGTACATCGGTCTAGACGAGTGGCGGCGGTGCGTGCGCTACAAGCACTCGTGCGGCGTGCGGGCGCTGCACGCGGACATCAGCGGGGCGCGCGCGCTGCTGCTGGACGAGCGGCGCCGCGCGCACGTGTACTGGCCCGCGGCCCCCGAGCTGTGCGCCGTGCCGGCTGACAGGTGCTGCTAGGGATTGAGATCGAGATCGCGAAAGAATTCAACACAATACCCGCGGCCCCATCATTAATGCGGCTCGACGGAACACAGTGGGATTTTAGTCAATAAGAATCCGACATAACCCACGGCCCCTTCCCCGGGGGCCGTGGGCATCTTATGCAAGATTTCCCCACTTAAAAAAAAGGGATTGAGATCGGGAGAGATTGAGAAAGGGCGAACGTAGCATAGCAAAGAAGTTTCACTTCTGTAATAAGTACTTTGTAAGCGTGCACTTTTTTTCATTGCAGGCTCCAAGTTACGATGTGCGCTGCATAAAGAAATGAAAAAATGTTATTAATCGATTTAAAAAAAAGGAAGACGTTCTCAATTCGATTGTATTTTTTTGGCTCTGTTACCTCAGAACTTTTGACTGGATTTACAGATTTTTCTAATTATTTTTTTTAGAGATCATGCCTACCATGTGTTTTCAATTAAATTTGGTTTAATACAGACAATTTGAAGGTGGTTTTTTTAGTTTTTTGTTGAAAAAAAATTAAATTACACATCAAATAAGTAGGTAGAACAAAATTTCCGTATCTATTTACCCCAGCTGCAGCATTAAATTAACAGCATACTCAACATCTAATGACCAGCATTTGCACGAACAAAATTTCTCTATCTTCCTATTACTTCAGAATTAAAAAACAGTAGATAGTAGAGACTATTTTGTCCAGTTGCAAGAGCGTGGTCTGGGACATTTGCCTGTCGGACCGCAACGTGTTCGCAGTGCACACGGGCCCCACACTCGACACGTACTACTTCACGCCGCACTCCACGAGCGGCGCGTACTGCACGCTAGTGGCGTCCACGCCACTGCTCGCGGATCAGATACCGCTCATACTGTTTTCTGGAGATGTGTATTGTTATGCGAGTGGGGGGAGGTAGGTTGTTTTTAGTTTTGAAGCATTTTATGCTACATTTTTTTGTGAGCTCCAAGTAGCTACTTGGCTCCATACATAAAAAATGTAGCGTAAAATGCTACCGCATTAGGGTCTGTAGGTGATAATGAGGTCATTAGAAAATTTGTTGTGTAAAAATCATCAAAATTTCTTGGGTATTCTCAAACAACATGTTCACAATGAGTGAAGAGAATAACAAATAATGTACCAAACAAAAACATTAAAGGAGTGATGAGTGTTGTCGAATTATTTCTAAAAATAATGAGTAAATTGAAAATAATTCACTCAATTGAAAATTTTGTCTGGTTAAAAAAAATTGTTCATCTTTTTTTTCAATTTCAGCGTAATAAAAGTTGCCCTCGAATCGCACAACACGAGCGGACTAGCTGAACCCGACACAGAGAAACGTGTCGCGAACCAAAAGAAGCATATCGACAAGTTGTTACTTTTGCGACGTTTTAGTGAAGCGTGGTTATTCTGCGACGCGATAGATGAGCCAGAAGTGTGGAGGAAGCTGGGAGAAGCTGCTATAGCTGATCTTAATGTGGAGTTTGGTAAGGCTTCTGGACTTCGGACTTTGATATAAGGTCGATAAAGGCTTTTGGACTTTGATATAAGGTCGATAAAGGCTTTTGGACTTTGATATAAGGTCGTTAAAGCCTTTTGGACTTTGGACTTTCATATAGAGTCGATAAAGTGTTAGAATTAGGAGCACATCGAAAAGTTGTTACTGCTGAGACGATTTAGTGAAACGTGGTTATTCTGTGATGCGATAGACGAGCCAGATGTGTGGAGAAAGCTTGGAGAAGCTGCTATAGCTGACCTTAATGTGGAGTTTGGTAAGGCTTCTGGACTTCGGACTCTGATATAAGATCGTTAAGGGCTTTTGGACTTCGAACTTAAAGGCTTTTGGACTTTGGACTTTCATCAGTCGTTTCGATAAAGTAAATATAGAAATAGACAAGTTGTTACTGTTGCGACGATTTAGTGAAGCGTTGTGAATTGATGGTTAAAGTACTGCACCAGAACTAGAAAATTATATAGACAAGGCTCTATATTGAACTTACATTTGATGGTATTATGTGAATGCCGTGGCCCATGGTGACTTTTAAAATTAAGAGAATAGTTTTTAGCCTAAATTTTTTTTCTAAGTTATAAAGAATACGAAACAATTAATTTTCAGCTATCAGAGTGTACACAAGATTGAGCGATGTGGCCATGGTTTGGGCTCTGGAAGACGCCTCACATGTGGAAGAGATACCTATTTTGTGGTATGTTATATAAATTTATTGCTTAAAAATTTAGCTTACAAAATTTTGTTTTTTTATTCTGTATAAATTTGCACTTGATTTTATTTTAGCTGTGCGCAGCCTGCCTTTGAAGAAAGTACACTTGTTTTGAAGTTTACAATTATAGTAAATTATTTGTATTTTTAAACTTATAGGTTGCTAAATGAAAAAAAATCTTTAGCCAAGCCAAAAGTGTTAGTTACATTTACTTTTACAGTGGGTTACTCTGCGCGTGCTTAGACAAGGGCGACGCCGCACTACGCTGGCTAGAAAGCAGCGGAAGTAGTGACAGAGAAAGTGCAGAAACTGGTAGTATGGATATTGGGATTGGCTACATCGGGGAAAGTGGTTATAGTGGGGGGAATGTGGGGGCAAAGTATGCGCTAGAGCTGCAAGCGGCACGCGGCGAGTGGGCCCGCGCGGCACAACTAGCGCACACCGCTTGTCCCGCTGCTGCACCGTATCTTACCTTGCATCATGCTGCGCATTTGGATTTGACGTGAGTTGTGTTGTTATAGGTAATAGGATGGAATAAAAGTGAAGTTATGTCCCCGTATGGGGTCGAGGACATATGCAATGAATATTTGTTTTTATGGTCGATTTATTTTTACTTTCGGTTAAAAGAAAGTTTGATCGAATAAGCTAATAAAAAATAGAGAAGATCGAAAAGAGTTTGGTCGTATAAGCTTTATAAAGTGGCAATTTTTTGCACAAAAAAGTTATTAAACTAATAACTGAACTAATCAATGCTTATTTCAGAGCGAATTATCATGATGCACTTGCGACTTACGAGAAAAGTATAATTAATGAAAACACAGATAACGTTAAAGTAAAAGAACACAATGCAAAATGTGAAGCTGGTATCGCTCGGATGGCCATCAGATGTGGTGATATTTTGCGTGGTGTCACCACTGCTATGAAATACTCCCACGATGTGAATTTGCTAAAGGACTGTGCTATGCTACTCGAAGAAGAAAAACAGTACAGCCATGCGGCTGCCCTGTACGATCACGCGGGAAATACTGAAAAAGCGGCGTCCTTGTACATAAAACTGAAATCTTGGCTGAAAGTTGAAGCCCTTATACCCAAAATCAATTCACCGAGCATTCACTTGCAATATGCAAGGGCTAAGGAAGCAGAAGGACGATACACTGATGCTCTTAAATCTTATATGAAAGCACAAGACTATGAATCGGCTATACGGCTCAATTTGGACAAACTTGACGATATAGATGAAGCTGTGACTTTGGTTCAAGAATCGAAATCAATTCAAGGAGCCAAAATGGTTGCGAATTATTTCCAAAACAGCGATGATCCTACATCGGCGATAAAGTTCCTGGTCATGTCTTTATGCTATGATGAAGCGTTCCAATTGGCGAGGAAGAATGGAAAATTGCAATTATATGGAGAAATTTTAATTCAGACTTCGCAAGCGAGACCAGAGGATTTCAAAAGCTTAGCTATACATTTTGAAGGGGAAAAGAATCATTTGTTGGCTGGAAAGTTTTATTTTCATGCAGGAGAATACAATAAAGCGATGTCTCATTTGTTGAAAGTCGGTGGCTCGGAAGACGAGGAAAATGAAGCTATTACAATTGCTATCGATTCAGCTGCTGCAAGTGATGACGAAAGATTGACAAGAAGGTAATGTAGCGCTTAAATTTTGATAAAACTCTACTATGAATAATAAGGAGTGATGTACTAATAAATGGAAATTTCCAGATTGATCGAATTTTTGCTAGGAGAGACAGATGGCAATCCCCGAGATCCACGACACTTGTTCCGTTTATATATGGCTAAGAAACAATTCACGGAAGCGGCTAAAACGGCTGTGGGTATATTTAAAAAATAAAGTAAGGTATTATTTGTTGAACATCATCATCACAACCATTTACTACAAAATAAAGTGCTTTTTTATTTTTTGTCAAAGAAACTGACAAATCAAAGAAACTCAGCTTTCCATCAGGCGAGATCGTGGTCAAGCGCTTCCCTATCATACAATAAAAAAAAAAAAAACCTGAAGTTAAGTTCTCTTATGGTTCTTTGAAAATTTGTGAATTCGTTCAATAAAATTTATTTATGATTGATTTGTACCAATTAAATCGACCTATGTTATGCTACATCATATCCGGTTCGAAGGACCAATGATATCATAATCGTATCGTATCGTAGTACGTAATTGAATTGTATTTTTGGTACAATATCATGCTATGTTATTGGACCAATATTATACGTAATAACACTGTTTATTACATTTGAAAACAACGACAAAATATAGCAAAATCAATGTCTTTTATAGCCGAATTTTAAAAATAAAAGGACGAAGTACTAACTGCTATATTCGTCTATACATAAATCCATTTTTTTTCTTATTAATTTATTATACAGGTAATCATAACAGCGGGTGAATGTCAAGCGGGGCGATACCGTGAGGCACGTGATGTATCGCGTGGGCTCGTTGGTGCATTACGGGCTCGTGCTCTGCCCGCACCACGTGACTTGCGCCGTGCGTTGGCTTTACTGCACTCTTATATACTGGTAAAGCTTTGACAATAAATACCAATTAATCAAAGAAAATCACGGTCCAACTACTTACTAGAAGGTTAAAATTTAGACGAGTTTATACATAGGCGCTCGGCAGAAAAGTTGATTTGTGAAGCCGTAATTGATGCACGTGGTGAAGGACGATGCGTACCGCGGTTTCTGACCCTATTTTTCCATCTGTCCGTAAATTTATAAAACTGAAATTTATTGCAAAAGTGGAAAAAAAAGTCCTCAAAACACAACGCCGCCAAACTTATAAATGCTTGCATAATAAATTGTGTCTTTTTTAAGCTATTGCATAGCTTCTATCGCGGGCCTTGAGCGTGGGGACCGAATCGAGAAATTCCGTAACGAAAAAACCTCACGCTCCCCACTCCGACGGGCTCGGAGGTGTGGCTTGAAGGCATAGCATGCAATAGCTTTACCGCGGCAGTCCCCGAGTGCCACACGTCTTTTTTTTTTTAATTTGTAGGTACGAACACATGTTAAGAGAGGGCGTCATGACTTGGCTGCTAGGCTGCTGTTGCGGACTGCTGCTGAAGTTTCCTTTTTCCCCACGCAACAACGTAAGCAATATACTTTTTTATTCATTTTGAAAGAATTAATTTCAAATATAATATTTTTTGTTAATTTGCGAGATTAATTGAACTTACAAATTATAATGAACACTAAAAAAAGTATTTCGGCGTAAGTTTAGACGTTTTAATAACCATACCATATTCTTAGTATTATAGGACTTTCAACTGCATCTTTTTTTTTTTTTTTTTTTTTTTAACGTGAGGAAATTCATCATGAATACCGACTGCTTCGGGGGCAGCAGCACGGTTATGTCAGACTCCTACTGACTAAAACCTCACGGTGGCCTACTACCGCGCAAGTAAAGAGGGGATCCCGGGATCTCCGGTGGGAACGCTCACGGTACCCCTCGCGCGCCTGCCATTGGCAATCCACTCGTATGTAGTCGCGACTACCCCACGCGCATGCCTATCACTGCAACAGACTGCAGCCACAACAGTCTGTCGCCCTCCTCGCGTTGCCTATTGAATGTGCGCAGCCCCCGCCGCGCACACTCTGCAACGCTAAAGGCAAGAGCTCGTCAGGTCTACTAAGTGACCCGACGTCCCCTGCGGCGAGCTCTGCGACGCACGGGATTCCTGCGCTCCCGGTCGCGCTCAGCAATTTCTTTCTGTGACATCACTGCATCACAGAAAGACAGCACTGCCATCCACGCGTCCTCTCTTTCACACATAGCACCAACCACGATCGGAAGTGAGAGGTCAGATCCAACCATAGCACGCAGTGCATCGCGTTCCGCTATCCACGCCGGACACGACTCCAAGGTGTGCTGAGCCGTATCCTCCTCACAATCACAATGGTGACAGGCAGCATTTGGCTGTTTTCCTATTCGACACAGATACTTACCGAAGCAACCATGCCCCGTCAGAATCTGTGTCGTACGGAAAGAAAGCGAGCCGTGGCGCCTTGTCATCCATTGCCTAAATACAGGCAAAATGGCATGGATAGACACCATGCCATATTGCGCGTTCCCTAGCCGTCTGGCCCATGCCTCCGTGGCCTGTCGTCGGAGTCTGGCCCTACGCCTGTCCATATCTATAGGAGATATGCTCCGATGCAGGCCTACGTCTTCTCGCCAGTGGAACATGGTTGAGAGAATCTCCGCTTCCAAGTCCCAGGGGAGACATCTAGCTAGTAAGCAAGCTGCATCATAAGAGACTGTACGGTATGCCCGGGCGACTCTGATTGCCATCATCCTTTGAGGCCTACGTAAGAGGCTGATATTTCGGCTCGTCAACGAGTCAGCCCAGACAGGAGCTCCATAAAGAGCCATGGACCGCACAATCCCCTCATACAGCTTGCGACAGGATTCATTTGGTCCCTTAATATTGGGCAGTAAACCACTTAGAGCGCCCGCTACTCGTAGAAGTTTGGGCGACAGACATTTGAAATGCGGATAGAAGGTCCATTTGCTATCCAATATGAGTCCCAGATACCTCATTGACGGCTGAATGGCAATGGACACTCCTCCCACATTCAGACAAGACCCAGGTGGAGGAGCTCGTCGTGAACCGCGGAAACATATAGCTTCCGATTTAGATGGAGCAACCTCTAGACCAATTTGACGGATCCGTGCGATTACCTGGGCTGTTCCAGTTTCTGCCAGCAAGGCTGCCTCAGCAAAAGTCTTCGCTCCAGCAGTTATCAAAGTGTCGTCGGCATAACATGTCACCTCGGTACCCTCGACATTGGCACCTCGCAGCACCCAATCATAACCAATGTTCCACAGGAGTGGTCCCAGAACCGACCCCTGTGGAACACCACATGTGATTTCTCGGCGCTGCCAGCCAAGCCTCCCAGGATATTCAACCCACCTCTCGGATAAGTATGATTCCACGATATGGCACAGGTAAGGAGGCACCCCGTGGAACCGTAATGCTTCCCTGATCGTAGCCCAAGGAAGGGTGTTGAATGCGTTTGCTATATCTAAAGACACCGCGATGACGAACTTGCCACGAGCTACTGCTTGGTCCACTATATTCTTAACACGCAAGATTGCGTGGAGAGTTGAGCGCCGCCTCCTAAAACCAAACTGGCAGTCAGCTAGATCGGGACCAACACCCTCCAAGTGCTGAACCAGCCGACTAGCAATTACTCGCTCGAAAAGCTTGCTTACTTCGTCCAATAGGACTATTGGCCTATATGCCGAAGGAGAGTCCATTGGACGGCCTTCTTTTCGTAACAACACAAGCCTTCCTATCTTCCATTGGCGTGGAAAAGTGCCGTCAAGAAGACATTGGGTAAAGAGATTTTTCAGTCTTCCACCCAACCAATCCACTGTACTTTGATTAGAACTTGTACCATTTAAATTTACTCATATTAGTGTAACTTGTATATGCAGATCAAGTGTCAATCTTAACGTCGACGGTGATTGAATGTGTGCGCGCCGGGCTCAAGCCGGAGGCGCTCCACTGGGCACGTGTGCTCATGCAGCCCCAGTATAGGGATCAGGTACTTTATTGTGTACTTGAATTTATGTTTAGTTTAATTTTTATTTGTTATGGAGAAGTGGTGGTCGTTCATAAATAAAGTGACACCTTGTTTGCGTATCTAACAATAACACACATACAATACACCAAAAATATTATTGGACTCAATAAATTGTATGTATCGTGTTCTGTATTACTACAATTATAAATAAAAATCCATACTCTGTAATGAATAATGCAAATGTTAATCGCACCTATTGGTGCAATGTAATAAAATAAAATAGTAAGACTAACAACATTCAATCTAAAACTGCATTCTTGCAATTCCTACTCGTGCAGAAATATGTATTCTACTTCCATCATCTAAATTTTAGATCGACCCCAAATATTCAAAAAAGATCGAGTGGGTAGTACGTCACCCCCCCCGCACGGACTCCTCCCCCGCTCCCACATCCCCGTGCCCGCTGTGCGGCGCGTAGCAATCTAAATCATGTTACTATCTTATTAATGCACTGAACATAAAATATAACAACTATCAAAATACAATTTAAATCTGCATGCTAGCAACTCATCAACTTCATACAATTATTATGAAGTAAGCGTTACCACAAATATCTTATATAATAATTTTTTTTTCTTCTGTTTCTCAATTTATTATCTCGCTTCTTTGCCTTCTCCCCGTGGTTGCCTGGCAGAAATCACTGCATAGTGATAAGGCCGCCCTTTGTGCTTTTGTTTATTGTAAATTGTTATTTTATGTACCTGGCTTATAGCACAATAAAGTGTTAAATAAATAAATAAATATCGTTTTAAATCTAATTTCCAACCCGCAGATAGACCCCAAATACTCAAAAAAGATCGAGTGGGTAGTCCGCCACCCCCCCCGCACGGACTCCTCCCCCGCTCCCACATCCCCGTGCCCGCTGTGCGGCGCGTAGCAATCTAAATCATGTTACTATCTTATTAATGCACTGAACATAAAATATAACAACTATCAAAATACAATTTAAATCTGCATGCTAGCAACTCATCAACTTCATACAATTATTATGAAGTAAGCGTTACCACAAATATCTTATATAATAATTTTTTTTTCTTCTGTTTCTCAATTTATTATCTCGCTTCTTTGCCTTCTCCCCGTGGTTGCCTGGCAGAAATCACTGCATAGTGATAAGGCCGCCCTTTGTGCTTTTGTTTATTGTAAATTGTTATTTTATGTACCTGGCTTATAGCACAATAAAGTGTTAAATAAATAAATAAATATCGTTTTAAATCTAATTTCCAACCCGCAGATAGACCCCAAATACTCAAAAAAGATCGAGTGGGTAGTCCGCCACCCCCCCCGCACGGACTCCTCCCCCGCTCCCACAGCCCCGTGCCCGCTGTGCGGCGCCGCTCTGCCCAGCGCGGAGCTGCACTGTGCACGGTGTGAGGCGGATGTACCGTTCTGCTTGGCTACGGTACGTGTTCACTGTTTGAATCTTGTAAAATACTCAAAAAAGATCGAGTGGGTAGTCCGTCACCCGCCCGCTGCCGTCAAAACGCAAAGAAAATTGTCCTTGACAGTTCAATTGTATATGTTCAATATACAGCCACAGGGTGTAATCGTTAAGTGTGCACAGACGATTATTCTGTAATATCTAAAAACTTGACTTGTCATTTTACTCATTAAGTTAAGTACTTCCGATATCAATCGAAAATTATTTTGATATCTGCAATAGTTACGGAATAATAGCCTGTGCACACAACGATTACACCCGGTACCTATATGTAAATATCATCCATGAATTTAATTTAAAATAACATTAATTAATATTTTTTTAATGGCAGGGTCTTCATATCGTCAAAGATGATCTCACAGCATGTCCAGAATGCGACTTTCCAGCTATCTTAAGTGAATTTACTGAGTAAGTATAATTTATATTTTTTCCATAAATTCTTAACCAGAAAATTGTTAATTGAATGCATTAATGCCCTTTTAGACTGTAAAGAATATTTTTTTAAGAAATTTGATTTTCAATTATGTTTATTATACTTTACGAATATATTTTGTGGATAGTCAATTTGGAGTCTCTTAGTTATTATATGAAATAATATTATTATGCTTTTGTTTTTTTCAGAATCCTGCGTGATGAAGGCAAGTGTCCAATGTGCGGAGAGAACGTGGACTATCGGCGCTTGGTTAAAATTGATGACGTCACACTTTACCTAGATCTCAATACTGGAGAATAAGACATAAAAATTGCAGAATAAAATCCATTATGGAGTAAATGTATTTTCTACATGTATAGATATCAGATAATACAAGTGTGTCACTTCTCAAGAACATTGCATTTAATAAAATATTTCAGTTTGGATTATTCGTAGTAATCGTAAATAAATCGTCCATTATGAATCACCACCGAGCTTAAAATACGTTTAGTTCTATTTATAATGCTAAGAGAAAACTTATATGAATTGTTTTCTATATATCTGTATTTTTACATTATAAAAATGTATAAGCAAGTGTTACATGTTGTAGAAAGTATTAAACTAGTTAAAAAGAATACTGTAAAATTACTGTGATTATGTATCCGTCCAAGTAAAGCCTAACTGTTATCTTTAAAGCTCTAAATTGTTTACATTCCGTAAGATGACATGAGACTTCGTATTGTCAGTTAAGTGTAAGGTTTATTTTTGACTGAATAAAATTTTGAAATTTATGAAGTGTTTTATTCTGTACCCATTAAAATTGTGTGATGTGTGAAATATATTGAATTGGGACTTGAAAATTACGTACAAACTTAAAATTATAAGCAATTACTGCTTCTTAATCTATTAAAAAAACAATATACTATTGAATATAAATTTATGAATGCCTTAACCAAAAATATCAATTTCAATATACTATTGATTTTTTTTCTATTTCATTACTAATAACTACACTTTGATTAGTATACAGTGCGGAAATTTTCGATGGGCCCTGGAGGGAAAGTACTAGAAATATTAGAGATAGCAAATTTTGCAGAAATGAAACATTCCTTTGTTTAAAAAAAGAAATAGAACTGCATTCAAAGATTTTCTAAAATTCACTTGCTTTGGCAGGGAATCGAACGAACTAAAACTGTAAAAAAAATCTATTTTATTCTTCAAAATTCAAATCGACACGACTAGGTTTATTTTAACAATATTATCCGTAAAATATTAAATCTTTATTATTGAGTACACATGAGCATTGATCCAACATCTACGAAAAGTTGTCCGTCTGTTAAGTGTGAAGTGAACAAGTTATAATTTTCTCATGAGTCAAAGTAATGACGTTAAACATGTTTGCGGTGTGACCGCAATTCACAAAATTCGATTATTATTTTGCCTTTTTAATTTGTTTTACTTTTAATTATTACCAATATTGCCAGAAAAAATAATTTAATGTATCCAGAACGCGAGTCTCATTTTGAACAATTTATTTGCTAAATACCTAGAGATAAAATCAGTAGCGTTTTTATGTTCACATGATGTTGATGATACAATAAAAATGTTCGACTCCAAGATATTTTTATGTCGTCGTGTGTCGATTTGAAAAATGAAATGTGATCTTTTTTTTAATTTTTAGTTAGTTCGATTCCCGATCGAAGCAAGTGAATTTTCGAAAATCTTTGAATCTTTGAATGCTATTTTTTTTAAATAAAGGAATGTTTCATTTCAGCAAAATTTGCTATCTCCAGTATTTCTAGTACTTTCCCTCCAGGGCCCATCGAAAATGTCCACACTGTATAGTTGTTCAAAGTAACTGTTAAGGCTGGTATTCAGACCGGAATTTAAACGATACCATGAAATGTTATTATTTTGCTACGATATATTACTGTGATATATTCACAGCATATTATGTGGTTTTACGGTGCATTTACATCAAACGAACATAGAGCTAGAGCAATCTTTCGTGATCTTTTAGTGTAAACGAAAACTCGTCTGCAGTATTGTTCAGTATTAGAACATTGCAAAGAATATTTTCGAACGCACTAAGAACAACGAAAGAATGCTCTATGCCTGTTTGTATTCGATATAATGGCAAAAAGGCTAAGAATTTGACATAGTGGGGTTAGAATGAGCATTCGCTCGTTTGATGTTAATGCATCGTTATAGTATTATAATAATTATCTGTGGTGACACATAGGGTACTTTTAAACTCATTTATACCTGCATGAAAATGATAAAATAGGATACTATAAACTGGTGGGACGATATTATATTAAAAATGAAACACAAAAATAGTGATGAAACATTTATTTTCATTTGAAAGTATACCAAGTTGTAGTTACACGTCCGTTACTGAGATTCAAATGAAATAAAAACAATTGGTAAATATTATACAAAACAACGGCTGGCCCGCCATTCGGCAAAACTTAATAATAATGGAATGATAACATAACAATCACATTTAAAATCGAATACAAACAATAATAATTGATTAAAATAAACATTTTTTTCGAAATTATTCCTTATACAATTGTATTCATAAAATCGTGTTTTATAGATTTTTTTAAGAAATTTAAAACTGATTATAAACGTAAAGTAACATCGAATAGCAGGTCTGCCGTTCGTCACTCCGTTTACTCTATAATCATCAAATATTGCCCTAATATAATTACCACTACCTATCTATGCCTTAAGTAGACAATATATTTATACAACTTAAATTAATGACAAGAAGAATAACTCAATAATACACCAATAATAAAACATAATTGTGCTAATACAATAGGGTTCTCGACCCGCTACGTTTTAAACGACTCGTGCTTCAGCTGAGTAAAGTTGAGTACAGATAAAGTAAGTTCCAAATGATCTAAGGAAAATCATTTCGCAGCATCAATTCCCATTTGTGTTACAAAAGTCAATAGTTTTATAAAAAAACATATTCATCTGTACCCAACTGTATGCTTCAAGTATACCGCAATTCCCCACATTTTAACGAACAAAATCAAATAACATTGCAAACATTGAAAACTGAAAATTATATTGAAATGCTAAAAAATATAAAATAGTCGTATCGATAGGCTGGGAGCGAGATCGGCTTCACCAAATCAATTTGCTAAATTACGAATTTGGTATACGCTTCTCGAGAATGAAATTGCACCTAAGAAATGAGTAACAGTTTTGTAAATTTTCGTTGCGAAAATTGACTCAACACGTTAACGTAGACGATCTAAAAATGCAGTCTAACTCGTTTTAATACTCATATAAAAACTAATATCGACGGTCTAAAGATTTCGTTGGCCTACATCTACACGCACGAGCGGCTCTGCGGCGGTCGAAAGCAACGGTATGCAGTTAAATATAAAAATGTATAATACAATGGAACGGATAAAGCATCGGAATACAAACGCGCCGCGTCTCACGCAATAGGACTCTCTAATATATCATCGTGCTTATATTTCTCAATTTCAATATATTTTGATGGCCGGATACTTTTTGTCTGACGCTCGTCCGCTCTCGACTGATATCGTAGCTCTCGTTAAATATTTACAAATATATATAAAAATATTTAAAACATCAAAGACGCGATGGCACACGGTTGTAGTAGAAATAAATATACATTTATGATTTTTATAACGAACATAAATAAGGGAACGGCCGTCGCTCGCTACGAATAAATAACGGTTTGAACCGAATCGGCGCGGCGTTACACTAGTTACGAGGGAATGTATAAAAATTAGTTTCGACTATATCAATGTTAACTCCTCAACAATAAATACTATAAATCTTTGGTTTCATTTAGTCATTTGATTACAAAAAAGTATCGCTTCTCGTTCGCGGGACGAGCTAGGGCCTAGGTCCCGCGGAACACTAAACTAGTTCATAAGAACGACACCTAGCAAACGTAGCTCACGTATTCATTAAATCAGTGCATATTATGAAAAATTGTGAAAAATCGATAGCATCCTGTAATGGAGCGCTTAAAATTTGGCACCAGAAGATTCGAGTGTGGAGACGCTTGTCCCAGTGTTGAGAAAGTTTTATTTAAAAACATAGATTAAAGAAGAATCCTTAGTAGCCGTTTATTTAGTTTGAAAAACTGTGTACAACTTTGAAAATTTAAGTTTCCTCAACACTGGCTGAAGACATTAAATAATTTAACCGTTCTAAATTTCCTATACAAAATCTACGTTCATCAAATTATTAAATGTCTCACGCGCACACTCGTGTGTTACAATAGTTTTTATGATTTATTTCCTCACATTTGAGTACGTCGAAATATTTTACATTAAATAGATGTATAAAATCGCCCTAATCTTTTACACATGGGAATGGTGAAATTGTTGTTTTGGGCTATTTATACGAATTTCACTAGTAATTCTAGAATATACTACTATGTATATTATTTTTCATGGTCGTTTTGGATATGAATTTAAATAAGTTAAATAACATAGTGATCATTGAAGGTTTATCGTTTATCACATGAATCATTATAATAAAGGTAATATTTTTACGCAGTTTGTTACATTGTAAAACATGACGAGGTCCAATATATGTAAATAGTATATCCCAGAATTGAGCAGTGAAACTTCACGTTCCAGAACATTGTAGAACATTTTAGAGTGCGGCGGGCATTGAGGTATTATTATAGAGAGGACACCACGAACAAAATCTGTGTGACAAGCGCGGAGGCGAGGGGGGGGAGTGAGTCATACACTTTATAGATATTCTGTCTCTTATTACATACTTATAAATTAAAGTCAATCACAAATAAATATTGTTTATGTATGTTATTAAAAAAAATATGAATAAACTTATCAATTAAAACCAATCAATGTAACAAATAAATATTGGTTTGAGACGATTGACTCTATCTCGTGTTAAAAATAGTGTAGTAGCGATGTCCTCTCTAGTACGTAGTACATGTAACTCAATGGCGGCGGGGCGCGGGTCGCGGGGCGCGGGGCGCGGGGCGCGGGGCGCGGGGCGGTGCCTACATGGGGTGCGACAGCTTGGGCAGCGCGGCGACGACGCGCACGCGGTCGCTGAACTGCGGCGGCGGCGCCAGCACGGGCAGCGCGGGCAGCGCCTCGCCCGGCTCCTCGGGCGGCGGCGGCAGCTCGGCCAGCGACACGGCGAGGCGCCGCCCGGGCGCGCGCGCCACGTCCACGCCCAGCCTCTCCGCCGCCGACCGGCCCCGGGCGACCCCCCGCACCGACGCGGCGGTCGCCCGCTTGCGCGTCAGCGAGTTGTGGCGCTGCATGGGCGGCGCGAGGCTCTCGCTGGACGAGTGCACGGGCTCCGTGCTGATGACGTCGTTGCCCGACTTGACGGTGACGGAGCTGCAGAAGGACACCTTGTCGCGGCGCGGGCGGGCCTGCTCCTGGTCGGACGACACGCCGGACGACGAGTTGTCGCCGTCGTCCCGCTCGCCCAGCTCGTCGCCGCACGAGCGGGACGACTTTAGCCGCGTGCGGATCTTCTGGATCTCGTCCACTGAGAACGAGTGCTGCATCGTGCCCGAGCCCGAGCTGCTGCCGCTGGAATAGGCGTAGAATACATATATCAGTAATGCAAGTATTGATTTATAAAAAGGAAACAAATATCAGCGGCGTGGACGTAACGAACATTATCCCGTTGTGTATCACATATAAGAAATAATGACAACGAAAACACAAAAAGACACTATAATAATAACACCCACAACGTGTAATACAAATGATGTATGACAATAAAAATATTTATTTCACAATGGTACATAAGCATCCCCCGGCATCAGTATAAACTTGTAATAAAATACCTTTATCGATATATTAACAAATTATAAGTAATTGTAAATCTCCTCGTCATTTTCGATACAAATTGAAGCAAGGGTAAACAAGGGCATCCTGGAAAAAATGTATTAAAACACTATAAAAAATAATAAAACGAGAAAAAACTTCTAAATAATAAAATATAAATATCCTACTTACCTAGTATTGCTATTGGCGCTAGTTTCCGCGACGGCAGTGGGTTCGGTCTTGTGTTTGTGTTCTTCTTCATCAGATTCCGACATGCTATAGTCTGGCTCGGGGATGGGAGGCGCTGGTGTCGAATTCTGAAAATGAAAATTCTTTTATAATCTTTATTAATTTCATTGTTATCTATTTAAGTATAATATGTTATGTTAATAATTATTTTATGAATAAAAAAAAGACGGGTTGCACTCCGGGAGTGCCGGCAGAAGTGAAAACTTGATTATTAACGTTGAGCATGTTTGATATCCATCCGTCTTACGCTTTTTCGATCAGGTCACGTGTCCTGACGCGAGTTTAAGATTTTATACCCATTACAGAAAAAGTGCTCAACGCCGCTAAAGAAGTTTTCACTTCAAAAAAATAATCCCATCAAAAGTTCTAAGGTAAAAAAACAAAAAAAAAAAATATTTCACATGTGGGTTGAAATGATGACAATAACCAAAAAATAAATCTTAATATATTATATAAATCTTGTGTCACAATGTTTGTCCTCAATGGACTCCTAAAGCACTTAACCGATTATAATAAAGTTCGCACACCATGTGCAGTTCGATCCGATTGGATAGTTTAAACATGTAGGTAACACGGGCGAAGCCGGGGTGGACCGCTAGTAATTTTATAAAATAGTCATGATGATGATAATGTTTATTAAAGAAACCATTAAGAAAAAATATAAAAAAAATACATAAGAAGTAAGTTTATCTTCATACCTGTCTCGCAAACGTCTTGTGTATGGCAATAGGCTGCGCGTACTGGTGCGAGCTGTCCGCAGACATCGTGCGCGACCACGCACGACCGCGAACACTTTGCTGGAAATTGAGACGTGGGCACTTGAGATAGGGTTGCTTTTTGATTGGATTTATATATTGAGAAGACTTTTTGTTAAGGGATTGTCAGAAATGCAGCTGAGTTTGGCAAATGGGTTGGTTATATTTGGAAAGGATGCTTAATTTTTTGGAACTAAATTCCTTATAGCGCTTTGGGAAAGGGAGCTAGACGGAATTAGGACCAAAAGTTGTAAAGACATTTTTGACTTTGTTAATGCAAATGAATCTGTGTGTGTAATGTATGCATGTGGATCATATTGTCTGCATGTGTGACAGGTGCACAAAGATTTGTGCATGTATCTGTGCGCACCTCAATGTGTCGCTAGGCGCTGATTTTGTGCCTCTATAAGTGTGTGTATACATGGGTTTATGTGGGTTCCTCAGGGTCGATACTGCATGGTCGCGGAAGAATTCTAACCAATACCCGCAGCCCCATCATTAAAGCGGCTCGACGGAACACAATGGGGTTTTAGTCGGTAAGAAGCCGACATAACCCACGGCTCCTTCCCCGGGGGCCGTGGGTATCTTTGGAAGATTTCCCCACATAAAAAAAAAGGGTCGATACTGCATAACGATTTATGCGATGTGTGTGTGTGTGTGTGTGTGTGTGCGCACCTCAGGGTGTCGGTAGGCGACGGGCGCGAGGTCCTGTGGCGCGGCGTACAGCTTGGCGGGCGCGGCGGGACGGAACGTGGACGTCACCGCGCACTGCGGCTGCGGCGCCGGGCCCGAGGGCGGTGGGGGGACTGCGCCCTCTGCGGATAAATACATACATATTCTAAGAACATTTCCGAAGAATACAGGACCTTGACGCAATAAGATATACATATTCAATTTTAAGTAAAAATTACCGAGATTGTCGGTAAAATAATGTAAATTCTGACAGCACTGATTATTTATAGTTAAATTTTTGGAAAAAAAAATGCACATTTTAGTCAAAAATTTACAGTTTTCTGACGAGAAATGAAGATCCTTATTATCCAATGTTTCTACCATGGTGAGAAAAAACTTTTTTATTAAAGACCTTAAAATGAGCTATAATTGTTCCATTTAAAATATCACAAAATTCTCCATAGATGTTGAGATATTTGATGCAATACCAAATATTCCTAGACTTTGTTGATGCGTGTATATTACCATGGTGCAAGTCAAGACTGGAGCGCGTGCGTGTGGGCGCAGCAGCGAGCGCAGCAGCAAGGTCAGGTGTGGAGTGGAACTCGCGCCGCAGCGAGCCGCCCTCTGCGGGCGGGCACGTGCTTGTGCTCGCGGATTTGCTCCATAGCTGCAAGTTATGTATATGTTAGTTTTATTAGTCATAAAAAAGTATATTTTTTACTGTTTCCCAGTTAGTTCAGAAAGTAACAAAAAATATGATATATGTTGCAAATGACGTCTCAATTTTATACATAATAAATACTAGGTTTTAAATTATCACTTATAATCACTTATAATCCGATAGGTTCGTTGTTACGACTTTATTTGTTTGCAGGGAACCTTGAAGGAAATGCCAGATAATTTTGAAGCTCGTGTGGTATTCGGGGGATTATATTTCCGTCCCAAATGTCGGCCAATAATTTCACAATTGAATTCAACCTGTCAGTTTGACATCAACTACCAGAGAAAATTTTCAAAAAATTATCAGTATAATTGACAACGGACCAGTGGGCGGGGCTTAAAAAACATGGCTACGTATTGTGTGCAACAAAAGAATTAACCATAAGTTTACATTGAATTAGTGTCATCAATTTTAATTATTTATGTTTTCTATAAATGATTTTTTTTAATTTGTTGGATCATGAATGGATTAATGAATCCTCATTAATATCATTATGTTTTTTCACAGTATCCTTCTTTAAACTCCGATTTACTAGACGCTGATGTCGTGCCTCTATATTTTTTTTAGCTTTATTTGATTCTCTAGCAGAGCTTGGTAGATTACAGGATGGAACACATGTTTTTTTTAAAGTCATCTTTTTAGTCATAACACCTGAAAAACAAATTTTTCAATTAGTTTTAGATTTATATTTACATTTATATTTGAGGTTAAACATTGTCAACTTACTTGGTACAATAAAATCATTCCTTTGAAAATGTAATGAACACACTCTCATATGCGGATTTATATTTTTCAATTTTAAAGCACGCTGCCAGGCTTTACATCGATCTACTTTTTCTTTTTTTCCGAAATAATTTTCAACATAAACAAAACTGCTACCAGGTTTAGGTATAGCATGAAAACTAACTTCTAAATTCGTATGAGATTTACTACCACAACCGTTTACCGCACAATAAACTCTACTTTTATTTTTAGTACGAAATTTTAAAGAATTTTTATTTATTTAAAAAAAAAATTGTTTTTAATAGATTCGGTAATATACTTGTGTACTTAAGTGCACACTAAAACTAGTTCTTTTTTTGAACACCAGGTGTCGTGACCAAAGTGGTCCGTTGTCAATACCATGTAGGTTGTACCACGTGACGTCGAATGGTGCAATTCTATTGGTCGATATTTGGATCGGAAAAATAATCATAAGTAATTATTATTTATTATGTGACATTTATTATATTACGAGCTATATAGGATCATTTGTGAATGTCAGGGTACTTCTTGTTAGCGCTCTTGGTGCGTGTGTATACGCATTTGTACATATTATGTAAGTGCAGTACGTATGTGCATTTGTGCGTGAGCGAGTGTGTACGGACAGTGCGTATATTTACGCGCAATATGCTTGTGCATGTACATGCGTGTACTCATTTATGTGAATGTGAGTATGTGTGTGTGTTTGTGCAAACCTTAGCACGCGCGCGCTTCATATCAGCAACAGACGCGTAAACTCGTGAGGCGAGACGTGCGGGTGATGCTGCGGGTGACCCGCTACCATCTTGGAAAGCGCTGCGAGTCATCATGCCACCGCTGCCACCGCTGAAATAAAAAACATTTAAGATAATTTTTTATGAAAAAATATTCTTTACATACATTATTGATAGATATATAGATAAAACGTTTATTCATAGAACACAATCACACTTACAAATAAAACACAAAAGACAAAAAACAGTAAAACAATACACACAGAAATATTAAAAGTATAACAATTAAACCGTTAATGTGCACAGCGTTCTACGAACAGGCCTTGGCTCAGCATAAATGTCAGAGTTTTAAAGAGAACATTATTCACCTTTTTTGAAGTCACTTGAAAAGGACCACAAATTAAAGAAGTAATTATTTGTGGCAATATCCGTGTGTGTAAAGGAAATTGGCTGTAAGAGGCTTATCGTACAAGTCTCATTTATTAAAAACTGTATGGATATACAATTAAAATATATTATACTAAAATGCTATTGCTTTTCAGGTTCAGTTTTGAACGTAAGTGACACTATCATGTACTACCATAACATACTTGCCTGGAAGAGATCACTCTTTAGTGATAAGGCCGCCCTCTGTGCTAGTTTAGCTATAAGTTTTAGTTTTAAGTAATTTGTATAACTAGCATAGTAAAGTGTTATAAATAAATAAAATAAATAAATATCTATGCCGATTTCTCTGACGCTAAGTTGTTCACTATAAAATATAGCTGTTCAAAATTAAATACTGAATCAACATACGTAGCATCAGCATCCGCCTGTCTCTGGAACAGCTCTTCCAGTTCCGCAGCTGTGATGCGTGAGGAGGCCGGGCGCTGTCGGATGCTTGCCGTTCGAGGGGCTACCGGGGTGCCGAGACAGGGTGTGCCGTCTGAAAATGTTAAGTAATTTTTTAGTAAAATTTGGTTTAAAATGTCTCTGAAGATTGTTTGTTATAAAATTCTGAATAAAAATATCTTGTAACATTGTTTACCACAAATTCTTTTGAAACACAAGAATTTGTGATAGTATTGTGTTAACTTCACTTCAGTATTGCCTTTTAAGTTTTTTAAATCTTGATAGATCTTTAGATAACTGAAAAAAAAATGTATCAAATAAACAAAAAACTAAGATATTAACTTACTATTACTACCAGGATGTAATTGCACGGATTCAGCAGATGATGATTTTCCAGCGACACTAAGTGGTTCACACGTTTCTTCTTTTTCGCCACCGTTTTCTGTAAATCGAGAAAATTACAATTAGTATATACCAAAAACATAATGCTTATGGATAATGTTCAAACTTCACTAAATATACATTAAGTAGGAGAACACATGGTCAATGATATAATTGCTTGCTTTATGGTTATGTGAAAACCAAAATACATAATTTATACAAGTATTTAGTATTTAACTATCGAGTAAAGAGAATATTTAAACTATATAAGACACACTGAACACTTACTTTAGTAGAGCTAATGGTTTTGACACGATAAATATAAGAATTTTTGAGCAAAATGTAAATTTAAAAATGATTTCACATAAAAATAGGGACAAAATAAATATTAGTAAAATTAAAACAGAAAACAACTAGTTGTTCATACCGAGTCCAGCGACCATAGATTTGGCTCTTGCTCTTCCCACGCTCAATGTAGTGCGCGGGTCACGCCGTGGAGGCGCCGGTGCGGGGCTGCGGCCTGACATACATACAAACAAACATGAGAAAGTTCATTCGTACATGCAAATTACAAATGTTTGGAAAAGTTTTTCAAATAGAAATTTTTTTTTGCCAAAGCGTTTTTCTTTCTATTATATCTCAATATTACATTAAATGAATACATATTTCTGCGTGCAAAAGCAAGGTAATAAGACAATTATTTGGTTGATTCTTTGGATACATATTTTATGCAAAATATGCGTTTTTGTGCCCAAGTTCATTGCTACACGTGCAATATATTCCGTGTTTTTATTTTTTATATACTTTTAGTAGGTACATATTGTAATCTATATTAACTTAAATATATAGAAGACAGAATACACTAATCTAAAACGGCATGCAAAAACACTAAGAATACACATGTATTATACACGGTACATTAGACATTTAGAAATGGTCTTTCGAGTCGGATGTAGAAAAAAACCATATCGAAAAAAAAAAATAACTATGAATCCGTAAAATAGACATTTACTACGATGAATCTAAAAATATATGCATCGTTAGACATCTACTACGATGAAATATCGTCTGACATGAATGTTACATACCACCAGCAGCTTTTCGTGGTAGTGTGGCGGCGTAAGGCCGGCCGCTGGTGGACAGTTGACCCTGCGACTTGCTGGTCGGCACTGTGCATGTATTGTTCACCTCACCAACACCCGCTGCGAAGATAATTCACGTATCACTACCACATTTTTTTTGCGTAGTTGTATAACAAGCAAATTGTAACCTAAGAAATTTCGTCGCAGGGCCAAAATTTATGTCGATGTACACTTAGTGGTAATGTGATGAAGTGCTAAAATTGGAACATGACTCAAAATCGAGTAACATTAAAACGTGCATAAAGTATAACTAACCGTGAGTATGCAGTGAGACAACCGTCATGGATACGAGAGCGCCTGAACTGCGGATGAGTTCTACTACGTGCTCGTGGGATGCGCCTGATACGTCTTCGCCGTTTATCTGAAAAGAGATATAATTAATATGAATAAGTATCGCGTGTTAGGTGGAAATGTAGATATTGTAGGTACTGTTAAGTGCAGATTGAAGAGCGTCGGGTTTTTAATGTCAAAATCTGTCCAATCTTTTTTTTCTTTTTATCTGCTTTGTTAAATCCACGTTTAACCACTTCTTCCACCTTCAAAATATATTTACTTGTACAGAGGAACCCTGGCCCTTAAGATACAGATCTCTCCTAGATGAAGAGGAAGTATACAAGGTATAATGTTTTGGGAAAATAAAGATTATTTTATTTTAATAATTTTTTTATGTGTATCTATTTGGGGGGAAAAAAATGCCAATACTCGTCACGCTTGGCAGGCGTTTTTTTTTCCTGCCGTGGACGTCTTGAAAGGCTGGAATGGATGGATGGATTTTTTTTTAAATATTTTCATATTATTATTATGAAATGTAGTCTGACCGCTAGGAGGAAGTCCCCCTTGCGCAGCCCCTTGCGGTCGGCCACGCCGCCCGCGTCCACGTCGTCCAGGTACTGCAGCGCGGGGCAGCGCTCGGACGGGCGCAGCTCCATCAGCGGGGACGAAGCCTTGGCGCCGCGCAGCACGAACCCGAAGCCGCGCCGCGCGCGGTGCAGCACCACCGTGCGCGTCTCCGTGCTGCCGAACCTGGCGCACGTGATTATCTTCACTACATAGTATAAAACAAAGTCGCTTTCTCTGTCCCTATGTCCCTATGTCCCTTTGTATGCTTAAATCTTTGAAACTACGCAACGGATTTTGATGCGGTTTTTTTTTTAATAGATAGAGTGATTCAAGAGGAAGGTTTATATGTATAATAACATCCAATAAATAGTGGAGAAGTACTGTTATTTTTGAGGTTTCTAATGTGATGTCGTAAATAATTACATTTTTTCCGCAACATTACATTGCAAACGCAGGCTGAACCCTACGAGTTTTATCAAAATAATGTACTAAGTATTGTACACATTGAAAAGGTCTACAGAAAAGTCTGTGATGGTATATGGATAACCCACAATAACCTTTTTTTTGTCATTTACTTTTTACGACAAATAATGGCTAATTTTCGAAGCGATTTTAACCAATACAGCATTAATCCTTAACCAATTAAGTACCTTGAATACATTGTTCATTTAATATAGATCTATATGGCCCTTTACACCGTATGATTTAAGTGAATATTTTCGAAGATATTACAGATTTAAAAATTGCGGGACGTAGCGTTTGCGGCGGTACCGGCCGGCCGCCATTGCACCCGTGCGAAGCCGGGGCGGGTCGCTAGTAATATATATAAATCTCGTGTCACAATGTTTGTCCTCAATGGACTCCTAAACCACTTAACCGATTATAATAAAATTCGCACACCATGTGCAGTTCGATCCAACTTGAGAGATAGGATAGTTTAAACATGTAGGTACCACGGGCGAAGTCGGGGCGGACCACTAGTGTATTATAGTATTTATAGTGAACAGTTATCGATATACCCTTCGATCATAAAATTAACGATCAAAACTTATAAAGTTTCATATTATAACGTTCAAAACAATAAAGACTGCACCGTGTATATCGCCATGCTGCCGATACTGGCATTTGTACAAGTGCGCAGTAGTTATAATAACACAAAAAAGAGAAACAAATTGTGAGCAATTGAAGAGAGTTAAAATGTGAAGTTGGCAGACATGTGCTCCGTAGAGGTAAAACACTCAAAAATAACGCAACTGAAAGTTAGCAAAATAAGGCTGTTACGTAACGCTTTTGATTCTCAAAAACACACAAAAACCTGTATATCAGAAACTTCTGAAAACATTTCGCAAAATATGTAGATGCGTAACTTATTACAGTATGACCACTCCAGAATTTAATAAAATGCCTCGGTAGACACATTGATGCACTGCGTCTCCACCCGTCATAACCAAATGGTACCAAATATTTTACAATGCCTTGTTTGTAAATAATATTATTGACAACATTGTTTTGTTCTGTGCAATGTTTGTATAACCTATGAAATCATAATTTATTCATCTAATAAATTATGATATCATAGGTTATACAAATTTGCCTTTATGTATATTATTTCATGTTAATAATTTTTAACTTACCTATGACAAAATTGGACAAGTTTTAAACTTCTGTGCGTGAAGAATTTGCCTTAAATTGAACTTGTAAGTCAAATTTCTTTGTAATTCTCTAATGTGCGTGAAAACAGGAGGTTATCAGCCAATATTTGTCTTATATAATACGAAAATGAATAAACTTACGTTTTCTTAACTCTAGGAGCGGTGGCGCTGTAAGTTTTACTGAGTCCGACTTCCCGGCGGCCGCTCACTCGAGAATGATGGACTGTTCCCGATGCAACTACCTGAAAGGATAAGTGTTCTTATTAGGAAAAACATATTAATATATTGTGTAAGATAAAATATTTATTATATACCTTTTGAAGATAATATATGGGGGAACATTTTATATGGGGATGAGTGGTTAATTGTATGTTATTCAAGAAATTTTATATCAAATATACATATTAAAGGAAGGAGGATTATTATCTGGAAAGTTAAAGAACACAGTGAGATCCGGAATTAACTATGTATATAGTACAAGATCCCGGGGCCTTCAGACCTCATATATTTTCTGACGGATGAAATGTGGGCGATTGGGTAGTGTTAGTATGTGCTACCATCGTACGCCTACCCGCTAGCTTGGCCAATGAGCCAATTTCCAGATATCAGGTAATCAAGGTTCATAAAAAACAGTACTTTCTTCACGTATTTTCTCATAGCTGATTTTCACATATATTATAAAATATACTGTTAAAATAAGATGTCAGTACTCCCAGACACTTCCCGTGGGCCAAATTGCTTAACAGACGCTTTAAAGCTCTCAAAATAATTAAAAGTCATCGAGATAAGTGGAATTCCATCAATATGAGTCCCCGAAAAGATAAATAATAACATGTGTGGCAATCCACGCAGTCTTTATTTGTTCTTAAAATGAAATATTTTTTCAATTTACGAGTACCTAATAAAAAAAAAATCAAACACTATTTGTATAATATATAATACTAGTGGTCCATCCCGGCTTCGCCCGTGGTACATATTTAGTATCCTATGTCCTTCTCATGGCTCTAAACTACCTCCCTGCCAATTTTCAGCTAAATCGGTTCAGCCGTTCTTGAGTTATAAGTGGAGTAACTAACACGACTTTCTTTTATATATATATATGTATATAACGCACCTGATGCGAATGCGCATTATGTCGTAGTCGCACTTCTTGCACGCAGTGCGCGGGGAACAGCCCGCTCGCGCCCGACCCGCGCACGCGCCCTTCCAGGTAGCCCTCGTCTGTTGATCCCGTTACTGGAAAATGTTATAAAATATTATGTAGGTAAATGTGATATTATGTTTTGTGTGGAGTCAAATAAATGTGAGTTTTTTATTATAATACTTTGTATAGAAAAGACATTCTTTATAGTTTGGTAACTACACAATCAATAGTCGCTCAGATAAAATACAGTTTTAAACCGTACAAAGAGATTTTTAAGCATTGTAATTTGTACTGAAATGCTGTAAACTGCGTATATTCATAAAAAATGGACAAATGTTAAAGTTAATACGACATGACTTGATTCATAAAATACCTTGTGTAATAATTCAATGTGTTATTAATCATTAATGATGTTTTTTATTTACTTGTGAATGTATATGACATTAATCACAATGGTTGTTAGTATGCTTTAAAATATCGCTGCTTTAGCATAAAGGGAAAAGAATCTGAAAAAGTGTAAAAATTAAGTTTTCAGATATCACGTAAAACCATAAATATCTTATTGAAGAACCGAATGAAAAGATTGCAATGTTATTGTAAATTTATAATTATAAATGTTTAATTTATAAAATATGGTAAATTTGTATGTTTTAATATCCAGTTAAAAAGTTTAAATTTATAAAGAATAGAAAAAATTCGATCACGAGGCGGGACTCGAACCCGCATCCTTCGCGCCATTCCGGGGCGGATGCCTCACCAACTCAGCCACTCGTGACCCGCCCGAGTGATCGAATTTATTCTATTCTTTCAGTTTTATGTGTCTGAAGGGACACACCGCGCGCCATCTATTGAGATGATTAACAACCATTTCAACCAATATGAAGCACTTTTCAGTGAATACAATATTGTAACGATGGAACACGACCTTTTTTGTTGAATTTATATTTTTGGTTTTATGGCATTCAAATGCTTTATAAATATAAATTTATAAAGAATAGAAAAAATTCGATCACGAGGCGGGACTCGAACCCGCATCCTTCGCGCCATTCCGGGGCGGATGCCTCACCAACTCAGCCACTCGTGACCCGCCCGAGTGATCGAATTTATTCTATTCTTTCAGTTTTATGTGTCTGAAGGGACACACCGCGCGCCATCTATTGAGATGATTAACAACCATTTCAACCAATATGAAGCACTTTTCAGTGAATACAATATTGTAACGATGGAACACGACCTTTTTTGTTGAATTTATATTTTTGGTTTTATGGCATTCAAATGCTTTATAAATATAAATTTATAAAGAATAGAAAAAATTCGATCACGAGGCGGGACTCGAACCCGCATCCTTCGCGCCATTCCGGGGCGGATGCCTCACCAACTCAGCCACTCGTGACCCGCCCGAGTGATCGAATTTATTCTATTCTTTCAGTTTTATGTGTCTGAAGGGACACACCGCGCGCCATCTATTGAGATGATTAACAACCATTTCAACCAATATGAAGCACTTTTCAGTGAATACAATATTGTAACGATGGAACACGACCTTTTTTGTTGAATTTATATTTTTGGTTTTATGGCATTCAAATGCTTTATAAATATAAATTTATAAAGAATAGAAAAAATTCGATCACGAGGCGGGACTCGAACCCGCATCCTTCGCGCCATTCCGGGGCGGATGCCTCACCAACTCAGCCACTCGTGACCCGCCCGAGTGATCGAATTTATTCTATTCTTTCAGTTTTATGTGTCTGAAGGGACACACCGCGCGCCATCTATTGAGATGATTAACAACCATTTCAACCAATATGAAGCACTTTTCAGTGAATACAATATTGTAACGATGGAACACGACCTTTTTTGTTGAATTTATATTTTTGGTTTTATGGCATTCAAATGCTTTATAAATATAAATTTATAAAGAATAGAAAAAATTCGATCACGAGGCGGGACTCGAACCCGCATCCTTCGCGCCATTCCGGGGCGGATGCCTCACCAACTCAGCCACTCGTGACCCGCCCGAGTGATCGAATTTATTCTATTCTTTCAGTTTTATGTGTCTGAAGGGACACACCGCGCGCCATCTATTGAGATGATTAACAACCATTTCAACCAATATGAAGCACTTTTCAGTGAATACAATATTGTAACGATGGAACACGACCTTTTTTGTTGAATTTATATTTTTGGTTTTATGGCATTCAAATGCTTTATAAATATAAATTTATAAAGAATAGAAAAAATTCGATCACGAGGCGGGACTCGAACCCGCATCCTTCGCGCCATTCCGGGGCGGATGCCTCACCAACTCAGCCACTCGTGACCCGCCCGAGTGATCGAATTTATTCTATTCTTTCAGTTTTATGTGTCTGAAGGGACACACCGCGCGCCATCTATTGAGATGATTAACAACCATTTCAACCAATATGAAGCACTTTTCAGTGAATACAATATTGTAACGATGGAACACGACCTTTTTTGTTGAATTTATATTTTTGGTTTTATGGCATTCAAATGCTTTATAAATATAAATTTATAAAGAATAGAAAAAATTCGATCACGAGGCGGGACTCGAACCCGCATCCTTCGCGCCATTCCGGGGCGGATGCCTCACCAACTCAGCCACTCGTGACCCGCCCGAGTGATCGAATTTATTCTATTCTTTCAGTTTTATGTGTCTGAAGGGACACACCGCGTCCATCGCGTGCAGTGAGGCATCCGCCCCGGAATGGCGCGAAGGATGCGGGTTCGAGTCCCGCCTCGTGATCGAATTTTTTCTATTCTTTATAAATTTATATTTATAAAGCATTTGAATGCCATAAAACCAAAAATATAAATTCAACAGTTAAAAAGTTTTCAATTTTTTTTTGTTTTGACTTTGCCTTGTAAAAATCTGCAAAAATCACCAATTTCATTAATTATTTCCACCACACACCTTCAATGATATCCCCCTGCGTGAGTCGCACATGGCCGGGCGCGGCGGGCTCGTACGGCTGCAGGCACACGAGCGTGGCGGGCTGCAGCGAGCACGTGGTCGTGTCCGACGTGCTCGTGCCCACGCCGCTCGAGTCCGAGATGATGTCGCTCGTGTCGCCCAGGCTCTTATCTGTCGACAGCCGCTCGATAGCAACGCGTTTGGTTCCAACAATTTAAAGGTTAGTTTTGAGTTGTGACTTTAAATTTGAGGTTAAGTTTGAATTGAAAAAAAAGGAATTATGAAAAAAACCACCAACACACAGATTAAGATTATTTGGATTGTTAATTTACAAAATGAGACATCTAACGTTCACGTGCCGCATAAATTAAACGGGGCAACACTGAGAGCACAACAAAGATCTATAGGGGTCTAGAGGACTCTCGGCTCGTCCTCGTTCGAAGCGAAGCGAACGGTGAGAACTAGAGACATGCGATGACGTGTGCGGTGTGCGGTGTGCGCACAGAACATATAAAAGAGGTTAGAAAGGCATTGTAGGCGGGGCAGACGCGCCAAGGATATGAGCACTGCTCACATCATCATCATGCGTATGATTCGTTCCATTTTAAAACGCGTGATCGCGCGGCGCTATGATTGGCTAGATTTGAAATTGCAAATATGTGCGTAAGCGGACTTGCGCGGACTTGGCCACACCCACAGGCGACACCGGTTCTTTTATATGTTCTGTGGGTGTGCGGGGAGTGCGGGTGATGGTTGCGGCTCACCCGTGACGGTGCTGGCGTCGTCCTCGTGGCTGGGGTGGCTGGCGTCGCTGAGACTTGAGGAGGCGGAGGAGAAGGGGCGGTCGCTGCAGGGCGAGGGTGCGGCGGGCGCGCGCAGCAGCGCGTCCAGCTCGGGCAGGCGCGCGCTGCTCGCCAGCGACGAGCGGTCGCCGGCCCACCAGCCCCACGCCGAGCGGCGCCGCGGGTTGTAGCGCGGCGGCCCGCGGAACGGCACTGCAACCCGCGCTCTATAGCCCCCATCGAACACAACACCCCCCCGATATATACCTGCCATATATACGCGCCCCATATCTAGCCATTCGATATACAACCATCACCGTTATGAAAAGCAATGATATATTCCGATTGATGAATGATGGCATGCACGAAACGTATGAATAAATTATAAATTCTATTAATGCTTATATTTCATAAATAAATTATTACACAGTAATACACCCCATTATAAAGCATAGAAATTAAATAAATATACATAATCTATTACTAAAATATGTAAAAATATAAAAAAGTAATTGATATCAATAATAAAACCTATTCTTAACGTCTAAAACTTACATAATATAATATGAAGCACCAGTGAAAGCCATGCAATATTATTTAAAGAATGTTTAACTCACCAACTTCTTCAGTTTTGTAATTCTTTATAACTTCAGCTAATTCTAAATTTCCTGCTATTACAGCAACCTGGAAATATTATGATTAAGAATATAAATATTTTAAATTCAAATTATATTAGAGTTGATGAAATACAATTATTACAGATTTTTGCCCTTCTTGGAATGAAGAATTATATTCTCGCGCCAAAATGAAGTGATGTATAAACAACTCCTCAAAAAAGGCAAATGTCTAATTCAAATTAATTATACTTATTGTTTCTAGAATTCTTTTATCATTTAAAATTGTTATTTGACAATTTAGTTAGTCATAAAAGTTAGTCATATTATGATGTCGGAAAATTATTGAAAAAAATAAAGTTATTCTGCATTTTTCCATTCTGCAATTACCTGATAAGGGGTCTGATTAGCGAAATTCAAGGATTCCTTATCGCAGCCCCTGAACAACAACTGCCGCGCGCATGAGTCCTGCGCGTTCACTGCGCACACGTGGAGCGGCGTATTACCAGACGCGTTCCGACTGTTCATGTCTGCGCCGTAGAACAGCAAGTGGTCTAAGTGCTGGACCAGACCGTTTCGACATGCCTGGAATGTACGAATATTTTGTTTTACTACAATGTTAAGCGTAAATCGTGAAGTGAAGATGCCATTTATAATACCTACGCTTATTGCCAGAACAGAAAATAAATGAATAATGCCAAGGTTTAAATTAAAAAACTTAAATTTTCATTCCAAATTTAAACTGCAGATTGAAATGTATATTTTATAGTGGTAGTAACTATATAGCAGAGACATTCGTGAGATTTGTAAACATCTAAGAGAAAGATAGGTAGGAAACAAGTACCTGATGAACTTCCTGCCAGCCTTGTAAATCAGTAGCCCCAATCGTAGCATGATCATGTAGCAACGTTTCACACAATAATGGGTCGGTTTTATTCGTCACGGACAGATATAAGGGCGTGAGTCCCTTGCCATCTTTGTAATTCGGTGACGCGCCAAGTTCTAGGAGCGTTTTGACAGCTTCTAGAGAGTTCTTTTCGACGGCTCGGTGCATGGCGGTGCTGCCATCTTTAGTCCGATAGTCGAGGAGTGCGCCGCCATTGACGAGCGCTATTAGAATTTTGGCGGGAGTTTTTAGGCCGGCCGCTATTGATAGGGGTGTTTCTGAAATGAGATGTTGATATGTTATGAGTAGGCGAAGAAAAAATATTCGTGAATATTACAAATTAAGTTGAACTTGACTTATTTAATTAATATTTTATACCTTATATAATATTTTCTACCACAAATCAATAAATAGATACAATTATAAAAATATTATAACAAAAACAAAATTGTTAAAATATAATTAGTCTCATATGTGGCTCATAAATCATTCAAATAAAGAGAGAATTGAGAATCTTTAGAAATATACTGATTAAAAATGCGTTTGCATAGAATTATGTACAGTCGCTTTCAAGGTTAGAGCATCAATCTCGGATTATACACGGTTTAATTGATACGATTCACAATATTAACCGACTGTTTGCAACACGGAAATGTCAATTTTATTACTGAATACATAAGTGTGTTATTACTATAAATGGCTCTATAAAGAGGGTATAATATCATTTAAACAATAGTGTGTAAGTTATTAGATGAATAGCTTCTGTTTGCGAGACCACGTAGGTAGTGATTTATTTTACGCTCGTGTACACATATTGTTTATGGAAATGTATTGAAATTCAAAGTGTAGCGATATGAGTGGAAATGTTTTAGAAATGGAATTTATAAATAATACAAATAAATATTAGTTGTAGAGAATTATCAAAGTTTAAATTAAACCTTTATACAAATCCTACTAATATTATAAGCGAAAGTTTTTGAGGATGTGTGTGTGTGTGTTTGTCTTTCACGCAAATACTACTTAACCGATTACAATGAAATTTAGCACACATATAGAGGGTAACTTGGATTAACACAAAGGGTAGGTTTTATCCCGGAAATCCCATGGGAACGGGAACTATGCGGGTTGTTCTTTGAAAACGCGGGCTAAGCCGCGGGCGGAAAGCTAGTAGGTATATTATAAATTCAAAAAAAGGTGTGTAATGGAATGTAAAATACTTTAAATTTATGGAGTATTCTAGATAATATGAGGTTTTTTCACGAATACCAAAAATCAGTTGGTATGGTAGAGTCTTAAAAGTTAGAAGCCCCAGATATGAAATATGCCAACAAACAACTGTTTATAAGCTTTGGTTTTACAATGAATACCTGTATTTAAACTGATTGGATTTCCAAACAAACTTCCATTAGCTTTAGTGATTTTATTGTTTCGTTATCAAACATCTTACCGATCTCGCATACTTGAAGCAAACAAAAGTAAAATACCTCGGTGAAACTATTACGGGTCAGTGTGTTGCTTACAATCGAGTGAGAATGATCACAATACTTGGTTTTTTATATTGAAACTCAGGGACAGATAATATTATTTAGTTCCCATGAACGCCGTGACAAATAAACCTTTATAGGAGAAATTTATTACTTGATAGGTTCCAAGAAATCATTCCCTTATTTGTCTGTTATTTATATACAATGCAATTATATACATATACAATGGTACCTGTTACTTTGATTTAGATGTAAAATGAAACAGAGTGCTATTTATAGCTTATAGAAGTAAGATGTAGGTACCTACGTACGGTATTCTCAAAATTAACTCCCATATTAGGCTTTCATTGTTAAGCCTCAATTAGACCGCAATGTGTTTCTGCTTTATATAATACCCATAGATTACATTAATTACGAGAATTATTGCGCAAGCCAATATGTTGAGTAATCGCATTGTAGCAAATTAATTCTCGCGGTTTAATGTGCTGTAGTTCTTGATAAGTAGATTTTATCTAACGAAGAGAAACCTTAACTATATTAGTCTCGTAATATATTTTATAAGGCTTACAAGGTATTTATAAACTTGAATATTCACAAGTATTCGTAATAAAGTAAAAATATGATTTTCCATTTACTACAAGGTAGAAATAGTTACTTAAACAATGTATCGTTTTGTAAAACAATTTCGCAAATAAGAGCTAAATGAATTCCTCTTTTTATACACACACTTAAATCCATTAGAGAATTCCCAGTGCTTTTAGCGTTGCATTAACGTACCACGAATACTAAATAGATTACCTCCAGTTTCTTGGCAATGGAAGTTAGGGTCGAGTCCCTTGGCGCACGCTTTGGTAATTTTGTCGATTTGTCCGTGTTGCACGTGTTCCAGAAACCGCCGAAGGTTCGCGCGGGAGTGCAGCGCTTTCAGCGTCTTCTCGTCCAGCTTCAGCATCTTGTATACTCGACGCTTGTACTTTAGCTGGAAAATTTGACAGCGCTTTAGCAGCTTGAGTTTGTTAAGTTGGACTAGGAACGTTGGAATACAACGGTATTTGAGAAGGATAATAATTTTATTTAGAAAAATATTAATTGAAACAAATTTCCATCATATCTAAGCATATCACCACGCTTTGTCTTATATTAATTTTAAGAGCTGAGTTCTTCATTAAACTTGTGAATTAATCATGACAGAATTGCAACTCAGCTAATGAAAACAAACAGTCAATTAACTTAAATTAGTGCTCACTAATAAACTTTAATACGCAAAAGGTGATTTTCTTGGCAATGCAAATATCTCGGCTGTCAAGCGGTCAGCGAGAGACAAATGCGCGAGATTTAACACGACTGTTGAGCTTTACGGCTGACGCAGGATTTCACAAGATGGTGGACCGGGAAATTATAAGTTACTGTTGTTGTTTTAGTATTGATTGAAGATTTAGTATCAAAAGATATAACCGGACTGTATAAATAGTTATAGCATGCAATTATTAATGAAGAGCGAAATAGATAGCTAACGTAACCAATATGATTTGAAACGTTATTTGAATACAACTCATCTCTCATTTTTGTATACTATAAAAATAAAAATTTAGACAAATAATAACTGGATATCACCTATCAATCGACTTAAAGACGATTGATTAATAATTACAATGATTTTTTTTTAGTTTTATAGAACATGGAATATTGTTAATTTCAATTGTGGACACTCACCTCCAGATAACCAACAGGTCCGTTGAAGGGGTAGTCGCCGAGCCTCCGCTCTTCATCCAGAAATTTCCCGGCTTTGCCGTTGACCGGCGGACAGAATAGGCCATAGTTGAAACTCTCTTTTAATTCCTGAAACAATTTAATAATCCATTTAGTACAAAATAATGCAATTGATAAAAATCGTAAGCGCTAATTAATTCATTCGCATTTGGAAGTTCCAAACAATAGATTACAAACGTTACAAATATATTTTGAACATATACGTTTAATTAGGTAAGTGATTAAGTTCTAATAATATTCGCGAATATCTAATCACTACAAAATACTCGTAAAATAACAAAGTAAAATTGATCAAAACAAACGATCCATTAGCTTCAAAGCGAACTTCTCAACTAAGGGCTTGCTTCGTAGAATACCAAGCGTTTGTTGTTATCATCAATCACCTGTAGGGAACTCCAGGAACGTAATATTTATTGCATTACAACAATTAATCTTAAGTGATCAGTAATTAAAAGTACACTCGTTAGCGAAAGTAAAAAATAAAGTACGCCTGAGCGAACGTCGGCTTAATTACAGGCTAATGTTTGAGCGCTTAACCTTTTGCGATTTATTTTTTGCTTCATATTTATTGTTCCATTGAGATAAGAAAACATATCTGTCTGTCGCTATGAATTAGCCCTATAGAGTTGACGATTTATGGATAAGATATTTTTAACTAGCCCTATAAATTTGTGTACGATTCTGTGTGATAGCAGATGAATAAAGTCGTGTATTATTTTAATAAAAAAATCGAAGCCTGTAAAATTTAAACTTAATGCCCAAGTTAACTTAATAAAAACTGTAACGTAAACGTAATTTTAAGTATCTTTTCTATAAAAGACATGATTTGGCGTAAAAAACTTCCCAAAAATCTAAGAACATATTCGTCATTTAGGCACAGAAATCATCCCATCATTCTTGAATAACAAAGGACGTAAACAGCACAAAGCCTACATTCACTCTACACACAATCATTTGTTTATCCGTTCATACAAATAACGATAAACATCGATTATAAATCACGAAGCTCCGAACGATTTGCATCCAAAGGATTGATGGAAGCGCCGTCAGAACATATTGCATAGAACACCGCTGCCACTCCACGTTAGAAATGATTCACCTTATAAATGACCACACGCGGTTAATTTATGACGCAATGGATGTAGTCCGAGCGCTGGCGAGATTATTATCTAAACTTCAGATTTTTCCCGATATTTATGATTGACGAACTGTACCTCATATTGACTGTTGTTTCGTTCAAAATGTAAGTATAATAACTTGTTTACATATCATGATATGACTAGAGAATTTAACCATAAAAATGATGTGATTTTTCCAATACTGAAAGTGTATTCCAAAAATCGTAAAATAAATTATTATTATTATTATTCAAAAAGGGAGAGAAAAAGAGATGTTGATGTAGATGTTGCGCTTAATCTAACGTTTATAGAGGAAGAGCATTGAAAAGTAATAGGATTATTTGCGAGTTGCGACATAGCAACATAGCAAATATCGAGGAAATCTTATTATACATAATCTGACCTTTGCAACGTAGATATAAATAGAGTATTATAAAACCTATAAAGTATTAAATATAATTATTTTTAGAACATGAACTTGAGAGAAAAATATAGGAACAAAAAATATATATTCAAGCCGCCTCTCAAACTAAATAAACGTATGGAAGTAATTAGGTTACATTAACGCAATATAATCCTATATTAAATGGTTAAATAATAAAATAAACATTAAACGTTCCCGTTTTCATATAAAGTTTAGGTATTGAATATTCTGAATGTAGTTTCTGCTATAAATCGTAAATAATTGCCGCATTGTTTGTAAGTTGTCGAATAAAATGGGCAACCATTTAATGTATATCTATACTTAGGTAATAAATAAGAGAAATGTTTAAACTACGATACGAATAATCGTTAATAAATACCGTAAGTGGAAATCCATTTCTAAATCGCATAAAGATAATAGTGCTTTGGATGTGGATATAATTTAGATGGGAATTTGGTTCGTAAAATTAATGAGCTGATTCTGTCAATGTCTGATTAAATTGATGCTTGATTTCACTGGGTAATCGTTAATGATATCGCTACTGGTGAAATAGTAGCATTTTGTGTGAGTGTTATAACTAGTAAATAAGCAATATTAAGCTTTTATTTTAATTTCTAATGTGTCGTTTTCAATGCAAGTAGAAAATGAATACATATTAAATTTCTAGTCGAGATTATTTTAGCAAAACTTTCTATTCATGAGCGATTTTGTACTATTTAAAAAAAGTTTAAAGAAACATCCAAAATTTGCTACACGTAAAAAGGCATTTGATATCAATTTAATTTCAATTTAGCTCTACAATTCTTATAACATTGACTTCTACCGAAATGAATTAACTGCGATTTATTCATATTAAACGTAA
The DNA here is from genome assembly GCA_029959065.1 of Colias behrii. Classification (NCBI taxonomy): domain Eukaryota; kingdom Metazoa; phylum Arthropoda; class Insecta; order Lepidoptera; family Pieridae; genus Colias; species Colias behrii. The sequence continues at coordinate 2,722,015 of JARWMC010000005.1, read as the reverse complement.
TTTTCACTTAACGAGAACTTAAATCATAATACGTACTTTCAAAACAAGAAAATTGTATCATTAATTATTACACTAGTCCTCGTTTTGTAAACAGCTTTCCTTGTGCTTCGAAAACAAGCCTCGAGCAACTGTTGTATTGCAACGGACAGACTGATCTACAGACTTGATATATAGAAGCCGACAACTTCATGCAAACGGTTAAATTAAGATTACAATTATAATTTAATATTGTTTGTTGTACGAATGTTGTTTGCTTTCTGTAAATAAATAATTACATCTGAATTATTATCAATTGCGTCGATTTATTGAGCTTATGATTGGTAATTAATGAATATATATTATTCTCAGGACGTGTTGTTTGTTTATTTCAGTTTTATTGAAATGTTCCGTTATACCGTATACGGTTCAATATTTTAATTGTGAAATTTATAAGGCGATAGGATCTTTAAATGAGAGAACATTTTAAGTTACACGGTTATCTACTTAGCAGTATACGTACAAATCTGTTTAACTTATAACTACTGTAGTTGAGAATAAATAAAATAGAGAGAAGACAATGAGAGGATGTGCTGCAATGAAATATGACATTGAATGGTCATATTTATGCTAACTACTATTTGCATACCTTGAATTATGATGTTAATAAATTAAAGATCGTAGTACAAGCAGAAAGATTACGTTCCATTACAGGTACATCAGTTAACTGGTAATTTAAAGGCTGTCATTAACTGAAATAGCAAGCTTGTTTGTTCTAGTTCAGAGCGTGGGTTACACTTGATTTTTTGTCCCCATATAAGGTCTGAATGGGTCCACGTTCCTATTACGGTATTTCCTCGTTTTTATAGCCGTCATATCTACCAGCTACATTCTTGTAGATGCTGTAAATTAAACGTGAATGGTGGATTTATTTTTAATGAGACTAAATTGATGATTGTTAAGAGAGATATTTTAACAATTTTCAGATTACACTTATTAGCTTAGCTTATTGGATACTAGACAAAAACCTATATAACAGGACGCTTTAATATCTATTAAATTGTATATTTATCTAATAATAACAGCTGTTATTGATAACTATCTGCTAGTATCTACTTATAAACTATGAGCAAAAGCGAAGCTGGATTAATCCGTTCGGAATATTAGAAACCGATACATACAATTTCTAAAGTACCTTTCCCACAATTATAAATTAAGTGACAGCTATATCACTAACTCGAATCGTTGAGAGAGCATTAGCATAAGCATCTGTTGGCATCTGTATTAGTAGGCGGTTGTTACCTTTGCATACAATGTGATTTTGTCATTTGAACATATTTCCACTTAATGTGCAAAATTAAGGTCAACTAGTGAAATTAATTTAGATGTAATTGGTACGGCATGAGATACGAGTATTACATTACAAGACCATGTTTTGATTAGAAGAAAAAGTGTAGTCGGAACATGGGTAATCAATCTTGGAGACACGTTTTAATTACTTGAGAAATGATTTAAATTAATTAGATTGATTCTAAATGAATTAAAGAAGGTGCAAACTTGCGTTTTACATCTTAGAATACATATTTAAGCCGATGTATTCTAAGTTTTATATAAGTATTTGTTTTGCGGGATTGAATATTCGTAAATCTTAAAATATCATGTAATTGCGATGTTTATAGATGGTAGCTATGCAAAAAACAAGTTTTAAATATCATCGCAAGTCTTCACATTATGAGTGTTGGTATTTTTTATAAAAGGGAATGCAACCATAATCATGTGTTACGACACGTAAACTAATATTTCACATCCACTTCACATAATAAGAGAATGCGTTTTTATGATAATCTCGCAGTACTCGACCCAGTTCAGTTTTAAATTGTAATATTTCATTATCATACATTACAATAGCATATAGAGATAATGAAATTGAAAAGAGTTTAATAAAGTGTACAATTTTATATTCAAGGTTACGAATATTGTTTCGCAGACTTGGAATACATTAAGTGATCAGGAAAATAGTGTTGTTTTCAATGTACCTATTGAGGCGCATGTAATTAATACTGACTGATAAGTTATTCTATAGAATCATAGTTTATCTGAGCGTGAAATTGAATATAAGCAAATGAATCGAGCGCTTTGCAGCAATCAATTTGTAGCGGTTCGGATGGTTCAGTAATTGATGCGCCGGTCGCTGAGAGACGACTGACCGACAGCCGGAATTGCTAACTTGTCTAGCTTCGATAAATTGACTGTACTTGGAGAATGTACGTAAATAGTTTATATACGAACATGTTTAAAGACGAGTTAAGTTTTTTATATCTATATATATAAAAACTAGCGACCCGCCCCGGCTTCGCACGGGTGCAATGCTGATACTAAATACACTACAGAAAAACTGTGAAAGTTGTATATAAAAACATAGCGGCCCGCTCCGGCTTCGCACGGGTATAAAATATATAGCCGGGCGACCGGCCGGTACCGCCGCAAACGCTACGTCCAGCAATTTTTAAATCTGTAATATCTTCGAAAATATTCACTTAAATCATACGGTGTAAAGGGCCATATAGATCTATATTAAATGAACAATGTATTCAAGGTATTTAATTGGTTATGGTTTAATGCTGTATTGGTTAAAATCGCTTCGAAAATTAGCCGTTATTTGTCGTTAAAGTAAATGACAAAAAAAAGTTATTGTGGGTTATCCATAAGAGATAGACATATACCATTACGGACTTTTCTGTAGACCTTTTCAATGTGTACAATACTTAGTACATTATTTTGATAAAACCCGTAGGGTTCAGCCTGCGTTTGCAATGTAAGCGGAAAAAATGTAATTTTTTACGACATCACATTAGAAACCTCAAAAATAACAGTACTTCTCCACTATTTAATGGATGTTATTATACATATAAACCTTCCTCTTGAATCACTCTATCTATTAAAAAAAACCGCATCAAAATCCGTTGCGTAGTTTCAAAGATTTAAGCATACAAAGGGACATAGGGACAGAGAAAGCGACTTTGTTTTATATGTACTACTAATTACTATGTAGTGATAGTGATGAAACCCGTTTCGCGTTGTCACGGCATCACGTGTGAACGGCTGAACCGATTTCGATAATTCTTTTTTTATTATATTCCTTGAAGTACGAGGATGGTTCTTATGTAGAGAAAACGTAAATATGTACCACGGGCGAAGCCGGGGCGGACCGCTAGTTCTTTATAAATTTATATGTTTAAAGACGTTGCAGGTTAGGGTATTTTGAGCGGTAAAAGTTGTTTGTTTTGATTTATGTGAAGTTTTTGAATAGTTCAATTAATCTAATTTACGCAGTTGAAAGGACAAGAAAATGTTACTGTAAATAATACACTAGAATAGGTATGACTTGAATATGATTTATATGATTACGAAAGTTTTTTACCGTGTTGTGTTTAATCTGTAAACAGCAAATGTTTATAATTTGATAAGAAAATTATATTGTAACGGCGCATTTACATCAAACGAATACAGAGCTAGAGCTAGAGCAAGAGCAATTATTTCGCGATCTTTTAGCGTAAACGAAAACTCATATTCAGTATTAGAACATTGCATGGAATCTATTCGAACGCACTAAAAACAACGAAAGAATGCTCTACGCCTGTTTACACTAAAATAATTCGACATAGTGGGTTTAGACTGAGCATTCGCTCGTTTAATGTAAATGCACCGCAAGATATACAAATTACACGTTATAATACAGATTGTTATCTGTAGAGGTAATTTTAATTTCATTGTGTGGGTTATTGATGGCAGCCTCTCGTTATGTTGTCAGGCCTTACAATAATGCTAAGTAACAGTTATTTTACATTATTAAATTCTCTATTTTCAATAGAAGCAGTCAAATCGAAGTATAATAAATAAGAGCTTGGTTCCGTAAAGTTTGCAGTCGTATTTCGTTTGCTTGTTAAAAGTTTCGAAGTTGTCATACATCTTCATCAAAATATTATTTTAAATATGTCTCGCTTTTTTCCTTATATGCTAGAGTCAATCAAAATATATTTATAAATATCACACGAATAAGAATCTTGTAACGATCTGTTTTGAAAGTACCAATAAGAAAGAAATACGGCAATTTCTCATACTAAATTTTTCAATAACCCGTGAAAATTATAGTTTATTTAACAGCTATCTCTCTTTGGGGCTCGTAATGAGCAATTATGACCGGTGGCCGGTATTGAGGTTACTCGCTAAGTTGTGTAAACGTACCATCAAAAGGTACAGTGATTGGCCAGTCGATATTACTTGTCATAGTGTATGTAGCAACGAATCATGTTGATCATGTTTCATGTATCATTTCATTTTCCTTGTACATATTTGTTTGAGGAAAATGTTAAAATGGAAGAGCTTTTCACTTAAATGATATAACATATGGGAAATCTTGATTTTATTAAGCGTAGTATATAACTGATAAAAGTTGAAATTAGGAAGTTTAAAAAAGTAAGTAACGAAAACATTTTGTTTATATAGTCTACCCGAAGTATTAACAAATATTACAATAACATTGTCGAAAACGGTATGTTAAATATAACCTTGTAGTAATTTAGTTTTTGGAACATGTGGAGGCAGGAAGGTAGCATACCTGCGTTGTTTAGTGTGGCTTAGTGGAGTAGGTATTTCAATGCATACCGAATGCCATAAATTGCGCCTTATACAGTTATAAAGCCAGAACTTTTAAGCGCAAAAAGAGACGAAAAATTGTTCGATAATTTATCGCATGCAATAATTATACGTACTTTGTGAATGTAGCAAGCGATGCAATGATAAGATGTTTTGATAATGAGTTTCGTAACCGGTGAGAAGTGTACTGACACAGTTCTAGTGAACCGGTTGTACTCGCTGACTGATGTAAGGGAACTTTGCTAACTTTCTGAGAGAGATACATTTTCAACGGTGTGATTATAATATTTACTAGCTGCGCTTCGCGGTTACACCCGCGTGGCTCCACTCCTGTTGGTATTAGCGTAGTGATATATAGCCTATAGCCTTCCTCGATAAATGGGCTATCTAACACCGAAAGAATTTTTCAAATCGGACCAGTAGTTCCTGAGATTAGCGCGTTCAAACAAACAAACAAACTCTTCAGCATAATATTAGTATAGGTTTAGTATATTTACTTGAGATTATACATCTATATGATTGTTAAATAAATTGACCTTAAAAACTGTGTTACTATCAATAATTACTAAATTCATATTCTGCAGCTAGGTTGTGTATACCAAGAGGATTTGTTACTTATGACGAACATCAGTGGAGTAAAATAGGAGCGATTTGATAGTAATAGACGTGTTAGCAAATAGTTATTGTTCAATATGTATTGCCAATTTCACAATCAATGTTAATGAAATTGTATTAAAGTACAACAAAGTTATAGCTCAGTCATATTGTTGTCAAGCGTCCATAGTTGAACAAAATCTCTAAATGAAAAAATACAACAATAACTTCAATTCGATACAATGGCGTGAATAATTGTAAACCAAAACATTAATATCTTATCGTTACAATTTCGAGTCATTTGATTATAAATCAGTTGGCCTTTCTCCCATATATTATGTTGGACTGTTCTTACATTTATCTTAAGCATTATTTGGTTTATATACAATGAATTAGTCATAATTTCATAAACAATCAATCGCTATGCCAATTTTATTAAAGACACGTTCCATATTCTCTTGTGGGATAGGTTGTAGGGTCAGATGCATTACACATGTGTGACTGACCAATTTTCTTGTCATGCCTTTTGTTTTGATCAGGCATTATATTTTTGTTACTTTTTCACCATTGACTGATTACAGGACCCTTTAGCTTTATACTATCTAGTTAACAACTTTACGAAGGAGGTCGGATTTTTATTCAATCATCACCGAGAATAAGTTTTAGTTTTAATATGGATACATTTAAATCAGTGGAATACTAAAAGTACATTCTTATATAACCTCTCCTACTGAAGTACATCTTAAACACTATTATGTGCATTGTGCACTCAGCTCAAACAACAATAAATAACAAACGGTAATGCGTAATAGTCTTATCAAAGAGTTATTGTCGATTCGCCACGGTACATTGTATGATAATTGATAAATAACCAAATTGCTTCGACCGGAGAAAGTGGTACATGAATCAGTAAGTGTGTATCGATCGTGACTGGAACTTAGATGGGTGTAAATTCCGTTAACTGTACTTATGTACCGGTAAGCTAATTTGTGGACATGATCCGATAGCATTATGTAGATCAAGGGAAATGATAATGAATTACGCTTGCATTTGCTCACTATAAATGTAAAGTTACGGATCATCATCGGAATTAATACGGGTAGAGTGAAGTCTGATATTATGTATGTAGAAGGTCAAAAAATACATTAATCCACTAGGATTTTTTCCCACAATTAAAGACGTGAGATTGTGTAGGCGTCAGTTGGCGAATGAAATTTCTTTTGGCGAAGAACTTATAGAGTAAGATACATTCATAAGTTTTATGTCACTGTCTCGCTTTTTTATGCCTATTTTCTTATAACCAACAGAATAAAAGCAAAAAGGCTACGAAAAATATTGTGACACACAAATTTATTCCAGTAGTAAAAACGAGCCAAAATAAAGATTCGTGCGACTGAAGTTTGCAATAACGAAGTTTGAATGTGACTGACCTAGATGTTCTGATTTCTGGCAAAATCCAACATTTACTCAGCTACCTTTGTACCAAAAAGCAATTTCCGAGATTCGTTTTACCGGGATGAAATAACACAGAAATCAATTGTCACCGAAAGCTATTGTATGGACAGATGTTTATGTTAATTAGATTGTATTTATGTTCGTACATTGTAATAAATACATTATATAGTGACTAACATAGTTGTCGCTCCACTAATACCGCTACGGAATAACTATATTTCCAATTTAATTTCTCTTTGATTAATTATTTTTTGTATAAAAGGTACACAAAACAGAATATGTAAACTTCATACATAATTACATTTTCCATCAAACACACAATAATATGAACACTGTAATTTAAATATTTGGTGAAATTTGTTAAATGAACATACAACAAAGCCTCAGTTCAATGAAACATACGCAGTTTTTCATGTATATGTAGTGGCAGCACAAAATACCACGGAAGTATATAACCAAAAACACATTAACCAAATTGATCCATTTCGTTAATAGATGCAATTATTTTTAACATGCGGATGCTAGTACTATATTAATGAGTGTCCCAATACGAGAGAGTTGGCGGTAAATACTATAACTATGGTTGTGTAACGCGAGTGGGATGCTGTTCGTATTTGTGCCCTTGTTAAGGGACTGGCAGAATATTCTGTATGGATTTTGATGTCTGGTCCAAGTTATGAGATGTTGTGAATTTTATTGATAAATTATTTGAATTTTCGTCTTAGTTTTATAGTTGAATGCATTATCTTAACAGCAAGACAATCAAGCCGGATGACAGTTTAGTAGAACTTAACAAATAAGAATTCGATCTTATGTTTTGACACACTTTAATTATGCAAATTAAATTCAATCATTCATCTGCGCGTGCAGTTAGTAGATTCCCAATCACATAAGTACATAAACTTTTACCAGCTTACCAGATGCTAAAACCTACCTATATAAGCTACTAGCTTTCCGCTTCGCCCGCGTTTTCAAAGAAAAACCCGCATAGTTCCCGTTCCCGTGGGATTTCCTGGATAAAACCTAGCCTATATTACTCGTGGATAATGTAGCTTTCGAATGGTGAAAGAATGTTTTAAAATCGGTCCAGTAGTTTATGAGCCTATTCATTACAATCAAAAAAACAAACAAACAAAGTTTTCCTCTTTATAATATTAGTGTAGACTATTCGAAGTATTCTAGAAACATGCATGTACAATATTGAAGTGTCAAACGATGGTTCAGCTTTGAGCTTATAAACAACACATGTTATACCAAACCAAAGCCAAGTCAAGCAAAACTTCAACAAACATGATTGAGGACCAGCAAGATTCATGAGAAACTCCAGTCTGCATTAACACAGATTACTAAATACTAAACTACGTATTACTCGCGCCATCTCGCCTTGCTAATTAACTTTGTGCTGCCGTCCGCCCGGCCGGAAACTTTTAACTGGCTAATATTTTCTATAACTACCGACAGAGTCATTTCCTAGGAGACATGATGTACAGGAAATAGAGTAATGTTTTAATATTTATGTAGTGGTGACGATGTTGGTAGTGGCGATTTTGGAACTGCGGTATGTTTGATAAGGTTATTAGGGATATTCGAATATTTAGTTCAAGAGGTAACAAACTAAGAGATTAATTACGTATATTTTAAAAAACTTTTGTGTATCAAACGCTTTAAGTATCATGTAGAGAAACGTTGACGGGAATTTCATAATAAATAATAAATGAACAACATTTTCTACTTACGGGTATTCGTGGAATCCTCTGAAATTCACGTATTGTTATGTTTTCATACGTTAAAATGCTACACAAGGATTTATCTATTAATAGATAGATTACATACAGTCCGGCTAATTAAATATTTAATTGTATTTCCAGCTAAGTGATTTACCCAAATTGACCATTGTATAATTTTCCGCGGATACAAGTATAATGATTCAGGTTTCAATTTAAATGAGCCTAACTATAATTTCAACGAAATCCGTTTCATACCTATATTAGATAAATAAATAAGTAGAACCTTAAAATTACGACGACGAAATTACTACAGTAAAATTAGGCTACGTTCCATAGTTTAATTTTCATGGTGAAATAATTAAGCGCAGTAATAAAGGGAGCCGATAAGAAGATAATTAGACAGATAAATAAAATTGATTTATCAGAGACCACGCATTTCGCATATTTAACTTTTAATTAACAGCCTTTTATATATCATAAGAAGTCATCCCACTCACGACAGTAGCGTGGTTTGCAGTGGGTGGTATTGCAAGAGGAAATTATAAATTGACTGTCTGAATTTGTCGCTAGTAATATACTTGTATTAGCAAAGTGTGGAATTAGTATATGAAAATTTTAACGTACAAGTTCATGTTTCTAGAAGTAGTTGCATGGATGATGTGTTAATTAAAGCATATTCAAGCTGATCAAAGTGGCGGGGAGCCGCTGGAGTCAGGCCGCTAGTGATCGGTCGTTATGGAAATCTTTGGGGGAGGCCTATGTCCTGCAGTGGACGTCTTGAAAGGCTGGAATGATGATGATGATGAAGCTAAGAAGGACGACTATAAGATGAAATAGAGCAGTTTTACAACAATCATCAACCAGAAATAATAATACGTAAAGTTAATTACTCAATAATCAAATTAATAAATTCTTAATGCGTCTTAAATAGTAGGAAATACAGATTTCATATCTATGCCAGAAACATATCTCACAGTTGTAAAACAATAATACTTTCACGGTCTGTTAACTAGACTTAGAATTTAATAAAATATTCAATAACCTTGTGAGCGAGTTGCAAAACTACTGGTTTTTCATTAGTCACCAGTTTTGAGAATTAAGCTTAACGTTTGATATCGCCGCTGTATCTGGCATAATAAATGCTCCTATTATGTTGTAATGATAATGATCGCCATTTAAGTTAACTATATTATTTATTGGGTGATAATTCATAGGGACAGGTATGTGTTGCTACATGGTAACTCTGTTATCTGATTCGCGACTTGATTTGCCTAGAGTCTAGACTGTTAATAAAAAACGTGTTTTTTTCATTCAAAAGTCTACTGTTGGTTCGTTGAATATTTAGGATTTTCTTCAATTTATAAGTTTAATAAATAAATAGGTACTTGGCATTATATGTTTTTTCATGAATTTCATTTTGAGTAAATGATACTTACAACTACTTATATGGACGCTGCAGCTGCGGGGAATTTCACATTAGGACAATGGACATTCCTTCTAGTCCTAAACGAAGCAAAGTTTGCAAAATGGAAAGTAGACACATATAATATAAATTATTTATTAAAATTCATACCCATGACTATGATACCTATGGTAGTAGGGATCGAACCTGCGACGTATGACGTAATTGTTAGGGTCACTAACCACTGCCAACTTGATAACCAATGAAGAAGATAATTTATTCTAGCGCTAACATTACATCCTATTACATACTGTTCAGTTTTAATGAATATCATCGCGAACGCTTTTTGTAAAGCTCTTCCATCATGTGCAATATCTACGTGATTAAATGGGAAAATACCGTATCATTTATTGTTCATATTTATTCAACTTAAATTTGGGGCGTTCATAGAGGTATAAATTATGAAGTTTTGATCATTTCGTATCTTCGCAGAAATACCGTCTGCAGTAAATTCAAACTCGTAGTGAAACATTTAAAATATATTATTTGCATTATAATTTTAATCAATGTCAAAAACTTTCTTGCTATATACGCAAGCTGTTGAGAATACAAGCAAATAGACATTTGACCTCCAGGTTCTCGCAATATCATGTTCAAGTTTCTTATTATTGTGCCCTTTTTATCGATTGCAAACCTCAAAGCCGCTTTTTATACAGCGCTTTCCTCATTTAAGACTCTCATATTTTGTAAGTACATTTGGTCCACTCACGGAACAAGACCATAATGGTTTGAGTATACTTAGTAATGTACGATAATCAAGGGACGATCTCGACAATTAGAATGGCTCTTATATCACAATACATAAGGTTCAATTTGAGACAGGTAAGTAGATACTTTTGCACTGGAAATGGCTTTCTAAGTGGCGACAATCGCATTATGTTACTGTTGATATATTTAGTACATTATGGGTACGTTTTGATTCGGTTTATAGTCTGGGTGTTGTGTTTCATATTGTTTATATGAATCTCGAGAATGGAAGAGAAATAGACGTTATAGTTAAGGACGTATTTACAAATTGACGCGCATCAATTTTAAGTTTTGAGTCTTACTACTACACGTGCACGGCTCACACACACAGCGAAATGCGAGAAACGACGAAATTATGACTAAACTGACACGACTTGATAATTGAACTTATTTTTATTGCAATATTTTTTTTTTATAATTTACTTTGATTTGTTTGTAACGTTGAATGGTCACAAAAGTAGATACCATTTACCTAATTTCATGGGACAGTGATTGATTGGTAAACAAGTACATGCCAAAGTGTACTTCGGAACTATTATTCTTCTGGAACTATTCTGGAACTATTATACGAGTAGAACTAGATGTGTCGAGTTTAGGCTCGTTTTGTTAGTTATGTCGAGACCTTACCTCCGGACTTGATGGAGTGACCTGAAGGTGTACTTCGAAGACTGCTACTGGGACTAATAGACGATTAGAGCTAGGTATGCCGAGTTTGGGCTCGTTTTGTTAGTTATGTTGAGACCTTACCTCCGGACTTGATGGAGTGACCTGAAGGTGTACTTCGAAGACTGCTACTGGAACTACTAGACGATTAGAGCTAGGTATGCCGAGTTTGGGCTCGTTTTGTTAGTTATGTTGAGACCTTACCTCCGGACTTGATGGAGTGACCTGAAGGTGTACTTCGAAGACTGCTACTGGAACTACTAGACGATTAGAGCTAGGTATGCCGAGTTTGGGCTCGTTTTGTTAGTTATGTTGAGACCTTACCTCCGGACTTGATAGAGTGACCTGAAGGTGTACTTCGAAGACTGCTACTGGAACTACTAGACGATTAGAGCTAGGTATGCCGAGTTTGGGCTCGTTTTGTTAGTTATGTTGAGACCTTACCTCCGGACTTGATGGAGTGACCTGAAGGTGTACTTTGAAGACTGCGACTGGAACTACTAGACGATTAGAGCTAGGTATGCCGAGTTTGGGCTCGTTTTGTTAGTTATGTTGAGACCTTACCTCCGGACTTGATGGAGTGACCTGAAGGTGTACTTCGAAGACTGCTACTGGAACTACTAGACGATTAGAGCTAGGTATGCCGAGTTTGGGCTCGTTTTGTTAGTTATGTTGAGACCTTACCTCCGGACTTGATGGAATGACCTGCAGGTGTACTTCGAAGACTGCTACTGGAACTAATAGATGGTTAGAGCTAGGTGTGCCGAGTTTGGGCTCATTTTGTTAGTTATGTTGAGACCTTACCTCCGGACTTGATAGAGTGACCTGAAGGTGTACTTCGAAGACTGCTACTGGAACTACTAGACGATTAGAGCTAGGTATGCCGAGTTTGGGCTCGTTTTGTTAGTTATGTTGAGACCTTACCTCCAGACTTGATAGAGTGACCTGAAGGTGTACTTCGAAGACTGCCACTGGAACTACTAGACGATTTGAGCTAGGTATGCCGAGTTTGGGCTCGTTTTGTTAGTTATGTTGAGACCTTACCTCCGGACTTGATGGAGTGACCTGAAGGTGTACTTCGAACACTGCTACTGGAACTACTAGACGATTAGAGCTAGGTATGCCGAGTTTGGGCTCGTTTTGTTAGTTATGTCAAGTCCGGAGGAAAGGTCTCAACATAACTAACAAAACGAGCCCAAACTCGGCATACCTAGCTCTAATCGTCTATTAGTTCCAGTTGCAGTCTTCGAAGTACACCTTCAGGTCACTCCATCAAGTCCGGAGGTAAGGTCTCAACGTAACTAACAAAACGAGCCCAAACTCGGCATACCTAGCTCTAATCGTTTATTAGTTCCAGTTGCAGTCTTCGAAGTACACCTTCAGGTCACTCCATCAAGTCCGGAGGTAAGGTCTCAACGTAACTAACAAAACGAGCCCAAACTCGGCATACCTAGCTCTAATCGTCTATTAGTTCCAGTAGCAGTCTTCGAAGTACACCTTCAGGTCACTCCATCAAGTCCGGAGGTAAGGTCTCAACATAACTAACAAAACGAGCCCAAACTCGGCATACCTAGCTCTAATCGTCTAGTAGTTCCAGTAGCAGTCTTCGAAGTACACCTTCAGGTCACTCCATCAAGTCCGGAGGTAAGGTCTCAATATAACTAACAAAACGAGCCCAAACTCGGCATACCTAGCTCTAATCGTCTATCAGTTCCAGTTGCAGTCTTCGAAGTACACCTTCAGGTCACTCCATCAAGTCCGGAGGTAAGGTCTCAACGTAACTAACAAAACGAGCCCAAACTCGGCATACCTAGCTCTAATCGTTTATTAGTTCCAGTTGCAGTCTTCGAAGTACACCTTCAGGTCACTCCATCAAGTCCGGAGGTAAGGTCTCAACGTAACTAACAAAACGAGCCCAAACTCGGCATACCTAGCTCTAATCGTCTATTAGTTCCAGTAGCAGTCTTCGAAGTACACCTTCAGGTCACTCCATCAAGTCCGGAGCTAAGGTCTCAACATAACTAACAAAACGAGCCCAAACTCGGCATACCTAGCTCTAATCGTCTATTAGTTCCAGTTGCAGTCTTCGAAGTACACCTTCAGGTCACTCCATCAAGTCCGGAGGTAAGGTCTCAACATAACTAACAAAACGAGCCCAAACTCGGCATACCTAGCTCTAATCGTCTAGTAGTTCCAGTAGCAGTCTTCGAAGTACACCTTCAGGTCACTCCATCAAGTCCGGAGGTAAGGTCTCAACATAACTAACAAAACGAGCCCAAACTCGGCATACCTAGCTCTAATCGTCTATTAGTTCCAGTTGCAGTCTTCGAAGTACACCTTCAGGTCACTCCATCAAGTCCGGAGGTAAGGTCTCAACGTAACTAACAAAACGAGCCCAAACTCGGCATACCTAGCTCTAATCGTTTATTAGTTCCAGTTGCAGTCTTCGAAGTACACCTTCAGGTCACTCCATCAAGTCCGGAGGTAAGGTCTCAACATAACTAACAAAACGAGCCCAAACTCGTCATACCTAGCACTAATCGTCTATTAGTTCCAGTAGCAGTCTTCGAAGTACACCTTCAGGTCACTCCATCAAGTCCGGAGGTAAGGTCTCAACATAACTAACAAAACGAGCCCAAACTCGGCATACCTAGCTCTAATCGTCTAGTAGTTCCAGTAGCAGTCTTCGAAGTACACCTTCAGGTCACTCCATCAAGTCCGGAGGTAAGGTCTCAACATAACTAACAAAACGAGCCCAAACTCGGCATACCTAGCTCTAATCGTCTAGTAGTTCCAGTAGCAGTCTTCGAAGTACACCTTCAGGTCACTCCATCAAGTCCGGAGGTAAGGTCTCAACATAACTAACAAAACGAGCCCAAACTCGGCATACCTAGCTCTAATCGTTTATTAGTTCCAGTTGCAGTCTTCGAAGTACACCTTCAGGTCACTCCATCAAGTCCGGAGGTAAGGTCTCAACATAACTAACAAAACGAGCCCAAACTCGGCATACCTAGCTCTAATCGTCTAGTAGTTCCAGTAGCAGTCTTCGAAGTACACCTTCAGGTCACTCCGTCAAGTCAGAAACTAAATATGAAATTTATAATCCCATAAGTATAAAATACTATAAATAAAATCTTACCTTGTTGTGCCTTGGTTCTCGGTGCAGAATGCGTGAAGTATCAAGTTTGACCTTGTCAACTATTTTGTATACGTACAGCGATCTTTTCGTAAACGAGGAGCTGCTTACAAGCGTCACAGTGTCTACTCACAACGGCGGCCGAGCGCAGACTAAATTACTAAAATATTTCATTACAAATTTTTGTGCAATAAATCAAGATAGTGACAAATAAAATAACCCTTATTTCCATGCAATAAGTATCACGCGTTACAGCTAAATATGTGAAAAAATAGGATTTGATTTTAATTTTTTTCTCAGCTTATTTGTAACATTTTGATAGTTTTAGTTCCTACCTTTTTGAGTTGGACATGTCTGCTTACTTAAAATATTTTTAAATAAATAAATTTAGTTTATTAAATAATAGAAAAATGCTTTTATATTCAGCACGATATTGTCAATTTTGTGTGAAGAGGCAACGGAAATTATTTTTTACAATATTATAAACCAAAATTTTCGACTAAAAAATTCCTACCATTTAAAGATTAAGGAGTAATCTATCTATGGTAATTATTAGTCAAATTTGGTTTTGTATTATTTTGCCGCAAAATGCATCGAAAAACTGCTTATTTTTGTCAGATTCGTAAACGCGTCCTTAACTAAGGAATATTGCTGGTCTCACAGGGCATATTAATTTTGCTTAGATAGACATGAAATATATTTTTGTGAGACATCCAGTGTCACATGATTATGATTACATCATCACAAGCAAATCTTTATTTATTCATTTATTCAGGAAAACATTTACAATTCTTAAATATGTTTATCAATAATCGTTCATCGAAATAGTCAATACCATATAAGTGGTCGATTGTCACTAAGGAGTTTTATGGTCTCCACGGAGTGTATAGGTCTCGAGCAGCTGCGTTATTATTATCATACAATGTTTTGCAAACAAAGGTACATGATTAATTGTAACACGCCAAGGCGCCACTTATATCAAACGTTTGGTCACCTCTATATAAAGCCGGCGTAATTTGTAAACAGTTCGTGTTACAAATTAGGCTAATAGTGTTAGTTAAGTGAAAGGGAATCATTATATTATCGTTACCGTGTGTTAGTTTATTGCTTCTCAGCGCACTTGGATTCTAGTCTAATCGACATACTAGACCTAAATTTTTAGCCCTTTACATGAGAAATAGTGAATGGAAATCGGCTCGTCATCGCGTAATGATGAAATAGATATAAACAGATCTATAAAAATTAAAAAATAAGCTCTATATTTTAGGAAGGCGTTGCAAACTATTTCTTATCCCAATCCTAGACACTGATTAGCATACAATGTAAGAAACATCTAGAATTTTCCAGAACATAAAGGAACACGCGTGGTCCACAATTGACGTGCCTCGAGATGTGTAAGCACCCGTAATTATGTCATTTGAATGTGCCGTTAGCATGTTCCGTGTCCGATACCAGGAAAGTACGGTGTGCAATGCAGGGAAAAACACGCCAGGGAGCTTTTAATTGTGGCCATTTTTTGCGAGATGTTTAAAAGTTGCGTTCTAATATTTATGGTATTTCGCTGTAGGGATTTTTGTTATTGTGTCCAGTTTACGGTAAAGTAATAAAATAATGAAATAACCACCCATCATTTAACAGATTATTCCATCTTAAAACTGAAAAATACAAAGTCCGGCCGTCAGAATAGTCTGGTCAATAAGGCTTTCGTAATTTTCTTGATTTGTCTGCGGACCCCCTGGGATATGCTCGCGGACCCCAGGTTGGGAAACGCTGAAATAGACTATTCAAAAAGAGCAGTATTTTTTTTAAATCATTGCAATGTAGGACACAAGTGTATGTTGGAAGGCACATAATAAATCGCAGTGGAATGAAGTAGACGGCCAGAACAAATAAGGAAAATGATTTAACGTCAAGATTCTTTGCTATGTGTTATTTAATTGTATATTTTTGCCTGTTTTGATATGATACGACTTTTAAGGAATAGAGACAACAAACAGACTGAAAAATTACAGAACATTTAGAGTTGTAGGATCAAAAATAGAACAGAAATTTTCCTGCATTTGCCTCCAGCGATATTCAGGGCGGGCCACAAAAATAATAAACAATAGCCTTTTCCTTTTTGTTGTATTTCTAAAGAATTGTCATTTCGCCAACAAATATCTTATTGAGAGTCGTGTACAATAAATTGTTCTTATAATATTGCGGGTATATTCTGCGTCTATTCGAGGATGTATGACAAGCAATAGCGGTATTTAATCCCTACGTTATATCATCAGACAAGATTCTTGCGATCTCTAGCGAAGATCTCTGTGTATTTGTTTTATTGAAGTGGTATTAATTTATTGGCGTAATTCTTCATATATCTAGTTAAGATTGTTACTTGTTTTTATATATTCTTGCTTCCAGTGATAGGAATAAATTTGCTTCCTGATCTGAGAGTGGGGAGGAATGTTGGAAATAATTTCTGTAGTCTCGTGTATGTTTTATCAGTTAATTAATATTATAGATTACCAATAGAGTTAATTATAGTTTTTAATATTACGGGCGTTGGTACAGTAATAGATGATTATTATCACTACATAGTATAAAACAAAGTCGCTTTCTCTGTCCCTATGTCCCTATGTCCCTTTGTACGCTTAAATCTTTGAAACTACGCAACGGATTTTGATGCGGTTTTTTTTAATAGATAGAGTGATTCAAGAGGAAGGTTTATATGTATAATAACATCCATTAAATAGTGGAGAAGTACTGTTATTTTTGAGGTTTCTAATGTGATGTCGTAAAAAATTACATTTTTTCCGCTTACATTGCAAACGCAGGCTGAACCCTACGAGTTTTATCAAAATAATGTACTAAGTATTATACACATTGAAAAGGTCTACAGAAAAGTCCGTGATGGTATATGTCTATCTCTTATGGATAACCCACAATAACTTTTTTTTGTCATTTACTTTTAACGACAAATAATGGCTAATTTTCGAAGCGATTTTAACCAATACAGCATTAATCCTTAACCAATTAAAGACCTTGAATACCTACATTGTTCATTTAATATAGATCTATATGGCCTTTTACACCGTATGATTTAAGTGAATATTTTCGAAGATATTACAGATTTAAAAATTGCGGGACGTAGCGTTTGCGGCGATACCGGCCGGCCGCCCGGCTATAATACATATATTTTATACCCGTGCGAAGCCGGAGCGGGCCGCTATGTTTTTATATAATATGTACAACGTTCACAGTTTTTCTGTAGTGTATTTAGTATCAGCAATGCACCCGTGCGAAGCCGGGGCGGGTCGCTAGTTAAGATATACTTTTGCATTTAGAGCAGGGATATTTCCACAGAAAACAGAGGCAAGTTAAATACACTATTCTGTGGATTTTGTTAAATATTGAATAGGCTCTACCATATAATTTACATTACCAGTATTTATGTATATAAACACCCTTAAAAATACTATGACGCTCTACATCAATAGTAAAGCGTACTACAATATACTGTATTATGTATGTATATAACTAGCAAGGATGTTTGTTTGCGAAAAGCATAAAGCATAACAGAGATACAGGTAAATTAGCTTGGAGAAATTTTTGCGTTTGTAGTAGTGTATGGTCAGCAAATAAAATAAAACAACATTTTATTTTTAGTTTTTATTTTATATATATAAGGGATTTTAAATTAAACTATATGTGTTTCTCCTCTGAAAAAGATGAGACTTTATTTTAATATTTGCACATTTAACATACGTATAACTTTTACATTAACAATGTTACTAAAATGAAAAATTTACTAACCTGAAAAAGAAACGACATTTAAAGTTTAATTCTTTAGTTTGAGAAGTCAAAGGCTTGCCTCGACCATGTTTTAACACTGGAGCCATTTTGAATTAACAATATAAAGTTACGACGATGACGAAAAAGTTAACGATGGTTAAGTTTTTAAGTTGACGATGGTTACCTGTGCAAAAGTTAGCCTGGTACAAATGGTTGAATTGTTTTTTTTAAATCAACACATTCGCGTCGGTATGGCGGGCTGTAAGTCACACCGGAAAAGTATGGCATGACACTACCGCCTAGGTACTTCTTTTTTATGGGCTATCGGTAAATTCTAAAATTTTTGTGTTACAAATTGTTTGACTTCGCTATTTTTCCGACGAGTTCGACTAACGCCCACGCGACTAAGCCGCCGGTACCAGTGTTCACACCATCGTTTTTCTTTTTGTCATTGCGTACTAAGACCCCTGTAGAACCGCCATCCTGTTACAAATGACTCGAAATTTTGTGTCAATATCTCCCGGTCTATACGTAATAATTATAATTTTTGAATGAAATGTGTGCTTTATGTTGTAACGGTACCAAACGACTGCACGTGGCACCTGCGGACAGCGTAAACTGGTTTATTCTGGTTTTGTGCGTGTTTCCACTTTCCACTATCAAGTGACGATTTATTTATTTGTTTTGTTTCGTAATTATTATGGTCAAATATTAATTATGAAACAAATTATTATAGACACGATATTTTATTGTTTCACGGTAGTCGTCTTGTCGTTTGCTCTAGGACGTGAAATTGAATGATATATTTTTTTTATAAAGTCAAAACCATATTCTTTCAAATAAAAACTTGTTTTTATTGAAAACAAAAGTGTTGCTAGGAATAAGTATAAAATTAAATAGTAATGTTAGGATATCGAAACATTTTTGTATAGGCCAGAACGATATAGTGGAAACGCGCTCTAAGATCTGAGTAATATACACACCACTACATATGCAAAAATTTCTCCAAGCTAATTTACCTGTAGTTCAATTGAACCGTCAAGAAAGAATTTACGACGGTCGTGTCACAGCGAACGTGACTCTCGACCGGACAAACGGACTGCAGATGAAGACTATTATGGTTTACAATATATTGGTTATGTAATTATAGACGAGGAAGTATATATTAGTAGTAATATTTATTCTTACAACACCTTATAACCATATAGATGAAGATAATCAACAAATTTTGGCTGCCGCGACCGCGTCGATATCTTGGAAGTGATAAATTCATAAATTACTAAAAAAAATATCATGTGATTTCCATTCTATTTATTTATCCCGGGCAGTGAAAACACGATTATAAACGAAAATGTTTATTTACGTTAACAATTTCGATTCATTGATTTTTTTTATATTAGCCGCGAATATAAGTAATTTTAATTAACTCCTGTTATTTCAGAGGACTAAAATTATACGAATAGCACGCCATTAGCAATGATTATTCTTATCACCAGGCACAAGTCACACAACATTTATTTACAAGCACTTAGTGTACAACGGTGCAAATTTTATGATTAAGATTTAAGATTTAACGGCAGCTCTGTTATCGAGTGCTGTAAATGTCTAGTGATATATTGAGAGCTTTGGTACTCTTTTAACAGATAGCTTTTATTGAGACACTTTGATAAGTAATCTTTACATTTATTGTAGAATTTACTTTCAGTTGTAAACCGAAGCATTCTAAATGTGATGTATGAGAGAACTATACCTAAATATTAAACTGTTACTTCGTAATAAAATTAAAAGTTTCTTGTTTAAATCATGCTATAAGAAAGGCATCTCAAATATATTTCACTAGAAAGATGTACACGAAACATCCATTAAACATAATCTAGATCAGTCAACACAAGACAGGAAAATTGTGTTGCGATATACTCGCTATATAGTTAAAACAAAGGGGATCTTAGCTCCCGCGGATACGTCCAATTATTTAATTAAGTTCCATTAGCGCTTAGTGGTCAACGGTACCACCACCAATCAGCTGTAATCATAAGATACTTAAGTACTGTTGGCTTTTGCTTTTTTGTTGACTGTCCCGTTCGAGCTCGTGGGATATAATAGAATTCATTCTGTTTTTATTGCGAGTGATGAAATGTAACTTCAATTAAACTGAAAGCTGGTTTTTCTATGATTGGTTTTACAATGGCGAATAATACTCAATTTGTATGGAAAAGAAACGATGTTATAGTACCGTTTGTACAAAGCAGAAACTCCTTACACATATAAAAATTGGAATAAGAAAACAAATAGTTATTAAAATTTCTACGTACTGTCATGATAATAGATATGAATAAAATAAAATAAAAAATAAATAATATAATAATCTTGTGATCTATATTCCTTCTCGATGAAATTAATTTTGTATCCCATCCCGTACATGCCCGAATGGAATCATATTACATATTTCTTTCGAACTAATAAAAGTTCTGGATCATGTTGAAGACGCAAAACTATTTCAATGACCTACACCCAGACAATCCTACTTAATCGAAGCCTTATGACCGTATACGCCTATACAATATCCCGACAATGATCACGAAGCAGTCGACAAGTTTTCTGATTATTGCTTCCAAACTAATAAACCCTTCTTATATACGGAAAACTTGAAATGAAAGTGCTGAAAGAAATACAGCCTCCATTTCTTGGCGAAGTCCCAAGTGTTACGCTAGAATAGAAATAGGTGTTTTGTGATATAATGTTGTGTCAACGGTACTGCATAAACATTTGTAAGCCTTTTTCGGGGACGTAAAACATTTTCTTATTTGGTGGCAAGAATTCTGCGGTAAGGGAACTATGTTGTCCCTCATTTGTCTTGTTGGGGTCGTTTGGTTGATTTATCTTGGCCGATATCATCCGGAGTGTATCGTAAACACTTGATAGTAGCAACGTATTTTTAAACATCACATCGTAAGGTTCGCGAAAACATGGCCATCGATAGGACAATTTATTTCTATTTCCAAAAATCCTGAAGCAAAAATTCGTTAGCAGAAAGATATATACATATAGATAGATAATAAGATGAATTAAAGATGAACAGTTAGTTAGAAATATTATACATGCTTCTTCTTTGCTTCGGCCTCGAAAGCACTCTTATAAAAAATGAGGTATAATTTATATAATGCCAACATTTTTCGAACTAGAATATATATTTAGGGGTAAAATTACGAATATGTTGAAGTCAATTTCATATTTAACATACTCGTAACGCACACGTGTTCAAAGAAGCTTCAAATTGAATTTGTAATATCCCAGGATCGAATAAAACATTAGCATAGTTCAAAAAAATCATCTACATAATAAACCATGTGTATTAAAATATTCCATACATTGGAACGATTACAAAATGATTTTAATACGTTGTTACCGCACTACGTTTATTAATCATATATCTTCCTATTAAATGTAATAGTGTTGTTCTTAATGGTTCTGTCAACAAATAGATTTATGTATAAACTGTAAGTTCGCTATAAGTAATAGCGATATCTTCATCCCACCGAGTTGTAAATCAAAAGCAATTGGTTTTCTTTTTATGTTCAGCGAATGCGGTATTGTTGCTTGCTCTTTGAATTATTTCGAATGAAAGGAATTTAATTGTTCGTTTGCTAATATTCTTTGCAAATAGTTTTGTAAAAAATACTTAGTGGAGCGCCTGGGGGTTTTCACCTCGGATTAGAGTTATAGTGAATGAATTAATATGATCGATGTGGGATATTGTTAAATAAGCTATAAATTGCAATGTTTACCCATTTTTTTTTTGTGCACTCCATTGTTTCATTGTTTAAACAAATTATTGTGAAAAATTCATGTTTGACCATAGAGGGTGTCCCAAGAAGTAGTGATATACTGAAGCTGGGAGGTAGTGGACATAAAGGGCTATCCGAATCACCCCCATGTATATTATGCGATTTTTCGTATTTTCGGAGTTATGACGTTTTTTCAAATTTTCACCTATCGCCGAGTACGTAGAGATTTTGATTTATGGTGACGTGAATTATGGCGGTAAATGCTTGATTTTTTTTGTGTGCTAAGCTGAAAGAAAGGCCAATTCAGTATAGTAACATTTACTATCGTTAGATCTTCGAATGGAATAAAAAAAAAGAATTTATTGCCAAGAAAGATAAAATTACCCAGTATGTTCATAACTTCAAGGGCCCGTAAAAAATAAAATCACATAAAAAATATCCGTTTTGCTTTTTAAAAACTTACTCTATCTATGAGGTAGCTACCCTGAAAATTTCATTTTATTATTCATAAGGCTTCAATCGAAAAATTGAAATCTAAAAGTGGTAAGTGCAAAATTTTAATGCAAACAAAATAAAACCAATTACAAGGTGTTTAATTACAATAAATTTTCAAAATGACCCCCCCTGTTGCTCACTGCAAGTGCAACATCACCGGAAAAAGTTGTCTTTTAAACGTCTGAATATCCTTTTATTATTTTAATGGTTTCTTCTGCTACTCTCAATTTCCGGGTTAATTCGTCCAAATTGACAACATTTCATTTTTTATAAGGCCATGAAAGAAAAAAACCGTTTCTTTATTTTGCCATTGCGATTACAGAAAAAAATTTATTTAATTTTTTTATCGCATATTTTAGGAGAAATTAAATAAAAACGAAAAATGTTATGATGACGTCATACATACGGAGGAATAAAAACGCGCCCTAGCCTAATTTTCTATGTTAAAAAAAAAAAAAACTATCAATTTGACGTTTACATGGCAATGGCATGTCCTGTCACCTGTGTCATATTTCTAATGTCAATAGTTGTAGTGTTTACTGTTTACTGTTTGTGATTATTCAACAATTATTCAAGCTAACGAAGTATTGTTAGAACGTGTTATTTTGTTTTTGTTTTGGATTTTAATCTCACGATGAATCTAAATGAAAAATATACACCTTTTAAAGAGGCCAAATATTGTTTTGTTCCTTCCTGCAAGAACAATTCTATTAAACATAAAGAAAAAATGTTTTTTGTGGTGCCCAGTGCGTCTAAGCAAGACTGGTGTAAAGCAGTGGGTGTTGATTGCCCTAAGCGTAGCCTTTACATATGTGAAGATCATCTCAATGTAACATTATTCAGATTTTAGAATAGCAGAATTGTTTTTTTGAATAAATTTGTTTACATAGATTTTGATTCTCAAATCAATATTTGTGTTCTCATTAAACTAATTAAAACTATTATAGTATACTTGAATATTTTTCTGGCAATATATTTACAAACTTAGATTTCCTTCAATCCATTATTTACATCAATATTTGTTGCAGTTAAAAGAAGATATAACTAACTACATGTATTGGTCAACTATGAGAGGACGACCCAAACTCAAAGCTTCTTTACCGCAGTCCCTCCTACCTAATATATCTCCATTAAGGGAACCTCAGCCTAGCACATCATCAGCAGCAATTCCAATGGAGATAGATAGTGTCACAGAAAATAAGATGATTTTATTTTGTAATAAAGGTGTGCAAGTGAAACCAAAAATGGCAGATCGCACCACTAACTGTTCTTTGAGTAAAATTAAGACAGCTCCATTATCTTTTTGTCAAGATGATGATGACTTTAATAGTGAACAAATTGATATTGATGATGCCATACCATCAACACAGGGTAGCACTACTACTACAACTTCTGTAGATGTTTCTGACATTACAAACGAAAACATACAAAAATCCTTCATGCTAGAAATAATTGAAAAAAGGCCATTAGATTACATAGGATTACCACAAAATTATTATTGGTTAATAAACTTTTTTGTGTCTCATTTAAAATTAAAATCTATACATATTATAATAACATTATACAAAATTAAAAATAATTTATCATTCAGGCAAATATCAGACATGTTTTGTATATCTCTAAGCACTTTATGGCGTATATTTTATAAAGCTCTTTATGTACTATCTAATTTTTTTAAACAATTGATTTTTTGTCCCCCTATTTTGACTGTAAAACGAAACTTACCATCTTCTTTTAAAACAAATAAAGAATACTCAAATATATATTGCATAATAGATTGTTTTGAAATAGAAATAGAAAAACCATCCAAACCCATAGAGCAATCACTGACCTGGTCTCAGTATAAAAATGCTAACACACTAAAATATTTATTGGCTTCAACACCTGATGGTTTCATTGTTTTTGTATCAGCTGGCCATGGTGGTAGGATATCTGATACAAACATAGTGGAAGTATCTAGATTTTTAGATGTGTTACCACCTAACTGCTCAATATTAGCAGATCGGGGATTCAAACATATTGATACTTTATTGACTAAAAAAGGCATAAAGCTTCTTCGTCCACCAAGTGTTGCAAAAAATGTAAAATTAACAAAAAAAGAAGCCATTCAAAGTAAAGTTATTGCCAGTCTACGCATTCATATAGAGAGGGTTATTAGGAGAATAAGATTATTTAAATTGTTAAAACCACATTCTGTTATTAATAATAAGTTAATTCAATACATCGATGAAGTGGTAACAATAGCATGTGGTTTGATTAATTTACAAAGTTCCATAGTGAAAAATTGTTAAAACCACATTCTATTATTAATAATAAGTTAATTCAATACATCGATGAAGTGGTAACAATAGCATGTGGTTTGATTAATTTACAAAGTTCCATAGTGAAAAATTGTTAAAACCACATTCTATTATTAATAATAAGTTAATTCAACACATAGATGAAGTGGTGACCATAGTATGTGGTTTGATTAATTTATAAAGTTCTATAGTAAATATAAATAATGAATACCTATTCTGTAAAAATAATTTTAAACAGTGTCATTTCTGTATGTAAGGACATTTAGGTTAAATTTACTAAGAAATTATTAAGTTCAAACTTATACTTATGTATATGTATGTAGTTTTGTAAAATACTTATTTTATTTAATCTTAATATGCCTATGATTTTCATAATTTCCTATAAATAAAAGACTGTTTTTTATAAAGTTCTATTTATTTAACACTTTCCAACATTTTTGGGAAAATATATGTTTCCCAGAAATTTTCAGCACCCCTTAACAAATGTTGCATATAATCATCATCATAAAGGATCCAGTATTTGTGGATGATTTTGTTTTGTTCAAAATGTGGATCAGCTACACAAAATAATCCTTTTTTCTTTTTAGCAGCAAACATCTGAAGCATAATTTGTGCTTTAAATTTTTCTTTTATTTCATTTTCGTTTATGTACCTTTTCATTGCTTTTTGACTCATTGGACTTTTCACTTCAATGACAAAGTCCTTGCAAATGCCATCTGGGGATACTCCAATTATAGGGGATAGTAAAATTAAGCCTTGTTTTTCAATGTGGATATTTAGTTGTATTTCAAGCTCCTGTATAACTAGATTTTCTAATGTTTTGCCTCTTTTAATAGCTTGAGTCTCTGGCACTTTATATCCCCCTAAAATACTGTTGACTAATGCACCATCTGTAGTTTTGCATTTCACTGCCTCATAAATTTTGGAGCCAGTCACTCTACCTTGACGCATTGCATGCCACAATTTAGAGTCAGCCTGTTTTTTAGTTTTTTCAGCTATTTGGTTTTTGAGGTTGTCTGTAATGATGTTTGCATACCATGATTTAAATGCCATGTAACTGTGATCATATTGGACATCTTGAATAAACTGGAGCATTAAATTAAAAACGGTTAAATCAATCAGTGCAGGCTGCTGTTCTTGGCAATATTTTAAAATCATTCCTTCAGATATATTGCGCAGATTACACTCATTAGTAAATGTGGATAATGTTACATTCACATTTATATCTTCAGGAACTTTCCTTTTTCTTCCCAAATTTTTAGCCAAAACAAACTGCTTATCTGTAACAGCTGCGGCAAGTCTGGGTTTAGTCCAATAGCAAACAGTTGATGTAACCGATGGCTCATCTGATCGTTTAACAAGCCAAATTACAAAACAAATGGCGTGTTTGCACCCTCCTGCTGCTGCTGCGCAGTCGTTACATTCAACTTTTATGATTTTTTCTGCAGTCTCATCTATTGTAGCAGACACGACGTATAGTTTCCCTTTAACTTTGTGTTCTGGTGTTACACGGCATTTAATTATACACAAATTTCCTTCCCGCTTAACTTCGACGTATCCTACTGCTGTTTCGACGTAAGATTCTCGAGATGCAAGTAATGCTTTAGCACTACGAGTTTCCGCAGCATTGTAGCAATCGTTTTCATACATATATTCCATTATCATCAGATAACTAACTGAAGGTAGGTTTCTATTATCAGCAGACTGAAATCCTTCGGAAACTTTCATTGTGTAGTATAAAATTAGGTACAACAATCTATGTTAGCTATCAAAATTTAAGATACTCGAAAAGACTTGCAAATAACGGTGTGTAGTTAATTAGTATTTGTATTCTCTTTGGTTAATTACAAAGCTTGGCGAATGGCGGTTTATTTTAGTGTCAACTGTCAAGAGTGATAAAATGTTAAATGTCAACTGTCGAGTTTTTTTTTTTAATCTAAATTACGTCGCAAAGGAAAAAATCTATTCCTCCGTATGTATGACGTCATTTGGCGTTTACGACATTTTAGAATGAGATGATTTTCAAACTCAAAAAGATGAATGAAAACTTTAATATTTTGAAAAAGCAAAAAATACATGTATAATAATTTTTGATCTAGTTTTGATTAAAATAAAAAAATAAGTAGGTTAAAATTTTGAAATGTTGTCAATTGCGGCATTCTCTCGAGTAGACGAGGTCTTTGTAGTATCTCCATACAAAAAAATGCCGGCGTAGTCAGATTTCATACATCAACACTTCAACTTTGAATGAATCCATCATGAATTTTATAGCCGTCCAGAAAACCGATTATTATAGAGATTATATCGAGTATAACCGACTTAGAGACACTTGCAGCAAAATATCATTCGGATTATTATAATTTGCTGAAAAATTCAATTCACCTCAGTAATGTTGAAAAGAAAATTAATCTAAGTAGATGCAGCAATGGAGCAAATATACAAGTACCTACATAGAAGAGAATGATGATTGCCAATTTACCATGCAAAAGTTGAAAAACGTCATCACTACAGAGCATATCCCGGTAGAAAAACTATTAAAAAACGACTAATAGAACGCTTTCACGATGATATTATCATTTCAACTAAGTATTTGATGTAGGCAACAATGTAGGTAATTGTAATATATTTAAATAAACAGATCTGGTACTAATAATTTTTTTTCTTTTCATTAGTCGTAATTAATTACCTTATTTTTTTAAATTTACTCAATAGAGTACGTTTAATTTATAATTAAACCGGCCGAGAAATTCCATTGTACATAGCAGTTGTGGCTCCGCTCTCCCCTCCACGTTTTTCTATCTGTTTGAGATCCCTACTGCTATTTTTATACACAGGTATCTTTGAAAAATATTCCTATAATATGTCTACTCGAATAAAAAAAAGAAATACTGTTTAAAGTGAAAATATATGGTCAAACATTAATTTTTCATAACATTTTTTTTTAAACAACGAAACAATGGAGTGCACAAAAAAAATTTGGGTAAACATTGCAATTTATAGTTTAGGAAACAATATCCCACATCGATCGTATTAATTCATTCACTATAACTCTAATCCGAGCTTTTACGGTTTTGTATGCTCCAGGCACTGCACTAACTGTGCTTCAGTTATTTCTGTTGCAAAAGCTGTTGTTATTAAAATTAATCAACTTTGGATTGAAAAAAAGGTACGTATGGTTTAAAAAATTGCAAGTTTTCTCATTAACAAAATCTATGTATTCATTACTAATGCCATGATTAAAGCGAGGCAAATAACGTGGGAATTGTTACATAGCATGTATGCCTTATGTAGATTTATCTATAGTCTACGAATGACCTGAAACCTACTTGTAAGCATTGAGTGCTAAGCCAATTACAAAATAAATTCCAATGAACATCGCAGCGCCCATCCGCTAAATAAATAACAAGAAAACAACGAATGGAAAATAGATAAAAAGAGGCGCAACAAATCGAAACGCAAACCGCTGAGTCAACAAAACATTTTCAATTACCATCTAAGTATTGTGTTCCTGAGATATGAAAAGTGTAGGTCATGATGCTTACCGTCTGACCCATTTAATACAAAACGGCATTGTTCCGTGTGGCTCTTCAGAGTAGCGAGCTTTTACAGAAAACACTGTTGTATTTGCAGGGAATTTGGGAAGCACAAATGACATCTAGTTAGTTTTTGTTGTAGATGGTTTATTTGAATGGGGCCCATTTATCCTCAATGGTAGTTGCTCAGTTTGAACATCATTTATTTTTATGAAAGCATAGGATGCTGGCCACTAAAGTATTTAGTTAGAATTGTGGCGAATCACCTAAATTTGAGGATCCAGTCTATTGTCTAGAGCAGGGGTTCCCAACCTTTTTTTGTCTACTGCCCACTTTAAGAATAAATTATTTTTTAACGCCCCCCTTTTTAAACATACTTAAAAAACGCTAAGTACTTATAACTGATTATCGAAACGCAACTTTATAGTAGAGTATATTTTATTGAAAATAAAACAAACATAATCAATTCTTATATAAAAACTAATGTGAAGGTTGAATCTGATGCTGTTCAATAAGTTTGTTGATATCAGGTTCCAATTTACTCAAAAACAGCCGCAAGTCGCCACGTTCGGTAACACGCAAACGATTTCTCTTTTTAGTAAGCAGCGTTGCCACAGCACTAAATCCACGTTCACACAAATATGACGATGGGAATGCTATCAAGAATCGTTGAACAATTGACCACAATCCAGGGTACAATTGTGGGATCGGTTTTTGTAGCCAAAATTCTTGATATCCATTTTTAAACTTGATTTTTGTTTCTTCGTTTGTTGTCAATTCTATAAGTTCTTCTTCCAGCTGAGGTGACATTGCTGTGTTGACATTTGAAAACGGATCCAACACCCAGTCTGGTATTTCCAAGTTTAAAATGTCCTGGTATCGTTCGGTGAAGTCAATGTGGAGGTTTTCCAAATGTTGGCAGTAGGCAAACAAGTCGTCGTTACTGCAAAATACTGATAAATTCGGAAAATTGTGAAACTCACGTCTGCCCATATTCTTTTTGTGCAGAAGCAGTTTGGCTGCGAAAGCAGCAACGACATTTTTTGCTTTAATTAAATTTAGTTCATCGCCTTGCAGTTGGAGGTTCATGTCGTTGAACAGTTTATACAGGTCTGTCATGTAAGCTATATCATTCTTTGATGTTATGAGATTGTTGCGCAGTTCTGTATCTTTAGTTTCCAAGAACTCTATCACAGAGTCAAACAGGTTGTAAAATCGAATCAGACAATTGCCTCTTGACAGCCAACGAACTTCAGTATGAAGCAACAAACGGTTGAAATCTTCGTCATTAGTAGCACAAAGCTGATGAAATAATCTATCATTCAAAGAGCTGCTACGGATTTTATTGACTGCTTTGATGACATATTGCAGTGATTGAAATAGTCGTTCACTTAAGTTTCTAGCAACCAAATGTTGTCTATGAATAACGCAATGTATAGCAAGGACATCTGGAATTTTATTCTTTAAGTACGCTATGAAGCCTTTATGGCGCCCTGTCATAGCCGGAGCGCCATCCGTAGCAACTGATATAATATTTTTCAAAGGAATCTCTTTCTCTTCACAAAACTTTTCCAATGTATTGAATATGGTTTCGCCTTTTGTATCTGTCTCCAAATTTCTGGCAAACAATAGTTCTTCACGTATTTTCTCATCTTTAATAAACCTCCCGTAAGATAGCAACAACGCTTCATTAGTTGGTAAAGTGGACTCATCGAGCTGAATTGAGAATTGACTAGTCCTCAGATGATTGCACAATGATTCTTCAATGTTTTCAGCCATTTCATCAATTCGTCTTTGCACAGAATTATTACTCAAAGGAATTTTTCGGATAATATCTGCGGCCGGTTTATGAAGCACAGTAGTTATTACTTCCTTTATTGCTGGCAAAATTAACTCTTCTCCGATGTTGTGTGGTTTGCCTTTTTGAGCAATTAACAAAGAGATATTGTACGAAGCTCGAAGTCCGTCGTCATCTTGCTTAGCAGCCGCCGAAAATAGTTTTGATACACTTGGCTGAGTATTATGCTTCTTCTCTAGGTCTTGAAAAAATGCTACATTCTTGTCTTTCTTATCTGGATGCATTTTATTCAAATGATCTTGCAGTCTTGAAGGCTTCATTGCTTCGTTCGAAAATGTTTTTAGACATAGAAGACACAAAGGCGACGACGGGTTTGTGGGATTTTCAATAAATCCGAATTTAATATATTCCGCAGAGTATTGCCGTCTCTTCTTTTTTACTTCCGACATTGTTTTGTTTTGAGAAATACATAAGTGTTGAAATCAAGTACTGCTTATCTATTATGCGCGAAACCGCAAATGAAAATAAAATAAATTTACGTCGTTTATATAGGATTGCATAAGCAGCACGCACCAACAGGAATAAGACATCAAACGTGCATAAACTCGTTTATCTCATTCGACGCCCAATCGTACTCGACAAGCAAGAACAAGTATTATAGAACCAGCCGATTGATACAGGAATGTACAAATCGGATTATTTAACAAAAACTTGTTAAAACATGATTGCCCGCGGTCTATTATATCGAACCGATTTTGAGCTATATCTTAATTAATATTAGTTGATGTTCACAAGATGTCGACTCTCGAAGTCGAGAGCTCAGTCGGTTTCTAAGAGTCTTCCTAGCTAGGTAGATGAAATTATAAATCGACCCCAAAGCCCTACACAACGCCCCCTTTTTTTTCTGGGTCTCTTACCGCCCCCCTTTAGGCCTGCAGCGCCCACAAGGGGGCGTTATCGCCCACGTTGGGAAAGACTGGTCTAGAGGGAATATAAATAAACGTGACGTGTCCTAATATGATAGACTATTTCACACACGAAATAATATAATAAAAATCCAATTGGCCTATGGTGAGAAGTGATAAAGGCTGGTTGGGGACGAGCCCCTGCGGAAGCTTGCAATCAGCGGTTCCGTCGATAAGTAATTTGCGACACGCGGCCGTATTAACGAGTTACCGTGAAAACGGTACGGAATCATTTTCCATCTCCGGTTGCAGCGCTGGGAGCAATTTTCAGCGTATTTCATATGAGAAAACATGTATCTAAGGCTAGTTGGTACATATTAAGGCTCGTAGGTGGGATTAAAACTGACATTCATGAAAGAACCTCTAGTGAACAATATTATTATTCAACATATTCCTCAGTGCTTTGGAAAACAAGCTTAAGATATTCCTTTACAGGAAGGATCCAAGAGCAGGCAACTTTAAAGTAAAAGGCTTTCGGAGTAGCTGTACGTGTACGTTGAAGTTTTGAAATTATCTTCAAGCGTATCTTAATACTAAATTGTTTTAGAATTCTAAGTCATTTATAAGAGGTTAGTAGCCACACACCACATTCATCGTTAATGTTGTGATTAGGGTTAGGATAGTTTATTTAAGGTTACCAAATAGTCAGGTCACTAAGTGCTATGGTCAAATAAGGATTATTTTGTAACAAGAAACAAGGAAATTACGGAGTCTCAGCCCTACATCTTTGAGACGTGTACATGTGTAACCCTAGACATTTTACTCAGTAGAATATGTACACAAGACTTTGAAAATTACCAAAACATTTACTATATTCGAACAAATAAAATTATGTTTAGGAAAATATCCATCCATCCATATTCCATACGAGTACAGTCTGAAATACAAATCTAACTTTGATATTACAGAATTCCATTATCACAGATTCTTAATTAAACGTATTTTAATAATCTATGCAAGCCCATTACAGTCTTTATTAAACGGACATAAATCTTCGTAGTCTTGACCCATAACAATAAATTAAAGGCAGTTAATAAGGAATAATTCCGTTTAATTACGCCAAGTTATTCTGGTGACGGAGGAAATACTCCGCGAAGTATTCTGAACTTTAATCTTGTAAACAAGTTTGCCCCTTGGCAATTCAGTTTTGCGGAAACAACTTCGATGAAGAACAGTTCCTATTTTATTTACTCCGAAGTTTATTGTTTTCACCAATTAAGAATTTCGAGACACGAGGGGCAAAAGGCAATGCGATCCAAGGATGTAAATATTATTTTGGGAATTGTGAGCATTTCAGTGTAATTTGAACAGATTTATGCGAAGACATTACATTTTATAACAGAGTGGCTTTGTTTGTGTGTGCTTGGGGGTATCATTTATTTGTTTCGTTTCAAATACGTTCTATAATTATGATATTATTTCCAAGTTTGTAGAAGGAAGAAAGGCAGAAAATTACAATAATTTCTTTATATAAACCGGCGATCATTTACGTACGCATATAAAAAGCATATTGCATGCAGAACATGAATATCACGCTCTTCGAGAGATAGTAGATAAATGAGTAAGATCATGCTACGTAAACACGATGCTATTTCCTGTCCGGCTTCCTGTTGAAGGAAATTACGCCTTGTTTAAGTTGTTATTGTATGAAAATGTTGTCACGATGTTTGCAAATAAGGTTTATTTTATTAAATATAAGCCTAGTAGATAAGGAGATAACTTTACGATGAAGTTAGGGTTTGTTGGAATGGTAATCACGATAAAATTAATTAGTTTAAAAATAAACTTGAGAACATTATCTTCACTAGTTTCATTTGTTTATTTCATATTATTATCAAAACAAACATATGATTAGTCAGACAAATTGTTATCATCATCTTAACAACGAACCAAACTCTCCAACGAGCACAAAAAAGAAAAACAAAACAACACATAAAGCCATATTCACGTTATAATTAGGTTTCTCAACAAGCAGCTCAATTTATGTATTTCTGGTCAATGGAGCTGTGATTACTTGCCGACGATCTTGCGAAGTCGATAATTGTGTGCCGTCATTTGGTAGATCAAGAGGCCACTCCGAGATTGCGAATGCAGGACATATACGTACTTTGTTTTTAGTTATTTTCCACCAAGGCGAAGAACTTATAATGAATTTATAGGAACATTATAGGCAATTTGATGATGGTACAGGCAACTAATATGTATGTAGGAAAAAATAGTATTTAATTTGTTTTGTTTCGTTGTAATAAAATGTTTAAAACATTGTTCAAAAAGATTATGGACAATTTGATTATTTGTATGGAGGTTCTATGCAACTAGGTAGGTCAAATTTTTATCAAATAGGTATGTAGGAAAAAAATTGT
The DNA here is from genome assembly GCA_029959065.1 of Colias behrii. Lineage (NCBI taxonomy): Eukaryota > Metazoa > Arthropoda > Insecta > Lepidoptera > Pieridae > Colias > Colias behrii. Next base: position 2,688,583 of record JARWMC010000005.1, on the reverse strand, counting down.
ATTTAATTTTAAAACTTTGTGAAATGTTCAATTTCAGCTATTTTATTACTGAAAACAAATTGTCAAAGCCGCAAACGAATCTTCAAATAATGAGAGGCAGAGAGGATTATTGATTTTTGTTACTTGCTAAGTACCTATTTATTCCATGCCCTAATATCATAAATATAGGACAAGCGACAGTAGACATCATTACTGAACTATTTGTGGAAACTGCAATAACCATAAACATTAAACTAGACCCATACCAGTTCGAAGCACAACAAGAAAATATCCGATAAATTATGTATATTATAACTTTGCCTTTCAAGTCTGGATTCCTACTTACCATTAGCATTATTTATTTCAAACAGTCCTAATTCTGTTTCGACTACTTATCAGCACGAAAGCTTGTTAGTTTCGAAATGGGTCGTATTGCGTGTGCATAAGGTTGATGTTGGAATAGCGAGTGAGTGTTGCAATTAAAGTTGCAAGATTATTCTCTCGCACTAATCACTATTAAATTGATTTGTTCGCTCTACATAACTAGTTAGATAAGCGATCGGCATGCGATATGACGAATTGATGCTTTATTGTTTCATATTTGCGATACTGAATATTTGGGGCACATTTCTAAGCTATATTTGATTACTACACTTTGCTTGTATTTGTGCAATGTATTGCGTGGGTGCTTTTTATATGGCTTTGCAGGTTGAATTTCTTAGTCAGGATTTAGCTTGTATTTTATAACGGAAATGTTATACATTACTTAAAGTTTATTTAGTTTATGAATAGCCTTTTTTTGAATTTTTATTCAAATGACAATTTTAGAATATACAAAAATACCGAGGTCACAGACGACGAGCTAAATTGTTTCAAATGAAAAGATGCCCTAATTAAATGTTTACAATAACGACTCAAGCGAATTTAAATTAAATACAACCATACAAACATTCTACACTTGAACTAAAATATAAAAATAACTCACAATAATGAAAAGAATTTCAATAGAAATGAAAAGCACGTTCCGTAAATGCAAGTGAAGTTACATAAATATGCTTTGTACCGGGACAAACGCCCCGGTAGTGGTGGCCATAATTCAGCTGGTCTTAATCTTGCTGACCTATTACGTTATTGGATCATCGTAACTTTCACCTTTATTGTGGCTAGTACAGTACATGGTAATGCGGTAACTAGGAAATTCCTTAACACATTAGCATAGCAGACCTATTTGAACTGTAGGTAGATCGATTTTAGGAAATCTTTTAAAGTTGTTGTTGACTTTTGGATGGAAGGGATAGTATTGTAGTTGTGATAAATATTTCTGAGAAAAAAAATTGTTGCTTGCAATTTCCTATTAATTTATTACCTTAATAACTAATGCAAAAAGTGTTTCTATATAGAAGATGACGTAGGACGACGTAGGATCATCTCACGCGCAGCTTCCGTTAGGAGGCTGTGCGGGGAGTACTGTTCAGGACGATTGCCCTCTTCAGTAAGTTGCAAGCGCCGCCCGTCACCACGGGCGGGTCAATATAGAAGATATCTAAATACTTATATTATAACATAGCGATATACACAACCGAAAGAGAATACTTTGAATAACATTAATTAAATAACTTCCCTAAATACTGTTCAATACACACAAAAATATTCACAGACCATCGAATTCCATGTAAAAGTACTGCTAGCAAAAAAGTTTCCAAAAAGTAGCGCTTTGATTAAGCGAAGGCTTCAAAGGTTGTTCCGGAAAATGAGATTTCAGCGTTTTGCAATTCGTACCTTAGTTGGGCTTTCAATTTTTCAGAACAATGCATGTTGGGGTTTCTCGCTATGCCATGTTTTGCTGTTTAATAACTGTAGTACTTTCGTAGATGGTGTAGAAAATTATATAGAAATGAAATACCTATATGAAATGAATGTATAAAGAAATAGCTTAGAGGTCAAGGTAGGGAAAATTAATCAAAGCTAGTTCGATTTTCAATACGGAATATGCTCAAGGGAAGATCATTTCTATTTTTTCTTAGAAATTGATCAACGACGTATTCTTCAATATAATCCATCCAGTATTATGAAAATGAGAATTTCTAGGGGTGATACCCCAAACCTTTATTAATGTTTTCTCTACTAAGTTTATGAGTAAGAGGTTTTTCATGAATTTAAGTTCAAATTAATAATTAATTGATACTTACATTATGCTCGTTAACTGTCTGCACCGTATTCACTGGAATTAATTTCTCGGGTTAAATAATAATTCAACTAATCATCTGTTTAATCCTTAAACAGTCAATATTATCCTAAGTCTATAGTTCTTTCGTTAGTACGAGTACAAGCAACAAGTAATAATACTTTAAAATACACTTTAAATAGATTTACATCTAGTTTTAGTAAAATTCCTGGATTAATTAAGAGGACATTAATTGTGGCGCACGACGTTGTGGCATAAAGGAGTTGGCGAAGGGCCAGACCTTGAACGAGGCACGTTCTTAGTTGAATAATCTTTGGAGAATAAAAAGTTATAAGACGTAGGATGTATGTAATTGTAGGTAGAAGTTGTATAAGGAAGGATAAAGTTTGAATGTTTCTAAACTTATAAGTTTACATCAAAGATGGCAAGATATAATATGCCTGATATCTATAGGTATGTGTAATAAAGATGGTACTGCTATTTATGGCTATGTTTTTCTTTACACTTTGTTAGAAATTACTAAACATTAGCGGTCCGCCCCGGCTTCGCCCGTGGTAGATATTTGCGTTTTCTCTCCATAAGAACCATCCTCGTACTTCAAGGAATATAATAAAAAAAAATTATCGAAATCGGTCCACCCGTTCACGCGTGATGCCGTGACCAAGGAAAACGGGTTTCATTTTTATATATATAGATTACCAAGAAGTCTACATCCAATCTTTTGAGTGGTCTTTGTAAGAAATCATGATGAAATGACTGACCACGTAACACAAATCTGTTCACTATATTGATTTACTTATAAGTGTTATAAAAAATGTTCTGAAGTGGTACACTGATCATTATCTAGTGAATAACAGTTATTGTGTATGAATGCCAAGGTTATACGCTGGCCGCTTATTACACACGGATAAGTAGACGATCGGCTATTAAAAGTTTTCAAGCATGAAGTTAACATGAAAGTAAGTCATTTGTGCAAACATTGATTTTCAAACGTATTGTTATTGATATGATGACCCTAATTTTGGAGGGCATATCACAGCGGTTGTATCTGGTACATTTTTAATGGATAAATAGGAGCTTGTAGGGCCTGTACAAACGGTCGGAAAATATTAACGAAACAGTCAATATACAATATAATTATTAAATGAATGTGTTTTTCGAAAGTGTACATAGGTATTATCTGTACTCTGTCCACAATTTCAATAAACCTGCTTGTACATAATTTGATATACCTACGTACGAAGCCAACGCAAAAACAGGAACCCATATAAATCGATATTGTGACAGGCGAACAAATCGCTAAATTATTAAATCGACATTTTAATCACCAACGCAATTATATCACACATTTTAATGTGAGTGAATATTCAAAACAACCTTATCTACCTTTTTTATAAATGCTATAATGCTATAACAAAATCACCCTTAAAACTAATAGATTTATTTCTGTAATAGAGGTGAGAATCGTTAAACTAGTCATTGAACATGTAATATACAGGTGTTATTTCAAGGTTGTGCTTTATTGGGGCTTGAATATACTTATAGGAATATGTAGTTCTCATGACTACTTACTACCTACATTGACTACTCTAGAATGATTTAAGAGGAGGCTCCCTTTCTCATTTCTGGCACTGAGAGACCGGTTACGGTACTAGACGCTAATACAGCCGCGAATAAAGTTGAATATCGCGTGCGCTCTTTGATCGCGTTCGAGCTCGAAAAGTAAGTCTCAATTCTTATTTCGTTTATAACTAAAGTAATAATTGATCTAGAGAAAAAATATCTTGGGATTCGATAGTAAACTCTATTTTCTTACTGTTAACATTTATTTTAGACATAAAGTCCAAGTAAATCTTAAAAAAAATGTAATAATCCTTAAAAAAGGCATAATTTTTGAATAAAAAATGAATCGAGCGAAAATGTTACAATTACGTAACTGTCTTGTACGTACATCGAAAGAAAAAGACCCAATAAATCATATACTAAAGTTCCATTTTGATTGTATGTGTGCCTGTTTCAGAATATTAATGCAAATTCACATAAAATTTAGGGAGCTTCCCCTTAACAATTAAACGGTGATATTTGTGTAACTGTATATCTTTGTAGATATGTTTAAATCCTTAAAACACAACCACGTCGTAAAAAATCATGTATATAATGTACAAATCCCTAATTTATAAAAAAACAAAATCGAAGTACTCAAGAAATTTATATCATGTTGAGGCATTCTAACAATTACTAATAAGCCTTTCGACAACCTAAAGGAATAAGAGGATATTTCTGAAGTTGCTAACAAGGAAAAATATCGCATTACAGAAAGGGAAAATTTCTCAACTCTGTACTAAATAAGATCTCTGAATCTATCCAATTACAGAATAAAGGGTGTGATCTAAAAATAACTTATCGCACAGAAATCTGTTCTTAAAAAGGGATGTTATTTAACAATGAGTATTTTGAATGGTGTATTCCGAAGTATATAATAATATGCTATATATTATACAATTTATACAATAAAGTAATATTGAATTCTTAAAAGATTAACGACTCATCATATTATAATGACAGTGATTTCAATGATGTACATAAGTTTTTGATAATTAATATCAAAACGCATATATATTTCGTTCAACTTTTTGGGTCATAATTTGTCTATTTCCAGTTGAATGAATGAATAAAATTCCATAGCAATAATATGAATAAAAGTAGAACGAAAACGAGTCGAGACAAGGTCAGGATAAACTAACAATCAAGACGTTGCGAATAATTGCAGATAGTTATCAACGTAGCAAGGTGAAGTACTTAGTATGTATTTATGTTATTGTAATGCCATCTTAATAATTAGACTTGAATCGAGTATGCTGTGAATACTGAGCGTTCTTGTTTGTTATGTCAATTTTTCGCTCCCAACAACGCATTACGTGCGTCTAGCAGATGTTTTATAGTTTTGATAAACCTATCTGATTTATTTCTACATTACACAATTGATAATTACAATATTGATTAATTCTATTCGTTGTTCTCATCGTTCGGGAGTCGAAGGCCTCACCAAATCTCTTCCCTTTCATAAGAGGCAAACTGAAATCGAAATCACCCGAAAGAATGTCATATGGCTTGACCAAGGCTTGACTATGACATTCTTCTGACGAAGCTACTTTTATAATATGTAGTTGCAAATATTATATTTATTTATCTTTCCACAAATTATATTGATAATATGAAAATATCCATATTTAGCTATTACCTAGTATACAAGAATAGACGTTGCGTCTTTTTGTAAGGTCATCAGTGATCTCATTAGTTTTTTAATAATATATTACGTAACCAGTCTTACCAGGAAAAGTCTAGACTTAAAAGATGATTATAGCTTACCTGCAAACAAATAAAAACATGATTAAAATATGTTGTGATAAAGGCCGAGATATTATATGGAAAATTAATTTAAATAGTTTTTCAATGAAAACTACAAAAATAACATTTTATAAAAAACTAGCAAACCGGGCGAACTCCGTTTCGCCACCAAAGACACCTTTTCTTTGCTATAAACCTCACGGAGCCCGAGACCTTTCCAACGAATGCAAAACCGTGGAAATCGGTTCGTGCGTTCTGGAGTTATATCGTCAGGAAGGAAAACCCAACTTATTTTTATATAGTAGAGATAAAATAAAATTCTTGTTCATTACATTTTTACGATAATTTACAAAAGATAACTAACATCATAGCATAGTATAAAGATACCTACTCTTTCTTCAATACTATGGTCTATGATCATAGCTATGTTGTAAGTAGCTAACAAATGATCTTTAAGCATTGTTATTTCCTTCATTACCGAGAAATGATTTAAATATAGCCGTCGATGTTTAATTTGAATGTTTAATAGAGTAGATTAATTAAAGATATATAAACTGGGGCAAGTTAAACTTGGACCGGTTTCGGCGGATAGCTTTATTACCCATTTTAGACAGTGCCCTATAAGTAGACGTACAATTAAATGTCAAATAATTTAATTCAAATAATTTTTAATTAATTTTAAAAGTCAAATCGATTATATCTAAAATTATATAATCGAGAACTAGTTTTTCGCGTGAGTTTTGACCGGTTTCAAGAAAATTGATTTAGATGTTCTAACTTTGCTGATTTTTTGATTGTCAGGAAATATAAATTACATTGTTGACCTTTTTACGTTTTGAATGATATTCAAATGAAAAATTAGGTACTTATCTTTTTAATAAGATTATTGGAAAAATCGATTTCTCAAACATGATTCGAAGTGAATTTAGGGTAAATTTATTTTAACTGAGTCTTATTAATATACCTATTTAAAAAAACATGTACGGCTTTACCATTTCTAACGTAATACAAATGTTTAACATAAGGTAATGTCTAAATCAGCCGATCAGTTAAGTAACCTTTGATAAATGCTGCCAACAACGTATTACATAAACTAAAGATATGTTCATAATATATTATTTGGTACATTCAAAAATCTAATATTCAATTGTGAAAATGAAGTTAAATTATACCTAATTATTATTGTTTAGTTTTCGTGTGATTTCAATACGAAAATTAATATTACTCTGGTGATCAGTAAAATTATAATGATATTTTGCGATTGTTTGCATAACGTTAGTGGTTTCATAAACAACACATATGACATAGGATAACATTTACGCTAACATTAACCAGATAGTAAAACAAAATTATTCAAACATACGAACAAACCAATGCGACCGCGACGCACTGAAACATGCATAATATATACATTTTAAATCTATAATGCAGAGTCAAAATATTTTAAATGCTTAATGTATAACTGCAGATTCCTTCTACAAAATCTACATCAATTATATATTCAGCAATACATAAATACGAGTAACAAACACTGTGAACGCTAATGCCGTGAGAGTACACGCGAGGAAGCGTGTATACTGTATTAGAACCAGATAAGTGGGTCACGTGATCATTTACACATGTGTAGTGAGAGGAAATGTTGCATTATTTTTCATACGTATCTGATTTATACTATCTATTTTCATATCGTTTGAAGTTGTATGATAAGAGAAATTAATGGACGCACGTGTCCTGCAGATTGAGGCTTGATCGTGTTTTGGAAGTTTCGATTCTTGGTGTTTTCTTGTTGACTTTCTCTTTTTCTTTCTCTTTTTCTTTCTTGTTGACTTCGACGTGTTTTCATCAATAAGGGGCTGGGTGGATGTTAAAACTTTGTCGTATTTATGCCATTTTTATAGACGCAGAGTAATTTATTAGTACAGTGTAGACACGCAATAGATTGCGGGTTGGTGTTAAAGAGACTAGATTAGGCGTTTAAATACACTATAATCTCTATAAAAAAATATCTCTATGAACTAAATATTCCTGGATTTCATACTAATTTTCCACCTCTTATCACAGTATCAATAGAAGCATGAAGCGATTCTCTAACTGAAACTTATTAGTAAGTACCTTATAAAGCAGTAGTGGTCTCACTTCATTGAATCCCTCTAATACGGTTATGTACTCCAATAAGTAGTAAGGCTATCGATGTAGCGAAAATTATGAGTTGCCAGGTGTCGATCTGAACCACGATTAGTTGCTAGTTGCGCAATTTGCACGTGCGCTTGTGTTTTCACTTACATTTTTCGAGATATTATCATTTTACGTGTTATGTGTCCGAGTAAGCATTGTTTTAAATGAATACATGTTTATATAGTTAAATGATAGCCGTTAAGTTTTGCTGGTGTAGTTCGTGATGATGAAACTACTTTAATGTTTATGTCCTTTTCGAATATGGGTTGCAGGTATATTATAGAGCGTAACAATTCGATAAACAAAGTCATATTCGAATTTATAAACTTACATTATTAAACATTCGTATATAAACTTAAGCTTCGAGTTATCGTGATGTACTTTAATAAATAAAATTACAATAGAGCCTCCAACAAAATAGCTTATTAAAACAAAATTTAATTAAACATGCGCGATATATTTTTCGTACCTACAGCCAAATTGCGTTATTCCACGAGTAGAAATTTAAATTGTTGCTTAAGTTATTGTCACTTTGGCTTGTCTCCAACATGGCTTGCGTTTTTGATAACTCGCGGGTAAAATCAAGTTTTTCTTGATATCATGTGTTATTCTTATGTGTAATATAGGTAAACTTTACCTTATATAACCTATATTACTGTAAAGTTCATCCAAATCTTTCTACTATATTTTTGGGAAAGAGCTTTTTGTTTCAGCTATCCATCTCACAAACTATCTTTTATTAGTAGTTTTATTTTATAAGTAGCATGGATGGATATTTATATGAGTAAAAATTCACAAAGAACGTTTTGTTTAACATGCATTGCATGCAAATTGTGTCCCGCGAGTGTAACGTGCTAACAAAATTGAATTGCCGTGAAATATTCTAGATATATCGGCTTCGCTAAACTTATAAAGCCTTTGTGATGTATTGAATTTATGAATAAATTCTATTTGGTTATTGGCAATTGTTAGTCGGCTGATATGGCAATAGTTCGGTTCCTGAAACCTGTATTTTTAGTGGTTGTAGCATCGAAAAGCTATCGTACAAAATCATGAAAAGAACTAAGGCATTGGGATAGTTGATAATTTTAATTTTATTTTCTCCCATTTAATATGTATCCATTAATAATATGATGTTGTTAATCTGAACTATATTTAGCATATAATATTGAGAATACTACAATTAAAGACTTATTAGATTTTAAACGAAATGTAACCTATGGGTATCTTATCCTACTAATCTTAATACTATTATAAAGGCGAAAGTTTGTAAGGATGTATGGATGTATGGATGTATGGATGTTTGTTACTCTTTCACGTAAAAACTACTGAACCGATTACAATGAAATTTAGCACACATATAGAGGGTAACTTGGATTAACACATAGGATAGGTTTTATCCCGGAAATCCCACGGGAACGGGAACTATGCGGGTTTTCCTTTGAAAACGCGGGCGAAGCCGCGGGCGGAAATCTAGTAATATTATAAATGCGAAAGTTTGTGAGGATGTGTGTGTGTGTGTGTGTGTGTGTGTGTGTGTTTGTTACTCTTTCACGCAAATACTACTGAACCGATTACAATGAAATTTAGCACACATATAGAGGGTAACTTGGATTAACACATAGGATAGCTTTTATCCCGGAAATCCCACGGGAACGGGAACTATGCGAGTTTTCGAGTATCGAAGCCGCGGGCGGAAATCTAGTCACACATAAGTAGGTAGGTATCAATCTTTTCTTAACAGCGAGTGTATTCAAAACATTCATTTTTACTTATCAGGATATATCTAGGTACATTTAGTAATAAGAAAAAAACAAATCGAGTATCGAGTAAGACCGTTAAGCTACTCACGTCAAATCATACACAATAGAACAGTGAGGCTATTGTTTTAAACTTTTTGAATTAAATCGCCCGGCATTTTGTAATTATTTCCTAGATAAGCGGAACTAATCAGTTAATAACAAAACGAAATTAGATTCGTTTCGCGGCTGATATCTTTTGTTTTCAATCTGAGTTTGAGATTAATTCCCGCGGCTACGGGTTAGGTGCTCTCCTCACTGCACGACTGGCCGGGATATCACTTGTTAAGGAGATGATTAACATTGGTAATAATACATACAAATACTAAGTAATACCTTATTGAAATTGTATACTAAGTACTCATTAAAAATATATGGTGGCATTCATGTGTTAATTTTTAACACGTAAGTTTAAATCGATTTATTTCATTGAGTTCTCCACATACACATTCCTGTCCTATCTATATCCATATACATTACATAACCCATCTAGGATTCAATGAAATGAATATGTGAAACTGTATGTGTTTATAATACTTAAGGCGTTACCCGGCAATTTCGACTATGTTCAACCTCTATAAAGTCTGGTACAACATAAAACACAATACCGAAAAAAATATATAAAATAGGATGGTCTTTGATCTTTAATTGCTCGCGAGGACTTTTTTCCAAAGTTAATAGATTTCTAGAAAAAAAATGTGCCGTGGTCATCGATTTTTCCGCAAATACTCTATAAACTTCGTAACCTGCTGACTTAGAGCTCTGAAAATTTTATGTTTAATAAATTATCAGTTACACAACAGTCCCTGACGAGGATTTTTTGTTTCACTGATTGGTATCTTTTTAAATACAAAATGCGAGGAAAAAAGAAGGTGCAGCGGGAGAGATTTGAGATCCGTCAAGTATGGTCAAGGTTATTAGCGCATGTATAAGCCTTAAACAAAAAAAATACGTGTGGCACTCGATGACTGCCGCGGTAAAGCTATTGCATAGCATCGCATCGCTGTGCCGGTTGGAGTGGGGTGTGTTAGGTTTTTTCGTTACGGAATTTTTACATTCGGTCGCCGCGCTCAAAGTCTGAGATAAAAGCTATGCAATAGCTTAATAATACTGCGACAGAAAAATCGCAACAGCTAATAAGCCTAAACACCGTAGGTCGTTCGTCCCATCACGACAATGACCTGTCTTCCCGACTCAGATACTGCTATCTAAATCTGCGATTGGGCCACGCTCCCATTGTTAAATGGTGGTGGAAATAATGCCTAATTAATTGCCGGTGTTAACATTTAGTTTCGCGACACGCGACACGAAGTCGCAGCGTTTTGCATACACGCTGTATACTAATTAATGAAGCTATATAAATGGTTAGATACGGTATCTTAAATTATAAAGTGCCTTAACTTAGAATAATGTACGGAACGAATAATAGTTAATACAGTCTATTTTTAATTGAGTAGCGATAGGTAGATATACAATAATATTGTAAAGATTAATATAACTTTAAATGAAGTAGTTTAAAACAAAAATAATCTCGTGGAATATGCTAGAAAATACAACACAAAAGCACTTAAATTCAGCTATAAAATGAAATTGTGTGGCTGTAAATAAAACGGTATGGAAATTGTTTTCATATCTCAAACTTGAACAAAGTAAATTAAATAAATATTTATAAGTCAACGCTGTTTTTTGATTGTATTATAGCAATTTCTATTTAAAATGACTGTAATAGAATGGAAAATGTTGTTGTCTTTTAATATATTTTCAGTTGTACGAATAATTATGATATCTGATAAAATCTATCACCATAGCGATTTTTAGTTTCAAAAATGTGTACAAACATGGAAAAAATGCAACACGTGGTTTTTGATAGGTACTCACTTATGCCTGGCTTAAAATGTAATTTATTTTTATGTGGTTACGTAATTGAAATAAATCAACACCTCTGAGACGGAGTTTTTTGCGAATTAATTAAATTCGTGCTATTATTTCCATAATTTCAATTTATCGCATAATCGTGTTTCAGCAATAATCATTAAGATACAATAAATATAAAATAGTAAATAACAGGAAATTGATTCTATATTCTATTTAATAGTAGCAATTTATTGGCTATTTAAATTACTCATTTATCGATACCTTGAACCGATTACGAGTAAATCTTTTTATGTGCAAATTAGAATTGTGTAATACGTGGAAAGTTATAGGTAACTAATTTATCTCGTAGTTTGCTTTTTCATACTACCTATTTTTTAAGAGCTATAAATTGGTTATTTTATCTATGCAATTCATGTTTAAAATTCGAAATCGTTTGTTAAACTTGCAAAATAACCGAGATTTAGATTAATAGCTGCATTAAATTAATATCCACTGGACTTCAAATCCAGGATTTGTCAACTTTGGCCAGAAATGAAATCCCTACGTCTCGTGTGGTTTCAATAAAATGAAAATTTATTTTCAAATCCCGTAGCTTCAGTCACGTGGCAGTCGGATAAAACAAGATATGTGTGTTATTTTTATCCGGGTTCCAAGAGACACGATATTGCAAACTAATCCAGACTTTAATCTCTCTGTGTTTTCATTCAGATCCAATGAACCGATTTTGTGAAAGTTTAAGTGACAAACATCTGTCCATTCTCACCAAGAAGCTTATATCTAATACACTGGAGATTGCACTATGACCATTAACTTGTAACAAGAAAATATGACGTTGAATGACGCCTGTATGTTTTTTTATCCCTTTCACACCAACTTGCCAAGTTAGGTGTGAAAGGGATAAAAAAACATACAGGCGTCATTCAACGTCATATTTTCTTGTTACAATTTAATGGTCATAGTGCAATCTCCAGTGTATTAGATATAAGCTTCTTGATATTCTCACAAACTTTTGCGTCAATATTAGTACTGTCATTAATAGGAGTAAGATTAGAAAAATAGGTTATAATTAAATCTACATGAACATAGTCACAGGTTGTTTTTATTCATAAAACAGTCGACTGAACATATAACAAGCTGAGGCTGAAAACGGATAACAATTTTCCCGGGATGACACCGGGATTGATTTATCACTCCTCGAAATATTACACAGGGAGCCGTTACTTGATGTTATATTTTTTTATGCAAGAATATGGAAGCCCTATTTTACACACTTTAGGTTAGATAATTACTAACGTGACTCTGAAGAAGAAAACATGTTCGCTGTCATTTTCCTCGGCCGAGGCATGCACAAACTGACCGAGCTGCTTCACGAGGCTGCTCGCTTCGTGGATATCCGCCTAATGACGTGCTATATTAATTCCAAATTCATTTAATAATGGGTCCAGTAGAGATCTTTGCTATGTGATAAGCCTCTACTCCTCAAAATAAACTAGAATTCAATTCAAATACCCATTTAATCCTTAACACAGCCCACAGGGGTCAGCTAGTTACATAATGTACAAGAATAGAGGTTAATTTAAGCAAGATATATGATAATAAAATACTCTGACATTATCTGCACGGTCGAAGAGGAGGGTCTGAATATATTGTTAGCATTCGGCTTAATGTAATATTAAAATGGTTTTATAGGCCCTGATTTAGAAGCCTAGCCTTCGCCGTAACCACAGCCCGGAGCGATTTTATTTAAATAATTGAACATTAACATTTAACATGTACGCAGATTATGAATAAATTAATGTTATTACCTGGAGGATGTGTGATAAATATTCTTATCAAGTTTATAGCCCTTGTTTATTCAATGTACTGTAATAAATATTGAGTAACCTTCTTGAATAGTTTAATAACATTTTGATGACTACCACGAAGCTTTAGGTTTGTTTTTAGCCTAATCTATTAACCATGTTCTTGATATAAGGTAAGAGCTTAAGCGCCGACCTAGAGGTTCTGAATCGATGAAAGGTAAAGGAAAAATGCACTAATGAGACGCTCAATACATTTTCATCATCATAAGTTGGAATGTCAACAATGATATCTAACAACAAAAATATCCATAACAAAGATACATTTTTCGTTTGTATAAATATATACATTAATAAAACCTTCTCCCATCAGTATTTTAGATTTAATTTTCATCTTAATAATTTTTCTGTAATCATAATAATCACAAACAATAATTACACCACTAGACCAAGATCATGACGCGCGACAAACTGTCGCCAGCATTCCCACGTAAAGCAAGTAAACAAACTAGCCAGCTAAAGGCCCAATAGTTTGACACCTCGTAAACTACGCCATTGTCTTGTCACAATGGTGTCGATCTGAAATATCGCCAGATCCGTGATCGTGTTTCGATGTTTTATGATGTCGGGATGAAGCCAGTCTTGTTAATTGTAATAACTTATACATTATGGTTGCAGAGCAAATAATTATGGGATAGTGAAAATCCAACATCTTAAAAACTTGTTGCTAGAAATCCAGTTTTTTAGTTGTAAGGTTTTCACACCGACCTGCAAACTGCACTTGTCAAGAAAGAGTAATGTATGGATGAATATTTTCCGAACTCAAAAGCAAAAGTATAACATGAAACAATAGTTTCAAAACTGAAGATTGTTTTACGAACAACAGTGCAACAAGTGGAAAGTCGAAGAATGAACAATAACTACTTGGAAACAATAACTTCGCAGGAAAATACCTCAACACCTTCGTCGTAATCTGTTCAAAGAAGGTTCTGGAATAGCTTCCATTATAAGAATTTTTAAATAAAATCAAGTCTTAAGACTAATTGACGGGTATTAGAAAAATGAGAGGCTATACAAACAACTGCCGTACCTCCGTTGGACACTAACTACAGTCCGTAATCAGATCCTGTTTCCAATTCAGGTCTAATGATCGATCATACCTATAGTTCTAATTTGTCAGAAGTCGCTGAGAATTATACCATTGTCTCCTAATTAAGCTTTTAGATAATTCTGTAATACATATGAATTGAACATAAATATCTAAGATGGTGTGCATTATGTAATACTTGCAAAGTAGCGGACTTTGCAAGTCCAAGTAAAACATCTACGCTAATACGCAACAAAGATAAATCAAGGTTAGAGGTGCGTTTTAAAGTTTCAAATCAAACAACTAAGCCAGCTTAGTACTAATCGGGCTAAGCTCTGTTTGCTGAAACAATATTGGTTTAGTTTATCACAATGGAAAACAGATCCTTTTCTTTTTCAGGGGAGCAAATATTGACGTCATGTGTACGGAGTGACCTTTACGATATTGTCGCGAGATAATTTTCTAAGAAATATTGGCTTGGACTTTGAACTTTCATAAACTTGAAGTGTCTTTACTGAAATTGATAGTGTACAATCTAGTCTAGACCGAATTGGCGGTTTTGAAGTGGTTATTAAAGCAAATTTGTACAATTTTTAATTAGAAATTTAAACTTCGTTAATTAACACTTTAGGCTGTATTATTTTAAGCATAACAAAAAAAATATATCTTATTATATAATTTTGTTTATCTTATTATACAGTTTGTATAATTATATTATACAAAAAACTGGTATGCTACATTATTTGAACGATTGTATATTTGTAGAGGTGGTTGAAGAAAAGCTGCACTGAAAGCTATCAAGGCAATTTTATCTTCCAGTTCTTATTTTAAATTCAGTACATATTTGGAAATTATTTCTGTCTGGGAGATAATTATTATCGAGTCTGCATCTGTGCCACAACAGTCAGATATAGACAAATTTATATATTCTATAATAACGAATAAATTATTGCAGCGATGACTAACTAGTTGGAATTGTATTTGGCTACCGATACCAAATCTGGCAATGCAGGTAGTTGCATAATTTAAATTAACCTAAACGAGTCCCGCTGTGCCGGAATTAAAATTAATTGAAATTCTGCGTTATTGTGTAATTGTTTCGATGTTTCAATTGGGATGTTTTGCAATATGTTATAATATTTCAAAAGATCTTTTATACCTGTACTCTTTCTGTGCCAGCAATATGTTTATGTTATTACGTCATAAATTATAGGTACATTTATGACGTCATAAATTATACTACTTTCTGACAACAATCTCCAAGAATAGTTCAGTGGTTCAGATTGCTGGCGGATTCCTTATTGGGTTATTGCTTATTACTTGTAACATTATCACTGCCAACAGCTATGACTATCAAGTTACGATGTTAAGGAAAGGGCTGGCTCTATGTCATGCATACACCAATATCAATATTCATCAAATTAGAAACTATGCGCTAATTATTCTTTCCGTCGATACGTCTTCTTATTTTTTATTCTTTTATTTTCTTGAGTCGGTTGCATCATACAATGTAGAACCTTTGTGTCCTTAATTATCTAGATACGATACCAGTAAAATTTCTCACACGAAAACAAAAGCCTCTATTCTGGAAATCTATTATGGATCTTATTAATTCAGCTTAGAATAGAAAATTGAACAGCGAAAGTGTATTGAGATGCCGTTTCTGGCTATTGCTGGACAAACACTGATGCATTTGTACCTTTATGTTTGTACAGATGGACCGCTCGGAACTTATATCGCCGTTATGTAAACTTATGTACCTATGTATGCGTAGATTCTATCGACGGGAAATATAGTGATGTTTAGAATTATTGGAATGGCTGCTATTCATTTTAGAATGGTCTCGTACATTACGCCGTTAGTACACCGACGCATTCGCGTGCGGCAGCGAATCTCTGCGAAACTACTGCGTAGCGAAATATCTGCGGAACCTTAGTAAACAGCAATGTTTTCGCAACTTTCGAACTTCGTCATGTCCAGCAGCAATCCCAACACACGCTCCTTGTCGTTTAGGTGTTGAAGTGCTCCCTGGACATATTTGTATACGGCTAATGTTGTTGATCTCGACTTCCTAAATCCATTTTGGCATTCGTCCAAGACGTTAAATTTCTCAAGAAAGTCATATACCCGATTGCACATGGCCTTCTCGAAAACTTTTGAGAATGTTGGTAGTTTGGCAATCGGTCTATAGTTACTTGGAGTGTGTGTATCGCCTTTCTTATGGATTGGCTTTACCAGTGCGATTTTTAGATCGTCCGGAAATTTGCCATCCTGGAAGCTCTGATTGACCAACAACATCAGTGGAGTTGAAAGCTCTTCTACACAGTGCTTCAGTAATATCGGTGGGATATCGTCCACTCCGCAACTGTGCTTATTTTTAATCACATTGATAATTTTTTTTATTTCTGTTATATTGACAGGACTTAAATATAAAGAGCACATGGGTGCGTTTATTACGGGCCGTCCGATTGCTTTTACACTTTGCGAGGCGGGGCTTTCGCCCACGGTGGCAAAATATTCGTTGAATATGTTACATACGGTCGCGGGACATTTTATATGGTCGTTGTTTAGGTTAAGTGTAATATTGTCATGCTTTATTTTTTTAGTTTTACCTGTTTTTGTATTTATAATATTCCACATTGTTTTTATTTTGTTATCGGATTTTTCCATTTTTTTAATATAGTCTTGTCGTTTTGATAGTTTTACACTCTTTTGTAAAATTTTACTAAATTTTTTTTAGTATTTTTTTATAGTTATATCTTTGGTTTTTCGCAGCATTTCGCAGTTCCTTGCGAAACAATACTGACAAGGACGCAACTATTTCATCTATCTATGTGCTAGAGTGAGACATATCATATGCGAAAACCTGCCATACTACTGACAGATTTTTCGTTGTTTCGCTGCCGCACGCGAATGCGTCGGTGTACTAACGGCGTAAAGTTATGGGATAAGGGAAGATCAAAACTTTGGTTTAGACATTAAGAAGTTTCCAAAAGTACCTGCATATAGAAAACTTACAAACTTATCAAGAATTTTTAACCCATTTTATGTCTGAAATATTGCAACAACATAAAGGTATGTTTACATTTTGTGTATGTTAATTACTGTGCGATAAAGTACTATTACTAGCTATCAAATTGTTTTTGAGCCCCGTTTTTTTAGTAAAAGCATACATATTTATATACTCGCTTTTATCATAAAAAGCTTTACAAAATGTGACATACCATAAAACCCTTTAAATTTTATTAACGTTGTAATGCGATCGTGACATATAGTTCGCGCCAATCTGCTCAACTTCCACTCGAACGTAATGAAAAAGGGATCCGTTTAAAATAAACTTAATGAATTTCAAACAGGAACACTGAATTGTTATTGGAAGGATAAAGTGCTGTTTGTATGGAAATATATTCAGTATTTTATTAGTTTTAAATTGTTTATGCTGATGGCAAAGTGGATTGCATAACATCCGCGATAATATTGTGATTTTTTTCATAATATAATCATAAAAATGTTCAAGGAACAATATAAAAATACTTTATTTACTTCTTAACATTATACACTAATTCCTAGTATTAAAAGATTTAAACCATACGGAAGTTTTTAAAAATATTATCTGAATCATGTTTAATAAAGAAAAACTGAAGTTCTACCACCTATATGAATTGTAAAGTTTATAATTTATATTTAATTCTTTTAAACTAAAAATTTAACAAAAAACACTTAAATCATAATTTAAATTCAATTTATTTTAATTTATATCAGGTTTTATCCGAGACAGTTTCCATATAAGCATGTGTCACACTAAAGTGCTTCACGCAAGAATCCAGTCTCGCACATGCAAATTTAAGTGACATTTTAATTAATTTCTAGTGCAAATTTATTCTAGGAAATTGTATCCCCAGAAGTAAATTCCGTATAAGAAACACATTCTATTGAAATCATATACAAGAAACTTATTGAGATAAAAACAGAACTGTATAGTCTGTATACATAAAGAAGTGATTACTTTTTGTTTGCGTAAGTACTGTGCCAAGTAGAAATTAACAAAAAACGTTGTATACAGTTTACGTTACTTAAAATTCCAGTAGTCGCTCTGTCTAGACTATAACCGGACAGACATTTTGATTTTATCTCTCCTGCATGTCACACAAATTTTACGATACCTACCCATTGCCGAATTTACATGTCCTACTAACGATAACTATTGAGTAATCCTATCGGATCCTAGTTTGTAGTGGGCAATATGAAGGTTTATTGATATTGGAATAAATGTACATAATATCATATTATAGGTAGATAATATCATAAATTCGGAGGCACGTAATTCTGCCATATAACGTTTCGAAGGTTTCGATATTATGCCTGGGACGATTTAAATTAATATCGAAATGTATTTGTATTGCGTATTGAAGAACGAAATGATTACTTTTTATCATGAAATACTAACTAGAAGGGTGTGGAATAAGGGTCGGCAATTTGTATGGGGAACAATTGTCGCTTGGTAACGTGAATACACACGAGCGAAGGGCTAAAGGTAGTATGCGATGAAGAGGTGACACTGACAGATTTGAACGCAAAATCGAAATTATTGTCTATAGAACCTTCTAATTCTATACATTTCTGAATTCCCGTTTCGCAGTAATCTTGTTTCGAAGAAAAGTTGAATTAAGACGTTGCAAACATATTGTTTACATGTTGCGACCAAAAATGCGTGTTGCAGAGTCCATGGTTGTAGAAAACTTCTCGCCGGAGGAGCGAAAACATTTGACAAAAAATGTTTTCAGCAAATTGTTGATCAACAAATGTTTACTATGAATCCGTTATGGTGGCTTTAGTACGTAAATAGCAGTAAGGTATTTTTGAATTGTTAATACGGGATAGTCGTGTATAATAGTCTACACTAATATTATAAAGAGGAAAACTTTGTTTGTTTGTTTGTTTGTTTGATTGATTGTAATGAATAGGCTCATAAACTACTGGACCGATTTTAAAAATTCTTTCACTATTCGAAAGCTACATTATCCACTAGTAATATAGGATAGGTTTTATCCCGGAAATTCCACAGGAACGGGAACTATGCGAGTTTTTCTTTGAAACTGCGGGCGGAGCCGCCGGCGGAAAGCTAGTTAGTTATAAAGACGGATAGGGGTCACCTGGGGCAAGGTCGCTCTTCGCTCGTATATCGAATGTCTCCGAGTCTCAGGTGTTCTAACGATGATAATTATCTTGGAAATCTAAGGGAAAATACAGTGCGCGTCGTGTTTCAGTTTGATCGGGTTGTAGTTTCTCTGTATTTTGATGTTGCAAATTACGTAATCAAAGCTTTCTGTGTACCTGAACCATGTTGCAGTGTTATTTTGTTTACTATTCGTAACTTTCTTAACTATTTTCTCCTCAATAACCTTTACAAAATGTATAACCAAAGTCAATTTCGACTACACCACAGTGCGGCGCCCAAAATCGCAGTTTTCACCGTGGTGCGGCGAGGTTTTTTATATGTTAATCAATGACTAGAAAAGAGACAAATATATTTTTGTGATCACAGTTTGAAGTAGGACTCAATTTCGTTTAAAAATCGTATGGCAAAATATTGGACACAACGCATAGAAAAGAAACCGTTTCTTTTGTGTGCGGCATGTCAAATATTTTGCCATGGACAAGCACCTCATGCCGCACTGTACTGCGAGCGCGCCGCGTGTCAGTCTCGCATAGTGATGCACCAGGACCGAAGCACTTTTCTTTTGAGTTTTTTTAAATGACAATGATACCTTAGAGGCTTTAGTTTTTTTACTTTCTTTTATTTCGTAGCATAAATGCAAAAATGTTATGACAGTTGTGAAAATAATATAAAACATTAAAACAAAAGTTACTGAACAAATTAAAACAAAAGTTACTCAACAATTTCCTGATAGTACTCTATCAAGTACCTTATTTTATATGTGTTTTTTTTTGTATCAACGATCTCGTTATCTGTTAACAAACAGACTGAAATATACAAAATTGATTTATATCGATATCGATGTTTTATTTTACAGTGTTTCCCATCGCTATTACTGTAAACATGCCGTATCAACGCAGTGCGGGATGGCAAATAATTTTTCACAAAATCAGGGGTTTACATTTTCCCTCATATCTTTTAAACTATTGGGTCAAACTAAAATTGATTTATGCGGTATATACTAGACTATATATACTATTATCTGAAAAATTTTTTTTTGAAATATCTTGAAATTTCATGAAATTATTAACCTTCAAAGTCAGAAGGTGCGATGTGATAAAAATGGCTCATGACGCACAGTGGTGAACTTGCCGATGTGAAGTATGGAAGACATGCCGCAACAACGGTAAGTTTGGCATTTTAGGTGCCGCAGTGAACGTGTGCTAGGCGTCCATTAGAGACGGATCGGGGCGGGTCGCATCGCAACGGGCCGTCTCTAATGGACGCGCTGTTTGCTCCTGCGTCCACCTGTACGGGGCGCGGCGGACCGCCTAGGCGGATTTTATCTAACAGACGTGTTTTCGTGCTTGGACTGACATCGCGCTACCATGGACAGCTCCGACGAAGAGATGTTATGGTTTCAAATCAATTGAACAATATCTAGTACAACAAAAAAAAAATATTTAAATCTTACTTATACTTTTGGAGATATGCGTGGACAAACATACAAACACTTTTGAAATTTGGCACAGGTCTTTATTAGAAGCTGATATAGATTAACATATCCAAAAACTGGGCATTTCTGAAAATATACAATAATACATACATACGGGTCGAATTGATAACCTCCTTTTTTGAAGTCGGTTAAAAACCTAGAATTTAAATGAATTATTTAATTAACTAACTTACGTGTTGAAATTGATATTTTTGGTTTTATGGCATTCAAATGCTTTTTCATTGCATTTCATTTTCGTTTAATTTTTAGCACGGCGCGTGCGCTCACATCCGCCTGCCTGCGTCCACTAGACGGGTCGGGGCGGGCCGGGCCGCAGCGCACCGCCGGCAGAAATCCGCCTGCGAATCGATATCCGCCAATGCGTTGCGACCGAATGCCCCGACCCGATCCGTCGCTAATGGACGATGTTTCATACAAAACATAGGCCGGCGTATTTTTGCGTTGCGATGCGGCCCGGCCCGATCCGCCTAGTGGACGCCAGCCTTTAATTTGCATGATACCGTCCTTTGCAACCTGTTTAGTGACGTCACTCTATGATGCAATTCGCTAAATTTTATGTAACATACTATTTACGTACCATATATTTGATGATTAATAGTTGTAAGATGAATTATTTGATAACACGCAGCCGACGGACAATGGGACGCAGTGGCAACACTTTTAATCATTTATTATGTAAGTCGGCCAAGTAATATCGTGTGGCCATGGTTGGGAAAAATAAACACTTAATTGTATATGCTCCAATTTCATGGTTTGTTATTTGAAGTGATTGTTCAACGCTTAGTTACACATTTACAACTGAGATTGACACTTATAATGTGCTTATAATTTTAAGAGGTGAATGACGATGTTTTGATGCGATGATAAGCCTTGAACTGCTGAATAAATATATAAATGATGGATATTGACCAGGTTTTGAACTTTTTATAAGAACAAAACGTATTCTTATCAACATTCGATCAATATTTGCGAAAATGAAAAGGGAAGTGAATAATTGATGGAGTTTCATAGAAAACTCTCGACATGTGTGACGACATGAAGCGACGAGAAGCCGCGGGCGAAAGGCTAGCTATATAGTAACTAAAAGTTTTTAAAACAGACTCACAAAAATCTAATGAAATAAGTTGGTAATAAAATACCTAAGCTGTAGTATTTCTGTTTGTTTAGTTAAAACCAAAGTTGACTTTATAACATTTAATTTAACCATCGAACTGGCGAAATTGTTCAAATTACGCAAATTGTTGAACTCCACAAAATCAAATTCGAATCAATCAGCGCGAAACGAAAATCAAATTTATCGAGAATATTTATGATTAAGCTCCGAATTAAATAAATGTAAGAAAATATTGGGGTAAGGACAAAATCTAATTTTCTACCTTAGTAATGTTATTATTGGCCAGATTTGTATGAACATGCCGTGTAGAATTTTAAATGAAAGCGCAAAGTTATAAGTCTAGAGACCTATTTATTCCCCGACCTAACTAACATACTTATGAGACTCATTTGACAACCCTTGAGCGAGTAATGAGATCCTCTGAGTTGTGACAACAACGTACATTCTACTTGATTCTATTTACAGAAGAGTGCCTTTCTAGTGTTGGAGTATTAATATATTTGTTTAACGATTACCCTAATAAGCAACTATTGCTTTTGCTATTAAAGGTTCTTTGAAATGTGTGTCCTTTTCATAACAAACGTTTGTTGCAAAATCTCTACAAGCATATCTCGTTTGATTTCTATAATGTAGAAATAAAGCTATGAAAATCTACACAAGCGTAATGTTCCGACCATTTCGGCAGTTCTGACAACATTAAGATTATTACAGTATACTTTCGCGAATTAACATTATCAGGAGAGGTCTTAATAAAGCAGTAGTCGTCAACATTTCCATATAAGTCGCAGTGAACTTTTTTGACCGACTTAAAGCGGACTCGTTTTAACGGGAGATTAAAACCTGAACATTACATAAGCTCGGTTCTGGTTCCTATCTTTTGAGTTTGCTCAAAGATACAATTTGTACGCTAATCTTGACATTGAGTTGAAGTGAGTGAGTTGTCGGTATGAGTTGTTTAATACTGTAACGGGTCTTATTAAACAAGATGTCATAAAGTGTGTGGTTAATGGAGGACGAGTACAATAATATGTTTGTTTTAATTTTCTGCCAGTGTATTCCATTTCCATATGTGACGTTGCTGTTGTTGGTTTCCAAATGGCTGTAACATTATCGACGGACCTTTTTTCATTAAATGCATGCTTTTTTGGGACTGCTTATTTTGAAAATTGTATTCTTCTTTTTATTTCATTTCATTATGTGTTTTTGTTATTTGTAAATATCTTAGTTCGTCAAATTATACGAAGTATCGTAACAATCAGCTAAATTAGGTTTTCGTTACTTTCATTATTAGGTTATATCCAAAGTTTTAATCTTAGATTTATCTTTCATCCAAGTTCGTTAAGCCTATTAGGTAAAAGGTCGCAAATTGTAAATGTTCGTCTAGACTAAAGGTCCAGGTTGTTAGTCGGATGAGATGACCTAGGGCATTCGATACATCAATCAAATTAAAGGGAGTTAGGCAATTACGTTGTCTAGATAGCTTTTTCAATTCTTCTGAGCTGGGGTACATACATTTGTATGCAATTTACAATGTTGTTAGCTTGCTGAATATTAAAATGTTAATTTATTGCTGCTATTTACAATATATTATTATTTGGTGGAATACATTGTGCAAGTCAATATAACAAGTTATATCAAGTTTATGCGATATTTGGGTCTGTTACTTTCATTATTGAAACGACTTTATAAAAATGCAATGTTTCTTATAAAAATGAAAGTAAAAAAGAACGGACACGTTCCGATCAATTGGTTTTAAAGTCGATTTAAATACAAGAAAAATAATTAATGTGACATGGGACTCCTGTCCGTCTTTTAACATATTCAGTATCTATCGAGTATTATGGAAAGCATTATATCATACTTAACATTGCAATAAAAAAATGTATCTTATTTTTTGAACAATTGCACTACCTAATATAGTTTAATGATACACGTAAAAGGTTTCTAAATCTCTTTTAAGACTCATTTTTAGTCTAAAGACTTAATCCTTCAGGGGTTGAAATGAAAAGATTAGCTTCACATCTTATTTTTCAAGTTTCACCCTCTCATAATAAATCATAGATATATATCGATTTTTCAGCGAGCGAGCCGAGTGTTCGTAGCTCCGTCTATTCAATTAATCACTGAGAAAATCGATATCCAATACTAAGGAGGCTTTGAAAGCACTAGTCTAGAGTATCACTGGCCATTGTTTTAGTTATAATTGAATTTCAAACTGAACTTTTTTAATTTTAAACCCACGTTTTATTGCTTGTTATAAATTGCTGTAAATTGCATTTAGAAATATGCATTGCTATATTATAACATGTGTTGTAAATGTAAATGTTTCAAATGATGATTACATAACATTCTTCAGGATTTATTGCAATCGTAAAAAGTAGTGGCCTTTATGTTACTTATCAATCTCTATTAAAAATAAACGTAAGTAGGTATACGTATTCTCTATACATAGTAAGGTTTCTGTTCAAATTGCAGCCATAACATGATAACCATCAACTTACCCTTGAAATAAATCTTTTAATCATAATATTTTAATTTCCCGTTCAAAGCCTCGAAGTAAGCTTAACAGTAGTTGATATCGATTTCCATACACCGTATTAAAGTAATATGATGAAAGTAATACAAGAAGTAATACACATATTGTGTTTCGGAGCAGCCTCCGTGAAGTTCAGTCGACCTTGTGTGTGTTTCGCGGAACATTTTCTTTAGGGGTTTATTATGTACTAGCGACCCGCCCCGGCTTCGCACGGGTGCAATGCTGATACTAAATACACTACAGAAAAACTGTGAACGTTGTATATAAAAACATAGCGGCCCGCTCCGGCTTCGCACGGGTATAAAATAGGTAGATAGCCGGGCGGCCGGCCGGTACCGCCGCAAACGCTACATCCCGCAATTTTTAAATCTGTAATATCTTCGAAAATATTCACTTAAATCATACGGTGTAAAGGGCCATATAGATCTATATTAAATATATATGTAGTATGTATATGTTTATGTAGTATGTAGGCATTTTTTAAATATATTCTTTCTTTTATTTCTTTTTTGCGCTATCCTTATTCTTCTCACATTTCCTTTCCTACCAGGTTGCCTGGCAGAGATTGCTGTGTAGCAATAAGGCCGCCTATTGTGCAAAATTTTTGTACCTCACTAATTTGTACCACATTTCCTATATTGTTTTGTACAATGAAGTGTTATAATTATAAGTTATTATTATATAATTGTTCGAATTTTTTCTATTCTTTATAAATTTATATTTATAAAAGCATTTGAATGCCATAAAACCAAAAATATAAATTCAACAATGAAGTGTTATAAATAAAAATAAATAAATAAATAAATAAATGAACAATGTATTCAAAGTATTTAATTGGTTAAGGATTAATGCTGTATTGGTTAAAATCGCATCGAAAATTAGCCATTATTTGTCGTAAAAAGTAAATGACAAAAAAAGGTTATTGTGGGTTATCCATAAGAGATAGACATATACCATCGCGGACTTTTCTGTTGACCTTTTCAATGTGTATAATACTTAGTACATTATTTTGATAAAACTCGTAGGGTTCAGCCTGCGTTTGCAATGTAAGCGGAAAAAATGTAATTTTTTACGACATCACATTAGAAACCTCAAAAATAACAGTACTTCTCCACTATTTAATGGATGTTATTATACATGTAAACCTTCCTCTTGAATCACTCTATCTATTAAAAAAAACCGCATCAAAATCCGTTGCGTAGTTTCAAAGATTTAAGCGTACAAAGGGACATAGGGACATAGGGACATAGGGACAGGGAAAGCGACTTTGTTTTATACTATGTAGTGAAGTTCAAGAGGATGAATTAATATATTGTTAGACGTAACTTTTGATTTAATATTTTTGTGGATGAATAGTTGTCAATATAGCTGTCACTGTCACCTGTCAGAACATGCTTAGCTGTCGAATACTATAAATTGCCGCTTTCCTTTGACTCGTGGCGCAATCGTACGGATCGTGCCTAGGGGCTCGGACGTTGTTTATACGACGTTTGACCCAACTACCTTCACTTTGCTAATAGTCGTTGACTTGCTGCGATTTGTTAATCAATTAGGTAGCTGTGTAGAATCGCAGTACATTCTTAATACATTTCAAACTAATATTTGTGCCCGGCCTCGCGTGTTATTTCTTATATCAGAAGTGGGATAGAATTCAAGCCCATACTTTTTAAATGTGTTGGAGTTTACGTAGTTTTGTAACGGCATACTGGCGTTTGTGTTTTTTCGTGCGTTGTGTAAAGTAAAAGTTTGTTACGTGGATTATTGTAACGGGAATGTAGTTCATCGAAGGAATTGTGTGTAGTGATGCAAATCGCTAGTCGAACCCTGGCGTTGAGGTATTGTCTAGTCGCTGACGTATCGTAGTGATGTATTTCACTAGTCGTACGAGCGTAGATATACCGTCAAGTCGCCGTCTGTATGTCCGTAGTGAGTTGTCTCGCTAGTCGGATTTGAGCGTTGAGGTATTGTCTAGTCGCTGACGTATCGTAGTGATGTATTTCACTAGTCGTACGAGCGTAGATATACCGTCAAGTCGCCGTCTGTATGTCCGTAGTGAGTTGACTCGCTAGTCGGATTTGAGCGTTGAGGTATTGTCTAGTCGCTGTTTTACTAACGAGTGCGTAGAAAAGTATGGTCAGTGTGGCCGAGGCAGTGTGTTTTTGAAATCCCGAGATGAACTACCGTTGTATTGTAATACGAGAAAAGGCGTACGAGGACGTACGTTTGTCAGTATGGCCGTGTTAGACGTAACTTTTGATTTAATATTTTTGTGGATGAATAGTTGTCAATATAGCTGTCACTGTCACCTGTCAGAACATGCTTAGCTGTCGAATACTATAAATTGCCGCTTTCCTTTGACTCGTGGCGCAATCGTACGGATCGTGCCTAGGGGCTCGGACGTTGTTTATACGACGTTTGACCCAACTACCTTCACTTTGCTAATAGTCGTTGACTTGCTGCGATTTGTTAATCAATTAGGTAGCTGTGTAGAATCGCAGTACATTCTTAATACATTTCAAACTAATATTTGTGCCCGGCCTCGCGTGTTATTTCTTATAATATTATATTACTAGCGACCCGCCCCGGCTTCGCACGGGTGCAATGCTGATACTAAATACACTACAGAAAAACTGTGAACGTTGTATATATGTATATAAAAACATAGCGGCCCGCTCCGGCTTCGCACGGGTATAAAATATTATATAGCCGGGAGGCCGGCCGGTACCGCCGCAAACGCTACACGTCCCGCAATTTTTAAATCTGTAATATCTTCGAAAATATTCACTTAAATCATACGGTGTAAAGGGCCATATAGATCTATATTAAATGAACAATGTATTCAAGGTATTTAATTGGTTAAGGATTAATACTGTATTGTTTAAAATCGCTTCGAAAATTAGCCATTATTTGTCGTAAAAAGTAAATGACAAAAAAAAGTTATTGTGGGTTATCCATAAGAGATAGACATATACCATCGCGGACTTTTCTGTAGACCTTTTCAATGTGTATAATACTTAGTACATTATTTTGATAAAACTCGTAGGGTTCAGCCTGCGTTTGCAATGTAAGCGGAAAAAATGTAATTTTTTACGAAATCACATTAGAAACCTCAAAAATAACAGTACTTCTCCACTATTTAATGGATGTTATTATACATATAAACCTTCCTCTTGAATCACTCTATCAATTAAAAAAAAACGCATCAAAATCCGTTGCGTAGTTTCAAAGATTTAAGCGTACAAAGGGACATAGGGACATAGGGACATAGGGACAGAGAAAGCGACTTTGTTTTATACTATGTAGTGATGTCAAGATATACGATAGGTATACGTATTATATTATCCATACTCCGACGAATTTTTATATATACGCGGAGGTAAATTACAGGTCTATCAATGCACAAATATAACGATATATACCTACATGTTACTGTTAAATACAATTTACAGGCATTGATGCAAACATTACTTATATTTTGGTAGTTGACGACCGAGTGGGCTATAAAAAAAACTTGCCAGAACGGTCCCGTCAAAAACCAATTAAGCTATCACAGTTACACGAAACCAGAACGGAAGCTGTGCACAGAAACACCGAGTTTTAAAACAAAACCCTTCAAAATTGGGGCATGTCGCTGACGTTTTTATACGAATACGTAGATTGTAACTTGCTGAAATTACAAAGTGAGTGCCGTGAGTGCCGTGAGGCCGTTGTAATGTAATGAGGGCTATTCTTGGATCTAGGACGAGCCTGGATGCCTATCGAGCCTTAACTGGGTTGTGGTGATGGCTAAGTGAGCTGTGAACGCGGAAGAGTTGAAGAATTATACATGTGTTATATTGTATTATTTGTTTGAAAATTTTATGAATGGGAGAATGGGTAATCGATTTCGTGGTTCGACTGATGGCAAGCGTTCTACCGTTCTATAGATGTTTCTGATGATGTGTTTGCTGTCTTTATTTGTATTGTTTGATTGATATTTTGGATATTTTCAATAGTAGATATAAAGACTTGTATACATTGATAAAATATATTAAGTATTGGTAGTTTCATGTTGACGTTTTTTCCAACACTTATTATTGCGTAATGCATGCTATGCAATCCTCAAAAAAATGCCCCCATCGTCACATAATATTAATTATACATCAAACATCGATTACATTAACAAAATATACAAATAAAATACAAATAGACCAATCTATTATGTAGTAGAATAATCATGCTCTTGTATACTTGGACAATGGTTGCTCATTGCGAAGGAATGGAACAGACATACAAGACAAAATTAACACAGCTTGCTAGTACACACCATAAGGGAATCAATTAGCAGCATCCAGCAAGTAAGGACATCGTATTAGGTACACTGGGGAATCAAATATTAACGAGGCAATATTAGGGTACCAAATGCTCTGGTCTACTCTGAATGTTACATTATTAATTCGTTGTCTTGTGTTGTGATGTATCGTCATAATACACTGTAGTGTAATGGAGATTTGTGAATTGTATCACAGAATAAACAGAACATGTAAAAATATTAAGAGAATTTTAATATTTTATTATTAAATAATCAAAAAGCAAATTAGGTTAGGGTACGGTGAGGGTAAAAGCGAGTTTGGTAGGAACTTATGTCGAAGATTAATTCCATAAACCTTATAACAATAAATTCATGTATTGACATTCATTCTCAGAATATAGTCTTAAAAGGTCCATTAATTAAGACAAAATAATATAATATGTACACATAGAATATAATTTAACATAACACATATACTAATACACATAAATACGGACATAAAGAAATAGAAGTGATAGGAAGGAACCACCGGTATCATCGCGGGGTTGCATGCTTGGCTTCTAAAGAAATGTGTTGTTTACTGACATATAAAATCTTAAAAAATGCATACATAGTGCTGCTATCCTTGTCTATCGCACACAAAGGAGAGAGATAGCTATAGCAACTGCAACAAGAGGTGCGAGTGTTAATCAGGTGACCCGCATGTTCATTTCTTTGATAAAAAGTGCACACTTGAAAGTACTTTCCTTGCATCTAGGATTGGAAATTGTTCTACATTGATATATTTTATGTAGATAGTATTTTTGCCATAATTTATATTATGAAAAAAAATACTTTTTTACTATATTCATTACACAAAACCATTGCCCCGTGAAGTTAGTTATATTTTCCAATGATTCAAAATTATACTTTTTTCTTCGGAGCAGCAAAGTTATTTTCAATGAAGTGATTCGCATTCATTGACATCAAACCAGCAATTCGAGAATTGAATGCATCCATCAAAAACTACACAAACTAAACTATCCTGAAAGGTTTGTCTTGTATTTACCCTCTGCCCTACTTTCCAAGCTCATTTCAACACATTCCTCAAGAGAAGCCATAGGTACATGCGGACATTCCTAGTAAATCGCTGATGCATGCAGGCTAGGGTTAATTAAGTCACATACCCGGTACCAAGTGGCCACCTGTTGGTCCAATCACCACCGGAAACAATATACATACATATATTAATCGTTATTTATACATAAATGGTAAAATTATATATAATTTAAGGTTAGTGTTGTTATTTTGTTATTATTTAATGATTCACAGATTTATTAATAATCTAAACGAAACTTATAAATAATATCAATACAGGAAATATTTTCATTCACTATATTTCTAACAGATATATAGAAAGTTCGTTCATAACTATATGCGCTAGGTATCCTTATTCTTCTCACATTTCCTTTCCTACCTGCAGGTTGCCTGGCAGAGATTTCTGTGTAGCAATAAGGCCGCCTATTGTGCAAAATATTTGTACCTTTTTATATTGTACTAGATTTCCTACATTGTTTTGTACAATAAAGTATTATATATAAAATAATAACCCATTTCTACAAAAGTAAAACCACATAAACTCTTATATAGGTATATCAACCTACACACACGTGGTAAAACCTACATAATAATATTAAATACATAACATGTAATAAGTACACATAATTGGATTAATTATAACTTTAATTAAATTATGAATATATTAATGATGTGAAAATGATAGTACATTTTTCGCATAATGTCGAAACTCGAAATTATGCTTTAAGGCTGTTCATATTTTGAATTCCACAAGGTTCAAAGTTAAATTATATAACACTAGCTTTCCGCCCGCGGCTTCGCCCGCTTTGTCTAAAACATAATAAATTATATACTAAAACCTTCCTCTTGAATCACTCTATCTATTAAAAAAACCGCATCAAAATCCGTTGCGTAGTTTTAAAGATTTAAGCATACATAGGGACATAGGGACAGAGAAAGCGACTTTGTTTTATACTATGTAGTGATATTCAAAGGAAAAAGTATGGGATGATGGTTTACAAACACCGTTGAAACCAGTGTTTATGGTTAAAATGTTCTCTAATTATAAACAAATAATGATTTAAAAAGCTGTTCGTCCTTTGAATTCCACACTATATAAACTATCTTAGATATTCTATACGTACCTACTATAAGTTAATAAATAGTATGGGAATGGTTTTAACAAACACCGTCGAAACCACTTTACAGTGCTATGGTCTAATGCAAAATCCTTGTACAACGGAGCATCCCCATGCGAGGCTTATTTGAACTTTGAAGGTTTTGTGCTGTATAACATAAATCATGGAATGTAGAAATGTTGGTTTATGTGATTATTTTCAATAAAAATGCAATTGCAATTTCTTGTGATGAAAATTATTTGTGTGTCGTTAATTAAAATATATTATCGGTGAATGTGAAATATTTTATTGTTGAAAGGTGAATAATGAAATTTTTTATTTTTATAAAATAATACTCTAAAATATGCATATTTAATTCTATTAGTTATGATGATAGAGAGAAGAAAGTTATTCAAATCCTCTGTTAATTAATGGCAGTTTAATAAATGTAATGTACCTTCTACTAAATTAAATAGAAAATCAAAAAGAGTAAGGAAGATGGAAGAATAATGAAAATGCAAATTAAATTATAATAAAGAACAAGGGCAATGAGGAAGATCCTTTTAAACTTATGTAGTAGATAATTTTACGAACAATTATAATTTTTTGTCCTGACTTTAACCAGGAAATTTCAAACAGCAATTAATATAATATTACAAATATAAAGATACGATAAAAACCATAATAAATTACAAACATTTTAATTTTATAATTGATTATTATTTGCCTAGTTCACATGACAGAATCAAAAACTTGCATTTGCATTGAACTTCTAGAGAACAATTAAATAATACTTTTTTCGGAGTTAACACATAACTGTAAATCTCAATATATCTAGTACTCTCATTGTATGTATTAATTTCCCACACACACTACAGTTAGTGAGGGATCGGCGTGACCATCGGCGATGCTTGAAGAATTAGATAACGGTTGAACCGGTCTAGTGTTTGATTTTTCCTAGAAGAAATCAAACAAGAAATAAATAGGTAGTTGGGAAGCGCTTCCTGTGTAGTATTGTTTGAGTGCTGGGTTGTTATGTGGATCTTTCTTATTATAGGTGTTTCTGGAGTTTGGATGTACTTACGAGAAAATCGACATTCGTCTACTGGAGTTTGTGAAATATCGTGTCTCCTTCTTTCTCTATAACAGGTGCTGGAGCTTGAATGTACTTTTAAGAATCGACATTACTAATACTAGAGATAGTGAATGTCGTTTTTTCTTGTGGTAGATGCATCATACTTGTACATGTGTTACAATTTTGGTTAGTCTCTGGAATCAAACTAAGGACTCGGTTCTACGGTAAAGCATTCACTGTACGAAGGAAGTGGACGAACATTCTATTCAGTAATTACTATAGGAAGTATAAAATAATGAGGAAAATTCTATTGATATGAAGAAGCATTTTCGAATCGCTGTGTCGTCTCAACTAGGCCAGTAGGCTAGGTTGAAATAAATTATTAATTTGCATAAATCTATTCATAGTTTATCAGGAAAAATGGAACAAGACTTTTAATTATGGAGGTATGCATTGTATATATTTATAAGATAACAGCGGGTTGTTTCAATTAATTGAAAATAGAACAATTAGCTTCATAAATAATAAATTTATAATAATAATTATTAATACATATGTACATGATAAATAAAGGCATAGCGACAAAAGAAATATGTATTTACGTAATTACAAAAACAACAAGGCGATTTAATTGAAATATTTAGAAACACGATAATTAAATATTAACACGATTGATAAAGAAATAATTGAGAGCTTACAGGTACATTAAGTGTAAAAATGTGTAAAAATAACAAAATTCCAAAGATTACAAGTACATAATATATGATAAGTAATTAAGTAAGTAGATATTTGACTAATATTGTTTGATTACATTTTTTCATACTTGATAAGGTTTCTAACATTACCTACGAATTTATGGGTAACTTTAATAGGTACTTTGTTCATTAATGATTAATAATATAGGTAGGTACATACATTCCGAAGTTTTACCAATTAAACATCCCAGTATTTATTGTCAATCGGATGAGATGAAATATACAGAAATATACCTAATATTTAATAACAAGTCAAGTAATTCTCGCCCACTACCTACGGACAACATTTTGAAACTTGTAATTCCTTCACAAATTAAACAACAATGTAATGTTGAATAATGTACCTACAATTAAGCTGTTCATTTCTAAACCAGATTTGCAAATTTTAAACAATTTTGTAGATTGATTTAGTAAGCCTAGTTACAGAGAATAAACGACTTCCGAGTTAGGGAAATTGTATCATTTTTCTTCAATCGTGAACTTTTTCATAAATAATACCTTCAATTTTACGCAGTTTACTGTATTCTATCAATCATGATGTATTAACAAAAACCATAATACGCATGAGCATTGCACAGCATAACCGTTGACAGCATTGGATAGATGATGTTATAATGCAGCTTTTATAACTAAAAGGCTTCCCTATACGGAGCGTTTTATCAAATTAAAAGATTATAAAATGAAGATTTAATTATAATACGCGTTGTTGTAAAAAGAAGTAAAATATTTACGTAATTAAATTGTAAACTTTGTTATAAAGATTGCGCAAAAACAGTATAAAACATGAACTTAATTAAAATGTAAATATTTATTGTAAAGATTGCGAGAAAAGTAAATGTTTATTTTCAATGACAGTCCATTAGCAATGTTTAAAAACATTACAATAGATGTTTATAAAGTAACAGGTATTTTTCAAACATTTCTGTTTCCTGATTTAGAATTAATGTAAGGAAAAAAATTGGAAAAATTGTAAATATTTTAAAGTGCTCGTCTCATAATTAATAGAAAAGATCGCAATCTCATAATAATATAAAACGTGACCTACATAGTTCATTTTATTATTGAGATATTATAACATTGTACGCAGTTAGAGATTGATGACAGTTTGTCGTCGACATATCAATATAGACCGGACTCTCAGTGGAGTTTCGTTTGCAAAAATAGCGGACCTAAATCTGACTTCTGATATATATTGTATAGATCCCAGACATCCTATAGACAGATGTTGCCAACCAGTTTTGTGGTCCCCCTCTCCCCACCCCGGTAATTAAATATAGCATACAAAGAAAAAAATAAAAATTTCCAAAACATGCCGTGTGGGGTATCAAATGAAAGAGCTTATTGAGTAGATCACGAATATATAGCATACTATAACATTTCTTACACTTTCTCTAAGATTTTTTAGAAAATTTACGAAAATGCTCCATTTTTGAGTTAACTTTAAACCACTATAGATTGAAAACTCATGAATATATTTTTTAAATTATTATTTTAAATAATTAACAATAGTCCATTGTTTACGATTTAATAGTTCGTACAGTGAAATAGTTGCATGGGGGAGTGGGGGGAGCATTCAAAGATGGCGAGTATATTTTCAAGTTTATGCCAGAAATAAAGGCCTAATACAAAAATATCGGTGTCAGGGCTTAGAATAATTATCTCTGCACTGTCGTTGTGTTAACAGAATGAAAAATATGGCAGAACATTCTTGAATCAGCCTCTGTGTGATTAGATTTCAAATCGGTAACTTCAGTGAAAGTTGCGCCTTGCAATTTAAAACATTTTGTGGGGTCATCAAATCCACCACATACATATAGCTCACTTATATTATATTACGAACTATTGAATCGTAAACAATGGACTATTGTTATTTATTTAAAATAATAATTTAAAAAATATATTCATGAGTTTTCAATCTATAATGGTTTAAAGTTAACTCAAAAATGGAGCATTTTCGTAAATTTTCTAAAAAATCTTAGAGAAAGTGTAAGAAATGTTATAGCATGCTATATATTCGTGATCTACTCAATAAGCTCTTTCATTTGATACCCCACACGACATGTTTTGGAAATTTTTATTTTTTTCTTTGTATGCCATATTTAATTACCGGGGTGGGGGGAGGGGGACCACAAAAATGGTTGGCAACATCTGTCTATAGGATGTCTGGGATCTATACAATATATATCAGAAGTCAGATTTAGGTCCGCTATTTTTGCAAACGAACATCTCCTTGGAGCCTGCTCTAATATAATATCATCATCTAAGGTTACATACTCATTTAAAATTATAATGTACTGCAATGAATAAATATTGAATCTGGCAAACGTTCATATACGATACTCCCAACAAATACATATATCCTGCACTTATAAACGTAATCTATTTAAATATAATAGATTTTAACACACTTTAAACGTGATCTATTCATTATATTAATAACTAGCCGCTCCGCGCGGTTTCACCCCCGTGGCTCCTCTCCTGTTGGTCGTAGCGTGATGGTATATAGCCTATAGCCTTCCTCGATAAATGAGCTATCTAACACCGAAAGAATTTTTCAAATCGGACCAGTAGTTCCCGAGATTAGCGCGTTCAAACAAACAAACAAACAAACAAACAAACTCTTCAGCTTTATAATATTAGTATAGATAAAAAGATTCGACGTTTCGAAATAGTCGTAAAAATATCCACGAAAAGTCTAAATACCTATTTACCACCCATGTAAATAAAAACCTTGTACGAATGTGTAGGCTTGTGTTATTACATTAAGTTATCCTCGTGTCCCTTTATTAACAACATTTATATATTAATGTAGCTAGTGAAGAAGCGTTTACACCGTTCGTGTATATCAGGCCTAAGAGTTTATTGCGATTTACGGCTGTCGTCGGCGTTGTCCCGCCTACAGTCGCGTGGGCCATGGATAAGGGCTATTGAAAATAACAAACTTAATCCCTTTGCTTTATGATACAGAAGCAAACATTTCTTAGGTATTTTATTGATTTATTAAGCACTTTTTATGGACTTGGTATAAGCAATCTGATATTAATAGCCTATCAGAAAAACAAGTTACATGATATTTTCTTAATTAAACGGTAATGAGACAAGATTTCTGAATTGGTCCAATTACGTCGTATATAAAACCTACACGAATAAATAAGTCTTATATAGAGCTTTTTTCTAACAGTTAACAACAGTCAATATTACAAAGTATGTACCTAGCTACTTTTCTTTTTAAAGATAATATTAACAATACATAATCACGTATACAAGAAATACGGTAACCAATTAATCTCTATAGAACTCATAGAGGTCTATCAAAACATTCACTTAGTAGATCAATAAGGAAAACATCAAAAGCATATTCATTAGATCCATCACCATCATAGATTAGAGTTCGGTCCAATTGTAATAGGGATTAGACTACAAGGGAATATACCACAGAGTATTTTCAATTCATTGGTATTGATTATATTCCATTTGTTCAGATTGAGTTATTGAAATGTGATTAAACCAATAATTGAGTAATGTTAGGGTTTTAATTAAAAGATTAAAGTTTGTGAATATAAAAGCTTGGACAGTCCAAGCTTTAATATTCTAAGTCCATTATATTTTAAGTCCAAGTTGGACTATGTTGCCTATCCTAGTATATACCAAATTATTAAATAGTTACTAGGTAATTAGTTCTATCAAATTCAGCGTATAGATAAACAGACTAGCACTAGCACTGGAATGTAAAACTGAAGTTCAAGATTCAAATCAATTAAACTTTTCTTAAACATAGATAACACGTAGATACATTTCTTAGTAACTACTTCACAGTCAAATGCAAAATGATATTCGCAATATATTTTATTCCTTATCTGCGAGAGAATAAGATTAAAAATAATTTATGGACCCGCAGATAATACACCAAATAAATTAAAACTTTATTCTGCGAACATATCTAAAGGTGATCGTCGACATAATATTATTATGTAAATAACTTCATTAACATTTCGTTAGAACCGAACTTGAACCAAAATTGGTCGTAAAGTTGATTATAATCAGATGAGAGATAGCTTAGGAGCTTTATACCGCGTATTTGAGCAATATTCAAATGATTAAAGAAATCTAGATGTATATGGTGTGGGGACCCATAAATGCAAAACATGGTGAAACTATAGCTCTTATCTTGCTAAGTGTGTTACTTAATATAAAGACGTTTACTAGTTTCTTGCTTGATAATATTTATCGCATTTAAGTTTAAGTGCAATTTTTTACAGCAATTCCATATAACAAACAATGCAAAATGATTAAAAGCTTAGACATTGACCTAACACATGAAACGGATTGGTCTGAGCATCTCCATGTGCGTTATAATGGTCTATAACAACTAATACCTATAAGAAATACAACTTACAAGTTAGCAATGGGCAATGCTCCCCTATTGCACTTCATTACTCTGTCGTTATTGCATTGCCTTATTCTGGCCACATAATCAAAGTGTATCTAACGTTGCGAATACGAGCGTAAGGTACTAAAAATTAAAACACATCGGTCACTGCTGTCGGAGAATTTAAATAACTCTCCATAATTAATTATAATTAGGTAGATATGTGAAATAATATTAAATAATGACTCAGTGCGCACACCTTGCGCGGTCGATGGTAGTACCGAGACTATATCATCGAGCTACTGACTCAAGGAATATAAACCATAGCATGGCCCGTAACCCCATGAATTTCATATCAATTCAATATCGACATTATGTTGTTCACCATAGAGCACATTGTAATAGGAAGGTATAGCCACATAACAACTACTCTGTTATAATTCTCTCACATGCTGTCGGAGAATATAAATAACTCTCTATAATTAAATATAATTAGGTAGATGTGTGAAATAATATTCAATAATGACTCAGTGCGCACACCTTGCGCGGTCGATGGTAGTACCGAGACTATATCATCGAGCTACTGACTCAAGGAATATAAACCATAGCATGGCCCGTAACTCCATGCATTTCATATCAATTCAATATCGACATAATGTTGTACACCATAGAGTACATTATAATAGGAAGGTATAGCCACATAACAACTACGAATCATAATTAGAATCTCCTCCCAATTACGGGATATCAAAACCTAAGAAAATCTGTATTGACTCCACTATAACAAATAGACTAAAAGTCTTTTCTATCCTCTTAATCACGCATCGCTATTGCAACGTCGCCCCCCATAAATTCCCTACCGGCCGCCGCTCACACCGCTTGCACGTGGCCGGCGTGTGACGTACAAACGAGACACAGAACCAGGTCAGCAGCGACGGTGTGATAA
Organism: Colias behrii; assembly: GCA_029959065.1. NCBI lineage: Eukaryota > Metazoa > Arthropoda > Insecta > Lepidoptera > Pieridae > Colias > Colias behrii. The sequence goes on along the minus strand of JARWMC010000005.1, from coordinate 2,650,402 downwards.
CCCACTGCAGAGTTAATTGCATACCGATCCGAACGGCCGTCCAAAGCGACATTGCGATTTCGTTTGTGATATTGCTGAGCATTTTACTTATGTTGAGAGTAGTACTGTTAATTCTTTTATCCAGTAAGTTAAAGTGATATTGAAAACATTTACAATTTATTTGATCTAACTTTACAGTAATTAGTGGACTCGTTATTTCGGTATAAAACACCTAAATTGATTTAAAGTCAGGTTAAAACTTAAAAGCACCCACACATACAGTATTATTATTAAGCTGAGTAAAGCCTATGATAAATGATGAAATATGATTCATTTAAATAGATATAGTTTGAAAAATTTAATGTCAAATTTGGTTGTCCTAAATACTTAATACTAATTACTCCCGTTGCATTATGTGCACTTTACAAGTGAACGTAAATATACGAAAACACTACAAAAGTGTTACAGTTTCACGTTAACATTTTTATGTCGCCACGAATGAGTAAGTACAATATTATAGTCCACTTAAGAGCTTTAAACAAAAGCTTAAAAACAAAAACGCAAACCAGAGGAATGGTGTAAAACGTCACAATTATAACTCTGAAGTAATACTTTCTGGATCTCTTTGTAAAGTAAATGAGAACAAGATGAAATGTGAGATCGGGATAAACACAAAACAATAGCGAGAGGGAAATGAAATAATTAAGGAGATATGAAGCGATAGATAAATAGACTATTAACTGAGTTTCGTTTATCTTTGCGACTCGTAAAGTCGAGAGTAATGATATAGAATTAAACTGTGTTTATTGTTTCTCCAGTAATAGTATCTATTACGTTTATACACTGGTAATCTGTTGCAATGAGACTCGTGCTCTCCCAAATTTTGTGTGGTATATTCATATTATGCATTTGTTTATTCTCCTATTTTTTTATCTCAAGCCTTTCTTATACAAAAAATAATCGAGGTATTTTCCATAAATATTTATGTGTAATTAAGGATTTTTTTAACTAACGTGACATATTGTTTAATAGGTACCTTTACCGGCGGTCGGTAGGATCAGCGGTGAGGCTGCTAAACTATTATCAATTGAAACTCCTCACGAGACCAAGGCGTACTAAAACTTATTACATATACCTACTGCTTATTTATTTTTTTATATATAGTGCATTAGGGTAATTCCGGATGTCGGGTAATTCGGAAAATTGTGAATACAACTTCAGAGCATCGTTTTATTGTGAGTATCGTGAAGGTATCTTATGAAAATAATCGGGTTTGGTAAAAATAGCATTCATATTTGTTTAATCAGTCACTAGTTACGTATAAATTTAACATTATTGCACTATACTCTTTATTGCACACACAAATTTTGACAAAAGCAGGATATTATAGGAAGCAATTGGCTTACAACACCAATGGCTATTGCTATTGCTTACAACACCAATGGCTATTGAGAGTAAGTACTGACCTTAGGCAAGGCGGCGAGGCACTGCTGCTTGACGTCCCACACGAGCTGGTCGCGCGAGAACTGCAGGCTCTTCTGCACGTTCAGCTCGGGCACGTGCACCCGCACCAGCAGCCAGCCCTCCTCCGAGCACTCGCCCTCCATTACTTTACGCCATCTGCAAGGGAATGGAACTTTAAGAACGGGGTGTAAGGTTCATTGTTGTTTGATAGTTGCTAGGTGTATTAGGTTAATTATTCTTTGGCGAGGCCAATCTGGTCAAGTTCAATGCGACCAAGACCCAGGCGTGTCTATTCACCGCTAAACGGAGTCCATTCAACCTAACTCCGTCCTTCCAAAGTGTATCCGTACCGATAACTGACCACCTCGAGCTTCTTGGTATCACCTTAACGCCTACTCTCAACTTTGGTTCATACATTGAATCAAAAGCCCAAGTAGCCTCAAAAAAGCTTGGTATACTGGCAAAGGTGAGGCAGTATTTCAGCCCGGGACAGTTGCTCAACCTCTATCAAGCACAGGTCCGTTCGTGCATGGAATACTGCTCTCACCTCTGGGATGGATCTGCCAAATACCAGCTGGAGACACTTGAGGCGATAGAGAGGCGTGCCAAGAGGCTAATAAACGACGATGAGCTAGTAGGGAAAAAACTCCAGAGCCTCGCCCACCGTCGCAGAGTGGCTAGTTTATCGGTTTTTTACCGGATACACTTTGGAGAGTGCGCTGCGGAATTGCACGACCTAATTCCGCCATCCCCATTTTTCCATCGTTCGTCGAGGCGCACAGATTCTAGGCATCGCCACATGGTTGACGTTCCATGTACCCGGACAAAGCGGTTCGGATCGTCATTCTTTATTCGAACCGCTAGGGACTGGAACATGCTTCCTGAATCTGTGTTCCCCGACGAGTACAATTTGGAGGTCTTCAAGAGGAGAGTGAACAGGTACATTTTAGGGAAGCGCGCTCCATCTTAGGCCACATCTCAGCTTACCATCAGGCGAGATTGTGGCCAAGCGCTCCCCTATTGTACAATAAAAAAAAAAAAAAAAGACGTGGTATTGGAGGTTTGTTGGATATTGAATACGGAATCTCTTAGTATAATCAAAAATACCTATACTCTCTATTATCCACACAAAAGACAGAAGCTTTAAGTGAATTAGTATATATATACATATCTACATGGAAAGGAAGTGATTACCTACTGATGTTATGCCGATATAAGACATAGGTTACACGCTCAGTCAGGCGTCAGTTCAGTCAATCAGTCTGCTCAGAATGACGGGAGAATTATCGTCTAACCGGTTGACTGACGGACTGATGGTTCAGAATACCCGTGTTTTTCATCCATCATTCTGGCATCAGTCTAATGCTGGCCATACACCATACTTCCTATCGTCCATTCGGCATGACGCTACCGATTGGATCAGTTAGAACTGACCATGTGTGGGAGTGGATTGGCATTATTTGGCATGATAGTTATACTTGACGGAACAATCGAATTTCGATTCTTTTGGCTTGATCATGGCGATTGGATCATGTCGATTGGACCGTGTATGGCGGTATGCGATCGTCACTTCAGTCTGGTCAATTTTCTGGTCATTTTTCGTCCAAGCTGAAGCATAGGCGCTTCGCTCGCTTGGTCGATAAATATGAAAGTATATGGATGTTTAGATGTCAACGGTTACGGATTTGAATAAGATTTGTTTGGGAGATAGATGAAGTACCAGATTACTTAACACATTGGGTACTTCTCATTAAATAGGTACATATATATAACAACAATCTTCCCGGCATATAATCCTTTTTTTGTTTCATTTTTACGAATAAAACGCCCAAAACGGCTAAAACATCGTCGTCTGTCACCGGTGATGCCATGGCTTCAACTGAACGTTGCTGCCGATTGGACAATTCAAACGTTGTGTGTGTGGTCTCTATGGACAAACTGCAGATTGGATCAAGCTGCAGCGTCATGCCGATTGGACGAAAAAAAAGTATGGTGCATGGCCAGCATAAGCCGGATCAAACTGATGGACTGAACTGACGCCAGACTGAGCGTGTAACCTATGAATAAAAGTTTCAAATCATCTTGAAGCTTGTCATGAGTGTTCTGCATTTACCGTAAAATGTCATTGCAGTATAAACAATGCTAAAAATTAAAATGATAACGTTTATGGAAGTTTAAACGAAAGATTAATCAGTAAAATAGGTATAACTTCCAAGAAGTTTTTATTCTACATCTATTTATAATTTCCATGAAATATTTATCGCGAGAACAGAAATATTTATTCCATGCAAGGGTGTAGCGTCCGGTACCATGAAGGCACCACAGATATAATACTATACTAGTAATATTACGAATTCAAGAGGCAGTGGCGCCATAGTGCTTCTAGAAACAATCGCGATAGTAAATTAAACATGGCGACGACTTGCGAACGAAGCTATAAATCAAACGAAATAGCGTGCGAGATATATTGGATATAACCGGTAATTCAATGTAGCTAATAAATGTACAATATCTTAATACAGAAATGTTTTATTAGGTGAAATGTAGGAATAAATAGTCTGTGTTGGGTTTGTCCAATTGCATTCATTTTATCCGTGATATTATAGCATAATAATTCGCAAGACAATAAAAAAGTGCTTTTATTAAAGGTTCAAATTGATATTTTCACATCGAAATATATCAAGCATGCATCTTGTAAGTTCGGCCTATTAATCTATATTAGAATAAATTAAAAATACGGGCTTAATTTATCAATTTAAGAAACAATTTGTTGCTAAAAGGTAAAAATCAAACTTATAAATATATGGTAATATAAACATCGACTGTAAATTGCTTGAAAATCAATTTAACATACCTGTTTTTTGGTTTTTATAAAAAGTCAAGTTTACAATAATTGATAAGGGGTAAAAGACTAAGGTTTTTCGTATTCATGTCGCAGGCAAATTGTATTATTTCGCCGTTTACAAAAGCTCGGCATTTTGTAATATGTCGAGAATTCCGAATTCGTAATCAGAAATTTTTCGTTTGGATCCTTATCCAAACGAAAAATTTCTGATTACGAATATTAACCCACCTCCTTAGGTGGGTTAGGTTAGGTTCGTGTTTTTAAAACTACACAGAAATAGGAGCCCCACGAAGTGCGGCTCCGTCGGCTCGCGACCGTCTTTTTGTAGAATTTTGGAAAAAGTAAATCCTCAGCATATTACAAAATGCCGAGCATTTGTAAACGGCGAGATTATACAATTTGCCTGCGAAATTCATATTATAATGGGTTTTATACTATAAACTCTAGGTAGCTTTCATAGTTACTGCTCATTTGTTTTGTATTGTATCACATGTAATTGATCTAAAGATACGGCGATTATTTCCTTCATTCATTTAAAATAAAAATCCTATTTCTTACATCTAATTATGATATAGGTATATTAGAGATAATTTTATTTTTGAAGGAATATATCTAAATGTTTTTCTCAACATTATCAGCCCACTACTTACCCAATTAGTGGGATCGATTACATTATTATGAACGGAATATTAATATCTATAGTTTATAGATATTTTGATACATAGTAATTTTATGCCTTAATGATATATGATAAAGTTCCGATAGTTGTTTATCTTATTACTACTACCATAAAAATAACTACGTTAAAAACAACCGACTTCAAAAACGGAAAAGTAAAAAATAAAAAAGATTTGATATTATTAATTACTACATATTATTTAGATGTGCTATTTACTAAAAAGGTTTGGTGTCGGTGCACGGGCTTAATACTAAGTGCTTAGTGTTTGGCACCGACTTCAAACCTATTTAATAAATAGCACATCTAAATAATATGTAGAGTACTACAGTATTAATTAAGTATAATTAATAATATCAAATCTTTTTTATTTTTTACTTTTCCGTTTTTGAAGTCGGTTGTTTTTAACGTAGTTATTTATATTTAATACTTTTTAGTGTACTTTTCAACACGAATCAAATGAGCCCAAACTCGATAAAGTTGAGTCAATATATTACTGAGTTCCTATGGCCACCTTCCGATTCCATCATCAAGTCAGCTCTATGACATGATAATGTTTCATCGCTATCCAATTTACATACGTATACAAAATTTCAGCTCAATCGGTTACCGGGAAGTGAATCAAAGTTACTTGCTACATTTCAATTAAGTCATTGAGTACAGACAAAAATGCTCATAAAATAAAAACTACCAGGCCTATCCGAATAAAATTTTTATGGGACCAATTCGAAACCATCCCGCATCGAACAAAAAAAGAATCACGTAAATCGGTTAAGAAACCTCGGAGTAATCGGTGTACATACATACAAAAAAAAAATATACCGGCTGAATTGATAACCTCCTCCTTTTTTTTGAAGTCGGTTAAAAATAGGTATAATTACATATTTATGTACGGCACGGGAAAAACATGTGTGGCCTGTGGGTGTGCAATTAGCAAAGAAATAATATTTTTTGTTACTTCTTATGTTGATACTTATATTTGTTTCTTTGTTTTAGTATCTATCTAATACGCAATGAATATTATTGAAGTCAATTAGAAAATAAGATGTAAAGTATCCTATTATTTAGTGTTACAAACATACAATTTTAATACATGTGCAGTTTCTCTTTCACGTAAAAACGGTTTAAAATAATTGGTAAAAACAGAGATTTAAATACCATATTGGTACGCACAGGGTATACTTTTCACCTGTATACCCTGGGCTGATCTTGTTTTCGAATCTGATGTTAATTCTACTGTTTAAAAAAATGCTTTGATGATTGCGTAACTAGGGTATGCTATAATCTGTATACGCTATAAAGATAAGCCAACTTATCAAAGCGTCTCTAGTGATACCGAAATTCTCGTGTTAAGATAAGAAAGTTTCTGCTTACAACTTTTATCGTCTAATTTTGTGGAATTGTCGTCTTGTTACAGACATTTTTGAGAAGGTTTCTTTGGAGTAATACTTATTGCTTTATAATAATAATAAATAAAAACACTTTATTGTACAATGCACAGATATAAAATACAGTATCTTACAAAAGGAATCTTCACCGTACAAATTGGCGGCCTTATCACTTTGAAGCGATTTCTTCCAGGCAACCTTTATGCGTTTCTTTGCACTATTTGTTTGACGTAGTAGCGGCCGTTAAAATAATTATGACTCAAGTTATTCTAAAATGTTAATGTTGTTAAGAAGAAATTGATACAAACATCACAAAGAAAATGCTTTTCCTATCATTAATTATTCCATTTAGGCTTTGGTTTTTCCGTTAATGAAACTTTCACTCACAATGTCATACAAATGTAATAATGATGAGTTTTCGAAAACAAATTCAATGTAAGATTAATTGCTGTTACAATTAATAAATAAATCAATTTAGGACACGTTAAGATAAAATATGAAATAATGACAAATTGATTTGAACAATTAGGGTCACGCATGATAGTAGTGAGAAAATTGATAACATATTATTGTAACGATCAAACATATCTATATTTACCGATAACATAGTATTTTGTGGTTTATACTATCTGTACATTAATTTCTTCATTTTCTAGATTGTACGTTTGTACGTCCATTATAAATTAAGAGCAATTAAAAAAGGAATTATATTTTAATCACTTATGATCATAGAATCTTTAATTTATAACTAAGATTAATCAAAAGTCGTTAGATATAACAAAAGTTATAGCGAAAAAAAAAACAACTATAAATGAATACTGGGTCAGTCTTTGTGGTGTTTTGTTAGTTAAAAAAAATGTATCCACATGACAATTTTTAACAGTTTTGAATTCGAAGAAATTGCTAGTAGACACTAAACAATTATTATTTCTCTACATTTCAACGCATTGTTAATACTTAATAGGATCCTCAACTAAGCGACACAAGCAGTTCTTAAATATATTAATAATTTAATCAACACTTATTTATATGGCATTATGGAAATGCGAGATATATTCAAGATTTAATGATACCTAGTATGTTAAAATACGTCAGAGCAGGCGGTATGCAGTTAGCGACCTTCGGTGGACATTCAGAATGGCCGTGGCGGTAATATGAGGTAAAAGGATCGATTTTTATTTATTTCTCTTATGGAGAGAAAGGAGTATAATTATTATAATCAGAGTGGTTGTGTGAGATACTGTATTAAATGTTGTGCTTTTTCGATTTGGTTTAAGTTTTAAGATTTGAGACATTATACCCACCATTGTTTAGAAGTCAACAGTCATATTGATCATGATAATGCAACAGGATTCATGATGATCGTTTTTTAGAGTCAGGAAAATATTGTTTCGTCATCATTTTAGAGTCATCACCATAACTAGTACCATATTTGTTTCATTTCGTAAACTTTTTCAAGTTTAAAAACCAGTGGTTGGAACTTTAAAGCAATAGCAAATTGCTAATATTGTTAAATTGCCCGTAAAATACCTACATAAAAACATTTGCAGGCAGATCGCTCAAAATAAATTTAAAATTCACATGACGTCAAACCTAATATACATCTTCAAAATGAATAAGATGACAAATTACCTATACAAAAAACAAACAAATGATTGACTCGTTAAACAGAACATAATACTGGTATTATCACTTATTGTTCCCAACACGCTACGTGAAACGTGATTTATCAATTTTCAAGTAGCTGGTAACAAGTGGATTTAGCATGTGAACTAATGTTCACATTGATTCATCATAATGGTGATTTATTTATCACTAGATTTCCGCCCGCGGCTTCGCCCGCGTTTTCAAAGGAATACCCGTTAAATTCCCGAACAGACTTTGGCATTTGTAATATTAGTAGGATGTATTAGTGTGAGCACGCGGTTTTTTCCACAAAAAGTCAATTTGTTTGCCCTTTTTCTAAATTATTTTTCGCTCTTTTTCCAAAATAGCACCCATTTTACTTCTTACTATCTCAGCTACTGAAAGTAGGTACGTAGAGCAAGTAAGCAGATAGATACAATTCTTAATTATAATTTATAATACGATGTATCACTAAGATACCATACACACTTTCTTATGCAATTTGCATAGTAGGTACCTTCAACAAAAGCTGTTAATGTTACCATTTCAAAGGGACAATTTGATTTATTAGTACGATTGTTTAAACAGAAATTTAGAACACTTAAGCGAAAGTGTTAAGATTTACGACTGTCTATTTTTTAAGAAGTTTGAAGGTGAAGTAGGTTTTTTCTGGTTTATGGAAATATCCCGTAGCTTATTCAAATTTATAATAACAAGACCCCTGAGAGGAAATAGGCAAACAATTTTCACTATTAAATATTTTTTCCTTTGCATATAAATTTCAATGGGAGTTTGGATAAAATTGTTTGACAAGGATTTATGGTAAAAAAATTTGGGTTCAGCTTGATTTAGGCGTGTCACATACCGCTGACTGTTGAGGTATGCTTCATATTCGCAATTTTTGTTAGCTCAGTCATTTACGGATTTTTTATTATAAATTATTAACTAGCTTTCAGCCCCAGCTCTTCCCACGTTCTCGTATAAATAAAATACGTATACTTAAATATAATAATATTCAAAATCTTCCCGTAGCTGTCAACTTTTTTTACATCCAAATTCATCCAAGTTTAATAAATCAGTCGTTTAAAGTTCATATCATTATAGACAAGCACATTTGTTTCCGCAATTTTAATATGAGAATGGAATTAATTTCACAAATATGAGAGGTTATACAGTATACTTTGTATATCTGGTATTTACATACTTAAAATATTCTTTTTACATTTTATCTTCGTTGGCATTTTAGATTTTCGCACTCAAGCGCCACTACTGGTATCAAGTATTCGACATTCATTTTTAAAGGGCAAAATCATTCTTGTGATTAAAGACTTTTTTGCATATTTTTCTTTAAAAAAATTTTTACGTTGACATTTATTTTAATGTAAATGTATCCAGGACGTTAATGACACTGATTATGATGATTACATGTGAATTAAAATTATATTGCTAAGTAAGTAGGTACGTAGGACCTGTAATACCTCATACTTAATCTTTTTTGTTTGGTAACGGGGAGGAAATCTTCAAAAGATTCTCTCTTCTCTTTTGGAGGAAAAGAGAGCATGTGGGATTCTTACCCACTCGGCGGCCAAACCTCATAGGTACTAAATCTAATGTTTCGACTTACTAGAAACAAAACTAATGTAAATAATATGCCAAATATAATATTTAAATAGTCAGAGCTTTTAATAAATCTTCTTCCAGTATTATGCAACACCGTTATACTATAAATAAAATCAACATATTAAGAATGCACTGCCACTAAAGTCTAATAACCGATCTAGTTTAACTTCTGCTCAACAATTTGTTATGATGACCTGTTTCGTGACTTCGCATCGTTAGCAATGCAAATATTTCCCGTGGTACATAACCAATGCTGGTATCAAACTTTCATATTTGCGTTAAAAATATTAAAAACTTAGATATTAAATACTACGTGTAAAATATGATTTATTAGTAAGTATCAAAAAGTTTTATTAAAATGCTTACCTACTATTTCAATCATCAATCGTCAATAATAAATTGTGTAACACCAATATCAATACAATGCTTCGTTTAAATCAAAACAAATCGAGAATATTTTTGTATGACTGTAAAAAAAAAACCAGAAGAAACTTTTTCTTATTCGCAATTTCCCGCCACCACAGATTAACCAAACATTCTAAACATTCAAAATTCGAAACAGTCCTCATTGACGCACAGATAACACAAGCAATACAAGATTAAAGTAACTCGCACAGATTATGCACCCTTTTCAGTACAATATATCACGTATGCACGGTACGTATAAATATTTAACATTTCTCACATTAAAGCTGTGAGTACATCCCGGTATTGCATAAGGAGTGTAAATTCTTAAATGTGTCAATTGAGAAGTTAAATAGAAAGGTACGGTGTGGAAATCTTGAGCATCGGTGTAACTTATAGTGTGAATAAAGAATGAAGATTGATTTAAAAACATGTTGATTTGGTTATTTGAATAAAATTAGAGTTAATAGCGGATGAACTTATTAGGAATAATTTTCGATTGATTTTCTATTCTGCTGCAGCTAATTTAATTAAAATAATTGATAAAAATGTTATGATTGATTGCGTGTTTTTTGAAGATTTCGTTATTTACCTACATGAGTGCTGCCGATTTCTCAGAAATATCTTGTTTTATATCATGAAATGAAATACTCTACGAATTTTTAGTTTTTGGTGTAGTGCTGAAAAAAAATTAGTTATGTAGATTTGAGTTCTAGCTATGTAAACTAGACTATATTACGGTTGCGTGAAACGTAAAATATGCCCAGAATCTTTCGTTTATACCATTGGTAGAGTCGATTGAAATTAAGTCTTTAAGTGGGAAGATATCATCCCAGTGTTTGTCACTGCACACGACATTCGGAAATTCTATATATAAAATCTAAAAAAATCTGTCTGTGTAAAAAATTTTTTTTAGTCGGTTTAAGCAACTTATTTATTATTATTCGTTATTCTTTCTTATTCGTTAGTTTCGTTATTCGTTATTTCCTGATCAGTGATTCGGTTTATAGGCTCAACGGGGAAAAGACGTATTTTTTGTGTTCCTTAATTCTCATATAAATCTCACAGTATAATAGTCCCACAGTGCTTTGTAATAAGTATCAAAATAGCGTAAAAGTGCAGAAGTGTGTTACGTCATTTTTAAATACTTTTAAATAATTTCGAAATTAAATTCAGTGAAATTGTCGCGGTGCGCCCCTCACTTCACCTCGAGGGAAAGAGACGGACTCTTATTTTTGAAAATAATCCGTCGCACATCTTGAAGCGTCGCTACAGAAAGTAAGGAATTTGGCCAACCGTTAATCTATAAATAGATTTAAAGCAAATTATATTTAAAAATGGCTTGCAACTGCGGAGCTTGTAATAAAATAATAAAAATTAACCAACACAATATTAAATGTTCTAAATGCTCACATTACTTTCACACAACATGTGCAAATATAACAGATTTTAAGAAGATATCTGAAGAGATTAAATTAAATTGGACTTGTTTTCTATGCCATCCGAAAAATCCGAATAACAATATAACAAATACTCAAACCAATACTCTCCGAGAACCTCTGCCTAGGTCTGGTTCGTCCAGTCCATCTGATACCACGAAGGACGTGTCTATCACTGATATCGTTCACGAAATGAGGCTTATCAGAGAAACCGTCGGTGAAATTAAATCACAAATGCTGTCCCTTACTGACCATATTTCAAAATGCAACCTACGTCTTGATGAGTTCGACACCAAGCTGGAACGTCAAGAAATACGAATTATTATGTTGGAAAACACCATGGCTGAATATAAAGAGCGTTTGAACTCAAATGCACAAGCCCAACTCCGCAACGAAGTAGAGATTGTAGGCATTCCAGAGACACCAAATGAGAACCCTGCTCATACATTCCGTATAATAACTCACAAGTTAGGTGTTCCCATCGAAGACTCTGATTTGGATTTCATTACCCGTGCAGGCCCCCCGCGTAAAGAAAATAACTTAAATCAATCATCTCGCCCTTTAATAGCACGGTTTCTGAGCCGTATTAAACGAGACGAATTTTTGAAAATTGGCAAAATGAAGCAACATTCAATTAACGCATTGGATATGGGACTTAGTGCAACAGGACACAAAAACGTGAATATATATTTCAATGAACGATTAACTCAAGAAAACAGACATTTATTTCGTTCCGCTCGACAACAGACAAAGGTATGTGGTTATAAGTACTGTTGGATTAAAAACGGCGTCGTTTACATACGCAAACAAGAAGGGAACCCTGCAATCGCCATTAAGAAACACGAGGATCTCAACCAACTACTCAATCCACTTAAATCCGCAACAAACCCTTAAATTCATTACCATAATACCATGTTTTGTTCTAAAATATAAGTTAAACTATAATATATTTTGTCTAGGCACGTTCACAAAATGTAACATAGTGCAATCTTTCCTATTAAGTATTATTCTTCATTATAATTTCACTTTCTATATATTATATTACAAGCTGATTAATTGTATTATAGCTCATATAAATTCTAATATAAATAAGTGTGGTAATACAACATTAGGTCTATATAAAAATATGTTTAAAAATATCATTGTTTCAACTATTGTATTATGTTCAATAATTTTACGTAATAATTGTGTGAAAAAGCCTAAACTTATATTTTTTAAAGCATTTACTTCGTTTTTAATTTCTTTGTATTTAATTTTGTTGAATGCTAATTTAAGCTATTTTTCCATGTTCTTTATTGTCATTTTTAAGTTGATATGTGCCTTTGAGAAGAAAACATTCATTTCGTTTTTAATTTCTTTGTATTTAATTTTGTTGAATGTTAATTTAAGCTGTTTTTCCTTTTTCTTTATTGTCATTTTTAAGTTGATATGTGCCTTTGAGAAGAAAACATTCATTTCGTTTTTAATTTCTTTGTATTTAATTTTGTTGAATGTTAATTTAAGCTGTTTTTCCTTTTTCTTTATTGTCATTTTTAAGTTGATATGTCCCTTTGAGAAGAAAACATTCATTTCGTTTTTAATTTCTTTGTATTTAACTCTGTTGAATGTTAATTTAAGCTATTTTTCCGTGTTATTTATTGTCATTTTTAAGTTGATATGTGCCTTTGAGATGAAAACAAGATGTAAATACACTCAATACCATACACTCCAGCATAAAACACACTCACATACTCACTCACGCGTTCACTCACACACTCACATTCTAACACCAACAACCGCGCGATACAATCGTAATAATACCCACAAAATCATTTTAAACCATAATAATTTATTCAAGCTCATTATAGGGATGACAAAATATTATTATAGTAAAATCCAATATGTTATAAATTCATCTTTTCAATATGTCACTAATTAATGTAACTGATGAATTAGATGAATCCATTTCTATTGAATGTCATCCCTACCAGTCTATAGAAGAATATAATAACTTTAGCTTGAATCTTAACGCAAACGGATTTTCGGTATTATCATTAAATATTAGAAGCTTACAACGAAATTTTGATGACTTTGCTTCAAACTTAAGTAGGTTTCATAATAATTTCGATGCTATTATTTTAACTGAATGCTGGTTATGTGAAAATACCATAATTGATAGTTTACCTGGGTACAATTCATTCCGATCTTCAAACCAGATAAATAAATCCGGTGGCGTAGTTATTTTCGTTAAAGATTGCCACAATTCAGTTATCGAACATTCTTCACTTGCAAATGCATATAGTTTAAAACTAAATATAAATCAAAATATTTCACTAGTTGGAATTTACCGTACCCCCTCCATTCCAGTTAACAATTCTTTCCTTTCTTCGTTAGATACTCTACTCCAAACCTTTAGCAATAAACCCATAGCTGTGGTGGCTGGAGATCTTAATATCGACATTTGCAACCCAACATCTCAGCAATCCATAGACTACTTATGTATCATGTCATCTCACTGTTTACTTCCTACTATTACTAAACCTACACGCGGCGAAACGTGTCTCGATCACATTTTTATCAAGGCGTCTGGAAAAATTTATGGCTCAATATGTCAATCCAGTATTACTGATCACGATATTGTTATAGCTCAAGTTGTGAAGACAAAGCAATTTCAAAAACAACCTCGATGGCGAATGAAAATTGAAAATGACGCTCTTATAAACACACTTAAATCTATTAACTGGAAGGAAACTGTCTATTCCGCTCAAGTTAATGAGGCATCCTCGTATTTTTATGAAATATTATCTAAAAGCATAGAAAAGCACTCGGTTAAAGTGGTAATAAGTCGCAAATACACAAATCTTAAGCCTTGGATCACACCTGGCTTAATTCGTTGCATAAGACATCGAGATAAACTACACAAAGATACCAAGCTTTTTCCTAACGATCTACTCCGTCAACACATATTTAAAAGATACAGAAACTTCTGCAACAAAGTTCTCCGAAATGTCAAAATACAGTACAATAGTAATCTTATAGAACAAAATAAATCTAACACAAAAATGCTATGGAAAACCATCAAAAATATAAGCCAAACTACAAATCAGTCGAACTCTCCGATCGAACTCCTCAAAATTAATAGTGACGTTAACAGCTCCCTTCACAATTGTAATAAATATTTTACTTCAGTCGGGAAAACTCTATCTGACAAAATCCTCAATAAACTAAACACATCTCAAGAAGCTTTAATAAAATCCTATGAAATAAGTAACTCTGCTTCGCAATCCTTCTTCCTCTCCCCAATCGACGAAACAGAAGTACTTAAAGTTATAATCAGTTTGAATAATGATAGCTCTCCTGGTATAGATAATCTCACAGTCCGAACAATAAAAGCCATTCTTCCTGAAATCATCAATCCTCTTACATACATATACAATTTAAGCTTAGAATCGGGAGTGTTTCCAAACTGCTGGAAAACAGCAGTTGTAATACCAATTTATAAAAGTGGAATAAAAAATCACCCGGAAAACTACAGACCTATAGCCTTATTAAGTATTCTCGGAAAAGCTCTGGAAAAAATTGTGAACTACAGACTGACTTCATACCTAGACAAATTTCAACTCATTTCAGACAACCAATTTGGATTCAGAAAAAACAAATCTACTGAACATGCAATTTCTTTGCTTTCCAACACCATATCTTCACACTTAGAAAACGGAAACTGTTGCATTGGCGTCTTCTTAGACCTAGCTAAAGCTTTCGACACAATATCTCTCGGATTACTTGTAAAGAAACTAGAGTCAATTGGTGTTAGAGACACCTCATTAAATTGGTTCAGGAGCTACTTAACCGACCGCAGGCAATGTATTAAAATTGACAATAAGCTTAGCTCCGAACTAAAAATAGAATTCGGCGTTCCTCAGGGAAGCGTTCTCGGTCCAACCCTTTTTATTATCTACATCAATGACATACTAAAACTGTCAATAGAAAACTCCCACTTAATAGCTTACGCCGACGACACTGCCATTATCTTTCATGGTACAGATTGGGAAAACACACACAAGATCGCAGAATCTAGATTATTAACTATTGTAGAAGCTCTCAACAAAAACCTACTCACTTTAAATCTCCAAAAAACTAAATACTTGTCCTTTAAAAAATCTGCACACACCAAACTTTCGCCAAATCAGTCTATCAAAATTCATTCTTGCACTAGTGACAAAATCATCCATCCAACATGCAATTGTGCAGAGAGATATTGAGGCCACTTCCTCTATCAAGTACTTAGGTGTGACTTTAGACAGTAATTTAAACTATAAACAACATATAGCAGAGGTATCATTAAAAACTAGAAAACTCATCTTCATAATGAAGAAACTTCGTAACTGTACCCCTCTTAATATTTTAAGACAAATATACACATCTCTGTGTCAATCTGTATTAAACTACAGCATCTTGGTCTGGGGATGTGCCGCCAAATCTCACATTCTGCAGTTGGAGAGAGCGCAACGTGCACTGATCAAAGTGACGTTAAAAAAACCTTATAGATTCCCTACTAACGAACTATATCGGGAGTTTAATGTACTACGTGTTCGTCAATTATACATATTATCAGCAGTCAGCCTAATCCATAAATCTGTAGCTTCGCGCCCCGATTACAAAGAACTAACAAGAAAAAGAACTTTCCGAATCCCACTACCTGCATACAATTCAAAAATAGCCAGACGAAGCCCATCATATTCACTCATTCACACCTACAACAATGTCTGTAAGGCAAAATCACTGAAGAACTACAGCACGCATAAATGTAAGAAAATAATTAAAACCTGGCTCCATGAATTGACGTACAGCGAGACCGAAGATCTGGTCTAAAATGTACAAATAACTTATTGATCTCACTCACGTATCCGCCCAGAATCACAAATACTCTCACACACAAACTTACTCACCCGCTTACATAACACTCACGTATCCGCACAGAATCACATCACTCACTCACGTATCCGCACAGAATCACAAATACTCTCACACCCAAACTTACTCACTCGCATACATAACACATTTACACACACACATACACCCACATACACACACACACACACACACATAGTAATCCACTTAGACACATATCGCTAAATTTACTTAACTTTTTATATTTTAAATTTTATTATAGTTAAGGTATAATTCGACATAATATCTAGAAACCTGTACACCGTTTTGATACCCAAGATACAGGCAACAGCCTAGTTTGGGTCTCCTGTAATGATGAAATGTTTAAATTTTTTTGGTAAATAAAGATTTTATTTTTTTATTTATTAATTTGAAATCTCATCTTTCGGAATGTTGGTAAAATTACTCAAAGCTCACAAGTCACAAGATTCACGATGGCATGCATTATCCTTGTACACAGCGATAAAAAGTATGATTTCAGAATACAAACAAAAAGATTAAAAGATATGGATTATTAAGTCATATACATATAATTTTAAATGATCTCATCCTTGTTGATGGAAAACTTGAACTTGACGTGTTGTGAAACGTGGAAGCAAATTACATCAATTTACATGACATGCATGTATTTAGCATATTTATATGCATGCACTTTGTAATGTTATTAGAATATTGATTACATTTAAAAGTCGCTGTATAGTATGAAGGAATTTATAGCGAGGACCCAGACACGTCTGAAGGCTTTCATCGTCATATTAAATTTTAATCTAATGTATGTGATATTTCGCTTACAAAATCAATTCATTGTTATAACCTATATTCTATTTTTTGGTATGCATGGTGCAAATGATTTAGAACAAATGACAAATAGTAAATGTGACAAGTGCAAACCACAACATCGTTGCTACTGCATACCAACCATAATATATTAAACAACACGCTATATTTTTTTTAATGAAAATAGTTAAAGAAAAAGATAAAGTTCGATATTTTTGTCAAATAGTTAATAGAATTCGAATTCGTTTCATTCAATTACCCAGCTTTAACATAAATTCAATAAAAATTCTAATTCATAACTTAAAGTAAACAAATATTGAATTGAATAGACTATTAAAAGCGACTGAATTATGTCACCAATTAACAGTCGTACGCTAAATGGGAAACATCATTGTTTTAAATAAACTTTCCGTTATTACGAACCAACTTTAATGGACTTGGAGTTTGGGCGTTGAATGTTGAAACTGTGTGGTTTGATTCATGTTTAAGTACATTTTCAGTATTAATATTTTATAATTATAAGGTTTTAAGCGAATACAGCTTAGGTAAAGAGCTTTATTTGTGATGTTTGTTTAGGTGTAATAATAATTGCTGAAGAATTCGGGTATTAAATAAAAGCTTCTATGCGTGTGACTTACAGGGAGCATCTACAAAAGATTACACAAAGTATTGTGTAACTACCTATTTTTTTTCCATCATTTATTTCTAGGCTTTTGAACGATTGTTCATGGCAGCCCCATTGCAACAATCAACTTACAAACTAAACACAAATTAATTAAAATATCTAAATAAAACAATGAGAACGCCTAGGAGCCAGCGCTATAAGTGGCAAGAAAAGCTCCCACCATGCCATACACAAACCCTGCCTCCTCCGAGCAAGGGTTGGATAACGAGCTACAAAAATTCCCATATTGGCCCAACTACCTAATTTATAACACTGATGCTTTTAAAGGTATCTGTAGGACATCTACGATCGGGGCTAAGTCATAATAGAATCTGTACCTTCATTATAAAATATAAGCTAATATCTACAATCTACATATTACGATAATTTTCGATTTATAAGTATCTGCTACACGTGTGAGAGGACCGGCCTTGCTCAGCCCAGCTGTATTCGCTAACAATAGAGCTAATACAAAACACCGTATTAGCGGTTGCAATAATAATTATAATTGTGGGTCTTAATAATTAGGCCCTGGTATTACTTGTTTTAATTGCATAGATTGCTTATGATTTATTGTATCGCACTTTGAACGTATCTAAAATTAAATAATTATGTGTTTAGGACAGTAGTATGGAAATTACATTTTAATTATTATTATAGAATGTGTAGCCTTGACCGAAAAGAGTTAGCAAAATTAAAAGAAAAAAACATTCAATTGTTACATAAAGTGCTGTCTAAAATTATACTTTTTCTGTGTTTCTAAATTACATAGTTAGTCGTCAATTTTATGGCACATTTATTATATTATTTATAGCTACAATCTTGAAATGCGTATCAAACGTACTACGATACTATGAATAATTTAAGTTAATATCAATTTAATAGCTATTATCTTATCACAATCATTGTCAGTGAGCGAACCACTTGTCTTATCATAAGTACTTGGAGCATAAATTATCACAAAAATTTCGTGAAAACAAATACGCAATCTGTACGCAAACTTTGATCTTTGATAAAAAATATACTTTATTAAACCTAGTTAGGGTATGATTTAGGAGAAATTTTTCTAAAAAATGTTTATGATTCTGTATAAGAAAAATATAATAAAATATAAAGTATTAACTTGAGTCAAATTTTTGGAACGACTGACAGATAAGTTTCGTTTCATTGTGTTTTGATTATTCAAGCGACGCCGCGGGCGGTCGGCGGTAGCAAAGCAATGTTTATAATTATTTATTGTTCAATTTATTTTCAAAAGGTACATATTAAAGTATATTATGATCTTGACGTTACAGCTCGGTACATACCTATTAAAGTGTCTTGTTCTTGTCGTTTTAAAACAAAATAACGTAGCTATAGATTTTCTTAAACGTACGAAAAAGTCGTAGAAAAGATATGGTTCTAATTGGAAAACATAAAAATAAGGTTTCTATAGAGCCTATGCGTCATTTCATGACACAACATAATAATAAGACGGCATAAGAAGAGATACTGTAGCACGTAGATATAAAGTTGATAAAAAATTAAATCGTAGACAAAAGGTTGTTGATTTACGCCGAAGGACATTCGTGTACAGAATGTGTTAAATATTTTATAAAATATCGTGTAACGTGTTATACTTAAAAGCATTTGATAGGATGATAATGAATTATTAATTTAAATATTTTGTGGATAAAAAAAGCTATGAAATAGCCTATACAAGGAAAAATAATTTGCAGTTATTGAAATTAGCTAATCACTGCTGTAAGCTTTACCAAAATCTGTCTCTCGCATTAAATATCTGCAATAGCAATTTTTTTCAGCCTCTCTTGTATGCGGTGTCCATAAAAAATGTAGCAGTGAACATAAGCAAAATAGATAATAAAAAGGCATGTGAATTTCCCACACATTTATTTGCTAACATATTCCGAAAATTTGATATGTTAAAAATATTTACATAGTTCACTTCCCCACTCGACTGTACGTTGTGACAAAAACTGAGAGCGAACTAAGTATTCGTACATAAATTGAATTGTGACGAGCCGATCGGGTCAACGAACCTTCCTGCTAATGAACTTATGTTTGTCAAGGTGATGAGAATTTTACACTTTAGAAGATTTTGCTTCGAGATTCCTACAAAGAATAAAATAGATTACAACATCTCTCAAGGACTGAATTGCCAATGCCAAAGGTTTCTTAATAGTAACATGTTAAAAAATAAGAACGTTATTATGTAAGTAATGATAGGTGATATTTATTTCAAGTCGTACTTGTTAGTGACTTCAATGTAGGTAAGCACCTACTTACAATATTTCATAATTTCGAGCTTGCAGTGGTGGTTGCACACACATTTATAAATTAGAAGCTAACTAATCGAGTTGTTATAATTACTTTTCCGAACTGTATTTTATTTTCATTGCAAGATTAGCATAGATTTACGGTGCTTAACTTACCAAATATGTTTAAATACAGACATTAGACAAGTCAGTACATTCCTGTTGATAAAATAAAAAAAAATATACAAGGTTATTTTTGTTTATATGTTTAATGTGAATAAATGTATTCAAGCATATTATACTTCCATCACCCCTATGTAAGGCTTAGTAGAGAAGGTCTTGACTTCCTACGCAAAAATGGACTCTAAACCAAATAGATTTAAGGACGCGTTTACGAATCTGACTAAAATAAGCAGTTTTTCGGTGCATTTTGCGGCGAAATAGTACAAAACCAAATTTAACTAATAATTACCATAAATAGATTACTCCTTAATCTTTCAATGGTACTAATTTTTTAGTCGAAAATTTTGGTTTATAATATTGAAAAAAATAATTTCCGTTGCCTCTTCACATAAAATTGACAATATCGTGCTGAATAAACAAACATTTTTCTTGTATTTAATAAAACAAATTAATTTATTAAAAAATATTTTAAGTAAGTAGACATGTCTATCTCAAAAAGGTACTAAATCACTAAATCAAAATGTTACAAATAGGCTGAGAAAAAAATTAAAATCAAATCTTATTTTTTCACATATTTAGCTGTACCGCGTGATACTTATTGCATTGAAATAAGGGTTATTTTATTTGTCACTATCTTGATTTATTGCACAAAAATTTGTAATGAAATATTTTAGTAATTTAGTCGGCGCTCGGACGCCGTTGTGAGTAGACACTGTGACGCTTGTAAGCAGCTCCTCGTTTACGAAAAGATCGCTGTACATATACAAAATATTTGACCTAATAAACTTGATCATTGACGCATTCTGCACCGACAACCAAGGCACACCAAGGAAAGATTTTATTTATAGTTTTTCATACTTATGGGATTATAAATTTCATATTTAGTTTCTGACTTGATGGAGTGACCTGCATGTGTACTTCGAAGACTGCTACTGGAACTAATAGACGAGTAGAGCTAGGTGTGCCGAGTTTGGGCTCGTTTTATTAGTTATGTTGAGACCTTACCTCCGGACTTGATGGAGTGACCTGCAGGTGCATTTACAAAATATGTTTTATTAATTAATGTAATAATATAGTGTCGACTTATAAAAATACTACAGGTTTGCCGGCAGCTTCGCCTGCATCATTTTTAAATTTAACCCAAATTCGGCGCCATTTTGGAATTCTTTGTTAATTGACCGATTTCGTTCAAAATCGATATCTGAGGATCCTTAGGATCACAAAACAGGAAACTGTTACAAAAATTTGAAAAAGTCAACGCCATTTTGAAATTTTCTGTTATTGTACCGATTTCGTTCAAAATCGATATCTGAGGCTCCCTGGGATCGCAAAACAGGAAACTGGTACCAAAATTTTAAAAAGTCAGCGCCATTTTGAAATTCTTTGTTATTGTACCGATTTCGTTCAAAATCGATATCTGAGGATCCTTAGGATCACAAAACAGGAAACTGTTACCAAAATTAAAAAAAGTCAACGCCATCTTGAAATTTTCTGTTATTGTACCGATTTCGTTCAAAATCAATATCTAAGGATCCCTAGGATCGCAAAACAGGTAACTGGTACCAATATTTTAAAAAGCCAGCGCCATTTTGAAATTCGTTGTTATTGTACCGATTTCGCTCAAAATCGATATCTGAGACTCCCTGGGATCGCAAAACAGGAAACTGGTACCAAAATTTTAAAAAGTCAGCGCCATTTTGAATTTTTTTGTTATTGTACCGATTTCGTTCCAAATCGATATCTGAGGATCCTTAGGATCACAAAACAGGAAACTGTTACCAAAATTTAAAAAAAGTCAACGCCATTTTGAAATGTTCTGTTATTGTACCGATTTCGTTCAAAATCGATATCTGAGGCTCCCTGGGATCACAAAACAGGAAACTGTTACTAAAATAAAAAAAGTCAACGCCATTTTGAATTTTTTGTTATTGTACTGATTTCGTTCAAAATCGATATCTAAAGATCTCTAGGATCACAAAACAGGAAACTGGTACCAAAATTTTAAAAAATCAGCGCCATTTTGAAATTCTTTGTTGTACCGATTTCCTTCAAAATCGATATCTGAGGATCTACGATCGCAAAATAGGAAACTGGTACCAAAATTTAATAAATTCAGCTGGTAAAGAAGCAAAATATACAATTCTTGCAGTTTCTATGTCAGTTAACTGTCGAATCTTTCTGCCAGCGTAAGCAGCAGAGCTGAGTTTGATCCTAAGGATCCTCAGGTATCGATTTTGAACGAAATCTGTCAATTACCAAAGAATTTCAAAATGGCGCCGAATTTTTTAAATTTCGGTACCATTTTCCTGTTTTGTGATCCCAGGGAGTCTCAGATATCGATTTTGAACGAAATCGGTACAATAACAGAAAATTTCAAAATGACGTTGTCTTTTTTTCAATTTTGGTAACAGTTTCCTGTTTTGTGATCCTAAGGATCCTCAGATATCGATTTTGAACGAAATCGGTACAATAACAAAGAATTTCAAAATGGCGCTGACTTTTTAAAATTTTGGTACCAGTTTCCTGTTTTGCGATCCCAGGGAGCCTCAGATATCGATTTTGAACGAAATCGGTACAATAACAGAAAATTTCAAAATGGCGTTGACTTTTTTTCAATTTTGGTAACAGTTTCCTGTTTTGTGATCCTAAGGATCCTCAGATATCGATTTTGAACGAAATCGGTACATTAACAAAGAATTTCAAAATGGCGCTGACTTTTTAAAATTTTGGTACCAGTTTCCTGTTTTGCGATCCCAGGGAGCCTCAGATATCGATTTTGAACGAAATCGGTACAATAACAGAAAATTTCAAAATGGCGTTGACTTTTTCAAATTTTTGTAACAGTTTCCTGTTTTGCGATCCTAGATATCCTCTGATATCGATTTGGAACGAAATCGGTACAATAACAAAAAAAATCAAAATGGCGTTGACTTTTTTAAATTTTGGTAACAGTTTCCTGTTTTGTGATCCTAAGGATCCTGAGATATCGATTTTGTACGAAATCGGTACAATTTAAAAAAAATTATACTGCGTCCATAGATAACAGGTATACCGACCTTTGAGACGTATAGATTTTTTTTCTGTTGTAGCGGAAATTGTGTCAACAGACTATAGAGCGTTATTTCCATCCGAAAAATAATCTCATTTACTCTTAACCGCGCCTAAAGAAGTTTTACTTCAAAAAATAGACTAAAAAAAAACATCCGACTGCGCGGAAGCTTGCAAAACAAAAACAATCGGTCCATCCATTAAGGCTGTAGGCTCAGCCAAACAGTTTTTAAAACACACCCACATACATTCATACATACATACACACACCTTCCCTGTATTTCCTCCTTCTGGTGCAGTCGGGTAAAAATGAACATACATCAGCTGACAACTAACTCTATGGGGAAATTCGCAATCCAAGACTGGCAACACTAAAAAACGACGTGTTGATTTTGTGAAAATAATTATGAATTTGTTATTTTTGTTTCCGTAAATTACTATTAGTTTTGAGTTACTTACCGATGGTAGGATATTTTGTTAGTTGTTCGTAAACGTCCTTTGTAATTTCTGCAGATTTTAATCGCGCAGCTTGTCATTTTCACCGAAATAATCTAACGCAAAAAATGAGCCGTGCGTGCGTATCTCTTGACGTTACAATTGACACTGAGGAGTGGTGAGCGCTTTAGAGGCTAACAGTTAGCTGATATTTTTATCGACGCCTTTGACGCGCCGATACTCTATCTAGGGAGTATATAATCAAAGGTCCGGAGGTAAGGTCTCAACATAACTAACAAAACGAGCCCAAACTCGGCACACCTAGCTCTACTCGTCTATTAGTTCCAGTAGCAGTCTTCGAAGTACACCTGCAGGTCATTCCATCAAGTCCGGAGGTAAGGTCTCAACATTACTAACAAAACGAGCCCAAACTCGGCACACCTAGCTCCACTCGTCTATGAGTTCCAGTACCAGTCTTCGAAGTACACTTTGGCAAGTACTTGTTTACCAAACAATCACTGTCCAATGAAATTAGATAAATGGTATCTACTTTTGTGACCATTCAACGTTACAAACTTTACAAATCAAAGTAAAGTTAAAAAAAACATAGCAATAAAAATAAGCTCAATTATCAAGTCGTGTCAGTTTACTCATAATTTCGCCGCTTCGCGCATTTCGATGTGTGTGTGAGCCGTGCACGTGTAGTAGTAAGACTCAATACCTAAAATTGATGCGCGTCAATTTGTAAATACGTCCTTAAATGATAAATTAACCCAAATTCCTTATACGGCTGACATCACCTTCTTGGTACACTTTAATTAATTCATTTACTTTATTTGATACCTAATATCTGTCCTTAGCTATGGCTATACAATCAGCGAAGCTAATAGCACAATGGGGAACTAATGAGCGTGGCATAAAGTTTCTTTTTAAATTAATAGCGTGGATTTAATTTCCTTCCTAACAGTACTTTTTCGTGCGATTTATACCAAAGTAGCTGTTGGAAAGAATTCTCTTTCGCTTAGTTGAAACGTTTCCTTTAAGTGCTGATCAGTATCTTTTAATTTATGTCATGGTTTATGTTAATTTTCTAGCAGAAGTTATGTGGATTTAGTTTCCGTTTGGGATTATCAGTAATCACGTCTAATAATTCTTTTAATAAAAATTATGTTGTTCTTCTTATTTATAACATTTAAATGTGCATATAAATATATGAAAAAAAGTCAATCATCTAGACGGACCTAACTAACCTAACCTAACCAGTGGACATAGCGATCAAGTGATTTCAATATATTTTTGATTTTATCTCCGTGTTCTACGCAGACTTCAGTGTTCGAAGCACCATAAACATTACAATGAATAAAATGCGCATTACATCCGATATGAACTTCAATTTCTAAGCATCATTCAACAAAAGTAATTCGCGTGTTTCATAGCTTCTCAATTGTCCCGTGGGTGGACCGGTGTCGGGTGGTAACGACTCTAAGGTTTCACTGGACGGTGGGTACGGTTACTTTGAAATTTTAACTCTGCATCCGACGTGGCAGCCTATCTTTCTATACTACCTATATATTATAATATTATAAAGCTGAAGAGTTTTTTTGTTTGTTTGAAGGCGCTGATCTCAGGAACTACTGGTCCGATTTGAAAAATTATTTCGGTGTTAGATAGCCCATGTGTTGAGGAAGGCTATAATCATCACGTTAAGGCCAACAGAAGCGGAGTAATGAAATTGAAAGCACATGATACCTAATCAGATCCGCGTAATAGTTGGTAGGTATTTAATAGTTAATAGGATTTGCATAGGTAGTAGGTAGGTAGTACTATCATTTGTAAACGTCATCCGAAGTTCTAATAAAATGAGCAGTGTACTTCACATATCAAGTAATCATAATAGGTTCTTTGGCAAGTTACATTATAATCTTACTTTTTTGTTTTCAACGAGTTATCATTTTGCGGTTTTTAACTTCTAAAAACAGCACTTGTCGACAATATTCAAGCTAACATGCTGTTAAATGTCAGAAAAATCAAAACCTATTGCGTATTCAATACAAACAATTAGCCGTAGGTATACCAGACCGTTACACAAACGGCAAACCTCAATTCATTCAGCCGTCTAATGCACTTTGACAATTTGTCTCGTTCCGTAGATCACTTCGTATCGAATATCTTGATACGGATCTCTAAATTGCGGGTATTGTTCATTGATTTGCTGAACAAGTCAGATGTTATAAAGTAAGCTTGATTATATAAAAATGTACGTAATGCGAAAAATTTCAATGTACTATAAGTACATTGAAATTTTTATCCGCATTTATCCGTTTCATATTGTTAAAAATCTTGAGCAAAGCAATTGATATTGTTAAACTTTAGGCATATTGAATTTAATCACCAACAAGCATCCATTGAATATTCTGAATATTCAATACTTCAAGGCCATAGCTTTGAATACAACCAAGTATTACCTTCCTTAGAATACAACCAGGCTAAACGTACTAAATTTTTTATAAACAGTCTTGATAACATTTAAAATTCCTTCCTGCTTACATCGTATCATAATTAAATAGAGCGGGATTCGCAAGAGCATGTACTTCAAATAAATTTTTAAAAAATATCACTAGACGGAATTACTTAAAATATAACTAGAGGGAATTACTCATAGCAACAGGCTTAACCATAATAAATTCTCTGTGATGGATTAAGCTCTCGAACAAACAAACTCGACAATACTTTCAATTTAGTAGAATTTGCGTACGAATTTTCGGAACAACTTTCTATTGACAAATCAAATTCGACATGTTCCCGTTTTGCATTCTCCATAATCAATTACCTACTTACGTTGATTTCATGTTAATTCTGTCAACCGATAGCTTTTACATCCATATTAAATTATATCTTCAATGTCAATAGCATGTACCTATAGGTACCTATGTAAACATATTCTTAAGCCGTTATCGCAATAACAAATTTACATATATGTATTTTTTTAGATGCTTTAAAGGTGATCAAAATAGCTCTATAGAACTCGATGAAGAATATTATTAAGAATATTAGACGAGGTTGCAAATAAAAAGAACCATTAGAGTCTATGGAAAATAAATGTAATGATAAATGAGATAAATCTTCAGACAAGTTGTTTTTGCCTAATTTAAGTAGGTAGGTTTATATTGAACCCATATTTTTTTACCTTTTATTTATAACCGTGTTTTTATATCATATTGTATTTTAATGAGGTCTTTTTTGCATGTTAACAAATGGTGTGTTCGATTTCAAACGTCACCTCTTTAGAGCCTCATAATATACGCCTACTAAGTGTTTTTTGTTGGCGAAGATAACACAATTAGATAAAAGTCTCTACTACAATTCTCTCTTCGATAAACAATCGAATAAGAATTTGATATCGTAAATATAATTTGCATTTAATGTAGCGTGAAACTTTATTAAACATTGTTACATGAACTTGGCCGAAAAAAGCGCGCCTAAGATCCATGCTATTTTGTAATTTCCTTATTAAACTTGACATTATTGTGAATTGTGTGCCTATAAACAAATCGTATCGTATCGAAAAACATACCTCTCCCATACTATAAAAAATAATAGATAGAATACCTAATACCACTATAAAGTTATTCTTTTAGGTTCAAAAAGCGTAAAAGCTTCGCTGATTTCTAAATTCAATTTAGAGCTTTGGGCGACGTCAGATTAATGTCACAAAAAATCATGGCAACGGGCCGGAACCAATTTCCAAAATAAACCAGAGTTTGTAAAAGGCAATGGATTTACGACGAGCGAAATTCGACGCATGTGTTTCTGCGTCTTTTGGTTAGTGGTTAATCCTGGAATTTGAATTTCCCTTAACAAACTGGTTCATCAATGTCACATAGTTGGGAAATTAACATACATTTCAATAATTGGCTATTTGTATTTTGTACAATAATAATAATAGGTATGTAATGTGTAACGGACAGTAGCGGAGTAACTGAGAATAAAGACGTGCGTTTATCCATGTTATCACTAAAAGGACATGAATTTACAAGAACTTATTTAGAACACTTGTAATGATTTAACATTCAGACACACAATCACAAATTCTCATGTCTTTCGATTATCATTCGCAAATCAATAGATTACACAATGATAAGATTACAAGACCACATCAATATTCCCATGTGAAAACTACCCATTAGTTCACTGTTTCAATACTCCGCTTGTCACTAATTTGTTAACATGATTAGTGTATACCAGGCCGAGAGTAGATTGTACCAAATTCAATCAGGCTATCCACCGCTGACGTAACAATGTGATTTATGGCACACTCAGTGGGTCAGTACGTGCTAGCATCTAATGAAGTGTACCGCAAACTTGGTACACCCAATTTACCGTAACGGCCATTATAAACGGCTCGAAATGGTCTGTTCTTGGTAACACTAGTATTGGTTTAAGGCTATCAAGTTGACTGTTCTTTGCGGTCAGACCACGGATTAATGACGATGGAAAACAGCTCAACAGGCTATAATTTGATTTGATGGCAGTGCGTTATATGTACCTACATATTCATGATAATATGGAGCTTATTTAATGAACTATAAGCAATTCTGGAATATATTTCTAATATTTCTGGTTGGCTTATGTGAAAATCAGGTAAGACTTGCAACCGCATCTTCCGTAGTATTCCTAGTATTAGTATTCCTAGAGCGATCACTAAATAACTATCGGTTTTAACATTTGGCTATACTAAGCAATAACATTATTGTTACAACAGATTAATATTGAAGCAGCCTTAGTCAATGAAATTTAATATCTATAAGATTAACTACTAATCTACTAGCTTTGTTATTAGACATATTTTGGCAATAAACTGGTGTAATTTTACAACCCTGACATAAAATGTTATCAAGAACTTCCATAGTAGGAATTTTAATGATTTTGATAAAATTCACTGTATTAAACTCCGCTTTATCAGCGATTATACCACTGGATATCAGATAAGAGTAATCCAGTAGATAAATAGTCATTTTCATGCTTTTTAGATAATCATGTATCGACAGAGCTAAATCGGTATATTTAAGTAGAATCATTGATAAGACGTGGACATCTAAATCTGGATTTGATATGATCCGGTTCGACTTGAAAAATCTACATACAGGTAGATTCTGTTCACGGTTATGTAGTCATTTAATTTGTATGTTTGTAATTTTTAGGTCGATTGTAAGCAACTTTGATTAATAAGACCTGCATCAGATATAGTCACACAAAAATTTTGGAAGAAAAATATCTTCGTTAACAAAAGTATCTTCATCGCTTGCACATTGTATTTTTCTTCAAGAAAACTAGACTCATACATTACGGAATAACTAGTATCATGTGTTACTGTTACATAAAAAGATAACATAACGACATTATATTTCGTTTTTCATATAATCTAAAAAGTACCTTTCGTAGAATTTTAGCTTAATTTGAAAATGTACACAAATTTATGAGGAAATTGCCAAATTACTAACTTCGCAGGCTCCTCTACTTTATGTTTCCAAGAATATCATGACTAATGAACGTAAGTATTTATTCGATTGACGTTGTGATTTTTGATGAGACTGGGAAATAAGATGCGTCAACAGGACGCCAGTAACTTGGGAATGTATTATATTTGCGAATAATAACCATAATATCGTTACAACTATGATGAGGGTATGACGCCAGTTAGTAACAAGTTTAGCATTTCAGAAGTGATTTATTATTATATAGTGAGTTTAATAACTTACAAGATATACCTAGCGTTCGTCTATGATCTTCGTTACATAACAAATCCCATAAAATCTTCATGACATACAGCATAAGTATATTCAAAAAGTGTTTTGGAATGGTCTCTACCGAAAGTAAAAACAGATAAGATTTTATACACATTTGGAAATTGTGATTGAGTAAACAATGATTTTGCTTTAATTTTGCAAAAAGCTTGCAACACTTGAATGGTGTGCCGTGTGTGGGTGGCACTACTGTCATGCACTTCTATCCAACCTACACCTGCATTTACTGTGTCTGTGTGGTATGATATGCTATCACTCATATTGAGTAAGCGGTATATGACAACCGATAGTTATATAATTACAGGTAAATTATCTTGGAGAAATTTTTGCGTTTGTAGTAGTGTATGGTCAGCAAATAAAAAAAAAACAACATTTTATTTTTAGTTTTTATTATATATATATATATATATATATATATATATATATATATATATATATATATATATATATATATATATATTTGGGATTTTAAATTAAACTATATGTGTTTCTCCTCTGAAAAAGATGAGACTTTATTTTAATATTTGCACATTTAACATACGTATAACTTTTACATTAAAAATGTTACTAAAATGAAAAAGAAACGACATTTAAAGTTTAATTTACTAACTTTAGTACACAATTTAAACAGTTCCAAGATTCTCTTTTTAATTTTAATTCAAAACTCAAAAATCAAACATTTATTTATTCAATTAGACTTCTTCTAGAAGCACTTTTGAAACGTCATTAGGTACATATTTTTAACATTTACCACCGATTCGGAAAGCAGTATCTACGGAGAAGAACCGGCAAGAAACTCCATAGTTGCTCTTTTTAATCATGTCAGTTTTAATTTTACAAAACATATATGTAACATCATATTATATTATAGTAATATGCCAAAGAACTGTCCTGTGGTTTTTACGCGACAACCCTCCATGGGTTTTTATCGTCCATATATTCCTTAATACTGTAATAGGCTCTCTGAACTAATTTTTTATATAAGTTTTAAATTTAGACCAAATCGACCAAAAACAAAACCAATCAAAAAAAACCAATGCGCCGGCTTGTACACAATATGATAATATATATATATACTCTATGCATGTCTCCCATAAACAATATAAAGTTACAACACTTACACACAAATTAAACCCTTCAACAAATATTATAACAATAATAACAAATAATAACAACAATCAACAAATACAAAATTTAACAATTAAACTACGTAATAATTATAATTTTTGAATTAAATGTGTGCTTTATGTTCTAACGGTACCAAACGACTGCACGTGGCACCTGCGGACAGCGTAAACTGGTTTATTCTGGTTTTGTGCGTGTTTCCACTTTCCACTATCAAGTGACGATTTATTTATTTGTTTTGTTTCGTAATTATTATGGTCAAATATTAATTATGAAACAAATTATTATGGACACGATATTTTATTGTTTCACGGTAGTCGCCTTGTCGTTTGCTCAAGTACGTGAAATTGAATGATATATTTTTTTTTATAAAGTCAAAACCATTTTCTTTCAAATAAAAACTTGTTTTTATTGAAAACAAAAGTGTTGCTAGGAATAAGTATAAAATTAAATAGTAATGTTAGGATATCGAAACATTTTTGTATAGGCCAGAACGATATAGTGGAAACGCGCTCTAAGATCTGAGATGTGATACACACCACTACATATGCAAAAATTTCTCCAAGCTAATTTACCTGTATTACTTTTAGGGCCGATTTTTCAATCCTTGGTTAAAACTTATCCGTCCAATAAAGTATTACACGATAATATTAAAATGTCACTTGTACACTGTCAAATACAGGTAATTAGAATACATTTTTGAAATGGTAGTTTAATACGTTATTCAACGAATAAGTTTTAACCAAGGATTGAAAAATCAGTCCTTAGCTCTATAATTTATAATATTTGTGTTTGAATATAATACACAATACGAAATTTATCAGTAAAGGCATTTTGTACGATAAAATTGCGACGAGGCGGAACGACCTATTAATAAAACATGTAAACCCATAGATCACTTTCACAGCTGCATTGCGTTAAGATAAATTATAATCCTCTTAATTTTACAAAACGTACATTTCTATTGATAGCGTTCTAAATACTGGGAGTTTTCTAACAAACATGCCGACACAGCCTCTAAAAGGAATTCATTTAACTTTATAAATGACCGACAATATTATTGTTTTACGATCGACAATCTCAAGCGATACGCTATACCGTAATCAGATTCGTATTTTGCAATCGCGAATGCGTTTCGAGATAAAACTGCCTTATATTTCTTACGTCTTGGATCTAGATAGCCTCAGAAATGTAGGTGTTATTGTTCGTGGTGCATTGCATGTTAATAACGAATAATATGAATATTAAAATAGAACATCGTCTATAGATTAT
The DNA here is from genome assembly GCA_029959065.1 of Colias behrii. Lineage (NCBI taxonomy): Eukaryota > Metazoa > Arthropoda > Insecta > Lepidoptera > Pieridae > Colias > Colias behrii. The sequence goes on along the minus strand of JARWMC010000005.1, from coordinate 2,618,468 downwards.
CTGTATAGCCGTTTTCCTAGAAGTTATGCGTTTTGTGTTTGCGCTCTGTGGACTGTGGGTTGAGGCCTTTTTAATCTCGAAGCATTTCTTAAATCTTTTATTCCATTCTGCAAATATGTCACGCTTACGCTATAAAACTAGGTACGTTTCATTGCTCTGTATAATATAAGTCTAGTCTGTAATATTTGGGGTACGTACCCCAAATCGTCTAAACAATAAAGTTAAAAATGTATGACAAAGTTCGCAAAGTAGACCCGCATTTTTAAGCGGATCCAGGTGGTCTGTGCTAATGTGAATTGTGATAAAATAATGGCCTTAAGTAACTCCATATTGAGAGAACTGCACCCACTTTTGGTCCATAACGGTTTGACCTTTATTCTTACGCTTTACGTCTGAGAAAATCGTAAAATATCATAATTCACGAATAATCTACACTAATATTATAAAGAGGAAAACTTTGTTTGTTTGTTTGTTTGTTTGATCGTAATGAATAGGCTCATAAACTACTGGACCGATTTTAAAAATTCTTTCACCATTCGAAAGCTACATTATCCACGAGTAATATAGGATAGGTTTTATCCCGGAAATTCCACGGGAACGGGAACTATGCGAGTTTTTCTTTGAAACCGCGGGCGGAGCCGCCGGCGGAAAGCTAGTATTGAATAAAGCAACATTTATTATTATTGTTTGGCATGTATCCTGTTTTTCGAGTGATTGGTGATAAAGGTTAAACGTTCGTTGAATATAGTTAATTAAATATAGTAACAAGAATAAACCGAATTCTCTCTAGAGTAGGTACCCGATACACAGACAGACAAACTTTCTAATATACGCTTAATTTCATAATATAGGTTACCATTACCCATTAGGTAAGTAATAGGGATTTAATTTCATACAATGATACCTAGAATAGGCTATCATCCTAATGGATTAGGATTCTTTGATTGAAAAGATTTTTTGCAGATAGAATTGAAAAAGGTTGAGAGCAACTTACAATAATTATAAAAATTTCTATGAGTCAGTCAGGTAGGTACCTACATTTAATCCTATTAGATTTTAGGTTATCGGAATAAGCAAACAGAATAGGTACCTACCTTCCCTCCTACCTATCTCTGAACAAACCCAAAAAGATACAGGTACCGAATAGTCTTCGTGACCCCGTTAAACGATAGTTACCTATTTTTATCATTTAGGTAGGTAGGTAGTAGCTGTTTTTTTTTTAGTTTATTTATAGACGTTTCCCATAGAAACTTGTTAATTTTTTTTAATTGAACAGGATTCGAAAAACAATTAAACATTCTTTCGACATTCGATTTTTAAAATATACTTGTTCGAATTCGGAATTGTTGAATTAAAAGGTAAGTGGCTAGTTCGTACGTATATTTATAATGTACTTACATAAAATACCTAGTGTGCTCAAATCTGGCTTAACTTAAATACCTAAATTGAATTGAATTATTCTCGTATCATGCCTAGAACTATGCTCTGGATTCTAGTCTAGGCGCTACGTAAACGTTCATGAAAGGTAAATTAAGCGATAAATATTCATGAAATTGAACGTTTAGTGTACAACACCCACCCAAACACACAAATTTATTCGCTGTTATTTTTTTTATTAAAGTAATTGTTACTTGTCAAGTAAGTTATATCGAACCACTTAATTGTTACATACGTTTGTTATGCGATAATATGAAAATGGAAGGTCAACGGAAAAGACCGTCATTAAACTCACACAAAAAGTCACGGAACTTAATTCAAATTGTATGAACATTTAATGAAAAATAATCTTCGATCTTGATACATACCACAAAAACGTTAGCGTAGAAAAAAATCCAACACAGAAAATATAATAACTCGTATCACAAACACTGTATACAAGAGTAAACACAATCCACTTATCTATAACACAAAACAATCTAATGAAGTTTTTTTAATCACGTTAGATCCAATTAACGCGTTTGGAATTGTTACGCGGGATTTCAAACGGAACGACATACAGCCACCATCTGACACTTATCAATCGCGACTGGCGAGCGAGCGAATGAAATGAATCGTACCGCGTACGGCTTTCGAATAGAACAGGGGTTCCCAACCTTTTTTTGTCTACTGCCCACTTTAAGAATAAATTATTTTTTAACGCCCCCCTTTTTAAACATACTTAAAAAACGCTAAGTACTTATAACTGATTATCGAAACGCAACTTTATAGTAGAGTATATTTTATTGAAAATAAAACAAACATAATCAATTCTTATATAAAAACTAATGTGAAGGTTGAATCTGATGCTGTTCAATAAGTTTGTTGATATCAGGTTCCAATTTACTCAAAAACAGCCGCAAGTCGCCACGTTCGGTAACACGCAAACGATTTCTCTTTTTAGTAAGCAGCGTTGCCACAGCACTAAATCCACGTTCACACAAATATGACGATGGGAATGCTATCAAGAATCGTTGAACAATTGACCACAATCCAGGGTACAATTGTGGGATCGGTTTTTGTAGCCAAAATTCTTGATATCCATTTTTAAACTTGATTTTTGTTTCTTCGTTTGTTGTCAATTCTATAAGTTCTTCTTCCAGCTGAGGTGACATTGCTGTGTTGACATTTGAAAACGGATCCAACACCCAGTCTGGTATTTCCAAGTTTAAAATGTCCTGGTATCGTTCGGTGAAGTCAATGTGGAGGTTTTCCAAATGTTGGCAGTAGGCAAACAAGTCGTCGTTACTGCAAAATACTGATAAATTCGGAAAATTGTGAAACTCACGTCTGCCCATATTCTTTTTGTGCAGAAGCAGTTTGGCTGCGAAAGCAGCAACGACATTTTTTGCTTTAATTAAATTTAGTTCATCGCCTTGCAGTTGGAGGTTCATGTCGTTGAACAGTTTATACAGGTCTGTCATGTAAGCTATATCATTCTTTGATGTTATGAGATTGTTGCGCAGTTCTGTATCTTTAGTTTCCAAGAACTCTATCACAGAGTCAAACAGGTTGTAAAATCGAATCAGACAATTGCCTCTTGACAGCCAACGAACTTCAGTATGAAGCAACAAACGGTTGAAATCTTCGTCATTAGTAGCACAAAGCTGATGAAATAATCTATCATTCAAAGAGCTGCTACGGATTTTATTGACTGCTTTGATGACATATTGCAGTGATTGAAATAGTCGTTCACTTAAGTTTCTAGCAACCAAATGTTGTCTATGAATAACGCAATGTATAGCAAGGACATCTGGAATTTTATTCTTTAAGTACGCTATGAAGCCTTTATGGCGCCCTGTCATAGCCGGAGCGCCATCCGTAGCAACTGATATAATATTTTTCAAAGGAATCTCTTTCTCTTCACAAAACTTTTCCAATGTATTGAATATGGTTTCGCCTTTTGTATCTGTCTCCAAATTTCTGGCAAACAATAGTTCTTCACGTATTTTCTCATCTTTAATAAACCTCCCGTAAGATAGCAACAACGCTTCATTAGTTGGTAAAGTGGACTCATCGAGCTGAATTGAGAATTGACTAGTCCTCAGATGATTGCACAATGATTCTTCAATGTTTTCAGCCATTTCATCAATTCGTCTTTGCACAGAATTATTACTCAAAGGAATTTTTCGGATAATATCTGCGGCCGGTTTATGAAGCACAGTAGTTATTACTTCCTTTATTGCTGGCAAAATTAACTCTTCTCCGATGTTGTGTGGTTTGCCTTTTTGAGCAATTAACAAAGAGATATTGTACGAAGCTCGAAGTCCGTCGTCATCTTGCTTAGCAGCCGCCGAAAATAGTTTTGATACACTTGGCTGAGTATTATGCTTCTTCTCTAGGTCTTGAAAAAATGCTACATTCTTGTCTTTCTTATCTGGATGCATTTTATTCAAATGATCTTGCAGTCTTGAAGGCTTCATTGCTTCGTTCGAAAATGTTTTTAGACATAGAAGACACAAAGGCGACGACGGGTTTGTGGGATTTTCAATAAATCCGAATTTAATATATTCCGCAGAGTATTGCCGTCTCTTCTTTTTTACTTCCGACATTGTTTTGTTTTGAGAAATACATAAGTGTTGAAATCAAGTACTGCTTATCTATTATGCGCGAAACCGCAAATGAAAATAAAATAAATTTACGTCGTTTATATAGGATTGCATAAGCAGCACGCACCAACAGGAATAAGACATCAAACGTGCATAAACTCGTTTATCTCATTCGACGCCCAATCGTACTCGACAAGCAAGAACAAGTATTATAGAACCAGCCGATTGATACAGGAATGTACAAATCGGATTATTTAACAAAAACTTGTTAAAACATGATTGCCCGCGGTCTATTATATCGAACCGATTTTGAGCTATATCTTAATTAATATTAGTTGATGTTCACAAGATGTCGACTCTCGAAGTCGAGAGCTCAGTCGGTTTCTAAGAGTCTTCCTAGCTAGGTAGATGAAATTATAAATCGACCCCAAAGCCCTACACAACGCCCCCTTTTTTTTCTGGGTCTCTTACCGCCCCCCTTTAGGCCTGCAGCGCCCACAAGGGGGCGTTATCGCCCACGTTGGGAAAGACTGGAATAGAATGTCACTCGCAGTGTCGACCGCGGAGTGGTGACCGAATGAACGAGATACCGTAGTCTGCTAGCGGCTAGCGCTGACAGCAATTTAATAATATTCACCGATGATGTTTTCAGTTTTTTTAAAGAGTGTAAAGTTAAATATAAAGTTTTTTTTTAAATACTCAAACATGGAAACGAATCTTCCTGCAATGTAAATAAGGTATTTTTGGCAGCCTTGATAACGTGACTCCACTCATAAAAATGTAACAATCGAATTTCATAATAACGTATGAAAGCTCTATGCGAAATACGAGTCACCTACTTTCATAGTTTGTGTGTTAAAATGATTATCATTACCGCGAGAATTGTAAACATTTGATGAACTTGTAGCCAACTATACTAATTCGTATCGTCCTTGACTTAAAGTTGATATTTGCATACACATACATCCGCGCCATTTCCTACCTCGATTCACGCATGCGTATTTTCGTTGTCTTATGCTACGGCCACACTACCTTACCGTCTACCGGGCTGTTACCGCAATAATTATGGAATTATATTACCGTCTAATGCTACGGCCACACTACCTTACCGTCTACCGGGCTGTTACCGCAATAATTATGGCATATGGCATTATATTACCGTCTAAATTACTGCATGAACTGGTGTGGTTACACTAGAGTTTACTTAGATATGTCGGTAATTATTGGCATTTACCGCAGCAAAAAAATATTAGTTAATAATTAATATATAATATGGTTTCTGTAATAATTCATCAAGGATTCTTTCTTTTTCAAAAGGATTTTTTCTTTTTCAAATCATCTATTGTACTTGGAAATGATAAATTTTGTTTGATCCGACGCCACGCATCATTGTGTACACTGCGATTTTTATAGTTCTTCTGTCGGGTATCCCAAAGAGACAGTTCGGATTGGAATAATTCCAAAAATTCTAGCGCCATCGAGCACTTTTTCATTTGACCACTCCATGTCGGTCGATACGTGCGTCGCCGGTGAGCTCATATTGCACACTGGACAAACGGTAGTGTGGCCGCAAACGCCATAATTACCGCGGTAATCTTCTTTGATGTGCGAAAGAATACCGCCGCCGGAGCTATTGCCTACCGCCATTTGTCATATTGATTGGCATTGTAGAATTATGGTCATAAGTCGTGGTTACACCTAGGTGTTGTTAAAGTTGTGGCAATAATTATTGGCATATCACGGTAGTGTGGCCGTAGCATTAGTAAATAGATTTTTTTAATAATGGCTTATTCATGCGTGAAGTTGCGTGCATTAAAACGGACATGAGTAGGCGCCTTAAATTTTATGGTCATAAAACAGTAAAACAGTGGAAAGTTATGATTTGTAGGTCCGGAAAAATTATTTAATACCTATCCTCTTACATTAGTAACTAATGTTATTTATCTTAGGAAAACTTTTGTACATTTATTTATTTATTTATTTATTTATTTGATACTTTATTGTACATATACACCAAGCATGGAAAAACAAAATACAATAATTAAAAAAAGAAACATAAAGGCACATACATACAAAAAGGCGGCCTTATTGCTTAAAAGCAATCTCTTCCAGGCAACCCTGTTGGCACGGAATGTTGAACGAGAACGCGATCGCGATGGCACAAAATAAATAATAAGAATATGAATAAGTAATACATACTTAGTTATATATCAGTGCTATAACAATATAAAATATATTAATTACTATTAATAATACATATTTCACAAATACACATACAATATACTTATAAAAATACATAAACTACATACACTACACTACATACACTATATACACTACATACATACTAATACGGTACGAAGACGTACGTATTATAATAATATACTGATCATTTAATAAATAATTTAGGCAAAAGATAAGCAACACATTATAATGACAAATTTGTACATTATGGATATCAAACTTATTAATCGGTAGGTACATATTATTAGGATGTAGGTAATCATAATTTAAGGAATGGGATGAACTTGTACCTATACAAATTATTATTGTATTTTTTAAACAACTACTTAGTGCTTTCATATCTATTTCCTTCATTTCTTCAAATACTTCTTTGTATTTTTTAGAAGTCTGTGCGTCTAATCCAAAGACTTATTCAAATGTTCTATAGTCTGTGGTACCTACTTAAAAGTACGTTAATGTCTATGGTTAAAGTTTATTGCAAGCCAAATGTACATGACCATAGCCAATCGGTCGGTACAATGCGTCGGCATGTCATGTCCCGAGACAATAAGTTAATGGTACAGTTTATAGTTGTACTTTGTTCCATAGACAATTATTTGTTTTCTATTGTCTGGATTATCAGGTCACAGGATAAATATAAGAATGCTAAGAAATTTGATTCAAAAGAATAAAATATAAAAAATACAGGCACTTTCAAAAGATTACCATTAGTGAGATTAGTCTTTACTTCTAAAAATCTAAGAAAAGACGCAAGAACGACAGAATAAAAAGCTAAAATGAAATGTAAATCGTGATAGATATAAAGGTAATGAAAATGTAGGTGAAAGGTCTCAAAGAGCGTAATAAAGTTGACCTACAAGACCCTTCGGGCCTTCGGATCTCAGCAAATAGACGGAAGCAAACACTGAATTTTCACTTGAAACGCCGAAATGAATTCTAATGCGAGCCTTAAAAGGGCTATATTTACCTCTTTTAAACGTTTTTAAATGAAATTTTACCTGGTTTTTATTATGGTGATATTTTGACGGTAAGTGGCCTTAACCTATGAATAAATACTCAATGTTAACCATTAATCCAACACTATCTTTATTCGTGAACATTAATTTGTTCATTAGTTCTTCAATATAAACCGATGCCATATTCATTAAAATCTAATATTCTTAATACGTTTTGATTATGTACCTATGTAAATTCAAAACTTATGCCCAAAAAAAGTAAAAGATGATATAAGTTAGTTCGCTGATAATAGTTAGTGAAATTTGGCCTACAAGGCTTGGCTAGTTTTCTGTCAGTGCATCATTCATTCAGTGGTCTTTTGTCATTTTTAAAACCGTTTGAATCGCTTCAACTTGCATAAAAACTAAAGCTGTAGTACAATAAAAAATATTTGTCCACCTTTAAAATAAAATCCTATTAAACCTGCATAGCTACCACTAGCACAGTACCTATTATATTAACTGTGCTTCTACTATGAATTCCAAGTGCCAACTTCACAGTCCAAAGTCCAGTTCGCAGGATCGATTCCCGCGTTATCAGAACAGTCGTTAATCGTGCTAGGATATACATCGCCGGGCTTATCACATCGCCGCTCTGACACGCTGCAAGTACTGTTACATACTTTGATTATGCAAAGATTAAGCGAGTTGCAGATACTGCTGATGGAGTGTCGCGTATTCGGCTATGTTTAAAAAAGTTTTTTAATGAGCTTTTCTTAGGATCATAGCTTATATTTAGATCCATACGTACTACACTTCCGATTAATATACACATGAGTACCTCTTTTATTAAAAAAAAGGCAATGGATAAAGAAATCGATGCGAAAACGTTTCCTACAAATAGGTAGTGTAGTACCTATAAGTAAGTAATTTCAGGAAGATTCCAAAGTCCACACTGTTAATCAATAATTGAAAAGTATAAATCATAAAAATACATTACCATAAATTTCAACTTTATAATACAAACACAACCTAAACCCTGGGCCTCAGAGAGAAATATATTAATAGGCAATAAGCTCTATAACATGATCTATCCTTGTTTATTTTACACAATTGTCCAACTCCCGTTACGTTCGATCTCCGAACCGCAATCTTACGATTGGAAAATTATCGACGACTCCGTGCGGGGTCAGCACAATGGCCAGAAGAAAAACTAATAAGCATATTGAAAAACGGCCTCTATCTTATCGCAATAGATGCGAAAATTCCGTGCCGAAATCGGTACATTTATACCTATGTATTGTTTTTATGTCGGTTATTTTTTCTTATTCTGCGGTGAGACTGAGGCTTTTTATTGATGTTTAGTTTATCGTCATGGGTAAGGGCACGGAAATCGGTCAATGAACACGTAGTAGCGGCTAGATACTGTTTCCGATATCTAATATAATGTTACATGTAAACACATCTTTTGGTTCACAACTTTCTATCGAATGGGGGCATAATAATGTGATCTTCAATGCAAATTTTGAAACTTTTTGTTGAAATCTGTTAAAAAGATCTTAAAACGATGTAGATATAAAAAAATATCTGAAAATATTGCCAAGGCTTATCGTAATCGCACTGTGATTGCACAATTACGACTTATTTCAAGCAATAAGCATGTCAAATGATCGAATGAAGTTTTTATGGTCGATGAATGCAAACAATTTATCCTGTGAATTTATCAAAATTTTCTGTAATTTATGTCACGTAAATGCTTTGATGAAGGTCAGAAATCACTATAAATTATGTTACTGGTTGACAAAACGTTTCTAGAAATAAACAAGAAATACAATGAAACTTTGTAGAATGTTTGTTCGTGTTGTTATCATTGTTGAAAAATAATCAGTATGTCATCATCATGATCATCATCAACCCATATTTGTTCGTAATGCAAGGACATAGTATAGATGGTAGCTAAGGCAAAATTAACCAAGCTGGCCAAGAGCGAATTGGTAGATGTCGTATTATGTTATTGGATATGCACATGGAATGTTTTCAGGCCTGGGTTAAAGCCATAGCAAGAAAGGATTCTAATGCTAAGGATCTTAAAAAAAGGTTGAATGCTGCCTCCCGACAGTACAAGAAGAACATCAAAGAAGCCAAAGCAGAGTTCGTCAGGAGAATCGGCGAGAGACTTGCGCGCTACCCCTCAGGTACACGTGCCTTTTGGTCACTTGCCAAAGCCGTTCAGGGGAATTTTTGCAAGTCATCCTTTCCTCCTTTACGTAGGGATGACGATACTCTGGCCCACACTGCAAACGAGAAAGCCGATACGTTGGCCACACTCTTTGCGTCGAATTCGACCCTGAATGATGAAGGAAGAGTTCCACCCACCATCCCATACTGCAACAGCAAAATGGCTGACGTGAAATTCACACAACGCGCCGTACGTAGAGCTCTTCTTTCACTCGATATCAATAAATCGAATGGGCCAGACGGAATCCCTGCAATAGTTCTTAAATCTTGTGCTCCCGAATTAGCTCCAATCCTTACGCGTCTGTTTCGATGCTCTTACACTTCCAGTATAGTCCCAAGAACTTGGAAGACCGCCCTGATACACCCTGTACCGAAGAAAGGCACTCGCTCCGACCCGAAAAACTACAGGCCGATCGCAGTTACCTCCTTATTCTCAAAAGTGATGGAATCCATCATTAATTCTCAGGTGTTGCAGTATCTAGAGGATCACCAGCTGTTAAGCGACCACCAGTACGGTTTCCGTCGAAATCGCTCGGCTGGTGATCTTTTAGTTTATCTGACCCATCGATGGGCATCTGCAAGATGAGAGACAGAGTAAGGGGGAAGCCATGGCAGTTAGTCTAGATGTGGCCAAAGCGTTCGATCGGGTGTGGCATAAGGGGCTCCTCTCCAAGCTGCCTTCATACGGACTACCTGAGAGATTATGCAAATGGATAGCCAGCTTTCTCAAGGCACGAAGCATTAAGGTCGTTGTCGACGGAACATGCTCAGAATCCCTGCCTGTGAACGCTGGTGTTCCACAGGGGTGCGTGCTGTCGCCGACGCTATTCCTTTTGCATATCAATGATATGTTGCAAGTACGTGATATACATTGTTATGCCGATGATAGCACGGGCGACGCCGCATATACCGGTCTTGCAAATCTCTCTCAGGACCAAGTGGATGAGCATCGGAAACAACTTGTGACTAAAATTGAGAAATCTCTTGAAGAAGTCTCAATATGGGGTCAAAACAATCTTGTCCAGTTTAACCCCTCAAAGACGCAAGTTTGCGTATTCTCAGCTAAAAAGAGGTCTTTTGCAGTGTCACCTACATTCCAGAGCACTCCTCTCAAAGCCACGCCTTGTATCGGAATTCTCGGTATCGACATTGCGAGTGACGTACAATTCCGCGGTCATCTGGAAGACAAGGCTAAATTAGCCTCAAAGAAACTTGGGGTGCTCGCTAGAGCGAGACAGTACTTCACGCCAGCACATCGCCTACTACTCTACAAGGCCCAAGTTCGGCCACACATGGAGTACTGCTCGCACCTATGGGCTGGAGCACCCCAGTATCAGTTACTTCCTTTTGACCGCCTTCAGCGTCGTGCCTGCCGCATTGTCGATCTACCTGAGCTCACCGATCGGCTGGACCCTCTGGCTTTGAGGCGCGATGTTGCGTCTCTGTGCGTATTTTATCGCATATACAACGGGGAGTGTTCTGAGGAATTATTTGCCTTAATACCACCTGCACAATTCCACCACCGCACTGCCCGGCACAAGCAAAAATATCATCCACACCACCTGGATGCATGGCGCTCGACAACCATGCGTTTCGCACGTCATTTCCTACCCCGTGCTACACTCTTGTGGAACAATTTACCACCTTCCGTGTTCCCCAACCAATACGACATGGGAACCTTCAAACAAAGAGCCTACACCTTCCTGAAAAACCAACTTCCACCTTAAAGCCGGCAATACGATCGCAGTGTTCCCAACGCTGTGATCGTCATGGGCGGCGTCTATCACCTACCACCAAGTGAGTCGCCTGCCCTATTGCTAGGGTTACTATAAAAAAAAAAAAAAAAAAAAAAAAAACATTTTATAGTATCGTTCCACCATTGGTCATGACGTTATATCTGTGATATTATAATAATGTATAAAGGTGTCACTCTATTACATTGTTACACGCCAAACCACTTTGAATATGCTCTGATTTTACATTCAGTGCAAAACTACGTCCTCTATTTACAGTGTGGAGATCGTAAAACTTCTTATTTATCACAATAGTTGGAACTTTCGGTCCCTGAAGATCAATTTCCTTGGCTCGAGGTTCCTATATTTCTACATATAATATGGCATTGCTTTACGAAGTTTCTGGTTACATCAACGCAAATGCTATGATTTGTTGACTTCTTTACTTCTTCTTTGTTTATTCCTGAATCATCACGTACGGAGTGACGTCATGCGCTTTTTTATTACGATCTCTACTAAATGAGTTTTCTTTTCCTGAATTTCCAGTATTTGTAGAACGTTTAATAAATAGCCTTTATTAGAGGATTTAGATTTATTTATATTGCATTTCATAAGAAATCTCTTGTACTATTCACACAGTAACTTACAAAAATATCATCAATTGCTAAACATTTCAGTTTAATTAGACTAAAGAGCTTTTACTATTTTCATAGTTTAAATGTAAAAGCTATTGAGACTATTAATTGCATTTTGTCACAAATTCTAAATGTAACTATTAATTATTATAAATGTAAAATGAATGAGTTTATTTAATTAATCGGTTCTGAGGTTTGCGTGTTTTGCTTCGCATAACTGCATTTCTTTAGGGAATTACTGAAACTCTTTAATAAGGTATTAGAGCTTTTTAGGTTTGTGGGTCAATGACGTAATTTACGAAATTAATGAGCTGTTCCGAAGGTTCATATAATCATGAAAAGATCCATAAAAAGTCGCCGCAAATTAGATTTTATGATTCTTTTATCAATATTAAGGGCCTTCATTCTAATAATGAGTATAGGGACTCATTTGGAAAACTGCAGATGGACGGACATTGGACGGACATCGGTCACACAACTCAATAGATCAAGAGGTTTAAAAGCTATAGAGAATGCCTATTTATTATGTGTACTATGTATATGAAATATGACTTATATCTTGAATATAGAGAATTTTCAAATACTTCTACATTATTTATCTTGAAATTTAATTGGTCCTTCATCATAGGAAGAAATATCGTTTAAGAAGATGTGTACTGAATGTACTCGGAACGGATTGATCTCATCAGTATATGGATTTATGTAACTAAATATGTATGTAGTTATCTAAAGCCAGATTACCGCCTACACCGGGCCATGCAATTTGCTCACAGCAATACTGTGCCCGCTCGAATTGTGATTATGTGCATCCTCTTATTATTTACATACTTCATATTGTGGAGAGTTGTAGGAAGAATTCTGAGAATGAATTAGGAAGAATTAATAGAGAGATTTAAGAAGAAATGAAACGATGCTATGAACAAATTTTGGTTTAAAATATACGCTACAGTTTCGGAAATATTTGCACACTATTCTTGGAAATATGAGTTGTGTTTATTCGTTTTATTTATATCTAACACGCACTTTAATTAAAGATAATTGACTATTGATAGACACTCAAAGTATGATTGATACGTTATAACTTATAAACATATCTGTGTCACTTTGAATAACCTTTGACGCGGACCAATACATGTTTGTTCCAACGAAATATCATGTTGTAACGTCTTTCAAGGGACTCGAAATGGGTAACCATCGTATGTAATATCTCCTATACGGTAGCAGACGATAAATTACGCAGGCATGTTTTATCAATTGCCGGATTATGCAAATAGAAAGGCTAACTCAGAAAGCCGGAGTCACATAGTCGTATAACCTAATTGGTTTGGTAATTGAATTCGCGAATTGCTTAACACTTTATAGCTCCCATAGACATGTTTTAAATTGGACGAATCAAATGATGATCGATTTGAAAATAATGTTGCAAATGCCAAAAAAGCTAGTGGCATTGGCATTAAAGACTGTGCGTGACAAGAAACAGATAATCTGACAAACTACCAACTGAACATCATTCGTTGGAACATACTTGGTTGTAAAGGATGCAGTTGCTGCCACATTTGATACTACACTTAGCTATTCAGAAACAAATAATACTATGAATTTAGAAATTAAAGACTTGCACACAGTCCGTCTTTTACCACACTCTGGTGTCAAAAGGTGTTGTAAATACAAACATAATTAAATTGCGTTTAGAAAGTTTTCTACTTCTAAATATTAAAAAGTTGTCGCTTACATCTATCCCGCGTGCGCATCCCGGAAGCCACCTGAAACAATATCGCATGAATTAGTTACACCGTCCGCCATTAATAAATAATAAGCACCTGACAGGAGGCCATTACACCCACGAGGTGGAGTGTGGACACTTTTGGGAAGGTATGAAAAGGTAGCTTTTATAGAGGTATGTTATGATATAATTTATGTACCTATGTGTTTTTGATTTAATAAAAAAGTTGTCATCTAGAACAACTGATTAGACTTTAGAGAACACGATATTATTCAGTGTGGAATTTTTCGATGGGCCCCTGGGGGGAAAAGTACTTGTAATACTGGAGATAACAAAGTTTGCTGAAAGGAAACATTCCTTTATTTTTAAAAAGAAAAACTGCATTCAAAGATTTTCGAAAATTCTATCGCTTCGACCGGGAATCAAACTAACTAAAAATTTTAATATTTTTTCTTCTTTCCGCTGTGCAGTCTCTCTTATAACCAATATAAACGAAGTCCTCGGAATGGAGTGCAGAGAATATACATGTTTATAATTAGCGTATAAAATTAATATCTCAATCACGTCCGCTAATCCCATAGCTGCATATCATCAACGTATTCAAGACAGCGATACTTAGAACAGTGCGTCTAGATAGTACACCGCACCGGATGATGGAACGGGGACATAATCCATCATCCGGTGCGGAGAGGCGGCGTGAGAAGTGTTCCACTCACGCCGCCCCCCCAGGAAGGTAGACCTGGCGGCCTCCCGCCACATTCACGTTGGGCCTGGAGATAGGCTGCCGCTGACGGGTCTGCGGACGCGGTTCTACCGAATACCCGCGGCCCCGTCAATAAAGCGGCACGGCGAAACACAGTGGAGTTTAGTCGGTAGGACCCTGCACTCAGCAGGGTGAGTCCGACATAACCCAGGGCTCTTCCCCCGAGTGCCCTGGGTATGCCTAAATGCATTCTCCACTATAAAAAAAAAAAAAAAAAAAAGATAGTACACCGCGCTGAGGAATTGTATGAAGATTTATGAGGCGATTAAAGCGCTGCACGTGCTAAATCATCGGCGATGTTAATTTTGTTTGTGAATTTATAAATTAACATTTGTGTGGCGCTGTTGCTCAATGCTGTAGTGTGTTCCATATATAGGCTTTTACTGGATTTCCCAAAAGAAACGAAAATAATAAAGAAAGTTACTATTTCCGAATGAGGACACTATGAGGCAAAGAAGTCGTATTTACATGATTCAATTTTCCTTGACCTGAATATGCTAGAGAAACGAGTAGGTGTTTACCTGAAGTGATACTTATATCGTAATGATTGATATTTACTAGAAATAATGGCATTTAGTTTTTTCATGATATTTCACCTAAATAAAATATTTTAATATTTTTTTTAATTAAAGTTGTCGAAAGTATTAAATTCAGGAATGTAATTCATTGCAAAACTATTACTGTAATTACGAAATTATCACAGTATCTTCTAAATCCATTAACAATATACTGACTTTTATCAATAAGTAAATCGGTAGTCATGTTACACATCCCGCGCTTCACAGAAGCATGTTCTATGCAAAACCATTTATAGACAAGTCACTAGTATGTATCGAGTGAGAAACAGTTGATTTAGTGTACACGAGTGTTCCGGGGTGAAGTTGCTATGCGGTGCAGGCGCGACGATCATTGGAGAATTTGTATTTAAAATTTTGTATTTTTTTAATTAGGAACTAATTTTGAAATTAGATGTTTTTTTAAGGAATATTTTTTAAGATTTTTGTTTTACCAGACTGTTGTAGCGCCTACAAAAGGTACCTAATCATGTTGCGTTTCCACTTCAATGGCATCTATCGAGTTGAGATTATTTTCTACATTTACGAAATACATATTATGTACAATAACTATATTAAGCTTATGTTAAAACTTTAACATAAACTGCACTGTAAAATTTTAAGAGCTTCTTTATGTAAAAGTAGCTTTCCGCCCACGGCTTCGCCCGCGTTTTCAAAGAAAAACCTGGATTTCTCCCGTTCCCGTGGGATATCCGGGGGATACCTAGCCTATGAGCCTATGTGTTAATCCAAGTTACCCTCTGGCCTCTATATGTGTGCTAAATTTCATTGAAATCGGTCCAGTGGTTTATGCGTGAAAACCATACATACATACATAATTACAAACCTTTCCTCTTTATAATATTATTAGTATAGATAACTGAAAATGTATATTATTAGAAGTAAATGAAAATGTACAATAAAGTAGAATATTAGAAGTAAATCTCAAAATTTTAGTTACACACATTCCTAACCTCACAAACAATCGTCCAGTGTACGGCGAGCCTTATAGGAAATTATTCGTAATTCAGAGTGTAACATCCAACATCGCTGTGTAAACGTACCCGGCAGCTAACGCCTGTGTTATTCGCTAAATTGGCGTGTTAGCCCCAGCCTCCACTGGTTGATATGATCATAAACTGTATAGAAGCTAGTGAAACGTTACACCTGTGACTATTTATCTGCGTGCCAAATTTTGTGTTAATGCGTATTACGACGTGAAAATTCCTAATAAGTTTTAGCATCGAACCTTAGTTAGTATTTAAAGTAATCTCAATCTAGTTTTACCATTTATTTTTGTTATCCGATATTGCAACGAATAAATAAATATACCTACCTACTCAAATAATTTTATTTTACTCGTGATAAATATTGCATTTACTGATACAATTAATAATATAATAAAATACAGCGAATAACGACACAAAAAGTTGTAATTCCAATAGCATTAGTACAACATTATGAATATTCCAATCATGGATTATCGGCATTCATAATATCGTATAGTATTCTAATATCTGTGATAATATCAAGTAACTTGCAGTGGAAACTAGCTTTAGATAACTGCCCATTTAAGTTTCAGCTCTCATAAATGATGCTACCGACCACAGAATTGCATGCAACAATGTACGTGCATACCTAAAAACTAATTTTAAAGCACAACGGTAAGTTAGACACGTAAGATAAATTATATCTAAGAAATGTTTGTCTAGTCCTTCTTTTGTTTGGTTTTTGTCTAGCAACTAATCCACTTTTTAGTAATTTATTAAAATTAAAATTACAACCAACTGTTTTTCTACATCTGTAAATCATGTAACAATTTACTGGAATTATTTTTAAGCTATTGCATAGCTTCTATCGCGGGCCTTGAGCGCGGGGACCGAATCCAGAAATTTAGTAACGAAAAACCTCACGCTCCCCACTCCGACAGGCGCGGAGGTGTGGCTTGAAGGCATAGCATAGCATGCAATAGCTTTACCGCGGCAGTCCCTGAGTGCCACACGTCTTTTTTTATTTTTTTCAATTCATTTCATTTCAACTTATTCTTTCACTCAGTGTGTGTATGTGTAATTAGTGATAGTTTCTTTGTCTATTTTTATTGTTAATTTGAAAATAGTTAAAAATTTCAATTTCAATTAAGTATATTTACGTAAACGGAAGCCAATATCCAACGACATACAAAATACAGACATTTTTCTACAAAAAAGGGCGCTGTCCTCGATCGACATACTCGTACACCGTCATCCGGCCTTTTTTTTTTAATATAAGTATATCTAGTATTAGATAATCACTAGTTTTTACGTGTAGGCTCGCTTGGTGTTCACTCTGTTAAAAAACTCTACTGATATTTGATATCCCGCGTCGTAATCTATACTGCTTTTTCTTGTAGAAAACAAATCAAAATTTTAAAATTTCAAAACCAATTTTTCCATCCATCTTCTAACAATTATATTTCCAGGTAAATACCTACTACCATAATCTGCAATATCTGAAATCATTCTTATTTTTCGTAAATAGTACCTACCTATAACTTTCTGTAAGGGGCCGTTCAAGTATTACGTAAGCACCAAGGGGGGGGTGGGGGGTCTCTGTTTTGCTTATTTTGGATGACATGGGGGGTGGGGGGGTCTAGATGATGATTACGTCATCGTTAGTTATTTAAGTTTTTTCGGGGATTCCCGCAAATAATACATATGCGTAGGCACTCGCTTTGAGAACTGATTAGGGGAATTACCGCGCATTAGGGAAATTACCATTTACCGTGCGCTATTCACTTGTCTAATAATTCACTCTCGTGCCGGCCGGCTGCAAGTGCGCATCTATCAGTATTGTTTTGTTTGGATTCTAAACGTATTGTAAGCATTGAAAGTTATCATTTGTGTTTATGTTGATGCAATTAGCCAAAGTTTAAAGTTTTAATTATTTAAATTTAAATATTTTATTAGATTGTCATATCATATAGACAAATCCAAGTTATACCAAAAACTGTTTGAAAGTTTTAAAAAATCTCATACTGGGACGAAAGTGCAAAATGTACAAAAGTTAGTTAACGAAGTTTGGCGAAATTATAAATTACAAGCAAAGTCAGATAAGGAACTAGATATTATTGTATCTAAGAGAATTGAAGAAGAATTGCAAGCGGCGACTAAAAATAAATCCAATCTGCTTCATTTTTATTCCAAGGTGAGTAAAATAAAGTAAACACGCCCACAGAGGGAAAAGTTAGACCTGTAAGAGTCGCTGCTCGTCGTGCTAATGAACTGATGTGCATAATTCAAAATTTAGAGCACCAAGATGTTGAATGGCTCGATGAGAGTGACGTAGACATTCCAAAATCGGATGAAAGTGAGCAGACTCACAACACTGAGCAGCAATCCAATGTCATCGATAACTTAGAATCATGGATTCAGGTTTCATGGACTGAAGACTGTTAATGTGTTCCAAAAATATTCTTTATGTTAGTTATGTTCTTTATTTCTGATTATATTTTTTTGTCATTTACTCTATGTGTATAGAGTAAATGACAAAAAAATAGTTAAACCTAATATTTTCATGAATTTTCCTATTTTAAAAATAACAATATAAAAAAACATTTATTACTAAAAATGTTTACGTAAGCATAGGGGGAGGGGGTAAGTGCTTTGCTTACTTTTGATGACAAGGGGGGCGGGGGGGGTAAAAAATGGTAAGAAATCTGCTTACGTAATACTTGAACGGCCCCTAAACTTGTTCCATTGAAATTAATGGTTTCGATAATGGTCACTATGAAATACATAATGGTAATTATAAGCTCACCAAAACATACATACTAGAAATCACGTAGAACTTAAGAGGCAATTATTTCCAAAAATCAAAAGAACTACGTTACCACCCCAAAATGACAAATAATAAAAAAATCATACTGTTAATTCGAAGTTGGTGCTTTATATATTTTTCCTATTTTTGACTTGACATCCTCGTCTACCACAAGTAAGTTTGACTGTCATGTCGTAAAATGTCGATCCTACGTCTAATCTCATGTTGAATACTCCCATGGGTCGACAGTTATGGAATTGAGAGAGAATTTGTGTTTTCTCTTATATATTACTAGCAATGCCCTGCGGTATCACCCGCATAGATAGCGATATGATATCGTGACAGTGAAAAGTCTACTATAGGTCGGACAATAGGTTTAATTTTTAATCACATGAAAATCACCTTTACCCCGTACCGCACTACGCTACGGCCTGCTCATTGTATTGAACAGTATACCTACTATTTTCTGTAGATTGACACTTTTAAAAATTCGTTATATCTTTTGAATGGAATATCCAATTTTTTTCATTTAAAAAGTGTTTTGCTGGTATTGAAACAGTCTATAATAAAACATCATTTAATGGGATAAGGATTAATATATGTGTATGGATAACATGGTTTGATTACTGTCGGCACTTCTATTTACTTTGAAAACGTAAAAAAGTTGTTGTAGTAACATAACTACTGAAGATGGACATATGGTATCGCGGACTTTCTTGTAGATATTGATCCATTCTATAATACCGTAGAACATTTTTTTGTTCTATCTTCAATAGATTCCGCAGCGCACGCGATGACAGAAGTTTTATTGAGGAATTTTTTACACCTTGGGTTACATTATTGCATTTTTGGTAAGGATCTCTAATTTTTTTGAAAATGCAATATAGCCTATGTTGCTCAGTGAAGATGCAGCTTTCTAATGGTGAAAGAATTTTTGAAATCGGTCCAGTAGTTTAGGCGTGAAAACCATACATACATACATACATAATTACAAACCTTTCCTCTTTATAATATTAGTATAGATGTGCATTATAATGTCTCATAATATAGTTATATGTTGGCTGAACTCCATTAAGATAAGCTGTGTTAGCCTGAAATTGTGCCAGCAGAGTTATTTTGTATATACATTATATTATGTGTGCAAGTAACATAATAAGAGTATTGTAATTTGTACCTAATATGCAGCGGCGGCCTTACCCATTGCGAGGCTCCGGGCGGCAGGCCCTTTGCGAGGCCCTTTGCTCTTCGTGAAATGTAATATGTGATGCGAAAGTAGGTCTGGTTGTTTGGTTTAGGTATTTGTCATGTTTGAGGAGAAATGATAAAGTTATACAAATGAATAAAATTTGAGTTTTAAAATATTTATATATTTATACATAGAAAGATTTACCAAATTAACAAATACAGAGATGATAAATTTTAAAATTGATGTTTGCGGCTTTTCCTAAGGCTAAAATCTTTAATTAAAGCACAATAATCCAACGAATGAGCTACGTCATTTTCGATTGAAAGAATAGCAAGGGCTGAAAGCCGATCTTGTGTCATCGAATTCCTCAAATATGTTTTAATAATTTTAAGCCTCGAAATACGATAATAAATCTATGACTCACGTAAACACGTGTTTGTCGAGTCGAAATCCTTTATAAGTTGAAAACTCTATAACTCGAATTTTTGAACTACCGCACGAGCCGAGCGAGCGAAGCGAGCGAGTTGCAGCTTCGGCCGGTGTAAATATAGCGAGGAGCGAAGCGACGAGCGTGTTAGACTAACATATTTCTGTAATATTGTATATAGTAAATTATTTTTTGAAAAATAAGGTCATAAAGAAGTTTCACTTCTTACGTGTGTACTCTAGTACACGCACACATTTTCATTTTTTTAAATTTGCTTGGGTGGGTTGTTGCGCGAGGCCCCTGCAAGAGCGAGGCCCCGGGCGATTGCCCTGTTCGCCACCCCCTAAGGCCGCCGCTGCTAATATGAATGGGATACATACTGGATTTGTCATTATTAATGCGAAAGAATGGTTTTTAAATTTTTGTGATTCTATATTATATGGCTGATCGGATATCGAGTAAATTTGTACCAGAGATAGATTATGGTATGTATTAATTTTTTTTTATCAGAAGTGCGTATCATAACCTGATTAGGTAGATAGTATTCGGAAAACATGGAGCGAAGCCACGAGCTGAAACTAGTGTTTAATAAAAGAACGTAAACATACGAGTAAACTGCATTATTTACTAAACATATCGAGGACTAATTAAATACAAACGGTTCGGACAAACTCGTCTAAAATTACCGCAATTAAATAGTTAATTAGAATCTCAAATTTAAATTTGAGATTCTAATTAACTAGACAAAAACCTTTGCTAGACAAAAACCAAACAAAAGAAGGACTAGACAAACATTTCTTAGATATAATTTATCTTACGTGTCTAACTTACCGTTGTGCTTTAAAATTAGTTTTTAGGTATGCACGTACATTGTTGCATGCAATTCTGTGGTCGGTAGCATCATTTATGAGAGCTGAAACTTAAGGACGTATTTACAAATTGACGCGCATCAATTTTAGGTATTGAGTCTTACTACTACACGTGCACGGCTCACACACACATCGAAATGCGCGAAGCGGCGAAATTATGAGTAAACTGACACGACTTGATAATTGAGCTTATTTTTATTGCTATGTTTTTTTTAACTTTACTTTGATTTGTAAAGTTTGTAACGTTGAATGGTCACAAAAGTAGATACCATTTATCTAATTTCATTGGACAGTGATTGTTTGGTAAACAAGTACTTGCCAAAGTGTACTTCGAAGACTGGTACTGGAACTCATATCTGAGGATCTCTAGGATCGCAAAACAGGAAACTGTTACAAAAATTTGAAAAAGTCAACGCCATTTTGAAATTTTCTGTTATTGTACCGATTTCGTTCAAAATCGATATCTGAGGCTCCCTGGGATCGCAAAACAGGAAACTGGTACCAAAATTTTAAAAAGTCAGCGCCATTTTGAAATTCTTTGTTATTGTACCGATTTCGTTCAAAATCGATATCTGAGGATCCTTAGGATCACAAAACAGGAAACTGTTACCAAAATTGAAAAAAAGTCAACGCCATTTTGAAATTTTCTGTTTTTGTACCGATTTCGTTCAAAATCGATATCTGAGGCTCCCTGGGATCGCAAAACAGGAAACTGGTACCAAAATTTTAAAAAGTCAGCGCCATTTTGAAATTCTTTGTTATTGTACCGATTTCGTTCAAAATCGATATCTGAGGATCTCTAGGATCGCAAAACAGGAAACTGTTACAAAAATTTGAAAAAGTCAACGCCATTTTGAAATTTTCTGTTATTGTACCGATTTCGTTCAAAATCGATATCTGAGGCTCCCTGGGATCGCAAAACAGGAAACTGGTACCAAAATTTTAAAAAGTCAGCGCCATTTTGAAATTCTTTGTTATTGTACCGATTTCGTTCAAAATCGATATCTGAGGATCCTTAGGATCACAAAACAGGAAACTGTTACCAAAATTGAAAAAAAGTCAACGCCATTTTGAAATTTTCTGTTATTGTACCGATTTCGTTCAAAATCGATATCTGAGGCTCCCTGGGATCGCAAAACAGGAAACTGGTACCAAAATTTTAAAAAGTCAGCGCCATTTTGAAATTCTTTGTTATTGTACCGATTTCGTTCAAAATCGATATCTGAGGATCCTTAGGATCACAAAACAGGAAACTGTTACCAAAATTGAAAAAAAGTCAACGCCATTTTGAAATTTTCTGTTTTTGTACCGATTTCGTTCAAAATCGATATCTGAGGCTCCCTGGGATCGCAAAACAGGAAACTGGTACCAAAATTTTAAAAAGTCAGCGCCATTTTGAAATTCTTTGTTATTGTACCGATTTCGTTCAAAATCGATATCTGAGGATCTCTAGGATCGCAAAACAGGAAACTGTTACAAAAATTTGAAAAAGTCAACGCCATTTTGAAATTTTCTGTTATTGTACCGATTTCGTTCAAAATCGATATCTGAGGCTCCCTGGGATCGCAAAACAGGAAACTGGTACCAAAATTTTAAAAAGTCAGCGCCATTTTGAAATTCTTTGTTATTGTACCGATTTCGTTCAAAATCGATATCTGAGGATCCTTAGGATCACAAAACAGGAAACTGTTACCAAAATTGAAAAAAAGTCAACGCCATTTTGAAATTTTCTGTTATTGTACCGATTTCGTTCAAAATCGATATCTGAGGCTCCCTGGGATCGCAAAACAGGAAACTGGTACCAAAATTTTAAAAAGTCAGCGCCATTTTGAAATTCTTTGTTATTGTACTGATTTCGTTCAAAATCGATATCTGAGGATCCTTAGGATCACAAAACAGGAAACTGTTACCAAAATTGAAAAAAAGACAACGTCATTTTGAAATTTTCTGTTATTGTACCGATTTCGTTCAAAATCGATATCTGAGACTCCCTGGGATCACAAAACAGGAAAATGGTACCGAAATTTAAAAAATTCGGCGCCATTTTGAAATTCTTTGTTAATTGACAGATTTCGTTCAAAATCGATACCTGAGGATCCTTAGGATCAAACTCAGCTCTGCTGCTTACGCTGGCAGAAAGATTCGACAGTTAACTGACATAGAAACTGCAAGAATTGTATATTTTGCTTCTTTACCAGCTGAATTTATTAAATTTTGGTACCAGTTTCCTATTTTGCGATCGTAGATCCTCAGATATCGATTTTGAAGGAAATCGGTACAACAAAGAATTTCAAAATGGCGCTGATTTTTTAAAATTTTGGTACCAGTTTCCTGTTTTGTGATCCTAGAGATCTTTAGATATCGATTTTGAACGAAATGAGTACAATAACAAAAAATTCAAAATGGCGTTGACTTTTTTTATTTTAGTAACAGTTTCCTGTTTTGTGATCCTAAGGATCCTCAGATATCGATTTTGAACGATATCGGTACAATAACAAAAAAATCAAAATGGCGTTGACTTTTTTAAATTTCGGTACCATTTTCCTGTTTTGTGATCCCAGGGAGCCTCAGATATCGATTTTGAACGAAATCGGTACAATAACAGAAAATTTCAAAATGGCGTCGACTTTTTTTCAATTTTGGTAACAGTTTCCTGTTTTGTGATCCTAAGGATCCTCAGATATCGATTTGGAACGAAATCGGTACAATAACAAAAAAATTCAAAATGGCGTTGACTTTTTCAAATTTTTGTAACAGTTTCCTGTTTTGTGATCCTAAGGATCCTCGGATATCGATTTTGAACGAAATCGGTCAATTAACAAAGAATTTCAAAATGGCGCCGAATTTGGGTTAAATTTAAAAATGATGCAGGCGAAGCTGCCGGCAAACCTGTAGTATTTTTATAAGTCGACACTATATTATTACATTAATTAATAAAACATATTTTGTAAATGCACCTGCAGGTCACTCCATCAAGTCCGGAGGTAAGGTCTCAACATAACTAACAAAATGAGCCCAAACTCGGCACACCTAGCTCTAACCATCTTTTAGTTCCAGTAGCAGTCTTCGAAGTACACCTGCAGGTCATTCCATCAAGTCCGGAGGTAAGGTCTCAACATAACTAATAAAACGAGCCCAAACTCGGCACACCTAGCTCTACTCGTCTATTAGTTCCAGTAGCAGTCTTCGAAGTACACCTGCAGGTCACTCCATCAAGTCCGGAGGTAAGGTCTCAACATAACTAACAAAACGAGCCCAAACTCGGCACACCTAGCTCTACTCGTCTATTAGTTCCAGTAGCAGTCTTCGAAGTACACATGCAGGTCACTCCATCAAGTCAGAAACTAAATATGAAATTTATAATCCCATAAGTATGAAAAACTATAAATAAAATCTTTCCTTGGTGTGCCTTGGTTGTCGGTGCAGAATGCGTCAATGATCAAGTTTATTAGGTCAAATATTTTGTATACGTACAGCGATCTTTTCGTAAACGAGGAGCTGCTTACAAGCGTCACAGTGTCTACTCACAACGGCGTCCGAGCGCCGACTAAATTACTAAAATATTTCATTACAAATTTTTGTGCAATAAATCAAGATAGTGACAAATAAAATAACCCTTATTTCAATGCAATAAGTATCACGCGTTACAGCTAAATATGTGAAAAAATAAGATTTGATTTTAATTTTTTTCTCAGCCTATTTGTAACATTTTGATTTAGTGATTTAGTACCTTTTTGAGATAGACATGTCTACTTACTTAAAATATTTTTTAATAAATTAATTTGTTTTATTAAATACAAGAAAAATGTTCGTTTATTCAGCACGATATTGTCAATTTTGTGTGAAGAGGCAACGGAAATTATTTTTTTCAATATTATAAACCAAAATTTTCGACTAAAAAATTAGTACCATTTAAAGATTAAGGAGTAATCTATTTATGGTAATTATTAGTTAAATTTGGTTTTGTACTATTTCGCCGCAAAATGCACCGAAAAACTGCTTATTTTAGTCAGATTCGTAAACGCGTCCTTAAATGGGCAGTTATCTAAAGCCACGAGCTGAAACTAGTGTTTAATAAAAGAACGTAAACATACGAGTAAACTGCATTATTTACTAAACATATCGAGGACTAATTAAATACAAACGGTTCGGACAAACTCGTCTAAAATTACCGCAATTAAATAGTTAATTAGAATCTCAAATTTAAATTTGCACTTCTATTAGGAATTCAAATAAAAGTAGTGTTTATGTGTACTGTTTAGTAATCTGTGCTAAAGCTCTTCTGAGTTATGATACAAATCCATACAAATGACTTATAGTAGCAATTAGCATATTATTGGTGTTTTACTACTTCAAATGAAGGAATTCATTATAGAAACATTATCAAGGTTGAAAAATGTATATTTATTCTACTCCGGGCTCTACAACCCTTAGATAGTTCAATCATCTTACTAAACATATAATTCTTTAATCTTATCTAGAATTGGTATATTTTCTTCTTTGCTCTACACATGTATAGCATCCCTTATCATTTCTTTGCAAACTGTATAGCAAAATACAACAGAATGTTATTGTTAGCGTGCTTAAAGGAGCCCTTAATCTCAATAGTATAGTGGTCGTCTCTCCAAGCCGCACGTCCTTTTGTTTTTGAACAATACAATTTTCGCAACTTGAGCACGTTTCCTGCGGGAGTATAGAAGCATACTACTGTACTCCGTATTCACATGGATAAGAAAGGTTTGTTTGAGTGTCCTTGGGAGCAATTAGTGTAGGATCTAAGGAATAAATAATCGGGTTTATTAAGGGAACAGCTCGCGTAATATTAGGTTAGGTACTGGCAATTTTATAAGTATAGGTAATAGGTAAAGTTTTCCTGAAATAAGCCAAGTAATAGATTATTATTTAAACAATTTATACAATTTTAATCACCATTAGAATCGTTGCAATATAGAACCTGCAATAGACTGCAATATATAGATTATAGTTGCGTAGTAGTAACAGAATCTGCAATTATCAATTCTCAACACAGTACCATAAATACATTACGAGCTATTGAGCCGAATGACAACAGGCAATAATGACGAGAAGACAGCGTGTTCCACACCTAGCAGAGTGGCCTCTCGGAAAGCGCTAACTGTCCTCTGCCCTCTTGACCAATACTCGAGAGTTGAGGCGCGTTTCTTATAAAATTCCTTTGACGCAAGCTACGGGAACAAGCGACAAAGGCAATCGAGTCTCTTTGATCGGGACGTCTTTCCGGGAAATTGTTGGAATACAGCAGTTGAATATGTATTTCGAGATATTGCTTCTACGTTTAGTTTGCTACGATTCGAACATTTTATTTGAATAAGGTATTGATATAAATGGACCAACATTTTTTAAATTTTAAGGCAATTTTTTTCTTATTTGATGTATATTTTTACAACAAATTCAACAGATCGTAAACGCAATAGGAATTTGTTGGACAAACGTTCTTATCCACTTTTAATACGAAGTGTTACCACAGATTAGAGAATAGTTACTTCGTAAGTGTTACTAAAGATGTAATTTTCGATCATCTCGATATTCTTTGTTTTAATACTCTATCTCAGAGATCATGTAAGACGTAAAGAGAATTCGCTAAAGTCTATATTATCTTGTAATACAATCATTACCGCAGCTTTTTGCAAGACTTGCGAGCGTGTCGATTCAGTTAAGCGCAGTACCACACAACACTGATTGTCAGCTGATGTGGTCACACTGACACACTTAGACCTAAGTCTAGCTTATCTGGGTTGTATAATGGTACTACTTACTAGCCTTTTGTTATTATGCTGTAAAGCCGTCGATATTACCACAGAACATATAAAGAGAGAGACCTTTAATATTATTTTACTATAGCTGACCCGATGTTGCCGTCATTACTGTTAAATGCGTGTAGTTTATAGAGTAGAATTTATCTCAAAATTGGCGCCATTTTTTTCATTAGATCCTTATCTTGACAATAATTAACGTCACAAAAAAAATATCGAAATCGGTCCTGGTCAATCTGTGATGCTGTAACCAAGAAAATAGGACGGTTCCATAATTTTAAAAACACACATTTTTCACATTCGGACACGAAATTAATTACTTTAGGCATAAACTATAAATAGATATACAAAAACGTAGCATTTTCCTTATTTCCACGTGTGTTGTAAACCTACAAACAGCAAAAAAAAAATTGGTTGTCTGTAAAGTCGGTTTACTAACGATAGTTGAACGTGACAACGTCCGATTGTGCTTCTTTGTCGCTCGTTCCGCGCTCTCGCTCGCACTTCAAGCCTTACATGGAACGCCTCAGATGAGTCAGAGCGAGGTAACGCCGCATGAGTCATGTGTTTTCGTGCGTGCAGCCGGCATTATCGAATTATAAGACGTTGTCACGTCAAAAATCAACTTTTTTATAACGTTTAACTGGTATCACGTAGTCGGAATAATATACCAATACACTTCAACAAAAGCATGTTATTTCTAAAAATTCACTGAATTATCAAAAGAGAATTTCGCCACATTAATAAGCCGCACTATCATCCCGCAAGATAAAGCCAAGCGCACACACACACACACACACACACACACTTACACAAAACAACCATAAGACCCCCCCGTGTATCCATCGCCTGCAAGGACCTTTGACAAAGTAATGACGCACAGACAAAAGACCTACCTTCTAATCCCTCCGAACTTGAAACCCCTTGAGTAGGGTTGCTATGTAAAAAAGGGTGGGAGATTTTTTACAGAATTTTTGTCAAGTTCATTGACGTGAGCTGTTTAAGATTTGGTTTAAATTAACAGTGTGCCTTCTTTTTTAACTGTCACAAACATTATGGATATTTTGATATGAGTTGACACGTGTTTTGCTGTGGTTTCGGTATGAAACATCAACTATAATTTTTTGGGTTTTATTTATTTTGTATCTATAAATAGACCACTTAAAAGGCATAAAATATAATATTAATCATACACAATGTTACGTCAATCATTGTACGAACCTTTTAACTTGATACAGTATTCGTGGAAGGATATGACCTCTAAACATCCTTGCTCGTCTAAGGGTCAAACGACCTGTAGGTCGCATGTGTAAAGGATTACAATAATATTCAGTTAAAAACGTATTTTTGATACAAATAGCTATTTAAATTTCAATATTAATTCTGTTTAATGTTAGAAAAATATGCATAAGATAAATTAAAAATTCCTAACGTCGATATATAAAATACAAAACAAAAGCCAAAAACTTATGTGTCTCTTATATGTTTCACATAATTAAAAATACGAGTCTAAAATAATTTTCCACAATATTTCAATTACAAATTTTGAAGTCATTTCCTAACACAATCTCCGTATAAACTACGTTTTAATTTTAAATTATCCCAAAAGACACTAAACGGTAGCCACCCTAGTCAGCCAATGCAGGCATTTGAGACGGTTTGATTCGCCGCCGGGATGCGAGTCCTCATGGTTACCCTCCAAAACGGTATTCAGCCTTCAGGTATTGTAACAAGCACAGAGTGCTCCTTTCTGCTTGAAATATCCAAGTAACTACGCTGTTTTGATATTGTGGAGTGGCGTTGAGTGAACTCCGTAGGTACTCTAGCTTCTCTCAATTGTTTTTGACTTAGTACTTAGGAGTGTTTTATGTTCCTACATTTTAAAATAATTGTTATAGTGCTATCATTCAATTTAATTCATTAGGCAAAAATCACAGAGAATCAGAGACAGAATTGAATTTTCGATATAACTATATTTTTAATAGACTAATTTTGTGGAATTAAATATTTTCTTTTTACTGTTAGACAACAAGAATTCTTATAAACCATAATTATGATTCAAAATTATCCTGAAATAGTTTTCTGCTCTAATAGTTGATGCATTTAATCACACCACTTTATACCGGTCGCGGTTCAGGTCTGATTATACATAGCAAACAAAAACAGGACAGTAGCTATAAAATTGCTCTGCTATTATCCCAATAGATCCCGTGCTATGTGACAGATATACCATCATATGGATACAGCTGACAGCTTTTTTGCACTGCAATCGCTATTATGTACCGTTATGTATGTTTGCGAATGTGTAATTAATTTAGTGGTTAAAAGTTGTGGTACTACGAGTCTGCATAGTCAGTTACTCTGTAATGAAGATTATTCTGGATTTATTTATGAATTGGCCTTGATCGAGATGGTTAATAATTGCTGTCTTTCGTCTTTTGTTGACAGTTTTATTGTATAGACAACGTTTGACTTGTGTGAAATTGTTATATTATTACTTATACATCGTCTACTTATTATGATACACATTATCTATTGCTTGCTTATACATATTATAATGTTATAAAAGGTTTATTAAAGAAAGCTTATTGAATAATTGGCCTCTAATTACTATTAAGAAGTATTGAGATTTATGTACCTAACCGCTTATACTAATCTAACAAATAAAAATGTTTATAGGAATAACTATCCTATTGTGAACAGATGTGAACTAAAAATAAATTATTGATTAATTATTTGATGAGACCAAAAGCACAAAAGTTTTTATGAGTAAAATGCTTACAAAATACTACTTAGATATTTATTTATGTTTAGCATCACAACCCTATCGCTATCGAACATGTAGATTTTACTCGAGGCCTATTAACTGAGCATTGGATGTTTCTGAACTTGGCATGTCTTATTCTATTCAATTATTTTCACCGCCAAGACAACAGTATGCTCCATTATAATAAAGTATGGGAAATAGCGTGGGGCTGCCAAACACAATAATTTCTATTTTATTAAACAATATTTTATAGTGTCCAAAATGCGTTTTGGTAAATTGTATCTAAGATAATTTAAAAATGGAATGTACAGTACTCCAAAATTAATAACGCGCATGCAAATCTTCGCTAATTGTCGTATTTCCGAAAACACTCGAATCATTGAATCGTAAGAGCCCTGAACAATGCACTTGCATTTTACACCTTGTTCAAAAGAAATAGAAGTCAATTCACGGTCATACACAATCAAAAACAAATCGGGCGGTAGGTGACGGACGACGGTAGCCTGTCAGTCAAAAAACTCAAAAATCCGTCAGTCGTCTTTAAATATTGGTGGTGACTGCACGTGTTCTCTCTGTGTGGAATTATATAGAGCTGCTATTACATACCTTTCTTGGTTTTGTTTTTAAAGGTGAATTGAATTAATTGATGAAATGATTTACACAGGTGATGGCAGTGGGGAAAGTGAAAATGAAGAAGAGCATAATGAAAGTTCCGATGTATCTAAAATGTCAGAAATAAAGATAATCCCTGATTTTGATTGTTTGTATTTTTTAAGCTATTGCATAGCTTCTATCGCGGGCCTTGAGCGCGGGGACCGAATCCAGAAATTCCGTAACGAAAATAACCTCACGCTCCCCACTCCGACGGGCACGGAGGTGTGGCTTGAAGGCATGCTATGCAATAGCTTTATCGCGGCAGTCCCCGAGTGCCACACGTCTTTTTTTTTTTGTAATTGTCATAATATTGAAGAATAATCAGTACTGTAAATACTTTTGAACTGAGATTTTAAGAATTAGATTTATATGGTTTAAACTTTAAATGTAAACCTGTGTTTGAAAAGCATATTTTATACAATATAAATTTTGTTTTATTTTAACCTTATTTTCTTCCATCATTACACCAGGTTCAGTAAGACACTACTATAAAATTATCCAAGTAAATCAATCCAACAAAGATATATTCGCAATCGTGGGGTTATCCTCGCTATTTACTTACAAGGAATTATCGAAACAAAATCGTTACTTACAAATAAATATTAATCTCTTTTAGCACAAAACACATAATTTGACTAAATTATGCAAGAAAAAAATGCATTTAACCACTCTATATAAATATCATCTTCGGACGCTCCGGGAATATGACAGTTGCCGAACAGTGACGAAGATTTCTATGCGCATTATTACTTTTGGAGTACTGTAAAATAAGACAAAATATTTTAATCTTCTTTTTACTATGGAAACACGTAAATCATATATTTACAATGTATATTTTATTTATATTTGTAATTATATTTCAATTAATAATTTCAATTTTTTTCTTTTTATTTTCCCACCAAAAATTCTTCATTTATCTGTGCTGTCTTCCACTTTCAAAAACATTCGATTCGCGTTTTAAAAACGTTCGATTTACCGCCATTCATCGAATCATTTTTTCTGAATACTAATTTAGTACGAGTATTCGCTATACAACCCTACGTTGCTTGCGGGCTATGCGTGTCGGCTGATTGCCGTGTCGCCGATGGGTCTCTGACGTTCACGACTAACATACGCGGTAATTATTGCAAGTTGCATTGATGGAAAGAGAACATTTCTGTAGTTTTATACTTATTGCAGATATGTAATTGGTGAAGGTGAGATTAATTTTATTGTTATTCTTATTTGCTGTAAACTTTAGTAGGTATTAGAATATAGAAGTAAAGTTATAATTAAATATTTTGTGATGATAGTAGAAGATTTTGAACATGCGAACAGAATTATTGTAATTCTGATATTATCTTTGAAATTTGCCATTATCTTCATCTGAAAATGTAATTTTCAGTTTTCATGTAAACTACAATTTGTACTCCTACATATTTACAGGTAAATTAGCTTGGAGAAATTTTTGCATATGTAGTGGTGTGTATATTACTCAGATCTTAGAGCGCGTTTCCACTATATCGTTCTGGCCTATACAAAAATGTTTCGATATCCTAACATTACTATTTAATTTTATACTTATTCCTAGCAACACTTTTGTTTTCAATAAAAACAAGTTTTTATTTGAAAGAAAATGGTTTTGACTTTATAAAAAAAAATATATCATTCAATTTTACGTCCTTGAGCAAACGACAAGGCGACTACCGTGAAACAATAAAATATCGTGTCCATAATAATTTGTTTCATAATTAATATTTGACCATAATAATTACGAAACAAAACAAATAAATAAATCGTCACTTGATAGTGGAAAGTGGAAACACGCACAAAACCAGAATAAACCAGTTTACGCTGTCCGCAGGTGCCACGTGCAGTCGTTTGGTACCGTTAGAACATAAAGCACATTTCATTCAAAAATTATAATTATTATGTACGTAGTTTAATTGATAAATTTTGTATTTGTTGATTGTTGTTATTATTTGTTATTATTGTTATAATATTTGTTGAAGTGAATTACATGTCCCGCAGCCGGAGGCCCCAAATGAAAACTCAGATGTACTTAAAAACTACATTTAATAGCTAAAATGAGACTTTTACACCCATGTCTGCACGATGCAGACCGGAGTTAAAGAATGAATTTATACAGTTTAATAATTATAAAGACGTAAGCTTGGATGCTAACTAAGGGAAATCGCATCCACATTCTATTCCCGTGCGAACGGCGTATTCAGCAGTTTTGTATGAAGGCAGGGCCATAACTAGTGTTTAATTTGTGTGTAAGTGTTGTAACTTTATATTGTTAATTCAATATGGCTCCAGTGTTAAAACATGGTCGAGGCAAGCCTTTGACTTCTCAAACTAAAGAATTAAACTTTAAATGTCGTTTCTTTTTCAGGTTAGTAAATTTTTCATTTTAGTAACATTGTTAATGTAAAAGTTATATGTATGTTAAATGTGCAAATATTAAAATAAAGTCTCATCTTTTTCAGAGGAGAAACACATATAGTTTAATTTAAAATCCCTTATATATACAGGGTTACTTGTAAAACACCGGCAACCTCGCAGGACAAGATAGCTAACATCATAAGTAACAACATTTGTTCTACGACTTTTGATAATTTGTTAGATTTTATTTTCATACAAAAATAAATATTCATTTAATTTTCCGTCTGAATATTATAAACTCTACGCCTCCCAAAAATTACGTAAACAAAAAGCGAACGAGAGGGGGAAGGGGGCGTCGCGTCGTCCATCCGATAATTAATAGAACATAGACTTTATATTCTTGGTTTTATGGCATTCAAATGCTTTATAAATATAAATTTATAAAGAATAGAAAAAATTCGATCACGAGGCGGGACTCGAACCCGCATCCTTCGCGCCATTCCGGGGCGGATGCCTCACCAACTCAGCCACTCGTGACCCGCCCGAGTGATCGAATTTATTCTATTCTTTCAGTTTTATGTGTCTGAAGGGACACATAAAACTGAAATGGTTGTTAATCATCTCAATAGATGGCGCGCGGTGTGTCCCTTCAGACACATAAAACTGAAAGAATAGAATAAATTCGATCACTCGGGCGGGTCACGAGTGGCTGAGTTGGTGAGGCATCCGCCCCGGAATGGCGCGAAGGATGCGGGTTCGAGTCCCGCCTCGTGATCGAATTTTTTCTATTCTTTATAAATTTATAGAACATAGACTTACAAATGTAAGGAGAGTACAATAAAAGTTTAAAAAATCATTTAAAAATAATTTATTGCGTTATGCCAAAAGTCGTAGAACAAATGTTGTTACTTATGATGTTAGCTATCTTGTCCTGCGAGGTTGCTGGTGTTTTACAAGTAACCCTGTATAAAATAAAAACTAAAAATAAAATGTTGTTTTATTTTATTTGCTGACCATACACTACTACAAACGCAAAAATTTCTCCAAGCTAATTTACCTGTAGACATAAGTATATGTCTATTAATTATTTGTGCATACACTACCAAATAAGCCTATAATCACACCTATAATAAACCTGCCTACACTACGCTTTTCAACAATTGCGGTCGCTTTACTAATTAATTTGGATCAACATGCGTTTTCGCACACACAATGTAATTAACAAATTATTGAACCGCACAAACCGCTAATTCATGTTCTACAGAAGTCAACGACCAGGTACACTTCTTAATTGTCCTATTGTCCAGTTTTTTGGATTCCATGAAGTTGGCAAACCAGTTGAGATGGTATCTTCTTAACTGTTTAGTTTGCGTAACACTGGACACTACTTTTTGTGAATTAATAACTGTATCTTTAACTGGGAGGTAGCTGACGGTCATGTTTGTATGATTTAAAATATGTCTTTGTATGTTGAATGAGCATTCACATTGCTCTTCTGCCCTTTTGTAAGCTGTAAGCTCCAATAAGTTGAAAAAGTTGATTTTTCTGTAATTGCTAAAACCATAGAACGCGTTATCATTAGTTGGACAATAAATTGATAACTTTGAGGAAGTAAAAAGAAGAATATTACTGCCAAGAAACAATTTCATCGAGATACAATTGATGTGTTAGAGAAGAGCTAGAGAACATAACGAACTTCAACAAGAGCGGTGCCAATTTAATAAAAAATCTTTTATAAGATAGAATGAAAAAAAACAAAGAATTAAGAAATAGACAGAATTATCATGTGCAATGTCAATTTAATAACCAACTATAGCACACACTGTAGCCTGTATCAACTATCAACATAAGTTCATGTGTAATAAGTTAATAATTATCGTTAAATTTCATATCCGTAGTTCCAAATTATTGGTCTCAACTCACTGTAACGTATATTGAACTTTATGTTGAGGAAATTGATAATAAATTAGCTTGACCGATATACGTAAACTGAACGTCATCAGTTTGTTTGTTTACTCCACCTTAATGGCTTTCTAATATCCTTTACCTTCTCAAAATAGGTATCGCATAGTGCTCAGATAAGAAATAATGTCCTATATTATGTCTTAGGCAGGCTTTACTTGCGTTCCATTATGAGTTTTCTAATTATGGTTTTCTCATATCTGAGAGATTTATTTTTAGAAAAATGTTGAGTACATTACTCAGTGTGTTTAATGTAAATAAGTTTATAAATTCAACTAGGTACTTATCCATATTCCAGAAAATACAACCCAATCTTTAATCGGTACGCACTAATTGGTATAAAAAGACTTAACTGCTAATTATATTAATTTAAATCGTCCATTAATCATTGCATGATGAGATAAATGTTTTTAAAAAGTTTAATCCTTATAATGCAACAGGATAACCTTTTTTTTAACATGCCTTTGATGAATATACAAAAACTAAATAAACAGAATTCGTTTTCACAAACTCCGTGATCCCTTTTTCGCCACGTATTACGGATTTTTTCACAACATTGAAAACACTCAAACGAAACTATTCAAAAACTGTCAAACAAATGTCTATCCACACTATGAAAATAGTAATACTTACTTAAGCAAAACCAATTCAAAAGATATTGCACCCTACAACAATCAGCAAGGAATAACATTAATATTTCACACCTGTCAACGCACAAGTGTACTTAAATGACTCATTGAAGGTCCAAATGAGTTATTGTACGTTGATGAATGATAACAACTTGAACAAGAGTTACGTGAATTATTCGCATAATAACCGGTGATATCGGATATTATCCGCGCCCACATTCGTAATGCATCTTCCTCAATCGAATTGCTCAGTAATAGCGTGAAACCACGGCGTGTTGGGAATTGTAAATTGAAGCGTTTATTCGAATGACTGCCTTCCGGGAGTTGTGGTAAAAACTGCTCAGCCCTTTCCTACGATTTGATATTATACGTACCGTTATACCTGTGCATTATAAAAATGATAGCATCGATGTACAGATGAATCCATTATTTTATATTAGTAATAGTCGTATTATTTTTATAAAGATTAGCTCTATAATAGACGATTATTAGTTATTTTTAATTACCGTATTTTCCATGCAATAAGTAGCTATAGCGCTATACATATACATAAACCGCATCATAATAATAAGTTACTTGATTCACCTATAATTATCTATAAAAGTTGCATGCAAAAAGAACTAACGAATGTTCGACCCACATACTCGATTATATTTGGCCTAAATAACAGAGCTACGTAACCATCCCTAATGATCTTCAGTACGTAAAGCTTGTGCAAAATGCATGCGCATGCCTGTCCTCACTCGACCCTGTTTCCATGCTTTGCCGTGCCGTAATTACTTGATTTCGTACTACATACGCTAATCGAGTTTTTAGTGCTGTATATATGTTACTGTGATCTGTGGTCGTAATGTATCTGCATGGACTGAAGAGTGTTAGAACTTAGACGTTACAATGGATGCCAAATTAGGTTGAAATTACATTACACTTCCAAAACAAATATATTTTACGATTAGTGATTAAAATAAAACTTATATCACAGTGAATAGAACAAATTAAAAATTAAGACGAGATAAGACGATGATACAATAACGGTAATTATAATGATCGTAAACACTTCAAATCATATTATACATATTTATCTCAGGGAAAATAAAATATCTGAATACAAACAAACACGCACAATACTATCAACCCTCTAAATTCTAAAAGATATAAGGATACCAAATCAACCACCGTTATTCGTAAATTGGCCCATACGGAATGATTGTGCTGACTGAAATATGCACTCGAAATAAGCAGTAAATCCAGCTGTAATAGGTAGCCAGATAAAATGTCAAGATATGACACAGTGACAGGAAGAGTTTTCCGATAAACCCTTTGAGCTGACGTTAATCCCGGCTTAGCATTGATTCTAATTGTGTCCACTCCGTATTGGAGATCTAGTAGATTCCCTGGAACTTGTAATTAAGTGTCCAGCAGATTGCCACGTTTGTAATTAATGTCTGTTTTGTGTTCTTCGAAGGAATCTCATGTGATTTGAAAGTTGTGTAGTTGAGGCGTGCATATCTATACTACTAATATTATAAAGCTGAAGAGTTTGTTTGTTTGAACGCGCTAATCTCGGGAACTACTGGTCTGATTTGAAAAATTCTTTCGGTGTTAGAGATAGCTCATTTATCGAGGAAGGCTATAGGGTATCATCACTCTACGACCAACAGGAGTGGAGCCCAGGGTGTGAAACCGCGCGGAGCAGCTAGTAAATTATATCTATGTAAAAAGTGTGTCGTTTTCTTGTAGGTAATTTGTCTTCACGTATTGCAATGATGCATTATTTCGTTGTTTTAGTAATATGAGTCGATGTTGTAATATTCCAATTTCCTATTTATATTTTATAGTGATTCTGAGATGTGGATGGATCTATCTTTATCGCACTATCTCCTCTATATCTTCGTCTTATGCAACAATATTAAACAAATCCGCACATTTTAACCACATTATAAAACAGAATAAAAGCATCTGCAGCTTTGAGTGTAATAGGTAAGAGATTGAACGCGCCTTAAAACAACATCTTACAGATTCCATAGTGGACTTTATTGAAAAATAATAATATACCCACTAATGCAATAATTTTCCGCAATATAATTTCACTTATCTAACCTTATGTATCAAAAACAATCTCTCACAGCCAATTTTAAAGCCCAATAATCTACCGTAGAATCAAAAAGCGAACGATTGAAAGCTATCCAATTTACCTGAATAAATTCTTCTAAGGAACTTATTAGGTATATCTTTATTCGTCCTTATATCTATAGACCTAAGGGTCATAATTGCTCACAGTTTGGCGAGATAGATTGTTCTATTCAGGGTTGGACTGGCATGTTTAATGAAAATGATAGTACTTGTGATATTAAATTGTGAAAATTAATACAATAATCCTGACGTTTCCAGTAAATTACATTATTTAATTAAATTTTGTCCAATTATACAGTGTATAATGACATTGGAATTAGTGAGTCTGTATATTATGTTTAGAAGATATCTCGTAACTGCCTGTATGTACTCTTATTATGTGGAGGAAAGAATGTTTTCTTTTATTTGTTTGTAACAATTTAACTAACCAACATACTCGATTGATTTTAGATATTCTTATGATCATTAGCAAGCAATGTCTTTATAAGTAACAAGTCGTTTTGATCCCAGGTTTTACTAACAAACAGTTGAATGAATGAATAATACTATAACTAAATCCGGTCCTGTGTGTCTTATAGAAAATGGCTTCCCTCAGTAAGGTGCCGCAAAGGACCTTACTGCCTGATATTATCGCTAAGTGCTGGAATCGGTTGTTACGATATATCCTTTATCTTCGATATTAAGGGTTATTTAAGAACCTCTTTTTTAATCGCTCTTTGCAGTTTATTAATTCGCTGCTTTTTATTTAAAAACTAAATGTTTAACCGATGTTTAGTTTAATTTAACGTAAAATATTCTTTATACGTCCATATAAACGCATGTTAAATGGTGAAAAATCTAAAAAGGTAAATAAGCTACGAATTAGGAATCTCTGTCTCTATCTAAGTGTGTGTAGTGATTAATAAAATTATCTTTTTATTTCAAGGCATATTACAATTATGTATTAGTAGCATTATCAGCCACAATTGTGTTTCTCGATAAAATGAAAGGCATCTACATATTTGTGCATATTGTTAAAAGGCGAGAACAAGGGCCGGTCCAGTGTTGCAATACAAAATTATTTCCTCTTGTTAATAGGAAATCATTACAGACACTAATATATTTATTACTGTTGTTTCACAAGTATGCCACGTGGATTAATACATGAGATAAACGCGATTTGATACTTTGAAACTTTGAATTTACATATACAACGACAAATTATAGCCAGGTAGCTGTAGGTAACATGCAATATCATTTAGGGCGAAAGGGAATGTTGTGAATGATCCTTTACTTCCCTAAATGTGTGTTAAACTAGTAGGTTCCCCCGTATCGTCTATTTTCAATAAATAGTAAAGTTAATTTTTCGAAATTATTGCACACTTAGTATGGCGTAAAACATGTATAATGTACGTAAAAAGTTGTTTTATTAATCTACCCTAATTAAGGTTAAACTCTAAGCATTATTACAAACAAAATATTATTCCGCCTCAGCCTATAACTTGTTCCATTCCTCGTCTAGCTTTCGAGCAGTCAATACATTTGGTCCGTTCACGCTACCGACCCATTACCAAGATTTGTTCGCGCTTTTCATGTAAATTGCGTGTCAACTAGAACTTGTTGTTTGCTGATCGATAGACCTTATTATATAGTAGGTACACTTTTAATGGATCCGGGATATGGATGCTCTAGTTTCAAAGTTTTGCTTTTGACAACGTTCATATTTGGTCAAGTGGGATTCGGATTGAAATTTCAAAGTAAAAGAGAATTTTGTTCTAGTTATATATCGGATTCAGGTTATGACGATATCACGTTCAAACAGAAATAATATCAATTTCGACTTTCGTTTCTGAACTCATATTATTTCACATGAAATTAGTAGGTTGGTGTTTTTTCTATTGAAAGATTTCGTTACATAAAAATAGCATTTTTATACAGCCAGTAAAATTATCCGATATTTTTGTCCGTTCCGAGGTTTTTGCGAATTTGGCAACATTTCATTACACAATAACCTTTTTTGCATTAATGAAAGAATAATATACTATTCAAGGAAATATATCGATTAACGAATAAAATTTTACGAGGGGATGAATTTAATAAAGCATTTCAGATTTTATAATACATAAATAACATGAACTCAATACCCATTAAATAAATTGTATGTTCAGTTATATATGTAACCTTTTCAAAAGTAAAGGAAAATATCAGACGAGCGAAGGAAATTGCGTGAAAGAACTGAGAATTGTCATCAATCCTGCTATGATTTATTGCGCTCCATTTGTCCGATTCAAGGTTGTTTTATATAGCTAGGTTTTATGTACATTTATATTCTAATGTAGGCTTTATTGAGATATGAATTTAGTATAAAATATTGCATTATTATTATCAGCAGTTTTATGAATGCAGTCAAAAAGTCACAGGTTCCAGTCTACTACAAATAATCAAATAAGGACTTATACTCAAATCCTGAGTAATATCGGACTTGTCTAGATATTAGGACATTTCAATTCATTTCCGTGGTTGATTGACTGTAATAATTGGATACCATATTAAATATACTTAAATTAATGCTGGAGCAGTATTATGAATATTCGCATAATAATTCTGCAAAGTTAAAAATATCGCAAGATAATGGATCCATCGTAAGTGCTATTTATGC
This sequence comes from Colias behrii, assembly GCA_029959065.1. NCBI lineage: Eukaryota > Metazoa > Arthropoda > Insecta > Lepidoptera > Pieridae > Colias > Colias behrii. Next base: position 2,578,402 of record JARWMC010000005.1, on the reverse strand, counting down.
GTCGAGGTCCTAAAATAGCTTCCTAGCTTAATAGCACAATAATAAAATTATTTTCTCCTATAATACACTTCGTGTTCGACCTACAATCGACCGCTTCGTCATATAAATAAGGGTGGGAATCGATTGAAGAGAAATTTAATACGGTGTTCGTTCTTTTTGTTAGTATCATAATGAGTAGAATGTGTCCAGTGTATTTTCTTTTATATAGTTTCGCAATATAGATTTAGTTTTATGTTAATGTACCTACTGTTTTATACTGTTTTTGTTATTTTATGTGGTCTATGTTTTGTTTTTTAATGAGGGTACTGTAATATAAATATGTAATGACCGGTCGACAGTTTTAAGAGCGTAAAAAGAGATGTAGGTACCTCATCATTTACTTGAATGGATTATTTTTATATTAAGATGTCGTATTTTACCTCTAAAATGTGATTATTTATTTGTATTTACGTTCTGTTAACACGTCTAATTAACAGGATTCGGTGTATTTGCACAAACAAATGTTCATTTGGACGCCGAACAACAGGGCATTTCTCACAGAGGTGACGGATGCAAGTAACTAGCTAAATCAACGTAAGTCTAGACCGGAATGTGCTACAATGCATGAGAGCACGCAAAGTGCGGACTTGAGACTCCTGTCGAGGTGTGAAATGTAGCTATGCAGCTATGTAGTATGTAATGTATCCACACAATAGGTGTTGTTTAGTAGTGTAGTGTATCAAAGTTGCAAAGTCGAAATATTTCGTTTGTTAATAGGTACATTCAGCAGTGCTTTAGTTTTTCTGTAGTACATTCAGAATGTGATTTTGTTATATGTATAAAAGTATCGGTGTAGCTAGGGGTGTGATTTACCATAGTTAGATATACCATCAGATCACAAAGTGATATAATAGTAGATAATGTTTTTAAAATACATAGATGGTCTAAATAAATTACCATTTAAAGAACCAAATAGGAAGTAAGCAATAATACTTGTGGGAAATTATATACTCTATGTTATAGAATTTCGTATTAAAGTTTTTGCTTCTTCGAAAATTTACCAATTAAAATTAATAAGTTCCTAAGTTCGAAGCTTCAGTGATCGAAGCAATTAAGGGGAGGCGCGCGCCATAAGTCTCCGGGTTAAGTGCTTTTGTAATATCTATACGCTTTTATAATATTTTAGCCTCTAGTGTTGACTGCTGAGTACTAACTTAATTGCTATATTTATAGGTACTAAATACATATTACACATTCTGAGCAAAAATGTTTTGTAGATGAATACAGTAGCTATTTATGGATGCTTGCCTTTACAAAAAAAAAACACATTTTTTTCTAAACGTCAACTTTTGAAAGTGTAAACCAAAAAACTGCGAAATTATAAAAAAAAAGTTACGTCTTTTTCGCGGTATAATCCATAGTCTATAAAATAACATACCTACATATAATTAGTTCAATATATCAAGGATCACGTACAGCTATAATACACCGGATGAGTGATCAAGTGGCACCGCCACATCCGCACACACACGCTATGTAAAAATATATGTATTGAAACTGCGTGTAATGACGTTGTATATATCACTTAATTATATTTTAGTAGCAATTAAATTGTTTGAGTGCTTAATTGGATTTGTTATACGGAATTAGATGTCTACAGTGTGTAGGCATGAAGCAAAAAAATGTAAGTGAAACTAAAAAGCATTTTAATGGTACCTACATAATGTAATAAATAAATAAAAAATTCCTATACGATTAAAGTTTGTCTCAAGATTAAACTGCAACTTATAATCTACACTAATATTAAAAAGCTGAAGAGTTTGTTTGTTTGTTTGAACGCGGTAATCTCGGGTCGCGGTAAACTACTGGTCCGATTTGAAAAATCTTTTTGTGTTAGCCTATTTATCGAGGAAGGCTATAGGCTATATACCTATCATGTCGCTAAGACCAACAGGAGCGGAACACTGCGGGTAAAACCGCGGAGCATAGCTAGTCAATTATAAAGACGATAAAAATAAAGCAGATAGGTACCATAGATTAAGGATTGGTCTCCGCCAAATCCAATATCCTTAATCTAAGGCAGATACGTCACATACTAATAAATTGTAATCTACTACAACATTCTACCTACAACAACTAATCAGCTTTATTGAGATTTATTAATAAATCTAATTATACTGTACAAAGTTAGATTATTATTGGATTAATTGCAATTCAATCAATTTCTATATTCTTAAAATAAAAAAAATAGTACAATGTAATGCTTTATAAAATGCTTCTTGCTAATTACCAGTAATTCTGACCCTTGTATAATCTTCGAGAAATTCTTTGAATAAACATTAATTCACGGAAGTCAATCTTTGTAAGTTCAGAAAAAACAAACAATACTTTCTCGGGATTAAATGCCCATAATAGGAGTAACAATGCGTAACTTGTTGTCTTTAAGAATTTAATCATGGCTGCGTTTGATGGGACTTTTCACATCCGTCCTTTTAACTTTTTAAGAAAAGATAATCATTTTCATTTAGTATTTTACATGTAAAACTTTTTAAAATAATTTCATTTGAGTTACAGTATTTTTCAATGAACTGACAAAAAATGTTCGGATGTTTAGGCCACGGTCATTATCTTCTTCTAAAAGAAACAGAGAGCTTATCATATTTTCCTTCTAGAAACGGAACATCTTCAGCTTTAACTATACAAATAAAAGTATTGAAATAAAATATACCTCAATACTGCAGTCTGTACCTACTGTACAATACAATATGGAAAAGCGTTGCCTAAAGCCCATATCCATATGGATATGGGCTTTAGGCGATGATGCAACGATGATTGATTTGTACCTATATATATAGGTACAAATCAATCATCATTTTCCTCAAACTTCCTAGAAGAACGTGACGACTGACGGATAAATATGAAAAGTCCCGCGGAATTTAATAAACCGATCACATCCGATAGAGCGTGGAATAACAATAGGCTTGAAAAGGAAACCGCTGACAATAGCGGGGTTCCCGTGGGAGGCGATGAGCGGGATTAGTTCACAATCGTAAAAAATACGTCAATATTTAACAAATACGTGAGAATAACCATAAAATAATTAGAGAAATTCTGGGATAAAAAGATGAACGAATATTTTCAAAAAGCAAATAATGCGAAAACTTTTTTTTTGATCTAGTTTTGATTGAAATAAAAAAAAAATGTTGTCAATTGAAATGGAGGTTTAAATATGTAGACAACCCAAAAGTTGTTTTCCAACCCAGTAGTCAGATGTTAAATTAGTAACCCTAGTTGTATTTCTATTTGGTTTTAAAGTCTGCTTTAATTGCTTTCGATTTTTTCAGGAATATAGATTAGCGACTTTGAAAAAATTTATCAATTTTGACTTGAAAACATAACTTAAGGGAGTGGAAATAAGAGGTGGAATTTTATAAGACCAGCTGCTGTTGCGCGATAATTCGAAATCTATGGGCGTAAAATAATATCTACTTCATAAAACATTTTACCCCTCAACTTCTCTATCTGTTCTTAAGCGTGTTTCTCCTCCTTAATGTTAAGATAGCTCTTATAACCATCTAATGTTTATTTGTTCTAAAGCGTGTTCGTGCTTCTAAATGTTAAGATAACTTATATCCATAGAAATGTTGGTATTAAAAGCTTTACCTTAAGCTATATGTAATTAAACAGTTTTTCGTTTCGTGGTTTGCGGCTTCCCCTAGCGCTCCCTTCGTTTCCTTTTCCTGTGTGTTTTTTGGTAATTACAACTTGATTACTTATTCATTTGTTGAGGTAATCAGATTGATGGGGTTGTTTTATCAAATGAACGTGTTGTTAGAATGAAATCATTTAAAAAATATTTTCAATATTGAAAACTAAACATTATGAAAACTAGCAATTCGATTGTTTCTAAAGAGTCAAGAGTGTTTCTTAAGAGCTACCCATGGACGGATACATTTCATCGACATTTATGATTAAATAAATTAAATATATTGCGGTTTTATCATTGCCATAAATACATTGCTAAGTCTAAAAACTCTTTATATAGAGCCTGCATAACGAACGAGTTATCAAATATTCTGCACAATTTTATAAACAGATCGAAAGCAACGATGTCACAAGGTTCGTGTGTCATTCTATGAACGAAGTGTTTTGACAAAGAACAAAACAATTGCGTTATTCGAGCAGTATGTTTGTTTATTTTGATACTGTCTCCGTTGTTATGGCAACGTAATTGGTACGAACATATTACCCGTGGGTGGTAATATTTATTTGTTATCTATACTAATATTATAAAGCTGAAGAGTTTGTTTGTTTGTTTGAAAGCACTAATCTCTAAAGAAAAATTCTTTCAGTTTTAGATAGCCCATTCATCGAGGAAGGCTATATTATATCATCAAGACCAACAGGAGCGGATCGCCACGTAGGTGAAACAGCGGAGCGCATTTGTATAGTGTATACAAATAGTTTATATCATCGGTCATTTGAGAGTGTTTATAAATTGATATATGTTGAGATAATGTATGAGACGGTGTTATGAGGCCACAGTTACATTATGAAAGTTATTTAAGAACAAATGAAAGCTTAAATTTGACCTCTTGTAAATTCACATGATCCCGAAACATTATTAGAAAAAATTAAAATGCGTAAACTTTATAACTATAATAATGTAAAAAGTTTAAACAATATTTTTTTGTGTTCAATCGTGTAATAAACACACTACAAAAAAAATCTTTAAATAAATAAGTTTAGACATGCACGGAAAAACATTTCATTTTTATTACGTACGTGTATATTATAGTTATACGAGTATATTTAGTAACAGGGTGCGAGACATAATTGCCTGTCTGGACTTATTACGCCCCTCGTTGTTTGAACAATTGCCTCTCTTCTGTACCACCTGAATTTTCATAGTTTAACTTAAATTTGCATTTTCGCTTGTTTGCATGTCAATTGATGCTTTGTGATTATGAAGTGTTCAGCGTTTTTATTTTCTGTTGAAAAATTAAAGCATAGATTTTATTGTGCTCTTTAAAGGTCTTTACGTAAAATGTAAACTAGTAACATTTTTTCATACATAGGTACCTATAATTTTTTTTTAGAAATAAAACTAAAGAGACAAAACATTATTTTAAAATAACCATCAAATTATTACAGGCATCATAATATTTGTCTTTATTTCCTCAACGGAAAAGCTCTTACCATGAGAGTTTCCTATTTATAAAGGCAACGCTTATCAAGGTAGCATCACCTTATCAGTATGCAAGCAAACATATCCTGTGTATACCACCCTCGCTTGCTGCTCCTGCATTATCCTCACATGTTATGCACCCTTTGTCTTGTTAAAATTATGTTGATGGTCAAAATTGGAGTTAGTATTGGGTGCTGAAAATCAGTCAAGAAGCCTGATTTAATATTCAGTAGTGTGGGTAGTGCTATGTGGAAAATTTTGGGGTGATTTTGGGCAGCGAATTTACTTTGGTATATTATAAATTTAAGTTCTTACCTGTTGAGTAACTTACTTGCTATTTTAGAAAATTACTTGATGTTAATAAAGCGTACTGCTTTTTATGAAACTGAAAAATGTACTGAAATTAAAATTATCAAATTAATACTATACTATAATACACACGAAGAAGATTACGTCATTCATTTGGCTTTGTCTCCGATATTTGTATTCCCATCGCAGCTTCCAATCCGATTAGAGAAGATAGAGATAGGAATATATTGTATTACTATTCGATTAAGATTCATCCAATTAGGGGATGAATTGAAAAAGATGAAAGATTATTTCACATTTCCATATGTACATAATTAAAAAAAACAAGCAAGAGCGCAATAAAAAAGTTTCCTTAAAAAAATCTAGCTAATCATTAGAGTCCAAAATTAAAAACAAGAAATGCATCCATTCGCTTTGCTCAATGTTATAAGAGACTTAAATAAGTATAATTTACAAAACAACGATAGATCTAGGTATTACAATGTATCAAAATAAGTGTAAATTATACAAAACTAGCTTTCCGCCCGCGGCTTCGCCCGCTTTGTCTAAAACCTAATAAATTAAATACTAAAACCTTCCTCTTGGATCACTCTATCTATTACAAAAAACCGTATCAAAATCCGTTGCGTAGTTTTAAAGATTTAAGCATACATAGGGACAGAAAAAGCGACTTTGTTTTATACTATGTAGTGATATAAAACCGCTTTTTTACTTTACAGCAATCACAACCTTTGGCATTTACTATCTCGTAATATAAAAATTAATAAACAACACGAAGAAAATAACAATGTAAGAACTGTATACGTATAGATTCAGCCACGTTGTGTCATAATAAAGATGCAATAGTGTACAAAGGATGCATACCTATGCGTCGATCAGTAGCTAGGTGCATAGTAAGTGCTAGGATATCTTATGAATACGAAATGTAGCTATTTTTATAATACTGAGAAGAATAGGATGTTGTGATCTTTATTTATTATCAAAGCGACATTTACATTGTTGGGGCAGGACTTTGGTGAGAATTCAACGGCTAGATTAGAAATAACATTCGTATTCTGATATTTGATACAAGAACACAAATGTTCTAGTAAATTTAAAATATACTAGATAAAATGTATTATAAGTACTTTTTGTACTGTGGGATACCTACAAAAATATGTATTCCTTAGCCCTTAGGATAATAAAGGATGACTAGCCAATATTTTTGATGATAGAATTGAACTACCAAATATTTATACTGTGGATGCAAAAGTTATATTGAAAGGAGAATAAGTTAATAAAATGTTAAGTCCCTTGACGTAAAAATTGCTTTATTTAGCGAATATTTTAATCCCCTATCAAAAGTTTACAAAATAAAGGATACGAATTGAAATTCAACTTCCAGAAGGACCCTTACCTAATTCCTGTTAAATTAAAAGCAAATGTTAGAACCATTTAACCGCTGTCGTAACCTTATTTACTGTGACTTTAAATGGAATGGAACCTACAGTTTATCCTATAATTTTGGTGGTTTGTTTTAATTATGTTTCAAAGTTGCTGAAATGATAGGTACTATATAGTGGTAAAATAGCTATTAATACTAGTAATTTTATGAGTGGTGAAGTTTGTTTGTAGTAAGGCTCTTATAGTTTATTACATTTTAGGTAGTCGAGAATAAAATGTCATTATAATGCCGTCTTTTAAAAATAAAAATCATAAAATTTAAAGCCTTATTTCGAAGTAATTTAAGACTAAAACTTGTGCTTAAAGATAAAAAGCCGAAAAACTAAGGTATAACTTTATAATTTCGCGAACATGCTCCGTACCGCCCAAGGGCAGACTGGAGAGTGGAGTATAATATTAAAAATGTTGTGTGGTTTTATGAAACCACGGTAAAAGTGAAACTTTCCGAACACTGCTTTATACCTACTCGGCAGCCGACCGTCACGCGACATGCGCTACACAGACCAAAAAGTTTGAGACGATGTAATAAAAGTTTCACTTTAATAATTTTACGTCATTTTTAGCGTCTAAGCTTATACACAATGTTTGAAGCTAAAAAGAGAGAACGTTTATTTATTTAATTTTTAACTAACGTTAAAAAAATAGTAAATATATTAAGGCTTAAGGCCGGCAATCATCGGTAAATAGGGTCAAATAAACTTATTTATTTCTTGAAATATTATTTATATATATATAGCTGTCTGTCAAGCTTCAGTCACTACCGCAAAAATAAATATGCATCAATTTGCCTTCAGAAAACCCACGAACAGGGGCTAGTAAGAATATAATAATTTAAAGTAGAGCACAAACCTAATTTCATTTTAACAACCTCACCAACGAGACTTGTTTACATTTAAAACATATAATTACGAAAATTCCAAAAAAACAGTGCTGGTTAAATTACAAATTAAACATATAAAAATAACACATTGCTCTCATTACAACCTGAATTTAACCCACATTTAAGTAGGACGAGCGCGTCACAATTCGCAAAAACAAATACAAGAGACTTGAAACATTTGAACAAAAGCTTGTAAAGTATAATTTTTCACAAAACCCAATGATCGTGGCTCGTTCACAAAGTGTACAATGAACATTATATGGGTTACTGTAAGGCTTCAGGTCGAGGGGCTCGTCGCGTCATTTTATGCATATTTTATTTAGCATTGTCGAAGACTTCGCTTTATATAGATGAAAACGTAACCTTAATGTGTCGTTTATCCACCATTACCATAACTATTTTTGGAATCGAGAATGGATGCATGGAAATATATTATGTAAGTATAGATCAGTACTCTTATTTTATATAATGAATAATTATTGAGCGTATCAACGTTATTACAGATTATAATTCATCTTTATATTGCTGCAAATAAATTAATTATTAAAATATGAACCTATATATAATATGTATGTACCTACTGTACGTAATGAATAAGATCTTTTTTTTTTTGTTTTTATTTATTTTATTTTAGTCTCATTATTTCGTCGATGTATTTACTTCAATAAATAATCACGAATCCGATAAATAACTATTGCTCCTATAATACTTCTTTATCAATTTCATATTAAATGCTGACCTATTTTAACGACATCTCTATAAATAGAAAATCTGAACACGAGATCATGTATGAACTTATTAATAGGGATTATTTGGGAAGCCTTGCAAATGCGGACGTTTTTATAAACTCGTGATGCATGTTATTTTAAGCTTTAATCAGAATTAGCCATTATTATTAATTTGTTGCCTATTATTTAACAAATTAGACTTTAATTTACTTATATTATTATCTCATTATGAAGATATGTTTATCACAATTCACAAGACATATAACTACGAACATAATTCACTAGAATAATTTAAAATAATCTATTTATGTATATAATTTTCTACAATCATTTCATAAAATTTACTCAAATACCAAATACTCTAATCATTATCATATTTTGTAAGGCATTCACAAAAACTCCATACTCATCAAAACACAAATCCAAAACGTTCACCATTCTATTATCATCTCGAACTTGACTTTGACTAATACACTTCTAACCTTCCGAATGTCTAAAGACGAAATAAAAACAGAATTCTTACCAATTAGTGTTACTAATATGGCCGAAACACCGTATTTTTCTTTTATTGACCAATTTGCTGTTACATTATGGGACAAAGTAGGGTTTTATTCGTTATTTATATAATTCGCACCTTCGTGGAATAACTGCGAGTCGATTTATAAGGATCTAACGGTCGTTTGTCAGGATTAAGAGCAAATCGTAAGTTGGGATTGGGATACTAAATCGACAAGTACTAAGGACTTATTCAGAACTCAACGAGTGAAGAATGGATTCGTTTTACAGACTTGACTTAATTTGTAGAAAAAAATTAAAGAAGCCATTACTCATTCATATTTGTTATGTTTCTGAAAACTTTGTTTCGAAGAATTGTTATGATCATATTTGTCGATGTTTTTATCGACTTTAAAAGTCAATAAAAACATCGGCAGAGGAATAGCTCTTAAAATGGCGGAGTGTGTAATGAGTTTTAAAACTCAAGATAGGTACGTATATTTTTATCAACAAAATTTAATCAAGATGAAAGAAAATTTATTCCTTTTTCCACTATGTTTTTCTCAGTGGTTAATTACGTCCACCGGTTGCGAAGCTCAAGAGCTTTTAAGTCCAAGGAACTATCTTTATACTCGTCTTTATTTAAACTAGTTCTTGGTTGTTACATAATATTTTACTAAAAAAAACTTGAATAAATAGTAAGCATGCCCATTATGAGTTTTTCTTGTGAATATATAAAAGCTGGATAAAAATAGAATATCTACTTTTTTTTTTGTGTGTGTGGTGTCTCTCAATGTTAGCCAGAGGGCCGATATTTTAACGCGGACGCGTGGATGAACTGAAGGTTCACCCTGGTAGCGACATGCGCAAGGGCGTCCCCCTTTGACGAGGAAGAATTTCTAGTGTAACTGCAGAATCGTATATTACTAAACAGTTTCCTATTGCAAATAAGTTGAAGTTTAACTCGAAATTGAATCGATTTAAAATTATAAAAATTCACGACTAACAAAAAATAAAATGCAAGAAGGTAGACATTTTTAAAGACTGAAGGCGCACAATAGCATTCAAAAGATATTTGATCTGTTTTAATAAAAATATCTGGCGGTATTTCTAAAAGATTCAGGCAATAATAAGTATACTCAACTAAAAAAAGAAATCTGAAAAGTAGAAGCAATACAGGAAAGCTGGATCGCTCCTACAAATTAACATTTAATGAAAATGTTTTGCTTTGATCTCGTTGTTCGGTTTTAATATCATTCTTTTCGAGGATTCAAGATAATATTACTTCAAAGGGGCACTTAACTAAATTTAAAATAGAATTCGTACAAGGATGAATCGTGAAACAATTTTTCCTCGAAGGCAAAACACAATAAGCCGAACCTGATGAGCGTATAATAAGTTTTTTCATTGCCCTTATAAGGTTTATATTCTGCGAAACGGATCGTTTTCAATACGGTAAGAGGGTGAAGCGGTCATTTAATTAATTTTACCTTTGAGGCATATTATGTATGCACAAATTTGAAAATTCTTAACTGATTGTGATTAGTTTCGTGATTTTGGTCACAGTATTACAATATTTGTTTTGGTTTTGAATAAAATGTTAAATGATTCAACTCTTAGTACCTACAGGGTTAATAAAAACATATTTTTATACAGATTAAAGTTTCTTTTTCCGTTCGATCATTTAAATAGCCTAGTAGCTAAGTTTTCTAGCCTATTTCTGGATGTAAAACAATAAAATAATTAAATTAAACCTCGTTCGTCATTTATAAAAAATAGCAATATTTAATCAAACTAAAATGGTGAAAAGGTATGTTTTAATTTAATTTATAATACTTCTTTTATGGTAATAGTGTATCACCTGCCTAAACGCGATTACCGGCGCTAATTTCTGCTACCGAACTGTAATGGCCCGATGCTAATGATCTGAATGATTACCTCGGTTTAACAAGACCGCGAACCTCTTTAATTTAACTTTATAGCATTACACAATTTATGCAGATTATATTTTCAAATTAACTAAAACATAACCTTATCAAAAATCCACACGCATATCAAAATATCTTGGTAATCGCTAGATGTAAAGTGTTCTCGGGAACCCATTAAATATCGGGTCGCTCACGTCCCGTCCCCGTAGGTATTAACTTATTACAGGTAAATTAGCTTGGAGAAATTTTTGCGTTTGTAGTAGTGTATGGTCAGCAAATAAAATAAAACAACATTTTATTTTTAGTTTTTATTTTATACAGGGTTACTTGTAAAACACCAGCAACCTCGCAGGACAAGATAGCTAACATCATAAGTAACAACATTTGTTCTACGACTTTTGGCATAACGCAATAAATTATTTTTAAATGATTTTTTAAACTTTTATTGTACTCTCCTTACATTTGTAAGTCTATGTTCTATTAATTATCGGATGGACGACGCGACGCCCCCTTCCCCCTCTCGTTCGCTTTTTGTTTACGTAATTTTTGGGAGGCGTAGAGTTTATAATATTCAGACGGAAAATTAAATGAATATTTATTTTTGTATGAAAATAAAATCTAACAAATTATCAAAAGTCGTAGAACAAATGTTGTTACTTATGATGTTAGCTATCTTGTCCTGCGAGGTTGCCGGTGTTTTACAAGTAACCCTGTATATATAAGGGATTTTAAATTAAACTATATGTGTTTCTCCTCTGAAAAAGATGAGACTTTATTTTAATATTTGCACATTTAACATACATATAACTTTTACATTAACAATGTTACTAAAATGAAAAATTTACTAACCTGAAAAAGAAACGACATTTAAAGTTTAATTCTTTAGTTTGAGAAGTCAAAGGCTTGCCTCGACCATGTTTTAACACTGGAGCCATATTGAATTAACAATATAAAGTTACAACACTTACACACAAATTAAACACTAGTTATGGCCCTGCCTTCATACAAAACTGCTGAATACGCCGTTCGCACGGGAATAGAATGTGGATGCGATTTCCCTTAGTTAGCATCCAAGCTTACGTCTTTATAATTATTAAACTGTATAAATTCATTCTTTAACTCCGGTCTGCATCGTGCAGACATGGGTGTAAAAGTCTCATTTTAGCTATTAAATGTAGTTTTTAAGTACATCTGAGTTTTCATTTGGGGCCTCCGGCTGCGGGACATGTAATTCACTTCAACAAATATTATAACAATAATAACAAATAATAACAACAATCAACAAATACAAAATTTATCAATTAAACTACGTACATAATAATTATAATTTTTGAATGAAATGTGCTTTATGTTCTAACGGTACCAAACGACTGCACGTGGCACCTGCGGACAGCGTAAACTGGTTTATTCTGGTTTTGTGCGTGTTTCCACTTTCCACTATCAAGTGACGATTTATTTATTTGTTTTGTTTCGTAATTATTATGGTCAAATATTAATTATGAAACAAATTATTATGGACACGATATTTTATTGTTTCACGGTAGTCGCCTTGTCGTTTGCTCAAGGACGTAAAATTGAATGATATATTTTTTTTTATAAAGTCAAAACCATTTTCTTTCAAATAAAAACTTGTTTTTATTGAAAACAAAAGTGTTGCTAGGAATAAGTATAAAATTAAATAGTAATGTTAGGATATCGAAACATTTTTGTATAGGCCAGAACGATATAGTGGAAACGCGCTCTAAGATCTGAGTAATATACACACCACTACATATGCAAAAATTTCTCCAAGCTAATTTACCTGTATCCTAATGATAAACCACGCCGCCAAATAACAGGCTGCACGACCGTTTATGCCTTTCTATCCGGGAATAATGATCTGGAAATAATTCTATTAAATTGTTTCTTGATCATGTGAACGCTCCGGGCTCGCGTTTTTGCGTTCGCTAGTTTGCGAACTTTAATTCACACGACAAATTACTTTCTTGGTATGCAGGAGTCATTTTATTTTCACTTTCGTTATGGCGTACCTATATATCATGCAAAATAACCTTTTTTAAAATATATCGCAACTTACATTTTCCCCAATTATTTTTAAAGATGTACAGAATTTTAAGGATGTATATTTTTAAGGATGTACAGAAAAATACAATCCATAGCTTGCCAATACAGTTCAATACATATAAGATAAAAGAATACAAAAGTTTATTGAACCCACAATCAATATGAGCAAAGCTCAGCCATACAGCGTTCGCCAAGACGTCCCCCAGTATAAATAGAGATAATCCACATGTAAGGGAAATCTTAAGACGTCAAAACATGCAGTACGCATGCGCGCAGCCACCCCAGTCCCCAGCATGGCAGCATGGACGTTCACCCCGTTGCGTCATGCCGCGCCGCAAGGTCGTCAAACAAATATACAATAAATTCTATTTTTAAGTATGTAGGTACTATTAAATATCTGGAATTGTGGTTTGAAAATGGAAAACTTTTTTTTTATGGAATGTCAGAATAGACAAATTCTGTTTTTAATCTGAGGAATGGAATACATATTAAAAAAAAAAAAGACGGGTTGCACTCCGGGAGTGCCGGCAGAAGTGAAAACTTGATTATTAACGTTCAGCATGTTTGATATTTTGGAATGGTATCCGTCTTACGCATGGAATATAAGGGCTAAAAAAAAAAAATCCGTCTTACGCTTTTTCGATCAGGCCACGTGTCCTGACGCGAGTTTAAGATTTTATACCCAACGCCGCTAAAGAAGTTTTCACTTCAATAAGTTAATGTATTTGGTTTATTAAGGAGTTATGTATTATGATAATAAACACGTAATATATTCTCAAAAAGAACAAACTAAATAAAACTAATGTATATTAAGGTCTTCATGAACTTCCACATTAATTAAAAACTAAAAGTAACAAGTGGCAAGTTCTCAAGTCTGACACTAATTAAGTACTAGGTATAACTCCAATTAATGTAGCTTAGTTGATTATAAGATTGTTCGTTAACTGCCTCAAAGAGAGAAAGAAATATTCTATATTTCTTAAAAAAATGTTGTGTGGTTTTATGAAACCACGGTAAAAGTGAAACTTAGGCACAAAATAATCGTATTTGTACGATAATTATCGTACGGTTCGACCGTCACGCGACATGCGCTACACAGACCAAAAAGTTTGAGACGATGTAATAAAAGTTTCACTTTAAAAAATATTGTAATATAAAGCTAGGCTGGAATATTACGAATATTTACCTCAAGAGCGCGCTTCCCATTTCCAATGTAAATTCGAATATATTTCCTACGTTCATATTCGCTTGACTAAGTTCGCGATGTGATCTTCATGATTTTACTTTCCAATGCGTCCATTTAAAATAAGGTTTTATATTTTTAATGCTAAGGTTTTTAGAATTGTTGGAAGCTTAAATAAAAATTGTTTAACCTGCTCTATACTACTATAATAATTATTGTTTATACATTAACTTTTAGACATAAGAAATAGCTTTTTAACTTTTTCTAATACTACCGTATGTATTACTTTCACCAGAGTGGAATTATGGACAAACTCAAAGAATACACTTATCAAAGTCTAAAAGAAAAGCTCTTTCGAGTTTAATAAGCATGCCCGAAGTAATTGTAAATTAAATTAATTTATTGAACGTTTAGAGCTTTTACAGTATCAATTCGTAGTTTAGCTTACCTACTTAATCAAAAAGGTAAAAAGTATTTATTCGATCTTTGACCTTTTAAAATAAAAATGAATTGCGAATCAAACTCACATATAAAGGCCAAATGTTATGACCACTGACACGAAATTCTGCGGCGAGTAATATTATAATATACATGCATATTATTTCAATCGGCTACCTGTGGTTACTCATATAAAACATTAATCAACAATAATATTTTGTGTAAAAATACGCGTATTTATAGATAAAATGAAAGCTTTTTTCCATAACACTTTTTAAATTCTACATATAAAACAATAAATATTATAGTGCCACAGAATATAAAAATTAAAAACATAATCTCTCTTTTGTACCAACTTCAAAGAAGCATGTTAAATCATAATTGTTTAACACATAACTCAAGATAAATTAGTAAACACGCATTAACAATAAATATAATATAATTGTAATTGCTACACATAACTTCACAGCGAAGAATGTGTAACATATCAACAATAAATCACGCAAAGAATTTATTTGCCTGAAGATACATCACTGATTACTTTCACTATCATGTACTGAGTATAATTTGAGTGAAAATAATTTATGAATTACATTATTATCTACATTTACTTTTTATAAGTATGTTTCGAATCGATATAATAATGATTTATTGACCAATTTAAAATGTGTCTCTTTTTTTAATAGCATTAAGCTACATTAGTCCTGGGTGATATAAGCTATATTTTTTATCTAGATTCACCCGTTCGAAGCCGGGGCGAGCGACTAGTTTTTTTTCGTCTGGTAGTTATACGTTCGCTTCGCTCTCGTGTCTTTTATGTTACCGACAGCTTTTCCCCATACAAAGTCTAAAATAGGTAGAAATAGGAGTACTTCTACTCAATTAGAGGCCGAATATGTTTTCGACTACTATCTCCCTCTATTAAAAACCGATTTGAAGAAATTCAAATATTCAAGAGTGAGAAGACACATAAAGTCGTAGTGATATTAACGATAGGGATCCATAATAGAATAAATATAGGTAAGTTTTATATTCAATTTATCTTATCAAAACGATAAGGTATATTTTAATTTAAGTAATGATAAGTTTTAATCAAATCGAATTGAATATTGTATCATTAAAATATAAATTGAAATTGAACTCTACATTTCGATATTGAAGTAGAACACAAATGTTTCTAATAGATTTAGAGAAGCAATAGCAAATATTTTTATAATTTTAATATGACTGTTTGTCTGATAAAATCACGCTAAAGCTTCAGCATCTAAATTTTCCCTTCGTACTGTTACAGATCTTACTTAAAATACAGCCTCTTGAAGGGAATTTAAGTTTTAAGGTAGTGTGAAGTATCGTAGTGTATACATATACATTTTACATCTGTTTTATTTAAATAACGTATTTTTATTACGTTTATTGATTCTTTTATATAAAAAGTACACATCTAATTCACAAGAAAATTTGAAAAAGCTCATGCAAAAATCGTCAACATAAATTGGAATACATTTGCCTCGCACCTCAATATCCTGTCACATGCCGACACGGAATTATATCGACACAATATCTACAAGGTGCTACACGAATCACCATTTTATTAAACGTACATTTTTACATACATAAATATATAGTACATACATTTTTGTAATATATTATGTCCCCTTTTTTGAGTGGAAATTATCAAACTGTCAGCAGCTTAATTGTGACCTGATACTGTGAAAACTTTGTACATCTAAGAATGTAATAGAAAATATTAAATATTAAATTAAATGCGTATGTAATATTCATAAGTACATAGACATGTCATATTATATTATAATAAATACTGAATGTGTGTAAAAAGCTCTATAATAAATTTAATTCTAAGTTTTGTTGTAAATAATAATAAAATGTATTTAAACGATACTGTACATAGTAACAAAGCCCTTGCACTCTATGGAGAAATCGAGTAAACATTAAGTGCTTCCCGTATAGATTCAACAAAGGACACCAATTAAAAAACAACTGTCCACCAATAAAAGGTAATAAGGGCATCTCATCTTGCGCTCATTAGGACCTACCGCTCAATACAATCTGGCTCCCAACTCACCAGCAAGAATAAAATCCACAGATTATACACAATAATCACGTCACAACACTACACTGGTTTGTTTTTATTTTCGTCGCGATTGTACGGAGCGCCGGGCTGGGCGCGTATCGAACCTCAACTGAGATATCGAGCGACGGCACACCCCGCGCCGCTCTAAACCAATTTATAATACATACGGAGACGCAGCATCCCTGCCCGACTGTACAAACTAATTTCGACTGTATACCGTTAATATAGAACGCAATATGCAACGCGGATTGAATGCCGCAGAGGCAAAAACGCTGCTAGTTTTTGCTGGATCGCGAAGGGTGCGAATTGTGTATTTTCGCCGGTTTCCGACGTTTGTAATTGAATTGCGCGCTCAGCGTGACGATCGCATGTTTGTTGTGATACGGTGTTATTAAAATTAAGTATTATTTTATGTTACATTGCTTACATTGTAACCAATATAATGGAGCGCAAAGCAGTAACAATGCTCAGAATAAAACAAATTCTAAAGAGGCTTTACCCAAATATACGTTTCAAGGTAAATCGGGTTGTTTTATCTGCAGGAATATACGCTTGAGACGGGCTACATTTGGCAATATTTCAACTATATGAACGTCCCACTACAGAAATGTTTTGCTTTATTCCAGAGATAGCCAGCCTGAATGCCCTCTGGGGTTTAAATTGCGTTGAGTTTATCAACTTTGATGACCTGGTTACGGGTAACATTTTATTTTTATTTTTTCAATCTGGCTGGCTTGGATTTGAATCTAACTTTATATCATACAGAACTGACTACTACTGAATTTGATTTCGCAAAATTTCGCTTTAACGTAAGCTTACTTCAATCTTGACGAATTATATATAAAGTGGTGTGGTAGAGCTATTTTTTAAGACACATGAAATGAAAAAAAGCTATGATAAATGATCAATTGAATGAAAACGACCATTTATAATTCAAAGGATTTTTTTTTTTTATTCTTACTTTTTTTTTTAAAAGGGGTTTTGTCAACAGTTGACAATGTCACCCCCGTAAAAGCAAATAACACGATATTAGCATACATAATAAAAATTAACTACTACCACCTAAATATAGTTTAATCAGCATCTTTGCTTCTCGAGAAAGAGGAAAAGCCAAGATGCTGTTACACCATCCCAGATTTAAATCACTATCTATATTAATATTGTACATTAATTGAGATCGTAAGGCCTCATTCCGAACACATTCCGTCAAAATATGTGTAACATCATCAATGACATCACATTCTTGGCAATTAGGAGATGTACTTAGCTTTAACAGAAATTTAAACTTATTTGACGGGATGTGCCCCGAACGAAGCCTCATCAAAATAACAGAATTTTTCCTATTACATTTATCAGAATCGAACCAGGGCGATGTAGGAGGCTGACACTGAATCGTCCTATACCAAATACCTTTTGTGAGTGAGCGCTCATTAAAATATTCATGCCATAAATTACGACACATTTTTTTTGCACAGGAAAGTACTTCGGAATAAACCGGTAGACTATTAAATAATACTCCGTCACTAATTGCCTGCCTAGCCACAGTGTCAGCCTCCTCATTGCCCGGGATGCCTACGTGTGAAGGAATCCACTGGATAACTAAGGTTTTATTTTGGGATTGAAGTTTACAGATGGTGTCTAGAATAGTGTAGGCTATCGGAAACCCTCGACCTCTCGAAGGTAGCCGAGCCAAGTGTAACAAAGCACTTTTTGAGTCAGATAAAATGACAAGGTTATTGCAATCCACCGTTGACATATAAGACAACGCTTCCAAAATCGCAACTAACTCACAGTGCATAACAGATAAATTAGCATTTATCTTTAACGCAAGGCGTGTATTTTTTTGTGGGTCATAAAAAGCTGATCCACATCCATTTTCATCCTTTGAACCATCTGTAAACAACTTATAACATGTATTATAATTTTTAAATAAATATTCTGAACATATGCTTTTAATATTAGCCTTACATAGTTTGCTTTTACTCATATTCAAACCTTCAATAACAACACAGATATTCCCAGAAATATCAAAGTAATTCATCCATTTGTCTAATGAAAAATAGTCTAAAAGTGAGTTTGAAGCTACGGGATTATTGCAAAATTTACGGTGAGTTTCTATTAAGGCCGTGTACGCGGTCCGTGCGCTGTTTGGCTCAAATATGTGATTTTTCAAACCAGATTGTCCATCAACCACTTATCTTACAAACATATGAATTACTAATAATTTTAGGAAATTTTGTTGTCTATGTAGTTAGTTAAGAGTTTTTTTCAATTAATACAGTATTTGTGAATAACATCAAGATAACTGAGCCGATGATTACTTGATTTCACTTTTAGTGTCAATTTCGAAGCTAAAAATATCTGAAATTGCTGACAGATCTAACACACAATTTTTTTTAACTAACTGCAAAAATCCTTATTAAAATAGTTAGTTAAAAGATTTTTTTATTTTGGACTCCTAACTTACGAAATTAAAATCCGAACAATGTGAATTTTTTTAGAAATTATAGTCGACAAAATGATTATTTTCACCAAGATATTTGACTTAATTGAATATAATTTATACATATTGCAATAAAAGAATGTCTTACTTATAAGATAAAATTTAAAAAATCAACTAAGGTACTTCTATTATTTTTCTACAATTTTTTTTAAAGTACTATAAAACACTGCGCGCGACCCGATTCAAATCAGTCGGCAGCGAGCCTTTCCAGAGAGAGGACATGTTGCTCGGTGCTCTCCTGTGGACCTATGCTGTTCATAGTAAAAGGATAGCGCAAGCCGCGATCTATCGTAATAGATCGCGGAGATTTTGACTTGCGTTAAATTGAATAAGCGCTCTTAACAGCGGAATTTTTTTACGTCGCCAATAAGAGTTTAAACAAAGGGAATCCAAATCCTCTAAAACCTTGTACGTGGGATTATTTTCAATAGATCTTGATTTCAAGTAAAATTTAGCAGCTAGATATTTTCTACGTATTTCCAGTGGCTGTATACACAGTTCACTTTCCATTACGTGAATTGGCGTACTTCTAACAAACCCTCCGATAACCCTCATTGCCTGGTTTTGAATTTTAGTTAGTTTATACAAATGGCTTTTAATACTATTATCATACAGGAAACTACAATAATCTAGTCTGCTTCTTACAATCGATAAATAAAGACGTCTAAGGTGTTTCGGGTGGACCCCCCACTTCGCAACTGCCAAAACTTTAAAAATATTCAGAAATTTAAGAGTCTTCTCCTGAGTTTCATTTATATGTCGGCCCCATTTTAGTCTTTTGTCTAGCCACAAACCTAGGTACTTAACGCTGTCTACTTGGCTTATCTCCTGATTATTAATTTTTAAAATAATATTATTATAATTACTGTTCCTACACTGACTCCTTGAAAAAACACAAAATTTAGTCTTTCTTTGAGAAACATCCAAACCAATACTAGATATTATTGTACAGAATGTATCCAAGGCCGTTTGAACTAATTGAGCTAATACATTAATATTTTTGTGGCTAGCATAGATAACAAAATCATCTGCGTATTGCGATACAAATACATTACGAAGGCTATTACAGATATCCATGGTGGCGACATTGAATAGTAACGGGGAGAGAGGGTCACCCTGTGGCAATCCAACTCCAGCTGTACGAGTGATAGATTCTGATCCAATTTCGATCGATAGCCGCCTTAGATGTAACATCTCCCAAAGATAACCAGAAATCAATGACCCCACTTTATGTTTTTGTAGTGCCTTTATTAAACTTACTAGACATACATTATTGTAAGCACTATTTATATCCAAAAAACACGCTACCGTTAAAATTCCCTTAGAAAAACCACTCTGAACCCGTGAAACCAATCTAGTCAAGTTATCAATACAAGAACGCGATCTTCTGAAACCTACCATCTCTTCTGGAAATTTAAGAGATTTCTCGAAATACCATTCTAGACGACGGTTTATAATCGTATGCAAAATTTTACACAGGCAGGAGATTAAGGCTATGGGTCTTTTATCCGAGGATTGACTATTTTGTACGCCAGGTTTCGGTACAGGAACTACTTTGACGTCTCTCCACTGATTCGGAACAAATTTATCATTTAAAAATCTATTAAATAATATGACTAGTATTTTCTGAGCAGATTCTGGCAGGTGACTTATCATAGAATACGATATGTCATCCATTCCAGGCGCTGTATCTGATATCTTGATTGAATTTTTCAATTCCTGTAACGAAACCGGCAGTGACAACTTTTATTTTATTTATTTATTTATTTATCATTTATTCAGGAAATTATTACAATTCTTAAGACTAAACAATTTAAAAATTACATATATACTTAAAAACTAAAATTACATTGACATAAAAAAATAAAATAAAAATAAAAAGCAATATGTATTCCCTGAAAAGGTTTTGGCTCAGCACAATGCCATAGTTCTTTGAACCATGACGCTGGTATTCTGCCAAGACCCGTTCGAGGAAGTTCAGCGTACCAAACATAAAATATAATATGTAGATAGTATGAAATAATAATATTTGTGTATATAATAGAAATAAAATATAGAAAATATGATTAAAGAAAAAACAAATACATAAAAGTGATATGAATAAAATAAAAATATAAATAAGATAATACATAAAATGACGATAGTGTGTAGAAATAAAACGTGAGAATATCATAATACCTAATAAAAAGAAAAGATTTCTCGTGGCAGCCCTAAGTCTGTGCGATGTGGAGCGAAATAAATATAAATCTATTTTTTACTTTGTGTATCAAGTAAATGGGCTTTGTACAATTTTTTGAAAGAGTACTTTGAGCACACTTGTTTAATCGGCGGTGGGATATTGTTCCAACACTTCGTCGCACAGTACTTAAAGCTACCACGGAAAGCTCGCGATCGATGCCGAGGGACGCACAGCGCGTTAGTTACGCTCCTTACTGGATTCCGACCATGATCTTTCCTCCATCTTAATTTTTGGTACAGATAAGAAGGACACTTGGATCTGAACAGATCAAAAAGTAGACAAGCCAAATATAAATCTTGTCTACCTTTCATGTTAAGCATTTTGGCGGAGTTTAAGAAAGGTGTTATATGTGATCTCGGAGGGACATTGAAGCAGTATCTAACACAGGCATTTTGCACTCTCTGAATAAGACGTTGCGAGCGTTGAAGTAAGCAAGGGCCATACACATTTATACAATAATTTAACTTAGATAATACCAGAGATTCAGCCAAAAGGATACGGAGGTTAGTGTTTATGTAAGGCCGAAATTTGTATATCACTTTTAATCGATAGAAGCAACTACGCACAACTTCAAGGACATGGCTTTCAAAGTTGAGATGTTTATCGAAAGTAACACCTAAATTACGAGCCTCATCAACCTTCTGTATGGGAACATTTTCAATATAAAGAGAAATATTAGAGTTCTCTATTGCTTGCACTTGTCGCCTGGATCCAACAATCATATATTTTGATTTATTAGGGTTCAGCACTAATGAATTATTATATGACCATTGAGATATACCATTTAAATCCTGAGAGATTTTATTTAAAGAGGAAGACAAATCTTTACAGTTCACAGGCAAATATACCTGCAGGTCGTCTGCATAGATGTGATATTTGCATAGGTTAAGGCAATTAGTAATATCTGCTGCATATATTATGAACAGAAGTGGACCTAGGATGGATCCTTGAGGTACACCTCGTGTCACGAAAAGTTCACTGGATGTACAAGTCGAACCATCATTATTATTAACAATAACCTCTTCTTCTTCTGTGAGCGACCTCCTAGGTAACTTTGAAACCAATCTAAGGAACGATTGTCAAACCCATAGAAGGAAAGCTTAGCGACCATAAGCTGCAAATTTAAACAATCAAAAGCTCGAGAGAAATCCAAAAGTACTAACGCTGTCGCATATCCCTCATCCTGATTAGCTAGTAGATCATCGGTGACATTGAGCAAAGCTGTTGTAGTGCCTCGTTGCCTTCTAAACCCCGACTGCAGCTCCGGAAAAATATTTTGCTTTTCACAGTATTTCACAACTTGAAAGTAAACAACCTTTTCGAGTATCTTAGATAGAAATGGAAGTATACTTATAGGTCTGAGATCTTTAAAGTCCTCTGGGTTGTCAGTTTTAGGCAAAGGACGAACGAGCGCAATTTTCCAAACAGATGGGAACGTAGATGTAGCTAGAGAGCGATTTATAATAGCTGTAATTACCTTAAGTGTCGTAGGAAGTGTGAGTAAAATCATATCTCTAGGAATACCATCATAACCCTCAGCATTGGACTTCAAAGTAATGATAATTTTAGCTACGGCATTTTCATCAACAAGATCAAATTTAAAGACACCTTTGCCGTAATTATTATTACTAAAGTAGTCAAGGATGGATTGATCTACATTGCCAGTTCCAGGAATATTCAAAAAATGTGAGTTAATCGTATTAGGATCTCGAAGATGGTCAGGCAAAACGGCACTAGCTTTAAAATTAGGTAAAACTTGACTCTTTAATTTTTTCCACAAAACTTTGCTATTTTGTAAATGAGCATTAATATGGGAATCATAAAATGAGATCTTTTCTTGATGCAAACATATATTGACAAAACTTTTTAATGATTTATAATAGATCTTGTCTTTCTCACATTTTGTTTTACGGTATTTAACGAGAGCATCATCTCGAACCGACATCAGATGTTTGACATTACTAGTGGTTAGGGAGCCAGGTGCAAATTTGGTTAACTATTTCCTCTCAAGAGATAATTCGTCAGACGCATGAGAGTATAGTATTATAAAGCCTCGTGAACGTCAGCTGGCGCTCGGTTGGGGGGGTGAGCGGTTGTAGCCTCCCACGCACATAGGAAAAAAAATACATTCATTCATTCATTTCCTCTCAGCTAAAAATTTGTCAAATTGTAGCTAACCCAATATCTCAACGAAAAAAAATAGTCAGCTGGTTACAACATGGTGTATTATACGTCAGCTGGTGTCTCGAACATGAAAGTTAAATTTAAAGAAAAATTTATTTTCCGTTATTTCCTCTCAAACAAAAATTTACCTGATGATAGCTTATATGTAACTGTGGATAAATATATATGTCAGCTGGCTGTATCTTGGTGGAAAAACCGTCAGCTGATACGGGAGGCTACAACCGCTCTTCCCCCCAACCGAGCTCCAGCTGACGTTCACGAGGCTTCATAATACTATACTTTGATGCATTTTACTAATTACCGCTTGAGAGGAACTTGGTCATAAAATCTGCTGCTGGCTCCCGGACCATAGTAAGCCATGGCGAGCGTCTATTCTTGAGCAAAATGGTGGTTTTAGCAGCATGTTTATTAAACAGAGAAATAATATATGAATTAAAAGTAGTCACCATATCATTTACGTTTAGCATTTGGCAAACATCGTTCCAAGGAATTGAGGCAAGGTCGTTATTGAAATCCATCAAGTTGATATTTTTTAAAGGTCTGTAAGTGATAAAAGTACTAATTGATTTAGGTTTTTTAATTTTAAAGTTCGCAAAGACCATAGCATGACCGCCGAGCTCAGGGATGTGGCAAACGAGTGTGGAAAAAACAGACATATTTGTACATAGTAAATCGAGAGTAGATTCGCTGTGAGATGTGAAATGTGTGGGTTCGGTGATCTGGTTATCTAAACCGCAGCACTGAAGGAATTGTTTGAGACTAACCGACATACTACTCTGACTATTATGAATATTGATATTGAAATCTCCAAGTAAAACAATGTTATCAAAATCGGAAAAATAAGAAAGTGATTCCGAAAGAGCGTCAAAGAAAATGTCTATACTTTGCCAAGGTGGACGATAAGCAGTCCCAACTAATATCTTGTTGCAATTGATATTGACAGATATCCACATCTGTTCAATACAGTGATTAATGTTACTATTAGGGTGTTTACATATACGAAAAGAAAGCTGTTGACTAATAAAAAATCCTACTCCACCACCACGTGATCGCGTGCCTGGTGGGCGAGGAATGTGACGAAAAGTATAACCAGGGAGACGCGGAGCTTGCCCTTCATGACCTTTTCGTAGCCAGGTTTCATTAATTGCAAGGATATCTGGCATATGTTTCTCAAAAGCGACTAGGAACTCATCATGGTTTGTACATAATGATCCAGCATTAAACAAACCAATTTTTAAATAAATATTTTTAACCATTTTTTATATATAGGAAAATAACAATAGAATAATAACATAATTTAGATGCAACTATATAAATTGTTACATAGGAAATAATAATATAATGATGTGAATAAATAGTGAAGTAGTGAAATGAATTATAAATTATGAAATTTTTATAATATAATTTGAGATAGGAAATAATAATATTATAATGATGTGAATAAATAGTGAAGTAGTGAAATGAATTATAAATTATGAAATTTTTATAATATAATTTGAGCATAGCATTATAAAATACAATGTTTTGCCTAAGTACGTAAAACATAGATATATACCTGGAAACTATAGCATAAATATATTTTATCACAAAATATAGAATCACAAAGTTAATTTTCAGATTAAAGTACGCAATATTTACATTATAATATATCAGGCATAATATTACATAATATTCATCATCATAGCAATTCAGTAAAATAAAATGGTTTTTATTTGACATAATCATTATTTGAAGAAAGTTTAAGTAAGTTACAATCGGACCATTAGTGTACATTATTAAACAACCCAAAAATTTATACAATTGAAATATGGCATAAATATTACAAATATTTGAATAAGCGGAATGTGTGAAAAATAATGTTGAACAGTAACAACACAAACTATCTATATAAATGCAGTAAAAGAGTGACAAGGTACTATTACTATTGTTAATTATATAAAACAGCTTTAATGTAACTATAGAATTAGACAGTTGGAATATGATTAGGGAGTAAAGTAAAAACACTTTCAATATCTTCCTCGGAACGAATAGCATAAACGTTACTAGAATCAGATTGACGGGCATATATTTTTCCATCCCTGGTCCAGATAAATCGCCATTGCTTAATTTTGGCCAGGGCACGGGCTTTACCAAATAATACACGATTTTTGTGTGTGAGCCTTTCATGTAAATGTACGCGTTTCACATCATGATTAGGTAAACCTAGGTCGGAAGTAGAAGTACCTCGTCGCACACGAGCGTTTTTCAGGAGCTCATCTCGAAGTGAACGCCGTGTAAAACTAATTGAAATGGGACGCGTACGAGTGGGGCGATCCTTATCTACGATCAATCTCGATGAATCATTACTAACACCGGTAGTAATTGACCGGCGCTTAGGGCCGATGCGTCGCGCACACACTATATCGCGTTCCTCTAATGTTATTCCCAGTTTTTTTGCCAAAGTAATCGCGATGTGCGTAGCTGATTCACCCTCAAATTCGGGTATACCATATACTTCTACGTCATTGAGTAAACTTGCTTGATCTCGCTCGTTTATTTCGGATTGAAGTTGTTTTATTGTTTTAAGCATGGAAGAAGTGGCGGCGGCGTCGAGATTTT
The DNA here is from genome assembly GCA_029959065.1 of Colias behrii. NCBI lineage: Eukaryota > Metazoa > Arthropoda > Insecta > Lepidoptera > Pieridae > Colias > Colias behrii. The sequence continues at coordinate 2,552,151 of JARWMC010000005.1, read as the reverse complement.
GTTTACTAAGTTGTGATAATTTAGAATGCAGCGACGAGTTTTCAGACTCCAATTTATTAATCCGATCGCGGTATGTGCATAAATCATTTTTCATTTGTGTTACTTGAGCAAACAATAAGTCGGTAGTATCATTTAACTCTTTCTTCAACATATCCATTGCTGCCGAAATTTCGATGCTAAGATTTTTGGTAAGATTTTTGGCAACTCAGGATTATTCCCACCAAAATCAGGAACCGTAGGTGTAACGTAATCAGGTGCTAAGGAGCATAGCAGAGCGTCGGCTTTCTCACGAGTTAAAATATCTCTCGACGCTTTATAACCTTTAATCCATTTAATCTTGGACCACATTTCACCGGCACTTGTTACTTCATCAATACTATCGCAAAACCGCCTAAATGATTTAGTATTGCAATCGCGAATCAGTCTTTGTGCCAAACTAATCTTAGCTTGTAAAAACGTAAGATTGTCCGGTGTAGGATTTCTTCTAAATGCTCCTAATGCTTTACGACGCTCCGCTATGGCCCTTGAAATTTCCTGATTCCAGTATGGTTTAGGGGTAAATTTTCGATGATGAATTGGATCCTGGAAAATCTTTTTACAGGGAATTGATAACTGGGCTGCTCTATTTATAATATTTATAAAATCATCATAAGCAGATTGATGATTGTCATCAAGACCAAAATTAACAAGTGCCTCCTCAATATAATTACGGTATTTATTCCAGTCGGCCAGCTTAAAGTTTCGTCGAGCTTTACAACTGTTAACCCTCTCGATCTCTGTTTTAATTTTAATCATAAGGTGATCACTTCCTAGGCTCTCATTTAAAACTGACCAACTAAAATCAAATGCTACGTCCGCAGAGAGAAAAGAAACATCAGGAGAAGACTTTTGTACCGAACCATTAACCAGTTTGATTCTAGTATGGGAACCATCATTTAGATATATATAGTTATTTTCTATTAATGAGTCAAATAATTGGTTACCTCTAACATCTTTTTGACTTGACTTAGTTGACCAATTTGTGTGATGTCCATTTAAGTCGCCAGCAATAAGGGTTTTTCGGTTACCTAAAGAAAAAATTTGATCCCAATCACTAGTTGAAGTTCTAACATTTGGAGGGCAATAAATAGAAAAAATATTTTCGAGATTTTTACAATTTAAAACTTTAACGTGAATCATTTCTATCTGGGTGTTATGTAGCTGTGTACTGCATAACTGTGATTTAATAGAATTGTGCGTAAGAATTGCGACCCCTCCATAACCGTCAGCCCGGTCCAATCTGAATATGTTGTATCCACTTATACGGAATGAGCTGTTTGGGACCAGCCAAGTTTCACTTAATATTGCTATGTGAATCTTTTCTTGAGTTAGCAAGCTCTCAAATTCTTTTACTTTATGGCGAATGCTCTGTGCATTCCACTGAAGGACACTTATTGAGATCCGTGAGCTGCTGGAGTCCATAACTGTTTAATAAGATTACAACAAGAAATATCTCCGATATACTGCATGAATAAAGTGAAAACTCTATCAAGAAATATACTTAAACAGTCCTTAATCTTCTCAAACCACGTCCCTTCTTTAGCTTCAAAAATTTTATCCTTTAATTTTTTAAGAAGAATTCGCCAAGATATTTGTTCAGATTTTGACTTGGAATTTCGATCTGTATTCTCTTCCAATTTGCTCTCATTCTAACTCGCCTCGGAAACTTGTTCAAGTACATCCTCAACCATTCTTTCTTCATGTGTTCGTTTAGGAATTTTGGTCTTTTTTACGGATCTTTTCGGAGTTCTTTTTGTTATGCTAGCATATGTGGGTATTTCTGACCCTCCCTGTGATACGGTTCCCGTTTCGGGTATACTTGAAGTGCAAATGCCTGACTCATTTGCAATTATTGGTGAGTCCTCTTCTGAGTCCAAATCAATAGGTGATGGAACCACATATAAAGTAAGTGCACGCTTGTAAGTACAATTAAATTCAGTCATCAGTTCCCTGACTTTTTTCTCTTTTCTAAAAACAGGGCATATTTTAGCCATAGCCATGTCTTCCATTACAATTATTGCAAATAAATTTGGTAGTTGTACAGTTAGCGTGATACCCGGAACATTTTGGACATATTGTTCTGAAAGACGTGCACATTTTTATTGTGTGGCCAAAGCGCCAACAGCGTGAGCATTGTGTGACGGGGAAATTAAAAGGGGTAACGCGTGATCTAGTGTCATAAACATATACATATGCCGGCAAGGAAGCACCCTTAAATGATAATCTGACTGATTCACTTATTTCCCAGCGTCCGTCGTTTGTGTTTTTACGCTTCAATCTTTTCGCCGATAATATAACCGCACTTGTGCATGAAAGGCCCTTCATAATTTCTTCTTCACTCAATTCTAAGTCAACATTGTTTATGACTCCGTACGATTGATTTGTTTCTAACGTCTTATAGCACTTATACCCGTTCTCGTTAAAAGTTTTGGACGTAACAAAATGTTCCGCACTTTCCTCATTATTAAATTGGACCAAGACTTTGTACGAATTTATGTATTTAACTCGTATTACATTTTGCACATTCTCTGATTTTAGTATTTTTGCTAGCCCAAATTGTTTCGGCAGCTTCTCTGTACATGTCAAGCAAACCTCTATTTTGTCTTCCGGTATTATCTCCGTGTCATTCATTACATCCGCACGACCAAATCTCTTCGACTTTCTTGTTACTGTAGTCCAAATCTCTTCAGAGTTTAATTCCCGACCTCTTTTTGGAGGTCGCTCCTGATCCACATCACCACTTAAAATTCCAGATTCTCTCGTCAACTCACTCTCAATAAACTCGTTTCCCCTCATCTCACTACTCTCTGTCACATCTCCCTCAGCACGCGAATATTCTTCATTAGTAACGCTATCCATAATTGAATTTATTATTAATAGGAATAAGAATGCACATGATTAGTCGAAGCAAGCGCGTCGCTCGTGACGGTCGCGTTAAGAATCGAACTATAATAATGATTATTAAATAGGTCGACGCGTCCAACGATAACACGCGCCCGCGCGCAACTGTGAATTCAAAGGATTTTGATATCCTTCAACCATTTCATTGTCAAACATTCCATCCTTTCAAATGTGAAATGTGACTAACATCCATAACTTTGATAGTATTTGAATATAAACTATATCGTTGTCATTTCCGTAAATTTAATATCAAAGTTCCTCACTGAACCGTTGAGGAATCCTCCATTATGTATGCTAATCTAAATTCGGATGGAATGGTAGAATTAACATCTATCAACACCATCTGATATCTTGTACAAATTATTCCATCATCCATTCCTTGAGCAATATGTCCATATGAATTTACAGAATTTACTATTGAATCACGGTACCAAAATATAAAGCATATATAGCATTAACGTCGTGTATTTAGTATTTTTATATAATGGAAAATTGGTAGTAAATGGTTTAAAATCTCTTCGTGGTATTATAATGAATTATTTAATAACTGTTTTATTAGAAAGATAATTTGTTGAAACTCTGTCTACACCGTTGTTAGATATTTTTATGAAATTAATGTTTATTTTATTTAATACATTTTCAGTTTTCACAAACAATAATATTGAACGATATCGCCTCTCCGAATTAACCTATTAGAATAATATTATAATTGTTTAAGATAATTCTTAGAATCTGTTCTTAAACTTTACAAAAACAAATGAATAGATTTGTATAAATTAAGTACACAGAACTGAACAGTTGTTATTATAATAAATTTACCCTAACATTGCTCTAGTGTTATTTCCATGGAAAAATATATGTTTTATTTTCTACAAATACAGACCACACTCGAGCAAAAATAATCTTTCTTCTTAGCCATAACTTGATATATTCCGATTTTAATCAGTTTCCAGAAACCCATATCAAATTACGAAGCTCTGGGCTGTGAAGCACCAACCTTTCTGTCTCTCTCCCTCTTATGCTTGACCATTGTTAACGAAAAGAGAGGTAAGATGTAACATGAGACGATAAAAGATTATCTTTTTGTGTCTCACTTGTCTAATAGAAGCTTCACAATGGGTTAATGAAAACTGCTCTTTGCTGTCGGACACTTGCTTTGTTATACATATAAAAAGGTGCAGGAAAATAAATATACAATACTAGCTTTCCGCCCGCGGCTTCGCCCGCGTTTTCAGAGAAAAACCCGTTCCCGTAGGATTTCCGGGATAAACCCTATCCTATGTCCTTTCTCGGGTATCAAAATATATCTATACCAAATTTCATGCAAATTGGTTCAGTAGTTCAGGCGTGATTGAGTAACAGACAGACAGACAGAGTTACTTTCGCATTTATAATATTAGCACAGTATTACAATATTATTTCCTACAGTAAGGAAACGCCTTTGATGTCGCGCGATGCCGCCACCAGCGTAGGTACTTACGCTGCCACACGAAAATATGCTAGGGTTGCAACAAATGGGAAATAAAACAATTGTGATTATTAATATTATGATGAAATCATTTATTCATATGTACATTCAAAATAATTGCGATTATTAAATCTGATGAAATTATTTGTTCATAAATATATAATTAATTTACTTACATATATTGCACTGCTAAATATTTACTTGGACACTATTTTTGGATGTTCTTAATTGTATATTATAACATTTAACTAAGTAATGCATTCGCATTGGGATGTACAATCTGATAAGACAAGAATGAGTACTGACAGGTCACGGCGGATTCGCCTTCTACTTGAACAGATTCAAGCTGAAGGAGAATCCGTCGTGTCTATGTCAGCCCGGAGTAGAGGAGACGGTTCCTCACCTGTTACTCGAGTGCCCAATTTTTGCAAGCAATAGATATGCTATTGAGCAAAAATTGGGCATGGCGATGACGGGTGAGAATCTACCTTCCGCCCTGGGGGACAAGTTTAGGGATACTTTCTTTAAATATTGTAAATATATTGTAGAAGTAGTCAATAAGCGAAATAATGGGGTGTGATGTGATTCTGTGATATTAGGGATAGTTTCAATTGTTGTAGCATTTATTTTATTTATTTTATTTACCCAGTATTTTAATATTTAATTTTGTATTTGTAATATTTTTATCTTGTAATAATTCTATTTTTAATTTATTAACTATGTGGATATAAATTGTGATTGTAAATAAATAAAAAATGAAAATAACGTCTCTGGACAATATTCCAGAGGTGGCGCGAACACCCTGTGATGGCGGGTGCCTTTAAAAAAAAAAAAAAAAAAGACAAGAATGAGAACAGCATATACACAGCTTTGATTAAAATTCTATAGATACAAATACAATCTATCTAAAATATCTAAATAACTTCTGTGATTTCGATGTAGATTTACATCAATACACAGAACAGTTTGTGCGCGCCATTAGAGAATATGTAAGTATTATAAAATTATTACACAAAAAATAAGAATGCGTCGTCCTTTCGCGCTAGGTAATGCAAACTAAGTGTGATTGCATTACGCGGCCCGCGTCGCCCGACCCCCCGCCAGTTCCCCTCCGTTTCTCTGTGCAAGTACATTCGTCGCCATACTGTAGGAAATATTGTAATACTGTGATATTAGTATGGATTATACATGTACATGCATTTTTTGACGTGATAACGTCTTTAAAATCGTTTTAGTCGGGTGACATGTTCAGAAACTTGTGTCACACCTAAACCTCACGAGCGCGATCGCAGGTATAACGAGAGAGAGACGGACCAATCTCCCGTCTCATCTCGAGCGCTGCCACTGCATTATGTTATCACGTAAACATCTCGATCGTAAACCTACTTTACAAACAACTAATTTTTTTACTTTTTTACAAACCTAATTAATAGAATTACGAGACACAGGTATCACAGACTACCTATTTATTATGGTCTGATCTTCGAACACGAACACGAACACGAACACGAACACGAACACGAACACGAACACGAACACGAACACGAACACGAACACGAACTCGAACACGAACACGAACACGAACACGAACACGAACACGAACACGAACACGAACACGAACACGAACACGAACACGAACACGAACACGAACACGAACACGAACAAGAACACGAACACGAACACGAACACGAACACACAGTTCTCGGAAAAAATATTCTAGAATTCTCATCTAAAAGTTTTACTCATAATACAATAACAACTCTAGATAAATACATACAGTCTCAACGCATTGAAATTTTATGTAAATGCTACGTCAGTTCAAATCTGAGGCTTTAGGCTTACACCAGGGAGATATCATCCTCCTAATTAGTACAATTGCTAGTGAAGATTGCCAAGTCACAGTAAAATAGTTGTTAGAATTATTTAAATAATGATGTATTTAAAGATAATAATATAATTTATATTTAGATATATTTAGAGATATAATGTAGTAACGTTTACGTTACTACATTACGTTTACGTTTACGTTTGTTCTTCATTATTCATCTTCATTTGTTTATATTGTTTACTAGCGGTCCGCCCCGGCTTCGCCGGTGGTACATATTTACGTTTTCTATACATAAGAACCATCCTCATACTTCAAGGAATATAATAAAAAAATAATTATCGAAATCGGTCCACCCGTTCACGCGTGATGCCGTGACAACGCGAAACGGGTTTCATTTTTATGTATATAGATAACTTTTCAATAATGATAAGGTTGTTTTATATCTTAAAATTTGAATTTTATATATTTGTTATTGTGTCGTTTTTAGTGTTCAATAAAATGTATTCTTGTCCCTTTAAATTTAAGAAAATTATTGCCAATGCAGAAAAAATTGAGTTCATTACGATTTTGTTCCACTTATTTAAAAACACATTTGGTTAGACAAAACTTCAGTCATTAAAAATGCTAGTCGCTTCTCCATACGATACTAGTACAACTAAATTCTTTAACAACTTCGTAGATCAGTTCCAATCACTACATACTTCATACACTACACTGAAGGAAAGTTATTTAATTCAGGTTTTAGCTTCATTGAGCGCATCTCTTTTAATTAACTTTCCTTCTCTATGGACTTTGAAACTAGACGTGGGTCGTGGGTAGATTTATTAATAAACCGACAATGATATAAGGAGGTCATAAATCCATACTTAATATTATAAATGCGAAAGTAACTCTGTCTGTCTGTCTGTTACTCAATCACGCCTTAACTACTGAACCAATTTGCATGAAATTCGGTATAGAGATATTTTGATACCCGAGAAAGGACATAGGATAGGTTTTATCCCGGAAATCCTACGGGAACGGGTTTTTCTTTGAAAACGCGGGCGAAGCCGCGGGCGGAAAGCTAGTTCAACTATATATTTGTAATATTACCAGCATATTGACATAATACTTCATCTTTTACCGTGATTATAATATAATTTTAAATACCGTATATATCTACATTACATGATCCATCATTTTACTATTGCTTATTATGTGGGTATAATTTTCCACGTATCTTTCTAAATACATCCATCAAACTAACTCTATTTTTATTGCCCCAAATTCACTTCCAATCTTTTGCAAAAGTTACATTGTTGTTTTAAATATACATCGTATTTTTAAATAAAATATATCTTTCTTGCTTACTTGAAAGACCTTAATAATAAGGATAAATTATCACACAAGAAAAGCGTCATAAAATTGTATTGAATCATCATAAAGGATACGAATAGAGAGCTCACGATAGCTATCCACATAAAAGCCTACATGTTACCAGAATGAGCCAAGGTACAGTACAATAGCCTCTCAAACGTACATACATACACATATTGGTAATTTCCCACCCCGAGAAGGGTCTCCATTCAAGCGAAAACTACACAAAATAGCGCCTCAGGACTCTGTTTTGAGGGCCCTATTTCATATGTATGACGGATGGTGAGGTAAATACGAGTATGTAATTATGTGTACAAATCTGCATTTTTAATTTAATAGTGAAGGTATGCGTATATTTTATAAATGACAATAACATTTAATAAACAGTTGTATAATTTAATAATTTAATATAATATGATTAAATGAATGTTCTGAATTTGGAAAGAGCTTTTCCAAATACATTGTTTGGAGAGAAAGAGCTTTTTCAGCTCTTCGTAGCGTATAATTTTACCTAGTTTCACGGTTACTATTTTGTTTAAAAAAAATCCGTAAATATTTCCTGCTTTCTTGACGTCGCAAATAAGTGCATTTTTACAAGAATTGTTACAGAAATAAACCTGTTTTTTTTATACATTAATTCTCGTATTAAGTACCGTACGCTACAATGTGCCACAACCACAATTCAAGTAGGAAATAATGTTTAAAAACAGATCCAAGTGAATTACTTTCTAAGAAGATTTTCTTTAAACCACTTGCCCTCAATGTACTTGCGGGCTTCCATCGCTATTCTGTGAAACGATTATAATTCTCAACTTATGTTATTATAAACTAGCTGCCCCAGCAAACATTGCCCCAAGCCCCTTTTTACGTTTTACTAAAAAGAAACTTTCTTGTGCCTTTAAACAAAACGGTAAAAAAATTGCCGAATTGGTAGAGAGTTATCATTTCTTACGATTCGTTTTTATTTTATAGATAACTAGCTAACCGCCCGCGGCTTCGCCCGCTTTGTCTAAAACCTAATAAATTATATACTAAAACCTTCCTCTTGAATCACTCTATCTATTACAAAAAACCTCATCAAAATCCGTTGCGTTGTTTTAAAGATTTAAGCACACAAAGAGACATAGGGACATAGGGACAGAGAAAGCGACTTTGTTTTATACTATGTAGTGACTAGCTTTTCACCCGCGGCATCGCCCGTGCAGTCAAAGAAAAACCCGCATAGTTCCCGTTCGCGTGGGATTTTCGGGATAAAACCTATCCTATGTCCTTTCTCGGGTATCAAAATATCTCTATACCAAATTTCATGCAAATTGTTTCAGTAGTTAAGGCGTGATTGAGTAACAGACAGACAGACAGAGTTACTTTCGCATTTATAATATTAGTATGGATAATATGATAAGTACAATCTTTCTCTATGAATTTTTTCGCATTCCAGTTAAGAATTTACTAGCGGCTAATAAAAAAGGCTTTAGTTTAAATTTAATTTAATTAGCTTAAACCAAAATAATATTTTCCATGCAGTTTAGTGCTTGGTGTACGCACTTAGAGGGTTTCATATGGTAACAATTAAGTATCGAAGCCTTTCCTCTTCAATCACCTAAAGAAACCAAATTTTATTGAAATTTCTTGCAAGTTAAAATATCAAGTTTCTTGTTATGAAAATATTTTCTGCTTTATAGCATGTTGTTTTGTATCAACCCCTGAACCTCCCAATTTATTTTTAATCACTCAGTCAACTACTCAAGGGATCACGGCGAATATACTAAGCTAACAATATAAAAACCTATAATTTTAATTTACTTACTATAATACCACACAAATAAAATTTTCTAGAATTGTGAACCGCTATGAATTGTATTTAAAAGTCTTGCAATTTCACCGAATAAACAGAAGAAAATTGTTCATTTTAAAGTTTATCTGCATTTCGAAATATTTCCACAATGTGTTTTATCTTTCTACATAAACTTAACAGCCTAGATATTTTCACTTCTATATCTATACTTAATATTATAAAGCTGAAGAGTTTGTTTGTTTGTTTGTTTGAACGCGCTAATCTCGGGAACTACTGGTCCGATTTGAAAAATTCTTTCGGTGTTAGATAGCTCATTTATCGAGGAAGGCTATAGGCACCTACAGGAGTGGAGCCACGGGGGTGAAACCGCGCGGAACAGCTAGCTTTGAAATAATTCTGAAATACTGTTAAATGAACCGTCCAATTTATGAGGAAAATACCACATTTAAATAACATCGTCAGATAATTATATTTTTTTAAATTAACTTATTGAAAATTAATTAGTTATAATGTCAACAAATAAATAACTAATTAAATTCAAATTCAAATCACCAAAATGTATATAAAGAAAGCACCGGTTTCCTAATAAAAATACAAAGAATTCACCTGAAAGTTTTCAAACTCGCAAATCTAATACTTGTTAAAGAATCTGCTTGTAAAATATTCCTTAGAGAATGTTGATTTTATTCCACAACTACAGAACTGTCTCCAACTTGTCTCCAATTTAACACGAACTAAGAAATTGATCTGAATCTATTCCATTTCATTGATTGCTATTATATAAAGCAAAACAATGTTTAAACATTTAACGATAGCTTCTGGTACATTTTTACTAATTAGTGAAACAGTTAGTGAAGTGGTCAATGACCTTCTTGGCTTGCGTCAGAGGGTTCAAACTTATACAACAGGAAAAATATTTTATACTCGAATTATACTTTCCTTTTTCGACGGGGTTCTTAATTTTTATGACATTCTCAGAGCAAAGGGTTTTGCTTCATATCAAACCAAATAGTTAAGTAGTAGTAGTAGTCCATAATTATGTGGTAAATATAATTTCATCATCATTTTTATATATTATACAGAATAAAATTAACAATCGAAAAGATGCATCGTTACATTACAAGTTAATGTCTGTATATCCGATAAATTCATCCATTTAGTTTTAAAGGGCACAACTTTTCATTCCTTGCAAGAAAGCTCACTATTATCCTCTCAAAGAACAACGCTACCTAAATCACACAAATAATTTCATTTAAACGTTAGAAACCGACAATTTCTGGGCCTTGAACTTATCTAAAGCAATTTATTAGAGCAGGGCTTGTCCAATTTACATAAAACAATTGTCACATTTCCGTAAAGACTGCTTTTGGTACACAAACCGTTAAATCTAAGTAAGTTGAGTCTCGAGGTGTGAGTACACGACTCGAGGTGTGAGTACACGACTCGAGGTGTGAGTACACGACTCGAGGTGTGAGTACACGACTCGAGGTGTGAGTACACGAATCGAGGTGTGAGTACTGTGATTGTTAGAGGAGTTAAGTGACCTGTGACAGTTGAATTTGATACATGAGCATACCCCTATTTGGAAAGGTAGATAAGAAGGTGTCAATCATAATATGATTTCGTAAATCTTTTATGTATTATTTATTTAAAACCAGACGTGAGATTTGAAAATACGTAAAATTTAAAGGATAACAAGCTAACGCACTGCCTAAGATTTGATAATGCTTAATTTATAATTAATTTACCTCATCCCTATACATATTAATAACAACGCTGCATTAAAAACTTTATACTCAGGTTAATTATTCTTAATTTTGTTTAATCCTATTATAGCATATTTAAAAATAATTTCCCCGCTAAATCCTATTACCATGCATAAAAATAGACTGCAGATTTTAATTAACCTTTCGTAGAACTTTCTCGTTCATAAATAACTGATCAATAGCAGCGAATATGCTGCCTAAAGATTTTTAAAGAAAAAGTTCATAGTACATTGCCAAAGGGCAATGTACTATGAACGGTAGACGGTACGTACGGTAGACTTAATTAAAGCAATCCTGCCATTTCTGATAGGTTTTGGCAACCCGACCAAACACAGGGGACACACATCCGTTGACTAACTGCCTATAAGTTAGTCCTGGCGCGGGTTGGAAATGGGAATAATTTCCCCAATTGTACTCCCCGACTGGCGAAGACGGAAATTACCCTCGAATGAAGCTAGAAGTCTATCACGGGCTGAAAACTCCACCCAGTCTGGAGACTATTTCCTTGGAACCTAATATTAGTGAAGATAGAAGGGTGTTTTTGTAAAATTACAATGTAAGATATTATTTACAAAAAACAAAGAATCATGTTCTTGGCTTGAGTTGTTAATATAATTATATGATATGACAATTTCCACTTAAATTTCAATATTATTTTACATAGTTATAGTCAATTAGGTACTACATAGTTATCGCTTTCTTCAGAGAGCCAAATTAATAAAAAAGAATTCAGGTTAAAACTAATTATCAGAAAAATACCACATTCTTTATTTCACACAAAAGAACTAATTATCTTTAACTTTATTTCCGAAATTCTCCTCACTTCGTAACAGAAACCAGAGCCAATTGCGCCAACAAGGCGTAATAAAAGGAAAATATTTGACCATTACAAGCGTACGACTACAAATTTATGGGCCGCTATATCTCGGCTGCTTATCGCTTCCATTATCTTCAAATTCCCAGACTAATTGCAAACTATTAACATAACATACAAACCCTATTCTCTATGATAAGAAGGTACGTTGTATCAGCAATTATCGAAATTGTACGACAATAATATTGTAAGGTAACTATAATAATTGGTTGCATAGATCGGATAAAATAGACATAAAATTGAGAACGTAGCAGTTGAACAGAGCAATTCTAATTACACTCGGCAATAAACAATTGCGAATTATACTTCTCTATAAAGTGTAGTTTGTGGCCAATTTGTTGTTAAACTTAATCAAGTTCCATGGCATTTAAATGATGTTTAACGATCCTTTAATGATGCCAAACAGTGAACTGATTAGCACTCAATAAAGTTTACTGATGGATAAACTTTCTATATAAAGACTGCTGGGGGACTGCTGTGTTGTATCCTAATTTAGGCTAATTTCCATTTAAATTTCTCATATTATACGCAATTAAATATTTAAAAAAATTACGACTTCGAAACTTTTGATATTTTTAAAAGTCGACTTACTAATTTACTATCTATAACATTGCAACAGTAGGTACGTGTATTTACGTACCTATATTTACAATGAGTCAAAACAAGAATATTTTCCGGAACTTTTTTGTTAGAACATTCTTATTTTACAGTTTTCAATTCATATAAACTGTCAAAAGTAAAGTAATATTTTACGCTAAGAATTCTATTTAATTTGAAATAGCGCGCAGTGAGGGGTGCTCACACGGCGCCTGAGGAAAAATAATTTTGCGGCCGAATGATACATTCTACTTTTCATTTCCTGCTATGTAAAAAGGAAATAGAAAGAGCGTTTTTTATAATCTAACCAGCGTCCTATCAGAACGAGTAAGTAAATTTTTTTTATTTATTTTTTTATTCTTTGAAAGTTTATAAAAAAAAAACATCCGTATATTTTCCCTTGTTTTAAAATATTGTTCTTGTCCAAGAGTTGCCATCTGAAAAAAATAATGAATCACAACAAACATAAAGGTCGGATGTATCCCACCTAATTTATTGCAATGTGCTTTTAAAGATAGATCAATTTTAATCACGTAGGTAAAATAAAATAAATTGATTTGCCATCAGAAAAAGCTCAGAACAAAATTACGATTAATTCAAAAATATTTTAATACGGCTCGAGAGCGATCAGTAATAAAAAGCACTCAGACACAGGTCGCTGCTTCCAATAAAATAATATTGCTCGTACAAGAATTGGACCCGACGCGAATCGTAAAATGAGAGGATGGGCCGAATATTGAGTTCGGGAAATCTATTGATAGTAGAATAAGCTCAGTAAATTTCGATGCACGTGGCTCTTACGACCATATAGCTTTAATCGTAAATCTACACTACATTGTATGAAACAAACTTTCCGCCGTCTGTATGTATGTATATTGTATACTAGCTGCTCAGCGCGGTTTCACCCCCGTGGCTCCACTTTTGTTGGCCGTAGCGTGATGATATATTATAGCCTATAGCCCTCCTCGATAAATGAGCTATCTAACACCGAAAGAATTTTACAAATCGGACCAGTAGTTCCCGAGATTAGCGCGTTCAAACAAACAAACAAACAAACTCTTCAGCTTTATAATATTAGTATAGATTTGTATTCTTAGATTTTAAAATTACGCAACAGATTTTGATGGTTTTTTTTAATAGATAGAGCGGTTCTTGAGGAATGTTTTAATATATTATAAATAATTTGTTAAGATTTCTATAAGGCGGGCGATCCGTGCGCGGAAAGCTAGTTACATAAATTTTATAGGATTGTTTGGTTCTTCGCGCTCAGGAACTACTGGTCCGAATTAAAAATTTATCTTTGTGTTGGCAAGAGGATTTATCGAGGAAGGCTATAAGCTATAAGTCATCTCGCTACGACGAACGTCAGTGAAAAGTGTAGCAAAAATGGATTTCTTTTGAGTGCAAACGAGATTGTATGGGTCAGGTATTCTATTTATATACCTAATACTAAATCAGAACTGAAATTCATTTTATTATATTTACAATAACAACTAACATCTTCTCCTTTACAAATTTCCACTTCAACATTCGGATTTAAAATATTAGCAAGATGTTCAAAGTTAAAGCGTCTTCTCATGCTCATCGTAACGTGCGGTTTTTAGCCGAGCGCAACTTTTCAGACTTCGCTGTTTTATTTATGTGTTTTAACTGAAGCAAATAGTTAGAAGACAGGTTTAATATTTGTTTGCTTGTAAATTATCATACGAATGACGGTATGTAACAAGTCTTCAAATGTATTGCTATCCTTTATGCTGGCCATACACCATACTTTCTATCGTCCAATCGGCATGATGCTGCAGCTTGATCCAATCTGCAGTTTGTCCATAGAGACCACACACACAACGTTTGAATTGTCCAATCGGCAGCAACGTTCAGTTGAAGCCATGGCGTCACCGGTGACAGACGACGATGTTTTAGCCGTTTTGGGCGTTTTATTCGTAAAAATGAAACAAAAAAAGGATTATATGCCGGGAAGATTGTTGTTATATACTATATGTACCTATTTAATGAGAAGTACCCAATGTGTTAAGTAATCTGGTACTTCATCTATCTCCCAAACAAATCTTATCCAAATCCGTAACCGTTGACATCTAAACATCCATAATATACTTTCATATTTATCGACCAAGCGAGCGAAGCGCCTATGCTTCAGCTTGGACGAAAAATCTTGACCAGACTGAGGTGACGATCGCATACCGCCATACACGGTCCAATCGACATGATCCAATCGCCATGATCAAGCCAAAAGAATCGAAATTCGATTGTTCCGTCAAGTATAACTATCATGCCAAATAATGCCAATCCACTCCCACACATGGTCAGTTCTAACTGATCCAATCGGTAGCGTCATGCCGAATGGACGATAGGAAGTATGGTGTATGGCCAGCATTAATTACGATAATGGTTGTTAATAAGAAATAACGTGAAGTAAGGGTTAACTTAACAGTCTTTAACATTTTTGTAATTTATTATTATGTGTCTCATTTGCAGTTTTACCGTGTATAAATTGCCCGTCTACATTATATAGTACCTAAATTTGAATATAATAATATCAAAAGTAGATACTAGAGCGCTTAAAATAAGTCATCACACATATCTCAAATTTCGAAATGCACATTCCGAAGCACAGAAATTATCATCACATTAAAATGATTCCGGCAGTTCAAACAATCCCCGGGATGGCGTTATACAACCCTCACAGGGACAGGAAAATCCGGCTGTAGCAATGGCAAGGTGACAAATTATTAATTTTAGCCCCTGTCCTATTCATCGTTATGTAGGGTTGTGTTGACATAATTTTAATGCTAATTGATTTTAAAGTACGAAATATTTTATTATATAATTTTTTTTTTACATTGGGAAAAGTGACTTGACTCTATTTTTGAGACGTAGAATTCACACACAAACTAATAGCTAGTGAATAGAAAAGAGAGTTTCAAATGAAGACGTAAAATGCACATTAATCGATATTCTGTATTATTCACGCGTTGTCTAAATGTATTTTTTCGAATACACATAGCTAGATTCGGTAATTTTTATTATTTTTCACAATTTTATAACCTTAAATTACAGAACTGGCAGCCCTACTTCCCCACCCCGAGACGCGAGGGGTATCGATTGGCTGCAGCGTTGCCTAGCAACGGCAGAGGCGTCGTGACGCCACCGCTTACATCAAACACTTTATGGGGGTCGTAAGCACAGAATCATTTCGGCTCAGCTGAAACACAAGGAATGGTCCAGTGAAGTTTATCGATCTTTTATGGCGTCCCACTATTTGCGGCAATAAACAGAATATAACCGGCGGCGGCGTGATTTAATAAAGCAAACAATAAGTCACAGACATGTCATATTTCGGTCCGGTCGTTGGAATTCTAATAATAAGTCCGAAAGATGAGATGTTTGTTGCTCTTTCTCTCAATGACTACTGTGGTTAAACATACTTAAATATGTAGGGACTTATCACTTACGCAAATAAAAGTGGATGACTTCTACGCTTTTTATTGTGGTACCATTCCTAGAAATTCGTTTAATACGAAAATATTACAATACATTTTTGTTATCATGTATATTCCTAATCATGGTGACGGTTAATTTTTAATTGAATATTTTTTTCATTCTTAGGGAACATATAAACAATCAAGTGTTCTATTGCATTTATCAGCTGGTGAAATAAAAACTCACTTTTAAAACTTCCTTTTTTACAGGTATATTTAAGTTTTCGTATTTAGCTGGATATCAGCGGTAAGATATAAACGAGGTAGGTATTATGCAGTGGAATGTACAACAAGACAGTGAGATTTGTATCGAAACGCCGATATGCCGAGCCAATCAACATTTTACTATCAGCACAGCTAGCAGTTAGAATACGCCAGTTTAAAGCGAGCTTGTTTGATCCTTTTGTAAATGTTGAGAGAATAGCGAATAATAAAATCCTTAAAACGACAGGGTTGTTTTTATTTTTGAAGTGAAACTTCTTTATCGGGGTTGGAAAAAAATTTAGTGTAACATTTTTTCGTTACGCGTGAAATTTTTCCGTTACGCGCCATCTTGTTATTATCCCTACCACGCGTGATTCGACGTATTTCTGTCAAGTTGCATATAGTAAATTATTTTTTGAAAAATAAGGTCATAAAGAAGTTTCACTTCTTACGTGTGTACACTAGTACACGCACACATTTTTTTTGAATGTAGGATAGGGTTGTTGAGGATTCCTCTTCCGCTTCCTCATAATGCGGAAGTTCCGCAATATTTTGGGTTCCTCAACCGTTACCGCATCCTCAAAAATTAAATCAAAAAATTCCTCTTCCGCTATCGCTTCCTCAAAATTTAGAGGAAATTTATGAGGATGCCGTATCTACGACAAGTGACAACGCCGCCGCGCCGGGCCGATCCGATCGGGCGGCGAATATACAAAGCCTATATTCTATTTGAGTCACGAGTCGGACTCTAATAGATGAGCTTTTGTTTATGCATATAACTCGACAAAACCCAATCCATCTCAGTAAAAAAGTGACTCAAATGGATTAGCTTTTGTCGAGATACTTTCAAACTTAACATATGAACAAAACCTAGTCGGCCGAGTCTTACCTTTAAATTCGCAGCCGGCGAGTACCAGAAACCACAGAACTATAGTGCCAGAAACGACATTAGAGCGATTCCCACTAAAAAAAAAAACTAACTGGTACATATTATGTAAGCTTATATAACAACTTATGTAACAACTTGTTTGTTTTTTAATTTAAAATGACTTTTGACACACATTCTTTAGTAAATGTTTCTTTCTGAGTAAATATTATGTTATTATGTTTAGGGGTAAAAATGCTATGATAAACATCAGTAGGACTTCATGAATATCGAATTTTAAAGTCGATAATTATGATCATTAAGATAAGTAAGGTAAGACTCTATTCAACTAGGTTTTATTCGTATGTAATGTATGAAAATATCTCGATAAAATCCAATCGATTATAGTCACCTTTCTTACTGAAACAGATTAGGTTTTGTCGAGTAATATGCATAAACAAAATCATATCTGAGTCCGACTCGTGACTCAAATAGTATAGTATAGCTTGTAAACGTAGTATATTATTATTAGTCTGTGGTATAGCTAGGCTTTGTAAATTCGCGATCGGGCGAGCGAGACCATGCCACCCGCGCTGTTACTTGCCTGTTTCTGCATATAATATTTTTTTGCAATTAATAAGCTCAAAAACTGTTGGACCAATTAATATTTTTATTGAATATGAACACTGAGTAAGATGCTTTTTTATGACAAAGGGGCAATTTTGCTAGTAGTTAAAATATCAATATGTACAGACAGGAGAGTGGCTTTTGTTTTAATTTTTGAATTTTTAATTTTGATTATAATTTCCTATCATCCTCGTCCTCATCCGCTTCCTCTTCCGCTTCCTCATCCGCATCCTCTTCCTCAAAAAAATATCCTCATCCTCATCCGCATCCCCTAAATTTGCGTGTGAAAATTCCTCTTCCTCCTCCTCTTCCTCATAATCACTTCCTCAACAACCCTAATGTAGGATACTCTATCATGCGGCTAGCCGTATATATGGGTAACTTATTTTTTTATTGTATACGGAAATACTTCATTCATATGGAATCCGAAAACTTAGATGTTAACTGTTGAATGGATTCTTCTGAAGTGTTAAGATTTTCTGCTAAAATAACTATATAAGTAGTATAAAATGAACAATACAACATAACTAGTTCTTAAAATAATGTTTCGCTCGCTAGTGCCTATGTCGTAAACCGTATTACACACAGGTATTACATTTTAGAGTCGCGAGTGGACCCAGGGGCATTATATTAGATGATAGACTTTCAGGTAATATAACAAACTTTAAGGGCATATTTATTACAATTATATTAGTTACACTAGAGTTAAAGTCTATTTAATAAGACAAATAGGTTAGGCAAATTTATTCATTATATTGTACGTACTGTGTATAAGCAGAAATCATGATAAGAGCTTTATATTATAATGACAGGTTTTTTGCTAATAAATTCATCAAATATACCTTAGAATTTTCAATATGAGAGTCAAACAGAATATTATACTTTAATAATTACATTATTCTTAATAATTATAATAACATGATGGTTTTTTGATGGCTCTAATTGTGAATTGGAACATTTTCATTCCAAATTGGCAACACTTATACTCAGTAACATTGACTCTACATTAATCTAGACCCTATGGTGTGTACACACTTACTTGATACGCCATCATTAGCCATATAAGTACATTTATATTATAGCTAGGATAAAACATGACTACTTAAGTGTTCGGGTTAAGGGTCCCTTACCCGGCGCGTCCCCAGGGTGCCATCTAGCGGCGAACGAGCTCACCACATTGTGATAAGCCCCTGGCAAATCTAAGCAATTTGGTACAGGAGTCAGAAACTCAGGACCCTCCGGTTATTTCCCCTACTTAGGATTCTAAATATCTATCGAGTATGATTGTGAATTGTAATAATACAATTTCTAAAATTATGTTGGATACCATTTTACAACGAGTGTGGTTACGAGCATACAGTCTGTTAAAAAGTTTTCAGTTGCCAAAGTTCAATAAATAATTTGTAATAGTAATATTTTTATCAATCGTAATTGCTAATCAGTGTAATTAGATTTGCAACTAATCAGCAACTTAACAAAACAAAAATTGTCACACGTATTAATCGCAAGATTAAGGATTAAGGAGCAACCAAAAAAAGTACACAAATGATATTCTTTTATTAACAAGTAAAAATCGTTTCAAATATAGAATCTACAGTTGTGTATTATTCACGAAAGTAATTGAAAATTTTTACATGAAATACGATGTAACGAATATTTTACGGAAACATTAGTAGGGGTTAAATTTTTATGCGTAAAAAATGATGCATAAAGATTGATAGTTCAAGAATTCTGGGGAAAGATAAAGGGGCTTTCAAGGGGAATAATAATTGCATTATGCATTAAATGTTTGTTCAAATATTTCACGGGGTTCCTAATAAATTGATTTCCCTTGTGGTGAATTAAGCGGGTTATAATTAAGGGATGGACGGACAAGTATGTGACATTTGCTTGGGTTTATTTTAATTATTCGTAGGATAATTATGAATATTATAATCAATGGCACATATACAACTTTTTTGTTCGTCGTTTTTGGAAAATAATATTTGTTTAGGTATCTATCAAATGGGGACTTCTTTCACCAAAAGTAAAAACGAAGAGAGAAAAAAATATAATAAACTATTGGAAATTATTAGCAATGACAGATATAATAATACAAATTGAATTAAATCTGATCAGTTTAATAAAGCTCTCTCGCTTTATTAAACTATTAAATCAGCATTACCTTGCAGTACTTCATCATGAAATTTAATTTAACTTGCGCATGTTCATTGCTCGATAATAACGTAATCTAAGACCAAATCTTACTATACCACCGCACTAAGCACACATATTAAACTGTTCAAATTGAAATCTTTCGCTTAGAAATAAAACATAGTATAATATCGCTATCCTATAATCTTGGCCGCAATGCAGTCAATACGAACTAAATAATTACTCCACATTGTTGAGGTAAATAATTTATTCTCGGTGTTGTGTTGGAACATTTCAATTCGATTGCGATCCACTAATTAGTGACAAGCACTAACTCACTTAGTGGGTCTGTTTTCGATAGGGGAATAAATCAGGTCTATTGGTTTGTGGAAATAAAACGGCTTTAGATTGTTTTTTTAATTATTAAATGTAGTGTTAATGTTGAGTTACTTTAACACAATAGTTCATAAGGGAAAATAAGCATACATACTGAATAAAACCTACACAATTTGCAAAATAAAAGTTACGCTAATAAGAGTTACGTGTGTAAAATTGTGTGTTATTGTGTGTGTCAATTTCCGTTTCCATTTGCGAATTACTATCATAATAAAACTATAAAAATCGCCAAAACTTTTAATTCATTTGTTTATAATTAACAACCTCTATCTCACCACGTGTTCTCTAAATCAAACTACGGGAGCTCAGCTGCTATCACTAGTTACTGCAAGTTGCAACTATAACTTTGTTATCAGCTAATATCAGCAAGCTGTAAGTGAAACTAACACTTCGACGCTTCAGAGAAATTGCCGCTTGTATCATTAGTTATTACAAGTTACCTAGAAGTTAGAACCTAGAGAATTACGCCTTTCATTTGTTTAAATTGGCTGTAAGTTGTCGTTGAGGCTTTTAATACGTTAATGTTTATGTTACTGGGTTAGTGGGATAAGAACAATATGAAGCCTAGTGGCTAGAGCCTAGTGGTTAGGTGGTAGTGATCTAGTACTGGATAAACGAAATATTGAATACGAAAATTTGGCAAATAACAAACATGGAGTGTATTAAATAGAACCTATTAAGAGTAGATTTCTATGTGTGTGTTTACCAATAAATTAGAAAATTATTACTAATTTACATGCATTGCTTTGCGCTTTGTCTTTAGAAGATAGTACGTAGGTTTATTTGTTTATATAAACTGAGTTCTTTAAGCTTTATGCTAAAAATAATTAATCTAAACAGTCTAACTTAATAAAAAGTCTAATCAACATTAAAGGTAACTAACTACAAACTATTTAATCAACCAAACCTTACTTTGTATATTTCTATAACAATAACAAGCCATAATCTAGATATCCGGTAGGTAACCTATAGATTGCAAAATGACGAAATTTAACACCATCGAGTGATCACGTAAGCTTTGTATGTGATAGTGATTGCTATGTTATAGGTATGTAAATAAAACGACCATAAAATAATACGTTTATTGATAATGAAAAATGTAGGAAATAAAACAAAACATACGTTTATAAGTTTACAAAAAAAATACGTAACACAAAATAATTGAACAATAATGCTGCAATATTTTTCTAAACAATGTTTTCATACGACGAAAAGGGTAGAGTATTACAATAATATACAATTAATAAATACAATGTACATAAACATGAATGAATTGAGGATATATGAGACAAAAATAATATAATATGTACACGAAAACAAATAAGCTACATATAAAATATTTCATAAAATAAACAAGCACTTTTCTCAATAACAATACAACGGTTCTAATTAACGCAATTTTAATTATTAAAAACGCACTAAACTCTCTCTTAGCTCTCTCTTACCTATTCAATGAAACAAAAATGTTTAGATTAGTTTTTTAAAATCGATATGGAAATGCTTTACATAATACAATTGTTATAAAATACTTAAAAGATGGAAATTCAGGATGTGTTTGAAGGTCGTAGGTTCGAATCGAAACTTCCACTACGTCACATCACACGTTGTAGCATCAAGACCACGTGATTGTGAGGTAATGGCTATTTCAATCCTGAACTTTCTTCTGTCTTCTCCTGTCTTCTATTCTTCTCTGTTTTCATTTATATAGGAACGCACTAAACTTATATTTTACCATACGAAGTAGCCACGTACCTGTAATATAAAATATTAGTATTAATTTTCTATTTAAGAAGGTTATAACCATATTCAGATTAATAATTGTGAAAAGAAAAATCTAAATGGTTCAATTGTATATTGACAAAATTAAAATGAAACACTAGTTACTTTAGAAATAAAAAAAACTGAAACTGCAATAAATACACAGTTTTCCAATAATTTATTGTCAGATTAAGTTAAAATGCAAGGTAATATGCAATAATGAATTCCTATGGATGGAGGATATAACCATAGGTGTACCTGAATTTAATTCCACTATTAAACCGGTGTTATTCATATGTAGTGTAAACTGTGAAGTATTAAATTAATAAAAAAAAAAATCAGAAAAAATCAGATGAGCTTTCACAAAAGCTGCTTAAATAACCTTCCTTTCTTTCAACCTATTCCTAAACATGTGCCTTAAAACCTGAACCTCCCGAAAAAAAGCTCTTCAGTTTCCAGCAAGGAATGTTCAATAATGAAAATAAATAGTTAATGGAATAATAGTAAAATATGTATATAAAACTCACATGACGGGTGTCCACCCGGGGTGTGTGCGCAGGAGTGTGCGGCGGCCGGGAGGCGCGCCCACGTTCCTGAAGATTGCTGACTTCGCAACAGCACAGGCAGGGCTCCGCAATACGATCGAATGAACTTATATATTTTATTTTTTTGAATCGATTTAAAAATGAGTGTAATGTTTCTATGCTTTGAATGAAAAACCTTTTTATTTATAACCTTTTTTGGTTTATGCAAGGACACCATATCTATGATGTATGGATATTGGATGTTTAATCACGCCAAAACACTGAACAGATTTTGATGAAATTTGGCAGTATGAATATTTAAGGTATATAAATGCTTTTGCCCGTGATACACATAATTAGGTTGTAGGCTGTAGCGCTACAACGTCAGGCCATGTGAGTACCTATCATGAGGGCGGCATGTAAGGCATAATTCATTCATTAAGACAAAAGGGAATTCGAACTAGGCCAGACGAATGGACTCGCAGGAAAAAGCTAGTATGTCTTTATTTATTTATATGAACTCTAAACTACAGAAAGGATATAAATTTATAGGGTATAAATAGAGATAGGTACTTATAGGTAATGAATGCATTGTATAAGGATTAGCTGGTTATGTAACTTTGGCTAAATCCAAAGAACAATATATTATATTTAAGCTAATTAACATACAATTTAAGCATCTAGCGCAGTTAGTCAGATGAAAAAGAGAGTATTTAAAAAAACAAATTTCTAATGAAGAAAGCTTTAAGTTAAGCTCTTAGCGTAAAGCCTAATTATTTTCAAACTAATTACCTATACGATAGCTTACAAAAAATTTCATTAGCGATAAAATTCGAACACCATAATGTAATATATTATTATCATCATTTTCCATCTATGTCTCGACAAGAGCACATCATGCATACAAAATATAGATGTGGAGATCTAAAGAATTTTCCAGAAAGTTCCCAAAGCGGGAAATTCGAATTCCACAAATATAATTTAAAAGTGTTCGTCGAGTCTCATTGGAAATGTAGACGCGTTTCAAGATCCTCAAGTTGTTCGGACCACTGAAGCCTGAGTTCGGTTGAGATGAATATAATTTCCAACTTGATGACCCTTGGGATATATAGTGTATATGTAATATGTAATATATATATGTAAAAGGTTTGTTTTTCATGGAACTTGCTCGAGTTATGACCCGCATTGCATGGCCTACACGTGGAAATGGAGTTGGATTTTTGTTACGTGTATAAATTAAAGCGTCGTAAATTTAAGTAATACTTTTATTGTATGCATAGCCAGGACTTCATATTTTGGTTTAAGAATTTGAAAGGCAAGATCAAAATACCAAATTGATCGACATGAATTTGTATGCAGGCACCTAGGTATTTAAATTGTCTTTTATTAATTGATAACGTAGGTAATTTTTTTTGAGTCAATTTATTGACTACAGAACTACACACTACACACTACACTTTTTGCCTTGTTAAGAATGCGTCTTAATTGCCTAACTGAATTAAAGCAGAAAGAATAATTTGTCTCATAGGTACAAATAAAAAAATGTGGCAAAACAAAAAATGTATTGTAATTCGGTCTCGCTACATTCATGAAAGCTGTCTTTGCTACGAAAGTGTTTTTGTATAACATTATTAAAGGAAACACAAATAATGAACGTTTAGTTACACCAATTAAGTGTTGGCGACTCCTGCCGGTGTCATATTGCCTTGTGAAACGAAAAAGCAAGCGTTCCCGCCATGAAATTACAACTGCATTCAACTTAACTCTATCGTAATCGCATTTTAATAACAAAACAATGTAATGTAATTGGAAACTTCCTCATAATATGCCTACTTATTTGTATTTATTTGTTTCATATAATATGTTGTATTATTTCGTTTTATTTCTAAAAGTTTACAAAGTTTATAGTACCTAACACTCTCACGGAACAATAAAAAAATTTCTTTATGTGTGATTGAATTTGTATTACATTGTCTATAACGGAACTTACGAAGTATATAATATATTTCCATGGTGTATACAATATGGTATGACACCTATCTTCACTAGACCGTCACAAAGGCATACCTATAAGTTCTTGTTTGGTATGAACCAAAAGTTCTAATATAACCGATTTTGCAAATTATTTTATCAATATGATAGAAAATATATCTAAATTCTAAGTACATATTATTCCTGAGTACAGGCTTGAGTACAGGCTAAATGCGAAGAGAACTTTAATTTGTAAACAAGGAACGGCACTAGTCACTACTTGATATAAGATATATATAACGGTGCATGTTCATCAAACGAGCGAATGCTCATTCTAATGCCACTATGTCAATTTTTTTTAGTGTGTTTACACTTTTAGTGTTTTCCGAAAAGATTCTATGCAATTTTCTAATACTGAATAACACCGAATTCTAGTTCTCGTGTACACAGGGGGGTTAGGCGGTCAGCGAAAATTCAGCTATTCGGGCCTGAGGTAAGCGGTGAGGGGGTCCGCGTTTAGTATGGAATCAACGTGCTCGAAACTAAAAATCGTAAGCGCCATTCACATTTTTATCAAAAAGAGAATGAAAATATTTAGTATTTTCTAAATCTAAAACAGTCACGAAATCGAGAAGGTAAATACCTATGTATTTGTGATTTTATACGAATTATTATCGTAAAATACGGTTGTAATTAGCATTTATATGATATTTTAGAGGTAACTTCAGGATTTTTTTGTATCGAGCAAAATTTTTCCAATCGTGTTTTGGAAACAGTCATCCCATCACACGTACGTTCTGTAATACATATTAGAAATTTCAGTGCGAAAAAACTTCAATATTTTCAATTATAGCTCATAGAAAACAGTCCATTTTGCCGTTTTCACCTACTAAGGGCCCTCTCTTGCTCTAGCTCTATTTTCGTTTGATGTAAGTGCACCGTAATAGGAATATGCTCTTCATTTTTCTCTCTTACAAGATGATTCATCTTTTTCTCTTATTTCATAGCCCCAATCACTCAAATCTATTACTTTAACTTAATTAAATACTTACTTTCCCTTTATTTTCAGCCAGTGATGCGTCTGTTGGTCTGCTGTGGTATTTTTACTGCTGTTATATTTTAAGGAATAACGTATAAATAAAACACGAATTTCTTGTTAAAATATTTTAATGCATTATTGTGTATGATACAACTTACACTTACAAGCTCCTTTTTATTTTATGAATTATTTACTAGTTAATAAACTATACAATTCATATAACTGGAATACCTGCAGGCTTCACTCGCGTGGTACCTAGATAAAAAATTACCTTTGTGCTTATCTAGCCTATAATCTATAGCTGAAGTCTGCAAGTAATTACATATAATTCCAATTTCGCATAATATAATATGCAACTTGTAAAAGTGACAAACACCTCTCTCTCTATACACGTTTTTATACTTATAGTATAAGTATAGGATGTATTTATTCAACCTAAATCATTTACCAATATATCATAAATCATAGTTTGATGTGATTTATGATATATTGGTCAACTATTCAGGATCACATCAAACTATTCAGGAACGGTCAAACCCATAGAACAAAACTAGTATAAAATAATTTTTGTGCAATTCAAAGGAGACACGCGGTATCGTGTGTCGTAACTTTGCTGATAGCACGAGGGAATGCGCAGGCGTCGTGTTACATGCATCTACGGCCTTGGACATATTGCAGCTTATAATATATTATAACTTTACTACCTACTTACATATGGTTGATCTGGTATAAAAAGGAAAAAGTATAATTATGTCAGGACTAATGTAACTTACGAAATAAGTTATCGAAATAAATAGACATCAATCTTTCAGATAGATCTTTTCTTTGTATTTTAATGTATGCATGTATGTACAATAAAGTGTAATAATAATAATTAAATACCTACCGTAATAAAAAGGAGCCTATGCTGCTCAGGAATTTTCTGCACTGATGATTTTCAAAATCGGTTAGGTAGATTTTGAGTTCGTTTAAGGGAATTAAAATTGGCCTGACGATATTTAACCCTTAGCAGGTATCGTGGGTCAAATTTGACCCAGAAGCGAACATTCTCGGTTATAATTCTTTTAATATTTATGCAACGACTGTGCGCTTCTACGTATTCTCAGTGCGTCGCTAGCTGCGGCGGGGGGTGGAAGTGCAGCGCTGGGACTATCTTCGGAGCGGAGGTAAGTAGCTGTCTGGGTCACGTTTGACCCACGACACCAAATAAGTAACTTTTTTCACTAAGTGTAATTACGTACTTTTTTTGTTTTAGTGTTTATTTGTACTACAATGGAGGCTTTTTGAACGACAGACAAATCGAGGAGTTGATATAGACGACTTAAGTGATGATTTGGAATCTGAAAATGATAGGACACCAAATATAACCCAACTTTGTGACGACGAAATCATCAACGACGATCGAGACAGTCCCTAACCTGTTAGTTGCTCAGAAGACAGTATTTTGAAGTAAGTTCTGACGACAGTGAAAACGAAGAGGAGAATACGAGAATAAGAGAAAATACGAGAGATGAGAGCGAAGAAGATGAGGATGATGATTGATGGTAGAAGTCATTTTGGTTTTGGTAGTCATTTTTTTTATTTTATGCTGATCTCAGAAGTAATTTATTTTTTTGTTATTATAAAGATATGAAAAGTGCCATGAATATCTTTTAGTTAAATTTTTTCTTACATTTCTATTTTTTTTTTTGTTTTAAGTTCACATTAACCAAAAAGTGCCAAAAAATAAGCTTAGTTACGAATGCGTGTAAAACATGATATTTTTTTATATTCTAAAATTAAACAAAGTTAATTTTGTAAAAAAAATATTTGTTCATTTCATAACTAACCATATTTTATACAAATTATAAAAAAATCAACGTTCTACGACAGATTGTTTGGTATGGGTAAAAGACCCACGATACCGGTAGTGTTGCCAAAAAAGGCGATACCAGCTAAGGGTTATCTCTACTATTATAACTCTAGTATAGTATGAGAATTAGCTTTGAAAGGTGACTTTCGTCAGCAGCAAGCCAGGCTTAAAATTCATTTATGGTAATATTAGTCGGAATCGGGTCAACAGGTTTCAGCGGCCATGGCCTATATACGAGTATATAGGTACTGCAGATTTTACTATGTAACAACTTGATCATATTTTCAGTAATCAATTTAATGCCTAGTATATGCAAATGTTTTGAATCAAATTTTTGAAAATAAATCGTGGTAAATATTTCAATGTAGCCTATGTTTGTGTTAACATAATATTATATCAGTGTCCACTTTCCTTCATATTATTATGTGAATTCATTCACTTTTACTGACATCATAGTAAACTTTTGTATAGGTATAAATGAGGAGGTGCATAACTAATGAGTTGTATTTTTTATTTCAAATAATAAATTATCGGAATGCATTTTATGATTGAATTCATTAATCTTCAATATTTCTTACTGTTGTTATTAAATATGAGTGTAATCAATTCTTGCTTTAGTTATAAATCAAATAGGTATTACAAATAGGTCTTTGTGGTTCAGGTTCACAAATAGATCTGTGTGTGAAACAATAAGTATCCAGCATTGGAATTTGGAAAGCAATAAAACACGAAATAGTCAATCATACAATATGTATTTAATATAAGATACAGTACTTGTGACGTGGACAAACCATTAAAAAAACTTACAATCACTACAATGAACAAATTTCATTTCATTTCGAGTAACGTAATTCACTATTATTATGCCCAAATGTGTGATAAATAATTAATTGAGGTAGATAGCCCGTCGCGGGACAAATTATAATAAAATTTCGGATCTCACCGTCGGCTCCAAGCAAATTAAACGCATTAAACATTATACTATATATAATTAAATATCTACAAATCGAATAAAGTAGTGCACACTATCCGGGACTCGCGTCCGCATATAGCATTTATGGGTCAAACATTTACAATAAAGGAGAACATTCATATAATAAACGGATAATATAGGAAACATGTTGAAAGACAACGTACTACCAGCTAGCCTACCCCCCCCCACCCCTCGCTCAGGCGCGAACCAAATTACTCCTGCGTTACTTTATACACAATTATTTACACTGGTGACCAAAGTATCTACCGTGGCTACTAACTATCTCAATCGTATCGGTCAGGGCTCAGCCGCAGTGGTAATGTGCTTCACGCCACCCCCCTCCTCTCCAACACAAAGCAGGTTACTATATTATAGGAATTGCCCGCGGTTTTGTTCTCCGAATATTGTTCGCCGAAACTGAACGAAATGAACCTCAGAGATGAGCAACTACGAAGGCACCCTTCCCTCCCCTATGACTATTGTGGCAGTGATAAAAATATATCATCTCGACGCTCGCTCGCGTCCAATATGTATTTTAATTTAGTACCCCGCTAACAAGTATTCGATCACAAAATATTTCTCTCTGCCTAACGACTCGAATGGCTACTACTAAGGGGCTTATATTACCGAAAATACCTCCAAATACAATCGATCCTAAATATTATTGCAAATAAAATTTGTACTCAAGCGTTCTTCTAGGCCACTTATGTTCTGAGCCCAAATTAACAATTTTTATATATTGAGCGATTACATATTATTCAAAAACGTCATCAAATTTGGTCTGACATATCAATAGAATTAACAAACACGATTTACTTACAATATAATTGAAACCTCACCAATGTGGAAACATTTCTAGATGAAGGAATCATCGAATCACATGAATATCTAAGCAAACGATCAAATCCGATGCCGTTTTTAACATTTAAAATTCCGTTGCCGATTGGTCTGAGATCAAATTAAGTCCACGGAGAAATACACTAACATGTCTTTCTGATTTTGGTGTCGCAATTGACTATCAATTATCAAATTAATATAAAAAGCCGATACAATATGGCACTCGTATCAGTGCTGAAAATTATTCTAGAATTTTAATACGAAAAACTAAAAATCAGTACATTGGAAGGCTTCCATAGATATTTCACGATCGTCCTCAGCAAACAGGCACCAACTTGACTAAGAAATTTTCCTAACGCGTCTTTGGGTCCGTCCCTATTCGATGTGTCCGTTTTGATGAGACTCAAAGCGAACACGCCGAACTAACATTTCCTATATTGACTTAAATCATCAGCGACCGCTGACTCGTCCGGCCCGCGTTGTGGAGACGGAATCGAAATTATAATTTATATACATTTATCTAAAACTACCCTCGTTAACTCGTTATACTTATATAGGCCGATTCCGTCTCGTCGCGGGCGATCATTAGCTAGGCTCGTCGCGAATCGAGTTTGAATTTGAATTCAAATTTGATTTGCGTCGGAGCCCCCCTCCTTGCAATCGGTTGTCGTCCACACACACATTTCCTAACTTAACTACAGTCACTAACTAAAAATACTACGGAGATCGCGTGAGCACGGAACACAACATTACATTTCAATGTAAACTATCTTATTGCTAAAAAGGCAATCCGACCGTACAGAAACTTCGCAAATGGCTGGTTTGTTTTACGCTCTGTCTTTGTTGATAGTGTATTGTCTTAAAGCTTCGATGGATTTCGAAGAAATCTTTATTTGTAAATTATCTTAACTCGAAACTTAGCTATATGAAAGGACACTTCTATATTTATTACTGTTAAATTTCACCAATTACATTTGAACTGTATCAATATTGCTTTTTCTTCCATATTATCTTTAATAACCTATTTATCACCATCATCAAAGACAAAGCGCTGCACTCCATAACACACCGAGTACAAAAGTACAAAAATCAACCATACAACACCATAAAACGGTTCCTGATACAAAAATAAAAAAGTTACCAATTACACGATATAACATGAGTATCCAGAGATTACTGTATGTTGGCTCAAAATTGCTAAAAACCTTGTGCGTCAATATAAGTCGTCTAAATTCTTATCACACATTATTATTGCTATTAATATCTTTAATGCACAATTCGCGGTGTTCAAGAAGCGATTTACAATAAAAAAGAAAAAGGAACAAAACCATTTGAGCAAAGTCTATTTTATCTATGGTTTTTATGGTTGATAATAGATTTTGTATGAAGTTAGTGTGTCGTTTATAAATCGCTCCTTTAACACCGCAATGATAAATTGTAGATAAACTCAACGTGGCAGTGACGTTATGAGACAGCTGTTGATTCCGAGCGTCGATTGAATCGATCGATACGAGAATCGATATAAAAAAATCGATTAAACCTAACACCGAATCGATATGACTACGCGGTTACATCTATGTGAACACTGCTATGGTAGAACCGTGCTAATTGAGGCACTTGGTGACGAAAACAACGGTCACGCATCGACATCGATATCGATAAAATAATTGGCACCGTAAAGCGAAAGCGGTCGAGACGCCCAACGCGTCGATAGGACCGTACGGGATCGGTCCGTCACTATACTACTATTATATACAATATTGGCAGTGATTCGTATCGCTGGTCGTCACTAACTTAGCCGCTAACCTAACTCCGACTAATGTACACTTCGCAACGCCCTACAATATACATTTCCTAACTATATACAATTTGTTCGCTACCGTCGCGTCGCTCGAAACCGAGTCGTCTTATATAAAAGTATGTATCAGTCTTGTGAATTATTCCGTTCGGGCGAGAGTGGAGACACCGACAATCAACATCTGTCACCCTACTATCTAGCGATTGGGACTTGGATCTAAACACTTTAAATTTTCTTACTTAATTTACTTCTTTGGATAATCAAATCTGTCATATTGTAAAATTATTGCTTCACATAAACATTCAGTCTGTCCAAGTCCCAATCTAGTGTGATTGTCTACCGGCCGCTGGGCCAGAAGGCGTTCCCCCCGTGCCTGCGGCCCAACTTCCTCTTCTTGGCACCGCTGACTTCGCTTCTGTCACTCCTGTCCTCTTCCCTGTAGACCATCGGCAGGTTGGTCGCGTTGCAGTCGTTCTTCACTTCCAGAGTCTTCTGTTTCGCTAGTAAGTTGTTAAGTAATCTGGACGAAGTGCATTGCCGTAGTGGGAGTAATCTGGACGGCTGGGCTTGTATCGCGGGGGTCTTCCTCACGGGCGGTGGGGACGGCGTCTTCTGGTACGATCTGCAGAACTGCTCGTACAGCACCACCTTCGTGTGGACCGGCAGCTGCGATATCTCCACTCGCTTGATCTGCTTCACTTCCTCCTCGGGCACCCACTCGTCTTCGATCCTGAAATGTGAAAGACACGTTATTGTTTATAATAGTAAAGCCACACAGAATGTGACTGCAAACACCACGGCCCACTAAATTCGCGCCTTAGAACCGTCGCGGTATGCGCGAACGGTTGTTACCATGGCAACGAGGAAAATGGCGCTCTTGCTCAACTGTATAAACGTCATTGTTATCTGACGTAACGTAGGAACGTGGCTCGTGTTTGCAGTTTTCAGGGTTGCAAGCCCGACGTGAAAAGTGAACATGCACGCTAAGAAGCTAAAGAGAAATGAAAAGACATCGAGTAGGAAAAAATCTATATGAATGTGAATGCTAGTCAATGCTGAAGCTGCTAACTACGAGCTAATATGGGCGGGCAACCCATTAAGTTGCTAGCATCAGCATTGATCATTTGTATTGATTTTCGCCAATTGTATGAGGTGGGTTGTGGTTAAACTCAATCAAGTTGGCTTTAAACTCATTGGTATCATTGTTTTATGCTAGCAACTTCATAAGATGCTTCTGTGTGGCCGAGAAAGGGAAGCATGCTGTGTAAGGATCTTGTGTACCTCTTGTTTTTGTCGTATATTTGAGAAGTATAACAAAAAAGATGTTTCATATTAACCTTTATAGTTTTAATTTTAAATAATTGAAAAAAAATTGGAAATACCAATTTTGGTACTTAAAGTATTCGCAAATCATGATGTCATACAATTATATTGTACTTTGCATGAACAAAATTTACATTTTCAGATAAATAAGAAAAACAGAAACATGTAAAATGTATAAATTAAAATTAGTATTGATTCATTCGCTTATGAAACATCTTCTTCATTAAGATTTAATAAGGTTAGTAAGGAAATATGAACTTATAAATTGAACTTAAAGATGATACATAGTATATTATGATAATAGTACAAATATAAAATAATTAGATATAATCATTGAGGTATTATTATAGAGAGGACACCACGAACAAAATCTGTGCGCGGCGCGCGGCGGCGAGGGGAGGGGGAGTGAGTCATACACTTTGTAGATATTCTGCCTCTTATCTATACTAATATTATAAAGCTGAAGAGTTTGTTTGTTTGTTTGTTTGTTTGTTTGAACGCGCTAATCTCAGGAACTACTGGTCCGATTTGAAAAATTCTTTCGGTGTTAGATAGCCCATTTATCGAGGAAGGTTATAGGCTATATATCATCACGCTACGACCAACAGGAGTGGAGCTACGGGGGTGAAACCGCGCGGAGCAGCTAGTTACTTATAAATTAAAACCAATCAATTTAACAAAAAAAAAAAAATATTGGTTTGAGACGATTGACTCTAACTCGTGTTACAAAGAGTGTAGTAGTGATGCCCTCTCTAGTACGTAGTACATAGTAACTCAATGGATATAATATAAGAAGTACACAAAGATCCGCATGATGATGTTATTAAAAGCGATGCTGCGAGAACTAAAATATAATTGTGATTTAAAGCCACTCGATTTGCTTACAGTTTTGTCTGCGAAGATCTGCTTTGAGTATTGTGGAAGACATTTCTTTGTGCAGTCTTAGAGCAAACCAATTTTAGGCTTCCTTGACTTTTAAATACGAAATTTATTGATTGGAGTTATTATTAATAAATCACTAGTGACTTATAAAATTATGATGATTTTGCCAATATATGTTTTTAACATTACTTAATTTAGGTAATGAAAATTATGATTTGAATAAAAAAACTATTTCTAAACACCAAATTCAAAAACTATAAAGTAATTTAGTCTTACACGTGCAAAATGAATGTCTTTAAGAAAAATCACAAAATGAAATAATTCAAGGACCATCACATTTCTCATGAACATAGATGCAAAAATAATCTACCGAAATGATAAACGAAAATTAGTACAACTTTTGAAATTTGACAACACTGACTACATAACCCACCTCGTCGTTACCTTGTTGATAAAATAACAAAAATACTCGAGAATTTCGTCGCTGCAAATATTGGGAACAAATTAATATTTTTTATAATTCATAGAAATCTCCAAGTTACCAAGTGAATATCTCGTATTTTCATTATATCATAAAGGCATATTTAAGCTATTTATATAAATTCCATCTAAAACTTATTCCGTGATTTGGGTAATAAAGTATTGAAAATTCTTACCTGAAAATATATGTTAAAAAATTAAAATAAATGTCTGTTATGAGACAGCTTATACAAACATTGTATAAATACTTTTGATTTAGAACAATAGAGATTATTAAGTTAGAAAGTACCTACGTTTAAATTACTTTTTAAATAAGTTTTATAAAATAATTTTCAATGAATATTCTAACTATATTGTTATAAATTACGGAATGACTATATCAAAAGTATTTGAAAAAAAAAAAACTTATGATACTAATAAATAATAACATTCCCTTTAAAACAAATACTATGTTTTTTAAAACTGCTGGTCCTTTTTTATTTCCAGCATATTCATTCATTACAAACATTACCACACAATTATACCAAAATAGTTATTTTTGAAGTGAAACTTCTTTATCGGGGTTGGAAAAAAATTTAGTGTAACATTTTTTTCGTTACGCGTGACATTTTTCCGTTACGCGCCATCTTTTTCTTATCCCTACCACGCGTGATTCGACGTATTTCTGTAAAGTTGCATATAGTAAATTATTTTTTTGAAAAATAAGATCATAAAGAAGTTTCACTTCTTACGTGTGTACACTAGTACACGCACACATTTTTTTTCTTTCTCATTACTATTTTCATTGTTTCTTTAGACATTCAATAAACTCTCATATAGACAATATTTCTTATTTGCTCCAACTTCACCACATTTTTAGTTAGTAAAAAATAACACTCATATACTATTTGTCATATAATATATTATGCACATAAATCTCTCGCATGGACTTTTACACATACTTAAGTTAATTTTAAAATAAAGATATCAATATAGACTTTATTAAGTTCATATCATTGACCAATAAAAAATTAAAACTTGGTAATAAATAAAATCTCTCAAACACTCATACATATTGGTCTTCCTAAAGTCATTGAATTTCAAGTTATGCATCACCACCATCCCACCAAACCATTAAGCACACATAAATACCGGGGAAGGGGCCGTGGGTTATGTCGGATTCCTACCGACCAAAACCCCACTGTGTTCCGTCAAGCCGCATCAACGACGGGGCCACGGGTATGGCAGAATTCTTCCGTGTCTCTTTCTCTACCCTTACTGCGTTAGTACACCTACGCATTCGCATGCGGCAGCGAGTCTGCGAAACTACTGCGTAGCGAAATATCTGCGGAATGTTAGTACACAGCAATGTTTTCGCAACTTTTTCGCAATGGGTCTGTGTAATGGCCATTTCGCAGTTCCTTGCGAAACAATACTGACAAGGACGCAACTATTTCATCTATCTATGTGCTAGAGTGAGACATATCATATGCGAAATCCTGCCACACTACTGACAGATTTTTCGTTGTTTCGCTGCCGCACGCGAATGCGTCGGTGTACTAACGCCCTTAGCAACAAAGCATACTCACACATTAGTGCCACACATTAAAAGTTCAATCAAAAAATCCCACACTATCAAAAATACATACTCACACAATAGCCGTTTAGTACCTCGACAACAACCCTTCCATCTACCAGCAAACGACCATACTCACACGTTACTATCTTTCACACCTATAAAGACTCGTCACAACAACCACTCACACATTAGCTGATAAATACCTAACCAAAACAATTCACCCAACCCAAAGATCACCCCCTGCCCTACCCTACCAAAAACAAAGCATACTCACACATTAGGCGGATAGTACGTCATCAAGGCCTCTCTCCTCCCCCCAGGCGCAGCTCTGGTAGCAGTCAACGCCGCATGCAGTGTTAGCGTGTGCCGCCGATCATACTACATACCCATACTTACACATACTTATTCATATAATCATATTCACACATTAGTCAAGTCACCATTTTATTCACCCTACTCAACACCTATAAACCACCCAGCCCAAATCTCCCCCCTGCCCTACCACTACTAAAACTACCCAACCCAAAGAAAACCCCCTGCCCTACCACTACTAAAACTACCCAACCCAAAGAAAACCCCCTGCCCTACCCTACCAAAAACAAAGCATACTCACACATTAGGTGGATAGTACGTCATCAAGGCGTCTCTCTTGCCCCCAGGGGCCGCTCTTGTAGCAGTGAGCGCAGCATGCAGTGTGAGCGTGTGGCCAATCATACTACATACCCATACTTACACATACTTATTCATATAATCATATTCACACATTAGTCAAGTCACCATTTTATTCACCCTACTCAACACCTATAAACCCCCCGGCCCTACCACTACTAAAACTACCCAACCCAAAGAAAACCCCCTGCCCTACCCTACCAAAAACAAAGCATACTCACACATTAGGCGGATAATACGTCATCAAGGCCTCTCTCCTCCCCCCAGGCGCAGCTCTGGTGGCCGCTCTGGTAGCAGTCAACGCAGCATGCAGTGTGAGCGTGTGGCGGCCGGGCGGCTCGCGCAGCGGGCCTCATACACACTCATTCATACAATCATTTTCACACATTAGACGAGTAACCTCACCATTACAGACACCCCCTTCCATACTACAACACTATCAAAAGCACATTCTCACACACTACCCTATTAGTACCACACAAAATCCATACCATTAAAAACTATGCCCTACCAACAACCCAAAAAAACACCCCCCATTTACATCCACTACGGAATAAACGCCATACTCACACATTAGGTGGATAGTACGTCATCAAGGCCTCTCTCCTCCCCCCAGGCGCAGCCCGCGTAGCAGTCAACGCCGCATGCAGTGTGAGCGTGTGGCGGCCGGGCGGCTCGCGCAGCGGGCAGGCGCCGCCAATCATACTACATACCCATACTTCCACATACTCATTCATATGATCATATTCACACATTAGTCAAGTCACCTTTCCATTCACCCTACTCAACACCTATAAACCACCCAGCCCAAATCTCCCCCCTGCCCTACCACTACTAAAACTGTCCAACCCAAAGAACACCGCAGGGGGTAGGGCCTGCCCTTCCCCTACCAAAAACAAAGCATACTTACACATTGGGCGGATAGTACGTCATCAAGGCCTCTCTCCTCCCCCCAGGCGCAGCCCGCGTAGCAGTCAACGCCGCATGCAGTGTGAGCGTGTGGCGGCCGGGCGGCTCGCGCAGCGGGCAGGCGCCGCCAATCATACTACATACCCATACTTCCACATACTCATTCATATGATCATATTCACACATTAGTCAAGTCACCTTTCCATTCACCCTACTCAACACCTATAAACCACCCAGCCCAAATCTCCCCCCTGCCCTACCACTACTAAAACTGTCCAACCCAAAGAACACCGCAGGGGGTAGGGCCTGCCCTTCCCCTACCAAAAACAAAGCATACTTACACATTGGGCGGATAGTACGTCATCAAGGCCTCTCTCCTCCCCCCAGGCGCAGCCCGCGTAGCAGTCAACGCCGCATGCAGTGTGAGCGTGTGGCGGCCGGGCGGCTCGCGCAGCGGGCAGGCGCCGCCAATCATACTACATACCCATACTTCCACATACTCATTCATATGATCATATTCACACATTAGTCAAGTCACCTTTCCATTCACCCTACTCAACACCTATAAACCACCCAGCCCAAATCTCCCCCCTGCCCTACCACTACTAAAACTGTCCAACCCAAAGAACACCGCAGGGGGTAGGGCCTGCCCTTCCCCTACCAAAAACAAAGCATACTTACACATTGGGCGGATAGTACGTCATCAAGGCCTCTCTCCTCCCCCCAGGCGCAGCCCGCGTAGCAGTCAACGCCGCATGCAGTGTGAGCGTGTGGCGGCCGGGCGGCTCGCGCAGCGGGCAGGCGCCGCCGAGCCGCCAGCGCGTGCAGCGCGACAGCCGCCACGCGAGACCCTCCATCATGCCCGAGTCGAAGAAGTCGAACATGCGCGCTGGAATTGTATACTCGATAATTAGACTATGTTCCAACGAAATTCCATTAAATGAAGCAGAAAAAAGGAAGAAAACACGTTTGTTAAGCGAAAAAGTGTGACACTGAAAATTGGCTTCAGAATAAAATAAATGCTGCATACTGGATTGTTTGTATTTAGTAGCTCTTCGCAGCGACTTCACCCGGATAAACATTTTTTGTCAAATTTTTCAAACGGTTAAAAGTTATTATTACCCCCATCGACTTCGATGGGGGTAATAACGAGACGAATCCAAGAAATCAAATATCATTAAAATTCCTCACTTCAATAATTTCTAATCCTACTTTAAGTTTGTAAGAATGTATGGCGTAAGGACATACTATTATGTTTTTTTCTTTTTCACACAAAAATATGATGATGAGACCTTAACGTCACCTTGTACTAAGATAGTTTGGAATAGCACGGGTCCTATTTAACTGAGTGACATGCTAGTGACGCGGCGGGTTCCAGTTAAATACAAAATCAACACTCACCCGACCAAGGCTGTCTCCTATACCGCAGCTTCTTGCCATTCCTGCGTATGAGTTTCGACGAGCTATCGCTAGACTTCCGCCCGGTGCCGCTCGACTGGGACGATTCGTTGAAGTGGTTGTTCACGTGTCGCTCCAACAAGGTCTGGAAATATCGATACAATGCTGTAACCATGGCAACGAGATAGACGGCAGGTTCTACAGCTCTCAGTTCGTGTAAAATGATCATTTTGTACATGTGGATCAATACGCCCAAGTCCGCAATTTTTTAAAGGATAGTAAAATAAAAAAACTGGATTAATTGCACTTAATAATAAGATTTGTTACAACTTTTTATATTTTAATTGTAAAGGAAAATATTCATTCATAAATAATATATTTATTCTTTCCTTCCTTCTCAGTCATGTACATGAAAATCCTGCATTCTCATAAATACGACGGAAAGGAAAACCAAAAACAACATTTCAACATACATTTATAGAAAACCGTGATCATTTTTCATAAACCTTTAGCTAACACAATACTTGTATGGATCCTCCAGTGAGTCCAGGATTGGCACATCTCGGAGAAGTTAAAAATAAATAAAAGAATGGCATTTAAAAACAATAACAAAAGAAGTCGGTTTCGTTGTAACTCCACCAGGCCAACCTCCTTCAACCTTAGGACAGAAAACACAAAGCACAGTTTATTATTCCCGAAAATCCGAAGACTACGATGTTGCAATTTATATCCAAGTGGCAACGTCACGACATAACTAATAAATATCGAATGATGACTAACAACCGACGACAAGAACGAGCTAATAATTTTGTGGAATTGGCAACCGGAGATGAATTTAGAAATAAACAAAATGTATGCGTGACACGCCACGCGGTCAACGAGTAATTGAATCACGTAGAAGCAAACAATGTGATCAATTTATAGAAATTTTGAAAACTCGACCGAGACCCTACATGGGTATAAAGTACGGAAATAGCAGATAAGAAGATTACCATGGTCCAATCACTATTGACTGGATAATGCTTGAAAAT
Organism: Colias behrii; assembly: GCA_029959065.1. Classification (NCBI taxonomy): domain Eukaryota; kingdom Metazoa; phylum Arthropoda; class Insecta; order Lepidoptera; family Pieridae; genus Colias; species Colias behrii. The sequence goes on along the minus strand of JARWMC010000005.1, from coordinate 2,512,803 downwards.
AAAAGCAGAGAAGAAACTAAGTCTATGGAGTGTCAATAGATCTCGTTAATCGGGGATTCGGAATTATTTGCCCACGGCTCCGCTGGCGTGCCCAGGAAATAAACATAAGTGAAATGTTGAAGGAATGCAAATACTACGATATAATAATAGAGCGTAAGTTATAAGATTAATAAGCTATTTAATCTTGAAGCGGGGAAAGCGGGTGTTAATTGCTTTTATAATATAAAAATATTAGGTCATAAGGAGGCGATAAAACAACAAAAACTGCGGACAGGTGGTTAGTGAATCGCATCCAATCGATTCTCAAGCTAATAACAAAAAGTGAGCAATCAGACAAACGTATACATACTACTCAGAGAGTAGAGACACGTGCAAATCTGTGATAACTTCGAATCCAGATTACCGGGATCTATCGACGAGCAAAACTGACGACCAAAATGCCAGACCGCCAGAACGACATAGACAATAACCCATTCAAGGACGACGCGAGCGCGTTATTGTGGATTCGTTTTGGCGATGAGTATCCTGGGTTCTGTAAGAAGAGTTTTCAGATTGCTACTGGAACGTAATTGTACCTGAGTGGAGAATCTTCTGTCGCAGCCGTCGACGATGCACTTGAAGGGCTTGTTGCCGCCGTGCGAGAGCGTGTGCCGCTCCAGCCACAGGCGCGAGCAGGAGGGCTTCCCGCGGACCTTGCACTGCTGCCAGAGACATACGTAGTTCTGTTTCCCAACTTGCGTTTCAACGTGGACGGACTGAAATGTACAATTTGAACATTTAAATACTTTATTCTTCTATTCAATGTTATATTTTTATTACTATCAAAATTCGACTTTAGATTGAAGGAAAAATATGTTTTCATGATAAGCAAAATAAAAATACATTTAAATAATCTGATACCAATAACATGTTAAGTTTTAAGAACTAATTTTTATTAATAGTGCACAAATTTAAACTACTGCCCATTTATTAAAAATATGGTTTGATCTTTAGTTTATTACAGTTTTAAAGAAAATACTATAAAATATAATACACACCTGCAAGTGTTCCAATAAACTCGAATCACTATCAAATTCCAGCTTGCAATTCTCCCATTGGCACACACTAACGGTAGTTGTAGTGTCTGAACTAGACGTCCTTCTATCACTATCAGATTTCGTAAGATTTTTAGGCGGAAACCTTAACGTTTTAGGTTGCTTAAGTATAGGACTCTTCTGCGACTCCGACTGACTCGTCGCGTCTATCGAACTCACACTCACACTCAGCGACAACAACGAGGAATCCTCGTCGCATTCCTTGCTACCCTGTGAGTCACTCGGCGAATCTATCGACTTATCCGTAACGATCCCTGACTCGGAGGATTCCGTTGTAGCGCTATTAAAATTAGCTTCTATCACAGTGCTTTCGACATTCGATGATACGTCTTTTAACACAGTTATTTGAGTGAACACAGTTTCTTCGCTTCTCGATACCTCTTCAATTTTAATCTCTTCAGGCACATTCTCTTTTCTCGACGACTTATTCGTTGATGCCGCTATTGCTTCACTATCCGTCACTTTATCCGACATCAAATCATCAAGCTTACACGAACTAACTTCAGCAAAAGGCCTCGATGTGATTTTTTTAGAATCTAATGGAACTATGTTATTATTAACATTTTTAGACAGCCATGGAATATCACACTTTTGATTTTTTAATTCAATTAAGTCTGTCTCCTTAACTGTACTGCTAGGTGGCTCTGTGCCTTGAATTGGGTTGTCAGGAGGTTTAACAGGCGCTATTGGTATACTACTCGTATGCAAAGTCTGCGTATTAAATGTGGGTACTATGGGCGGTGGGTGCTGAACAATCGGGTTTGTATATGTAGAATGCGATAAGCAGGCGGTATTTACCGTAGAATAACTCCAAGTTTCCTTGACGTTTGGCACTGAAGTAACTATAAAACCTGGTTGCGGCACCAACATCGGATGGTTTAGATTGACATTAAAATGATTAGATTTCTGCGGTGTCATTGCATTTACAGTTTGTATTCCAGGAAAGCCTTTGTTGAGAACAGAAATCGGCTGACTTGAGACAGGATTCGTCTTGTTGCCAGGCGGAAACGAAGATGGTATTGCATTTGATAATTTCAGCAACGTACCGTTGATAAGTATTTGCGTCTGCTGATTTTGCATATGATTCTGCCGCTGTGCTGTTAAAGGCTGTGATTGTGGAAGGACAAAGTTTGGCACCTTCGCCATAAGGTTAGGTATTTGAACTACAGTCCCGTTAATATTTTGTACAAGTGGAAACACAAACTGTCCATTTATTTTTGTCGGGCTTGTCACATTGACATTAGGCCTATTGAATGCGATGTTGCCTTGTTGGTTAATGGTTCCTATACTACCTTGTTGGTTCAAAGTAGCGATACTACCCTGCTGATTCAACGTTTGCGCAGTCAACCCATTTTGCGGTATCCTTAATGTAGTAAGCATGACATTTTGCGGAACAGCCATAAACGTTGATAAGTTCGTTGATGTGACCGTTCCGTTGCACGGCTGTTGAACATTGATTTGATGACCATTTTGTAAATTGTTTACAGGTACATTCAGGCTATTTAAATTGCCATTAACTGTCATCGACATTTGTCTAACACCGTTTGGAATATTCATCTTTGGTGCTGTATTCGCCTCGCCCGGCATATTTCGTAACGTGGTACTAGAAACGGAATTCACACAATTTTGTTTTTGCAACTGGACTTGTTTGAGGTTGTTTGCCTTTGACCAAGTGAGGTTTTTACTATTTGCGATACACGCTGAGGACTTCCTGTTGGTTCTTTTTGGTGCCAAGTTAGCTTTTTTCACTGTTTCCTTTTTAGCGGCAATGGGTTTGTTTACCAAATTTAAGTTATTAGAGCCACGCGTTACACCATTCATTCTACTGTCTAATTTTGTTGTATAGCTAACTGTTCCATTGATTTTTGCTTCGGTCTTCAAAGTTGAAACTTTATTTCTATTTTGATTCATGGAAGTGGCAGGTGCAATTCTCACCCCAAACATTTCGTGTGATCCCGGTATTGGCACTTTGTTGTTTTGGGAATTATTGATGTTCTGTTTATTAAGGTTAGGTTTTATTTTGGCGGATGGGTCAAATGCTAATCTCTTATCACGCTCAATTTTCTTATTTCCAACTAATCCATTTAGAACCCCACACGACATCTTATCTTTGTTGATCTTTTCAGATACTTGTCGTACTTCTACGAAGCCGTTCATCGTGTGCACCTCCTTGCTTTCTTTAGGCCTACAGTACTCGAGCACGCTATCGGCGTTGGCATTTGAAGGTGGTTTACTGAGATCTGTAGGTTTAGGATCTATGCTGGTCATTTGCGACAGCGGTTTATGCATAGCCTGTGCTTGTTTTCCTACATCGAGCAAGACTTTGGGACTTAGCGTTTGCGATAGATAGGAGATGTATTTTTCGAGATCTTGCGTTACACCATTTTTGGGGAGGCACTTCTTTTTGGTGTCATCGTTGTTGACAGAGTTGGAGTCTCGCTTGAGGCTGTTCTGGGGTTTCATTTTATGGTTGAAGTACTCGGTGATGCGGCGATGAACGGGTGGGTTCGGCCGGCGGACCGGCGCGGGCTGGGCCGCGAGGCGTCGCGGAGCCGGCGGCGCCGGGTCGCTCGCCCAGGGCGGCATACGCACGCCCGCGCTCTCCTCGCTGGTGCTGCAACCCGATTCGGGGCTACGCGGCGAACGTGGCTCGGTGATATCGCTACCGCTGCAACCGCTGCTCTCCGTCGGGCTCAGCACCGCCACGCCACTGAAAAGAAAATAATGCAATCAGTTTTTGTACTGCTTTATTTCATCATTGATTTTTGTAATGTTGGTAATCATGAAACTTATCAAATCATCATTGGTTCCGCTTCCTATCAATACTTTTTACCATTTGGCTAATAACTCCATAACATGTCTAAAAGTAAGTTATAATTACTCAAATAATACGATAAAACTCTTTACTATGATACTCATTGAAATAAACATTTGGTAAAAACTGTCTCAATATTATTAACAGCATACTACGTTTTTCTTGTTGTTTCAACATAATGTGATTTAACATTTTGTAATTGTTATTTAATCATAACAATCAAAGTGTACATTATTGCATGCATATACATCGTCTATCAATCTAGACTAATGCTAGGATATGTTAATGACAATCAGCTGTTGAATGGTTGCGATCGATATTACACGAGGTTAGAAAGAGTGATTGCGGGAGCGAGACGGCAATAGTGCTCCGTAGTCGGTAGTTGTGAAGAGGACGCGCGGTGCAATGCCCTGCCGCTCGGTGCAGTGACGCAACCAGACGCTGCACTGACCGACGCGCATTACTATTATTATTTTTGGACATGTGACATTCACAGCACGTAAGTGCCACAGTCTACTGTCCACTATGACGAATTAAGAAATAACTCTCATACCGCATCTATTCTCTGACGGTTTCAATGAAGATTTATTATTGTGCATACAATAAACGGCCGCTACATTATCTACCTTTGTGAAAAATATAAGAATAACTTTCAATAATTTTTTTTCTTTTTGGAAATCGTTGTTAGAGGATCCACAGGTATAGTGTGGATCATCAAACAAAGGTCTCGAGTAATATAATTTCGGCGTGTGGTTTACAAAGGAATTTGAGCTCTGCGGTTTGGCAGTAAAGAATACTAATACAATGAAGCATCGAAAGTGGAAAGGGCGGGTGGGGTGACGTCTCGGCTCAAGGGTACACCCTCGCCCTTACTAAAGCCACAACGTACACATAACTAGGGCTTCGCACTCCCCTTTTCCCTCACGTCATAGAGAAGCTTTTTTTCTAATTGACCCAATTTTTTAAAAATGTTTTTGCAAGAAAAGATTCGCCAAGCACGTCTCTGATATCTATTGGGGGATCTTAATTTAATGTTGAAGATCGTTAATCCCATTTAAGTTTAAAATTCCGATAATATCGGGTCCCCTCTAATGGGACGAGGATTATTTTCGTCATTAATTTTGAGATTGTCTTGGCGCCTAACAAATTTAAATTATGGGAGATTTTTTGGCTTTTCAATTCTTCATTTCTTCTAATTAAGTAAAATGGTATTAAGCACGACACGTACATATCTAATCAGAAAAAAACAAATCAAATTTCTAATAACACATTCGAATCTCGATACATCAGATTCGATCATAGCGGCTAGAGATGCGGATCGACTTATATTTTTTGCGGATTGGCGAAAGGAAAAGTGGGCAGTCATATGTAGGTGAGCCGGCAAGGTCGCGACTCGCGCCGATTTCGGCCAATGACCCGCGCCAATGTTACATTGTAATCTTGGCACTGTCGCTCAACTTAATTTTCTTGGAAAACAAATAAATAAACTGAAAGCAGATTCAGTGCACACGAAACGTGTAAAAATAAACGAGAGCGATGCATTTTGAACGCGTATAGCAGTTTTATGTGGCGTTATTTATTTGTATTTGTTTGTGAAATTATTACCCGCTGTAGCTTTGATGAATGGAATGGTTATTTAGAACTTATGTCAAACGCCATCTTAATAAATAGTTTTTGTTTTTGTTATTATTGAACCACAGCAATAAAAAGATACATTTTTCTTATTGATGATTAGATTTAACTAGCGATGTTTGATACTATGTATTTATCTGTGATTAATGATCAGTCAGTTAATTTGCGACATAATATTAGTTTAAAACTAAGCATGTTATTGGACACTTTTAAGAATCTAAACATTTTATTAAAAAAAGAAATACCAACATAATATAATGTGTATACTTATATGAAATAAAAAACACATATTGGCAAGCCACAAAGGCGTGGTCGGGCTTGACAATATCGTCGAACAAATTAAGCGCACACACGTCCGTCGGACACAACAATTAGCATATTTTAACAGTAGCTTGCACTAGTTTATGTGCATCAAGTCACGCACCGAGAGATAAAGTGGCTGATTTGTAGCTTTATACGAGTTTTAAAAATTGCCCTTTATTCATGGCTTCATTAGATTAAAAGCTTTCCAACTTTTACGAGTAATATTATTGTTTAAAATTACGGGGACACTTCTATCAGAGAAACGGCCAATCACAGTCCCAGTAGAGTTCATTATCCAATACAACAAACAATTTAGTTCTTTAATATGACTGTCCACAGAAGATAGACAAAACTAAACACAAAATTATTATTTCCGTCTAGATAGCCGCAAACATAATAAGAATTTCCTTTTATTCCACATACCTGGTTAATCCGCGCATACGCCGTACTCGCAACGTTTATATTTTCTCAACTCAATCGCATTAGGTACGATCAAGCAAACAGGCAACTAGGCAAGAGAATACTAATCCCTAATTTATATACCGCGACACCGGTATATCCCTTTAACGTTTCTAGTTATTTAGCAGATTAAAACCATAACGTAAGCAGTATTTTCCTCGATATTATGGAATAGTGACGCATATAGTACGCACTTCGCATGGCCGAGTATCAGACGCGTATCGCGTAATATCACGTAGTTGTTATTACAAAAATTCGGTGCATAAATTGCAATACGAACGGAGCATTTGTTTCGTGGAAAACAGCAGTGTTTTATCTTTTCAGTGTTCGACTGCATTAAGTACGGCCTTATAATAATAGTGAAGGACCTATTTCACCACCCTGTTCACGCACACCCAAATAAATATTGTTATTAGTTGATTATCCAATAAACCTATAAAACCTAAGGAAAGGAAAAGTAACATAGTTTGTTATAACAGCCGTCTGTTTTTGTAACTAGAAATAATTGATGAGATTTATTACATTCAGAAATCGGTTTAAAATTTAAGTTGTTTCTATATATTCATACGACATACCCAAAACTAAAAATAATACGAAACTTTCCTAAATTAAATTACTAAATTACTTACACTACCCTGATAAAAATGGCCGATATTTTATAATTTACAAATCAATATAATTAAATCGATAATACAATTGCACACGTGTTCCCATCACATGCAGTGTCCAGCGGGACACAAAAGAGCAAATGATATTCTCGCAAAGGGTAGTTACTCCTGCCGAATTGTAACTGTAAAGGGTTGGGGGGTTGTATGAAATAACTAATTGGAAATTTAGTTTTGTAGATTACAGGTAAATTAGCTTGGAGAAATTTTTGCGTTTGTAGTAGTGTATGGTCAGCAAATAAAATAAAACAACATTTTATTTTTAGTTTTTATTTTATACAGGGTTACTTGTAAAACACCAGCAACCTCGCAGGACAAGATAGCTAACATCATAAGTAACAACATTTGTTCTACGACTTTTGGCATAACGCAATAAATTATTTTTAAATGATTTTTTAAACTTTTATTGTACTCTCCTTACATTTGTAAGTCTATGTTCTATTAATTATCGGATGGACGACGCGACGCCCCCTTCCCCCTCTCGTTCGCTTTTTGTTTACGTAATTTTTGGGAGGCGTAGAGTTTATAATATTCAGACGGAAAATTAAATGAATATTTATTTTTGTATGAAAATAAAATCTAACAAATTATCAAAAGTCGTAGAACAAATGTTGTTACTTATGATGTTAGCTATCTTGTCCTGCGAGGTTGCCGGTGTTTTACAAGTAACCCTGTATATATAAGGGATTTTAAATTAAACTATATGTGTTTCTCCTCTGAAAAAGATGAGACTTTATTTTAATATTTGCACATTTAACATACATATAACTTTTACATTAACAATGTTACTAAAATGAAAAATTTACTAACCTGAAAAAGAAACGACATTTAAAGTTTAATTCTTTAGTTTGAGAAGTCAAAGGCTTGCCTCGACCATGTTTTAACACTGGAGCCATATTGAATTAACAATATAAAGTTACAACACTTACACACAAATTAAACACTAGTTATGGCCCTGCCTTCATACAAAACTGCTGAATACGCCGTTCGCACGGGAATAGAATGTGGATGCGATTTCCCTTAGTTAGCATCCAAGCTTACGTCTTTATAATTATTAAACTGTATAAATTCATTCTTTAACTCCGGTCTGCATCGTGCAGACATGGGTGTAAAAGTCTCATTTTAGCTATTAAATGTAGTTTTTAAGTACATCTGAGTTTTCATTTGGGGCCTCCGGCTGCGGGACATGTAATTCACTTCAACAAATATTATAACAATAATAACAAATAATAACAACAATCAACAAATACAAAATTTATCAATTAAACTACGTACATAATAATTATAATTTTTGAATGAAATGTGCTTTATGTTCTAACGTTACCAAACGACTGCACGTGGCACCTGCGGACAGCGTAAACTGGTTTATTCTGGTTTTGTGCGTGTTTCCACTTTCCACTATCAAGTGAAGATTTATTTATTTGTTTTGTTTCGTAATTATTATGGTCAAATATTAATTATGAAACAAATTATTATGGACACGATATTTTATTGTTTCACGGTAGTCGCCTTGTCGTTTGCTCAAGGACGTAAAATTGAATGATATATTTTTTTTTATAAAGTCAAAACCATTTTCTTTCAAATAAAAACTTGTTTTTATTGAAAACAAAAGTGTTGCTAGGAATAAGTATAAAATTAAATAGTAATGTTAGGATATCGAAACATTTTTGTATAGGCCAGAACGATATAGTGGAAACGCGCTCTAAGATCTGAGTAATATACACACCACTACATATGCAAAAATTTCTCCAAGCTAATTTACCTGTATGTATGTGAAAAGTTGGTTAATGACATACAATGTGTCGATAAGAAAGTATAGATTGAACGCCTCTTCGGTTTAGCAGAAAGAACATTACAGAATTAAAGTGCTCTGGGTTCGATTTGCACATTTAAATGGTGAGCACATACTATATCTGAAGTGTTCTGTTATTTCCGTACTATATCTTCACCTAAGCGGATTTCTGGCAGGTAACTATACGAAATGTTTCTTCAATTTCATTTCACCAAACAACGATAATTAGAGGTATTACTGTGCAAATTTATCAAAGAACTTCTCAGTTTTCTTTATATAGAAAACGTTGGCTGAAAATAGAGGCGAGTGTTAACCACTATTAAATAATGAGTTGGTATAATATTATGCTTAAAACGTTTCTTTCTTGTGCTATTCCAGTCTACCCAAATTGTATCGTGTTAAAACATACATTTTAAGCAAACAGTAAATAATTGTTAAAATTCTTCATTATATAGTGTCCCCTTAGTAATGAGAACCGGTTCTTTCTTTCTCAAATTTTAATTTAACGATAATACTTAGTGAACTGTATAGAATATTTAATTTACATTTGAAGATAAGCTAATGATTCTGTTTTCCAACGATATAAGATGACTAGGTATACATTTTATCTTGCAACTAATTTACTTGGGACATTGAAATATCGGTCCCTAATCAAAAGAAAGAAAATTAAATCGTTTATTTATCAGCTTTAGATCTCGATCATTTTAAAATTTGTCAAATATACAAAGCTATCAAAATTCAAAACCAAACGAACCCCAGCAGTCATGGGAGCCATATTTAATTTCCCAAAAGTTGACATGTGCCCACAGAAGGGACGCAATCCCAGAGGGTCTTGATTGAAGACCCTAAATGATTTATGAACAAAGGTAGGATTACTGTATCTTAATTTCACCATAGCAACACTAAAATTGCACTAATTTGAACAAGATCTAAATGGAAACTTTTATAACGAGATTTAATAAAAAGAGGGTGGCAAGTCTCATGAAATAATACAATTTTTCTGCTTGTTTTTCTGAAAATTTATTTCTATGAGTTATTCAATTAAATACAACAACTTTTATCGCACTTTGCACACCCATCTAATTTAATCGAATCATATGTACATATATAATATTTAAATAAATGTTTTATTACAACTTTACAAACATGAATCTAATTTAAAACACATCAGTCACATCTACAAGTTGTATCTATCACAAGGTGTTACACGGAAGCGACAAAAACAATAATATGTAAATTAATAACAATTACCGATTTGATTTAGATGACTGATTTTACTGAGAACTTACTTTGAAAAAATAATAAAAATTAAAATTGTTAATTATTAATATTTTAAAAATATTATTTTTTTATTTTATATTAAACTAGCAATGCCCTGCGGTTTCACCCGCATAGATAGCGATATCGTGACAGTGAAATGTCTACTATAGGTCGGACTATAGGTTTAAATATTTAATCACATGAAAATCACCTTCACCCCGTCCCGCACTACGCCTGCTCATTGTATTAAACAGTATACCTACTATTTTCTGTAGATTGACACTTTTCAAAATTCGTTATATCTTTTGAATGGAATATCCAATTTTTTTAATTTAAAAAGTATTTTGCTGGTATATTGAAACAGCCTATAATAAAACATCATTTAATGGGATAAGGATTAATATATGTGTATGGATAACATGGTTTGATTACTGTCGGCACTTCTATTTACTTTGAAAACGTAAAAAAGTTGTTGTAGTAACATAACTACTGAAGATGGACATATGGTATCGCGGACTTTCTTGTAGATATTGATCCATTCTTTAATAGCGTTGAACATTTTTTTGTTCTATCTTCAATAGATTCCGCAGCGCACGCGATGACAGAATTTTTATTAAGGAATTTTTTACACCTTGGGTTACATTATTGCATTTTTGGTAAGGATCTCTAATTTTTTTGAAAATGCAATATAGCCTATGTTGCTCAGTAAAGATGCAGCTTTCTAATGGTGAAAGAATTTTTGAAATCGGTCCAGTAGTTTATGCGTGAAAACCTACATACATACATACATACATACATACATACATACATACTTACATACTATACATACATACATACTATACATACATACATACATACATACATACTTACATAATTACAAACCTTTCCTCTTTATAATATTAGTATAGAAGTATAGATTAGTATAGATTATTCAGTATTTTTAGAAATTTCATACTTGACATAGAGTTTCGGTTTCGGTTTCGGTTTCGGCCGAAACTGAAGCCACGGCCGAACATTCGGTTTCGGTTTTGGTTTCGGCCTGGAAACCAGTTTCGGTCGGACACTAAAATTAATATACGACACACACACACATGCAGAGCTTCGCAAAATCGCGACACAACCGGTCCACACAACACATATCACTTCATATTTACATCCATTCATTAACTTGAAAGGAAGCGATGTCGCGTCGCGTGAGAATCGTGTCAGGGGGGGAGCTACCCCCCTTTTTACTATTCCCCCCTCCGACACACCCCCGCGATTATTATGCTAAGTGTCTGTTAGTACAGGGTGAGTTTTTCGCGCATCTGCTATTTATTTACGCGCTTTATATTCATGGGATTTCGTAACTGAGTTACGGTTCATTACGTTGCGAGGCGATGGAGTGATGTCATACGCTATTTCCGACTTAACCTCGTCGATTTATGGTCTATTGTTGCGTGACCCGAAAATAGGTTAGCAGGAGCGCCCAAATGTGTTCCATTGAATATAGCTAGTAAAGTGGTTCTTATCAACATCAGTTATGTGCATGATAATCTAAACATGATGTGTTATCTCTGATATAACATAAAAAATAAACAAGAACTCCATAAATTAAATCAACACCACTTCGACGTTTCAAATATCGAAATAAGTTTTATTAAATAAAATTGAAAGCTGGATCTAAAGAATACAGCATTCACGGGCGCTATTCAGAGTCAATTTCCTCGAATCTAGACTCGATAAACGCTCCTACGGCAAGTTTTGAGACGGATACGAGCACGGAGCACCGATAGAGTTTGTGGTAAATGTTATCCCGTCTTGCGGCTTGTTTCAATTCCTGTACAACTTGAATGGATGAATTTTGTATCGAACGTTTTAGTATAATTGAGGATGACATTATGATAGACATAAGGCATAAATATACTATGAATCGTTTTTCCACATTTCTGAATTAATAAGTTGCTGAATGTTTAAGTTTAATATAAAAATAAACCATAATATCCTTGTTTTGTTGAATTAATAGAATTATGAAGAAGCACATATGAAGAAGTACACAATGTATTTGCATAAAATGTGTCTAGTTTTATTTTAAAAGACGTCAACAGCTTTTTGCTTGATAATTTAATGAAATCAATTCATTTTAATTTAAAATAATGTGAAGTTTTATAATATGTTAAATATAATAATTATGTTCTTACGCTCCAACACTTAAGAATGTAATTAAAACTTTAGTTAAAATAGCATTGTAATTTATATCGTCATAAATATCAGGCTATATTATCTTACATCTAGAAAGTAAAGACATTAAAGATTATAAGAGATTATAATTATAGTTCGTACTTAATTGTTAATGCCAAAACTACCACAATTTAGTCATCCTATTTAGTCACCTACCAATACTAAATACAATGCAACAACATCAAAGTCTATCTATACGTCGCAAGTTGGAAAACACGAAAGCTGAAGACTTGTGTTCCGGCTGCGTCTGAGCAGGAAATAGGCGAATCCACAAGGGCCCTTTGTACCGCCCGCGCCGCGACGCATCCGTGACGTTCCAAACTACGTTAGCGAGCTTGTTATCATTTTGCACCCCTAAATCGTTATGAGCATTAATAAATAGATTTGATTCGATTATTATGCCGACAAAGCCACAGTTAAGATGAATAAATATTGAATTTCTGAAGACGTACAGATATTTCAAGCAAACATCACTAGAACAACTATAACGAACATGCTTCGTTTAAAGAAAGGATTGTATTCAAACAACAGGGCTAGATTAAATAGGCCAATGATACAGCAATTAAAACCTATTGGACAGGAGGACGATAAACATGTGTACACACTACACACTATTCGACTACCAACACCATTAGGACATCGTTTGGATTCGTCCATCAACTTTTCGATACATCCGATGTCTTCAGTATTGGTGAGGCAAATAAGAGACCATTAGTCACACATAGGCCGGAGACGCCCGGGGCTCATTTCAATACAATATGAGGGAGCGGGGCGCGGGTCGTGTGTGGCATGATTTTACCCTGCTTAGTTTAGACACATTTGTATTGACGTGGCATTTTTAGGTACATTCATGGAAACGCGATGCTACTGCATAATGGTGAATGCTCAAAATTAGTAGTATGCAGTAGTTTACAAGTTAGAAGAACTTATGTGTCTACACATGTCGAATATAGAATCTATTCTATATTCGATCAAAAGTATAGTCTCATCTCAATCAAATTTAACCTCCAACAGTACAGACGGTGTTGCAACTTGTTCCCTAATTATAAATAGATCGCTACACCTAACCTTTCTCAAGCCCAAAATTTGCAGCCACTACGCAAAGTTCGTTCCAGTGCAGCGCTGCAGCACTTAATGTGATTTAAAAGCAATCTCGCCGTCTCGCGCTCCATTTCCGAATGAGCGCCGTCAGCGGCCGATGTCGCAAATCGCAATCTATTTCAGTGCTATTTCACGGACTTTTAGCTGACGGGCAAATTATTTGACATATCGACTGAGAGTAGTTTCAGTGCGCTTGCCTTCGCTATCTATAACGGAGCTTCTGGTGGAAATTTGATATTAGTGTAGGACGACATATTTTATGAATTTCAATATCCAGAAATGTGTATGTTACGTTGATATTTTATAACTGCAGTTTGTTTTCTTGTTTAATGAGCTACAAAATCAGATGATACACCAGCAGGCAGCACATTATAGGTTGTTCGTCTTGATTCTTTACAGGATTATATCTCAGCATTTAAGGAAGGACAACAATATCGCACCACTGCTTCACATACTTGCTTTGTCAAGTCTAAAAAGCTAGAGTTAAAAAACCTAGCCTAGCCGTTTGACAATCTCGCAATCATCCAGCTCCGAAAGACCAAACAAACCTCCCAAACCGCGCACACACGCGCCGTATTTACTTTCGCGTAACGAACTATGCTAATTCGAATCTCAAACTGCGCCGAGGGGAGCGCCCTCGCGAGGGATCACGGGACAAAAACCAATTAACAGACTGTTGTAATCTTAATACGATAAAATTGTAAAATTCATCGCTGTACAATCCGTTTTGAATCGACATACTCTCGAGCGCGCTTTGGCGGTTTGAATTTAAGTTTCGTTTTAGAAGGGTCAAAGCTTATTTACAATATGTTTATTATTTGGCCAAAACTATTATATTTTGTAGCGCTACCACTCAAAGGATTTACAACTGTTATTATTAATTTCAGATTTTAAACTAAAGATTCAAAAAAAATCAAGCTTAGTAGGTAGTATAAAGACAAAGCGTAAAAGAAAAATGTCACTCTTCACATTAATTTTATATTTTATAGAAATGTTTATCATTTACTCGTAAATGTTATATGTATTAATATTTATAGCTAAAGCTCGCCATAAAGAACAATTGATTTATTTATTCCCATATACTAAAACACACATAAAAAGCAAAGATGTATAATAGCGTCAATACCGGTAGTCAGCTTAGACCTTGAAGACAGCATCCATCATACATCCATTCTCTATTGCTTCCATATTCGTATCGTTTCGATGCCTTTCCATACTAAGTGTATAGCTCACTATGTTAAGTATAAGAGCTTCTAATTTAAACGTTTATTGTATTTTTGCATTAATTTCTTAAGGAAAAACATCATTCGGCTCCTTTACTACAATTAACCTTATTGTTAATTCTCTGTCAGAATGACAATGCGAATGCATACAATGATTATAATTTGAATAAGAAACAAGCTTAAATCTACCTACACCTTTCTCACACCAATTTCGAACTCAACTTATCAAGCTCACAAACATAAGTAATGTTTTATAAACCCATAATAGACAATAGACATCACCAACCATCTATGTAATGTTTTTATCATTTACAACCGTTTATGCAGCGATCTTTATAATCTCTTATCTGTAATACCTTCATCTGAATGAACGAGCTCCACGCCTAGACCGATATCAATAATGCATATTGGCCAGTAAAGGGTAAAGCTTTAGATAATCTACAAAAACGAGCCGCGCCACATACCGTTCTCATACAACTAGTTATCAGATTGTAATCAACACTAAATAAAATAAAACGCGTCTGTTTTTCCGCTTATAACCGTGGAAAATACATTTTTCGCATTTGTTTTGGTTAACCGCATTTGGTCGGATGTGGCTAAAAATAATTTTATATTAGTTAAATTACGAGATAAAATAATTCATTGTTATTTTAATTTTTTATGAAATTAAATAATAAATCATTTTAATTTCATTGTACTGACATTAAAATTAAATCAATTACATTTAATTGAATTACGTAATTACCCATTAAACTAAAACACTAATTATTAATATTATGTTAAAATAATATTTTAATATATTAATCCAAACCATACATCTCAATCCACCCCTATATATATACATATGAATAAACATCTGTAAACATTTCGTAATATAGAATAACAGGAGAGTGCATGCGATATCTTATCATTGCGAAACGAGGGCCGTTGCACTGTCCCCGATAAGCGATAGCTTTAGTAAACACTAACCGAAAGTGTACAGTGATATGAGGATATCATCATATATGACAATGATTTATTGACCACTCAAACACATAAAAGAGTGAAAAAATATTGAACGGGTTATGAAAACTGGAATATTCTACCTAAAGGATGAAAACTGGACAGCAGGAGAGACCCTCATTGAGTAAAGATTCGTTTTCAAAAGGGTCAAGTGGGTTGTCGATAGAATTAAGTGAAACTAGTCAACATCTTTTATTATCCAACACAACTTTCATATTCATTCCTATAATATCTATTCAAATACCAAAATCATCAGATACATGTAATACAAATTACAACAAAGCCTATATAATTATACAATAATTAAAGACGTATTCTTTACATCACCTTCATACATTTTTTCTCGACTTATCAGACCGATTACGTACAAAAACAATAACAATCAACTTGTATGTAAAGTGCATAACGACTTACGTGTCAACGAGAACGGAATGATTTCAATGAAACGTGCGTAATAAATCAGAGACAAAGCAAATCATGTGAACCAATGAAAAAATATAAATAGATCGACTTTTAATTAATTGCGCTCGCTGTGATTACAATTAATTGAAGCTGTAAACGCAATGCAATTTATATGTTAAAAGTTCTTTCGAGAAATACAAAGCGTGTAAGAGGCATAAAGTTGAATGTTTCTTTGTGATTCGCTTCCTCACTTTCCAAAGTTTAATTCCAGAGGACGCAGGTCACTTCACACATACAATTTCTAGTGACATAATTCTCCACAAACCTTTTATACAGGGTGTAATCGTTAAGTGTGCACAAGCGATTATTCCGTAACTATTGCAGATATTCGACGACGCGGTTGGCGCAGTGGTAAAGTAACTGCCTACTGAGCCGACGGTCCCGGGTTCGATCCCCGGTCAGGGCAAATATTTGTGTGATGAACTCAATTATTTGTTCTTGGGTCTGGGTGTTATTATCTATATATGTATTTATTAAATATTATATTTATCGTCGCCTAGTACCCACAACACAAGCCTTAATTGAGCTTACTGTGGGACTAGGTCGATTTGTGTAATAATGTCCTATAATATTTATTTATTATTTATTTTATATCAAAAAACTTTAAACTGATATCGAAAGTACTTAACGTAATGAGTAAAATGGCCATAATAAATTTTTAAAAATAAAACGAGAAATGTCCAAATATGTTACACTAAACGCTCCCATACATTTTGTATTCATAGCAGATTTTCGAATTGACGTCCTCATAGTGCAATACAATGAGGAGCTCTATTTACAGTTTCTAAATGAACTTCCCTTCAAATTTGCGAAGTAATTAAAGTAGAAAACCAAAAAAAAAGAAAAAGCTAAAATCTTTCATATTAAATGTAGGTACATGGGATATTTATATCTCATACTAAAAGTATGGGAGGGTTTAAAGTTATTTTTTTAGATATTTCTCGTTTTATTTTTAAAAATTTAATATGGCCATTTTACTCATTAGGTTAGGTACTTTCGATATCAGTTTAAATTTTTTTGATATCTGTAAATAGTTACGGAATAATCGCCTGTGCACACTTAACGATTACACCCTGTATATTTGTGTACTTATTACCTCCGTCATACCATTGTTAATCGTGATTTTTTATAATTTAGAAACATCTATACCTAAAACTTAGCAAGAATGTAAATCTTGATCAGTAACAGACTTTTGCTCATAATCTTTATTACCTCAAAATTGAAAAGCTCCGTCGCCGTATCACTTTACACACATTAAAAATGTCATCATCGCATGTACTCATGTGATGATATTCTTTGTCCTCGCTTAGTACCTACTCTGTAATTCTAACCGTTAGCTGGGCTTCCTGCGAAACACGATACCAAAGGCCTGCTATTTTTGCTAACACACTAGGAATGCAAGGTCGAGTGTTGTGATAAAATAATGTTATCGAAAACAATGGAAATAAAATCAAGTAAATACTTAATCAAAACGAAAAATACTGTAACTTTTTACACAAAATATATTTCATTGTATCGTTCTTACGGCAGTTTTATCCAAAGTAGAACTTTTATCAAAAGCTCAGCTTCTAAGAACACAAAAAGTGAATACTTGATACATCTAAGGTTTCTGATATGTACATATTTGTTTATAGTTAAGCATATATTCCAAGGCATATAATGCAGTGTAATAACAAAACCAATCTATCACGCGCAGTCATAACAAATGTTTGATTTGTTCAAATTGCGTGTTATCAATACGGTATCAGCAAGTAGCCTGTCAGTATTAATTGAATATTGAACGAAATTAATGAGTGCGATAAAGTGTAACACAAAACAGACAATAGATAATGTTGACACTTCTCGCTGAGGCTGTAATTGCTGCTAACCATGACACATTATTAATTTATTAAGAATAATACTTTATCTGTATGACGATGTTATTTATTTAACGTTCCTAGTATATTTCTAATCAATAATAATTGATTAGTTCATTCTATTAACCTGGACTGTTTCAAGGGTCAAATAAGGAGTATAGACTGTTAAATTATGACTATTTAACAAAGAAAATAATTTACTCTACTCACTGGACACTTCAATATTTAATTTGGCTTTAAATGCTCAGTTCTCATAAAGTTAAATATCAGGACTATCGTCAAGACTATAATATCACTTTTATAGAAGTATAAAATACTAGCGGTCCGTCCCGGCTTCGCCCGTGGACGTGGTACATATTTCGCAATAAAAGGTAGCCTATGTTCTTTCTCAGGGTCTAAAGATTGTCTGTGCCAAATTTCATCAAAATCGGTCCAGTAGTTTATGCGTGAAACCCATACATACGTACATACAAACCTTTCCTCTTTATAATATTAGTATAGACTAGCGGTCCGCCCCGGCTTCGCCCGTGGTACATATTTCGCAATAAAAGGTAGCCTATGTTCTTCCTCAGGGTCTAAAGATTATCTCCTCCTTAGTCCAGTAGTTTATGCGTGAAAACCATACATACATACATACATACAAACCTTTCCTCTTTATAATATTAGTATAGATAGATAAAAAGGTATCATTACTTTGTAATAACTTTAAAGAGAATTTATTTCTGTGATAAAGGAAATAATTGACCCAATAAATTACTAGAGCGATGACAGCTGTCACAGGTGTAATATAATTGCATTTAAGCAGCATGATAGCGAATTAACCTGTAATAAAGTATAATTATTTCACTAGGAAATACATTAACAATCAATTTCAATACTGCTATTATTCAATACATACGTATTTACATTTTACAACGTAAAGGGTACAGAGATTGAGAAGAATAATGTATAGAGTAGGCAAAATCTATCCAACTTGAAATAGAATAGTTTATTTTTAATCCCATCCCCTGTGCCCAAAAATGGGTTCTCCTAACAGACAAATACAGTTTACATTTCTCGCATTACAATACGACTTCCGTTTACAAAAGCTCGGAAAGTATCGGGGCGTCGCCGCGTAATCGCGCCTGAATTAGAGGAAGCGCACATCCGGTGTTTAATTAACATAAAGCGATCGGTCACGTGGTCGACGACCGTTCACACGTCGCACACACGATTTTTGGTTATTTTATCGTCACGATAAATTTCGAAAATATTCAAATATTTATAAAATATCTACTTACTATTTGTAACCATGTAACGTAGTCAAAACTTATGCACAGAGTACCTACTTGCATAGCTTTCGTTACGATTCTAGAACGTTTGTTTGTATCTAATGATTCTGAAACCGATTGTACAATACTAGCTTAATACTAGAAAAGTATTTAACTCTTATCTGTTATCTTAGTTAAAACTGCGTCATTGTCGTATTTGACGACAAACGTCACCTTCTATCCAAACTTTTTATTCTAGACATCCTGAGCAAGAAACCTAGCAGTCTAATTTGAGCAAGGTTTTTCTAATCCATGACATACATTATATTATATTTATAGGTATATGTACTGACATACTGACCAACATATATTACGTACCCTTACTTCATTACGGTTATAAAATGAGATCACTGAAGCACTAATTCATCTAGGTCTTCAGCCGGTATGCCACTAATCTATATGAAAAGTGAAATGGTTAGCGTATTCAGGTTAAAGACTTGACTCGATTACCGTGGAACCTAGTAAGGTTTTGCGTAAACTGTAACAAGTTATATCCTAATTACACTGTGGTTAGTACCTAATTGGCTGATTGCACGAATGAATCGAAACCATACTTAATGTAGAATTTAATAATAGATATTTAATGCATTTTAAATAACACAACAAGACGCTCATAGCACGCTATTTTTGTCGTTGTCTATGGCTCATGTATTCAAAACCTGAATATTAGAAAAAAACGGTGAGATAAAAGTTAATGGTAATTCATGTTAATTAGTTACTGGGAAACATCCTTAACTATATATGAGACTAGAATAATTAATTTATGGTATTAATTGATAAAAAAGCTAAAGTACGAATCATTGGTATATATGAGTAATTCCTTCTCGTCATTTATTTGATGTGTCATTTTAATTCAAGGGGTTATATGCATAATAATGTATTTAAATGGTTTTAAGTATGCATGGACAGGATAACGGTAAACGTGAGTAAGGAAAATATACAAATAGCCATACAGGCCTCTGAATTAAAATAAATCGTATATGACAATATTCGATATTATCACTTTTACGCATAACTAACTCCTAGACTACCTGTTAGTTATGCTACGATCACTTCAAAAATGTTTTAAGCTAAAATATTCTAACAATCAACCAAATTTATTATATTCATTGTCTTCATAACATTATAATATACTAGATTTCCGCCCGCGGCTTCGCCCGCGTTTTCAAAGGAAAACCCGCGTAGTTCCCGTTCCCGTGGGATTTCCGGGATAAAACCTATCCTATGTGTTAATCCAAGTTACCCTCTATATGTGTGCTAAATTTCATTGTAATCGGTTCAGTAGTTTTTACGTGAAAGAGTAACAAACATCCATACATCCATACATCCATACATCCATACTTACAAACTTTCGCCTTTATAATAGTATTAAGATTAAGATTATAACGTTATTATTACTTGTATGGTTTTGTCAATGCAATCTTCATTGGAATGACATCATTGAACAGTGTGAGTGCGAATGACGATGCGCACGCGCATACACTTGCGCAATACGATGCGCTCTGTTACAGATTACACGAACTATAACTTTTACCCGCAATACATTCCATAATAATAAGATATAAGGCTAAGTTCAACGGTCAAAATGAATTTATCTACAAAATTACTATCATAATTAATACCTATAATATGTTGTTTATATTATTACTGCAGAATTGCACTATTAAAACGCAACTAATTACCAAATAGACATAACAACTTTACATATTCCGTCACATTACTTCTATTTTAAATCAACTGACATTAGAAACAACCAACTCAAAGCAAAACGTATTCAATTACCTACAACACTTGATTTAAACCACAACCCACAAGTCACAACACCTAAAAAATCTCCCAAGCAACCAGCCAATACAAAACGCCAATTTGAGTTACATAGTATGTACTAAGTACGTCATATTAACCACAAGCCAGTCTTACAAAATCAATGCGGTCTGCTCTGTAGAGTGTAGAGTGTAGTGTGGACAAAAGCCATGCGGGCGAGGTCCAGGGTTCAACGACCCACCACAAATTACCCCCATACCGCGATACCATCTCCATTAAACTAATCATTTTCTTGACATGCAAAAGCTCTCGTTATGACCTCTAACGTCGGCTGTGGGAATTCGTCAACGATTTATCGCACGGAAAGTATTGCGTATCGGATGTGTTCATTGGGCAGTCGAAAATAAACACAAATAAGTACGTAAAAATTGTAAAGCTCAAGCAAAGCCACAGACTGAACACGAATGCAAAAAAGGATAAACAATGCATTTCAAACGAGTAAAGAAAAGAAAATTCTTTTGACATTTATATAAATATAGATTACTTACATTCATCAACGTAAATTTTCAAACAAAAAGTAAAATGAGACGTAATCGAACTAAATACAACGTCAAAATCCTGTGCATTTAAACTACAAAAGAAAACAATTAAGTTTTTGTAAATTAATTATGAAATACACACAATAAAACTAAGTTACGATAATAATGAACAACTTCATGGCTAATTAACCACGCAATTATATCGTTTTCCTTATTCGTATATTTTACGTTATTTAAGTTTATTTCATTATTTTCTGGAAATAGCCTCTACATTATTTCACGTATATTTAACTTAACTTCTCCATATTATAATATTACTTAATTATATATAAATATAATATTTTTGGGTGTTGCGCTTTATATTTCCCTGCTTTTCAACCGATCCTGATCATTTTTTAACATACATCGGTAACCTATTAAAAACTCGAATTTCTATTACCCGAATCTTAAAACCCCGAAAACGGTTGTTAGAACTTTTAAAAGACAGATGTAATGAATGACAAATTTTTAAAATTCCTTTTTTAATTTCCCAGATGAATCAATTTCCAGATGCACCAAAACCAGATTTTTAAAAAGTATTTTTTTGTTTCCCGTATTCTCATAATACAGATCTCATTATACCAGATTCTCAGAATACTTTTTTTTGTTTCCCATCGTACCATTTTCCAAATAAACTATTGCCAAATTTTCATAATCTTTTTATTTGGTTCCCATATAATCGTATAACAGATAAACTATTGCCAGATTTTCATAATCTTTTTATTTGATTTCCATACAATCGTGATTATACCTTTACTATCGACTGAAAATAAACATTGTCAGTAAGTAAATTTATTGTTTTACTTGTCCATTACAGACCGGTTTTAGTGTCAAAGTCGACTCAGTAGGTTAGGTTTGAACTACGACCCCCACGCTAGAACTGATTCGCTATTGTTTTACTTGCCCATTACAGAAAGGTTTAAGTGTCAAATTCGACTCAGTAGGTTAGGTTAGGTTCGAAGTGTGACCCCCCATGCACGAGCCGAGCGAGCGAAGCGAGCGTGCCGCGGCAGCGGCCGGCGAGTGCCAGAACCGACTCGCTATTGTTTTACTTGCCCATTACAGAAAGGTTAAAGTGTTAAAATCTATTCAGTAGGTTAGGTTAGGTTCGTGCTGCGACCCCCTGGAAGGTTTTCGTTTTGCTGGATATCGTTTATTTGAATTTCAAAAATCTGGACATTGTTTGTCTGGATATCAATTAACTGTATTTGAAAAATTTGTGTTTTAAAAATCTGGCTTTCGTGCATATGGATTACGGTCATCTGGATTTTGTGCATTTAGATTTCGTATGTCTGGAACTCATTCGTCTGGATTGTAAAACGTCGTACAAATAAAGAAATGGGCAAATGAAATTCGAAGTTGCGATTATATGGCAAACAAAACTTCGAAATTTTAAAATTCGGGGTTATGAAAAAATGTCCAAACGTTTTCTGGATTATGATATTCGGAATATTAAAATTCGAGATTAAGATAGGTAACCCATACATCTTTTAACATACGATTGATGTCTTTAACTAAACCAAAAACCGATTATTTCTTCACAAAAAATGCAAATAGCTTTGAACTATGAAGCCGTAGAGAAAATGAAATCTTCCTTTGATTTTCGTTCCAGCTAGTTGGTTCGATACCGTCGAATGCCAAGAATATGATTTTGGATATAGCCCGCGACTCTAATTGACCGATGACCTAAGTATTGATTTCTTATTAAACATAGCGTTACACGTGTGAAAGCGACAGTCCCTGACTATGTACCTTCGTGTACCTTTATTCCTTTTAGCATGCAATCTTTCGTTGAAATGTAACTAATTAATCCGATCTACATATTATATATACATGCATTGACCACTAAACCTGCTGTATAGATTTTTAATACTTTTAGTCAGCATGTTTAAAATTGGAAAAAGGGTTAGCAAACAAATTTCTTGTAATTTTGTTATTTACAAACTCCTAAAAGCTTTACCCTAATGTAAAAAGCATCACAAAATCGTAACCATATACCACGCCCAACATCAAACAATAAATCTAAATCAGCATACATCACTCGGTGTCCAAACAGCTTTCAATACGGGATGACTTGAGCGCGCAATGTTTACGTAAAGAAACAAAAGGCTCGTCTCATTGCATAATGCCCTCCTTCCGTCCAGCCACGGTACCACGCTTCTGCGAACCGCATGATGTATAACGCATTCACGATTTAATAAAATACAGCTGTTCCTATCTCCAATCTTTTTTTTATTTCTGAACGCAATATCTGTCTTAATTGTTTGTTTGGGTGCACTGTGTTTCGCGTCGGTTTAAATCAAAGAAATGGTTGAGCAGAGGTTATTTTGAAATTATAAACATTACACAAAATATTTTATATAGAAAGCACATGTTAAAATGGATATGCCTCACTTCAATACGAGTGTTATTCACTTATAAATGGTTCGGGCTTTTATTGGCACATCTACATTATACTACTCTTATGTTTACGAGATTTTTATGTACCCTCGATATCGATGTTTGGAAATGACAACTTATCGTTTACCGTATATGCTTTGAGTATCGTGGTAATAACAGTCCTTAGTGAGTCCTTTTTCTTTATATTAATTTATACCGATTGTTAAACAATTGATGTCGAAAAGCTCTCAAGATGTCACTCTCAAAGAACGAAATGCCACAGAACGACATAAAGAAAGAAGAAGACGAAAAGTTTAATTGAAGAACAAGATTCATTGATGCTACCATTGAGTTACTATCAATGATATTATATATAGAAACAAGAGGTAGATACGTCATCAACGCACCAAAACTGATTCCGTGAATTGGTCCTATTTGGGACCAATGCAATCAGTCAGATTGTCACCGGTCCCAGTGAGCGCATGTGCCGATAGGTACATGAAAGTTGTCGAAAATGCCTTCCTGTGTGTTCAGACAGTGCACGTATTCGTGCAAAAAAATAAAGAAAGATAAAGGAATATCATATCACAGGAAAATATATGAAATTATTACAGTTTAAGATTAAAAATAACAATTTACAATTCTTTATGAATGACACTTGCTTGACACTATTGAAATAATGAAAGGGATAAAACATTGCTTCAATCACTAGTGTGACAAAGCTAGCGTACACTGTGTTCAAAGATTATCATGTAGATACGATTATTGAAACTAGAACGGTTATTTTATTAATTTCACTTTGGGTAAATACTTGATTATTTTTATATTTAAATCCACACAGTGCATGTAATTAACAAATATATCTATTTATTATATTGTACAATGAAATCGTGATGGCAAAAATGTTTGTTTGCAAAAATGATGTTGAATACATTAAAGAAAAGATTATCGCTACTGACGAAAAATGCTATTTGCTTTTCTTTATATAGGTATTGAACATAAATTTTATTTGTGTTTTAGATAAAAAAGGCTTATACTTCATCCTTTCTTTTATTTCATCTTTTTTTTTCATCTAGGCACCACTATTATTATATCCTACAAGTTGGAGCGATGACCTTGTACGGGTTTCGGGAACTGCCTTGAAACGAATAGCGTAAGATCGGTCCTTATGGAATTCTATAAGGAGGACTATGCTCAGCAGTGGGTGGTTATCGGGTGAAATGATGATGACCGAAAACGAACACCACAGCTAGTAATAAATACTTAATACAATTATATCTCCAAAAAAGTTTTTTCATTTTAATACAACATCATAATAATAATTAAATAGTAAATGAAATTGTCACATTTGTTTACTTGTGCAGGAACTGTAACATCTATAACATTGAACCTTCTGTGTCGTTAGTCTATGCCAATTACCATGGCAACTATTTGTTTATTTATATTTAATTGGTGAATTCTTATGACTTTTGCTTACACCTGCGCGGAAGTGACAAAGTATCTTTGTCTTTTTTGTTTATATCATTTTATTAGAGCCATCTCTCTTATACAGTCTGTCAATGTAATAAATTAAGTGAAATTAAACTTGTATTTGTGTGTGCCTGACACTGCATATGAAGCATTTTTTTTGGATATATTGTGAGTATATAACGTATCTATGCATAAAATATCATTGGTTACTATGTACTACGTGATTCTACCTGAAGAAATAATATCTTGGACCAAATATTTAACGATTAATGAAGTAGCTATGAATATTAAGACGTTAACAATAAATCAATAATGCGGTAAACATGACAACCGGTTAACTGATAATTTGTCGAGCCCCAACATTCCACTTTCAATTATAAATACTACGATTAAATAATCGATCTGTCAAACTTGACTTTTAGCAAAATTGTCTTCATTATTGATACTCGTTTTGTGTTGAAATTATTTAATTTTTATCGAACATAATGTTGCTTTAATTATACATGATCCATTATGTATAATAGTGATTAATGCATCAGCTTGTTTTTTTGTGTTAAATAGGACTATTTTGTATTTTGAGATCTATCTCGTCATTATTTCAAACAAAGAATAAATTAACAATACATATAATTATTTTTTTTACATATACACAATAGAAAATTGTACCTATTATTAATAAATCAAACATTACAAATTCGCTACGGATATAATAAATTTACACGTTAGTAAAATATTCCAATAATAATTTAGCACAATTGGACAATTTTTGGACACCAAATTTATAGTTGAACATTTTATAGGCACAAAAAAAATCGTCCAAATAAAAAGATAATTTGCTCAAATAGAAAGATCGAATCTAAGAATAATTTAGGAACTAAATGAACAATAGTCCTAGTGACCCGATGAGGTCATTGACACACATGAAGTGATGATGTAATCGCATTGTAGTGTCGTTTACTACACGTCTGGTTTAATGAATGGACGATTTCAACTGCGCTGACGTGGAATGTACGCTTAAAACAATTCAATTGGTTTTTACGTTCTTGTGTTATCTTGATGTTTTTAATACTTGTATCTATATCGGAGCCAGTAGGCTGTTGGACTGGTTCGTGGGATTGAGATTAAATAAGTCTACAAGAAGGGCGCTACTTACAAAGTTACATTATCACCTAGTACATTCTATTCAAAGAGGTCTATGTTTATTTTGACATATTATGCGGGTGTGTGTTGTGTCATTGTGTGGAAGTGTATATGAAAAAAAAATGAAATTTTAACATTTTTGTGGATTATAGGTAACCTATTTGGAAGAATTTTTGATATAATTTCTAACGATTGCAAGCATGCATTTGATCGAACGTTTTAAATAACAAATAGGTTCATATTTTACCGGCTTGTTATACATTTTTAAATTTATATACCGGACATTTTAGGTATTTTACCATAGATATATATTTACGGTGCTAATAATTTCATTTTTATAACTTCCAGTGTCTTAAAAGAACCTTCAACATACCGCCTGATTCATTCATATAAAACACCACTTTTTAACAATAAAAGTTGTAATTTTCCGCGCCAATTTGTCAGCATTCATGAATTACATTGCAAAGAAATACACAAGGTAAATTTACGGATTGAATTCTTATAAAGCAAGCCGGAAGAGCAAAACGAGTAATAAATTAGCACCAACATGTGACATTGCAAAAAAAATAAACAAAATGCAACAAAATAAATGCATTTCCAAAGATAAACCATCAGATCCGTGGAAAACCGGTCCCGACCGGTTTTGGTGAACACAAAAAAGTAAAAAATAACATGCTGAAGATTATATTGTTAAAAAAACGCACAAAAAACCCTTTGTTGCGTGTGAGATGCTTACAAAAAACGCATGGAAAAAATTAAACAGAAACTCGGTAGTCCGCCTGATGCACATCAATGTAGGGTTACTTAATACGAATTCCGTGAATTATTACTTTTCTTGATTTTTTATGAATGTACGTAACTTACTATCATTTATATTAATTATAGAAAGAGAACAGAACGATTGTTAAACTAGATGCGTGTGATATACGAATGATTGCGTAAGAATAAATTAACCATAACAATATTATAATACAGATCATAACATGATCTGTATCGAGGAATTTGTCTACAATTCATATTTATTTATTTATTTTATTTATTTATAACTCTTTATTGCACAAACTAAAATATGACAAAGATAACATTAATACATAAGAAAGACATAGTTTGTACAAGAGGCGGCCTTATTGCTAAGCAGCAATCTCTACCAGGCAACCTGATGGAAAGGAAATGTATGAAGTTAATGGGATAGTGCAAAAAGAAGAAAAAAAAAACAATAATAATAAATAAATAAAATTATGTTAATAATTATCATAATATATTAACCATAGATCGTAAAAGATTGTGCAATGAAATATCCCAATAACTTGCATCCGAATCACACTCTACCCTTTTACAACTTGTATCTTAATGACATGCACATTCCAAATAAAGCCACACAACCTGAACAAGTGTAACAACTAACATAGGCAACAAAAAGTTAGGAATTAAAATACTATCCGTTACCAGCTCCGCGAACTGAACCGTTAAATCTGCCGAACTAACAATATGACAAAAACGCTGGCAAGACAATACTTATAAATAATTCATTAGCAGATGCCTCGTATCGTTAAATTATCGATGAATCATTAAGCTAATGCTCCACAGACGAGATGACATTGAAATGAAATAGGAGCGTGGCGTTCGTTGACATCGTATACGTAATATGCGATAACATCAAATGTGCTAATATTTCCTGTACGCGTAAACATTCAAAATCCTGTATGAACATGAATATGCTTATGTAACTGTTTAATTTTATGATGAGATCTATTTTAAAACGAACCGTGTACATTCCTACATTTGTTACAACGAATATTAATTGAGGACAATGTAGTTTTTAAACACATTCTCTACATCTAAATTAAGTTTATTCATTAATTATAATTTTATTGAACATAACAATATCAATTAAATTTTATTCTACGCATGAATTATGTGGACAAAATTATAATCAACATGTTATGTTACTACTACCATCATATCATTTATATTGAAACGCTTATAAAGAGACAAGTTCCATGAATTTTAAACTGCTATTACTTATTTGGAATCATGTAAAAAAATCTTTTATGATACATTTCAATACCGAGAAATGAATCATTTTAACTGTAATGTACCTTTAACTTCAAAAATTCGAAACGTTATACTATGTTGTAAAGATAATAAAAGCTTCAAAGAGAGCCTAATGTTTAGTTTGTCTAATGCGCTTATCTTTTGTTTGCCTCTCGGCCCTAAAAGTAATTATCGTAACAATATTACATGACTCAAAACATCCATAACAAGAAATGCATCTTCTAGCAAGAAATGTTATAATCACAAAGAAACAAAGAGTAAAGACGTAATAAGCCTTATTACTGGGAAGCTATATAGCAATGAGCAGAGTTATAATATCCGCAAGGATGCCGTGACCAATGTCCCACAGATACAATTATTTCCTGCTTCTATACGACTGAGGTTGCGAAAATGTGTGTCGATTTGAGAAATTATATTTTACTCATCGTTCTAGTGATTCATAATAATGTATCTTGTCATTTGAGGACACAAAGATCAGAAAGTTCGATGTTAATCAAATACTGAAATAACTTCACAGCAAATTAGTAGAAATTATGTTTTTACAAGACTATGGAAAGGAATAAGAAGAAATAGAATACAATAGCAGTAAGACCACAATCATAACCCTTACAGCCAGATAATTATAAAGTATCTAATGATCCACGTTCATCAAACTACCTAGTATAGACAACGTACTAGAAACAGAAAACTAATTCCTAGCAATTACAAGTGCCTGCAAATCGTTGTTAAATTCTAATTGACGTCTGACAACCCTGACCGAAGAGACTGCCGCGTACTTCTCATGCCTTTTTAGTCATAGATGAATAGCGATAAAGTATAGATAAATTATTCTGTACGGAAAACCGGAAGGTCGGCCACAAGGTGCTTGATGCACCTGCCATATCCAGACCTTTAGCGTAGTAATGCCTTGAGTGCAGCGTGCGATCCGTAAACAAATTGTTATTTTGTTTTGACTTATGAATATCGATTGCAATCATCATGTTTATTGCGAAGTAATTGTATGTTTGCAGAAACGTGTTCTTTTGCGTTTGTGCTATTGCTTCACTTTTACTTTAGAAGTTTAAAACGAGGACGAACTTTAGTTCTCTTGTAACTCTAGAAAGTTATATCTTTTATATCCTCCCACCTTTTTATTACCCGTTAGATAACATGTATCACGAAATTCTATAATTTGAATAAACTAGCTATAATATTACCTATTCTTTTTTAAACTTTTACAAATTAATAATTATTTATGTCAAAATTAATTCAGAGTCTCAATATAGATTTAGTTGAAGGTTGCACAATAATAGCGTTAGCAATATGTATTATTATGCTGAATATCGGTTTCCAGGAAAACAGAGGACATTTCCTAGACATACATTATCCTCACATATTGTTATGAATGGTTACTACGCACTACAATACTTTTATTTAGTAAATAAGTTGGTTTTAGTTAATAAATAAGTTGTTAATACGATATTAACGGTTTAGAAAATATATCTACAAGTTCTTCAACTGTTCGTATACGTAATTTGATATTTATAAAACCCAGAAGTTTTTACAATACATCCAAAACTGTTAAAAAAGCGACTGCATAAAAAATTACAATACGTCCCTTGCCGAATAGGGTGACAATAATATTATTATTGTTGAGACGTGACAAAAAATTTCGCCCTTTGCGCTACTAACGTAAAAAAGCGCCAAATATTGTGCCGGCGTTGCTTACCGATCGCGATCGAACGGCGGGCTATCGGACAAGGATCGTCACGGGGCGACCGTTCGCGCTCGTGCATGGCGTGTAAGGCTCCGGATAATCACCTCGGTCGATGGTGTAACATAACTTCGCATCTCCCAGCGCCGGCGGTCAGCTCCGCAACGGTAGAGCACTGCACATCCTCGCCATCACACACTATCGATCACACTGGCACACTAGTACACGAGGACACTGCGCGGCACTTTCGCGGCAGTTGCGGCACACACGGGCGGCGCGCTCTATGAACGCCGATGCATTGGCGGCAGTGCGCCGTGGTCGCGGGCGCGCAACAGCTGACAGGAGGCGCAGGCCCCCCGCACCGCCGCTCCCCCCGCGCCCGCGCGCGCAGCCGGTGCGTGCCACACCCCCCACCTCGCCCCTCGCACCTCTAATCCATTATTTACGGACGGCCGACCGGTTTCGGCCGCTTCACGACGACCGTTCAAATTAATGCCCTTCCTATGTCCGGCCTCAAACGCGATAAGATTACGGTCGACGAGCTGCGACCGGCTGAGTCCTCCGTCCTCGCTCCTCAGTCGTCGGCCGTCTCACGTTGCATTTGACGGCAGTGCATAAACCGCGAGCGACATAAAACTGGTGCACTTTTATGACAAACGTGACTGATATAAGAATAGGGCAGTTGAACGAACCAAGACAGGCATCGGTCGGTACTGAAGGCACTAAAATGCCTATAACCCGAGTGAAATATTCTGTTGTAAGCCACAAATGTAGAGTTGAAGCAGTAAATCAACGTAGAGGCCATAAAAACGCTGTAAAAATAGAATTGGATAAGAAATGCCAGCTCGTCTTGATGCGCTCTTTAAAGCATTCGCTCGCACTTTCATAATACGCGACTGTTAATCCAAAGATAACGTCATAATGTACCCACATACAAAAACTTTCTCAGTCGACCCCCCGCACTCGCCGAGTTTATCTAAGCATTTATCTTATTTCCTTGAAAACAACTTAAAAATTACATTCCTTATCTCTGTTCTCGGAAAGTAAATCTGTTGAAAAATCCTTATAATAGTATTCATAGAAACCATTGTTTTAACAATTGCAAACTCTTTTTACGTTACAGTAGTAATTAGACATTTAAGTTTTACATGTTTTAATTTTTCTATTCCATACATTCAGTAACGCAACCGTCTTCCTGAAACAATACGCTAATATGAACTAGGAAATACCAACGCAGTGTATCGCCTATTTTTAGCGCAATCGAAAGCGACAATGAAACATTTATTTTATTATGTTCGAGAATGACGAAAGTAATAAAATCGCCGCGGGGAGGTTGTAAATTCGAATATCGTAAGTAGAACAAACAGCACAGAAATACACGACATTATATTAAGACCACCACATCGATTAGCTTCCGTGAATAAAGTATCATATTCTGTTCTAATGTCCGAAGGCATTAGGTATCTGTAAAGTAAGCAGCGTGCGCTCGTATGGAGGTCTTCGCCAGAGGGTAGTTCATAGTGTTTCATTACAAAGTTCCCAGTAACATTAGCGCCGAGCGAGTAGGTCCAAAGATACCTACTCCGGGATCCACTTTCGGACAGCCATAGAAATCACGTAGTTCGCGGAACTTTGTTACCTGTGGTGCGGCAGCGCAGCGCGCCAAGGTGAACGCTCGGGCCAAGGACGAGCCGCGCGGCGGGGAGGGACGCGGCACGACCCCCCTCCCGCGCACCCTCACCCCCACTTCCAGTAAAAACGCTCTGAACCTTCGAGGACGAACGATACCCAGCAAAAAACGGCCCCAACGACGGAACAAATAGAAAACGTTTGGAAAAAACAAGAACAACAAATAACAGGGGTACCGGGAACGAGAATGTAGTTACGTTGTTAGATGTCAGAGTTACAGTTCGCATGTCACCTGCGCCTACGCAGACGGGTCACGCACCAAGGCAGCATTCTTATGATGTAATAGACGAACTATTAAAGAGATAACGGAAGAGACGGGGAACCGGATCGATTGCCGATCGACCAATGCACAAACTTTTTTTATTTTGTATTATCGACTTCGAATGCAAAATAAATTAAAATGTATTTTAATTCCTTCGCTGAGTAAATAAATCGATAACAATTCAGTACATAAATACTAATTAGGTTGTCCTAGGCTAATGGAATTCACGTTAATTTAAAATAGCAACGATACAATCGAATTTATAGGAATGCCTCTCCGGCCGATAACGACGTTCAATTCGTCAGCTATAAAATAATAGAGGTTACGGTGACGAGCCACCGTATCGTCCACATTACATCACCGTTCACAAATAGCCTGTCCTGGAGCTAGCGTGCAGACTACACGAGTGCGTGCGCTACGAAGTGCCGGGGCTCCGCAGACCACGCGCTTCTCTAACCGAGCACACACTAACACGAGCGAAAGAGACGATAGCCTGTTACAGTTAAGCAGGAACTCTATTTATATGCAAATATAACCTCGGACTCGACACCTGTTTGCGTATTCTCGGCGACGCTTTGTGGCTACTCTGTCTCCGGTATCCTTTGGATTATGGAATACCAAGTTAACATAGCGTATAATTAAATTTATACACATCAAAGTGTGAACCTTAGCTCGTTGCTTTAAGCGAGATTACCGCACTTGGGGACATCGTGTGCACAGAAAACGTAATCATTCTTTTTACTTGCTTTGTCTCGAAATTCATTATGCAAAATTAATTACTTAATTCCTTTGTTCAAAATGTCATCCACCCCTACATAATTTATTTTAACTTCATTTTAAATCCGTTGGCTTACTTATATTTCAATAAAGTCATATAAGGACAAATTTGCATCGAGTGATGATTTACGTACCAACACAACGAGCATTATTATTAACACTAGAGCGCTCGCGCCTAAAATTTTCCTTGAGTGCACGCGTGGGTTACATAATATGTCAGTTGTCACCCATTACGACGCACGTTTTTTTCATAAAAATTGTAGTTTAAAAAGTAAACGAAGTATTTATTTACGAATCAACTTTATTTTTAAGTGATGAGACAAAAAATATATCAACATTTTCTCATTTCACTTAAATTATGAGCTAAACATAAACCTCTATGAAAAGTAACCAATTTTTGACTTATTGTGATCAATCAGTTGTTTTTACTTTAGAAACTACAAATTTGGTAAAAATAATCATTTAATTCTAAAGTTTAAAAATAAGTTGTTCTTATCCAATAAAATTTTCTTCACACATAGGACATAATACAAATTGGTGATCTGGACAAATACGCCTATTTTACTTGCTACACTGTTTGCGAGTGCTGCGATCTCTTGCTCTGCTGCAAAAGTCACACCGCCCTTTTCCACCGCGTATAGGCAAATTTTGTACTGAAGGATATTTAGACATGCACCAGAAGTCTGGCTTTTAATTTTATAGCTCTGGGTATGTTTCCTTTGGAAATTCGTCGCGTCATAAGGGCTTTCACAAGTTCAAACCCAGCCTCTTGCAAATATTTTCGGCGGATTGTCTCGACTTGGAGATTATTCAACTGGTAAAATACTAGACTACTAGATTCAAAACCGGCTAACTGTGACAATAGAATTTTATCTTTGTCTTCGTCAGACACACCGTCACTTTCCAGTTCCGTGCCAGATGCATGAGGTGAATTGATGGAGTAGGTAGTGGATTCTTGTGGGCTATTATCTTCTTCTTCATCCTCTGATGACGCACTGCTTTCCGTCAATGCCTCCTCCAGTCACCTACTTATAGTCAAATCTTTCGATGCAGATGCCATTTCAACCTAAAAAAATAAGTGTGTCCTAGCACTCTTATAAATTTGAGCATAATAGAATATGAGTATTTTATTTCGATTTTAGTTACCCATCTATTAATAAATTCTTAAAATTATAAATTTATCATAAAAGCAGTAAAAAATCAAAGTAATAATTAACTTACTTGAGTGTATACTTGATTTTCACTCGTAATTGTATGATTTCAAAAACTTCCTAGAACGCTCGCGCGGGAGACATGCGTCACCCATGTACTTTAATACATTCACAGAGTACACTTCGTTGCACCAAGGAAGCTGGCGCGCTGCTAAAATGTCCGGTGATTGGTAGTCGGGGAATACCTGAGACAACAACACTCAAGCACGATTCTTTAAAAAATTATTTAGCAACTAGCGGTCCGCCCCGGCTTCGCCCGTGGTACCTACATGTTTACATTTTTTTTCATAAGAACCATCCTCGTACTTCAAGGAATAGATTCCGCACGCGATGACAGAATTTTTATTAAGGAATTTTTTACACCTTGGGTTACATTATTGCATTTTTGGTAAGGATCTCTATTTTTTTTTGAAAATGCAATATAGCCTATGTTGCTCAGTGAAGATGCAGCTTTCTAATGGTGAAAGAATTTTTGAAATCGGTCCAGTAGTTTATGCGTGAAAACCATACATGAAATACATACATACATAATTACAAACTCTTTCCTCTTTATAATATTAGTATAGATATAATACACTGGGTGACCTATGTCCCCCGCGCGAGCGCTCTAGTCTTAATTAATCACTAAGGATTATAAGAGACACTTTATGCAGTTGCGATAAATAAAAAAGGTCAGAGATTTTTAAATATCCTAATTTCCAAATTCTTAATAAGGAACGAGATGAAATTCAGTTTTGTAAAATATGATATTAAAATCATAGATACACAAAAAGTGAAAATGTGACCTAAACGTTCCAACCATTGAATTACAATGTCCAGCTCATTCATAATTAAGACAAGTAAATATTGTGCTATCTCAAGTCAATAGGTAAAGGTTATTTACCTCCCGTCGGAAATTCGCCAACTTTATAAGCGGCTTATTTCGCAAAACCACAGATTTCCAATGCTCACTCGTGTTTGATTAATCAATTCCCCTTGAGGTTTTTGCGCTGTCACTTATTTCCATTAATGTCATATCTCCACCCACACCCCCTTGTGCGTGGAGCAAAGAGAAGAATGAGAGCGGGGTTAGCCCGTTCATTTATCATACTCGGACCGAGCCGCGCCTGAGTGTGTTTCTATGTACGGCTGCGTCCAGATAGCCCGTCCTTTATTTTGTTTACACGTGTTACTCGAATCGCAATGGATTGGCGATTGTAAACTCATACATTAGGAATTCTGGATAAATCTTTTGTTTTGTTTGTGTCCGATACGCCTTTATTTTTATGTGAAGTCGTAATAAGAAAGCAACGACTCCGATTTTAAGCACTTTTGAAATAGAAGTGCATCGGCCTGGACAATAAAACTTCCTGAATATTGACAAAAACCTCATAAATGCTGTTAACCATAAACATTTATTGCCATCAACGTACAAATATTAATGAAAACTTCGTTCGTTTACAGAATTTCGATGTTTGCTAATCCGAACTCGACCGCAGCCCATTAGTTAGATTTACGGATGCATTAACGTACAAACGATGCTGATGAAATGAGTTGCATGCATTGCTGCTTACATTAAGCGTGTTCATGCGTGCTTGTGGACAACATGACTACAGCGTGCAATGGATCTCTTGGCACAGTTTCGTACCACTGTTAGACGATGGTGTTATCGGCCTGAACAATCATATCATCGAGTCCGAGATCGACGCCCGCGGTGTCCTTACTTGCCCTTTTGGGCGATGCTCCTCTGACACTATTGTATGCACTGCGCCACGGATTCGTTTACTACGAGTTTTACTCGTTTGTTTATGTTAGATTTATCATGCTTTTACTATATTTAGCTCATCGCGCATTAATTTAATTTACATTTTAACGCTTATCTGTATTGCACGCTGTTCTTAATAAGCTTGTGTTGAAAGAAACAATTTCTTTATTTGTCCAACAGTTCCGTGGATTAGTTATACCACCACTAATCTTTCAAAGCATTCAATAAATTGCAAAATGGAGAATAACCAGAAGTTTTTCTTCTATTAATTTACTAGAAACGTCATTAAAATCAAAGCGAAATCTTTACCTGCACTGTTAGCTGGTCCGGAACGTTGATTAATTATTTTTTCAAAGGTGAGGTAAGGTTATCTTAACCTGATCTCTCGTATTATTATCCTCAGTACTCGAGTGCAAAATCCATTACGACGGCAATGACCGACGTTTTATGACATTTAATTAGGATTTAACTGAATAATTACTGCAGTATCTCTGGTGTAACAGATTGGGCACGAGCCCGTAATGTTCGAGCTTTGGACACCATTTTGCGTGCACGAGATATACCTACATTGAATACATTATTTTTCTTTAACTTCTAATTTAATATTACTACTACTATTTACTATCTGAAACTTTACAGAGTTTTTTGTACCACAAATCTCTGTAAAAACAGAGTAGAAAATTGCAATATTTTCCCTTAATATTTTAGGAACATTCTGGACTCAAGGAAATTATCAAATTAAACTTTTTTTACCAGTTAATCGACCAACGACTCGACGCTAGATTAAATCTCTAAGTAGAAGTGCTTTGCCGTCATGTACACGTAATGTAATAATAAAATTTTGCACTTTGATGTCGGTAGCCAGTTCACAGGATCGAGGGGTGGAAAATCACCCGCGGCGCTTGCTTCCGTAACATCTCTCAATTTCAAAGTCGGGGTGTCGCGTCGGAGGGCGGCACTAACCCGGACTCCAGTTACCGACGCCTTCCCGCTTTGACCTACAAACGAAAGCTCTTTCCACCGTGAATACATTTCTTTGCATATCCCTTTTAGGGGGACCTGCGTCGCGATTGTAACGCCGTTTTTTATAAAATTGACGGCGTCAGTGGCTTACTTTGCTCTCCATACGGATCTTTGAATTTTTTACGAGTTCAAGTCGGTTACAGAAGAAATTTCTGAAGGGGTGGATTATGTTAAATGGATTGATCCATTAGAAGTTATGATTGACATTACAGCCTTGAGTGAAAAGTTGAATTCTACCTCAGATGCCATGAGCGTATAAATAATAAATATTTATTTTTCTGTTAACACTTAATTTGTTAATGATGTTCGTGTATAACATACAGTATATAAGTGCGGTTAGTCTGAAGTAGGTATTCCATTTCTAAAGTACTTGAAGTTGAAGTGAATATTAAAAGTGCGTGAACAAAAAAAGTTGAGTACATTCGGATGTTAGTATCGCCCACAGGTAATCGTTAATTACAACATCACGGCACCTCAATTTAAACTCTACGTTCTAAACATAACAATATTCACTTATGATTAGTAACGGGTCGTTAAGTTTCACAAGTGTGACGGAAAGGGCCAAGTTTTATTCCAAATAAACATGCACAAATATAGCACTATGTGAAAAATCTGATAAAGATGTTTTAAGCATTACACACGTAATAAAACATTTACTTGATAAATTGTCACAAACCCTAGAAACAAGCAATAATGATTCCCCAAACCGGTTTTAGATAGCGCTGTCACCCCAAGACGTGTCTAAATCCATCGCGCACTTCCCTAGCAACATCAGAGAAGCGTTATAAATTATCCATACACGTAAAATAAGGGGCATACAAAAAGAACAGTGGCCGGAAAGGGACCGCTCGTATACGATAGCGACAATTTACCAATCAA
Organism: Colias behrii; assembly: GCA_029959065.1. NCBI lineage: Eukaryota > Metazoa > Arthropoda > Insecta > Lepidoptera > Pieridae > Colias > Colias behrii. The sequence goes on along the minus strand of JARWMC010000005.1, from coordinate 2,474,945 downwards.
TCGCTCGCTCGTCTAGCATTCCAACCGTGGAGCGCTTCAAGCGCTTTCGATTAAATGGCTTCGTTTCGCTTTTAACTACTGCAAATTATTTTATTTAAAAATGTACAATTTGTACAAGATTTTTACAACAAGAGTTATAAGCGTTGACACGAAATCTCACTAAGACCAGCAGAAAATTGCAATTTTTGGCACAAGGCCGTCAGAAAATACACAGTTTAAAAAGCGTTCTTGGACTACTATTTTTATTCAACTGAAACAATGGAAGAATAACTACGCACTAGACAAAAAGAACGCGTTCTTCAAAGAAATGAACAAAGACTAATGAAAATATACGAAACAGAATGTTCTTATTTCCCGGACAAGGAGTGGAATTCGCCTTCCAAATATGTCCGTTTAGAGATCTAGCTAAAACCGGTTAAATTTAGCACGATACCATAGCACACATTTAAATAATTACATCATGTAACATTTTGGACTATCCTATAATTTTAAAATATTATATAAAAAATATTATATACGAATAGCATAAAAAGTGAAAACAATCTATACAGCTAAAATACTGATAAAACTTTCATAAAAAGCACTAAAGTGCTGTAAAGCAAACGAGGGCACTTTTTAAAGGCATTTAACAAATTTTCCCAATATGAAACAAGCAAAAACAAAGCGGATAGAGCTCTGCAGCGGCAAAAGGGAACAAATAATAGGTCCGCGAGCCACGCACTGCCGTCGATTGGGCGTCATCGCCGCTGACCCCATTTCGGGAATAACTTACATTTTTACCGACTGCAATGGACAATATTCATGGCAAACGTTTTAGAGATAAATTAGACCAATCCTTTTTATAATTAACAATGTTTTAACAATATAGGATATAAATCGTCATCGTTCATTTAAATCAGACAATAGACAACAAATGAACAAACGACAAAGTTCATAGTATTGCTAATCAGAGCAGAAATACATATGAAAATATAGCTACAAACACGGCGTTGCACCTCTAGATTGAAAAAGCCGTGTCCTATAGTGTTACACTTATAATGTATACGGGCACGTTTAAATTAATTAGCGGCAACGAGTCAGACTGGATCGGGCTAAGGTTGAACTCATAAATCTTGGAGGCGGCATTAACGCAGAAGGGCAAAAAGGGCGAAAATCGCGTACCGGCGGCCCCCGCTCGCCCAGATAAACGGATTTGAGGCGTCAGGGGACATTAAGATTTAAATATTCGTTTTGTTTCTTGTCTTTTGTAACGTGCAGGGGATTCTGGAAAATGCCGGACGTCGCACGCGTGATAGGGTTCCTATTAGGATCGATTTTAATTACCATCCGATTTTTTAATCACGACTACACGACAAGATAACGTCTCATTCGATATATTACCCGGTAATTAGTAACACGGCGTATGTTAAAGTATTTCGAGCGTATATCAGATATTATCGATAATGGCAAAGACAGAACTATACATTAGCGTTGCTAGATCAAATCTCGTGTCAATTAGATGGCAAGCGACAACGGGCCCTTCGCTTATCTGTACAATGAATGATGATAAAACTCTGCGATCTAACAAATGCATCATAAACTATCAACGATCAGATAAGTTACAGTGTGATAGGATTACATCAAGATAAATTATACATCTGTTACTATTTATAAACTGATTTTAACAGATTTTTTGTTCACCAACTACAGAAACTACAGAACCAACATATTTTTCTTCGAATTAAAGTTAACAATTTAATTTATGGTTACGTGTTTTATATAGCTATATTATATGGTTATTTAGCAAACATCAAATTCATCTCGCACGGCGGTACCCACGCACGCTGCATTCGCAATATTTAACGGTAGACGCGAAACAAGACAGATAAGAATATCCAATAAATCTTAGCTCAATCTTAAAGCTAGACATCAATTAGGGACGTGTTGGAAATAACATAGCTGCCTTGAGAATTTATATATTGCAATGCATTTACAGTTTCGTCAATTAAGGAGACAGTGGGAATTTAATCTATCAGTGTCATTTTAATATAATGAATTATTATTTATTTTAGCAAATATTAAACACCTTGCTACATTCCTTTGAGATTCATCTTAGCATCTTCCTTTTTATCTTACAAAGAAGCTTAAGTTTATAGCCATTTATATCAATATTCATATTTTTAACGTACCCAAATCAGGGTAAAAAAACCGTCTAACGGCATAATTCTTACTAACCTCAAGGAGGAACAAAGACAGTATAAAGCGAGACAAAAAACAGCAAAACGCATCGAGTGCAATTACTAACTATGTATTACGTTTGTCGGTATGAGATAACAGAGCGCCGACAAAGCTGCGGGTTCCGATCAGGGCTGCCACAACGAGATTATTCAAAACATTTATACTAAAAATTTCTAGATAATTTACTAATTAACTAGACATGTTTAAATAAATAATTTGTTGTCTAAAATATACCCTTCTGCCTACAGTATCCTTATCATATTTGTTATCGGAAGCTATCATATTATCGTTGTGCTAATAGCTTTGAAATCATTGTGAAATTCTTTGTATGAATTCTCTCGTTTTTTCTTTCAAACCTATTTCGACTATAAGTTCTTATCTGGAAACTTTTTCTATTAGGTATACATTTTACGCTATCTGCCAACCCTACGCCAGCGGAAATGTTCTCTCCTCTAGTGCCCTATTTATATTCTGCAAACCGCTATGCGGCACCGATGTGCTCAAATACAGGGATGTCGCTACATAATGATCCCTTTAACTACCAATTCTATCCTTTGACTAATGGTGTCGTTTGTATAGACAAAAACTTGGCACTTATAGGTGGCTGGTGTGTCGTAAGGAAACAGCTGATGACTGTAAAAGTGGTTAAGGCGTGAGAATAGCAACGAAATGTCCTGGGTTTTATTTTCAGCAGTAAGAAATAAAATAATCTTGGTCTGGTACAAAATGTTGTTCTCCCACTTGCCCGTAAAGAAAATTGGTTAGTGCAAATTTGAAAAGTGTCTGTCCTATGGGACGCGCTGTCTAAGGGAGACGTGACTCAATAACTTATATCAAAACTGCGTATAATAATATTCTGAACAACATTCCCAGATCACTAGTAAGTGAAGCAACGCAGGATTTTCGTATTTTAGTAACATTATACAGTTCGATTAGATTGAATTCGCAACTCCGTTGTTAGCGGCAATAGATTGTCTAAACGAACACCAAATTGGCTGAAATGGCCCACAATTTCGAAATAGATTCGATATCAATTCAATGTTTACTTGCAACTTGAGTTATCAGCACTTACCTGCTAAACTACCTGGCTCCGTGGAAGTTTCTAGTAATAAAACTTTATAGTTTGCCCTTCTCTTATCTACTTTTATTACCTTCGCCTTATTCCCTTCGAAACTTTCAAACTTTATAATGGACGTTGACGCAAAGTTTCATTTTAATATTCTAATTTAATTATCTGTCTGCGCGGTATATTTTAGACTTGGGAGTTTTAATATGATTATAAATAAGTTTTTGGATATATTAGGTTTTAGGTTATACTTATTTTCAAACAAATCTAGTTTTATCTATTCAAATGAAGAGACACAGCTGCATTGTGAATAATAATTAATCGACTGATAATGAAGACTTCGAAACAAAATAGTTCAGTCACACTGAGTCAAGATCAAGGTCTCTTAAATAATTTAAAAGTAGATAACAATACGATAACGTATCTCTTTAAATTAGATAACGCACACAATCACAACCTTGTTCTCCTAAATCCTTGCTTGACAACTATTTTCTGAGTCGAAACTCTTATTTATAGGAAACCTATAAAATCACTGGAAGATAACAGCTAATGTGGCAGCGGAGTCTTGATTGGAGCTCCATCTATCCCTGAATTATCAATTCGATCGAGTTGGGTCGTACGGCGTACCCACTTCACGTCAGAATAATGGATTTGTCAACAAGTAACTCGAAACGGTGAATTGAATTACGAGGGCCCACGCCGTTTGCACACTTTAAATATGTATTTTATAATTGGATATCCTAGTAGGGTTCGCTTTGTGCTCGAGAGTTTTTCTGCTGTCTGATCATATTTTACGTAATGGAAGTAAAGGTTAAGCTGAAGTGGAAGGAAATAATAAATGTAATAGATCCCGTAACAGCTGTTATGCCCTTTTCAGGTTCGACGAAAACACGGATTCGAGCCTTTCTACAAACTTATAGCAAGACTTTTGTTGTTCTTTATTTACACAAAGAACATGCAATATGCTTGTATTTTTGTGAATTATTACTAGCAAACAAGTGTACGCAGGAGGCACTGAACCACATAAAAACCTTTCAAATACAACATCAATACATATTACGCCACTGTTATTCTAACCGTACCACTGCACTCACATATGCATGCGTTATATGTATACCTATAGCTACACATGCACACATGCATGCCGGTTCAAACGAGAGACCGCCCTGTAAGTGAAGGCTGGAGGCACGTTTGGTACACCTTTGATCTATTCTCGCCTTACCAACTATTTATTTATACATTGAAAGTTGAAACTAAAGCATTTTCGGAAACTTAAAATATTATCTAATTTGGTGTTATGAATTATGACTGCGGCGGTGCATTGATAGTGATATCGAACGATTATACCAACAATGATTAAGCGAATTAAATCAGAACTTTAATAAAACCAACCCTATGAACCAACCTGATGCTAATCGTAATTTATAAACATATTTAGCTTTTTATCGATTCAATTTAAATAATAAGAAATGTATACCTATAATCTATAGAGTAGGTCTGTAGTGTAACCCTACCGCCGCCGGCCGGTCCGACCGACCCATTCCCACGTCACTGCCCCAACGTACCTGCAAACAAAACAAAAACATTTTACAACTGCACTTTATGTCACTGTGTGTGTGTGCACTGTAATAACATTTGAAACATAACAAATTAAAGCCCTCATCGACTTTTGGCCCGTTGTAAAAATCAACCGTCAAAGTTGAACATTCTTAAAAAAACATTATAATGAAGCGTATTCGTCTATGTAGTCAGTGTTTCCTTATCAAATATCATGAAAAGAATACCCCTGCCCTTACAACAGTTATCACTTCTGCGTATTTGTTTAATTTTGAAATGTTTATCTTTTATGTATTCGACATTGCACAACTCAATGAAACAAGTAACCTGTAACTTCTTACTAATTGTCAAAAATCTCGTGATCTTACGAAAAATTAGATGCAAAATATGAATGAAATAACACACGATAGTATACAAATCCGTTTAGAGCGATGTTTTCAATTCGCAGAGCGGCGGCAAATCTCACGGTATGATAATAGCGACCACACGAAGTACCGATAAATGCTAACAGATAAAGGTGTAACTAGGCGGAATCTATTTGATATTGTTTGATATTGTTACGTAAGTTACTCCAAATTCTGCTCGTGTAATTACTGAATGAGTTATCTACAGACATGCTTACGTTGATATCAATTTACTTTCAATGTTGATATGAATACTTAGAATAGTGAGATAGTGACACAATCGGTGATCTTTTTTTGAGCAGATTAGTTTTGCTGCGAAAAATGTAAAAACCCGGTTTCTATTAATAAAGTAAAGGGTTTTTATTATCATAGTATAATGATGATATGTCATAATATTTTAGCGATGATAATGATTGATAAACAAATAAAAATCAACTTTATCCAAAATACAATCTAAACTATATTCAACATTTTGTAAAAGTCCTTAGCGTGATGATATATAGCCTATAGCCTTCCTCGATAAATGGGCTATCTAACGCTGAAAGAATTTTTCAAATCGACCAGTAGTTCCCGAGATTAGCGCGTTCAAACAAACAAACAAACTCTTCAGCTTTATAATATTAGTATAGTTTAGATTCATAGCGCATTATAATAGCAGCAAGCAGGGAAGTTTCCGCAGCATATAATATACGTAGACACACTACATAGCCAGTGTGAACGTGCTAAAGAGCTTGCATGGAGTGTGGGAGGACTCGTACTGAGGAAGAGGTAAGTCCGCTACAACGTGTTCTCATATTTACAAGCTCTTTAGATACTTTTCTTATTTCACTATACGGAATATGTTAGACAAGCTTATCTAAGCCAATTTCAAGTGTTTTTTTTTATCGATACAGCATTTTTCGAGTTTGTTCGCTACAGACTAAAATATAAATAATTCCACTTTATAATATTAAGTGTTATTTGTACGTCGTAGTTCATGTTCAGTAGTGTGTGGAATTAGATTTAACTTTAATGATCACTAGCCTGAACAATATATTTTATATCTACAGTTAATAGGACAGGTCGTTAACGATTGTTCTCTAGTTGCTGTCCACTAAGTTCTATAGATTTATGAAATAATCCAAGATTTATAACAATTTTCACTATATGCCCTGCCAATGCAATAGTAGCCAGTATTTAATTTTACGACAATAGTTACCTACTTTGTATATTCTTATCCATATAAGAGAAACGCAATATTAACAAGAAATCAGTAAAGTTACAACAAGGTTCTATCTATAATAATTATGTTTTATGAACACTAAAATGGCTATCATAACTGGTTATAAACTTTAGTATATTTGAAATCGAAATCTGTACACTAAGCTCATGAATAAGTATATACATATTTATGAACATCAATCTAAAGATATTGCTTTTGTAAAGTCCAATAGAGATCTCTATATAATAGAAGTCTTATTTAATACTTTATACTGAGTAAAAAGGGGTATTTTCGTAAGTTTAGTCGTGGTTTAGTGTAGTTGGAAGCATTCGTGTACACTTCTATTGTAAACAGCCCGCGCGACGTTGCCGCACCGCGCTATTCCTCTAACCAGCTGGTACCTGAGACCATGTTTATTGACACTGTTCGCCTTACCAACTTCGATCCTTTCCAAAGAAATGCTTCTCTTTATTTAACTTTCCTCGTCAACGAGCTGCTAGACATGACGTGGGTGTATTTGTTTTTGTTAATCTATATCGATTGTACTTTTTAGACGATTGTTATCAATATTATGTTAATTTTAAGGTGTTTTCAATTAAACTACAGCAGCATCTTTTGGTAAAACTGGTAAAAGTAATACGATATTGAGTATTTTTGTATGACTACTGCATCAAGTCAATCACACAACACCTAATTATACTTTTGTAAACATTCTACAGCCCAACCTACTCTACCTATAATATCTAGAAGAATCTAAACAAGAATTCCAAACTCCCGACGTAGATCGTCAATAATGAAAGTGATCCTCTATCCTTCGCGGCGAGTCGTCAGCACGCAGCGCGCACACAACCCTGCGACGCCCCAACGAGGGGATAGTTAATCCCCTGTCTATTTCAAACACGTTTTACCTCATTCGTTTCGCGTCCAACAAAAAACTTATTAGATTTACTTGCTCGCTCGATCAATACACTGCTTATTGTGATTTGACACTCGCGTTTGGGGGGCAATCTTTGATGTTTGCAACATGTTAAAAAAATATATTAGAAGTGTATGTAATCAATAAAACGCATCAGTTCAAAAAGAGCTTATTGAAATTAACATGATTGTGTATTTTGTATTGTTTTTCTCAAATTGTTTTCAACTTGACAATTAAAGGGATAAAAAAAATAATAAAAACAGAAAGACGGAACTCTGTAAAACACGAAAACCTAAAACTAAAACTGTATTCAAATTTCAAAGTGCGTATCATTGTACGTAACATAATACTCGAGTCGATACGGATCAAAGACATTCTTAAAAGGATCGTCAAAAATGTAATTGAATTAATATTCGCCTGCATAAATACGCTAATTAATTCCCACGCACGCAGCAAGCACTGGAGGAGGAACCAGTTTCAAATTGTAATAAGTGCTTTATATTCCTGATTTTAATTCTACTTTTGTGATGTTCTTAAATATTATGACTTTTAAAGCTATATTAAGATTTGATTGAAATAATAATCTGACATATTTTGCGACTTAACAAATTGTAAAACATTTCTTATTGAAATAAGGATGTAATATGGTTATAATTATAATAAACGGTTTGAAAAATACAAATCGATAGTAAAAACAACTAGAAACCAATAATAAATACATTATACTATCAGCCCGTTGCGTGCTAAAACGTAGCTTTTTACAGCGGACATAATATCTTCATTTGTATGCGATTATAAATTACAGTTTCAATATCTGTTTACGTCTTAATATTTAATTGCGCTACCGCCGTCTGAACAAAAAGTTATCGTCTTGATGTATAAGCGAGTGATAAATGAAAATAGTCAGCGAGGGGGGCGCTCTCCCGCGGAGGCTGCACACATGGCCTTATCGACCCCGGCGACCGGTTAAGTGTTAGGATGTAGCGGGAAATGAGGCAAACTATGTTAATAAATATTTTACTTGTGTATTGGATGAAGAAAAAGCTTTTAAAATAATAATATGTAAACACGATGTGAATAAATGGTAAGTTCAGCTATATTTGTTTATCGTAAAATATATTTTACCCACAGAACATTCAAGTAATATGCTTTAAATGTAATGAATTAACTGATCCATAACTGTTTTTTCTACACAGTCACTGGTGCTGTTTTAGTGTTCGCTGCACGTATCGCGAAGATACATTGTGTTATTCGTTTAACAATCCAATTTTGTCGAATTTAATTATCATTGCGATACGTGAAGCGGAATGCAAGTGTGAGATTAAATCGAGACGCGACTATATCATTTTTAACGACTCTCACTTACATTGCAGATTTCGACCACCAGGCGATTTAGTATGTAGTATTTATTTACTCGATGTCAAATAATTATCGATCAGGCTATACATGACTTGCTACAAAAGAATTGATATAAAAATTACATAAAGAAAGAAAGAAAATAAATTTATTGTCAAAAAAACATTACAAAATGTATCTTTTAACATAACATTATTTAAAAAAAAATTCACATTCAAACATACCCACATCCTAACAAGATTCTTGAGTGTTCATTTAGTTTAATAACAGACAATCTGTATTAACAATTATACATAATAACATGTTAACCCGCTACCGCCTGTAACTCGGTCCCAGCGTCCCACTGACACGCGTCTTGTCCGGTAATAATAGCCAGCACGCACGGCCGCGCGTGTGACCGTCGGCTGCCGAAATAATTGTCCATTACGAGAATTACGAATTACGATCGCCGTACATCTGTACACGCGGTGCGCACGGACGGGTTAGCTTTAAAGTATTATCGTAGGAACATATTTTTTGGATTTGAGAATGGAAAAAATTATTATACCATAAAAGAATCATTAGTTATATTACAACAATTTATATCATAACAAACGAGTCATACTAGGTGTTGTAAAGTTATTGTGATAGTTATTTGTTTATAAACGAGCGATAGACTACTAAATTATCATTAATAGATAATATAATAGTTGTTACATTAAATAGATATGAGGGTATTAGATATGAGGAATGAAATCCGCTTACAAGTCTAAAAATAGTCTTACAAACAAATTCAATAATTACCACCAAAAACATTTAAATCATAAATAAATCCCCTACCTAAAATTTGATGAGCCCTATTATTTTTTTTTTACGTTTGAAGGGTTACTGTAAAGTGTAACAGAAAGCTTCCAGGGGAGAGATGTTTGTAATTGATTTGGTTGATTGAAACTGTGTGCACTCCCAGTGGCCAATTATATCTGACATAATATGTGCTGGTGACGGCACTCTTCAAGTTACAACCGTCTATCATAATCACAAGGGTAACCCCCTTTTTTTTTTCTTTATTTTGTGTCGATGAATCATTATTTTTAATGTGGGGGAAATATAAAATACACTGCAAGAGCTGTTTGTTTCATGGCTGAAATGTTAGGTGAAATTTTCGTTGTGCATTTTAGCTTAAAATATAAAGCTAAGTTTAAAACCCTTTTGAAGAATACAGCGGTGTGCTATAAAGTAAGCTTAAGGTAATATAATAAAAACTAAAAAGGTATATCCAAGCTATGAAAGCACGAAAATATAATAAAAATTTATAACAAGCTGAAGTATGAAGTATAGAGTAAAACGTGGACTATCTATCTCTGAAATAATAGTATTGCTAGTGAATATGTAGCATTTTATAACATAATCAAATCGAAACGGAATCCTCCATTTACACTTATCGAAAACAAATATATAATTCATATTCCACTTGTCCGAACGTTCAAAATTATTCGAACACATTCTCAAATCACAATGCCTGCGATATTACAATGTTATGCTCGATCGCGAATAAAACGGCCGGGCTATAAGTTGTCAGAGTGAATTTTAGTAACGTTGAACCCCGCGAGATGTATTGAATTATTCAGCGGTGCTCCACAAAAAGCCCGCACGTGTAAAAGTTAAGCAATATTAGTACGAGCATTCACTAGTTTTGCCGACGCCAATCATATTGTCCGGTTTTCTAGGGGACTGTATGGAAATCGGATAAATTTCAATAACCTTCAATAGGTACGTAACGTAATGCCTTCTGGAAAATCAAATATTTTCATTTTCATAGCAAATGGTCTGAGCGACGATATTGTTTGATGTGTTTGTCCAGCTTGATTCACTTCGCATGTGTACGAAAGTTATACACGTTACATAAACGTTTATATTATACGTTAATTACGTACTAGATTAAATAAAAGTTTAGATTACATTCTACATTTCTACATTTTTTTACATTCTACATAGGTACATGGGTAAAATATCGATACTTTATCAATGTTTAAAAATATAGAACTACGTTCACTTTCTTATCGCTTTTCATGAAAACATTATCTTCAACATAATTTTTTACTAGTTAAGATTAAATATAAGCCTACGTGAGGAGCATCACATGGTACGTGCAGGCTAAAGGACCGAAGGGAACAGGGGATAAAGGGAACTGAACCCGTAAAAATAAAAATAGCCACGGCGCAGGCAGTGCGCACACCCTACAAAGAAAAATGGTTTAATCTTCCTAAATATTACACGTAATAAGATTCATTTTCGTTTAAAATAACACATAATTAAGTGCAAAATTTTGTCGAGAGCCGTGGATTTGTCAATAGCGAGCTACCATCTGTCACAACATCGGACGGAAACAATAAAATGTCTGAATTAAATTCACGTTAATACGCGAACATGCTCAGCCTGTCATAATTATATTATTAACGACTATCGTCTTAATAAATATTCATAATAGTGTTGAAATTTAAATAAAATTTCAAAGTGTCATGTTAAAGCGTTTGTAAAGAAATGGAGAAGTTTGATTTTACATTTGAATGTTTAAAGTTATTTTTATTGGTCGCCGTTCGGTGTCGTTCTGACGACGATTTAATTAATGTATAGGTAGAAGGGCGCCGATATTTAACGATGTTTTATTTCCGAGACGTTAATTTTTATTCTGACTGTTTTATAGTGTTATTATCATACATTACATCGTTGCTTTTAATTAAACAAACATTTGTAGCATCGAGTAATTTGAGCATTAACTTTATTGTGACGTAAAAATGTTCAAGGAATGTTTTATTCCGGCGATCACAATGGCTTGCGACAATTATTTGTATTATATAATGTGATGTCACAAGGCCTGGCGTTGCTCAAGTTTTCGCCCCAGTGTTACCGCGGTTATGGGAAGTTTGGAGAAATTTGTTACCGTGTCGTTTTCTAACTTCCCTGAAGACTTGGGGAGCGAGTTACGAAAGGTTCTTGCTGTTACGCATATTAGGTAATAAATTATTTAAATGTTTCTTTCATTTTCTTTACATTTTATCTTTGAATATAAAAGGAATGTTTTTTTCAGAGAAGCTTCTTAAATTATTTACATTTAGATAGGTAGATATTAGTTAATTAGAAAGTTAAGTTAAATAATTCACAAATATCAAATTACTTACAAATGAAATATTTCAACTATGAACTAGTTACGCATTTTATTTTTAATGCCATACATACGTTAGGCCATCATGGTCCATTACCACATTACAGTTTCCATCTAACACTACCAGGAGCACATGACGCGTGCGGATCCCTTCCCGGTCTCAAATTCCGCGAGCGTCAATCATTCACCGTCTATTTGACACCAATACGAGGCGGGGTGACGTGCAATCAAAGTTTAATCAAAGCGACGCATCTGCGGCGCAGACAAACCCAATGCAACTAATTGAGCGGAATGGCCCTGATAGCTGAAGGGTTGGGCTGGCCACAACTGTTTTTGGTACACCACTAGACGATATAACTCCTAAAAACATTTTAATACTATAAATATATAGTTATTATCAAATTCCAATAAAAAAACAACTATTAAAGTTTGCGTTCAGAAAATCTCTAAATACAATTCCTAGAAACAATTATCCAAAGATTATATACGGTTTATGTTAATCCCTAGAATTCCTCTAATGTTTTATTCAAAGAAAAGTATGGTTGAATAAAAGGAGAGCTTATCTAAAGAACTGCTGATGATAATTTGAAAGCGTAGTCTGTAGGTCATTAAGACAATGGATGCATCATGCACCAGATGTCGTTAGCTCATAGGAAAAAATCCTCGTAAAAGGTAACTGATCTATGTCTTTATTTTATTAACCACGGCTCGTTTTTATATCTTCTGTTAGATAAAGCGTAATATAAGACGTGCGCTAGTGTCTCGTGACGTTTTTAGAAGAAAAGGTGTCAGTTTTTTCTTATCTCAAACCTAAGCTTTCTTGTTTTTTAAAGGGCAAGTGAACAGATGATGACCCGACCGGTTTACATGTTTTGGTTGTACCATTTTTTGTTAATAATAGCACGATATCCCGTCTAATATGATAATGTGTAAGATCGTAAGCATGGATAATTTTGTGTGAGCAGGTTATGACCATCTATAGACGTCATCTTGGAATAACATGCTTCAAATTTCCAAAAAGCTTTATAGCTTCAAATTAAAAACTATTAATCTTCTTTACAGCACACATATAACCAATATTTTAATATAAGATAAAAGAATTTTACTAGCAATATCAACAAAGGTAGGTTAAACATGACAAAAAACGCCGAAATGAGCAAATATTTATTTGAAAAGCTTCGCGGATAATACTTCAAAATAGAGTCGTTCAAATATTAACAAACTCCTGCGATAAACTAAACAAAAGTGAGGTAAAATTAGTCTACAGAACTTCCGACTTTAGTCCTATTTAGAGAACAGATTATTCTGCGACTCCTAACAATATCTCAAATAAAAGCAGAGGAAAAAGGGGCTCTAAAAAAAGCAGCGATAAACGAATTGCGGACACATCGGAATGATATCGTTAAGGACGATTATCGAATCAGTGTATATCGATATCTCCATCGCTCATCTCTCGCCGCTCACACGTCCGCGGTATCCCGGGAATGCCAAGTCTGCTCCCGTCAAAGGGTTTAGAGTGCCTTTAAAATTGAAACGACAAACAGCGACGCACGCGGTAATTGAATGTTTTTTTAAACAATAAACGCGGCCGTGTAGCTTTGAATGCGTCTATTGTGGTTCCGTGTAATCTAGAGAAGTTTTTGGAGGTATTTTGAACTTGATGAGTAAACAGGATATTAGGGTTAAAGTAGATTTAACTTTTTCATCTTTGTCTTATTCTTTATATCATCTGATGAGCATAAATGACAAAAACTCAGTTTATTTATCAAATACCATATTGCTATTTAATTTTGCACGCCTCATAAGCGAAGCGTTGAGGTGGGTACTACTGTCACTTCGCGCAAAACATCTGATTTTTCAAACTTAAAATGTCTTTATGTATCATACGTTGCACTTGTAAGATAATACATACACACACATATTAAGAAAAAACACTATTTTTAACATTCATGATATTTTTGATGTCATTTTTGTTATTTAAACTAGTTAAAAAACAGTTTAAAAAAGTTCTGTCTTGGACGTCCGTGTGTCTGTATGTGCGGAGGATTTTCTTGTTAACACGATAGCGACCGAAATACTTTACTAATCGAGTCTTTTTTTTTCTCTTACGCTTGAGTATGCTCAGGAATAGAACCCTTTCATTTTTCAGGGTCTGATTCGATGTGGTTTAATTGTTATTAAATAAACAAAAATAATAATTAATAAATAATTATTAAAAAAAAATTATGAGGCGTGCACTTTTGGATTTTCCAAATTATTTGTTTCTTTATCTTATTCGCAACCACAATCATATCATTCCAAAGACAGATTGAACAAATCACAGAACATTAAAAACAAATAGAAGTGCTATAATGTCATAATTAGTATGAAAACCAGTGTCGCAAAACCCACACATTTAAACCGATAGTTATACAGTACACTACAAGTAAACTATGCCTTTGATTGGACAGCTTAATTTGAGTAAAAACTAACTTAGGTTATAAATTCAGCATTTCAATATGTACCCTAACGCACCATGTTACGGTTTATTTTAGTATAACATCCCTAGGTATATAAGCTGTTTTGTTTCTCATTGCACAGAAATTCCAAATTCGAAAACATTCAGCTACTCCACAACAGAGGGCGTTAGTTTTCGATAGATATAACTTTGAACCTCAACACATAGAGATAAGGTTGAAATTTGTGTCACTCAACATTAATGACATTAACTTGATATTTATCTGATGCTATGCCCTGAGGGATGTCAGCCTTGTTATCGATAATTCACAAATAAATATTTTTTGTGTATTTTTTTTTCTTTCTATTATATGAGTATAGTATAATGTGTCACATTTTGGAGTATGTTTATTACTACTAAGTACGTCTTTTCATATTATTATTATTAAATAAAAAACGGAATAGAATAGTATTAATCTATATTTACAAAATACAAACAGAAAATATGCATTATTTTAAATCTTGGAACTGCCGTAGGTTTGCTGTATCGGTGGCCTTTGTTAGACTGCTTAGTGCTGTTCGGCATCCAGTTAACTCGTCACGTTGCATTTATCCATTTCTCTTTTAAATTAGCCTCTTTGGGAAATCTATAAATAAATTGGACAAATGAAAGCTAAGGAAAAATAAAATAAAATTTAATATTTATAATGTTTGTCTTTTCTAAAGTATCGATACTGTCGATATGCGCCACAAGCATCACTAAAGCGACATTCGTTTGTTTATTGCAATAATATTCCAGAAAGTCTTGTTTGCTGTTCAATCTATAATAGTACTAATTTCTTACGGATTAAGGTTCATTTTGACTAGATATTTGTATACAATTTTGACAAATTACGACAAGCGAAGTTATAACATAAAATATAATATGTAAAATAAATAAAAATAAGACTTACCGATGGTATGAAATGCCTCCATTGCTGATATTATTTCGTCTGCTTTCATTTTTGCACTCTTATACCGAACAACACGTCCTAATTAATGAATAAATATGGAAAAAAGGTTTGACAGCTGACAACCGACTCGAATATTTTTCTGCGCACAACTGAGAGCCAGTTAGGTGATCTAAACTTATTATTGACACGTGGGCCACGCCCACATCACACTTCTATTTGTTTTTAATGTTCTGTGGAACAAATTAAAAACATTTGTAATAGCACTAAAAAACTGCGGCACAAATAATTGTATATGCCTGTCTATAATTTCACGAAGCAAGCTACAATATCCATTATGATAGGATACACATTATTGCATAGTAATTATTAGAGCAGGCTCCAAGGAGATGTTCGTTTGCAAAAATAGCAGACCTAAATCTGACTTCTGATATATATTGTATAGATCCCAGACATCCTATAGACAGATGTTGCCAACCAGTTTTGTGGTCCCCCTCCCCCCACCCCGGTAATTAAATATCGCATACAAAGAAAAAAATAAAAATTTCTAAAACATGCCGTGTGGGGTATCAAATGAAAGAGCTTATTGAGTAGATCACGAATATATAGCATACTATAACATTTCTTACACTTTCTCTAAGATTTTTTAGAAAATTTACGAAAATGCTCCATTTTTGAGTTAACTTTAAACCACTATAGATTGAAAACTCATGAATATATTTTTTAAATTATTATTTTAAATAATTAACAATAGTCCATTGTTTACGATTCAATAGTTCGTAATATAATATAAGTGAGCTATATGTATGTGGTGGATTTGATGACCCCACTAAATTGCAAGGCGCAACTTTCACTGAAGTTACCGATTTGAAATCTAATCACACAGAGGCTGATTCAAGAATGTTCTGCCATATTTTTCATTCTGTCAAACACAACGACAGTGACACCGATATTTTTATATAAGGCCTTTATTTCTGGCATAAACTTGAAAATATACTCGCCATCTTTGAATGCTCCCCCCACTCCCCCATGCAACTATTTCACTGTACGAACTATTGAATCGTAAACAATGGACTATTGTTAATTATATAAAATAATAATTTAAAAAATATATTCATGAGTTTTCAATCTATAGTGGTTTAAAGTTAACTCAAAAATGGAGCATTTTCGTAAATTTTCTAAAAAATCTTAGAGAAAGTGTAAGAAATGTTATAGTATGCTATATATTCGTGATCTACTCAATAAGCTCTTTCATTTGATACCCCACACGGCATGTTTGGAAATTTTTATTTTTTTCTTTGTATGCGATATTTAATTACCGGGGTGGGGGGAGGGGGACCACAAAACTGGTTGGCAACATCTGTCTATAGGATGTCTGGGATCTATACAATATATATCAGAAGTCAGATTTAGGTCCGCTATTTTTGCAAACGAAACTCCACTGAGAGTCCGGTCTATATTACGTACCGCATGAATCAACTATTCGTGTTGTGGCAGGTCAAGATATCTGACGCATCGTTCAGTGGGATTTGAAGTTTTGCCAAATAATATTCATAAGTCAGTACAAGTGGCTTGTTTCCGACTTCTTGTTACTAATTCAGTGTATTATACAAGGTTATTTATAGCGGACGATGATTAAGTAATATGGTAGATGATATAAACATATCTACTTATTCAAATTTAGTTCGTTGTTAGTTTAGGAAAGTACTAAAATTGTACGATATTGTAGACAGCAGCATAAGAGCAAAAGCGATATGATTTCCCTGTTCAATATTACTGAATAGATTTTGCTTACCAGTTAATTACATAATATCATTCTCATGTTCATTTTGTAGAAAACACATTTGAGGAGCGGCTTTTAGTGTTTAGGTACCTACAGCCTACTCTCTAGGGTCAATACCACAGACATGTATCAAGATAGACTAAGCGAGTGTATGTACTTCCCGTGTCCAAACTAAGTTTATGAAACTTACTTGACGCTGGCCTACACTCAGACCGCGCTTGCAGTTCGCCAAGGAAAGACGTGAAGCTGAATAAAGTAAAATGCCGAATTGCGCCGTTATAAACTGTAGAAACTCCACAGCTGTGAGTAGGGTTGCCAACCGTACTATAATATATAGTATTGTACTATATTTCGGGTCTACGTACTATATACTGTTGAAAACATATATAGTACGCAAAAATACTATATTTTCAACACCGACAAATGTTACAAACAAATCCTTCATTAAAAAAAAATAAGAACGCGCCTTTTAATTGTTAAGATGGCTAAGTCATATAACCTATTGCGCATATACCAGTGGCGAGAAGAAAGAAACAGAAGCTGTAGTGTATCATTAATAAAAAATGAGCTTTTGATTTATTATATTAATTTAAAAATTGAATGTGACAAAGCTTGACACTTTTATTTTAAATAAAAAGCTGTTACACAGTGCAAGAAGTGCAAAAAAATATAGCTTTTATAAAAATAAATAAATATTTGTCAATTTTTTTTGTTTTTCCCATAAAATACTATATTTTTTTTTAAATGTACTATATTTTTTACACCTTACTTTGGAAAATACTATATTTTGATGATGAAGTGTTGGCAACCCTAGCTGTGAGTGGCCGAGTTATCGGAGATGTTTCCTTCCACCGGTAAGTAATTTTCTAATCAGAATATACACTATTTATTTTAAAATCAAATAAAGAATATCTGTGGAAAACGATCGTGACAAACATGGATACCAAACCATACGGAATGATTCGGAATACATTGCGGCTTTTACTTGGCACGGTAAAGATCGCGTCGTATGATAATAAGCAATGAAAAGCGTCTTCTCATTTTTCTGTTCTCATTTTTCTGTCCAATTTTGTGGTTAGTGATGTTCATTTGATGCAACAGTTCTCGATTCTAATCGATTTTATAATCGAACAGAAAAATGATAATTTGAAGGAGCAATTTTTCAGAAAAAAAGGCATAGATTTTTTTTGTCATTTAATACGACTTGACCTAGAACTTTTAAGTATTTTAATACAAAGGTACTAAAAATAAATATTATGACATGGACGCCATTAGTTAAAGTGTCATCTTGGGAGTTTTTTAAGAAAACTCCTTATTGCTTAGACTATGTTTGTTTTTTCAGTTTTCCAAGTAACCCGAACATAAAAGAAAAATGGATCGATGCAACGGGACATAAAGATTGATTGATTGACAGTTTCATTACTTTCTTTCGATGGCCTCTCTAGTACGTAGTACATGGTAACTCAATGGGCATATGTAAGAAAAAGCTAAAACACATTAGTTTACTTGTTAGAATATTAAAAGGTTTATAACTTTATTTTATCATTCCTCTGTCTATGGTAATTATCATTTTTCTGTCTTGAATCGATTTAGTAATCGATTACGATTCATTTATTTGACTACCTCTTAGACATAGATCTAGTTTGATCTGATTTCTTTCGATTTACTTCGATGGGATAGGACGATACTAGAATCGCCGCGCGAGTGGCGTCCTAATCGATTTAGCGTAAAATGAAATTACCATCACTAAAAAGCGCTCGTGACGTCATAACGCGTCAAGGTCAGTACAAAAAATATGACACGCTTGGTTTTCATACAGATCGCGGTACTTGCGTTGTCTACTTAATACATGTCTGTGGTCAATACCATCAATTTAACCTATCGGTTATTTACCGATGACACAATTAAATTACCATTCGTTAGGCCTCACCCGGCTGTTAGACAAAAAGCTCTAATAAGCCTAATTGGCCCAAGGCACCATATTCGTGCTTGGGCCTTACAGAGAAAGTCATTACGGGGCACATGTCACGTAGTAACCGGCTTTATTAGGTTAGCCTCAGTGCTCACCAGCCCTTTGTGGACCACAAGCTATATTTATATACAACACAGTATACACCTGGCCACACCGTATATAAATTACAAACAGCTATAAATTTCGTAAGTACTCATAAACTCTCGATTACAAACACTTCATTTAGCTGAACATGAACTAGGCAAAATGTTTTGCAAAATACCTATATCGTTAGATGGAGTAAGCGCGTGAATTTGTATTTTGTACGAAAAGTTGGACTTCATCATGTCATTATCTAGTATATGTCGTACGCGGCTTCGCTCTTATACAAATACCAAGGTAGTTACGTAGCCTATGATACTGCAATGACGTACTAAAGTGCTTATAGATAAGTACCTAATCTGGCATCTCTGTGCAAAAATCATTTTCTGAATTGTAGTGGATAGAATTTACAAAGGAGAAACTAACACGATCTCATTCAAAATGTTTATATCATATGAAACCGGGTTTCAGAATAACAAAACAGTTCATAAGCCTGCATACGCATGCAAACGCACTTTTATACAATTAAATTTTTTAAACAACATTAATTATGTTTGCAAAAAAATTTTTAGTTCAAATTCTCGAAGCAAAGAATAGACTACAAACGAGTGATTTAGAAAGATCTCTAGAGAAGAAAGTACCGACACTTATCATCCACGACTCCCGAGGGCGGTGTTCAGATTGCTTGCTTGTAATTGATACAAACTTTCCCTGAATAAAATATTGTTATCCTGCTTTTCGTATTAACTTTTATAAATGAAACTGTGGACCGTATTTGATGAACTATTACCCAAAATATGAGCACGATGCAAATAATGTGCTTTGAAATCATTATAATTTATAATACAATATACGCATGCATGCGCAGGCTAGTAATTTGCATATTAACAAAACGATGTTGATCAATTTGTTTCGTTTTAAATTAAAATTTACGTACTTCTGAATATGTCTTCATTTGTTTCAGTGTTTAAAATTGTAATGAATATGTAAGTGGGTACACAGAAGATTACAGTGCAGCATCCCGGTTTGTAAACTTTTACAATAGGTACTTGCTGATATAGGTACTAACTATAGGTATCAAAATAATTTGGAGAATCCAAAAGTGCACGCCTCATAATTTTTTTTTAATAATTATTTATTAATTATTATTTTTGTTTATTTAATAACAATTAAACCACATCGAATCAGACCCTGAAAAATGAAAGGGTTCTATTCCTGAGCATACTCAAGCGTAAGAGAAAAAAAAAAGACTCGATTAGTAAAGTATTTCGGTCGCTATCGTGTTAACAAGAAAATCCTCCGCACATACAGACACACGGACGTCCAAGACAGAACTTTTTTAAACTGTTTTTTAACTAGTTTAAATAACAAAAATGACATCAAAAATATCATGAATGTTAAAAATAGTGTTTTTTCTTAATATGTGTGTGTATGTATTATCTTACAAGTGCAATGTATGATACATAAAGACATTTTAAGTTTGAAAAATCAGATGTTTTGCGCGAAGTGACAGTAGTACCCACTTCAACGCTTCGCTTATGAGGCGTGCAATAGGTACACATACAATAGAATTTCTTAGTATTATTAATTAATACACAAAAGTTTTCAGACACCTAAAATTGTTGGAAATAGTATTTCCACATACAACTAGCCTAGCAGCAATAAACCTAACACATACAAACACACACACAAACGCATACAACGTAACGAAGAAAGCAAAAGTACCAGGCGCTCATAGAAGCAGCGGAGGTCTGCGTGCCGGCCGTAGACGGTGCGGGGGCGGATCGATACGGCCGCATTGTTACGCTGCCTACCCCCCGCCCGCCGCGCGCCGCACCCCTCGCGGCCTGCACCCGAAACGCGCCCTGCGTCCCCGTCGCAACGATACAGTTTTTGTTGCATTGATACAAGAAACTTCTAAGCGTAATTGGAAACCTATATTTGTGGTGCCAACTTCAGACGGTTAATTAGATACATTTCGGTTGTGCGCAATTTATTTAGGTTTTAGCACTTAACTGACACATTTTTTAAATGTAGGTACCTCTACAATCTTAAACTGGCATTCTTAAATTATTAACAATTTCCTCATACAATCGTTTCGAATTCCATAAATCTTAGTTTCACTCAAGTTTTATTTATAAATTATCTTTCCTATTTTAAAGCAGGAAAGATTAAATATTTCAAGGTTCGTTGACAATATATTCCCGCACAATACAGAAAGTTCAAACACTGGATCTGTTTAAAATATAATCAGGTATGCCTCAAAGAATAGATTCAAAAGTTAAACATAGCTGCTGTTATAAAGCTTGGCCATTGTATTACATAACATCTTCTTTTAACAATTGGAAAAATATAATAATAAAAAATGACTCGATATCTAATCAAACCATAGTACATTAAATTCACAAGTAGGTAGTAGATCTATGATAACCTAGTCGTTTAGTAATAATATTCAATATCATGATAAATTACTAAAAACACACCAAATAAAATTTTTCAAAGGGTTTGTTATATTGTCGAAAGAAAGAACAAATATTTATAGTATCAGACATTTTAGATGACAAACACAAAACAAAAAAGCTGTCTATTAATAGTTTCCCACAATATTAAAAAACACGTTAAAATTATCATCAAATAGAGATAACTAAAAATTTTGAAGTATCGGAACGTTTTTTATCGAATATCATAAAAACTCAAACTCATCCTCCTGCGACCGAAACCCATTTCGAATTGGCTTTAAAAGGTTTAAATTAAAATAAAACTTATTGTTTTAGGAATAAAGGTGAAAGTTACACAAAATCCAGTGTAGCATAACACGCGAATAACTCGGAGGCATTTTTCATTGCGATAAAATGTTATATCGTCTTCCGGTCTCTTTTAAACACTTTACTTTTTGTGGTATTTTAAAATTTTCATCTAACATAGGTATTTTAATATAGGAAACAAAAGGAGATTTCCTTGACGTCAGAATCAAAACTTAAAAATTTTATCAGAATTTTAAGTATAAAATTTCGTGTAGGTATATTAAGAATGAAATAAAGCACGTTTTTGTGAAATGGAAAATCAATTAAACTGTTACACTATGTTGAATACGTACTTAACGGATTAAAAATTGATTAATATTTTACTCGTCAATTTGTTCACTGGTTTAAAAAAGTGGTCCCATATCAAATTGGATAGTTCCCGAACTTCATAAAAACGCGAGCTAAAGTAAAAACTTCAACATAAAGCTAAGAGTTACCAACTACAAAAAATATTAAACCAGCGTTGATTCCGGTCGGATTATAAACTCTCTCATAATGCCCTAGAATTAATGCAAATAAAAAAAAATAAAAAATAAATAAATTAATGCAACTTATGCTGAGTGGCTACCTAACTTGGCTCCACTTTTCGGCTTCATTTTATTTTATTTTACTCTTTTATTTATTGTACTTGTATTGTTTTGTTTCATGTTGTGTTGCTTTAATTTTAATTAAGTATTGTATTCTGTGTCAATTGTGTTTGTTATTATTGTGAAGTCAAATAAATGATCTTTCTTTCTTTCTTTCTTTCTTTCAAATAGCAACATTTAATTACGTTAGGTTTTTGTGATAATCATTACTATTATTATCATCCAAAGCGGAAAGATTCTATTGTTTGTTAATGTGTTAAATGTATGTAAGTTAGTAGTTCTGTTTCATAAATATGATATCTGCATTTCTCGTATCTACTTTTTCCCATATTAACTACATTTATTCAACAACAAAACTATCTAAAAAAATGGCCTTGTAAGCGAAAAAAAAGATAACCATCTTACGTAAAATACATGTAAATAAATACAACCGAGAAAGATCCATATCTTTATCTGCATGAAATAGAATAATAATTAAAATTTTGTTTTTGACTTGAGAAACAGATACATAAACTATTGTTCTTGGCTCAAATTCAAAAAATTACAAGTTTACAATATGTTAATAAATAATCAGAAAGGCATGATGGTTAATTCCCTCCTTTTTACAATGTTACAAAAGTTAACAAGCGGAAAATCTCCAACATTATCTAAATCCCAATTCGTATAGATTTTAGAGTAGGTAAGTTTTTTACTATATTAATTCCTTAAATGCCTAATAAAATATTTTTAATAACATATAAAATTACCATCTACCATCGTTCTAACAACCAACTACATAGAGCGCGTAGTGACAAACAAGTACACCATGTTTACCATTCCGAGTCCGTTCTTACAATTCTAATGGCATACGAATCAGTATGTGCATACAAGTGTATACATTAGCATCGCAATGGCGTCAAGACACAAACTTAATAATTAATACAAATTATATGCTGAAGCACTAACTTTCAATGAGCAATTCAAATCAAAATTCAAATTGCATAGCTTCCAAAACCGCGTGTAATGTGACTAGACAGTTAAGTTTATCATTGTAAAAAAATATACTTACTGTAAAATATCATGTATGTTATACATTGTGTTCTCGTCTTGCTTACCTCTTACAGCATAACACTTTTTTTTACAAAAAATATATAGTACCTATGTATCGTACCTTACGTTCACCGTAGTCCGTAATCATTTTTTAAATAGGCTGACTTTGTTGCTAACAACAAAGCTAAAAAAATTAGGATGCTAAAGAATTTTCAGACATTGTAAATAAGTCAAAACAATGTTTGCCTGGATGAAATCGTTCAAGCAGATATGAGAATCACTCGATGGCATATTATTTATGAAATTCAAAGTCTTGTTTACCGTATACGCTTCTAAACCCAATCCACGCTGGCCACATAAATAACTTCCTAATACAGAGATCTTGACATACTATAAATATATCAACGTTATCTATCGTTATCCAATAAAATAGTGAAGTGACAGCCATAGGTACTAACAGAACACGGCATAAATTCTTAATAGTGATTTAAATGTTTAGCATAATTTATGATGTGGCATTCGTAATATAAATAAATGATCCATAAAAATGGTGAGAATTGGACAGTCATAAGTTTTTTTTTAATAAAATTAAACTTTTCCAAGGACATGAAAAATATCTTCATGAAGCATAGGTAGCCGAGAAAATGCTTATGTACAATAATGTCATTCATTCTGTAGTATCGAATAGTAGTATCGAAAATAACGGTTCACACATCTCTCGTGACAAAAAGATAGCGAGCGTAATATATCAACACATATTACGTTGTGGGTGCGGTCACGGTACGGGCGGTAGCGATTAGCGATTTAAAAAATGATATAATTTATAAAAATAAGCTTCGACTTGGAAGTTTGATAAGTACTTGCTATAAAAAGTATCAGCTGTATTTGTTTTTATAAAAGTTTAACTTAAAATACTGATTTACTACCATTAACTGTGTATTTGTTTTGTGAATAAAAATTCATTATTTAGCATAGTGTTATACAAAAAAAAAAACAATATGAATATTGGTTTACTTAAAATTAAAAGGATATTATAAAAATTAAAACGCGTAGTACTAGTAAAAAAAACCCCGTTCCCGATAATAGACTACCTTATCAACCGCTGTAGCAATAATGATTACAGGCTGTTATGAAACATGTACAAGGGTCACACATGTGGTTAGTGATAACTCGTTTATTTTTAACTGAACTGTGTTTGGGTGTAAGTGTTACATACATAATAAATATCTATAAGTAAATAGACTGTTAAAAGTTATGTCAGTATAAAAATAAATATTCCCATGTTTAATTTATTTCATACCTCATTTATTAATTACGTTAAAATTTTACCTCAGAAAGCAATGACCTCGTAAAAGACACAGTATAAAATACTTTGTTCTGCAATTTGCAGATACCAACGTTTGTAACTTGAGCCGCTGCACGTTATCACGAATACTGTGCCACCGAGTAATGCTGGACGGAATGTTACGAAACTCAACACGGATCGCTTGTATTCCTTATCTTAACGCTCTACATCAATATTGATTATGTTTGTCAGTTTGTCTGGTTTAAAGGTCTAAATTGGGAGAATATTTCTGATTATATTGGTACTCGAACAAAAACTATCTAATTTTGTACAAATTATGCCATTTTTATCAAATATGTTAATAAATTATAAAGCTGAAGAGTTTGTTTGTTTGTTTGTTTGTTTGTTTGTTTGTTTGTTTGAACGCGCTAATCTCGGGAACTACTGGTCCGATTTGAAAAATTCTTTCGGTGTTAGATAGCCCATTTATCGAGGAAGGTTATAGGCTATATATCATCACGCTACGACCAACAGGGGTGGAGCCACGGGGGTGAAACCGCGCGGAGCAGCTAGTATGTTAATAAATGTTATAAACTAGTAGTATACGTTTTTAATATTTATTGCCTGAAGCGTGGGAAAAACTACATGACAACATGCTCAACCGTTTTTGCGTAATAGAGAAACAAGTATTTAAAATCAGATTTCCTCTCCAAACAACTAATACCTAAGAGCTTTGATTTATTTTAAGCTTTTATAAATCTTATTAACAGAAACAAAACGTATTTCTGAAAACATCCTATACCGTAGTAAATCGATAGTCAATCTCCAAAGTTCAAGGTGAATGTGCCTATGACATTTGTTCAACAAGAACAATTAATCAAGAAATTCAATCAATATAACGTGCAAAATTAATTAAATTATTTAATGAGGCATGAAATTAATTTCTAAGTTTTTGGTAAATTGATATGAGTATTGATCACATTTTTCCTTTGGGAAGCTCGAGTTAGTCCGGATAAAAATTATCCAATATTATTCTAGGACTCAATTCATCTGCTTACCAAATCGCTTGGGGAAAAGAACAATAAACATATTCCTATCCCAACAAACCTATTGAGTTTAAATATTAATAAAATCATAACATATTTATTGTCCAACCCACGACCCGTTTGAATTACTTACATACATTTCTATATTCAGTTCCAAGTCTTTGAACTTTTCAAATATTGACTTCCAAGTGACTTTAAACCGTACCTATACATTAAAGATTCTGTGTTCCGCGATGCAGAAATAATTCCTTAAAACCGGCACCACGAATGCAACGGTTTATTATTTTTCCGTAGCCTAGCTGAACCGTTTAGTTAAACTTGGATAACCGTGAGCTTAAAGTGGCTCTCGTAACATTTTACCATGGGAAATGAGCAATAAACATGATAATGAATCGCTGACTTTAACATAAATCAACAGTTAATTATAACCATTGGAATATAATTAGGAATACAGCCACGGATGTCCTACGTACTTATAAACTATAATTCTTATTCATTACACTAGATAGTAACCTACGTGAGTTTCATTAAAAATTAACGGTTCGACTTGGATTTGAAATAATTGCATTTGAATTTAAGCAAAACAATAAATGAAAACCTAAATAAAATCTAATGTTGTCCCTTGTTTACTATACCACTATTTTATTCCTACCTAACTCACGAAACATGAATAAGCAGCAACTACACAAGCAAGAAATACTTGCAAGCGTGACTGCCCAAATGCATCTTCGTTACCATATAAAATCCAATCCTAGATTCACAGACACTTTCCTGGTCAGCAATCTAAAGGATTTCCGTGTCCATTGTCCAATTACCCAATAGCCATTCGAAAGAATCGTTCCGATCTCATCTAGCGTCTCGGCGATGACGCCAGCGCGCCGTGCCGTAGGTCAGTGATCGCTACGACGACTACATACCTATTACACGGTATAATATACAGTATACACTATGTAGTATGCGCATGCACTTACACGTGATCGTATTTTTATGCTTGCATTTATTTTCGTGTTCTTGCGCGGTCGTTTGAAAGGTGCGCTTCTAGAATATTGTGATTTTCCACCGATTTGTGTTTTGTTTTTGTTTTAATTTTTAATAATTTATTGAACTAATTAATCAAAGACATAAGATTAGAATAAGGTTTTTAATTCATTTATTAGAACCTACAATGTGGAAGTAGATATCTTAATAATATTTTTAGTTTATTCAATTTGGATCACATTTAAAAGGATTATTATCCTGTTATTGCTGTGACAGAAAAAAATGAAATATTTCAAATCTTATTGACTTTACTGATTGCAATTTGTTAGCCATGTTTTAGTCGGCAAATTTATTAAACTTTTTGCTGAACTAAAACATAGCTTCAGATTAATTTATACAATAAATCAAACATCGAAATAAATCATATTCCCACGTTTATAAACGGACTTGAATTCTTATCGACTTCAAAAAAGGCGAGGGCACATATAAATCAAATTCAAATTAACGTTCAGAAATATAAAACCAAATGCCAAGGAATGCAAAAAATTACATTCGAGAATATAAGGACGCTGAGTGCTGAGTAATATGAGTTTGGACGGTTATGACACGAACTGAAGTTGTACTTGCAACTATCGACTTTATATCAAATAAATAATGCACATTATGCAACTGAATGCAGCTGCTGATTACGTTCAATGCTCGTCATCCTTTTACAACCAGATCAACAGAATGTGACACCAACTTCCTATAATCGACATGACAATGTCGCGCCGCATCTTTGCCATTTACATAATTATACATTCAATCCCTCGACCCTAATAATAACAAGAAAAAAGTTAGGCGCCAGCAGCCAATGAAAAGCGAAAATCATGAGGTAATCTCTCTGATAGAACAATCTCGAAGCATTTCCTTCTTCAACCGCAAAAGGGAAAGCTTTCGCGTGAATTAATGCTCGCTTGAGAACTTCTAAATTAATCCCCTTGAGGTGGACGCATTGAGAGCGCGAAGAGTAAACATTTACGGAGGTCCTAGTTTTGTTCGCGGAAACAGCCCGCTGTTTCGTGGAAAGCGACTGAATCCGAACGGAGCCGAGTCGGCGGAGTGAGGAAAGCGAAACCACCCCAGCCTCCCCTGCGTGGGGGCTGAGGTCTTTGTCCCCGCGCGACCCAGTTAATGACCGCCCCCGTAGACGCGGCATAGCCTCGATTCGATATAAATACGCCTACTACACTTGACCTCCAAAGTTTTATTGGAAAGCACGTGCCGCTATCGAGATCGTATGTTGTAAACAAAACTATTGCTTTTCACTAAACACACACTAAATTTCTATGCAAATTTAAACATTTAGGTATACATTTAACTCTGTGGTATTTGGTACGTACCACTTAAGTGCAAAATGGTGATTTTTGAGTATGAGCGTTTGAAAGTTTTCACGGTTGCTACCTGTGGTTGCTACCCTGCGGCTACAGATCGGAATAAACTCTTGAGTAAAACAAATTTATGATATTTAAATGTTTATTATGTTCAAGTTTTGAACACTTACAAAAAAAATAAAAAAATGTTCTAGTTCAAGAGTAATTGTTACTTAACATGTTTGTACCAAAAGAAAAAATGTGAAAATGATGTGAAAATGTCTAAAACGTGTGTACTTAAGTGGATTAGAGCATATTTATTTGTACTCTTAATTAGTATTTATTCCTATTTTTACCTTAATGGAAAGGATTTTTCATTTTTTTTTCGACGGAGACATAAACAGACATTAAAAAACAAATATTATGGGGAAACGTCTTCCATACAAATAGATTTAACCATATAAAAAAACAAAAACGAATAGGAGTGTGATTTGCCACAAATAAGTACTCATAAAAAAGCCAGGTAATATTATAATTTTCGTGCAATATGCAATTCTCTGATACTCTCTCTACAAAGTAAAATCCTAAAAGTAGTGTGTGTGTGTGTGTGTGTGGTTCAGAAGTCACGGTTGTTCGCTTGCCTGCCGTGCTAGATGCTGCGGGATCGATCCCATCAACCGACATGTACCAATGTGTCTTTTTCGGATGCATAAGTAGATTCTCTAATAACCAGAGATACATCTTCTATAACAAGAAAACATCATCATTTCTAATAACAGGAAAACATCGTGATGGCAACCGGGATTTTGGTCTGAAATCACCAACCAGCAGTGAACAAGCGTAGTGATTACTGCTCATGCCTTCTCCTTGTGAGAATATGCCTTTACCCTGCAAATAGTTACGAGCTGGATCAAGTCAAATAAAATTTGTTTGTAAAACGTACCACTACAACATTCATTCATAGTCGTCATCACTGTCACTAAAAGTCATAAGATTGTTTCTAGTCGGACCATGAGACAATGATTTGAAATAATCATCATAAATTGGATCACTTATTGGCAGGAGATCTAAGAGATCTTTGAATTTCAGAGCATCGATATTGATAGGCTCATTAGAGGCCAACGGCAAAGCCACTTCGGAGACTTCTCTCTTTTCTCAGTTCTCTTAAACCAGAAATACAGAAACTCTTCATTTTCACTAAAAGAGTATTTAAAATCTACGTCATTAGACAGAAAATACAGTTCTAACCAAATGTAGTTTTGTCTGTTGCAGTATTTCTTTTGATAAAATGAGTAGGCAGTCAATAGTTTCGAAAATGGAAAGAAGTCAGATTCATTCATTAATTTTACATCATAGCGATTGCTGGTCATTTTCATTTATCTCGGGGAACGGAGATTCTGTTTCTTTTTTGAATGAATCTTTCAATATCTGCTTAACAGGCAAGATATTATACCGTTTTTGACCTGGACAACACTGAATATAAAATAAGCTACTCTACTTCTTCTCCCAAACCGTTAATAAAATGCCATAAGCATGATGCGATTTCATCCGCACCTCTTTGAGCTATTCCTTCATACATAACATAATGGAATGTTCGTTTAGTAGTAACTTTGCGAATTTTTAAATTAAAAGTCCAAAGTTTCTTTTATAAAAGGCTACAGATGCAATTAAATTTGGAATCTGTAAACAAACAGCTTTTATCTTTTAGTTTCATAGTGAAATGTTGCCTTATGTTCCGATTTTTCCTAAATCTATTCTAATCTGACACGAAAGATTGAATTTGAAGAGACAAAGAATCAAACCTTATTTATTTATTTATTTATTTATAATACTTCATTGTACAAACATGAATGGACAAAGCAGAAAAAAAGAACAAAATTACAAAGGCATCATTTGTACAAAAGGCGGCCTTATTGCTGAACAGCAATCTCTACCAGGCAACCTGGTAGGAAAGGAAATGTAAGAAGGTCGTGGGATAGCGCAAAATAAATGACTATAATTACAATTACATATAACAATACATTGCAAATAATGTAAAATAGACACATATACACACATATTAATATAAACTAAATATTACATATTATATACTTCAAAAATATGTAGGTACATACTAAAATACATACATAAAATATTACTAAAATACATATTGTACATACACATACATAATATTAAATACATACTAAACATACACATACATATTACAAAATACATACTATACACAAGCCATAGTACACAGATGATAAGACATTCAAAAACAGTGGTTACAGTTACAGATGTCAGCAAGCAGAAACAGAAAGGTAGGGAAAAAGCTACAGTAAGGAAAGGTAGTGATCTTTTAACAGTGATTTAAAAGAGGAGAGCGTTTTAGCGCGTCTAACACTCTCAGGTAAAGCGTTCCAAAGTTGGATAGCACGAACAGTAAAAGAGTTGTTGAAAAAATTGGAATGGTGGATAGGAGTGCAAAGTAATAACAGGTTGGAAGAACGAAGAGAGAGGGAATTGCTAGAGCTTAAATACTCAAAGTTGTCCTTTAAGTATTGCGGTGACTTAGGGCTAAAAAGAATAGTGTACAGAAGATGCAGCAAATGAGTATCCCGGCGTTGGCGGATGGGGAGCCACTTTAATCTTTTCCTAAACTCAGAGACATGGTCAAATTTACGTAGTCCAAATATAAATCTGACACAGAAATTTTGAAGCTTCTCAAGGGTGTCCAGCTGATATTCACGAATATCAGGATAGCAGGAGTCAGAAAAATCAAGGAGAGGAAGGAGGAGGGATTGAGCTAACGCAGTTTTGGTTGAGATTGGAAGAAAGTTGCGTAAGCGCCGTAAGGAAAAAGCAGAAGAAAAAACCCTTTTTTTCACTTGTTTAATTTGCTCATCCCAGGAGAAGGTTTGGTCAAGAGTCAGGCCAAGATTTTTAACCTGCGTGCTGTACGGGATAAGTACACCATCAACGATGACGTTCGGAAAATTGGTCCAGTCGATTTTTGAGATTAATTGCCTACTTCCGAATATAATAGCCTGGGTTTTGAGAGGATTAACTGTTAAACCATGATTTTTGCTCCATCTGACAATTGCTGCAAGATCAGCGTTTACTTGGAAAATCGCTTCAGGAAGTTCAAGGAGTGAGGCGTGGTTATATAATTGAAAATCGTCTGCATACATATGGTAAGGTGACACAATAGAATTGGAAATGGAATTTATAAATATGGAAAAAAGGAGGGGAGACAAAACGCCACCTTGAGGAACACCAGCGGACACATTGCACCAAGTTGAGGAAAGTTCCTCAATTAGTACACGCTGACGACGTCCCTGTAAGTAGCTCCGTACCCAGTCAGCAGCCGAGAGAGATAAGTTAAGAGAGCGTAAAACAGCTAGCAGTACATCATGATCTACGCTATTGAATGCATTACTGAAGTCAATCAGCGTAAGTATGGTGAGCTTTTTGCTGTCGAAACCTCGGCGGATGTCGTCAGTAATTTTAATTAAGGCAGTGGTCGTGCTGTGCCCTGGTCGAAAACCAGACTGGAAAGGATTTAGGAGTTGGTTATGATTTAGGAAAATGCTTAGTTGTTCTTGAACCAACCGTTCAAGAACCTTGGATAGGAAAGGCAGGATAGCAATAGGGCGGAAATCAGATGGGGTCGCAGGATTCGGTTTTTTAGGAAGAGGAAGAATATGAGCATTTTTCCAATCACTAGGAAATTTTCCTGAAGAAATTGAAAAATTAAGGATATGGGTAATGATAGGATTAATGATGGGAAGGATTGGAATGATCATGCTTCGACCAACACAGTCACTACCAACAGCCTTCGAGGTAATTGACAACACGCTCTTCTTAACGCTACACTCAGAGAACCGACGGAATACGAAAGGAGGCGTAGTAGGGAGGGGCAAGGTATTAAGATGGGTTAAGGTGTTGGATTTTAAGTTAGGAAGGAAATCAGAAGTGGGATTGGAGAAGTGGGAAATAAGGTCGTTGACATGGACTGTACTAGGATAGGAAATGAGCGGGGATTTACCAAGACCAAGGGATCTAAGGAATTTCCACATTTTCGACGGGTCACCGTTGTCAATGGATTTGGAAAAGTGCTGACGTTGTGCATCCCTACATAAAGTATTGCAGCGATTTCGAATTATATTAAATTTTTCCCGATTGGTATCCGAGTTAGACAATTTTAATTTAGACTTTGCTCGCGCCTTCTTTCTTAACAGTTTTTTTAGATCATCTGTCATCCATGGAGCTGGTAAGTGCTTTAACTTAACAGGACGGAGCGGGGCATGCGCATCGTAAAGTTGAATAATCAGAGAATTAAAAAGAGACACTTTCTCATCGATATTATCGGCTGAAAAAATACCCGACCAATCAGTCTTACTTGCGTCTTCAGAAAGGCGCTCTGTGTTTATTTTAGCAAAATTACGATGCATGGCAATTTTTGGTTTTAACTTAGGGGGTTTTAAATTATACGAAAGGAAAATAAGGTCGTGTGAGGAAAACATGTCGGCCGAACACTGACCATGCTCGGTGACATGCTCTGGAGAGGAAACAATGACAAGATCGAGGAGAGATGGAATACAGTTAGGAGCGGTATGGGTAGCTTGTGAAGGAAGGATTTTCAGATTGAAAGAATCTACAATAGATGAAAGCCTTTTGCTGCGATGATCACCCTTGAGTAAGCAAGTGTTAAAGTCTCCCAAAAAGATAATATGCTTATAAAGTGGTGAAAAGGATTCAAGGATGTGATCGAAGGACGGGAAATAATTAACTGTAAGGTTGGGGGAATAGAAGACACCAAGAAGAATTTTAGTATTCGAGGAAGTAATTTCGATAAGAAGATGTTCGGCCGCATCGCCAGGTGGGGGCTGAGGAGATAAACTAATAATGGAATAAGAAATTTGAGACCGCAAATATATAGCCACCCCGCCGCCTGCTCGGCCGATGCGATCATTTCTAATCAAATTAAATCCTGGAAGACTATAAGAAGAGGAAGGGAGACAGGGTTTTAGCCAGGACTCAGAAACTAAAATTGCGTGAACAGGGTTGGAGTCGAAAGTAGCTAGGAGATCGGGATAGTGTGCCGGAATACTCTGCGCATTAATATGTACAATATTTAAGGTATTCTTAGAATTAGAAAAAAGGGAAGAAATGCAAGGAGTAGGAGAACAGGTTGTACTATGGAAGCTGTCATCTTCTGAGAAATCATTGCTTGAATTTAGCGAAATGAAACTTTCATTCTCTGTACTACAATTTAAATTCATAAATAATAAAATATAATATAATATAATATATACTACGTATATATATTTAAATAACTAATAATAAGCAAATAAAAATATAATAAGAAATCTAACTCTCAAACATAACCTTTACCACCAGTTACATTTAAATAAAATAAAATATAAAAATTACAACAAAAGCTAAAACAATTACTGTCTGTGCGAATTCAAATATGCTAGTATCCACGCAACTGATAATATTATAAAAAGTGAAGTTTGACATTAATTGACAAATGACAATTCACAATAGCCAAAGTGCTGTTTACAATAATAAATTTACAATCGGGTATCTAGCATTAAACCTTGTGCATGTAGGTATCGTTACTTGGCTTTTTAAACGTTTACCAATCTTTAAATCGATTTAAAGATTGGTAAACGTTTCTGAACACACTAAGTCTAAGAGATCTTGCATCACATGCATGTTTCTTTATAGATAATAGGCTTCAGACCTAATTTCTGAAGATTTAAATTATGTGCCAAATAACGTTATATTTAAGTAAGGGAGAAGACCTTTTAAGTTCACAAATATTTTTATTTGATTTGGTACAAATAAGTTAAGTGATGATAATAATTATTCAAGTTTGGTCTAATTATGTTAAGTGTTCTTACGTTGTAAATGGCCGTTCGTTGATTGAGTATTCGTTTTACAAGTCTATGTTAAGTTATATTAATATATTTGTATCAAATAAAAATATATTTTTTTGTACTTAAGGGGTTTTGATACAACCTATTTAAGGTATTTCTACTATCAGTAGGCTTATGTGACATAGACCAAACGAAAGAGGACGTTTTTATCAGTATAGATGGCCAGAAAACAAAAAATGGCCATTTTTGCACTTACGAGGTATATATACCAAACACCACAGAACTATATTCAGGTATACGTCTAATTCACAGATAAAGGGTCTTAAAACAAGGCGTAATTCAAATTGGGGATTCAGATTTATTGGTGCCTTCGCCAATAAATCCTGAAAGGGCAGTGATAGAGCTCAGGAGGGAAGAGGGAACGCAACAGGTCGCAAAACAACGTTTTAATTGTCCGATAAGGATCGGCGTCACCCAACCGCGACACCGGCAAAGTGCAGTAAGGTACGATGACCGACAACCCCCCAAATGTATTCATACGAATCATTCAACGATTTAATTCGTCATAATGAGTTTTGGAACAATGCAGGTGAAGAGTTCAAGTTTATTTGGAAGGACAGGTTTTTGTATAAATTTACTTTTCATTACCACAACTTACGTTGTAATCACGTAATGTGTAAAACATACATTTATTCTCCGCTAAATTCAATAGTTAATACCAACAATACCAAGTAGATAAAGCGAATGAATTGATCTCGCCCGAGTCAACAAATTATCTTGCAAAATAACAAGGATTATATTTCAATAGAAGTTTAAATACTCTTCAAAGGCGTTGGTTTCGATAACAGTTGGCCAAGAGTCGACCAGTATTAAATGAAATGTCGTTTGTAAGGACCGCCATAAAGTTGCACATATCTCGCAGATCTAAGCCGATGGTTGATTGTAGTGATTTGTTTTATTGCGCTTGCACAAAACATTAGGCAAGCGTCAGGGATGATAGTATTGTAGAATGCTTTTATGGCGTTGTTAATAAATTCACGTGGATGATTTACTTACAGGCTATTAATTAAATTGGGACAGTGGCACACCTTATTTTAAATTACACTATTGCAGCAAAGTTTGAAAGAAACTCGAAAGATTTTTTCAATTTTGATATACATGTTAAGATGTTATTTATGTGGATTCCTTCACCAAAGTTATCACATTTAGTGGTAGCATTTCTGTAGAAAAAAAAATCTAATTTCATCGATTATAATTGGCTCTGCTAATTAGTTTAATTCAATAACAGACCTTTAACAATTGATTTCTAATACACAACCGCAATCATGAAACTAAAGTTATATCGATTCTATCCTTTTCGTCGTTGTCATTTCGTTCCTTATAA
This sequence comes from Colias behrii, assembly GCA_029959065.1. Classification (NCBI taxonomy): domain Eukaryota; kingdom Metazoa; phylum Arthropoda; class Insecta; order Lepidoptera; family Pieridae; genus Colias; species Colias behrii. The sequence goes on along the minus strand of JARWMC010000005.1, from coordinate 2,439,532 downwards.
AACCAGTATCAACCTTGGTATCAACAGTCATTATAATCAATAGTAATGGACATCACGTCTAATAACACAAGTTCTTTGTCAGTATCTGTTGTCGCATATAATGAATCGGGCTAACGTATAAAAGCGCCATCAAGAAACCAATCGATGCCGAGGTTTTTACAACTATACTCGCAATCGAAGCAGTAAACATAAAGCGACTCGCAATTAGAGTTAATAAAGAAATTCATTTTGATCCGCACTCGAGAAATATAAAATATAAAGTATGTATATTGTATAATCTCTTCATATGCGGGCCGATTTAATAAATTTGCGTTCGCCCACACGGCCGCGTTCCGCCATTATACTGCAGGGCTTGTCAGCTTATGTCTTAAAACTTTGAACGGGAAATATATGCTTTGTTAACTTAAGTAAGCCATTTACCATGATTTACGATTATAATGGGAAAACTTAAATTATAAAAAGGGACTCTTCATTGATTCCTCTAAATTTTCCATAATTGAAACTACGCATCTAGATTTCAAATCTTTTTAATTTGACGAAGAAAACATACGTTCAAGGAATTCATTCATTAGGGACTCTTAAACCATTTTAATGATGATAGGAATAATTATGTTAATGCAACGATAAGATCGTATCTTTCAATAAATCAAATGGGTCAGTCATAGCACGACTCATTAATAGCTTACTGTTTCCATGCATTGTTGAGTAATTTACTGTGTAGATAAACAGAGGTAATGGTGCGTGCTCTCTTAATCTCACTCATTATTCGTACCTGATGCTCGGTTTATACTACGAAAATAGAACTCTAAGTACCTAAATTTTACGTGAATTTTAAATTGGTATGTACCTCTTTGACCGCGTGGGATGATAGGGAGTGTTAGAATTTGATTTATAGAGAAATAAAGTATTGAAGTTGTTTGATAGTAGACGTCTCATAAAATTTAAATATATTTGCATCACAATATCATTGGTTCAATACTAGTATAATATCAGAAATTTCGAACCTAACATAAAGCTTGCGCAAGTCCCATCGCCGTCCCAAGATTAAGCTTAGATTCAGATGTGATTTAATATAATCTCTATCCGTTCGAGTTCTCACGTCGGAACATTATCGAGAAGTGAGTTACGATGGTTGTCAACGCATCGATTGCCAAACTTTACGAGCGCACTTGTCAAACATAACCATGGGAATGTTTCTCGATTGAAATGTGATTGAAACGTGAGTCGGCTTCAGAAATGTAAATAGCAATTTGGGCACTTAGTTTGTGATTAAGAGCGCTTGTAAACGATATTATGGCGGCATTGTTCAGCCGATAACAAAGCCCACTTGTTATAAAAGCGAAGCGAAATTTTAAGTTACTATAAACGGTTTCATTAGTGTAACGGAACAATGATTTCATAAAATAATACATATGGGCGATGTACGTTATTTCAGTATTAATTACGGAGTTAATCATTGTTTAAATTATGAAAATCAACGATGTTTATTCATGCTACATTTGAATATGCATTTTATAGCATCCAAGAAAATTTCTTATTCAAATCATATTTTTAATCGAACCTAATTAAAAAAAACCCATGACATAAAAACATTATTACATATTTTTTTCGTCATGTACCTATATCCTAACTAAAGTTTTAAACCAGGTGTTTTAAAAATTAATCCTTATATTAATGCAATTGATATAATTTTCATTTAACATGTAACTGAGTGTGAAGAGTTAATCACACTACCAATTAGTTGGAAAGTTACTCAACACCTTTACTCCAACATAAAAGATATCACTTATTAATTAAATACAAAATGAAAAACAAGTATTTACGTTTTTAAATAATACTTAAATTATAATTTATTGCCCCAAGGTGCAAAGAGTTATGCAATGTGAAATTGAAAAAGTGTTTGTATGAGAATCGTTAGCTATAAAATATTTAATTGCTCTAAGCCAGAATATGTAAATGTCTCATTAGGCTTGTATCTATTTCTTGACCCATGACAATGACTATGATAGTAAAGTTTATGGGAATTAAAAGAACACTATTTAAAGATAATTTTTTTTAAGTTTTAAGTACTTTACGAGTAGGACTCTATTTAATTATTTTTCGAAGGTCAAAACTGCTATTTACTTACCTAGAAATAGGCGTCACAACAGCGCAAGGCACTTAAAAAATTGAAAAGCACGTGGCCGGTCTAGCTGGAATCAAGTTCCGATATAAAAACTGTAAACTATTCATATCTGTGATTCACATTGAAAGCTTATTCCGTTTTATCTTCACCAACTTTCTAGTACTTCCTGTCTTTATTTTTTCAAATTATAAAATTGTTTATAGTTAAGCATTAGCGAGTAAAAGCCAAAAGATTTCCAATTTCCATTCTTCCTTACGACTTATTTAATGAAATCTTTAGTCAAAGTTATCCTATCCTCCTAACGAATTTCAAAGCTTCAAAGTACAACATATCGACATTTAACTCTCTAAATCCACTTATATCGTTAAACATGCTCTCATAGACAACGATAAGAACCGTGTCCCAGTAGTTTCGGAGAAGAACCCGGTCTAGCACACGTGAAAGTATATTTCAGTCCATGGCCGCAGGTCGGCGAACGCAAGGCCCTGTTGCAACGCTGCAGTTGCACTATGCAACCTACTCTACTGCGTTTAGAATGTTCGAGAGCCAAGGCTTCCCGGTCGCTTTGCATGTACTTTTGTTTAGTGCTACAAATTGTGTGCAATGCGACTGTAGATTCTAAGCTATACAAGTACTAACATTTAATAGCTCAGGCCCCGGAATCACAGACACAATAGAAAATCGATTGTGTCGTGGACCGATCGGGCCGTTCGGGGCTCAATGGGTTAATGTGTTTTATTCGATGTTTTGTTGTTTAATATTAATTTTATACGATTTGAATGCCAATTTAATGAAAACATTGTTCATATATTTTAATTTTTAAGTAGGTATCTAAGCTACTAAAATTTAAACAGCAAAATGTATTGACACGATAAACATTCAAACAACCGTACACACAAATCAGAACCGTTTATCGTAATTGCATGTAAATTTATAACAAAAAGCGTACACTTTTACTTGAAAATAAGCGATAAATTATTCCCGACGACAGCTACATCTCATTATACTGAGATACAAAGAGGCATCGATATCGACGATCATACAATTATTCTTAACAGATGATGATAAAATAAAAAACGTAAACAGTATTGTAACTTTTCAAACAGATTTAAAACACAATAAAAACGAATACTCAAAGTATAATTTATGGAATAATTAGTTACACCTACCTATACTAATATTATAAATGCAAAAACAACTATGTCTTGATTCATGGCTAAAGAACAATTTAATAGTTCAACATAAAAAACGTCATAAAATTAAACCGACTGCATAATTACTGCCTCAAAAAGGTGTGTCATATTTTCAGTTTGTGCGTGGGTTGGTACTTGGTATACTATTTGATTATACCATGATTTATAATTTGAATGATATGAAATAAAAAAAAAACTATTTCATACCAGCCACCAGACCACATACCGGACCAGACATACCAGCTGAATTTAATGGCAAAAGAGGGATTATTTCACCATCCAGGCCCGGAATAAGCTCAGTACTGACTAGAAAAACAATGATCATAATTTTTCCAATTGGAAAATTATCCAACCCACAGTATTCGCCGAAATAATCACTGTCACTTATTACTTATATAGTTATGGACAAATACTTGTATAATACAAACCCTATTCAACTAATACCGGGCATAGCCTTCATCTACATTTCACAGAATGCAGTCGATATGGTCAGAATCAGTAACTCGGTACAAAATACTAATTTCGCAACACTTCCAACTAACTTCAGTTATGATATAACTCAGCTGTCAGGGTTGTGTAAACATTCCAGTTTATCAGCTTAGATCATAGATACTAAATTGTATTGTACAGTCAGGCGCTGCGACTAGTGTTAGATTTGACAGTGATTGAAATAACCGTATGTGATGTGTGTACTAATACAGATATTAGCTGCTAGATGTTATTAAGGCAAAAAGTGTAACGCTATAAAGCAGACTTATAAAAACTGTGGCTCGCTTTCCTTTCGCTACAGATAGATACGTCTATTTTTAAGAAAGCGAAGTCTTTATTCAAACATATAAGTTCCTATCAATAGAGATCAGTCTTACAATACATATAATAAAATATCAATTAGATTCCTGTAATATTATATTTAATACGTATAACGATAAGAAACAGATCAACATAAAAACGTTAATTTCCGAGTCATTAACAAAATAAACGTATCTATCAAATAGGAATTAAATTACCGATAATGATTATTAATTATGTGACTATTTACGATATTTTATTGTTTGCAAAAAGCCAAGAATTAATCACAACTGCATTCCTGTACTTGGTAAACGTTAAGAACTTTATCTCAACAACAATTTAGAATGTCTAACAAAAAATGGGAAATAAATATCGATTGCACATTCTTGCTTTACACTTTACAACTGAGAACTTGTCATAACATAAAAATGAACTTTGTATTAATGTTGCCGTACTAAACATAAGAACAGAGCGCGGTTATATTCAAAGCTCGCAACAATAGATTCTTAGTACTCCTGAACAATAGCGGGGGGTTGTAAAGTCAAAATATTTATTTGAAGCGAAATTACAACGAAACTAAGACAAAGGTTCTCAACACCGATCTGTTAACAAAGGGACATTTCTTCGGAAAGGGCTTACGGGCGTAAATCATTGTAGAATGATAAAATTGTTGGTGTAAATATAGTGTACAGTCACGAGCAATAATATATGCCTAGGGGGTGATGTGCAAAAATATCTGTCACTAGAACAAATTCAATAATATCTGTCTGCCAGTATACAGCAAAAATATCTGACATTAGTAGGCAGCATAATAAAGTGGCATCAAAATTATGTGACGAGAATGTTACAGCAAATAATTGTGATAACCTCTCGAAGCATAAATATGTGACGTCACCTAGGAGGCAATAATATCTGACACAATTTTATATTTCTGTATTTTGCATCTATTCCTCACACAAAGCATAAATATGTGACATCAACTAGGAAGCAATAATATCTGACACAATTTCATATTTCTGTATTTTGCATCGATTCCTCACACAAAGCATAAATATGTGACATTAACTAGGAAGCAATAATATCTGACACAATTTCATATTTCTGTATTTTGCATCGATTCCTCACACAAAGCATAAATATGTGACAACAACTAGGAAGCAATAATATCTGACACAATTTCATATTTCTGTATTTTGCATCGATTCCTCACACAAAGCATAAATATGTGATACCAACTAGGTGGCAATAATATCTGACACAATTTTATATTTCTGTATTTTGCGTTGATTCCACACAAAAAGCAAAAATATGTGACATCAACTAGGAAGCAATAATATCTGACACAATTTTATTTTCAATTTAATATTGAATTAATACAAAATAAATAAATGTTATTTTAACTACGTTGTTTTAAAACCCGCATAGTTTCCGTTCCTGTGGGATTTCCAGGATAAAAGCTCTCATAAGCGTTAATCCAAGTTATTTATTTATTTATTTATTTATTCTTTATTGTACATTAGGTTTAATCTTATTTTATAATATCTTAATGGATTTAAATGTACAAAAGGCGGCCTTATGGCTCTAAGCCATCTCTGCCAGGCAACCTTCAACTATGTGTGTGCCAAATTCCATTGTTTTGTCTTTTATTTGTGTGAAAGAGTAACAAACATCCTTACATGATACTCACGAACTTTCGCATTTATAATATTAGAAGGATATCATATCATGACAAAATTAAAGTATTCATATACTTATATGAATACCCGCTTGGGTAGATCTATTTTATTTGAAGGTTCAGTGTAACCTTCGTGTATTATTTAGAAATTGTTTTGTTATATTTGACGACTTGACGTTAGCGGCGTTTGACACGATTGCTCCGTTATTCATTTTCATTTACCTATAATATTGCTATTATTTTATTGAGTATCGAAAATTATGGCAAGTTATCATGAAAAATGAAAATGAAAAATATATTTATTTCATACACACAATTTTCAAATACAGAAAGTGGATGAGTCCTCCTAGTAAGTTTACAAAAACCGGTGTCAGGAGGACTCGCTCAAAATTATCATATTATCATATTATCGTAATTTCATTTATATAAAAAATATTTACAAAATATAATGTGTCTTTTGTTCATATTCTTACCCCAGCAAAATACAAAACACTAATTCAATAAAAAACGTTTGGCCTTTTTAAAATCCTATCCTATCTTATCCTACTAGTCCTACTATAATCCTACTTCCTATCCTACTAATCTAGTATTATAATTAATGCGAAAGTTTGTGAGGATGTGTATGTGTGTGTTTGTTACTCTTTCACGCAAATACTACTGAACCGATTACAATGAAATTTAGCAGACATATAAAGGGTAACTTGGGTTAACACATAGGATAGGTTTTATCCCAAAATTCCCACGGGAACGGGAACTATGCGGTATTTCTGTGAAAACGCAGGCGAAGCCGCGGGCGTATTTTACAATACAGAAATATAAAATTGTGTCAGATATTGTTGCCTCCTAGGTGACGTCACATATTTATGCTTCGAGAGGTTATCACAATTATTTGCTGTAACATTTTCGTCACATATTTTTGATGCCACTTTATTATGCTGCCTACTAATGTCAGATATTTTTGCTGTATACTGGCAGACAGATATTATTGAACCCGTTCTTATGACAGATATTTTTGCTAATCTGCAAATGGTAATATATTTATGCTTCTGACTGTACAGAGACGTCATCTGGTAAGCGAAGTTGAGGAATTATGAATAGCAACAATTTTGTTACACTGTAACTGATATTGGCGAGACACGCAACTGTTTTTGCTTATAATATAAAGTAAATGTTGCTATTGTTTCATTGTATACAAACAGGAACACAATTTTTACTGCTATTATTTAGTAATTATGAAATGAGGAGTATTAAGTTAATAAACATTTCTTACCACAATAATTGAGAAGGTCTAGACTCTAGGGTAAAAATGTTATTTCATAAATTACAAAAAAAATATGAAAAAGATGGACCTTTACTCAATCCATACAAAAGAAGGGTAAATTTAATAACAGGGGAAACAAGTGTTACTGTTGCTAAACTTGAAACAGAAAATTCGTATACCTTTATGCAAAGTGTAAACTTTAAGTCTTATTATACCGAAACCACTACAATGATTTTCATGTTTTATCAATATTACAACGATCGCACACAGCTACCAATCACACGTAACAATAACATTACGGCAGTTATTATTTAACGATAAATATGTCAAGGTACGATCATCGTCCCCTTTACTGCTAGAACAATGCGCCGGCGCAGCCAAGGTTGCTGCGAGATCGTAAAATAGCTTGCACGTTCACCCGCCTTTGTCCGACATAGCACGGAGCGAACATTGTTACGGGTTATTTTAGTTATGTTAGTTATATTACTGTAACGCTTTGTTACTTGTAACTGGCACATGGTTTCATGTAAGTTACAGCTGTGACGTTTACGCAAACTAGCCGAGATTCTTGATAGTGCTAGGCGATATGTATATTGTATTTGCTTTCTTTATGACTGCGCTGTTGGCTTGTGCGCCCGGATGCAGGAAATAATATAAATAAAAGATGGATGTTGTGTATTTTTGGAGATTTTACTAGAACGTATTAAATATAATTTTCTTTAATTTTCCTATCAAGTAAAATAAAAATCTAGTAGATGAGAAGAACTTCATGTGGATTTTTTTTATTCTTTTGTTTATCCATGACATTGTTTATTCAAAAAATAAATATACTTTTTGACCTCTTTACCATTCTAATATAATCCGACCAAACCCACACTACACAAATCTGACAGCATAAATTTAGAGTCCACCTCAAACTTACACAACTATCATCTTAACCAAAGCAATTCAATGGTTTTCCATAAATTCCAGCCATGTTTATATTACTAGAGGATACTCGAGTACGAGTAGCGAGTATGTTACATTAAAACCACTAGTGCATGACTGGACAAACCTATGTATGGTTCTCATGAAGTGAGAGCATTCTTCAGTGGGCTTTTAAAAAAAACATCTTTAAAATTGTAACATATGAGGCATATTCACAATAGCTTTATGACGATAGGTACAATGAAAAATAGCTTTCACTGCTATTTACATTTGGTACATTTTCCTGTGACGCTCATTTTAAGGTTTTAGAATTCTGTTGTGTGGACGATGATGCATGCGTTAAACATTTGAATGATCGATAGCTGCATAGTTACACAAGGAGAAAGCCTTGAAGATAAACTTATTCAAAAAAGTTTAGAACCAAAATCAATAACCCAAAAATTAAACATCAAAACTGTATTAAACATTTGAAGACGAATAATGCATTCCTATTGTTACATTTTTTGTGCACAAGATGCAATTATCTTTGGTTTTTGCATGTAATTTCGCGAAATTTAATTTGTAACAATAAGCATGATTGATTCAATGTGTCCGAACAATCGTACCTTCATTAGTCGCTATAAAATTGTTCATGCACATACAGCTTCGACTTATCGGATCGGATCACTTGATTGTGAGCCTTTTAATATCCCCGTAAGGGTCACGATGTCGGGTCGGAATCGAATCTGCAGCGTCAAGATCCGATGATTGTATTAGCGGAAATAATTCGACCGTCCGCGTCGTCAGGTTTAAACCGATTTTGCTGCCTCATTTCTTTTAAAGTCTTGAGAAATCCCTGTTTCGCTGACGATTCATTTAGAAAGAGGGGATTTACTTTAAGACTCCGGGCTTTGGATTTAATATAGATTTTTATGTAATTTATATGTTCTATTGTGTTGTCATTTGTCAAGATGCTATCCATTAAAGTTAACACATACAATCCTCAATTATGTTAGCTGAAATATGAATTCTTTCATTTAAATTCAACAGACTACTTTAGGTTTTTCACGCTGCAAGCTTTGAACCTTTTTTTTTATACAGGTAGTATTACCGACTTCCTACTACACTTTCAACTTGAATATTACACGATTGCGCATAACCTAAGAAGTTTGAATCCTTACTAACAAAAACGACTGCACCAGCAAGCTTTAAGTTTGTTTGATTTTTCCATTCAGCGTGCGCAGGCGCAGTGGCGCAGTTGACCCCGGCTTTGTTTAGGTACCGTCCGGTCTGACGGCACGTTTAATCTGCTTGTTAGAACAGTAGTCGGTTCGAACCCGTTCCGATTTATTGCTGTATAATTATATGTTAGTGTCGCCCGTAATCCGATTTATTCTATTGCCGTGTTGATGATGGCTGAAGAATTTATTGATTGAGCTTGAGCTGTAGGTAGCTATTTTTTAAGCTTTCAAATGGTAAACTGAATAATAGATATTATTAGATAACTGTGATCATAACTAAGTTTTACTTTGATATATTTGATGACAATATAATCTTCTCTTCATAGCAATATGACTAAAAACTTAAAAAGCAAACAATAGTGTTTAGACGCACATAAATAACAATAACGTTCGTAACCTTTATCTTACCATATCTATGCGTTTAATACTATAATATCATTTGACTGATCGTTTAATCCATACAATCTTGAAGCGAAACATATCATTAATATCTGAGGAATAACGTAATCCATACTACGTGTATTTATAGTCGTAATTGCATCACTACAATGATTGCGTGACGTCACACGGCGCGATGAAAAGGCTGTACACACACGATACTTAGCGGTCAATTAATTCATAGTACCTGTCCCATACGAATAGTTTACCTGCTGTGACGTCACAGTCACGTAAAGGGGTCAGGGAACTGGCCGCGTCGCCCACGACGGCGACGAGCATTGTGTTCATGTTTAGAGAGGAAGCGGCTTGTTGACTCGGTTCTTTTCTTAGGTTCAATTTTATTTGGGAAACAGATAACGAGCTATTCCGTCGTGAAGTATGAAGACATTGTACGAATTTTTGTAGTCACGTAGATAAGGAGAGTCCAGGAAGTTATCGTTCAATGCATAAAATCAACTTGCCATAGTCGATGTCGAATCAAAATTTTTATAATAGTATTTTAATATTCATAAAAAAAACATACTGTAAGCATGATTTGGATAACAGAATTGCATTCTCACTTAGATTTTTTTTAAACGCTGCGCTAAACAAAATTTAAGCAAAGCAAATCTATCCCTCGCCCACACCTTAACTTCACTATAAGCATTTATTATACTTTATCTTCAAACTTTTATTGCTAATACCTACTTAATCGCTCGCTCATACACCACGACCCGACCCGCCGCGAACGGAAATAGAGCTCAGATAGAGTGAGATTAGTCAGTGTTCCGTGCGAACCGTCTCCATTCACAACTACGCAATTGGGTCAGAGATGACGAGCGTTATACTATATTATGTCATGGATGCCTACTACCTAGTCCTTTGAGGTAAGCTGTGTAACATTCACTTTATACGTACTATGACATGGATACCTAGTCCTTTGTAAGTTGTGTTGTATGAGAACCTAGTTGATGATGTTCATGATATAATATAGTACTTACACACTATCATTGACGTGGATACTTTGAGGTAAGCTGTAGATAGTTGATAGTGTTCATGCTTAATAAATAGTGTAATTTGTTATTAAGAATGTTATTTGTATATTTTTATTGGTGGGGTTTACAAACTTAATATAAGCAACATTACGAAATAAAATGGTATACTTAACAAAGATTTCGTTAGATACAAGATTCAATATTTGCTCTAATTTATATTGTTAACAAACACACAGTTCCATTGTACTGTCCTCTCTCTGTTAATAATATATTTTTGACAGTGACCATCAACTTTAATCTACCATCAAATTACAACCGTGTAAGCACTCCCAATAACCGCGTTCGTCACTCGGGAAATATTCGAGCGATTCGAGCTGGATTCCGTTGCACCCAGATAAATGTTTAGCATTAGATTCGGTAGCGCAGGGCCCAAGAATGCGGTCGCTCGGCCCACAAAAAACCCCCGAGGTCCGAGACTGTACCTGCCTGCCAATGACCTCTGTCCCACACGGCTGCGCGCGGCTTATCGAAATTGTCCTATTGTATGAATAATCATTTAAATGACTAAGGACTAACTATATTTGCAGTCAATAGCGTACCTAGAGGATAAGGGAAACCTTTGCCTGGAACAACAATCGAGAGATTGCCTTAGATTCTGAGAAGAGTTCTTCTTGAACGTATTGAAGAGTAGGTATAGGTATATCGATGAAATAAGTACGTAAGAACACCAGCTGTGTTCTGTATATATTAACGTACATACTTAATTCTTAAACGTATATGGTTTTAAATAAATACATTGAGCGAAATCAACGAACTAATTGCATAAATAGCAATTTTTCTTCTATACTTTCCTAGGTAATCAAATATGTTGTTATTTTTGGTTAACAAATCATATGTCGTATGTATTTGAATTTACAAATCATATTTATTTTCTAGGCATATCATATCATTTAATCTATTATTCAAACACCGGATACTCACGCAATTCCGATCAGAATTTTCGCAAACCGCTTATCTACGCTTCTCGAATCTTATCACGTTACATACCTGTAAACGATAAAGTTATAATATCATCAAAATACGTACATCAAATAGCGCAAACTGATAAATTAAAAGGCAATGACTAATGACAGAGACAATAAAATATTTATCTTTTACATAATAAGTTATACAGCACGTGAACAAAGCGAGGAGGGTGATTAAATATATGTATTTGTTATGTAATGTGTAGTAAAAATGTGAAAGATGTGTAGTAGGTACGACTTTTTGAATATTTTAAATCCTTTGTGAATTTAGGATTGCTTAATGCTTATATTTCACTGTTACAACGTAACTATTTATCACTTTTAGGTACTTATACATACCAATATAACCACAAAAATAAGAAGTTATATTAAAAAGGTCGACCTTAATCCTTATCGAAACCCCACTCATACTAGGTACATAATATATAAACTCACAGTTTTATAATAATACTAGCTTTCCGCCCGCGGCTTCGCCCGCGTTTTCAGAGAAAACCTCGCATAGTTCCCTTTCCCGTGGGATTTCCGGGATAAAACCTATCCTATCTCTCAAGTTGGATCGAACTGCACATGGTGTGCGAATTTTATTATAATCGGTTAAGTGGTTTAGGAGTCCATTGAGAACAAACATTGTAACACGAGATTTATATATATTAAAGAAAGATAAATCAAGGTACCTACACTTCGTAGTAAAATCAAATAAAAATAAAAATATATGAGACTTTTCTCAGCTGTGGACTGTGGTGTTTTGTCTTGTTTTACATTCAACAGTCATGTCAAGCTCGCATTGCTCACGTATTTCCTTGCGTATTTCTCGTAACTTATGCGCGCCTATTATCTATATGGTAATGTACCTACAAGTTGGCAAGCTTTATTTTCAAAGAATTTCCTTACAAATAAATAAATATAGCGTTGAGTTGGAAAATACAAAAGAGAATTTCCAACAATATATCTATAAAAAGTACAAAAATTAAAAAAATTCATTACTACATATTAAATATCATCATCAGCATCAGCCCATACACGTTCCCACTGCTGGGACACTGGCCTCCTATGATGGTACTAATAATTAATTACAATATATCTGTAAAAAGTACAACAATTAAAAAAATTCATAACTACATTATTAAATATCATCATCACCATCAATCAGCCCATACACGTTCCCACTGCTGGGACACTAGCCTCCTATGACGGTACTAATAATTAATTTAATAAATATAAATTATTATAATTATAAAGTATTGGGAAATATACAATTAACATAAACACGAATAACATTAATCCATACAACTCTAACGCGTGGTTATTAACCAGTATCACAACCTAATTAATTTGCAGTTCATTACCGATTTCGCAGTTAAATAATGCACTAATTACTGCATAACATGTGATTATAATTCATCGTTTAAACGGTCTAGTTTTAACAATGTGCACATTACTTTGTTGTATTATTAACGAGACTAATTTCCTTGATTTATGTATTCAGATGTTTTACGAATTATAATTTCTATACGTTAATTAAAGAGCAAATTATCAATTATAATCATGCCATGTGTAGCATAAAGTCCCGTTTATGCTAATATCTAATAAAAAAATATTCGAAAGGTATGTATTATACTTATAGATAATGACGTCCTGCATCATTCAAAATATAATAGCATCTACAGACGCTCCGATTTGGTTGGTGCCAACCATATCGGAACCGACAAGGCAACCATTCCAACATTGCTACAGATTGTCCGACGGTTGGCCTTCCAGCTGTCAGTTGACCATAGAGTAATATGTCAGTTGACCATAGTACGAAGAGAATGGGCTAAATTCTACTATAGAAATAGAGAAAATTACAGTCATATGCGGCTCTTACAACTTATTTTTTAAGGTTTTTAATGTAGCCGCACTGTCAATTTTTTTTAATACTTCTAACATAATAAAATACGCTTGATTTCTGGCATCTCTATTTGCGTAATCTTTGTTACTTAAGTCCCACAAACAGGGAAAGTCTTTATATAGTTCCAGCAATTTTATTAATATGTCACGTTCGGTGACCGTAACTCCCTCGGCGTTCATGTTGACGTCCTACACCGGCGGCGTTGCGAATGTGAATGAGCCAATTACCTATATTACTCTATGGAATGAGCCGATTTGGTCGGAACAAAGCTTCCAGACGTTCCAATTTGGTTGGATCGGATAGGAAGTTGGTTTGGTCGGTATCGCCGGCGCATCCGACCACGTCAAACCAATATTAATAATAATTATGTCGGACCGACCGCTCTCTACACTTTCCGATTTGGTCGTGGTCGGATGGTTGGCACCAACCAAATCGGAGCGTCTGTAGATGCATTAAGAATGAAGCACTGTATATAGTTTAAATTTCATACATCTTCCCATACCAATCCTAATATTATAAATGCGAAAGTTTGTGAGGATGGATCTATGTTTGTATGTTTGTAACTCTTTCACGCAAATACTACTGAACCGATTACAATGTAATTACTAATTTAGCACACATATATGAGTGACTCGGATTAACACATAGGATAGGTTTTATCCCAGAAATCCCAGGAACGGGAACTCTGCGGGTTTTTCTTTGAAAACGCGGGCGAAGCCGCGGGCGGGAAGCTAGTTGTAATTAATAGGGCACGCACATAACATGTTATAATAGATGCAAAACGCCACCTTACCGAAACATCCCAATCAAGTGCTCTATTTCCATAACAGTCGCGATCGCATTAATCTATTAAACCGAACTAATCATATACAAATTCATTAGCACCGAAACCGAATTTACTCGCGTGACTCCTGGAAAGGAAGACATTAGTTACCGAAGTTCTTCAAACGTAAGTATTCAGCTCGATAAAATGCAGCGGTTTTTATTTTTGTCCGAATAAATAATCCTTTCCGGTGACAAAGTTGTGTAGGCAACCGTTTGTGTAGCTTTGATCATATTTCATATCGAAAATATGTGCATACTTTAATACTAATACGTGTAGGTTTATGTTTGCTTATACAATAAGTAGGTACTATTTAAATAACCATCTAAAAAAATATTTGAAATACTATTTTTTTATATTTTTTCAATTATGTTTCACATCGTTCTAATATTATGTTGTTTATACTTTGTTTTATACAACTAATGTTACTAATTAATATATTATACAAGTTCATATACGGTACGAACACAATAAACCAGCAAAAACGTCCAAACCTTACCCACCACAATAATTCAAAATAAATGAAAGAGCTCTCAACTGAATGCAATAATACCCCAAACTGATCATTGTGCCGTCGTTCTGAAGAATCAAATGTCCCTTTATTTGTTTTATTGAAAGGAACGGGTTATCCTCTCAAACGGCACGAGACTCGGGGTAAGAACAGGTTTATATTCTCTTTTATTATTATTACTAGCGACCCGCCCCGGCTTCGCACGGGTGCAATGCTGATACTAAATACCACATACACTACAGAAAAACTGTGAACGTTGTACAATATAAAAACATAGCGGCCCGCTCCGGCGGCCGGCCGGTACCGCCGCAAACGCTACGTCCCGCAATTTTTAAATCTGTAATATCTTCGAAAATATTCACGGTGTAAAGGGCCATATAGATCTATATTAAATGAACAATGTATTCAAGGTATTTAATTGGTTAAAGATTAATGCTGTATTGGTTAAAATCGCATCGAAAATTAGCCATTATTTGTCGTAAAAAGTAAATGACAAAAAAAGTTATTGTGGGTTATCCATAAGAGATAGACATATACCATCGCGGACTTTTCTGTAGACCTTTTCAATGTCTATAATACTTAGTACATTATTTTGATAAAACTCGTAGGGTTCAGCCTGCGTTTGCAATGTAAGCGGAAATAATGTAATTTTTTACGACATCACATTAGAAACCTCAAAAATAACAGTACTTCTCCACTATTTAATGGATATTATTATACATATAAACCTTCCTCTTGAGTCACTCTATCTATTAAAAAAAACCGCATCAAAATCCGTTGCGTAGTTTCAAAGATTTAAGCGTACAAAGGGACATAGGGACATAGGGACATAGGGACAGGGAACGCGACTTTGTTTTATACTATGTAGTGATTCGGTAGCCGGTTAGACAGGTGTTAGGCAAAGGTGCGATGATAAATTATGCTAGGAATTTACGGGCGAATTTTATGGCCGATTTAATTACCAATTCTAAAGATGCGTTTGTAGCTTAATTTAGAAAATTTTGTGACATCTGAGGACAGGTTGCAAACATCTTGGCTATAAAAGCCAGCACAATTTGGATATTTTATTTAATACGCATTTACATATCTTTATCGTAGCCATATTTAACATAAATATCCCATTTACGAGCAAAGCTTTCTTGTTTTCACACACAAATCTACACACTGCAAAAAACTGTAATCACTTCATAAAAAATAAAGGAGCTTCCACATCAATTATCTATCCCAAGAAACTCTAATACCTTAGATTAAACCATCTTATCTTAATTGATACCGATGACATTTAAGATTCGTTTACGAAGCATTTCACCACTTGTACCGCGAAATAGATATTTCGCGGTACAAGTACAAGAATAGATATTCTATCTCGCTTGATTTAAACGAAACGTTAGCGCTGAACCTGTAGTTTAATACCCCGTTGCGATTCTAGACAAAGAGCTGACTAATAGTTTTCTGTGCTGTCACTACTGGCCGAGAGAGCTATTTATCATTCCCTCCTTGCAGTGTTGTGTGGTCAGTAAAGCTTGGTGTTATAAATTTTTCACATTACAGTCATTCGTAATAATAGCCTTTACTTTAAAATACATTTTCAAACACACTTTGATCTTTCAGATTCCATCAAACTGAAAAACAAATGCAAAATATCATATCTACTTATATGTATGCTCGTACATTGATATCATAATATTGAGATACATCTTCTTGAACACAAACTGGACGATTCAACGGAACCTTTATTCACCAGCTCCTATACCAACTATCTAGGACATGGGTAAATGGTAAATCAGAGCTTTCATGCATCCTCGTATCGATTCAAGGCGATCGAGTTGACACCGACTAGTTAGGGTTTGTTTCCCACGGAACTATCTAGCGCATCGGCTTCTAGCAATTTCGTTAATTGCGCCTTTAATTAAAGAGCATCATTTCGAATACATGTGCTAGTTTTTACATGTTTAACCAATGTTTTATGGGGTTATACGAAGTTTTTATAAATCACAAATTAAATTAGATTATCTTATATAAATTACCATTTTCGTTTTTCAGCTTATGAGTAGAATCGATAAAAATTGTGAAATTACTATGAAATGGAAGTTTTCCGCCCGCGGCGTCACCCGCGTAGTAAAAAATAGCTCTAGCCAACAATCTCCAGAGACTAAAATCATAGCATATCATCAACGACGAAACACAAAACGTATCGGATCGCGGACCACACATGCCACATTGCCCAAAAACAACTTTAATCATAAAGCTCTCAATAACAGAACTATGTAACAAAAAGTACAGGGTCGTTCACATGGCAGGCACCACAGGCACGCAGCATCTAACGACGCTAAGTGGCTGTAATTACAGATACAATAAAACCTAGAGCACCAGGCAATGTCCACATTATCGTTCAGCCATTACAGCTGTTTTATTAACGTGCTTGAAATGGCAATTAAATTATTTACTGTTTAGTGGTTCTATTGAGGATTTTGTTGCTGTTACAATCGCATATTACGCCATTATATGCGGGTAAGTAAAATAAAATACCAAATTTTTCTTTGGTGACCAGAATTTGTACTTTTGATAAAACATAACTAGCAGTGTCTAGAAATTGAACACGAATTTTACTTTACTTTAGGTATTGAAATTCACTTTAGTCCGTGTAGATTTAAAGCATATTTTTACTTCTCTAGTATTAAAAGATATTTCATGTTATGAATCTCGCAACTTCAATACCTACGTTCAAATTCATATCAGTCAAATATGGCTTACCGATATGAAAGATAGAAAACTTATCCTAGATATTTTAAGTAGAATTTATTACTTACAGAACTTTTAAGTCCATTTTAATAACTACCGAAATATTCTCACAATTTATCGAACTTTCAACATTAGTATATGTATCCATCACTATACACAATATAATATACCTACACGATTTGAACTTACTACCATGGGTTCTTCTTTCTTTCTAGTCATAAAAAAATTAGTAACCACAAACTTATAAATAATGTTATATTTAGTCTCAATTGAGTCTTAAAAGATTGTAATGTTTATCCATTCCCCTGCGAATAACATAATTCTTATAAATATTCTAACCAATATATTACTTCTCAATAATATATAGAGGTCATTTTTGTTTGGACATTCTGTAAAAATGTAAAATAAAATTGGGGTGGTCGGTGTGCGCCGGCGCGCAATTACTGGGGTTGTGATTAACGAGCTATTGGCTCGAAACGGATCAAGGGTGGCGATTGACGTGTTTAACTATTTAAATTATTATGATACATATAATGTGGTGTTTTATGACTATCTTATAAGTGAATAAATTAATGTTTTTATATTTATTAACAGGTAGCATCCTTGCATCCCAGCTACTGTTTTAAATTCAAATTATGACGACGATATTTTATGCTTCATCGGCAGAAATGTTACAATGAAATATTCTAAGGCCTTTACTTCAATTTTTATAGATACTTAAATATTAAATTAATTTATAAACAAAAGATGAGACCTTCAAAATCTATAAAGTTATGCTGTTTAGTTAGCATTATCTAAAAGTTGTGAGTTCATCAAAATTTTGTTGAAACCATTCGTCACAAACAGACAACAATACACCACTTACTTATTTCACAAGCGATTATTTATAACGCTGACAACCCTCGCGATCGTTAATCACAATAGATGTGCAACATATTGGAAAAGGGTGTTACGCGACTTTGAGCTTTATTCGTATATAAAAAGAGAACGTTTTGGTATAAACAAATTATTCCCTGGAAGTAGTCTTGTCACCGCCTCTGCAAGGAATCCCGAGCAGCTGAGTCCAAACTGATTAATGTACAAAGTTTTAAAGTTTAGCTTGATTTATGAATTATGGAATAGGCTTTTCTCTAATCAACGGGCCATCTTGCCGGATCAATGTTTAAAATATCGTAAACAGCTGGCTTAGTGAGCTAGCATTATTTATTGAATAATTTCACCATTAAAAATGCTAAGTCGTGCTTAATTTAATTAATCTAAGTGTTTCAAAATTATTATTTTCTTCGCAACATATTTCCAGTACCTACTGTGTTTTTAATTATTTCTTATGCCGATAACTATGAAGGTAAACGTCTTCGTTATATTTATCTACAGCAATATAGCATCAAAAATTCGTTCCAAAATGTTCCCTATAAATATCTTCATAAATATTTCGTCCCAAACAACATGGCTGTCAAACAATTTCCTAAACATCACAAAGAAAAATTCCTTCCACGAATAGCACATTTTACCGCCCTTTGGCCCACATGGAGTTTCAAATTCCACTGTTGAAGCGTCATTAAGCCTCCTTCTAGTACAAAGAGTAATTAAAAATTATAAAGCTCACTGACTTTACGAGTTACGCGTAAATAAGTGCTATGGCTATTGGTTGCCTTAATTAAAGTAGAACAAATTGAACAAGCGGGTTGTACAATGCATATAATTATGCCCAGTAGTTCTAGAACGATCTATTTTCCAAAGAACTCGCATAAAATTTAGTTGCAATCATTTCTTTTCCATTCGATTTACAAACTACTGGAGTGGCTTTTATTGTCGCTCTTAAGTGTGTTACAGAGAAATCTTTATCAGGGTCAATATTATTTTGAAGTGTAGGTACTTCAGTGACCCCCAATATCGGGAAGTCACTTAAAATATATAAAAGCGAAGTCAACTCTACATTTAAAAGCAATTCCTTTCAATTGACCTTCGGTTGTACCTCTAAATTGGGATACTTTATGATAATATAAACATAGGAACGTAAAATTTAAGAATACCTACATACAATAAGTACGGTTCTTTCCCAAGTTTTGCTAAAAATTCCGGACTATCCAATGACAAACATACCAAAAAAATATTACACCATTCAACATACGTTATACCTAATATCACTGATCTCAGTAGTATATAGGGTAGCAATTTACAATAGTGATAGTGGTATCAATCAGACGCAAGTGATCGATAGTGTGTGCCCCGCCTTGCCCTCGGCCCTGCTAACCTAACGTACGTTACATTGACATTCATTCCCTAGATAGGGTACTTTGAAGATGCCTAATGTTTTCACACCTTGTACGTTCAAGCTTGAATTATCTACATTTGAAGGTTAAGTAATGTTTTATTCTTAGCCACCATAATATTAATTCTGTGAATCCCTGATAACATATTATCAGAGTTTAAAGTTTCATATTGTAGCTAAGTTTTAAAACTAAAGACATAGATACGTATTGATTACACTACCTTTTAAAATAACAAGCAATTACTTTAATTAGTAGGTATACATTTTGCGTAGTTAAACGAATACAACTAAAAAATGATAACATCTGCTTAATTACTATAGAAATTTATACATTTACCATACGTATGTTCTGTATACCTATTTAAAGAAATAAAATAAACTTATCCAGCACCTATAACTCTACCGAAAATGCGTACTTGGTAAAAAGGGGCGTTGTGTGAACAAAACGGGTGGGGTCTGAACGGTCCCGGGCACATTATAACCGCCACGGGCCATTGCGCTCGTTCCCGAAATATTGGCGCGAAACATCGCTCGTGATTTTACCGTAATTCAGATCAAACGCGATTCTACTCAATTCTCGAATAACGATCGTGAATTTGACGAAAATGGTTATGTCTCTGATCTGAATGAAATAGATTGTTTGGAACATTAATTAAACTTTTCACTTTAAATTATTTTTAAGGTAACAGCTGACATTTCCCCTAATCAATTATCCAAACTAACTTCTAATATTATACCTACGTATTTAATGGATAATGGACAGGCACATTTTCCTCGCAAAATCAAAATTTTTTCAGCATATCAACGCTAGGCACAAGACGCAATATCCATACATTTGCAAAGTGCATAACCTCGTCAGTACATCACTTTTAGCAACGAGGAAGGAGTGCATCTATTAATTCACCACAATATATCTCATCCGCGTACGTTTCCTACATAATCCTGCTAAGTAGGACACTTGGACGAAACAAGAGACTTACAACTACATAGTCCTTGAGCAAACGTCGTGACAGTCTACATCCCAACTGAGAGCTAGCTCGAAAAGTCGCCAAGCGATTTTGTCATCAAGGCTGAAGGGAAACCGTTGATAATTGCTTGCAAGCTATCTACCTACTCTTCTAGCATTGCGCCCACCTAAGTCGTTTACTGTAGCCGTTACACAGCGTGTTCGAACCGCACGAGCAATTGACAAATGTGAATATCTTACTGGTTTATACATTCGTAAATTCAGATAAATAATACTTGTAAATCTGTGGAAATAGCCAATCTAAGATGTTGTAGTAATATTTTGTGATCGTTGAGATTTCGATAAACATTCAGATATAAATTGCGAAGAAGTTATAACACACAATTACAGAAAATACTTTTATTAAAGAGCGTATTTATTGCATTTCAAATTGACAAGCCGCACCTGCTCTAAATGCAACTTGTTTACGTCTCAATTTCGATACTAATTAATAATTTATACTCTTTTTGTAATTAATCGACATACCTATGCTTTCTTAAGTTGTTAATTTCTGGATAATTGCGATTCATATTTTAAAAAACTTTCCGATTCAATTTTGAATATAAATTTACGTAACAATACTTAATAAATATAACGTAAGTATAACAAATTGAAAGAAATTAATAAAATGTTACTTAAGGTAAGTTTAATATATTCAATTAATCCTGTCCCAGCAGTAATTTAAAATTCCTAATTGTCGGAAGTAATAAACCCTTAATTAACACTTGCTTATCACGCGATCATTAAAATCTTTTATGTATTCTTTTATTTTAATTTCATATCAATATTAACAGGTTTATCATTATAAAAACACAATTATAATTATTTTAATTACATAATTATTTAACACATTCAAATTATGTACAAATTAAAGGCAGACTTTGGAATTGGTTCTATTATATATTCTAGAACGATTGAAATGTTTTCTTCTATGTTCTATACATCATTCGTTACTATCACAGTCAAATAAAATTGAAGGGACCCGGGACCATTCTAAATTGACATAATAATGGATCTAACAATCATAGTAACGGACAATGTGCTTAGATTAAAAATATTCTAGAAGCACTACATATTTACTTTCAAATTCTACCCATCATTAGTTGCTATCAAACTCTAAATAAAAATTTAAAGTACCCCTCTATAGTGACATAATAGTGGATCAGACAATCATACGAAGGGACAATGGGCTTAGGCCTTAGGGTTGTTTGAATGAAACAGAGTCGCGTGGTGCGCACGTGCTCTCCGCGAATATGCTAATTCGCGAGATGCGAGATTACTGCCATGTGTGTACACTAAGCGATCGATACGGATTGACCGTTTTTGTGGACCACCTATGTGATGATTTAAACACGAGATAATTGGGATTGAAAAAAATCGATGGATGGTGTTGTTGATATAGGTAGTGGTTGGTATCCCAATATGACGGGTGTATTAATTAAATTCTATTTCTAAGAGAAGAAGCAAGAACACCAAGTTGTTGCACCAACTTGTATTTAAGTTTATAATAGATTCATGAAAATAACTTTCTCTATATTTTAAATAGGTCAAACTTTTCATTGTCAAGTATTGCATCAGCTTTTTTTACTTTACTTTGTAAACATAAGACAGCTGGAAAGAAAACTTCTAAGATTGGATACTTTGGCTAGGGAATAAGTAGGCTAGAATTAAAAATAAAAGAAGAGACTGAAACATATAACTAGTAATAGCCAGTTTCTAGAAAAGAACCAGCAAAAACGAAAGAAGTGCAAAATGTGTGTTTTAGACCGTCTTTCTTGCATTTCGTGGCGCTCTGCCAACTTCTGCCTAAGTATTGTCTCAGATTTACGATATAGTTATGGCGAAATAAATTTGGTCTCCAAGATGTGGTATTTCAACTCATGGTAAAATTTCTTATACGTAGGAAAAATGAATGCAATATATGTATTTGCAAAAAATATTCATCGTATATTTGACCAATTTTAGAAACTTCCTTTTCCTGAAGTTCCTAAAAATTACATTAATTTTCATTTGAATCAAATAATACTCCGACGATTCTTCAGAAAAATTACAAGAAGAAAATTATATCCTTGGGAAATCTCAAAAATACCTAACCCTAACCCGCTCGTGAGAACCGCATAATAAAAATTGTAGAGTTAAGCAACTCGCTATTTATTTAGGTAACGCGAAACGCACGTGCCACCCCCGGCTTGCTACCCTCATAAAACCACATGCTACACGTCCACGCCAATTTCAACCTTACCACCTTGATATACAGTCTACTAGACTGTCCGATAAATTTGTCAGATAGTCGAGTCTTTTAGTTGAAAATTAAATGGCATTGTTCGTTCCCTCATTAATGCAATATTGCGCTCTCTGAGGCACTGAATGGCGGGGAAGGTTTTATTGTGTGCGAAATTTATTAACTGAGTTCTCTAATAGTGAAAAGTTTTGTTTTGATATTTATAGGTCAATAGTTTAATGTATTGTAGGGCAAGATTGGGTGAGCGTAAAGGTCAGTCAATTTATTTGAATAGTTACGAATTGAATATAAATTAGGTATCTATAAGTGTAATATAATATCTATAATTGTGTATATTGTTATGACCAGATTTTATTTATGTTGTGTCTCGATAAAATAAGAAAATAATGTGAAACAATAACGTCTAATCTACCACGGGCGATCCTGGAGCTCCGTCACGCTGGAACCCGCTTTAAAAAAAACCTTACTTTTTTTCAGCCTATTTTACCTACAAACGATGCTAATAAATGTAGTATAGGTCAATTTTTTGTAGTCTTATTAGTTACTTAGAAAACATCATTGATATCGTTCGAAGTAAAAAATATAAATAATAGCGTGTTGATTAGTTTTGGAATGGGTTCCAAATTGATTGTAGTTTATTGTAGTGGCAAGAAAATTCTTTATTTGCGTTGTTTTATCTCAAATTATTGCAAGAAGGTCACAATAACAAAATTTAAAAAATAAATAACACTTGTTCAAAAACTACAAACGATGCTAATAAATGTAGTATAGGTCAATTTTTTGTAGTCTTATTAGTTACTTAGAAAACATCATTGATATCGTTCGAAGTAAAAAATATAAATAATAGCGTGTTGATTAGTTTTGGAATGGGTTCCAAATTGATTGTAGTTTATTGTAGTGGCAAGAAAATTCTTTATTTGCGTTGTTTTATCTCAAATAGCATAAGCGACCGAAATCGAAAGCAAAATTAGGGTTATTAATTAATGGTAATTGCTTGGCGCCATTAAAAACAAAACAAGGACTAGTGAAATTAAGCAATACGTGTCCTATTGATTCAGCATTACACTGTATACTTATCGCTTATGTGGATCGATTTATATATCATAATTATGTAGATAAAAACGACTCAGATGTCTTTGAAATTATCAAATTAATTTCATCCAAAGGTATAAATACAAGCGTCTATCAAAAAAGAGCAAATCTCATTCTTCAATTCATGAAAATTGAGAATGGTATAATAAACTGTAACTCTAATATAAGCAACACAATCACGCAAATGTTTAAAAAAGTTCCTTCATTAACCGTTAAGTCAACCTGTGTAAACTGCGAAAAAAGTAGCTCATCTACCTTACCTGTGATAGCTACACATCTTGAACCCTTGACAAATAATGGGATACAAGGACTACAGCAATCATTATTGAAATATCTAGAATCAAATGTACGACGGTGTCATACTTGTAACATTAGAAATGATCTTAGCTTTCAACCCGGTAATCATCTATGGATTGATATTGAAGTTTTCTTCACAAGTATGGTCAATCAAAATAGTCTCAAAAGGGATCCGAATTCTGGCACTTCGTTATTACAAATCCCTGCTGAGCTAGAAGTGTTAAATAATACGTACATTTTAGTTGGTGCCATAGAGCATATATATATCAATGAGACTGGTCATTATCGACCTTACTTACGTAGAAGCAACAATAAATGGGAACTTCATGACGGAATCTCCAGCAGCTCTAAGAAAAAAGTAGTGTCTAAAAAAGATTTAATGAAGAAAAAAACAATACATATGCTATTTTATGTAATAAAATAATCATAAATATTTATATGCAATTACAAGAGTGATATGTGATATAACTTAGTACTACTATTTGTTATTTTTTTATAATTTCAACTAATAATAAAATCGTTTGTAGTTTTTGAACAAGTGTTATTTATTTTTTAAAATCTCGTTATTGTGACCTTCTTGCAATAATTTGAGATAAAACAACGCAAATAAAGAATTTTCTTGCCACTACAATAAACTACAATCAATTTGGAACCCATTCCAAAACTAATCAACACGCTATTATTTATATTTTTTACTTCGAACGATATCAATGATGTTTTCTAAGTAACTAATAAGACTACAAAAAATTGACCTATACTACATTTATTGGCATCGTTTGTAGTTTTTGAACAAGTGTTATTTATTTTTTAAAATCTTGTTATTGTGACCTTCTTGCAATAATTTGAGATAAAACAACGCAAATAAAGAATTTTCTTGCCACTACAATAAACTACAATCAATTTGGAACCCATTCCAAAACTAATCAACACGCTATTATTTATATTTTTTACTTCGAACGATATCAATGATGTTTTCTAAGTAACTAATAAGACTACAAAAAATTGACCTATACTACATTTATTGGCATCGTTTGTAGTTTTTGAACAAGTGTTATTTATTTTTTAAAATCTTGTTATTGTGACCTTCTTGCAATAATTTGAGATAAAACAACGCAAATAAAGAATTTTCTTGCCACTACAATAAACTACAATCAATTTGGAACCCATTCCAAAACTAATCAACACGCTATTATTTATATTTTTTACTTCGAACAATATCAATGATGTTTTCTAAGTAACTAATAAGACTACAAAAAATTGACCTATACTACATTTATTAGCATCGTTTGTAGTTTTTGAACAAGTGTTATTTATTTTTTAAATTTTGTTATTGTGACCTTCTTGCAATAATTTGAGATAAAACAACGCAAATAAAGAATTTTCTTGCCACTACAATAAACTACAATCAATTTGGAACCCATTCCAAAACTAATCAACACGCTATTATTTATATTTTTTACTTCGAACGATATCAATGATGTTTTCTAAGTAACTAATAAGACTACAAAAAATTGACCTATACTACATTTATTAGCATCGTTTGTAGGTAAAATAGGCTGAAAAAAAGTAAGGTTTTTTTTAAAGCGGGTTCCAGCGTGACGGAGCTCGATCCTGGTACGCATCCACGTAGACATTTCTACTTTAGTTCAATAGAAGCTGTGTTCATCATCCCATCCCGTCATGACTCATAAACAAACAGAACTATCGCCAAAACTGGCCACAAATTCTAGCTTTAAAAAGAAATCACGCTATACAGAAACCCGCCAGATGCCACCTTATCGACCCGCGAAACGCTGCTATAGTAGGTATAGTGGTATTATTATTTAATCGCAATCTCCGATTAGCATAACCATTGTTACGCCGCTACACATGTTACCGCGGAATGAATGGCCGGTGACGTCGCTACTACGATTATTGTAAAAATCCAGTTGTAGCAGTAATTACCGCTGCTTGTATAAGTTACATGTGCTTGCTCTAACTTCGTGCATTGTTTGTGCAGGAAGATTACATTTCCTTTTGTGTCATAAGACGATAAAGTGATATTTTCATTCTTTATTTATTTTTTTATACTTTCGTCTATAAAATACAAGAAAACAATGAATTCAAATCTTTCCCACGCAATGACAAAATTCGTATAGTTTCAATTAGTAAAACAAACACAACTTTCCACAAACTTCAATAAACATCGCAATTGATCAAATAAAAACGAATAATCCAATAATTGAACGGCCACCGTCGCCGCGACAAACACAAACGAACAAAAAATAATAGAATAAACGAGTTAAGCCCTGGCTTATTCCCACGAGGCGACTAGCTTTGATGTTTGGACTATTCACAACCGTAATGGCGAAATATATCAACCCCATGTGAAACATTCTGTAAAACCCTAACCAATGCCATATACGACACAATAACGTCCTTATCCTTCTAATTAAATAATTAGACTTGTTTAATTACAAATGCAAAAACCCTTTTCTACGAGCCAAGGACTTCGTTATAGCACAAGGGCCACGTCGGACATACATAAAACATGAGAACGTCAAAGAAAATGCAAAATTCAAAGCGAGTCTCGAGTTGACGCAATAAAGTCCATTTCACCGACATTGATGGAATCCAACGACGAAAAACAAACACGACTCGTGTTGAACGATAAACGGCAGGCTAAATTCGTTCTTGAATAATCTAAATGTGCCGTCGGCGGGTTAATCCAGCATTTTACGGGAAACGACGGAGGCGACCACAATACGACTGACTAATTGCAACTCCGAACTGATAATCCATTCGCAGCGGGGCGGCTTCCAAATTAAAAACCCCCTGCAATTGTCCGGCCCGGCTGTAGCCAGGGATTACCGCTCCCACGGCCCCGCGCTCGCCGACCCGAGGGGAACGCCGAAAGTTTTGTAAGAATTCCCAAATCCAAAGATGAAATAGTAATTTATCAAAGGATTTTGAGAGGCCCAAGAAGCGGAAGTGAAAGATGGGACACCCTTATCGGAAATTGCAGTTGTTGCTTATCACAACTTTTTCGAACCCCGAGTGGTCTGCCACTTTTGTCTCTTTGAGATAATAGCTCAATATAAGACCACATAAGACATACCATTCAAGTTTTGTTTGCAAAACGAGTGGCCAAAATAGATTGTATATCATACAAAGTTATGGACACGGATGTTTCGCGTTCCGCATACCTAATAGATCGGAGTACTAACCCTTACATAAATAGGAAAACCATTCTCCACGCTTACGACCTGATTATTTATAAGCTTTTAACGGATAATATATGCACGATGCGCTGCACCTAAACGAATATACTGTCGTATTAATATTCAAATAGCTTCGGGCAATGGTCGAGATCCCCACGGCATCACTCCCATTTGCTTTACATCTGTGGTCAGGGAGAGTAAACATTACGCCTGAAAAACAAATTAAGCTAATAAGCAGCTGGTATGTTTCTGTTTTATTCTTAATTGCTTATTAATTGCTCAAAGTAAAACCACCGCACAGTCTGTAATAAAAATGTCCATGACGATCTTATTTTAATTTGTTTCACCAGCTGTAAAGGTTACGCCTATTATTGCACCTGATTGCGCATGATTACAAACAATCCTAATGACATTGAGTCACCTGGCCGGTAAGGTCAACAGCGTATTCGTCCTTTGTCAGGTTCGGATGAGGTTACCTACGCACATGCTTCTCAAATTCAAACGACGAATGCGATAACGATCGGAGCTCTCGACGCATTCCCAGCGCATTCAACGTTTATGATAGGTAAAAAGAATTTCAGTACCGAACACGTGCGAGGGTAGATTAACAAAGGGTTCAATTTTTTCATTCATAACCCAAAAAGTCTACACAATTACGAGATTAGGAATGAAAAAGCGGGGCGATATACTTGTGTGTGGGTGGATGTACGGTTACAATCGAAAACTTTAACAAATAATCAAATGCACATGTAAGTTAACCTAAAAATTGTTGAGCGTTTAAATCTAGATTCAAGTAAGACTGTCCTTGCCAAGTTATGTTAATGGCCACCAAGCAAAAACTATGCAGAGATTCTAAATGCACACAGCGAATCGTTTGATGCGGCATCCAGAACGAGGCAGCTTGTAATGGCTTGCACGTAAGTATACATAATTTGACCACGTCCGTTTAGCCCCGAGCTGCGGCGCGCACGCACGCGACGACGCGCGTCAGTCGGGAGCCGCGCTTCTTATCGACAGAGCGTGTCAATCAAATGTAGCCTCTGCTGCCAGACCATACGAGCGGTATACCCACAGGCTCGCTAATGATGGACAACTTCTTTGTGCTGCTGATTGTACCGTTATGCGTCTAACTACTTCCTTGGTTATTGTAATCAGAGGGAATGTTTCCTTTGCGTATGCTGTTTTAATTGTTTGTGCTAAATGACCATGTCAAAAAGTTATCTTCTTCAGTATAAAGATTTATGATTATGCCGAAAATCTTTATTACTTACATATTTTTATCCTATAGCAGTTTAGCATCAATATATTATAACATGTTATCAAAATTATCATCTAGTTTAACCTTCTATTAAAAGAAACCTTTAGCAGATCGATCTAATGCTAGATGCATGTGTGCGAAACTACTTTCCCCCACACAAATGCATTAAGAAATTATTGATGACATCATGACACACAATTGTGTAATTTCACAACGCTCCGTGGGCGTGATAATTGAGAAGAATCAAAATGATGATCAATCGTAGGTCTACTCCGTTTAATTCACAATCCTCTGGAAGCAGATGTAGGTTGACTAGTAGACGTTCACGGCTCACACAAAAGACGGGAGCGATCGATCGACGGGCACCGTTCGTGACTATTATTCGAGCCGCGAATGCACCAGCGTACATCTGTTTCGTTCTTTTTGCCTCGCCCTGCATAATGAAACCGGCCCATTGTGAGGGAAACATCCACAAAAGAGCACGCACTTTAAAATACCGGCCGTTTCGTAAGAAAAAATAACGCGGCCCGAATGTGGGCGTAGCTCCCGTCGGAAATGAGAAGTCGATGCAACTGTTATGACATACGCGGTTCGTTAAGTGTTATTGAAAATAAACAACGGTTCGCGCTTTAACGAAGCCAATTCGCGTGTCAAATGCCGAAATATTTCACGAGGCGGACGGGCGTCGAAACGGAACGGAGACACTACAATTACTCGGAGGGTGAGTGGGTTCAGACAAATTCGATCGATGTACAATCACACCGAAAGAAACAACAAAAACGGGTAATGGATGTGACATTGTTGACAGGAGATAAATGGAGTCGACAGGGATCGATATAATTTTATTGAAAGTAATGCTAATGGTTTTTTAATAAATTTTTATTCAAAAGCAACTTCTTTTACTGATCAATCTAGAACAGTCTTTCCCAACGTGGGCGATAACGCCCCCTTGTGGGCGCTGCAGGCCTAAAGGGGGGCGGTAAGAGACCCAGAAAAAAAAGGGGGCGTTGTGTAGGGCTTTGGGGTCGATTTATAATTTCATCTACCTAGCTAGGAAGACTCTTAGAAACCGACTGAGCTCTCGACTTCGAGAGTCGACATCTTGTGAACATCAACTAATATTAATTAAGATATAGCTCAAAATCGGTTCGATATAATAGACCGCGGGCAATCATGTTTTAACAAGTTTTTGTTAAATAATCCGATTTGTACATTCCTGTATCAATCGGCTGGTTCTATAATACTTGTTCTTGCTTGTCGAGTACGATTGGGCGTCGAATGAGATAAACGAGTTTATGCACGTTTGATGTCTTATTCCTGTTGGTGCGTGCTGCTTATGCAATCCTATATAAACGACGTAAATTTATTTTATTTTCATTTGCGGTTTCGCGCATAATAGATAAGCAGTACTTGATTTCAACACTTACGTATTTCTCAAAACAAAACAATGTCGGAAGTAAAAAAGAAGAGACGGCAATACTCTGCGGAATATATTAAATTCGGATTTATTGAAAATCCCACAAACCCGTCGTCGCCTTTGTGTCTTCTATGTCTAAAAACATTTTCGAACGAAGCAATGAAGCCTTCAAGACTGCAAGATCATTTGAATAAAATGCATCCAGATAAGAAAGACAAGAATGTAGCATATTTTCAAGACCTAGAGAAGAAGCATAATACTCAGCCAAGTGTATCAAAACTATTTTCGGCGGCTGCTAAGCAAGATGACGACGGACTTCGAGCTTCGTACAATATCTCTTTGTTAATTGCTCAAAAAGGCAAACCACACAACATCGGAGAAGAGTTAATTTTGCCAGCAATAAAGGAAGTAATAACTACTGTGCTTCATAAACCGGCCGCAGATATTATCCGAAAAATTCCTTTGAGTAATAATTCTGTGCAAAGACTAATTGATGAAATGGCTGAAAACATTGAAGAATCATTGTGCAATCATCTGAGGACTAGTCAATTCTCAATTCAGCTCGATGAGTCCACTTTACCAACTAATGAAGCGTTGTTGCTATCTTACGGGAGGTTTATTAAAGATGAGAAAATACGTGAAGAACTATTGTTTGCCAGAAATTTGGAGACAGATACAAAAGGCGAAACCATATTCAATACATTGGAAAAGTTTTGTGAAGAGAAAGAGATTCCTTTGAAAAATATTATATCAGTTGCTACGGATGGCGCTCCGGCTATGACAGGGCGCCATAAAGGCTTCATAGCGTACTTAAAGAATAAAATTCCAGATGTCCTTGCTATACATTGCGTTATTCATAGACAACATTTGGTTGCTAGAAACTTAAGTGAACGACTATTTCAATCACTGCAATATGTCATCAAAGCAGTCAATAAAATCCGTAGCAGCTCTTTGAATGATAGATTATTTCATCAGCTTTGTGCTACTAATGACGAAGATTTCAACCGTTTGTTGCTTCATACTGAAGTTCGTTGGCTGTCAAGAGGCAATTGTCTGATTCGATTTTACAACCTGTTTGACTCTGTGATAGAGTTCTTGGAAACTAAAGATACAGAACTGCGCAACAATCTCATAACATCAAAGAATGATATAGCTTACATGACAGACCTGTATAAACTGTTCAACGACATGAACCTCCAACTGCAAGGCGATGAACTAAATTTAATTAAAACAAAAAATGTCGTTGCTGCTTTCGCAGCCAAACTGCTTCTGCACAAAAAGAATATGGGCAGACGTGAGTTTCACAATTTTCCGAATTTATCAGTATTTTGCAGTAACGACGACTTGTTTGCCTACTGCCAACATTTGGAAAACCTCCACATTGACTTCACCGAACGATACCAGGACATTTTAAACTTGGAAATACCAGACTGGGTGTTGGATCCGTTTTCAAATGTCAACACAGCAATGTCACCTCAGCTGGAAGAAGAACTTATAGAATTGACAACAAACGAAGAAACAAAAATCAAGTTTAAAAATGGATATCAAGAATTTTGGCTACAAAAACCGATCCCACAATTGTACCCTGGATTGTGGTCAATTGTTCAACGATTCTTGATAGCATTCCCATCGTCATATTTGTGTGAACGTGGATTTAGTGCTGTGGCAACGCTGCTTACTAAAAAGAGAAATCGTTTGCGTGTTACCGAACGTGGCGACTTGCGGCTGTTTTTGAGTAAATTGGAACCTGATATCAACAAACTTATTGAACAGCATCAGATTCAACCTTCACATTAGTTTTTATATAAGAATTGATTATGTTTGTTTTATTTTCAATAAAAGATACTCTACTATAAAGTTGCGTTTCAATAATCAGTTATAAGTACTTAGCGTTTTTTAAGTATGTTTAAAAAGGGGGGCGTTAAAAAATAATTTATTCTTAAAGTGGGCAGTAGACAAAAAAAGGTTGGGAACCCCTGATCTAGAATTATGTACACCGATATTTCTATCACAATCATACCAACTACTATTTAAACAAATTCTGAGGCACATAATTATTCTCGAAAGTTCGAAAGCGCAAAAACCAACAGATGTTCCTTACTTACCGCAGTTCTTTTTCAATTTTATTTCCATCTATTCATAAAACCAAGTTTACCTTTTCGTTTCTTTGAACATTTTCTAGGAATGAATCGGAATTGCCGCTTACAATAAATTTCCTTTTATTGTATTCTATCCGAATATTTTCATGTTATTGAAACGTTTTGAATCAAACTGAAGTGTTTGATTCAAAACGTTAAGATCAACTTAGTGAAATTCTTTGGAGTTTTTTTTTTTTTGATTGTAAATATCACTTAACTTTAAAAGGTCACCCCAAATTAAAAGGAAAGTTAACGAAGCTTAATCTCAGCCTAAAGGGATTTATCAAATTACAGATACCAATGGGTACAAATATTGTTGCGTATTTCATGCATCATGTCTGTAACACACGGTCCTTTCCCATTATAGAGAACTTCCTGTATTCTTGATATGGCTGTAACACATTCAATATGAAACGGTTTTGATCCATCATTCAGAACTACCAACTACGTAACAATCAGTGTAAGTTTGCAATTTGCATTGGTTAGGTGTAATAAAAAGTGGGTACAACAGTACGGGCAAATTGTGTTCCCTCGGGCACAGCGCCTGCGCCGACTATTAAGTGCACTTAATTCAGTCTAAATGCTGCCTCGCGGGTACCAACTCGCTCGCTGACACTTTAGGGTGCTCACTGATGAGAAAACTCCAATCTACGAGCTTTCCATTATGATTGAGAGCCTTTGAAATTGCTTTGTAATTCAATTCTGATACGTTATCAATTTTAGTTATCAGTTGGGTCTTAATTAAGGAAAATTTTCAAATTTCTCTCCCTATAAAAGAAGCAGATAGGTACTCAATGTATAATTAAAACAATTATAAAGTAATATTACTCACATACGTTTAAGTTCGCTGCACTAGCAAACAATGAAACACGAATAATTTGCATTAATTAAAGCTTAGAGTTGTATTCAGCTCAAAGCTAATAAGCTCGTAGTATACAATGTGTAACTGTATAGACTATAGTGTATACAAATGAATCTAATCTCTCGTAGTTTATTCAAGCTCAGCGAGGGGGCAGCCCTGAGACCTTAGCGAGGAACCCTCGCGTGTTGCGAAATCAAAAACTTCCACCAGAATTGATTTTACTTACGAAAATATTATTTGAGATGGTTATTTTTCACTGGCTTCTCTTTGCATTACAATTTAAATACATTTCATAGTAATTACATTAAAGTAAAAGATTATAGAGTATAAATCGCATATTACACAGTATTTACAAGAAATATTTAGTAGCAAAAACTGAAACCGAATAAGTACAGTTGCATGTTGTTCTGACCATGAGATGTTTTCATGCATTCTTGCATTTTAGGAGCTGAGTTATTCCCACAGAATCTCATAACAAACAAGCTCGATATTAATAGTATTACGACACGCGACACCTTTATTATAATTAGAGA
This sequence comes from Colias behrii, assembly GCA_029959065.1. Taxonomy (NCBI): domain Eukaryota; kingdom Metazoa; phylum Arthropoda; class Insecta; order Lepidoptera; family Pieridae; genus Colias; species Colias behrii. The sequence continues at coordinate 2,405,624 of JARWMC010000005.1, read as the reverse complement.
AAGTTATAAAAATTTATTCCGCTGCAATAAAGATACTTGTAACATAAAATGAACGTTATACGACGGAGTATGCATTATGCATCCGTTCTTAGTTACAATGGACATAAAAAAGATTTTTAGGTCACATTCGTCACAAAAATTTAAGTGCATACATTTACATTTCCTACCAGACCCATTAAAAATAGCAGCAAAGCGATGTTAGTGGTTATATTTATAGTAGGCAGGTAAAATAAAATGCAGTAGCTAACGAGCAAAGGTGTTTAAGCTAATTCTTACGAGAACATATTATGGATTATTTACATAGCATTGAAAATATTTTAATGAGAAGAGTCACACTGAAGTAACAGAAAAAGTAGCCTAAAGTTATTTTATAAAAGATTACACACAAATATCTATAGATACGACTGCTATGAACCTGAACCAATCTCTCCAACAATATTTAATTGAATCTTAAGCAATTGATATCAAACTCGGGTTCGTAAATCATGTAGTGCGGCCAGACGTCTCAAGTATCCAAGGTGCACTGAGGTGCTTATACATAATTAAAGTTTCGGGTTAAGGGTACCCGCAATTTGGCGCAAGAGCATGCTAATAGCAACTCATCGATTTGACTAGACTCTTGGTAATAGCTTCGTAGCTTTCGCGAGGAAGATGAGGTTGTGGTACTTACTGTAATTCATATGTTTTCATTAGTGTCATTCATATGTTTTCATTAGTGGATATGGTCACTATGTAAGTACTCAGTCTTGTAAGCACCTGGATATCTGGTAAGTGTAGCTATGCGTTATCCCAAATTAAATCGATATTCTTGAAATAAAGGTCTTTAACAGTTGCTTCACCTTACGATTAAAACTGAGGCAGAAGCTACGAAAGGGGAAAAAATGGAATAGATTTAAAGACGTAGAACTTAATTGAAACGGACAACTAAATTAAATTTAACATTGCCTAAAAGCGGTGATAAATCCGTTCTAAACGTAACAGTAGTTACAATTAACAAAACGCACTCGTCACGACTCTACTATCTAAGTAAAACATCACAGACCGTGTCGCAACGCGAAAGGGCTACTGTGTGGGATTATCAGCATCGTTACTATATTTGTATAGCCTTATACAGCTTTATAGACCCACCGGTGGCAGATAATCAAAACAATCTACAACAAATGGAAATGAACTGTCTACCACATTTATAATTCATAGCCAATATTCTAGTTTATGAAATATAGCACCAGGTGTTGATTCCGCGGTGTTTGTAAGAATATTTATTGGCCACCGGGCGACAATATTACTTGTTAAATTGTAAAATTTGCATAAGAAAATGATAAGGAAGAATACATTTGTGCGTTAATCAGTTTTTAAATGATATTTTAAACAAACATTATCACGATTTGGGTAAAGAAATTTAATTGAGTTAAACGAAGAAGTGATGATAGGCTTTAAAAGCCATTAGTTACTGTATATTAAACGCATATTTAAATTAAAGAGTTGTAACCGATACTCTATAACTGGAATCGAGAGATTAGAGTCGAATATTATTGATATTAATTAAGATAATAAATAGCTATTTTAAAGGTATAAATATTGAGTAGCAATAATTATTGCCAAGTAAGTTGAGTATAGGTTTTCACTTTTTATACATTATTTATATGATTCAAAACATTATAATAGTGACTAAATGCTCTCTAACTCGGAGAAACAGAGCGCGACACGTCGGATATATCGTATTACATTACTTGTAGTAATTGCACAGTATTACAATATTTGGTAATTGTATAATTGTATAATTATAATTGTTAATTTGGTATCCTGCCAAGTTTTACTACACACACAAATCTATATTAACAAAAATAAAACTGTCTGTCCGATATAAAATGTTTTATCTTCATAAAACTAGATAGATAGTTTGAAGTCTATATGATTATAGGTGCATTTTTATAAGACCCTCGATAGTTCATCACCGGAAATTATTAATCATAAATGGGAGCTAATTAATGGAATGCAAGTAATTTCTATAAACGGTTCCTAAAACCAGTAAGTACGTTAACATTGCTGATAGTAAAAACTAAGGCTCCGTTGCCATGTACAGGCAAAGGGCCGGGTATAAAAACATGTGCACGGTCAATACATACCATCCATACGAATGAAACCAGTCATGTGGAAACCTGGACCTGTGAGATGACTTAGCCATTAGGGGTCTTGCGAACTGGACGCGCTGTATGAAACAATGTATGTATATACAAAACGATGCATCTAACAAGCTTCATCTAAATATAATTAGATGGTGTCCGATAATTATTTTCACATTGCAGTTTCTCAACCAGTTAGAATTGGCTACAAAATATTCTATATTATAATATAAGGAAAGACATATAACATAGTTTTGAGGTACTTGTAAACAAAAACTCATGTTACAACAAAGTATGCGACCGCATGTCGCTCGCTCAAGTCCATAATATTTGGCTGTGCTTGCGATACGCAACACGAAATCCCAATTTAAGTCGAGCATATGTGGAACAATATAAAAACAGATGTTGCAGTATGCATGGAATACTTCACATAAAGCGTGGAACTTATAAATACAGAATGCTGAAGAATATTCCCAAAACGACGAATTTATATTTTTTCATACTTATAAGGTACTTATTTTAAGGTACTAATTAAGCTGACTAATCATGCTTGTGTGTTCCTTTTATACATAAAAATCATCCTGTAAAATAATGACGACGAAGATTTTTATTTATCAAAGGAAGATTAATCTATATTAATTATAGGTATGTAAGTATTTTTATACAGTATATGTATTTTACTATTATAACAGTGTAATTAAATAACCTCCTTACATACTCATCTAGCCTTCTACCAACAAAAGCCATTGACACACCGAAATCACCAAGGTCAATGTCACGCGCACAAAGATCGCGAAAGTTACGTCTCCGCTTGGATAATTGCGCGGCGACGTAATCGGCTGTAATCCAGCGGGTTTCCATTTACGGCGCGCAGCTTGCCGCACACCGCACCGCATAGAAACAGCTGACGGCCGCACGCGCCGCGAATGCATATTAATGTCGCGGCAAAAACGAGCATAAAATCGAAACGCTATATATCGAGCTGCGTTGACGCGCAGGCGCCTCGATTACGCAACGAACATGTTATTACAGTCGCTGTAAATGTATGGTGGTAATTCTTTTACATGCTTATTGCTTTTGGAGCTACGGCCTATGATGACCTATGCGGCCGCGTATGTTTTTCAGAAATAAATATAAACTACACATAGGTAGATGTAGTTAATCGTCAATGAACAAACATTCGTACTGTTAATATAAATACCATTTTTTTTTTGTAAACCGTTTCACTACAATATCTAAAATCTAAATACATAATGCAATTTCAAATTCAAAAAGGTTATAAGTATAGACAAAAATAACAACCACTGAGCCTATTTAGTTATTTACCATTTTGCACTAGTTGTAGTAATCTACATTACAGCAGACAGCTTATTATTGATATTAAGTTTCAACATACTCATCGCAATATTGTACCGCTTCTAATTCAATAACATTAACCTAAGTCCTTATATTTTGATTACCCACCAAATAGGAAAGCGTTACATGTCTATGAATAGATATACAATATACATACCTACATGTAACATGTCTAAGCCAAATTTCAGCGAAGTCATCTCAGCATTTGTAGCGCTTCTTGGTCGATAAGTATTAGTTGCCGCGTTGTCAAGCGCGAGCCGAATTTATGAGGGAGTACACAGGGTTACCCATATTTCACGATCTTTATGAAATCCCTCGTAATGTACCCATTTGAATAACTTGGGTAAATAACGTGATTTATAACACGAGTAAGTAATTTGTGTCAACTACACAACAAAATAGTGCAGCGTTGTTAAATGATGATAATTATTGCTTTAAAAGTGCATAATATGTCAACATAAAAATATTGCAATCGATAGTAACAAATGATTGATGATTCACAAACATTAAAAGTTGTTAACAACAAACCAATTATAAAATAAATAATTTTTGCTTTCCTTCACCGCACAACCAAAAGAGTATTTTATTATTTTTTAAGTCATTAAAGTATATATTACATATATTATTATATAATTAATATGAATAGCTGGTAACCCTGACGGCTACAAGTGGAGTCGTGACATTTCTCCCCCACGGCGACGCATCTGTCCCGCTCGTTATTGAAAGAACCAATAAAGCAACAATAATGAAGCTTTATATCAACTAAATTAAACATTTTACTGTATGGCAGCCCCGAGCGTGTGGGGGGTGGAGTACCTATAGATAATTGTTATGTTCGTATATATTACATACGTAAGGATACGTTACGATTAGTAATTATTTCACAATTACTGAAATGCTAAGACACTTCAACGTTCAAGATAACTAATTAAATTTCTAGAAGATTACCTTCAATTTTATACTTAATTGATTCACATTTTTGCAAGTCACTTATTAATCACTGTATGGTGTAAATCGTACTTTTCTGTTTACCATAACAGGGGTGCAAGATTAAAATCTATCTTCAAATTCATTAGGAAAATGACTTCGCGAAAAATCCATTTACACGCAAACAATTATATTACATAACATAACAATATCATTTAATTCACACTTCCATTCACTGCTATAACAAGGCTATATTAGATTTGCAACAAAAATATATAATGCCAAAAATGTTTGTATAGCTGTATAAACTAAAATGTGTATTTTACCGCACAAATTTTCAATAACGCATCAGTAATTACTCCACATTAAGCGAAACCATACACAATACAGATTGAAACTTCTTACAACACTGCCAATCTGCATTTACATCGAGAATAACTTTCACCGGTTCTCAAACATCGTATAGAATCGAATAAAATAAATATCGAACGAGACAGATTATAAATGATGGTTAAACCCTCGTCTGTCGGAACACAGATCTGTGCCAAAAATTTTGTACCCGTTGTCTGTCGGAGCACAGATCTGTGCCAAATCATCGCCGGTTGGAAATTAGCTCATTGTAACGCAAATATAATTCAAATCTGCATAAACGACTATTTAGTTGATAGCTTATGAATTACTGAATATTTAAAGTCCATCAATTAATAATTTGACCGATAAATATTCGAAATATAACAGTAATTATGTCATACTTTAGTCGAGTAACTTTTAACTTTTAAAGTTTTAAAAAATGTAAAATTTTGCGGAAAGTTGAAAAACGGGAAGTATTTATTGCTCTTCTTATTATTATTGACTATATATCCTAACAAGCAACCCGCCCCGGCTTCGCACGGGTGCAATGCTGATACTAAATACACTACAGAAAAACTGTGAACGTTGTATATAAAAACATAGCGGCCCGGCCGGCCGGTACCGCCGCAAAAGCTACGTCCCGCAATTTTTAAATCTGTAATATCTTCGAAAATATTCACTTAAATCATACGGTGTAAAGGGCCATATAGATCTATATTAAATAGGGATGTAACGATACCGATACCGATACCGATATATCGGCCGATATAATCGGCAAGCCGATATATCGGTATCGCCGATTATAAAACAACCGATACCGATATCAAACAATTCAAAAAACCGCGCCCAATGAACGATGCGGGAGGCCGCCCGCGCGTGCGCACTTTGTTTTTTGAAAAAACTCTACGAATAGTAAACTTTTATTAGGAACTGATTGTATGTGTATAACTTAAAGTTTAACTGACTTTGCAAATTAATAATACAAATAAATGGTTTTCTTGTTTTTTGATTTGATTTAAAAGAATACGATTTACAGTTGAGTCTCTGTTAAATGTTGGTAACTTTTATGCATAACTAGCGACCCGCCCCGGCTTCGCACGGGTGCAATGCTGATACTAAATACACTACAGAAAAACTGTGAACGTTGTATATAAAAACATAGCGGTCCGCTCCGGCTTCGCACGGGTATAAAATATTATATAGCCGGGCGGCCGGCCGGTGCCGCCGCAAACGCTACGTCCCGCAATTTTTAAATCTGTAATATCTTCGAAAATATTCACTTAAATCATACGGTGTAAAGGGCCATATAGATCTATATTAAATGAACAATGTATTCAAGGTATTTAATTGGTTAAGGATTAATGCTGTATTGGTTAAAATCGCTTCGAAAATTAGCCATTATTTGTCGTAAAAAGTAAATGACAAAAAAAAGTTATTGTGGGTTATCCATAAGAGATAGACATTTACCATCGCGGACTTTTCTGTAGACCTTTTCAATGTGTATAATACTTAGTACATTATTTTGATAAAACTCGTAGGGTTCAGCCTGCGTTTGCAATGTAAGCGGAAAAAATGTAATTTTTTACGACATCACATTAGAAACCTCAAAAATAACAGTACTTCTCCACTATTTAATGGGTGTTATTATACATATAAACCTTCCTCTTGAATCACTCTATCTATTAAAAAAAACCGCATCAAAATCTGTTGCGTAGTTTCAAAGATTTAAGCGTACAAAGGGACATAGGGACATAGGGACATAGGGACAGAGAAAGCGACTTTGTTTTATACTATGTAGTGATGTTTATGTGCCGAAATAATGAAAATTATCAACAATTATACCACAAATAATGGCTCCAAATATGTATCTACCATTTAACTGTACGTTGCTTAGTTTTTGACCCCTGGTTACTCGTATTTTTTTTTACATATTGTTTTTGTTTTTACATCATTTTACAAGAAATTTAATGATGATTTTTATAATATAATTCAAAATTTGATACTGTCTTCCATTTTAGAGATATTTCGTTTTCAAATCAGAACCGACAATAATTTCCCCGTAAAATCCGCGTACAGGATGTTCACAAATTCAACGTCACTTTTTTTTTTAATTTCGTCTTCAATTAAATTTTTCAATTTCATACAATATAAAATGTACATATGTTTTGTTTATATTGATAGGTATCGTTTTTGTGGTATTTATTGTCCTCAGGTTTAAAACGATATAATCAACTACAAAAATTATAGTCCGTAACCTCCTGCTTACGAAAGAATTCCAGAGACACATTTTCTGGAATTCTTTTAATTTTAGTACCTATATTATGGTTAAAAGTGTATATATGCTGGAAAAATAGTAAAAAAACCTACTTCGGGAACAATGGTTTTCACTATGACCTATATATAGGACAAAGTGACTATGTTACTATGTAATTTGTGTAGGACAAACTCGAAAAGAAATTTAACACATTAATTGTACAATATATTATTCTTACCTTCATACAAATACAACATATTATTATTTATTGGGGAACCATATTTTTCAGAAAAAATAAAAAACCGGCCAAGTGCGAGTCGGACTCGCGCACCGAGGGCTTCGTACAAACTTATTTTTTTTTATTATGCTGTAGGTATGTTTTAATTCATATTTTAGAATTCTTTATCTGTGCTATAAGACGTTGCTATTTAACAAATTTCAAGACTCTGTTCACGGAAAGTAAGTTTTATAACCTTGCAAATGTCGAAAGTTACGAAAATTTGCAGCATAAACGGTTGTATCTTTTGATTGCGTTGGCATATATGTTTGATTAACTGTTTTTATTTTGTTTTTCTGTCGTCTCACAATTTCAAAATGAACGACAACACGGGAGTTGTCTTTTATGTCTATTTTTGAAACCCAGATAGTCCAAAGATGTCACCACACACATATTTTGGGGTTATTTCTTTAAAACTGGAAGAATGTTTTTTAGAGTTTTGAACCTCAATACGATTCGCGCTTCAAGGACTCCGAACAAACCTACTTTTTATTATGTTTTAACTTTAAAATTTATGTTTTTAGTGAATTTTTCTTTATCTGTGCTATAATACCTTGCTTTTAACCAAGTCCACTTAACTTTTGACCCGTAGGTTTTGATTCCCTTGCAAGTAATTGCGGTTTTCAGAATATGCCGCATATGAATATTATTTCTTCTTATTGCGTTGATTTAATTATAGTTTATATGTATTATGAATCTGAGTTTTTAATGTGAATATCAAGTTAATACATGTAGGCGTTCATGAGTTATAAGTTGAAATTATTATTTTTTTTTATTTATAAAGTGTAATTAAAAAATAATGATCTTTGCGATTATTCTTATATCTGTTTTATAAAACATTGCTTTTTACCAAATTTAAAGATTTTATGTACTTGGGAAGTACCCTGTCGGTTTTGATTCCCTTGCAAATGTCAAAATTTGCTAAAAATATATGTAGTAATATACAGCCGTTTATGCTGCAAATTTTCGCATTTCGACATTCGCAAGGGAATCGACACCTACAGGGTACTTCCCGTGTACGTAGAGTTTTGAAATTGGGGTAAAATAAGGTCTTATAGCGCAGATTGAGGAATAATTTCGAAAAACATAAGATTTTGGTGTAATAAAAAATTGGTTTGTTCGGAGCCCTCGGTGTGCGAATCCGACTCTCACTTGGCAGGTTTTTTATTCTTATGTACTATATGTAGTACATTCGTAGGCAGAATGTTAAAGATGTATATCGCTGTCTGAAGAAGATTATATATTTTTTGCATTCATGACTTTAAATAGCCTTGGAACATTACTTATTTAATAAAACGAATTAAATGCATCATTTGCAGTACGCCTGCAAATATAAATCTACCCACTCATTATGACTAGCGATAACAATTATTGTATTTTTGGTGTCAAAACTGCTTCTATTACCCAGAAGAAGAATGCAATTTTTCTATTTGAAGATATTACATTGCTGTCTAAAACTACATAATCAATAATAACTTATTTGTTAGGTAACCCTAAATAAACTTTAGTCTTGATATTTTAATTTTCTTTCGAAAATAAAAATTTGTATTCTATAGGATAACCTTTTCTGATTCGTAAGCATTTGAGTATCAATAAAAGAGAATTCAAATGGATCCAAACAACGATCCTTGTGGCAATGGAAGACAAGACACTCCAAGGCTTACTTTAACAATAGGACGTAACAGTATTTGAAATCAAGAAATATAACTCTGTATATTTTGTCAAATGAACAGATAATAATACTAACACGATCAGTGTCTGGGAATTTACAGCTTTTAATTCCTGATACCAGGATTCTTCGTGAAATTCTACACATTACACGTTTTACTTTATTCCAATCAAAATATTTTTAAGTTTCATGCTGTTTGTGTACTATGGACTCCCTAAACTACTGAACCGATTTTAATACAATTTTACCGATTAGTTTATATCTTAATTACAATATGCTTGGAAATACTGCATGTATTGAAGTAAAATAAAAACTAGATTGGATAGCGTTCATCACTTTCCTGATCACATTCAAGTGGAACCTCGTGATAATAAATCGTCGTCTCAAGGCGGTCGTTGTGTTCGATGAAAAAATGAACAGAAGTTAACATTATTTATGCTAAGTTGCAAATATTCCTATTTATTGGCCAGTGTTGGCGTCAACACCACACATTACAACCACATGAGTATATAAATAGTACAGACACAAAGCTTCATAAGAATTTTTTTTGCTATCAGTTAAATAAAATTGATTTAAGTACTTACCTATTATTTCAATCTTTTGGATGATTGATATTTTTTAGAGAATCTCTGTACTATTTATTTACTCATAAGCTAATTTACCCCAGGGACTAAATTATTTGCGTAACGTGTGACTAAGTTATATGCATAAATAGGATTGAGAGCGTTAATTTTATTTAGGTATAACGTTCATTTTTTTAATAAAACAAGAATATGATACGATTCTCTCTTCTATACAACTAGGGACATAATATAGATCATTATATATTCATTTAGTATGTTTACTGATTCCTATTAGTTGTTGATTTTTAGAATGATATATAAAACATTTATGTATAATTGTTTATTTATTCTGAATCTTTAAGTTTATTGATTTTTATCCTTTACATAAGCTGTATTTTATAAAAAATGTTTCAAACTCGAATTTCCGAAATTTTTGATTTATAAATTAAATTTAACGGTTTATCTTAATATACCTATATAAATCTCGTGTCACAATGTTTGTCCTCAATGGACTCCTAAAACACTTAACCGATTATAATAAAATTCGCACACCATGTGCAGTTCGATCCAACTTGAGAGATAGGATAGTTTTTATGAAAAAAAAAACGTAAACATGTAGGTACCACGGGCGAAGCCGGGGCGGACCGCTAGTAATTAATGTATAATTTAATGTAGATTTCACATTTGTACAGCTCAGACATTTTTCTGTGTGGATACAGTGGCTTTCGATTTGTAGTTGGACAACATTTCATTTTATACTATTATAATTATTAAGAGCATGAAAGAAAAAAAAAAGCATTTTTCCTAATGCTATTGTTACCACAAAAAAATATTTCTTAATCGCAAATTTTAAGAGAAAATAAATTAAAATGAAAAATAATGTGTAGACGTTATACATACAGACGTTAGAACAAAGTCCACCATAAGAATGACGTCATTTTGGAATAAGACGATTTTAAACATTAATGAAAACCTAAATATTTTCAAAAAGTAAAAATTACTGTTAGTTTTTATCTAGTTTTGATTAAAATAAAAATAAAAACAAGTAGCAAAAAATTTTGAAATGTTGTAATTTTGCAGCACCCTGTAAAGTCTGTATAATTGTATGAACATGATTGGAGATCGCGTCCACTTATGTTCATGCGTAAACGATGATATTCATACTCAACTTTCTCGAATTTTTATAATATAAACCTATGTTTTTGTTATATTTACCCAAAAGATTGTCTATTCTAGTGTGAAAATACAAAAATAAAAATCTAAAATACCTTGATATTATTTTATTATGAGTATTTTCCTTAACAATGTCGTATTTTTTCAAAATGTGTGGGAAAAAATGGTTCTAATAAATAAAATAAACATGCCAGGGAGTTAGTAAGGTAATTAGTATAAAGTTTGGTTATCTAGTTAATATCAAAATTTACAAGAGTCTCATAGGTTAAAGTTTATATCACAAATTTTGATATCGAAAAAAATCGGTAAATCAGCGCTGACCGCTCGAATTTGTCCGACAGACAGCACCTTTTTGACGCGGCGCGCCGCGACAGCTGAGGGGTTAATATAACGTTCAATAAACATTTATCACTAGTATCGATAATTTTAATCGACATTCGGAGTCGATAAGAGCAGCTGTTGGTTGCACCTACGGACGACTAATGGACATTAGCTCGATAACTCGATGTAAAGGGTGGGCGATGCTATATGCTATACCGTAATAAATGCATAAATAGTGTACTGATAAGTGATAATTAAATTGATAATGCGTCGTGATTTATTGTTTTCTTTTGCGGTATACAAGATGTTTTTAAAGTAAAAGATTACTTCTTTAAATAACATGCTTCGCTTATGTATACTAACGAGTCTACTATAATATAATTGATCACGGTCCGCGCCAAAAACTTACACGACAAATTCCCTTAACATTGTAGCTCAGAAACAAATATTACAACAAAAACGCGAACCGTTTTTCTACAACTTTCGCATATAACCGCGTCCATCATAATACGTAGATAGGTGTTCCCCGCAAGATGCAAGACTCATTGCATAATGTATAAGCACCATTATTTACTATCACAGTTATCTAGCATCTGCTCTTACATCTTGTCTCAACAATATTGCGTACAAAGCTGCAAGTGGTATGGATAAACACCTTAATCGCAAGCAGCTTTTCGCACTAAAAAACACACTGCAGGCATCGGAGATAGTATGTACTACGTACTAGAGAGGCGATCGCTACTACACTCTCTTTAACACGAGCTAGAGGCAAGAATCACAAGTCTCTTTAGTCTGTGCCGGACTGTGCCCCCCGCTTGCCGCGTCAACACGTGTTATTGCTCTGTTCAAAATGCCTTCGTGTGTGCTAAGATATTGTTTTAACAGTTCCTATAATACAAACAAAGCCCGAGGAGTGACTTTTCACCAGTAAGTTTCCTTATTATGAGTAAGTCATGCATTTTACTAATATTGTTATCATTTTGCGAAAAATCACCATGCGTTCTGCGTTTCGCGCCATTTTTCATAGACTAACAGCACAGACGTGACATTATCGATGAGTCTGTTAAAAAAATGTAACTGGATTTTTTAACTATGAATATACAATATATACTAGGAAAGATTACCGTGGTGTAGTACCTAAATATTTATACTTTTACCCGACTACGCAAAGTAAAACGGTAGGTTGTATTAAGTAATATTTATTTATTTACCTATTTTTATTTATTAAAAAAAGGTTCATCAACAGTTGTTCCAATAGGATTTATAAATTATTATGCACAACAATTACAAATAAACACAACATTCACAGAAACTAATACAGTAAAAGTTCCTTAATCGCGCTTCCTTTATTCGCGTTTTCACTATTCGCGGATTAAAAAAATGCGACCCAATTTCTATATTCGCGACTAAAAATTTTTTTTATTCGCGGATTTAATAAGTACATACATAATAATAAAATTATTCCAATAGGTATCTTACTTAATATCCTTGTCAAATGGACTAATAAGAAAGTAAAATAGATCTTATTACAAGTTTGCCTAAAGTACATAATATTATGTTCTTAAATGATATCGCCGAGGCCTTTGACACAAGCCGCCTTTGTCGCAAGCCGCCTCTGCAGCGATTGATGTTTTTGAGAATGTAAATAAACAGAATGGAAGCAACCTTATAACTCAATAAATAAAGTATATTTTTAAATGTAGTTCCGTTTATAGTAAAAGCCGCTTTGCGTATTTATTGTTTCGTCTTTCACATTCGTTACAAAAATTGTGATCGAGTAAGGGGGCGTCCATAAATTACGTGAGGTGTTTTTTTAAATTTTCTGCAACTCCCTCCCCCCCTGGTGAGATGTCGTGAGATTTTATTCAACCCCCTCCCCCATCCCCGAATCTCACGTGAGATTTTTCAAAATGTGAGTTTCTTATACGTAAACGCCATCAACATTGAATCATCGTATCCATTTAATTAGGGCTATTATAAACCAATACTCCAAAATTCGATTACATCATGAAGCAAAATCTGATAAAACTATTGATTACTACACAAAACGACAAAAGTTTACTAAATTGATATTATTTAAAGGAAATTAAAATACATAGTTTAATATAAAATCCTCTTTTTATTAATTCCCTAGTATCAGTACCACCAGATAGTACCGAGTAAACAGATTGCACAATGTGTCGCATCTGCACGCATTGCTTAATCTTTGAACTTGAAGCCACGCCCCGCTCGTTCCACACGTACCCCACCACATCGGCCGCGCGCAATGTTTTTGTTTGGAATAACCCCTCTAGTACGTAGTACATATATCTCGATGACTGCAGGTGGACAGGGTCATCGACGTTAGACCTTTGATAGGTTACATGGACACAAAGACCTGCTCGATGGAATTTTGGTGTTTTTATTCTATTTTATCTGGAGGACCAGTTAAGACTTCTCTCATTACGCGAGTATTTTACAAAAGTTTTTGTATTCATATACTTTTGAATCGTTTAGGAAATGTAAAACTTTCATAAATTCAATAACAAACATTCTCCGCTCCCATTAAGCTAAAAACATTTTTAATTACCGCCAGACGCTTTTAACCAAAGTTCTTAAAACATACTTTCAACTAGTGTCCGACCGAAACTGGTTTCCAGGCCGAAACCGAAACCGAAACCGAATGTTCGGCCGTGGCTTCAGTTTCGGCCGAAACCGAAACCGAAACCGAAACTCACGTGGTCAAGTATGAAATTTCTAAAAATACTGAACTTTGGTGCATTTTACCTATTATTTTGCCTTAATTAGGGCATGAAATGAAAACACAGTATATTAAATTTGTTGTAATCATTTATTTAACTAATATAAAATAAAAAATAATATTTTTAAAATATTAATAATAACAATTTTAATTTTTATTATTTTTTCAAATTAAGTTCTCAGTAAAATCGGTCATCTAAATCAAATCAGTAATTGTTACTGTTACTTTAAATACTAAGTATTGGTATTTTGAGATCTTTCTCTTTATTAAAGAGTCTATTACTTTGGATTGGTATTTGTACTTAGAAGAATAATCAGTCTCTTTTAGGTACCTCTTATATAAAAATAATAATTACTATTACACCCAGTTCCAATCTCAACATAGATAATCAAAAATTGTTTCCACCAGCGTGGGTCAACCAACGCTTAGACAGCGTCCGTTGCCGAGGAAAACGAAGTTAGGCGAGCATGAACGTGTGTGAACTAAGTTCACTGAACTTGCGAAATAAGTTTCGGTTTCGGCAAAAGTTTCGGCCGATTCTGGCCGAAACCGAAACTGCGGCCGAAACTTGATGTTTGGCCGAAACTAGGCCGAAACCGAAACCGAAACCGAACTTTCGGTCGGACACTACTTTCAACCGCCTAAAACTTTTTACACGATCGGTTTTCACATTTTTACTGTGGTATTTTAAGCAAAAAACTTTAATTTACATTCTTATCTCGAAAATAATTTCAACAAACGATATATTCTTTAACACTTACGACGCGGACGGCTAGTAAATCGACTTAAGTATGCAGTGTCAAAAGCGTTCAACATAATATGAACCGTGTCCTTATTAGAAACGTGTGCAAACGAATTTGAAGGATATTCCATGTTAATTAAGATTGAAATTGGTGTGATGTGGTCGGCTATGTTTGGGAATTAGTGGAACGAGTCTTGTAACTTTCTGCATTTATTTGGGACAGTACTGGCTTCCTAAACCGGCTTTAGCACCTGCCCGATTCGTTATTTAAAGGGTTCATATTGACGACTTTTATTTGCATATTTGAACGTAATTCGTTAGTGAGTTTTTACTAGATATAGAATTAGCTGGCTATTAAACTAAATAATCAACTAATTGATACCTTTAATGGTATCGAATTAATTAATCACTATCATCAATTAGAAATTAACGCAATAGTTGTTAATTATTAGGTACACTTTTTATATACGTACATTTAAATAAATTCAGAGACATCATTATATTTCTTGGAAGAACAGTCAATAGGTACATTTCAAAAAATCGCTGACGCATAACGCTTTTGTGTGCGCATACCTTAAGCCCAGGGTCGGCGGTCTCATAATTGTAGAGGTGCCGATACAACGATAGCATCGGAATATTTGGAATTTCCTTACCCGGGGCTGTTTAATCGGAGAATTTAATAAAATGACCGCGCCGATACAAGCTGATTTATGTGAGGATCCCAGATAATTCGCTGTAATTAAGAATGCAAGTAATCGATCTTATGCCTGAAATAAGGTGTCGAAAAACGACAAATTCTTTCCTGTAAATAATTTACATTTTACATCATAAGATTTTAGGCTTTATGTAGAGAACCTGAGTGAGCGTGTGATAGTTTTTTCCAATTAACTATTTGTAAATATAATAAACACTAAATAGGTATGTATTCGTACCGTTTTCATCACCTAATTATATCCTTTCAATCAAAAATAATAAATAACTTCTGTACTGAAATTATGAGTAAAATTGACTGCAATATATTTTATTCAAACTGAAATTGTCTGCACGCGTATCATTAACAGCGACTGATTGTACACTAGCCATGCGTAACACTTTTGTATTATTTCACTACCCGCAAATTATCTGTATTTATTAAACTCTATTGCTGTTTTGAAAAATAATTGAAACTACATATATCCTGTACTTATATTATTTATGTTAACAAGATGTTAACGAATAAGTTAAATGACATCGGACAGCGTTCTCACAAGCAAATGTAGCCAAAACATGCATTGTGACCTGTCATGTAAATCTTACCGCCCATAAATTTTGATAATTCCTAATCCATTCGAAACTTTTCGTTGAACATATGCTTTGCTTATGCTTTTCAAGCGATTTCTTTACATTTAATTTGATTCAGAATCGGGTTGATGTCAAAGAATGAAGTATAGTCAAGTTATCGACATAAGTTTTTGACATAATCTTGCTTATCACGGTTTGCCTTGTATTAATAGTTTGTGGATATAATTCCGAGTCAAAGGAATACGAGCTCGAACTTTCACTATCGATACCCACGCATTTGCACGTGGTATTATATTATTATCTATTTCACAACTGTCACCTCAGTGAACACCAATTAGCGACAGCTATTTCATTGATAAATTGATAACCGATATCTAATATTCTGCGATCGAGACACGATTTGATTTATTTAGAAACTTGTAGGTATTTTATTTTGCTTGATTTTGTGAACAAATTCGATTCGATGCGTCATCGATTTCATCAATATAATTAACAATACATGTAATTGATAATATCAATGTAGAAATGAAATGCTATTGACATTAATTTGAACGTTAAAATTATATTTCACGAAATGAAATAATATAGAATAATTTATACATAGTAGGTTACGTTTGAGAAGTAGGAGTATGAGATTTATTCGTTTAAATAATTACCCTAGTCTTAAAGTACATTAAATTTGTTAGAAGCTAAGGTTTGATAAATAGATTTCGATCACGTTTAAAAACTACAAAATATACCAAAATAAAAAGTTCAAAACGCGCTTGTCATGTCTGTGGAAAATTAAATAAAAAAACGGTAACAAGAAAGTTAGTATTGTAACGTGGGTAGGTAATCACCGCGGGGATTCGTGAAATGACGTCTGATAACGATCTTGAGATTATAAAGCGATGCAGTTTTTTGCCGCCACTGAAGGACATAAAAGGTCTTGAAATTATTTTATTGAAATCTCGTATTGCATATAAAAATGTATAGGTACTTTCAACAAATGAGTGGTTGGTGTCCGGTAACTGATTGTTACACGAGTTACGCAAGATAGGTTTATTTTATTTAGGATGAATATTTGAAATATTTAGACTACATCATTTTACATTTTATAAAACAAGACAAAACTTTTTCAATTTATAGTAGGTATAAAAGCCTCTCAATTAATAAATAAACATAAAATTGCAGAACTATGAATTTCAAAGCACAACATTTAACTAGAACATGTCCAGAAACAATACCCATTTATATTTAAAGCAAATTTAATATAACTGGTTAAACTCGTTACATTTGGGAATAGTTGCTTCTTAGTTCTTACAGACGGAGGGTAGTCTGAGAATGTCTGTCATTTCGAGACTATTCCAATGGGAAATCGGCAATAGTACTGCAGGTATTATTCCGAAAATTTGACTAACTCAAACTGCATTTGTGACGGTAAACGCGTTCAATACTACAGTCGATCGGCTGCCTTATTACGGATCTTGCAGACGATCAGCAACAACCAAAAATTGCGCAATAGTTGTTGTCAAACGTCTATTTCCTATTACGTAAAAGCAGACAA
The DNA here is from genome assembly GCA_029959065.1 of Colias behrii. Classification (NCBI taxonomy): domain Eukaryota; kingdom Metazoa; phylum Arthropoda; class Insecta; order Lepidoptera; family Pieridae; genus Colias; species Colias behrii. Next base: position 2,388,301 of record JARWMC010000005.1, on the reverse strand, counting down.
CAAGCAGACAATCTGCCGTCAACAGTGCTGCCTCTGTCGAGCAACTGAAAAACTAAAAATGCAGTTGTCGCTAATAAAAACTCAAAGGTTGCTTTGCAAATGGTATTAGCTATGACTTGCGACAGCCACACGACAGCAACTACCAAGCAATTGATTTGTCAAATATGCGACAGCTCTAATGCTTGTTGTTGACTTGTTGCTGGTTGTAATAGGAACAATTAAGTATATAAAAATCTCAAAATAAAATAAAAATTATAGTTTAGAAGATTGATTCTTAACTGAGATCATCGAATACTTAAAAAAACTTATTAAAATATATTACGGTAAGTGTGCAAAATATTTTCATCGGTCTAGAAAAGGTGTTCGACAAGTTTTCGAATATAATTTTACTAATAATTACATATTAAATTTACTTTCGGGAATATTAATCATACCTTCTTAGACAGTTTTATATAAAATGGCACGAGCATTCTTATTAATTGAGGCACTCGAGGCCGAAGTTAGAAGACAAGAAGCTCATGATGTGGCTCAGTTACGGCGAAGTCTTCGTAACCAAGCAAGGACTTTGAGCATGACAGATGTTGAGTTCAAGGCACACTACAGAATCTCCCAAGATTCATTTGAAGAGTTGTGTTATGAACTAGCTCCACTAATGGCTAGATCAAAGAGGCAAACAAAGGTTTCTGTAGAGTGTAAGGTAAGAAATTGTTATAAATTCTTGACTTGAATACATTCATTATATTATTAGCAGCATTGTAAGACCGTAGTCTGCCCATTTATTAAATTATAATAATCACTTTTCAGGTCTTAACAGCTCTGTCTTTCTATGCAACGGGTTCATACCAAAAGCCAGTAGGAATGAGCTTTTTGCATGGTTTAAGCCAGCCTAGTGTGTCAAATGCTGTGAGAGAAGTGACAACAGCACTAAACAATATTAATATACTGAATAAGTATATTAAATTTCCACAAACACAGCAAGAAAGAAATATCATCATTAACAAGTAAATTTCTATACCTTTTTGATATGTACCATGAAAGTTTCACATATCATTAATTTTGTCTATAATTCCAGATTTTATAATAAATTTGGAATTCCTGGTGTCCTGGGCTGTGTTGATGGTACACATGTGGCATTAGTGAAGCCTTCAGAGCATGAAGAACGTTTTTTTAACAGAAAACATTATCATTCTAGAAATGTTCAAATAGTAAGTAGGAACTCACTTACTTAACTAAGCTTTAATTTATTTATTACCTATATTTAGTTTGTACGAACCTTTTATTACTACAATTATTAAAAAACTGACTTGCACAATGTTTCTAATACTGTGAGAATATAAGAATTAATTTCTTGTAAATAATGTTTTTTTAGATATGTGACAGTGATCTTAATATTTTAAATGTGGATGCTACTTTTGGCGGAGCTACTCATGATGCATATATTTGGCGCAATTCGGAAATAAATAATCATTTTCAGCAGCTTCATAATAATGGTGAAAGCATTTGGTTATTAGGTAATTATTTTTTGTATTATTAATGTAGTGTGTGTGTTAAGTGTAACAGAATTAATGTTCAAAAATACCTGTTTACTAAATATTTTAATTTTATTATTTATTTAATTTCATTTTTAGATATCAATTTTGTAGTAATTTATACATTATAAAACACTGACTATGCTTTACATTTGCAGGCGACTCTGGATATCCACTGCGGCCATGGCTTCTGACTCCTATTGTTAACGCTGTTCCTGGGACTGCAGAAGAGCATTACACAAATGTCCACTGCAGTGCTAGGAATACTGTTGAACGTTGCATAGGAGTTTTGAAAACTCGTTGGCGATGTTTGTTGGCACATAGAGTACTGCATTATGACCATCACACTGTAGCAAAAATCATAAATGCATGCTGTGTTTTACACAACATCGCTAACCAACAAGGAACAGAAGTCATAGAGCTATCAGATGAATATACTAGACATGATTCTGACCGCCAAATATCTGACACCATCAGCATTGATGATGAAACACAACAATTAGAACGTGGTCGTTTACAGCGATCACTTTATTATGCAGCGTCTATGGAGGGAGAGGAGACCATAGCCTTTATTTAGCGTTGTACAAACTTTTTCTAGTATTTAAACCTAAGAATATTTATATTTATAAAGCAGAAACCAATGATGATATCATTGTTAATATTTGTGTGTGGTTAATAAATATACTGAAATAAAGGCACTAACTCACCACCTGTAATGTAACGTTACAAAGTCGAGCATTACATAGGCAAGTTAGGAAAAACTGTCATCACAAAATCGAACCTGAAATGTTAGATTATAGATTGTGAGGAAGCACCTTATTCAAAAAGAATGTACTTGAACTATCTGTAGGTACTTACTAATAATTGTGTAAAGATAAAAATATTATACATAGCAAAAGTAGTTTATGATAATAAAGTAGTTAATTTAATACTGTTCACTGATGATATTATTTTAAATTTAAGAGTTTAGTTTGGGCATATAATATGTAATTGTAATAATTGTTTAAATTTTTTCTGGTTATTATTGTATCGTTATTATTTGGTTACTTATTTTTAGTTTTACAATTTTTAGATTATTAGAAGATTTAGATTATGTTTAGATTATAAATATAATGATTATCTTGTGTACTGAACCTTTCTATTTTTGTGGTGTGATTGTGTGATGCAATAAACATGTCTATGTATGAGTCAATGTGTACTGAAACCTTAGGTATGTACCTTCTACCTTCATATTTCACTTGTGTAAATTAATTCAATTTTTTTTAACAGATATTTCAAATATTAATAACTATATTAGTAAAAAAAATGAAATATTTTCAAATAAAACAATTTTAAAAATGTGAATGAGAAAAATGTCACAATATAGAATGTATAAGAATAATAATTAATCAGATTTTGAATACTTAATGTCAAAAATAATGAATTTGGAATTAAAATAATGATAACACAAACAATAAAATAAAATAAATGTTATTTATTTTCTAAACAATTTTTTAATACATTGGTTAGTTCGCGCAGCGCCTGAGCCAGAGTCTCTGTAAGGGCTAGTTGTCTGCGCGATATATCTAATTCGTCCCTCCTAGCCTCTGCAATTATCATCATTGCATCTACCAGCTTCTGCTCCGCGTCGATCCGTCTATTTTCCATATCAACGATCCAAGACGGGTCAACTCTTTGACGAGTCCTGAGATCAGATATATTTCGGCTCCTAACAGAGCTCCTGGGTAGTCGCCGTGACACTGGACTATCTGTAAAGAAAAAAATATTATAATTACAACTAAATAATTTAAAGCATTCGTATTTCAACTTTCAGTTCATGGGAAGCACCACCAGCTTTCAAGTAAAAAAAAAGAAAAATTAAAATTAGTTCACCCAGTCGATAGTTCTGACTTCTGACATCAAAAATATTAAAAAATAAAAGTGACAATTAGAACTATATCTGACCAGCATTTGATCTAGGACCCCGCGTCCTGTTAGGGTCAGCAGAAGCCGGTGCCTGCACTCTATCTGAAACTAATAAGATTATAATATATAATAAATATTATACATGCGAAAGTAACTCTGTCTGTCTGTCTGTTACTCAATCACTCCTTAACTACTAAACCAATTTGCATTAAATTTGGTATAGAGATATTTTGATACCCGAGAAAGGACATAGGCTACTTTTTACCCCGGGACACAGGATAGGTTTTATTCCGGAAATCCCACGGGAACAGGAACTATGCGGGTTTTTCTTTGACTGCGCGGGCGATGCCGCGGGTGGAAAGCTAGTTCAATATAAATCTCTATGTAAATACCAAATTTTACCTAAATTGTTAAAGAGTTACATATAATAACAACTGATTGTTTATGTAGGTATGTTTTTCTTATATTATTTATGTAATGTAGATAGTATAAGCTCAACTAACAAACTTTACCAGTATTTCCTCTCGTTGATGGTGATATTGGCGTTGTGGTCTGCCCAATATCTATGAGCCGTTCACTGGCTGGTGGTGGTGGAGAAGACTCTAAAATTGAAAGGGTTTTGGATAAATTATATACTTAAGTAACAGATTTTTTTTCACTCCGAAGTTGGTTAAAATAAATGTCTGTTTACCTATGGTTATCTCTACACATTCAGTTGCTATATCCTCATAGATGGCCGAGGAGGTACTTGGTGTTGGTATAGGCTGCAAAGCAAAAATATGATTATAATCATTACATATTAATTTCAAGGATAAAAGACTATTTTTTTTCTCTTACAAATGCTGGCACTCTATGCTGAGTATCTCCATATGCAGCACCCTCTCCAATAATGGCCAACACCTTTTTATCAATTTCTGATAAGTCGTCTTTACAAGCCGGCCCACCACCAGTACCAGAAGCTGCCCGTCTTTGGGCTGATGCCCTCGCCTTTACCTTATGCTTCAGGTCAGCCCAATACTGTAAGCATAATGCATGCAAGCTTATTTAAATTTATTTGTTCGAAACCCACAGCTCTTAATATATATATATATATATAGTTAAATATATATTATATATAGTTTACTTATATAAACTTTTTTTTAACCTTTTATAAACTATAATTTTATGCATCAATATGGAATTGATGTACTAAAAATGCAAGTAGGTAGGTATAGACAGCTATTTAGTATTTCTATTTTCTGTGGTGTAAAAATACACACATGGCGGTGTGAAATCAAGTGATGTGTTAGAAATATGAGCAAAAAGGATTAAAATTGTATAGAAATAGCAAATAAATAATTATTTATCAAATATACTTACACGTTTCCAGCGATATCCAGATTTTGAGGCACCACTGCCATGGGCGTTTAATTTGGAAGCTAGTTCTTCCCACTGGCGATCGACTGTTTCTTTCGATCGTGGACCCGAACCAACGCCTTTGGCCAGAGCCTGATGCTCCATTAAATAATTAAGGAGGTCCTCTAATTGAGACTTGGAAACTCGGTGTTCCATTTTTTTCAACTGAAAAATTCACAATATTTTGTGAGTAAATAAGTAACGTTTAATGCATATATTGTAACTAGCGCCTTCATAAACAAAGAGTTAGACTTACCTACTTGTGCAAAATTACGAAAATTGTAACACTAATATTCACCGCTGAGCACAAACCACGACAAATCACATTCACGAACTGTACTGAATACCTTTCCCATATCCCAGTAATAATATATTACGTTGTTTATGTGACAAGACCCACTTACAAGGGTTATCGCAAAAAAAATCCCTGGAGTGGTCATGCTGGGATCCATCCACTTCACAAGTTTCTTAATCTTAACTTTCATATTAGTTTTTTGCTAACGCAGATGTGACGCAGTTATGAGAGCGAGTATTGTTTAATGTTTACAAACATACTTAGTACCACCAGTTGCCACCTGGTTGTGAGTGGCGCTGCTTTCCATACAAAATCAAGTGCATCGGTCGCAGGAAGCAGCGGCCTTATTAGCTAAAAATCAGCAGATAACGACCACCGCGCAACAGCAGCGCGACAGGTTCGCGACTGGTCGCAAAACGTCAAAAAAATTCGTATTATGTAAGCTGTTGCGTCGCTGTCGCACAACATCTGCTTTCTTCGACCGATGCACTTGATTTTGTATGGAAAGCAGCGCCACTCACAATCAAGTGGCAACTGTTGGTACTACGTATGTTTATAAACAAGCACAGACACTCGTAGTTCTCCCTCTAACATTTATTAATTAAATAAACATGTTCGTGCCATTGTTATAAAACCGTAAATTAAGATATTATTAATGTATGCGACGACAAAATTTAATACCTCCTTATTGGTACAATGCTACAATTATGTTCGAAAACTTGTCGAAAATTTTAACCTAAAACATTTTGCACACTTACCGCAATATATTTTAATTATATTTATAAATATTTAACGATCTTAGTTAACAATCAATAAAAAACACTATATTTGTGAGTAATTTGGCGTTTTTATACACTTTAGTGATGATAACACAAGCAGCAACTAGTCAACAACAAGCATTAGACCTGTCGCATATTTAACAGATGAATTGCTAAGTTGTTGCTGTCGTGTTGCTGTCACAAGTCATAGATAATACCGTTTGCAAAGCAACCTTTGACTTTACATTAGCGACAACTGCATTTTTAGTTTTTCAGTTGCTCGACAGAGGCAGCACTGTTGACGGCAGATTATCTGCTTGTTGTCTGCTTTTACGTAATAAGAAATAGACGATTGACAACAGCTATTGTGCAACTTTTGGTTGTTGCTGATCGTCTGCAAGATCCGTAATAAGGCAGCAGATGTTGTGCGACAGCGGCGCAACAGCTTACATAATACGAAATTTTTTGACGTTTCGCGACCAGTCGCAAACCTGTCGCGTTGCTGTTGCGCGTCGCTTGCTATCTGCTAATTTTTAGCTAATAAGGCTGCCGGATACTTGCCGTTGTACTGCATCCGGCATCGTTTATTTTCGTATTTCATGATACTTTTACTATATTGTTTAAATGATATAACTATAATTATATAGACCTAAGGAATCCTTACATACAGACTCATTTCTGTCTCAACATCTCAACCATAAAATATAACATCTTAGAGGTAGCGAGATTATTTCTAAACAAAGCATTTTAAAATGCAATTTTAACAGACAGATGAATAAAATGTTAACATTGAACTAACCTACAGTCTCTTGCACCACAGACGTATCCAACGCAACCTTATGCCCATGCCAAATATTATTAGGGTACAATAATTACGAGCCAATTCGATCTGGATATCAAAGAGCAACAATTATTGCGATTTGCGAAACAAAAACTGTGCCCCGAGCGAACGCTATTATATCCGCGGGTGACCTAACAAAACACGATGCAGTTTTTGTGTTTTTATAAACAACTGACCCGTTAATTTTGCCTTTGTTGACGGTATAATGGGTTTACAAATCGGAAACATCAACGTTGATATTTTAGATACTGTCCGAATTTATAACGATCCAGCTATTCTGTCTGTGTTAACACAGGAAAAAAATAAAGCCTATATCATTTAGAATTAATAATGTTGAATATCTTTCAATACCTACCTATAAAGTTCTATTGTCATTCTACCTACAATCTAATCTTTCCGCTTATAACATTAGAGCCTAGACAGGCCCAACATCGTTTATCCGGAATTTGGTAGTGCGTAACAAGACATTTCAAATATGTATTGAGCCCATCTATCAGGGCGGTCGCAATTGCATTCCACGCCTACATCATGACCCTAAACGTGAGGCTGTAACGTATCTTCTCAATTCTCCTTTGTTTGCCCATTTGATCACGCTATTTTATGGGCTATATCTTATTGGTGTTATCTTCGTATCGTTTTACATGTGTAAAAATGTATTGATGACTATATTTATATTGTGTCTAATCTAGATCTAACCTAGTTTAGTAGAATAAGAGCTACCCGATTTCATTATAAAATCTCCTCTACCTCACGGCTCACGTGGATGATAGGCTATCATCATAATATTTGGTATTTGTATTTTCTTAGTTAGAAATGCAAGCATTCAAAACTTCAAAGAAATGGATTTATAGTTCAAACAAAATTTGTTTCTCCAAACTGCATACGGTAATAACTACAGCACAATTTACAAACACTTATTGGATCCCGGAATCCTTGCACCCAACATGAATTACCATTAATTCTACTTCCACGCACCTCATTACAGGAGTGCGGGCACTCCGACCGCAATTTGCAAATCGCGTGATGTTGCGGCCCATTATTAATTTTACATTACGAACGCCGCTAATTTCTCGTTGCTTGCCCCGAGTCCTGAGGGCAGGTCGGGGCAGTTGGGGCAAACAGCAATTAATCCGGAGAACACGATACTATTGGGGGAACATCTCGATCGCAGATTGCATAATCCCGCTGCATTTCTAGCGCTTCGGAGGGCGCGGGCCCCTTCCGAGCGAGGATGTGAGGGCTAATGTATTATTCTTTCAGCTCATTGTTTGTCCGTGGATCGATCAAATTGAACACATTGGACGTGACGTGCGTACAGTTAAAGAAATGTAGTTTAACGTTTCCGAATGAATGACCTAATCGAATGTACCTTAGAACTACTTTAAGGATTGTTGTTTAAATACAAAAGAAATGATTTCGATTCAAGAAAATTTGTAAATGAATTTCGTTCATAAAATAGAAAAAATGATGCCTAATTAATAAATATCATATATTAATAAATAAATAATCCTACCCCTACAGCAACAGGTAAGTCAGTACTTAATTGTTATCAAAAGCTATAGCATCGGTGTTTAACAAGTTTACCGATACGTTAATTAAACTTTTCGATAAAGTGCACGTGATTAGGTACTTTCCTCTTGAAAATGGATTATCAACTCAAATAAATCAATGGATAAGAAAGTTTTTTAGCACACCGTCTCGCTTAAGATATAATACTGACAACGTAAAACAAAAAACTACAAAACGAAGATAAAAGCTTCTCATAAAATAAGTAACAACTTCATCTATGATGAAAAAACAAGTGGTTTTTTTTTTCTTTGCAATCCTGTCATCGAACAGCTAGTTGGTCAATAAGCGACTTTACTGCTTTGATGTTAGAAATCAAATTAGTTTATACTGTGCACTAGTTGGATGTATCTTGTAAAATCTTCATACAATGTCCTTCACGCTTGTTGTCATTTGTAAAGTCGACTTGACAGTTTGCTCGAATTACCGACGCGAGCTCAGTTTACAACGTTTACGACCACTTTTACTCGGAAAAAAGATTAACAGCTATGTCTTCCCTGGAAATTCTAAAAAGCACTGTTTAATTTACATATGACTCCTTATTTATTTACTCTTTATTAAAAATCCTTAAGAATGTAAAACGAAACCTTTGAATATGAAATGAAGAAACGTTTTGATACGATTTCAGAAACATTTATAAATCGACATATATTTATTTTAGCGAGTTAATAAATGACAAAACATCCCCATAATTTGGTACTGGTGGGGTTCAAATTGCCCCGCCTTCCGATACCGTCTGTCATTAATACTCGGAATATTTCAACTGCTTCACTTGTAATTACAAAACTTTGCCCCGTTTATTTGGTCCCGGAAATATATACCACCCTTAAGTACCTAGGTCGAATATTTAGCGTCACGAATAAGATATTTGGATTACAGTTCAAAATTACTTTCTATAAGTACCTACCTACTTAAATATTTGAGAAAATAGATGTTATAAAATCAACCTACTGCGATAATAATTCCCTACTAATAATAATTCATAGCGTTTACACTATAGGTACGGTCTACACTCAATATTAATCAAAGAATTTGGGTAAATTGATGATAAAATAAAAGCATGTCGAGGTAATTTTTTTACAATCAAGTAAATAGGTGTATTTATTAAATTAAACATTTTACAATATTATTTTCACTCCAAAAAAAATAATATTAATATCTGACTAAACACACAAAACAAAAGTTTCAATCCAAAAATAATTGCGGCGTAGCTTAGTCAGCTCATAAAATTGCATTCAGGTCACAAAAACAAAACACACCGTGCATTTACCTTTAGCACAAACGACGAAGTGCATTAAACAAAAGCGACATAAATTCCATGCAAACACCTTAACCCGTAACTTATACAACGATAATTGGAATTAATGTGAACCGAATACGCGCGTGCTATAAAATATCAAGTGGTGCAATGCATTGCTGAATTGTGTGCGCTAGAATACTCTTTATTTTAGGGATGCTAAGGGGTAAAGTGGCATGGCGTTACCGATGCATAGTTAGGCTATATGTGGCGGTTTGTACGTGAATGTCAGAGGTGATATGATACGAAGGCAGGTGCGTCTGTCGCAGGCAGCTGCAGGAGGAATATTTACAATTGCATTAGCGATTTCGCTGCTCCTTTTTCCTATTTAATTTAATCGTTTGAAATTCCGCGATCTTTGCGAAGTTGTTTTTGTCGTTCAAAAATGTTATTGTAAAAAATTTAAATGAATTAACAAAATTACTGGCGGACAGAAAATAATTGTTGAAAAAAATTATCGACACGCACCCTTATGTACATACATACTCTACTGCAATAGGTAGGTTTAATCCACACGGTGATTTCGAAGGTACATAGTGTACAAAAATATTTCTTTAAAACCTTTGCAAGTAGGTATGTAAAAAATTACATAGGAAACATACGAAAACAACATAATCACGCGTCTCAACAAAATATTAATCTCGCAATATACCACAAAATAACGTCCAAAACTCCAAACCCTTTGTGAGCGTGAAACCATTTTTTACAACCCACATTGCACATGCGGTTGTCAAGTCACAGTTAACCTACTTCTATCTAACCACCCATATCGATAATTACATTAACCAACGCTTTGCATTCACATCTCTCGGATCAGGTGTGGCCGAAATGTTGATCGATCACAAATCCTCACTTTACGACCATTTTATAGTTCTTATATTTGTTTTATGGTTGAAACTTGAATCGGAATGAGGTGTTGTAACTATTGATTTTCTAATCAGGGATTACGGTTAAAGGTCTTGACTTCAACAAATATGCATAGCTTTGGGTAGTGATAGATCTAATATCTAATATATTATATTATAAAGGCGAAAGTTTGTAAGGATGTATGGATGTATGGATGTTTGTTACTCTTTCACGTAAAAACTACTGAACCGATTACAATGAAATTTAGCACACATATAGAGGGTAACTTGGATTAACACATAGGATAGTTTTTATCCCGGAAATCCCACGGGAACGGGAACTATGCGGGTTTTCCCTTGCAAACGCGGGCGAAGCCGCGGGCGGAAATCTAGTATTTCATATTAGTATACAAGGAATTTTTGAAGTGAAACTTCTTTATCGGGGTTGGAAAAAAATTTAGTGTAACATTTTTTCGTTACGCGTGACATTTTTCCGCTACGCGCCATCTTTTTCTTATGGTCTAAGATCCGAATATAGGTCGACCTGTAGCGGCGTGATAATAGAATGAGACCAATTTTATAATAAATGTAGTCTATTAAAAAATCTATAAAAGATGGGTTGACTGAAAAAATCCTGGACAGGATATTTTTAGTTAATTATTAAAAAAATCTTTTAATTTTTTTAATTATGCAGTGTTGAGACAATAAACAATTTTGTTATAAAACAGCGCTCATGCTGATATATATTTTTTTTCTATCATCCCATCAAGTGAAAGTAACTGGTACGGATATGCCTGTTTATACCTGCCAACCTAGCAGTTTGTCCAGGTAAATATTAGAAAACCCTATGACTGCACATTCTGTAGGTTTCATACTTCAAGTCTATTATAATTTTTTTTTTATTATCTTGATAAGTACTGCAATTAATTAAAAAAAAAATATTTTTTTAAAAATTAATTAAAATGTCCTGTCCAGGATTGTTTCAGTCAACCCATCTTTAATAGATTTTTTAAAAGACTACATTTATTATAAAATTGGTCTCATTCTATTATCACGCCGCTACAGGTCGACCTATATTCGGATCTTAGACCATTATCCCTACCACGCGTGATTCGACGTATTTCTGTAAAGTTGCATATAGTAAATTATTTTTTGAAAAATAAGGTCATAAAGAAGTTTCACTTCTTACGTGTGTACACTAGTACACGCACACATTTTTTTACATTTAACGTACTAAACACATAGACAAATAAGACTTTATTACTTTTTTTACACCGAATTAAATGATATTTAAACGTCGAGTAGAATTGAAAAATGCCGAATACGTCATGTTTGTATACGATCTATTAAAAAATAACAATCATATACAGAATTGGAAAACCACATTTTTTTAACAAACGCTATTATAATAATCAATCCCGTCTATAATTATGTAACTTGTAAGTAGAAGATCCCATACATTGCATACCATCCATCAGTGCTATATGCACGAGCCGAGGCACATAAAATAAAAACACAAATATAGTTGAACGCCCATCAATGCTCCGGTGACTCAATACCTGCTTGGACCACGGCAACATGGTATAAAATATAAATCGAGCAATAAAATTATTATTTGTATCTCGATAGAATAACTTTAGCACATTCAAGAAAATAACTAGATATTTATGTGTTAATTCTCCATTTCTCCGTTTCATTGCAAACAAAATCCATCGTTATAGTACCTATCTACAAACAAGATATCTGTTACTGCATTACTCAATCAATTTCCATATCCGACAGTCCGGTAAAACGCAAACAGCACGCAACAATTTCCTTCGTGGAAGAACATAGCCTAAAAGCATCAATTCAGTTGCATCAAGAACCGTTCCAAAATCAAATCACGTTATGCATTTCCCGGGCCGCGCAGGGCCAATGCGCCCGCGCACGCTTCTAACGCGGGCGCGGGGGGAGACCGGTCCGCGCGCGGTGGTATGTAGCCGTCTGCCGTTGCACTCAGCTGACACGGCACAAATGCTTTTAATCTATGTTAAGAATACAAGCACACATAAATTCTTTGTTTTATCAAGTAAAATTTACAATTTAACCTTGTAGCATGAATAATTGAACGTGTAGTTTTTGTGCGAGCTGTTTAATTTGAAATTTTTAATTTACTTATATTTGCATTTTTATTTATAAGTTTACAATGGTTAATTAAGAATACAATATAAAAACCTTTCAATTATATTACGATTGTATTCTATAAATTTATACAATAGGTAAGGTATAATAATTGTAACGGTAGACAATGAAGAAATTATAAGTAGCACATTTAGTATAATTATATAACGCCCATACCAATACCTAAAGAGAATTTGTTACTAACCAAATATTTTGCGCTCACTTCTCATAAAATTCTTGCCCGAGAGCAAATAGTCCCGAGTCAAATGCTTGGTCATGATTGCTGGCGCTCGATCGTATCGTCAATAATTATAAATATTATAAACATATAATATTTTGTCCGTACTTCACACGATACCTTCAAGTTTTCTCATAACGAGCAGTTAATGACCGTCACAGTTCGTGTAACAGCAGCGAGCCGTTACCACGCGGCCATCGTTCGACCGCAAAGATACCATATTATTTTCAAGCCATATCTAAAAATCCAATTCGCTATCGACGTGCATTTAATTATGTACCTGTTTCTTTCACTTGTTACATTCGTTATACATAATTACTTCTGGATCTTACATTAGTCATCGAACTAATAGTTTGACCGAATGACATGACATACTAAAGTCGATTAGAAAGATAATATATTCACATTTGAGTGATCTTTCTAATTATATTCCAATCACCTCACACCATGCAATGTTTAATGCTAATGATTACAAAAACAAGTTTATTTATAAACTACATAGAATACTTTATTTGCATATACGGTAACCAATTAAGGTTTTTAAGAGGGAAAATTCTCTAATCAATATTACTTACCTACATGAATTACCCTAGAAACGAGAAAAAAATGCTTTACTTATTAAAGCAACTAAGAAATATGATACCCGGCTGTAATGATGGTGAAATTAATGACCCGTGCTAAGTAACAAGTTGCCCGCGTATATTATATTACGCTAACGTGTTGTGAGAAGTACATACTTCGTGATACAACTAGACTCATTCTACAAAATGTCTGTGGAGAGTGACCGATTCCCAGAACGTCATGTATTTTGATGCGATAATAACGCAAAAACAAGTTTTTCATCGAGACATAGTAATTTTCAATGATAATACGAAGAGATTTATTGCAAATAAAAACCAGTTAATTTCATTCTTTAAAAGGGAGTTTTCTTATCCTTTACGTAATCATCAATATTTAACATCAATGAATTATAAAGAAAACATGTAACATATCAAACTAGAATCACGTATATAATTATAAACTTAGTATTCTATGTTAAATATCATATGACAAACCAACATTTAATTTCCAATAACATCGAGGATATTAAGTCAGTGGCAGCTACAGCCCACAGCGCGTCTCAAACCCGTTCCTCGCCCGGTTAGAAGTTCTAACTTTTTATTTTACCGCGCACCCTCCACCTTAGCGCGAACCCATACTATCCTTGTTTTGTTTCGATCGGAACTTTCGCACCGGAGATACAAAAGCTTATAGACGTTTAATTAGCGCGACGAGTCAACTTTAACATCTTGTTTATTACGCTGTAAAAATTATTCGTTAATTGCATATATTACACGGCCGATGTGTGTGGTCAGTCGTTTGTTCTGACTTCTGATGAAATGAGTCCGCTGAAATGCATTATGTAGGTACAATGAATCGCTGTTTCTTTATGAGTTAATTGAACATGAATTATCAAATTTTGGAGTACAAAATAAGTGTACATTTCAATTCAAAATTTTAGTGACATATGACTAAACAAAAGTTATGCAGATATATAATTATTTTGAACTAGCAGTCCGCCCCGGCTTCGCCCGTGGTACATATTTACGTTTTCTCTACGTAAGAACCATCCTCGTACTTCAAGGAATATAATAAAAAAAGAATTAACGAAATCGGTTCAGCCGTTCTCAAGTTATGCGCTTACCAACACATTTTGGGATTCATTTTTATATTATAGATTATTCATTTCCATAATACTCGGGTACCACCAGAAGGACAGTACCCGGATCTTTGGAAGGCTTACGTGGGGACACGGATCCAACACGCAGAGGCCCTTTCGAGAATTTTAATGTGTTGTGGGACACCAGCCGCAGCCTGCCCATGACTGCACTATAGAGATACAGCCCTAGGCAGTCCGCGGCCGATGTAGGACTATTGCAGGGTATGGAAATCTAATAACTGGGCTATGGATTGGGATGCTAGATGGACTGGTATTGGGGACTATGGGAAACTATGGCACCTGCCTTTCTACTAAAAGAAAGTAAAAATATGTTGGCAGGTGGTGACTCGCCCTCTCACTGTATGGGCCCCCGAAATAAGTCGCTGCAATAGTGCGACAAGGGGGCAACATATTGTGGGCAGCTAAGGGTGGAGAGGCGTCCCTGGACTTTAAACTACGATCACGCGCTCCCTGAGGGTCCAGCATCACGTGCCCACTCGCCACTTATGATTCGCATCCACCCTTCGAGCTAAAAGCTCTCGCGACTCCACTCTGGCCGGCCGGTTAAGGCAAGCCAGAGGTGGGGGTCCTGTCCTCGTCAGGCTTCACTCCGAACAGATATTCCAACCGTGGGCGATGGGGTCGTCACATCCCTACGCCCGAATTATTCATTATTATTATAATCTGATATAGTCATGTAAAAAAAATCATCCAAAAATAAAACATTAAATTGTTATCTGGTCTAGACTATACATAATATCATCCTTTGCATAGCATTAAATGTAGCCTTATCTAAGAAAGTCCTTCATCAAGATGACCATTCATTTCAGTTAAAAAATAATCTTATACATAGACGGCCTACGTAAGAAATACGTTCTGTACATTATTATCATTCCATACCTATACATTTTATTATTTTGACCACTGATTTTTAGAATATAACTTTATTTTCTCCTTTTCCCTTGAAAGTATAGAAATTAAATGAACAAGACCGCTCAAAATTCATGTTAATAAAAATAAAATACATCAACCTATCGTATATGTCACATTACGCAATAAAAAAGACCATCAATCATACACAAATCACATTGCTAATTGAACACAAATTGCGTTTAGACATTGCACTTTAAATATGCAAGCAAGCGGGCAAGTTTACTGACCCACGGTAATTTTTCCGTCAACAAATCGAACCGACTACACGCAACCACTGGGAAATGCATCTACACAATAATTACATACGTTGCACTTGATGTAATTACGCCCGTATTCCTATCTGCACTGCGCACTAACAGATATTAAAATGCTATTCTTTTTTCCATTATAATAGCCACTTTTTAACGGATGGATACAATTTCACGAACGAGCGATTTTTTTTTTTTTTTTTTTTTTTAAAAGGCACCCGTCATCACAGGGTGTTCGCGCCACCTCTGGATTATAGTCCAGAGACATTTTTTGCATTTATTTATTTTTTGCACGAATAACATTAAAATACAATAAAAATACAATATAAATTTTAAAACAAAATAAAAAATACTGGTATAAATTACTAATAAAATGGCTAAAATACAATAATTACTTAAAATACTATAAAATTTAAATCAAAATAAATTATTATAAAATTCAGAAAAAAAACACGGCACAAAAACACTCAACTTAATCCTATATCACAGTAAAGAACTAAACTAATATCACACACTATTCCTTTGGTTCACTACGACTACAATATTTCTACAATATTGTAGGAACGCATCCCTACACTTGTCCCCCAGGGCGGAAGGCAGATTCTCACCCGTCATCGCCATGCCCAATTTTTGCTCAATAGCATATCTATTGCTTGCAAAAATTGGGCACTCGAGTAACAGGTGAGGAACCGTCTCCTCAACTCCAGGCTGACATAGACACGACGGATTATCCTTCAGCTTGAATCTGTTCAAGTAGAAGGCGAATCCGCCGTGACCAGTCAGTACTTGTGTGGTGTGGTGTGTGATGTCTATTTTCCCGACTACCTTGTATGCAGCAGCAGCGCTTGGGAAAAAGAGCTTCGTGACTCCGGCCGTTCCTCCTACATCGTATCTCCTATCCCATTCGCCAATCGTATCCTGTCTCAAAATACGCTTGACGAATGAAACAAGACACGAACGAGCGATTAGGATCGGATAGTAAGTGAACTACTGGATGTATAGAAACGTCAATTATTAACCCGCATACAGACGGAAACGTAAGTCGTATGTTGTATTCTTCTAACTGTTAAAGCTCTGAAAGCCTTTAATTATTATCAACATTATACGACGTAACGATATTGTATATAATACATAATATGTATATATGCAATAAATTTATGCAAATACATTAGTAAGTATGCTATTTACAAGATTTAACAAAATACCTAGGTTAATAAAATAACTTTTTACGAATTTATACACTTATAATAAAAACATTAAAATCCATACAATCTAAATCCATACAAATATCATTCGCAATTAAATACCAAGCATGTAATTAACTATATGTAGATCAATAATAGATATTGTTTTAGTAATTAATGTTAGAAAGCTATAATAAAGAACAAAACATGCTGGCTAATGCTGTATCTACAAATTACAATACATAGAAGTTTAGAACAGTTTATACTTTATAGCACAAGCAATTCATAATTAATATATGTTTGTTAAATCTTAATTATCCCACACCATAAAAATATATTATAACATTTGGAATCAAAAATATTTGCGTATTTTATATGCTCATGTTTTAAAGCACTATGCATTACTTAAAACAAATCACTACTTAAAAGAACATCATGCAAACCGAAGCAATAATATTTTAGAGAGAATAATTTTAAACAATTAGACTTCACTAAAACTAGAAACAAAATCCATTTATATTAATTTGAGAATTCAGTCTAGAACATCCAAGTTAGCTATTCTAAAAATGATTAAGACACTAAATCTACCGAACAAAAAACATGAAATTAATTCTATGAAAAGCATTTATTTTTATTTTTACACCAATATGAAAACAATTTAGCTAAATAAAGCAATTAAATATTAAATAACTAGTTGCTAAGTGTATTAGAAAAGTTGGCCCGGCCCTTCCTTTGTTAAGATTGTGATAATATTCTATAAACATTCAAAAAAGATTTTACAAATCTATTCATATAATTAATTATTTATTGAAAAATATATGGGCAGTAGAATCATCTTACGCATGAGAGATTTAGATCAATATCATTATGACATTATTATGTACATGCTTATTTTTATAAATAAAGTCAAATATTGGAAATGAAACACAGAACTATGTACAGTACTCCAAAACTCCAAAAGTAATAATGCGCATAGAAATCTTCGTTACTGTTCGGCAACTGTCATATTCTCGGAGCGTCCGAAGATGATATTTATATAGAGTGGTTAGATGCATTTTCTTCATGCATAATTTAGTCAAATTATGTGTTTTGTGCTAAAAGAGATTAATATTGTTTTGTAAGTAACGATTTTGTTTCGATAATTCCTTGTAAGTAAATTGCGAGGATAACCCCACGATTGCGGATATACATAATATTATCTTTGTTGGATTGATTTACTTGGAAAATTTTATAGTACTTTTAAAGTGTCTTACTGAAATAACATAAAATAACATAACATTTATATTGTATAAAATATTGTTTTCAAACACAGGTTTACATTATTTTAAACCATATAAATCTAATCATTAAAATCTCAGCTCAAAAGTATTTACAGTACTGATCATTCTTCAATATTATTATAACATTTACAAAAAAATAAAAACAATCAAAATCAGGGATTATCTTATTATTTTAGATAAATCGGAACTTTCATTATGCTCTTCTTCATTTTCACTTTCCCTACTGCCATCACCTGTGTAAATTATTTCATCGATTAATTCAATTCACCTTTAAAACAAAACCAAGGAGGGTATGTAATAGCAGCTCTATATAATTCCACACAGACCGAACGCGTGCAGTCACCACGAATATTTAAAGACGACTGACGGATTTTTCAGTTTTTTGACTGACAGGCTACCGTCACCAACCGCCCGATTTGTTTTTGATTGTGTATAACCGTGAATTGACTTCTATTTCTTTTGAACAAGGTGTAAAATGCAAGTGCATTGTTTAGGGCTCTTACGATTCAACGATTCGAGTGTTTTCGGAAATACGACAATTAGCGAAGATTTGCATGCGCATTATTAATTTTGGAGTACTGTAATACTTATATATTAAGTAAATTTGGTAAGCAAGTTAGATATCCTGTAAGCTTGTTCCAACTATACTATAATATACCTATGTTATCATCTAAATGTTTGACCTACATAAGTCCACTTGAGACATTATCTATAGCCATATCAGTTACTATGGAACTATGCCCCAATTTGTACTAAATATCCTACTAATATTACATTTGTGAAGTTTATATTTGTATAGCTATGTTAGTATGGCTAAAGTTGAATCAGACACTAAGAAATAATTGTCACAAATTTAAAATGTAATGTATTTTTTTAAACCAGGGAACAGTACAAAAATAGTTCAAATTACTATAAGGAAAATTTTGGGGAAATCAAATTTAAAATTTACTAAAGTTGATTGCCAAAATTTCATGAATAAATATGTACCTAATAAATAAACATAAGGAATGAAATAATTTAGGTACTTCTGTGATCCACCAGACCAAGACTTATTGTCCACCACAAATTGTCTTAAGATAATATTATATAAAAAAGAGATAGGTAAAATGGATAAACAATAAAATCTAAGATCCAAACTAAGATCTAATAATAATAATACAAAGACATACCTATTTATTAAGTTTTTATAGGCCTTTTTAAATTGCCTTGAAACTTGTATAGATACCTATGTAGATAGTAATTACAAATTTTAATTCGGGTATTTTGTCTGTTCATTGACATTTATTTAAATATATAATGTAAATAAAGCATGGGTATTGCAATTGTATGCTAATACTTAATTTATATTTTTAACACCAATAAATACCTACTAATTAGGAAATGATCAAACACTATTTTATAATAAGCCTAAATATTGAAGCAGGCTCTAAGAAAAAGAATGTTTTTATAATGAAGACTAAATTAGGTATTAACTTTGTAAGCATCCAGAAACAACAATTCATTAGATTACATTTGTGGGCTTTCCTTTTTATTATGTACAAAGGTTTCCTTTATTATCCTTAACATTATCCTCTGAAGAATACAAAATACAAACTCAATGAATACTCGTGGAATACTCATATCAGGTAATTACCCAGATTAAAGTAGGTACCTATGTTCATTAGATAACATCTTTGCATAAAACAAAAAGATAATTTTTTATCATATCAACTAATTCGCGTCGTGTGATAATGACCCAAGAATATATTGAAGTCAAGTTCAAGACGCGTTGCCTTGAATTATCACGAATTTGTGGAACTAGGTTTTTATGTAATCTTCATTTTTCTTATAGCCGTGCTAATTTATTGTATAAGTTGCTATGTACTCACATCTTATAAGTATACTAGTGGTCCGCCCCGGCTTCGCCCGTGGTACCTACATGTTTAAACTATCCTATCTCTCAAGTTGGATCGAACTGCACATGGTGTGTGAATTTTATTATAATCGGTTAAGTGGTTTAGGAGTCCATTGAGGACTAACATTGTGACACGAGATTTATATATATTAAGAAGATTTACATAGGTATTTGCGTAAAATGAAAACGATTTACTTTGTCAAATACGTAGCGGTAGGTAGGTACCTACCTACCTACTTAGTTTCATTTTTTGGTTAGACGGTACATGGTAATTAGGTATTACGAAATATAATTGAAACGAAGTTGTTAACGACTTTTTAAAACGACGAGTTTAATTCTGAAATGTAGGTAAGTAGGTCTACCTACCTATTTTAATTGAGATAATCATATTCGGAATTACATCATTGAAATAATCAATCAATTTCTTCTGGAATAAATTATTATATTATTATAGGTAAGTAGGTACTCATTTGTGTTATATACCTATTTATTAAAAACAAAATGAAAATCTTGTAAAATTTGTGATTGTTTAGTTGAAGTATTCTAGAAGCGTTCCCGACAAGAACTTTGGTCACGCTTTACGGACGTTTCAAATTCAATACAAGTAGATAGGTAGGTCACTATAAACTTTTTAAATAACATCGAATCATACGCAATATAACTTTACAAGTGATCAAAATAGCTAACATAATTCTTACTGCCTATGACCGCGATGTACGGATGCAGTTAGTAGTTATCTTGAGCCTTGAGGTCTCTAGCGGGCATTCAACCGAAATAGGCCTACAACCACGCAACACGAATACATACGGAGTTACTCGTGAGTCGAAATGGCCATGACATCGAAACCAGCACAACAGCCGCCGGTCACTAGAGCATTGACTTTTTAACATTTCGACACCTATCAAAACAGTTCTTCCGAAAAGTTAATTTATCAATAAAAACAAATTGTACAGTACCTGTCAGAGGACTCGGAGCTGTCGTATCGGTCGAAACATCTTTTCTTCCTATCGTCACCTTCCTCGACATTGGACCCTGCAGTTTTTTGGGAATTCGGTGCGGCGACCGCCGCGGTATGATTGGCGGCCACGCCGAGCGTCTCACTTTTTTCACACGATTCACTTTTATCAAGTTCAGTAAAGAACGATAACTTCACTTTGTCGCGGTCTAGAGTCGATCCACTGCACTTTTTTATGTCACCACAGGATGGGTCGGGCGCGGAAAAAGTTAATTCATGCATTTGTTTCGGGCCGGCGCGATCCTCGGGCGACCCATCCGCCATCTTTGAGCGCACGAGTGTTTTGTCGCGAGTTTCGTCCGGACGCCGCGAGCCGCATGGGCGCTGCGGTCGCTGCAGGCGCGGGGCGAAGGCTGCGTGACGTCACGCGGCGGCTGCGCGGCCGGCGGAGGCAGAGCACAGTGACGTAACGGCTCCGCCCCGTGCATGTGCACGGCCGCTGTCATTGGCCGCGCGTTACGCAACGCGCGAGCCTATTCAAATACCCACGGAAGGGAGCGTAGGAATCGCCGCCGATAGGGACAGGCCCATCCCAGCCCTAAACGTAACAAATATTGCAGCATAATGACCCTACACACATTCAAAGTCAGTGCTCAACACATTAGCAAGCGCGCTCTCAGAACTTCAGTCAAAAACAAGTGCAACAAAATTGATGATAATCCTCTTTAATGTTTTTATGGACTACCACGAAATATAGACTTATTATTTAAGACTTACACTTTAAATTATGAATAGATGATTATAATTTATAATTAATAATATGTTTTGTTTTGAAGGCAAAGTTACAAAGTATATATGACTACATTTAACTACTTAATAGTTAATACAAAAAAATTAAAAACCTATTCCGCCTGAATTTAAAACAAAACATCGGTAGGTAGTAAAATTTAATGAGGTACGGATTTCTGGAATACCTACCTATTTGGCTATTTTGATATTTTTCTTGCATCTTTGTTCTAGACTTGTAGGTACACATTATTTAATACAGTACCTACCCTTTGACGTAGGTTATCAATTCTATCACAATAATATTGTAATACCTACTGTGATTCTATACCTAAATAAATGAAGGTAGGTAGGTACTAGGTAGGTACCTACATAAAACCCTTTTTTTATTAATGACACGATTTCTTAACTGGCATTCTGTGCCTGCAGTCAAGTAAAATGTATTTATACCTATAAAAGAATAATTAATTAAGTCTTTATTATCTATCTAATTAAGTACAATGAAATAGGTTTGTAATAAAATTTATTATAAAACTAGTCAAACAAACAAACTCTTCAGTTTTATAATATTTCCAGTCCGATAATTTAGTATAATTACTCTTTTCACTTTTGCAGGTAACTACCTACTTTCGATGTATTTGTTTATTTATGCAAGTCAACTTAGAAATTATTTTTGCAGTTTTTAATAGGTAAGTAAGTAAGTAGGTAGGATAGGTAATTTGGAAAAAAGTTTTAAAAACTACCAACTTACAAACTTTCCACTGAGATACAGCAAGCTGACATAAATTTTCATTTTTCAGGTATACCATATATAGGTAGGTATACCAGCATATACCTACACCATCACCAGGTAAATTTTTAATTGAGAGGAAATAATTGAAAATCCATGTTCAAGCAGCCAGCTGACGTCTAATCCACCGTGCTATGAGCAGCTTACTTTGTTTTTCCTTCAAAATATTAGATATAATTTTTCCTTCAATATATTAAGTAGGTAAGTACCTATTACCTATTACACAATTTTAAATAAGAGGAAATGATGGAAAAAAAAAATTTCCTTTTGCGTGGGAGGCTGCCATTGCCCGCTCCACCCACGGAGTCACAGCTGACGGTCTCGAGAGATCATAGTTTAAGTACCTTATGCATTTCACTAATTTTCGATTGCGATGCATTTTGTGAAAATCTGTCACTGGCTCCCGGACTATATCTATCATACCTACCTACATAATAATGTATAATTATGGTAATATTATTATGTAGATAAGTCTGATCAAGCCATCATAATCATCAGTCGTGGATTACCTAAGTATGCCTAATCCCTATAACTGACTGTTATGTTGGTTATACCTATAAACCGCCCTAAACATTTAGCCATACGAACGAACTCGCAGATAGCGCTAGTGCTCAATATAACACAACTAAATGTGCTCACCCGCATTGCTCCGCTCCTGTTGATCTCGTAATGATATATGTATAGCCTTCCTCGGTAAATGGGCTATCTAACACCGAAAGAATTTTTCAAATCGGACCAGTAGTACCTGAGATTAGCGCGTTCAAACAAACAAACAAACTCTTCAGCTTTATAATATTAGTTTAGTGTGATATTAGAAGGATATTAGTTGTATACGTAGTATATTATTATTAGTCTGTGATATTAGTATAGATAAAAAAAGTTTGGACAGTTGCAGTGCCATCTGTTTGAAAAATTAAGAAACATGTTTTTAAAAATTGTTCATAGGTGGCGCTAGTTATATATAAATTCTCGGAGCAATTAACAAGCCTGGAGAAGTAACAATTAATTGAACGTTTCTTATACACCACTAGTTTTTAATCAGTACAAAAATTTTTACAGGGTGTTAAGTATCTTTAACCAATCATACTTGTGTAAGAAATAATTAAAAACACTAACAAACAGAAATGTCCCAAAATTGTCCACATAAATATGTAAAAATTGTTAAACCTATAATTTAATCAATGACCCACACCACACTAGGTACCTATTGTGTTGTAATTTTCTAGCGTACGATTTCGAGTAGGTCCGCGGCACAGCTCCATTGATAAATTCCGGCAAACTCGCGTGACGCGTCGAAGCTCGCCATTCCTCACCCCGCCACCCCCTTTCCCTCTGCGGCCTGCGCCCGCGTCGCACCCCAACGGCCCCCCGCCCCAACGCGACAAACAGTGCCAAATTGTTAGCGGAAGTGAAAACTTGTTTTTTTTCGTCGCGTTTGTTTACGTTCTTCCCGGTACGATGTCATATCAATTCACATCACGGGATTATGTACTTATGCTTCGTGCGTTCTTTTTGAGTGGGGAAAATGCGAGTGCACCAGTACGTATGTACAGATAAGAAGTAGGTACCCGAGTCCCGAACGCTCGATCGCCAAATGTACGAACCGTGGTAAAATGTAAATGCTTACCAGCAGGCGTTGTCACAAAATGTTTTCGTGTAATGTACTAGCGTATTTTGATGAGGATCCTCGACGTAGTACGAATGTCGAATAACGCTGCGGTTCATGAACATACAGCGGAGTTTGGAAGTCAGTGGATCGGTCGAGGCGGGCCTGCAGCTTGGCCTCCTCGCTCACCTGATCTCACACCTAACCCTTGGACCTCTTTTTGTGGAGTGAAATTAAGTGAACAAAAGTGAGCCGGTTAGTGTCGAACAATTAAAACAGCGCATATTGGATGAAGTGAAAAGACAAAAAAACGTACTTCTCTCGTTAAAAAACAATTTAATAAAACGTTCAC
The DNA here is from genome assembly GCA_029959065.1 of Colias behrii. Taxonomy (NCBI): domain Eukaryota; kingdom Metazoa; phylum Arthropoda; class Insecta; order Lepidoptera; family Pieridae; genus Colias; species Colias behrii. Next base: position 2,363,745 of record JARWMC010000005.1, on the reverse strand, counting down.
GTCTGTGTATTGTTGACAATGGTGGTGGACATTTTGAAGGACAATTGAAATACTTGTAAGGTTAGTTAAGATTATTGTAAATACCAGCTGATTCTAACTTCTTAAATACGCCAAAATCGTTTTTTCTTTCATTACAGATTAGGTATTGTAAAAACAGCTGATTCTTACTTCTTAAATACGCCAAAATCGTTTTTTCTTTCGATACAGATTAGGTATTGTAAATAGAGCTGATTCTAACTTCTTAAATACGCCAAAATCGTTTTTTCTTTCAATACATAATAGCTTATTTTATTTTGATATTGTTTGTTTTGTAATTACATACCTACGTACCTATTTAATTTATTGTAAAAAGTAATTATGCCGGTCCTAAGCCTGGATGAAGTACCTATGAAGGGGAGATTTGAATTTAGGAATTAAAATAAATAAAGTTAGTAACTACCTACATGTCTTGTTTCATTTTATTGTCCAAGGTTAGGTAATACTATCAACGAATAAGTCAATGAACTCTGCAATGTGTCTATGATTTTAGTGAGACTTTCTTAAATAAACAAATGGTTATATCTTTGCTATTTATCGATATTATGTAATTCTTACATCATACATATGATAATAATGTATTCGCTAATATGTCCTTAAAGTTTTTGTACTGATTAAAAACTAGTGGTGTATAGTGGCTCTCTTTTATTCAATACCCTAATTCTCGGAGCAATTAACAAGCCTGGAGAAGTAACAATTAATTGAACGTTTCTTATATAGTGACTCTCTTTTATTCAATACCCTAATTAATGCGATAGAAAGAGACAACACACTGTTATTGGCTTGGCATTCAAATCCACATGTAGCCACTTTTTGTTCTAAAAAGGTAGTGCTTGCCACTTTATCGAATACTAAAATATCGATAAAATATAAAAAAATTAAGTTATAAAATTGCTTGAAGATAATTTAAGATTCTTTTAATTTTCAATTATGGATAGGTAATTCCAAATTTTAAGATTCGTTTAATTTGGAATTATTCATTTACGATGCGTATTGACTGCCTTGCATTGTATGGTAGTGGTATTTATAAAAAAATATTATTAGGTATGTCGGTTTAGGTTGTTTTTTATGGTTTCGTAAAAAGGTACGTTTTTTTTCCTGTTTTCATAGATTCATTCATAGCATTATACGGAACCATTCGTGCGCGAATCTGACTTCCACCTGGTTGATCTTTTTACAAATCAATAATCGTATCCTACTAATACTATAAAAGCAAAAATATATAAGAATGGACATTTGATATTCTTTCACGAAAAAACTACTGAATGAGTTTTTATGGAACTTTACAATTATACATATTAAAGATTAAACATCAGAATAACATATAGGCTACAATTTACCGCGGGAAAATAACTCATTCCCACAGGAAAAAATTGGTAAAAGTTTAAAATAAATTGCTTCAAATAAAACAAATAAAATTTAAAAATTTTTTTACAACATTTTATTTCGATACTTAAGTAACAAATTACAATATTTATTATTTAAAATAGATGCCACCTTAAACTTGTGGCACAGCATCTCTGCAAAGCACTTTACTTTTCTTCCCGTCTGATTCGAAATGATTTGAACAAGGCCGAGAATGTTTTGAAGGCTTCCAATTTTCCCTGTGCTATAGCTTTAACCCAAACATCTTTTAATTTTTCTCAAGCCAGAAACCTGCAAATAACAATAAAATCCATACTTAAATACCTTTTTTTTCTCCTAACCTAAAGCAGTCATTATCAATGAAGTACTTCGTACCTACTCAAGTATCGATAATTGCACAACACTATGGAAGTTATATTTTGCATTTTTTCTAAGAACTAAGCTGATTATGATTTCATTTCAATGATTACGGTTAGATAAAACATAGATGATTATGAAAATAACGTAAATTAACTTATTTATAATACAATTAACAAAAAAATTGATCAAAACACTAACCTGTGAAAAGACAAATTCCAATCTTCATCCGATTTCCCAGTACTACGGCTTTTACAGCCGTGAACAACACAAGCCATGTAATCTTTAGTAAATTATCTTTTCAGAAAATAACATAAGAAACTAGAAAACACGTTTTTCACTTCAAAAACAATAATTAAAATCACCATGCGTTAGTGACCAGACTGGTCACTAAAACAAATTGAAATGGCTACATGTCATTTCAAACTGTCGAACTGACATATATCTGTCCTCTTTTTTCGCATGACATTTTGCCATAAGCCAAAAAGGCCAAACTAGTGCTTTATTGTTCAATTAATTGTTACTTCTCCAGGCTTGATAATTGCTCTGAGCCCTAATTAGTGCGATAGAAAGAGACAACACACTGTTATCGGCTTGGCATTCAAATCCACATGTAGCCACTTTTTGTTCTAAAAAGGTAGTGCTTGCCACAAATTTATCGAATACTAAAATATCGATAAATAAAAAATTGAGTTATAAAATTGCTTGAAGATAATTTAAACGAATCTATTTGGAATTATTCATATTTTACGATGCGTACTGACTACCTTGCATTGTATGGTAGTGGTATTTATAAAAAAAATATTATTAGGTATTTCGGTTTAGGTTGTTTTTATGGTTTCGTAAAAAGGTACGTATTTTTTCCTGTTTTCATAGATTCATTCATAGAATTATACGAAACCCTTCGTGCGCGAATCTGACTTCCACCTGGTTGATCATTTTACAAATCAATAATCGTATCCTACTAATATTATAGAAGCGAAAATATATAAGAATGGACTCTTTCACGTAAAAACTACTGAATGAGTTTTTATGAAACTTTACAATTAAATTTTAATTTATAGTTTAAACATCAGAATAACATATAGGCTACAATTTACCGCGGGAAAATAACTCATTCCCACGGGAAAAAATTGTTTGTTTGTTCCCAGAGAACACGCGGGGCACCTCTAGCTTAAAATAAATTTCTTCAAATAAAACAAATAAACATATAATTTTTTTTTACAACATTTTAATTCGATACTTAATTACCAAATTACAATATTTATTATTTAAAATATATGCCACCTTAAACTTGTGGCACAGCATCTCTGCAAAGCACTTTACTTTTCTTCCCGTCTGATTCGAAATGATTTGAACAAAGCCGAGAATGTTTTGAAGGCTTCCAATTTTCCCTGTGCTATAGCTTTAACCCAAACATCTTTTAATTTTTCTCAAGCCAGAAACCTGCAAATAACAATAAAATCCATACTTAAATACCTTTTTTTCTCCTAACTTAAAGCAGTCATTATCAATGAAGTACTTCGTTCCTACTCAAGTATCGATAATTGCACAACACTATGGAAGTTATATTTTGCATTTTTTCTAAAAACTAAGCTGATTATGATTTCATTTCAATGATTACGTTTAGATAAAACATAGATGATTATGAAAATAACGTAAATTCACTTATTTATAACACAATTAACAAAATAATTGATCAAAACACTAACCTGTGAAATGACAAATTCCTATCTTCATCCGATTTCCCAGTACTACGGCTTTTAAAGCCGTAAACAACACAAGCCATGTAATCTTTAGTAAATTATCTTTTCAGAAAATAACATATGAAACTAAAAAACACGTTTTTCACTTCAAAAACAATAATTAAAATCACCAAGCGATGATCACCAGACTGGTGATCAAAACAAAACGAAATGGCTACATGTCATTTCAAACTGTCGAGCTGACATATATCGGTCCTCTTTTTTCGCATGACATTTTGCCATAAGTTAAAAGGGCCAAACTAGTGTTATTAATGTTCAATTAATTGTTACTTCTCCAGGCTAGTTAATTGCTCCGAGTATAAATTAATCTTAGAGTATATATTACAGTATAGTATAATATATACTCTAAGAAATTAATCCATATTGAAATTAATTCATCATTCATAAATCAGAATTAATTTTATTACATTGTAATTAATAAAATATAAATTGATTGTTGATTTTTAAATTCATATTTTGGAAATAATAAAATGGCAATAATATGGCTTTTTGCGGGTAAAAGAAATTCGAATTTTGAAAGTTTTCAACTAACTTTAACTGCTTCTAGTTTCTAAATGGAGAAGTTTACTAAAATTTTTTTTTGTGTTATATTATAAAAATTAAAGTAAAATAAAACATATAATATGTGAAAAAATCAATAAAATATATCAAGAAATGAAAAAGTTATGGGACTTTAAAGTTGCGCTTGCAAAATAATTAATTGTCACTCGCCGCGGCGCCTACATCGTGTGACGTCACGAGATGCTTGACGCGCAGAGTTCACTGTTTTGGTAATTATGAGTTACAAGAAATACTTATTAATATTTTATTGTTCGTATGTGTCAGAAATACAATAGAAGAAAAGCCTGAAAATTGCATTTTGTTACTATGTAATAGAAAATTGTATTTTTTCGTGTACCAAATATAATATACCTACTTACTGAGGAAAAATGGAAACTGTACCCGTACATCCCACTAAACGGATTTTGATGAGATTGACTTTGTAGAGATGCACCTTTATATTATTAACCAGAATAACATATTATGTATAAAGTATTGAAAATAAACTTGCTTTTGCTCGCGGATTGAAACCGAGCTAGGTACCTACCTAGTTCAGTATACTAGCCGCGCCACGCGGATTCACCCGCGTAAATGAATTTTTCCTTTAAATCTAATATTCCTCTGGGAATATCAGTATAAATATTAAATACATAATAAAAAAAAAGACGAAAATAGCTTTAATTTAAAGAATTAATAATCTTAATTCTCTTATGACTGTCCGTTTAAAGTGGGTCAAAATCGAGTTTATACCTAGGAGTCGGTTACATATAAAAATACAGGTGAAGCCTGTGGGTGAAGCTTATAAAAGCGTGTTGAAATGATTTTCAGGCTACTGCCTAAGTTAAATATTTTAATCTAGATTCTTACTTGGTAACATCTTCTATCTTTGCCTAAGTTAAATATTTTAATCTAGATTCTTACTCGGTAACATCTATCTTTCAGTGAAGGTCCTATCAAAATCGATCCAGCCGTTCCATACAAAAAAAGGCAAAATTAGAAAAAATGAGCATTTGGCAAGATTCAAATATACCAAATCGTCGCCTTACTCCATGACGTGACGGTATTCCCATGACGCGATATTGAAATTTTACTCTCAGCGCGCCTAAAGAAGTTTCACTTCAAAAAGCAACTTTGGTACGTATAACATTTACTATGTCCATGTGCATGGTTATTTAAATAATACAAAAATACACCAATATATCATCAAGTGTGACGATCCAAACAACAATGCTCTAAGCAACAAGTAGGTATGTACCTACCTACTTAGTTACAATCTGTTAATTAATAAAAAAAGTTCAACTCTTTTAATTTCAGAACTAACCTATGACTAGGACCTGTGCTAGGACCAAAATAAACTGTCATGGACTCAAAAGTTCTGTGATCTGTGGTTTTGAAACTTATTTCGTTAAAATAACAGTGTCGTCAAGTTATGAATAGGTATCAGCTGTGGTATCAGATACAAAGATCAATGGTAGGTAGCAGATACAATAACAATCAGTAACAAACATTTCAGGATGCTAAAGAGAACCAACCCACCACAAATAAAAATAAAAAATAAAAATGTATTAGTTACTACCACAGACTAATAATAATAATATACTACGTATACAAGTTACTACGCATTGGCGTTACTATGAATAGGTAGTCATTTATACTAGAAATCCATTTTTTCTTATAGGTAAAATAATTTAGGTATATATCACAGGTATATATGTATTCTATGATATAATTGTAAGTCTTATATTGTGTTGAACCTTATATCCGGACTCCGGTCTAATTCATTCACTGTAGGTATAAAATTTTGTCAAAATCTGCGCATGGTCAGCAGTACCCGTTTCACAAACACAAACAGAAAAAAAAAATAGTTAAGTAACTACCATTGTTCTGAGTTTTGACTTTTGGGGTACCTATATAATAAATCATAATATGTATTGCATACATAATATTATGTGCTTCAATGATATAGGTATGTAGGAAATGTACAGAAATGGTCTTTTTATTGTTTTATTTTATGTATATTATGTAACATTATTATATATTATAGATTCAATATATTATATTATTTGCATTAGTTTTCAGCAGCGAATACATTTTATAATCGAGCCACGTGAATCCATTTTTGAAATTACCTAACTTCTTCCGAAAGTAGCTTGGTTGATAAACACCATTTTGATAACAGCTCCATCTGCCGTAATGTTTTTGAACATTATTTACAGTTATAGGTAGTGGAGATATTTTTTATAACAGTGACATCTATACATTTTTATGAATATTAACTTATTTACTCGGTATGAGATGTCTAGATGTAGAGATATCGTGAATGTATAGATGTCTCTGTTATTAAAAAAGATAGTATACACTTTCTGTTTCAATAATTAAAACTACCGCCAGTTTAAACCATCGAGCTATTGTACCTACGTACCTAGTTATATACACACTTATTTTGAGATTACATATAGTATTTACTTACTAGCTTTTCTTTCTTTTACTATATTAATTACCTACTAATGGCATTACTTCCAATCTGCATGTACATAAATCTTAGGAAAGGCAAAACTATACATTGAATATTTTATAAGATCTACAATCGAAATCGAATTCAAAAATACAGTTTTTTAGAATTTTTGCCTGTTTGTCTGTATGTATGTCCGGGTTAAATTAAAAAAGTACAGAATTGATTAACTTCAAATATGGTACAGGGATAGCTCGAGACTTGAGAAAAGACATAGGACAGTTTTATCCTAGAAATCCCACGGGAATGGGAACAATGCGGGATTTCTTTGGTTTCGCGGGCGAAGTCGCTGGCGGAAAGCTTAATAATATTATGTAGATAGAAAAGTAGTTCCTCCTCCTGTCTACAACCAGATATTTTCGTTTTATAGAAATTGCCAAATTAGTGACCACAGATAATATAATAGTATAACTACTGCCTACTTTTTTGTGTATGGTTTGGTTCGGCTGAAGTGCTGAACCATGGCTGAAGTTGAACACGGCAACACATTCTCTATAATATAAATACACTTTTATTATATTATTAATTAAATTATAAAGGAATCGATAATACTGTAATACCCGTCGCCGGCTAAGGTAGTTAAATCTTCACTCCACATGTATACATAGAAGGTCAAATAAATAAAACAACTTCATAAAAAATAAATTATTTATTGCACCACAACATTCAAGAAATAATCAAATAAATATATTATGTCAAAATAGATCTTTAATTTACTTACAACAAAATCATCCCTTAAACTAATAATGATACATATCCTTAAAATTATTAGGTTACATAATAAAAAAATCAAACAAAAAACGAGGTATATTTAGGAATAACATTGCTTACGTTAACATATTTTCTTATTAATAGTAGTACCTAATAGCTTTAAATATATTTTGTATATGATTGAAATTGAAGAGAATCATGATTTTATGTAAAATCAGTCTTAGTATAAATACAGAGGCACCAAGGGTAATACAAAAATAATTAATACAACAATAGAATCAATCATTACTAGCAGAAATACAAAATTTAACAATAAGGAGGTAGGATTTTAATACATACTAAAATATTGAGCTTGTGTGAATAAAAGTATTTAAAATATATTATAACATGATATACGGTTGAAAATTGATACAAGCAAAAAATTAACAAGTAAAACAACATATGATTTGATTCATGTATGACGAATAAATTTTATAAATTCTATTATGTGCCTTGAAATAAATGGAATGAACTTTGTGTATGAAGAAAATTATTAAGAGATTATTTATTTAGAAATGAAATTAAGACGCCAAGATAAGTTTTAAGAAGGAGAAAGATGAGTGTTGTTTGTATTTAGATTAAAATTAAATATAGAATAAGCAAATAATTAATACATTGTATTTATATGAAAAAAAAAAAAAAACAAATAAAATATCTGACAATTATATTAAAGGGGCGTGGTAAAGAGATTGAATACTGTTAATTACAATAAAGTCAGGAATGTATGAGCACGGTGGTATAACTGGATAAAATATGGAATTGTTTACTACATATAGGCGAAATATAATAGTTTTACATTGTATACTGATTCACGTATTTTTTGTTTAAATATGTTTGAGGTTTTAAAATTACAATAAAAATGTACTGGGCAGAAATCACAAAAATCTATGTCCTTAATAGTAAAAAATAATGTCAAATAATAATTAAAAAAAAAAAAAAATATACTGGATCAAAAAAATATAATCTCATACATGATCTCATAAAGAAAATTATTAAGAAATATTACGTTATTATAACATTACGTTATAAGGCCTACAAAACAAAGGACAATTAAAAAATAAAACAGTAAAAATTAAAATTATTTTGAATTGGTACTGGTAACACAAAAACGTGTAAATAAATAAAAATAAAACAATATAAAGTAATAAGGATTGAAAACTGGACTTAATAAATATTATTTAGGATTGATATAAATATTACTTACCTACATTATACTACATAAAAATACGTTACGCAATTTACTATAATAATAAAGGCAGTGTCACATTAATCTGTTTAGGTAAATAGCATTTATTAAGTTTACAAGCAAGTGTTCAAAGCTTAAAACATAAGTTAGTTATATTATCCGTAAATTAATTAACTTTAAACTGAATTATAAAGTGGTGTTTAAATTGAAATAATTTATAAGGTAGGAATATTAATATCAAACTAATTATTAATATTATTAAAAAATAAATAATACGTATTGGAAATTCGCTTGCAAATTAGGACTCGCTTAAATAAGGTCAATTAATTTGGTAATTTTATAGGCAAGTATTTTTACTAATATGTATAATATTGCTAGTTTAAAATTAGTCATAGCATAAAATTTTAATTTTGACACCTCATGTTGCAACATATATAACTAATAACACTGTTTCACTTTTCTGGTAAAATGTGTTTTAAAGCCATCATGTAAATTATAGCGGTAAAATACTTTTACATTATTGGTTAAAAATTCAATAACAGCGTTTTGATTGGCTACTAATTAAAACCTATCATAATTATTTAGCATACAAGCTTTTAGCGCAATAAAAATTACTTTAACACCATTGGTTGAAAATTAACAGCATTTTCATTGGTTACGTATTTAAATCTTTTTCTCTATAAATTCTTATTAACCTTTTTTTATCTAGTCTACGTCCACAAAGAAGTAGGCATCATCCCTTCCATAGACGTATTTCTTGGTGTTAGCGTTTCATTGCAAAGGAAATTCAACGGTAAGTCGACCACAAGGCCTTGTATAAGGTCTATTTTCCGATTAGCAAGCACCGGGTCCTTACGCCATAACGTTTCTGAGTTCTCCTCTTGGTACTTCTTTAGTTCTGCGAATGTGTGCACTGAGTCCGTTGGTATTGTGTGGAATACCTGAAAATACGTTAGTGTTTAATAAATTAATAAGGAGTGTTTTTTTCCTACATATTCTATTGAAAAAAGCACTATATTTAGGTTACTCTAAGGCCTATAAAATTAAGATTCGAGATTTTTTTCCGAAGACCTCTTCGAGAAGTCTAAAATCGTGAGAGTACACAATTAAGTTATATACTTTAGTTTCAGAAAGCATTTTCTACAGATAATATCTAGCAAGGCATTATCTAAACATGTATTCTTAGACAATTAAGAATATTAATACAAAACAATTTTGCTAAGCCCATCCTTAACTTAGCCCACTAATACACTAACTATTAACAATCCTATAAAAAAAATTATCTTTGAAAACTGACCTCTTCATAAACATCAGTGTTCCGCTTCGAAGTACCCTTCCATACATTAATATAGAACTGTTCCGCACACGGGTCATCCAAATTGACCCCCACTCTACTGGGGTCCTCGTCCATGAGGCCCAAATGTTCTCTAAACAGCCTCTTTCTGAGCCCTCCAGCTACTTTGCCCACGGGGAACGGTTTGCCATTCATGATGCCGTCTTCGAAGGTTTCGTCCTGGAAATTTTGATTTGAATTTGAATTTTCAGAAGATTTGTATTGTTTTTACGCATTAGATATAGTATTAACTATTAGTGGAATGTAACGGAATGGTGATTCAATATCGTTCATTACAACTTTTTAATCTCAAATTTTATGTTGTTATTTATCTTATGTCATATTTTACGGAGACACGTAATGAAACAGCATCATTATAAATCCATTTTAAATGTCAAAATATATAAGAATCCAGATAAAATAAAACGCAAAATTATGTTCTGAGTTAAGTTATTATGTTGTAAATTATGAAGCACTTGCACATGTAGAGTAATGACAACATAATATACACTACTAGCTTTCCACCCGCGGCTTCGCCCGCGCAGAAGAAAGAAAAACCTCTCATAGTTCCCGTTCTCGTGGGATTTCCGGGATAAAACCTATCCTATGTCCTTCCTCGGGTATCAAAATATCTCTATACCAAATTTCATGCAAATTGGTTCAGTAGTTAAGGCGTGATTGAGTAACAGACAGACAGACAGAGTTACTTTCGCATTTATAATATTAGTATGGATTTTGGTCTTTTACATTTTGAATTTGTCTATGACAGGGTCTGTGAGTTATCTTATTATTGGATATCAGAAAAAACACACACATTCTGCTACACACAAAATCACACTCCTTAATTGAATTAAACAAAAACAGAAGAAAACCTAATAAAACTACCATCGTAAATTCACACAACTTTTCCTTACCTGCAGTATAACAGCAATCTCCGAATCCCGTTTCCCGATCATAGACCGATCGTTGATATTAGCGCTGCCACATATAATATATCGATCATCAGCGATCAATAATTTAGAGTGCACATACACTAATTCTGTTAAAGGCTCTCCATCGAGTATAGTGTGTGTGCGCAAACCGTGGAACGTTATGTACTCGCTCGGGTCTGGGAGACCCGCTTCGTACAGCCGGGTAAGAATAGCCTCACGACTCCTGGAATGGTCGAGAAATATTTATATTAAAAACTAGCGGTCCACCCCGGCTTCGCCCGTGGTACCTACATGTTTAAACTATCCTATCTCTCAAGTTGGATCGAACTGCACATGGTGTGCGAATTTTATTATAATCGGTTAAGTGGTTTAGGAGTCCATTGAGGACAAACATTGTGACACGAGATTTATATATATTAAGATATGCGAATTTATGGTTTATCGTGTATGTATGTGGTACAGTGCCATAGATTATAGCCTAGAATGGTCCAGAAGAAATATGTAATAAATTTTGATGATACATAACAAACTTAAACATTTATTTCTTTTAGAAGCACTTTCGAATCGTCATTACATATTTTTAACATTTATCACCGATTCGGAAAGCAGTATCTATGGAGAAGAACCGGTAAGAAACTCCATAGTTGCTCTTTTAAAATCATGTCAATATTACAATTGAATTTTACATAATCTATACTAATATTATAAAGCTGAAGAGTTTATTTGAACGCGCTAATCTCAGAAACTACTGGTCGGATTTGAAAAATTATTTCGGTGTTAGATGGCCCATTTATAGAAGAAGGCTATAGGCTATATATCATCACGCTAAGACCAACAGGAGCGGAGCAATGCGGATGAAACCGCGGGGCACAACTAGTTTAAAAAAAAAAAGACGGGTTGCACTCCGGGAGTGCCGGCAGAAGTGAAAACTTGATTATTAACGTTGAGCATGTTTGATATCCATCCGTCTTACGCTTTTTCGATCAGGTCACGTGTCCTGACGCGAGTTTAAGATTTTATACCCAACGCCGCTAAAGAAGTTTTCACTTCAATAAAATTCCTCACCTGCAGATGCTCTGATAGTTCCAGTGTGTGACTGCGTGCAGCGAAGTGCCGGTAGCAGCACCCACTTCACCCTCGAAGCCTGGTAGTAAAGGCATCACCACGTATACGCGGAATATTTCCTTGGCTCGAAACGCACGCATTATACGGTTGAATAGTGCTTCGCCTATCTGAAAAGGAAAAAAATTAGTTGTCTGTAAAGTCGGTTTACTGACGATAGTTGAACGTGACAACGTCCGATTGTGCTTCTTTGTCGCTCGTTCCGCGCTCTCGCTTGCACTTCAAGTCTTACATGGAACGCCTCAGAGCGAGGTAACGCCGCATGAGTCATGTTTTTTCGTGCGTGCAGCCGGCTCTATCGAATTATAAGACGTTATTACGTCAATAAGAACGTAAAGTGGCTTAAAATAAAAAGAACACAATGAATATGTATAGTTTCAAAGCACTTTAAAGAATTATTCAAGCTACCGGCCCCGGTGAATACGGCGTAGTGTGAACCATCCTTAAAAGATTGTATGATTGTGTGCGTGAAAATTTCAAGGACTTTTTAGACTCTTTTAATGTTTTCATTGAGCTAGTGGAACCAAGATTCACCAATTATTATCAAAATCAATCTAACCTAATATCTTCATCACCTTTCGCACAATCGCATTAGAATGACGAGTCGAGTCCAAGCTCTTAAGGTTCATTTTCACACACAGCTTTTATAAACTGTACTTATTTAAAATAGTGGGTAGCTATATTATTTTATTCATATATAAAAAAAATGTGTGCGTGTACTAGTGTACACACGTAAGAAGTGAAACTTCTTTATGGCCTTATTTTTCAAAAAATAATTTACTATATGCAACTTTACAGAAATACGTCGAATCACGCGTGGTAGGGATAAGAAAAAGATGGCGCGTAACGGAAAAATGTGACGCGTAACGAAAAAATGTTACACTTAATTTTTTTCCAACCCCGATAAAGAAGTTTCACTTCAAAAAAAACTTTAGCTAGCATTACATCACTGTATTTTATCTGTTACGTAGTATTATTAATCTATATTAAGACATAAATAAAAATTAAATGACACTACACATACCTGATTCCTAACAATAGGATTGGTCCTGGACAACGTTATGAAGAACTGATTCTCAATGTATATGTAATGCTGGGCCCTTGTTATTGTATCCACGTATGCTTCATGTATACTTTGTTCCACTGTATCCGGGTCTAGGAAGCCGCAAGACCAGCTTGAAACACTGCGAAGTACCTGGGTAAAGAACAATGGACTGTATCTTCACTACATAGTATAAAACAAAGTCGCTTTCTCTGTCCCTATGTCCCTTTGTATGCTTAAATCTTTAAAACTACGCAACGGATTTTGATGCGATTTTTTTAATAGATAGAGTGAATTTATATTTTTGGTTTTATGGCATTCAAATGCTTTATAAATATAAATTTATAAAGAATAGAAAAAATTCGATCACGAGGCGGGACTCGAACCCGCATCCTTCGCGCCATTCCGGGGCGGATGCCTCACCAACTCAGCCACTCGTGACCCGCCCGAGTGATCGAATTTATTCTATACTTTCAGTTTTATGTGTCTGAAGGGACACACCGCGCGCCATCTATTGAGATGATTAACAACCATTTCAACCAATATGAAGCACTTTTCAGTGAATACAATATTGTAGCGATGGAACACGACCTTTTTTGTTGAATTTATATTTTTGGTTTTATGGCATATGGAGTTGGTGAGGCATCCGCCCCGGAATGGCGCGAAGGATGCGGGTTCGAGTCCCGCCTCGTGATCGAATTTTTTCTATTCTTTATAAATTTATATAGATAGAGTGATTCAAGAGGAAGGTTTTAGTATATAGTTTATTAGGTTTTAGACAAAGCGGGCGAAGCCGCGGGCGGTAAGCTAGTTTATGGTATAAGGTTAACAAAGGGCAATAGACTATAATCTATAAGATTAGGTGCAAAAATATTTTGCTACAAGACTTTATGATATCAGTGTCTGAAAATAGACAAGAGACAATAGCATGCATTGCTCTAATGTATCTGTGTCATAGTTCATCATTTACTTTAGTACAAATTGAATAATTCAGATCAGAGTAGTAAATATTTTTTTTTATAATTTACTGTTAGGTCAAAAAAATAGTGTTAACTAGTGTCTAGTAGTGACACATTAAAAAAATATCTTTCTCTTAATTTTATTATACTTTATGTAATTAAATAATACACTACACAAAAAACTTACTTGACAAGAAACATTGGTGATATCGATGCTGAGAAGTTCATACAGGTCAGGAAGGGGTTTTATATCCGTGTAGGTTTTCGGCAGAAGATACGGGTAGTTACTGTTTTGCCTAGATTTAAAAAAATATATTAATACAAAATGATAGAAATATAAATAAAGTAATAATAGCTATTAATTGTATGAAAAATTGTTCAGATTATCAAATCAAGATGTGATACGGTATCAGAAGAACAATTCAGAAATCTATCATTTGAAAATACTGTAAAACTATTATAGTATAGTTCTGTCACACAAAAACACACATTGTTATATAATAAATAAATTGTTATTAAATCATTTTTTGTTTTATTTGACACTACACTGGTCAGCATCACCTAACCACAGACACCACAAATACATACAAACTGTGAAATAAATAAATAAATAATCATCACAAATACCGAAGCAAACGTTCAAATCAATAAATAAATGAAATTAATGTGATTATAACCCAACTAGCTGTGCTCCGCAGTTTTACCCGAAGTGCTGTGCTCCTGTTGGTCTCAGCGAGATGATATATAGCCTATAGCCTTGCTCGATAAAGTGGCTATCTAACACTGCAATAATTTTTCAAATCGGACCAGTAGTTCCCGAGATTAGCGCGTTCAAACAAACAAACAAACAAACTCTTCAGCTTTATAATATTAGTATAGATTACCTAGCTTTCTCCAATTTAATAGCGTTCCACCGTTGCACAAAATGCCTGGCCACATCCCTGGCGGCCGCCCCACCGAGCATCAACCCCACGTCGTGCCACGGCATGCGTGGGGTAGTACAACGGTCTACTAGATCTGCGGAAAATTAGTAATATTTTCAATTATTGTTATATAACGAAGTATATACATAGATATATATTATTTGTAATTAATTATTAATAATAACAATGCAAATTATTTTTAGAACTGTAAAGAAGTTTTTTGGTTGGTATTTGTATTTAAATGTAGACAAGCCTCGGAAATAAAAACTTACGGGCAGACTGCATATCAGCGCTGTTCAGGTGTTAAAGCCCGACAGCATGGCTGAGTGTGACCCGATTGCCATGTAAATTATTCAATTTTTTTTTAGTATTTGTTAAGTGTGTGAAACATGTGGCAATAAATATATTTTCTTTCTTTCTTCTATATGTTGACAAGTTTTCATAAAGTATAAGTTTAGTTTATCTATCTATCTATCTATCAGGCGAGAACATTTATGTTC
This sequence comes from Colias behrii, assembly GCA_029959065.1. Classification (NCBI taxonomy): domain Eukaryota; kingdom Metazoa; phylum Arthropoda; class Insecta; order Lepidoptera; family Pieridae; genus Colias; species Colias behrii. The sequence goes on along the minus strand of JARWMC010000005.1, from coordinate 2,348,422 downwards.
AGAAGCAAATTCAACTAAACAAATTTCACTTTCCTTTATAGGTGGTGTAACTAATACGATTTTTTTACGTATAATATAGATTTGTTTGACAATATGTTACCATTTACAATGAAAAATAAATTTGATAAATAAATGATGTTTCATAAAATTGTATGAATGCGTAACATTTTTTTTAAGTACTATATCATTATTACTATACTTGCTAAGAAATATCACCATCCTTTTAAACATCTATCTATGGATGTAACATTTCAAACAATATTTTCTTCACATATTTTAATCTTTATATTGAAACTTGGAAGTAACACAAAACCTGTAACTACGAATTATTTTACAATACTATTTCAAATATTAAATAACAATATAATATTTTTTTTATCATCGCCTATTTGATGACATAAATCTATAACTTACCCACAAACGGTGAGTCTAAATTGTTGAAATCCTTAACAATAAAATTAACATAGTCCTTCCCGATCCACAGTTTTGAGTTCCCCTCCACTCCTAGAACTTTCTTTGTAGTTTCTGTTATCACACGACCTTGAACCACCTGGAATAATAGTAAAATGAATTAAAACAGTAAATTTACGTTTTGAATGAACAAATTAATGATATTGTGGCTTTTAAATATTGTTTTCAATTATTATATTTGAATTTATATTTCATAATTAACCGACTTCAAAAAAAAGGAGGAGGTTATCAATTCGGCCGGTATATTTTTTTTTCAATTAATTGTGATAAGAATAATGTCTCTACAAACTTAAAAAAAAAATTAGAACCAATTTTTTTTTGTGTTCATTGCAGCCAATTCTAGCCAAGCCTAGTCAGTTGTTTAATTAAGAGTCTAGCTTCCCAAGCTTCTTTATATTCCGATTAAATAAATATATTAATAGGTAAATACTTTTAATTATAATAATTTTTATTAATATATAATTTAATTTTTACTTTGAATAAATTCTAATTCTATTCTATTCTAATTTACCTGAGCCAACGGCGCGGGCTCTTCACACCTGTTAATATTAATACCCAACGCATCCGTCAGCAGTACTTCATCATTGGACCTTGCATACTTTTCCGCCTTTTTCCGTTCCGAATCATCAAATTTCTGTTCATTTCTTTCTTCTTCATATGGCGGGTAAATAATTCCGATAATTTCCTTCCCCCTATCTGTTAGTTTATCTAGAACGTTCCTTTTATCGTCTTTATCGAGGGTAGTTATTAGTAAATGGTCTCCCGGTTCTAAGACCGGTAAATCTGGATTTGTTACGTTTGCCGTTTCTGTCTGTTGTGTTTGTGGGTCTGGTTCTTCTTTAATTACACTAAAATCAGTTTTGCCTTATTTATGACACATCTTTAAAAAAAAACTCGTAACGAATCGCTAATTTGTTCGCACAATATTATGCATTAGTGAACAACTAGATTCACAATCACGCTCGAAAATTGTCCACAGCTAAACTCTGCTATTAGTATATTGGGCAGAGTTTTCTTATGAGCGATTTTGAACTTTATTGCCACAAAATAAGATGTTAATGTACACTTATTTACAAAGCCACACGATTAAAATTCTAACTTTTATTGTAGTTTTATGCACTTCTAATTTAGAAAGCGTGATTAAAAATGCAAATACAATAAATATACTTAGTAAATAAAGACAAAACTCACTCAGTATACCCAATAACCAACTCTTTAGTGGATCTAGCCAACTCAATCGCCGGTCCATCGTACAAATACACTTGACCAGAGCCCGGCGAACTTGAGGTTTTTTTCTTTGATCGTATTGATGTTTTTGGGTGCGATATATTGCCGAGGTCTGTTAATCTGAAATGTAAAATGGACTTTATTGCTTTGGACATATGGTTGTAATCAATTCAGCAATAAATTAATATGTTATAGATTGATATTTTTGTGTCAAGATGTGCTAGTCAGTATAAGAAAAGTATAATTTTGTGAAGATAACTAGATAGTTTTTACAAAAATGTTCACAGGTGTTTTTTAAGTATGATTTTAATAATACTACTATACTAGTCTGTCAGTTAGTATGATGTCACAATATAGCGCTGAATCGATCTTATTCTTAGTTTAATCGCATAGTATAGACATCACTACATAGTATAAAACAAAGTCACTTTCTCTGTCCCTATAAAAAATATATAATAATAATTCTTTGATGACAAAAGATTTTACATTTTGAGATATTGAAGTCGTCTGACTCCCAAACTAGGTAAAAACCAGGTGATGCAGGGTATACTATATATCCCTATGTATGCTTAAATATTTAAAACTAAGCAACGGATTTTGATGCGGTTTTTTTAATAGATAGAGTGATTCTCGAGGAGGGTTTTAGTATATATGTTATTAGGTTTTAGACAAAGCGGGCGAAGCCGCGGACGGAAAGCTAGTTTAGAATAAAACAATAAATACCTATGCTTATGATCGTCCCAGCGTCCATAGCACAGATCGATGCCTCCTAAAAACGCGACACTTTGGTCCACACATACAATTTTTTCATGATGTGCCCAAAAGAATACACCCACTTTAGCGTGATCTGGGTGACGGAATACCTGTAAGATTTATTCATTAATGTTAAATTTAATGTGGCCTGTTGAAAGATAAATAACATTAGTTATGTTTAAAAATTCCCCAATACATACTTTTCACGTAGTAGGTAAAAACATGTCATGCAACAAATGGAACATTTTAGGATCACTTTAGTAAATACATGAATAAAAATATTTATTTATTTGTCTATACTTTTAGCAGTCTCAAAATAAAATTGAATTCACCTTACCTTAATATTCTCGCTGGCCAGTCGACTTTTACTGTAGAAACTGTTTATACCGAGCGCCATTTCTACTTCTTTGTACAGCAATATAAATATTTTCACACCTTGCGCCTGTAAAAATTATATCGCAATTTTCATGAAAATATATTAAATTAATTTTAGTTTGAATTAAATTCACATATTGCCTAACAAAATCGAGCTTTAAAAATAAAAATCCATCCTTAAGCCATAATAAACTACTAAATGTTGTGATGTATTTTTATTTTACTTTAAATGTTCTCTGTCATGCTTATGTCTGTGTTGGCTGTCCCTGATAAAGAAATTTTTTTTTCTTTCTAATTCTACCAAAAAGCTTACCGCTTTTCTCTTCAACAGTGTATCCAGCCTCCAATAATCTCCATTTAGAGCTGGTCTCTTCATATAAATCTCGGGGCTCAGTCACCAATCAGCTATGAAGATCTCCTCTCTGGCTAGCTCCATAGCATCAGCCACAGAGAAACGACAAACCATTTTTAAATACCTATTATTAGGTCCTTACCGCTTTCCGTTTCAACAATGTATCCAGCCTCCAATAATCTCCATTTAGAGCTGGTCTCTTCATATAAATCTCGGGGCTCAGTCACCAATCAGCTATGAAGATCTCCTCTCTGGCTAGCTCCATAGCATCAGCCACAGAGAAACGACAAACCATTTTTAAATACCTATTATTAGGTCCTTACCGCTTTCCGTTTCAACAATGTATCCAGCCTCCAATAATCTCCATTTAGAGCTGGTCTCTTCATATAAATCTCGGGGCTCAGCCACCAGTCAGCTATGAAGATCTCCTCTCTGGCTAGCTCCATAGCATCAGCCACAGAGAAACGACAAACCATTTTTAAATACCTATTATTAGGTCCTTACCGCTTTCCGTTTCAACAATGTATCCAGCCTCCAATAATCTCCATTTAGAGCTGGTCTCTTCATATAAATCTCGGGGCTCAGTCACCAATCAGCTATGAAGATCTCCTCTCTGGCTAGCTCCATAGCATCAGCCACAGAGAAACGACAAACCATTTTTAAATACCTATTATTAGGTCCTTACCGCTTTCCGTTTCAACAATGTATCCAGCCTCCAATAATCTCCATTTAGAGCTGGTCTCTTCATATAAATCTCGGGGCTCAGCCACCAGTCAGCTATGAAGATCTCCTCTCTGGCTAGCTCCATAGCATCAGCCACGGCAGAGAGATAAGGCGAGCCATCCACGAACATAGCCACGGGAGTGGACGGTCGGGGGGGAGCGAATGAATGGTGGACGTTTGGGTAGGTGAAGTCGCGGGCTGAAAAACGAAATAAAAATTATTCTATATTTTCAAAAAATGGAAAAAAATCGTCGGAATGTATAACAAAAATCTTGTGACATGAACCTTATCAGGTAAGCGTATTGGTGGTCCCCCCGCTATGACCCACTGGTGGGTCTACGGGTAATATTTTTTCCCCGTGGACCCACTGCTATAGAATGGTATGACACTGGGTCTACGGGCACTTGATTTAAAAGTACTTTTTACCCGTGGTCCCCCGCTGCCATGATTTGACCAGACAGGATTTTTAGATATACAGGGTCACTTGTAAAACACCAGCAACCTCGCAGGACAAGATATCTAATATCATAAGTAACAACATTTGTTCTACGACTATTGGCAAATGGCATTCAACCACGGGTACGGGACCACAGGTAATACGCCCAATATTGAAATATTCTTATTGACAATCGATTCTGTACTTATAACCATCAACATGTTATGTGAAATGTAGAATTTTGTTTCTTAATTGTATCTATATTTTTTAACCATAGCCATTCAAAATAATTTTGAACATTATCTCCAACAATTTAGAATTAAATTGGTAAAAGTTAGTCAGTTTATGCTATGCATCCACTTCTTGCTCTTCCTTCATCATTCAAACAATTTTCGATCTTATCTATATCTTCTTATATATAAAAATGAATCGCAAAATGTGTTGGTAAGCGCATAACTCGAGAACGGCTGAACCGATTTCGATAATTCTTTTTTTATTATATTCCTTGAAGTACGAGGATGGTTCTTATGTAGAGAAAACGTAAACATGTACCACGGGCGAAGCCGGGGCGGACCGCTAGTATTATATAAAAATGAAACCCGTTTCGCGTTGTCACGGCATCACGTGTGAACGGCTGAACCGATTTCGATAATTCTTTTTTTATTATATTCCTTGAAGTACGAGGATAGTTCTTATGTAGAGAAAACGTAAATATGTACCACGGGCGAAGCCGGGGCGGACCGCTAGTTCACAATAATTTTGGAATCTAGTTCCCAACTGACCACAACACACTGTCCTGCACTATTCAAATATGAACCTTATTCCCTATTACTTTGAATAAAAATCCCAACTCACCAGACTGATTGGCAACAGTCTTCAAGTAATGCATCCACTCCTTGCTTTTCCGTTTCGTCCAACACTTTATAACGAGTTGTCTATGTTGATTGAGTATTTGTAGTCCATTGCTGAGTCCCGTGGAGTACATACCACTAGATACTTCGAAACTGTGGAAAAATTATTTATTTTCTTTATTTATCTATTCATTTATTAATATAAGGATAATAAAAGAATAATTATTAATATTGAATATGACTTTATAATTTATATGTAACAATACTCACTTTTCCAGGAAAACTGTAAAACATTAATTAATCATAAATATTTGTCACAGACCACAGAATTTAGGAATAGTAAATTTTTTATCTTAGACTTTAATTATCTTAGTTTTTTCGTTATAAAAAATAATGCATCCATTTTTTTTCGGTAATACTCACAAAATTCGAAAAAAATAAAAAATAAGATCTATTACAAATACTCACCCTTGATCAAACAGCATGACCCCTTTAACAACACCATCGCTGGGTCTGATATACCCGAAAAAACTGTCTTTCACAAATAACCATCTCTCTTGCCATTTAGCACATACAAGGCCAGTGCAGAAGTAATTGCATCTGAAATATATTCCAAAACTAAATATAAACACTGATTGTTACCATAAATTCAAATTTGTGAGGATGTTACTTTCGCGAATACAGTAAGATAAGCAGCGAGTAAGATTGCGAAGTCATAGGTGAAAATAAGTTCAAATGAAAAAAAAAAAGAATCTAATGAATTAAAATTTGTTAGTGACGGTATAAAGGTGTATTGGACGTTGGAATAATATGGTCCAGTATCAAAAATAGATGAAGGTATATGTGTTATATTAACATTAGTATGGTACGTGTGTGTGGTGCACGAGGTGTGTATAGTTTTAATAGATATCCGCCCGCGGCTTCACCCGCGTTTTCAATCAATCCGTATAGTTCCCGTTTCCGTGGTAATAGCGGGATAAAAGTAGCTTATGTATTATTCTGGGTCTTCAGCTACCTACATACAAAATTTCATTGTAATTCGTTCAGTAGTATTTGCGTGAAAGAGTAACAAACATCCATCCTCACAAACTTTCGCATCACTACATAGTATAAAACAAAGTCGCTTTCTCTGTCCCTATGTCCCTTTGTATGCTTAAATCTTTAAAACTACGCAACGGATTTTGATGCGGTTTTTTTTAATAGATAGAGTGATTCAAGAGGAAGGTTTTAGTATATAATTTATTAGGTTTTAGACAAAGCGGGCGAAGCCGCGGGAGTTTATAATATTAGTAGGATTGAAAACACAGTGTGGTTAATATGTAATATCTCCAATGATCACAAGGTCTCACCGCACACACACCATGTTGCCAAGCAGCCCGCAGCAGTTGCAGCCCGCCTGCCCGGGCCGAGTGGACCCTGTCCTTTTTTCTATCATACCCTCCTTGCCTTTTGACCCTAGTTCCGATATGAACGACATTTGTGACACCTCTAGAAATTCCACCTGCAATTAGATGTTATTTTTTGATCTAGTATGGAAAAGGAAGTGGAGAAATATGTTTTAGATGTGTTATGTTAATTTAAATGCCAGTAAGCGTCTACGTCTTAACAATACCATTTGGAAAGTGTATTATGATGGGAAGAATGAGAAATTCCCGTTCTGTATGTGATTTGGAGACGATCTTTTTTATAACTCTGACATTAATAGAATTTGTTTTAAGGTAAATCTTTGAGGTGATCAAATTGTCTTTCTGTTGGAACCTATACTTTTTATAAGAGTTTTATCTATTTGACAATCCGTATACAGATCAGTTAGGGTAAGATTATTGTAAAAAATTTCATGAAACATAATAGTTCAATAACATTCATATTGCGTAAATCAATTGATCTACATCATTTTCCGTGCATCGAATACCAACCGTAAATAAATACCAATAACAGTACATAATCAAATGACTCACAGTCTCATGGTGGTTCCTATAAATAGATATATTGAGCAAGTTGTATAAGTACTCCTCCAGTTGTTTCATGCGCAGTTGAATGCCTTCGTATGTGATCATCACTTCGGGCTTACGGGGAAATCTGTTATCGGTAATTATCATGTTCAGTAATTATCAATAGCTTATAAATGGATTATAATGTATAAGGCATGCTTATTATATGGTAGGAACTTTCCTATTGATTTTATTATAGTTTTGATTCAAGTGTGTATTTATTTTAAATGTTATAAAGGGCCAGATAAATTATATATACTATAGTTGCAGTGTTTAGCTGCATTTATTAAATGTTTTAATAGTTCATATGAAAGTCAGCCTAAATGTAGGAAAATTATAGGACAAAGCCATTAAAGTTATCTTAAGAAATCTTACAAAAAATTAAATCATTATATGAAAAATTGTCTAGTCCAGTTGAAACTGGACAAATTCTAGAGATGTTCTTTTTGGCTTATCCATCACTAGCTGCTCCGCGCGGTTTCACCCCCGTGGCTCCACTCCTGTTGCCCGTAGCGTGATGAAATATAGCCTATAACCTTCCTCGATAAATGGGCTATCTAACACCGAAAGAATTTTTCAAATCGGACCAGTAGTTCCCGAGATTAGTGCGTTAAAACACACAACAAACGAACAAACAAACAAACAAACAAACTCTTCAGCTTTATAATATTAGTATAGATTTAAATCGACAAATGAAATTAAAAAAAATTAATATCACAATTTATGGGGAAACTAGTTATTCGCGATTAAAGCAAAAATCATTCACATGAAAATTATATCACGAAATAATTAAAATTTAAAACCTACCTAGGCAAAGCACCTTTCCGCTTTCTGGGCCTAGGTTCCCGCCGCTTCGGGTTGCTCCCCGGCAGCGCTTCAAGCGCCATCCTTTCAGCCTTCTCCTCAGTATCAACCGTGTTTTTGAAACTCGCCCGTCTAGTTTTATGCGCTTTAGTGGGAAACGGAATTTTCAGCGATGTCCTATAAAGCGCTAATTGTTGGTGTAGGTATAATATGTGTTTGTATCGCTTTTTGATTGTCCATTTGAAATCCCCGTGCTGTAGATTTATTGTATACCTAGATTGAGACATATGCTTATTAATGGATATGTTAAATGTATTATGTAATTAATAATAATTCGACTAAATGGGTAAAATGAGAGCCGAAGCCGTTTTGGGAATGTTGGTTCATTAAGCTGCCATTACAACAATTGTACACAGTAATGTTCAGAAGTTTGACGTCATAGTGACGTCTATTTGCTGGTATGTTGTAGTCATGTGTGAATTGAGATGGGATAAATTAGGGTTCCATACACCCACGTTAACGTTTTTGGTAAAAATATTAACCTAAACGAGAAATTTTCTATATACCGTTTTGTTATGTAGGTAATCATTATCTAATAGGTTAATGTCTAATTCGACTATTTTATCTATACTATCTTCTAGTATCTAACTTATCTTCTTATTGATCTTCGCAAATCTAAATAATATCAATAATTTTCATACAAATCTACGTCAGTCTTAGCAAAAAAACTATATATCACTACTGCAGTATATGACACATCGAAATGTATGAGGTGCTATTGTTTTGCTTACGATATTATCAGTTTTTACAAATTATGTGCGTCATATGATTGTCTAAACGTAATTACATATTCTGTTTGACATAATGCGTAAATTTACGTAAATCACATGTTTAAAAATAAAAACTTAAATGATAGACCAAGCCCAGTAGACAAATAATTTAGCTAGATGTTAATTACACTACATATTATTAAATTAACAACATACTTTTAGAAAATAAGTTAATTGTTCAGTTTGGTGTACATCCCTTTCATATTTTTAATCAATCTATTTCTGACCCTATACAAGAGAAAAATATTAATTAATAAATAATTCTTAGAACACTTTACAATATTATAAAATTAGTTTTGTTTATAAAACTCACAAGTTAGGATTCAATAGGTGTGTCGTAACGCTCCTTTCGTTCTCCACGAATCTGACCTTTATTTCAACAGCCGGAATGAACACTTTTCTATGCACCGATTTAAACTTTATTGGCGGCGCGTGGATACTTCTGTATGGTACGGATTTCACGAGCGGCGCTGAAATAAAATAAATAATCTATTTGAGTGTGCGTATTATAAATAAAAACATCCCGAATTCTTTCATATTTCTTTAGAAATAATTTTTGCGTAAACTATTTATAATAAACCCAGAATAGACCTAGAATAGAAATAACTAATGCAAATATTACTTAATGTTTGATGAAGGAAAGATATTACAATCTATAATAAAAAAAAATTTTTGTTGCAGATTTCATTCCAGAGGCATGTCAAGTACTTATTAAAAAACTATTAGGAATATATTTTGAACTTGTTTCACTTAATTAATTATTATTGTTAAAGAAACATCACTTCATATCTTATCTTTTTATCAACATAACAAAAGCTTTTAGAATCAATCATTAAGAAAGATAATAATTAAAAATACACATGACTGTGGTACTTATACCTTATCATAAGGTCTTTACTCCTTGACATTATAATATAGATAAAAAAATTGAGAAAAATTTTCTGATTTTTGGAACATCAGTTAAAAATAGAAGCGGATACTTACAGAACAGATTAATGTTCTAGTTTGAAATTATATTAATCTATTAAATATTTTGTAAACATGAATAAATACGAATCAGTGCTTTTCCTTATGGAATGTGGAGTAATTAAAAATATCAAAAGTAAGTACCTAAAAGTGGAGTAAAATAAATTCCTAATTTTTTTATATAAAAAATATGTTCAACAATTCATACAAGACACATCCATGAAAGTAGATAGGCGTTTTTTGGCGGGAACTATACTGATTTTATGTACTTATTTCATAATATTATTTCATGGTTAGTAATTTATATAATATTGTTTGTCGGTGTCTTTGTTTTTTATCTACTAGATATATCAATACTTGAATGGTGACTTCAAATATCTAATCTTGAGTCAGTAATGAAAACACTCATATATAATCATTTTGGTAGATGATGAATCATTAAATTGAATTGAATTCAAGAAAATTTTAAATGAAGATGTCCTTAATTGGTTTATATTATGCACTATATAAAAACAAGGCAAATATCTATAATTTGTTGCAGATAATATAAATTTTACTAAATAATTAAATATATAAGTATGTATGTACTAGAATATCTACGAAAAAAAATAGCACGTCATTGAGATGAAATGGTGTTGTCGCAGGCTACACGTCCAAGAAGTATATACAGAAACATAAAAATTGGCGGCGTTGCCAAACCGACGCCAGGTTGGGTAAATACTTGTACCCTTCATTTCAATAATACGTAGCTGGCGACGTTGCCATGGCAACTTAGTGAGGCAGAGCTCTTATTTTATGATAATAAATATCGTTAATTTAAACTAAAAATTTTTAACAAACTACATACACACATGCATTTATTTTTTTACTTCATCAATAATTTAAATAAATATTAAACTTTAAACTTTATTTGTAATAAAAATAAAGGTTGTATTTAATAAAATCATACCTGAAGCATCCGTTTCCTCTTTACACTTGTCTATTTCAATTACGGACAGAGATTCTGGCACAGCGAGACATTCGTCAAAGTCTGAATCCAGGCCTGGCGTCAATGAGTCCAATGTTTGAAATACTCCTTGAAGACAATCACCGGGGGTGGAAGGGGTCGGTGGTTCCATAGCTTGGTTTGTGTAACCGTATAGTTCTTCATCTGGAAACAAAATTTTATTTTTTTGGACGATGATGTTGTTAAAGTTACCAGGGGATCGCCAGCCATGGTTAATTATGGTATAATATTAATTTTTCAGTCAGTTCAATTCACGGCGTAAACTCTCTGGAAATAAGGGATTATAATACGGCCCCAGGACTGGCTAGTCTCTCAGGTAGTATTCATAATGGGTTGTAATAAGTAAAACTTTGTCATGATGATTCAAAAGAGCTTCTAGTAGAAGTCTTATTGAATAAATAAATGTTTGAGTTTGAGTGATTACTATAATTCAATTATTAAATTTATTGGTATTAAAATTGTTATACCCAAAAAACAGTAGTTTTAATGAAATTAAATTAAAGTTTTAAAATAAATTATGATTTAATATGAATATATACGAATATTAAACAGAGACAGAGAAATCAATGGGTATAAATACTACAATATTCTTACATATTATACAGTATACACTATAAGAAATCAACTGTATTTATGAGGTACAAGCATATTATTTTAGGTTTTCAGATATTATAATTTTGCATCTGTCCAATGAAGTAAATTTTTTTTTATGAGAAAAAGTTTGCAAGGCCCAACCAGTCATGACATTTTTTGCCCTTGTAAGTATGAACTTTTTGTTAAATAAAATTCATTGTAGTTAGGAAGTATAAAAAATATTAACAAAACTAAACAACATAACAGAAACGGAAAATAAATATAATATAATGCTGAATGTTGAATTCTTTGTTCGTGAATTTAGTCTCAATCTTATCTTGCAATATGTAAATAATATTAAAACAGAGATTGAAAAAAGTAGGACAGGAATTTGCAAATCATCACTATCTGTATATATACTATATATAGCATATCAGTTTTTATCACATGGAAAACTTATTGTTTTTATTAGTTAATGATGATGAAATTTTTTGGCAAATGTTTAAAATATCATTATTTAAATACTAGCTTTCCGCCTGCGGCCTCGCCAGCGTTTTCAAAGAAAAACCCGCATAGTTCCCGTTCCCGTGGAATTTCCGGGATAAAACCTAGCCTATATTGCTCAGTGAAGATGCAGCTTTCTAATGGTGAAAGAATTTTTGAAATCGGTCCAGTAGTTTATGCGTGAAAACCATACATACATAATTACAAACCTTTCCTCTTTATTAGTATAGAAGTATAAATTACAAAGTTTTTTATAAGACAGGCGAACCAGAATAAAATAATTAAGAAACTGTATACGAAGTTAATCAGAAATGATGATGATATTTATTCTATCTATGCAGCTTAACTTGATTTTATTTCCAGCTAACTAACTATACAGGAAACTCGGTGTCTTATTCTTATTACTTAGAATTACAGTACTGTTAAAAATACACATTAACCTGTAAAGCATATACAGTATAAATGAAAATCTCAGTAAAGTTATGATGATTTGGCATGATGGTTAGCGAGGCATATCACTACATAGTATAAAACAAAGTCGCTTTCTCTGTCCCTATGTCCCTATGTATGCTTAAATCTTTAAAACTACACAATGGATTTTGATGCGGCTTTTTTAAACTGATAAAGTGATTTAAGAGGAAGGTTTTAGTACATAATTTATTAGGTTTTAGACAAAGCAGGCAAAGCCGCGGGCGGAAAGCTAGTACAGTATAAATGAAATATGATGATTTGGCATAATGGTTAGCGAGGCAAAATTATTTTTAGTTACAACACTAATACATAACCTACTACAAAGAAAATTATTGTCTAACAAGTACAAAGAACCTGTTTATTATGAATTTACAAAATCAAAGACTATTAGTAACAACAACATATATCTCCACACCAGCCTGGCTGAAGCCTTACTTCCTGAAAAAAATCCATTCTGCCAGATTTTTCACACAAACACATAACTGATATACACTAAACCACTTCACACACTACCTCGCTTGATAAGATTATGGAAACTAAGGGTTAAATCTTTCCGTTCCATAGGCCCGTTGACTCTGACACCAGAACAACCACTTGTTCTTCTATATGGGTACTGATTCGCGACGTTCTGGCCATTACACAGCACGTATCTAATACTGGACATAATCTATAGTAGATAAGATAACAAGCATCGATTTCAGTCCACAGTTTCAGTCGTTGAACGACCACCTATACGGTAGTGTCGTTAAATAACGCAGAAATACAGAAATATAGATTAATTGAAAAAATAATTCAACGAGAAGCTATGGTTCATTGAACAAGACTGTTTCAAGGCTTCATTTAAGTCATGCGATTAGAAATTGATACTTACAAAACAATTCTGGAATTATTTTAGTCCAGTGCGCTCATCTATTTAGTTTAATACATTACATACTGTGAGAGATTTAGTTTAATATAAACTATAAACTTCATTAGATCCCGTGTGAATCATTCAGTTAATTACAATCGCTGCAAGGTCTTTTACAGTATAAAAAAATGAACTATGTAGCCTTTTAAAAGTTTATCTCATTGCCAAGTTTCTACTTCAGAAGACAGAAACAGTCTCATTAACTTTTAATTTGACAGATGGATACAAATGACGTAATCAAGCAAGTGTTGCAATCAAGAAGCATTATCTAATACACTGGAGATTTCAGTATGAACATTAACTTGTAACAAGAAAATATGACGTTGAATGACGCCTGTATGTTTTTTTATCCCTTTCACAACTAACTTGGCAAGTTGTTTATTTGTATCTATTTGGTAGAGCGTATTTGGCCCAAACAATTATTTTCTGTATTTTGATACTTCAACTCATGCAGTAATCTATATTTTTGGCTCTACATTATTTAACAAAGGGGATTAAAATTTGTAAAGTTTGTATTCATATACAACAAAAAAAAAACCTTCTACCTTTGTATTGCTCTCCGGTATATATGAGCTCATGCCGACACCTATTTGATGTAAATTTAACATTTCTATTCTCCTCAATTTATACTAAACCGTCCATGTATTGGTATCTATATTCAGGTAAAAACTTCTGCATCCGAGTGTGATAAGATGTTGACTCTACATTTTCTGATTTATCAAAAGTAGAGTCAATGTAGACTTTACAATTAGTGTTTGTAACTAACTCCAGATGGCGTAAAAACTATTTTAGTAGAACTCTACTAATGCCAGTCAGTCTCATTTGCGAGAATACGCCAACCCGCAAATGTAGGACGACGTTTGAATATGCTTTTTTCAAACTTCTGCACAAACATTAGTATAATGTGCGAATGCTTGTACACAAATTAGTGAACTGTAACGTAGAGTCAATTTCAACATAAACCTCAGAGATGGCGCCACTTTATGTTAAATATCATGATTGTTACAGCAATAAAAGTATCAAAATACTTCAAGAAATGGTTAAGATAGAATGTCTCTACAATTTTATTTGTTGGAGTAAGAAAAATATAATAACTAAGGCGCTCTTCTTATATAGTACGTTGCAATGCATGGTAGAGACGACATGAAAATGTCATAGATGGCACCAGCTGCTTTTCGTTAGTTTTACATCGCGCTATTGAATTGACGCAGACACTCTATAAGTATTTTGGTAAACCTAGCAAAATCATACTTACCTGGCGTAGGGGACACCGTGATCAGGAAGGCGGTTCCCCCAGAGCGAGGCCCCGCCATTGCACTGCGGCGGGGTTGACCTCTGCGATTATCCCTAATGTGGATAACTCGGACGCGTAATTTTTGGTAGTGTGGACTGCGTACGCGCCGTCCCCCCATATAAAAATACATTTAATTTTAGAGTAAGAAGTAGTCACAGTAATAAATTATTATATATTGTAACGGACGTGACGTCGCCTGTCACCCCCGTCAAGCCAAGCCGCCATGTTGACATCCCCTCCTGCCAGCCGCCATGCCACCGCCATGCCTACCAGCCAGCCACGCGGAGGGGATAAGCCTATATATTAGCTTGCCATTGTTAAACGTGGATCATTCTTGTTAGAACTTTCAAAATAAAGAAGTGTGTCGTTACGCTGCAATTTTATTTTCACCATTTCTTCACAAATCAGAAGCGGGATGAAACGACGTCGACCACAAGTTTGTCGACCTCCTGACGAATCAATGTCGGAGGAAGATGAGGGTACTTCTTCACCGCCTGCACGGAAGCTGCTCAAGAATCTGCTGGAAAAAGAAGTAGTAAAGGCTTTACGCAACCTGGAAGATGACCCCCAAGCTCCAAATAAGTCAAAAGTCCATCGTGCTGCATCTTTAATCCCGGAATTTGACCCTGATAGTGAGGAATGCACGGTACAAGCATGGATTCGTAAAATTGACCAAATTGGGGAAATAAATGGATGGGACGATACAACTAAATCATTTTACCTACAAGATAAGCTGCGAGGTCAAGCAAAGAAGTGGTATAATCGTCTAGAGAACTACGATTACACGTGGGAACAATGGAAGGATATGCTATTGCGAGCATTTCCTCGATATCGCGATTATGGAAATATGCTTGAAGAATTACTACAAAGGAAGAAGCAACCTACAGAGACGATGACAAAATACTATCAAGATAAAATCGCCATGTGCTTCCGGTGCAAGTTATCCGATAGCGCCAGCGTTTCCTGTATCATTCGTGGTCTGCCACTATCGCTACAAGCTAACGCTCGAGCCTTCCAATGCCACACGCCAGGAGAGCTTTACGAAGGATTTTTATGTGCACTTGACGACTACCGTACTTTACCTATCGACACAAGGTTTCATAAAAATTTGGTGAGTAGGCCATCTCACCTGGATAAAAAGTCAATGCCACCCAATGTCGAAACAGACCCGTGTCCGAGATGCAAGAAAACTGGTCATTTACTGCGTGATTGCTCCCTACCTGACACACGTACATGTTATAAATGTGGAAATAAGGGACACATTGCTTCACGTTGTTCTACAATTGCCACGGAAAATAGAAGATCTATCTCAACCGACAACATAAAAGAAGTAAATGTACTACGCCCTTATAATGAAATATACAAAAAGGTCGTTAAAGTCGATGGCATCCACGTGAAAGCATACATTGATACCGGCAGTCAAGTTAACGTTTTAAACGATCAAGTATCGAACGCATTGTCATTGGATGTCAAACCGACGAGTGTCATTTTAAAAGGATTCTCCGGTGGACTCTCAACGAGTCGTGGAGAAGTCGAATTTCAATTAGAAATTGACGGTATAACCATGAAATGCCACGCCTACTTGTCTAGCATCAAAATGGCCGATGTTAATCTTATAATCGGCCAGCCTGTCATCAACAGCGAAGGTATGACATTGACAGTTAGCAAAGGCATAATCAAATTTAATCGTACTCAAGATCCCAATCCCATTTGCGATATTGAGGCTATCGAAGACCATGATCGCTTTAAAGTCGTCACAGTCAACGAAGAGAGACTTCCACCTGGCTCTTCCATCATTCAAGTGCGGGTTCTCGGAAATAAGGTCGGCAACGATGTGGTTACACCGCCTCGGCATCATGAGCTGCAGGGAGTGGCCTACTCTCTTCCATCCACCCTGCTCACAGGTGAAGACGGGTACATCAAAGTCATCAACATGGGCTGCGAGGCTATCGTGTGGCCGCCGGGAGAGGTCCTAACCAGGGCTGAAAGCTGCCAGGAGTCTCCTCTACAGCCAGATAGCCAGGTACTTGCCCTTACTGCTTGCCATAGATTTGCCAATCATAATTCTAATAATATAGGTCAACCCTCAACTACTGACTTATGTATAGGTGGTGTAAAATTAAACGACATAAAAATAGGTCCGTTAAATAATAAGCAACGTTCAGATCTTATCAGTTTATTAGTACAATATAAACATTGTTTTGCTAATGGTACAAAAGATCTAGGGTGCACAGATTTAGTACAAATGAAAATAAAGCTTACTAGTGATCAGCCTATTTACCGCCAGCCTTATCGATTATCGCATAGCGAACAAGCAGTAGTTCAGTCTAAAGTAAGTGAATTATTAGATGCCGGCATTATCAAAGAGTCCGAATCTAGTTATGCATCTCCGGTCATTTTAGTCAAAAAGAAAAACGGTGACAGTAGGATGTGTGTTGATTACCGTGCCTTAAATGCTATTACCGTAAAAGATAGATTTCCATTGCCAAACATAGACGATCAGGTTTCGAAATTAGCGGGCCACAAATATTTTACGAGTTTAGATATGGCTCAAGGCTATCATCAATTACGTGTTAGTAATGAAGATACACACAAAACTGCATTCATAACACCTCAGGGTCATTTCGAGTACACTCGTATTCCATTCGGTTTAGCGAACGCGCCATCCGTTTTTATGCGGTTGATAAATAAAATAGTTGAATCTGTAGGTAGAACTGAAAATAATAATGTTAAAAACAAACATGGTAAACGTGAAATTTTGGCATTTCTGGACGATTTACTCTTACCCTCGAATGACGTCATGTCAGGCTTAGACATTTTGCAAGCGGTACTTGTCAAACTTGAAGTAGAAAATTTAAAATTAAACATGAGTAAGTGTTCGTTCTTGCAAAATGAAATAACGTATTTAGGTCATAAAATATCGGCTAAGGGTATTCAACCGGGCGATTCAAAGTTATTAGCGGTGTCTCGTTTTCCAACACCGACCAATGTTCATAGTGTGCGTCAATTTATCGGGTTGTGTAGTTATTTTCGTAAGTTTATTTACAATTTTGCTGTCATTGCCCGCCCTTTAACCGATTTAACTAAAAAGAAAGCTTCGTGGATATGGAGTAGTGATCAAAACAATAGTTTCGAACAATTAAAAAAGTGTTTGTGTTCCGAGCCTGTGTTAGCTTTGTACGATCCTGTGCTTTCTACGGAAATACATACTGACGCGTGTAAATTAGGAATAGCCGGTATACTTCTACAAAAACAGATTGATGGTACGTTGCGACCCGTTTTATATTTTAGTAGGGTGACAAGTAAAGAGGAAAGCATGTATCATAGTTATGAACTTGAAACTCTTGCCGTTGTAGAATCCTTGCGTCGTTTTCGCGTATATGTAGTAGGAAAAAAGGTTAAGATTGTTACTGATTGTACAGCAGTCCGCGCTACGCTTACTAAACGCGACATTATACCACGTATCGCAAGGTGGTGGCTTTCTATACAAGATTACGATATAAGCGTAGAATATAGACCGGGGGAACGAATGAAACATGTAGATGCGTTAAGTAGACATCCGGTAGATACTATGAACGTGAATCGTCTAGAAGTAGCGGATTGGTTTTATACGGTGCAATGTCAGGATGATAAGTTGAGCGCGATCGTTAGTCAATTAAAAAATAATACCGGTGGAGCAGAAATAAAAAATAATTACGAAATTATCGATAATAGGCTTTATCGTAAAACTTTGAACGGCAATAGGCTAGTGGTTCCGAATTCAGCTAGGTGGAAGATAATGCAAATGCATCATGATGACATCGGTCATGTAGGATTAAATCGCGCTACCGAATTAATTAAAAATGAATTTTGGTTTCCTAAAATGTCGCGATTTATCAAAAAATATGTGAATGCATGTCTTCATTGTGCATACGGCAAAGGCGGTTACGGCAAAATAGAAGGTAAACTCCATCCAATTCCTAAGCCCTCAGAACCTATGAGGATGGTTCATATTGATCACATAGGCCCTTTCGCTAGGACAAAGAAGGGATATCAATATATGCTCGTTATGACAGACGGTTTTTCTAAGTTCGTAATAGCTGAGCCTACGCGTACAGTCAACTCGATCGAAACTATACGAGTTCTGCGAAAAATATTTAGCTTATTTTCCTTCCCTGATCACATAGTCACCGATCACGGAAAAGCGTTCACAAGTAGGAACTTTAAGAAATTTTCGAACGATAAACAATTTAGACATACTCTCAATGCTATTGCTTGTCCACGCGCTAACGGTCAGGTAGAACGTACAAATAGGACAATATTAGATGCATTACGCGCCACAGACCCCAGCGAAGCCTCTATTAACTGGGTTAATTCTTTGCCCGATATAATTTGGGGAATTAACAACACAGTTAATAACACAACCGGTTATAAGCCTTATGATTTGATGTTCGCTCGGGCGGGTAGATCAGTGTGTGACGTTACGGTACCTGGGCGTGTTTCTGAACCAATAGAGACGCGTCGTAAGAAAGCAACAGATAGGATACTAAAAGCGAGCGCTAGAATGAAACGTAACTTTGATAGGAAACGAAAATCCGCTCACATATATAAGAAAGGTGATTTTGTGCTATGGCGTCAAGCGCCCACTTGTACAGCATCTAAAGTTAACACTAAACTTGACGACTTGTATTCCGGTCCTTATGTCGTAACGAAAGTATTGGGCAATGATAGGTACCAAATTAGGAGTGTAAAGGGTTTACGTGGGTATAAGAGTTTTAGTGGGTTAGTAGCTGCAGATTCGTTGAGGCCCTATAAAAGTATTGTTACAGTTTCTGATAGTGCTAGCAGTTCGGATGAGCAAATGGAAACCGAAGATCTTATTGATTTATTAGAGAGCTAATTATTTTTGTTGTTCCTGTGGGAACAACTGTTTCAGGATGGCCGAGTGTAACGGACGTGACGTCGCCTGTCACCCCCGTCAAGCCAAGCCGCCATGTTGACATCCCCTCCTGCCAGCCGCCATGCCACCGCCATGCCTACCAGCCAGCCACGCGGAGGGGATAAGCCTATATATTAGCTTGCCATTGTTAAACGTGGATCATTCTTGTTAGAACTTTCAAAATAAAGAAGTGTGTCGTTACGCTGCAATTTTATTTTCACCATTTCTTCACAATATTATGTACTTGAAAATATAAGGAATAATTATAGAGAATAGAAATGTAGAGCATTCAAATAGGTGTCGGTATATGCTACTATATCCAGATATCGATAGTTAAGGGTAGAGGCGTGTTTTTGCCGTTTGCACATTTTGCAAAAATTTAGTCCCATTTGTTAAAGAATGTAGAGCCAAAAATAATAATTTCTACATGAGTTGAAGAAACAAAATACTTACAGAAAATAATTAATTGGCCTAAATTGGCACTACCAAATGAATATTGATTTGCATATCTATTGGTTTGCTCTCTGGATAAATGAGCACGTCATGCCGACATCTTTTGATGTAAATGCTCTAGTCTAACATTTTCAAGTAACGTCCAATACGATTTTTACGTAGTCTATGTTATACCTTATGATCTATGGGCATCCGCTAATTACCGGATTTCTTAAGTAGAAGTCTTGGTAGTATTAAGGGGTTAAAGACAGATCTTTTTAGAGCTACGATATCAAAGCAAAATTTGTGTAATTTTCTACTGTTATAAGACTTTCTTTAAAGTTAAATGTATTATCTTTATATGGGGGGACGGCGCGTACGCAGTCCCCACTACCAAAAATTACGCGTCCGAGTTATCCACATTAGGGATAATCGCAGAGGTCAACCCCGCCGCAGTGCAATGGCGGGGCCTCGCTCTGGGGGAACCGCCTTCCTGATCACGGTGTCCCCTACGCCAGGTAAGTATGATTTTGCTAGGTTTACCAAAATACTTATAGAGTGTTTGCGTCGTTTCAATAGTGCGATGTAAAACTAACGAAAAGCAGCTGTTGCCATCTATGGTATTAACATGTCGTCTCTACCATGTACTGCAACATACTATACAAGTAGAGCGCCTTAGTTAATTAACTTGTTGCTTATTCCAAGGAAAAAAAATGTAGAGATTTTTGATCTTGCCTTTTGATTTTTTGAAGCATTTTGTTTCCTGTAGCCATAAAGGAAGTACCATATGGAACACAAAGTGGCGCCATCTCTGATGTTTTAGTTGAAATTAAGTCTATGTTACCCGGGTCACCCATGTGTGTAGAAACAGTCTTACAATTATGTACTTTATATTTGCACTCATTTACGGAAAATTTATTTGCAAAGGTCGTACCACACTTGTATATTAACGTATTGGCGAAAATGAGAGTGACTGGCATTAGTAGAGCTCTACTAAACCTTTGAAACGCCACCTTTAGATAGTTACATTCACATGTTGGCTCTACAATTGACGATTTTAAAGAAAATGTAGAGGCATCATCTTACTATATTTTGAGGTACACATTACATTGTAGTACCAATAATAGCAATTTAAAATATGGCTTGTATGGTTTCTCGCTGTTTTTACAAATTGTTTAAAGGCAATCAACCCATGAAATAAGTACTTCCAGAATGCAAATGAAATTTCATACCAATTATTTTTTAGTTCTATATTTTATCTTTTTTCTATATTAAAATTTATCTCTTCTACTATTAAAGTTCGAGTCGGCCATACGACTCTAATGGGTTTCGAAAAATAAAGAGCATATTCTAAGAAATGGGCCGTCCATCCAGTTAATAACCGTGCCAATTACGTATTTTTTACAAAAATACATCATATTTGAAAATTTCAACCGTCTTACTATCACGGTTCTTGAAATACAGCTTGGTTACAGACAGTGAAGTCTTATTTATATGGTGTTCCCGCTTTAGGCATGGGAACTGGAATTTCTTTAGGGAAACTCAATATTCCTTGTATAAAGATTTTATTTTCCACACCAACGCCCCATTTGTACAAAGGTTTTTTGATGAGTAAAAAAATACATTCTACCCGGCCAATAAATAATAAATAAAAATGACAATCCATGTCGGTGCGCGCGCGATTGCTATTATAAATTAACAGGCGTAGACATAATCCTCCCCCCGGTGAAAAGCGTAGATTTTCAAGCTTGAAGGTCTTCAGAAGTGGGCAGAGGACACAGTCGAACCAAAGGTCTTCGAACGCAGCCTCTTGTAGTTTCGACGTCCGCAACTCGACAAACGCCGTCTGTTCCATGGAACAATCGAAAGATACGCCCCATGCGCCAACAAAGTGGTGGAGAATTATCCCCTGAAGCAGTACGAGGTCTCCGACATTTATTTTTGATTTGTCAACCTTCCATTTGGTTCGTAGTTGCATTTCTGAGATATACTCTTTCTGCCATCTCTTCCAGAAGTGTTGGCGAATTTGTTCAAGTCTGCCATATCTATCCAGGGAGCTCTCTTTAGCGTTATCCAACGAAGGAGCCGGCAGTGCATTCAATGGTCTTCCGATTAAGAAGTGCCCTGGGGACAAGGAAAGGAAGTCATTGGGAGAAGATGACATGGGACACAGAGGACGGCTATTGAGAATGGCCTCCACTTGAGCAAACAATGTCGAAAGTTCCTCAAATGTGAGATGAGTATTGCCCATGACTCGCTTTATATGATATTTAGCGGACTTAACCCCGGCCTCCCATATTCCACCAAAGTGAGGAGCGTAAGCGGGGATAAAAGAAAATTTTATTCCCTCCTGAGCAGCAAACTCAGACAGAGGTTCTTGATTAGCCTTTAGAAAACTATTTAATTCTTTCGCGGCAGCTACAAAATTTTTACCGTTGTCAGAAAATATTTCGGTTGGCTTTCCACGGCGTGCCACAAATCTGCGAAGTGTCATAATATAAGCATCTTTTGTCAAATCAGACACGACCTCTAAGTGAATGCATTTGAAACGCAGACACACAAACAAACATAAGTAGCACTTAACTACTCTAGCACCGCGTCCTTTACGATTAAGAATGAAGAAAGGGCCCGCATAGTCCACTCCAACAGACTTGAAGGGAAAGTCAACGTTGACGCGATTTGAAGGTAAGTCAGCCATTTTTGGATTATAGGTCTGACCACGAAGACGAGTGCAGGTAACGCAGTTTTTGACAACGCGCCTAGCTAGTTTTCTGCCATTTACAGGCCAAACCGACTCGCGGATAATCGACAAAAGAAGTTGCGGTCCTGCATGCATAGATCGAACGTGTTCGCGTTCAAAAAGAAGCTTCGTCACATGATGAGTTGAATCTAGAAGAATGGGATGCTTCTTTTCAAATTTATATTCAGATGAACCGAGCCTGCCACCGACTCTTATGAGATTCGCCTGATGATCAAAAAATGGAGACAACGATAAAATATTTGATTTTGGGCTTAAAGGTTTACCATTTGACAACTTATCAAATTCAGAATTAAAAGTTTGTTTTTGGGACAGCGTGCAAATAAAATTAAAAGAATTATTTAATTCGTCAATTGATAAAATGCCTTTAAGTTTATTATTTTTATTTTGTTTTTTAGAGTTGTGTAAAAATCGTAAAATGTAACTAAAAGTTCTTTGAAGTTTTGTAAATTTAGAATATTTTTTAAAATCAAAATTTATTTCAGATTCGACGGCTGTATGGACCTTGACTTCAGGTAAGTCTTCTTCGTATTTTTTGTTAAGTTGAGGCCATAAGCGCATTGAGATGCATCGCTAAACGAATGCAATTCAATGATTTTTGGTGAATCACAATTCACAAAGAACTCTACGAGAAATATCGAATTTTGAAAGAAATTTTAGATTATCTACAATGTCCAACCAGTAATTTTTGATATCCTGCGACACAGGTTCATCCCACTAAACACCCTTGAGCCACAATTTTTGGAGCAAAATCTTTGGCTGAATAATGCACGGGCTCAAAAGACCTAAAGGATCGAAGATTCGAAATGAACTTGAGAGGATATGTCTCTTTGTGATTTTGTCACTATGAAGTGGAATTTCGATTGGAAAATTGAAGGCATCCTTCGATGGATCCCAACAAAGTCCGAGAGTGCTCGACGACTCACTGATTGTTAAATGTTCTGTATTACTTTCGTGTAAATTTTGAAATAAGTTTTTTGAATTAGTTTTGTACTTTCGTAGAAGAAAACAAGCTGAATTTAGAGCGTTTGAAACTGAATTTTGAATGTATTTAAGTTGATCTTCATCATCACAGCCGGTGATTAGATATTATTTCGTCTAAATCTTTTCTCAAGATTTAGGAATCGTTTTTTAGCTTGAGAGTATGAATCGCCGAGGCAGTCAGGTGAGTCCTTTTGGGGTAACTTCACACAGAATCTGCCGCTTTCTAAGCGAGTGGCGGTATTTAGAAAGTGTTTTTCGCATGCTTGATGCTATGTCATTTTGACTTCGAACAGTTTTTTGGGGTAGCTCTTCAAGATCCCAGAATTTTGTGAGCATTTTGTGAATTTCGTTAGAAGTAGGGTTTGTATTTATGGCATGATTGCAACGAATTTCGTTACTACGAGAATAATTATTGATTGGGCCAGCTATTATCCAGCCGAATTTAGAATTTTGCAATTTAGGATTATTAGGACCTAAAGAAAGCTGTTCGCTTTCTAGAATGTCCCAGAAGATATCTGCTCCAATTAAAACTTCAATCGGAGCTGGCTTGTAGAACTCAGGGTCCGCCAAAGTTAAAGAGTTAGGTATTTTGAGACCTTGAATGTCAACTGGGGTCTTAGGTAAGCGGCCCGTCAATTCGTTGAGAACAAGACATGAAAGAGTAACGCTGTAGTTGCTATTTAGAGATTTTAATTGAGTGAGACAGCTTTCGTGCACTGTATTAGAAGAATTATTGCCAATGCCAATGACATTCATTGCCTGCAATGGGCAAGTTCTCAATGACATTCTTCGTTGCAGGGATTTAGTGACAAATGAAGACTGGCTGCCACAATCTAAGAGAGCACGAACCTTTTCTACTTGCTTATTAATTGGGTTAAAAACTTCTATCAATGCTGTAGATAGGAGAACATGTTTGGACATTTGTCTAGAAAAGGCTGCTACAGATTCGTTTGGTTCAACTTGTTCATCTGTGCTGAAGTTGGCAGTGACGTCATCATTAGAATTATGGAGAAGAGTGTTGTGTTTTTGCTGGCATTGTCGACATGAACCCATGCGGCAGTCACTGACAGGATGCCCTTGTCTGAGGCAATTTCGACATAATTTGTATTTATTTACATACGACAGCCTATCTTGAATGTTTTTAGACTTAAATGTAGGACAGTCATAAATTCTGTGATTTTCGTTACAAATTATGCAAAGATAAACGTTTAATTTATTTTGATTAGATGTAGAAAATGAATTAGTATTTCTATTTGTATTAAATTTATTATTTTTTTGTGAATTTAGTTGTGAGGGACGTGACGTGAATTGTAATTTAGAATTATTTTGGGATTCATTATTAGTGCCAACCTTATTGCGATTTAAAGATTCTAGCACATCTGCACGGTTGATTAAAAATCTTTGAAATTGTTGCAAAGTTGGAATGTCATCAATAGTATTTCGATTCTCTTCCCATTTAACAAGAGTACATTTGTCCAATTTAGAAGTCAAAGTAAATATTATAAGTACATCCCAATAGTCAGTAGGCTGACCCAGGCTAGACAAGGCGCGCAGATTTTTTGTAACATGATCGACTAAAAAACGTAGTGACTTGTCTGACTCACGAGTTAAAGATTGAATATTAAGTAAAGAATCTAAGTGATGATCAACAAGAAGCCTTTTGTTATTATATCTGTCGCAAAGTAGCGTCCAGGCTGCCTGGTAGTTTGCTGTTGACACTTCGAGATTAGAGACAATCCGTGCCGCATCACCCTCAAGGTAAGAAATTAAATACTGAAATTTATGTATATCAGTAATATTTTTGTTTTTATGAACTAAATTTGAAAATGTATCGCGGAACTCTAGCCAACGGAAGTATGAACCATCAAACTTTGAGATTTCGATTCGTGGTAATTTAACATTTGAGTCTTGATGGAAAGAGTCTTCATTGCCCATCGATTTCCTACGATTTTCGTTGTCATTAAATAAATTATCATACTGTTTAATCATTATTTTAGCAGAAGCAATACCTTGGACGAAATCGTTCTCAATGTCGTCTCTTTCATCAATCTCAGAATCTATATTTTCAGAATTAAGAACCTCAATCTCAGTCTGCAACACATCAAACTTTGTTGACAATGCTTCAAATTTGCTAAGTTTCAATTTAAATTCAGCCATTAATAGTTCATCCATTGAAGTGGACTCGCTAATTCTGTCCAAATAATTTTTAAATTTTGTAATTTGGCCCTTAATAGCAGACCTTTTTGAATATAAATCTCTTAATAACTTTGGATTAGGTTCCGTAGACATTTTGTAAAATAGTTTGATTGAATATTGTTATGAAATTAAAATTTAATTGTATGTAATTATTTTGAAATTATGTAATTATTTTTCGATTAATTTATTATTTAAATGCACGTCAACAAGCTTGATAAAATTATGGAAGAAATAAAATGCTTATCTCACGCTCCTCGCCCGGTGGAACCTGCCGCTGGTAGCCGGGCTGCTGCTCACACGCAGCTGCTTCGCAGAATATCGTGCAAGCGATATTTAGTTGCCTGAGAAGACGGCTCCTGAAATTATTCGGCGAAGTCGAGTTTATAAGCGAGAAGGGCTAAGATATTCGAGATTGTTGTAAACAAAAAATGAATTTAATTTGGAACAAATAAATTACGATTTACATGCCAATCCCGCAAGGGAATCTGGCGTGAACAAATGATAATAGGTAATGATAAACCAATATTACTATAATTTAAATTGTTTTACACAAATGGAAGCGAAATAATAGGTAATTTTTGGATAATTATGAACGTGAATTTTATGTTATAAGGTTAGGTTTAGGAATGTGTTAAGGATTTGCACTTAACTTGGTACTATGAGCTGCACTCCGGCACGACACTTTAGCTGTATCGTTGTTCAGACGAGCAGGTTATCCTTTTCGACAGGAATCAGTCCCAAATTGAAGTCGTCAATTCCAGAAACAATGTTGCGTAGATGTGTAGATAATTTATCGCAATTAATTCGTATTTTGCGGTGAAATCCGTTTTCGTCCTGTCACGGTCGCCAAATTGTTCCCGCTTTAGGCATGGGAACTGGAATTTCTTTAGGGAAACTCAATATTCCTTGTATAAAGATTTTATTTTCCACACCAACGCCCCATTTGTACAAAGGTTTTTTGATGAGTAAAAAAATACATTCTACCCGGCCAATAAATAATAAATAAAAATGACAATCCATGTCGGCGCGCGCGCGATTGCTATTATAAATTAACAGGCGTAGACATATGGGAAAATCGTGAGTGAGGGTAGTCTCACACGTTTCTATGCGGAATCCTTGTAAAGATAGGTAGAAATAATTAGAGATCTGTTCTGGTAGAGTCTATTGATGTGCAATCTAGAACATAGATTGTAAATTAATATTAAGATCATAAATTGCTTAACATTCAGGTTCAAAAGGCGTTCACTTAACGTAAGATATACATAATTACAAAATATGAAAGGAAAGTACCGAAAACAACTTATGAAAACTTTGAAGCAACGTAATTATGCAGTTCAATTTCATAATTCTCGAAAACGGCTCTTGCAATTTTGAAAACAAAATCTATGCGTTGTACGAAATGATGTAATTAAAAGTTTGAAACAGTTTAGCGAATCGCATTGTGTTTATAAACAAAGAACTAGAACTTTAAATGACACGGCTGAAACTGAAAGCTTCTGAGCGTGTGTGCGTGCGACCGGTTCCGCGATGTATGTAAATGGAGCCGACCGGTATAAGTTGGTCTGTTTCACGTCGGCTACACTAGGGCGGTGTTGGCGTGGAGCAGGTCGCGGTATTGTGGTGCAACGGTTATCACGAACATACGGCCAGGTGGGCAGAGAATGTCGCGAGAGCAAAAGTGACCACAGTCGCAAGCCGCGCACCGTTCCTCGCGTACACAGCCGCAACGCACGCTCAACGTACGCACTACGCACGGTTCCCGCCAACATTCGAATTTGCGTCCGAAAACCGAATAAGATTTGCAATATAAATGCACTCGCGCGTAAAGCATTGAAAATCTGTAACACTTGCGCTGCCAGTGTCCGGATTGCGTCGCGGACGTTGACATCTATAGATTAATATTGATAGGTTTTCGAACGTAATTTCGAGAATGAAAGCTTTTGGCGAGCGTGTGTGACGTGGTTTTTTTTTAATTTCACAAGTGGCACAGGTGTTCCCTTCTCAGTGACAGGAATGATGGTGGATTCCACTTAAAATTATCAGTGATTATTTTTTGTATGCTGTAATTGAAAAAATTGTAAATAAGGTAAGATAATTTAAGTCGAAGTAAGATTATAATAAGGAGTTTTTATAAGCCTTTATTTGTTTGCTTATAGAAATTAAATTTGTATCTTTCGCTTTCTAAATAGTCGGCCATGAGTGTGGCCGTAGTCACGACTGCAATGATTTAATTTTATATCAAGATAATAAAGTATTGAAACGAAATAACTTCGTTCTTTTCACGACTTCATGGTGGAACAATTTTCAAATTAAGAATATATTTCGGCAAATTTCTTAATAAAAATGGCATTTGAATCGAAAATACAAAAAAACCACAAAGCTGAGTACCGATGTGGTCATTTTTAAAGAGATTTGTAAATAATTTCAATACCATCGCCATTCTTAGACGTAAACGTTGCAGCGTGTTTTTTGCTTTCTTAACATCAGTTTTCCTATTAACCGTATCAAAGCTTTACAAACCAATTTAAAAGTAAAAGGTAAATAAATAAAAAAAGAAAATATGCCTTTCAACATTTGTATTGCATATTTTAAATATGCACCAATATGGTAATGGATAGCAAATCCAGTGTTCAAATGTAAATTGTAATTACTGGATAAATTAGTCATTCGTAATATTGTACACTTTTCATCACGCTTACATAGCTGACTCCATAAATATTTAAAACTTAAGTATTGTGAGCACATCATACAAAATAAAAGTACAGTTGCAGTTTAAATCAAAATAACAATAAAAATAATTAATATTTATCGAGTCCAAAACTAAGTCACAATTGAAAAAATAGCCAATCTTTCTAACCAAGAAAACTCTGATGTAATAAATTCGTACAGCATACAGGAATATTTAAAGGTTTTGTGTTTTTGCATTTTGCTTTTACTACGAGCTATAATGAAAAGTACAAAACAATCGCTACAAGCATACAATTATAAAAAAAACTGTATCGATGTAGTGAAATGGAAAATCTTAATGTGCTCAACTATTATCTATATGTATATATAAAACTCAAAGGTGACTGATATAGTGATCTATCAACGCACACGGCACAGCCACTGGACGTATCGGGCTGAAATTTGGCATGCAGGTAGATGTTAGGACGTAGGCATCCGCTAAGAAAGGATTTCCCGAAATTCTTGTGGGAACGGGGAAAAACGGGGATGCACGTACAAAGTCGTGGGCGGAAGCTAGTTGCAAAATAATATCTAATTACATTGAAATAAAAGACGAAAAACTTACTATCAATTGATTATTAGTATTAGTATTTCATTCTTCATTAATATTTATACCTGTCTTGTTTGTCCCATACATACCTACAAAAACTCTCAAATACTTTTTACATCTAAACTGTAAATGAAATAATTAGAGTATAATTTTTTTAAATCTTTCAATACTTTTAACATTGAGAGGTTGATTGGATTATTTCAAAGATAATATTAATTACATGCAATAATAAATATATGCAATATACTTAGTCAAACTGGTTAGTAATAAATATTACTGAAATTCATAGTCAGTTTGAAAGTAGAGTTTTTGCAATATGCAATAAATATATTAATATTTATTAGTTTAATAAAGATCTATGCTAAAAACATAATGCTTTATCGATAACTAAAAAATAAAAAAAATAAAAAGGATGCTATACATTTTTATAAAGTAATTACATAATAAAGTTTATTTATTTCATTAACTAATAATGACTATATAAAAATCTGATAATAATTATCTATACTAATAATATTATAAAGCAGTTTGTTTGTTTGTTTGAACGCGCTAATCTCTGGAACTACTGGTCCGATTTGAAAAATTCTTTCGGTTTTGGATAGCCCGTTCATCGAGTAAGGCTATAATATATCATCAAGACCAACAGGAGCGGAGTCACCTAGTCAAATATAATTACCGACTAAGTAACATAACAATGAGACTAGACCGGCATTTAAAAATGTAGAGTTTGATTTAAAAATTTACGAAAAACTATCACGTCTTTGAACTTCGACCATACAACAGTACTAATAAGAAAGAGTGCCTTATTAGTACTTAGACTGCTAAGTATTAATTAACGTTTGAGAAGGAGTGTCTTATTAGTACTGACTAATAAGACACCCCTTCTCAAACGTTAATTAAGATAAATAAATAATAATTATAAACTTTTTCGTAAGTAGGCTTTTTAAAGCAAAAAATAGATAAAAAAATAAACAAAAAATGTTAAAGTATCAAAGTTATAAAATTTATATTTAACTGATGTTTATCTTTAGAAAAGGTTTTCACTTTCTTTTGGAACACAGTTTATGTAACACAAAGTTTTGTTTTTCGAAATAAAATACAACCGGTCGTAATTTATTCATTTTATATGAAGTTAGTGGAATAGTTTGATTTAGTATTCCATAACGTAGTTTCATCATAGAGACTG
Organism: Colias behrii; assembly: GCA_029959065.1. Classification (NCBI taxonomy): domain Eukaryota; kingdom Metazoa; phylum Arthropoda; class Insecta; order Lepidoptera; family Pieridae; genus Colias; species Colias behrii. The sequence goes on along the minus strand of JARWMC010000005.1, from coordinate 2,318,137 downwards.
TATTTTAATTATGAAATAAATAAGTAAGTTTTATTTGCACAAACAAAACGCAATACGAATAAACATGTAAATAAATGGAGATAGTACTATAATTAACGTAGTTATCTTTATCATTTAGAAATGCCCCTTTTAATTAATACAATATGTATGTTCAGAAGACGTACCAAGAACAAGTATATGTAAAAAGTCATAGCAATTAAGCTTTTGTATCGTGATCGTATAGTGTGAATACAATTATTTTCTTAGTATTTTTCATTTTTGTTAATATTTATTCAGACTTAATCTGAAATCGATTGTAATAAAAAAACATGCAAACATTGCATGCTGACCAAATACTGCTTAAAGATAATATTAAAGAGAAAATATTCTCCATTTTCTGTACTCGGTTAAAACGAAAAACGCGTAGACATTATGACTGTTACGTGTCGCGTAATTCACAAAGAAAAATTGCTGGCAAGTGGAACCAAACATGTCACTGTTTTTACTCACTGAACCGAACGAAACGACAACTTTTCGACAATTTTGTGGAAAGATGTGGCTGTTGATAGCACAGAGTGGCTCTATTATATGCAAACTATTTATTTTTGGGTGTTTTTAAGCACTTGTTTGTACTCTTTACGTAGTAAGTATTTAGTAATATGGGCTTTTACTTCAAAGTTTACGGAATTTTATAGTTTAAGTGATTCCGTATGTAAGGTACGTCTTTATGTTTGGTTACATTATTCTATTTTTTCTTTTTCTTTTTTTCTTTTTCTTTTCTTTTCTTTTTTTCTTTTTCTTTACGCGGCAGAAACGTGGACAGTGCGCGAGTTGGAAAAAGGGAAGATAAATGCTCTAGAAATGTGGTGCTGGAGGAAGATGCTAGGGATATCGTGGACAGAGTTTCGCACCAACGAGTCCACACTCTAAGAGCTCGGCATCAAACAGCGTTTATCGACCGTAGTACAGTCGCGCATACTGCAATACTTTGGACACGTGTCTAGGCGAGATAACAACTCCATTGAGCGGCTAGTAGTACAAGGAAAGGTGGAAGGAATCAGATCGCGCGGCAGGTCACCAATGCGCTGGACCGACCAAGTGAAATCTGCTGTAGGAATTCGCGTATCAGACTGCGCCAGTAACAGGAAGAGATGGCGGGAGATCGTCGCCAAGAGTGAATCGACAAAGAAGAAGACATTATTCTGTTTTTAAGAGAGTTATGTCTGTCTGCCATATTTATTTATTTATTTATTTATTATTATAGTCAAGATGGTTAAAATAACATGCCTAACTACAAATCTTGAAGACTGTAGTCTTCAAGATTTGAAGCTCTCATTTGAATTATGGCTACGTGATTGTTTTAATTAAGGTTCCACAACTTGCTTTATATGTTCAGTTTCAGTAATATTTTCCATACTACTAATCTGTTTTTTATTCAATTTGCACTTACATATTACTATAAGTCTGTCCACTTTTTAATATTAATTACGCATTTAAAACATAATTATTTACGATGTTAGAGAAAATGACATCAGCATTTACCTTATATTGGCAAAGTGAAACTGATACAAATAATTTTAACCAAATCGACATCCGATAATTTACTCGATAGTCCACACGTTAAAATAAGGCGACGAAAAGAGAGTGAAAGCGGCGTCCTTTTAGACTTTCTGTTGCACAATAATAGTCGTTATATTCTTTGTTATAGAATTCAACTTTGCATAATTATGGATAAATTACGTTGTATATAAAGTTTATCGACCTTGCAGATTAGGATATGGCTCTATAACCTTATATTAATTAAGAAGCATAATGTTCTTTAATTAACGTAAAACCTTAAACACCACACACTTTACTTTTAGTTAAAACTTGAGTAAAAACACGTGTGTAAAATGGAAATATGCGGGTAATTTTTGGAGCGTAGAAATAGCGCGCGTTGATGTCTTTTGTACGCAATACTTTGAATTGAATATTCTTAGCGCACCATTTAAATGGCCTGTGATAATATCTTAAGTGATTTGTATAAACAATGTTACAAAGAAAATTGCATTTAAACCGTTTTATCAAAATAAGGCATTTGAGATTTCTTTCTACAGATATAATATTAAATAATAATATTTATGCTGAAGTTGTTTAAAAAATCATTATTTATATTTCTAAGCTTCATGTTTCATTATTTTGAAAATTACTCATCATATTTATTACGAATTTAAACTACTCCACTACAATATTATCCAACTCTCCTATCATATACTTTGCAATGCATCAAAACATGCAATAAGATTCTTAGCTTACAAACATCTCAATAAATAAATAATTCAAAATTTACCTAAAACCTTATTTGACAAGTTTTTTGTAAGTTTAACGTATTATCATTGTTGAATGTTCGCTGATTTTAATTTAGATGTAAATGTAGGTCAAGTTGACTGCATTTGCAACGTTTAGAAAGTTCGATACCTGCTTTATGTGAAGTTGGTACTTGGTACCAAATGACTCACTCTGGGACTAATGTCCTATTCTCAAGGTAATTGATTATAGATTAAAAATCTATGCTAATCTATTTTTTAATAGGGATCAGTGGTGTGACGAGGTAAAGTTTGACTTGTTCAATTGCCTACAATACTTGAACAGTGTGCAAAATTTGGAGGGGCAGTAATCATCTCTCTCGTTTCATTTCAGAAATATCTATACTAATATTATAAAGCTGAAGAGTTTGTGTGTTTGTTTGAACGCGCTAATCTCAGAAACTACTGGTCCGATTTGAAAAATTATTTCGGTGTTAGAGGAAGGCTATAGGCTCTATATATCATCACGCTAAGACCAACAGGAGCGGAGCACTGCGGGTAAAACCGCAGGGCACAGCTAGTACCTAGTTATATAAGGTAGCAGGTAATATGTATCACATGAGAACCTTAATAAATATATTTAATAGAACGGCTTTCAAACGTTATTAATCCATCATCAACCCGGATGTTATAATTTAATTTCAAATAAGTGCGTAAAATCCAATACAAGAAGAAGTTTTGAAATATTTTAAGCTCTGCCAATTATAGGCTAATATTGAAGTATTTACAATTCAAAATATAATATTAATAAAAAAATGAATATTATCCATAACGTTCTTGAGAACTTGTTACTATTTCATGAGGGTTGAAAGTATTTTTAAGGGGATTATGACGAATAAATTCTTAATTACTACTGAAAATTATGTAAATTGAAAATGTATTTTCCATAATATAATTACTACTTTTATTGGTTTGAACGCCTCCTTGGTTCAGTGGTTGACGCGTGAGCGCAGATTCAAGGGGTCCTGGGTTCGATTGGAGACGAAGAAAAAAAATGTCTCGGTCTGGCAGAACACAGAAGACTGATCACCTTGTCTCTAAAAGAAAATCGATCAGTGAAACAGATGTATGCATAATGCATCTGCCCCTTGCCCCACTAGGGGACACGGGACTTCACTTTATTATTGGTTTGAGAATAAATCACATGCTAATATATGATTTAAAATCACCGTATATTACGTGGTATTACAGGCGAAAGTGTCATTGATAAGCGCTACTTTAGAAAGTCCACTCTTGAGCGAATTCCTTCGTGCACGAAATGTGAACGAGTTTTATAAATTACGTATTAATTTGTATATTTTGAAGCATTTTTAATGTGGAATGAGATTTATCCTGTTCATAATTAATGTAAAAGCGGCCTATGGGCGTTTGTTATTCAATTAGCAAAATAAAATTATGTTAGGAGTACTTCCGAAACTTATATTTTTTTCCTACATTCTATTTTAACCGGAACAAACTATCTGCTTTCAAAAGGGTATCTCGATTGGTAATTAAAAATTAATACTATGCTTTATAAGATTCCTAGACGTTGATATTACATCAAAGGTTTATTACGTGAGCGTATAAAAGTTAATTTCAATAATTGTACCGTAACAGGTATTTCCTACAATCGAAGGTAATGTACCTTCTGTTGAAAGTACCGGTTGGGTTCTTTAATTTGAACAAAATCCTGTTTTGTAACATTTGGTACAGTTTTCTTCACGACCATAAAAACTGCAAGTATAGTTAAAATAGAAATAGATTTATATTTATTATAATATTTCATTTAGCTACTTGAAACCTTTTTTCCTAATATAAGTTGATTCTTATAACTATTGAAGTCCATTTATTAAAACAATTAATAATAAAAATATTTTTTACTTATTAAAAGAGATCAAGTGACTCAAGGAAACGTTCAAACATTACAAAAAAGCGATAGCGATACCTTATTGTTTACAATAAATTACACTTTTTCGAAACCCTACATAAAAGTGTATTGATATTTTTATATATTTAAAGCTTTGACAAAGATATTGCTCTCTATAAGATTACCGATTGTAGAACATTTCTGCCTCTAGTTTTATGTGAATTACGCAAGAGACATTAGCGTAACGGATTAAATGAATAGAATAGTGGTCTTATTGAAACAATGTTCATTGTAAAATATATAACAACTTTCATAAACAAAAAAGTATATCAAACAAAGGGCTTATATTTCCTGTCTTGGGACAATATAAATATTTAGGTAAAAACGGAATCAGTGATTTTATATTGTAAGCAAATTTCGGATCAATCTGTCCGTGTAGTAATTGGTCAGTATGTCCATTCAACTTTCAAACACTATCAAACAGAATGCATGAAATTAGCTACGTATTATACTAATATATCACAAGTACTTATCAAAACTTTATCAGACCCTTTAGAACAAATATAATAACCAAAGATTGTTTGTCTGTTACCCATTGTGATTACACGTCATCATCGCCACTAGGGAATTAAGGAGATTATAAAACGCTCTAATGAACATTTTAAAAATATTTTATAAACTATCGCCGTGATCTAGTAAACGTATTGAGTCCACGCTCACACGCAACCATCGAAAGTGGAGTAGCATGTTCGCGAACTATAAGATAAACTGATGTACAAACATCCATAACTCTTATTCATATGATGTAAGTGATTTTTAACACGAAAGATGAGCTTAAATTGTGTCAATAAGTTATTTGTGTTTGATTTGCTGTCTTGGATTTGAAATGCTTGTAAGAAACTTCTCACTAAATTAATCTTGAATTATGTATTTCCAGTCACTTTATTTAACTTCTTCTTGTCTTATTGTTTACCAATCGAGAGGAAAGTAACAATTTAACAGTTTTAGCAGAAGGCCTGATAATGTAAAATATTTAATAACATAAGTGTATTTTATTCATAAGTATGCACATATTTAAAAAAATTCCGTTACAGAAGTGATAATATTTAAGAATGAAGTTCAAAATGTGGTATAATTTCCACCGTAAAATATTTTGCCATTAGAATTATGCGTCAATTTGCACTGAATTTTTAAATACCTAATCACTTCAATTTGAATCTCTTTAAATATGATATGTATCAAACACAGAAGTTATTATTACCATTCATGATTTAAATTATAATTATCAACTTATATAAAAAAATACAGAACACCTTACTCATTACTGTATTTGTATACCTTATACAAAATAGTAATAGCAGGACGTTACATATCTAAATTATTAATACCAAGAATACAACTGGAATAAAATGAAGCTTTTATTATTTAAGTATCAACTTATATCTCTTATGTTCATAAGAGTATATCGCCTGAAAAACCTCTTTTGGGAACATCTAATGCGAACTCTATCAGCTAAAATTAAATCAGCTTCAATTGTTATTATTATCGTATTTATATAATAGCTGCTATATTTGCCATCAATTGACACATCTCCACTAATTTCATAATGACAGTCTAACCACGTCTAACTACAAACAATTCACATCTTCATATAAAGAGCTTTCACACACACATAGAGAGCCACGCACACACGTAAACAGTGTTCCAGTTACGATTTGTCGATGGCTAGTGAATGGCAGGAGGAAGTATGTCTTATAAGTTGTTTTTCGCATTATTGCAAAATAATAATATTGACAGTTTTACTTCGTGTTTTATATCTCAATCGATTTTTGTTGGTTTATTTGTTAAAATTGTAGGAATTATTTTTTATGGAACTTTATTGGAAAAAAATAAAAATAACTGCTTGGTGTTCGTTATTGCGCGATATTAAATTCAATACTTCCTGTGATTGAGATTTAAGGACTATAAATAAAATAAGGATGAAGAAAAAGGCCTCATTTTTTCATAAATAAATAAATTGAGCTAAAAGGAAACACAACACAAATGAAAATACACAGACGTTTTGTACATTAACTGCATATTAAAACGCGATAAATAATATTAAAAAAAAACGTTCTTAGAAACCTTAGAACTAAAAGAATAACTAATTCAACCTCACACAAAGACGATATCAACACAGGTCTTAATGTAACAATCAAACAGACAATACTATCTAAAGTGCTATAATTATTTGTATGTAAATGCAATATATTCTAATACAATGCAGGTGGAAGATAGATCATTGTCAGACAATAAACAACTTTATCGACCTTGGAACTGATTGCTCTTAATGGCTTTAAAAGGATATCAGATTTAGGTTTTAGATTTGATATCAGTATTTTAAGCTGTTAGAGATAGAGAGGGTTGCTTGATAAGTATTTCGCAAATTATTTTATTTGTATGATATTTATCAGAGCTTTTAGTCTCTCTTAATTATAAAAATAGTTGATTCCTTCACATCGAAAAAAAAATTTGCCTAATATTATGAATAGCATGATGAAGTAAAGATATCTAAAGAATGTTAGACGTTAATACTTAGATCAAAGCGTTAATATGTAAGATTAAAAAAAAAATATCTTCCTATTTGGTAAGTACCTATGCATAAAGTATATATTTATTTCATTTTAATGTAAATATAGAAATAGTTTACGCACATGAAATATGGCTATAAGATTGGTATTAATGATCTGTTTCATATATTTTTGTTGGGCTTAGTGCAAACGAGTTACGACCTTAATAAACAATTTAGCTGCTAAATCTAGACATAAGATCTAATGACCTAAATTTCTATATGACGTCGACCGTACAGTATGTAATTGTTTCAGAACCGTGTAATCCAAGGCAGCGGATGCTGATATGTGTGAAAATTAGGGATGTAACGATACCGATAGCGATACCGATATATCGGCCGATATAATCGGCAAGCCGATATATCGGTATCGCCGATTATAAAACAACCGATACCGATATCAAACAATTCAAAAAACCGCGCCCAATGAACGATGCGGGAGGCCGCCCGCGCGTGCGCACTTTGTTTTCTGAAAAAACTCTACCAATAGTAAACTTTTATTAGGTACTGATTGTATGTGTATAACTTAAAGTTTAACTGACTTTGTAAAATAATAATACTAAAATAAATGGTTTTCTTTTTTGACGTGACAACGTCTTAAATTAGGTTGCGGCTGGGAGTCACTTATGAAAAAGTGTAACGCTCGGTAACGTTACGATGAGTCACCGAACGAGAGAGAGGCCCGCGGTCTGCCGCGCGCGCAGCACATAAATATTCTACCGAGAAAAAGACGTTGTCACGTAAAATCTTCGCCCGTAAAACCGACTTTACAGGCAACCATTTTTTTTGATTCGGCATTGTTATTTAAAAGAATACGATTTACAGTTGAGTCTCTGTTAAATGTTGGTAATAAACTTTTATGCATAATTCACTATTTATTTTTCTACCAAGCCATCGATATCGGTATCGGTATCGGTATCGCCGATATTTTATTACAAATATCGGTATCGGTATCGTATCGGCAAAATCATGTATCGTTACATCTCTAGTGAAAATAAATTAATCTTCATTAGATACATCTATTGTTTATATTTAATATATATCCTTCATCTAGAAAGATAAGCCACCTTACCTTGAATCTTTTTGGCGCGCGAAACATCAGTACGAATTAGGGCTATCAAATTTTTTTATGGCTAGGAAGAGGTCTTATTTTACACTAGCTTGATATGAATGGAAAATTTTGTTTATCCCAAAATGTAGAGTATATAATTTTAAACTTATATCATATTATTCAAAATATTTTGTGACGACATTCCGAAAATAAATGATTTGATTTGCTTCAAATATAAAGTAAACGTATGGAATAGTTTCATGTTATCTTAGGAGAGTTGAAACTAGGAAAAACATATTAAGACAATCATAAAACTTCATATTACAAAATATAATGTCGTTTCATATCATCTCTGAATTCTAAAACACAGCAAAAACAAAGTTTGCTTAAGCGTTCGTAATGATCATTATTAGATGCTTTAATATAATAACGCTTGAAGGGCCATTTGAATGATTTAGCAGAACATTATGACAGTGTAGAACAATCATTTGTATGGTTTTGCTGGCCAAGGTGCGTGACCTGTTGCCTATTAGATGCCTGAGGATTGCTAATTACATTGTGATATTTAACGTTGATAGTTCATAATACTATGAAGAAGATAGTAATTTTTGTGTGAATATAACAATAAAGATATCAGTGGTCAGATTATAGGACACAGTTACATAACAATCTGTACTTTTAAGAGAGGTAAGCGTAGTTCCAAATTCCGATATGGGGATCGAACCCGAAATCCTGAAGTTAGTAAAAGTAAAATAAAATAGCTTTAATTTTCTTTTTGATGTAACCTAAAAGCTCTATTCAATTTTGAAGTTGCTGTTAAAGACAAGCCAAGATAAGAAGACAAGAAACAAAATAAAAGTATACTGATAAAGTAAAATTCTTGAGTTTCTGTTTAAAAAAAATATGGCTATATTTTTCTGTTCTAAAATTAACACACTTACTTAAGTACAAAGTACACATTTACTTCCAAGTTAAAATTGCTTTGAAAGTAATATTACAACATGCAGGCCACTTGCCTGCGGCTATATCAATAAAAGCTTATAACTTTTAGACTGAACCGTAATACTTTAACATATTTAATATTAAAATATTAAATTTATTTTGATGAAAAAGTATTCTGTCTGATTTAATTTCTTTGCTCCGTGTAATTTCAGCGAAGCTGTTTTATACATTCATCACAAAAAATAACCACTTGAACTTTTATTTTTGTACATTAAATGTTGTTTATTTAGTAATTATATACTGCCATATTCATTTAATAATTGTTCATTACTTCAATCAAATTAAATAATATAGTTTCTAGCAACACGCTAATACGCCTAGTGTCACGTAGGTGGCATTAAGTAATTATACGATTTGATACATCATACTTACTGTTTTTCACTTTTAACAAAAAGTAATCAAATTTGAAATGATATTTATTATATAGAAAGATAGCTGTTTCTTTATCAAAAATTTCCTTCTAAAATAATATGAAAATATGAAATAAGTTGTTTACCACATAAATGGTACAAATGCAAAGATTTCTTGTATTACCAAATCTATACTAATATTATAAAGCTGAAGAGTTTATTTGTTTGTTTGTTTGTTTGAACGCGCTAATCTCGGGAACTACTGGTCCGATTTGAAAAATTATTTCGGTGTAAGATAGCCCATTTATCGAGGAAGGCTCGATAGCGAGCGAGGAAGCGAGGAAGACATTGAATTTCCTGTCAACTGTCATAACCACGAAAACATACTCTCGTGAAGATAAAATCGTTACTACGGGAAATATTCTAGTTTATGTCGTTAAAAAGTGAAAAAAGTGGAAAAGATAACCTGAAGTTCATGTGTGATTGTTATCCAGTGAAAGTGTTGTGTTTTTCGTAAAAAAAACTAGTGCTAAAACTTTATAGTGACACTTAAAACTTTTTGCAAACTACAGACTACCCTCAATTACACCTTACATTTCTATTGTCAAGTGAAGATGACATGACATTGACATGTCATGACAATCCATAGACAATATTACCTGTGTTGCTACTACCTAAATAAATAATAATAGAATATAAATATCATTAACTTTTAAAAATAATAAATATTAAAAAAAATATATATAAAAAAAAAATATTAATAAAATAAAATAAATTGAATAGCATAATACTATATATAAGTAAATAATGATTAATGAATATAACCATGCTACTAGTTTGATCATTGAAAAAAATGAGTAATTATAATGAAAACTCCCCAACTTGTATTTCAAATGAAACTGAAACTCAGCTAATGCCAAGGAATAATGAGAAATCACCTAATAAAACCACTGCTTGTAAACAAAGCAACAAAAAATTTGTACAACAAGCGTTTCACCCAAGCTTATTCATGTCAAAACCTAGAAGTATATCAACATCTGAAATTGAAAACATCCAAACTCAGTCCAGTTCCGATTTAACCCAAGACACTATTCCTCCTACTTGGCAACGAGTCCCTTCCCTAAGAAATGCCAAGCGGAAAAAAACATCCTCTCCATCTCCAGAAAGAATATCAATTCACAACCAGTACTGTGGTCTTCCCGTTGACCAAAGGGAAGATGATTTGAGTAAAAATAGTGAACCCATCAAGAAAGTAACAAAACCACCTCCAATAATATTATATGGTATCAAAGATGTCAATAAGCTTACTGAACTATTAGAAAACATCATTAGCAAAGAAGATTTTACATACAAAATCGTTAACCAAAACCAATTACGCATTAATTGCCAAACTATAGATTCTTATAAGAAAACAGTATCTATTGTCAGAGAAAAAGGTTTAATTGGACACACATTTAATAGCAAAGATGAACGCCCCTGTAGAATCGTCATAAAAAACCTTCACCATACTACACCCATCACAATTATTAAAGAAGCCATCGAGGAAACTGGAAATGTAGTTATTGGAGAAATAATTAATGCCAAATATGGGCCAGACAAGAAACCAACTTCAACATTCTTTGCTAACCTAAAACAGAATTCGAACAATACAGCTGTAAAAAATATCAAATTCATCTATCACCAAGCAGTCACTATAGAAGATCCTCGGAAACGAAACACTATTGTCCAATGTCAAAGATGCCAGCAATATGGCCACTCTAAGAATTATTGTATGAGGCCCTATCGGTGTGTTAAATGTGCACAATCTCATAGAACGGCAGATTGCCCAAAGATTGATCGTACTACACCAGCAAAATGTGCTCTGTGTCTTGGTGCACATCCAGCAAATTATAAGGGTTGTGAAGTGTACAGAGAAATTCTAGAAAGAAAAGAAAAGAACCGCTCACATCTTATAAATAGAGAAACAAATAAAACAATACAAAACTCTAACACTCAAAACCCACTGCTAAATACTAAAGATAATTTCACACAAAATACTAATAGCAACAAAAACATGAGATATTCTGATGTACTACGAGGTAATAAAAACAATGATCCTATAATTCCACCAACAAACAAAACCATTGAAGACATGTTACTCAGACAAGCTGAAAAATTTGATCTTATACTCCAACAAATGACCTGACTAATCAACCTGATTACTACCCTCGTGTCCAAAATATCAAAATGACGTCACTCAAAATAGCAACTTGGAACCCAGACGGTCTGTCTCCAAAAAAACATGAAGTTGAACTTCTATTGCACACACATCAAATTGATATACTTCTTGTGGCTGAAACACATTTCAATAATAATAGCACTTTTAGAATAAGTAATTATGATGTATATGCAACTAACCACCCAGATGGTACTGCTCACGCCGGTGCTGCTGTTATAGTCAAGTCCAACATCAAACATCATGCCCAACCTAAATACAGAACAGCCCACTTGCAAGCAGCCACCATCTCGATTGAGGATAAAATTGGAAATTTTAATGTGTCTGCTGTTTACAGTCCTCCTAAGCATAAAATAACAGATGAACAGTACAATGAATTTTTTAACACACTTGGCACTCGATTTATTGCCGGCGGGGACTGGAATGCAAAAAATGTTCATTGGGCTTCAAGACTCACTAACACTAGGGGGAGAGAACTCAAGAAGAGTATTGACAAAAATATGTTAGGAACCATCTCTACATCAGATCCTACCAACTGGCCAAGTGATTCGAAAAGATTGCCTGATGTTATTGACTTTTTTATAATGAAGGGTTTATCAAGCCTATTCTATCACATACAAACATGCCTGGACGTTGACTCGAATCACGTCCCAGTTATACTAACCATTGGCATAAATGCTATTAAAGTTTCAAAAAGTATAAAACTTTATAATACACGCACTAATTGGAAAAGGTTCCACAAACTGGTTAATGATAGGCTTCATCTGAAAATACCCCTGAAGACTGAGACAGATATAGATGAAGCTACAAGAGTTTTTACCACAACAATACAGGAATGCTGCTGGACATGTACTCCCAACTTACCGAACCGCCTACCTCAGGACAAGCTTATCTCAGAATCCATAAAAACAAAAATATTGGAAAAAAGGAGACTGAGGCGAGTATGGCATACAAGTAGACACCCAAACGATAAAAGGAAACTGAATAAAGCCGCCAAGGACCTGAAAGCTCTTTTATCCGAAGCCAATGATGCATCGATGCAAGCTTATCTGGAAAATCTTACAAACACCAAAGCCACAAATTACTCACTTTGGAAGGCATGCAAAAACTTTGACCGACCACTTCATCACAAACCACCAATTCGAACTCAAGGCGGGAACTGGGCTAAATCCCCGCAAGACAAAGCTACAGCTTTCGCAAATCATCTTAGTCAAGTTTTCCAGTCAAACCGAACAGAAAATGATGAAGATGAAACGTATATTGATTCAGTTCTCATGCAGGACTACCAACTCGATCTTCCTCTAAAACTAGTAACTCCTAAAGAGATCCGTAGGAACATTACAATCATGGACAGTAACAAAGCACCAGGGTTTGACCTCATTGATGGAAAGGTCCTGAAGGAATTGCCACGAAAGGGAATAGTATTTCTTACCTCATTATTTAATGCTATACTGCGATTAGGGCACTTTCCTGATTTATGGAAAGTCTCGCAGGTCATAATGATACTTAAACCTGGAAAGCCTGCTCATGAATTAACCTCATACCGACCGATCAGTCTTCTGCCGACTACATCTAAATTATTCGAGAAATCTCTGCTCCATAGACTTAATGACATCCTTAAACAAAAATCAATTATCCCTGACCATCAATTTGGATTTCGTAGTGAACACGCCACATTGGAACAGGTCCACAGAGTTTGTAGAAGCATAAGAAAGTCCTTTGAAAAGAAAGAATATTGTTCATCTGCATTTCTTGACATACAGCAGGCTTTTGACAAAGTTTGGCATAAAGGTTTATTGTACAAAATCAAAAATTTATTACCACATACCTTCTATGGAGTTTTGGCATCTTATATATCCAATAGAATATTTCAAGTAACAGAAAATGAATGTACATCAGGCTTCTACAATATCCTTGCTGGAGTACCACAGGGATCAGTACTCGGACCAGTTTTGTACACCCTATACACATCCGATATTCCAAGAAACTCAGATGTAGTAGTTGCGACGTTTGCAGACGATACAGCGTTACTTGCATCACACAAATGTCCGATGCAAGCATCCCAAAATCTACAAAAGGCACTGAATGAAATAGAATCCTGGATGAAAAAATGGAAAATTACTGCCAGTGTTACTAAATCAGTACACGTGACGTTTACTCTTCGCAAAGATAACTGTGCTCCTGTAACACTAAACGATACTCAACTTTCTCACTGTGATACTGTCAAGTACTTGGGCATGCATCTAGATCGTCGACTTACCTGGAAAGAACACATTAAAAAAAAAAGGGACGAAATAAATTTAAAATACAGAGGACTCCACTGGCTTCTAGGTCGAAACTCAAAACTGTCCATGAATAACAAACTCCTCATTTATAAAACAGTTCTTAAACCGATATGGACATACGGACTGCAACTTTGGGGTGCAAGCTGTAACTCTAATATAATGATAATGCAACGAGTTCAAAACTATATTCTCAAGCAATTATCAGGCGCTCCCTGGTTCATCAGAACAGAAGAGGTCCACACTTTATTGAATATACCAACCATCAAAGAGGAAATATGTACGCAACATTTTTCATACAAAGTGCGATTGGGAAACCACCCAAACCCTCTTGCTACAAAACTGCTTGAACCTGAAAACGTGCGTCGTCTCAAAAAGCGACGAGACATTTTTGACTAGTCAACACTGCCGGCTACCAAGCCCGATAAAATAAAGGGTGGACTCCAATGGGAGCAGCATCCTTCCTGCCATACGCGCCTTCAACAAATCCGCTTATAGTCTAGCGACTGATCGCAGATATAATAATAAAAAAAAAAAAAAAAAAAAAAAAAAATCGAGGAAGGCTATAGGCTACATATCATCACGCTAAGACCAACAGGAGCGGAGCAACGCGGGTGAAACCGCGGGGAACAGCTAGTAAATACATAATGATTTGAATGTTTAGCACTCAGATAAGAAATACGATGGAATACAAGTGGCGTGCGCGTATGTCACGAGATTGTAGTCATTATAACATTATTATAATTTGAATTTAATGACTTATTGTTCTTTGAATGCATGACTGTACTTAGGTAATATTATATGCAATTGTGGTACTGATGTTTTGGCGTATGTTGAATTTGAGGATTCTGCTATAATATGTATTTTATAACGTGATTAATTTAAAGAAAGTTTTATCCTTCCTAAGAAATCATCAGACATAATATAATTGTGACGTCAATAATTTTATCCTGCATCGGGGAAATTATTCTTAACTACATATTATATTTTAAAAATCTGTACTAATATTATAACGCTGAAGAGTTTGTTTGTTTGTTTGAACGCGCTAATCTCAGGAACTACTGGTCCGATTTGAAAAATTCTTTACGTGTTAGATAGTCCATTTGTCGAGAAAGGCTATATAATATCATCACGCTAAGACCAACAGGAGCCGAGCAACGCGGGTGAAACCGCGGGGCGCAGCTAGTTCAATCATAAAAAAAAACACTAAATAACAAACACTTTCTTCATATAATTTTACATTTGAAACTTCTGCCAACTCTAATGCTATCTTGATTTAAACCATCAAAATTTCACAAGTAATAAAATCTTTTCATTTAATAAGCATACAATTATAATTCTTGTGTGATTTTACTAGCTTTATAAATTAGCAGTGAATTTTATTGTCATCGCGGTAATAAAATTATTAAGGTCTGTATTTCGTAACATCTTTCACTAGAGAGTTAGAAAAATAAGAGTAAGCTACAACAAATATGAGTTACGTAATTCTTAAAACAAAAGAATGAAGTGGGAATTTCAAGTCCAAGCAGCAAGTACAGTATGGCTTATGTAATGAATTCTTAGGGAAATAATTAAAGTGTGTTTGATATCTCTATTGTTTTGTATGTACGTTTTTATTGGTTTAACTACAAGCCAAAATGAATTGTGATTGTTGTGTGTCAAAGGCGGATGGATAGGCATTTTATTATTCGTCTTTTACAAAATTTGCCACATTTTCCGAATACTCTATATAGTTTCAATCAATTAATTTATAACTGTATTTATTTTTGTTCACTTTACTATTTTCCGAAACGTAAATTCGGTTTGAGTTAAAAGTTTGTTATAAATATCTACATTTTTTACAATAAAATTAAACTTGGGCCGCAAAAAGACTCCTCCATTCTTTCACTCCTCCACTCTCATCTTATTTCCACTACACGTACCGTAACCGTACGATTTTTTTTTTTTTTTTTTTTTATTGTGTGATAGGGAAGCGCTTGACCACGATCTCGCCTGATGGTAAGCTGAGATGTGGCCTATGATGGAGCGCGCTTCCCTAGAAGGTACCCGTTCACTCTTCGCTTGAAGACCCCCATATTGTACTCGTCGGGGAACACATACTCAGGAAGCATGTTCCAGTCCCTCGCGGTTCGGATGAAGAATGTCGATCCGAACCGCTTTGTCCGGGTACATGGAACGTCCACCATATGGCGATGCCTAGAGTCTGTGCGCCTCGACGATCGATGGAAAAACGGGGATGGCGGAATTAAATCGTGCAATTCCGCAGCGCACTCACCAAAGTGTATCCGATAAAATACCGATAAACTTGCCACTCTGCGACGGTGGGCGAGGCTCTGGAGTTTTTTGCCTACTAGCTCATCGTCGTTTATTAGCCTCTTGGCACGCCTCTCTATCGCCTCAAGCGCCTCCAGCTGGTACTTGGCGGAACCGTCCCAGAGGTGAGAGCAGTACTCCATGCACGATCGGACTTGTGCTTGATAAAGGTTGAGCAGCTGTCCCGGGCTGAAATACTGTCTCACCTTCGCCAGAATTCCAAGCTTTTTTGAGGCTACTTGGGCTTTGGATTCTATATACGAACCAAAGTTCAGAGTAGGCGTCAAGGTAATGCCAAGAAGCTCGAGGTGGTTGGTTATCGGCACGGACACACCCTGGAAAGTCGGAGTCAGGTGGAATGGACTCCGTTTAGCGGAGAATAGACACGCCTGGGTCTTAGTCGCATTGAACTTGACCAGATTGGCATCGCCCCAATCGGAGACCGCCTGTAAGGACAAGTTCATGCGATCGACCATCGACTCTCGTAGAGACTGGATTTGTGCCGTACTGGTTCGCGCGCTGGATACATATCTCTCCACAACAGTGCTATCGTCTGCGTACCCATAGATACCGGGTTTCAGCAGATCGTTGATGTGTAGCAGAAAGAGTGTTGCGGAGAGAACTGATCCCTGAGGGACCCCGGCATTAATAGCCTTTTGGTCGGACGAGCAGCCATCAACGACTACTCGAAGCGACCGGTCTCTCAGAAAATCTGAGATCCAGGCGCAGAATCCGGTAGGCAGACCGTAGGATGGAAGCTTGCCAATTAGGCTATCATGCCAGACCCTATCGAAGGCCTTCGAGATATCAAGGGAGACAGCAAGTGCTTCACCATGATTCTCTATGGCCTCACTCCAGATATAGGTGGCGTACGCTAGAAGATCCCCAGTGGACCGGTTTCGGCGGAACCCGTATTGTCGGTCACTGAGAAGGTCGTTCGCTTCTAGGTGTGCCAGGAGCCTACTGTTCAGTACACGTTCCATAGTCTTACAGAGTATGGACGTGACTGAAATTGGCCTATAGTTGGAGGGGTCGGCACGACTGCCTTTTTGGGCACGGGCTGCACGTTGGCAAGTTTCCAAGATTTCGGTACTATTCCAGTCGTCATCGAGAGGCGAAAGAGGCGTGTCAGAACAGGAGCAAGTTCAGGCGCACAGGTTTTAAGTACTATGGCTGGAATTCCATCAGGGCCACTGGCTTTATTCACGTCAAGATTCCGCAGCGTTTTAAGAACCTCAGTCTGACGGATGCGAATTTCGGGCATGATCACCTCGCATCCAGGTAGACTGGGAGGTTTCGCATTTGCAGGATCAAGACGAGAATTTTCCGCGAAAAGAGAAGCAAAAAGGTTCGCTTTCTCTACGGCGGTGTGAGCCAGCGACCCATCCGGTTTCAGCAGTGGAGGAATGGAAAATATCTAAATGTATACGCGAAGAACTCAAAAACACAACTGCGTCCTAAAATGTAAACATACCAAATAACTAAGTCAATAAACCGATTATTATTCAACATTATTTTCCTGACCTGCATTAGGACATCCGATGCTTATGTATGTTTACCAATACCCAACGACCAGAACGGAGGTCCTAGTTGGTCAGTGGGTGCTGCTATTGCACATCGCAACACGCAGGACCCGAATACTTTGTGTGTTCTGGGCTATTTAATCTGTGCTCTGGTTATATAAAATCGCTTCCTTATTGTAACTATAGTAAATATGTGAATATAGTGTGTACAGATCGATTGTGTTTATTGCATTAATTATAAATATATTATAGGGTTTTAAAGTTTGTTATATAATTAAACTAGCTTTCCGCCCGCGGCTTCGCCCGCTTTGTCTAAAACATAATAAATTATATACTAAAACCTTCCTCTTGAATCACTCTATCTATTAAAAAAAACCGCATCAAAATCCGTTGCGTAGTTTTAAAGATTTAAGCATACATAGGGACATAGGGACATAGGGACAGAGAAAGCGACTTTGTTATATACTATGTAGTGATTTGTATAAATTTAATGCGGCTCTTTAGGTACACCAAGTACATTTCTTGGACATAATATGTCAGTAAAAGGTTGAGGTAAAAAAACATGATAATTTCAATTTTTTATACACTCTGTTGGATTGCCTTGGCGAATATAACTTATTGTTGGTAAAGCAACCGAACAATATACTTTTTTTATCAATTTCCTTTTTCGTAATATTTCATAACATATTTTAAATTTATTTCTTTTTTATCGTCTTATAGGATAAAAGTTGTGTGTGGTTTTAAAGTAAAATCAATTTTGAAAACTTGTATTGAACAACCTTACCTTGCCTTGCTCTATTTTAGGAACGAATATATGCTGGTATAATACTTACACTGATCATTAATTATACTAAATTAATATTATAAAGCTGATGAGTTTGTTTGTTTGTTTGAACGCGCTTATATCAGGAACTTCTGGTAAACTCAAACAAAGTCAAACATTTATTTATTCAATTAGACCTCTTCCAGAAGCACTTTTGAATCGGTTTTGCATGTTTTTAACGTTATTTAACAACGCCACCGGTACGACGGTTTGAAAAATTCTTTCGGTGTTAGATAGCCCATTTATAGAGGAAGACTATATAATATTATCATCACGCTAAGACCAACAGGAGCAGCGCAATGCGGGTAAAACTGCGGGGCATAGCTAGTTACTATATAATATAATATTATTATAAAGTGTAGGCAATATAAAGAGCGGGGTCAATGTACCACAAATTATATAATATTTTGCGTCACTCATAAATATTTGTAATAGATCTACAGATGCTCGCTCTTGTTTAAATAAATTTATAACACGCCCCGTATGTTAACTTTCACTTATATAAAACCGACGGTTATAAGACTTTCCGTTACCTATATTATAAGCAAGTTTATCTGTCATGTTTAAATAATAACATGATATTATGTGAATGGAGATCAATCATATTTCATACATTGATTGTGTCCAGGTAAACTCGCAAAGATTATCAATATTATTTTGTTCAGATAATAAACATAAAAAATACCTATATTCTATTAATTTTTAAACTGTGATATTATTAACGTTATGAGGCAGTTACAGATGTGGAGATAAATAAGTATTAAAAAAATCCATACTAATGTTATAAATGCGAAAGTAACTCTGTCTGTCTGTCTGTTACTCAATCACGCCTTAACTACTGAACCAATTTGCATGAAATTTGGTATGGAGATATTTTGATATCCAAGAAAGGACATAGGCTACTTTTTATCCCGGGAAGTAGGATAGGTTCTATCCCGGAAATCCCACGGGAACGGGAACTATGCGGGTTTTTCTTTGACTGCGCGGGCGAAGCTGCGGGTGGAAAGCTAGTGATAAATAAGTATTAAAAGAAAAGCATGTTAATAAGTTAGAACATATTTAAATCGTTTATGATTATTACATAAAATAATGTCCAAATAGAGCGGAAATTCCTATTCTCGGTTTGATCGAACGATCTAAATTACCGCAATGATATATAATTGATAATACGAACGAACGAACTTTCACATTCAAAAATATTAGGAATTAAAAACAGTTTTAAGTAATAAATTGTATGCATTTGTCGTAAATCAATCAGTTGAAATCGGAGAAAGTAATATAATATAATTAAATCCGAAAATGGAGATATAAATTACTAGCTTTCCGCCCGCGGCTTCGTCCGCGTTTTCTAAGAAAAACCCGCATAGTTCCCGTTCCCGTGGGATTTCCGGGTTAAAATCTATCCTATGTGTTAATCCAAGTTACCCTCTATATGTGTGCTTAATTTCATTGTAATCGGTTCACTAGTTTTTGCGTGAAAGAGTAACAAACACACACACATCCTCGCAAACTTTCGCATTTATAATATTAGTAGGATTGTATGGTAGCAAGAATTTTTGTGTATAGTATTATACATTCAGTTTTGTAATTAATTTCATAGATCACTGGTTTATTGACCAACAAGACCCAGAATTAAATAGGCTTCCGAATGTAGTTCAATTATTTCTTTATTATTAACTTTTTAATCAACTATTATGGAATTTACCGATTCATTCAAACGTACAAAGAAATTATAATTAGTAACAAAGTTGATACAAACTGGGCTATTATTAAAAAAAAGTGTTTTATTGAAAAGAATTAACATGTGAGAATATTCATCAACTAGTAAAGAATCTTAAACATCGAATCGAATGGGAAAGTGTTTAATGTTCACAACACAGCAATTAAATGGAAGCCACTTCGTATAAGATAGTTGTTGGTAGCTGGTTTTAAGATTTTATAGATAGAAGTCTCTCACACTAAGACTTTTTTAATTGACCACTGTAACTCAAATCGCTTTACGCGTGATTACACAGCAGTTTTTTACATCTTTAAACTACCACTTTTCAAATGTGAATTCTTAAGTAAAGTTGATACTTTCGCTAAATGGACTATCTAAAAGTAAAATTATTTTTCAAATCGGTGCCGGTTTTCCTGGGATAAGCGCGTGCAAGCAAACAAAGAAACAGACACTTTCGCTTAAAATTCAGTTTCAGGCTTAAAAATTAAAGTCATTTTAGACGTAGTCGAATCGATATCAATCATTTCGTATCACCAGTTCACAAATACAAAGTAATACATAATTTGCTTCGATACTTCAATAAAATGTTAATCGTGTAAAATAATTAATTTTTATGTGCGAGACGTTAGCTCACTCTGTGTAATTATGTGCGTATACTTTCTCGGCCATTGACCAGTGTCGCAAATTGCTCTGGAATTGTTATAAATATCTACATTCTTTTGTTTCAAATTAAATAACACACAACGGCAATTATCTTGTAATTCATTACTTAGCGATCTTCATTTTCACACGTAAACTCTTAATCTGATTTTGTCACCTGTTTATGAATATTTTTTTTTGTGTGGTGTTTCTCAATGTTAGCCCGAAGGGCTTCTACAAGTAGTTGTGATGATGGCGAATCACGTGTTGGCGAACCCGCAAATCAGTGGTACCCCATCCTAAAAAAAAAAAAAAAAAAAAAAAAAAGTTTGGACTCTTTTCCCACTAAAGCGGCCACGCTGAGTCGATAGCACTCACTCCCGAAGCGATAGGATGCACGGTTTCGGAGATGTGCAGATCGATTAACTCTTATCTAATTGATATCCGGTGGGTCATTAGCGTCCCATGGTTCACCTTTTCCTATTAGCTAATTACACCGTCCGGCGTTCTTATCTATTACTCATTGTGCACCTCGCTTATCACTGCTTTTGTATTAAACTTCTTTGTTATGACCTACCTCACTATTCTAACCAAACGATGTATTATTATAGTCAAGAAAAAATACGTCTAAAATCGTATAACTATATTTATATATTATCGTACTATATTATCATAATTGTTGCTTTTTTAAAAAGCGATTCGCTTCTGGCACTCGCCGGCCGCTGCCGCGGCACGCTCGCTTTGCTCGCTCGGCTCGTGCGTTGTTTATCAAAGTCTAACCTAACCTAACCTAATTGTTGCTTTTTTAAAAAGCGATTCGCTTCTGGCGTTGTTTATCAAAATCTAACCTAACCTAACCTAACCCAATTATTTTTCCGGGTAATCTGATGTATCGAACTTTGTTACGAGCTACCTCGCTATTCTGAATCATCAATAAAACACATTCATTTTACTGCCATTTTTATTTCCAAAATGTTGTTGCTTATTATCTACTGGTTTGTGTATTTGGCGACCATTTGTCCATTTTGCTATATAAAAATAATTATTGATGAACATTTGAATTGTAGCCTTATCTACTTATAAAATAGGAGCGAAACATCTCATCCACTAAAATATCGTTGTACAGTGTGTTCCCTGTAAATATGCTCGTAAAACTATGCATTGAATATCCCTGAAACTTATATAGCAAATACATTAAGCAATATTCTCCACAAACTGAAGTCCAATCATTCTGAATCCTATCAACATTCCAGTCCCATCTCTTACAATTCCTTTTCAAAAACTGGAGATGATATCGCTCAGGTGTTCGTCCATATGAATCAAAATATTGACCGATGCCATTCGTATCGATATGTACAGCTACCCAGTGTGAACCCGGTTTATCATCCGCATCCAAATTGCATATTATATACGTTGGTACATGGGTATACATAGGCAGTCTATTAGCAGCATAAATATTATTTTCTAGACTGGGATGAATCTTTTTCATATGTTTTTGTAATTCTAGTGTATCCATGATATTACTGTTATTAGCAGATTATTACAGTACCAATCTATTCAATGGTTGTCATAGGAATGTTCAATTATAGTGTTTTGTATAAGATTAAATAGGAAGTTTGTAATGAAATAAAAAATAGTAAATTGCATACAATTTGTTTTATTTAATTTTATAATGTTTCCTTTAGTTACATATACACAAAATGCATTAAGCATAACACATAAATCTAAAATATAACACACATTATAACCTTAACTACTATAGTCTACAGTAACATTTCTATTTTTATCTATTTCAATAATATTATCAAACTCAGCATAAACAATACAGTTAATTGTTTGTGTTAGTGAGGATTCAAATCGTACTTCTAATCTTACACTACCATGCTTTATGAGATTCCAATGAGCTGATGAGTTAGCTGATAAATCAGGAGTTAAATCAAATGCTAAAAGACAGTAGCCTTTGGCATACTGTTCACGAGAGATTGCATTTCCTTCATTAAGAAAGTGAATACCAGTCCCCGAGAATAGAGTATGATATGCCGATGTGAATATATTATTATTAAAAGATGGTTGCAAAGCTTTTGAAGGTATTTGTTGACCATCAATATATAAGCTGAAAGAGTTAATACCATAGTTTTCAAAGTTAAATGGATTTTTAGTAAGTGAACCATTAAATGCGGAATTGTTCACAAATCCAATAATACATCTTTTGGGTACCTGTCCCAAGAATATATTATCAAGAGTTTTTCCTTGAACACCTGATGGAATTGTTAAAACTTTAACTTCAGCACGAGTAATAGGATATTTAGCAGTTGTAGAAGCTAAAACTTTCTGATGTGCGAGTAATACACTTGGATTAATTCGTGCTCTTCGAACAATAAGAGTTGCATCCGTAATGCAAACTTTAAACTTTTCATCATTTGACCCAGCAATTAAATTAAAACTCTCTCTTGACCGAACTAATTTTACACTCATTTCAACACCATTAATTAAAAATTTATCTTGATTGAAAATGTCACCATGAAGATGACCAATCATTTCTATTTCCCGGCTTTCAGTAACTAATTCCTGTCTTTTAGCAAATCCTGTGTTTTTACCATCTGTGGAATCCATTTTGCCTGCTGTATCATCATACCAAAGACTACAAGTAAGATGAGATTGTTTAGCAGCAGGAGCATAGTTTAAAAGGGTTTCCATGTATGCTCGATAGGCATAGGTATTATTAGGTGGTGATACAAGTTTTTGGTTTAAATAAACATCGAGTTGACTAAAAAGTGAATGCAACCAATTATTTACAGGTGCTACTACTGTAGCTGATAACAAGTTTGTTGAATCTTGATTTAATACTTTTGCCTTTATGTGGAGTAATGTATGAGACAAATCTATGTAGTCATCGCCTGTTCCAGGAACTTGAAACTCGATAGGTCCATCATCAGCAAGAGATGAAATTGGTTTATAGTGAATCCACAATCCATTTTCAATGCTTGTTTGTGTGGACGGTAATGCAAACAAATCTAATTCTGACTTAACGCACTCACAAGAATGATTATGAAGGAAAGACATACTTAATTTGAAAATATATCTTTGATGTTTTTTGGTTTTAGACCAAGTTTTTTCGTAGCTTTCACTTTAGCTGTTAGTGGTGGAATGAACGAGGCCAATCGTTTTCTTTTAGTTATATACCCAGATCCTGTCATGTTTAATCGATCAATTTTGTTATCAGCCTTTCGTTTTAAGTTCGTACTAACTTGCTTTAGACGATCTTTTATTGAGGCTTCCATAGGACGGGCTTGAATCATATCCGATAAAAGTCCTACTCCAGCGTTTAATGCCTCCTTACCAACCACTCGAGCACCACTTGAAAGTAAAGGTAAAACTGATCTAAATAACCCTCCTAAGAAGCTCCCAATACCATGACCGCGTTGGTATGGTGAACCCTTATAAATTACTCCAACTCCTGATCCAGCTTGATGTGAATAATAATTTTCATATGGACATTTATGATGATCATGAGGAGAATACATTATTATAATTTGCGGAAATGTAGTTTAATACACACGGTCCCAAACTGGAATGGTATTTTTTGTCCTGCGCTCGATCTTATATCCATTTCCAGCGTATCGAACTCTCTTCGCATAACGGGTAAGTAGTGAGGTGGAGAGAAAACGTGCATTTTATACGCACCATAAATGTATTTTGAAGGATCTAATGAAATGACTCTTAATAGCGGAGTCATAACATCACCCACAATCTGAGGATCAATAATGTCGCAATATAGAAATAGTTGAGATGGTAACCCTAAATGTAAATTAGCAGGACACTTCCCAAAATTTCTGTCTAGGAGATTTGTATTTGGTTCATAACCTAGTTGTAAACTTAATTTGGGTGATAATGTTACGGATGTTATATTTTTATCCAAAACAGAAACAGACACAAATTTTGTTATTTCATCATAACGAAATTTCAAGTTCTCTCCGATACCATTTAATGCTCTCAAAATATGTTCAACGTTATCGTAGTTGGTAGCGGGAATATGTTTTTTGTAGTACACTGTTGATGGTTTATCTTCATTAGGAATTAACATGGTTTTTGTGATGTATACAACATTTTCATGATCTTGAACAGTAAACATTGTGCATGGATATTGAAACTCGACAACTCCAACCAACCATTCACCTTCTAATTTCATAGCTTTTGGTAATTTTGTTGAAAAATTTGTGGTCTTGTTATCAGGAAAGTATTCCATTGAACTATTGCTGAGCAAAGTTAAATAAAAACTTTCTTTATTCATATTTCTTTTAAACTAGAAGCTAAAATCCAACTGTTAAATTTATCTGGATAACCTTTCCACTTCACTAATACTTCTTTTCTGTTGCCCGAATAACGAGTACCAATTATTTTATCTATTTTATATTGTGAGGTGGGGTTGTAAGTGACCTTCTGTAATTCTCTTTCATAAAAAGTACCAACTATTGGTTCATTTTGTAAATCTGTAATTGTATAAACAACCCATGGAGATCTATCAATTATTGAAGATATAATAAATATTTCATCACTCCAATTTGATTCATATCCTTTTTGGAAAACATGTTTATATTTAGTTATTCGAACATAATCACCCACGTTGAAATTTGGTTTTGAATTTTCTAAAGAAAGTTTGTTTGACCCTCTATCATAAAGATTAGTCCAAACTGTCATAATATTGTTGGAACTTACATCACATGGGCACATCTTAATACTCGAGTGAATGCTGTGATTATAAGAGTATATTAAATCTTGTAAAACATCTATATATCTATAAGTATTATTATGAGTGAAATAACGCCACATTTTCATTTTTAGAGTTCTTTGAAATCGTTCAACAATACTAGCCTTAATATCAGGATTGTTAGTGGTATAGTAATTTATCTTTTTGGATTTAAAGTATTTTTGTACATCTTTTGAAACAAATTCTGTACCTTTATCAGATTGTATGTGAGTAGGGGTTGAATTACTTTCAGTAAATATACTTTCAAAACATTCTTTAGTTGTTTCTGAGTTTTTCTTTTTCATTGGTCTTGCAAAAGCATATTTACTAAATACATCAATAACACAAAGTATGTAGTTGAAACCATCATTATATTGAGAATAAGTTCGCATATCACTTAAATCGGCTTGCCACAGCTCATTAATATTTGATAGAATGTACCTATTACGCGGGAATTTTTTCCGAATGGGTTTATGTAATGTATATGTTTCTTGTGATTGTAACCATTCCTTCACTTGCTTTTTATCCATTTTACCCTTCATAGCTTTTGATAATTTATCAATACTACCAAAACCAGCGGGGTTAGATGGATCATAATAAATCCTGTTAATTTCTTCTAGTACGGGGTCCATTTTTCCCAATCGATCTTTTTACGTATTTTAGTTATATATCTTTTATCTCCACTGCTCGGTGTAGAAAATTCTTGAACTTCAATCTCAGAGGTTTTGTTCAGATCTTTCGCTTGAAGTTGGTTAATAAACTCACATCTCTTTGGATTTCCAATATAAGTAAGTGGTACTTTAATATCTTTCAATGCTTTAGCAAATCTATCCCACCCTATCGGATCACTTTTTTTTAAGGGTCTAAGTGAATCATTTATTAAATCAACAATATTACTTCCTGGAATTTTTTCATTATCAATTATGACTGTGCCTTCATTATCCCAACGTATTTTACTTTTACTTGTTCCAATTAAGTTTAATAATGACTCACCTTTTTTATTATAAGTTTTTGGTATTAAACTGAGTATTTGTGTTGGTGAATACAGTGGATTTGCCTCACTTTCTATACTTTTAATGGAACCTTTCTCCTCCAACAAAGATTCAGCATCAACTGAACTTTTTAGATCTCTATCTTTATTTTTAAAACCAATTTTAGACTCATTTGAATATTCATTAGATGTATCAGAATAAATTGGTAATCTGAGTGGTTGACGATCCTCTTCGGTAAAGTGAAGGTATCTTTGTAGTGTTTGTAAATATAACATCCACTTCTTTCGGTCTTCCGTCTTACTATTCATAATATTTTGCATTTCAATATCTAATCGAGACAAATTACTTGTATCCTTATTTTCTTGTTTTAATTTTTCAATCAATCCAGGTTCAATAAGTATCATTTTCTTAGCATTTTCCATGTTAACTGGCTAGTCCACTTACTAATCCACTCAATATTGCACCTAATATTATTGGTAAGAAAGTCCCTCCTTTTTGTATAATAATATTTTTTCTTAGTTTATGTTTACACTTACGCACCAGTTTACGGAGTATATTTTTGTGTTTATTCAATTTTTGTTTATCTTGATCTTTAAGTGGTATCTTTCCTTGTAAAACGTTATGAATACATTCACAAATACAATTTATTTCTTTTTCATCACACGTTTTAAGTAATGCTCTTTGATGTTTTGGTTTAAGCGTATGCAAAGCATTTAGCAAATGTTTATGCGTTGTGACTCGACGATGCATCATTTAGAAATGATTTGAATTGTTTGATTCTTGGTGTATTTAAACTCTTTCGTGGGGACGTAGACTGTACAGTGACCATTAAATGGGAATACATTTGTCTTGATACGACAAAAATCATTTGTATTCTGTTTTAAATCTACCATTAAATATCCATGTGCTTCTAAAGTTGCATCCCTGTAGGCGTCTTCAATGAATTTTGTGTTATCTGGTGACACTTGTCGTGCTAAATATCTTATTTGAGTTTTATCTCGAGGGTTTTTAAAATAAATTATATAACTTGAGTTTAAAGAAATGTCTCTTTGACCTTTACCTTGATGAAATAAATTTTGTGTTAAATAAAATACACTAAGGTTCCGGTGATGACTGCCTTTTGTAAATATATCCACAATTCTTCCATCAGACTCTCTCATTAGATCATCAATAATAATAAGGTGTGGGTTTTCACCATCAAACATATTAAGATTTGGAATTCCTTGATGATAGTTAACATTTGGTAAATTATATAAAGGTTGCATTTCATCAAAGCACCATGTGATATGATTAAAATCACAATTACATATTTCCTTAACTGATTTTATGAAATTTGTTACAAAATTTGACTTCCCACATCCACTTGGTCCGGCCACAATAGCAGTAAACGGATGGATAAAGTGAAACATTTCACACGTCTAGAGTTTAAAGGGATGAAATAAAAAATGAAAATGTTGGTGTAAAAATTTAATATATATATTATATTGCTAAAAATAAATGATCTGTTTACTATTTCTAACACAATTAGTACTTATCAGAATTTCACAATCACCTCAACATCAAATTTAAGTACACAAATAAAAACTACAATTATTTTACATTATTTACAATCAAACAATACTAAACTATTATAAAACTATTAATAAACTATTATATAACATTATAGCAATATCATAATTTTTTTTACAATCAGTACAAATTTTGTATACACACACAGAAATAATAGTAAAAAGTCACTTAGCGTAATTTGTATATACACACAGAAATAATAGTAAAAAGTCACTTAGCGTAATTTATAATGTCCCCAAGCCAATGTATCAATGTTGTTGTTCATAATACATCGTTTGGTATCATTATATGATAAAGATGTTTTATTTATTTTTTGTGTAAAAATAGTGTGTTTGATTGACTTAAATCGAAGCATACTACAATATAATACATTTTTATTAAACAAACACGATTTGTAATTTTCCATATTCATTTTTTTGGTAACACTTTTGTTAACCCCTTTTGCCTTTGCTATAAATTTATCTTCTATTTCTAAGGCATACATTTTTGATCGCAACCCTACAAATTCCTTCAATACTTTACCATTATTCTCATCTTTAAAAAAACCTAACTTTTTTTTATTTATTTTTGGATATCCGTAAATATTATTTTCCGGGTAATCTGATGTATCGAAATAGTGAGGTAGATCTGGTTTTATATCCTCATAAAAATTGTCTGTAAAAATTTGATATATCAAACTATCGGTATCGGTGTACAATAACTTAATTTTATTATGAAACTTTTTAATCATGTAGTTGTAATGAAATTCATACATAAGGGTCTTAGATATATCTAAAATACAAAATCCTAAATAAATCGGCTTATCATAAATTAATTTTGTTTTACGTAATTGTATTGCAACTAAATGTTCTGAAAATATTGATAAACTATGGAACTCTGGTTTTGCAATCCAATCCTGAGCACCTAAAACTTTACCACGATTATCCCAGTGAGTTAGTAGTTTAACGTTTACTCTTTTTTCAATATTTTCCATAGTCTTACCGAAGACAGAATTATTCATTAATTTAAAAAAGTCTTTTTCGAAGTTTGATGTAGCTAACGTTCTCAAAGTAGTATTTAAGTCTATGTATTTCTTTAACCAAGAACTCTGTTTAAATTTTAAAATTCTATGTACTTTAATTAATTTCATTCCCATTTCAATGCATTGTTTTAAATTCCTGTAGTGAATGATGTATTTATTTTTATTATTTAAATTAGGAACTAATTTAGTTTCATTAGTATTACCCACACATATGTTTTCAGGACATAACGGAAAGTCAGAATGCAAATTATGAAGTTCATCAGGATATTCCAAATCAACTTCTAAAACATAACCGAAATCAGAGTTATCCGGCACATTATAATCTGTATTAGAATCTATCCATTCGAAACCGCCAACAGGAAGAGATTGAGACATTGCCCAACCATATAAATTATTCGCATCAAAATATGTTAGATATGAATTAGGTTTTTCACTATCATAATCCTCCATGAATTTATTATTTGCTCTAGCAAAACGATTGCTACACTGAGATACACCCCCTCTAATACCAGCTTTAAAAAAAGCAATTTTGTCATAGTCCGTTAACAATTCTAATTCTATTTTGGTAAATTTTAACATTGCATCCCAACTTAAACCTGGGGCAGTATAGTAATGAGCAGGATCTAATCCATAAGTTTTAATACAAAGCTTTCTAAAGTTTTCGAATACATCAGTCAAAAGTAAAACATCAGTTTTTAAATATAAATCGGAATAATCGGACATACTACTACACTTAAAATGTTGCCAAATATCTTTTGCATGATTATAATCATCATTTGAAATATTTGTATCTGTGAGTGAACTATAAAAATGGTGTTGATCAGGAAGTGATGGATGTTTCAAGCAATCACTATTACACATAAATTCATAAGGATAAATACCTTTCCGTCTTAAAAGTGAAAAATCTTCATTATTAGGATAGTTCCTTTTTAGTTCTGTAAACTGATCATCATTAAGATTTTTAGCTAGTTGATCTAAACTACACGATAAAAATTTCAATGAATCTACAAATCTTAAACTTACTGATTGATTATTATTTATTGTTAACTGTTTTGAAAATGATATGTATCGTTCTTTATTTTGCGGAATAACTTCAACTTTGCCATCATAGAGGTTTAATGCATGGACAATGAAATGAGCATCGTAGTGACTGAGGTTATGTAAAAATATTGGAATATGACGAGGGGTTCTGTACTTAGTACTACACACTTGATGTGCAACACCTCTAAAACTACCAGTGTACCAATCAAAATCGTTAAAAGGATCTCCATTTAACTCAGTTTCACAAATATGACACATGTTTGAATTTGAAATTTTAATTTTATCTTCATCTGATAATGGAACGGGACATTTTTGGAAACTATTTTTTTTAACTATTGTTTTCACATCTTCGCAAAGGCGATTCATAAACACTTGTGCACAGTTTGGCCCACTATACGTCTCATATTTTGATAATCTGTTATCATATGAACATTTAATGTAATAACCAAAACTATACACTTCATGTTTTTGAATATTAATTGTACTAGGCTTGGATGGATCGTTACTACATGATTCTATCGGGTTCAAAAATGCCTCAAAGTCTGCATAAACCACAAAGGGCATTTCCAACTTTTTCGCGAATTTATCAAATTTTAATTTATTATTTGAGGTTGCTTTACCAAACCAATTCAATTTGGAATCCTCGCCGTTTGGTAATTCCGTACAAATGTGAGCGCAATCATATTGTTGATGGTTATTAAGTCTTTCCTCTGATGGGAAATGAAGTAAACATGAATCACATATATAAACTGCATGATGATGACTTGATATTTGTGAACTAACTAATCGCGATAAGTTTTTAATATAACAGTAATGATTGTTAGTACCATTCGATATATATAGTAGGTTAATATGATTAGGTGTACGACATTTTGTTAAATATAAAGGACCTACAACAGAATTACACTTTTTTTCTTTATTATATTCTAGGCCAAAAACATTAATACTAATATTGTTTAATTTCTCTACTTTTGATATATCTGCAATTTTAACCGGAAAAGAAATACCAGTAAATTTTAGTTTATTTCCATGAATTGCGTAAGATGCTACCCGATCTACACTTTTACATACAGGATATAAACCAGAGAGTAATGCCCATTTAAAACACATATTATCATTATTTTTAACATTGATTACAGCTTTTTTTGATTTAATATCTTGAGGAAGGTCGATATATGAACTACCACGTAGGGGGTTGAATTTGTTAACATTCATATCTATGTATTTAATTTGATTAAGACTCCAACCACTATCTTTTTTTTCAAATTGACAAATTTTACCAACTACAGTGTCTATTAATGATGAATAAAAAATATTTAAGTCATCTCCCTGACAAATGATGTAATTAAACGTTTGAAAATCAAACGTATTTTTAATATCTTTAGTTTGTTGTATGAAATCAGCATGCAATATGAAGTTTATTTTTAAAATTGTATGTTGTTGAATACATTCATTTATCAAAAATAAGATATCGATTTTTAGTGAATTTAAAAACGATTCCGGTGTTACAAAATATTGCCCCGATTGAAGTGTTTTACTATTAATTCTGTATGTTAAAATTCGATTACCAAAAGCGGTTTCAACAACTGTTACATTTGTTAATGAATTATGTGATTTTAAAAGATTATTTTTATGTGTATTACTTTTTAAATGGTTGTTTAGATACCTTTTATTAATATAAACATGACATGTATCACATTCCACCTTATTGTTGTCCACGTCATTGGTTTCAATTGATGATGTAGAAGCTCCCTCATCAAATTTTGCTTTCTTGGTAACCTTATTTTCATCTGTAGTGATACCTCGTTTGATACCTCTTCCAACTTGTTGTTGACTGTAACAAAAAAAGAAAATTATTAGATAAATCTTAAAATAAAACATTACTACAATAATATTTCTTATTGAGTTTGTACTTCTAATACTTACATTAACGTTGTTTCAACCATCAAACATTGATTATACAACTCATCATCATACGATGAATCGAACAGTTCACGCTTCTCCATTTCATCACAAACTTTATGCAGCTCCTGATTGAATTCGCTGTTGAATTGTTCTATATTCTCTTCAATGGGTGCGGAAAAGAAAGCACTGGTGCACATTTCACTAAAGTTTTCCATCTTTATAATAAAGAAGAAAGTATGTAGCACAGTAAGTAACAGTTAAGTGTTGGTAGAGTAACTGATACTCAATTTAAAAAATGTTCAATATTTATAGTCTAGCATAGGATTAGGAAAGTTTTGTAAAATCTAATGAGTACATGGAAGTAATTTAAGAAAACAGAATCACATTAACTAATGATCATTGTTAAAATAGTAACATTAACTAATGATCATTGTTAAAAAAGTATTTTTTCACTTTTTCACTTTCTGCTATTGTCTTTGTAATATTGTATACGAGGGCGTTTGTGTTGTCATAGATGCTATCCTTATTTTTCTTTACGTAATATTTAATCCTCGTGGTAGCGTGCTTCCAGTGATCACTAGTTGGAATCTTGGATAGTTTCTTCATATCATACATTTCAATTTTTATGAGATGCATCGCTTGGTCTCCGTCATCAGAATTTGTAGAGATGTATGATACGCCATCTCTAGCAGCTCGTGCCACAGTTGACGATAGCAGCTTCTTCCTTTTTATTTTTGGTGCCACTTCAAAAAATTGATCAATTGACTGCAATTTCCTTTTTCCGCCATCGTCTGTGTTATTAACGATGATGTCATCACTCTCTTCTTCGTTTTGAGGAGAGAGTGGCGAGTAGTAACACAGTTTATAGGTATTTTCATCGAAGTTGAATGATTTCTGCAACAACAGAGTTATCGCGTTAATATCAATTTGTTTACACTTAGTCTGACACACACACACACATGTTAAGAGAAATACAAGTAAGTTTGTCAATAGAATAATCACTTACCTCCATGATCATTGATGACACAAAACACAACACAAACGTAGTATTGGTAGACGTATACAATCCACTGTGGTCCAACGACCATAGACTGACTGCATGACTGCAACTGTTCGATCATATATAGCACCATTCTTATCTAAAGCAAATTCTTAAGTACAATGAAACTGATTGTAACTCTATGAGTCAACAAACTTATCTCACGTTCCTTCGCAAATGGCATCAACCTGCTTTGTGACTCTCACAAAAGAATGCGATTAAATATTAACAAAACGAAACTGATAGTAACTCTATGAGTCAACAAACTTATCTCACGTTCCTTCGCAAATGACATCAACCTGCTTTGTGACTCTCACAAAAGAATGCGATTAAATATTTACAAAACGAAACCGATAGTAACTCTATGAATCATCAAACTTATCTCAAATTGCTTCGCAACAGGTATCAACCTGTCATACTCTATTCTCGGGGACTGGTATTCACTTTCTTAATGAAGGAAATGCAATCTCTCGTGAACAGTATGCCAAAGGCTACTGTCTTTTAGCATTTGATTTAACTCCTGATTTATCAGCTAACTCATCAGCTCATTGGAATCTCATAAAGCATGGTAGTGTAAGATAAGAAGTACGATTTGAATCCTCACTAACACAAACAATTAACTGTATTGTTTATGCTGAGTTTGATAATATTATTGAAATAGATAAAAATAGAAATGTTACTGTAGACTATAGTAGTTAAGGTTATAATGTGTGTTATATTTTAGATTTATGTGTTATGCTTAATGCATTTTGTGTATATGTAACTAAAGGAAACATTATAAAATTAAATAAAACAAATTGTATGCAATTTACTATTTTTTATTTCATTACAAACTTCCTATTTAATCTTATACAAAACACTATAATTGAACATTCCTATGACAACCATTGAATAGATTGGTACTGTAATAATCTGCTAATAACAGTAATATCATGGATACACTAGAATTACAAAAACATATGAAAAAGATTCATCCCAGTCTAGAAAATAATATTTATGCTGCTAATAGACTGCCTATGTATACCCATGTACCAACGTATATAATATGCAATTTGGATGCGGATGATAAACCGGGTTCACACTGGGTAGCTGTACATATCGATACGAATGGCATCGGTCAATATTTTGATTCATATGGACGAACACCTGAGCGATATCATCTCCAGTTTTTGAAAAGGAATTGTAAGAGATGGGACTGGAATGTTGATAGGATTCAGAATGATTGGACTTCAGTTTGTGGAGAATATTGCTTAATGTATTTGCTATATAAGTTTCAGGGATATTCAATGCATAGTTTTACGAGCATATTTACAGGGAACACACTGTACAACGATATTTTAGTGGATGAGATGTTTCGCTCCTATTTTATAAGTAGATAAGGCTACAATTCAAATGTTCATCAATAATTATTTTTATATAGCAAAATGGACAAATGGTCGCCAAATACACAAACCAGTAGATAATAAGCAACAACATTTTGGAAATAAAAATGGCAGTAAAATGAATGTGTTTTATTGATGATTCAGAATAGCGAGGTAGCTCGTAACAAAGTTCGATACATCAGATTACCCGGAAAAATAATTGGGTTAGGTTAGGTTAGGTTAGATTTTGATAAACAACGCCAGAAGCGAATCGCTTTTTAAAAAAGCAACAATTAGGTTAGGTTAGGTTAGACTTTGATAAACAACGCACGAGCCGAGCGAGCAAAGCGAGCGTGCCGCGGCAGCGGCCGGCGAGTGCCAGAAGCGAATCGCTTTTTAAAAAAGCAACAATTATGATAATATAGTACGATAATATATAAATATAGTTATACGATTTTAGACGTATTTTTTCTTGAATATAATAATACATCGTTTGGTTAGAATAGTGAGGTAGGTCATAACAAAGAAGTTTAATACAAAAGCAGTGATAAGCGAGGTGCACAATGAGTAATAGATAAGAACGCCGGACGGTGTAATTAGCTAATAGGAAAAGGTGAACCATGGGACCGCTAATGACCCACCGGATATCAATTAGATAAGAGTTAATCGATCTGCACATCTCCGAAACCGTGCATCCTATCGCTTCGGGAGTGAGTGCTATCGACTCAGCGTGGCCGCTTTAGTGGGAAAAGAGTCCAAACTTTTTTTTTTTTTTTTTTTAGGATGGGGTACCACTGATTTGCGGGTTCGCCAACACGTGATTCGCTTGCGCCAGAACCGGCGAATCACAACTACTTCTACATTTTAACGCGGACGCGTGGGTGAACTGAAGGTTCACCCTGGTAGCGACATGCGCAAGGGCGTCCCCCCTTGACGGGGATCTCGAACCTCGGCTTGGGCTATCGCTTGAGTGGAATGTATGAATAGTGATGGAAGTTTTTAATAGGAGGTTTCTTTGGATTAAAAGGAGAGGCTTGTTAGTGAAAAAGGTGATAATTGAATCGCTTTATAATGGAAAGTTTATATCAATACTTGTAGTAATTAACACTTTGTCTTCACATGTATTTAAAACTAGCTGTGTCCCGCGGTTTTACCCGCATTGCTCCGCTCTTGTTGTTCTTAGCGTGATAATAATATATAGCCCATATATTATAGCCTTCTTCGATAAATATGCTATCTAACACCGAAATAATTTTTCAAACCGACCAAGTTCCTGAGATTAGCGTGTTCAAAC
Organism: Colias behrii; assembly: GCA_029959065.1. NCBI lineage: Eukaryota > Metazoa > Arthropoda > Insecta > Lepidoptera > Pieridae > Colias > Colias behrii. Next base: position 2,282,472 of record JARWMC010000005.1, on the reverse strand, counting down.
AAACAAACAAAAACTCTTCAGCTTTATAATATAAGTATAGATGAAAAGCAAATAGTAAATGAATATCTTAATTTATTTAATTTCGTCAATTGTTTTCAAAAACATCAAGAATAATTTGATGAGGTCTGCAGATGTATACAAAACTATGAATTAAGAATTAACTATTTAACTCTTCCTGTAACGATATAATAGTTATAACGATATGGGAACACAGAATAGTCAAACATAAAGCATAGAAACGTCTAATCATGACTTTAACAACTTTCGTTTGTCTAATGATGCTGTTTTCTCAGATACTAATTTAAGACTTATATAAGACTAGCTGTGCCGCGCGGTTTCACCCGCATTGCTCCGCTCCTGTTGGTCTTAGGGTGATGATATATAGCCTATAACCTTCCTCGATAAATGAGCTATCTAACACCGAAATAATTTTTCAAATCGGACCAGTTGTTCCTGAGATCAGCACGTTCAAACAAACAAACAAACTCTTCAGCTTTATAATATTAGTATAGATTAGTAACATTTTTGTTTATGAAAGGGTAAGAATATAAATGCAAATATGAATGTGGGGTTCATTTATACTGGTTTATACAAAGGTCCTATAATCATCCTTCTTTTCTTTTACAGTTTATACATATTAAGATAATTCATCAAATAGATATAAATTACATCAGATAAGGAAAATATAAGCTAACTTCAGTTAAAAAATTTAAACCCGACACATAAGAAGTTTTCACATACATACACTTTTGAACGTGAGTAACTAAATATTGTGTAATCGATGAAAAACTATTCTAATTTGAAATGCGCAAATTACTATGTCTCCATGTGATAATTAATGACAAGTAAAAATTAAGTAATTTTATGTATGTTTATTAATTTCTTAACTTTACTTGTAATAGCATATTTATTGCACTATCGCTTGCTAGACAGGTTTCAATAACATTTGAAACTATGTATAACAGATTGGTGTAGGTTGAGTCGTGGAATTCTATTTGGAGAGAAGTTCATTAATATTGAAATAATTAATTATTAGTTATCTAATTTAATGCAGTAGTATTGAAAACAAGAACAAGTCAAAAAACGGTGTTTGTTATCAAATCAAACTTAATTAATAATTTAATTCAATGATTACTTCCTACTTCATCATAATCATAAACAATAAATAAAGATCCTGACAATTATTAGGAGTAATGAGCTGATTTATTTATTTTATAATTATAATAATAGATCAACCAAGGTACCTATATGATTTTTTGTTGCTTCATTATTCTATAAGGTTCGATCTTCTGAAGAATTTATGAGGATAGCTCATACAGACGTATCTATCTTGAGCAGTATCTCATTTTGTCAGGGCATCACGCGAGAATGGCTGGACCGATTTCGATAATTTTTAGTTTTAATATCTTCGTTATTATCAGGAGAAGGATCAAATGAAAGGAAATTCAAGAAGTATGCGCCAAAAAATTAAGAAAATGAGCAAACGTGACGTTCAATTCATATAATAACTTCACGAGTTTGACAATTTGCGCGAAGACAGAACAATGTCAGTCGAAAAAAGCTAGTTATTTATAAAATTAATTTACAAAAACATGTCTAGAAGTTTTTACACACCAAGGGACCTTATAAGGTTTCGTTATTAAAAATTGTCATTTTGTGCAGTGACTTGCGGAGATTATGTCTCGAAAGCTGAAGGTCGTTTAACTAGAACGGAAATTTAATTCATAAGTATGTACAACTCTACAGGTTTTGGTCCCTTTTTGTTAAAACCCAATTTTACATTTACAGTGATGTCATTTTAAAATCGGTATAATTACAATTATTTTCCTATTTTAAGGCTCTACATATTTGCATTTATTTTTAAACATTATTATCATTACTTCCAGTTTGTTCTTTCTTCCTATAAATTTCAATGTTATCAGTTATCTATACATCTATACATATAATAAAATCGTAGGAAAGTCAAAACTGTACATTGAATATTTTTTTAAAAGAATACATAATCCATGATCTATAATCGATATAGAAGCCAAAAATATAGTTTTTAGAATTTTTGTCTGTTTGTCTGTTTGTCTGTTTGTCTGTTTGTCTGTATGTTTGACCGGGCTAATCTCGAAAAGTACTGCATAGATTTACTTCAAATTTTGCATGAATATTCCTAAGAGGTCGGGTGAGGATAGTTTAAACATATTATCATGATATCACCTTCGGGGGAGGAGCTGTGAGCCTTTATTTTTCTTACATATTCCGTGTACTACGACAGCGTACAATCTAAAGACTCATGTTTAAATGTTGGTTTCGAGTAAGCCATGCTATTATCTAGCTTTACTAAATAAAAACTATGTCATTTACGTAATTTGGGCAGAGAAACAGTTAAATGAATCTTAGCAGTATAAAGACAAATATGAAACAGCGCCATCTATGAAGTGTTAGAAAAATCAAACACACGTTAACTATTGGAAATTAATAATCAAATGACGCATATATAAATGTTGTTTGACAATATCTAGATTGACACTATAAAAATTATGCCATTTATGTAACTTGGGAAGAGAAACATAGTTTAAAGAATGTAAGTTGTATAATGTTAATTTTGTAACAGCGCCATCTATGAGATTTCGTAAAAATCAAATCAATTTAGATGTTAACACTACTGAATACACAGTTGGAAATTAATAATTTAAATATAATTATGTTATTTATTTAACTCTTTAGCCCATATCTTCCCTTCCCTATAAGGTATATTTCGTGTAAATAATAAATATACTACATTTTTTAAAAGTGAGGGTAGATGTTTATTATTTTAAGTAAAACTAGACACCATTATCTACAGTTAATCTAATATTGATTGCGTTCATTAGTTACAATTTTAAAAATCTTCGTATTTTATAAATTTACTAGCTTACCGCCCGCGGGTTCGTCCGCTTTGTCTAAAACCTAATAAATTATATACTAAAACCTTCCTCTTAAATCAGTCTATCTATTAAAAAAACCGCATCAAAATCCGTTGCGAAGTTTTAAAGATTTAAGCATACAAAGGGACATAGGGACAGAGAAAGCGACTTTTTTTATACTATGTAGTGATATTTATAAAGCAATTGAATGCCATAAAACCAAAAATATCAAATGCAATCTTCGTGTTTTGTGAATTTTCACCATCATGCGTTCCCACAAAAAGTAAGTTGTTACTTATAGGTATTTATTTTTTATAATGATAGCAATTCATGTTTTTTGTTGGTAGGTATTATATTACACTTTTAGAATGAAATAATAAAATGATGAATTCTTTTATTATTTTGAGGTGCATTGGGAACAGTAGTTTTTGATAAAATTTTATTTGTAAGTAGCTTTTTTTATAGATTTACAGTTAACTTTTGATTTTGTTATTTACAGATTCAATGCTCATAAAATTATATCGCCTTTGGAAGACGATTTCTGCTGATATTTTTACAACACCACTTGAAAATTGATGATTTGATGGTAAAGATAGTAGCAGCGAGGATTAAGTGGAAATTAGTAATCATCCGCTTCGTCAATTTTTGACTGAAGTTAATGTCCAACGTCCAATGGTTCAATCATTGGAAGTATCTCGGGAAATTTTGGAGGATATTTTTCAGGAAGGAGAGGAGGGGCAGCCAACCACATATCAAACGACTACGTTTTAGTACCGAAAAAAATGTTATTCCAAATGAAACGTAAATTTTGCACTCACAACTGTACAAGTAATGTTTTTATTTTGACTTTGCGGTTATCTGATTATAATATTTATCGTTATGGCTATCGAGGTACCGACCGTACTGGGATCAGAGTACATGATACAGTTCATCATCCAGGATTGCTAAGAGCATTTTAACACTGAAAAAGATGTTTTCTTTGAATCGTAGTTGCTTCATTTATTTATTTTTAATCATTTTACATAATATGTTTTATATTTTATAAATATAATATCATTTTCATTATTTAAGTAGATAAAATAAATTATGTAACGGTTTTATAAGAAAACACAGTATATTTATTAGGCGACGGTGATTTCTTCCAGGCAAAAGATATTCATCAGCTCAATAAAATTGAATAGTATGTTGTTAGTTATTCTTTAGATTCACAATTGTAATGAGCATTTCCGCAAGCAAGTTCGTAGTTTAGATATATCATAGTTTTGACATATTAAAGTTCCAACAAAACCCTCAAATTTTTGAGCAGGGTTGAGCAAGATAATTTGAAAAATGTGCCGTGTTAAGTATTATAGAAAAGGTTAGTTCGTTGGTAATTATTATTTCTTCTTCATTTACATGTTGTTAGTAAAAATAAACTTTGACTAACAGTCAAAGTATATTTTAACTAATACTACTTAATATCTATTATACCTACTTATGTTCAGTATTTATCTGTATTATTCATCATCATCAGCCCATATACGTTCCCACTGCTGGGACACGGGCCTCCTATGAGGGTACAGGCCATAATCCACCACGCTGGCCAAGTGCGTGTTGGCGGATGACACATGTCATCGAACTTTTTAATTCTTCGACATGTCGGTTTCCTCACGATGTTTTCCTTCACCGTTCGAGCAGTGGTGATGTTACAACATGCGCAGATAAATTGAAAAATCAATTTATTTCCTGCGCGCTCGCCTGGTCTCGAACCCCGGACTTATCGATTCGAAGTCCGAGGTCTCACCACTGAGCCACCACTGCTTATCTGTATTATTATTGCTTGGTAATTAATATATTTTCATGTCGTATACCTAATTATAAACATAAGTTTGATGTGTAATTAGCTGGATTTATTTTTACACACTCACAGACTTATAAAGAGTGTTAATAGTGTAAATCATGATATTTTTTCACAATTAATAATAATCCTTTTTTCTAATGGTGTTGGCATTAAATTAAACCGCGCTGTCGTTTCGTTCACAAAAAGTGATGTTATGAGGAGCATATTCGGTCCTCATATCATAAAAAATCTGTGCGAAAACAATAAACACGTGTGAGGCCCTCACGGCAGATCGGGGCGGTCTGACGCGAAGTGGGGACAGCGTTGTCACTGTATCGCTCTTGCCACGCTGTTCAACAGACTTATTCGATAGTTCAGTTTTGTGTTAAGACCGCTGTGACAACCAACCCGTGAGACAACCAAACCCGGTCTCCCCTACTATCCCGTGAGACCGAAACCTTCACTGAGAGGGTATGACGTCTCACAGCTGATCGCAAACGGCATATTGTACTATCCCGTGAGACCGAAACCCTCACTGAGAGGGAATTACGTCTCACTACTGATCACGACAGTCATATTTTATCTCGAGAATCTGAAACTTTACTCAATATGAAGACCGTTTGACAAATGATAGGGTGCATCATAATATTATTCGATCTCTTGAAGATGAACATGAGTATAAGCAATGACTAGAGTAGGGACGCGAATATTACAATTATATGAGACAAGAACGATTAATAAGTTTGTTTAATGAAAGATTAAGAATTGAAACTATTCGGTCTCTGGAAACGGACGAATAGCGAGAGGCCCGTCTTACTGCAGACAGATTTCGTCATAGTCTTAATGACTTAGGTAAACAATCTACGAATTCGGTGGTGTGGTCTGACAAATATAAAAGTGGGTTTGCTTATAACCTCACAATTGATTACAGATCATCTTCTGTAAAGGCGTAGTATGTTCTTTTTGTAATGCTTTAAACTTTTAAAGTGTAGTAAGGAGTCGGCTTTCATTTAAAGATACACCGGAACCTTTGAAATCACTACTTTTAGAGGAACATACTGTGCAATGTAAACTGTTATTAGACAATATTCGCTCTTATAGTAGCGCGTTTCAAATGATCCTTTGGTGCTCAATAATTATCAGAAGGTCCGTTCATGCTTACTTTTAAGATACAAGGTCAAGTTTACCATTTGATAGGATCCCTTTTGCCTGTAGGCCAACCTAAGTTTGTTTAAATAGGGTAAAAGTGGGATAGATGCCCCACTTTTTGAAATAGCCTCATAATTTTAAAAACATGAATCTTATACGAACACTTTGTATGAATATAGCTAGGTTAATTATCTGTTTTGAATTACTATATATATTTTTTATCCTATCATTTATAGATAATGTGTAATAAACATTTTTGTAGAACACCTTTTTTGAGGATAGATGCCTGCAGAGTGGGATAGATGCCTTACATACTCTATAAACGCGAAATCTAATAAAATTTATATGATAAACCAGCAAATGTCATGTTAACATAGTTGTTCTGTTGTCCAAGAATATACTTGCGCTCGCACTCCTTCTTTTCTTTTGTATTTTCGTGGCGTGGTTTTCCTACAATCAGTATAAGGGCAGATCATTAATAAGTAAGTATACATAACAAAAAAAAGCAAATTAAACGAGTAAAATCGGTTAACATAGAGAAAACCTCTGGCGCAATCAGGTAAAAATATAAACGGTACCTGTGATTATCGATAATAACATATACATAATATGTATTGAGGGATAGATGCCCTTAGAGGCCCCTAAGGGCATCTATCCCTCGAAAAAAAAGGGGCAACTATACTTTTTGATAAGGATAGCTGCCCCAGTATTTTTTTTATTAAATAAAAACAAAAGAGCCACTATTTTCACTTAGATTTGTAATTAATGAACCAGTGTATAGACATAATAAGAAATATAGTGAAATTTATTAATGCTTATAAAGTTATGCAAAGGCAAATATCAACCTTTTTAAATTTTAACGTGTTCGTGAAGTTCGCCGCGGATATTACAACACGCACTAGCGAAACACGTCTTCACCAAACAACAGCTCATGCGTACCCGAGGTGCGGGGTGATAGGAGCTCCTATTTAAATCATTAATTCGTAGTCACGACTCTGGGAAGTGAGGTTTTTTGAAAATGAGGCATCTATCCCGGTGCGGCATCTATCCCACTTTTACCCTATATTTTGTATTCGACTACAACGAATAGTGGAATACAAGAAATCAATATTTCTCAAATTTAAAACTGAACTCATTTCACAATTTTAGAACAGGTTAATTCGTATGTATGCAGTTTTAAATCGACATTAGAAGCTTTTCCTCAAGATGGTGATATCGGCACTCAGGAACTCCCTGGACGTGTTATAACGCCCAGGCCACAGTATTACAAATTTTTCCTAAAATAGAGCAACGAATGTATTTTCGCATAGCAACGGAGGGGAACTCGCGGGGGGTCAAGTGACGCGTCACGCGGGCCACTTACCACAAACATGCTTAGTTTGTGGTACCGAGCGCGAAAGAAAGTCATCGTGTTTTTAGTAAAGTTACTATGTTAACTAACGTAATTTAATACTTAAGTACATATTCTATAATGGTGTGCTCAAACTGTTAATCTACATTTAATTTAGATTATTATATTTTGATACTAAGTAATGTAGAATTTAAATCACATTCATTCATGTTTTCTTCAGATTTTAAGATTTTCTTATCAGAGTGTTCAATTTTAATGTAAGTAGTTAAATTTTATAAGAGACAATAATTAAGAACATTCAAAAATAAAGTGTCACGTATTTTTTTTAAACGACGAATGACGAAAAACGACCTAATCGCGGACGAAGTCGCGGGCAACAGCTAGTATAAGAATAAATTTGGTATGTACTTTCAATTAAATAATTTCAAGTAATTTTCTGAAACTTAAATTTATTTCAATAAACCGTAGTAAAGTATTCTTAAAAAACATAGACTTTTATATAGTAGTAGGTTAAATAATAAGAATGTATTATTTTCTTATGTTTTCATTATATTATTATGCTTATATCCTCTATGCATATTGCTCTATGCAATTGAAACTTTTACTAAAATTTAATTAAACGCATTGTAAAGCCTAGCCTATACATCCTATTATTTGCCTTAATATTATGTAAAGCATTGTTTCTCACTTTATCTGTCTATATAGATTTTTTTGTCCTTTTAATTTATTAAGTTTATTTTATATTTAAATATTGTTTCAGAAAGGATGCGGGCTGGCGTGTGGTGGGGCGCAATCGCGCTGTTTCTGCTGCTCGTTGCTTCCAATGTCATCCGAACTGTACAGGTAAGGACGAACATATTTTTAAATTAAGTGTCTGTTGTAATTATAATCCTTTTGTTTGGTAATTTATAAAGAAATGGAGTTAAATAACAGGTGAGCCCACTCTACGTGACTTAATCTCTACACGTGTAGTAAACTATTAATGAACTAAGTTATTAACTAAAACAGTGCATTCATTTAAGGTTTTTAATACATATTTTCGAGTAAAATTAGCTTATAATATGTAAAAACTATCTCTACATTAAACCTTCCAATATAAGAAACAATTTTTTTTTCTTTTCGTGTGTGAATAAGTTTAAGTTTAAAGTGTGAATACGATAAATCCGGTCGAGTTACATATTCAAGTACTAAAACATATAGAAATTTGATCTGAAATCTTAGGCAATTCATATAATTATTATGCCTGTTCTTAAAATTGACATGTTGAAATCTAGAGTTAATTAATATTTATCGATAATTTATGAATTCAATAATTCGTTCAAAACAAGATAGCGTGTAGCAGTACTACAAATTTCTAAGTGAAATAAGTATATTTTAACTAGCTTTCCGCATGCGGCTTCGCCAGCGTTTTCAAAGAAAAACCCGCATAGTTCCCGTTCCCGTGGGATTTCCTGGATAAAATCTAGCCTATGTTGCTCAGTGAAGATGCAGCTTTCTAATGGTGAAAGAATTTTTGAAATCGGTCCAGTAGTTTATGCGTGAAAACCATACATACATACATACATAATTAGAAACCTTTCCTCTTTATAATATTAGTATAGATTAATATGCTACTACTGTTTGATGATTTATGCTTTCCATTTCCATATTTAACTTTGCTTTCATCGAATCCCAAGGGGTCCAATGCGTGATTTATTAACGAACAATTATAACAGTAAACCGTAGTTTATAGTAGAAAAAGTATCTATCTACTTTTAACAATATTTTTCTTGTGAAAATGCATAATAATAGACTTTATTAAATGCTTATTTTGCCTCCAACAGAGTAAAAATTTGATGAGATAATAACAAAAATATAGAATGTTGAACACCCTTTTTGGTATCACTGATATGTGTTTTGTAAAGTACATATACTTAGTATTATAAAGCAGAAGAGTTTGGTGGTTTGTATGTTTGATTGTTTGAACGCGATAATCTCAGGAACTACTGGTCCGATTTGAAAAAATCTTTCAGTGTTAGATAGCCCATTCATCGAGGAAGGCTATGGCTATATATAATCACGCTAAGACCAACAGGAGCGGAGCCACGCGGGTGAAACCGCGGAGCGCAACTAGTAAGGTATAAAATTGTAAGTAATATCTAAATTTCTCCTTTACCAGCACAATGTATCATAAAATATCAGTTCTTCATTTAATAAATACCTATACGTAGTAATTCTATAGTTATCTGTCCCTATACCTAATACCATATAACATACTGTTTAACAATCCACAAAATATAGTTATCAAAGTGCGATTATCAACAATGCTATTAGTACCTCGTGTCTTGTTAAGTAATCAAGGTTGTGCGACAATCGACGATTGGCTGCCACGGCTAACTTGCACAACCTTTTTATAAACATCGATTTTAATACTTAACGAGTTTTGAGAATCGATTTTTTTATCGATTTCTTGTGAGAATTACTTTTTCAGTTTCAGTTCGCATTCATTGATTAAACTTGTTAAGTGAGATGAAATTTGATTTAAAACATTCACATACCTAATATTATATAAATATTTATATTATGCTGTTTTATGTTTGGTACACTTACGTATATTTTGAATGAAATTTTATTGCTGTAACTTTTTTTAATACGGTAACTTTATTCCGTCCTTATACAATATATGTTCATATTTAAAATACAAGGACTGGGCTTTTCAAAATAGTTGAGTGAATCGAATTAAGTCCGGTTCGTAAATTATTGATAGATTGAATGAAAACAATTCGCTTTGCTCACGAATTAATGATACGAGATTTGTGTCGCATTTATTTCTTTATCAAATAAAGAAATAAATGCAATATGATGCCAGTTTAAAAATTGTTAAATGAAATAATTCAATAAAAAAAAAGTAAACAAACGCTTTGATCACAGGACTTCAAATTTCCTTTGGATTATTGTACATAAACACGGCAAAATAATTAGGTATGTAAACATGTCACCATAATTATATTCAGAATCTTGAACTTTGATGGAAATTAAAATTAAATATATAGTCGACATAAATAAACTAAAAATACTATTTTATTACATCGAAATTACTCGATCCTTTCAGTATTTTGATAGCGTTAAAAAATCAATGGTCATAGGAATAAGTTGATTACCAGGAAAATAATTTCTTACCTACACTCGTGAGAAATTAGTGTTAACAAAAACACAACAATTGATCGCTATGAACAAAAGCAAGTACATATAATCTTCTGTGAACATTAGCTAAACAACCATTTAATTTAGCCATAAATTTTCGAAAGGTATTCGATATTTCCAAGCAACAATCTGTTAACAATTGCACATCGTAATTCCTACGTTCGTCTGACTCCGATGCGATGGTTATAGATGTGAGCTATCATTTAGGATAATTTTATTTCAATTATAGTTCTGTTACTTCTGAAGATATGTTCGTGGCGTGATTTGAATTATTTTTATGCAATCTCTATAATAAATGAAATGAAAAATATTAGAAAATTTTGCAATTTTAACAGAATTTGAACAGAATCTAAAGATCTAATGGATTAATTAAACCCGCGCTGGTGAATTTCTACTTCACTCAAACTCAAACATTTATTTATTCAATTAGACTTCTTCTAGAAGCACTTTTTAATGTCATTTCATATCGGTACACTATGTATGTATCGTATTAATTATTAAGCTATTGCATAGCTTCTATCGCGGGCCTTGAGCGCGGCGACCGAATCGAGAAATTCCGTAACGAAAAAACCTTACGCTCCCCACTCCGACGGGCGGAGGTGTGGCTTGAAGGCATAGCATGCAAAAGCTTTACCGCGGCAGTCCCCGAGTGCCACACGTCGTTTTTTTTTGGTTTCATAATGAATATAATGATGATAACATGAAAATAGACTTTTAAGCAGTCTTAATTTGTAAATATTTGGAAGCTAACTATTTGAACATTTAGATTTATTACATACAGGTTTTAAAAACTATGTGTTTAACATAAAGTGCAATGTTAACTTATAATAATAACATATATTTTAGTGATATTAGCAAGAAAGTCGCAGATCCAATCCGTCGCGTAATTACTGAAAGTGTGTTTTCTATTATAGTGCAGGCATATATTATATTATACATGGGTTGCATATATTATAATATGTTAAGTCTCGTAAACGAAAGTTTGTGAAACGAAGTTATAGGTTTGTGCCTGCTTGTTTGATTAAAGTTTCAATCAATGTGAGTAATCATCAGTACCTATGTCTATTGCAGTATATATAAATTATTGAACCAATTTGGATTAAATCCTAGAATACTGTTAATGTTAACACGTAAGGTGTCATTTTTGTGGAACGGCTAAGGGAAATGAAATGAAACGCAAATCCTAATTTTATAGCAAAGTTGAGTCAACAAGGTTTATATTTTTTTAACTATTAAATATTAATTATATTTGTAAGTAATCTCTGTACAGATGGAAACAATAGTTTCAGTAGTATTGTGTTGTCAAATCAAACTTCCGTTTCAAACGAAACCTTCTACAGCGACCTTCGTTATGGAGAAATATCTAAATTGATCTAAGTTCGGATAATTATTATGTCTAATATTTTTTTTTGGGTAAATTGCTTGGATTGTTATTAGGAAAAAATGTTTCTATAGTTAACTAGGTGTATAACCCTGTTTTGATTGTGGTACACAATTGAAGATTGATCGTATCAACTCAGAAATCTTCGTGGGCTCATGCACAATATGATTAGTAACAAATGCATAGTTAACAATTCTATTCTATATTAAAGGACATACAGACAATCATTCATTTTTATACGTATAGACTATAGATTTTTACAAACGTGTAATATGATTTCAAACTGGCCCCTTATTGTCAAATCTTTTTATATGTAGCCTGTAGGTAGGTTGTAAATGTTTAATCACAAAATGTGTTGGTTTTACATCCTACATCTACCTAACCCATTGAATATATGTATAGATCAAGGACTATATGAGATGATAGCAGAAAATAATTTATTGATATTTTTAAGTGATGTAATCCTGTTTTATTCACCAAATGGCCTATTACGATGTGTCAGATTGTTTTATTCAGCGGAGTTGTTCTCAGCATACCTACTTAGCTAAATATAACACAATCTAATCAAGTTTTCCTTCAATCAGTCATTACGTAAATGTCACGTTATATCATACGAGCTGCAGTAATAAATTTAGTTTAGCATTAACATCGGAACCAATTTGATTGCATGATGAAGTTTTTGTAAGAGATTTAGGTTGTAATGGTCAATGCCAGGATTAATTGAAGTCTTCATAGTTTTTGCTGCTCATTAACAATGTTGTGCAAATCATTAATTTGGGTGAAGGAATTGGTGTGTTCGAAGGTCTATTAAGAGAAAACAAGCACAAATTACATATATACTTTACTTTTAGTGTTTTAATTATGGAAATATTTTATATTGTGTCTTTTTAATCATTTTTAACGCATTAAAATTGAGTATTGGTAATAGATATAAATAAAATACAAAGTCTCTGGACTACATTTTGGATTGATATGATATGGATTCCTTCAAAAAAAAGAGCCTATGCGTCTCTGAAAGGCCGGCAAAACAATCGCAAGGTTACCTGACGTTGCAACTGCTATGGGCGGCGGTGATCACCCATCAAGTGTACCGCCGGCTCCTTTGCTTTCCGTTGTAGTATTAAAAAAAAATATTCTAGAGGAGGCTGAGACAACACCCTGAGATGGCGGGTACCTATAAAAAAGGCACAAAATACATTACAATTCTCTTCGTTTGGCTTTTAAACGCTTTATTCTTACAACTTTCGCTTTTGAGGATTTAAGCTTAATTACTTTGTATTTTATTCGTAATTATGTAAATTCATTTTTGCTTTCAGTAGTTTATATTGAATTTGAAACATTATCAGCTTATCTTATGGCACCTCCATGATTAACACAGTAAAGTTAATCTCCAGTTTGTTGTGCAATAATTAAGTTTATGTCAATGAAATTTAATACAATATTATCTATTACATTAAATTCGTATGCAAATTGGTAAATTAACTTTGAAGTCAAGATCATTTGGAGAAGATTAACAGTTACGTTATATAATAATTTAATAGATTTCATTATATCCTGCATTAGGTAATCGAGGCTTCACATTGTGCCTAATTCTTACAGCAAATAATATTAATTAAAAGTTTTATATACGAGTAATTTTACATGTTTCTTATAGCTTATGAAAATTGACCTTTTTAGTAGAATGTGGTCTTCTGATGAAATTTTAGAATAGTTTTCCGATATATGTTTTAAGTACTTCTTATTTAGTGTAAAAACAACAATCATGAAAAAAGGAATATTTAATTTTATTGATTGAGTGATGTCTTATATTTAAATTATATTTAAAAAGTTAACTTTTAATATTTTGACGTGTTATTTAGTACTTATTAGAATTGTAATGGTTTTTTATATAATTTACATTAAAGTTGCTTTCTTATTAGATAATCCGTGTAGGATTAATGATGGTACTGATTTAAATAATAGGCTATTTGACAAGGTTTTGAAAACTGTCTCAAATTATTAAGATACGTTTATAGAGCACACAAAACACATGTTTCTTAATTTTTTTGTAGTTATTCATTGAGAAAATGGAAAATAAAAACATGATATTCAAATATGCCGCCAAAACACAATTTTGAAGAATATGGCGTCTCGCGACCATGGTGACGTCACAGCCGCGTAAACATCAACTTGCTCCTAGTACTTTTGTTCGTTTTTGTTTTAATTTTAGTATAATTAAGTTAATCTGTTTAAAAACCAGAAAATGAGTTCTTATAGGTTGTGTGTAGTTCCTGGATGCAGAAATACAACTATTAAAACCCCTGACAAACTATTTATATGTGCTCCAAAAGATATAAAAATGCGTAGAAAGTGGTTGCAGTTAGCTCGCAGAAATCCAAGTGATATATTATCAATTAAAACAGTTATATTTTTTTGTGAAGACCACTTCAATGTAAGTATGGTGTTGAATACCTAGTAGGCAGTTTATTTTATTTGCAATACATAGTATAAATCGTCTCATTACTTACCTGCTTGAGGTTAGATAATGATATATATAAATTGATGATGTACAGAAAGATTCAAACTCATATCGCACCCTTCAATTCTGTGTTGTCTGTATGTTTTACTAGACACAATTTAAGCCTGATCATCCGGTACCTAATGTTAATGACTCGCTTATTTGATGAAAAACAAAGGGCATAACCTAAAAAATGTATACTTCATAATTATTGTGCTATTGTGATTCATGTTTGTACATTTAACTAAAAAGGTAATGAATGACGAATGAAATATTAACATACGTAGCTGTTTTCACATTTCTCAATTCAGGAGCGTAAAAATCTGGGTTGTTTTTAAAGAACATGCCAACCATTATAGCGTCCACTTTAGGTAGATTTCTACTGTCTGCTTTTTCGAAATTAGGTTCCATGACAAAACAAAAATAACACATAAAGAACAAAACTGATTACAGACACCTTGAATCACAAGAAATAAGTTATACTAGAAACAAAACCAAAAGCGAAATTCAGCAACGACGGACGTGAGTAAACGTTGGGATCACTTGTTATTTACGCGGCTGTGACGTCATGGCAGATGCAGCCAATCATGGATGTTTTCGGTCACGTGGTAATTTAAAAAAATATGATGTTTTTTCTCGTCGATTTATAAATAAATATGTTATTATTTATATCATTTATTAATTTGAATCGCTTCAAAAACCTTATATATATATGGATAACACAAAAAAATAATTTATTTTTTATACTGTCAAATAGCCTATTATATTCAGCTGATAAACATCAATCATAGATCAGTGTGAGATGGTTATTACATCAATCATGCTTCACTGTGTTGTTTGAGATCATTAGCATTTTGTAATTAACATGATTATCTATACTAATATTATAAAGAGGAAAGGTTTGTATGTATGTATGTATGTATGTATGGTATGGTTTTCACGCATAAACTACTGGACCGATTTTGATGAAATTTGGCACAGATAATCTTTAGACCCTGAGAAAGAACATAGGCTACCTTTTATTGCGAAATATGTACCACGGGCGAAGCCGGGGCGGACCGCTAGTTATTTATATAATAGATGTTTAAAATATTGTACAGTTTAATTAAAGTATTTCCATTTATTTAATTGGTGTATGTTGTTTAAATTAAATTGTAATATCGTATTAATATTGGTTTTGGTAAATTATAGTATTTTAAGTTTTAACATTACATTAAGTTACCTATATAGTAATACAGAATAATGAGAAAAAAAAAATATTTTACGAAAATAAATAATTTTGAAATGCGTTCTTTAGTACCTAATCTTGTATTTATAATTAATATTTTGGGTAGATAGTTATTGTACGGATATCAAACATACTTGTAACGAGATCATAAAATAAGAAAGGCCATTGAAGGAATTACAAGGAACCATGAATTTTTTAATACGTTTATATGCATTTATCTAATAAAGCTCTACATAATCTTTCCGCTCTACTTTTATAATTACCTAAGTTATGTTTCGTTCATATTACTAAGTCTAGATTATAGTGCATCTAATAATGTGACCTCGATGCGGTCTTTTTTCTATTAATAATATAAAGTTATCTATCCGTAATAATATACTAAGAATAGCGCCACATTCAATGAACATTTATAATTAAAATGATTATTTACAAACAATTTTTATTAACTTATTTATACGGATCAGATTTCAATCCTAGATTATTTTACTATTTACACCCGAAGAATCCTATCAATTAAATCAAATTATAAAATCAAATCAAACCAAAGACCATAGACTTATTGGCAAATAGGATGATAATATAGGTACATGGAGTCTGGCAGCAGAAGCATAATACATTACAGATGTAATACATTACAATGTATAGTGTAAGTGTATCTCATGATTAACTTCTAAATTGCATATCATAATTTGATAAACAAGGTCTTGCTAGCAACCTCTTGATTTCTATAATATTAAGTTTATATGCAGTATGATTGGTTGCGCTCAAATATTATAATGTACAGTTGGAAGCAAAAATGAAAAAAAAAATTATTGAAAAAAGTTTTAAAATAATACAGTTTAAATATATATTTGGGGAAAATAAAGCCTAAAAATAAAAAATATTATGGTACTGACATTCTTTAATATGTTTTCATGTGCTCTAGTTGCAAAAAAAATTGTATTAATTGTCCCATACATAAAGTCAGCAAGATTCTTTAAAAAATATCGTTCTTAAGCGCAAAAAATCTATTGATAATCGAAGATCTATTGGGTCATCTATGACGCAATGGAATTGCGTTGGACCAGTTTTATAACTAAAGCGACAGTTCAAGGCATAAAGTGAGGTTAATTAATTATAATTCAAACAATAATCGTCGCACTTTCACCGCCATTTCGTTCGACGTGAAACATTTCCATGTTATGCTTCAGTGGACAGACTTGACATTCTGTTGTAATTTTACTGTGTAACATGTTAATTTGTTGTTTTTCTTCGTTCGGAATATGGAAGTTTATTATGTGGATATAAAGAATGTAATTACTCAAACCTTTTGTTAACTTATGTATGATCAAATCAGTATTGACATTCATTTTCTGAAGGAAAAAGATACTCATTTTATACTCATTTTAGACTTTTTTTTATTGAAATTTAGACTTTTTTATGGGTCTTAAACTTCATCCTGTCGTTCATCCAAATCATGAATATAAAAACTTATAATTGGATAATTTTACTTATCACCTGAAAAACTAGTGATTTCTCTGAATCGAATCAATTATGTTTTTCTAAGTTTTTACGTTTAGTATTCTTATACTTTCAATACCTAAGTATTATTTAGAATTTCAGAACCTCTACTTCACTTTCTTCGAACAAAACATTAAAAAATAAACATTTTAACTATATTTCCTTATCTGCCCATAAAACAACTTTCCCTGCCCTTTAAGCATTTAATGGAGAGACGAGTTGAACCGTGGTTGTGAATACCTGTTAAAATATTAGGCACGTAGGGTTTAGGTCAAAAACATGTTATTACTACAAATTACGTATTTATCGTGAAATTGGTTACAGTTTGATGTAATAAATAAAATAACGAAGTTTATAATTATATATGACGCAGAATTTATATTAAATTTAGTAAAATTTGATGAAGCTCCATTAAAAGTTTCAAGTTTTTTTCGAAAATGACGTTTTGTACTATGTATGTGTTTCCAATTTTTCTTTTTTAGAAGTTTTTCGTTTAGAAAATTGTTTTTATTTATCTAATGTCTCAAGCTGGAAATAATATAATCTTGAAGATTATGAAAATCATTTGACCGCATATAAAACGATTTCTTATCTGTTGCGTTTTTGACGATTTTATAATGGTTTCCGTATTTTCCTTATTCATTGTTTAGGTACAGAGGTTAAACAAAACAATAGCACCGAAAATATATTTTTTGTGACAAACAAAGAGATCTATCTATACCTACACTTGCTTTGGTTTTGAATTATACAAAATAATTTAAAGGTATGAGTAAATATTTGTCCATACTTTTACCATCCACATAAAGTTTTTTATAAAATTACATCCGCTGTTTCATAAGTTCATTGGATTTATTGTTGTTGTAGATATCGATTATAGAGCCAGAAAAATAATAGTATGATTTTTTGTGTGTTTTCAAGAAACTTTAAGTTCAGTTTATTTCATACCAGCGGTCCGCCCCGGCTTCGCCCTTGGTACCTACATATTTACGTTTTCCGGGATAAAATATAGCCTATACGGATTCGGAAGAATCCCTCTAAGTAATGGTAAAAGAAATTTTGAAATCGGTCCAGTAGTTTTTGAGCCTATTCAATACAAACATACAAAAATACAAAGGTTTCCTCTTTATAATATTAGTACTTATAGACAAATAAAAACCGGTAATTTTCCTTATAATTTCATTATTTCTTTACAAACAATGTTTTTGTATAGTACCATAATTGTCTACGTTATCTGGTGCGTGGAAGTAGCACATTAGCAATCGCAATTAGTATTTGAATTACAGTCTACTTTTTGGGTTATGTGTTTTGACGTATAAATGGTCGGAAAGTGGGTTATTCGCAAACCAGTATTAACGAATAGAAATAGAATTATTAATAGTTACTAATCGATATTTGCAACTTCGAATGCAAAAAACGTTTGCGTGATTTGATAAAATATTTTAATTACATTGTATTCTATTTAATTATTATGGGGGCGCAAGTATCTCGCCTCGCGGCGGTGTTGTGAACAACTCCGGCTGAGTGGCCAGACGGCCGGAGCCTAGGGCGACTGAGTGAGGAACCTACGGACTATCCGAGTGTTGTCCAGCAGCTGTATCCCCACTGTCATGGGGTTCACCGGTAAATCCAACCTCCTTAAATATTGTTTTAAGGAGGTAGGAACCAGCCCATTGGTGGACACAACTATATAAATTATAATTAACTATATTAATTATTATTATTAATATATTATAATGATTTATTAAGCTAGATACTTCGTCCTTTAATATACTAGCTGTTTGGATGTCTCTGAATAAAAATAAAAACAATATCCTTTGTCACGAAGGAATAACTTTTTCTGGTGATAGAATTTTCAAAATGGCTGTATAGACCTCTATAAAAAAACTCACAAACATTGTTCACTTCTTTATCATCACAGACGGACAAAATTCTGCATTTAATAATTTATTGAATAAATTATTTTATAATATAATAAGATTAAAAGATCTTGTTGTGATCTCTTGGATGTAATACAGTGTAATGCAGCGACTTCAGGTAACATTAGCTTCCGTAACAATCTCAATTGTGTAATTCAATGTCTTAACGTGTTAACTAAATGAATCTATGTTATACAAAACAAATTAGAGATAAAAATACCGGTAATTTATTAGTTGGTATGTAGGTTAAGTAGAATTATCTAATTTTGATTGTTGGAAGCTTTTAGTGTTGTATGTTTATGATAGTCAAAAGTACACAAATGTTAAAGAGGGAAGATATGATTATGTTTGTTTGAAATTAATCGGCTTCGAAATTACAGGACCGATTTGAAAATGTTTTCACCAGCATCTAATCTATAGTACTTCTGAGTGACATATAGGCTATTTTTAATTTTGTTTATATTGTCAGCCTGGGCGGAGCCGGGACGAGCTAGTAGTAGTATTTACAATTTATCGCGTACTTTATCTAGTAAAATACAGTTCTAATGTATTTTCTAGACACGATGTCATGTGTCGTGTGACAACGAGAGATGTAGTGAAGAAACTTGGCAGTTTATGAGACAAGTTGTTATTACTTATTACTGTGTTATTACGAAGAGGAAAGTCAGGGTCACTGTCACTAGTCTGATTATAATGAGAAAGTGTATTTATATTACATCTAAATTACTCTAATATATTATATAGCACAGATTACTAAAAGTTATTACATACTAGCTTTCCGCTCGTGGCTTCGCTCGCTTTGTCTAAAACCTAATAAATGATATACTAAAACCTTCCTCTTGAATCACTCTATTAAAAAAACCGCATCAAAATCAGTTGCCTAGTTTTAAAGATTTAAGAAAATATAGGGACATAGGGACAGAGAAAGCAACTTTGTTTTATACTATGTGGTGATAATGCGAATGCGTTGATCCTTGTTTGGGCATCACAACATTTGTAGATATAGATTGAATAAGGCTTGTCTTGTAAGTCTAGCCTGTGCCAAGAATATATTTATAGTATTGACTGGTTACATAATATACTGTACTGTATAATAAAGAATTGTGAGAATACTGTTTGTAGTATTTATATTTTTGGTTTAATGGCATTCAAATGCTTTATAAATATAAATTTATAAAGAATAGAAAAAATTCGATCACGAGGCGGGACACGAACCCGCATCCTTTCGCGCCATTCCGGGGCGGATGCCTGACCAACTCAGCCACTCGTGACCCGCCAGAGCAATCGAATTCATTCTATTCTTTCAGTTTTATGTGTCTGAAGGGACACACCGCGCGCCATCTATTGGGATGATTAACAACCATTTCAACCAATATGAAGAACTTTTCAGTGAATACAATATTGTAACGATGGAACACGACCTTTTTTGTTGAATTTATATTTTTGGTTTTATGGCATTCAAATGCTTTATAAATATAAATTTATAAAGAATAGAAAAAATTCGATCACGAGGCGGAATTTTTTATTGTATTCACTGAAAAGTGCTTCATATTGGTTGAAATGGTTGTTAATCATCTCAATAGATGGCGCGCGGTGTGTCCCTTCAGACACATAAAACTGAAAGAATAGAATGAATTCGATTGCTCTGGCGGGTCACGAGTGGCTGAGTTGGTCAGGCATCCGCCCCGGAATGGCGCGAAAGGATGCGGGTCCTGTTTGTAGTATTTGTGTATAAATTGAACAACCCAAAACGCATTTTGGATATAAGTTTTATAGATATTTGATGAACAAATTGCATTAGTAAATTGTTATTAACAGACTAATTACAATTGCTAGTCATTTTATTGTTCATTGATAGAATAATGTAAAATTTTATTATGTTTGTAAACATTACAATTTTCTGCGGTGTTTATTGTGTCTGTATAAATGTCAAAATATCTACAAAATAAAACATGTCTAACATATAGAGTGCTTTGTCGTACGTAGTTATGCTCTATGTAGAGCATAATGATTACTTATTTATTCATACGTTAAGTATAAACTAAAACTCGTATTCAGTGTTGTTCAGTATTAGAATATTGCATAGAATTTTTTTTCGAATGCATGAAGAACAACGAATGAATGCTCTTATATTTGCACTAAAAGAATTTGACATAGTAGGGTTAGAAAGGCCATTCGCTCGTTTGATATAAATATACTGTTATAGGATGAAGAAAGCACACAAACAAACCTGCCAGTTATTATTCATATATACGGGTATTCTATTAGAAGATGATCACAGATTACTAAATAGTTCCTACGTGTGACTTCCACTAATTATTCAGTAATATGACTATACGCCGCGTAGCATCACATTCTTTTGACAGGATTTGTTTTGATAACCTTCGTGGATTGGGCATTCTACTTGGAAAAGGACTCTTCTATTGCAACTTTGATGACGATGTTAAATGTCTCTTTTTATATGTAGGTATAATGCTACGATTTTAAAAATATAACATAAATACAGGAACGTATTTCATAATATCAAAATAGACCATTCGTTATTATTTAATTAATCTAAATCAACATTAACTAAAGGTTATTAGACTCAAATTATACCACAAGCGTAATTAAACATTACGGTGAGTCAGTTCAAATTGCCGAAAGAAAAATATTAAGTCATTATATGGCCAAGACTAGATAGAAACAGATAGTTAACATCTGATGTGCATTCACTTTACACAATACATGATATAACAATTTATTGTAAGTACTGCAATTATATCAATTAAGCTAACATTGCTCACTTTATGTAGGAACTTTAAATTTTATTTTTGTCTATTAATTTCAGACTGTTTGATTTTGTTAACCTTCTGGTGTGACGAAATATATTATCTTTTAAATTATTAGTAGAATAAGTAGTCAGTGCTACAAATTATGCTTTTAAAAACAGCATCGTGCGAATTGTTTTATTAAAGTTATACTCTACTGGAAATATTTGTTGATATATCAAGATTTAACTCATACTAAATTAACATATGTATAGTTTAATTTCAGCGATTCATCCAAAATAATCCGCAGTAAAATTTAAACAAATAAATAATTAATAAACTTTTTTTACAAATATAAATTATATCTTCCATTTATATAATATAATGTATGTACCATAAATATGTGGCAGTCTAGACCAGTTTTCAAGCCAATCGAATTAAACATATCCTTTCGTCTGTAAAAACCCAGTCGTGTGTTAAACCAACGGTATGGCTGATAAATTATATTAATTTAAAGACCTTGGATACCATTTACATTGTGACGCATGAAATAATAGATTTATTAGTTATAGTTTTAATGATATTGATCTATATTGTACAATGTTATGATAATTAAAATGCTAAGTCTTTCGAGATTCACTTTTATACTGCTTTAAATATATCCACTGAATGTAAATATCTTTCACCTGTAAGAAACATTGCACAACGTTCCTGAAGGTAATTGTCTGTGAATTATTATATTTTATACTGTTTTTATGAGTTACATAAATAAAATATACATTTTATTGAATATGGATTCATAGAAATTCATTAGATCGAGATTAGATGAGTTCGAAATAATATTCGGTAAATAAGTAGGTAATTAGGTAAGTAGAGTGCAGTTTTATATCTTAGTACAAAAATGGCGGGTAGTATTTTCGTTCATACAGGGAAGTAAAAGATTTAATTTAATTTATTTTAAGTGGTAAATATAATAAATCAAAACGATCGTTTTATTGCACGAGTAATTAATTAATTATACTATTTTAAGAGATTTATTAATAAAATCTGTGGATTTTTAAGAACAAAAGCGGTCACTACCTAGCCAAATCGGAGATGTTTATTTTATACTGGTAGTATTTCAAAAATAGTAAATTGTGCTTCATTAAAAGAAATATATTAAAATATATCATTGTTTATTTAATATATTATTTTTATTAAGATAGCACTTAAGTGAGTTAAGTGCTCTATTAAAAAGGAAATATAGTAATTCATCAACCTTCACCCGCGATTATTTTTAACATTTAAAAGTTTTGCCTTTTCAATCCTTGTTGTTTAATTAAGGAGTCTAGAACCTAGACAGGCAATTTAAAGACCATTTAGTACTTAGTGTTAGTCAATAAAAGCAATAATAGAATATTAATGCACAAAATAGGTTTATAATTGGGGTTTAATGGTACTTTGTGATTTCTATTAATTTGTCTGTCTGTTGGTGAAATAGTGCTTAAAATAGATCATGTAATTATGAATGATTGTAGTTTTTGTAAAGTGCGAAGTTGAATTGCTCTTAGCATTTTAATATAGTTTAAATATGGCATTTTTTAAAACTTTACATGTACTACAAATCTTTTAAAATAACTAGATAGTGGTATTTGAATAAAATTCAGAACTCATAATGTACCTAGTTAATAGCTTGGCTCATACAGGAGTGAAGAGCTACCGTTCGCATATAACGCTTCGATGCTCCACGGGATTAAAATGTTGTTATTTGATTTTGAATATTATTTTAATTAATATCGATAATAGTTTGATAATAAAAAATGCACTGCGCTGCGCTTCGCTATATCTGCACCGGCCCTTAATCTCTGATAGATTTGAAGTCAGGCAAATCATTTAACTCGATACAAACTTCAGTTAAAATTTCTAACAAATGTGTAATAATGTCATTATTGTGTCGACTCTTTGTTTCGTCACGGCCGATAACTTGGCGGTAATTTTTAATGGCGGATGAAGCAACCTCAAATTGGACTTGTGCTACCTTTTACTAGATCCTTGTGCCTCTTTGCACTAGTTATTGTATCCTTTGTTTGTAATGATAACAACCGATTATATGAATTTATTTGCATGACGTTTATAAAGATTAACACACCATTCTTGGGTTCGTAGTTGGACGTTATGAATAACTAGCTGTGCTCCGCGGTTTTACCCGCACTGCTCCGCTCCTGTTGGTCTTAGCGTGATAATATATAGCATATAGCCTTCCTCGATAAATGGGCTATCTAACACCGAAAGAATTTTTCAAATCAGACCAGTACTTCCTGATATTAGCGCGTTCAAACAAACCAACAAACTCTTCTTAATATGCAATATTATAATATTAGTATAGATTTGACGGTCTATTTAACTAATAAAAACGTCCTTTATTTTTCTTTATACTATCATCTATCTTAACAGATATTAATCTTATTTTGGCAATTAAAAGAAACAAAAATACGCTTACCTCCTCAAACTTAATTATAAGGTAGCAGTGAAAGGTTAAAAAATATGTAATAGATGGTACATAAGATAATTGAATAATAGTTTGCGAAATGTAACAACATGGCGGCCACTTGGCTAACATCCTGCGGACAATGGACCGGCTAAATGCTTGTAGAAAACAATTAACAGACAATTACCTGGTATAGTAATTAGACTATATAGTAAGGTATGCAAATATGCAATGGTTCATGGTTGGGACCCCGACTTGTTTCAGTAGTTGAGGGTTCAATCTCTAATTAGGTATACAATGTATTTTATTATATAGAAAATAATAAAATACATTGTATCTTTCAATTGATTTGCGATTATTTCCTTATTAAATGTACGTTCTTCTATCACTTAGTAAGAAGATTATGAAATACAGTCTACCATATAACAAAGCGTTTTTGGGCAGTGTGGTTGTATAAAGCCTAATCCATACTAATATTATAAATGCGAAAGTAACTCTGTCTGTCTGTCTGTTACTCAATCACGCCTAAACTACTGAACCAATTTTCATGAAATTTGGTATGGAGATATTTTGATACCCGAGAAAAGACATAGGTTACTTTTTATCCCGGGAAAATGACGCAATCCCGGAAATCCCACGGGAACGGGAACTATGCGGGTTTTTCTTTGACTGCGCGGGCGAAGCCGCGGGCGGAAACCTAGTACCTAATAAATGTTTGTCCCTGTAGAGTACAAAGTCACAATTTTTGTCTTCATCGCGGGCGGAGCTAGCGGTTATATAGTTTGATTGACAAAATATAATACTGGTTAAATTTCTACTTTGAGAGCAAACAAAAGAGCCGTTTTTCCATACAAAAGTAGTCCCCTGTTGTCCCCTGGATTGTGCCACTAGAGCAATATATTTTTTACTATTAATCTATGGTAACTTTAGCCATGTTCCTACGTTTTCTTTTTTGTCATATCTTAATTATTCAAAAAGATATGAATCTTTTAAAACGTAAGAAATAGGACAGATTTAAGACAGACAAACCTAATTTTGAATTCTCTCACTCGTTTTGTTGGCTCTTAACACTTTCTAAGTAGTAAGTTAGTAAGTCCAAAAACGTGAATAATTATGTTATCCGTAAACCATTAAACCGCGAACTTCCTTAGGTCTTTTTACGTAACAAGTTAATTTCCATGCGATAACCGAGCTTTATCTCAAAATTATAATGTGTATCTATAAGGTTTGTAGAAAGTGAAACAGTTAAAGAATTAATTTAAATTCTAATTATGCTTAAAATGGTCTATTTTAAGAGTTAAGGTGAAAATTGTCGTCACGAATATATATTATATTGGCGCGGTTTTCTTAACGCACTAATATTACATCAGTATTATGTATTAGATTACTATAAAGTGTCTATTTAAATATTTAAGTTTATTTGTTATGTCTTGCCACAAGATCCGGTTTATTAAGAACTAGATTTCCGCCCGCGGCTTCGCCCGCGTTTTCAAAGAAAAACTCGCATAGTTCCCGTTCCCGTGGGATTTCCGGGATAAAACCTATCCTATGTGTTAATCCAAGTTACCCTCTATATGTGTGCTAAATTTCATTGTAATCGGTTCAGTAGTATTTGCGTAACAAACACACACAAACTTTATAATATTAGTAGGATTTAGTCACAAGAATAAAGGCTAACTGGAAAACATAGACATAATTTAATGTAGTTTTCGTTAAAATAGGCCTATACAGGTAAATTAGCTTGGAGAAATTTTTGCGTTTGTAGTAGTGTATGGTCAGCAAATAAAATAAAACAACATTTTATTTTTAGTTTTTATTTTATACAGGGTTACTTGTAAAACACCAGCAACCTCGCAGGACAAGATAGCTAACATCATAAGTAACAACATTTGTTCTACGACTTTTGGCATAACGCAATAAATTATTTTTAAATGATTTTTTAAACTTTTATTGTACTCTCCTTACATTTGTAAGTCTATGTTCTATTAATTATCGGATGGACGACGCGACGCCCCCTTCCCCCTCTCGTTCGCTTTTTGTTTACGTAATTTTTGGGAGGCGTAGAGTTTATAATATTCAGACGGAAAATTAAATGAATATTTATTTTTGTATGAAAATAAAATCTAACAAATTATCAAAAGTCGTAGAACAAATGTTGTTACTTATGATGTTAGCTATCTTGTCCTGCGAGGTTGCCGGTGTTTTACAAGTAACCCTGTATATATAAGGGATTTTAAATTAAACTATATGTGTTTCTCCTCTGAAAAAGATGAGACTTTATTTTAATATTTGCACATTTAACATACATATAACTTTTACATTAACAATGTTACTAAAATGAAAAATTTACTAACCTGAAAAAGAAACGACATTTAAAGTTTAATTCTTTAGTTTGAGAAGTCAAAGGCTTGCCTCGACCATGTTTTAACACTGGAGCCATATTGAATTAACAATATAAAGTTACAACACTTACACACAAATTAAACACTAGTTATGGCCCTGCCTTCATACAAAACTGCTGAATACGCCGTTCGCACGGGAATAGAATGTGGATGCGATTTC
The DNA here is from genome assembly GCA_029959065.1 of Colias behrii. NCBI lineage: Eukaryota > Metazoa > Arthropoda > Insecta > Lepidoptera > Pieridae > Colias > Colias behrii. The sequence goes on along the minus strand of JARWMC010000005.1, from coordinate 2,255,775 downwards.
CCTTAGTTAGCATCCAAGCTTACGTCTTTATAATTATTAAACTGTATAAATTCATTCTTTAACTCCGGTCTGCATCGTGCAGACATGGGTGTAAAAGTCTCATTTTACCTATTAAATGTAGTTTTTAAGTACATCTGAGTTTTCATTTGGGGCCTCCGGCTGCGGGACATGTAATTCACTTCAACAAATATTATAACAATAATAACAAATAATAACAACAATCAACAAATACAAAATTTATCAATTAAACTACGTACATAATAATTATAATTTTTGAATGAAATGTGCTTTATGTTCTAACGGTACCAAACGACTGCACGTGGCACCTGCGGACAGCGTAAACTGGTTTATTCTGGTTTTGTGCGTGTTTCCACTTTCCACTATCAAGTGACGATTTATTTATTTGTTTTGTTTCGTAATTATTATGGTCAAATATTAATTATGAAACAAATTATTATGGACACGATATTTTATTGTTTCACGGTAGTCGCCTTGTCGTTTGCTCAAGGACGTAAAATTGAATGATATATTTTTTTTTATAAAGTCAAAACCATTTTCTTTCAAATAAAAACTTGTTTTTATTGAAAACAAAAGTGTTGCTAGGAATAAGTATAAAATTAAATAGTAATGTTAGGATATCGAAACATTTTTGTATAGGCCAGAACGATATAGTGGAAACGCGCTCTAAGATCTGAGTAATATACACACCACTACATATGCAAAAATTTCTCCAAGCTAATTTACCTGTAGCTGATGGAAATTACAATAAGGTATATTAATGCATGTGCCTTACTATGTGTATGGTAGTATTTAGTGATAATATAAAATATATCAAAAATATAAATATAGCTTTACACACAATAACGTTACCTTCTTGTTACTTGTAAGTACCTACCAGTTTTTATAGAGCACTAAAATCGATTGAAAAACCAGGTTCTAACCCATGTCCAACTAGGGAACCTTCAGAGCAAATCTATATTTTAGTGTATTTAGAACAAAATTAGATTGCAGTTAATATTTATGAATTGTAAAATGTGCTCGTTGCCTCATATCGATCAAGCTTGTAAGTTTACTTTCCAGTTTCTTGAGTTATTACATTAGCTGGCTTTGGTATGGGGAAGGCCCTGGTAAATACGTTTTCTGATATAAGAGCACTTGCAATTAAATCCTGTAAATAATGTCTTTGAAGAATTTACTCAATTATCTCAGTAAAAGAAACGATTGTAAACCTTATTTGATACTAGGTACTAGATTAAAGGTAGGTATTCATTTTATAGGTACATATTTAGATACTATTCAATCAAATTTTATCTAAACATTTGTATTTTTGTATGATTTGAATCAAAATTGCACGTAATCAGCAGATTATTATAATAACACATACAAGTGTATTTTTTACTGTAAGTACACTGTAATTTTTGTCTGCTTTTTTTTTCATTTTATTGTAAAAACAGTCTCTAATACTATTGTGTATAGAAGAGATAGCTATGGTCAAATTATCATTTTCAATATTGCTGTGAACAAATCGTGATAATAATTCTGCAGCTTTTAATGCCTCTACTGCGGTAGGTAATGGTGATTCCTGGACTTCCTCTTCCCCATCTCTTTCGAGTTGTTCCTTAGCACTAATGTTCTGTACGATATTTTCATCGGTGGGTTCTTCAGATGTGAGGATATCGCTATTAATGTCAACATAATCTTCCCACATTTCCGGTGCTGCTAAAGAATCTGAATTTAGGTTTCGTGCCCACAAAGATAAAGGAATGTCATCTTCTTCATCGAATTCATCAAAAAACAAAAACGAGCCACGTGCCGAACGTCGTCGAGAATCAACGAACATTATCGAAGGTGTAAAGAATCATGCCGGTATAACCAGACATATATATAGACACGTTGGGCTCTCTTTTATGGAGTGATCATACTGTTTTGTTGGGTGATTTTAATATTAATTTGCTAAATAGGAATCATCCCAATTGTAATAAATTTAACAACTTTCTAAGTGTACATAGTTTAAAGCAACTCGTAGCTGAGCCTACTCACTTTACTTCTAACTCCGAAACTCTCATCGATGTTATTTGTGCTAATACTTCTATCTCGCAAATAAAAGTGGATTATATAGTTACTCTCAGCAGCCATGCTTTTATATCTTGTGTTTTAAATATTAAGAAAGATAAGCCTAAACTGAGGAAATTTATGTGTAGACCGCTAAAAGATATAGATACAGATGTTTTTAAAAGTTCTTTAAACAATATTAACTGGGACAAAATAATAGGTATGAGTGACGTTAATGACATGGTGACCACCTTAACACATTATATAATATCTTTATTCGACTTTTACGCACCTATGAAAACGCACATTATCAAAGACAGACAATACCCGTGGATAACGTATAACATGAAGCTAATTATGAAACGCCGCAACGAAGCGCATATAAGAGCACGCAAGACTAAACTTGATTCACATAAGGAGTACTATAAAGAGCTAAAAAAATACGTTGAAACTGCTTTAGAGTCCGAAAAGCGTGCGTACTTTGATACTTTCATACATTCCAATATTAAAAGACCTCGAGATATGTGGAAGAACATTAAAAGTCAAGTTCAGCTAACGTCAAGAAAAGATGGCCTACTATCACCTCATTTAAGTGACCCTGATAAGATAAACGCGCACTTCCTTAATATTCCCGGCATTAACCAATTATCTTTATCTACTCTCTCATTCTACGAGTTTCACCGTTACAGTGATAGCACTTTTGAACTACGGACTGTCAATGAGACAACGGTACTGAAGGCGATAAACGAATTAAAATCCCAAGCGGTTGGTATTGACGGCATCTCCCTTGACATGCTTCTCCTCTCAATTTCAAAAACATTGCCCATACTAACACACATCGTTAATACATCGATCCGTACTAACATCTTTCCTGATCTATGGCGCCATGCCTTAGTATGCCCAATCCCAAAGAAAGAAAACCCGGATGATTTCAAAGATCTACGCCCCATCAGTATACTTCCCTGCATGTCCAAAGTCCCAGAAAAAATTGTACACAACCAGCTCATGGGGTTCTTGGAGTCAAATAACATCCTTCCTGACCGACAATCTGGTTTCCGCAAATATAGAAGCACTTCAACTGCATTGATGGACGTTGTTGATGACATTTTGGGAGCACAAGATAGAGGAATGGCTACGGTTCTTTTGCTTCTCGATTACACACGCGCATTTGATACTATAAATACCGATTTATTGTTGTCGAAACTAGCTTACTATGGTTTAAGTATAAATGCTGTGAAATGGTTTAACAGTCACCTCAGTGGTAGAACTCAAAAGGTTTCGGTTGCAAAGGAAGATGGTAGCAAACGTTTTTCGGACTGCAAAAGTATCTCGAGGGGAGTTCCCCAGGGATCAATATTGGGACCTCTATTATTTATCCTGTACAGTGCCGATGTAGTGTCACGCATAAAACATTGCAATTACCAGATGTATGCTGACGATATGCAATTGTACATATCTTGCTATCCTAACGAAACACAAAATGCCATAAACCTAATTAATTCGGATTTAAATAGTATATTTACATGGTCCGTAAGTAATTCTTTATTTTTAAATTTATCAAAAACCAAATTTATGCTTCTAGGAAGCCCTAAGATGGTAAAAGCGATTGAGCAATTTGATCCCAAAATAGTAGTTAATAATAATTTAATCGAACGTGTGCACGAGGCAAGGAATTTAGGCTTATTATTTGACGAGAATTTGAGATTCGAAAAACATATAAATAACACTATTTCTAATTCTTTTTATAGGTTAAAAATCTTGTATAAAATAAGAAAATATATAAATTTAAATTTACGTATCCGTCTATGTGATTCTCTTGTTTTGTCGAAATTTAACTTCTCGGATACTGTATATGGCCCTAGACTGCTGAGCCGTACTAAAACAGCTATACAACGCGTCCAGAATGCCTTCGCACGATATTGCTGGAACGTTCCACCTAGGAGCCACATCAGTCCCTATCTTAAAGACGCCAGTATTTTAAATATGGATGGACGTAGGCAATTACATTTTGCTACTTTATTATTTGGGTTGATGCACAAAAAAATACCATCATACCTATATGAAAAATTAGCTTGGTTAGGTCAACGAAGCGACCTAAAATACAAAACCAGATTTGCCAGCATAAAGCTTTCGGTTCCCATGCACCACACTGCATCATTTAGAGGCGGTTTCACATACAGCGCCACTAAGTGCTGGAACAACCTTCCACCACCCCTGTCTGAAGTAAAAACTATCACAAACTTTCGTTTTAAATATAAAAAACATTTATTAAATACGCTGTACCAGCCTTAGTGTCGTTGATGTTTCCCGCTGTATTTGTATATTTCTACGTATTTAATATAATACTTGTTATTTTAGTTATTTATTATTCTTAATTTATTACACATTTATTTCTCATATTATATAAGCAGAGTAAGTGCTAATATTAATAAATATATATCACACGTATCACTATTCCATCGTTGTATATACATATATATATATATTATTCAGATTTGTTATCTATTTATTTATTATAGTCTGTGTTTGTACTTTGCTACAATGCAAAGTACGTAGGTATAAGCTGTAACTCCAATCGTCGCAATCGATAGGGGCTCCTGAAAATCAGTGCTGTTAGTGTTCCTATGGGGCACTACAGCTTTTAACTGAGTAGTCCCTTTTGATAATGGACATTACCACACAGTTCTTTGTTGTTGTTTTTAGTTATATTTTTTAAGTTTAGTTATAAGGTTTTTTATATTATTTTATTTGTTTTGTTTTAAGTAAGTTTTATTAGTTTTTAAGTTCTATTGGTTCTTTTGTTTTCTTTTTTAATTATGTTTGTTTTTTGTATCTGTGTGGTGTGTTTTATTGTCAATAAATGTTTTTATTATTATTATTTTATATTTATTTTACTCCTTTACTTGAAAGGGATACTCATTACACGCGGGCCTAGGCCAAGCGTGCAACGGAATACTTTATATTGTATATGTTGATGATAAAGTGGATGATGTTAAGAACTTCCGCGTTATTCGGCATGTGTTAAGGATGCTTGCTTTCTGTAGCATGTTGAATGTGTGTGATGGTAATTCTAGAGTGTTTAAATTGTGTATAAGTGTTTTAGGGATTATACCGGTGGCTGATAGAACTATTGGAACTATGTGGACTGTTTTCACATTCCATTGTGTTTTGATTTCTATGGCTAGATCCTGATACTTTCTTAATTTTTCTGATATAGTGGATTGTATATTATGTGAGTTAGGTATAGCTATATCTATTAAGTAAACATTTTGTTGAAATTTATCGTGTACAGTGATATCCGGTCTATTGTAATGAATTGTTTTATCGGTTATGATTGTCCTATCCCAGTAAATTTTATAATTGCTATTGTCTAATATGATTTCGGGTTTATATTTATAGTATGGCTCTATTTTTTTGACGAAATTGTACTTATGAGCTAAGAATTGATGAATAATTGCTGCTACTTGGTCATGACGATGCTTATAATCAGTTTGCGCTAATGATTTACATGCTCCGGTAATGTGTTGAATATTTTCTATGCCTGCGTTACAATGTCTGCACTGGTCTGAAGTCTGATTAGAATCCTTTATGATGTGTTTTATGTAATTTCGTGTGGCAATAACCTCATCCTGGATGGATCTCCTCTTCTTATCCATTCATTCGACTTTTCTTTATCAACATGAGCCTGGCACAGATGAGATCGATGTCTACCATGCAGGGCCTTACTAGACCATTCCAAGAGTTTCTGCTGTATGCTTACGCTGTGTTCGTTTTGCTGAGGGTTAGTGTCGTGAAGGTTGAGTGGAGTTAGTTTTTTGTCTAGCTGGGTTGCGTGTTTGTGTAGTAGTGAGTGTTCCGATTTCGTGTGGAAATAGCTTCTAAGTGACCGGATCTGTTGATTGTGAAGGTTTTGTATATCTATCAATCCTCTCCCTCCTTCTGAGCGCGGCAACGTTAATCTCTGTACACAAGATTTCGGATGGTGCTTCCTGTATTTTGTTAAATTTGTATTTACGGTTCTCTGTAAGCTTTGTAAATCTGTTTTCGACCAATTTATAATACCAAATGAATACGTCAAAATAGGTATGGCAAAAGTATTAATGGCTTTGATTGTATTTTTAGAATTAAGATGGGTTTTTAATATTAGTCTTAGGCGGTGTGTGAATCTTGTTTTTAAATCTAATATGGTTTCCTTATGAGCTATCTGTTTTAATTGTTTAAATCCTAGATATTTATAGCTATTATGTTCAGTCATCGGTTCAATAATTTCTCCGTTTTCTAATGTATAGTTATCCTCCCTTATTGTACCTTTAGATATGGATAATATTTTACATTTATCCACTCCGAATTGCATTCTTATATCTTGTGAAAATGTTTGTGTGATATCTGCTAATTTAAATAGTGTTCTCTTATCTGCTGCGAATAACTTTATGTCATCCATATACATAAGGTGACTTAATTTGTAATGGGTATTGTTGTTTTCTAATAAAAACCCTTCATTTGATTTGTCTAATAGTTGGGAAAGGGGATTGAGGGCTAAACAAAACCACAAAGGACTAAGGGCATCCCCTTGAAAGATGCCACGTTGAATTTGAATAGGTTCAGTAGTTAGAGTTTCACAAGAAGATTTTATTTTAAGTGCAGTTTGCCAATTTGTCATAGATGTTTTTAGAAAATTTGTGAGTACTGGATGTATTTTATATAAATTTAAGACTTCTAATAACCAGCTATGTGGTACGGAATCAAAGGCTTTCTGGTAATCAATAAACATAGAATATATATCCTTTTTTTGGTTTGTTGCAGTCTTCATGGCAATAGCATCGATTGTTAATTGTTCCTTACAGCCTTGACTATCCTTTCTGCAACCCTTCTGTTGTTCTGCCAGAATATTAAATTTAGTTAAATGTTGGTTAATAACTCGGCTTATGCACGCGGTTAATATTTTGTAGAATGTTTGCAGACAAGTGATTGGTCGATATTTGGCTGGGTTACAAGTGTCATCAGGATCTTTGGGCAGCATGTATGTAATTCCGTGTGTTATAAATGTTGGTAATGTATGTGGTGATTGGATGAATGCATTTATATGATTGTGTATATAAGGGTATAAGCAAGTAAACTTTTTGTACCAATAATTATGTATGTGATCTGTACCGGGTGCTTTCCAATTGTGTGTTCGTTGGATAACGTCTATGAATATATCTGCTGGTATGAATTCAAACTCCATGTCGCAAATCCCACTAGTTTCTTGTTGCAGTTCTTTAATCCATTCTGTATTGTCGCTATGTTGTTCAGGATTCTCCCAGATATTCGCCCAAAATTCACGTAATGCTTCTTTTGAAGGTATATTATTATTACGATTTATTGTGTTATTTTCCGATGAATTCAAAGTTCTATAGAAGCCTTTTTCATTACTTATAAATATTGCATTTTGTTTTTTACGTGCTGTACATTTAAGATATCGTTTAAGTCTAGCTGATTTTGCGCTTAATTTTTGTTTTAGTGTATCCAAGAAGTGTTTAGGATCTGAGTTGCTATTTTCGTGCTGAGCGTGTGTTGCATATTTCAATTTAATTGTTTCGACTGTTGATATAATTCTTCGGCTTCTATTGCCATTTATAAATTGTGTAACTCTACCTATACTTGCCCGCAAATCTGCAATCTGTTTTTCAAGTCTTTTTTGCCATGATGGGATTTTTTTAGTTTGTGTGTGGTGAATCTCTTGCAACTGCTGTTCTATTTTTGTCCCGTTACACTTAGCCGCAGTCCACGCCGCACAGTACAGTATGTTGTGTAAAGTGTTAAACTCTATATCTGGGTGCAATTTGGTGGGTAATAGCGTTGTATTAATGTATTGTACTATAGTTGAGAACTTTTTGGTTAGCTTTTGTCGTCGGATGAAGGGTCTACTTGTAGGGTCAGTGTTAGCAAAGAGTTGTTCTGCTTCATGAAAGGTGCTTTCTATTTTTTGGTTCAGGTCAACAGTAGTTTCAGTAGAATTATAAATCGGGGCAGCAAGTTCCTGTAAAGTATTGTCCCCAGACAAGGCTTGTTCTTCGGTGTGAATGTTTTCTTCCTCGTGGCTCGTGTATGTATTGTTTATATTTGCTGCTTCTAATTGTTGCTGCGGCTGTGTGCCTAAAGACTGTGAGTAATTGTTTTCTCTATTTTGGATCTTTAATTCATTGGAGATTTCTTGTTTGATTTCTGCTAGTCTGTTGTCCGTTATATACTTATTGTTAATGATGGCTCTTCTTTGATCCGCTATTCGTTGTTCTGATAAGTGACCTAATTCCGAGTGTGTAGCTACAAATTCTTCATGTAGTAATTTTCTATACGCTGTCTTATTAGATTCCAATTGTGTAATTCTAAAGTATATTTTCAATATTGACTCGTTGTATTCCTTCGTCCATTTCATGCGTTGCCCTATTTGTGTACCCGTGTTCGATAATAGTTGCGCGGAGTGATAATTATTGTTCGTTTGTAGTTCTATTCTAACTTCTTCGTAAATCCTGTCTATAGTAGTTTTTGGTAATAAATTTTTTTGAATGATTGCTCTTCGCTGATCTCCAATTCTCTGTCTGATTACTTCCATATAAGGATACTTTTCTAAAAATTTAGTGTGTAGTGGTGGTAAGTATGCATTGGTGTCCGATTCCATATTTGTGAGTAGAAGATATGTGCGCAAGATGAACTCATTCATTTCTTTACTCCATCTTTTACGCACCTCTGCAGCACTAACGTTGGGCACAGGTACTTGGACAGATTCTGCCTCCTGTGCAACATCCGTTAGCCCTAAGTTGGATGATGATGATGATGATAATGATATGGTTGGAGATCGGAAGTATGATGATGATGATGATGAATATAATGATAATTGTGATTTTGATGATGAAGAAGATGGGGATGTAACGTGTTTATATCCAACATCTTCACTTTCTTTTCTTTGCGCGGTCCTCTTTGATTTGGACCTGGTTATCATGTTGTATTTTTAGAAGCTAGGGACATAATCGTCAACCGCGGCAGAGCCCTGCGTTCACCGCGGTAAGGGTAAATAAAACGGAAGATTCCCTGGTATTCCGAGTTCGCATACTAACAACTAAACACTCCTTTAGCCACGCAGCCCTTGGCGTATGCTGTTCCACCGTGGCTTGGGTGAATGGATGAAGAAGAGAATCATACAGTAACAGAGTATGTTGAAAAGATAGAAAGTAATATGATATAAGGAGAGAGTTAACTAAAAATGGTTAAAGAGGAAGAAGGAAGAAATACCTTTGGCCTGTGACTGGGTCAAAAGCATTGGTGTACCCTTCTTGGTCTGTCCTTTCACCCTAGACCTGTCCGGCATGAGTAACTCTACCGGCATAGCTCTAGCGCTCATTAAGGCTCACAAGCCCCACCACGACGGCAACGTAAGGATACGACGGGGGGTTATTATTATTATTATGTTTCTCATTTCCATAATACTCGGGTACCACCAGAAGGACGGTACCCGGATCTTTGGAAGGCTTACGTGGGGACACGGATCCAACACGCAGAGGCCCTTTCGAGAATTTTAATGTGTTGTGGGACACCAGCCGCAGCCTGCCCATGACTGCACTATAGAGATACAGCCCTAGGCAGTCCGCGGCCGATGTAGGACTATTGCAGGGTATGGAAATTTAATAATTGGGCTATGGATTGGGATGCTAAATGGACTGGTACTGGGGACTATGGGAAACTATGGCACCTGCCTTTCTACTAAAAGAAAGTAAAAATATGTTGGCAGGTGGTGACTCGCCCTCTCACTGTATGGGCCCCCGAAATAAGTCGCTGCAATAGTGCGACAAGGGGGCAACATATTGTGAGCAGCTAAGGGTGGAGAGGCGTCCCTGGACTTTAAACGACGATCACGCGCTCCCTGAGGGTCCAGCATCACGTGCCCACTCGCCACTTATGATTCGCATCCACCCTTCGAGCTAAAAGCTCTCGCGACTCCACTCTGGCCGGCCGGTGAAGGCAAGCCAGAGGTGGGGGTCCTGTCCTCGTCAGGCTTCACTCCGACCAGCCGGTGAAGGCAAGCCGGAGATGAAGACAGGGGCCTCCCCCGGGAGCACTCGGTTCCCGCGGGGTCGCTACTCCCCGACACCTCGCCACAAGGTGTCCTGCGGGTTGACTGATTGCACGGGTGGAATATCTATTGTCACGTAGACAATAGATATTCCAACCGTGGGCGATGGGGTCGTCACATCCCTACGCCCTTATTATTATTATTATTACATAATTTATTAAAAATGGGTCATAATAAACGGCATGTCACTGTAAGGGAAGTCAATATTTCCGACTTTTTTATAAAGAATTTTATATGAAAACCAAACTTCGTAGTGCAATTACGTCATAATAACCGGTTGGTCAATATAGGCGGAGTCATAATAAACGGATTCTACTGTACTTGCATTATCTTACTAGCGATAGAGTTTACTCATTACTTATTTGGCCTATTTGTTTTACGAATTAGAAAAAAAAGGCATAATATTATTAATGCGTTGATTAGTTTTTAACCTTAAAAAATAGGTATACTTTATCTATTTTTGCTGCTTTTAGCTAAACTTATAAGCAAAATTGTGCAGAGCTTAAGCCTTAAAAACTTGTATACCGTTGAATTTAATATTTCTTGCAAAAAAAGTACCTATAGGGGCCGTTCAAGTATTACGTAAGCACCAAGGGGGGGTGGGGGGGTCTCTGTTTTGCTTATTTTGGATGACATGCGGGGTGGGGGGGTCTAGATGATGATTACGTCATCGTTAGTTATTTAAGTTTTTTCGGGGATTCCCGCAAATAATACATATGCGTAGGCACTCGCTTTGAGAACTGATTAGGGGAATTACCGCGCATTAGGGAAATTACCGTGCGCTATTCACTTGTCTAATAATTCACTCTATTGTATTGTAAGCATTGAAAATTATCATTTGTGTTTATGTTGATGCAATTAGCCAAAGTTTAACGTTTTAATTATTTAAATTTAAATATCTTATTAGAATGTCATATCATATAGACAAATCCAAGTTATACCAAAAACTGTTCCGAAAATATTCTTTATGTTAGTTATGTTCTTTATATTATTTTCTGATTATATTTTTTTGTCATTTACTCTATGTGTATCAGTTAAACCTAATATTTTCATGAATTTTCCCAATTTAGAAATAACAATATAAAAAAAACATTTATTACTAAAAATGTTTACGTAAGCATAGGGGGAGGGGGTAAGTGCTTTGCTTACTTTTGATGACAAGGGGGGCGGGGGGGTAAAAAATGGTAAGAAATCTGCTCACGTAATACTTGAACGGCCCCATAGTGCATATTGCTATTAAGCCAAACACGTTGCTAAAACTAAATCAATTTTACAAACGTATATACTTTTACGAATTTGACGTAATAATCGAGACTAGACTGCTACAACAGTTGAATGCGCTGAAAAGTGAAAAAGCAATTAGTTACGCTACCAGTCGATCTCGGCATTCGATGAACATACACAATTTACATACTAATTATAAACAATAATTGTTTATCATACGAGTCGTGATATTACTTGCGTGTGCAATTGAGTTCAATGATCTTAATCAAACGCGAGATTAGATTTTTCGCTTGTCCAATTAGTGCGTTTCAGTAATTATATTATGTACTAGCTGTGCCCGCGACTTCGTCCGCGTGGAATAGTGACTGCATAGTAAACTACATAACACATAATTATTGAGTAAACACGTACTACCATAAACAATTAAATAATAAGCACTTGCAGATTATTTTACAGTTAAGAAATAAAATAAATTAAATAAATAATAACACAAAAGAACTGTTAGTAAAATTTATTACTAAACTGAGCTATAAAACTTAGGTACAAAAGAGTTCAAAATTTCCAGGGTATGGCTATCCTCCCGCTCCCATATCCTTCTACTTTCACAGACTTTCAACTTTTCCCTTTCACCCCTAGTAAATGGCAAAACCGATTTTGATGTAAACCATGTCTAATTGTACCTATATGTACACGTCATATCCTTTGATGCTTCATTTGGATTATTTATTTCCACTATCACCCCTTAGGTGCACTATATGTAATAAACGGATGAACCGATTTTGATAAAACCAGACTAATTGTAATTCACACGTACCCACATACCCTTTCATTTGATATGCCGCTTGAGTGTATTATTTGACCACATTCGATTATTCATTCCCACTTTTACTATAATCCAATAAATTGATAAACCGAATTTTTTTTTGCTATAATCCAATAAATTGATAAACCGAATTGGATAAAAATATGACTAATAATTGTACTTTCACACGTTATGCACTTTCATTTGATATGTCACTTGGGTATATTTGACAACATTCGTTTTTTAAATTCCCACTTTTAACCCTATTGTGAGAAATTACACGCGAGGCCAGGTTAAATATTAGTTTGAATGTAATAAGAATGTACTGCGATTCTACTCAGCTACCTAAGTGATGCAGGTAGTTGATAAAAAATCGCAGCTAGCCAACGACTATTTACAAAGTGAGGGTAGTTGGGTCAAACGTCGTATAAACAACGTCCGAGCCCCTAGGCACGATTCGTACGAATGCACCACGAGTCAAAGGAAAGCGGCTTTTTATAGTATTCGACAGCTAAGCATGTTCAGATATGAAATAATGACAACTACATTGACAACTATTCATCCACAAAAATATTAAATCAAAAGTTACGTCTAACACTATATATAATAAATGGATGAACCGATTTTGATTAAATATGCCTGATTATACTTCACACGTCATGCCCTTTAATTTGATATGCCACTTATGTATATTTGACAAAATGCATTTTTTTTTTCATACTTTTATACCTATATCCAATAAATGGATGAACCAATTTTGATAAAATACACCTAATTGTACTTTACACGCCATGCCTTTCATTAGATATGTCACTTGGGTAAATTTGATAAAATTCATTTTTTAATTCTCATTTTTACCCCTGAATGGATGAACAAATAAATGGATGAACCGATTTTGATAAATTTGACTTATTGTTCTGACAGGTCGTGTACTTTCATTTGATTTGTCACTTGGGTATAAATTACAACATTCGTTTTTTCATTCCCACTTTTACCCCTATATATACATATAATAAACTAGCTGCTCCGCGCGGTTTCACCCCCGTGACTCCTCTCCCGTTGGTCGTAGCGTGATGATATATAGCCTATAGCCTTCCTCGATAAATGAGCTATCTAACACCGAAAGAATTTTTCAAATCGGACCAGTAGTTCCCGAGATTAGCGCGTTCAAACAAACAAACAAACAAACAAACAAACTCTTCAGCTTTATAATATTAGTATAGATGGATGAACAGATTTTGATAAACTATATCTAAGAACCAGCGTCGGAAAATATTCCCCCTCACAAATACCGCATCTAATTCTTATTACTCGTTAGCGTTCTACGGTGGCACAGACAGACACACAAACACACATAGCGGTCATAACACGTCCCCTCTTTTTGCGTCGGGGGTTAAAAATATAATACCTACGACATAATTTAAAGGAAATTTTATGTAGAAAATTTACCTAGTAGTAACTACATATAATGCAATTTGTGCAGGTTTTAGGCTGAGCAAAAATCTAAATAAAGGTCCTTTGAACTCCTCCCCCCTACTGCACCCTCAGCCTACCCCGCCCCCCCTTTGGGACTTTCGATATGACAATCTGGACTTGTCAAGGAATAACTGTAGCGTATAACTTACGTAATAAATTTATTTATGTGTTATTAACGTACACTGTACAGTGTATCAATAGAATGCCTTAGCAAATGTTCGCCGTGATTACTTAAATGGTCATAACTTTTTTATTTATTAACCGATTAACATGAAATAAACACTAAATATTAAATGAAGCTTACCACAATATATTTGTGAAAACCGCATCTAAATCGGATAAGCCGTTTCTGAGATTAGCGTGTTCAAACATACAGACAAACAGACAAACAGACAAACAGACAAAAATTTTTTCAACAACAGTTTTGGATTCGGGCACGATTCAATAATAACACCTGCTAATTTTTTTTACATATTTCAATTGTACAGACACTACTTTTCTACAATTTTATTATATGTATTGATGATGATGATGATGTATTGATTATTAAGCTATATAATATTAAAAAGCTGAAAAGTGTGTTTGTTTCAACGCGCTAATATAACTACTGGTCCGATTTGAAAAATTCTTTCAGTGTTAGACAGCTCATTTATCGAGGAATATATATCGTCACGCTAAGAGAAACAAGAGCGAAGCACTGCGGGTAAAACCGCGGGGCACAGCTAGTATAAAATAATTACGGAGACAGTCTTCCTATGACTGCGTTTACTGTAAAGTTTTCGAAACGTAGGGATAATGAATAAATCACGTTAAAAATTCGTTAAAAAGTCTTTATTCCGTTAATTGTAACTCGTAGAGTCGTAGTGTGTTCATTGGAGACGCATACGAAACATTAAAAAAAATGTAACCCGAATATAATATTAATATGTATTGTGTACTTATTAATGTTATAGATGCCCCTGTTTTTTTATTGGGAACTGTATAATTTATATTTGATACGATTTTATGAAACTTTCGCAGCATGAGCAATTTAATATTTTTGATGTTTGTCTAAGGGCCGATTTTTCAATCGTTGGTTAAAATTTATCCGTCCAGTAAAGTATTACACGAACATTTTAAAATGTCACCTGTATACTGTCAAATACGGACAAATATAATATATTTTTGAAATGGTAGTTTAATACGTTATTCGATGAATAAGTTTTAACCAAGGATTGAAAATTCAGCCCTAAGTTCTAATTAGTTCATATCACATTGTACAACAAAAAAGTGTGTAAATAAACGTCTCCTTCCGTATTGCCAGGTTACAGTTGCGTCAAGTACTAATTACTCAATGTATATCAAGTTCGCTTTCTATCGCAAATACGACAACTGATCCATCAAAGGACTACCTTGTCTTACCTTTTATGTTGATTCTTGTTTGATGAAATCATTTATTTAAATAGCTGTATTAACATAGAGTTTAGGGTTATTACCAAGGACTCTAATAAATATTCGAAATATGGGAGAGATCCCATTAATAACATAGCTTACGAAATTAAAGGTTTTCCATCGTAGTCAACATAATTCATATTATTAAAAACTTAATTCTAATTTAATAAAATTAAAAAGTATAAAAATGTATTAAGGCTGTATGAATATTGCTTTTTATTTCCACCGTTATTCAAAAAGAGTGTGGGACAAATAACGAAAATTGTAGAGAAATTATTCCTCTACATTTGCAGGCTTATAATACTGGTCCGGGAGCCAGAAGCAGATTTTATGACCAAGTTCCTCTCAAGCGGTAATTAGTAAAATGCATCAAAGTATAGTATTATGAAGCCTCGTGAACGTCAGCTGGAGCTCGGTTGGGGGGGTGAGCGGTTGTAGCCTCCCACGCACGTAAGAAAAAAAAGTATATTCATTCATTTCCTCTCAGCTAAAAATTTGTCAAATTGTAGCTAACCCAATATCTCAACGAAAAATAATAATCAGCTGGTTACAGCATGGTGTATTATACGTCAGCTGGTGTCTCGAATATAATGAGACATTAACAAAATCATCGAGATACGTGGAATTCCATCAACATAAGTCCCCGTAAAAGATAAGTAATAATTTTATTAATTATATATTATACTATTATTTTTTTAATAATTATAGTTAACTAATGTTTTTAGTGGGTTATTTCATATTTGTTACACTTTTAGGTAGTTATGTGAATTTGATGATATGATAGTTATTTTTAAATGCAGTTTATAATATTTGTAAAAACATGTTTACCGATGTGGCTGAATGTACGTAGTACCCCGATCATGCGCACAACTAACCACCTCCAAGTACCTTATTACTGTCTATATTATGCTAGCGTGTGTTGCTTGAATTTTTAAAAATAACGATAATAATTAAAGATACGTCATTTCATCTCAGATGAAAATTTGTGAGCTGATTGTTAATATACTGATGCGATAAATAAAAAAAATCAGCTAGCAATAATTCGAGGAAAACCTAGTCAGTTGATGCATATAAATTGGCAATAGATGCTTCTGTCTAACTCCTATGTAATAACTTTCAAAGTATCAGCTGACGGTTTTTCCACCAAGATACAGCCAGCTGACCTATATATATATCCACAGTTACATATAAGCTATCATCAGGTAAATTTTTGTTTGAGAGGAAATCACGGAAAATAATTTTATTTTTTTCATGTTCGAGACACCAGCTGACGTATAATACACCATGTTGTAACCAGCTGATTATTTTTTTTCGTTGAGATATTGGGTTAGCTACAATTTGACAAATTTTTAGCTGAGAGGAAATGAATGAATGTATTTTTTTTTCCTACGTGCGTGGGAGGCTACAACCGCTCACCCCCCCAACCGAGCGCCAGCTGACGTTCACGAGGCTTTATAATACTATACTCTGATGCGTCTGACGAATTATCTCTTGAGAGGAAATAATTAACCAAATTTGCACCTGGCTCCCTAACCATACGTCGTGACATCAGTAAAATAAACTGTTAAAACGCGATTTATTGTTAATGATTTAACACGTCAAGGTAAATTAACCAAACAAATAACTCCAGTTACTAATACAGCATTACAAAAACATAATATAAGTACACTAATATACGTGTCTGGTTCGCCTTGTCCTTTCTGAACCGGCGGAATTGGCGACTGTAGGCTTTTTATGATCTCCTTTACTCTGATGACAGCCTGGTACTTGAAATAAATATGTAAGGTGTCTTAATTAAAAATAATATTATGTTTTTAATTATGTACAATTTATGTCATATTTAATGTGGGTCTAATTTAAATATTACACGTATTTATTACGTGCTGTGAGGCATTTATTTTTTTCTTGTAAATGATCTTTTATGGTTTGGAAGGCAAACAAGTCTAGCCCATGACCATTCATAACAATTGGTAGCAGGACTTACATGGGTTACGACTTACGAGATGTATAAAGAATCAAACAAATAAAAAAATGGCTTAAATATTGGATTGAAAATAACAGGATAGGAATTTGTAAACGTACCATACATGAATTACTTATTATTCTTCTCTTCTAATATATAACTAATGTTATTCTATTTGTTGCAGGTAAATTGTCAACAGTCTTCTTTGTAAGTGGTATAGTATTGATTGCACATTTTATAATAATAAGGTTGTATTATAATACATTTTACGTCACTGATTACGATAAAAAATTAAAAAATGTATGTGAAAATACTTGTATTTCAAATTATTTCTTAAAAACAATCCATTTGTAATTATTTTGTACATAAAAAGCTGTCAAATTGTTGCGAATTACGAGTGTAAGGGCTCTTTCAATTTATGCGTTTCGTATCGGACCGCTGCCGCACGTTTTCCGTGCCGCTAGTTATAACCCGCTGCCGTGCCGTTGCAGTACGGTAGCAGTCCGTTACCAAACGCTTAAATTGAAAGCGTATCGGACTGCCGTGCGTTTCTATGCTAGTGCTGTTTTAAATTTATTTGACACCAGTTAAGCCATGGACTCTGACGAAGAAACATTACGTGCTCTTGTTGCAAAACATCTAACAAAAAAATAAACACAAATATTTCTGTATTTGAGTACCCGTAGAAATGTAAGATGATTGAATTAGATTAGACCAAAAAATTAATTTTTAGAGCACGAATATTCTCTGTCAAATCATACCGATATATCGATATATTGCAATTTTTTAATAAAATATCAATATCGATATTGATATTTTCAAAAAACATCGATACGATATACATATATCGATACTTTATTGCATTTCCGACATCCCTATGGGACTTGCAACGTTGTCGTCCTGCTGTCGAGCGTTCGCGGTACGGACGCCGCGCTGTTGCCGCACCGTGCATTTTGTATGAAAACAAACGGCCGTGCGCTGTACGACAAACGCACCGCTTCGGCACTGTAGCGGTCCGATACGAAACGCATTGATTGAAAGAGCCCTAAGCATAGTATTTCATCATGGATATAGCTTTCATACGTTACTGTTTTTGTATACATTGTCACTTCATATTAAAGAGAAAAACAAGGAAGTTTAAACACGTTTTAGGCAATATAACATATTGACCAATAACATAGACCTCGATATACATCCTTACAAGTGAACCGAATCGCCTTGGAGTAATTTGTTTTTAGACCTCTAATCATTGACATTTGTTTAGACTTTAGTTTTTATTAGTGCGAATCCATTAAAGATTAGTTGATTGACATTTAATGATTTGGCAATTAATTCATACGTTGGAATTTCAATTGAAGTATTTTTATTACATAGGTAGTTGATATATATTTGTTATGATTTTGGAATTAGTGAATTATGTTTTAATTTTTAGAGCATTAAATGCAATAAAATATTGTTATTATTAAATAAATTTTTATGTTACTATTAAATAAATAAATTAAATAATTAATGTATGTAGAGTTGTTTAAATAGAAATATTAGATACGTTAATTTTTTTTTAAATAAATACTTCACTATTTCTTGATTTAGGATGTAGGTAGACCACGATTTTTATAAAATATTTGGTATTGTTGAAGAAAAATATGAACCACGACATTTTACATCACGCCTATAATATCCGCGAAAATAGTATGAGAGCACTAGAACATTATACGCATTAAATTTAACTTGAAGTGAATAAAGTTAAAGAAAAATATTTAGTGCATGTGAGCTTAACAATAAATCAGCTGCAATAAAATTTATGTTTTTGATACGTATGATATAACAACAAATAGAATAGTCAAATGTTAAGTTTTACATTAAAGTCACGACTGTTACTAAAATTCTAGTGCAGAAATGCCAAAAAATGATGATTTATTTATAATTTTTACCATTTTAATCTTCGAATACGAAGTTTCCATACTAATACTGAGAGGAGTAAAACCAAAATGATACACATATTCCATCGTCAGTTCTTACACTATACTTGATTATAGAATGAGGAAGCTGATAGCCACGCGCGAACCCCGCCTCCGTAATAACCTTAGCGACAACCATTTGTAACTAGTCACAGTGGAAGCTGGCGGATACATTCATGTAACGACTTATTTCGTTTTTGTTTAACTGTAACCGTAACGAGCCATGTCTTAGCAGTTTTATTTCTAGTGTGGAATAATGACAGCACTATATTGGGCGCCATCACTTTCCCGCACTGGAAATAAAACTGTTATAAGACATCATGGTTTGGGTATTTAATAGTGGTATGGTTTATAAGTAGGATATAAAAACTATGTTTGAAAAGGTGTAGTTTAGTCCTCAGAAGGTTATACACAGCCTATGAGGTGTAAAAATCACTACATAGTATAAAACAAAGTCGCTTTCTCTGTCCCTATGTCATTTTGTATGCTTAAATCTTTAAAACTACGCAACGGATTTTGATGCGGTTTTTTTTAAATAGAAAGAGTGATTCAAGAGGAAGGTTTTAGTATATAATTTATTAGGTTTTAGACAAAGCGGGCGAAGCCGCGGGCGGTAAGCTAGTACAGTATAAATTGCATAAAATTATGAGATACGAGTAGGAAGTGAAGTATTTTGGTTGTTCCTAGCTTAAGAGCAAGAGAAAAAGCTCCTGGTTTTCGTTATGTACTAAGTTTCTAGGTTTGAGCATATTAAATTTACTTTGAGGTCCTTTCGTTATTTTTTCTCTCAAAAGTATCAGTATAATTATTATTTTATTAGCTTTACTCAGCAACAAAACGTAATGAAGCTTTTGCGATCTATACAAAAAAAATCCACAAGCGTTGGTAAATCAACTTTCTCATTTATATAATATATAGTTATTTATACAGAGAAGGCTTTTTGAAAACGCCGACTTCAGTCCCGAAATACACGTGTAGTTTTTGCAAACATCACCTTGGACTTTTGATACCATCAGTTAAATAAGATGACATTTAGTTTACAGTTTGACATTTCGAACCAGTAAATTGGTGTCCGAAAATATATCTTGCTTTGACATGTGTTGTATATGCAATGGATGATTGTTCTTGCTAAATAATCGCATTGTTACAAGGGGCATTTAAGATGCTGTTAGTGTTGTAGCATTTACGAAGATCATCTGTTTTATATAAATAAATAAATTAATAAATATTTCAGGACAATTTTCACACACGGCACGATCTGATCCCATACTAAGGGTGACAAATCAACATCGAGCTATGCTGCGCTGTACTGCGCTGTGCTGTGCTGTGTTTCTTAAGCTACGTTTTTTTAACAATTAAACGATGCTGCGCTGTACTGCGCTGTGCTGTGCTGTGTTTCTTAAGCTACGTTTTTTAACCTTCCTATACTCGCGCGTTGGTCTGTGAGACCGACGAAACACATTTTCGTAATTATTTTTATGCAGGTAAATCCTGTGAAGTCGAGTTCCTTGCTAGTTTCCGGATTTGGGGCTAACTTCATTTTAGTGCAGGTCGCGGCGTGGTCGGCAGAAGTTCACGTGTCATAGCGTTTGGCGCCAATCGGTCCATGAGACCGACGCGAGTATAGGTGCAAGTTTTTGTGTAAGTATTAATATTATATATTTTGTACATTTATATATTTTTTAAGACTTTGAATACTTTATGAAGTATGTATAGTAAAATATATGTATGAATGTTGCTCTAAATTACATTTTGACCAATTTTTTAGGCCATACTTCATGTCAAAATGAACGATGATCAAATCAGATTGTTGCTGGAAGAATCAAGTTCTGTTTCTGCTATGAAGACGAAAATGACAGTGAGGTGGAAGACAACGTGGAGATACAAGAAGAGACATACGAAACCGAGCAAGACATATCTGAAGAGATAGATCAAGAAGATTAACAATGAAGAGATATCTGAAGTTCCCGTGATTTTTACTTGGGAAAAGATGGACAGACAAGGCTCAAAACTAAGCCAAACATAGATAAATATGTGCTTTGATATGTTTATTATTATTACTTAGAAGTTTATTTTGTTTTGAAAAAGAAGTTCTGTTTTTAAAGTGAAACTTTTATTACATCGTCTCAAACTTTTTGGTCTGTGTAGCGCATGTCGCGTGTATCGCGGCTGCCGAGTAGGTATACCTACTCGGCAGCCGACCGTCACGCGACATGCGCTACACAAAGCAGTGTTCGGAACCGTTCGAACAGTTTCACTTTTACCGTGGTTTCATAAAACCACACAACATTTTTTTTAGTTTAGTTTAGTTTAGCCGGGCGGCCGGCCGGTACCGCCGCAAACGCTACGTCCCGCAATTTTTAAATCTGTAATATCTTCGAAAATATTCACTTAAATCATACGGTGTAAAGGGCCATATAGATCTATATTAAATGAACAATGTATTCAAGGTATTTAATTGGTTAAGGATTAATGCTGTATTGGTTAAAATCGCTTCGAAAATTAGCCATTATTTGTCGTAAAAAGTAAATGACAAAAATAAGTTATTGTGGGTTATCCATAAGAGATAGACATATACCATCGCGGACTTTTCTGTAGACCTTTTCAATGTGTATAAATACTTAGTACATTATTATGATAGAACTCGTAGGGTTCAGCCTGCGTTTGCAATGTAAGCGGAATAAATGTAATTTTTTACGACATCACATTAGAAACCTCAAAAATAACAGTACTTCTCCACTATTTAATGGATGTTATTATACATATAAACCTTCCTCTTGAATCACTCTATCTATTAATAAATAACCGGCCAAGTGCGAGTCGGACTCGCGCACCGAGGGTTCCGTACAAATAAGTTTAAAATTATTAAAAAAAAATATATTATGTGATGTAACTAAAAATTTATGGTTTTCGTAATTTTTCCCTTTATCTATGCTATAAAACGTTGCTTCGTACCAAATTTCAAGATTCTGAGTTCACGGGAAGCACCCTGTAGGTTTTGATTCCCTTGCAAGTGTCGAAAATTTGCGGCATAAACGGCTGTATCTTTTGATTGCGTTTGCTTAGAAGTTTGATTTTTTCACAGCTTCAAGGGACAGTAGACCTGAGTAATTGATATAAATTTCAGCTTCATACCTCCACGCATTCCTGAGAAAAAGGGTCTTGACAGACTGACGGACGGACAGACGGACAACAAAGTGATCCTATAAGGGTTCCGTTTTTTCCTTTTGAGGTACGGAACCCTAAAAAAAAACTGCATCAAAATCCGTTGCGTAGTTTCAAAGATTTAAGCGTACAAAGGGACATAGGGACATAGGGACAGAGAAAGCGACTTTGTTTTATACTATGTAGTGATAAGCTCGACACAGCGCAGCATGGCAGAGCTCCATAAAAACATAGCACAGTTCGGCACAGCGCGGCTCAGCATGGCGGGTAGCGCGCCTCGCTCGAGACTGCTGCGTTTTTAAACAGAGCTAAGCCTCACACAGCGCAGCACAGCATGGTTTGTTTGTATCCTCATTAAAATATTAGACGAGCGAGTTGACCAAACACAGCACAGCGCAGTACAGCGCAGCATAGCTCGATGTTGATTTGTCACCCTAAGCTTAGGGTGACAAATCAACATCGAGCTATGCTGCGCTGTACTGCGCTGTGCTGTGCTGTGTTTCTTAAGCTACGTTTTTTTAACAATTAAACGATGCTGCGCTGTACTGCGCTGTGCTGTGCTGTGTTTCTTAAGCTACGTTTTTTTAACAATTAAACGATGCTGCGCTGTACTGCGCTGTGATGTGCTGTGTTTCTTAAGCTACGTTTTTTAACAATCTAGCTCAGTATAAAGTAATCAGCAGCTCGTGTAGTCGTTTATCTCGTCAAATATGACCCTATTTTCAAAAAAACGTAAACATTACTACATAGTTGAATCCGATGAAGATGAAAGTGAAGAAGAAGCGGATATGGATATTTTATGTGTTATTTTGTCGTTAAAAGAGTCCAGTCACGGTAGCTTGTTACCTCACACCATACGTGAAAAAAAAGGAAAAGGACATGTCCAAAAATGTATGAACCGAAAACCCAGAATCGACAGGAATGAAATGTGTACCAATGGATTGGCATTGGATTGTAATATAATGTTACCACAGTATTACCATATTTCCTACAGTATGGCGACGAATGTACTTGTGCAGAGAAACGGAGGGGAACTGGCGGGGGGTCGGGCGACGCGGGCCACTTAATGCAATCACGCTGAGTTTGCATTAACTATCGCGAAAGGACGTCGCAGTCGTATTTTTTGTGTAATAATTTTATTATACATAGGTACTTACATATTCTATTATGGCGCGCAAAAACTGTTCCGTTTACGGATGTAAATCTACATTGAAATCCCAGAAGGAAACAATATTTCAGAAAGATTGTATTAATTGTATCTGTTCAATTAAAATCAAAGCTATGTATATGTTGTCCTCATTATTTTCTAATCAGATTGTACATCCCAATGCGAATGCATTACTTAGTTAAATGGTATAATATACAATTAAGAACATCCAAAAATAAAGTGTCCACGTAAATAATATTTAGCAGTGCAATATCTGTAATTATATATTTATGAACAAATAATTACATCAGATTTAATAATCGCAATTATTTTGAATGTACATATGAATAAATGATTTCATCATAATATTAATAATCACAATTGTTTTATTTCCCATTTGTTGCAACCCTAGCGTATTTTCGTGTGGCAGCGTAAGTACCTACGCTGGCGGCGGCATCGCGCGACATCAAAGGCGTTTCCTTACTGTAGGAAATAATATTGTAATACTGTGATGTTACCAAGGGGGCAACTCTGAAATCGTTATAGTATAGGAGCTAGGAAGTAGGAGCAAAACAAAATAACTAAGAAATTCGTTAAAAAAATAATATAAATAAGTTTATGTTATGTTAAGGCTTAATATGATGTTGTTATAATGTTGTATCACTTGTTTTACAAATGATAATCATCATCTTTTACAAGCAACAGCAACGTAACAAAAACGTTGCAACACAACGTAACAAAAACTCTGATTTTTATAGTTTTTTTTCTTTTGGCTCATAGATACTACAATTGATATAGTACTATATGTATTATTGGTAATTCTATGGCTATCTATTGAAAAAAAGAAACTGTATAGTGCAGGAGCTAAGCGACAAAAAAACAAAGTAAAAATCGTTTCAAAATAATAAAAACACCTTATGTTGTGGATAAGAATATAGTTATTATTCATTTATTTTTATAATTAAGTCTTATTTTGAAAAGTTTTAATGATATTACATTTACCTACATAATAACGACTACATTCGAATCTACAACAACTTGTGTAACACATGAATGTACAAGCAAAAGCAATTAATTAATTATAAATTAAAATTATAATAACAACGATAATCTCATCCACAGCATGATTATTTTCAAACGATTTTTTATTCAGTTTTATTGGACCTTATCTCCTATGCTATACCTATTATTATTTTTATTTAGAATTAGGTACCAATAATACATACAGTACTAAAGCAATTGTAGTATATTGAGCCAAAAGAAAAAACTACGAATAACGGAGTCTTTGTTAAGTTGTGATTGAACATGATGTTATTATGTTGCTGTTGTTTTTAAAATGTGTTGATGATAATTATCATGTTGTAATAATGTTGTATCAGTTGTTACGTGATATTAATCTACAACATGACGTAAACTTGTGTTTTAAACGAATTTCTTACTTATTTTATTTTGCTCCTAGCTCCTATACTATAACGATTTCTGGGTTACCGCTTTAGCTACATTATGTTGTATTTAATTATCAATCCATTGGTATATATTTCATTCCTGTCGATTCTGGGTCATTTTTTGGACATCACCTTTTAATGAATTTAATGCGGCGATGGAGGGGCACGCAGCGTGCTCCGAACCTAGCATAGCTCGACACAGCGCAGCATGGCAGAGCTCCATAAAAACATAGCACAGTTCGGCACAGCGCGGCTCAGCACGGCGGGTAGCGCGGCTCAGCACGGCGGGTAGCGCGCCTCGCTCGAGACTGCTGCGTTTTTAAACAGAGCGTAGCCTCACACAGCGCAGCACAGCATGGTTTGTTTGTATCCTCATTAAAATATTAAACGAGCGAGTTGACCAAACACAGCACAGCGCAGTACAGCGCAGCATAGCTCGATGTTGATTTGTCACCCTCACGCTTGTGTTATGGAAACCAGGATGGCTGATAAACATCTATACATATAATAAAATCGTAGGAAAGTCAAAACTGTACATTGAATATTTTTTTAAAAGAATACTTGGGCCGTGATCTATAATCGATATAGAAGCCAAAAATATAGTTTTTAGAATTTTTGTCTGTTTGTCTGTTTGTCTGTATGTTTGTCCGGGCTAGTCTCGAAAAGTACTGTATAGATTGACTTCAAATTTTGCATGAATATTACTAACAGGTCGGGTGAGGCTTTTATATACATATTATCATGCTATCACCTCCGGGGGAGGAGCTGTGAACCTTTACTTTTCTTACGTATTCCGTGTACTACGACAGCGTACAATCTAAAGACTCATGTTTAAATGTTGTTTTTGAGTAAGCCATGCTATTATCTAGCTTTACACTATAAAAACTACGTCATTTACGTAATTTGGGCAGAGAAACTGTTTAATGAATCTTAGTAGTATAAAGACAAATTTGATTTAGCGCCATCTATGAGATTTCGTAAAAATCAAATCAATTTACATGTTAACACTACTGAACACAATGTTAAAAATTAATAATTTAAATATAATTATGTTATTTATTTATTTAACTCTTTAACCCATATCTTCCCTTCCCTATAGCGCACCTTGCGCTTATAATTCGTGTGAATATACTACATTTTTAAAAGTGAGGGTAAATGTTTATTATTTTAAGTCAAACTAGACACCATTACAGTTAATCTAATATTGATTGTGTTCATTGGTTACATTTTTAAAAATCTTCGTGTTTTAAAAATTCGATCACGAGGCGGGATTCGAACCCGCATCCTTTAGTGATCGAATTTTTTCTATTCTTTATAAATTTATTGTTTATAAATTTATATTTATAAACAATAATACAAAAAGATTAGTTCGTTGATAATTATTATTCCTTCATCATTTACATGTTGTTAGTAAAAATATACTTTGACTGTTAATACTTTTGTTCAGTATTTATCTGTATGATTATTGCTTGGTAATTAATATAATATTTTCATGTCGTATACCTAATTATAAACATAAGTGTGATGTGAAACTAGCTGGATTTATTTTTACACACTCACAGTCTTATATTTTGTGTTAATGTTAAAATAGTATTAATAGTGTAAATCATAATATTTTTTCACAATTAAAAATATTTCCTTTTTTCTGATGGTGTTGGCATCGAATTAAACCGCGCCGTCACGTCGCGTCGTTTCGTTCACAAAAAGTGATGTTATGAGGACCGAATAACATCACTTTTTGTGAACGAAACGACGCGACGTGACGGCGCGGTTTAATTCGATGCCAACACCATCAGAAAAAAGGAAATATTTTTAATTGTGAAAAAATATTATGATTTACACTATTAATACTATTTTAACATTAACACAAAATATAAGACTGTGAGTGTGTAAAAATAAATCCAGCTAGTTTCACATCACACTTATGTTTATAATTAGGTATACGACATGAAAATATTATATTAATTACCAAGCAATAATCATACAGATAAATACTGAACAAAAGTATTAACAGTCAAAGTATATTTTTACTAACAACATGTAAATGATGAAGGAATAATAATTATCAACGAACTAATCTTTTTGTATTATTGTTTATAAATATAAATTTATAAACAATAAATTTATAAAGAATAGAAAAAATTCGATCACTAAAGGATGCGGGTTCGAATCCCGCCTCGTGATCGAATTTTTAAAACACGAAGATTTTTAAAAATGTAACCAATGAACACAATCAATATTAGATTAACTGTAATGGTGTCTAGTTTGACTTAAAATAATAAACATTTACCCTCACTTTTAAAAATGTAGTATATTCACACGAATTATAAGCGCAAGGTGCGCTATAGGGAAGGGAAGATATGGGTTAAAGAGTTAAATAAATAAATAACATAATTATATTTAAATTATTAATTTTTAACATTGTGTTCAGTAGTGTTAACATGTAAATTGATTTGATTTTTACGAAATCTCATAGATGGCGCTAAATCAAATTTGTCTTTATACTACTAAGATTCATTAAACAGTTTCTCTGCCCAAATTACGTAAATGACGTAGTTTTTATAGTGTAAAGCTAGATAATAGCATGGCTTACTCAAAAACAACATTTAAACATGAGTCTTTAGATTGTACGCTGTCGTAGTACACGGAATACGTAAGAAAAGTAAAGGTTCACAGCTCCTCCCCCGGAGGTGATAGCATGATAATATGTATATAAAAGCCTCACCCGACCTGTTAGTAATATTCATGCAAAATTTGAAGTCAATCTATACAGTACTTTTCGAGACTAGCCCGGACAAACATACAGACAAACAGACAAACAGACAAAAATTCTAAAAACTATATTTTTGGCTTCTATATCGATTATAGATCACGGCCCAAGTATTCTTTTAAAAAAATATTCAATGTACAGTTTTGACTTTCCTACGATTTTATTATAATATGTATAGATGTTTATCAGCCATCCTGGTTTCCATAACACAAGCGTGAGGGTGACAAATCAACATCGAGCTATGCTGCGCTGTACTGCGCTGTGCTGTGTTTGGTCAACTCGCTCGTTTAATATTTTAATGAGGATACAAACAAACCATGCTGTGCTGCGCTGTGTGAGGCTACGCTCTGTTTAAAAACGCAGCAGTCTCGAGCGAGGCGCGCTACCCGCCGTGCTGAGCCGCGCTACCCGCCGTGCTGAGCCGCGCTGTGCCGAACTGTGCTATGTTTTTATGGAGCTCTGCCATGCTGCGCTGTGTCGAGCTATGCTAGGTTCGGAGCACGCTGCGTGCCCCTCCATCGCCGCATTAAATTCATTAAAAGGTGATGTCCAAAAAATGACCCAGAATCGACAGGAATGAAATATATACCAATGGATTGATAATTAAATACAACATAATGTAGCTAAAGCGGTAACCCAGAAATCGTTATAGTATAGGAGCTAGGAGCAAAATAAAATAAGTAAGAAATTCGTTTAAAACACAAGTTTACGTCATGTTGTAGATTAATATCACGTAACAACTGATACAACATTATTACAACATGATAATTATCATCAACACATTTTAAAAACAACAGCAACATAATAACATCATGTTCAATCACAACTTAACAAAGACTCCGTTATTCGTAGTTTTTTCTTTTGGCTCAATATACTACAATTGCTTTAGTACTGTATGTATTATTGGTACCTAATTCTAAATAAAAATAATAATAGGTATAGCATAGGAGATAAGGTCCAATAAAACTGAATAAAAAATCGTTTGAAAATAATCATGCTGTGGATGAGATTATCGTTGTTATTATAATTTTAATTTATAATTAATTAATTGCTTTTGCTTGTACATTCATGTGTTACACAAGTTGTTGTAGATTCGAATGTAGTCGTTATTATGTAGGTAAATGTAATATCATTAAAACTTTTCAAAATAAGACTTAATTATAAAAATAAATGAATAATAACTATATTCTTATCCACAACATAAGGTGTTTTTATTATTTTGAAACGATTTTTACTTTGTTTTTTTGTCGCTTAGCTCCTGCACTATACAGTTTCTTTTTTTCAATAGATAGCCATAGAATTACCAATAATACATATAGTACTATATCAATTGTAGTATCTATGAGCCAAAAGAAAAAAAACTATAAAAATCAGAGTTTTTGTTACGTTGTGTTGCAACGTTTTTGTTACGTTGCTGTTGCTTGTAAAAGATGATGATTATCATTTGTAAAACAAGTGATACAACATTATAACAACATCATATTAAGCCTTAACATAACATAAACTTATTTATATTATTTTTTTAACGAATTTCTTAGTTATTTTGTTTTGCTCCTACTTCCTAGCTCCTATACTATAACGATTTCAGAGTTGCCCCCTTGGTAACATCACAGTATTACAATATTATTTCCTACAGTAAGGAAACGCCTTTGATGTCGCGCGATGCCGCCGCCAGCGTAGGTACTTACGCTGCCACACGAAAATACGCTAGGGTTGCAACAAATGGGAAATAAAACAATTGTGATTATTAATATTATGATGAAATCATTTATTCATATGTACATTCAAAATAATTGCGATTATTAAATCTGATGTAATTATTTGTTCATAAATATATAATTACAGATATTGCACTGCTAAATATTATTTACGTGGACACTTTATTTTTGGATGTTCTTAATTGTATATTATACCATTTAACTAAGTAATGCATTCGCATTGGGATGTACAATCTGATTAGAAAATAATGAGGACAACATATACATAGCTTTGATTTTAATTGAACAGATACAATTAATACAATCTTTCTGAAATATTGTTTCCTTCTGGGATTTCAATGTAGATTTACATCCGTAAACGGAACAGTTTTTGCGCGCCATAATAGAATATGTAAGTACCTATGTATAATAAAATTATTACACAAAAAATACGACTGCGACGTCCTTTCGCGATAGTTAATGCAAACTCAGCGTGATTGCATTAAGTGGCCCGCGTCGCCCGACCCCCCGCCAGTTCCCCTCCGTTTCTCTGCACAAGTACATTCGTCGCCATAATTATATTATAATCAACATCCGACTCCGCTCATTGAAAAACTAAAAACTTTTTAAAATTAGATACTTACTAGAATCTTCAGATTTAATTTTACCAATCTAATTAATTCGAATCATACGCTACCGAGCTTTTAATACGGTTACATTTTAGTATATTTTTTATATATATATATATTTTAAGCACGTTTTATTAGTATGTTAATTAATGTTAAATAAAATGTACTTCCTATTATTGTAAAAAAACATTCATAATATTATATGAACTGGCCGTTCATTAAAATTTAAATAATCAATGAACTTGCGTGGAATAATAAGGTTTCAAAATTTTCCGCCCAACCAAATAAAGTAAATAAGGAAATCAATTATTTGATTACATTTTCTTATCCTATCACAGCCATTTCGACTTTTTTAATTATTCAAAAATGTAAAACATGTATCACAGATAATTTAATACTAACTACTCGAGATTCTACTTCTACTAATTACTAGAGATTTTTTTTTACTGTAAGTACTATGCATTATAACAACATGTGACATATTGAGATATACTGACTGACCGGTTGGCTTGGTTGGTAGTGGCCCTGCCTTCCAAGCCAGAGGTTGTGGGTTCGATTCCCACCCGGGGCAAATATTTGTGTGATGAACATATTTATTTGCTCTGTGTCTGGGTGTTAATTATCTATATAAGTATTTATTTAAAATTATATATATATGTACTAGCTTTCCGCCCGCGGCTTCGCCCGCATTTTCAAAGATAAACCCGCATAGTTCCCGTTTCCGTGGGATTTCCGGGATAAAACCTATCCTATGTGTTAATCCAAGTTACCCTCTATATGTGTGCTAAAATTCATTGTAATCGGTTCAGTAGTTTTTGCGTAAAAGAGTAACAAACATCCATACATCCATACTTACAAACTTTCACATTTATAATATTAATAGGATGTACAGAATTGACCTCTACAGATTTAATATAAGTATATAAGTATACATATATTTAGATTCCAATTTCCATGTAACGTTAAATTCGACTATACAATAACTAACAGACAACGCAGGTTACTCTCGTTTCCGTAAGTTGAGGCGTGTCTGTTAGTTATTGTATAGTCGAATTTAACGTTACATGGAAATTGGAATCTAAATATATGTATACTTATATACTTATATTAAATCTGTAGAGGTCAATTCTGTACATCCTATTAATATTATAAATGTGAAAGTTTGTAAGTATGGATGTATGGATGTTTGTTACTCTTTTACGCAAAAACTACTGAACCGATTACAATGAATTTTAGCACACATATAGAGGGTAACTTGGATTAACACATAGGATAGGTTTTATCCCGGAAATCCCACGGAAACGGGAACTATGCGGGTTTATCTTTGAAAATGCGGGCGAAGCCGCGGGCGGAAAGCTAGTACATATATATATAATTTTAAATAAATACTTATATAGATAATTAACACCCAGACACAGAGCAAATAAATATGTTCATCACACAAATATTTGCCCCGGGTGGGAATCGAACCCACAACCTCTGGCTTGGAAGGCAGGGCCACTACCAACCAAGCCAACCGGTCAGTCAGTATATCTCAATATGTCACATGTTGTTATAATGCATAGTACTTACAGTAAAAAAAAATCTCTAGTAATTAGTAGAAGTAGAATCTCGAGTAGTTAGTATTAAATTATCTGTGATACATGTTTTACATTTTTGAATAATTAAAAAAGTCGAAATGGCTGTGATAGGATAAGAAAATGTAATCAAATAATTGATTTCCTTATTTACTTTATTTGGTTGGGCGGAAAATTTTGAAACCTTATTATTCCACGCAAGTTCATTGATTATTTAAATTTTAATGAACGGCCAGTTCATATAATATTATGAATGTTTTTTTACAATAATAGGAAGTACATTTTATTTAACATTAATTAACATACTAATAAAACGTGCTTAAAATATATATATATATAAAAAATATACTAAAATGTAACCGTATTAAAAGCTCGGTAGCGTATGATTCGAATTAATTAGATTGGTAAAATTAAATCTGAAGATTCTAGTAAGTATCTAATTTTAAAAAGTTTTTAGTTTTTCAATGAGCGGAGTCGGATGTTGATTATAATATAATTAATAACCTTACTTGAATCTTAATTTCAAAATATTAACTATTCTGAAATAAAAACAGGCATTTAATTAAAAAAAATAATTATATAAGTGATATCCATATTATAAAAAATATACGTAAATAAGACATTCAAATATTTTACGCATACCTAACATAATAATATTTCGTTAATATTAAATTTTTGAACGTGCAAGCGGTCACGTTTATTTAAACTATAATACATATAATTGTTCCATATAAAAGCTCGCAAGAGTTATTAAGGTGATAAATGTAATGATAGTTTTATAAATATCTACATTTTCCTTGACATTTGTATGTTTTAATTACATGGTTGGATCAAACATCCGTAACTGGTTCAGTTAAATTGAAATAAATAAACTTACATAAACTCTTTATATGCAATCTTACTTAACCTTTATCCATTAAATTGAAGGTAATAAAATAATTTAAAAGCAAACACATTCAAAGTATGATATATGAGAATATTTTAGCAACATTTCATCTATATATTTATATAAATGAAACCCGTTTCGCGTTGTCACGGCATCGCACGCGTGAACGGCTGAACCGATTTCGATAATTCTTTTTTTATAATATTCCTTGAAGTACGAGGATGGTTCTTATGTAAAGAAAACATAAACATGTATCACGGGTGAAGCCGGGGCGCACAGCTAGTTTATAATAATTCATAATTAAATATTTAAAAAATGAAATTAAACAAAATAACTCTGTAAAAGTTTAACAATTTTATCTAAAATGTTAAAATAATGCAAATAATTGTATTAATTGGACTGATTTCACTTGTTTTATGTGCGAAATTTTTAGAGTAATTTAGAATTAATATAGTAGGCTTGTTTTATAATTATAAATTAAAGAATCACCTATTAATAAATAAGCATTATTAAAATTGGAAAAGGCCTTTCACCCTTAGTAGATAAATATCAATCGAAGCTAATAAAAGAGAATTAAAAACATTAAGAAGAAACCGATTATACTTATTTGTATTTGTATTGTATTATTGTACTCCACATAAGCTACGTTTCAAAACGTTTAAAATACCCTAATAAAGGAATCAAGCCTACATCAATTACACAATACAATTGACTTCGATTGCTCAGAATGCACAGTAGATGCAATTGCAATAAAATGAGGATGCGTTGCGACCGCGTTGTGTAACAATTGGAAACCGATTCAGGTTGGCACATGCGCTATATTATGAGCCTATAATATATATACAGGGTAGATATTTTTATGCCACCTGTCTGTGACGTATAAACAGTGTATATGTCGCAGGCAAATTGTACAATTTCCTCTGTTTACAAACGGCATTTGTCGACTGGCACTTTACAAACTACATATTTCTGTGTGGTTTTAAAAACAATAACCTAACCTAACCCACCCCCTTATCCAAACCAAAAATTTCTGATTACGAATTCTCGACATATTACAAAATGCCGCGCGTTTCTAAACGGCGAGATTATACAATTTGCTTGCGACATATTATATATGATAAAGGTTTCCATCCTGTATAATATGCGAAATGGAATTATGCATACTCACGAAAGACTTTCATTATTTTTGAAAAGAAAGTCAACTGCATTCAAATATTTTTGAAATAGTGGTTGGCTCACTCGGGAATACAACGAACTGAAATCTGTTAAAATTTACCCTGTACTTTTGTTGCATTGATTTTTAGGGTCAATTATTAAAAAAAATCTCCAACAATCCAGATTATTCTTTTTTTTTATTGGTAATAGGGAAGCGCTTGACCACAATCTCGCCTGATGTTAAGCTGAGATGTGGTCTAAGATGGAACGCGCTTCCCTAGAAGGTACCTGTTCACTCTACGTTTGAAGACCCCCATATATTCAAATGAAAAGTGATTACTTGATTCCATCCTGTATATTGTTTATTTCGGATTGTGTGAAATGTTTATTGCACTATCGTAACAATTCATGCACAAATAAACAAATAAAAGACATTAAAATGCGGCTGATATTAGCAATCAGAATATAAATAAATTTATCTAGAACACAGAAATAATACAAAAGCACGAAAACAGAATGCAAAGTATTTTATTTCGTAACAAAATAATGTGTCTTTTATCCTTACTTTTATGTGTATAATACACACACAGATTCAATACGGTGTTGAAAAAGAATTGGCTATCATATCTTAGTGTGGTATTAACCTTTCCAAAACGTAGTTAGAATGAAGACCATTTATCTTGCAAGATGCAATGCTACATTCATCTGTATAGCCATAAACGTGTAAGAATCTGCAATCAGGGTCATCAACACTATGTTACAAAATATGTTTTAACATTTGAAACATCGTGAAAAGTCAGTAACAAAATAACTACATATTTTCATATAAATTCTGTTTAAGACCCTATACTCTATATTGTCAAAACATTATAATAACGTTGAATAGAGATATTTTTTGTAAAATGACATTAAAATCAAGAATAAAAGTGAAAGGACAACATATAAATAAAATACAAATTTAGTCAAATGTGACCAAATTTCAAAGTTAAACAAACAACAACAAAATCATAAAGAGCTCAATTTTCTCTTAAATCGATGTCAAATTTGCATAAATTTGGTTACATCATTAAGTTAAAACTTTCAAGAGGCGACCCTAAGCGAGATACAAACAAAACAGTATTTTGCGATACTAAAATAAAATAGTTGAAAGCTGGTCAGTCGTATATCATAGAGCTAATACCTACTGTATTGTATAATTTGGGTCAGTGTATTTGGAGGTATTTGTAAAGTTCTCACGTTCACTGTCTTATATTTTATTCTGGCCATAGCACAGATTACGATTGTATGTACATTTCAAAGTTGATTAAATTTTTGTACACGAATATTATATCTGTGTATCTTGATATGACATATTTTAATGAAAGTGTAATGGAAGTGTATGAATATTTTTTTTTCATATATCCGTATATTTTGATTTATCCTCTGATAAGGACGAGGGAATAAGTAGTTTTATTTAGCAAGTTCGAAAAAAGGAAGGGGTTCTCAAATCGAAACTACTCAAACTTTCGAGTTGGTGAACCGATATTGAGGCGTTAATTTAGTTTTGTGTCAAAAATCTATGTCCATCAAAATTTGTGTAAGTAATTATTAAATCATTTTCAATGCACATGATTTTATAGATTACTTAATTTTAAAATACAGATTTAGTATTTTACAAAGTCTGGAAATTAAAATTAAGAAAAAAAAACATACACACACAAACTATAGAGAAGAAATCAGAGAATAAATAAAATCAAATTGATTCAAGAATGCATCTATTTGTAGGTACTGTATCTATATGTCATGGGTAATGAATAATTATTGGAAAATCCCATATAATTCGGACGTTACAGTTTTTATGACAGTCAAGTGATTTTTAATCGAGGACAGCCGCTAGTACTCACTACCTTCTTATTTGTTGATGTGTGGATATAATTTGTTTTCGGATAATAATAATATAATCCAATAATAATTTCCTTATCAATCAACTTTCAATAAGAGAACGTTTTTACGTAAGAGTTGAACATTTTACATAGATTATGTGAATTTGTTTTTGAAAAGAAAATGTATGGCTATAATATAGTATGTTTATTTTCTCAAGCTTTTTCCTTAATTTATATCTTTAATGTCCATAAATAAAACCGAAATAGAATTTGAATCATTTTAATTATGTTTGATGAATTGAATCATACGAATAAACATTTTTGTGTCAAAAATAAAGAAACGAAGTTTAATAATTAAAGAATATTAATGTTACGTTTCATAAGGTTTTTGTTTACTTATTATTTAAAAGTAAACTATGAATCAAACTACTCTTTGCGTAAAGAAAAAAAAGAGGAAAGCGTAAATTAACATTATTGAATCACCTGCTATGCAAATTAAAATAGCATCGATTATTTTTAACAAAATAATGAATTAATGTAGGTTTAAAAAACTTTCCAGAATCATTAATATTGAGTTGAGCCAGATTTTTCCTTATGCTTGAAATATAATAAAACCTTGGGCAAGTGATCTTTAAAATGTTGTGAAGTATTTTCAATGGGAGCAACAGCTGTAATTTCTTTGCCAAATAAAGTCATCGGTGTTTTTGATGAGTTGCTTTATAAGTGAGAATATCGCCTTTTTGAGATGATATAATTGTAAAGGTCCTTATAATTATTATAATTTATATTGTAGCTGTGGTTCAATAAATTGGCATATAAGATAACTAGCGGTCCGCCCCGGCTTCGCCCGTGGTACCTACATGTTTAAACTATCCTATCTCTCAAGTTGGATCGAACTGCACATGGTGTGCGAATTTTATTATAATCGGTTAAGTGGTTTAGGAGTCCATTGAGGACAAACATTGTGACACGAGATTTATATACAGGGATACAGGTTAAGTCGACCTATTCCTGTTAAGAGCGTGTAGTAGGGGTCAAAACAAACTGATTTGATCTTATAATACCATATCCAAAAGTTAGCCGTTTAAGAGTTATTGCAATTTTAATTTTTTTCTTGAAAATGCCACTTTATCTTCGCATTTAGCGTTTAATTTTTTATTTTACTTATTTGGTCTGGGTTTTTTTGAGTTTTTATGTAAAGGTTGAGTTAAACAATAATTCTCAGCAATAAAAATCCATATCGCTGCAAACAATTCAAAGAAATGGCTTTTAAACTAAAAATAATAACATTAAAGTTAACTCGTTTTAAAGAAAGATATTGAAAAAAATCTCTATGAAAATGTGTCTGCAGATGTTTTTAAAAACATGTGCATGTTCTTAGCTATGTAAAAAGGTATGATAACCTCAGGTAGCATTCGTAGATTCCAAGAAATCCAAAGATTCCAAGAATGGTATTATAAGATCAAATCAGTTTGTTTTGACCCCTACTACACGCTCTTAACAGGAATAGGTCGACTTAACCTGTAACCCTGTATATTAAGATTATGTCATCCAACGTAAACAGGGTGTTTGTGATATAGTTAAAGTTTGGTAAGATTGCTTGTATGCTGTTTCGGATGTATTCATGTGGTTTCATCACACATATCGTTTCGTAAGACGCTTATAATAATTATCTACATCTGTATGTTTGTATATAACCGACTTCTGAGACTCGATTTTTATTAACTATAAACAAATAAATTCAATTCAAACTTTGTACATTTATCAAACATCGACTATACCATAATTTCATGATTTAAGTTTACTTTTTGTGTTTTGAAACTGTATTTAATTATTCCGCTTACCTTAATATTAAAAATACAAATGTTAGCTCTATCAAGTTTGTTGTTCTGGGGATCATTGAGCAACTTTGGCAATCACTGATTGCCAAAGCCAATATTGATTTAGCATAAGCCGACTTTATGAATTAATAATTATTCCATAAGTATCAATAACACATTTTTATTGCTTATATTATATTATGTATTACTATTTGCTTGGTGGTAATATAAATATATATCATTGATAATATCGTAATCAAAGGTTTGTTGATGTTGTTAGCCTTTTGCTATGTAAAAGTTATAAGCCCTTGACATTTTTTAATACATTATAATTGTTCGTATTTTTTATAGGATTGATTATAGACTAGGAACTGAGCTGGTAACAGGAACAACATATAATGCGAGAATATTATTAAATATATCGTCGTCGTATAAATACGTGCGTTGCCGTAAATAAATTAATTTTTAAGTACCTACATATTTAATAAATAGGTTTTGATGGTGATGTTTGGTTTGATGCAAGAGCAAAAGGCGAATTCCGGTCCCTATATGGCAACGACGCCATAACATTATGGAATACTTTCCAATATCCGTTTAGTAACCGGATATATACATTCAAATTTTTATTAAATTATGCGTATTACACTATGATTTCTAGAGACAAATAGGTATACTGGTATTAAGTAGTAAAAATTTCATTAAAAGTTGTGACTTATTAATTTTTTCTTATTCCTTTCTTCTTTCTTACTTATTGTTCGTTATAATAATAGCTTACTCGTCCTTGAAATTTGTGATTTATTTCATATAAAATCATATTATCCTTACTAATATTATAAATGCGAAAGTAACTCTGTCTGTCTGTCTGTTACTCAATCACGCCTAAACTACTGAACCAATTTTCATGAAATTTGGTATGGAGATATTTTGATACCCGAGAAAGGACATAGGCTACTTTTTATCCCGGGAAAATGACGCAATCCCGGAAATCCCACGGGAACGGGAACTATGCGGGTTTTTCTTCTCGGCTGCGCGGGCGAAGCCGCGGGCGGGAACCTAGTGTATTATAAAAATTGTCTTTCAAAAACTAAGATGTTTCAAGCGACTTCAATAAAGTAGCAGCCGGACCTACTAAATATCACCCTTATCGTTTCTTATTTACTTAGTTGTGAAAGTAATGTTGTACTACACTCGAGTGGCCGTGAGACTGAGATTCATGTCTCAATGTATCTATTCTGGAAGCTAATGACTGCAATTAGTTATTAAGTTACTCGGAAAACGTTTAAAATAATAAAAAACACAATCGCCATGACTCTTGGTAGAGGTGAACGAGTTGAATATACTTTTTTATTTATAGTTCTTTTACTATACATACTACTACTATTTTTGCCAATTTCAAAATATTATGAAGATGTTATATAATACGATTTTTTATAATTATAATGAAAAGTATCTTTATAAACAGATTAACAACTAAATCAACAGAAAATAAATTCAAAAATGTATTAACTAAAGAAATAAAAGATTGCATTAACAATAAAAGTTTCAGATAAATAGCAAATATTTAACCTTATTCAAACATATGAAACCCCCGCACTGAAAAAGTTCAAAAACTCGAACTCTCGTCACTGTAACGTGTTGCATCACAAATCAAATCAATTCAAACATTTTTTCCCAAGCAAAAATAAAGACAAGGCACATTAAACACTGACGAGGCAGAACTTTAACCTTTTTAAATATGTGTATGATTTGAAAATAAATATATAATATGTAAGATGATCGCAATCACTGCAATTTAGCGCAAATATTTTTAATAGTTTCATGTTCGACTGGACCTTGTTCCTATTTAAATTGAAGATATCCATTTACTTGAGGTCAAAAAACACTTTCAATATAATTACATTACTTACAAATCGTTCCTGCTAAAATTCCAACATTAGTAATTTAATATTCTTCGACAATACCTAATACCTATAATTATACGTATCCAAAATTATATTATATTATATTGTTATTACTTATTGCTTGCTTATATCGACTTCATTTCAAGGTTAACACATAGATATATACTACCCATAAACTTTTCAAACTCAAACTCAAACATTTATTCACTTGACCAAAAATATTGTCTCCTATATATGTATATATATATAACTTATCCTTTATATTTATTGTATATCTATTTATTATTATTTATCTTATTCCTTCCATCTTAGAGGCGCAAACTAGTCATGTGGGTATCTGGCAGAATTACCAGCGTTGTGGAGTTTGCCTCTGCAACATTATGCTGAGCCAGGGCCTTTTTGCAGCTACAATGCAAGTTTGATATAATTAATGTCAGTTATAATTCGATTGTTATCATATATTTTATTTTTGTAATTTTATGTATTTTTTGATGGTGTCTTAGAATGTATAAGCTTATCATTGTGTTGTTTGGTTGCAATAAATCTTTTTGTATTGTATTATTATTGTTATAATATTTTAATTGCGCTTTCAAAGGCCGTAATTGAGTTTTAATGTTTATTTGATGAGCGAAGTCGCGAAAGTGAATTGAGCTTGATATTTAATTCTTACAACATTTAACATTATTGAGATCAGTAATGCCACTAAGGACATATAGGCTAGAATTATTTAAATATTATCTGTATGAGTTTGTGGAATTCAATATATTTTTTACGCAGTGCATTGGGAAACACTTCTTTTTCCTTTGCGGATGGTGCTTTTTGCTTTTTCCTGTGAATGGGATTTTTTAAGCTATTGCATAGCTTCTATCGCGGGCCTTGAGCGCGGGGACCGAATCGAGAAATTCCGTAACGAAAAAACCTCACGCTCCCCACTCCGACGGGCACGGAGGTGTGGCTTGAAGGCATGCTATGCAATAGCTTTACCGCGGCAGTCCCCGAGTGCAACACGTCTTTTTTTTTTTTTCAAGAATATCAAACTTCTTGTCCTGTTTCGTCAGATCAGTATTTATATGCCTCTGCTTTTATTCACAATATACATAAGTTCATAGGCAGAACACAGTAAATACTTTACGTGTATCAAGCGCTTAGATACCTACCTGAGCGGGCACATAAAAAACTTGTCTTAAATCATAATTATGCAAGCTAACCAGACGATCCTATCACTTGATAAGTACCGTGTAATACCGTTCAAATATCGTGATATTCGGGTAACAATAGATTTAAAAGTTTCACGTTGTGTGTCGTAAGAGGACGTGGGAGGGTAAAATAGAACTCATTTTATATGTGAAAAGTCAAAAGACCTCAAGGCTGATAGGTATAAAAATCTATCTATAGAATCAAGGTGCTTTTTGGAAAAACCGTAGTGTTTTTGATTCGAAAATAACACCGGTTTACGTATGAAATAATAACTTTTAAAAATGAGGAAAACATTTTTACAGACATTATTCAGAAACTTCTTTATTCTTCTTTTTCGTCACGTCATCATGGAGTAAGGCAGCGATTTTGGTATCTTTGAATCTTGCCAAAGAAGTTTCACTTCTGACACGTGTGCTCGGCACACACTTTTTTTTTACTTTTTAGTTGTGTGCACTTCGATGACCTAAATATTTATAGAATAGTTTTATTTCTATCACTGAGATTATTTTGGGACAACAACAGCTTCGTAATCTTTTTTGTAAACATTAGTCATTCAAACATTTGTTAAGATAACTAACATAAAATACAGTTTATTAGCTAAGACAACATTATTTTATATATTTAAATGACCATTTCCTTTTATGAAGAGAACTACTGTTAGTGGGATGAAATGACGCATCTTTATAAATAAAATAATTTATATTATTGTAGTATTATTAGGTCACGCCTAATAAGTATATGAATATTCACGTAGGACGATTTTTAGAATTGTGTAATATTAACCAAATATTCCAAGGACGAATTTTAAAGATGTTTTGGTGTTTGCAATATAGTATGGAAGAAAAAGACTTTTATTTTATAAGAAAAAGTCGGGCATTTCATTTCTGATATAATGTTTAAAATAAATGAAATTTGTAACTTTGTGTCAATATTCTCACTATGATTTCTAGGAAACACAATGTGCTTCGTCGTTATCAAAGAGCTAATTAAAAATAATCCTAATTATGTCCCTAAGGTATAAATGTGGTATAAACCTTAGAATGTCACCTTGATTAAAACCAAAACTATATTAATCATATCCCAAAGAATCCTTTTGATGATCCACTCACATTTGAATAAATTGACAGATATGCCATTTGACACGCACCAGTCCATTAAATTTGACATTAATCGCGTAAGAGCTAGCGCGCACGAGCAACTTTGTCTCCGCAACTATTTTGTCTCCGCAACTATTTTGTCTCTCCACCCATGGGCTAGTATGAAAGTGCGCGTACGTAGCGACGCAACTCCCCATACAATTGATGGGAGAGACAAAATAGTTGCGGAGACAAAGTTGCTCGTGCGCGCTAGCTCTTAAACAAAATAACTACTGAAATGGTGTCTTCTCATGTATGAAAATGTCAAGGCTGATCAATAATTAATTCGTCGATGTTTACTTTTGTTTCACTAAGAACGAAAACCTGTAAATAGCAAGACTAGATTTGATTAACTGCTTGCCTTTTACATTTGACTGTACATTGTAGTTGCATGGATAAGAAATGAGGAAAATAGATAAAACATTTTCTTTAGGGTGTATATTTTTAAATGTGTCACTCACACACACATATAATAGTACAATAATAGTATTTTATATTAATTTATATACTTAACTAGCGGCCCCGGGCCCGCCCCGGCTTCACCCGTGGTATATGTTTACGTTTTCTCTCCATAAGCACCATCCTCGTACTTCAAAGAATATTATAAAACAATAATTAACGAAATCGGTTCAGCCGTTCTCGAGTTATACGCTTACCAACACATTTTGCGATTCATTTTTATATTATAGATGATAGATCGGAGAATATCTAAGCTCTATATAGAGCTAATTTTATATTAAGTTTTTTACGATGATTGCATTTTAACTTGCATATCATTTTTAACTTTTCTTCAGGCTTTTCGTTTTTCCTGTCTCAAATAAGATCAACGACAGGGGAATAAAGACGATAGTTTATTTCAATAGATTACATAAAATCATAGATTATTTCATGGTATGTACGTTTGTTAAAATTATCAAGTCTAGAAGATAAAAGAATTAAACACTTGCACAGGAATGTCATCACTTAACACCCACAGGCACATCAAATAATAGAAAAAGATAAAAGAAATCATGTCACTTTGATAAAAGCCTCTATTAAATAAATAGCTCCCCATTACGCACTAAAAGAGTGGGCTAATATTGATTACTCTTTCACAAGATAATAATTGTCACTTATAATACCACAAGAGCTTCAAAATTATCGGGTATTTTCCGATAGGTTCGTTGCAAACAAATGAAGGAGTCAAGTTTTTAGTCAAGGTTAAAAAATCACGAGCGCGAAGCGCGAGTGATTTTTCCTGAAAAACTTGACGACTTTATTTGTTTGCAGGGAACCTTGAGGGAAATGCCAGATAATTTTGAAGCTCGTGTGGTATTCGGGGGATTATTTTTCCGTCCCAAATGTCGGCCAATAATTTCACAATTGAATTCAACCTGTCAGTTTGACGTCAACGACCAGAGAAAATTTTCAAAAAATTATCAGTATAATACCACGTGACGTCGAATGGTGCAATTCTATTGGTCGATATTTGGGTCGGAAAAATAATCACGTTTATTTCATTGCTTCAAAAGTAAGCCGATTTGTATGTTAGAGCGAGCAGCTAAGATGGTGGTCCGCCCATGAACATCTGCAGATGGAAGGCTTCGGCAAATGCTTTGCGTGCTTTTAAGGAATAAGGGTTAAGGAAAGGAAGCCGTAAGAAGAAAATCAACTATTTATTTGTTCGTTTGTAGTAAATAGTAACAATAGGTATAAGTAGAAATAGTTTACGATATTGCATCAGTTTAAAATGTTTATTAATTAATGAATAACATTGTTAAGCTTGTGCATCTTAAGAATATCATATTTAAATAAAGGTCCTTTTAAGATAAAGTTTCAATTAGTGGGATAAAACCTGCAAAAAAATTTCGAAGTTCATGCATATTATGTTTATATTTGTAGTACATATTATTATAATAAATTCTTTCACTTTTAAATTTATTATGCACCACTGTCCATCATACTCAGCATTTGTCCTAGTCGTTTGGGTTGCCTGGCAGAGATCGCTGTCAGCGATAAGGCCGCCCTCTGTACGTTGTTAAAAAAGTAATTAAGTGTTTGAAATTGTCCTATATAATGTACAATAAAGAATTTTTCATTTTTCAATCATTTCATTTCATTTATTATGACATTTTTTTACTTAAACAGAAATGTTATAAATGGGTTGTTTTTGAAAGAATTTCGCATCATTCAGAATAATTAAAATGTAAATTCGGTAACACTATGGAATTCTATTTATCCACGCATCAGCGGAGCTTTTGTATTCATATAGGTCACTGTATCGTAACCTAGATTTAAGCATAAGAAAATTTGTTCTGTCTAGACTGTTATGAAACAAAATAACCGTAAAATCGGATATTTTTTTCATATGCTAATTTCTCCAAATTTCTTTACATAGGCAATGCAACAAGATCGCAATAATGTTATTATGTATTCAGGTATTTGAGTTAAAAGAATTTTTTTCATATTATCTGTAAATGAAGTCACATCCGATAGCGAATATTACACGATGGTAATTTTAAGATTTTTTATTTTAGTGACAATTTTCGAAGTGAAACTTCTTTAGGCGCATTGAGAGTAAAATATCAATAATATGTTCTTGGTATATATCAATGATCTACCTTATTATTTACAGGATAGGTGTGAAATAGTTCTGTTTGCAGATGATACCTCATTAATATTTAATGTGGATAGGCATGACCCAAATGTTGACGAAGTGAACAGTGCTCTTTTACACATATCCGACTGGTTTACTGCTAATAATTTATTATTAAATGCCAAAAAAACAACTTGTGTTGAATTTTTACTACCAAACGTTAAAAAGTTAAGCAGAAATATTACCTTGAACGGGGAGGTATTACACCCTACAGAATCGACTATATTTCTTGGGTTAACATTGGACGAGAAACTACAGTGGGGAGCCCATGTCAACACCGCTGCAGGTAAGCTCAGTTCAGCAGCATATGCAGTCCGAAAGGTAAGGCATCTCACCGATGAAGATACAGCTAGATTGGTTTATTTAAGCTACTTTCATAGTATTATGTCCTATGGAATTCTACTATGGGGCAGGGCAGCAGATATAGAAACTATATTTATCTTACAGAAAAGAGCCATTCGTTCTATATATAATTTACGTGCTCAGGACTCACTAAGAGATCTCTTTAAGAATACTGGTATCCTTACTGTACCATCACAGTATATATTTAATAATATTTTGCATGTACACAAAAACGCCGACTTACACACAAGAGTAGGAGATAGACACTGTTATGGCACAAGGAACAGAAATAGAATTGAAATGCCATTTTTCCGATTAGCTAAAGTTAAAAATTCATTTATGGGTCAAGGTATACGCTTTTACAATAGAATTCCTCATAATATTAAAGAGTTTAGTAGTTCTAAATTTAAAACTTATATAAAAAATGTACTAGTTCAGAGAGCGTACTACAGTATTCAGGAATATATGGACGATAAAAACCCATGGAGGGTTGTCGTGAAAAAACCACAGGACAGTTCTTTGGCATGTTATTATAATATATGATGTTACATATGTATTTTGTAAAATTGTAAAACTGACATGATTTAAAA
Source organism: Colias behrii (assembly GCA_029959065.1). NCBI lineage: Eukaryota > Metazoa > Arthropoda > Insecta > Lepidoptera > Pieridae > Colias > Colias behrii. The sequence goes on along the minus strand of JARWMC010000005.1, from coordinate 2,210,808 downwards.
GAGCAACTATGGAGTTTCTTGCCGGTTCTTCTCCGTAGATACTGCTTTCCGAATCGGTGGTAAATTTTAAAATATGTAATGACGTTTCAAAAGTGCTTCTATAAGAAGTCTAATTGAATAAATAAATGTTTGAGTTTGAGTTTGAGTTTGAAAATATCAAGGTCGCGTCATGGAGTAAGCCAACGATTTTGGTACTTGAAATTTTGCCAAAGAAGTTTCACTTCAGACACGTGTGCACGGCACACACGCTCTTTTTTATAATTGTAAGTGGTCGAACCCTATACAAATGAATTGTGTCATGATTTATCAACATTAACTTTAGGTCACAATTTTCTTTGTTCCCTTTTTGACAATGGAATAAAACAAACCAAACATGTATAAGAATGTCATGAGTCTGTTTAAAGACAATGTTATAATGCACAATAGTTAAGAAAACTAAATGAAGACATCTGTTCCAAACGAATCCGTGACAGTACCTTTTCAAGATAGCATCTCAAGCTATCTCAAGTATATTCTTATTTCAATGTAAATGATAAACAAGACACGCTCTGCTAAATGCTCTCTCTTAAACTAAATCTTGTGTTAGGTAATCGATATGATATAAATGTACCTATATAATATTTAGGAACCGGAAGTCTGTTTATTTTTTAAGTTTATCACTTCCTGATTGTGTCTCATACAGCTTTAAAACTTGTGTTTGGTTTTACGCGAATATTACTTAGAAATTTAAAGACGCATTGTCGTACATTATATCTATTTCAACAGACGGACAAATTAAACAGGACCATAAGGAACATACTGAAATCGGAATTTAGAATCTTGATTCGTTTCAGATTTGATATAGTGAATCCGACACGTATGCAGTTCATATCAACATGTGTTTTGAAATCTTCAAAATGGTGCAAGGTAGTATGTTTGTTCAGTAGAAGGTATATTTTTTTATATATTCATCTATTTATTTTCCCACTAAAGTTTTTTACGTAAAGATATTATTTTAATATACCCGTTATATTTTTATTGAGTGATGGTGTATGTAATTATAAAAAAAAAAATATCCCTCTTTCTGACTACGTGAAAGGAAGACCTTTCTGTGTGTAGTTTGACTAAATATAATAAGTTATGATTTATAAAAATATAGTTTTTTTTATACCTATTATTAGTCATGCAAACTGAAATCCTATTGTGAATATGGATATTATTACTTGTGAAATGTTATTTTCTCATAGCATTTATATTTACGAGTAATTGTTTCTAATAAAGAAATAACAATTAGTGTTGACATTTGCGATTAATGCCTATTTCATAAGTGTAGCTTAATATGATTATAAAAATATAGGTAATCGTAACGGTTTATAATATATATGGGACTTAATTAAATTATAACGACGGAGCTAATAAATGATAAAACAAGAAATTAATGCTTTTTTTAAATCCAACCCATCAAAAAATATTTCATCAATTAAATATGTAAAATAATTCAAGTTAATTTATTTTAACAATATGGATTTCTTTTCAAAGTAAATAATATAGTATGAAAAATTAACAATGTTGATCAAATTTTTGACACAATATGATAATGTAGAGCGCGATAATTTTGTGTAATACCGATATCTGAATTTATTCCTTCCTTTTCATTCATTGTTTAATTTGGGAGTGTGTTCGCCTAGTAAGGGAGGATTTAATATAACTAAATACAAACGTGATTGTACCGAATTCCTAGTTTTTGTGACATAATCGTGATAAGCAATAAAAGCCATAGTCTATTTAACACTGCTTTTCTGAGTACTTTTTTTTGTTATTTTCAAAATATCTCACCAATTTCCTGCCAAATCAAGTAAGCATGTGTGCCAATCACTGCATCTACACATTAAAGAAGAAAGCCAGCCGGTTTGCACGAGCATGAAAGTGTACATACTAGTTATAATATCTCAGCCCAAACCACTTTCGCTGATTCCTTTAGCGTATGAACTTTAATACGTCCTTTCCTGATCAATGAACTTAGAGTAAATATGGAGACGTGTTTTTCTATTGAGAAATACAAAAGTTTCTAGTCTTTTCAATATAATACGTCAATCAAAGTTTTGTTTTAAAGTAAATACATACTGACTCGGAATAGGTTCAAATGAAAAATATTACATTAGCTGTGGAGATTAGAACCAAAGTTTTGTTTATAGTAAATACTAGCTGATCCGGTAAAAGTTTTTCTGACAATACTTCCTGAACGAAGAAGCTCTTTATTTGAATGTCTTTTGTTTTAAAATTGTAAATTTTGTTAGTGAAATCTCCTAAAATCTTTAACGGATGTTTGATGGACAAACTTCCTCCGTATTTTACTTGTTTATGAGTTCTATTGGAAAATAAACTATAGATTAGTAAATTTAAGAAGTAGAATGTAGGTGTAAAACGTACGAGTACTAAAATTATAATGCTCTATATCTGCTCTATGAGAGAGCATAGATTGTTTTCAAGTATTAAAGTATAAAGCATGCTCCATAACGCATATTAGCATAGCATCCACTGGACAAAAACTCAATACAACTAAATTACATAGCATACCGTCTAGTGGACACAAGGACTAACTGCAGCTAATCTTCTAAACAGACAATGCTTTACAATAACGCTATTACCACAAATTGTGGCGACATCTCTGACCTGTCATTGCTGGTGTTGTCATTATAATAGACTTTAGATTGTAATAGATTTATAATGATATATGGACAGGCTATTTTTAGGTGACCTAGATGTAGTTATTTTAAGGCATACAATGTGAACTGCTTATGAAGTTTATGAAAATGAAATGATATGAAAATAATTAGGTAGGGATTGTTGCAGCGTACTAAATTGAACGTAAATACCCTGAAAACATTATCTCACTATATCAGTGGTATGATGTACTATACAGAAGGTACAGTACAATAAAACAGTTGTCAACTAGACTTGAAGTTATTCATACTTGTTGCCTGTCCATTACATGACAGCGGTAGGATAAGAACCCACGCCTCCGAAGAGATTGGTAGAAACTTAGAACTGTAAGTAACTAACTGTACGTAAAAAAACTTATGACTGTTGATTCATCCCTTTATTATGTTTGTCTGTTGATTGGATAAGATTGATAAAATCTTATCTACATAGAGCTACAGCTAGGTACTGTACGTATAAACTTAGATGGAGGTAAGTGAAGCCGCGTGGATAGTTTGTTTTAATATAATTTAATCTGATATATATGACGTTTCACACACGATATGTCGACGAAATGATACTGATTATATCTCTGCCCTGATTCGTGACTAACCCCACTATTAGCGAGTGTTGAAATCAATCATATGCTTAATGTTATAATAGCTAGACTTTAGAGTGTATCCCAGTTGGTTAGATAATAATTAACCTTTTTAATCTCATGTCCATTCAAATGTGCTTTTTACATTCTATAGTAATTATGGACCCGTAAGTAATTCACATGGATATGAATGTGATTATCGGTTTTGCGTAAAAGCTACTGAATTAATGGATCAGATTTGATGAAAGCACATCTCGGAATGATTAAGGGATTGAGAAAATATTTTTTACGTTGTTATTAAAAAGGTTATTACAACACTCCATAATGGAGTGTTGTAATAACCTTACTCCATCCTCAGGAGCATTAGAATTTAATACATCGGAATTCATTATAATAAACGAATTCCTAAACAACCTATTCGTTTAAAAACTATCAAACTCTTTACAACAGTTTACGCTAAGATTTAATAAAAACTAACTTCGGAGTTCAAACCTCTACCAAACCAAACCTACCTAAGCTCCACAGAACTTATCTTTACACACTTAATAATCATGTCTTTATCACAGACATTTATATAAACTAGTAATTATTATATATTATACAATTGGAGTGGTATCGATAGCCGTTGCGTAAAGTGCCGGTCGCTAGAGGTCATGGTACAAGTTATAAACTAGCTGTCTAGGTAAATAACGGGATGTTTGCTTTTAATACAATATCTCAGACAATAGTTAACAGTATTGAATACTAAACTAAAAGACTAAAGCATCCCGCTATTTAAACAAATCGTGTATTTTTCTTTATGCTTTGTTAATAAATGATGTTAGTTAATATAACAAATCATGTAGGAAATTACAGTTTGTTACGCTTTAATATAAACAAAAGATCATATAATTTATAACCGACTACATTGCAACGTGATAATTGTATTACATAAATAACTTGATAAAACAACTAACATTTTGAATTACAACTTAATTTTACGATGATGTTTTGGTTATTAGAAAGGTTATAAACGATAAAATCTATAAAATAAAAGCTCATATCTTGATCCAAAGAACTCCAAGTAACTGTAATGTTTATAAACTTACTCAACAAGATTGCAACTGACCGAGTAGATGTAACTTCCTTATCGTCCTTTCTAATGATTTTATTTTTAAATCACATTTTAAATTGAAGAACCATGTACTCGGTTTTAAATGATACTTACGTTTACATACTAAAATGATGAAATTGTGAAGAATCCTAGCATAGAGAAAGATAAAAGCTTAGAGAGAGACAGGGTACTTTGCAAATATGTATCCTAGATGGTTATTTCAGCCATTTAAAAATATAAGTGCTATTATAAAATTAGGAATTAATGCAGGATTATGATACTAAGGGCTGATTTTTCAATCCTTGGTTAAAACTTATTCATCGAATAACGTATTAAACTACCATTTCAAAAATATATTATATTTGTCCGTATTTGACAGTATACCTACACCTACACCTACAGGTGACATTTTAAAATGTTCGTGTAATACTTTATCGGACGGATTAACCAACGATTGAAAAATCGGCCCTAAGAAGTACAGATTGATGATTGTTGATAAGAGTATGGTTAGGTTGATAATTAAAACCTTTCATAGAGTTGAACTGAAATGGAGTTGGGCTGGCCACATAGCCAGAATGAAGGACGACCGTTGGACTACACGCCTTACATCTTGGCCTGGTCCGAAAGGCAAAAGAAAGCACGGCAGACCCCTATATCGCTGGGCGGACGACATAACAAAAATAACTGGCGAAAAGTGGATGGCACAAGCGCAAAATAGAGACCACTGGAACAGTCTGGAGGAGGCCTTCACCCTTGCTTAAAGGGGTTCTCTAATGTTATCATTATATTAATATATATCACAATCACTAAATCTATTAATGTGTAACTCATTTTATATTTATAAGTCCAACTATAGTGTAGTATATTAAAAATAAGTTAATGTTACCTTATTGTTTAGCATGTAAGATTATATTGTGAAAAGAGAAATAAAGGCTTTTTTATTTTATTTTATAGAGTTATAGTTTTCTATTACCGAATTTAGTTTATAACAGATATACACTGAGATAAAAGAATAAGATTAATGATTGAAAATAAAGTATACGGACAAAAGACTAAAAAGGCTTTGTCATGGGGTGAAAGGCGAGCAAGGACTGACCAGTCGGGCGACCATACTTTTAGTTTTTACACAATATATGATCAAAATGATTTTCGATAGTAAGTCAACAACATTTTATGTAATTATCTATAATTACATATGCATTGCTTATTAAGAGACATACTGTATCAAATATGCAGATGAATTGTAAAGTGGAAAAATCTGATTTATTTTAACTCATTTTTACCGATTAATGTAGGTTATGTTGATTTTTTAACCCTGCTCAACTCTGTCTAAACCTTAGGATATAAAAATCGTATTTAAAGATATTATATCGTCACTGAAACTCATATTACAGACATAACCTCCAATAATATTCCCTGTGTCAGGGTTAGGATATGTTTCTAAGGTTAGATCAAGGTCTAAGGACAGTTATTAAATTACGGAAAGTAATAATATACTAAGCAAATAACTATCAAGGAAGACATATTTCAATGGTAATCGAAAATGAAGAACGGTGTTGATTTAAAATACTTACAAATCTATGTCTCTGTAATCTATTTATCAACGACGTCAAGTGATATTATTTTTGAATGTGGTATTGGCCAACAAAGCGTTATAAAAATCATGGACTCTGCTCTAAAAATCCAAAATAAACTTGGACATTTTTTGAGATATGATATAATAAAACCATCAGATGCAATACACTCAACGGAGTAGATTTATAAAATAAAATAAAAAACTGAAGTAAATAATTAATTAAAATTATGTTTCATTTAACGTTTGTTTTTATTAGTGCTATAAATATGCACACCCTAAAATATTGAAGGTTCGTGGTCAAGTTGTTTCAATAACTAGCGCTCGCTCGAGGCAAAGTGTGCAATGCACTTGCAGTTTTTTTCTCGATTCTCAATAATATTGCCAAATTTTAAAGATGGCATTTAAAAAAATTAAGATAATGATGGTATTTAAAAAATTTAAGAGAGAGGTTTTATGATGACTTGTCTTTTTCAATGTCATAATCAATACTTAATTTTTACCATGCTAATTTAAGTTTTTAATCATTTTATTTAAATTATCTAGATAACCAAATTAATATCGAGTTCATCGCTATCAAACTGGAGTAATTTACCTCAATATTAGCTAACAAAGTTTTGTTTATGCTTCAATAAATACTTACAATTCGTACATATCGCCTTCAATTTACGGACGAACACTCATTCGATTGACCGTTGCAAAACGGAGCAATTACAAAATGTATACTTTACCTGATTTAACGGTATAATTTAACACCTATTCAAGTCGAATTACCTATTTGATTAAATTCAACCGTGAAGTAATGATACGCAGTCATGAATTAAATTTATATTCATGCACATTTGCGGTAAACAATAGAAAATATATAATGATATTTGAACTTACAAGTTTCATTAACTTTTTAAGATGAAGAGGCTTTCTATTAAAATAATTTTGAGTATTAATTTATTTCTAGCAAAAATCTGAAATGGTCACGCGGTTTCCTAATGAATATAAACTCATAATTATTTCTCGGAACTTAAGATGATGAATTTAAAGATGACTATAACGCGTACTATACAATAAATTATACTGTATCAAAGGAACTATGCTTACACAATACAATCTTCGTTATGTATGATATTATATCACATGGAGCAAGATAAGTCCATGAGCGTTCCGGTGTCCGACTCTGTTCCGACTATTGTTTAACGCGTAATGCACTTTCATTGTACTGAGAACACAAATTTCTTCACTGCTAGTTAGTTTTTAGCAGCGGAGTACAATATAGTAACTGTTTCACGATTACTTTAATTATTATTTCCTTAGAAAGGAAGCTTAAAGAGCTTCTTATATTTTCAAAACTAATATCTAAAATGCGAAATATTCATTTGTTAATTTTCTATTACAGGGTGAAGGCACATCGCGAATAAGCAGAAGACCGACCACTACTGATAGAAGTTTAAGTAATATTAATAGAACAGAAGATTATCAACCAACATTCCGGTCGAGGGGTGCAAGAAGAAGAGAACCCGAAAGTCCCGAACCAATCACACCTCGATCTAGAAGTAGGAGTAGATTACCAGAGAAAGAAAATGTAGTCGTTCAAATTGACGAAGCTCAAGCCCAACAAACAAGATCCAATGAACAATTTGAATCAAGAAGATCAAATTCTCGAACAAGAACAAGGCCTACTGAAATCACAGCAACTTCCGAAAAGGCATTAAGTCGTGAAAATGTTATTCGGAGCAGATCACGACAAAGTGGACGAAGATATTCACCAACCACTCCAAGCCAGGTTGCCCAAGCCACAGTTACATTTTCCCCAAGGACAGGGGAAACAAAACCAGACGTATCAAATGTCAAATTAGATGACATATCTAAACCTATTCCAACTGCTGAATCTGTACTCGCTAATCAATTCCGTAGGCGAAGTTCAACAGTAAGCACGTTAGAAGAGACAAAATCTACACGATCCCGAGGCCGATATGACTCGAGGACAAGTATAGGCTCACTTGATTTAGAAGTTTCTGGCACAACAAACACCTTTACTGCTACAGCTAATGAACAGTCTATATTACGAGGAAATGATTTACGAAATTCAAGGAAATTGAGATACAAAACAAGGCCATCAGAAACGGATACTAATTTAACTGGAGACGGAATAATAGATACCAATGAAGTCATAAAATCTAGTCAAAAAAATGACTTAACTAGTCAAAGAGAAACAAAAGTTCCCAGTTCATCAACTACTGAAAGAGTTTCTTCACCTACTGGTACTTTAAAATCAATGAAAGTTGTAAGACGGCCGGTATCTCGTGGTACTTCAACCAAATCAGTTGTTGTAAAAAATAAATCTAAAGTTTCCGATGAGATAAGCGAAGATGACAATTATCCGGAGAGTTTTAAAGCCCTTATACAAGCTAAAAATGCGGTAAGCTTTTACATTTTTATATTTTATAAGTCATTACTTCTTCCCTCCTGTAGAAAACGTCTTTACTTCGACGCATAATGATAACAAACTAACACTCTCTCTCAATTATTGATACTAACACATGGTTAAAGTGTATTCTTGATTTTCATGAAACAATTCTTTCCACTTTCAGACACAACCAAACTCTCCGTCAAGCGAGAGTTTGTCAGTGAAAGCATCACAAGTTTCTCAAACTTACGCTTCACCTAAACAATCCATCATCACGGGACCTGGCACTGACAAAAATTCTCGGGTAATATACACAGAAAGTAAAAAAAAACATAATATTACATCCTAAGATTACATCATACAATATATCACTAAAAATGTTGCTAGTAAATCCATCCACATCTTTAACAATTTTAAACACATATCTTGACGGCTATTGCATCAATAGATCACTAAAGATATTGTTACCGGATGTTTTTTATAAAAATGTTAATACATTTAGAATTATTTTAATTAATTTGGTCTTTATAAAATTATATTTCGTACTTTAATTGATGAAATTTTGTTTCTAATTTTCAGCTTCGCAAAAAAGTGAAATCAGATGAAAATTCAGAAACTGAACAAAATAAAAGCGGAACAATTGCAACAACAACAATATTAACAACTACTACAAGTACAACGAGTACTACTACGACAACTTCTACTACTACAGAACAGCCAAAGTCACGATCTTCCGCTTACCGTCCACGTGGATCATATTTACCAAGAAACAGAAAATCGAGTAGTACCCCTTCTGATATCTCCAGTACACCAGCTAGTCCTAGCACAGAAAGGCAATACAAATTTAGTAGAAAAAATAAAAGTGTAACAAATGCGCCCAATACTGATATAGTACTTAAAACAAAACGAGTCGATAATTCTGTAACAAAAAACCCAGTAATTCGTTCATCGTTATTTTCGAGAAAAAATGACCCGCCAAACAATGTCACCGTGATACCATTAAATGAAAATCGCAAACGCGACCGCGTCCCATCAGCTAATTATTTTAAAGTGAGAAGAACATTACCAAGCACATCATATTACTCAAGACAAAGAAACAATGTATCGAGTACCACTGAAACAAATACTGTAGTCGACACCGAGACTGCTATTGCCGATAAAAAGATAGAAAATTCAAATGATCTTCCTTTAATTTTTACTTATTTAAATAATCCTCCAAAATCTGGAAACAAGCAAAATGATAACGAGAAAATCTCACGAGAAAATAGTACCGAGAACGAGATAATAAATAAAGCAGAGGAAAGTGAAAACCAACTTATTGTAAACACTGAAGTAACTACGCAAAAATATCATGCAAACTATAAGGGCGATACTGATCCTAATAAAAAATCGGTGACAAGCGCTACTCCAGCCATAAGGAATATTCAGACAAGAAAGTATGGACGTAAACCAATAAAAACAAGAGATCAAGCATTGAATTCATCTCCAACAATTTTTAAAACAAAAGAAAGAAATGTACGAAAGTATAGCGATACATTTTCTAAGACAACCGAGGCTCCAGGAAATAGCGTAAGTTTTTTCAATCAATTATTTTTTCCAGAATAACTGAACCCGAAGATTTTTTGGTAGCGTGTGTATTAATAGCCAAACAACTTTAATATGTATGTACCTGAAGACGTTATATTCATCGTTTATCAATTTATCACTTTATCCACTAAAGAAAAAACATTTAATAAAACATCAACATACATTTTAACTCGATCGCTACAACTCACATTTTTCAGATACAACCAGAACCCGAAAAACCTAAAAATAAGTTTAGTTCAAAATACAGAGCTTCTTATTTAGATAAGCCATTTTACAAACCCACAGTACCTACGGTCACTCCATCTACTGTAAGTAACATTTCATGACATATTTACAAATTATTAATACAAAAAATACTCATTAAATATTTACAGACTAAATTAACATTGAAATCAAACTGACCAAATCCCCTTTATGAAATTGGCATTTATAATACCTACATTATTTACTAACTGCATTTATCCTTTCTAACCAAATAGCAATAATCACTATGGCGTTAATGAGTGTTATGTACGTCAAAAATTCAGTTTTATTGGCAACATAATGATCATTGCTCTTTACAAAACCATCAACATGATTCATAACTTAACATCACTGTTTATACAAAATTGAAATTAACAAAATATGTAACGAGAAGTTTCTTGTTGCTAAAGGCTGGGCTGAAATTCTTCGTGACTGATGAGTTTACAAAGTCCGTCGATGAGCCGATATTGTACGGGAATGAGTTCTCTGACGTCACAACAGAAATAATGTCAAGAATGAACGTCACATCATCAACATTATCTCACGAATCATCCTTAGAACTGGTTAATGGAATCATTTAGACTTACCATCGCATCACCATTCACCTTTGCATTTCCCACTTTTGTAAAAATATGTTAGTTAAGTCGTCGTAAGGAGACAATTTAATTTTATATTGCATTTAATTCTCTTGGATTAATTGTCTCCTAAATATACTTAGAATTACGTTAATTATATTGATGAATTGAACTGCGCTTAATTTATTATATTGCCTGGAAATAACTTAAACGCAGTTTTGTTTACAAACTAATATAAACATGTAGAATATCATATCACTAACAACTTGATGAAATTAAATAATTTTCATTTTAACATCTTGTTTTAATGTTGTACATTCATTTATATAATATTAATTATATACACAATTATTATCTTCAAATATGTTATTTAGGTAGTTATGTACTTTAAAGTAATAAAGAGGTTTTGGTCTATGCACATCCTTTCAGTATTCCAGGGTATCTTGGTAATCTTTATAAATATCTCTTATTTATTATCTTGTTCTTTATTTCTATACTTATGGGTGAGAACACCTTTTATTTCAGGAACAGGGAGAAGAAATACAATTAGGGCCCGAATTGAACGCTATAGCTATAACTAAGACGCGCCGGCCATTAAATTCGGCCGATTTGAGACTGTCTGAAAGCTTGGCGAAACCTTTACAAGTATTAAATGTTGAAGCATCACAACATTCTCCATCAGTTACAGTATCCATATTTGATGCTTTAGCTGAAATACTCACGTCAACGCCAAAACCTCGAATCTCTACGACGACCGACGTTTTACCAAAACAAACCACCGATTCCAATGTAAAGCAAGCACTTAATGGCGTGAGTAACAACGTTAATGTAAATAGTGGCACAGGCTTTGCAAGTCAGGAAACGGTAACATCGAAAGATAATATGAACACAAATGCTATGTTTGTACAAACCACTGAACAGAATAAACAAATTGTGTTTAACAATTTGCCGGTTGGGGAAAATGTTACACCGTCACTAAATGCAGAAGACGAAAAAGTCACCTTTGTTACCCCACCCCAAACAATTTCCCGTCCTCCTCCTAGTACTCCTTTATCTGCCCGTAAACCCTTTGCTATCAGAGTTTTATATTCTGAAACTGAAACTCCAATTGACAGAATGACAACTGCTGCATCAACAACAAATGTGCTGTCTACTGACAAACCGACAATGGTATATAATAGCATCTCTGATCTTTTATTATCTAATAACGGACTAGTTTCTTCCGGACTAACAAGCATGTTATCGAGTAACATTAGAAGAATTATTGAAGGTATGGACGAAGAAAGTAAATCTAGGCTATCTGTAGGTATGACTAATCTGTTAAATACGTTGAACCCTGACGCTTTTAATAGGACTGTGACAGTTGATGATAGTTTCCCTCCTAATACTACTCCTTACAGTTTGGAAGATATTAATGATACAGCGAATATTGATATAACGATTGAATCATCTGACGATATCAATAATGTCCTCCAAAATGTTCAAATAGAAAATATTGTAAATAGCACGGAAATGCTTAATAATTCACAAATTGTTAATACTGAGTCTAGTTTATCTGTAAATACAATACAACCCCAAGATATTACAGAAAATATAATGTTTGCAACTGAGACAGAGAGATCAATTTTTGATACCACTATACAACAAGACTTTGATCAGGTCACTACCAATACTTTAAAAAATACAGAATTATTTATCTCTGAATCAGGTTCAAGCACAATTACTAACAATGATGTAATCTTTGACAACCTTACTGAGGACCCTACTAACAATTTTCAATCAGTCCTATCTTTTACCAACTCTCCAAATGAAGATGTCGTCCCTATTGAATTAAACAGTTTACGAGAAGATTCTGTAGATACGCAATTTACCAACTCTCCAAATGAAGATGTCGTCCCTATTGAATTAAACAGTTTACGAGAAGATTCTGTAGATACGCAATTGCAATCACCTGTTTCTGCAATTCAGTTGTCACTGAATGAACCAGATGAAGTTAATGATTTGCAAGATCCAGGTCAAGTGTCACAACTACAATTGTGGATATTGTCAAAAAAGGCTCGCGTTCTCAAAATGATTGAAGATCTATTACGTGATCATAATAATGAAATAAATAATCCACCGTTCAATAATCTAATTAATCGCACAAACAGAACAAGTGTCCCAATATCTAGTCGCTTAACGGAGATAATGAATACAATGACTTTTACGACTACTGTTACTTCTGACACTGATAAAGTTGAAATAAGTTCGACAACAAATCCCAACAATTTCCTTAATCCCACGACTGAACCCATTTCCCCGTCCCCATCTACGGTTCCTTTTGAAACCACTACAGTTAACAATGCATTTATAGCCACCACCCTTATCAATGACGATCCAATTACAAATACGATAAAAACTGATGAATCAACTTTAGAGACTGCTAGCAATATTGCTGATGCGTTTACTAATGACATCACGGTTATGAGTACTACACTCTCAACTGGCCAAGATGAAACGACGACAGAGGCAGTTGAAAAGAAAGAAATTGAAAATTTAGAAACGATGCCTTCAAGCACTACGAGTGATAATGATGTAACAACTAAAATTGAAATAGTAACTACTACAATACTAAGTACAACAACTCTAGATGAGCCAGAAAATACGACGCCCTCAGGTATTGAAACTGCTACAACTACAGTTACAAATGATATTAAATCAAATGACATTATAACAATCAACAATCAGTTAAATGTTGCAACACAACCACCAATTCCAAAAAAAGATTTTGTTATTTTTGGAATACTTCCTAATAATACAGTGGTACGTAAAGATCCTAACGATAACCCACTGGAAGCATTAACAGAAGCAAGTCCATATATCATTTACGGCGTACTACCAAATAACACAATAATACGCAAGTTTCCAAATGGAACTCGAGTGCCACAAATCATGCAAAAAATTGACGTACTACCAATCAGTCCATGGAGTCTAAAAAATCCATACAGCCCCATCCATAACATTCCGGCCATTGTCAGACCACAGTCTAACCCTATCCGAGTTTCCACTAATACTGTGATATCCAAAGACACTTCAAATAACGAAAAGGAAAACCGATTAACCATCGACACTGTAAATAACCTACAAGTAATGGTATTGATTTTATGTTGTTTAGCTTGAACGCTGTGCTTTGGGCTTCACTTCTTTCCTTATGTATAGACACATTCACGCGTAGATGGGTAAGTTGGTGGTTGGTCTCACGGTAGTAAGCTATGCATGATCCTGGGAAATAAAAAAGCTTTTAATAACATTGCGAGGCATAACATATTATTTCATAATTGCAGATACCCTCATCGGCACTTAATATAAAAGATAGCAGTTCATTGGGTATAACTACCTCCACACAGCCACCTGCTGAAAAAAGCACTGCCTCGCATGTTTTAAGTTTACGCACAACTACAATGCTACCTTCTGTTGATGAGATTCTGCTTAATAGTATATCTTTGGCCACTAAAGAGGAGATGGTCATATCTTCAATGACAAGTTCAACTCCTGAAACAAGAATATTAACACTGGATATCGATCCGGAGGTATAATACATACAAATCATATTGACAACTCAATCATGCTTTGCTGGTTTAACATTTTTTTATTTTAATTTTACAAACTCATTTCTAACGAGGAAATTTAAAAATATAAAACCGCCTTTAACATATTTTTTAATTAAATTAAATATATAGTGGTTAAAGGTAAGTGGTGAAGGAACGATATAAATAATATGATTAAATTATTTTTTGATTTTCGCATAAGAAATCGCGAGCCGAAGATAACTTTTTTTATGAATGTATTACAGACTAAACAAATCCGCACTGAGAAACCTGATGATGCTAATGGAAACACAGTATTCAAATTTATTCCAATAGAAGATGTTACGGTAGCGTCTACACAAGAGTCTAATGTTTTGAAATTGGCTTCACCTAAAATGCCAAAATCAACTACAGTTAATAATCTTCAAACTACAACTATTTTGAGTACAACTGATATAAATACACAAACACCACAATTACAAATGAATACAGAAAGCAACAATGAAATAACTACAACAGTACAAACCTCTGTAGGCACTCCATTTGAACCTAGTTCTGAAACAGTTAGCAATGAGCCACCTACACCTGTTTTTATGGATGAGCCTCTTGCCACTACTGAAACCCAAATCACAACAATGGCAGAGACGACGCTCATGTCTTCAATCACATCGGGAACACCAACAACCGCTGTGTTAAGTAGTATAAATCCTACGACAAGTATAATTTTTTCTGAGGGAAGTACAACAGAGTCAACAACTGTAATAACAGAATCATCATCGATGCCTACGACAATTCCAACATCAACTTTCCGTGTACCTACAGCAACATCAGTAGCTAGTGCTACAAATATCGTGTATCAAATGCAAACTGAGCGTAATCCAAAAAATTTGGGTGGTTTTGAAAATGCCAAAATTTTGGAAAGTCAGCAACAGGAAAACGCAAAGCTTTTACAAGCACTTTTATTAGCAATGGGCCAACAGCCAGTTGGCAAAGTGAATTCTAATGTTATAAATAAAGCGCAAACGACAACTATGCGGTCTATTGAAGAGGATATAAGACAATTTGAAGAAGATACAAAGTTGTTAAAAGCTTTGCTGCAAGCTACTGGAAGAGATCCAGCCTCATTGAATATACCTTCATTAGGTGATATCAAATCTATAATACCAACAACGCCCGCCATTGCAACTACAACTTTTCAAACTTCAACGACTCCTACAACGACAACTCAAACGGTACCACCTACACCACAAACATCAACTGTCAAAACCACCACATCCTCAATAAATAATGACATAAAACAATTACAAGAAGATACAAAATTATTACAAGCGCTATTACAAGCCACGGGTAATAGAAATGCCGGTAATCAGCCTATAATTTCGGGTTTAACGTCAAATGTAAGAATTGCTTCTAACCCATTAACAACTTCAATGGGATCAAATCCAACTACTTCATTCAATTTAAGGCCAGTGTATACAACAACAAGAGCACCTTTTACATCAACTGTAAAATCGCAAATTGTTACTGTATCTACTTTACAGCCTACAACAGAAGACATTGGAATTTCTACAACTTTCCAACCTATAAATAAAAGAATGTCGACAACCATACCAAATAGTCGAACCACAATAACAACAGAACTTCCTAGTAGTTCAACATATTCAGATGAAGAAGATCTACTTTTCTTACAAAACTTGGTACGTGTTATTTGTAATGTTCAACATATGTATCGTTATTTAAGTTAATTATTGTGTATTAGAATAGTAAAGCAAATTATATGAATTACAGTAATATTTATCAAATTATGGATATAAATAGCGTCACAGTATCTCATTTAAACTGTAATAATAATATATCATACTTTTCAGAAATCTGTACTTAATACAAATAACAATAATGAGGATCCCGAAACAGCACTAGCTAATCGAGTCATAGCACTCGCTGTAGAGAGAAGTCTGAATGAAATACAACAAGGAAAAAGTGTAGGAACAATAAAGGTAATGACAACAACAACACCAAAACCAACAACAACAATGAGAACCACTACTACACGCACTACAACCACACCTAGCCAAAACATGCCTTCCATTGAAGATGACATTAAACAATTCGAACAAGATACGAAACTTCTTCAAGCACTTTTAAAAGCAACGGGACAGGATCCATCCAAATTCAATATACCAACGTTACCAACTGTTACAACCACTGTGAGTGCAAATCTTCCACCAAGTGTGAACGATGATTTAAAGCTCTTATCAAATTTGCTTGCTTCACCCTCACCCTTGAATGAACCCTTTGACCCTCTGACACAGAAACCTGCTACGATACAAAGTAATAAAAACGTATCTCCTACAACGTCGATACAGACTCAAAATATTAAAATTGCTGTGAAAGATGACTTGAAGAATGAACAAGATGATGCTAAACTACTACAGACATTAATAAAGCTCCAAGATGCTCAAGAGACCACTACCATCAGAAGTAAATTAGCTATTACAGGTAAAGTTAATTTTCAACCAATTTTAATAATCAGTTGATATTTAAGTACGTGTATGAACATACGTTCATCGATTTGTTTACTATAAATTACATTCTTAAAATTCTAGGGCATGATCCAGATGAAGCGCTTAAGAAATTAATACAAAAGACTCAACCAGCGGGCATGATGTCGGAGGCTACAAAGTCCTCTATTTCATTGAGCACAGAGTATGGAAATAGTAACGATGCACTGTTAGCTGCACTATTGAAGGAACAAGGGTTCGGTCCAACCACGGCAAGTTCTTTGGATGAACAACTTCGTCTCGCTGTTAGTTCTAACTTTTCATTTTCTATCTTAATTTTTCTTTACAGGTTTTAATATAAGGTAACAATTAACCTAAACATATTATTATATCGCATTCATGCGAGTAACGTGTCTTCGCTTGATTCATTTGTCTTTCATCCATCTTTACCTGAGCCTTAACTTTAATACTTATATTCTATCTATTATTTACATTAATAATCATGTAGAACTCTATAACTAATATAACCGTAGGCATTACTCAATCAAGTGGTCGTGACGCCGAAGGCTAGGCGGACGACGACTCCTCCGCCTCCTCCGCCGGCGCCTCGTCGACCGATACTCGACGGGTTAGCGTGGTTGTGGCAGCAGTGGAGGGAAACTGGCCCCGGACCGGAGGGATCTAGGCCGAGTAGGCCAGCGTCAGTGAGACAACCGACGCCATCGCAAGCGACGAGCTCTAGAGTCAACTGGTTCGGATCTGGGCCTTTCGTCGGCAACGCGGACGAAAGGCCTCCCGGCAACAGAGTGGGTTTCTCATCACTTTTACTTAGGCTTTGTGATTGGGGGTGAGGTGCTGGGTGATTCCGATTAAATGGACTACGTTTTATTTGTATAACTCGGTAGCTCCTGTTTAATCTGATGCTCTATTAGTTTTAGTTGTACAGAATTGTAACTAAGTGTAAATATCAATGGCGTTTACGATTATTTTAGTTAAATGTATATACATTGTGGGCCCTGTAACTGAGAAATAAGTTTTGAAATTATGATTTTTAGAATCGATATCGGTAAAACCACCCTGTTACGGACAAATTAGGGATACTAATATCGTATAAGATTTTATTTATTCTTTTATATTTATCTGCTTGTAAATAAATGTTATGCTACATTCGTTGTTTTTAATTTGTGAATATTGAATGTTAAATAACTTGAAATCTTACGTAACTAACTTTAAGTTTGAAATACCATTGGCACCATTGTCATTCATCTCACACTATATATTTTGTTTAATTTTAAACGATTCAAATATTCGTTTATCATGTACATTTCTAAAATTTAATCAAACACAACCAAATATAAACAAGTGTATAACTATTATGTTTTATATGAAATAATACTCAAGTTTTAATTAACAATTGTGTATAATCCATAGTATATAACATAAACATAGCATCAGTGTATATAATTGTGTTGAGTGTTTTTGGTGAGTAAAATTACCTTTGTACATTGTTTCTAACGTTCTCTAATTTCTCTCTAAGAACTACTAAATGCTTGCGAACATGTTATTAACTATGGTGCAATAACAATCGATTTTTGGGAAAAATTGGGTACTAAAACGGATTGGCTGGTTATAATAAATTTAATATTGCACTATTCCGTCATAATAACATGTTTGATTCTAATAGGATAACAATTTAAAGTAAATTTTTATAGTTTCTCTTTGATTGATAGATGATAATAAAAAAAAAAGACGTGTGGCACTCGGGGACTGCCGTGGTAAAGCTATTGCATCATGCATGCTATGCCTTCAAGCCACACCTCCGCGCCCGTCGGAGTGGGGAGCGTGAGGTTTTTCGTTACGCAATTTCTGGATTCGGTCCCCGCGCTCAAGGCCCGCGATAGAAGCTATGCAATAGCTTAAAAAAAACGGAACGTAAACAATATTGTTATAAATTGGAATTTCGTAATTGTAATATAACTAAATGTGAAATAAATAAGTATACAATATACCAATTGCATATGACATGGAAGAAAAACATAAAATTGTTTTGAGACTAAAATAGAATTAAAAAACTTTTGTGAAAATCTTAGGCAATTGTATTTTTACTCTACTATATCTGTATATATTGTAAATTTGTGAATGCTTCATGTGAAACTAACCTTTACTGCATGCACCATTTCACTTCATCATTTCATTGCACAAAACCATTAAAATTGTGTTTGTTTTCGATTCAGGTATCAAGTCACTCTCATACTACATGCAAGTGAACGTTTAAAACAAGATTACTACCCATACGCGACTAATGACGTCGAACGTTGATGAACGTTTTTTTGAGTTTGGCAACGTAATCAAACGCTTCACCGAAATCCAAAGCAAACGCAATCACGCTCATAGCTATAATGTTCAATGTGCTATGTAATTAACCCGTCATTCACCTGCTAGATTCCCCTGGAGCCTCCTAGTGCTGTCGAACAGGGTCCTGGAAGAGGTCAGTTAGTATCCGCCGCCATCAACGTTACAAGGGCCTTTTCGCAATTCTTAGGAGCGGCGATACAGGTATATTTGTTCATTTATTGTGGATTCAGTTTTGTTGGTTTCGATATCAGATATAGGAATGGAACCAATTGTTTTATTTTGAAGTGATTAAATGGGATAAATTTGTATTGGACCTAGAAGCCTTTTGAAATTAGAAAAAAAATATTACAAGGAAAATTAAAAAAAATCAACATCGTATTAAAGCAAATTACATAGAACAAGCGAAATCATGGGAAATAATTATTTTCTTAGTGAATACCTGCCGTGTTTGTCATTATATTTCATCAATGGTATTTATAAGCTTTTGTGTTTTGTTGTTGCTTTATGTGTGTGTAAAAATGTGAAACCATTATATTCAATTTCATTATTTATTTCATATCAACACTGATCAATCTATTTACATTGTCTTTAACAATGCTTACAATATTACTATTTCATCTTTATTAAAAATCATTTAATTTATATTAATAATAACTCTAATTGGCTGACTTAAAACAATTATAATCCATTCAATTAATACCGACATTTGAATTGAGTAATCTAAAAGGTCCCATCATATAAATTAAATTCAATATGTTAATTTAATCTCAAAACAGATTTTCTTATTTTGCAACAATTTCTTAAACAAGTATCTAGTTTCTTATCATTTTATCTTCAAACTTTAATTAGACATTTATTTTATTTTCATACTATATATTTTCCCTTCAAATTTTTTTTATTAATTGCCAGTACCAAAATATTAATATCTCCTTGTATAAATTTCAGGGGGCGGCTCAAACGGTGCAAAGCGTATTCAGAGCAGGACAGAAGGCTGCATCAGACGTGTATACCAACGGCTCTGGAGGGTCAGGATAAAGCAATAGAATCGAATTTAGACACGGATCCAGGACCAAAATGAATAAGAAAACCTTGATTGATATAGCTTGAATGGACCAAAGAATTTTGGAGAATCAAAACGTCTTTTTAACATGTTTCTTGTTGTAGTATGTTTAATAAAGTGTTCTATGGTCTTGAATCCGCGTCTTTCGAAACTTTTCCGAAAGTGTCATACATAGTACGCACTGTAGTGCGAGTTCTGTAAATAGCGATGTGTAGATAGAAACGATTTGTTAAATGTGTCTTTGATCTCATTAATGTTGCGATTACGGTACTGAATTTTGGACTGTAAAGAATTCTGTTATACATTTTTGTTGGACCTATTCTTCAGTGCCAATCAGTTAAAGGCACATTTAATGTTAAGATGTGTTAGAAATATCTTTCTATAGGCCTGTGTATTATACTGTAGATAGTGTTGCTATGTTCTCCAGATGTTCCTATACGAAAATGTGGGAAAATAATTGTAAAGTAGGAATTAAATGCAAAGAGAAATGGACGGATATATCGTAAATTATTAGTAGGTTAGGACGGAAATGTGATGATAACAGATAATTATATAAAGCTGATGTAAATTAAATTTCCATAGTTTTATAGGGTTTCTCGACTTTTCTACTCGATGTAAGCGTGCGTTGTTTTTCGAATCTTTATTTCACTCGATTATCGAACGATCTTTTTATATTTAGTTTTATCTTGGTTTCAGCATGTTTTGCTATTGTTTTAGTATATGCTTATAAAATATGCATATTTCAATGCTTATAAAAATGCCTTCATATCAAAATACTTTAATCGTCACTTTAATTTTTATAATTTGCGAGTTCTTCGAAATTATCTAATCGTTTCAATCCTTTGTATGGACAAACTAACAATTTTCTATAAACATTTAACATAGTAATATTTGGATTATTTTTAAGTCTGGTGCCATTTAGCACGTGCTTCGTGAATTCGCTTCTGTTCTATTAGCTTTTATTTATTTAACTTATAGATTAATTACAATTAATAATCATAGATAGAGAGAGCTAGACTATTTTACGTAGCTATTATTGCAGTATATAGCTATAAATATATTTTCTATACCTTCTTAAATTTCCTTACAAGATAATTCGAAGATGAATTCAATTTACTATGTGTTTAATATACCTGAAATACATTAATTTTATATTGTTGTGTTTAGCTTTTTATATTAAAAGCCTGGAGACAGACAGCCAGACAACAGATTTTGGAAATCAGTGAGACTAAAGTCTAGTTCTTTCTATTTGTGGTTCTTACACTAGGATAGATATTAAATATATAAATGTACCTAAGTCATATTATTCGACATAAAATAACCAATATCATATATTTTTCGAGTTTACGGTGATAGTAATTAACGTCTCATTTCTATAGTATTTAATATTTTTATGTATATTTTCGAAAATTTGTTAATTATTATTTTTTGCGTAAAATTAGTATAATAATTTCTTATGAACAACTGCCGTATTAATAAGTTAGTTTTAAGATGCGGGTAAATGTATAAAGACTATGTTTCTTATCATTCTTGCATGCGTACCTATTTATGACTGAAAAAGGCTTAACCTGACACTGCCTCTTGCTTTTTATACTATTTTGTATATTATAATTGTGTAAGTGTAAAATATGTGAAACATAGTGTAATAAATTAATTTATCGTATAAAGTTTTTTATTTACCTACGGAGATTCATGTAGAGTATTTAATTTTGTTCGATTTTACATGATAGTTTTTTAAGAGCCAATAAAACGAGTGAGAGAATTCAAAATTAGGTTTTCCTATTAGCAATTGCTGTCGCGCTATGCCTCAAGTCTGCCCCGTAGAGCGCGACAGAGACAACTACAGCTCGCGCCGAAAATACCTAGGAAAATTACGCAAGATCGACGTTCCGTAGTCCCATGTTTCCTCCTCCAATACTGGACCCATTTAATTATTTTTTTCATAATTTAGTAGAGAAAAGTATAGGCTATGGTCCTACGTTTTGCTTTTTTTATATAATGTTCAAAAATTAGTTTTAAGGAAGACGGAACATAACGGAAGTCGGAAAATCTGTCCTAATTCTTACGTTTTGAAAGATTCATATCTTATTTAATAATTAAGATATGACTAAAAGGAAAACGTAGGAATATGGCTAAAGTTACCATAGATTAATATTAAAAAAATATATTGCTCTAGTTGCACAATCCAGGGACGAAACAGGGGACTAAGTTTGTATGGAAAAACGGCTCTTTTGTCGATTCTTCGAACAGGCTCAGTGGTTAAGATTACAATTAAAACATTGTTTTCTGACATTTTTTTCTCAATACAATTAAGTACACACACCACTAACTACTGCAGGAACAGCTATTAATAGGAAAATATCATTAAAAAAGTAGAAAAAGAGTAGAACCAGAAAAAATAGCTTCTAAGATTCTTTCTTGATTCGAAACAAAAATTTTAAATACGACGAATTGTAACTTTTTATTTCTATGAATTTAAATATTTTATAATTGCGTTAATCCGATGTACGTGTAAACTTTCTTATCAAAAGTGATGTAAATAATATTTGCCAACTAAAATTATAAGGTAAACATTTTCCCCTAATAGTATACGATGACTTGAGCTGCATTTTATTCACTAAATTAAAATATAATTTATCTAAAAGCATAATTTTGAAGTCCACTGAAACAGTAGAAATATAGATTTTGAGTGTTTTTCGAATTTCAAATTAAAAGGGTAGTTACCACTTTTTAACTTAAAAAATGAAGTCCCTTTAAAAAAATTCATAGGCTTCATAAAAATAATTCACAGCGCCTTTAAATAAATTGCAGGAATTTAATAATAATTATTATTCATCACTTGAATAATATTAGACGCCTTATAAAACATTAATAATATTTTTTATACTCCTGGAGTAAACTTTATTTGTTAAAAAACTGCTTAACATGTTTTTTATTTCATTACCTACAATTTTTTTTCAGTGTGTTTATAGGAAATGATGCCTTCCTCCCTAGTTATGGAATTTAAAATGTACCTGAATTATTAGCTATAATAATATACTTTCTGGCTTTTCTTTTGTACCAATTTTAGGCAAATATGGCGCCATCATGAGCTGATTTTTTATAACCTTGAGGTTCACTAATATCGTAAACAACTTTTTGCTGCCGACAGGTATTCTAAATGTTTTATTTGGAAATAATAGACGTCCAATATAGACTTCGTTAGCATAAATTATACATTGAGTACTTAGATATATTTGTGTCCGAACTCCGAAACTTTATAAAGAAAATATATCTAGTTCTAATATTAATTTTTAACTAGAATTAGTAGGCTAATAATTGTGATGATTAGCTTGCTAGAATATATTTTTAGCCATTATATTATAAGTAAAACATAATGTATTTTTATAAAAAAATGTTGGTATAGTCATTTGAAATCATTATTTAAGTAACATTCAGCTGGATAATTTAACTACTGTTATAACTTCTAGGCATTGGCAGAACGTCATAATTTATTATATCTAATGGAAGAGAGGTGCATATAAAATTATGTATAATATTCTTATATTCATTATTCATACCTCTTTTTATCACATAATATGTAAATATCTTTCACATATAGGTATTGTTTGATAAAAAAGAAATACGAAAATTAAATGTCGTTTCAGTTTTTGTGAGGTTGTTTTGTCCATTATATAAAATATTTAATCTTTATTACTTATAGATACATTTAAAAGTAGATTAATTTGAATTAAAAGCCAACCTCATAATTATAAAGTGATTAGATAATGTTTTTGTGTTTTTAGTTTTACGTGCGTTTTTAATAAAATATAGGTATATATAAATATAAAAATGTATACAATTAATAGATAGGTTTAAAAGTCTTTAACTTATCTAACTTTAATTTCCTATCGATTAAAATCCTTGCAGTTATACTTTTAAAACACTTAAAACGATCATAAAAGTCGAATCGAAAAACAATATCGTAAAAAAATAATCGATGTAAAAGTTGCAAGACGTGTTATTAAAAGCCAGCATAGTATAAGAGTTAATTATATAATCTGTGCTCATAATTATAAACATCAGTGTCTTGTTGCTAAGACGCTACGAAGGTTGTCGCAAAGTCAGTTTTTCTGCATACGAAATTAGCTTACGATTTAGGTAGTCTATCTTGGTTTGCTTATTCAAATCACTATTTTGAGGTAGTTATAAAGTTGTTAATTGACGTGACTATTTTTTATATGTTTTGTATTTGATTTTGATTGCATTTTGGTATTGTGGCGTGAGGTCCTACGTTCGATTCCTAGTGGAGATAAATAAAGTTTTAATAATAGGGTATGGAAGTCTGGTGTATTACTAGACCGTATAATAAACTTGAATGCGAAAAAATCTAAGATGCGACTTAATTAATTTACTGGTATAGGTACCTACTTAATTTCTATACTGTTATACCTACCCCTTAAAACCACCGCATTCATAGATTTTACACTATTTTAGTCTCACCTAGTTCCTTATTTTCAAAAATTTTATAAATTACGAAGATTATTCAGAAACATTATTTCATGCAAATCTTTTATCATTGTCTCTTTTTTTCTACAAAATAATAATTATTTTTTAAGAAAAGGAACACGTAGTGCCCATTTTGTAATAATAATAAAAAACAGATTTAAATACAATGATTCCACTTATCTTTAGTAACTACTTTGCATAATTTACTTTATCCATCTAGTAAACTTATACCTATACTTAAATAGTAACTTAATTTTCCCCATACAAATTTCTGTAGATTTAAAAGGAAATATGATTTAAACAGACAGATTCATATAGTAATAAATAGTTTAGTAGTATTAGAATCTTATTCGGGTGAATAAGTTTCGCAATATTAAAAACAATATCAAAACCATAGTTTAGTTAACTAATAAAATATGCAATAACATGTAACATTTATTTCACATAACATTAAATGATATCCACACAAGGGTGGAAAATAATTCAGTCTACCTAGAGAGGTAGAATAATCATTTTTACTTGACTAGAGAGTCAAGTAAAAATGATTATTGCAAAAGTTCTAACAAACGCCCTCAAGCTTATCACTACATAGTATAAAACAAATTACCTTATCACTACATAGTATAAAACAAAGTCGCTTTCTCTGTCCCTATGTATGCTTAAATCTTTAAAACTACGCAACGGATTTTGATTTTTGATGCGGTTTTTTTTAATAGAACGAGTGATTCAAGAGGAAGGTTTTAGTATATAATTTATTAGGTTTTAGACAAAGCCGCGGGCGGTAATCTAGTCATCAATAAAATATAAATCATTGAAATAAATATATGTAAATGACAATATAATAATGCCTGCAATTGGACCCAGTTACAAGTGGGCTATACAATATACATATTTATACTGGGCTTTTCCTAAGATTGTGTGATCAGGATCAAATGCCGGATTTGGTTTTTTTGATTTGTTAACAGGATGTAATTTTACGAAAGATGTCTTAGATTTTGATTGGGATACGGTGCTTTTAAATTACGTAATGATCTGTTATGATCACAATATGTACTTACTACTAGCAATCCTAGTACTAATGTTTTCAGTTAGATTGTGTAGTTCAGTTAAATAGTAGGTTTATTTGTACTTTATCGGCAAATAATTATAGCTTTATAATTATTATTATTTATATGAGTACATAGAAAAATCAATGTTAGCGAATAATATAATTGGGAAAAATTATCCATTGACGTCCTCTGTATTAGAGAAAACTTGGGCATAATGTGAACAAATAATATCTACCTATGGGTAAAGTACTGATATAGCATGTTAGATAATATTTTATTTTTAAAACGTACACACCTCACTATTATACCATGAGTACTATTAGGTATATGTAAGATAAAACGTAAGCTCTAAAAAAGCTCGAATGTTAAATTTTGATTGCAAATTACATTCAAATTAAATGTTGAGATAAACATTGCACTACGCAGTTATTCAATTTGAAAAATGCTAACCACATTGCGGAAGAACAGACAGGTTACTATTTATAATCTTAAAAATCAAACATTTCTCGAAAACCACCGGTTTAGGTTTGGTTTCACGGTTAGCTTATTGGAACTTTGGTTTCATCGACATTATCAGCTATGATCGATCGCTATATAACAATAGTTTGACAAGACCAAAGATAATATAAAACTACATCAGTAACAAGTCGTAAATACGCAGTTTGACATACAGCCATTTCTTAGAACGATGTTGGTTATGAATAAATTTCGTAAGTACGTACGCCTATGTGTTTATGTAATGTATGATCTTGTTTAATATGTAATGATTGCTTAAGATATGTTTTTTTTTTACTTTTTGGTTTAAATTAGGGATGTAACGATACATGATTTTGCCGATACGATACCGATACCGATATTTGTAATAAAATATCGGCGATACCGATACCGATACCGATATCGATGGCTTGGTAGAAAAATAAATAGTGAATTATGCATAAAAGTTACCAACATTTAACAGAGACTCAACTGTAAATCGTATTCTTTTAAATAACAATGCCGAATCAAAAAAAAAGAAAACCATTTATTTTAGTATTATTATTTTACAAAGTCAGTTAAACTTTAAGTTATACACATACAATCAGTACCTAATAAAAGTTTACTATTGGTAGAGTTTTTTCAGAAAACAAAGTGCGCACGCGCGGGCGGCCTCCCGCATCGTTCATTGGGCGCGGTTTTTTGAATTGTTTGATATCGGTATCGGTTGTTTTATAATCGGCGATACCGATATATCGGCTTGCCGATTATATCGGCCGATATATCGGTATCGGTATCGGTATCGTTACATCCCTAGTTTAAATTCACACTTTCACTACCTGTAAATAGACGAA
The DNA here is from genome assembly GCA_029959065.1 of Colias behrii. Classification (NCBI taxonomy): domain Eukaryota; kingdom Metazoa; phylum Arthropoda; class Insecta; order Lepidoptera; family Pieridae; genus Colias; species Colias behrii. The sequence continues at coordinate 2,183,712 of JARWMC010000005.1, read as the reverse complement.
GACTTTAATGAGAATAGAACAAAATAAATTTATAGTTATCTAGCTCATCTAACTGAGTCGAGAAACGTTGTTAGGGATGAATCATGTGGTAAAAAATAGTAAAAAATAAATTCTCAGAGCCACTGCATCATCATCATCATCATCATCAGCCCATATACGTTCCCACTGCTGGGACACGGGCCTCCTATGAGGGTACAGGCCATAATCCACCATGCTGGCCAAGTGCGTGTTGGCGGATGACACGTCATGTCGTCGAACTTTTTTTTAATTCTTCGACATGTCGGTTTCCTCACGAGCCACTGTATTTCATATCATAAATAATAAATAACGAGATCTATTATAAATATTATCTATGAGTATTACTAGCTTTCCGCCCGGGGCTTCGTCCGTGTAGTCAAAGAAAAACCCGCACAGTTCCTGTTCCCGTCGGATTTACGGGATAAAATCTTTATCTACTACTAGCCTCAAACTATCTCTGTTCGAAACTTCATCCAAATCGGTTCAGACCGACAGACAATCAGCCAGAGTTACTTTTGCTTTTATAATATTATTATAGTAAATATATATAGTAAATGTATAGTATATAGTAAGGTTTAGGATTATTGGGTACATTGATACAAAATTTGAATATACTTACTTCAAATTCGGGTTATTTTCGCCCTTGTTAAATCAAAAAAAGCTCTACAAATTTTGATTGTCTTTATTTGATAGGTTGGATCGTAGCGGAAAACATCACAGTGAGAAATAAATAGATATAATTATTTAACTAATGTTTGAAATATTCCAAATCGCTTTTCAATGATTTTTTCCACAACTCAATAAAGCAACGGAAATGTTGAATGGAGGCATTAGTAGGTACTTAATTACGTAATACAATTTAACAAATTAACAAGCAGGTATTATGTGACCGGAAAATAATGTAAATAGTTAGGCACAGTTGGAAAAGTTGGAAAAATATTTTTCTTAGTACTTATACCTATTGTGAAGTAAATTCTACCTGTGTTTTTGTTGGTGCGTATATAATGCAATAGAAAGAAGACTGATGAGCATTTTATTTGATCCTTTATAAGATAAATAAAATCTTATTCAGAATACCTATTTTAAGTGGAAAATTATTTAAGTGAGCGTAGATTATTGTTATTTATATTAAGGCTTATTAAGTCTTCTAAATGTGCAATTCAATACATGAAGAAAAAAGGCTTTGTTGAAAAAAATAACAAACACATTAAAGCAATGCTTCAGCAGCTTCAGAAATTCATTTCATCATCAAACTGCCACAAGCTGACATGTCATGCACGCCGCAAGCTGAAAATAATATCACCCTCAACACCTCGACACCTGGCGTTTTAGGAGGAACTTTCTTCTACGCACCACTCCTCTGAGGAACGACCTCCCGAATCATCGCATTGGTCCTGTGACGCGCCAGCCCAATTGCCCGCTATTACAATAATAAATTATCAACAACAATAGTACAGTTATCTTTTATAGTCGTAGTTGTATAAATCTTAATGAATTCCCACTTCACTGACATGATTACATAAACCTTGTCAATACCTCCATATTAATTAAATTAACAGTTGTTTGAGTTCTAATAGTATAAAGTTTGAATTAATTACATCCTGTTTCCGAGTAACACAGCATTTATCAATAAATACGCACTCGATCAATAGACATAATTGAAGGTTTGCATAATTTTACATGTAATTTATCGTACAAAATATTTATTAAGGTACCGACTTGAATTATATTATGTGCTGACACTTGCAATCCAAGAATTCCCTTCAGGTATTATCCAAGACTATGTAAGCACTATAAAACTCATTATTTGTCCTCTGTACTGTGATATTACTTTGTGAGTACGAGCCAGTATTTATTGTTCTTAATTACGTATCGTAATTGACATTTGCTTTTGCAATACAGTAGTAATTACTTCGCTCCGTTTTCTTACAATGAAAAAACGCTGCAAAGGCAATAAACTTATATTAAATGCTTCGATATTCAATCCCTTACTATATTTAATTTTAAAATTACATTATCTGCATCATTGGTAGTATAAAATTTAATCAATAGGTATAATAATAGATAACCATGTTATATTATCTCGAGAAACCATGAATGATATCGATTAATTTTATGAACGTTGGGCAATACTTTTTCCTTTTGTACATTTAGGCAATTAGGTACCTTGAAATTGCATACAAAAACTGATAAAAACCACCAGCGTATAAGTGAAATATCGGTAATCGGGAATTGGATATTGAACGGTTAAGATAATAAATAGACCATACAAATGCGAATTTGACTCATAACCAGTCAGGGTTAGTTAGTTAGGGGAAAACACGCAGTTACAACATCTTACAGTGATTCTGAGAACGCTGATCTTGTGTTCTTTTTGTATACGAATTTTGTAAGGCCTCGGACAGGCTTCCGAAGTTGGACAAACTATTTATAGATTTGTAATTAAAGAAGAAAGACTCTACCTCTGCGTGTTCTGCAAGTGAGGTTTTTAATACTTCTTTAACACTATGTAATCAAATATATTATAAGGAAACCGCAAATTTCACAAATTTGATATTAGTACTATTATGTACCTAAAGTCTTAAATTCTATTGAATAATTCTGTATAACTGCTACGAATACAAATATTAAAGGCGTTGATAATTGTACCCCTTATAGGCGAAGCAGCTGATCATAGTAGGATGAAATTTTAGAATAGAGATAAACTACAATCAGAATGAGTACATGATTTTTTTTTCGAGGAGCATGGCTGGCTAGATAAATAAATTTAAAACTTGCGTGACTATTTGATGCATGGAAAAGTATAATATATGTTAATTAACACTGAAATTTTAAGGGTAAAGTTGTTGATTTTCACGCTTTTATCCTTTGTGTTTATTGCTCTTATACAACACGTAAATACTTATTGCAAATACAAATAATTGCAGTATATTACAACATGACTGTAAAACCCCGCTAGTTTCAAGATTGCTTATTTCATAAGGTATTGAAATGGTCTCATTATTTAACGTTTTGTCTCTATTATTTTGGAAACTTATATTTGAAATTTATATTATTATTAAGACGGGAAAATTAGGAAATAGTTTTCATTTAATAAATTGTGTATTTTAGAAGAATATAATATAGTTAATTATGTTTATATATTGAGGTACACTAAGAGTCTTAATTAAAATCAACATCATCAATTTTGTTTTTTTTTTAAGCTTTTATGCTCTTTTATCCCGCATCAAAACAGGAAGAGTCGGGTGAACTTTCGTAGCTTCAACAATATAAATTTTCATTAATATTTTAACGCTATAATTTTACCCAAAATAATACAATGGTACTTAACTAAAATGTTGCTCTACATGAAAAATATACAAATAAAATAAAGAATTAAATAAATATAATTCAGTTTAAGCTATTATATAATTTACATGTCACAAGTCAGAGTACTTTTAAAGAAGTTAAATGTTTAATCGATACTCCGATATATTCAATAATCGATTCATAATTTAGTAGAGCCTTCGACGTGCATAATCGCACGTAACACTAATTTAAATAAAGGTTGAAGGTATCGACATCACTCATTGGACAACAAATTAAAATTTTTATTCTACTTGTAGTATCATTTTATCAGGTATTTTTTCGTTTAAATTAGACAGAGAGAAGACATTTTCGCATTGTATAAATAAATATTTATATTGTTTTCAGAAATTGGTGTAATTAGAAACTGTAACAATTACACTATACAAATTATCTCTTGTTTTTCTGAAGAAATCTATGTTCCTTTTCAATATAGGAAAGCAACCTAATCCTTACAAATACACAAGCATGCAAATCAAAGGGCGTAAGCTTAAGCTGCATAATACCGATGCAACGGCCTTGCCAACGAACTTTCGTATCAAATGCAATCCACTCTCCAAGTGATTGTCTTGGGTTTTCCCACTACTTATGAACCTTTAAAATAATTAATTAATCTTAATGATGCGTCGGCTTCGTTTATGATTTTTTAATTGGTTGCTATATTACACTAGTTTTAATGGCTTTCCTTGTGCAGCTGCTATGAAAATTTAATAATATGATTATTTCTGAGGTTTTTATTTTATTAAAATAGCACAATAAATATGACAATCAGATATTGTATTTTAATAAAACATAAAATACATTAGCCGGCATAATTAACATAAATGTGTTATTAAAAATAAAATATAGGGAAACGCGTTCGCGTTTTTATCACGCCTGCAAAGACAGGTAGCATTTCAACGGAAAATGTGAGAAAAAATCATGGTTCGACCACTTGGAACGCTTCAAGTAGAACAAAGTAGGTCGGCGCGCTCGACTGGCTTCGACAATCCTCGGCTATCTTCGACGGCAGCAGCGGGCCGGCGTGCGCGCATACAACGCTGTAACTCGGCCGATAGCGCTCGCGTACGCAAAATTTTTAAACACAAATAAAAACCGGGATGAAATTTTCTTTGTAAACGAACATCGCGTGGAAATGAACTGAACTGTTTTCATAAAAATATAATCGATTTTCAAAGTGACTCTTGTTGACAAAATGTTGTGGGAGAACGGTGTGACCGAAGACGCAGAAACGGTAAGATTTAATTGTTTTTTAATTGGTATTTTTGGGTATTTGATAGCGGTTATGAAATTTGATTGCTGCTGTTGTGTTATAGCGGTGCGCTTGTGTGCGCGTGCGTCTGTGTGAGTAACTTTCTAGTTTTCGCTCGTTGCTTGAACGTATTTGCATAAACGTGAACAGTTTTTCATAATACAGCCACATGGGCATTAAAGAGCTTTGTGTTTTGTAAATATTCAGTGCGCATCCCGAGTGCTGTGACATCGTTAGTAATGGCTGTATTAGATGTAAATAAATGTGGATTTCGTTTCGTACGTGTGTTTAGTCATGCGCTGAGATGGTATGTTTTAAGTAGAAACTAAGTTTTTATTAGATAGGTTGTAGTTTATATCGTTTAAATTATTTATACTTAGGTATAACTTTAAGTTAATCTTAAGTTAAAAATGTAATTCCTACAACTATACATGTGACACTAGCGACATCTAGCGTCACGGAGTGAAAAAGTTAAAACTCTACATATTTCATTTATATGTTTATAATAATAATCCATACTAATATTATAAATGCGAAAGTAACTCTGTCTGTCTGTCTGTTACTCAATCACGCCTTAACTACTGAACCAATTTGCATGAAATTTGGTATAGAGATATTTTGATACCCGAGAAAGGACATAGGATAGGTTTTATCCCGGAAATCCTACGGGAACGGGTTTTTCTTTGAAAACGCGGGCGAAGCTGCGGGCGGAAAGCTAGTTGTTTATATAAAATCCTTAAATACGCAACTTAAGTTTTATTTGGTGATAATTCAGTAAAACAGTATTTCTATGTTTTTCTTTGAACACGCATTTGACTAAGTATCTACCCATTTTTTAGCAAAAGTATTTTAATATAACAATATTACAATAATAATGCATTCATAAAAAGAAAAGAGTAGGTAAGCATAAGTAATTGAAATAAAAACGCCAGAATTAATTATACCAAGATAGAGAAGATAATGGAGGTTTCAAAGCAAACGAGATGATTGGTGCTAATTTAACATTTACTTTGAAACAAAAGAAATCTTATATGATAGTATTGATAAATAAGAAACAATCTTATATCATGGTGATAAAGTTGTGTTTTATTTGTCATAACTTTGCGACTTGTTACCTTTTTCAATGGGCTTCGCTGACATTTATAGATTGTAGACTCGACCAGTTTTTTTCGTAATTTAATTTTTATGTTAAAAATTAATGCCTCTTAAACACGATTAAAGAATACATTACAAATTTAAAAAAAATACAAAAATAAAATTTAAATTTTAAAATTTTCCAAAGAATACTTTTTATAAGACTATGCCTACATCTTTAAAATAAAGAGAAGGATATAATCATCACAAAATAAACTATTTTAAGTAAGCAAATTATAGATTTTTGGATAGTCTAGACTAGGCTAATATTATACGATGTAGTAGTACCTCAGCCTTAGCTTTTCTACTGACTTCAGTAATTTAAATAATAATAAAATACAGTTATAGCGCTTTATTTACAACTAGCTTTCCGCCCGCGGCTTCGCCCGCTTTGTCTAAAACATAATAAATTATATACTAAAACCTTCCTCTTGAATCACTCTATCTATTTAAAAAAACCGCATCAAAATCCGTTGCGTAATTTTAAAGATTTAAGCATACATAGGGACATAGGGACAGAGAAAGCGACTTTGGTTTATACTATGTAGTGATGATATTATGTAAAGCCTAGGAAAGGCTCTACAAAGTCGTCGACATTTCTAGATGCATGTTATTATTATCTAAAGGCATGTCAAGAAACTATCAAAAGAATGTAATAACGTTATTAAATAATGTTTTATATTATAATTTGAAGAAACACATTAAAATATTCGTATAAATATCTTAAATAGTTGAACAACAAATGAAAAACTCTATTAGGCGTAAGAGTTCATTGAAATTACAGTTAGCTTTTCGGCTAACAACAAGTTTTAAGTAACATTATGTTACTTATGTGAAAAAATACACTAATACACATAATTAATGATTTTCCGACCATTTACCAAGATTTTACATAAACGGTTCACCGCGCTTTATGATCTTGTAAGAGAACTATTAACTAATAATAAGATTTGAATATGAAATTTAGCTAAAATGGGATTTGACTATATTATATAGTCAAATCCCATTATTTTTTTCCCATTTTATTAATACAGAAAAACAAACATTTCTTTTAAATTAGTATTTTAAAACTTTTCCAATATTTTTAAAGCACGTTCAGCTATATATCTTTTGTAAAATGATTATTCAGACTGAAAGTTTCTTATTTAAGACACAATGGACAGAGTTTATGTAATTATTATTTATTATTATTAATATTGATGCAATAAAATACAAAACAATAAATAATCTTATATCGATAAGCTGTTCAACTAGTGGTGATGTAAGCTTTATTAAAAGTATAGTAATAATACATAATATTATTAATACTTATAAGATACAAAGGTCGGAAATATAAAACGCCCAGTAAAGAAAAGAGATAGAAACTTGATTTCAATTATCTATGGCTCAATAATTAAAAGTTTTCAATACATTATTTATTTATTATAAAAAATTAAACATTAACTACCTACCTACTTTGTTAAACAAAATAAAAAGAGCGTGTGTGCAGAGCACACGTATCAGAAGTGAAACTTCTTTGGGAAGATGCAAAGATACAAAATTCGTCGCCTAACTCCATAACGTGACGGTATTGCCATGACGCGATGAAATTTTACTCTCAATGCGTTTAAAGTTTAAAAAAGGAAATTATTAGTCCGTAATTTTTCGATATCTAGCTAATCTAGACAACACAGTGCGTGTTCAGACATCATTAATACAATGGGGGGCTTATTAGCGCTTTCTCGTACGTGCACTAGTCTGTATAAATATTTAATTGGTGATTTAGGCATTAATTCCAATTACAACCTATTTATCTTTTTAATTGCGAGTATCTTTCTAAACAGATATTTAATATACAGTATTTATAATCAAGAAAGCGTAGAGTAACTCTTAAAATTTTATTAAAATATGTTAAATCCAGAAGGGTTCTAGTAGCGATTGCGTAGAATTTTAAGAGTTATTTAGGCCTACTGAATCTGGTCTGCGTGCTAATAAGAGTCTATCAATGGAAGCTCTACATTTGATAAATTTGATGGTTTTTTTACCTGTTAAGATTATTTTCTATTAATTCCACCCTAAGGTGACAAATGTGCTTATTTACTACTTATGCATGAGTCATTCCTACGTTAAAATAAGATACATATTATTCCAAAATAACGTACGGACTCTTGTTGAGTTTTATTATGTCTCTTTTATTAATAAAAATGAGGACTCGATTATAAAATGAATAAATCCATGTTATATCTTGAAAAGTTTAAAATAATTGTTTATAAATTCTTAGCAAATAATTAGATACTAACTACACGTTCAAACAATGGCCGATCGATTGGCATTCGCGATTGTATTTAAATTATACGCCTGATAGTAAAAATTAGCAAACATTCTTCAGTATAAGTCACAAGTTATGACGCTAGTTACGCATAGCTTTGTAATTGGTTTCCCACACTCTGAGCCCTAGTTATTTTATAATAAGCTAGTTTTCTCTATGCTATGAGGGCTAGCGCTGACTAATTTGAGTTATTCTTTAATTTCTTTACTTTACTATACGTATAACCAAGAAAATAGGCTTTTTATACATATAAAAATCCATATAAAACATAGCACAATAGATAAATAATTATGTGATGTTGTGTAAAAATGGCATGAAGAAACAGTCTCGGTACATTTCCATCAAAAAATAACATTCTAAAGTATAAGCACATAAAAAATAATCTAAAGAATTTAGAAATGTAACATAAAGCTCGCACGGTGATGTCACAGATGCAAAAGTACGGTTTGTTTGTGGTCAGATTTTCACCCGCATTGAGGTCGAGGACGCGGCTTCTGTTTTCACGTTACGTGAGGTGTGTGGCGATCTCTTACTCATGTGTGGCAAGTCCCTTATTTGAATATAACTATAGAAAAGTCAAAGACACGTATACCCGTAAAATTTAATTATTTTATTGGCGTATTTCGCTTGGGAAATGTTTTTTCTGCTTAGAAATGTTACAATAAAAGTTACATTCAATTCAATATTGTTCTCTTAAATGCCTACCTATTCATTTAGATATAGGGATAGGGTGATAAACAGGCAGTTAAAAGAGATAGGAAAGTAACTTTTGTAATTATGTTCTTTTTGGTTTCTTTCAAAGGCTTGGTACTAAATTACATAGTGATGGGTGACAATAAAAGTCCATCCCAATAACATAATAAAGTAAAGGCTAACATTATTTTATATTAATTTGTAAAATAATTACATAGTTAATAAATTAGTTTAGTTCTTAGTATTGAAGTACAAACATTCGTATGATGTCATAATATTCCTTTATAAAAAATCCCTTCTACCTTAAACGAATTTCTATAAGATTGTTATGAATCATAGCATTGCGAAAGCCTTCTGCTACACAAGGAAACTTTAAGATGAATATTACGAATTCTCTTGTGATTTAGAAACCCTATGAGTCAGACGGCTATCGAAAAGTCATTGTTCGTTCGGTTTTTGTGTATTTTAGTCTAGACTGCAGGGAATTGTTGTTAGGTCATAAAAATTGGTACAAATATTCCTTGGATTTTGTATACAATGGATAAAAATCCACGATAAACGAAAACGAAACAGTCTGGTTATGTGCTCACTATGAGTTTTTGTTATAAGGGTAAAAGAAGAAATGTAGGGAATTCTGTTATTAAATACTACACATATAAGAAAACTGTTAAAGTAAAAGTAGATAGTAAAATTTTGTAAGAGGCAGTCCGCTCCATGACAAGCTTTACCCTTATACTAATATTATAAAGCTGAAGAGTTTGTTTGTTTGTTTGAACGCGCTAATCTCTGGAACTACTGGTCCGATTTGAAAAATTATTTCGGTGTTAGATAGCCCATTTATAGAGGAAGGCTATAGGCTATATCACACTAAGACCAACAGGAGCGGAGCAATGCGGGTGAAACCGCGGGGAACAGCTAGTTATTTATTAAATAAAGTTTAATTGAGTAAAAAAAAGGTTCCTAACTTATATTTCGTTATTGGTTACTTTTCACAAGAACGATAACTTCCACTTTCAGACATTTGAACAAATAAAAGTGTCACAAATATAGGGACAAATTGACATGCTGCAAACGCCAATAGCATGTGTACGCTAATTTTTAACTAAATATCGGAATAATACCCATGTTTTGGACAAGAATATGGGCACGTGACAAAGATGATTCACAATAATTAATATTAACTTAAGCAATATTTACATTATCATATTAAATAAAATTTAAGGTCTAATCAGGTGTTGTTACAGTATTTTAATTCTGAAAAATTATAAAAGTTAGGTGACCTACGCGACGATAGCGCTCAATTATCTAATCTAATTTTCTCTCAATATCAAAAACATGAGAATTGATCCTCATGATACAAGTAAATCATTAAGATATAGCCTATTTGATTACATAAGGTGATAAACAACAACCTTAAATATAATATGTAATACACCTATAAAAATATGGATACGCGCTGCGCTTTTGGTTTTCCACCTACTCGTATATTTATAGAGCTATAAATAGGAAAACTGTCGAATTTGATAAAATTATGTATACCTAGTTCACTGTTTGTTGTTATTAATAAGCATAGGTAGCATAATAATTTTTGGGCTACTAGCATAAAAGCCAATGTTTTGATATATTTGAAAGTTTAACAAACATTATGTTTAAAGCTTTAATTTATGGCACCTTACAATAAACTGGCTATTATATATTCATAATCGCTTTACTTATGGGTCCAATAGAGTAAGTGAAAGGGAACTTGCGTCAGAGTTACAATTAAGTACAAGTAACGACCTTGTTTGTATATCTGTGTGTACCTCCAGAACTGGTTTGGCTTTGTTCGCGTGTCCTTTAGGCTTCGGGCCTAATTACTGATCTCGTTGTTTTTGTACTAAATCGCTAACTACCTATTGCGGAAGGGAAAATCGACGTAGTATATATAGGCGTGTTCTATTGTTAGCTAGTTATATTTTTAAGCTATTGCATAGCTTCTATCGCGGGCCTTGAGCGCGGGGACCGAATCGAGAAATTCCGTAATGAAAAAACCTCACGCTCCCCACTCCGACGGGCACGGAGGTGTGGCTTGAAGGCATAGCATGCAATAGCTTTACCGCGGCAGTCCCAGAGTGCCACACGTCTTTTTTTATTTTATTTTGTTACGCGTACACTTCACATATATTACACTACCTGCCTAAATTTAAAGAGTAGCTTTACTAAATTAAATATTTTATGTGATTCTTTTTACAGAGAAAAATTTAATTCATTTTCACAATTTTTTGCTCTCCAAAAATTTCTTACATAAAGTATATATGTTATTTAACTTAATTTATATTGCCAAAGCACACATGATATAAATTAGAATTACTATATTAAATAATACAAGATAAGATCAATTAAAAAAACTAAGTTTATTCGTTCGGTGAGCGCGCATGCGTCCGCCATTTTGTTTTGAAGCGGGAAAACCAAACCTTGAGACCTGTTCCAAGCGCACGATTTGAACTTTGTCGCTACGGAATGTTATACAATTCAAACGATTAGGTTTTAGTGTTTCTTATTTGGAAATAAACGATTTAATGTACTTAGGTATCTTTTGGGTACTTATGGAATGTTACGTTTACAATATAGAGCTGTGGATTTAAAAAATTTCCAAAAAAACGAATCCAGAAAAAATGTAGATTGAAGAAAATACATTTTGAGTTGATAAGTATTTTTCGTTTTCTTCTATGTAAGAATTCTGTTCATGTATAGCTTCCATTAGTATAAATAGGGTTCTAATTATGTGTACCTATACATTGCATTACATACTTGCATATCATGAAAATACGGATCGTCGTGTGAAAAAATCACGCTCAATTTGCTTTGTCTTGTGCATAAAGAAAAATTGTCTCAAGTGACGAATATATAATTTGAAGTATTAGTAATATAAGGCGCGGGTCAAACACAAGCGGCGCGGGCGCGGGCGTGCCATAAGCGCACCTCTTGAATCTGTTTTGCACCACGTCCTTCTTATACATTTTGTATGAAAGAATTTTGGACAGGCGTTGAGACGGCACGCCACGGTTGTGCCACGGTTGCGCCGCCTTTCCAAAATTATTTCATACAAAATGCCAATAGCGCACCCGATGCACGCCGGCAGCGCGCCCGAGGCGCGCCCGATGCGCGCCCGCAGTGCGCCCGATGCGCGCCGCGCCGCTTGTATATGTCCCGCGCCTAATGCGTTAGAACGTCCTTGATTAACGGATACTCTGAGTTTAACCACAATTTATGCGTACTGACGAATAGGATTTAGTTAGATTTATTGTCATCTAGTATCATGTCCTGAATTCATTCCTAAAATACTTAATGATTATGCTCACGCGATTGCTTGGAAATAAGATCAGTTAGAGGAAAATGTTGTTATTATAATATGTTATATTCTAATAATTTACACGTAAATAATACTTTGATTGACTCATGGATTCGTCAACAAATATGAAATGTAGAACTACAGAAAAACAATTTCTTGAATGAGATGTAACATAAACTATTAATGCTCTCAATTTATCTTTTGCTCTATATAAATATTTTGATGTATTCTGGATATTATAAACGATCTTCTAAAATTATTTTATCTATCTTTTAAAATATTAAATGAAAGAAGGCTTTTTAAGTGGTAATCCAGTCTCTGTATAGTAATTTATAGATCACCTTATTGACAGTGATACATAGAGCTTTTAATTAAACTGTTTATAAAAAATGCCTTTTCATGCAAAATAAGTACAGTACTCCAAAATTAATAATGCGCATGCAAATCTTCGCTAATTGTCGTATTTCCGAAAACACTCGAATCATTGAATCGTAAGAGCCCTAAACAATGCACTTGCATTTTACACCTTGTTCAAAAGAAATAGAAGTCAATTCACGGTCATACACAATTAAAAACAAATCGGGCGGTAGGTGACGGTAGCCTGTCAGTCAAAAAACTGAAAAATCCGTCAGTCGTCTTTAAATATTGGTGGTGACTGCACGTGTTCTCTCTGTGTGGAATTTTATAGAGCTGCTATTACATACCCTTCTTCGTTTTGTTTTTAAATGTGAATTGAATTAATCGATGAAATGATTTACACAGGTGATGGCAGTAGGGAAAGTGAAAATGAAGAAGAGTATAATGAAAGTTCTGATGTATCTAAAATGTCAGAAATAAAGATAATCCCTGATTTTGATTGTTTTTATTTTTATTTTTTTGAAGAATGCTCAGTACTGTAAAGTGTAAATACTTTTGAACTGAGATTTTAATGATTAGATTTATATGGTTTAAATGTAAACCTGTGTTTGAAAACCATATTTTATACAATATAAATGTTGTGTTATTTTAACCTTATTTTCTTCCATTGTTACACCAGCTTCAGTAAGACACTTTAAAAGTACTATAAAATTTTCCAAGTAAATCAATCCAACAAAGATATATTCGCAATCGTGGGGTTATCCTCGCTATTTACTTACAAGGAATTATCGAAACAAAATCGTTACTTACAAATCAATATTTTATCTCTTTTAGCATAATTTGGCTAAATTATGCATGAAGAAAATGCATTTAACCACTCTATATACATATCATCTTCGGACGCTCCGGGAATATGACAGTTGCCGAACAGTGACGAAGATTTCTATGCGCATTATTACTTTTGGAGTACTGTACAAAGGTGATTTCTAGAGATAACGATATTTTTTGGTGAAAATTATACCTAAAGATGTGTCAGCACAAATCAGTTAACACATGTGTCATAAATCAATTAGTTTGACGTCATTTATTTTCTCCTTATGTGACAGAAATGCGCAGCGTATAGATACAATGTACTTACTATCTTATCACACGTGAACTTTGTTCAACACGATAACACGCTCGATAAATTTAAACTTATCGAATTTATGATTTTATATTTGAATACTTTATTTGATAATAACGCAAGAAGTAACACGTTATTGTAATAAATTATTATCGTTTTTTTGTTGTTGGTTTCTTAACAATGGCGTACTTTGTGGATTGCTCTAATGGATATTTCATTCAGGTATATAATTACTTATATTTATCGTAAAAGCATGGCGGGGTGTATTTGACTAATGATTACTTAAATGTTTATATTGACAGGGTGAAAACCAGCGCTTGTGACGGTAGTGTTTTATTTTCTTACTCTTGCGTTATGGAAATGATCGTAAAATTTCATTTTTTCCTGGCTAAATTTCATTGCTTTTTCCTGGCTTAAACCTTAACTCTTACTTTACTACTACTTTATCCAACTATTAATCAATTATTAAAATTATTTTGTTAATATGAAATATTGAGAGGAAATTTTACCTATTTCAACCGATGCTCATAAAAAAGGAAGGTCTTTTTTACATACAACACATCTGCAAGGCGAAAACTAACCAAATCTTAATAAAAAAATATTCAATCAATATGACGCATGCAATAAATTAAGAAAATATAATAATTATTTTCAATATTATTAATTGTTATGTAATGTTCTTAACATTTACATTTTTTATAATATTGCTTAGTACCGTAAGTTTTACTCGGAGCTTTTTATTTATATTTACCTACTTTTAATTTATATAAAGAACTTTCACAAAATAAGTCAAAAAAGTTTCACAGAATTATCACAATGCCACAACATTAAACACGTTTCAAACGCGTGAAATGTATATTGTATATACATAACTTTATACTGACAGTTCAAAGTACCGATATCAAAAATTTGCGTATGTAACTTAAAACGTATCAATTTCTTATAGTTTTGCGATTAAGTTTTTTTTGAACTTTGAGAACTTTAAACTACGTAGCAAATTTTTGTAAAAGAAAATATTTCGAACTATAATTTTATTACTAACGGCTACAGCTAAACTAGGTACATTTTTTGTGCAATTTGTCATAGGTACACTTAAACAATATTCACTTAATTTCATACAAATAAACATTGGACAAACCACGACCTCAGTCACGTAGACGAAAAAAACTCAAAAAATAATCAGGTTTATCTGATTTTTTCATACATACCTCACTGTACTTGATAGTTACATATTAAAAATAACATGTGTAGGTGTTTGTATGACAGTCTATTGGCAATTCCGATTACATAAGGCTTTGTATTTATAGATTTGATTCTTATTCATACCACGTTGCTTATGGATTAGATAACATGCGTTCTCAAGCCCTTAGTTTTATATCGAATATTGTTATGCTGCGTGCATACTTAGTATTGCAAACATATGTAATGGCATTTTACTATATGAGGGTATTGCTTAGTATATTTACTAGGTATGTACTTATAAAGAGAGTAGTGTATACTGTATACATACAAAAAGTATAATAGTTTATTGTAGAATATGTAAAATTTCGATGTCAAATAGATTCTGATTTTGTGTACCTAAAGAACAATAACTTAACCCTGCTTCCAATTTTGTGGTTAATAGAAATAATAAAAAAATTGGTTGTCTGTAAAGTCGGTTTACTGACGATAGTTGAACGTGACAACGTCCGATTGTGCTTCTTTGTCGCTCGTTCCGCGCTCTTGCTCGCACTTCAAGCCTTACATGGAACGCCTCAGATGAGTCAGAGCGAGGTAACGCCGCATGAGTCATGTTTTTTCGTGCGTGCAGCCGGCTTTATCGAATTATAAGACGTTGTCACGTCAAAAAGTAAATTTAATAAGATTTTCATACTGTTCTCTTAAAAATCCCATCGTGATTAATAAAAAAGTACGTCAATATGAACGTCATTACTAATACGTAACACAAAAACATTCTAATAAATCTGTTACCTACATGATTAGTAATTGCAACAATTTCCTCAACATTTTCCTTGTACTCGGCCTGATGCTGCAAATTATTGTTTGTTTACCTTTCACTGAACACTTATTTTTTCGAAAACTAATAGAAATAACAAGGAAAGAGGCGCGAATGATATAATTTCCATTATTCAGCCAATTCGAAATAGATTTGAAAATGGAATGTTTTTTTTTCTTTGGAAACCAGCCAGTTACTTTTTTTTTTCAAATACACGACTGTGCCCATTAAAGTTCGTTTAAAAATGAAAATTAAAAAAAAAGTATTCAATGTGTCGGTTCTAAAGCAATGCCGTAAGACTATTCTGGTTTTTCATTTAGCTTAGGATTATTTATTAAATTACAAATATGTTGTAGATTTTAACGTGATTCTATAACATGCTAACTTACGCAAATGACAAATTCTAAGAAAAATTCGCACATCATTTTTTCCTTCAATGTAAATCATTATCATCTTTATTCACTGGTCATGAGGTTCATTTTTCCATGCAAGATATAACGGTACCTATGCTCCTTCGTGATGGATGGTTGTATGTAAACAATTATATCATGGACAAAATTTTCCCACGTGCTAAGTTGTCGAATTAGACGATGAATGAAATGAAGGCGTGATGACGTCATTGCGTGTAGCCAATCATAACGCTTGTAATTGAGTTTGAAAGGTATCGGAACAATTAAGGTCCCCTTACTTAATCGATTTTGATTTTTGTTCGTTAGTTTTTAATTAATTAGGATAATATTAGTAAAAATTTTAAAAACTTAAAATAAGCTCTAGGCCAGAGAAATGAACACTAAAAATTACATGAAACAGACCTGAAAATTTCTTCAAATATTATCCATTCATTTTATCCAAAACAATATTTATATCGATGCTTTCACTCCTTAACTAGCGAATCTTTTGTATAGCGCGAAAACGATTTTCATCCACATCACAGAACCACAGATACATAATAATAGTCGTTGTCTATGCTATCTGACCACAGACATTAAATATGCACATGTATAGTCTGCATCACGTGCAGCTAAAATTGTATATCGTTAGTGACAAATAATTCATATCGTACATATATTATAGTTTTAAATGTAGGTGTGTTATAATTTATTTGTAATTATACTGTCAGTATCAATATGGGGTTCTACAATCAAATAACATGTTAAATACGCTATGACTAATTCATTCAATTGTATACGAATGAGGTACTTGGAATCATAAATACTTGATTGTAATAGCCGCCGGGTAACATATGGTTTTTCTTTGGTTTTATATGCATTTTATGGAAATACCCTATTCTATTTTTAGTTATTTCTAGGCTATAAAAAGTGTTAGATCTATCGATATCGATATCGATACTATCCAGATTGCATTTGAAAAATCAAAATTTTAAAAATTCTTTAGATCTAAGGTGTCTACTTTAAATTTCCATTTCCCTGTGGTATCTTTGGGTTTTGTAGGCTAAGGAATGTTTATATTTACAAACTCATATTGATTATTGATTTATCGAACACTAGCTGTTGCCCGCGACTTCGTCCGCGATTAGGTCGTTTTTCGTCATTCGTCGTTTAAAAAAAATACGTGACACTTTATTTTTGAATGTTCTTAATTATTGTCTCTTATAAAATTTAACTACTTACATTAAAATTGAACACTGATAAGAAAATCTTAAAATCTAAAGAAAACATGAATGAATGTGATTTAAATTCTACATTACTTAGTATCAAAATATAATAATCTAAATTAAATGTAGATTAACAGTTTGAGCACACCATTATAGAATATGTACTTAAGTATTAAATTACGTTAGTTAACATAGTAACTTTACTAAAAACACGATGACTTTCTTTCGCGCTCGGTACCACAAACTAAGCATGTTTGTGGTAAGTGGCCCGCGTGACGCGTCACTTGACCCCCCGCGAGTTCCTCTCCGTTGCTATGCGAAAATACATTCGTTGCTCTATTTTAGGAAAAATTTGTAATACTGTGGCCTGGGCGTTATAACACGTCCAGGGAGTTCCTGAGTGCCGATATCACCATCTTGAGGAAAAGCTTCTAATGTCGATTTAAAACTGCATACATACGAATTAACCTGTTCTAAAATTGTGAAATGAGTTCAGTTTTAAATTTGAGAAATATTGATTTCTTGTATTCCACTATTCGTTGTAGTCGAATACAAAATATAGGGTAAAAGTGGGATAGATGCCCTTACCGGGATAGATGCCTCATTTTCAAAAAACCTCACTTCCCAGAGTCGTGACTACGAATTAATGATTTAAATAGGAGCTCCTATCACCCCGCACCTCGGGTACGCATGAGCTGTTGTTTGGTGAAGACGTGTTTCGCTAGTACGTGTTGTAATATCCGCGGCGAACTTCACGAACACGTTAAAATTTAAAAAGGTTGATATTTGCCTTTGCATAACTTTATAAGCATTAATAAATTTCACTATATTCCTTATTATGTCTATACACTGGTTCATTAATTACAAATCTAAGTGAAAATAGTGGCTCTTTTGTTTTTATTTAATAAAAAAAATACTGGGGCAGCTATCCTTATCAAAAAGTATAGTTGCCCCTTTTTTTTCGAGGGATAGATACCCTTAGGGGCCTCTAAGGGCATCTATCCCTCAATACATATTATGTATATGTTATTATCGATAATCACAGGTACCGTTTATATTTTTACCTGATTGCGCCAGAGGTTTTCTCTATGTTAACCGATTTTACTCGTTTAATTTGCTTTTTTTTGTTATGTATACTTACTTATTAATGATCTGCCCTTATACTGATTGTAGGAGAACCACGCCACGAAAATACAAAAGAAAAGAAGGAGTGCGAGCGCAAGTATATTCTTGGACAACAGAACAACTATGTTAACATGACATTTGCTGGTTTATCATATAAATTTTATTAGATTTCGCGTTTATAGAGTATGTAAGGCATCTATCCCACTCTGCAGGCATCTATCCTCAAAAAAGGTGTTCTACAAAAATGTTTATTACACATTATCTATAAATGATAGGATAAAAAATATATATAGTAATTCAAAACAGATAATTAACCTAGCTATATTCATACAAAGTGTTCGTATAAGATTCATGTTTTTAAAATTATGAGGCTATTTCAAAAAGTGGGGCATCTATCCCACTTTTACCCTATTTAAACAAACTTAGGTTGGCCTACAGGCAAAAGGGATCCTATCAAATGGTAAACTTGACCTTGTATCTTAAAAGTAAGCATGAACGGACCTTCTGATAATTATTGAGCACCAAAGGATCATTTGAAACGCGCTACTATAAGAGCGAATATTGTCTAATAACAGTTTACATTGCACAGTATGTTCCTCTAAAAGTAGTGATTTCAAAGGTTCCGGTGTATCTTCAAATGAAAGCCGACTCCTTACTACACTTTAAAGCATTACAAAAAGAACATACTACGCCTTTACAGAAGATGATCTGTAATCAATTGTGAGGTTATAAGCAAACCCACTTTTATATTTGTCAGACCACACCACCGAATTCGTAGATTGTTTACCTCAAGTCATTAAGACTATGACGAAATCTGTCTGCAGTAAGACGGGCCTCTCGCTATTCGTCCGTTTCCAGAGACCGAATAGTTTCAATTCTTAATCTTTCATTAAACAAACTTATTAATCGTTCTTGTCTCATATAATTGTAATATTCGCGTCCCTACTCTAGTGATTGCTTATACTCATGTTCATCTTCAAGAGATCGAATAATATTATGATGCACCCTATCATTTGTCAAACGGTCTTCATATTGAGTAAAGTTTCAGATTCTCGAGATAAAATATGACTGTCGTGATCAGTAGTGAGACGTAATTCCCTCTCAGTGAGGGTTTCGGTCTCACGGGATAGTACAATATGCCGTTTGCGATCAGCTGTGAGACGTCATACCCTCTCAGTGAAGGTTTCGGTCTCACGGGATAGTAGGGGAGACCGGGTTTGGTTGTCTCACGGGTTGGTTGTCACAGCGGTCTTAACACAAAACTGAACTATCGAATAAGTCTGTTGAACAGCGTGGCAAGAGCGATACAGTGACAACGCTGTCCCCACTTCGCGTCAGACCGCCCCGATCTGCCGTGAGGGCCTCACACGTGTTTATTGTTTTCGCACAGATTTTTTATGATATGAGGACCGAATATGCTCCTCATAACATCACTTTTTGTGAACGAAACGACAGCGCGGTTTAATTTAATGCCAACACCATTAGAAAAAAGGATTATTATTAATTGTGAAAAAATATCATGATTTACACTATTAACACTCTTTTAACATAAAATATAAGTCTGTGAGTGTGTAAAAATAAATCCAGCTAATTACACATCAAACTTATGTTTATAATTAGGTATACGACATGAAAATATATTAATTACCAAGCAATAATAATACAGATAAACAGTGGTGGCTCAGTGGTGAGACCTCGGACTTCGAATCGATAAGTCCGGGGTTCGAGACCAAGCGAGCGCGCAGGAAATAAATTGATTTTTCAATTTATCTGCGCATGTTGTAACATCACCACTGCTCGAACGGTGAAGGAAAACATCGTGAGGAAACCGACATGTCGAAGAATTAAAAAGTTCGATGACATGTGTCATCCGCCAACACGCACTTGGCCAGCGTGGTGGATTATGGCCTGTACCCTCATAGGAGGCCCGTGTCCCAGCAGTGGGAACGTATATGGGCTGATGATGATGAATAATACAGATAAATACTGAACATAAGTAGGTATAATAGATATTAAGTAGTATTAGTTAAAATATACTTTGACTGTTAGTCAAAGTTTATTTTTACTAACAACATGTAAATGAAGAAGAAATAATAATTACCAACGAACTAACCTTTTCTATAATACTTAACACGGCACATTTTTCAAATTATCTTGCTCAACCCTGCTCAAAAATTTGAGGGTTTTGTTGGAACTTTAATATGTCAAAACTATGATATATCTAAACTACGATACAACTTGCTTGCGGAAATGCTCATTACAATTGTGAATCTAAAGAATAACTAACAACATACTATTCAATTTTATTGAGCTGATGAATATCTTTTGCCTGGAAGAAATCACCGTCGCCTAATAAATATACTGTGTTTTCTTATAAAACCGTTACATAATTTATTTTATCTACTTAAATAATGAAAATGATATTATATTTATAAAATATAAAACATATTATGTAAAATGATTAAAAATAAATAAATGAAGCAACTACGATTCAAAGAAAACATCTTTTTCAGTGTTAAAATGCTCTTAGCAATCCTGGATGATGAACTGTATCATGTACTCTGATCCCAGTACGATCGGTACCTCGATAGCCATAACGATAAATATTATAATCAGATAACCGCAAAGTCAAAATAAAAACATTACTTGTACAGTTGTGAGTGCAAAATTTACGTTTCATTTGGAATAACATTTTTTTCGGTACTAAAACGTAGTCGTTTGATATGTGGTTGGCTGCCCCTCCTCTCCTTCCTGAAAAATATCCTCCAAAATTTCCCGAGATACTTCCAATGATTGAACCATTGGACGTTGGACATTAACTTCAGTCAAAAATTGACGAAGCGGATGATTACTAATTTCCACTTAATCCTCGCTGCTACTATCTTTACCATCAAATCATCAATTTTCAAGTGGTGTTGTAAAAATATCAGCAGAAATCGTCTTCCAAAGGCGATATAATTTTATGAGCATTGAATCTGTAAATAACAAAATCAAAAGTTAACTGTAAATCTATAAAAAAAGCTACTTACAAATAAAATTTTATCAAAAACTACTGTTCCCAATGCACCTCAAAATAATAAAAGAATTCATCATTTTATTATTTCATTCTAAAAGTGTAATATAATACCTACCAACAAAAAACATGAATTGCTATCATTATAAAAAATAAATACCTATAAGTAACAACTTACTTTTTGTGGGAACGCATGATGGTGAAAATTCACAAAACACGAAGATTGCATTTGATATTTTTGGTTTTATGGCATTCAATTGCTTTATAAATATCACTACATAGTATAAAAAAAGTCGCTTTCTCTGTCCCTATGTCCCTTTGTATGCTTAAATCTTTAAAACTTCGCAACGGATTTTGATGCGGTTTTTTTAATAGATAGACTGATTCAAGAGGAAGGTTTTAGTATATAATTTATTAGGTTTTAGACAAAGCGGACGAACCCGCGGGCGGTAAGCTAGTAAATTTATAAAATACGAAGATTTTTAAAATTGTAACTAATGAACGCAATCAATATTAGATTAACTGTAGATAATGGTGTCTAGTTTTACTTAAAATAATAAACATCTACCCTCACTTTAAAAAAATGTAGTATATTTATTATTTACACGAAATATACCTTATAGGGAAGGGAAGATATGGGCTAAAGAGTTAAATAAATAACATAATTATATTTAAATTATTAATTTCCAACTGTGTATTCAGTAGTGTTAACATCTAAATTGATTTGATTTTTACGAAATCTCATAGATGGCGCTGTTACAAAATTAACATTATACAACTTACATTCTTTAAACTATGTTTCTCTTCCCAAGTTACTTAAATGGCATAATTTTTATAGTGTCAATCTAGATATTGTCAAACAACATTTATATATGCGTCATTTGATTATTAATTTCCAATAGTTAACGTGTGTTTGATTTTTCTAACACTTCATAGATGGCGCTGTTTCAAATTTGTCTTTATACTGCTAAGATTCATTTAACTGTTTCTCTGCCCAAATTACGTAAATGACATAGTTTTATTTTGTAAAGCTAGATAATAGCATGGCTTACTCGAAACCAACATTTAAACATGAGTCTTTAGATTGTACGCTGTCGTAGTACACGGAATATGTAAGAAAAATAAAGGCTCACAGCTCCTCCCCCGAAGGTGATATCATGATAATATGTTTAAACTATCCTCACCCGACCTCTTAGGAATATTCATGCAAAATTTGAAGTAAATCTATGCAGTACTTTTCGAGATTAGCCCGGTCAAACATACAGACAAACAGACAAACAGACAAACAGACAAACAGACAAACAGACAAAAATTCTAAAAACTATATTTTTGGCTTCTATATCGATTATAGATCATGGATTATGTATTCTTTTAAAAAAATATTCAATGTACAGTTTTGACTTTCCTACGATTTTATTATATGTATAGATAAATAAACATATAAAAAGCCTTCAGGCTTCAAAACTTACAAATTGAAATTAGTTGCTTCCTTATATAGGTAAACACTCCGCTAAGTATTTGAACTGCAAATTCCAAATCCATCAAAATTTCTAATAAAATTTGCTGTTATTGGCTGACAAATATTTGAAGCAAAGTTCGATATTTGCATGTTCATAAATATCACCCCAAGTTGCTTACAGACTGTCTAAAGTGAGACTAAGGCCTTGGTCACTGAAAAAGAAAGCCACGGCATGTTAAACGCGCGACAAAATACTATTTCCTTTCGTGTACGTCATTAAAAAATAATTAAAAACGTGATGACGTATGGATTGTATAGTATTGTTCGGATGCAGGCTCTATTGCTGTTAGTATGGGCGTATTTCCCAGCGTGACGCAGGCGTTCATTGAATCAAAGGCTGTGTGCGCTCGCGCAGAGCTCAGTGGCTGTGTGATCTACTCGCGGTACACACGCGGTCATGGGCCAAAAAACGTAACATTGTGTAACAATTACGCCGGTATCATAACCTCAAAATGGACCTAACGTCAAAGGTGCACCAACCCTGACAGCTGACATTTCGAGTGAGTGCGTTTGTTTTTAATTCAAGTGAACAATGGAATTCGAGTGTCAAGTGAGTCTTAGAATATGCTAGGTTTAGTTCCCAAAACTGATAAAGGTCACCAAGTTCAGACCGTTATTCGGTCATCTCTATACTTAAAGATTTTGCAATCGATGCGTTCGGACTTCCAATTTGAATAGTGTTTGATTTGTGAACCGTGTTTTTGCTAATCAGGCTATGCAGAGATGACGTAAATTCATAAATTAAGATTACGTTATACGTGTATTCTTGATTATTTTATTATATTATTCGGTTGCCCATAGCTTTTATTTGGGATTCCCAAAAACTATATGGCTTACACATGCCCAAACACGTTCGTAATGTCCACTGAGCTCGGTTTAACATCCATAAAAGGAGTAGTAGATACACTTCTGAATATTGCAGATTACCACGCCAATAACGCAAGCAACTTTGATTCTTATGTCATTTGTAAAATGTTGGAAATCGCTTGGCGTATTTTCGAAAGCTGTAACTCATAGCTTTATAGTGTACAACAGACTAATGGGCAATTTAAGTTTAATCGCACTGAGACATCTGTTATTGTTACATTATGTTAAAATATTATTGTATCTGAACAAAGAAAACTTGAAGTTTTTGCATTTGGTTCTGAACAACTTCTGCTATTCAATATCCATACCAATTTTAAGTAACTTTTATGAAATGCATTGACAGGTATGTGGCTAGTAACTATTTGTAAATCTGTAGCGTAGCCCAAAATTAAACTCCCTAATATCTTCAAATACCTACTATGTTACAATATAAATAGAGAATGGAACGTAACCTTGCGTATAATTTTTTTGGGGAGATAAAATTAAATTGTGATTGGTGTTTAAATTCGCGCCAATTATAACCATGTCTTGCATTATAGCCTCAAAAGTTTTCTTGGAATTCATGCTATTTTCTGCTTTACTATTGATTGATAGATATTTCAGTAAGGATTAATATCCATATTATTTGTAAAAAACTCAAGGTCTCGTCTAAATTGTAACAAGAGGTTGTGACTTGTCTAGTCACGCACTAACGTCTATGTCAATTCGATATTATATTAGAGTAATGACGTCAATACGGCTATAAGCTGAAAATTATTGTATCATACCGTTTAAAATCATTTTTTTTTTCTTTACCACCTTAAATTTTTTTTTCAACAACTCCTGAATGATTATAAATAGAAGTGTGATAATGCCATACCTGTGGGAGGTGGCGAATGTGTATAAGATTTTTTTTTATTGTAAGATGTTATTCGTATTTTGAACGATTTGTAACAGTATGGCACTAATTTTTCCTGTAAGTTTGAGGATCAACGAATATAAATACAAAATTTAAAAGATCTAGGTGTTGGAAATCTTCACTTATATAAATTAATAATAAATTAATTTTTCAAGTATGGCAGCACTTTTTCCCCCTACTAGAAGTATGGCAAATATAATAATGGTCACATTTTATCAAATACTCTCCAAAAATCCAAATGCAATACTGGTACAAAAAGTTTGGCGAAAAAAAATATTTTTGCAGATTTTCGGCGGTATGGCGACCATTTGGAATCGTCCGAAAAGTATGGCATGGCGATTTTCGTAAATGGCTGCACGACGATGGTTACCTGTGCAAAAGTTAGCCTGGTACAAATGGTTGAATTGTTTTTTTTAAATCAACACATTCGCGTCGGTATGGCGGGCTGTAAGTCACACCGGAAAAGTATGGCATGACACTACCGCCTGCTTCTTTTTTATGGGCTATAGGTAAATTCTAAAATTTTTGTGTTACAAATCGTTTGACTTTCGCTATTTTTCCGAAGAGTTCGACTAACGCCCACGCGACTAAGCCGCCGGTACCAGCGTTCACACCATCATTTTTCTTTTTGTCATTGCGTACTAAGACCCCTGTAGAACCGCCATCCTGTTACAAATGACTCGAAATTTTGTGTCAATATCTCCCGGTCTAAGATTGTTCTTTTTGTAAAACGTGAAGTTGACTTTCAATGCGATTTCTATCTTTTGTTACGTGTTTTGAAAAGATCGATAAACGCAAATCATTATTACTTTTAGCGTCTCTATCATTAACTTTAATGTCATAATTTCATCTTTATATGAAGTATCATTAGGTTATTATAATTATTCTCACTGTTTTTTTCACGTTCCTACGAACGTAAAAATATTTTTTTTGACGATTGATGCTACCTAGAGTAGTTTACAGATAATTTATAAAACACACCAATTTATAATACACACCACTGTATACGCAAATACTTGAATGTTGAACCTAAGAACTTCTATTCACAAAATTTTGGGTGCAGACATTTCCGCATATTTTGATTTGGCGCCACGACTAATACCATCTAATATTTTTTATTTTGGATATTATTCTATCACGATTGATTGATGACGTATTTAAAATAGATTTAAATTATTATCAGACTGTCAATGAAAACTTAAATATACAGAAATATATTTTTATATTATCAATAAAACAATGGAGCATCTTTAAATATATTTTTTTATAAGTTAAAAATAATGTACCTATTACATATTACTTCAAACTTGAATTTATTTATAGGTATGATCGCTTTAATTATAATCAAGCTAGATTATATCTGTGATCGGAATCACTTGTCAAATTAATTGGATTAATAATATTATATCAAATGCCGATAAAGAAATTTATAGTGATGATCTAGTTTTGGGGATATTAATAAATTTTAAATATAAAAATTTAATCAGGTTTTGTCCACTCTAGAATTTACTTACTTCGGTCATTTGCTTTAGTAGGTAGTGTTAGCGTTAGCTACTATTAAGTATCCTATGGACGTGTCATAAATTTACGGCCTTACTAATAAAAAGTTAAACAATGGATAAATTTCTACCATTTTCTACAATAGCTGTGTCCTGCTCTTGCTCACATGAAACGTCAATCATAAAAACAAGACAGGTTATTGCAATAACTAATCCATTGCAAAGCGAATGGGTAACATTTTATTAGTAAAACCGTTAGTGATTAGGTTGACTTTTCAAAATTCTTAGATTATAATATATCAAATCATAATATTCCGTTGATATATAAAAAAGATTCTGGGATTGCATTTTTCCATTATTCAATTACGTCCGTGACTTGTGAAGGCATATAAAACGTGCATAAATTTCCCACAAAGCCAGTTACAATTAGCCTGGTAATTGTACTAGATCTAAAGAATAGATTTTTTTCTAATAGTCACATCGAACCAGATAAACCGACCTGACCAGTCTTGATCCTTGTAAATTGTTGTTCAGGAAATTATAGAAGCATTTACCTTTTTATTGTTGGCCGAGATGGGTCTCTCCTTGCTGAGAGTAAGTTTATAATTTTGCGTACATATTATAAATAACGGCCTGATACAGATTCAGTTATAAATAATATTCAAAATCAGTTTACAGTTATTTAGGCTATTTTAGTCATGTTTGAGTCAGTTTTAAATTTAGAAATCTTTGACGTTAAATAAATAAACAAAGCTTGAGACTAAGCGAAGTTTAAGATTTAGAGACATCTGGATTGGCGTCAGTTCACGTAGTTTGACGCAATCGTGCTTCTAGCTACAAGCTGCTGACTTCTAAATTATTATTAATTAGTATAAATATTATTAGTACGTGCATGAGCCTATTCTTGCTCTCACTGAGTAGGCGCATGTGGGTTGAAATTTATGAAATAGGATTGTGTTGTGTGTACCAAAATATTTATTTGTTATTTTTTATTGTCCACAGATGCCACAGACAGTGCCCAGGTCCGGGTATAGCCCGCCCTCAGCGTCTCAGGGTGAAAGAGCAGTACCAGCTTCACCTTCCGATATACACCACTTATTGCGCCTCCTCGGTGCAGAAACACCACCAGAGCCCATGCTACATTCCCCGCCCACACACGCCAAACCACCACCTCCATACCCAGAAGATAATAATCTACTTGAACGTCTTTACGATTTTGAAGCCTATCCCACACCTTCTCCATCTTCAGACGAAGGTTCCATTCCAACAGTAGCATTACACCCGTCTTCTCCATACAACTCTTTCCAATACTCACCAGTATTTATCAAAGAAGAACCAAACAGACTTACGGTTCCAGGATTCGCTTCACCATATCCTTTATCCCCATCGGGCTCTTGTGTATCATACGGAAGTCACAATCAATACTCCTCCCCAGTACCACAACACGACGAATACATTGATATCGAAGAACTGTTAAAAGAAAACCAGATATTACAAGAGAACACACAACACACTTATATCACACCTAAGTTGGAAGTAGAGGAGCCGAGAGATCACGTTTTATTAAGATCAGCGCTCGAAGATACGTCGTTTCAAAAGAGACATAATTTACGGCCAATACCATTGGAACTAGGAAGTGTCAAAATGGAAGAGAGCAGTGGAGGAGCAGATAATGATGTGTTAACTGCACCTGATATAGACCGTGTTCTATCAATGGCAATTGAACAGTCTAAACGAGATGTTGATAATACATGCACCGTCCTTGGTATATCACCAGGTGAGTCACTAGTTGGATAGCTATCATTTATATGTGTCATAAAAATACTATACCTAGCCGATGTCTATACTACTACTGCTATTAACATAAATAATTCTATAACTTCATCTCAGAATTATAAAAAATCAAATATTTCCATGTAACTGATTAAACACAACCGAGTTTAGATCGCTTCTTAGAACTTCACCGTGTTTGATTACGCAATTTATCAGCCATTTGTTGATAAATGGATTGCGATGATCTTCGATGATTATCGCTTATAGGTTTGATGTCATAACGCATTAATTATATAAGCGTGTGTTGAAAATGGCACCAGCAGTGTTTCGACCATCTTGAAAATTCAGTATGACGTATGGTTTAAAAAATATGTATTTAACATTAACATTCTCTCCAGATCCCATGCAATGGAATACAAGTGACGTCAAGTCTTGGGTGATGTTTACATTACAACATTATAACCTACCGATGGTGCCTACAGAATATTTCGCGATGGATGGAGCAGCCTTAGTCGCGTTAACAGAAGAGGAATTCAACCAGAGAGCTCCTCAGGTATGTATTTACCATGATTCATCGTTCACAGTTCATTTTTTCTCTATTTTAAAAGCGTTTTCCGTTTTCTTCCAATATGAATCAGATTTACTGTTATGACAGTCACTTGATTGACGTTAATGATGCCTTGATACTATATTTGTGTGATTTTACGGTTGAATGTGTGACAATTTGTTTGAGTCTTTTCACTTTTATGACTATAAAAATTATTATAGAAGACTTCAAACTGAATTTGTTTTGGTATAGTATATAGTATTATATTATCTGTGGTGATTATTATAGTATAGTGCCACAAACTTAACTGACCCGGTGGCAAAAACTGGAACTACTAAAACTACGAACTAAAATCGACATCAGCGACACCGTCACCGGGTCAGTTAAGTTTGTGGCACTGTAATGATAGTCTTGTAAACTGTTTAAATTAAATATTATTTCATTCATTTTCCACGCTTCGTATTTTCTAATATAAACAATTTCTATATAAATTTACAATTTTTGTATAATTATACATGGAATTCCATAGCATTATTTCGTTTATTGTGTTAGCATCTTCACTGAAATTGTTTTTACGATTAGTTTTGGTATTTTGTTGAACTAATCTCGTGACCCTGCATTGATTAAGGCCAGAAGATCATAGTCCGACTTCGGTAATGACTGATAACAACAAAAATAACTCATCGAGCAGAATACATTTTAAAACATTTGTACGAATTCAGTATTTTTAAAGAAAAATGCGGTTTATTACCAGGTGTTGCGTGTGACTTGAAAATGGCCAATCACGTTGTTTTCTAGACTATAATAAAAAGAAAAACATTAAAATGCATCCGGAGCATGACTGCTCATTCATGTCTGCTTCACCTACTATGTTTTAATTCCGAGATTTATGCTAGAAATGTAATTTGCATTTTAATATGTTTGTAACGATGTTCGTGTCCATTCATAAATTGATTAGGTAAATGCTACGCTTAACTGTCAGTTAAGATGATTGATAAGAAATTAATCGTTTGTTATTTATCACATGGATTCCAGTATTTTTAAAGCAAGGTTGTCAATACTCAATACGTTGTGTTAAATTAATATCAGCTAGTTTAATACTTTGGTTTATTATAAATAGAGTTCTTCTAATCGATATAATAACTGAACATTCAATACGTTTCATACTATAAATATTATTTATTTAAGAATGAAATTTTACTTTTGCAGACGCATTATTATAATACAAGTAAAAATTACGGTATACAATACAATAAAGAATATTCATAAAACTATTTTTGGGTATTTAAATATTATATTTGTACCTATTTGTTATTAGTAAATAGTAATCAATTATTATGTATGTCGGTTTATCATGCAATACACCCAATGTATTTGTTTATGACCTATATCACAAGTATAAAAGACAGATACGATTTTTTTGTCATGTTCCTTTGAAGCGTATCACAAAAACAGCGTATAAAATTGACCTAATACATAATAGTTTTGTAACTATAAACAACACGAATTCTGTAAAAAATGTTATTTATATTCTCTTGTTGATTTAATAAACGTTGATGTTTATAAATATTATACGTTTGATAACGATTATGATAATTAGATGGGTAATATTTCAAACTAATCTCTTGAAATTTTCTGTTCATGTTCCGTTTTAACAAATCTTGCCCACACAAGAAACACACACAGAAAAAAACGAATTAGTGCATTCGTTCGTTATTTATCTATACTCATACATAGATACATTTTTATATAAATAGATACACGATTCGCTGTGTCAAAATGTAAACGCAAAGTCGATCGAAGCCTAAATTGGTTACGTCAATTTTATGGTCGATTGCCAGCAAGGAAATCCGTTTAGGAATCGGGTTACAGTTATGCAAGTAATTACTGCGTAACTTCTTATTTCAGAAATCTCGTTATAACTTGGAAAACCCCACGACAAAGCCCGGTTCTTTGGTCGCTTTTCAGGTTTGGCAAGGCTTGCTCAATCCCTTTATTGCTGCGTTTTTGTTGTTTAGATAGTGAATGTGTGGTCTAGGTTTTGCGTAGAAATGATTTGAAAATCCACCCAAGCACGAATATTATTTTTCGTATCCATACTATACTTTGTTCACATGCATATTAATTAACTACCTATTGGTCCGGGAGCCAGCAGCAGATTTTATGACCAAGTTCCTCTCAAGCGGTAATTAGTAAAATGCATCAAAGTATAGTATTATGAAGCCTCGTGAACGTCAGCTGGAGCTCGGTTGGGGGGAAGAGCGGTTGTAGCCTCCCGTATCAGCTGACGGTTTTTCCACCAAGATACAGCCAGCTGACATATATATTTATCCACAGTTACATATAAGCTATCATCAGGTAAATTTTTGTTTGAGAGGAAATAACGGAAAATAAATTTTTCTTTAAATTTAACTTTCATATTCGAGACACCAGCTGACGTATAATACACCATGTTGTAACCAGCTGACTATTTTTTTTCGTTGAGATATTGGGTTAGCTACAATTTGACAAATTTTTAGCTGAGAGGAAATGAATGAATGAATGTATTTTTTTTCCTATGTGCGTGGGAGGCTACAACCGCTCACCCCCCCAACCGAGCGCCAGCTGACGTTCACGAGGCTTTATAATACTATACTCTCATGCGTCTGACGAATTATCTCTTGAGAGGAAATAGTTAACCAAATTTGCACCTGGCTCCCTAACCATATTAGTTACTTGTAAAATATTGTTATGAAATTATAATTTGCTCATACGTTATATTTTGCGAAAATGTTTATTGTATTTTGATTGTATATTTCAATTTTATATCTGGGCAAACTATATTAATTACAATAATTTACAATCAAGTGAAACTCATACGCAGCTATAATGAAACAGCAAATCTATGAAGTGGCTTTGTTCACATTTTAATGATATAATCGTTAATTACATTTTCTCAACAAAAAACAATCGCTACTTAGCACTGACAGTTACATAGTAATGCTGTTTCTGAAGGCATTAAAAGTAATAACGGTAGGCTTACATGATTCGATTGATGTAATAGTTCTTAGTAGTTGTCTTGCGATTGTTTATATACATATAGGTAAATATTATTATTTTGAATAAATTAATTGAAAATGTTTCTGTAATAAGATATTATTATTTTGAAGTCTTTTCTTGTCTTGACAAACTATGTCTGCAAATATTTTTAAAAAGGGAGATATTATTCCTTATACATATTTTACTAGCGGTCCGCCCCGGCTTCGACCGTGGTACATATTTCCGTTTTCCGGGATAAAATATAGCCTATACGGATTCGGAAGAATCCCTCTAAGTAATGGTAATATAAATTTTGAAATCGGTCCAGTAGTTTTTGAGCCTATACAAAAATACAAAGGTTTCCTCTTTATAATATTAGTATAGATTTCATTTCAAACGTTATGCGTTTTAAACACGTGTCTCGATAAAATGAAATAAGTAATAACAGTTCATGCAATTTAATTCATAAATAATAATATTTTATAGTACAGTCATATCAGATAGCATTAACATAAGAGTTAATTAAGTTTTCATTTGCGTCATTTATAATTATGAGACGTCGAACGAAATGGCAAATAAATAATTAAACTAGTATAAACAGATTTGTAATAATTACCTTAGTATTTATAAAATCTATAACTACGTATAATTTAGAAGAAAATTTATAGCTTTCGTACAATGAGTACAAAGAAATGATTTTTAAATATAAGCCGTCTAAAAGATTAATAATCATATTGAACAATTAAACAGACAAAAAACCATAAACTAATAAAACCAATGCAATACTTATGTCTATATTATTTATATACTAGCTGTGCCCACGGTTTTACCCGCATTGCTCCGCTTCTGTGGGTCTTAGCGTGATTATATATAGACTAGCCTTCCTCGATAAATGGGCTATCTAATACTGAAAGAATTTTTCCATATCGAACCAGTAGTTCCTGAGATTAGCGCGTTCAAACAAACTTCAGCTTTATAATATTATTATAGATTTACATCAAACACCCCACATATACTAAAACACCACATATACAAACAAATACTAAAATTTACATCAAGTTGGAAACATATAATCCCATTATAATGGTCGTAGAGAAGTAAACAGCATCAGCTGTCATCATACGCGCCAATGCTCCGACTTTCTCCAAGGCCGATGAAAGTCACCATCCAACCAACGTTTGCATACAAATCGTTAAAATCTGGTTTGTTTCCAAGTATTAAATCACCGAAAACTCCTATGTAGAAAGTATTTAAATAGTAACAAATAATACTTTGATAATTTACTTGAAAATTCAACTGAAAAATAGATTGTTCATGATAATTTTTAAAATCGAATACGACTCGGAGAAATCATTTATATACGTACAGTTCTTTTAATAATGTAAGTAGGTATACTCCTGCAATCTTACTATAAAAAAATTAAAAAACCAAACATCCAAGATGATTATCTACAAACAAAGTGTAGATCTGTATAGAACATACTCGTAACTTATTTCATTATAATACTTGTATATTCATCTCAAAATCATTTTTATAAACACGTGACAATCAATAGGCATTAACTCTCTGGCATACCAGCTTTCTCTACTCACTCGCTAGAAATATTTTATTACAAGCAAATACCTACGCATGTTTTCAAATATCATTACAACGTTGTATAAAACCAAGCAACGAAATCTTCAAAGTAGCTTGTTTAAAAAGCAAATATTAATTTTTCGTAGGGACCTTTATAACTTCGCCTTTTTTTTCGTTAGCCTATACTTTTAAGTTAAAAATATTTTTGTAGGTGATTTTTTGCAGATAATTATGACTTGATACCATATCAATATCACATATTGGGATTTGGTAATATCTTTATCAAAAATCATATTTATCACTAATAACCTTTTTGTTTTAGGCGGGAAGCACGCTATACGCTCAGCTGGAAATATGGAAAGCGGCACGACATGAGAGTTGGAGAAGCCCCTGGACAGAACATGAACAACCTTCACCCACTCCAGCCCCCGTCGGCTTACCTTCTGCTGAAGACACAAGTGATGGTATGTATTTTGTTATAACAATAAATATAGGTTAAGTCTTAAGTGATAGGAAAATGAATAGGGATCCAAATATAGACGGCCAATGTCCTCTGTCTAAAATAATTACTTGAAATCTAACAGAAAATTACTGAAGTAATTGTAGAGATATTCCATTTAAATCGACCATCGTAAATCAGAAATTCATATTCCATAACGAGAGAATGATTTCGAGACGCGCATCAATGTTAATTACAACAATTACGATTAAGCCTAATTGAATATTGATTCATTCAAGCACAATATAATTGACGTTAACGATAGATTCGAATAGAAAATCGAACGGAACGCTGCAGCGATGTAGCACGGCGATGCATCAGACGTATGCATTGTATCACCGTTAGACGCAGCCTGTGGACCCACATATGAGACAAACGAGCCCATGATATATGACCAAGACTCTCAGCTGTTTGCGCTTTACGATGCAATCGATGGACAGAAAGGGGACGCCTGATTTATAGAAAATGTCTTCTTGGAATATGACGAATGGTCCCGTCAAAATAGAACCCAAATTGGAATTTAATTGACTGATTAATTATTTTACTGACCGTGCACATTTCGAAGATTTATATCGACGTCATAGATTAAAATATTCCAACGTTTATCATAACAATTGACTTTGATAACATTTGTTTATAACTTTGGAGGTCTCGATTTCACAATAGTTTTATAAATGTTTGAAAATGACGGTTATGATATCAATGCGGCAACTATACAAACAAGTTGGTACAATAAAATGCAAAGAAAGTAATGTAGGTTATGTCGTCTAGATAGGGAAACCTAGGCATCTAAAAAATTCATCCTTGCCATGTTTAGATGGATTAAAAAAGTTGATAGTAGCACAGGAAACAGCTAGATCGATAATTATTGCGCGCTTTTCTTGTGAGAGTAAAATATTGTAACGACAAAGTAAGTGAAATACCGACATTAAATACTTGAGAGAATTAAACAACATTTTGAATTATTTTCCGTATTTCATCAGATACCAATAAAGAATATGCATTATGTAATCAAGAAACCTAGACACAAACAAAAAAAAAAAGGAAAAAATATAAACAGCAATTCATATTCATTTTTTTTCTCATAATACTGGCGCCTCAAATTACATTCTCATGTATAAATAATTTAATATTATAATTTTCATTTATATATCTTTAGTAAATAGCGAATAATTTAATTCTTAAAACATTTACAAATTATTGTGCAATATAAAACATTTCAATTTAAAAAGAAACAGTATCACATCGAAAGCCTCCTTTTTAAAATTATACTTCTTAATTTCTCGCTATCTAGCTTGCCAGATATTTCCACAGATAATAAAATTAAAAGCCAATTACAGATGTATTATAAGAATCGGCTGTTACGGAGTTACAGTTACTATAAATCTGAACTACATGGCGAGTAAAACTCGATACCCTTATATGAACCACCAAGTTTTTGTAGCTTCCCACCAGCCTAGATTTCAGAACTAGACTCACAAGGTCGACTGTATCAAGATAGATGTCCCATTTGACATTATAAAAATTCATATGAATGCTTCGGAATCGAAACCAGTTGGTGTGCGCTAGAATGATCGGCAGGAAGACATTTTTTCGTTTCGATATTTATGATCAATTAACGTTTAGAATTACTATTATAATTGTTGGCGGTTTCGATTTGATTGGATCCAGTTTTTAGACGTTTTGGTTTATGTTTATGTTTAAAAAGCTATTGCAATATATCTATAGTGGGGTTAATTATCATTTTTATTTATTGAAATTTCTCCATGGTAACTCCCATTCATAAAGTCTATATGTACCAACACAAATTTTACAATTGTTTAATTACACTTAGACAAAAATCATGAAACAATCTGATGATTTCCTTCTTGGATACATGAATAAAATGTTCGGGTCGTTATCCAAGAACTTATAAACATTGTAATTCTTGAGCTTCAAAGCTGTTCCCATGGTATTTACGATTCCATTCAACACTTGAATTCTCCAAATAGATTGCAAACCATTAGCTGGAGAGCTGTTTACTTCAAACTATCTGTTTGTTTATGTGTTCCGAATTGAAGGTCGTTTGTATCTTTATAGGTGCTTTGGGAATGTTTTGAACGCGTATGCGATTTTAATTCATGCTGTACTTTTCCGTTTACAATTTCTACAGTTAGGTAATTTCTTATTTCGGATCGTGCGAAACTTTAGTTTTAAATAGGTACGTAATTTATCGCATAATTTAACTAGATGAAATAAATGGTTGTATTCCAGTATTCTGCTTTATAAGCATTAAGCGCAACTCAATACAAATGGACAGTAGCAAAGGACGTTAATCTAAAAAAATCTTCGTGCTCATTGTCATCTATAGAAATGAACATATTAATTAGTCAATCATTAACATATTGGACCAAATTATCACGAGTTAAATTGAGCCTTCTTCCTTCTAGATGAAGATTCAGAATCACCCGGCACGAGTGTAACACAGGGAGGTGGAAAAGTGAAGACGGGAAGCACACACATACACCTGTGGCAGTTCTTGAAAGAGTTGCTGGCATCACCCCACGTACATGGTTCAGCTATACGGTGGTTAGATCGAAGTAAGTAATTATCTTTTACACAAGACATGTATTCTTTCTATCAACCTACCTTCTTTATGGAATTGTACCCTTACGTCATCGATAAGGTAATTAATTGAATAGGATAGATGAGATTGTAAGTTCTTTAGCATTGCTCATATCAGTAACTGATCATTATTTTGATAATTAATGATGTGTAGTATTCTCAAATGTATACAAATGGTCCTTCGAGTTTGACATCACTGATGAAAATACATTTATTTGTAACGTGGTATGTCTCTAATCAAAGCATAACGTTTAAAAGGAATATACACAATTCTGAAATAATGACCATACTATTAAGTTTTTGCCATTTTATTATTTAAATAGAAGTAATTGTTGAGTAGGTATAAATGATCAAGTTAATGTGTGTTATCAAGTAAAATCGTATTAGAAAAACAAAAAAGAACATTTGTTACTAACATAAGATTTAAAGCATTTATATCTAATCTACAATTAACAGGTATTAAAGTGGCAACTTTAAATACCACTAGAACTATATAAAATTATCATTCAATCACCTACGCTAAGAATAAATGTGTCAAGCGAATATACTATTTATTAAAACGGAATAAAGGCGAAACTTGCTTATTAAGTTTTAAGATTTAACTCTACATTTATAGGTGTATTCCTTTGTTACGACTGATAGATGAGATAAAATGAAGATTTAACAACCATAGTTTTTTAATTGCTTACCACAGAAACGAGTTATTTAAAACTTTATTTTTTAGCATTTATTTACAGTTACTATTTCGTGGTTTGAAAATAGAATAGTTCTATAAACACCTAGTTACTATGGTATAATGACATAAATATTGTATTAATAATTGGCTTTGTAAAACTAGTACACAGTAGTTATTGATTATGTTTGACCATCATATCATAAGCTCGTTGTCTAGTCAATTTTTTAACCCCATTTCGTGGCAAGCTACCGGGTGGCGGGTACGTTGTTATTTATGAACAAAACCACTGGTATTAAATGCATTATGCTTGGAAATCCATATCGACATTCTCTAGCCAAGGTGAGCGAGCCATTTACAATCGACTATGTACTTAATAAAGTTCCATGGCTTTAAGGTAACTTTTCTGCTTCGTGACTAGCCCACGATACTTTTGATATCCGTACAGACGTGTCGTTTATATATTATTGTTACCGTTCTATTTTTGGAATTCACGACTGTTATTATGGTAATTTTAACACAGAACGAGATTTATGTTTGAGTAACAAAGGAATACTAACGACATTGTCCTTAATTAAGGATTTATTTTTTAGGCTTTTTAAACACATCCTGAATTATTCGATCTGATAAGTAAATGGCGTGCGCACGTATGTTTAAGTATACAATTATCATGCACGTTCAATCAAACAATGGTTAATTCAAGACTTGTCACACAGGTAACGGGGTCTTCAAAATTGAAGATTCAGTACGTGTAGCCAGACTGTGGGGTAAAAGAAAGAACAGGCCGGCGATGAACTACGACAAGCTTTCCCGAAGCATTCGCCAATACTACAAAAAAGGCATCATGAAGAAAACGGAACGAAGTCAGAGGCTCGTTTATCAGTTTTGTCATCCGTATTGTTTGTAATTTTCCTATAAGTTATAATGTAAATATTTATTGTAAATACGAGTGTGAGAGCCGCGGTAATGCGGACGATTTGAAAACTGTTTGAGTTTACCGAAGTACGATAAACTCAAATCAGTTTTAAGAGTTTGTCGATGCTCCGAACGACTCGGTGTGGACAAGTAAACGTCTAGAGATCGTGACGACATCGTGTGATGCCCCTCCATACAATTCGAGAAAGGTAATTTTCTCCAGAATTTTATTGGACGGGGTAGTGATTGTGATTAGTTTTAAGTCTTTTTTTTACCGACGATTAGAGTACGATAAAAATCGAATAATCGATCGATCGTGCATCGAAAGTTGGTAATGTTTATCCCATATATCTATGATATATTTCTAGTACGTTCTATGAACTTTTAGATTAGTTATCTATTTGTAAATAATTCGAATCGTGTTAATGTGAGATTAAACAACTATTGATTTAGTTGTTAAAGATTAATTATACGCTTTAAGTAATAATTGTTTTGTTTTAACGTTAGTAGGTGTAGTGTTGATTACATTATTTATAAAATGTAGTGTTTGTTGAAAACAAAGGGACACATGCAATGTAGTTTAGACATAGTCTAAGTTGTAAAGCGGCGTTTGAATTCGCGTACATTAATGAATTTTGTGCCAAATAGATATGTATTCATTTCGAATTTATTCGGGACAAAATTACAATCGATAGTTTAATCGATGTAAAATTTGTAAAATTGATATTAATGCGGTGTTGGGTTATTAAGGATAAGTTTTAATAGTTTTAAGAATCGACGCAGTTAGCGTTTATATTGATAGATATGTTAATGGACCAAACTAATGTACTTACACTTTATTATGATTCAGTAATTATTATTGACACGAAATAAATGGCCATTTAAAATTATATTATCCTTGTATTATTTCGACTATACCCAAGTTTTTTTAGTTTTTATGTTTTACCTACTGATATATAGGTAACACGAAGTGGTTTCCTTGAAACATGCTACATTGTTTATAACTTTGAATACTAAATTTATAATATTTCTGTTGCAAAATAATATATAAAATGAATGACAAGTTTTTCCTTCAATTGTTGGATTGAATAACTTTCCCACAACATAGAGTCACCATCCAACATTCTTTGGAATCACTGTCACCGATTACACATAATTAACATAATATTATAATCTCCGAAGCCCACAAACAAAAGTGAAGTGTGTTAACTGTCGAAACCTCATTTCAGTTACAAAACATTCCGAATATGAAATGCATAAGTTTAGCTTTGCGTTGCATCAGGTTGCGCAAATATGACGTCAAATTCTTGGAGTGAAAGTGCCTTTCGACGCGGGGCGGGGACGACCTCCGCGGGGGGGAGGGGAACGTGTTTAAGGCATTGTCTTTTCGCAAACATCTTTATATGTAGGGCGTTGTGCCATAATGGTTATAATTCAAAATTTATTGTATATTTGGAACCATTTTTTATTTTTTATTATTTTATTTTTATTATTATTGGATATTGGTTGGTTGTAACTTGTAGGAGTAGCAACTTTGTTTTTGTCCTCATTTATATTATATATTAATGTTATTTGAAGTTCTTCTATTTTAAGCAAAAACTTACCTAAAAACGCAATGTCAAACTAAATATAGAATTGTGTTTGCCAGATACCAGAACTTGTTTAAATTTATAAATTAATTTCTCATAAATCAGTCCAAGATCCTTTGCCATTTTATCATGTACAATCTCTAGGATTAACAAAATAATTTTATAAGCTCATTAGTCTCAATTTTTGAACGACTTGTCAAATAGTTAAATAAGAATCGATCGAGCGGGTTTGCTTTCACGCTACCAAGTTATATAAATCTGAGTTGACATCGAAAATGTGTAATAATTCTGTAGGTGTACTACACCTACTGATTTACATGCACCAGTTCAGTATACCAGAATTGAGGATGATTTCTATAAATTTAAGAAAGGCTGATTTGATGCTGTTTGATAATGCAAAGTACCTACCAAAAGTTACCCCTTTTCATTACAATTTTTGTAGGGATCGTTCCTCATAAAAGCATGTTGGTTGAATCAGTAGGCACAAAGCCTACAAGATATCGATTTTTTATGATTTCCTTCCTTTGTTTTAAAAATTATTTTTATCAAGTGAGCATTATCGTGTCTCCCTTGTCATTTATCTTCAAAATCTGAATGGCAATTTAAATTTACTGGCTTTCTTCTTACCTCCTCGTAAAATCCATAATTCAGTCCAGTTCCATAGATGCCTACCTATAGTTATGACTGACTAAAAAAAAAATGGCACTAATATTTGTTTCTCTAATGCGGAATTTACCAGTGCCCTTTTATAAAGCTTTGACATTTGCAACGTGGAAGACGCAACAAAGTAGCGATTTTAAATAATACGACAAAGAGGGCACCGATGTAATTTATTATATTAATATCTAGTTTATCCTTACCTTGTTTTAAAGCCTTTCTTGATTAGGTACTGATAAACTTAGGTAAATTGTCCAATAGGTATCTAATAGGAAATTATTTCTGACTAACTATATGTAAAAAATATTTTCATAGAGTCAAGGAGCCAAAACTTTTATCAGACGCTTTAAAGCTCAAAAAAATGAACTTAATTTACTTTTAAATGTCTGATTTTTTGATATGTTATTAAGATAACTATTACAATGTTATATTTTATCAGTCAGATAATTTGCAATGACCAAACATCCCCTAAACACCAAAATTACTCAACCATTAGTATGATTAGTATGATAAAAGTTTTGGCTCAGGTGGCGCAGGTGTCACTGGTAGAGCTCCACAAACATTCAGATATTAAAAAGTACACTAGAGACTACTGTGAACCGAAACTTATATGCTTTAGAAAATAAGTTGTGTCTTACGGCTCTGGGATCTTACTCTATTAGGTACCTAGGTATCATATATAAACAAACTTTTACGAAAATTAATATTTATGCCCTCAAAACTTTGATATATTTGTGCCTACAAGTTATTATCTATTATTTGG
Organism: Colias behrii; assembly: GCA_029959065.1. NCBI lineage: Eukaryota > Metazoa > Arthropoda > Insecta > Lepidoptera > Pieridae > Colias > Colias behrii. Next base: position 2,143,006 of record JARWMC010000005.1, on the reverse strand, counting down.
AATACAAATGGAGAGAACTATTTTAATAAAACAAGAATTGATTTAAATAATTAAATAATAATGTTATCCAAGTTACAAACTTCCGCACACTTTACCATAGTTAAAGTATATGACTTGGCTGTTTCTTCATGAAATACAGTAATAAATAATTTGATCTTCAGTTTTCACTTTTCATATAACGGCATGTAAAGTTGAACGCTTGGCTCTACCATAGAGGTATCTATGAACTTCAGAGTTCAACAGCTGTTTGTTGTGTTATTTTTGTAAAACTAGCTTTGCCTGCGAATGCTTTCGTGTCTACTTTTTAATCAACGTTTACCTATGCGAGCGTTTCAATGCTTAAAAATCAAATCTATTTCACTTCTATCTATTTTTCTCTCAAAAACAGTTTACGTACCTAGAGGTAAATAAAATTGTAAATACTTACCTTAGTCGTTTGAAAATAGAATTCGTCTTTGATCATTATTTAAAAAATCAATATGTAAATGAAACGATAATATCATAATAAAAAAAGACGTGTGGCACTCGGGGACTGCCGCGGTAAAGCTATTGCATGCTATGCCTTCAAGCCACACCTCCGTGCCCGTCGGAGTGGGGAGCGTGAGGTTTTTTCGTTACGGAATTTCTGGATTCGGTCCCCGCGCTCAAGACCCGCGATAGAAGCTATGCAATAGCTTAAAAATTACATTTGAATATAAAATAAGTTTAGTAGGTAACTACAAGCCCAATGAATCACTAGGTAATATTTCAATAATATCGCCACTGCTTGTGCTTTGATACGAGGGCAAGGCGTCGCCAAAGGTCGTCTACATTCCAAAATTGTGAGTCCAGACCAGTCACCAACTGGTACGCGCTAAATGTTATTCATATTTAGATATTTTATACCTACTAATACTTTACCAGCTGTACAGATTGGTACCTAGCCTCTTTTTGATTGAAAAACATTGGGTAGGTAAAATAAGTAAGCACCTTATTGTTATAAATTGTTTTTAATTAGGATTTTTTTAGAAACTTGATCTCTACAACTACTTGCACATTGAGTAATAACCAACACCCAGAAAACATTCAGAAAATTTTGTCTAAGTATAATAAATTCTTTGCTTTCAATTATAATTAAATTATTTTATTCATCATTCTAATTGAAGTTCCTATTCGAGACTTATCTATGTTCTAGATCTTGTTAATAATTAATTCTTAAACGGACCACACAATCTAACATTTTGTGATCTACTAATAAATCGTTGAGAATGTCTGATGTCCCTTAAATGCCACTGTAGGTTGGTTTAAAGTTCGAATGGATTGCAAAATATAAAACCTTTGAGTAAGTCGTTAGGTAGTTACCTAGTTGCTAACCTTTTTTTGTAAGGTCTAAGTCTGTGGCACAAAATACTTAATATACAGCTAAGTACATAATTTTATCGTGATTAATAGTAAGTAAGCTAAGTAATTTAATCTAATTTAAAGGTAACGCTGTGGTCTAAATTGTAGTTTATTGTTTCACCAGTACCAAAAAAAAAAAAAAAAAAAAAAAATAGGTGCCTACACAATTTTTGACCGCAATCGTTAACTAGGTACTTATGTGATATTTTTTAGCATCTAGGCAGTGGATTCATTGTGATAATATTTGGTTTGTTAAGTTGTAGACAAAGTAGGCGAAGCTGCGCACGGAGAGCTATTTAAAATATGTGAAAAAATGAAATAATATAAGCGGAAAGTTCCCGCCAAAGGATAAAAACTCTTTGAAAAATTATTTTAATCCACACAATTGTTACTGACAAAGTTTTTTAAAGGAAATATGATCAGCTAATATATTTTTTATCAATACCCATGCTTATAAAATTTTCAAATAAATAAATACAAACTATAATATTCACATTTTCCAAGATAAGATTGTAAGCTTCCAGCGTGTAACGGAACGATTTTACTATTCTCCAATGACGTCATTACCTATGACGTCATTCGATGTTGACTTTTGACATTTGAATAGCTTCAATTTCCCTCTATATTACTATACTCTTTGGCTTCAATTCAAATTTCAATACTTTTTGTTATCATTTATTTATGAAAATCTGTGAAGAATGCATTGAAACAGTTCTGGGCTCGCCGGTACATGAATTGCCCACGATTTGAAACTTGGTGATTTTTCTGAGATAAGTTCATATTATTTGGAGTGTACTCCTAAAATTTCAAGTCCCGGGCGTACATAGTTTCCGAGTTATGATTTATTTAAATCTTGTCTTTATTGTACTATATTTTTACATATTTTACTGTTTGACAGGTGTTTGACAGTTGTTTGACATTATACATTCCATTTTAGCCTGTCATAATTGAATTAAATTCGTAACTTTTGTGTTTATTTTAGTTATTTGGATAGGAATATTTAAATAACATTGTATATTTATGTTTAACTTTTATTTAATTATAATTTAACACAATTTAAAATTATAAATAAAAAAAAAATATATAAAAAATACAGTCCAAACGGAACGTGCGAGGTGACGCGCACGAAGTGACGCCATTTTGACGTCAGTCATTGTTCGTGCGTCTTGCAGTGTAGTTGAGAGCGTTTATCGTGTACTCCTCCTGTTAAGAAGCCCTACGTTGACTACCATGGCGTCTCCGAAGCCCCCGGTTTCGTGCTCTGCCCCTTCATCGCCTGAGGAATCGAGTGTAGTTCAAGTGTTGGACTCAAATGAGCCACTTGCTTCGAGCTCTTCTTCAGTGCCATTGTGTGTGCAAGTGATAGACTCTAGTGAGCCGCTTGTACCCGTGCTACCTGTGGATCCAGTACCTGGCTATTCCAGAGCCACTGCAACGGAAGCTAGTGCTGGCGTTTCCCCAGGGGAAACGCCGGGCTCTCCGGCGTTGTCTGAGAACAGTTCGAGTGGCGAGGATCAACCTTCTGGGTCATCCGCGCCAAGAAAAAATTATTATGTGGAGGAGATTAGGTTTGTGTGCCACTAAATTGATCATTGTTTAAGATTAAATGGCGTGAAAAGAAATTTATCATCTTTTATTTTGTTTTAGATCTCAGTGGAACCATCACAGGCTCTTTGTAGAATTGAACACTCTTGAGCAGTGTCTGCACTTTGCTGAGGAGCGGGGTATGATTCTACGGGAGAAACTCTGTAGCCGCCATCGACAGCCTATGTCTCTTCATACATTTGGGGGACAACTTGGTACCTTCCGTTGCCGCAAGAGCACTTGCAGACATAAGTCAGTGAGTCGCTCTAAGGGAACGTGGTTTGAGAATGTACATCTCCCCATAAATATAGTATTCCAGATTATGTACTTATTTAGTGTGGGAGCGGACTATAACGCTGTGCAGCGTGAAACTGCAAGACGAGAAAGAGATACAGTGTTATCAACAAAAACGATAGCCGATTGGTTCTCATATTGTCGGGAGACCATTGTGGTTTATGAATTGGAGCACCAAGAAAGTGGAAGAAAAATAGGTGGACCTGGGAAAATTGTCCAGATAGATGAAAGCAAATTTGGAAAACGCAAGTATAACCGAGGCCGCCGCGTTGAAGGACATTGGGTCCTCGGTATGATTGAAAACGGCAGTCAGGATCTAAGACTGGAAGTGTGTCCTAATAATGAGAGATCTTCTGAAATACTGGTGCCACTTATACAGAAACATGTTGAGGAGGGCACAGAAATCCATACAGACTTCTGGAGAGCTTATGATTGCCTTCCTCAATATGGATACATTCACAAAAAGTGTAATCACAGTGACCCAGAACACAGATTTGTGGCACCAGATGGGACACACACCCAGAGGATTGAGAGCCAGTGGAGAAATTTAAAAAGAATGTTCGCTAAGGACCAATACAAAGGAAATTTCACCGACTGGCTCATAGAGTACAATTGGAGGAAAAAAATTATTGCTAAACATAAGGATCCCTTCGAAGAATTACTGACTGCTGTAAACTATGTATACAAATAAATATATTATTATTACATTATTATTTTTATTTCAAAAATCCCAATTCAATACAGAAATCCTTACTGTTGGTTAGGTTAAGTTAGTTTTTTTTTTCCCCGAGCGAAGCGAGGGCCATCCCACAGAGCGGGGAGGGCAATTTGAAGTCTTAATTAGCGATTTCCTTTCCCATTCTATCCTAAAATCGTGGGATTTGACTAATTAAACTTAACCTAACCTCAAAACTTTAAACTCCAATATCTCAGAAACTAAGTGACTCATGACCCCCCCCTTTGGGGGAGGGGTTCCCACCACTCCCCCCTCCCCTCCCCCCCCCCAAAAAACCTTAAATTCGTGGGCTATATTTGTACAGTCCTTCCCAGTTCTGTTACAATAAACAAACATGAAGTCTTTAAAATGTGGGCTTATTTTCGTTCAGTATTGTTAATTTAAACGATTATTTAAATCTAGAAGTTTGTGTTTTGTTAATTTCGTTTGTTATAACTTAAAAATGAAACCAGGGAAGAGTTCGGATGTGACTGAGGAGATAGCTGAAGTTCATACAACCGCTCGATCACCGTCACCCAAGCAAAGAGTTAAAGAACGCTCAAGAAGTAGATCTGGATCGCGGAAACTATCTAATGGTCATGCTACCACTGAAATCGAAGCAATCACAGTTGAAGATGTCTCTGAAAAGGCTAAAGCCCGTGAAAATTGGAAAAACTCCGAACAGGAATCCATCGATACCGAAATACCTATACATGATCAAATTAAAATGGATATACTTGGATTTGTTGAGAAAGAAATAAAGAAAACTGATAAGCCCTCGTTTGTGTTCTATTCCCATGATCCAAATGGCTTGGACGATAAGTTTATGAAGACATTATCAAGACCATCAAGTGGGCACAAAGAGAAGCGCAGTCCGTCATATAGGAGGAAGAAAAGGCATACTTCTAAACATCGGGACAGGGATTTACATGATTTTGAAATACCTGGATCTAGTATGATAGCTCTAGAGAAGGTATGCATATTATCTTATATAGAAAATAAATAGTTAATGATATAATAAAAAGTTAAAAAGCAATGGTATTGAATAATATTATTACTTACTATTGAATTAACATTATTTGGTTTTTAATTCTTAGTTTCTAATTGTGCAAATATCACTTGACATGTCCTATACACATAGATACTTTGTAAGCCATATTATAAAAGTTACATAATAGGCTTTCAAAACACTCTTAATTAGGTTTTATGAATATTATTAGTAAAATATTTATAGTCTGACTTCATATAACTTAATAGTCTCAATTTACATATTCTAAAGATAATAAATAAATTTCTATTTATACTTTTGTTTTATATTTAAACTTTCCTTTCATAAAAAAATTTATTAACATATCAATTCAAGGTTGATGATTACCTAAAAGAGTACAACAAAGACGAAGTAGTGACACTCAGTGGGGAGTTAGAAATAGAAAATGATGTGGAAAACAATAACGGATCTTCCCGGGAACTGCGGCACAAGCCACGCAAAACTAGACGAAAAACCAGGGAGGAGAGGCACGAGGCTTACTCGAATGGTAGAGACGTTAGCCCCAAAGTGTTTAAGACTGCTAGTAGGAGTAAGGCTAAACCAGGTATGTGGTTTTTGGTACTATTAAGTAATTTTTTTCGATTTATATACAAAAGATAGTAGCGAAAAATAATAATGTACTAACAACGCTTAGGAGTATTCAATGGAAAAAATACATACAGGCAAGTACTCTTAATACTACAGTGGGTCTATTAGTACAGTTAAAGAATTTAATAATAATACATATCATGGATTTTTTTTTATATCTACCCACGGTTGTTTACCTAACAAATTCTATAAATTGTGCTTGTATGTGTGTGTCTACTAACTAGCAGCTAAATTGTGAAAATTAGGTTAACCACCACTATCCAAATAAAATGATATAAAAAATAAATCACAAATAAAGCAAAAGATATTTATTAAAGTTCTTCAATATTACAACATACTTCATTCCTATTATTTTCCTTTCAGCGCGTCCTGCAGACCTAACAACAATGCTAGAGAGCTTACAATCAAGTGTGCCCTACCATGATCAGTATATTGACAATCCATTTTCATCACCATCACCGCTCACATCACCTAATGATGATAGAATGGATCCATTCTCTAGAAGACCAGAGAAAATATATCTACAAGGTGGTGGAACTTTCCGCGTTGTGTCTCGTGATAGAATATTGGAGTCGCAGCAGTCGAGGGATGAAGAGAAATATGCTAGGTATGTTGATATAATATAATTATTAATTTACGACTTAATTTTAATTAAGGAATTTATCAAATTGATATAATGTAGGCATAAATAATTGTTATCGGAATAACATACATGGGGCATTTCACGCGAAGCGGACACAGATTTCAGGGTCAGGTTTCAGATTTCGGTTATATTTTAGTATGTTACAACTTACACCTGTATATATCCTCGGTATGTATACGAAATTTTTTTGCATTTAGAAGCTTAGTTTTCAAAATACAGGTCTTTGAAGATGTCAGTAAGCGCGAGGTATGGGGGACTTTGAATGTAATTATCAGTTCAAGAAAAGTAATTTTTAAATAAATTGATGGCTGAATAATATACCCCATTAAATAAACTTTTTATCCTCATATTTCGAATTTCGAATTTCTTCACTATTACAGGCTCGGCGACATAACACCGCTAGATGTCGCTCTAACATTACAAAAAGCATGGCGTTCGTTCGCACCAGCTTGCCACGGTGTGCTCGGGGGTTTATCTCTTATGCACCTACTACTTATAAGCTATTCTGATAGCTTGGATGCGGGACATCTATCTTTCCATGCAGTGGTCACTATGCCTTATGTGGCCGCGTATTACTTCTTCTGTGTGCTGTGCTTGGTGTCTGTTTTGGACCGGTGAGTGATGTATTTATTAAATAGCTTTTTAAATATGGCTTATGTTACTTGGTGAAGAAGTCTTCTAATGGTTAAAGAATGTTAAAATTTAATTCATATTTGTAGCTAATGTAATGTAATAATAGTTTCTTATGTAATAGTTTCTAAACATATTTTACCACAATTTCAAATGAACTTGTAGTAGGGGAGCCCATAATGCTAAATGTGGATTTACTCGAGCGTCACGGGAACCTATTAGAATTGGTAGATTAGACCATAGCGAGAAAAAAAGGTCCTATAATGTTTTCACTTTTAGCGGTGGGGAAGGGTTTTTTTTTTTAATTTAAAAAAGAAAAAAATTGAATTGGAAATACTCAAGCGCGTTAGATATTGATATTTTACATGCTCCAGGACGTCACTGAAATAAAATTTAAGTGGCGATTTAATCGCTATGAAGAAAGGGTAAAAAATTAAAGTAATATTATTTGAGCGAGTCAGATTAATATATGGGGGGGGTTAATTACAATACAAGAAGTCCCCATTTCGCTAATCTGACGATTCGAGCTCAACCTTAGGGAACTATGGATTTTTCAAATTTTGATCCTGAGCGCCTGAGCGCACCCACCAACCATAACTGCTCATATTGACTAGAGGTACTAATGAATAGCTAAGGTACCTTCCCTTATAGTAATCTGACGCGCTCGAGTAAATCCCAAAATCCCCTCTTGGGCTCCCCTACTATTGCTTTCACTGGCGCCATCTATTGTTAGTGCGGTTTAAACTTTGCCATCTCTCAAAGAAACTTCCATTTTCAGACTTAACTTCCTACTTATAAATTAATACCCTTAATTTGAATTAATTATTTTTATATACACTGTAATAGTTCTATTCTATCTATATTTTTTACATTTTTAAATAACATTCTAGATTGAGACCAGGCGAGGTCCCAGTCTGAAATTTTGGGGGGGGTCACGAGGCTGGAAAGGTATGCTACCCCCCCCCCCTGGAATCGTACCTACTCGTTAAAAAAATCATATTCAATTTATGTTATAAGCAAAAGCTTGGGAAAATTTCTATACATTTTTTATATGCGCGAGTCTGACTCGCACTTGGCCGGTTTTTTTTTATTCGAATGATATGGATATGTCAAGACCCTTTTTTTAAAGAACACGTGGATTTATCAGACTGTTATTTAACAGTCTTGACATATCCATATCATTCGAATAATATAAATATATTGATTACTTAAATCTACCCTTGAAGCTGTGAAAAAATAAAACTTATAGGCCATTTAAAGTTTATCTATAAGTTTATGGTGCAAATTTTCGCAAATTTCGACATTCGCAAGGGATTAATAACAGTTTTATACGGAACTTTGTGCAAGTGACTGCGATACGCATTTGGCCAGTTTGTGAGTACGATTTTGGGGGGGGGGGGTCATGTCCCCCGTGACCTGGGACCGCGCCTGATTGAGACTGTTTTGTGAGAATGTTTAAATACAATTCGACAGTTTAAAAATATGTCTAGTTATTCTTATTTGGAAGTGTTTTAAACCGAAATAAAGTCATTGTTGGAAGATAGTTCTATTTAATATTAACTCATAAACAAATAATTTCAGGCTAGACATAACCAGCATAGACACAAGCCGAGGCCTCCAGCCCTGGTTCCAACCGATCGTGCTAGTTATACTATATACCGCGTGTTTGCTCGTCTGCACAGCCGCGAGGATGTACGATGAGCTCATGGTCTACCAGTATGCTCCGTTGGTAGCTAATATAACTGCTAATATTACCACGGTAAGTTTTTAGTTATTTTCTATTTTTTTTTTCAGGCTAGATAGATCCTATAAATGTAAAAATTTGAGTCATCAAAACCGGTTCAGCTATTTTAATGATATGAATAGCTGTGCCGCGCGGTTTTACCCACGGACGAACCGGCGGACAAAATCAAGTATTTCTATAGCTCATGCGTTATTCTGAGTTCTGACCTATATTACTGTAAAATTTTATCCAAAAACGTCCAGAACTTTTGGAGTCAATTTGTTACAAACATACTTACATACAAATCTTTATAATTTTAGTTTAAATAGATCCTGCACATTAAAATAAAAAAGCTGAATAAAACTTCTTATTACGCAAACACCTATTCAATAATTTTCTTTATAATGTGCAATATGCATGTTCTAGTTTCGTATTTCAAATTCCGATATGATGATACATTTACATTAAATTAATTTTAAATACTTAATAAATAAATCATGTTAATTTTTTTTTCTTTTCAGCCGACAATACCAACCTTCTACCACACATGGACGCATTTTTCAATATGGCGCGCGGTACTATCAATACTGGGGCTCGTATATTTCGTCATATCCAGTCCGCAAGACTTGGTTTACGTTAATTTGAATAAGTTATTGCAATTTAAACATTCGCTGCAGAGTATTGGATGATTTATTTTCTTAATAAGTATATAATATTATGTTTTTGGCCAAAGATAATTTTACTGTGAAGTTTCTTTCTAGAAGTGTGCGAGAGGGATGGAAATAGCGTTGTCTCTTTCTAATTTTTCTTTCGTTTATTCTCAGATTATCTTCTCTTTCTATCTAAAGATTTTGTTTCAAATGCGTGCACAAGTATGTACTAGAAATAATATTATTTTTATTGATGATGCTAAATGCTAATACTTAATCTCATAATGACCTAATTATATTTAAATGAATAGCTTTGTAAACACAATCCAAATAATATGTATTTCAATCTATATGTAGAAAAAGAGAGACAATATTATAATATTAAAAATGACTTATATTAAACTCGCTAACATCTTACATAGGTAGTAAATTGTTTTTGTTAGGAACAGTTAAATTTTGACGTCGTATATCAATTTATTACAAAGTACAACCATTCTATATTGACTTATGCAAAATTTATTTTATTATTATAATTTAAAGATTATACAAAAAACTATTTAAAACCGCAGGAATTGATGTATTACTTTTGAAAAGTACCTGAATAATACAAGTATTATCAATATATATGTCGTAATTGTTTTTTTCTTATTCGTAATATTGGGAGCGATTTTGCCCCTACTACCCATAAAATTAAAGGTCACAATTGCATAGCAGAAATAGTCTTATTTCAGTTTAGTGCTGCTAGCATAAAATATATAAAAAAATAACAGACAAAAAAACGCAATTTTTTTTATGAATATATTATTTTTGTTTCCTATATCGTCTTAAAATGTGAGTTTCCATGTAATGTTAATAAATGTACAAAATTGAAACAGGTTACTAATTAAATTGTAATATAAATATAAAATAATTCAATGCTTATATGTATTGTTAGATAAACCAATATAATATGGGGAGATCTTATGAAGACACGAATAAAGTTGATGAAAATTGTTATACATTTTGGAAGTGCCGAACACATGTGTAAGAAGTGAAACTTCTTTGGCAAGATTCAAAGATAACAAAATCGTCGCCTTACTTCATGACGTGACGGTATTTTCATGACGCGGTCTTAAAATTTTTCTCTCAACGCGCCTTAAGAAGTTTCACTTCAAAAAAAATATATATTTTTTGTCTTATTATCATTAAAGGTACAAACTTTGGCCGCTGACTTCTGCTCGTGTGTTATTCAGGGTCTTAATTCTAATCCAATAAAATTTTTCACTCAATTAACATAATGATAATATACTTTCTTATTTAAATATCTATAACATGATTTTATGTCAATGGAATAAAATGTATATTTCGGACGGGATACATCTAGTCCATTGAAAAGTTACATTTGGGGTTGCGTTTTTTAGAGGACGATTTTATACCCAACGCCGCTAAAGAAGTTTTCACTTCAAAAATAATTGTTAACAATATTTGTTGCAAATAAAATTTTCTACAACTTTGGTCTAGTAACTTTTTGTCGTAGAACTAGAAATAAAAAGTTTTAAGCGAAAATGTTCAGAAATTAGAGATATTTATATTTTTCAATAAAACTTTTTTTTATCATTTTACCCCCCCCCCCCTACACATCACAAAAATAAAATTGCGTCCTCCAAAACGCAAGGTTAGGCCTAAAAATGTAACATTTCAATGGACTAATCATATTTTGCATATCTAAGAAAATTTATATTTTGTTTCTATGTAATGTAATGTGTATTATAATTCGTTTTATTCGTGTCTTCATTTTAAATTATGTTAAGGGACCAGATAAGAAGGAAATTATGTTATTTTTCAGTGAGTTAAGTCCATTCTAGATATTTATTTTTGTGACATTACAAAATTGTGTCTTAAAAGCATATAAAATAAGCATATTATAAGTATATTTAATAACTATATTTGGTTTGTTCCTTTTCCACTTATATCGCCATAGGTTCCGCCCACAAAATGATATTTTAATATACTTGGCTATAATTGAAAGTTAATAGAAAAAGAGACATATTTTAAATTAACTCTTGGCTATTTTAACAGAAACATTGAAATTTTTACATATTTCTCATGTCATAAGAAAAATTATACAAACGTATACAATATAAATCTATTTATTTTAACAGCTATATTTTAAACAAAGTCTGTTTAGTTGTTTATATTATATATGTCGCAGGCAAATTGTATAATCTCGCCGCTTACAAACGCGCGGCATTTTGTATTTACTTTTTTCAAACGTCCACAAGAAGACGGTTGCGAACCGATGGAGCCCTCGCTTCGCGGGGTTCCTATTTCTGTGTAGTTTTAAACCAAAAATGTCTGATCACGAATTCTCGACATATAACAAAATGCCTAGCGTTTGTAAAGTGACAGACGCCGTTTGTAAACAGAGGAAATTGTACAATTTGCCTGCGACATATATAAGGCAGACTACAAAAAATTTGGTAAATATTGCCAAATAAGATTGATCTTTATTTTTAAACAATAAGATATTTATTAGCAGAGCACAAATTATTTTATAATAATTGTAAGATATTTTAAAGAATCTCTATTCAGTTGTGTGAAGGTGTTTTCGTTGACTTTTATTGAGTAAGAGGTCCCGAATATAAACTAAGTATTTGCATATAAAAATGATTGTTGCTAAAACATGAATAAAGTGCATTTATGTTATAATTTTGTGTTTAATTTTCATATTCCCTCTTAGTAACCGATTTTAGAAAACGGACGCTTGTCAATAATTCTCTATGGAATTGTTACATTACTATGTTGATGTTTTTGAAACATTATTAAAAGTATTTTATACTTTTTGCCCCTTTCTCGAAAAATCGGTTAAGTAGATTATGCTTATGGTCACAGAAAGAAAGAAACCTGATTATTTTCATAATATTTACCTACGTGGGTCCATTGTATTCTTTTTTATTTTTAATAAGGATGCCATTGAAACGGTTACCTAATTATATAGGTTATAAACATTCGATTTTGTGGCTTTATTTTAAAAGCTCTATTAATATAAAAAATAACGTCTTTATAACAATAATGGTTAATGTAGGGTAGGTATGGGAAAAATAAAAATTCACAGGTTTAAAAAACATATTTATTATACACAAAATATTCTTACAGAAATTAGACACAGATAGATCATTTTTAGAGTGGGTAGGTATCTTTATAAATTATAAAAAGGTATATACTAGTTATATTGTATATCTAAAGCAATATAATATAATTTTGTCTATAATATTATTTTAATTTAAACAAAATGCCTTAAAAATATAGTACTTCTTAACTTTAAAATTTGTCTATTTGTATCCCTAATCTAAAATCAACTCAACTTAACTATAATCTGTGAAATAGCAGAATAACATCCCGATATAAGGACAGTCAAATAGCACAGAAGTAATAAACTATTCTTCCAAAGAATATAATACCACTTTCCGAGGTCCTTATTCCATTTATATACTGTTTGTACCACGACGGGTATGAGGAGCCCGAGGGTCGAGAAAAATATGGCACCAACCAAACCGATTAGTAACTCCAAGTCGGGGACTGCCACCGCCAAAATCACTGGAACAAGACAGAAAGGGTTATAGACTAAAGTAATAAAAATATACCTATCCCTAATATATTAGTTAGTGTAGATAATATAAAAAATAGAGACATGACATTAGCTTGATGATGCACTAATTGAAAAATATTGAATCAGAAAGGTTTGAGGCTTCTGAAATTTTTGCGAGGAATATGTTTGTAAAGAACCAATAGTATCTCTTCCACCAGAGATGTGCTGATAGAGGCGAGGTAAATAAAGTGACAGGATTGGTTCTTTACAAACACATTCTTCGCAACGCATCCTCGGACATCTCTGGTGGAAAAGTACCCTTATTAAGTAGCCATAGACAGGACTAGTATAATACCGTTTTACCCTTTCGGTATGGAACCCTAAAAAGACGACAGATTACTTGCAAAGTAAGCTCTTTATTCCAGGTTTTATAAGCCCAGTCATTTAGACTTGATAGGTATAGGTAAACCAGAATCTGATGGCATTTAGGGAAATCAAAATTTTGAGTGTGCAACCCTATGGAAAATGGACTGAACGATCTTGATACTGCTTAATATTTTTTATTTTGTCCTCAATATCATTAGTCACATTACGAAGATAATACCTACTGAACTTAATAATTAATAAGATATCCACATAATATTATGTAGGTACATGCTTACATGTATAATATACATATTACTTTTATATAGGTAATACATATTATGTATTTACATACACCTATATATCTTATTATATTATATAATATAATATATCATTATCATTATGCCATGTGAAAATATGGATGTAATGATAATGCAGATCAAAACTCGATTGTTTATAATTTTTTATGAAATAAAACAAAAAACTAAATAAAATAATGTTTATTTTCGTAAGTTTTAACAGACACACACACATTATAAAATTGAATTGGACAGCTTGGACTTAACGAATAGCCGTATTGGAAACACCTATAACGTAACGGCACCAGTCTTGTACAGATTAAGGAAAAAATTGAAGTTTTTTGCAAATTTCTCGTAGGTTTTTTAACTTTATTGGATATTGTTTAGTTATACCTTTAGTTCAATGTTAGTTTAACCTAACCAATGTTAGAAAAAAGATTACAACGCATAAATAATGAAGTTATTTATAAATTAAAAAACCACTTTTTTGCACCAGTGTTGGACAGTGAAAATCTAATGATGGACACCCAGTTTTGGACAACATCCAGTTATGAACACCCATTTATGGACTGTACATGACTGTACCTAATGTTGTTTCTCCAGTTATTTACACTTGGAGAAGACTTATAGTTATCAATAGAATCTTGAAAATGATGATTGGAATACAATAAATCGGGGATGCATTTATAAAAAATAGTACTTATTAATTATTTTGCATACTTACAATATTTAAAACAGTCTTAATTTCCATTTTCTAGGCAAAAATTGGACAAATGCATCGTTAAATACGAGTTATGTCCGTTAAGAAACACCAATATTGTTTTTTTTTCTCAATAAGTCAGGGATGAAAAATATAACTAAAAAAGTACTGCCATTCCATCCATTTTGGGACCTCTTCTTCTTCGTTATATCACTCTAGTCAGAGCGAACGTGGTCAACATGAGGTTTGGGGGGGTAGATGTTACCCGCTTCACGATGTTCCGCCATATCTCTCTGTTTCCTGGCATTCCGCTACACTCGTGAAGTGAATCGCCAATCTGAATCCGCCAGCAGCCTTAATCTGATCGGTCCATCGATATGGATTCCAAATTGTAGCACGAGGCAAAAAGCTTTTTTTAAACTGTTGTCAAGATGGTGTGGATGAAATTTAAGCGTGTATGCTATATGGTGGTGGAATTTAGCAGCAGACAGCGATCCAAACAGTTCATCAGAGATCTGATGAACTGTTTGGATCTCTATGATAGATGCGTTACAATACGCATAAGTATGCGACTTCTCTACGCAGTGATAGAGAATGAAGCCGAGAACGAGTCGCACAGCACATAATGACCCATTGTTCTAAAATATATTCTTCATGTTTAGATAGATATTATGTTGTTGGACCCATTAGTGTAATTTTAACAAAAAATATCAATGTCCATTATAGGAACCAAAGCAAATCCAGTCATGGACAATTGTTGTACAATATTGGAACCCTTTGTTTGAAATGGTCGTGATAGGTATACTATTAATCAGAAAGAAAAGACAATACAGAAAAGCGCATGTAAATAATACCTTTAAAAAATTTTTATTTTCGACATATGTCCATAAATGGATATATCCATAGAATTAAATCCAGTTATGGACACTGAAGAATTTTATTAAAACAACATAACCTATCATGATACTAAATCGTGTAATATTTCGTACACTTAACTACTATAAATAAAAGTAATATCAAATTTTGCTGACATTTATACAAAAATTCTTATAACCAAAATTGTGTCCTCACTTCCTTAAGGATTTCCTTAGTAAAAACGGATTTCTTCGAAACGAGTCGCAGCAACTAAACATAACGTTCTGCCATCTTCAAACATTTTGGCCGAATAAGATGAAGTGTCGTATTCTGATAGCTTATGAACCAAACTTTTATTTTAAGTATTGCCAAATTATATAACGTTAATTTTGGCCTTAATATTTAAATTTAATATTTATTTTGTCCATTATTGGATGCTTGTCCACGACTGGTGCCGTTACCTTAATAAGTTTTCATAAAATTATATCATAATCAACAAACAATGTTGTTTAAAATATTTTTAATTTTAAGTATCAAAACGGGTATGTCCAATAATTTACCCGCCAAATCTTCCACGCGCCTCAAAATTGAAGATTGTGATGTGTTTGACCCTTAGATCATTAAGTAATGGATAACACTCGCAGGCGTTTCCCCTTTTGCCGAGGTATAAGATTATTCGAATCGAAAAATCTTATGCTTTCATAAAAACTACTTGCGTAATCGATTACAAACACTGCGTATTCGTAAAACATCGAAAGGACGTCTGCGAGTGCTCCGCTAAAAATGCCGTTTTGTACTGTCAAGTCTTGCAGAAGCAATTCAAACATGTCGAATATTAAAAAAGATGGAATAACCTTTCATTTGTGTATATTTTTTTATTTTTTTAACGTACATTTCTAATTAAATGCAATTTCTAATAATCGTCGATGTATCGTTTAGCGATATGATCAAGACAAATAATCGAGTCATGTTTACTCGATCATTGATGCGGCCCCACGAGACTATCATGGAAAGAAAATATACAAATTTAATCTTTATGAACTAAGAGATAAAGTTGAATTTAAAACGCGATAATGAACCGCATTCCTTACGAGACTATCTTGTAAAGAAATACAAATTTAATCTTTATGACCTAAGTGATAAAGTTGAATTTAGAACGCGATATTGAACCGCACTCCCCACGAGACTATCTTGGAATGAAATACAAATTTAATCTATATGAACTTAGTGATAGAGTTGAATTTAAAAACTCGTCGCTTAAAAGGTCGTAATTTTTTACGACTTTCGTGACACAAATTATTTTTGTGAATGTGTGATTGTGTTTCATTGTGTTTCATCAGTGTGAGTTACCCTCCCCGCACCAAAATCAGCAGAAAGTTTAGTTAGAACATTTTCCAGCGTACTCCATCCATTACTTAATGATCTAAGGTTTGACCCTTCTTAATCCAATATTTTTCTATACACATTGTAAACAACACCTCTTGCTTGTGATCGCAGCTGCTTTTTCGACATTTTCGAAGAATTTGAAGACAAAATCCTAAAAATTTTTCATCAACTGCGAAGAAGACAAATAATTTGATAACCAATTTGAAAGTTGTCAAATAAAGTTGCCACATGAAAATCTTTTATTTTTTAAATATAAATATGCCATCAGATTCTGGTAGACCTATAAGTCATTTACCTTTAACTTTATGGGCTGTCATTCTTCTGTTGGGATCTTTGTTTGAATAAACGTTTCAATTATTTATCAACATACCTGTACCTAATTATGACTAGATTACTTACTAGTTATTTTTTGTTAGTTGATTTCAATATTCTGTATATACCAAACTTTACTTTTTCGTACTTTATATAACAAACTACTTACCTATTTTATTTCAGAAAATTATTATAATATTTATTTGTCATTTCGTTTACTTCTTTTTTTCCGCGACATAATGAAAGCTTTCCCGGAACTTAGTAAGAAATTTGTCCAATTAATTATATTAAAAGGGAAATAGAAAAAACGAACAAAAGACAATCTTGTTGCTAATTAGTCGTATGTCGGATTTAATACAAACAGATGTTGGCCTCATTAGTTGCATGATACTAATTTTTGCATAGCTTTTTTATTAGTCTGTGACTATAGGTTATATTATATTTACTCCAGTTTGAATTTATTTAATTCTACCTAAAATATTTTTCATCAATCTTAGTTAATTACATGTTCAAAATATCTTTCGGTAACTATTAATAGGTACCTACTTTAGTCAGCATTATCAACAAAAACATAATAATAATATGTAGCTTTGAACATCACTATGATGGTAACTATATGACGATATTATGACGATCAGCCGGGATGTCCAATTTGATTGCATTTCGTGTTATTGGCCTAAAGCTATAACAACATTACAGTAACACGTCCAAATGCAATTTCCAGAAACCGTAATAAGTTAGCGTCCGCTAGTACGTATTAGCTATACACTTGATATCTATCTACATTTTCACTGTACATCAAAATGGATCAAAAATTAAGGTGAGGTTTTTCCATTTAAATTATGAGCGCTGCGATGAATACAGCTCTATCAAAATTCTAAATAACTAAACCACAGTATTCCATGTAGCCGTAGGTACATACGTATATGAAACGTGAAAATTCTAGTTAATAGTAAGAAGATCCTTATCTACTTATTTTTATGATTTTAGCATTTAAAGTTTTTTGTTTGAGAAAGGTAACAATCTTATTAAAACCTAATAATATTATCATGAGCGCAATATTTATTTAGTTTATTATTGTATCTATAAAGAAACCATTATTTAAAAGCCTCCAAAAATAGAGCTCCAATATATTGTAACAGTCCCTTATATTATTTTATTTGTAGACGTAATCTTTCCTCCCAAAAGGTACCTGGATAAAAATATAATAGAGTTGGGTAAGGTCAGGTAAGTATATTCTTTTGTCTCCAACGACGACACACTAACCCCAATTATTATATATTATATTATTGACTTTCTTCGTCACTGGTCAGTCTTCAGACATGTTTACGTTTAGTATCAACTAAGTGCTAAAATCCTGAATATCCGCCTGCTTGTTACATCTACGTATTTAGTTGTGTGAGAGGTTTTTTACTTTGTGTATATTTTATTAATTTTACTGCAGGAATATTATAATATTTTGTTAATTATTATAAAAATGGTATATACAGAAGAACATGAGTGTTTCGTTGTACTTGAGACGGTAAGTGTTTGATAAAATTTTAGAGATTAATTTTGAAATAAGGTAACTTATAGGTTAGTATTAGGTAGATATACATCTACCTAATACTATAAGTTGACTTGGTTCGGTGTAAAGATTTCGCAACGTCCCCTACGTTGCGAAATCTTTACACCGAGCCAAGGTATTATTTAAACTTTAAAGGAAGGGAAAAGGCCCAATACATACCTAAAAAATGTAAAAATCTAGAAGAGAGCTTTTTGAGCTTTTATATCGTTGTAATTGTTACCGTTTAACGAATAA
The DNA here is from genome assembly GCA_029959065.1 of Colias behrii. Taxonomy (NCBI): domain Eukaryota; kingdom Metazoa; phylum Arthropoda; class Insecta; order Lepidoptera; family Pieridae; genus Colias; species Colias behrii. The sequence continues at coordinate 2,124,467 of JARWMC010000005.1, read as the reverse complement.
TTGATACAAAATGTATGCATATTAAAGTGGGCAGTGTAATTCGACACACAAATACGGGTTCAATGCAAATTGCAAATTATATTTGGACAGACCGTTTGTTGAATGATTATTAGGTTCATATACAACGAGAATATTATATGGGTTGCGTTTATAATTTTATTTAAGTGCCGATTTAAATGCACTGTGAAATAATATTCATATGGGCTTTTAGTTAAATTCAGTGAGATAAATATTGAAATGATATTTATCTCAAATACTATACATAGCCAAGGCAATGTATAGAATACCTACTAAACAGATTGACTGAATATTGAGAAATGAATGAAAATATTATATTCATTTTTGTTTTGGATAGATTCAAATCTTAATACTATTATAAAGGCGAAAGTTTGTATGGATGTTTGTTACTCTTTCACGTAAAAACTACTGAACCGATTACAATGAAATTTAGCACACATATAGAGGGTAACTTGGATTAACACATAGGATAGGTTTTATCCCGGAAATCCCACGGGAACGGGAACTATGCGGGTTTTCCTTTGAAAACGCGGGCGAAGCCGCGGGCGGAAATCTAGTTTGACATAAATTTGAATCTTTCCAACAAAAAGGAAGGTGAGGGGAGGTGACACTACCCCCCTCTCGTACGTACCAGATCATCCACCATTACTGGGAAACCCTGTACCATTACTGTTCTTGTATACCTAAACAAAATATCGACAAACACTTGATTACAGAATCTCGTAATAGGTATGATCAGAATGAATCGGAATTATTCGTTAACGTTAATACTTTTAATTAAAAAGACAGTTTTAAAATCGGACACTGGACCGTCGGTAAATGATCATCATCAATCAGGCTTGTTAGCAGAACCGGTTTTTAAAGAAATTGAAACGTGTTTTTTGGGACAATTGAACGCTTTTTTCCAGGCCGTTTTCTGAGCCCTTTGCGTCCGAGTTCCGGTCCTGGTGACTTAATTAGGAACCCTTAAAATATATGTAGGTCTTTAAGACTGTAGTATGTATTATGTACATACTACGGTATATAATAAAATTACCGAAATATAAAATAACAATTTCCGGTATTTTAACGTGGTAATTTAATTCAGTGCATTGTCATATTTAAAAAAAAACAGTTGTGATAAAGAAAACAAAAACAAAAAGATTTTGGTCCTTATCACAACTGGGAACTTGCATTAAAAGTTAAACATTTCACGTTTGTTCCACAATAACATATATCTTGCGTTTAGATAGGTATTATGATTAGCTGCAGTACCATAAATAAAATGATGTAATTACGAAAATAATAAATTCTGAAACGAATGTAAGTATTCCCCTTATTCATACATCGTCAATCCTTTCCTACTCATCATATTATAAATGCGAAAGTTTGTGAGGATGTGTATGTGTGCGGGGTGTAGGGGAACTATGCGGGTTTTTCTTTGAAAATGCGGGCGAAGCCGCGGGCGGAAAGCTAGTATTACATAATTAGAAATCAATATGCAATGCAAATTATTATTGCTCTGTTAAATCTTTACGATGTTTAATTCCCTGTTACGGACTGGCAGGTACTACAAACTCTGCCAGAACTTAGATCCTCGATAAGTCAATACTCAATACCAAAAATAGACCGATTATCTTACAACTGTACCTAACTCGAACACCTGTCGACTCGCGCTAGACAGGATATTGAAGACTGGCTCCATGATATTCGTTACGATAGTACCTGTTATGTAGATCTGTCACTTCAGTTGAAGTGAAGAGAAATAAGTGGTAGAAATACGAATAGAATAATTGTAGAAGGTTGGGTATTTTAACGTTGTTGACGAACAACAAATAGGTATTCATGAAAAACGTTTATAATAAAATCGGAATATGTATGTATTTGCTTCTTAGAGATATTTGTTTATAGTATTTGTTTATAAAAAAAACCTATCCAGGTTTTTTTATAAACGATTATAATTTGTTAAAGTTAGAGTTTTTTAATAAATATAAGTGGGAATAAGTTTAAGAAAAGCTGGAAAAACGTTTAAAAAGCCAGAAGCCTCATTCCACCAAATCTACCACCACAATAATTATCAAAACAATTAATACAAAACTTTGTTTCATGCGAATGTACCTGTAAATTCTATTCGTTCTTTCAGTCTAAAAAAGTCTCTTTCAAAGCTATTCTTTAATTTCCGATATAGGAAATTTACCAGAAATTACCAGTCTTTTAAACTTTTACGCTCTATTCTTTAAGTATTCTAAGACAATTACCGGTAAGAGTGACACTCAGGGTTCTAAGTAAAATCTGGGTGATGTTATGATAACTCTGGCTGATTCGGCTGCTTATCCTTGACCATAGGATGTCCATGGGCGCGTACATTTGCAGGCAATATGTGAAGAACACAGCCACGGCGACTAAAATCTTTGCAGATAGCGCTAATCTGAAAAAAAAGAAGAATTTGTATCATATAATTGTTCTTTTACTTAGTAGCATAAAAATAAGCATAGTAGCATAAATTATTATTTGATAAGAACAGAGTTTCTTGCCCGCTTTTATCTGTAGAAACTGCTTTCGAACAGGTGGTAAATGGAAAATCTAAAAATTAAAATATATTATATACAGACAAAATTGTCTAGCAAAAATTGTTACCCATAAGGTGTAATGAAATATAAGCGTTAAAAAAACATAAAAGAGCCTTTGAAACATTAAACACTGTTTGTGCGGTTGTATAAAAAGGAAAGAGGATACCCCTGTCGGTTTAACCCGTGAATATTTCAACCACATTATAAAAGCAAATTAATACGTGAATAACAAGGACACGTAAGATTATTCAAATTGAAGAGAAGACGACATTTTTAGAATTTTTATCACTTCACGTTTCGCATTTCTCTTCCTGTCATCACTACATAGTATAAAACAAAGTCGCTTTTTCTGTCCCTATGGTACATAGGGTATGTATGCTTAAATCTTTAAAACTACGTAACGGATTTTGATCGGTTTTTTGTAATAGATAGAGTGATTCAAGAGGAAGGTTTTAGTATATAATTTATTAGGTTTTAGACAGCGGGCGAAGCCGCGGGCGGAAAGCTAGTAACGTATATACGGATGTAATTTGGTCCACGTGTTGATTTTAACTGCAATTACCTATTTCTCTTAATGCTTATTTTGCTTAAGGGAGTTAGTACTCGGGTCGGCTAGTTATGGTTTTTGATAGTTCGTGTCTACAATAATGGAACTTACTACATTAACGTTAATAATGGACAGAATAAGTGTGTAGGTATTCTAAAATTAAGATTTAGGAAATTTAGACACAGGATTGCAAGACTATTGGTAATATTTTGGCTTCACTCGCATTGGAATCGAATAAATATGTAGTTGCCTATATGCAATCTCGAATATGCCTATTCTACGATGTTTCGTACAGATTTTAGCAGTTTTCCTGTGAAACATCATCTATCTATCCATCACTAACTTTCACGTTTCTAATATTTGAATCTTAAATGACCGGTTCGATCCATCTCATGCATTTTCATCTTATTGTCGAATATTTATGAAGGGACCGTCATATTATCCTTCAACGCGTTTTACAGAGGCTGTCACACATTTCAGTATTTCCACAGAACACATAATAGTAGCTAAACGCTAGTATTTCGTTGGTATTTGGATAGCCCGAAAAATATAACGAAGGGTTTAGATCGGTTTTTATAAGTACGTCAACCGGACCGTATAAAAAGGGTGTTAGTCTCGAGTTTCAAAGAATTGGAATTTTGATTATTTTTATAATATAAAAAGACAGGTAACAGTTTTTGTTATATTAAAGTCTATCTAGGCCAAAGGCTGTGAACTCTTGAGTAAAAAAAATATTTTCTGATAAGAGTTTTCCCAGTCCTTAATTAAAGAGGATAGGTTTCACTAATACTTAATTTAAACATGACTATCTAGTAAGAATAGGTAATGAATTACCAAAAAATACATTTCCCCACTTTGCTAACAGGGAAATGTTTCACTTACACTGATATAAAAATGCAGATAAATACAGCTATTGCTTAAATAATGGGAATGAAATGGCCATTACATGACGCATTCTGTTTTTATATGTTACGGAACAAAGTTCTTATTGGGCAACTTGGACATTGTAGGGCGAACTTGCGTTGTTTTTTCCTCTTTTGTGTTTATATAGATACTAGCTTACCGCCCGCGGCTTCGCCCGCTTTGTCTTAAACCTAATAAATTATATACTAAAACCTTCCTCTTGAATCACTCTATCTATTAAAAAAAAACCGCATCAAAATCCGTTGCGTAGTTTTAAAGATTTAAGCACACAAAGGGACATAGGGACAGAGAAAGCGACTTTGTTTTATACTATGTAGTGATTATATCAGTAGTTTTCATAAGAGGAAATACCATTATGATTATGGTTGTGTGATAAAGATTGATTTTTGAAGTACCTATAAACTTGGTATAATATTTTGATGAATTTTGAACAATGATTAATTATTTTCTAAGACTACGTCGTACTAAACGGTACGTATTACTATTTTTTCTATTTATATGCATTTTATTATTTTTTTGTTTAAATGCTATTTTTCTATTACAGTAGGTATAAAACCAAAAATCATGAACATATGTTTGGTTCTTTAGAATACAAGAAAATCTGCGGTACTAAAACATGTTTCAATAAGCGGCATTCCTAACATACGTCTATTTCAAGCAGGATTTTACGACTCATGAAGGAAATTGTAACAATTTTATGAAATGTCTTCATACGTACGAAATCAGGCGTAGTCCCTTTATTCCTTGTAATAAAATAACTTTTTCTAATCCCTGTTCGACACAGCCTGCTAAAGCTTTGTAGTAATTAGTGTTCCTCGAGGCCATTAGCCATTAACAGCGGCTGTTAAAGACTTTTTTTATTAAACAACTTGGAAATTAACAATAAGATGTATACAAAATTACACATTTAATTTTTTTTGTACAGAAAATATTAAGAATTAATTTTAAAATAAATAAATATGTTTCACACGATTTTTAATTACTTACGTTATTTGGTTCCTTCATCATTTTTCCAAGATAATTCATTTTTAAATCAAACAATTTCAAATATTTTACGATAGACATTTATGGAACGTTTGAAATATTAAGGCACCAATAAAATAGCGCGTAAAAGTGATGTAACCGCTGGGCCCTTAACGATACCGCTTTAAGCTTTCGCTTCGTCAATTTTATTTTTAATAAAACAATTATGGTGGTTATGAAATTTCATCTTTATTTGATTCTGGAATATTCGTCCAAATTTGTATGAAGTTGAACGTAAGCGAATTCTGTTTGTGTTTGGTACGGAACAATGAAAATTGTTTCTGTAGCAGCGTTCAATAGTCGATTATTTATTCTAGTAGGAAGCGTTCAAAAGCAATCTACGGTCACATAAATGTGAGAAATATTTAATGTATTGTAACAACAATTAATATTTACAAAGGTAACAAGAGTTATTACAAATTCTGAAGAAAAGTGAGTAATAATTCAAATTATCGTAAATACACGTTCAAATATTGAAATATGAAAATGACACTATAACTTTTCAGCCTTTTACTAACTGTAATGTACTCGAGTAATGTAATATTCTTTTAACATTTCCCCGTAACAGCGTACTTTCTTATTCATAAGAAGCTTATTCCATGTAAAAATAGCTGATTCTTATGACTTTGTACTCGTAGTGAAAGTTTTCAATAAGGTACCTACATTTCTTTTTAGTCTATTAAAATACTTATATATTATAAGGTTGACGTTTGAGGTTCAAATTCATACTATGTCAATTTAAATATTTATTATAATTGCACAACGTCTTGCAAAATGTATTTCGCAACAAATTATTTTCCTCAATTTAAATTGCTTGCTGAAAATAACTTGCTTTCGGTTCGCAAGTAGTTCGTAAGTTCAAAGAAACACCTCAAAGAAGTAGGTACGACAGGATGCTGAAAGTTTGAAGGGTTGGAAATGGGAAATTATTTTTGATTTTACCATTTAATAAGGTGTGAACAGTATTAGGGAAATAATCCTCTTAACTTTTATAAAAATAAGAAAAATACTATGGTATTTGTTGTTTGCAAATTTTTTGCAGGTTTCATAATAAAACACACGACGACTTTATTCAATATAGTTCCTAGCGTAGCTAGAAAACTGTCATAGCAAAAAGTATAAAAGCTACTTACATAAAATACTCTTCAATTCAAATGACTTAAATCTTTATCAAATGAATTAACATTAAAAATTGCCATTTGATATTATTATAAGACTGAAATCACTCATTTAAAGGAATAAAGGAATCCTCAATTGTACAATTTTAAAACAAAACGTAGAAAATAGAAATATATTCTCAACTGCATTACGAAATCTTTAGAGGATTTAACAAGGGTTTCGACAGTCTGTCAGGACCACTCTGGGGTATTTCATTAACCGAAAAGAGATTTAAATATCACTGAAGAATGTGACTGAAGATTTATCTTGTCAATTATTTGATACAGGCTTACACGGCTGATGTAAGCCTGTATCCTTGGTACAGTGGTTGACACCTCCTTGGTACAGTGGTTGACGCGTGAGCGTAGCACCGAGGGGTCCTGGGTTCGATTCCCGGTGGAGACGAAGAAAAAAAATGTCTCAGTCTGGTAGGACATAGAAGGCTGATCACCTACTTGTCCCTAAAGAAAATCGATCAGTGAAACAGATGTATAATGCATCTGCCCCTTACCCCACTAGGGGACACGGGACTTCACTTTTACACGGCTGATGTATTGTCAGTCATGTTTAAATGTGATATAAAATGTTTTTTTTTAATCCGAAATGGTGTGTATTTAAATTTTAATTGAGTGCTTTTTTATTGAAATTTCTTAAATTCAACAAACATAATTCTATTCAGAAATTAAAACTTTATAACGGATTTTTAAAGCGATTTATTATATATCACAGATAGTCATAATCAACACACAAGAAAATACTATGCATAATCCTATTCATATTTAAACTTTCTGTGTGACGAGATGGTTCTTAGTATTTTTGGTGGTTGTAGAAGCAGTCATGCAAGCATATTCCGCTCTCATAGGATGTAGCGTCAAGAGTTCATAAATTTTTTCAGCTATAACAATTTTGAATGTAAGTATAGTTGTAATTTAGGTAACAAATTTTGCAGTAAGTGTGTACTGGGTGTATTGTTATGTTTATGAATAAATAAAGTAATTTTATTCATGACTTTGACAAAAAATATATAATGGTAAAGAAAAAGTAATAAGTTTCATACCATCGAACATAAAATCTTCTGCCAAGGTTTTTAATCAAACAACTAAGACCTATTTGAATACAAACCATTATGTGGTGATTTCCATTAGTTGGAATTTGGTTGGAATGGAAATAAATTAATAAAAGTATCTTTATATCGCGTTGCTAACGGAATTATATCGAAATTATATAGAGATTTCCATTTTAATACGATATTGGTTTAAGAACTTAGAAATCATGAAAGACAGACATGAGCAGACTTATAAATCATGAAAACTTTATGAAAGAATGATCGTCTTTAATACGATAGTGTCAACAAACTTGCAATGCAGTCTTGAATATCTTTATATTATTTTAATTCTTTAGGAAACAGAAACAAAAAAAGTTATGCATACATATGAAGCCGTGTTAAATAATTGCTAAAAGAATTTGTTCTGTTAGAGCACAATGGAATTTTGAATTGTTTAAGCATGTAAAAAGTGTTTTTATAGAGTAAATTAATTGTATTCCTTAAACATGGTATTTGGATGAAATGCTTAATAATTTTAGAAAGATATTTAATATGCCAATTTATATGAAATTAGGAAAAGAGAATGCAATAAGCACTTGAGCGTAATACCAAACTATTAAGTAATCTGTGTTATTATATACTGCCCAGGACCTCTTTCCCATACTTGATGTACCCAAAGAATCCCACGACGCCATACAACGCAGCTACCACCATTGTGACGTCAGAAACCATAATAACAGCTTTACAAGCAACTTACATGTCATCCTGTGGAAGATTCAATGTAATACTTCCCAGGACTTCCTCCCCATACTTGATGTAACCAAAGAGTCCCACGACGCCATACAATGCAGCTACTAACACCATAGTGATGTTCAACACGCCAGGACAGCCCAGGAAGTGTTCTGGCTTGGCCATTTCGTTCTCAACTGGCATCACTACATTGATTCCCTCCATAGCGAATATTGCTGTGCTGGAAGGGAAGTGAACTGTAAGTTATAGGTAGGAAGGTTCATTTTATGTGTCGGATTTATGAGAGTAGCCTTTAAATATTTATAAACATTTATTTCTTAATATGTAGAGCAAATTAATTCTCTTTAATAGAGTAGAAATATGTTGTACGTAGCTGAAATAATGTTTATTTAATTTTTTACAGGTTCAAATTGTAGACGTTAAGTACCTACGTATTATTTAATGATGGCACTACGGCGTAAATTAAAAACTTTAAAAGTTCACTGATTAATTATTATTCTATAAACATATTCTCTTTAAAAATAAACTAACAAGGATGGGATGGTAAGTAACTATTATGTAATCTGGTAGCATCATCAATCATAAACTTGCATGCATTTATTATTATAAATGTTTACGTACAATACAAAATTTAATTAGACGCCGACACGTAACACGAAAATTAAGGGAGTTGATTGTTTTAAATAAATTAACGTAACATCCAGAAATGGTAATTAAGTAAACTAAAGACAATATTATTCATTAATGTATGGGAAATATTATATGGTATGTTTTCTCTTCCATGCGAAAACTACTGGACCGATTTTGATTACACCTAGCAGTGGTGTAGCTTATGTACTAGACTAACACCTAAGGTGTATAATTATTATTACACCTGGTAATACCGTGGTAAAAGTAAAATAAGTAATAAATAAATCAAGCTAAGTTAAAAATCTACAATAAACAAGGTTACGGTACAGATTAACAGAATGTTTCATAAATCCCGGACAAACCTGAGTATTAAATCCTTCTATTTCCCATCCCGAATATTGTACGGAACCAATTTCCGCCCTTGGTTCATACACACAACAAGCTAATTACTACACACGTAGCACTACACGCGTAGCAACTGCTTGCTTGTTTGTAAACACGATGCTATAGGCCAGCCTTTCCCAACCTTTTCCAAAGGCGGACCTCTTACCACGCCACCTTACCATGATCCGCTGTCCCTATCATGATCCGTGGACCCCCAAAAACCTAATTTCTATATTATTTTAAAAATTAATTGATTTTTTGGAGTGTTTTTGTATGAAATAGCTTAGCCACCCATCACTTGACAGATTATTCCAGGCTTTCGTAATTTTCTTGATTTGGATATACCCGCGGGTCCCAGGTTGGGAAACGCTGCTATAGGCCAAACGAGCTGGCTAGAATGACTATAGGAAACTAGTAAAATCTGTCGTATAGTCAGAGTGAAATCAAGAGGTATCTTACATTGGAGATGTAGTGTTTGATAGTAATATATTAATACATTGTAGGACATAATAGGAAGCTTATTTGGAAGTATAGTAGTACCTACCTAGTGTATGGAAATAATATTACGATTAAGTTAGAACTAAGATGTGCGATTCATTATATTATGCTTAAATTTTACAGGTTCGTTTTAAGTTTATGAATACCCTATTGGCTATTGATTGCATTTAGTTTGAACTTTTTTTGTCAACAGCATTTATAACCATTTCATAGAATCCATAAACCGGCAAATTTCAACTCAAAACGTCTTTTATTTCATTTTCCAAGGAATCTATATAATACTGAAATTAAATTAATTATCTTTGTCTTTGGCTTTTTCTTTCGTTAAATTAGATTTACATATTTGGTTGACTTACTGTTTCGGTTTGGATGTAAATTTATTCTTCCTTCGATTTAATATGATTTTTATATCGAAGTACGTTTAAAGAAGTTCCAAACGTGTTATTTTATTAAGCTATTACATAGCTTCTATCGCGGGCCTTGAGCGCGGGGACCGAATCGAGAAATTCCATAACGAAAAAACCTCACGCTCCCCACTCCGACGGGCTCGGAGGTGTGGCTTGAAGGCATGCTATGCAATAGCTATACCGCGGCAGTCCCCGAGTGCCACACGTCTTTTTTTATTTTTAACGTAGTTTAAAGACATTGGGAAGGTGAATGCAGTTCTGAGTTCTCAGACAGAGTTTGTGAGAATTATATTGTCTATTTGATATTCGTTACAGCTAAAGTTATGACGGAAAGAATATGCAATCTGCAGAGAAATAAATCATATTTTTCTTAAATATTCTTTGTTGTGAAAAAGTAAAATAGTACGCAAGACGCGTTTGTACTTACAAAAACTCAAACTCAAACATTTATTTATTCAATTAGACTTCTTCTCGAAGCACTTTTGAAACGTCATTACATATTTTTAACATTTACCACCGATTCGGAAAGCAGTATCTACGGAGAAGAACCGGCAAGAAACTCCATAGTTGCTCTTTTAAATCATGTCAGTTTTACAATTTAATTTTACAAAATACATAAGTAACATCATATATTATAATAATAATATGCCAAAGAACTGTCCTATGGTTTTTACGCGACAGCCCTCCATGGGTTTTTATCGTCCATAATATATTCCTTAATACTGTAGTAGGCTCTCTGAACTAGTACATCTATATATATAAAAGAAAGTCGTGTTAGTTACTCCACTTATAACTCAAGAACGGCTGAACCGATTTAGCTGAAAATTGGCAGGGAGGTAGTTTAGAGCCAGGAGAAGGACATAGGATACTAAATATGTACCACGGGCGAAGCCGGGGCGGACCACTAGTTTTTTATATAAGTCTTAAATTTAAAACTACTAAACTCTTTAATATTATGAGGAATTCTGTTGTATACCTTGACCCATAAATGAATTTTTAACTTTAGCTAAACGGAAAAATGGCATTTAAATTTTATTTCTGTTCCTCGTTCCATAACAGTGTCTATCTCCTACTCTTGTGTGTAAGTCAGCGTTTTTGTGTACATGCAAAATATTATTAAATATATACTGTGATGGTACAGTAAGGATACCAGTATTCTTATAGAGATCTCTTAGTGAGTCCCGAGCACGTAAATTATATATAGAGCGAATGGCTCTTTTCTGTAAGATAAATATAGTTTCTATATCTGCTGCCCTGCCCCATAGTAGAATTCCATAGGACATAATACTATGAAAGTAGCTGAAACAATACAATATTTATAAGAATTTATCATAGTTCAAAATTCATATAATATAATTTCTACCTATTATTCACAGATCTATGCTATAGATTTGATGCTATTATTAATTATACAATAAGCATATAGTTACAGATATAGTTTTCTATCTGTCAAAAAGGTGTGTTATCTGTCGAAAATAATCGTAAAATACTGAAAATTATTCTAATATGATATAAGGGCAAAGTGTGAAAACTAAAAATATATTCGAATCTGTGATTCGAATGGACGAAAAACTTTCACGAGCTTTTATTTTTCCAAACGTTTATGTCAATACATGTCAAATGCAGCAGTTATTCAGTTTGGACTATGATTCGTCGATTTCTTAACAATAACAACCATTTCAAAGTACTATTTTCGTTCCAAATATTTTAAAGAAGATTTGATGCTATTTTTAGAAGGTTATTATTTTCTTTCAAACTAAATGGCTGAGAGAGATATTGCATTTTAGTATTATTTCGTTTCTTCCTTTATTTAACAATGTAAAGTATAGTAAAATATTACTTATTATTAAATATTACACGTGTCAACAATTATTGTGAGGGGTTTAATTTCCCAAAAACCTCAATTTTTTTTTATGAAAATGACCCTTCATCTTCATATTGTGAAAGTTAACCATGTTAGGCTGAAAGGCTGAACAATGATTTCGCATTTTTAGCTTTTGCTTACATTTTTTTTTTAATTTTTTATAGGTTTGAGGAATATTGTCTTTATTATTAACAAATTATAATATAGACGGTAATGTTTTCATTTCTTTCCTATGTACTTCCTATGCCATAAGCGCACCTCTTCAACCTGTTTTGCACCACGTCCTTCTTCTACATTTTGTATGAAAGAACTTTGGAAATAGCCAATAGCGCACCCGATGCACGCCGGCAGTGCGCCCGATGCGCGCCGCGCCGCTTGTGTCTGTCCCACGCCTTACGTATAAATTTTCCATAGTCTAAAAGTTACCTCAAAAACAACGGCCATTGCCCGATGTCAGCGGCTAATTTCGCGTTGCTTACTTCAGGCAGATCCACGAACGTATAATAGCAGGTTACTCCGAAGGTCAGTACTAGACACAGATTGGCAATCACAGAGAAGGGCACCAGGAACTTTAGGTAGCGTACTTGTGTGATCAGTACTAGGGGCAGGAGGAGGATGCCGCAATATGCTTCTACAGAGTATTGATGGTCGGGCGCGAAGTGGTCGATTATCTGGAACGAAAGTGTATCATAGAATAAGATTAAACGAAAAAATGTTATATTACAATCTATAAATATGTATATTTTGTATCGCGAAAATGGCTCCCGTGAATTACAGGAAGTTAAAAATATTTATAGAGAATTTCAGAGGCATCAATCTGGATAGGGTATTACAAAATATACAGAGCAAAATTCGGTCTTCCAGGTTCTTAAAAATAATCATTACGTTGATCGCCTTATTGTTTTAGAAAGTCTTAGGATTAAAAAAAATATAGTGAGGTTCTATCTTGTAAGTAATTTAATTTTACAAAATAAAATATATTTTCCGATATCATTTTCCCCTCCTTCTTCTTTCTACCTCTTCCCCCCGGACCTCGATACGGAATAGACGTGCCTCAGATTATTGCTTCGAAATTATTGCTTCGAAAACTTGTTGGCATATGTGAAAGATTTGCTCTTTCACATAGTCTACAGTACAATGTAAAGAAAACAGAAATGTTGATATTCAGATCGGGTAAGGGACCGGATAACATTCCGCCAATCTGCATTAACGGTCACCCTATTAAAATAGTAGATAGCTTTAAGTATCTTGGCCACATTGTTACATCCAAAAGAAAAGATGATGCCGATATTGAACGACAACGACGTGCCCTCTGTGTCGTCGGCAATATGATCATCCGGAAATTTCGTAGGGCATCCAATTCCGTTAAAGTTCATTTATTTAAGACTTTCTGTCAGTCCCTCTATACTTGTCAACTTTGGACTAATTACACCAAAAAAGCATATGATGGCATTCGAGTAGAGCACAATAACATCTTCCGATATTTGATGGGGCTCGACAAATTTTGCAGCGCTTCGGAGATGTATACCAACTTTAGAGTAAACTCCTTGAATGCCATCCAGCGACACAGAATTGCTACATTTATGTCCAGAGTTGACAAGTGTAGGAATAAAATTGTACGCAGTCTGGCTGACAGAAATATAACTAGTAGTTTGTATAAAACTTGGATCTCAATTATTATGATATAATTAATGGCTGTATGTTTTTTATTGGTTTTGTTGTATTAAAATTATTAAAATTGTATACATCTGTAAATTATGGGACTAAATTATTGTTCTGAAATAAAGAATTTATTATTTAATAGGGGGCAAGTATCTCGCCTCGCGGCGGTGTTGTGAACAACTTCGGCTGAGTGGCCAGACGGCCGGAGTCTAGGGCGACTGAGTGAGGAACCTACGGACTATCCGAGCGTTGTCCAGCAGGACTGCCCGCTGTATCCCCACTGTCATGGGCTTCACCGGTAAATCCAACCTCCTTAAATATTGTTTTAAGGAGGTAGGAACCAGCCCATTGGTGGACACAACTATGGGGATTATCTCGGCAGAGACACCGCCCCACATCTCGACAACCTCATGCGCCAGATCCAGATATTTGAGCCGTTTATCTGAATCGGCCTTAACAAGATTGTCGTCATGTGGGATAGTGATGTCTACCAAGAAAATCCTGGAAGTTGCTAGGTCCATTATTATTATTATATTATTATGTGTCTTTCTAAAACACACAGCGTTGGATGAAGAAAGCAGTCTATGAATCCTATATATCTCTATGAAAATAGGGTCACCTTACCGAATATCGATGGATCTTTCACCTCACTAGCAAGAGCGCGTCCCTAGTATGTCATCTGTCATCGCCAATTTGACATCGCCTTTGAAGCGCTGTCATCTGCCAAGCTCATAGCGTTTATGAATTCGTGCGCAATAACATCGCGCAGAATATAATTCTCGAATTCGAATATATATAATTATAATTCTCGAATATTAAGTGTGTGTAAACACACAGCGTTAAATTTTAGTAGTAATTGGTGTTTTCTAGTGTTCTAAGAACGGAATTAGTTCCAATATGAAACACAAAAGACCGCGTTGTCGGAAGAAAATTCGAAAACCGGTGCTTTGGTATGTATAATAGTGGCGGGAACTCTTTTTCGTCCTCGGAGGACGAGAGAAGCAATGGTTCGTCACTGCCCAAGAGACCGGGAGACGAGAAATTCCGTAAGTACAATCAGACTTGTCAGAACATGTCCGGACTCGTGCATAGAATTCCATGCAACACGTGGCATACATTTCACAGTATTTGACACAAATACATCAATATTTAGATGTAGGTAATTAATAATAAAACACAGTGCATGCCTATAGTGAGATCGCTATATTATCATCGGATTTCTTTATCATACACAGACACATTGGTTAATGTGTCAAGTATTGCTTTTAACCAGACTTGTGAGATAGCGTTAGGCTACTTAGGTAGAAGGTACTTAGGTATAAGGAATCGACCGTGATCCCCTATGGCTAACGAGCTCCAGCAGCAGGTAGTGAGGTATCTCAATCACTTTGACCATTCAATTGTAACTACCTCAATAAAAGTGAGTACCTACTACTTAGTGCCCACTGACTATACAAATAATTCAAGACAATTAAGAGGTACTTAGATTTTAGATAGGTACAGAACATGTCTATCACAATATTCTAAAGAGAAGAAATTGTTAATTAACTATTATAATATTATTTCAATATTGATACGTCACATATAGATTTTACATTAGGTACCTAACTATTGTAATATCATTTCAATATTGATACATGTCACATATAGATTTTACATTACTTAGGATATGATATAGAGTGTATAATATGAGCAACAGTCTCACACAATATTCAGTAGGAGCTACTTATTACTGCAAGTTGAGATTACCTAATTTATCTTACGGTAAATAATTATTATAATAAAGAGCTTATTTTCATAGTCAATTGATACCAGAATAAGCTTTGATTCTATGGGTACTTATTTGATTAGTAGTGAAAAATCATAAGAAATAGACATTGCATATTATGAGAGGTAGATATGTTTATATATACATTATCATCATCAAGGACCCATATTCACCGTATCCCCGAACAGTTGAATGATATCATTCTTGGTTATAATGTTACCGATGATAATGATGTTTATCTGTTTCCTTTCTTACTTAAGTAAAAGAGCTTGCCTTAAAATTAACACTCAGGTGTGATAACAATTCTATAATATCAACAGTAAAGTAACCAAAATCTTTGTATTTTTTATTTGTATCTTCTACAAAAATATGTACTGAAAATATGTACAAGGCGTCCTTAGCCATGATTAGCTTAGTATGGTTATGCTGAAAGAACTGAGTGTCCAGAAAGACCCAGAAAAATGTATGCCATACTTACATTCAGATATGCTTCTGGCAATAAGAGCTGATGGCTCCGCCAGGTTGATATTCAACCTGAGACACCTAAACGCCTAGGTAATTTTGATACATATCACAGGTTATAACGGTAATTAAATTTTTACAAAGCCAGGATTGGCTTGTAAAATTAGACATCATTGGTAACAGTAATGAGATTCTTACAAGGCCAGGATTGGCTTGTACAATCAGGCATCATTGGCCTATTTTCTGCCTGCATATGGCAGCCATTTCAAATGGTCGCGGAGACCCTACAGGCTGGAGGTGCCCTCCTTCTGTTTTATTTAAGCTATTAAGTTTTGGTCTATTGAGACCGTTACAAAATTAACTTCACAGGTCTTGTAGACTGTGAGGATTTTGGAAAAGCTTGATTGGCACTACAGCCACATAAAGCCCATTGCCTTCTGGTTTAGTTGGACAATTATCTTTTGGGTCTACCATGACTAATCCAATTTAACTTCACAGGTCGCGGAGACCATGGAGGTTTTGGTAAAGCCTGATTGGCAGGACTATTCCAATTCAACTTCACAGGTCGCGGAGACCATGGAGATATTGGTAAAGCTTGATTGGCACTCCAATCACAAAAAGGGCCACAGCCCTCTGATTTAGTTAGACTATCAGGATTATTCTAATAATTTAACTTCACAGGTCTCGGAGACCATGGAGATTTTAGTAAAGCCACAGAATGAGCCACAGCCTTCTAGTTAGACAATTATCTTTTTGTCTACAAGGATTGTTCCAATTAACTTTAAAGGTCCCGGAGACCATAGAGATTTTGGGAAAGCAGGTTTGGCACATCAATTACAAAATGTACATTGTAAACCTGGATACTTGTGCCTCATGTGTGATACTATAGAAATGTCTGTGTTATTGCCAGTCCCAGAAGCCTCAAAGATAAAGCATACTATTGTAGTCAGTAATCATGTCTTGCACTAAAAAAGAGTTGCAGACAGTTCTATACATCTAACACTGAGAGGTGGCAGACTGTACAGTTGTCGCCTCCAGGTATTTCTCTAGAGTCTCGCTCTCAGCAGACCAAGAGAGAAAGGCTTTATCCCTCTACATGCTATACAAGACTTAAGAGTTGTGGAAAAGAAACATAAACAGAAATGTCTTTGTAAAAGAACAAGTTTGTCACTTCCTAACTTCAGATGCCGCGGATGCGGGCTGAGTAGGACATCTGAACAGTACTTACCTGTCAGAGAAGTGGAGAGGGAAGCAAGGGACTTGGCATTAAAATTTCTGAGTTATATGTAGTATATATAGGTATGCAATTCTTTATTGCTTCTGAGCAAATTGAAAGGGGCGCACATCCTTTAGCCCAAACTAGCAATCAGACCTTGGTCGCCCACATACAAAGGTTGCTAACTCCCTTAGCTCTCACAACTGAGTAACTTTACCTAGCTGAGAAATTAGGATAACTCTTGGCAAGCTTCCAGGACGCCTAAATGGCTGTTGATTTAGATTGCCTCTCAAGAAATCAACCTGTACCGGAGTGGCTTCTCCTACCTTGTACAACAGGAAATATATTTCGGAGGCTCCTGATATGGACCATGTCGCTACCCAAAGGAGTGCTTTAGTGCCAGTATTTGCCATAGCCTGCTCCGAATTTTGCGACATCTGCAGTCGTTGATGGAGCTGACGCCTAGACTGAATATTCCTTTCCAAGGGTAATCCTACAAGTGTACTAGCGCACCTCGCACCCCGGGACCGGGGCAGATACATAGCACCCAAGGGTGGCTTATGGTTAATATAATAAATAATAATAATATACGGACATTTCTCCGCAACTCGGCGTCAAGCGCCTAAAGATGGCTTAGGGTTATTGACTATTATGGTTATATATGTTTATTAACCCTGAAGTCATGAGCACTCAGACCATTGGTGAATGGCCTTATCCCCCAACTGCTCAGTCAGAAAAGGGGGGGGGACAGCCCATTGTAAAGCAAAGGAGAAAGAGCAGTTAAGTTGTGGTGCCCCCCCACAGTGCCAACATATGATCCCACAAGCAGGAGGTGACTTTCATAATGCAAAGAATGCAATGCTAATAAAAAAAAAAAAAAAAAAAATGCATGTAATCTAGTACACAGAGATTCTATTTAATTAGCTTAAGTCTATAATAAGCAAGCTGACCCTGTTCCCTCAGGAGCTTTTATGCTATTACTGGGGTCAGGCCGAGAAGCTCATGACATGAACATGACTTCTGAAGATCTCAAAATAAAGTTTTTTATCACAGCAAAAGAAGATTATAACCTGACCTAAATTTGGATATAAAATGGATACAACAACACATTATCCATCAGGTGGTCGGTTGTGAGGACACCCAGACACATAAATATGCCCAGTGACCCATGTGGAAAGGATGGTTCAAGTAACAAAGGACTAATTTTCAGTCTTAAAAGTAGATAATTGATTCTTGTCTATAAAGGGGCGGACCCTTTAAGCTTGCAACAAAAAACCTTTATCTCTGGCTAGATAAGGTCCTTCCAGATCTTAAAGACAGTAAACGTAGCAGCCCTGTCCAGCAGTGGCTTCAAGAAGGTGGTAAGGGCACCAACCCGTTGAGGCAATGAAAAGACCATACAGTCCTTTATAAAGTTTTACTGTCAATCAGTCAATTTAGCCAGTACCAGTGAGTCTGGTTTACTTTAAGGTAACCTTAAACTGTTTAATGAATTATTTTATTCAGTGTAATTAATTTAAGATCATAGTAACGATCAATGTGTAACAAACATGCTTAATGCTTAAGGTACAGTTGTGTTAACATTGGTTATTACAGTTATTTTATATACAGATGTTATTTACTGTAGTATTTAGCCTTAGAGGCTCCATTGTTTATCCTTGGTGACATTGATCTTCCTTTGAGTTATAATTTTTAAAATGTTATTTTTATCTTTATATTTGAACTTTGATTTGTTTCAAAGATATAGAGAAATAACTAAGCAGTTCTTAGGTTCTAAGACTTAGTTCATTAGTATTGGCTTATTGAGAAGATTATCTAAGGAGAATGATTTAAAATTTAGAGGATATATGGTTAGCTCTTACATGAAAGAAAAACAATTTTGTTGTTGCTACATAACCCCCTTGTATTGATTTTAGAATTTAAAATATAACTTTTTTTTACAATACAACAGGTTCATTTAACATTCTGTAAGGAATGAAATTTAATTTGTTAATACAGCACTCTTAGGTATTACAATATTAACAAGATAATTTATTTTCAACATAGCGTTTGTATGTCTTTCTTCACCAGCAGATATCAAACACATCTTCATCCAACGCTGTGTGTTTTAGAAAGACACATAATATTGATGTTTTGCATTAAAACAAAACATGTATTATGTGTCGAATAAAACACACAGCGTTGCAGTTTACTGCTTGCTGATGAAGATGCTATGAGCTTGGCAGATGACAGCGCTTCAAAGGCGATGTCAAATTGGCGATGACAGATGACATACTAGGGACGCGCTCTTGCTAGTGAGGTGAAAGATCCATCGATATTCGGTAAGGTGACCCTATTTTCATAGAGATATATAGGATTCATAGACTGCTTTCTTCATCCAACGCTGTGTGTTTTATTCGACACATAATACATGTTTTGTTTTAATGCAAAACATCAATATTATTGCCAGTTTGTTTAAAATATTAAATTAATCATTTTAAGTTAAAAAATCCAAGTGAAAAAATAGGAGTGCATAAGTTGTGAGAAGTTATTCGGGCTATCGTCATTAACCTCCTTCTAGCCCGTGCGCCTGGTACCCGGCCGCCACGGTACGTGTTAAACTCCGCCCAATACCCCGCCCATCTGCTGCCTGCGCGTGCGCCGCCCTTGCCGAAGCGAGCCAATCAAGCCCGCCCCGCTGCTTACTGTCTTACCAGTGGTTAGTGATAATTATCCAATAAATTTCTTTGAATGCTGTGCGCCTGGTATCGTGAGAACTTAGTCGGTGAAGTTAACGTTAGTTTATCTATATACTAATTATTTTTGGTACCGAAAATCGAATTATGCAACGTACACCGCCAAAATCATCGGAAGGCGCTTCAAGCGCTTCATCTGTTCCGAGGTCGAAGCGCCAACGGCCAAGCAACTCACCCATACAATATACCGACAAACAGGATGAAATTTTAGCCATGGTCTCGCAGGTTCTATCAGAGATTGCTGAATTGCGCAAGTCAAATTCTGAAATGAAGACTTCTTTAGAGTTTTTGTCACAGCAGTATGATGAATTGTCCGGTAAAATAAAGACCTTGCAAGAGGAAAAGAAATCGGACCGTACTCATATAAAACTACTTGAAACCAAAATTGAAAGCCTACAACGGAACGCACGGTTGACTTGCGTGGAAATTCGTAACGTTCCCGCTAGCGATAACGAGAAAAAACCCGATTTGCTTCGCATGGTTCAGAGTTTGAACAACAACTTACAATTCAAAATTGAATCTAGCCAAATACGTGATGTGTATCGTTCGAAATCTAAAACTGAGAATAAACCCATCACTCTCGAATTCAACAACATAATAATCCGTGATCAATTTCTTATGACAGTAAAAAAATACAACAATAGTAATGTGAACAATAGAATAAACTCGTCCTTACTTGGAATACCTGGACCAAAAACTCAGGTATATATTTCGGAAAGTCTGATCCCCCAAACTAAACGATTATACATGAAAACCAAAGAAATGGCTAAACAGATTCACTTCAAGTACTGCTGGACTTCACACGGAAATATTTATTTAAGAAAAAATGATGGATGTCCTCATATCCGCATAAACACCGACGAAGACTTGGTTAAATTTAAAGCCGATTGACTATATTCTTATATAAACTTTTTAATTCTACTGCAACTATCTTTATTAAAACCTAAAATTATGCCAAAACCTACTTTAGAAAGATATTTTTAATGATTGTATTTGCATTATTATTATTGTATAACGTATCTTCATTTTTATTATTTAGCATTTACTAAGTATATGAAATGTATAATTATGTCTAGTAAATATTTTAAGTTATTTGAAATTATTAATGTACTAATTTTAATATTAAGTATTTTGTATAATCTTTCTAAAAATGCCATTTTATATACACATAACACGTTACACTTTACAATTATAATTCACATCAATTTAACAACATATTCACAAAATATACAGGTGCGTGGTTTGTTCTCGTCAATTAAAATTATTATAATGAACTATCACAGAGTGATTTTTTGTATTTTTTCTCTATTTAATCATGCAGCTCTTGTCATCATGTCTTTATTTTTAATTTATATAATGCGTAACACTATATTTTTTATTGCAAACTATATTATGAATTACGTCCTAAATGAGTGGTCTTCTGATTTGGTTTCTTTGAATATACAATATATTATTATAATACTTCTTAATCACAGATCCAACATATTTTATCTGAACAAATCTAATGGCTAGTACTCACATAATTGATTTAAATTGTGATCTAGATAATTATCATGTCTCTAAAGCCCAAGTTTGCAATACTGAACAACTTGTTGATATTATAGACAAACATAAATGCAAATTCACTATCCTATCTCAGAATATTCGTAGTATCTCAAGAAACCTACCTCAACTGGAGATATTTTTAAAGCAGATAATTGTTGATATGGACGTAATTATACTTACAGAGTGTTGGCTGAAACATCTCGCTAGCGTGCCGTCATTACCTGGATACAACTCTTATGCCACTCAAAATTGTAAATCGCAAAACGAGGGAGTAGTTGTATACTTACGAAATTCAATAACCGGAAGCTCTGTAGCGGAGAAGATCTTACTTGATGCAAATACTATTCTTATACAAATAAACTCCTGCACTGTAATAATTGCTATATACAGGTCCCCGGCTTGTCGAAGTATTGACAGATTCTTGGAGTCACTAATAGACCGGACTCTCAGTGGAGTTTCGTTTGCAAAAATCGCGGACCTAAATCTGACTTCTGATATATATTGTATAGATCCCAGACATCCTATAGACAGATGTTGCCAACCAGTTTTGTGGTCCCCCTGCCCGCACCCCGGTAATTAAATATGGCATACAAAGAAAAAAATAAAAATTTCCAAAACATGCCGTGTGGGATATCAAATGAAAGAGCTTATTGAGTAGATCACGAATATATAGCATACTATATACATTTCTTACACTTTCTCTAAGATTTTTTAGAAAATTTACGAAAATGGTCCATTTTTGAGTTAACTTTAAACCACTATAGATTGAAAACTCATGAATATATTTTTTAAATTATTATTTTAAATAATTAACAATAGTCCATTGTTTACGATTCAATATTTCGTACAGTGAAATAGTTGCATGGGGGAGTGGGGGGAGCATTCAAAGATGGCGAGTATATTTTCAAGTTCATATAGTATATAGTTATTTTCATCAAATCCACCACATAGCTCACTTATATTATATTACGAACTATTGAATTATAAACAATGGACTATTGTTAATTATTTAAAATAATAATTTAAAAAATATATTCATGAGTTTTCAATCTATAGTGGTTTAAAGTTAACTCAAAAATGGACCATTTTCGTAAATTTTCTAAAAAATCTTAGAGAAAGTGTAAGAAATGTATATAGTATGCTATATATTCGTGATCTACTACTCAATAAGCTCTTTCATTTGATACCCCACACGGCATGTTTTGGAAATTTTTATTTTTTTCTTTGTATGCCATATTTAATTACCGGGGTGCGGGCAGGGGGACCACAAAACTGGTTGGCAACATCTGTCTATAGGATGTCTGGGATCTATACAATATATATCAGAAGTCAGATTTAGGTCCGCGATTTTTGCAAACGAAACTCCACTGAGAGTCCGGTCTACTATACATTGTATCGTTTGCTGTCGTCCAATGGGCATTCAGATAGTTTATTAAAAATGACTTCATAAAGGCTTGTAGAAGTTTATATGAATAAAAAAGTAGAGATAAGATTTAAAATGTGAAGGAAGTGTGTGTTTCAATAATAATAATTAATTCTTATAATGAGGTACCATAAAATATAAACATAGAGAAGCCTAGAGATATTTGGCAAACGTATTTAAATCTCTATATTATGTAGGTTTACATTTCTTACAGCTCTCAAATCTAGTTGCAGTTATTATTGACCGATCAACTGACTTCTTATTATGATAAGATAATAATGCTATACAGTTGGAAGTCACTTATTAAAATAGGTATTAAAACATATACCAAAATTCCCAATTTGGGAATGAGCTATCTAGTCAGCTGATCTACATCCCAAGGATACTATTTGTAAAGTAACAAAGTTAGAAAATTATTCGCCTATTTTCCATACCGTTCCCTCTATTTAGGGTTATTGACCTTTCCTTTAACCACACTGGAATGTGACTAAATCCTTTGAAGTTGCCGAAATATTTAAATTTTGGACTGGCCCTGTCCACTGGTCAAAGGACAAGATTGACTTTCAAAGTTGAGACACAGAGTATTTAGATAGTGATATTTATGTATGGTCTGCAGCAAAACTTTAATGGACATTTTTCTGAGCCGATGCCTTCTGATCTAGAGTTCATTGACAAGTGTTAATATGATTATGATTGGGGCAAATTCCCGCAACTGATTATTATGCGCCTTTTAAATAAGAAACTGTCGGTCTAAAATGAAATTGAATTGTTATAATGGTCTATGTCAGTGCAGAAGGTCTGAATATTGCGAGAGTCTAGTAGAAATAAACTAAAATAAGAATTTTTGTGATAGCAGAGGAAGTTGCGTGGGTTAATGAGTTTTCATAATAATGTAAAAGTATGTTTATCTGCTGGTTTCCATGTTAAGAAGTATATTTAGTTAAGTTTGTTTTGATGAGGTTGTTTAAAATTGTCTGGAAACATAAATATATTATGATAAGATAATAATGCTATAATATATTAAATATAAAAACATATAAGAGATACACTTGGTAGATGAACTCAAAATTAGTAAGTTTTAAAAAATTTGAAACCTAAAAGCTCTCATTTTATTTCGCAAGGCATACGAGCTTTGAATTTTGGTTTAACAAAGCGAAGACTTAACCATAATACCCGTCCGACTAGGGCCCTTCCGGCCTCCTCCACTCAAGCGACAGCCCAAGCCGAGGTTCGAGACCCCGTCAAGGGGGGACGCCCTTGCGCATGTCGCTACCAGGGTGAACCTTCAGTTCACCCACGCGTCCGCGTTAAGATTTAGAAGCCCTTCTGGCTAACATTGAGATACACCACACAAAAAAAAAACAAAATTAACCATAATAAGAGAAGTCGAACAAAGCATTTTCCTAGTACAAATCCATTGTGTTATGGAAACTAGATGGCTGATAAACATACATAAATATCATTTTAAATAAATACTTATATAGATAATCAACACCCAGAAACAGAGCAAACATCTATGTTCATCACACAAATATTTGCCGCGGGTGGGAATCTAAACTACGACCTCTGGCTTGGAAGGCAGGGTCACTACCAACTAAGCCAACCGGTCACTCTGTTCGTCAATATAATATTTTTCATTGACGCTACGCATCCCGGTTGTGAATAAGAGGACTAGCTAGCACAGAAATATTACTTTATGCTAACTAATACTTCCAGATATAAGTTCTATAAAATAAACAATTAATTCACTACAGCTTTATAACATTAGTATAGCTATATATAAGGTAATATCTAAAAGACATTTACAATGGCTCCATTTATTAATTTCAGGAAAATAGTCGTCAAAGCATGTTCTCCTTTAATATCAAGTCTACACGAGCGACAAATATGAATCGTAATTCGCAATAAAACACGCTTAGGTTAAAATTAGGAGTTAATACGACACTGACACTCCACCTGATGATGATCTGTATCGACGATACAGTATCGTATATAACTTCTTTAACGATAGAAGTAAATTGTTTTATATATTGGTGACGTATTACAACTTTAATACGAGAAGTAGGTAGCACATAACATAATTTAGGATATATTTGGTTGTAGCTAATATTTTTAATGTAAAATATAAAACATTATTTGGTACCAAGCGAAGTGGTTTTCATACGAGGTTTAATTAGATAAAAAAGGTATCGAATATAAAATTCATAAATTGTGAACGGTTTATGAATATCGAACTGTCAAACTAAATTTAAATGGAAACAATATAATTTCCTAAAAATAAATGTTCAAAGCTTTATAAATAAGTGTGTACCTATTTAAATGAATCAAATATATCTAAGAATGACGAAATGAAAATATAATTCCAATTATCTTTGAAGAAATAATGTAAATAATAGAAACAATTTCTGAAATAAAATACAAAGATTTCCTGTTCTTAATAATATTAAACATGGAAACATTAATTATATGACCGAAGTCGTTTACTTTCTTTATTCTCTTTTAATTTCGTTCATTCTTTAACAACTCAATGTTTTTAAATAGAAATAAAAGAACAAAAGTAAACAATTAAAGGGGGTGAAGTAGGGGATACAAAATTAATCACTTTTACCACATCTTTTACATGTTAACATTCCACATAATATGTATGGAGATAGATATATGAGATGAGCAAGGCTGCGGACGGAAAGATAATAGTAATAAGGTAAAGACAGAAAAGATTTCATTCGCAAGATACAACATTATTACAGAATGTTGTGATGCCAGGCTGAGAAACTAGTATAGAATTTATAAAATACTAGAGTCTAGAATACCGCGGCTTCGCCCCCCTTGGTATAACCCTAATCTATACTACATAATATTATAGAGCTGAAGAGTTTATTTGTTTGTATGTTTGTTTGTTTGTTTGAACGCGCTAATCTCAGAAACTACTGGTCCGATTTGAAAAATTATTTCGGTGTTAGATAGCCCATTTATCGAGGACGGCTATAGGCTATATATCATCACGCTCAGACCAACAGGAGCGGAGCAATGCGGGTGAAACCGCGCGGAACAGCTTGTAAATTATATACTAAAACCTCGCTCTTGAATTACTTTATCTATTAAAAAAAACTGCATCAAAAATGTTGCGTAGTTTTAAATATTTATGCACATAGGGACATAAAGACAGAGAAAGCGACTTTGTTTTATAATAGGTAGAGCTCGTATACTGTGCACGTGTTTAAAAAGATGCACATAAAACCAAGAAATCCGAGACACGTTTCAACTCATAAGGATAATTGTCACTTAGCCAGTAATTTATATCGAGGATAGATAAATAAAATGTTATAAGCCAGATTTAAAGACTACAATTTAATTCAATCTCTTTTAGCGAACGTGTTACACTTATCTTAAAAAACGTTTTTTGTTGATCGCAATAAAGTTGAATGTCGCATGACAACATGTTTACGGTTGTAAATATTAGTCAGTCGTTGGCCTAGAGATAAGGTCACAGCAGTTCATACCTACAACGTTTGATTAAAGTTTACTAGTATATAAGTGAAATACAGAAATGTGTTGGGAATATTGTTGCAAATTGCTGGTACGTGTACAATTTTTGATGCTTTGATGTATAGCTTCATAGCTTCACTCAGTATGCATGGATCAACTTTTATTTGAATAAAACAGATAATTTCGCTTCAGTCATTGATCATTCGAATTCTATTAATATTTTTTTCTCTCTAATTTGTTTTTGGTTATAATATACCTATTTACGCTTTCAATTTATTGTATATTTTCTTCCTGCAAATAGATTGACCTCCGAAAATATCTTTAGGTAACAATGAGTTCTAGTGACGTCATAAATTTGTATTCTCCAATCACAGTGGAGAATCAGCAATACGCAGTACACATAAACATATTACAGTTCTCCAAAATTAATAATGCGCATGCAGATCTTCGCTAATTATCGTATTTCCAGAAACACCCGAATCACCCCGAATCATTGAATCGTAAGTGCCCTAAACAATGCACTTGCATCTTGCACCTTGTTCGAAAGAAATAGGAGTCAATTCAGAGTCATACACAATCGAAAACAATTCGAGCGATAGGTGACGGTAGCCTGTCAGTCAAAAAATTCAAAAATCCGTCAGTCGTCTTTATATATTGGTGGTGACCACACGTATTATCTCTGTATGGAATTATATAGAGCTGCTGTTACATACCCTTCTTAGTTTTGTTACAAAGTTGAATTTTCCGATAAAATGATTATTTACACAGGTAGCAGATAGCAGTGGGGAAAGTGAAAATTAATAAGAGCATAATGAAAGTTCTGATCATTCTACGATATCAGAAATAGAGATAATCCCTGATTATGTAAATCCTTTGGACTGAGATTTTAATGATTAGATTTCACAATTTAAATGTAAACCAGTGTTTGAAAATCATTTTTTTAAATATAAACTTTGTCTTATTTTAACCTTCCATACATCCATCATTACGCCAGCTCCAGTAAGACACTTTAATAGTTCTAAGTATAGAATTTTCCAAGTAAATCAATACAACAAATATATATTCGCAATCGTGTGGCTTATCCTAGCTATAACTTACATTGAATTATCGAAACAAATTTCGTTACTTATCTCTTTTACCATAAAATCACAATAAAACTCATTATTCTAATAAACTATGCATGAAGAAAATACATTTAACCACTCTATATACATATCGTCTTCGGAGGCTCGGGGAATATGACAGTTGCCGAATTTTTCTATGCGCATTATCAGTTTGGGAGTACTGTATATACATGGTATTCTATACTCTATTACGTGGGCAATTAGAACTATTGTATATTCTGGCTTATATTAATTATAACCTCTCCCATACTAATAAACAATGTTGGCAAATAATCTCGGCTAGGGACTACATTTTGAACTACTTCTTGAAAAGTTCAGTTGAAAATCGATTCAGCATTTTTATGGTAAGTAGTAAACAGATGGAAAGATAGAATGGCATGTAATTAACAAGTTTTAATTTATGCAATACGATCTTGTCGGAGAATATTCAGACTATTATATTATTTGCATAGTTGGCGAGGTCCCAAATACGCTTAAAGTCTCGAATAATTAAGAGTATTTAAAACTACGAGTGGTTGGACAAGATTAGTTCATGTTTCAGACTTTATATTTGCAAGCAAAAGCTTTGTTTGGCTGAGAAGGCTGATACAAAAAAAGTTTAACACTTAACCATTTTTTTTTATTCCTGGAAACAGAATTATTTGGAGAAGAATAATAGATCAGGAAAAAATGTAATGCGTAAATAATAATAATTTACTGGATTGGCAGTACCTATATTATAAGATTATCGATAGAACAAAAAATCGATCCATTTGTTGATTTCTTAGTAGTAACACCGTATCTCCGAAAAAGTGAAATCTATAAATTGAACCGAACAGATTTCTCGTGAAAATAAGGATGGAATTAATATTTTCTAGTTTTGATTCAATGCCTATTTAGCTACTTTTATCTTTCCTATAAGTAAATAATTCTTCAAACTCAAACTCAAACATTTATTTATTCAATTAGACTTCTTCTAGAAGCACTTATGAAACGTCATTACATATTAACATTTACCACCGATTCGGAAAGCAGTATATACGGAGAAGAACCGGCAAGAAACTCCATAGTTGCTCTTTTAAATCATGTCAGTTTTACAATTTAATTTTACAAAATACATAAAAAAAAAAAAAAAAACATTTATTTAATACTAGTGGTCCGCCCCGGCTTCGCCCGTGGTACATATTTCGCAATAAAAAGTAGCCTATGTCCTTTCTCGGGTATCAAAATATCACCATACCAAATTTCATGCAAATTGGTTCAGTAGTTTAGGCGTGATTGAGTAACAGACAGACAGACAGAGTTACTTTCGCATCTATAATATTATAATATATGGATGTAACATCATATATTATAATAATATGCCAAAGAAGTGTCCTGTGGTTTTAACGCGACAAGACTCCATGGGTTTTTATCGTCCATTCGTAATTATGTCAGAGTGACTAAGCTTAGGTACACATGGAATTTTTGGTTTTCAATTGCGAAATTTATTGAGTGTTTATGTTGTTTAAAGTAAAGTAATTTTAAATAATTAATTGCTTTGTTTTATTTCCATTACTTTACTAATATTTAGAGGTTAGCAGTGTCGTATTATTAATTTATTTTCTTTTAAACATTATCTACATAATTTACATTCGATAATTTGTTTCTTCAGATTAATTAAAATAAATATATTTAAAGTTTCATTCTCGTTATTTCTCCAGTTTTAAGAGTCGTGTTGAAAAGTTCTACTTTTTAAATATTGAGCAATATGTATAGGTCTATATTGTTACGATTTATATTTCTTTGTTTATTTTATTTTTTAATAGACATTGAATGTGCCACGAATGAGGACAGTGTAAGCAGATTTTTATTACATACAAATTTCTATATCAATAATGAAATATCCGTTTTTACTTACGTTATAACAAAATTATATTAGTATAGCCTAATTTTAAGTACCTAATTCTATTAAGTCACAAAGCAAAATCCAAAACTTTAGTAAATAATAATATTATAAATGAAATGTTTTTATATCCAGTAATAGCTGTGTTTTACCTGAAAATAAAACACATATTAAATACTTACCTATATTTGAAGCTTACTTATTGGAGAAGGCACCTAGCTTTTTCCGCCTATTTTTCCCTCTCTTTCCGTTGTAAGTATGCTATCTCTCTCGCACACCTCTCCACCAGGTGGCGGGGCGCACGATAATGTGCGGGCGCTGGATGTTTTTCATTGAGTCGAAACCCACAACAGGTGGACGTTAAGTGTAAGCTTCAAATATAGGTAAGTATTTAATATGTGTTTTATTTTCAGGTAAAACTGAGTATTGCACCATGTCAGCTCCGCCTTGAACAGGAATGAGAGAGCGGTCGCAATATTCCTAGATATCGAAAAGGCTTTCGACCGCGTCTGGCACGAGGGTCTTATATATAAGATCCTTACCACTACCCAGTGCCCCGCGCGGCTCGTGAGGATATTGCACTCCTTCCTCACGGACCGCTCCTTTCACGTTTCCGTGTCCCCCGCCATTTCCCGAAACCACTCTGTGCAGGCGGGTGTCCCGCAGGGCAGCTGTTTATCGCCCGCGCTTTACTCCGTCTACACAGATGACTTCCCTTCCCCCGCGCCAAATTCTAATCAAATCCTCGCGCTATATGCCGACGATGTAGCTTTGATCGCCGCATCGTTGAACACAACGCATGCGATGGTTAAGGCGCAACGCTGGCTTGACGAGTTGCCTGCGTATTTCGAGCGTTGGCGGATATCTGTCAACGCACGAAAGACACAGGTGATTCGGTTCGGTGGTTTGACTCCCTCCCACCAACTCACTCTGGCTGGTGAGCAGATCCCATGGTCCGATACCGTCCTTTACCTAGGTGTAACTATTGATTGCCGGCTTCGCTTTAACAGCCACGTGAAGCAGGTAATTAACAAGTGCAAAGCCGCCCACGCCATACTTCGTCCGGTGTTATACTCTGAACTCCCGCTGCGTATAAAGGTAAGCGTTTATAAA
This sequence comes from Colias behrii, assembly GCA_029959065.1. NCBI lineage: Eukaryota > Metazoa > Arthropoda > Insecta > Lepidoptera > Pieridae > Colias > Colias behrii. The sequence goes on along the minus strand of JARWMC010000005.1, from coordinate 2,094,272 downwards.
ACCTACCTACGGCCGCTCCTCACGTACGCCGCGCCCGCCTGGTATGTGTATGTGTGTGAGAGCCTGCGCCGCAGAATGCGTGCGCGGCAGTCACTCGCATTACGCGCTATCGTCGGTGCGCCGAGGTATGTGAGAAACGAGCTAATACGTAGCGATCTCGGTGTAGAAACGCTGGATGAGTTTATCCTTCGTCTCTCCCGAAATATGTTCTCGCGGGCGGACGCTTCCTCTCATGATCACCTCCAAGAGATTGCTCCGCACCGCGCTATTCCCGGGTCGCGTCGTCCAAATCCGCGCGACCTGTTACCACCCCCCTCTCCTAAGGCGAACACGCCGTCCTCACCACCGGCATTGCAAACAATGCCGGCGCCCCATACCGCGCTTCCAGCGCCACCTACCGCCCACGCACTCTGTGCGCCCCTCACTATTCCCTCCTACCAAACCTACTCCCACGCGCAAATAGCGCAATCCTATACAACGCCCCCACCCACGCAAGCTTCGCCTGCGACGGCGCTCTCTATCGCGCCGTCTGTCGCCTCACCCTGCATAACTCCTACACAGTCGGTACACAACGTACCCAGCCAATCCACCGCCCACTCCCACGCGCTATTGGCGCCTCCTACCACACCCATCGGTTTTGTGTCGCTCCCGGGTTCCCTGTCCGTCCCCGGCTTAGACACAAGTCTAAGACGGGCTCGTAAAACCAAACACAGGTCGGTAGAGTCTTCGCAAAATGCGAAAAGGTTTAAAGTCTCTAAGTCGGGCACAGTCTCCTATACTGTGCCCCAATCTACAAAAATTTCTATTCCTAAACAGGGCGATTCGTCCTCCCAGTAACCTGCCCGTATTAGCGGGCAGCGCTATCAACCTGCTGCAGAGGACGAATCGTCCTGAACAGCATCCCCCACGCAGCCTCCTAAGGAGGCCGCGTGTGTGAAGACCCTTGCTGCAGGTAAAACACAGCTATTAAACACTTGACCGTAATTTGAAGCTTACTTATTGAGACCTGTTTGTTACCCACCTGGTGTACAATATATGGACGCCAATGTGAATTTGAATACATAAGTAATTACTTATTTCTTTATTTGAAAGAGTAAGGTGTGCAGATAGTATACCTACCAATAAATCACACAAATTTTTATATTATATAATATATTAACAATCCCAGATGAAAAGTTAATCAAATAAGAACCAAAAAGTTAATCATAATGATTAAAAGTATTAGAACTTATGAGATTGGTTCAAGTGTACCTTAGTTAACCTTTTGGGCTTGAAAAGTTAAAGTTACTACAATTTCCACTATCTTTAGCGTAAATCTGCGAAAGCGACAGTAACGACTTTCAATTACGCATTTAGATGTTACTTACAAAATGAAGCAACAGCTGATCCCGACGAGGCAAAAATACCTCAAACTCAAACCTTTATTTATTCAATTAGAACTCTGCAGAAGCACAATTGTATCATCTTAACATAGAATTACCACCTGTCTCAACTCACACAGTATTAACCCAACCGGACAAGAAGAGACCTTGGTCCTTACTTTTGGGGTCAGAAATAAATTTAAAAGGTCACCCCTTGAATAAGGCAATAAAATATCAAAATAGGTAAACGGTTTTAATACAGATTTTTAACATCCAACCAAACCGTGCGGTATCTATTAATGTTTAGAGCCAACGCCACCAATCATAATCTAAACATGGCTAGTACTTTCAGTACAATGCATGAATTATTTATTTAAAACTGATAGGTCATAAACTCTGTACTGGAAAAAAATATACTGAACTCAAGAGACTAAAATGATAAGGAGCTTATCTGTGTCCCAAAACTGCAATTACTACAGCCAAGTACGTTACTTTTAATCAATTCGGTTTTAAGATATAATTATGATTTACATCAGAACTTATATACCGAAAGCCTCGGGACTACATAACGTGACTTATTTATAATAATAGTGTTTGTGCATAACACTAGGCAGTCAACAGCTATATGAACGTCAAAATAGGAACGTAGGAAAAGAGCCAAATTTATCCAGTCAGTAACAAAGGATTTTAACTATAGGTACTTTATTCTAATTCAACCAACTACTACTTAGAGCAGGCTCCAAGGAGATGTTCGTTTGCAAAAATCGCGGACCTAAATCTGACTTCTGATATATATTGTATAGATCCCAGACATCCTATAGACAGATGTTGCCAACCAGTTTTGTGGTCCCCCTGCCCGCACAACGGTAATTAAATATGGCATACAAAGAAAAAAATAAAAATTTCCAAAACATGCCGTGTGGGGTATCAAATGAAAGAGCTTATTGAGTAGATCACGAATATATAGCATACTATATACATTTCTTACGCTTTCTCTAAGATTTTTTAGAAAATTTACGAAAATGATCCATTTTTGAGTTAACTTTAAACCACTATAGATTGAAAACTCATGAATATATTTTTTAAATTATTATTTTAAATAATTAACAATAGTCCATTGTTTATGATTCAATAGTTCGTAATATAATATAAGTGAGCTATGTGGTGGATTTGATGAAAATAACTATATACTATATGAACTTGAAAATATACTCGCCATCTTTGAATGCTCCCCCCACTCCCCCATGCAACTATTTCACTGTACGAAATATTGAATCGTAAACAATGGACTATTGTTAATTATTTAAAATAATAATTTAAAAAATATATTCATGAGTTTTCAATCTATAGTGGTTTAAAGTTAACTCAAAAATGGACCATTTTCGTAAATTTTCTAAAAAATCTTAGAGAAAGTGTAAGAAATGTATATAGTATGCTATATATTCGTGATCTACTCAATAAGCTCTTTTATTTGATACCCCACACGGCATGTTTTGGAAATTTTTATTTTTTTCTTTGTATGCCATATTTAATTATCGGGGTGCGGGCAGGGGGACCACAAAACTGGTTGGCAACATCTGTCTATAGGATGTCTGGGATCTATACAATATATATCAGAAGTCAGATTTAGGTCCGCGATTTTTGCAAACGAAACTCCACTGAGAGTCCGGTCTAACTAGCTACTCCGTATGTCTTTTGGGTAGACGGAGGCAAATAGGATTTTTATTCCAACTATATCATTTGATATTTTGAAAATGTACTCCACATTTTCATACCATCCGAGTCATTTTGCAGATTCTAGTGGTGCAGCACTGAACACTGTCTATTAGGTGGCTGGTGCTGCTGACCGGGCCTTCAGTTCCGCTTTCCAGAATACCTTCACCCTTCTTGGTGCTACTACTACTGAAATAGCGGTACTCTTATGCGTCGTTCAGGTCTCTAACTGACTAGGATTTCTCATATTATCGTAACAACCCTCGCTCGTTCTAACGAGAATAAATTATCGCCAAGGAATTCTGCTGCAGGATAATGGCAAGAGAGATTATAAGCTTAACTATGCATTATTATGTTAAGAAATATGGTGGGTTTTGAATACTATCGTCGTCTGAAAGTATCTCATTTCGATTAATGCATTAAGGATGCAGATCTGATCCCATCTTTGTTCCGTAGGAATGCTACGACAGTCTAAACGTTACACTGAACAAAGAAAATTGCCCTGAATATAGTCGGTTGTTCCAACATCCGTAATATGGCTAGCCTAAGGTTAGTTATCCCTTGATTGTAACTGCTACCAATGGAGGCATTGCTCTTGTGTTGTCCACAGTTGTGCGAGTGCAAAAATGAAGAACTGAGCTCGTGGGGAGCTATGTCGAATTAATCTGTGTTGAGATTATGACAGTATAGGACAGTTAGCTGTGGATGCGAAGACAGGACATTACTTTATTCATCCGTAACCACGAGAGGCAGCCACGGACAGCGATATAGCAAGAACTAAACTAGCAAAGTTTAGTTCGCTTACCAGACTTTGTCATGTTTTAAATGCAGTATATCCTCTGTATAGCATTGCATTTATGACTATTGATAAACTTAATTCACCCATAAACACGAGAAGCAGGCACGGATAGCGATATAGCAAGAACTAAACCAGCAAAGTTTAGTTCGTTTACCAGACTTTGTAATGTTTTAAAAGCCGTATAGTCTCTACTGCATTGCATTTATTGCCCCCCCCCCCTCAAAGCAAAGAAATGAGAAGTCATTTAGCAGGGCTTTCTCGTTAAGGGTAGGGGTTCCAAGTAATATCTAATAATAAGAGGCTTTTGTTTGGAAAGATTGACTTTCCGTTATTTATCCTCTATCCTAAGTAACTTAACAGTCATTATTCACAGCATTCGTTGAGTACTTAAACGTTTTACGTTAATAGTTGTATATAACTTTATTATACAATATAATAATCCTGGTGGGATGACAAGAAACTTGTCTAACAAACGATTATCCTAATCCCTCAGCGATTTATTGTTTGAGCCCCGAAGAAAAATCTCATGGGTGCAATAATGAGGTCAACTAAAATAGGCCTATGAGAGGTCAACTATACGTAATCAATCGTCATTTGTTACATTCAATCGCTTTGCGATTAAAAAATCTCTTCCGATGTTTTTATATGAAAATTGGTCGGCTAGTGCCATTGAATTACGATACCAAACATACCGTTGACACAAACATATCGTTTGATTTGGTGACAATCCTCGAAATCACCGCCACAAATCATCTGCGAGATGATATTTGATCCGACTCGCCTTCCTTTGTTGTGAATAGGCTTTGCATTGGTAAATACGATTTGTTCAATTCCAGTTTCCATAATTGGTAAACCAATGGTGGTTTCCTGATTCCTGAAGCGTAAACTTTTAGGATACGAAGTATCAATTTCATGCGCCCATTATTTGACGTCTCTAACCTTTATTGTATTTATTAGGTCATATTACTATACTGCCCACTGTGAAGTAGATTTCAAAACCTTTATCTACCTACCTTAGAAGAGTGAAGATCCGATACGGTCATATCCAAAACTTCTTTCGTGGGTCCTCGTTGACGAAAGCAAATATCTATGATCATTTTAATGATCAATCCTTTGTATATTTGCACCAATCGCCATCAAAGCCCCGCGAGGGCTGATATATATTTGCACCATTTCCCCGTGGGGACGGTTGTTATCAAAGCCCCGCGAATGCTGATATATATTTGCACCATGTCTCCGTGAGGTACTGTTGTAATCAAAGCCCCGCGAGGGCTGATATATATTTGCACCATTTCTCCGTGAGGGACGGTTGTAATCAAAGCCCCGCGAGGGCTGATATATATTCGCACCATCTTTTCCGTGAGGGACGGTTGTAATCAAAGCCCCGCGAGGGCCGATATATATTTGCACCATTTCCCTGCGAGCGACAGCTGCGCGAGGGATGTTTGTAACTAGAAATAAGTAGGGCCTGCCAAAAAATGCTTAAGAGACACCCTGCGAGGGTGGATTTGACCTGGCTAACCCCTGCGAGGAGTAGTGGCCACATTTATGTATTCTGCTTCGAGCAAGAATACACCTGTGATAATATAAAATTAGCAGTAAATAATCATTTAAATAATATAGCAATTAACAAGGTCCTTTAACTTATTTTCCAATGTTAGCGACATTTAATAAATTCATAATTCAAATCAATTCACTAAATTTTAAAATGAACTTCGATTCATATTTATTTTTTTGTTCATGCAATCGATGTAACATTTAGTTGCTTTATATCCGTTAACATTCCTTACGAACGCAACCATACCGTCGTAGGACGTTATATTTAATTGCACAAAATAATCTCCACTCACCCGCAATTTTTTACTTTTTGTCAAGGTGTAGGTACAAGTTTATAATATTATTCTAAAACGTTAGAAGTGAATTGTAAATCCTTTGAAATAAATGTATCTAAATCTAATTTATATTAAGGTATCTCGATAATTATTATACGATAACCCTTTCAGCACAAGTTCAGTAAACCAAAGAATTTAATTGTAAAATTTTGGTACTTACTCGTTTTAACAAAAAAGTTGCATCATTTGAACATAGGAAACGTAATTTTCAATCAAATTAGCCGTGTGTATTATGTCTATTTTCACATAAAAACGGATAAGAATAATACTCATAAAAGGACACGTATAGACTACTGATAGTTTTGAATGTGTGGAACATTCATGGTACGTATCTACTATACATGAGCGAATTCCATCATTATTCAGTTGAGCGGTAACTCCCGTACGATTTATAAAATAATATCACAACATGTTCTGACATGTCGTGACTTCTTGGAGCTGACTCATCTCGTTCGATAATTTTTAGTAATAAACTATGATAGGAATTCCGAACCGTTCCTAGCGATAGCGACAATGTAATAAAGTCGTAGCAATGGATTGTATGCCTGTAAAGCTTTGAGTTGGCTCATATCCATACTAAGTATTAATTGTAATTTTTCCACGAAAAATTCACTTGTAACCTTGTAATAAAAACACATTATTTAAAATGAAATAAAATATTAAAAATATCTATATACAAGAGAGGGTATTTGATATATCTAGTAATATCAAATAATCACAAAAGTAATATTAACGATTCGAGTAAAGCTGAACGGTAACACCGTTAAAATAGCTTTACTCACAGTATTAAAAATTCAAATATTAATTAGTACATATTGCATAATGAAATATTTCAAAAGAAAAGTTACTATTTCAAGTAAAATGTAACGGTTGTATCGTTAATTTTAAATATCTTTATTCATGCTATTAAGTATTTAAGCATATTGAAAAATAAACTATTGCTGAAGGATTCATTAAAAACCTCAGCATTTTAAATAAAGTCCAACGATTATACCGTTGACTTTAAAGATTTTTACTCATTTTTAAGTAAAATATTATTAGAATAGATGTAAAAATAACTCACTGTACCGATCCGACGGGATACACTTTTTAACACTTTTAGCACTTGCTTTAAGCAATACTTAATACTTAATAGCACCAAGGTTGTAGTCTTGTAGACAACCTTCTCGCGGCGGAAGCTAGACGCCAATGAAAAACATCCAGCGCCCGCACATTATCGTGCGCCCCGCCACCTGGTGGAGAGGTGTGCGAGAGAGATAGCATACTTACAACGGAAAGAGAGGGAAAAATAGGCGGAAAAAGCTAGGTGCCTTCTCCAATAAGTAAGCTTCAAATTACGGTCAAGTGTTTAATGTATGTAATTACTATTAAATGTATTTTAATAGTTGAACTAAGTTTGAATATTCGTGCTTGTCACGCCTCTGGCAGTGAGTTAAGTTATCAAGTTTGCACTTAACTTGAAGCCTATATTGCAAAGCTCTTGTAGTTCTGAACTACTGAGCATTTGTAATACAGTGATTTATAGCTGTCGCTGTTACTTTAACGACAATTTAATGGAGAGCTAAAGGAGCTATTTATTATAATATTGTATAATAATATGACTTATTTAATTAATATTTGAATTTAAAATTGGCGTTGGTAGAGTCGTTCTATTAGATAGAGGCTTTAAAAAGAAGAAGAAGTATTTGAAGATCGACTTATCTTATTTTATTTATTATTTATTTATTTGATACTTTATTGTACATATACACCAAGCATGGAAAAACGAAATACAATAATTAAAAAAAGAAACATAAAGACATACAAAAAGGCGGCCTTATTGCTTAAAAGCAATCTCTTCCAGGCAACCTTGTTGGCACGGAATGTTGAACGAGAACGCGATGGCACAAAATAAATAATAAGAATATGAATAAGTAATACATACTTAGTTATATATCAGTGCTATAACAATATAAAATATATTAATTACTATTAATAATACATATTTCACAAATACACAGTTGTTGTTGTAGGGATCTTATTAAAATCGACATTTTGTTGTTACAGTTGTCTTAAAATAGTAGAAAGTTATGACATTATATATAATATATATTATGGTAGTCGATTACACATTAATTATCTGTATATAATATAAATCTTACAACTAGAAAGTATCATATTATATAAACATTAAAATCTATTTCGGCCTTTTCCTCATCCATTTTAGCTGTAGGAAATTATTATAAAACCTCTATTAACCCTTTGCAAAAGACAAAATATTATTTAATTTCCATATTTTACAATAATTCCATGACTCACGGGCAAAGCTCTGTATCTCTTTAGTTTATACATTAAAATACCCTATACAACCCTTAAACATACCATATACATACATAAATCCTATTCGAAAGTATTAGTTAAGGAAACAATTTATAATCCATTACCGCTTTTACAGGGGAAATGTACTCACATCCTTCAAGGAAGAAGCAATGAAGATGACGTAGACGCTAGTGCCGCCGAGACAGACGCCAGCCATGGCGTAGTCCGCGAAATGCCTGCGAAAGGGTAAGTAAATAGTTTTGGATACAATGCAACTATGCTGGAAGTTATTATTAATGGTAATTGGCACGTTTCGACGATTTTCATACAAAGCTCAGAACTATAGATATAAATACATTTGAAGTTTGAATCTATGTTACAATGTTTTACTAACATCAGAAAAGGTGAAGTTCTAGGTAAGTCTCTTTAGACTTGTGTTGTTGTTCATAGTTGCGAGGGAAGCATATGTGAAACACGTTTATTATTTAAGAATACGATATTTTTTATATGATCCAGAACCAGGAGGCAATTCTAACCTTACAATAATTAACATGTTATTATATATATCTCTAAAATCATAAATCCAACAATAACTAAAATACATAGGTATATTCCTCATGCACGCGTTTCAATAAAATTCAACGAGAGAATTATTTCATTGCTTCTTAACACTAGAACCATACAATACTGTTTTTAGGTAAGAGTGGTAATAAACAAGACAAAAACGACGAACACCTTATTTTCGATTTTATTTTTACATGTTCTTTTTGCGACAGTTTTTCTTAATAAGCAAAGAAGAAGCTTGTTTTATGATATGTGTAGTTTAACATTAAACATTTTGTGTATGGTTTTTGGTAATTAATTTAAACTAAATAAAGTTTCTCGATGCGGAATCCATTTCGATGTAGAGGCGATTAGAACGTCACTTTTTACATTGTATACCTAAAATACCTACCCTTATTTTATTTTCATATTTTAGATATTGCATTAACCTTAAATACGATTTAGCAAATACTTATTTTTTACTAGGACCGAAAAATAGATAAATAGCTTGATAAGTAAATCATAATACCTACACAATAATATTTTTAATTTCCAATATCGCTATTATGTTATTATCGTAAAATGTATCTATAGTGTTATTGCCCTTTTCCCAAATAAGTTGAAACCTATTTTGGGTTATTTATTCGCAATTTTATGGCAATACTCAGATTAATGTCTGTATATTTGAAGTTAATAATAAATAGACACGCAACCAGTCAATTTTGGACAATAAACCTGACATTTGAACGCTCTATAAAAAGGTCATAGACTTGACTGTTAGCGATTTGTAGATAGCTAATGAATATTTGCATTGTTGAACTTTGCAAGTGACATTTTGACTTCGTACAACTTTTAATAAACGTAAAAGTTTGTGAAGGTGTTTTTTATCTCCTTATTGTAAAAACACCTTATTGAATACGGATGAAATTTGACTCGTAGACTTTATAGTCTGGCGTGGATATGATCACAGAAAATGTATATTTAATAACTAGATTTCCGCCCGCGGCTTCGCCCGCGTTTTCAAAGGAAAACCCGCATAGTTCCCGTTCCCGTGGGATTTCCGGGATAAAACCTATCCTATGTGTTAATCCAAGTTACCCTCTATATGTGTGCTAAATTTCATTGTAATCGGTTCAGTAGTTTTTAAGTGAAAGAGTAACAAACATCCATACATCCATACATCCTTACAAACTTTCGCCTTTATAATATATATTAGATATAATGTATCTGTTAAAGTGTTACATTTCTAATTCTTTTGTCATTTGTACAAAGGATATAGATAAATAGATATACGAGTAACATACATAGGATAGACATAGTTTTGTGCAAAATAGAAACCTTAATGCAAGTATTCAAATAAATTCCCGTCAAATAGTTGATCAATAAATTTATAACAGTAACTAAATAAATTTAACTTCGCAAAATATCGCGTAAGTTGCAATGAAAGTTACAAATCTTAAAGGCTATTTCCAACAAATATAGCTAAGAATCCACTGGACAAACAAACCCTTTGATTAAATAAAACCGCACATACTAAACTACAAACGGATACGGACTACACGTGTAAAAAAAACATTTATCCTTTACATAGGAGGTAAAAAATATTTTAACTAGCTTGAGGATAAATGAGTTTATCCGTCATATTATAATGTTACTAGCTGTGCCCCGCGGTATTACCCGCATTGCTCCACTCCTGTTGGACATAGCGTGATGATATTATATAGCCTTCCTCGATAAATGGGCTATCTAACACCTAAATAACTTTTCAGTAGTTCCTGAGATTAGCGCGTTCAAACAAACAAACTCTTCAGCTTTAAAATATACTTTTATCGTGTGAAAAACATTCTACCAACATTAACCAAGTTAAAAAAATTTAACTTGGTTTACTTGGATAACATTTTATTTTGCGTAAAATGAACAATAGATGCACAATTGGAACCCAAGAGAATTGTGTTTTTGTCGAAGACGATAAAAACTTTTTAATGTGTAACTCATTGCATGGAGGCAATGAATTTCCTTTCAACTTAAACTCAAGGAGAGCCAGGAAATATGATTCGTTGATTGTTTCAAACACGGAATATTTATCTTGAATTTCTTTCGCAATCTTTTCTTATTAAAATTGTTTCGTGAAGGAACAATTCAACGCGGTATTCGCGTATTCCCTTTGTTTTGCTTTCGGTTGCATATTTTTGTAATATTCAGAAATTTATGTGGATTAAGAAGACGTAGGATAAAAATGTATGCAATTTGTATAAGTTGATATGAAAAGAAGGAAATTAAATGGAGAAATTGAATGGAGAAATTTCTTTGAAATGAGTGTGTTCATGGAAATATAAAAACTAATTCGCTATATTTTATAACTCTAACACAATATACCTACAATTCCGAGTAAAATGTAGTTTAATATTTTTGAATGTTCCTACATGATTTCCATGTGATTGTTCCAGTGAAACACAGTTTGGAACCGTTTCAAGTTCCAAGGCTGTTAAGTGGAATGTTCGTTGGCATTGTTGTGTGAATAATTTTGAAAATAATATGTCAGTTCCTCTATTTATTACCTTACGTTATCGTGATAATAAACATTACAGATTTGTTCCGGGTAATAGGTACAATATCTCTGCATGGTATACTATTTTTCTTGAAAATCTTAAATCATTTGTTTCAATCCTTTACGGTTTTGATTTTTTTGAGTACGTAGTAGGTATTTTATAATTAATTTGTGCTTTTATTGCGATCAATTAAATCGGCTCTGTGGTTTAGCCCTAAAGGAGTAACATACACACTTCATAATTAATTATATGTATGAATTAGAAATAATGTTTAATTCTTAAAAACTTTTAGTTTTATTCATTGAAAGAATGATGCTTGATGTTATTTATATTTTAGCAGTAGATTAAATACTGTATTGTACTTAAAAACAATGTGCAATTATTAATGATCACATTTAAATGTAAATTAACTATTTCATTACAAAATAATTGTTTCATTAATATGTAAATGATTAACTTGGTAACTATTACAAAAAAAAATCATCAACACTTTAAATAATAAGATAGGTACAATCCTACACGATTTTTACGCAACTACGAACTTCTTGTCAGTAAATTTCTTTATTTTTTTAGACACACGCTTGGAATTTAAATGTATTAATATATTTACAACACGAGTAAACCGCGTAAACTAATAATATAAGTACTTACCGTACAACTTCTGTATATTTTCTCAATTTCTTCGGTCCCCGCTCGAATACTTTTACACAAGTGTCGGTATAACTCAGGGAGGCCATTTTGCATTCTTGACAAATATCGCGAGACGTTTTCACCTTAAATAAAAGTATAAAGTAAATAGATTATTTACCGTGAATGAGGTATCTATCGTCGAATAGTTATAAACTATGACATAATATGTCAAAATTAGAACTCATGGTGCAAAAATTGTATGGTTACTACAGCGAGTGTAGTATAGTTTACTATACGTAATCTACTGTAGTATACTATATAGTAGCTTTTTAGTTCCACTACGGCACACTAGGGGCGCTGTACGAAATTTTATGCGAACCGCTTACTACAATCGCTAGCGAGTATCGTGTGCGTAAACTCATGGTAGAGCTACTGGGTTTGTTCGAGCTAAATATAGAAACTTAATACGAAAAACTACCTCAAATGGATTATTATATTCATTTTTTAACTGTGATGTATATTATACTAAGATTTAGGCGTCATCTTTAATTAGATTAAAAAAAACGGAACGAAGTTTTCTGAAAATTGGATAAAATAAGATGTCGAAGCTTAACGTTAACAGCTTTTTAACCCTAAAAGCCTAATCTATATAGAACGTACACAAAGCCTTAATATACGTCTCAGAGGCGTACACATATAAAAGCCCTTATTTTAGGTATATTGTTTAATTATTATTGTTTTAATAAAGCGGAAATTTGAATTTGGGAAATAAACTAAAAATAAAACCACACTGTTATCAATTATAACTATAATCACAGTTGTTTATTACAACATAAAAAACAATATGCATAAATTGGAACAAAAAAATTAACTTCTTCAAAATAAACTAAAACATACATTATTTTTATAGAGTATCAATTTTTTTTACGCTAATTATATATTCTTAGATCAAACATTACAACTAACCAGACTTTAAAGGACTAGATTAACTTTAGGAACAGGCTACACATAAATCAACCTTGTGCTCGCCACACACAGATTTTTTACATTTATTACACACTAATTTTGACATGCATGGTTGGATTAGTTTCTTCAGAGGGCCCAGATTCTTGTAATGACGCAACGAACTCAAACACCTCATTATTTTCGTCCTCGCTTTGAACGTCGTCGATAATCTGGTCATCCACAACTTCGGAATTTGAATCCTCGTGAGAAGGACGTCTTCTCCGTTCAAAATTGCGATAATGTCGACTTCATTTAATATATTGGACCGTGACATTTTTATACCTGAAACAATTCCGAAAAAAGATATAAAATACACGAAAAACAATCAAAAGTAAAATCACTCAATCTTAGTTAAAAGTTACACAAAGCCTAAACATACGTCTCACAGGCGTGCAACACTTCGATAAATCAAAAATGGCGGGACTTACCTTAACTATACAGGCACCATCCTCTAGCTCCCGTCGGCCACTGAGATTACTAAAGAGTACGACGCGCTAGCTTCAACCGTTAGAAAGAGACATCCAATATTCGAATTCTTGTACGCCTCGCAGGCGTAGATTAGGCTTCTAGGGTTAATACAATTAAAGCTTTATCTTCCGTTTCGCGCTACGTTTAATCAACTTGAAACACTGGTCCAGTTCACAATGAACTGTTACTTTTTTTATACTAGCTTTCCGCTCGCGGCTTGGCCCGCTTTGTATAAAACCTAATTTATTCTATACCAAAACCTTCCTCGAGAAGAACTCTATAAAAAAACCGCAAGAAAATCCACTGCGTAGTTTTCTAGATTAAAGCATACATAGGGACGGAGAGACAGCGATAGCGATTTGTTTTACACTATATAGTGATATATTTTTATATTATATTTGTTTCTGTTCGTAAAAAGATTAAAATAATATAATAGTAAAGTAGAGTAAAAATGTCTTGATTTGGTAGGACACAGAAGGCTTTTCGGTAAAGAAAATTTATTAAGTTTTTTTGTTAGACTAGAAACTGTTGTAAAAATAAAATACAAAAGGTATGAAATGTTTCCGCTCCTTACAAAAAGCAATGGACCGAGATAAGTATAACTCTTATGTGTTTGATATTATGAGGTTGATTCTTCCTTATTATTTCAATAGTTATTAAATGAAACGAGAATACTGACTTGCAGTGAAAAATATAAAGTTTAATTAAAACGATTACATTGTGTGCTGTTACAAGGTTACAAAAAGAGAGTGACGTTAGGTTACATGATTAAGCAAATTTGTTTCACATTAACGTGAAGTTAGGCCAGAGTCCCACCGGTGTTGCCGCCACACCGCTGAACGACGTACGCTGCTCACTTCATAGTTGTTGAACATACCGCCCGCCTTGGAAGAACTCAGGAAAGGCTTCCAACATGAAGCACTCGTCAGTGAAGCTGGATCATGAGGGGTATAACGGGCAAATCTTTGCAAACGATCGACGTATGATGCCGTGCGCTGTCCGTATTTCAGCCACTCGGGAAATCCCATCAGTCCCCGGGAAGACGTGCGTCACTCGACCCAGTTTCCATTTCAAAGGGGGAACATTATCCTCCTTGATCAGAACTAAGCTATCCTGTTTGAGGTCCTCATTGTTGGTTTTCCATTTAACACGTTCACTGCGGCACCTAAAATGCCAAACTTACCGTTGTTGCGGCATGTCTTCAATACTTCACATCGGCAAGTTCACCACTGTGCGTCATGAGCCATTTTTATCACATCGCACCTACTGACTTTGAAGGTTAATAATTTCATGAAATTTCAAGATATTTCAAAAATTTTTTTTTCGGATAATAGTATATATAGTCTTGTATATACCGCATAAATAGCTTTTAGTTTGACTCAATAGTTTAAAAGATATGAGGGAAAATGTAAACCCCTGATTTTGTGAAAAATTATTTGCCATCCCGCACTGCGTTGATACGGCATGTTTACAGTAATAGCGATGGGAAACACTGTAAAATAAAACATCGATATCGATATAAATCAATTTTGTATATTTCAGTCTGTTTGTTAACAGATAACGAGATCGTCGATACAAAAAAAAACACATATAAAACAAGGTACTTGATCAGGAAATTGTTCAGTAACTTTTGTTTTAATTTGTTCAGTAACTTTTGTTTTAATTTGTTCAGTAACTTTTGTTTTAATGTTTTATATTATTTTCACAACTGTCATCACATTTTTGCATTTATGCTACGAAATAAAAGAAAGTAAAAAAACTAAAGCCTCTAAAGTCTAAGGTATCATTGTCATTTAAAAATTTGATAACGACGCGTGCGGTCCTGGTACATCACTATGCGAGATTGACACGCGGCGCGCTCGCAGTACAGTGCGGCATGAGGTGCTTGTCCATGGCAAAATATTTGACATGCCGCACACAAAAGAAACGGTTTCTTTTCTATGCGTGTGTCCAATATTTTGCCATACGATTTTTAAACGAAATTGAGTCCTACTTCAAACTGTGATCACAAAAATATATTTGTCTCTTTTCTAGTCATTGATTAACATATAAAAAACCTCGCCGCACCACGGTGAAAACTGCGATTTTGGGCGCCGCACTGTGGTGTAGTCGCTGATGGCCCGATACTGGACATGCCGCAGTGAACGTGTTAATTCGCTGTTGGAGCTCTGAAATGTATTCTTTCGACCAACGCTGCCAAAAATGTTGTCGAAGTTGCTCCACATGGTCATAGCGTCCCAATCGCGTAGGCTTAATCATCGTCAGGTTTTCGCAGATAGGTGCAGTTAGTGGTCGACCGATCAGGAAATGGGCTGGAGAAAGTAGGAGAAAGTCATGAGGATCTGAGGACAGAGGAGACAGAGGGCGAGAGTTCAGGACGGCTTCAATTTGCGTTAATACCGTTTCAAACTCTTCACGTGTTAACCTAGCATTGCCCAGCACCCGCCGCAAATGATGCTTACAGGACTTGACTCCTGCTTCCCACAACCCGCCAAAATGAGGACTGTACGGTGGTATAAATGTTAAACGAATTTGATTATGACTAAGAAAATCAGAAATATCACTACCATTATTAAAAATTACTGATAATTCCTTTTCAGCACCAACGAAATTTTTTCCATTGTCTGAAAAAATTTGATAAGGCTTTCCACGCCGTGCTATGAACCGATTTAATGCTAAAATATAATCATGTGTACTCAAGCTACCTACCAGTTCTAAATGTATAGCCCTTGTACTAAAACAAACGAATAAACAAATGTATGATTTTATTATTAATTTTGCACCCCTGCCCTTTCGGTCCAATATGAGCAGGGGCCCGGCATAATCAACTCCACAATTCATAAAAGGAAAATTTTGTTCTAATCTTTCCGAAGGTAAGTTGCCCATGAGAGGGGTCAATGTCCTGCCTTTCATGCGTTTGCATACGATACAATTATGAACAACTTGTTTAGCTAAATCGCGAGCCCTCAAAATCCACCACCTTTCACGCATGGAATATACTAGAAGCTGAGGACCAGCATGAAGCAATCGTTTATGTTCATATTCACATAATAATCTTGAAAAGCGATGCTTCCCACTAAGCAATACGGGATGTTTTTTATTATAATCAAATTCATTCGCGTTAGATAACCTACCACCGACACGAATAATATTTGATTCATCTAGAAAAATATTTAAACCGGCTATTTTGTTATATATCAATTTATTTTTAATATTTTTACTATTATTTAATGATAACTTATTTTTTAATCTATAATATTGTTCATTAAGGGGCCGGCGGACGACAATTTTTCCATACAAACGTAATACCAAAATCATTTTCAGTTTGAGCATATTTCCACTTTATTGTGCTGTTATTTGGAATAAGACAGTATTTATCTAGGTTCCCAAATGATTTTTATTGCAAAATACTTAAATACAACGAATTGTAAACAATTTGTATTTCTCACATTTTTTAAGTATAAATGATATGTTTTCTACTCATCAATTCTGTATTAAAAACGGCAATATTCTTAATATAATGTAATTCGAAACATGGCTTATATTGTTAAGTTACACAATATGCAAAAAAAATTGGAAAAGCATCGAGTTTTCATTCATCATTTTTGGTATTACGGCACACATTCAAATTAATCACAAATTTTCATCGGTCGTCGTGCTGTCGCATCAAGCGTGGGGCCGGCGGGAATTGTGCAACAGAGACAACAATATTCGAGCGTATTTTGACTTCGCTTCGAATTGCAGTTGCGAGCGGCCTCCGCCGGGTTCTTAAATGATTCTTGTTGAGCAAACCGTGTTAATGTATCAAGTGATCGCTGTAACTCATCTACAGATAAGGAACCGGTTTGTCGCACACAAATGCCGTTGACAATAGGTACTCGGACATTATCAATGAATCGCAATAAATATGCACAAATCCTTTGCAAACGAATAAATGACGAATAACGTTCAAAATCAAATATTGAAAATAATTGAGTAGAATGTAAATGAACAGTGTTATGTTTAATTTCAGGCAACTCACTATATGGCGAAATAAAGATGTTACTATTGTCTGGCCACTTACTACTTATATCGCGTAAGAAGGCAGGGCCACACCACCAATTATGATTACTATCATACTTCAGCGTGTCTAACGTCGTGCCGCGAGTTATAATATCCGCAGGGTTTTCGGTTCCCTTAACATGTCGCCAAATTGTATCACATGTTAATTCATTTATTTGTGCAACGCGATTTTGAACGAAGGTTTTAAGTAAATTCGGCGACATACTCAACCAGCCTTGCACAATAGTTGAGTCAGTCCAAAAATATATTTTATCGAAATTTAAACGGAGGGATTGTTTTATTTTAATATATAATCTAGCACCTACCAAAGCCCCGCACAGTTCGAGTCTCGGAACACTTACTATCTTTATCGGTGCTAATTTACTTTTTGCACATAATAAATGCACTGAAACTGGTAAATCACCGTTATTATTACACAACCTAACGTACGCGCACGCACCGTAGGCATCTTGAGAAGCGTCAGTAAATATATGAAGCTCCTTGTAACTATTATCATCAATAACACAACGAGGTAGTCTAATAGTATGTAAATGTTGCAAATCACACAGAAACTTATGCCATGCAATTGCAATGGTTTCGGGAACTTCGTCCTCCCAATCCAATTTTTGTAGCCACAATTTTTGTAACAATGACTTAGCTTTAATTACTACGGGCGTTAATAAACCTAATGGATCATATATTTGTGCAATGGTGGATAATATGACACGCTTCGTAACTATCGAGTCATGATTTGTAAATTTAGTTGTAAAATAAAATTCATCCTTTTGTGTACACCAGCCTAAACCTAACGTTTTGGATGAATGATTTACATCAATGTTTAGGTCTTTATACATTTCAGGAGATACGTCGCAATTAAATGTCCATTTATGCAGCGGAAAACAACCCTGTTTTAACAACTCGGATATTTTATTACACAATTCCATTAAAGATTTAAGGTCATTACTCCCCGTAATTAAATCGTCAACGAAAAAATCCTCGTTAATTGTTCTTGCAACTAATTCATCATTACAGTCTAAAGCCAATTGTTTTAAGCAACGCATACTGAGAAACGGTGCTGACGTCGTTCCATACGTCACTGTATTTAACATATATAACTGTAAAGGTAGGTTTCGATTATTCCTCCACAATATCAGCTGTAAATTACGTTGATCCGATTGAATTAAAATCTGTCTGTACATTTTTTGAATATCTGCGCAGGCAACGTATTTATATTGACGAAATCTAAGTAAAATTGAGAATATATCATTTTGTAATGGAGGTCCTGTATACTGTATATTATTTAACGATTTGTTGTTTGATGTATTCGCGCTCGCGTCGAACACAACACGTAATTTTGTAGTTAAACTATCCTCACGATAGACACCGTGATGAGGTAATATATAATGTGGTTTACTTAATAAATCTGGAATATTTTCTGTTTCAATTAGAGTCATATGACCAAGTGTTTCATATTCTTTAATAAAATCGCTATAAAGTGTTTTATAATTAGGTAAACGATCCAACTTTCTTTCGAGAGATAAAAAACGATTTTTAGCCATAGTGTACGAATCACCTAATAACTCAGGTGACTCCTTTAGAGGAATGCGAACAGAGAATCTACCGTGTTTGTCACGTCTCGTAGTCTCTTTAAATAACGTTTCACAATAACGATCATCTTTAGACATGGGAGAAGATAAGTCAGTCAATTCTTCTAACTCCCAAAATTTTTTCAGTTGAGTATTTATCTGAACTAAGTTACACTGAACTCTTTCAGTCTTAAACGAATGACTATTATAAATAGGCCCAGAAATTATCCATCCTAATTTTGAATCATACAGATAAGGACCATTAATTAGTTTAATCTTATCACTATTTAATAAATCCCAAAATACATCCGCTCCTATAAGGATATCGATATCCGACGGCACACTAAACGTAGGGTCCGCGAGTGAAATGTGTTTAGGTATTTGGAAGCTTTGAGATTTAATTGATAACGAAGGTAACTTTGATGTAATACGAGGAAGAACCAAGCATTGAATATTTATATTAAAATGATTAACTTTAGAACGAATATTTACTTTACAGGTGTGAGAACATTTTGATACGCTCTGCCCAACACCTGAAATATGTATAGTGGACTGTATTATTGGTATTTGTAAACGATTACACAACGATTCTGTAATAAAACAATTCTGACTTCCGTTGTCAAGGAGCGCCTTAACTGTGTGATAATTATCACTCGAGTCAGAAACGTCAATGAGCGCTGTCGAAAGCAACACGGGTTGTATAGCGGCAGCGGCATTGCACGTGAGTACATTTATACGCTCGGAATGCACTCCCGTATCAGCTGATTTATGCGAGCTAGGTATAGACGCGGGAATACTTAGTTCTTCACTAGAACTAAGATAAGTAGTATGAAGTAGTGTATTATGGTTCTTTTTGCATAATTTGCATGGACCATATGAACAATCGTTTGCTAAATGGCTATCAGTGCGAATACAATTACGACAAAGGTTTTTATTTTTTACAAGAACATGTCTCTCCTGCACAGGCCTGTTTAAGAATTTCGGACATGAATACAAATAATGTTCACCGCCGCAGTCAACACAAACACGTTCTTTTACATTGATATCGGATTTAGGTTTGTTACGAGATGAATTAACTACGTGTGTATGTGTGAGAGGTTGCGACAAGTTTTTAGGCTTACTAAAATATTTATGATTGTTATTCGTGTTAATATAATTATTATTGTTATGTTTATTAGAAGAAACACCGCGCACATTATTTGTTTTTATCATTTCTAACATATCAGCTCGGTTTACATATCAGCAAGAAACTCTAATAGATCGCCTAATTTAATGTTTCTTGATTCATTTTTTGACAATAAGGTACCTTTATGCGTCTCCCACTCACGCTCTGTGGACTGATCGAGCTTGGACACAATTAAATAGACAACCAAAGTGTCCCAAGAATCGGTGGGTTCGTTTAATGATTTTAATGCACGTAAATTACGTAATGTTGAATCTATCAACCTTCTAATGTGAACAAACGATTCGCTTTGTAGTGCCTGAACATTAAAGAGTGCCTTGACATGATTTTGTACTAATAATCGATTATTATGAAACCTATTTTCTAATAAATCCCATGCGTGTGAGTAGTTTTCAGCCGTGAACTCTAATGCACTAATAACATGAGAAGCAGAACCACTGAGGGAAGATTTTAAATAATGAAATTTCTGTATATCATTAAGATCATCACGACTGTGTATCATAGTGAGATATGAATTCCTATACTCCAACCACTGATCATAAGCACCCTCAAAGACAGGTAGCTTTATAACTGGCAATTTAATAGACATAGAATTATTACAAACCTGATGACAAATAGATTGTGTTTTTTCACTACTGTTAAGATTCACTAAGCACTTCGCGTTAGCCATAATAGAAAAATACTGCTGTTCAAACAATTCTCGGTATTCTAATTGAGCTGCTATATCAGAATCTTCAACTAATTGTTCAATTTTACTCTGAATTTCATTGTAACTTTGAAAAAGTGTACAAGCTGACTCTATTCGTAATTCTAATTCAGTTTTGCTATTGGAATTTAATTCTGATTTGTCTAGTTGTGAAATATATCTTTCAAACAATGTTAGCCTGCCTTTTAACGTGCCACGCTGTCTCTTTAAGTCAGCGAGCTGCATATTTATACTTTTACAAATACCTAAACGAGGAGATTTAGAATTACCACCGATTGTATCTTCACAGTCACTCATTTTGGCAGATTATAGGAAACAAGAGTACTTACAAATTCCCGTTAAGCATCAGCACAGCGCCGCGCTGCACAACACGTGCACGGATAACTGAAACGTGAAAATAACAATATTAACGCAAATTAAACGCACAGGACATGGAGAGAAGAAGGATGGGTATCGTAACCTGACCGGATGCGACTCGACGGCAATCCAGCATAATCCTCTTGCGACTCGCCATGTGCATGTGATGATGATGATGATGCTTCTTCAATTAATGATTCGGCTCCGAATGGACCATGTTTGATATTATGAGGTTGATTCTTCCTTATTATTTCAATAGTTATTAAATGAAACACTATTTTCACTGCAAGTCAGTATTCTACTGACTTGCAGTGAAAAATATAGTTTAATTAAAACGATTACATTGTGTGCTGTTACAAGGTTACAAAAAGAGAGTGACGTTAGGTTACATGATTAAGCAAATTTGTTTCACATTAACGTGAAGTTAGGCCAGAGACCCACCGGTGTTGCCGCCACACCGCTGAACGACGTACGCTGCTCACTTCATAGTTGTTGAACACTATGGTATAACCCTTTCTGCCCTGCGAAATTATTCAATGCGCGTGTAATGCGTTGTTATCTTCTTTTAGTTGTAGATATGTATATTTAGATAGTAAATTTCATGAAATATATCTACTCAAACTCTTTCAGAAAGAAATTTATCTCAATAAATAGATAGAAGAAACATGACGTTTTTCCTAACTATTTACGTACTAGTCCGGGATACATCGCCCATTTTTGCAAGTGATTACTATCAAGCTAATTTTTCGTGAGTAGCTTAATTTTGATGAGATGCCCAATAATTTCATGTACGAAACTCTCGATTGTGGTAGCTTACAGAGGTAACAAGGATAAAAATTTTTGATTTGACGGTTCTCAAATATTTATTACGCAATTTGTAGGACAATATGTCTGTTGAATTATATAAGTATTAAATAAGTGAAAATAAAAAAATCAGCTGGTTAGTAATCATTTAAGATGATTTCGTTATCGATACACATTGGAATGGGGGACTCTTTGATCAAACCATAGATTTTGTAGGACAAATATTTTTTCGAATAATTTAGATAATTATCTTGAGATTGAACAAAAAAAAACATTCAGTTAGTAATTAATATTTGAGAACCATCAAATCAAAATATTTTATCCTTGTTTCCTCTGGTAGCTACCACAATCGAGAGTTTTGTGCATGAAATTATTGGGCATCTCATCAAAATAAAGCTACTCACGAAAAATTAGCTTGATAGTAATCACTTGCAAAAATGGGCGATGTATCCCGGACTATACCTATTGTATCAACATAATATTCAATAAAGCATTATTGAAAATTTGTCTCTAGATAATTAAATAATGAAAAGTTGAAAAACGGAAAAATGTATCAAGTAGGCACTGCATGTTTTTACCTTATGACCTGCAAAGTACAATCAATATTATTCACGTGATATTATAATTACTATTAAGACTCGTTTATTTAAGTTCTTTGTTGTATCTATGTTATTTAGACAATGACATTGCATTTTGATAATATACGTATTTAGACCGTTTACTTAAAGATATAAAAATACATAAATGATACAGCATGTTACGTTGCATTTAGATCAGACGAGCGAATGCTCATTCTAACCACACTATGTCAAATTATTTTAGTGTAAACAGGCGTAGAGTATTCTTTCGTTGTTCTGCATTCGAAAAATTTCTACGCAACGTTATAATACTAAACATCTCTGAATACGAGTTTTCGTTTACACTAAAAGATCACGTAAAAATGCTCTTGCTCTAGCTCTAGCTCTTTGTTCGTTTGATGTAAATACACCGTTATATTTTAGTTTATGTAGAAGCCTAATATTATGATCATTTAACCATATTTAGCCAATTTGCTATCAATAGTAAAATTAGATTAGGAATCGTATGAATTACTTTGTCATATTTTTTTCTATTTGGAAATAAAAATATAGTCCCAAAATTACGCGAGTCGTAATTATTACGACTCGCAAAAAGAAATCTATGAACATAAAAGTTAACTTGTTTCCGCTTACAGCTTCGTTGAGGACATTTTGACCAAGATTAATTCGATAAGTTTATCTTCACTTGGCCATTTTGACATTTCAATTAATAATAAGACGACAGAATCCGTCCTCAGTGGGATTGGAAGTTGCCATTAAAGAAGAAGAAATATAATGCTCTGTTGAATGTTGTTTTTCGAGTGATTTATTTATCAAAATACACAAAAAATAAGTACGAAACATCCAAGGGCTAAAAACGAATACGAATTTAGATTTATCTAGCAACAGTTAAAGTTTTTGCAAAGATAAACATAATAAAAGTCGCACAAAAATATAAGAAAAACTGTATTCCTTTGTATCACTGTATATTTTTCAATTATTGTTTTAGTGTGTAAACCCGTGATCATTTTAAATCCCTAAGCTCTGTTCAATATCTAATCTAGCCGTTGTTAGTAACTTTCTCGGCGTCTCTTAACACTTAGTAATTTACAATAACTTCTATATCTGGAAGGAAAATGTACGTTAAAATTTATTTCAATTAAAAACTGACGCTTTATTACAAAGGATATTGAAATACAAGCTTCATAATTATTATTCAGCTAATTTTACATAGTAATATTGATTGAACGCTTTCCGTCGATCAACGTTCCTTGTTAGAGGGCGTTGGACTGAGCTGTAGGCTGCAGGTCATTCAACCGAAGGGTTTGGTTATAACATGCAAATCTGTTGTATTGCAAATTGTTCAATTTGTTTTATATGACGTGAGATATGATCGAGTAATGCGCGCTACGTGACGGAAAAGAGTAAAAAAATGCCTCATGTCACTCAGGAATGTTTCTATTGCTGAAAGATTTTCAAGATTCGCTCGGTCGTTTTTTGAGTTTTATTACACATATTAATATAGCAAATATATTGATTTGAAAAAAGATGTATATTACGTTCTTGAGTTTATAAAGCTTAGTGTGTGTATTCACTTGATAAGTATATTAATAGAAAAGAATAACCAAATGCACAAATTCGAAATACTTTCTTATGTTTTCGTAAAGATTTAGAAAGTGATGTCCATCTTTTTATGGTTAACCTATAAGAATTGGCGTTAATATTTTATTAAAAACTGGTTGCTAATATGAAGTGACAGGTGAATACCAATTTTGTTGAGCATTTATAAACAACGATTTCTAACATCTACCATATTTGTCTTGCTGGAGATAATGGGATTATTGACGTAATTTTATATCCAATAAAGGTATTACAAGCTTTATCTTTAAGGCAATCATTAAATAAGGTTCTGATAAGGAATGAGTACTCTAAGTAGAATCTACAAGAACTGATGTGTTTTATTATTAGTTTTATACTGTGAGTGGAGAGAATAAATTTGCATAACAATTTTTGTTTCACTTTTTATTGATTTTTACCCAGAATTTTAACTGCGGACGTATTTGTATTATGTCGAATATTTACTGTTCAACATTATTCACACTTTTTGCTGCTTATTATACAGTTGATCTTTAAACTTTGTTTTCTTTTATAAAAGCTCGGGTATGCTAAAACATATCGAATAACATACCTACGAAAAATTGTTATAACAATTTTTCGTACAAAACTCTTTTAAAATTACTAATACTATTTTTAAAGTAGGTATATAAAATTAAGATTTAGCTTAATGTTTCCAACTTACCAATATCTGAACACAATGCGTGGCGATTATTCCCACTAGCACTGTGCCAATGCACCCTGGTATGATCCCCGTGTGTTTGAAGGCAGCTGGCATGGCGAGCAATCCCGAGCCTAGAGAGGACTTGAGCAGGTGGAAGAAAGAGCCGGCTGTTCTGTAACAAAATGTAACTTTAAATTTTCTATAAGGGACTCAGAATTAACAGCATAGGTATAGGCGGTGTAAATGTTGTGTGTTATTATGGCCAAAACAATTGAATGAATTTCTAATCAATGTCTATGATAAAATTCATGGAAATTAACAAAAAATCGAAAAAGTCAAGATCTGTTTTAAGAAGTATATGAACTCCATTATGCTTATCTTCAGTAATCAACAGTAAGGCAACGAAAATTGGCAACTGTCCAAATATTTAACAAAATGTCACAGAAGTTCGTTCTTTCCGTAGAAAGTTGTACTTACATGTTACTTACATTATGGTTATTTTAACATGTAGATATTTATAAAAAAAGTATTATTTATTTTTGATTGCTTTCCATATCATAACAACATTGTTATAAGGAACTCTATACTCTTCACAAAAGTATCAAATATCCGCCTTATTAAATTACGCTTCAAACAATCTCAAGAAGTTATCCTCGTTCAGTTATATAACTCCTACTTATATGGGATGAGAGGGACCAACGTTGTCTTGTAGTACCTACTTGGAATATTCCAAAGTAGTGCAATAAAGGTTCTAAACATATAGAGCTGACCCTCGCAATTTCATCTGCTCTCTAAAAGTATATATTTTTCATACATTTTTCGTTGGCGCTCTGCTCCTTTTTTATTGTAGACTAGCGGTCCGCCCCGGCTTCGCCCGTGGTACATATTTACGTTTTCTCTACATAAGAACCATCCTCGTACTTCAAGGAATATAATAAAAAAAGACGTGTGGGTAAAGCTATTGCATAGCATGCCTTCAAGCCACACCTCCGTTTCTGTCGGAGTGGGGAGCGTGAGGTTTTTTCGTTACGGAATTTCTGGATTCGGTCCCCGCGCTCAAGGCCCGCGATAGAAGCTATGCAATAGGTTAAAAAAGAATTATCGAAATCGGTTCAGCCGTTCACACGTGATGCCGTGACAACGTGAAACGGGTTTCATTTTTATATATATAGATGAAGGGATAGAGGGTAGCGCTTGACCACAATCTCGCTTGATGGAAAGCTAAGATGTGGTCTAAGATGGTACGCGCTTGCCTAGTAGTTACTGGTTCACTCTTCGCTTGAAGATCTCTATTGGTCGTAGCGATATGCTTTCATAGTCCTTCTCGTTAAAATAAACAGTATCATTTTGAAGCTTTAGTTCTTGAGATAAGCTAGTACAACCAAAAAAATAGCTCGCCAGGTTTATAATAGATCAATTACCTTTACGGATTTATCCACTCAGTTTCCGAAACAAATAACTTATAGTTATTTCTTGCAAAACCTGAGGATAATACTTTATCTCTAGTTCATCTGGAATATGTATTTTAAAATAAAGTAATTATTATATTTAATAAATTTCGGATCCCCTACGGGCTATCGTATACATAGATACCTACTATGTCGTGTAGGTATAAAATTCCAGTGTATCTCATAAAAAAATAAATATAGTTCTATAAATAGAGATCATAAATAATTGTGAAACATATCTTTTAAAGTTTGTGCAAACAAGAGATAATACAGTGTAATATTTACTTAAATATTCTGTTTCTAAGTATGCAAGATTATTGTACATTATACTTTGAGACACGTGGGACATGGGTATTCTTCTCTTTTTTATTTATTTAACAAATAATTACTCTTATAAATGCATAGAAATAACATCATTTAGAAAGAAAAAAAGAAAATACGTTTATTTGGCAAACAGTAAGACACAATACATTAATAAAAGCAAAAAAAAAAAATCATTTTCAACATTCAATACGAATAAATTCCAAAACAGTAACAGTGTGAGATTTTCTATAGATATTTCGTATGAAAAGCAATTAATTATTCTTTTTATATTATAGAGGATGGTCAATGGACGAATAAATCTTCATTACAATGAATTGTTCGTTCAACTTCGAAAGACTTTAAAGTACAATATTAATTGAGTACATGATTCACTGCAGTGTCTGTTGTTATTCAAATAACATTTAAAAATGTAGGGGGAGTCCGGGAGACTTGCCCAGGTGGGAGAGTTGAACCACTTTCAATAACTTTTTAAATTAGGCGCCAAATTACG
The DNA here is from genome assembly GCA_029959065.1 of Colias behrii. NCBI lineage: Eukaryota > Metazoa > Arthropoda > Insecta > Lepidoptera > Pieridae > Colias > Colias behrii. The sequence continues at coordinate 2,067,240 of JARWMC010000005.1, read as the reverse complement.
CCGAGTAGCAAACAAATGAACGCGCATAATCCGCCAATCACAAGCAACTCGCAATTTTGAGTGATAACAGTCGCGTTCGACCGTGAGTTACGAAAAAGTGTTTTCATCGTCGCGGAGTGAGTTTTTTTGGATTTGTTGTTTTAATTGCTATGCACGCATTTATGAAGGTATGTATCAAACACCTACGTTATTTCATTACTAGATTATATATTTTGTCGTACGTTCAGTGTTGTTCTCCAGTTGATAGTGGATTTGTGGGAAAAAATCAAGATATGGCCTTGAGTCGGGTGTGGGAGAGTTGAACCAGTCTGCAGTCGGGAGACTTAAACAGTGGTTCAACTCTCCCTTCGCAGTTTGTGTACTATTTAAGTTAGTTTTTGTTTTGTTTCAGAAAGAAAATGCCATTTCAGTATAAGCCTAAGGAAGGTAGTCGTCGCAGGAAACCGTTTACTTAGTCTGAGATTGAAAGTGCAGTCAGAGAAATAAAGAGTGGCAAATCTATTCGTCAAATTTCAATCAAGTATGGGATAGACAGAACCACTTTACGACGGTATTACCTGTTAGGTGAACAAAAGTTAACACCTTTGCAACACAAGGGGAGCCAATACAAATGCTCCCAGATTTTCAATGTAAATAAAGAGAAATTGCTCGTTCGTTACTTAATGACCTGCAGTAAAATGCACTATGGTTTAACCAGAAAACAAGCAATGCAACTAGCATTCGACTACGCCAATTTCATTCAATTAAAGTTCCACTTATTACCTAAACCTATGTTGATTTTGCATGTGCCACATTTAATCTTTGAGACTGATAGTTAGGTATTCTTAGTTTATAGTCTTTAAATTAGTTTTGTAGATTTATATATAGCAGTAGATACCTCAAAACGAGTATTTAATTAATAAAAAAGTGAATGTTATGTTATGCAGTTGCTCTGAAAACATTTTTAAATAAATAAATAAATAAATAAATAAATCATTTATTCCACTTAAAACATTTTACAAATTAGAGCGACCCAGGCTCCTAAGATAGTAAGAACTGTTTTTCATTTGGTTTATTATTTTCACTAATTTGTTTAGAAGGTGATTATGAATATTCTAGTTATTGTTAAACGTGTCTAAATAATACATAAATAATGTGTAATATGCTTTATTTGCTCCATTTCTCCTCTCTAAAAAGGTATGGGCAAGTGTCCCGCACCTTATGAGCAAGTGTCCCACCGGTTGGGGAGACTTGAATCAAAACTCATTTTTCATTACAACTTAGTTTACTGTTTTCTCCTTGCAATTTTTATTTTCAGAATGGTATAAAATCTTAGCCAGATAATAAGGCTTCCATATGGTATAGATCTTAAAGCTCTCAAGGTCACTGATCAGATTTTATAGAGTTTTTAGTAAAAAGCGGTTCAAGTCTCCCGGACTCCCCCTACATAATATAGGGATCTATTTTGACTCTTCGGATTTAAAAATAAATTCAACCATTAATCATGAATAAGAGAAGTTATGAAAACTTTTTCTTGTGTTAAAGTAAAAAAATGGCAAAAAATAATTACATAATAAGAACATTTCCAAAATAAACACTTTTAACGGATTTTAAATGTGCATTATTATTTTATCCTTTGTAAATAAACTAATGAATAAATCGCGTTTTAATTGCGTTAAAAAGTCTTCAATTTCTAAATGAAGAAATTACTTTAAATAAATAAAATAAAATTAAATGATGCAAATCATCATCCTAGAAAATGTGTGTCACTAAATCACCAAACAATTTAATGGTAAATAATGAACATTAATTGAGATAGCCCAGAAAACATAATTACATAATTTGTTACTTGTTAATTGTTGTATTGCCCAGAGGCTAATGGATATTATAATAATTGTGAAGATATCCTATTATTTGTACTTACTACTAGTAACTAGGCTATTTCTGTATGTTATCTACTTAATTTTTTATAATAAACTAGCTAAGAGCCCACGGCTTCGCCCGCTTTGTTTAAAACCTAATAAATTATATACTAAAACCTTCCTCTTAAATCACTTTATCTATTAAAAAAAACCGCATCAAAATCCGTTGCGTAGTTTTAAAGATTTAAGCATACAAAGGGGAGGGATAGAGAAAGCGACTTTGTTTTATACTATGTAGTGACTCTACGAATAAACGACCTAGGTAGGTAATTTTCATTAACTGAGATCCGCCGAGGTAAAATACAATAAATATCTATATGTACAATCATGTACATACATACTCAGATCTTATATTATATGTAATCGTGTTTCCTTTAAGGTCCTCAGTCCTCACCAGATTTTGATATTTTAATATTCCTTATTTAATATTCCTCCATTGAAGATATGCGATTATGTTTTAGACGATATTTTTTTCACTAATAAATTTGGATTATTTCTTTTATTTATACAATTCTATAGATTTTTATTTTTTTTTAAATAGCTCTAGCATATTTTCATAGGTTAGTAATAATATACAGCTAACATAAATAATTAACGTTTAATAAAAATGTTTCTTGGAATGTTCTCAATAGAATTGGGCGAAATTAATTAAGAGTCAAATTAAAAATTATTTAATGTTAATGAATACACTTAGCGCGAAAATACCACCTACTGTTAATTATTTGTTATACTACCAGGAAATATTTGCGGAATTTTTTTTATTTTTAGAGAAAGAATACAAGGGCCATTCAATCTAAACAAAACCATTTTTCAATTAGCAAACGTGAATTAACAAAAAAAATCTATATAATTTACGCCATGGGACGACTTTTTTCGAATTTCATCTGAATTTTTCTGGTTGAGAAGTGTCACAAAAATCACGTTATCAGATTAATGAATGCTTCTGTATTTCCACAATTTCTCTTATTTATTTCATTTTATGTTAAATCCGTTGAAAATATCGGAATTTTGATTTAGGTTTAACTTTTTTAGATTCAACTCATAAATTAAAAGTTGGTACCTACTTAAAAAAAAAACTTCAATTAGCCTTCTTAAATTAGTCGTAATAAAGGGGATTATAATATTATCGATTATTGACCTTTCATTGTTTATTTCACTGGATAAAAACTGAAATAAAAAATAAAAAAATTGAATCTCATAATTACATAATATAACGATAATATAATTCACAAATAACGATATTGTTTGGAAGAATACAAGCTAATTTTGGGCAAATACAATGTATTCTTATTTGAATTGAATACCTATATTTTCGAACATTTTCCTCATTGTTAATCCATCTCGAAACAGTTGTAATACAATAAATATTTAATAAGGAAAACGTATTACTCAACTCCTATTCACAAATTAATAAAATGTTTACACATTCGTAATGTGTTTTGGTTTGTTTATTTTCACTCCACTCTATTAAATCACTACATAGTATAAAACAAAGTCGCTTTTTCTGTCCCTATGTCCCTATGTATGCTTAAATCTTTAAAACTACGCAACGGATTTTGATGCGGTTTTTTGTAATAGATAGAGTGATTCAAGAGGAAGGTTTATGTATATAATTTATTAGGTTTTAGACAAAGCGGGCGAAGCCGCGGGCGGAAAGCTAGTTATGAAATAAATAAAGAAATAAACTGTCTGTAATAAGAAAGAAGCAACAAATACAAAAATGTATGAGGATGATTTCTAAGCTTCATATCTTTATATCCATGAATAGTATACAAAATATGTTATCTATTCACGAATAATCAATAATTTTTCACGTTTACTATTCAGGCTTTCATCTGAACAATATACCTACTGATTTAATCTGCTAAATAATATATCAAAGGCCGCAAAACACAATGACCAAACGACCTAAATACTCGTTTGCTTTTATCAGAAGTTACTATGAATCAGCTTTTATACCCGAAGTTACCCGTGAAATCCACAAAATTTGGGCAGATTTCTTCCTAGTCTACTATTAGAATATGAACTATATTTTTCTTAATAGTCTTCTCGTGTGATAAGAGAAAGCAAAACTATTGAGTAGATAAAGTAATTGTAACACACCTCTGACAAATTCTGTTTTCTGTCTTTATGATTGTTATTTAGTAGCTTTTAAATATATCTCTCTGTTATATGATAAATTTAGACACTTATTAAACCACTGATACTATATTATATACCTACCTATGTGTACTGTGCTAACAGTACGTATATATGTAGAATTGCACTGGCTCACTACTACACTCAATAGTGCGGGAACACGTCCATTCCAGTCCGGCATCGGCCGTCGACTGACTAATGACAGCTAATGACAGCTATGAGCTATCCCCACCACTGGTGTACGTGAGACAATGTATATATCTATTTCATATCTATTTCATAGATACACTACATCCCTTCCTTTTTCAAAATTAATTTATTTTCGCTCCAAATAATCACATAATGAAAAATTGTAGAATTAAACAGTTATCAAGTTATCAATCAATAATCCCCAATAGAACTTTTGAAACCTAAGTTAATGAAGAACTCTTAAAATCAGAACATACTTATCAAACCTACTCGTTTGATACTTGATTGACTCATTCCGTACTAGCTTCCACCCCTGCCCTTCCTTTTCAAAAAAAATTTTCTATTTCAAACGAATATTGTATAAAAGTGTATAACATTATCGAACACTTTATAAACAACGCCTATCCTTTCAAAGTGATTAGACATTTTGTAGGATTCGACAGTTCAACAAATTTAGACAGTTATGGAAAATGACATTGGTATCTAAAGGAGATTGCCCAAGTGACCACGGCACCTGGCATCGCAATCAAACCCATTGTGTCAAGATGAAATATAGCTCAATTCAAAGCTTGATGTCAGTACCTTTAGAAACGATCAAAGCTTTTCTATACATATAATAAAATCGTAGGAAAGTCAAAACTGTACATTGAATATTTTTTTAAAAGAATACATAATCCATGATCTATAATCGATATAGAAGCCAAAAATATAGTTTTTAGAATTTTTGTCTGTTTGTCTGTTTGTCTGTTTGTCTGTTTGTCTGTTTGTCTGTTTGTCTGTATGTTTGACCGGGCTAATCTCGAAAAGTACTGCATAGATTTACTTCAAATTTTGCATGAATATTCCTAAGAGGTCGGGTGAGGATAGTTTAAACATATTATCATGATATCACCTTCGGGGGAGGAGCTGTGAGCCTTTATTTTTCTTACATATTCCGTGTACTACGACAGCGTACAATCTAAAGACTCATGTTTAAATGTTGGTTTCGAGTAAGCCATGCTATTATCTAGCTTTACAAAATAAAAACTATGTCATTTACGTAATTTGGGCAGAGAAACAGTTAAATGAATCTTAGCAGTATAAAGACAAATATGAAACAGCGCCATCTATGAAGTGTTAGAAAAATCAAACACACGTTAACTATTGGAAATTAATAATCAAATGACGCATATATAAATGTTGTTTGACAATATCTAGATTGACACTATAAAAATTATGCCATTTAAGTAACTTGGGAAGAGAAACATAGTTTAAAGAATGTAAGTTGTATAATGTTAATTTTGTAACAGCGCCATCTATGAGATTTCGTAAAAATCAAATCAATTTAGATGTTAACACTACTGAATACACAGTTGGAAATTAATAATTTAAATATAATTATGTTATTTATTTAACTCTTTAGCCCATATCTTCCCTTCCCTATAAGGTATATTTCGTGTAAATAATAAATATACTACATTTTTTTAAAGTGAGGGTAGATGTTTATTATTTTAAGTAAAACTAGACACCATTATCTACAGTTAATCTAATATTGATTGCGTTCATTAGTTACAATTTTAAAAATCTTCGTATTTTATAAATTTACTAGCTTACCGCCCGCGGGTTCGTCCGCTTTGTCTAAAACCTAATAAATTATATACTAAAACCTTCCTCTTAAATCAGTCTATCTATTAAAAAAACCGCATCAAAATCCGTTGCGAAGTTTTAAAGATTTAAGCATACAAAGGGACATAGGGACAGAGAAAGCGACTTTTTTATACTATGTAGTGATATTTATAAAGCAATTGAATGCCATAAAACCAAAAATATCAAATGCAATCTTCGTGTTTTGTGAATTTTCACCATCATGCGTTCCCACAAAAAGTAAGTTGTTACTTATAGGTATTTATTTTTTATAATGATAGCAATTCATGTTTTTTGTTGGTAGGTATTATATTACACTTTTAGAATGAAATAATAAAATGATGACTTCTTTTATTATTTTGAGGTGCATTGGGAACAGTAGTTTTTGATAAAATTTTATTTGTAAGTAGCTTTTTTTATAGATTTACAGTTAACTTTTGATTTTGTTATTTACAGATTCAATGCTCATAAAATTATATCGCCTTTGGAAGACGATTTCTGCTGATATTTTTACAACACCACTTGAAAATTGATGATTTGATGGTAAAGATAGTAGCAGCGAGGATTAAGTGGAAATTAGTAATCATCCGCTTCGTCAATTTTTGACTGAAGTTAATGGTTCAATCATTGGAAGTATCTCGGGAAATTTTGGAGGATATTTTTCAGGAAGGAGAGCAGGGGCAGCCAACCACATATCAAACGACTACGTTTTAGTACCGAAAAAAATGTTATTCCAAATGAAACGTAAATTTTGCACTCACAACTGTACAAGTAATGTTTTTATTTTGACTTTGCGGTTATCTGATTATAATATTTATCGTTATGGCTATCGAGGTACCGACCGTACTAGGATCAGAGTACATGATACAGTTCATCATCCAGGATTGCTAAGAGCATTTTAACACTGAAAAAGATGTTTTCTTTGAATCGTAGTTGCTTCATTTATTTATTTTTAATCATTTTACATAATATGTTTTATATTTTATAAATATAATATCATTTTCATTATTTAAGTAGATAAAATAAATTATGTAACGGTTTTATAAGAAAACACAGTATATTTATTAGGCGACGGTGATTTCTTCCAGGCAAAAGATATTCATCAGCTCAATAAAATTGAATAGTATGTTGTTAGTTATTCTTTAGATTCACAATTGTAATGAGCATTTCCGCAAGCAAGTTGTATCGTAGTTTAGATATATCATAGTTTTGACATATTAAAGTTCCAACAAAACCCTCAAATTTTTGAGCAGGGTTGAGCAAGATAATTTGAAAAATGTGCCGTGTTAAGTATTATAGAAAAGGTTAGTTCGTTGGTAATTATTATTTCTTCTTCATTTACATGTTGTTAGTAAAAATAAACTTTGACTAACAGTCAAAGTATATTTTAACTAATACTACTTAATATCTATTATACCTACTTATGTTCAGTATTTATCTGTATTATTCATCATCATCAGCCCATATACGTTCCCACTGCTGGGACACGGGCCTCCTATGAGGGTACAGGCCATAATCCACCACGCTGGCCAAGTGCGTGTTGGCGGATGACACATGTCATCGAACTTTTTAATTCTTCGACATGTCGGTTTCCTCACGATGTTTTCCTTCACCGTTCGAGCAGTGGTGATGTTACAACATGCGCAGATAAATTGAAAAATCAATTTATTTCCTGCGCGCTCGCCTGGTCTCGAACCCCGGACTTATCGATTCGAAGTCCGAGGTCTCACCACTGAGCCACCACTGCTTATCTGTATTATTATTGCTTGGTAATTAATATATTTTCATGTCGTATACCTAATTATAAACATAAGTTTGATGTGTAATTAGCTGGATTTATTTTTACACACTCACAGACTTATATTTTATGTTAAAAGAGTGTTAATAGTGTAAATCATGATATTTTTTCACAATTAATAATAATGCTTTTTTCTAATGGTGTTGGCATTAAATTAAACCGCGCTGTCGTTTCGTTCACAAAAAGTGATGTTATGAGGAGCATATTCGGTCCTCATATCATAAAAAATCTGTGCGAAAACAATAAACACGTGTGAGGCCCTCACGGCAGATCGGGGCGGTCTGACGCGAAGTGGGGACAGCGTTGTCACTGTATCGCTCTTGCCACGCTGTTCAACAGACTTATTCGATAGTTCAGTTTTGTGTTAAGACCGCTGTGACAACCAACCCGTGAGACAACCAAACCCGGTCTCCCCTACTATCCCGTGAGACCGAAACCTTCACTGAGAGGGTATGACGTCTCACAGCTGATCGCAAACGGCATATTGTACTATCCCGTGAGACCGAAACCCTCACTGAGAGGGAATTACGTCTCACTACTGATCACGACAGTCATATTTTATCTCGAGAATCTGAAACTTTACTCAATATGAAGACCGTTTGACAAATGATAGGGTGCATCATAATATTATTCGATCTCTTGAAGATGAACATGAGTATAAGCAATGACTAGAGTAGGGACGCGAATATTACAATTATATGAGACAAGAACGATTAATAAGTTTGTTTAATGAAAGATTAAGAATTGAAACTATTCGGTCTCTGGAAACGGACGAATAGCGAGAGGCCCGTCTTACTGCAGACAGATTTCGTCATAGTCTTAATGACTTGAGGTAAACAATCTACGAATTCGGTGGTGTGGTCTGACAAATATAAAAGTGGGTTTGCTTATAACCTCACAATTGATTACAGATCATCTTCTGTAAAGGCGTAGTATGTTCTTTTTGTAATGCTTTAAAGTGTAGTAAGGAGTCGGCTTTCATTTGAAGATACACCGGAACCTTTGAAATCACTACTTTTAGAGGAACATACTGTGCAATGTAAACTGTTATTAGACAATATTCGCTCTTATAGTAGCGCGTTTCAAATGATCCTTTGGTGCTCAATAATTATCAGAAGGTCCGTTCATGCTTACTTTTAAGATACAAGGTCAAGTTTACCATTTGATAGGATCCCTTTTGCCTGTAGGCCAACCTAAGTTTGTTTAAATAGGGTAAAAGTGGGATAGATGCCCCACTTTTTGAAATAGCCTCATAATTTTAAAAACATGAATCTTATACGAACACTTTGTATGAATATAGCTAGGTTAATTATCTGTTTTGAATTACTATATATATTTTTTATCCTATCATTTATAGATAATGTGTAATAAACATTTTTGTAGAACACCTTTTTTGAGGATAGATGCCTGCAGAGTGGGATAGATGCCTTACATACTCTATAAACGCGAAATCTAATAAAATTTATATGATAAACCAGCAAATGTCATGTTAACATAGTTGTTCTGTTGTCCAAGAATATACTTGCGCTCGCACTCCTTCTTTTCTTTTGTATTTTCGTGGCGTGGTTCTCCTACAATCAGTATAAGGGCAGATCATTAATAAGTAAGTATACATAACAAAAAAAAGCAAATTAAACGAGTAAAATCGGTTAACATAGAGAAAACCTCTGGCGCAATCAGGTAAAAATATAAACGGTACCTGTGATTATCGATAATAACATATACATAATATGTATTGAGGGATAGATGCCCTTAGAGGCCCCTAAGGGCATCTATCCCTCGAAAAAAAAGGGGCAACTATACTTTTTGATAAGGATAGCTGCCCCAGTATTTTTTTTATTAAATAAAAACAAAAGAGCCACTATTTTCACTTAGATTTGTAATTAATGAACCAGTGTATAGACATAATAAGAAATATAGTGAAATTTATTAATGCTTATAAAGTTATGCAAAGGCAAATATCAACCTTTTTAAATTTTAACGTGTTCGTGAAGTTCGCCGCGGATATTACAACACGCACTAGCGAAACACGTCTTCACCAAACAACAGCTCATGCGTACCCGAGGTGCGGGGTGATAGGAGCTCCTATTTAAATCATTAATTCGTAGTCACGACTCTGGGAAGTGAGGTTTTTTGAAAATGAGGCATCTATCCCGGTGCGGCATCTATCCCACTTTTACCCTATATTTTGTATTCGACTACAACGAATAGTGGAATACAAGAAATCAATATTTCTCAAATTTAAAACTGAACTCATTTCACAATTTTAGAGCAGGTTAATTCGTATGTATGCAGTTTTAAATCGACATTAGAAGCTTTTCCTCAAGATGGTGATATCGGCACTCAGGAACTCCCTGGACGTGTTATAACGCCCAGGCCACAGTATTACAAATTTTTCCTAAAATAGAGCAACGAATGTATTTTCGCATAGCAACGGAGGGGAACTCGCGGGGGGTCAAGTGACGCGTCACGCGGGCCACTTACCACAAACATGCTTAGTTTGTGGTACCGAGCGCGAAAGAAAGTCATCGTGTTTTTAGTAAAGTTACTATGTTAACTAACGTAATTTAATACTTAAGTACATATTCTATAATGGTGTGCTCAAACTGTTAATCTACATTTAATTTAGATTATTATATTTTGATACTAAGTAATGTAGAATTTAAATCACATTCATTCATGTTTTCTTCAGATTTTAAGATTTTCTTATCAGAGTGTTCAATTTTAATGTAAGTAGTTAAATTTTATAAGAGACAATAATTAAGAACATTCAAAAATAAAGTGTCACGTATTTTTTTTAAACGACGAATGACGAAAAACGACCTAATCGCGGACGAAGTCGCGGGCAACAGCTAGTATGTAAATAAGCCGCAGTTCGCGACAATAAAAATAAAACAATAGTTTAATTCAACACTTAAAAAAATACTTTATCAACTAACGATGATCGTCAAGCCCTACATTTACCACATAGGTAACATTTCAATTTACAAGACAAATGTGAAAAGTAAACCGTAATACATATAAACATTATTTCAAAATAAATAACGTCGAACAATGCGTCGAATACATTCATTTCAAACAGAAACTATGACATGACGCTTGCAAAAGAGATAGATATATGTGTCAAAACAAAAACTTTTACTTTTATTTCTATTTATTCGGTATAATTACGACTTAATAGTGACAAATATGATCATTATAAATACAAATAGGAATTAACAATATCACGAACACGAGACACAACTAGTATTTTACCGATTCCATACGTGGTCATACATGTTTCAAAACACAAACTTTTACTATTATTTCAATTTATCCGGTATAATTAAGACTTAATAGTGATACATATGATCATTATAAATACAAATAGGAATTAAAATATCACGAACACGTGGCACAACTAATATTTTACCGATACCACCCGTGGTCATTCTCCTTTACAAATTTTGGCTTGCTCAAAAAATAGGGCAAAACTTATTATTAAACTTCATATTTTACTACCTAACTTAAGTTTAAAGTATCTGCTTATCTTCAAACTTATTAACTTTATTCTTTTTTTTTTATATCGGCAAATTTGTAAGTGGCCAAGATTCCGTACTGATGAGTGTACACCACCAAATTCAATGCTACATGTTTATATTGATTACTCAAACTACAATAATTAATGTCTCAACGTTTAGGATTTGCGTTCTGAATTCTAAAGCTACACAATAACCTACCGAAAACGTGTTCAGTTTCTCCTTTAATAAACCAATTGACGTTATCTGACGATAATATTATTATGTAGACGTAGAGTCGCCAATGACCGTGTTATTTTGAATTATTTGTGTAAACAATCTAAATATCTTAATCTTCAACAGAACCAAACATTCGTGAGATCTTAGTACCTTTTGTTTGAATTCTAAATTACCTTAAACAATAAATGAACAACCTTCAAAAACCAATTCAAGATACGTATTCTAACCATAGGATTTACGTTATGTCAGCTGCTTATCTAAACACGTAATTATCTGTTAGATTTTATTATGAACTGCGTAAATAAGAAAGTATTAAATTATCCGAGTATTAAGTGTTTCGATTTACCTTTTATTCGATTAAATTAAACCTGCCTCTTTTTCATAGTCAAGGCACTGTACACCACATTTTTTTTCATTAAATAAACATTAAAATCAAATGGAAATCACGCCTTAAATAAAAGTTACAAAAACTTATTAAATCTCTTGATGCAACTACTTAACGCCTTTTAATCTTTATTCGAGTAGTAATAAAGCTGTCTTTGCATAGCATGTCATTTCGATTTGTCAAGGGTAAGATCTGTCGACTAGTACGTACTAGTACTACGCGGGTAGTCAAGAAACCAATTCAAAATCATTCGCAAATGGTTTTTCATTATAATATATGGACAAGTGAATGTTTATCGTTTACGTTCAATTCAAAGTCTTTCTTTGCTGGTGTTAACTTGCTAACTACAAAACCGTTACTTATTTAAATACATATTTAAATTCATATTATCATCATTATTTGCGGAATGTAATTACAAAGATTGTATTACCTATATACAAGTTATAAGATTCTTATTCCTTCCACTCGTAGTTGAACGAGAAATTATTTATATTTTAAATTACATTAAACAATATTATGTCACACAACACTAATTACTGTTATTTCGATACATAACGAAATTACATTAATAATAATATTATTATTGCAAATGTATGTCCAATATGATGTCAATAATTAATTTATTATCTATTAATTATTATATTTTGTGATTTATAAAGTCACAGGATTGTTTTTTTAATTATTAACCAATTTATCAACTCTGTCTGCAATATATTTATAGGTACCTAGTTCTTTAAAATTGTCTGGTATTTTACTGTAGATTGTAATACTAGTATTACAATTTAAACTATTTTTGCAGTATTAACTTTACACGTCGCTAATATAGTTTATTCTGATATCTGGCCATAATTTGAGTATTTATTCCTCCTTTTTTCGTGTAATTAATATGAAAGACGTGCTTACGCCACAGGATTTATTTTCTTGAAATATCATGAATTACTGATGTAGAACATCAGTAGGTTCCAAACTACGTGAAATACTAGTAATATCACACGAGATAATAATTATATAACTACGTAAACGTTGGGTTAAATTTAATGTAATAAGATTTAACTACACACTGGTTTTGTACGTTACAACTTACAACCTACAACAAAATCTGTTCAGTATTACCATCATTGTGAAGTTACTAGTACAGTTTGAAAACTTACTATATTTTCTAATTGCACACTCAATGTGAAATAATATTATCTACTGACCGTTTTATGTGAATGATTGCAATACAGATTAGTTTGGTACCAGTCACCCAGTTACACGTCACCCTGGATTCCGATGAGCACCGGCTGGATGTGTTGACACGTTGCTCGACGTGGTAGCGGACACCAGGCATGGTGTCGCGGACCCAGATGTGATGTCACGGTACCTAGGATATCGTGTTGCGTATCAACGAATGATACTCGATGCATGACGCTCGAAGCTCGACTCCTGCGGTGCACGACGCGATGACATGGCGTTCGAAGCGGTGGTGAGAGCGGCAGCGCCATCCGTGCTGCGCAAGGTGAAGTTGCCGGCCTGCTGGCACTTGTCGACTTCGACACCTTACCTTTGGCACCAACCAAAGAGTGACACGTAGAATTACTGTTGGATACATTTTCCCATTGAAAACGTTCGAATGTAAAGTAGCCTCGTCCCGATGGCACACCTCCCATTTAAGGAATGTCAATTTCTCCTATTCAAAGGAAATCCATACCTCCTTTTAAAAGGAAATCGATACCTCCTATTTAAAGGAAGTCCAGACCTTCTATTTAAAGGAAATCAATACCTCCTATTTAAAGGAAGTCAGTACCTCCTATTTAAAGGGCATCAATACCTCCTATTTAAGGGAAGTCACTACCTCCTATTTAAAGGAAGTCCATACCTCCTATTTATAGGGAATCAATACCTCCTATTTATAGGGAATCAATACCTCCTATTCAAAGGAAGTCCCTACCTCCTATTTAAAGGAAGTCATCTTTCTTTCTTTCATACCTCCTATTTATAGGGAATCAATACCTCCTATTCAAAGGAAGTCCCTACCTCCTATTTAAAGGAAGTCATCTTTCTTTCTTTCTTTCATACCTCCTATTTATAGGGAATCAATACCTCCTATTCAAAGGAAGTCCCTACCTCCTATTTAAAGGAAGTCCATACTACCAATTTAATGGAAGTCCATACTTCCAATTTAATGGAAGTCAATACCTCCAATTTAATGGAAGTCCATCTATTTTCATTTCAAATAGAATATGAAATTCAAAAGAGTTTACTCGTCGTCGTCGGTTCAGCCATGGAACGTCCACTGCTGGACGGCCTGCATCCAGTGACTCCCAGCCACTCGAACCAGGTCGTCTGTCCATCTTGTGGGAGGTCGTCCCACGCTTCGCCGCCCAATTTACATGTAATGTCATAATAATATAAAATTATAACAATGACGGTTGTGAGTCCAAAATACTTTGTCACATCTTGGTAATTACTACAAGTTACCACTTGTATTTATATTGTGGCTAAATGTTATGCATTAAACAAACATGGATATATCAATTTACCTAATCTATTTATAGTCTAACAACATTTTAAATATTTATTTCTAATTTCTAATTTTAATGAAATTGATTAAAGATATAAATCCTTACAGTAGTATATGTAGGTTGGTCGATGCTGTTCACGATAAGTAGCAGTCGTGAAAACGTTAAGACACTTAAATAGTTTGCCACTTGAATAATATAATAAAACTAGGTGTGGCTAACACACAGTATTTAGTGTATACATTTTTTTATCATATTATGTATATATTACTCAAACAAGTATATTTAAATATTTTATTTCATATTTATATTCGCATTTAAACGAGTCGCGGTATAAGCGTTGTATGCGTTCTGCGACTAAAATATTCATTAATGTGCGGGTAGTTCTAAAATGTTTCAATACAGTTTAATTCTGTTTAAATTTAAAATCGTTCGTTATTATTCCTTGAATGCATGTCTATTTGTTTTATCAGTATTTATTGTTTAATTTCTTATAAGTGTATTATGAATTCGGTGTGTACATAGTAAGTTTATACATATATTTTCTCCTTCCAAGTGGAACAAATAAGCGCAATTAAATAGTGAGTGAGTAATTATTTTCCAACAACCTAAACAAGGTACTGTACATTAAATATCTATTATCACAGAAGCCACTAAACTAGGTTTCCTCAATCCACCGAATAATTAACTCAAAATAACAAGAAGTTTAACTTTTCCTGATTACGTTATAATATTATGCTCACATGATGTCTTGAAAATAAATTACTTAAATTCAAATTTATTCAAACCAAAATAACCGCGTATTCTAATTACTAGATTAATATTCGACAGATTTTTATTTTGTCGTTCTATTTTAACTAGTGAAAGATTTCGGATTAGATTGAAATTGCATTTGTATTTAATATGAACCAACGGACGTAACAGTTATTCTGTGGTCTTTAACATTTCAAAAGGAATTCTGGTATGTTATACATATGACACTACATACCCTCTCTCTTTTTTTATTAAATTTCTTAAAACTTTTTATTGCACGCGTACTCTTTATAATATTGTAACACTGACCTTTTACCTCGTCGCCACTTGTACTGTGCTAACAGTACGTATATATGTAGAATTGCACTGGCTCACTACTACACTCAATAGTGCGGGAACACGTCCATTCCAGTCCGGCATCGGCCGTCGACTGACTAATGACAGCTAATGACAGCTATGAGCTATCCCCACCACTGGTGTACGTGAGACAATGTATATATCTATTTCATATCTATTTCATAGATACACTACACTATGGATAATAAAATTATACAAAAGTGGGTAGATATATTATTATATAGGTACAAATAAGTTTGCCTCCACGAGTACATAGAAAAAGTCGCACAGTAAATTGTAATATATCAAAGAGTCTACTGTCTTCTATGACTGGTTATATAGCTCTTTTCCTTTCATGAAGTCGAATCTTAATAGACCTTACAGAAATAAGAGCTCTTTACGAAATGTTTGCTTCCACGATATTATGTCCAGTAGAAGTTTATTAGATGTTTCCGAGAGACTTGACACTGACCTTCCTCCATATTAAATCGTTTCAAAAATTCTTCAGAAACATGACAATGTACAGTTAAACAATTAAACAGAATTTATACGACATAGAGTTTCAAAATTAAAGGAAAATACAGGTAAATTAGCTTGGAGAAATTTTTGCGTTTGTAGTAGTGTATGGTCAGCAAATAAAATAAAACAACATTTTATTTTTAGTTTTTATTTTATATATATAAGGGATTTTAAATTAAACTATATGTGTTTCTCCTCTGAAAAAGATGAGACTTTATTTTAATATTTGCACATTTAACATACGTATAACTTTTACATTAACAATGTTACTAAAATGAAAAATTTACTAACCTGAAAAAGAAACGACATTTAAAGTTTAATTCTTTAGTTTGAGAAGTCAAAGGCTTGCCTCGACCATGTTTTAACACTGGAGCCATTTTGAATTAACAATATAAAGTTACGACGATGACGAAAAAGTTAACGATGGTTAAGTTTTTAAGTTGACGATGGTTACCTGTGCAAAAGTTAGCCTGGTACAAATGGTTGAATTGTTTTTTTTAAATCAACACATTCGCGTCGGTATGGCGGGCTGTAAGTCACACCGGAAAAGTATGGCATGACACTACCGCCTAGGTACTTCTTTTTTATGGGCTATCGGTAAATTCTAAAATTTTTGTGTTACAAATTGTTTGACTTCGCTATTTTTCCGACGAGTTCGACTAACGCCCACGCGACTAAGCCGCCGGTACCAGTGTTCACACCATCGTTTTTCTTTTTGTCATTGCGTACTAAGACCCCTGTAGAACCGCCATCCTGTTACAAATGACTCGAAATTTTGTGTCAATATCTCCCGGTCTATACGTAATAATTATAATTTTTGAATGAAATGTGTGCTTTATGTTGTAACGGTACCAAACGACTGCACGTGGCACCTGCGGACAGCGTAAACTGGTTTATTCTGGTTTTGTGCGTGTTTCCACTTTCCACTATCAAGTGACGATTTATTTATTTGTTTTGTTTCGTAATTATTATGGTCAAATATTAATTATGAAACAAATTATTATAGACACGATATTTTATTGTTTCACGGTAGTCGTCTTGTCGTTTGCTCTAGGACGTGAAATTGAATGATATATTTTTTTTTATAAAGTCAAAACCATATTCTTTCAAATAAAAACTTGTTTTTATTGAAAACAAAAGTGTTGCTAGGAATAAGTATAAAATTAAATAGTAATGTTAGGATATCGAAACATTTTTGTATAGGCCAGAACGATATAGTGGAAACGCGCTCTAAGATCTGAGTAATATACACACCACTACATATGCAAAAATTTCTCCAAGCTAATTTACCTGTACAAGCGCGGGGTTAGAAAAATATTTATATCGAGTTTATCTAATAATTTATCATATTATAGACTTAAAGGAAACCTAGTTTTGTCCAGTTTTCTTTGGCTTTTCATATCAAGACAACGAAGAAAGATTTAGATTTCCCTTATAGTCTGACCGTCATTTTACATCATACATTACGTCGCATAAGTTGATCCCTTGGCTCTTGCGCTGTCGGAAAATTGCAAAATCGAAACTAAATTTATTCTTGTAATATTATAATGTAAATCTCTTTTGTATTTTAATGTGAATGTGATATCCCTTGGCTGCACATTTCATGCGGTAGATTGCTACTGTCTTAAAGTTTTACTGTATCATTAAGAAGACAGTCTTTTTCGCTTTCATAAGGGCCAAGGAAAAAAAAGCTCTCTATGATAAAAGTAATCATTATCGGATCAATCGTTTGCGTGAAAACGAGATATAGGTAGAGATACCAACAAATAAATATGCTTTAACATTTAAGAATGCTAGATATTATTAATAATTTATTTTATATACTATCTAATTTATTCACAATTATAACATCATATAAATAGAAATTTAATTAAAGACCATAACAAAAACAATTTTCATAAAATAAAGCGTAGATTGAAATAATATCTACTAAGTTGTTTAGCTTTGAAACAAGAGCCAAAGGTCAAAAGCGTTTAGTGGGTGTTAAAGCTCTGTTTACGTATTAATTTCAACTTGTTTCAATATACTAAGAAATCTCCTGAATTTCCCCGTATTCTTAAGTGTGATTATTTGAGATCAAATAGATGATTCAATACCAAGAATGAACTTCAATGTGTGACTGAAACCTTTTGTTATAGATATCTTGGAACTTGGACTATAAATAGCATCGTATTTAGATTTTAATGTATTCAGACGGCTCAATGAATTGGTATTTGAAAGCATTTGACGTGAATGGAAAGTTTTAAATTTTGCGCGGTAAAGATTAAAATGTTTTATTAATTTTTCTGTAAATATAAAATATTATATAATTTATGTAGAAAGGGGTTTAAGTAAACATAAATTTGTGAGTGAAATGAAACTTAACCATAACCCATACTTCTTGAAAATGTATCATCTTATTTATTAAATTATTATACTCTTTTAATTACCAGGAATTAGACGATTTAAATCAATTGGTATTTTCGATAACACAAGGAAAAGTTTCCGTTTATTAAAATAGGTATATTTCAAAAATAAACCATCACGATGTAATATATTATATTTTAACGTACAAAAATACAGTTGCAAAATATTCCCTTTTTTGACAAGAGACTCACATTTCCAACTTCCCCAAAATTATTTTGTCGGTCGTCGTTAACTTTGTAAATATTGTTTGAAACTATAATTTATCTCACAGTTGCGGCTGCATTTTGTGACGCTAATAAATGCATAAAAAGTAAAAATATAAGAAGATACAAAATAATGGAAATTTGATATTGAATTTGAATTTTAGATCGAGAAAAACTGGGATCAAATATATGATAAATTATAATATTTATTTGTAGAGTCTTTCGTCCATGACGATCTGGGGCCACGGTAGTGCCCCCGCCAAGACCAGCCAAGCGAAAGCGAAGCGCACGGGCACTACCTACCTTTTCTCGAAGCGCTTCGACGTTTTTTTGAACCCTCATAACTTGGGTTTGGATTATGCTAGATCAACAAAATTTTCGGGATATATTGTCAATAGCGGACTTATTGAACATATTTAGTTTTAATTACATTAGCTTTTATACTTCAGATTTTATTTATATCTAAAAAACGCTAATTTCGTCACTGACTCACTGATGATCATCAAAATTCTTAAGGTATTTCCTATTGTCCTAGAAAGCTGAAATTTTGTATGTAAGCTAGTATTAGCACACAAACAACAAAATATTATAAAACTTGTAACTTTCATCCCCCAACCCCTTAAACTAGGGGATGGGAGTTTGTATGAGACCTGTAATTTTAAATTAAATTTTGATGACGCTAGAGGTCTAATCTAATAATCTAAAACTTGGTTCCCCTAGATATATATATGTATAGGTACTCCTTGTTAAAAAAAAAAAAATTAAAAATTTAATCGACATATATTGAGACATATACTTCAGATCAGATCATATAAATATGAATGAATAGAAGTGTTGCGAAAGTCTCCTGTCTCTTACGTCCACACAGTAGCTAAAAATAAAAAAAAATTGTCCTTGACAGCGAGCGCGTCGATTGTCGATTGTCTTGCTACTGATTTAAAAGTGAACATGGATTGTGAAATAGTTTCACTTGAAGTAAATCTTGGACCTTGCCATCATCATGTGGTTCATATGCCGGGAGATGGTTCCTGCCTCTTTCATTCCTTGACATATTTAATGTGTGAAGAAATAGACTTTGAAGTGGCGTTGCAAGTCAGGACTGCTATTGTGCGATATGTTGTAAACCACTGGGATGAACTACAATTGTATACTTGTGCCGACAATGGGGAAAATAGAGAGTGGGCTATAAAAAAGGCGTCTCTGATGTGCAAGAAATACACCCCAAAAAAAGAAGAAAAAAACAAAAAAAAATTTTGTTACAAACAACTTACAAAAAGAAATGAAATCCCACCAAAAACATTTTCATGTAAAATGTTGCCAAGACGAGCCCATATGACTCGCACTGTCAAAAAGTTATCAGATCTCATGTAGAGCCAAGCTTCTAACACTACACGCCCTAACTCTACAAGGCCTAACTTCACAAACTCTACACCTTAGTCAAAATATGTGGCTTGGCCGTTCGTTACTACAAGAACTATTGTATAACACAAAAGTAATGAACAGTGAATTAATTTTTCACCTTACGCCGATGTGAATGTAGCGAAATGGCCAAGCCACATATTTTGACTAAGGTGTAGAGTTTGTGAAGTTAGGCCTTGTAGAGTTAGGGCGTGTAGTGTTAGAAGCTTGGCTCTACATGAGATCTGATAACTTTTTGACAGTGCGAGTCATATGGGCTCGTCTTGGCAACATTTTACATGAAAATGTTTTTGGTGGGATCTTATTGACATATTATAATCTCTATTTTTAAATATATTAAATTCTCTTGTCACAGTGTTTGTAACTCTTCCAAAACAGCTTGACAGATTTTAATGAAATTCTCTATTTATACATATTAGTTTATATTTAGTAGGTCAGAGAATAGGTCGTAAACATTTTATGTATCCCTAAGTGATAATGGTAAGGCAGAACAACGTTTGCAAGATAATAATGTGATAATAACATTATAAAATCTTTAGAAATATTTTATTTTCCACTCGACTGAATCTTCGACCTACTTATTGATGGAAAATTTACATATTTAACTTTTATATCTTATTTTATCAGATAATTTAAAATATTATCCACATTATTATAAAGCGTATTTGCACAACGATTAGTTTTAATGAAGTTGCAAGCGGTAATCATTGTAATACCACAGTATTACCATATTTCCTACAGTATGGCGACGAATGTACTTGTGCAGAGAAACGGAGGGGAACTGGCGGGGGATCGGGCGACGCGGGCCGCTTAATGCAATCACGCTGAGTTTGCATTAACTATCGCGAAGGGCAGACGCTTCAGAGTTTTTTTGTCTAATTATTTATACTTACGTATTCTATAATGGCGCACATACTGTTGTGTTTATGGATGCAAATCTACATTTAAATCCAAGGACATAAAGTTTCATAGATTTCCTCGCGACGAGAGGTAGGTTTTTCAAATTCTGTTTAGTACCAATTCAAAGATGTTGAAGATGTTTTTGACTATACATATTTTAAGTAGCTTTAAGATATATATAAAATATATTATTGAGGATTTTCAAGAAAACCAATTTGTTTCTCTGTAAATTCAAAGTTTTTATTTTAAAGTTTTCACAATAGTTAACATACAAATAGTTTGTTACTACAACAACTTAAAATATGTAATTTCACCTGTAAATTCAAAGAAACGACATTTAAAGTCCACTTATAATAAATCCTCAATTACAGTAAAAGTTCCTTATTCGCGGGGTATATGTTCCATAAATATGCCGCGAATACAGAAACCGTGAATACGGAATGGTAATTTATATGGGATTATAGGGGATACGTTCATAGGTGACGATTGAGATTTTTTTCGTGTCGAAACTCGTTTTCATTTTTTTTAGTTGACATTATAAACTAGGAAGAGTGCAGTGGACGTTACTCGATCACAATTTTTGTAACGAATGTGAAAGACGAAACAATAAAACACGCAAAGCGGCTTTTACTATAAACGGAACTACATTTAAAAATATACTTTATTTATTGAGTTATAAGGTTGCTTCCATTCTGTTTATTTACATTCTCAAAAACATCAATCGCGGCAAAGGCGGCTTGCGACAAAGGCGGCTTGTGTCAAAGGCCTCGGCGATATCATTTAACAATATAATATGTACTTTAGGCAAACTTGTAATAAGATCTATTTTACTTTCTTATTAGTCCATTTGACAAGGATATTGGCACAGTATTACAATGTTATAATATACAATTAAGAGCATCCAAAAATAAAGCGTCCACGTAAATAATATTTAGCAGTGCAATATCTGTAATTATATATTTATGAACAAATAATTACATCAGATTTATTAATCGCAATTATTTTGAATGTACATATGAATAAATGATTTCATCATAATATTAATAATCACAATTGTTTTATTTCCCATTTGTTGCAACCCTAGCGTATTTTCGTGTGGCAGCGTAAGTACCTACGCTGGCGGCGGCATCGCGTGACATCAAAGGCGTTTCCTTACTGTAGGAAATAATATTGTAATACTATGGTAATACGAGAAATAGTGGTAATATGAATTACAGTACGATTCAAACTTAATGGCAGCTCGGAACATCGTTCGATCCGATGCGCAGAAAATAATTTTAGATATTAGCGGGACGCGGCACTATGGGACAGAACGGTATAAACCATCTCTAAAATGGTTTGGGTCAAAATTGTCGTACAGATGATTTTTTGGTGGCATTACATTCGTGAATAAACGAACTATCTGATAAAATAGATGAAATTAAATTTAAATCAGTTTTATCTCATTAAATTTCACAGCAAACCTGAGTAGTCATATTTTCTTACTTAGCACGTAATCTATTTCTGAAGTTTAACGTATGGTAATTTCTAAGTTTCCCATTAAAATTAATATGTATTATACATTTTTGGATTGACTAGGATCTGAAGTTTATCAATTTGTAAATATTTTATGCGAAATCTTTTGCCACATTTTAATTTTAATTTTTTTGTGAATCATTGAATTTTATCGTCTTTTTCATTTTCAAATTGAGTTTTCGTCTTTGCCGAAAGCTGCCGAAGTTGAGTTATTATGATTTTTAGATTCTTTAGTTATTCAAGATTCCAAAAAGGTAAAAAAAACCTGCGTCATTACTGCGCCTTTTCGAGCTAGATGCTGAAATGTGAAGAGAGGGAGAAAAAAATTATGTAAACGAATTTAACGTTTCTACTTGTTATTAAAATTCTAAATGATATATATAACTTAAAATAGTTTTTTTTTGCGGTTGACCGAACCTTCACAATTAATAATTATATTGTTGTAGAATCCATTGCGTTAATTGTAATCTGCCTATAGGTTAAATAATTTGTATGGGAATTTTTTTATCAGTTTTCTCATTGGTTTTGCATAAGTTATTAAACTCGGGTCCTATATAACCCCAACAATTTCAGCATTTATAACAAAGTATTGAGATACTTCTTCACAGTAACCTAACTGTTGAAAGTCCAAAAATATAAAAATGAGTGTGTTTGTGTTCGCCGCGATATATGTCCGCTGTTAATAAGTGGTAAAATTCTGAAGAACTTGAAAAATATTTATTAGAAAATTTTCATCTATCAGCGGTGATACGAATACAGTGATTTAATATTACATTAAAAATCGGCTAAATCACGTCCGAAAGTGTTCGCGTTCAGCTGCAATGGAAGAAACATCTTGCTGTATACAACAGATCCCTATAGGTATATCCAGTATACTATAAAGACAACATATTTCAAAAAGACCAAAGATTCCAAAAGAATTGTTTGAAGAATCTAAACAGCTTCTGGTATTTAATAAGGAACGGAAAGTTTTATTGTAACATTTTTAATACCTATAGGTACTCAACTCAATAATTATTTTATTATTTTCTAAGTTTTAATTTTTTCAAAGTATAAAGTCTTGAAATGTTTTGTTTAAAACATAAACAATGTTTGTTCTGTTAAGATAAGAGGAAAATTATTAAATAATGTAAGATTTTTGTAAGAAAATTTACGAAAGTTTGTTTGTATTTGTTTTTAAACAGAAAAATAAAATTACCAAAACAAAAATGGACTTGGTTTATTATAGCGTAGTTATTAAAGAATGCGTATACCAAAATTCAAGTAAAAAGTACGAGAAACTAAAAAGTTATAGATTTTTGAGATGGTTTATACCGTTCTGTCCCATCGGGTGCGCACACGTCCCGCACTCGCACCTGCACCTAACTTCCGAACCGCCATTGTTTGAATCGAACTGTACATGCCAACTATTTTCAATGTATTGTAATTTTTATGTATTGGTATCACTAAGTGATACTGATATCAATTTAAATTAAATTTATAGATATTAAAGGTATTTTTTATTGTTTCGCTTTGTTTTTTAAAAATCATTATCGCGAATTTTAAATAATTAAAAGAAAATGAAAGCCCAAATTAGTAATCATATTATATTATTTCCGCTCATTTCACTTATTTTCTCAGACTACCTATATAATATCATGTTGAGGATTATGCGTTTGCACCAAAAGGTTGGTTGAGGCGGGTTTTAAAGGTGAATGACCCGGACTTTTGTGTTGGTGGAAACACTTTGATGATATCTCGATTGTATAAGTTTTTAATTATGTACCTTTATCGACTCTTCGGCTGTGACCGCCAAGTGTAAGGGTAATTCTGAGATATAATTTGCATACAACATGTCTACCCAATCAAATATAATATATCTACGTGTGATATAATAATAGTTATTTATATGAATAGCTGCTAAAACTAAAACTGTTCCAATTAAACGTAGCGTCCTGGGAAAATTGTAAAACATAATAAAAAAAATCTGTAACGTACGAAGAATGAAATATAAACTCTAAGACCAAAGTCACCTATGCATATAAAACATTTTCATTTTATAAGATTGCTCAAGTTTTAGTACCAAATACCTAGTTGTAATTAAGCATAACTTTTATAAAGCATTTGAATGCCATAAAACCAAAAATATCAATTTCAACAAAAAAGGTCGTGTTCCATCGTTACAATATGGTATTCACTGAAAAGTGTTTCATATTGGTTGAGATAGTTGTTAATCATCTCAATAGATGGCGCGCGGTGTGTCCCACAAATGGTTTATAAATATAAATTTATAAAGAATAGAATAAATTCGATCGCTGTGGCGGGTCACGAGTGGCTGAGTTGGTCAGGGTCAACCATTTGAATGCCATAAAACAAAAAATATCAAATTCAAGCATAACTTTTTTCAAACATAATGTACTAGCTGTGTGTATTGGTCTTAGCGTGATAATATCCTTCTCGATAAATAGGCTATCTAACACCGAAAGAATTTTTCAAATCGGACCAGTATTTCTTGAGATTAGCGCGTTTAAACAAACAAATAAACTCTTCAGCTTTATAACATTAGTATAGATGTATTAATTTTAGAATGACTTAATATTTAATTCGTACATACCTAGCTCAAAGTCATATTATAATTATCCAAATGAATATGTAATCTGTTGCTCAATACAGTCCCTTAAAGTAGTCGCACCTCATTAACAAAGCCATGTAATCAATATATTAGGCTGCGTATCCATCAGAGATGTGCAAGGATGCGTAGCGAGGGATGTCTGTGTAAGGAATTGATAGTATCTTTTCATTAACCTCGCCTCGATCAGCACAGTTTTGGTGAAAATGGCTCAGCGGTGCTAGATTTTTGCACATACAAAAAAGGTGAGGGCAGTCCTCGCACACATCCCTTCGAGGAATGTGTTCGAGCAATGTGTTGTTGTTTGCGATCGGCAGGCAGGCATTCGCGTCACTACGCTCCACCGCTCCACCGCTACACCGGACAACCGTCAGCACATTTCACAGCTACGCAAGAATCATCGCACCACATATTTTCTGCAGACAATTATCGTTGAAACACCCGCACATTTTCACAGGACAGTTAGACATCTTCGCACGACATATTATTTCCCTCGCACATCTCTGGTGGAAACGCAACCTTAATTGAATGAATAGATTCGCAATAATGAACTTGAACCGCAATATATTAGTAACTAATTTGAATTTAATTGTGTTATAATTGTTTGCTGCTAAAACGACTATTAAATGTTAAACGATTTAAAAAAGGATGTTCAAAAGTAAAAGGAACGTAAAAATATTAGCTAGGTAGTAGCTACTAACCTTAGCTACTAACTATAAAGTTGCGCTAAAAATTTTGGCATCATCTGCCTATTTCTATTTCAACTAGGATAGTACGTACGTAAGAAACTTATTCGTACTGTAGACCTTAATTAAACACTACATTATAATATCTAAATTTGATTTAAATTTAAAACACGTGTGTTTGTATGACAAATATACACAAAATGATAAACTCAACAAAATATATTGCGTGGGTATATTATAAGCTTTAAAAATATTTAAGAGGAAAGGTCACCTGGGTATCTTAAACTCAAAATATAGGTATATGCTAATAACATATTTTATTGGGTTTCTTGTGACACTTGATTTTCTCTATACTTTGCCATTCAACCAATTTGACCATACAATAGAGAACACAAGTACCGAATAATGACAAAAAGCAAAAATTATGTGAATTAGATTACTTATTCATTTTCATAAAATAAATTAAATTTACACAACTATCCATAGTTGGTAAACCTAGTTGAAATAATTTTTGCTTGTAAAGAAAGTACAAAGAAATACTACTTACGATGTAGGATGAGGAACATTTCTATGTTCAAATGGGTTATAGTTGAGTTCTTCGTTCTTCGCTGTAAGAGTTACAGTTGATGCCATACAAGACCCGCATTCGGATTTGTTCTCCATACTGAAATGTACAAAAAAACACAAGTTTTGTTGAAGTTTTAATTGTAAATCAGTTTAAGGTTGCATAGTGATTTTTTTTCCAAAAATCAGATAACTTATACCTATATTTATTTATATTAAAAGGTTGCATTTTTATGAAGCTATATCTATCTATACATAATAAACCGGGGGTGCATTCTATACCATTTTTATACAAAATTATTTATAAGTACAATGTTTATTAATATATTATCCTTTGTTTTTTATTTAGTATTACAAAAACAAACATAAAATTTGTGTCATTGAACCTTTATTTCAAATTAGGTTCGAAAAGACGACCTAACATAATATAATATTATTAAATGTATATTAGAGCATGTATTTTAGATGGTATTTCAATTAGGCTATGGTACAGATTGTTATGCCAATCGTAAGAAGCTTACGCGGATTTTTCCTCAGTAATTGAATTCCTAGAGATCAAGAATGACGCCTTTCTTGGTCAGGTTACCTAGTGTACATGTCTATACTAATATTATAAAGCTGAAGAGTTTGTTTGTTTGTTTGTTTGTTTGTTTGTTTGAACGCGCTAATCTCGGGAACTACTGGTCCGATTTGAAAAATTCTTTCGGTGTTAGATAGCCCAATTATCGAGGAAGGTTATAGGCTATATATCATCACGCTACGGCCAACAGGAGTGGAGCCACGGGGGTGAAACCGCGCGGAGCAGCTAGTATTTTATAATTTCGTCAGTCTTGCTTTCTTGTTGTCAACATTAATAAATTAATTGAAAAATAATGGTTGTAATTATTTATTTAGTTAAAGATTAATACAGTTAAGTCCCGTATGTAAACGTACTGTATATTTGTATAATGCAGTTAAATTTCATTATATAGTACATTTTTTTAAACTTACATACCTAATTATTATGTATTGTATTGGTTATATGCAATTCAGAATTGGAACCTTTTAATTCGTAATTGTCTAGCTCTACACTAAAGGATTTTGAAACAGTTATTAAAATAACTTTTATAATGCTCAGAGTTTTAATGTGGGAAATTAGATTCGTACACATAACTTTTCACGGGCCTAACCCATTACTGCCATCATTTCTGCTTCAACAATTTTAAGGGTAAAATATTAATTGTTTGTTCTGAGATAGCTCTATAAACATTTGAATAATTATAATCATACCTTTAGCGACCGAGTTAAATTATATATTTACTTACGGATATATAAGTTTTTGTCGAAAATTCAAAGCTAAAAATATTACTACTCGTAATAACTTTATTTCAATGATCATCTCGTCAAAATTGGTCCAACCATTTTGTAGATTTACTAACCGGTCATTTATCTATTAGATATCCATCATTTTTACCGAATAGGTATCATTTACTAGATGCCTATTGGTCATAATAATATAAAAATAGTTTTCATTTAGCATACCTAGATTTTTAACTCTAAAATATTAACCATGAATTTTCATACTTTATAGATATTCCAATAAATGATTATAAATTAAATTATAGACACCATTGACCATACCTAATACTTGTAGAATCCATTTCTTATGTTAAACACAATCACTTGATATTTCACACACACAACAAATATCCGACGAAGATATAATATTTATATTCTTAACAAAATATATATGTCAAGGACACTATTATCACTTTAAACACAAATAAAACAAACAAATATTTTACCACTTCATAGTAACTATTCTAGACGATATAATCTTTATAAAAAAAACCTTAAATAAAAAAAGAATTTTATTCTGCGCAAACGCACTTTGCTCATTAGCGAATAGTGTCTTACTAATCTGATATAGTTTTTCTTGACATAGCGTGGCAAATATCAACCGGTTTTGTTTTTCTGTGTATAAACCGGTTTTTTGTTTTTTAAAGCTAAAGTCCATTTAATTTTTATTTGTGATTTAGTAAAATATGTCTGACCTAAATACCTAGATTTGGTGGCGAATAAATTTTAAGAATGAGAGAAAGTTGATATCGCGAATTTGGAATATTTGAATATTTTTACTTTTTATAACGGGCGCTATTCTACTTAAAATAACATGTCCTTTTGATGTTTCCTCCTATATTATATGTATTATACAGAGTGTCCCACTTTCAGTATACTAAGTGCGAAGGGACTTGTACTTTTGCATACACTGATCACGTAAAAAAATACTTAAACAACAAATTTACGCCAAAAAATTTTTGCTAATTATTTAAAATTTTTCCTTAAAATCCATGTATTCTTCTCTAGCTTCGAGCAGCTGGCATATACCGCTTTGCTAGTGAGAGCATTTTGTATATGAAATCATAATCTTAAACGATAGCTCACTTGCGGGTGCCAAAGTTGGGCGGGTTGCTTGTTAGGGGTGTACACATAGAGTTTTAAGAATTCATCTATTTGAAAAAAAAATGCGTCTGGAATTTTATAAGTATTTTTTACGTACTCAGCGTATGCAAAACTATAACCTCCTTTAGGCTTAGTATACCGACGGTGGGACACCCTGTATATTATTGACTACTATCTACTAACTAACTACATTATATAAAGTATAAGATATTATTATCTGCTATACCTATCTTAAAACCAAAATAAATAATAGAGCCACAAATTTATTTTTATTCTCTACATCAATTTTTACTATGTATTTAATTATATTATTAATGTTAACCTTGTTTACAGACATCACGTAGAAGACTGATAAACATACCAGTAAAATTTAAATGAAAATTTTATGTCATCAATGTATTTCAGTATAATGACTTATTCCCAGTCAGTTTACGCCGTGAACTGTCTGGCAAAATCATATAATACCATTATTAACCATGGCTGGTTATTGCGATCATAATATGAATTTGCCAGTCAGTTCAATTCACGGCGTAATCTGTCTGGAAATAAGAGGTCATAATTAGGCTCCAGGACATGTAATTCTATACAAAATTTTATCTATAATATATTTCATTACCTACTGAAATGAATTTGCTAAACAAGAAAACAAATTGATAACATTCTTAATTATTTTCTGTAACAAGCACATCTAAACTGTATTGGAGTATGTTTTTTTTTATAGAACAGGCTACTGGTGAATAATAATGACATGTGTGACTCGTTTTTGGTGATAAAATATCTATACATAGGTGATTAATGAGTATTTAATGGTTTTTTTTAGAATCTTTAATTTATAAAGAAATGTTTAACACCGATGTTTAACAATTAATCAAAGTATTTTAATTCTATACTTATTTATGTTTGACAAATTAGACCAGTAAATCATGATAGTTGTACCTACCTATAGGTTGATGTCTAAATGTGTTTAAGAAGAGGCTCTATAAATTTTATGTGAATTTGCATTAATATTCTGAAACAGTCACATATACAATCAAAATGGAACTTTAGTATATGATGTATTGGGTCTTGGGTCTTTTTCTTTCCATGTACAAGACAGTTACGTAATTGTAACATTTTCGCTCGATTCATTTTTTATTCAAAAATTATGCCTTTTTTAAGGATTATTACATTTTTTTTAAATTTACTTGGAATTTATGTCTAAAATAAATGTTAACAGTAAGAAAATATAGTTTATTATCCAATCCTAAGATATTTTTTCTCTAGATCAATTATTTCTTTAGTTATAAACGAAATAAGAGAATTGAGACTTACGAGATTTAGTTTCGAGCTCGAACGCGATCAAAGAGCGCACGCGATATTCAACTTTATTACGGCTGTGTTAGCGTCTAGCACCGCGTAGCGGTCTAACCGGTCTCTCAGTGCCAGAAATTATGTTAGGGAGCTTCCCCTTAAGTTTCTGGACACTCTGGCAGATAGCTCATAATATTACAAGAATAATGTATTATACAAAATTAATATCGAACTTGTGACCAGTAATACAAACACACAATTTAAACTACAGACGAATTCTCAAATCAAAGATAGTTAAATAATAAAATACAATGAATATAATGTATTTATTCTCCGTCACAGGTATTTTCCGTTAACAATGTTTACAGTCGTAGATAACACCACTTAATGGTTTAAAATGATTTAACTACGCTGTTTTGACAGCGCAGTTAATTTTCTTTGTAATAGACAAGAAGAGATATATTTTAACTATTCTAAAATCCTAACTAATATTGCTAGTATAATATTATATTATCTGTTCTAATAATATTATTACAATATGCGATAGTAACTCTGTCTATTTGTCACTTCTTCACTCCTCAACTACTGAACCGATTTGGATGAATTTTAGGTACAAAGATAGCTTGTAACTTGAGAAACAATATAGGATAGGTTTTATCATGAAAATCATACTTTAAGTACGCGGGCGTAGCGGCGGGTGGAAAGCTACGTTTTTATTAGTTCCATATTGTCAATCATAAGTTCTATCAATAATTGTAATATTATAAAAAGTGTTTGTTTTTTTACAACAGAGCATCTGATAGCGCATAAAGGTGACCGATGCATTTTCTAAGAGGTAAATATTAGTAATATTATGATATGAAATGATTATGAAATATGTATCGTGTTCACGATGTCTAATAACAAGTTATCGATATAATTTTTAGTATTATAAAATTGCATGAGAAACAAATCTTAAGCATTTACAAGTCCTGTCAGAAAAAAATTTGCCGCGTCAGCTAGTCTATATAAAACAATTTAAAAATAAATTTTTAATACATACTACTAAAACACCAACAACAATAACATAATAAAAGACTTAATTAATAAACACAAATTTTCGAATTAGCCCGCCTCTATCACCGCAAACGTTAGAAACATCTAAACCTACTTTTCACTGCACTTTAATTTCACACACGATCAGTTAATCCACTAATCCACTGATAAATAGCGTTTACATTTTGAACGAACACATAGTAAATAGCTGATTGGGAAACTGATGTTAAACGTCGATTATTTCTAGCATTTCACACGTCTAGGTGACCATGGTTTTGTGTTAAGTTAGACTGTTTGAAAAATAACTAAATATAACGTTGATTCGTTTCATCAGTGGTTTGAAAACACGTTATCTTTTGAAGGTTTATTCGAATTTATGTTAAAAAATATACTACAAAAGGCAGATTTTCTGAATGTTTTTGAAATTGTTCGAAAATTGTCAAACGGAACTTATAAATTTATAAAGAATAGAAAAAATTCGATCACGAGGCGGGACTCGAACCCGCATCCTTCGCGCCATTCCGGGGCGGATGCCTGACCAACTCAGCCACTCGTGACCCGCCCGAGTGATCGAATTTATTCTATTCTTTCAGTTTTATGTGTCTGAAGGGACACACCGCGCGCCATCTATTGAGATGATTAACAACCATTTCAACCAATATGAAGCACTTTTCAGTGAATACAATATTGTAACGATGGAACACGACCTTTTTTGTTGAATTTATATTTTTGGTTTTATGGCATTCAAATGCTTTATAAATATAAATTTATAAAGAATAGAAGAACTTATAAATTTATAAAGAATAGAAAAAATTCGATCACGAGGCGGGACTCGAACCCGCATCCTTCGCGCCATTCCGGGGCGGATGCCTCACCAACTCAGCCACTCGTGACCCGCCCGAGTGATCGAATTTATTCTATTCTTTCAGTTTTATGTGTCTGAAGGGACACACCGCGCGCCATCTATTGAGATGATTAACAACCATTTCAACCAATATGAAGCACTTTTCAGTGAATACAATATTGTAACGATGGAACACGACCTTTTTTGTTGAATTTATATTTTTGGTTTTATGGCATTCAAATGCTTTATAAATATAAATTTATAAAGAATAGAAAAAAAAATTTTTTTATAAAGCTATTTTTATAAATTTATATTTATAAAGCATTTGAATGCCATAAAACCAAAAATATAAATTCAACAAAAAAGGTCGTGTTCCATCGTTACAATATTGTATTCACTGAAAAGTGCTTCATATTGGTTGAAATGGTTGTTAATCATCTCAATAGATGGCGCGCGGTGTGTCCCTTCAGACACATAAAACTGAAAGAATAGAATAAATTCGATCACTCGGGCGGGTCACGAGTGGCTGAGTTGGTGAGGCATCCGCCCCGGAATGGCGCGAAGGATGCGGGTTCGAGTCCCGCCTCGTGATCGAATTTTTTCTATTCTTTATAAATTTATATTTATAAAGCATTTGAATGCCATAAAACCAAAAATATAAACGGAACTTAGTAAAATTATTTAAAAATTCAACAAAAATACCTATACCTATAATGTATAAAAATACCTATACCTATAATGTATGTTATGAGATATTATTGATGTTATTATAGAGTATATTGTAATGATAATCCCTTTATTACTTGCCATGATTCATCATTGAGTAACATTCGATTTTTTAAATTCAATTTCTTTTTGTATATGAAATTTTTGGAATCATTGTCACCACATACAGAAATGATAACTCACTGAGCGAGATTTTCTTTGTCTTGATAACGTTGCTTGTTGTTTATTCGATAAATAGTTGTATCAAGCAAAAATAGTTCTTATTGTTTTACGTTTTGAATTGCATAAAAATGCATTGGAAGACAATGGAAACTACTGTATTTATAAACAACATTAGATTCCTTATAACTATTTTAAAAATAAATAATTATAAGAAAGAATATGACTAATTAATTATTTTAAGCTAGTGCATACGTGTCAGAAGTGAAACTTCTTTGGCAAGATTCGAAGATACCAAAATCGTCGCCTTACTCCATGACGGGATGGTATTGCCATGACGCGACCTTGAAACTTTAATTTCAACACGCCTAATTAAGTTTCACTTCAAAAATGGATATATCACTTCACTTAACTATAACGTCTTTACGAAAGGGCACTCAAGTTTGTTTCTTGCCCTCATAGAAAATGATTGAAACAGATAAATACATCTACCCCAGATTGTACACGGTACATGACTTTTTATATCATCAATACATCACTTTTTTCCGCCTCTGCCTGATGTCTTATTGTAACGGTACATTTACATCAAACGAGCGAATGCTCATTCTAACCCCACTATGTCAAATTCTTTTAGTGTAAACAGGCGTAGAGCATTCTTTCTTTATTGAAGAATGCTCTTGCTCTAACTCTGGCTCTATGTTCATTTCATGTAAATGCACCGTGATATCGCTTATAATAATTATGATAGAATTGTAATACTATAACTACGATGCTACGATGGGAATGTTTTTCACTCTTACAATAATTACACTCGATGATAAGAGATAAAGATAAAAATAAATAATTTATTTTTATCTTTAAAGCAACAACATAAAATTCGCGTGAATGTACGAGTATGTTTATTTTTTATCTTATCTTAATTTGTTTTATAAGCCTATTCTTTACAAGCCTATCTTAATTTGTTTTATAAACAAACAAACGCTGTAATGAAAGGTCAGGTTAATAAAACGGGTTTAACATCCCTTTTAAAGAATAATTAATACATAATAAAACTATGAAAAGCTTTTCACTTGACCTCGATGATTTATACTTACACAAAATTAAATAAGAAATTCACAAATAACTCAGAATAAATGAAATAATTATAGGTCTATGTAATGTTGATTTGAAAATAATATTAAACGAAAAAACAATTACTGAATAAATTATATGCAGAGTTTAATATTATTGGAACGATTAAGCATTGAACACGATTAATTGCTCGCAAATTGTTACGAAAATTAAATAGACGGAAAAAGCAGTAAATTGTAAAAATGCCACGAGTATACGATAGCAACGATTATATTATCATCATAATATATAAGAATATAAATAGGAATAAACGGAACCCTTATAGGATCACTTTATTGTCCGTCTATCTGTGTGTCAACACCCTTTTTCTCAAGAACGCATGAATTGAATATTAATACTCAAGTCTACGGTCCCTTGAAGCTGCAACAAAATAAAACTTATAACCAACGCAATTATAAGATACAGTCGTTTATGCTGCACATTTTCGCAAATTTCGATACTCGCAAAGGAATAAATTAGAATCTATATGTAATGTATTTTCCGTGAACGCAGAGTATTTTAATTTGGAAAAGCAACGTATAAGAAGTTGCTTTAATGTTACAATATAATAAAAAAATAGGTTGACAGTGCCCTCCGTGCGTGAATCCGACTCGCACTTAGCCGGTTTTTCCCATATACACATACCTACCCCGGAAAAAAGATACTTACGAGGAAATAAATAAATAAATATCACGATTTAAAGCTCCTTATTCTTTTACGTGTCCTTTTGGAAGATTTGTGTCTTCCGTAAAGTAGCTATTAGCTAAGCTTTATTTAATTTACTGTTATTGTAAGAAACTTTTTCTTGTTAATAAAAATAAACATTTTCATTCTGTAGTTCATTCAAGTTCTTATTTATTCAACAAAAGAAAGTACAAAGGTTCATTAATTCAAAATGGTTCATAATATTATTTTGACTTATTACTCAATGAAATCTTGACTTTGCTTTTATTAATGAACCGTTAAGAATCAGAAACTTTTTCAGGAATACGTTACGTAACCATTTAAGTGTGAGTAATTAAAACATTTTAGAAAGATACTGCTGTCTCATAATATCTAAAAAGAAGGAAAGAGAGAATAAACATTTCCTATTGAACATTGATTTTACGAAAAAAGTCCCTAAAGATTTACCAAAATAAAATATCTGCTCTTGGAAAATTGTGCTCTAAATTTTGTATCCAAAATAACATTTAATATATATTATTTTTAATTATAACGATATTTATTTACGTGTTAATTATTATGAAAGTAAACAAGTACAATCGTTTTAGCAGATAATTTCAGTTCGCGATCAATCTTGCTTTAAATTCATGTTATTTTCCATTTGTTATCGTTGCAAACAATTTAAACTGCAATTTAGAATTTACTTTTACAATAATAGTCCCATGATCTAGTTGAATATAAAAATTCAAGGTCTTAATAAAAATAAGTTCACTTTAATTTTCTAAGCTCTATTTCATATAAGCTCTTCCCTAGATTGCCGCACCCTATGGTGCGTCTGTATTTCATCTGTAATCAATCATTACTTATTTTCTATTTTTTCCCTCTTATATTCAGATTTTGTTTCCACGGCGTATATTATATGTGTTTTACTCCAAGTGCCCTTGCCCTTGCCCATACCCTTTATAAATTATCATTTAAGATAAGGTAACAGACAGTTAATTTCGAACTGAATAACAAAAACGAAGTTATAATTTTCACAACAAAGAATAGTTAGTATCCATATAGGTATAATTAATGCGATCGTAGGTATAAACGAATGAGATTATTCTATAAATAAACTCGTATTTTCATCTGGTGTAAAAAAATGGTTGCCTGTAAAGTCGGTTTTACGGGCGAAGATTTTACGTGACAACGTCTTTTTCTCGGTAGAATATTTATGTGCTGCGCGCGCGGCAGACCGCGGGCCTCTCTCTCGTTCGGTGACTCATCGTAACGTTACCGAGCGTTACACTTTTTCATAAGTGACTCCCAGTCGCAACCTAATTTAAGACGTTGTCACGTCAAAATGATTAACTTTTAACGTAACGTCCTCCTGTTACACATGAAGCCATAAACCGTATAATCATATTGCGTAGCTTCCAAACGTAATAAAGCCATCTTAAATTTAGCATACGACGCAACATTGTTATGTATTTTTCATTTAATATTTTTTTGTTGAACATTTAATTTGTAACTTATAATTATTTATGTTTCAAAGACTTTTAACGTACATTCAAACTTCCACCAATATTTCGGGACCAAATTAGACAAATCAGGCTAAGCATTCTTGAGGTTTAGAGCAACAGAATGACAACAGTTTATCTATATATTAATTAAAAATAAATCTTTGAAGTTTTTTTTATTAAATATAGGTAAATGAGTGAACTATCTGAAATGAGAGTCAAAGTTTAATAGAGCAGGCTCCAAGGAGATGTTCGTTTGCAAAAATAGCGGACCTAAATCTGACTTCTGATATATATTGTATAGATCCCAGACATCCTATAGACAGATGTTGCCAACCAGTTTTGTGGTCCCCCTCCCCCCACCCCGGTAATTAAATATGGCATACAAAGAAAAAAATAAAAATTTCCAAAACATGCCGTGTGGGGTATCAAATGAAAGAACTTATTGAGTAGATCACGAATATATAACATACTATAACATTTATTACACTTTCTCTAAGATTTTTTAGAAAATTTACGAAAATGGTCCATTTTTGAGTTAACTTTAAACCAATATAGATTAAAAACTCATGAATATATTTTTTAAATTATTATTTTAAATAATTAACGATAGTCCATTGTTTACGATTCAATAGTTCGTAATATAATATAAGTGAGCTATATGTATGTGGTGGATTTGATGACCCCACAAAATGTTTTAAATTGCAAGGCGCAACTTTCACTGAAGTTACCGATTTGAAATCTAATCACACAGAGGCTGATTCAAGAATGTTCTGCCATATTTTTCATTCTGTCAAACACAACGACAGTGCAGAGATAATTATTCTAAGCCCTGACACCGATATTTTTGTATTAGGCCTTTATTTCTGGCATAAACTTGAAAATATACTCGCCATCTTTGAATGCTCCCCCCACTCCCCCATGCAACTATTTCACTGTACGAACTATTGAATCGTAAACAATGGACTATTGTTAATTATTTAAAATAATAATTTAAAAAATATATTCATGAGTTTTCAATCTATAGTGGTTTAAAGTTAACTCAAAAATGAAGCATTTTCGTAAATTTTCTAAAAAATCTTAGAGAAAGTGTAAGAAATGTTATAGTATGCTATACATTCGTGATCTACTCAATAAGCTCTTTCATTTGATACCCCACACGGCATGTTTTGGAAATTTTTATTTTTTTCTTTGTATGCCATATTTAATTACCGGGGTGGGGAGAGGGGGACCACAAAACTGGTTGGCAACATCTGTCTATAGGATGTCTGGGATCTATACAATATATATCAGAAGTCAGATTTAGGTCCGCTATTTTTGCAAACGAAACTCCACTGAGAGTCCGGTCTATAAAGTAATGTCCTATTAAAAGTATTCTATCGCCTTTCTTATTTTTATCGAATCTCGATTTAGATAATTAATTTATAGTCAATCAAAACAATTTATGTTTTAAATCCGTGAGTTTACATGATTTTATATTTGTTGCCTTAAATATAAAATAACTACATCGATTGGAGTATTGGAGTATCTATTGGAGTATTGGAGTATATATATTTATTAGCAAATTTTACATATTCGGTTCACAATTTTGCTCTGTCTTCTGAACTAGGTTATTACCTGTGTCTCAGAAAACAGTGCCTTCCCTTAAGAGTTCATACAAATATTATTAAATACGTAAACAGAATACTTAGTATAGTTTCAGATTAATACCAATTAAAGAATTTATTCTTAAATAATTAATTTAATTAATAAACGTAATTTTTAAATTACTAATTATAAAATATATATTATGACGATACAGAAAAACACAACTATATCTGTAACTGTAACTAATTTAATGTAAAGTCAAATTGATAATAATATTGTAAGAATACTAGAACTATATAAAAACATTATCTCAAAGTATTTACTAGATACCAATACACTTTATATCCGTTTGTAGTGAAACGGAATTTAATCACTGGATCGAATATGTACGAGGAATAGTTTGGAGGCTGACAAAATTCTGTTGATATTTTCGAAAGTTCCTATAGGAATAATAAAAATAATCGTTTAAGTGTGGGTTGGAAATTAAATATAATTTTAAATAATTACAATTAAAAAAATCATAATAATGTTAATCAAAATTAATAGTAGATATTATAGTGTGTGTGTAAAAAAAAACAATTAATTTTATAAATACGAAATTTAGCCTAACACACCCGTACCGCGGTTAAAATTTGGTAAAAATGTCAAGAAAAGGCCTACTCCCTGGAGCAGAGTAATATAGGTGCCAAATTAACTACCTCATTTGGCCATTTCAAATTCACTTTAAAGCACTATAAATAAGTATTTTTTTTTTTCTTTAATAATATTAACCCCGTTCGCTGCGAATTTCTCTCACTTTAAGATTCGCTGAAGCATTCAAAATGAGAGACTTTATTATAGTGTAATGAAATAAAAGGAAGATAATAAAATGCTCGCAGTTGGAGCCTTGTCTCTCATCTTTATGTCTTACTTGTGACTCACAAAAAAATTCAACCCGTAGAAAAATTTATAAAACTCGTAAATTTATTATTATTAGCGACATTGTTTACCTATAGCTAATTTTGAACGTAACTTTATAAAACCCAACGTGATTTAAGATTACTTTAATCATCATTATAACGTATTATTCTGTGAAAAAATATACATAGAGTAATTATTACTGAATAATATGAGAATTTACGATATATTTAAGGTTAGGCCCATTGCACACAGCGTATTTTATACGCGCAGGCGACGCGCGGCTTCAGCTCAATAGAAACTACTAGTTGCGTTTGCAATACGCCGTGTGCTATGGGCCTTATTATTCTAAACAAACCATTCACTATATTAATACAGGTTTTAAAGGTTTGCAGCAGCGCCCCATAGTCAGAAAGTTTCCAAACAAGACAATTTCTTCCACATTTTAATACTAAACTTTAAAATGTAAGAAACTGTAAACCAATTTCGTTTGTAAGCAGATCTTATCGTGTTGCCTGATTGGAATATTAAGAACTTATCAAATCTTTTGCAGTTTATTGTGGTAATTGGGCAATAGACCTCTTATCCAATACTTGCTTCATTTAACTTAAGAGCATAAAAGTTTCTTCCCTACTTTTCTTATAAATAAGTTAGTTAAACAAATTTGTTTCTAAAACCACTTTTGAAATTTCCTACAGCGTTACCAAAATATGTTGGTTATTGCATAGTGATATAATGATCAGTGCCAATTTCAAATACTAAGTCTCGGTTTCCCAGCTTCCTCATGGTGGGTTCAGACCCTTTCGTTCAAAGTGACATTTAACGAGTACAAGCACGGGCACAAGCATGTAAACTTGTACATGTACCGTAAGCGCACGGGCTGCTTGCCGGGCTACTTGCCGGGCTGCTTGCCACGCGTCTGAACGTACCATCTTATGTTCTGTTTAACTTATCTGTTAGTTAAAATTATATCCTATGCTATCAATAATGAAACTACAATTATCCCAACTCTACAAATGTTCTAATCACGAAAGTTTGACTTGAGGACAGCTGATTTACAAAATTCTATAAAACTGAAAAACTACCACTATATATATCTATATTACCTACCTACATATTACTCCAATTGTGGTAATCGAAACGACACTTTTAATTTTTGGCTGATAAAATTATCATGATCGTCTCCTTACGGTTGTAAATAAAATAAAGTATAAGACGGGAAAAAATAAAAAAAGAAATAATCACAATAACATTTATTTGTCATTTGGTTACATTTATTTTAATAATATCACAATGAAAAAGTATATTTTACAAACATAGTTCAACATAATTAATTAACAATATTACAAGAATTTCTCTTCTCTATAAAAATAAATAATAAACATACATAAAATTTTATTTCTAGGCTTAGTTATAATATCTGAAAATCACAATAGCGTTTTGAACACGATAATATTAAAATTAAATTAATTAAAAAATAAAACATCCATGAGATATTAAGTTGACATAGAAAATCTTAGAGCATTAAGGTTTAATTCTCTTAGTAGAAAATGAATATACAATTATATATTACAATTGGACGTATAACATTATATTTTATAATTCAAGCGTTTTTATACATTAATTTTTCATATTTACATTCTAGCGATACAAAACCTATTTACAGATTAATGCAAAAGTTAAAAGAACATTTAGATTTGGGAATAGTATAAAACTATTAAAAATGAGTTTAACAATATGCACATAGTTTACAAATTTTATTTCTAACGAGTTTTTTGTCTATGTAAACACAATATCTATTACTATAGAAAATATTATACTATGAATATCAGGGTATGAAATATCAAAAGTATGAGATGTTGTTTTTATCATTAATTAAACTTTTTTTATTATACACTGTACATAATTATACATTTTTACTTACTATGCAGGAAGGGTATAAGTAGGTAAGACAGGTAAAGGCCCATTAAGAAGAGCTGGAACGTCAACACATTTACACATTGCACATGTTAGGCCGGGAGATACTGACACAAAATTTCGGGTCATTTGTAACCGGATGGCGGTCTAGAGGGGTCTTAGTACGCAATGACAAAAAGAAAAATGATGGTCAGAACGCTGGTACCGGCGGACTAGTCGCGTGGGCGTTAGTCACACTCGTCGGATAAATAGCGAAAGTCCAACGATTTGTAACACAAAAATTTTAGAATTTACCGATAGCCCTTAAAAAAGATGTAGGCGGTAGTGTCATGCCATACTTTTACGATGTGACTTACAGTCCGCCATACCGACGTGAATGCGTTGATTTAAAAAAAAACAATTCCACCATTTGTACCGGGCTAACTTTTGCACAGGTAGTTAACCATCGTCGTGCAGCCATTTACTAAAATCGCCATGCCATACTTTTCGGACGATTCCAAACCGCTTCCAAATTCCAATTCCGATTCCGATTCCAAACCGCACTACCGCCTACATCTTTTTTATGGGCTATCGGTAAATTCTAAAATTTTTATGTTACAAATCGTTTGACTTTCGCTATTTATCCGACGAGTTCGACTAACGCCCACGCGACTAGTCCGCCGGTACCAGCGTTCTGACCATCATTTTTCTTTTAGTCATTGCGTAATAAGACCTCTGTAGAACCGCCATTCTGTTACAAATGACCCGAAATTTTGTGTCAGTATCTCCCGGCCTATGTATGTGTCATATTTTGCAATTGTTTATAAATACAGGGTGATGTAATTGGTGTAGTACGAATATCTAAAAATCTATGAAGAATTTTGTGATACAGTAAATGGAAGAATTATAGACTATTTTACAGTATTTAATAAAATCATTTAATTTTCTGTTCATTTTCATTAGAAATGTCAATTTTTCTCACCAAGGTGGAAATTTGGATGATAAGGATCTTGTTATAAAAATATAAATTTTGACTAAAATCGGCATTTTTTTTTCAAAAATCAAATTACTAATTAATAATCAGAGTTATCACATTATTAAAAAAAATAAGCCAAACTATACACAATTTTTACTTGATGCAATCCTCAAAGATCATGGACATAGTGTATTGCGCCTTCCACCATACCATCCAGAACTCAACCCAATAGAGTTACTATGGGGCATAATTAAAGGGAAAGTAGCATCACAAAATGTGAACTTTAACTTGAAAACTGTGGAAGAATTATTTAGAAAGGAAGCAAATGCTATTAGTCTGGATATGTTTAGTGACGTTTGGAGAAAGACGCGAGAACATGAGGAAAAATATATTCAATTAGAACCAAAAGTAGATAATTACACTGACTCATTTAAAATAACATTAAGAAATTCCGACGGCGAGTTCTTCGAGCGATGAAAGTTTCAGTGAAGTAGAAGATTACGATTATGATTAAATAGATTCTTCTTCTTCTCTATAGATACTGCTTTCTGAATTGGTGGTAAATGTTAAAACTGTTAAACTGTTATGACGATTCAAAAGTGCTTCTAGAAGAAGTCTAATTGTATAAATGTTCGAGTTTGAGTTTAACACCAATAATGTGAAAATTATACAATAAACATGTAACACATATTTGTTAGCGCGTATTGGTAGGTATTACGTACCTACTACAAATATAATATTTCTTAGATATCTTTACTCGACCAAAGTCAGGACAAGACTGCTCCGCAACTGCAGAAGACGTCCGTTATTTAAATCATTATCAAAACAACCATCCGTGTGTTGGGAGTGAGCGCACGTGTTATTTGTATTGTTTTTATGACCTGAAATTTAATTATTATTTGATAATTGAATGATTATTAATACTTTTATCCAATTGATTATTATTAGAATAAATAATTAACTTCATCAATTGATTTACTTTTAAATTATAATTTTACAGGTAAATTATGAGAGCTTTCATAATTATATTTGCATATATTTATCTACAACGCACCCATTTTACAATTCAAGTCTAAAATGAAACTAGAGTCGCATTTATTTTTGAACATACTGTAAGTGAAATTGTATAAGTGTGAGTACTGTGAACATGCCAGCTTTCCTTAATTGACCGATACATAATACAATTTTATTAGAGTCATAATAATATAATGAATTTCGTATGTAAAAAACATTTAACGTAATAGTGTTTGTTTTTTAATTTAAAAGTCTCTGCGAAATATGCGCGTATTATATTACATGTATTACAAAAAGGAAAAGTTAGCTACTGATAACTTATAACCGTTGTTAATTAATCTTCAATCAAACTTGTATCTTATTTAACAACAAAATAATATTAATATTCAAACACGCTGTTTCTTCAACATAAAATCTTACTGAAAGTTGTAAAATATGTTGAAAAGATTAACGTGTTATATTTCTTACTAATCGTACAGTTTCTCGTCGGTTGTAGACGTAAGATAACCAAAAACACCCTCGTCATTGACAACGAAAAATGACAGTTGACCTTTTAAACTGAAAATTTATCTATTTGACTACAAATCGATCGTGAGTACCACATAATATAAGATTAGTTAGATAGTTTCTTGTCGTCACCAAGGTATAAGTGACGATAGAACTAACATCAAAATAGACTCGAAACCACTGCACCAAGTGTTAAAAACATAGGTATACTATTTCCATATTATTAACACAAATATTTAATAGCTGAACGCTATCGTTTTAATTCACGCCTATAACACGAAGAGAGTTAAACATGTTTACCTATCACTACATAATATGTATTCGTTACAAGCTTATAAAACAGCTCCATTTCCTTATGTGGAAACATAAATTATACGAAAGTGTAAAATAGTGCTATAAAGGAACATATCACCGTCTATAGATAATAATATAATGGCTAATTATTGTAAGAAGCATTACAGTACTTAGGACGCAAATAATATTAAAAGATTGTTGAAGTCTACGACGAGTGATTGATCACAGTCCTTGATGATATCAAGATTGATTCATTCGATTTTTCTGCAGGTTCTATTAAGACATGTTTAATCAACTTCTTTCCATGAAAATAGGCAAGAAAAACGAACACACTATGTCTATAGAGAACGTATGCCATTTTAGTCTTTATTGTCTTAATTGTGATGAAAAAAAGAAGCCCGTAAAGAGGAAAAAACAAATTGAACTTTTTTAATTGAACTTTGAACAATTTCGAAATAATTTAATAGCAATTCTTTGTCATTGTCAATTGTCATCGTCTGCATTTTTCTTTTCATTGATTCTTAGTTGTGTTGTACCTACTTATTTTATGGGTGGGAGAAGGTTCTTTAAACTAAAATCTAAAGCAAGTTGTGTGTCATATTGGTAAATTTAAGAAAACTTAACGATGCTTTTTAAGTGAGTTTGAATTGAATTGAACTTTATAAGCTACTATTTTTAAAGAACAACACAAACAATTAGTTAAATCATTTTATGGTAATAAAAAGTACTGAAAGATACTGAACGTAAACTTAGATTCTCATAATTTTCTTTAGATTAATCAAGCATGAATATATTATATTAATCTCTGAAGCTTGAGGAAAATAGTGCTTTAGAATTTATCAGACTTAATTTACACGTGAAATAAGGAGTAAAGAATTAGGCTAATAAGTACTTAAAGGATAATAATATTATCATAGAAAATATCGAATTGTATATTTGATTATAAATTATTGCAAACAATTTATTTTAAATGAGTTTATAATTCGAATACACAGAATTGATAGTAGGCATTAATCTACAAATATGCTATTCTGGGAATCACATTATAATAAAAACTAGGACATTGTAATTGTTGCAATTATTGTATCATGAAAATCAGATCTTTATAAAATTGAAAGCAACGTTCAAAAATGAATTCGAACAACGAAAAGAAAAAAAAAATATCAACAGGATTAAACAAATTTCGAAGCCAAATGCAATTCAAAGATTCAAGTCATAAATTGTGTTCCAAAGTCCACAGAAATCCGGAAATGTCCCGAGATATTAGAATACAACATACCTACAATATACATACCAACATCCCATGAAGAA
This sequence comes from Colias behrii, assembly GCA_029959065.1. NCBI lineage: Eukaryota > Metazoa > Arthropoda > Insecta > Lepidoptera > Pieridae > Colias > Colias behrii. The sequence continues at coordinate 2,022,805 of JARWMC010000005.1, read as the reverse complement.
TTTGATTGATTCCCTCGAATATTTAAGGTCAGAAGGTCAGAAGTAATTTCACGTAATAAAAGACCCCTACTGTTTTACGACTTGTAATAGAAATACATATTTAGTTTGTAACTGGGAATAAGACCTTGAAGACTTTGAATGGTGAAAAGTTTTAAATGAATAGTTATTTTCCTCCTCAACATTGCGGATTAGATAGATTTTATTTACTGTATGAATTCAGATAAAACTATACAGATAACATAAAACAATATATGAACCTAAAAATACATAGTTGTTTCATTAGAGTGGTCATATATAAAGTTATGTAAATAAATACATATTTTTCTTATTAAGTTAATCAAGTCTGGAGAATAAATTAATATAGAAGTTTATATATTTGAGCTTATGTATTAAGATTAGGCCAAAGTTAATTAGTAGGTACTGAATAAAGTTGAGTTCTTAAATTTATTTACTTGTCTTATAAAACTATGTATCCACTAACCTAATACATTTGTAATAAATACTAATACTAATATGTACAATCAGATACAACTTATAATTAATTCACAAAATAGTTCAATGTTCTCGTCAAAAACATTTGTTACCTTAATTATTGTAAGGTCCCTTACAGTTGATAAATACGAAGCTTGGCTCTTATAAACTGAGGTTTCATAAATTATATACATCATTTATCAAGCTCGTTTCCACTATTAAAATTTTCAATATTTTTCACTGTCATTTCACTGAACACATTTTCACTGTTTAGTTAATATAGTGTCGTTGTCTTTCTTTTACAGTACAGTTACAGTAAGTCCATCTATCTTTTTCTTATTACTTGTATTTTTCACTACCTCTTTTATTCATAAAGCGGCTGTGCTGGCGTTGGCCCCTTTGACTGGGCCGTGCGGGGCCAGGTAATGCGATAAAGGAATTGACTCCCTTCCTTTCCTGTTTCTATTACCTGTTGACAAAAAGGTCATTGAGTATTAGGAATTACAACATTTTTCTACAAAAAGTGAGTTTTCACGAATTGAAAGTAACAAAATATAATAAGATTACACTTTAGTCTCTTAATAATTAAAGTCATAGATAGTAGATGCTATTTTAGTGTTCAACGATGTCGGCACCCACGTCGAATTTAAGTAAAACAAAAATTAATTATTGAGACTAATTATAACAAGAATTTGGCCTAAATTAGGTAAATTCTAAAGATACGGTTGAACTATTTACAAAAGATATCCTTCAAATTCCCACGGGAAAATTAGGTGGGAACCTCTCTATGGACTTAAGGTATACAAATCCCGAATTGTAGATTCAACCCGTGTAATAGAATGTTATTTTTCACTTCAAAGGCAGGGGAAATAACAATGAACCTCATGATCGTAAGTCTTTATATAAATTCTCAGTGAATGCGACCTAATTTAGCAGGCTTATCTTAAATTCGAGTTCATTTTGTTGTTTTTTTTCAGTATTAAAGTTTTTAGAGGTTTTAGGTTTGATTATATCAATTACTTTCTTATAGATATGAAAATGGTATTTCAAGACATGAATAACTATAAAATAATACTTTAATAATTTACCCTACCAATGTGTTTACTGTTTATTCTATTCTAGCCTCAGCTCATTTGTGATTTAATTAGAAAATAAAACCAATATAACTAAACAACCTGTTTTTAAAAGAACAAAATTGGTTGATAAATGCTTATGTTTCTATTACAACGATAGAAAACATCAAATCATTCCCAAAATATTAAAAAAAATGTGTGTACTAGTGTACACACGTAAGAAGTGAAACTTCTTTATGACCTTATTTTTCAAAAATAATTTACTATATGCAACTTTACAGAAATACATCAATCACGCGTGGTAGGGATAAAAACAAGATGGCGCGTAACGGAAAAATGTCACGCGTAACGAAAAAATGTTACACTAAATTTTTTTCCAACCCCGATAAAGAAGTTTCACTTCAAAAACAACAAATAAAATGCGTAACATGTTTTTCATGTTAGCATTGTGTTCACTGATACATGCAAATCCGATCAAACGAAGACCTATATTTGTACAGTTAATAATATTACAGGTTGAACTTTTTTATTAACTTCGATTTTTGGTATGTTTAATATCAATACAAATGTATAGCTTTTAAAAATAAAATACGGTAAGTCAACATTGAAATAAAAATAGGTATATAACTAAACTTTATTAGCTGTAGGTACGAAAAGGGAAAATTGTTTCTTCGAATTTGAAGGAACCTTCAATATCAATCAATCAAATAGAATTTATGTCTATTCAATAGTTGATTTCGAGATACAAATCACTACATAGTAGTAAGTATAAAAAAAAGTCGCTTTCTCTGTCCCTATTTCCCTATGTCCCTTTGTATGCTTAAATCTTTAAAACTACGCAACGGATTTTGATGCGGTTTTTTTTAATAGATAGAGTGATTCAAGAGGAAGGTTTTAATATATTATAATTTATTAGGTTTTAGACAAAGCGGGCAAAGCCGCGGGCGGTAAGCTAGTAAAATATATTTATGTATAAGTAAAAATCTATTTTGATTTTGATTATATAACAATAGACTATCAATTGTTTATCCTTACCTACATAAGAATAAGTCATTTCGTCTAATAATACCATATTATTGAATATCTACTACCTAATAAATTGTTACTAAGTCATCGAACATATTTGATGAGAGATATCTTTAAAACAAAGAACTCTTATGAAAAGAGGGTTCTTACTCGAATAATACAAGCTTGTCTATTATTTTAGGCGTTTCTTGTAATAAAGTAGTATAACAGATGTTACAATATTATGTATTTCTCTTGTTAGTTTGAGAATATACCATATTATTGTAGTCCAATGTTTTTTATATGAAAACGTGTCAGTAGGAATTTGGTTTATATATAGATTCTTTTTGTTCTTTGTTTATTGGAATAAAATGAATTGAATTTTTATGTATTGACTAACTTGAAAATGTAAATAATATTAAAAACCAAAATAATTTACTCGTTCGTTGAAATATACATATTATTTTTTATTTATATGTGAGAGAATTATAACAGAGTAGTTGTCATGTGGCTATACCTTTCTATTACAATGTACTCTATGGTGTACAACATAATGTCGATATTGAATTGATATGAAATGGATGTGGTTACGGGCCACGCTACGGTTTATATTCCTTGAGTCAATAGCTCGATGATATAGTCTAGGTACTACCATCGATAGCGCAAGGTGTGCGCAATGAGTCATTATTTAATATTATTTCACATATCTACCTAATTATAATTAATTATGGAGAGTTATTTAAATTCTCCGACCTATAAATACTTAAATTAAATTTAGTTGAGTACATATTTGTATAACATTACATGTTAGCCTCGTCTCTACGCAGTTAGAGCCGAGGCTAGCAGCTAACAAGTAATTTTTAACAGTAATAATAATCCAAGCAGAAGAAATAAAAAATCATAAAAGTGAATTCAGTCATTCTTTAGTAAGAAGTATGTAACTTAACGTAACTAATTCGATTTTCCTTAATATAAATAAGAAATAGATTATGTATCTGATGATATATTCATATCGAGGCATTCATTCGACTGAGCATCAGCCATTCATCCAAAAATATGGCCATTGTGATTATTGGAATGTTCGCTATTTCTAAGGACTTTTCTTTCCTGGTTCGGGAAAATATGTTCGGGGAAGATATTTTTCTCAAAAATGAATAATTTAAGAATAACGCTAAAAATAGACATCTATCCAATATCCAATTTCCGTGAAGACCTTAAACATTTTAATGCACAAGTAGGTATTGAAAGCTGTCGTTTTTATAATGTATAGCAAAGTTTGAAGAACAGAATACTCAAAACATTTAATTAAAAACAGATGTAGGTCGGTTACAATCTTTGGACCGACAAATCTGCCCTTTGAATAAAGGAAGAAAAAGGGCTCGGTTTTTAGGACTACCGTTTCACATAATGTAAATTAGGACCTTGTAATGCGGGATTAAGGACCCGTAGATAAACAAAATAACAGTGAGAATACTAATTAATTTGAATCTACGTACTTAATAGAAGGTATACATATATTAAATTATTTAAAGGTTACTCTACTAATTTGTCTTTTATTTTGTAGAGTTTGAAATGTTTTGTTCAATAATAAAATCCTTTAAATATTGGATCTTTCCAATCGGGCAAAATCAGACAGTGCCAAAACTTCTCTATTTCAGCCATCCCCGTACAATTTAAATGACGAAGTTCTAAATAATATCGGTAGGTATATAAACTTGGGTTATACACAAATATGAAAATAAAAAAAAATGTGTTTTTGATACACCATATCCGATTATAAGATTCGAAGAAGAATATTCTTTCATATTATGAGATAAAGTACCTTTAGTACTTTGTAAAAAAGGGAACAAAGTAAACGTAGACGTAATAATGAGGGACAAAAAATATCGATACCAGTTTATTGTCGATAACAAATGTATTTTTCCGTTTCAGTTTTCACGTCATCGCTACATAATATAATATATATTTCACAAAGTATGGCTTTCACTTTTATCTGTTTCAGAAATTATTTTGACTTTCTCGTGGATTTGTGATTACACGTATGAAGTAAATAGTAATTATTTCTCTACGTTTTTGTTGGTGTAGTTAAGGGATATTCCCGTGGAAATAAGATATTTCACCGCGATATAGAGTAGCCTCTAGTCTCTTTACTATCTCCAGACTTGTATACGTAGTATATTATTATTAGTCTGTGCTCCAGACACAAAAATCATATCGTATACTCCGGTACGATGTGAAAAATAGAGACAAACACACACACTTTCTCCTTATTACATCACGATGAATGGTAAAGCGGTTCTTGTATCTATTTTAGATTGTATTCCGCGTATCGTGATGATACATATAATCACATATAATCATTGTTTTCGTATAACAATGCATATTTGTAAAACGTATCATCGCAAAGCGTGCGGTCGAATGAGAGAGTCGTTAAAATTAACAGCTTGAATTTCGATCACCAGCTCGTATATTATGAAAGTCATACTATGTAGTTAGATTTACAAATGCACTGCTATTAAATTGAGCTTCGCGGAATATTCAGAGTGCAATGGAATAAAGTATTTTCTCGGGAAATTTTTATATGATTTACAGTTAGTTTACATACATTTTTGCGAATTAAAAAATACTGACATTGATAGATTTGTCCGAATTTGTATAAATAAATAATAATAATTAATATTTTACTAAATAATTAATTCAAAACAATGACGATATTTTGGTGCAAACAATACACAATTGCTTGTGTAAAAATATAACGTGGTTGCTATATTGAGAAATACAAATAGTTCTACTGAAAACCAATTTTAAATTTATTTTTGTTAAAAATAAATGAATAAGTTTATGTAACCAAGATTTGAAATAAAATTCAATTATTTCTATTCGCTTGAACAAACATGAAAACAATGTTTTCATTATACTTGTTCTTGAAGAAGTTGAAATAACATTTCTGCCTTATTACAAAACTTTGGGCTTTTGCACTAAATATAGAATAAACGTTGACTCGAAAAGCATTTAATATAAACGATTAAAGACAAAGTCTTGACAGTCGAGTAAATATCCCAAAATAGATCAATTTATTTATCAAGTTTCGGGTGGCATTGCCTTGTTATTTATGTCTTGAACTATGATTTATTTTAGTATTATTTCTAGCATACAAAATAAAACTCTTCCGCTACTGCCTGGCTGACGGACAAGGCGAAACTACTGAGAAAGAAAGAAAGAAAATCATTTATTAGGTACACCACACTGACACATAAAACGTAAATAACAAAATTAAAAAAAGAAAGATCAGAACGCAAAACAGAGAAAATAATTTAAATGACACGTAAAAAATAAGAAGGAATGAGAAACAATAAATAAATCAAACACGATAAAACAAATTTTGTGGCGACCTAAATGGTGAGGCCCTCAGCATATGTCATGCCGACATGGTCGGCATAACGCTGGTTTTCAGTGCCCCCCACAAGACAAACAAGGCAGAAGCCCAAAGTGTCCCCTAACTGTGACTGTTGCTATTAGAAATATATACAGAAAAAATAATAAATACTAACTAAATAGAAACAAAATCCTCTACAGAATATTTATATACATTATGGAACATTTAAAAATAAAAACATTATAATAGTATAAATAAAAATACATATAAAATAAATAAATAAATAAATTTATATTAGCCCTATATACAACGCAACTAGGCTTGTTTGACGAATTCGTTTATCAAGTGTGCTTTATATTTATATCTGAAAGCATTTTTTGACACTGACTCACGTATCGGCGGCGGAAGATTGTTCCAGCACTTCGTTGCGTTGTATACAAAACTACCTCTAAAAGCAGTTGTATGGAACTTTGGCATAACTAGCATGTACGTGGACCCTCCTGTGAAGTGCGAGCCTTTTCTGTCACTCATCCACCTAAGCTTACAGTAAAGGTATTTAGGCATCTGGGACGTTACCACTTCAAAAAGCATGACAGCGAAGTGAAGGCGTCTGCGTCGTTCCATGTTGAGTGTTTTTGCCTTGATCAAATATGGCGTAACGTGATCTCTCGAAGGTATGTCCCAACAGAAACGAGCGCAGGCGTTCTGAACGCGCTGTATTGCAGTCTTAGTTTTTTCAAGTAATCTTGTACCGTACACGGTGTCCGCGAAATTGAATTTCGAGAGTATAAGTGCCTCGCATAGCCTTGAACGTAAGGGTGCGGTAATGTAGGATTTTATACGATACAACAGCTTTAATCTATAGAAACAGTTTGAAATGGTGTTATGAATGTGTTTCTCGAACCTCAAATTTTCATCGAACACGATCCCAAGATTACGAGCTTCCCTAACGCGTTCAATCAACTGCCCCTCTACACTGATAAGCGGATTATAATATTTCGCCACTTTTTCAACCAAAATAGGTGTTCCTAATAACATAAATTTGGTCTTCGTAGGATTAATAACCAGAGAGTTTTTCTCCGACCATTTTGAAATACGCTGAAGGTCTGAATTTAATTCGGCAATAGCTTCAACAGTTCGGGATGGATGAAAAGATATATATAATTGTATATCATCTGCGTATGAATGGTACCGGCAATATCTTATTTCGCGCGTAATATCCGTACTATACAGAATGAAAAGTAGGGGAACCAGGATGGAGCCTGAGCGTAGAAAGTTGAAATTTGGTATAAAGGTTTCTTACGTAGAGGATTTTTGGATATTCCATTACTAAGGGGATGAAATAAGAGTCGCAAGTTAATATAAAACTTCGTCAACTGTAAATAAATAATTTAAATTTAAAAATGCATTCGTATACACATAAATAGGGGTTAAAAGTTTATTATAAACTTCGTCATTTTTAATTTTGGAAACATGGAAGATAAATTTGAAATTTGGTATGAGAGGAGAGGGGTAAGAGAGGATTTTCGTAAATTACACGGTGAACGTAGAGAAAGACTCTTATTTTCATTTAATTAAGTGTAATAAATAAATATTACCTGTGTAACGGGCCGCGCGACAACGACAGCTGGCAGGGCGGGGTGCGCGCTTCCCACCGTGGTGTTTTGTGAGCCGCTGCTAAACACAATCCTCACCTTCTAGTCCATCCAACTCTGGAACAATATTGTTTATTTAATCACTAAAGTCATTACTAGATTACCACAATTAGAAAAGAAAATTTATTTCATTGTCTGGTAAAGTGGGCTAAAATATTATGCAACCTGCGCAGCTAAGTGCATCTAATTAAATCTAAATCCAGACATATTTCAATTCGCTGTCCAAATTTCCCTATATATGGTTAAATCTTTACGCGACTTAATTTGTGTGTGTATCACTATAGAAAATATATTGAGATTGAAACTTGAGGAAGGTTTAATATCCAATTTTTTAAGTTTTAGACAACGCGGACGGAGCCGCGGGCGGAAAGCTAATATGCTATAAATCAGAAAAATTATTAACTCTTAAAACATGTTTAAATAATTCCGCTCAAAATTGAAGATACGTGAGTATACCTTTTACTTACAAAACAGTGTCTTTGAAATGTTAAAAAGGCACAAACATGCAATTTAAAAAATATTTTCGCCAAACCGACTTCTTTCCAAGGAAATGTAATAGGTTTCCTTTGAAGGCAAATATTTTAGCCCCTTGACCACCGAGCGGCCCAATGAGACCGCGACACAATAGATTTTCTATTGTGTCTGTGATTCCGGGGGCTGAGGGATTAATCGGATTTAAAACTCCATCTATTAATTTCATTAATAACATTTTAAATATTTTCCAGCAAGCGTTTTACAGTCGGTTAAAGTATACCAAGAACTCGTTTATTCTCAGTTTTTATTTTTACAAAACTGATGAATAAATGCAACTATTGAATTCTGAGAAACTTTATTTGTGTGTAACTACATGTTATTGCTAGAGCAACAAAAATATTCAATAAACATAATAATATATAAATATTCTACAAATATCCAATAAGAATTGAAAATTTAAATAGGTAGGTATATGAAAAACACGTTCACACACATCGTGAGGAAACCGACATGTCTTTGAATCAAAAGTTCGACAACACGTGACATCTAGCCAACCCGCACTTAGCCAGCGTGGTGGACTACGGCCTGTACCCTCATAGGAGGCCCGTGTCCCAACAGTGGGAACGTATCTAAGCAGATGATGATGATGATGAAAAACACATTGAAATGAAATGAATTAAAATTCCTGTAAAGTAATAAACTACAATATAATATTATTATGAAGTCTAACTCTTCAGATTATAAAGCTGCTCTGAGACAATGTTAATTAAGTATGTAAATGTCTTCCTTTCTAGAAATGCGCTGCATTGTCACTGAATTATAAATTGCACAACTTTATTAAAAATTGTTCACCTTCTTGAAATATTTTGATGCATTTATCAAAGGAAAATAAGAGATTCTCATTTCCACTGCAATTTTTGTTGCGTTTGTTACCTTAGTACTTTCGACTTGGTGAACCGATTTGAATGATTATTTTTTTATTTGGAAGCTAGTACCTTCCAGTTGGTTCCATTTAAAAGTTTCAGTTCCAGTATTTGAAATCGGTTAATTTTATTGTTAAAAAATATTATGCAATTATATAAAATGCTCATAATAATGTAGGCTTTTAATAAATCGTGTGTTATGTAAGTTAGTATGAAGAGCTATTTCCTAATACAGCAATAAATTATATCTAGTATAGATGGAATTGTAATTTGTAATCCCATTTGGGTTGCAATTATTACCGGTGCTCTCAATCCTCGTACACAATGTAATGCAATTCGAGGCTACTGTATATCATTACATAGTATAAAACAAAGTCGCTTTCTCTGTACCTATGTCACTTTGTATGCTTAAGTCTTTAAAACTACGCAACGGATTTTGATGCAGTTTTTTTAATAGATAGAGTGATTCAAGAGGAAGGTTTTATTTATACTTTATTGCACACACATAAGAAAGTACAAATATAGAAAGAACATAAAATAGGGAAAGATATGTTCAAACGGCGGCCTTATCGCTAGGTCTATCGATCTCTTCCAGGCTACCGTATGTATATGCGTGCGAGGAGAGATTTTGATTGAGGTGAGTGATCAAAAAATAAGGCTTTAAAATATAATTTCTAATAAGGTTTTAGTATAGTATAATTGATTAGGTTTTAAACAAAGCGGGAGAAGCCGCGGGTGATAAGCTAGTAAATTATAAACCATATAACGTAAGCGAACTTAGTTGATGTTTGATAGTTTTGTTTATAAATCGAAAAAACTTTCATAGGTGAATTATAAACATACTTGAATACTTTCATTTTTTAAACTGATTATTTAATGAAAGAAAAACATATAATTAAAAAAAAAAGATGTGAACATAGACATTTGAGAGACTCAATTTAATCTTAAATTATGTTCCGTACATACGAAATTTATATTCCGTAAATGCAACGAACAGAATTACGTTCCAAGGATACATGCATGTTGCTATTCCAAAGAAATTCCCAAATTTCATTACGAAAACTAGTTTCCTAAATGCTGTTTAAGGAAATCGGTGAAGATTTATGTTCCTATTTTCTTTAGACAGTATTCGAATAGAACTGGAACTAAATTAGTATAAATTTAATAGTCTTATAGGCTATTTGTAACTCTTTAAAATCAATTAATTGATATTGACTGTCCGTCTGGGTAATATAGAAGGTAAATAATATTCGGAAATAGAATTTAAGGCAAGGCTCCTTCATTTCTTCATTTGAGATATTTAAAAAAACTAATTTTGTAAAAAGGAAAGATTTTGTGGTTTATTTGTATCGATTTTAACCAAAAACTACATAACCCATTTCAACAACAGAAAGGGTTATTTATGAGTGTCATAATTATGATTTGTTTTATCCAAGGCAAAGCTGGACCAAGAGCCTAGTATAGAAAAAAAGACGTGTGGCACTCGGGGACTGCCGCGGTAAAGCTATTGCATAGCATGCCTTCAAGCCACACCTCCGTGTCCGTCGGAGTGGGGAGCGTGAGTTTTTTCGTTACGGAATTTTTCGATTCGGTCCCCGCGCTCAAGGCCCGCGATAGAAGCTATGCAATAGCTTAATAAAAATAAGCAAACCAAGATTTTACGATGTTTATATTCTTCAAAACATGTAATATGAGTGCAATGCAGCGAAAGCAAAGCAAATTGGATGCCTTATAGTTTTTATTCGAGTTCAGTCTGTTATGAAAATACTAAAGATATTTTCACAAGCTCATAGGATTAATATTACGGCTATGAAACATCTAAAGAATGGATTTAAAAATGACTAGGAAAAGAATGTACGGTCATACGCGCCTTTTTCTACTTTCTTTTTTAGATTTATAAAATATATAAGCTTTATGCATAGAACATTTAATTAACAATAACAAAACGTTAGCTTTATTTAATCAGCATACAAATCTACAACTGAAAATTATACATAATTAATATTAATTTAACAAGCTGAGTCCACACAGAACGAGCAGTCTTACGAATTAGCTGATGAATTGCTGTGCGAAGCAACTTTGTCAGTTTGGATGGCCGAGGAAAAATGGCCCTTGGTCTTGCCATGTCCACATTGATAAAGAGCTGCTTTGTGGGGACCTGACTAATAATAATTTTTATTAATTATAATTAGCGATAGAAACTAACAGAGGCTTTTGTATCATTACGTATAATTAAATATACCCCACTAATATTATAAATACGAAAGTTTGTGAGTATGTTTGTTACTCTTTCACGCAAAAAATGCTGAACCGATTTTCATGAGGCAATCATAGATGGTATCCTGGATTGGACACATAGGACAGTTTGTATCCCGGAAATCTCACAGAAGCGGGAACTATGCGGTTTCTTCATTGAAAACGCTGGCAAAGCCGCAGGCTTGAGCTAGTTTTGTTATAGTCTACCTTGTTTGCCGTGTGTACGGAGATAAAGTATCTTATCCTGTTGTATGAGTTCATTAGAGAGGAAAGAAAAGTTTATCCTGACTCCACAAAGTGAAGGAAAGAAAGTAATAAACTATATTTTCCACAAAACTAACTGGCTTGTTTGAACACGACTAGCAAAAATAAAGTCTATGCCCATTAGCAATTACGTGGATTTTTCCAGATGAAATCCATACTTATATACTTATTAATATTATAAATGCGAAAGTAACTCTGTCTGTCTGTCTGTTATTCAATCACGCCTTAACTACAGAACCAATTTGCATGAAATTTGGTATAGAGATATTTTGATACCCGAGAAAGGACATAGGCTACTTTTTACCCCGGGACATAGGATAGGTTTTATCCCGGAAATCCCACGGGAACGGGAACTATGCGGGTTTTTCTTTTACTGCGCGGGCGAAGCCGCGGGTGGAAAGCTAGTATTTCATAATCGGTTCAATATCTATGTAGTATCTTTACAAGACAAAATTACAAATGTATTTTATCAAAATCCATCCATTTGATCGTCAAACAAGCGAGCGAACGTCACATTTAAGATATTAATAGAATTTCCACACTCGAACTAAATCTACAAGCAAACAAACAAACTAGACAAATATGAAAGTACACACATACAGAGAATACTGTATGAATTCCAATTCCCTTGTCGATTGAAAACGAATCAATCAGAATCCGTTTAATTCATCGCAACGATACTTCAGAGAGATTTATGGCTAAACGTATTGACTATACAGTAAATCTGCGTCAGAGCCTAAACTACACTTTGCCTTAATAAAGGTATGGACTTTGTAATGAAATCTTTATAGATGGTATTACTTTTATTTTTACGTTCATCTCGTTAGTAGATTGTGAAATGGACCTTAATCTAACTAATATTATAAAGCTGAAGAGTTTGTTTGTTTGTTTGAACGCGTTAATCTCAGGAACTACTGGTCCGATTTGAAAAATTCTTACGGTGTTAGATAGCCCATTCATCGAGGAAGGCTATACTATATCATCACGCTAAGACCAACAGGAGCAGAGCCACGCCTGTGAAACCGCGGAGCGCAGCTAGTTAAAATATAATTGAAATAGAATCCTTTTTATATTTTGTTGTTGTAAATCTAATGCTGAGTAGGCTTGCTTGTATTTCGCGTGATTCACTGCCGCGCGTGTCTCGATTTTTTCATCAGATTAAAAGGAAGTGTTTGAAGTTTTAACTAGTCTATCAGTATTATTACTAAATGCCTAGTTTTAACACTCCAGTTAACTTTTAGTGTATTTCTAGTGCTATCCAAATAGGTTTATGTTCACGATAGAACATATATAAGCTGCTTTATAATCTAAGAATCAGAATTGATGGTATATTTGACACTATACCATAGTTTGATGTTAATTAAACTAGGTAGAACATTAGAGAGCATTCTGAATCTTATTACTACAATCAAACTATCTAAAAAGTCTTAATAAAACAATAATTAAATAGTAAATTTGTATTGCGTTGAATAATCGTTGTCTATATCTAAATCTATGTCCAAGTAGAAGTGGTTATTAATTGGCGTGGGCAGCCACGCTATTTAGAGTGGCACTTTAGACAATGAAGCTTTAAATGCTTCGAGGTTTGTATTGAATGCAAATGTTTGTGGAATTAAATAAAGGTCGTGGAGAGTTTAGAAGTCAAGCATGTGTTTGTGCAGTGATTCTGACTCGTTGGAAGAGGTGACTTCTACTTTCTAGTGGAAAAAAATGTAGCTATCTAATAGAATGTTTATCAGTATGTTCGACGTTGTCAGGATGTTGTATAGATTGCATCTTCTTTAGATATTCAAAATCACCAGTGGCCTGTCTGCATATAGGAATAATTTTTTTGGTAGTTACTTTGTAGATCTATAATTTGATATAACCATTATGACCTCATGATAAGAATAGACATTAACATTTTTATATCCATGTTGGATAACGTAGAATCTGATATAATCAAAGGACTATAGTAATCGTCTATGAAGATTGAACATACAATTCTAACAGTATATTGTTAGAATCGTATGTAAAATAATATAACTACTGTACAGTCGTCATACTTCTTCTTCTATCAACAATAAAAATGCGCTCATGCTTGTATAATAATACTTTAAATATAAATGCGTATATGGGTCATTGTCAAATTTTGCGCAGGTAAACGTAACTGCAGATTTCAAAAATGTGAAAAAGAAAATATTTTAAAATTGAACTATTCTTTATGCCTGTGCCTGTTAAAACAACTGAAGTAGGGTTAATATAAGTTGGCCGCGATGTTCAGCTAATAATTTAAGATTTATTTCAGATTTAGTGCGTCAGGGTGGTGAAAAAATACAACTCTGTTATCATTATACTTTACCTTTTATCATAAAATTAAATAAGCCAGTCGCACATATTGCTTTTATATTAATTACAGTCTTATATCTTATAATCACCATTAGAAGCACAAGCTTTTTTTAAGTTTTACAGTAATTCATTTAAAGTTTTAGTCAACTCTGTTACTTTATGAATAATAACAAACCTTAAATTCTACACAACTCCATGAAATATCTATAAATTAACAGCTAATTACAACATATAACCGCTTCATTAACTGGCAAATTAACCTATTGTAATATAGCAGTATTATATTGAATAGCTTTTCCTAAATTTCGTAAATATGTTCTTTAATCTTCGGGACACGAAAGTAACAGAGTTGTAACACAGTAACTTAGTTGTTCTTTTTGTACTATAAGTGAATAAATTGCATACTCTTGATATGTTGTCACGTTCGAAAAGATTGATTTTAGTTTTTAAAACATTTTTCTTACATGTGGGCTGATTTTTTTCATATGAAACTTTGATCCACAGCAAGACACTCTTGTATAATTTGTATTTCCTGCCTAGAGATTTTAACGGCCTTCTTGTCAAATATTTTATCAATAGCATACTTTTCCTTCCGATTCTTAACTTTTTCGTGGCGTTTTTTAATAGCATTTACTGGATTTACTGGATTGCCGTCCTTATTTTTAGACTTCTTTCGTTTTTCTCTGTTGTATTGTTTTTAATACGTCTCGTATCTCTTGTTAACTGTTTGTAATTGTTACTTAAATTTTATATAATCTGTAAATTACTGCGATATGTTTCTCTTAACTTGCTTGCTGCTCAGCTAGCGTGAGAAGCATTTTAAGGGCGTTAATAACGGCAGAATATCCTGTAACAATATCTTCAAGGTTACATTTAATTATATATGATTTATTTACATATTATAACAACTCAAAATTACTTTAGGAAACCGATTATTAAGAAAAAAAAAATATTACAAATATAAAATTTCAAACAAAAGTTAAAGAATACATGCTTACTCAACTCTGTTACCATGAGCTAAGTAACAGAATGATGATAACAGAGTTGTAAATTTTACATTCTAAAAGACATAAATCATAGAATAATGCATTTAGTTATTTTTTTATTTCAAATTGAGCATAATTACCCCTTAAACAACAAATTGAACGTAAAATAATAGAAAAAAAACGGTTTTACTTACGTTAATAGGTAGGTAACAATGTTGATGCGGAATAAAAACACGCGGCACGTTCAACGCCATGCGGTCGACTGAAATTCAATGTACCCCTCCCCCCGACCTTACGAACGACCACAATGGCTGCAGAAACCTTGCTCAAGCTAATAGAAAGTCGAAAACAGCGCCACCTCTATTTTGAGTAATTATTTATTTAGTAACATAGTAGAGCACACGATTCTAAACACTACGTGGGAAAAAGTTAAAAATTTTTTTATAAAATAAATTTTAGCACTGATCGGTTTTAAAATCTACTCTTAGAAATATTTACAATATTCTGTTTATAGTATATTTTAATTGATATTGGAAATTGTAGTTATTTTATATTTTCTGTAACGAAGTGCTACTTGGGACAGGTCAAATTTGTATGGAAAACCCTTCTGTTACCAGAAAAAACCACAATGTTACTTTAAAAATTAAAATAAAAAATGAAAAATTGGCCTTTATTTTATTAATATATTATTAGTAATGCGATTAAGTTTGTATTTGCTGTAAGATTTTAGTGACAGTTAACTTTTTAATGGTATAGAAGTAAAAAAGTTTTGAGGGACAAGTTAACCTGCGCAAAATTTGACAATGACCCATATACCCTGCTCAAGTGGCTAAACCTTCTTGAGACCGTCATATCTGAAGTTTTCTATTATTTGTTCGCCTTTACAAAATACTGGCTTCAATCGCGTAGTCACAAGGAATTCCCATGGAAATGAATATTTTCACCGCGGTAAAAAGGAGCCTACGACACTCTTTAGTCTCCTAACTATCTCCAGATAATCATAACACCGCTTCATTGTCACCTGAATAAACCACCACACTCGCATTTATAATATACAAAATAAATAAAGCATCCTATAATAATCTTTTTCTAAAGAATGTCGTGGAGATAAAAATCACACTGTTGAACAACGCCAGCACAATGGAAAAGAAACAATTTCAGTGAACACTACGTACAAAACACTTTTAAATCAACAAACAATAGATATTTATAGACCTTTATATACGGTACAATTTCTTGTTACGTAACGCGTAGGAGATTTCCCACTCCGGTTTGTAAACAGAGAAAATTATTAAGCTCTAATACTGACCTTCAAAGTACGAAATTGTGTTTATTTTAAGTGTTACCAACTATTTAGGACTTTCTTATTATATGTAGTAAGATTTATGAAATTATTCATAGTAAAGATAGTAACGGTCATTTTTACTAAACTAATTTTATCAATGATATAAAGCGGTTTCGATTTGATTTGTTTTAATAAATCGGGATAATTGGACTAGTACTAACAATTATAATAATATTATTGCATTGAATAAATTACATTTTTTTATGTAATTTTTAATACTGGCTTTTTATAAATTGAATTAATGTACAAAAGCTTTAAAACTATAATTATAACGAACACAGCATATAATAATCCTTTGAAAGCATTTTTAATCGAATTTATATTTTTGGTTTTATGGCATTCAAATGCTTTATAAATATAAATTTATAAAGAATAGAAAAAATTCGATCACGAGGCGGGACTCGAACCCGCATCCTTTCGCGCCATTCCGGGGCGGATGCCTGACCAACTCAGCCACTCGTGACCCGCCAGAGCAATCGAATTTATTCTATTCTTTCAGTTTTATGTGTCTGGAGGGACACACCGCGCGCCATCTATTGAGATGATTAACAACCATTTCAACCAATATGAAGCACTTTTCAGTGAATACAATATTGTAACGATGGAACACGACCTAAATTTTTTTTTCTCATAAATTGTATACTGACTTGTTAAAAATATTAAAAAGTACAAAACTAATTGTTTAAAATACTTGGCCCATAGAAAAGGAAGGTCTCATTTCAACCTTACTTCGTTGTTAAAAAACAGGCGTATGTTAAGTGGTTCTGTTTAGGTTACGATTTTATGTTCTTAGTTACGATTTAGATTGCATAGGTACTCAATTAACTTTGTCTCTAATTACAAGTATGAATTTGATCTATTTGCTGATTCCATTTTCATGTGTTTGATATTAAGCGAGTATTTATTCACAGATTACGTATATTTTACAGATTTAAATCGCGTTTAAAACCCTTTTAAACATGAATTACTTACCAGTGCGTCCAGTGTGGCTGCCCCTTATAATACAAGCAGTAACGTCTTGGCTGGAAGGTGGCGGAGTCGCCTGCTTGCCCTCGGACTTCTCAGGGAAACACCACCTGGAAAACTATCGTAATTAGATCGTTATCGTTATTTAGATTACGTGCAAAAGTTCGTTTTTATAGTACTTATTTTGTCTGCGAGAATTTCAGTACTGTTTTTGTTATAATGGTAAAGAACTGACTTTCCAGACACAATTATAATCATTTTAGGAACCAGAAAAGGCGGATATGATATTTTCCTTAGGAATAAGAAACGCTATTGTGTTTTTAAAATCTGTTATGGTGACACTTTTTACACAGTGAATAAGTATGACGATTATAATCATTAATCATTGGGACACGATATTTTGTACCACGCTAGTTCCTATTATTATATGTAAATCTAACATTTATAAGTTGAAATAGAACTTTGTAAATATTGATTAACCATTAACAAAAAATGTTTGACCAGAAATCTATAGCTTTACACAGTCACTTCTAAGCAGTCACATTCATCATTCTGTATCAGCTAACTATACACACAAATTAAACAAGAATCATCATGATCCTAAAAAAAATAATAGAAATTCAAACAGTATTCAAACTAGTTAAGCTAGCAAAGTTACCTGAGCAGCTTACAAGTCTTAAAGAGGCTGATGAAGGCCTGTCGGAACTTGCGGTTCATGAAGCAGTAGGTGATGGGGTTACAGCAGGAGGAGCAGTAGGCCAGAAGTTGTAAGGAGACAATGCCCTTCGAGCCGACGTACTTGTATAGCTCGTCGGGATAGAAGAGATAGATCTGGAAAAAGGGCTTATATTAAAACTTATAGATAGATGATATCCTTTTTTGGAGTAGTGGTATATAATGTTGTAATGTAGTATTATTGAATAATGTAGTTTTGAGGTGATTTCGCCTTGAAAAGAGAAAAGATTAAACATTTTCAGTTTATTATCTCTACAAAACTAATACGGCAGATACTTGTTGTTTGCAAGACTATTTTTATCATGTAGCTTCTATAAAGACATAGATTTAGGGCCGATTTTTCAATCCCGAGATAAACAGTCTAATAACTACCCCTCGAATAGATTTATTCAATTATTTATCTAACTCATAACGGCTCGCCTA
This sequence comes from Colias behrii, assembly GCA_029959065.1. NCBI lineage: Eukaryota > Metazoa > Arthropoda > Insecta > Lepidoptera > Pieridae > Colias > Colias behrii. The sequence continues at coordinate 2,004,525 of JARWMC010000005.1, read as the reverse complement.
TTTTTCAATCGTGATTTATTTGATGAATAACTATCTGACCAAATATTTCCATATTGGCAGCTCTGCTCTCGGAGTGGCGAAACAAACATATTAAATTAGTCAGGTTAGAGCGGGATAGAGTCAACTCTTGCAATTTGTCAACAACCGTCATTATGGCTCACGTCAGGAGTGCATTTTAAGATTGTCTTGTATTGCTCTCGTCTTCTATGATTGTTGATTGTTGTTTTGATTCGAGTAAAGAGTTTGGTTAAATTTGTGTTTCAATTTATATATTTTACGATGGAAACGACATACTTAAAGGCAGCGTTCGGCAAATTTTCAATGGCATGGTCATCAGTACTATCAAAAACATCAATTTCAATATGATTTTAATTGATAATAATTATATAGAAAGAGGTTTAATTGTTAATAATTCTACGCTCTATGTTATGACATACGAAAATATCCCAAATTTGACGCGTCAGTTGTCAACTCAAACGCCTAACCGTCGAATAGCGCGCTATCTGGCCGTTGGAGCGGCAAATAGATTTATTCCTCAAATAACGTAGTTATTCGATAGATAAGTCCTATTCGTCTATTGAAAAATTGAATATTTTGTTAACTGAAGAATAAAGTCTATCTAGCTTTTTATCTGGGCATAGAAAAATCGGCCCTTAAACTGCTAACTCTTTATTCGATAAAGAATACAAAATACGAGGTCAGTTATTTTTTAATATTATTTATTTATTATTTATTTATTTGGAGATCTTACAGAAACAATTAAAGGGGTATACATAAATTAATGACATAATCAATAATAACATTAACAATTGTTTCCTCTACGTCTCACAGTGAACATAAATAGAAAAAGTAAAAGAAAAAATAAACTCACTTGTACAATTATTATCTGTTGCAAGGTAACCAAACACTTAAAATTAATACAGACTTCTGAAATATTAAACCGAGAGAAGCATTAATTAAGCATGTACTTATCCAAAGTTAGAAGGTTTATACATATAATTGGTTTATTGTACATTTGAAACTATATCGGGAGCATGAAAACAGATCTATTTCATTTAGTTTGTCATTGTGTAAGACACACATTCTGTGAAGTGGCGCGCGTTGTCCTGCGTTGGTTCTGGTATGTTGTATGTGGAAAAGACATTTGGAACGAGTTGGTCGCGAAGGCACACGAAAGGACAAGTCGGCTAGTAAGTTCGGAGAATCAATTTCACCCACACAAATACTTCTTAAAGTGACGGCATCAGTTACTGAACGTCTATTGGACAAGGACATCATGTTATATTTTTCTAAGAGTTGATTGTATGAGCATCTGGGAGAGCATAAGCGATAGTTAAGTGTGCGCAGAAACTTTTTCTGTATCATTTCCAATTTATTTATATAGCAATTATAAAATGGATTCCATATAGGAGATACATAATCGAGATGTGATCTAACTAATGATTGGTAGAGGCAAATAAATGTATCCTTTCGTCTGAAATTCTTAGTAATTCGGGTGATGAAACCCAACATACGGTAAGCTTTATTCAATATGTAGTCAATATGTACGTCCATTGTGAGTTTAGCATCAAGGTAGACGCCTAAATCACGAATAGAAGAATCGGTATCAAGAATGTGTTCTCCTAGTTTAAATTTTGATGGAATAATATTTATATTTTTAGTAAAACGGACATGTTTGCATTTATTGTAAGATAGGTATAGCTTGTTGCTTTTGCAGTATTCGCCTAACCTATCAAGGTCATCTTGTATAAGACGAATGTCATTTTTATTTGAAATGGAAGAATATATTTTTAAGTCGTCGGCATATAAAATAAATTTTGAGTTAATAAAGCAACTGGATATATCATTAATAAATATAGTGAAGAGCAAAAGGCCGAGAATAGATCCTTGAGGAATACCAGATGTTACAACTACTGGAGAAGATGTAAAACCGTTCATTACTACCACCTGGACACGATTTTGTAAATATGAAGAAAACCAACGGAAAAGATTGCCTTTTATGCCATTGTAGGACAATTTTTTTAAAAGCAACAAGTGATCCATTTTGTCAAATGCTTTTTTTAAAATCAGTGTAGATGGTTTAAATAAAAAGGTATTGGAATACTATGTAGACCAGATATTTTCCAATATAAGCAAAACGGTTTGTTTTGTATGGAAACAAATGCTGAAAATATATTTTTATTGTATCCGTAATGGTACTGATAGTGGTAGAAGTTAATACTTTCAATACCATTGTGTTTATATAACAATTTTATTATATTCCGACCTGTTGAAACTATAACTTCTAAACTAATCAAATCTAAATTTTTCTATTCTTTATAAATTTATATGATCAATTCTGTACGTGCCAAATTGACTACGTATTATCTACATATAGTTATCAGCTTTTCGACAGAACTGTGGCCAAAAGATACTTATAGTCTCGCCTATGATGTAACGGTCGTAGAAGTTCCTCAGAGCAACTTTTAACGATATGACTTGACCAGAACTTGTTAACTTTTGGCTTCTATTTGGGGCTTGTAACATATTACAGGCTTCTTGCTTAGTATTCGAAAGTTGTGTAACTATGAGTTGTTGTCTAATATATTACCCGTCAGTTGCAAAATTGGTCAAGTGGTCTTTGAAGGTTCTCTATGACAAAGAGCTGTAACATTGATCTTTCTCTGGTCTTTATTATGTAAGTATAAAATTTATATTTCGTTATTACACTTCAGTTTGATTCGTAAAGCCTTTTTGATTTTAAATAGTGTTTTGTCAATCTACACTTACTTTAAATTTCAAACCAGAAGGCGACGAATATTTAAAATCAGCTTTTATTTCAGATAAATGAATACCCATTTCATAATACGAAGAACAATACCTATTCGTTTCAAGTTTCCTTTATTCATTTGTAAGCGATCAGACGTATATTGTCTTTCTTTACATTGTAATATTATTTGTAAAGTAGACTACTTCAACATGTATTTCTTACTTCGAATGGTTCATAATGTGGATTGATTTACTTATGATGTTTCTCATTATAAAGACTTCTTATAAAATATTAATATTGAAATAATTAAGTTGACAATTTCCTTACATTCATAACTTGTATCTTTCTATACAAAATGTTTGTTGATACATAAGAAACAAAAATCATAGCAGTACATATAAAAATACAATTTCTAAGTAATGTTAAAAATGCAGAATTTACAAGATTACTTTAAAAACGCAACGTATGAGGTTTCCTCAAATCCTATTTAAATAAAGAGTCTATACTCTATAGTCATAAATTGGAAAGACTTCACGTCAATGGGTAATGCAATCTTCCCCAAAATTGGGAATCCAAAATGACTACATTTTCTGGTTTGACCTTTGACAATTTCATGATAATTTTATAGAGCTTTGCAATCTCCTAGGACTGCTGTTGAAACAGGAATATTCCGTCTGAAACAGCGTTTGTGACTGATTCGCCTGTTGTGTGAAATTGTTGAAGTTTATGAAAAATATATTTGTTTACCGTTTGTGGGATTTCACCTTTGTTCTCATAGACGCTGAGTCAAATTCCAAATGTCACTACATAATAATAAGCATCGTTGCTTGAAGACAAAATATATTTTCTGTCTTCACAATTCTCAATCGACTATCGAAAAAGGGAACAGATTGGGTGAACAGATTTTAATGATCCTTATTTTATTTGAAAGTTGGTGCCCCCACGCGGTCCCATTAAAATTTTGTATAATTCTGGAAAGTTTAAGGTAAATTACCTTCGAACCTTTCCTTAAGTTTTTTATTCAAAATAATTATTTTCACATCAATAATGAACGGATAATCTGTATTGAAACCATCTTCTTGGATCGCAACGTTCACAATCTAACGACTCAACTGAAATGACGATCAAATATGTAAACCTACATACAAATACATTAGAAGAGTCTTTAAAACCTGTTCAAGGAAACGTGCAATCAGACTGTTTAGACTTAATCCTACTTTTCCTCTGATATAAATCGACGCTTCTTTTGAAGCTTTACTATGGATATGAAAATCATAAATTATAATAAAACTTGATTATTATTGTCATTGGTGATCTTGTTAATTTCGACTGTAGATTACAAAGATACGATAATAAAAAAAATATAATATAATAGCAATTCAAAAAATATTATAGTTTTCTATGCAACAATTTTTCTAATATTTATAACAAAAGTTAGAATTAGTCGAATAACTCGGATAGCACGTAAAGCGGTGGCTATGAGAGCGATAGAATTTGAAACGAATATGTATTTCATGAATATTTGTACATTATACCTATTTCTAATAGGCGGGTATCCACAGAGCGAGCAGCCTCGCGAGGCAGTTGCTGCGCCAAACTATGTTAGAGTGACGTCTTTGTCATTGGCCGAGCCAAGAACAATTATTATGCATGATTAACGCTACACCATGTCGCGACCGCTCCGTGCCCCGTCCGGCACATTATTGTATACTTTTTGTATGAATTGATTTATGTTTGCACGTCGTTGAAATGTCTATGGATATTGTTGCTTCCCGGCTCCGGCCGCACCACGGTCCATCCCCGGCACGATGTAGCGTTTTTTTTTTTTTTTTTTTTTTTTTTTTTTTTTTTTTTTATGCTATAGGATAGCAAACGAGCAGACGTGTCGCCTGGTGTTAAGCGATACACGCCGCCCATAAGCATCCACTCCACTGGGAAGTGGATGTGTTGCTATCCTCAAAGGGATTTGGAAGGAGTTAGGTAGAAGGGGCGAGGATGGGAGGGAATGAGGATAGGGAAGGAGAGGATGGGATGGGAAAGGATGTGGGCCTCCGGACCCCTCACTCACCGTACGGAACGCGACAGTAAACTGTCACTATGGCGCCGATATTCTGTGAGGGTGTGGTACCTTCCCCGGTGCGAGCGTGGCCCAATTCGTGCCGAAGCATGCTCGACTCCCACTCTCGTGTATCATGCTTTACCAAACTGCGTCGCGCAGCAATTGCTTCGCGAGGCTGCTCGCTCTGTAGATACCCGCCTATTGACTAATTTTTAATGTTTATCGGACCAGTGGATCCCACATTCATTCATTATCATTGTTAAACATATATATTTTATAAAAGCAGAAAGCCTTTTCATGCCACTCAACTGACGTTTAATTTATTACAAAAGCATGCATTTATTATGTTCGGATTTAATTCATGGCTATGTGAATGTTAACACATGCTGAAAGCTTTTCACAACCGTTTGAAGGAAATCCACGAAATATAATATTAATATTTAAAAGATCTTTTTAAATTAGTAACATTTATGAATGAATTAATTTGAAAGAATTTAGAATCTGAATTAGATTTTATACTTAAATAGTATTTTATTAATGAAATTCGTATACACATAAAATTAAATTATAGATGTCGCTCGCGTTTCATATATTTTTTAATTGTATAATGTATGTATCCAAATGTAAATTATACAAGTAAAACAGCAGGAGAAAAGCTAGTTAAAACGTAAATAAAGTACTTACGTCACATCTTCTATTTATAACAATATTTTTATACACATTTTTTAATTATTATAAAACACAAAGAAGGCGGCATCTTGATAAAATACATTACATTATAACAAGTTCGTGTTTTAATGAGGAAAGGAAGCAAAAGGAATAAATATCACAGTCTGTACGATCTCTAACGATGTGATGTTAATATATTGCAAACTTTATTATAAGTTAACTGCAAAGGATAAAATATTGCCTCATTAAAAAATCTTGTGGAAACTAATTTCAATGTTTTGTGAATAAACAATTTTCTCTTAAAGTATTGTTAATTTTTTATTGGTTGTGACAATTCAAATAGAAACCATTGAAGAAAAGAATAAACAGCTGGTTATGATTCTTGCAATTCTGCGCCTTGTATAAAATACATCGTTATTTTTAAGTGACATTGCTAAAAACGGCGGGGTGCCTTTCGTAACCTAGTTTTTTTAGAAATCAACTGTCATGTAAGTCTAGCCAATTCTGAAAAAACTTTGCTACTGTGAGGATATTTTGTATCTGGCTAGTTTGATTTACGTGGATTCATTGGAAAAGAAAAAATAAAAGAATACTTTTACACACTATTTATATTTTACGTAATATATGAAAAATCGATTAAAAGTGAAAGCTACGGATAACACTATAAATAAAAGCTTCCAATTTTCATGCATCACGAGAAAACCTCTACAAAATATCTACTAATTTCTCACAAAAAATATGAACCCAAAATAATACTTATATGAATGCGAAACTAGTCCTAATCCTAGCTTTATGCCATCACAGGTCAACAGAATAAAAAGTAATCAAACAGGATTACTATCATTAAATAAGGCTAACAATACAGAAGAAGGTTTTTATTTTTTCTTTACATGAGAGATATCTTATTAGCGTTATCTTAGCTTTTTACTTTTGAGATATTATTCTTAAAATATCTATTTTAGTATTAAACTTATATAATATGTCGCGGCCATATCGTAGATTTGCTCATTTCATGATATGATCGATCGGCCGCCATCTTATCACATAAACACAGAGCTTGCAGCGCCTCTACCAATAATTAATGTAATTGCACGCCTCATAAGCGAAGCGTTGAGGTGGGTACTACTGTCACTTCGCGCAAAACATCTGATTTTTCAAACTTAAAATGTCTTTATGTATCATACATTGCACTTGTAAGATAATACATACACACACATATTAAGAAAAAACACTATTTTTAACATTCATGATATTTTTGATGTCATTTTTGTTATTTAAACTAGTTAAAAAACAGTTTAAAAAAGTTCTGTCTTGGACGTCCGTGTGCCTGTATGTGCGGAGGATTTTCTTGTTAACACGATAGCGACCGAAATACTTTACTAATCGAGTCTTTTTTTTTCTCTTACGCTTGAGTATGCTCAGGAATAGAACCCTTTCATTTTTCAGGGTCTGATTCGATGTGGTTTAATTGTTATTAAATAAACAAAAATAATAATTAATAAATAATTATTAAAAAAAAATTATGAGGCGTGCACTTTTGGATTTTTTTTACGATATGATCGAATAATTTTGATCATTTCATGAAAAAACCGCGCGTTTAGTTGGCCATATCGAGAAACGATTTCTTATCATTGATCTGCTCAAACCACATCATGATGTGGCCAATAGACATTCGATCATTTCATGAAACGCGACCAATTCGTGAAATGATCAATCATATCATGAAATGAGCAATTCTACGATATGGCCACGACATATACATATATCTACTACAAATAAAAAATAATTTGAACCAACTATAGTTAATAGTATGAATATCAAACTAGTCAGTATTAAACTATAATCAATACAAGGTTTAATTTGCCTTTAAAACCTTTTTTCATGTCACACAAACCGATCAACCCACATCCAATGTCTATTTATTCCAGGTTTCCGATAAATACGGAATCGAATTGATAAATACCGCCATTTTTGATATAATTGTCTCTGAAAATTATGTGTATTGATGAGTTATTGTTATTTAAATATGTTGTTTTCCTGTGGATAATGATAGTGGAATACTTTTGATGTACAATTTACTTAAACAATCCATACTAATATTATAAATGCGAAAGTAACTCTGTCTGTCTGTCTGTTACTCAATCACGCCTAAACTACTGAACCAATTTTCTTGAAATTTGGTATGGAGATATTTTGATACCCGAGAAAGGACATAGGCTACTTTTTATCCCGGGAAAATGACGCAATCCCGGAAATCCCACGGGAACGGGAACTATGCGGGTTTTTATTTGACTGCGCGGGCGAAGCCGCGGGCGGAAACCTAGTATATAATATAAAAATGAATCGCAAAATGTGTTGGTAAGCGTAACTCAAAAACGGCTGAACCGATTTCGTTAATTATTTTTTTATAATGTTCCTTGAAGTACGAATATGGTTCTTATGGAGAGAAAACGTAAACATGTACAACTGGCAAAGTCGGGGCGGACCGTATAATATAAAATCAAAATTGTGGCTCCGGCCATCTAGGATAGGAGATTTGTCTTGACAACCTTCCCAGTTAAACTCAGTAATGATAAATATAATAATTTGTTATATTAAAGAACCTCAGTATTTTTATAAGATTTAAATTAGTGACTAATAAATTTTATCGGATTTAGAATTTTTCTGCCCATTCATTGTCGAATTATGACCCTTATTAACAAATAATTTTTCTGCTTGAGCATTTTGTATCCAAATTTCTAAACAGCGATAAATATATTGCATATTCAAACTTTTACAATTATAAAATTTGTCACATAAAATCTAAGTTGGATCAACATTTGTAGGTAGCCAATGGTAACGGAAAAAATCCTTTTGAAAAATTTTGGTTTGTAATAAGACATAGGTTCTCAAACTGTATTTAAAGACATAGGTACCAAAAGAATAAATAAAAAACTTTGATCAAATATAGTATGATTAATATAGATGTGGTATTATTATAGAATGAATGAATGAATGAATGAATGAAATACTCTTTATTATACATACACAGTAATAAATTTTGTTACATAGTTAAGATAGCTTATAATTATAGAGATGTACAAAGAGCGGCTTTATCGCTCGTGAGCGATTTCTTCCAAGCAACTCGATGTAGATATAGATATAGATATTATAGTGACCAAGAATTAAAGAGTAGAATAAGACAAAGGAAAAAGGATTATAGAGTTATCTATGTCCGTTTTTTTAAGACGGCTGCTACTTCTAGGGCTTATTTTTTGTATGTAAAAATTAAGTTTTTATAGTTTTTTTTTTTTTTTTTTTTATGTTACAGGGAGGCAAACGAGCGGACGCACCGCCTGGTGGTAAGCAGGTTGCGTCGCCCATAGACCATAACGACATAGGGTTATGGTTGTTGCCTACCAGAATAGGATAAGGGGGAAGACGGAATTAAATAGGTCAATTTATTGCCCTTGGCCTTTCAAGAAACGATACGTTTTTATCTTAAAATTTCCCAGATCATAGCTCGCAGGGAACACAGCAGGTGGCAGACTATTCCAGAGCTTACAGGTCCGTGGAAGAAAAGTGCGAGTGAAACGCACTGTGGTGCTCCGCCAGCCATCTAGGTGGTGAGGATGGTAGAGATTTTTATGGCGGGTTGTGCGATGGTGGAATTGAGCGGCAGGAATAAGATCGAACAGCTCTTCAGTATACAAATAATAGATTCTTACCGTGTTGATAACATGCAGTGGTGTCCAGCACACGAAGAATTCTAGAATGATCACGAACAGCATCCGTATGACCTAGAAATAATGAATTATTTAGAATCTCTCTACACTATTATTTATTAATATTGGAGAAATAAGATTACAGTTAACAGTGTTGATTTTGCTTAAAAATACCTTAAAAAATAGTGTTTTCAGAAATTATGGAAACTAGTTTTAGTTTAAAAATGATTTGACCGAAAATAAAAAGTTTCGAAAGTTTCGGGTTTTTACACAAAAATAGAAATTTGCTTTGATAACATGTATAGCATTTGATACCAGACGTTCATTAAGTGCCTATCAGTTAAATAAATAAAATCTGCATGTAATATAAAGAGAAGGGCTTAAAATAATAAAAATTCAAAACCTTATCATAATTATACGGTCTTTAATAAATAATATGTTTTTACCAACGTAGAATGTATAGAGCAGGCTCCAAGGAGATGTTCGTTTGCAAAAATAGCGGACCTAAATCTGACTTCTCATATATATTGTATAGATCCCAGACATCCTATAGACAGATGTTGCCAACCAGTTTTGTGGTCCTCCTCCCCCCACCCCGGTTATTAAATATGGCATACAAAGAAAAAAATAAAAACTTCCAAAACATGCCGTGTGGGGTATCAAATGAAAGAACTTATTGAGTAGATCACGAATATATAGCATACTATAACATTTCTTACACTTTCTCTAAGATTTTTTAGAAAAATTACGAAAATGCTCCATTTTTGAGTTAACTTTAAACCACTATAGATTGAAAACTCATGAATATATTTTTTAAATTATTATTTTAAATAATTAACGATAGTCCATTGTTTACGATTCAATAGTTCGTAATATAATATAAGTGAGCTATATGTATGTGGTGGATTTGATGACCCCATAAAATGTTTTAAATTGCAAGGCGCAACTTTCACTGAAGTTACCGATTTGAAATCTAATCACACAGAGGCTGATTCAAGAATGTTCTGCCATATTTTTCATTCTGTCAAACATAACGACAGTGCAGAGATAATTATTCTAAGCCCTGACACCGATATTTTTGTATTAGGCCTTTATTTCTGGCATAAACTTGAAAATATACTCGCCATCTTTGAATGCTCCCCCCACTCCCCCATGCAACTATTTCACTGTACGAACTATTGAATCGTAAACAATGGACTATTGTTAATTATTTAAAATAATAATTTAAAAAATATATTCATGAGTTTTCAATCTATAGTGGTTTAAAGTTAACTCAAAAATGGAGCATTTTCGTAAATTTTCTAAAAAATCTTAGAGAAAGTGTAAGAAATGTTATAGTATGCTATATATTCGTGATCTACTCAATAAGCTCTTTCATTTGATACCCCACACGGCATGTTTTGGAATTTTTTTTTTTTTTTTTGTATGCCATATTTAATTACCGGGGTGGGGAGAGGGGGACCACAAAACTGGTTGGCAACATCTGTCTATAGGATGTCTGGGATCTATACAATATATATCAGAAGTCAGATTTAGGTCCGCTATTTTTGCAAACGAAACTCCACTGAGAGTCCGGTCTAGTATGTTAATGTCTCTATCCAACCATTTTATACTTTATAGACATTCAATATTGAATTACAGGTAAATTAGCTTGGAGAAATTTTTGCGTTTGTAGTAGTGTATGGTCAGCAAATAAAATAAAACAACATTTTATTTTTAGTTTTTATTTTATACAGGGTTACTTGTAAAACACCAGCAACCTCGCAGGACAAGATAGCTAACATCATAAGTAACAACATTTGTTCTACGACTTTTGGCATAACGCAATAAATTATTTTTAAATGATTTTTTAAACTTTTATTGTACTCTCCTTACATTTGTAAGTATATGTTCTATTAATTATCGGATGGACGACGCGACGCCCCCTTCCCCCTCTCGTTCGCTTTTTGTTTACGTAATTTTTGGGAGGCGTAGAGTTTATAATATTCAGACGGAAAATTAAATGAATATTTATTTTTGTATGAAAATAAAATCTAACAAATTATCAAAAGTCGAAATGTTGTTACTTATGATTTTAGCTATCTTGTCCTGCGAGGTTGCCGGTGTTTTACAAGTAACCCTGTATATATAAGGGATTTTAAATTAAACTATATGTGTTTCTCCTCTGAAAAAGATGAGACTTTATTTTAATATTTGCACATTTAACATACATATAACTTTTACATTAACAATGTTACTAAAATGAAAAATTTACTAACCTGAAAAAGAAACGACATTTAAAGTTTAATTCTTTAGTTTGAGAAGTCAAAGGCTTGCCTCGACCATGTTTTAACACTGGAGCCATATTGAATTAACAATATAAAGTTACAACACTTACACACAAATTAAACACTAGTTATGGCCCTGCCTTCATACAAAACTGCTGAATACGCCGTTCGCACGGGAATAGAATGTGGATGCGATTTCCCTTAGTTAGCATCCAAGCTTACGTCTTTATAATTATTAAACTGTATAAATTCATTCTTTAACTCCGGTCTGCATCGTGCAGACATGGGTGTAAAAGTCTCATTTTAGCTATTAAATGTAGTTTTTAAGTACATCTGAGTTTTCATTTGTAATTCACTTCAACAAATATTATAACAATAATAACAAATAATAACAACAATCAACAAATACAAAATTTATCAATTAAACTACGTACATAATAATTATAATTTTTGAATGAAATGTGCTTTATGTTCTAACAGTACCAAACGACTGCACGTGGCACCTGCGGACAGCGTAAACTGGTTTATTCTGGTTTTGTGCGTGTTTCCACTTTCCACTATCAAGTGACGATTTATTTATTTGTTTTGTTTCGTAATTATTATGGTCAAATATTAATTATGAAACAAATTATTATGGACACGATATTTTATTGTTTCACGGTAGTCGCCTTGTCGTTTGCTCAAGGACGTAAAATTGAATGATATATTTTTTTTTATAAAGTCAAAACCATTTTCTTTCAAATAAAAACTTGTTTTTATTGAAAACAAAAGTGTTGCTAGGAATAAGTATAAAATTAAATAGTAATGTTAGGATATCGAAACATTTTTGTATAGGCCAGAACGATATAGTGGAAACGCGCTCTAAGATCTGAGTAATATACACACCACTACATATGCAAAAATTTCTCGATATTGTAATACTGTGCTAAGGCTATGTGCTTCTCAAACAGATAGCATTTTATGTTCCTACGATTAAATCAGTTCATTTACTTTTTATGGACGTAATTAAAACATCCATACTAATATTATAAATGCGAAAGTAACTCTGTCTGTCTGTCTGTTACTCAATCACGCCTTAACTACTGAACCAATTTGCATGAAATTTGGTATAGAGATATTTTGATACTCGAGAAAGGAGGGAAAGACTACTTAGGGACGTAGGATAGGTTTTATCTCGGAAATCCCACGGGAACGGGAACTATGCGGGTTTTTCTTTGACTACGCGGGCGAAGCCGCGGGTGGAAAGCTAGTATAATATAAAATAATCGCTATGTATTGGAAAGTTAAAAAAAATATTCACGAATATTTCCAATTATACGTGTTACGTACTTATATCAACAAATAAGAGTAAATAGTTAAGTTCACACTACAGTCACAGTCATAGGGAAAAATAAAATGATTTCAGATCAACGTCTTGGTAACCTCTTCATATAAACACAAACAGCAGAAACAAATATGTTATTTTTCTCAAAACCTATTTTAAACTAAGAATTAAAAAAAAATTCTAAGTAACTATCTCCACTTTCTATATCTATGCATGGGCCTTTAAATCAAACAGAAAGTTTAGATCACATATCATATTTAACGTTAGTATTTATATATCAGTCAATATAATATAAAAGTAAAATGGTTACCTTTCGTTTCGCTTCTATGCTTTTATCGATGTGCGTAGAACGAACCACGTGTCTGAATTCTAAATCCGCATGCATGCAATATGCTTGCTTCTTCTCTGCTTCTAGCCGCTGCTCGTTTTCCTTCAACAAAAATATATAGGTTTTTAATATAGTGAATAATAAAGGACATTCCCAAGGGGCTCATTGAATGCGCTTACGTTTGATGGTCATAACATCCGCCAACCAGAACTTGGCCAGCTGAATTGTGGTGGTTTATTAATAGCCTGAACCCTCATAGAAGGCAGTGGGAACGCATACAGGCTGATGATGAGTGGTTATGACATATTTTTATATCTTATAAAAAGGACTACTTAGATGTATTATAAAAAAGACTCGAACATATTTTTAAATCAATACCTATTAACATTATACTGTGTATGTTACTCGGCAACTGTTCTCCAATTTATTCTCTCACTTTAAACTTATTTACATGCACGGGCATGAATAAGAAAAAGAAAATCCAAATGTTTTACAAAAATTTACTGCACTTGCTCTGTAGGTACTTCATAAAACTTATACTCGCAGATAATAACTTTATAAAAGTAAAAATTCAACAAAGTAAGAAAAATCATAACATGTGAGCTCTTTAAAGCAAACTTTACATCGAAGTTCATAGATAACTCTGGCTATGAACTTTAAAATTATATTTCATATTTATGCAAATAAATAAGAAGTTTGTTGTTTAATATTTGTACATCTTTTTAATATTTGCATGAGTAAACATACTATCTGTATCCCACGGTTTCACTCGCCGACAAAAAGAATAACAAAAACTTTTATCTAAGGTCTTCAGGTAAAAGCACAACAGATAGATAGTCAAACTTTTGCATTTATAATATATGACTAAATATTATTTACTCATCCCATTCTATACCTATTAACAACTTCTGCATGTCTTAAAGCAGTAGATACTATTTCCAATATGAAAAAATAACAGTGCTATATAGATCGTCTAGCTCTGTCACTTTCCCATACTGGATTTATATCCAGCTGCTATACTGCTATAAGACATCATGGTTCCTCAACATTACGTGAAAATAACAAGGAAGTATCACAGATAACTAACCGCCAAGACTGCAAGTTATTTATTCCGCTCAGATCCTATTAATTAGGGAATTCTAACTAGTTCCTGAATATCAAAGTAGTGGTTTACCAAGAATCATTAATATTGTGTAAAATGTGCACGTGCTTGAACTTTGATCCTGTTAATATGAAACAACTAGATTTGTGAGACGTCGTGGCGCATAGTTGTCTCAACTTTGTTTATTTCGAGTTACATTTATTTGTTTATTTTTTTATGGATATATCATTCAACCGTTTATTCATATCCTTATATTTAATTTATTAAAAAATGTATTAAAAATTCCTATTATAATTATTATTTTAGAGTCTTCTTTCCGTGTTTTGTATGATAAATACATTTTTTTACAACGATGGATTAATCATAGTTGAATTTCGGCTACACTTTATAAATACGTAGGTATAACAAGTCACATACTTAAATTTATTAAATACTAGCGGTCCGCCCCGGCTTCGCCCGTGGTACATATTTCGCTATAAAAGGTAGCCTATGTTCTTTCTCAGGGTCTAAAGATTATCTGTGCCAAATTTCATCAAAATCGGTCCAGTAGTTTATACGTGAAAACCATACATACATACATACATACATACATACATACATACATACATACATACATACATACATACATACATACATACAAACCTTTCCTCTTTATAATATTAGTATAGACAAAGCAAATCAAACTCATAAATATACCTTTCCACTACTGGAGTAGACTCAAAATTATATACTTAACCAAGTTACTGAAGTTTAAACTGAAAATAATTATATGAACATTTAATATAATTATACTATTGACAGAAAATTAACTTGAAACGACCTAACAAATCAGTATTATGCCTAGTGAAGAACTAAGTTTGGAAACTTAGAGAGTAAGTTAGGTAACCATTTAATGACAACTTGGGGAGAAATAATTATATAATTATAAAGTTTGTAGTATTCAAAATTGATTTTACTTATACTAATCTTAAAATAGTTTAGTTTGTTTTCATTCCCATAGTTGTAGCATACGGCTTATCGTAGTAATATTTATATAATAGAATTTTTTATCCTAATCGAATCAAAACTTAATCCACTCAACCTTATATTATTAAAATGTGTTTTTTTTTTTCATATACATAGATAATATATTATAACATAGTTTATTGGAATATCAATTTTTAATGTATGAATGTAGAAAGGAACTACACTCTACGTAAAGTTGCAAATTATATAAATATAGATACCCTAAAACTCAATAAAACCTCTAAGCAATACATTTCCATAAAGCACAGCAAAAAGTTTACGCTGTTCGTATTATTGTTGTACCTGTCAAGAAGCTTATATCTAATACACTGGAGATTGCAGTATGACCATTATATTGACAACTTGCCAAGTTAGGTGTGAAAGGGATAAAAAAACATACAGGCGTCATTCAACGTCATATTTTCTTGTTACAAATTAATGTTCATTATGAAATCTCCAGTGTATTAGATATAAGCTTCTTGGTACCTGTTCAAAATATTAATTGTATAGAACTCTTATACAAACTCCTTAATTGTTTTCGACGAACACCGTATTCATTAAACTTAATTAATTGTTCAAATTATTTCCTCATTTAAAAATTTAATACAATATTATTAATTTTAGAAAGTGCTTGTTGGTGATTATTGTGATACCGTATTGTGATACTTGAGGGTATTCAATGGAATCTTCAGTAATAATTTATAGAAATATTTATTTTTTTTGACCCAAATATTGCTTTTTGCTCTATATATTGACATAAAGTTGTAAGAGTATAACTTTATATATATTATATATATATATATATATATATATATATATATATATATATATATAATATATATATATATATATATAAAGTATATATATATATATATATATATATATATATATAAAGTATATATATATATATATATATATATATATATATATATATATATATATATATATAATATATATAAAGTTATACTCTTACAACTTTATGTCAATATATAGAGCAAAAAGCAATATTTGGGTCAAAAAAAATAAATATATATATATATAGATATCTCCATGGGCACTATGTTGATCAAACGCGCCATATAGTTAGTAATTATTTGATCCGTTTTCACTTGTTGATCCGGTTGGTATTTGTTGATCCATTGCCACACCACCGTCCGTATGTGGATCCGAACGGAGCCACAAGTGTCACCATCAGTAATAATAATAATTACGTGCTTTTTATACAAATCCACCTTTTTTGCGTTTTAGCTCTTGTTGATCCGATTCAAATGAGCCAATCAGAGCCCACCGAGCTCAGCCATTGGTCGCTTGCGGCCTTAGCCATTTGTTTGACCTAAATCTAACATTTTAATTATTTTATCAGATTGATATCAGAATCAGGGCAAAGGCGAACGCTACACGTCAATAAATATTATGATAATTATCTTGATATTTATTTATATTATGATAATAGTTTTCCATGACTTTTTAATATCTTTTCTGTTATTATTAAGCTCAATTTTATCATACTTGTTTTTAGAAGTGTGTAAAATATTACTGCAATGATTCCTATAGTGTTTATATATGAGTTCAAGTTCCTTATTATTTGGATCGTTTTTGTTTCGGCGGTGTAAAATATCTCTGAAACGTATACATCGCAGCAAACCTGGTGTAATCCAGGGTTGTAAAATAGAATTTCTATTAGTTTTTTTAAATAATCGGGAACTATCGCTTATAATATTACCAACGCGAACGGTATCAAGTAATGAATTAATTAGACTATTAGGATCATTTGTAGATAGTAGATTGTGCCAATCTACCAATGACAGTAGTTTGGAAGCTTTTGAGTAATTTATATTGGTTGTAAAACATGTTGTCTTAGCTATACTAGTTTTTGGTTTTTCTGAAAAAGTAAGAAATATCGCAGAATGATCCGTTATTGCAGACTCACATACAAAAGTAGCCACTTTTATATTAGATTTTACGAAACAGTGGTCAAGACAGCTTTTACCACGTGTAGGTAAAGAGTGACTTGGTAAGAATCCGTGACATGCAAGAAAATCTAGATATTCGTCAGATCTTTGATCAGTGTTCTCATTACTGATGTCAATACTTAAGTCGCCAATTATGTAGATATTAGGAATAAACCTTAAGTTACACAATATTAAGTCTAAAGAATGCAGGAATTTGTCTATTGTCGCAAAAGAGGGAGATCGGTAAATACAAACAAAAGCATATTGTTTTGCAATAGTTATAATTAGACCATCAGCGTCATCCAAATTTGATTAAACAACTTCGATATCAGTAATATTATTACGTAGGTACGCAGTAACCCCGCTGTTTTGGTTTATATGTCTTGTAGTGTTGTAACTATGATAGCTCTCTAGGGGTGGAACAAAGTCATAATTTTTTAGCCAGCATTCAGTAACTATTAATTAACAGAAAAGATATTAAAAAGTCATGGAAAACTATTAAACGCATTTGCCATATAAACAGTAACTCATTAAAAAGCCCTGAAAATGCTTTAAATTTATTAATTTATTAACTCCTTTATTCTTTATACCACGTACAAAAAATCAATATATGAAGAACTCACTCTTTAATCGCCTACCTTCGATATACAATGAAAAATTTTCTACTCTTGACATATTTAACAGTCCTCGCAATCGTTTTAAAACCAATGTAATTAAAATATTATCTAACGTACCTAACACACTTTAATCATGCACACGCACACATATATACACACAAACATACCCAAACGCACGCACGCACTCACCCACACACACAACTCACCACTCTTTAATAAGTTACTGTTTTAAATATACATTTAATTGACAATAATTGTAAAACTCGTAATTGGCGTATTGTATCATAGATATAAGTAGAGTAAGTCAAACTGTAAGCTGTGTAGTTTTCAAATAAATAAATAAATAAATAAATAAATAAATTAAAACTTAAGAACACTCCAGTCCATTCTATTGAATTTATAAATGATTTCTTTATTAATATAAGTAATGAATTAGCGTCAAATATTTTAAATCAACTAAATTTATCAGAAATTCAGCTCAAATCTAAAAATAATCAAGGCACCATTTCACTTAATTCATTTGTTTTATTGGAAACAGATATAGTGGAGGTTAATAGTACAATTTTGGCTTTAAAAAACACTTATGCTTCAGGATATGATGGCATATCATCTATTTTCTTAAAGAAAAATCTTGCTATATTTGGCCAACCGATCACGCAATTATGCAATATATGCTTATCATCGGGTGTGTTTCCTGATCGTTTAAAGCAATCTCAAGTTGTGCCGATTTACAAGTCGGGAGACAGAGACAGTATAACCAACTATCGCCCTATCTCACTTTTGCCAACCATATCAAAGGTTCTGGAGAAGCTTATTAATAAGCGTTTCGTTAATTATTTGGAAAAGAATTGCATACTTTTAATTAATCAATTTGGCTTTCGTGCAAAAAAATCATCCAGTGATGCTATCAATACTCTTGTGTCTCTTATTGCTAACAATTTAGACAGGAAGATAAAATGTTTGGGTGTTTTTTTGGATCTGGCGAAAGCGTTCGATACTGTCTCTGTCCCTCTGCTCCTGGCAAAGCTTGAATCAATGGGAATCCGTGGTACCCCTCTAGAATTGTTTAGAGATTATTTATCAAATAGGACTCAATTTGTTAAAATTGGTGAATGTACAGAGTCAAAAGCGGTCCATAAATTTTGGCGTTCCTCAGGGATCGGTACTCGGCCCTACGCTCTTTTTAATATACCTAAATGACCTATGTAATCTACATATACCTGACGCGAAGATAATAAGTTTTGCTGATGATACTGTTATTGTTTTTCAAGGAGAGACATGGGAATCTGCTCGTTTGGCAGCTGAATCAGGCATGCGATTGGTAATAAATTGGCTAAATCATAATCTTTTAACTTTAAATTTTACAAAAACTAAATATATAAATTTTTCTCTTAAAAATAATACTAAACCTCCCCAAAATTTTACCATAAAGGCGCATACGTGCTTAAATGTAGGAAACTGCGATTGCTATACTCTTTGTCCTGTCGATACTATAAAATACTTAGGGATAATTTAAAAGGATGATTTAAAAAGTAGAATACGTAAACTTATCCCAATTAAAAAAAAATAAGACGCCTTAAAGATGAAACCACGAACAAAATCGTTTATCAGTCTTTGTGCCAATCGCTCATTAATTATGGTATCTCGGCTTGGGGTGGCGCAAACAAAACAACACTTCTTAAGCTTGAACGCACATAGATGTATCTTAAAAGTACTGCAATTTAAGCCGTTTAGATATCCAACAAATCTCTTGTACAACGAATGCCGCGTCCTGACTGTGAGGCAATTGTTTATCAAAGTAAAAGTCCTGGAGCAGCACACAGTTCTTCCATCTTCTTCCGTTGTTACAAAAAGAAAAACCCGCATTGAAGAGATTTACTGTGTGCCGGGTTGTAAAACTCGTTTTGCTAAAAATTTTGCATATTATATTGCTCCCTATTTGTATAATTATATTAACAATAAAATTAAAATAAAAGAAATGAGTAGATACCTTTGCAGTAAATCTTTGGACAAATTTCTGCTTCGCCTCGACTACAACGAGACAGAAAAACTGTTTGTGGCTAGTACCATCTAGAACCTATTACTTAAAGTTACCTAATTATTGTTTATCCTCATAAGTTTTATATCTTTTGTATGTGCACCTGAACTTGTATAACGAGAACATTTATAATATATAAACCTTAGTGTAAACTTTGCAAAAAATAAATAAATAAAAATAAAATAAAAATAAACTTCCCTGCTGTAACACAGTGGCGTCAGCGACTAGCACGGAGGGAAGTATAATTATGTTTATTTGTAATAATTGCTATGGACCTATATCTTACTGAAATAGATTTGATGTTTGATGTAAATTGTTTGGAGGTAAATAAATAAATAAATAAATAAATAAATAAATAAAATACCTTCATGTTCTCCGTGCACAAAACTCGACCGCTGGAGTCATAATGAAAATAAAGGCGGCCGGCGCGCGAGCGGGGCGTTCGTGCCCCGGCCCCCGTGCCCTTCACATTTCAAAGCGGATGCAGTAATTTATGGAGCACTGCAAATATTATTTATACGGAGCCAAATACTGAAGTTTATGCGAAAATTTTTCCTCCGTTTCTTATAGTTTCTTTATGTCGGATCAAATAAAGCGGTAATTTTGAGTATATAAATGGAACAGATCAACATACGACTTATGATTTGGTATATAAAACGGAGTCAAGAAGTGTTTGAGCATTTCAAAATTTGAACCGTTACGGAGTCGAGTTCGTCTAGTCTAGGCGGATTTAGCAATGTATGGAACATTACCTAACATAATATGTTTGTGTACGGAGCCAACAAATACTGTAGTGTTTACGAAAAATTAATCTACGTTACTTAATATACAGTTTCGTTTTGTCGGATCAAATAAAGCTGTAATTTTGATAATATATATGGATCTGATCAACATACGACTTTGGATTTGGTATATAAAACGGAGCCAACAAGTGTTTATGGGTTTCTGAATTTCGGCCGTTACGGAGTGGATTAAGTTCGAGATCTTAGCAATAAAAATGTTGAGTACATCAATTTCTCCATGAATACGTTTGGCAACGTCGCCCAAAAATTTGCGCCGTTGCCACTCCGGGCAAGATCTATGCAACCGGAGTCGAGTAATATGGGGGAAAAGGTGGAGTCAGGAATGCACGGCATTCGGGCTGGATCAACTTAGTGCCCAGGTTGGTATTTATATATATATATATATATATATATATGATTGATGATGAGTTATAATAGTCTTAATACTATTAATAAGTTTATCTTGACGGTGTGTAGCCAAAACTGATATAGATACTTATGGAATACCCCATATCTCCTAGATCAGTGAACTGAAATACCCTACACAATCAATATAGTTTGACGTTCACTGATTAGACTGAAAGGTATATTATCATTTTGAATGTTTATATTTAAATCACGAAAATACAGTAAAAAAGCAATAATAGAAAAAAACTACAAAGAAACTCGGCAAAATAAAAATATTACGTTATTTTCATCTGATCAATGATTAAATCAAACGCATATACCAACGGTAAACACACAACAAAAGAATCATTTCAAAATACAAAATTTATAAACACACCTACGCCGCCTACAATTACGACTCCATTCTCATTTCCCAAGCAAAGTTACTAAGAATAAACAACAATTTCACATCCAAACAACCAATAGCACAACAACTGGCATAAAATTCCACAAGTTCCTTACGGAACAAAACCGAAGTTTCACTTTAAAATGTCTTGAAAAGTTCAAAGTCTCTGTAATTGAGGGTAGATGTAACTTAATTTCCCTGGAGATGTATTTTATCTATTAGTACGTAATCGGTGAATCTGCACGTGTATTTTTCCCATTACTGGGGCAAACTTCTAAGGATCGACGAATAAAAAGATTTATTGAATAAATTCTCTATCGTAAATTGCACTGAGTTTTCCAGTTGGAAATGTTTGAAAAAAAAAATTATAGGGCTATAATTTCAGCATCTTAAGGATAAGCTTTCTGCATATTACGTGTTTTATTTTTATTTGAAAGATATGAGATGTAATTATCCAACAAATAACTTTGTAAAATAAACTGTAAAATGAGTTATATTACAGGTAAATTAGCTTGGAGAAATTTTTGCGTTTGTAGTAGTGTATGGTCAGCAAATAAAATAAAACAACATTTTATTTTTAGTTTTTATTTTATACAGGGTTACTTGTAAAACACCAGCAACCTCGCAGGACAAGATAGCTAACATCATAAGTAACAACATTTGTTCTACGACTTTTGGCATAACGCAATAAATTATTTTTAAATGATTTTTTAAACTTTTATTGTACTCTCCTTACATTTGTAAGTCTATGTTCTATTAATTATCGGATGGACGACGCGACGCCCCCTTCCCCCTCTCGTTCGCTTTTTGTTTACGTAATTTTTGGGAGGCGTAGAGTTTATAATATTCAGACGGAAAATTAAATGAATATTTATTTTTGTATGAAAATAAAATCTAACAAATTATCAAAAGTCGTAGAACAAATGTTGTTACTTATGATGTTAGCTATCTTGTCCTGCGAGGTTGCCGGTGTTTTACAAGTAACCCTGTATATATAAGGGATTTTAAATTAAACTATATGTGTTTCTCCTCTGAAAAAGATGAGACTTTATTTTAATATTTGCACATTTAACATACATATAACTTTTACATTAACAATGTTACTAAAATGAAAAATTTACTAACCTGAAAAAGAAACGACATTTAAAGTTTAATTCTTTAGTTTGAGAAGTCAAAGGCTTGCCTCGACCATGTTTTAACACTGGAGCCATATTGAATTAACAATATAAAGTTACAACACTTACACACAAATTAAACACTAGTTATGGCCCTGCCTTCATACAAAACTGCTGAATACGCCGTTCGCACGGGAATAGAATGTGGATGCGATTTCCCTTAGTTAGCATCCAAGCTTACGTCTTTATAATTATTAAACTGTATAAATTCATTCTTTAACTCCGGTCTGCATCGTGCAGACATGGGTGTAAAAGTCTCATTTTAGCTATTAAATGTAGTTTTTAAGTACATCTGAGTTTTCATTTGGGGCCTCCGGCTGCGGGACATGTAATTCACTTCAACAAATATTATAACAATAATAACAAATAATAACAACAATCAACAAATACAAAATTTATCAATTAAACTACGTACATAATAATTATAATTTTTGAATGAAATGTGCTTTATGTTCTAACGGTACCAAACGACTGCACGTGGCACCTGCGGACAGCGTAAACTGGTTTATTCTGGTTTTGTGCGTGTTTCCACTTTCCACTATCAAGTGACGATTTATTTATTTGTTTTGTTTCGTAATTATTATGGTCAAATATTAATTATGAAACAAATTATTATGGACACGATATTTTATTGTTTCACGGTAGTCGCCTTGTCGTTTGCTCAAGGACGTAAAATTGAATGATATATTTTTTTTTATAAAGTCAAAACCATTTTCTTTCAAATAAAAACTTGTTTTTATTGAAAACAAAAGTGTTGCTAGGAATAAGTATAAAATTAAATAGTAATGTTAGGATATCGAAACATTTTTGTATAGGCCAGAACGATATAGTGGAAACGCGCTCTAAGATCTGAGTAATATACACACCACTACATATGCAAAAATTTCTCCAAGCTAATTTACCTGTACGTTTTTTATAACGACTCTTGATTGAACGGTAATGACTCACACATTTTCTTTGGTCCCAGGAAATTGACACATTTGAACGTTTTTTGGTTCACTGAACTGTTTAATTGGGTGATCATGGCTTTAATAGTTTATAGTGACACAAAAAGGTTTAAAGAAACTTGTAAAAAGATCTATAGTTTTTAAAATAAAATATTACATAGATAAATAAAACAATAACAATAACGTACGATAACAATATTTGAGAAATTTTGAAAATAAACAGAAAAATAATTGAGAATGATTTTCCACAATTAAATGTTTTGAAAAGCAACTTTACAATAATAATTAACAATTTCAAATGAATAGAATTAATTTATTATTACAAATGTTAATGAAACTGGTAAATAACTAGTTTCCAACAACAGACAGATAAACCGACTCAATGTTGTATTATTTTAAATGACGTCATTGTACATTTAAACTTTTAATTAGAATGAATACGTAATTATTTAACCTTCCTATACTCGCGCCAATTTTTGTAACACCTATACTCGCGCACGGTGTCACAGACCGATAGTGTTTACCCCTACACTATATATATTTACTAAGAAAACCGAAAACTATAACAATTTTTGACGTGACAACGTCTTAAATTAGGTTGCGACTGGGAGTCACTTATGAAAAAGTGTAACGCTCGGTAACGTTACGATGAGTCACCGAACGAGAGAGAGGCCCGCGGTCTGCCGCGCGCGCAGCACATAAATATTCTACCGAGAAAAAGACGTTGTCACGTAAAATCTTCGCCCGTAAAACCGACTTTACAGGCAACCATTTTTTAATTACCTTTTTGACGTGACAACGTCTTAAATTAGGTTGCGACTGGGAGTCACTTATGAAAAAGTGTAACGCTCGGTAACGTTACGATGAGTCACCGAACGAGAGAGAGGCCCGCGGTCTGCCGCGCGCGCAGCACATAAATATTCTACCGAGAAAAAGACGTTGTCACGTAAAATCTTCGCCCGTAAAACCGACTTTACAGGCAACCATTTTTTTTAAAGTTTAGTATGTACTGAAACAAAATAGTATTGATCATACTTAGTTTATTAATTATTGAAGTGAAACTTCTTTATCGGGGTTGGACAAAAATTTAGTGTAACATTTTTGCGTTACGCCGTACGCGTGACATTTTTGCGTTACGCCGTACTCGTGACATTTTTGCGTTACGCGCCAACTTTTTCTTATCCCTACCACGCGTGATTCGACGTATACTTTCTCCAGCGGAGTAGGGATAGCGTATCGTTTTAACGTACGTCCTACCACTTTACTTGACCGTTTTTCTATTGCACTCGTATTTATTTCCAACGCTCTATATTGACGTGATAATATTATATTAAAGTGATCAGCAAAATCAAAGGGTTTGTTTTAATTCTAATTCCAGTGAATTTCTAAAAAAGTAAGTAAGTAATTACATCTATTTTTCTAATACTTAGGTGTAATAATAGTATTTATTTTTATAAGTTATTTAAGATTAACCTCAGTTTTTGATTGAATTTTTTAAAACACCAACACGTGGGCGCGATCATGTTATTTATTTTTCAAGTTATTTTCGAACAAAAATAAGTTACCGCCTTTAAGAACTTGCCGACAATGTAAGTAGGTACACTATTGTTTCTTAGAAAACATTTTAGGAGTATACGATAATAAATCTATGACTCACGTAAACACGTGTTTGCTTGATTGGTGTTCAATTATGATTTTGTGAATTCAAAATTTATAAGAATAAACCTCAAACTCTTTATGTCCAATCAAAATCCGCCTAAGTCGAAATCCTTTATAAGTTGAAAACTCTAACTCGAATTTTTTGGCGTCTCCCTTGGTCTTTTGAACTACCGCACGAGCGGAGCGAGCGAAGCGAGCGAGTCGCGGCAGTGGCCGGCGTAAATATTCAAATAGATAGCGAGGAGCGAAGCGACGAGCATCTTAGGTTAACTTTTGAACTACCGCACGAGCCGAGCGAGCGAAGCGAGCGAGTTGCAGCAGCGGCTGGTGTAAATATTTAAATAGGTAGCGAGGAGCGAAGCGACGAGCGTGAGACTAACGTATTTCTGTAATATTGTATACAAGCTGTGCCGCGCGGTTTCACCTGCGTGGCTCCGCTCCTGTTGGTCTTAGCGTGATAATATATAGCAAATTATTTATTATTAAAGCTATTCATTACAATCAAACAAAAAACAAACAAACAAAGTTTTCCTCTTTATAATATTAGTGTAGATAGTAAATTATTTTTTGAAAAATAAGGTCATAAAGAAGTTTCACTTCTTACGAGTGTACTCTAGTACACGCACACATTTTTTTTTACTGACTTATAGTCTATCACAAATCAGTCCTCGAATTTGAGATGTTTTTCTTAAGTACTAGGGAAAACTAAATTAAAAACAGAACTTCTTTTTCAAAACAAAATAAACTTCTAAATAATAATAATAAACATATCAAATATTTATCTATGTTTGCTTAGTTTTGAGCCTTGTCTGTCCATCTTTTTCCAAGTAAAAATCACGGGAACTTTCACTGTGTTCTTCCTCAGATATCTCTTCATTGTCATCGTCTTGCTCGGTGTCGTATGTCTCTTCTTGTACCTCCACGTTGTCTTCCACCTCACTGTCATTTTCGTCTTCATAGCAGAACCAGAACTTGATTCTTCCAGCAACAATCTGATTTGATCATCGTTCATTTTGTCATGAAGTATGGCCTAAAAAATTGGTCAAAATATAATTTAGAGCAACATTCATACATATATTTTACTATACATACTTCATAAAGTATTCAAAGTCTGTAAAAATATATAAATGTACAAAATATATAATATTAATACTTACACAAAAAGTTGCACCTATACTCGCGTCGGTCTCATGGACCGATTGGCGCCAAATGCTATGACACGTGAACTTCTGCCGACCACGCGACCTGCACTAAAATGAAGTTAGCCCCAAATCCGGAAACTAGCAAGGAACTCGACTTCACAGGATTTACCTGCATAAAAATAATTACGAAAATGTGTTTCGTCGGTCTCACAGACCAACGCGCGAGTATAGGAAGGTTAACAAATACTAATTATACAATGTAAACTCAATGTGGATTGTATACGGAATAAATTATTGCAATTTATTGTCATTATATTATTTACTAGCTGCGCTCCGCGGTTTCACCCGCGTGGCTCGGCTCCTGTTGGTCTTAGCTTGATGATATATAGCAGCCTTTCTTGATGAATGGGCTATCTAACACCGAAAGAATTTTTAAAATCAGACCAGTAGTTCCTGAGATTAGCGCGTTCAAACAAACAAACAAACTCTTCAGCTTTATAATATTCGTATAGTTAAAAGTACACAATTAGTGTGTTAGTGGTAGCGTGTACACTTTTTTAAACAGACACAAATATTTTTCAAAAGTTATGACGATAATTTTGAAACAAAATAATATGATATAATCAATATTTAAACTGTAAGGAAATTCTATTTTGCTAATACTTGGTTATCTATTTTGTAGTTTTAATAGCTATAGAAAATATCTGAAATGAATATTATATTATATTAGCCACTAACAAAAACAGGAGAAATAATATTCAAGCAAGCAAGTTGCTATCTACTGCTATATATTTCTTGTATCATAATAAAATGCCATTTTTACTTCATACAACAGCAATACGTATTGTTATTAACTTATAAAAATATGATAAGAATTAAGTGAACATACATGAGAGCCAAGTGTAGTGAAATTTACGATCTTGTATCAAAATTTTGGCTTTGTTATCTAGCGCATCGAAATTTATTACAATATCAAGGGTACAATATTAGGTATAAGAAGTTTTATCGAAATAGCATGCATCTTGGATAAATTTAGTTTTTGTTCTCAGAATATTTGGACTAAAATTTTTAGTTTTGATAAGGATTTTTGTAGAAAATGAAGAATTTTTGTGAGTTTTATATCAAACTCCCAAGATAGTTATTATTTAATAAAGTTATGAATGGCATTATTTATTAGAAAAATGAGGTGGTGTTTTAAGGGTTCACGGCCTCACAATGCTAAACATGACTAGATAGATGTATACACTAGAAATAAATCATAAAGAACATAAAATAATTGCTTTAAATTTAAATTATGATAGATACTAATTTGTATGATGCCTGCGATCACGACTCCTAATTATAAAATTGAATGTTTCTTTATATCTCAACAGCATCACTTCTTATTATCCGTTTACTCCGTAGTTACCAATTAGTAAAATGTAACACTTTAAACTTTTTTAAGATTACATCTAACTTGGCACTTACCTTTAATTTCTTGGCATTGCACCCATTCCTACAGCACAATTCGGTTGAATTGCCGTTCAGAATCGGTGTCGTTGGCAGCAGGTGACTGTTCTTACAAGTACCATCTATGTGTACTGGAACAAAAGGACATAATAATATTATAATATAGGAATGTTCTAGAATATTTTGTGACTAGATATAAATGTTTGTTGTTCAACATTAGCCTTTGTACCTCGGAGAGTAAGTAATAATAGTGTTTAATAAATGTATTCGGTTATAAGCTTCACTAAAACTACAAGTTTTTAACAAAATAAATCGATGGATTATTATGAATTGTAGAAATAAATTATGATATTTGGAAGTATGTGTATGTGCTTTTCTAAATCAGGCGGTATGTACCTATATTTAGGTATAAAGGCGGTATCTCGGTATCTCATTTTGGTCATGATTTTTTTGAGCAATCTTCGCTTTTAAATATTGAATTGATTTATTTTAATTAGTCAAATTATTACGTCTACGTGGGCGAATGCACTCGTAACATTTAATTATTAAATACGAGTGTGTTTCTAAAAATAATGGAACCAGATTAAACACGTGTATTTTATTTTGTACTAGCTTTCCACCCGCGGCTTCGCCCGCGTTTTCAAAGAAAAACCCGCATAGTTCCCGTTCCCGTGGGATTTCCGAGATAAAACCTATCCTATGTGTTATTCTGATGTATAAGCTATATTGTGGTAAAGTTTCATTCAAATCCATTCAGTAGTTTTTACGTGAAAGAGTAACAAACATCCATACATCCATACTTACAAATACAAACTTTCGCCTTTATAATAGTAGTAGTGTGGTAGTAGGATTTGCGTTTAAACAATCGTAGTATGAATAATTACTTCTACCTGTAATATCGTTTTTATGCCGCCAAAAATGGTCACAAATCAAAATGTATTATTGTATCAGATAAATCTTTTTCTATGTGGTATAACGCCACATAAAATACTGCATGTTACACATTGCACGTACCTATAGCTGTTATAATACGTAGTAGTATTTGGTTTTCAATTTATCAATAAATCATAAATAAAATAGTGAATATTGTTGAATTTATATTTTTGGTTTTATGGCATTCAAATGCTTTATAAATATAAATTTATAAAGAATAGAAAATTGGGTCACGAGTGGCTGAGTTGGTCAGGCATCCGCCCCGGAATGGCGCGAAAGGATGCGGGTTCGAGTCCCGCCTCGTGATCGAATTTTTTCTATTCTTTATAAATTTATAGTGAATATTGTTTTAATTTCATAATTATAAACTTTCGTCAATTATATCTGGATCACAAAATATAATTCTCAATTAATTACTATAAATTAAATCATTAAAAATCACTTGTTTTACAATATTATGCTAATTTATAATTAATCATCATGTGACATATAAATCATGCTACCGTTTCATAGCACATGATCATTGACAGCTGTCAAATCTAATCTTGTGTGTGTCATCGTTATCTTATAGCCCTATACTATTAAAATTAACAGGTCGTAGTAATGTGAGCAGTTATAGCCAACTACAGCCATAATAATTTAACTTCGATCGCATAGCATGAGATACTAGGTAAGTAGCATAACGAGTGATATCATATGCTATCGATTGAGCCCCAAGGGACGTGACCTTGAATGCAAGCAGTGTTTTTCTTTATTGCATTAAATCCGACCGTACTTCAAAGAATTTGCACTAGGCCCAAATCAAGAAAATCCCTTGCGAACTGAATAATCCCCGTCTCGAGTGTTTTTCTTAGAACAAAATATTTCTTTCTTTCGTCAGTTAAAGCCTTTACGTGACTGGTGAAATAAAATATTGGATTATGGTACTTAGCAATGTTCTACAAAATAGGGTTAGGGCCATTTTCATTTAAACTAGATGCTGTTATTTCAGACGATATCTAAATTACGTTTTGGAAGCTTAGGCGAAAGGATAATTAAAATAAAAGCGGTTTATTGTAAGATGTAATTTCAGCAGACCCTTTAGTGTTTAAAGGGTCAAAAATTTAGCGCTGATCTGTTTTATAAGGTAATTCGTTACTTTACTCGAGTTAAATGTTTTAAAACATGTATTAAATTTGAATATACGTTATAATTAAAATAATATTTACTCGTACTCTACCCGTATACTGCTGAAGCCTGAAGTGGTAAGGCAATGTGCATAATAAACCTTTGTACGAATCCCATTCAATGGAGATGCTTTTGTCATAAGCCAAATAGAATTATAAATTCCATTGTTAATACGGTTTTCCACATATAGCAAAGAACCATGTATTGAAATTATATTAGTTAGTACCTAGTTAATTTTACAATACTATCAAATCGGATTGTATACTGCAATTAAAAAAATAAAATAAAGAAAATTCCAACTTTTGGAATATTCAATCTAAAATCCAATAAACATTTAACACAGCAACAAACAAATGAGGCATTAAAATCTAATAAGCTTGCATAATATCAACGGGTATAATTTAAACAGGAAATTAGAAATAATTTTTGTAGCTAAAATCTCGTAACGTAGCAGCTATTAACAACCACGGCCACTAATAAAGCCAAACCATAATCTGATTTGAACCAAAAAGCCCTCTGTAACTATAATTTTAATTTAGTTTAAAACGCACGTGTAATTTGCTATTAACATAATATAAAGTAAAATATTAGAAAAATAATGAAAAAAAACTTGGAAACAGTCATCAATAAGATAAACTCCTTGAGAAATGAACAAAGTTTGAATTACATCTGTCCATTTAAAGTACATACCTAGATCATAATTGAGTATAAAGTATTCAGTTACATACTTATACAAACATACAGGAAAAATTCATAAAAACGTGTTAAAAACCTGCGCAATTTGGTTTTATTTGCTCGGATATATAACGTGCTTGCCGGAATCTTTTCAAATCGCTTCGGGTCCCAAAAAAGGTAAATCAATTTGTCACTATGACCTCCAAAGGTTTTACCAATCTCAATTTAAATCTTCCCATTGTGAGTATTATAATATCTTCATAGTTACAATACATTTCAATTAACTGAAAATTAAGGATCATTGTTTTATAACAATGATGTTTAATTACAGTATTGTTAAGATCGAATTTTGTTGGAGAATACATTTTTTTTATTAAATAATATGCTTCTATCGAAGGCTTCATTCCATAACAAATATATTAAGTGCCAAATTAGATTTTGGAAGAACCTAATCCTCCTTTCAAGTCTTGATTGAAACATTTATAAGTAAACAAAGACTGCAGAATGTTCCAGATCAAGTTTTGAAGCAATCTGTGATGACAATATTTTACTTTTTATAATCAACCAGAAAACATTAGAACAAGAGCTAGAAAAAAGATAAAATGCTTATATGTATATCGAAGTTGCTCCTTCCATTCAAACATTCTGTCACACTACACCAACTCCAATTCACTTTTTGCATTCGATATTAACAATTAATATTTCCCGGAACATTAATTTTACAGCTATCAGGAAAATTGTCACTACCTCGAACAGTCTATTAAAGAATGCATCAAGTCAATTACTGTAATGGATTAATAAGAATGAGTGGTCATTTTAACGCATGCATCTATAAAAATAGATGGCACTCCCTTACCTACGTTCTTTTCTAAGTGACGAGGTTAAAATTCAAATGAATTTTCTACAGAACAAGGTAAAACATTCACTAGCACAGTTAGACTAGGGTAGAAGCCTTTAAAAATAATAAAAAGATTAAAAAAAATCGCAGTCGGATGAAACCCATTAGAAAAGGAGGGGAATATGAGCATACAAACAGTGTGATAATGAGCTTTTACTAAATCAGGCACACTCCTCGAACTCTATATTTTCTCTTGTATCGGCTTTTCGGTAATATTTCAAAAGAAAAAAATCATCTGTTGTAAGTTACGATACAACTAATATTTTACAGCATATTCAAAAGCAAAATGATGTCGATAAAAACATTTCAGGTCGTTTGAGAAATTTGCCTGATTTAGTAAAAGCTCATTATCACACTGTTTGTATGCGTTTCCTGAGAACATTTACTATTATAATGTTTATTTTTTTTACACCATATGAAAGTAGAGATTTCAATGAACAAAAAGCTCCCCAAGTTTTTGAAAAAAGCTGATATTTTGACGGGTGACTTTTCGATTGAAAATTAGGTTGTTTTTTTGGTATTAATTCAAAATAAGGCGAAAAAATAAATATTTTCAATAAAATAAATTACAGTGTATTTGGGACATAATAAAGTAAGTTTCCACCAAATTTCGTAGAAAAAAAATAAATTTTGAAGTAGATAAAAATAAAAGACCAAAAACTTGGTTTTTTGAATTTTTCACCTAATATTTGAAGTTATGTGAAAAAATTGTGAATACAAAAGTTGTAGAACTTTTTATTACCTACAACTTTGCAATTGAACTTTTTTCCGTAGGACTTGTAGTTTTGTCGGAAATCGAGAGAGACCATTTTTTTCTCTTAAAAGCTCCCCCCCTCCCACTTCCCGAACTCGGATTGACCGTAATTTATTTTTCCTTTTATTTTCATCATATTCTCCTCCTTTTCTAATGGGTTTCATCTGACTGCGATTTTTTTTGTTTCAAAAATTATCTACTCTAGTCTAAGTTCTTTTAAAAGAACTTTTGAATCACCAATTTGTTATAAGGTAAATATAATGAGAAGAAATTTGGTAACTGTTTTCATTACTAGTACCGCGTAGGTATTCAGTGAAAGGTTTATAGTGATAATTCCTTAATCATTCACCGGATACTTTTATTAATAGTAGAGGTATTATCCTATCCTACTAATATTATTAATGCGAAAGTTTGTGAGAATGGATGTATGTGTATGTATGTTTGTTTTATCCTGGAAATCAAACGGGAACGGGAACTATGAGGGTTTTTCGTTGGAAACGCGGGCGAAGCCGCGGGCGGAAAGCTAGTTCCTAATCTTATATAATTAATAAGATTATTAGATAGATGCTTGTCACCTACTATTATTAATTATCATCATGTATCACATAAGTCTTAATGATTCATTTACGGTCGATTACCTTATCAGAAATGTACTGTACCAGCGTTGCGAAGATCTACAATAAATATATAATTTATAAATATAATTAAGAACAACGATAGTGTTTAAACTACTTATTAATTCTACTAATTCTTATAAATAAACTAAATATATCCGTGAGGCTGGAGTCATATTATATAGGTACTTGTACCTACTATTTATTTAGATTTTAATTAGACACTTCACAGCACTTACGAAATCAAATTGCTAAATATAACAAAATAAACCAGTGTTCTATATAAGTACACTAGCGACCCGCCCCGGCTTCGCACGGGTGCAATGGCGGCCGGCCGGTACCGCCGCAAACGCTACGTCCCGCAATTTTTAAAACTGTAATATCTTCGAAAATATTCACTTAAATCATACGGTGTAAAGGGCCATATAGATCTATATTAAATGAACAATGTATTCAAGGTATTTAATTGGTTAAGGATTAATGCTGTATTGGTTAAAATCGCTTCGAAAATTAACCATTATTTGTCGTAAAAAGTAAATGACAAAAAAAAGTTATTGTGGGTTATCCATAAGAGATAGACATATACCAACACGGACTTTTCTGTAGACCTTTTCAATGTGTACAATACTTAGTACATTATTTTGATAAAACTCGTAGGGTTCAGCCTGCGTTTGCAATGTAAGCGGAAAAAATGTAATTATTTACGACATCACATTAGAAACCTCAAAAATAACAGTACTTCTCCACTATTTAATGGATGTTATTATACACATAAACCTTCCTCTTGAATCACTCTATCTATTAAAAAAAACCGCATCAAAATCCGTTGCGTAGTTGCAAAGATTTAAGCATACAAAGGGACATAGGGAAATAGGGACATAGGGACAGAAAAAGCGACTTTGTTTTATACTATGTAGTGATAGTGAAGAATAATTCCCGAAATAGCTAAGGGCTCCCACAATAATTTGAAATCAGCAATATCTTAGTTATTATAATATTATATTTAAGTACTTTAAATTATAATCTGTTAGTTTGAATTATGCGTGAGTTGAACTTATGTAATATAAATTAATTAAATTAAATTAAATTTTATTAAAATAGTCCAACTTAATAAAGACTCAATTCAAGATATTCTAAAAAACGAACTGTATTATTTTGGTCACGTCGTGAATAAATCATACCATTTCATAAAATGCTTAAATCATACTCGATTCAAATGAATGAACATCAGAGTACATTGACCGGCTCACGAATAAAGCACTATTAAATTTATATATATGTACATATATATAAATGAAACCCGTTTTCCTTGGTCACGGCATCACGCGTTAACGGGTGGACCGATTTCGATAATTCTTTTTTATTATATTCCTTGAAGTACGAGGATGGTTCTTATGTAGAGACAACGTAAATATATACGACGGGCGAAGCCGGGGCGGACCGCTAGTACAAAATACATTTCAATGTTTTCCTCGCACGAAGATAAAACAAAAGCTAGAAAATAGTAGTTGACAGATAAAACGTAGCTAAATGTGAGAGAACGCTGGATAGAATTAATCTTCATTAAAACAATAAATGAGCGCTTCTAAAACCATTGCTAGGTTCAGCTTACGGGTATATTTGTAATGAGAACATAATAGTAAAAATGTTTGTGTAAAAGTCTTTGTTTCATTTATTCTGTGAAACAGAAAATCTTGTTTATTTTTTACAGAAGAATTTTATACTGCTATTTGAGTTTTGCAGTATTTTTGTTTATTTGTATGTCAAATGTAAAAACAAATAGAATATTTTATTTTTCATTGTATAGTGTGTCTTTGATCGACTGTCGAATGACCAAAGCAATATTACTATTGCGTAGATCTTCTTTTACTGTTTATCCATCGACTCCTTTATAATGTACTAGCGACCCGCCCCGGCTTCGCACGGGTGCAATGCTGATACTAAATACACTACAGAAAAACTGTGAACGTTGTATATAAAAACATAGCGGCCCGCTCCGGCTTCGCACGGGTATAAAATATATAGCCGGGCGGCCGGGCCGGCCGGTACCGCCGCAAACGGTACGTCCCGCAATTTTTAAATCTGTAATATCTTCGAAAATATTCACTTAAATCATACGGTGTAAAGGGCCATATAGATCTATATTAAATGAACAATGTATTCAAGGTATTTAATTGGTTAAGGATTAATGCTGTATTGGTTAAAATCGCTTCGAAAATTAGCTATTATTTGTCGTAAAAAGTAAAGGACAAACAAAAGTTATTGTGACCTAGACCTTTTTAATGTGTATAATACTTAGTACATTATTTTGATAAAACTCGAAGGGTTCAGCCTGCGTTTGCAATGTAAGCGGAAAAAATGTAATTTTTTACGACATCACAATTAGAAACCTCAAAAATAACAGTACTTCTCCACTATATAATGGATGTTGTTATACATATAAACCTTCCTCTTGAATCACTCTATCCATTAAAAAAAACCGCATCAAAATCCGTTGCGTAGTTTCAAAGATTTAAGCGTACAAAGGGACATAGGGACATAGGGACAGTGAAAGCGACTTTGTTTTATATATATATGTAGTGATTTGTAACGAACTCAAAGCCTTTTTATTCATTCATACAAAACTTTTTATTCATGTAAGCTTAGCTTATGAACTTTGATTTTTTTTTATAAATAATAAATTGTATTAAGTCTCAAATCAAAATATTATTACCTTGTTATTACAAATTAATATTAAAATAATAGTTTTCTACGTAAATTAACAAACAACAGATGGTTATAACAAGTTATAACCACAGTACATGAATCAGTATATGAATGCATGTACATTAACATGTATCTACTCGTATGTCCTATATTATGTATGTGCACATGTTTATATGTAACATAATTAATATTATTTCAATAGATGCCTTTACATATTGCATCATTTCCACGAAGTAAATCTTATGGGAACTTGGAAACATGGAACATACGTTATCAAGTCGTTAATAAGATTATTATTCACGCCTATGTGAATATTGGAGACTGGAGTTTGTAACTAGATAGATATAATATTATGTTTATGCGCAGTAGGTATAACATGAAAATTATTTGTAAACTGAATAAGTTTTTCTCGTGATGGTATTTTTACTCTCTACTGGTTTAAATGGTCTTTATTACTTCTTTGTTTTGCAATTTTAATGAAAGTAGCAAATTCTTTTGTATAATATTATTCTTCCATGACTATTAGCAATCCTTTCAAACATCGTCCACCAATTTCAGATAGAAGTATTTCGTCACAAAAAACGAATTCGTATTCGCCATATTTACTCAACTGCGTCAAAGGATTTCCACAACCAAAAAGTGATGACTATTTGTTTTGTGGCAGATTTTTTTACATTTTTTTTAACAAAAAATGTTTTCTCTGGAAATATTGTTATTGATTTGTAAATATATTTGAGAATTTTATAGTTTATAGTCGATAATTGCTACTGTATCTATTTAATAAACCGCATTAAAATCCGTTGCCTAGTTGTAAAGATTTAAGTATACCTACACAGGGATATAGGGACAGAAAAAGCGCCTTTGTTTTATCCTATGTAGTGATAATACACGGAATATGTTTGTGTGTACCTTTACTTATCACTACATAGTATAAAACAAAGTCGCTTTCTCTGTCCCTATGTCCCTTTGTACGCTTAAATCTTTGAAACTACGCAACGGATTTTGATGCGGTTTTTTTTAATAGGTAGAGTGATTCAAGAGGAAGGTTTATATGCATAATAACATCCATTAAATAGTGGAGAAGTACTGTTATTTTTGAGGTTTCTAATGTGATGTCGTAAAAAATTACATTTTTTCCGCTTACATTGCAAACGCAGGCTGAACCCTTCGAGTTTTATCAAAATAATGTACTAAGTATTATACACATTGAAAAGGTCTACAGAAAAGTCCGCGGTGGTATATGTCTATCTCTTATGGATAACCCACATTCCACAATAACTTTTTTTTGTCATTTACTTTTGACGACAAATAATGGCTAATTTTCGAAGCGATTTTAACCAATACAGCAATAATCCTTAACCAATTAAATACCTTGAATACATTGTTCATTTAATATAGATCTATATGGCCCTTTACACCGTATGATTTAAGTGAATATTTTCGAAGATATTACAGATTTAAAAATTGCGGGACGTACCGTTTGCGGCGGTACCGGCCGGCCCGGCCGCCCGGCTATATATTTTACTAGCGACCCGCCCCGGCTTCGCACGGGTGCAATGCTGATACTAAATACACTACAGAAAAACTGTGAACACGCTCTTGCCGGCTGCCGCACCGGGCGGCCGGCCGGTACCGCCGCAAACTCTACGTCCCGCAATTTTTAAATCTGTAATATCTTCGAAAATATTCACTTAAATCATACGGTGTAAAGGGCTATATAGATCTATATTAAATGAACAATGTATTCAAGGTATTTAATTGGTTAAGGATTAATGCTGTATTGGTTAAAATCGCTTCGAAAATTAGCCATTATTTGTCGTAAAAAGTAAATGACAAAAAAAAGTTATTGTGGGTTATCCATAAGAGATAGACATATACCATTGCGGACTTTTCTGTAGACCTTTTCAATGTGTACAATACTTAGTACATTATTTTGATAAAACTCGTAGGGTTCAGCCTGCGTTTGCAATGTAAGCGGAAAAAATGTAAAAATTTACGACATCACATTAGAAACCTCAAAAATAACAGTACTTCTCCACTATTTAATGGATGTTATTATACATATAAACCTTCCTCTTGAATCACTCTATCTATTAAAAAAAACCGCATCAAAATCCGTTGAGTAGTTTTAAAGATTTAAGCGTACAAAGGGACATAGGGAAATAGGGACATAGGGAAATAGGGACAGCGAAAGCGACTTTGTTTTATACTATGTAGTGATACCCGTGCGAAGCCGGAGCGGGCCGCTATGTTTTTATATACAACGTTCACAGTTTTTCTGTAGTGTATTTAGTATCAGCATTGCACCCGTGCGAAGCCGGGGCGGGTTGCTAGTAATTTATTAAAATACAATTCAACTCACAATGTTTCTGCCAATTGAAGCTGTGCTGTATTTCATGCTGCATCCCTCGCCATAGTTTGGTGACGATCAGCGAATATGCAAACGACATGATGAAGAACGGTATGAGAAGTAATACTGCGTCGAGACCTAGGTTGAACGCCCTTTCTAGTTCAAGGCTGGTCCAGACTTCACGGCATTTGTATGCTGGAACAATGAAAATTATATTAGGCTTGTGCGTATAAACACTATCGGCTCATGTTTGCTTGCTGTAAGGACTTCTATAAAGAAGGAAAGAACAAAAGGAATTATATATTTATTGCAAAGAAAGGAAGGAAAAAATTTATACAAAAAAAAATTATTATCTCCTTAAGCTAAAACACTTCTGTGTTAAAAAAAATGTAGAGTTTTAGAATTAGATCAATATTTAAATAAAAGTAATGAAGGATATTTCTGGCAAAAAGATTAGCCTGCTTATAGCCATGCAGTTTCGCCTCGTGGGGTGTAACAGTGCACAATATACTTATTATTAATTTAAATTAAATGCGGATAGCACATGTGGCAAACTTAGTCGAGAGTTTAGTTTAGCTTCAGTTAAGTATTAAGTTCCTAGTTGTAGAAAATAATTAGCATTAGCTTTAAATCTTGGCTTTTGTTAGGAGTAGATATTTTTATTTATTTAACTGATTAAAAGCACAGATTAATTAAATTACTTAAAAGCTAGTTCGATCCCAGCTCTCATTTATATTGTGTAAAAAATATATATTGTTTGCTCAGGATGTTTCGAGCATAAAATTGATAGTATTTACTTGTGTTTGATTCGATAGAAATCCGTTTGTTAATTTATTAAAAACACAGAATGAACTAGATTCTGTATTTTTAATAAATTAATTCGATTTGATTAAACGATAAAGAATACTACAGTTATAAAAAAGACGTATGGCACTCGGGGACTGCCGCGGTAAAGCTATTGCATAGCATGCCTTCAAGCCACACCTCCGAGCCCGTCGGAGTGGGGAGCGTGAGGTTTTTTCGTTACGGAATTTCTCGATTCGGTCCCCGCGCTCAAGGCCCGCGATAGAAGCTATGCAATAGTTTAATTATTTTAACGTTAAATCTTATTTCTAGGACTAAGTCTAGGACATAATATATCTCAAGTACTAGTACTAGTTTATTTGATAATTCAAGAAATGTCTTTAATACGAAAAATGGAACTTGGGTCACGTTCTCATCGTTAGTCAAAGTTCAGATGCATTTTACATCAGTTTAAAACGACTTTCACACACAGAGTTTTATGTGTGAGCCGGAGTTCAAATTCCAAAATGGAAATGATTATAAAACTTCTAATATTAGAAATTCAAGTGTGTTTGTTTGTTTTCATTTTATGCGTCGTAACCAATGAATGGTAATGGTATAATTTTTGTGTCTAGGGATAGGTTAGGATAGGATAAAGTTAACTACATCGGCTACTATTTAACGAGGTGAAACATCTCATTCTCATAGGATTTCCTTTGACTTAACGGATGAAGACGCATATGGAAAGTTAGTACCTATGCAATGAGGAACTCTCTAGAGTTTTCATACCTTTTGAGTATCCTTTTTTGTATAGGCATTTAAATTGCTGAATTTTATCTTGTTTACCTTTTTCTTGGGGAATGACATATTAAAACCTTCCGGTTGTATCTTTATTAGTATATCAAAGTATAAAACTAGCTGCAAGGCCCGACTCTGTTCCAGCTCAGCGAATATAAAATAAAACCGAAACAAAATAATGACCATGTGACTCAGGGAAAACATAGGTTTCTGCTGCTGATAGAATTTTGAAATCATCCAGTGTGTGAATACCTACATTATTCAATAAAATAACCACGATTTCTGAAAATATAACGTTTTCAGGAAATCTATTTCGAATAAGTATCGGTAACTGAAACCTCTCTATTCTCACATCAATAAGTAAAGTGGAAAAGGCATGTTCAATAGAATGCGTCTTGCACAAATATATAGGTACCTCCTGTGGGTACTCGTGAAGATACGGCGTAGATTCTAAATGCGAACTAAATGAGCTAGATTCTTCGATGTTATTTGCATTAGTATTTGTATTCGATACCGTTCATTTGTTGACTTTATAGATAATTTTAAAACTCTATAGATAACTAGCATTTGATTGTAACCTATTCAAGATTATTTTATTTTGTATCAACTTTGATTAGTCTTTGATATTGTCACTTTAGGATAGTGGTTATAAAATGTGCAACTAGAA
Source organism: Colias behrii (assembly GCA_029959065.1). Classification (NCBI taxonomy): domain Eukaryota; kingdom Metazoa; phylum Arthropoda; class Insecta; order Lepidoptera; family Pieridae; genus Colias; species Colias behrii. The sequence continues at coordinate 1,964,419 of JARWMC010000005.1, read as the reverse complement.
AGTTGTAAATTAAAATACCTACTAGAGTTCAAATTTATTCAAACAGTTTATAATAAATTTTAAGTCGATTATCTTTAAACCTCGATCATTAATAAATGTATTATTTTCTTATATTAATTACTAAGTTAATCCATCATTGCTAATTACATTAAAGATGGGAATCAAAATCTATTTAAAATGCATCGTACAGCCAGGGCTTAATTTAAAATGCTATCAGATTAAAAAGCTAGTTAGACACCAACTACATAATTCAAGAACGTTACAGTAAGAAGTATCTTTCCTTGAGTTTATGTACTGAATATACGACACTATAAAACGGCTGTTTGCTTTCATTAGTGACGCACTAAGATATTACTATTTTATTATGTTTTGTATCCCATTAATGGAATCAAATAAATTTTCGATGACATTATACCTAATAATACATGTTTTCGCGACCAAATGCATCTTATGGTTTTCCCATTGTTTCTATGTATATATCCTCAAAATCCGAATAAAAAAGTGATATGGATGAAATATATATTAACATAGATATCTATTTATGAAATTGAATATTAAAAAAAAACTGTAAAACAATTCGATATTTTACGCTAGATAGGTAACCCACTACTGTTAAACTTTAGTACCATTTATTCCTAATGTATTTATTTACTTTAATACTATACCTATAAAACTGAATCCTAATGCAGGTGTACACAATGTGTTTGTGTGCATTCACTTGCACGTGTTGAATAATTAAACGTTTATTGTAATGGAGACATGCCAACTCTGTAATTACACCACAAAACCACAGCACTTAAAATGTTAAAATTAAACGTAAATGAGTGCTAGAATATTAGTCTATATAACTAAGGGTTTAGGAATAGAGTCGTTTTCTACTTGTGACAGAAGTTTCTAAGTCGGTAAAGAAACTATTGAGTCTCTAAATAATTTCAAACTATCAAATCTTTAAAACACTAGTATAATAGTGTATTTATAGTAAAGTCAATTAAATAAATGCTTCTTAGCATTTTTTTGGGCGCAAACATACATTTTTACAATTTATACTATACTTTCTGATACAAAATACGCCATAGAAATTCACACTCATATTAATCCTAGTCAATCATCAAGTTAACGAAGTTGGTTGTTAACAAATGACAGCCAATCAAATAAAATATTTATATGATGCAAATTGGGTGAGTACGTCAATTGTACTCCGAATACTATGTAAGTTCCAAAAAAATTCCGCTTTATAATATTACCAATTTACCAGCTTACCAGCCGCGCGGCGGCTTCATCCGCTTTGTCTAAAACCTAATAAATTATATACTCTCTTTCCATTAAAAAAAAACACATTAAAATCTGTTGTGTAATTATTTTAAAGATTACAACCACATAGAAGGTGGAAAGCGACTTCGTTTAAATTCTATGTAGAGACAGTGATTTTATTTACCAATATTTATGGAAAGTTATAAGTCAATTTAATTCATTCATATTCCACCCTTGTAACGCAAAGAACACTGATCCATGAAATTGGGAAAGAGAAATATTTAAGTGTCGGATAGTAAATAAATATGAGGGCCGCATAAAAATTTATGAACCTAACCTAATATCTGATACCGATTTTCAAATCTCGTTTAGTTCTATGGCTATTTTGTAGACAGATATTGAATCTCGTTGTGACTTTATATTATCATAAAAGTTTGAATATTTGTATTTATATACGTATAAAAATTATTAAAATCGTAATTATGGAACACCGTATACATTAATGAGAAGAATAACACTTATTATGTACGGACGTAGACTTCAACACATTTCTTAAAAAGCTAGCTCTAGCATTTTTAGAAATGTTTTGAAATCTAATAATAAGTGCTGTTTTCCTTCCTCGTACTTCAAGTGACCACGACAGTCGCTTTCTATACATTTTTCCTACTCTTTTTTACTCCTTCAAGCGTTCTTTTCACAACGAAAAGTATGATTTAAGTGTGTTTGATTATTAGCTACTTACCTATCTTATTATAACGAGGTGGTGATTTTCCGGACATTTAGATTTAAAAGGGTCTTACGTAAACGGTGGATTTATACATTTTTTTTACGATTTCGAAATCTCGGGTCAACGTACGATTTCCTTTTTTTAGGCGTTACATTGTGTTTTGGTAAATTCAGACAAAAAACCTTTTTGTTCAAATGAAACCCTTTGGAGTACCTACTAGCACTCATTGTGAAATTGAATAAACAGACAAGTAATTGGATGGATGAAATAGGATTATTTAAATGTTCATATATTTAATCCTCTTTTTTGAATTACCTACATGCTGTGTCCCGCGGTTTCTTCATTACTCTGCTGTATAGGTCTTAGCATAATGGTACCTATTTACCTACCTACCTTCCTCGATACTACTTTACTGTACTTTCAACAGTAAAATAATTTTTCAAATCGGACCTGTGGTTGCTGACATTAGTGCGTTCAATCTCAACAAATTCATCAGCTTATAATATACACTTAGAGAATTGAGAGAATTGCGAGAATGTTATTTCCGGGCTCTCTGAAATGATTAAAACAGTATTTATTAGGACTAAGGACGTCGGTCAAAAACGTTCTTGACTTACTTTTCAGTCATAAGTGGTTTATCGGCTGTATTATCTTTGGCTGTAACATAAACATACATAAATGTATGTACTAGACATGGTTGTTGGCAAGCTTGACTGTAATGTATTATGTTTACTACACATGGTTGATGACAAGCTTTATTACCTAAGCTTTTAGAATAGGAAGTTGTGCTTAATTACATTAAACTATAAATAGGTATGAATAAAACATACTAATTATAGTCCCTACCCACTACTACTACCATATACGTAACTCCAACTTTCACAAACAATATATCAACAGATCGAATCCCTAACCCTGAACTATTGAGCCAAAGCAGGCTATAAATAAACTCCCCAAAGTGTCTAGGATACTATTAATATTAACTAGGATCAACTGGCGATCAAATTCTGACCTCTTTTTAACGACTCTCACCTGCGTTTCATTAAATATATATCTATATTATTATTTTAGGTATATACGAAAGTTTATGAGAATGGATCGATGTAGCTATGTGTGTTTGTACTATTTCACGAAGAAACGGCACGGATTTGGATAAAACTTTACAGTATTATGTGTAATAAGCAGGTAATTCAGAATAACACATGCGAAATACTAAGTTTTCCCGCGGATTCTACCGCAGGTGATACCGTGTGGCATAGTATGTAAACGTACAATGATAATCTAGTGCTTTTACAGATACAGATTGCAGTCAATATAATCAATCGTTAAAATTGATTGATGCTGCCTAAAAATTATTCTTTATTCGACAGTTCCCAATCTCGTGAGTTAAAATATTATATTATTTTACGGGAACATAGCGTATCGCGATGAAACATACATTCGACATAGCCATTATAATACGGAAACAAAGAAACATGTACCATCACAACCCATTTGGGAAACATTCTAATACGACAAGTCGCGTTATGGCGTGTTAATGTATAGATAAAGGAAAAACTTGCCTTAACAACTTTGTAAGACCATTACTTTGGAACCCCAGAACAACGACGTAACTCCAAACTAATTTCGTCGTATATTTATCAAGAGATACTGAACAAGGAAGCATTTGTGCGCATATCTTAATATTTCAGATGACCGTTCTTTGGTTACAAAAGGGCATGGTATTTTCATACCATATTTTCGTGAAAGGCGGTCAAGAACCCTTATCGGTTATTGTAGGTACAATAACCTATTGTTTTTGTTCTCACTAATTTCCGCATTCGTTTTGTTCTATTTTTATAAGAGCTTGAATAGAATATTATTAACTGATATATAAAGATATTATTTATTTCCTTTAAGAAGTGATTGCATGAATTTGTTATCATATATTTTCAATGCTTGAACGTTGTAACAAGTAGTGTTACAAATACTATTTCCAATGCGATAGAGAAGGCAGTTCTCTAAAAAACTAAATGCATAGCAGTAAAAACGTGTGTAAATTGGAGCCGTAAAGTAAGTTTATTTGTGAACTAACTAACATGGATTTATTAAAGAGAGAGAAAATTACTCTTCAAAGCTATCATTTAACGCACTAATTAAGAAATTAATGATTAGAACTGATATACTCACTAAATATGCTAAAGGTAGAAATTATTAGTGGCAAAGCTTGAAATATCTGAATTTAGATCTAGTCATTAAGAAAATAATGACTTTTGAGTGGATTATAAAACGTGATTAATTATATTCATCGTTAATGATATAAATAGATTATTTATCATGAATTTTCGTACACTAAAATCCATATATTGCTTAATTAAAATACTGAATGTGACAGATGCTAAATATAAGACGTTGATTGGAAAATTTTCGATTGAAAACAGTTTTCACGGCAAATAGAGAATCATAATTTATTGATTTTTATAGTTCCAATGTGATATTCAACAAAAAATTACCACTTAAAGCAATCTTGCACCTTTTTTATATTACTAGCTGCGCTTCGCGGTTTCACCCGCGTGGCTCCGCGTCTGTTGGTAATGATATATAACCTATAGCCTTCCTCGATAAATGGGCTATCTAACACCGAAATAATTTTTCAAATCGGACCTATAGTTCCTGAGATTAGCGCGTTCAAAGAAACAAACTCTTCAGTTTTATTATATAAGTATAGTAAAGATAATTAAATCTTACGTTCCCACTGTAAAATAAATTACACATGTATTTCAATCATTTGCCATATCAAAAGTATGACAAAAATCCTTTTCAAAAGATATAACGTGATCTTAATGCATATAAGACAATGAAGATTTACACCCATACTATAAGATGCTATACTTTTCCCTTTTCTATTAGCCAGCTATAAAAAGAATTTATGATTTAAGTATAAATGTATTTCCGTAACACGTGGAAGTTTTATTTTTGTATTCTGTTAATAAGTAAAATAAATAAAAATGGACTCTTAATGCAAGTTTTTATAGGATAACATAAAGGATAATTTCCAAGGTCATGGTTTTAAAAAATATTGTTGATATTTTTATTTTATACACATGTTATGGGTGCTTAGACTTATCTACAAATAAAAATAAAATAAAAATATTTTCACCAAAAAGTAAAAATATATAATATACTAGCTTTCCGCCCGCGGCTTCGCCCGCGTTTTCAGAGAAAACCCCGCATAGTTCCCTTTCCCGTGGGATTTCCGGGATAAAACCTATCCTATCTCTCAAGTTGGATCGAACTGCACATGGTGTGCGAATTTTATTATAATCGGTTAAGTGGTTTAGGAGTCCATTGAGGACAAACATTGTAACACGAGATTTATATATATTAAGATATTATACAAATAGTTTTTAGAATAAAGATACACAGGCTGTTGATTCAGAATACTAGAACAATATTATTAACTCCACAAAAATATAAGAATGTGGATATAACGAATTTATAATATAACGAATATTCCTTTTATTATTACCAAATCTTCGATAAGCACGCGAAGTAATATTTAATGAAAAAGATAAAGTAAAGAAATACGTTATTTTAGGCATCCTTTTATTGTTATGAGACATCCTTGGCGGTCCATAAATTGAATATATAATCGAAACACGTGTAAGAGAAGTTACTTTTTAATTTTATAAAATACAGGATTTGAAAATAATTCATACAAATAATGTACTTACTACGCTAACAAAAATAAATCCAGGAACGTAGACAGTTCAAAACGTACAATAATTCTGTGGCATTTGGGAGACACCTGTTAACTCCAAAAAGTTAAATTTTCAGGAGAAGCAATTTAACACATTATTGGCTGCTAAAAATCGGATATAATATATATAAATGAATTATGTCATACTTTAATGAAATATCATATTATATGATAGATATTTTCGCTTGTATAGTTTACAAAATTGACACATTAGTTTAGCGAATAATGGACTTATCAGATTTTAACCAAAAAAAAAAATACTGCAGTGGAATGGACTTATCTCAAAATGAGCAAAATAAAAATAATTATTATTTCATTGCTATTCATTTAATTAAAACAATTTTACGTTATTTTTGTTATATTTATTTATTTCTAAGTTAATTTCACAATGGAATCACTGTTATGGCTAATTTTAATAAAAGTATGGACTTAACAGGAGTGTACATGCAAAGAAAAATTTAAATAAAGGCACATATCAAATAAATACCAAAACAAAAGAATCACTCATTTGGATACTAATCATAATCTTCTTCGCTATCTGAGTAGTTTTACAAAACAGAAGCTGATTGGTTCAAATTAGAATAGAAATCGCCAAGGTAAGAAAAATGGCTCGAGATTTAGGTGTAAGTCATTCAACGTTGCAACGAGTTGTTAAAAATGAGCTCAAGTTAACCTAACCGCTGCGCTTTTCGCAGCTTGTATGCTACAAGCTGCGAAAAGCGCAGTGGTTAGGTGATAAGGATAAAAAAATACTCCTTGAAATATGTCGCTTACTGGTCTTATATTGTGCCTCCGCTGGTGAAGCGTGGAAAAATATTTTTTTCACAGATGAAGAAATTTTTCCGATTGAACAGTCTCATAACCGCCAAAACGATAGAGTTTACTCTTCTAGTCGCCCTGGAGCCACATCAATTATCCCCCATCGGCGAAAACCTGATTCAGTCATGGTTTGGCGTGGCATTTGCGCAACAGGAAAAACTCCTCTCGTTTTCGTAAAAAAAAGGTGTGAAAATGAATCAAGAAATATACCGACGCGATATTTTGGAGAGTGTAGTTCTTCCTTGGAGCCAGCAGCACTTCGGCGACCAACCGTGGACTTTTCAACAGGACTCTGCTCCATCTCACAGGGCCTCAAATGTGCAGCAGTGGTGTATGGACCATTTCCCAGAGTACATAAGTTCCAAGGAATGCCCTCCATATTCACTAGACCTTAATCCAATGGATTGCGTATGGTCAATTCTAGAGGCGAGGGCCTGTGCAACTTCACACAGAAGTGTAGACGCGCTGAAGGCAACACTTACTCGTGAGTGGACAATATCTGAAGATAAGGTACAGAAAATCGTCGAAAACTTCAGGAAACGTTTAAGCCTTTGTATTAAAGCTAAAGGGGGTTATTTTGAAAATAAATAGATAATTATTTACATTAAAATAACACTGTATTTTAATTATTTAGTAGTCACCGTTATATATACCAAATTGGAAATATAAATCCAAATCTGATAAGTTGCAATAATTAATAAGTAGGTATCTCATGTTTTTGGTACATACGCGGTAACTGGGACTTAACAAGTTTTAGTCCATAGGGATAAAGCTTGGAATTAACATTTATGTACTTGTTATATCAGTTATCAGGTTTAGCATCAAAAGTTATTAATGATAAGTATAATATATCTTGATTGTAGCAAAAAATCTTGGATTTAACAGGAGTGTACCATTTTTTTTCATCTGCTTCCCGTGGACGTAGAGATATCACGTCTGGATCAAAAAAATCTGCGCTTTCTGTACTTATCAAACATGTATCTAACAAAATTTTGCCAAAAATGGAGTTAACAGGTTTCTCCCAGATGCCACAGAATTATAAGTTTGGGAAACTTTGGAATAAATTAACGTTTAATAATTTATAAGAAAACATAACGTTTTTTTTAATGTAGCTGATTATACAGAGTGTCCCAAAAAGTAGTGATATACTGAAGCTGGGAGGTAGAGGACCTAGAGGGCTATCCGAATCACCCCCATGTATGTTATGCGATTTTTCGTATTTTCGGAGTTATGACATTTTTTTCAATTTTTCACCTATCGCCGAATACGATGAGATTTTCACTCATGGTGACGTCAATTATTGCGGAAGATGCTTGATTTTTTTTTGTGTGCTAAGCTAAAAGATAGGCTAATTCAGTATGGCAACATTTACTATCGTTAGATCTTTGAATGGAATAAAAAAAAGAATTAAATGCCAAGAAAGATAAAATTACCCAGTATGTTCACCACTTCAAGGGCCCGTAAAAAATAAAATCACATAAAAAAAGTTTTCCATTTGGCTTTTAAAAACTTGCTCTATCTATCAGGTGGCTACCCTGAAAATTTCATTTTATTATTCAGAAGGCTTCAATCGAAAAATTGAAATCTAAATTTGGTAAGTGCATAAATTTAATTAACATAATGATTAATAAAAACAAATTAAAACCAATAACAAGGTGTTTAATTACCAGAAATTTTTTAAAATGACCCCGCTGTTGCTCAGTGCAAGTGCGACTTCCCCGTAAAAAGTTGTCTTTTAAATGTCTGAATGCCCTTTTATCATTTTTAATGGTTTCTTCTGCTACTATGAATTTCCGGGTTATTTCGTCCAAATTGTGGCAGTCTCTCGTCTTTGTAGTATCCCCATGGAAAAAAATCAATAGGGTTAATCAATAGACCGTGGAGGCCAGGCTAAAGGGCAAAGATACCCTGAAAGATGGATTGGTCGTTGCAGCCTGCGCATGCGCCGGAGACGCCTGCCTTAAAGCCTGGCCTCCACGGTCCCTCGACCTAAACCATTGATTTGTTTCAATGGGGATACTAGAAAAGACCTCGGCTACTTGAGAGAATGCCACAATTTGGACGAAATAACCCAGAAATTCATAGTAGCAGAAGAAACCATTAAAAATGATAAAAGGGCATTCAGACATTTAAAAGACAACTTTTTACGGTGATGTCGCACTTGCATTGAGCAACAGCGGGGTTATTTTTAAAAAAATTCTGGTAATTAAACACCTATTAAGGCGTTACCCGGCAATTTCGACTATGTTCAACCTCTATAAAGTCTGGTACAACATAAAGCACAATACCGAAAAAAATATATAAAATAGGATGGTCTTTGATCTTTAATTGCTCGCGAGGACTTTTTTCCAAAGTTAATAGATTTCTAGAAAAAAAATGTGCCGTGGTCATCGATTTTTCCGCAAATACTCTATAAACTTCGTAACCTGCTGACTTAGAGCTCTGAAAATTTTATGTTTAATAAATTATCAGTTACACAACATTCCCTGACGAGGATTTTTTGTTTCACTGATTGGTATCTTTTTAAATACAAAATGCGAGGAAAAAAGAAGGTGCAGCGGGAGAGATTTGAGATCCGTCAAGTATGGTCAAGGTTATTAGCGCATGTATAAGCCTTAATTGGTTTTAATGATCATCATGTTAATAAAATTTTTACACTTACCACATTTAGATTTCAATTTTTCGATTGAAGCCTTCTGAATAATAAAATGAGATTTTTAGGGTAGCTACCTGATAGATAGAGCAAGTTTTTAAAAGCCAAATGGAAAACTTTTTTTATGTGATTTTTTTTTTTGGGCCCTTGAAGTTGTGAACATACTGGGTCATTTTATCTTTCTTGGCATTTAATTATTTTTTTATTCCATTCGAAGATCTAACGATAGTAAATGTTATCATACTGAATTGGCCTATCTTTCAGCATAGCACACAAAAAAAATCAAGCATCTAGCGCAATAATTCACGTCACCATAAATAAAAATCTTATCGTACTCGGCGATAGGTGAAAAATTGAAAAAAATGTCAAAACTCCGAAAATACGAAAAATCGCATAACATACATGGGGGTGATTCGGATAGCCCTTTAGGTCCTCTACCTCCCAGCTTCCGTTCATCACTACTTTTTGGGACACCCTGTATAATTAGTTTTTTATAACTTCGTATTCTAATCGAATTTCACAAAACCAAAGGAGCCCATGCCAAACGACAATATGTGCCTACTTATCTTTTTATTTCATGTGCGTAGTATGTGAAAATTTATGTAAGTACTAAATTTTTCATATCTCACATTGAAATCTAGACCGTATCATATCTTCAATTTCAAGGCATTTCACAGGCTTGAGCGCAATTTCTACACAAATGAGGGTCTTTTTAAACGGTATCTAGCTCTAAATCTCAGGCCATGATGCGTAAATAAGGTTTAAGGGGATTAAATCAAGGTTGGATTCAGATTTCATCTGCAATTTCAACGAATCTGAATGTTGATTATACTGTGTATGCTTTTATAAGAAGCTGAAATTTTTACGATTTTTCATTTGTAAGCAAAAATCGTAAAAAAGTTATTATCTGTGCCCCGCTGTTTCAACCGCCGACAAATATGTTTGACTCTGAGTCTTCCACTATTTTTGTTCTTAATTGGTACTGCTGTTATCATGAGCGCATACAGACAAACTGACAGATAAAAAGAATTAGTATACATTTTAAATCGAAAATTTATTATTTGTTACTTAGTATTCTCTTTTGTTTGATTTTACACGAGCATAAGGGTACCTATACAATATACATTTAAAACATAAAAAAAATCTTATTTGTTACACTTTAAGTATGATATTATGCTTGCATGCTTTTGAATAAATTGTTAGTGATTTGAGTATGACATTTTTACTGCTTTAATTTAGGAAAATAAACCATGAAAGATATGGGGTGTAAAGGAGAATGGCGAAACTGGGCCTAACTGTTACAGAAATCATAATATATTTAAAATTCATTATGTTAATTTTAATAATTATTTGTAAAATATTGACTTCTGATTCTATGGGAAAACAAATCTTTGAAAAAAAAGATAATTCGTTCACTACCGGTCTTATCAAGCAGAGATGTCAGTGTTGTCAGGAGTAAAATAGTCAAATATATGGATTAATACGAATGAATGTTTATTTTTTCATTTTTAGTTTTATTGAATTCAAATGCTATAAAAATCCAGAAGCAAAACGTAACTTTTTTTAACACACATCTTAATTTATTTAACCACAGAACAGTAAAAACATATAGAAGTGCTATAATGTCATAATTAGTATGAAAACCAGTGTCGCCAAACCCACACATTTAAACCGATAGTTATACAGTACACTACAAGTAAACTATGCCTTTGATTGGACAGCTTAATTTGAGTAAAAACTGACTTAGGTTATAAATTCAGCATTTCAATATGTACCCTAACGCACCATGTTACGGTTTATTTTAGTATAACATCCCTAGGTATATTATCTGTTTTGTTTCTCATTGCTCAGAAATTCCAAATTCGAAAACATTCAGCTACTCCACAACAGAGGGCGTTAGTTTTCGATAGATATAACTTTGAACCTCAACACATAGAGATAAGGTTGAAATTTGTGTCACTCAACATTAATGACATTAACTTGATATTTATCTGATGCTATGCCCTGAGGGATGTCAGCCTTGTTATCGATAATTCACAAATAAATATTTTTTGTGTATTTTTTTTTATTTCTATTATATGAGTATAGTATAATGTGTCACATTTTGGAGTATGTTTATTACTACTAAGTACTAGTTTTATATTATTATTATTAAATAAAAAACGGGTTTAGAATAGTATTAATCTATATTTACAAAATACAAACAGAAAATATGCATTATTTTAAATCTTGGAACTGCCGTAGGTTTGATGTATCGGTGGCCTTTGTTAGACTGCTTAGTGCTGTTCGGCATCCAGTTAACTCGTCACGTTGCATTTATCCATTTCTCTTTTAAATTAGCCTCTTTGGGAAATCTATAAATAAATTGGACAAATGAAAGCTAAGGAAAAATAAAATAAAATTTAATATTTATAATGTTTGTCTTTTCTAAAGTATCGATACTGTCGATATGCGCCACAAGCATCACTAAACCGACATTCGTTTGTTTATTGCAATCAGATCAGTATAATATTCCAGAAAGTCTTGTTTGCTGTTCAATCTATAATAGTACTAATTTCTTATGGATTAAGGTTCATTTTGACTAGATATTTGTATACAATTTTGACAAAATATTACGACAAGCGAAGTTATAACATAAAATATATGTAAAATAAATAAAAATAAGACTTACCGATGGTATGAAATGCCTCCATTGCTGATATTATTTCGTCTGCTATCATTTTTGTACTCTAATACCGAACAACACGTCCTAATTAATGAATAAATATGGAAAAAAGGTTTGACAGCTGACAACCGACTCGAATGTTTTTCTGCGCACAACTGACAGCAAGTTAGGTGATCTTACCTTACCAGTGACACGTGGGCCACGCCCACATCACACTTCTATATGTTTTTACTGTTCTGTATTTTACTTAATCAATAATAATTATAACATTTTTATTTAGGTAGCTGGCCATTAATAAATGTCAAATTATTAATCATAATTGTGTCAGTGATGAGTGATTTGTTATGTTTGTTGTTTGACTTTTGAGTGAAGTTTTAGTAACGTTATATTCAAAATTGCCTTATCGTCTATATTTTTTACTCTAAAGATATTATTTGAATTGATTAGTCTTATTATGAAAGCGAATCCTGATTCATCCATTTCTAAAGATATATAAGAAATGTACCTACCTAGTGATTGTTGATGTTTTGGTATGTAAAAAGGTGTGTTGAATAATATCTGTTGTATCCAATATTTGTATTACCTGACTGTTCTACTGTTACACTCTTATTAGCTAGACAATGTAGATAGAAAATAAACTTACCTGGACCTAGAAAAAGGCAATGCTATTCATTTAAATCAAGCAAACTAACTTTCATTTTTGTTACTTTACACCCCAATATCTCTGCTATCCCATAGAACAGATCTATAATTATTATATTCATAGAATCTGTATATTTTTATCTATTTAATCCCCCATAAATCATCAGTGTAACGATCAGGCCCAGAGTCCTATGGGAGTTTGCCATTCTCCTTTAAGGGGCTGTAGCCTGGTAACGTGAAATATTTACGTTCTTACGGTAACGTAGGAGTGTATTTGATATATTTCATCACAAGATGAATTATTACAGTTCATTATTTTATATTCATGTCTTTTTTAATCTGATATTGCGTTATATTTAATTTTATCGTATTTTTAAAATCAATTCATCCAATTAAGCTAGTGGAATTAATTGTCAATCTTATGTAGTATTGATTAAATGTAACTACTAAATTAGGGTATCAGTAACGAATACCGTAAATTTATAACCTAGATCGTATTTAATAAAGTGGTAAAATAAGTTTTCTCATAACCAATTTAAATATTATTATTCCAAATTCATTTTTAACATACGTGTAGTTTCATTGATAACACTTCACATATTATTTTCAAACCAATAAAAATTATTCTTACTAGGCAATTATTAGTCAATTTATTTCATTAAATAGTTTACTAAATACCCATCGAGTTAACACCACTCGCCTGAAGCCGTCGAAACAATTCAGACCGCGCTCATTCAGAGATAATTGTAATTACAAGGGTTCATTATATTCCACCAAGGTATTGTTTAATTCTTTGATTAAGCTTGTATTTGAAAACATAATAGTACAAATTGGTTGGACTGAATTGTAAACAATTAACGGAAGGGAAATGAGTTAGTTGAACGAATAAACAACGTTTACATCGTAGCAAAATATGTTTAGCGTACAATGGATAAATTAGTGTATTTCTATTGACAGATAGTTTTATTTTTACTGCAAATGTAACCATTTCATTGAAGTAAAGAAGATGAGTAGCGGCCTTAAATGACGTACAAAATTACAAACAAATCACTACATAGTATAAAACAAAGTCGCTTTCTCTATCCCTATGTCCCTTTTTATGTTTAAATCTTTAAAACTACGCAACGGATTTTGATGCGGTTTTTTTTAATAGATAAAGTGATTCAAGAGGAAGGTTTTAGTATATATAATTTATTAGGTTTTAGACAAAGCGGGCGAAGCCGCGGGTGGTAAGCTAGTATAATATATTCGCTGTATGATGTTTGACTGTATGCAAAAATAGATTTTTTGAATATCTTCCTTTCACGGATTTTTCAAAGACTTATTGTCAATCCTTCGCTACGAATTTGTTTTGATTTCTCACGTGAAACTAAATTAATAGTATTAAAGAGAAAAATATCACATTGTTTAATGATATCTTTCTTTGCTTTAAAAACTGCAATTCAAGATAGAAGCTGATCCCATTACGAGTAAAAAGTTTATCTTCATGCATTGAAAATGAGATACCACTGGGAATCCGTAATTTTATTTCAAATACTTTTAAAGTACAGTTAATGGTTTTTTTTTAAATTTATTATGATATTAAATTATTACTTCTATCTCTTTGGCTTGATAATTTTTTGTTTCGAATTAAAGATAATTGTGAAGGATATAGAATGAATTAATGAATAAAAAGTGTAAAAAAGTGAAGTCCCATGTCCCCTAGTGGGGTAAGGGCTGTCCCTTACCCCATGCATCTGTATGCATTATACATCTGTTTCACTGATCGATTCATTCTTAAGGAACAAGCTGTAGGTGATCAGCCTTCTGTGTCCTGCCAGACCGAGACATTTTTTTTCTTCGTATCCACCGGGAATCGAACCCAGAACCCCTCGGTTCTACGCTCGCGCGTCAACCACTGTACCAAGGAGGCGGTCAACATCAATTAATGAATAAGGAACTATTATTTCTTGATGATGATATTTTGAAAACGACTAATATAATAAAATGTTTTAATTTTTCTGAATTGTACGATTATTTCTGCATAATATGCAATAAATGGATTTTAAGCATTATTAATGACTTCTATAATAGACTTGTCAGAAGCACATGCCTGGCAATACGATAAGCATAAACGTTCGTATGTTTGGATGCTTATCAATTAAGCACGCTTGGCTGAACATATTCGGATGCAACCAACAATATATCTTAATTTTCTTTTACAAAATACACTCTTAATATCGTAAAGCACAGAAATTTTATAACAAGATTGTATACAAATTAATATAGTGTTTTTGTTTTTGTTGGTGTTTTTGTTAGTTAAAAGAATTAAAAAAAAAAATTTGTAGTCGTTAGCTACTGCTACGAAACGGCTCGATCGATTTCTATGATTTTTTTGGAGGTATATTTCGTAATATTGAACACTTGGTATTAGGATTAGCAGTAATTACTATAAGCAAAATAGAATTCATTTCAGCTAGTAGTTTTATGAAAAAAACCCAGCATTGGAAACAAGTAAAATATACTATAGATAGCGCATTATATTACCTTACTTTATTTCAAACACATAGTATAGAGCCTTCTTGCAATCTTATAAAGAAATAAAAATAATACAGGAAAAGCGAGCAATTTGCAACGGAACTGCAATTTTTATACAGTCATTTATTTAAGGAACAGCTGGCATTAATGATACGTTTTATTATAAAATTCTAAAATATCTGTGTATGGTTAACATTAAAAATAATGTGGCAAAATAAACGTCTTCTTAACTCTTAAAAACATGCTTATGATTTAGTTAAAGTAAAATTAAAAAGTTTCGAAATTAAACGCGTCAAAAGTGTATTTAGGTAAAATTAAATGAATCCACAAATTAATCATATAGAATAGTGAACGTAGTTTAAACCAAAATGTTATAGTATGTTTGCGTATGAGATAACAAATATATTCAAATGTATTCACAATCGCCAACACACTATTTATTCAAGAAAAAACACGATTGCCACATCTGCTGTCTACTATCTTTCTTATTTATAATGTAATATGTATACTTAGGGTGCTTTTCGTCCACTTACGTGGGAGGATGTGTAGCAAGGAATGTGTATATAAGAACCAAACTTATCGCTTCATTTAGTTTGAAGTTTGAAGCGATACTTTTTGGTTATTTACAAACACATTCCTCGCTACACATCCTCGCACATTATTGGTGGAAAAAGACCCTTATCATTCAAATCTTTTGTGACCATAAATTTATTCGCACAAGAATCACACACGAACATGCATATAATACTATATTACACGCATAAACAGTAAAACCATAGCAATCCCTTCCTGCTATAAGCGATTCATATCACGCAAACCATATTATACCTACGCATGAATTGTCTTTTACAAAGGAAAGGATAATTCTATGTAAGTTTCGAAAGCGACTTTTTATACTACAAATAACAAAGAATTATGTAATATATCAAATATTATACAATATTTCCCGGGATTACATCAATCTTGCCTAGGACGTAGCCTTTTAATCGTAGATTTACTTAGTACTCAAAAAGAAAGAATATTATAACAAATTGAGATAGTTGTGTGATTAATCTTGTATCAAAACTTCGTGGAGTATTTTCCACGACAGGTTTTAGTTTAGTTGACTAGAGATCTAATGGGGAAACATATTGATTACTAGCTGTGCCCCGCGGTTTTACCCGCAGTGCTCCGCTCCTGTTTGTCTTAGCGTGATGATATAATATAGCCTATAATAGCCTTTCTCGATAAATGGGCTATCTAACACTGAAATAATTTTTCAAATCGGACCAGTAGTCCCTGAAATTAGCGCGTTCAAACGAAGAATCAAACAAACTCTTCTATTGAGATTTTTAGTTTTAACATTATTTTACTAACCTTATAATGTAAACATTTATGCCAAACCTAACTTATTAAATAGGTACAATAATTTTAGGTCTGTGCATTCGCTCGTATGGCATTACTACAAATTGCCTAGTGGTATTCCTGACTGTGCTGAGTTTCTGTGGCCAATTTAATCCAGATGCATTCAGTATTTGGTTATTGCTTACGTGACATATATCGATGAATCTAAATGGGGCATTGTCAAATTTTGCGCAGGTTAACTTGTCCCTCAAAACTTATTACTTCTATACCATTAAAAAGTTAACTGTCACTAAAAACTTTACAGCAAATACAAACTTAATCGCATTACTAAAAATATATTAATAAAATAAAGGCCTATTTTTCATTTTTTATTTTCTTTTTTAAAGTAACATTGTGGTTTTTTCTGGTAACAGAAGGGTTTTCCATACAAATTTGACCTGTTCCAAGTAGCACTTCGTTACAGAAAATATAAAATAACTACAATTTCCAATATACCAACCCACATCAAAAATATTACTATAAACAGAATATTGTAAATATTTCTAAGAGTAGATTTTAAAACCGATCAGTGCTAAAATTTATTTTATAAAAAAAAATTTAACTTTGTCCCACGTAGTGTTTGGAATCGTGTGCTCTACTATGTTACTAAATAAATCATTACTCAAAATAGAGGTGGCGCTCTTTTCGACTTTCTATTAGCTTGAGCGAGGTTTCTGCAGCCATTGTGGTCGTTCGTTAGGTCGGGGGGAGGGGTACATTGAATTTCAGTCGACTGCATGGCGTTGAACGTGCCGCGTGTTTTTATTCCGCATCAACATTGTTACCTACCTATTAACGTAAGTAAAACCGTTTTTTTTTTTATTTTACGTTCAATTAGTTGTTTAAGGGGTAATTATGCTCAATTTGAAATAAACAAATAACTAAATGCATTATTCTATGATTTATGTCTTTTAGAATGTAAAATTTACAACTCTGTTATCATCATTCTGTTACTTAGCTCATGGTAACAGAGTTGAGTAAGCATGTATTCTTTAACTTTTGTTTGAAATTTTATATTTGTAATATTTTTTTTCTTAATAATCGGTTTCCTTAAGTAATTTTGAGTTGTTATATGTAAATAAATCATATATAATTAAATGTAACCTTGAAGATATTGTTACAGGATATTATGCCGTTATTAACGCCCTTAAAATGCTTCTCACGCTAGCTGAGCAGCAAGCAAGTTAAGAGAAACATATCGCAGTTATTTACAGATTATATAAAATTGAAGTAACAATTATAAACAGTTAACAAGCGATACGAGACGTATTAAAAACAATGCAACAGAGAAAAACGAAAGAAGTCTAAAAATACGGACGGCAATCCAGTAAATCCAGTAAATGCTATTAAAAAACGCCACGAAAAAGTTAAGAATCGGAAGGAAAAGTATGCTATTGATAAAATATTTGACAAGAAGGCCGTTAAATTCTCTAGGCAGGAAATACAAATTATACAAGAGTGTCTTGCTGTGGATCAAAGTTTCATATGAAAAAAATCAGCCCACATGTAAGAAAAATGTTTTAAGAACCAAAATCAATCTTTTCGAACGTGACGACATATCAAGAGTATGCAATTTATTCACTTATAGTACAAAAAGAACAACTAAGTTACTGTGTTACAACTCTGTTACTTTCGTGTCCCGAAGATTAAAGAACATATTTACGAAATTTAGGAAAAGCTATTCAATATAATACTGCTATATTACAATAGGTTAATTTGTCAGTTAATGAAGCGGTTATATGTTGTAATTAGCTGTTAATTTATAGATATTTCATGGAGTTGTGTAGAATTTAAGGTTTGTTATTATTCATAAAGTAACAGAGTTGACTAAAATTTTAAATGAATTACTGTAAAACTTAAAAAAAGCTTGTGCTTCTAATGGTGATTATAAGATATAAGACTGTAATTAATATAAAAGCCAAAATATGTGCGACTGGCTTATTTAATTTAATGATAAAAGGTAAAGTGTAATGATAACAGAGTTGTATTTTTTCACCACCCTGACGCACTAAATCTGAAATAAATCTTAAATTATTAGCTAAACATCGCGGCCAACTTAAATTAACCCTACTTCAGTTATTTTAACAGGCACAGGCATAAAGAAAAGTTCAATTTTAAAATATTTTCTTTTTCACATTTTTGAAATAAGCAGTTACGTTTACCTGCGCAAAATTTGACAATGACCCAAATATATTTATTTATAATGCGGTCGTCTAAGAGTGCAGTTTTTGTTGGCTTCTCCTTTATCTATCCGAAGTACCTAGCATATTTACTATTCCAAGTCACAGAGTCAAGATAAATTTGTTAAGTTTTACACGAAAGAGTTAAGAAACACCCATCGATCAGTCGTCGTACTTTAGTCAACAAGAGGATATTAAAGTGAAAATTTAAAGCCATATATTTTAAACAGCATAGATGAAAGATGTTATTTTGTAAAATGATAAACTGCTTTTTTGTCCTCGTTTAAAACAAATGTTACACATGTTAGGAGACAAAGACATTTGTGGCGTTGCTCTGCTGGGGGGGATCATTAACAAAGAGAAGATTATAAGTTATATAAGTTGTTTTTTTTTTTTTTTTTTTTTTATGGTAGAAGAAGGCAAACGAGCCGACGCCTTGCCTGATGGTAAGCTAAGTGCGCCGCCCATAGACTACCGTAACTGGGTTACGGGTGTTGCCTACTGGTAGAGGGAGAGGGACAGGATATTTAGTAAAACGAAAAATAATATTAAGGAAATGGCTTCAGTGGATCAGGGAGTGGCTTAATTTATTGGCCCTTCAGGTAGTCATAAGCTCTCTTTTTGAAGGCCTCCATATTGAAGCTGTTCGGGAATACAGACTTTGGCAGTTTGTTCCAAAGTACAGCAGTACGCGGAAGAAAGTTGCGCATAAAGCGCACAGTTGTGCTTCGCCAACCGTCCAGGTGGTGTGGATGGAAGAGGTTCTTGTGACGGGATGTGCGGTGGTGAAACTGTGCTGCAGGGATGAGGTCAAATAGTTCTTTAGAACACTCCCCATAATAAAATCGGTAGAATATGCAAAGAGACCCTAAGTCCCTTCTTAATGACAGAGGGTCAAGCTTATCGGTAATCCTGGGATCGACGATAATTCGAGCTGCCCGACGTTGAATGCGGTCAAGTGGAAGAAGTTGGCACTGCGGGGCGCCAGCCCATAGATGAGAGCAGTACTCCAAGTGAGGACGTACCTGCGCCTTATACAATAATAGGAGGTGACTTGGCTCAAAGTACTTTCTCGATCTATTGAGGACGCCCAACTTTTTGGAAGCCAGTTTTGCTTTTTCTTCCAAATGACCACGGAATTGCACGTCACTCGAAATATCGACGCCCAGAATTCCGATGGACGGCGAAATATTAAGGGAAGTATTCTGAAAGCGAGGTGAATGGACAAATGGGGACCGTTTGGCGGAGAACGCGCAAACTTGAGTCTTATTGGGGTTAAATTCGACTAAATTTAGTTTACCCCATTCTGAAACCTTTTCAAGGGAAGTTTCAATTGATGAAACAAGTTTGTTTCGACACTCAAAAACAGTTTCGCTGGAGGATTTTGCCTGGCCGGTATAGCTAGCATCCCCTGTACTGTCGTCTGCATAGCAATGTATGTTGCTAACTTGCAACATATCATTGATATGCAGAAGGAACAGAGTAGGAGATAGCACGCAGCCTCGAGGGACACCAGCATTTATCGGCAGAGGATCGGAGCATGATCCGTCGATAACGACCTTGATGCTCCTCTCCGCGAGAAAGCTGGCAATCCATTCGCACAATCCTCCAGGTAGCCCGTAAGATGGTAGTTTTGAAAGAAGCGCTTTGTGCCAAACCCGATCGAAGGCTTTCGCGACATCCAAACTAACAGCCAACGCCTCTCCCTTACTCTCAACTGCTTCCGCCCATTTGTGTGTTAAATAGGATAGTAAGTCGCCAGCTGATCGGCCGCGTCTAAAGCCATACTGGCGATCATTTAACAGCTGATTTTCTTCTAGATAACACAGAAGCTGGCAGTTAATAATGTTTTCCATTATTTTTGAGAGTAAGGAGGTTATGGCGATAGGTACAGACCTAAAAAAGGTGATCGCACTGATCCAACAAACTACAGAGTTTGTTGGATCAGTGCGATCACCTTTTTTAGAGATCGGGTGGACCATGGCAGTCTTCCAACAATTCGGAACCACGCGTTTTGTATATGAGAGTCGAAACAAGCGCGTTAATATTGGTGTCAACTCCGGAGCGCACGTTTTCAGGACAGTAGGGGAAATGCCATCTAGCCCGCTCGACTTAGAGGTGTCCAAGGAGAACAGTGCTTTACGAACGGCACTTTGTGTGAAACGAATCTCAGGCATTGTCGTATTACACCGTGGGATAGAAGGCGGTGAGGTTCCTCTATCGTCCAAGGTCGAGTTTGCTGCAAAGATAGAGCCCAAGAGGTCAGCTTTGTCTTTTGCTAGATGGGCCAGACTGTGATCCCCCCTGTTGTTTAAAAAAAATATTATAATCATCAATCAGCTTTTTTTGCCCCTGTAGATGAATATGGGCGGTGGACTCGCTTACGATCAGGCACTCCACAAGCAAGCCACAGTCGGTAAAAATCCGACATAACCCTCGGCTCCTTCCCCGGGGGCCGTGGGTATCTATGCAAGAATTCCCCACTTAAAAAAAAGGCACTCCACGCCCGTTTGCCCACCCTAATACTTCCATAAAAATCGACAAAATATCGTGTCCTTTTATCCTCCAAAAACTCTATACATTTTCTAATTACATTCCCTCATTCAACGCGATCATTAAAAGTATTACAAATTTCACATCACTAACAATAGTTGCACAAACTCTATTTCGAGGAAACTCGAAAATTTCATCGGTTGTTTTAAAGTTTCAAGTTCCTATTGTGAGAAAAAGCTTGTTAGTTGAAAGTTCACAGAACGGGAATTGCAAGGCATTCGGATTATTTTAACAACAGTAATTGATTTTTTTCTATGTGCATTGAATTCAAGGGATTTGTTCAAGAACATAGGCTTTTGTAATAATAATTGTAGATTTCTGTTGTTTAAAATAAGGGAAATACAGCCTGTAAATTTAAAGTCATTCTTTATTGAGTAACGATAAATAAATCCTGAATATTTTTGATTCAATAATATTTTATTGAATTTTGCGTAGATCTACGTAAGTAAATCATCAATATATTAAAAAAATCAGTCGACTCTTATACTTATTATATAAAATTCAGTTCATATTAGGAAAATTTACGTAAATAAAATATGAAGATGAGTAATATTCGAAGTAGCGACTTTATGAGATACTGACACGCAAACGTGAGGTTTGTAGCTACAACAGCAAATAAAAATTGTACATGCTAATATAAAATTATGAAGTTCATGTATACAATAAAAAAGTAATGACTTGTTACCTTTATGACTCTACTATACTATATTTAATGGCCCTTTTTCAAGCTACCGTGTCAAGCGAATTACCGCCATATTTAACTAAACACGGCGGTTTTACGACCACAGACTAAATAAGGCAGTATGTAATTGCCTCCAAATTACTTGTCAACGGTTGTTATAGCTAAATACAGCGGAAAAGCGTTATTGGATTCCAGAGCAAAAGGAAATTGGATGACCTTATTATAATTTGACTAAATTTTTAGGAATTTTGCCCTTATAATAATCGATATTCATTTCCTCCATTTCCTCACTTGGAGTAACAACAATAGTGTATTGTAATATTATCCAATACATTATTTTATTATTATTTTAAGTTTTTATGGCTAATTGGCACTTCAATAATATTATGATGTAGCCGATAGTATCGCGTTTTTCTACATCTAACTTCATTTTCTGTAACCTACCCGTATATGACCTTTTATAAGATTTCTGAACATCTACATACTATCCTACATTAAACTCTATATTTGCTATTAAACTCACTATGTGCCATAATTATAAAACGCCTATTTTTAAAACGACGTCTTGTAAACACGTCACTACTAGATAGTAGATAATATTTAGATAAATAAAAATTTAAAAAACATACCATTTCCTCTCATGGGCTGCAACGTAGACACGATCAGTATAGGTGAATTCAGCGCAAGAGACAGCAGCCAGACCGTAGCAATCATTTTGTACGCGTGACATTGGGTCTGCCACTTTCTGGATTCAAGTGGTCTGCATATCGCGAAGTATCTCTCTAGAGAAATGGCGACTAGTGTCCATACATCCACAGATACGGAGACCGCTGTAAATAAATAAATATTTTAATACTTTGTGAGATTAAAAAATTAGTATGAGCTTGTTTGTTGCTTCGTTACAAAACGTCTGACGAAATATAAACATTATGTATAAATATAATTAACTCAAATTCTAATTCAAAATTAGTTTACTCTTAACAAAAGTGCTATATCTATAATTCTATAGGTATCTACAACTTAATAAAATAATCATTTTTATGTCAGTTTGTTATATAGATGAATGTGTACATAGGTTAAAATAATTAATGAATCATTACAGAGCAATAATTATATCGTTTCGGAAAATGAATTAACATTGTTTTACCACTAGCCAAATAACTGGAAAAACAAGCTGTCCTAGAATATTTTGTGCACTGAATTTAATTAAAAATGTACGAGTACACATCCCCCTTAAGCCTCAGCATCAACAGGGTCGAATATTCTCGAATGTAAAACAAAGTTTCAATTCCATCAGTGTCATTTCTATTCCATTTGGAATATTGGCTTGAAAGAATAAATCAAATTGTGGCGGTTCAAAATATTCTTTGAAGGATCATGTTACGAAAAGATGTAAGAATATTCAAGGTAACGTTAGATATTTTCTGTCTCTAAATAAGATCAGAAAGCACAAACAATTTTGAAAATTTTAGTTGAAAAAGCAACATTACTCCAAAAAGATATTCAGCCCAAGCATAGCCGGGATGAACGTCTACGTTTTAATATATGGGGATATTTTTTTGAATATTTATAAGCCAAGATTCCTAAGACATTCTACAATACAAAGAACATAATCATTGGTGTATCATATACCAAAAAATGCCATTCGTAAAATAACTCCTTAGTATACCCGTTGAAGAAAGGAAGCACACGATAAAATACAGAAAAAAATCGAAAAAAGAGCTTGTGTAGAATAAATTGCTATTCCATGTCAGAATGGCCAAATTTTAGCTTAATTCATTCCGATTTTCAGTGCAAGAGCTTCAAAACTTCACAGCCATTCAAAAAACATTCAATTTACAATGCCAAAGCGGGCTTAAAAAATCCAAGGCTGATTCAAAATCCCAATTACTTAAGGAAATGAGATGAAGCTTTGTCCAATCAACAGCTAAGTCCTTAAGATTTTAATCATTTCAAAGTCATTCATGAATTAAATGTATTTTTGATTAATCATCTTAATGGTTGCTTCCGCGAATTTTGTGAAAAGCTGGTAATTAGCAAGCCATCAATTAACATTAAAACAATCATTATTGTCAATGTTGTCTTGGTTTTTGGCGAATATTATGGCAATTAAATACCTTTTAGCAGATTTATAACACTGATTGTTATCTTGACTAATATCACTACATAGTATAAAACAAAGTCGCTTTCTCTGTCCCTATGTCCCTTTGTATGCTTAAATCTTTAAAACTACGCAACGGATTTTGATGCGGCTTTTTTTAATAGATAGAGGAAGAGGAAGGTTTTAGTATATAATTTATTAGGTTTTAGACAAAGCGGGCGAAGCCGCGGGCGTTAAACTAGTAATATTATGAAGCTGAAGAGTTTGTTTGTTTGTTTGAGCGCGCTTATCTCAGGGGCCACGGGTCCGATTTGAAAAATGATTACACTGTTAGATAGTCTAATTATTATCGAGGAAGGCTATAGACTATATGACTATGATAATATCATCACGCTTAGACCAATACGAGCGGAGCAATTCGAATTAAACCGAGGAGCACAGCTGGTTAAGCAAGGCTAACCTAATCTTGTAACAATTTATGTTTCTTCGTTTTCAAACAATTATGCATTGATGACCAAAAGCTGTACCTAATATCTTAAGTGTAGGGATGGATAGAAATCGAATACCAATCTACTTAGCAAAACTAACATTGTCTGGGATTCAATTAGGCTTTGTTGAAAGTGTAAACTATAGTTACCAGGCTTAATTGAGTTTCTTATTTATTGAAGGATTTTCGTCAAAAATCAACTATGTAGTTTGCTTGGTAATTAAGTAGTTTGAACAGATTTCTATAGGGTTAAGGGCGATTTCGATCATGGACTATATTATTATTTACGAGAAACTGCGAATTAACCTTAAATAGCATATTTTGAATCTTTATTTTATTAACGAGAGTTAGATCGAACAACCTACATAGGAAATAATTAATAAAACTAGATTTTCGTAAAATTACGTATACCAAATAAACTAAACACCTAACGTTCAAATTTCGTCAATCATTAATATCATCTATCACGAATACGGAAAATTTCTTTCTTATAAATTGTGCCTACCTTCAATAAATCTTGGAACCTTTGCTTTATTCATTCCGTAAAACTCAATACGAATATAAATCATGTCGATTCACATCTGGATCGCGTAAATGCCTGAATGTTTCCGATTTTCCGATATACAATACATTAAGATCGAGTAAGAATATTGTTAAACTTATAAATTTCTTCTTAGTAATTCACGAGCAACGCAAATGGTAATAAGTTCAGATCCTTTTTACAATGACAAAAATATGTGAAAATAGCTTGCTCGATTATAATGTTTAATTTTTTTTTTCATTTTGTCTTCAATATCACCGTGATATCTAAATACATAGATATCTATATAGAAAATTTAGAAAATTTAGATATTATGATAAGCAACGAATTGCGGTTAAGCTTTTAAACCGTTTAAACCACATGAATTAATATATTTTCATCTAATATTCTCCTCAATTAACGAAGACTAATTAATAAACTGATTGATTATGAGAACGCAAATCGTTTACATTTAATAATTGATTAAGAATTTATTGATCTCAATTTCAATACTTTACCTACATAAGGTTTTATATTTTAATCAATAAACATAATAATAAAATTTGTTACTTCTACCAACTTTATATATTTGTTAAGTTAATAAATATATTTAATTAATATACCAACTCGTACTCTATGGGCATGTCAAAAGAAATTTTCAATAAAATACGGTTACAATCTGCCTTTCCATACAAAACAAGAGAGTATTGTCTAAAGATTCAATATGATAAATATATTGATGACAAAGATGGCCGATCAGAAAAGCCACTTGATTAATTCTTTAGAACGTGCTTCGAGGCTCGGTCTCAAATCGATTATATTCAAATCGATACTGGTATTGTTGGATAATTGCATTTTTAACGTGACCTCTGCAATAGATTATAGCCAATAGCTTATTAATATTTCAAACTAGAACCGCTGAAAGACGAATTTAATTTGAGTTTCCAAACTGTTGCGCTTCACTATGTGTTTTTAGGCCCGAAAAAGTTTCATTCTTGTTTTATTGGAAATATCTAAGGAGCTTCTCTTTTTAAATGCACGAGTAGAACACCCAGAGTTTTATTTCAAAAACACGATTTTTAAAAAAATATTTAAAATATTGGAATTTTCGCGGCCGACTGAGCTACATAAATTCGTATAAAAAAAAATAGATACACTAGATAATTTATTATATTGCTAATATATGTAGTGATTACAGGCGCAAATTATCCCTTTTTGAAATTTTCGATATTGTCGATAGAGGCGAAAGTATTGTAATTTTTATTGATTTTCGTTTTTATTTTTTTATATTATATGCAGGCGTTAGTAGAAGCTCTGTTTAGTACCAAAAGAAGCCTTGAACTAAGGGCTACATGTGACAAAAATACCACATTCTAACCACGAAGTTATTACGAGATATAGATTTTCAAAGAATTCAATGTCAGGGTTGACCCTAGTAAATAAAAAGTCAAAGCTTTTTTTTAACAATTATATATATATCATCCATCTATTACCAAGTTTTTGTTTATGTTTTAAGTCGTTAGTTATAGTCGATATTTTAATATTATTCAATATATTATTATAGGTAGGTAATCCATATGATATGTAATAAATTAACTGAATAAAAAAAAATCTTAGATTTTTAAGACAATTCAATAATATCAAATTAATACAAATAAATCTCCTTTTTCGTCAATATTTTGAGCATTGATCATAGTAATCTCATTAAAAGTCAAACGGAATTAACGGTAAAAACATTGACAACCCTATCTTTGAATTCTTTGAAAATCTATATCTCGTAATAACTTCGTGATTAGAATGTGGTATTTTTGTCACATGTAGCCCTCAGTTCAAGGCTTCTTTTGGTACTAAACAGAGCTTCTACTAACGCCTGCATATAATATAAAAAAATAAAAACGAAAATCAGTAAAAATTACAATACTTTCGCCTCTATCGACAACATCGAAAATTTCAAAAAGGGATAATTTGCGCCTGTAATCACTACATATATTAGCAACATAATAAATTATCTAGTGTATCTATTTCTTTTTTATACGAATTTATTTATCTCAGTCGGCCGCGAAAATTCCAATTTTTTAAATATTTTATTAAAAATCGTTGAATAATATTAAAATATCGACTATAACTAACGACTTAAACCATAAACAAAAACTTGGTAATAGATAGACGATTTATATAATTGTTAAAAAACAGCTTTGACTTTTTCTTTATTAGGGACAACCCTGACATTGAATTCTTTGAAAATCTATATCTCGTAATAACTTCGTGGTTAGAATGTGGTATTTTTGTCACATGTAGACCTCAGTTCAAGGCTTCTTTTGGTACTAAACAGAGCTTCTACTAACGCCTGCATATAATATAAAAAAATAAAAACGAAAATCAGTAAAAATTACAATACTTTCGCCTCTATCGACAATATCGAAAATTTCAAAAAGGGATAATTTGCGCCTGTAATCACTACATATATTAGCAACATAATAAATTATCTAGTGTATCTATTTTTTTTATACGAATTTATTTAGCTCAGTCGGCCGCGAAAATTCCAATATTTTAAATATTTTTTTAAAAATCGTGTTTTTGAAATAAAACTCTGGGTGTTCTACTCGTGCATTTAAAAAGAGAAGCTCCTTAGATATTTCCAATAAAACAAGAATGAAACTTTTTCGGGCCTAAAAACATATAGTGCGCTTGCACGTGCGGCAAATTTAATATTAAATTTTCTATCCATTTTCGATGCCTAGATGTCACGCTATTTTTTCATATCACGATTGTGGTAGCGCAGACAACGAAATTAAATTTATTGTTTCGATTTATGAGTAAAAGCGTCCAAGCGAATGTCTTCTGAAAAAAAATATAACAATTTTTTTTGACGAATTATGAAAGCAGGAGGTTTGTTTTTAATTCGTCCCTTATATTAATGAGATTGAATTTTAAATTTAAGAATTGAAAAATATTGTCAATCCAAATTATTTCTAGAAATCAACGTGAAACGTTCGTAAGCATTGCCTTGGTTGGGAAGCAATTTATTATTATTTGCACATTTCACATAATACGTAATAAACCTTCAGCTGCTCTTTATTAACGAAACTAATTTAAACCTGACTGACGTATGCTCATTGAATTAATACATAATACTTATATACTCGTTACATAACGTGAATTGTTCGTAAGTTTCTATTACTACGGTTGCGTTTCATGTGGTTTCGTATTGTGTTTCAGCAGCAAATAAAATAATAATAATAAATTTGACTGGCCGGTTGGCTTGGGTGGTAGTAACCCTGCCTTCCAAGCCACTGGTCGTGGGTTCGATTCCCACCCGGGGCAAATATTTGTGTGATGAACATAGATGTTTGCTCTGTGTCTGGGTGTTAATTATATATATAAGTATTTATTTAAAATTATATATGTATGTTTATCAGCCATCTGGTTTCCATAACACAAGCGAAAGCTTACTATGGGATCAGATCGTGCCGTGTGTGAATATAGTCCCGAAATATTTATTTATTTTTTTTATATAACAACACTATAATATAAACTAAAAAGTATGCAAATAATCTCATTCATGGAACATATTCAGATTACAAGACTTACTTTACAGAAAAATACTTTGTAACATAAAATAACCATAACACCACACACCGCCAAAAGCAAATGCGTATACGTTGGAAGTATATTTTAACGTTCAACAAGCACTTCATCCTTTAATAACTTGCTAATTATTAATACTTTATTAACCCGTCAAAATATAAAGCATTTTGCTTACAGAGTTATCAGGGAAAGGAGAATGGCGAAACTGGGCCTAACTGTTACAGAAATCATAATATATTTAAAATTCATTATGTTAATTTTAATAATTATTTGTAAAATATTGACTTCTGATTCTATGGGAAAACAAATCTTTGAAAAAAAAGATAATTCGTTCACTACCGGTCTTATCAAGCAGAGATGTCAGTGTTGTCAGGAATAAAATAGTCAAATATAATGAGGAGTAAAATTAATACGAATGAATGTTTATTTTTCATTTTTAGTTTTATTGAATTCAAATGCTATAAAAATCAGAAGCTTAACTTAACTTTTTTTAACACACATATTAATTTATTTAGGTCATTCTATAAAATAAAAAACATATTTTACTGAATCAATAATAATTATAACATTCTTATTTAGGTAGCTGGCCATTAATAAATGTCAAATTATTAATCATAATTGTGTCAGTGATGAGTGATTTGTAATGTTTGTTGTTTGACTTTTGAGTGAAGTTTTAGTAACGTTATATTCAAAATTGCCTTAATCGTCTATTTTTACTCTAAAGATATTATTTTAAATTGATTAGTCTTATTATGAAAGCGAATCCTGATTCATCCATTTATAAAAATATATACTATATATATACCTAGTGATTGTTGATGTTTTGGTAAGTTAAAATGTGTGTTGAATAATATGTGTTGGATCCAATATTTCTATTACCTGACTGTTCTACTGTTACACTATCATTAGCTAGACAATGTAGATAGAAAATAAACTTACCTGGACCTAGAAAAAGGCAATGCTATTCATTTAATTCAAGCAATCTAACTTTTATTTCTGTTACTTTACACCCCAATATCTCTGCTATCCCATAGAACAGATCTATAATTATTATATTCATAGAATCTGTATATTTTTATCTATTTAATCCCCCATAAATTATCAGTGTAACGCTCAGGCCCAGAGTCCTATGGGAGTTTGCCATTCTCCTTTCATAATTTATACAACGTCAAAAATTTGCCCGCATGTAAGTGATCTCTATCCGTAAAGTGTCAAGTTTTATCTTTGTGGAAAGTGAATTCATTATAATATAATATTTTGGGTTTCATTCAAATTATAATAAATATAACATATTGTGTTTTATTTATTTTAATATTACTAAGACCGTTTTTTCTACACCTATTACATAAATTCTACTTCTTTGGCACTGAGTATTACATATTTACTAAGTGCAATAATATATTCTTGTACCAATAGTAAATTATAAATAAGTTTACTTTATTAAACATTGTTATACAAAACGTTTAAGTATATCTAATGTACAATTTACTATATTGGTATGGAAGTTAAAATATTTGCTGCCCTTACAAGTAACTTATTAGGTACCTGGTACTCTTATTAACAAGGGACACAATACACTAATAAAATCAATATATTATGAGCTTAAAATATATATTTTGAAACCTTCTTGCGGTAGGTAATACAAATAAAGAATTCCAACCAATACCCGCGGCCCCATCATTAAAGCGGCTCGACGGAACACAGTGGGGTTTTAGTCGGTAAGAATCCAACATAACCCACGGCTCCTTCCTTGGGTATCTTTGGAAGATTACCCCACTTAAAAAAAAAGATAATACAAATAACGTGAACCTCGAAATAGATGTTTAAGACGAAAAGCTAGAAATTCTCGACATCCCAAATTTAATAGTAAATGAAACAAAAACAATATGACGAGACTAATTATAATAAAAGCAGACTAAATAATAACATTCTTATTTATTCTAGAATATTGAGGTTAAAATAAGATTAAATCATTTGTATGAAAGATATAAACATACTCGATCACATTTACTACGAAAAAAAGCCGGGTTATGCAATCAAACTTTATTTAGTTAACTTTTTTTTTCATGAATTACCTAATTCATAATTTCGGGATGACAAAAGCTTATTATTTTTCTATTACGTAGGTATATACGGATAAACACAATAAAATAATTCTAAACTTACTATAAGTAGACATTCTTTTGAAAATTATTTTGCAAAAATATGTTAAATTATATGTTTATATTAAATTATACAAATACTAGCGACCCGCCCCGGCTTCGCACGGGTGCAATGCTGATACTAAATACACTACAGAAAAACTGTGAACGTTGTATATAAAAACATAGCGGCCCGCTCCGGCTTCGCACGGGTATAGCCGGGCGGCCGGCCGGTACCGCCGCAAACGCTACGTCCCGCAATTTTTAAATCTGTAATATCTTCGAAAATATTCACTTAAATCATACGGTGTAAAGGGCCATATAGATCTATATTAAATGAACAATGTATTCAAGGTATTTAATTGGTTAAGGATTAATGCTGTATTGGTTAAAATCGCTTCGAAAATTAGCCATTATTTGTCGTAAAAAGTAAATGACAAAAAAAAGTTATTGTGGGTTATCCATAAGAGATAGACATATACCATCACAGACTTTTCTGTAGACCTTTTCAATGTGTATAATACTTAGTACATTATTTTGATAAAACTCGTAGGGTTCAGCCTGCGTTTGCAATGTAAGCGGAAAAAATGTAATTTTTTACGACATCACATTAGAAACCTCAAAAATAACAGTGCTTTTCCACTATTTAATGGATGTTATTATACATATAAACCTTCCTCTTGAATCACTCTATCTATATAAATTTATAAAGAATAGAAAAAATTCGATCACGAGGCGGGACTCGAACCCGCATGCTTTCGCGCCATTCCGGGGCGGATGCCTGACCAATTCAGCCACTCGTGACCCGCCAGAGCAATCGAATTTATTCTATTCTTTCAGTTTTTATGTGTCAAAGGGACACACCGCGCGCCATCTATTGAGAATGATAAACAACCATCTCAACCAACACGAAACACTTTACAGTGAATACAATATTGTAACGATGGAACACGACCTTTTTTGTTGAAATTGATATTTTTGGTTAAGGCATTCAAATGATTTATAAATATAAATTTATAAAGAATAGAAAAAATTCGATCACGAGGCGGGACTCGAACCCGCATCCTTTCGCGCCATTCCGGGGCGGATGCCTGACCAATTCAGCCACTCGTGACCCGAACTGAAAGAATAGAATAAATTCGATTGCTCTGGCGGGTCACGAGTGGCTGAATTGGTCAGGCATCCGCCCCGGAATGGCGCGAAAGGATGCGGGTTCGAGTCCCGCCTCGTGATCGAATTTTTTCTATTCTTTATAAATTTATATTTATAAAGCATTTGAATGCCTTAACCAAAAATATCAATTTCACTCTATCTATTAAAAAAAAACCGCATCAAAATCCGTTGCGTAGTTTCAAAGATTTAAGCGTACAAAGGGACATAGGGACAGAGAAAGCGACTTTGTTTTATACTATGTAGTGATTATAAAGATCTATTATTGCTAAACCGAAAAAGGAGTATTTGCATATATAGCAAGAAAATTTCAATGCGGAAATATTCGGCAATTTGTTGTAACTAAACGGCACTAAAACAACACGTATGTACAGGAATGTAGCAATTCCCAAAGGTATACAAGTGATACATAAATCATTGAGGAATGCTCTGCTAAGTCAAACACACTGTATTCTGTTAATGGGTACCAAAGCTACGCTCCAACGAGACCAGATACTCAACTCTACAATTAGGTCGTTAGTTCCCCTTTGTGATGAATTTAAACTGAATCAGTTGGGTGATTTTCCACTAATAATGTGCGAGAGAAATGTGTCGTGGGAGGATGTCTAGCTGTACTATGAAATTGTGGGGGTTTCCACCAAAGCTGTACGAGAAAAATGTGTGGTGCGAGTATTCGTTAATAAGCTGAAAAATGACTTCTATTGCTCAAAATATGAAAATATTATGAACTAACGAACATACCTCGCACACATCCCTCGCTTGTTTTGTATGCGCAAAACTTAGCACCGCTGAGCCGTTTCCACCAGAGCTGTGCTGAGCGAAACGAGGTAAATGAAGTGATTCTATTGGTTCTTTAAAAACACATCCCATGCAACGCATCCTCGCACATCTTTGGTGGAAATGCACCCTAATGTTTAAATTTCAAGACGAGAGTTCGTCTATAATTTGGTCACTCCACAAAGAAGATTTAAGTCTACAGGGAGATTGTAAAAATATTCCTTCAATCACGTTGACTCAGCTATTCCCCAAAGTCATTGGCCTTTCTGAATATGAATGTATCGTAAATTAATACCCAGTGCTCTAATACTTGATCTATAAACATTTATTCAATAGAGTATATTCTCTGGAATGGGACATAAAATAATGTTGGGGAATAGAATAATTTACAGGAAACATTAATAAATCGTCGGATTACGAAACATTAGGAAGTATTGTGAAATGAAACATAAAAGAATATTGTACGCGGATTAATTTATGAATAACTCTGAAGATTATAAACCGTTTTATTACAAAACATTAATAACACTTTTAATTGCATTATCTTCTCGTTTACAACTTTTCTGTCGAGTAATTGGGTTTGAACTTTTATTAAACTTTGAACATCACGCTAATCTGATTAATCCAATTCAAGATTTTTCGAAAATTTTCAGTAAACGTATTTAATCCTCTTTTGAACAGAAAAAAAGTTGGTCAAATATAATTTTATAGGATCGGATACTACATATCTATATTATGCAACACAAAGACAAATAGTAATTTGATTTTAATTTATGTAGTTATCACATGGATGGTTATAATTTTGCAATCGTACTTTTGTTGCCCCACTATTCACAAGACACAAATGAAAGATCCTACTTTGTCTACACGTCTACAATGTGGTTACATAACAGAATATTTTATATTAAAAGGAATATAGAGATATTAAAATAATCTGTTAATGCTGATAAAGACCAATTTATAAAGAAGAACAATTTCCCATGCAAATATACCAAAGAACAATTAGCGATGACCACACAAACGTTTAAAATATCCGGACGATAATTTCAAGCAATCCTCTACAGCTATACGTTTTAATTAGAGGTCATTAACGTCTATAGTTAATGGTACAAAACTGTTCCTTGATAAACAGTATTTATAAGGAGTCGAGCGTCGTAAGCTCATAGAAAACATTAAAGTTTTAAAATGCTATACGTCCTTTGTGAAGTCTAGTCTTTAGAATTTTACTCTCAATATTCAAACTTCCAAGAAGTGAGAATGGACGATTCTTTTCGCGATCTCGTTTTCTGTGAATAATTCGTCTCAGTGAATAATTGCGTTCGTCACATATTGAAGTAGCCAATTGATAAAATATAACTTTATTCACCAATCACATAATGGGTGAGTTCTATACCGAATTGTGAGCGGATAAATCTGATTTCATAATTAAAGGTATATTTGAAATTTATGTACATAATTCATTAAAATGTAATTAGTTCATAAATTATCTAATAACCAGGCACGGCATTGTGTAAGGGTTGATTCGGGATGAAAATAATAAAGCCTCACTTAGGAATAATGTACCTTTCTCCTGGATTTAGAAATAACTAAATCCGTCCAGAAGTTTTCGATCTGTATCCTTTTAAAACAAACAATGAAACTATTTAAAGTTCCTCCCTATGTTACTTTAGATATCAGCTTCTAGTTAAATATTATCTTGATTGTATGAATATTCAATATCTCTTGAGCTCTAGATGATACGTCTCGCTTCTTTAATATTCACAAATCGGTGTATAATACTTTTACAATTTCTATATTATATAACAAAATCCAATATATTTTGTACTTCAAAAAGATATAAAAAATTGGTTGTCTGTAAAGTCGGTTTACTGACGATAGTTGAACGTGACAACGGCCGATTGTGCTTCTTTGTCGCTCGTTCCGCGCTCTCGCTTGCACTTCAAGCCTTACGGAACGCCTCAGAGCGCGAGGTAACGCCGCATGAGTCATGTTTTTTTGGTGCGTGCAGCCGGCTATCGAATTATAAGACGTTGTCACGTCAAAAGAATTATAATTTTGACCGACATTTTCTTGAATTGAATTAATAATTTGTAGGAAAAGTGAGAGGAAAATATCAAACTTTGTTGTTTGTTCTTTAGAACCAACGCGTAGTAAACTCCGCGTATCAAGTGTTGTTTGTAAACAATGCGTGTTTCTTTACGATATTATATATATCTGTATTATGTTCCCATTCATTAATTAGCTTGAAATTTGTTATTATGCTTTATTCTGAAGTGGAGCAAGTTTCTGATATTATACAATTAATACACTCATAAAGAAGATTACTGATGTGGGTCTACTTATAAGTTGTACCTAAATATTTTTTAGGAACCTGTAAACTAGGAATTTACGGGTATTCTAATATAGGTTTACCATGAATAGACACCGCTAATATATTATTTTTTTCTCTTTGTTAATAGGTATCTAATGATATGGGACTTTCCTTATTTTAAAGTATATTTAAATGAAAAGGAAAATGTGGTTTGGCGGGATTCGAAACCGCGACCTTACCCTTATCAATCAACCCCAGTTCGTTCCCCAATTTGTTACTTTTACGTAAAATGTACGAGAAAATTCCATGTAATCTATCAAGACTTACTATAAGTAGATATTCTTTTGAAAATTATTTTACAAGTAAAAGAAGACTAATTGCATTAAAGGGAATGTCAGAGAAACATTTGTACATCCGCGTAATGTCCACTTGGTTTCTCTTATTTGATTATGAAATATTCTTGTTATGGTAGGCTCTAGAGGATATATTATTATTTCCTTGAGCAAAATAATAGACCTACGTTTATTCAAATATTTAAATAGGGAATTACTTACCTTTTACATAATATGGGATTTAATTACATTGATAAAAGGATACCTGTATAACGCTAAGCAGTTCCACATTAACTATTCTATCAGAGAACATTATTATGGATTGTATAATCAAATAATAACTGTAATTATCTGGAATTAATATTATAAATATGAAAGTAACGTAACGTAAGACCTTTTAATGGATTAAGCTGAAATTACGTAGCATAAAGAGTACTAGCTTTCCGCCCGCGGCTTCGCCCGCTTTGTCTAAAACATAATTAATTATATACTAAAACCTTCCTCTTGAATCACTCTATCTATTAAAAAAACCGCATCAAAATCCGTTGCGTAGTTTTAAAGATTTAAGCATACAAAGGGACATAGGGACATAGAAAGCGACTTTGTTTTATACTATGTAGTGATGATGTATGAAACACTTTAGCAATAGTAGAAGAATGCATACATTCTTCTACTATTTTCTATGAAGAGACATGAAAAATTCTTACCTTGCAAAAAAGGTATTAACTTGCACAGTGTAGCGCCGAATAAGAATCTTCTATAAATCTGCCCAACCAAGGTGAAAGGCAGGCAAAATACGCCCAGCAGGAAATCCGATATTGCCTGAAATATAATGTAATGTTAGTTATATAATAAACTAGCTTACCTCCAGTGGCTTTGTTGGCGTAGTTAAGGAAATTTCCTTGGGAATTAGATGTTGCACCTCTATAAAAATAGTGTCACTGTAGCCTCCTATCTGCAGATACAAACTTTATACCATAAAATTGTTCTGTTGCTACGCGAAAGAAAGAAAAACTAACACTTTCGCAGTAACCATATAATAAGGCGTAGATATGTATGATCTTCAGAAAGGAAAATATTAGGTCATATAAAAGAGTTAAGCATGCTAATTGGATAACAGCAGTAGGCTTATCCCACATCTTTAGAGGATTAACAATTATATTACATCATACATAGTAATTTAGTACTTATGTAACAAAATATAAAACTGCTACAAAGATTTAAAAAATCTTCTAGACTAGCTTTAGTAAAAGGAAAACACACATATTACCCGTGGGATTATCCTATGTGTTCAGGTTCAGCAGTTTTTGCGTGAAGGAGTAACAAACAAACAATCAAACATAAAAACTTTCGCATTTAATTAGTAGGATTTATTCTCGGGCGAAGGCGAGGCAAGTAGCTCGTTTTATCTAAATTGTAATTATATTCTATCGATCTCCTACTGATGAGTAGGAGCTCAATATTGCTTTTGATTTTTCTTGAGCAGGCACGAACAAGATCTCTACAAGAACTTCACTAATCAACGCCCATATTATTAGAAAAGTGAAAGATTTCAGTTTTGGTGTTGTTAATGGGTAAACGCACATTAAACGCACTTACTTCAAAGTACAAGCAGAAAGTAGGATAGGAAACAAAGAAGGAAAATACATTTATGTATACCAATAACATATTTACACAATCTTAAGTAACAAAAAAATACAATTAAACATAAGTTAGAACAGAACATAGATTAAAATTATCTAGTTTACAGCGAGCGTGGTCACGGGGAGTCTCCCCGTAAGTGTTCGAAACGTCGGGAAAATAATATGATGAATAAATCGCGTTTAAAATCTTTAATTTTTAAAATTATCTTTTGCAATCTGGTAGAGCCATATATGTATATAGATACTGGAAAAAAGAAAAGTAAAATTAAATTAGTAGGAAAACCTTCATGGGTGAAGGAGTCGGTAAGAAATTTGGTTGTAAATTTATATTTTAACGACAGTTTATGTTACACTAGCTTCCACCCGCGACCCCGTCCGCGCGGAAAAATTAAGAAAAATTAAGATTTTTTTTTCTACGTACGTTTTTTTTCAGGATTAAAAGTATCTCATTTTATGCCCAGGATAATAAGGTATAATTATACCAAGTTTCATCGAAATCGAACCGTTAGTTTTCACGTGATGCCTGAACATACAGACAGACAGACAGACAATTTTTTTTAATCACAAAATAGGGTTTGGTATCAATCCAGTAACACACCCTGCTATTTATTTTTTCAATATTTTCAATGTACAGAATTGACCCTTCTACAGATTTATTATATGTATAAATTTAAGCAGTTTTTGTAGTATACATTAAATGTCCAATAAAAACCTTGAAAATGTTTAACAAAGTTATGATGAATTTCACAACCTGGACTTAGAATAACAAAGTTATTTAAATTTACTTTCAAGATGGCAAAATAATGACAATATTTGTACTACGATTAATTTTATAGAGTTTGAAAATTTCTAAAATGTAATTGCACCTAACCTATATGAGTAATATTTGGTTTGATTTGATTATTTATTCTATGAATGGAAAAATCAAGGTAATTTGCTCTATCTACATCATGTGATTACTTTATAAAACTAGTCTAGGTCAAATAAATTTACTTAACATTATAAAATAGACTTAATGATTATGTTGCATGACAGAAAACATTTTAATTGCTGCTTTTAGTGATGTGACTTCACGTAAAGTGACTTAAAACCTATCTTTTAAGGTTACCTATCTGTCTATATTATGTTGGTCTATTGATCTAACCATATTTAGATAATAAAATTTAATCAAAATATATTTATTTTCACAAAAAACGACTTACTTATTTAAACATTTATGCCTCGCGTTTATATCCGCGGACAATAAATAGCTTGAGAAAAAAACCTTCGTAAAAAATAATCTATCTGAAAATAAACGAACAATTTTCATCGAAATTGGTGCTGTAGTTTAGCGTTGAATGCGCAATAGACAGTCGCATTAAAAATTATTAAAGTAATCCATACTTTATGCTATATGAATGAGGAAGTATAAAATTGATTGCTTTTAAAATATTACGGTCACGTCCTATCGTCACAAGGAAATAAAAAAGAATGATTTTGGCAGATCACAAAAGGTATTTCAACAAGGGAGAATGCCCTTTTCTATTGTTCTTTTGGGAGAAAAAATATGTACAGAAAATTATTTGATACTAGATTTCCGCCCGCGGCTTCGCCCGCGTTTTCAAAGGAAAACCCGCATAGTTCCCGTTCCCGTGGGATTTCCGGGATAAAACCTATCCTATGTGTTAATCCAAGTTACCCTCTATATGTGTGCTAAATTTCATTGTAATCGGTTCAGTAGTTTTTACGTGAAAGAGTAACAAACATCCATACATCCATACATCCATACTTACAAACTTTCGCCTTTAAATAGTATTAAGATTCTATACATGTTGGTTCTATCTCGACAGTTGTCTGAAATCTGTGATGTTTTTGTACTGGCTTTT
Source organism: Colias behrii (assembly GCA_029959065.1). NCBI lineage: Eukaryota > Metazoa > Arthropoda > Insecta > Lepidoptera > Pieridae > Colias > Colias behrii. The sequence goes on along the minus strand of JARWMC010000005.1, from coordinate 1,925,673 downwards.
TCTATCCTACAATTTGTATCTGCGCCTTGTAATATGGCATGTGGGATAGAACCGCTATCAATATTTATGTAAAACTGTTTCTTATATAACATCTAATATTGGGGTAAGAAAGTTATATAGAAATAGAAATAATTATAAGAATTGTATACTCGGAGGAGTAAATATTAATCATACAAACCATTATTTGTATAAAATTGTACAAAAGTTGGAATTAAATACATGTATTATTTTTTCCTTGAAAAAGATTTCTAATAGAAGCACCCAGATAAGGTTAAATTGTTGGTTTATTATTATTATGGGTACATTTTGGGTTTCAATAATAATGCAATAACTTATTATATTAAAGAGTTATCAATAAACAAGTTAGGTATAATTATAATTTATTAAACCTTTTAAGAGATTGGAAATAAATACAGTAAATCCCAAATATCTTGTACCAATCCCATTTCATATTGATACTATTTGAACAGTTAAAACTTAAAGCAATACCAAAACTAACACAACTGTTTATTATACCATTAAACCAAATTGCCAATAAAGATAAAAAGTATTTTATTGAACCAATTGTAAGTGTATTTATGAAGTTTTGTAAATAATGAATCCGTACAAATACAAACAATTGAAAATTTTGTTCAATGTTTGTAATGTTAAAAAATAGGATGAAATTTTATGCATGCAACATACCTACGTAACTAGAGTAAAATATAATCTACATTTAAAGCTGAAAAATATAGACACATACTCGTATAGATGACTTCTATCATAGACTGCACATAATATAGTTATAGTTAAGTTGTATAGAGGAGCGGGTGACCAAGCTCGAGGCCGCCTCCTGTGCAGAGAGCAGTTTAAATATTTCTCAACAAAATAAAGAGATCAATGACACGATAAACGTTTTAAAAAATCGGCTCAATGAGTCTGAACAAGAAAAACTATTAAACGATGTTGAAATAACAGGAGTGACAGAAAATAGTGGGGAAAATCTTTTGCATATCGTGATTACTTTAGCGCAAAAAATAGGCTTAACGTTAGATGAGCGCGATATAGTAAATGTTCAACGTCGGGGCCTGCGTCGGGCGGCAGGGAGCGCGGGCGCGGGCGGCACGAGCGGCGCGGCGGACGGGGCGAGCGCGCGGCCGCGGCCCATAGTCGTGCGCCTCACGCGGCGACATCTGCGCGACGAGCTGCTGCGCGCGGCGCGCGTGCGGCGCGGCGCAGACACCAGCGGCACGGGGGTGGGAGGGGAGCCGCGGAGATTTTATATTAATGAACACCTCACTCATGCAAATCGTAACTTGTTTTACGCAACCCGCGAGCTGTTAGGGCGCACAAAGCAATGGCGATTTGTTTGGACGCGCGGAGGACGTATTTTTGCTAGGCTAAATCAAACCTCTAGGCTCATAAGTATACGCTCCCAGGAGGATCTGGATAAGGTTTTTTCCTCATAAACATGTTTGATTACTGTGTATCTTATTTCATTGTATATGTAAAAAATGTTCACACTAATAATAAATTCATCACAGATATACGCCTGTCAATATTAAGTTATACATATTTTGTTTATAATCATGTCGTAATCTCGCGAATATCAAATTGTATTTATGTCTTTGTAAACACTATGAAGCTAAACCAATTTAAAAGTTTTTTGTTCAATGTTAATTTATTGTGTTATCAACTGAAATCATTTTGTGTATTTATTCACTCAAAGATACTGTGTGGTAATTTAATGGTAATAATGTCTACTTATCAAACGCTGTTACTTAAATATTGCAACTGCATCAAAATGGGCTATCCCATGATATTCACTAATAATAATCTGTTGCTATTATCGTGTAATGTAATAAGTATTTACTTCTTTTACTTATTTAAGATTCTTGTTGATTTTCTACAAGGGTTATTAATTAATAATATGATTGAAATCTTAGATGCTGGGTTTTTCTGTTTTATTTACTTTTATTTTAATATATTACATGTTATTTGCTATTATTTTTATATATTATGTGTAGTTTATTTTCTCTATGTTATGATTTATATTTATCACTTTAAAAAATGATGGGTTGCTGCAAAAATAAATTAAAACTTGGTTTTCTCAATCCTGGCTCGCTAGGGAACAAGCACGACGAATTTATTATTGCTATGGTAAACCACTGTGTCGATATAATGGCTATCAATGAGACGTGGCTGCGTCCGGGGGAAGAAGGACGCGCACCGACTGTCCCTGGATACAAGCTACGTCACATGCCTCGCCCGAGCTGTGTCCGCTCCCGTGGTGGCGGGGTTGGCTTTTACATAAAGAGTGGCCTAACTGTACGTACTTTGACCCATCCGGCGTCAGCTGTTGAACAAATGTGGCTTAAAGTCACGGTCCGAGGTAAGGTGTTAGTAATCGGAACGGCATATCGCCCTCCCTGGATGGATACTGATATATTTTTTGGTGCTCTGGCAGACACGTTGGGCTCTCTTTTATGGAGTGATCATACTGTTTTGTTGGGTGATTTTAATATTAATTTGCTAAATAGGAATCATCCCAATTGTAATAAATTTAACAACTTTCTAAGTGTACATAGTTTAAAGCAACTCGTAGCTGAGCCTACTCACTTTACTTCTAACTCCGAAACTCTCATCGATGTTATTTGTGCTAATACTTCTATCTCGCAAATAAAAGTGGATTATATAGTTACTCTCAGCAGCCATGCTTTTATATCTTGTGTTTTAAATATTAAGAAAGATAAGCCTAAACTGAGGAAATTTATGTGTAGACCGCTAAAAGATATAGATACAGATGTTTTTAAAAGTTCTTTAAACAATATTAACTGGGACAAAATAATAGGTATGAGTGACGTTAATGACATGGTGACCACCTTAACACATTATATAATATCTTTATTCGACTTTTACGCACCTATGAAAACGCACATTATCAAAGACAGACAATACCCGTGGATAACGTATAACATGAAGCTAATTATGAAACGCCGCAACGAAGCGCATATAAGAGCACGCAAGACTAAACTTGATTCACATAAGGAGTACTATAAAGAGCTAAAAAAATACGTTGAAACTGCCTTAGAGTCCGAAAAGCGTGCGTACTTTGATACTTTCATACATTCCAATATTAAAAGACCTCGAGAGATGTGGAAGAACATTAAAAGTCAAGTTCAGCTAACGTCAAGAAAAGATGGCCTACTATCACCTCATTTAAGTGACCCTGATAAAATAAACGCGCACTTCCTTAATATTCCCGGGATTAACCAATTATCTTTATCTACTCTCTCATTCTACGAGTTTCACCGTTACAGTGATAGCACTTTTGAACTACGGACTGTCAATGAGACAACGGTACTGAAGGCGATAAACGAATTAAAATCCCAAGCGGTTGGTATTGACGGCATCTCCCTTGACATGCTTCTCCTCACAATTTCAAAAACATTGCCCATACTAACACACATCGTTAATACATCGATCCGTACTAACATCTTTCCTCATCTATGGCGCCATGCCATAGTATGCCCAATCCCAAAGAAAGAAAACCCGGATGATTTCAAAGATCTACGCCCCATCAGTATACTTCCCTGCATGTCCAAAGTCCTAGAAAAAATTGTACACAACCAGCTCATGGAGTTCTTGGAGTCAAATAACATCCTTCCTGACCGACAATCTGGTTTCCGCAAATATAGAAGCACTTCAACTGCATTGATGGACGTTGTTGATGACATTTTGGGAGCACAAGATAGAGGAATGGCTACGGTTCTTTTGCTTCTCGATTACACTCGCGCATTTGATACTATAAATACCGATTTATTGTTGTCGAAACTAGCTTACTATGGTTTAAGTACAAATGCTGTGAAATGGTTTAACAGTTACCTCAGTGGTAGAACTCAAAAGGTTTCGGTTGCAAAGGAAGATGGTAGCAAACGTTTTTCGGACTGCAAAAGTATCTCGAGGGGAGTTCCCCAGGGATCAATATTGGGACCTCTATTATTTATCCTGTACAGTGCCGATGTAGTGTCACGCATAAAACATTGCAATTACCAGATGTATGCTGACGATATGCAACTGTACATATCTTGCTATCCTAACGAAACACAAAATGCCATAAACCTAATTAATTCGGATTTAAATAGTGTTTTTACATGGTCCGTAAGTAATTCTTTATTTTTAAATTTATCAAAAACCAAATTTATGCTTCTAGGAAGCCCTAAGATGGTAAAAGCGATTGAGCAATTTGATCCCAAAATAGTAGTTAATAATAATTTAATCGAACGTGTGCACGAGGCAAGGAATTTAGGCTTATTATTTGACGAGAATTTGAGATTCGAAAAACATGTAAATAACACTATTTCTAATTCTTTTTATAGGTTAAAAATCTTGTATAAAATAAGAAAATATATAAATTTAAATTTACGTATCCGTCTATGTGATTCTCTTGTTTTGTCGAAATTTAACTTCTCGGATACTGTATATGGCCCTAGACTGCTGAGCCGTACTAAAACAGCTATACAACGCGTCCAGAATGCCTGCGCACGATATTGCTGGAACGTTCCACCTAGGAGCCACATCAGTCCCTATCTTAAAGACGCCAGTATTTTAAATATGGATGGACGTAGGCAATTACATTTTGCTACTTTATTATTTGGGTTGATGCACAAAAAAATACCATCATACCTATATAAAAAATTAGCTTGGTTAGGTCAACGAAGCGACCTAAAATACAAAACCAGATTTGCCAGCATAAAGCTTTCGGTTCCCATGCACCACACTGCATCATTTAGAGGCGGTTTCACATACAGCGCCACTAAGTGCTGGAACAACCTTCCACCACCCCTGTCTGAAGTAAAAACTATCACAAACTTTCGTTTTAAATATAAAAAATATTTATTAAATACGCTGTACCAGCCTTAGTGTCGTTGATGTTTCCCGCTGTATTTGTATATTTCTACGTATTTAATATAATACTTGTTATTTTAGTTATTTATTATTCTTAATTTATTACACATTTATTTCTCATATTATATAAGCAGAGTAAGTGCTAATATTAATAAATATATATCACATGTAGGTATCACTATTCCATCGTTGTATATACATATATATATTATTCAGATTTGTTATCTATTTATTTATTATAGTCTGTGTTTGTACTTTGCTACAATGCAAAGTACGTAGGTATAAGCTGTTACTCCAATCGTCGCAATCGATAGGGGCTCCTGAAAATCAGTGCTGTTAGTGTTCCTATGGGGCACTACAGCTTTTAACTGAGTAGTCCCTTTTGATAATGGACATTACCACACAGTTCTTTGTTGTTGTTTTTAGTTATATTTTTTAAGTTTAGTTATAAGGTTTATTATATTATTTTATTTGTTTTGTTTTAAGTAAGTTTTATTAGTTTTTAAGTTCTATTGGTTTTATTGTTTTCTTTTTTAATTATGTTTGTTTTTTGTATCTGTGTGGTGTGTTTTTTATTGTCAATAAATGTTTTTATTATTATTATTATTATTAATATTATTTTAATATAAACTTCTACCTTCATGGGACATAAAAACAATAATATGGTGTTAAAATATAAAGATGGAAAGATACACGCATGTTAACTACTACCTGAGAGCTACATACTTTAAACATATCAAAGTTTATTTTGACGAAGTAATTTTCACTATAATTATGTCAGTCATCCTTCCGTATTTCGTATATTAGTCAGTGAATTAACTACCAACTAATATTGGTAATATGTATTTATTTGAAATATACAGAATATTATTATTGTTACTATAAAATGATGAACATTATCAAATTTAGCCTGTTTCATTGTAGAACCATGTAGCATTCTGTTGGTGAAAGGTGAAAGTGTTATTTTCAAGACCGGTTAGTAAAAAAGTGTATTCGGGGCTTATTTAGTTTAAATAAAAAATCTTTCCTCTTTAATGTATAGATTATAATATAAGACATTTTCATATTTAAATTCTTTCTCTCTTTCTTTTACAATAAGTTTTTTTGTAGAATCTAAACAAGAAAAAGTATGGCATATTCTATATTTTTTCTCTTTCATATTACATAGTACTCACCAAATTCAACAGATACACATTCGTCACAGTCCGCATCCGTCTATTGCTCGTCAGGGTTGCTATCACCAGGCAATTGCCAGATATAGACAGCAGAAAAATCAAGAAGTATGGCGGCAAAACGAACCGCCATTCATACGCGTTTGACACGTTCTTATTTCGCACTGCGATCACCGATGACACGCTAGAAGTGACGTCACGCATCAGGAGCGAACTTATGTTGAATAGAAGCGTTATGTTCGGCTCCATTTTGATCTGGAACAAAGAATACGATTAGATAACTAATAAATCTACGTTCAGAAAAAGTATTTGACATTTGGGTACAGCGCTAATTAGTTCCAAATTAAGGTAGGTCCTCTGTAGCAGAGAAATTTTGCAAAATGTAGTAATTTCGAAAAGTTTTCCAATTTCAGGACGTTTTTCTTTAATAAACGTATAAAAATATTATTATGAATTAACTCGTCATAAATTATTGATAAGATACTCAAGGCTCTACAAGGCTTAAATATTTTGTAGCCATCATAATAATAAAATATAGTCTAATACATATGTTATAATAGAATCTTGTTATAGAAGGATCTCTAACACCCTCGTTAGTCGTTATCTGTCAGACACGAATTTAAAAGCTTTTAAAACGTGACTCCAGTGCTCGAGTAAACTAACAGTAACCTCGTGTCTACGCCCACGTTAGAGATCATCTTGGTATATACGCATAATATCCCTAAAAAATATCTAGCATAGTTTATTATGCTATAAAATCTATATAATATGAGAGAAGACCGTGTCAAAAATTAATCCAGTTTTTTTGCCAGAATACTTAAATTTTATTTTAGGTCATAACTTATTTGTTTTGCTAAACATTAAAGGCATTCAATTTTATCTATTTTTATACCAATTAAGGCACTTAAGTGTCCATCATAGCCTAGCGGTCCACTTACGATTAGCGCGTTCACACAAACCTTATTTTGTATTAGTTGTGCCCCGCGGTTTTACCCGCATTGCTCCGCTCCTATTGGTCTTAGCGAGATGATATTATATAACCTATACCCTTCCTGGATAAATGGGCTGTGTAACACCGAAATAATTTCAAATCGGACCAGTAGTTCCTGAGATTAGTGCGTTCAAACAAACAAACAAATTCTTCATAGATTATTATTTAGTACTAGTGTCCATAAAATAATTAATTTGTTTTTTTATTCACCCACATTTCACCATCCTTAAAATGATGGTAATTTCCTGATACGACCCAATTCCGGACAAAGCTTAAAGGAAATTTGTAGGAAATTCAATTTTATACGTATTTTATACGTATTTGATCAAATATAATATATTATGAAGCGAAACGTTTGAACTTCGCAAATATTCCGTTGCTTGAGGCACAGGATTTATTACCTTTTTCATGGATATTTTTATTTATAAAACAAAAATCATAAAGTTAAGACGGAAGTTTTCATTTAAACTTGTTCATTAGCGGGGTTTAATTATTATTGAACGGTGTTCAATAACTTTTTAAAGATGTAGCATAATGTAGCGGAGGTATTATAAGAACTTACTTTGAAATATTTTACTTAGAACTTTTTACGCAGTTAAAAACATTTTACACGTAGACTCCTTTTTTTATAGTGTGAGCGTTGAACCGAAAGGTTGATCTCTGGAGAAAAATAAAATAGTCTTGGTTTGACAAATAAAAGTTTACCCAGAAGCTAGAATAGAATATTTTCTACACTGTAGGTATAAGTGTCAGTATAAGTACATAACTATATAAAATGCTTGTTTACCTTAAAACGAAAGCGTAGAACTTCGCTTTTTACTACATACCTAAGTATGTATTAGGTAAGACTTATATTTATTGAAGTGAAACTTCTTTATCGGGGTTGGAAAAAAAATTTAGTGTAACATTTTTTCGTTACGCGTGACATTTTTCCGTTACGCGCCATCTTTTTCTTATCCCTACCACGCGTGATTCGACGTATTTCTGTAATGTTGCATATAGTAAATTATTTTTTGAAAAATAAGCTCATAAAGAAGTTTCACTTCTTACGTGTGTACACGCACACATTTTTTTATTTTTTATTTTATCTATTATTGTAAACCGAACTATTTATTCTTATAATCATCATTTATTTAAATCGTCATTATTTGATTTTTTTTTGGTTTATTATTTAAGAAAGTGTGTGATGTAAAATATATTTAATTTTGCAAAACTTATTGGCCCTTGTACCTTTATTTTATGAGTCTTTCTAAAAGGAAGCACTACAAAAGTTATAGTAACGGTTTGCAAAGAAAGCTTCTTCCTAATATTATATGGAGAAACCTTTTTTGATGCAGTTTTAAATTTATTATGTGTTTTATTTCAGTTAGTTCACAAAGTAAAAGCTTACGTACACGTGTTCAAATCTTTTTATTTTCAATAAAAGTAGACTATTACATACAAAATACCAATATATTGGCAAAATAATGATGACATTTTTATATTATATAATGGCTTCTTCCTTATCATTTGATTAGTTCCCAGTGAGTAGGCACAGATTATCTACCCACCTGAAGATATGAAGAATGAAATCTAAAGGGACTTAACAATTGGCCTTAAATAACCAATTTTCATCCTACATAAGGTTTCAATTTCCGATCAGAAAGATTTTTTGGGAACAAATATCAACAAAGGATAGAGCTTATCACAATTATATAATATTTGCTATATTCTGTAGAATCAGTGAAAAAATGTCATAACAAATGTTATGAAGCTATTTTTAAATTTAATATACTGCATTTGGTACGTAAGACCATGGTAAGACCACTGACCTTCACTAAAGCGCTTAAAACAATTACGATTTATTATGACATGACATTATATCCCTACTTTACCCGACCTAAAAATAACTAAATATTTTTTGCTAAAAGTATAGTGATACCCAAAGGCCTAATCAGCTTAAGCTTACATTTTGTACAGTCGTTCCTTTGACCAAGCTCTGGTCAGATATTAAAATGATTTTAGCAGAGTAGGTAATATGATTAAAACATAGTTCATTTCTTTTGCCGAAAAATATCAAAGTGAGTTCTGTTTCTAAATTAGTTATTTTATTTGTAATGTAACAGTAATTAGATACATTAATTACTACTTACGTACTAGGTATGCTATGCATATTAATTTAGGTATTGAACATCAAAATTAATTAAATAAAAAACATTAAAGAATAACCTAACGTAATTGGGAATGTAGGTATTCGAGGAATCCATTTTTGCCTGTCTGCCAAAGTCTGCCATTTAAACCAATATCCAGAAATTTATTAACTATATGAAATTGGACGAATTTCTAGGGAATGATACACGTGTGCCTAATGCCTACCCCAGTTAACAGAAATTAAATTATTTATGATTAAAATCATCAATTGTAACAAAAAATGCAACATAAAAATTTTATTCACAACGAAGAAAAGTGGTAACCATTTTTAATTTTCGGAAGCGAAGAACGTAATTTAGCATTAAATCTTTATATATAAAAATGAATCGTAAAATGTGTTGGTAAGCGCATAACTCGAGAACGGCTGAACCGATTTCGATAATTCTTTTTTTATTATATTCCTTGAAGTACGAGGATGGTTCTTACGTAAAGAAAACGTAAATATGTACCACGGGCGAAGCCGGGGCGGACTGCTAGTAATATATAAAATTATTCACCCAAAAATTACGATCCCGAAGTTTTAATGTGGTAGATACTTTCATCTGTCGAGAGTCGATTTCGTTTCAAGGTCACACCTGGCGCCAATAATCGTCGTCATCAGCCATTGGACGTCCACTGTTGGACATAGGCCTCCCCCAAAGACTTCCAGAACGGCCGATCACCAGCGGCCTGCATCCAGCGGCTCCCCGCCACCTTGATCAGGTCGTCTGTCCATCTTGTTTGAGGCCGTCCTACGCTGCGTCGTCCTGTACGTGGTCTCCATTCGAGAACCTTTCTGCCCCAACGGCCATCGGTTCTACGGGCTATGTGCCCAGCCCAGCTCCACTTCAACTTGCTAATCCGGTGGGCTATGTCGGTGACTTGAGTTCTTTTGCGGATCTCCTCATTTCTGATTCGATCACGCAAAGAAACCCCGAGCATAGCCCTTTCCATAGCTCGTTGAGCGACGCGGAGCTTGTGCACAATGCCCGCGGTTAGGGACCACGTCTCAGATCCGTAGGTCAACACTGGCAACATACACTGCTCGAAGGCTTTCGTCTTCAGGCACTGCGGGATCTTGGACGAAAAGATGTTGTATAGTTTCCCGAACGCTGCCCATCCGAGTCGGATTCGACGATTGACCTCTTTCCCGAAATTGGACTTACCTAATTGGACAGTTTGTCCCAGGTAAATATACTCATCAACAATTTCGAGCACAGAGTTTCCAACTGAAACCGGAGTGGGCACAACATGGACATTCGACATGATTTTCGTCTTGTCCATGTTCATGCTAAGGCCCACTTGTTGTGAAACTCTGTAGAGGTCACCGAGCATTGTATTGAGGTCCTCCAGGGACTCCGCCATGACTACGATATCGTCGGCAAATCGAAGGTGAGTGATGTACTCGCCATTAACATTGATGCCAAATCCTTGCCAGTCCAGGAGCTTGAAGACATCTTCCAAAGCAGCGGTAAAAAGTTTTGGAGATATGACGTCTCCTTGTCTGACGCCGCGCTGCAGAGGAATTGCCTTCGTGCAATGCTCCTGAACCCGGACTGACATAGTGGCGTTATCATACAAGCTTCTCAACACTTCGACATACCGATAGTCAATGCGGCAACGCTGGAGAGACTTCAACACGGCCCAAGTCTCGATCGAATCAAAGGCTTTTTCATAGTCCACAAACGCTAAGCATAATGGCAGATTATACTCCTCCGTCTTCTGTATAATCTGCCGCAGCGTATGAATGTGGTCCATGGTGCTATAGCCTCTTCGGAAACCGGCTTGTTCGGGAGGCTGGAAGTCATCTAGCCTGCGTTCGAGACGATTCGTGATGACTCTCGAGAACAACTTATAAACGTGGCTCAGCAGTGATATTGGCCTGTAGTTCTTCAACTGGGTTTTGTCTCCCTTTTTGAAGAAGAGGACAACCATACTGCTGCTCCACGCTTGTGGCGCTGTGCCCTCGAGTAAGGTGGAAGTGAATAATCTCTGTAGCACTCTGAGGATTGGTTTGCCACCCGCTCTCAGAAGCTCAGAGGTGATTCCATCCTCACCCGGCGCCTTGTTGTTCTTAAGCTGTTTGAGAGCCATCCTAATCTCGTACAGGCTGATGTCCGGGATATCTTCGGTGTAATGTCGGGTAAGTCGGGCTCTAGGATCTTTCGCCGGACTCGCAACAGGCTTAGCAACGGAGGTGTAAAGTTGTCCATAAAACTTCTCGACCTCTCCTAGTAGCTCCGGTTGAGACGACACAATTTTGCCACTTTCCGTCTTCAGCTTAGTCAGCCGGCTTTGCCCAATAGATCCATCTCTTGCGAACACTTTTGAGCCTTTATTTCGCTGTATCGCTTCTTCAATATTTTTAGTATTGAAGGAGCGGATATCGTGTCGCAAGGACTTTGTAATTCGTCTATTGAGCTGCCTATATGACTTCGCATCGTCGGAAGTATTCAGTAGCAAAGAGCGTCGCTCTGCCAGGAGCTTGAGGGTATGGTCGGAAAGTTTTTGTGATTGATTCTTACGGGGAATCTTGCAGTGATGCAACCCTACCGTACGAATCGTTTCGATAAGCCTGTTGTTCAGATCGTCCACAGATACGTCATCGCCTAGGCAAGCGAAGCGATTTTGGAGCTCGAGTTGAAAGCTTTCGGGGTTCTGAATCTGGGTGCGGAACGGTCGAAGAGTTGACTTCATCAAGCGAGACCTTTCGAGTTTTATATCTATATTCAATGTGCCTCTTACCATACGGTGATCGCTGCCGGTTTTCACCCTGTTGATCACAGAAACATCATTGAATATATGTCTCTTTGTTGTCATGATAAAGTCAATCTCATTCCTCGTTTTACCGTCGGGGCTTATCCAGGTCCACTTCCTATGCGGAGATTTCTGGAAAAAAGAATTCATCATAAAGAGTCCTTCTCTTTCCAGAAACTCAGCGAGCCTCTGGCCCCTCGGGTTGCGCTGCCCAAATCCAAATTGCCCCACTCTCAACTCATCATCGCCTCTTTTGCCCAGTTTCGCGTTGAAATCCCCCATCACAATATTGAAATGTGTTTTCGAGGTGTGTATGGCTCTACTGATGTCCTCATACATTACCTCCACATCTTCATCGGAGTGTGTTGAGGTTGGTGCGTAGACCTGAATGACCTTCAAAGAATATCTATCTGATATTTTGAGGATCAGGTACGCTACCCTGCTCGACACACTTTCGATGGCTATGATATTGTTGATGAGGGGTCTGCGAACGATAAACCCTATTCCACCTTGGGCTTTTTGGTCGCCCTCCCGGTAGAAGAATAAATTACCGGACGTCAGGGTTACCGTGTCCTCCCCCTCTCTTCGGACTTCTGATAACCCTATAACATCCCATCGTAATTTACTCAATTCTTCTTCCAGCTCAACAATCTTTTCGTCCGTCCTCAATGTGCGTGCGTTGTATGTTACCAGGGCCAGGGGTCGTCGGGAGTGGTAGCCGGATCGCATCCGGTGATTCTTAGCACCCCTCACCCCGCCGTTACCATGACCGCTACCGTAGCCAGGAATAGCGGGGCTGCCGGGTACTAGGGGCCTGGTTGTGGTCGTACTTTTCATGTTGTTTTGAGTCTACGGGGGGAAAAGTGCCAATACTCGCCACGCTTGGCAGGCGGGTTGGCGAGCGCAGTTGATGGTGAGGGAGATCATGCATAACGCTGCTGCCCGTTTGCATGTAGTTAACCCTTAGTCGCCTTTTACGACACCCACGGGTAGAGATGGGGTAGTGCTATTCTAGGCCGGCACCACACGGCGCCAATAATAGAATTATTAAAATATTCTATTACAAAAGTATGAATTTCTTTATTATTTATAATCTGAATAAAATTAAGTCTACTACTGAAGCTGCAAAAAAATCAAACTAATGAACCAATGCAACCAAAAAATACGTCGTCTATGGTGCAAATTTTCACATATTTCGACATTCAAAACAACAAAACAACAAACGAAACAGCGTTTGCGCTCCCGTATATAATCGAAAATTCTAGTGAACTTTTAATTATTCCATTACTTTCATAATACATAAAATTTGATTTTTTTTAATTGCAAATTTTTAAGCATAAATCTATCATTTAATGTGTGTTTTTTATTTTTTTAACTCTGTTGTATGTATTAGAAATTCGACGCAATATACGCATACAATTTCATCAAAGTAAGGCTATTTTAACTTTGATTTTCTTTGAATTTTTGAATAAAAGTACTTAAAATTCCTCGAACACTTTTTAGGGTGTCTCAGTGTCTTTATTGTTGTATATTTTATAAGAAAACTTCTTCTTTAAAATTCCGTGTAAACTACAAAGACACGAACGTCCCGCATCGAAAAAATTGAAACACGCCTCAGGTTATTGGCTATTTAACAAACTGGACAATGAAAATCAATAAATTGTCTCGAACACTTTATAGATATTGAATGAATCTGAAATTTAATTTAAGATATTACACATTGTTACTAATTTAGTTTTTTTAAACGAGCTCCTAAAGAATTACAGAAACAAGTCAAAATCACTCTAAAATCGATACGGACTCTTAATACATTTTATTGCGACAGCCTCAATTTCTAACCCTTTTCAAGCTTCATTGGATTCTATTTCACGTCAAAAAGAAGCTCTTTTCCTAGGGTTCTATCTATCCCTTTATCATAATTTATGCAATTCCGTTCAGCGGTTTAATGTTCAGGAAACTTAGCGGTGTGAATAATAAACAGCTGGGATAGAGTTTTTAACAATATGTAAAAGGTTTCCTGTGTACAAAAGAGAATTCTGGGATATTAATTATTAAAGGAAATCCGTATTACCTAATCCGTAGGCTTTTTATTCATTTATTTATTATACTTTATTGAACAAAACAATGTTGTAGTAAGTTATCAAAAATAGTACAATCGCATCCACTAGAGACAATTATGCTCTATCTGTTCCCCATACAGATTTATTTATCCTTTTCTTATTCAAATCTCTTAAAAACAGGTAGGTATTCTTTGTAAGCGTTCCATTCGTTGATCAAATCATCTGAATAATTTCAACTACCCATACAAAAACCTCTTATTCCTTATATTTAATGCCGGTTGCAGACCGAAAACTAAGCTAATCCAAAGCTAAGCTAGGGAAGCTAGGCTAAGCCAAACTACCGGGCGGTGGAACGGGGAATGTAATCCATCGTCCGGTGCGGTGAGGTGACTTGAGACGTATTCCGCTCATGCCGCCAACGGGAGGGAAGAGCAGGCAAACCACCTTTCCTGTTCTTGGCTTACGCCTGGCCTGGAGATGGGCTGCCGCCGAGGGGGTCGCGGAAGAATTCTAACAAATACCCGCGGCCCCATCATTAAAGCGGCTCGACGGAACACAGTGGGGTTTTAGTCGGTAAGAATCCGACATAACCCACGGCTCCTTCCGCGGGGGCCGTGGGTATCTTTGGAAGATTTCCCCACTATAAAAAAAAAGGCTAAGCCAAACTAAGCTAAGATAGAAATAAATGGCGTGCACACAAAGAGCTAAGCCAAAGCTCAGTTAGTGTTGCGGAGTTCAATTAGACGGACGTCAGGCGCTTGCTATGAATATAATCGATGAAGAAAGTTCCGATGATGAATACGTTACACATAGAAAAAGAAGATTAATACTGACTTATTATTATTATATAAGAAAACGACATTCTAGACCTTGGATATGTCAACACATTGAATCTCGGCACGCAAGTGGAGAGTTTAGAACTTTATTTTACGAAGGATGGATTTATTTTATTTGGCGAAGGATGTGCGAAGGGCGTGCGGGGAAGGCGGGAGGGACATAGCTTAGCTCGCGTAGCTGCGCATCGGCATACACAACTAACATAGCTTCGCATATTTTAGTTAGCTGACATAGTTTGCGGTCTGCACACAAGTATGGAAAACTGCGTCAGCTATGCGAGCTAAGCTAAACTAACTTAGCTTAGCTCTTGGTCTGCAACCCGCTTAAGAACTAGATTTCCGCCCGCGGCTTCGCTCGCCTATGTCTTATTCTGGATCTTTAGCTACCTACAAACCAAATATCATTGTAATCGGTTCAGTAGTATTTGCGTGAATGAGTCACAAACATCCATCCATCCACACAAACTTTCGCATTTATAATATTAGTAGGATTATCGCTCAGCGAAAGCGAAGCGAACCGTGATAGTGTCGTGCATATCGAGTGTGTAACGGTAATTTCCATAACATTGAAAACAACTCCTTTCTCATCTATGAAAAGGACAATATTCTCCATACTATTATGTGGTGGACCTTTGTTTCAAATACAATAGATATTATGCTTTTGTTTGCTAGGTATCATTGAAAGAGCGATAAGCTTAGTTATCCAAAAGAGTCGAGTTAATATATAGCGACAAAATAATCGATTAAGACATATAGTAAACAATTATATGATATTATCTACACGAGCATATAGTCCTTGGTTTGATAATAATGTAAACAAAACACTTTAGAAATTCAGTATAAATCAGAGAAGATCTTCATAATAAGACGGATGTATATATTTAATACAAACAAGGAAGAGTTTAAATTTGTTTTGAATCTATGTATTACCCACGACTTTATAACGTACTAGCTGTGCCCCACGGTTTTACCCGCAGGCCGCAATGCTCCGCTCCTGTTGGTCTTATAGTGATGATATACTATAAGCCTATCTCGATACTATAAGCCTGTCTTATAGTGATGATATACTATAAGGCTATCTAACACTCTCTATAACAATCCCTATATAATTTGTACATACCTACATTTAAAACTTATCCCATATATTATTTTAATTCCGTACCTACTAATTTACACTACAAACAATATTATGTGTAGAAGTAATGCATAGTTTCTGTTAACGTTGCGTTGTTAGCGGAACTTTTTCCCTTTAAAATGTCTGTGAAAAATAACTGGTGTTCACACAAACTTATACTCTATAGTGTAAAATGGCTATTTCAAAAAAGTAAAATATGCATGAAATTTTGCATACAAAGCAGGTATGTTTACTGTAGAATAAACAAATCGTTATTAAAAACTGACCACACAAGTAATAACAAGGTTTCGTGCTTTTGAATTGAAATTTCTTCTTAAATTCGTATATTGTTTACACATAAAAGTTTTTAAAGTAATGGCACAGGTAATGGTGTTGGTTTTCATTAATTAAAATTATTGTACTACCTACCTACTTATTTATTTATTTATTTATATTTTATTGCACACATATAAGAAAGTACAAATAGAGTAAGAACATAAAATAGAGAAAGATATGCACAAACGGCGGCCTTATCGCTTATACTTATTGTGACTCTTTGTAAATGTTTTAATAATCTTCATAATATTAGCCAGTTTCAATTCAAGTAAACATAACTAATTATTTCTACTAATTTTACAAACAAACAACTAGAATTAATCCATTATTATTTCCGAGCTTTCACCCGCAACTTCGCCCGCGCAGTCAAAGAAAAATCCGCTTAGTTCCATTCCTGAGGGATTTTTGGAGAAAAACTATCCTATGTTTTAATCCAAGTTAACCTCTGTGTGTGTGCTAAATGTTTAATATTAGTTGGATTTACTCTGATCAGGATTTAAACCTAGTCCAGACAAGACAATAATAATTAAATGAGCAAAGCAAAATAAACTCAAACTCAAAACTCAAACATTTATTTATTCAATTACACTTCTTCTAGAAGCACTCTTGAAACGTCATTTCCTTTTTTTACCATTATCACCGATTCGGAAAGCATCTACGGAGAAGAACCGGCAAGAAACTCCATAGTTGCTCTTTTAAATCATGTCAGTTTTATAATTTAATTTTACAAAATACATATGTAACATCATATATTATAATAATATGCCAAAAAACTGTCCTATTAAATAAAAATAGACGTATACATTGCTGAAAATAAATTTAAAATCATCAACCCAGCAGTTATTCCCTGTAAGACCGACCAATTATTGAACTTTATCTCGATAAATATTCACAAACGCGCCGGCTGCTCAATAAAAGATGTAATGTTTGCATTTATCGCACATGACGTGTTCTACATTCTGAGATTAATCGTCCAAATATTTTAATTCCAGCACATTTTCAATTTATATTGATACATGGAACTGTAACTTTTATTAAAAGAGTAAAAAGTAGTGTGATTTAAAATCTTTTCTGAATATATTTTTGTGTTTTGGGTGATGTGATGTGGAATTATTTTTGTCTTTAGATATTAAATATTTCAGGACAATTTTCACACACGGCTCGATCTGATCCCATACTAAGCTTTCGCTTGTATTATGGAAACCTGATGACTGATAAACATACATATATATATATATATAATTTTAAATAAATACATGAATAGATAATTAATACCCAGACACAGAGCAAACTTCTATGTTCATCACACAAATATTTGCCCCGGGTGGGAATCGAACCCACAACCTCTGGCTTGGAAGGCAGGGTCACTACCAAACTAAGCCAACTGGTCAGTCAAAGACTTTATAACGGATTAAAAACGCGAATTTATATTTGTTTATGTTGTTTGTTGCTCTATACCTATTTTCATTGGGATTGGAAATGGGTTTAGTCACAATATTAATATGTCTAAGCAAATAAAAATGTTAGTGGAATTATTGTTCTCGATGTTATCATGTATTATATAAAGTTGAAATAATTAGGTCTCAGTAGCCCAAAAACTTAGTTTTGACAGTTTAATAATTATTGTTTGTTACACCGAAATGAAATCCGAAATTAAGGTTAATTACATACATTTCGCTATAATATTTAATTAAAATTATGTCTAATTAAAAGTTTATATATATTTTAATTAATATTAAACGAATTCTGATGGTCGACTGTCAGTTCCCAAAATTTAGGTAAACGTAAACAACAAAACCATAGGAATCATAATTTAATTAGGTTATTGTTTTGAAGTAATAATTGTTTAACACGTTCACTGCGGCATGTCCAGTATCGGGCCATCAGCGACTACACCACAGTGCGGCGCCCAAAATCGCAGTTTTCACCGTGGTGCGGCGAGGTTTTTTATATGTTAATCAATGACTAGAAAAGAGACAAATATATTTTTGTGATCACAGTTTGAAGTAGGACTCAATTTCGTTTAAAAATCGTATGGCAAAATATTGGACACAACGCATAGAAAAGAAACCGTTTCTTTTGTGTGCGGCGTGTCAAATATTTTGCCATGGACAAGCACCTCATGCCGCACTGTACTGCGAGCGCGCCGCGTGTCAGTCTCGCATAGTGATGCACCAGGACCGACGCACTTTTCTTTTGAGTTTTTTAAATGACAATGATACCTTAGAGGCTTTAGTTTTTTTACTTTCTTTTATTTCGTAGTATAAATGCAAAAATGTGATGACAGTTGTGAAAATAATATAAAACATTAAAACAAAAGTTACTGAACAAATTAAAACAAAAGTTACTGAACAATTTCCTGATAGTACTCTATCAAGTACCTTGTTTTATATGTGTTTTTTTTTTGTATCGACGATCTCGTTATCTGTTAACAAACAGACTGAAATATACACAATTGATTTATATCGATATCGATGTTTTATTTTACAGTGTTTCCCATCGCTATTACTGTAAACATGCCGTATCAACGCAGTGCGGGATGGCAAATAATTTTTCACAAAATCAGGGGTTTACATTTTCCCTCATATCTTTTAAACTATTGGGCAAACTAAAAGCTATTTATGCGGTATATACTAGACTATATATACTATTATCTGAAAAAAAGAAATTTGAAATATCTTGAAATTTCATGAAATTATTAACCTTCAAAGTCAGAAGGTGCGATGTGATAAAAATGGCTCATGACGCACAGTGGTGAACTTGCCGATGTGAAGTATGGAAGACATGCCGCAACAACGGTAAGTTTGGCATTTTAGGTGCCGCAGTGAACGTGTTAAACAGCATAACATGTTTATGTACACAAATAATTTATTGTAAATTGTTTTTCTAAGATTTAAAAGATCATGTCATAATATTATTATAATCTCAATAAAATAACATACATAATATTATTACATGCGCATTTGATTTTTTGTAATCGGGTAAAAAATATGCTTACATGAATCAAATCTGGGCTTCCAAACTTCATTTTTGAGATGGATAGTTCTAAAAAATACCTGAATTCATTTCAAACCATTAACCTTAGGAAGCCGTGATATAATTAATGTCCAGTGACGTGACTTAAAAGCAAAGCTCGCGAACAAAATAAACAATTCAAAATGAAACCAGTGGTTCTATACATATATAGAGGGCTAAAAACTAAGAATAAGCCATGTGATTTAGGCATAGAATTGCTTTATGTATAATGTTCAAAATCGGTTCAATAATTCCAGAAATCACTTCTTATTACACTCACAAACTTATAAAATTTACATTTCTAATATAAATACACACAAAAATAACAATTTGAAATAAAAAATCTGATAGTACAACTAAAAACATTGTCCTGGACGATTATTCCTAAAATTTTATATATTTTTTTACTATATTATTGTAGTATAGGTAGTTAAGATAACACGGATTTGATTTAATTACAAGCAAAATATCTTTTAGTATTCAGAAAGATATTATTGGAGATTTGTACACCAATCTCACTTGAACGTCTAATTAAATACAGCTGCTGCTCAAGTAACCGTTCAAAGAACCACATTACGGCTTCTGTAATTGTAATTCTTGAGCAAATATATACAATAACAATAAAAAGTGAACAAAGAAAAACTTGCAATACAATTGTAAATGGTAACTGCGATAAAAGGAATAAAATATAGTGTAGCAATTAGGGCAACCTCGCCGTGCAACCTGATTTATACATCCCTAGTGTTGATTATTCAGTGTGTCCATTTGACTCTTAGAATTAAGTTACCTTGAGCGCGGGGACCGAATCCAGAAATTCCGTAACGAAAAAACCTCACGCTCCCCACTCCGACGGGCGGAGGTGTGGCTTGAAGACATAGCATGCAATAGCTTTACCGCGGCAGTCCACGAGTGCCACACGTCTTTTTCTTGTATTGTTGGACATTTGCAAATTAGGGACTTATTGAAGATAGCTCTTCTTATTTCTGCCGATCTAGGGCATGCAATGATGAATGTAAAAGCTTAACAATATTTGTTGGAGCATCGCATTCAGAATACATTCAATAACCATCAAACATTTTTAGTATTGTTAGTAAAAAAATCACAATTATTTTCCATAAGCTGAAGTTTTTTAAATGTACTATTTGTTTTTGTCACGGATTGAACGCATGAAGTGTCAAAGATTTGAAAAGTTCAATAAATAAAACGTTAATTAAAAATATTTTCAAATCGACTCCAATAAAATAAAATGGAAAAACTCGATACTCCAACAAAGTCGACATTCCACCAAGCGTACAAAATGAAATAACATAAATTGTTGAACGCAATAATATATAACAATTTTAATACAATTGAAGGTATTCAACGAAGCAGTGGTCATTTTAAATCATTTCATTTTAAACGATTTAAATTATTTTCATACCAAATTAATTTTTATCATTAATGGAATAAACCCAGTTTGATTAAACGTAAAACTCTATTATCTTTTCATTTAAAATCTTTCATTTTGATTGCCATTTTACAATATGTAAACAAGAAAAAAAAATGTACTTTAAAATAATAACTGTTCGATCTCTACATTTATTTTTTCAATGCTGTTAAGTTAGTGTAAAAGTAGATAATATTATAATAATAGTAAGTATTTTTATATGAAATGTGAATATAACAACGTAAAAGTAACCTATCTATTAATCAGTAACATTTCCTTAACAACACAGCATACACGTCAAATCAGTAGCAGAACTCCTACAGTGCTAATGGAAAACATCCGAGAAAACCAAGCTACTATACTACATGATTTAAACCTTATTGGGAGATCAAACGCCACAAATTAACACAGCTTATTTGCACTTGCGCAAAATTGGATGTATATGGGATTAAATGTAAAGCCATGGACACATGTACAACAAGCGGCGAAGATAGCGGAAAATTCGGTACAAATTCGCATACTTTTGTGTGACATTTGTATGACATTCTCCGTTGCAGTGGTGGCTCAGTGACGAAGACTTCAAATCGATAAGTCGAGAATTGATTTTCAATTTATCTACACATGTTATAACATCACCACTGCTCTAAAAGGTGAAGGAAAACATCGTGAGGAAACCTTTCTGTCTCCTGCCAACCCGCATTTGGCCAGCGTGGTGGATTATGGTCTGTATCCTCATAGGAGGCCCATGTCGAAGCAGTGGGAACGTATATGGTCTGATGATGATTTGTATGACATTAACGCTCCGCTCGTCGCCATGTTGTAGTATGTATATCGCAATTTTATGAACGCACCCATATCTGATTATTCAGTCTTGTTCAAGTATTTGACGAGTAAAGTACAAGCTTATTTGAATTACGACGTATTAAACACCAAACTTATGAGATTTTGATGAAATCTTGGTTGATAAACTGACTATGTTTATTCTGTTCCTGTTCTTATCGTTTATTTACATTTATGTTATAAACGTTTGTTAATCGAATCTTTTAACTTTTCAAAGATCTTATAAAACCTAATATTTGTAATATTATAGGTACAGGAAAATATTCATTTATCTCGGTCAAGGTCGCGGGTGTTCACTAGTATGCAAAAAATTACGTTAAAGTACGACAAGTCATAAATACAAGTTTATTATTTGAGAAAATTTTAAACTAGCATGTACAGGCACCAGTCTTTATCCTTAAAAAATACAGCCTTTACATCAGAGCCTACGATAATTTGATCCCAAAAAAATCATTATATTCATATATAAAAGTTGCCAAAATTACTAGGTTTGCACCATCTAGAATTTATATCTCATGTAGAGTCAAGTTTCTTACTCTACACGTCTTAAATCTACAAGCCCTAACTTAATCAACTCTAGACCTAAGTTAAAATATGTGGCTAGGCTTTGTGACTACAAGGACCATAGTAATAAAAAAATAAAAAAAAAATAAAATAAAAATAAAATAAAAAACCTTTTATTTCATGTAAAGTAATGGAAAAAAAAAATATTAAATAATGTAAGTATATAAATTTGTGCAAAAGTTGTTTACATGAACCCCTCCTCAAGTGAGGGTGAAGGTCTCCTCTAAAGAATTCCATGTATCTCTGTCTTGAGCTATTTGTGGCCAGCAGGTGCCAGCTGTTTTTATCAAATCGTCTGCCCACCTTGTGTAGGGTCTGCCTTTGAGACGTTTGCCGATAGGGCCTTTCCACGTTGTTACCCTGCTGGTCCATCTCTCGTCCTTTAGCCTCGCTACGTGCCCAGCCCATTTCCATTTTAGTCTCTTAGCGTGGGTTAGAGCATCCTTCGCTTTGGTGGTTTCTCTAATTTTTGTATGACGTATTTTGTATATCTTTTTAATATTGAGCATACTTCTTTCTATTCCACGTTGGCAGGTAGTGATTTTGTTTTTTGTTTTTGTTGAATATTTCCACGTTTGACATGCATAGGTTAGACAAGGTAGGAGGCATGACGTCATGACTTTCGTTTTGATACTTGTTGACATGTTACTTTTAAAAATCTCTTTCAATGACCAGTACTTATTCCAAGTGCTTTTTACCCTTCGATCTATTTCTAGTTCATTTTGTTTTCTGTTGAAGCCTATTTGTTTTCCAAGGTAGATGTAATTTTCTGTATATTTCAGATTTTCGTTGTCCACTGATATTCTTCTCTGTATACTATTTGTTGTGACCATTGTTTTCGAAAGATTCATTTCCAGCCCTACTTGCTTGCTAGCTGTGTTTAGTGTATCAATCATGTTTTGTAATTGTGTGCTAGATTCTGATAACAGGACTAAGTCATCTGCGAAGCGAAGGTGGGATAAGTACTTGCCATCAATGTTTAGTCCTGTTTTTTCCCAGTTGAATCTTTTTATTATGAACTCCAGTATGGATATAAATAATTTTGGAGACAGCGGGTCGCCTTGTTTCACGCCTCTTCCGATAGGGAACGTAGGGCCCGTGGTTTCCAGTTTTATTTTTGCTGTACTATCTTTGTAAATGTTCCTGATTATATTTATATACTCTTGTTCAACTTGTTGAGCTTGCAGGGCCGTCCAAATACTTGAATGTGACACGGTGTCAAAAGCTTTTTTATAATCGATGAATGCGATGTAGAGCGCTCTTTGCTGCTCTTGGTATTTTTCCATTACTTGCTCTAGAGTATGTATGTGATCAGTTGTTGAATAACGCTTGCGAAAGCCGGCTTGTTCTATTGGTTGGTTTGCTTCTATTGTGACACTTATTCTTTTGTTAATTATAGAGGAAAACAGTTTGTAAATACATGAGAGCAAGCTTATAGGCCTGTAGTTTGTGATATCTTTTGAGTCTCCTTTTTTGTAAATTAAAATTATTTCCGACTCTACCCATTGCGATGGTATTTCAGCAGTTTTTAATATTAGGTTAAACAAGAGTGTTAATGGCGAAATCAGCAGCGGCCAGGCAGTCTTTATGGCTTCGTTTGTAATGCCGTCTGGTCCTGGGCTTTTATCTGTCTTCAACCTTTTAATTTCTTGTAAGACTTCTTCTTCCGTTATTGGTGTTATGTTTTCATTCTTGTTTGTAGAGCTATAAATGTCTTTTGCATAGGTAAGGGTGTTACACTCGTTGCCTTGTGCTTTATATAGGGTTTTATAGAACTGGGTTGCTACATCTATGATTTCTTTGCGGTTATTTACGGTTATGTCATTGCGTTCTAAGCCATCTATCCAATGTTTGTTTGTTTTTAATTCTTTAAGGGCCTTTTTTGAGCTTCCTGCATTTTCTAAGTGTTTTTTAATAGTATTTAATCTGTAGCTTTTGTAGTCATGTTTAATGTATTTACTTATTAGTTTGTATAGAGCTGATAGTTCGTTTTTTGTGGCTCGAGTTTTTTCCTTAGCATGCTGTAACTCTTGTCTTCTTTTGATAAGTTCCAGTGTACGTTCTTTTAGGACTTTATGGTTACTTTTTGACTTTTCGTTGAAGGTTCTGGCGTCCTGTAAGCTCTGGGTTATAGTCTTGGTTAATGTGTTATAGAAAGCCTGTACTGATGTTTGTTCTTGGCATTTATGTAGGTCTTGTAGTTGAGATGAAATGTTTTGTTTATAAGATATTATTTCTTGTTCTGTTTTTAGTGATGAGTATCGATTGTTATTGAACGCTGTGCGTTTTTTCTTCTGCTTTGTGATGGAAATTGTTGCTCTGATTGCTCTGTGGTCCGACGGGTAGTTCAGATTTAATACTTCTATATTTTTTTGAAGATGTTTGGTTGATTTGACAGAACGTAATCTATTTCGTTTTTGTAATTACCATTAGGTGAACGCCAGGTCCATCTTTGGTTTGGTTTTTTATTAAAAAATGTGTTTAAGATGGCAAGCTTGTGTTCGAACGCGAAATCAATTAGCCTTTGGCCTCTCTGGTTTCTTTCTCCAAATCCATTTGATTTCATTAACAAATGTTCATTCTGTCTTGGTTGTCCTATTTTTGCGTTAAAATCGCCTATTATTATATAATTCTTATAAGATTGATCTATGGCTCTATTGATATTCGAATAGAAGGTGTTAATCTCTTCTTCACACGCTGCTTCAGTCGGTGCATATGTTTGTATAATTGTCATGGACAGTCCTTGTATGCTTAAGTTTAATAATGCTACTCTATCATTTATGCTAATGAAACTTTCGATCCAGTTCTTGCGGGTTTTATTAATTATGAAACCGACTCCGTTTCTGCCAGGTGTGTGTCCTGTGTGACATAGTATAAAATTATTATATTCTTCTATCCTGGTGCCTGTTCTCCAAGGACCATAGTAATAAATAAATAAAACTTTTCACTTTACGCCTACTTCAAGACGAAGATACAGATAATGAAATCACACACAAAAACGTGCGGCGTACTTAAAATACCTGTACTTACTATTGTAAGCAATAAAAATCTATGATTTTTTTTATAATAAAGCTGAAGGGTTTGTTTGTTTGTTAGAACGCGCTAATCTCAGGAACTACTGGTCCGATTTTAAAAATTATTTCTGTGTTAGATAGGCCATTTATCGAGGAAGGCTATAGGCTATATATCATCACTCTAAGACCAACAGGAGCGGAGTAATGCGGGGCACAGCTAGTAGGTAATAAAATATTAAATAAAGTACGATCAATAAAACTCAATGCAAATTGCTTATTCAAAAGGCGACATAGCAGGAGACAATAATTTTAAAATTGCAAACAAGATTTCCCAAGAGGAAAGAATATAAGAGATCGAACCACTGTATTTCTAATTGGATATTTTTCCAATTTCTAACACCGTTCATGTTATTAATAATAATAAACTTCAAGTATAAATTGATCAAGTTTTCAACCGACTTAAAAAAGGAGAAGGTAATCTATTCGACTGTATTTTTGGCTCTGTCACCACACTTTCGAATAAGTGAAACAATTTTGATGATTCTTTTTTTACTTGAAAGCTGATGCTACCGTGTGGTTCCATTTAAATGGTTCAATAAAAATCATTTGGTATTTACGTTGAACATAGCATTGGTGATACAAATTTAATTAATTTAATAAAAAAAAATTGGTTGTTTGTAAAGTATGTTTACGATCGAGATGTTTACGTGATAACATAATGCAGTGGCAGCGCTCGAGATGAGACGGGAGATCGGTCCGTCTCTCTCTCGTTATACCTGCGATCGCGCTCGTGAGGTTTTGGTGTGACACAAGTTTCTGAACATGTCACCCGACTAAAACGATTTTAAAGACGTTATCACGTCAATAATGTAAATTCCAAAAATATCAGACATATAACTACTTGGACAGAAAGAAATAATTCCAATAATATCAGACAAGAATAAAATCTAGAACTGAAATTACTAAAACCTAAATAAAAGTTTGTACACTTTGGGCGCGTTGTTTTGAAAGATGAACGACAATGGCCATAAATAAATTATTGTTAAATGGTTTTTAAAGAGAATTAACATTTCGCATTGTCATTATTATTTGAAAAGCTCCAATTTCCATTAGAATCACAATTTGGTATTACTCTTCAAACTTTTATACTTACAGATAAAGTTTAAAGATATTTTGAGGGCTTTAAAATAATATTCTGTGGTCTCTTCTCAGAAATAATTCATTGATGTTTTGAAACGGTTTTGAATTCATGACTTTTATTTTCATTATTTTTTGAAAGATTAATTTAGGAAAGAAAAGATACAAATTAAATGTCCAATTTCGTAGGCAATATTGAGTATAATTAACCTATAAAGAAGTGTTTGCTAAAATTATTAATTTTCAAAGAAAGCACAAAGAATGTGTAGATATTTATCCACTTATAGTTACAGAATAAGTAAAGTCTTTTATTTATAATCCATTATTGTTTCATAGTTATGAACCTGTACTCGTTCAGATCACAGATTCTTTAGTTCACACCATGTAATAATAATAAACGTCTAAATAAATATGATTTGAATGAATTTTAAACTGGGCAATAAAAAAGCAAGACATTAAAATAAATGTATTTTCTTTCCTTCTTATATGAAAAAAAAAAATTGGTTGTCTGTAAAGTCGGTTTACTGACGATAGTTGAACGTGAAAACGTCCGATTGTGCTTCTTTGTCGCTCGTTCCGCGCTCTCGCTTGCACTTCAAGCCTTACATGGAACGCCTCAGAGCGAGGTAACGCCGCATGAGTCATGTTTTTTCGTGCGTGCGGCTATATCGAATTATAAGACGTTGTCACGTCAAATAAAAATTATTACCTACCGTTATTTATTACAGTTTACAATAAGAATAAATTTTCAATATAATCAATTTCTTGATTGTTAGATAAAAGTGTTAAGCTATTGCATAGCTTCTATCGCGGGCCTTGAGCGCGGGGACCGAATCCAGAAATTTAGTAACGAAAAACCTCACGCTCCCCACTCCGACGGGCGCGGGGGTGGCTTCAATTACCGCGGCAGTCCCCGAGTGTCACACGTCTTTTTTTAATATTGTTATGTATACAAATACTTTGTTTTGTCTACAAACACAACAAAATATGTATGTTGCATAATTTCCCCATAACAAACACGACTGCAAAAAGTTGCCCACAAAAAATGGGGACTGCTTAATATGGCTGTCTTATAAATCTGCGTAAATAACACGAGAATCGCCAACGACAATATGCCACATAAAACTGGGTCTCGAAGGACCATTTCTAAGCAAATTTCACATGTACGGTATGTGCAATAAAAAGAAGCTACGTGTATATTTCAGACTCGTATAAGTAATTAGGAATGTGACGTAATAAATCGGATATGAAGCCATAATACGTCCGTATGAGTGAATGAAATATTGTCAATTATTCAGTACGATTTCTCAAGAGTATTAGAGATGAAGAAGTAATTAAAGCCTTTCCAGAGAAAGGTTTGAGGTGAACGACTTTATGACCAATAGAACGTGTGGTAACATTTTAATTGAGTTTGTGATTTAAGTATTAATATCAAAAATAATATGATAAAATAAAAATAATAATTCTATATATCAATCGTATATATGGTAAGGAACTACCTATAGGTATAACTCCTAACTACCTCGTCCATTTTATAATACGTTTCATTTCATATATGTATAAACGAATGTTACACACGACAGAGGGTCGGCTAGCTGTGACGTCATCAATCATTATTTTATTACCTGTGAGATTTCCGCCCACGTTTTGGCTCATATAAGAAATAAGAAATCCTTGAGTAAATGATAGTTGATAAATTATCAATCAATTGTCTAATGAATATAGTTTCTATGGCAGGGTAAGTGGGTCACCTGATTTTAAATGCCCATAAACATTTTTGATGTTACAGGTGCTCTAAATGAAGTCCCGTGTCCCCTAGTGGGGTAAGGGGCAGATGCATTATTCATACATCTGTTTCACTGATCGATTTTCTTTAGGGACAAGTGATCAGCCTTCTGTGTCCTGCCAGACCGAGACATTTTTTTTCTTCGTCTCCACCGGTAGTCGAACCCAGGACCCCTCGGTTCTACG
This sequence comes from Colias behrii, assembly GCA_029959065.1. Lineage (NCBI taxonomy): Eukaryota > Metazoa > Arthropoda > Insecta > Lepidoptera > Pieridae > Colias > Colias behrii. Next base: position 1,897,384 of record JARWMC010000005.1, on the reverse strand, counting down.
CTCACGCGTCAACCACTGTACCAAGGAGGCGGTCGAGGTGGTACTGGTGCTTTACCAGCCTTAAAATGAAAAATACATTATTTTCTTGAAAGCTCTGATATTCTGGCACACATAGCGCCATCTAGTTATCATTCGAGTAAAGACTTAGTATTCTGAGTTGTACCTACATAATATTATTGAAGCTTTTAATTGGAACGTATATTATAATTATAGACATTAGATTTATGGGTCAAGGTATACGCTTTTACAACAGAATTTCTCATAATATTAAAGAATTTAGTAGTTCTAAATTTAAAACTTATATAAAAAATGTACTAGTTCAGAGAGCGTACTACAGTATTCAGGAATATATGGACGATAAAAACCCATGGAGGGTTGTCGCGTAAAAACCACAGGACAGTTCTTTGGCATTTTATGATATATTATGTAGTTAGATATAAGTTACATAATATTATGTAATATTGACATGATTTTAAAAGAGCAACTATGGAGTTTCTTGCCGATTCTTCTCCATAGATACTGCTTTCCGAATCGGTGGTAAATGTTAAAAATACTTATGTAATGAAGATTCGAAAATGCTACTAAATAGTAGTCTAAATTGAATAAATGAATGTTTGAGTTTGAGTTTTGAGTTTGACAGTTTTATAGATACTGTTTAACTTCACTAATTATAATATTATTATTAACATTTGTAGGAATTGTTTACGCTCCGAATAGAATGACAACGAAAACAATGAAACATGTTTCACTTCAGTAGAGGGCAACATGAGTATTATATAATATTTTAATTAAAGTAATGTATGATCTTAATATAGAACATTCAACATCTTCAATCTACATATTTTACTTAATAAATATAAACTAGAACATACATCCTCGGGCATATTAAACAATGAAACATAGAAAAATAAGCAATTTCATATTAAAGTTACTCAACTGTAGTGTTTATTTTGAACTGTGACGTTTAATGAAATGTTTTATCTTAGATATATACAAAAATCTTAATTGCATGAGGTATGAGAGGGCCTATTTCCTTTGCAATACTAAAAAATCGATAAATATTAATTATTATCACTAGCTTTTAAACCGAAACGGTTTCGCCTGGCATGTACCCGGATAAAAAGCTCCATATTCATACATTTTATAAAGCTTCATAAAATCGTAAAATATATTTTTTTTATCAATCGAATAGATTTTGAGTTAAATCGTACCTAACAAACAAACAAACAAGGAGGTTCCGATTATGTCTAGTTATTTTTAAATACTAAACGATATGACCTACATCCTCTTCCGCTTTTAAAAAAATCATTTTGTGTGTTTTTATCGAATTTCAAAGCTTAAAATCTAAAACTGCCAATAAAGTTTTCAAATACACTTATGTTGAAAGGGCTGTATGGACAAAATATCGTACGAAATTGGAAACTGCACCCAAAGTGAAACCAGCCATCTAACTCAAGTTTGGAAAATAAATTATGTTATTACTTAGAATAACTCGAAATTAAACTCTATATTAATTTATTCAAGTAGGTTTCCTACCATACCTAAAATCGCTTTTGAATCTTTTAAATATATATAACGAACCCGCGTGCAAGCGTAAGCAAGTTGCTATAGTTTATGTGTTTTTCTGGTACATAGGCTATATCACTGCCCAGTGCCCAGTATTATTAAAATCCATTGAATGGTTTACTTGTGAAAGAGGAATAAACATACCTACATATATTCATACTCACAAACTTTCCCCTAAAAATTTTAGTAAGATAATTTACCTTTTCCTATAACCGCAAATCATATTGTAAAATAATAAACTCCAACTTTACAAATCCTCCATCATCAAATCTTTCTTCTTAGAAAGTGAAAACTGTCAATCTATTTAGATGACAATAAAAACTCAGTGATACAGCCATGCCGGTGAATAAAGAATATGAATAAAATATTATGAGATGAATTTTATTTATTTATTTTACTCTTTGATACAACTAAACAGTCTCAGATAGTAAAATATATACAAAAATAAAAAAGACGTGTGGCACTCGGGGACTGCCGCGGTAAAGCTATTGCATAGCATGCCTTCAAGCCACACCTCCGTGCCCGTCGGAGTGGGGAGCGTGAGGTGTTTTCGTTACGGAATTTCTAGATTCGGTCCCCGCGCTCAAGGCCCGCGATAGAAGCTATGCAATAGCTTAAAAGCAAGAAGCAATTTAGTGTATTTGGCGGCCTTATCATTTAGTAGTAATCTCTTCCAAGCAACCAGGGCAGGGCAGAATATTAAACCACACGGAAGTTGAAAGATTCGTTAACGAACCTTAATTACCTTAATTTATATGCTTTGTATCTATGGATGTAATCAACTACTTTACTCGATTTTGAACCTCTTTTAACGGACAGATTTAATTCAAACTTTGTACACTTATCAGTGACAATACTACAGTTTCATGAGTTTATCTTAAAAATATCTTGAATGAAAAATAAAATGATTAAAATAAGCTTGTTTTCATGTGTTTGTTTGCATTCATTCATCTATTCAATAAGCTTGTTTTTTAGTTATTTTTTTAACTGTATTTAATATAAGATACTTCTTACACAATAAATATGAAAAAAAAAAAAGATTGACGCTTTTAGAAGCCTATATAAAGAAGAGATTGAAAGTTAAGGAAATTGAAGCAGAGCCTCAAGGCATTCTGCAATCTTATTGGCCACTTTCAATCAGATTTTCTTTGTCCCGAGACTTAAATTTCTGGAGCAAATCATTTTATTTATGTACTTTAAAGTGTATTTTGAAAATTAGTTTAAATTGTCTCGTGTAACGAATTAAAAACAAATAGGATTAATTCCAATAATCGATTTTTTTTAAGAAATAAAATATGTGTTTTGATTCCAAGCAATATTTACATTTTTTTAAGTCCAAATAATGTCCATGATATTGTTTTAACTGGAATATAAATCAACTATCGCAAAAGAAGAAGTTGAATACTCATACCCTTTTTAATATTTAATCATTTTATAACTCACAGCATTCGAATTAAATTTATTCCTGAAAGTGAAAGATTAAACCTATTGTTTATTTTATCTAGAGAAAAGGAAGTTCACTTCCGTATTTTTAATATCCATTCTCCCAAAAAATAGTATACAATTCTGTAATATTTTTTCGTCTGGAAAGAAAATATAATCATAAAATTTTCATTTATTTCCACCAATTTAACGCAACAATATTTTCGCGATACATTACTAAGTGACATTAAAACTTATATCAACATAATATCACAATAATTATCCTACTTTGTCTTTAATTGTTAAAAAAATCGTATTTCAACTTTAAATTGTCAAATTATTATTCCTAGGACTTTAATTTCAAAACCATTACAAATAAACCTCACCTTTTAAACTTATTGTTAAAATTATTTATAGTTGTTTTATTTTTAAACTATGAAAAGCTCACCTTTTCAACTAACTCACAAGCACTCAACACACATACATAATCACACAGTTAAATCCATAATTTCTCCAAATATATCAATCCAAAAGTAATTGCACAAAAAGCACTTCACAACGCGCCGAAACTTTGCTACGAAAACTTCCGAGCTTAAAGCTCAGTCAGTGATGGTCGCTCGCTTTGGTACGACTGGCTTCGTCCTGATAAACCTACTTTGGCTACTGCGCATGTCCCGGAACTGAAGTTACGCTATTTTCAAGTGTTATGTGTATTTAGATTTATACTGAATGGCTACTAAGGTGTATGGAAAGTCTTTTAATGATGTTTAATAGCATAAAGTTTAAAACGCATAGAGCCATGAGTAAAACCTTTCATCTCCTGTTTCAGCACATTAACATTATATTAGTACATGGTTTTTGTCTTCAATTCACAAAAATATAAACAAACAAAAAGAGCTTGTTGCCGAGCACACGTGTCAAAGGTGAAACTTCTTTGGCAAGATTCAAATATACCTAAATTTTCGCCTTACTCCATGGCGTGACGGTATTGCCATGACGCGACCTTAAAATGTTATTTTCAACGCGCCTTATGAAGTTACACGAGTCGGGCAATTACCTGACTTTTGTATTAACATTCTGAACACAACGTATCTATAACCTTAAACATAATATTATTTGGATGAGACACACATTTCTAACTCTTTCTTGGCACCTGTATTTTTCCGGCTTAATTTTGAAGATTTACACGTGTATGACCCATTTGGATTCAAATTCTCTTTTAGTTTGTCAAAGAGTTGTCCATGTGAAATTACTAATCTAAAACATTAACTCTAAAAGGGTTTAAAGGTCACTGGAGCTATGTCAATAAGGTAATGAAAGTAGATGAAAGTGCGAAATGAGATATAATATGTCGCAGTAAAATTGTAAAAACCGCCAGATTATAATCTATCCGGTGAGATTGAAATCTAACGGTGTTTACAATTTTACGGTGACATACAAAAGTGATTTGAAAGGAGAATGTGTAAATGAAGATATCTGTTGTACATTACTTAGAGCTTATTTATTTTTATATAATATGAACGTAATTGCTAAAAGTATGAAGCTGATCACAATATTATCTGCAATACATCGATATTATTATCTACGTAAATGTTTTGTGTACATGAAATACATCGATATTTTACGCAAATTAAATAACAGTTTCATATTACTGCGTTAATCCAGTCACGAATATCACAAGTTCTTACTACAAAAAATGTTAATGGAAAAGAATTTCCTTAATAGCTTTTTTAATCCATGAATCAGTAGAGTTTTACCAAACTACGCAATACTTTTGATGATATCATCGATTTTGTTAATAAATAAAGTTGTTCAAAGTTGTTGTTTGTTCTGTAGACTATTGATCTATTATAGATTGTTTGTTATGATAATATGAATGATTAAGATTTTTTATTTGTTCTCACTATTTTTTATATTTAATATAAAAATTTTCCTTTGATAAAATTTTATCCATAGCACAGAATACATAATAGTAGCTAAACGCTACAGAACGGACACTCTCCGCCTTCCGCCAAAATTAAACACTTACCTCACCCCGCACGATCATGCTATAAATGGGCCGCATTTTTCTGTAAGGACGATACGCAACGAAGATTGACAACATTAATCAAATTGACTTAAAGTAATTTTATTATTTTGGATTTGTGATTATCGTTTTTCGTAGAAAATGGTTAGATATTGTGCTGTTTACGGATGTATTTCATCAGAAAAACGCGATTTTTTTTACGCTAGTCACAAATATGCCAACCATAAAGCGTTAACACACAAATTTGCAGTCTCTACAGTGTGACTGACAAAACGATAATTTTGTATGGAGTGTCCGGGGTGTGTTCATAGTGAAAATCTAAATACTTACTAGAGTTAGCAACCGAGCTGCTAGTTTTGCCTTAGATCACCACCACCCATAAAGATTAACAAGACTAAATGCCTTGCCTTTTTTAATGGATAATGAAACAATTGACGACGATAATAAAGTAATGCATTTATAAATTTATAATGCTATATCATCAATCAATCCTGTATATAATTTTTTTTATCAATTGTTTAAGTTCGATTTGTCCTGAAGTCTAGACATAAATATAAAAAAATGTTGTGTGGTTTTATGAAACCACGGTAAAAGTGAAACTTAGGCACAAAATTATCGTATTTGTACGATAATTATCGTATTTGTACGATAATTATCGTACGGTTCCGAACACTGCTTTATACCTACTCGGCAGCCGACCGTCACGCGACATGCGCTACACAGACCAAAAAGTTTGAGACGATGTAATAAAAGTTTCACTTTAAAATTCTAAACATTAAATACTAATACCTATTCACGATATTATGTGCACATTAATAAAATCTCCATTAATATCCAAACATTATGAACCAATACTCAGATTAATAGCGAACTTAATGACGTAAAGCATCCAATGAAACCTATGTAATCTTTTCGATTACGACTGTCGTAAAAAAAGTTACGTCACTTTTGTAGTGTTATAAACTTTTACAGTAAGTGTACTAAAAGCCAACGTAAGGAATGTTGGGGTAATTCAGTTTATATTTTTAGTGTTTGATTCGTTTTTGCCCGTGTTTGTTGCCACGTGGTTTAGGTGCAAATGACGATTTAACATTTTTTTAATTAATGTAGTAGGTCCCTTACATTGTGTGCATTTTACACATACTTGCAAATTGCACGTAGAGCGTGCAAATTAAAAAAAAAAGACGGGTTGCACTCCGGGAGTGCCGGCAGAAGTGAAAACTTGATTATTAACGTTCAGCATGTTTGATATTTTGGAATGGTATCCGTCTTACGCATGGAATATAAGGGCTAAAAAAAAAAAAAAAATCCGTCTTACGCTTTTTCGATCAGGCCACGTGTCCTGACGCGAGTTTAAGATTTTATACCCAACGCCGCTAAAGAAGTTTTCACTTCAAAAAGACGGGTTGCACTCCGGGAGTGCCGGCAGAAGTGAAAACTTAATTATTAACGTTGAGCATGTTTGATATTACGTCTTACGCTTTTTCGATCAGGTCACGTGTCCTGACGCAAGTTTAAGATTTTATACCCATTACAGAAAAAGTGCTCAACGCCGCTAAAGAAGTTTTCACTTCAAAAAAATGTAATCAATTTTTAACGTCACATAATAACATATTAAACATAACATAATATTTTGTACGTAAAAATATTTTTCCATCCTCCAGGAATTTGGGACTATTCCTATAAATACAACGCTTTTAGAATACATTTATCGAAAAGTTATGTACAAACAATCTGATTATGAAATTAATCATTTTCTTTGGATTTCCGTAAACAGGAACGAAAGATAAAGATGTTATACTAAGTTTTCGCTTTCCATCCGTCCGTCTGTCACATCCTTTGAACCATTGAATGATTTTTTATTGGATAATTTTTATATTTTTTTACACAGGAAATAGGGAATATCATAAAAAAAATAAGAATGTCACGCAAAAAAACAAAATTTTAAGTAGGTACCTTACACTAAATTAAATTGACTTATAGTTTTATAGTGATAACTTTATTTTATTTTTAACTAGCTTTCCGCCCGCGGCTTCGCCCGCTTTGTCTAAAACATAATAAATTATATACTAAAACCTTCCTCTTGAATCACTCTATTAAAAAAACCGCATCAAAATCCGTTGCATAGTTTTAAAGATTTAAGCATACAGGGACATAGGGACAGAGAAAGCGACTTTTTTTATACTATGTAGTGATTTGTGTTTTAGTAAAACGAGAATACGAAGAGAAGTAGGGCTTGTCATAAATTCGTATTTACTTTCATGGTACCTATGTACTTATAAACTATGTTGACTCAAGTGTCATATTATTAAGCCGTTAGAAGTGTCGCCATAATATCACGTGATATCACTTTACCACACTAAGCATTCTATAGAGACCCTCGTCTTTGGAGATATATTTTGATACAGGATGAAAGGTCTCTGTCATATTTATGTTAGACGATATATTTCATAAATTTCCGATATCCCATGGTATATTGTTTGTTTTTCTGTGCTTGGGGAACAATGTTTTTCTTTTCGTGATAGATGTATGCCGTATTAAAATAACATCCATTTAACATAGATATTTTATATTTTGCTAATATTTTGGATATCAGAACGATATATATTAAAAAAATATTAATAAATTGCTCATACTCACACATACATAATATATTATACTGTATTTTTCAATTTGGAATGAAAATCTTTGTATTTGTATAAGATAGTTTCAATAATATTATGGGATGTGTAGTGTACTTTTGTGTTATTATAGAAGTATTATTAAGTTACTCTATAGATATTCTCTTTACATCTGAAAAATATGAATATACAATTCATATTTTTCAGAAATGAATGGGATAAAGGGCTTATTTTCGGCCCTCTCAAAACTTCTGATCCAAATATACCTATAGGAAATCACTTACGAACTCATGTTATTGAACAATGCCCGATAAATCAATAAAGGAATACTTATATTCATTATTAGTTGCGTGTTTAAATAGAGTGTAAATCATTGTTGTGTAATGAATAGAAAATGTATTAAATTAACATCACAATGACTTAGAAAACCGTTCTTTGTATAACAATTATCGCGTGGAACATTATTAATCTATACTAATATTATAAGTTGAAGAGTTTGTTAGTTTGTTTGAACGCGCTAATGTCAGGAACTACTAGTCCAATTTGAAAACTTATTTCGGTGTTAGATAGCCCATTTATCGAGCAAGGCTATATATATATATATATATATATATATATATATATATTATAGCCTATAGCTTTCCTCATCATCACGCTAAGACCAACAGGAGTGGAGCACTGCGGGTAAAACCGCAGGTGACAGCTAGTATGATAATATATACAGGGTGACTTGTTATAGATGTAATAGTTTTAAAAGGGTGAAAGTGTAAATCATTTGGAGTAAAAAAAAGTAAACGTTACTTGGCCGAAACCTTAGCCGAAACTAATTGGTTTCAGAAATATTTGACATTTTAACTTTTTTTGAAAGCCAAATTCTTCGGAAAAACGATAAAAAGTAATAAAAACGTAATAACCTTATAATTTTGTTTATTTTCGCGATATTCTTGATATAATCAAGCATTCACTATCTTGGTGACTTATATTATTGTTCTTAACATATTACAATATTTACTTAGAAACATATATTTTATCAACACCTGGTCAGATGGCTTAAGTAAGCCATCATTACATTTAAAAACCATCAACCGTTTCAAATCTATTCGACTTAATACAATCCACGTAATATGCGACACGGTAAATTGTGTTCCTAAATGACACGACAGACGAGCTATATAAACCTTGACAATGAGAGGAAATAAATTATTGTCTATCAACAGGTCGCTACTGCGAAGCGACAAAATGATCGCTCAATTATTCATAGCAATCATTTTTCTTTGTTCCCGAATCAATGCATCGAGCAACTTCTACCCGAGATACCATCTCGCTCCGCCAAAGGGTTGGATGAACGATCCCAATGGCTTTTGCTTCTTCAATGGTGAATATCATCTCTTCTACCAGTACAACCCTGAAAGCAGCTATGAACCTGGAATTGCCCACTGGGGACACGCCAAAAGTGTAGACCTATTTCATTGGCAACATCTACCGATCGCTATGTACCCCGATCAATGGTACGACGTAGGAGGAGTGTTTTCTGGAAGTTGTATAGTAGACGACAATACAATGAACCTGTACTATACAGGAAATGTTAATCATAAAGGTGAAACACCAGATCATAATCAATACCAGGCACTGGCAACAAGTACGGATGGAGTCACTGTTACTAAATTTGAAATGAATCCTGTAATTAATGGTAGTGAATATCAACCAAACCTCCGAGATCCTAAAGTATGGAAACATGGTGATAAATATTACATGGTATTAGGCAATTCATTCATAGGTAGCAATAATGAAAAACTTGGACGAGTTCTCCTCTGGGTATCAACTGACAAAATAAACTGGAAAATGGCATCTATACTGTTGGAATCAGATGGCAAACTAGGGTATATGTTTGAATGTCCCGATTTCTTTGAACTTGACGGCTATCATGTCTTACTGTTCTCACCACAAGGCATAAAACCTGAAGGAGATAAATATAGAAATTTGTACCAAACAGGTTACGTAATAGGTAATTTTGACTACGATACTAACGTATTTACTCCAATTTATTCATTCAAGGAATTTGACCATGGTCATGACTTGTACGCTACACAAACCACTTTGGATGAAGATGGAAACAGAGTAGTTGTTTGCTGGATGGATATGTGGGATCAAAACTACCCAGAAATGAATGAAGGTTTTACTGGACACATGACCATCCCGAGAGTAATCCGACTTACAAAAGACGGAAGGATTCTTCAGAAACCTGTCAAATATATATCTGAAGCAAGAGGCCGTACGATTCACTCTGGTAAAACACGAGGAGACAAAGTGATTGCTTTAGATGATAATACTGGTGAGATAATAATTGAAACAACTAGAATGCGGGACCTAGAATTACTAATAGAATCAAACTCAAGTGTGGTGAAAATAAGTTACAATCAGGCAAGGGGTCTTATCACACTTGATCGAGGTGGTAATGATGGAGTGCGCCGTACTAACTGGAAACCTAAAGGCAAATTGATTTGGAAGATCTATATTGACGGCAGTTCTATTGAACTATTCTGTGGTGAGGGTGAGGTTGTCTTTTCAAGCAGATTCTTCCCCACAGGGCCAGTTAGCGTACGTTTGGGAAAGAGAAGCGAAGCTGACAATATGAGAGTTAGTAGCATGGAACGTACAGTTGATATAAAACCCGAAGATGTTCCAACGGATGATGTTCCTAACGAATCGACTTAAAGAAACCAAAAATCTTTACTTATCATAATTGTATTATTATGTATCATCGTACAGTGATAGATAAATAGTTTTCTTCATGCCATAATAAATATTGAAATTTTATGGTTATTTTTATTTACTACACATATCTCTTTGACTATGAAAATATGTAGGTATTATAGCGCAAAGCAATGCGGCAACCCCGCGCGCCTCTAGGGCCGAGATTCACAGATCGCACTTTAACTTTACTTTGATGGAAAGATCTACTTTCACAGAAAAATATATTTCTTAGTCGTGTCAAGCTCATCTTTACTTTCCGAAAATTATACTTTACTTAGTAAAGGCTAAGGAGTCGATAATCATGACTTTGGTCTCAAAGTAAACTTTACATGACTATGCGTATAAATCATGTTACATGTAGGCCTTCATTTTAAACTAATTTCCTAGAACAGAAACGCATTTTAATATGGTTGGGTTATAGCTCGAAACGTCATGTCGATTTGAGTGACATTTTTTTGTTGATTTGTTGATCGTTGCATTGCTTCGTTTGTCTTATACAAGAAGCTTATATCTAATACACTGGAGATTGCACTATGACCATTAACTTGTCACAAGAAAATATAACCTTGAATGACGTCAGTGTTGTTTTTTGTCTCTTTCTGTGGGTGACCACACTGGTTTGTATATTCAGGATTTTTCGAAATAGAAAAAACTAAAAATCATGGTCTATAAATAATAATGACATATATTTTTAACAGTATTTTTATTATAATTACTGGTCAACTTACAAGAATTATCACCTTTATACGACATACAATTTTAATTGGTAGAGAATGATAGTTTTAAATAACGCTTGATAACTTTTGGCTACAAAGCTTGGATATTAACCGATATACATCATTAACATCCTTTGTAAATAGAGGAAAGTTGTGTTTTGCATCAGATGCTGTTTACCAAATTGTAAGTTACTCAGATCTTCTTTTTAAACGCGTTGCTTCGACGGGTCAACTTCAAGCCAAAAACATCAAATAAAAACTGTTTATAGCAATATTTTTTTTCTGGGTCGTAATCCTCAGTAATTTTACCCTTGATAGGCACATATATTTCTTTTTACTTCATTTTTTGGAAAGCTGAAATACGTAAAACAAAAAAATATAAGGTTAAAAAGTATAAATTTCAATGTAAAAAAGAACAAACCACAATATGTGAGTGCAATACCGATGTCGTGTGTTGTTTCATTACTAGTATAATAAATTTTAAAATGGTGTTCTAAATGTTCATCATAATATTGTTTAGCAATATATTATCGTCGCTATCCGTAAAAACCCATCATCATGGTTACCTTACTTGTTAAATTTGTTTGTTGAAAACTTGTTGAAATATGATGAAAGTATTAGGAAAAGAACTTATTTAACATGATTGCTTAGTAAAATGATGATAAATTTGACGATTTTTGCCATTAAAATGATTCTTAACAGGTAAATGCATGAGTATTGAGGAATATTGTAAATAACGTAAATATACACTTGCCTGTGAAATTATAGGCCAGAATTTGGTGTCCAAAAACTTCTGCAATTTTTCACAATGCAATACATTATTTATATTCGGAAAATATTTATTAAATACGCAACAATATTAACTTAAATATTCGAAGCGACGCAATTTTTTTGACACTTATGCCATATTGTCAAAGTGAGAGTTGCTACAATTTTATTACGGTAACTACCCATAATCAGGGAGTTAATTGGTTCAGATACTTATTTTATTTAGCATAAATAATAATTGTCTCATCCAACAATGCTTCTGAATGACGTTGTTGGCAATTTATCAACAAACTCATGTACAAAAACTAACCTTTTGCACAGAATATTACAGCATACATAGTAGCCTTGGGAAAACTTCGTATTAACAGTGGCAATACCAAGTTAGGTGTGAAAGTGATAAAACACAACAACTGGGCAATATTTTCTTGTTACACGTCAAATGTTCATACCGAAATCTCCAGTGTATAAGATATAAGCTTCTTGGTCTTATATATAACATTATAATATTTTTCTGACGAATTTTGCTGTGGCGTGGCTACCGGTTTTTGATATTTCTACAACAATCTTCCCGACCCTGGCTTGTTATAACGGATTTGAAATTGCTGACTGACAATTATTATTGCAAATCCACGTAATGTAGGTAACATTGTGTTTTTTTTTAATCAATTAATTTTTGATATAAAATAATAATGTTATTATTATACATATATGGAATTCAATTAAGTAAGTATAATGTAACAGTCACACGTCTTTCCCTGTAGTTTACTTTGAGGCCGTACTTTTCTAAGGAAAGTCAAGCAATTGTCTCTGAAATTAAATATGTTGAAAGTAAACTTCGGTCATACAAATTTTACTTTGTGAAGACTCTTTTGCGGTAAAGTAAAGTCACGACTGTGAATCTGGGCCTAGGACTCGTCAACCGCCCGTTAGGTATCGGGATACGACGTAGATATATTTAAAAAGTGAAAGGCAGTTCGTTACAAACTCGAGACGCAATATGTCACTGCGCTTATATAATTATTATTCATTGTTACGGTTTTGATCTTCTTATAGTATTTTTGTGTGTTTTTAATATTAATAAATGTTCTTTTATCAGTAATAAAGTGTATAATGCTATAAAACCCTTTTAGGCCAGTGGAAATTAACATTAAATTCGCAAAGCACGATGTAGTGCTGCATTTTTGGTATGTTGTTTGGATCAGTTAGGGTGATGTAAATCCCAATTTGCAACTTCAAAAAAGTTGTGCTCGCTGCGCACCACGTGATAAACTGCGTAAATTTGGGACTTTTTCCACTTTTTGCTCTATAAGTCATAAACTATGCGTTTCCAACAAATAACATTCACTACATTAATGAAGGTTATTCAATTTGCAACAATTTAAGCCTAATTGCAGCTCTCTAAACCTTATAATGACTGAACTGTGGCCCTTCAAAAATAGTCAGTTTTTCCCGAAAATTTGAAATTTTTAGTTTTGCTCCCGTTTGAAGCAAAATATTGGCAAAACCGCTCGTTCTATGAGATGCTCGATGCAGCCAGTCGTCGAAGTGATACATGGGGACGGCAAGTCATTGATCGTCTTACAGCTCAATTTCAATATTTCGGAAAAAACGAACTATCTCGACTCCCGGTGGAACCAACATTTTTATGACTATTTAGCCTGACTTCGTTCGCGTTAATAAGATAATAGTTTTTTGGCTGCTCCCCTGCGTTACCGGGTAGGCTACTTCCAATTACTATCTTGTGCGAAAATCAAAACCAAAACATAAGCCTGAAGGTATTTGTTTAGTTGATGGGAGTTTTAGCCAGTTTACACTGTTACCGCCTTCACCGTAGGAAGTATTCCCAGCTTATGTTTTGACATGCAGATTGTGAGTGATTGTGTTGTGCTCTTCTTCTTATCAGCCGTGGGACGTCCACTGCTGGACAAAGGCCTCCCTCAAGGATTTCCAGTACGACCGGTCACCGGCGGCCTGCATCCAGCGGCTCCCTGCCACTCGGACCAGGTCGTCTGTCCATCTTGTGGGAGGTCGTCCCACGCTTCGTCTTCCCGTTCGTGGCCTCCATTCCAGAACCTTTCTGCCCCAACGGCCATCGGTTCTACGGGCTATGTGCCCCGCCCATTGCCACTTCAACGTGCTAATCCGGCGAGCTATGTCGGTGACTCCGGTTCTCCTACGGATCTCCTCATTTCTGATTTCCGTTGTGCTCTAATAAAATAAAATTAAATTTTCTACAACTTTATTTTACGACCTTCTCATAGAACGAGCCAAATTGCCAATATTTTGCTTCAAACGGGAGCAAAACGAAAAATTTCAAATTTTCGGGAAAAACTGACTATCTTTGAAAGACCACAGCTTAGTTGTTATAAGGTTTGGAGAGCTGCAGTTAGGCTTAAATTGTTGCAAATTTAATTAGCTTCATTTATGTAGTGAATGCTACTTGTAGGAAACGCATAGTTTATGACTTATAGAGCAAAAAGTGAAAAAAGTCCAAAATTTTCGCAGTTTATCACGTGGTGCGCAGCGAGCACAACTTTTTCGAAGTTGCAAATTGGGATTTACATCACCCTAACTGATCCAAACAACATACCAAAAATGCAGCACTACATCGTGCTTTGCGAATTTAGGGTTTTTTAGTGTCGATTTCTACTGGCTTATTTATCTAACGAACCCAAACTATATGTGGCGTCCCAACGTTAGGCTGTGCAGTATTTAAGTTTTAAAAGACAGATAGCATATTATAAAACTTTTGTATATAATATTATTAAAATTATCGTGTGTTTTGAACACAAGTCTACTTGATAAGTTGAAAATGGCGTAAAATAGAGATAAGTCTCTTAAAAATACGTGCGATAGCTCTTTTGATTCGGAATGACGTCTAGAAAAATGTATCGGAAATGTGTATTAGCACACAAAAAATTGCAAAAGTTATAAACAAATTAAGTTGCAAAAAAAGGTATTTCGTTTATTGTTAATAACTCTGAAATTATTAACATTTCAGAAATTTTGAAAAAAGATTCTTAAAGAGGAGGAAATTTCCAACGAAAATCTCCCGACTCCCGGAATTCTATCTCCATTATTTATAATTTTAATTTAACGCTGAAAATAGGCCTCCGCGCGGCATTTTTAGTTAGCGCGCGCGGCTTCAAAACCGAGCATGTCACACTAATTATTTTTTAAGGTATTAAATATTAATTTAAAAATTAAAAAAAATTATGGTGTATTCCGAACACTTCAAAGAATTTGCTCCCGTTGGAAATTTTACTTAAAGTTAATTTTTCAACAAATTAGGCAAATGCTAACTAACGAATTTTTTTTTGAACTTCCGTCCTTATTGCACATTAAAAAAAATGTTTAAATAATTGTCGGTAAAATTTTTCACTTCGTGGAGCCCTTCATATAAATATACTTAACAAGATCGCGCCATAAAAGTTTAAAAAATTTTAATACTTTGTTTATAATAATTTTTTCAAGTTAAGTTGAAAAAATTTTTTAAACTTTTATGGCGCGATCTTGTTAAGTATATTTATATGAAGGGCTCCACGAAGTGAAAAATTTTACCGACAATTATTTAAACATTTTTTTTAATGTGCAATAAGGACGGAAGTTCAAAAAAAATTCGTTAGTTAGCATTTGCCTAATTTGTTGAAAAATTAACTTTAAGTAAAATTTCCAACGGGAGCAAATTCTTTGAAGTGTTCGGAATAAACCATAATTTTTTTAAATTTTTAAATTAATATTTAATACCTTAAAAAAAATAATTAGTGTGACGTGCTCGGTTTTGAAGCCGCGCGCGCTAACTAAAAATGCCGCGCGGAGGCTTATTTTCAGCGTTAAATTAAAATTATAAATAATGGAGATAGAATTCCGGGAGTCGGGAGATTTTCGTTGGAAATTTCCTCCTCTTTAAGAATCTTTTTTTCAAAATTTCTGAAATGTTAATAATTTCGGAGTTATTAACAATAAACGAAATACCTTTTTTTGCAACTTAATTTGTTTATAACTTTTGCAATTTTTTGTGTGCTAATACACATTTCCGATACATTTTTCTAGACGTCATTCCGAATCAAAAGAGCTATCGCACGTATTTTTAAGAGACTTATCTCTATTTTACGCCATTTTCAACTTATCACTTAGACTAAATAGTGAACGTCGTATTAAACTTATAGTGAACGTTTTAATTGTATGTTTAAGTTAATAATATTTGCTATAGATTGGTTATTTAAATACGTTTGACTTTTATAATTTTACATAATAAGTGTTAATTACAATAGGTACTATATATGAATGACTATTGTTATAGGTTGGATTATTTAGTATACTTATAATCTTATTTTTTTGCGTGACATTCTTAATTTATTTTATGATATTCCCTGTGTAAAATATATAAAAAAATTATTCAATAAAAAAATCATTCAATGGTTCAAAGGATGTGACAGACGGACGGATGGAAAGCGAAAACTTAGTATAACATCTTTATCTTTCGTTCCTGTTTACGGAAATCCAAAGAAAATGATTAATTTCATAATCAGATTGTTTGTAGATACATAACTTTTCGATAAATGTATTCTAAAAGCGTTGTATTTATAGGAATAGTCCCAAATTCCTGGAGGATGGAAAAATATGTTTAGGTACAAAATATTATGTTATCTATACTAATATTATAAAGCTGAATAGTTTGTTTGTTTGTTTGTTTGAACGTGCTAATCTCAAGAACTACTGGTGCGATTTGAAAAATTCTTTCGGTGTTAGATAGCCTATTTATCGAGGAAGGCTATAGGCTATATAATATCACGCTAAGACCAACAGGAGCGGAGCACTGTGGCTAAAACCGCAGGGCACAGCTAGTCTACACTAATATTATAAAGAGGAAAACTTTGTTTGTTTGATTGTAATGAACAACTGGACCGATTTTAAAAATTCTTTCACCATTCGAAAGCTACATTATCCACGAGTAATATAGGCTATATATCATCATGCTAAGACCAACAGGAGCGGAGTAATTCGGGTGAAACCGCCCGGCACAGCTAGTATGATATTATATACAGGGTGACTTGTTATAGATATAAGTTTTAAAAGGGTGAAAGTGTAAATCATTTGGAGTAAAAAAAAGTAAACGTTACTTTGCCGAAACCTTAGCTGAAACTTATTGGTATCAGAAATATTTGACATTTTAACTTTTTTTGAAAGCCAAATCCTTCGGAAAAACGATAAAAAGTAATAAAAACGTAATAACCTAATAATTATTTTGTTTATTTTCGCGATATTCTTGATATAATCAAGCATTCACTATCTTCGTGACTTATATTATTGTTCTTAACATATTACAATATTTACTTAGAAAAATATTTATCAACACCTGGTCTGATGGCTTAAGTAAACCATCATTACATTTAAAACCATCAACCGTTTCAAATCTATTCGACTTAATACAATCCACGTAATATGAGACACGGTAAATTGTGTTCCTAAATGACACGACAGACGAGCTATATAAACCTTGACAATGAGAGGAAATAAATTATTGTCTATCAACAGGTCGCTACTGCGAAGCGACAAAATGATCGCTCAATTATTCATAGCATTCATTTTTCTTTGTTCCAGAATCAATGCATCGAGCAACTTCTACCCGAGATACCATCTCGCTCCGCCAAAGGGTTGGATGAACGACCCTAATGGCTTTTGCTTCTTCAATGGCGAATATCATCTCTTCTACCAGTACAACCCTGAAAGCAGCTACGAACCTGGAATAGCCCACTGGGGACACGCCAAAAGTGTAGACCTGTTTCATTGGCAACATCTCCCGATCGCAATGTACCCCGATCAATGGTACGACGTAGGAGGAGTGTTTTCTGGAAGTTGTATTGTGGACGACAATACAATGAACCTGTACTATACAGGAAATGTTAATCATAAAGGTGAAACACCAGATCATAATCAATACCAGGCACTGGCAACAAGTACGGATGGAGTCACTGTTACTAAATTTGAAATGAATCCTGTAATTAATGGTAGTGAATATCAACCAAACCTCCGAGATCCTAAAGTATGGAAACATGGTGATAAATATTACATGGTATTAGGCAATTCATTCATAGGTAGCAATAATGAAAAACTTGGACGAGTTCTCCTCTGGGTATCAACTGACAAAATAAACTGGAAAATGGCATCTATACTGTTGGAATCAGATGGCAAACTAGGGTATATGTTTGAATGTCCCGATTTCTTTGAACTTGACGGCTATCATGTCTTACTGTTCTCACCACAAGGCATAAAACCTGAAGGAGATAAATATAGAAATTTGTACCAAACAGGTTACGTAATAGGTAATTTTGACTACGATACTAACGTATTTACTCCAATTTATTCATTCAAGGAATTTGACCATGGTCATGACTTGTACGCTACACAAACCACTTTGGATGAAGATGGAAACAGAGTAGTTGTTTGCTGGATGGATATGTGGGATCAAAACTACCCAGAAATGAATGAAGGTTTTACTGGACACATGACCATCCCGAGAGTAATCCGACTTACAAAAGACGGAAGGATTCTTCAGAAACCTGTCAAATATATATCTGAAGCAAGAGGCCGTACGATTCACTCTGGTAAAACACGAGGAGACAAAGTGATTGCTTTAGATGATAATACTGGTGAGATAATAATTGAAACAACTAGAATGCGGGACCTAGAATTACTAATAGAATCAAACTCAAGTGTGGTGAAAATAAGTTACAATCAGGCAAGGGGTCTTATCACACTTGATCGAGGTGGTAATGATGGAGTGCGCCGTACTAACTGGAAACCTAAAGGCAAATTGATTTGGAAGATCTATATTGACGGCAGTTCTATTGAAATGTTCTGTGGTGAGGGTGAGGATGTCATTTCAAGCAGATACTTCCCCACAGGGCCAGTTAGCGTTCGCTTGGGAAAGAGAAGCGAAGCTGATAATATGAGAGTTAGTAGCATGAAACGCACAGTTGATATAAAACCCGAAGATGTTCCAACGGATGATGTTCCTAACGAATCGACTTAAAGAAACCAAAAATCTTTACTTATCATAATTGTATTATTATGTATCATCGTACAGTGATAGATAAATAGTTTTCTTCATGCCATAATAAATATTGAAATTTTATGGTTATTTTTATTTACTTCTTATATTTATTTTTATATTTTATTCAATTGAAAGTATAAGATCACAATTAATAAAATACCTATATTATAGGGTATATAAAATAAATGAGAATTTGTCTGCACTATGTATAAACTATTATAACTTAATATCAAGTTTATTAACATCGCCATATAAGTGATAATAGTAATTTACACTATACTGAATAGTGAATATGTATTGATTCTATTTTAAACGCAGTTTTTATCACCTCTTTAGGTAATAGATCATCATGATTTTGATGAACTGCATTTTGAGCTATTAATAATATAATTGTGATGTAATTATCAGAAGAAACCTTAATTCTATTTTATTTGTAGGTTTTCCCTTTATCCGTGACCCTGACATTGAATACTATGAAGAGAATTCGAAATTAAATTACATAAATTTGCAATCCAATATTATCATGATTGTAGTAGAAGCTTCTAATTACTACACTTATCTCTTTGACTATGTAGTATATAAAATAATAATTCTAAGCTAATTTAAGCCGATCGGTAAAAAATCCAAAAATTGTAGGATATTTCAGTCATTTAGAATTTTATTATAATAATATAATCATAGAATTTGAAATATTGTATGCTAAATCTCAATGGCATAAAATACTCTTGATGTAAGTTAATATAATGCATTATATTAAAAAGCTTAATTTTCATATAAAGATAAAGGTCGCTTGCTAGAAGGCTATCTTCTTCACATACCAACTCAGTGCATGATACCTGATTTAACTGGTTGGAACTGGAAAAATGGAGTCGTTGATATACTAAAAATATATTTTGCACTATGCAATATCTTATGATAATCCATGAATAATAATTAATGACCACTTGGTTAAGCGAAATAAAGAAATATTAAACTTAATAAATCTATATTATCTATGGTCTATAATTTTTCAAATATTACAGTGTCAACCGATTTAAAATT
The DNA here is from genome assembly GCA_029959065.1 of Colias behrii. Taxonomy (NCBI): domain Eukaryota; kingdom Metazoa; phylum Arthropoda; class Insecta; order Lepidoptera; family Pieridae; genus Colias; species Colias behrii. The sequence goes on along the minus strand of JARWMC010000005.1, from coordinate 1,877,413 downwards.
GTAACTTCTCAGCAGTTCAAAATAAACTTATTTCACACAATGAGTTTTAAAAACACTGAGAAAAAGTAATAGGTACATGGGTTACGTAGTCAGAAAGACTGACCTGTAATTGTAAAACTATTTTTCCCTAGATAGGTTCCCTTCGTAACACAATCACCACCAAACACTTTATAAGGGATCCGTACCGAAAGGATAAAACGGGACCTTATTACTGGGACTTCGATGTCTGTTTGTATCTCATGAACCGTGATAGTTAAACAGTTGAAATTTTCAGAGATGATAATATATTGGTTACGTCTATAACAACAAATAATAAGAAACTCAGGTAAAGCAACGGTTCACACGATCATAAATCGAATGGGTGACCGTTTTTTTTTTTATTTGCTCTTTAGCTTGTACGGAACCCTTAGTATCGTTAGTCCAACTCGTACTTAACCATTTCTATTTTATAAATGTGACGTGTTTCAAATAAGTATTAAGGGCTTGGTCTAGTAATGCAAACAAATGCATCCTGTCATCCTATATGTAAATAATACAAATGTACTAAGGGAAAGTTGCTCCACTTAATTTTTAAAAATTAAATCATTCGTATGCATAATTTAATATTCGTAATAAGTACCAAAAATGACAATTTGAAACAATTTTCGTGAAAATTACACCGGGTGATTTTTTTTATCAGTACACAAAATTTGCGAATACGTTCTATTGATATCTTCAACTTCATGTTTATATAACTGATCAACTTTTACACAGAAATTTGGACGAAATATAAAAAAAATAAGCTTTCCATACAAAATGCATAACTCTATACATTTTTTTCGACCTAAGTTTCTTAGTGAAAGTTGTTCAGTTTCACTAATAAAACGGATAAACAAATTTTGTATATAATAAAAAAAAATGTAATGTTTGTGTAAAAAATTATAAAATAGAAAAATACGCAAATGAAAACAAAAGATATTTATTTCTGACTAGCTTCCGCCCGCGACTCCGTCCGCGCGGATGTCGGTCTTCGCGTGGATGGTTTATTTCTCCATTTTGAACTGGGAAGACGTTTCTCACTAAATTAATATTAGACGATCACTCTCGCTCGCCACACTGGACACGTCCGCTCGCATCAAAATTCATAAATTATATGCATCGCGCGGAACGCCGTCTTTATATAGGAGTCGAGGAGGCGTGGTGTCGTGTGGACCGCGTGTGCCGCAAACGGTTCAAGCCAAATCCGACTTTTGGCGCTACAGGTTACATCGCTGAATCCACTGCGGGTAACGCAACGTGTGTTCGCGGTTCTACAGAACAACGTCTATGGATAAAACTGAAAAATTAAGATTTATTTTTTTTTCTTCGTATTTTTCCAGGATAAAAAGTATTCCATTTTATGCCCAGGATAATAAGGTATAATTTTACCAAGTTTAATCGAAATCGAACCATTAGTTTTCACGTGATGCCTTCACATACAGACAGACAGACAGATAAAAAATTTTTTAATCACATATTTGTGTTTGGTATCGATCCAGTAACACTGCTATTTATTTTTTAAATATTTTCAAAGTACAGAATTGACCCTTCTACAGATTTATTATATTATGTATAATATATAGATTTATATTGATAAACCTAATAAATCTTTTGCTAGCATTCTGATGCTTTATCGGTTGCACTGGATTTTTCTCTTTTTTTTTTCAATCGCTTGAATGATATAGGATGATTCTTATCTATGACAAAAGTGTTATTTTTTTGCATTGTATTTCAAATATTAATTTTTTTATTTTTAACCGCATCTTCCGCATTCATGTCTTTTGCCGGAATTAGACATTTGAACTAGTCCCATTTTCCCTTCTTGATATGGGAGTGTATAAAGTATTTTTTTTAGATATTTCTCGTTATACTTTTAAAAAGTTATTACTGTCATTTTGCTCATTAGGTAAAGTAATTTCGATATCAGTTTTAAGTTTTTTGATACCTGCAATAATAACGTCATAGTCGCCTGCACATACTTAACGATTACACCCTGTATACAATCCACCATCCACATTCATAATGTTTTCCTGTCCTCCTCTCCTTTACGCTGTTCACCGATACATTTTAAATGAGTAAATCTGCTACCACTGAAGGATGTTTCATTGTGATCAGCAAATTTTCACCACTGTTGTCGATTATTTGTTTTTCATTTTTAATCAGCAATTGGGAATCATCAGTTTTGTTTTTTGCAGATTGGTGATGTACCCTAACAATACGTCGAAAAGGGAAAGCATCAACAAATTATAGTTTTCGTCCTCTTTTTTTATTCTGTGCATCTCTGTTACTTGTGTTTGTTTAGTTATCAACATCCATTGAATTTTCTATGTTATTGTGATCTTCCATTACATCTGAGTTTTGATGATGTGACGATAATCCATTCGTTTTAATATTGGTACTTAGAGTTGGTGGACTTAACTAGAAATGGTGGACTAAATTTGTCAGCGCGTCTGTAAGATCAAAATATAAAACCAACATCCTGTATTTAAGTTACAAAATTAATAATCAAACAACATGCCGCTTCGCCGTGGGGTGCCGGTTTAAGAATAGCACCTCCCCATCTCCTCCCGTGGGTGTCGTAAAAGGCGACTAAGGGATACATCATACCGGAACGGGCAGCAGCGTTCCGCGATCCACTACTTAACACCAACTGCGCTCGCCAACCCGCCTGCCAAGCGTGGCGAGTACTGGCATTATCCCCTCATGGACAGCACACCACCAACCAGGCCCCTAGTACCCGGCAGCCCCGCGATTCCTGGCTACGGTAGCGGCCATGGTAACGGCGGGGCAAGGGGTGCTAAGAATCACCGGATGAGATCCGGCTACCACTCCACACGACCCCTGGCCCTGGTAACATACAATGCACGCACATTGAGGACGGACGAAAAGATTGTTGAGCTGGAAGAAGAATTGAACAAATTACGATGGGATGTCATAGGGTTATCAGAAGTCCGAAGAGAGGGGGAGGACACGATAACGTTGACGTCTGGTAATTTGTTCTTCTACCGGGAGGGCGACCAACAGTCCCAAGGTGGAGTCGGGTTTATCGTCCACAAATCTCTCGTCAACAACATCGTAAGCATTGAGAGTGTATCGAGCAGGGTAGCGTGCCTTATACTCAGAATATCTCAAAGATATTCGCTGAAGGTCATACAGGTTTACGCACCGACCTCGGCTCACTCCGATGAAGAAGTGGAGATTATGTATGAGGACGTAAGTAGAGCCATACATACCTCGAAAACACACTTCAATGTTGTGATGGGAGATTTCAACGCAAAGTTGGGGAAGAGAGGCGATGATGAGTTGAGAGTGGGGCAATTTGGGTTTGGGCAACGTAATCCGAGGGGCCAGAAACTTGCTGATTTTCTGGAGAAGGAAGGACTCTTTATGATGAATTCCTTCTTCCAGAAACCGAATCACAGGAAGTGGACCTGGCTGAGCCCGGATGGAAGGACGAAAAATGAGATAGACTTCATTATGACCACGAAGAGACAAATATTCAAAGATGTATCTGTGATCCATAGGGTGAAAACCGGAAGCGATCACCGAATGGTACGAGGCATCTTGAATATTAATGTCAAACGTGAAAGATCACGTCTAATGAAGTCTACGCTCCGCCCTTGCCATGCTCAAATCCAAAACCCCGAAAGCTTTCAACTGGAGCTCCAAAATCGCTTCGCTTGCCTCGACAGTAGCGTCTCTGTGGACGATCTAAATAACAGGCTGGTAGAAACTATCCGCGCGGTTGGGTCCCACTTTAAAACCCGTAAAGTAAATCCGCAAAAACTCTCGGACCAAACTCTGAAACTAATGGCAGACCGGCGCTCTATGCCACTGCGCACATCTGAAGATGCTAAGTCATATAGGCAGCTCAATAGACGGATATCTAAATCTCTGCGGCACGACATTCGCTCCTTTAATGCTTCAAGCATTGAGGAAGCGATTAAGCGAAATCAAGGCTCGAAAGTGTTTGCAAGAGATATGTCTATTGGGCAGAGCCAGCTGACGAAGCTGAAGACAGATCGTGGCGTAGTAGTGTCGGCCAAGCCAGAGGTATTAGGAGAGGTCGAGAGGTTCTACCGGCAACTTTACACCTCAGTTGCCAAGCCTGTTTCTAGTCCGGCGAAAGACCCGAGAGCCCGACTAACCCGACATTTCACCGAATATATCCCGGACATCAGCCTGTACGAGATTAGGATAGCTCTGAAACAGCTTAAGAACAACAAGGCGCCGGGTGAGGACGGAATCACCTCTGAGCTTCTGAGAGCGGGTGGTAAACCAATCCTTAGAATGCTACAGAGGCTATTTAATTCCGCCCTACTCGAGGGCACAACGCCTGAAGCATGGAGCAGGGGTGTGGTTGTTCTGTTCTTCAAAAAGGGAGACAAGACCCTATTGAAGAACTACAGACCGATATCACTCTTGAGCCATGTTTATAAGCTGTTCTCCAGGGTTATCACGAATCGTCTCGAACGCAGGTTAGATGACTTCCAGCCTCCCGAACAAGCCGGTTTCCGTAAAGGCTTTAGCACCATAGACCACATCCACACGCTGCGGCAAATTATACAGAAAACCGAGGAGTATAATTTGCCACTATGCTTAGCGTTTGTGGACTATGAAAAAGCCTTCGATTCGATCGAGACCTGGGCCGTGTTAAGGTCTCTCCAGCGGTGCCGTATTGACTATCGGTACATCGAAGTATTGAGAAGCTTGTACGAACACGCCACCATGTCAGTCCGAGTACAAGATCAGTGTACAAAGGCAATCCCATTGCAGCGCGGTGTCAGACAAGGCGACGTGATCTCGCCCAAACTTTTTACCGCTGCTTTGGAAGATGCCTTCAAACTATTGGAATGGAAAGGACTAGGCATCAATATTAATGGCGAGTACATCTCTCATCTTCGTTTTGCCGATGATATCGTAGTCATGGCAGAATCCATGGAAGACCTTAATGCAATGCTCGATGACCTCTACAGAGTTTCACAACAAGTGGGCCTTAGCATGAACATGGACAAGACGAAAATTATGTCGAATGTCCATGTTGTGCCCACTCCAGTCTCTGTTGGAAACTCTACTCTCGAAGTTGTTGACGAATATGTCTACCTAGGACAAACCGTCCAATTAGGCAGGTCCAACTTCGGGAAGGAGGTCAATCGTCGAATCCGACTCGGATGGGCAGCGTTCGGGAAGTTAAAGAACATCTATTCGTCCAAAATCCCTCAGTGCCTGAAGACTAAAGTCTTCGAGCTGTGTGTGTTACCAGTGATGACTTACGGAACAGAGACGTGGCCTCTAACCCTGGGCCTTGTGAACAAGCTCAGCGTCGCCCAACGTGCTATGGAAAGGGCTATGCTCGGAGTTTCCCTACGAGATCGAATCAGAAATGAGGAGATCCGTAGGAGAACCGGAGTCACCGACATAGCTCGCCGGATTAGCACGTTGAAGTGGCAATGGGCGGGGCACATAGCCCGTAGAACCGATGGCCGTTGGGGCAGAAAGGTTCTGGAATGGAGGCCACGTACGGGAAGACGAAGCGTGGGACGACCTCCCACAAGATGGACAGACGACCTGGTCCGAGTGGCAGGGAGCCGCTGGATGCAGGCCGCCGGTGACCGGTCGTACTGGAAATCCTTGAGGGAGGCCTTTGTCCAGCAGTGGACGTCCCACGGCTGATAAGAAGAAGAAGAAGTAAGAAATGCCGCTACGTTTAAAATGACTAGAAGAAAAAATTAAAACACCTCGACATATTTGGAATTTTGGAGTAAACAAATCATTTTCCCCGTATGTCCCAAGTTCAAGTTCTCAATACAAGTTTATATATTTCGTATTTCTCAAACGAAAAATAAACATTTTTGGAACTTCAAAAAAAAATTATATTATAAGAAAATTTATGAGCTTACTTTAGTTTTAAAGAAACATACATCCCTTTACTGACACCCCGTAAAATAAAGAAATTGTTGCCAATCACCTTCGTAATCTATTTGGTTTCATTAACTTTAAGTTCGAAGATATTTTTTTTTCTAGTCCATAGTTACACGCATATTTTTTTCGTTTATTTTCCATATCGAAATCAAATGTTTAAAAATACGATTATTTGCACAAAACTAAGATAAAAATAATCAATTAACAAAAATATTAAATTTAATGAAGTAGAGCAACTTTTACTTCGGTATGAAGGAAAATCGAGCTTAGAGCACACGTCAGAACGCTCCGGCCCAAGGAGCGCTACTAAAGAAATTCGCTAGGATTTTTCCTAATTATTTAAAATATTTTTTTAATATTTAAAGAATTATCAAAATTCAAAAAAAAAATTTTAAAGGATTAATACTCACTGGTCTTCAACCAACTCGAATAAATTAATGGAAAAAATAACTTTTAGCAGTATTTATCAATAGTTTTTTGTAAGGCAAAAAATGGGAAATTTAATGAATTTATAACGTTCTAATTAGGAAAATCATAAGTTTTTCGGCAATTGTATTCAGCAGATTTTAATTACGACTATATAAGGATAATAATGCGCTGATCAGATTGTATAAATTGTAATCGGTTGCAACGTAGTGAGTGCACAAACTTAGCTCGAAATGTCTTTGGGGGAAAGAGACTTATCTTGAAGGCCTGATTAAGGTAACATAACGTAACTTTATAAATGTGAAAAAATTCACGCGCATTGCGTATATAACACTAATTGATAAACAAGAAAAAAAAATTCAGTTTATCATTTCAATAGCCGGGAAAAAATTGTCAAATAACTTGTTGAAAACGCAATTTTGCTAGACTGCAGCCTTAAGTATGCCATTAGCTTTATAAAAGGTCTTGACTCTACCACTGACACTGACTCTACCATCTGCATTCTAGTCGTCTAAATTAATATTTTAATTTTATAATGTAATGGATGTAACAACGTATTATAGATAAAGACATTCTGTATTTTCTCCCCAATAAAACGTCATTGCCATTATTTTTGGTTTATCACAACTCTATTTATGTCTAAAACTTATTATAATTTAAGCTGTCGCTTCACGTGGGCTTGATTGTAAAGGTTGTTATAAAGTAACCTTTGTTTGATAATTATAGATTAATCCCACCCATACGACGTCTGGACGTCGTCTCAGCGGTCGACATACAAAGGTCAAAGAAATTGTAATGGTAATATTCAAAATATGGAGTAATAATTTTACTTAGTTTAACTTTTTTATCTCAATTTGGGATTTTATATCCTTCAACATAGAATGTGAAAACTTATATTCAATTCAATCTGTATATAATATTCGGTCAACCCGGGAAAATCCAGGCAAGCATCTAGATACTAATAATGTACCTACTTATAATACTACTTAATATTATGTAGTCTTGAAGATTTTGTATTCCTGACAGGAAAAGGGGTGTTTTCAAGGGTTTTTTGCATTGACTATACCGACTTACCTTATGGATAAAAGAATCTACCTTTCCTATAATATTATGAAATTAATTATAAAATTTGTGATATTTAAAAATATTTTTTGAATAAATAATTTTCATGGAATTTGTCAATGAATTAAAATTTATAACATAGTAAGAAAATGATGATACCATATAGATTTTGAAATCAGTTCAATACATACATACATTCTACATTCTACAAAACAAACTATACCTGCAAATAGAAAAAAAGTTTCCTCACAATGAGGAGGAAAACAATAAGCAATTACTATAGGTACTGATTTAGAAATATTTAACTAACAGCTTCCTAGTATTTATATGAGTATTCCGGTGATTTACTTTGAGGAGAAATAAGAATGGAACTATATTTTGTATTAAATCTTAATATTACAACCTACCTGCATTTATCCAAGTCTTTAAATGTAACAATAGGTACTATAAATTTTTCATACTTCATGATGCATATAAGAAGAAATGGTATCTAATAAATTATTTCAAAAATCGTTTATAAATTTTTCTACACTAGTTCAATAATTAACATACTTTATTACATAATATAAAGAACACATTAAATTAAAAGTGTTATATAACGAAAGTTGCTGTATCGAAAGATAAAAAGCAATTACGGAACGCTAGAAGATTGCCAATAAAAATAGACAGGCGCTCTAAAATATTTTATCGCTCTATTTGCACAGTATTTCTTTTTTATCTGAAATAACTTCTTACTTAGATGTTTAAATACTCAGACATAACAAAAATTTTGGGTAAAAAGTTGAAATGAAAACATAAATAATTTACGCATAGGAAAAATAATTATTACTTAGGTACCTACTTTTTAAATTAGCATGGTACTCACAGTTAAAATGTATTTTGTATGGATCAGAAATGTTGAAATGATACTTACTGATAACCTTCGTAAATTAACGAGAATGGAAAATGGATTCGTCAAAAAAGAGAGGCTCTTAGCTAATTTGCAATATGAAACTATCCAAAGTTAATCCATCTAACAACAGCTATCTGCCATTGGATCTTGCCATATCCAAGATTAGACACGCCACAATTTCAATAGGTGTAAATATTTATACTATATTTAGTGAAATTGTTCATAAATTTAACTAAAATGATGGATAAGTACAATTATTTATTAGGTAAATTTTTCATAATTTTTCAGGACAAGCAAAAATAAATGAACTACTTAACTACGAATCTAAAATGTTTCCTAAAATATTGAAATAATTAGGTACATTCAATTATTTAATTTATGAATTTTCTGAACTATATAGCAATATTAAACGACCTGTTTTTATCATTTTTGGTAAATATGCCAGCGGTACCTTTTCCACTTTTATTAAAAAAGTTATAAAAGGCTTTTCCCTCGTAAAATAAAAAAGTGTTAATAATGAAAGTTTCCATGAATTATGTACCTATATCTTTATAAATTTATACCTATATCTTGTTTTATTTTTTAACATTAACAAAATTGTAATGAGTAAAACATGATTTAATCATAAAACTTTGAGAAATTGTATCCTTGACCTCGAGCAGGTTTTATAAACAAATTAATAAACTTAATTAAGTATAAAAGTATAATTTTATCCTAAACAACTCCAATTTTGTCGAAGTATAAGATGAATCATTTTTGAAAAAAAAACTTATTATTATATTAAGTATATATTATTATCATCTAAAAATAATCCTAAGCAACAGTGCAAAAGTCTTAGAAAAGGAGCTATTTTTAAGATTTATCTTCAGGCAGTATTTATCTCAAGTGTTTACACTGAAACACTTAGCGGAGATTTTAATATCCGATACACTATTGCTATGTCACTATTTCGTGATCATGGAAAGGTTAGATCTTATCAAAATGGTGTGAGTTTAACCTGAAACACCTCAAGGACCTTTTCTTTCCTAAGTCAAGGACTCTATTTACATTAGGGTTTAATATTTTGTGTGTCATTGAAATGATAGGTAACAATTTAACATAAACTTAATATTAATAATAGAAAATATTTGTAATAAAGAGGATTAAAATACTTGTACATGTTAGATAGAATCAATAAAAAATTTCATAATTGAAGTGAAACTTCTGTAAGGCGCGTTGAGAGTATAAATTCAAGGCCATACCGTCGCGTCATGGAGTAAGGCGACGATGCTGATATCTTTGAATTTTGCCAAAGAAGTTTCACTTCTGACACGTGTGACACACAAGCTCTTTTTTATTAATTTAATCAAGCAAACAATATAAATATGTACAAACGAAAACTACAAAAGTACATTGCTCTAATTAATATCTAGGATTACTTAAAGGCTAAAGCTTTTCATTATTTTTGCGTTTGGAATTACTCGATAATCCTTTAATATACGAGATATTGGAATAATCTTTTAAATGGAGCTCAATAAATTATTCTAAAAGAAAACGTTTTATAGCAGTACTTCACTGCAGTTGTTTATATTCTTCAGTAAAATATAAATGTTTTCCAAACCTACTCATTGATTACTTAGGTTTATTTTTCAATGTGTGGGTAGCTGTTTTAATTTCAACTTTACATGATTACTTACATAATATTTGAAATAAGGTAAACGCAGCTATCAACGACCCATCGAAAATCTGAAGGTATTACCGACCTATAAAAGTAATTCGAAATTTAAACGTTTCCAGAACTATTCTAGCTATAGGTAGGCAAAGTTATACACGAATGTATTACTTGAGCATCGAATACTTTTACGTTAGTGTGAGTAACTGTGCAAAAAAGAGTTAAAATACGTAAGTTGCTGCGGGGTAGCGTGGACGCAGGACCTGTCGTACTGTTCCGTTGTTCCTTCGGGTAAGTACTGTGATTTATCTTTTTAAGACATTTACAAACAAATGACATCTATACTTTAATTTAAATTACTAAATTTTAATGCATTTAAGTGTCAACTTTTCATTTCTTACAACATTTTATTAATAAAAAATAATTTGAAACGACAAAACTTTAAATTAAAATGGGACGGTGTTAGCTTCACCAGTTTAAGTCGTGGCAGGTATCAACGACCCGTAAGTCGGCAATGGCAGCAACGTAACTTTTTGTTTTAATTTTCTTTTATGTTATTGTATCACACTAACACAAGTGGTTTTATGGACCAGTTTAAATCTAAGCTATGAGTCTTCATAAAAATCTATCAGCGACTAAACTTTTTTGTCTAGTGTTTACCTTTTAGCGTTGTCAATGTATACAAAGTTATGATATTTTTCGAGGATCGATATCGAATAGTTACAGTAGTAAATCATTGTTTTTTTTGTTCAAACAATATGCATTTGTTCATATTTTGTATGACATTAATCAATTGTATTCTATTTTATAGTCTGATGGTCAAATGATTTAAAATAACCATTTTTTTATGGGTCGGTAATACAATTTAGGTTTATACTTACATACTTTATAACCGACCCATGTGGGTCGGCAATAGCAACTATAGGAAGCTATTACCGATCGAATATAGATTGTTTAGTTTCTCATCTACAAATTCAAATTCAAATTGCTTTATTTGCAGAATCTAATATTTAATCTAATATATATTATAAAGGAGAAAGTTTGTAAGGATGTATGGATGTATGGATGTATGGATGTTTGTTACTCTTTCACGTAAAAACTACTGAACCGATTACAATGAAATTTAGCACACATATAGAGGGTAACTTGGATTAACACATAGGATAGTTTTTATCCCGGAAATCCCACGGGAACGGGAACTATGCGGGTTTTCCTTTGCAAACGCGGGCGAAGCCGCGGGCGGAAATCTAGTGTAGAATAAAGATGTTTGTAGATACAGATAATATTGATCTTTAAACATTCTGCTCGTAGTTGAGCGTGCAATTACAATTTTTACTACTTTTATGACATAATAGGTGCCTATTAAAAAATGCTTCTTCATGGTTAAATTAACATAAAACATATAATTATATTTTTTTACAGAAATATGGAGCCACAAAAGCGGCAAAAAGTATACAGTAAAACACAACTCGCCGAAGCAATCAATCAACATATATTAAAATAGTATTATGTTGATTAATTTAAAAGTTTATACAAAGTGGACCAAAAGAAGTCATCCGATGTTGTTTGGCTCTCATTTTTTTTCTAAACGAAAAACTTCGATTCTGTTTTTTGATTATGTTTATTTGAACCTTTAAAATTTTATTGGTTAAGTCGAGAAGATGATATTGGCCAAATGGGCGCCGTCACAATTGATTGCCATACGGGCTCGTTTTATGACATTTCTCATCACTTCAGCGAGAACTTCTCGCACTCGTGTCTTATGTTGTCCTTGAGGGCTTCCAAGGCCTCAGCATTGTTCATGTAAACACGGGACTTCAAAAAAACCCCACAAAAAAAGTCTGGAACGGTTAAATCGGGCGATCTTTCGGGCCAGTGCAAATCGCCAAAACAAGAGATGAGGCGACCCGGGAAAGCCGCCCTCAGAATATCGGTTGTGGCTCGCGCAGTGTGTGCCGTTGCTCCGTCCTGTTGGAACCAAATATTCTCCAGTCCTAATTCGTCCAATTGCGGCAGAAAAAAACTCAGTCAACATGGCCCTATAGCGTGCACCGTGCCCGTAGCATGTTTCCGGTGACAGCTCGACATCCTCGGCAACAGCGGCGATATTCTCGGCAGAACGGGCGCTCCGGGGCCGGCCACTCTTGGCAACGTCTCGTGTGGTCCCATACTCTTCAAGGTTGGTGGCCAAACGGCGCAGTGTTGGCGCAGTCGGTGTCGGACGGCCGGGGAATCGGCGACGAATTGTTACGCAAAAAAAATAGACACGATTATTCCGCGTTCTTGGGGACTGTATCGCTCCATGGCTTGTTCACTTGTATTCTACATCTGTCTAGTACACAAATGTCAAAACAGATTTGACATTGGCGGCCATTTGCAAAAATGAGAGCATCTTCCAATAGGGTGATTTCTTTTGGCCCACCTTGTAATTATTTAGTTCATTACTAAGAAGTACTCATTTGTTTTATTAAAAATAACTATAATAAAAAAATACGAATATATTTGCATTTTTATTTCATTTTATTAAGATCGGTAATCATCATCATCACTAGCCATTGCTGGAAAAAGGCCTCCTCTCACATACGATCGGGAATAGCTGCATAAAAATCGTTAATAGCTTCACAGCCGTTTTTACGGGTCGGTAATTGCAACAATCGACTAAGTCACATTGTAAATTATTTTTTACAAGATAATCCTTTATTAGAATGTATTTGCTTCAATAAAAACATTTTTTATACATAACACTAGCATATAAAATGAAACTATAAATCTTTAGAAGAACCAGTATACTTAAAAAATATGGTTGATTTGAAAATTGCCTTAGAGGGGTAGTTACCTTAACTACTTTGTAATGTACGTTATGTTTATTTGGTCAGGATTTTAAGGACATAAAATAAACAGGTTTATAAACTTAATATGCAAAATACATAATTAAATCAGATATTTATTAGCACGCTCACTATCATGGTTTCGTAAAAAAGTTCATTAAAACTAGCTTTAGCGCGCGTCGTCGTCTGCTTGGTATTACAAATTACTTTGGTCACTTTACATTTTTTAGCTCAATATGTTCTAGAGAATACTAAGGACTTGTAGGTAATAAAATTAATATAAAAAATTAAAACTTTAATTAATTTTTTTAACGGTCTAGTCGAGGCCCTTACTTTATAAATTGAAGATTAAATACATTCAATAGAAAGCTTAATTTAATGTACACTTTATATACCTGTGTTATAATTCACATAGCTATTTGTTATAGAGCAGTAATAAAAATGTTTTTATATTAGAGCTTTAGTAGATAGAGGTTAAGACCTAGTAATTATGAATTATATTGCTGTAAATGATCTAAGGATCATTTACAGCAATATACTTCATACCTACATAAGTTTTGGTATTTCAGCTATGAAAAAATGTAGTCACAGTGTAACTAAATTCCTTCCAGCTATGCTACCGATTTTGACGAATTTTTATGTGAATATTTCGTAGGTCAGAGAGTTCAGCCTCGACAAAAGATCGATACCACACACCAGCTATGAATTATAATATCTATGATTTCTAAAATGCGTTGTGCATTTTCCTGTATAAGTAGTAGCTTTTTGGTGTATTTCTAACCTATTCTATACTATAATAACGATTGATCCTTAGCAAATTCATATTCTTACTTATTCTGCCGGAATGAACTAAGAAAAATGCATTGACTTCCGCTTTATTAATATTATTAACATAGTATTTTATAATAAATGGTTATGCTTTTTAATTTGAATATACGGCTAAAGAAGGATTTGTATAACATTATATTTATTATGATACAGCTTTACATTGCTCGCACGTAAGACATGAGTTGAATTTAAAATACTCTTTATGTAGTGAAATATTATCCAAATAGTGAAAATTTCAGTGTATATTTCCTTCAAGACTTTCCTGTGCAAAATAGTTTTATAGTGGAAATTTAAAATAATAGTCGCTGCAAATAAATTTAATCCAACAGAATTCGATTCCTGGCCCTTGTATTTATCGTTTTTTGAGCCATATGGCCAGAGGAAACTCTATACATATTATATTAATTTATGTAAAAGTACTATAATACTTCTCTTTTTACGGTAACTGTCACTCAAATATCAATTAATTTTACATCTCGTTCAAAAATAAGATCATCAAATTATGCAAATAATAGATAGCCAGGTATAAAATCATTTTCTATAGAGAAAAATTGACTTTAAAAATTATAAATTAAGATTCTTGAAGTATTATTTGCAAAATTATCTTACAATTATTGTTACAAAGAAATTGTATTGGGTCTACAGACCCAAATTACAATTATTAACGTAGGTACTAAAATGTAGAGTGAATATCGAAAACTAGAATGCTTTAATTTTCAACCTTCAACCTCGATAAGAACTTACAACAAATAATAAAACCAAAAAATATTAAAACGAATTCTCTTTAAATTGCTAAACCGCGTTTATTTTCTTTATTTTTCATCTTACCTCTTGCTTCATTATCAGATTAGTTCTAGGACAATGTCAAGTAGAAATTGTTTAGCAAGATTCGATAAGGCGATAAACAAATATATTGGAAAATGAGTTAAAAACATTTAGATTTCAATAGATATTAGATTATACTGATGACAAGAACTTTCCGTACATTATTTTGTATCTAAGACGTTTCATTCGCTCATACTATTATTATTTAACAGTATCGTCTTTTTCAGTGGTTAAAATTAATCATTTAATGGTATTACAATGATATTTCTTTTTAAAATATTTTTTATAAAAATTATGCGTTTTTTCATTCTGTTTTACGCGTTTACATTTTTACTGTTTCACAATTTGCATTATGTTATTTCTGAAACTCATCTTCACAACATATGAAGGAAATTTTGTTGATTTTATCCTGATATAATAACGGAAATGACTAGATGTAACACTGAAGTAACAAATGTTTACTCTCTCTACATACTCACAATGCATTATGGGAAAAGGAGAAAAGCTGGACGATTTGATAGTTAAGTGTGTTAGAGATGGATATAAAACTGTTATCTTCTCTTTCAAAAAGTCAGTGATGATGAGTCTCTCGTTTTTATTTTTGTAATATACCTCAAGGCTCTATGTTAATTGATGTACAATTAACATAGAGCCTTGAGGTACTACCACTACCACTGCATAGTATAAAACAAAGTCGCTGACTATGTCCCTATGTCCCCATGTATGCTTAAATCTTTAAAACTACGCAACGGATTTTGTTGCGGTTTTTTTTTAAATAGATTTAATGGTTCTCGAGGAAGGTTTTAGTTTATAATTTATCAGATTTAAGACAAAGCGGGTGGAAGGCTAGTAAATGTATAATTAAGAGCACAAAGGGGACAGTTAGGTATGTGAATAAAATTAAAATAAAATTTATTACTTAACTAACAATAATTGCCATAAGCACATATTTGTTCTCTTGGCAGAGAGGTTTAAGACTTTGTCCACGATACGTCTAGGTACTGGCGTTTTTCTTTATTTTGATATGCAATCAAATATTCTGTGAAATCCACATTACATCCGATCTTGAAAAATATATAGATTATATCAAATCTATCTCTTTTTTTTTTTTGTGTGGTGTTTCTCAATGATAGCCAGAAGGGCTTCTACATTTTAACGCGGACGCGGGGGTGAACTGAAGGTTCACCCTGGTAGCGACATGCACAAGGGCGTCCCCCCTTGACGGGGATCTCGAACCTCGGCTTGGACTGTCGCTTGAGTGGAGGAGGCCGGAAGGGCCCTAGTCGGACGGGCAAATCTATCTCATGAAGGGTGCATAAAGCCTTGACGAGCTGTATAATGCAATATCAATTTTATCGCTTTGAGTTAAGGTTGAAATTGATATTACGCAATTAACGGTCATTCGACAAACTCCGGCGCACGTTCTTAGCCAGTCGGTTCGCAAATGTCGTTGTTGTCACACTGAGAGTGATTTTTTTATAATGTTCATGAAATCGTGATTATTTACGTGATTTTTTAACGGTAAGTTTTAATGATTTAACAATATTATAATTGTGTGTTTCGGTAATATAGTAGTTATTTAATTTTAATTACCTAATTAGAATTCAAACTCAAATATTTAAAACAATCATAGATACATATTTGTGTAATTTTTCAAAAAAATAAAACAATTCGTTCGCATTTTATTATTTATATATTTAAAAGATGCATTCAAAAGCATACCTAACCTAAGCGATAGCAACAAATAAGAAATCATATGAAAATAAATAAATTATTTAATATAGTTCAGCTTCAGCTCGGTGTGTTGAAAAGAAAACATTTACAATCAGGCAGTTTTTTATATTAAATGCCAAGAACAACAAGGCACAAGGCAACCTTTCGAAAGTCTAGGTGAACGAGAAACGCTATAAGCCCTGCAAAATTACACATTTATTACAGTAGTAGTAGTAGTCATCCTGCAATTTTAAAATGCTTACCGCATTATATTTATAATTATCATATAATTATATTAACCGCTCAAACACTTTCTCTTTTCCCACTAATTTCTTAACATAATATTACCTTTTACAGATAAAATAATAATTTTAAAATGAATAACTCATTTCGTTTTAAATAAAGGTACGGTACTCCAAAATTAATAATGCGCATAGAAATCTTCGCCTCTGTTCGGCAACTGTCAAATTCTCGGAGCGTCCGAAGACGATATGTATATAGAGTGGTTAAATGCATTTTCTTCATGCATAATTTAGTAAAAATATTTTTTTTGTGCTAAAAGAGATTAACATTGATTTGAAAGTAACGATTTTGTTTAGATAATTCCTTGTAAGTAAATAGCGAGGATAACCCCACGATTGCGAATATATCTTTGTTGGATTGATTTACTTGGAAAATTTGAATGAATAATATACCTATCAAATAATTAAATTCTTCTGTTTCATATTTACGAATGGCAAGAAAGAAAACTATCTTTATTCTACTATACAATAAGTAAATATATTAAATTCAAGGAATTGATTCTTCTAATCTACTATTTACGAGAAATGAAATAATAAGTTCGGAAACTGCCAAAAAACAAAACCTTATCTATATCATTGTCTCCGTGAAATCATCAGAATTTATTCGATAAAGTTATCATTTCTCGGAAATCCCTTTTCAGAACGCTTTCATATTCCAAAATTTAAGGAATGTGACTCCAGGTCGAATAAAACTTAACACCAATTGCTTTGACACTTAATAATATTTTGAGATCCTCATAACAAAGTTGAGGCAGATATAACTTTCTAATAAATCAAAGTTATTTAGTTAGAATTCAATTCTGCCGAAGATTCCTCTTTCCTGTATTTAACCGATATTGATGTAGGTCAGTGTGCGAGTAAACTTACTCCTTCCAAGTCAGTGTATGTGTGTGTGTATGTGTGTATAGATACATACACCCTTAAGAGAAAAGTCTAAGTGCAATTACAAAAAAATAACATAATAATATGCTGAGGATTGTGAACCTTCCGACGTTTAGGAAACCTCAGTTAAAAATTAAAATGAAGCACTTACTTTTTCAGATAAAAAATAAGAATTGCGTCAATGAAACATGATCGATCTTAATAACTATGGTTACTTAGTATGGAGTCTATTAATAAACTCAATTACTTCGAATTATTTTGCAAATTGAGCAAGTAAAGTAATTGAAATAATCCTAAATAACCTGATTTAAATGAAGTGTATTTTAAGTTATGTTATTTGTTAAAACTTTTCAGAGAATCATAACAATATTTATTTATTTATTTATAGTGTAGTATCATTATTTCTTAGAATGTCTAAAAACTTTAAATAATCTTCAACGATCTTCTCCTAAAATTAACGTAGCAATAATATTATAGAGACATGAAATACTAATCTATTATTAGGTAGGTATACTGTTTGTAACATACCTATCATACCCATATTAATTGTACATACTTAGCTTTCATTTTTTTTAATACATAGTTAAATTAAATTTAGAGAGTTAAAGAAACACGCAAATCTCAATGAATACGATATCACATATCCATAAAACGAATTTCTTATATTATCTTAACTATCATCTCCCAACTATCTTCAGAAACAGATAAACTGATATAAATACATTCTTACATAATATATATACAAAGATACAAAGATTCTGGAAAAATTGATGAGCAATGATGATAAATCGCTTTCATAGATATAAAGATTATAGATTTTGGAAGAAATTTTATGTCAGAAAAAAATAATAATTTGAATACCATTATTTTAATCTTTACTCTATACTAATATTATAAAGCTGAAGAGTTTGTTTGTTTGTTGGTTTGTTTGAACGCGCTAATCTCAGGAACTACTGGTGCAATTTGAAAAATTCTTACGGTGCTAGATAGCCCATTTACCGAGGAAGGCTATATATAGGCTATATTATAATATAATCACGCTAAGATCAACAGGAGAGGAGACACGCGGCTGTAACCGCGGGGCGCGGCTAGTAATTCAATAATTCTTGAAAAATGCTAAAAACTATCCAAATTCCAAGTGCTGAATACAAAATACTTAAAATTATTGTGGTGTGTGAAAGAAGTTATTTATTCGAAACTACAATGGGATATTCTTTAAAAATTCTGAAAAGAAATGATTTGCGAAAGAAAATTATAACTCGATGTCTGTTACGTTAGCGGTTAGAGAGAACAACAACAGAGGGGTCTACTTTTAGTGGTCATATTTAATAATATTATAAACTTTTGTGAAACAAATTTCTTCGTCATTATAAAATTTTATTTACTTTTATTGCATCCAGCGACCTGCGACTCGCACCTTTGATATAATATTCATCAAAAGGAAATAATAAGTAAATATCTCAAATTTTTATTATGGCTTAATATTGAAATCCATTGCAATGCATTTTACAATAAAATTATTGTATAGTGAAATTTCATTCATTATTACATTACGGCTAAGTACATGATCAGCCGTCTTCGTATTCTGCTAGAACGAGATTTTTTGTAAGTTCCATCGAGAATAGAACCCATGAGCCCTTGTTATTACACTTATACGTAAAAACCACTATACTAGAAAGGTAAAATTGGTCAAACAAGTTTGATACTAATTTAAATCTAAATATATTTTGTCTAAAACACCACATAGGTACATGCCACATACATAGTAAAACAAACCCTCTTTATTCGAACCGCTAGGGACTGGAACATGCTTCCTGAATCAGTGTTCTCCGATGAGTACAATTTGGAGGTCTTCAAGAGGAGAGTGAACAGGTACATTCTAGGGAAGCGCGCTCCATCTTAGGCCACATCTCAGCTTACCATCAGGCGAGATTGTGGCCAAGCGCTCCCCTATTGTACAATAAAAAAAAAAAAAAAAAAACTCGCTTCCCACTGCTCAGATCTTTCAGAGTACGCTACTGATTTCTCTTGAATCTATTAAAAACCGATTTTGTATAGATTGAGTGGTTCTAGTAGGTGAGGTATAGTCTTGTTTTTAAGACACGACAGGTAGTATAAACTATACGAAAATAACCTATTAAAATCACATTAATGTCCATTGTCGCTAATTATGACACAAATAAAATGTTGTCTCGAATATCTTGACCTCAGGTGTGAGTGGACCTTGTAACAATTCAACTTGTAGTTATCTTATTAGTGAACTACATTGATTTATGTTTAGCATACTTGAATATCTATTTCAGGTATTGAAAATGCTCATAATTGGTGTAGGTCTAATTATTCAGTACTATCGATAGAAGTTCGTGATTTAATTGTTTTAAGATTGTGTTAATATGTTGTGTTATATTGTGTTGTGTTAAGATATTTATAAATAAGAAATTGAATAAAATCACTATAAAAAAATAGTAGTTTGTTTGAACGTATTTTTTTAGATATTTCGGAAAATTCTCTAATACCTACCAGGTGAAATTATTACAATAATTTCTGAGTTGCTAAGGCTAATTTTAATTTTTTTGCGGACAAATCCGCGTGAGCAGCTAGTACATTGTATTTTATGAAGATGCATGAACAAACCCGTTGTTGATTTCGTGTTTTTAAATTACAGAAGAAGTCAGAATTACAACTTAATAACTCATTAACTCATTATGTATGTATTTAATATGTGTGGTTTTAATTACCTAATACATTTATATATTTTCTGATTGTAAAATAATTAGCATTTATAATAATCCAATATGTTACGCAATTGTATTAATGTTTGGCTAGAAACGTTTTAATTTTTATTTAACAATCGCTGTTCCAAATTAATTAATTAATTATATTATAGTCAATTACTTTCTAGATGCTTTAAAAAATATATTGAGTAGGTAAAGTTTTATCGCGAATATAACATGTTCAAAACCTCAGACTTCAATAAAAAAATCAGGTTTAATCAATATAGCGTGCCTTTTTTATAAAATATAATCTTATTCTATTGTAAGTTACAACCGGCGGCAAAATATATTTAATACAAAAATATTTTTGGTATTATTGCTAATCTGAAAAAAATATAATTAAGGTGGTTAAATATGAAAACAAAAGAAAATCTCACACGCATTAAATATAACAAAAGATAAACTCTTTTGTTATATTTTACAAGGAAGTTCATTGTCGTTTTTATAAATTAAGTAATTTTTAGGTTGTTTTAATTGAGCGTGTAGTTTAGTATTTTTATTAAATGTTTATACTTTTATGATCACAAACAAACGAAAAATAAAGAAGTTCTGAAATGTATGTATAATAAACAAGAATAATAGAGAATGTTTATATTTTGATTGATTCCTTATTCCTTAACCAATATTATGTCGATGTCCATTTCTCCGTAAAGAAAGTTATGTTGCTCTGAATCTTGTAAAGTAATATGAAATACTAATAATTTACCTACTAATATTTTATTTTTTACGGGTCCTTGAAGTTGTGAACATACTGGGTAATTTTATTTTTCTTGGCATTCAATTCTTTTTTTTATTCCATTCAAAGATCTAACGATAGTAAATGTTACCATACTGAATTGGCCTATCTTTCAGCTTAGCACACAAAAAAAATCAGGCATCTACCACAATAAGTGACGTCACTATAAATTAAAATCTCATCGTACTCGGCAATAGGTGAAAATTGAAAAAAAAAAACGTCATAACTCCGAAAATACGAAAAACCGCAAAACATACATGGGGGTGATTCGGATAGCCCTCTAAGTCCTCTACCTCCTGGCTTCAGTATATCCATACTTCTTGGGACACTCTGTATAATGATTTAATGTTTATTATAAACATGCGTTTACATAATATTATACTTCCGATAATTTAGCTAGCCATTATTGAGCCATAATCACACACTTCAAGTGCCTACATTTTTTTTTACGCTGCAATAGGGGAGCGCTTGGTCACGATCTCGCCTGATGGTAAGCTGAGATGTGGCCTAAGATGGAGCGCGCTTCCCTAGAATGTACCTGTTCACTCTCCGCTTAAAGACCCCCATATTGTACTCATCGGGGAACACAGATTCAGGAAGCATGTTCCAGTCCCTAGCGGTTCGAATAAAGAATGACGATCCGAACCGCTTAGTCCGGGTACATGGAACGTCAACCATGTGGCGATGCCTAGAATCTGTGCGCCTCGACGAACGATGGAAAAACGGGGATGGTGGAATTAGGTCGTGCAATTCCGCAGCGCACTCTCCAAAGTCCTACAGTCGCCTACATCGTATTATTTCGAAATTCGTAGGCACATAAGCAAACCTACAATCAAAATGGCTTTTATCTAGATTACGTAGATTGAACTAGATCTAATGACTAAATTCAAGCATTACGAGCTTAAACACAAGCTGGTGCGAAACCATTTCTAAAAAAGTCATTATCCACACACGCCATTTATAATCTTAATACTATTATAAAGGCGAAAGTTTGTAAGTATGGATGTATGGATGTATGGATGTTTGTTACTCTTTCACGTAAAAACTACTGAACCGATTACAATGAAATTTAGCACACATATAGAGGGTAACTTGGATTAACACATAGGATAGGTTTTATCCCGGAAATCCCACGGGAACGGGAACTATGCGGGTTTTCCTTTGAAAACGCGGGCGAAGCCGCGGGCGGAAATCTAGTATTGTCATAGTCAAACAAAAGCTTTTGCGAATTTACACACATTTACAACTCATTCCTAGAATTACTTGGAAGATTGATTGTATTTTAACTCTTAATTAATTGTTGAAACTCATCAATCAGTTATGATAAATTATTAGAAGTATGTCTTTGGGTTTTCATCATTTTAATCTCTACATTTATAAAGTTTATTATAGAGCTCCAAAATCCTTTATGATTTAATTCAAGATAGTATTTTCTAGTGTTTGATATTACGCGAGTATTATACATTTAGAAATTAAAGACTTTTTAACGGATTTTAAACGCGATTTATTCATTATATTATTTACCCGACGCGACGTCGCGTTTCGAACACTTTACAGCGAGCGTGGTCACGGGGAGACTGAGGGTAAATAATATAATGAATAAATCGCGTTTAAAATCCGTTAAAAAGTCTTTAATTTCTTAATTCAAGATGTCTTTATCTGGATGCTAATGATATTTAAATGTACTCATAATAAATATAATATACCTACACGATTCTGAAAAACAGTTTGTTACTATAATATAAGGAGCCTGAGTTAATTGTTTTTAATTGTATTATTTTAACATACAAGCAATACAAGTAAAGATAACTAGGTATAACTTAATATTTTGCTAACTTTAAGTATCGACAAAGGCGTCATTGTGTAGATACTTATGAAATATAATTTTATAACACGATAGTAATGTATGCATTCTATATTGGTATATTATATAAAATATTATGTATTTTCTTATTTTTACTTACATTTTTAAATGCCAAGTTTCAACAATATCTGAAACATTGAAATATACAAAATTATCACAAACTATGTGTTTTAATCACCACGTTATCTTCCTCGTGGACTATTATAATTACATTTAAATGCTGGAAAATGGTACATTGTGTTACTTTGAGCTATTTCTACAGGTAATTGTTGTTATCACACTTGTAGGTAAAATACTTTATTTATGGAATACTAGCTTTCCGCCCGCGGCTTCGCCCGCGTTTTCAAAGAAAAGCCGCATAGTTGCCGTTCCCGTGGGATTTCCGGGATAAAACCTATCCTATGTGCTAATCCAAATTACCCTCTATATGTGTGCTTAATTTCATTGTAATCGGTTCAGTAGTATTTGCTTGAAAAAGTAACAAAAACACACATACACAGCCTCACAAACTTTCGCATTTATAATATTAGTAGGATAGGAAGATATTTAGTAGATACTGTCAATAAGCAAGCTCTCTGTTTTATCTGAAAGATAAAAGAATCAATCAATTTATGTATTTTCTCTGATTAAATGAACTTATTCAGTATAAATTTAAAATAGCACGATAATAATTTTATATGGTGTATGCTGTTAAGTTCCCGAGTAGGTATTCCAGGTATTGTATATATAGTAAAATTTCCTTTATACTAAAAGGTTTAATTTCGTCGAATACACAATTAGGTAGGTATATTAGAATGATTTTAAACCTTTTTTTTAATTATTGACCTTATTAACCTACCGTATGGAATAATTAAGAGTTAATAATATTAGAACGATTGTCAGTGTATCATCACAGATTTTTTGTGATTAGAGCCTAGGTACCTTTATTTTTTTATATACTAGCGCCCTGGCTTCGCCCGTGGTCTTTGGTACATATTCACGTTTTCTCTACATAAGAACCATCCTCGTACTTCAAGGAATATAATAAAAAAAGAATTATCGAAATCGGTTCAGCCGTTCACACGTGATGCCGTAACAACGCGAAACGGGTTTCATTTTTATATATATAGATTATACAGAAGTTAATTTTAGTTATGATTAACTACTTACTATGTAATATAAATTAAAAATCAAACACATAGTATAGAGTGGAAATTTTTCATCAGCTGATAGTAATTTCCAACATTCCTTGGACACTCGACAAATTGACAATGTTTTCCTTGATAGCGGATCCTTCCATATTTATTTTGTCAATATTATTTATTTGCTTTAGGGCCGATTTTTCAATGCTTGGTTAAAACTTATCCGTCCAATAAAGTATTACACGATCATATTAAAATGTCACGTAAACTGTCAAATACCTACGGGCAATTAGAATACGTTTTTAAAATGGTAGTTTTATACATTATTCGACGAATAATTAGTTTTAACCAAGGATTGAAAACTCAGCCCTTACAAAAATATTTATTCTATAATAACTACTAGTTCGTTATTATGAATACAAACAACGAGTTTTTCAAAACAGATCCGAAGTTTCAGTAATGCTTCAAATGCATATTTACGTCCATTTCAAACTTTTAAAATCAATAGATAAAATATTAAAGTCACTACATGAGGTTAAAAAATTATCGTACAAGTGACAGAATAGATTATAATGATTCAATATTACAAATTGCTTTAACCAGGTAAAAACTTCACACCTGTATTCATAATTATATCAGTCAATATTATTTGTAAAATAATGCGCTATTTTAAAAATATTTGACTATACTCAGTGTAGTAGGTAACTCAAATTATAACTAGGGTCTTCTTACGAACTCTGTATTCCTAGACTTCTTGGTAAGAAGATATTATACTTAGAGGCTGGCAGAGCACAGACGGCATTCGCCTGAAAAGAAAATCAATCTTTGAAACGCATCTCCATGCTCCATTTTATTTCAGTTTATTATTACACTTGTGTTTAAGCACACTTGGATATTTAATTATAAAATTAACCATTTTAGCGAGATTTTGGTGAGTCGTCTCATGTGGTAAAATATCATCATTTCAATACATCAGTAATTATTAAAATACGTGACCAATTGAGTATTTTTTAATATAAAAATAAATTCAATAATAGTCACGTAAAACGATTTAAGTAACTGAAGGTTACACTTAAAATAATAAGATAAGTTATATTTGGCAAGAGAGCTACCAGTTTTAGATAAAAATTCTGATAATTTCTGATAGAATGCAATATACAGTTCAAGTACCATATCATTTTCGAAATACCACGTGTTAGACGGATGCAGCCATTTAACCAACTCCTGATAGATATTATATGCAATATACAGTTCATGTGCCATTTAATTTCGTAATACCGCGGGTTAGCAAAAATGTCACTATCACCAGTGAATTGTTTTTTAATCAAATTGAATATGGGGGTATTTTCTCAAGTCGACTCTATTTTTTTGTGTTTGTCAGAACTTTCGACTGGACGAACCAATTTTGATGATACTTTTTTTATTATTTAAAAGCTAGCCTTGCGGTTGTTCCCTTGAAATTTTGACCCGTTCTGACTGTTCTGATTATTACAAAATCATAATAATATACATCGTCGCTATAATGTACTGTACATTATGTCCCCAAACTTCCGAAATCTCTGTATTCAATAAAGTTTATTCGCAAACTAACTTGGCACTAACTGTAGCATAATAATATATTTTAGATATTTTCCGCCCAATATAAGAAAATATATTAGTTAGTCAAATGCCAAATTGTAGGTCACTGGAATAATACATTATCCTAATCACATAGTTCGCATTGAGTACACGTTCAAATAGTGCAAATATTTTTTATAGAGAAGTTCGCCTATCTTTTGATAATCATTTGAGGATATTTTGAAATAATGTGTTTATATGTAGTAATTTGATGTAATAAATTCATATTATAATAATATTATTTATATTTGATGTAAGCAAAATTTGTTTCAATATCTATCATCCATAGATTAGTTTTTATAAAGAAGTTACTAAAATTTACACGTCTTTGTTTAATTTCAGATTTCATTGAACTGCCACGATGTCGCAAAAAGAAAAGCCCGCCATCGACAACTTTAACTCCACGTAAGTGATACAACTTCTGGGTCGGCAGTTTATCTAAAAGAAATCAGTTTTACAATCGGTGTGTAAAATAAAATAAATGTGGGTTTGTTGTGCCCGACTGAACCAATGTCACAAAAAAATAATTAAAATGCTCTACAACGATCCCAAAAATTAGGGATAATCTTTAAAACGTCATAAGTGAAAACCGACTCTTGAAACTCTGTTGTACAAACTTGTGGTAAAGTGCGCGTTTGTAGAAGTTATATTATATTCAAAATACGTCAAAATGCGGGTTCACACAGAGCAAGCAGCCTCGTGAAGCAGCTCGGTCGAGGAAATCGCGTGTTAATTCCGCTATAAGTACTTGGTAGAGAAACGTCCTCACTGACCGCGTTGCTTCGCCCTGTGTGGACCCGCTTATTGACCTATTTTGTGTAGTAATAGTTTGAATATAATATGAGTATGTGACTTCTACAAATTCGCACGAGTTTGCATACAAATTCTGAAGAATCGATGTGTTTCTACTATTACACGAGAATTTTGCTTAAATTGTACTTGGAAATACATTACAACATGTCTTGGCAAAATTTACAATTAATTTTCTTGAGACATACTTAACTACATGCTTTATCTTACAATATGATACATTTTTGCATTGCATATAATATTTTAATAGCATTCCAACGTAACTTTACAATGTTGAATTTCTAAAATGCTTGTAAATTCGAATTTTTTTATCAAAACGAAACAGTCGGTAGTGGTTAACCTGGATAATATTATTTGTTGAAGTTTATTTATAGCTTCATTTATTTCGCAAATAGTACCTACAATCGTAACCGAAATAAATATTTCAGACATAATTTATAAAATATGATCATTGTTTATTTTATATTACAGAATCTTTGTTAAATCTCAATTCTACTTGAATTAATAACATTTATTATGTAGTTCTATCGGAAAACTGTTTCCTTATTTTATAGAATGAAAAAAGTTACATGACAAATGAGATAAACGTTATAATTATTAATATGATTTACTATCTGTTTATCTACAGGTACTAGATTATGTTCTTATCGATTTTAATAGGCTATCTTAGTCAAATACACAATAATATTGGCTTTAGAAAATACTCTATTGCAACTGCCAATTCAAGCCTGCTATAAACACTTAACGATAACTCATACTAGTGAAATTTTATAGGTACCTTACAAAAATTAATACAATTTAATATTTATAGGCAATGCACTTCCATAATTCCAAATGTATATATTATCCTCAAGGAAGTCCATGAGATAACTAATTTCCGCATCACGCGACAAGGAAATGATACTTTCCTCTAAAAATTTGAGGAAAATCGTCATACAATCAATTTATTTGTGATAATATTATGGTAGTGATATGTTTACTGAATTAGCCGTGAAAATTGCGAATGACGGTGAAATTTGAAAAAGATAAGATTCGTGCGTAAGTGAATATCCTTTTAGCATAAAAGTCTACAAAAATATAATTCAATGTAATAATCGGGGAAGTATTAGAGCACCTGTATCTTTGTATCAAATTAATAGGCAAATCATTCATAAGTTGGTTCCTAAACATTGGAAGCATTTTATAAAACGTATAATAGGAATGCCGATGAAATGTGTCAATTATAAATTATTATGTAGGTAGTTTTTTCTCTTTACTATTACCTCATATCTAGAGAAATAATTATGAATATCTCGTTTTATGAAGAAACGCAAGCGAATAATCGGGTATTAAATAGTAATACATTTTGCATAGTAAATTAATCAAAGTTACAATAGAAGAATGAAGATTTTACAAACAAACAGGCAGTAATCTCAGCGGTTTGAAATTACGTTACTAATTCTTGATAATATCAAACAATGCTATGCAATGTATACGCTGTGTAATTCTATTGTGATAGCGGACTAACTAAAGATGTATAATATGAGTCTTTTTATATAGAAACGTGTATATTTCTGCATCACGTGTTAGGATCGTCGAAAAGCAATCTCAATTATAAATGCATTGGTCAATAATTAGCTTATCAAAGGCGAATGCTACGTCATTTATAACAGCATTTAATACGAACAGCATTGGACTAAATGCATTTGATTATCTCTTTCTATATTATACTTTACTATGAATGTGCTTCTTAACTTTTTTCTTAGTTGCCTGGAGGAGATATTATGTGTTAAGTGATAAGACAGCTTTGTCGCGCTCAAGTGTACCTTTATATACCTACGTTAAATTTATCAATAATGTTAATGTGAAATTTTAATCTAAACCACAGTAAATTTGAACAATGCGAACGGTAAAGTGGAAAACGAATTGCTATTCTGTTATCGGTGAAAAAATGTTGCCAGTAATAAAAAAATGAAATTAAAATATTAAAATTCACAAACACATTCAACACAAAACACCCTAAATAATAAATAACAATATCTACTATATAAATAAACGAACGAATAAATTACACAATAAATATGTAGTAAGTATATAATTTAACTAACATTAAACATTTGTTTCCTTCCTGTTCTACAAGTTATTACGAAGCGTTCATACAAATATGCAACCCTTGTTCCATCCTTTTGAAGTTTTGTTTTCGTGACGAGAATACTGTATCCCTCTCCAAGGCTTCCTTTGAGGTAATTTAGGTGTGATAATTTCATAGAAACTTACCGTGAGACTAATAGTATTATTATTAAATACTGTTTCGCAGCTAATTAGGCTACACTATCTACTAGGTGATCTTATTGTATTTTAGGTATAACTATAATATTATTCATACTGATTTCAACAACCAAAAAATGCAAGCTCTCTTTAGTGGACTGATTTCCAAATACGAAATTTCACGAGCACCATTTTTCATGGATCACAAAGGCTATTTTTTAATTCATTTTTATCCCGTTACAAGCAGAGCCAGGATAAACAGTTAAGTATACTCCATCGGCTTGTATGAGATAAATAAATATAATGTATCATTGATAACACAATGACCTTGTATTGTTATAACCTACGGTAATCTGACCTTCATATTTCAACCTTCGCTCATCCATGGGATATGATGCAATCACCCGTAAAATGTTTTTGTCAATCAACAAATATTCCAATTCACGGTTCAACAAACAAATTGCCAATTTTTATTGTCCATTATTTTAGGTATACAGTTTGTAACAATTGTAAAAGCACGCTGTTGTAATGCTATGAGATGTTTATTAACACTGGGTCTGATTGCGCTCGATTTGTCAATATTTTATGAACAATAACGCAATCTTATTTCCTACCCGTTTATAACATAATATCTTTAACTAAACCCAGTCCTAAGTTAGTCTCCAAATGAGGTAAAAATTAGGCGAGTCTCCACCGAGCGAGCCGCTTCGCGCAGTAATTTCTTCGCGAGTCTGCTCGCTCTATGGATGTCCACCTTTTGAATATTTCAATTGCAATAGCAATCACTGTCAGCATCCAAGAGTCAGGCAGGCAGTCAGGAGCTTTAAAAAATATATCCCCGTGCTTTGAGAAACACGTAGAAATCTCTGTCGTATTGAATCTTCTCACTCAGCGGATAGAATAGAATAGAATTGAATAGAAAACACTTTATTGTACAATGCACACAAAAACAAAATTCACAAAAAACGATATTTAACTTAAAATAAATGTACAATTTGGCGGCCTTATCGCTTAAAAGCGATTTCTTCCAGGCAACCTTGGGATATAGGAAAAATAAATCAGTAAAAAGGTAGATAGTGCATAAATACGTACATATACAAGAAACTGTAATTATACATAGATTACATATACTTAAGAATCAAATAATATTATACAAAAACAAATGAGAAATGAGCAGTATAGGAATACAAATATTAGAAGAGAGGAAAATAAATTTACATAAATAGATAACTAAATCAGCAAAGAACATAGACAAACAGCATTAGAGAGATAGATAGTAGTTCTTAACAAGAGTTTTAAAACTATATAAAGATTGGGCTTGCCTGATCGTTGTCGGGAGAGAGTTCCACAATCTTACGGCTTGTACGGTAAAAGAGCAATCGTAGAATTTGGAAGTGTGAACAGGCATACAAAATATAGATAGTTAAAGCGTTAGAATAAAATGAACTTGTATTAATTGCTATAAACTATTCCTACAAACGATACCTACGATTTCGAGAAGTAGCTGTATTTAATAAAAGTTTCGTCATTACTTTGTCTAGATTTGGTGCAACTTCTGCGAAAATTCTATAGAACAATTTCTGCTATATTAAGCAGTTTTAGGAGTGAAAATCAGTTTTAAAATATGAGAGAATTTGTAATGATTGTCGTTCCGCAATGTTTACAAGCAACATCGTGGGCGGTTCTGATATTTACATTGTTAGTACACGAAAAAATTATTATTATTTCAGAGCGGAATTAACGAGTAATCCAGGCTTCCAATCGTCACTCAGTATTGCTTCTAAGGATGTAATCAACGAGAAAGCCTACAATCCCTTCGAACATAGACAAGTGGAACATCCTACAACGTAAGTAGTAAACATAAGGAGTATATTAAAGTATCAGTTACTTATAAATGGCTTATTGATACATCAATATGACCTGTTACTGATACTTACAATAACCAGGTCACTTGTCACTTATTCACAGGATCACAAAGGTGTATAGAATTACTAATTACTTCCTTTGTACCGAAATCAAAGGGAGAGTATGATTTTAACCTATATCCTTGCATGTTAGATTTCTGAATTGTTCACGACAAAATGTTATTTGGAGCGTTGGACGTTAATATGCTTATAATATTTGTATCACGTTATTATTACTCCCATTTTTTTAATATTATTTTTTGGTATGAGAGCTCTTGCTT
Organism: Colias behrii; assembly: GCA_029959065.1. NCBI lineage: Eukaryota > Metazoa > Arthropoda > Insecta > Lepidoptera > Pieridae > Colias > Colias behrii. The sequence continues at coordinate 1,846,710 of JARWMC010000005.1, read as the reverse complement.
TTCGCTGAAAAGCCACATTGCACTAGGAGTAATTTATAAATAATTAATGTCTTCTTATAGGCGAATCCACACTAGAGAGAAGCCTCGCAAAGTAATTGCCGCGCGAAGCAGCTTGATCTGTGTGGACCGCCTTATTAACAACACCATAATTTATTATGACCGTACGGGAATCCTCAATATCCTGAAAAGTTAATGTTTGCCTACTCCCTAAATCTCAATCTACAGGACTGTAGGCGCAATCGCTCACATACTAAAAGCATGCATCGGTACGGGAGTGCTGGCCATGCCAGCTGCCTTCAAGAACGCTGGATTACTCGCCGGTGTCATAGGAACGGTGTTCGCTGGTTTTGTATGCACTCATACAGTTCAGATGGTGGTAAGTAAAAGATATTTTTGTGATATCTTTAGATTTCAGCTATGTATCTAAGGATTTATAAAGAGACTTTTAATAATATCACTGCAATTGCCCAAATTGTATTAAATACTAATTTACCACTTTACTCGCATAGATGATAAAATAGGTAGAATCAGAAAATTATGTACATAGATTCTCTTGAACCACTCTATCCATCGATCACTAAAGGATCGATTACGTATATCGTAATCGCTTCGTTACAATCCCTTACGTAGTTTTCAAGATACACAAAGAGGGACACACAGACAACGGAAAGTGACCTATGTTTTATTCTATGTAGTGATAATTCAACTTTTTCAGGTAACAATTTCACAACAAGTATGTGTAGAAGCTAAAAAGCCTTCAATGAGTTTTGCGGAGACTTGTGGAGCTTCATTTGAATATGGACCAAAAAGATTGCGGCCTTGGGGCAATTTTGTGAAGTAATTTTATTATTTTATACTAATAATAGTGTAGGCGAGAAAGGATTTTTGATTAATTTGATATTATTTATAAATACTGATTTGGAACAATTATAAGAATATAATATTATAAATGGAACAAGTAGAATATAAATATATCTAATTATAATTTATTTTTGTTATATACTGCATATATATGTACCAGGTAGTACAATATAATTTAAATTCAATTTATATTTCGTTTACTCTCCTAACTTCAATTTCCTTTACATCGACATACCAAGATTTTCGAACGCCTTGCCTTTTTTAATAGCAAAAATGTGTACAGAAAACATTGATTTTATTTTTGGTTGATCGAGCTTTTAATACCTTATAATAGGTACAATGCTATGTTAAACTTTCAATATTCAGCCTTTTTTTAAACTTAAACGAATTATCCAATAATCTTTACACAAATCTATTATCAGAACAAGAAAATTATAACAAGGAGCGTAACAAACAAATTGCTTTTATAAATAAAAAACCTGCGTTTATTCTTTAATTTCATTTACTTGTGGGATCAAACAGCAGTAGTATTTTCATGTATTAACGGTTTTTAAACACGATTTAATCAGCAGTGCTAATAGAAAAATGGACGTAAACAAAACAGGCAGATTGATGATTTCCCATTTAGAATAAATTACTTTTAAAAGCACACTAAAATCTAAACAACGATACAAATCCGTGTATCAAAAGTTTCATAAAACGCAAGGAGGCTTCAGAATTTTGATGATCTAACTATTCTCGTTTTCAGAACGTTGATAGATTACTCTATGGCCGTGACGTACCTCAGCGTTTTGTGTGTCTACGTTGTTTTCATCGGATCTTCCTGTAAAGAGGTAAATGAACGTTACTGTTGACTTTATGAAGTGAAATATGCGGATAATTAAAAAGTAATTAAGAGCTTCTGTACATTTTGTACGAACTGTTTCTGTAAATGGATAGTGGGAGATAATAATAATGGGACTATTTGAATACTGGCCATATTGTAATTTTGTTTAAAAAATACTTTGAGAAATTATCGTAGTTTGTTTTTTGTTTCGATTGATTTTTCGATTTTTTTAGAAATTTCGATTTTATATTTCTACTGTTGAGTTATTAAAAAATAAATGCAGCTGAGGTTATTATTTAATCTGTAAACTAAAAAAAATGCCACAATTTAAAACCTAAAATATTCATAAGATTTCCCAATGTCTTTTTACAGGTATTAGATTACTACTATCCAGGATATATCCTTTCAATCCAGACATACTGTGTCCTCACCCTGGTTCCCTTGGTACTGCTCTGTCAAATACGAAATTTGAAGTATTTAGTGCCGTTTTCTGCTTTGGCTAATGCGCTATTAGTTGTAGTATTCGGAATCACATTGTATTATGTGTTCGTTGACTTACCACCGATTTCTGAGCGTGAAATGGTTGCTAATGTGAATCAGTGGCCCTTGTTTATGAGGTAATTATTAGTTATTAATTAGGGTCGATTAAGATAATAATTGGTATATAGGTACTTAGCCATAGTATACAATCAAAGAAGATTAATAAAATCTATGCTTGACTTGATTCACTTTCATGTACACATTGCTTTAAACTTTTTTATTTTCACCACTTAAGTACCTATAATGGAAAGCCTTCCGAAGAATTAATGCCATGTTCACAATCATGGAGTAAAGACATGCTTACTTTTCAGTACCGTAATATTCGCAATGGAAGGCATCGGAGTTGTGATGCCTGTAGAGAACGAAATGAAGAATCCACAACGGTTCCTTGGCTGTCCAGGAGTGTGGAACGTTTCCATGGTGATCGTCATCACTCTCTTTGGGATTGTCGGCTTCTTTGGATACCTTCAATTCGGAGATTTGGCTAAGGGCAGCGTGACTCTGAACCTGCCTGAAGGTGACATGTAAGTTTGATCGAGTAATTTGGCTTTATAATGTACTAGCGGTCCGCTCCAGCTTCGCCTGTGGTACATATTTACATTTTAAAGTGAAACTTTTATTACATCGTCTCAAACTTTTTGGTCTGTGTAGCGCATGTCGCGTGACGGTCGGCTGTCGAGTAGGTATAAAGCAGTGTTCGGAACCGTTCGAACAGTTTCACTTTTACCGTGGTTTCATAAAACCACACAACATTTTTCTCTACATAAGAACCATCCTCGTAGTTCAAGGAATATAATAAAAAAAGAATTATCGAAATCGATCCACCCGTCCACGCGTGATGCCGTGACCACGGAAAACGGGTTTCATTTTTATATATATAAGTAGATGAAGTTCATATTTTTTTATAATCCGAAGGAGAGTTATTAGCCAATAAGAGTGAGTGGATTTTCTAACTAGATTATTACGGGTAATAGCTAGAAATATAATACGATTAGGGGAACTGTTATGCCGAACTCAACTCTCCAACAACAATATTATGAGAATATTATATCTATGATTAGTATTCTGGGTAATACACCTCTTGAAACAGGCCATTAAGTTATATTCAACTAATTATTTTATGTATTGCTAGGGGTGTTTTCTGTATAATTTGAGATGGGCCTTTAACAACTATCATTTATATTTATAAATCGATAAATAAAGTATTCCTACGCAAACTTTATACGATCTTGTGTACAATAATATTTGCTTCAACATTTTAAGTAGGTGTTTCAAATTGAGAGAAAGCCTTTTAAGATTTTCATAAAATAATAAATTATTAGCTAAAAGCTAGAATCATAATTTTTGTCCTTTTATATAATTTCGAGAATAATTATAATTTTAAATAAAAGTTGTAATAAATGTTAGTAGTTGTATGATATTTTAATAGAGTATAAGCTTTTACTTATTTGTTATTTAATATGGAAAAATAAAATAATTTTAGTTTCGTAACGGTTGTAATGGAAAAAATAAAAAGAAAAAAATATTGTTGAATACGTCCTTCTAGAAGTATAGGTGTCGTTTCATATTCCTGCTTTATTATAATTTTGTTTTTTACAGGATCGCACAAGCCACCAAAATCATCATGGCAGTCGTAATATTCTTCTCATACGCGCTTCAATTCTACGTACCAATGGAGTTCATTGGCAGATTGCTTCAGAGGAGACAGTCGAACAGCTACGAGAATGTCATCCAAGTTGGTATCAGGACTACTATTGTCACTGGCACAGGTAAGTTTTCAAATCTTCTATTGATCATCCTTAAATATCCACTAAATCTTCTTACATATAAATTTGAAAATACCGATGACATTATAGTCCATTGAATAAAAAGTTCTAGAGTGCGTGAGTTAGTAACGTAAGATGTTTCTTCGAAAACATGTCAAGAGTCCCTAGGTAATAAACATACTAAAACCCCGGGACACTAGGAGGAGCCCCGGAGTGGGGGGAGTGGGGGAAAGGGTCCATTTTTTCATTTTTCGCTTAAATCTCAAAAACGGTACATGTTAGAGAAAAACTTTCAAGGAAAAGTTGAAAGGCCATAAAATTATCTACAAGTTGTACACAAATAATTTTTTCCTATATCCTACCGTTTCTGAGTTACACGCAGTAAAAAATGATTTTGGCTCATCAAACGATCAAAAAATATTTCTTTCTTCCAAAAAACTCAAATGTGCAACTTGTGACCGGTACTGATAGATTGCTCTTAATTAGGTCTATAATTGGTAAAATAAACACATTCCTCCATGGAAGCCTTTAGGAGGAATCGATTGTCAAAGTATTATATTAGGGTAGTTTGAGTTACTGAACTTGATCTTTTTATTTTTTTCTTCCAAAAAACTCAAAAGTGCAACTTGTGACCGGTACAGATAGATTGCTCATAATTAGGTCTTTCATTGATAAAAATACCAGATTCCACCACGGAGGCGTTTATGGGGAATTGAATTTTATTAGGGTAGTTACGATACTTGAACTTTTTAAAGTGAAACTTTTATTACATCGTCTCAAACTTTTTGGTCTGTGTAGCGCATGTCGCGTGACGGTCGGCTGCCGAGTAGGTATAAAGCAGTGTTCGGAAAGTTTCACTTTTACCGTGGTTTCATAAAACCACACAACATTTTTTTTTTCTTCAAAAAAACTGAAAAGTGCAACTTGTGACCGGTACAGATAGATTGCTCTTAAGTAGGTCTATAATTGGTAAAATAAACACATTCCTCCATGAAAGCCTTTAGGAGGAATCGATTGCCAAAATATTATATTAGGGTAGTTTGAGTTACTGAACTTGATCTTTTTATTTTTTTCTTCCAGAAAACTCAAAAGTGCAACTTGTGACCGGTACAGATAGATTGCTCATAATTAGGTCTATCATTGGTAAAATAAACACATTCCTCCATGGAAGCCTTTAGGAGGAATCGATTGTCAAAATATTATATTAAGGTAGTTTGAGTTACTGAACTTGATCTTTTTATTTTTTTCTTCCAAAAAACTCAAAAGTGCAACTTGTGACCGGTACAGATAGATTGCTCATAATTAGGTCTATCATTGATAAAAATACCAGATTCCACCACGGAGGCGTTTATGGGGAATTGAATTTTATTAGGGTAGTTACAATACTTGAACTTTTTATTTTTTTTCTTCCAAAAAACTCAAAAGTGCAACTTGTGACCGGTACAGATAGATTGCTCATAATTAGGTCTATCATTGATAAAAATACCAGATTCCACCACGGAGGCGTTTACGGGGAATTGAATTTTATTAGGGTAGTTACGGTACTTGAACTTTTTATTTTTTTTCTTCCAATAAACTCAAAAGTGCAACTTGTGACCGGTACAGATAGATTGCTCATAATTAGGTCTATCATTGATAAAAATACCAAATTCCACCATGGAGGCGTTTAGGAGGAATTGAATTTTATTAGGGTAGTTACGATAATTGAATTTTTCACCTTTCATGGGATGTAGCTCGAAAACGGCTGCGAATAGAAAAAAATGATTTAGGTACAACTTGTAGATAATTTTATGGCCTTTCAACTTTTCCTTGAAAGTTTTTCTTTAACATGTACCGTTTTTGAGATTTAAGCGAAAAATGAAAAAATGGACCCATTCCCCCCTCCCTCCACTCCGGGGCTCCTCCTAGTGTCCCGGGGTTTTAGTATGTTTATTACCTAGGGACTCTTGACATGTTTCCGAAGAAACATCTTACGTTACTAACTCACGCACTCTGGACCCCCCTTGGAGGGACTCATTCAATGGACTATTACGCATGATTTTAATAATGATGAATCTTATTGTAATATTTTTTTAAAAATTCGTAAAATTTGAACGGTTTTAATGATATTCATTCCGTCGTAAGCAAATATGCTTAAATAAAAAACACAAGAAGTGCACCCTATCTTCATTAGGGCAGTAAAATACCGTAAAAAATGTTACATTTGGCCCTCAGTTTTCGTTCTGGGACTTACACATTTTCTTCCCAAATTAAATATGTTGTGTGTACAATTTATTTCTTAATAGCATCTTATCCCTCGATGTAGGACATCAGAAACTTTCGCACACCAAAAATAATGTACCCTCAATATCTAAATTCCAGTTGCCATCGCCGCAGCGTTCCCCAACCTCGAATTGGTGATCAGCTTCGTCGGCGCCATTTTCTTTTCCACTTTTGGTCTTCTGATCCCAGCCACCATAGATACAGTTTACCACTGGGAAAAGGGCTTTGGAATATTCAACTGTCGCCTATACAAGAACATTATTATCTGTTTTATATCTATCATTGCTTTGATATCCGGAGCTTATGTATCCATACTTGGTATGATTGAAGATTTCTCTCATAGCGAAATTGAACTGGAGGATCATAATAGTACTGAAAGTACATTGATATATTAAATTTTTAAAGTACAAATGCGAATGTTGATACTAGGTATTCTTAGATGTGATAACGACTTTTAGCTCGAATTGTAAAGTAGAGAATTAGAGATATTTCATTTCATCATTATAGTATTAATTATTTATAAAGTGGAACGAATAAATAATATTTTTAAGAGTAACCTAGAGAACAATGACTAGACTTTTTTTTAAATAATTATTAGCACAATTTTATAAAAACTGTAGCTTTACAGTTACAAAAACTATCTGTACCCACGTCTCAATTATTTGGAGATGATAGTATCTATATGATATTTTTGCTTTTATTTGTATTTACCGACAATGTTTTACAAAAGTTATGAAACACGCGTATAATATAAACCAGTGACTTGTATAAGAATAACTGACATTATTATAAATTATAATTTATTATATCTAATATTATTTAAATGACGACAAGGAAATATAGAGTATAATATAATTTAAATTTTTAGGTATTATAGTTATATACGAGTTATTTAATATATAAGTTTTACTTTTATAAGTGTTAATTTTGTATTCTTACCGCATACCAAGTATAAGTTACCAACAAAATAACATATTATATTCTATTCTAATATTATTAGATACAATAAGCAAATTGTTACTTCTGTGTATGGAACACGTAAGAGAATCCGCGGCTAAAACTATAGTATTAGCTTCTATGTATGGAACACGCAAGAGAAACCGCGGCCAAAACTATAGTAGGTATTATAATATTCTAAACTACATGCGGAAAAATTATAAAAGACAGAGGCCATTGTAGTGTCTACATTATTTTTATTTTTATTAATTCATTATTATTTAATTTGACAAAGAATATAATTGAGAAAAAGATACTTTTTATTTCTAGTAAACCATTAAAATTTACTTATCTATGAAACTAAAGACCAATTTATTATATAGATTCTAGGAAAACCTTTTGTTTAATTAATTTTGCCATTTGTATTCTCTTTCATTTTCTCGTGTAAATAAGATCAAGATACAACAGATTATAGAATGAAACAAAGAACTCCAAATTAATATAATAATTAAAACCGCTTAAAGTTTATATGTCTACATTACATTATAAGTCTGTCTGTCTGTCTGTTACGCTTTCCCGCTTAAACCTCTCAACCGATTTTGATGAAATTTAGCACAGACAATCTTTAGACCCTGAGAAAGAACATTTTATCCTTTTATTGCGAAATATGTACCACGGGCGAAGCCGGGGCGGACCGCTAGTTTTAAATATATTTTTTGTATGTTGTAATGATAAATCGTACAAAGTAAAAGTAATATCAATTTTGTTAGTTGTGTAATTATGTACTTAAGATGTTTATTATATTAGAATGGTTGTAAATATAATAAATTAAATATATTACTGTAACAAAGTATTTTATTTCCTCCATTTTCAGATTTTAATTTAAAATATTTGAAACAGACGGATTTTTATTTACGTTTTCTACTTTGAATCTGTTTATATCTTTATGAATTTTCAAAAATGCTATTAGTACAACACTTTCAAAAAGAGCGAATATACCTCTCTTTCCTCTAACTCTAATATTGCTGGACCGGTATTAACACTAACAATTAAGTAGCAACACGGAAAGTCTTTCAAATAAAATAAAAAAACGCATTCATATCGGTCCATCCGTTTCAGGGTTACGATGCCACATACAAACAAACAGACTTCGACGGCTTACTTCGACGGTTCAAATACAATAAATCAACACGCCCTACCTATTTCAGATTAGGTATAAGATCAAACATGATATATTGGTACACTGTTATTTGGTAATTACAATCGAAATCTTCTTCTTATTCGTCTTTTTCATAAGTGGCAACTCGGGAGTTGCCTTGGAGTTGGCAACGCGGGATCCCAGTGAGGAAGATTCAAGCCAGATCAAGCCAATCTGCCAATGTCAAGTTTTATTTATTTATTTTTTAATTTATTTATTTCTGATTCCTTGCAGCTATTCTTACAATAATTAGATAATAATTGAACAATACGCCAATGAAAAGGAATTGCACTATTTTTTTTTAATTTTGAACAGATGGTCTGAACTCTTAGCTACAATACCTATTATTAGAATAACATTACTATAAAAATATTCATCTTCATCTTCATTCACTTCATTCAAGTGTCCACATGCGTTAATAAGATCTAATTACATTTCCTTTCCGTAACTAATAACATACCGCGGCTCCCATCTCAAGGCCACCTTTCTAATACATGCCGGTAGTTATTATAAGTGAAAACTCTGTTACAGAATTATATTAGATTATGCAATACATTTTAATGTGGACTGCGGTTCACTTTTGAGGTTTTTGGCGATGTCGCGTTTTGTATGCATTTGATGTTATAATAATTGATGTGCTCATCTGGAGGTATTATGTGATGCATCTCTGATACAGATAATAATATATACCTACATTATATATTATTATCTGTATCAGATAAACAGACAAGTAGACGAGTAGTACCTACAGTTATTTAATACTAGCCGCGCTGGCTCTCCTCCTGTTGGTCTTAGCGTGATGATATATTATTATAGCCTATAGCCTTCCTCGATAAATGGGCTATCTAACACCGAAAGAATTTTTCAAATCGAACCAGTAGTTCCTGAGATTAGAGCATTCAAACAAACAAACTCTTCAGCTTTAATATTAGTATAGATGTATAGGTATAGAATCCAAACTACTAAATAAACTTAACTTAAAAATAAATTAAATAAATAATTGATTCAAGATTGATTCAGAAAAATACTACCTATAATTATAACTTTTGTGAAAATAGTTTGTTTTATTGTACAAACGAATTTCTTAAATGTGATTTATTCACATTTGACTCTATATTACAGCTTCTCTTTGCGGGGCAGTTCCAACAGTATTATAAGGACCATCGCGGAGGATTTTTTTTTTTTTTTTTATAGTTACCCTAGCAATAGTGCAGGCGACTCACTTGGTGGTAGGTGATAGACGCCGCCCATGACGATCACAGCGTTGGGAACACTGCGATCGTATTGCCGGCTTTAAGGTGGAAGTTGGTTTTTCAGGAAGGTGTAGGCTCTTTGCTTGAAGGTTCCCATGTCGTATTGGTTGGGGAACACGGAAGGTGGTAAATTGTTCCACAAGAGTGTAGCACGGGGTAGGAAATGCGGTGCGAAACGCACGGTTGTCGAGCGCCATGCATCCAGGTGGTGTGGATGATATTTTTGCTTGTGTCGGGCAGTGCGGTGGTGGAATTGTGCAGGTGGTATTAAGAAAGGATGTAAGTGCGCCCATCATGGGACACTTTGTGCGCACACTTGTTGCATCAAAGCGACTTGTCTACGCGTAGTGTCCTATGGTGGACTTAGTTTTTAATTTTTAGATGTAATTACTAACATTAATACTTAGGTTTTTTATTTTTTACTAACATATCGATCTGCGATATCCGAATTTTTATGCTAAATAAAAATTACATACCTACTCTTTATAGCAAACGTTGTCACGGGCTCATAATATTTTAATACCAATCGTATCAAAACGAATCTTGTCCATTTCAATGAAACATCATTATTATAAATTACATATTTAGAACATAATTTTTACAACGCATTAGTACAATACAAAGGTAGATTGTTATTTATTCTCAGTAGTTTCCTGGAAATACATAAGCCTGTAACTTGTACTGTATAAAGCAAAATGTTTTCTTCCAGGAATCAACCGTAACTTATTATTTTCCATCAGCTTACATAGTCTCTTTATTCTTTTAAAACTAAAGTAGTAATATGAAAATGTAAAATGCCCTTGTTATTTTTAATTTTCCTTTCAAGTATAAATAAATTAAATGAATGTTAAGGATTAAAATTAATTTAGAGTTGATAAAAACATTACATACATCCCATATTTTTATTCATTTGCCATTCAAGACTATTAAGAATTCTCTTTGTCTTACTTTAAGCTTTTCATCGCAATTTAATAAGGTTGTTTTAGATGGTTATATCTCATAATGCAATTTATACAAAAAAAAAAAACCTAAAGTTCATAAACAATCTGCAAATGAAAGACATTTAGATGATCTTATTTGGTGTCCACTTTCTTGGCATGAAGTGCTTCATGGATAAGCGCATTAAAATTCAAATGCTTTCAACGCAGGCAGAGGACGCGGGTTCGAATCCCGCCTGAACGAAATTACACAAAAATAAGTTTTTAATCCAAAAAAGATACGAAATTTACGTATTAAATATGACCATACAAATATCTTCAGAAATTGTATAATATAGAAATAAAAAAAAATACTTGCAAATTTTAAAACATTCAAAATTATCTCTCTACAAAAAAACACAATATCTTTAAATATCTCTAGCAATTAATCAAATAAATGTTGCATTTAGGAGATTGCAATTAACACTTTATTACCTACCTACTATGTTTCATTACCATAAATTATTTTAGATTACATTGCAAGATAACACCATCTTATATAAAAAAATAAAATTACGTGAAAGAGGATTTTTCGCATATTTTAACGTGTTTGACTTTTAGGTCATTTGCATTGACGATACTGTGATGCAAATCATTATCACTGTAATAATATTATGCGTTAGGGTTCCGTAGTTTTAAATAGCAAATAATATGATTATGATTTATAATGAATAATGGTTTCATGTATATTTTTTTTTTAAATCACATTAGTATTTACAGTCACATTTTTCCAATTTGAAACTATGCTGGAATCATATTTGAACAAAGAAATATCTTTATTCTCTACTTGGATCCCTTATTGTTTAATAAGATGTTATGACATCGCAAACACTTAAACTTTATTATTTTTTCCATTCTTATATTACATTTTTTATTGCTTAATATTATGTATATCATGCAATAAAAAATGCATTTCCGGGCAAGAACTATGCTTTGTATCAATTCAAGTTACCCTCTATGTGTATGCCAAATTTCAAGAAAATAGGTTCATCAGTTTTTGCGTGATGGAGTAACAAACAAACAAACGAACTTTATTAGTCGGATAATAATTAATCTTACACTATGGTACGCCAAAATCAAAACTTTCTTCCATTAAAAAATTTACTCATCTCAAGACCTTATGTAAGTTGATTGACTCGACACGTAACGGCATACAATGATAATAAAAACTGTAAACACTGCGCTGGACCGCTATAAAGTTTCATTAACGAAGCCTTTTATGTTCTAAAACAAACGGAAAAAAGTAAAGACTCGTGACCTGTAGAAAGGGGATATAACATTGATTTAGGGCTTAGAACAGAGATTTAGGGTACCTATTCTTTCCTTGTTCTGCTTTGTGATTAATAAATACAAGATACAACACATAGTATTTATTCATATAAGATATCGAGGTATTAACTGTCTTTGTTTTCCTTGAGTAATTGAGGTTGTTTTTTAAAGAAAAAACAAACTTTATATCCCACAGTAACGTCTCTATCTTTGGAATGTGTTGTGTGTTGAACTCTTTTGATTAATATAATATTAGACGCAGTAGCAAGTTTTCTTATAAGTTTTTGTCCATAATAAGTTCGACATTTTGCGTAGAGCCAATTCCTTGCATTTTTCACAAAGATGAGTTATAACTCTTAAGGAAACTCAAACACCTCTGCTGAAAATCAAGCTGATTGAAATAATCAAATAAATAAACAAAAGAAAATGGCACAACGAATTCCTACCCAACCTCAAACAATCAATTAGAGAAAGTCATTATCGATGTGAAATGGAGTTTAATTCGTCTTCTTATAAAACAAACGATAGCATAATATTATGAAGACGATTACGTCTGCACATAAATAAATATTATTAACTATATCCTCTTATAAAACCAATAAAAGTGTCGTATTTTTGTCACTATCATAAATAAGTGTTGGACGCAAGTGCAGCGTTGACTAAACAGTGAAAGGCATAAAAGTGACGTTTGAGATGAATTATTGTATGATTTCTAATTTAAAGTTACGAAACTATCAGACCGCTTTGTGGAGGGCGTGACTGGCCAGCTAGTTCGCTGGAAAATTGAATGGAGACAAAAAGTTAATGCGTTTGACTGACCCACTGTCTGTGTTATGTCGCATGGAGGTAATGAGGCTTCCGTTATAACATAATTTATGATGAATATTGTTAAAACAAAATGACAAATGGCTTCACTAAACTCATGGCTAAAAACACGCTTGAATAAAAATGAAATCATTGCATTGTCACCGATCCTTGACGTGTATAGTGTTGGTGGTCTGAACTACAATTGTTCGTTTAAAGTAAAATAAAACAAGATCAAATAAATGTAGTCTAAAGAAATCGGTTACAAACATACAAGTGAAGTTAATGAATATAATAAAATATAAATAAAAGTTTTAGTTTAATAAAATCGCTTCGCTCTGTCCGTCTCTTTATTGTATGATTAGCTATCATCTTATTACTGTTCTGTGTTATTACCTAAGCAATAGATATTGTCATCCAAGAGTAAGGCTTACATACATGTTATGCATTAATGTCGCAGGTATCTTGTCGAATCTGCTATTTGATTGTACGACTCAAGGACACGAGCTGATACCGATTCAACCCGATAACCGCGAAACATATTATATAACATGGATAATAGCACGCGTACAAAACCAGGGCGGGTCACTAGTGATACAATTTATACAATATAACTTCAACGTAAAATTAATCCATATTTGAAAAGTAATATTTTGGAAGCGAAGAGCAACACTTTTATTTGAATCAGGCAAAAATATTGTTTCACTATTTTACTTCACTAAATATGAGTATGATTACACAACCTAGATATAAAAATTTAAAATCCTCTATCTCTAAAGTATATTTAGTTCCAAGATAACTTTTAAACTTTATTATAACAAGATATAAAAATAATTAGAACCTCGACGAGATAGCGCAAGTTAAATACCTCATCGAACTTTGTACATCATATTTTCTGATTGGCTATTTAGAAAAACGTGTTAAAAATCTTAATTACCTACTCGTCAAAATAATGCTATAAATAAAAATGTGCTAAGTTATAGGCTTGCCAAATTAATAAGGACAGGCGATTGAGGCCAGTTGAGAGAAAGCTTCGACTTCAGAAACAATGCGAATTAAGATTTCTCGAAAACAATTTTACCTCGAAAGCTATTGGTATTTATGTGTAAAGTGATCTTGTGTCATCGTATTGAGACCTAAATTATGTCCTGTTAGTGATTGTATAAAATCCGTTTGATGCCGTATAATAAAAGCCGTTGTGATGTAATAATTGATGTTGATGTTATTTATATTATACTAGCTGACCGCCCGCGGCTTCGCCCGCTTTGTCAAAAACCTAATAAATTATATACTAAAACCTTCCTCTTGAATCACTCTATCTATTAAAAAACCGCATCAAAATATGTTGCGTAGTTTTAAAGATTTAAGCATACAAAGGGACATAGGGACTTTGTTTTATACTATGTAGTGATAGTGAAGCTCGCGCACGGACCCGCCGCCTTTTTTAATAGCTCCCGCCGCGAAGCGCGTCGAACGCGGCAACTGATACACAAAAATAATCCTTATTACATGATTCTGTATTCACGCGCGATGACTTATAGCGTATTTCATGTATCTTTGGTGTTTCTACACCGATTTACATGATTCTTTTTTTATTGAATAGGTAATAATGTTAACTTTTTTTTTATAAGGGATGAGTGAGAGTGTTGTAAACGTAAGAGTAGACAAGTATAATCAGAAAGCTCCGCATTGCAAAGCTATTGAACTTTCACGTGTTAAGCGCATCACACACGGTGAAGATACTATAATATTTTATGTTAAGATTCTCTAATATAAAATATTACAGTATCTTAAGGTATCCGGTATCAGCGTTCTGACCATCATTTTTCTTTTTGTCATTGCGTACTAAGACCCCTGTAGAACCACCATCCTGTTACAAATGACCCGAAATTTTGTGTCAGTGTTTCGGGTCATTTGTAACAGGATGGCGGTTCTACAGGGGTCTTAGTACGCAATGACAAAAAGAAAAATGATGGTCAGAACGCTGATACCGGATACCTTAAGATACTGTAATATTTTATAATATTAGAGAATCTTAACATAAAATATTATAGTATCTTCACCGTGTGTGATGCGCTTTATTGTGAGTCAATTTTAAAAGATAAACATATGCTGTCTAGGAATTTATTTTTGACGTGACAACGTCTTATAATTCGATAGAGCCAGCTGCACGCACGAAAAAAAACATGACTCATGCGGCGTTACCTCGCTCTGAGGCGTTCCATGTAAGGCTTGAAGTGCAAGCGAGAGCGCGGAACGAGCGACAAAGAAGTACAATCGGACGTTGTCACGTTCAACTATCGTCAGTAAACCTACAGACAACCAATTTTTATTTTTATATAATAATAATAATTTAAGAACATTAATTGTGTCGTACATGATTGTAGCTTTAACCATTAAAGCTGCACACGCGACGGAAGCTTAAAAAATGGAGTAACTTCTCCCGTTTTCCCAATATTTCCTTTCACTGCTCTGCTCATATTGATCGTAGTGTAATAAAAATTATACTATAGTATAACCTGCCCAGGAGTATGAAGAGTAATTGTGCCAAATTTCGTTAAAATCCGTCGTGTAGTTTTTGTTTCTATAACGAATATACAGACAGACAGACAGACAGACAGACAAAAATTTTACTGATTGCATTTTTGGCATCAGTAGCGATCCCTTATCACCCCTTCATAGTTTTTTTTAAATATATTTCATGTACAGAATTGGCCTCTCTACAGATTTATTATAAGTATAGATAGATTATTGTTTCAGGTGTCTCAATAGTTAAGTAATAAAATTGTAAATTACAATTTAATGTAAGTAATGAAAGTAGATATGAACAGAATAAGATTGAAAATGAAATGTTTTAATTCGCGTTTATTCTTCTAAAGTAAAAATATTATTTAATATTTGCTGCTGCTTCTAATTTGCTGTTAACTTTGTATAACTGTATGTAGCGTAATAAATAAATATCAATGTTGTATATGTTTTATTCGAAATTGTACTTAATTTATTATTTTATAAGAACAACACTGTCAAGTTCCTATCTATTCTCCAACATTAACCTCTAGAGTACATTTCTGAGGTTCAAATATAGCCTAGAAGCAATTCCCCAATAGTTAACAGAAACTGTAGTTAAGGAAGTCAATATTTAACTTGAGTCGCTTTGTACAGGAAAAACGGAGTATAAATGGCTACGAAGTTGGAACATATAGTTTTGTGTATTTACTCTGACCAGATATTGTATCCTCTGCGGATAATTTCGCAATCCCCTTGCTAATTATTAAACATCCTACTCGTTGTGTTTGTCTTGTAAACTGTGTTACTTATGTATGTGGGTACATATAAGGTTATTTTTGCATCCAATTCGTATATTATATCTACTAAAACAATGTAGTAGAACTTGGTTGTTAGTAATAGAACTAATTGTACACATAGTTAGTACTAGCTTTAGTCCGTGGCTTTTTTATACCGAGTATGAGAAGCTGGATAAATAAGTATAATATAAATTAAGTTTCCTGCGAACTATAAAGCATAAGCTAAGCGTAGTAATTTCTCAAGTTATGTCATCTTACTGCAGAAGATATGACCGCTCATTTGGCATTTAATACCATAAAGAACAAGAGAGGAAACCCAAAACAACACAGATTTTAGATATCATAAACCAATGGGTCAATAGATCTTAGGTGTAACATATATTGACCCATTTGTCTCTACCCTACTTTGATTCCAGGAAATTTATGTGACAAATATTGTTCCACGGATATTTGCTAGACAAATGTATACACATATAGACAGCTTTTTTGAAACGATACAACTTTGTGACGTCACTGTCCGGAAGGAAATAAGAAAACATATTGTGTATCTACACGTGTGTAAATGAAGATGAAGAATACATTTAAAATAACACCTATGTCCTCGTCCTATCCAAAAACGAACTGATCTCACAAAGGACCTTCCTCTATTTACTATCCTATTTAAGTCGAATAAAAGTTGAACAATTTGTGGAA
The DNA here is from genome assembly GCA_029959065.1 of Colias behrii. Taxonomy (NCBI): domain Eukaryota; kingdom Metazoa; phylum Arthropoda; class Insecta; order Lepidoptera; family Pieridae; genus Colias; species Colias behrii. The sequence goes on along the minus strand of JARWMC010000005.1, from coordinate 1,830,020 downwards.
ATGTGAATTTCATAGTTGAAGTAGAATAAAATAAATAGTATGGAAGATAATCTTTAATTATATTTATTCATTATGAATACTAAAAAAAAGCTTATTAGTAACATAGAGTTTTGTTAAAAGAACATGAAATATAAAATATAATGAAAACTTAATCGTGTTTTAAAATTTAAAATAAGGCTATATTTCAAACACTTGACATTAATAGTTGCAAAAATTAATTAATGTATGAATGCGATATTTCAAAAGATAAATATTTTTAAATTACATTATACGTTAATAGGCTTTTTAGCATCTTTTAGTCACTAAACAAATAAAATGGCTATTTAGTATCCTCATGGAGCTAAATGATCTATTACGTGAGCTTTGAGAACTTCTTTTGCGGTTGAATATTATTAAAAAAAACTGTCAAATAGAGAGAGTTTTGAGAGAGCGGATTATTAATTTCGCGACTATTTTTAAATTGATTTTCTTAAAGATTCGTGTTTTTTTAGTTTTTGACAAAACATATTCTTGTTGTAGTGTAAATAATGTCAATATTATTCATTCAAATTTGCTACGAATATAATATGGAAGGCCCCTGTCAACGCAAATTCACCATTTCATACAATTATGCCCTTAGATGCAAGTATTTTCTCACTTATAATATTCCTGCTTAACCAAAAGGTATCTAAATTAATTTTAATTAACCGTAAAAAAGTTATTAAGTCATTAAAAACACTTTATCCCTAAAAACCGCGAACCTAAATACATAATAACAACTTCAGCAATTATGACCTTTCTTAGAACGTCCCTAAGTAAATGTACAAATTAAACATAACACTTAACCCGTTATGCAATATTCAACTTTAGCAGTTAAGGTTTAAGTCTATTTTCGATTAAAGCTTTTGCTTCTATTATTTGCACTGGTGAAAGGCTTGCTTTCATCTTTCAAATATGTAGTTACAAAATCTGAGACGTAATTGAAGAATGTTCGGTTTACGGATGCTGTACTTTTTTGTGGATTCCATAATAAAATTATAAATATTTCAATGTAAAGATATGTAATATTAGTTGTTATTTTTTGCGAGTAAATAGTCTAATCTATACTAATATTATAAAGAGGAAAGGTTTGTAATTATGTATGTATGTATGGTTTTCACGCATAAACTACTGGGCCGATTTCAAAAATTCTTTCACCATTAGAAAGCGGCATCTTCACTGAGCAACATAGGCTAGGTTTTATCCCGGAAATCCTACGGGAACGGGAACTATGCGGGTTATTCCTTGAAAACGCGGGCGAGGCCGCAGGCGGAAAGCTAGTTTATTATATTAAGAAATGAAAAAAAAAAATTGTAGGGATGTTTCAGGAATTTTTTGAAATATCTGTCATATTTAAATTATAAATATAAATATTATGTTAACTATATGATGTTTTGGAATAACAATGTAAGATTGGATGACTTGAGGTTAACACTTAAATTATTCTTTAGAAAATCTAAGGGCAGCCGTACACGGACCGCTCGAGCAGTTAACGGCTGAGCGACGTACACGGACGGCTCGAGCGGTCGGCGTCAACTGCTCGAGCCGTCGGTTGTTGACCGCTCGAGCCGTCGCTACCAACCGCTCGAGCGGTTGATTTTTTTGACTAGTCGAGTCATTGATTTTCAGGGGGGGGTGGGAGCTGTCGACGGCTCTAGCGCAGTCAACGGCTCGAGCAGTCAGTGTATGCCTCACGACCGCTCGCGAGCCGTCAACGGCACGGTGGAATTTCGTCATGTAGTTGACGGCTTGAAGCGGTCGCGACGGCTCGAGCCGTCACGTGTACGGCGGTGAATGAATGCCTATAGTTCACCGCGCGGTCGCGGCTTCAAGCGGTCGGTCTCAACTGCTTGAAGCGGTCCGTGTACGGCCGCCCTAAGCTAGCTTGTAAAATATCTTTAAATATTTAAACATGGCGTAAACTTTCAAGTGTCTAAGTAGATACTTGACGTTAAGTGTCAACTTAACAACACAGTTTAAATAATGAAAATGGATGTTTAATATTTTGAAGAATATACATTACTGTCTTATAAGCCATATAGTATATCTTTAAAATAATTTTTTTTTTATATATAAGAACATACATAATCTTACTACCACCATTACTATTTTCGCATAAATACAATAGACTCAAAGTAAACTTGGCCTACCTAAATTAAATGTTTGATTCAAAAAGGATAAAATTGAGAACTATATTCAATTTTTTTCTCCAAATTAAAACTCTACGTACTCTCGTACTCTATACAGGGTTACTTGTAAAACACCGGCAACCTCGCAGGACAAGATAGCTAACATCATAAGTAACAACATTTGTTCTACGACTTTTGATAATTTGTTAGATTTTATTTTCATACAAAAATAAATATTCATTTAATTTTCCGTCTGAATATTATAAACTCTACGCCTCCCAAAAATTACGTAAACAAAAAGCGAACGAGAGGGGGAAGGGGGCGTCGCGTCGTCCATCCGATAATTAATAGAACATAGACTTACAAATGTAAGGAGAGTACAATAAAAGTTTAAAAAATCATTTAAAAATAATTTATTGCGTTATGCCAAAAGTCGTAGAACAAATGTTGTTACTTATGATGTTAGCTATCTTGTCCTGCGAGGTTGCTGGTGTTTTACAAGTAACCCTGTATATGATATAACTTAGTATTACTGAAATTTCTTCAAAAACACTGGGTTATTTACATAATGTGTCTGAAATGGTGAAATATAAACGTGGTGCTTCTAAAGATTTTATACAGGCTTTTGGCTTATGAAAAAGCATGTAAGTATTCAAAATACTCGAACATTATATTATAGCGCCTCTGTTCTAAAGAATATAAAGGTTCACAAATAAATTGATCTATTAAATCAGAAAAGGCATTGAACTCTCGACCCTCAAAAAGAAAAACAAACCTTGAACTACTGAACCACTGATTACTATCATAAAATGCAAATAACTTCTTTTTTAGTTTGATATTATTTAAATTTTATAGGCATAACACAGATCATATGAATATTTAAACGAAAACTAGGCTACAAATAAAATTATGACTAATTTTTGGTTTGATGCAAAATAACTTTTATTTGAAACATGTGTGTAAAAATGTCAATGTTCCCAAATCAGATTACTTTAACGTTATTTGATCAAAATTTTCAGCAGATTTAAGAAATGGTGTGTTATATACCAGAACCTGATGAATCTTTATAACAAAATGATGATCACACGTCATTATGCCAGGGTAAAATCGGTTTTGTATTACAGAAAATAACATCTTTACATTTCTATACAAATGTTTGCTTTTATAGTCTTAATATATATAAATCTCGTGTCACAATGTTTGTCCTCAATGGACTCCTAAACCACTTAACCGATTATAATAAAATTCGCACACCATGTGCAGTTCGATCCAACTTGATAGATAGGATAGTTTAAACATAGGTACCACGGGCGAAGCCGGGGCGGACCGCTAGTATGAACTATAAAATACTAGTGCACACTGAATAACCCTTTTGTGAATAACGCATCTCGAGATACCATAAATTGCCATACCTAAATGCATTGACATACATTTCCGTTGAATACTATCCCTTTCTAAGCTCTTTGTACATTATATTACCACGATATTACTATGTCAGTACTAGTTTATTATTTTTAATTTTTTAGACAGTGATAAACCAAGTAAATTTGCAATTTGTTTCAAACCAATAAAGTTATCCTCTAACGTTATCTATGATCGAAGCCTCTAGCAAATCCATGCAACCGTAAAACATTAGCATAAGCATACATTTCATACCAACACAATACTAGTTTAGCCTTTCTTTCCTATACCATTCTCTTTGCAATAAAAATCCCTACTAATATTATAAATGCGAAAGTAACTCTGTCTGTCTGTCTGTTACGCTTTCCCGCTTAAACCTCTCAACCGATTTTGATGAAATTTGGCACAGGCAATCTTTAGACCCTGAGAAAGAACATAGGCTACATCATTGCGAAATTCACAATTATTGCGAAATATGTACCACGGGCGAAACCGGGGCGGACCGCTAGTATCCAATAAATTGTCATCTAGGAAATTCTAACTTCATACATAATATGTTTACAACATTATATTCGACCTACAGCCTTACATAAAGCTTACATAACATAACCCCGTAGCTCCCCTAAAGCTCGTCTTGACGTTAGTTTGTAAGGTGCGCTTGCGCAGTTGACCGCTATACCTTGAGACCGCGGGTCGACATAGAACGCGAGTGTTTTGTGTGTGTTGTGCTTTATTTATTATTTATTTTAGGTAAGTTTAATTATTAAATATTATTAAATTTAATTTTATGTTCGTGAGTGGTTAATTGTGTTATAAATATATATTTTATGTAACTCAGGGTAAAATGTACAGGAAATGTAGCTATAAGGGATTAATAATTATAATGCAAATATTGCTTTAGAGTTTAGACGTTGGATTAAAAATTATATTAATTCAATGTAACATAGGTATAGGTAACTTAAAGCTCACATTACGATTACAATTATATTATTTTGAATAAGAATTAAATCTACAATTTACATAAATATTGTATAGAAAATATGCAAGATCAAATTTAAATTGTATTAAAATATTAAACACAAATAACTAGGTATATTTATTGGCTTATTGCTCTTATTTATATACCTACTTTTAATACTATAAAGAACGAAAACGACTAAACAGCTTTTCTCCATTTAGAAAACTTAACCCCTAAACTTCCCAATACGAGACAGCCCCAAAGTCCAAGGTAATAGAGATAAAATAAAAGTTTAATAGCAGGCTTCAGAAACTTTTTCAATAACAGATAAATTAATGAAGAAGATATTTATGAAAATAGCTATAATTTTGTTAGTTAAAGAATTATCCATTTATTGTACGGGAACATATTTTGGTAGCTTTACATTTTTAGTTGAGAAGTGAATATAATAGAAAGAAGGTACTTTCTTTTATAATTCAATCATTTTAAAATGAGGAGATAAACCATAACAATTATAATGATTTTCATATCAAAATATAATGTAACCATTACCGGTTGCCTACCTTAATCCAGCAAAAATAACTTCCTAAATATAAAATAGAATGTGTCGATACTATTATCGCGACCGTCTATGTATATCTATATATAAAAATGAATATATAAAAAAAATGAAACCTGTTTTCCTAGATCACGGCATTACGCGTGAACGGGTGGACCGATTTCGATAATTCTTTTTTTTATTATATTCCTTGAAGAACGAGGATGGTTCTTATGTAGAGAAAACGTAAATATGTACCACGGGCGAAGCCGGAGTGGACCGCTAGTTAAATATATAAAAGCGTCTTAAAGTTTTTTTATCTAACGATTTTCTTAGCAATTTATAATGTCTTTCGCTAAAGCACTAATCTTTATTGATAATTTCGTAATGTATTATTTAGATAAAGACTTTTACTTTCATTTAACGACAGTTTAGCTGCTTAAGCCTTAATTATAACAATTAAAAATGCAACGGAACCAATTACTATTACGGCATAGTTTAGCGACCGTAACCATTTAGTAGGAAGTAACTTTACACCGACGGTTATCTACAGATAACTCTCGATACTTTCACTCGAAGCATAGAAAAATGAACTTTATTTTTCAGTTATTTTATACCTACTTTGCATTTATATAAGAATATATTATAGGTAATCCGTTTTTTCTGGAATCACGTGGGTAGATAGAGTAGCAAGTACGTCAAAAATATCAAATTTATACGATTCATGTACATTTACAACTATCATTAATCTTTATTCCTTTAAAATTAATATGAATATTAGTTTTGAATAAAGTATTGGCTATTTTCCATCTAATTACTTAATATGTACTAACATAATATACAGTGTGCTATAAAATAATACTTCAAGTGAATTTAAAAGGCTTATTACACTACCCGATATGAAGGGCCCTGCATCTAGGGTGGGCGTGTTCCCTAGTTAGTGTGGCGCTTATTACACTTCTCTGCGAATTGGGCCCTAGCTCAGTTTATACGCGAATGTCTAGAGAGATAAACGTATTGTTGCATTTTACATTATGTCGCCGTCAGTATCGAAACTTCAAAAAGTTGCTGTAGCAGTGGCAACCGTTGACGCAATAACAAATATTAAAAAAAGAAGAGAAAGATCTGGGTGAAAGAGTATTTGCGGTTACGTGAAAAGCTTTCAAATATGCAAATACTAAGCGTGCTTGAACCGGGAGTTTTAATGAATTAATTAGAGTAGGTGCAGAACAATTTGAACACTTGTTGAGTTTTAAAACAATTAAATAAACAATTGATTTTAACAATTTATTTATTTGTTAACATGGCGGTGTGATCACAAACATTTGGAACTTCCCTTTTAAGTTATATAAACCTGTAGTAGGGAAGTTTGGTGACACCTTACATACAAAAGCAGCCACTCCACGCACTAGTCGCGCGGCAACTGAGCTCCCTAACCGCCCTAAACGTTATTACATTACCCAATCTGCAGGGCGCTTAGGGAGCTAGGCAGATCGGGCAGACCCGATCGCCCTAAATCGGGACACTAACTCCCTAAGTCTTATTACACCACTCTTAGTTAGGGTTAGGGTCCCTAAAAATTGGGTGGTCTAATAAGCCTTTAAAGCACTGTTTAAAATCTGTGTCCCTGTCACCCGCAAAAGTGATGATTATAATGACTCCAGATTATTACAGACAAATTTTATAGAAAGTTTATTAAAAAAAAAAACAAAAATAGATTAACGTGACAATACAAAAAGTAAATAAAATAAAAAAGGAACACAAGTTCTGGTTAATTATGATTTGATTCCGGATTAAGCAATCTGCAAATTATAATATTTTGAAGCTATTGCATAGCTTTTATCTCAGACTTTCCGTAACGAAAAAACCTAACACCCCCCACTCCAACCGGCACAGCGATGCGATGCTATGCAATAGCTTTACCGCGGCAGTCCTCGAGTGCCACACGTATTTTTTTTATTCTTGTAAGACCAGTGACGAGTAGTTATTACTCTGTACTTTATACAATTAACTATTCAAGCAACTCGCGATGTGACAAAGTTCTACAAAAACATGAAATAAGGTATATTTTATGTTAATATGTTTATCTTTCTTCATTCTCATTCCTCACAACAAACTCTACATTTTTATTTAGAGTCTTGAAAATTCTTTTTCTATTTACCGAATACATTTGGGATTAATTGGAAAAAATTGTACGTGACTCTCTTGCGAAACAAATAGATTTTACAAAGTCAACGGTACACATTCGGCGGATTTTTCATATCATATTTAGGTCGGATCGTTATTCTAATGGAAATTTGAATTAAAATTATTTTAGTATATATCTTTGGAGCGATATATAATTACTATGATTACAAATTCATGATTAAAACAAGGAACATTTTTCATGATTAATTTATTTAATTTATGTGTTTTGAATTATGTATTACTATTTTTTGAAGTGTCGTTGATGGTCAAGTGCGAGGCAAAGCATTACTTTGCTTTCCATTGCACGACATAGGTCTCAAACACTAGAATCCTTTGACATTCCTCAGAAAATTTTAAATACAATTATATCAAATGCTAGCTTTCCGCCCGCGGCTTCGCCCGCATTTTCAAAGAGAAGCCCGCATAGTTCCCGTTCCCGTGGGAATTCCGAGATACCTTCTATATGTGTGCTAAATTTGATTGTAATCGGTTCAGTAGTATTTGAGTGAAAGAGTAACAAACAAACACATACACATCCTCACAAACTTTCGCATTTATAATATTAGTAGGACTTACACGTGTTATTCTTAACAAGAACCTCCTATTTAATAATTACAAGCTAACAAGAATGTAATAATTGTACCCTAGAGCGATCTAGAAAGTTTATTGTAAGAGATAATTAAATCTGATAAACATTCTAAACATGAATAGATTTGTTGTGTTCAATAGCTGTATTACTAAGTAATAGAACAACGACTTCTAATTCCATGCTAAAAACTCGCTTTTACTTATAAAGTTAACTACTCACTTCACCATGCCTATAGTACATTAATTACAATCATATCTAATTATAATGAACGGCAAGTGTAGTTATTAATTATTTCTTAAATTTATGACTGAAAAATGAATATTTCAACTCAATACTAGCGTTCTCTGTCGTATTCTGTGTCAATACATTCATTACAAAAATCATTTATATACAGCAAATACAATTCCTTCAATTCGTATTTTATGACTATACCTAATAAATACAACAATAATTACCACAAAACAAAACGACTCAAAACTATACAATTTCACTACTCACATACTCCCTTTCTAATGAAAGTCTACTGAAAATGCCGTCTCTGAGTTAGTGAACACAATAAGCTCTTCCCTAGACAGCGGGCGGGTATGTGTCGGAGTATTTCTTGATCTGAGTAAGGCCTTCGACACCTCAGTCTCAGTTCCAATCTTGATTAGGAAATTGGAAGGTGTCGGTATAAGAGGATGTGCACTGGATTGGTTCAGAAGCTACCTTCAGGGAAGAACGCAGCGTGTGAGAATTAACTCGTACGTTAGTTCGCCAGATCGCGTCACGTTTGGTGTTCCCCAAGGAAGCATTCTCGGACCGATCCTCTTTCTAATATATTTAAACTCATTTCTCTCCCTCCTACCGATGCAAATATTATATGTTATGCAGATGATACTGCGATTTTATTTCATGGCCCAAGCTGGGCTGAAGTTTTTCATAAAAGCCAAAAAGGTATGTCCCAAATTATGTTGTGGCTTAATAATAATCTCCTCTCCCTCAATGCTACCAAGACGAAATTTCTATGCTTTCATAAAACCAGGGCAACAGCTCCTAAATCTCTCCCAAAGTTTTTCATTCACATGTGCGGTAAATCTACTCACCACGATAGCATTGGCAGCGGCTGTAATTGTGATCAAATTACCAGGTCAGATTCTATAAAATACCTTGGTGTTATACTGGACGAAAAACTCACCTTTAATACCAGCATATTAAACCAGCATATTAACGCTATGTCAACTCGAACAAGACGCCTGATATATGTAATGAAAACTCTCAGAACCAAAGTTGATAAGCACCAACTTATGACCATATATAAGGTATTATGCCAATCATTAATAACCTACTGCATTTCTGTATGGGGAGCCGCCTCAGCCTCGGTTATTATCAAACTAGAGAGAGCTCACCGTTCCATTTTAAAAGTTATGCTGCGAAAGCCCCCATTCTATCCTACAGTGTCTCTCTACAGGGATGCTAATGTTTTAAATGTTAGAGGACTTTATATTTTACATGCAATCATCTCAATGCACAAAAAACTCTTAAAATCTAATTTTTACACAAATAACTCGAAACGGCTATTAAGAGCACCAACCCCATTGACCAAATGTTTCTTTTCCAAACGTTTTCAAAATTTTATGTTCCCATTCTTGTATAACAAATTCAGTAAACTTGTTAACTTCCGGCAATACACATTACTCAATATTAAAACTAAATTGATAAGCATTCTAGTGTCCAAAGACTATAAGCAGACAGAACAGATCCTAAGAATACTTTAACTGTACAATTGTATAAATAAGCATATAACTTTTATTATTATTACTATTAATTTAAGTGACCATACCGTACTGATGTTCAAAGTTGCATTGTATTATACGTGTTGGACCCTATGTGAACCTCCATTTTTATTGTATAATCGTTTTACGGCCCCACGAGACAGGCTGTGCCTAGTGCGGGGTCCGCTGTCATAATCTGTACATATTTTAATAACCTTCTTTTGGCAAATAAATATAATTTTATTAAAGTGAAACTTTTATTACATCGTCTCAAACTTTTTGGTCTGTGTAGCGCATGTCGCGTGTATCGCGGCTGCCGAGTAGGTATACCTACTCGGCAGCCGACCGACACGGGACATGCGCTACACAAAGCAGTGTTCGGAACCGTTCGAACAGTTTCACTTTTACCGTGGTTTCATAAAACCACACAACATTTTTTTTTAATTTTTATTTTTTTTTAATACTACCAATCTACCATATCTATAGTAATTCGAAATATCCTTTCATTTGCTACATTTCCTGAATACCATGTCATATTTACTTCGCAAACAAAGGGCTTTACAAAGCTAGAGAGAAATGCAATCGTCTGAATGTCAATTTCCAAGATGACGAAGCAATCACTTACAAGAACTTTGTAACAAGGAGAAATCTCTGGTCTACGTTACATTTGGTACACTTTCTACTCATTTAAAAGGCCCTTAACTGAACCCTTAATGTCATTTTAGTTTGAAATACTGAGTTAGGTTTATAGTTTTCTTAGTGAAATATGACATACTAAATAATATATAACAAATAAATATTTTATATAATAAGAACTACTGATTAATTACAAATGAATATTTATAATTACGATAAAAATGCTAACATAATATGAGTTATGTTTAAAAAATGTCTTATTTAACAAAAAAGGTTTCAACTTAATTGTAACCTCGAGTTTAGAGTTTATGTTAACACGTTAGATTTATTTACATAATATAGTAAGTGAAAAAAATGAATTAATATTAACTTGAATGTTTATTAATAGTCCGTTTTCTTATGGGAAAAGGTATACATTTTTGAGTAAAGCAATGCCATTTGGTACGAATGTTGTACTCGTCCACCTAAGCCCAAATCGCCCGGTAGCCAGTCATTACTACCCGGCAGGAGGGAGGGAGGGGGGGTTAAAGAACAGAGCGCTCGGCGCTCCGAAAAAAAATTCTGGTGGATTAATTTGGATCTTTGAGTCGAGTTTGGTGTCGTTATCAGGTAACTAGATGATGCCCGATTCATTCCCCATACCAGGTTTTTAGATTTCCATAGCAAAATATGTCACAATCCTTAAAATAATAAAGTTTTAGTAGTGTAAAAATCCAAACAAACCTGTATAGTTTTATATTTTTGTATCAAACTTGGTTTACAAAAAATACTGTCTGAAAGGCCATTTAATGCAGATTCTAAAAACATTAACATGTAACATATATTTTACCATTTTAAATGTAAAAAAATTACACAAAGTACAGAAACGTTCGACAGCGCAGCGTAGGGGACGGCTAATAGACCCGAAAAACAAGCAATACTAACAAAAAACAAACAGCCAAGTGCGAGTCTGACTCACTCATTGAGTGTTTCCTACTTATTTGTCCCATACCATGTTAACTGGTCTGGTAGGACCTGGATATCTGATACTCACAAACTTTCGTCTTTATAATATTCGTGTGATTTTTAATCATCTTTAAATTATAAATGAAGTCAGGTAACAGTGTTAAAAATAAAGATATATAATAATAGAACGTTAAAGTATTAATAATAATGACAACCACCTCCACAATTACATAATTAGGTACCTATATTAGAGCTGGCGTTTAAAACACTTCAATCTAGAACTGCAAGATTTCACGCACCGATATCTTATTAATTCAAAGCTTCTCTTTTCTTTTTATTTCAGATGGGGAAGGAATATTCAGATTTTTTTGTAGGCCCCCCAAATATACACAGCCTGTAAAACTGCCCTTAAGGTGTGTTGTTTAAGGGCAGCTTCTGTGGAAGCCAAATTTTCTATTTGCTTATATGTTAATAAATTGTTTGCGACCCTCATTTACTGTCACAGCGGGGTATGATCTGAAAAACAAACATGTACTTATAATACTTATAAAAATATAAGTTCTGGTTAAGAGTATCTTTAAAATATCGTGACCGTCCTTACCTATCATGCATTGTAATCACAAACTTTTCAATTTCACTGTCTGCATATTTGCCACTGTAAAGTGCTTCATACCCTCGTGTGGCTTTAGGATATGTCTTCCATGCCTCAAATGCAGTTTATTAGCGTCTTGCATTAAATATGAGTTTGTGTAACATCTGGTAAAAGAATGGAATAAGGGCAAAACGTGTGTTCTTTGTGGACCTGATACAAGATTATTATTTGTCAAGAAATTAATTTGGGTACTAAACTGAAACTCTAACATTTATTTATTTAATTAGACTTCTTATAAAAGCAATTTTGAATCGTCATAACATTTTTTTAACATTTATCACCGATTCGGAAAGCAGTATGTATGGAGAAGAACCGGAAAAAAGAAACTCCTTATTTGCTCTTTTAAAATCGTGTCAATATTAAGGTAAAATTTAATTTTACATAGTAATATGTAACTACTAATAAGTCCATTAGTTAAACATGAAGCTAGCATTGTTACATGCCAGGTATTGATGACTTCGTCCTGTGCCGATGTGTACCCATAGTTCGTTTAGACCTTCTAGCACAGGAACACACGATATAGTAGTAGTAGCCAAAATAATGTTAAGAACAGTCGACACATATAGCTAGTACAGAATATAATGTGTTCCAAAGCTAGAAGGTCTAAAAGAACGATGGGTACACATGCATTTGAGGCATGGAAGGCATTTACGAATGTCATACGAAATATGCAGACAGTGAAATTGAAAAGTTTGTGATTACAATGCATGATAGGTAAGGACGGTCACGATATTTTAAAGATACTCTTAACCAGAACTTATATTTTTATAAGTATTATAAGTACATGTTTGTTTTTCAGATCATACCCCGCTGTGACAGTAAATGAGGGTCGCAAACAATTTATTAACATATAAGCAAATAGAAAATTTGGCTTCCACAGAAGCTGCCCTTAAACAACACACCTTAAGGGCAGTTTTACAGGCTGTGTATATTTGGGGGGCCTACAAAAAAATCTGAATATTCCTTCCCCATCTGAAATAAAAAGAAAAGAGAAGCTTTGAATTAATAAGATATCGGTGCGTGAAATCTTGCAGTTCTAGATTGAAGTGTTTTAAACGCCAGCTCTAATATAGGTACCTAATTATGTAATTGTGGAGGTGGTTGTCATTATTATTAATACTTTAACGTTCTATTATTATATATCTTTATTTTTAACACTGTTACCTGACTTCATTTATAATTTAAAGATGATTAAAAATCACACGAATATTATAAAGACGAAAGTTTGTGAGTATCAGATATCCAGGTCCTACCAGACCAGTTAACATGGTATGGGACAAATAAGTAGGAAACACTCAATGAGTGAGTCAGACTCGCACTTGGCTGTTTGTTTTTTGTTAGTATTGCTTGTTTTTCGGGTCTATTAGCCGTCCCCTACGCTGCGCTGTCGAACGTTTCTGTACTTTGTATAATTTTTTTTACATTTAAGGTGGACTTCCGACCACCGCGGCTCCGGCGTCACTAACGCAGCGACAGTGACGCGGCGACAGAGCGATAGTATTATACAGTACGGAAATGTATGATGGAACGTTCGAGCGCAGCGCCACTGTCGCAGCGAAAGTGTCGCCGCGTCAGTGACGCGCGGCTGTAGCGGCCGTGCAATGCTCGCGCAAGCACTGTCGCGTGGCAGGCTGCGAAAGCACGTTGTTTTTAGGTTATTATCGAGTTATTTTCGAGAGAATATCTAAAAAATGGACGTTAGTAACATATTTACGGATGAGCAAGACGAGGCACTAATAAATTTTGTGTCTCAACATGCAATTTTGTAAATTGGGTCTGCTGGGCTTCGCTCCATACTATAGTAGTAACGAAGCAAAAGATCATCATCCTCTTCTTCTAATAATATTTTTTAATTGATCGGTTCATTCCCACTGTACCGCACAACCGTCAGGTATGGACTAATAACTGTGACTGACGCCGGAGTCGCGCTGCTCGGAAGCCAATCTGCGTCTAAGCCGCTGCGACAGTGACGTAGCGGCTAAGACGCTGCGGCCGTTGCGATAGAGCCGCGCTGGTCGGAAGTCCACCTTTAAAATGGTAAAATATATGTTACATGTTAATGTTTTTAGAATCTGCATTAAATGGCCTTTCAGACAGTATTTTTTGTAAACCAAGTTTGATACAAAAATATAAAACTATACAGGTTTGTTTGGATTTTTACACTACTAAAACTTTGTTATTTTAAGGATTGTGACATATTTTGCTATGGAACTCTAAAAACCTGGTATGGGGAATGAATCGGGCATCATCTAGTTACCTGATAACGACACCAAATTCGACTCAAAGATCCAAATTAATCCACCAGAATTTTTTTTCGGAGCGCTGAGCGCTCTGTTCTTTAACCCCCCCTCCCTCCCTCCTGCCGGGGAGTAATGACTGGCTACCGGGCGATTTGGGCTTAGGTGGACGAGTATAACATTCGTACCAAATGGCATTGTTTTACTCAAAAATGTATACCTTTCCATACAAGCATGCCCATAAGAAAACGGACACCTGTATGAAATACGCAAGAATTTAGAGAGCGATGATTAATCTAATCCTAAATGAATAATAATTATGTAATAATATTATAATTGTAACGTACTTCCTTTCAAAATTACGGTTCTTTATAATATTTGTATTGACGATAATATTTGAGATTGTAAAGAATTTTCGCACTTATCTAAACAGCATTATCATGCACACGCTTTTCTAAAAAACTGTCAAGATCGTTTCAATAATTATGTTTAAATATACCGGTACTCATGTTAAGCAAGCATTTCACATAATTTCAAGTAATGATTGTCAAAATATTCAAGGAAAGTTGGTTATGCAAGTTCAAGTTATAAGTTGTAACGTGGTTGTAACCCATTGACCGACAAAGTACCGTAACCTTTGCATATCCGGTAAGATGCGTAGTCAAAGAGCTGGGGAACTTTTTATTGGCATTGTGCATAAGGAAAATAATAATTTATTTACGTTACGTTGTAAATAAGATTAAGTTACAGTTATGCAAATATATATTTTGCTATGGTTATTGCGTAAAAGAGATGGGTTTTATGTATGAAATAATAAACAATAACATAATTAATTATTAAATTCATAATATACGTCATAAAAGATACAATAACAATAAAAGTCAAATAATTAGTAAATTTTTCAGGACATTAAGTTCTCAGAATAATATCTACATATTATGTATTTAGGCCGATAGAGGGATATATTTAAAAAAAAATTAATCAAAACAAAATAAATAAAAAAAAACAACATATTCACACATTTTCAATTTATTTCATATGTAAGAACCTATGATCAAATTTTAACTAAACGCACACTGATATAAATATATCTTTAAATATAATAATATCGCTCTTACACTATACCCTGAGGTACAACACATTATAAGATTACAAGATGTATGGTATTAATTTTACATTCAAAAGAAAGTAAAAGTATCATTCAAAGGTTACGATAAAAAGTTAAAGTTTATGCGTCACTTTGATCTGTTTTTAATGTACATTTAAAATTAAAACTGTATTTTAATATTAAATTTGTTGTAAAAGAGTCTCATTTAAATGTATTTTAGATAAGGGTTTATATCATTACTAGCTGCGCCACGTGGTTTCACCCGCGTGGCTTCACTCCTATTGGTCTTAGCGTGATGATACATAGCCTTTCTCGATAAATGGGCAATCTAACACCGAAACAATTTTTCAAATCGGACCAGTAACTACTGGTCCGATTCCGGTCCATGAGATTAGCACGTTCAAACAAACAAACTCTTCAGCTTTGTAATATTAGTATAGACTAGCTGTACCGGCAAACGAATAGGCTACTAATATAATATGGTTGGATATTAAATAATATTTGGTATTAACAGGTCATCTAATAAGTTATCAGTAACCAACATCATGCATTAAAAATCACAAAAAATGTTCCGAGATATAGTATAGCTTCTTTAGCAGCTTTACCATGAAGATGGTATTTATTTCTAAAACAATTGTATCCTATGTATGTAGCGAATGTATAAAAAAAATAGTTTGACAGTCATCTGTCAAACTATTTTATTTAATACTTGTCACTATAAAGTTATGTATCTATATGAGAATTCATCTCATGTTATTTCTTACCCTTGTCGCTTATTTCATGTAATTATTTTTGTATTTTCCAGGTATCGTAAAAGCTAGAAATGGCGACGTTAGTTAATTCAACGCAGAGTGTTTTAAAAGACACATACGACTATTATTTATGGACTTTATCATTATCAGGTAAGATTACTTTTTAAATTTATATTATGTTAAAAGTTATAACTTATAAATTTACGTAGGTATTTTATTCTCTTAAACTTACATTGCTAAATTTTCTAGCTATGTGTAATAACTGACTACTCGTCCTGACTCCATCCGGATTTATTCGAGATACCTAACATTCTTAATACTTTGTATGGGAGAAAGATTTTTTTTTAAATGGTTAAATAGTTTTGATCAACTAAACAATATAGTCGACTAAGTAGGTGTTGAACACACTTAGTCCATTGAATAAAAAGTTCTAGAGTGCGTGAGTTAGTAACGTAAGATGTTTCTTCGAAAACATGTCAAGAGTCCCTAGGTAATAAACATACTAAAACCCCGGGACACTAGGAGGAGCCCCGGAGTGGGGGGAGTGGGGGAAAGGGTCCATTTTTTCATTTTTCGCTTAAATCTCAAAAACGGTACATGTTAGAGAAAAACTTTCAAGGAAAAGTTGAAAGGCCATTAAATTATCTACAAGTTGTACACAAATAATTTTTTCCTATATCCTACCGTTTCTGAGTTACACGCAGTAAAAAATGATTTTGGCTCATCAAACGATCAAAAAATATTTCTTTCTTCCAAAAAACTCAAATGTGCAACTTGTGACCGGTACTGATAGATTGCTCTTAATTAGGTCTATAATTGGTAAAATAAACACATTCCTCCATGGAAGCCTTTAGGAGGAATCGATTGTCAAAGTATTATATTA
This sequence comes from Colias behrii, assembly GCA_029959065.1. NCBI lineage: Eukaryota > Metazoa > Arthropoda > Insecta > Lepidoptera > Pieridae > Colias > Colias behrii. The sequence goes on along the minus strand of JARWMC010000005.1, from coordinate 1,813,233 downwards.
GGGTAGTTTGAGTTACTGAACTTGATCTTTTTATTTTTTTCTTCCAAAAAACTCAAAAGTGCAACTTGTGACCGGTACAGATAGATTGCTCATAATTAGGTCTTTCATTGATAAAAATACCAGATTCCACCACGGAGGCGTTTACGGGGAATTGAATTTTATTAGGGTAGTTACGATACTTGAACTTTTTAAAGTGAAACTTTTATTACATCGTCTCAAACTTTTTGGTCTGTGTAGCGCATGTCGCGTGACGGTCGGCTGCCGAGTAGGTATAAAGCAGTGTTCGGAAAGTTTCACTTTTACCGTGGTTTCATAAAACCACACAACATTTTATTTTTTCTTCCAGAAAACTCAAAAGTGCAACTTGTGACCGGTACAGATAGATTGCTCATAATTAGGTCTATCATTGGTAAAATAAACACATTCCTCCATGGAAGCCTTTAGGAGGAATCGATTGTCAAAATATTATATTAGGGTAGTTTGAGTTACTGAACTTGATCTTTTTATTTTTTTCTTCCAAAAAACTCAAAAGTGCAACTTGTGACCGGTACAGATAGATTGCTCATAATTAGGTCTATCATTGATAAAAATACCAGATTCCACCACGGAGGCGTTTATGGGGAATTGAATTTTATTAGGGTAGTTACAATACTTGAACTTTTTATTTTTTTTCTTCCAAAAAACTCAAAAGTGCAACTTGTGACCGGTACAGATAGATTGCTCATAATTAGGTCTATCATTGATAAAAATACCAGATTCCACCACGGAGGCGTTTACGGGGAATTGAATTTTATTAGGGTAGTTACGGTACTTGAACTTTTTATTTTTTTTCTTCCAATAAACTCAAAAGTGCAACTTGTGACCGGTACAGATAGATTGCTCATAATTAGGTCTATCATTGATGAAAATACCAGATTCCACCACGGAGGCGTTTACGGGGAATTGAATTTTATTAGGGTAGTTACGGTACTTGAACTTTTTATTTTTTTTCTTCCAAAAAACTCAAAAGTGCAACTTGTGACCGGTACAGATAGATTGCTCATAATTAGGTCTATCATTGATAAAAATACCAAATTCCACCATGGAGGCGTTTAGGAGGAATTGAATTTTATTAGGGTAGTTACGATAATTGAATTTTTCACCTTTCATGGGATGTAGCTCGAAAACGGCTGCGAATAGAAAAAAATGATTTAGGTACAACTTGTAGATAATTTTATGGCCTTTCAACTTTTCCTTGAAAGTTTTTCTCTAACATGTACCGTTTTTGAGATTTAAGCGAAAAATGAAAAAATGGACCCATTCCCCCCCTCCCTCCACTCCGGGGCTCCTCCTAGTGTCCCGGGGTTTTAGTATGTTTATTACCTAGGGACTCTTGACATGTTTCCGAAGAAACATCTTACGTTACTAACTCACGCACTCTAGACCCCCCTTGGAGGGACTCATTCAATGGACTAACTACACACTACTTAGAACGTGCAACTAATTTTCAAGATCTTTTTGTTGACCTCTAATAGCAAAATAATTGTAAAATTAGATAAAAATTGGACATATTTTAACTTAGATATAAAGAACAATATTGTATATGTGATATTATCAACGAACAAAATTCGATATTATGAACAAAATTCATAAGCAGGCCTCCCTATATGCTCCCTGAATTTTGTTCATCTTTAGGTCAAATAGTCCAAGTGATTTAAACAATAGGAAATAAAAGTTCAATAGTCCATTGTCTTGTATGTCTCATAAATAAAAATCTAAAAGGCTTAGAATGTAGGTAATACAATTGCGAAGTGAACAAGGAATTCAGGAAAGTATTTCTCGAAGCTATTTCGTAAATACGTCGCATAACGGGCAGAGCAAGTATTTGAAAAAGTTTTTGTGACGAAGAGTTTTCACAGTCTCTACATTTTAGACTGAGTGACAAAAACTCAGTAATAGTTGAAGTTTGAAATGTTAAAATGGTTCTTAGTAGGTATAATAGGTACAGCCGCCCGCGGCTTCGCCCGCGTTTTCAAAGAAAAACTCGCATAGTTCCCATTCCCGTGTGATTTTATCCTATGTGTTAATCCAAGTTACCCTCTATATGTGTGCTAAATTTCATTGTAATCGCTTCAGTAGAATTTGCGTGAAAGAGTAAGAAACATACACACCGACACATACACATATCCATCCTCATAAACTTTCGCATTTATAATATTAGTAGGATTAGTAGGAAAGATTTAGTTTGGCTTCCATTCATTTATTTCATGTCTGTATGTCCCAAAATTTTGACATTTCAAATACATGCGCCATTTTAGTACATTATTGTTCCCAAATTCTTCATCATTAATTCCTTTAACTTTTTCCTACTTTAATAGTTGTTTAATGGAGAAGCTTTATCAAAAGGAAGATTTAACGTACGTATCATATAAACCACGTTCAACTTCCAATTGTAAACCAAACGATTCGCTTTACGTATGGGACATTAGAAGTTATCCAATAATATTAAACTTTTAAGATTACGTAGCAAAATCCACGTGAACACGTGTGACGATAAATATAACTCGATGCACAAGTTACCTGCACTTATTTATTTGCAAATAAACATCCTGAAATGGTTGAACTTGTTTGCAAGTTCAATATAGATTAAACTTATGTACATATTCAAAATAAGTTCTAGAGTCAACTACAGAACAAATTATAATATATAATAGAACAAATTATAATAGAAATTAATAGAAGATTCCATCTTCTATTAATTTCTATTACGTAATAGTCGTAATAGGTAGGTACAGAATTAGTTATAATAACTAATAAATTTCATTATAACTTAATATTTGTAGTTTTTTTATTGTAATGGATCTCGTAAGGAAATAGTGAAAAGTGTCTTTCACAAATAAGGTGTTTAGTTTTTCACAATAACAATTGCTTAAACATGAATGTATTGATTATTGCTAGAATTTCTTTTTCTAACTAATTTCATTTTAATAGATCAAACGAGCTTTTTCTTAAATTTCATTATAAAAAAAGGCGGGTTGCACTCCGGGAGTGCCGGCAGAAGTGAAAACTTGATTATTAACGTTCAGCATGTTTGATATTTTGGAATGGTATCCGTTTTACGCATGGAATATAAGGGCTAAAAAAAAAAAAATCCGTCTTACGCTTTTTCGATCAGGCCACGTGTCCTGACGCGAGTTTAAGATTTTATACCCAACGCCGCTAAAGAAGTTTTCACTTCAATAATTTATAATTTGTGTAATTTAAATAAATGCTTGCATAATACTTGCATCTATTACTATTTAGATTCACGTAATTTGAATAACTGCATTTTTATTCATTATTGAGAATAACGAGTAGTCTAATGTATTCCTTCGCACTTAATCTACAAAAAGCCAGTTTAAAAAACGAAAGTTTTTGAAACCTTTGAAGTTAGATAAACGTTAGGTATTTATAAGCAAATGCTTTTATCGATTCATCAGTGCATATAAAACTGTATCAATTTTTAATAATTATTTACTTTGTATAAGAGCCTATATTACAATCTTAATTCAATCTACTACATAAATGCGATAATTTGTCAGTATAAATGGATAGTCCAGGATCCTTCGCCCATTTTTGCACGTGATTACTATCAAGCAAATTTTCCGTGAGTAGCTTTATTTTGATGAGACGCCCAATAATTTCCTTTACGAAACTCTCGATTGTGGTAGCTAACAGAGGTAACAAGGATGAAATGTGTTGATTTGATGGTTCTCAAATACTTATTACGCAATTTTTAGGACAATATGTCTGTTGAATTATATAAATATTAACTAAGTGAAAACAAAAAAATCAGCTGGTTAGTAATCAATAATCATTTATGATGACCTCGTTTTCGATACACATTGGAAAGAGGGGACTCTTTGATCAAACCATAGATTTTGTAGGACAAATATTTTTTCGAATAATTTAGATAATTATCTTGAGATTGAACAAAAAAAAATTCAGTTAGTAATAAATATTTGAGAACCATCAAATCAAAACATTTTATCCTTGTTACCTCAGTTAGCTACCACAATCGAGAGTTTCGTACAGGAAATTATTGGGCGTCTCATCAAAATATAGCTACTCACGGAAAATTAGCTTGATAGTAATCAAGTGCAAAAATGGGCGAAGGATCCTGAACTATGGAAGTTTCACGTACTTATTGAGTGCGAAAAACAGTTGATGCTTTTAAGTTTAGTTTAAGAAGAAGGTTAGTTTTTTTAATAGGTATACTTTTCACCATTTTTCTGAACCACGCAGATCAACTTATGTGATTATTCACTCTGCCTAATATTGAATAGTCGAATGTTGAAGCCACTTTATTATTAGTAGTATCTACATATAAGTATTATAATATGTACTATCAGTAGGTATATTATTATTTATTATCCTAATTAAAGCGGCTACAAATAACTGGAAACAGCATACCAACAAAGTACCAAAATCTTAAAAATCCGTGCAGCCTTTTTTAAGTTATTAATGATAATTATATACTAAGTGACTTTCTTGTTCCAGACAAACGAACAGAAGGCTGGCCTCTAGTCGACTCACCGCTCCCCACATTCGTGTACACCCTCCTCTACCTCTTCATAGTGTGGATCGGGCCTAAGCTTATGAAGAACAGACGGCCGTTCAAACTAACCTGGCTGTTAGTGCCGTATAACTTGGCAATGGCTGCACTGAACGCGTATATAGCTGTACGGTTGTTAACGGCGTCGTTTCGGTTGCGATATAGTTATATATGCGAACCGTGTAGGCAGAAGTATGACCCGGATGAGTTGCAAGTAAGTTTTCATTTTGAGGTGTTTTTAAATAAATAAATAAATAAATCATTTATTTACACCATTATATGTTACAAAAACTTAATGACCCAGGCTCCTAATATAGTTGTAAACTGTTTTTCAGGAGCCTGTGTTCACACTAATTTTATTACCTATACAAATTCTGAGATGTTATAATTAAAGAATCATATACTTATTATTACGTTTAAGTTAATAAGAATACAAAATAAAATGACTACTAAGTCATGTATACCAAAAATATCTTACCAATAGCACGCATAGCCTTCTCCAAATCGCCAGAGAACTCAGCCTTGATCGCGTCATCGATGTCGTCTCCAGTGAGGAACTGGTACTCTTGGAAAATGGCCGCCAGTTGCGGGAAAGAGCGGGAACATAGTACCGCGTTGAATACCGACTCGTCTGTACCGAGGCGCAGTTCACCTGGGAATTGGTTAAATATTATATAATATTGAGGGATATTTATTTTCACGCGAGGAAAAACATCTGAATAGCTGACAGTGGAAGGCTTGGACGGTCGTTTTAAACGATTAATTTTTTGACATATTATAATCGATAACGACAAAATCACGATAAACGTTTGTAATAATGGGTAAATTTAATGGTGTCTTAAATAAACCTACCGGCTTGTAGCAGACTTCTTGCATCTTCCTATTATGGGCTCTTTCAATTTATGCGTTTCGTATCGGACCGCTGCCGCACGTTTTCCGTGCCGCTAGTTATAAACCGCTGCCGTGCCGTTGCCGTACGGTAGCAGTCCGTTACCAAACGCTTAAATTGAAAGCGTATCTGACTGCCGTGCGTTTGTATGCTAGTGCTGTTTTAAATTTATTTGACACCAGTTAAGCCATGGACTCTGACGAAGAAACATTACTGTTAGTGCTCTTCAACTGCCCGTCCGTATTATTACCACGACTGACTTATATATTATAACCTCAAAACGCGCGTATTTCTGTACTTGAGTACCCGTAGAAATGTAAGATGATTGAATTAGATTAGACCAAAAAATTAATTTTTAGAGCACAAATATTCTCTGTCAAATCATACCGATATATCGATATATCGATATTTTTGAATAAAAATATCAATATCGATATTGATATTTTCAAAAAAACATCGATACGATATATCGATACTTTATTGCATTTCCGACATCCCTATGGGACTTGCAACGTTGCCGTCCTGGTGTCGAGCGTTCGCGGTACGGACGCCGCGCTGTTGCCGCACCGTGCATTTTGTATGAAAACAAACGACCGGCCGTGCGCCGTACGACAAACGCACCGCTTCGGCACTGTAGCGGTCCGATACGAAACGCATAAATTGAAAGAGCCCTATTTATTATATATTATACATTACGTATATGATAGCTGAGCCCCGTGGTTTTCCCGCATTGCTCCGATCCTATTGGTCTAAGCGTGATATTAGAAAGCCTATAGCCTTCCACAAATAAATGGGCTACCTAACACTGAAAGAATTTATCAAATCGGACCAGTAGCTCCTGAGATTAGCGCTTTCAAGCAAATAAACAAATAAAGCCTTTTCTTCAGCTTTATAATATATGTATAGATGGTAATGGTGTATGTAGATATCTAGATCAAGAGCAACTGTGATGATTTTTGTTATCTGTTAAATCTAAGTTTTGCAAGTACAAGCATTATTTTATGTAAATAAATTTCCTGTAAGTAATAAAAATAATTATGAGAGTAGTACCATTAAATATTTCATAGAACCAATTGAAATCAAACTGAAATTCTCTAATTTATGTACACGACAATTCTAGCGGATCCATAAATATAGTTCAGAAACATTATCATGCATGATACTGCAAATTGTGAGCATGTTACCATTGCAGTGTTGAATCTCATTTCCTATACTAGCATTATTACGCAAGAGTCTGACTACAGACTTTGGTCGTGTAATATAACAATGTTGTATGAAAAACCGATCTAATATTTTAATTTCCAAAATACAAGCAGCCAATGTGCTTCTAATTTTTGTCGTTTTTCGTTTATTGTAAATAATACTTTTAGTATTTTCTTGTATTTGATTTAACGCGAGTATTATACGTCTTGGAAACTACCTAAATAATCATTTTGGAAAATGGTATGAAGGTTAGGCAATATGTTAACCTAAGATCTATAGCAATGTAGAGCAAAGGAATATTTGAGGCTAGGCTTCAAACATCAAAGTATTGTTTACATCAAACAACACATAAATGTATAAAGTTTCTTTGTTACGTAAAGTCAAAATATTGTTTTATATATGCCTAGGTTTTGTACTTGTAGGTATAAAACACAAGAAGTATTATAAAATATGTTTGTTGTTAAAATTAGTCTGTTCGGTAAAACTGATCTCTGGAACAGCTGATTTGTTTTTGAAGTTACTTTCACTGAAATAAGACAAAGAAATTTGAAGTTAAACTACTTTTATTTGGTACCTACAAGAATTAAATTGGTCCAAAAAACACCTCAAACAACAAGAAAAAATTACTCGAGCTAGTGTACGAGAAAAATTAACGAGAAAAAGTTACAGCATAATATAATAAACTAATTACAATAAATTAATTGAGTTAAAAACTAATAACACAGCAACCGTATAAAGAATCCCCTAATTGCATTAACTAGACGCAAAACTTTTCATTATTAACTTAATTTAGTTAAACTATTGTTAAGACATTGTTAGCTTGTTAACCATTTTGTTTAATTAAACTTTTCCATTTAATACGTCAAGGTATATAATTATTTAAACTTGCTGTTAAATTGTTGATATTGTATGTTTAATCCGTTTCTTATAATATTTATTTGAAACTGGATAAAGAAAATTTTAACAAAAAAAGAACGTAGACAAAATTAATTCAGTTTGAATTAAAAACTTTGACTTACTTGGAAACTTGTCGTCAAATCAATATCATTTTTAAATGGATATAAATATTAAGCGTCATGCAAATTAAAATTTATTTACTCTTAAATGTTACGAAGTACATAACACGTAAAAAAAGCATCCTCAAAGTGTCTAATCATTTTTTATCTTAAAATTGTAGGAACAAATATAAGCAGAATATAACTCCAAACTCTTTACAGATAGCAGACGCAGTGTGGTGGTATTACTTCTCGAAGCTTCTAGAATTCTGCGACACATTCTTCTTCATTCTACGGAAGAAAGATGAGCAGCTGACCTTCTTGCACGTATACCATCACTCCACTATGTTTTCCTTCTGGTGGATCGGAATCAAATGGGTGCCTAGTGGTTCAAGTGAGTATACTATGAAATAAAACTGATTTTTTTAACCTTCATGAGAAATTGTACATTTTAATTCAATGTTATCTATTGAGAAATAAATAATAAATATTGTTTATTTCTTATCATCTCTACATAGGCGTATACATAGGTAGGAAGGTACGTATCCTATCATTTCATTTTGATTTTCACATTCCTCTTAATTGATAGCAAGTTTATGTAAAGCTAAATAAGTCAGCGACAATAATATAATATACATCTAACGTTTTAAACATACAAAAAGTTGCATCCTAATTTTTATTAACATTTAAACAATTATTAAATTCTCTTTCTGGTTAATTTTTTCTACAATCCCATTTATCGTCGTTGCTATGAAATTCGCTTGAAATATGCTTGAAATTCGCTTTGTCAGTGACAGTTGCATATTACACTCATAGCATTGAATAATATTTTTTACGAGCACGTGGGTTTATTTTCTGTGACAATTATATTCAACAGAAGCTTTTAATATTCCTAGTTTCTACCAGGACTCTCAGTAGCAACTAATCAAATATACTAAGGCAATTTTTTACGGTAGCACGGGTAGCACCAAAAACTTATGGCATTGATATTGTTTTATTATTTTTCACCTCCTTTATTCTAACCGCATATATCTAAAAATTCAACATGTCTCACACAAAACTCGATCCCCCAAACTTACGAATCTAAACAATATCGATCAGTGTAACAGACGTGAAATGCATCTGGCCCATACCCCACCGGGAACGCGGGAAACCTTATATTTACGTATATTATGTCCCCGTGGTACAAACGCTAAGTAAATTCACTTACATATACTCCTTGTAGCCTTTATAATGTTTGGTCTGAGACGTTTACCTATTTAGTATTTACCTTCGCGTCTTGGCTTTTGATCAACAAATTGCTGGGTGTAGTCTGTTTAGCTTTTGCAATGTCATGCACATTCTCGTGTGCTTTTATTGGATATATCAAATAATGTTTATTCCATTTTTTGTATATGCAAGATTGATTAAAAAATAGCGTGAAATAGAAATAAAGATAGAAATTCAGTAATAATATTCGCTTTCTTGTGTTTTGATGGCTTTTCAATAATTTCTTTCATAATAATTAATACTAGGTACGTATAAATAATTACGACAAACGTTGCTAGGTTGCGATACGTAACTTATTTTTTGTATTTACGGTGTCATAGTTGTTTAAACAGATATTTTTTAAAGTAATATACTTTAATAAATTTAGTCTCTTGAAGTCGAGTGAATATCCAAACTTAACTTTAATTACATTTTTAAAAGACCCAAAACAAAAACATATTTTTCGTTCTATCAACATGACTGTTTTACTTACTTACAAATTTATTTATTTTCAGCATTCCTACCAGCGATGGTAAACAGTGGTATCCACGTGCTGATGTATACTTACTATGGACTATCCGTCTTCGGCCCGACAGTCAGCCAGTACTTGTGGTGGAAGAAGTACTTGACTATCTTGCAATTGGTGAGTATATTGTGTTTGTAATTATAACAAAAGATCAATGGAATTATCTTTATTAATTATAGAAACTAGTGCTCGTATACGGATATGTACGACTCTTTCTAGAGCCGCCTTAGTGCCCCTCAGTTAGGGTTTATTATTAAACTTACCTATAGGGGCGTGATAATAGGATACCTAAAAGGACAAAATAATAAATTTAAAATTACCAAATAGGATCTCCTTCATTTTAAATCTACAACAATAATATATGAATAGTAAATAAATAATTATGATTTATGGAAATACTAAGTTATTTACAATACAACAAATAGAGAATATGCATTTGATTTAAATATTTTAGTTGGTTAAAATATGATGTACTTATATCATAACAATTAAATGTAAGTATGCAATATAATAATTCATGAGATTCATTTAATTGTTGTATTATAAATTCCTAGTAGGTAATTATTGTTAAAGATTCACAAGTAACAGAATAAATTAGCAGTAACAGACAATGGTAATTAAGTCAGCTAGAATGTACAGTTGAATCGATTCCAATTAGCAAAATATCGCAAAGGTAAAAGAGAAGCTTTCCGATTCATTTTGTATGCAATTCTGATTATAAAGGTATGCATTTGTAACGTTTGTTACGTTTTATCGGACTGTTTCTACGATAAATCCATACTTTTATTGTGAAGTTACAGCTTCTATGAAAGTTATTGTACTGATATAACTTCGTAACCGAAGAACCGATGTTGATGAGGTTTGATCTTTGGACGATATCTTATATCACAAAGAGTACACATACTCATAGTAATTAGTAATGCTCCCAGTCATGTATGTTAATCACAAAATTATTTATCCTCCCTTACATTAGTTACGAGTCATATTACCATAAATTCTCAATAATAAAATCTCCAGAAAATCTCCTTTGAGAGTCAGTAAAGCTCTCTTGATATTAAATAATTTCTGAGTGCATAAGAGACTGTACTTTCATGGTAAATGGAACTTGAGCATTATTTTATGCAGTATTTCATATTTTTATTACTTCCCCTAGCAAAGCTTAATAATTGGTGGTAGCATGCTTTATATATTAATTATTTTGAAGATATAACGGGCACAATAATTATAAGAATTTATTTAGGACGGATTAAGAGGTCTCTAATTAAACACTTTCAAAATACCTACTACCTACTAGCTTTTCGCCCGCAGCTTCGCCCGCGTTATTCGGGATAAAAAAATTGGTTGTCTGTTAAAGTCGGTTTACTGACGATATTTGAACGTGACAACGTCCGATTGTGCTTCTTTGTCGCTCGTTCCGCGCTCTCGCTTGTACTTCAAGCCTTACATGGAACGCCTCAGAGCGAGGTAACGCCGCATGAGTCATGTTTTTTCGTGCGTGCAGCCGGCGCTATCGAATTATAAGACGTTGTCACGTCAAAAACTATCCTGTGTTAATCCAAGTTACCCTCTATGTATGTGCCAAATTTCATGAAAATCGGTTCAGCAGTTTTTGCGTGAATATTAAATAAATATAAGTAGGATATAATATTTTAATCATATCAATACGTTTCACGTTAAGCTATCTTGATTTAGTATGATATCTAGCTCACAGGTTTTAATGGAAGTGTTCCATTGGTTTATGATTTATGGAATACGGAATGCCTTTGTGTCTATGCACATGAAATATAAGCAATATTTCATATACCTACCTGTGCATTGTCAGCTTTGCTTCGATAGAAATAGATGTAGGTACCTTACTACCTTATGTTTCAAAATACTTTTTACAACCGCCAAAAAGAGGAGTTTATCCATTCAACTGTTTTTTTTTTGCCTTATTACCTCTAAAATTTCAACTGTGGGAACCGATTTTGAGAATTCTTTCCTTCTTTGAAATCTGGTGCTGCCTTGTAGTCCCAGTTAAATTTAATGGAGTCCTAAGAACTTGAAGGCGTATTAGACGTTTGTTAAAAAATAAAAGTTCTTAAATCAACATAATAAAGCCCAGATCATCAGCATTCAGTACTAATTCTCTATTATTTTCAGATCCAGTTCACCTGTGCCCTGATCCTGGGCATCAACGGCATCAGGACCGGCTGCGAGTTCCCCCTCTGGATGCACTACGTCCTGATCATCTACATGATCTCCTTCATTGTACTCTTTGGAAACTTCTATATGAAGGCGTATATGGCTAAGGTATGTTATATTGTTAGATACTAAAATGGTAGTGTAGTGTACTCAAGTATTATTAATTGTGAAGGTAAATGGTGGTGGAATTGCAATTATAATTTATAAATAATTTCTGTTTTTATTTGCATAAGTATAATTTATTACTATTTAAAACTATATAAACTTCACTTGTAATGCATCACCAAAAATATTTACAACTATCTACAAATTAACCATTAAATCCCCTATAATTTTAGTTATTCTAGAAGTATCAAAACACCCATCAACCTAAAGATTACTATATAAATAGATCAAAGCTCCTAACTATGCAAAATGCAAAATTACTATTAATTCTTTGCCTCCTGACGCAGTAGTCTATTGACATAATTTTATAGAGACATTCTTTATTCAATTACTAAACAAGCGATTACTCAAATAAACATAAAATAATTTCACAACCAAGTAAAAGCGGTCACCAAAAACATAAACTCACCCACTTAACCTTTAAAAGTGTGTCGAATAAATAACCGAAAAAAAAGTATTGAAAATGAATGTCAGAAGAAATCTCTCTACAGATGAACAGTGTGAAAACTATGATGCAACGCTTCACTTTCACTCTTACGCAAGTTTTATGTAAGCGTTTGATTGTTAAATGGTACGTGTTAGATAGCTTTGGTACTTTCAAATCGTTTTGAAAACTGTTTTAAAATGGCGGTTTTTAGGCGGGTGCGTTAGGAATGTATGTGTTTTTTGGGCAGTGGCTTAAAAGTAATAGATAACGCAATTTTGCGAGTGTCAAGTTGGAATAAATAAATAATTTACTGAATCTCATATTGTCCAAAGAAAAATCTAATAATTATTAGTTGCGTGCGGTCCAAAACAGGGTTTTAAAAGATTTTAAATATATAATTTCTCTTTTTATCTATTTAAAGTTTGTGTAAAATAATCCATCAATTGTTAAAATATCGGACGTTTTTTACCAACTATTGGGTAAATATGTATAAACTATTAACACAAAGACGTATACTTTAAATCCATAAGCCTAATATATTAAGTAGATTAAAAAAATGTGGTTACATTAGGTAGGATCTATATTATCTACTAGATTTCCGCCCGCGGCTTCGCCCGCGTTTTCAAAGGAAAACCCGATAATTCCCGTTCCCGTGGGATTCCGGGATAAAACATATCCTTTGTGTTAATCAAATCCTCTATATGTGTGCTAAATTTCATTGTAATCGGTTCAGTAGTATTTGCGGGAAAGAGTAACAAACACATACACATCCTCACAAACTTTCGCATTCAAAATATTAGTAGGAGTAGGATAGGATAGGATAGTCTGTGATTGAAAAAAAAATCTTATCTGTCATACTAATTTCTCTGGGTGGTTCAAAATAAATAAACTTTATTTTTCTCTCTTTTCCAGGGAAGCAAATGCATGGAAGTCAGATACGGACAGTGCCTCGACGACGAAGAAACTATTGCAGCAAGGAAATTAAAGAATAACTAACGTTAAATTATATTTATATACGTAATTTATTCAAATAGTCGATAATGTAGTTGTAAGAGCTCTCTCAGTACAATCATACCATTGTAATGTATGTAATAAATAGTTGTTGAGTTTAATATTGGTTTTATTATCATATAGACTACAGGCCCATGTTGAAAAAATTATGGGTCATTTGAACCACCAGGTGACCTATCTAGAACGATATAAGACCATAAAATAATAAGATTCAGCACTATGCCGTCACTTGTAATCTGTCCACCTGAGTGCAGATGAGAATTCGTAGGAAATTATTACACAAATTAGTTTTAGAAATTATACATATAGCTGCTAATGGATTAAACTTAATTAATGTGTAGTTAATTCTACGATTTAATTATTACAGTGAGCTTCAAATAAAAATACCCTATTGTAAACTTCAGAGTGAAGGAAGTTGCGGTATTTGTTACCAAGCTCTTTTGAAATGGCTGGACTGATTTTGATGAAACTTTGAGTGCTTATCGGATCGGTCTGAGGGTCGAACAACATCTATTTTTCATACAAATTACAATACGAATAAATGTTAAGAGTAAAGCAGAACAAAGTTTTCCGGTTCAGGTAGTTAGGTTTTTTAATTCGCTGAAAGTAAAATAATAAATAAGCATACTGTTTACAACTTCTTTGTCCGTAAAAAAGGGAATTTCTATTGTGCCAGAGCATGCGGGTTTAATTTCCACGCCCTAAAAGATATTATAAAAAGGGTGTAATAAATATTTACGACAAAAACCATTTATCGTTTTTTAATCAAACTTTAATTACAAACTATCTTAACTTATTCTCTGAAGAATTGGCGCAGTTTTTAAGTAATCTTTTTTTATTTTAGTATAAAGATAATAGGTAGAGCTGTATGTTTTTATATGAAATATTACATTTGGAATCACAGATTTGAACTACTAATAAACATAACCTTGAACATACATTTCTTTAGTAAAAGATTTACCTATTGTTTTGCTTTTAAAGGAAAATCCAATTGTACCTATCCATTGCCCTCAAGACAACCTCAGATCTTAGAAATAACACAGTTTTAAAAAAAAGACGTGTGGCACTCGGGGACTGCCGCGGTAAAGCTATTGCATGCTATGCCTTCAAGCCAAACCTCCGCGCCCGTCGGAGTGGGGAGCGTGAGGTTTTTCGTTACTAAATTTCTGGATTCGGTCCCCGCGCTCAAGGCCCACGATAGAAGCTATGCAATAGCTTAATAATCTCTATTCCAATAACATAAGGTATTAAACTTGCTGGCACTGGGCTCGGGCCATATAAGTAACTTTATGCGCCCGCTGTACAACGCTGCTTGCGCATGATCATTTTTAAGACAAGTTCAGATCTTAGAAATAACATAGTAACATTTAAAAATAATCTCTATTCCAATAACATAAAGTATTAAACTTGCTGGCACTGGGCTCGGGCCATATAAGCAACTTTTTGCGCCCGCTGTACAACTTCTGGACATCGCTTGCGTCTGATCATCTTGCAGTCCTGGAAGAAGCCCTCGTTTCTTGGGAAACCATTGCTGCCGTCGCAGAATGTGACGAGACCTAGAAAAAAATAGGGAAGATTTGAAAATAATTAATTATACGACCCATTATACGAGCAATCACTAAGACGAACTGTCATAGGATTCATCATTCGCCGAGCCGAGTATAAACAATTAGTTATGCCGAAGATTTCACATCTTATCATTCGCATTTGCCAAGGAAATGTACTTGTTGGACTATTGTATAGTGTCTAGTTCAATATACGATCATAGGCATATTTGTTATCTTTCTTTCGGAGAACCTAAACACTAACAAAAAACAAATTATAGTGCGCACTTTTTTGTTTTATAAAGTTTATTATTGCATAATGCGGTTGTTAGAAAGTCCGTAGACCAATTATTTAAATACGTAACCAGATTTCAACGTAATTATAGTCCATTATAAATGTTCAGCAGATACTTGTGTATAAGCTATAATCATAATTACATATTAACTCATTTTCTTTAATGAGTACTAACTACAGGAGATGTAACCATGGTAACATCATTATTTCTATCATGTTATCACAATTTAAATTATAAACGAGAAAGTAACTCTGTCGGTCTGTCTTCTTTCACGCCTCAATCACTGACCGATTTGGATGAAATTTGGTACAGAGACAGCTGGAGACCTGAGATAGGACATAGGATAGGATTTATCCCGGAAATACTACGAGGATGGGAACTATGCAAGATTTTATTTGACTACGGATGCGAAGCCGCGGGCGGAAAGCTAGTTGGAAATAAATTAATGTTCAGAATGCATCATGGTCTTTCTTTATTGCCACAACGCGTCTAGAGCGTTTTTAGTAGAGCCATAACACGAAATTCGCGATATGAAAATATACTAACCTATACTAATAATATTATAAAGCTGAAGAGTTTGTTTGTTTGTTTGTTTGCGCGTTTGTTTACGCGCTAATCTCAGGAACTACTGGTCCGATTTGAAAAATTATTTCGGTGTTAGATAGCCCATTTATCGAGAAAGGCTATATTATATCATCACGCTAAGACCAACAGGAGCGGAGCAATGCGGGTGAAACCGCGGGGAACAGCTAGTATTATATGTTTTCACCTTTTTGTGTTTTCACAGAATTTGATAGAAAAAAATACTATTTACTCAAAGAATATTCTATCAAGGTTATACAGGTTAAATGTTATTACTACATGTAATCCCATTAAACCTTCAGTGACCTGAGAAGCCCTATACTATGCCCTATACTAACAACAAGTCTATTGATAACCTAAATATCAATAATCTAGATTGATTCTGGTGTCTATTTTATGTCAATACAAGATTCCACTAGACAAATTTGTATTGGAATTAAATGTATTTGATCCATATTCCTTGTCTAAACTTAGCTCTTCAAAAAAAACACGCAAATGGAAGAACAAAAAAAAAACACGCAAAATGTTGGTCTGAAATTAGGAAGAAATATTTGAAAGAAAGAAAGAAAGATCATTTATATGACTGTATGAAATTAATTCAGTTTATTAATTATTTATTTAATTTGAAAAATAAAAAATACCCCATAACATAATAGAAAGTATTTTCTATAATAGTTAAGTTTCAAAAAATCTTCATTTATATTAACTTTAAAATCTATTGGTTATTATTTTACTAGTTTTTTGCCTCGGCCCTGTGTTGAACAAAGAAAAACCAAGAAATATTTAGCGTATGCCACTCAAGAGTAGCTTTCTAGTGGTGAAATAACTTTAAAATTCGGTTAAGTAGTTGAGTTTTTCTATTATTAACATATGCAAATACACAAAACTTGAATCTTTTTTCGTATATATTTTATAAGCAGACTATTACGGCTCATACTTCCCCTGAGATACAACCTTAGTCTAAGAATTATAATATATTATGTATTCGACACTATTTACTAGGCTCTTATCCTGGCTTCACCCGGATTAACCCGCGATATAAAAAATTAAATGTACCATAATATTATGTTTGTAACATATTAAAGATGTAGAGCGCACGTTTCTTAAAGATATTTTTTTTATTTTTTATTTATTTAACTCTTTAATAGTTGTACAGAACAGTTGTACAGAAGCCTTAGAACTACTTACACATAGAACAGAGTACCACTATTTTGGCGGCCTTATCACTTAATAGTGATCTCTTCCAGGCAACCACGGTAAAAGGTAAACAAGCAAAATGATCACTAATTGGCGGGATGAGAACAGAAAAAGAATAGCAAGAAAACAAAAAAATAATAATATATATCTACCTTAAATAATACATGTCCATATACAATATTACATATACTAT
Source organism: Colias behrii (assembly GCA_029959065.1). Taxonomy (NCBI): domain Eukaryota; kingdom Metazoa; phylum Arthropoda; class Insecta; order Lepidoptera; family Pieridae; genus Colias; species Colias behrii. The sequence continues at coordinate 1,796,200 of JARWMC010000005.1, read as the reverse complement.
ACATATACAAACACAATATATAAATATACAAATACATAAATAAAATAAACAGATATATACATACCACTTACATATTATATAATATACATAAATAAATATATACTTAGAAGGAAACACACTGATATTGAATAAGATAAAATTATTATACGAATACCATCTAAATCTAATACAGATACCACGTACATATTGAAACATAATGAAAATATAAAAGAAAGATAAAAAAGTTAAAAAGATATTACTGGTCCGGATCAGCAGCGGAAAGAAAATGTTGTCGCACAAGATTTTTAAAACCCGAAGGGGTCTGGGCTTGACGAATATTTAATGGCAGAGAGTTCCATAAATTGTCTGATATCGCTGCAAAAGACTTGCCATAAAAATTTGTGCGTCGGCTTGGAACACGCAAGATGAGTCTATCCTCAGAGCGAAGTGAGTAGCTTTATTTGATATGATATGATATTTTTATTTCGTAATAATAAAGGTCGGAACATTGGACTTTAAAATATTTTAATTTCGAGGAATTGTTTTTAAAATTTAAGATTTTTCGATACCAGAATTGCTTACAGGTAAATTAGCTTGGAGAAATTTTTGCATATGTAGTGGTGTGTATATTACTCAGATCTTAGAGCGCGTTTCCACTATATCGTTCTGGCCTATACAAAAATGTTTCGATATCCTAACATTACTATTTAATTTTATACTTATTCCTAGCAACACTTTTGTTTTCAATAAAAACAAGTTTTTATTTGAAAGAAAATGGTTTTGACTTTATAAAAAAAAATATATCATTCAATTTTACGTCCTTGAGCAAACGACAAGGCGACTACCGTGAAACAATAAAATATCGTGTCCATAATAATTTGTTTCATAATTAATATTTGACCATAATAATTACGAAACAAAACAAATAAATAAATCGTCACTTGATAGTGGAAAGTGGAAACACGCACAAAACCAGAATAAACCAGTTTACGCTGTCCGCAGGTGCCACGTGCAGTCGTTTGGTACCGTTAGAACATAAAGCACATTTCATTCAAAAATTATAATTATTATGTACGTAGTTTAATTGATAAATTTTGTATTTGTTGATTGTTGTTATTATTTGTTATTATTGTTATAATATTTGTTGAAGTGAATTACATGTACCGCAGCCGGAGGCCCCAAATGAAAACTCAGATGTACTTAAAAACTACATTTAATAGCTAAAATGAGACTTTTACACCCATGTCTGCACGATGCAGACTGGAGTTAAAGAATGAATTTATACAGTTTAATAATTATAAAGACGTAAGCTTGGATGCTAACTAAGGGAAATCGCATCCACATTCTATTCCCGTGCGAACGGCGTATTCAGCAGTTTTGTATGAAGGCAGGGCCATAACTAGTGTTTAATTTGTGTGTAAGTGTTGTAACTTTATATTGTTAATTCAATATGGCTCCAGTGTTAAAACATGGTCGAGGCAAGCCTTTGACTTCTCAAACTAAAGAATTAAACTTTAAATGTCGTTTCTTTTTCAGGTTAGTAAATTTTTCATTTTAGTAACATTGTTAATGTAAAAGTTATATGTATGTTAAATGTGCAAATATTAAAATAAAGTCTCATCTTTTTCAGAGGAGAAACACATATAGTTTAATTTTAAATCCCTTATATATACAGGGTTACTTGTAAAACACCGGCAACCTCGCAGGACAAGATAGCTAACATCATAAGTAACAACATTTCGACTTTTGATAATTTGTTAGATTTTATTTTCATACAAAAATAAATATTCATTTAATTTTCCGTCTGAATATTATAAACTCTACGCCTCCCAAAAATTACGTAAACAAAAAGCGAACGAGAGGGGGAAGGGGGCGTCGCGTCGTCCATCCGATAATTAATAGAACATAGACTTACAAATGTAAGGAGAGTACAATAAAAGTTTAAAAAATCATTTAAAAATAATTTATTGCGTTATGCCAAAAGTCGTAGAACAAATGTTGTTACTTATGATGTTAGCTATCTTGTCCTGCGAGGTTGCTGGTGTTTTACAAGTAACCCTGTATAAAATAAAAACTAAAAATAAAATGTTGTTTTATTTTATTTGCTGACCATACACTACTACAAACGCAAAAATTTCTCCAAGCTAATTTACCTGTAGTCATTTATAGGTAGGTATAATATTATTATTTTCGCGACATACTTCATTAACGAAGTAGTTATTCGTCGTATTAACTCTAATTACTCTGTCCGTCTGTCTGTCCTTTCTTCACGCCTCGAAACACTGAACCGATTTGCATAAAATTTGATCTTAAGATAGTTGAATACCTGAGAAGGGAAACAGTATTAGAGTTTTTACCCCGGAAATCCCACGGGTAAAGGGCTAAGCGGGTCCTTCTACTGCGCGGGCGAAGTCGCGGGCGGAAAGCTAGTACCTACCTACAGTTAACTTATATAAACCTCTTGTTTCATTGAATGAACCGACTCAAAGTTGCGCGGGAAAGTTACATCAATTTGGATGTTGGAAATAGTTAAATATGTATTTTGGAATAGAAACTATCAGTAGCTAACTCGTAGATATACCTACTTAGTAAGTAATATTATATCAAAGTTGTAATATGTAGAGTTTTAGTTTATTACCATTAAATATAATCCTGACCGACTAATATAATAAACTTGAATAAAAATGAGTAAGGAAAACCGTATACTGTATGTTTTCCTTTGAGGATGAAATTTAGTAACAAGATGGACTGGAATACCAAAAAGGATACTTAACTCTCTACCAGAATATTATTATGATGCGAGTAAAGCCACAGGCTCCAGGTAATTTTAATTTCAATTTTATTCAACATCGAATCATAATATTTCACACGTTATTTTTCATTTCATTTCTTTTTCAGTTTTTAAGGGTTGTTGCGGAATGTTAAAAAGTTAATTAATCTTCTTCAAGTTTCAGGTATTCAATTCTTATAAGTATTTCAATAGCTTGAAGAATTTTTTAATGTGGCGGCTATTTAGAAATTCAAACAATGTACTCTTTAGTATATATTTTTACATAATATAAGGTGTTATAAATAATCATTAAATACTATATTGTAGATACTACTTTTTCCGTTTAAACTGATCATATTGCTAAAACATCATCATTTATACCGAAACAAAACGAAAAATGTATTCAGAAACGTCGCCAAAATCTATCTCTACAAAAAAGTTTATCAATTTGTTTATGTTGTTTTGGTGTCAAAATGGAACATACATACCTACATCATTCCGCATAATAATTAATATTGACCTAGAATTCCTCACTAATCCATACTATCATTGTACAAAGAGAAACTTTTAAACAATATTGTAGTTTCACGCGAAATAAAAATTTACAACCCCACTGGAATTCCAAGGGCTAGATATCCCGGTAATATTATCCAGTAGGTACATGTATTTTGAGTTATTGTTATATTGTAGCTTAAAAGCATGAATGTCGAAAGTTGATCGCATATATTTAAGTACCTTTTTTTTATAGTGGGGAAATCTTCCAAAGATACCCACTGCCCCCGGAGAAGGAGCCGTGGGTTATGTCGGATTCTTACCGACTAAAACCCCACTGTGTTCCGTCGAGCCGCTTTAATGATGGGGCCGCGGGTATTGGTTGGAATTCTTCCGCGACCAAATGGTTAGGTATATGAATTACGATCGTCGCAAATGATGTTCTTAAAATCTCTTCTTATTTATTTTTGGGTATGTTGAAGATTTGAAATAAAGTAGTCACAATTGATATCTTTGGATATAATATTCATGCATGAAGTCATAACATATTTTACGTATAAGCGTGGAATTCATAAGCTCTTTCTTATAAAAACTGCAGCTGTTTGATTTCCTTTGACTGAATTTTTATTTTGTTACCAAAGGAAGGAACGTTTTATAGGCAAGTGGTCTTAGCCTATACATGATTATTGCACCTGTATATTATGTTAATTCGTGTATGTCTGTTTGTTGGTGTTAATAATAATTGTTGGCTTTCCTAAATAAAAAATAAATGGTTGTCTTTAACCGCATCCTACAGTGGCTAACGCATCAGAGTTCTGGGTTCGATACCCGGTGGAGACAAAGAAAAAAAACGTCTCGGTCTGACAGAATATAGCAGGCTGATCACCTTTTTTCACTGAAGAAAATCAATCATTAAAAACAGAATGCATAATGCATCTGTCCCTTACACCACTAGGGGACATGCGACATAATTCTCACTATATCTTTGTCTAATAATCTAACAATCATTGCATTTATATCAATTACAATAAAATAATAATTAATTACCAAGTCCCCAAACACGTCCACCACGAAATTCCCCTTCGAACTTCATACCATCAGCTCTCCAGAACACTCCGTGGCCGTGGAACCAGCCTTGCATGAATTCTCCTTCATACCTAGAACAAGATCATTTATATGAACCTTGGAATAAAGTGCTATTTGTACTGAGCACGAGAAATAAATGTAGTCTTTTATCGCTCTATTGATATAGTTTCTTGAAGGAGTATTTGCATATAATAATATTATATAAGTATACAATTGATGCTTTTTATTCGTCTTATTTATACTACAATTCATATAAAACTTACTATGATCATACTTTTGAGAAATCAAAGAGTTTGAACAGAATTTAAACGCATATTTTATTTATTCATTAGATCAACTTTAATGTCTGCATTTAGATATGATAATAACATCCAAATAAGAAAATACTAACGTATTTTTAATTGAATATAAATGCTCAGTGATTTAGAAAACCTAATGGATAATACCTAAGATTTAAATATTCATCTATGTTCAACGTGCCATCTCTACTTAGCTTAAACATGAAGCCTAAAGTTAATTGACGTGCTTTTAACTGAAATTTTAATAAATGGTGTAAACATTCATTAATTAAGACAAATGGTTTTCAGAAAATGTTAAGTGCTCGACACTTCATAATCAATCTTTAGGTGTTATTTTAAGTTTTTATGAAAATATTCACAGGGTTGCATCTAACTTAGTACCTATTTTAATTCTGATTATACTGAATCAAACTTTCAAAGAGAATAAATCGTATTGCCATAATAAATAAAGTCTTTAGCAATATTCAACATAAAATATCTGCGCCTAATCAAATTTATTAGCACAAAATTGGAAACATAATTTTGCTAAGCTAAATTGAGTGAGAAAAATGTTTAATATTTAAGCATAATATTACTCATACTTCCCGCCAATATTGCTACAGATAAGTTCGAGTGAATTTCATAAAATGCTGTGTGAAGATTGGAGTTTTTCTTCGAAATCCAACCGTCTGGAAGTTATTTATCAATGTGAAACAGGGAAACGATTGAATAATGCATTTTTTGGCGCTAAGTACTTAAACGAAAAGATTTAAAAACTCGTTACAAATAAAATATTTTTGTCATGCTTTATCCTAAATTTACACCTAACATTTGTACAACAAAAAATTAATAATTAATAATAATAAGTTTTTTTACATAAATATAATAAAATATAACACTAGCTGTGCCCCACAGTTTTACACGCATTGCCCCGCTCCTGTTGGTCTTATCTTAATGGTATAATATAATATGGCTATAATAATAGATAATAGCTTTCCTCGATAAATTGGCTGTCTATCGCTGAAACAATTTTTCACATAAACTAACAAACACTTCAGATTTATAATATTAGTATAGATACCCTTAATCAGGCAGTATTTACATACCAAATAAAACGCAAAGACTATCAATGTGGCATTTTAACGTAAAAATCACCAATGAGCCGTGAATTATTGCGACGTTTAGGTACTCAAATCAAAAGTCGGCCGTGCTTGATGACCCGAATATAATTTATTACCCTATAATGTACTTTGCCGATACCTTATTAAACACCTTACAAATATTATGAACAGCCATTTTATATGCTTATTAAAGAATATGTTCTGAGTAGCTGCATACTGACTACGGAAAAAGCTATACTTCGCTAATGCACACTACAAACTGCATACGATCATACAATACATACAATATAACACACATACTACAAGCTCCAACTAAAAACCAGATTCATAATTAATTTTGAAAAAAAATATTTTATAACATACAAATTATGATTGATTGCTTCATCTGAAATTGGTTAAAAAACAACAAGTTTAAAAAGGAAGGAAGTAATCTTCTTTAACTAGAGTAATATGAGAAAAAATATTTTATGATAAATATTTTAAAACAAATCTTCCATAATTAAACAATTATGATAATATTAATCTCTTATTCTTAATCTCTATTTGAAATAATTACGCAATTGTGGAGATACTAATACATAATTTACATTTATCATATTAAATAAATTTATGTTCTACAATTTTCCACGCTTATCCCATAGGTAGCAATTTGCTGTAAATTGTCGCTAAGAGTCTAAACCTAAATATCTGATTTAATTATTCGTCCAGGTAACGTAACGGCACCAGTCTTGTACAGATTAAGGAAAAAATTGAAGTTTTTTGCAAATTTCTCGTAGGTTTTTTAACTTTATTGGATATTGTTTAGTTATACCTTTAGTTCAATGTTAGTTTAACGTAACCAATGTTAGAAAAAAGATTACAATGCATAAATAATGAAGTTATTTATAAATTAAAAAACCACTTTTTTGCCCCAGTGTTGGACAGTGAAAATCTAATGATGGACACTCAGTTTTGGACAACATCCAGTTATGAACACCCATTTATGGACTGTACCTAATGTTGTTTGTCCAGTTATTTACACTTGGAGAAGACTTATAGTTATCAATAGAATCTTTAAAATGATGATTGGAATACAATAAATCGGGGATGCATTTATAAAAAATAGTACTTATTAATTATTTTGCATACTTATAATATTTAAAACAGTCTTAATTTCCATTTTCTAGGCAAAAATTGGACAAAATGCATCGTTAAATACGAGTTACGTCCGTTAAGAATCACCAATATGGGTTTTTTTTCTCAATAAGTCAGGGATGAAAAATATAACTAAAAAAAGTACTGCCATTCCATCCATTTTGGGACTTCTTCTTCTTCGTCATATCACTCTAGTCAGAGCGAACGTGGTCAACATGAGGTTTGGGGGGGTAGATGTTACCCGCTTCACGATGTTCCGCCATATCTCTCTGTTTCCTGGCATTCCGCTACACTCGTGAAGTGAATCGCCAATCTGAATCCGCCAGCAGCCTTAATCTGATCGGTCCATCGATATGGATTCCAAATTGTAGCACGAGGCAAAAAGCTTTTTTTAAACTATTGTCAAGATGGTGTGGATGAAATTTAAGCGTGTGTGCTAGGTATATGGTGGTGGAATTTAGCAGCAGACAGCGATCCAAACAGTTCATCAGAGAACTCTCTATGATAGATGCGTTACAATACGCATAAGTATGCGACTTCTCTACGCAGTGATAGATAATGAAGCCGAGAACGAGTCGCACAGCACATAATGACCCATTGTTCTAAAATATATTCTTCATGTTTAGATAGATATTATGTTGTTGGACCCATTAGTGTAATTTTAACAAAAAATATCAATGTCCATTATAGGAACCAAAGCAAATCCAGTCATGGACAATTGTTGTACAATATTGGAACCCTTTGTTTGAAATGGTCGTGATAGGTATATTATTAATCAGAAAGAAAAGACAATACAGAAAAGCGCATGTAATTAATACCTTTAAAAAAAGTTTATTTTCGACATATGTCCATAAATGGATATATCCATAGAATTAAATTCAGATATGGACACTGAAGAATTTTATTTAAACAACATAACCTATCATGATACTAAATCGTGTAATATTTCGTACACTTAACTACTATAAATAAAAGTAATATCAAATTTTGCTGACATTTATACAAAAATTCTTATAACCAAAATTGTGTCCTCACTTCCTTAAGGATTTCCTTAGTAAAAACGGATTTCTTCGAAACGAGTCGCAGCAACTAAACATAACGTTCTGCCATCTTCAAACATTTTGGCCGAATAAGATGAAGTGTCGTATTTTGATAGCTTATGAACCAAACTTTTATTTTAAGTATTGCCAAATTATATAACATGTATTTTGGTCTTAATATTTAAATTTAATATTTATTTTGTCCATTACTGGATGCTTGTCCACGACTGGTGCCGTTACCTTATTTTGTAATTAATGTTCCAAAGGGTATAATGGCCATGTTTCTAATTATTTAGAACTAGCTGTTGCCCGCGACTTCGTCCGCGATTAGGTCGTTTTTCGTCATTCGTCGTTTAAAAAAAATACGTGACACTTTATTTTTGAATGTTCTTAATTATTGTCTCTTATAAAATTTAACTACTTACATTAAAATTGAACACTCTGATAAGAAAATCTTAAAATCTGAAGAAAACATGAATGAATGTGATTTAAATTCTACATTACTTAGTATCAAAATATAATAATCTAAATTAAATGTAGATTAACAGTATTCACACCATTATAGAATATGTACTTAAGTATTAAATTACGTTAGTTAACATAGTAACTTTACTAAAAACACGATGACTTTCTTTCGCGCTCGGTACCACAAACTAAGCATGTTTGTGGTAAGTGGCCCGCGTGACGCGTCACTTGACCCCCCGCGAGTTCCCCTCCGTTGCTATGCGAAAATACATTCGTTGCTCTATTTTAGGAAAAATTTGTAATACTGTGGCCTGGGCGTTATAACACGTCCAGGGAGTTCCTGAGTGCCGATATCACCATCTTGAGGAAAAGCTTCTTATGTCGATTTAAAACTGCATACATACGAATTAACCTGTTCTAAAATTGTGAAATGAGTTCAGTTTTAAATTTGAGAAATATTGATTTCTTGTATTCCACTATTCGTTGTAGTCGAATACAAAATATAGGTATTTAAACAAACTTAGGTTGGCCTACAGGCAAAAGGGATCCTATCAAATGGTAAACTTGACCTTGTATCTTAAAAGTAAGCATGAACGGACCTTCTGATAATTATTGAGCACCAAAGGATCATTTGAAACGCGCTACTATAAGAGCGAATATTGTCTAATAACAGTTTACATTGCACAGTATGTTCCTCTAAAAGTAGTGATTTCAAAGGTTCCGGTGTATCTTCAAATGAAAGCCGACTCCTTACTACACTTTAAAGCATTACAAAAAGAACATACTACGCCTTTACAGAAGATGATCTGTAATCAATTGTGAGGTTATAAGCAAACCCACTTTTATATTTGTCAGACCACACCACCGAATTCGTAGATTGTTAACCTCAAGTCATTAAGACTATGACGAAATCTGTCTGCAGTAAGACGGGCCTCTCGCTATTCGTCCGTTTCCAGAGACCGAATAGTTTCAATTCTTAATCTTTCATTAAACAAACTTATTAATCGTTCTTGTCTCATATAATTGTAATATTCGCGTCCCTACTCTAGTCATTGCTTATACTCATGTTCATCTTCAAGAGATCGAATAATATTATGATGCACCCTATCATTTGTCAAACGGTCTTCATATTGAGTAAAGTTTCAGATTCTCGAGATAAAATATGACTGTCGTGATCAGTAGTGAGACGTAATTCCCTCTCAGTGAGGGTTTCGGTCTCACGGGATAGTACAATATGCCGTTTGCGATCAGCTGTGAGACGTCATACCCTCTCAGTGAAGGTTTCGGCCTCACGGGATAGTAGGGGAGACCGAGTTTGGTTGTCTCACGGGTTGGTTGTCACAGCGGTCTTAACACAAAACTGAACTATCGAATAAGTCTGTTGAACAGCGTGGCAAGAGCGATACAGTGACAACGCTGTCCCCACTTCGCGTCAGACCGCCCCGATCTGCCGTGAGGGCCTCACACGTGTTTATTGTTTTCGCACAGATTTTTTATGATATGAGGACCGAATATGCTCCTCATAACATCACTTTTTGTGAACGAAACGACAGCGCGGTTTAATTTAATGCCAACACCATTAGAAAAAAGGATTATTATTAATTGTGAAAAAATATCATGATTCACACTATTAACACTCTTTTAACATAAAATATAAGTCTGTGAGTGTGTAAAAATAAATCCAGCTAATTACACATCAAACTTATGTTTATAATTAGGTATACGACATGAAAATATATTAATTACCAAGCAATAATAATACAGATAAGCAGTGGTGGCTCAGTGGTGAGACCTCGGACTTCGAATCGATAAGTCCGGGGTTCGAGACCAGGCGAGCGCGCAGGAAATAAATTGATTTTTCAATTTATCTGCGCATGTTGTAACATCACCACTGCTCGAACGGTGAAGGAAAACATCGTGAGGAAACCGACATGTCGAAGAATTAAAAAGTTCGATGACATGTGTCATCCGCCAACACGCACTTGGCCAGCGTGGTGGATTATGGCCTGTACCCTCATAGGAGGCCCGTGTCCCAGCAGTGGGAACGTATATGGGCTGATGATGATGAATAATACAGATAAATACTGAACATAAGTAGGTATAATAGATATTAAGTAGTATTAGTTAAAATATACTTTGACTGTAGTCAAAGTTTATTTTTACTAACAACATGTAAATGAAGAAGAAATAATAATTACCAACGAACTAACCTTTTCTATAATACTTAACACGGCACATTTTTCAAATTATCTTGCTCAACCCTGCTCAAAAATTTGAGGGTTTTGTTGGAACTGTAATATGTCAAAACTATGATATATCTAAACTACGATACAACTTGCTTGCGGAAATGCTCATTACAATTGTGAATCTAAAGAATAACTAACAACATACTATTCAATTTTATTGAGCTGATGAATATCTTTTGCCTGGAAGAAATCACCGTCGCCTAATAAATATACTGTGTTTTCTTATAAAACCGTTACATAATTTATTTTATCTACTTAAATAATGAAAATGATATTATATTTATAAAATATAAAACATATTATGTAAAATGATTAAAAATAAATAAATGAAGCAACTACGATTCAAAGAAAACATCTTTTTCAGTGTTAAAATGCTCTTAGCAATCCTGGATGATGAACTGTATCATGTACTCTGATCCCAGTACGGTCGGTACCTCGATAGCCATAACGATAAATATTATAATCAGATAACCGCAAAGTCAAAATAAAAACATTACTTGTACAGTTGTGAGTGCAAAATTTACGTTTCATTTGGAATAACATTTTTTTCGGTACTAAAACGTAGTCGTTTGATATGTGGTTGGCTGCCCCTCCTCTCCTTCCTGAAAAATATCATCCAAAATTTCCCGAGATACTTCCAATGATTGAACCATTGGACGTTGGACATTAACTTCAGTCAAAAATTGACGAAGCGGATGATTACTAATTTCCACTTAATCCTCGCTGCTACTATCTTTATCATCAAATCATCAATTTTCAAGTGGTGTTGTAAAAATATCAGCAGAAATCGTCTTCCAAAGGCGATATAATTTTATGAGCATTGAATCTGTAAATAACAAAATCAAAAGTTAACTGTAAATCTATAAAAAAAGCTACTTACAAATAAAATTTTATCAAAAACTACTGTTCCCAATGCACCTCAAAATAATAAAAGAATTCATCATTTTATTATTTCATTCTAAAAGTGTAATATAATACCTACCAACAAAAAACATGAATTGCTATCATTATAAAAAATAAATACCTATAAGTAACAACTTACTTTTTGTGGGAACGCATGATGGTGAAAATTCACAAAACACGAAGATTGCATTTGATATTTTTGGTTTTATGGCATTCAATTGCTTTATAAATATCACTACATAGTATAAAAAAAGTCGCTTTCTCTGTCCCTATGTCCCTTTGTATGCTTAAATCTTTAAAACTTCGCAACGGATTTTGATGCGGTTTTTTTAATAGATAGACTGATTTAAGAGGAAGGTTTTAGTATATAATTTATTAGGTTTTAGACAAAGCGGACGAACCCGCGGGCGGTAAGCTAGTAAATTTATAAAATACGAAGATTTTTAAAATTGTAACTAATGAACGCAATCAATATTAGATTAACTGTAGATAATGGTGTCTAGTTTTACTTAAAATAATAAACATCTACCCTCACTTTAAAAAAATGTAGTATATTTATTATTTACACGAAATATACCTTATAGGGAAGGGAAGATATGGGCTAAAGAGTTAAATAAATAACATAATTATATTTAAATTATTAATTTCCAACTGTGTATTCAGTAGTGTTAACATCTAAATTGATTTGATTTTTACGAAATCTCATAGATGGCGCTGTTACAAAATTAACATTATACAACTTACATTCTTTAAACTATGTTTCTCTTCCCAAGTTACTTAAACGGCATAATTTTTATAGTGTCAATCTAGATATTGTCAAACAACATTTATATATGCGTCATTTGATTATTAATTTCCAATAGTTAACGTGTGTTTGATTTTTCTAAAACTTCATAGATGGCGCTGTTTCAAATTTGTCTTTATACTGCTAAGATTCATTTAACTGTTTCTCTGCCCAAATTACGTAAATGACATAGTTTTTATTTTGTAAAGCTAGATAATAGCATGGCTTACTCGAAACCAACATTTAAACATGAGTCTTTAGATTGTACGCTGTCGTAGTACACGGAATATGTAAGAAAAATAAAGGCTCACAGCTCCTCCCCCGAAGGTGATATCATGATAATATGTTTAAACTATCCTCACCCGACCTCTTAGAAATATTCATGCAAAATTTGAAGTAAATCTATGCAGTACTTTTCGAGATTAGCCCGGTCAAACATACAGACAAACAGACAAACAGACAAACAGACAAACAGACAAAAATTCTAAAAACTATATTTTTGGCTTCTATATCGATTATAGATCATGGATTATGTATTCTTTTAAAAAAATATTCAATGTACAGTTTTGACTTTCCTACGATTTTATTATATGTATAGATCTGTTTATCTTGCTGGCTCTATAATTACCTACAGGTAATTTTTAGCTTAAAAGATGCAAAAGAATCGAATTTTATGAGGGGCTTAAGGGTGCGTATAAAGCAAAATTACCAATCTTCTATTAGATGATACGTGTAATATTCAAGACCAAATCTAAAAAATAAAATACATATCAAACTAGATGATATGTTCAACGATTCTGTTCAATCAAAAACATAAAATATTAAAATTGACTCGATAAAAAAAAATCACCAAGTTAGCTCTAATTTTCACACTTTTACGTTTTCTACTTGACATGGTAATACTTATTATGATTTTTTTTTTCATAAACAATTATATTAAAACATTTGCAAGATATTTGTCAGAGCATTTTGTGTAATTACTTTTAGTTTTGGTTTTATCTGCGATAAACCACTTTTGGCGCTCTTTTTTTCTCGAGATAAACGTTTGGTTTTGTCACGATAAAAGTGGTTTATCGCAGATAAAACCAAAACTAAAAGTAATTACACAAAATGCTCTGACAAATATCTTGCAAATGTTTTAATATAATTGTTTATGAAAAAAAAATCATAATAAGTATTACCATGTCAAGTAGAAAACGTAAAAGTGTGAAAATTAGAGCTAACTTGGTGATTTTTTTTTATCGAGTCAATTTTAATATTTTATGTTTTTGATTAAACAGAATCGTTGAACATATCATCTAGTTTGATATATATTTTATTTTTTAGATTTGGTCTTGAATATTACACGTATCATCTAATAGAAGATTGGTAATTTTGCTTTATACGCACCCTTAATGCTTAGATCATTAAGTAATGATCTAAGGCTTAATGTAAACCCACCTCTTTTGTTTTAGTGATGCAATAATCTAATCTACTTTTTCTATTTTACATAAGGGTTTATGCCAAAAAGACTATGTTAGATCTTGATCACAGATTAACATAACATAACAGCGTACAAATTTTCTCTTTAAAAAGGTTAAAATAAAGGATAAAAAGGTAAAAATAAGAACTTCTTATTTCTATTCTAGTCACAATTTCTACAACTACCTCTATAAAGTTGCGAAAGAAAACGTCTCACGAACAATTTACGTATATTACTTCACAATGAAAACGAAATACAAAACGAAATAGACATTTTTATTTATCAGGTCTAGAATTTACTAGAAAACATTTCAAATATCCAAAAACAAGTTACAAGTAATGTAGTTTGGACACTGTCTAGGCCAAAAGCTACTTAATCAGACCAGTCGTATCTTCATCCCATCTGGAGAGACAAGGTAACTTAACATTATTCAGTGAAAACTATTATAAGTCTAGACTACAGTAATTGTTAGATTATGTAATATGCTGTTAATTATTAAGCTATTGCATAGCTTCTATCGCGGGCCTTGAGCGCGGGGACCGAATCGAGAAATTCCGTAACGAAAAAAACCTCACGCTCCCCACTCCGACGGGCTCGGAGGTGTGGCTTGAAGGCATGCTATGCAACAGCTTTACCGCGGCAGTCCCCGAGTGCCACACGTCTTTTTTTAATTTCAATCTACTCTCACTGCCATATTTTTATTTATGTCTTGAATGAGTTAAATGAACATCTTCACTGATAGAAAATTCACCGTAAAATGTTCGAAACATTTGGTCAATTAAAACAATGAATAAATCGCGTTTAAAATCCGTTTATAAGTCTTTTATTTCTAAATGTATAATAAAATCAAACACAAGGTAATAGTATTTGATAACTCACATCAATAGAAAAAGCTAAAAGCATTTTTCTTCGCTGACATAATATTTTATTTCTATTATCCTAGCTCGGGGTAGAGCCGGGAAAATTCTCTTGTATGTAGTGTATCATACAATTTAAAAGATAACTTTCTCGCTGTATTGTATATTGTATTCTGCACGTCATCTCAGTTAGTAGACAAATAATATTTTTGTCAAGATTCTATTATTTGATAAAACGTATTTGTAACAGTAGTGTAGGTGTATTTTTAAAACTTCTTTGGTTAGTATTTATTTTCATAAATATGGTGAAAATATGGGATATATTTTTACAAAATAAATTGATTACAATAGATATGTGAATTAAAATTCAAAAAACCTGTCACACGAATTTATTTAACTTACTTCTCATGAAAAATACTTCAAAACCTGTTAAATACTTAATATTTCATCCATTACGTTACATTACAATTTTCAAATAATCAAATCACTCCCAAACATACTATATTACCACTTACTATAACTATTAAGGACACAAAAAAACATACTGTTACTTACTGGCACTATTTAAACCACAAATAGGAACTCACTTGGCACCATCAGGGAACGTCATAACTCCAAGCCCAGAGCAGAGGCCGCTCATCAAAGACCCGTCATACCTCGTCCCATCAGGCAGGATGAGGTGGCCCATTCCATGCTTCTGGCCCTTGGAGTTCCAGTCACCCACATACTTGGTACCATCTTCGTATTTGTACGCGCCGGTCTTCGCCGCGCCGGGTTCTGATGCTGGAAGTATAGAAAATATATTTTTGTTTGAACGCGCTAATCTCAGGAACTACTAGTCCGATTTAAAAAATTCTTTCGGTGTTAGATAGCCCATTCATCGAGGAAGGCTATAGGCTATATATCATCACGCTCAGACTAACAGGAGCGGAGCCACGCGGGTGAAACCGCGGAGTGCAGCTAGTTTTAAATATAATAAAAAGAAATAAAGTATGGGAAAACCCAGTTGTAATGTTGTTGACAATGTTAGTTTACTTGTAATTATTAACAGCTCTACTAATCATCTTTTGAGAAACTATCATATTTTCAGGTTTTAATGTTTAGATGGTATTTTTAATTCACGTGTAGATGTTTTTTAATCACAAAAATTGTTATTTTTCTTCCTTCTCTCCTTAATGAAAATTCACTGTGAATATTAAATCTTAAACAATTATTTAATGTTATGTAGACTTTTAATAAGAAGACATAGGCTCCTGAAAAACAGTACTTCCAAAAAAAAAGTATTGGTTGTGAGATACAGTAAACAGACCATTTATTAATAATTGAAGATGTTCGTAAATTATATGAAACACTAAATTTATACGGTTACCGTAAATTCAAACTAGCACAGTACTAATTAGATATTATGGTTCATGTTTCAAACAACCTTACTCTAACGTTTAGTTTGGCCTTTCTTCATACTGTACATTATCTTAATAAGGCTATATTATATTCAAGAGCATCAACATAACACCTCTTGTTTCTAAGAGTTCATTTAGGGCTGATTTTTCCATCCTTGGTTAAATACTTATTCGTCGAATAACGTATTAAACTACCATTTCAAAAATGTATTCTTTGCCCGTCTTTAGCAGTTTACGGGTGACATTTTAATATTATCGGGTAATATTTCGGGTAATTATTCGGCGAATAAGTTTTAACCATGGATTGAAAAATCGGCCCTTAAAAGGTTTTAGAATTTTAAACACTATTAAAATAAATAAATAAACGTAACGCATAATATCGGTTAATCTGAAGTTCAATGTCTTTCAATAGGGATTGAGATATTTTTTTTATTAAACTTTAAAATTTGACAAAGTGATAGGTATAAATTCTGACAAAGTGAAATAAAATTTTAATATTATGTTCACGGATTCTTCCCTTTGGGATTTAAAGACAAAAAGATATCAATGCTCATTGATTTGACTGAAGATTGATAATAATTGGTACCTAATATTTTCATAAGATTTAATTTTCCGAACGGCGCGGCGCGGCGTTCCAATAGAAATATTTTTAGTGCGGATAAATTTTTGGGAATTCCTTCATAATCAGTTATTATGGTAACAACGAATTGATAAAATTATTATGACATTAGTCTATGAAATTTTCAGTAAAATAGGACTTATGGGATAGAATCACAATAACACAACTACATCATATTTTATTGTATTTTTATGAATTCAATACAAATCAATTTCAGAAACGATTCATTCATGACGTGATTTCGTTATAGAATATTAAAATATACGAAGTGTCTAGTCGTCCGCTAAACGGATGAATAAAATAAATTAGTCGTCCGATTACCGGATGAATAAAATAATTTAATCGTCCGATTACTGGATGAATAAAATAATTTAATCGTCCGATTATTCGGATTACTAGATAACCTTTTAACACTAAAGCTAGTTGGGTTGGACTAAAGCAAAGGGGGCGCAGGACTTTGATTTTTGATGGAGTTGGTGTCATTATAACACCTATTTATTATTGTTTTATCGTAAAGATTACGCTAATATAAGCATGTTTTATAGGAACAACTTTTCTCTAAAATCAAAAATGGCCGAGATATTCGCCCTCAATTCGTTAGGTTAGGTTTAGGTTAGGTTAGCCTTTAGGTTAGGTTAGGTTAGGTTTCTTAAAAAAAAAACTACACAGAAATAGGAGCCCCGCGAAGCGGGGCTCCGTCGACGCGCAAAAAAAAATCAAGTTTAGGTTAGGTTAGCCGTTAGGTTAGGTTAGGTTAGGTTTCTTAAAAAAAAAAACTACACAGAAATAGGAGCCCCGCGAAGCGGGGCTCCGTCGACGCGCAAAAAAAAAATCAAGTTTAGGTTAGGTTAGCCGTTAGGTTAGGTTAGGTTAGGTTTCTTAAAAAAAAAACTACACAGAAATAGGAGCCCCGCAAAGCGGGGCTCCGTCGACGCGCAAAAAAAAATCAAGTTTAGGTTAGGTTAGCCGTTAGGTTAGGTTAGGTTAGGTTTCTTAAAAAAAAACTACACAGAAATAGGAGCCCCGCGAAGCGGGGCTCCGTCGACGCGCAAAAAAAAATCAAGTTTAGGTTAGGTTAGCCGTTAGGTTAGGTTAGGTTAGGTTTCTTAAAAAAAAACTACACAGAAATAGGAGCCCCGCGAAGCGGGGCTCCGTCGACGCGCAAAAAAAAATCAAATACCTACGTGTGCCCTCCTCCCCCCTCTCCTCCCCCCACAAAAAACCTATAATACGTGCGGCAGTTCTCTAAAGAAACCCCGATAACCTAACTATATAGATAAATAGATGTTATCGGACGATTAAATTATTTTATTCATCCGGTAATCGGACGACTTATTTATTTTATTCATCCGTTTAGCGGACGACTAGCGCTGTCCTAAAATATAAATGAGATAATTTCCTCTTTAATGAAAAACATATTACAATTATATGAAACATTTCAATACACGTGACAGACATAATATAAACTATTATCTCAACAAATTATCCCCTAACTATTTATTTACATGTATACCCTTCGTTGAAGATATGTCACATTAGAGGTAAAAAAAAAGAGGTCTATTTCACTTGATACCTATTCGGTATATAATGTTTGTTTACATAACTTCACAGTAATTCGATTTATCCTATATGCCTACATTTGAGTAGTAAAGTGATGTACTTTCATGTGAGTGTTGTAAATAAGCTTTTATTTTAAGTCGTTTAGGGATATGAAATTGTAAAATTTAGATTTAAAAATAAAATCTGTGTAAATGACTTTCAGGAGTAAAGTAAATATTTTGACTTTTATTTATGAAAAATTAGTAAACAAGCTAGAGGTTGATAGAAATATAATAGGATTTCATTAGAATCGTAGTTATACTAAGCTTAAAATTTTTGTCACTTAAGTTTCCCTCAGTGATATAGGATTTTCACTTGGTTTTCATTACAGCAGGTAAATTACTTTAAAATGTTATTTATAATCATTTTACTTTAAAATGTTATTTATTTATAAGATACATTGCAAATAATTTGGATAAGGGCTCATACCGCGAACAGGTAATATTCATGAGTAGTGAAATATTGGCGTATTACCCGTGGTCCCCCCGCTATGTCCCCCTGTGGGTCTACGGGTAATATTTTTTCCCCGTGGACCCACTGCTATAGAATGATATGACAGTGGGTCTACGGGCACTGGGAATAAAAGTACTTTTTACCCGTGGTCCCCCGCTACCATGCTCTGACCATTATAGAAACAGGATTATTATATTATGTGCACTTCCTGGTTTATGTCCTGTGTAATTATTTCGACTTATCCATTGGTTTCGGATAGTTTCAGTTTCGGATATCAGATTTAACTTAAATCTATATTAATATTGTAAAGTTGAAAATTTATTTTCCAAACTGCAATACAACATATAAGTACAAAATATACGAAACTAGCTGACCCGACATGGCCGATATTTTTTCGCATTTGCTTATTTTTTTGGCGCAAAATTATTTTTCATTCGAATAATTCTTTAATAAGATCCTTGTCCTGACAATAACGACAGTTCAAAATAAGAATTATCGAAACCTATATATATATATAAATACCTCTATGACAAGTTAGCATGGATGGGAGAGGGCAGCGTTTATGCTACCCGTTCCTCATTTTGCAAATTAGCTATACCAAGGAGTGTCACAGCTGCTTTCAGGGGAAGTTTTAAATACTCCGCAACTAAGTGTTGGAACAATCTTCCACCACCAATATTAAACTCCATCTCATTAAACTCTTTCAAACAAAAATACAAAAAATATTTATTACATGAGTTTAAATTCCAACCTTAGTTGTGTGATGGGTTTAACTTTTACTATGTTTACAAATATTTTATATTATGTAGGTACTCAAATTTCGACGGACCGAAGGACGATTTTTAAAAACACAAGATTTAATTTACACGTCTTTAATTAGTGCTCTTTACATCCAGAATGAATTAAACTAAAACTTAAACTAATAAACTTATCTCTAAACAAAAATGCAGCGTTTGAAGAAATAAAATATGTATGCATTAAGGCGATGCAGGGTGGCCATAGTTTGCTGCGTTAACAAATATGACATCGCTCGCATGTACTGCGGGTGGCCCCGATATAACTCCTCCATCCTCAGTTTCAAGAAAATCTGAAGGGTTTTCTTGAATACATATTTTTCTTAATTTAGACTTAATAACTATGACGATTACAATGATAATTACGATTAATACAAAAGTTATAATGTTAATCACTCCGACGGCACTATTCACTGTACTATTAAACTGGTTTTCACTATTTTCACTATTTTCAATTAAATGCCTAAGCATATTTATGTCAGTTAAATTTGCACCCTTCAGGTTAACAGGCTTCCTGTCGGTCTGGGAGTTCATCAAATTTGGTAATATAATTTTTGGTAAACTTGGGTATATAATATCATTTCCATTCGCTTCATATTTCTTTAGTGTTATATCTCCGATTTTCACGTAGCAGCCAATCTCGTCTAACGCCAATAAATAAGTACCACGAAGAAATTCTTGGGTTACCTCATTTTCACAGACCTTAGTAAGTACTGTTTCCACATTTACGTAAAGTATCCATCTATTTGGTAGAACATTGTCGATTTTCACGTCATCTATGGAAATGGGAATCTGCTGACAACTGGAAACATTTGTGGATAGCCGCAGAAGATCGGTTAAACAATCATCTTTATATAATGTTGATGTCAGTATTTCCGGGCATAGGAACCGGTCTTCATCAATTTCTTTGCATGGTTGTGAAAGTGGCATCGTTTTCAACCCCTTCACAAGGAAATATGGGTATTTGGGAATATGATAATCTGTTTGCAATTCGGTTGTAGTAAAATCGGAACCTAACGCTTTTACATCAATACAACTATGAACCTGATTTCTAAATGATAGATAACTATTTATATTAAATTCTAAATCGTCATATATTAACTTTAAATCTAACACCTTAATAACTCTCCATGTGTCATTGCTGACGACTGCATAGCCTTCACGGAGAGGTAGTATTCCGGGGTTCCGTTTAATCTGGTGCAGTTGAAGGCCCTGGTTTTGGATCACATGGATCGCCAGAATCAGTAACCTGCGGAGGACGCTTAATGTCTTTAATTGGAACTTTAGTCTCACGGTTGTGTGTCGTTACTGGCACAACATTTCTATGGATTGGTCCCGTGACTATCGCTTTCTGATACCTAGGCTTATCTTTAGCACGTCTCGTGTTAACTCCTTTAATGTAAACCGAATCTCCTATGTCTATGTTAAAATCATTTTCACCGCCATGCTTATCCTTAATAACCTGCTTCTTATGAATAATTTTGTCTGTAAGGTATTTGTATAAAAATTTAGTACGTTTGTGGTGATCTTTTACAAATTGTTGGGTTAATTGTTTATTAAAATCTACAGAAAAAGCATTATTAGCCTCTGTATGTCCAAAGACGACTTCAAAGGGAGTTAAACCGGTGGTAGAATGTATTGAATGATTATATGACATAATCGCGTATGTCATGACAGATGCAGCATCAGTTATCTTACGTTCATATTTAGCTATCCTGTAAATTTCTATTATTGTAGAGTGGAATCTTTCTATTAAACCCATGGAATTTGGATTGTGCGGAGTGCCAATATGAAGATCGATTTTGTAATACGAGAGCATTTCTTTCATTAATACATTATTAAACTCAGTGCCGGGGTCTGAACTAATTCTATTGGGAATACCATATAAAGAAAAATATTTAATCAAAGCTCTGATAACTTCGTTTGTAGATCGGTTATGGATTTCTATGGCCTGGCCTAATTTACTAAATGCGTCTATAATCGTAAGATAAGCTTTACCGTCTATTGTAAATGAATCGATAAATATTTCCTGAAAAGGTCTAGTTTGTGTTTGAGAAAGTTGTAACTCTGGTTTTAATGGTTTTCGGTCATACTTCATTTTCTTGCATACATCACATCCATTTAAAACGCTCGCTATTGTTTGATCCATTTTATTCCAGAAATATACCCGTTTTATGTGTGCTAGTGTTTCCTTAATACCCCTATGACTTGTTTTACCGATATGATATTTCAGAATAATTTCGCGCTGTTCGGTTTCATCATCTACATAAACAACTCGCCTCTTACACTCATACAACTTTACTGAACCCTTTTTGAAAAGTGTGGTAGCCATTTTTGAAAATTCTTTTCTATGTATTGGGCTTTCGAAATAAAAGAAATATTTCAATTTTGGTCTGATGTAACTTAAGAGAAATTGCTTTACGAGATCGGGATTGTCTTCAGGTAAGTGAACCTCTAGTACCTTTTGTAATGGTCTTGATAAGTCTTTTACTGTTGTTTTATTTCTATTCCAGGTATAAACGAGTATCTGATTAGGTTTTGTATCTACAGCTTCATCTAGGATAAGTATGCCTTCCGTATCAAGATCGCGAGCTGAGTGAACCGTATCTGTATTTTCGCTATTATTACTAGACGCGGTCAAGGTGCTGCTTTCCGCGGTTATTGTACTACTATCAGGCGACGGAATCGAATATGGGGACCTCGGGCGATTATTTTTAGTGATTGGCATTGTTCGGTCCGAATCAGACGAAATTGAAATCGGCGTCAGGGGTCTGTCACATGTTTTAGCCTGATCGTTACTAACTTTTACTATTTCGTCTATTACATCGGTTAAGTGTTTTTGAAGGTTTCGCTCCTTCTCATCTACGTTAACTTTCATTGACACGTCGTCATTTTCAGTCAATGCATTAACCTTAATTCGAGACAAGGCATCCGCGTTTTGCTTTCCGTTTTTATATATAACATCGAAATCAAATTCGGACAAACGTAATTTCCAACGTGTAATTTTACTATTTGGTTCATCTATTGATTTAATCCAAGCTAAAGGTCGATGATCGGTGTAAATTGTAAATCTTTTTCCGTACAAATAAGGCCTAAAGTGCTTTACAGCCCAGACTATTGCTAACATTTCTTTTTCGATAGTACTATATCGAGTCTCTGCCTCATTTAATGTTCTGCTAGCGTATGCAACTGGTTTGTCACTACCGACTGAACCTTGTGATAGTACCGCACCAATTGCAAAGTTAGAAGCGTCAGTGGTAAGTATAAAAGGTTTATCGAAATCGGGAAACTGTAAAAGCGGAGCATTGGTAAGTAATTCTTTACAACGTTCAAATGCATTGATATATTCACTATTGTTAATATTAATCTTATTTTTCTTTTTCAGACATGACGTCATTGGTTGGGTGATTTTCGCGAAATCTTTTATAAACTTTCTATAATATCCGACAAGTCCGAGGAAACTTTTAATTTCCGTGCTGGTTTGCGGTAATGGGAATTTAAGTACTGCTTCAATTTTATCGTTGTTAGGCTTAAGGCCGTCTTTAGTTATGGTGTGTCTACACTTATCTAAAGTAACTTTAAGGTTCGTATTTCTGAGTCTATCAAATATTTTGCGCAATTTAGAAATATGTTCTTGGAGGCTGGACGAGTACACAATTATGTCATCGAGGTAAACTAAGCAGTGAATACCCTGTAAGCCGCGTAGCACGTTATCCATGGCCCTCTGAAACGTAGCCGGTGCTGTTTTGAGGCCAAACGGCATGCGTTTAAATTCGTAATGTCCGGACTGCGTGGTGAATGCTGTTTTGGGTATATCAGTAGGATTTACCTCTATCTGATGATAGCCAGATGCAAGGTCAATGGTACTGAAATACGTAGATTTGCCTAACTTATCGAATAAATCTGTAATATTTGGCAGGGGATATTTATCGTCAATTGTAATTTCATTTAAACGACGGTAGTCAATCACCATCCTAAATTTACGTTCGCCTGATGCATCTATCTTCTTAGGAACCAAGTGTACCGGAGCACTCCAAGGCGAGTGAGACTCCTGAATAACGTTATCATTTAATAATTTATCTACTTGATTCTGAATTTCCTGATTTTGGGCAAACGGGTGTCGATACGGACGAATATAAATCGGATTTTCATTGATCGTGCGTATATCATGTTTCACTTGGTTAGTAAATGAAAGAGGGATCTTGTCGCAATAGAATATATCACGATATTCATAACAGAGTTTACTAATAAGTTCGCGTTCTTCTTTATTGGTGTGTTCTAGCCGTAATTTTGATAGATTCTCTTTTAAAGCATCGTCTATTTCGCAGTTGTTTACATCACACGTGTTAACTATACATTCATCTTCGTGCAACGTAACTTGAAACGGCTCGGTAATAGAAATTTTAAAACTTTCATCGGAATAATTTTGAATAACGGTATGTGCAAAAAAGTTTTCACATTTAACTATCGCTGCTGGCATACGAACGCTTTCACGAAAAATCTGAAAATCTAATATAGCGTCACCGTTCTGTAGGTTAGTTGGAATTAATACTCTAGTTTCTGATCGAGGCTCTAAGGTGATTTCTAATGGAGGATTATATATAATCGGTATTTTGGCGTTACATGTTTCTAAAATTTGGTGCTTCATATTGATATTTGCATCTAGTTTCTTAAGTAAATCAGATCCGATTAATCCATCATACCTACTGTCTACATTGTATACATAGAATTTGTGGGGAAGTGTGCTTCTAAAAGTTTTTAATAACGGGATTACTATAACCTCATCATGAGTGCTTTGCGCATGGGTACTAACAACTGTAAATTGTTCATACTGTTTATGGTCTCTAAAATATTCTTCTGCCTTGGCCGGACTTATAAAAGAACGACTGCTTCCTGTATCTATGAGAAACTTTGCTTTTATTTCGGGAACTATAATATGTGGTAATTTTAAGATGCTGTCACAATAATTTAAATTAATTATTTCACTGTCTCGTCGGAGGCCGGTAACGGAAAATTTTCGTTGTTGTCATTAAAATTGCTTTCAATTACTTCCGGATCGGTATATTCGTATAACTCGTTCGCGGCGTCTTCGTTATAATCTAAGGTTGAGTTATCGTAATTTTCATAATTTGGCTCATCGCAGTAGTACAGATTATGAGTTACGTTTTGCCTCATAGGTGCCGTACGCATTGATACATCGCTATTTAAGCCGGGGTTCGGTGCCTGGGCATGTTGTATGCCAAATTTAAAACGAGGTTGGGCTGTTTGTTGATTTGGGATTCCAAATTTATAACCGGAATTTTGAAAAGGTCGCAATTGGTGGTTATTATTAGATTGTGTGCCAAATTTATAGCCTTGGGCTTGTGGTGTTTGCCTTAACTGTTGAATAAAATTTGTTCGAGGTGGTTGCATTAAATTTGGTCGAGGTTGTTGAGCGAAATTCGGTCTATAACCAATTGGCTGTTGAGGACTGCCGTATTTAAAGTTTTGATTTAAAGGCATCGTACTAAAATTAGGTTTTAATGAATTTTGGAAAGTGTTTTGAGTTATAGGTTTTGGCTTACTAATCTTTGCGTTATATTGTTGTATAAAATTTACTTCTTCCGTAACTACGCTAAGTGCATTTTCTAAGTTTTTACAACCCCTTAATCTAACAATCCGGATCATGTCCTCCGGGAGGTTGTACAGAAAAACATTTAACGCAGTATTATTGTATATGATCATTTTCGCGGCTTTGACCCCTTCATCCGTGAAGCGGTTCACCTTTGAAAATAGGGAACTTTTTACGTTTTGTATTCTGTGGCAAAACTGTATGTAACTTTCACCTTGTTTTATTTTTAACCCTTCTAACTCTAATGCTATACACTCTTCCGATCGCGGGTCTCCGAAATGTTGGGTAAGTATTTCTTTCAATTCAGTCCATGAAGTTATATTTTGGTAATCACTAAGCAGTGAAGCTGCCTTACCGATAAGCCTGCTCGTTATGGCATGGTATACATATAAGTTTTGTGCGTTATTACTCGCATCTTGGAATGACCTTATAATATATTCACTTTTATTGATAAATAGGTTTAACAGTTTTTCATCCCCATCAAATTTGGGGATGATACATAGTATTTCCCTAGGAATGAGCTTAATCTCTTCCATTTTGCGTAGTTTTATCGATTAAAACACGAAATAATTAAAATAACACTTGAAATCACTAACTTATAACTAACAATTAAAATTAAACACTAAAAATTACGACTTATCACGATAATTGTATTAAACAAAATCAAACAAACGTAATGATTAGGCCGACTATTTTGGGTCGGGGATTTCGTGAAAACAGGGAATGTGAAAAACAGGAGTGAAGAGGTCTACTCACAGTCTGCTCGCTCCCATGTCCTTCACTTATGATCCTGAATGCTCGTCCTTGCAGTCTCAGTACGCGTTTCACTGCAGCGATTCAGTTTTACGCGTACGCGTGGCGGGAGTTATTTTTTTAGTTCGAGGATACTCGTCTGCACCGCACTATCACAGGTCCTTAATTATGGCTTTACTGATAGCTCGGCAGCAGGATATTATCGAGTATCCTACCGGCTGCGCCACTCAAATTTCGACGGACCGAAGGACGATTTTTAAAAACACAAGATTTAATTTACACGTCTTTAATTAGTGCTCTTTACATCCAGAATGAATTAAACTAAAACTTAAACTAATAAACTTATCTCTAAACAAAAATGCAGCGTTTGAAGAAATACAATATGTATGCATTAAGGCGATGCAGGGTGGCCATAGTTTGCTGCGTTAACAAATATGACATCGCTCGCATGTACTGCGGGTGGCCCCGATATAACTAGGTATATGATCTATCTGTCTATATTATGTATTTATTATTATGATTTAATTTTAAACATTTATCTATTTATATGTCATGTTAAATTATCTTAAGTACATGTTTTTGCTCTTATTAGTTTACATTATATCATAATATTATATTTTTGAACGCACTGCCGCTCCAATCGCTTCAAAGAGGGGCCACTGAAAATCAGTGTTGCAACAGCTGCGTTGCAATTTATGCTGAGTGGCTACCATTTTGGCTCCACTTCTTAATTTTATATCTTTTAATTTAGTTATATATATTTTAATTTTACTGTGTTTGAATTGTATTGTCTTAATCTAATTGTATTGTGTGCGTGTTATTTTTTTGTGGAGTCAAATAAATGATCTTTCTTTCTTTCTTTCTTCTTTCAAACCGGTCGAGCCGAACGCGCTTGATGCCGTGACCAGGAGAAATAGGGATTCATTTTTACATAAAGGGATATAGAGACGATAACCTTTAAAAATTATTTTTTTTTATATCATACTCACACACATTGAATGAAGTTTGTAAACATTATTTTCTTTATGAGATTAGAGGTACATTTTGGTACCAAAAATCCTTAACTTTTCTTTATTTTTTAATTCTGATGCACACACACCTCACACCACTTACCTATACGTAAAATTGTGACAAGCTGTTTTTTCTTTGCGGCGTGCCAAAGAAATATACATACACTAGCTTTCCGTCCGCCTTTTCAAAGAAAAACCCGCATAGTTCCCGTTCCCGTGGGATTTCCGGGATAAAACCTATCCTATATTTGAATCCAATTTACCCTCTATATGTGTGCAAAATTTCATAGTTATTGGTGTCATGTAAAGAGTAACAAATATACACACCTACACAATAATCCATCCTCACAAACTTTCGCATTTATAATATTAGTAGGAAGTAGGATAGAGTAGAGAAAATCTTTCTTCTGTCGCAGTCGGGTAAATAACAAAACCAATTATTGTATTTTTTTATTATACTGACCAATGGATAAGTCGAAATAATTACGCAGGACATAAACCAGGAAGTGCACATTATATAATAATCCTGTTTCTATAATGGTCAGAGCATGGTAGCGGGGGACCACGGGTAAAAAGTACTTTTATTAACAGTGCCCGTAGACCCACTATCATATCATTCTATAGCAGTGGGTCCACGGGGAAAAAATATTACCCGTAGACCCACAGGGGGACATAGCGGGGGGACCACGGGTAATACGCCGAAATAGTTTACCTCAGAGGTATTTTACAAAGGATTTTTACAGTATGAATCAAATTAAATTAAATTTTATTATAAAAATTTTATTTCTGTAAATATATATTTCGTTTTTGTTTTTAGGAAATGGAAGTTATAATTCTTAATTTTTAACCGAGGAGTATATTGTATTGTTGTGTTATTTTGATTTGAATAATTTTGATATCAATGATAGCGCTAAAATGAAACTCGACATAGACCGGACTCTCAGTGGAGTTTCGTTTGCAAAAATAGCGGACCTAAATCTGACTTCTGATATATATTGTATAGATCCCAGACATCCTATAGACAGATGTTGCCAACCAGTTTTGTGGTCCCACTCCCCCCACCCCGGTAATTAAATATGGCATACAAAGAAAAAAATAAAAATTTCCAAAACATGCCGTGTGGGGTATCAAATGAAAGAGCTTATTGAGTAGATCACGAATATATAGCATACTTTAACATTTCTTACACTTTCTCTAAGATTTTTTAGAAAATTTACGAAAATGCTCCATTTTTGAGTTAACTTTAAACCACTATAGATTGAAAACTCATGAATATATTTTTTAAATTATTATTTTAAATAATTAACAATATCCATTGTTTACGTACGTACGTTCGTACAGTGAAAGTTGCATGGGGGAGTGGGGGGAGCATTCAAAGATGGCGAGTATATTTTCAAGTTTATGCCAGAAATAAAGGCCTAATACAAAAATATCGGTGTCAGGGCTTAGAATCTCTGCACTGTCGTTGTGTTTGACAGAATGAAAAATATGGCAATACATTCTTGAATCAGCCTCTGTGTGATTAGATTTCAAATCGGTAACTTCAGTGAAAGTTGCGCCTTGCAATTTAAAACATTTTGTGGGGTCATCAAATCCACCACATACATATAGCTCACTTATATTATATTACGAACTATTGAATCGTAAACAATGGACTATTGTTAATTATTTAAAATAATAATTTAAAAAATATATTCATGAGTTTTCAATCTATAGTGGTTTAAAGTTAACTCAAAAATGGAGCATTTTCGTAAATTTTCTAAAAAATCTTAGAGAAAGTGTAAGAAATGTTATAGTATGCTATATATTCGTGATCTACTCAATAAGCTCTTTCATTTGATACCCCACACGGCATGTTTTGGAAATTTTTATTTTTAAAGTGAAACTTTTATTACATCGTCTCAAACTTTTTGGTCTGTGTAGCGCATGTCGCGTGTATCGCGGCTGCCGAGTAGGTATACCTACTCGGCAGCCGACCGACACGCGACATGCGCTACACAAAGCAGTGTTCGGAACCGTTCGAACAGTTTCACTTTTACCGTGGTTTCATAAAACCACACAACATTTTTTCTTTTTTTCTTTGTATGCCATATTTAATTACCGGGGTGGGGGGAGTGGGACCACAAAACTGGTTGGCAACATCTGTCTATAGGATGTCTGGGATCTATACAATATATATCAGAAGTCAGATTTAGGTCCGCTATTTTTGCAAACGAACATCTCCTTGGAGCCTGCTCTAACAAGGCGTTGGTAAATCGGATATCGCTGTCACTTCCAAGACAGATGAAGATAGTGTTATACCTATAATTAAACATCTTGAACACAAGCACCGTTCAAGCATTCGGAAATATACCGTTTTGAAATGGATTGAATTTCTGAAACGCGAAATCTATTACCTGTTTGAATAGAAATTAGGTTTTTGTGTTACAAATCACGTGGTCTTGAGGTTTGTTATTTATAGTTTTGGTGATGATCGAGCCTACTTGTTACTTTTTATTATGTGAAACGTTGATAGCTGTCCTTAAGTATAAGCAAGTTTATACCTTATTCAGGTTTATACTTCAAGCCTAAAGGCTAAACAGATAAGTGAAATTATATTTTCTGTTAAAGTGAAGTCCCATGTCCCCTAGTGGGGTAAGGGGCAGATGCATTATACATCTGTTTCACTGATCGGTTTTCTTTAGGTACAAGTAGGTGATCAGCCTTCTGTGCCCTGCCAGACCGAGACATTTTTTTCTTCGTCTCCACCGGGAATCGAACCCAGGACCCCTCGGTTCTACGCTCACGCGTCAACCACTGTACCAAGGAGGCGGTATGTTTTCTGTTAGCGTCTGTAATAAATGAAACTTTGTTCCAAATTATATGACCTACAATTATTACAATAATTGTGTTGATGAAATTCCAAAGGTAAAGTAAACGTGTATCTTTGGGATTTCACCAGCTGCCTCAAACCTTTATTCATAGGTTACGCGCTCAGTCTGGCGTCAGTTCAGTCCATCAGTTTGATCCGGCTTAGACTGATGCCAGACATTTCGATTCAAATATCAATTAAGGATATAATTAAATTACTTTAAAATGAAATGTCTAGTGATATTTAGAATAGGTTTTACAGTTTCTTGGTATGTTTTGTTTACCTTATCTGCTAGTTAAAATAACAAATGGGGAATGAAAAATCTACGTCTAATGGTGCATTTAGACCAAACAAACATAGAGCTAGATCGCTCTAGCTTTATATTAGCAAGAGGATTCTTTCGTGATGTTTTAGTATAGACGAAAACTCGTATTCAGTGTTGTTCAGTATGAGAACATTGCATATAAAATTTTCGAACGCACTAAGAACAACGAAAGAATGCTCTACGCCTGTTTACACTAAAAGGATCTGACATAGTGGGGTTAGAATGAGCATTCGCTCGTTTGATCTAAGTGCACCGTAATATTACCGTAGTATTTACTAGGGAGGGAGAACAGCAAGCGATATAACCAACCCTTATTCTTGTTATGAATACACATGTTATCGATAATCCAATTAGTAATTAAAATTGTGATTTATTTTAAACGCATTCTAAATATAAAAATATAACAAGGAAGTATCAGAAGCCTTACCATCAATCATCGTTGGTATGTTCACTCAACACAGGCCACACTAGCAAACTGAAGGGATTCCTTGGTCAATGCTTAATCTAATTTAGACTTCGCGTGATCTGCTTACACGTGACAATGTCTGTATTTAGTGAATTTATATATATAGCATTGTCAAACATTAAGGGCTTCTCCGATTTCTTTGTTTTGCGATTTTGATGAAGGTGACACATTGATCGGTGTAAAATTTGGGTGAAATGTGGTACACATTGAAAATAAAAATGTGCGGTAAGTATAGAATTTGATACATTGTTTGTTAGAAAGAGCTTATTCTCTTGTCCTATTAGTTCGGATTAAAAATTATGAATGAATTGGATAGTCCATTTATTGAGTAAGGTTCTAAACTGTAATATGACGACACGCTACGAACAATACTGCTGCTACGCATGAACAGAAAAGTGAAACTTCTTTAGGCGCGTTGAGAGTAAAATTTCAAGGGTACGTCATGGCAATACCGTCACGTGATGGAGGAAGGCGACGATTTTGATATCTTTGAATCTTGTCAAAGAAGTTTCACTTCTAACACGTGTGCACGGCACACAAGCTCTTTTTTAGAGTAGATAAGACGGGTAACTAGTCCTTCATAAAACAGTTCCTTTCACCTTCAAAATGTTCCGATGGTCGAAGTATTAATCAAATCCGATTCATCTCTCGAGACTATCTAACTTTCTGAGAGTATAAACTATAAAACATAAATTATTGAGTAATTGAACAAGATTTCATGGAAGGGCATTAAATTTTAATTTCTTCATTCGTAGAAAGCGTTTCCACGCTAGTCTCTGCTTTGTGTGAAATTCTACGTATTTTGTCTCGATAGCATATCGAAATTATTGGAAACTATTAGGATGATGGATTAAAATGAAAGCAAATAGACGTAGTAATATTATTTATCATCGAACATAGGAGTAGAAAAAGTTCTATTTGCAGAATTATTACAACTCTTCAATGTAGTAATTGCTGTTCCTTTATTTCCCAATAGTTATCCAACTTAATGACGACAAATATTTCTTGTTGCATATTGTATTATATTTATCAAGAGAACTATATTATACACTTCTATAAAAAAATACGTCTGTATGGTAAGACACAGAAGACTGATCTTACCGACCTTAAGACCTTTAGAAGACTTATCTGACCTACTTGTCCCTAAAGAAAATCGATCAGTGAAACAGATGTATGCATTATGCCCCATTTGGGTACACGCTGTGGGTACACGGGACTTCACACACACACATACATTATATTATGAAATCTTAATGGAATGGTTAAGTGCACGCAATCGATTTCCAAGGAAACAGTACTTTTGTTTACCAAGTTGTGTTTAATTAAAACTATTTCAGAAATTCTAGACCAGACCGCACCTTGAACTAATAGTCCTAGATTAATCTTGAAGACCAAACTCTCCTTCAAATGCCCTGGGGAGAATCTTGCTCCGGTATTGTTTAATAATATCGCATTATTCAACTATTTCCAATCTAAAGTGGCATATAAATAATATGCACATACTTGCATATGCAAGATGATAATAGATAGGTAGTAAAAATATTGGTAGATAAAAGAATTATTTTAAGAAATACAAGTACTTCAGACCTATTCGAAAAATATGTGCTAGAAGAATATAAAAAGTGCGTATAAAAATAATAACTGTATAAACGACAACGAATAATATGTTCCTGTTTTTGAGCTTAATTAATAAATTACCTTTAGCATAGTGACAACTGAAGGCGTCATTCAGAGTTTTCTGATATTAAAACATAAAACAGAATATTTTATGCTCTTGGTTTGCTTTTACCATGCAGTCGAAGCTACGGATAACAGCTATATTTAATTTTGGTAAGGAAAGTAAGTATAATGATGTTATTACTGTAGGTATATTTATTTAATTGTCGTTTTATAGGGAATATATTATTTAACTGACCAATTGGCTTAGTTGGTAGTGACCCTGCCTTCCAAGCTAGAGATCGTGGGTTCGATTCCCACCCAGGGCCAATATTAATTGTGTGATGAATGTTTGCTCTATTTCTGGGTGTTAATTATCTATATAAGAATTTATTTAAAATTATACAAGTAAGTTTATCAGCCATCTGGTTTCCAAAATACACGCGAAAGCTTAGTATGGGATCAGATCGTGCCGTTTGTGAAAATTCTCCTGAAATATTTATAATCTATATACCTATATATATATATATATATATATATATATATATATATATATATATATATATATATATATATATATATATATATATATAAATGAAACCCGTTTTGCGTTGTCACGGCATCACTCGTGAACGGGTGGACCGATTTCGATAATTCTTTTTTTATTATATTCCTTGAAGTACGAAGATGGTTCTTATGTAGAGAAAACGTAAATATGTACCATGGGCGAAGCCGGGGCGGACCGCTAGTTATTTATATAATCGAAATCCATAAATCCATAATCTAATACACATTAAACTAAATCGAATCAAGTGCATGAACTAATACGATATATTCAATATCGTGTTTGGACTAATATCACGCCAATATGCAGTCAATACACATAGTAATTAGAGTATTTACTCTTATGTATAATTTGCTTTGATATCTAATTATTGGATTACAAGCTACTGCTCCTGGCTTTGATTGGTAGAATTTGGGTATAAAGCTATACTAGAACGAGTAGGTATTTTAGTTTAGGATATTTGCATCATTAAATAACGAACAATAACCAAGTCTCTTTAGATTCTCTGATTCGCTTTATTCCCTAATTGCTAAAAACCCTCTGAAATCTGAATTAAATAGGTAATAAAAAAATATGCCAAAATATGCTATTAGATCATCATATTAATAATTATCCTTCATAAAGTAAGCTAAAAATGTACGTAAGCTAAAATTATTCCGTACTAGCTGTGCCCGCGACTTCGTCCGCGTGGAATAGTGACTGCATAGTAGTTACTACTTAACTTTTATTGAATAAACACGTACTACCATAAATAATTAAAAGAACAGTTAGTAAAATTTATTACTAAACTGAGCTAAAAAATAAAAAAATAAGTGCCTAATTAATTTTCTACGTAAAATTTATTTTAAATTATGGCATATTATTTTTTAGGCACCAGGAGGGAGAGGAGCAAATTTATTTACCTTCCTTCCTTGTATGGATGTTTTGGACAATATATTGTGCAGCAATTGAGTGCCGAGGCAAACGTCAAAACGTAAAGGAATAGAATCCGCTATCGATACTAATTGACATAAGCGTATGATGTTTTGCTAAGGATTTGTTCACCCTACCAACGACGACGACGACCACGAACAAAATTTTCATCCAGTCGCAATTTAATAAAATTGTGCAAAACACAATTAAAAATCAATTATTAAAATTTCCTGTCGTTCTGGTGATTGGAATTTTTATTTTTGAGATCAACGATGAATGAAAAAATAGATTTTTCGTAGAAACAGTGGCTCCTAGAAAAAAATGTATGTGAAGTTTTTTAAAGATAATTTTATAATCTACAATTTTGGTAAAAGTTAAGGATACCATACCATACCATCATTATCATAATAATATATCTTATATATATATTTTTTTATAATGGTACTTAATTTTAAAGATCGTCGGGAAGTTTGTAAAATTATATATATTCCTTTTCCTTCGTTGCGTTGGTTTTTTTTTTTAATTTTTAAACTTCGGTTTCTTATTTTCATTTAATATTTTCAAGTGAGCGAGACCTACCTCTACCTCCATAATACATTCCTACATCTGACATCTTTTAAGTTGGGCCGTAACCGTGCATAAATTGTAATGGACCACAGTGGCAAAAGAAGTGGTATATTTAAGAAAAAAAATTGCCAAGGGCCAGGCCTATGTGGCTTTGAGAAGAGTTCAAAATTTCCAGGGTGTGGCTATCCTCTCGCTCCCATGTCCCCCTCTTCTTTCACAGACTTTCAACCCTTCCCTTTCCATCCCTAGTAAATGGCAGAACCGATTTTGATGTAAATAATATTATCTAATTGTACCTATATGTACACGTCATATCCTATCGTTTGATGCTCCATTTGGTTTATTTATCTAACCACTGTCACCCCTAAAGTGCCCTATATGTAAAAAACGGATGAACCGATTTCGATAAAACATTACTAATTGTAATTCACCCGTTATGCACATTCATTTGATATATCACTTAGGTAGGTACTATCACAATATTTGACAACATTCGTTTCTTTCATTCCCACTTATACCTATACAGGGTGTAATCGTTAAGTGTGCACAGGCGATTTTTCCGTAAGTATTACAGATAACAAAAAACTTAAAACTGATATCGAAAGTACTTAACCTAATGAGTAAAATGGCGGTAATAAATTTTTAAAAATAAATCGAGAAATATCAAAAAAATTATCTTTAAACCCTCCCATTCATTAAGTATGAAATATGAATATCCCATATACCTACATTTAATATGAAAGATTTTAGCTTTTTTTTTCTTTTTTTGGTTTTCTGCTTTAATTACTTCGCAAATTTGAAGTGACATTTTCCACATTTTTCCGGACATTTTCACGCATTTTCCGGATATTTTCCGGGAATTTTCCAGGCATTTTCCGGACATTTCCCTGACATAGCCTGTAAATGTCCGGAAAATCCCCGGGAAATGCTCGGAAAATCCCCGGAATTTGTCTGGAAAATCCCCGGAAAATGCCAGGGAAATGTCCGGAAAATGTCTGGAAAACATCGGGAAAATCCCCGGGATATGCTCGGAAAATCCCCGGAAAAAGCCTGGGAAATTCCCGGAAAATAACCGGAAAATGCCTGGGAAATGCTCGGAAAATGCGTGGAAATTTCCGGAAAAACCGTGGAAAATCCCTGGAAAATGCCTGGAAGATATCCGGAAAATGCGTGAAAATGTCCGGAAAATATCCAGTAAATGCGTGGAAAATCCCCGGAAAATGTCAGGGAAATGTCCGGAAAATGTCTGGGAAACATCCGGAAAATCCCCGGGAAATGCTCGGAAAATGCCTGGGAAATTCCCGGAAAATGTCTGGAAAATCCCGGAAAATAACCGGAAAATACCAGGGAAATGTCTGGAAAATATCCGGAAAATGCGTGGAAATTTCCGGAAAAAGCGTGGAAAATGCCTGAAAATGCCAGGGAAATGTCTGGAAAATATCCGGAAAATGCGTGGAAATTTCCGGAAAAAGCGTGGAAAATGCCTGAAAATGCCCGGAAAATGCTCGAAAAATGCGTGGAAATTTCCGGAAAACCCGTGGAAAATCCCTGGAAAATGCCTGGAAAATATCCGGAAAATGCGTGAAAATGTCCGGAAAATATCCGGTAAATGCGTGAAAATGTCCGGAAAATATCCGGAAAATGCCTGGAAAATCGCCGGAAAATGCCTGAGAAATGTCCGGAAAATGTCTGGGAAATGCGTGGAAAATCCCCGGAAAATGCCAGGGAAATGTCCGGAAAATGTCTGGAAAACATCCGGAAAATCCCCGGGAAATGCTCGGAAAATCCCCGGAAAAAGCCTGGGAAATTCCCGGAAAATAACCGGAAAATGCCTGGGAAATGCTCGGAAAATGCGTGGAAATTTCCGGAAAAACCGTGGAAAATCCCTGGAAAATGCCTGGAAAATATCCGGAAAATGCGTGAAAATGTCCGGAAAATATCCGGAAAATGCCTGGAAAATCCCCGGAAAATGCCTGAAAAATGTCCGGAAAATGTCTGGGAAATGCGTGGAAAATCCCCGGAAAATGCCAGGGAAATGTCCGGAAAATGTCTGGGAAACATCCGGAAAATCCCCGGGAAATGCTCGGAAAATGCCTGGGAAATTCCCGGAAAATGTCTGGAATATCCCGGAAAATAACCGGAAAATGCCAGGGAAATGTCTGGAAAATATCCGGAAAATGCGTGGATATGTCCGGAAAAAGCGTGGAAAATGCCTGGAAAATGCCCGGAAAATGCTCGGAAAATCCCCGGAAAATATCCGGAAAATGCGTGAAAATGTCCGGAAAAAGCGTGGAAAATGCCACTTCAAATTTGCGAAGTAATTAAAGCAGAAAACCAAAAAAGAAAAAGAAAGCTAAAATCTTTCATATTAAATGTATATGGGATATTCATATTTCATACTTAATGTATGGGAGGGTTTAAAGATAATTTTTTTGATATTTCTCGATTTATTTTTAAAAATTTATTACCGCCATTTTACTCATTAGGTTAAGTACTTTCGATATCAGTTTAAAGTTTTTTGTTATCTGTAATACTTAGAGCGAGCGCGCACGAGCAACTTTGTCTCCGCAACTATTTTGTCTCTCCCATCAATTGTATGGGGAGTTGCGTCGCTACGTGCGCGCACTTTCATACTAGCCCATGGGTGGAGAGACAAAATAGTTGCGGAGACAAAATAGTTGCGGAGACAAAGTTGCTCGTGCGCGCTAGCTCTAACGGAAAAATCGCCTGTGCACACTTAACGATTACACCCTGTATATAGGTATAGTAAATGGATGAACCGATTTTGATTAAATATGTCTAATTATACTTTACACGTCATGCCCTTTCATTTCATATGTCACTTGAGTCAAAATTCACTTTTTTTATTATCTACCACTTTTATACCTATATCAAATAAATGGATGAACCGATTTTGATAAAATTTGACTTATTTTTACTGATAGGTCGTTCACTTTCATTTAATATATCACTAAAGTATATTCGACAACTTTAGTTATTTTCATTCCCACTATTACACAATAAATGGATGAACCGATTTTGATACAGTTTATTTAAGAACCAGCGTCGGAAAATATGCTGCCTAACAAAAAAACATCATCTAATTCGGATTACCTGCTAGCGAGCTACGGTGGCACAAACACACACACACACAGCGGTCAAA
Organism: Colias behrii; assembly: GCA_029959065.1. Classification (NCBI taxonomy): domain Eukaryota; kingdom Metazoa; phylum Arthropoda; class Insecta; order Lepidoptera; family Pieridae; genus Colias; species Colias behrii. The sequence goes on along the minus strand of JARWMC010000005.1, from coordinate 1,758,839 downwards.
CACTTATCACCCATATTTTTGCATCGGGGTTTAAAAATATAATATTATAAATACGACATAATTTAAAGGACATTTTATGTATAAAATTTACCTAGAAATAAGTATAATTTTAATTTGACCCCTCCCCCCTACTACCTCAGCTTACCCCCCCACCCTTGGGGACTTTCGATATGATCACTTGGACATAACTGTAGCGTATAACAGATAACTTACGTTTTATCGTACACTGTATGTGTACCATAGAATGCCTTAGCAAATGTTCGCCGTGAGTACTTAAATGGTCATAACTTTTTTATTTATGAACCGATTGACATGAAATAAACACTAAATGTTAAATGAAGATTACCACAATATATTAGTGAAAACCGCATCGAAATCGGATAAGCCGTTTCTGAGATTAGCGTGTTCAAACATACAGACAAACAGACAAACAGACAAACAGACAAAAAAATTTTTAACTACAGTTTTGGGTTTGGGATCGATTTAATAATAACCCCTGCTAATTTTTTTTTACATATTTTCATTGTACAGACACCACTTTTCTAGAATTTTATTATATGTATTGATGATGATTGGCACGACAACCGCGGCTGGACTGATTTTGTAAATTTTTTCTTCGTAGAAAGAATAAATCTAGAGATTTTTTTACAGTGCTTGTAGATGATAGACGATGGAAGTTTGTGTAAAGAATGGAAATGTAAAAGTAAAGGGAACGCGAGCGAAACCATAGGCTGTTTGCTACGTAACTATAAAATGGAATATTATAAATATATGTTATAATATATATTATAGAAAATATTATAATGTCCATCTCCCAATATGAAGTGACGCACGCGAGTCGATTAATCTTTGTAATTGTAGGCAATAAAAGTTCGACGACACATCCTCATTAACTCAATCGTTTTTCCTGACGCTATGCTCTAGGTAGCTCCTATATGTATTGTTTCTTGATAGAACTGCATCGTCTTTTTAGTTATATTTTTGTGACTGATGCTTTTATTATAGCTTAATTATTTTCCTTAATTTTATTCTTCATTTACGAATAGATAATATCTATTACATATATACTAGTTGTCCCGGCAAACGTTCTGCCTTACTCTTTTCACTTAGGGGTGTGAAAAATTGATATTTGCCGATTCTCAGATCTACCCAAGAAGTACAGGTACAAAATTTCATGAAAATCGGTTCAGCCGTTTTAAGGCGTATGGTAATTAACACAAAACTCATTGTAAAATAATTCATGTTGTAACTACATGTTCTTTATTAGGTCTTGGACAATGGACTTATCAATTTCATATTTTTGTCTAAAACATAAACGAAAATAAAATTAATAGAGCTAAGTATTATAAAACTTTAAAAGCTAAAGTGCAACTGTCACAATTAAGATGATTCCAACAACACCTTTCAAGGCAAATTCCATTAAGCAGTTTACGTAACAAAGCGTGCCAAATTATAATCTAAGTGATGATATAACAAACATACATTACCAGAATTCTCCTTCTTGTGCAGTCGGTTAAAATGCCAAATGTTTAAAAATAACTGGAACAGGGAAATACGTCTAAAAGCCAATTACATTTTAGATAAATTAGGTATTTCTGACTGAAATAAAGTACTAATAACCCTATCCTAACCTATTTAATATTTTCCACTAGTTTTCTCTGTTTTATTAATAAAACACAAATTAAAACGAAACATTGCACGATTGTATTTCGTAGAAATTATATTAACGACTGTAGAAGTAGTTTAATTAATCTTCGCTGCAAAAAATTTACGCTTTCAACAAAAGACTTAGTAACAGTGGACAATTCTCATTTAGAGTCCTAAAAAATAGTTCATCTGAACTATTTTTCATTTTCTTCTAACTTTTCCTATATCCTAAGGTTGCCTGGAAGATATCGCTTTTTAGCGATAAGGCCGCCTATTTGTACCGCTCCAGTGTATATTATTATTGTTTGATTTTGTTATGTTTTGTGTGTGCAAATAAAGTGTTTTTTATTTGTTTATTTTTTTATTTTCTCGGGGAAATGGTTTATTTATTTTAAAAGCTTGAAAAACTAACGTTCATGCCTAATTAACACAGAATTAAAATAAGAAACCAAAATAATCGTAATGACTTTCATTTGAATTTTAATCTGAAAATGCCGAAATAATGATACTTTTGGAAAACATTTTTGAAGTATAAAATTTAACTAATATTTCTGCTCAAGATAAATTTTAAGACTAAAACTCTAAATCTATCCTTATGATAAAACTAGCCAAAAATCACTTAGGCTCTTAATGCAACCGACTTACATAAACAGAATTCATTTAATTCTCATATAACAATAAACGTTCATTTACTATACAGGTCTACAAGAACTAACGCCATACAACGACTATAAGTGCTCGATACTTGCACTCTATTCAAGTATCAAGACGTGCAGCTGAGCAATCTAATACTTCCCGTCGTCTAGTGCAAGGACGATGCAGTGTGGGACATAGATTTGTAAACAAACTGTTTCTATACCACTGTTTTTAGATAATTCTATAATTTTGTATATATACAATGAATAAAAAATATGTCCTATTTCATATTATTTTAAATGCGAAAGTTGAGTAAAGATGTATGTTTTAAAGTTAGTGAGGAAATAATGTATGTGTTTCACTCTTTAAGGATAGAAGTACTAGACGTATTTAGATTAAACTTTATACTAATACTATATTTGAGCCCGCGGCTTCGCCCGCGTTTTCAAAGCAAAACTCGCATAGGTCCCGTTCCCGTGGGATTTCCGGGATAAAATCTATCCTATGTGTTAATCCAAGTTACCCTCTATATTTGTGCTAAATTTCATTGTAATCGGTTCAGTAGAATTTTCGTGAAAGAGTAACAAACACGCACACACACACACACATCCTCACAAACTTTCGCATTTATAATATTATAGTAGGATAGTAGTCCATTGAATGAGTCCCTCCAAGGGGGGTCTAGAGTGCGTGAGTTAGTAACGTAAGATGTTTCTTCGGAAACATGTCAAGAGTCCCTAGGTAATAAACATACTAAAACCCCGGGACACTAAGGGGAGCCCCGGAGTGGGGGGAGGGGGGGAAAGGGTCCATTTTTTCATTTTTCGCTTAAATCTCAAAAACGGTACATGTTAGAGAAAAACTTTCAAGGAAAAGTTGAAAGGCCATAAAATTATCTACAAGTTGTACCTAAATCATTTTTTCCTATATCCTACCGTTTCTGAGTTACACGCAGTAAAAAATGATTTTGGCTCAAACAATTTCCCCATACTACATACCCATGTTTATCACATCAATCGATCAAAAAATATTTCTTTCTTCCAAAAAACTCAAATGTGCAACTTGTGACCGGTACTGATAGATTGCTCTTAATTAGGTCTATAATTGGTAAAATAAACACATTCCTCCATGGAAGCCTTTAGGAGGAATCGATTGTCAAAATATTATATTAGGGTAGTTTGAGTTACTGAACTTGATCTTTTTATTTTTTTTCTTCCAGAAAACTCAAAAGTGCAACTTGTGACTGGTACAGATAGATTGCTCATAATTAGGTCTATCATTGATAAAAATACCAGATTCCACCACAGAGGCGTTTACGGGGAATTGAATTTTATTAGGGTAGTTACGATACTTGAACTTTTTATTTTTTTTCTTCCAAAAAACTCAAAAGTGCAACTTGTGACCGGTACCGATAGATTTCTCAGAATTAGTTCTATCATTGATAAAAAAACCAGATTCCACCATGGAGGCGTTTAGGAGGTATTGAATTTTATTAGGGTGGTTACGATACTTGAACTTTTTAACTAACTACCCTAATAAAATTCAATTCCCCGTAAACGCCTCCATGGTGGAATCTGGTATTTTTATCAATGATAGACCTAATTATGAGCAATCTATCGGTACCGGTCACAAGTTGCACTTTTGAGTTTTTTGGAAGAAAAAAAATTAAAAAGTTCAAGTATCGTAACTACCCTAATAAAATTCAATTCCCCGTAAACGCCTCCGTGGTGGAATCTGGTATTTTTATCAATGATAGACCTAATTATGAGCAATCTATCTGTACCGGTCACAAGTTGCACTTTTGAGTTTTTTGGAAGAAAAAAAATAAAAAGATCAAGTTCAATAACTCAAACTACCCTAATATAATATTTTGACAATCGATTCCTCCTAAAGGCTTCCATGGAGGAATGTGTTTATTTTACCAATTATAGACCTAATTAAGAGCAATCTATCAGTACCGGTCACAAGTTGCACATTTGAGTTTTTCGGAAGAAAGAAATATTTTTTTATCGATTGATGTGATAAACATGGGTATGTAGTATGGGGAAATTGTTTGAGCCAAAATCATTTTTTACTGCGTGTAACTCAGAAACGGTAGGATATAGGAAAAAATGATTTAGGTACAACTTGTAGATAATTTTATGGCCTTTCAACTTTTCCTTGAAAGTTTTTCTCTAACATGTACCGTTTTTGAGATTTAAGCGAAAAATGAAAAAATGGACCCTTTCCCCCCCTCCCCCCACTCCGGGGCTCTTCCTAGTGTCCCGGGGTTTTAGTATGTTTATTACCTAGGGACTCTTGACATGTTTCCGAAGAAACATCTTACGTTACTAACTCACGCACTCTAGAACTTTTTATTCAATGGACTATAGGTTGTACATAAGAATAATTCGTGAGGTATGGAAATTGATTATGCCCGCGGGTTCGTCCGTGGGTGAAACCGCACGGCACACACGGCTACTTCTAGCATTACATACAATAAATATTACATTATTGTCGCTGTTTGTTTGCTGAAAATTTTATTTTGAAAATAAACGTATACACAGTTATAATACACATGTGCATTTGTAGAATTTTTTATTAAAATTATATGGTGGCAAACGTAATTATAATTAATTATTAATTCATTTTAGTTTCTTATGAATCGTTTTATAAAATAGCGTTAACTGAATAGAAAAGCAGTTTGTTAAATTAATATTGATTGAAAATAAAATATATATACTCACCCTTCTAACTTACCTTTGCCACCCTTTGCTAAGTAAAATCTCGACAGTCAAAACCGCCCTCAAATCGGGTTAATCATTCTTCGACAGGTACCAACGTGAACATTATTATTTTCGTTTATATTTCATATTATTGTTTTTGTTTTACACATACAAGTTAAATTAGGAATTCAACTTCGAATCAGGCATTACAGATTAATTCAAAGTTCGTATCCAAATCCACGAAATATTAAATTTAAATCAATAATTTGCCGCAATTCTATACTAGCGTCTACTAGCGTAGACAAGGGATTGAGGGGCCAATGAAATTAAATGTTATATAAACAAGGTTGGTAACCGTCAAGATAGCATGCCATGCTATCGATCCAAGGTCACGCCGCAGTCATGGGGCTTGAAATGTGGAGACATGCCAAATGTAAAAATGTAGTCTTTTATAGTCTTTAGCGCCCAGTACCAGTAAAAAAGCTGTGATTCTCTTGACTTTATGCTAATTTAGCGGTCCGCCCCGGCTTCACCCGTTTACGTTATCTCAATAAGAACTATCCTCGTACTTCAAGAAACATTAAACTGAAAGAAAAAAGAATTTACGAAATCGATGCAGCCGTTCTTCAGATATGCGCTTAGCAACACATTTGGCGATTCATTTGTATTTCATGATTTCGGAGGAATTGTACTGAATACCTGTGACCCCACTGATAGCGGCTTGACGAAACACAGTCGAATTTATTCCATAGTCCAGTTTTCTAGGCAGTGGTTTTCCCTTGGCCCTTGCATAGGCGTTTTCCTACGTACTCATCAAAACACATGCCAAGCCAACCTAAACATTATTTTAAAATTGTAGCACTATTTATTTACGTGTTCTACACCTACATAAAAATAACAGTTTCAAGCAGAAATTACTGAAATTAAAGTTTAAAGTTAGGCAATTGACAGTCAAACAAGCAGTTTTCACTTATTAAAGGACGGTTAATGAAAACATGCTTTGAAAGCGCGTCTGAGCTTTTATGCTCAATTTCTACTAAGTCTCTACTGCTGGCTGCTCACAGATTAATTATGATAGTATTTTATAATATGGTATAAATTATATAGTATGCTAGCTTTCCGCCCGCGGTTTCGTCCGCATAGTCAAAAGTTTAAAAAAGGTAGTTGTCTTGTAAATAATATTAAAGTTTTCAATAGCACTAATGCAAGGATGTTGGATAATATTATTGATTTGAATTTTATTTTTGAGTACCCTTTTCTTCAAAATGTTGTATCTTCAATATAGTCGTTAACAAGACGTTTTATTCCTAATTCCAATAAATTTTACAAAAATGGTTTTCATTTTATGACCATGTTTCCAAATATTTTCTGAACAAACGAAAAGGAGAATGGCGAAACTGGGCCTAACTGTTACAGAAATCATAATATATTTAAAATTCATTATGTTAATTTTAATAATTATTTGTAAAATATTGACTTCTGATTCTATGGGAAAACAAATCTTTGAAAAAAAAGATAAATCGTTCACTACCGGTCTTATCAAGCAGAGATGTCAGTGTTGTCAGGAGTAAAATAGTCAAATATATAGATTAATACGAATGAATATTGTTTATTTTTCATTTTTAGTTTTATTGAATTCAAATGCTATAAAAATCAGAAGCAAAACTTAACTTTTTTTAACACACATCTTAATTTATTTAGGTCATTCTATAAAATAAAAACATATTTTACTTAATCAATAGTAATTATAACATTTTTATTTAGGTAGCTGGCCATTAATAAATGTCAAATTATTAATCATAATTGTGTCAGTGATGAGTGATTTGTTATGTTTGTTGTTTGACTTTTGAGTGAAGTTTTAGTAACGTTATATTATTCAAAATTGCCAATCGTCTATTTTTACTCTAAAGATATTATTTGAATTGATTAGTCTTATTATGAAAGCGAATCCTGATTCATCCATTTATAAAGATATAAGAAACTAGCGGTCCGCCCCGGCTTCGCCCGTGGTACATATGAAAAATAGATGTTGGCCGATTCTCAGACTTACCCGATATGCACAGAAAATTTCATGAGAATCGGTCCACCCGTTTCGGAGGAGTATGCAGACTAACATTGTGACACGAGAATTTTATATATAAGATGTACCTACCTAGTGATTGTTGATGTTTTGGTAAGTTAAAATGTGTGTTGAATAATATGTGTTGGATCCAATATTTCCATTACCTGACTGTTCTACTGTTACACTATTATTAGCTAGACAATGTAGATAGAAAATAAACTTACCTGGACCTAGAAAAAGGCAATGCTATTCATTTAACTCAAGCAAACTAACTTTTATTTTTGTTACTTTACACCCCAATATCTCTGCTATCCCATAGAACAGATCTATAATTATTATATTCATAGAATCTGTATATTTTTATCTATTTAATCCCCCATAAGTCATCAGTGTAACGATCAGGCCCAGAGTCCTATGGGAGTTTGCCATTCTCCTTTGAAGCATTTGGATACAAAGGTAGCTTATTTCATGTAAATAAATGAAGTCCCGAGGCCCAACTTAATGAGATACCTACAGTTTAAAAAAAAACCAAGGTTTTATTTATCAAACGGATCTTAATGAGGGTTTTAAATTCGTTTTTAAATTAATTAAAGTCCCATGTATTGTAAAGTTAATTAATTTTTTATCTTCGTAAATGTGCAGAATTTATGTTTGCCCTACTTTATAAACTAATGAAAAAAGGAAAAGGTAATTTTTATTCGTTTATTCTATGAAATGATTTTTTTTTATTAAGTACGTCAATTTGTAAAATTCTTTTCATTTTTTATGTTCACATGCACATAATATTATTACCTATATTTATAAAATTATGAAATTACATATGGACTTGTTTTCTACACACAAAAAAAAAATATTTTCATGTGCCATTACTTTTGGAAAACTGCAATATATTTGTATATTTGGGGTCTTTACTTGACCGTTCTTATCTTAGTTTATAAAATTATGTTTCTTTCATGGCCTTGCCGCTAAAATTCTGTACGTTTCAAGTTGTAATGTACTAGGAATTTTCTTTTCTTCAATACTTTTTATTTGTAACTTTTACTGTGGAGTGGGAATTTCAACAGGAGAGTAAATATAAGAATGGATTAATAAAAATAAATGTTTCTGAAGTAATTGTAACTGGAATGTACCGAATTACAATTATTTCTTATTTTAATAATTATAATTGGACACCAGCGCTATCTGTTAGCCGCAAATTTTGTTAAATATACAAGAGCAAGTGAAACGCAGAGTTATCCTTCTCCTTTAGGTGAACAAATTGTTACACGCCTCTTATGTGTTTATTTTATGAGAAGCAATATACAATTTTGATTTTGATAAATAAAGGGTCTCTATAGTGAATTAATGTTTTTTTTCTTCAGATACCAACATTGTTAGTTTCAAAATCTAAAACCCATTAATACACAAATAGGAAACGAATGCATCATTATATAATTTGTCATCGTCAATGTGACTTTATCAGCAATGAAATATCTTTTCACGCCGCGTCTATTCTGGCTTAGCTCTATTTACCCGTGACCTTGAAACCACGGTAAGTATAATTGATTGACGGTTAAAATTTCTGCTTTAAACCGAACAAAAGATTATGAACATTTGTAAATATGACCCTTTTCTAAGTAATTACCGTTGATTGGTTTGTTCTGTTATTAGTTTTATTGTAATACAGTTTTGATTCAATATTCTATTATATTTGTGGGGTAATTGAACCTTGTTGAATTCAGGGAATGCTAGGTTGAATATTTAAAATATTTACGCGTGGGCTAGGTTTCTAACAATAATTTTAATGATGTATAACTTTGTTACACTAATGAATTTGATATACTATTAAATGCTTGTATTACAGAGACTTGTATTATAAGGAGACGTTTTTGATTTGCTTCTAGACATAACAGTTGGCTGTAAAGAAAGTCGATTATTAAAATAGACTTGTCCCTTGCCTCATTAGGGGACTTAAGACCTCACACTATGATTCGTTTTAATGATTGCTTACATGATCGTTAAGTTTAAGTAGGAGTATAATATTATACAGGGTGTCCCAAAAAGTAGTGATGAACGGAAGCTGTGAGGTAGAGGACCTAGAGGGCTATCCAAATCACCCCCATGTATGTTATGCGATTTTTCGTATTTTCGGAGTTATGACATTTTTTTCATTTTTTCATCTATCGCTGAGTACGATGAGATTTTTATTTATGGTGACGTGAATTATTGCGCTAGATGCTTGATTTTTTTTGTGTGCTAAGCTGAAAGATAGGCCAATTCAGTATAGTAACATTTACTATCGTTAGATCTTCGAATGGAATAAAAAAAAAGAATTAAATGCCAAGAAAGATAAAATTACCCAGTATCTTCACAACTTCAAGGGCCCGTAAAAAAATAAAATCACTTAAAAAAAGTTTTCCATTTGGCTTTTCAAAACTTGTTCTATCTATCAGGTAGCTACCCTAAAATTTTCTAACCTTTAATCGAAAAATTGAAATCTAAATGTGGTAAGTGCAAAAATTTTATTAACATGATGATCATTAAAACCAAATTAAAACCAATTAATAGGTGTTTAATTACCAGAATTTGTTTAAATAACCCCGCTGTTGCTCAATGCAAGTGCGACATCACCGTAAAAAGTTGTCTTTTAAATGTCTGAATGCCCTTTTATCATTTTTAATGGTTTCTTCTGCTACTATGAATTTCCGGGTTATTTCGTCCAAATTGTGGCATTCTATTTCAAGTAGCCGAGGTCTTTTTAGTATCCCCATTGAAACAAATCAGTGGGGTTTAGGTCGAGGGACCGTGGAGGCCAGGCTTTAATTCAGGCGTCACCGGCGCATGCGCAGGCTGCAACGACCAATCCATCTTTCAGGGTATCTTTGCCCTGTAGCCTGACCTCCATGGTCCCCGGACATAAACCCTATTGATTTTTTTCCGTGGGTATACTAGAAAGACGAGAGACTGCCACAATTTGGACAAAATAATCCGGAAATTCATAGTAGCAGAAGAAACAATTAAAAATGATAAAAGGGCATTCAGACATTTAAAAGACAACTTTTTACGGTGATGTCGCACTTGCACTGAGCAACAACGAGGTCATTTTTTAAAATTTCTGGTAATTAAACACCTATTTATTGGTTTTAATTTGGTTTTAATGATCATCATGTTAATAAAATTTTTGCACTTACCACATTTAGATTTCAATTTTTCGATTGAAGCCTTCTGAATAATAAAATGAAATTTTTAGGGTAGCTACCTGATAGATAGAGCAAGTTTTTAAAAGCCAAACGCAAAACTTTTTTTATTTGATTTTATTTTTTTACGGGCCCTTGAAGTGGTGAACATACTGGGTAATATTATCTTTCTTGGCATTTCATTCTTTTTCTATTCCATTCAAAGATCTAACGATAGTAAATGTTACCATACTGAATTGGCATATCTTTCAGCTTAGCACACAAAAAAAATCAAGCATCTTCCGCAATAATTGACGTCACCATGAGTGAAAATATCATCGTTCTCGGCGATAGGTGAAAAATTGAAAAAACCGTCATAAATCCGAAAATACGAAAAATCGCATAACATACATAGGGGTGATTCGGATAGCCCTCTAGGTCCTCTACCTCCCAGCTTCCGTTCATCACTACTTTTTGGGACACCCTGTATAAATATTGTATTACTTAAAGCAACAATAAAGAACATTCATTAATGAATAAAGAACAGAGACGTTTTAGATTTTAACCCATGATACTAAAATCCAACAATTTAAATTTCTGCTGCAATACGTTGAAAAGTGCGTTAAAATATAACTTTATAATGCTAAAATTAAAACGTCAGGTTGGCGGAATAAATCCAATCAAGGTGCTAATTGAGTGCTTAAAGTGAGAAAAATAAACTACTAAATCTGGAGGTAAATTCAAATGAAAGGAAATTTTTATTTTCATATCAATTCATGGAGTGTTATTATGTTTTATTTAATTATTTACTCGACTTGGAAATAAATGGAAATATGTTTGTTTTCCATTTTTTCCAGTTATTGGCAATATTATCATTGCATTTTTATCTATACATATAATAAAATCGTAGGAAAGTCAAAACTGTACATTGAATATTTTTTTAAAAGAATACATAATCCATGATCTATAATCGATATAGAAGCCAAAAATATAGTTTTTAGAATTTTTGTCTGTTTGTCTGTTTGTCTGTTTGTCTGTTTGTCTGTATGTTTGACCGGGCTAATCTCGAAAAGTACTGCATAGATTTACTTCAAATTTTGCATGAATATTCCTAAGAGGTCGGGTGAGGATAGTTTAAACATATTATCATGATATCACCTTCGGGGGAGGAGCTGTGAGCCTTTATTTTTCTTACATATTCCGTGTACTACGACAGCGTACAATCTAAAGACTCATGTTTAAATGTTGGTTTCGAGTAAGCCATGCTATTATCTAGCTTTACAAAATAAAAACTATGTCATTTACGTAATTTGGGCAGAGAAAAAGTTAAATGAATCTTAGCAGTATAAAGACAAATTTGAAACAGCGCCATCTATGAAGTGTTAGAAAAATCAAACACACGTTAACTATTGGAAATTAATAATCAAATGACGCATATATAAATGTTGTTTGACAATATCTAGATTGACACTATAAAAATTATGCCATTTAAGTAACTTGGGAAGAGAAACATAGTTTAAAGAATGTAAGTTGTATAAAGTTAATTTTGTAACAGCGCCATCTATGAGATTTCGTAAAAATCAAATCAATTTAGATGTTAACACTACTGAATACACAGTTGGAAATTAATAATTTAAATATAATTATGTTATTTATTTAACTCTTTAGCCCATATCTTCCCTTCCCTATAAGGTATATTTCGTGTAAATAATAAATATACTACATTTTTTTAAAGTGAGGGTAGATGTTTATTATTTTAAGTAAAACTAGACACCATTATCTACAGTTAATCTAATATTGATTGCGTTCATTAGTTACAATTTTAAAAATCTTCGTATTTTATAAATTTACTAGCTTACCGCCCGCGGGTTCGTCCGCTTTGTCTAAAACCTAATAAATTATATACTAAAACCTTCCTCTTGAATCAGTCTATCTATTAAAAAAACCGCATCAAAATCCGTTGCGAAGTTTTTATACTACATTTTTTTAAAGTGAGGGTAGATGTTTATTATTTTAAGTAAAACTAGACACCATTATCTACAGTTAATCTAATATTGATTGCGTTCATTAGTTACAATTTTAAAAATCTTCGTATTTTATAAATTTACTAGCTTACCGCCCGCGGGTTCGTCCGCTTTGTCTAAAACCTAATAAATTATATACTAAAACCTTCCTCTTGAATCAGTCTATCTATTAAAAAAACCGCATCAAAATCCGTTGCGAAGTTTTAAAGATTTAAGCATACAAAGGGACATAGGGACAGAGAAAGCGACTTTTTTTATACTATGTAGTGATATTTATAAAGCAATTGAATGCCATAAAACCAAAAATATCAAATGCAATCTTCGTGTTTTGTGAATTTTCACCATCATGCGTTCCCACAAAAAGTAAGTTGTTACTTATAGGTATTTATTTTTTATAATGATAGCAATTCATGTTTTTTGTTGCAGGTATTATAATATTACACTTTTAGAATGAAATAATAAAATGATGAATTCTTTTATTATTTTGAGGTGCATTGGGAACAGTAGTTTTTGATAAAATTTTATTTGTAAGTAGCTTTTTTTATAGATTTACAGTTAACTTTTGATTTTGTTATTTACAGATTCAATGCTCATAAAATTATATCGCCTTTGGAAGACGATTTCTGCTGATATTTTTACAACACCACTTGAAAATTGATGATTTGATGGTAAAGATAGTAGCAGCGAGGATTAAGTGGAAATTAGTAATCATCCGCTTCGTCAATTTTTGACTGAAGTTAATGTCCAACGTCCAATGGTTCAATCATTAGAAGTATCTCGGGAAATTTTGGAGGATATTTTTCAGGAAGGAGAGGAGGGGCAGCCAACCACATATCAAACGACTACGTTTTAGTACCGAAAAAAATGTTATTCCAAATGAAACGTAAATTTTGCACTCACAACTGTACAAGTAATGTTTTTATTTTGACTTTGCGGTTATCTGATTATAATATTTATCGTTATGGCTATCGAGGTACCGACCGTACTGGGATCAGAGTACATGATACAGTTCATCATCCAGGATTGCTAAGAGCATTTTAACACTGAAAAAGATGTTTTCTTTGAATCGTAGTTGCTTCATTTATTTATTTTTAATCATTTTACATAATATGTTTTATATTTTATAAATATAATATCATTTTCATTATTTAAGTAGATAAAATAAATTATGTAACGGTTTTATAAGAAAACACAGTATATTTATTAGGCGACGGTGATTTCTTCCAGGCAAAAGATATTCATCAGCTCAATAAAATTGAATAGTATGTTGTTAGTTATTCTTTAGATTCACAATTGTAATGAGCATTTCCGCAAGCAAGTTGTATCGTAGTTTAGATTTATATCATAGTTTTGACATATTAAAGTTCCAACAAAACCCTCAAATTTTTGAGCAGGGTTGAGCAAGATAATTTGAAAAATGTGCCGTGTTAAGTATTATAGAAAAGGTTAGTTCGTTGGTAATTATTATTTCTTCTTCATTTACATGTTGTTAGTAAAAATAAACTTTGACTAACAGTCAAAGTATATTTTAACTAATACTACTTAATATCTATTATACCTACTTATGTTCAGTATTTATCTGTATTATTCATCATCATCAGCCCATATACGTTCCCACTGCTGGGACACGGGCCTCCTATGAGGGTACAGGCCATAATCCACCACGCTGGCCAAGTGCGTGTTGGCGGATGACACATGTCATCGAACTTTTTAATTCTTCGACATGTCGGTTTCCTCACGATGTTTTCCTTCACCGTTCGAGCAGTGGTGATGTTACAACATGCGCAGATAAATTGAAAAATCAATTTATTTCCTGCGCGCTCGCCTGGTCTCGAACCCCGGACTTATCGATTCGAAGTCCGAGGTCTCACCACTGAGCCACCACTGCTTATCTGTATTATTATTGCTTGGTAATTAATATATTTTCATGTCGTATACCTAATTATAAACATAAGTTTGATGTGTAATTAGCTGGATTTATTTTTACACACTCACAGACTTATATTTTATATTAAAAGAGTGTTAATAGTGTAAATCATGATATTTTTTCACAATTAATAATAATCCTTTTTTCTAATGGTGTTGGCATTAAATTAAACCGCGCTGTCGTTTCGTTCACAAAAAGTGATGTTATGAGGAGCATATTCGGTCCTCATATCATAAAAAATCTGTGCGAAAACAATAAACACGTGTGAGGCCCTCACGGCAGATCGGGGCGGTCTGACGCGAAGTGGGGACAGCGTTGTCACTGTATCGCTCTTGCCACGCTGTTCAACAGACTTATTCGATAGTTCAGTTTTGTGTTAAGACCGCTGTGACAACCAACCCGTGAGACAACCAAACCCGGTCTCCCCTACTATCCCGTGAGACCGAAACCTTCACTGAGAGGGTATGACGTCTCACAGCTGATCGCAAACGGCATATTGTACTATCCCGTGAGACCGAAACCATCACTAAGAGGGAATTACGTCTCACTACTGATCACGACAGTCATATTTTATCTCGAGAATCTGAAACTTTACTCAATATGAAGACCGTTTGACAAATGATAGGTTGCATCATAATATTATTCGATCTCTTGAAGATGAACATGAGTATAAGCAATGACTAGAGTAGGGACGCGAATATTACAATTATATGAGACAAGAACGATTAATAAGTTTGTTTAATGAAAGATTAAGAATTGAAACTATTCGGTCTCTGGAAACGGACGAATAGCGAGAGGGCCGTCTTACTGCAGACAGATTTCGTCATAGTCTTAATGACTTGAGGTAAACAATCTACGAATTCGGTGGTGTGGTCTGACAAATATAAAAGTGGGTTTGCTTATAACCTCACAATTGATTACAGATCATCTTCTGTAAAGGCGTAGTATGTTCTTTTTGTAATGCTTTAAAGTGTAGTAAGGAGTCGGCTTTCATTTGAAGATACACCGGAACCTTTGAAATCACTACTTTTAGAGGAACATACTGTGCAATGTAAACTGTTATTAGACAATATTCGCTCTTATAGTAGCGCGTTTCAAATGATCCTTTGGTGTTCAATAATTATCAGAAGGTCCGTTCATGCTTACTTTTAAGATACAAGGTCAAGTTTACCATTTGATAGGATCCCTTTTGCCTGTAGGCCAACCTAAGTTTGTTTAAATAGGGTAAAAGTGGGATAGATGCCCCACTTTTTGAAATAGCCTCATAATTTTAAAAACATGCATCTTATACGAACACTTTGTATGAATATAGCTAGGTTAATTATCTGTTTTGAATTACTATATATATTTTTTATCCTATCATTTATAGATAATGTGTAATAAACATTTTTGTAGAACACCTTTTTTGAGGATAGATGCCTGCAGAGTGGGATAGATGCCTTACATACTCTATAAACGCGAAATCTAATAAAATTTATATGATAAACCAGCAAATATCATGTTAACATAGTTGTTCTGTTGTCCAAGAATATACTTGCACTCGCACTCCTTCTTTTCTTTTGTATTTTCGTGGCGTGGTTCTCCTACAATCAGTATAAGGGCAGATCATTAATAAGTAAGTATACATAACAAAAAAAAGCAAATTAAACGAGTAAAATCGGTTAACATAGAGAAAACCTCTGGCGCATTCAGGTAAAAATATAAACGGTACCTGTGATTATCGATAATAACATATACATAATATGTATTGAGGGATAGATGCCCTTAGAGGCCCCTAAGGGCATCTATCCCTCGAAAAAAAAGGGGCAACTATACTTTTTGATAAGGATAGCTGCCCCAGTATTTTTTTTATTAAATAAAAACAAAAGAGCCACTATTTTCACTTAGATTTGTAATTAATGAACCAGTGTATAGACATAATAAGAAATATAGTGAAATTTATTAATGCTTATAAAGTTATGTAAAGGCAAATATCAACCTTTTTAAATTTTAACGTGTTCGTGAAGTTCGCCGCGGATATTACAACACGCACTAGCGAAACACGTCTTCACCAAACAACAGCTCATGCGTACCCGAGGTGCGGGGTGATAGGAGCTCCTATTTAAATCATTAATTCGTAGTCACGATTCTGGGAAGTGAGGTTTTTTGAAAATGAGGCATCTATCCCGGTGCGGCATCTATCCCACTTTTACCCTATATTTTGTATTCGACTACAACGAATAGTGGAATACAAGAAATCAATATTTCTCAAATTTAAAACTGAACTCATTTCACAATTTTAGAACAGGTTAATTCGTATGTATGCAGTTTTAAATCGACATTAGAAGCTTTTCCTCAAGATGGTGATATCGGCACTCAGGAACTCCCTGGACGTGTTATAACGCCCAGGCCACAGTATTACAAATTTTTCCTAAAATAGAGCAACGAATGTATTTTCGCATAGCAACGGAGGGGAACTCGCGGGGGGTCAAGTGACGCGTCACGCGGGCCACTTACCACAAACATGCTTAGTTTGTGGTACCGAGCGCGAAAGAAAGTCATCGTGTTTTTAGTAAAGTTACTATGTTAACTAACGTAATTTAATACTTAAGTACATATTCTATAATGGTGTGCTCAAACTGTTAATCTACATTTAATTTAGATTATTATATTTTGATACTAAGTAATGTAGAATTTAAATCACATTCATTCATGTTTTCTTCAGATTTTAAGATTTTCTTATCAGAGTGTTCAATTTTAATGTAAGTAGTTAAATTTTATAAGAGACAATAATTAAGAACATTCAAAAATAAAGTGTCACGTATTTTTTTTAAACGACGAATGACGAAAAACGACCTAATCGCGGACGAAGTCGCGGGCAACAGCTAGTTATTAATATTCTTGTAGAGCTGTCATTTTAGGCCAAATTAGGTCCAAATCTCGGAAAATCGAGATACCCAGTATTATTATATTATATTCCAAACAACAAAAGTACTTTAAAATTTAATGTTATTAACTCCTTTTAAATGCCTTTCCCACACTAAATACTTCAAATACTGATTCAGATATAATAATTTGTAGATATTTCATGGTCATCTACCTAAAGTGTGATTTTTTTTTGTATTTTGTTTTTTCTAAAACAATATACAGCCAGTTATTTAATGGTACCTTTTCACGGCCAAGCGTGGTCAATGCCGTCCGAACGGTACTGCAATACTACATTCAAATGACATATTCGCGGCGAGGCTTATTAAAGGGCTGTTCAACATTTTGGCGGGAAATTTGAATTTGGAATTATGTAACGTCTTACGATGTAGTTGTGTTTTTTTGTTGGATAAGCTGTCTGTTACCTTGTGACACATAAACAAAGCCAACTTTGAAATTTGGAATGAAAATAGTGGCACCATAGTCAAAACTATGCATGGACTTACAAAAAACAAACCCTACAGAGTTGATGTAGTTGTTGTCACTATAAAATCACAGAGCATGGCTAATTTAAAATCTTCATTTATTCTTTAATTAATCAAAAATTTTGTAATCAAAAAACTGCTAAAAACCGTGTTCTTTCTTCTTTTATCATTGTTGCAGAAGGCTATTACCTACTTCTGTTTAGAAGCTAGCTAGATAGCTTTAAATTTAAGATTTAGATTGAAAAAATAACTGAGTAGTTATTTTTTTCTCGTAAAGAGTTAAATTTCGTAGGAAAGTTAGTTTCATCTCAACGATGGGTATTCAATTATTGGTAAAAGTGAGCACTTCAATAACTAAGAATGTTAAAAGCATTTGAAATTGATCTCTTAAGCATCCTCTATCTAAATACTTATTTGCTGAACTTTATTGAATATTTCTATAAATTTTCAGGTCTATTTGTTAATTAAAATTCAGATGAAATGAAATTATTTACTTTGTGAATACTTTTAGGTTCAATATTTGTTAAGATAACGAATAAATAAATATGTGTCTCTATAATCGAATGGGTTGAATAGTGTTATTAATTTTTTCTTTTTATGCAATCGCTAAGCCAATATTATCGTATAACACATCGAAGAATAATACATATAATAGATGGAGTTTGGAAGAATATTTTTTATTTTGGAAGAATATGTAATAGTTTCCTTAAATATTATAAACAATACCGGTACCTATAAACTCACTAACTTTCTAAAACTTTTACAAATGTTTGTGAATACTATTTTTAACTACCAACACTTCGTAATATTCAATAGCAACTAACATCTTTGTTACATCTACTAATACGTAATATTTATTATTATTTTTTTTATTTGACACATTACCACCAAAAAGGTTCACCACCGCTTGCTAGATGTCTACGACCAAACACGCAAGCCATTTGCAGTGGCTCAGTTAAAACGCGGGGCCCGCATTCATCGCCCCTAGCCGCCGCTTATAAAATTATATAATAATAATAATAAAGTGGATGTGCTGTGTTTTGGATTTTGTAAACATGGTCGAATGGTAAGGTTTTTGAATAGAAATTTATAATATTGTTGTACTTATATGTTTGTGAAAATACAAAGTTAATTTAAACAATGTGTGTCCGCACGAAAAGTTGCCTATAGTTATGTAGTGGTGTAAATAAATTTCACGTTGACTGTGGTTTACGTAAAATCTTTATTTTTTTTTAATGCAAATACGTTTAAATAACAAAAAGTTATTTCTTTGAACTTACGTTATTATTATTTGAGGTATTTTGTAATATACCGTGATCTAATCAGCATCTTCTTTTTTCGTCATTGCTTTTTCCAAAAATAAATCAAATCAAAACCAACCAGCCCAGTTGGAATAACTTCCAGAGTTCTTATTAGCTTAATGTCCGTTTAAACAAAAAAAAAAAAGAAATTAGTATGAAGTTCCACTGCAGCAACAGCTATTTAACGATAACGAACGCTTTTAATCTCAACAACAAACCAAATGTAATAATACCTACCTATATTTTTTCAATACACCCGCAGCATCGCATGCGTCGACTAAACGTTATTACAGACTAAACTTATCGAGTTTCCTAGATTAAAATCCACACCTTATTTTACCCTCTTCAATCTTTGTTTTCGTGACAAAAAGTAACCTTTATTCTGATTGAATGACAAATGAATTTCAGCGCTAAAATTAATTAACATCGGTTCCGTCGAATTTACGTGAAAACTGAACAAAATATATAACAAATATTATAAATGCGCGAATATAAACATTCGTAGTCTTTCATTTATCACTAAAATAACACAATGTGTAAAAAAATTAATGTGTGAATCTTACGTAAAAAGAACAACAGTCTGAAAGATGGAAAATCTGGACGGGAACCACAAAACGCTACGGGAATACAAACAATAGGTTATGTAGATACTTCTATAGTTATAATATTTTTCTATTACGGCCAGCAATCGCCAAAAACAATGATCAGAAAATTGACCTACAAGTATATTAATGACAACTGTACCCCGCGGTTTTACCCAGTGCTCCGCTCCTGTTGGTCATAGCGTGATGATATATAGCCTATAGCCTTCCTCGATAAATGGGCTATCTAACACCGAAAGAATTTTTCAAATCGTACTAGTAGTTCCTGAGATGAGCGCGTTCAAACAAACTCTTCAGCTTTATAATAGTAGTATAGAGACAAGAGATTCTCTAGAATGTTCGATGCCAAGTTCCCACGTGGAGACCAGATGCATGTAATTATGATGAATGCGGAAAGATTAAGACCCCTTCATAACCCTCACTCCTCAGTCGCAATAGAAACTAATGAATAATTGATCATGCATTCGCTGAGTGAATCCTATGCATGCATCATGAACAATTATTTAGCAAGCACAATTTAATTTTATATCGTACTAGCTTTCCGCCCGTCGCATCGCCATCGCTTTGTCTAAAACCTAATAAACTATATACTAAATTCTTCCTTCAGAATCACTTTATCTTTAAAAAAAAATCTCATCTAAATCTGTTGCGTAGTTTTAAAGATTAAAACATACATAGGGATATAGGGAAAGAGACAGCGACTTTTGTTTTATACTATGTAGTCCGGATTGACCCGGGTTAAAACACCATAAAATATAGCCTATGTTCATCAGCGATAATGTAGTATTCTAATGGATTTTTTTTAATCAGTAGTTACGGAGCTTATTTAATTCCAACCAACAAACAATCTAACCTTTCTTTATAATATTACTAGTGTAGATATCAAAGGATTTCATAAAATTAGGGCTAAAACTAAACAAAGCTTTTCCTTACCATTAATTTTATTACATTTTTTATATGTATAGACATAAATCGATCGTTAAATGTCTTCACGCTATGTTATTTGACATCAAAATTAAAGTAATGACAAGTTTGAAAAACGCTGTTTTACCAAACATACAATTATTATGTTAACATTGATATAGCATTAGCGGGAAAAAGTTGTATTCATCACATAATATTTATTCAGTTTTAATAATATAATTTAAACAAAGAAAATCCATCAAAATTTACTAGTTTCAATATTTATTGAAGACGTAAAAATTATTGTTAAAATAAAACATTGCTCCCAATATTTTATTTCGCGTGTTTGGCAATAACTCTGTTTACTTTAATTTTATAATAAGTAAACAACTCCGTGAATTCTAACTGAAATTTTAAGGAACTGATGCAAATCAATAAACAAAGTTGATGTTTTTACCATAGTAGCTACCGTAATAATTATGTATATTATTCCAATATTAAAAAAAAACACAATATTATAAACGAAAAATACTTCCTACTAGCTGTGCTCCACGTTTTACCCGCTCCTGTTGGTCTTAGCGAGATAATAGATGATTAAATAGGCTATCTATAACACCGAAAGAATTTTTCAAATCGGACCAGTAGTACCCGAGACTAGGGTGCTCATACAAACCAACAAACAAACTCTTCAGTTTTATAATATTAGTACAGATTAGCACTTTTTAACCCACTATTCGGGATAACAAACAATTCCTTCATTACATTTGTTATACAAAGAAAATACGGAACGAAACACATTACTGTTGAAACCTTCATTAGAAGCGTCTGCGTGTTACAAATTAATTACAGTAGTACATGCTAATTTAACAACAACAGCCATACGTGTGACGTCATTTTAATTTAATATTTTATCGACAAAAAAGTTAAGGTTACTGTGAAACATCTAATGAAGGACTTATGGAAAAAAGGAGGGATTTTAGATTTATTATTTTGATTATATTTTATATCTTTTAGATATTATAATATTATTTTGCACAAAAACGTCATACCAACTATGATAATATAGAGCACTTACTAGATTTCTGCCTGCGTTTTGAAAGAATAACCCGCATAGATCTTGTGGGATTTCCGGGATAATTTTATTAGCTAGGTCTTCAGTTACCTACATACCAAATATCATTGTAATCGGTTCAGTAGTATTTGCGTGAAAGAGTAACAAACAACCATCCATCTTTACAAACTTTCGCATTCATAATTAATATTAGTAGGATTTGCTCTACATTAATTTGCTTTACAATTCTTTGTGCCAATTATTTAATATTTTGTGCAGAAAGTTCATGTATGAAATGAAATATTTGATATTAATGATCGTTTATAAAACAAAGAATGAATAATAAACGTGACAAATATGATGAGATTATATACAATTTTTCATCCATTAAAATATAGGTATAATGTGTGCTTGTTACGAGATTTGATAAGTTTTAAACATAATGGATTAGAATTTTTATTTATATATAAGCTAAACACTTCATTAAAAAAAGGAATTAACCGGTGTCGAAATAAAAATGTTTCAAAATTTACGAATCTCATTTCTAGGAATTCAACCGGAATCGAAGTTTGATTTCGAAACCTTGTTTATGAACGTTACTGCTACAAATACCTCTATTGTCGCATTTGATTAAAATATTAACATTCCGGTACATAGTTTTACTAAATTACAATATTTTTAAATGTAATTTAGCTTGCATAATCAAACATTGTCTGTAACTTCCATACATTTTGGGGATTGACATTCCCTACCACATTTGTTTCACACACTCAAATCCACAAATTGATTCTTGTGGCAGTCGGTTAAAAACTGCACATCTCGAGATCTTTTGTGAGTCGATTAAAGACGTTGTTCCTATCGCGTGAAGGTTAACCATTATAAATGGCTATGGCCAATTGAGACGAAATGTCAGGAAGATGTTATGAGGTATTACCGTTGTAGCTCGTCCACTTAAAATGTTTTACACAACTCTTTCCGGTTAATAATTTCTATGTATGTGTATTGGAATTTCCTTTATCCACTTAAAGGGAAAGATAAAGGGAAAGGGATCGCTAAGTAAAGTAAGAAGTCAATAGTCATGGATATTATGGACCGCTCTTAATATTAGCGAGTTTAAAAGATTTTTTTTATATGGATTAAATCTTTTAAATTGTCAAGACAAACAACATCTTTAGTCGTGGCATGTCTATAGGCCGGGAGATATTGACACAAAATTTCGAGTCATTTGTAACAGGATAACGGTTCTACAGGGGTCTTAGTACGCAATGACAAAAAGAAAAATGATGGTGTGAACACTGGTACCGGCGGCTTAGTCGCGTAGGCGTTAGTCGAACTTGTCGGAAAAATAGCGAAAGTCAAACGATTTGTAACACAAAAATTTTAGAATTTACCGATAGCCCATAAAAAAGAAGTAGGCGGTAGTGTCATGCCATACTTTTCCGGTGTGACTTACAGCCCGCCATACCGACGCGAATGTGTTGATTAAAAAAAAAACCATTCAACCATTTGTACCAGGCTAACTTTTGCACAGGTAACCATCATCGTGCAGCCATTTACGAAAATCGCCATGCCATACTTTTCGGACGATTCCAAATGGTCGCCATACCGCCGAAAATCTGCAAATTTTTTTTTCTCGCCGAACGATTTGTTCGGCGTTCGACGTTCGTCTCAAAGTATTGTAACGTCTAAAGAAATAATAATTATAATTATTTATTTAGACACATAATCCTATTACCTATCTACTTATATATCGCATATAGCATCCAAATAATAAACATCAGGAGAAAGTTTACAATTGTTTTACGTATTTTTATTTTTCGTCATGCCCAAGATTTTCAAAAAAGTGTACAGGAAAATATGCTTGTAAATATTGTGCTTTCCAACAATAATAATAATGATCATTAATCACCAATATTCCCTTATGGATCACATTACGAAATTATATTAAAAGGCAAGAACAATTAAATTAATAACTTTAAAAAAGCCGGTATAATTAAGGAGTTCAACATTTGTTTTGTCGTGGTTGCGAACCTCAACTTTATAACTTCCACGTATGACGTATAATTTTCATATTGCAAGTTGTTCGAACTTGTTCTATAAATATTCCATAAAAACAATTTACACTGATGCTTTAAATCTACTACATGTATCTACATATAATAAAACTATAGAAGACTGTCTGTTGTCCAGCTTTCGCTCACAAAAATTACTGTGAATGTTTTGATGAAACTTTCACGTTATAAATCTATTGATACTCAGCAACTTAAAAACGCAATTCATTCTTAGGCCGCGTTTCCATCTGCAAGAAAACTTCCGCGAGAAATGTCCGACAGTCTGTCTGACAGCAACTTGCAAGTCTACTTGCAGGTGGAAACGCGGAATTAGACTTGCAAGCTACTGTCAGACAGACTGTCGGATATTTCTTGCGGAAGTTTTCTTGCAGATGGACAGGCGGCCTAAGAATGAATCTATATCATCTATGTTGTTGTATACTTATATACAAGTATAGTATAAGTATGTTGTATACAAGGTAATTAGGCTGTCCTGGAAGAACAATAGAACAACGTAGGTCGGCTAATTATTATTATCTAATACAAATTTATAAGCCAATCTATTGAAATAAGGTAAATGAAAGTTCGACGCTTTGATGTTAATAAAACTGCTTCTCAGAAGTTTACAATTATTTTCTGATATAGGGAGAGAAGCTTTAGATGTTTTTTCAAGTTAAATTAAAATGTATTAACAATGTCCTTGTGTCTTATCTTATCACAATAAAACATTTAGGACTGAATTTAAAAAAATACAGTTTTTTAAACAATGTAGGTACCTAATTTTACTGTTTTAACGTGATAACGTCACCCAATAAGACGTTATCACGTAAACATCTCGATCGTAAACCTACTTTACAAACAACCAATTTTTTTTTTTTGTTAAAAATTTATACTTATTTAATGTATTGCCTGTACTGTGAATTTTGTTATTTGAAAGACTTTAATAGATCAAATGGATAAGAACAATAAAATTTCTTTACTAAAAATTCGATAAAAAAAATAAAAATAAACAAAAAACCACGAACCAAAGGTTTCGACCCCTGCACGTTACGTTACACGATCCGACGCGTTGATATCTTTGGGGAATACTTCACGCTAATTGAACCACTGGTATCCAATATCAATATTATTTTAAGTAAATAGTTCCTTCGGTTCCTGCTATTTCTTGGAAAACCATTGCAATTCAATCACATTTTCATACAATAATAATTCTAACTCTATAATATTATATGTATAACAGATACAGAGCACAACGTTCATAAGAACAAACAATAGCTATATCCGCAGTTTTACCCGTAGTGCTCCGCCCTATTGGTCCTAGCGTGATGATATAGCATAATATATCCTTCCTCGATAAATGGGCTTTCTAAAACCGAAAGAATTTTTCAAATCAGACCAGTAGTTCCCGAGATTAGCGCGTTCAAACAAACAAACTCTTCAGCTTTATAATATTTTAAGTATAGATATATTCCCAAGAAACCGAAGGAAAAGTTTAACTAAATCACGTGTCGTTACGAGAAATCATTTCTTGGCGGAAAATAGTTACATTTAATATCGTAATATTAAGATTGGTTCCTTATCAATCTTAACAGCTTTTCTGATGACATTTCCACTGATATATTTTTAAAATTAACTATAAAAAAAACAGAGTAGGTTCATGATTAGGACATACATTCAACGTCTACTAACTATAAATACATATAGTATACTATTTTTTTACCTTTATCCCTTTTCGTAATCCCATTTCATATAACTAAATAAATTATCATAAAATTTCTCATCAAGCTTAATCTTCAACATCTGAAGAGTTTCTTCATACAATCTCCTCACACGTCATTTTAGCCAAGAGGCTTACATATAATTTCGGCTAAAATAACATAATTTCTGAACATAAACACCATATAACTGGATGAGATGCCAATCTGGTTCCCGTATGAACGTAAATTACAGGCTAAAGGTCAGAACACACTGACACGCGATGCGACCAATGCTATGAAGAGATAAGAAGGCCATTAACTAATCAAATGACATATTATTAGGTAAAAAAGTACACGTCAGTCACGCCACTCCGCTCAAGGATCATACTAATGATAACACAACACAATAACATAATAAAGGATGCAATTTCTGTAAAAACGAGCCATGCGGTATTTTTAGTTCTATGGGAGACATAAAAGAGATCATATATATCATATCTTCATTCTGTTCGACGAATTCTCAAATTCAAAATCAATTCTCAATTTAAAAATCAGAATTCTGATTGGTTTAATTTTTGATCGATTTTTGTATAAATACGGGTATTGTGTGCAAATAAAATTATTACGATCCGAATTGTCCTTGAGTTCACAACCCCTCCACAGTTCGAGCACCACTCACTCCGCCGTATGACGGCCCTTATGAAATACTGAAGCGCTACGACAAGTACTACCAAATACAGTTACCACTTCGGACTACAGTAGTATCAATTGACAGACTCAAGCCTGCATACATATTAAACGAAGAGGTTGAAGGTATGGCAAGCACAGCAGTAGCATCCACACCTACACCTACAAGTGCTACGTCGTCAGTGCCTGCTACAGACTACAACTCGGACAAGGCACGTCCCTACACTACAAGAAGTGGACGCGTCGTCAAGAAAAATGTTCGCTTCGCTTGAGGGGGGACACTATGGGAGACATAAAAGAGATCATATATATCATATCTTCATTCTGTTCGACGAATTCTCAAATTCAAAATCAATTCTCAATTTAAAAATCAGAATTCTGATTGGTTTAATTTTTGATCGATTTTTGTATAAATACGGGTATTGTGTGCAAATAAAATTGTTACGATCCGAATTGTCCTTGAGTTCACAACCCCTCCACAGTTCTTTTAAAATTGAACATGAGCATGATACATGAAGGTTCTATGGAAGAAAATACGTAAAAGGGGAAATAGGTTAGATCAACACTCAACAGGGGCAGCTAGTTTTATATAATAACACAGAATTTAACAGACGCGCATATTCCAAATCACGTTCATGCTATCAGTGTGTACCAGCCCTTTTATTAATCCTGGTTCATTCTACACTGGTTTTCAACGGTTCCCGTATTGCTCGCGGCTTTACCAAGTTCATCCAGTGTTAATATTATATGAGAAGTTTGCGAGGTTTCCGCTTGTTTAGAATTTGTGTGGAAAATACTGTATCGATTAGTGTAAACTTTTGGTATAGTTATAGCTTGTTATTTGTGTTGGATTGGAGGGATTGTGACGTCAAAGAAAATCATGAACATGGTAAATGTATTTTATAGCTATAGTAAAGTACCTATATACTTAGCTATAATAATATGTATATAATTAAAAATATAATAACAGATTAGTATCATCATTATAGTATTAATACTTTTGGTAGTTTTGTTGTTCCAAAGTGTTAAAATGCCATTTAAATATTTATAAATAAAAAATTACAGTCATTAGGAAAATATAAAGGGATACTCAATATTCTTTTGTAGAGTTTGACTAGTAAATTCAATGCGGAATCCTAGAAATATAATATGAGCTAACACTAATATTATATATTTATTATCATAATATAATATCGGCAGTTGAAGGTATAGTTCAGTTCTATCGATTGTTCTGAGTGTTAACTGTGCTAAAGAAATTTGAGGTAAGACATTAATAATTTTAATACTTTCTCGTTTGTAATCGGGATTAAACGTTTAAATATTATGTTTCAACATAAAAGAACCGTTCAAGTTTCAAGGAAGTATACTTTTGTTCTTTCAAAATTAATAACGAAACATACGGTTAATAATAATTGTAGATTTATACTTTACTCATACTTTAACTACCAGACAATTGAGAATAAATTAAAAAAGTTAAATTATGTGACGGAACAAAAAGAAAACTACTTTAAGGTTATAATAATTTATCAGTGATATCTTCTCTATATTTAACAAGCTGTCACGTGAAACGAAATAAATATTATTTTCTTTTTTCAACATTTTCCATAAAGCTACAATAATTGGTCATAGCGTAATAGCTCTATCTAATCTATACTACATATTATAATATTATAAAGCTGCAGAGTTTGTTTGTTTGAACGTGCTAATCTCAGGAACTCCTGATCCGATTTGAAAAATTATTTCAGTGTTAGATAGCCTATGTTATGTTAGATAGGCTTTATATCATCAGCTAAGACCAATATCAACGGGGCGCAGCTAGTTCTCAATAAATAGAGAGTATCAAAAAATGTTTTTTTCGATTGGAACTACTAGTTCCTGAGTATTTGTTATGTGTCCTGTGATTTAGGTGTTACTTACTGTGAGTTAGTTCGTTTTAAGATATATTCAAACAAATCTGCTGTTTTCTGATATTAGTATAGATATAAAGAAGGTGATTATATTCCTTAGTAACCTTTTTAAGTACCTAGTGACCTCTTGATCCTCCTTCCTCGGTGCAACTATATCTCTAATTTTACCTTAAACCAAATGCAACATCTAAGGCAGTGCCGGCGTTAGGGGGGGCTTGAGGGGGCAATGGCCCAGGGCGACAAATTCTGGGGGGCGCCAAGGTCTGAAGTTGGTTAACCTAACACTTGATATTGCTTCCCTCAAGTGGGCGCCACAATATTTTCGCCCGGGGTGTCAGTGGCCCTTACGCCGGCACTGATCTAAGGGTGCAACATTGTGAAGAACTTAGAATTAAACACACCTTTTTCAAATTAGTCTCTTTCTAGCTAAAGAGTCACCAACCACTTGCTCAAGTAAATTTGAATACGCAAGGATCAAAAATTTAATATTAATATAGATCTCATAGCACTTCAAGAATGATTTATTCAATTACCCTAGACCACCTATGACGTGCCTATTGTTGTTAATATCATGTGCTAAGTAGGAAGTCATGTCGCATTGTCTTGTCGTCGTCTATTTACCAATATCATACTTGCTAATACATTAGGTAGTGTTTTAAGAAACTATTGTATGTATTTGATTAGATTTTTCAGATAAATATATTTTTTTATATGGGTTGCTCAAAGGAAATCGGTACTGAGATAAAGCTGCCAATTTTTTATATACTGTGGGAAAAATAAATTGGAACCAACCAAAGCCAGAAGCTTTTATTGCACGCCTCATAAGCGAAGCGTTGAGGTGGGTACTACTGTCACTTCGCGCAAAACATCTGATTTTTCAAACTTAAAATGTCTTTATGTATCATACATTGCACTTGTAAGATAATACATACACACACATATTAAGAAAAAACACTATTTTTAACATTCATGATATTTTTGATGTCATTTTTGTTATTTAAACTAGTTAAAAAACAGTTTAAAAAAGTTCTGTCTTGGACGTCCGTGTGTCTGTATGTGCGGAGGATTTTCTTGTTAACACGATAGCGACCGAAATACTTTACTAATCGAGTCTTTTTTTTTCTCTTACGCTTGAGTATGCTCAGGAATAGAACCCTTTCATTTTTCAGGGTCTGATTCGATGTGGTTTAATTGTTATTAAATAAACAAAAATAATAATTAATAAATAATTATTAAAAAAAAATTATGAGGCGTGCACTTTTGGATTTTCCAAATTATTTTTTTGTATTATATTGCTTTGAACATTTCAGTAAATATTGCACAATGGGAGGTATACGCTTACGAATGACGTATTGAGGAAATTTTTAAGTGACTACGTTGTTTCGTAAGTTGCATTTAATTCTATGGAAAATATATAATGTCATAAATTGGAAAGGAACTGTTTGTAATATTTGCACGCATTTATAGGTACAGTATTTTGTTAATAAAGCTTAACTAAAAAAGAATTAAACACTAAACATGATCCTCTAAGCGTAGAACACGGACAGCAATTCGTTTTTTAATAACTTTAAGCCTTCCTTGTAGAATATCTATACTAATATTATAAAGCTGAAGAGTTTTTTGTTTGTTTGAACGCGCTAATCTCGGGAATTACTGGTCCGATTTGAAAAATTCTTTCGGTGTTAGATAGCTCCTTTATCGAGGAAGGCTATAGGCTATATATCATCACGCTACGACCAACAGGAGTGGAGCCACGGGGGTGAAACCACGCGGAGCAGCTAGTATCTAATATTTAAAGTAAAAAATCATCTGAATTTTTATAACTACCTTTACCTTTATACATATTCCTTTAAAACCGTAATTAAGGGGTCAAGTCTGTAGAGTCTAGATTTACCGCAAAGCCAGAAAAGGACTTAATAAAATAAGCAATTGTCAACTTTTGCTCGCACTACCCACGTTGCCGGCTGGCCCTTACGATAAGAGGACATTGTAGACTTAATCCATTCATCTTAAAAAGGAGCATTATCGTATAGTGATCCAAGCTTCAACTGAAAGAGTGAAAAGTAAGAATTGTGGTTTGAACGTATAGAATAATAATAATAATAAAAATTCTTTATTGAACATCAAAAGACGAAAACATGAAAAAGAAAACGTAAAGAATTTAAACCCAGGCGTTTTTTTTTTCATAATTCTTTAGAGGTAGGTAAACGGTCTTATTCTAATGTAATTGAAAATTATTACGTGCCATTTCCGGAATAATAACTAACATATTTTAGGCATTATCTATTATCTCTCTCGTATCTCTATCAAATTTCATTCAAATCGGTTCAGTAGTCAGCGTGAAGAAGAAACACATAGACGGACAGACGGAGTAACTTTCACATTTAGATAAAATATTTTATGTAAAGATCTACATTCAGCCACGATATACAACTCGCATCAATTTATACTTTGAATGCATATAATCCAACAAGCTTAATTGATTTATAGCTTCGAGCATTCAAATGTCTAGGTTTCAAATATCTCATTACAAAAGTCTGTTACTAATAGTAGGGGAGCCCAGGATGCTAAATGTGGATTTACTCGAGCGTTACGGGAACCTATTAGAATTGGTAGATTAGACCATAGCGAGAAAAAAAGGTCCTATAATGTTTTCACTTTTAGCGGTGGGGAAGGGTTTTTTGATTTTTTTTAATTTAAAAAAGAAAAAAATTGGCTTGGAAATACTCAAGCGCGTTAGATATTGATATTTTGCATGCTCCAGGACGTCACTGAAAAAAAGTATACGTTAATCTGACGATTTAAGTGGCGATTTAATCGCTATGAAGAAAGGGTAAAAAATTAAAGTAATATTATTCGAGCGCGTCAGATTAATATATGGGGGGGGTTAATTACAATATAAGAAGTCCCCATTTCGCTAATCTGACGATTCGAGCTCAACCTTAGGGAATTATGGATTATTCAAATTTTCCAGCGGGGCCCCTGAGCGCACCCACCAACCATAACTGCTCATATTGACTAGAGGTACTAATGAATAGCTAAGGTACCGTCCCTTATAGTAATCTGACGCGCTCGAGTAAATCCCAAAATCCCCTCTTGGGCTCCCCTACTATAAGGCGAAATATCAGCTGTCTATTGTATTGTCATATAAAATAGAGCTAAAATTGATGAGAAGAAGTTTTAAACATAGTTACATGGAAAATCTCTGTGAAAAATTCAAAATGCGTTTTGCAGGATAATTCTAATTAATTATTATTTGTTCATAACGTTTTCATAATGTTTGTTTATACTCTACTGATATCTCGCTGGGAAATAGCAAATTTATAATACATTATGATTTATTGACATCAATGTTAATGGTGATTCCTCTCTTCTTTTAAACAATGTTGCGATCATGCAGTTTCAAATCCTTCCAAGTTTCAATCAGTTTATTTGATCTTGATTACGTAAGTCTTATAATGCAACAAAGAGGCCTTGCTAATCTGGTATCCACTTGGTTTTCTCCAAGGAATGCTATTATTCTGAAAATAAAATTCGCTTAATTCATTGCTTTTTAGTACTACAAAAAAACTTGGTGGCAAAGAAGCTTTGTTTAAACGGTAACCCTTTGTTCTAAACGCTCTTTGAGAGAATTAATTAGCAAGAACCTTGATTCGTGACCCGATTAAACTTCAAAATAGACCTTGGGATATTTCTTAGGAAACCTAACCCATGGTAATATTGCATGGCTGATTTCTAGGACAAAGCATGACGACATTTATTAACTATAGAAGTGAAAATGAATCAAGTTTGAAATTTGGAATAAAGTTTAGCATGACATTCATGAAACCGTTAGGAAATTTTAGTTATTATTACAAATACTAATGCAATAATAAAGTATTCCCGACGTATACTTTCGGTGGAAAAAGATCTATGATCTATGGTCGTCTAGCGTCATTACCCCTCGAAACAAGCTTTAAGACATCATGATAGCCCCCCAGGTGTATCTAATCTTTAAAGTTAAAAGCTAATGTTATAAAAAAGGAAAATTAAAAACTAACAGGCACCCACCACTTTATAATTCTCACCATAGTTATACCAAGAAATATCGCCTTGGAAAAGCCGCAAATAAGTGGTTCTGCTATCGATTTCATTCATATTAAATCAGTCGAGTGTACCAGTTAGGTAACATATTTGTTCCAGTTACGTAAATTGTTTTTAAGACAATAATCAAGTCACGCAGTGTCATTATTTTAGCCGAGTGAAGTTCGCAAATTGCGAAGTTTCAACTTATTGCTAATTATACAAATTTTATAATTTAGATGAAAACTTTAGTTAAGAGCACGCTATTTTAAGTTACAAGTATTAATTTTGATTCATAGTGTGCCTTTGTGTAATTAGTCAAATGATATTGATTTCATTGGCCGAAATTTATAGATATTATGACATTGTAACCTTATTACAAAAAAGTATGTACTTTGATGAATAATTAAACTGTGAATATAAATAATTTATAAAGAATAGAAAAAATTCGATCACGAGGCGGGACTCGAATCCGCATCTTTTCGCGCCAAACCGGCGCGGATACCTGACAAACTCGGCCACTCGTGATCGATTTTTTTCTATTCTTTATAAATTTATATTTATAAAGCATTTTGAATGCCATAATACCAAAAATATCAAATTAAACTGTGAAATTACAGATCGACTAACTTAAATGTATTCTCCCGATGCCCGATATAATATGCCCGAATATATAAGACGGCAAAATTTCAATCTATGGAATTATACAAGAATTAGAAAGTAATAATCTCTCATATAATAAGTTTGTTACCAAAAATTTTGCATCTCTTACAAAGAAAATTAAGCTCTATTTTAAAGTCACTTAAAAGTTCATTTTCCTTGCAGATATCTGAGCGGCATTGTAATGTCCGCACCCGAGCCCGCCGAATTCCCCACAGAAGATGTTTAAATGCATTTGGAAGACTACATTATTCTTTTTAATATGGTAAGTTTATTTTAACTGGCTAGTGATAAAAGTATAAGCAAATGGCTTTATAGCATATACATATTTACCCTTAAACCATGTTTTCTCACAATAAACTGAAAGACTCAGAAATCAAAGACTTGTTCAAACAAAGATTTATTCATTAAATTATCAAACACAAGAAAATATTTATGAACGACTGTTATTTTTATGTCGTAAATATAGAAATGACGAAAAGAATCAATTATTGTTTAAATTGAATTCTTGATAAGGGGCTAATAATAGACTAATAATTACAAACACTTGTTAAACTTCACACAGGAACATCGTAAAGCAAAAGCTTAAGTGCAATTATTTTA
Organism: Colias behrii; assembly: GCA_029959065.1. Taxonomy (NCBI): domain Eukaryota; kingdom Metazoa; phylum Arthropoda; class Insecta; order Lepidoptera; family Pieridae; genus Colias; species Colias behrii. The sequence continues at coordinate 1,725,770 of JARWMC010000005.1, read as the reverse complement.
TTTTTAAATTCATATTCTTTCATAAAATCGTTCGTGATTAGGAATACAAAAGAGGTAAAACGAATATATCTTATAGTTTTTTAATAACACTTTAGAAGTCAGCTTATTTCTGAACTCTTTGGGTTAATTAGGTAAAAGGAGACGGTATCAAAAAAGCTATTATTAAATATCCTTTAATGTAATAATTTTAAAAAAATAATGCGAATCTGCTTAGCATTAAGATTGCTAAGCAGATTCGCATTATTTTTTTGAAAGACTGTATAAATTAAATCAATTAATCGAATATACACTCAATTGAAAATAATTAATTAATTATAAACACATAAAACCGTACTACTTATAACCTTATAAGTCAGCTGTATATTAAAAGAGCTTTCGTAAACACATTCTATTCTGGATTAATATTCTAATACAAACAATAATCCAACCTTTACATTTTATATTTAGCTTTTATACCAGTGAATTTTATACTAAGTTATCTGAATGGGTTTTTATAAATAAAATTCCTCAGCAATTTATTGAGCGTAAAGATAGACCCTAAAAAATATTCCTCGTCGTCCCTAGATTGTCTGCGAGACCTCGCAAGTAATGATCTTACATCATAATATGGATAAGAATAAAATATACATCCATAGATTATGATAAAAAGACGTGTGGCACTCGAGGACTGCCGCGGTATAGCTATTGCATAGCATGCCTTCAAGCCACACCTCCGCGCCCGTCGGAGTGGGGAGCGTGAGGTTTTTTTCGTTACGGAATTTCTGGATTCGGTCCCCGCGCTCAAGGCCCGCGTTAGAAGCTATGCAATAGCTTAAATGCGAAAATATTTCTGTATGTATGTGTGTTCGCTAACAAGAAACCTACATCACCGATTTGAATTTAATTTGGATGGAAATAGAGAAAGAGCTAGGTTTAAATATTGACCACTATTATTCAACCAATCCCTAGTTTTCAGTTGAAGACTAAATTTGTTCCCCTGGCTTTGTCTGCAACTAAAACTGCGACATACAGAAATAAAACACAGTTTTCTTTTCAACCAAAACAACAAGCAATTATTTGCACAATCCAAGGAATCGTCTCAACAATTCAATTTGAATTTTATTACAGTCATTGCTCTAATAATTAATGGAGTTCAAAGTTTTAGTGTAAACGATTCTACTAATGAAGTGATCTTATAAGTCACGGGTATTATCGGATCTTGAAGCACTAACGACGATTATTTAAATTTTAGAGATATTAATCTGTGTTTGTATCGAAAACTTCGTACCGAAATATACTGTGGACATAATTAATTATGTATGTCTGATCGATTTATTGATTCAAGAGATGATAGATCATAATCATTCAAATTTTAATATAATTGGTTGAAAATCAATATATTTTACATCTCTATATTATCAAATGTATGTTTTGCGTTAATATATATGTCGGCGCAACGACGATAAACGACTACCCTCAAACTACTAAATAATTATAACTAGCTAAAGTTTACTTTGATCTTTTTAAATAAGTGGTTGATTCATTAATCAACCACTAATGAAATAATTAAATTAACGAAATAATTAATGTTTGTTAAAACTGATGAAAATTCATTGTAAAAATTCGAGTGGCAACACTCAAACTAATTCTTGTGAGTCATGGTTCGCTTTAAATACGAGCGCCCGACGGCACAGAGCACATTCACGCGCCGGCCGTCGGAGCGTTCGGAGCTCTCTCTATAATTTCCACGTGAATTAAAAAGGCAGTAAAAATACCTACGGGCGTTCTACTTCGAGTATGAGCGCCTGCTCTGATGATCGTGACGTCAGAATTGCTGACGTCACTCTTTTTAAAAATAGCCTTTGGGCCCTTCTTCCGTCATCAGAAGTGGGATAGAATTCAAGCTCACTCTTTTTAAATGTTAAACGTTTACGTAGTTTTGTAACGGCATACTGGCGTTTGTGTTTTTTCGTGCGTTGTGTAAAGTAAAAGTTTGTTACGTGGATTATTGTAACGGGAGTGTAGTTCATCGAAGGAATTGTGTGTTATCTGAGCTGCGCCTCTCTTTGTGATAAGCATAAATCTACGAGAACCTCCGAGAAATCTACGAGAACCTTCGAGAATCTGCCTATATCACAAATGAGTAGGTGTTGATCACATGATACGCGAACGGACTGTCTCTGCCATGTGGAGTGTTCAGTATTCTGAAAGGTCAGTGTGGCCGAGGCAGTGTGTTTTTGAAATCCCGAGATGAACTACCGTAGTGTTGTAATACGAGAAAAGGCGTACGAGGACGTACGATTGTCAGTATGGCCGTGTTAGACTTAAAATCTACGAGAACCTTCGAGAACCTCCGAGAAACTACGAGACCCTCTGAGAAATCTACGAGAACCTTCGAGACTCTCCAAGACACAAAATACGCCGAGAATCTTTCTCTTCTTCTTTGTCGATTCACTCTTGGCAGAGTGGTCGTGGTCACGTTGAGACATCCACATTGGTAGTGGAGGCGGACACAGCTTTCCGCACGATCTCCCGCCATGTCTTCCTGTTACTAGACTGTCTGGTGCAGTCTGATACACAAATTCCTATAGCAGATTTCACTTGGTCAGTCCAGCGCATTAGTGACCTGCTTTTACAACGAGACATTTACAACGAGGCTGGTGCAGAGCGCGCACCGCCTGTCAGTATGGCCGTGTCGGCGCAACGACGATAAACGACTACCCTCAAACTACTAAATAATTATAACTAGCTAAAGTTTACTTTGATCTTTTTAAATAAGTGGTTGATTCATTAATCAACCACTAATGAAATAATTAAATTAACGAAATAATTAATGTTTGTTAAAACTGATGAAAATTCATTGTAAAAATTCGAGTGGCAACACTCAAACTAATTCTTGTGAGTCATGGTTCGCTTTAAGGGTGCGTATAAAGCAAAATTACCAATCTTCTATTAGATGATACGTGTAATATTCAAGACCAAATCTAAAAAATAAAATATATATCAAACTAGATGATATGTTCAACGATTCTGTTTAATCAAAAACATAAAATATTAAAATTTACTCGATAAAAAAAAAATCACCAAATTAGCTCTAATTTTCACACTTTTACGTTTTCTACTTGACATGGTAATACTTATTATGATTTTTTTTTCATAAACAATTATATTAAAACATTTGCAAGATATTTGTCAGAGCATTTTGTGTAATTACTTTTAGTTTTGGTTTTATCTGCGATAAACCACTTTTGGCGCTCTTTTTTTCTCGAGATAAACGTTTGGTTTTGTCACGATAAAAGTGGTTTATCGCAGATAAAACCAAAACTAAAAGTAATTACACAAAATGCTCTGACAAATATCTTGCAAATGTTTTAATATAATTGTTTATGAAAAAAAAATCATAATAAGTATTACCATGTCAAGTAGAAAACGTAAAAGTGTGAAAATTAGAGCTAACTTGGTGATTTTTTTTTATCGAGTCAATTTTAATATTTTATGTTTTTGATTGAACAGAATCGTTGAACATATCATCTAGTTTGATATATATTTTATTTTTTAGATTTGGTCTTGAATATTACACGTATCATCTAATAGAAGATTGGTAATTTTGCTTTATACGCACCCTTAAATACGAGCGCCCGACGGCACAGAGCACATTCACGCGCCGGCCGTCGGAGCGTTCGGAGCTCTCTCTATAATTTCCACGTGAATTAAAAAGGCAGTAAAAATACCTACGGGCGTTCTACTTCGAGTATGAGCGCCTGCTCTGATGATCGTGACGTCAGAATTGCTGACGTCACTCTTTTTAAAAATAGCCTTTGGGCCCTTCTTCCGTCATATAAAAGATGTTAAATATCATAGAGGCGCTTTCTTGAAAACTGTATGGTCACTTCGATGTCAATGAAACATAAAGAAACCTTCCAATTTTTATTATTTACTGAATAAAATTATATTAGGTAAGTATACAATTTTAATTTTAATTTTAATTTTTCGACAAGGATACTCAACGACTGATCACATACATACCTTAGAACAAGTGATAGAAAAATATGTTGAATATAATCAAAATCTATACATAGCATATGTCGACTACGCAAAAGCGTTCGATTCCATATCACATATGAGTATCTGGGACGCATTAGAGCATCAGAACCTTCCACATGTATACATTAACATCATCAAGGATATATATTATAGAAAAAGTACAAGCCGCGTCAAATTAGATAGGCTAGGCGCAGAATTTTATATCCGCAGAGGTGTGAAGCAAGGAGACCCGCTATCACCAAAAATCTTCATAGCTGTCCTGCAAAATATAATGAAAGACCTAGAATGGAACAAAAAAGGTAAAGGAATAAGCATAGAAGGAAAAAACCTCAGTAACCTAAGATTTGCGGATGATATAGTTCTTTTCGCTAAAACACCAAATCAACTAGAGGGAATGCTAACAGAACTAAGCGCTGCAAGCGCGAATGTAGGCCTACAACTGAATACCTCAAAAACAAAAGTAGCTACCAATGGCATAAAGAAACCTATACGAATAAATCAAACACCTATTGAATACGTAGAGAGCTATATCTACCTCGGAAAACAAATATCATTTGAAAAGACAAGACATCTAGACGAAATAGACCGGAGAATCAAATTGACGTGGAATAAATACTGGAGTAACAAGGAAATACTAAAATCAAAACTATCAATGAAGCTAAAGAAAAAAGTAATGGACTCGTGCCTGTTGCCTTGTTTATCATATGGTGCCCAAACTTGGATCTTTAACCACATTACCATGTCAAAAATACGCACGTGCCAACGGTCTATGGAAAGAAGTATCCTTGGCATCAAGACCATAGACAAAGTCAACAGCACAAAAATCAGAGCAAAAACCAAAGTAATAGACGTGTTACAACATGCACAGCGCTTAAAATGGAAATGGGCTGGACATATCGCCCGCTACTCCGAAGATAGATGGCCAAAAAGGGTCACGAAATGGATAGGCCCAGGATCCAAGAGACAGAAAGGCAGACCAAGGGCTCGCTGGGTTGATGATATTCTGCAATTGACGGGCAAAGACTGGATGAAGGCAGCTGGAAACAGGAGGAAATGGGGACAGTTGGAGGAGGCCTATACCCGAAAGGGGCCAGGACATTTAACCTAACTGCATTATTAATATTTTCATGTATTATGTATCTTTTGGTGTAAACTGTATCTAAAATATGTCATGGGTTATAAGGGCTAAATAAATAAATAAAAATACAATTTTAAAATTAGTTTAAGTTGTACCTAATACATCATATTTATAGCTAATAAATTTTAAATTAATACACCAAACCACCTCGTGATCGAATTTTTTCTATTCTTTATAAATTTATATTTATAAAGCATTTGAATGCCATAAAAACCAAAATATCAATCACACCAAACCATTTTTGCACTTTTTGTAAATGTAAATCCACACATAAATATCATTTAAAGAAAATTTCAGCGAAAAATATCTAAAAGAATTTATATAGTATATGATGATGAATAACCACTCTAGTCTGATACATAAATTCTTTATTTTTGATATAAGAGTCTTTCAAATTTTATATTGAATTTTCACTCTAAAACTGGCTTTTTCATATTACATTTTCGGTTAAGATATTAACGCATATTTCAGTCTGGTTCAAAAACCGTACTTCATCTAAATAGATTTTGCGCTAAATGCTAATTCCTTTAAATATTGTTGAAAGCAAGGGATAGATAAGAAGTAATTTAACTTATACATAACGTTACTTCAGGTTTTAGTACAGGTTTATCAACACTATGGTGCTGAGATACCATCAAAGGGCCGATTTAGATATCCAAAGTTTTGGGTAAATGTTAATAGATGTTTCTGGAATAACCATTGTATTCTATTAAGGTTCAATGCCCTATCAATTCAAAACAGACCCATAAACATTAAATACAAGCGGAATAAGTGTTTATAATGAAATAAATATTTTATTGCAATTTTAACAGGAATCTATTAATCAGCCTGAAACTAGATTTTTCTTTTAATTTACGTTAAGAACGTGTCTTTTATTGTCCACGTTCACGTAGTATCAAGAGAAATAATAGATTGAATTTGGATGTAGAGATATAATTTTTTGAATATAAAACAAGTGGCTAGCTAGTGGTGATTTAAATCGTAGGACAGATTATTGTAATAAACAACTAATGACGGAGTACTTAAACATCAAGTAATTAAGATAATTGTTAAAACTGGTACATGAATTATTATCGAAAATATTACATGAACTTATATTTAAAATATTACATTCCACCAATATTTACGAATGAGAAAACGAAAAGCTAAGAACGTACCAGATCAAAATAATATCAATGGATATAAAATTTCATAAGACAGAATTCATGAAAATTAATGTCTTAGACATGTAATTTCTAAGCCTTAGGAGAAAGTAATATATTTATTATTAGTATTCGTGTAGACCTTGATTGCGTGAGGTCATATATAATGAAACAACTAGTGCTGCTTCCAACTAGTGTTTATTGGAGTTTTAAGAACTAGCTAACTTTAGTAATTGTGTTATGTTTGTTTTCATCGTTTCTGTACTTTTTGACCAAAAATTTTCGTGGTTTGGAGTCGTTATTTTTTAAATGTTGTACATTCAAAAACTAACGAATCTTATATGTTAAAAAATAACAACAAAGCTACGTAAAGATATTATATGACTAAGATATGTAGAGATGCTAAGTATGTAGATATAATTTCTACAAGTGAGAAAAGTATAAGCACATTCAAATCTGTTCCAAAAAAAATACATACATAAAAAGTACAAATGTACATGTCAACCCTGAAATTATTACGTTGTTATGAGAAATATGAACAGAACCAAGTACGGTTTATACGATTCGTTAGCCTGATTATAAATCACGCTTGCAGAGGATTTTTCACAGTTTTTCATTGTTTTTTTACAAGTTTGTACAACGGAAGTATAGAGCAACGACGGTCGTGACATTTTATAAATGAGAATAGAAACTTTTTATTATTTTATTGACCAAGATTTAAAATATATTGCAAACAAAAATGCTTCAATTATTATAATCTACTTTCATCACATATCCATGAATTTTTGGGCAGTAAAAAAAACTTTCTTCTGGATTTAAAAATATGAATTTAATTTTTCGTGTTTAGATATAAAATGAACAATTTGTGACTTAAGAAAATAAATCAAATGAATATAGCCTATATTTTTGGTTATAATACTAATGGTTTAATATTTTATACTTGGCGTAATAAATATTGCATAAACTACAATAAACTATGTTCAATAACATGTGTATGGTACATAGTATAAACATTGCAGTAACCTAAGGAGTTTAAGTATAGTGTTTATTACTATAAATCTGTGTCGAATTTCATCAACCAGCCAATACACGTAAAAGACTCTTTCTAAGAATTCCTTAGTTTTCTTTTTATAATACTTTAATACTACTTCACATTAAACTATGTAGAGATACATAACCTTGAATTATACGATAAACACATTTCGCCCCGTAATATCTTCTATCAAGTGTAAGGTAAATAAGTGGACAGTGGTATCTCACCGCGATCTTAATGACGGTCCTTGAAGAGAAATAGCTTTCGGCATGTTATTAACAACGTATTACCTTAAACGCTTTTGATGAGATCGAATATACTAGAACAACGATTAAAACGAATTTAAATTATAATTTTAATAGGGATTTAGCTTTGGTTAGTTAGAAGAATATATGAGAAACAACTGGAAATGTATGGTTCTGAAATTGCTTATTGGAAAGTATGTTCTCTATACAGCCTAAAAGTGGTTTCATTCGGGTGATACATAATTATTAAAAGTGCTATTACGCGATTTATATATCATTTAATATATCATATTGATTGTGTTTATTATCCTGGCGTTTGTAATACTACAGCGAGAACAGACTGCTAGAGCTTTTAATATTCGTTAAAAAGCCTTGTTGTAAGTTAGAGCGGGCAAATGGATTGACAGATTAAAAGTATAAGGAAAAGATTGATGAGGGGTGTAGAGAAAAAGGACTAAGGAAGGAGGAAGGGTGATGAAAAGGAGGCCTGTGCATCAATCACCGAAAGAAACAGTAGATTACACGTGCCATACCAGGTTTCCGCCCGCACCTTTGCCCGCGTAGTACAAGGAAAAAATACACAGTCCCGGGATTTATCTGTATAGTAAAAAGGCTAAATCTAAGGTTTACGTCGTCTCTTGAGTCATAAACTGTCTTTGCACCACATTTCATCCAAATCGTTTCGGAGTTACTTACGCATTTATAATATTAGTAGGGATTTGACGGCGATCTTGATCGAAAAATGCTCAAGTCATTTCTTTAAATAGATAAACAAACACAATAAAGCACCAAGGTTACCTTATGTAGAAATCATCAATCCATCTTAACATCTTTTAGCAAAAAGCACTAAAACAAACAGCGAGACATGTAACTTTACATTTCGAAGTTCTATTACATCACCAGTATGAAGCCTAAGGTTAAGGTCACACACTACAGCAGCAATGTAATGAATCACCGCGATAGCATTGATAACATCTGGAACGGTAGTCCACTCCACAGGCATTTATTGGTGCAATGCACGATGCAAATGTTAATGCAGTTCTTGATATTGAAAGTACAAAGAGACAAAGAAGTAAAATTCCTTTTGAAGCACGATTTTAGGTTTTAAAAGGTATGATAAGGTCCTGTTTAGTAATAATTTGATAGCGATGTTTTATTTGGGCTCTATTGCTTTCAGTAAATAATATTAAGTTTGTCATCTATAACTTATAACTTCCATTTTTTCGTAGTTCGTCATCATCACTATTAATTTTTGAAATTGTATTATTACTCTATTAAGCCTTTCGATTGTAGAGCAAACAAAGATTTTCTTTAACTTTCTTAGATGAATAAACTTTTAAAGACTTTCATAGTAAATAAAAGCAGCATATTATCGTCGTGTTTGTTAGATTAATATGTAAATAAAATATACTGAAGTAACCATTATTTAACTTAAACATATTATAATTATCTTCTCTATAATCCAAATCCAACAAAACATAACATATTTTGCTTCGGTAGTTTTTATTTGGCATAATATTTTTCGTATATTCAGAGTTAAACAAAACTAAGAAAATATATTTTCCGTCGCTTTTCCTCGTCGTTACGTGTTTTTGTTATTCAAGTTTCTGAAAGAAATCATAATATGTTTCTCTCGTTGTTAATGCGATCTTCAAAGCTGATAAGTTAATTTAAGATTTTTTTTATATTTCTATGTGCTAAAGGTGTCTAGACAGAACGGCTTTTATCGGCTCAGTATATCTATAATTATATACCTTACAATGAATTATTAGTTTTGTTTGCACTCATAGAAAAATGTATGGAAGGACAATAAATAATTTATCCTAATCTAAAAATAGACGTGGCGTGTACAATACAATCGATAGAGTTGCCTTGGCCTGCTTATTTGTTTATATGCAATGGTATTCCGCCGAAATACAAATAAAGAAATTTTATTTTTAAGATCATTTATGTAGGGCGTCTTTTACGCGCGATTTTAAAAATAATTTTTAATCAAAAGTTTCTGTTGGGCACGAGGGTTATTCATATTCAATTTAAATAATTAGTACGAGACAATGGTTTAGCCCAAAAGTATTAATAGTGTTAAACGTATACAAAAGTATTTGGAAACCTACTTGGAATTTTATTGTTCACGCTCGTCCAGAATTTTACCATAATATAAGTAACTGCATGCGATCCCCGTTGAAAATTAATAAAAAGGGTGATGAGACATGCCTCATAAGCTTAATTACTTATTAATAAATTAATCAGTGAAATTTAAGTGAAATACATAGGTGGAAACCTTTTAAGTATAAAAATGTTAGGAAAATATTTGTGTTTGTGAGCATACCCATAAAAAAAATCCATCGCTTACGAAGTTGACTAGTCTCAATTGAAATTGGCCGCAATCTAAATTTAATTTCTATATGTATCAAAATCCCACAAAAAAGTTTTACAAAACAATATTCCGTGACAAAGTTCATCAGCACATTAATTCAAAGAACATTTTAAAGTATACAATGACAAACAGACAGTCTGATCTAGTAAATTGTCTACACGCTATCGTGGTTCAATGTACTGTGACCATTTGCTATTGTTATAAGAATATTAATTAATTAATAATATTTTATAAGAACATTAAGTTAAAACAAAACTTGTAAACAGTTTTTAAAAAACAGCAAAACTTGTACTTGTTTCACAGCTTCTGAATAAGCTCTGTAAGCTCGTCTGTCAGTTAAAATCTCAAATAATGTATTTTACGTCAAAATGTATAAAATAACCTATCAGGGACAAAAAGAGAAAGTAATATAAGCCTAGTATTGGAACTAAATGGCAAATTTTTATCTTAATCGTTATCCGTCATTTTGAATACGAATCTGCTAATAATATCTAAGAATTTAATCTCTATAAATGTGTAGGTAGTAATAGAGACGTAGAGTTAGTGAATTTGTGAGTTTGTGACGGACAATCTCTGGATCTAATGAACCCATTATAATTATCTTATCTTTAACCAATAGAAAGCAACGTTATCTGTGTTTTTAAATGTATATTTTATTTTGTTCCTATCCTGGGTCAGTCCGGGCGGGACCATCACGAATGGATAGTTTCATATAATATCAATTCATAGTTTGGATATTATCTATCTACCCTTACCATTAGCGTAGGTGGGATGAAGTAATCAGTTGAACTTTGGGTTACTACGGAAACTCAAAATCAACTATTGTTAGCAGTTACTCGTTAGTGAATAACTAAGTCATATTCTGCGGTTGTGATTCGTTAGTGACCTATCCCAGTCCATTTGAGATTTGGGAATCATAGAATGAACTCTTTAATATTACTTCCCTACCTATATTTAAATCATGTTAACATAACCGCACTGAAAAAACTATTTATTGTGGTTTATATACATAACGAGACGAGATAATTAGGAGTTTTGCAATTATTTACACATTTTACAATTACTTAAGGATTTCTATACGACTGGAGGGAGGGCTTCCCTCAAATCCTTGAGCAAGGCCTTTAACCACCAGCCTGGACGACGCGTGATAAATTATGTGTGTAAATAATATTATACGTACACCTAATATTATATATTCTACCTATCATACATGCCTCTTGTATGTTTACATGGTGAATCAGAAGTATTGTTTTTATTGTCAAAAGAAAAATAATAATATTTAAATTGCTCAATCAAGTGGAATCCCACATTAACAATATTATGGTCGCCACAAATAAGCGCACGCAAAAATACCATTTTAATTGACGTCATAGAATACTTTAACTACCTATTCGCGACTATTCACATTACATTGTTTCTATATAAGGACTATAATTTTATAAGCATGGAAATATTTCCCTTTGTTTTACCCCTTTGGGATCAAGTGGATTTTTATGGCAACATTTTGGAACTAAGTCATTTGTTTTGAAATCCAAAACGATGGACAATAGGATAATATTTTCCTGTGTACGATTTTACGCAATTACCTATCAAAAATGGTGGTCCACAAAGTCGGAATTTATTTTTATTTTCCGACAATTGCCGGGGTAAATTTGGTCATTTGATTTTGTACGGCATCTGTGTCATACTATTTCTATACTGCTTTTAATCCATTACTCCGCAACGTCGTACAAAAATCATGAAGACAAGAGGAAAAAATCTCTACCTGTACTTTCGAATTCTCATCTGCACTCAGGTGGACAGCTTACAAGTGACGGCATTGTGCTGAATCTTATTATTTTATGCTCTTATATCGTTCTAGATAGGTCACCTGGTGGTTCAAATGACCCATAATTTTTTCAACATGGGCCTGTAGTCTAGTAACCTACATACAAAATCCAGAAACACAACATTATTCGATTCCTTAGGGAATATAATATTGGAATATTATCATATTTTGTATATGGATCGCGACATACCTACTTTATTTTCCTTCTTTCTGAACTGTTATTTAGAAAAAAAAACGAACTGAAATAAAAGCAATATATTCTGTTCTACATGTTTACTTATTTAATTACTACATTTAAAATATAAGATCCAAACTGAAAGTATATTTTGATAAATATTCAACTCATGTATCTTTGAGACTATTACTGTTTACCATAAAATTCTCGGAAGCTTTTATTTGACGCCAGAAATGTAATTTGGCGAAATTTCGGTACTAAATCTAATTATAGGTCAAATTTAAGGAATTCATTCAACAAAAATTCATTCTCATTCAGTCTTTGTTATTCTTAATCATGTTATTATAACAAAAAGGTTGGATTCAGCCATTTAACTGAAGAAGTATATAACAGTCATAATATTTTTCACATGATTTTCACTGATCTATAGGAAATCTTCAAACTTGAATTAAAACAACATTTCTTCATCCTTATTTTAAAAGTTTCTTAAAAAAAATGCATTGAATCACTTGAAGATATTTTTTCTGGAATAACTATTGTTATTCTTTAGAAATTTAAGAGATTTGAAATTTAATTCACAGGAATAATATCCCAAATATAGTTTAATACGTTTATTCCATAAAAAATATTTGTCAATTGTTATTTTCAGGCTGTGCAATGACGTGGCATCCAAAAGGAATCATACACTGAAACCACGAGTGGTGTTACCAGAGACTTATGTTAAAGGTAATTTTCTGATTAATTCCTTTGCCCAATAGTATTTTATTTATTTATAAGTAACTCTTTATAAGGCTACGAAAACTTTAATCTAATAAGTATAATATTTAAAGCAAGGCTCTTTAACTTCAATGTCTAAAATCCCATCCCTTTATCATCAAAGAGCATGGAAATAACAGAGCAATGAATGTATTCATTATAAAAATAACATTATAGATATTTGTTCATCATAAAAATGAAAATTCCTGTTTCCCAGATCATCATGACATAGAATTATTAAAAAATAGGTAATTAATTCGTTGAATTTGTATAATAATTTACAGCGAATTGATTTTAATTCTTATGTATTTAGGAATTAATAAAGATTAAACTGACTGAGAGGTTGGCTTAGTTGGTAGCTACCATGTGCTACCTTGCCTTAAAATCCAGAAGTAGTGGGTTCGATTCCCACCCAGGGAAAATATTGTGAACATCGATTTTGTTCTGTGTCTGGGTGTTAATTTTTTTTTTTAATTTATCTATAGATATTATGTATATATTAATGTTTATCAATCATTTGGTTTCCACAACACCAAGGAAAAGCTTAGTCTGGGATCAGATATTGCCGTGTGTGAAAAATGTCCTGAAATATTTATTTATTTAACTTGTATTTTTTACAGAAATGAGGCCTCCATCTAGAAAAGGCACACCAGTAACGGTGGAGTTCAGTATATACGTGGTTGATGTTAATTCTATTAATGTGGAAGATATGGATTTTAGGTAAATGGAGCATTATTTAAATCAAATCGTTCAAGAATTACTCGCATAATCGATTTATAGTCAGACTTTTTCATGAAAACACATTTCAAATGCGAATGCAAGATTATACCTATTAGCGAAAGTTTTTGACGTGACAACGTCTTATAATTCGATAGAGCCGGCTGCACGCACGAAAAAACATGACTCATACGGCGTTACCTCGCTCTGAGGCGTTCCATGTAAGGCTTGAAGTGCTAGCGAGAGCGCGGAACGAGCGACAAAGAAGCACAATCAGACGTTGTCACGTTCAACTATCGTCAGTAAACCGACTTTACAGACAACCAATTTTTCTTTCGAACTTTAAATAACAGTACTTTTCGTTAAATATAGGTAAAATGTTATTTATATACATATCGACAGATTTATTTACTTAATTTCAAAGCTACACATAAAGAAAGTAAAAAAATAGCAGTTTTAAGATAAAAAAAAACTCTAATTAAATACACGCTACAGAGTTTGTACTAATGCTTCACCTAATCTATCAGGATTCATAACGATTACTTGCAGATACTTACCAAGAGTTTGTTACTCTAGCATATGACATGTGGATGAAATAGTCAAGTACAGTTTACTACAGGAAAAAGTGTTTCTTCTATAAAATAGGGTATTTTATTGTATTCTCATATCACTACTAGGCCTATAGGAAAAAAAGAAAAAATATTTTAAACTGACCTCGCGAGATTTAAATCATCCATTACATTTTTGGAGTGAAACCTTTTTAGGCGCGTTGAGAGTAAAATTTCAAGGTCGCGCCATGGCAATACCGCCACGTCATCAAATAAGGCGACGATTTTGGTATCTTTGAATCTTGCCAAAGCAGTTTCATTTCTAACACGTGTGCTCGGTACATACGCTTTTTTTTTAATATCCTTTCAAACTTATCTAGAGACAATTAATTAAAACTGGAACAAATTGAAACCCAGATCATATTACAAACAATAAACAAATTTTAATTAGGTTCGCTTAATAACTTTCAGAATTAATTGGCCGCAAACATTGTTAACACAACAGATTTTTGTAAAGGTCAGGTTATATTTTTCATAAACACTTTTTTTTTACAAAATATGTCCGTAACTCATTCTAACATCAATTTCTTTAATCCTACCCGAAAACGTAAATTTTTGGCTAGGCGAAAGACATATTGTATTGAAGTCCAGCCCCGTAATCGAATTATTTCAATTCTTTAAAAACTCTGTAAAACTTTTATTTATAAACCATTTGAAAACTAATCGTTTCGTTAATTTTCTTCTTCACTTATTTCAGAGTGGACATGTTTATAAGACAGACTTGGTTAGAGAGTAGACTGCAGCTCCCTGATGACATCTTTGAGGAGGGTGACGACCACGTGACGTTACCACCCGAGTTCTTCGACAATCTGTGGCACCCAGACCCTTACTTCCTTAACTCCAAAGTGACAGGTAATTTAAATTTCCAATTTCTTTCGTAATGGGGATAGACCTTTTTAAATGGAAAGGTCATTAATCATAGACATGATTTTTGCAGGTCCGTTCCCAAAATTAATGTGTTTTATAAACAGGGAAAACATTAACTAATTTGAAGTAGATTCTCCTAATTTTAGTCACATAAAATGTAATTTATATTGTAACGTCATACTTTTAGTTAGAAGGAACGCAACTATTTCATCAAGATCAAAAGGTCTTTATCTACCATTTTCTATGATGCTAGGAAATTTTAATAATGAGTAACTAGTCAACTATTCAAAATTGTTTTATTAATATATCTTTAACAAGTGGATAAATTTATATCTACGCCCTTTATTTAAGAATAGGTATTGGTTATAAAAATTCTCTGCAAAAATCTGAATAAATACGAAAGTGGGTGAATCATCTGATAAATAACAGCACGAAGAGTTTCTTCAATAATTTAGTTTCAAATACTTTTTCTATATTTTTTCTCTCACTTTTATACAATAATATTGTGTTCTCTTGCTCTTTACTATTTCTTTATAATATTATACTAATTATTTAGTGACTACATCGACAGCCAAGAACTTGCAATGGATTTAAAACGGGTTAAATTCACTATTTTATATCAACCTTAAGTTTTATAACGTGACCATGAGGATGATAATTTTAAGTGCTAATAGTGGTCTAAAAAAATTAATATACTACTATGTAAAACGCCATTTATTCTATGTCAATCAAGCTTTAAATCTGCAATTTCTAAACTAACTCGCTAATGAAATAAATATACCTTTTTTTTTCATAAAAATTAAAGAGACAAATATTCTCTATAGAGCTCTTAATGAAACAGCTCTTCAGTACAACGTTGTAAACTAATTAAAGTTTTAATTCTAGGAGGGGACTGTCACTTTTGTCATCAGTCAGCTGGTATGCATTTCCTTCTTTGCACCTAACACCAGCACTTTCAGCTTTTTAACTAGGGGGCTTTGGTTTCTTAAATTTTTCTTTAATTTATTTTTCTATGAACTCTACTATGTATCTTTTTTTATGTTGTGTGTTTTTATTTCACTGCTTTTAAGTCTTCACGGATTAAAAGATGGCTACACACTTTCGTATTTATTATAAATTTTATATAATACTAGCAGCGCCCCGCGGTTTGACCCGCGTTTCTCTGCTTCTGTTGGTCTTAGCGATTTTACCCTTCCTCGATAAATGGGCTATCTAACACCGAAAGAACTTTTCAAATCGGACCAGTAGATGCTGAGATTAGCGCTTTCAAACAAACAAACAAACTCTTCAGCCTTATAATATTATATATAGTACTAGATTTCCGCCTGCGGCTTCGCCCGCATTTTAAAAGGAAAACCCGCATAGTTCCCATTCCCGTGGGATTTCCGGGATAATACCTATCCTATGTGTTAATCCAAGTTACCCTCTACATGTGTGCTTAATTTAATTGTAATCGGTTCAGTAGTATTTGCGTGAAAGAGTAGGTAACAAACACACACACATCCTCACAAACTTTCGCATTTATAATATTAGTAGGATAATAACACCAAAGTTTGATAAAAACCAGTCAAGCCGTTTCGGAGGAGTTTGGTTACAAGCAGCTGTTACACACGAATTTTATATACAGCTAATTGAAACATAGATAATATGATAATATGTACATATGAACTAACTAGTGTACATGAGACGTTTGTCTCATTCAGTTGTGTCTTAGACATAATTAATTTTCACGCTTCAAAATACTAAATCACTTCCAGATGTTCATACATGATAATATATTCTAACAATTAATTTAAATTTACTGTCTTTTACAGTCACTTCCGCGAGAATAGATTCAAAGATAATGGATAATGTGTGGCAGGAATATCATACAATCCGTCATTTTGCGAAAGATACCAGGTCTTTATAATAACATACAAAATTTATGAGACAATTTTGCTAATTTCTTTTTTTAATACAAAAAGACTACAAATAACAAATATATTAAACTAGCGAATTTCCTGCCTACGCATTGTTTTTTCTGCTTTTTCTAATCGAGATAAAAGTCTGTTAGGACACAGAGTATAAAAACATAATGTGACGATAATTTTGTAGTATCACAATTACGTGGAAAATAATATTTTTAGATTTTTGTTAATATAAATTATTATAAGCTGCTTGTCCTGAATTTACCCGGCTTGATATTAAATAATTAAGTCCTTACGAGTCGGTATAAAAAAGTAAAAGCTAAATATAGTAAGTAAAGTAAAAGATTTCATTGTAAGTGAATTATTATTAAAATCGCTATTTTCTCAGTTAACAAAAAATCCAATCTTTTCTTCATTATTAGTTTAGATATTATCTGCAAAGGCTATTAACGTAATTTTACTATTACGCAACTCAATAGCTTCAGAATATAATTATAATGAAAACCCGAGATAATTCAGCAATTTAATTAAATTGGGTTTATGCAAATATTCCATAAACTCTGCACTATTTAGAACAATTACAAATAAAAAAAATCATTATATTTTATTTAATTACAATAGGTATAAATAAACACTTCGAAATTCGCTCCAGTTTACACAACAGTTTACATATAGATGTAACATATAGCTTACATATCATATTATCGATATCCGATTTAATCATCAGCAGCATCAGCTGTTAAATGCTCTACGATTGGTTTAACCTATTACTCGCTTCAGTTATTACTTATTATCAACGATTTGATTGCTTTACAGAAGCTTTAATGAAATAATTGAAAAAAATTGGAAAATTCGCAATTTCATAATTTTATTATAAGAAGAACTTTTTCAATCTGCATCCAGGAATTGTTAATTTATTTCACTTGAAAGTTAAACTGTAGAGAAAAGTTATTTTAACATTTGTTTATTTCCTTTTTCTATTTTATAATACGATTCGTTTTACGTTCGCTGAGTTGGATTTCCCCGATTCCAATTTCAATTAAAATTTTTATCTACGCATGGGAAGAAGAAGTTGTTCCTTCTTGTGTGTAAATTAGAGTATAATATTTTAAACAATATTAATGTAAACATACCAGCGTACACATCAAACAATCTACAATATTCTGAATTTCCATCTTATCCTTTCAGAGATAGCCGAGCTGACCCAAAAGTTCTCATCAGTGACTCTCTACAGGAACCAAACGGTGCGATACGCAGCTCGAATGCACGCTATCATCGCTTGCCAGATGGAATTTCAACTCTACCCCATGGACATACAGTCGTGTCCTATTTATATAGAAAGCTGTGAGTACCTTTATACGTTTTATCCAGATGTACTTGTATGTTAATAATAATCTTAAAAGAGTTTAAGATAATAATCAGTAATAAAAGTTATTTAAGCCTGTTGCTATCAAATTGCATTGTTGAACTGAAATGAAAACTAAAATTAAATAATATTATCTATACTTATAATAAATCTGTAGAGAGGCCAATTCTGTACATGAAATATATTTAAAAAAAAACTATGAAGGGGTGATAAGGGATCGCTACTGATGCCAAAAATGCAATCAGTAAAATTTTTGTCTGTCTGTCTGTCTGTCTGTCTGTCTGTATATTCGTTATAGAAATAAAAACTACACGACGGATTTTAACGAAATTTGGCACAATTATTCTTCATACTCCTGGGCAGGTTATAGTATACTTTTTAATACGCTACGATCAATATGAGCAGAGCAGTGAAGGGAAATATGGGGAAAACGGGAGAAGTTACTCCATTTTTTAAGCTTCCGTCACGTGTGCAGCCGTTATGGTTAAAGCTACATAGAAATCATGTACGACACAAATGTTCTTAAATTATTATTATTATATAAAAATAAATTCCTAGACAGCATAACACGTGAAACTTCAATAGCTTAGCAATTCGGAGATTTCTGATTATATTTGTCTACTCTTACGTTTACAACACTCTCACTCATCCCTAATTAAAAAAAGTTAACATTATTACCTACCTATGCAATAAAAAAAGAATCATGTAAATCGGTGTAGAAACACCAAAGTTGTACATGAAATACGCTGTAAGTCATCGCGCGTGAATACAGAATCATGCCATAAGGATTATTTTTGTGTATCAGTTGCCGCGTTCGACGCGCTTCGCGGCGGGAGCTATAAAAAGGCTGCGGGTCCGCACCCGTTTCGTGTTGTCACGGCATCACGTGTGAACGGCTGAACCGATTTCGATAATTCTTTTTTTATTATATTCCTTGAAGTACGAGGATGGTTCTTATGTAGAGAAAAAAAAAAAAAAAAAACGTAAATACCACGGGCGAAGCCGGGGCGGACCGCTAGTGTATAATAAACTACAGAAATTTCCTATATTGTTAATTTTGTATTGTTATTGTGTTTTTTGCTGGAATAAATAATTTTTTCATTTTCATTTTTATTTTCATTTTCATTTTCATCCTCATCCTCATCCTCATCTTCATCTTCATCCTCATCTTCAACTTCATCTTTATTTTCATTTTAAAATAAACTTTTCTGGTTGACAAGGGATATGCAAATGCAATTAATTATCGCAGTGAAATTTATGGTATTAATTATTTAGTTGGATCTGTACATATGTAAATTCCAGAACGATTATTTTTTATAAAATTACTTTTTCTACAGTTTCATATAGCAATCAAAAGGTGCGATTCAAATGGAGCAAAGCAGGGGTCACTATTAACCCGGAACTGAAACTGCTGCAGTACCACATCGGGGAACCGCTGAGGCTTGAAGAGACTAATGGATTGATGATTGATAAAGAGGGTAGGTATTTGAAGTTACTTCCAAAGAAAGTAATAGTGTCTTAGTGGATTTCAATGTAGTTATTGGCTTTTTCGTATTGGTCTGCTAGGCTGATTTCTATCACAAATTACTAAATAGTTGTAACGATTCTATAAAAAACCTTATTTCAGACATTAGAAGAATTCGATTTCATAGCACTTTTTGAAATACTTTTCTAGCTTTTGTCTTCTGTAAACAAATCGGTTCTGTATGTTTACAGCATCGATTTCATGAAGTAGATGTAGATTTGTTGTAGATGCTTAAGCTTTATATTTATGTCTATTTCTCAAAACTTGATGAAAAGGTAAAGGTGTGAGAAAATAAAAACCGAAAGAAAGCATCATAATATATTAACGACATAACATTTTCAGGAAATTTCTCAAGACTAGTAGTGTACTTCAGGTTCGAGCGGCAAATCGGTCACCATCTCATCCAGACCTTCGCGCCTTCCTCTCTCGTCGTCATGCTCTCCTGGTTTAGCTTCTGGCTGGATCTAGATGCTGTGCCAGGTCGAGTGACCTTGCTGGTTACTTGCATGTTGACGCTCGTCACCATGTTCACGGGGTTGAGAGCGGATATACCACCAGTCGCGTATGTTAAGGTACTTTTTATTTCGTGTCATTAGTTTGTAAATGTATTCGTAAAGATATGTAAAGTAGGTCCAATCCTTTTCACTCTTTTAGACCTTTTGTCGTGTTATAAAACTTTTTTATCCGTTTCTACTTCAAAAGCTTTTAACGACTTTGCAAAAACACCTATGCTTATGTCCGTCAACGGAGGTGATCGCTTACCTGCGTTACCCACTGTTACACAAAAAAAGATAAAGAATTAGAATAATTCCAGGTTCAATCTTCCAAAAAGCATTTTTTTTTCTGAATGTTATAAATTTACAGGAAATTACGACTTGAATACAAGACCAAAGAGTTTTTAATTGCAACATTTTACAGGCACTTGACCTCTGGATGGCTGGGTGTATGATGTTCGTATTCTCCGCACTCGGAGAGTTTGTGGTGGTCAAAGTTCTAGATAAGCAGTATCAGATGAATAAATCAAAAGCACAAGAAAACATGCCCAGAATCATACCTGTGGTAAGTTAAGAGCATTTCCAGTATTTTTATTCAGATAGATTTACATGTGGCCTATGTTAAAGATTATAAATATTTCGACACAATTTAACCATCAGTGTTTGTCAATTTTGTATATTTTTCTCATGAATTAAAAGAGGTGGAAACAAAATATCAATTTAACAAATAGAACAAAACAATAAAAAATTATATTCCCGATGAATAGAATTAACTGAATAGCTATAGGGAACTCTAGAATTAGCATAATGACATTTTTAACTCATTCTAATCTTAGCAACAAAAAATCTAATTTAGTTAGGTAATTAAATGAATTAAATGGTTTAATTAACCTAACCTAAAATCCCTACCCTTTAAATTACTCTGAATACGTGAGCAGAACATTTCTGCCACAAGTTCTTCAGATATTCCATACTCCATCAATAGAATCACCTGTTTTCAGCGCATCAACGGTGAGAAAGGTTCATGTGGAACCGTAGCAGCATGGGAGGGTTCAGGCGTTAGGTGTCGAAAGGTTGACTTGACGTCCCCCGCCTCCCCGCAAGGCGCAACCCCCACCGTCCACTCGCCCGCTGCGCCTACGCATCTAGTTGGAGTGGAACGACGGCAGAGTATATTACAAGTATGTGAACTGAAAATATTATTATAATTTACATTGATTTCGTATTGGTTGTATACAGAATACAATAATATATAAATAGATGATAGATTGGCAATTGAATATGTTAAAAACTTTGAGGGTCATTATTTATAAGTATCTAATGTTTCTAGTAAACTTGTTAAGACTTTTAACCCATTTAGCCCCGAACGGCCCGATCGGTCCACGACACAATAGATTTTCTATTGTGTCTGTGATTCCGGGGCCTGAGTTATTACATAGGTTTCACTAAATCTTTCCAGGAAACATAACATATTATGCATGAAAATAAAATTAAACGTACATTGCATTGGAAAACAATTCTAACGATGTAACTATCAACGCGAGACTTGGGCACTGTATAAAATACGAGTAGACCGTCCATTGAATATTTTCATTCAATTTTTGGATAATATTATCTGTTATTTAAAATGACCAAAAAGGTATATGAATACATCAAGTGTTAGATTATGAGACTTTATCAATAAGGCGTTGTTCTTATTGTCATTTGTCACTATTTCTCTTGATTACATTGATATCTCTGTTCTCAGGTCGCTTGGTTAGATGCAGACACTGGTCAAGAAAGGGTGCTATGGCGCGAAATAGACAAGCTGTCACGAGTGGTGTTTCCCGCCTTATTTCTTCTGTTCGTCACCATGTACTGGCCAGTACTTCTTCTGAAAACTAAAAGCTCTTCATACTGAATTTATAAGAGGTCAAAACTGGGCTTTGTTTGAATTTCTATTGCCATTTGTCAACATTTTTATACAATGGTAGACTTAGGCGTATTTCACAAAACAAATTAATTATGCTGTGGACATTCAAAATGAAAGATAGTACCTATATAATATTATGAATTTGATGATAATTTCTTTCTCGAATGTTTTATTACAGATTTAAGAAAACGAATAGACGACTTTAATTTTAACTTTACTATATAAATAAAAATTGATTAAAATCAAAATTGTTTCGTCCAAATTAAATGGATAAAATAGATTTTAGAATTGAATCATTTAGAATATTTATTTATTACAAAGGAATACTTTGCTTGACGTGAGCGCCAGAAAACAAAAAAGTAGATTAATTTTAAGAGAGATTATTTAATGTGATCTCTGTTTTAATTTACATTATTTTGTTTTTTTAATATTTATTATGAGTTCAGAGTTTCACTCATATTATGAGGACGACATAGTGACCATTAATTGAATAATTTGAAATTGTTTGATATAAAAACATTTGTTATCAAAATACAACAATTAGCTGTTATACTTTGAATTATTGAATTTATATAAATTTATAAATATTATTGAATTTAGATTGTGAAAGTCATGTTACACCCGTGCTGTTTTCTCATAATTATAAGTAGGTAGGTATTATGGATATGCTGTTACATTTCTTTTAATAATTGTTGTTTTGATTATTAATTCAATAGTATTAGTTTTACACACGCACATTTTCCAAAAAAATCTGTGATAAATTTTCACAAATAATGCACTTATGAAAGTAAGTAAAATAATTACGCATCACATAGTCAAGAAATATTATATTTATTAAAATTATATGTATTAAGTAACATTAATAGCTTAAGTATATGCGTGATTATATGAAAATGATGGAACTATTAAAAATCATCCTTATTTTAACGAAAGATTTCAAAAACAAAAATTTTGTTATTTGTAATACATATTTGCAATACAAAAGCTTTTTGTACAGGAAATCCAACATAAAATGTTTCATAATAAAAAAAGCGAAAAATCACCGGAGTGCCAGTAATAAATCTCTACAAACACGACGTATTAAATCGAATCCTACATTTGAAACTGTCAGAAAATAATGTTCACGAAAGACCAACTTGAAACTCAAAGTTATTCCTTTCAAACATTTGAGTAATAATAAGTTTCATTAAAGTTAAGTGCTTATAAATTTAAATAGAACATCAACGTATCATTCAGCTTTAAATCATTGTGATAATTTAATTTATATCGTGATTAGTGTATTTATAGAATTAACCCGCCAATTGCAGAAGTTATACAATTGGAAATAAGCTATAGAATTAAGTGCCGTTTTTAGCGACTGCTGACTCCGACTGGATTATAATGTCTTTTGCGTTACTTTTTCGCGAGAAAAATTAAATAATTGAAAATGTCATTTATAAAAGAAGTAAGAGATAACGAAAATAGAAAGATGTGAATTGGTGAAATTAAATAATAAAGTTGGTGGATAAAAATATCATTTAATAACTCAGGCCCCGGAATCACAGACACAATAGAAAATCTATTGTGTCGTGGACCGATCGGGCCGTTCGGGGCTCAATGGGTTAACACCTTCGCTGCGTTAGAAGGCCTGTAGACCTCCTGCAAGTTCTTCCGTCTAGTGCGGGTGAAAATGCTGCTGTTTCGCTCTAGTGCGGAGCCCATAAGATTAAAACTACACCATGTATGACAAAGACAAATATATGGTTTGATTTGTAATTAAAAGCACTACTATATTACGTCAAAATAACTGAAGGAGGTCTTTAGACCTCTAACCGCACTGTAAAGAAAATAATATCATTCAGTGCGGTAAGGAGGTCTAAAGACCTCTCAATGTGGGAGTGGCTTATGCACCCCCCACCGCACCTGTTTACGGGTTTGATTTATTAGCTATCAATTAGTGATGCGCAGCGCTTTGTTGCGAATGCCTGTACTTGAACATTATTTTCAGGCCAATGTGCCTAAAATGTTTTTATGAAAGTCACATGTAACCTCACTGTAAGTATGCCCTTCAGGAGTAAGTGATTAAGTTGTGTTTTTTTGTGTGTGTATGTGTGTGTGAGAGAGAGGGGGGGGAGGGAGAGAGAAAGCGAGAGAGAGTATGTGTGTGCATAATGATGAAGAATTTTATTTAAACTAATAAATGGTTTTGTTTTAGGAAACTCTCAAAGTCTTAAACAAAAACAATCATACCTTTGGAAAAAAAGGGTTCTTTACGAAGAGGTTGCTACCATAAACTACGTTCTACACTAAACAGTAAAGATGCCTCTAAAAAAATGAAAAAAATTCAATCATGCTTGTAATTTATGTCATTTTGTTTTGCCTAAAATGTTTTTTTTTTGAAACTCACCTTTTTCAATACTTTTTTTAATAAATTTATTAAGTATACGGATTTTATCGATTCCTTTACTTTTTTGCTGTGTACATCACTATTGAAAGCTTCAACTGTACCTTTATTTCGGTGCTGTAGGAGGTGTTCAGACCTCGTAAATATTTTCTTTGATAACTTTAAAATCAGTTATCAGAACCCCGGGCGAATCCAGAACATGATAGTTTCATCCCTCTGCCATACGTAGATCCAAGTTTCATTAGATTTTTTTTCGATTTCGCAGAAAAAAATTGATCTGAAGTAGCTCCTTCCACGAGAGGTCGGAAGACCCTAAACGCACTAGCAAAATGGTACATCGAAGGTGTAAAGACCTCTTATAGCACTAGATGAAAGAACGCAAAAAAAAGCGCCGTAGCGAAGGTGTTAAAGATGACCACTTTTTTTATTTCTATGAACTACACAAAAAAAATGTTCAAAAAGATCGCACATTGTTGAAGTGAAACTCCTTCAGGTGCGTTGAGAGTAAAATTTCAAGGTCGCGTAATGGCAATACCGTCACGTCATGGAGTAAGGTGACGATTTTAGTATCTTTGAATCTTGCTTCTGTTTCACGTTTGACACGTGTGCTCGGCACACACGCTCCTTTTTTATGGATTTTTTTTATGAAAATTAATTGTAAAAATAAATTGTAAAAAGTATAATTTGATTAAAATTGGCGGGTTAATGAAGGAGTAATAGTGAATGCGTAACTGGTGCTGTGTTATTTATAAAATTTATATATATTTATTATTATAATATAAATTAATATATTATGCTTATCACTGTATTTCGAAAATGTCCATTTTAATTATAATATTAGTTTTTTGATGCACAAGTAGATAGGTAAAGTTGTAAAGAAATTATTATTGTTATTACAGAAATAATTTATAGTGAAGGGAGTTATAATTAAGGACTTGCACTGTGCATAGAAAATTAAATTTAAAGCCAAAGAGATTAAAAAAATGTTAATTCATGTTTCTTAACTTTTTCTGTGTTATAATGATTCTATAAACTAATTACAATAACTAAAAACCTTAAATACTTTTTACATATTTTATTATGCATAGTGCAAGTCCTCTAGTTTTTTAAATCAATCATAATATGCAGTAGGTACATTTTAATTTTATTAGATAAGATTAAGTTAAATAAAGTTATACAAAATGTTGTTATATTTTGTTTTATTTTATAATAGCTGTGCCCTGTGGTTTTACCTGCGTTGCTCCGCTCCTTTTGGTGTTAACGATGTCTTGATGCGTGATGATAATATTATATAGTCTTCCTCGATAAATGAGCTATCTCAAACACTCGAAGATTTTTTCAAATCACACCAGGTCAGTTCCTGAGTTAGCGCGTAGTAAACAGACAAACTTTTCAGCTTATAATATTAGGCATATTTGTTTTTTTATAATAAATTAATTAAAGCTTACACGTATTGTATTAACAAGAAAAACATTTAATATGTAGGTTTGAGATTTGAGTTCATCTCCTACAAAAATAGACTCTATCTGGCTTCTGTTTATTATTTATGTAAAATTTAAACGCCTACTTTATGAAAATAGCAATTTATATTGTAGTCATAATATTCCTTAGGGTCCTGGGTTCGATTCCCAGTGGAGACGAAGAAAAAAATGTCTGGGTCTGGCAGATCACAGAAGGCTAAACTACTACTTGTCCCTAAAGAAAAATCGATCAGTGATCAGTGCATAATGCATAATGCATCTGCTACTTACTTGGGGACACGGGACTTCACTTAAAAATATAACCAAAAGAGTATTTCTCCTAGTAATAAAATGGGATCAAAATTCTATATACCTAATCATGAATACACGCAGCTTTCGCAAGTATAGACGATAAAAAAAAATATGTAAGTATAGGGATTTATATACCTATCATGTATGCAGTTATGTTTCCCTAAGGTCAAATCAGAACAGGCCAATTCAGATTGTATTTTCCTAAGTATTGTTCGAGAGAAAGATAAATGCAGCTGTATTAAAACTAAGTTGTTAAATGATCCTCAATAGACGCATTTTAATAGAGTTTTTATCATAGTTATAATTTTTGTAAACTTCAATTTCGGTTCGTATGCGACAGGAATATTAAAAACCTTTTAATAATCTCTATTGGAAATCGAACCCGGGTTCTTCTTGTTTATCTGTTTAAAAGCCACGATAGAAAAGTCTTGGTAGAGCACAAGCTCATAATAATACATGTAAATATTTAACTAATGTCACATTTGCTTACGAAGTGTCCTTTGGTATAAAATACATATTTAAAACGATAAATAATTGATTATTATTTATAGTTTAGAAGTAATAATAAAATGCAAATAAAGTAATTTTTTCTAACTTATCATTTACTAGCTTTGAACTACTGTAATCACCAATCATCACCAATATAATGCACAATAATTCATAATTCATTTAATATTATAGTATAGTTATAGCGTCAATATGTGAAAAACATTCAATGTTTCCTCGGTATTCAATAAATTTTTAGTGAAACATGATAAAATCCAATCCTGTTTCAATTATTCGTACAACGAAATCCATCCAATATACTTCCGCTGATCCCGTTCTGTACTCGTGCCATACCATTTTAAATAATTAATTCTCACATCCTCGGCACGAGTATCATAAGGTGATCCCAATCTTAAACTACGTATAACTTTCTTTCCTTTATGGACGATAAAAACCCATGGAGGGTTGTCGCGTAAAAACCACAGGACAGTTCTTTGGCATATTACTATAATATATGATGTTACATATGTATTTTGTAAAATTAAATTGTAATACTGACATGATTAAAAAGAGCAACTATGGAGTTTCTTGCCGGTTCTTCTCCGTAGATACTGCTTTCCGAATCGGTGGTAAATGTTAAAAATATGTAATGACGTTTCAAAAGTGCTTCTAGAAGAAGTCTAGTTGAATAAATAAATGTTTGAGTTTGAGTTTCTGTTTTATGTATCGATTATTTATTGTATACGGTTCTATATTGAGAGACTATTATTATGTGTATCTTCTTTTAGGTTAGGCTTACAAAATGTAGATTAGGGATTTCATCTCCACCTGAATAAAGTGATAAGTATTCATATAATGTAGACT
This sequence comes from Colias behrii, assembly GCA_029959065.1. Lineage (NCBI taxonomy): Eukaryota > Metazoa > Arthropoda > Insecta > Lepidoptera > Pieridae > Colias > Colias behrii. The sequence goes on along the minus strand of JARWMC010000005.1, from coordinate 1,698,152 downwards.
GCCGGGCTTTTAACATATCTGGATATAGCTTCAAAATAATAAATAAATAATAAATTATTTATTTTTAACTATGCATTTTATTTTAAAATTCACTAGGTATCTTATTGTAAGATGATTGTCTCTAAAAATATTTAGGTCAAAATCTGTCTTGAACATCTGTAAATATACAATTTTAACCTTCCAATTTCGCAATAAGTCCTCATAAGCCGATTTCAAGCCTTATTTGATGAACCAGCTTTTTATACATTTCTATATTTGGTACCAGCTGTCGTTGTTTATATTATCTGAGAATATAACCGAAATACTTAATATAAAGTCAATAAGCACTTCAAAATTTATTTCAGTGTATTATAAATAAAATCATTATTGTCTAGAAGATTTTTTATAACGAAGTTTTGTGACACTACAACACTGTTAGGTACTGTTGAAATGTGTCTTGATTCAAAATATTTATTTTTAGTATATTTTTTTTTTAATTTACTAGACTAGCTGTCACAAGTTCAGTATAATAATATGAAACATCGCGCTTCTTCTGAGAAATTTCGTACGGGAAGAACCCATAGTATACAGGAAATACCCAGTTCCTAGTCTACACTATTTATACGTATTACCCATAGTATACAGGAATATTTATGGTATTTCCTGTATACTATGGGTCTTTCCCGTTCTACATACAGTACAGACTACAGACAATATTTATAGAAACTAGATATAGGAAAAATACCTATTAGGTAGTAAACTATATCCTAGGACAGTCAGTCACAAAAGTAAATTATTTGGTGAAACTATAGAAGTACCAATGCAACTGAAAACAATATTTAAACTACTAGATTTCCGCCCGCGGCTTCGCCCGCGCTTTTAAAGGAAAACCCGAATAGTTCCCGTTCCCGTGGGATTTCCGGGATAAAACCTATCCTATGTGTTAATCCAAGTTAACCTCTATATGTGTGCTAAATTTCATGGTAATCGGTTCAGTAGTATTTGCGTGAAAGAGTAACAAACACACACACACACACATCCTCCCAAACTTTCGCATTTATAATATTAGTAGGATAGGATAGGATAGGATGGAGTTAATTTACATAACTATAGTTTAAACTTTAAGCTGTAGTATTATTTATCTACTATAGTATCCTAGTACTAATTAAGGCGTGTGGGTTGGTCCGTTTTTAACGCAAAATGAGTATTAGTAATATGTATGTCAAGGTGTAACCTTCGAATATATGCAACATCAAGCATGTAAATGTGTGATTGTCTTTGTTATCAAAATCAGGTTTTAGCTTTTTTGATGAGTATGCTCGATGGTTAAATACTCCCACTATACGTTAAGTTTAAGAGTTCAAGGCAATGTCTACAAAATGATTTTTATTTATTAATTAACTAGCTTTCCGCCCGCGACTTAAACCTAATAAATAATATTTTAAAATCCTCCTCTTGAATCACTCTATCTATTAAAAATTAAATTTAAAAAATTAAAAAACCTCATCAAAATCCGTTGCGTAGTTTTAAAGATTTAAGCATACATAGGGACATGGATGTAGTGATATAAATTGTGCTAAACGCTAAATAATACCTTTATTTTAATAGCAGTCTTTTAGTTTTATTGTATTTAGAGTTAGCACGTCAAAACAAAATTTAGAATAGAATAGAATATAATAGAAAACACTTTATTGTACAATGCACACAAAAACAAAATTTACAGAAACGATATGTAACTTAAAATAAATGTACAATTTGGCGGCCTTATCGCTTAAAAGCGATTTCTTCCAGGCAACCTTGGGATATAGAAAATTTAGTTTCGTAATGTTATTAAAATTCTTATATAATAAGAATTGAAGTTTATACACAATATTACATATTATTTATTAGTTCGCATTGTGAAAAGAAAGTCTATGTCGCACTTCTATACGAATCGTTTTCACTTTTATTTGTTGTAGCTGTATTGACATTTTCATCGTATCCACTTTAAACGATATTGTTACGATATTAAAATAATAGTGGGATATTAATGAATGAAAAGCTTCTCAGTAAAGTGATCATAATTGACATGAATTATTTTGTCCGCGACTTTCAAAAATGACTATTTGGAAAACATTCACAGTGGTATATTAAAAAAATCATCAAATCAAAAATTAAATACATTATATTAGATATCATTTGACTCAGAGATTACTTCGTTCGAATAAATCTAGCTCTAAATTCGTACATAAAAGGATTTTATTATACATTATCTTATTGCTGTTTACATTGATCTCACAAAGACCGTTACGACACGACTGCACGAAATGCAAATGTCGTAATATCGTGATGTAAACGGTCTGTATGCACTGAAGGTAAACCACAATTTTACTGCTTTATTTACGTTGTTAAAGTGAAACTTTTATTACATCGACTCAAACTTTTCGGTCTGTGTAGCGCATGTCGCGTGACGGTCGGCTGCCGAGTAGGTATAAAGCAGTGTTCGGAACCGTACGATAATTATTATCGTACAAATACGATAATTTTGTGCCTAAGTTTCACTTTTACCGTTGTTTCATAAAACCACACAACATGTTTTTTGTCTATTTGTGATTGTTGAAAGCGAATCTACTATTTAGAGACAATTTAACAACATTGCTCTATGTGCTTGTAAAATATGTATACTAGACTTCTTTGTATCGCTATTTTCGTGTATCTTGTATTGAAATTGAAAGTTTTAAGTTATGACTTTAATTTTGGGGAGGGCAATGTAAATTGTAGTGTTTTAAAAAAGTTTTATAGGCATTTAGCGTAAAAATAGACATCAATAAATAAAATGATTGTTTAAATAAAATAAAATTAAAACAAATAGTAAAATCTGTTATTTAATAATATATATAATTAACTCATGTTTTATTATATATTCTGTATTTACAATTGACATATTTATCATTACATTAGTTTCATTCATAAAAAATACCTTACAATTGGGCGTGTTTTATTTATCTTCAGTTATTAAGCAATGCATTAGCAATAGCTTAAAATGTCTGTATCTACCTGAGTATTGGCAAATATTGGTACAGCAAATACAGAAATAACACGCCCATTTTGGTTAAAGACTCTTTGATTGTTGAATGTATTACGTGATTTATAATTATGTTATGATTCATGTAGTAAATGTAGTAGTTGTGATTCATACAATGACCTTTAATTTAAACCTACAAAGGTCGTGTACCTTTCCTATATTTTATTCATGTAAGTTAAAAAAACTATTCAGTAGTATGTAACTTTCATAATTTTTACAATTTCTTATTTTGTGATTTATTTGAACATTTTTTTTTTGCTAAGACGAGTTTTACGTTATATGTATAGTATTATTATATGTACTATAGGTTGAATATAAAATGGGATCCAGCCCTCTTCTCTATAACCAGAACGAAATAGTTAAAATTTTAGTAAATTATGATAATGGTCCTCGCTGGATTTGGACTCCAACCAAGAGGATTTGGATCAATTTGGTGGTTGTAGATGATGTCTGGAGTGATAACGAAGATGCGATGGTCGACTACATTTAAGATAAAAGCACTACAAACAAACAGGACCCCGAAAGCCATATTCCTCTATGTATATCCAGTAACAGGAAGACTTATAGGTGGTGAGTGGCGATATTTTACGAAATTATATTTAACAACCCCTATATCATATACCTAATATCCTCCATCCACCATCATTCATCCATCCTCTCACTTCCACTCCCATCATCCCACATCCCACATTCTCCCCACTCCCATCCTCCCCACTCCCATCCTCCCCACAGCCATCCTCCCCATTCCCAACTCCCATCTTCCCCACTCCCATCCTTGCCACTCCCATCCTCCCCACTCCCATCCTCCCCACTATCATCCTCCCCACTCCTATCCTCCCCACTCCCATCCTCCCCACTCCCATCCTCCCCACTCCCATCCTCCCCACTCCCATCCCCCCATCTCCCATCCGCCCAACTCCCATGCTCCCATCCTCCCAGCTCCCATCCTCCCAGCTCCCATCCTCCCCACTACCTTCTTTCCCACCGAAATACACGTCATTTTAACGTATAATAATTGGGCTTTATAGCCAATTCAATATCATTGGGCTTCTAGTAGTCTAAGATCACACCGCCCTATAAATAAGTAGTGAACGAAATGTTTCCCGAAAAATCGATTAATTTTTTTTTTTATTTAAAAATGCTCGCGGCCCAATTTTGACTGGCAACCTAGTCGATATAATATATTCTCCTTATTATAAATATACATAAAATTTTGGTTTTAGCAAAAAAGCTATGAACGCACTAATCCTGTGGGACAGTGGGATCTTATAATGTAGGGTTAATAACACAGACATGTATCAAGATAGACTAAGCGAGTGTATGTACTTCCCGTGTCCAAACTAAGTTTATGAAACTTACTTGACGCTGGCCTACACTCAGTCCGCGCTTGCAGTTCGCCAAGGAAAGACGTGAAGCTGAATAAAGTAAAATGCCGAATTGCGCCGTTATAAACTGTAGAAACTCCACAGCTGTGAGTGGCCGAGTTATCGGAGATGTTTCCTTCCACCGGTAAGTAATTTTCTAATCAGAATATGCACTATTTATTTTAAAATCAAATAAAGAATATCTGTGGAAAACGATCGTGACAAACATGGATACCAAACCATACGGAATGATTCGGAATACATTGCGGCTTTTACTTGGCACGGTAAAGATCGCGTCGTATGATAATAAGCAATGAATAGCGTCTTCTCATTTTTCTGTTCTCATTTTTCTGTCCAATTTTGTGGTTAGTGATGTTCATTTGATGCAACAGTTCTCGATTCTAATCGATTTTATAATCGAACAGAAAAATGATAATTTGAAGGAGCAATTTTTCAGAAAAAAAGGCATAGATTTTTTTTGTCATTTAATACGACTTGACCTAGAACTTTTAAGTATTTTAATACAAAGGTACTAAAAATAAATATAATGACATGGACGCCATTAGTTAAAGTGTCATCTTGGGAGTTTTTTAAGAAAACTCCTTATTGCTTAGACTATGTTTGCTTTTTCAGTTTTCCAAGTAACCCGAACATAAAAGAAAAATGGATCGATGCAACGGGACATAAAGATTGATTGATTGACAGTTTCATTACTTTCTTTCGATGGCCTCTCTAGTACGTAGTACATGGTAACTCAATGGGCATATGTAAGAAAAAGCTAAAACACATTAGTTTACTTGTTAGAATATTAAAAGGTTTATAACTTTATTTTATCATTCCTCTGTCTATGGTAATTATCATTTTTCTGTCTTGAATCGATTTAGTAATCGATTACGATTCATTTATTTGACTACCTCTTAGACATAGATCTAGTTTGATCTGATTTCTTTCGATTTACTTCGATGGGATAGGACGATACTAGAATCGCCGCGCGAGTGGCGTCCTAATCGATTTAGCGTAAAATAAAATTACCATCACTAAAAAGCGCTCGTGACGTCATAACGCGTCAAGGTCAGTACAAAAAATATGACACGCTTGGTTTTCATACAGATCGCGGTACTTGCGTTGTCTACTTAATATATGTCTGTGGTTAATAAGCAAACATACATCATTGCTCTTCATAAAATTATGGGCCCTTTTCACAATGGGCAGCATTGGCCCAACATAATATTATTATGATCGTCGATGTTTGCCACCATTCCGGCGATTATGAAAATACATCTACAATGACGACCGATAATAATTGCCATTTGGGCACAATTTAGGCCCTCTAGACTATCGTGATTGCCTCTACTCGTATTGTGTAGAGGGTCCTTTAGGTTAGGTTAAAGATTAAACTTCATTTAAATAACATAAATTATCAACTTAATGTCATAGAAACATGCATAGCAGGTCTTCGATGCGTCAGTACAAGTCGATTGAATGGTACAATCACCTTCAAGGGGAATTCCTGCTGAGTGCTGAGGAAAGGTCTGCTTTAAACTAAACCTCACGTGAATTTGAGTAAGCGGAAAAATATATTGTTCTTTAAATTCTTTATGTGTAATAACAATGACAACCAAAATAATAAAACTTTAAATGGATTGATTTGGGTATACAATATACCTATATTATAATTTTTTTATCTACTTATGTAAAGAATCGATCATTATTTATCGAAAAAAAGCTTTCAGCTTCTTTGTATCGTAAACTAGATTATTGAGCTTTTTTTTAATATAATATGACTTGATAAACGAGCCGATACACCATCACGTGGCGATGGTCTCATTGATGACAGGAATAAGGAAAAATACTGGGAGCATTATGGTGTTTTCCACCAATAATGTGCGAGGATGTGTAGCGAGGAATCTGTTTCATTTAGTGTAAAGTCTGAAGCGTTTAGCGTTTGAAGCGATGTTGGTTATTTAAAAACACATTCCTCGCTACACGTTCTCGCACATTATTTGTGGAAAAGCACCCTTAGTCTTAACTCCGGATTTTGTGTATCTACTATTTCTCAACTCTGTTGTCTATTTATATAGAACAAATTAAGTGAGTTAATTGATTGATGTCTGATTAAATATATTATTCGACACGTTAACATACTGGCTTCGTTACAAAGTTAATAATCTCTAGTAATATTAATAATTATATAATAATTACATGTAATTTTACTAATACGTTAGTCTTCAATTCCCTTACGTCACATTAACTTAATCAAATTTCGTAATAGGAGGTAATAGGATTATGGTAATTGAAATAATTAAGACGTAATTGTAAAATAATATAATAATATGTAGGTACCTATTAAGGAAGTCATTTTCGTCTCATAAAGACACCAATTTGTCAGCCAAAATTAATAGATATGGAAGATGACACTATTTTTTATTAATCTTCCTATAAATAAAACAAAAGTGAAGCAAGTTACTTTTCAAATTTTCAAAGGACGTCTTCCTTTGAAAATGTGAAGTGTTATTCATGTAGGTAATACCTATTGTTACTAATGATAAATTTCAAGTAATTGATTGTAAATAAACAGAAAACATGAAATTTGATATATCTATTAAAGGTCATTACAAAGTCAAGGTGACTAGCTAAATTTATATTTTTTAATTAAATCATCAACAAAAAAATTTATTGGTTTATAGTAGGTATAATTTAGTACGGTCATAATTATTCTAAGAACTAACTAATTTTTACAATCTTAAATTTTGGAAGCTTTTAATTTATGGAAAAACCTGCATTTAAGGAAACTGCATCTGCTGACGTAAACAAAGATAAAATACCATCTAATCAATACTGACCTTCCAAATTGGTAAAGTTATACATTGCATATTTTCAATGCGATCTGCGGCTGATTTTTCAATTCTTGGTTAATAGTTAATACTTATTCATCGAATAACGTATTAAAGTACCATTTCAAAAGTGTATTCTTTGCCCGTCTTTGACAGTTTACGAGTGACATTTTAATATTAAGTTATAAGTTTTGACCATGGATTGAAAAATTGGCCCTTAATGCAAAAATATGAGGTTACTAATACGAGGTTTGAGGATTGACGCAAAACACCTGATCAAATCTACTTCGATAAGCTTCATTCTGAGTTACACAAAAATATTATAAGTTCAAGAAAATAACAATAAACTATAATGTTTTTTTCGTTCAGTTCGGTTACATGACTGTTTGAAGTAGAGTCTTACTTTATGGGAATTATTATGGCACAGATACAAAATTATTGTACAACAATATACAATAATTTTCTTCATAAGTTATTTAATTTTGTACCTGTTATCAATAATTTTATAATGTGAAAAAAATGAACCCTATACTGCCACAGAACTCACAAGTTCTGCTCGACATTATAATTTCGGCCAATGTTTTCAGTACAGACGCAGACAAATGATACATTCAATGGTCGCTAGTCAATTGCTGAAGGTAGCTGTCGCATCTCATTGAACACGTTAATCCATGTAAACTATGGAAAACAGCTTCACTACATAATACAAAACAAAGTTTCTTGCCACTCTCTGTGTGTCTATATCAATAAATTTCTTATACTACGGTAATTTTAATCTATCATAAAATCAGTAGTAAGTAAACTTCTTTAGGAAGTGCTTTTGAATTTACATTGTTAACATGCAAATTGGTTATACTTGTTATAAAATAAATAATACAATATTGCCCATTTTGTATGAAGTTTGTCAACTTTAATCTGCACTTAGTACACATGCAAAGCTCACGCACACACAGGACGGATACTTTCCTCTGCATTATATAAAGGAAAGGCTTATTATCTACGACACAGTTTCAAAATATTTATTAAAGACAATGCAAAAAACTGGTACCTCTTTCCTTATTATGTACATTTTTTATTCCGTGCAATGCTGATTATTTCAATCGATATCATCTCTCTTTTTGTCCTTAAATTTTCACATATTTACTTTCAAGATACCTTTAATAACTGGAATCATGATTTATTTAGGTTTCGTTTTAACAATTAAAATAAATAAATGTTTTTTTTTTCATAACTAGGTACTATTCAATCGCTAGCCAGTATATTAAATGTTAAGATTACAGACACTTTAATTGCTAGAAACATTATACAGGGTGTCCCACTGTTGGTATACTAAGCTCAAAGGAGGTTATAGTTTTGCATACGCTGAATACGTAAAAAATACTTATAAAATTCCAGATGCATTTTTTTTTCAAATAGATGAATTCTTAAAACTCTATGTGTACACCCATAACAAGCAACCCGCCCAACTTTGCCACCAGCACGTGAGCTATCGTTTAAGATTATGTTTTCATAGATAAAATGCTCACATTAGCGAAGCTATATATGCCGGCTGCGCGAAGCCAGAGAAGAAAACATGGATTTTCAGGAAACATTTAACGAAAAATTTTTGACGTAATTTTGTTGTTTAAGTATTTTTTTCGTGATCAGTGTATCAGAAACTGAAGTCCCTTCGCGCTTAGTATACCAATAGTGGGACACCCTGTATATAGATGGCATGCATATAGATGTAAAATCTGGGTTAAACCACAATTCACAACACATTACGGTAATTTTTGTAACTGCATTACTCCAAATAACAACAACCGTTAAGGACACACGTGTTATCAAGCCAAGGACAAAGATAGCTAACCTTATAGAATATGCATCATAAAACCTACTAGCTAACGGGCACATGCCATAAAGCGAAAGACTAGTACGAGCGACCCGATTCCACGCAACCAAGAAAACTCGCGACGGTCAACTTTTTTCCCGAATTTCTCCCGAAGTCACTGAACCCACGAAAACGAGGTACTCGAAAAGTTAATGCAACCGTGGGACTAATAGCGACCAGTTTAAATGACACCTACTTACTCACAAAGTGTATGGGTAATTATATACCATCGGGGGTCTTTTTAGTCTGGTCGATCGATCCTGCGCAAACGCAACCGCGTTTTGCAAAGTATTAAGTAAATGTTTGCTGCAGAGTGCAGTGCCGTTCCGACTGGCGGGTGTGTCGTACGTGTGCGACGGTGTAGTAATAACGTAAAGTGATGAATGGATATATTGTAAACAACATTTAATTCAAGAAAATAAGATGTAAGTTTTTTGTTAATTTTTTTTTTTCTATGGTATTTAAATAGATGGATCGGTCATTTTTTGATAAAACGGAATTCGTTTATGAAATAATTAAGGTAATTATGCACCAAATTGCATATTACGTTTTAAAAATTATGCGAAAATTCAAACTGATTTTCGCATCGATTATGACATGACAGCCCAAACCGAATACATACGAAAAAAATACAAACAATATCACACCTGAGTGCATATTATATTTTTTTTTATTTTCCGCCATAATATTATAAATTTCCTTGAAATTTAATAATTTTAATGAATAAACTTTTTTTAATTTTAAGAATCACTCCAAAATTGAATTTAGTCAATTACATTCAAAACAATGAACCTTGGTCTAAGATCAATGCGGTCGAGAAACAGCCAAAAAATTGACTTTCAAAAGTTGAAGCACTAGGTACATTGTTATTAAATATTGTATAACAATCACATAAAAAATATACTATTGTGCATTATTTTGATACTATACCTAGAGCATAATTTTGGAAGCAAGCGCGAACGCCATTCATGCATAAATTTTTATTTAATTAATGTTTTACATATTATCTCCATAACAATGACCCTAATGAAAAAATGTCATAATAATAAATGTCATAAAAAATCCCAAAGAATGAAAAAACACAAATTTTACACAATTTTATAAGTTTCCACGAACATGTGTATACAACATATTATGTAAAACTTATGTATATAATGTTAACAGTATGATATTATGTACAAAAAAGTATATTTACTCTTTATATTATAACACAGCTACGAAAATATAAATTTTTGGTAACTAAAACTTTCAAATGGGATAAACAAAACTTTTTGTTATAATATGTAATTGCAAATTGCTTACATTTGTCTTTTATGTAATCAACGAATCATACAGTTTTCAGGATGTAACGATTCTTTTTATAATTCTGATACACTCAAATACTCCTCTAATTTTGATGAATTCAACACACAGTATTTCAGGAAATATTCCACCAAGCCGTATTAAAAATGTAGTACTTACATGCATACATAGATCCAAAAAATAAAGCAGAAGTAATAAATGTATAATGATCTAAACTAAAACTCCTTTTGCCTGTTAATATTTGTATCTATGGTCAAGATTTAAATTCTGAGGTCAAAAGAGAACCTTGGTCACTTTATAGTTGACTTTCCTCTTAATTCTAAGCAAATTTTATCAAGTACTATTGCTATTATTACTCTTTCAATCTCATTTTTTTTTTGTAAAAATAAATGGAACAAAATTGCTCAATTTCTTCGTAATAAATGTTTTTGATGTCCCCTTTTTTACTCCGATACTAAGAGTTATAAGCATGGAGATAAATAACGAAGAAATCACATCAATAATTTTTTTGGTTAGAAATCACTACACAGGGTGATTTATTATTTTAAACAACTTAACTTTTTTCTGTTCATCATCATGTACTCTAATTGATCTCTCATTGAAATTTGATAATTGACCACAAACGATTTTCAATTTACATTATTTCATTACTATCGTGTTAAAATGTGAATAATTGTAAAATTGTGACACTTGCATGAAAAATATTTGAGGGCAACGTACCTTAATAGTCAAGGTATTAAAATTAAAATCATATCCATCATAATGCTAAAACATGAACATAAAATAATTCAATAAATTATACAAAATCAAGTACTCAACTTTCAAGACAATTATGAACTAATTGTGACATTAAACATTAAATTTATATTAAATTCACCTGATTATAATATATAACCACTTAAGAGCAATGCATAATATTATATCTTTATCTTATCCATTCCAAAATAATAATATGTTTTCATTAGCATACATGAAAACATTTATATCATTTTTTATATAAAGTAAAATAATAAAATGTATAAAATGCCCATTTTCTTATTACTACTTTGATTGGTTTTATATATCTTTACTCTATAAGGTCTATAAATTGAAAATACCACAATAGTGGCAGTAATTAATTAAAAAATAAAAAGTAATTAATTAAAAATAAATTCAATTAACTTACAATTTAAACAAGATTGGTTATTACTTGTAGGTTTTAACTACCTAGTTAAACTTTGCGGGAGCGATTTGACTTTTATAAAAAGAAATAAAATTAAATTAAAATTAAACTTATTTAATTACTTAACTATAACAAGTGGACGATTTGGAGTCACAAATGTTAATGCCCAGAATTACATACATTGTACCATCGATACAATATTGCGAAACAAATGTTTTTCAATAACTGCAATGCTTATGCTAAATTGCAAGAACTCTCCGGTGGTCTTGCTGAGGCCAGCGGAAGGCTATTGCTCAACCTAATACAGAGGGTTGGGGTGGATGCGTAACTCCTCCCTCCTTAAGTGCGAAATTATCGGTTTGTTCATTTTTAATAACTATCCGATGATTTCGCAGACATGTTACATTTAATATCTTATAACGAAGTAAGTAAAGTAAAAATAGAATTACAAGTACAAAGATTTAAAATAGAGACGTATAGCCTAAAGTTGCACTGAATCTAAAATTTCTTTCACTGTTAATCATTTCACTATCACTGAACACTGATTGCTTTAATATCGTTGACATATATTTAACTTCGTCCAAGTTGATTCCTCGCATATTGAGTACACGTGTACTGGATAATATTGGAGTTCTATTCACAGGTGATTGCGGCAAAACTATAATTTTTGTTGGTTCTACAGGATCATTCTCAGTGATTACTTGGTGAGGGCGAATCGTTATATTCTGGATCTCGATGCTACATGGTTCGTCGATGGTCATTATGTATGTGCCCACGACAGGATATTTGCTGACATCACCATTGCAAATTTGAGTCAGAGTATTTCTGTATTTTGAGAAAAGTATATATTACTTATACATACTATATATATATAAACACACATATATACATACTATATATATATATAAAGTATTATACTTATAGGTGTGATTCTTTGAATTCTCACATTCTCTATATTGATTAGCTGTTGTTCGCAGTGCATTGGGTTTCCTTCAAATTTAAGCAGTTGTTCTATGCAAGTAGTTTCAGGATATGGCGTTTGATTTTGTTCATCGCATAGAAATTGTTCTCCAGCAGCGAGCGATCGGCACGGTTTTACGATCGGTAAGTATTTCATCCCCTTTGCCAACAGGTAAGGATATTTAGGAAAAATGGAAACGGTTTTACTATCGGATACACGGTATATAGGTATAGAGTATAATTTGTAATAGTTATAAGTATAATTATCTGTAATTGGAACCTCCATTATGAACGTAATCTGGTTTTGTTTAATATATGATTTAACATTAATAGTTTCTTCTAGTTTTACTAAATTTGCCTCATTCGCTTTAAACACTAAATTTTCAGTTTGAGATATAAGAATTAAATGTTGCAACAACTCAGTAGAATTAATAATACTTTGATGTAATATGGATACTTTTCTAAATGCTAGAGCAGTCTCTATTTCTCCTAATTTTATAAAAATAGAACGAAAATTACTAACAAATAAATTTAAAAGGCTTACAACATAAGTAGTATAAACCCAATGATTATCCTTAGATGCTAATTCCTAAATTATAGATTCTACAATTTTTAAACGCTTATCTACTATATTAGAATTTTGATTTAAGACTTCAGTAGAATTGATAAAACTATCGAGCATTTTAGATATTAAAGTAATTTTATTTCTAATGATAGTGTGATCGTTTTCAAGTTTAGCTGTAAGTTAATCGTATCTCATTGCGTCACTATAGTCTAAATTTCCGGTTATGTTTAAGAGGTTGAAGTTGAAGGGCCAGCGCGGACTTCATCACTATCAGCCAACACCACAACGCGGAAGGCGTTTTAAATTTTTAATAGGGACCATAGTCTTCCTTTTACCAATCTCTATCGGTATAACGTTCCTTGAACCTTGACCTATAACCTTAGCTTTATGGAATCGCGGCTTATCCTTGCTTTTTCGCTTATTAACGTCTTTCGCAAATATAATTTTTCCTGAAGGGAGACTGATTTGATCTTCACCACCTCTCCTATCCTTTACTTTTTGCTTTTCACGTGAAAGGTCGTGAACTTGCATTTCGTTCTTAAACCACGTATATACTAAAATTTGATTTGGTTTCGTATCTATTGCTTCATGTAATATAGGTATACCGGATGATTCTACTATATTAGCTGAATGAACTGTATCCGATTTTGACGTTACAGATGGTGACCTGACTGGGTAGTCACATGTTCTAGGAGAACTTAGCGCCGATAGAGTTTCAGAGTCAGGAATAGATATCGTTTCACTAGAATCGCGTTCTGGTATAGAAATTGTACTAGAGTCGTTCCGCGTTCTTGGCCTATTGTCTTTGGCTCTATCGCCCATCTATATTAACAACCATAGATTCGTTTTCATTATCGGAATGCGTAGCGTTAACTCTAATTCTAGATAAAGCGTCCGCGTTAAAATTTTGCTTCCCAGTATCAATCATAAATTTGGAATTAGTTTCAGGAATATAAATGTGTGGAAATTTCAGATTTGGATCGCAATTTAATTCTATGATTTTTTCTTTGTAGAGGCTTTCGTTTGAAAATTTTCTTCATCAGACGGAAGCACATTATCGTCTTGAGTATCGTCAGTGGGTGTATAAATCTCATTCGCGTCGTATTCGTAATTCGTATCGTAAGGATTACAGCCATAATAATTCGTATAGTCGTTAGGATTATAGCCATAGTAATAATTATCATTATGTAAGTCGGTTTCATTCACTCTAAAACCTGGCTGAGTTATATTTTGTGGTCGAGGGGGTGCCGTCCTCATGGAAACGTCAGTAGACTCAAAGCGGTTATTTTGAGGAGGTCTTTGACCGAAATTCTGTGGCGTCATACCAAAAGTTTCAGGAGGCCTATAACCAAATTGTGGGTTTTGATTAAATGTTGGCCTATAACCAAATTGTGGATTTTGATTTAATGAAGGCCTATACCCGAACTGTGGGCTTTTATTAAACGGTGGCTTATAACTAAATTGTGGATTTTTATTAAACGGTTGTTGGGGTGTGAATTTAAAACCAAATTTTTGAGGTACATTTGGTATCCCAAAATTAAATCTTTGTTGAGGATTTTGTAAAAATTGGGGCACCGTTGTATTATTATGGATACGATTGCGCGACTGATATTGTTCGTGAAAATTAACTTCTTCTAACACAATTTCTAGAGCCTGTTCTAATGTACTAGGCGATTTCAGTCTAACAATACGCACCATGCTTTCGGGCAAATTATACAAGAAAACGTTCAGGGCTGTATGATTATAAATCGCAATTTTCGCGCGTTTAATTTCCGTATCTACCGATAAATTAACCTTCGATATTAGTAACGATCTAATATTCTGTATCCTATTACAAAATTCAAGATAACTTTCCCCGGATTTTATTTTACAGGACTCGAGAGAGATTTTTATGCAATCCTCACTACGAGGATCACCAAAATGTTGTTCCAGTAATTCTTTCAGCGCGGGCCAAGTATTAATATCTTCGCGCTCGGATAATAACGCGGCGGCATCGCCTATTAATCTACTAGTTATTGCATGTAAAACGTAAATACTCTGCTCTTCATGCCCTCTAAATTTATTAATTATATATTCACATTTTCGAAAGAATAGATTCAAAATTCTTTTGTCTCCACCAAAAAGGGGAATAAGCTTTAACATATCACTCGGAATTGTTATTACGTTTACGCTTTCCATGTTAAATAAGTACAGAGTAATTAAAGTTCTGAAGTCTTTAACCAATTACAATAATTTCGAATTATAAAAATCACACACACAGAAATCAATTAAAAACACGATATAATAAAAATTCTTAAAATATAGCACAATAAAAAAAATTATATGTTATTATTTTCTATAAAAATTAAAACTTGAAGTAAGGTATAAAATCACATATAAAATATAAAAATTATTAATTGAATTACGATCGATTTTGAGATCAATTAAATCAATTAATATTGATATTTATTTATGCAAAAATCATTTAATTTTCTAATTTAAAACTTTTAATTAAGTTACACTCT
This sequence comes from Colias behrii, assembly GCA_029959065.1. Taxonomy (NCBI): domain Eukaryota; kingdom Metazoa; phylum Arthropoda; class Insecta; order Lepidoptera; family Pieridae; genus Colias; species Colias behrii. The sequence continues at coordinate 1,682,548 of JARWMC010000005.1, read as the reverse complement.
ATAGTTAATTAGTCTGTGCAGAGTTTTATGCAAGACAATTTCTTAGAATTAAATACGATATTTCTTATGTATAACTAATTACTGATTTAATAGAATTTCATATTAAAACCAGATCCGTTATAATGCGAGACGTTCAATCCCAAAATAACAGTTAAAAATAGTTAAAAGTCAAAATTACACTCTCGTGAAAAGGATATGGGAATATATCAGAAAGGATGGCAAAAAGTTTTACTCACCAACCGATCGTCGATCCCATGTCCTCGTCGTGGTCGTTTAACAAATTTATTGCTTATTCGGTTCTTCTAGGATAGCACGGCCTTTATAGCAATGTTCTAGGGCTAATTTTGAAGACCTCTAGACATGCAGACCTTATGTGGCTATCCTACCGGCTGCGCCAGTTAAACTTAGCGGGAGCGATTTGACTTTTATAAAAAGAAATAAAATTAAATTAAAATTAAACTTATTTAATTACTTAACTATAACAAGTGGACGATTTGGAGTCACAAATGTTAATGCCCAGAATTACATACATTGTACCATCGATACAATATTGCGAAACAAATGTTTTTCAATAACTGCAATGCTTATGCTAAATTGCAAGAACTCTCCGGTGGTCTTGCTGAGGCCAGCGGAAGGCTATTGCTCAACCTAATACAGAGGGTTGGGGTGGATGCGTAACTACCTACTTTGTTAAATTGCTTGGAATAGAAACGAAATTAAATTTCTTCGTAATAGACACAAACAATTGATTTTCCTTCTTCTTATAATTTACGAGATTTATTTGCCTATGATTGATTTAAAGCTACATTTTGACAATCCTACACAACAATTCTAATTTTATTTCACCGTAAAAGAGAACCTCCTGTTATTGGTCGCGCCAATATAAAAAATATAAGTAAATATATTCTCGATATGAAGTGGACTGTATTTAGATCAACGTGGTGTTAGCAAAAGAGGGGAAAGACAGGAACATACGGCACATACCTCGTCGGAGGGAGTAGCGTCCAGAACACACGCGCCGCCACGCGATCAGGGTCCTCCAGCTCGCGGCGGGCACGAACGGCGTCCAGTCCAAACACTCCACGCAAAACACACACGCGGCGGTGAGCGCGACCAAGGGCCGGGGAACGGGATTCCCCGGGGGTGTTACAAGGGCACAATGCCTGATGATCTAGAGAGCCTCGTGGAAGCTCTCCGGCGGTGGCCGAGTCCCGAACCTCGCGAAGGAACGGAGCGAACTCGACTGACTCCAGCGACACGCACGTCGCGTTCACGTCTTATTGGACGTGTCACGTGGTTAGTGACCACGCGGTGATTGGTTGTGCTCGTATGTAGGGAAGGATGAAGGAACACACCACAAATAATAAACGTTTAATTTCTACATTTACTATTTTAATTATATTGGCGTTACCATATCCACCCGCCCTAAATGGGTCACCATTTAAAACCAATCATACAGCGAAAAACTATGACTCTAGGATCGCATAATGCGCGCGGGTTAATAAAGTCCTAAGAGCCACGGCGGTAATATAAATAACAAGTTCTATGGCTCTAGGAGCGCAAAATGCGAGCGGGATAATAAAAAATCCTAAAAGTCACGGCGGAAATATAACTAACAAATTCGATGACTCTAGGATCGCGTAATGCGAGCGGGATATAAATAATTCCTAAAGTCACGGCGGTATTACAACTAACAAATTCTATGACTCTAGGATCGCGTAAAGCGAGCGGGGTATAAAAAATTCCTAAAGTCACGGCGGTATTATAACTAAGAAATTATATCGAAAGCGGTGCAAAACTTAAAATTAAACTTAACTAACTGCGGTAATATACTAATGCGGTATAACTATTGTCTTGGAAGCGGACATAAACGAACGACTGGGCGAAGGTAAGTTCCCTTGGCGGTTCTAACTGTACAAACGCGCGCGACGTCGTCCTTTGAAGGATGTACTTTCTCTACGACGGCTAAAGGCCAGGTTAGGGGCGGTGCATTATCATTTATTACAACCACGACCGTTCCAGGAGTAATAGGTGTGGAAGGCGTATTCCATTTCTGCCTAACCTGCAAACCGTGTAAGTATTCCAATCTCCAACGTTTCCAAAACGACTGGACTAACTTGTCCAGTAGCGAATGCCTATCAAGCAAACTGACGTGATCAGATTTGACTTGCGGCGCGGGTAATGATAATAAAGACGCGGTAATTAAAATAACACGAAACAAATGCGTTATAATATTCATATAATATTTAATATGATAATAATCAATGATCATGATAATTATGTGATCATTGCGCGGTAATATCACTGGATGCTTATGTGCATATTCCAGGGCGGAATCGCTTAGACGTCCGATGAGGATAAGTCTGTTGCGAATAAAAGGCTTCAAGCTGTTGAAAGCCTGCGAATAAAATTCATAAAAGAGTATATTATAATACTCCTCTGCAAAATATTTATTTTGCAGGGCGGGAATAATTTTATTCTCAGCGAAATTAAGGTCCTCTACGGTCATCATAACACCGCGGCGGGGTAATAATATAAGGAACCTATAAATATAAAATACACGACGCGACGAGACGCGAAGGGCGGTATCGTATAAAGCGCAATGCTTTATAGGCGGGCACACAGTGTGCGATAATAATTTTCGTTCGGGAATGTCTGCAATAGACTCACCATCGAGACTCCTAAGAGGCCAATCAGATGGGTCCGAACGAGCCCACTGGGGTCCTTGGAACCACAGAGGGTGCGAGACGAGATTTTGTGGCGTAATGCCACGCGAAAGAACGTCAGCGGGAATTTCAATACCAGAAACATGGTAGAAATTATCTGATGGGATGTTATACACGACTGTGGGAGCAACGAAGCCCATCATGTCCCACAGACGGGCGGCAATTGACAAGATGGAGCGCTTAATGCACATCACATCGGCGGGTGCGGTAATTTTAAAATAAAAACAATCATCAACAGTAGACCAATGCAGACCAAGTAATTTATGTTGCACGGTCTTATCAAACTCCACCGCGGAGGGTAAAAGTTTGTGCGAAGCGGGAAGATTATCTAACACATTCTTACTATTACTATTCCATTTAATAAGATCCCACTGAGCTCCCTTATACAAATCGATGAGCTGCTGCGACGCGGAAACTGCTTCACATTCTGTGGGAATAGAGAAGGCGATATCATCCATATACAACGACGAAGATGCAATGCTACTCGCGAGCGGATATTTCGCGCCGTCATCTTCTACGAGCTGTCTTACCGTGCGCAGTGCATGATAAGGACTAGACTTGATGCCGAAGCAAACTCGATTAAATTGATAAAGAAGTAGCGGATCCTGCGGGCTGAAACGATATAAAAAACATTGAAAACGACGATCAAACTCACGCACGAATATCTGCAGAAATTGTTGGCGGCAATCGGCGGTCATGGCAATCGCGTGGAGACGAAAACCTAAAATTATTGTAAACAAATTGCCTTGTAAATTCGGCCCAACATGCAGAAGGTCATTCAGCGAACGCTGGCTTCCAGAAGTTGGCATGCTAGCATCTAAAACCATGCGCAGCTTAGTCGACGACTTATCCTCGCGCAGAACAGCGTGATGCGGTATAATATAAATAGGTGTAGGGTCACGCGGATCATACGGAGGCGCGGGTGAAATATAATTTTTCGTTAGATAATCTTTTATGACGTCATCATATGCCAACCTTAATTTAGGTGAAGCCTGTAGCTTTCTTTCGAGGCACATGAAACGCTTGCGGGCAATATTAAATGAGTCACCGAGAGTGTAGAAATCATCCTTAAATGGAAGCGAAACAATATATCTACCACTCACGGGATCGCGGGTTGTAGTTAATTTATAATATTCTTCACATTCAACATCATCGGGATGTTGAACGGGCGGTGCGGTAGGAAGCTCCTCGAGCTCCCAGAAACGCCTGACTAATGAGACAATAGCGGCGGTCTCTTGAACGTGACAACACGTCAAGGGCGGTTTATGTGTGTTAGGTATGGTGGGTACTGAACCCATTATTACATAGCCTAACACCGTGCGCAATGCAGCGGGCGCCGACGAGTCACGAGATGCATGAACTACGTCGGGGAGAAGCAGATGAGGGAACAGAGAAGCACCGATTAATAAATCGATTTTATTTGGCGTACCAAAACTCTCATCTGCGAGCGGTAAATGCGAAATATGCGATAAGACGGAAGTGTCTATAACAGCGGTAGGTAATAAATCCGTAACATGATCAACAACTAGCGGTGAAATATTAAAAGATATGTTGTTGTCAAGACGCGAATAAAATTTTATATTTATAGAATTACTATTTATAATTTTTTCTGAACCACCGAACCCCTTAATAATAGTACGTTCGGTTTTCTGCGGTTTAATACCTAAACGTTCACAACATTCATTTGTAATGAAGTGACTTTGTGAGGCGGAATCTAAAAGCGCGCGAACAATAAGCCGTTCGCCTTTACAATTATAAGCGACGACTTCAGCGGTTGATAATAAAATAGTATGTTGTTTATTCGCGGGCGCGTTGCATTGAAATGCGTTATCAGTATCAGCTGTATAGCTAGCGGTATATAACGCAATGTCGGAGCGGACGCACTCGCCCGACGGCGGCGACGCGGACGGCGCAGGCAACGGCGGTGTGCTGCGCGGCGGGGGGTGAGACGCAGGCGCGGGTATGGAAGATTCGCGTTTCAAATGTAACATCGTATGATGTTTTAATTTACAAACGCGACAATTAGAATACGACGAACAACTAGAAACTCGATGTTTTATACTGAGACAATTTATACACGCGTTTCTATCCTTTACGTATTTCAAACGTTCCTGCGGACTCATTTTATGAAAACTCGAACATTTAAATAAATGTTGATGCGTAATATTTTTACAAAGACAACTATAAGCGGAATCAGCTGTTGTTACGTAAGACTGATACGTCTTAGGCGGTGCGGAAGAAGTATTATTATTTGAACTGCGGTTATAATTATTCTTTCGAGGCGGTTTATTTATTCCCGAATTTGTGGAAGGATGAATGCGTTCTAATACCTTCGCACGAGTTTGAATAAATTGAACTAAGTTATCAAAAGTAGGCATTTCACTACCAAACTTAGTCTCGAAAGCGCGAACAGTATCTGAGTCTAACTTCTTCAACGCGATATGAACAATCATTAAATCTGTAATATTATCTAACTTTATATTCTGTAAGGCGCGCACTGCGCTAATAAAGTTATCTGTAAATAAATCAAAGTTTGTTGCGGACGGAGAATGCAAAGGTTTAAAATCAAACATTTGATTTAAATACGCGGATACTAACATACGTTTATCATCATATTTATCTTTTAAAGTTTGTAAAATTAAATTATAATTTTCAGCGGAGGGGGTTATACCAGCTATAACAGTTGTGGCCTTCCCCGTTAGTTTACCTAGTAAATAATATAAACGCTCGGCATCTGTAAGGCCGGGATTGTTATGAACAATTGATTCAAAATTCGAAAGAAACAGCGGAAATGAGCGAATATCACCCGAAAATGGTACTAATTCGATAGGCGGTAATTTAGGCCTATTTTTATGCAAATTATTAATATCTCCGTGTGACGGACTTGGTTGCGAATATTGCGATTTAATTCTTATAACTCTGCTATATAAAGACTCGAATGCAACGAGGCTTTTATAATCAGGTTTCGCGGTAGGTGTTAATAATAATAAGCGAGTATTGTATTCGTCTAAACACTTTTCAAATCTTTCACGTAATGATTCTATCTGCGCGGACTCGTCAAGGAAACTTTCCATAAGCGAGGCGTTGTTATGAACGTTTAAAGACAAATCATACATTTGTTGCACCATTTCGAATATAACTTCGCGTTTAGCTAATAACATGGATAACTGCGAATCATTTATATCTTCCGAATCATTAACATCCGAAGCGTCACTATCAGGTAACTTAGTCATTTTCTTAGGCGGCATTTTTAATAACAAAAATATATATTCAAACAGAGAATGTTACAATGCAAGTTACAATAACAAGTAATACGACCAAATAAAGTAGGTCAAGCGCAAGCGTAATAAGAACCGAGTATGTATTTCCAATATGGTCGGATTATAACAGCGGATCGCGGAATGTACTCGATAACGTTATAAATTTCGAGCGCGGGTAGCGGGTAAATAAAATATGATGTAATATGTTCGATTTATAATGATTTTAGCGTTATAACTGCGGATAAACGATATGAACATAGTTTTAATTAACTATTTTAATAATAATATACGCGTAACTTAATGTCACGGGCGGAATAAAATATATTTTAAGCGAAAATAATAGATGACGCAATGTCGATCTATGCGGTTATAGTTATTTCACAATGAATGTACTATTAAATCGCTTATTAGGGCCTACAATGAGTATCCTAATAAGGGCGGGTTTAAAATATATTTTATATGAATAGTAGAAGACGCATTGTCGTTCTATTATATGCGGTATATTAAATAGTATTTCGCATTGAAGATACTACTAATCGCTTATTAGGGCCTACACAATGAGTATCCTAATAAGGGCGGTGGAATCATCAGGTAATGTACGGTTCGTAAGGACCAACAATGGTTCTTATCCGGATCGAAGGTACCAACAATGGTCGCGCCAATATAAAAAATATAAGTAAATATATTCTCGATATGAAGTGGACTGTATTTAGATCAACGTGGTGTTAGCAAAAGAGGGGAAAGACAGGAACACACGGCACATACCTCGTCGGAGGGAGTAGCGTCCAGAACACACGCGCCGCCACGCGGTCAGGGTCCTCCAGCTCGCGGCGGGCACGAACGGCGTCCAGTCCAAACACTCCACGCAAAACACACACGCGGCGGTGAGCGCGACCAAGGGCCGGGGAACTGGATTCCCCGGGGGTGTTACAAAAGCACAATGCCTGATGATCTAGAGAGCCTCGTGGAAGCTCTCCGGCGGTGGCCGAGTCCCGAACCTCGCGAAGGAACGGAGCGAACTCGACTGACTCCAGCGACACGCACGTCGCGTTCACGTCTTATTGGACGTGTCACGTGGTTAGTGACCACGCGGTGATTGGTTGTGCTCGTATGTAGGGAAGGATGAAGGAACACACCACAAATAATAAACGTTTAATTTCTACATTTACTATTTTAATTATATTGGCGTTACCAGTTATAATTATTTTATTTATAGACAATATTAATTACGAAAATACAATTTTTACTTATGAAAATATTTTCTCAGTTATGAAAATTTTTTCGATTAGGTACTATATTAAGTTTCGTAAAAACGTTTCTCGTCACTTTTTTCATAAAATTCCTCATTAATCACCTTTGTTACAAAGAAGTTTCACTATAAAATACCAAATTTTGTGAAATGTGTGATGCCAGCTTCATACATTACATAAGATATTATTTTTAGGGCCGATTTTTGAATCCATGGTTAAAACTTATCCGCCCAATAAAGTATTACACGATAATATTAAAATGTCACCCGTAAACTGTCAAAGACGGGCAAAGAGTACATTTTTGAAATGGTAGTTTAATACGTTATTCGACGAATACCTAAGTATTAACCAAGGATTGAAAAATCAGCCCTTAGATATATTATCGAGTATTCTTATTTATTAGATCTTTACTATCTTAAATTATCGAAGAACGATAAAAATTGTTAACTTTTCAACAGGGAAATTACTACGTTATGCAGTATGCTATTATAATAATATCTGTGGTTATACTATTAAATTATTTATTGAATTTACAAATAAATCAAATAAAATACCATGATTATTAAACTACGACCGGATTCAATGCATCATCATTATATTATCTTTCTAAGGTACGATAATTATAACTTAAACTATTTTTTTATTGAATAGTTAACACAATTTATCAAACAAATGATCAAATTATTAACTAATTCATTAACAATTAACCTAAAAACAGGTGTAGATAGGTACATTTATACGCTTTTTAAACATAACTAATAACTATCCTACTAATATGTATTATAAATGCGAAAGTTTGTGAGGATGTGTGTGTGTGTATTTGTTACTCTTTCACGCAAATACTACTGAACCGATTACAATGAAATTTAGCACACATATAGAGGGTAACTTGGATTAACATATTATAGGATAGGTTTCATCCCGGAAATCCCACGGGAACGGGAACTATGCGGGTTTTTCTTTCAAAACGCGGGCGAAGCCGCGGGCGGAAAGGTAGTATATAATAATATGTTAAGAGTTCTTTTCTACGTCAAACGTTTCGTACCTACGCAATTGATAAGTCACGATAATCGTGTTATATTTACCATTTTCGTGAACTTACAAAACGCCACAATAATGTTAGAAATTTTGTCAAGAAAAATACCTTCTCAAAAATCTAATTCAAAAATTGTTTTTGTTTTTTCATTAAATCTAGATAGATAAGTTACTCAAATTTCACTACCAAAAATAATCCAATCTTAATAACTCTACATTTTTATTCTTCAGTTACTCAACTAAATGCTAAACTAATAGAACAACAACAACAACCAAACAAATACCTTACGCAGTTTGAACGCTAAGCACAGTAAAGCGTGGTATTGTTACAAAAGTAGTGAAAGCAAAAGGTTCTAGTAACACGAGCCTGAGTCAGGCATTGCGACAGACATACATGCATATTTACTATTTGTTACTACAATGTTTATTTATCTTTATTTCATGCAAAAAATTAAAAAAGCGTGTGTTAACACAGGTGTCGGAAGTGAAACTTCTTTGGCAAGATTCAAAATACCAAAATCGTTGCCTTACTCCATGACGAGACGGTATTGCCATGACACGACCTTGAAATTTTGCTCTCAATGCGCCTCAAGGTTTTCCTTCGCTGGAACGTACTAAAATATTCGCAATTTTATTCTGTCGAAAAAACCTAATTTAAAATGAAACTGGTGAAATGGGAAATGGTAGTACGGAACAGTAACTAAAGAGAAAATAGTTACAATTTTAAAGGGCTATTACAATGTAATAATAATTACAATAGATTTATTGCTCTAACACTCGAAGTATCGCTTAAAGTAAGTTCTTTACCTAAGACAGTATAAGATAAGCTACCTAATATACCTACACAAAAAATTCTCATTTTTTGGGAAGTTCTTTAAATACACACATTCTAACAAGAATTGTTTATATTCTAAGGAAATTTCTATTACAATTGGCGATATACTAAACAGCAATTAAAAACAAAGTTTTAGAAACCTTGTTACCTATTGGTATATATGTATCTCGATACTTTGGAATGTCATAAAAACATTCGAACAATGAACCAAGGCCAGGCCTCTAGTAGGTCTTTTTACAGTTCACAATTGGCAATTTTTTGTACCTACATAATTAAATAATAGTCTGTTTTCAAGAGCACAAATGGTTGAAATTGATTTGTTGAAATTCAAATTTTTATATTTTGGAAGAATTTACTTTACTTACATAGTTTAGTCACATCAGATCATACATAATGAATAATGTTTCAAGGATGTATGACAACAGCGATGCAAATAAATTCATTTCAAAATATTTTAATCGAACAACAATAAAATGAATATCCGTAGAAAAAAATACCTATACCTAGTTACCTAAAATTGAAAATATTACTAAGCAAAAAAATTAAAGAAGGTCAAATATTACCTACACCATATTAAAAGTTTCATAGAAACCTTCTACATAGGTTATTTTAATTCAAGCTATTTAGCTACAAAATAAATCAAGACTCGAAATGGTACTGTTGCTTTCAACTAAGATTTACAGCAGTTTAAATACCTATGCTAAGAAAATTCAGGGTATATTCTTTAGTAGCCATATTATTTGGCTGTTTAAATTGTGATTAGGTACTTACTCATCATAGAGTTTTTTTTTTTTTAAATAAGGTAAATAAATTCTTTAACCACACACGTATTAACCATTTAACCGGATGCTTCAATAACAATCGTGGACAAATAAAAATATAGGTATAATATGATCAAATGAAGGCTAAAAAATACATGACTAAACGCTTCTCAATAACAACGGCTCCATTTTTTTACAGAGCTTTGTCAGTTCACTTTGTGTATGTGTATATGTATGTGTTCACAAATACATGTGCTTGAAAGATCACCATTTTCAATAAATAACTTTAACACATTTCGGATATACCTAAAAAGGAATTTTATTATAAGACCCAAAAAGATAAAATCAGCTATAAAAAATACGGTTCAATTTAATTGCACAACAAATCATATCAATAAAAATATTTTTTACTCCAAAATTATAAAGCTATTCAACCACTAAATTCGAAAAGCTATCCCTTTATAACACACTTTTTAGCTTCAAGCGTAGCTGTTAGCGAATCCTAGACTCGATTTTGATCCACTATAAACGGACAGATTTAATTCAAACTTTGTACACTCATCAAGGATCGGTGACAATTCAACAATTTCATGTTTTAGCGTCTTTTTTAGGTTTTATCATCACTACATAGTATAAAACAAAGTCGCTTTTTCTGTCCCTATTTCCCTATGTCCCTTTGTTTGCTTAAATCTTTGAAACTACGCAACGGATTTTGATGCGGTTTTTTTTTTTTAGATAGAGTGATTCAAGAGGAAGGTTTATATGTATAATAACATCCATTAAATAGTAGAGAAGTACTGTTATTATTGAGGTTTCTAATGTGATGTCGTAAATAATTACATTTTTTTCGCTTACATTGCAAACGCAGGCTGAACCCTACGAGTTTTATCAAAATAATGTACTAAGTATTGTACACATTGAAAAGGTCTACAGAAAAGTCCGTGTTGGTATATGTCTATCTCTTATGGATAACCCACAATAACTTTTTTTGTCATTTACTTTTTACGACAAATAATGGTTAATTTTCGAAGCGATTTTAACCAATACAGCATTAATCCTTAACCAATTAAATACCTTGAATACATTGTTCATTTAATATAGATCTATATGGCCCTTTACACCGTATGATTTAAGTGAACATTTTCGAAGATATTACAGTTTTAAAAATTGCGGGACGTAGCGTTTGCGGCGGTACCGGCCGGCCGCCATTGCACCCGTGCGAAGCCGGGGCGGGTCGCTAGTAATATTATAAACAGATGCTATTGTTTATGTATGCAGCGTAAAACATTGTACGCGTGACATTCAATGAAGGATCTATGTACATGACTCACTCTTACGTCAGAGAAAACCGGAAAGGTATTTAGGCAACATCATAATTTCGTGGTCATCGAAGTTGACACTGCATTACGTAAAGGCTTGACAATAGTGCGTGCTATTTGGATACAAATGGGTTATATGAAAAAGAAAACAAATTTCCAATTTATTGAATAATTTGAAGCCTACTAGGTATTCTCCTAGGCTTATTAAGTCGCTTCTCGCAATCTCTCAGTTTGTCCCAATGTATGTAAGATCTTTAAAACTGCTCAACGGATTTCATTCGGGTTTTTTAAGATAGAATAGTTCTCGAGGAAGGTATATAATTCGTTAAGTTTTAGCGGGCGAAGCCGCGAGTGGAAAGCTAGTGATAAATAATAAACAAAAAGAAATACTTTAAAACCACCTCCTTACAATTCATCCAAGAAAGATTTATAAGAAGTTTGCTTAGTAAATTACACAAGTTTAATGTTCAGTAAAATTTTTACAAGCTCCGCCATTTTAACCTCAGGGATTATAGAAGATTCTAGGTAATCTAATTAACTTTTTTGATTTCATAATTCCATTATTATAAGATTGAAATTTCCAACGGCTATTAATTAATAGGGAATACATATTTTAAAAGAATGTTGCATTAAATAACTATAGCATTTTTTATAAAGGCAGCTAAATAACAATGATATTTCATTGTTATTTAAAAATAAAAATCTGGGTCGATTGTCAAGTCATATTAAATTTATTTTCATAACAAAATTTTACGTATCTAATTGACGTAAATTAAAAAGAATTGTTATTCTAAATTAAAAACATTACGACTCATATTTTTGACATAATTATGAATACGTTTTTGGCTTAACTTTTATACAAATCTAACTTGGGTAGGTAGATAAATATAAACCTTATTCTACTCCATACAAAAATATGAAAAAAAATACTAGAAGTCTAGAGATAATGATGTTAACTCTCGAAATATAATAAACATATAAGTTATATACATTAAGACAGTATAATAAGGCTATAGGTACGCATCTAATGTGTAGGAATTTTTTTTTTCCACTATGTATTGATAATTTTGATCATTATGATTACCTGTTTTTTTTATATTTCATCCATTAGGTATGCTAATTTTGCTTGATTTTATTTCAAATTTACATAAAAAAACTAAGCAGTAGGCATTGCCGACAGAAGTGTAAACTTGTAACATAGAAATTTTAGTAACTTGTATTAAAATTTTAAATTTAATAACATTAGCATGTCAGTGACGTGAGAAGATTTTCGTCTGCCAAAAAGTGTTCTACGTGGAAAACAGGCTTTCTGATGATCTAACGAATGTCAATGTTATTGAATACTATCTATACTTCCTAGAACCGCCCAGGGAACCAACCAGGATGTTGGAAGCAGTATTAATTCCAGTGTAAAAAATTACAGCTCTACAGGGTTAGTTTTCAATGACCGGCCAAATTTTCAGAAATGGTTCAGAATCGATAACATTTTCGATCTAATGAAAAAAAAAACGTTTTTTTTTTTAAATTAGATTTCATTCCTGTCCGCCACTAAAAAGCGAACGTGTGGACATTACAAAAGCACAATTCAGTTCAACAACCTAGATATGTAGAAGTTAGCACACACATAAATTTGGCGATGCGCGCACGCACACAAGTGCATTGATTCTCAATAAGCTTATCGCGTGTTTACGATTTAGGAAATTTTTAAGACATTTTCAAATGAATGCTATTATTTTTTTTTTATTCGACAATAATATTTCAAATGTACCTTTGGTTTAATATCTAGATCTTAATTTTAAATTTTGGCTGGTCATTGAAAACTAACCCTGTATACAGGTCGTCTAGCGCCATTACTTTCTCACACTGGCAATAATATTGCTTTAAGACCCTGCTAGTAACCACCAAAGGTTCACCCTGGAGATATTTATTATAGGAAATAAACATCTTAACAATAGAATGAACTTTTGATAACAATTAATTTCCATAACAAGAGTTCAGTAACCTTTAATCTCCGATTATTTTGAGCCGAAACTTTGAAAGGAGTAATTAATTTATAAGTCAATTTTCTATTTAAAGTCATGAAACAAACATTTAATAAACCAGGGGTCCTTATTGAAAAGAGACCGTTAACTTTACAATGAATTTCAAGCGGTTAATTCTATGCTAATATATTATCAATTATGTATTGTTAATTCCAACGCAGCTGTTTCTTATTATAACTGAAATTACGCAAATTGCATACTATACTGAAAAGGAGTACCGTTTTAAAAACAGTGTGTTAAAATTTTATGAACAGTTTTTAAATTCAAATATAATTTAAAATGAACACGACATCCTTGAATTATGTTAAAACGTTTAATATATTTAAATGTTTTACAGTCTGCATGTTTTATAGTGATCTGTACAACTTTAATAATATTACAAAACATGCTAAACAATCAAACTTACAAATCATTTTCTCATAAATACAACAAGAAAGTATTTTATTTGTATTTGAAATACTGAAAACTTTTACCTCCAATCCATTATTGCTCTACTTCAAAGCCCCTAAAAGTAAAAATCGTGAAGGATTATATTTTGACCTTCAAACTCTTGTAAATCCTTCGAGAATCGCCAATAAAGAAGCTAAGCAATAAATATCTAGCTAAGAACAGAATCGTGGCAAGGAAATTTCAATTAAGATAACCTACATTTTTATTCTCCTTACCCTCTGTTTTTAAATGATTTGATATAAATTTTATAACAACGCAAGTGCATATAGCTAATTAATCAGAGGAATAGAAGATAAAACTTTAATTTTATCATAATGCTCAATAACTTTAATGAATAAAAATCATTTTTATAATACCAAATACGCATAAGTAAGAGCTTCAATCGGTGCCTTTCCTTAATCCATTACTATAACTTCATGGTAAATTAGTAAAATAATAGTTATTAATAAGTAAAAACCTAACTTAAAAATTAATTGACACATACCTATACAAGCAATTGACCTGAATTTCTTCAGCGTTAGAAATTAATCTGGCATTTTAAATGTAAACAATTTTGATAATTACCCACTTGTTTTAATCGTGTTAAAGTAGGTACTTATATAATGTGTCATTCATTTAAACTGTCATCTAAGAATTTGACCGATAATATGGTTCACTAATCATAGATAAAACAACGATTTTCTGAGTGTTTACTTAACCGAGTTTACAGTAGCTAGGTCCGGGGTAGACCTAATTATTGTTGAATTTCCTTAGATGATTACATGCTTATAACCTTATGGTATACAGGGTGTCCCACTGTCAGTATACGAAGCTCAAAGGAGGTTATTGTTTTGCATATGCTGAGTACGTAAAAAATACTTATAAAATTCCAGACCCATTTTTTTTTCAAATAGATGAATTCTTAAAACTCTATGTGTACATCCCTAACAAGCAACCCGCCCCACTTTGCCACCCGCACGTGAGCTATCGTTTAAGATTATGTTTTTATAGACAAAATGCTCACATAAGCGAAGCTTTGCGAAGCTAGAGAGGAAAACATGAATTTTAAGGAAAAATTTAGCAAAAAAATTTTGGCGTAATTTTGTTGTTTAAGTATTTTTTATGTGATCAGTGTATGCAAAACTACAAGTCCCTTTGCGCTTAGTATACCAATAGTGGGACACCCTGTATACTTATTAAATAAAATTAAACTAAAGAACACTTTTTCTCTACATTTCGTTAAATGGCTTCATACTGAGAGAGGTAGCAATATATATGTATAAGTAATAATATCTATGAATTAAACTTAATTTTCATATGTTGTTTAAATGCTTAGCATATTTTTTAAATTATATTAACTTAAGTATTTCCAAAAAGGACTGTAAAAGTTGAAGAACATTTGTAATTTCTTCACAATATAATAAAACGTAAAAGAATATTCTAGAAAGAACACGGAAAACAGTGTAATTTCTCCATTTCAATTGCTTTTCATTAAAGTTATTATCATTCATGACATTCAAGGACCATTCTTAAAGACAATAAAGACAAAAGGAAACCATTTTGTACAATTTGCTACGGATCTTTATAATAACTAAATATATTAGCGGCAAATTTGTTCAGCGACATATTTTGTACTTTTCATAGAAATATTTGTTTGCCATTGGTATATAAAAGTATAATAATGAAATATTAGTAAGCGCCAACTGTTGGTATATGAGACTTATCGACTACTAGCTGCTCCGCACGGTTTCACCCCCGTGGCTCCACTCCTGTTGGTGGTAGCGTGATGATACATAGCCTATAACCTTCCTCGATAAATGGGCTATCTAACAGCGAAAGAATTTTTCAAATCGGACCAGTAGTTCCCGAGATTAGCGCGTTCAAACAAACAAACAAACAAACTCTTCAGCTTTATAATATTAGTATAGATTAAAACGTTAATTTATTTAATCTATTAAAAGGCTAGACGAACATGTGTGGAATTCAACTAAAAAGATAACGAATTTAAATCATTTTATTTTTCTCATGATGATTTCTTTCGAAATCTTAAGTTCGAATCAATTTGTCTTTAACTTGAGCGACATTGTTCTCTAACACAATCATAAAACGTTGTTTGGTAGATAACAACGTAAACAAAAATTAAAAATAAAGTTCTTAGTATAAGATTTTTCCCTCATATTATTAGCCAAAATATTTACAGTCAAAAATAGGATTTTAATAAGCTTATATTATCCTGTAAGCATTCAAAATAGAAGCAATCATAGAGTTTCAGCTAAATTAATGACTGGTAACCGCGAGAGCCACGTGGTTGCGAAATTTAATTAGAAACTAACGTTACATAAAGATAATATTAATTTCTAGCCGCTTTGAATATTAGTATACTAGCTGCTCCGCGCGGTTTCACCCCCGTGGCTCCACTCCTGTTGGCCGTAGCGTGAGGCTATAGCCTTCCTCGATAAATGAGCTATCTAATACCGAAAGAATTTTTCAAATCGGACCAGTAGTTCCCGAGATTCAAATTTTAGTTCAAACAAACAAACTCTTCAGCTTTATAATATTAGTATAGAATTCTATAAACGATAATTTGCAATTAAGCTTTGTTGGGAAATGGTCAAGTAGCATCGCGTCAGCTGTTTCGCTCGTTTCGTCAAAGGATATATTCCTATAGGAATTGTTTCGCTGCGTAGAAAAGTCGCATACCTATGTACAGTATTCCAAAAGTAATAATGCGCATTGAAATCTTCGTCGCTGTTCGGCAACTGTCATATTCCCGGAGCGTCCGAAGATGATATCTATATAGAGTGGTTAAATGCATTTTCTTCATGCATAATTTAGTCAAATTATATATTTTGTGCTAAAAGAAATTAATATGTATTTGTAAGTAACGATTTTGTTTCGATAATTCCTTGTAAGTAAATAGCGAGTATAAACCCACGATTGCGAATATATCTTTGTTGGATTGATTTACTTGGAAAATTTTATAGTACTTTTAAGTGTCTTACTGAAGCTGGTGTAATGATGGAAGAAAAGAAGGTTAAAATAACACACAAAATTTATCACTACATAGTATAAAACAAAGTCGCTTTCACTGTCCCTATTTCCCTATGTCCCTTTGTATGCTTAAATCTTTAAAACTACGCAACGGATTTTGATGCGTTTTTTTTTAATAGATAGAGTGATTCAAGAGGAAGGTTTTAGTATATAATTTATTAGGTTTTAGACAAAGCGGGCGAAGCCGCGGGTGGCAAGCTAGTATTGTATAAAATATGGTTTTCAAACACAGGTTTATATTTAAACCATATATCTAATCATTAAAATCTCAGTTCAAAAGTATTTACAGTACTGATCATTCTTCAATATTGTGACAATTATAAAAAAATAAAAATAAAAACAATCAAAATCAGGGATTATCTTTATTTCTGACATTTTAGATACATCGGAACTTTCATTATGCTCTTCTTCATTTTCACTTTCCCTACTGCCATCACCTGTGTAAATCATTTCATCGATTAATTTAATTCACCTTTAAAAACAAAACCAAGAAGGGTATGTAATAGCAGCTCTATATAATTCCACACAGAGAGAACACGTGCAGTCACCACCAATATTTAAAGACGACTGACGGATTTTTGAGTTTTTTGACTGACAGGCTACCGTCACCTACCGCCCGATTTGTTTTTGATTGTGTATGACCGTGAATTGACTTCTATTTCTTTTGAACAAGGTGTAAAATGCAAGTGCATTGTTTAGGGTTCTTACGATTCAATGATTCGAGTGTCTTCGGAAATACGACAATTAGCGAAGATTTGCATGCGCATTATTAAGTTTGGAGTACTGTATATCCTTATAACTAACTATGTTCAGAAAAAAAAACAAGTCATAAAATGGCTCCATTGCGTCATACCTAAACGAAATAAAGAAACGAACACACATTTATAATATTAACTAGCTTTCCACGCGCAGCTTCGCCCGCTTCGTAAAAAAATTAACAAATAAATACTAAAACCTTTCTCAATAACTACTCTATCTATTAAAAAAACCTCATCAAAATCCGTTTCGAAGTTTTAAAGAACTAAACATACACAGGGACGGACAGAAGGCGACAGCTATTTTATTTTATACTATGTAGTGAATAGTGATTCAGGATTATTATGACTTATTAGATTCTCTTACATTTTTCCTAACACCTAAACTCTATTTCATCTACGTCTAAAAATGGTGAGTTTAACAAAAAAAATATCGCTCTATTATTTATTACCTTATCCTTACTTTAATAAAATCATATCCTTTAACACCAATCCAAAAGGATCTACTGAACGTAAATTTTCCATTCAAAAGCATCCTGTATAAGCCAGTATCTTCTTTGTATTGAGTTCAATTTATAGGAACTAGTTTTCTCAGATGTCTACAAAAAGTCAAGGCCGAGCATTATCCTTCAAGCTGGCCTACATTTTATTTACAAAATAAACTAGAAACGCAAGAAATGCTAATGGATTTATGTATAAAAAAGAGTTGCATTAATTCATTGATAGATGGATTTGCGTTGGTGCTTTAGTCAGATCAATATAGGAGATTTTATGATAACAAACATTTCTTATTATTTGAACATCGCATCGTTCTCTCGCATTGACTTAAGTATAACAGGCAGTCAGTTTTTACGCAGCAAATGAGTTCTATAAAAATATATTTCATTTAATTACTAGCTTTGCGCCCGCGGCTACGCTCGCGTAAATTTCCTTGTTTTTTGTGTCGAAAATTAGCCTATATATACTATCCTTTCGCAATATCTAGTCAATCTATCTAAATTTTAAAAGGACCGGTTCAGTGGTTTATAGTACCTGTATTTGGTACTCTATGATATCTTTAAACTATTTTTTTTATATAAAAACGACTAATATTCATTAAATAGTGCTTTTGAACTTTATTATGTTAATAATTAACATTCTCGTATCACGGAAGCTGCAGAAATCAATAATACAATACTCGATACACAATAGATAGTATCATGACATATAACCAACAGAATCTTAAAAATCTTGTTTACAATACCATTTACAACTCTTCCGAATTATAATAGAGTAATAATTCAAAGTATTCTTGGAAGCTACGAACAATTTATCGTGGGAACTAGTTATTATACAGCCTGTCGGGTAAATGCCATTCGCTGTAACGTTTTTAAGCAAATGCTATTATACCATTTAATTTTGCCGGTTAGCAAGATATTATGTTATGTAACGTCACTGAAAATTGTAAATGTTAAATTGCTATTTATTTGAAATTGCATTGTGTATGAGTAAGTTTTTTTAATAGATTAATTGATGTACGTAATTGATGTGGCTAAATTATTTCATAGCACGTTTAAATAAACTCTCAAATTTGTATGTTTAGATCATACTTAACTTCATATAAATTTCCCTTCCATTAACAGGAGAAAAATTAAATATAATAGGTATCAAAATGACTATATTATATTATAATTCAAAATCTCGACATTTTTTAATATATGTATACATGTTACAAGGTTTTTATAATGAATGTTTTTTGTCAGGTCATATCAACCTTTTCGTTTACAATATTGTAAAACATAATGTTAACGATTAATAAACGTTTTATTATCTACTATTTTAGAGACAATATTTGCTCAGAAATCTTTGTTCTTAATGCTTTTGTGCAAATAATTTACATGTCACTTAACCAAGCTTGATATATGATCATTTATTGTAGTCTAGTCACGATTTTATGTTTTAAAGTACCTACACTATATAATGATACCTCCATATAATTCTACAGCATTTTGTATTCAAGTACTACTTTAGTGTTTTATGTGCTGTATTGTGTTTATGTGGTACAAGAGTAGTTTTCTGACCTGAATGTGTTTCACTTTGATTAAAACGTATATATTTAAAACCTTCACCTTGGACTTTATCTTATAAATCAGATATTTTATAAATTATTATTGTTTAAACTTGTGATGTTATATTTTAGTTAAATGTAATAGTTTTTATTAAAAAAAAAACTATAACATATACTTAAAGCTTACTCACTATTTACAAGTAAAAACATCTGTCTTGTGTTCATTTTGGAATAACAGCTTTTATATGATACGTAGTAGTATATAAAGTCCCTAGTAATTAATCAATAACAGCTTATAAATAAGCTTAATATACTAGGTACCAGTCTCAGCTTACCATTTAAGGCGTGATCGTGTTCAAGCGCTTCCCTATTGTACAAAAAAATCCTTAAATAAAACTGAAAGTTTTGAAAATCTATCTGTTTCTTTATATCTCCTCGCCAATCTCAATCGTGATTACCTTCATGATTGGCTTACTTACCTTATTATCTCATTTTTTGCAAATACAGCCAAGACCACTTCCATAGTTAAACATATGACATATTAAAAAATAATTAAGAAAAAATATGATTGATTCATTATTATTGAAGCATGATATTTAAGCAAGGTCTTGTTATTTTTTATGATGATTCAAGTAGGTACGACTATACAGGAGGAATTCTATAAACAAATAAGTATAATAAACACGGAAATAATCTGAGTATTAATAAATATTGTGAAGAAAAATATTACTCATCCCTATATTTTTGTTCGTTAAAACTAATCAATAATCAGTTTCTAAATCTCACTGCTCCTGTACATAAGTCCTACTTCCTACTAATATTATAAATACGAAAGTTTGTGAGGATGGATGTATGTGTATGTGTGTATGTTTGTTACTCTTTCACGCAAATACTACTAAACCGATTACATTTACATGTAATTTAGCACACATATAGAGGGTAACTTGGATTAACACATAGGATAGGTTTTATCCCAGAAATCCCACGAGAACAGGAACTATGCGGGTTTTTCTTTGATAACGCGGGCGAAGCCGCGGGCGGAAAGCAAGTTAACCATAATCTTAAAGCTTGCTTTTAATTTAAATTTCAGATATAAACCAAAATACAACATTGTATTCAATGATTTATTGTTATTTATGATAATTATACACACGGGCATTTGAGAAATTATTGGCAATATACAACATTGCAATAATAGTACTGTGCAAATGTAAAAGGCAAACCGTATGTTGCAATTATCTGACAATTTTGTGTCCTACTTAATACTTAACACAACGAAATTTTGTATGTGTACCTATTTTGGCTCAGAACAAATTTCATATGTGTAGGTACTCTGAAGTGTGTTGATAGAAATATAATGGTACGACTGGTATCCAGTTCAAAATGATATATTACGATTTATATTCTAATTACATACATACTACAGCTTCATTACAAAATAGTTGTTTTAATATTTCTAAAGATATTTAATTAGCTTCGCAGACCTCGCTGATCTAAACTTAAACTATGCATATTGCATAGTTTATATTTTCAATTTTCGATACACAAGTAATAAACATAAATTCTAATAAAGCCTCATATAAAACGTAACCAATGTCACATTATAATAACCAATGTTTTAAATTTCAAAAGGGGCTTGTATCGGTTTTAAATTAATTTAATCTAAAGTTGTCTTTACAAAATGGTGGCAATTAATCAATTTATCATGTGATCTCTACATTTGCATGCAACTATAAAATATTGTATAGCATTGATATTTTAAAACCGTATGCAACATTTTCATATATAAATAATCAACCTAACCTAACAATAATAATCCGAACCGATAACCTTATTTATCGTAGACATTCTAACAATTTCTTCATACAAATAGTTTTGGTAGACCTTTAGTGGCGCTTCATAAAGATAGTACTATAAAAAAAAACTTGAAAAACATAATATTTTATCAACAAAGTGCAATGTTGATGCTTTACCCATTCAATATATCAGCTTTCTATGTCAAGCCTGCTCCATATAGAGAGGTATGTTCTACCAGATTCCTCTAGATTGACTGGTTTCCTCTCAATTACGTTTCCTTCGCATATATCAAATTGTTGTAAACTGCAGGGTGTAAAATTATTGTTACTATAGTAGAGCCATTTTAATAGGCAACATTTGACAGTTCAACAAAATTCAACAACGTAACGACGACATAGAATAACATGATATTTCGTTTTGTTAGAACTGCACATTTGCTTGACTTTTTTCAATTATGATTACATATTTATAATAATAATGACCGATACAAGTAATTTTAAGATTTCCGTATTCAAATCCGTATCGATTAATTCACTTTAATCGATGTTTTTCAGCAGATTACCTCTCTTCAAAGATAAAATTGATAGACGTCAAATGTTGCCTATTAAATTGGCTCGACTATAAAACAATTATCTTATTTTGATGTTGATAATACGTTAATAGCATGTATTTATTTATGATTATAATCAAATCTATTTTTAGAAGGGAATTTAACCATCGATATTATTATTTTTTTTTCTTTAGTATATTATTAGTCTATAGGGTACTGCTTTATACTTAGGACAAATATTTTGAAGTAAAGATCCTATCTTCGTCAAAATGTCTCTTAAAGCTCTTTAGACAAACATACAATTCACAGAGGTTTTCTTGCTTTTTGACGTGACAACGTCTTATAATTCGATAAAGCCGGCTGCACGCACGAAAAAACATGACTCATGCGGCGTTACCTCGCTCTGACACATCTGAGGCGTTCCATGTAAGGCTTGAAGTGCGAGCGAGAGCGCGGAACGAGCGACAAAGAGCACAATCGGACGTTATCACGTTCAACTATCGTCAGTAAACCGACTTTACAGACAACCAATTTTTCGATTCAATGTATTCTAACATTAAATAATTCTTAAGTTTAGTAAAGGTACACAAATAAATCAGTCAAGGTAAACCATGTTTTAATGATTTATCATTAAGTTATATCACGTTACACTGACCTCGGGTTAATTCTGTGAAAATCTTAATTATCCTTTAATCGCCTTAATATGTAGTTAACCACTATTTGATTACTATTTAGTACTAGAACTATAAAATAGATTAATTGTAGCTTATGTAATTATATAGTATTTTCGAGTGTTTGATTTTAGTTTTTACGCGAGTATTAAACGCGTTCAAAATCCGTTAAAAAATCTTTAATTTCTAAATATGTAATTATAGTCAGTATTTAAGGCATGTTTTCATTTTGTAGATACTTAATATAAAATAATTTATTGAGTGTGAAATCGAATAAGAAAAAATAATGCCTTTTTATGGAGGATTATAATACTGGTAAGTTATACCAACCCAACCAACTTCCAGGAAATTTTTTGGGCATGGAATTATACCAAATTTCTAATTTTATAGAATTGGAACAATACAGTTACAGTACCTACATAATATATTGAAAATACAATAATAACAGCCTATTAAAGTGATAGTAGAATTTCGTAGCCCTGATATTGTTTGCTTCCATTTGAAGATTAAGAAATACGAGAATATATAATTATTAGAACGTACAAAACGGGACACTATTCTCGTAACTGTTACAATATGATTTGCAATGAATAATAACTTATACATAATGACAGATCAATTCACCACGAAAATAAGTCAACTGACCTCAAAAATACAGTGATTTTGAACCTTATTGTTAATGTTATAAGAAAGTAATAATACATAACGGATACTCAATATCTAGAGCATTTTTTGCGCGAATCAATTCAACCGTAACTGTTTATATCGCAATATATCAGACAGTAATGAGCCAAGTATTGTAGGTAGGTAGATTTTAGGCAGATAATAACCTTAGGCCTAGAATAACCAATTCTATTATTATTCGAGATTTTAGATAATTTCTTAGAAACCACCTAAGTATTATACTATACCATACATCGAAACACTGGTGGAATTAATAACTGTCTCAAACTCAAACTCAAAATATATATGTAGGAATATTTCATTATATTATGACGATCCACTGCAATTTTTTCATCAAATTATTATAACTGAAACTCAAATTTTATGCAAGAATTTCTGCAACCCTAACTTATGAAACTATAATCTATGCTAATATTATAAAGCTGAAGAGTTTGTTTGTTTGTTTGATCGCGCTAATCTCAGGAACTACTGGTCCGATTTGAAATATTATTTCGGTGTTAGATAGCCCATTTATCGAGGAAGGTTTTAGGATATATATCATCACCTTAAGACCAACAGGAGCGGAGCAATGCGGGTAAAACCGCGGGGCACAGCTAATATGTATATTTTACTATTTTTTATTTGCTATAATAATATGTACACACATCTAATTTTGTACGGTACGATATTTTATACGAGCCATCAAGGCTACTGAATGTCACAGTTTCATAACAATGATACTGACATTGTTCCCACAATACCTACGTACTAACGACCTTCATTTTATACACCGTGGGTATAGTTAGAACGTCTTGTTTTGTTAGTAATAATGTATGAAACAAATGCATGCAATAGAGATAAGAAAATTTATGTAAAAATAAAGATTTTCGTACTTTAAAACTATTCTGAGTTCAGCCAGACAATGTAAAAATTTTAAGGAAGTTTTATTTACTTTAAACATTAATTATAAAACACTTATTTATTGAAACAAATTGCAAATTGATGTAACTTCTTAATAATATAAAGTTCATATTATGTTAAATTATGATTTACTAGCTTTCCGCCCGCGGCTTCGCCCCCGTTTTCAAAGAAAAACCCGCATAGTTCCCGTTCCCGTGGGATTTCTGGGATAAAACCTATCCTATGTGTTAATCCAAGTTACCCTCTATATGGGTGCTAAATTTAATTGTAATCGGTTCAGGAGTATTTGCGTGAAAGAGTAACAAACACAGACACACACACACATCCTCACAAACTTTCGCATTTATAATATTAGTAGGATGGTTTCATTTATTCACGTTCACGTTTTGAAATACAGAGTTTAGTAATAGGCCAATGTTTCATGTCAAGACACAACAAATAACAATCATCAATTTTTGTCAAGAATTTTTGAATACGAAGAAATAAACGCAAGGATATGTTTCATTGACTCCCAGTTCAAAAGTGTCAAAACTTTTCGAATTTGTTTCTGTGAACCGATTTTACTAATTCCTATGAGAAATCTCTGTTCTACTAAAAACTCTAGAGTTAAAAACCATCTCAACCTAGGTTTATAGGTATTAAGAAAAGATTAACAAAAATACTTTTTTAAAAACTCCGCACGTACTGAAAATTAACGAGTTTCAAAAATAATTTCACAACGCGAAAACTAAATAATTCCTAATTAACTTAATTTTAATTAATTTCCCAGATTTGCCGAGTGGATCTGGGATGAGAGACTATGCTAATCTAGTTACGTAATGATTATACATAACTAAGTAAGCATTGTTAATAATTTTAACAAAGTTTTTATCTTAACAGTACTTCGTTTAGATATAATCACGATTTACTAAATACCAACATGCATTTGTACTAAGAACGTGAAATTATTTAAAGATACGTGAACATTTTATAAATGTGTGATGCATGACCTACACATTTTATACAGTATTAAGGTACCGTTATCACAATGTCATTAATAGGCCAAACTGCACCGATTTTCCGAGATTTACTTAACATCATTTTTGATAGATTACGATTTGCAAAGACCGACATATAAATTATCATTTTTTCAAGCCTTGGTTAAAACTTATTCATCGAATAACATATTAAACTACAATTTCAAATGTATTCTAATTGTCCGCATTTGACAGTTTACAGGTGACATTTTAAAATGTTCGTGTAATACTTTATTGGACGGATAAATTTTAACCAAGGATTGAAAATTCGACCCTTAATAGATTAAATAACCACCAGATAAAGCATATATATTGGAAAGCCTTCTATTGTGTTTGTGATTAAACACTATGTACCATTTGATTGAATAGTAGAGACCAAAAATAAAGTACGGCACGAGATGTAAAGATTATTATGATGATTAAAAAATATCAGTAAACACTTTTTCGATTATAATGGTTAATAACATTTATTGCTTTTGTTTATTCATAAAAGAATAGGGAATCGTTTAAATCTCTACTTAAAGTATCATTTACTTGTAAATGTCAACTTTATACATTAACATTCTAATCTTCAGAGATTATTGATTTAATGAAACAGATTTATTTGTTGTATCACTTAAATGCTTCCATTAATGAAATACATATAACGGATCATTTGTTCGAATAGCGTAGCACCCACGCTAAATCTAAACCGATTGTCTAAAATCTAGGTCATAGAGCCACAAAGGATGACCCGGTACACCTTGAATGTCGCCAAATATGATTTAATTATGTATACAAATAAGAGTAAAACTATAAATATACTAACTGACCCGACAGACGTTGCCTTACGCAAACTGTTAAACACCAAAAATCAAGATAGTTGCTAAGTTTTTTACTTCATTATTAGCGTAAATTTTTTAAGATGTTCCATCATAAGATCTTTCTCCTGATGATATCGGACACAACAAAAATAAAAATTTTCGAAAACGGTGCAGCCGTCAACGCGTGATGCAGTGACCAAGGGAAAAAGGGGATTCATTGTTATATTATTATATGTATATAAATGATAAGAATGAACTTTATACATACCTAATTATATATATTTAATTAATGATTTAAATTTAACTCAATTTCCAATATGAATCTTCATTCAGTAGTTCCTTAGAAATTCTTTATAAAGGAATTCAGCTAATTGTCAATTTAACGAGGTAAAGCACTAATTTTTAACGACGTTATTTCTCGCAGACAGTAATTAAAAGGTTTATAAGCGCTATAAAGCTGAAAGTCCAAAACGATATCGTCTTATGAATATTCAAAAAGTGTAACGAAACTGTTTGATAAGTTAGCCTTTGAAATGGATTCTGGAAGTTGGAAAAGGTTGCGAAATATTGTAAAACTATGGGATCTGTTTAAAACTAAAGTTTAGTTGTTTCTACTCCCGATGAGTGGAAAATGGTATTTTAATAAATAACGCATTTTTGATATTATGAACTTGCGGCATCATTAAGATTTTTATGTATATTTTAATTGTACATATCATTGTTCACAGTATATTCACCCTTTTTTTTTCAAAAATTTACATATCCAATAATGGCACAATCCCTTTCTTAAATATAATGTATATATTTATATCTTTTTGTACATGAACATTTAAAGGGAAAGCACTATCTTCTTACTTGAAGGTACAGTACTCCAAAATTAATAATGCGCATGCAGATCTTCGCTAATTATCGTATTTCCAGAAACACCCGAATCACCCCGAATCATTGAATCGTAAGTGCCCTAAACAATGCACTTGCATCTTGCACCTTGTTCGAAAGAAATAGGAGTCAATTCAGAGTCATACACAATCGAAAACAATTCGGGCGATAGGTGACGGTAGCCTGTCAGTCAAAAAATTCAAAAATCTGTCAGTCATCTTTATATATTGGTGGTGACCGCACGTATTATCTCTGTATGGAATTATATAGAGCTACTGTTACATACCCTTCTTAGTTTTGTTTCAAAGTTGAATTTTCCGGTAAAATGATTATTTACACAGGTAGCAGACAGCAGTGGGGAAAGTGAAAATTAATAAGACCATAATGAAAGTTCTGATCATTCTACGATATCAGAAATAGAGATAATCCCTGATTCTGTAAATCCTTTGGACTGAGATTTTAATGATTAGATTTCACAATTTAAATGTAAACCAGTGTTTGAAAATCATTTTTTAAAATATAAACTTTGTCTTATTTTAACCTTCCATACATCCATCATTACCCCAGCTTCATTAAGACACTTTAATAGTTTTAAGTATGGAATTTTCCAAGTAAATCAATACAACAAATATGTATTCGCAATCGTGTGGCATAAGGCATTATCGTCGCTATTAACTTACATTGAATTATCGAAACAAATTTCGTTACTTATCTCTTTTACCATAAAATCACAATAAAACTCATAATTCTAATAAACTATGCATGAAGAAAATACATTTAACCACTCTATATACATATCGTCTTCGGAGGCTCGGAGAATATGACAGTTGCCGAACAGTCACGAATTTTTCTATGCGCATTATCAGTTTGGGAGTACTGTAATAAAAACATAACATAGCGAAGTAATTTTAAATATTTGAAGTTGTTAATAAATTCGTCATAATACATTCATTCGCCTTATTACTACTTCTACAGATAATATAACTACTACATAGAATACAATCTCGTCACAATGATATTGTAAAACTAGATGAGTAATATTTGGCAGACAATAAAAACATAGTTGGCCCAATACCTTCAATTTATATAATTTAATATAAATAATTTAATTCACCTTGTCTACGAGTGCAGACCGGTTGGACGCAAAAACTTGACTCAGAGAGACCAAAAATGGCAATCAATCTTCACATCATTATATTTTCGAGACGAGCATGGATGTAGAGTTGCTAAATGTGACAAAGTTTTTATTAATAACATAATATAATATGGATGCATAATAATGAATATGTACTAGTGTCTATTTATAACTTATGGAGATTTAAAATCATGCTTATTTTTTACAAATTAATAGATAAAAAGCTTACAACGGAATGATAAACATTACAACAATACTTGACTTAATTTACTAATAAATAGTATCGAAGGATCCTTTTTAACAATTTCATTCCATTTATAATAAAAGAATTATTCTGTTTTATAAAATTATAATGTTTGCTATATATAAATTCATGCATAAAATATATAATTTCAATATTTTTTCAATAAATTATTTATTAAATTTTTAGTTAAGTTCCATCTAGCCACTTTAATATAATATTGCTACCGTGTGACCTCTTATATCTGAACTTAAGACCAAACACGTAAAATTATCTTGACCTCAGGGTGCCTCAGGTTTCGACATAAATACTACGACATTCTCACGCAATTACAATGTTTCGGGTTTAAGAAAATTAAGAATTATAATATCATCTTTGTTGTTTCGTGGATTGATTGGTGATTTATTTAAAGAGCAATAAATGAAATTAAAGAGGCAACAGAAGTTTAAATTATGAAAAATAAAGTAAAAAAAGTTATTACAAACATTATTCTAAAAATAATTCACGATTTTTATTTACTAGCTACAAACTTGTATAAAATGTGTTGTTGGATTAACTCGAGAAAACCGAAAGCACCGAACCTAACGCAAAAGCGTCAGGTTATTTTTAACAAACATTCAATAAAATTTCATAAAATGGCAATAAATTTATAGAAATGTATTTACTATAGAGTAGAAACTATAAGTAATGCGAGAACGATATTATATCCGAATGATTCTGGGTTCGATTCCCAATGGAGACAAATAATATCGATCAATAGAAGACATGACGCTAATCACACGTCCGGAAAGCAATAGACATTTAAAACATTATTATGTGGAACACGTTTTCTTATACCCCTGATAAAAACGGGACTTATATAGTTTATGACAATAGGTAATAGAGAAGATCCAAAAACAATTTGAAACATACAGGGTGTTCCACCTATGGTATATACATAGTACATGGTACGCTGTGTACTCTGCTCAATGAATTATAGTCTTCTTATGACTATTTACGTAATAAGCCTATGAAAAATTATACATTTGAAATTACACTAAATTTGTGACACCTGTATAAAATTTTAGTACTCATATTATAGTGTTGTGTCAACGATATTTTTCATTATTCATTACATGAGTCAAGGAGATCTTCTGATTATCAAACAAATATTTCATATAAATGCAGTTATTTAAAATTCTGCCGTATTTTGTACGGTAAATAAAATAATTTAGATCGCGTTTTAAAATACGTTAATTCTATAATTTTAGATATGTATAGAATTTAGGTAGAGTCAAACATAGGAAAATACCAATAAATATTTTTTTGTTACAGAAAAGAAACCACCAAAATGGGTCACGGCGAGAAGAAAGGCACCATAGTTTTGGAAAACTTCAATTCCACGTAAGATATTTTATATCATTCGTCGTTATTGTAAATGAATCTTCCCATATTGATTCCTGCAGAACCTTGTTCTCTCTTTCTTACATTGGTTAAATCTTTACTAATATTATAAAGCTGAAGAGTTTGTTTGTTTGTTTGAACGCGCTAATCTCGGGAACTACTGGTCCGATTTGAAAAATTATTTCGGTGTTAGATAGCCCATTTATCGAGGAAGGCTATAGACTATAATATATCATCACGCTAAGACCAACAGGAGTGAGGCCACGCGGGTGAAACCGCGCGGCACAGCTAGTATTTTATAATATGACATTAAAGTACACTGAATAAATGTTAAATTATTTTAATGAGCCAAATGATGTCGCTAGAAACATTCAAAGAGATTGGTTCTTTGTATTTGTGATATTCTTGTAATAAACATACTTTATACTTATATAAATTTATGTCTGCTTAGTAATTAGATTATTTAAAAATGTCACGGCATCATTCTCTCTAATTTTATCATAAATAAATGGCTTTTAATTATTAGTCGTAACCTGAAGTGGTATTGCAGTTAATTTCACTTTTAGATATAAATGTAACTTTAAAATTATGAAAAAAATCCAATTAAGTAAAAACCTCATTTAATAGAAAGTCAAATAATGTTAGTGCTAAAATATTACGAGGGGATTTCAATGAGGAATATAGGACCTTTATCCTAACGAGGGTCTACAAAGGCCTAACCACATAAACTGATGTTAATTTATATAATTGATTTAAAACTATAGAAACTAAGATTTTCTAGAATTAAAATATTTAATAGTCAATAATATTAATGAAGGAGTATTCTTTGAATATATGTAATGGGGAATATAAATCCGTCAATATTATCTGCATCTCTATGTTGTACGGAGTTTATAATTTATTTACATACATGATGTAAGACGTTGTATCATGCTTTGGTATAATATGCTGATCTTATCGGGAAGCAAAATCAATATTAAATGCAAAATGAGTAAGTTTATAACAAGAATACGTAGTAATACTTAGAACGACATAATAATAACTTTAACAAAAGTAATTTATGTTTTTATAAATCCGCTTTGTACTTAGACTTAGAAGAGACATTTAAATGTATTTGAACGTCTAGGTATGCTTTTGGATTTACCATTCAGTTTAAGTATACAAGATGTGAATATATTAATTATTTCAAAAGCTTATATTATTAAAAGTCTGTCAAACTATTGAGTTCATTTTATTATAAAACGCAATACAGTTCTAACTTACTAGTGGTTCAATTGTTTCATTTGTAAATTGAGAGCTTTGTGTGACGAAGGTATTAGGTAATTGAAATTTTATTAAGGTTATTTGTATTCTAATTAATTTTAGTTTCATATATTTTATCAATTCTACAAAAAGTATTCATAGTAGTGTAGTAATGCTCTTTATTAATAACTCAGTATTAAAAATATTAAACACTAGCTCTGTCCCGCGATTTCACCCGCGTAACAACATAATAATATGGTTCCATCCAGCTCCTATTTCTATAGCTTCCCAAGCTATTACATTGCCGAGTTTCATTTAAATTTGAGCAGTAGTTTCAGCGTGATTGACAAACACTGATACATCAGTCAAAATTTATGCAATTATACAAATTAAACCGGAAATATTTAGCAAAAGGAAATTATTTAAAACATAAACACTGATAGTGTTGACATTTAAAATGAATTGAATTTTATTTAGGTATCAAATGTAATTCATAAAAAACGATTCAAATGATAAAGACAACGACCTACGCTTATCACCAAAAAAATAATTAACACATTTTTTTTTTTTAATTAAAGTAGGTAATCAATAATCAAGATGTGAATATATTAATAGATAATCCTAGAGCCCGACTAACCCGACATTACACCGAAGATATCCCGGACATCAGCCTTTACGAGATTAGGATGGCTCTCAAACAGCTTAAAAACAACAAGGCGCCGGGTGAGGATGGAATCACATCTGAGCTTCTGAGAGCGGGTGGCAAACCAATCCTCAGAGTGCTACAGAGGTTATTCACTTCCACCTTACTCGAGGGCACTGCGCCAAAAGCATGGAGCAGCAGTATGGTTGTCCTCTTCTTCAAAAAGGGAGACAAAACCCTGTTGAAGAACTACAGGCCAATATCACTGCTGAGCCATGTCTATAAGCTCGAGAGTCATCACGAATCGTCTCGAACGCAGGCTTGATGACTTCCAGCCTCCCGAACAAGCCGGTTTCCGAAGAGGCTTTAGCACCATGGACCACATACATACGCTGCGGCAGATTATACAGAAGACGGAGGAGTATAATCTGCCATTATGCTTGGCGTTTGTGGACTATGAAAAAGCCTTTGATTCGATCGAGACTTGGGCCGTATTGAGGTCTCTTCAGCGTTGCCGCATTGACTATCGGTATATCGAAGTGTTGAGAAGTCTATATGAAAACGCCACTATGTCAGTCCGGGTTCAGGAGCATTGCACAAAGGCAATTCCTCTGCAGCGCGGGGTCCGACAAGGAGATGTTATTTCTCCGAAACTGTTTACCGCTGCTTTGGAAGATGTCTTCAAGCTCCTGGACTGGCAAGGACTTGGCATCAATGTTAATGGCGAGTACATCACTCACCTTCGATTTGCCGACGATATCGTAGTCATGGCAGAATCCCTGGAAGACCTCAATACAATGCTCGGTGGCCTCTACAGAGTTTCACAACAAGTGGGCCTTAGCATGAACATGGACAAGACGAAAATCATGTCAAATGTCCATGTTGTGCCCACTCCGGTTTCAGTTGGAAACTCTATTCTCGAAGTTGTTGACGAATACGTTTACCTGGGACAGAGCGTCCAATTAGGTAAGTCCAACTTCGGGAAAGAGGTCAATCGTCGAATCCGACTC
The DNA here is from genome assembly GCA_029959065.1 of Colias behrii. Classification (NCBI taxonomy): domain Eukaryota; kingdom Metazoa; phylum Arthropoda; class Insecta; order Lepidoptera; family Pieridae; genus Colias; species Colias behrii. Next base: position 1,650,084 of record JARWMC010000005.1, on the reverse strand, counting down.
GGCTGGGCAGCGTTCGGGAAACTACGCAACATCTTTTCGTCCAAAATCCCTCAGTGCCTGAAGACGAAAGTCTTCGAGCAGTGTGTGTTACCGGTGTTGACTTATGGATCTGAGACGTGGTCGCTAACCGCGGGCATGGTGCAAAAGCTTCGCGCCGCTCAACGAGCTATGGAACGGGCTATGCTCGGGGTTTCTTTGCGTGATCGAATCAGAAATGAGGAGATCCGCAAAAGAACTAAAGTCACCGACATAGCCCACCGTATTAGTAAGTTGAAGTGGCGCTGGGCTGGGCATATAGCCCGCAGAACCGATGGCCGTTGGGGCAAAAAGGTTCTTGAGTGGCGACCACGTACAGGACGTCGCAGTGTGGGACGGCCTACAACGCGATGGACAGACGACCTGATCAAAGTGGCGGGGAGCCGCTGGATTCAGGCCGCTGGTGATCGGTCGTTTTGGAAATCTTTGGGGGAGGCCTATGTCCTGCAGTGGACGTCCTGAAAGGCTGGAATGATGATGATGAATGATGAATCAATAAAACATATTATCATAAACTAAAATACCTACACAAATAATTATTGAAAACAAGTTGAGTTTGTGTGAAAATTTTAAAACCAAATTCGAAAAGTAACAAGAATTTAAATAACACATCATTTTGCATTCAAATTGGCACGCAAAACCCCCGGGCAAAAGTAGTTGGGTAAATATATTATTTCTACGAATTAAGACGGTGTATTTTTTTAAATGATCATTATTTTAACAAAAACTTTACGACCCAACTACAGGTTAGCCTTATGAGTTTTTTTGTTGTCATTGGGCAAATAATCTTATGTATTCTTTGCTGTATATTATGATATTATTGTCATAACAATACGACATATCGTTGATCTGCTGTAAAGTATAGTATATTATATTTATATTATACTATATTATATTATACCTACACCTACTAAAAACTACTGCTTAAGAGGATTAAACATAATTAACATAAAAAATAATCTGTATTTAACCTTCGTTAATACAAACAGGATAGTATATTTTATAAAAAAAAACTTATCTACATTCTTAGAATGTTAATATGAAACATATACAATTAATTAACGAATACGTGATTTTTTATTAAAAAGCGTATTAAAAAATACAAATAACTGCTCATTCAAGCAGTAAACAGTTTTGCAAGGAAATAAAACACTCATTGAATAAATATTAATTATAATTTCCTTACAAAACTCTGCCATATGCATAAACATAATACAATTATGCTTTCATTTAGCGAAGTTAATTAATTTTTTGAAATGCAATGCTCCAAATTGCAAATATTATTCCTTATAACTTTTTTCGACGTATTGTCTAAACATACTTTGAAAGGATAAAATCCGGCTTTAGGGTGCTTTTCCACAAATAATTTGCGAAGATGTGTAGCGAGAAATGTGTTTGTAAATAACCAATAGTATCGCTTCAAACGCTAAACGCTTCAAACTTCAAACTAAATGAAGCGATGTGATTGGTAATTTACAAACATATTCCTCGCACATTATTGGTGAAAAGCACCCTTAGCATGCATTAGCACCTAGTGGATGACTTATTAAAATGTATGTGTTATGTATCATGAAAGGGCAAGTTAGCAAATGTGCCACCTAATGGTGAGTTAAACGTAACAATAATTGAAACAAATAAACTGAATGTACCTACTACCAACATTATCAATGATCTTCTAAAAAGCCTTAAATAGGAAAATGGTTTTCCCAAAAGTCGAAAATAGTTTGTTATACGAAGAATGTAGTTACGAGCTATGGTATATTTTTTCTAACCAGAATCGTTCTCTCCAGTTACTTTTTCCTACCAAATATATTTGTTTGTCAGCTTTTCTTATGTGTACGAAAATAAATTTCTTTTTCATTTCCAGATATTAAAAGTAGTTTTCAAATTTTGCCTTTGATTAAGTATATAATAATATATTAAAGTCCACATATTGTACGTCTATAAAAATAGGTTTATTGGTTTTGGGCATAGATTAGGGAACGCTTTCTGGGCATTAAAATATAAGCTTTATTCTAATATAATTATGGTTCATTTTCTTTCAGTGCCAACCTCGCTTCAAATCCTGGCTTCCAGTCAACATTGAGCCTGGGGTCAAAAGAGGTCATCAATGAAAAGGCTTACAACCCCTTCGAACATAGAAGGGTTGAACATCCGAATTCGTAAGTTATTTTTTATGACCATCTACACACACAAAGAACAAATAATAACTAAAAAATACCATTTATACTAATTAATACAGATGTCTTATCTAAATATAATAAAGCCTGTCCACTAGCAGAAAAATTAGTTTCTGAAAAACTGAAGGACAAACAATTTACAGAAACGCATTAGCCAACCCCAATTTCGATTTCTTTTAAAAATAACGAAAAAGAGGTCTTATTAACACGAAAAGATTAACACCACTTGATTACCCACTAGAGTATCTACACGGGAATTCCCTCCACATTTTAATAGCTCAATGAACGTTCAAATAAAAACAAAACCAATACAAGAAAATCGTTACAAGGTAAAAATTAAATGAATCCACTTTACAGTCATCTTTCTCGCTCAGGATTTAATAATAATAAACGAGATCTGCGCGTGACTTCATAAATATTCATTGATCAACACTATCTCTTAATTGCATATTATTAAGGAATGTCAAGGACTCGTTTAGTTCTAGCTTTTATTTATTAACAGATAAACTCGAATAGATCGATAGTTTATAATTGATGATAAATGTGTTTATTGAATTCGCTTCGGTATCGCAAAATACACACATCAGCGTTCTTAAATAAATATAACAAACCATTTAAAAAGCTATGTTTATAAATATTCAATTATATCAATGTATCCCAAAGACGGACCGACTTATTCTGAAGAGATTATTTGCTACAATTCATTTATTATTCCGGAAAAGATTGTCAGAACATCTTGGAAACAGAATATTTATTTTACTTCATTAATACTTAGATGTCTAAATTTTTTATTCAACGATTTTTATGGAAGTCTGTCGCAATGTTTCGAATGCAACTTTATACTTCCTTTTCCTTTTGTGAGAAAATATCTATGCTAAAACTTGTATCAACAGAGTAGACAGTATAGTAGTTCAGGGAACTATAAATACATAATAATATTGACTTGAATGCGTTTTACAGAAATTCTCGAATATGTAAAGTTTTATGCGGACAAAGTTCTTCTTAGGGTTAATGTATGAAATAAGAAGAAATGTATGAATATGGTTCAGCTTTCTTGGTTTCAAGCCATAAACTATCGAAGTGAACTCACTAAACAACGCTATTATTTCAAGCATCCATCATAAAAGAACGTATAGAATAACAAAAACCTTTTCTTCTATTATCGACTCTAAATTTTCAATTTAGCAATCTTTTCATACAAATGATAACTAAATCTATTATACGCTTAAGATAGTAACATATTTAAATCATAGACACGTACTTTACTGACTCTATAATCACTTTTATATCTACACAGTCCCTCAACTCTTCTTACCATCAACTGTTTCTTTCCTGTTTCCTAAGACACTTTTTATGATTACATAATTATATATACTTCTTTTTAGTATTTTCTAGTGTTTGATTTTACGCGAGTATTATTACATTTAGAAATTAAAGACTTTTTAACGGATTTTAAACGCGAATTTATTCATTATATTATTTTCCCGACGTATAACGTATGAATAGATTGCGTTTAAAATCCGTTAAAAAGTATTTAATTTCTAAATATACTTCTTTTTCTAACTACCATAATTTCTCAGGACAATCGGTTCATTAGTGCACTTGCTGAAATCTTCCCTGGGATCTGGTATCCTGGCGATGCCAGCAGCTTTTAGGAATGCTGGTCTGGCCGCTGGAGCGATAGGCACAATTGTCATTGGGTTCATTTGTACACACTGCGTTTATGTACTGGTAAGTTTATAATATCAGACAGCTCCGGATAGGTAGTATTAAAACAGTTTTAATTTTAACATTCATATTTTTTACGAAAATGTTAAAAAGTAGAGCACCGATCTTGTGTATTATAGTAGACTTTTTCGCCTTAGTTTCAAATTCAATTCAAACTAATTAAACTTTAAAAACAGTAGACTAAAATAATTTTTATGCTATTCTAAATTGGTTTTGATTGTTAGTGATTTCCTATTTCATTTCAGGTGAAAATATCACATGAAGTTTGTGTGGAAGCCAAAAAGCCATCTATGGGATTCGCTGAAACTTGTGGTGCGGCTTTCGAGTTTGGACCGAAACGATTAAGACCATGGGCTAACTTCGCAAGGTTACTATAAAATTATATTCGTATTTTGATATGGTCTGTCCAATTCTGAGTTACGTATGTATTATGTACATACTAACCACGAGAAGTTAGTAACTCCCTCCAGGATAATAGTAGGGGAGCCCAAGAGGGGATTTTGGGATTTACTCGAGCGCGTCAGATTACTATAAGGGAAGGTACCTTAGCTATTCATTAGTACCTCTAGTCAATATGAGCAGTTATGGTTGGTGGGTGCGCTCAGGCGCTCAGGATCAAAATTTGAAAAATCCATAATTCCCTAAGTTTGAGCTCGAATCGTCAGATTAGCGAAATGGGGACTTCTTGTATTGTAATTAACCCCCCCATATATTAATCTGACTCGCTCGAATAATATTACTTTAATTTTTTACCCTTTCTTCATAGCGATTAAATCGCCACTTAAATATTCAGATTAATGTATATTTTATTTCAGTGACGTCCTGGAGCATGTAAAATATCAATATCTAACGCGCTTAAGTATTTCCAAGCCAATTTTTTTCTTTTTTAAATAAAAAAAAAATAAAAAAACCCTTCCCCACCGCTAAAAGTGAAAACATTATAGGATCTTTTTTTCTCGCTATGGTCTAATCTACCAATTCTAATAGGTTCCCGTGACGCCGTGACGCTCGAGTAAATTCACATTTAGCATTATGGGCTCCCCTACTATAAGGACTAAAAATGCGATGTTTTCTATCGCTGAAAGAATTTTCAATGTTATTGAAGTAGTTTTTAGGTTTATCTGTAAAATGGTATTTTTTAATATTTTAATGGATATATATTGCGACTAAAAGCTTTTAATACAATTTAATACACCCAAATGACGAAAATTTAAAGAAATCTTTACATTCTAGTCTAATGTGGCATTTGGGAGACATTTTGAAGAAGACACACTGTATATATGAACCCTTACAACATGAAATTGCTTTTTGTTAATGTTGTAAAAATGTGAAGTCGGAGAATTGAAAAACTAAATCCTTCACTTTTACACCGCAATTTTGAAGTGTTATATACACTTATACAGTAGCACCTCGTTAAGTCGAACCTCGATAAGTCAAAAACCTCCAAATCTCGAAAAATTGTTTTGTTCCCTTCCCTTCAAACCCGAAAACCTCCGTTACTTGAAATCTTGACCCTCTGTTAGTCGAAATTATCACCGAGTCCCTCCAAGCCATTTTGGTACATATTTTCACTCTATAAGTCGAAAAATTAAATTTGACCTCTGTATCTCGAACATAGCAACGTTTTATTTTACAACCTTTATAACTTGATCATTTGGAATTTATTACCTCTATTGTTCGAACAAAAATAAGTTACCGACTTTAAGAACTTGCCGACAGTGCAAGTACACTATTGTTTCTTAGAAAACATTTTAGGAGTATATGATAATAAATTTATGACTCACGTAAACACGTGTTTGCATTAAGTATCTGATGACGAAATTATCAATTCAGTAGCTCAGAAAACCGATACTAATGATTAAGATGACATAGAAGCCGTGAATAGTACATACGCTCCATGGGTTTCCATCAAAGAGGCAAGAACCGCATTGAATACCTTACGAAATTTTATAGAGCAAACCAGTATCTCTGAAGGAGAAGAATTTTCTGCTCTTTATAGATTAGACAATGCTAGAGAACAACCAAATTATCTAAAGCGTCTCGTCTTGGCGTCTCCCTTGATGTTCGACTTATAGAGGTGCTACTGTACAAATATTTGAAAAAACGGGTAGGAAATGAGAATTTCATCTTAAACTTTAAACGTGCATCTACGTTTATTTAACAAATATTTAAAAAAAAGTTATCAATGAATTTGTAGTTATTAGTTAACATAACAACGTATATAATTAAAAATTTATAAAACGGCTTGGAAATGAGTTTTTTATGGTCATTAAAGTGTCTGCAATATATCCTTTTCATGAATTAAATTGTCAATAATTTCCTTTTTAACCAAGGAACCTTTTTTCAGGTTATTTATCGACTGGGCACTCACATGCACTTATTTGGCAGCTCTTTGCGTCTACATCGTTTTTATAGCAGAGAATTTTAAGGAGGTAATTTTATTTTTTTTACTTTATGTTTTTAAATCTAGGCAATACGGCGCAATAATTTACAGTATGACAAAGAGTGGAAAAGTTTTTAATTACCTTTTGCCATTTATCAAGTGCTTGATATTTCTTAGTAGCATAGCAGTTTGATAATGGTATAAAATATTTTTCTTGATTATCACTTATAAATACTAAAACATATTTGAAAGGTATATTTTCTTTTAACAAAGAGGAAAATAGCAATGAGGATACATTAAATAAGAAATCTTATTTTTGTACCGATTAAGCAAGGTACGTCTTTGCTTAATCCAAATCGGTCTATTAATAGTCTTACCCTGAGGAAAGAAATAAACATGAAACCTTATCCTCCTATATCTTATCCCCAGGTACTAGACGAATACATACCCGAGTACAAGCTATCCGTAGAAGCATACTGCGCCTTGACTCTAGTGCCTCTAGTCCTGATATGTCAGATACGGAACCTCAAGTGGTTGGTTCCGTTCTCAGCGATTGCCAATGTCTTTCTGGTGATATGCTTCGCGATAACTATGTATTATATCTTCACGGATCTGCCAAGTCCCACAGAACGAGAGATGGTTGCTAGCGTGACGCAGTGGCCACTTTTTATAAGGTAACTCTTTGTTTATATAGTTGCTTTCAAAGATCGTTTATTTCCAGTATTTTTGACAGTCCATTGAAAATTACAGGTGTATTTACATCTGAAAATGTGTAGCGTAATTTTTTAATTGAACTTTAATTATAAAAGTAAGTTCCAGTCGGAAAGCCAGTAGGTAATTTTTTTGTTATAGGTATTTTGTTAATTGATACTAATTAATTCTAGCTTTCATATTCAACAATCAAACAAAAACCAAAGTTTAAGTAAACAAAGTACATGCTACCAAAACAACCCCTTAAAAAAGTTTATAAATTCAAAACCACTCAGACATTTCTGAACTGTTGCTAATAAATACGCAATGAAGCCGAAATTTACATATCAGCTAAACTGTTATCAGGATTATTAGAACTAGTGATCCATTAAATAGGATTTTAGTGAGTTCAAAGCCAAATGAATTGCTTTTCAGCATTAACATACAGGTAAATTAGCTTGGAGAAATTTTTGCATATGTAGTGGTGTGTATATTACTCAGATCTTAGAGCGCGTTTCCACTATATCGTTCTGGCCTATACAAAAATGTTTCGATATCCTAACATTACTATTTAATTTTATACTTATTCCTAGCAACACTTTTGTTTTCAATAAAAACAAGTTTTTATTTGAAAGAAAATGGTTTTGACTTTATAAAAAAAAATATATCATTCAATTTTACGTCCTTGAGCAAACGACAAGGCGACTACCGTGAAACAATAAAATATCGTGTCCATAATAATTTGTTTCATAATTAATATTTGACCATAATAATTACGAAACAAAACAAATAAATAAATCGTCACTTGATAGTGGAAAGTGGAAACACGCACAAAACCAGAATAAACCAGTTTACGCTGTCCGCAGGTGCCACGTGCAGTCGTTTGGTACCGTTAGAACATAAAGCACATTTCATTCAAAAATTATAATTATTATGTACGTAGTTTAATTGATAAATTTTGTATTTGTTGATTGTTGTTATTATTTGTTATTATTGTTATAATATTTGTTGAAGTGAATTACATGTCCCGCAGCCGGAGGCCCCAAATGAAAACTCAGATGTACTTAAAAACTACATTTAATAGCTAAAATGAGACTTTTACACCCATGTCTGCACGATGCAGACCGGAGTTAAAGAATGAATTTATACAGTTTAATAATTATAAAGACGTAAGCTTGGATGCTAACTTACAGCGGGTTCCCACTTGTCGGATGTCGGATCCGTTTATTAATCGGAGGCTGTAGTGGCAGAACATTATATATGAAGCTATTCACACTTATCGGAAACCGATTTTGTGTCGGCTCCGACAAGAAATGTCGGGTGTTTTGCCAGCCCTCTACGCCCGGAAAAAAATCGTGTCGGATCTCGCTCGCATATGATTAAGAATGGCGCTGTTCACATATGTCGGATGTCGGGGCCGATAACCCTCTCCCCGTTTCCCCTCATTCCGTTCATGCGTACGTCGTCGCTGCGATCGCGCACACAAACACTTCGCGGCGCGCAAGCAGAGTTGTTGTGTTTTTATTGTACGCACGTTTGGTGATTCGTAGGTAGTAATGGAAAGAAATATCGACCCCGAACAATTGATCACGCTAGTTCAGGAAAGAGGTGTCCTTTGGGAGCTTCGTCGACGTCCATCGTGCAAATCGCTTCGCGTAGACTGATTAAAATTGGCACTAGCTTCGACCGTGGCCGACAACCGATTATTAATCGTGTATGTGAACAAAGACGCCGACACCCGATAAATAATCGGCTCCGACACCCGACAAGTGGGAACGGGCTCTAAGGGAAATCGCATCCACATTCTATTCCCGTGCGAACGGCGTATTCAGCAGTTTTGTATGAAGGCAGGGCCATAACTAGTGTTTAATTTGTGTGTAAGTGTTGTAACTTTATATTGTTAATTCAATATGGCTCCAGTGTTAAAACATGGTCGAGGCAAGCCTTTGACTTCTCAAACTAAAGAATTAAACTTTAAATGTCGTTTCTTTTTCAGGTTAGTAAATTTTTCATTTTAGTAACATTGTTAATGTAAAAGTTATATGTATGTTAAATGTGCAAATATTAAAATAAAGTCTCATCTTTTTCAGAGGAGAAACACATATAGTTTAATTTAAAATCCCTTTAAAATAAAAACTAAAAATAAAATGTTGTTTTATTTTATTTGCTGACCATACACTACTACAAACGCAAAAATTTCTCCAAGCTAATTTACCTGTAATAGATTATAGATAAGGATTAAACTCAAGATTAACTTGAATACTCTTGCTATCAATACAAGAGATGAGTCGGCACGAGTAGCCTAATCAATGATTATTCACTTCTCCCAAATATGTTTACTGTGGTTAACACTGTTCTAAACATTGGTTGGTTTACATTACTACATTAATTACAATGGTAGAACAAACCGATATTGGGTTTAATTCTGAGTGGAAACTTACAAAAAATATGTATCGGGTTTGGCAGGATACAGAAGACTGATCACCTATTTATCCCTAAAGAAAATCGATGAGTAAAACAGATGTATAATGTATTTACCGCATGCACTACAAACGGACAGAAAACTTCACTTATTTTCTACCAAATCAACGTTGCCAGACATTCAAATATTCGATGTAGTGTAAAAATATGTAATGTGTAAGAATTTATAAAGATACCGTATCAAAGTAAAAAAAAATCCCCACTTTCTGCTTTATCGTAAACGTTTCTAATATAGAGAATATTTTAGTAATATTTTGCCTAGCAACGGGTCCTTGATGTGAACATCTTAGAAGCCCTAAAGGCCAATGTCCTTAAGCCTCTCCCTATCCATCGTTCATTGGCCATTTTATCTTGGCCTTACTTCCTTCCTTCGTGATAATATGATCTCTAATAGATATTCCTGAATAAGGCCTTTATTAAAGTTCCTTCCGAGAACCAAATATTTTGTGAAACAATATGAAACACAAAATTCAATGACTCATTTTGCCTCGCTACGAAAATAACTAAAAATAGCTGATACTGATTAAATATGAGTATTTCAATACTTACACTATTTTAATCGTTTTGCTTTCATTATTAAATAGTGAAAATATACAGTAATGTTTATCATCAAGGGTGGGATATCTTATTGAAAAGATAAGAGATAAATTAGATAAAGTAGGTAAATAATTAGGATAATTGTTGGAATAAACGAACACCTGTAATTTATCCGATTCTTCTAAATGAGAAATACTTCCCCTGAAATTTTAGATGTAAGCGAAAATATGTTAAATTAATTTTACTTACAGCACGGTGATCTTCGCAATGGAAGGTATCGGGGTAGTTATGCCTGTGGAGAATGAAATGGCCAAACCTCAGCAGTTCCTGGGTTGTCCTGGAGTACTGAATGTGGCTATGACAATCGTGATATCTCTGTATGGTATAGTGGGCTTCTTTGGATATATGAAGTTTGGAGATGACGTCCGTGGTAGTGTCACGTTGAATCTACCGCAAGATGAAATGTACGTTTAATATTAGTAGTTTAATTTATTTAGTGATTCGCCATGTTACTTTTTCGTCAGAACCTGTAATTAAAATATCAAAGTAATGTCTAATTCGTAGAATCTTTTAAGCTTCTTATCTAATGGCACTTTTTTGTGCGGATTATAATATGAATCTGTTAATTAAGTTGGATCTTTTAATTAATTATTTAATTTAAAATGTTATATTATGGTAATCTTTCTCATTATCATGTAACATTTTGCGTTATTTAATTTTGTGTCGAATACTTATATTTAGATATTTATTCCAAATGATTTCTTGAGCTGAATTTTTGTTTATCTTTAGAATTTGACTGCTATGTTTACTATATTATTTTAATTTTTTCAGACTCGCCCAAAGCGCAAAGATTCTCATGGCATTGGCAATTCTCTTCACATACAGTCTCCAATTCTACGTTCCTATGGAAATGATTTGGCGCCAATTGCAAGACAAGATTGCTGTCAAATACCACAACTTCACCCAAATTAGTATACGCACTGGATGTGTTATAGGATCTGGTAAGTTTTTAGTCCAATTTGATATTATTTACATTTTTTTTACAATTTGTGTGTGTATTAATAATTATATTAGGGGTCTATTTCGTGCAAATATATTTAATAAAATAGCTATAAAGATAAAGTTGACTGTAACAGCCGGTCTAAGAAGTTTTATTATATTAAAATACAAATACATATCTAAACCGGTAAATTGTTTGTTTTGTCTCTTCAAATCAATAGCTTACGACAAATTTCCATTCTATTCTATTCTATTGCAAATTTAACATAGCTAAATTCTGACCAACAGTTGCGTTAGCCGCCGCGTTCCCCGACCTGGAGCTGTTCATCAACCTCTGCGGCGCTATCTTCCTCTCCAGCCTCGGCCTGCTCACCCCCGCCATCGTTGACACCGTCCATAACTGGGACAGGGGCTTGGGAATCTTCAAGTGGAAGCTCTTCAAGAACATCATCATCACCATGATTTCCATGGTCGCTTTATTCGCGGGCTCCTATTCTTCTATCAGCGGAATGATTAGGAAGTTTAATGCACCAATGTTGGAAATGAATGCTACTAGTGTGTTAAATGATACGATGGCGCTATGATAGTTTAAGTTTAGGATAGAATTAGTTGTGTAAATAATTTTGACGCTGGTAAAGCCAGGTTGTAAATGATGACAAATTAAATAGGTAGTGTTATCTTTGACGTGCAGTTGCATGTACGGTACAGATTGTGGTCTTTGTTATAAAAATATTGATGAAAACATTGACTGTCCGTTTTAAATATTATGTAATTAATAAAATTAAAATGCGGCTGTAAGTATATATAATAATGTTTATAAGTACAAATAATGAGGTGTTCAATAACTAATATTATGTATTAAGATTTTTATTATATTAACAGTATTTTACTGTGTACTAACATACTATTTTATAAGTCTAGACGACTCTAAAATAGTTAATCCGATTTGACGCTGCAAATAGGGATTGCAATCCAGCGGCGTTTTCAATCCAGCGGAATTTTTGCTGGATTGACCTGAATCCAGCTGGATCCAGCGCGGATCCAGCAAAACGTGGAACGAAAATAAAAAGACGACATTTTTAAGACTTTTTTTTATTAATTTGTACTTCTTACTTCCACTCATTTGGTGATATATTATATTAATTTGCTTTGGTTTTTTAATAATTTGAGATCAAAATAATCAACATAAAATTAAATAACAAACATATAACCTTATATTCATATAACATTTAAGATAATGTTTCTAAGTAAGCACTATCTTATTAAATACGCTTATGTTTAATGATAGGACGGCTAATCAGTAGCAATCAGTATCACAAATTCTTTTAAAATTAACTTAATTAACATTCTTTTAAAAAAGGACCGTAATAATAACACTATTTTAATTTTCAATAGTATTTTTGTATCAAACAATAAAAGCTTTGAAATAATCTTCTCTCCGCTCGTTAATCCTTAATAATTAAGCAGTTTAAAGTCTGACGATAAGAGACTACTTCTTTTTTTGAATTCTCTGAAAGTAAGACCTTAGAAAACAAATTTTATCTATAGTCTTATCTCCCAACCTGCTTCGCACAGAACTGCATATATGTAGCCGGCTGCTGAGAATGCCCTTTCGGCCTCTACACTGGTCGGTTTTAAGGTCATTAAATACTCATAAACCATAGATAAATGTTCACCTCGCACTCCTTCACTCTCATAAACGCTCATTTCTTTTTTCAGGATCTTTTCGTAATCTTATTGACCACTTGGCTTTTGTTTATTAAAGTTCTCCTTCTCTCTTTTAAGTTCTTTTAAGTTCATGCGGCACGTGCTATGGTGACAGAACGGCAACGTTGCCGCGCCGATTCGAAAATGGCGGCAACTCAAAACTAAACAATGGAAATTGATACGTTTGCGGATCCGCATCGCTGGATCAAGATGTATGCTGGATCCAGCATGTTTAAAAAGGCGCTGGATCCAGCTGGATTGCTGTATGCTGGATCCAGCAATTGCAATCCCTAGCTGCAAAGCTAGAAGCGTGAACAAATATGTTTTGGCAGCTTTCTTTTAAAATGTTTACTGAATGAAATGAAAATAAATGAGATTTATATTTCTTCATAATCTTCATATTAAATACCTATGTAACGTATTATTAGCGTTTAGCAACTATTATGTATTCTGTGGTATTATTTAAAATGCTCAAGAAAACGCCATTTCATGACGTAATTTATATTTCAAATTACTTTTTTCTTCTCCTTCTTATTGTTATTTTTTACGTTTCAATGAAAATAAAGGCACATAAGTATATTGTTGAAATAATAAAACCTTTTAAATACTTTTACTTCATGAATATGCGCGATGAATATTTTACTCTACCTTTTACAAATATTTATCGTTTCTTTTATAATAGTGTCGATGTTCAATTCCAATGTATGGAATTTCGATATATTTCTGACTCGTTCATGAAATCAAGAGCTCTTACAATTTTATTCATGTATTCAATAAATAAAGTAAAATGGGATCAGTTTAACGTATAAATTGCGAAAGAATTGGAGTAAATAACTGTTAATTAAGAGTAAGTCATGGTAATTTGCTAAATGCTTGCTAAATTATTTTAGCTTAAATGTAGGACTTCTGAATACTAAAGTCGATCTACAATATACTGTTACTCCTATTCCGAATATGTGACAAGTTAAATTAAACCCAATGTTAATAGATATAAAGCCTAAAGTTTATTGTTACTTGTAACAGAGAGTATTTATAGAAATTGATTCGAAAATCATCGACAAATGAATCTTTGAAAAGTTCTTGTGGTTCTTGAACCAGATTGTTTTTAACTGTACAAATTTCGTGTTTCAAAAGTTTTGAAGTGAAACATCTTTACGCGCGTCATGGCAATACCAATGTCATGAAGTAAGGCGACAATTTTGGTATCTTTGAAATTTGCCAAAGAAGTTTCACTTCTGACACGTGTGCGCGGCACACACACTCTTTTTATTTTAATGAGTTTGTATAACGATATTTTTAGTAAAAACTTATTGGAGAATTTGCATAATACATTCCATATTTTCTATTAATTGTATAACAAAGTTGGGCTAGAATTAAATTAAAGCTTCTGCCATATTTATAAGCAATACAATCTCCGTCCATTTTGTCAGCATATGTATGTTACAGGTTAACTACGGAATTGTTTAGAATGTGATATTTAATATAGTTGTAGTTGTATTTTGTGTATAGAATAAAGAATATATGTTTTATTATGATTGATTTTCATTTAACATGGAATAAACTACCTAGTATTATTATGTACCTAAATATAAAAATACCTAGGTATCGACCATCGACATAGTTCGGTCCCACAAATGTTTTGCTGAAATGTTTCTCAAAACTACTGCGAATAAAATGTGCTTTTCAACTGAAAATAAACACATTAACAATTGAAAATGATGACAATGGATTGAGAAATTGCTAGTAATAGATAACTTGTTAAAACTTTACACGGTAAATGTTATTAAAGTAATTTTATTCCGACCCTTTCCCAATGATGATTTCTTTTTTCATGTCAGATTAATAAGCTTCGGTTGAATTCTCCATGTTGCGTTATCACGTTTGCATATAAATCTTAATAATTTTACCGTAAATAATTCAAATGTGTTATGTGACATTTTTACAACGCAATTCATTACGCCTATGCAAATTTAATAGCAACGAATGAATAATTAATATCTGCCTTTTCCATATCACAGGAGAAAAAGAAGAGTTGATACAATTTAACAAACTGCTAATGTTACGAATACCAAGCTGTAAATGTAATTTTACCCTTGCATTAATGGAAACATGCCTCATTTTTTACCTAAAATTTAGTAAAATGATAAGACCTGTAGATTTTATCATTAGAAGAATTTGAATTAGCTTATTATAATTCTTCAAAATAATAAATCAATATTTTATTCTTTCAAAAACGTACATACGTAAATCTTAAAGTAAATTACAGTAAAACATGCCTACACCGATTTTGATGAAAATTTGATACAAAGAATAACAAGACTTTTATAAATAACAACTTGATAGATACTTCAAAAAAAATCTTTAAGGAATTTAACGTGGCAAATATGTGTGCCCTAGTTTACCTGATAATGAAGACTAGAAGCGAAGCCGCGAGCACAAAGCTAGTTATTTAAATTATTCTATACTATACAAAACTTCAATGTCAGATATAAGTCAACTAAACGTCGCGTCGCGTTTAAGCTAGTAGTAATTAATTTTTAATAATCCTAAAATAAATCTCAATCCAATTTATGTTTAATGAGAACACGAGTACATTTATTCTCATCAAATATAATAATCCGTAAGTTTTACTGTTTGCAATTAAAATAGTTATTTCTCGGATAGATGAGCTTTTAATATAGTGAGTACAAAGTATATAATAATACTTCAGTTTCAGGGAAAATAAAATCATAACAATTATAATAATTAGATCTTCCAATTTTATGAAGTCTATTGATAAGTAGTCCTATCTAGTTTATTGATAAGTCTCTCATTTAAATCAAATCAAGTTGTTTAATTTGAAAATCTTAGTTATACTTAATTATGGTAACTAAGTAGTTATTAAATTGTCCATATTATTTTTCTTAGTCGTATTATTTATATACTTATCTCCAATTCAGAAAATATCTTTATAATAAATAACCTTACTAAAGTTGACCAGAATCTGTTCATGGTCCGAGAGCCACGTGCATTTTCGGTTCATTATTTCCTCCTGAGTGAAGCTTCGTTAAATGCATCAGGGAAATTGGTCATGAAAATATGTCATGGGCTCCCGACCTATCAGTTCTTTAACTGTGAACGCATAATCAGACAAACAGAGGTTACTTTTGCATTTCTAATATTAGTAGGGATAACTTGTTAATTAACTCAGTAAAAGTTTTAATATTGTAACGGTACCTTTTATGCCCCGTAATGTTTATGTGAATTACAAATACAAACATTCGCTTTATTTTTATTCGCAACCCAAAAGCTATATTGCACTAACGGTATTTATTTTGAAAGGATTTTTTACCTTGTTATTTCATGTGAAGTGGTAAAAGGTGTTAAAATTGACGAAGTTCGTACCGCATCGTGAATTATCTTTATAATTTTGTGACTGAAGTTATTTTCACGGGTATAGAGTATAGACACTTATACGAAAATAAAAAACAAACTCCGTTTATTCATTATATTCACAAGTAACCCACCAAAAGACATACACGATTCCATTCCTGGAGTAGAAAGAAGTTTGACTTTCATCTTCTTCGTCTTCAAAACGTATATAACGACAAAGTCTGCATAAAAAGCAATAATAGTACTCTCATAATCGTAATTTGTAACTACTTGAAATGATGAAGAATAAAACACATGAAATATACCATTAAATATAATATAATCTTCAGCAACAAAGATAAAACATAAAACATTCATCCATTCAACCATACTTACCGATGCATCGTCATATTATAAAACAAGGACGTATGTATCCCTATCTCACACAACCCTAAGAATACATAATAACATAATAAGTAATAACTGATTTATAAATAAAACTGATACCGATGAATGATATTGATAATCTAATATTAAATTTACTTCAAGGATCAATCATAAAGAAAATCATGAACCATTTACAAAATATCCTTGACCGATACTTCATAACAAAATTGATTTCCTTGTTTGATTAAAATAATTATTTTGATTGGGAAATTATTTTCCATCAATTGATATGAAAAACCATGGAAATGGTTATGTGACGTCACCTTGGAGCGTTTGTAATTAGATGAATGATATTCTATGACATGTTCTTGTTGACTGTAAACAATTTCAATTTATCAAACAACTGTTTACAAATGCTAAAATATACAAACAAAATAAGTACCTACCGCTTTATTTTAAATTCCAATTGACTGGAAGAGATAGCCTCATCATAAGACCATATTTTATTTGTCTATTTCTGTTCAGTCGATCTGATTAATTATTCGATCGAATTATAAGTACCTACACGTACCTAGTAAGAAAATACGAAACTGTTTCGTAGAAATTTTGTCAAAAACACCGAAAGTTCAACATAAGTATGCTAAGTATCATAAAAGATACTTACGTAATTATATTTCTTACATTCTTGTAGCTAGTTGAATTACATAAATTAATCTATAGTTGGAGAGAATGACTTCGACATGTTTGTGTGTAGTATAAAAAAATAAAGAATCAACGCAATATATTGATTTGAAGGCTAAGGGAACGGGAATTAGTTCAATTGTATGGCTTGTTTACAATATTGTATAGCTTTAAATTGCTTATTAAATTTTGGACTTTGGATTTTGGAAAAAAAAATTATCGTTACTGTTCGATCAAGGTGACGGTTTTTTAATTAACTAGGTATGTAATGTAACTTATGTCTAGTTAAGTCGTGTTTTTCTATATTAATTATTATTAACTAGCTTTCCGCTCGCGGCTTCGCCCGCGCTTTCAAAGAAAACCCCGCATAGTTCCCGTTCCCGTGGGATTTCCGGGATAAAACCTATCCTATGTGTTAATCCAAGTTACCCTCTATATGTGTGCTAAATTTCATAGTTATCGGTTCAGTAGTATTTGCGTGAAAGAGTAACAAACACACACACACACACACATCCTCACAAACTTTCGCATTTATAATATTAGTAGGATTAACCGATACTATATCATTGTCACCATTGTTTAAATATCATATAGAGATCACTTTTAGAGTTTATTTATTATAAGCTGGAAACATATGCATTATCTATTTAAACTTTGATGGGCAATTGCAATCAATCGCTTACACCAGCGACCCACCAGTCAGGTTGCCCACTTTGGCATAAAATAAAGAAAAACCTGCGTATCTAGTTAGATCATAAATCGTAAAGCACATCACACTCACCTTTTGTCACACATTTCTACGAATTATTTCCCACAAGATAACAGTTATTCCCTCGGCACAGAAACGATTCCCATACCCAAGGCAGATTAATTGTAAGAAGATTAACGCAATTTCCATCATTTTATATGGGATGGGATAATAGAATCTTTTGTCCTAATAATTTATTAGCCTAATTTGATTACGTGCGACCTCCATCAGGGTAGAATTTTTATAGATAATATGCAGAAAGTCGTGATAGTTAAACTTTTCATAATTTAGGAATGGCTGAATATATTTGAATAAGTTTCTTGTATTTGTATCCTGGATTAGGATAATATTATGTCATTGCGAAAATATTGAAAAACTTAAAAAAATCCGAGGCGAGCAGTTTTTTGGTAGGTATGCCAAATTCCTCCAAATTTTATATGCGATCAATCTCTTATTTATTATTATATTTTTGTTTATTACATCCTTTTTAAATCGTACTGGGAAATAATAGTAGCGAAAATGATTAATTCATTATATTTTGCTATATTTGTGCACCATCCACAGTAAGTAAATATATAAATATAATTTAATTTTACGCGGAACCTACTCAAGTGAAGGACATTAAAAAACGAAACAAAATTCGTACGATAAGTCAGTCCTTTACATAATATTGCATTGTTACGCTCAAAATTACAACATTTAAAAATATACAACATGTAATACGTTTGTACAATATACATTACATAAATATTCGCAAATGGCTAAATTAATTAAAATCTAAGAGAATATGCGAATATAACAAAGAGGAAATGTAAGTTTATGAGTTTGTTTAAGTAAAACTCGAAAACTACAATTTGCACATTGCTTTTACCTATAACAGATAGATATTATGTTTTATCATCATCACTACATAGTATAAAACAAAGTCGCTTTCTCTGTCCCTATTTCCCTATGTCCCTTTGTATGCTTAAATCTTTAAAACTACGCAACGGATTTTGATGCGGTTTTTCGATTCAAGAGGAAGGTTTTAGTATATAATTAATTAGGTTTTAGACAAAGCGGGCGAAGCCGTGGGCGGTAAGCTAGTTCACTATAAATCAAAAATATATAATACTATCTTCGGCCCGCGGCTTCGCCCGCGTGGTGTTTTGATAAAAGGTAGCCTTTGTTCTTTCTCAGGGTCTAAAGATTGTCTGTGCCAAATTTCATCAAAATCGGTTAAGAGGTTTAAGCGGGAAAGCGTAACAGACAGACAGACAGACAGACAGAGCTACTTTCGCATTTATAATATTACTAGCGACCCGCCCCGGCTTCGCACGGGTGCAATGCTGATACTAAATACACTACAGAAAAACTGTGAACGTTGTATATAAAAACATAGCGGCCCGCTCCGACTTCGTACGGGTATAAAATAGATAGCCGGGCGGCCGGCCGGTACCGCCGCAAACGCTGCGTCCCGCAATTTTTAAATCTGTAATATCTTCGAAAATATTCACTTAAATCATACGGTGTAAAGGGCCATATAGATCTATATTAAATGAACAATGTATTCAAGGTATTTAATTGGTTAAGGATTAATGCTGTATTGGTTAAAATCGCATCGAAAATTAGCCATTATTTGTCGTAAAAAGTAAATGACAAAAAAAAGTTATTGTGGGTTATCCATAAGAGATAGACATATACCATCGCGGACTTTTCTGTAGACCTTTTCAATGTGTATAATACTTAGTACATTATTTTGATAAAACTCGTAGGGTTCAGCCTGCGTTTGCAATGTAAGCGGAAAAAATGTAATTTTTTACGACATCACATAAGAAACCTCAAAAATAACAGTACTTCTCCACTATTTAATGGATGTTATTATACATATAAACCTTCCTCTTGAATCACTCTATCTATTAAAAAAAACCGCATCAAAATCCGTTGCGTAGTTTCAAAGATTTAAGCGTACAAAGGGACATAGGGACATAGGGACATAGGGACAGGGAAAGCGACTTTGTTTTATACTATGTAGTGATAGTGAAGTAGGGATTATAATATAATGCTTTATATTATTAGTGAGTGGGATAAGTTAGCTTTTACCTATCTATCATTAATTATAGGTATAGGTACACTTTTAATTCAAATCTTATTCTTCTGTTTACTAGCTTTAGGCCTGGGGCTTTCCCTGCGTAGTGCGTAGTCAAAGGAAATTTCCATGAAAATGAAATGTTTCACCGCGGTAAAAAGTAGTTTATAAGTTATGTCCAGACGCTAAAATCAAATCATAAAATCACTCTCACTTTTACATCTTGAAAAAGAACACACACACTAATAATATAGAAAGGATAAGTTGGGCAATAAATACTCTAAATACAATTCAATTACCAACAAATCTCAAAAACAATCTAATGCAAATTTTTCAATACATTCGCGAACCAATTAAAGCTGAACTAATTATTCTATCAATTACATTGAAATTCTTAATAGGTATAGGTCAAGATATACTGGTTCTCCAGTGATTGTCAACAAAGATGTATGTACGAGCCAATGTTTTGATCAACAGAGAGCGGTGCGCACGCGTTGCAGAAAAACATCCTAAATAATAATTACTTATGTTCGATGAACAATAAATAAATAAATTATATGTGTAAAAGTACAATTGAATTTTTAGTGAAGTGTGTGTAACAGGATTTATTTTTATTTGTAAGTATTTTTCAATTTTCATTAAATCATGATTAACACCGATTCGTAATATCTGTAAAGTAGGAAAGAATGTAAGCAATTAGCCTTTTTTTAATTGTTTATCGACTATTAGTTAAATTTTATAGGTTAATATTAAGAATTTTATTATTTTTTTAAATTTGAAAAATATAGATCATTGTAATTTGAATTTATTTGTGAAGGTGTAAAAACCTTCTATTTAAACAGAGGACTTTTTATAGTTTATAAACTACCTAATAAGTTATGTTCAGGCATTTTCCTAAAATCCGTATAAAATATGTAGCTTTGTCTTTTTGAACTATTTACGCTTATACGTTTTTCTAGCCTAGCTTAAATTCCGAATTATTTCATACCTAAATCACTACATCATCATCACTACATAGTATAAAACAAAGTCGCTTTCTCTGTCCCTATGTCCCTTTGTACGCTTAAATCTTTGAAACTACGCAACGGATTTTGATGCGGTTTTTTTTAATAGATAGAGTGATTCAAGAGGAAGGTTTATATGTATAATAACATCCATTAAATAGTGGAGAAGTACTGTTATTTTTGAGGTTTCTAATGTGATGTCGTAAATAATTACATTTTTTCCGCTTACATTGCAAACGCAGGCTTAACCCTACGAGTTTTATCAAAATAATGTACTAAGTATTGTACACATTGAAAAGGTCTACAGAAAAGTCCGCGATGGTATATGTCTATCTCTTATGGATAACCCACAATAACTTTTTTTTGTCATTTACTTTTTACGACAAATAATGGTTAATTTTCGAAGCGATTTTAACCAATACAGCATTAATCCTTAACGAATTAAATACCTTGAATACATTGTTCATTTAATATAGATCTATATGGCCCATTACACCGTATGATTTAAGTGAATATTTTCGAAGATATTACAGATTTAAAAATTGCGGGACGTAGCGTTTGCGGCGGTACCGGCCGGCCGCCATTGCACCCGTGCGAAGCCGGGGCGGGTCGCTAGTAGTAGGTATAAAACAAAGTCGCTTTCTCTGTCCCTATGTCCCTATGTATGCTTAAATCTTTAAAACTACGCAACGGATTTTGATGCGATTTTTCTAAATAGATAGAGTGATTCAAGAGGAAGGTTTTAGTATATATTATGTAATTTATTATGTTTTAGACAAAGCGGGCGAAGCAGCGGGCGGAAAGCTAGTAAATAATAAACAAGGTTACTGGAATTTAATACCCTTGAAATTATTTTTCTACTCAATTTAATCGTAACAAAAAACGAAACAACGCAAAGTTATAAACAATAACAGAATAACTCACTTATGAATCTTTTAAAACTAGTTAAATGAATAACCATTAAATATTTGTTATCTAATAATATGATAATGCTATAAAAGTGCATTATAAAAATTTTAGCACGCCGCATATAATTAAACTAATGCATTAAAAATTAAAATATATTCATTTATGTTAATTATATAAATCAAATTTTCAAAAATTTTGTATCGATGAAGGTGAACGAGATTCATATGTGAAATTATAGTTAAAAAAAAGCATTAAAATCAAACTTTATTTTTGACAGATTTATCCGTCTGTCCTTCTGTTTATCCGAACTTATTTCCAATTTTAGTAAGCGATAGAGGAAGTAACAGGACAGCATAACGGTTGCCATCGTAACCCACAGATAAATTTATAATACTATATTCTACTTCTAATAGGTACTATCCGGGGATAAAAAGTTTAGTAGGTGAACTAACCTTTTTATCCCGGGATTCCCACGAGATAGGAATTTACACGCGGGAAAACAGTCTTATCAACTGCATGGATACTGCAAGTATATGAAAAATAAAATAGAGAATGTGATAATCTTCAACTAATATAATTTTTCTTACCCTATGTAAAAGCATGGAATAGAGGAAATATATATCTGAATTTAACAAACACTACGATATTAAAAATATTATTAAGCGTTTGATGTTATATTTGTCAGTCTCAAAAAGAATCGGGAATTATCAAAGAAGTTTACGAAAGGAAATAGAAGGACTAGACAAGAAGACATCAATAATTAATAAAGTGAAACCAAAATATAGCAACCAATTAGGGTAATAAAAATGTAATTATGGCTTAGAATCTCTTAAGTACCATTTAAAATTGTTAAAAAATTATTAATTAACTTAAATAAACGGTTAATTAAGGACTCGTTCACTTAAATAACTAACCGATATCATTTAGAAGTAATAAGATGCAATTTCATTACCAAGGACATTAAAGCCCCCTTTATAGACTAAATCTAACTAGCTTTTACCCACGACATTGCGAGCTCTATGAACAAATAAATATTTTCGGCCTTCTTCTGTTTCCTATGTAAAAACAGCCCCATGATATGAGGGTTAAGAGCTAATCTATCATGCTGGCCAAGTGCGGTTTGGCAGATGTCACATGTCGTCGAATTTTTTGGTTCTTTGCCATGTCCGTTTCCTTATTTTTTTTTTGTTTACTCATAACAATTTTCAGGATAGATGTCTTTCACAGTAATTCTTTTTTTCTTCTCACTTTTTTTTTTTTGCTGAATAAAATGATAAAAAATATGAAGCAGACTTAATGAAATTCTTGGGATAGTGCATTTATGACTAGCCTTATATTTTATAGGCTTTAAAACTAGAATATTAAAACTACAACTGGTAGTCTTAAACTACTAACTTTAAATAGCTCTATTATACCATAATATTATTAAATTCCCTTATCTCCATCAGGATTATCATATTATATTACCTACTAGCTTACCGCCCGCGGCTTCGCCCGCTTTGTCTAAAACCCAATAAATAATATTATACTAAAACCTTCCTCTTGAATCACTCTATCTATTAAAAAAACCGCATCCAAATCCGTTGCGTAGTTTTAAAGATTTAAGCATACAAAGGGACATAGGGACAGAGAAAGCGACTTTGTTTTATACTATGTAGTAATCATATAATTAATACAACATAATATTATCTGATTTTAATATGACTCTAAATAATAAACTACAAAATTTTGCCTTTGATCTCTCTAATAAAGGTTGAAGTCACATGTTTAGTATACCAAAATGTTTAACTACAAGTTACACCCTTGTTACACCAGATCTCGTCAATATAACCGCACCTTAAAACAAACAAAAATTTGCACTCATCAATATTTCAACACTTTTTATGACCTTACTTTGCCAAAATTTTATGGTTATTACTTTTACTGTACACATTATTCCGATAGTAATCTTATTGTCTGTTTTGTTTTTTATTTTTTAAAGTGAAACTTTTATTACATCGTCTCAAACTTTTTGGTCTGTGTAGCGCATGTCGCGTGACGGTCGGCTGCCGAGTAGAGTCATTATCGTACAAATACGATAATTTTGTGCCTAAGTTTCACTTTTACCGTGGTTTCATAAAACCACACAACATTTTTTTTCTTTTCTATCATTTAGAAACACCATAACGCTACTTCTGCTTGTATAAATAGGTACTCTATGCCCTATGGAATGAATCTTTAATAATTATATTTAAGTTAAGCTGGAAAAACATTCTAAAAATAATTTTATTTCCAATATAACCATAAAACATCAACAAGAATAATAAGAAAATCAATCAAAACTAAGAAGTAATAAGTAATGCGAAAAAAACAATCCTATTCGTCTTATCGAGCGTCAAAGATATTTCGGAACATCTACGCACATCTATAACACAGACACTTAACTTCCGTTTGCGACCTAAAGAGATCTAAATAGAAAATGCATAAAAATTCGTCCCTCGGTTTTATCAAAATAAAGTAGGTTAAGACCTGCTAACATTAAACCAAACGAATTCAGTTATCCCATATTTAGGAAAATCCCCAATCCCATCTTAAGAATATGAATGTTTTAAACCCGTTACAACTTTAACTATTTCAATACATTAAAATGCAATGTTGAAAGCGAAGTGTATTACATAAAGACATTATTCCATCTGATGTAACGATATTACTAATATTGAGAAGTGCAGAGATTAGGCCAGTCGTATTTGATAGCGATTTCCGGTTTTCTTATTATGCTATATTTAAAAGTGTAAGTGTTTCTTCATCGCGATTTAGATTATAAAACGTTTATTTTTATATTGCTCTCGATATAAGTTAATTATTATTATAAAGGAAACCATCAAAATTTAAATTAAATGACTGAAGGAATTGATGCACAATTCGGCATAATCACTTTGAGTATAAATTTTAGAATTATACAGCTTTTGCCGATATTATTATGATGCAAAAACTCCTCGTGAATGCAATAACATAAACAATAATTTTATACACGTTACTACGACTCCTCACTATCCCATCATTTCTCTAGCAAATCCCATAAATATCAAAAAGAAATCCCTGACCTTTGTAACGAAGGGAAACAAGTAATTTCTTATCAAGGACACCTCATTAGCCTACCTTTGAGTTTCTCCGTTTAATTGGCATTAAAAAAGTTCATATCGTTTGCGGTTTCTTTAAACCAGTTGATCTTGTGCTTTGAAACCGGTCCCAGTTTATTTGCCATTGAAAGACTTCCCTTAATAAGTTTAAATTTTATTCAGTAACACTTTTATGTGCACTCTAGTTGCATTTTTACGATATTTAGCAGAAATCGCCACTACAGTATTTATTTAATATGTATTACACTTCATTGTACAAACATGAACGGGCAAAGCAGAAAAAAAGAACAATATCACAAAAAGGCATCATTTGTACAAAAGGCGTCCTAATTGCTGAACAGCAAATAGCAATCTCTACCAGCCAACTTGGTAGGAAAGAAAATGTATGAAGGTCGCGCAGCATTGATAAATTCGTAAGAAGTCTCTTTTCGTAAGCACATTAGACGTGGATTTATTCATTTCAATTGATTAAATCATTGGCACTATGTTATTTAAATGCTAATTAAAAAGTGCATCTATTTGAGTGCATTATTTTACATTTAATTAGAAACTACTGCCGTTTAATGCCTATAAAACTAGTAATACATCTTAATCGATTCAAATTCACACGAATAGATTATTGACGTGACAACGTCTTTTAATTCGATAGAGCCGGTTGCACGCACGAAAAAACATGACTCATGCGGCGTTATCTCGCTCTGAGGCGTTCCATGTAAGGCTTGAAGTGCAAGCGAGAGCGCGGAACGAGCGACAAAGAAGCACAATCGGACGTTGTCACGTTCAACTATCGTCAGTAAACCGACTTTACAGACAACCAATTTTTTTTCATAATAATAAATAAATTGATGGTATCATAAAAAACACCTTTTTTTTAAAAGGCCTCATGTTAAAAGTTACATGGGCCAGCTAATACATAATAAACCGCAACCAACGTGGTATTTATATGATAGGTCAGGTACAACAACATTTTAATTGTTTTATTATTTATTAATTATCTATCGCTAAAGAAACAATACATAATTGATCATCATTTGCTTGCGTCACAACACTTAACCACTTAATTTCTATAATAATTGGTCTTCATTTACTAAGAAAAACACAAGGGAAAGAAAGAAAATACCATTTATTCAATAACAATAGATAGGTATCACAATACTAGTGGTTTTCTAGTGGTTCACATTCGAACATAACAATAAACAAAAATATTAAAATGGTTAAAGAAACACGCTTAAACTTATGAAATTATTGTATTGTCATCGATCCTTGATACAAAGCTTAAAATTAAATTTGCTTAAAGTGTGTCTAAATCGCGTTTAAAGGAGTGGGTTACATACAAACATGTCAGTTACATACAGGTGAAGCTAAAAAAAGCCTGTTATTATTATTATTTTTAGTGTATTTATGTATTATTTTCAAAATATTAGCTATCTGCACTCCTCTATTTATATAACACTAGCGGTCCGCCCCGGCTTCGCCCGTGGTACATATTTCGCAATAAAAGGTAGCCTATGTTCTTTCTCAGGGTCTAAAGATTGTCTTTGCCAAATTTCATCAAAATCGGTCCAGTAGTTTATGCGTGAAAAGTGAAAACCATACATACATACATACATACATACATACAAACTTTTCCTCTTTATAATATTAGTATAGACATACCGTTTAAACCAGGGGTTCCCAACCTTTTTTTGTCTACTGCCCACTTTAAGAATAAATTATTTTTTAACGCCCCCCTTTTTAAACATACTTAAAAAACGCTAAGTACTTATAACTGATTAGGGGCCGTTCAAGTATTACGTGAGCAGATTTCTTACCATTTTTTACCCCCCCGCCCCCCTTGTCATCAAAAGTAAGCAAAGCACTTACCCCCTCCCCCTATGCTTACGTAAACATTTTTAGTAATAAATGTTTTTTTTTATATTGTTATTTCTAAATTGGGAAAATTCATGAAAATATTAGGTTTAACTGATACACATAGAGTAAATGACAAAAAAATATAATCAGAAAATAATATAAAGAACATAACTAACATAAAGAATATTTTCGGAACAGTTTTTGGTATAACTTGGATTTGTCTATATGATATGACATTCTAATAAGATATTTAAATTTAAATAATTAAAACGTTAAACTTTGGCTAATTGCATCAACATAAACACAAATGATAACTTTCAATGCTTACAATACAATAGCTTTAAACGATAAGTTTGCCAAATTCCATATGGATTTGATCTAATCGTCGAATAAAGATTTTATCATACTTTATAGAAATCGTGACTTCTTTTGAGAAAACGGGTTAAGCTTCAAATCAGTATTAGATGCAGCGTCAGCAATTTCAGTCTATCTCATTCATAGAACTTTAATTTTAAGAGTTCAGTAAAACTTTTAGCAAGTTTTTTTTTAATGAAAAATTATTAAAGAAAAAACAGTTGAAAAAACAATTACATGTAAGTAAGTAGGAAGATTTTTTTTTATAATATCATCTTATATTCGAAATTTCATCAATGCGGTGGTTTTTAAAAGCTATCGCAAAATGTATTTTATCAGGTAGGTTCTACTAAAATACATTTTTAAGTTTAATTCAGTATTTATTTACGGAACCCTATTTGAATAAATCAGTAAGGATAAAACGTGATACTGCAATTATTTCAAATGCCGTTCTTATATCAAGTCAGTTGATTGATATTGAAATTTTATTCATACTATTAGAATACTAGTCGAGCCCGCGGCTTCACCCGTTACATTGTTGCCTGAGCTTTCTAGCTTTAAGATTGTAGTCTTATAATTTATTTGTGCCTAAGTTTATCTAGATTTGATTAGCTATTTTCGAATGAGGTAGCAACAAAATATATATACATTTATAAATAAATATTTACCATAGATATGAATCTGTATCTCTCTCTACGTGTGTGAATTACAATTTTTGACGCAGTCAAGTTTTTGTTTTTTCGATACTTACCTACTTGTAATAATGTGTAACTAATTGTGAATAATTATTATTTCATGGATTCTTAAGATTGACGTCACAACATGTTTTCTGTGATAAAGCAGGTGTAAATGAGTCTCTTTAAAGATAATGAGACAATTTTCATATCTTGAGCTAGGGTAATTATTCATATTTTGTTGATTTCACTGCGTTTTTCACATAAAATTTTCTCCATTTTTCTTTTTTTTTTGTACAATCGACTTTGTTTATCTTGTATTAGGAAATAAAATTATTCACAATATTAACTATCTGGAAATTAAGGTCCCATCAAATTTGATGCAGCCTTTTCGAAGATAAAAATAATACGAGTCATGTGCATACTTTACCAGGTTGATTAAAACTGTCATTATATACGTTTATATATTATTATAATAACAAAATAAAAAGGAAAACACAGTACCCAAATGAACGAAAAAGGTTACAATCACTAGGTGAATAGTATAAAACAAAGTCGCTTTTTCTGTCCCTATGTCCCTATGTATGCTTAAATCTTTAAAACTACGCAACGGATTTTGATGCGGTTTTTTGTAATAGATAGAGTGATTCAAGAGGAAGGTTTTAGTATATAATTTATTAGGTTTCAGACAACCGCGGGCGAAGCCGCGGGCGGAAAGCTAGTAAACAATAAAACAAAAATACAACAAAATGGGTTTTGAATAATATTTTTTATAGTAAATTACAATAAATACAATTACCTGATTTACAAAGATCGAATAAATTATGATCGAATTTGACAGCTTTAATTTTTTTTTTCTTCTAACAGCTGACCGTGGCTTCTTCTGAGTTGACCACAGATAAAAAAATAGCACATAATATCGTTCAGGAATAATCTTTATTTCTATAGGTAAAAGGTTTGTAAGAATCGATTGACAAAATTCTTTCATATTTTACTAAAACAGTTTTTATTCAGACTTCGCATATATTATTATTTCCTTAGAGTATTGTAATATATACTCTAAGATTATTTTATACTTTAATGTCAGCCTGCTTATTTTTGATACTGCGGGTAGTCGAAAATAATTTGTCGTTCGGGATTTGTATTCACATTGCCTTAACCGTTACCGTTTTAAATGTTATTTTTAGTAACAGGAATTAAATATTAGTGATTAAATAATTATCATGCATTTTTTTGTGCATTGTATTGTTAAATGTGGGCGAATTTAGTGAAGAAATATTTTAGATGATAAAATTCGGGATAAAGACAGAACTATCAAGGAAGGTATTTATAAACATTTAAATACACCCTAAAACCCATTTTTTAGAAATTATTCCTTTTTAAATGAAGAAAGTAAACACAATTGATAATAAATGAAAAACTCCACATCTTTTTAAATAGTCAATCTGAAGCATTTACAATATACTTACTCTGTAATCGATTGCTTCTCGAGAAGCACTATTCCTTTTTATACAGTCAGATAAATAATACCTCGTGACCATCACTGTATCCCAGCCATTGTAGGTCTAAATCGAAAGGCGGAACACAGCTGCAATTTGGTTTGCCAACAAAAATGTTCATGTCGAAATTGGTAATTACATTCACATAGTTTAGTTTTATATAATAGTTAACACAAAAACTGATAGAGGGCTTTAACTTTGTGACATAATACGAAATTGCATGAGAAGTTTTTCTGACTTTTTGTTATTTGTTACAAAATGTCGTAAGAAAATATTTGTCACCAATTGTTTATTCATTCGCTGTTTCTATAACGTTTTTTTACAACAATTATTACAAGAACTACATATAACTAGCTAGACTTATTTGCTTGTGGTTTTGCTCCCTTACAGGTAATAATATAACCTTAAATACTTTTAAAATAACTGTCTCCAAACCAAAATTAACATAATCAATACTGTTAATACTGTACGATTTTCCACAATTGGTAATGTTTTTTAGAAAATGTTAAAACAAATAACTATAAATGTAACTATACTTAGGTATAGGTATATGTCTCAATAATGTTATTATTGTTAAATGGGTTCTAGTTAAATCTCACAATGAAAATATACCACATTCCTATTCTTTTGTGATTGCAGTATTGATGTCTTATTCTGATACATTGTAAAGAACATAATATTTTATGTTTAGTTAAGATGCTTCTGTTACTTTTCATACGGTTATTATGAAAATATTTAATGGATTATTTCAAGTCAATAAATAAGCATTGTATTACTAATCTATACCTGTGTCTTTACTAATTTTATAAAGCTGAAGTTTGTTTGTTTGCTTGAACGCGCTAATCTCAGGAACTACTGGTCCGATTTGAAAAATTATTTCGGTATAAATTTATAAAGAATAGAAAAAATTCGATCACGAGGCGGGACTCGAACCCGCATCCTTCGCGCCATTCCGGGGCGGATGCCTCACCAACTCAGCCACTCGTGACCCGCCCGAGTGATCGAATTTATTCTATTCTTTATAAATTTATATTTATAAAGCATTTGAATGCCATAAAACCAAAAATATAAATTCAAATTATTTCGGTGTTAGATAGCCCATTCATCGAGGAAGGCTATAGGCTACTAAGCGAAGACTATAATATAGTTGGTCTTAGCGTGATATACAAGACCAACAGGAGCGGAGCCACGCGAAAAACCGCGGAGCGCAGCTAGTAGACAATAGAATATAGACAAAGGGTCTATTTTCCTTTGACTACAGGGGTGAAACCGCAGGCGGAAAAAAAAAACTAATTTTTCTGAAATTTAATTTTTATTTATAAAGCTGAATCGCGCTAAGCTCAGGATCCAGGGGTCCATTACATAACTGATAACGCTATGCCAAAGACAAAACCGTAGCATTATGTCAGTAGAATATTATTTAAAGGTCGTTATAAACAAAAACTTACATTCACATAATCGTTTACCCATTCATGTATTGTAGATTGCAATTTGCAAAGCATTTGCATGACAATCTGATTGTACGAGGTATCGCTATTTTTGCACAAGGTTATATTTATTTATTTAGATATAGTGTCGAGTTATTTCTTATTATATTATATAGATATGACATTGCCAAGTCATTTTGTTCAAGCAAGTTAAGATCATAAAGAATTCATATTGTCTTATCAGCTACTAAAAATAATTCGTTGTACACATTTAAATAGTATCGATTAATAAATTCTATAAATGTGACAATTAATAATTAAATTAAAAATTCAGTGCTATTGCACGCCTCATAAGCGAAGCGTTGAGGTGGGTACTACTGTCACTTCGCGCAAAACATCTGATTTTTCAAACTTAAAATGTCTTTATGTATCATACATTGCACTTGTAAGATAATACATACACACACATATTAAGAAAAAACACTATTTTTAACATTCATGATATTTTTGATGTCATTTTTGTTATTTAAACTAGTTAAAAAACAGTTTAAAAAAGTTCTGTCTTGGACGTCCGTGTGTCTGTATGTGCGGAGGATTTTCTTGTTAACACGATAGCGACCGAAATACTTTACTAATCGAGTCTTTTTTTTTCTCTTACGCTTGAGAATGCTCAGGAATAGAACCCTTTCATTTTTCAGGGTCTGATTCGATGTGGTTTAATTGTTATTAAATAAACAAAAATAATAATTAATAAATAATTATTTAAAAAAAATTATGAGGCGTGCACTTTTGGATTTTCCAAATTATTGTATGTATACTACAACTCATTTCCCCTTTTATCAAAAGTAGCTATTTTTATTATTTAACTAAAATTAAACTAACTACAGTTAAAAATCTATCCTTGTGTGCCAAAAGCTCCCTTAATAAAAAACATTTTACGTCAAAAACTGCATTTAATTACCAACACTTTTTTTATTAATCTCTTTCTCTTCTTTGTTTAAAGTGAAGTGAGTACAAATTTATTTTTAAACTGACAAAAAAAAATGTTGTGTGGTTTTATGAAACCACGGTAAAAGTGAAACTGTTCGAACGGTTCCGAACACTGCTTTGTGTAGCGCATGTCGCGTGTCGGTCGGCTGCCGAGTAGGTATACCTACTCGGCAGCCGCGATACACGCGACATGCGCTACACAGACCAAAAAGTTTGAGACGATGTAATAAAAGTTTCACTTTAAAAATCTACAAATTTTCTTCGGTTTCTAATGTAGAAAGTAAGGTTTTTTTCTGTATCTATTAATATAATAGCACACATAAGCGATACAATTTTATATTATCTTTATTAGCACTTCCTGACTTCTATATTTAGAAGTAGATAAAATAATCATTATACCTGCATTAAATATTCTTGAATGTCTTGCGAATCGACTGTTTTGCCTTGGTCCACTTGTCTGAGGTCGCTTGGTATCACTTCACTTTTCGTTATCCAATGAAACAGCGGGACCCTAAGTTTATATATGTGTCTGCGTTATTGTTGGTATGCTTTAGTGTGCAGTAAATCGTGTAATAGGTATAAGGAGATAAATTGAGGAATATAATTAAAGATTAGAGTGCGTAAAATTTTAGAGCGTTTGAATTTTTAAAATCAGTTCATGTATTTCAAAGAACATCATTTTGCGATAAAGAACTTTTTTTTGTTTCAATTTCATGCAAATAACATAAATTCATACTTTAATTGAAGTACATATATGTTTATCTTGGTAAATATTATGATCGTTAATTGAACCACTTTTAATACATAATATACTGAACCAATGTATAGTTAAGGTGACTATTATATTATTACGTGATACGCTTACCAAATGTTAATGAACTCGTGTCTCCTTGGTCTAGTTACTTTCGGTTACGGTCAATTTTTATTGACTACGAATTTTTGACTCAGAACCGATCTCAAAAAAGGTTTTGCATTCATTATAACATGGTATATTCCTATCTATACTAATATCACACTAATATTATAAAGCTGAAGAATTTGTTTGTTGGTTTGAACACGCTAATCTCAAGAACTACTGGTCCGATTTGAAAAATTCTTTCAGTGTTGGATAGCCCATTTATCGAGGGAGGCTATAGGCTATATATCATGACGCTAAGACCAACAGAAGTGAAACCGCGGAGCGCAACTAGTAAGCTATATAATTAGGTTAATTCACAAGTTAAAATTTCACACAAAATATTGAACGAATTCAAGAAAACAAAAACATTTTTCGGGAAACGTTTCTATAAATAATCGCACTGTATTTAAACTTCAAGTACCTTCTTCCAAAGGAACCAAATGCTAATTCCCAAAACAAAAATAAACAAAACTGACAAGCATGGCCAAGGTAATTTTACCTTTTTCCTCTTGGCTTTTTAATTTATATTTACAGTCGAGTTGTGTCACTCTCATGGACACAGCCCAATAAGGTTTCTTTTGTGGGTCAGAAATAAGGTCAAGAGACATATTCAAACAATTCAAGGAAGAATGATTAAGTGGTTAAAAACTTTATTTGTAGCTTCATCTATGTCATAAAAATGAATCGCCAAATGTGTTGTCAAGCGTAAAACTCGAGAACGGCTCGACTAATTCGGCGTTTTTTTTATTAACGTTTTTGGATAAAGCCCTTTTATAATTACGTTTTATAAAAAAGAAAACCGTGTATTATAGAGATGGTATCTAGTTTCAATGTTTAAAAAATCCGACTAAAACACAAGGTAACGTTAAAATACTATAAAGGCTCTTTTAAAATTATTTAATTAGTGACTTTTCAACCAAGAAAAAAGTTAGGTATGTCATTTTCTTTATATTTTAATTCTTCCTTCATTTTCTTTCATTTTTTAATTTATTTATAAAAAAAAACCATTTATTTAAATAAAATTATTCTGTTGGTAATTTCTGGGCCGACATACTTAATAAGCATACTTTAAAAACATTTTATTTACCATTAATTCTAATTTAACCGCCTTAATCTGCACACGCGGCGAATTCATCACATCCTAAGTGAATAAGTTAAATTCCATCCCGGACACATTTCACGGCAGATTTTTATTTTAAAAGTATTCAAGCGACTTGAAAATGATAATATTTTTATGTATCTATGCAATAAATGCTATCGTGATTAATAATTAACCAATTAATTTACAATTTAAATAAATCAAAAATCTTTTAATTTGAAGATCACTAACTTTTGAAGCACGTAATTTAGTAAATAAACTTGAGCAGAAACATTATGGATATCGAATAAAGAAACAGATATTTAAAAGTTTTGGCTAATGATAGCTTGAAATTTTCATTGTATGTTAAATTATATAAAAGACAAGTCATTTTTTTATTGGTACGAAGATCCTTTGTATCGATACCAAGATCGATACGATTGACCAAAATGAATGATTCAAAATGACACTGTTCAATTGTTACTCAGATTCCTTTATAACAAGCTACCACAAAACCTATACAAAATCCATCAATCAATATACATGTACATAGATGTAGAAAGCGGCTTGCTAATGGAAGCATTATTAAGCTAATTACATGCAACTATTCCCTTGCATTCGGGTGGAAAGTATCGCGGAATTCATTAACTCGGAAAATTGAATTAAGCGCATTCATTTTACTACTAATTGGTAAATGAAAGCTTTGAGTGCATTCATTGAGAGTCTAAATAGAGTTAATAATAAAGTCCTTTTCTAGGTAAATATACCATCAATTGAGCCCACTGTCTTTTACACTGATTTTTTTCACTGATATATAATATATCTATACTAATATTATAAAGCTGAAGAGTTTGTTTGTTTGTTTGTTTGAACGCGCTAATCTCGGCTACTGGTCCGATTTGAAAAATTCTTTCGGTGTTAGATAGCCCATTTATCGAGGAAGGCTATAGGCTATATATTATCATCACGCTACAACCAACAGGAGTGGAGCCACGGGGGTGAAACCGCGCGGAGCAGCTAGTAAAGAATAATGTTAAAAAATAGAAGAGAAATAATTTTAAATTTTCATCAATACTTAACAGTATCGTAGTTATATCGTAGTAGATGAAATAACTAACATTTATTCTATTAAGCTGGAAAAATGAATAATAGCTTTATAAACTTTATGGCCATTTTCAACGTTGCGTTTCCTACTGATATCCAATCTAATCCCATATTTAAGCTAATTTATTAATGATAATATACTTTCAGAAACCTGCTTCACATATTAATATCCCGTTTTATCCCAAATTTAAAGCAATTAATCAATGATACTTTCCATAATTTACAAAGGGCTTTTCGTAGTATATTAAATTACAAGATAGTATAGTTATGGTGTTCCACACATTAATATTCACTAAAGGGCTTGTGTGTTTGACCAAAGTCCTTACGTAAGCCTACCAAAGATATGAAGTTACTAAGTACTTTTCAGTTATGCTAAGTATCAGAATATGGTATGCTTTTATCATAAATATATGTATATTATGATAACCATCATAGTAGGAGCCACGGATTTGACGGATTTTAATTTTTAGGTTCATCATTTGTTACTAATTGTCTTTAGAATAACAAACACGAACTAATTTGACATAAAACAAGCAAATTAAATATAGTACCTAAGTAAAGATTTATCCACTATGATAATACGGCCCTAATATTATGTCAGCTAGCCCCAGTAGGTACAGGTGGCTATTATTATCAATTTCTAATCGTACACAATCTTAAAGTGGTTTCAACTGCTGCCTATAAATAAAACCTAGATAGCTAGATAAGTATAAAGTATAAACCTTGTCGAATTCCGTAGCTTTAAAAAATTATTAATTCAAATAAAAATAACTTTGAAAAATTAAAAATAAGAATGTTGTACTAACACAAAAATGTAGTTACAAAAAATATTTAAGAATGACGAAACAAAAGCTATTTTTACGTATACGGGTATTAATATACACAAATATACAGATTTATAAAGATTGATAAGATATAAAACTATACTCTATTTGCATAGTAACAAACGTTATTGCAGTACCTAAATATAACGTTATATTCTATTCGACAGATTTCTTTATATTATACTTAACTGTAACAGACCTGCACCAAAAAGTCACACTACAGATCCTGTACTTAATTCTTCATAGTCCCTAAAATAAATGTATCAAAACTCCCATAAAATAAAACAAAATTTTACTTATATATACGTAAAGGCATACCACAATGTATCTACCTACTATAATATCTTCGCTAGCAAACACCGTTTAATTGAGCCTGTACGAAGGAATCTCCTTCATAGCCTATCACTGATTAAAAAATAAATCACTCGCCAAACAATACAGGGTGTTCTATATTATTATTATTAAAAAAAATACGTGTGGCACTCGAGGACTGCCGCGGTAAAGCTATTGCATAGCATCGCATCGCTGTGTCGGTTGGAGTGGCGGGTGTTAGGTTTTTTCGTTACGGAATTTTTACATTGGCTCGCCGCGCTCCAAGTCTGAGATAAAAGCTTATGCAATAGCTTAATAATCGCCTTTTACATACCTACTATAAAATTATGAATGACAAGAAGTCTTAGAAGAAACATTATTTGTGTAAACAGTAACTTTAAATGATCTTTATTACCAAAATCCTAAAACTGTACATGATCTCGACCCCACAAAGTCAAAGTTGAAACATTCTTTAAACGTAGAACAATATGACTTAAAAACTTTAATATAAAGTTGGACAGACAAAATTCAAGTGTTTGTTGTATTATATCTTATACCCAGAATATTCGTAACTGAAATTTTATTCGTTTAGGTTTAGCCTGAAGCAATATAAAACATGTCACTTCAAAAGACATTTGTTTAGTTTAATTTTTCATAAATTTGGTATTTTATAATTTATAAAACAGTAGGAACTTTTGTATGTTCATTACAATATAAAAAAGTACATATTGTAGGTATTTAATACCTAAGTTTTAAGTATAAGTATAGTGGTTAGGAATTAGTTAATCAAACCCAACTAATTTCTATTTCAAAATAATTAATTTATATAGACATTCATATTTTTTTAAGAATTTATATTACGACTAGATTTCCGCCCGCGGCTTCGCCCGCGTTTTCAAAGGAAAACCCGCATAGTTCCCGTTCCCGTGGGATTTCCGGGATAAAACCTATCCTATGTGTTAATCCAAGTTACCCTCTATATGTGTGCTAAATTTCATTGTAATCGGTTCAGTAGTTTTTACGTGAAAGAGTAACAAACATCCATACATCCATACATCCATACTTACAAACTTTCGCCTTTATAATAGTATATTACGACTGAATACCGAATTTACTTGAATTTTTAACTATCATTTAGCTTTGCTTTTACTTTTTTCGCGAAAAAGGGAAATTAACTTTTTTTAAATCGTTTCAACATCTTATGTTGATTCAGTACTCACCGTGTTAATGGTTAAATACTTTTTATTCATTAAACATTGTCGTACAAGATCAATTTCCTTTTTATAATAGAAAAACAAAAAAGCTTATTTTGTAGTTATATACGTGTAGGCTGTAGCTAAACTATAATGATACATAAATATTATTAACAACATAATATAACATGAATTGCTTTTCTGTACGAAGTAGCAAGCTCAAGTTATTGCAAATAGAAACACTGTTATTTAGGTCAAGCGGTCTAGCCCGAATCTAGGAGAATGTAATAGTAGAAAGATTTATCATAAACTCGACATTTACGGGACTAAATATAATATATTTATAAATTTTAATATACATAAATTATTGTGTAAACCAATGTCCTAGAT
The DNA here is from genome assembly GCA_029959065.1 of Colias behrii. NCBI lineage: Eukaryota > Metazoa > Arthropoda > Insecta > Lepidoptera > Pieridae > Colias > Colias behrii. Next base: position 1,612,482 of record JARWMC010000005.1, on the reverse strand, counting down.
CTGCGCGGTAAATAAATAAACGTAGAAGACATTGTGCTGTGACAGACTAGGACGGACGGACTGAACGATCTTATAAAAGGGTTCCTTGTCGGACTACGGAACCCTAAAAACACACAAACACACATGCATATATAGATATCTTGGTCTAAATCGTAACAAAAACAAAAAACAACTTTCCTATTTATAATATTATTAGTATTAGGGTAGTGATGTAGACAAGCCGCTAGCCTCGGCATCCCCAAGATTGACTCGGGTTACAAACAAAATTTTAGCGTAGCTGTTAGAACGTGTCACACAGAAATAATGTGGATTTCTACTAGTAAAGGAATCGTCAAAATTGGTTATGAAGATATTCGTTTTATTCACTACAAACTTTCCTTTTACAAGGTCACAATATAATACCGTCTTTCTTCGAATAATTTAGTCGGATTTTAGATTTGATCCCCGCTACTGGAAAATATTGCGAGAGGCACTTTTCTAAGAATAAAAATAAATGGATTTAATTCCCTACTTGTCTACTTTTCACTGCACAGTTATGTAGTTTTAATATTATTGTAATGTCATTCTACTAAATGTCCGGAAATAAAATCTATTTTCAATTTATTAACTTTCTATATTTCCTACGTTAAAGAGTTACTATTTAAACTAATAATTGTTTTCTCATACGGTGATAAACACTTGAAATAAAAGAACAAATAAACTTCAGATTTAACGATACAATTACTCATCACTTACATACCGGGTATTCCCTTTATTTTTATATATCTATAGAATACTAATAAAACACCCTGTATATACCGCTAGTTAATTGCACGTGATTTCATTTGATAACAGATACGTTCGCGATAACACTCAATAGACATCACTGTCAGCGGTGAGTGCTTCAAAATAATTTAATTTCTTTATTATAAACATTATTTGTTATGTTAAAACACTAAATAATTATAAGATTTTTTTATTGGTGGAAATTGAAATACATAATTAAAACATCCTGTATTATAAAATGTTGAAGGTAAGATTATAAATCGGTCAAGCTTAAATATAATCGAATTCATGTTGTCTGAGGTTTTTTTTAAGATTGTCTTTTTAATACGTACAAGCCTCAAAAATGTAATTTTTCTTTCACTAAAGAACTATCGATTAAGAATTAATAAATCTATTCACACAGATATGTTATAATATTTTATAACATGACCGTAACATCTTAACTTATTCCCTAGATGTCATTTTAATATTATGTTTATTGTGCACGTGGAAACAATTCAATGAGAGTATTTTTATTTATCTCCTTATTGTTATCAAAATAAACATAACATAAAACTTCACGTAAAACGCAAAAAAAGACAATTTGTAGTTTATTATAAGGTCGATAACATACTCTGAAAAGAACATACTATTGGCTGTATTTAAATATTTATTTAATATGAATTTCATACTTTAGATTGTAATTATGTTTAAAAACATTCGCATTTTTGTTTTATTCAGTATGTTATCACGAGTATACACAAAGTATACATGTTTAATAATATGAACATCTTTGCTTTTTATTTATTTTACATAAAATAAATCATGATGATATGAATGCTTCTGAAATGGGCGGTTTTTACCTCTGAGCTATAACGACGACAGAACGTCTTTTTGACATCAAAAATAATTAATTATAATATTAATTACAATATGTATTTTATTTTCGTATTATTATACTAATAAATATATATCCTATCATTTCAGTATAAAATGACATTAACATATCAGCAAATATATTTGAAAACAGCTTGATTTTTTTATTTGTACAAATGGTATTTTGTAATATAAAGCATTTACCTAATAACTGAAACTAATTAAGAATTCATTTACATTTATTGAAATGTACGACATATATATAAGTACTACGTAATATACGACAATAATGTACGACATATATATAAGCTATAAGTACTAGCTGTGTCTCGCGGTTTTACCCGCGTGGCTCCGTTCCTGTTGGACTTAGCGTGATGATATATAGCATATAGCCTTCCTCGATAAATGGGCTATCTAACACCGAAAGAATTTTTCAAATCGGACCAGTAATTCCTGAGATTAGCGCGTTCAAACAAACAAACAAACTCTTATATATATATTATCGCTTTATAATATTAGTATTGATAGTATAAATTAAATAATTATAATTACTGTCATATTCATAATTGAGTTTGTAATGGTTAAAACGTTAAATGGAGAGCAACTATGATGGAGTGTATTGCCGGTTCTTCTCCATAGATACTGCTTTCCGAATCGGTGGTAAATGTTAAAAATATGTTATGACGATTCAAAAGTGCTTCTAGAAGAAGCCTAATTGAATAAATAAATGTTTGAGTTTGAGTTTGAAATAAAAAATAATCTCAACAACTCTCTCAAAATATTTTAAACAAACAATACAGTTTTTCATATCCATTATCGACTTTCTATAAAAAATAGTATCTGAAAATATTTTTTGTAGAAAGTATGTAAAAAATCTAACTAATTAATATCGAATGCTCTAGACAGGCAATTAATAGTTTCTTGTTCTAATTACACTTTTTCATGAACAGTTCCAAATTCTCTTTATTCATTGTCGACTTTCGATCAGGCTCATTAGCCTGGAGAAAAATTTGTTGAAGGCCATTGGGTTCATTAATTTATATAAGTAAAACGTTTGAGTTTGAGTTGTATCTATGTAGTATAATCGGAAATCTACTGCTAGACATTGTGAATAGAGGATACATAGTCCATTGACTAATTAATTATTATATGCATGAGTTTTGGAAACATCCAAAACTTTAAAAGTATTGGTTTATTTGTTTTAAAGAATAAAAATAATTTTATCGAGAGGTGAGATTTGAACAGGCGATTTTTTGCCATACCGGGCCATACCTTCATAGCATAAAACTTTGATTCTATTGCATTCCAATTTGAAGTCCAGAAACTAGCTTTTAGCTCCATTTAGCTTCATAAATCAGTGCTTGCTCACTTATTTGATTTAACAACAACCTTATTGTTATTTTTTGAAATCTCCACGCAGATTTTTATAGGCCAATAAAATTCCTCATTAAAAAATAAAATTTGGCCTCCATATCTCGACAACGTACCTTCTAATAAGACTGAATTAAAAACATTTAACTTTAATGTTTTACAACGCGTTATCTAAAGCGTGCTAAAGTATACAATCAAAAACACTAATTAAGATGAGAATGTTGTTTCTTTATCGTGAATAGATAATGTCATCAAGTATCATAAATAATATTTAGTTCCTATACAAAGTAAAGCTTATCATGTATATAATCCAAGTATGTAATTGAAAGAAAGAAAATGTTTGTTTAACGGATCATAGCCACACATAAATAGGACGAAAACAACAAAACTATTGAAATTGAATAATTAAAATCATAAATTTTTGTTTTAGGCATCAGTCGTGGCGATGCAGAAGATAAAGTGAAAAACTAAGAGATCTCAGAGCCATTCAAGTTTAAGAAAGAAAATGGAAAAGATGACGATTGGACAGGAAAATGGCGCGCCGCCTATACGACCAACTGTGGACCCGTACAGTTCGAAGTAAGTATACTCAAACTCAAACTCAAACATTTATTTATTCAATTAGACTTCTTCTAGAAGCACTTTTGAATCGTCATTATATATTTTTTTACTTTTACCACCGATTCGGAAAGCAGTATCTATGGAGAAGAACCGGCAAGAAACTCCATAGTTGCTCTTTTAAAATCAAACTCAAACTCAAATATTAACTCAAGAATACTTATTTAGGACGCGCTTTGGTATCATTACTAACATTGAAATTGTTAACGATAGCAAACAGAAAATAAACGATGGCTTTTCAAATGTAGTCCGTTTTATAATATATTCACATGCATCGATCTAGATTGTGGTAAAAGTGATTCAACATGAACGGTAGGTAGGTAAGTTACAACGCGAATTTAAGTTTGAACTAACAAGTCTTTTGGTAGAATTCAACTGAGCAATTAGAAGTCGGTTTATAATAGAAGGAAAATTTTGTCAATATCGAACTGAGATATAAATTATAGAATCTTAAAACTAGCGATTATAACAAGGGCTTTTGTTACCCATATTCATGCAATTATTGGTGATTATAATATGCAAGCGCAGTTAATTAATTTTTGTTAAATCGAAAACAATTGAAATTAATGAATATGTCAAACTTAGTAAATAAATATTTTAGTCTTGTTAATTCTAACCTGTCTTATAAAGGTCAGTTCCCGAAGTCTGGTAAATAAGGCAAATACGAAAACCGACAAAAATCAATCATTTTCAATATTGTTGAAATAAAATGTTACCTTTCTCATGTATTAACTAACAACCAAGTCAATGACCCTCACTGGATGATCCTCTTACGGCATCCACCCAAAGATTCAATACATGTTACTGTATTTTCTCAATCCAATTTCTTGGAATTGTAACTCCAAATATTAACGCAAGATTAACGTCAGAGATTGCTTTATTATAGAGATAATCCATTGAGTACAGTAATAAAAACAAAGAAAACAACGTAACGATGTACTATATCCGGTTAAAATTCTCTTAGATAATATGTATATTATACTAGCTGTGCCCAGCGGTTTTACCCGCATTACTCTGCTCCTATTGGTCTTGGCTTGATGATATAATATAACAACCTTCCTCGATAAAAGGACTATGTAACAATGAAATAATTTTTCCAATAAGACCCGTTTTTCCTGAGATGTAAAATGTAGGGTGTACAGACAAACAAAAACTGAAGAGTTTGTTACATAGCTGCTGCAGCTTTGTGAGTATAGATTGAGTAACGTTAAAAGCATAAAGTTCAATATCCTTAACAAAAACCATTACTGTTGCCAATATTTACTACAATTGATGGTACTTTCAAAACTTGCCAAATGATCCAATTTCAAAACGAGCCAACTTCTGCATTTGGAAGTATAAAAACCTGTTTTTGAAAAGGTTACCGAGGGTATTGCAGTTTTATTATATAAAAAAAGAATCGCATCAAAATTTAAGAATCATTTCTGAGTTTTTTTTTTTTTTGTTTTTTTTTTTAAATAATTAATAACCTAACAAGCATGTTTCTGCTTTTGGAATAGATTAAAATTTAAAATACCCAAAGTTTTCCTTACTATTAGAGATTATTAGTTTCACCAACGCAACAAATATGAATAGAATTGGTTTAGAATATTCGTTGTATCTTATAAACAAAATATACAGATGTAATAAACTCAAATACATCTCGATACACGTATCACATATTACAAAACATACTCCCACGTTTCTAACATAATAGGCATGACGAAAGATTTTGAAATCCTCTTCCATAATGTGTGTATACGTTTAATATACAAGAAAAACCCTGTATTTCGGTAATATAAATTTAACGAAGATAAAAGCCATTTTTCATAAAATATTTATTAACTGTGCCAAAACATCTCGCAGGTGTCATGGCGGAGGCGTGACGTCACTATTTAGTAAATAAGTAATTATTTGTACGCATTGCGAAGAAAATTAAAAAAATATTTATTTAATATGTGTTATAGAAACGAATTTCAAAGTTTATAAGTGGTGTGCAGTATTGCAGTGTGAATCCACATAAAAATAATGCTCAAAAATGTGTTAGTAATTATTTCAAGCGAGAAAATAATAAGAAATGATTGTATAAAGTTGGCGCGGAGAACCCCGAACCACGTATTCGTGAATTCGCAATTATATTTCTGTTCTTAGTCGATAAAGCATACGTGAAACAATAGAAAATAAATAAAAATGCGTATTCTCAACATATTCATAACAACAATTAACACATCTGACGTGAGTTGTTTACTTAAGCGTGACGTCACGCGTGTTTTAGTCAAAATGGCCAACTGCAGAATTTCAATGTTTTATTTTATTGATAATCTCATTAATCTTAATGTTTTTAAGATTTCTAAGTCACTATATTTCATTTATTTATTATACATTTTCCCTTAAAAACACTAATACGATCATTTATGGATACTGTCGTCATGCCTACATAATACAAGTAATGAGCTAATAAACTTATGATTTCTGATTCAGCCACACACGTGTTCGCTAATTAAGTGTAACCTCGAACTTAGTTTATTACGAATATCCTATTTATTTATTTAACTTTCTGTTTAGTAATTTTACGTACGATTAGGAAAGTATTTTTTTCGTATATATTTGACGTTTCATTTACATAAAAACTATTTAGTAGTCTGTGATATCATGGAGAATCAATATAATCTACTAGTATTATTTAACTTGCATTTATTATCGTTGTATGTGGTTGTATGTGTGATAATTGGTTTAATAACTCAGGCCCCGGAATCACAGACAATAGAAAATTTATTGTGTCGTGGACCGATCGGGCCGTTCGGGGCTCAATGGGTTAATTAAAACTTAATTGTCTTGTTATAGATTTATAGCCGCAATTTTATTCTCCAAGATAATCCTATCATGAGTTTTCTAATAACAAATTAAATATACTTGTTTGCTTGTATAGGACTTTTGTTTGCCAATACCTACTTAACTTTGAAAAGTGTCAGATGCAATTAAAAGAAAACTGTATACAATGAAGAAATGTTTATTTGTATCACTATATACTTACTATAGAATGGTATTATTAGGTAGTGAACATAAGTAAATGCCTGCCAATCTGACGGATCTAGGCGGGATTTATCAATGTCGTACTGTCAGACCAAAAGCACAAGCAAGCAGTCTTGTCGCGTAGTTAAGCACGGAATAGTATTATTTTGTACATCTTCAACATATAAGGGAAGGTTTAAAGACGACTTATTAGTACGGGAACATTTTCTCACTATAGTTTTTCAGAATGAACTGTGAAATCCTTTCCATAAGAATTTCTATTTCATCCCCACAGGACATCTACAGAGATTATCCTGTTACCATGAAATAGCATTGAAGCAATGAATAGTCCTGCAACCTACCATTGCTTTTCCTTCTATCACGGCCAAACATATCTATATTGACTAACAGTTGAAAGATTGCGTTTCAATTGTCCAATTTATAAAAAGGTTAACGTTCTAAGGACAACTCTTATTCGTCTTTAGTTTTCCTTATAACATTATTTAACGAGACAATCATTTTATAGTGTATAAGAAATATGGTCACCCTGTCATATATGCAAATGCTGTTATGTTAAAATTAAAAAGACACTTATCAACTGTATTATTATTAAAATAATATGCAATATCATATATTTACATAGCAATGTTAGGTTGGCCACTCAATAACTCTGAAGTCCTCTTGTCACATACCACAATCCAAGATGACGGATCATTAAGATGGACTGTCTCTGCGTGCCAACTTGATTAACAAGACAATTAGACCATTGTGAGACTACAATCATAAGGGGATTTACCCTGACAATACAATACATTGATGTTGAACTCTACGTTCGTTGTATGATTTGTTTCTTCAAGTTAAACTCTGTAGGAAGAAGTCTTTGCAATCACTCCTTAGTGAATAAGATTTAACGTTGATTTATTTACTCTTAAGTTACGGCAACATTTGTCTCCAATTAAATTGAATATAAATATAGACGCAACTTGCAAAACACTATTGCAGTTCTCCATTTCAATACTCCTACTTTTAGCTCAAAAATACCTCGGGCTATTGCACAAACTACATCCAGATAAGTTTATATTAATAATATTAGATCAGCAATTCTCTTTTCGCGAATGTGATCTCCCCGGTCTATTAACGGTAACTTTCAGTATTACTTAATTTAAAACAAAATTGCAAAATTCTGTCATTTTATCTCCAACTTCCAAGTAACCCGTGGCAAATGGCGCTATATTCTACATAAAATTATTACGTGTTACTTTTATTTGAGTATGTATATATAAGATACTTTAAAATGAAACTTATAAGTATTCCAACGAATATTTACGGAACTCATTAAGGCTATATTCCAAGTCATTAATCCTTGTCGTTATTAACGAGTAAGTGAATGGAATGATACTTTATGTAATTACAGTCAGACTTGTCATGTGTAATTCTGCTTTACAATCAAAAACACAAAACAAAAGTATTTACAATCATGCCCATATATTATCTCACACTCACAATACAGCCTAGTTCGGCTGTATTGTGATTTGTGAGTGATATATGCCGAAGCTGCCGAAATTCAGATTAGTACGAATGACTCAACAGTCGTTCAATGTGGCTTAAAATAAAATAAATGTTCTTTTAGAAAACTGAAAAACAAACGCGTAAAATTATTGTATTGTCATACGTACGATCGATACGTCGTGTATACCTTGGTGTATACAGATTGAATTAAATCTGTCCGTTTTACGAGGTCAATGTCAAATTTTGTGTGCCAATTGGCTGTGTTATTGGGTAGATCTGGGAATCGACCAACATCTATTTTTCATGCCTAAGAGATAAGAGTAAGGCAAAACTACGTTTACCGTGATAGCTAGTATTTTATATAATTTATGGATTTCTATGAAACAACTTGCGATCGACAAATTTGCATTGTAGATATTATGAGTGCCACAATGCGTGCAGGTAAAAATTGTAAACGAATACTTAAGACAGCCCTCTGCATATTTAAATGTAGATTAAAATTTATAATACTCCCACAATTTTGAGGATAATATTTTATATGTATTACATTTATTCTATTGGCAAGATAATACGAAGACATCTTTACCTTATCCATAACCAAGGTTTTACAGTTATGGCTTTATAATCTTCTGTTATACTTGACCTACAGTTATACTATTCCAAGACAAGAAATATGACCTCAGAAATAAATGTCACTGTAATTAAGTCGGTTAATATCAAAATATTTTATATTTTAAAGTAGAGAAGTCAAGGAAATTATAAAATAGTTCTTCAGCATTTCATTAGACTGTATTTTTTTTTTTTTCATGAAGGATTAATTTTTTGTTTTAATAAGTTGGTCTCTATTTCTTTGGCATTGTCTTGCAAGGAGAGGTCTAATTATAGCAGTTACCTACATTGGACTTCTCCTATTTTCTTCTACGAATCTTACGCAAATCAAGTCACTAGAATAATTATATTCTAAGTAATTCTTAAACAAACACGCAAAATGATCACAAGATGCACGTTTAGATGACGCAATAAAAAACACATCTTTCGTCACGTTAAATGTTAAATTGGGATCAATTTCATTTGAACAATCGTATTGGAAATAAATTGTCACGTTTTGTGTGATGCTTTTGTTTTTTTTCAAGCGATTGGAGGTGATTGGAGGCTCGAACGTTGTTGGAATATGTCAACTCGCGATAAAAAGAGAATTATTTTCAACAGGTCGATGTTAATTGATTTTTATTGAAAAGCTACATATTTCTTTATAGTTAATAGATGTTTTATTGTTATTTAAATGATCCGATGAATTAGTGTACCGTTATAAATTGTAATGGAAGTTGATATTTTATCGTTTTCCATTATGACTATAAAGATTGATATTTATCACGTTCCATTTCAATATTACACATAGGACAATGGTAATACTAAATCAAATCGCAATAAGTATTATGAACTGAGGAATGATTTAGTAAAATCTTCGTTCATTTGTACATATTTATATTTTTATTTGTATGGCACGTTTTTGCATTTTTTGATGAATGTATTTATGTAATATGCCTTGATGATTATGCGAGGATATATATTTTTAACTAAATGTATGTTATTATATTACAGAATACAATTAACTTGCAATGGCTCGAGAGAAGATTTGGATCCCTACGAGCCGGCGAAAAACAGACCCTTGGAATCAAATACATCGTAAGTTTATTTTATTCACATATAAATACACCGACTATCATATAACTTTATAGTCTACAGAATCAAAATTTAAGAGCTCATAATATTATAATATGATTTACCATTCTTAGCATTATCTGTTATTTGTAAAAGCTAGTTTTAGGTTAATTCCTAGACATCTTCTATTCTATTATAATCGTCATCTCCTTGTGTCAATGCTTTTATAAAAACATATGCATTTAATTGTATGAAAAAATGTTTATTATAACGCAATTTATTTTGTAAAACGCGTTTGAATCGTCCACGTACCACTTTATAAATTCTCACTGAAAATAACCGCCAAGAAACTACCTTTTTCGCGCATTTATTTGTTTTTTTTTTTCAACACATATGAATCTGGTTTTTTTTTCGCGCGTTTCCTTTGTTTTTTTTTTTTCAACGCACATCTTGTTCTTTTTTTCTCGTGTTTCTTTTGTTTAATATTAATTACACATATTAAATTATTTTACAGGAGTTTCGGTGCACTCGCTCATCTTTTGAAAGCTTCATTGGGGTCTGGTGTCCTGGCCATGCCGCTTGCGTTCAGAAACGCCGGCTTATTAGTCGGATGTTTTGGGACTATCATCATTGGATTAATTTGTGGACATGTTATTCATATATTGGTAAGTTTTGTTATCTACTTGTACACGATTAATGTAATGAAACTCTGGAATGGAAAAATAGTCTAAATCAATACCTATCTTAAAGCAGTTATTATTCTTGAGTGCGAAAGGCTATATAAGTAGGTAATATAATATGGAGGAAATATTGTCTTGTTTGTTCGTTTGTAAATAAACTACAATGGTATTGGACCGATTTTTCACCACCAGAAGCTTAACCAATTTAATGACATAGGCTCATTGAGGTTAGTTCATAGTAACTCAATGCATAGGCTCTATTTTTTATCCTTTTTTCTGCGGACCCGGGGCGAAACAAATTCGCTTTCTCTGTACCTATGTATGGTTAAATCTTTAAAACTACGCAACGGATTTTGATGCGGTTTTTTTTAATTGATAGAGATTCAAGAGGAAGGGTTAGTATATAATTTATGAGGTTTTAGACAAAGCGGGCGAAGCCGCGGGCAGAAAGCTAATAAACTATAAACCCTTGATATGATCACAAAAGGAAGACCAGGCATTTATATAGCGCGTGGTCCGAGTAAATAAGGAATTTGTCGCTATGGCAACGTTTGAAACTTTTCTTTGATTATAATCACAGAAATCTTAAAATTCTATTTTTTTATTAAAAACTGTCTCTTACAAGTTTCGTACCTAAATTTTCTACGAAAATTAAAATTTCGTAAATTTTTCAAATTAATTATCTAGATACAATTGAAGTGTCAACACACAATGATTTTGCACATTTATTTTAATTAAATGATTAGCAGCGTTAATTTTAATGCATATTTTAATTTAGAATTAACCTCCCTCTGAATATAAATAATTTATTTCCGCACTCTATAAAAACTTGAGATAAGAATCTAATCTTACAACACATTAGAACCATAACCACTTACCATAAAGTGATAATGACTTAAACATGAACAATGCTTCCGAATGCAGTTTTTGATGGTACAGAAAACTCAACCTTATTCATAATAGAATAAGGTACAAATTGTGATGTTAATGAAGATAAAGCTTACGTTTTTAAATTACACTTTCGCTAGTTGAAGCCGACAATGCCCAATTTGCTTCCTTTGTTTAAACTTTCGTTTTCACATCATTTCTATTGCATAATCAGCAGTTATTATGATGTGTTACGTACTTTACTGGTCGTGATATTTTATGAACTATAACCTAATTAACCTTTTATGTGGTAATACCTGAATACTTATTCGTTTATTTTTTATTAAATAGGTTACACTTAACTTGTGTGTGATAAATAAAATTACAATGTGAAATTCAAAATTTTGATTCGTGCGATTTATGCTAAAATGTTTACCTATACTGTAATTTTTTATAACGACTAGTTAACGAAGTTTTCTATTAATATCAGTAAAAAAAAGAGGTACTTAATCAAAGGAGAGTAGATTTCAAAGTTTTCAAATTTTAATTAAAAGCGAGGTTTTGATTTTCCTATTTTACGCACGAGTTAAATGCTCTCTAATTGCGATAAAATATTATGCCTATCTTTAAAGTCGTAGCAATTAGGCACAAATACGTACTTGTGGTACCTAATTTGTGCGAAGGATAATGTATAGGTATATAGTTTATTTAAGTTAAGCCCCAAAATTATAATTTTCATAAATAGTACTTAGGAATATAATTTATAAAAAGCTCAAAAAAGTCTTTGCTATTAGATAAATAAAGAAAACGTATGAATTGATTCTTGCCTGATTAATTACTTATCAGAAACATTTATAATATTGGAAAAAATACCATTTATAACACTGTTGAAGTCAAGTTGAAGTACTATGCGTCAACTAAAAAAATAATGAAATTACTCAAACAATTAGAAATCGTAGGAATAAAGATAATAATTAATCAAAAAATATTATGAACATAGCTGTTCCGCGCGGTTTCACCCGCATTGCTCCGCTCCTGTTGGTCTTAGCGTGATGATATATATAGCCTATAGCCTTCATCGATAAATGGGCTATCTAACACCGAAAGAATTTTTCAAATCGGACCAGTAGTTCCCGAGATTAGCGCGTTCAAACAAACAAACAAACTCTTCAGCTTTATAATATTATTAGTATAGATTAAAAAAGGTTTTTAATACATATTATTTTATGTGCGTGTTATTATTACAGGTAAAGACGTCACAACAACTTTGTGTAGAAGTAAAGAAACCATGTTTAGGATATGCTGACACTTGCGACCTGGTCTTCCAAAACGGACCCAAACCTGTGCGACGATTTGCTCCACATGTTAGGTATTATAATATATTCAGTTATAATTAATATACTACATACTAATTTTTATGACAGGTATGTTAGATAGACAGGCAAAGTTAACGATAATAAACTTTTAGGCGTTTAAGTTTTCGTTTTTTTTTTAATGGAAAATTGAAACTCCATTAACCTAATGGATCTCTATATTGGAAAAGGTCTGCAATCCATTAATTTAAAGTGTTTATAAACATCGAACTTGATTTTTTGTACTATAACATTTTTTAATCTTGTTTAAAATATTCGTCACCTAAATAAAGATTTTTCTTTAGATGTTCTCTCTCTCTCTCTTAATTAGATACATTTTATAAAGATAAAGGGAAGCGTAAAAAGGATTATAATTAAGAAGAAACGTTCCAAAATGGAGAAAAATATACAAAAGCGGCATCATCCAAACCTCAGCTGAATTATAATAATTAATAATAGCTGTTAATTAATATATAGCATGGAAATTAATAGACACGTCATAAACACGCAAGTTAATGTTAATGATTGATTTTCAGAGAGCTGGCAGATTGGGCTCTGGCTGTAACACATCTGGGTGCTTGCTGTGTGTATGTTGTTGTCATATCGGAATCTTTTAAACAGGTATTTAATCAAATTAAAATTATATTTTTTTGCAAGGATATAGGTTTTTCTGTTGCTTGTTTGGTTTGGTCATTCTTCCTATAATCATCTTTTTTTTATTTGATTTGCCAACAGATATACCTACATCTTATATTTATAATAATATATTTTGCATAGCAAGATGTAGATCCAATTACAGGCAAATACAACATGTATTTTTGAGTAGTTTCAAATTATAGTTTTTAATCGTAGTTTAAATTCTAATCAGAAAACATTACCCATTCACATCAATAATACCTATAATATTATAATCTCAGTAATTCCTTATTTCCAGATATCCGACCAATACGGTGGCCCGGATTGGACCGTCTCCGTCTACTGCGCGCTCTGCCTTGTAGTCCTAGTACCACTAAACCAGATAACCAAGTTAAAGTACCTGGTACCGTTCTCAGCGATTGCGAACTTCGTCTGGCTGGCGTCCATCTGCATATCAATATACTACTGCTTAAGGGATCCGCCTCCACTTTCGAGCAGGAATATGGCCACTTCTATAGCTGGATTACCGAATTTTATAAGGTAAATGTTAAATGAGTCTTGGTTAGCTTTCAGATTTAACAGCAGCAGCAGTTTCTATAAGGAGAAGATAAAAAAATCATCGCCATAACATTAGCTGCTACATTCATAAAACGATTCTTAAAAACTTAGAAACTTTATTGATTTTTTACTTCGAATAATTGAAAAGTTCACAGAAAGTAAACAATATCTATTTTTATTTATCTCCTGTCACTGGCTTAAAAAATGTATTTAACACTGAATTTATGTGAACATTTATTAAACTATCCATAACGATCTCCAGTCACATAATGGCACTTAAAAATTTCGCTCTGGCGTGGCGCCAAAGCATATCAGTTGGAAAAGTAAGCATTATTTTGCCAACTTATGGAGAGACTCGAAACCTCAAATCAAGAAAAGTTACAAAAAATAATATGACAGAGATGGGACTTAAAGTTGGAATCTTAATACCAGTAAAATATAAATCTAATATTCAGCTAAAAATATGGCTAAACTTTTGCTAAAATTGGCAAAATTCCAATGCAAATTCCATGGAATGAGGATACGAATATGGAAACACTAAATAGCTCGAATATCTTGCTCCCAAGGAATGTCACTGGAAATGGAAGAAGCACCCACGTGTAGTGTGGTTACTTCAAGAATTCATGCTAATCTTCTGATATTGTAAAAAGGGCTTATATTTGGCTTTTTAGCTACTATTTTCCATATCAATTATGTGAATTTTAACTATGACCATACATTTGTAAATTCTATAGCATTTCAACACACGTGTCAGAAGTGAAGCTTCTTTAGCAAGATTCAAAGATAACAAAATCGTCGCTTTACTCCATGACGTGACGGTATTACCAAGACGCGACCTTGAAATTTTACACTGAACACGCCTAAACTTCAAAAACATTTCAGATAAAAATGTTCAAATTATTTTGAACAGTGGCGATTTGATTTGGTCTTTCTTTGAATACAATAATAAGATCAAACATCAATGAAATTAAAAGACCTTTCTGAAGAAACAAGGAATAAAGATTCCATTTAATATTTCAGGAATTTATATGAATATTTCCTTGGTCGGATTTTATTTGGAACGCCGATGGAGTATATAATAAAATCATCTTACTGCTACATTTTCCCGCTAAGTAAATTTGCCTCGATATTAAAACCGATATTATTAATATAGCTGAGAGGAATAAAAGAAGAATATTACTATTTTGCCATCACAATTACTATAAAAATAGTATAAAAATGTAAATACTTTACAAATTCTAATATCCTACTTCTTACTAATATATTAATAAACGAGAAAGTTTATAAGAATCTATATTCTATACGTATACATTCACATTATGTTTGTTACGCTTTCGCGCGAAAACCACTGAACAGATTTTTAACGATATGTACAGTCGGCCAAGAAAGTGGTGTACCACCCTAAGTTTGAATATCGCTTGCAGATTCATAGGTGATAAAGATTAGTTTCGCTTGCAGATCGATCTGACAACTTCTATTGCTGTCTTTATCTGATTATTGATAACGACTATTACTGTTTGTAACGTGACAGCTGTTCTTAGTTTGAACTTGATGGAACCAATGACGTCGTAAAATCAACGGCGGGGGGCTGTAGATTTTGATGACAAAATTGTATCTACAAATTCAGAATTGTAATCAACAAGTTACATAAAATTGTAAAGGCACAAGGCGAATCCACAAACCTACAATTTCTGTAAACTTGTAATTACAATATCAATAAAAAACAAGCTAAAAATAGATTTATCCTTTTATTAAATTTCTACAATCAATTTTAAAATACTTATAACAAACAAAAACATAGCATATATAGTAATATTTAGAAGATATTGAAAATTTAAAAAAAATTAGAAACGGGTGTAACCGCCGTTGGCCTCTATAACCTCTAAAAGACGAGACCTCATTGAACCAACAAGCCGTGAGCAAATATCGGTTCCCCGCATTTCCTCCCAAATATAATTACAGTGACTAATAAGAGCTTGTTTGGTTCTTTCATTTTGATGCGACCATCGTTGGACCATAAGGCCCCAAAGATTTTCTATCGGGTTGAGGTCCGGCGATCTTGAGGGCCACTGAATTACCCTTACGTCAGTGTGTGAACGAAACCAGGCTCTTACGATCCTCGCATTATGAATTGAACAACTATCTTGAACAAAATCAAATTGTGGCACTTCGTTCTCCGGGTAAACATTACGGACTGTCGGTAGCATTGCATTCTGAAGCACGTCGATATAATTTACAGCCGTCGCTCGAGGAGGTAGAGAACACAATTCTCCTACACCATCCGCACTCATCCAGCCCCAAATATTTACGGAAATTCGACCTGATTCTCTATTTGGGATTACATGATCATCTTTATACCGTGTTGAATTATATCGCCAAAGGTGAAGACGTCCATGCTGACTGGATTTAAACGTTTTTTCATCACAAAACACTGTATTAGACCAATCAAACTCTAAGTGCTCTCTGGCGAAGTTCAGACGAGCAAGTCTGTGAGCATCCGTCAAATATATTTTCTTGGCGTAATGCCTGTGGTGCAACCCCATGTAATGTAGATGATTCCTTATTGTTTGGGCACTCACATCGAACATCTCCGCAAAATGTTTTGTGGGCTTAAAACCATTGATTTCATATTCCCGTCTCATGAATTCTCTATCGTTATTGGAGAGTGCAGGCCGGCGACCACTTCTTCTGTGATCCAACAAACTTCCCTCCTCTCCTTCACGACGAATCCAAAAGCGGACAGAATGCCTCGATATATTCAAATTCCGGGATATCGCACTGATACTGCTTCCCTCATTAAATTGGGCAATTATTTGTGCTCTTTCGGCAATGGTCAAGTTGGCAGGCATTGAGATGATTTTATATGCAGTTGATTGAAAAATAACACGGAAAATATATCGATTTTTTGCATATATTTGACAAAATGTCAATTGTCAGTTTTCTTTTTCAAATGGAATTCGGTTGTCTATTTAAATAGTTTTTATTACTTTTGTTTGGAAACATTTCAATTGCTTTGTAGAAACTAATGTCCTTTTCATTTATACTAAAGGTTAAAATGTCATGTACTTATATGTGACATATGACGTATGAATACTAAATACATAGGTTTACGTCATGATAATGTTCTCTCTTTCAGTAATATCTTTTTATAACGAACCTTGTTGTAATTTTCGATGACCGGGAAACTAAATCAAAACTGGTACACCACTTTCTTGGCTGACCGTACTTGACAATAATGTAGCTTATGCAACAAAATAACACATATTAATAATGCACAGCTATTACTATATTCATTTTTACAAAACACACAATTTTCCACAGCACCTGTCTCTTCGCGATGGAAGGTATCGGCGTGGTGATGCCCATAGAGAACGAGATGACGAAGCCCCAACAGTTCCTGGGCTGTCCCGGCGTGTTGAACATTGCAATGAGTGCTGTGGTCGCGTTATATGCATTTGTTGGTTTCTGCGGGTATCTAAGCTTTGGAGAGACGGTTAGAGGAAGTTTGACGCTGAATCTGCCGCAGGATGAAATGTCAGTTTAGAGTTAATTGAGCTTGAGTTTAGAAAATAATCCATACTATGGTTTGTTTTTAAAGTTAAATTAACATTTTTACCACTGTTAAAGCTATTTGATATCATACTTAATTGCATCAGGTAACGATTGGATTTTGCTAAATATTATTAAACCTAATGAACAAATTATTTTGTTTTTTTATTTATATTTATAAACTTTCATTTTTCAATTTTCATAAGTCACTACCTATTTGAACTTAACAAATAGGAATTCCAATTTTCAGCCATATCAGTGTTTCATTTATTTAACATCAAAAGTCAAATTCAAACATAATATTATTCATTCAACTATACCTTGTTTAGAATCTCTTTTAAATCATAAAAATACACAAACAATTCTATATTACAGTCTAGCACAAGCAGCCAAGCTTCTAGTAGCGCTCGTGATGATCCTATCATACGCGCTGATCTTCTACGTGCCGGTCGACGTAGCGTGGCGTCGGATCAGCGACAAGATCCCCGCTAGAGGGCACCGCTGGGGCCTCGCGGGACTACGACTGGCGGGGACTTTATTGACAGGTACATAGAGTTCTGAATCGCTTGGCTAAAATTTATTTCAATTTAAAAGATAAAATATTATATTCAAATTCAAAATTCAAATTCAAAAATTATTTATTGTGTATGTGTGTATATTATATATTATGTAATATGTATATATTACAGTCTAGTAGCTGTCCCGGCAGATGTTGTTCTGCCCTTATGCCATTTTTTCGTGTTTTCTCTCCATAGGTCCTCCATCCTTGTGCCTAAACTTAAATGTTAAAAAATAATTCAGATTGGTCGAGCTGTTCTCGAGTTTACATTTAGATTCATTTTTAATTTAGATTATCGACTGAGAAGAAGAGTAAAATGACTATAGTAACGACAATAGACCCGATAGAATAGAAAATGTGTTGCTTTTTCAAATAAATTCCAGTGCACTTCGCCGCCATCTATATAAAATATATCTTCACAATTGATTACCTCACCTAAGTTACTTTCAAGAACAGATATCTTCATTTATTATGCATTTTTAAACCATTATTAATGAGACCGAAATACTAGTTATTATTTATAAGCGGCAATCGTGGAAAAGTTTTATGACAAAAGTTTTAGACAAATGTACAGTTTGTTATTTTTTATCAAATACATATTTTATAGCAAACAATTACCTTGTAAAAGAAACCCATATTCTAAATTTGACCTTATTAGACTCTGTAGGATAATTTCCAGTCATTATTAAAGAATAAATACAAGAAACTTTATTACTTATATTATATTACAAGTTAAGAATTTTTATCAAATACTTGAAAATATTTAACAAAAGTCTTTGAAACTTTACTAGGACATATTCTGTTCAATAAGGTCACATTCAATTACTTAATTCTTTCACCCTCCATGAACTTTCAAATCGTATTAGATGCTTTATAATATAATGAAAAGATATTAACACGATTTTTAACATTTTAATAAGCTTATACAAAACTTAATTTTATTTGGTATTTTTTATCAACTTATAATTTGGCAACTATATGAAGATATGTACTTAGAATATAGCTCATACATAATATCATGATGTAGTTTTAGTGAGGGATCTCAAGCCCAAAAATTAATTTACCTATTCAATTAAACTTAACATAGAAGCGCTTTTGGATCCTAAAATACCGAAAGAAACTTATTCCACATTAAGAAATTGAAAAACGACGAAGTACAATTTATTCCCACAAAATTAAATATCTTCTATTACATAATAATTTCTTAAAGAATAGTAAAAAATCTACACGAGACGGAATGCGATCTCGCGTGTTTTTACCATACCGGGACAACGACTCGGCCAACCGTGAATAATGGGCCACCCTAATAATTTCTCATTTACAAAGCATTTAAATGCTATACAACTAAAAATTAACTTCTTTTACAGTTGGCCTAGCATGTGCGATACCTCGGCTCGAGCTTTTCATGGAATTAGTCGGGGCAGTCTGCCTCTCCTGCCTCGGCCTGTCTCTACCCGCGATCACAGAAACAGTCTTCCGATGGGGCAAGGACACAGGACCATTCCACATCATTGTAATAAAGAACGCAATCATAGTATTATTTTCACTAGTGGCTATGGTCTCTGGCGTGGCGTTTTCTATCAAATCCATGATAGACAACCTGTGATATTTAGTTATAAGTTTGACTATAATGTAAATAACTTTTAATATATTGATTATGACGTTATTTTGTTTTATTTTATAATTCGGATTTATAAGTGGTTAAATACATCATTTACAAAATGAGAATCTAAGAAAAGAATATATCTTCTACATTAATAATTACTAATAGTAGTCATATTTTTAAAATGTTTAATCGCAACCGAATATAATTATTACCTTTCATATGAAAGTATTTGAGATGATGGGCTATGATATTGGTGACTGTAATATTTATGTAAGTACCTATTCAAAAGTAATCCGAGAGTTCAGTCATCAGGAAAATCATATAATATTAATATTACTAATTAACAAGAACATCTTAACGAAATTCTTGGTAAAATAAATCTTATTCTTGGTAAAATAATATACGTGTGCTTCTTGTCGCTTCCGGGTATAGGAAAATGGGGAATAACGATCGTAAAAATATTATTCCTGATATGTTATTCACATGGAGAAAGTTCTTCCTGTTAGATTTACATATGCTGCTGTTATAGCTGTCAAATTTATAACTCTAAGCTCAGGTACTCAAATGACAATAAAACTTATATTATTAGAGAATTCCTGCTAACAATAAAAGACGAGACTTATTTTAAAACACACAGAAAGCAACAGAACACATATTTATGAGAAAACAGTTTGCCGTCAACAATCTACTTTAATCCTTTTAAGGGTATAAAAAGAGTACCTAAATAACTATTCAACTATATGATAAAAAAGTATCTAAATGATATCTAATAACCGTAAAATCTGTTTCCAAGATATTAATTAAGTTATACCTACCTTAATTTTGCAAGGCATATTTACAATAATACATGCCTTACAACGGAAACAGATGGCCTTCCTTAGTGCAAATCATGCCAAAACATATATTTTTGAACTTGCGTAATGACCGTAGAAAAAAGTATAGGTAATAATTATTCTCGACATTAGTTATTTTTTAAGTTAAATTAATAAGATTTCTTCTGGTTATTTTTTATGTTTAGGCCTTTACGAATACTTACCTACAATTTATTATTATTATTAAACACTTAGAGTCGACGATTTTAGCTAAAATAATTATTGATTAAATTTCGTAGGTACATACGTATTTTAGGTAGGTACCTATAGTATTCTTCTGTCAAACATACTTTTTATTTTTATTCAACTGCCTTAATTAATATGTTATAAAGAAAACTGTATTGAAAAACAATAATATACATCAAAATTTTGTTTTAACTAACAAAAGATTATATGATTCACTTATACCTACTTGATTATCATAAAATTTACTAGTAATATATTACAATATACATTTTTCAATAATTTCACTGATTTAGAGGAAAATGTTCGCAATTTATTTACTTATATTTCTTCAAGATTGTTTTTTAAGATGAAACTGGGTCAAATATTAAAGTTATTTCAAACAAATCTTGCAATGTTAATAATATCACAAATTTCCAAATTTAAGAGTTTCCAAACAAGCAGCAATACATCAGTAAATTTTCAATTTCGTTAATAATTTTACTTCAAAAGTCATCAAAAGGTAATGCGTCATAGGTACTACCTTTAATATCTCTTAAGATCACCTCTATATTTCTATAAACCCTTATGTAATGGTTGTTTTTGAAATAACAAAAACATCTTCAAGCTAAGTGTATTCTGCACAATTCCCATCCATATTAAATTAGGAAATTAGGTACAATACAACAAAAATCTGGTCAATTTTATACAATTCAATCAATTTTATTTTACTGGATTAACTAGGCTGTGTTAATAAAATAAAAAAAATAGTTTTACAATGCAACTTTTCCAGATTCACAAACTTTTATATTTTCATACTCAAAATGTAGTAACAACATGAACTCTTTTAAGCCTGAAGATATTTTGAAGTAACGAAAATATACAAAAATTATTATTAAGTCATTCTCATCGTGAAAATTACGTGCCACCCACACCTTTCAAACATTTAACAAAGATAATGATTCTATCTTGAATAAGTAATTTCCTAAAATTAAGTTTCCAATATTATAAGTAGGAATTATTTTGGGATATAGTCGGAGAGGTAGCTGGTGATAAATCTTATTACTTATTCAGAAAACCTTACCCAACGATAGTTTACCATAATCCACAATATAAAAGAGAAAAAGGGAAGTCTTATGCATGTAAAATAATATATCTTATATAAATTTCATATGTAAAAAAGATAAATTTAACAAAATGAGACCGCAACTTACGTAGTTAGCAACTGCGTACTTAGTAATCTATGCCACAACATTATAAAACTACAGGTGTAACTTGAAATCGCAACCATAATATTGCGATCAATAAGCACTGCACCGAAGTAATGCTAACAAAAATTTAATGAATAAATTGATATTTCAAAGATTTTCTGAAGTTATAACAAATCTTTTCGCCAGATCTCTGCTTATTCGGGTAAGAAGGTATTTTAATTGTTTATGCTGAACAAACATTTACAGAGTTAATTAGATTATTATCATCTATAATTAAGTATAAAGTATATAGTAAGTTTTATTTACATTAAGTTTATGTCGTAGATTTTAAAACATTAACTAATAAAACGTTTTCTTTTTGCATATCGTTTTTATTTTGTATAACTTATTATAAATAAGCAATCATCCTGATGCAATCGGATAATAAATACATTTAATTAGTGTGCTATAAATAATAATAAATTATTATCGTACTTTAATGGCAATTCCTAGAAACCTGCCTTATTCGTGTTTATCTCACAATATTATTCAAATGATTTTGTTCATTATCCTTTGACCCTTGTTTGACCCTATAAAACTGACACATACAGCCATTAAAAAAAAACTGACAGTTATTATCAACTATGCAATTTTGTATCAATATTACACTATTTTTGTTAAACAAGCCACTAGTTTATACATTTTTAAATCACAATTTTACATAATTAGGCTGGATTAGCATAGGTATTTCTCAGAATGCATTAAACATAACATAACACCTTCAATTGCTAAGTATTCATATAGGAGTTTTATAGTCCCGTGTTTTCGGTAATGAAGTCCCTTAATAGTGGTGAGGCAATGTCAGCAAAAACAGAAGGCGATAGGGCCTGTCCACACCCGCGGCCGAAAGAGACGATGCCAACGGCCATACCGTCTTGTATGGCAGCGCCACCCGAGTCACCCTGAAATAACGAATGAATTTTACAGTGATATAAGAAAAAAAACAATTTCCTATATAACCATCATCGTAGTCATCATCATCATCAACAACACTTTACGTTTAGGTATGAATGTTGTATTTTTCTGAGATGACAAAATAGGTATAATAATTGTTTAATGAAAGAAAAGAAAGAAAGAAAAATATTTATTGCCACATGTTACACACACTTACTTATATTACTAAAAAAAATATGCAATATAGTTACATGGCAATCGGGTCAGACTCAGCCATGCTGTCGGGCTGTAACACATGAACAGCGCTGATTTTCAGTCTGCCCGTAAGTTTTTATTTCCGAGGCTCACTAAGTCTACATGTAAACACAAATACCAACCAAAAAATATCATATGATTGTTCTAACAGGCTCTTCAACTGACTAATTAAACGCTCAAGTGAAAGATTGACTTACCTGGCAAGTACTCTTTCCACCCAAGAAGAAGTTTCCAGAACAGAACATGTTCTGGGTAAGCACTGTCGGATAGGACAGGAAACATTGCAAGAAGCTCACTACAGGCATTTCTACCTCCATCAGCCTATCTGGGATCGAAGAAGCACCTTGCTGGAAATGAAAATTCATGGTCCGAATAAACGGTATGTTAAAAGAATACTATTTAAAATAAATTAATATTTCTTGTGACGATCATGTTATCATTTTGTCGTGTTTTTTCTACCAACTAGCTTATCAGCCGTTTAATTAACAGTCTAGGCTCTTTATTAAATGGCACCGTCTGATAAAATTTAATGAAATTTCTGATGCTAATTGGTTGCAACACATCCCTCATAACATTTTCAGAGTGCAAGAGCGTTTTGCCAAAATTTTACAAGAAAATGTTTTGGGATAACTATTACCATAATCATACTAACCTTAGTCCTTCCCCAGCCACTAACAACGATCTTCGAGTTGGCAACAACAGGTCTATTCCTTGGAGGTAGTGCTATAGGTTGTATCGTATCTGTGAACTCTATTGGTTTAGCTGTCTTCATGTAAGCGATGTCTTTGTCAAACGGTGGATTGTCATAGTCTGGGAATGCCTTTACTTCCGCTATTTCTATTAGAGTGCCGTTTTTGCGGAAGGAGCTACCGGCTCGCATTACTACTGTTTTAGGATCCACACTACAAATAAAAAAAATAACTATGTATGTAACGTTAAAAACTAAATTTTCCCAGTCCCATTTGATTAAAAAGAACAGACAAACAAGATTATAATTTATTTTATAGCACATTCATTTTAAATGGGAAAAGTTTTCAAAAATAAATTATTTAGGATAACAACCGTTACCAAAAACATATAAAATAAGAAGGTAGAAAAACACTTACTTTTGAGCGCAATGAGCAGCAGTCATAACATAATTTTCACTCACAATAAATCCTCCACAAAAGTATGAATTATTCACAATAAACGATACTTGGTACGGATGGTCTTGAATGTTAGCATTTTGTCCATTCACTATTCTATCATCTGTAAAACCTGGCTCATAATCCTTACCATTCACTGGCACTCTTTCCGATTGAATTATATCTGAAACGAAAATTTTATTTTAAACTCATTTCCTGTAATCCTTTTCCTTCATCACTTCTTCCTTGACTTCGTTAGGATTTCTTTATAAATCTATATCTAACACTTCGTGATTTTTATTAACAAACTGAATGAAAACGTTTTGGCGACCTGAGCGAACTACAAATTTCGGTAATTCAATAAACAATCCAAAGATTTCACTACAACGCAAACGGAACTAATTGATCTTACCCGAACTAACACAAACCGCTGTCGCAAACAAAACAAACCCGGTAAACCACATCGTAACAGAGTCAACAAGAAAGTGAACTATCCCTCTAAACGCACGAGTTGTGAATTTCAATTGGACTCATTACCTTTTTATATTCCTACACAGGCTCATTTGAATATCGCATTGAATAACCCGTATCACGTTACATTGTTATAATGAGTTAGGGTCCATAAAACAGTCATTTTTTCTCTAATGTTTTTAACACTATTAAGGCTATGCTCGATCCTAATCCTGAAAAAAAATATTTCTGAGAAAGCTTCTAATTTTTCCTTAGAGAGATTCGAAATTTGTATCCGGTTTTATGAGACCATCATTAAAAAACTACAAGCTACGTTATTATATTTTTTCGCTTTTCTTTGCAAAATTCATAATTTTTTAGTCTCTACATTCTGTAAAGTTGCGTCAATTGCGTTTATTGCCGCATCTACAGATACGGTAATAAACGGTACCATAAAACGTGCTCTCTCTAAGCTTGATTGTAAACCATTAAGAAGATTTTTCATTTATTTTATTGGTAGCTCTGAACTTTTTTCTGGATTAAATCCAATTCCTAGAATTACGTCAAAAATTATAATTATTAAAAAGTTGATCCAATAAAGTTATCAAGTTTTTTATTTCTTGACAAAAAATATAATTTTTTTCAAACCATGTTATTAATTTACCTAAATTGATACTTTCCAAGTTCAAAATGGATAAATTATTATTAAAATGCAAACTTCATTGCCCTTTTCTTTTCTTTCAATTTTTCTAAGATTTTCAAATAATCTTTACCTAAACGTGAAACATATTAAAAACTGATCAACAAAAGGACCAAGTTATAAAAGTCGCCCTCCTTTAGGCCCAAGTACCTTAAGAGCCTATAGAAGCCTTAAGGATAAGAAGTTTGTAAAACAATGTAATTCTAAGGAAAGTTAGATGATTCATTCCTAAGTGATACATCATTTGCCACTTAGCCAGTTTACGTGACTAAAATATATTCAAAACCACTTAATTGCTTATCTTAATTTTTTGTCAATACTGTATTAGTCTTCTACTTTATTAGCACTGCCAAATATTAATAGCAAGCTGTGCCGCGCGGTTTCACCCGCGTGGCTCCGCTCTTGTTGATCTTAGCGTGATGATATATAGCCTATAGCCTTCCTCGATAAATGGTCTATCTAAGACCGAAAGAATTTTTCAAATCAGACCATTAGTTCCCGAGATTAGCGCGTTCAAACAAACAAACTCTTCAGCTTTATAATATTAAATAGATTTGACTCCAGAGAAAATACGATATTTTCACTCTTCTCTATTGAATTGTAAATTATTAAAAAGAGACTATACAAGTGCTTCCAAGAGCTTCGTGGTCTCAAAGAACATACTCGGAGCATAAGTCTAGCTTTCCATTATACTAAAATCTCTGACATAAAACCCGGAAAAATAGATGGTCATGGTACAATATGTGTTCTTATGTCAGGTATGTTAAATCGAAACAATGTAAATATTGAAATGAATAACAAATAAATTGATTCGTGAAATAGTACGCATAAGACCACTCAAAAGCGTTTTTATACGTTTTTGTATTATAAAATCGGTAGATTAATTTCCTAGCCAATGCTGCATTTAGTCATCCGCAATCATACTCATTTTAATTAGTTTTACCCAGTGTTTCAGTAGGAATTCTACAACAGAAACTGAAGATGCTATAATAAATTATTTCGTCTTGTTTATCTGGTAAAGTTAACCTCAGTTAGCAATCAAAACTAACGATGCAACAGCTATATCAGAATAACGAGCATACGTGAAACTTACGTGGATGCATATATGGCGATTGTCTCTTTAATTTATTCTTAAACTTTTACTGTCATGTCCAAATACTTCTTTTATTGGATAAGGTTCCAAGGAAAATAATACATCAATTAAATCCCAATTTTAAATTCGTAAAGAGCGGGTTCTTGAACATTTTACTACGATGAGTATAAAACAACCTTATAGAATTATGCATCATAATTTCTTGACATAGATCTAGTAGTCGATTTAAAGTGCCTGTTTTCAACTGTTTTCAAAAAAATATTTCTTCCTTCTATCTAAGGTCTATCTCAATACATAATAGCAGTTCAAGAGTTTTTAAATACACAGATGGGACACTAGATAAATTGATGTATGACGCATGCAAAACATACGCAGACAAAAAACTTGCGGATACGTGGCCATATTCGTACAATTAAACAGGAAATGTTCCCCAAGGAATATATTATGTAACGTCATAACTCGTCAAAATAATAATTTATTCGATAGATGATTAGTTATTTTATTCTATTCCTATACATAATAACATGACATATTATGTGATGGAATGTGGAAGTATAGTCTTTAGGTCTTTAAAACCGATTTCAAAAAAAAGGAATATTCTCAATTCAAGTGTATTTTTTTGGATTTGTTACCTTCTACTTCGAGTGGATGAACAAATGATTTATTTTTATTTGAAGCTTTCGGTTTGTCCCATGTAAAATTAATTGTCCACTGCTGGACATGTGATGCGGTTTAGTTTTTTTTTTTTTTTAAATAATATTTATACTATAAGAATCGAGTTTTATTACCAAGATATTGGGTTAGTCAAAATTCTAACGACTCTCTCCTGTCCTTCGACTTTCCCTACGTGTATTGCAATAAAATATACACTCAATAAATATTTTGCATTGTAATTCGAATACGCAGATATTTGTATCATTGTAATAATGTACGTAGAGGTAATTCTAGAAAATAAATAAAATCTTACTGAATATATTGTAAATTATAAATTTTAGGGTATAACTAACAAAAAAAACTACCTGTTTTATAATCGTGTTTAATAACTGCTGGTATAACTAATATACCTATTCCTTTAAAAAATCTAGTAACTTTAGAATAGGTACCTATATATTCATATTTAATTTTTTTATATTAATTTATTACTAGCTGTTTTACCCGCAGTGCTCCGCTCCAGTTGGTATTAGCGTGATGATTATAGCCTATAGACTCGGTAAATGGGCTATCTAACACCGAAAAAATGTTAAAATCGGACCAATAGTTACCTACTGAGCTCGTTCAAACATACAAACTCTTCAGCTTTATAATATTAGTATAGAACCAACTTTTGTTAATTATTGATGCCTGATTGATTGCATATTTCTGTCAAACACGAATGCATGGCATTCACCTGCATATTATTTGTCATATTAATGTGAAGGATAATTTGCACTATCGTTTACATTGTCGCTTATAAACACGGTATAATCTAGATAACAGTGTCATGAGCAATGTTTAATAAGTTACCATTGCAGTACAATGCACCAATGCATTAAACAAACTAATAAATTGTTTAAAATCTTTGTGCTAGGTACATCCAATTGTCCAAAAAAAACAATTTAAAGACATAATTCGTTATTAAAAACCCAACATAAATAATGTTTCATTTATTTTGATATACTACACTTTGATCAATATGACGAATCTATACAACTTTTAACAAAGATTCTAAACCTTGAAAATAGACATGCTTTGCCTTCATACCGTGCAAGTCAAAATTATTGTTATTCAATGAAATATAATAGAATTTCATTTCCTTTTCTTGGAAAGGAAATACTTTAAAGATTGTTCCTTATGAATTTCAAGATTATTTTTGGTTCAAAAATTATAGATCCAAAAAGTTTTTATTTAAGCACTCCTGTTGAAAAAAAAGAGCAAATTGTTAAAAATTTCAAATTACAAACTTAATAATAAATAATACAATAATATACAAAATAATACAAACTTCTAAACATAATAGAGATTATTAGTAAAATATTATGTGTGATGTATTAGTATTTTGAAAATGTTGGAGCAAAAATGCTTTCGTAAAACGCAAGAAGAACACTACTTTTCATATCACCTCAAAGACAATAGTTTATAAACAATATTGTATGATGGCCAGTGACGTAGACACAGGTCAGCTAGTAATATTAACTAAACTATTTATACTAGAATATAATTATGTACTGACATAATAATACCGTACTTGTTTCCTGTTTATTTTTACGCATATTTTTTATGCAGTCCACATAATAAATATATAGAAAAGACTTAACTTGTTGTTATCTAGCATTAGCTTATACTAGCATAGCTTATTATAGAAATAATTAACAAAAGCCTACAAAGTTGATACTTTAAGTGGTAATGAAACCGATATTTCATATTCTTGAAAATATGTGTGCTTCAATTAAGACTTTAAAATCTGTAGAGCTTTAAAGTTAATCTTAAACAATACGTTTTATAAAAAATGGAATGCATTTTCTATGAACCTAAATACATATTATATCTGTACTCCTAGCATTCCCAAACATACCCCGCTTCCTTAGTACAGTGAACTTAAAACAGAGAGGATTCTAATTCCAGTTTATATGTATTTAGTTAAAAATAAGTCACGATCTAGCAAGTTCATAAAGCGGATAACATACTTGTCCTTCAAGAAGAATACAGATGTGAAAAGAATTTGCCTTATACCTATCCCTCAAGGTGACATGAAAACAAACATTTAAATTATAACTACAATGCAAATACTACAATACAAGATAGCAAAACATGAAAATGTATGTGTTTAATACGTCTTAAAGTTTAACCTTCCACACAAATGTATTGAATTTTTCCTATAATCCAATAGCGAGAAATGTGTGACATTGGACTATTAGGTATGTACACATTTATGCAATAGTCACTGTCCATGAAAGTATAGATAACAATAGTCGTGTAAAGGCCCCTTTATTTACTGGTTTGTTAATATTTCACACATTGTGTGACATTCTAAAACCTTAACCCGTAGTGTATAAGGTTTAAAAGTATTGTTATGTATTTTTGTGATTTTTAAGGTTTTAAGTTAACCTATTACTCATTATGAAGGTATGTTTATTTCAATTGCTCTTTCATTTTATCAAGTAAATATTTTTGATTAGGACCTATTTTGTACAGCAATCGATATTTTTTTCAATATAATTTATAACTTTAATAGTGACAATCTTATATATAAATCTATAGATACTTAATATTATAAACTGAAGAGTTTGTTTATGTTTTTGTTTGAACGCCCTTATCTCAGGTCAGCTAGTCCGATTTTAAAAATTCATTCGGTGTTAGATAGCCCATTTATCAAGGAAGGCTATAGACTATACAATATAGGGACATATTATATCATCACACTAAGACCAACAGGAGCAGAGCAATGCGAATAAAACCGTGGGGCACAACTAGTACATATACATATCCTGACCTAACCTTCCATTTAGCTTTTTATATAACCCATCATTATTATCTAATCTTTTAAACCCCGATGATTAACTCCAGAGGCGATCAAAATAATTGTTTTAATGACGATAACAAAATTGACATAAATTGCTCCCAATTGTGCTGTGATCATATCTATGATTACGATATTTATTTATAGCTTTATGCTATGCGTTATTAAAAATTAGATATATATATGAATTAATGTTGTGTAAAGTTAACTTGAAAACTACAAAATTAAGGGATTGTAATAAATAAAACATGAAAACAGGAACAAATATAAAATAAACATTTTTGTTACATAGGTACTTGTGAACAATGCATGGAAAATCATAGGATTCTAAAAATTACGTTATAATTATGTTCATATCTTATTTCTTCGAAACCTTATTTAGACGGACACCGTTTCAACTGATAATTCAAAGTATATCTATCGTTTATCTTCATCACTACATAGTATAAAACAAAGTCGCTTTCCCTGTCCCTATGTCCCTATGTCCCTTTGTACGCTTAAATCTTTGAAACTACGCAACGGATTTTGATGCGGTTTTTTTTAATAGATAGAGTGATTCAAGAGGAAGGTTTATATGTATAATAACATCCATTAAATAGTGGAAAAGTACTGTTATTTTTGAGGTTTCTAATGTGATGTCGTAAAAAATTACATTTTTTCCGCTTACATTGCAAACGCAGGCTGAATCCTACGAGTTTTATCAAAATAATGTACTAAGTATTATACACATTGAAAAGGTCTACAGAAAAGTCCGCGATGGTATATGTCTATCTCTTATGGATAACCCACAATAACTTTTTTTTGTCATTTACTTTTTACGACAAATAATGGTTAATTTTCGATGCGATTTTAACCAATACAGCATTAATCCTTAGCCAATTTAATACCTTGAATACGTTGTTCATTTAATATAGATCTATATGACCCTTTACACCGTATGATTTAAGTGAATATTTTCGAAGATATTACAGATTTAAAAATTGCGGGACGTAGCGTTTGCGGTGGTACCGGCCGGCCGCCCGGCTATCTATTTTATACACGTGCGAAGCCGGAGCGGGCCGCTATGTTTTTTGTATACAACGTTCACAGTTTTTCTGTAGTGTATTTAGTATCAGCATTGCACCCGTGCGAAGCCGGGGCGGGTCGCTAGTAATAACTAAACAATTCGGGGTCTATAAAATATTCAGTCTGATCGCGACCTTATTTTTCTTAATACAAACATGAAGACTTGCGAATATGTTACTACATAAACAAAATACGATATTCCAATAAACGAAGATATAATTTAACCATCTATAACTATTTTTTTATATTATACGATTGCTTCTATGTACAGTGGAAACCTATTTTTTTTTACATTTATGTGTTTTTATCACAGCTTTCGGTCAACGATTAATAGAAACATTAGCAAAATATGCCAATTCACTCACGCTTAGCATTTCTTACATCTTATAACATAATATGAGAATTATCAATTATGTACATTGCGTGTTTATACGCAAAATTCATACAAAAACTAATACAAAAGTGGCCTTCCAGCCACGATATAACCTTACAATTTTTACCTGCACATTGGCCATTTAACGATTATACATAGAATAATGTTTTATATGTATTTTTAATAATAGTTACATGAGCTGATCAGACTAGCGTTGATATGTTACTGGTAATGGGTGAAACTTTACATTACGTATTTGTCCGGTTAAATCATTTGCAGTTACCTATCATGCGATTTCGATTTGTATTAGCAGTTAATCGACGAGTTCTAATCGCTAATAATATGTCATAATCTTTGGTTATTACTGTGGACCTAAAAGATTTAGGTCCCTAAAAGATATTCAGAGATACGTGGTTCATATTTTTAAATTATAATAAGATTCTTCATTTAAAAAATATGCTGTTGAATTATGAAGTTTATTATTATAATGTTAATTAAAAGATATTGAGCAACTTTAAAAATATCTATAAAAGTCTGTAGTGTGTGTGCAATTTTTTAGCAATACATTCAATTGTCTTATGCATTCACCATACAATACACCGATGACGAAACAGCCAAGGTAACGTATATTCACTTTGAATAAACACGTTTCTAACTAATAACCATGATCCATAACACATTTCGATACAAAATATTCAGACATTACGCGCTCTTACTAGATATTCAATTCCCTAAATTATCTGTAACACATACTGTTCCATGATGATTGTAATTATTTTTCCGTGACCAGCACAATTATGTGATGGAAATGAAGTAGTATGGAAAAATGTTTGTCATTCAGTGCTTAGATTAATCGCGGTATTATCAAACGTTTGAGTGAACTATCATGTAACGAATTGAATTAGTTTTCATGTGTGTACGCTTTTCAAGTTTTGTTGTATTAGTTTAGTTTATTATTTCTTCATTTAATATGTTGTGATATCATCGATTAATTAGGAATTTCAATAAATAAGTAACAAAATGTACAAAACATTTTTAAATTTAACAAAAAACCCGTCATTCATGCGCAAATCAATTTTAATACGATAATACTCGTAACTGACTCCCAGGTCAGACTAATGACAGAATAATAAGAAAACCTCATGAGACAAAAACCAAAAACCCAGCCATAACCGGTTCAAAGGGTTATCCCAAAGTTATCTTCAATTGGCCATTTAATAAGAAGATATTAAATAATGTTGACCTCTAAAACCATTATAAATCTCTTGATGGTGAGTGATAATTCATATTTATTTTATGCTATCCGGTCACCACGACTTCGCCCGGGCAAATCCGGGATAATTACGAAATAAAATATATGTGACTCAGGTAAACTGTAGCTTTCTCTTCTGTTACTGGTTGTGAAAGAATTTTTGAATCGGTCCAGCAGTTTTTATGTGACAAAATTACAAACATGAATACAAAAACATAAATGTTTCGTCGCTGATTTACATGGACATTTTACCTATTTCTGTTATAACACTTAAATTTGGAATCCTTTCTTAGCCTATAAAAATTTAAGTCTTATGAATGCATCATAGTCCCCTTGTGGGCTGGTTCAGAGTCTGATTGATACAATTTTTTACGGTCTAGGTCATTTATCAGATCAGATCATACAACTTTTTTTACATTAAAAGATATCGAGACTTTATTTAATAATCTCTCTCTGCTGAAAAAGTCAATATTTAAAGTCAAAATGTTTGAATGCTCTTTTCATATTTTTTTAGTAAGTACTTGTTTTAAGAGTATGCACTTTCTTTTAAAAGTATTTGAACACTTTCGGGCAATAAAATTAACTTAGATATGTTATTTATTTAAAAACACATTTAATGTTGTGGATATAATTTATCCCACATTTATTAAACTATACCTAACATAATATAAAATAATATGATTTATCTTGCTATTATGCAGACGATGTTGCGCCAATAACCTTCACTAATATTATAAGTCCTTAGTTACAAATAAATGCTTTTGTCTTGGATATGATAACCACAATCCACTTTATTTTAATATTTTATACAAATATTCTTTAATGTTGTGTCTGCTGAAAGCGCTAATTAAATTACTTGTTAGTGCATACTAAAGTCTAGGAAACTGTTCAAAAACAACGTCTTAATGAAACTATTTGAACATTAAACTATATAAGACTATTGCATAAATTTGTGATTTTTCCAAGTAGGTACTAATGGAAAATTTTCACCCAATGATGGTTTGATGGAACTTCATCCGTTTTCTTCACGTGATCACTATTTATAACAGGGACTGAAATGGCATATGTACCTAAGCTTTTAAATAGCTTTCAATTAATTACCCGCTACTATCTACATCCAAAAGAAAAATTAGATTGTTCTTATTGAAGAAGTCAGCTATCAACTACCGATTAAAGTTCGACGGCCTGTGTCATCTGCTAACCCTAAATTGCAAAGAATAGTGTGTGTTTTTTTAGAGATTGTTCCTTTAATTATACCAAAATTACGATAATGATTAAATAAAAGACTTTATATACAGATTACGTACCAATTAATTTATACACAATTTTAAACTCCTGTATTCTACGGAATTCTTAAAACACGCAATAACACTTTCCTGGAAGAGGAATGCAATTCTCTCTAGAAAAATAAACACATATAAATTCTTTGTATCACCATATTTCCTACAATAAACACAGTCGAGCTTTCTGTTTATACTGTTACTAGCTTACCGCCCGCGGCTTCGCCCGCTATGTCTAAAACCTAATAAATTATATACTAAAACCTTCCTCTTGAATCACTCTATCTATTAAAAAAAACCGCATCAAAATCCGTTGCGTAGTTTTAAAGATTTAAGCATACAAAGGGACATAGGGAAATAGGGACAGAGAAAGCGACTTTGTTTTATACTATGTAGTGATGATGATTCACACGTTTAGATTCTCTTTTGTTACAATATTACAAAGTTACTACGTTCGCGTTGTAACATGGAATAAAACGATCCCATCTCTGCAATCGAATTCCTTCTACTCTATCGGTTTTATGCATGTTTTAAAGTGCTTAGAAGGACATTCAACGTCTTCTAAGTGTTTGTTACAACATCTGAACTAAAATGATAAAATATTCCGATGATTACAATTCTATTGATAGATGGTTTTGAGGTCTAAGGCATGGTTACGGCAAAGCTAAGGATGTGGATTCAAATCCCGCCTTACGTTCAATTTTGCAATGTTTTTAACTTTTTTTTTTTTTTCAAATATTTATAGGCTGCATTTAATACCTACTTTATAATATGCTAAACATCATTTTAAGGTTCCTTTTTTCATGGCAGTTGTTGTGGTTCAATGCTTCTCTATCTGCTCTATTCAACAGACCGTAACATCACATATTATTACTGAAAATCTACGTGAATAGCAAAATTACTATGCCACAAAAGTGCATTGTCATATCCCTATATTACTGTATTAATTGACCATGTAAAAGTATAAAACTGTTTATTTGTCTAGACTGGAATGTCTCTTTTCCAGACTATAATAAAATTATGCTGTTTTGTTACATATTCAGGTTTATACTAATGAAGTGATTGCGGAAATTTCGTACTTATACAAAAATATATAACATAAATAATAATTTGTATAGGTAGTATTCATTTATTGCCGAAATACATTAATCATTGCAATTGACTAAAAAACATCCTTTTAATTGTTTTTAACTAAATATTATCCTCAAACAATTAAAATTTACATAAATTAAAATTTAGAAAAAGCAACAAAAAAATCACAATACCATGTTTAAACAAAAAAAAATATGATTGTTTGTTGAAAAATAATTAAGCATATATTTTGAATGGTTATTAAGTATCTATGTGATTTATTGCATCTATATAATATACTAGCGGTCCGCCCCGGCTTCGCCCGTCGTACATAATATTTACGTTTTCTCTACATAAGAACCATCCTCGTACTTCAAGGAATATAATAAAAAAAGAATTATCGAAATCGGTCCACCCGTTCAAGCGTGATGCCGTGACAACGCGAAACGGGTTTCATTTTTATATATTATATAGATAGATATGCAGATGTATTTGCAACTATAAAACATAAATTTAAAAATTATAAAAACAAAAACATTTATTTTAATTATAAGTTTAACTTAATTAAAATATTAAAACGTATTATGTCAAAATAATAACAAAGTATTTAATTCTGCCAACAAATATTCACACCATAAGCAATTATTCATTGTAGAAAAACCTGATTCTCGTCAATATTTCCTCTGTTGTCTTATTTTATGACTTATGCACTTAATAATTCTACGTTTTAATGTCATTTTTATATGCAGTTAAAGCTATTTATATGCAGTTTTGACAATACAATGTTCTCATGCATATAAAAAGGCTAACAATAGGCCACTTAGTATCTACTTAGGTGGCATAAAATCTAGGTTCATAACTAATTATAGCTATTTATATCTTTTGTAATCTTAAATATGACAAAAAATTAAAGTTTAATTCACAAGGTTTTTAAATTTAACACTAAAATGTGTAGTAATAGCCTGTGATCTGTTAAAAATACCTCCATTTTGTGATTTTCTAGAGAATTATGTCATTCAGGTACAAATTTAGGCAGACCTAACCACGGCCTAACTGTAAATGAAATGTTAAAGTATAAAATAATATTTATAATGCAAGTTTCGACTCTACAATTTTGATTATAATTCACAAACTAAAACAGCGACAAACTGCGCTAAAGATAATATGGAAATGACAAAAAAAGCTCACTCTATCACTTTTATGATCCGATGGGAAGGAAAACCGACACAGTCCGTGACAAATGATCAAGACCGATAGTTAAACGTGATTTATTTATTTATCACTACATATAACTCTGCACTTCGAAAAAAAAACAAAAAATTACTGAGGCTATATACTCCTCAAGGAATTTAAGTAACAATCATAAAAGGATCATCATGAATTGCAATTTGCTCGCAGAAAAAACTGTGAACACATACATTTAACGTTGCTAATGAAAAAATTGTCCCAATTTATGAAAAATTACGTTTGACCAATTTTATACAAATGGATGCTGTAGTTTAGCGTTAAATGCAGACAATTTTTTGCGTTATGGTATGGATAAAAGTAAGAGTAAACAGTAATAAGACAATAATTAATTAACAGCACCATTACACTAATTTACACTTAATAATCTGTACCAGATTTAGAAATATTATCTTGGCGTTATCTTAAGATTTAGTGCAGTTGGATTTAAGTGCATTCCAAATCCTTAAGATTTTCAACCAAGGTTTTACGTATTTTATGCTCTATATTTTGTCTTTTTATATTTAACCCTAAACTCATTTAGAATACTACTTCATTTCAAAATCACTTATTTTTATTAATGTTTTTACTATGAGAAAAAAAATGCAAGAAAAATAAAGCATGAGATAGAGTCATTTTTTATATTATTATGTTGGCATTTGACTCAGACGATTATTAAAATTATTAGAAAGTTATATGTTTACCTAGTAACAAAGACTATTTTGTTTTTAATCCTGTTTCAATGGATCAATAAGTTTTTTTTTTTGTTTTTGAAAAAAACGAATTTCAATTGATTAATTAATATTATGAGTGTGAATATCTTAGAGTGAATATATAAATATTTTATGACAAAACGAATATATTTTTACAGGTAAATTCTATATATAGACTATTGCAAGAATAATAAAAATAAAATTTAATGCTTTGTAGTGTTTCATACCACATACTTTGTACGAATATAATATTTATGGTCAAGGCAGACTATAAAAATAAGGTCTTTACTTACATAACATCATAAACATTAAAAACAATTTTTACATTAAAAACAAAACATCAGAGTGCGTGTAACGCAGAAATTCTTAACATTAAAATGTAGATATTTAAAAGATGATTTATAAGTATTTTGATTTCAAGTTGTTTCTGTTTCCAATTTCGATATAATTTGTATGATCTATCTAATCGTCAAATTTCCTACAAATTAATCTTTTGCATTAAAATGTATTTTAAAGAAATTTTAACGGATGCCAATCAAAGCTATTGTGAATAATGTCCAACCATTACTGAAAATATGTATAAATAAAAAATAGAGCAATAATTTCCCAAAAATATAGAGTCTTATTTCATAGTAACAATAATTGGTACTTACTACTTTACTTAACAATGAGTATTATTGGAAATTTCCAATAAAATTCATTAAAATAACTATTAGTAACGTTCAATCAAAAACAAAAAAATGCCGCAGGCAGTCAAAGGCCGCTACCTGACGTCACCAAACGATTCCTAAACCGGTCCATCGACTTTTGTTTTTATTCTGAAAAGTTTACACACGTGCGCGAGCGCAGGCTCTATTATATTGTTTACGTCCGCTGCGAGCGGACATGAACAAAGAAAAATAAAAATAAAATAAAACGATCATAACATAACCTCTAAAAAGTTTACTTTTGACAGTTACAAAATTTTGAATTAGAAATGCTTATGTGAAACAACTTTGATATTGTGAAGTGTATTGGTTTATTTATTTATTCGAAATGTTGGGGAAAAATGCGAAACTATTCTTCGGTCTGTCTGTGTGCGCTTTGATTGTTTCTATTGTATTGGCGACATGGGGATTCCCGAAGATCGTCAGTCGGCAGATACAAAAGGTAAGAATTTTTTATTTTGATTGTTCAAAAAAAATAGGTATGTATAGAAAAAACAAAAATATATTTTGTGTTATATAATTAATTTTTTTTGGGCCATTAAACGAACAATATCAATGTTATTAATAAACAATTCAAGGTACCATACATTATTACAAACCTCTTTATTATCAGACATAGATCGCTATTTAATAATACATACATTATGTATCATACTCATAATATAAAAAAATAATAAATTATGTAATACATAATATATATTATCATTATTATACATTCAAGCAACAAAAAATATTTTTAAGATCCAAAGCAAAGGTCGTTTACTATAACCGCAAATAACCAATACCTATATTATAAAGATAATATTATAGAGTCACAAAAAATGCTACAAAAAATAAAATATACAATTTGAAATCCTCTATCAATCACTGTCAATATTGAATCTTCGTTTTTTGAATAGGTAGGTACCCATACTAATAAAATGTTTAGAACCAATATTATATTTTCCGAGCTCTACCAAGTACCTATTTCTTTATCATTAACAAATACTATTACAAATTTGTTATAGCTAATAAATTGAGAATGCAATCAAAAGTAAGGAAATTGAACTAAAATTCAATATATTTTCAGAAGGTATTCTCTACCAAATGCTTCCAAACAATTTCAGTCAAAAAGATATATCGATGAAGGCAATAAATTATCTCTATTAATTATAAACGTCAATTGTTTTGGCGCCTAAAATCGTTATTTTACAACAAATGAGTCATACTTATAGTTTTTATTGTAATGCATACTTATAGTTTTTATTTTATTTTTTTTAACATAGATATAAAATATTACATCATTAAAACAGGAATGCATGTTATTCGAGATGAGATAATAACATAGTAATCGCAGTTTAAACGTGGCTTTAGCTAAGCAATATATTCGCGTTGTAATAAAACTTATAATTCCAAAGATAAGAAAGTATTCTTCTAAAATCTGTTTTTTTATACTATTTACTTGAAAAGCTATAATTTTTAATATGATATATATACGAAATAAAAGATCACGTTATCGATTATTTATCCACATAATAATTATATTTATTACAAAAAGTCATTATAATTAAAGAAAAAATAAATTGCTTTTTTATCTGTGCTTGTAATTCAAATGTGTTATTGTTGTTAAAGGAACTTTTTCATGTATAATGTGAGTTTTTTTTTCAAATGTTTACAAAATTTACTCAACATATCAATATACCACACTATTAGTACGTACCTATATCAAGTTTTCCTTAGAAATAGATAAATTATTATGCTTTAATTAATCGTAATAGTATTTGTAACCTTGTAAAAGGCTGAGATGGTAAACGGTGTAGCGTGACATGTCGTGAAGGAGGTCAATCAGATTATTTCTAGGTTATTATAACGTTGCTGTTTATTCAATTGGATTTGTATTATCATAAACAGACAATAAAGAACACATTTTCTTTAAGTATACATTACGTATGTTATCATGTAAAAAAAACTCCTTATAAATAACGCAATATTTTACTAATTTATCTTTAGAAATATAAATTTTTAATTAATGATTTATTTAAAGAAAAAAGATTCATCTATACTAATATTATAAAGCTGAGAAGTTTGTTTGTTTGTTTGAACGCGCTAATCTCAGGAACTACCTACTTACTGGTCCGATTTGAAAAATTATTTCGGTGTTAGATAGCCCATTTATCGAGGAAGGCTATAGGCTATTTATCATCACGCTAAGACCAACAGGAGTGGAGCACTGCGGGTAAAATCGCAGGGCACAGCTAGTTCTTAATAAATTAAAGTGTTAATGAAGTCATAAATATTAAATGTTTTGTGGACAATTAGAAACCTTGTTATTAAAACATTAGATGAATGTTAATAACACAGTCATTGAGAATATTTAATTTTATTATTTTATATTTTTAATATGTATTACATATATACTATACAGGTTGTCCCACTGTTGGTATACTAAGCTCAAAGGAGATTATAGTTTTGCATACGCTGAGTTCGTAAAAAATACGTATAAAATTCCGGACGCATTTTTTTTTCAAACAGATGAATTCTTAAAACTCTATGTGTACACCTCTAACAAGCAACCTGCCCAACTTTACCACCAGCACGTGAGCTATCGTGTAAGATTATGTTTTCATAGACAAAATGCTCACATTAGCGATATATGCGGTATATGCCGGCTGCGCGAAGCTAGAGAAGAAAACATGGATTTTCAGGAAAAATTTAGCAAAAAATTTTTGATGTAATTTTGTTGTTTAAGTATTTTTTACGTGATCAGTGTATGCTAAACTACAAGTCTCTTCGCGCTTAGTATACCAATAGTGGGACACCCTGTATAGTACAAAACGTCGCTTTCTCAGTCTCTATATCCCTATGTATGCTTTAATTTTTAAAACTACGCAACGAATTTTGATGCTGTTTTTTTTATAGATAAGAGTGATTCAAGAGGAAGGTTTAAGTATATAATTTATTAAGTTTTAGACAAAGCAGGCGAAGCCGCGAGCAGAAAGCTAGTATTTTTTTTATAAATATTTCAACATCTGTGTTCCACTGTGAATATTTTCTACCTACAGTGGGTTGCCTGGAACAAATCGCATATAAGCAACAAGGCCACCTATGTACCGTTTTCTTTACTTCAATGCTTTTCTAATTGTATTATTTAAAAGGCCATAGTACACTGCACCACAGTATTACAATATTATTTCCTACAGTAAGGAAACGCCTTTGAAGTCGCGCGATGCCGCCGCCAGCGTAGGTACTTACGCTGCCACACGAAAATACGCTAGGGTTGCAACAAATGGGAAATAAAACAATTGTGATTATTAATATTATGATGAAATCATTTATTCATATGTACATCTTAATACTATTATAAAGGCGAAAGTTTATATGGATGTTTGTTACTCTTTCACGTAAAAACTACTGAACCGATTACAATTAAATTTGGCACACATATAGAGGGTAACTTGGATTAACACATAGGATAGGTTTTATCCCGGAAATCCCACGGGAACGGGAACTATGCGGGTTTTCCTTTGAAAACGCGGGCGAAGCCGCGGGCGGAAATCTAGTTCAAAATAATTGCGATTATTAAATCTGATGTAATTATTTGTTCATAAATATATAATTACAGATATTGCACTGCTAAATATTATTTACGTGGACACTTTATTTTTGGATGTTCTTAATTGTATATTATAACATTTAACTAAGTAATGCATTCGCATTGGGATGTACAATCTGATTAGAAAATAATGAGGACAACATATACATAGCTTTGATTTTAATTCAACAGATACAATTAATACAATCTTTCTGAAATATTGTTTCCTTCTGGGATTTCAATGTAGATTTACATCCGTAAACGGAACAGTTTGTGCGCGCCATATTAGAATATGTAAGTACCTATGTATAATAAAATTATTACACAAAAAATACGACTGCGTCGTCCTTTCGCGCTAGGTAATGCAAACTAAGCGTGTTTGCGGTACGCGGCCCGCGTCGCCCGACCGCTATATGCCCGCCAGTTCCCCTCCGTTTCCGTGCACAAGTACAGTCGGCCAAGAAAGTGGTGTACCACCCTAAGTTTGAATATCGCTTGCAGATTCATAGGTGATAAAGATTAGTTTCGCTTGCAGATCGATCTGACAACTTCTATTGCTGTCTTTATCTGATTATTGATAACGACTATTACTGATTGTAACGTGACAGCTGTTCTTAGTTTGAACTTGATGGAACCAATGACGTCGTAAAATCAACGGCGGGGGGCTGTAGATTTTGATGACAAAATTGTATCTACAAATTCAGAATTGTAATCAACAAGTTACATAAAATTGTAAAGGCACAAGGCGAATCCACAAACCTACAATTTCTGTAAACTTGTAATTACAATATCAATAAAAAACTAAAAATAGATTTATCCTTTTATTAAATTTCTACAATCAATTTTAAAATACTTATAACAAACAAAAACATAGCATAATATATAGTAATATTTAGAAGATATTGAAAATTTTAAAAAAATAGAAACGGGTGTAACCGCCGTTGGCCTCTATAACCTCTAAAAGACGAGACCTCATTGAACCAACAAGCCGTGAGCAAATATCGGTTCCCCGCATTTCCTCCCAAATATAATTACAGTGACTAATAAGAGCTTGTTTGGTTCTTTCATTTTGATGCGACCATCGTTGGACCATAAGGCCCCAAAGATTTTCTATCGGGTTGAGGTCCGGCGATCTTGAGGGCCACTGAATTACCCTTACGTCAGTGTGTGAACGAAACCAGGCTCTTACGATCCTCGCATTATGAATTGAACAATTATCTTGAACAAAATCAAATTGTGGCACTTCGTTCTCCGGGTAAACATTACGGACTGTCGGTAGCATTGCATTCTGAAGCACGTCGATATAATTTACAGCCGTCGCTCGAGGAGGTAGAGAACACAATTCTCCTACACCATCCGCACTCATCCAGCCCCAAATATTTACGGAAATTGGACCTGATT
Organism: Colias behrii; assembly: GCA_029959065.1. Lineage (NCBI taxonomy): Eukaryota > Metazoa > Arthropoda > Insecta > Lepidoptera > Pieridae > Colias > Colias behrii. The sequence goes on along the minus strand of JARWMC010000005.1, from coordinate 1,569,951 downwards.
CTCTATTTGGGATTACATGATCATCTTTATACCGTGTTGAATTATATCGCCAAAGGTGAAGACGTCCATGCTGACTGGATTTAAACGTTTTTTCATCACAAAACACTGTATTAGACCAATCAAACTCTAAGTGCTCTCTGGCGAAGTTCAGACGAGCAAGTCTGTGAGCATCCGTCAAATATATTTTCTTGGCGTAATGCCTGTGGTGCAACCCCATGTAATGTAGATGATTCCTTATTGTTTGGGCACTCACATCGAACATCTCCGCAAAATGTTTTGTGGGCTTAAAACCATTGATTTCATATTCCCGTCTCATGAATTCTCTATCGTTATTGGAGAGTGCAGGCCGGCGACCACTTCTTCTGTGATCCAACAAACTTCCCTCCTCTCCTTCACGACGAATCCAAAAGCGGACAGAATGCCTCGATATATTCAAATTCCGGGATATCGCACTGATACTGCTTCCCTCATTAAATTGGGCAATTATTTGTGCTCTTTCGGCAATGGTCAAGTTGGCAGGCATTGAGATGATTTTATATGCAGTTGATTGAAAAATAACACGGAAAATATATCGATTTTTTGCATATATTTGACAAAATGTCAATTGTCAGTTTTCTTTTTCATATAGAATTCGGTTGTCTATTTAAATAGTTTTTATTACTTTTGTTTGGAAACATTTCAATTGCTTTGTAGAAACTAATGTCCTTTTCATTTATACTAAAGGTTAAAATGTCATGTACTTATATGTGACATATGACGTATGAATACTAAATACATAGGTTTACGTCATGATAATGTTGTCTCTTTCAGTAATATCTTTTTATAACGAACCTTGTTGTAATTTTCGATGACCGGGAAACTAAATCAAAACTGGTAAACCACTTTCTTGGCTGACCGTACATTCATTTCCGTACTGTATAGATATTGTAATACTGTGACTGAACTTAACAAAAATATCAACGTATTATTTAATAGCATAGCCAATACTTGAATATTTAATTTATAGATTGAAAAATAGGTAGACAAATACACATAGTCATTAATAATAATTTCTATCAATTACTGGGAATTAAAAAATCATCGTTGTTGTTTATCTGATTAATATGCTAATCAACAAGAAAATTATGTATTATTATCTAGCAGGAAACAAACATTAAATGCCACCAATCTTGCCTGTTTATCATTAATTTTCTTGAAAGTAGGAATGATTCTAATCTTATTGTGTTAACCCTAGAACCGTACCCATATTAGAATTTCATTAACGGTACCCAGGGGTACAAGTGTACCCCGATGAAAAAAACAAGATTACAAAAAGATCATTAACTTTTATTAAATGTTGACTTATTAAGGTCTTCTTAACATTCATTTGAGTCTTATTAATTTAATTTATAATGGCATTTTTATATTTTTTCTACAATTTACACACACTTTACGTTGTTGAACAAAATTTATTAAATATTTTCACTTGATGAACTGTATGCGTGACTGACGGACTTTAGACGTGGATATTCACAGTGACATTCCATATTCTGAAACAGCAGTGGTCCCTGCTGTAATTAGTAAACGTTGCCGTAAAATATCTCCAATACTTATTTGTAGAGACATTGGCAAAGTTAGAAATTGAAATCGATCTTCTAAGTGAAGTTTTTTCTAATTAAAAATTAAAAATTTTTCGTCAGGTTCATATTTTCATGCCTCACAAAGTATCAGCTCTTCTTGTTATTCCTCCTCCCACAAAATATTCAACATGAAATCATCATTTGCCAGCTAAAAAAAGAAAATGTATAACTCAGCGTAGTATATTATTATTAGTCTGTGACTCAGCTATACAAATCATGTAGCAAATTATAAATTTGTTGAAAATAAAAATTCCTACAATATTTCACAATAACAGTATGTATATAACATGTATGTAAAGTAAAATTATAATTGTACATCAAATTTATCAATAATAAATATAAAATAAAGGACCAAAGAGCGAAAAACAAAAATAAATGCACCTTGAAATACTTACGTTCGTAGTACCCAGGGGTACTGGTGTACCCTGACAGGTTCGTACGACGTCTTCTCAATAGTTTGATCACTGCCCGAATACGGTATCTACGTGTCTCCTCGTCCCCGACAAATACACGGACGCGCAAAAGAAACCGTTGTTTAGAAAAAAAGATATAGAAGATTTTCTTTTATTTTTTTCATTTGTACCCCAGGGTACGGTTCTAGGGTTAACATTATTCTTTATTATATCCTTTTAGGAATGTCCTAACCTCTACAAAACGAAAAGGATCTTCAGATTAACACATTTACATCAAATAATTGTGCTAATCATACATATATAAACTTTATTCACTGTCTGGTTGTTTATAAAATTAGCACCTCCAAACATAAAGAATGCTAACAAATATCATTTTAACAAACAATGTGAATAAAAGACAAATAATAATTATTTACTTAAGTTTTTTATCATTAACAATTTTTTTTATGAAAATTACCTAATCGTTTTAACGTGAGAAGGAACTAACATACACTTTCAAATTGGTGTTTATCAAAATATTGTTTTATTAAGCCTTTGATCTCATCATTTATAAAATACCAATCTTTAATGTGCTAATAACAGGCCGGATATTTATAAATCAGCATTTGCAATCGAAAACTAATTGTACATTAGCGTACTGTCTGTTTCTAATTATGTCATGCGAACTGTCGCGTTTACAATTATACGAGAGTGTAAGAGCTAGCGCACACGAGCAACTTTGTCTCCGCAACTATTTTGTCTCTCCCATCGATTTGTATGGGGAGTTGCGTCGCTACGTGCGCGCACTTTCATACTAGCCCATAGGTGGGAGAGACAAAATAGTTGCGGAGACAAAATAGTTGCGGAGACAAAGTTGCTCGTGCTTGCTACCTCTAAAAATCTGTATAATAACTATGTAACTGATAACGTCAAGCATGAAATTAGGGCTGTAAACTGCCTACATTTCCCTGTAATAGGGCTGTCATCTATCTAGATTTCCCCTGAACGCTTTCCAGCACAAATCTTAATTTAGATAGAGCATCCAAAGGCCAGAAAACCTATAGATAGGGGTAAATAAACTATTTCTGTAGGTGAAAGGTTTTCTATAACAAAATAAAGAGTTTGAATTGTGTTTTAAACTAACGATGGCATATAGCAAGTAGCCCTAAAATTATTAAAAACAACTTTTCAGCAATGCGAGTAGTTAACTTCATATTGAGTATATCAGCTGATGAAGAGGAAGAAAAAATGCATAAATTCTAATAAGCATAAAAAATCATTCAAAAATATTCGTGTAAAATAAACAATGAAAATTTAAATTATTTTATAGTACACAATTTTTAAATTAATTACGATACAAATCTAATGACGTTATTCATAACATTAGCACGAAATATTATAATGGGGAAAACCTTTTAATGTAACATATTCAAGCAAAATTTCAGTTGATTATGGACGACGATATTTACATTTGATGACATTGCGGAAAAATACTTAAGGCTAACTTTTTATACTTATGCATATTTCGATTCAATTCACATAATAATAACATAAATGTTGCAATAATTATTCAAACAATTTATAGTAATGACGACTGAGTTAAACTTAAAACACCTGTATCAATTACCATGGAAAATTATTTTAATTATTGTTCAATGTACACATTCAGCATTACGGGCACAACTGAATATAATAATTATTATTTATTTATTAAAAATACGAAATGGTCGCTAAGCGACAAAGTCCCTTGAAAAATAAAGAATTAAATAAAAAAGACGGGTTGCACTCCGGGAGTGCCGGCAGAAGTGAAAACTTGATTATTAACGTTGAGGCCCAAGCATACATTTTCGCCGCGCCGTAGAGAGGGGATAGCTGTCTACTCTCCATCCGTCTTACGCTTTTTCGATCAGGTCACGTGTCCTGACGCGAGTTTAAGATTTTATACCCATTACAGAAAAAGTGCTCAACGCCGCTAAAGAAGTTTTCACTTAAAAAAAAATAGATTATCTCAAATAGAGGAGGGTATTCTTAGTAAATGTTTAGCACAAAGATGATAAAAGTATTCTCAGCTCTATACAATTAATTTTATATGAGTATATTTACTTCTAAATTATATTATACGTGGTCCTAATAGGTTTTTAATAGATAGTTTAAATATGTGTAATAACATTTTCTAATAAAAATATGCAGTTAAAACAAGGAAAATGTCAAGATTTCGCAAAAAACCTCCCTCTTTTAACGCTTTTATAGAACTAAACAATAATTTTGTAAGTAAGTAAGTAAGTAAGTATATTTTTAAGATTGATTTTATAATTATACAGTTTATATAATATCATTATCCTACACGTGTAAAACCATATAATTTATGATATTTAGGTACACCTAACTTTACAGAGTAGCTAAAAGTTATGTTAAATGGGCTAAAATCCTGGAATTCCTCAAATACATATATGAATTTCTAGTTTCTAGTAATATAAATTTAGTACTCAAACAAAACTATTCAACTAATTCGAAATATGTCTTACAAATAATAGATCCTTTATTTCTGTAATTCATGAGAAGATATATGGGATATTCATATCACCATTGAAATCAATTTGTACTGTTTGCCTTTCCATTTGATTCCAGTTAGAATATCACATTTCCTGAAACGTAGCAATATGCCTTTGTAAGACCATGTTATGTAATATCCATGGAATATAGGCCCTTAATCAAATCCATAACAAAGGTATTATATATAAGTAAAATAAAAAAAATGTTTGCGTGTACTAGTGTACACACGTAAGAAGTGAAACTTCTTTATGACCTTATTTTTCAAAAAAATAATTTACTATATGCAACTTTACAGAAATACGTCGAATCACGCGTGGTAGGGATAAGAAAAAGATGGCGCGTAACGGAAAAATGTCACGCGTAACGAAAAAATGTTACACTAAATTTTTTTCAAACCCCGATAAAGAAGTTTCACTTCAAAAATCCGATATTGGACAGAAAGGAAGTATATTTATCTGAGCACAAACAGTTAACAGACACACACATACCACAAATTAAATCGTATAAAAATACGCGTAAAAGGGATCCCAATAAGAATTTCTCCGGTGTATACCATAGAGCTGATTTTAATTGACTCTACTAAGCTCTGTATGCTAAGCAGCTCACCGTATTAATTTTAATAAATTCTTTCTAATGTTATAAAAGCGATTTTTTTAAGTGAAACTTGGCGCGTTGAGAGTAAAATTTCAAGTTCACGTCATGGCAATACCGTCACGTCATGGAGTAAGGCGACGATTTCTGTACCGATCTTTGAATCTTGCCAAAGAAGTTTCACTTCTGACAAATGTGATCGGCACACACGCCTTTCATTTTTCTTACCTTCACATAGGAAAGCAGTTATTTTATAATATACCTAGTCTACTGGGTGAAAGGCAAGTTTTAATTATATTTATATTTTAATTCACTGTTTTCTTTCAATTTCCAGGGCATACAACTAGACAATTCATCGGAAATGTTCGAGAAATGGCGCAAACTGCCGATGCCTTTACATTTCAAAGTACATGTCTTCAATGTAACTAATATTGACGACATCATGGCGGGGAGGAAACCTGTGGTCAATGAAGTTGGCCCCTTTGTGTATAAGTATGTTCTGATTATTATTAACTTGAGGGATTTATAATTTTCATCTTAGACTTATAAGTAGGTACTTCTTTAAATTTCTATATACAAAAGAACTTCTTTAAAACTAATGGAATGAATATATTTGCGTTTATTTACCTAGCTCCAAGAATACGCTGAATTCAAAAAATAGTACTAAATTAAAGCACTTAGAACAGATTTTACACCACAAAAGATTTTTAGTATGGTTGTCTTTATATTATTCTCAGTAACAGGATATTTACTCACTATTACCACAGTATTACCATATTTCCTACAGTAGTGCGACGAATGTACTTGTGCAGAGAAACGGAGGGGAACTGGCGGGGGTCGGGCGACGCGGGCCGCGTAAGGCAAACACGCTTAGGCTGCAGTTAGACGACGAGCGCGGTCGCCGCGCGGCCGCCGCGCGGCCGCCGCGCGGCGACCGCGCGGTGGCTGTTCAGTTATAGCAAATTTATGTTTTATTAACTAGGACGTAAAGTTAAAATTAATTTTGAGTAACTAACCGCGCGGCGGCCGCGCGGCGGCCGCGCGGCGGCCGCGCGGTTGCCGCGCGGCGGCCGCGCTGCCGTCTCGCTCGAATCACTCGGAATGTTCTCGATGTACGCCCCGCGCCGGCGCGGGCTTCCCCGCATTCTCCTTTCATTGGTCCGTCATCCACTTGCGCGAGAGGTCGTGACGCGCGGACATCGTGATTTTGAAGATGGACGAACTGAGTATCAATCTTGAGACATTGATATCTTTAGTGGAAGAAAGAAATATCCTTTGGGATAAAACAAGTGAATCCTATAAGGATAAACGTGAAACACTAAAAGCCTGGCATGACCTATGTTCAATTTTAAAAGAAGATTTCAATGATCTTCCAATTGGGGAAAAAAACACATACGGTAAGTTTTCCATCTTTTATTTGGTAATTAAACTATTGAACACAAATTTATTAATTTAACAATATTTATCGCAATGAATAATATTACTAGGTATACAAATTCGCTTCATCCTATTGTCCCAGTAGGGCCTGTATCTATACAAAAAAGAGTGTGTGTACTTATGTACACGCGTTAGAACTTATACTTCTTTGGCGTATGGAAAAAAAATAACTAAAATGCAGTAGTGATTAACGATAAATATTAAAATTAATCAAAAAGATTTTATTTAAATAATCAAGAGTTAACCTAACACGCTCGTCGCTTCGCTCTTCGCTACCTATTTGAATATTTACGCCGGCAACTGCCGCAACTCGCTCGCTTCGCTCGCTCCGCTCGTGCGGTAGTTCAAAAGTTAACCAAACACGCTCGTCGCTTCGCTCCTCGCTACCTATTTGAATATTTACGCCGGCCGCTGCTGCGACTCGCTCGCTTCGCTCGCTTGGCTCGTTTGGTAGTTCAAAAGTTAATAAATATTTTATACTGCGGGACGCTGTCGATCCTCGCGGTTGCGCTGTGCGCGGGCAGCCCGCGGCGTCGTCTTTTGCTGTTGCTATTCAATTACCCTTCCTACTATAGAAATTTCCATACAAAATTTTCGAAAAAAAAAAATTTCGCTTTTTAACAAAAAAAAATATTTTTTAGATAATGTAATAATTTTTAATTAACGATGTAAATAAATTATACATATCGACAATTAACCACAAATCTATAAATGCACTCAAAACAGTTTATTCAAATCAGTTTTATCACTAATATTCAATATATATATATAATATATGTTACCGGAAATGTATGAAATCAAGGAATTGTATACAAATCCTAGGAAATGTGTACAATTCCGATACCATTTCGGAAATGTATAAAATATTGTTTATTAAACTATTTAATGCATAGATATCCTAGGAAATGTATAATCTTCCTCGGAATTGTATATAATTCCAATATCGTATTAGGAAATGTATAAAGTAAATGATTTCTTTAATAAAACTAAAATGTATAAAGTAAAAGATTTTAGGAATTAGGTATATACATTTCCTAGGAATTTTATACAATGACGGATTACATACATTTCCGTTAACATATATAGATATACTACTAAATAATAAATTATAAGTATCACCGTCGTATATGGAATTGATTTAATAAAAACACCAAAATAATATTTATTTATTCACACTGTTTAATTGTACCCTTACGAAACACGTGTTCTACATATAAAAATACTAGAATATACAACTTAAACATAGTTATCAATTTTCATACCACCTAGAACTAACTTCATGCTGTTAAATTTAGGTGTCGGTGTGCGCGCGCATCGTAAAAATTCACTCTCATCATTTTTCTCCATCGCGCCAAAAGAAGTATAACTTCAAAAAATTGTGAACATTCATCATTATCATAAATCGCAAAAAAATATTATTTGAGTTACCTAAGTTTAAAATTGTTTTTTAACTATGATACTCTTGCAATAAACGAGTGATTTGATAATTTTGAGTATCTATATATATTTGTTTTGCCATGGTACACTGCCCTGAGGAGAAACAAAATATTCAGCAAAATTTTGACGAACATTGTCTGCTATTAAAGGATCTGCATATTCTGACCGTGACAGTGTCTGTAGTTCAAAGCCTGAATCGACAATTAAATTACCTATGCCCTGTTCTTTATGTATGAAGTTTTGTAATAAACAACAGGTTTTTACAATGTCGACTGTGAGCTCCAAAGATACATTTGAAGGCCGATGGAGGATCCTCCATTTATTGGCCATTATGCCGAAAGCGCATTCCACATAACGTCTTGCTCTAGTAAGACGATAATTAAATATTGACATTGTTTCATTGAGTTCTCGACCACTAAATGGTCTCAGTACATTTTTGTGCAACGCGAATGCTTCATCCGCGACAAATACGTACGGTAATTGAAAATTAGTATCTGGAATCAGAGCAGGCTGTGGTAAGTTAAGTGTATTGTTCAGCAGTCTCTTCCAAAAGACAGTTGCTTTAAAAACATTTGAATCGCAGTCCTTGCCATATGCACCAATATCTACAAATATAAAATTATAATTGGTGTCAACGACTGCCATTAATACAATAGAAAAAAAGTGTTTGTAATTTAAGAACATTGATCCAGATTTTGTAGGTTTAATTATTCTGATATGCTTCCCATCCACAGCACCTAGGCAGTGGGGAAAATTTGCAATAACAGCAAAGTCTTCAGCAATATTCAGCCATTCATTTTCTGATGGTATTTTCATATATATGTTTACTAGTTCTGACCATATACAGTTACACACTTCTTTAATGATAAACGATAATGTTGTTTTTCCAATTCTAAATGCGTATCTTAAATCGGCAAACGTGTGACCTGTTGCCAAGTACCTGTAAATATATAAAATGATATTAAGGAACTTATTACAAGCAATTAATTATACTAATAGTATTAATATTAATTAACATGTTTCCTGATAATGAAACATAAAGAGGAATCAGGCGAATTAAAAATAAGTATATTTTTTAATGTGAATATTATTTTTAAATTCCAGGTAAAAAAGTTATTCAGAAATGGAAAAATATGCGAGATGGTTGGATGAAATGCGAAAAGAAGATGAGGGAAAACAAATCTGGATCTGCAACAACAAAAGTTCATAAGTACCCATACTATGATAATATGTTGTTTTTAAATAAAATATGCAACCCCCGCGAAACTAATTCAAATTTTAAGAATTCTGAGCCAGGAAAAAGTAAACCAAAAACGAAAAATAAAGAATATAGTGATGTGGATGCAAAATTCATGAAGTTTATGGACTCTGTTGAAAAAGAAGAAGACAGTCGTATGATGTCGTTTTTTAAAGGAATTTTACCAACTGTTGAACGATTCAATGACGAAGATACTGTTGAGTTTCAGTACCAGGTGATGTCTATTGTAAGAAATATAAAAGCTAAAAACCAACAGCTCCAGAATGCTGGTTCGAAAAGGCCTTACTTACCACGACCCGAGACTATGTATCGTCGAGAAGGCGAAAATTACGTATCATACGACAGCACCTATCAGTGTGGTTACACTACTGCTGCTGGATCTGGACGTCCGGCAACACAATCATCTTATTCTGAAGAATCCGAATCTACCGTAGGTGGAGAGCAATATAATTTTGCCAGTCCATCCAGTTCAAGTACCAATGATTTAGATTTCACGAATTTATAGTCTGCCTCACAAATTTATAAATGTTACCGGAATTTTTCGGTATGAATGTTACCAATATTCAAGAATTTTATTTATAAGATTATTATTTAATTTATTATATATATAGGGTTTTAAAACTATCTAGTTTTTTTAGAAAAAAAAAATAATTTTAAATTAATTTAATAATTTTTTTAAATTGTCTTAATAAGAGCTATAATAAAAAAAGAAAATTAACAACGTGTTTTATTACAGAAAGCATTTACTTTATACATTTCCTAATACGATATTGGAATTATATATACAATTCCGAGGAATTCCTAGGATGCATTAAATAGTTTTTTAAACAATATTTTATACATTTCCTAAATGGTATCGGAATTGTACACATTTCCTAGGATTTGTATACAATTCCTAGGAAATGTATGTAATTCCTAAAACCGCACGGAAATGTGTGAAATAAATTATTTTATACTTACACATTACACATTTCCTAGAAAATCTGTACATTTCCTAAATAGCGATCGGAAATGTAAAACATTTAAGATATTGCTAGGTCGCAGGCAAATTGTATAATCTGGCCGTTTACAAACGGTCGGCATTTTGTAATATGCCGATAATTCGTAATCAGAAATTTTTTGTTTAGATGAGGGGGTGGGTTAGGTTAGGTTCGTGTTTTTTAAAACTACACAGAAATAGGAGCCCCACGAAGTGGGGCTCCGTCGGCTCGCGACCGTCTTTTTGTAGAATTTTGGAAAAAGACGAATTTTCGGCATATTAAAACAGCTAGCCGTAATGTAATACGGCGGATTATACAATCCGACTGCGACAGATATACGCGGGGACAGCGGGACGAGGGGACTGATTACTTGCCAAATGAAAATTTGATTTTATAAGAATAAAATATATAAGTTGATTTTGTGATATTTACGTTAAAAGTTAATAGATAGTTGATTTAAAAAATGTTAATTAGTAAGATAATATGAACATATACCTACAGGCAATAGCCTAGTTTGGATATCACTGTAAACTAATATACTGTAAACTAATATACTGTAAACTAATATACTATATAACCTTGTAAACTAATCCTACTGTTATCACATTAAAAATGTAATGTTTGAATATTTTGGTTAATAAAGATTTTATTATTATTATTTTTTATTTATTATTATTATTTCACGGTATGACTGTTACCCTTAGATCATTAAGTAATGGATAACACTCACAGGCGCTTCCCCTTTTGCCGAGGTATAAGATTATTCGAATCAAAAAATTTCCGGTAACATATACTATAAAGATTAATAAATACCACTTGACCAAGTAATTGTTATTATTTATTTACTTACCGCAATGTCACTGCTAATCTTTCTGTGGGGGTAATACTGTCCCGCATGTTAGTGTTCTGGTGCTTCAGTTTATCATGTATGAAGTTGAGTAGTTTATCAAATGTTTTAACATCCATTCGGAAATAATCTGCGAATTCTTTTTCATCTTTTCGCAATTGGTTGTATAGCGTATGAAATTCACCAAACTCTTCTCGCCGTGCTAAAATAGGATGAATCCAAAATTTTCTACATTTCTGTTTTTCTTTCTTTTTGCTTTGTCGGTACAAGTAATATGCAATCATAATTTTATTCTTCTTAGTCAAATAGCTCATAACGAACACGTGTGAATTTTAAGAAAGACCAAGATCAACTGGAAATGGTTCGGGTTCGCTTTGGCGTGACCGACCGCGCGGCGGCCGCGCGGCGGCCGCGCGGCCGCCGCGCGGTCACCGCGCTTTCGCCGCGCTGTAACATTCCGTGTCATATAAACGCGCCCTTAGTTTGCCTTACCTAGCACGAAAGGACGACGCAGTCGTATTTTTTGTGTAATAATTTTATTATACATAGGTACTTACATATTCTATTATGGCGCGCATAAACTGTTCCGTTTACGGATGTAAATCTACATTGAAATCCCAGAAGGAAACAATATTTCAGAAAGATTGTATTAATTGTATCTGTTGAATTAAAATCAAAGCTATGTATATGTTGTCCTCATTATTTTCTAATCAGATTGTACATCCCAATGCGAATGCATTACTTAGTTAAATGTTATAATATACAATTAAGAACATCCAAAAATAAAGTGTCCACGTAAATAATATTTAGCAGTGCAATATCTGTAATTATATATTTATGAACAAATAATTACATCAGATTTAATAATCGCAATTATTTTGAATGTACATATGAATAAATGATTTCATCATAATATTAATAATCACAATTGTTTTATTTCCCATTTGTTGCAACCCTAACGTATTTTCGTGTGGCAGCGTAAGTACCTACGCTGGCGGCGGCATCGCGCGACATCAAAGGCGATTCCTTACTGTAGGAAATAATATTGTAATACTGTGCTATTACCACTATTTAATTACTTAGGTATACAAAATTTGTTAAACGTATTTGTCTTATAATTTAATTGTCCCATGACAAGCGGAAAATAAGGAAACAACTTAAACAAGACAATGGAATAAAAAACTGTGAAACACATTAAAACTACATCGTTGTATTCAAATGCTATTCAATTATTTCTCACATTTTTTTAAACAGAGTTAATGAAGGGATATAGACAACAAATCAATAGATATGCCGGAAGAAATAAAGCCAAAATGCCTAGTAATTTCTTAAGTGAGTCAAAGCAAAGGATAGTTCTAAATAAATTCCTAGGATAGTTCCTAATTGAGTCAAAGGAATGGATAGGTCTGAATATTTTGGCTAATGGAAATCAGAGCTGCAAGAATAAAGTTTAGCATATAGATAGATACTGCGTGGCATCTATGGCACTACTAATTTTAAAGGCCTAATTTCAATTTTTATTGAAAATTAGAAATTGAATCTCTTTGTTTTAAGAATAGTAATCATTCGCATTTTATAAGAATGTAAATTTTCATTTAACTGCAATAATAATATATTCTACCATTGTAGTCTAAGATTATGCATACCTACGCATCGAATTAATTTCCCGTTTGAACCCGGTTTAGAAAAAAATACATACCCTTGATAAATAATATCAATAAAATCTTATTTTCAGAGAATATCGAGAACGGACAATACTAGGATATGGTGAGAACGATACAATAATATATACCATGAAGAAAACATTTATATACGACAAGGAAGCCTCTGGAGGTCTCAGTGAAGATCAAGAAATTACCGTCGTCAATTATCCTTACATGGTTTGTACATTTACATCACTATAACATTAATTTCTATGTTTACTCTTTCTTCTTTTCTTTCCTTACATCATCATCATCATCATCATCATCAGCCCATATACGTTCCCACTGCTGGGACACGGGACTCCTATGAGGGTACAGGCCATAATCCACCACGCTGGCCAAGTGCGTGTTGGCGGATGACACGTCATGTCGTCGAACTTTTTTTTAATTCTTCGACATGTCGGTTTCCTCACGATGTTTTCCTTCACCGTTCGAGCAGTGGTGATGTTACAACATGCGCAGATAAATTTAAAAATCAATTTCTTTCCTTATTCTACTCTTTAATTCCTGCACAGTGTATCTATCTACATCGAGTTGTTTGGTAGAACTCGCTCATGAGCGATAAAGCCGCTCTTTATACATCTCTATGATTAGCTATGTCAACCATGTAACAAACTATATTTCTATGTATGTACAATAAAGAGTACCTATTCATTTCAATTTTTACACGCCATTTTTTTCCTTATTACATATTTTGTAGTACTTACCTATATTTAAAAATATGTAAATTAGTCTAAATATATTCCACTATATTATTCATTGAGGAAACAATAATTCTTTATTTTGATACAGTGAGTAATTCTTTATTTGTAGCGTTCGTCAGTAACTGTAGTAGAATGAATGGAAGAAGAAAAAATCGTACATGCAAATCCCACGTTATTAATCTTATCTTATCTTTATGCTTGAATATTGCAGAAAATTCACTTTACATAATTGCGGATTTTTCCATTGATTAATTGCCAAATTTAGGTGCAAAAATAACTAATAGCTTGCATGTTTATGTTTAATACTTAAGTAGTAGTTGTTGTTTTTTAATTAGTAAGTTGTTTTAATTTTAAACTACAAGTTCCCAGATTTTCTCACACATTTACTACACTATAGTAGAGCCATTTTAATAGGCAACATTTGACAGTTCAACAAAATTCAACAACGTAACCTAGTAACGACGACATAGAATAACATGATATGTATTTCGTTTTGTTAGAACTGTATATTTGCTTAATTTTTTTCAATTACGATTACATATTTATAATAATAATGACCGATACAAGAAATTTTAAGATTTGATTTTACTGATAAACCATTTTAAACATAATAAACAATTTCTGATTTAAAGAACTGACGTCGCTACAATTTTGTGTCAATAAACCTTTTTTCTTTTTAAATACCAGAGACGTTACTCTAAAAATCGAAATCTGACATCTAGAATCGAATGCATTGATTACTTGTGAATAAAAATCATCACAAATTAATAAATGCGTTGTGTTTTTTTAATTATGTACTATACTTGTCTTATTTTGCTCTTTAAATTTACGAAAGAAAGTATATTACTGGGACAGGGATTCGCCTGATGAATTTTAAAATTGACATGTGTTTCAAGTTCGATTGTCAAATGTTTCAAGTCCGTATCGATTAATTCACTTTAATCGATGTTTTTCAGCAGATTACCTCTCTTCGAAGATAAAATTGATAGACGTTAAATGTTGCCTATTAAATTGGTTCGACTATAGGTCGAGTTCTTACCACAATGTCATTCTAAAATAAGTATTATTTTAGTAAATCCTATCGATCTCTCTCTACAAAATAACCCCATACGAATACGTATAATATTTCAGATAAATAATGAAATAAACATTTATCGTATAAACATCTTATACTTACTTATTTATAACTAGGCAATTACCAATAATTATTAAAAACTAAAAACATTGTTTTCATGTGTATTCTTAATTGTATTCTCGTTAGTTCCCACATTATGATGGATAATGTCGGCGTCGTAATTGTAATGTGCAAATAATTTTAATAACCGTACGTAGTCATGGCAACCGCTAATGCTAAAATTAAATATTTAGGTGTTCACTTAGCTATCTAGATTTAGATTTTAGATATTCACTTTAGCTGATGTTATACATGTATTCATGATGTATCCTAATTAATCCAAATTTGACCATATAAATAACTAGCTGCGCTCCGCGGTTTCACCCGCGTGGCTCCGCTCCTGTTGGTCTTAGCGTGATGATAGCCTTCCTCGATGAATGGGTATCTAACACCGAAAGAATTTTTCAAATCGGACCAATCGGCGTTCAAACAAACAAACAAACAAACTCTTCAGCTTTATAATATTAGTATAGATAAAT
This sequence comes from Colias behrii, assembly GCA_029959065.1. Classification (NCBI taxonomy): domain Eukaryota; kingdom Metazoa; phylum Arthropoda; class Insecta; order Lepidoptera; family Pieridae; genus Colias; species Colias behrii. The sequence continues at coordinate 1,554,777 of JARWMC010000005.1, read as the reverse complement.
ATATCGTATTGCTCACTTACACTTGAAACATAATTAATCAAACAAAACACTTTCCCAATCATTTGAATCTTAGATTATGGATTGGTCTCCTTGCTCGCGCTACGACTAGATGCCGCTGGCGTACTTGAAAAATGCGGCAACTAATTAGTACGCCGAATTCGGCGTACCCAAGCCAGTCGTGTCACAAGCGTTGTGTGGAGAGGGCATACCGATAGTTTTTGAAGATTTTGGACAAAACCCGAAGTAAAATGCCTGTTTGTGCCATAAAACTGTGTAAAAAAATATAACAAAAAATAAGAAAGACACTGGGATCACGTACGATCAGGAATAATCGTATTATTCGAAATTTCACCTGTACTTTAAAAATGTTGTTTACGAAAATACGACGCCATTCAGTGTTGCCGTACTGCATATCCCAAAAAATACACGTGGTTGAGAAAATCTTTTAGCAATAATTTGAACTTATTTATAATGTTTTTTTCAATACTATTACTAACGCATATATAAAAAAAATGATAATAACAATAATTTATTTCTGTTTAACCATGTTTAACTGACTCATTATGTTATTTTTTTTATTACCGCTTTTTTACTTTTAAACAACCTTTGTGACTATAGTATAGTGGCATCGCAAGTGGATTTGAGTCGCATGTTCATGGGTTCGATTCCCGGCAAGGCCAAGATGAAAAAAAAATATTTTTCAAACTTCAGCCCATTTCTCATTTATGAGGTAAAATTATGCTATAGCTGGCAGTACAATTCTTCACACACACTAGCGTCCTTACAAATTGCCTTACACACACTACAGAATTGAGTTGCCGCACTAACGGAGCTATTGTTTTTAGGTGAGGCGGTATCTAGTCGTAGCGCGCGCGCGGAGACCAATCCTTAATCTAAGATTTGAATGATATTCAATGAAATTCATAAAAAAAATAAAACCTTACCTATATCATATTTCACAAGACAGACTGGTTTTACGATAGCATAGCTCCAATTATTTACATAATCATTATTTGATTTTCCTAATATATTATTTTCCTATAAATTTATTAATTTTTGTACATTTCAGAATGCAATACTAACAGCGCATGACTTAATGCCAGGAATCATCGGTCTCTTGAACACAGCTATGGGTGCATTTTTCTCCAGTGAAGAGGTCCCTTTCGTCACGGTCAAAGCTAAGGACCTATTCTTTGATGGAATCTACCTGAATTGTGCTTTGAACCAATCTGCTTTAGGTGAGACCCTAAATATATAACAATTTTAAAGTGTGAATGTGTGTATGGTGATATGTGATTGATGTCTTCGTCACTTCGGTCGTAGGTCTCAATGCAGAAATTTTGGTAGACTCAGATAGATTGGGCTACTAAAGTCTATGCTATTTTTTATTTACTTTTTGAAGACGCGACGTCCGTCTTATCATTTTTGTCTCTATGGTCTTATGAATAAATTAATAAAATAACTGCCCCTTTAGCCAAACGTCAAAACGCAAAGGAATAGAATCCGCTAGCGATACTAATTGTCATAAGCGTACGATATTTCCCTAAGGATTTGTTCACCCAACCAACGACGAAGACGACCACAAACAAAATTTTCATCCAGTCGCAATTTAACAAAATTGTGAAAAACACACTTAAAAATAAAATATTAAAATTTCCTGTCGTTCTGGTGATTGGATTTTTTTGTTGAGAATAATGAATGAAAACATAGATTTTTCGTAGAAACGGTGGCTCCTAGAAAAAAATGCATTGGAAGTTTTTTATAGATAATTTTATGATCTACAATTTTGGTCCCAGGTAATTATACGATTAACTTACCGTCTCGGCGAAAATCGCAAAAAACCTATTTTTTTATATATTGACCTCGAAATTTTTTCTTTTCGAGTACCAGTATGACGGGAAATTTTAATATTTTATTTTGAACGAATTTTGCCTGGATGGGAATTTTGGTCGTTGTCGTCGTCGTCGTAGGTAGTGTGACCCAACCATTACTAAAATGTCATGAGTATATGTCAATCTTAGATTACAAAATAAAAGGCAGATGGAGCATGACAATCATCCATCGCCCTTGTCAAAGCAAATACGAAATCAAAAACGAATACGAACCTCCGCCAGTGCTATAGCGATTCTAGTGTCATGCAATACGTCAAAAGGGGTTTGCTATTTTAGTAAAAAAATGCTGTTTTGTGATATTAAAACGCTGTAAAATTTGTTCCCGAAAACAAACAAAAAGATAAAACATCGTTTTACAGGTTCTCTGTAGATTATTTGGCTTATTTAATTTTGTATACAAATAATAATTTTACATATACGAAGGAATACAAAACTTCAACGTATGCTGCCAGTATTTTGAAAATGAGTTTGCCATTTTTATGGGTAAAACGGTAAAATGGTTAAAAGATCTTCGAGGTAGTGCTGTTGGATTTTTCGATCGTGAATGTGATTATTTGTATAGTGCAATAAAGGTTCATGATCATTATAAGATAATTTTAATAAGCATAATACTTTTTTTTTGTTACTTTTATATATAGCTTAAAAACGTCAGAGTCGTTTTCGCCCGCGATTTAATTCATTTGAACTCTGTTATGGATATGACAAAATTATTATTATTCAGGAATTATATTTATTTATTATCCAGTAAAGCAGCTGACAATGTGGATGTCGTAAGGTGTCACTGAAATTATGCCTCAGGTATCCTGAGTGGCTTCCTTTTTTAGCGCAAGCAACCATACATAAATTTATGTTTTCTATTACCTATTATTCATAATTTACAATGCTACCATAATAATTCAGATGATTGCAATGTCACCTCATAAATCAAAATCGGTTCAGCGGTTTATACTGCAGGGCCAAAGAAATATTATACATAGATACACTCGAAAAACATAACCCTCTTTCTTCCGTAGTCGGGGAAAAATTTGGGAAAATTTTCAATATCTGGTAACATAACACCCACACAGAATTGCACCGTGTACGTACAGTGCAGCGGCGAAATGACAGCACACATAGCTTTGTGGAAATGACGATAAATTATTCGGTTTAGTTCGGCAACGCTCCATCTGTCTTTTATTTTGTAATCTAAGATGTCAATAATTAGCGATAGCAGTTTCTATTCCTTAGCGTTTATTCTATTCTCTACCATTAGTCTCGGCCTGCTGATATTTTAATCTGTTATACGTTCCTAACCACTACTTAAAGTAGGATGTGATAAAAGAAAAAACGAAACCAAAATAAAACTTTAACTTGCGTAGGTGTCTTTAATATAACTCATTCATATAAATGAATTTTTGATATTCTTTTGGCGAAATTTAAAAATAGGTACATAAAAAAAACAGTCTCGTGCATTGATACTGATGATAATGAAAGAACATGTAATTTCCGCTGCGGCCTACGCAAATTCACTACAAAAGTAATGGAATTTTGATTGAATATATTCAATGGTTTAAAATATTCTTGTGATTTTTCTCAGTATTGAAAAGTTTCTCTACGCAGGAGAGTTTTAAATATTTGATATTACGTACAATGAACCGTGGGCGTATGCGTGTATGCGTGGGTGTAGGTGTGTGAATGTGTGGGTGCTCACGTTAATGTACTCATGCTAATACGGCTGCATACTGCTTCTATTATGCTAAAGCAAAATTAAACCCATAAGTATCCCGGCTAACTCCCAAGAACGTTTTAAAATGTGAACGGATCCCAGATAATCTCTCTTTCTTTATTCTATTAACCTAAAAGCATACGACATACAGATTATAAAATACTCCTTTATTTAAGTAGTAAGTAGGAAATATATTATAATGGAATTAGGAGTTATTTTAAGAGTAATATCTTTATTCGAACCAAAGTTAACATAAACACAGCTAGAACCATTTTTAATAAACGACATGTAGTAAAACGTTTATATTCTCTACAACGATAAAACCCGTGGTGCATATCAAATAGTGGGAGTGATTGAGATGTGCTTTTAATGGCTTCCCTGCGCAGAATGCATGTTATGTTAATAAAATTATATGCTAGCTTTCCGCATGTGGCTACGGCTGTGTAGTCAAAAGAAACAAGATATTTCACTGTACAAGTATAGTTATTATATTATCTGTGGCCACGGTAAATAAGCCATGTCCACACTGACCGAGCTGCTTCGCGAGGCTGTTCGCTCTGTGGGGACCTATTTACTAGACTCCTCTCGAGATATAATAGATAATAATATTATTGTAATTGCTCTGTTTCGACGTGAAAGAGAAACAAACAAACAAACACACTCTCGCATTTTTTATACTACTAGCGGTCCGCCCCGGCTTCGCCCATGGTACCTACATGTTTACGTTTTTAGGGTTCCGTACCTCAAAAGGAAAAAACGGAACCCTTATAGGATCACTTTGTTGTCCGTCTGTCCGTCCGTCCGTCCGTCCGTCCGTCTGTCAAGACCCTTTTTCTCAGGAACGCGTGGAGGTATGAAGCTGAAATTTATATCAATTACTCAGGTCTACTGTCCCTTGAAGCTGTGAAAAAATCAAACTTCTAAGCCAACGCAATCAAAAGATACAGCCGTTTATGCCGCAAATTTTCGACACTTGCAAGGGAATCAAAACCTACAGGGTGCTTCCCGTGAACTCAGAATCTTGAAATTTGGTACGAAGCAACGTCTTATAGCATAGATAAAGGAAAAATTACGAAAACCATAAATTTTTAGTTACATCACATAATATATTTTTTTTTAATAATTTTAAACTTACTACACAATATTTCCTCATAAACGCGTAAAGGTATTAAATTGAAATTCATACCAAATACTCAGGTCTATAATACCTTTAAGCTGTAACAAAATCAAACTTCTATGTCAACGCAATCAAAAGAAACAGCAATGTACGGAACCCTCGGTGCGCGAGTCCGACTCGCACTTGGCCGGTTTTTTTTCATAAGAACCATCCTCGTAGGGTAGACTGGGTACAGTAGTGACAATTTTAGTTTGTCCGCCTATATTTTTTAAATTATGCTAATAATCTGAACAAAAACTGTGTTATAATGTAGTTTATTCATTGGTTAACGACAAAATGTTAAAACTTTAGGCCTAAATCAAATAGTTAAATTATGAAAAATATTTATTTAAACAAAGGAAGATTGTCACAATCGACCACATCCCAGGGGCGGTTGTGACAGTACTGGGGGTCAATAGTGACAGTATGAAAATTATGTGAAATGATTACCCAAGAGGATAGAAATGCTCTAAATGATCACGAAATACTTTTTCATGACTTTACTTATTACTTACATTACAATAAATATTTATTTTTTTATAATATGACTCATTTAACAAAAAATACTTTCCTTACAAAAGTGATTAAATCTGGTAACAGTTTAATCTTTCACAACTTTCATGACACTAAAGTATCTTTAGATATATTATCAGTCTCCATTAATACTGACTCTCTATAATAGTCTTCATTAAAAAATTAGTAAAAATTACAATACTTATCAAAGAAATCACATTCATAATCACAATAAAACTTATGTTTATAGGAACTCTATTTTACTTTGAAACAAAACTCCAAACGTCAAATAAAAAATAAAAATATTCTCATGGTATCTTTCAAACAAAAAAAAACAAAAATATTCTCATAGTAAAGTAGTAGCTATGCGAAAGTCTATCGAAATAAGTAATAATCTGCAGCACTGTGCAAAGAAATCCTGCGTTTTACTTCATCATACGCATCTTCGTACTGCGACACGGTACACGGTACACTCTTTGAGTTTTTCTGATGTGATTTTTAGGCATCTAAAACAAAAACAACAGATTTTACTTATGTCACAACCGTACCCGGTTAAAGTGTCACAACCGTAACCAGAGACTGTTTTTATAAAAATACAATCACCACGCGAAGACAATATAACCTACAATAAATGTAATTATTGATATTAAACTGCTAATATGTGACTTATATCGATGAATAACACTCAATACCCTATCAGCATAGATATTACAGTAATTTGGAAATGAAAATGAACGAAAAAACTTACTTTTTGGCGGTTAAAATCAAAATGGGCTTCTGCTCACGTACTCACTGCGCGGAAAATGATGCAACCCTGTGAAACAGGTTGAGACGAGCAAGCCGCTCCTCTTTCCCCTTGCATGACCTCTGCTATTCCCTATATTTTCGAAAATATGACGACTGTCACTACCGGGACCTGGCACAACCGTACCCAGTCTACCCTACTTCAAGGAATAGATTCCGCAGCGCACGCGATGACAGAATTTTTATTAAGGAATTTTTTACACCTTGGGTTACATTATTGCATTTTTGGTAAGGATCTCTAATTTTTTTGAAAATGCAATATAGGCTTTGTTGTTCAGTGAAGATGCAGCTTTCTAGTGGTGAAAGAATTTTTGAAATCCGTCCAGTAGTTTATGAAAACCATACATACATACATACATACATAATTACAAACCTTTCCTCTTTATAATATTAGTATAGATTAAGAACTAGATCTGATATAAAAACAAATAGGTAGATACTTATAACAATAGTCTATGACACCTACTCGGTAAATATGTGATAAATTTGGTAAAGATGACCTTTCTTATGATAATCGAATTTTTAAGAGCGATAGAGTACTTTTTGAGTTTATTCATTGGTACCTAGACGTTGTTGGAAATCACACTCGAAATTAAACTAGGTATTCGTTTTGTTTTATTTATTGACTCGTAATTTAGAACAGAGTAGCTCAGTAATTTAATTAAAAATTAGTTTCGAGACTAGACGAAGGTACTTACTTGTACTTCAGCTGTACAAGGCTCAGGTGCGACCGCATATGGAGTACTGTTCTCATCTCTGGGCCGGAGCCCCACAGTATCAACTCCTTTCTCTTGACCGCATCCAACGTCGAGCAGCTCGAATTGTCGATGACCGTAGGCTTTCCGATAGGCTCGATCCACTGTCAGTGCGAAGAGACGTTGCGTCTCTCTGTATACTGTACAGAATCTACTATGGGGAGTGCTCTGAGGAATTGTTCCACCTTTTACCAGCCGCACAGTTCCACCACCGGACCACACGCCATAAAAACCAGTTCCATCCGCACCATCTGGATGGTTGGCGCTCCACCACTGTCCGCTTCACCCGCAACTTCCTTCCGCGTATGGTGAAACTGTGGAACGATTTGCCACCTGCGGTGTTCCCGAACAACTACGACATTGGGGCCTTCAAGAAAAGAGCTTATTTGTCCATAAAAGGCCGGCAAAGCACCTGTAACACTTCTAGTGTTACAAGTGTTTATGGGCGGTGGTGACCACTTAACATCAGGTGGCCCATCTGCTCCTTTGCTTGCTCTGACATAAAAAAAAAATAGACGAGCAAATTTTTTCATTTCCAGCGTTAGGTACATTGTTACGAAACAAGTATGTGCTGGAACCATTGAGTTAATACATATTAACTCAATGGCTGGAACTAAAAATATTTAACATTTTCCATGTATATCTTACCACTTGAGGTGATTTAGGCCTAAACTCTCTTAATGAACAAAATAATAAAATAAATTATATTTATCTATGTAATAAATGCTTTCGGTTCTCTATGGCGATACGAATATTTGACGATAGTGCATCTTTTTATCCTTTCCAAATTTAATGATTATTTATAAATTAACAATATGTTTATTTCAGCTTTAATTTGTGGAAAGATAAAAGCAGACACACCTCCCGTGATGCGACCGTCCGAAGACAAAAATGGATTTTATTTCTCTTTGTTCAACCATGTAAGTATTATAATACTTATGTTTATTTACATACTCTCTACATCTGATGTGTTGGTTTATTTCCGATATCATATTATTATAACGGGGCTTTCGACGCTAAATAGGTACCTTTATCTGAATGTTATATCACGTTTTATTTAACATATTGCTATTTATTTCTTAATAGGTACGATTTTTTGAAGTGAAACTTCTTGAGGCGTATTGAGAGTAAACTTTCAAGGTCGCGTCATGGCAATACCGTCACATCATTTAATAAGGCGACGATTTTGATATATTTGAATCTTGCCAAAGAAGTTTCACTTGTAACACGTGTCGGCACACACGCTCTTTTTTATGATAGAGTTGTCTATCTAGTATCTAGTTGATTGTTTTAGAAAACCTATAAATAAACCTCGAAAATAAATCCAATACGTTTTAAAGATCCAAGAGTGCAGTAACAAATATATTTTAGTTTAATGATTTTCAGAAGATTTTCATAGGATATAAAATACGCTATGTGACGAAAATAATAATAAAACTTTTCTTCTATTTGAAGCGAAATGAATCTCTTTTCTAATCCAATAAAAAAGTTGAGTCATTGAACAAAATTATAACTTGGAATGGTAACGTGCCACTTTTTTACCTTTTTACGACACTAGATATCTTTCAATAAAAATAACCCTCGTCTTTTTGTTCTGTTATTTTTTAATAGAAGATATCTGGCTTCTTTAGAGATGTTTTAAAAAAATTGTATTGTACGTAATGATGTACGTCTGTCGTCTATGCTATCAAAATATGATTTAGAGAATTCATTATTTTATGTCCTATCCTTTTATATTGGAGATTGTATCTAACATTTATTGGTTGTTACCTCCAAGTTTGAAAACATATTCGACGAAATGTGACAGGTGCCAACCCGTACTTGGCCAGCGTAGTGAATTACGGTCCCTTATGGACGGTCCGTGGTCCAGCAGTGGAACATCATGGTCTGATGAATTGATGATGATGATCCTCTTGAATAAATAATTACTAAAACTTCCAGCTAAACAACACAGACCTCGGTCCATACAGCATGATTCGAGGAACAGAGAACATTCGAGATCTCGGAAGAATCGTCGCTTACAAGAACCAAACCATCATGGCGGAATGGAAAGACCCATATTGTGGCATGATCAACGGCTCTGATGGTTCCATCTACCCGCCGGTAGATGGCGATGATATTCCCGACAAGCTGTATACCTTTGAAGCTGAGATTTGCAGGTAAATAAAATTGTAGGGTAGATTGAAAAATGTTTTTAAACTTGGAAGAGATTATAATATTAGGTACATAAGTATAATAAATTATAAAATACGTGAATTAATTAAGTTAACATTAGTAAACAATTTATCAGTGATAATTATTATTATTGAATAAGACTTGATTTTACATCATACAGGCTAGGTTTTAAAAATAATCCCCACTTGTATTGAAAGCATCCATATTTACATTCAACAAATTACTTTCGTTACTTTTACCTACTTATATCTAACGACTAGGTACTCAAAATTGAGCAAAAACATACCCATGGAAGAAAACTTCATTTTGTTTTCGTTTAAGATTCCATGCATTTACCTTCAAAGTGCCGGATTAATCCCACCTCACCCCAATATAATTTCAGAACGAAATTCCTTCATCGTGATGATATTTTGCAAAGTAACGAATACGGTTTAAGTTATGGAAAAACATATATATTGTTTGCGTATGTTTGCGTATTCCGTGGTTTAAGTTTTAAAGGCAAAACTTTTTGGATATATTTCATTCGCTCGCAAGTTAAAGTTTACATTTCATATATTTTATTTTTATGTTTGGAAAAGTAATACAGGTGTGCATAAATTGAACTGCAGTATAGAACAATTTCTAATCTCTATCTGTTTATAGGTATCTACAAGTACATGTTAATACATATTTTAAAAAGGAAACTGACTTAATTATGGACTAATATAATATCAGACCCAGCCCAAAATACATAGAGTTCATAAACTTAAAATTTTACAGCACACTTTCCTTTATAACGTAGGTAAGTAACTGCTGAAAAAGGTTTTTTAAAAATTCGCTCCTAACATGAGGAAAACTTTTTATAAAACTCCGTTAGTTTTATAGCCTAAAAAAAAGTCTAAAAAAATAAAGCAAAGTGCACTTCAAATTGAAATGCGACTTTCCGACTACCGAAAACACTAAAATAAATATAGATTTTGAATTAAAACTGTAAGAATGAAACTGAATAGAACAATTATTATTAAGTCACGAATGGAATGACTATTAACAAATCGTTAAGAGCCTTTGGGCTGTTTTAAATGAAATTCATTTCAAATTTAGAGCGTTTTTAGAATTGGCGCATTGTTCCGTTTACTATTTTTATCGAATTCTAGCCATTTATTCTATACTAGTATATGTGTTTTAAAACATTTCCTAATCTATAAATAATATTGAAATGTTACTTACAATTTCAACCTGACATGAAAAATTACAAGAACAACGCTTTATTTTTTACTTTTTAGTCAGATACCTTAAAGTTATCAGCTGGTGTACCGTGTACCTACCTAGGTAGGCGTAAATAATTTATTCTCATCGCAACGTTATCAAGAAAATTGTCCATAATATAGATTTTATCTTCACAAAATAATTGAAAATAATGGTTGCCATTATTTGTATTTATCTCATCCTTTCTAATTTTAGAAAGTGGCCGCGTATATTAAAATAATTATTTGTCCATAAACGAACTTACGTACCTACAAGAAAACTACTGCATACATATCTGCCGTAATAAATATTTGTATATTACCTATCTCATGTAAATTATTAAACATTTCTAAATCTTTAATTTTCAGATCAGTTTACGCAGCGTATGTTGGTCCCCGAGAAGTGTTCAACATGAGCGCGCTGTACTACGAAATAGACAAGATGGCGTTTGCCGCCAAAAGCGCTAACCCCGCCAACAAGTGCTTCTGTCAAAAGTTAGTGTAATTGGTCATAAATAAAATTTTATATTATCTCATAGAGAAGGCAATTTTATATATATATATATATATATATATATATTATAAAGGCGAAAGTTTGTAAGGATGTATGGATGTATGGATGTATGGATGTTTGTTACTCTTTCACGTAAAAACTACTGAACCGATTACAATGAAATTTAGCACACATATAGAGGGTAACTTGGATTAACACATAGGATAGGTTTTATCCCGGAAATCCCACGGGAACGGGAACTATGCGGGTTTTCCTTTGAAACGCGGGCGAAGCCGCAGGCGGAAATCTAGTAAACAATACAATGGGTGGACTTCTTTCGCACGGTACTAACATATACATAGAAAAAACGCACACAAAGACGTGTGTATGTCTAACAAAAAAAATATCTATATGTGTGACAATAAATTTTCACACAAAGATAGAGCAATGGCAATGATATTCTGGGTGCGAATACTCACGTGAAACAGATAATATGATATGCCCTAGTTTGTTTTCCCTATGCCCTACAACTTTTCACATTGATGATAGGTTACACATAATATAATAAGATTTAGAGCACACCAAAACCTGTTGTAATAAAAGCTGTTAGTTAACTTTAATTAAAAATATTGTATGTACTCATACTCCAAAACTATGAAACTTTAAATATTTACATAGGTAATGTGATTGTTCATCGTTTCCATGCACTCTGTTCAATTATTTGAACGAAAGCTTGTGAAAAAGTTTGGGTTTCTTTTTAATTAGTGAAATTGATAGCTTTGTAAAAATGTAATTGGATAAACACGGATAATGGATTACAATGTGTTATTTTTGAACAGACTAAAAAAATGTAGATTATAAACTCGTCAATACATTTTGTTGTTAACGCAGCATTTCACAAATTAGATATTATTATAATTTGATTAGAATTCTAGCCGTGTAGTTCGTTTGTATATTTTTATTTTCATAACAAAAGATCTTGTTTAATTAAGACATTAATAGTGACCATATTTTTAGAATAGAATCGGCGATAAATGATGAAGTATTAACCAATAGATATAAAGCAAATTCAATACATAATTACAATACTACATCCATTGAGCGCGAACTTCGTTGAATTTTAATTTTAAGCTCTTGCATTACAATTCCTATAAATAATATGAAAATTTGATTATTTTTACAGGAATTGGAGCAGTCAACACGACGGATGCCTTATCATGGGTGTTATGAATCTCATGCCGTGTAAGGGAGCACCCGCTATATTGTCTTTGCCTCACTTCTATCTTGCGTCTGAAGAACTATTGGACTATTTTGATGGCGGCATCAAACCAGATCATGATAAACATACTAGCTTTGTTTTTATGGACCCTGTAAGTATTTATAGATTAGTGTAAGTATAGAAAAGCCGATATATATGCATTACTTAGATATTGAAGAAATATACTTAGCAACAGGTTTAAAAAAATCACAGTAGAATTTATAATGTTTGTGTAAGTATATCTGTGAAAAAACTAGCAAGCGGAATTACTGCAGGTGCCAAACAGAACCTAATTTTCAGCTCAAATAACAACGATTTCTTTATTTTGCTTTGTGTTTATGATTTTTTTTTTTTTAATAACAACTAGCAATATTTTTAGATGTTTTCTTTTTTATAAATTTCTAGGGAAATATTAAGATTCAGTAATGAAAACATCTGGGCCATTTTTCTATCAGTATTCATTATTTCGACATAGCGTAAACTTCCCGCCGTGGGTTAGATAAATCATCTTGATTCTTCATAATATTTATTAACAAAATATTATTCAGGGAAATACAAAAATATACTGAGAAAGGAACTTAAGTAATAGCACAGATATTAATATGTAATAATATGCAGAAATAAAACTTAGTAGGAGTCTATTTAGTACTAATCCGTGACAAAACGCTATCTGCCTATATCTTCTCTTTACATTCGGCAACGTTGGGCGAGAGGCAAAAAAATCTCAAAAGCAAAACAAAATAATACAATAAACACATTCCAGAAAACCGGTGTAGTATTAAAAGGATCTCAAAGAATACAGTTCAACATAGAGTTACGGAACATTCCTGGCGTGCCGCAGCTGCAGACCGTACAAACTGGACTGTTTCCACTCTTGTGGATTGAAGAGGTAGGTATACGTTCATTTACTATTAACTATAATTGGAACCACTAGTGCAATACATTTGCACATGTATTAGATTTAGTACGGTTATTGATTTACTACGAGATTAACTATTTACTGTAATAAAAAAAAACTGTATTAGATTTACTATGGTAATTGTTTTACTACTAGATTAACTACTGTTTTAGATTTACTTCCGCAATAGATTTGCAGCTGTGAGTGATATACTATGTAGGTTTTAGGTTAGTTAGGACTAGCTGTGCCCGCGACTTCGTCCGCGTGGAATAGTGACTGCATAGTAAACTACATAACACATAATTATTGAGTAAACACGTACTACCATAAACAATTAAATAATAAGCACTTGCAGATTATTTTACAGTTAAGAAATAAAATAAATTAAATAAATAATAACACAAAAGAACTGTTAGTAAAATTTATTACTAAACTGAGCTAAAAAACTTAGGTACAAAAGAGTTCAAAATTTCCAGGGTATGGCTATCCTCCCGCTCCCATATCCTTCTACTTTCACAGACTTTCAACTTTTCCCTTTCACCCCTAGTAAATGGCAAAACCGATTTTGATGTGAACCATGTCTAATTGTACCTATATGTACACGTCATATTATCCTTTGATGCTTCATTTGGATTATTTATTTCCACTATCACCCCTTAGGTGCACTATATATGTAATAAACGGATGAACCGATTTTGATAAAACCAGACTAATTGTAATTCACACGTCATACCCTTTCATTTGATATGCCGCTTGAGTGTATTATTTGACCACATTCGATTATTCATTCCCACTTTTACTGCTATAATCCAATAAATTGATAAACCGAATTGGATAAAAATATGACTAATAATTGTACTTTCACACGTTATGCACTTTCATTTGATATGTCACTTGGGTATATTTGACAACATTCGTTTTTTAAATTCCCACTTTTAACCCTATTGTGAGAAATTACACGCGAGGCCGGGTTAAATATTAGTTTGAATGTAATAAGAATGTACTGCGATTCTACTCAGATACCTAAGTGATGCAGGTAGTTGATAAAAAATCGCAGCTAGCCAACGACTATTTACAAAGTGAGGGTAGTTGGGTCAAACGTCGTATAAACAACGTCCGAGCCCCTAGGAACGATTCGTACGAATGCACCACGAGTCAAAGGAAAGCGGCTTTTTATAGTATTCGACAGCTAAGCATGTTCAGATATGAAATAATGACAACTACATTAACAACTATTCATCTACAAAAATATTAAATAAAAAGTTACGTCTAACACTATATATAATAAATGGATGAACCGATTTTGATTAAATATGCCTGATTATACTTCACACGTCATGCCCTTTAATTTGATATGTCACTTATGTATATTTGACAAAATGCATTTTTTTATTCACACTTTTATACCTATATCCAATAAATGGATGAACCAATTTTGATAAAATACACCTAATTGTACTTTACACGCCATGCCTTTCATTAGATATGTCACTTGGGTAAATTTGATAAAATTCATTTTTTAATTCTCATTTTTACCCCTATATCAAATAAATGGATTTTGATAAATTTGACTAATTGTTCTGACAGGTCGTGTACTTTCATTTGATTTGTCACTTGGGTATAAATTACAACATTCGTTTTTTCATTCCCACTTTTACCCCTATATACATATAATAAATGGATGAACAGATTTTGATAAACTATATCTAAGAACCAGCGTCGGAAAATATTCCCCCTCACAAATACCGCATCTAATTCTTATTACTCGTTAGCGTTCTACGGTGGCACAGACAGACACACAAACACACATAGCGGTCATAACACGTCCCCTCTTTTTGCGTCGGGGGTTAAAAATATAATACCTACGACATAATTTAAAGGAAATTTTATGTAGAAAATTTACCTAGTAGTAACTATAATGCAATTTGTGCAGGTTTTAGGCTGAGCAAAAATCTAAACAAAGGTCCTTTGAACTCCTCCCCCCCTACTGCACCCTCAGCCTACCCCGCCCCCCCTTTGGGACTTTCGATATGACAATCTGGACTTGTCAAGGAATAACTGTAGCGTATAACTTACGTAATAAATTTATTTATGTGTTATTAACGTACACTGTACAGTGTATCAAATATCAATAGAATGCCTTAGCAAATGTTCGCCGTGATTACTTAAATGGTCATAACTTTTTTATTTATTAACCGATTAACATGAAATAAACACTAAATGTTAAATGAAGCTTACCACAATATATTTGTGAAAACCGCATCTAAATCGGATAAGCCGTTTCTGAGATTAGCGTGTTCAAACATACAGACAAACAGACAAACAGACAAACAGACAAAAATTTTTTCAACAACAGTTTTGGATTCGGGCACGATTCAATAATAACACCTGCTAATTTTTTTTTACATATTTCAATTGTACAGACACTACTTTTCTACAATTTTATTATAGGTATGTATTGATGATTGATGATTGACTATTGTACTTACTTGATAGCATCTGAGCGCTTGAAAAGACTGAAAGACTACTGAATCGTGAAATGAGATGAAACATTCCGTAGACCGTAGTAGCTGTAGCACATATTATTATGTGATTAGATTTTATAAAATTTTGAATAGAAAGCAATGATTCTATTTAGATGCACTAATAAAATATTTAAACCTTAGATTTAAACAGTTATAGACATAAGATAGAATATGCTATTTTGATGCACTATTATAAAGTATAATACACAAAAACATAAATAGTTATGTGTGTTGGTGGTTTGTAATAAAAACCTATTTCCTAAACTCTTAAGAAAACAAAATGGCTAAGAAAATTTAATAGGAACGTAGATCATAGATAAAATGTAAATCTAGATAAATAGTACCTACCTACTTCAGCGCAGACAAATCCTGCGATAACAGTATAATCAATCTTTATAAAATATCGCTTTTTAACGAGCACACTTTTACCTGACCTGTTTTGAATAATTCTGTTTAAACCATTCTTTCCGAAAATTCTTCTTGTAGATTCAAGAATTCAAATGATTAAAACTAAAAGGTATTATTCGTACCTACTTCATAGTTTATTAAATTCAAAACTCTTAAATTGTTCTTCATCTATGATTGAAAAATGACTTTATTTTAATTAGTTCATTTTTATTTTTATTGTAGGTACCTTTTAAATTTGGGGTTCCTAATGTTCAATTATTATATCATAGAAGTATGTTTACGGTATACTATGCGGCCTACCGCACTAGATACTAATTTGTAATTTCCTCTTTACATATTATTATATTTTAGGTACAAAATATCAACACGATCATTGCCTGTGAATTGTGAAATATTTAAAAAATTACACATGACATTAGATGCAACATTCTTGCCTCATCAGATTGTTATAATTCATTTATAATCTGAGCTGGCCACTCAGAAAAAAAGTATAGAAAAAAACTTTATTGATCATTTCAAATTTCGAATTCCAGGGTGCCAGCATTCCCGAGGAACTACGCGGGGAACTGCAGCGGGTCCATTCACTCCTCGACTACGTGGAAGGCGCGCGATGGCTGCTATTGGTCGCTTGTGCGTTTGCCTGTGTGTTCGCTGCTGTCTGTGTAGTGCGGTCCGGTGTGCGTGTGTGGCCGAGGAACAACCATTTTGTGCTCAATCCCACTAATGTTAATAAACGTTGAATTGTTTTTTTTTTTGTGTTTTATTTTAAAAGTATAATAGATTGGTGTTGATTTTTGCGTTTTATAGAGATTTTTATATCTTCATATCCTATCAGTAACAGCAAGCACTAAACAAAATACCAAACCTGCTTACATATTTTGAGATCATAGATTTCATAAACAAACACTTTTATAATTTACTGTCGAAGAATTTAAATTTTTTTCGTCAGCATTACAACAGTTATCTCAACTGCTATTATTATGTGTCTTACTCGAAATTCGCAATACGTTAGGTAGTGCTATTTTTAATTAAAAAAATTCAAAAAATAATTTACTATAATTGCAACTTTACAGAAATACGTCGAATCACGCATGATAGGGATAAGAAAAAGATGACGCGTAACGGAAAAATGTCACGCGTAACGAAAAAATGTTACACTAAATTTTTTTTCCAACCCCGATAAAGAAGTTTCACTTCAAAAATATATATTATTCTATTTTAAGAACTTCTCTACATTTATCTGAGTAGGTACAGTTATTATAGATAAGTTTTTAACATGTTTTAATTATGGAGTTCGCGGGCGACATAATGAATAATGACATAATTCTTTTAAATTCGTCAAAAAGTATTTAATGTAAACGACTCGCATAAAATTAAACAGAAAAATCATCATATTTTATTACAATTTCCCATAACACTCGACAATACATAACTTTTCCGATGCCTTGCTTGAACTAAATTAATATTGACAACACCAGCCATAAATTTTGTCACGTTCTATGTTTGAGATGTGGTTGGAGTAACAGATTTAGTGCCATTGTAAAATGATAAATGTTGGATAAATGAATTATACCGATTTTCCTGCGTCAGTGACGCAATATTTATATAGTCTGTGATGATAAGTGACGTAGACTGATTACGAAATACGTTTCCGACTGCAATTAATAGTGATTCTTGATATAAGAATGTTGAATTGCTATCTAATTAATTGCTATCCTACCGCAATAGATCTCCATAATCTTAATATATCTATCTAGGTGTTTATTATTTTGCATATTATTGTTATATCGACACACACATTAATCTATTTTTGTTTTAATTATTATTGCCATAGAACAATAATTTAACTTCAAACTTCAATATAATGCCTTTTCAACAAGTGAATACAAAAAAAAATCTTTATGACATGCTATTATAGTATTTTCGACAGGCAGGATAGAATAAAAAAAACACACATATAATTAAAAACTTTATTCAGAATCAGAGAAAGTCCCTCTTCCACTCGACTGGTCACTCTCACTGTCCATTTCAACATCTTCCTTTGGCAATATCTCTGCTACTGTCTTGATACAACGAATTGTATATTTGTTGAAATCACATCTGAAAATAAAAACATGCGTATTTATATGTAATTCATAGAAACATGTGGATTCAAACTACCTACTTATAAACCTTGTGCTTGTGACACCGTAAAACAATTACTTAAACAAAATTTTGTTAGGGAATAAGAATTGCAATTGCAATTTTGAAAAGGGACGTGCAGAGATAGATTTTATCCTTAAAATAGCAGCGCTGCAAGGTTAAAATATTTTAATAATTTATGAAAACTGAAAAGTAATCTGAACCGAACATTACAGCTAGT
The DNA here is from genome assembly GCA_029959065.1 of Colias behrii. NCBI lineage: Eukaryota > Metazoa > Arthropoda > Insecta > Lepidoptera > Pieridae > Colias > Colias behrii. The sequence goes on along the minus strand of JARWMC010000005.1, from coordinate 1,536,610 downwards.
AATATAAGTTAAGGTTAACACTTTGCATTCAGGTTGAATAAGGAAATTAAAATTGTATCAAATAATTAATGATGATTAGGTTGTTTAGAAAAAGTACATAGAATTTTTTGTCTATGTAACTTGGTTATGAAAAATGTAACAAATACCTACACAGCCTACACTTGTAATGGGCACTGAAAAAAACTCGAGTAATTAAAACAATATGTTTGTTTTCTCTTTTTCCATAATATGTTTATATACCAAATACAACCAAATAAAAAAAAAAGACGTGTGGCACTCGGGGACTGCCGCGGTAAAGCTATTGCATACTATGCCTTCAAGCCACACCTCCGTGCCCGTCGGAGTGGGGAGCGTGAGGTTATTTTCGTTACGGAATTTCTGGATTCGGTCCCCGCGCTCAAGGCCCGCGATAGAAGCTATGCAATAGCTTAATAAACGAAAGTTTTACTTTATATCTGTATTTGTATATAATAAGTTTAATTGTATTGAGGTTTTGTTGGTTTAACACTAAAATTTAGGCGAAATAATCAAATTTTTTACATTCTTTGTAATTCAAATATAATCTATGGTTAACTTAACTTCAAATACAGATAACCTAATAATAAACGTTTACTTTAGTAATAAACTTCCGTTTCCGTAGTATATTAGGTATCGAAGTTACGAAGTACCAACATAAAATAAGATTTAATCTTCCTCAAGTCATATGTTTACGATAACGTTATCTTGACCTTTAAAATATTTTTCTACTTGTGCACTTAGAAATAGGATACGAAGAAATAACTGAGTATCCTTTAAATTGGTATAATATTATTTAAAGTTTTATACGAAAGAGGAAGGATATCCAAAAGTATTTTGGGCACTTTAAAATTTGTATTTGATCCTTAGTGTTAGTTACTGTTACTTAACAAATACTTATTTGTTCACAAAAGCGAACAATTTTTTTTTATAAAACTAAGATCGATTAGGTAATTCTTCACGGCTTAATTTCACATAGGTAATATTTTACCTAACTCGTTAGTCAACTCAATTTTTTGGAAATGTTCATTCTCATAAATATTTTCGGCGGTATGAGTTGTTTCGTTATTACTAAAATCAAACCAATTTTATAATATAAAAAAAAAACTTTGCCATCTTATTTACTTACACATGTGTGTAATTAAAATAAAATTGTGCCTGTGTAAACAAACTCTTCATATCAGCCTTATAATATTAGTATAGATTGTGTGCTAGATGACGTTTCTAACATTAGATCGAATGTTGTAATTTTCTTAGCCAAGTTATGAATAGAAATGTAACGACTGCGCAATTATCACCGTGTAACAAAAAGCCTAAATCTATTTACAAGGTTGTATATTTGCACGATTCGATGGAATCGTTTTCTAAAGACCTTGGAGTCTAGCTGTCGTCTGTATCATTGTTACTATCACATGATATCTCAAGTAGTACGTTAAGAAATAATTAAAGATGCTTTATAGATTTATTGTTATTCATCATTTTGCCAATTTCAGCCAGAACATGCTCTCATAGTAGAAGGCTGATTTTACCTCTTTTGGTTCTGGAAAAAGCAAATGCTATTAACATCGAATTAATCCTCGATGCATTTTTAAATATTTATTTTTTCTATACGTACAGCAAAACGCCTATTATAAAGGATATTAGTTAAAACATCTGTAGATATATATTTTTAGAGTAATACCAAAATTTTGAATTTGATATTTTTTTTATAATATATTTTTAGTTAACCAGAATTACCGTATACCTATTTGACACCAGAGATTCCATACAAATCACTAACCCATACATCAAGATTACATAACTTGCCATATGACACTATCTCGCGATAAGGTCAAGTGATACAGATAAAGGGTGCTAAGATGATATCTATTTTTGGATTAACTAGACTTGGTATTGAATTTTATATGGGTTAGTGAAACTGAAACACTGTTTCGATATAATACAGTCACTCCCATACATTTAGTATGAAATATGACTATACCAAACATTTAATTTGAAAGGTTTTGCTTTTTCATTTGATTTTGTGCTTTAATTACTTCGCAAATTTTAATCAAAGTTCATTTAGAAACTGTAAATAGAGCTCGATGTGGAATACAATGGTATTCCAAAACGAGGATGTCATTTCGAACATTTGCTTTGAATACAAAATGTATGGGAAATAAAATTGTATGGGAGCGTTTCAAGTAACATTTTTGGATATTTCTCGTTTTATTTTTAAAAAGTTATTATTGTCATTTCACTCATTAGGCATAGTACTTTCAATATCAATTTAAAGTTTTTTGATATCTTTAATAGTTACGGAATAATCGTCTTAACGATTACACCCGGTATACAAAACGTACCAAATAATATTATAATATGTACACTGTACAGCCTTAATAATATTATACAACATTCCGATGATAAATATTTGTTGGAATATGATTAAAGGCAAAGTAAATGACATTTGTAAACTCTGCCCAATACTTGCGTAAGGAGAGTTTTGCTACGGACATTTTTTGATCGTAATTGTGTTGTACATATTTCTAATACCTGTATCAATATTCACACATTTTAAACTGAAATACTCACATTTTACTCAACTGTCCATACTTCACAGTAAGAACTTTCTCCAAGCCCAATAACGTCGGTATTGGTACCTTTTTCCCCTTTTGTATGAGCGCCCGAATCCATATTAACGAATGCTCTATATGTTTTGTATCTTCTAGTAATTTTGATATTGTGGATAGAAGTCTGTGGGCATAATCTTCGTCTAAGCTGGCTACTGTAAGGTCGACTGGAAAATAAATAAAAATGTAAGTCTTTATGTACTTTGGTGGGACAGCATTTGGAGTTGTAAGAACAAGAAAATATGATTGAAAAGACTACTTCAGCTATCACAATACATTCACAATCCTACAAAAAATAAATTTTAAACTGTCCTCAAAGCTGTTTGTCAAAATTTTTGTTGAAAGTAATAAACGTTAAAGCAAAATCAAGGTTATTAGCATTACTTTAAATTCACAAAATGCACCAAAAGCAATCAATGTAAGCAATCAAGCCTAGCTGTTAAATAAAATAATATTCAACGTTATTAGCATGTCGTAAAGTCGGATTTAAAAAGATGAGAACTCAAAGAAGTTCTCAATTCAACTGTATTATGATTTCTTCTTTTTTTGGGTTTGTCACCTAAGAACTTACAACTGGGTGAACTGATTTCTATTTAGTTTTTTACTTTGACAATTTGCAGGTGGTTTAGTTTTTTTTTATTTTTAAACAATTTATACATACATATGTTTACAACACCAAGATTTCACTTAACAAAATGAGTTTTTTTTTACTCACTATCACCAGGAGGCACAGACTCAACACACTCCTGTATGATTGTATGTTCGTTTAGCTGCAACGCACATACTAATGCGGGACCCCAGGATTTCTTCTCTAGGAGAGATTTTACGGCTAGTGGAGTTGACCCTGTTTCTAGGCGATATGGCCTGTGAGAGAAATGTGTTTAAATACAGGCAAAGTAAATATATTTATTGTTTTTTTTTTTAATTGTATTTGATCGTTAATTCAATAGGTTAAATCGATTATAATAAGTGTTGCTATACTGTCTGTATTAATATTCAACGTTAAATTGATTTTAAATTATCTGAATTCTAAGCTACCGGCATTATCATAATCCCAAATTAACCTGTAAAAGGTATTAAACACTATAAATATATGCACACACAAGCATACACAATATTTTAAATTTAAATCATAATTTCGATGTTTAGATTTATGTTATTTATTATTCTTAAATACTTTAATATTGAAATGATTGTTACAAAAGTGTGTGTAGAACTCAAAAAATTATTATTTAATACTTCTATTTCCATTCCAAAATATAATAATCACCTAAAGGTGCCATCCATGCCAGCAGTTTGACTATACAATAATAACCCTTCAGTAGCACACGCGGCAAAACTCTCACCGGTTGGCGAAAAACGCACGCAGTGTACACGAACCTGCGGGGAAATAGATTATTCTATTGTTGTAATAATATTTTTTAGCTTCATTATAATGGATTTTTTATACCAAAAGATGAAGTTAATTCTATCGTATAGTTAATACTTATAAGCAAAACAATTAATCCAAAATTAAATTATATTACCTAAACACATTTTTTATTATTCTTTATATTTTTTACTCGTGTATAGAGATATGGAGGTACATAACACGCATTAATTTTGAAAGCAGCTTACCAAGTTACCAACATTAAATGTATAGAATTCCTTCAAATAAATAATTTATAAACATCCTCATACCTCAGGTTTAACCCTCCGTTCCGCCATATCGCCCGCTTGCACACCAGGTAAGCGAATATTAACTTCCCCACCTTCTAAATAACTGCGGTCTTCTACGAGCGCCATATTACCAAATTCGGTAAGAAAACGACGGTTTATTACGTCCTGGAAATTGAGTAAATATTACTTAAAATATAAATACGTAGTGAAGTTCTTAACATAAGATTCTAATTTTTAGTTTTATAGCATAAAAATCCTTATATTTTTTTTTTTTTACAAAATACAAAAAATCTTTATTGTTACTTTAAAATCCTTATCAATAATCAATATTATATTATATACGAACCCATGACTTTCAACGTATTGTGAAGAACCTTTAAAAAATTAGTATACACCTATTATAAAGAATAAATACTCAAAGCGACCACTATTGTCAACATAAAAAGATGGTACTGGGACTTCTTAGGAATCAATAACAGTTTTTTCACAACACAAAAACGATAAATAACATAACATATTTTAGTAAACTACCCATTAAAGCAGCAATTTTATATTAATTTAATCGAGTCAAAATCTACATTTCGTAGATCAACCGCAACAAACACATTAACTCACACTAATAGCGTCCAAGGATCTATTCTGCGTGATGACAAACTTCTTGATCAGCACCGATTCGTTCACACTGTACAAACAAATGTGTTTAGAATTACCAGCCCCTAGTATACAGGAACCGTCCGCTGAATAACATATTGTTGTGAACGCTCTGGAAATAAAAATAATAGATAATTAACAAAAAATACAAAAACTGCCTATAATTCTATGCTTTTTTTGGTCAATAAATGTCCTATAACTTAGTAAGTCGAAGTCAATGAAAACAACCATTATTTGGAATAAATTAGATGAGCTCATCAAATTAATTCAGACCACAGTTATTCTGATAGATAGAGCTATCAAATAAAAAAAAGCATTTAAAAAAACTTAGCTGGCTGAAACCACACAAGAACTTTTCCTACTAACATAAAGTATGCTTGCAAATTAAAAACTGTGTATTCAATACGAGACACATTATATTTTATACAAAACTATTATTAAACAATAAAACTTACTTAGTTTTCAACATTTTCTGCGCTGTAATAAGGTCAGTATCCGCCCTTCCGGACCCCAGATCGTTCCTGCCTTCAATACTGCCAGTTTGATCACATGTCGTCACGTTGAAGAATGTTATACACCCGTCTAGAGTGGATACTGCTATCTGAAATAGATTATGTTGATGAAAATATCTCTAAAACAATTAAATAGGTAAAGGTGAAAAACTGCATTGAAAATAGTTCATCCGTTTGGAAAATATGATACTGCAAACAGATATTCTGATGCAGATACGAAATACACTACATTCCAGTGAAAGGTTTGTTCGCTATAACTTTGCAAGGATTTTGTATTATTTGGGTAAGTAATTGCACCAAATTTAATGGATCGTATATTTATGTCATATATGTCGTCATTTTTAATGCTCCACATTATTCTACGGATATTGCCATCATTTATTTAATCGTGTTACTTTAAAGTTAAAGAAGAAGTGCAATTCGTGTAACTATTATTTTGTGCGCACGTAATGATTTTCGCTAAGATACGCAAAAATAATCAAATAATCCGCTGTATTACTAGTGTGAACTAATTAGCATATAAAACCAACCTCTTCTCCATCAGGTCTAAAAGTAACTTGCAGCACATCACTAGTCATCCTAACAGTTTCACATTCCGAACTGCTTTCAATCGAGTTCCATAGCTTCACAGTTTTATCCCAAGATCCTGAAGCTAGTTTAGAGCTAGATAGATTGGGGCTAAAGGCTAGACTTGATACGGGAGCTTCGTGACCGCCTAGCACCTGGAATAACAAAATAACTTAGTTATGTAAGGTATAAGGAAGTATAGATAGATACTTTTTTGTATTTTTGTACTTATATTAAGTAAATAAATAAAGACAGGTATGCACATATTGGTTGGAAAATATAGTTTTTATTCTTTTTCTACTGATTGGTCCGTTTAACAGCTATCTAGCTGAGAAACAGAATTGTACTGTACTGTCAATGGCACGATTAGCCCAGCTATTTTTCCTGCACGCATGACGCAAACCAAGTTTTGCTTGCAAGTAATTAAATGTTAATGGACACTATCAATTATATTAACGTGATATTTTCCACAATTTATGGTAATACATCAATTTACCTACTTTCATTGTTCTACAGTCTATCGCCACGCAACTGAACTGTATACTGAGCAAACGTTCGGAAACGGCTTATCCAGTCCCACTATACCACTCCAAAAGTCCCACTATACCATTCCAAAGTCCCACTATACCACTCCAAAAGTCCCACTATACCACTCCAAAAGTCCCACTATACCATTCCAAAAGTCCCACTATACCATTCCAAAAGTCCCACTATACCACTCCAAAAGTCCCACTATACCACTCCAAAAGTCCTACTATACCTCCAAAAGTTTCCCAAACTTAACGGACCAGATGAATATCTCGAACACATCCTGCCCGCCGGCCGCCACCAGCTCGCTGCTCGAGTCTATCGCCACGCAACTGAACTGCACTAAACTTGGCGATGTGAACGTTCGGAAATTTCGGTACCTGGTTTTAAAATAAAGAAAAGATGGAAAAACTCTCACTTTTTTCAATTTCTCTTCTCAAAACACAAACTTAAAAATTTCTGAACGTTTACAAGCGTATGAACAGTCGTTTTTAAATTACCACCAATTGCTAAGGTAACACCTACTGAGAAAAATCGGCAAAAATCTCGATAGGAACAATTTTTGAATAGTTAAAAAAATTAAGGATACGAATTTTTCTGAATAAAGAAAGAACTTGAATTTCACTTATGCATAAAATAATTTTTGTGTTATTAAGCAAAAACTCTAATTTTTCAAATTCTCTTAAAAAAGGAATATAAAAATGGTATAGATATATATAATATAATAGATTAGTTTGAATTTATAGCTTTTTATATTATGTATGTTTTGATGATTTTAGAACTATTCCTGATGAACTTTTCCTAGTATACTTGAGTATACCACAAACAATCCTCAAATCTCATATATATCCAACAAATCTCTTGTACAACGAATGCCGCGTTCTGACTGTGAGGCAATTATTTATCAAAGTAATAGTCCTGGAGCAGCACACAGTTCCTCCATCTTCTTCCGTTGTTACAAAAAGAAAAACCCGCATTGAAGAGATTTACTGTGTGCCGGTTTGTAAAACTCGTTTTGCGAAAAATTTTGCATATTATATTGCTCCCTATTTGTATAATTATATTAACAATAAAATTAAAATAAAAGAAATGAGTAGATACCTTTGCAATAAATCTTTGGATAAATTTCTGCTTCGCCTCGACTACAACGAGACAGAAAAACTGTTTGTGGCTAGTGCCTTTTAGTACCCATTACTTAAAGTTACCTAATTATTGTTTATCCTCATAAGTTTTATATCTTTAAGCCGTAGTGTAAACTTTGCAAAAAAATAAATAAATAAAAATAAAATAAAAATAAACTTCCCTACTGTAACACAGTGGCGTCAGCGACTAGCACGGAGGGAAGTAATTTATGTTTATTTGTAATAATTACTATGTCTTACTGAAATAGATTAATTGATGTTTGATGTTTGATGTAAATTGTTTGGAGGTAAATATATAAATATAAATATACTAAATGTACTAAATAATAAATTGTTGTGGATAGTTTTTAGAATTTTATAGTAGAATGCTAGTTATGCATTTAATTAATTTATGGCATTTTTTTGTATGTAATTTCAGTATTTATACTCTAAGAACAAGCATATTTTGTATGTCACAAAGTTTATCTCGTGCCTTTTATATCTACGAATCTATGTTGATAATACTGTGATTTCAAAGACTAAAATTGTTACATTGTAATATTATATTGGTGGTGGTAAGGTGAAATAAATAAAAAATAAATAAATAAATAAATAAATAAATAAATAAATAAATAAATAAATATAAATAAATAAAAATACTATAGTATTTTACACTAAGTGTACTCGAACTTAACCCCTATTATTTTCCAACAAACACTCACCTGGTCAAATCATAACATCTCACTGTACCATCCAACGAACTAGACACAAAGAACTTCTTATTAGCACTAAACACTATATCCGTGACCGTCGACTTGTGTTCACTAAAGGTCACGAAACAGAAGCCACTTGTAGTATTCCATACTTTGATCTTGCCGTCATGGCCGCCTGTTACTAGGTGGAGACCATCAGGGGAATAGGTAACGCAGGTCATGTCTAGCGAGTGGCCTTGCTGCTTAAGGACGTATTGTTCACCTGTTTGAAAAAAAATGAAAATAGGTCAAGAGGTAGTGTATAAGATGGGTCATATAAAAAACTAGCTATGCCCTGCGGTTTTACCCGCAGTGCTCCACTCCTGTTGGTCTTAGCGTGATGATATATAATCGCCTTCCTCGATAAATGGTCTATCTAACACCGAAAGAATTTTTCATATCGGACCAGTAGTTCTAGAGATTAGCCCGTTAAACAAACAAACAAACTCTTCAGCTTTATAATATTAGTATAGATGTGTAACATAGAAACAGAAAAGAGAAGTCAATGTAAGATTAGAAAGAATTTTTGGGTGGAAATTTTATTAATATATTTGATTCAAATTCTGATGCAAGTTGTTGAGATGCAGATGTTGAACATATTAATCAGATTCTATTACATACCCTCTTTATAACACAATTTTTAATTTGTAATTTTTATTTTACATCATGTATCTTACCTACCCATTTTCTTTCTATACCACAAATAATAGGAAAAACAGAGATTTGGTCATAAAAAATAAAATTCCAATCCTACCTCTTTCCTTACTCTGCCATAAAACATGGAAAAAACAAGATTTTGTTAAGCAAAAAAGAGCGTGCGTGCTGAGCACAGGTGTCAGAAGTGAAACTTCTTTGAGAAAACATTTTTTGTTATCAAAACGTAAAAAAAACTTACTCTGCCACTCCCAAACAAGCAATTGTCCAATGTTCGGACAACCGAACGCGATCCAATCCCCCTGAGTGGACATCGCCACACTACTAATCCTGTGCTCCGATATATTGAGCGTGTGTATTAGATTCACATCTGGCATCTCGTGTAGGAAGAAAATACCGTTGGAGAAACCTGCAAATAGATTTTTGGTATAATATAAGTATGTTATATCATATGATTAAGTTTATCAACATTATTTTGACAAATTAAAAAAAAAATCGAAAATGAAACATTAAGGCGAATAACGAGCGTTTGAATTTCTCTACAAAATGATTTCTTTCTATTACTTGTGTAGTTTCATAAATAAGTGTAATCTTATCTAGAACTTCAACAAATAGTTATTCTGTTAAGCACTAGACTACTAAATAATCCATCTCAGTTGATTACACAATATTTTAATAGGCCTTTACAACATTTATTTCAATAGATCTTTCCATACATACAAATAAGGGTTCAAATTCCAACTTACCAGTGACCAAAATCTTTGTAGCCTTATGATACTGAGCAGCTGTTAGCTTGACTTTATGATTAGCGTTTCGAATATCATCTCCTATATAATGCCTGCCTAGTTTCTTGTATAGCATTCTTTTAGCTTCCTCTTTTACTTCAGTTTCTTCCATTTCTTCGTCTTTATCACTTTCCTGATATTAAAAATAAGATATTCTTGATGACTTACTATGTTATTTGCATGGTAAACCAAAAATAACATATTGTGCAATTTTTTGCTACCATTAAATTTTAAAAATTTCATTAGAAATCATACTATACTATAATATTATAAATGAGAATGTTTATGAGAGTAACTTGGATTAGCACATAGGATAGGTATTATCCCGGATATCCCACAGGAACGGGGAATATTTGAAAACGCGGGCGAAGCCGCGGGCTGAAAGTTAGTGTAGCATAAAATGTTATGTATACAAAAAACAACTTACATATTCCTTATCTTTCTCTATATCATCCTTTTCATTAATATCATCGTCCAACAGCTCTTCTTCTTTCTTAATCTTTCGTCTCTTCTGATGTGATATCTGAACCTCCGAAACCACCAAATCATCAGGATCAATGTTTGCATCCCATAAACACACCTGACCATTCCTACTGACCGTTATAAGATCTAAACTCTTCTTCTCAAAGAAAACACCAACTATTTTATCTGTATGTCCACTTAACGAATACATATTTAAGTTGTCCAAATATTCTACAGTATAGATCTTCGTAGTTGTGTCTTTGGAGCCCGCGGCTAGTATTTTGCCGCAAGACGACCAGTCCAAGCAAGTAACTTCATCGTGGGCTTTCTTGAAGACCCGTTTCATTATGAAGGACCTATATTCGCCAGTGAACACGCTTGGTGCAGTCATTATAAATACTAAAAAAAAGAATAACTTATGAACTTTTATATAAACATAATTTGTTATACAAATACAACAGCAAGTAGGAAATAAAGATTATAATTAATTGCTATAAATCTTACAAGATTTGTTTTGACTGAAACCTAACCTCATACTAACATATTGAATTCAACAAATATAATATGAAAATATAGGAGGTTGGTGTCCCAACAGCAACATAATATATGGCCTGATGATCATGAAATTCCTACTTCCTACTAATATTATTAATACGAAAGTTTGTGAGGATGGATGTGAATGTGTATGTTTGTTACTCTTTTACGCAAATACTACTGAACCCGTTACAATGAAATTCAGCTCACATATAGAGGGTAACTTGGATTAACACATAGGATAGGTTTTATCCCAGAAAGCTAGTAGAAATTATACACAATTATTTCCATACATTACCTGTATCGTCACAGCAAGCCGCAAAATGTTGACCATCAGGACTGAATTTAACAGCATTCACTCGCTGCTTGAACTTGTATCTATGAATTACTGTGCATGTTATAAGGCTTATCATTTGAGCCTCACCCTCTAAAAATATAAAAATATATGAGTATGATAATTTCATATTAACTAATTTCATGTTTCATAATAATGAAAAATTTAATGAAATAACATCATGTGAAGTCCCATGTCCCCGTAGTGGGGTAAGGGGCAGATGCATTATGCATACATCTGTTTCACTGATCGATTTTCTTCAGGGACTAGTAGGTGATCAGCCTTCTGTATCCTACCAGACCGAGACATTTTTTTTTTCTTCGTCTCCATGGGAATTGAACCCAGGAACCCTCGGTTCTACGCTCACGCATGTTCCACTGTACCAAGGAGGCGGTCAAATAACATCATGATAAGTAGCAAATTATGTCATGGCTGTGTAAATTAGACTTAAAAGATAAAATATCAATAAAAAAAATCAAAAATCTTTGTTACCTAATAATAATGAGAAGCTGAAACCCTCTTCTTTTAACTTGTAAATTATAATATTATAATCATAGCCACAATCTTGCAAAATATAAAAAATTATGTAAAACAAAAAGGAATTACTTACGCTCATTAATTGCCAATAAAACAGATCCATTTGGCGAAATATCAATTGCTGTATAATTAAAATGACTCTCAACTGGCAGTGTATTACTTTTATTTCTGAAAAGATTAAAATATTTCAATGTTATCTATACTAATATTATAAAGCTGAAGAGTTTGTTTCTTTGAACGCGCTAATCTCGGGAACTACGAGTCTGATTTGAAAATTTATTTTGGTGTTAGATAGCCCATTTATCGAGGAAGGCAATATCATCACGCTAAGACCAACAGGAGCGGAGGAATGCGGGTGAAACCGCAGGAATCAGCTAGAAAAGGATAATATCAATACTATGTTATTCCTGCTTTTAATTTAAAACAGATGCAGATTTGCAAAAACAGTTGTCTTTTTCTTAAGCCTATAATTTGAAAAGTTAAAAGACATTTTTTTTTAAATCTCCTAGGTAAGCTAGTTACATTGGCTAATACTACATATTGATATAAAACTATATATTGTATAATTAACTCAATATTAAATATTAAACTTACTGTTTTAGATTATATACTGTTATTTTATTTCCAACCGGACTAATAACACAGTTCCCATCGTTTGTAAATAATATATCTCCACGTCGGTACACGGTCCCAAGTAAATTTTGAAACTAAAAAATAACAAAATAAATACACCATCCAAATAAATAAATATACAATAAGTGTATAGAGTAACTTACTTTGTAATTATACTTCATCTTGGATATTTATTGTTTCAAAGATACTCTGTTACACATTTATTCATAAATAGTTATTAAAAAACGCTAAACTATGAAAATATGATCACAAAACCGAACGTAAGTTCTACAATTTACAAATGTCAATCACACGTGGTTATGACTTTGACATTGACAAATGACAAATGACATTAACATATTACTTGATTATTACCATCCTTGATTAAGCTCATAAAACATAAAAATTAAAAATAAGTAGAGTCTGTGTGAAAAGAGAACCGTCCTAAGATTTGAGGGCGCCTCTGTGATTAATTTCCGTGTTTATGATGTTGACAACACTGTTATGTCATTATAGTGTGACTGTAACATTTTGATATTTTAAAGTTGTGTAAAGACTAAAGAATATAATATTTTCAACGACTGTCTTAATAATTGTTTTGATGTATTGTATGTATTAAGATTATAATATGTTTAAGTAAAGGGTCTTTTTTCAAGATTTTATTTTACCGCTGTTGGCGTGATTAGTATGCTTCCATGACAAATAATAGCTTTCTAGTACTAATTCACTGAGCAAAGCCGCGGACAGACAGACGGACATGGCGAAACTACCTACATAATATAAGGGTTCCTTGTTTGCTACGGAACCCTAAAAAGTTATAAATAAAATGTTTAAGAAAGCTACAAAATAATATGAAATATATTTCTAAATGGATTAAAATTGATTGAATGTGCAGTGTAAACTAAATTTGTGCAGTAGGTATAAGGAATAAAACTAAAAATTTATTTAAATCTATTTTTATATTTATTCATTGGCTCCCTGATCAGAACCATAACTAAAGTCTGATTCTAAATATTCAATGCCGGACATGACTGAACTATCTTTGGAACTAATGGAGAGATCCACAGAATTATCTTCTTCAGAACTGGATGTGCTCGAGTCTGTAACATTTATGATGATCTCTTGCATATCTTCAATTAAATGGTCTTGTTCCCAATATTTTTGTTCTACATGTATCACATGATCACACTCTTTTCGCCAATGTTCTGCAGTAATATTTTTGAAGCATTCATTTATAATTGCTAATAGTTCTTTTGCTGATACGTTCACATTCTTTGATGCTACTTGTCTTTTCACAAGGCTCCATATCATTTCAATGGCGTTAAGGTCACAGTGGTATGGGGGTAACCTCAAAACAGTATGACCATGTTCCTCAAATATTTGATTGATTTCAAATACTGGTTCTTTTTTGTTCCTTTTTACTAAACTTAGAAGTTCAGGTTTCAGTGCATTATCTGGATATTCTATTTCATTGTCGTCCAACCATTTTTTCAAAGTGTCTTTCTTGTCGCTGCTATTTGGAGGCTTATTTATGCGTGTACTATGATAGGATGCATTATCTAGCACAATGACAGACGGTTGAGACAGGTTTGGCAAAAGCTTTTCTTTTGCCCACTTGGTAAAATTCTCTCGATTCATGTCGTGATGGTAATCAGCTGAAATACTTTTAGTTTTATATGCAAGTAAACAATTTTCAACAAATCCTTCCCTGCTACCTGCATGAACTATAATATATCGTTCACCAAGTGAAATTGCTTTTGAAACTCCAGGTTCACCGGGACCCTGCCAAAACTTATTAACTTCATGTGCAGTATGTATATATGTTTCATCTATATATACAACTGGTTTTCCAGTTTCCCTCAAGCGCTTCATTGTTCGCAAATATTTAGCTCGCCAGACCACAATATCATGTCTTTCAATGAGAACTTTTCGTTTTGACTCACATTTTTTATATTTGTAACCCAGCTCTTTTAAAATACCACTGAGACTACTGATTCCACCGCAATAGTTTATGTCTTCCTTTAACACACGATGTAGCTTCCTCAAAGTCGGTACCTCCTTCCTCACAGCATAAAATTCACGAATTTTGTTACGGATGACGCACTTATCAAAATCATCAAGAATGAGTTTTGGTCTTCCTTTACGTTTTTTCCCTGGTGTGCACCACACGCCGTTATTTGTAGAACCTTCTTTTTTTATTTTAGATATTGTACCCCTATTTAAGCCTGGAAAAAATAATCTTAAATAAGTCTAAACACATTATAAATGAAAAGTATCAAAACTCTTTATACCGGCTACCAAAAACATTGATTGAAACAAAACAAACATTTATTCATTTAGATCATCACATATTTAATGAATTACTTTTAATTTATATACATTTCGAGATCTCAGGGATCGAAGGTTACCTAGGAGACTAGAAAACATTAAGAAAAACTGTTACATACCGGTCATAGCTGCCACACGTTTCGTGACTGCGTTTAGGTCAATAATGGTATGTTTTGCCGCTTTTTCTCTTTGGCAAAAGCGAATAATATTATATATTAATTCCCTTGTTGAACTGTGTATGGTTTTACCTCTTTTCGACATGATTTTAATCAAAGTTCACTGGAAAACGTTAGAACAAACCACAGAGCAAGTAATATGAACAAACAAAGCTGTATCGACACGAAATCAAGTTTGACGTTTGACAGACGGCTGGATTGGGTTGCCGTGGTTGCCATGTAAAAATCATATCGTTAGTTCCATTTTACGCCACGCCTATTCTCTTTTCACACAGACTATATTTTGTTGTTTGAAGAATGAAATGAAATACATTATTAAAATGTTAATTTGCTGAGAATACATTTAAATAATCGGTTTCAGATGACTTGAAGTATGCTAATTGGTAATAGTAAAATAATTTTATTTTGTGTTCACATAAACATAACTCAAAAAAAATGGTTGCCTGTAAAGTCGGTTTTACGGGCGAAGATTTTACGTGACAACGTCTTTTTCTCGGTAGAATATTTATGTGCTGCGCGCGCGGCAGACCGCGGGCCTCTCTCTCGTTCGGTGACTCATCGTAACGTTACCGAGCGTTACACTTTTTCATAAGTGACTCCCAGCCGCAACCTAATTTAAGACGTTGTCACGTCAAAAAAACAGCTACAGCATTGATACAATAACTTTTAACTGCGAGTCTAACCTTGCGTAGTTTACTACATAAACTTTTATTTAATATGTGTTAACTTTTGGAGCTTTCCTTAAAAACTTATTTTGGTAAAGTAACACTATTATTCAGAGTGTCCCACTGTTGGTATTGGTATACTAAGCTCAAAGGAGGTTATAGTTTTGCATACGCTGAGTACGTAAAAAATACTTATAAAATTCCAGACGCATTTTTTTTCATATAGATGAATTCTTAAAACTCTACACTGTGTACACCCATAACAAGCATCCCGCCCAACTTTGCCACCAGCACGTGAGCTATCGTCTAAGATTATGTTTTCATAGACAAAATGCTCACATTAGAGAAGCGGTTTATGCCGGCTGCGCGAAGCTAGAGAAGAAAACATGGATTTTCAGGAAAAATTTAGCAAAAAATTTGTGACGTAATTTTGTTGTAAGTATAAGTATTTTTTACGTGATCAATGTACATGCAAAACTACAAGTCCCTTCGCGCTTAGTATACCAATAGTGGGACACCCTGTATATTTACGGTTATTCAGGACAATTTTTGTAACACAGACAGCTTACTTTTTTCCATATTCCTCCACACTTAAAATCTAAGCTATAATAAAATATTTTTATTAAGTCTTATAGTTTAACCATTACCTACCACATTGAGTAAACCTATATTGGAGCTATTGAATTAATGGTACTAACTACTAACCATTGTGGTGGTTTGAATACATTGAGGTATTATTACTAGAGAGGGCACCACGAACAAAATCTGTGCGACAAGCGCAGCAGCGCGGTGCGGCTAGTGAGTCATACACTTTGTAAATATTCTGCCTCATAATACTTATAAATTAAAACCAATCAATGTAACAAATAAATATTGTTTATCTCATTAAAAAAATATGAATAAACTTATCAATTAAAACCAATCAATGTAACAAAAAAAAATTGAGTTTGAGACGATTGACTCTAACTCGTGTTAAAAAAAGTGTAGTAGCGATGTCCCCTCTAGTACGTAGTACATGTAACTCAATGTTTGAATATTCGTTATAAGTTTAATATGTATTTAATATACCTTTCCGGCGGCTTATTATAAGGATCCATATTTTTTTCAAACTGTGTTATTAAGTGCATTGCAATTGTTTTGCTATGGAGATGACTATTGGCAGGTGTGGCTACTGGACATTATATAAATAATTGTTATGCCAGCGTTAACTATAAAAATAATTATAAATGTAGTTATGATATTATAAATAATTAAAAAATAAAACAATAATAATTCAAAATATTGAATTGCAATAAATATTTGAAATTGGCGCCTTATTGAACTGGTAACATTAAAAAATACAATATAAGAACTAATTTTACTTTAAATCTCTATAAACTTGAAATATTTCACGATGTTTATAATTTAAGAATAATAAAATAATATATATTTTTACATCGTAGTGATTTTACAAACAATATAAGAAAATACTAATTTTGGAATAAAAGGTAGTATTGAAACGTTAAAACAGGCATGCGCAGAACGATTTTGCTGGCCAGCGATCCACATCAATGAAATACGTCATATCACTGCGAAATCTCTAGCTCAGGATTGGTTGCGCATTTCGGAAGTAGCGTAATAACACCAATCAGAACTTAGGGCATATCGAGCTCTGCCTTGAACATCAATCGTCATATGACCCATTCTATTGAGTCGGCAAAGCTTGAGCCATATTTGTCTGTGCTAAAATAGTTTCGTGGAGTGAGTGTGTGCAGATAGTCATCACATTTTTTGGGACCTGTAAATACTCCCACACTTCATATTCAAGATGACTGACACAAATCCCATGTATGGACCCTTCTTTGGAGTTATGGGGGCGGCGTCTGCTATTATCTTTAGCGGTATGTATCGTGTGAATTGTCTTTTAGAATGGCTGTCACAAAATCTTATCGATCTATCCAATTTTCCCTTGTTCCATCGAAGGTTTCCTCATACCTTCGTTTCATGAAAAGATCTAAATCTATCTATATGCTAAATTACGGATATGGTTATTTTAAGCGTCCTAATTATAGGAACAGCCGCGCCTTGTGGCATGTTTGATCATCGCTTTCTTGACCTATCTGCATTAAATATAATATAAATCATTGTATTGTTTTTATTACGTTCTATGAAAAGGAAACGGGGGCGTAAGACAAACTGAAAAAATGAATCACGATCAAGTGATCGTCATGTGATTGATATTCTGTTTTGTGTGTGTATGTTGGTAGCATTGCATGTAACGTAAATCCCGTAGTGGCGAGTTTCAGAGGTTTTTTATATACATCTATAACAAATAACTGTATAGCTACTTAATTGTATTTGAAAAATGAACTTTAGTATCAAGTGAAAAGGTTCACTTTGCCATTATCATAATATCTAGGCATTATACGATTGAATGAGTTCTTCTGATGATTAAATCTTGGAATCCATATAAAAACTGATATACAGGACAACCGGCAAAAGGATATTCAGATCACATGATTGATAACTTGTATCATGTGATTGGTCATGGTACTTAACTTAGTACTTAACCTAACTTAAGTTTCACAATGGTACATCAAATCAGAAAGCTTTGTAATCTATTTCATTAACCATATGATTTTTCGAGTAATTTTGATTTTATATCACAAGACATTTACTTTTTCCTTTGTGACACTTAAATTCAGATTTTCTAAAGTACCCGTCACGAGAAGCTATAAATTATGTAAACAAACATCTTTTACTAAGTAAACATTTTATACTGCGAGATAATAATAAATTGACCATATTCAATCGACATGAAATATAGACGGGTTATATGAAAGTAACAACCTATTTAATTTAGTCGGATCATATTTTAACGACGCAAAGCGCTATCGTTTGTGTTTCTTGGTACCGGAACGCGTCCGTCGCAGGGATTGTGAACTATCGGGACGCCATTTTGAAATAAACGCATCATTTGAGTTGTTTCATTGCTTTGCATATATCGCGGATCTGGTTGTTATTGTTAATTTTGTTATTGTTTCGTTATCACTTTTTTATTGTTGTTACTTTAATTGTTGCGTTAATTTTATTTGTTATTACGTATAATGGAGCCAGTAGCCAGTACATCTAAGGAAATAAATTCGCCACGAAAAAAACGTCAAAAGGTGCGTAATACAATTTATCTAAAATATATAATAAGTAAAAAGAAAGAGTTGTTTGTTCAAACGCGCTAATCTTTGGAAACTTAAGGTTAATATTAGAAGTAGGTTTTAAATTGTGAAGTAATTGGTTAGGTTAATTGGTATACCTGGAGATATAGCTTGAGCTTCGTGTGACAAGTGACTACCGGTGATTTTTACAGGTGACGAGCTTTACGGTTAATGAGAAAAATATGGTGATCAACGTATATAAGTTGAAACATCTGAATCTGACGAATAATTATTCTTAAATAATATTTATGTTAATTAATATTTGTTACTTAATAATTTATTAAATCTTAAACAAATTCATTTTTTTTGTTGGTCCAAATGTTGTGAACTCCTGAACACTTGTTTACAAAATTTATAGCTTCTCATGACGGTTACTTTAGCTTATTCTATCATCCAAGTTGTACATTATACATGTTTGAATGCTTATCCAATCTATCAATAAGTAAGAAATTGAAAAGGCAATACTATTGTACTAATTCTAGGTCATACAAATTATACAGCCTTCAATGTCTAAGGACATGGTGTTATGTCACTTGACTTGATGTCACTTGACTTGATGATAGGAATCAAAAGTTTCCCCTTTAATAATATTGTAATGAATAACAATACTATGTATCCCTTAAGTATTTAGAATTCATAGTAAAACAAGTAAATGGTTCTTTAATATTCTCAAGTTTTATCACGTGAACATAATCATGTGATTGCATAAATTGTTCAAACCAAGTTCAATGTCTTAATTCTTATGTCATACTAGCGGTCCGCCCCGGCTTCGCCCGTGGTACATATTTCGCAATAAAAGGTAGCCTTTGTTCTTTCTCAGGGTCTAAAGATTGTCTGTGCCAAATTTCATAAAAATTGGTTGAGAGGTTTATGAAAACCATACATACATAATAATAAATACATATATACATAATTACAAACTTTTCCTCTTTATAATATTGGTATAGATATAGATAAGGGTCAATAGCATGACAATCCAGTGAAATTCCCATACATAGTATGAGTCACCAGTCACATGATAGACTTACGATATTTTAATTTAACGCTCCACTTAAAATATTTTAAACAATGCAATAGGAAAGTTAAAAATTAATAAGCTACATACCTACTTTTTTCATATTAGCAATATGTACATGAAAGTTAGGCAATCTATCTTACATTGCATATGCATTGTTCATATACATTTATCTTATCATTAGTTAAAAGCATACAATCTGTATCTTTCATACAATATGATTATGAATAATGAAACAGAACCATCAAACAACTTGAAAATATATTCATGGTTTTAGTACATATCACTCTATTAACTTTAGCCTTGAGAGAAACTTGTTTGCTTATAATCATGGGGTATTTGTATGTTCACAAAGAACATGGAAAACAGTAAAAATAATCACTACATAGTATAAAACAAAGTCGCTTTCTCTGTCCCTATGTCCCTTTGTATGCTTAAATCTTTAAAACTACGCAATGGATTTTGATGCGGTTTTTTTTTCATAGAGTGAGTCAAGAAGGTTTTAGTATATAATTTATTAGGTTTTAGACAAAGCGGGCGAAGCCGCGGGCGGTAAGCTAGTATAATAATATACTCTTTAATATTAATATATTTAAGCAAAATAACAGTCATACTTGCTGGCAAAGCTTACATCTATCAGACTATAAAATATAGGTCTAGACTAGTCTTACATAATATAGGAAATGGTGGAGAGATTTGACCTAAATTCAAAGAATTGGGTCAACAATTTCTTATATATTGATATAGTATAAATATCAAATCTGTACTAAGATTTGTTACATTGATTTATGATTTTTATCAAATAGATGATTAATTTTATTTCAATTAAATTATAAATACATATTTGAACATAAATATAAATATGTACTAATCTGCTAAATGAAAGAATTAAACATGGTCACATATCTAAAACATTTAATATGTCTGAAAACCTATTGAAAATTACTTGGAAATTAGTTTTTTATTATGACAATTTAAACAATGATGAACTGAATAATATAAACACTTCACCTTATTTCATCAGACTGAGAGATTATTTATCTATCATATTAGTGTTCATACACTATTATTGTGCAAGTGATAACTTTACTTATGAGTAGTGACAATTTTAAATACTCAATGTAATATCAATCTTTTTTAAAAGTTACATCTTTACATATTGTAAAGAATAATTAAAACATCACATTATTAGAACATAGATATTTATTACGACCATAACATTCCAGCGCTGGGAGCCGCCTATGGAACGGCCAAGTCTGGCACGGGTATCGCCGCCATGTCGGTGATGAGACCCGAGCTGATCATGAAGTCGATCATCCCCGTCGTCATGGCGGGTATTATCGCCATCTACGGTCTGGTCGTAGCTGTGCTCATTGCTGGTTCCCTGGAACCGCCAGCGACTTACACCCTCTTCAGGTTTGTAATTATTTAGTTTTGCTAAATGTTTTGAATGGTAATAAACAAGACAATATACAATCAAGTAAGCTAGACTGTAGAATGGTGATATGAAATAGAAAGTTTCGACAAAAACGCAATGCAAAGCATCTTCACTCTCTTTAACAAGAAAAAAAAAGCTATACTATCTCTTGAGTTGAACTACTGGGTACACAAATTTTTATCAAGATCAATTAAGATTCAGAATTCAGATAGGAATATATTATAAAGACAACCATAACAAGATTTTCTTATATTTAGCTACAGATACTTATAAATTATCATCACCCAATTCAGATTATGATAAAAACTGACCCCAAGATGTCAATTTTTATACTCGTTTCTCTTTATTCAAATTGTATATGATTATATTAGTTCTATTTTTAAGTTAAAGCTTTCTAGTTATTTTATTCTTCATTATATTTGTCTACAAAAGATTCTTATCATAAAATATTTATCATATTATAATTGTAATTTATACAGCTTCACTCTGACTAAAATTGCACAATAATTCACCTTGATAGGACAATTGCTCTGTACAAGGTTATAAAGTACATGCTATGAGAGAAATACTTTTTAGTCAGCCATTTTACACTTCAGTCATTGATTTGAAATTATTATTTTATATAGTATTATAAATTATTTTCAAAATCTGCAGTGGTTTTTAATTAGTAATCAAGATAATAAAGTGAATCACAAAGATCATGAATATATAAATTGGAGATAACTACTTTCAATATAAATCTTATTCACGAAAATTAGGTAATATGTACCTAAAGTTAAATAACAAAAATAAGGACCACTCTGCCTATCTATCTATATGTCAAGGTGATTAGATTCTGGGCTCAATCAATCAAATAGATAGGAAATGTTTGTTCTGATAGTGCTTTAGATATATTTCAGATTTATTTACCTACCATAACTGAATAATTTATAATATAGTAGACAAAAAGTAATATAGAACAAAATTAGTATGAAGACAGAAATTGTTACTTTGAAAAAATAACCTGATGATATCATATAAGATAAAATTAAGAAGATACAAAAAAAACTGACGTAAATCTGCTTTTATTAATGTTTAAACATCAGATAGGATAGATAAGAATAATTGAATTTCTATAAAACAATTTTAGTTGCAGTATATTGGTCACGTTTTTATGAAACAAAATGTCTACACAAATGACATAACAAGAGCTTATTTTCATGTGTATTTATATTCGTAATTGTTCATTTCAGAGGTTTCATCCACTTGGGAGCCGGTCTGGCCGTCGGTTTCTCTGGTCTGGCCGCCGGGTTCGCCATAGGCATCGTGGGTGATGCCGGCGTGCGCGGTACGGCTCAACAGCCCAGGCTATTCGTCGGAATGATTCTTATCCTCATTTTCGCTGAAGTGTTGGGTCTATACGGTCTCATCGTCGCCATCTACCTGTACACGAAACAGTAAATCTGCCCGCACACTCCTCGCGCGCCTCCGAGCTCTATGCCGCCACTCGTGATCTATGCTCAGTATCGGTATCTCGCGCACATCGTCGCCGGTAGCGTCGCGCATAGCGCTCGAGGCACTCCGTCTGTATAAATGTTAACATCCCAATATTATATCGATTATAATGTTTACTATATTTCGAATCGCATAGCTCCGGCACGACGCGGCTTCGATGCTGCGGCCGCGACGCGCCCCGAGACGCGACTGTATCATAAATAATAATTTAATTAATTAATGTATTTGTATCCACAATTCGATTCAACGTAACCATAACGCTACCGAGCGACGACTAAATTATTTATTCTTAATTTATTTGCGAACCCTCCCACATCTTCGCGACTGATCCGCCACATATCAGTTGATTTGCGTGACCACCCATCGCGAACGAACAGTTACAGACGATATCAATTTTAGATTATTTTAGCGTTAAGGCGAAACTAATGTACAGTTAGAGTAGAAATTTAAGTCCAAACGAGTTATATTAAAATAATTTATGAACCGTTGAACCCACAAGGTACTATGTACCGACGTCTTCTTGAGAGTTTAAGGTTGAACCTGGCTTATGTGTACATGCTATACAGCTTTAAGTGTTATAGTGCTGTGCCCATCTTACTACTTGTAATGCGCGTATCCTTGTAACGCTGTTTTATCCGAAATATATTGAGAGCAAGTCACAAACAATGTATTGCCAGGTATCAGTTAATAAATATGATTTGTACATTCCATATTATTTTGTTTCTACTTAATTGTTTGTGTGTTTTATTTACCTCTTACGATCTTCAAAATGAGCGAACAAGATACTTAATGTTAAGAATGCAGATGCTTCATGACAGCGCACTGTCGTATTATATAAAACTATATTTATATTAATCTAATTATAACATTTCTGACGACTTACTATGTGAAATATATTCAAAATATTTTTATGTATACCTCATAGTCGAAATGATGTTTGAATGAATATAAATTGGTAAGTAAACTAAATACAAATAGGTAAAATTGTATTTTATTTTAGGTTTCATGTTAGAGAATGTTATAATCTTTGGTGTTATTGAATGAATTGTGTTAATAAAATATTTTGAAAAGTACTTTAAATTATGAATCGAGTGTTTTAGTTTGCTCAATTTTTTATCCTTATGATTTTCACATTAAATATCCCCCCCCAATTTATTAAACCTCACTACACTAGTTCGCTCATTAGATACCTTATAAACGAGATAAAAATAATTACATTGAAAAATTAAGAAATTGAACACAAGTCAAATTTATTTCTTTGCAACTGATATGGGCAAACATTTGCTTAGAAGTGTTCACTCAATAAAATAATTGAAATACTCCTTATAATTGAGATTCTCCTCAAAGTCCTACTAATATTATAAATGCGAAAGTTTGTGAGGATGTGTGTGTGTTTGTTACTCTTTCACGCAAATTCTACTGAACCGATTACAAATGAAATTCAGCACACATATAATATAGCGTAACTTGGATTAACACATAGGATAGGTTTTATCCCGGAAATCCCACGGGAACGGGAACTATGCTTCTCCTTTGAAAATGCGGGCGGAAATCTAGTTATTTACTAATTCAAAGGCAACTTCGTCGTAATGCTGTATTCTTGGCATATGACTTCAAGACCTACGTTTTATCAAAATTAGTCCATCTGTTAAAAAAATTTAGCAAAACATACCTATTCTTAAATAGAATTACACATATCTGGTCATGATTATGGACATCATTTTGTTTGTCTTTGAGGAAATCAATTGCATAACATTGCAAACCGGTAGTAAACAACCTCAATGTATGACACACTTTTTTTATGATTATGAATTGCAACTTAATTGTTTTATTATTTTTAGCCTTTGGTGGTATTGTGAGTGGTACCTAAACACCAAACAATAATTGCGAACCACAAATTGTAATATTATAGATATTATAAACAAGTATCACGTGATTTTTTGTTATTTATCTAGCATGGCAAGCAACATGTGAGTTGCACGTGATTATTTCTTCATTGTAACTTCCTTATCTTTGCCTGTCTCTTCACGCCTATAATATAGTCACCGAACCGATTTGGATGAAATGGAACAAAGATAATTTGAGACCTGGGAAAGGATAAGTTTCACCCCAAAAATCGCACGGGAACGGAAACTAAGTACATATGTAGGTTTTCCTTTACCACGCAGGCGAAAAGCCAGTGTTAAAATCTATACTAATATTATAAAGCTGAAAAGTTTGTTTGAACGCGCTAATCTCGGGAACTCCTGGTCTGATTTGAAAAATTCTTTTGATGTTAGATAGCCTATATTCTATTGAGGAAGGCTATAGGGCATAGGCTATATACATGGAAATGCCAAGAAGCTTATATCTAATACACTGGAGATTGCACTATGACCATTAACTTGTCACAAGAAAATATAACCTTGAATGACGTCAGTGTTGTTTTTTGTCTCTTTCTGTGGGTGACCACACTGGTTTGTATATTCAGGATTTTTAGAAATAGAAAAAACTAAAAATCATGGTCTATAAATAATAACGACATATATTTTTAACAGTATTTTTATTATAATTACTGGTCAAATTACAAGAATTATCACCTTTATACGACATACAATTTTAATTGGTAGAGAATGATAGTTTTAAATAACGCTTGATAACTTTTGGCTACAAAGCTTGGATATTAACCGATATACATCATTAACATCCTTTGTAAATAGAGGAAAGTTGTGTTTTGCATCAGATGCTGTTTACCAAATTGTAAGTTACTCAGATCTTCTTTTTAAACGCGTTGCTTCGACGGGTCAACTTCAAGCCAAAAACATCAAATAAAAACTGTTTATAGCAGTATTTTTTTTCTGGGTCGTAATCCTCAGTAATTTTACCCTTGATAGGCACATATATTTCTTTTTACTTCATTTTTTGGAAAGCTGAAATACGTAAAACAAAAAAATATTAGGTTAAAAAGTATAAATTTCAATGTAAAAAAGAACAAACCACAATATGTGAGTGCAATACCGATGTCGTGTGTTGTTTCATTATCTACTAGTATAAAAAATTTTAAAATGGTGTTCTAAATGTTCATCATAATATTGTTTAGCAATATATTGTCGTCGCTATCCGTAAAAACCCATCATCATGGTTACCTTACTTGTTAAATTTGTTTGTTGAAAACTTGTTGAAAAATGATGAAAGTATTAGGAAAAGAACTTATTTAACATGATTGCTTAGTAAAATGATGATAAATTTGACGATTTTTGCCATTAAAATGATTCTAAACAGGTAAATGCATGAGTATTGAGGAATATTGTAAATAACGTATAGGCCAGAATTTGGTGTCCAAAAACTTCTGCAATTTTTCACAATGCAATACATTATTTATATTCGGAAAATATTTATTAAATACGCAACAATATTAACTTAAATATTCGAAGCGACGCAATTTTTTTGACACTTATGCCATATTGTCAAATAGAGAGTTGCTACAATTTTATTATGGTAACTACCCATAATCAGGGAGTATCGCTTTTTAATAATTGGTTCAGATACTTATTTTATTTAGCATAAAAAAAAATGGTTGCCTGTAAAGTCGGTTTTACGGGCGAAGATTTTACGTGACAACGATCATAGTTGAGTGGGAGAGAGACGCAAGGCATTCGGCGGGCCTCTCTCTCGTTCGGTGACTCATCGTAACGTTACCGAGCGTTACACTTTTTCATAAGTGGCGCGGCTGGCAACCTAATTTAAGACGTTGTCACGTCAATAATAATTGTCTCATCCAACAATGCTTCTGAATGACGTTGTTGGCAATTTATCAACAAACTCATGTACAAAAACTAACCTTTTGCACAGAATATTACAGCATACATAGTAGCCTTGGGAAAACTTCGTATTAACAGTGGCAATACCAAGTTAGGTGTGAAAGTGATAAAACACAACAACTGGGCAATATTTTCTTGTTACACGTCAAATGTTCATACCGAAATCTCCAGTGTATAAGATATAAGCTTCTTGGGAAATGCTATAATATATCATCACGCTAAGACCAACACGAGCGGAGCATTGCGGGTAAAATCGCGGAGCGCAGCTTGTATATTATAATTTAACATGGATACCTAGTACTTGAAAATGCTGTGAATTTTTGGCCCGTATTCATTTAAATTGTAGAGGACCTCGCTGAAAAGATAAAACTTGCTTGCTCGCTGAAAAGATTTTGTTATATCTACATATTATGATGCTTTATAATAATAATACACACATCGAGAGGTACTAAAATACAAGCTATGAATTACGATTAGTTATGTATTATTTTAATTTATTGCCAGTGAAATACTAGTGAGAGAAGAGTGAGAGGCTCCGATAGCGATGGCCAATTTACAGTAATAACCACCTGAAATGGTAGAGGTCCACGAACCTTGTTAAAAAATTTAAACCAGCAAGGAATTGCAGTAAGAAAATTATGCATTATTTTTTTCGGTTTAGGTCGAGTGACCGAAGTAACTACTAAGTTAATAAACACATGAGTGATATTCTCATATTATCCAGACAAGTTTAGCGCAATATTTTATTTCAAATGATAATATACATCATCAACTACATGCCCACGAATATAAGAGGGTCTTTTCGTTCTTGGATTTGTTAATGAGTTCAAGCTCATATACAAAACCTTAGTTATATCCACGATTATATATCACAGTAATCATGGCAGTAATTATATTAAATATTTATTTAACACTATGAGTTTATTTAATTGTGTGTATACGGCCTTAAATTATGACATTACTACGTAGACAGAGAAACCAATAGACAAATTGATATCTTATGTCGCATTCACACAAGAAAAAGAGCAACTTATGCCGGTGTTGTGTAAAGAAATGAGAAAGAACGATAAAATTTTTTGTTTCACGCAGCGTGCCACTTTTTTCAAGAATAGCAACCTACTTTGATAAACAAAGTTTGACAGCTAGCTATCGTCTTCCATAAAAATATAGTTTTTACATGTTCTAAGTTACGTAATTCATGGTATGTTTGGTTTCGAATGATTTAGACTTACTGTTAATACCTTATAAAATAATACCATGGTGCGGTGTAGCGTTAAAGGGTGTAAAAGTGATAGTGGAACGAAAATGCCTGGATTGTCTTTTCACTCGTAAGTATACAACTCTTTATCAGTTTATAGGCCTTCATGATATTTCAGCGTGTTAATATATTGTGTATCACGTGCTGTTGACTTGAATACATTGTTTAAAAACCACAAAAATAACAATTATAAATTTTAACCTAAAAAATTTTGTGTTGCCAACTTTTCTACAAATTGTTACCCACTATTATGGGAAATAATAATATATATTCTGCAGTGTGTATTTAATTAAATATCTGAAATATTCAATGGCTTGTTCCAGTTTTCCTGAACCGGATAATTAACGACAAATTTGGATTGTAGCTACAGGATGAACAGATTGGAAACCAAAACCGAAGGTTAGAAAGTATTACGGCAATCACCACCACCGCGACGCTGCTCCGCCGAAGACAATG
This sequence comes from Colias behrii, assembly GCA_029959065.1. Classification (NCBI taxonomy): domain Eukaryota; kingdom Metazoa; phylum Arthropoda; class Insecta; order Lepidoptera; family Pieridae; genus Colias; species Colias behrii. The sequence continues at coordinate 1,508,457 of JARWMC010000005.1, read as the reverse complement.
GACACTCTTGGTTCCAACATTGAACCGGAGGGACGTAGTTAATTAAGTTAGAGATAATTTAAATGTAATTTTATTATTACAATAAATTATTATTAAGTAAATTTCGTTTTTTTTTTGCGCCTTCGCGGGTCGGTCAATATAATTAACGTGTGTATCTGTTAATACTTACGAAAATAAACATTCTTTTATTTTTTTTATTTCATTTTATAAAAAATAATAAACAATCGAGTTTTCATCTACATTATCATTACATACACATTTTCATATGGCATTATGATAATGATATATATTCATATTATATAATATATAGGTATGTGTATATACATAATATGTATTACCCATCTAAAAGTAATATGTTTATAATATACTAGCTGCGCTCCGCGGTTTCACCCGCGTGGCTCCACTCCTGTTGGTCTAAGTGTTATGGTACAATATAGCCTACTATAGCCTTCCTCGATCAATGGGCTATCTAACACTGAAAGAATTTTTCAAATCGGAATCAAAGTAGTTCCTGCGAATATCCCTTCCCTCCTCACCTTCACCCCGTCCCGCACTACGCCTCCTCATTGTATTAAACAGTATACCTACTATTTTCTGTAAATTGACACTTTAAAAAATTCGTTATATCTTTTGAATGGAATATCGCGGACTTTCTTGTAGATATTGGTCCATTCTATAATACCGTAGAACATTTATTTGTTCTATTTTCAATAGATTCCGCAGCGCACGCGATGACAGAATTTTTATTAAGGATACATTATTGCATTTTTGGTAAGGATCTCTAATTTTTTTGAAAATGCAATATAGCCTATGTTGCTCAGTGAAGATGCAGCTTTCTAATGATGAAAGAATTTTTGAAATCGGTCCAGTAGTTTATGCGTGAAAACCATACATACATACATACACAATTACAAACATTTCCTCTTTATAATATTAGTATAAATAAACATGTAAGTATGTAATGTGGATATCTCATTATTATCCACTTATGTTATGTGAATAATGATATTGAGAGATTTGTATCTTACAAATTGCGGGGTAAATTTTCCCTCACACGGTAACCCTAAATATTGTGACGTATTCTTTTTTATCTCTTTCTGCGACACGCATTGCCGGTGTCTATTGGATTCTCTGTCTACGCATTACTATGTTGATTATGGTAAGTTAACATTTTTGTTATTTATCTGCATCTGTCAGTTGACATTGACACGCGACAGCTGAATATTGTGACTTGGCTGGCGTTTGATTATTGGTTGAATTTCTACGCTGCTCTAATTTATTTTCATATTAGTTTAGCAAATTTGTAAAATAAAATGAAGTTCAAATTCTTACTTTTTTTCTGTGTTATTCTTACTTATTCAAATACATATGCGCAGAATCGTGGAAAGGTCATAATTACACATTTAAACGATTTTGTTGTGCCGGCTCAAGATTAACTAAAATTTGTCTTTTCAGTTGGAAGAGAAGGTCCAGCAACTAACAGATTTTACGGCGAAAACTTCAATAATACCTTTAAACGTGAATAGGTTTAAGGATTATGTGAAATCACCACCAAGGGACTATTCGTTTATAGTCATGTTCACTGCTATGGCACCCTCTCGTCGTTGCGCTATTTGCCAGCACGTATATGATGAGTATCTGTTGGTAGCCAACTCGTTTAGATACTCTCAAGCTTATACCAACAAACTGTTCTTTGGTATGGTTGACTTTGATGAAGGTTCTGCTATTTTCCAAATGGTATGTATGCATTGTTTATAAAATAATTCTACAGTTGGCGTTTCAAATTAAATAATAGTACATTTCAAAATTTGTTTTGTTTTGCAATTAGAAGCATTAATTAGAAATGCATACAAAATGAGTGGAAACCTAAATTTATCTTTACACCAATACTCATTTTATTTATTTATTTATTGTAAGTTTTAATAATTTTCAGTTGCGATTAAATACTGCCCCTGTGATAATGCATTTCCCAGCGAAGGGTAAGCCAAAACCAGCAGACTCCATGGACTTTGAGAGAGCTGGTATTCACGCTGAGGCTATTGCCAAATGGATCAATGATAGAACTGATGTTCAGGTATTTTTACTGTTTTTACAAATAAATAGCTTAATCAACCATTTCATTAATAGCCTTTTCATTAAATTACAATGTTAATAAATAACAGCCTCAATGCTTGGAATACATGTTAGCTACATTTTGGTTTCTGTAATTGTTAAAAAAACATCAATACAATTGAATATGCAAATAATAAACTAAATCTATGTGATTGAATTATGGTGTGTGGCTTGATAATCCATAATTGCTATGTGATTCAACTAAGAATAGGAATATTTATGAAATCCTAATTGAAAAATATGATTTACTTAAAAATTCTTTGTCTTTCCATAATGGTCAAGTTTCTTTTATTTTTAATTATTACTTATGATTTAATGTCACAAAATGGTGCAGTATCAATATTAATCTTCATTGAATGACATGGTTACTCATATGATTAAGTGGAATTTTTGAAATTTATTTTGAATTGAGTAATAATTTTTAAAGTTCCACAATAACTATTGCAGGCAAATTAATGAATTTTTCTTAGCTACTTCTAAATATATGTTATTAAAAAGTACCCAAAAATTTTCAGATCCGCGTCTTCCGTCCACCAAACTATTCCGGAGCTGTAGCATTCACTTTACTTTTCGTGCTCGTCGCCGCGTTCTTATACCTCCGTCGTAACAACCTAGAGTTTCTATACAATAAGCAAATGTGGGCGGTGTCCGCTCTGTTCTTCTGCTTTGCTATGGTCTCTGGACAGATGTGGAACCAGATACGTGGTCCGCCATTCTTCCACAAGACCAAAACTGGCCCGGTTTATATAAACAGTGGATCGCATGGACAGTTCGTTTTGGAGAGCTACATTGTTGCGGCTTTAAGTATCCTTTTTAACAAAAATATGTTTATTTACGAGATGTGTGTGTCTTTTCTAGATAAGGCTCTATTATTTCTGAAAGAAGAGACTTTGTAAGTTACCATCCCCTTATGAGGTGAAAGTCATATACACGCGAGTGATTTTTTCACCTTCTGTTACCTTGAAAATGATTGAAAATATAGCTTAACGTAAACTCTGTTTAAAAAGCAATCTTCTCATCAATAAAAAACAATCATAAAATTTAAGTAGTTACAAATTCCTTTAAACTGAATTTTCCCTTAACATAAAACCAGATGCGGCCGTAGTTGTCGGTATGATATTAATGATTGAAGCAGCGGGAGGAGTGAAAGGGACAGAGATAAAGAGTCCACAAGAGGGAAAGAAACGGCGATTCCAATCAGTTGTCGGTCTTGTGCTGTTGTGTGTATTCTTCTCCTTGCTTCTGTCGATATTTAGATCGAAGACACAAGGGTATCCTTACAGGTATTTTTTTCTTATATGATTCTTATTGGTATTTTTTTTTATAATTTAACAAAATTAAAATAAGACATTGAATTTTGAAATTGTTGCCAGAATAAAATAGAAACGTATTATTTGAGTTTTTAATCTTTTCGTGTAGGTATTTATAGTACTTATTTGGCATTATCAAACTTTAATCACTACATAGTATAAAACAAAGTCGCTTTCTCTGTCCCTATGTCCCTATGTATGCTTAAATCTTTTAAACTACGCAACGGATTTTGATGCTGTTTTTGTTAAAAGATAGGAGTGGTTCAAGAGGAAGGTTTTAGTATATAATTTATTAGGTTTTAGTCAAAGCGGCCCAGGCCCCGGAACCACAGACACAATAGAAAATCTAATGTGTCTGTGGTTCCGGGGCCTGAGTTATTAAGTGTTGTCTGTGAATATACATTTCTCCCTTAAAATAATTAAATTTATCAACATTTTTTCTTTTCAGCTTCCTGTTCAAATAACTTTAGGGAGTATTTTTGAACACTCCAATATTTATTAGTCATATTATTGTGTGCAATGTGAGAGTTGAAAATTTGTTTTTAGAAAATAAAACTAATTTTAATAGAATATCATTTATTCTTAATTTTTTATGACCCTGCATTGATAACATAATATAAAATAATCCAATGTAAAGTTATAAAATCCATACTTGTTTTATTTCTTGTATTACAATAAATACTTAATAATTATAATTCACTTCTAAAATGAAATAATAAATATTACAGGTCATTATAAATAGCCTCATTTTAAGTGTAATTATAATTTTGTTTTATTCTAAATTAAGTATTAATCTAATTTCAAATTACCTATTATAAACTTAATATTTTAAAATCCTGTTTACAATGTCCAATCATTTATAATATATTAACACAAATTTAAACTTTTATGAAAATATTTACGAATACAAATCATTACAAAATAAAACAGGATTTTTATTAAATAATTTAAATATTGAATGCAGTCTCAACATCGAAATACAATAAGATATTTTTAATGTACGTCAAAATAAAATATAGGTACTTCACAGCACTCCAGGAAAAACTGCATACCTTTGCACTGGGTATTCCTTAAAAGTATTTTTATACCAAACATGTGCTTGGATTGCTGTTTGAATCTGAAAAAAAAAATGTAAGGATAAATTTATTTTACTTTTTAAGTACTTTCTAGGCATATCAGATCATACATTTTCAATATTACACATGAAATTAAATTAACATTATTCATTCATAATATCAGATAGGTTCTTTTATTTTATACTAGTAATCTAACAACTTTTAACTTCCAATTAGTGACTGACATTCACTATTTCGCCAACATAAAATTTTAAATGAAGTAATAAACCTCATTAGAGAACACGTTATTGAAAATGATTTGTCTCAAGGTCTCAAGACATATATTTAAAATTATATTTTTTTCAAATTAAATTTATATTACAACATATATTTTAAATTATATTTTTTTCATTTAGATTATAACTAGGAATATCAATCATTGATTTAGTATGATAATTATTTTCCTATACTTAGTACTTGCTATTCATAAATTAAATTATCAGATGTGTCCAATGCAAGACACATACATAACATTACCATACATACCTGATTACAAAGCACCCATAAATAAATACAGAAGAAGGTCTTTGTCGGGATTAATAACAACAACACTGTATACATAATTATCTCGCACAACCTGTGTGGACTAGATACAATTTCAAATAATCTCCCATATGGTATTTTATGTGATTCCGTAACAACTTTTCCTGATTTATCTTTTCTTAAATTAGCGAATATGATATTTGTTTTGTACTGTTCGTAAAATGCCCACAAAAATACAGAAATGCATGGTACGGCAAATAGTTGCGTTCTAGTATCATTCCAGAGGATTTTGTCTCTGTCTTGGCTACCTGGAAATAAAAAAAGGTCAAATTCAAATCATTTATACCAATACATTTTTACGTACATATTAGCAACCTTATGCAGGTATTGCAATACAATAAAAAAGGTTTAGATTATAAGTTGTTCAACTTGATAGTTAGATATATTTTAAGTAACTATAGGCAATTAGTAATCTTCTTGGTGGACGTTATAAAATTGTAGATCACACAATATAATGAAATTATCTCTGTGAAATACTTAGTTCAACATCTGTGACATGTATCACACAATATAAAGAAAGTATCTCATTGAAATAATGATTGTACACAGAACTGAAATATATCTGCTCTAATTAGATAGTAGAAAAAGGAACCAAAATCAAACATGTTTTATTTTTTACTGATTTTCGAATACAATGTTTTTTAAACTTACCACAAAACAACGGAGCCTGGCCAATAGCGGCTACAATAACAGCAAAATAATGAACGAGACCAGCAACATAGTGACTCAGGTTCATCTTGCTGTTCTTAGCGAACACTTGCAGACAGTATGTTTCATAGAAACGTCGGAAACACTGGATGGTAAGCAAACTCAATGCTGTTATCGCTGCGGAGGCTGATACTGAAATAAATAATTGTGTTTACTGATTTAGATAAAATTAACTATGTACTTAGATAAAAATTTAGGCTATGGAACTCCAAAGATCTTAATCATCATACAAATAATTCAAATTCAGTTTAGTAGATTTTGTGTGAAAAAAGCTGAGAATATTTTTATAATTAAAGATTAATTATAAAAATATTCTGGAATATATATGGAATTTTTTTACATTGAGCAACAAGACAATTAACTTAATTGATGAAAGGAGAATTTTTCACATAAAATTATGTCTATAATTTTTTTTTTCAAGTTTCTTACCTGAAGGTTCATCTTGTTCCAATATTAATTTTAGCATAAACACTACATATTTACTAACACTGTGTTCAAAGTTATATACTAACACAGCGTAAAACAATGTTACAACACTAAATATAGAGGAAAAGGCATAGAAATGTCTGTACAGGGCTTTAGGTATTTCGATTAATTGCACATAATTTGCCCCAGATCCTTGATAGGCAAAAGCACCATACTTAAACCCTTTAATAATAAATGCCGGTACGTGTTTTTCATAATGATTAATAAGGAAGCCTGTACAGGAAACCGTAAAAGCTAAGCTAAGGAAGCCTAGGTCCAATATATTCAACATTTTCGATGTTTTTAACAGCCGCTATACTTAATCCTTGGTGATTAGAAACGGTACTGACTGGAAACTGGGACATAACGGCGAGAGAATGTACGGTAAACGAGAAAACTATTTAGCCTCATTTCTGTTGCATGTTATTTACATTTTTTATATTACATAACTCAATTTTCGAAATATATGCTCTAAGATTTATGTGATAAGATATCTTTTGCAATATTAATATAATCAAAGACTTGCACCTGACAACATTCACCTGCTGGTTTTGACAATGTCAAATTTTTGACATTCAACAGTTGCGTTTAGAAACACGAAAATATTCAAATTGAATCGTTTTGGATAAGGTTTTGAACGATATTATATTTTTTTTTCTTACATATACATATTTATTATTTACTGGCTATGCTTGATGTTCTGGTTTATGGATATTATTATCTAAAAAGAAGCACATCGGGAAGCTATGAAACCAGGCCTTGCTGTAGTTTTAAAATTATGTAGTTAGGTCGGTATAATTAAAACAAAAAAAAAGAGCATGTGTGCCGAACACTAGTGTCAGAAGTGAAACTTTATTGGCAAGATTCAAAGATTAACAAAAATCGTCGCCTTTCTCCATGACGTTACGGTATTGCCATGACGCTACCTTGAAAATTTACTCTCAACGCGCCTAAATAAGTTTCACTTCAAAAAATAAGTAGGTACGTAACTATTTACGCATAAATAATATGTTTAAAAAATTCAACGCAACTTAAAAATTAACGTTTCATAAAATACCGAAAAGAAAGAATACCACCTACTTTAATATGATTACGGATATTTTCCTACATTTTGCTTAATTTTTATTACTTTTATTTATAATTTATTAAGGATAAACTTACAGTAAGCGACACCGCTCATAAGCAACCCAAACGATTAGTTGCGGATCGTTGGTTATGTTGAATGAGACTGTATGCTGTATGGTGTGTGTAATACACACAACAAAGGGATTATCTGAATATGGGATAGAAATATGGACAACTTAATTTAAAATCGTAAATTTTACCAAAATATGCTACAAAGATCATTAATTCATTAGCTAAACTTTATATGCAATCAAAAAATATATTTTTTATGAATATACGTACCTACTCGTAATGCATGTACCTATTTTTTTGCATGTAAGTACAAATACCTAAGTATAAAGCGCTCTTTTAATAAAAATTAATACCTAAATAGAAACAGAAAGGAAAGGGCCAATGGTAGGTATTACCAAGTAAGAGGCAAGGGCTACTCATCGCCGATAAACTAGGATGGCTAAGTATGATAATATTACGTAGAAGTTATTATAATAAGTACCTATAACCTACGTCCTACATATAGGTAATATCGTAAGTTATTTATACATATTTTTTATTGATCGTTACATTTAATATTTTCATTTGTCGTTTAAAAAAGCGGACGACGATTAAATCAAATCAACATAACAATCAGTATACAACGCCTTCCTCAATACCGTTTACAAAAAAAACCATTGTATTAACTTATCTTTGTTCACACCATATGATTTCGTAGAAATACCACGAATTAACAGCGATTCCTTGAAATTAAAAAATCAATTGACAATCGGCCACACGGCGCCCTGTCAATTAATTTCCCCATTCCATTAAACCCGTCCGCAGTAATAAACGTTCGATAGTCGATAAAATGGAAAATAGACTTGCAAATGAACCACGCTTATCTAACTAAAAATCAAATCGTTTGGCGGGGTATGTCAGTGTCTGTGCCGATATTCCGCGTCACTTCATCTTGCTTGACGCTTTAATGGCGCCCCAACTTGCTTCGACACGATGTCGCCTTAAAATACACCTGATGATGCCTGATGAATTTCAGAGCTTAATTTTTTGCAGCTTTGGAAAATATGTCTTCTGATGGAAAAGATTTTGTGACAAGATTACATTAGATCATAAACGTCATAACGTAATTATTAGAGGTTCGCAATTTGTAGTTGAGCCTACATTATGAAATATTTTTTACAAGTCAATATAAATAAATAAAGGCTTTACGATGTTAAAAAATAATTAAAAAGAGAAAAGGACCTGCAGTTCTCCAATGTGTCCTGATTTTTTGAAAATCTTTGACAAGTCTGATTCCATATAATTACCAGATTCTGACAAGCCAGTAAAAAATTCTGAAATATTGAAAATCCTCATCTCTTTACGAAGGTATACGTCATCGTAGAAACGGTTACCTAGTAATTCGAGTCATGTGTCCAAGATTTGAACTTCCACCCTAATTAAGATGTATCGCGTGTAGAGATAAACTTGCGCCGATCACAAAGACTCCACTTGGGAAGCTGTTCCACTCGAGATGTACTTGTAGCATTTGTTTACGGCTTCCAAACTTGCTTCGCTAACTTTTTTGTTCTTTACTTGGCTATTCTTAACTCTGTTTAAGTGTAGAAACTAGAAATTTAATCTACTACTTTTATAGCCTGTTTCTTAACTACTGGGTTCTGTTCTCCTTATTTATTAGTTAAATTGACAAATAGGTAATGTATGAAAAGTGACGTCAAAAAGTTTAAAGGCTATCAGCAGCTTTATCAGGAGGTGGTTAAATGGCCCTTACTATAAACTGACTGCTATAAACTTCGATAGGGACTATCTTTTTTATTGTACATTGCCAATAAGATTTATTGATACAAATGTTGGACAAGTAGCAAAGTTTATTGAATTGATTGATGACCCGATTAATCACTGGTTTTATATGGTTATAAATCATTTATACATCATGGTTGATGTTTACGCTAATAAGGTCGGATTTGATATAAGAAAATCCGTGTTTGTATAATATGATGATAAACAAAAATGTATAGAAAGAAATATCTTCATTTATTTAAAAAATAAGAGCATTTCTTTGTTCGGTATTGGTTTACGTCAAATATCAAAGCGTAAAGTGAAACCTAAAAATAGTCTTAAATATTGCGTAAATAGACTCAGGGTTAGGTCTCGTAACGGGTTATATTTTATGTGTTACGTTTTACGATACAATGGAGAGGCCTACCTTTACTTTACTTATCGATTTTTGCAACGTCTGGCCAAAGTTAAAATGTGTCGCACACAAAGCTTAAGAAAAGGTGGACTCACACTAGGTACTCAAAGTGACATTTGCTCAGTTATAGAACCAAAAATTTAAAAAGACACCTAATGTAAAACGATTTATTTAACACCTACCGTAAGTATCCCAGTAAAAATATTCCTCTCATTAAAGTCCCCGTGGTGAATAATTGAACAATTATCACACGTTCTTCTGACATTAAGGTATCAAGGTCGATTTTCATTCTCATTAGGCAATTACCCGGTGATCCAGAGAAGGTGAATATTAATATCGCCCCTTTGCCAAAGCGTATAAAACGGGATAATATCACACGTTACCTCACATTTGAAAGCGCTCGCTCGTCTAAGATACTTCAAAGGCAATGTGAGTATTTAGGGTTTAAATCATCTTGCTGTGATAGGTTTATCGACAAACGTGGAGCGTTGTGACTTGTGAAGCTAGATAGAGTCCAGCTTGAGACAAAACGGGTCTAATAAGTGTTCGATGTGTATGCATCGAAGTTGTGAATGCATTTTGGTATAAATTAGACCAAGGCATAAAGATGAAACAATACTTGCTGATGTTGAAGTTAGTAGTACCTACTTTATATTATCTTGTTAAGTAATTAGAAGAGGGATATAATATTAGATCTCCAATAACATGATACGAAGGTACACATTTTTGTGCATATATAAAAATTGCGTACAAAAATGGAGGTACTCTGTGATTCTAATTGAATGTAGGTACGTAGCAGCACTGAACACGCTTGCTCTATAGTCTATGGAATTAATTTTGTACAATGTATAAAAAAAATCGCTCGTTTATTCATCTAAATAGCTCTTTGTAACATGAAATAATTAAGTTAGTCTGTTTCGGATCTTCAGCGAAAACTGAAGTATACAAAGCATGTTTTGAATTATCCCTCATAAATTTTGATTTTTAATTTATTTAATTGTTACCGCGTTTATACATCACGTTAATGAACAGCCTTAAAGGTGTTATAATTTGCTTCTTAGAAGCTGATTCTCACCTTTCAAGTTATCTTAACAGTTAAGTAATTAGAGGCAGTTCTGAAAATGTGTTCATGGAAAATAGTTAGATGCCTATAATTCATTCTACGTTTATCAAAATTCAAATATATTTCAGGTAGTTTTCTAAGAAGCGATTATTTTATTTGTATTTTAATGAATAAGGCAGAAATCGTATCTCATCTTAGTTACTTTATAAGTGCCGTTATTTGTAACGTAAATAGACAGACAAAATCTATTTTACATAGTTTTCGTGTCTATTATATATAAGAAGCTTCTGTTTGTAATCTTAAATGAGAAATCTAGATGTTCTTAATTATTGACGAGAGATGTGACTAGGGTTGCCAGATGGCCGGGATTTCCGGGATTGTCCCGGAATTTTGCGTGCTGTCCCGTGTCCAGTAATTTTACTTTGCTGTCCCGGAATGAAAAAAATACTAGTTTTTACTAAGTTACTACGGCTGCAAAAGTCAATACAAACAGCGCGTTCTCGTGAGCGAGGAAAGGAGTGAGCAGCTCGCTTCGTGTCGCTCGACAAGTCGCCACCCGCCTCCGTTAGTTTTTTTATATTAGATAATAAATGATGATTATTATCTACCAAAGTTTTAGTAATTGTTATTAAGTGCTCAATATTTGTTCTACATTTTATTTATGTTACAAAATACCTGGTGTTGTTTTCCTATCAAAGTTTAATTGATATGTAATAGTCAAACCCCGAAGCTCGAGCGCTCGTAGGTTGGACTGGTCAATCCTCAGGTCTGACATAATGACTTGGTCAAAGTCCAAATAAATGTAATATTTCGGCCTTTTACTTAACAATTTTCGTCAAACCTGGGAGAAACTAATTTGGTCAGGCAAACGTCAAAACACCATTTTATTAAATCGGGCATTGACCATTAAAACTTGAATTTGGTATAAAATGTATTATTTCAGTATACAGGATGTCCCACTGTTGGTATACTAAGCTCAAAGGAGGCTCACTGTTGGTATACGTAAAAAATACTTATAAAATTCCAGACGCATTATTTTTTCAAATAGATGAACTCTTAAAACTATGTTGTACACCCATAACAAGCAACCCGCCCAACTTTGCCACCAGCACGTGAGCTATCGTTTAAGATTATGTTTTCATAGACAAAATGCTCACATTAGAGAAGCGGTATATGCCGGCTGCGCGAAGCTAGAGAAGAAAACATGGATTTTCAGGAAAATTTTAGCAAAAATTTTTTAACGTAATTTTGTTGTTTAAGTATTTTTTACGTGATCAGTGTATGCAAAACTACAAGTCCCTCCGCGCTTAGTATACCAATAGTGGGACAACCTGTATTTAAAATAATTTTATCATTTTAGCAGCTTACAAGTCTTAGGAACCGATTGATTTAACTCAGCCCGTTCTGATACCTGATATGACAGTTTACGTGATTTTCACTTTGTATTTGAGATGCTTTGGAACCTCATTTATATGTTCTGTGCTTTGGAATATACGGAGGTTAGTTTGTAAGATTAGGTATGAAAAAATAATATTTTGAAATCTTATTGTTTGTTGAAATAATCTATTAAAAATATAAATGAAAAATTATACTTTTTCTTGATTTTAATGTTTATTGTTTAAATAAAAAATTAGATCGACGATTGACCGAGTTTTGCAGTCGCTTCTAGAATTGACCAGACCAAAACCAAAACAGAACAATTTACATTCGACGTTTGACTCAAAATTTAGGAGCTCCTAGGTTTGAGTAATGTATTTCAAGGATTGCCTGATGGCTTTTGCCAAACCTAAGATAAACCAGTCCTTCCGCGAAGAAATTGTGTTTCGGGATAACAGATAGGTAACTGAAAGAGTATCTCAGATTCTGTTTTAAGTTCATTTGTCATGTTTATGTTCAACATTTAATATTTAGGCCTTAAAGTTACTTAGAAAAGTTGAATTAAGTACAATTTTTTTCCAAAAAAAGTATTTTTTTTTCATCAACTAATAGTTCTAGATAATTCTTACTTAGTTTAGCCTCGGACCAAAGACCAAAACTCTTATTCCGTTCGGGGTCCCAGAAATGTCCCGGAAATGATCAGCCTGGATCTGGCAACCCTAGATGTGACTCCCACTCGACGTTATTAAACTCCTATATTGAAGCTGATTATCTTTATGATAACTGTGTGGAAATGACACAATTATATAGTTTGGTTTCTTCCTAACCTTATTTTCGAAATCGGTCGAATTTTAGTCCAGTCTGTGGGGAAATGTAAAAGCCTCTGCTCTACAAAAGGTGGCGTAGAAAATGTTTTGAAACGATATTGTTTAGGTATGAAAGGTTAATAAAAATCCAAGTTTTCGACCTTGACGGACCCAGGCGCTAGCCGCCATCTTGAATTAAAGGTGCTAAAATTAGGTATATTTTAAATAACTTCTCAATTGTTTACTAAATCACAAAAGTGTCTATGAGGGGTTCAAAGAAGACAAAATTACCTACATTTTTTGCATACATGATTATTCTGTACGTCTAAAAGGTAAAAAGTTACAAGCGACGGAAATAATAATATTTACAGAAATCATATAATTTTAATTTTGTTTAAAAATTGTACAGCTATAATTTTTTAATGATCTCTTTGATGGCCCGGGCTGGTTAATGGTGGCTTTTTCATTATCGTCGCTGAAATTTTCTGTTTCATTGTCTGTATTTTTAGTTTCCAACCATGAAATTTCGTCGTCATCACAGTCTTCGTTATCTATCTGAATCTCTACTGCATTTTCACACAGCTGACCACTACAGAATCTACAAACAATAGAGCATTTTAATCCAGCTTTTCTGCAACTACATGCTTTGCTGCATCCTTTTTTACAGTGGCAAGAAATTACACTTAAAAGCGTCTGAGGTGCTGCTTTCTCTGTCGTTGTTATTGGAGTGAGCCTATTGGTGTCATATCTCCAGCCCCAGTCTTCTGGATTTTTTTCAATTCCATACTATTTTTGGACTTGGTGGTACCTATGTCCTAAACGCATGATACCGTGCAGCGTCTTTTGTTGGCGGCAAAGAAGCAAGATTAAATTTACTTTTTATTGATGACTTTACGAATCGTTCATATCGGTTATCTTCTAAGGATTCCTTATCCATGTCCCCTCCGTACAAAGTTACTAGAAAGCGTGCTCCAGCGTCTTCGATTTCTTCTGGTCATGACGACGAAATTTCATGGTTGGAAACTAAAAATACAGACAATGTAACAGAAAATTTCAGCGACGATAATGAAAAAGCCACCATTAACCAGCCCGGGCCATCAAAGAGAATTAAAAAATGATAGCTGTACAATTTTTAAACAAAATTAAAATTATATGATTTCTGTAAATATTATTATTTCCGTCGCTTGTAACTTTTTACCTTTTAGACTTACAGAATAATCATGTATGCAAAAAATGTAGGTAATTTTGTCTTCTTTGAAACCCTCATAGACACTTTTGTGATTTAGTAAACAATTGAGAAGTTATTTAAAATATACCTAATTTTAGCACCTTTAATTCAAGATGGCGGCTAGCGCCTGGGTCCGTCAAGGTCGAAAACTTGGATTTTTATTAACCTTTCATACCTAAACAATATCGTTTCAAAACATTTTCTACGCCACCTTTTGTAGAGCATAAACACCTACTGACTGGATTATTTAATATTTATTTTAAAATACTTTTCATCGAATCATACAATTTCCTTGTAAACACCATAGACAATCTCAGCGTAATGATAAACATAGCCTAAGCCTTCCTCGATTAATGGACTATCTAAAACCGAAAGCATTTTTCAAATCGGACCTGTAGTTCCTGAGATTAGCGCGTTCAAACAAACAAACAAACAAACTCTTCAGCTTTATAATAATAGTATACAATAGATTGATAAAAATAGAAAAACCTTATATTAAGTACTATTATTATATCAAAACAGACGTAAATACAGTTAAGTTAAGTTAAGTCGTATAGATAACTTATTCTGCCACAGATGATCTCCCAAAGCCTCTCCCTTCTCGCCATGCTCTCCGTGTGCACTGGCCACATCGGCGGTGAGGTATCCCTGCAGATGCCTGACGTCAGCCCCCAGGTCTACTGCGGGAAGTCGCTGGCTAACGCGATTGCTCTGTTCTGTTATAATGGAAATGATGATTACAAGCGTTCGGAATCCGGCAGGGCGTATAGTGAGTATCTCAATTTACAATTTAAACAATTTATTAATTGTATCGTTATAAAGAGTATTGTAAAGATTTAAATGTTTTTTTAGAGGAATTATTGAACTAGATATAGAGTTTAATACGTGGGTTTTGCGAGGAATTTATAAGAACGTGCTAATTTACGAGGAATTTAAATGAATTCCAATAAAAAAATTTATAAAAACTCTAGTCACAACAATATCTTTCCATTATTTCCTGGAATGATAATGAACTTAAACTTATTTCTCATCGATGGTTAGAACTACTTCAGGCCTAGTTTTACCGTAATTTTTGATGAAATATACGGCGTAAAAACATATGATTCTTAGAAATATTTATATAATTTAACCCTTAGTTTGATCTTAAGCATTAATTTAATAATTATATTAATCTAATTTTAATTCTCTAGACTCCATCCTGTCCCCATACTACAAGGAGAGAGAGAACCAACTCGGCTGGCCATGGATGACGTCACAGAGGGCCCGTAGCATGACCCTCCCCTCCAGAGGAAAGCGCGAACACATTGTGAACGAATGCTGCTACAAAGCCTGCAGTATTAACGAACTTATGTCCTATTGCCAGAATTAAGATAAACCTTCGACCGAGTTTTTTATTAATATTGATAAAGTATTAAGTTTCCATCTGTGATTTTGGAGTATTTTGAAGTAGATGTTTTATTTACATTTAAGTTGTTTCGTTTATGATGTTTGTATAATAATGTAAATAATACGGGTTGATTTATAATATTTGATTTATGTTTGTTGAGATTTTTTACTGTTACTGTTGTTGGAATGACGCGTTAAATATAACTTTTAATGTTGCACTGAATTTGAGTTTTATTTACAAATTGAAAATAATTAATCGCTATTTTTGTCGATTCTTATAATAAAAATAGAACACTTCACATAAACCCGAAAACAAGCTAGTTATTTCCTTCCAAATTTCCAGATTTCCAGAACTTTACAAGCACATTATGTTTTCTGTTGGTACCCTTTTGAAATTCGTTAACAATAGCGCATCGACTGCAAATCCCAAGTTTTAAAACAGTGGCTTATGTTGAAAATAATGTCGGCGATCAGTCTTCATTCTTGGCGACCAAACAAAAAGTCCAGCTTCACATTATTGGCTAAAGACGTATTTTAAAACTTCATCTCACAAATATTTTATCTCAAGCATAGTGAGGATAAAAGTTTGAAAATTTTCAATAACGTTTAATCTCGTTCGATAGCAACAGCTTCGTAGAAACTTGTTGGACAAAGGCTTCAACTGATAATAGATCACTTGTTTACTTGTAACTTTATACCGAACTTATCGTGCGGTACACACACTATGAGATTGTTGGGAAAACCGATTTAATAATTTTATGTTTCCGATTTCAAATATTTTCATGTCCTATATCACTTTCTAGTTTGTTTTTATTAAATATTTCGTTAAATTAAAAATTAACCAGTGACGTCAAATCGTAAGACTTTAAAACACACACTCACTACTACTCTAACTTTTGGCTTTACTAAAACTTGCTACGAGAAGTCGTAGCGCGCTACGTGAATATACGCTACATGAATACAAGTTTTTCTCGTATTATGAAAAGAGAAAAACAATCATTTCAAATTGTGGTGTAAAATTTTAACGACACTGATTCGTAATCATTTTCAGCTTTTTGGGCGAGATTAGGAATGAATTAAGAATTTATTTATTTCAAATATTTAATAAAAAAATAAAAAGTAAAATCAAACACAAAAAAATTCTATAAGCATACAATATTATATTTATATTAATGTGTTTAAAAACATACATTACAGATTGAAAACTTCAGTCTCTTTCAGGAAATTTGGTTAAAATTATTCGAGGTTTTGAATACGTTTTTAATTATTTCCTTGGATGAAGAATAAATAATTCCCATTCGCAGTATAAATAAAATTATTATTTTGATTAAACATATTTCATTGGTGTCATTCGTATTAAGAAATGAAAGGTATTGCAAAATGTAATAATATAATATAATACATTTAAATTTATATTATTTTACTCTTAGGCTGTTATTTATTTAAAATTTGGTGATAATTTTTGAAAAATAAATAAAAAATTAAACTATCACAGAATGAATTTGATATCTAATATCTATGCTAACTAATCGTATAATATGTTTTGATGGAATGTATTTTTGCCATATAGCCTTCACATAGTTTTAGTTGAGTTTAAGTTCGTATCTATAAAATAATAATTTATCTGTATCCTAATAGTAGTCAGTCAGGTATAAAACGAAGCCGATGTCCGTTCCTAAATCCTATGTATGCTTATCTGTAATACTACGGAACGGATTTTGGAGCAGTTTTATCAATATATAGAGTGATTCAAGAGGAAGATTTTACTACATAATTTGTCAAATGTTAGACAAATCGGGCGAAGCCGCGAGCGGAAAGCTTGTATTTGATTATAATTATGAAGATTAGTTCCTGTATCGAACGCCTGTATCAAACTACACAATAACGCTTATAAGTTATTTCTTTATTTTTTTAGGTGGTTTTTATTCGTTTCACTTGTTTCTAGAACATTCTAGAAGTATTGGTAACTATGAAATAGTGTGAATTCCGCCTTGCTACGAACTTTCCTCATAACACCATCATTGCTATTGTTACAACATCAGAGCATTGCGATATTTCATAACTTTTCTTTATTGAATTTTATTATTTTCTCCCAATAACCACGAGATTTTATCTTCAGACAAATTAACTACGTAAAAATAAATTCACCATTAAAGTATTAATTTCTTTGAACTTTGAAGTTGTTTAACGTTCGTTCGGTGTGTTATGTTTAGGCATTCACAAATTTGATTCAAATATCACGTTTCCTGTTTGATGTTTCGTACAGTATTATATGAGAGGATTAATATTTTCAGGTATCTTTAGAAGGTAAAAGAAATGTGTACATTCGTGTGGGTATAAAGTATACAGTATATAATGTGGCTCAGTTGTCACTCTTCCATTCAAATATAAAAGCAGCTTAAGAGATTTTAGAAAATATACGCGCTAATTATGCGTGTTTCTTCCGCTCTCAATCTAAAAATACGACAAAATAATTAAACATACAAAAACACCAATCTATGCTCTGTATAACATAGAAACTAGCTGCGCTCCGCGGTTTTACCCGCGTGGCTCAACTCCTGTTGGTCTTAGCGTTATATATATATAGCCTTCCTCGATGAATGGGCTATCTAACACCGTAAGAATTTTTCAAATTGGACCAGTAGTTCCTGAGATTAGCGCGTTCAAAGAAACAAACAAACAAACTCTTCAGCTTTATAATATTATAGTATAGATTAACATCTATATAACATGGGTGTAGACAATGAGCAAACAAACACATTAATATAAAAGCATACAAGCATTTCTAATTTCACCATAAACTCGCAACAAATATTGTTTACAAAGCGGCAATAGCGCAACGCGTGAAACGGTTTAAAGGTATAATTACACATTTAAATAAACAAGCCGAATTTCAACTGAGAGCTGGCTCTGATAAGGCACGAAGCACTTGAGTTCGGCACAACACTGCACTTACTATTACGGAAGTACGCTACGGAACTACGAAGATAGGATACGGTATTATTTTATATTAGCTTTTCGTCTGCGGCTTCGCCCGCGTAGTACCCGCATAGTTTTCGTTACCGTAGGATGTCATTGATAAAACCTATCCTATATCCTTTCTCAGGTTACAAACTATCTTCGTATCAAATTTCATCGAAATCTGTTCAGTGATTAAGGCATGAAGAATACGGGTATACAGATAGACTGACAGACAAGAGTTACTTTCACAATTTTAGTAGGGATTTTTTAATAATTTCTGGAAACTTTTTAAAGTTATTCAGCCCATATTCGGTAGGTTTAATTAAGACGAAATATGAGGGTCTCATTTGGTATAAAGTCTAAACTGACAGGCATGGATAACTTTTTGTTAACGTATGTAATTAAAAACAGAATGGTAATAATTATGTTCAAGATACTTTAGATAATGAAATATTCTCTTTCTCTACTCTTAAGTAATTAAATAATAATCATCATTTGACTATTGTCAGATTTGTTGGTAATAAATAATTTTTATATTATTTTTTAGATGTTAATAAAAGCACAATAAAAGTTTAATCACAATAAATGTTAATAAAAACCTTCGATCACATCTAATTCTACGTGATCTGTATATTGACATTTTTGTAATCAACACTCTAAAACCTTTTTTTTTACTTAATATACCACCTCCATAGATTATAGCTTCTGTGCATGTTATGAAGATGCGACCAAGAGGCATGTCTTAACAAAGGTGCTTCAGTCACTCGCCGACCAATTTACTTCGCTACGGGCATCATTAATTATTTGTATGTTCGATGGAAACCCCATAACACTGTAAATAAAGGTATTTTTTGCGCTATTTTAGGGCGATTTTTAGCAGTTTCTAAATTATATGTTAAGTTGTTATTTTTGGTTTACTCAGTATTTTAAAACATTAAAGTAATTAAAAAGTTTATTACTTACAAATAAAATTAGTTTGTTTTATATTCGCTTTCTCACATATTAAGTAGTGCTCCTCAACATGTCCAGCTTTATTTCAAGGCTATTTATTTTGCTTTATTATGTTGGTGGAATTTCACTTATTTCGATGACATTTTAAAATGATTTTGAAATAAAAAATTGCGTTTGGCACCTATTTAACAACGACAAAAATTTATGTCTGATGGATCTATCTAAAGGCAAAAGATTAAAAATTACGCGTTAATAAATGACTTTAAATTACGGATATTTTCCTGTGCAGATAAGATGCGCACTAATAAACGCAACCACTGCGGCCAGCCAGACAGCCCGGACTCTAACCGAAATAGGAAGAGAAACAGTATATCACAGAACCAACTATACTAAAATTCTCTCTTGTCAACGTACCTATACGAAAATGAATTAAATATTTTGAACAAATTTCCTCAAGTGTTTGAATTCAAATACAATTTATACAAAGTAATTATCACTGAAATGGAAACATTGATGACAAACAAATCAGCAGACATCTAGTTAAATCTTAATATCTAGAAATTTCGACTAGCTAATCTAAAATCTAGATTTGAATTCAAAGCGCTTCATTGCATAGTGATTGTATCAAAATCTATTTGTATGCAAATTCTCTTATTTCGTACATGAGTGTCTTTTTTAAACAACTACATTCTTATTGTTCTGTAAGGGAATTTTAATTAACAGATGTAAGTTTCGGTAAATAGGGATCTGCATTTTTCTTAAAATGTAAATTTAATAGGATTTGACTAAAGGCAACTGAAATTTGTCTGTAGAAATTTGTCTGAATATTCTATTCTTAATTTTATATATGAATTTTGATGAATTTAATTATTTCATTATAAAAAAATATCGATGTTAAAAACAAAACGGGGGTCCATTCCCTTAACATAATTTTTACTATATTATTTAAAATTTCGTTATAATATATTTCTTTTTTAAAAACATACCTTTCAGCCAAATCTGTTCAGCATGTTTTGAATGAAAGAGCAATAGACATCTTCAATAGGATACATGATTTATCATGTTTTGGAAAAGCATCACAAGTGTCACTATAAAAATTTATTATCAGATTTGAACGCAAATATTATACAAATTGGCCTTTTTCAATCACAAAGCATGTTATTGACAGGAAATTGGAAACGTCATAAATAAATGAACATCGGCACATGAAAATCACTTTTTAGTCCATTGAAAAGTTACATTTGGGGTTGCATTTTTTAGAGGACGCAATTTTACTTTTTTGATGTGTACAATTTTAGTTGTTTGATCAACCGCTATTTTCAAGATGGCGGCCATGGGACAAGGGTGGCGACCCCACAAACTTGGTTTTAGCTTCACACTGACCCCCCCTACATATCAAAAAAACAAAATTGCGTCCTCTAAAAAACGCAAGGTTAGGCCTAAAAAATGTAACATTTCAATGGACTATTTATTTCGAAAATTTATTATGTGTAACAGATTTTGAGTTGTTTGATTTGTAAAAAACAATGTCGAATGCAAGTATTGTAGACGCCTGGGGGTTTAAAAAATAAAACACTACAAATTGAGAAAGGAAAGGCTTTTAAAAATAGGAACATTCACGTTTTTTGTCTTCAATTTCATGGTAGAGAAACAAATGAGCTGACATGGGTGGGAAAGCATAAATGAAATGAAATATATGGAGAATACCTCTAATTTCGTACATTCTTCATTTTCTTAGATAAAATAATAATAAAGATTTTCTTTTACATTATAACGCACAAACCTATATACAAAATATGTTCTGGAAAATCTAATTTTAAAGAAATTGCTCATAGCTCGATTACGACGGAAAAACAATTTAACAAATAAAAACAGTTAAATTAAAGTATACATCTCTCTCAAAACATATAAGATGACAAGATTAAAAAAACACAAGATTATCTCCAACAAAAACATAAAACTGTTGCCTATATTCTGCCATTCTAAAAAAGATACCAATCAAAAAATCAACTAAACGATATCCCCAGATTGACACATGTTCAATGTTCCTCACACAGTGCGCTCACGTAAAGAAAAATGAAAAAAGATCATAATAGTTAGCGGTACGGACCGTCATTAATCATTGTCGAGAGTCTCAGTTGCAGCGTCTGCCCGTCAACCCTTTTTTCTCGACCCAACTTAATTAATTCGTTTCAAAAACACGTACCTATTTAACGCAATTCATCTTAGTTCGTGAGGACGTTTTAATTAGTTTAAACCATTGAGATAATATTACTACGTTTGGAGGAGACACCACGAACAAAATCTGTGCGCCATTTTTTTGCTCTAACTAAGTTTTAAAAATTATTATCTAGTTAGGTACTTACCGATGAAAAGTTATGTTAGTCACTTTTCCGTATTATTTGTATTATTTGTGCAATATCGTAACACACACGAAGGCATATTTGATGCGTTTCACTTTAAAACAAATAAAAAATGAGCGTGCAGTTAAGCCATATGGCTTATGTTGAGCGGAACATAAGTGATGTAGGCGGTGTCGTCTCCATATGTATATCTCAATGGTTTAAACCTGCTTTGTGCTGATAATGAAGAAATTAATTGGAGCATAAGTTTAAAGGAGGTTTTTCCCCGTGTTTAGGGATTTATGTTGGCATAAATAGATTGAGGATGGAATGACCGGTGAATGAGGCGTTTTGAATGTATTTGTGGTTTTAATTTGATGCTCTGTTCTATAACAACTGAGGTGGAGGAGGACTGGCGTAATTGATATTAGAGATTAAAGCAGGGACATATAAAATTAAAAACATAACGTTATATTGTAATCGGATTTTATATCTATAAAGCGCATCACACACGGTGAAGATAATGTAAAATATATATTATCTTAGAGCATATTTCCGACTATCGCTAGCCATACAAATCCTATGAGCCATAACACACGACGAAGATAATATATATTTTACCTTCAATATCTTAAGATACCAAGCGATAAGCCATCTATAGGCCGGGAGATACTGACACAAAATTTCGGGTCATTTGTAACAGGATGGCGGTTCTACATGGGTCTTAGTACGCAATGACAAAAAGAAAAATGATGGTCAGAACGCTGATACCGGATACCTTAAGATACTGTAATATTTTATATTAGAGAATCTTAACATAAAATATTATAGTAAGTATCTTCACCGTGTGTGATACGCTTAATGATGATGTATTTTTATTGAATTTATATGAGAGGATAGGTGTATAAATGTATGAGTTGCCTTCTCTTTAAAAAATAATATATTGTTAAATAGGTATTTTCGATACACTTTGTATAAGCTATGTATATAAAAAGGATATTTCCTATATACATGCTACAAGCATCGAACCATTAAAAACATATTAACTCGAATCTCCGTTTATCTAGAGATCGCATCAATTCCCCATAAAACGTAACATTATTTAAATATATGCAACCGGTAAGCGGTTATCCGAATACGTATCTAATTCTGTCTAGTAAAATAAGTTTGGCAAAATTCAATATTCCCAAAACAATATCGTAACACCTGCGGGCTGATTTCCATCCTACCCTCGCTGTGCCTGTATAAATTTCCAATTTAGAAACCTTACAATGGACCCTTGTTTGACATAAATAGTAGCTTATAGTTACGGTCCATGTGAGCTCGAACAGTCAGCTTTTTCGCTAGCCCAGTGAGATGGGGCTGATAGTGGAATTCATTTTTTGTATTATTTTTGGGCTTATTATATTATTGTTTTTTGGAATAGAAAGAAACAAACTTTGTTATAGAGCTCTTTATTTATCGAATAATATTAAGAAAAAATTATATTGCTATTTGCGATTGCTATTGTAAGTTAACATTTTAATTAAGTTTTTTAAACAGAACCTAGGTACCTACTAAGTATGTAACATGTAGATATCAAAGCAATTACTATTATATTCACTACAATGCAAATGTAATGAATTTAAAAATATAAGGCTCAGTTCACACTGGCGCAGAATCGAATATACCATCATCATTCATACAACAAACAAAACTAAATATTTACCACTACCACATAATTTCATAGAACCGTAAACAATTCTAACTAGGTATAGTTTTTTGAAGTTGCCTAAAGAAAAGTTTCCACTCGCGCCGAGCTTGCGGTCGACCATTGGAACTTTGGAATATTCTGGATTTCCACTGTTCTATGCTTTCACGTCCGCTGTGGTTTGCGTTAAAGTTAAATAAGTGAACAATTCCAACGGGACCCTATATGAAGGCTGGTTATACACAAGCGGCGTTTTGATCACGACATTTTCTATTCATTTGAGTAAATTTCCAAATAATTTAATCATCATGAACACTACATCATTCAAAAAATACAGGATATTATATTTTTTTTAGTTTGTAACTTTAAAAATTCTAAGTTATTGTGTCGTATACGATACATTGTAATTTATGTGAATTATACATGAATGTGTGCTATATAATTCAGGATCCATCGCCCATTTTTGCACTTGATTACTATCAAACTAATTTTCCGTGAGTAGCTTTATTTTGATGAGACGCCCAATAATTTCTTGAACGAAACTCTCGATTGTGGTAGCTTACAGAGGTAACAAGGATAAAATATTTTGATTTGATGGTTCTCAAATATTTATTACGCAATTTGTAGGACAATATGTCTGTTGAATTATATAAATATTAACTAAGTGAAAACAAAAAAATCAGCTGGTTAGTAATCATTTATGATGACCTCATTATCGATACACATTGGAAAGAGGGGACTCTTTGATCAAACCATAGATTTTGTAGGACAAACATTTTTTCGAATAATTTAGATAATTATCTTGAGATTGAAACAAAAAAAAATTCTGTTAGTAATAAATATTTGAGAACCATCAAATCAAAACATTTTATCCTTGTTACCTCTGTAAGCTACCACAATCGAGAGTTTTGTTCAAGAAATTATTTGGCGTCTCATCAAAATAAAGCTACTCACGGAAAATTAGCTTGATAGTAATCAAGTGCAAAAATGGGCGATGGATCCTGAACTAATATGACATAACAATTCTGACAGTTGCTACCGCTGTATACATCTATTATTGGTGAAAACATTAAAATAATTCCATTGTAAATGCATTGTATTTTTGTATGATTTTGAATTTTAATTATTTTTATGCTATTTTATTTTTGTGAAATATAAATGATAAATTCGTATTCGAAAATGGCAAGTCACGCTGCTTCACGCAGTAATTTCTTTCCGTGGATGTTTGTTATGTTTGCACCCAGCTATTGAAACTCAAAACACAAGTTCAAACTTAAATCAAATAGTTATTATTGATGAGTAAAAAGATTATGGTATGCGGGATAGGTTTAAATCAAATTACACGCCTTGTATGTGAACCGCCTTATTTACAAATTGTGTATATTTGTGTAATTGTTAACTTAAATACGAGAAATGCAGATATTTAGCAACAGATGCAATGTATTCAGTTATTTAGTTTATCATAATTTTCCTTTGTAATATAAATCTTTAGACAAATCATATTGAGTTACTTAGTATTTTGGTAGATAAATAAAAATAAAGCAATACGTATGCCAATAATTGCAACATCGGTAAAAAGCTAAGCAACTAATTTAATACAAACAAACAATATTTCTTCTTCATATAATATTAAAGTAAAGATAGACATATTTATAACACTCAATGAAATAGATAATAATTCCGTTTTATTCTTCGTTAATTTAGAAGCAATTTCCTAGTGTAAACTTGTTACCTATCGTCTACTCAAGAGAGCTCCCATTAAATCAATGCTAACTTCAGCTTGTTTCATTTAGCTATCTGTACGGCGCGGGTCAAACACAAGCGGCGCGGGCGCGGGCGTGCCATAAGCGCACCTCTTCAACCTGTTTTGCACCACGTTCTTCTTCTACATTTTGTATGAAAGAACTTTGGAAATAGCCAATAGCGCACCCGATGCACGCCGGCCGCGGCAGTGCGCCCGATACGCGCCGCGCCGCTTGTGTCTGTCCCGCGCCTAACAGTCCCTTAATTAAGGGCCGATTTTTCAATCCACAGTTAAAACTTATCCGCCCAATAAAGTATTACACGATAATATTAAAATGTCACCCGTAAACTGTCAAAGACGGGCAAAGAATACATTTTTGAAATGGTAGTTTAATACGTTATTCGACGAATAAATATTAACCAAGGATTGAAAAATCAGCCCTAAATGTATTTGACATTAAACATTTTTTATTAACGTACAAAATTAACTTCTATAATCCTTTGTAAAATCTAGTTATTGTTATTACAAATTAGTACATAATTGTTATTAAAAATGAGGATTATACAGATATACAATATAAAGTGTTTCTAAAAAGTCTATGTCTAGATCAGTTTAAATTTATTTAACATAGCATAAAGGAGAAACGGTATAAGATACTTCCATCGAAACAAAAAAAAAAGAACGTGTGTTCCGAGCACACGTGTCAGAAGTGAAACTTCTTTGGCAAGTTTCAAAGATACCAAAATCATCGCCTATCTCTATGACGTGACGGTATTGCCATGACGCGCCCTTTATTAAATTTTACACTCAACGCGCTTAAAGAAGTTTCACTTCAAAATAAAGGATAACCAGATAGTGTTATATTCCATCATTATAATAATTAATTGATTATTTCTGCCAGTCAGACATTCATTTATTAAATTAAGTAATTCATTAATTAACCAATCCATTAATACATCCGAACATTTAACCGAACCATTTCCATTGTTTATACCAATCAATAAAGAAACACTAAAACTATCTTAAGCATCAAAAGATAAAAAACAATATCTTCCAACCCATTTACATATTAATGGTTGCAATGTAAAGGGTTGTATGTAAATTGTGTTTAAATTGGAGCAACAGTTCGCCCAAAATTGGTTGCGTAGAAGTTGGATTATCACAGGCTAGTTAACCAGGATCAGCTGATCCCGGCTTGTCAACAACAACAAATGATAAATCAACTTCGAGGAAACAATACGGCGAATTTAGTTGCCCTGCGAGATGGTGAGCCAGTGCAAGTTTGGAGATAATTCGTGTTTCATCGTTTCATTTAGTGTGTTCAGTTATAATAGCGGTGAAAAGTATATATAAAAGTATATTTTGGTTATGGACTCAGATGAATTTTATCCACTTTTTGACTGATTATTGCGTAGTATCTGCACATCTTAACATACAGATTTATGATACTTTATTACCGATTTATGACCGCAATTTTATGGGACAAAAAAAAGATGAAAATAACTACATGGATTTAAGACAACTATCTTCAAAGGAAAATAAACTGTCTTATCGCAACATATCGTTAAGTAGAGTAAAAATTAAAACTTCGTCAATATTTATTTTACTTAACATAAGAGGTATATAAGAAGTTTGAAATGAAATGACAGTTTGCTCTCACATTAATCAAACAAAACAAAAATACAGTTTACAAATTAATACTACTACCACAGAATACATAATAGTAGCTAAACGCTACAGTACGGACACTCTCCGCCTCCCGCCAAAACTAAACACTTACCTCACCCCGCACGATCAGGCTTATAGATGGCCCGCATTTTTCCGTAAGGACGATACGCAACGAAGATTGACAACATTAATCAAATTGACTTAAAGTAATTTTATTATTTTGGATTTGTGATTATCGTTTTTCGTAGAAAATGGTTAGATATTGTGCTGTTTACGGATGTATTTCATCAGAAAAACGCGAATTTCTTTACGCTAGTCACAATTAATGTGCGAACCCTAAAGCGTTAACACACACATTTGCACTCTCTACAGTGTGACTGTCAAAACGATAATTTTGTAAGGAGTGTCCGGGGTGTGCTACTACTATAACTACTACTGCTACGACTAGACTGCACATAATCTCTAGATTCATCTAAGATTGTATGTTTCAAACACTTCTAAACAAACTCTTCCACTTCAGAAACCTAATTAAAGATAGCATTATGACTTACTAGCTGTGCTCCGCGGTTTCACCCGCATTGCTCCGCTCCTGTTGGTCTAAGTGTGATTATATATAGCTATAGCCTTCCTCGATAAATGGACTATCTAACACCGAAAGAATTTTTCCAAATCGGACCAGTAGTTCCTGAGATTAGCGCGTTCAAACAAACAAACTCTTCAGCTTTGTAATATTAGTATAGATTATAGCTCCCACTGTATCCCACCATAATCCGCCATGAATTAATCAAATAGCGGAGTTATCACGCAGCTTGATTGATGCGCGGCTCCTTCGGACATTTTCACTGGTGATTGCTATTGTGATGTTTCATTTAAATAGCCCACTTTGGTGAATCTAATTTGATTAATATCTGGATCAGTGCAGTGTTTATTAAGGACGAAACTTGAGGATGACAATATTGTTAGGTATATATTTTAACCGACAAAAAGCTGGTTTTAATTTCTAGTGGACAGTTGA
This sequence comes from Colias behrii, assembly GCA_029959065.1. Taxonomy (NCBI): domain Eukaryota; kingdom Metazoa; phylum Arthropoda; class Insecta; order Lepidoptera; family Pieridae; genus Colias; species Colias behrii. The sequence continues at coordinate 1,480,663 of JARWMC010000005.1, read as the reverse complement.
AAATATTCACATCCAGTCTTTGCCTTAAATTGAATTATGTACCTAATCTAATTAATTGAGCCCAATTGTTTTTTTATCGATTTTCAATTTTCATGTTAGGCATTGTAAGAAATAAAGACCTAAATGTCTATGAAGTAAATACCTAATTATAAAATGTAAATTTTCTACCACATTGCCATAATTATTTAAAATTTTAAATCGAGTTAAAAATTGCCTCAAGAAATAAGCGACATTTTGGCACAATTTTGTGAAAACTCTATTCCGGAGTTGTCAAAATGACACTTGCAATTTGCATGTTTATTGTTCCGCCATCGTTTTTATCCTCCTCGAAAATTTTATGCCTTCTCTTATTATTTAATGTCTAAAAGTAAAATAAATTAACTTATTAGTTCAGTTCAGGTTGATAAAAATGTATTTAGCGTCGATCTTTCGCTCTTTAATTTAAAAATGTTTATTTATAAACCTTATTTATATACTAGAATCAATTAACTATTCTGTTTAAAAAGATAAGGCATAAATAAATAAATAAAAACTATTCTGTTTGTTTTAATGCTTCCATCTTATCAAAATACAGTATTTTAAGCTTACCTTTTCAATCGGATACTCGTACGAGAATCAAAAGGTATCACGACATTTTTCGCAGACGTCATAAATCCAAAATCACGTGGTAAGTTCACCAATGTTCTAGTAACTTCGATGGAAGCATTTAGTTATGTTACGTAGGACATTCATCACATCCTACCACGCCTCTTCCGTGTCAGACGATGATGTAGTAATACGATGAGAATATTTTTCTATGGCATCTGTATTCTGACGTCATAGACTACATTGCTACATGCCGTAAGAAAAAAAATGACATGGACAAACGTCATTGAGTTTTAATTTTGATCGGGAATTGCGATTTACCAAAGAAGAAATAAGTAGGTATCTGTAGGTATTTTAAAGAAGTATAATTTTCTAATGAAAAATTGAATAGTTTCATTATGAATATAAATAATAGATCAATACATTTGTAGATTTAGTTTATTAAAAGCTTGTTAATTCAATTAAACTACATTCGGCTTAATTTTATATCTTTTAATTTTAATGCAAGTTAACATTATCGCAGTTTTTTATATTCAACTAATAAAAATGTTTATTTACACGTAAGATTGCCAAAAACGTTAAAACACCTTCACAATTACTTCCTTTATTGGCATAAAAAACTGTCTAGTGTAAAGCCAAAAGGGCAAGTTGAAACAAACACAACAAACGGGTCATTGTTAGCCGTTTAAAATTTGACGAAGCAAAATAAAGTCTGTAACGAGAGCAATTATGAAATGCGTTTCATTTTCAAGTACGTTTTGTAACAAAGCCTCTTGTCGTTGATATTTCCCGTCATGGATGTAGTACACTGAAAGTGCTTTTTTAATTTGTGGAATTAATTAAAAACATGAAGTAAAAGTTATTGGATCTTTGGTAGAGGTGTACTTATGTTATTTTTATACAGTACTAGATTTCCGCTCGCGGCTCCGTCGGCGTTTTCAAAGGAAAACCCGCATAGTTCCCGTTCCCGTGGGATTTCCGGGATAAAACCTATCCTATGTGTTAATCCAAGTTACCCTCTATATGTGTGCTAAACTTCATTGTAATCTTTTCAGTAGAATTTGCGTGAAAGAGTAACAAAAACACACACACACACATCCTCACAAACTTTCGCATTTATAGTAATATTAGTAGGATTGTATACAAACCGCTCGACAGAAGCCCTGTTTAACTGGGATAAAAGAAATATAGTTTATAGTACTCGGTAAAGATGTAGCTTTCTGATGGTAAAAGTATTTTTAAAATTGGTAGGACAGTTTTGAGTTAAATCGTAAACAACCTTATCTTTCCTGTCTTCTTCTGTAAGATTTTTAAGCTTTAACAAATAAAGACTGCTATTATTTAACATCATATAATTTAAGAAAGAAAGATAGAAAATACATTTAATGTTAATTTGAATGTATAAATAAAAAATATTAGAGTTCGTTTTGCGAAATTGGTTTTGTCAGCTTGGGACTAAATACCTACTATTGTGTAAACGAACAGACCTCTCCAATACCTACATAGGATCGTGTACGTAACAGAGAGCAAGTTATAATTTTCGGTAAGTATATTTACGTTGTTTTCAGCGCTATACAAAAATAAATGTTTGGAAACTGGAAAGACCAATATAGTAAGACTAGCTGCGCTCCGCGGTTTCACCCGCGTGGCTCGGCTCCTGTTGGTCTTAGTGATGATATATAGCATATAGCGTTCCTTGGTGAATGGGCTATCTAACACCGAAATAATTTTTCAAATCGGACCAGTAGTTCCTCAGATTAGCGCGTTCAACCAAACAAACAAACTCTTCAGCTTTGTAACTTTATAATATTAGTATAGATATAAAAAATATATATGCATACGAATTTAAAATTCATATTATTTAAACTCATTAAAGAATAAACCTTGGGGGAATATAATTAAGAACCTAATTATTTTAAATGTACCAACAGTAAAGCCGTCCAGTATCCATAACTCAATGGAATGTGTTTATTTTTCATCATTTGATGTCATTCAGCCGGAAACATTAAAGTAAAGTGCCTTTTGTGTAAAATGAGATTTTTAATTGGAATTAAATGATTTTTAAACGAGTCACGTTAAATGAAATAGTACTCGTGTTGCTGGTATCTAGCGGGTAAGTGTTTCTGTTTTTATTTGTGATATAATATAATCTATGATCGTTTGTTGTCTATGCTATTCTGATTATGTATAGAACACCTCCGTTGAGCATAACCAATTAAATTACTAGCAACATGAAAAATTATTATTTTTTTCTTTTTTCTTCGCGGCCAGTAGTTTTTTCCTTTTTGATTTACATGGTGATGTTAATTAAATAAGAGCGTTCGCTCAGTTTGAATTTGGAACGTGTGCATTTTTTTTTAATTTTTAAATGTTACCAATCAGCCTGTAATCTTGAGAAGTTTAAAAATAAAATAAAATGAATACATAGGTTAGTTTTCAATATGATTATATTACACGTACATAGATGTATCTGGAACATCGATCACGCGGCAATGTACCGTGTCTAACGGATAGCACGGACACAAATGTGGCTCTATATAAGACTATCCGATCGGCATGATAATATAGTTTAAATTGATGCTTTTGCTCCTAACACTATGTTATTTATTTAATTTTGTCTGGCTTTATTGAGACTTTTCTTTTATATTCGGATTGTCTGGAAAAAAAGAAAAAAATGTTGTGTGGTTTTATGAAACCACGGTAAAAGTGAAACTGTTCGAACGGTTCCGAACACTGCTTTGTGTAGCGCATGTCGCGTGACATTCGGCTGCCGAGTAGGTATACCTACTCGGCAGCCGCGATACACGCGACATGCGCTACACAGACCAAAAAGTTTGAGACGATGTAATAAAAGTTTCACTTTAAAAAAGAGAGAATTGAATCTATTGAATTTAGCCTTAAAGAATATCATCCTGAAGAATTTACGTTTTACCGCGTATAAAATCTTGAAGGATTATTATGATTAGTACAGAGGAGAGTATCTTGCGATAATAAACTTGCATATTGCATAAGCCTCGCTTGAAGATTTATAATAAAATGTCTGTATAAATGTATTTTTTAAATTTTATAAAATATATACCTACATTAAGTATAAATGAATTAGTTCTATGCCTTTCAATTTAATTAAGCTGTTTACCTTCTTTTCATTAAAAAGAAATAAGCTTACAACTCGAAAAAAGTAATGTCAAAAACGAAAGGAATACATTAAATTCCTGTGACGCCTCCAATAAAGGACCTTTCGCGCCATTTGCATCCAATTTGCATAAAATGTGATAACAATTTACAAATTGAACTTCGAATTTTAACAGAATTTGAATTTAAAATAACAATAACAAAATCATCATAATTCATTGAGAATTAAACGAAGTTAATCATAATTTTGCGACAAACGGTTTCAGGGAAAATAATACTGCTACTATAACTTCGGAATTCAAATATTTTTGTATTTAAAAATGGCGGTGTAAAATTCAGTTTAACGTCGTCGGTTGAACAATTATTTTCTGTTATTTTTCATGAACTATTGTACTTAAGCCTACAATCTAGATATTTTAAATAACAACTTCTCTTTAATATTTTATAATATTAAAATCACTTCATTCATGGTACATTTTTCTGTTTTCGATTTAAACTGGTTCTAGTCCAATATTTGGATCAGGATAGGCATAAGGGTCTGTTTATTGAATGAAATATAATAATACATGTGAAATACCCAACTTTGGTAAATTTTAAAAGCATATTCAAAGCACGGAATAAACCTTAGCAGTCTAGTCTAGTCTTTTTTACATAGAATCTTTCAATATATCTTGCAAGAAGTAACATTATATCTCTAACTTCGATACATATCTTAGTGAATTAAGTATACCTTTGGGATCAGGAACGACAGCGCAATTGGACCTCCAATTTATGCCCCTTGCCCTAATGACACCGTCTGGGAATATAAATATTAAATATATCACTAATATTAGTGTGTTACAGGGGAAATAGGTCTTGTGTATAATCTCATGTGAAATTGGAACTAGAGTAAAATATACTACTAGCTGCGCCCCGTGGTTTTACCTGCGCGGCGTTGCTCCGCTCCTGTTGGTCGTAGCTTGATGATAATATATAGCTTGCCTTCCTCGATAAATGGGCTATCTAACACCGAAATAATTTTTTAATCGGACCATTAGTTCCTGAGATTAGCGCGTTCCAACAAACAAACTTTTTAGCTTTATAATATTAGTATAGATAACACTACACTATGTATATTATAATATCTACTATCTAGGTAGGTTTATTTAATATCGTATTTTAGCCTTTAGGGATAGGTATACCTGCCTTGAATGGAACGTCCTAACAGGTGTAAGTAAGCAACTAAGATTCTTGATATATCTATACGATTTAAAAATAGTATTTGAAAAAATACTTAACTGTTTTTTGTAAAAGCATATTATTAGTTTTAGTGTAGTAGAAATTTTAGAAACGGGCTAACGATATAGTCATAACTGTGCCATGCTTGAAATCCTAAAAAACGCTACTCATACGAAACAGATTGAAAATTGCCCATTGATTTTCCCTTTCATCTACATAGTGCTCACACCCTCCTTTTTACAAAAATAAAAAGTGTACTAATAATTTTTTCTATTTTTCATAAAGGAAATCGAACCTACACCCTTTCCACACAATTATTAACCATAGTACCATTGGATTGTGTCGACGTGCTTATCGAGTGTGTAACTAACTACACCCTTGAGATTCAGCTCAATTCGACGCATTCATGGATGCATCAAATTTGTTCCCTAATCACTCTCCGTAGGGAAACGTAATGTATATCATTTTAATTACCGGCTTATGACGAGTGGTTATTAATAAAGTACTAATTGAATGTTTTGTTCGTTGTTAGTAAGTCGAAATAAAAGAAATCTTTTCAGCTACCACTGTAAAAATAACTTTATCAGAAAACAACATAAGAAAGTATGACATGAATATTTTAAACACAAATATATTACTAAGTATTGGCTCATCACATTATTGTGTGTCCGATAGACACAATAAATATCCATAGGTAGGTCCATAGATTGTATTGGCCTATACAAACTAAAATAATTCAGCACATATTTAATTTTCCTTATTTATCATCCACGTAACTATTAAAATATTGAATAACAAACAACACAACTACAAACCATTCACAGTAGCGCGGCAAGCGAGTTAGTATATTGAAAAGTAATCGACATAATTACTAAAATTACAATTATTGTACCTTTTCAAAGCTTCTTATTGCTCCACTCCTGAGTACTTATGTACACGTGTGCTTTTTCTAAGAATCGAGGTTGTTTTTTCTTTGATAATTGTAGATTCAATAATCTATATGTTTTGTAGCCAGATTAAAGATTGGAGCTAACAAACTAATACATAGATATATACACAGTTGACAGATATATACGTACATACAGTTAGGAAACTAAGCCCCTGCGATGAAATTATGACGTTAGCACTGTTATAGCTATAGGGCTGTTACCTTTTTGATATTTAACCGACTTTTGAGATTTAAACTCGTTAAAATACAAAAATGGTAAAGCCTAAATATGAATTTACAAGAAGAAACAATCCCAATTAATACACCTTGTAAAAGTAAATACGTTTTTATCAGTGCTATATTTCGAAATCTTGTTTTGTTATGGACGCCGAAGGTTATTTAATGTACCTACCTAAATTATTTATAATGCATGATATTTGTATTATACATATATTCAATAATAATTATTTTAAACCAGAATTTACAATACTTGTATGTAGGTATACCTACTAAATTATTTTTAAAACGATAAATTAAATTAAATTAAAAAACACAAAATATGCAGAAATAAATTAAAATTATTATTATACGAGCATAGAACCTCCACTTTTTTGTTTTAGGATGAAAAAGAAAATAGTTTGACAGGCTTAGTGCTTGACAAAGTGGTGACGTCACGTATCGATAAAAATACAATAATTATAATATCTATCTTTTATGTATTTATGTTTTAACATTTTGGTGAAATATATTATTTCAGTTTAATTTGAACACGTGCTTGTAGATAAGTTGATTTCAGCGATCATTTTAAAAATGCCACGTACTAATTGCGCAGTATTCGGCTGCTTGAATTCAACTATAAAAATTATACCACCAGATGATTTTGTTCAATATGTCGAGAAAATGGATAACATTTTCGTTGCTGCTTTAAGAGAGAACACATAAACTGTAAAGTGGCTGAATTAATTTACAACGAATCAGTATCAACGAATCAGAATCAGTTACTTAAAAAAACTGTTCATAAGATTGAGAATATTTTACACTATAAAATTTAACAATAAATTCCGAATTAAGTAGTCGTAGTAGACGAAAGTATTTTTCAGTAAATAATTTGTAATTTTTTTTTTCGAATAAAGGCATATTTATGTAATGGTTATTAAATCTATACATATAATAAAGTCGTAGGAAAGTCAAAACTGTAGATTGAATATTTTGAACCCTTATAGGATCACTTTGTTGTCCGTCCGTCCGTCTGTCAAGACCCTTTTTCTCAGGAACGCGTGGAGGTATGAAGCTGAAATTTATATCAATTACTCAGGTCTACTGTCCCTTGAAGCTGTGAAAAAATCAAACTTCTAAGCCAACGCAATCAAAAGATACAGCCGTTTATGCCGCAAATTTTCGACACTTGCAAGGGAATCAAAACCTACAGGGTGCTTCCCGTGAACTCAGAATCTTGAAATTTGGTACGAAGCAACGTCTTATAGCATAGATAAAGGAAAAATTACGAAAACCATAAATTTTTAGTTACATCACATAATATATTTTTTTTTAATAATTTTAAACTTACTACCCATTTCCTCATAAACGCGTAGAGGTATTAAATTGAAATTCATACCAAATACTCAGGTCTATAATACCTTTAAGCTGTAACAAACCTTGCAGGTTTGTACGGAACCCTCGGTGCGCGAGTCCGACTCGCACTTGGCCGGTTTTTCTATACTATGTATCTTTGTCATTCAAAATCTGTGGATGTGTCACCCGCTACTATCGATCCTCCTGAATACCCTTATGATTCTCGTAAACACGCTTGCTTATGTGCGTGCGCCATTTCGAACGTTTTGTATGAAGTTTCCTTACTGTATGTATCTGTATATTGTGATATATACTTATAATTATTATACATTTATAATGCAAACAATAATATTATACATTAAGTATTAGAAGTTCATCACACATATTTTTCCTGCAGAATGCCGTAAATTTTTAATTGTGTTAATGCCGGGTTATAAAAATAATTTAAATTTTATATCTAAAAATTTAATACTACGAGGATGAGGAATGTGCAAATGGTACGATTAATATTGCAGTTTTGGAAGCAAAGTGGATGAAATATTAAATCACACCTACTTCACTATTTATCTGGGAAATATTTCAATGTTTCATTTAGATATTAATAATTAGATAGTGTCTTCATAATTTACGTAGATTTAAAGACTTTTTGTTGCATTTAAATTTTGAAAAATAAAATCCTAATTTCATTTAGATCCATTCGCTGTGCTGTGTGAAAGTAGCATTTATTTTTGTTATTTCCTAAGTAACATCTTTGTTATTAGGTACTCCAATTCGCAAAAATTTTCGTACTTATACATATTATAATATGTATAATTTGTGGAACTACTTTTTTGCCTGACTTGACTTGTTTCATTATCTTTATGTATAAATCGTATAAATACTTTTTAGTAACAACCCAAAACTCGAATACAGTCTCAATTACAACAGTATTTCCAGAGCTTGATCTGATATATTGGATTAATAAAACACATAAATAATACATAAAAACAAGCTTTTAGAAACCCACCTAGGGTTCAAGATGAATCTAGGGAGCCGTAACTCAATTAGGTTGTGACTTTATACAATATTATTTTTTAGATTCTTACTGATTTTGTCCCTAATGGATTTAAAATAAGTCCTCTATCTTTTTGTGGGGTAGATACAATATATATCTGTAAAATATGGTTATAACCATAATAATACTTTTTATAATTTATCTTTTTAATATAATTATTGTGAATTGGTGTGTTAAATAAATGGTTCTAGTTTCTTCCCTTACAATTTTTTTTAAATTATTTCTACCTGTGTCAATGATTGATTTGCTTTACAGACAAGTGATTAACCCGCTGTTTTGCAAGATCGGGAATTTTTTTGTTTCCCAATGGGAATTGAACCCAGGACCCTTCGGTTCTATGATCACGACCTTAATTGCACTAAGGAGGCGAACAGTATCTTAATTATGCTTTTAAATTGCCCTATTATATCATCTTTTGTATCAGAAGCTTATTACCAACTGCGAGATTCACAAAATTTAATTCACAACACTTGTGTTTCCATGTAAAAGTGTTTTTAATTAAAAATACTCTGTGTTTCGTGAGTTAAAATTCTTATAGGAAGCCAATTAAACGTTTGAACAGTATAAGGAGAAAAAAACACATCCTTTAAATTTCATAAAGCGTCGATAGTGTTCAATAAAAGAATAAACAAACTGATTATAGCTTGTATTCGGAAAAATAAATTCACAGATATCATAACAATCTTATTAATTAGATTTTAATCAAACTTACTTGATGGGAACTCGAACGCTAAAAAATTTCACATGGCGAAATTTTGTGTAGGTACTTATTTTACGAAGCGATGTTATACTATGTTTGTTTCATCAAGATATGCATAAAAGCAAAATGTTAAGTGTCTACTACCGATTAAATATGTATAAGAATATACATTAAAATTAAACACCAACAGTAGTTTCTTTACAGAAGATATATCCAGCCGTAACTCTCGTAATTGTTCTACCCAGGGTTTAACTCCTTGTAATTACGGAGTACAGTAGGTTATATGAGGGAAAAATGCAATTCAGAGGAAAATGCACCAATACGCTCAGTTTAAATAGCGTTAAATCTAAAATGCAAATGATACGCCCGCCGCGCTGCTCAATGTCCCTTTGTAAGTAACAAGAGTGCTACGTTGATGTTTATCTACTAGATAGCGTATTCTATAGATTATTTAATTGCTGGATAGTGTTGCAATAAAGTCAATTGATTAATTTATGAAAATGTCAGTTATTTCCCACTTGTTGCGTTTGTCGTTATAATTAAATGTATGCTAAAAAATCGGGCACATTTTATTGCATCATCATCATCACTACATAGTATAAAACAAAGTCGCTTTCTCTGTCCCTATGTCCCTTTGTACGCTTAAATCTTTGAAACTACGCAACGGATTTTGATGCGGTTTTTTTTAATAGATAGAGTGATTCAAGAGGAAGGTTTATATGTATAAAAACATCCATTAAATAGTGGAGAAGTACTGTTATTTTTGAGGTTTCTAATGTGATGTCGTAAATAATTACATTTTTTCCGCTTACATTGCAAACGCAGGCTGAACCCTACGAGTTTTATCAAAATAATGTACTAAGTATTGTACACATTGAAAAGGTCTACAGAAAAGTCCGCGATGGTATATGTCTATCTCTTATGGATAACCCACAATAACTTTTTTTTGTCATTTACTTTTTACGACAAATAATGGCTAATTTTCGAAGCGATTTTAACCAATACAGCATTAATCCTTAACCAATTAAATACCTTGAATACATTGTTCATTCAATATAGATCTATATGGCCCTTTACACCGTATGATTTAAGTGAATATTTTCGAAGATATTACAGATTAAAAAATTGCGGGACGTAGCGTTTGCGGCGGTACCGGCCGGCCGCCCGGCTATATATTTTATACCCGTGCGAAGCCGGAGCGGGCCGCTATGTTTTTATATACAACGTTCACAGTTTTTCTGTAGTGTATTTAGTATCAGCATTGCACCCGTGCGAAGCCGGGGCGGGTCGCTAGTACATAATAAATGCATAAAAAATCACAACCACAAAGAAGCAGAGAGAGAGAGAGCGTAGAGAATCGCGGCATTATTCAGTAAGATAAAAACGATATCTTCCAGAATACTTATATACTTATTTCCTAAATGTTTATCAGTCATCTAAGATTTCTAAAAGTAGGTGGAGTGTAGGCATAGCACAAAAATTTTAACTGTTTTGATAAACTAACATGAGTATTAAAACAAGAATTCTAACATCGATATAGGTTGGAAAATCATTATTTATTTAGTTTAGTAGTTTTTTTTTTGTTTAAAGTCTATTAGTGATTTATTTAGGTTTAGTAGAAAAAAATAAATTGGTACCGTTTACGCTACATTTTCCAGGATATACATTTTTATAGAAAAAGTATAAAATAACCACTTATTCTTTATATCTACTAAACGTCTCTAGAAATATTACATTTAAAATCGTTATATTAAAAGCAGTCCACGTATGAAATACGAATCACATTCACCTTTTCAAGATCTCCAACTAATGTAATTTCAGTATTTATTCAATACCTCTAATCTTACGTAACATCAGCGTCTTATTCAGTAACTTTAAATCTCTTGCAGATATTTTCTTCGTGCACGCGCCGCGCTAGAACTAATCTTCTAATGCATCTATATTTACTATGAATCGATTTCCGGAACATATATATGAGATCTGAGAGCTAACTATTATGTAGTATATTCTTAGGAGATTCAGAATCATCTTGGAAATCTATACTAATATTATTCTGAAGAGTTTGTTTGATTGAACACGATTTCTTAGAAACTGATGGTACTATTTGCCTCAATGTGATAAGTTGGTTAACGAAGAAAATAACTCCGAAAGTACCATAGATGGATAAAAGTTAATAAATTAAGTATGTAAGCCTGTGAACGTTTTTTTCTCTCTTTCTGATTCAAATGGATTATTATTTGTGAAAAACACAGACAAACATGTAAAGTCTGTCAACTTTGTATTCTTAGTTCTACGCGAACATTGCTATAAGCAAAATTATTTTCTTTTTTCCAAAGTTTCGCATATTTAACATTTATAGAAATTGAAGATCAAAAGGAAAAATCATAAAATTGCAATTTGCAAATCAATTACATTTACCTCTAGATATGATAAAAACTCATTTTATGCCAGTTTAAGAATTTAACTAAAGAAAAATTTTCCGAAGGTTTCGATGCTCATTCACTGAGCAGGAATTTTGTTATGAAAAGCATTTTAAAGTTGAAATAACTTTCATAGAAATGTTATGCTATGCTTTAATCAAGTCTCGAGGGGTATGATGCATTTCATACCTGTTACACTTTATCGATTTAACTTTGTGGCAAGGAGATGATTAGCCTTTTCTGATCATCAAACAAACAATAATTAATATGGCAAATCTTAATTTTGTAGAAAATCGGTATAAAGGTATAACTGATTTCGTAGTGATTGTAATTAATTTTAGTTCTTTAAAAGGAAATATTTGTTCATCCAGATAGAAAAATCAGTTCAAATTGGAAGTTCCTTGTGGATATAAATTAAAAATTAACCCTGTTTCCCATTACTCCTATCAATGTTACATCAACATACACGTCTAAAGATTATACACTCCACGGAATTCCATACACCCTTGCCTCAAGATATGTTTCGAGGATTAATCATCTTCTCTTATTTAATATTTACTCAGCTACATTTGATAGTAATTTAAAGTCGAGATATGTTTGCACAGTGGAATTATTTTATGCCTGATTACCTCTTTTGGGTAAGTAAACATGTTTGGAAAATAATGATTACAATTATATTTCTAAGAGGCAGTAGGAGGCAAAACCAGTTATTTTGTTTTCCAATTAGAGTTCCTTACCATAAAATATGAAAACGGTACTTATATTGAACCTCTAATCAAGATCTATAGGTTCTTTTCGATGACCTTACAAGCGTAGAGTGAACGAGTACCTACTAGGGAAGCGCGTAGCATCTTAGGCCACATCTTAGCTTTCCATCAGGCGAGATTGTGGTCAAGCGCTTCCCTATCTACAATAAAAAAAAACCTATTATAATGCAATTTTGATGACGCTTTGACATAAATAATAAGAACAAATCCTGTTACCTTTTTTTCTAATTATTATATATGTTACCGGAAATGTATGTAATCCGTCATTGTATACAATTCCTAGGAAATGTATATAATTCCTAAAATCGCACGGAAATGTGTGAAATAAATTATTTTATACACATTTCCTAGGAAATCTATACATTTCCTAAATAGCTATCGGAAATGTAAAACATTTAAGATATTGATATGTCGCAGGCAAATTGTATATAATCTGGCCGTTTACAAACGGTAACTATGCCGATAATTCGTAATCAGAAATTTTTTGGTTTGGATAAGGGGGTGGGATAGGTAAGGTTCGTGTATTTTAAAACTACACAGAAATAGGAGCCCCACGAAGTGGGGCTCCGTCGGCTCGCAACCGTCTTTTTGTACAATTTTGGAAAAAGACGAATTTTCGGTATATTAAAACAGCTAGCCGTAATGTAATACGGCGGATTATACAATCCGACTGCGCCAAATATACGCGGGGACAGCGGGACGAGGGGACTGATTAGTTGCCAAATGAAAATTTGATTTTATAAGATTAAATATAAGTTGATTTTGTGATATTTACATTAAAAGTAAGATAATTGATTTTTAAAATGTTAATTAGTAAGATTAACATAATATTATTACAATTTTACGGTATGACTGTTACCCGATTGTATCAATAAGAGCTATAATAAAAAAAAAATAACAACGTGTTTTATTACAGAAAGCATTTACTTTATACATTTCCTAATACGATATTGGAATTGTATACAATTCCTAGGAAGATTATACATTTCCTAGGATATGCATGCATTAAATAGTTTTTTAAACAATATTTTATACATTTCCTAAATGGTATCGGAATTGTACACATTTCCTAGGAATTGTATACAATTCCTTGATTTCATACATTTCCGGTAACATATATACAAAAACTGTCTGACTAGAGTTAGGTCGGTTCGATAAATGTAAGATACAGTTTTTCTACTGAATAAGTTAAGATTGTCTACTTCATCGAGTTTGTACAAACCCTCGGCACGTCCGGCTTTTTCTGAGACGAACTTGAACGACTTTTTTGTTTTTATATGATTCCTAGTTTTGTCGGATTTTTGTAGTAAGATGTTCAAATACGTTATACCTACCTATAATGTTTTATGTGCGTTGTGCGAAAAATAAAGAATAGGATATTTCGTAGAATGATACATTTATATTTACCTAAATGTCCTGGAATCAAAAATTAAGACTACAATTAAGGCTGTAAATAAAGAAATAGGTCAATGATGCCAAAAGTGTTAACATATCGACCATAATATATTTGTCTTTTTTTAAAAAACTTACTTAGCGAAGATGTGGATGCAAAGTAAGTCAATGTAAATAAAATATATTCTCTTTCTAAAATCACCAAAGATACGTCATCTACAAATAAATGTATAGAACAGACCGTTAATACCTAAGGTTTTCCATTAAGAGTCTGGTACATGTTCGAACTGTTTCGTTTTATCGTCGCAGCTAATTCTGTTTTTACAGCAAACGTCTAATCTCTAGAGCCTTTCCTTGTTCCGATCGATTCTTTAATGACCGACCGTATATCTTCGACTGTTTCAATTGTTAAGTTTTAAATTGTGTTTCCCTGTCCTAACCTCATGAGGCTGTTAATTGGATTACCTAATGAAGTGTGTCGAAGGCGATATTTTTTCTTTTGTCGTTATTTTTCAAACCCTTGGAGGTTTGTTTGGGTATTAAACATTGTATTTACTTTCTCGGGTGGTTCAATTCTGTTTTTGTGGACAGCATGAACATTTTTGATTTATATTATTTTTTGGTTAGGAATGTGAACAACAATTTTACAATAAGACGAATGCAAATACAGGTTTCTTGAACTTTAATTTACTGGTAATATTTTCCATATAAATTACTTATGAAAGTAATTATGAATATCAAAGAAAGGCCTAAGCCATATATAAAACGCATATAATGTCATTTTGCGGTTCTTTTTTTGCCTATTTTCTACATAAGTTATTGAAATTTTACAATTATTGGTAACGCGTGTTTAATGAAATAAACAGTTTAATTAATTTATAGTCGGCACCCTTTTTATTGATATCATTCTTTAAATAATTAAAGCCTATTTGTAATTTTGGTTAAATTAATTATAAAATTCTCGGAAACAGTGTATCGAAAACGTGATTAAAATTAATTAGTTAGGTAATTAATTTATATTGAACTAGCGTACCTGTTTTTGAAATATACAATCGAAAATATATTCCGTTTCAAATGGTACAGAGCTACTCGTGTAGATATTGAAAAACCATCTTGGCTTAAAACGATTCTAATGAACGTGGTTTATCTTGATACAATCAATACAATGTAAATTTATTCAACAAGTCACTCGAAAGAAAACGAAGTTACCTTTGCATTTTAGTTATTGTGTCATCATCATTCAAATCGCATGCAAGGCACGCCGCGGGGCGAGCGAGTTATACAACAATAAAAGAGACGGATAGCTCGAGGTACCAGGATATCATACGACAGTAGCAAGTTTAACAATTCACGGGTGATCCTACAGGCCTTTGTTCCCTGCTTGGTGTTTGCATTCAATTAGACAACGTTTGTGCTGTTGCATACTTATGTCTGCCTGGTACCATACACTGTGCAGTCATAGGGTAAATTGGTATTTGGTTGATGTTTAAAGGGAGTATTAATTGGCTCATTTAAAGCTGGTCTAGCTCATTATGAAGGTCAATATGCGATCAAATTTCGTGAAATTGATCACGTAGTTTAGAATTTATAGTTCGTGTTCGCTTATTTGAAATGATGGATGTATTTGGACTGCAATTTTTATTCGTTTATTATTTGTGTTGAATATAATTAAGCTTAGCAATTTAAGTCTGCCTATTTTTATTTGTTCAAATAAAGATATGTTAAGACAGTTCTTTTGCATCATTATTATAATATATGTTAAATTAAAATGTAAAATTAACATGAATTTTTTCTATACACAAAAACATAAAAGAAGTAGTATGCTAATAACAATGATATATAGCCTTCCGGTACTAATTTTGGCCAATGCGGTCAACAGTGACTAATCTAGTGCTCACAAGATATATAGTGCTCTAGTTTACACAAACCTAAGTCTAAACTGTAATCCATCAAAGTCTATCAGATCGGAAATCCGCAAACAATGTCAAAATGTAAATTTAAAAGAAACACGAGGTCATTAATATATTAAATCTGAAATTAATCGGTTCGATCTATACTAATAATATAAAGCTGAAGAGTTTGTTTTAAGGCGCTAATCTCAAGAATTACAGGACCGTTTTCCAAAATTATTTTACCGTTGGCGTGGTATTAGTAATGGTGATCCCTGTGTACTATGGGCACGGGTGGAGCCGGGGCAAACATAATTTTCTATAAAAAATTGTAAGCACACTATCACATAATTTCACCGCAAAAACAAACATCACAAAATCACGGCGGAAGAGAGTATTCGTCAATAGAAAATTTACATTTTTTTCATGTAAAGTGACGAAGATTCGCAATCAGCGAGCTGTCGGCTGACGCGAGACTTTCATTTCCCGCCATCAAATTGTTTGACACGAAACACTGGTTTGAAGACGCTTAATAAATATTTACGTTGTGTCAACCGTCAACTTCTTGTATTTGGTAAACAGCCTCTAAAGATATCGTGACATGATGTTCCGTAACATTTTAACTAGGGAGAGTGTTTATTTTACGCACTTAGTAATAAACAATAATATGTAAGTAGGTTTACTACAAAGTATGTAAAATACCTAAACCTTTGCGGGACATAATTTGATGTTTTCTTTTGAGGCTATCAACTTTAATTACATTGATACGTCTTTTTAAGTTTATGTTCGCTTTATTTTTAAAGTAAAACATGAACAACATGTAGATACAACAACTAACACATAGAAAAGTAAAATATTCTGTAACTTTTCTATATCTTAGTGTACCACATTCAAACACTTCTTATTTACTCGCTTTTCTTCTAAACTTCTAAGTTTTTCATAGTTTGATTCTCTTCAAGTACACAAAGTTCTCTACAAGTAGAAGGCACATCAAAACACAAACTTCTTAGTGTGCGTCCATAAATTTTGAAATTTGCCCATATGCAAGAAAATAAACATTAAAATTGTATCACAAGAGTAAATGTTATTATTGCAAGATGCAATAAAACAGGCCATTTTCATGACGAATGGCGCAGGGTTGCCAGCATAACTTGCAAACGTCAGCCGCTGATGAAAAACGTTTGGCCAGGGTTGCCAAGTCGGTGTGATTTATTTATTTTATTACATATCGCCTCATTACGGTAAGTGGTGGAGACACGTACCTTTGATATTTATAAGATACGATATCTGAAAAACATGTCTACTAGACTTGAATCGGCAATAAATACGCAGGAAAACAAAATAAGGTTGTTTGCTTTTTGTTGTCAATGTAAATGTCAAATGCGCTACAACAAGATGGATAGCAATTTGAAATGTATTTGGTCAGTCTATTACTGAATCTAACCAACCAGACTTCTACACTTTCTTTCCTTCATATTATATTCATGCTTCGACATATTATTATGTATGCTCACATTAATACTTCTGAATTTTTATTAGTCGCCACAGATTTTTACCACATTAATTAACGCTAGCATAGGTATAATACACACACACATATACTGGGATTACAACGCTAGAAGATGCTCTATTAACAGTTATAAAAATAAAGTCGGTTTACTGACGATAGTTGAACGTGACAACGTCCGATTATGCTTCTTTGTCGCTCGTTCCGCGCTCTCGCTCGCACTTCAAGCCTTACATGGAACGCCTCAGAGCGAGGTAACGCCGCATGAGTCATGTTTTTTCGTGCGTGCAGCCGGCTCTATCGAATTATAAGACGTTGTCACGTCAATAAAATTAGGAGAAAAGAGCAAACATCTTTATAATCAAACTATTCCGGATATCGACATAATCATACTAAAAGCACTTAATGTAATTTTAAGCGATGTTCGCACCCATAAAGTTGACGGTTAATATTTTATGAAGGCCACATTTCGGTTACTGAGACATTACCAAAGACTTAATAAAGTGAATTTTGTTTACATCGGCATTATGATGTAAACCTCATATTGGTTTTTGTAGGCTAAAACCATTAATTTTGAATGTGGTAAGGGCGATTAATCGCCCTATATCGCAATAAGTTTAGTAGTATTATTAATAGATTTTTTTCGTTGTTATTTTTAACAATGGATCCCGTTTTAAAAACAAAGACGTAGAGCAAAATTTTATCTAAGAGCAACACTTATAACATAAAATTATTACCTATCTTTAAACACGTAGGAATTAGCTAATAGGTAAAATCTGCTTTAAAATTGATATGAGTTGCAAGATTAATCGGACCAGTAGTTCCTGAGATTAGCGCTTTCAAACAAACAAACAAACTCTTCAGCTTTATAATATTAGTATAGATATAGATAAGTTTATTATCCAGACATTATAAAAGCACTATGTTTGTCACTTAATATTTCGCACTAACATCCTCTTACTTTCCTAAGCACTTCGCTAATCGAATTTTATAATTAATTAACCGTCGTCGTCTGCTTTTAGCCTAGCGCTGTTTATTATAATATATTTAAATTATCATAATGTAATTTTAAATGAAAATAAACATGACTAATAAGCAGTGGTGGCTCAGTGGTGAGCACCTCGGATTTCAAATCGATAAGTCGGGGGTTCGAGACCTGGCGAGCGTGCAGCAAATAAATTGATTTTTAAATTTATCTGCTCACGTTGTTAACACTGCTCGAACGATGAAGGAAAACATCGTGCGGAAACCGACATGTCGAAAAATCAAAAAGTTCGACGACATGTAACATCTGCCAATCCGCACTTGGTCAGCGTGGTGGATTAGTTTCTGTGATCTGTGGGCCTGTGGGAACATCCTACATAATATGGGCTGATGATGATGATGATGATTAATAAAAATATAACCATTATAATTATCCAATTTCAGAATTTAATTATTAATTTAAAAATGTATAGGTATAAAGTGTAAGTCATTCCACATTTCACAAACTTTGTGGCATTATAAACAACAATCTTGAATCTACTCAATTATACAAAAACTAAGCGTAAACTAAAACAAAAATACATTAAAACAAAAGAAAGTACAAATTTTATTCGCCAATCAAACGCTCCCCGCCACACCGCACATATACGATATAAAGTTTGATTGATGACATTATTTCGGACGAAGATAAATGTATGCGAATCGAATTAAAAATCTAAAACAATACAATTATAATTGGGGTTATTCATCAATCCCTGGACTACAATTTGTCACGCATGCTGACAGACCGACGGACGATTTTCGTGATTTATTAAATGTCGATGACGTATTGCATCCTACGACGTCATTATTCTAGAAAGATCGATGCTATTAATTTGCAGCGGGAACTGTTTACATTATCGATCTGCCTTTAATACCATGTCGTCTGCCATTTATACGTTTTAGTAGTAATGTTGAATAAAATTATTCTGGAGAGATATGTTGCAGTTTAATACTTATCCTACTAATATTATAAATGCGAAAGTTTGTGAGGATGTGTGTGTATGTGTGTGTGTTTGTTACTCTTTCACGCAAATACTACTGAACCGACTACAATGAAATTTAGCACATAGATGGTAACTTGGATTAACACATAGGATATGGAGTTTTATCCCGGAAATCCCACGGGAACGGGAACTATGCGAGTTTAGTCATAACTGCATCTTGTCTAGATTGCTTATACATGTCACATTAAACTTGCAGATCTTTGAAATTATATTAGTTAAAATAAGTACACAAATAAAATCCATCCATCTCCCTATTTACTACAATAATTAGTAACGTTAGCTATCTACTAGTTATTATTCTGTTGTATCGTGTTATTTTTTTTGAAAAAAATACGTAAATATCGATCCTACAGGTCTCATTCACTGTAATAATAAAAAGGGTCGATCAGACAAAGTTTCTTCATTGATTTCTTTTTATATGTCTATATTACTTCCATACACTTTAAAGTACACCAAGAAACTTCCTGATTCATGATACCCATAAAATAACACAAAGTATAACCACTTTAATATAATACACTGTATACGGTAAGATCGCCTCAAGATTCCTAAACACTTCATGACCAGGCAAACTTCTTACGGAGCATATCATAATAGTTTTCAATATAAGAGAAGTTGGTAAGCTTCCGCTGGGAATATTTCCTCACTGGAACAACATTAAGTTCTCATTACCTGCCGCAACTTTAAAGAAAGGTTTTGATAAAAAATAAGGGCAGGCGCGAAGAGGTAGCGCGGTTTCGGGGTTCAGTATATTTTAAGATTTTTTAAAGCTTTAGATCAAGTGTAGTTACAATACTAAATTGATTAATAATTGTTCTTGTAATAATATAAATTAGTAAATTTGTACAAATGAATTATTTGAAATTCAAATGTGTAAGTAGTAAGTTCGCGTAAATGAGAATAGGCATGGGCACGGGCATGGTCATGGTCATGGGCATGGGCATGGGCATGGGCATGAGCATGAGCATGAGCATGAGCATGAGCATGAGCATGCGCATGTGCATGAGCATGAGCATGAGCATGAGCATTTTCAGTGGTTGCCTATAATATATTATTTTTATGTCGATATCCTTATTATCTATTTTTAATTTATATAAATAATTGTAAGAGTGGAAATTAAAAAAAGTCTTTGAAATCATGTTTTTTATTATTACTGTTCGGTAAATGGAAAGGAATGAAATCCATAATATACAAACACATGTTTGAAATAATGATATTATGCATTAACATATCATTATATTTTATAATCCAACTAGCGACCCGCCCCGGCTTCGCACGGGTATAAAATAGATAGCCGGGCCGCGGCCGGACGGTACCGCCGCAAACGCTACGTGCCGCAATTTTTAAATCTGTAATATCTTCGAAAATATTCACTTAAATCATACGGTGTAAAAGGCCATATAGATCTATATTAAATGAACAATGTATTCAAGGTATTTAATTGGTTAAGGATTAATGCTGTATTGGTTAAAATCGCATCGAAAATTAGCCATTATTTGTCGTATAAAGTAAATGACAAAAAAAAGTTATTGTGGGTTATCCATAAGAGATAGACATATACCATCGCGGACTTTTCTGTAGACCTTTTCAATGTGTATAATACTTAGTACATTATTTTGATAAAACTCGTAGGGTTCAGCCTGCGTTTGCAATGTAAGCGGAAAAAAATGTAATTTTTTACGACCTCACATTAGAAACCTCAAAAATAACAGTACTTCTCCACTATTTAATGGATGTTATTATACATATAAACCTTCCTCTTGAATCACTCTATCTATTAAAAAAAACCGCATCAAAATCCGTTGCGTAGTTTCAAAGATTTAAGCGTACAAAGGGACATAGGGACATAGGGACAGGGAAAGCGACTTTGTTTTATACTATGTAGTGATGACAAATAACCCAACTTCAATATTATGTTAATTGTTTTGTAGAATTCCAGATAAAACAATACTGATTAAAGGCAATCCAACTCCGAAGTAACGTAAACCGAAATTATTCAATGCAACCTGATACTGAAACTATTTGATCAATTAAACTAACCCGCAAGTAACAAAACGATCTCTCTTAATCACTCCAATCTAAACTGCGGAACTCTAAAACATAATTTAAACTCGTGTTCGCAGTTCAGTCTTATTAAAAGAAAATTAGAAGTAATGCTTTGTACTTAAGCTTGGAGGCGTATGACCATTTTAGCGCTACGTACATTATATTATGCGCTCTTTATACATTTTAACTGTAAGTGGGTTTAATACTTAGTTTTTACGTGTTGTTCAGCGTTATATATTTTTAATTGCGGAATAATATTTAGAAATCGAGAAGTACAAATATTGAGTAGGTATATGGAAACAATGCAATTAAAAATATATTCTTAAGCCGCCATTTTGAATTTAGTGCGGCAAATATACACGCATATACATAATAACAATACCTCATATTTTATCAAATTATGAAAAGTAGAAATCATAACTCTGCGTTCGGCTTCGCTATACTGGAGAATCGATATCCGGCTCATATATTTGCATATTTATACTCATGTAGGTACTTTCAAATGTGATGTGGTGTGTGATTCGTCATATAAAATAAGTATTATTTTACATTTTTTACGTTATAAAAGATTTCCGGGATAAAAAGTAACCTTTGTCTTATTCTGGGTCTTCAACTACTTATATACCAAATTTAATTGTGATTGGTTCAGTAGTATTTGCGTGAAAGAGTAACAAACATCCATTCATAAATTTTCGCGTTTATAATATTATAGAATAACCAAGGGAGTTGTTTCGTTCTTTTAACTATGTAGTTACAAAGAAAATCACATTAAACTTATCACTTCGTAAGCAGTCTACCAAACCACGAGCCGAAGCTACAAAATTGACTGCAATCAAGTACAGTATAAGTGTATCAATTTGGCAAACGCACGACAAATGAGCTGCCGGTGTTGCGTTGCTGAGTTATTGACCGATCGGCTCGATTTGCGTTAAAATATTTACAGCTATTACACCGGACGATGATAGACGGTGACGAAGCGGGAAGCACGCGCATTGTGGGTATTATCGGTTGAAAGGTAATTCAATGCCTTAGACTACTAGCTTTTCTTGGTCTCGCATGAATAAAGATAGTCTAAGAGACTCATAATTAATGTGGCTCCCTAATGGCAAAATAATTTTCAAATTTATTGTATTGATTGAGTTAAAATATATTGGTATTGATTCAGTTTATCTGAATTGTAGTAGGAAACTAGAATATAAGATGAACGTTATGAGCTCTAACAAGTTTAACGTTTGATTGCCGAGTTTTAAAATCTTTACTAACATTATACTCTCAATCTATACTAATATTCAGCTCAAAAGTTGAAGAATTTGTTTGTTTGTTTGAACGCGCTAATATCAGGAACTACTGGTCCGATTAAAAAAAATATTTCAGTGTTAGATAGTCCATTTATCGAGGAAGGCTATAATATATCATCACGCTAAGACCAACAGGAGCGGAGCAATGCGTGTAAAACCGCGGGGCACAGCTTGTTAGTAATAAAAGAATTAGAATTTCAAAAATTAGTGTGAAAAAATGCCTCATAAATTTGGATCAAATAATATGTTTAAAGTTACACTTAGAAAGCTACATAAAAGCCTGCTTTAAAAAGAATAGTCTCCTGTGAAGGAGGAAGCATTTCACATCTGTTACATTCATCGATTTTTACGTGCAAGTAGGCGGTCAGTCGTAAATCAAAACTGTACCTAGGTTCGAATCCTGAACACCTCAAATGCTACATTGTAGTAAGAAGACATTGGTTTGGATGATTCCTTAAGTTGTTTTTACAATTTAGAAGATTTTAACTATGCTCATGTAGTGCTTATCTTCTTGAGTAGGTATGTAAAAGATTATTTTCTATCAAGCTTCAATTTGTAAATTTGTCGAATCTTTGTCTTTTAATTACATTTATAAATTAATATAGACAACAAAGAAAATATTACATACCTAATGCATATTATGCATTTCTTCACGATTATGTTATTATGCAGTATTAATAAGAATGATAATCACTACATAGTATAAAACAAAGTCGCTTTCCCTGTCCCTATGTCCCTATGTCCCTATGTCCCTTTGTACGCTTAAATCTTTGAAATTGCGCAACGGATTTTGATGCGGTTTTTTTTAATAGATAAAGTGATTCAAGAGGAAGGTTTATATGTATAATAACATCCATTAAATAGTGGAGAAGTACTGTTATTTTCGAGGTTTCTAATGTGATGTCGTAAAAAATTACATTTTTTTCCGCTTACATTGCAAACGCAGGCTGAACCCTACGAGTTTTATCAAAATAATGTACTAAGTATTATACACATTGAAAAGGTCTACAGAAAAGTCCGCGATGGTATATGTCTATCTCTTATGGATAACCCACAATAACTTTTTTTTGTCATTTACTTTTTACGACAAATAATGGCTAATTTTCGAAGCGATTTTAACCAATACAGCATTAATCCTTAACCAATTAAATACCTTGAATACATTGTTCATTTAATATAGATCTATATGGCCCTTTACACCGTATGATTTAAGTGAATATTTTCGAAGATATTACAGATTTAAAAATTGCGGGACGTAGCGTTTGCGGCGGTACCGGCCGGCCGCCCGGCTATATATTTTATACCCGTGCGAAGGAGGAGCGGGCCGCTATGTTTTTATATACAACGTTCACAGTTTTTCTGTAGTGTATTTAGTATCAGCATTGCACCCGTGCGAAGCCGGGGCGGGTCGCTAGTTTCAATTAAACAAAAGGTTAATTAGAAACCCTTCAAGCTCGCTAATATTTCATAGGATTTGTTACACGAGTTGGTCATTTTTACAGAATGAAAGCACACCGCTGTGTTTTTAAACAACAAAAAGACAACTCGAATCTCTTGATTCTTTAACAATTCGGAAATTGTTTTTAGAGTGCATTCTATGCGCTTTGCTTTTAAACTTGTTACAGAAACAATCTTTAACTTGTTAGGAAAGGAGGTTGATTCATGCCTTTTGAAATGTACGTTTTATTTACAAAGTACGTTTTATTTAAAGATTTTGTATATTTTTAGTACGTGATGAACATTGAACATTGAAATGGACCTGGAAAGACCAATTTTATTTAAATGTGGTATTTTAGGTTAAATAATAAAATTAAACTTAAGTATGTTTTATCCTTTTGAGATATTTAATGCATTTTACTCTATAGGTAGGTAATTTAGGAAACTGTTGTATCGTGTTATAAGTACATACAAATTCTATTGTTTTGCTTTGTCATCATGCACAGACACATTTATACAGTACTCCAAAAGTAATAATGCGCATAGAAATCTTCGTCACTGTTCGGCAACTGTCATATTCCCGGAGCGTCCGAAGATGATATTTATATAGAGTGGTTAAATGCATTTTCTTCATGCATAATTTAGTAAAATTATGTGTTTTGTGCTAAAAGAGATTAATATTTATTTGTAAGTAACGATTTTGTTTCGATAATTCCTTGTTAGTAGGTAAATAGCGAGGATAACCCCACGATTGCGAATATATCTTTGTTGGATTGATTTACTTGGAAAATTTTAGAGTACTTTTAAAGTGTCTTACTGAAGCTGGTGTAATGATGGAAGAAAAGAAGGTTAAAATAACACAACATTTATATTGTATAAAATATGGTTTTCAAACCCAGGTTTACATTTAAACCATATAAATCTAATCATTAAAATCTCAGTTCAAAGGTATTTAAAGTACTGATCATTCTTCAATATTATGACATTTACAAAAAAGTAAAAATAAAAACAATCAAAATCAAGGATTATCTTTATTTCTGACATTATAGATACATCGGAACTTTCATTATGCTCTTCTTCATTTTCACTTTCCCTACTGCCATCATACCTGTGTAAATCATTTTATCGATTAATTCAATTCACATTTAAAAACAAAACCAAGAAAGGTATGTAATAGCAGCTGTATATAATTACACACAGAGAGAACACGTGCAGTCACCACCAATATTTAAAGACGACTGACGGATTTTTCAGTTTTTTGACTGACAGGCTACCGTCACCTACCACCCGATTTGTTTTTGATTGTGTATGACCGTGAATTGACTTCTATTTCTTTTGAACAAGGTGTAAAATGCAAGTTTAGGGCTCTTACGATTCAATGATTCGAGTGTTTTCGGAAATACGATAATTAGCGAAGATTTGCATGCGCATTATCATCATCATCATCAATACATATAATAAAATTCTAGAAAAGTGGTGTCTGTACAATGAAAATATGTAAAAAAAAATTAGCAGGGGTTATTATTAAATTGATCCCAAACCCAAAACTGTAGTTAAAAAATTTTTTGTCTGTTTGTCTGTTTGTCTGTATGTTTGAACACGCTAATCTCAGAAACGGCTTATCCGATTTCGATGCGGTTTTCACTAATATATTGTGGTAATCTTCATTTAACATTTAGTGTTTATTTCATGTCAATCGGTTCATAAATAAAAAAGTTATGACCATTTAAGTACTCACGGCGAACATTTGCTAAGGCATTCTATGGTACACATACAGTGTACGATAAAACGTAAGTTATCTGTTATACGCTACAGTTATGTCCAAGTGATCATATCGAAAGTCCCCAAGGGTGGGGGGGTAAGCTGAGGTAGTAGGGGGGAGGGGTCAAATTAAAATTATACTTATTTCTAGGTAAATTTTATACATAAAATGTCCTTTAAATTATGTCGTATTTATAATATTATATTTTTAACCCCCGATGCAAAAATATGGGTGATAAGTGTTTGACCGCTGTGTGTGTGTGTGTTTGTGCCACCGTAGCTCGCTAGCAGGTAATCCGAATTAGATGATGTTTTTTTGTTAGGCAGCATATTTTCCGACGCTGGTTCTTAAATAAACTGTATCAAAATCGGTTCATCCATTTATTGTGTAAAAGTGGGAATGAAAATAACTAAAGTTGTCGAATATTTATATATTATTTTTTTTTTTGAAACTCCTTCCAACTTTAACATGGCAACACGACTAATGGAATGTGCAGGATGTCTGAACGTAATCGAATCAAGAAGGTATCTACAATGCTGTTCATGTGAATCAACTTATGATCTCGCCTGTGCTAATATACCTGAAAAACGCTTTTACAGTGCTATGACTCAAAAACATAAAAGCGTCTGGAAATGTCAGGCGTGTAAAAATAAACAGCCTAAAGTCGATAATACCAACACACCTATTCGGGCTGACAAACCTGAACGCAATTCAGGATCTTCTAGTGATGATGGTACTCCAACTATAACTAATACCAAAAAAACCGCAAAGCAGTCTCAAATCACCTCACAAGTTGATTATTTATCTGAGGAACACATAATTGCAAGCATAACACGTTCGCTGCGAAACAGGGCTTGAAACACCCTGTCCGTGTCTCGTCGTTATAGCGGTAGGAAAAAACTTAAACTTCTCTGTCGTGCGGGAGGCATAACTTCCATCTGGTTCAGTGTAGGAAAGTGATATCTATATATCTGAGATGTGCTATTGATTCCTAGTTCAATGGTATACCGACCTTAATACCGGGTTTCTTAGACCTCGTGCCGCACTGAACAAATAAAAATTCTAACACAGTGCGGAACGAGGTTGCGAACACCTCGTACCACCGCGCACCTCGTACCGCACCCTAAGCTAGCTTCACGCGGTTAGTGTTGTGCAACGCATTCGAGACTATTTGTGGAACAACTTATTGAAGCTTTTACAAAGAAGGACTTGAATGTGGATACAGGTACCTAATTTTCAAACTACTCGTTATAATAAATATCGTTAATAGAAACGTGAATGTGACATGTTGAGTAACTTTCTTCAAATAGGTTGATAATCATGATTACTATTAGTGTGTTTGTTCATTGAATCAACTAGCGGCAAATCCAAAACACCCGGCAATCGGTGTATGGCTCATCAAAATTTAACTCTTGCCCAAGTCAACAAGCCAAAAAACAAGGCACATCATCTCTTAAAGGGATCAAAGAAGAGATATTGTGTAGGATGTTACGAAAAACTCCGCATCTTCTTAACAAGTCGTGAGGCCGACAAAAAAAGTAAAGGAAATTCTCACAGAATGCACTGGTTGCAAACAATATTCTGGTTTGGCCTGTTTTAATAAAAAACATCCATAAGTTTGATAAATAAATACAATTAAATAAAATCGATATTTCTTTTCCCATCACTAAATTATATGAAAAACTGCTATTGTTCAGTGCGGTATGGGGTACATCAGACCCCACATTTTATTTTACCCATAGAATCTAAACTAACTAATCTAACCACGGGCGGCGGTAGATTTAGGTTAATGAACTCATTGTTAATAATAATCACGACAAAAGCCGCACACTTTGTCTTATTTGGCGCCAAAAAAAGGATTTTGGTCTCCTACGGGCGGTGGGGTTTAATATGCCTCGTGCCGCCACAATCTCTGGTATAGGACAAGGTTTAAAACGACCCGTAACGCAGTAATGGAAAGTACAGATATATCTGTGCCGCAGCGAACGTGATAAGCGATCGTGTTCTTGTCGCTTTAAAAAAAGAAATACAATCTACAATATCCCAGGTAGTCAGAGACGAACTGAGTACTATCAAGGAAGACCTGCAGGATCTCAGGAAGTCAGTAAGTTTTTTAAGTGACCAATATGACGAATTGAAGTCAAGTGTTGCTAACGTTATACAAGTAAATAAAAAACTTAAGGAAGAAAACGAAACACTGTCAACACTTGCTGCAGATATGGCTGAAAGATTGAATGTAATCGAACAAAACCTACGGGAAAACAACCTGGAAATACACGGAGTTCCCGAGTACAGTGGTGAAAACGTTTACAATATTATGAAACAATGCGCACAAGTCGTCGGTTACACCTTGGATGAATCTAATATCACAAATTGCACTCGAGTTGCAAAAATAAACAAAAACTCTGCAACGGCACGCACAATAATAGTAAAGTTTAGGAATGTAAGACTTCGTGACGAATTCTACTCGGCAGTACATAGATTTAACAAATCCAATCCTAAAGACAAACTCAATACATCTCTACTGGGAATCGCAGGTGATAGAAAACCTATCTATGTAGCCGAACATCTCTCACCAGCTAATAAAAATCTTCATGCTCTCACTCGTATAAAAGCGAAGGAATTCTCTTACCGTTTCGTATGGGTTCGTAATGGAAGAATTTATGCTAGAAAAGATGAACATACTCCTTACATATTGATTAAAAATAAAGATTCTTTGCATTTAATACGCTGATTTGAATATAATAAATGTTACTCTACGTTGGATTATAATAATTAATAACTTTATACATAATGGCTATATCAATTTTTTATCAGATGTAAGGGGTATTAAGACTAAAATTAATGAATTGTACAAATCTATACTTTGCAACAATTATGACATATTATGTTTAACCGAGACGTGGCTTAATGATTCGATACTTGATTCTGAATTGTGTGATAATAGATATACATACGGTTGTTCGGAGAGATCGGGACAGGTCGTTTCTAAGTAGATTCCATAAAAATCATGGTGGAGGGGTTCTTATGGCAATTTCGAATGATTTAGAATTCTCTGTCAGACACGATTGGCAATCTTGTTCGCTTGAGGATTTATGGGTTCAAATTAAGATCAATACGAAATTAGTAATTAATCTGTGTACTGTTTATATTCCTGACTATATACCATACTCGTGCTTCAAAGAATTTCTGAATAATTGTGCCAGAATAGTGAATTTGTCATCCGAACATGTAACCTACATTTTTGAAGACTTTAATTTACCGGATATAATATGGAGTATAGATGAAAAACGACCTTTGCATTATAAAACGAATAAATCAGAGGCTATTTACAACTTGCTCCATGATACTTCTTTATTGCAAATTAACTATGTTTTTAATGTTAATAATAAATTATTAGATTTAGTCATAACAAATGATCCTAACTCTTTGTCCACCAACATAGAAGAACCGATTAGTCGTCCTGACATACATCATCCGCCTCTAGTCCTTCACTATAAAACCCCACTACCTTCTCTAATTGAGAATATTCCGTTAAATAAACTTTGCTACCACAAAATTGATTATGAATCTTGTATAAGCGAAATAAAACGTTTTGATTGGGAGCATCATATAAATATTCTTGGTTGTGATGATTTTTTAAACTTTTTCTATGAGAAACTTCGCAAAATAATACAAACACATACTCCAAAATGTAAAAGTAAGAGTAATAAATATCCGATATGGTTTTCCACTAATTTAATTAAGTTAGTTAAAAGCAAAAATAAATTTCATAACCGTTACATGAAATGGAACAATCCTCGTGATTATGACACGTTCTCTTTACTTAGGAGCCATACTAAAAAACTAATTAAAACTTGTTTTATTGATTATTTAGACAACATTGAAAAAAATTTGTCACACAATATTAAATCTTTTTGGAAATATACTAAAACAAAAAAAATAACAAATACTTTACCCAGCAACATGTATTTTGGAGATAGGAAAGCTAGTAACGGGGAAGACATTGCTAATCTCTTCGCTGATTATTTCTCTTCTGTATACTCTGACTGCGTTACTAGTGACTACACACCTAATTTTTCTGGAGCAAATTTCTCATTATCTCATGTTAGGCTCTCGGATCATAACATTCAACGAAGGTTTAGAACTATTGATGTTAACAAATGTGCTGGACCAGACGGTATTCCGCCAATCTTCATCAAGCTCTGTGCTACGGCCCTAGTCAGACCTCTCTCACTATTGTATAATAAATGCCTTTCTGAGGGGACCTTTCCCTCGTTGTGGAAGATAGCTAGAATCACTCCCATTTATAAATCTGGTGACAAAAGTTGTGTATCGAACTATCGTCCAATAAGTGTTCTTAGTTGTTTTGCCAAAATATACGAGAGCCTCGTTTATGAACATATATACGCACATATTAAACATATTAAATTAAATCCTAATCAACATGGTTTCATTTCAGGTAAATCAACAAATTCAAATCTTCTTATATATACTTCGTATTTGTGTTCCTGTTTTGGGGAGCGGGTGCAGGTTGACTCCCTATATACAGATTTCTCTAAGGCCTTTGATCGCGTTAATCATATTATTCTATTAATAAAAGCTGCTCATCTTGGAATACACGGCAACCTGCACCGTTGGCTGCAGTCGTATCTTATGAACCGATCGCAACTGGTTACTGTATTTGGATACAGCTCAATTGCCTATCACACAAAATCTGGAGTTCCCCAGGGCTCCAATTTAGGACCATTATTATTTCTAATATTTATAAATGACCTTCTACATATAATAGAGAGTAATTGTTTGGCTTATGCTGATGATCTTAAAATTTACCGTGCAATAAAAAGCGTAGATGATTGTAAATTATTACAATGTGACATTAATAAAATTCATGATTGGTGTATAGATAATTGTATGGAACTAAATATTAATAAGTGTAAAGTGATAACATTTTCCAAAAGTAAATATAAAATTGAGTTTTCATACAGAATCTCAAATTTCGTGTTAGAAGGAGTTGATCAGGTATCAGATTTAGGAGTAATATTTGATTCGGTATTGTCCTTTAGAAACCATTATGACCACATTTGTAGCAAAGCAAACAGAGCTCTGGGCTTTATACTTAGAGTTGCCAAACCATTTCAATGTCCATCTTCTTGGATTATTCTTTATAACTCTCTTGTAAGAAGCATCCTTGAATACTGTTCGTCGGTATGGTCACCAATATATAATATACATATTGATAGAATTGAGGCAATCCAGCGACGATTTGTAAGATCATTGTGTATTAGATTAGGTTTAAGAAATAGTATTAAGGAGTATGATGACAGACTTTTAAAATTTAACATGAAAAGTTTAAAGAATCGGAGGATTACCTCCGATCTTTGTTATATTCACAGGATTGTCAATGGTGCCCTGCATGAGAATTTATTAGATGAAATAAATATTAATGTTCCAAGTCGGTCCAAAAGGTCCTATAAATTATTTGCCTTGCCAACTACAAAAATCATGGTCTCTCAGAACAGCCCTTTGATCCGAATGTGTAGGCTTTATAATGAGATTTGTAACAATAATGATATTTTCCTATATAATTTGTATCAATTTAGAAATAAAATAGATATTAATTTAAATGATGAATAAAATTCAAGTTTACTTATAATTAATTTAAATTATTTTTGTTATTTTAATTAATGAGTACTTTTTGTGTGATATATTGATAAAACATTTGACTTAATAATTAATGATGGTATGTAGTTACTGTATTCACTTTTTTATGTTATTGTAATGATTTAAATGTTGTGTGCAGTTTTAATTGGGTTGTAATCTTAATATTGTTTAATTTAGTAAGTTGATGTAAATGTTCTTGGATTATATCCTGTAACTGTGCCTTATATATAAATAAATAAATATACTTTAGTGATATATTAAATGAAAGTGAACGACCTATCAGTAAAAATAAGTCAAATTTTATCAAAATCGGTTCATCCATTTATTTGATATAGGTATAAAAGTGGTAGATAATAAAAAAAGTGAATTTTGACTCAAGTGACATATGAAATGAAAGGGCATGACGTGTAAAGTATAATTAGACATATTTAATCAAAATCGGTTCATCCATTTACTATACCTATATACAGGGTGTAATCGTTAAGTGTGCACAGGCGATTTTTCCGTAAGTATTACAGATAACAAAAAACTTTAAACTGATATCGAAAGTACTTAACCTAATGAGTAAAATGGCGGTAATAAATTTTTAAAAATAAATCGAGAAATATCAAAAAAATTATCTTTAAACCCTCCCATACATTAAGTATGAAATATGAATATCCCATATACATTTAATATGAAAGATTTTAGCTTTCTTTTTCTTTTTTGGTTTTCTGCTTTAATTACTTCGCAAATTTGAAGTGGCATTTTCCCCGCTTTTTCCGGACATTTTCACGCATTTTCCGGATATTTTCCGGGGATTTTCCGAGCATTTTCCGGGCATTTTCCAGGCATTTTCCACGCTTTTTCCGGACATATCCACGCATTTTCCGGATATTTTCCAGACATTTCCCTGGCATTTTCCGGTTATTTTCCGGGATATTCCAGACATTTTCCGGGAATTTCCCAGGCATTTTCCGAGCATTTCCCGGGGATTTTCCGGATGTTTCCCAGACATTTTCCGGACATTTCCCTGGCATTTTCCGGGGATTTTCCACGCATTTCCCAGACATTTTCCGGACATTTTTCAGGCATTTTCCGGGGATTTTCCAGGCATTTTCCGGATATTTTCCGGACATTTTCACGCATTTTCCGGATATTTTCCAGGCATTTTCCAGGGATTTTCCACGGTTTTTCCGGAAATTTCCACGCATTTTCCGAGCATTTCCCAGGCATTTTCCGGTTATTTTCCGGGAATTTCCCAGGCTTTTTCCGGGGATTTTCCGAGCATTTCCCGGGGATTTTCCGGATGTTTTCCAGACATTTTCCGGACATTTCCCTGGCATTTTCCGGGGATTTTCCACGCATTTCCCAGACATTTTCCGGACATTTCTCAGGCATTTTCCGGCGATTTTCCAGACATTTCCCTGGCATTTTCCGGGCATTTTCCACGCATTTACCGGATATTTTCCGGACATTTTCACGCATTTTCCGGATATCTTCCAGGCATTTTCCAGGGATTTTCCACGGTTTTTCCGGAAATTTCCACGCATTTTCCGAGCATTTCCCAGGCATTTTCCGGTTATTTTCCGGGAATTTCCCAGGCTTTTTCCGGGGATTTTCCGAGCATATCCCGGGGATTTTCCCGATGTTTTCCAGACATTTTCCAGACATTTCCCTGGCATTTTCCGGGGATTTTCCAGACATTTTCCCGGAAAATATCCGGAAAATGCGTGAAAATGTCCGGAAAAATGTGGAAAATGTCACTTCAAATTTGCGAAGTAATTAAAGCAGAAAACCAAAAAAAGAAAAAAAAAGCTAAAATCTTTCATATTAAATGTAGGCATATGGGATATTCATATTTCATACTTAATGAATGGGAGGGTTTAAAGATAATTTTTTTGATATTTCTCGATTTATTTTTAAAAATTTATTACCGCCATTTTACTCATTAGGTTAAGTACTTTCGATATCAGTTTAAAGTTTTTTGTTATCTGTAATACTTACGGAAAAATCGCCTGTGCACACTTAACGATTACACCCTGTATAGGTATAAGTGGGAATGAAAGAAACGAATGTTGTCAAATATTGTGATAGTACCTACCTAAGTGATATATCAAATGAATGTGCATAACGGGTGAATTACAATTAGTAATGTTTTATCGAAATCGGTTCATCCGTTTTTTACATATAGGGCACTTTAGGGGTGACAGTGGTTAGATAAATAAACCAAATGGAGCATCAAACGATAGGATATGACGTGTACATATAGGTACAATTAGATAATATTATTTACATCAAAATCGGTTCTGCCATTTACTAGGGATGGAAAGGGAAGGGTTGAAAGTCTGTGAAAGAAGAGGGGGACATGGGAGCGAGAGGATAGCCACACCCTGGAAATTTTGAACTCTTCTCAAAGCCACATAGGCCTGGCCCTTGGCAATTTTTTTTCTTAAATATACCACTTCTTTTGCCACTGTGGTCCATTACAATTTATGCACGGTTACGGCCCAACTTAAAAGATGTCAGATGTAGGAATGTATTATGGAGGTAGAGGTAGGTCTCGCTCACTTGAAAATATTAAATGAAAATAAGAAACCGAAGTTTAAAAATTAAAAAAAAAAAAACCCAACGCAACGAAGGAAAAGGAATATATATAATTTTATAAACTTCCCGACGATCTTTAAAATTAAGTACCATTATAAAAAAATATATATATAAGATATATTATTATCCTTAACTTTTACCAAAATTGTAGATTATAAAATTATCTTTAAAAAACTTCACATACATTTTTTTCTAGGAGCCACTGTCTACGAAAAATCTATTTTTTCATTCATCGTTGATCTCAAAAATACAAATTCCAATCACCAGAACGACAGGAAATTTTAATAATTGATTTTTAATTGTGTTTTGCACAATTTTATTAAATAGCGACTGGATGAAAATTTTGTTCGTGGTCGTCGTCGTCGTTGGTAGGGTGAACAAATCCTTAGCAAAACATCATACGCTTATGTCAATTAGTATCGATAGCGGATTCTATTCCTTTACGTTTTGACGTTTGCCTCGGCACTCAGTTGCTGCACAATATATTGTCAAAAACATCCATACAAGGAAGGAAGGTAAATAAATTTGCTCCTCTCCCTCCTGGTGCCTAAAAAATAATATGCCATAATTTAAAATAAATTTTACGTAGAAAATTAATTAGGCACTTATTTTTTTATTTTTTAGCTCAGTTTAGTAATAAATTTTACTAACTGTTCTTTTAATTATTTATGGTAGTACGTGTTTATTCAATAAAAGTTAAGTAGTAACTACTATGCAGTCACTATTCCACGCGGACGAAGTCGCGGGCACAGCTAGTTACTTAATACTTTTGGAGTACTGTACATAATTATATGTATCTCAAACACTAAGTATTCGTATAATTAGGGCAAACATAGTTCACATGATTATTAGTTATTACTACTTAAGATCACAGGCTGAACACAATACTGAATACATAGTGGAGTGTGATTAATTTGAATTATTTAGTGCATTCTAGCCATGAATTAGTAACACACGAGCGATGTTGGCATTAATTAATTTAACGCAGTACCTAATTATTGTTTATTGATACTTCAGATTTAATCTGGAGGAAATCGCTAATTAGGGGACAATTAATTGCGTGGAAGATAGGAATTTTATTTTTACTTTTATATGGAATGCGAAATGTAATATTTGATAATAGTTATTTACAAACATATTTCTTGTATATTGAATTGAAATCAAAATTCCTTATAATACAATACGATCAAAATTCCTATATTTGCTTAGACATATATTTATAACGAGGTTTGTACATAATATAAAATTTCGAAATATATAACTCTCTCACAACCAAACACAACAATACAAATAGCATCAACACACACATACATAATACCGCAAAACTAGCACCGCTTAAGGGGAATAAGAAAATGCCATCAAAAATCAAATGTAAGAGCGTTTTGAATAAAATATAAAGGTCCGGGAGCGCATTTTATGTGGTACACGAATCATGCTCACCTACAGTATTGTGTTATGTATATTTCATGATGCTGTCAGGCCTTTCAAATAGTAATAAGAAGGTTACTTCTATGCCTATTAGATAATGTAAAGAAATATATTGTTATATGGTGACGTCAGAAATCACAGTAAGGGAAGGTAAGTTTGAATGTAAGACTTAGGAAAGAAGATGGATGAAAGAAGGTGATGGAAGAATATTCTATGTATAAAGATAATCATGATTAAAAATTTTAGAATTTCAATGGCACAAACGGGGCTTTATTTAGTTTCTTTTCATAATATAGAACAATCTGTACTTAGAAGATTTTTATTGTTTTTTTTTTTAATTAGTTTAACTGTATGCGCATACAATAATCGAATACATCTGCTTACATAAAAATAATACTTATATGACGATTAGAAAATATTTCCTTTGTCACCCTGGGCAGATATTGAAAATCATCAGTAGAACATTCTCGACTAGCAGACTTTTTCTGCGAATGGATCTACTACTAGTCTATCTATTTATTTTTATTTATTTTTATCAAGCACCCTGTATATTGGTAGAATAGGTACCACAGAACATAAAGCCTCGTCTACACGCGCAGTCCGTAACAGCCTGAGATGTCGTTAGGAAGACGATCCGATTCTTTATTCAGAGAAATTGTTATCCCTACGTGACTGCAGCATTCCTAATTTGGGATGTTTATTGGTTTGCTTGTAAATGTGGATGTAAGCAGTTATGATATTAATATTTCGATGGAACATGTAGTAGAAATAGGTGAGTTTGTGAGGTGTTTGAATTATTCTTTAGTTTTAATCTTGCGATGTAATCCGGTACATTTTTTTTTTTTTGAATCTAATAGCTTGGTGTTTATCCTGGATGATGTTATTCCAATAAAGTTAATGAAATTGCTAGAGTTTGTAATAACTATCAAAGCAATTTTTTAAACATAAAATTTCAAATTTTGTTAAAAATTTATACGTTAATAGAAATATATTTATTAAATAATTATTTACAGATGTTGCTTCTTAACGAAAATATATCTCAAATTATGATCCTTTCAAAATCGGTCCTGTAATTCCTGAGATTCGTTTCCATACAAACAAATTCTTCAGCTTTATAATATTAGTATACATAATATATACTTTTAATAAAGGTACCAAACAATCAAACCATCGTATATACAACGCAGCTAATTCACAAAGAGCACAATATAAAACTCAGAATCTCGCCACAGCACGAAGCTTTCACAAGTCGATTAAAATGGCGACGCGTATCCATTGTTCATTACCATTGTATCAAAGTGTTGGAAGCAGTATACAGTTTCCGTTTTATTAAAAAAACTTTCCCATCGCTTTTTGTGCGAATAAAAAGGTACGTAATTTCGCCCGCACAATTCTTTATGGAACATCCTGTTACCTGTAGGTTCTTTGTTGATCATGTACTTGAATGCAGTTAGGACTACTAGGAAATGTGCAAATGGACGTTTGGAACTTTGAATTAGCTTACTGGGAAATTTTATTGTTTTTTAATTTGTGTAATAAAACAATGTTTAATTTTTTAGGGTTTCCTTAGTAAGTATGTTTAGACATTTTTAAGCTGAGATTTTTATTAGCAAATATCTAATGATAACTCGATACTATGGCGTTATTTTGTATCTACAAATCAGAATAAAGAAGACCAGAAAAACCTAATATACATGTTTTTTATCGATCAAATACCACAAAATACCTTATAAAATTCTGATCAAAACAGCATTAAAACAACTATAAGAAACTTCCAGTTATATTAATTTAATATTATTTCATAAATCGAGAATTAGTCGGGAAAGTTCATAAAGCGATCCATAGTTTAAAAAGAAATTCGTATTAATTATGGTAGTCGATGACTTACATCTCTGCGACCCTCTAAAGGCAATCGTTTTTTGATGAGTAATGCTCGCCAGTGAAAAGGGGAATTCTATTAATTTTTTCGTCCCTAATGGCTGTATTTCGCTCAGTAACTGTGACTCTAAATCTGTAAAATGGGAAGAAAAATATCCTTGAGTGTAATTAATTTGGGAAAAATAACGTAGAATAGTCTTGTTTTTATTTTACAATCAACAAGTAAATTTCAAAACAATGACACTATTATTTTTTGAAGTGAACTTCTTTAGGCGCATTGAGAGTAAAATTTCAATTCATGGAGTAAGGTGACGTTTTTGGTATTAATGAATCTTGCCAAAGAAGTTTCATTTCAGACATGTGTGCTTGACACACACGCTCTTTTTAAGCACCGATATTTAAAAACATGTGTACATCTGATAAAGAGCTATGAGGTATTTTACAGATTATTTTTTGTTTAAAAAGTTTTTTATATTTCTAAGCAGTACTTCGTAAATACTATACAATATGTAAACCCGTTCAAAATATTATGTTAGGACATAATCTAATAACAAAATATTGTATCGTAAACATAACACCACGGATTACTAAATAGTTACTGAGTACGTTGTATCTTCTATAAGCTCAAACCTGAGAGTACCTGTTTTAACAAAATAAGTCTATAATATAGCTTTTTATTTACTTTTTTATACTGCTATTAACAATATAAACATTTAAAAGAAAGCAGACTTTACTAAGATTATATTAAATAGCAAGGTGAAAATACTCTTTTTTAAGTTTAAGGTGACAAAAAATAATTTACTTATAATACATTTTTTTAACAACGAAGTTCAAACTGTCTTTCAGAAGTCAATACTGCGTAAAATTTAGGATAACTGCCACAGTAACTTCTCCAGACCTGACATCTATTTTAATCACATTTTAAACCTATAAAATGAGCCAAAACGCACAACCTACACTGTCCTATTAATTCCCAATTCTTAAAGAAACATGTCATGTTTACATCTTCTACGCACAAGATAATTACATTAACAAAAGTACTGTCTGAAAACAAAAAAACGCGTACACCGAATCGCTCTCCACCGCTTGTAACATAAGTACCAAAATTCCGTAACATAATTTTGGTTGTTTACAAAACTTTTAGGAGCGTGTTTCAATGTGCCTTCGAGCGTCCACTTTGACCCGAAATGCAATTAAAAGTTACCCCAAATACTTAGCGTATGAGTGGATATGAAAGTTGGTGAACTTCTATTTATTTCAGATAGGTTCGGAGAGCGCTATAATCTTGTTATGATACGTCTTTTCCTTCTTACTTTATCTAATCTAATATCTGCGTGGACGTTATACGCATTTTCTTTTGCTTTTTTATTGTATTGGTTCTTGTAATTGTAATTCTTAGAAATCTATACTAATACTAGCGGTCCGCCCCGGCTTCGCCCGTGGTACATATGAAAAATAGATGTTGGCCGATTCTCAGACTTACCCGATATGCACAGAAAATTTCATGAGAATCGGTCCACCCGTTTCGGAGGAGTATGCAGACTAACATTGTGACACGAGAATTTTATATATAAGATTATAAAAGCTGAAGAGTTTGTTTGTACACGCTAATCTCGGGAACTACTGGTCCGATTTGAAAAATTCTTTCAATGTTAGATAGCCCATTCATAGAGGAAGGTTATAGGCTATATCATCTCGCTAAGACCAACTGGAGCGGAGCACTGCGGGTAAAACCGCGGAGCACAGCTAGCTAGTTATTGAACAAATTTGATAGCATTTGGAAGTCTCCTTTAAGAGTTATTTTATAAATGTTTTACATTTCTAAGCTATTAGCACTTTTCCTGTCGATAACAATCAGTGTTGCTCTGTTGATCGTAATAATTTCCTATCGTAAGTTAAATGGACTCTGAGATATTTATGTTGCTTTTAATGATCCGTTAATGAAGGTGACTTAACTTTACAGATATTCTTCTATTTTTGTTCCCATTAAATTATCCATTAGTTCCTTAAA
This sequence comes from Colias behrii, assembly GCA_029959065.1. NCBI lineage: Eukaryota > Metazoa > Arthropoda > Insecta > Lepidoptera > Pieridae > Colias > Colias behrii. The sequence continues at coordinate 1,441,359 of JARWMC010000005.1, read as the reverse complement.
TGTTCAAAAACTAGCTATAATGTAGAAGCGCAATATACAAGCAGTTATATCGCAAGGATACGGCCGCCGCGGCTCCATCACCGGCGAGCGCACCTGTCGAGATATATCACTGTGGTTTGTAGAAGGGAGTGTGCACATGAGTGGAATTTAACGGATTATAAACTCGATTTTTTTAGCTATTAATCCAATGTTTCGAACATATAATTATAATATATATATTATATATGTATCATGGTTAAGACCTTGTAATGAATTGGGCATCATATCAGTTCAAGTTATTTATTACATAATTTATTTCTAATATCTAATATATTTTCATATTTTATTCACGTAAGTAAATACGAATACCGATGTACAAGAAAATATTAAGTAGTATTTCCCGTATAATTTGTAGAAGTAAAACATTGCTTACTAACTCTTTTACATATCAAAGGCCAAACTCAAAGCATAATATTTGTAACTAAACTTATTTCTTAATTCATAATTTACTTAGATATTGTGCACCCAGCTGAACACTACATTTCTACAAAGATATTTACCGTTCATTTGTTAGCTGGCCGCTTGTACTTCGTTATGACTAAAATGTGGTTATGATTCCCGTTGTTGAGTTTCTTACAAGCTTAACTCTTTGGTGAGTGTTTTTAATCTATAATGTCTAGTCACAGATTACTAATACGTATGGATAGGTCAAAAGAGCTTTTGAATAGCTGAATGATTTAAAAATTGCATTGGAACCAATCACGTTATAAGTAAAAAGTTATAGATAGGTTACCGACATAATATTCGATCTTTAAAAAACGGCACACTAACGCACACACGTTTGGTAAAAGTAAGATGGCGTTTCAACTATCCTATTGCTTGCAACAGCTGAAATTATTTAATTAAAATTTGTTTTTGATTGCATTTCAGTCTGAATTTGAAATATTTTAATGTACAACTTATAAAACGTAAAATTAAATTGTATAACTGACATGAATATAAATTTATAAAGAATAGAAAAAATTCGATCACGAGGCGGGACTCGAACCCGCATCCTTCGCGCCATTCCGGGGCGGATGCCTCACCAACTCAGCCACTCGTGACCCGCCCGAGTGATCGAATTTATTCTATTCTTTCAGTTTTATGTGTCTGAAGGGACACACCGCGCGCCATCTATTGAGATGATTAACAACCATTTCAACCAATATGAAGCACTTTTCAGTGAATACAATATTGTAACGACGGAACACGACCTTTTTTGTTGAATTTATATTTTTGGTTTTATGGCATTCAAATGCTTTATAAATATAAATTTATAAAGAATAGAAAAAATTCGATCACGAGGCGGGACTCGAACCCGCATCCTTCGCGCCATTCCGGGGCGGATGCCTCACCAACTCAGCCACTCGTGACCCGCCCGAGTGATCATATACAAGGATAGATGTATTCTGTTTTTGAGTGTTGAATAAATAAATGGGTTGAACAATATCATATATAGCCTACTAGATTTTCTATTGACGCGTCTTAGTCACATTATAGTTAAAGGAACATCTGAAAAACAAAGTATTTTATACAGAATTCAATAATTTTATGTCAAAAACATAAATAACAACGAATGCAGGTGTGATGTATTCATACTTGCTTCCCTGAATCTTTCTTTACCTTCTTAGAGCCTACTTGTCTAACCTCCTGGTAACAAATATCTCTGTTATTATCTCTTAATATGGACGATATAACCGCAAAACGAAGATGGAATTCTATGTCGTAGAATTGTTGAAATTTACTGTCCACCTCTACTTTATCAAACATCACCGTTATGTTCCAAACTTCTCGATTCCCTTGATAAAGAACGTTCACTATTCCATTTAAATCTGCCCAAACAAATTATCAACAAATTTTATTTTCTCGAAACCTCGACGGACCAAAACAAAAATCTGATTATTACTGCCCACATGCAAAGGAATTATAATGTGAGATAGTATAACTATATAGTATTTCGATCTTTATTATTATAAGTAAATATTTAATTGGTAGCTTTCCGCCCACAGCTTCACGCGTATATGCTTGAAAGAATAAAAATACAAGATTGTTTTCTATATTTAAAACTGTATTGAAAGTTCTTTCAGAAAAGTGAGCTAGCTAATGAATAGTTGTTTCTTCGCCTTACTTAAAAGGTACCTAGCTACCTATCTCCAGCCACAAAACTCATACAAACAATTACATACACTTTCGCAATTGTTCAACAGTAAAAGGATTCAAGTTGCTTAAAATACTGTACCTAAACCATTTATAGAGAAGGGCGGTTGCATTGGTACCTCAATTAATAACGAACATTACCCAAACAGCCGCTCTATCAAACACGTATTTCAATCTTCCATGCCAAAGGCTATTTTAAAATAGCTAGAATCTTCCAAAATACTTGATCTTTGAGTTGGTAAATTCGTTTATAGCTTGACTAGCAGCAAACAACTCCAGGGACGTTTCGTACGTGACGAACAAATAAAAACTACTCTTCAACTTTGATAGCGCGAAATTGTTTTAAGTTCGCTAAAGGTGGGTGTACATTGTCTATAAGTTGGTGAATTAGTTACAAAGCCGGTCGGAAATAGGTTAGAATCTGTGTTTTAAGTACGAGGAGGTAAGTTCTGATCTTCTATACCCCTAATAATGAGTGATGTGCTAAATACTTAAAGAATCATTTAATTTGAACCTTATTAATATTTTTAGTCGCACATATTAACTACTTAATATTAAAAACATTCGTAAAATTTACAAATAAATACGACCTCACAGGTAAACAATAAAAAAAACCGCTTTACCAGTTTTTGACATACTATTAAGCAATAACATTTATTTTTATACAAATTATAGAGTGCATACTTCCATAAAATTTATAAGTAGTACATAATATATAATAACATTTAAATCAGTTTTATATGACGTACAATATACATCATACAAATACAATATAAACGCACGTTTCTACCTTAAAATAACATTACAGAACTTCGCATATAATTTATCTCAGAGCCATCTAACAGAGCTATTGTTACCACAATATTGATGGTGTATTTTGGGCAATTAATCGACTTCGGTTGACCACAAGTCCCCTTGTAGGCAACCTCTGTCTCTACACAAACTATAATCTATTACTGATTTCCACTTGGCCTTTATTATAGGCTGAATTGAATATATTGTGGCTAGGTACACTTTTATCTGTTTCCATACTGATAGATTAAAATAACTTGCCTGTTTGCTTATTAACAGAAATTATTTCACATTCCCAAGTTTTGTAAATATTTCCATGTCTACTACATTTAATTAAAGTATAATAAGACGTATAATGTGCTAATTAATAATATATTTAACATATGAAAGAAGTAGATAATTTTTTACTATTTCATTTGCGTTGATTTTACAAATTGTAAAACTTTTGATACATTAGATACCTATGTAAAGTTTCTGATGTGGTAATTAATGGTTTATGGCAATAACGAATTGAATATTTGTAAAAAATCACTTCATGGATTGCCGAACAGTGTAAGTCATAGACTTTTTATCAATGTCGATATATAAAATAATAAAAAAAACTTAAGCTCATCAGTTCCCGCCTTTACACGTAGTCCGCGAAGCAGTTCAAACCAGTGCAGGGTTTATTTCATTTATTGTTTCTAACTCGAAACAGCTGTCTTGAACCTATTACCTACAGTCTCTAGACTACATCACTATTAGTGGAATGGTTTCATTGAGAAGAAAATAAAGGTATTTACATTTGGTTGTATACTTCAAGAAGTTTAAGACATTAGAATGCAGCTTTTTTGGGAGAAAGAAGAAAGAAAAACATTGCAAATATACAGACTAAATAATAGTACTAAAGTCATCAATTACATTATTATTTCCATTTATATACTTACCTATCCAGAAGGTTCCGAATTTATTCCGATCTTATTTTTCAGTATATAAATGTAAGCCTAAACTTTTTAAACACAAGACTGGTAACTAGGAATACTCTATCATAGTCAAACTTGCATAGTAACACAAATTTACGTAGAATTATTGTAAATACATAATATAAGAACAAAATAAAACTAGTCACGTGCACACAATAGCGTTTCTCACCTGCCATACAAGTAAATCCAATTTGTAGGACGTGAACGCTTTCTAATGTATCAATATTATTTTGATATTTTTTTTATACATAAGACTATATTATGATTATTTCAATACTGTGTATATTATATTGTGTTTGATAAGGCCCTCTTTATCTCTTAATTTTATGTAAATAATAATTAATTGGATCAACAACCATGAGGTTAGTATATTTAAATGAAAATTTATAATACTTATCATAGAATTTTATACATAGAATATGAAAATCGGTGTCCACTTATGGGGAATGGGGCAGATGTAAATCTTTGTAACTGGTCAATTATCTTTTATTTGCTAATATGTGATCATCCTCCTTTACGAGACGAGACTCTCTTTTCTTAGCCTTTTTCGGGGACTTATGACGTGAATTTTGCCTAATAGGTTCCATGCTTAAGTATTTTTAAAATATATAACGCATATACAATAAGATAAATTAACTCTATATAATCGTGGTATCTTTATATTAGCCTTGACTCGCGTAACCTTTATTTACTAATTTTTAAAACCAATTATTTTTTTTTTATTATTTGTTTTTTATAATGAATAGGCAGACGTTTGACCACGATCCCACCTGATGGGAAGCGGCGATGTGGTCTACTTGGATGCACGTCTGCCTAGAAGAAGCCTGTTCACCCTCGCTTTGAAAAGGTCCAGATTGTATTGTGCGGGAAATATGGAGCTAGGGAGAGAGTTCCATTCCTTAGCCGTTTTCATTAAGAAAGATGACTCGAAGCGACGTGTTCTAATTATTGCGGACGGTATAATGTAAATGTTGCATGTTTAATGTTTTACGTATAAAAAATATCTCTGCTCCAGCTCTGTTTATTCCAACATTCAAATCAAAAAGCAATCGACATCTTCACCGCAGAAATCCCCGTGGCATCCGAAGTAAATTCCCAAAAAATTGTTTTCGCCACCTGCCTCAATTGAAATCTGATCGAAAAAATCGCGACTTCGCTTGAAATAGTGTCTTTATGCGCCACCGCTCGGAAAAATCCTTTATGGGTTACGAAATACCCAAGCATTTAGTCTGTAAACCACGCTAAGAAATCAATTTAAATTGTATGTAGCCTGTATTATTTGAGTGAAATTCACGCTTAATTTTTGACGATTTTTAAACAAATAGTGAAGAATTTGGAATTAAAAATGTAATTTGTAGCTACATAGGTTTAAACATCGTTAAGGCAAATATCCAATCATCTAGTTAATATTATTGAATTAAGATATGAATGTATACAAACACAATAATTCGAGATCAAGTGAAATATTTACAATTGAAACGTATCGACTTTTTACATTTTTTCATCCAAATATCACGAATTATATTTACCTTAATCCTCTATTAACCATACAGCTTTTTCACCTCGAACAGTTGGCATGTACGGATATTATTCTAGGCATGTGCCTAAGTGCTAGGTCTTTGTTTAGCGGCTCACATTAACTGAGATTCCATCGTTACAACTTCTAAGCCGAGATAAGTTAAATTGGATACGCGATCATCTTAATGTTCGCCTGGTACTTTATGTGACTTCGCAACGTTTTCTTATTTTTGGCAGCGTTTTTACGAAATAATTTTTAGTTATTTATTTTTTTCTTAACTATTTTACCTAAACGATGACATGTGAAGTTAAAAATTAATTAAAAGACAAGATAATTTGGTAACAAATCAATAATCGAACGACGATTTTAAATAAAAAAAAAAAATTGGTTTACTGACGAAAGTTGAACGTGACAACGTCCGATTGTGCTTCTTTGTCGCTCGTTCCGCGCTCTCGCTCGCACTTCAAGCCTTAGGCGCGGGTCAAACACAAGCGGCGCGGGCGCGGGCGTGCCATAAGCGCACCTCTTCAATCTGTTTTACACCACGTCCTTCTTCTACATTTTGTATGAAAGAACTGTTAGCGATCGACATAGCGTCATTGTTGATATGTTTAGCGAAAAATAGAAATATGTAAAAATTTGTTAGTTTAGATTAAAATTAGAAGGTATAGACCGCATGATGTGTACTGCGAGTCAGTTATGAATAGGTTTGTTTAAATGTTTTGTTTTAATTTTATATTTAAGTTATTATATTAATGTGTAATTAGATGTTTAAATTACGACATTGGGTTTTGGAGACGGAAATGAATCTTTAAATGTGATAGCGATTATAATGGAAATAATCGTATTGTAATGTATTGAAAATATCGCTCACTTATAATGTGATGACCTTTGCATAAAGCACTTACAAAATAAACGCTCACTTATGTTGTGATGACTTGTAAACGTGCATATAAATAATTAAATTCAGTAATGTTTAAATATTATTTGGAAATAGATATTGTATACGAACAGTAAAACCTGTATGTCATGTCGTGCATAAGATGTATGCATTGTATTAATTGTATATCATTTTGTATATTGTTTGCCTTTAATTATTTGAAAATACATAATTTAGTTGTAGTAGTTTTAGTTAAGTTACGAAGAACTTGGACTTATATTTTGTTACTAAATGTTGGAAATTAATAAAGATATGTGCAAGTAGAGGGCTGGTTGAAAACGGGCAAAACGGGCGCACGGTTTGAGCATAACGTACGGGCTCTCCGTGTTAAACGTGTATAAAATCCCCACGCCGAGCGTAGGCAAATCAGTTCTCGGGAGTCAACGGTACGGAGCACACGTAACTTACGCGACTATCATCAGCCCTCGAAAGCTACTTGAAGAAGAAACGCTGATTTTTATTTCGCCACGTAATTATAGCGAAGCCCGCGTGCTTTGCTCGCGGAATAAATTCCTCGCGTCTATACCTACGGGCTGTGACGGCATACTACGTTTTCACGGACGCTAGCAGAAGCGTCGGGAGTGAGCGTGAACCAGCGTTCGAAGGCGTTCACTCAGCGGAGATAGACATACGTTGTTTATCGGTCGTGCACATATATCGCGTGACCTGCGTACGAACAAGCTCGTACTGCGCCTACGCCGCGATATACACGGTCGCATTTCTGTTTCCGCACACAACAAGAACTTTGGAAAGGCGGCGCAACCGAGGCACAACCGTGGCGTGCCGTCTCGACGCCTTTCCAAAGTTCTTTCATACAAAATGTAGAAGAAGGACGTGGTGTAAAACAGATTGAAGAGGTGCGCTTATGGCACGCCCGCGCCCGCGCCGCTTGTGTTTGACCCGCGCCTTACATGGAACGCCTCAGAGCGAGGTAACGCCGCATGAATCATGTTTTTTCGTGCGTGCAGCCGGCTCTATCGAATTATAAGACGTTGTCACGTCAAAAAGATAACTAATTGCCAATCACATAACTTGGTAAGTTCTATTGAAACACAAATAGGCACAGCTTAACTCTACTATAGTTACTAGTATTTACTATATTGTAGAGACTTTCATTTAGTGAAAATCTTCTCTACCTAACCTCCCTAATTCTGAACACCCAAATCTGTTTATGATCATACTTTCTTACATAAGCCACTTTTAGCCCACGTCATGCAACCACGTAATATATGAAGGCAATTGACGAACTCTATCTAAGTTGAGCTTGATTAGAGGCGTGAGAGGACTGCGCTAATTGTACTCATTAGGTTAGAGCCAAAATATTTGGTAGTTCTAGCAAAGAAAATGATAAATTACGTTATGTTATGTAATACATTGGAATGACCGAAACAGGTAAGAAGTAAATATTTAAAGCTATATTGTGCCAAAAAAATCACTGTTGAAATTGTACATAAAATTAGAGGGTTTTACCAATACTATTATCTCCTGTGTATATGTTCCCCCCTTCCCCTAATGTTATAGTTATATGTGACATGTGACATATTTTTTCGTGACATTTTTTATAAATCATGAAAAATAGAGCACCATCAATTCTCTCTAATTACTTATCTTACGGATATTCGCAGAACTGAAAAATCCGACCGTTTAAATGACGAGCTCTGTAATCATGATTGATCACAGTTTTTCAAACCCAGCTAGAAAAACTTACGCAAACTTGCCAACAAAAGCAATTAATAATATCAATTGCTAACTTTGTAAGCATATCGGACATTAAAAAACCATCCGTTAGGTTTCCTATTATCTTTATAGCGGAAACTTTAACTATCATGTGAGTTACCGCATATTGCTACTAACGACCACTAGCAACTTAAACAGACTCGGTTCTAATAGGCACTATATTTTTCACGTAAATTGAAAATCGATGGAAGTAATAATATCATTAGTTAAACATTTTATTGCTGCTCTTTATTCTTATCTGTGGAGTGCGCGATTTGTCGTGTGTTAGAGAATAGTTAAGTTATCTGTGGACTGTGCATGATTGTGAATCTGTGGTGATAATTGGGCGGGAATTATAATGTCACCAAAATGTCAATAGGTACCTAAACTCCACGTATTATGAAATTATGTATAAAAGTTTTTGAAAAGCAGTTCCATCAAAAACTATCAATGTATGATAGCATTATGTAAAGATATTATCCAGTTTGAACTCTATTCTCACTTATTTCATATGACACATGAAAAAAGGAAAATAATATTTTTACAAACAAGTTTTAATATTCAAGTTCTTATTACCACTGCATTTTATAAGCCGAATTGTGTCACGACATTCAAAAAACAAGACTATGACTCTATTACGCATAAATAAATACATAATTACAAATCATTAACATTTTTATACCATTGATTATGCAAAAACCGGGAAATAAAAACAGAGCATCGGAAATTCTGTATAAAAAAATATTGTTACAAATCAGAGCTCATCCCGTTATTCATATTTCCTCAATAAACCAAACAAATTTATGCGAAAATGATACGGTCTGACTTTTACGACTATTGCAAAATATGTTTCAATAAATAATAAACATGAAAAACAGGGAGACACGCCAATTAGCCGCGACGTTAGTCAGAGTTTTTTCTCAGACAGATAGACACAAGAATCCGATATTTCTATGTAATTTATATTTTAATGAACTAGTTTCGGTTACATGTGGATATTGTTTGTTATTTCAGGAAATTCCAGTTAGAAATGGTTAGAAGATACTTTTACGTATGCTTTATTTATAAATTAACGCATGAATAAGTTTGCGCCTGTGTTTTTCATGTAGAAATATGAATGTCAGTATATTATGAAAACTTTTTCATTACTTCTCATCACATTTACTATTAGATAAATAACTTCTTCTTCTTCTTTTTATTGTATGGATAAAAAACTGATTCAAATTCGTATAATATACAAAAAGTAGGTACATTTGTGAAATTGTGAAAATATTGTTGAAGAAGTTTGGATTCGTCTAACCCTGTCTATAAATAAATACCAACGTCCAACATAGAAGTTATAAAGTTATTTTCACGTGTTAAGAATATCTTAGAAATGAGATAAAAAAAGGGATTTTTATTTACGAAAAGATGATCACCTACTAATTTTCCCTAACATTACCCGCACCTACACGCGCGTGCAAAATTATTTACCTACTACGTATATTATATAATACCATCAATGTCGGATTATGAAAATCAGGGTTATAGCGGTGACCCGGGGACGTTACTCGAATTATAAAGAGATGCGGAGACGTTGGGCAATCTTCCAGAATGTTCGATTTACGACCTGCCTCCACTAAGATATGTGAGGTTATACTTACTATATGTGGATTGTCATTTTTTTAATTTTGATTGATAGGGCATGGTGTATGACGTTTGGCTGGTGATATGTTTACTTTGTGGATTTTTTTTAAATTTTGAGTCATAAGGCATGAGATTTGACGCTGGTGATTCCTGTTTAAGTAATATTTTTGAATTGGAAGGTGTATTTTTTAGCTGAAGTAATAACTTCAGCTAAAAAAATATTTTTAGCATGAATTACGAAGTAACCAGAAAGAAGTACTCTAATATAATTGTAATTTTTCTTTTGAGTCATTTTAAATTACACACACACGCATGCAGTAGCACTGCATGCGCTTCTCATACAAAATCATCATCCGTTCAATATAAATTACATTGAACTACATGCATAATCCGCTCCAAAATCCATAGTCCACATTCAGATAAAACTTTTGATTGATCAAATTACTTTCAAATTCAGCAGTTTCGTCACCGAACACAGCTTTAATTAAATAACTTCGAAAGTCAAACAGCGTGAGTCGACGTGAAAAACGATTTACTGAGCGCACTGCTTATCGACTGTAGCCGTGGAAGCTAAATCTAGGTTTTACTATGTTATATGGATTTTGTTTTAGATTTGTTTTTAATATGTTATTTTTTGAATAAACATGTTTTTGAACAATGCTGCTCTTTGATTTTTGCATGAGAAATCGTACTTATTATCCTATCCTACTAATTTTATAAATGCGAAAGTTTGTGAGGATGGATGTGTGTATATGTTTGTTACTCTTTCACGCAAATACTACTGAACCGATTACAATGAAATTATGGGGTAACTTGGATTAACACATATGATAGGTTTTATCCAGGAAATCCCACGGGAACGGGAACAATACGGGTTTTTCTTCGAAAACGCGGGCGAAGCCGCGGGCGGAATGCTAGTAGATCATATTTTTAGGTATCTGTTATCCCTAAAATTTACTTTACAAAAATTTGTTCCCCTATTTGTATGGAGTAGCAACAAAATACGCAACAACATAATACTGTATTGCAATTAAGTATCTCCCAGAGTTCGCTGGAACACAAATAAAATTCAAGACATTTCTCACTTGAAATACAGTCTCACTTCCAAGTGCACTTTGCGGCCGGCTGTTAAAATAACCGACTCTAAGCCAATAAAGCACACGCTTTCAAGAATACTAAGTGTATCGTATACGTTTTCAATATTATACAAGTGTTTACTGGCTTTCCCCCGCGACTTTGCTCGAGTGCTTTCTGAAAGTTGCCCAAAAGTCTTCATATAGAGCACCCCTCTATTTTACCAGATTATGAGTTTATATTATTTTTACCCGACTATAATAGAAGGAGGATTTTGTTTTTTGAGTGTATGTATGTGTGTGTGTGTGTGTGTATTTCTTTTACCGGTATATTTACCGATGGACGGATTTTCAATTATAAGACGTGGTCGTTGTAATCATCAGAATTGTGGGAATGACAATAAATCGACACCCAATATGAATAACATTGTAACTCAATCTGTCATAGTTTTCAGGACAGCCATTTTAAAATTTTTTATAAGTTTATTATTTATTTGCAGCTGTTGTATTATAGTTAGTCTATACAATTGTAGGTGTCATATACTGATTTTAATTGCTTTTTAAAATGATATATATGGCATTTTGATAAAACAACTGCAAGTATGACTTTTGCAATGTTACAATGTACAGATTTTAAGTATTTTTTAAATGAAAATCATCGTAACTACAACTTACAATGGGGTCATGCAAACATTTGAAAGTATATTTCAGCGTATTTAATTGTAACTTATTTTACAATCACGTATTTTACTGACAAAAGGAAAATATTTATTGAATGATATTGTAAGCAACATTACTACGAGTATTAATGTTACATTTGGTTGAAAAAACATGGTAAGTACTATTAAAGAAAATAATAAAAATCAATGTGTAATACATATTTTAACCCTTAATTTATTGGGACCCACCGCAGTTTATTGACCACGGATCGTTTTAAGCATGATTTCGTAAATTCATTTTTTGGAAGGTGTAAATAGCGTATAAACTTTTATTAGACCTGGCAATAACGTAACTGAAAAAGTTTACAAACTACAAACATTTAAAAAAAAGTATCGAAACAATTTGAAAATTGGAGGTATGTGGTTGCGATAGTCATAATTTTGTTCTAACAAGATTCCGGAAAGTAATTTTTGAAATGAAGTTTGTACTATTCAGAAAATCATTGTAAACTCGGTGGTAAAACTTATACCATTGCTTGGTTACACCGACATACTAGTATTTGGTGGTTATATAGTTACCATTACCCATACTCGCAATTGCTTTTTCAGAAAATGTCGAATACTAGCATCAAGAAAAAGAAGCTATCGGACACTGCAATCGAGAGAATTTCAGAAGGAAATCTCTCCGATATTGAAAGCAGCGACGAAAGTATCTCGGAAGAACCACTTTGGGGCACTAGCGTCCAAGATGTCTTGGTATCTTGATAATGATGGGTCTTCACACCTTACCTGATGTCAATCTGTATTGGTCAACTGATAGTTTTTATAGAAATCCGATCAAATCAAATCAATCTTTTATTTTATACCTATTTGATGCCGCTATCATCAACGCCTATAATATAGCCTATGCACTTAAACTCACAAGCAAACGGTTCACACACATCGAGAATTTAGGCTTCGTTTGGCTCGGAATCTAATAGATGGATTCACATACAAAAAAAGAACAACAAGTATAATTTTCAAGAATAAACAAGGTGGGAATTTCGGAGTACCCGCTGAAATCAGATGCTCTTCTGTACCACACTACCCAGAAAACCAGGAAAAATTTACTAGATGTCGATTTTGTAGCACGAAAAGCATTCAAAAACGTTCAAGGATTATTTGTAACAACTGCAAAGTAGCTTTATGTGCTACACCATGCTTCAAAAGCTTTCATATTGCTCCAGAAGAAGGAGAAGCTAGGGACTGTAGCTGCTCTAGTTCTTGTACCTTGACGGGCTAAGGTAGTAGAATAACATGGTAACTTAAATTACGATTTATATTTATAACATTGTATGTGAATTTACAATTACTGTAACACTAAGAAACCCTTGTCACCAAATATTTTGTGTATTGTAACTTCATCTACAATAATATTTCAATGGAAACATTATTAATTTTCAATTACAATGAAATTATATTGTTTCACAAAAATAGTATTTATTGTCATAGAAATATGGTTCAAAGACAGAAAATTAGGTCTGACTTTGCTGAATTCATATGTGCTAAAGTTGTATAAAAGTGTAATTAAAGTTACAATGTTATTCATATTGGGTGTCGAAATAGGCAATATAAATCAGTAGTCGGGATTTTTTATAACAATAATTCATATTATTTTACCTTTTAATCGTAAAAACTGAGACATAAATTAATCCAAACAGCTTATTTAATCGTAAAATGTAAAATATCTTTCTTATCTAAAAGTGAGTTATCATTAGCTACGCTACATTCATTCTTCAATGTTACGTCAGAATACACTGCAGAATTTAAATATACCATATTCACAGCAATCCTAGCACGTGTCCCGTTACACTAAATAAACAGATTTTACAAACATCGTATCTCTGAACGCGAATAAGTTTAATTTTATGAAGAGTCAAGTGAAGTTGCAAGTCTGTTGAATAAACAATTGTGTATCCCGTTTGTTCGACTGTTTCTTTGCTTTTTGTTTGTAAATGCGTTTTGTATATAAAAATAACTGTGTTTAAAATTATTAGACAGATCTTAAGAAGGTTAGAATGTATGTGATATTTATAACAACTGAATGTAATTTATAAATATATTTTAAAAGGGAAAGATTAAAAAATTCCGCTTCGTGATCAACAGTTCTCAATTAGTATTTGAAATTTTATATTGTTATAGATAATTTGAGTATTTGAGAAAGCACTGAAATTATTTCAATTGATAAAACTATGATTTACAGTTGAAATAAGTGGATGAATATAAACGATTCATATTTATATAGAAAATAATTTATTTTAAATAATGGATAGTTAATTGATACGAGAGCTAACAAACACTAAGAATTTTTAGGGTTCCGTACAGAAAGAGTAAGACGGTACTCTACTGAGACTTCGTTGTCTGTCTGTCCGTCCGAACCGCGTAGCATGATAAACATTATGTAATTATTTCAATTTTTATCTAACTTTTCTTTTACGTTGTGTATGTAGGCGGCGGATCTTTTCAAAATGTAGGTAGCTATTTAATTTTTATAGTCTAGACGAGAGAGGATTAAAATGTAATATTTTCAACGTTTGAATAAGTTCAGAAGCATCTGTCGTTTAAAAAATGAACGATAAAAAATTAAACCGTCGGAGTATCTTTTGGATTGTTCGTTTTATTTTTGAGATGAAAGTTGGGGAGAAACATGAAAAATATATTTGGTGAAATACCTATTATTATATTAAATAAATAATTATATTACAATCGGATATTTATATCATGTACATATAAAGAAACATAAGTTGAAAATTACTCGTTAAATAAAGTAAAATTATATAATTTCCATGTTTCAAATACATAATTCACAATTTAGCATTGACTGACCGGTTGGCTTGGTTGGTAGTGGCCCTGCCTTCCAAGCCAGAGGTCGTGGGTTCGATTCCCACCCAGGGCAAATATTTGTGTGATGAACATAGATGTTTGCTCTGTGTCTGGGTGTTAATTATTTATATAAGTATTTATTTAAAATTATATATGTATGTTTATCAGCCATCTGGTTTCCATAACACAAGCGAAAGCTAAGTATGGGATCAGATCGTGCCGTGTGTGAAAAACTGTCCTGAAATATTTATGTAAGAGATATTAATGTTTTATTTTCGTATACTATAAAGCCAAACTTTGACACGGTGTTTGTTACTTTGTATAAAATGTATAGTTTAGTTAACTTTTAACTAACACAAATTAACAATCCGTGTCTGACTGATTATTATCTTTCTTCTCTAGTCAAATTATCTGAAATTAAAAGAAATAAGGTAAATTAATGAATCTCAAACAATTTAAGAACCTGAGGCCGTATTATTATTTCATATTTCCAGACAGTTTACGCCGTGAATTGAACTGACTGACAAATTCATATTATGATTGCAATAATCATGACTGGTAATTGCGATCATAATATAACTTGCCAGTCAGTTCAATTCACGGCGTAAACTATTTGGCGATTTGACTATTTATATTTTGTGTTCGTGAAGTTTTTTTTTTAAATTAACATATTTTATGATATAAGGAAGTATTTATTGACAAGTAGTGATTCGCCCCTTTATGCTATGCCACACCAACATTTTTTATTTAATAATAGAAATGAACCCTGGACCTCTCAGTTCTACGCTGACACAAATCATAGTACATAAGCAACCGTTTATCACGAGGCCGAGGTCAAGATGAAAGGACCCAATCTGGACAATCAATCCTTAATTTTATGAGCAATAAATAGGGAACTTATTGGGCTAGTAATAAATATAATAAATATTGTTTAACAGTCTGTAGGGATAACACCGAGCAATCTAATCATCATAAAAACGCAATAAAGCACACCATTCTATTATTTTGCTAAAATGTTATCTAAATTGATGTCCTCGTAAAGCGGATCGTGTTTAATAGTTTATGTTGTGAAAGATTTTCGAGTTGTTTCATATATCTTCTTAATAAATAAAGAGAAAAATTAACGCATTGCGCAGACTAACTAGGATTAGAAAGTTTAATTCCTTCACCACGTTTTCTTTTCTTGTATAATTGTTAAAATAATGTTAAAATAAGTAAGAAAAAGAAAGAAGAGAAGAAGTCGTAAAGTTTTGTATGTTAACGCGATGGTGCAGACGAAGAAATAAATGTCTCGGTCTGGCAGGACACAGAAGGCTGATCACCTACTCTCTAAAGAAAACCGATCAGTGAAACAGATATATGCATAATAAATACATCTACCCCTTACCCCACTAGGGGACATGGGACTTCAATTTTTTTATACAGCTTTTGGTTCTACCGCGAGTGAAAACGCGCGGCACAGCTAGCAATTGATAAAATTAATGAATAATGTTGATAAGTTCTGTAATTTTATTATCATTTTCCTTTTCATCTGAATTCGCTTCTACTTTCATAATAACTCTATATTTTTTCAACTCAATAGAGTTAGTGAATAGAGCGAAATGGAAATTAAAGCCACGATCAAAAACTCAGATTCACTATCATTGAACTTTTAAAATGGGATAAAAAGCTTGACCTCCAATATTTATTCTTTTACTATCACAATTATCATTACCCTTGACTTCAAATAACGATATTATTATAAAGAGATTCTGTGAAACGAAACACTTGCGTACAAAATCGACCGAACACAAAAACCAAAATAAATTCACCCATTGAAGTAATGTTAACTGAATAAAACTACAGCAAAACAGAATTAATATAAAATAAGGTCAATAGGCAAGGCAACAATGGAACAAAATCGCAATTGACCGGCTTTTTATTTCGGCTCATAAAATAAAATGAACTTTAAAATATTAAAAGGTAGTCAGGACGAGAGTACTTTGGGTGTGATTGTCTTTTATACGATGCGATATTTGTAACGTATTATAATATGTAGTTCTCATATTTTTACATAATTTTTAATAGAATTGGTTTAATAATTCAACCGATTTCATAAAACTAATACCTATAGATAATAGACCTTTCACGTACAAACCATCTGTTTTTTATTTAAATTACAAGGTATTTTGATAAGTATCAAATTCGGTAGGAGTAAATTTTGTAGGTTTTATTTGGGTGCGATACACAAGTAAAGTATATTTTATTTTCTAGTTAGTAATCTACTATATAAAAATAAGTCGGGTTTTCCTTCCTGACGCTAATATAACTCCAGAACGCACGAACCGATTTCCACGGTTTTGCATTTGTTGGAAAGGTCTCGGGCTCCGTGAGGTTTATACTTTATAGCAAAGAAAAGGTGTCTCTGGTGGCGAAACGGAGTTCGCCCGGTTTGCTAGACGCAAATAAAAATGGACGTTTAATTTTGTAATCAGCCGCCCAATGGTTTAAGTAATTCCACAAAATAATTTTAAGTTAATGAGTATTACAATATAACGTAAAAAAATATCGTCTTGAAATATCGCATCGTCGTGTCGTACGATCTGAAACTACAGGGTCGCTGCGTCGGGATTCCCGGTAAATTGTATGAATCGTACGGGACCCGGGTAATGATTATTTTTTATTAGGTATTATGAAATTCCTTGAGCATACAGTACTAGGTAAATTTGAGTAAGATGAAATCTAATTTCTAATATGTAAAATTCAAACAGTTTGTTTACGCTGTGGTTTGCAATACGTGTGCACGATGCACCGTGTATTAAACTCTCTTTATTGTAATATTGCTACAAAACGGAAGATAATTTTGAGAAACACTTTCTTGTTTGTTTGATCTCAATCCATTGCATTGGTTTCATTAAATTTTAATGCAAAAACACAACATTTAAAAAACAATTCCTGTGTCTTTATTGGTAGGTAAATTTTTATATTTATCTGCTGTTTGTTTATCAATACTTCACTCCGAGCAAGAAAACGTCGAGAGGAAACCAACATGCCAAAGTAAGAAAATTTTAAGACAAGAGACACATTATATTATAGTTATATGCTACCTATATGAAAATGTTGAGGACGTGGCAACAAAACAAGAATTGATGCTGATGATAATGATAAGCCATCACAACAAATCGATATAATATATATACGTACATAACTGTATATTTATAAACCTGTGAAATTTCGTAACTTTACTTTGAAGTCACTAACAACATATTATGCAGGCGCGGTCCCAGCCTGACATTTTGGGGGGGGGGTCACGCGGCTGGAAAGATACCCCCCCCCCAATCGTACTCGTTAAAAATCGTATTCAATAGAAGTTATAAGCAAAAACGGGAGAAAATTTTTATACATTTTTTTACTTTTTTTATATTTACAAAAAAGAGCAAATTACAAAAAGCCAAGAGCGAGTCGGACTCGCGCTGTCTAAAATGTATTTTTTAGAAATTTTTCCTTTATTTGTGCTATAAGACATTGCTTTCAACCAACCACATTTCAAGACTTGCGAATTTCGAAATTTGCGACAATTTGCAACATAAAAACGGCTGTATCTTTTGATTGCATTGGTTTATAAGTTTAATTTTTTCACAGCTTCAAAAGACCGTAGACTTGAGTATTCGATATAAATTTCAGCTTGATACCTCGACGCGTTCTTGATAAAAAGGGTCTCGAAAATTATAAAGGATATTTTTTTATATTATGTAATTAAAAATGTTTATTTTTTGTAATAATTATTCCTCTATCTGTGCTAATAGATGTTGCTTCGTACCGAATTTCAGAGTCTGAGTTCACGGGAAGTACCCTGCAGGTTTTGAATTTTGATAGCCTTGCGAATGTCGAAATTTGCGAAAATTTTCAGCATTTACGGCTGTATATCCCGATTGCGTTGACATAGTAATTTGATTTTATCACAGCTTAAAGACTATATTATAGACCTGAGTTTTTGATGTGAATGTTTCTTTAAATGTGAATATATCTTAGAATATTAATTTTAATTTAATGTACAAGCGTTCATGAGTAAAGGGGTTGTAAGTTTAAAACTATTTAAAAGTTAATTTTTACATAATGTAATTAAAAATTAATATTTTTCGTAATAATTCCTATATCTGTGTTATAAAACGTTACTTTGTACCAAAATTCAAGACTCTGTGTTCATGGGAAGCACCCTGTAGGTTTTGATTCAAATGCGGTCGAAATTTGCGATAATTTGCAGCACGAACGGCTGTATCTTATGATGGCGTTGGCATATAAGTTTGATTTTTTACAGCTTGAAGAGACCGTAGATTTAAGTATTCGATATAAATTTCAGCTTGATATATTCGCAAATTTCGACATTTGCAAGGGAATCAAAAATCAAAACCTACAGTGTACTTCCCGTGAACTCAGAATCTTGAAATTCGGTACGAAGCAATATTTTATAGCACAGATAGAGGAATAATTGCAAAAAATGAATTTTTTTAATTACATCGTAAAAAAAATATTTTTAATAATTTTAAAGTTTTCTGTCTATCAACGTGCTTTTTCTCAGAAAAGCGTGGAGGTATTGAGGTGAAATTAATATCGAATACTTAAGTCTACGGTTTCTCGAATCTGTGAAAAAATGAAACTTATAAGCCAACGCAATCAAAAGATACAGCCGTTTATGCTGCAAATTATCCCATATTTCGACATTCGCAAGGGAATCAAAACCTACATTGTACTACTCGTATAGGAGCTAGCAACGTTGACAAGAGAGAATTTTAGTATAGTTGGTTTTTTGATATACTGTTTCTCTTCCTATTTCGTTCCGTCATCGAAATAAGTGATGTAATTTCACTTATTTCGATGACATTTTAATTATTTTGAAATAAAAAATTGCGTATGGCACCTATTTAACAACGAAAAAAACGTCTTGCAATAAAATAATTATGTCTGATGGATCTATCTAAAGGCTAAAGATTAAAAATTACGCGTTAATAAATGACTTTAAATTACGGATATTTTCCTGTGCAGATAAGATGCGCACTAATAAACGCAACCACTGCGGCCAGCCAAACAGCCCGGACTCTAACCGAAATAGGAAGAGAAACAGTATATCAAAGAACCAACTATACTAAAATTCTCTCTTGTCAACGTTGCTAGCTCCTATACGAGTAGTACAATGTAGGTTTTGATTCCCTTGCGAATGTCTTGCGAATGTTTTTTTCACATATTGTACTGTATAAGAATTATTTTCTATTTTATCGAGTACGATTTTGGGGGGGGTCATGTCCCCCGTGACCCCCCCCCTGGGACCGCGCCTGATATTATGAAATGACAATACACAATACGCTCAGTCTAAAAACAATGATAACAAGCTAGAAAATTCCCCCCGTTCACTCTTAAAGCGCTTTGCTGAGCTGGTGTTAGTCTAACGAGTGCTTATTTTAAACATCTAACAAGCGGGCAGGTGTGGGCAAACATTTGTTCAGAACTAGCCCCAGCGCTGTAAGCGCTTTACATTTTTGTTGGCACTTTTGCTCGCGTTAGTCGCTTTTGTTGGGATAATGAATATTCTTATGGTTCTGTTTGTTTTGATTATTAGTGCTAAAACTGAACATTTGTGGTATAGTGAAACTATATTATCTAGATTACTGATTTGTATTTAATTCACGATTAAAAGGGCATGCAAATTAAAAATCAAATAAGAAAGATACATGATCGATTAGCACAACTTTTTACTATCGTAGATATATATAGATTATACCTCTTCAGTTACACTGTTTTTAATGCCTTTTGCCGTTCAAAAACTTGAATCCTAAGATTCCACAGGCAATTAAAAGAATCTAATAAAGTGTAATGCAATAATCAAATGGCTATTAACATGAAAATGAGTTTAAAATGGCAGAGGCTGTACAATTTATCTCGTTGTGGCGCCGCGGTCGACATCTATTTTCATAATTGACACATGGCCAGCCTGTGTTTAGTATTTAGCGATGCGAAATGTATTGGGCATTTAGTCGCTTATTGTTGGGTAAAGGATTACATTGTTAAGGGCTGATTTTTCAATCCTTGGTTAAAACTTATTCGTCGAATAATGTATAAAACTACCATTTTAAAAACGTATTCTAATTGCCCGTATTTGACAGTTTACGTGACATTTTAATATTATCGTGTAATACTTTATTGGACGGATAAGTTTTATCCAAGCATTGAAAAATCGGCCCTAAGGGGAATAATTAGGGATTCTTTCAAGCCCAAGTTTGATAAAAGTTGGTGTGTTGAGTAATACACCAATCGAGTTATAGGAAAAACTATCCTATATATTTTCCTTTAACTTTTATGTTATAGGAAATCTATCGACGTATTTTTTTTTGTGAATAGGGAAGCGCTTGACCATAATCTCGCCTGATGTTAAGCTGAGATGTGGTCTAAGATGGCATGCGCTTCCCTAGAAAGTAACCTCGTAAAAAAACTCGTATTGTTATAGTATAAAAAACGCTATAATAATTTTTTTAAACGTCACCATATTTAGTTCAGCATCGCAAAATTTAGACCGCCAAAAGGCACTTAGGAAAGACATTACCAATGCAACGTTGCAATGTATCTCTGTGTCCCTTTCGGGACCAAAAGACGTCTACAATTTAAATTTTCCTTTCTCATTACACCTTATCCCGAAATTCTGCACGGCATGCAACAATAAAGCATCTGGAATGCCTCCCACGACTCATCTTATCGAGCCAGGATTTACCGTCTGTTCGCGCTACCACATAACTATAGTCTTATCTTCAGATGGTTCAATGACCTATGAATTACTAGCATGTAAGTTTTCTTATCGTATACAGGAGGGTTCTATAGTGCTATAGGTTAGAGTTGACGATTCTTGAAGGTTAGGATCTCCCAATTTGTTGGAGGAATTTATTGATTACGTAGTAGATTATGTACTGATACGATTTGAATGGTATTAAAGCTTTGTTGGACGTATAAAATTATATGTTATATTAATTATTAAGTCAATCAATTCCTCACGTATAGGGAAATGGTTACAAAAAGTTAATAATATTAAAACCTAAATCATTAACTATAAGGTTATAACCTTGACATTCCCAAATCCAGAAACTAGTAGGTATGGCCGGTTAGTTTCATATAATTACATAATAACCAGATTATCAGTTAATAGTTCAAGTAATTTAATCTCCTTTTAACTTCGCTTGGAATGAGACAATTTCCTACAATTTATCGCGTGTTCATTTCGTCCCGGATTAATTCCAACTATTGACACGTTCGAGATAAAAGAGATTATGGGACCTCTATTTTCTTTTGCTAATTGAATTTTTATCTGAATTTTATTTAATGGCACTTTACTTTCATTCCAGATTTAGATATTATGTTTATAGCTCGATGAAAGCGTGGAATTATTGTTTTACTAGCGGTCCGCCCCGGCTTCGCCCGTGGTACATATTTACTTTTTCTCTACATAAGAACCATCCTCGTACTTCAAGGAATATACCAAAAAAAGAATTATCGAAATCGGTTCAGCCGTTCTCACGTGATGCCGCGAAACGGCAAGTCGCTTTCTCTGTCCCCATGTCCCTATGTCCCTATGTATGCTTAAATCTTTAAAACTACGCAACGGATTTTGATGCGGTTTTTTTAATAGATAGAGTGATTCAAAAGGAAGGTTTTAGTATATAATTTATTAGGTTTTAGACAAAGCTGGCGAAGCCGCGGGCGGTAAGCTAGTAACTTATAAGCGAGTAAAGTCACGGTAAACAATTTGTACGCAAGTTTAACGTTTTAGGGTTCCGCATCTGCACCAAAGGTTTATTTCTAAAGTTGGGGAATTGAATCCATTTTCGTCTCAACCCTTGCCCGTTGTGCTTTATTAATGTTTGTAACTGGAGTTTCAAGTGTCTGTTCTATTAAAATTTCTTGATCTAGTTTGCTAAGATGTATGTAATAATATTGAAATAGTTAATATTTCGCTTACATTACTTAATTGATTTTCCATTATTAATGGATGGCCATCTATCGATCACATTAGCTGGCTTTATAAATATAGTCTTAAGTTTAAATTTGAGGGCAAAGAAACATTTCTAATATAACGATTTATACGATCGCACATTTTTGAGTCTATTTTCAGTTAAAGTATAGGCTAGATGCATGTTTCGATGTTAGCTTAATGTCAAGAAAAGTGTCCTTAGGTAATTGAGCATCTCAATTTTAAACTAACATTAAGTTCAAAAATTTTAGTAAACTCCAAAATCTTCAACATAATAATGCAAATGCAATATTAGTTGTATATATATTACTTCTGTACACATAATTCAGTTTTTAACAATGTCTACAACTTAATTTTTTTCGATAGAGGTGCGCTAAATCAAACCACGCAGACTTCTCTAGTATAAAGCTACTCCTCCAGACAAAAAGTAGTCAAAACCAGTAAACAAAGCCAATTTCAACGGCCAAAGTAAGCCCACAGAACCATCATCACGTGCTAAATTCATCGACAATTTTGAGGGGCCGATTACAGCGCTCTATCAACTTTCCACTCCATAAAGTCCCCGAGGGAGCCATTGATTGTCGCGCTGATTCAGTCGGATTTGCATTTTATAATTAAAGAATTAGATCCGCCCTTAAGGAGCTACGCGACTGGTTTATTTGACAAGTTCCACGTTTAATGCCCACGATTGTTTGGATGGCATTCGCTCTGTCATGAATTAATGCTAGTTTAACGGCCACTTGAGTTATGATACTGTCGGGCGATACACTGAATTTTAATGCTAGCCATTTGATGGACGGATTTGAGGATTTAAATTATAGGATGCACAGAAGAATATTTAGTCACTTCTTACTTCTTATAGTGAGATTATAATTAGTTTTTAGGACGAGGTTATTATTGGGCATTCAACTGAAGTAAGAAATTTATTTGCCTATGCAAAAAACCTATAGATAGATGAGAGATACATAAAGATATGATATTATATTAAAAGTTAATGTAGATCATCGAAGGTCTTAGACAACAAATAACAACTATTCCCGAATATAGAATATTATATACAAATTTCCATATTCACTATACTAAGAAGATAAAAACATAAGACGATAGATCTTTACTATTTATGTAAGTTCTTGATAAAAGTTCTCAAATACTTCAAAAAAACAACACAAACATTAACGTTTCGTCCAGCTTTCAAACTTTCATAGGATCGTTTATAAACCTGGAAAGTGCAGGTTATTTACTAACACAATTTACATGGGAACTAACAACAGATTCCGAACATTACATCAACTTTAAGCGCCGTATGAAATGTCATCTATACTTATAATAAATCTGTAGAGAGGCCAATTCTGTACATGAAATATATTAAAAAAAAACTATGAAGGGGTGATAAGGGATCGCTACTGATGCCAAAAATGCAATCAGTAAAATTTTTGTCTGTCTGTCTGTCTGTCTGTCTGTCTGTCTGTCTGTCTGTCTGTCTGTCTGTATATTCGTTATAGAAACAAAAACTACACGACGGATTTTAACGAAATTTGGCACAATTATTCTTCATACTCCTGGGCAGGTTATAGTATACTTTTTATTACGCTACGATCAATATGAGCAGAGCAGTGAAGTGAAATATTGGGAAAACGGGAGAAGTTACTCCATTTTTTAAGCTTCCGTCGCGTGTGCAGCCTTAATGGTTAAAGCTACATAGAAATCATGTACGACACAAATGTTCTTAAATTATTATTATTATATAAAAATAAATTCCTAGACAGCATAATATGTCTATCTTTTAAAATTGACTCACAATAACACGTAGTTTCAATAGCTTAGCAATTCGGAGCTTTCTGATTATATTTGTCGACTCTTACGTTTACAACACTCTCACTCATCCCTAATTAAAAAAGTTAACATTATTACCTATTCAATAATAATAATAAGAATCATGTAAATCGGTGTAGAAACACCAAAGTTATACATATAAAATTACGTAAGGTATTCAATGCGGTTCGCGCCTCTTTGATGGAAACCCATGGAGCGCATGTACTAAGCACGTCTTCTATGTCATCTTCGGTTTTCTGAGCTACTGAATCGATAATTTCGTCATCAGATAATGCAAACACGTGTTTACGTGAGTCATAAATTTATTATGGTATAGTCCTAAAATGTTTTCTAAGAAACAATAGTGTACTTACATTGTCGGCAAGTTTATTTTATTTTATTTTATTTTATTAAGGCTCATTAGCAGCTGTACATCGATTGTTTTACATAAAAAGTACACAAAAAAGTTCAAGTTCTTAAAGTCGGCAACTTATTTTTGTTCGAACAATAGAGATAATAAATTCCAAATGATCAAGTTGTAAAGGTTGTAAAATAAAACGTGCGGCGGGTCCGCGTGCGAGGTTCATACAATATTTGGCTGTTGATGCGAATAGACGTTCAGAGTGTTCGACCTTATTGACAGATTTCTTTTGTTGTTTTTCTATAGGTTTTAGTAGTGTTAAAGCATATTATTAGTTTACATTTTATTTCTTTATAAGTGAAGTACCATTAGGTACGCATTTTAGTTATTTTGGAAGTGTTTAATTATATTAATAGTTTATTTTCGTAATTATTTGTTTTTCTATAGGTTTTGGTAGTGTTTAAGCATATTAATAGTTTACATTTTATTTCTTTATAAGTGAAGTAGCAGTTGGTACGTATTTTAGTTATTTTGGTAGTGTTTAATTATATCAATAGTTTATTGTCGTAATTATTTGTTTTTCTATAGGTTTTGGTGGTGTTTAAGCATATTATTAGTTTACATTTTATTTCTTTATAAGTGAAGTAGCAGTAGGTACGTATCTTTGTTATTTTGGTAGATATTAATAGTTTATTTTCGTAATTATCATATATTTATTATAGTAGTGTTTAACTATAATTATTATAGTTCATTTATAGATTTCTTTTGTTGTTATTCTATAGGTTTCGGTAGTGTTTAAGCATATTATTAGTTTACATTTTATTCCTTTATAAGTAGTAGTAGGTACGCATTTTAGTTATTTTAGTAGTGTTTATATTATAATATAATATTAATAGATTTCATAAGTGCAAGGTAGCTTCAGTTACTGTTGATTAAAAATACACAATGCCACCTAAAAAAAGACCATCTTTATCTCGAAATTCTAGAGATGCTAAGAGGATGAGAAATGCGCGTTCTCAAGAATCGGCAGAGGAAAGAGCACATCGGTTAAACTCTATGAGAGTTAGTGCCTCAACTTCTCGAGCCAATGAAAGCTCTTCAGAGAGAGAGATGCGATTAGCAGCTGACAGAGCGAGACGAGCTACATCACGGGCGTCTCAAAGCTTTTCTCAACGAGAGCTAAGGCTTACCATTGACCAAGAACAACATGTGTTATCCCGAGCAGCTGAAACTGCTTCACAACGAGAATTGCGTCTCACAGCTGACCGCGAACGACATACATTATCTCGCGAGTCCGAAACATTTACTGAAAGGGAATTACGTCTCACAGCTGACCGCGAACGACATACATTATCTCGCGAGTCCGAAACATTTACTGAAAGGGAATTACGTCTCACAGCTGACCGCGAACGGCATACATTATCTCGCGAGTCAGAAACCTTCACTGAGAGGGAATTACGTCTTACAGCTGACCGCGAACGTCATATATTGTCTCGCGAGTCAGAAACCTTCACTGAGAGGGAATTACGTCTTACAGCTGACCGCGAACGTCATATATTGTCTCGCGAGTCAGAAACCTTCACTGAGAGGGAATTACGTCTCACAGCTGACCGCGAACGTCATATATTGTCTCGCGAGTCAGAAACCTTCACTGAGAGGGAATTACGTCTCACAGCTGACCGCGAACGTCATATATTGTCTCGCGAGTCAGAAACCTTCACTGAGAGGGAATTGCGTCTCACAGCTGACCGCGAACGTCATATTTTATCTCGAGAATCTGAAACTTTTACTCAATATGAAGACCGTTTGACAAATGATAGGGTGCACCATAATATTGTTCGATCACTCGAAGATGAACATGAGCATGAACAACGACTAGAGTCGGTACGCGAACATTACAATTCTTTGACACAAGAACGATTAATAAGTTTGTCTAATGAAAGATTAAGAATCGAAAATATTCGGTCTCTTGAAACGGACGAACAGCGAGAGGCCCGTCTTACTGCAGACAGATTTCGACATAGTCTTAATAACTTAGATGTACACATAGAAGATCAATCTAGAAATACGGTGGCGTGGTCCGACAAATATAAAAGTGGGTTTGCTTATAACTTCACAATTGATTACAGATCATCTTCTGTAATAGGCGATATGAACGTGGTATGTTCTTTTTGTAATGCTTTAAAGTGGAGTAAGGAGTCGGCTGGATTCTGTTGTTCTGGAGGTAAAATAAATTTGCCTTCATTCGAAGACCCACCGGAACCTTTGAAATCATTACTATTAGGGGAACATGTGCAATCTAAACAGTTTTTCGACAACATTCGCACTTATAATAGTGCGTTTCAGATGACATCCTTTGGTGCTCAACAAATCTCCGAAGGTCCTTTCATGCCTACTTTTAAAATACAAGGTCAGGTTTACCATTTGATAGGATCTCTTTTGCCTGAAGACCAACCTAAGTTTCTTCAAATATATTTTGTATCAGACTACAACGAACAGTCGAATATAAGAAATCAATATTTCCCAAATTTAAATGCTGAACTCATTTCACAACTTCAGAACATGTTGCATCAGATTAATTCGTATGTATGCAGTTTTAAATCGGCATTAGAAGCTCTTCCTCGAGATGATGATAACAATTATAAAATTGTTATAAATGCCGATAGGCGTCCAACGCAGGAACACCCTGGGCGTTATAATGCTCCATCCACGAATGAAGTTGCTGTGGTATTGGTCGACCAGGAATGTGATAGGCGTGATATCGTTATCCGTTCCAGAGACAATCGTTTACAACGTATTTACGAAACCCACAGGGCTTACGACGGTTTACAATATCCTTTGATATATTGTCGAGGGGAAGATGGTTATAATTTTGCTTTATACCAAACTGATCCGCATACAGGCGCACCTATTTATAATAAAAAGATTTCATGCCTTCAATTTTACTGTTACCAATTGCAAGTAAGACGGAATAGGTTTGTATACTTGCAACGTTTTCGTGGCTTATTCAATCAGTTTATTGTAGACATGTACGCAAAAATTGAAACCGAAAGATTAGTTTATATACGATCTAATCAAAGGCAGCTGCGCGCTGAAGAATACGTGCACATTCGCGACGCCATGCAGCAAGATAATGATACGGTGAATATGGGCCGTTTAGTTATTTTGCCCTCTTCTTTTACTGGTGGTCCACGCTACATGCACGAACGTACTCAAGATGCTTTTTGCTACGTAAGAAAATATGGACGTCCCGACTTATTTATTACTGTAACTACCAATCCTAAGTGGGATGAAATCACTCGGGAGCTTCTTGAGGGTCAAGCACCGCATGACCGCCATGATATCATCGCAAGAGTTTTTCATTTAAAATTAAAATCAATGATAGATCTATTTACCAAAGATAACATTTTTGGAGAAGTATTGTGTTATATGTATAGTGTTGAATGGCAAAAACGCGGCTTACCCCACGCACATATCCTGCTTTGGTTAAAAGATAAGGTTCGACCTAATGATGTAGACAGTTTAATCAGTGCTGAAATTCCAAGTCCGATTGCAGATTCCGAGTTATACGACATTGTTAAAACTCATATGATACATGGTCCATGTGGTGCATTTAACGTGAATTCTTCTTGCATGCAAGACGGTCGTTGCACTAAAAGATATCCAAAAGCCTTAGTGGAAGAAACTGTAACAGGACATGATGGATACCCGTTATATCGTCGCCGTTCAAGAGATACTGGTGGTTTCACTGTTGAAAAGCGAGTGTCTGGACAACAGGTTATTTTAGACAATAGGTGGGTCGTTCCGTATTCTCCTGTGTTGTCCAGAGCATTTCAAGCTCACATAAATGTTGAAATGTGTAATAGTGTAGAGTCAATAAAATATATTTGTAAGTACATTAATAAGGGCAGTGACCAAGCTACATTTGCTTTGAGAAATGAAAATGATGAAGTTACAAGATTTCAGTCAGGCAGATATATAAGTTCTTCAGAAGCTGTGTGGCGGATCTTAAGTTTCAACATTCATGAAAGATATCCACCTGTGACTCATCTGGATGTTCATCTTGAAAGCGGTCAACGTATATATTTCAACACCGAAAATGTCACAGAACGGTTAGAGAACCCTAGACAAACAACTTTATTAGCATTCTTTCGACTTTGCCAAACTGATGATTTTGCAAAATCTCTTTTATATGAAGAAGTTCCATCGTATTATACCTACGATAAGCAACGAGGTGTCTTTAATCGTAGACGCCGTGGCAGGCCTGTAGATGGCGAGTCAGGTATTTTCAAAGAACATGTTCTTGGTAGAGTATACACCGTTCATCCTAACAACGCTGAGTGTTTCTATTTGCGATTATTATTACATACTGTGCGAGGACCAACCTCATTTATAGATTTGAGAAAAGTAGACGATGTTGTTTATCCCAGTTATCATGCAGCTTGCCAAGCGCGTCATTTGCTTGAAAATGATCAGCATTGGGATGACGCTTTAGCAGAATCCTGTGTTAGTGATAATCCAAGACGGTTACGTCATTTATTTGTAACATTACTTACATTTTGTAATTTGTCAGATGCTGTACAATTATGGGAAAAATATAAAGACAAATTTTCAGAAGACTTTCTTAGAAATATATCTAACAATGATGAAGGCACAACTAATGATAATTTACGTGATCTTGCCATAAATCAGTGCTTATTAGCTCTTCAGGATGAGTTAACAGCAGTTGGCGGTAAATCACTATGTGAATATGGTTTGCCAACACCAACCTCAGTCGGAGAGGTAACTAATAGGGAATATTCCGCAGAGATTGGTTACAACTTAATGGAACTGCTGACAACATTAGAAAACGGTGTCCCAATGATGACTGCAGAACAACGTTCAGTTTATGACCGCGTGTGCGGAAGTGTTCAAAATAATTTGGGAACAATATGGTTTTTAGATGCACCTGGAGGAACTGGGAAAACTTTTTTGACTAAATTAATATTGGCTTATGTTCGAAATCAGCGTAAAATAGCTCTTGCCGTAGCTTCATCTGGGATAGCTGCAACATTGCTACCAGGAGGTAAAACGGCTCACACTATGTTCAAAATACCAATTGATTTAGATCGCACGGAAAGTCCAACCTGTAGTATTTCAAGAAATAGCGACAAAGCAAAGGTATTACGCGAGTGTAATTTAATCATATGGGATGAATGTACGATGGCCCATCGAAAAGCAGTAGAAGCGGTAGATAGAACTTTAAGGGATATAAGACAAAATGATCGACCAATGGGCGGTATCACGGTTTTATTTTGTGGTGATTTCCGACAAACCTTACCGGTAATACCACGGGGAACCCGAGCTGATGAGGTTAGGGCTTGCCTGAAAAGCTCTTATTTGTGGCGTGATATACAATCGGTGCATTTGACTATAAACATGCGAGTGAGAACTGGAGATAACCCGGATGATAGTCAATTTTCTGATTCATTATTAAAGATTGGTGAAGGTACCTATCCACAACTACACCAAGGAAAACTTATTCTGACGCCTGAATTATGTTGTATAGTGCAATCTCAACCACATCTTATATCGTCGGTTTACGGTGACGTAACAAATATATTAAATAGGGACAATTCCTGGCTATGCGAAAGATCTATTTTAACTCCTCGCAATGACCAGGCATCTGAGATTAATAACAAAATACTGTCGAATATACAGGGGGAAAGCAAAGTTTATAGATCAATAAATAGAATGGTCGATGAACAAGAAGCAACTAATTACCCGATAGAATTTTTAAATTCTTTAAATATGCCCGGACTTCCTTCTCACGAAATTTGTTTAAAAATTGGCATTCCGATTATTCTACTCCGAAATTTAAGACCACCACAACTTTGCAATGGAACTCGACTAAAAGTAACCCAGTTGCAACAAAATATAATCGAGGCTCAAATTTTAACAGGTTGCGGTGCAGGAGAAACCGTCTTTATCCCCAGAATACCCTTAATACCAAATAATTTTCCATTCCAATTTAAAAGGACGCAATTCCCAGTATCGGTGTGTTATGCAATGACAATAAATAAGGCTCAAGGGCAGACTTTTCATGTTGCCGGAGTAGATCTCGGTGTCAGTTGTTTCTCGCATGGTCAGTTATACGTTGCTCTTTCCCGTGTTAGCAGTTCTAGAAATCTTTATGTTCACGTGCCGGACGGGTCAACTTTCAATATAGTTTACCCGGAAGCTTTGCGCTAAAGTATTTTGGTTCTATAGGTCCTTAAGCCTCATGTGAACCTGATGTAAATAATATTACCAATACATTTTAAATTAATAATACACAAGGAGTTACACGCTGACGTAGTCGCGGGCACAGCTATCTATACTTTTCTGCCGGAAGTCACTATTCCACGCGGACGAAGTCGCGGGCAAAAGCTAGTATGAAATATTAAAGCGGAGGCAGGAACGCCCTCTACGGTCCCGGAGGGAGCGGACCATTCGTATGCACTTAGTTTTGAATAATATATCTTTATTCTCGTCTGGCGAATGAAATTTTTTGGGAGAAGCCATTGTGCGCCGCGTCTGAGATTTGATTTTGTTATGTCAATGGTTTCACCAATTACGGTGTTTTAGAGATCATTTTGTCTGAGTTTTTGTAAGCTCATATTTTGTTATGAGTTTGAATGAGAAATTGTATATGTATTTATGAAGGAAAAATGAATATTGATACCGTCATTATCTAAATATCCATCTCCATACGATGTTCAGAATCTATGCCAGGTGTCAAGGACATTTTGATGTTTTTTTAAAATGGATTTCTGTCTCTGTATTATAGTCTTCATTTTACTGTAATATTTTTGACTTTTTAGGAGGATAATAGACAATTGAATCGTACTTTAGCCATTTTACTTAATTCCTAGCACTGTCTTAATAAACATAAAGCATCCAGGCAATAAAATATCACGCAAGAGTTGACATGACAGGTTAACAGTTTAAGACGGAACAATACAGTATATAGCCGCTTATGATGTGCGTAAATCAGTTAAATTGCTCCATAACGCATAGCTCGGAGTAATTATGAGCTTGATTACATTATTGTTTGACATAAACCAAGTATTCTTGTAGTTTGAATTATGTAAGTAAAAAGTCTGCTCTCGACCGCGGTCTGAAGAAATGTTAGTAATGTATTAATAATTATATTCATTCAAATTTTTATTATAAACTGTGTTTAAAATGCTTTTAATTTTCATGTTAAATATTTACAATCAACACGTTTCATTTGTTACTATGTAAAACTGTTGAACTGTAAAGCCTTTTTGCTATGCATAAACTTTTACAGGATGTTTATCCAATGTTATATTAAACAACGAATACTGATTGCCCTTCCAATTGAAAATAATTGGAATTCTTATAGATAGACAAGCTGTGCCCCGTGGCTTTACCCGCATTGTTCCGCTGCTATGGACCTTAGCGTGATGATATTATAGCCTACAGTCCTCCTCGATAAATGAGCAATCTAACACTGTAAAAAAATTTCAAATCGAATTCGTAGATCCTGAGATTAGCGCGTTTAACCAGACAAACTTTTTTTTAAATGTTTTTTTCGTTCTTTCAAACTTTTCAGCTTTGTTATATTAGTGTAGATACGAGACCATTTCTGATAAACGATAGCTGTGTATTAACCCTAAAACTACAACATCCAAATTTAATTAAATGAACCACAACATGGGTCATGGGTGACCCCAAAATAAAAAAATGATTACTTACAAAATATTAAACTTTAATAAATTTAAACAATTATTACAAGGTTTTTAGGATATTAATGGAATGTTTAAGGGAAAAAAATTCAATACAAATCTGAAAATCTAGATACATTGGTGACAAATAGGTAACCTGTGTTGTGCACATATTTTTTTGGAGCACTTAACACATTTCTCTCTGCCCTTCCTATCTTTGGCTCTAGTGCATAAATAGCAGTGGGAACTTGAAGTTGATCGAGCTTGGGCTACCTGAGCACTGTTTTAGTCATCTACTCCCAAAACATGAAGCATTATCACTTTAAGAAATTGGGGCAAATTTTTGACCTCATCAAGCCAGCGTTTCACGTAGGGCTGTACTAATTGAAGGATTAGGTTTCTTAGAAAGTACATAGTTCCTTTTCAGTTTACTCTTGCGCCTTGAGTATTACATATGATTTATACCTCTAGAAAAATCTTAGCAGCCACCTTCGTGTTTTTCTTACTGTTGTCTTAGAATGACTTTCTTTTATGGTTTCAGAAAGTCTGTCAATTTGTGCATTGGTATGCATCACAATAATATCCAATATTTAGTCAGGAAAAAATAGCTTCCACGCTTCTTACTCGGTTTTTGCGTCGCGTGCGATACCTTTAGGACCAGGTTTATTTATCACGATGTTTCTACTTGCAGTGCGTGTATTAGGAACAGTGAACGGAGTTCTTCGTCAAGTATAAACATTTTTGCCCATACAGAAATCAGACAGAAGAACATCATCATCATCTGATCCAGATTCAACATCAAACAAATCATCTTCATCGGAGTGTTCATTTTCTGCAGTTTCAGATTCATCTTCGTCCGAAAAACTGGAGGTTTCACCTTCATATTCCTCCAAAAGTTGCTCAAATTCATTACTTTCAAGGGCTCGTGACGTTGAGGCCATATTGAAAGACTATTCGTGAAATAAAGTGAAATCACACAACAGTTAATCACAAAAAAATAGTTTCGATAACCACAACACGGGTCGCGGGCGACCCCAAACTGCAATATCTCCGAACCTAATGGGCGTGCGCACCCCGCCATGCGTCACGGGCCACTGATTACCAATTACGGAAGGTACCTAGATGCACAATGTTGTAGGTGCAAAACTCGCTAAATTAAAATAAAAATACGTGTGCGTGGGGTCACCCATGACCCAATGTTGTGGTTCTAGGGTTAATAGTAGAAATTTACGTTTACTGTCCAAACACTATATAGAAAAGTTTTAGAAGTTAAGTACCCCTCGGGATGTGCATTAAAATAAAAGAATTTAATTAAAATGGCCAAATACTAGCTGGAATGCAGAGCTACTAAATACTCAATATGCTTGGAATATCATCCGTTGGGGTGAGCGGGTTAGGCTGTTATGCACGAGCGTATATTATATTGTAGTTCATTAACTATATCTTTGTTTAAATTGCACCTTTTTTAGTATGAATAGATATGAAAACCGTTATTATAAATGGATTTTGATTTATGCAGTAAAAGTTTGGCATTCTATATTAATTTATTTATTTACATTATAGAGATGAATAATCTTAGTGTTTCTTAATGATTGTGTGTATTCCTCTTAGAATTATAATAATAGAAACAAAATAAAACATATAATATGTATTATGTAAATGTAACGTAGCTGTCAGTAGCTGTTACTACGAAACCATATACGAAACTGAATTCTACACAACTACGACAAATTTATGACTCTATTTTGTCTGTTTCTTTCTTAATATTTTATGGTATTTTACGTATGTGTGTTTCATGATTTTCAAAAAATTCAAAGTAAATTAATTAATGATAGAATTTATTTATTCACAAAATGCCAAATTTTCTGTATGTATGATTTTTGTTTAATAATATCACTAAAAATCGAAATGCGTAGTTTTCCTTAAAAAATTGGTTGTCTGTAAAGTCGGTTTACTGACGATAGTAATTGAACGTGACAACGTCCGATTGTGCTTCTTTGTCGCTCGTTCCGCGCTCTCGCTTGCACTTCAAGCCTATGGAACGCCTCAGAGCGAGGTAACGCCGCATGAGTCATGTTTTTTCGTGCGTGCAGTCGGCTCTATCGAATTATAAGACGTTGTCACGTCAAAAACGCTAGCGTCTCTCCACCCTTACTTACCAAGCGATATCGCAACAGATCAACACAACGTTAGGGTAAAAATGTAGGGGTGTGAAGATGAATATCATTAGATTTATTGTGTGCGAAATATTCGAAATTTGTACCTTTGGAGATAAGGGCTCAAGATCTGGGGTGTTGGATGAACCGGGCCCTTTGTGCTCAACTTTATGACGCTGTTACTGAGCTTAAATAAATCTTTTTTATTCATATTATGGTCCTATTTATGGTAAACGCATTTGGTAAATAAATGTAGGTTTCATGTATAGAAAGTTTATATTTTAAGGGTTCCCATTTGAAGCTTGTTTGGCTTTTTATAAATATTGAATTCGTAATGTATAGAAGAAAAACATTTTGTGAAGGTGTTTATTTGATACTGAAATATTATATCAATACAAGGTAAATTTCGTAATTTATATTTTTGACTTTAACGTTTAGAACCAAAAAGAATGGAGATGTAAACTAGTCAAAAGTAATAAAATGCGAGAGGATACTATTTTTGCATATTTTACTTGAAATATTATTTGCAAGTCTGCTTCTTATATTAATGTTACATCTTGATATTAGGCTCTCTAGATTAAAAAAAAATACTAGATGATACATTCATGATAACATTCATGATAATAATTTAAATGAATGACAATACTTGAACTCAAAAATGGCTATGATAGCATTAAAGTTTTTCTGGAAAATGTGGTTTTTAACAGGTGAGTGATAAAAGCGAACGTGGTAGTTCAAGTTAGTTCACATCATATTCTAAATCGTGTGTCAATTTTATCACATATTTTAAGGCTATCTTTATTATACGGTACTGCAGAGATAGATATCTACTACAAATGCATTAAGAGTTTAATAAATATAACAATATTTCTAATTCTATGGTAATAAATATAAAACAGAAGTCAAATAGTATTATAGATATAATATAGTATACGATAGGCTCTATCTTTTATTTATTGCCGTCTAATCCAGGTAAATTATAAATAATAATAAAAATGCATGCGTAAAATCAACCATTATAAAAACACTCCTCATTAAAATAAATGTAGAAGAAAAATAGAGAGCATCAGGTATATTCAATAGGAAAGTATAATTACATGAACATAATATAAGAACACTTCAGTAAAAAATCTATACTAATATTATAAAGCTGAAGAGTTGGTTGGTTTGTTTGTTTGTTTGAACGCGCTAATCTCAGGAACTACTGGTCCGATTTGAAAAAATTTTTCTGTGTTAGATAGCCCATTCATCGAGGAAGGCTATATATTATCACGCTAAGACCAACAGGAGCAGAGCCACGCGGGTGAAACCACGGAGCGCAGCTAGTAATTGAATAAAGGTTAAACTGTAAAAAACTGAATATAAAATGAAAGAAATTGAGGGAATTTTTTCATCGAATTCAGAGTTACTTAGTTTTTTCCCTCAACTACTGGATTTAGTCTATCGACGAACTTGACCCGGATTTGCCTACTTTTCGAAACGCCTAGAAATCTGGATTGAAGAAATGCTTAAAGTTTGAATTGCTGTTTGAAAAAATAGCGTGAAGAGTGAAGTAAGTTTGCTGAACGTCTAAGAATATTTTTTCCTTCAACTTTCCTTGTTTAAAACTAGGTAGGGTGATATTTTTTGTAAGTACCTACCTATTCATTTATATCATCACTCACATTAGCGAAAACAGAACATAGAAAAAAATTAAAGATGGAATATTTTTAAAAAGATAGTTAGTTTTACTTATTTCAGATCATATTATAATATTTTCGGTGTTTGACGCCCGTGAAATAGTTATTTAACTACGCACTTATAATAAACTACGTGTCTATAGTTTTATTTACAGTTTTCGGTATTGAGAAGGCTTAATGATAGATTAAATTAGATACTCTATCTTTAACTAAATCAAGTAAGTTGTTATTTTTTAAAAGAGAGTTTAGTAATCTAAAGTTAAATTAACCCATAACTACAATAAAATAAATCGACGTGCTTATAAAAGTTTATAAAAAATCGCCACCAAAACAAAGTTGCACTGAAGACTCTACAAAAGCGAATACCATCCATACGATAAAACGCTAAATTTACTATGTATTATAAAGCGCGCAGCCAAAAGCTTAATAAAGCGATAAAAAGATAATCTAGCGGCTAATTCGCTTAACACAAACAAGCGAGTTTGAGGACATGTTCAAACTTTCTTACAAATAATAACCGATTTGCGAGCTACATAACGCACTCTTAAACGGTTGCATTACGGCCTATAATGGCGTGGCGGTGTGGTAAGTAAAATTTGTTGGTTCCGAGATGTTAAATTCTGGTTGCATCGCGCATGCGCCGTGGGTATTGCAGCTTGGCACTTCTGACCATGTGGATCTTTTATCAGTCGATAGGCAACCGCGATAGGGGACGGTCTTGCCGCCGGGTCGCCGACGACCGTCGTAATCATAATATGACGAATGAACTGTCAAAATTGTGCTCTATAAAAAAGTTTAATTAAAACAGTCTCAAATTGTACCGATTGTTGTAAACATAAATTGTGATATTAATTGAAGGGGTCTTTATGTGATTTTCGTGTCGCAGAGGTAAGTTAATAATTTTATTTAAGAGGAAAACGCGCGGCGCGGCGTTAGAATGCGTAGGGAAATTTGAAATCGTCAACATTGTATTGGAAAGAAAATTGTACAATTTTTATTATATATTAATATTGAGATGATTCAGAGATTTTAATTCATAGAAAAGAGAACTATTTATTTTCATGTTCTCATTTTTATCATATCTATGAGATCCTTCTACGAAAACCACCAAGTAAATGAACATAATATTCAAAACATTTCAAACTCAAACTCAAACTCAAACATTCATTTATTCAATTAGACTACTATTTAGTAGCACTTTCGAATCGTCATTACATAGTATTTTTAACATTTACCACCGATTCGGAAAGCAGTATCTATGGAGAAGAATCGGCAAGAAACTCCATAGTTGCTCTTTTAAAAATTTACGACAACATACATTCATAGTATACAAATATAATGTCGTAGGTATTAACATTTACTTATAAACTAATATTATGTTGACGTAATTCTAATAATATATGAATTCAATATAATACACGTTAATAATATCTGAAGATACCATTGACAATATATAATCAATATTAACTATCAAACTAATTACTATAGCGTATTTACAGCTTATAAATGGATTACATGTCATAAAATAACTGTTGAAATCTCACTTAAAGTTTATTTTAGATCTAATCTATCTAATTACTTAACTGTAGCTCTCTCGCAAGATCTCAAGGCCCTTAGAAATAGAGTGAAAATTATTACTTGTAGCTAAAATTTTGAAGCGCAGATTTTGATACTAAATTTTTTGTATAGAAAATAAATTTATTTTATGTTAAGAATAAAGAATTTAAAATAGTTAGCAATCAAGGTTGGTTTTTAGGAGCGATACACAAATAGTTAAATTTAACGCACGATTTACTTAAACTAGATCCAAAGTTTTATTGTAATAATATTAAGTCACAAAACTAATTTATTCTTATCACAAACTAAGGTTATTATAAATTGCTTAAGTTAACGTCATCACGTTATAATTCCATCGAAGTATAAGTTAGCAATAAGTTGGTAGACTCGTTAAGTGAAAGTCAAGATAAAGTCGAAATTATTTGGTACAATATTAACTGTAATGTGAGTTCATTAATTTTTAATTTAAATACTGTAACAGTACATTTAAATATATATAATGAGATTATTGAAATGTTTTCTTTATATTGCTAATATACATATAGTAGGCCAAATTCTAGCAAGTATTAACGTTGAAGTATCACTGTTGATATACCTAAATAAAAAATGTGTGCGTGTACTAGTGTACACACGTAAGAAGTGAAACTTCTTTATGACCTTATTTTTCAAAAAATAATTTACTATATGCAACTGTGATATGCAACTTTACAGAAATACGTCGAATCACGCGTGCTAGGGATAAGAAAAAGATGGCGCGTAACGGAAAAATGTCACGCGTAACGAAAAAATGTTACACTTAATTTTTTTCCAACCCCGATAAAGAAGTTTCACTTCAATAATTTTAGTTTAGAATTAATACGATATTACAAACTAAAATATTATACAGATATACAGAATAGCAGGATATGTAGAGAGGTAGAGTCGAAGCACAACGAGTTCACGTTGTGAGAGATTTTGACTCTACAAGTGGCGATTAGCCTTTGTGATTAAATAATTTTAAAATCAATAGATTTAAAATAGAAATCATATTGTTTATGTGGACAGAGTTTCAGAGAAACATAACAATTCAAATATGAACAGGGCAGGATAGAGTACAAAGTAAATATTTTTTATTGTGAAATGGATACGTTTATATGTTGTTTCATGGAAACAAATATCATCAAAAGCTAAACAACATTTTTGAGAACAATTCGTGGAAATGTGATAGTATAATTTAATATACGGTTTAAGACATTTATTGCTCAAAAAGATTATATAGCTAACACATACTCCATAATATATGAAAGTACGTTAAAAATGTTAAAATAATTATGTTATGTCCAAACAAGATTGCTTTGACCTAGTATAAAACGGTAGAAACTAAATAAATTACGCTAAAAATTAGCGACTATCTTAGTGAAAACATCTCTTGTCAAGATCTCATATAAGTAGTAGCGCTATAACGACTTTATTTCCGCGGATCAAACGATGCACCGCGTTAAGTTTTCTTTGACACTTCTATTTCCGTTCAAGCGACTTTGATCTTTAGTGCACGGAAAAATACGACTTAGTGAGTTTGAAGAGTTCTTTAACTGGACCGAAAATTTTAGAATTGGACAAGACAGTTCTTGAGGGGTTTTGTAGAAGTAACTTTGTGGAAATTAAAAATGAAATATAGTAGTGTAATAGTTTATACAGGTATTGATATTTTTTTAAGCTTGTTGCATTAAATATTATGGTATTTTTAAAACTAAGTAATGAATGAATGAATGAATGAATGAATGAAAATTCATTATAATGTTCATTATTATAAGTATTGATTCAAAATACTCATTGCCTGTTAAATTGTTACAAACTAGCTGCCTAGCTAGCTCCGCGGTTTCACCCGCGTGGCTCCGCTTCTGTTGATCTTAGCGTGATGATATATAGCCTATAGCCTTCCTCGATAAATGGCCTATCCAACACCGAAATAATTTTTAAAATCGGACCAGTAGTTCCTGAGATTAGCGCGTTCAAACAAACAAACTCTTCAGCTTTATAATATGAGTATAGATTTTAAAGTTTTCCTACCACCGTGGGTAGGAGAAATAGGCTTGCAATAACTATTAATTATTGAAAAGCAGTTATAATATTAAAAATAATCTTATCATACAGGAAATCCATCAGGTGGTGCGGAGGTCGTTATCCAGTCAGCTAATAAACAGATAATTTTAAATTATTATGAAGTCTCCAAAATGTACAATTTATTATTTAAATACGCACACCTGTTAATTATACCTATTGATCATTAAATATAATATATGATATTCGAAGCTTAATAATAAAGGAAATATGTCTATGGAGTAATAAATAGGTCAATCGAATGAGGCATGAAAAATAAGTGATTTGTCAATATGAATTCGTTTCCTTTGATCCAAAGTAAGCTTATTTAAGGAGGAATATATTGTTTTTGTATCATTGTTTATTTGTAGTATGAAAACTTCCATTTTGAACATACTTAAATCACTAGAAATTTACATTACATAATACATTATTATATAAATATAAAAAATTTCTTGAATTACATGGATGCCGTATCAACATGACCGATGCAGGGCGGCACGGCTTGTATATTATTTTATAGAAACATACTCAAACTCAAACATTTATTTATTCAATTAGACTTCTTATAGAAGCACTTTTGAAACGTCATTACATATTTTAAAATTTACCACCGATTCGGAAAGCAGTATCTACGGAGAAGAACCGGCAAGAAACTACATAGTTGCTCTTTTAAATCATGTCAGTTTTACAATTTTACAAAATACATATGTAACATCATATATTATAATAACATGCCAAAGAACTGTCCTGTGGTTTTTACGCGACAACCCTCCATGGGTTTTTATCTAATCTAATATATATTATAAAGGCGAAAGTTTGTATGGATGTATGGATGTATGGATGTTTGTTACTCTTTCACGTAAAAACTACTGAACCGATTACAATGAAATTTAGCACACATATAGAGGGTAACTTGGATTAACACATAGGATAGTTTTTATCCCGGAAATCCCACGGGAACGGGAACTATGCGGGTTTTCCTTTGCAAACGCGGGCGAAGCCGCGGGCGGAAATCTAGTCGTCCATATATTCCTGAATACTGTAGTACGCTCTCTGAACTAGTACATTTTTTATATAAGTTTTAAATTTAGAACTACTAAACTCTTTAATATTATGAGGAATTCTATTGTAAAAGCGTATACCTTGACCCATAAATGAATTTTTAACTTTAGCTAATCGGAAAAATGGCATTTCAATTCTATTTATATACAGATAAAATAACATTGGACACACATAACATATTTGATATCCTACTACTATTTTAAATGCGAAGGTTTGTGAGGATGAATGTTTGTAACACTTCCAGGAATAAAGAACTGAAATGAAACTTTACAGTAATATAGATTATACATCAGAATAATACATGAGCTGTTGATATACTTTAGTCTGGGTGAAACCGTATGACAAAGCTAGTTAACCTTGTGGGTCAACAAAGGTTTGTTGGTAAAGTTGCGTTTCGCAAACACTCGTTTTAAGCTAGGTCAGTGTGAAACAGAAATGTTTAAATATTAACACGTTCACTGCGGCATGTCCAGTATCGGGCCATCAGCGACTACACCACAGTGCGGCGCCCAAAATCGCAGTTTTCACCGTGGTGCGGCGAGGTTTTTTATATGTTAATCAATGACTAGAAAAGAGACAAATATATTTTTGTGATCACAGTTTGAAGTAGGACTCAATTTCATTTAAAAATCGTATGGCAAAATATTGGACACAACGCATAGAAAAGAAACCGTTTCTTTTGTGTGCGGCGTGTCAAATATTTTGCCATGGACAAGCACCTCATGCCGCACTGTACTGCGAGCGCGCCGCGTGTCAGTCTCGCATAGTGATGCACCAGGACCGACGCACTTTTCTTTTGAGTTTTTTAAATGACAATGATACCTTAGAGGCTTTAGTTTTTTTACTTTCTTTTATTTCGTAGTATAAATGCAAAAATGTGATGACAGTTGTGAAAATAATATAAAACATTAAAACAAAAGTTACTGAACAAATTAAAACAAAAGTTACTGAACAATTTCCTGATAGTACTCTATCAAGTACCTTGTTTTATATGTGTTTTTTTTTTTTGTATCGACGATCTCGTTATCTGTTAACAAACAGACTGAAATATACACAATTGATTTATATCGATATCGATGTTTTATTTTACAGTATTTCCCATCGCTATTACTGTAAACATGCCGTATCAACGCAGTGCGGGATGGCAAATAATTTTTCACAAAATCAGGGGTTTACATTTTCCCTCATATCTTTTAAACTATTGGGTCAAACTAAAAGTTATTTATGCGGTATATACTAGACTATATATACTATTATCTGAAAAAAAGAAATTTGAAATATCTTGAAATTTCATGAAATTATTAACCTTCAAAGTCAGAAGGTGCGATGTGATAAAAATGGCTCATGACGCACAGTGGTGAACTTGCCGATGTGAAGTATGGAAGACATGCCGCAACAACGGTAAGTTTGGCATTTTAGGTGCCGCAGTGAACGTGTTAACAAGGTCTTTGTAAATGTAATCCTGTCTGGTATTTAGGTAAATAAATAATTTGCTTTAAAATAGTGTGCGAATAAGTTGGGTCACAGTAAATTATTTATAATGTATAATGATATTATAATGTATTTATTTAAATTAAATAAATAAAGTTGAACTTACTCGTTGAAATATATTACAATGTAACAATATATTATCTATACATATAATAAAATCGTAGGAAAGTCAAAACTGTACATTGAATATTTTTTTAAAAGAATACATAATCCATGATCTATAATCGATATAGAAGCCAAAAATATAGTTTTTAGAATTTTTGTCTGTTTGTCTGTTTGTCTGTTTGTCTGTTTGTCTGTTTGTCTGTATGTTTGACCGGGCTAATCTCGAAAAGTACTGCATAGATTTACTTCAAATTTTGCATGAATATTCCTAAGAGGTCGGGTGAGGATAGTTTAAACATATTATCATGATATCACCTTCGGGGGAGGAGCTGTGAGCCTTTATTTTTCTTACATATTCCGTGTACTACGACAGCGTACAATCTAAAGACTCATGTTTAAATGTTGGTTTCGAGTAAGCCATGCTATTATCTAGCTTTACAAAATAAAAACTATGTCATTTACGTAATTTGGGCAGAGAAACAGTTAAATGAATCTTAGCAGTATAAAGACAAATATGAAACAGCGCCATCTATGAAGTGTTAGAAAAATCAAACACACGTTAACTATTGGAAATTAATAATCAAATGACGCATATATAAATGTTGTTTGACAATATCTAGATTGACACTATAAAAATTATGCCATTTAAGTAACTTGGGAAGAGAAACATAGTTTAAAGAATGTAAGTTGTATAATGTTAATTTTGTAACAGCGCCATCTATGAGATTTCGTAAAAATCAAATCAATTTAGATGTTAACACTACTGAATACACAGTTGGAAATTAATAATTTAAATATAATTATGTTATTTATTTAACTCTTTAGCCCATATCTTCCCTTCCCTATAAGGTATATTTCGTGTAAATAATAAATATACTACATTTTTTTAAAGTGAGGGTAGATGTTTATTATTTTAAGTAAAACTAGACACCATTATCTACAGTTAATCTAATATTGATTGCGTTCATTAGTTACAATTTTAAAAATCTTCGTATTTTATAAATTTACTAGCTTACCGCCCGCGGGTTCGTCCGCTTTGTCTAAAACCTAATAAATTATATACTAAAACCTTCCTCTTAAATCAGTCTATCTATTAAAAAAACCGCATCAAAATCCGTTGCGAAGTTTTAAAGATTTAAGCATACAAAGGGACATAGGGACAGAGAAAGCGACTTTTTTTATACTATGTAGTGATATTTATATAAAGCAATTGAATGCCATAAAACCAAAAATATCAAATGCAATCTTCGTGTTTTGTGAATTTTCACCATCATGCGTTCCCACAAAAAGTAAGTTGTTACTTATAGGTATTTATTTTTTATAATGATAGCAATTCATGTTTTTTGTTGGTAGGTATTATATTACACTTTTAGAATGAAATAATAAAA
Organism: Colias behrii; assembly: GCA_029959065.1. Lineage (NCBI taxonomy): Eukaryota > Metazoa > Arthropoda > Insecta > Lepidoptera > Pieridae > Colias > Colias behrii. The sequence continues at coordinate 1,397,643 of JARWMC010000005.1, read as the reverse complement.
TGATGAATTCTTTTATTATTTTGAGGTGCATTGGGAACAGTAGTTTTTGATAAAATTTTATTTGTAAGTAGCTTTTTTTATAGATTTACAGTTAACTTTTGATTTTGTTATTTACAGATTCAATGCTCATAAAATTATATCGCCTTTGGAAGACGATTTCTGCTGATATTTTTACAACACCACTTGAAAATTGATGATTTGATGGTAAAGATAGTAGCAGCGATGATTAAGTGGAAATTAGTAATCATCCGCTTCGTCAATTTTTGACTGAAGTTAATGTCCAACGTCCAATGGTTCAATCATTGGAAGTATCTCGGGAAATTTTGGAGGATATTTTTCAGGAAGGAGAGGAGGGGCAGCCAACCACATATCAAACGACTACGTTTTAGTACCGAAAAAAATGTTATTCCAAATGAAACGTAAATTTTGCACTCACAACTGTACAAGTAATGTTTTTATTTTGACTTTGCGGTTATCTGATTATAATATTTATCGTTATGGCTATCGAGGTACCGACCGTACTGGGATCAGAGTACATGATACAGTTCATCATCCAGGATTGCTAAGAGCATTTTAACACTGAAAAAGATGTTTTCTTTGAATCGTAGTTGCTTCATTTATTTATTTTTAATCATTTTACATAATATGTTTTATATTTTATAAATATAATATCATTTTCATTATTTAAGTAGATAAAATAAATTATGTAACGGTTTTATAAGAAAACACAGTATATTTATTAGGCGACGGTGATTTCTTCCAGGCAAAAGATATTCATCAGCTCAATAAAATTGAATAGTATGTTGTTAGTTATTCTTTAGATTCACAATTGTAATGAGCATTTCCGCAAGCAAGTTGTATCGTAGTTTAGATATATCATAGTTTTGACATATTGGTACGGGAGCTATTAACGTTTTAAAAAAAGTCATTTTAGTATAGTTGGGTTTTTGATATACTGTTTCTCTTGCTATTTCGGTTAGAGTCCGGGCTGTCTGGCTGGCGGTAGTGGTTGCGTTTATTAGTGCGCACAAGAAAATATCCGTAATTTAAAGTCATTTATTAACGCGTAATTTTTAATCTTTTGCCTTTAGATAGATCCATCAGACATAATTTTTTTATTGCAAGACGTTTTTTTCGTTGTTAAATAGGTGCCATACGCAATTTTTTATTTCAAAATAATAAAAATGTCATCGAAATAAGTGAAATTACATCAACATGAGTCCGCTTAAAAGGTAAGTAATAACTTTATTACTTATATTATATTATCCATTTTTAATACTTATATTGAATAATTAGTAAACTAATATTTTTAATAGATGGTTTCATATTTATTACACTTTTGGGTATTAATATGAATTTGATGATATTTGGTTTTTATCAAGTTTACATTAACGTCCTATTTGAGGTTCGTTGGGAAAAGGAGGCACCATGGTAGATTGTTGCAAAAAAATTGTAAATAGTAAAATGAATATTATACATAGTATATCCTTCACGGGGACTCATGTTGATGGAATTTCACTTATTTCGATGACATTTTAATGATTTTGAAATAAAAAATTGCGTCTGGCACCTATTTAACAACGACAAAAACGTCTTGCAATAAAAAATTTATGTCTGATGGATCTATCTAAAGGCAAAAGATTAAAAATTACGTGTTAATAAATGACTTTAAATTACGGATATTTTCCTGTGCAGATAAGATGCGCACTAATAAACGCAACCACTGTGGCCAGCCAGACAGCCCGGACTCTAACCGAAATAGGAAGAGAAACAGTATATCAAAGAACCAACTATACTAAAATTCTCTCTTGTCAACGTTGGTAGCTCCTATACGATATTAAAGTTCCAACAAAACCCTCAAATTTTTGAGCAGGGTTGAGCAAGATAATTTGAAAAATGTGCCGTGTTAAGTATTATAGAAAAGGTTAGTTCGTTGGTAATTATTATTTCTTCTTCATTTACATGTTGTTAGTAAAAATAAACTTTGACTAACAGTCAAAGTATATTTTAACTAATACTACTTAATATCTATTATACCTACTTATGTTCAGTATTTATCTGTATTATTCATCATCATCAGCCCATATACGTTCCCACTGCTGGGACACGGGCCTCCTATGAGGGTACAGGCCATAATCCACCACGCTGGCCAAGTGCGTGTTGGCGGATGACACATGTCATCGAACTTTTTAATTCTTCGACATGTCGGTTTCCTCACGATGTTTTCCTTCACCGTTCGAGCAGTGGTGATGTTACAACATGCGCAGATAAATTGAAAAATCAATTTATTTCCTGCGCGCTCGCCTGGTCTCGAACCCCGGACTTATCGATTCGAAGTCCGAGGTCTCACCACTGAGCCACCACTGCTTATCTGTATTATTATTGCTTGGTAATTAATATATTTTCATGTCGTATACCTAATTATAAACATAAGTTTGATGTGTAATTAGCTGGATTTATTTTTACACACTCACAGACTTATATTTTATGTTAAAAGAGTGTTAATAGTGTAAATCATGATATTTTTTCACAATTAATAATAATCCTTTTTTCTAATGGTGTTGGCATTAAATTAAACCGCGCTGTCGTTTCGTTCACAAAAAGTGATGTTATGAGGAGCATATTCGGTCCTCATATCATAAAAAATCTGTGCGAAAACAATAAACACGTGTGAGGCCCTCACGGCAGATCGGGGCGGTCTGACGCGAAGTGGGGACAGCGTTGTCACTGTATCGCTCTTGCCACGCTGTTCAACAGACTTATTCGATAGTTCAGTTTTGTGTTAAGACCGCTGTGACAACCAACCCGTGAGACAACCAAACCCGGTCTCCCCTACTATCCCGTGAGACCGAAACCTTCACTGAGAGGGTATGACGTCTCACAGCTGATCGCAAACGGCATATTGTACTATCCCGTGAGACCGAAACCCTCACTGAGAGGGAATTACGTCTCACTACTGATCACGACAGTCATATTTTATCTCGAGAATCTGAAACTTTACTCAATATGAAGACCGTTTGACAAATGATAGGGTGCATCATAATATTATTCGATCTCTTGAAGATGAACATGAGTATAAGCAATGACTAGAGTAGGGACGCGAATATTACAATTATATGAGACAAGAACGATTAATAAGTTTGTTTAATGAAAGATTAAGAATTGAAACTATTCGGTCTCTGGAAACGGACGAATAGCGAGAGGCCCGTCTTACTGCAGACAGATTTCGTCATAGTCTTAATGACTTGAGGTAAACAATCTACGAATTCGGTGGTGTGGTCTGACAAATATAAAAGTGGGTTTGCTTATAACCTCACAATTGATTACAGATCATCTTCTGTAAAGGCGTAGTATGTTCTTTTTGTAATGCTTTAAAGTGTAGTAAGGAGTCGGCTTTCATTTGAAGATACACCGGAACCTTTGAAATCACTACTTTTAGAGGAACATACTGTGCAATGTAAACTGTTATTAGACAATATTCGCTCTTATAGTAGCGCGTTTCAAATGATCCTTTGGTGCTCAATAATTATCAGAAGGTCCGTTCATGCTTACTTTTAAGATACAAGGTCAAGTTTACCATTTGATAGGATCCCTTTTGCCTGTAGGCCAACCTAAGTTTGTTTAAATAGGGTAAAAGTGGGATAGATGCCCACTTTTTGAAATAGCCTCATAATTTTAAAAACATGAATCTTATACGAACACTTTGTATGAATATAGCTAGGTTAATTATCTGTTTTGAATTACTATATATATTTTTTATCCTATCATTTATAGATAATGTGTAATAAACATTTTTGTAGAACACCTTTTTTGAGGATAGATGCCTGCAGAGTGGGATAGATGCCTTACATACTCTATAAACGCGAAATCTAATAAAATTTATATGATAAACCAGCAAATGTCATGTTAACATAGTTGTTCTGTTGTCCAAGAATATACTTGCGCTCGCACTCCTTCTTTTCTTTTGTATTTTCGTGGCGTGGTTCTCCTACAATCAGTATAAGGGCAGATCATTAATAAGTAAGTATACATAACAAAAAAAAGCAAATTAAACGAGTAAAATTGGTTAACATAGAGAAAACCTCTGGCGCAATCAGGTAAAAATATAAACGGTACCTGTGATTATCGAAATAACATATACATAATATGTATTGAGGGATAGATGCCCTTAGAGGCCCCTAAGGGCATCTATCCCTCGAAAAAAAAGGGGCAACTATACTTTTTGATAAGGATAGCTGCCCCAGTATTTTTTTTATTAAATAAAAACAAAAGAGCCACTATTTTCACTTAGATTTGTAATTAATGAACCAGTGTATAGACATAATAAGAAATATAGTGAAATTTATTAATGCTTATAAAGTTATGCAAAGGCAAATATCAACCTTTTTAAATTTTAACGTGTTCGTGAAGTTCACCGCGGATATTACAACACGCACTAGCGAAACACGTCTTCACCAAACAACAGCTCATGCGTACCCGAGGTGCGGGGTGATAGGAGCTCCTATTTAAATCATTAATTCGTAGTCACGACTCTGGGAAGTGAGGTTTTTTGAAAATGAGGCATCTATCCCGGTGCGGCATCTATCCCACTTTTACCCTATATTTTGTATTCGACTACAACGAATAGTAGAATACAAGAAATCAATATTTCTCAAATTTAAAACTGAACTCATTTCACAATTTTAGAACAGGTTAATTCGTATGTATGCAGTTTTAAATCGACATTAGAAGCTTTTCCTCAAGATGGTGATATCGGCACTCAGGAACTCCCTGGACGTGTTATAACGCCCAGGCCACAGTATTACAAATTTTTCCTAAAATAGAGCAACGAATGTATTTTCGCATAGCAACGGAGGGGAACTCGCGGGGGGTCAAGTGACGCGTCACGCGGGCCACTTACCACAAACATGCTTAGTTTGTGGTACCGAGCGCGAAAGAAAGTCATCGTGTTTTTAGTAAAGTTACTATGTTAACTAACGTAATTTAATACTTAAGTACATATTCTATAATGGTGTGCTCAAACTGTTAATCTACATTTAATTTAGATTATTATATTTTGATACTAAGTAATGTAGAATTTAAATCACATTCATTCATGTTTTCTTCAGATTTTAAGATTTTCTTATCAGAGTGTTCAATTTTAATGTAAGTAGTTAAATTTTAAAAGAGACAATAATTAAGAACATTCAAAAATAAAGTGTCACGTATTTTTTTTAAACGACGAATGACGAAAAACGACCTAATTGCGGACGAAGTCGCGGGCAACAGCTAGTAGTTAATTAAAGGAAACCGTGGCCTCGATCGAACGCCGGGATTACGGGGCGCCTTAAGCTCTGGATGCGCTAAAGTCTAAACGCTCTCAAATACCTTTTCTTTCAACCAGCTTAGTCTCTAATGTTTGGATTTATTTATTAGCTGTGGAGTGTGGACGCTTTGACAGCTGTGAATATGGAAAAATATAATAACATTTCTGTTTTATGAAGATTTGGTGTAGGGCAAGGGCACGATAATTTCGTACGGTGGCCACACGCACTGTCCCAAATAGACAACATTTTTTATGGCATATAGAGCACCTGGTGTGTCGCTTAATTTTAGGTAATTTCCACCACCCATGAACTTTTGCAAAGAAAATGCTATTATAACAATGAGTCAAAGACATATAATAGAAACTATCGCTTTAATATAAACTATCACATCGCACAAAACGTATGTATTAACACCCGAAGACTCTTGTCTAAGTTTCATAAACTTATCCAGAATCAACTCCATACCGTGGAATATTAATTAAATTCTCACATACTTTAAAACATCAGAACACGAAATATATTCCGGGAACATCTCATCAAGTTGTACATCTTAATATACGTTAACATAATATTTAACATTGAGTTACATGTACTACGTACTAGAGAGGACATCGCTACTACACTATTTGTAACACGAGTCAATCGTCTCAAACTCAATTTTTTTGTTACATTGATTGGTTTTAATTGATAAGTTTATTCATATTTTTTTAATAAGATAAACAATATTTATTTATTACATTGATTGGTTTTCATTTATAAGTAATAAGAGGCAGAATATCTACAAAGTGTATGACTCACTAGCCGCCCCGCGCCGCCGGCGCCACGCTTGTCGCACAGATTTTGTTCGTGGTGCTCTCTCTAGTAATAATACCTCAATGATATTTAACGCTTTGAATTCATATCAACTCCGACATGTAATACGATTGCCTAGTTTCGGAGTTATTAAATTTGAATATTGTACAAAACGTATGCGAGTGTTTCTGTTCATGTAATCAGCTTACTTCGACTGTTGGATGGGTGTTGCGATGTTACGCAATTATATTATGTTCAGCTATTTTGGACTCGACTTTTAGTGTGACTCTTTTGTGAATATACGTATTTGCTATTTTAATTAATGTACTTCTGTTTTTGATAATTGTATCTCCGTTTTAACTTTGAGTATTTTCGTGTACCTCATGTATCTTGTGGCATATACATATATTTTTATATCTATATTAGTCTTTATAGAAAAGGTCATATTTTACTTAGTCAGTCGATACCCAGGGGACAAAACCCAGAACGCTCATGAGAAATGTATAGACTTATATGTGTATTTCAGTCATTCTTTTTATTTAACATTAATATGAAACTATTAATAGCCTTTATATAATACATAAATATTAACAATTATAAATTAAAATACACGATGATACGAACATTGAAAATATCGCCTACAGCTGTAACTCAAAATACACATTGAATTATAGAACATCCGTTACCGTCCATCTTTCTTTTGACCCAGTCGTATAAAGGTTTCACAAGCTTAAATAATACTTAGATATTTGAAACACGAAACTCTGTATCTATTTGTACATATTAAGCTTTTAAGGATCAATTTGAGATATATTTTAGACCGATATTACTAAAATTATAGATTTATTACTTTATGTTTATTTTGTTAGATATCATACATTCCGTACCAATATATCTATAATTTCTATAATTAATATTATAAAGCTGAAGAGTTTGTTTGTTTGTTTGAACGCGCTAATCTCAGGAACTACTGGTCCGATTTCAGTCCGAAGAGCGGAGCAATGCGGGTGAAACCGCGGGGCACAGCTAGTTCGTAATATGTGGTATAATATTACTAGCATTTGAAGGCTCGATAAATAAAACAAATTGCATAAGGAATATGTAAATAAAACAGATATAATTTTACGATGATTCTATATCGGCATAAGAACTCTAAAACCCATCTTTATTACCATTTATTAGAAGAAAAGACGGGGGCAGAGTCATTTGAAATAATTCTTTGTTTCATTCCGTTTTATTGTCAGTAAATTTTTTATAGTCAACGAAATTCCCGTAACATGTTTATTTTACCGTCTTTGTATTATTGTTACATACATGTATTTCATTTCCGGGAACAATATTTGATGAACGGCGTTTCATTTGTGGATATTGACATCATCGTAATATAGATATAAAGAAAAGTGTATGAAAATGTCTTAAAAGTGAAGTCCCGTGTCCCCTAGTGGGGTAAAGGGGTAGATGCTTTATGCATACATCTTTTTCTCTCATTTTATTTAGTGACAAGTAGGTAATCAGCCTTCTATGTCCTGCCAGACCGAGACATATTTGTTCTCCGTCTCCACCGGGAATCGAACCCAGGACCAATCGGATCTACGCTCACGCGCCAACCATTGTACCAAGTTTGCGGCCATAACAATAAGAATATCTGTAATGTATATAAAATCATAGGATTTAAAGACCTTATTATTCATCCTAAAAACTTATGAATATTATATCATTGAACATAGCCAGCAGCTTTAGATTAGAATTTAATTATAGCAGATTATAAATGAACTACATGTCTGTTTATTAATTAACGCTATTCTCAACTACAAACTGGTGACTTTAAAATATGTTATTACTTTGGTATTAAATAAAAATATGCTATTATTTCAGAATATATTCTGTATTGTCTTTATCATAATATGTACTAGTTTGTCACCCCGGTTTCGTCCGTGTGGATGATTCGTTCGTTTTTTAAATTTTTAACGTTTATTATCCTAATGTTGGCGGAAATAAATCTAAAAAAGCGAAAACCGCTCCGCCGTTCTTAAGTAAAAAATATTGTTACTAAAACGACTTTTTTATATAAATTGATATTGGAAACATTATTTTTACAAACATTATTTTTCCAGGAATTGTACAAACCATGTACAGGCGTATGATTTTATCACGAATCATTAACCTTCAAATATACAATTAACATACAAATTATAGTCTTGGTTTTATTTCGGTTAGAAGTAATTATTAGGTGCGTAGGCAAAGCGTAGGCGTAGCGTAGGTCTAGTCCTACGACGCCGTAGACCGACTACGACGCGCTACGGGTCGTAGAACCCGGATTATCTCGACTCAATCAAGATAATTTTTCATTGTAGGTAAGCGTGGAAAATGGGTATAAAGATTTTAGAATGACCTAAATAATACTTATTCGTGGTATTATTAATATTTTATTGTTTGAATTTTTAAGAATTTGTTTTCAACGAAATTACTGTTAGAAGTAAGCAATTTAATATAAGCGTTCTGCGTCTTTTAAATTTTATTTACTTACGGATTTCAATATAGTTAAAAAGTTTCCTTTAAATAAAAACGAGATTATTAATATATAACATGCCACATCAATGCCCTATTGTGAAAAGCTGTGATATCTAGGTTTTAATAACTCTACGGTCTAAATAATGTACTCTATATAAGTAAGCCTGAAATATTAAGGTGTTTTATTATGAAAATGGAGTCTTCATTTTACCAAATAATAAGAGTTTTACGTTCGTTTATTGTAATTAAAGAGACATTTATTTTTAATTTCATAATGTTTAGTTATCATTATTCATAATTCATAATATGAATTCATTTTCGTTTTACAAAACAGAATTATCTGGTATATTACTATGTTGTAAATATGTTCATTTAAATAAAGTACTCTCATCGTTATTTTACTTTAACAACAAGTATAATAAACATTTAAACGTAATAAATAAAAACATAATAAACATTTACTTCAACAAGAAGTATAATAACACCATTTCATACATAATGTTCTTAATTTACACATATTGAAGATATAGATGACTTATTTCAATGCTGACGTTTTCATAAAATATATAGATCGTATTTATGGGCAATATTTATAGGAAACGATGCACATACTTCATTACAAACAACATTCAAAAACTATTTATTTTTTTCAATTAAAAAAGCATCATCAAAATTTTCGTTAACTCATCAAAAACACATCCAAAAAATACAACGAATTGAGCCTTCGAACAAGGAGAGCTAATTCACACAATTATTGCTCCGGAAAATTGCCACTCCCACTAATTCCCAGAAGCTAGTTGCTGGCGCTAGTTCCATTGATTGCTTTAAATTGTGTCTGCTATTATGGTCAGTGGAATTCCTCAGTTTTAGCTAGTTCGTATTTATGATGTTTCTAAGAACACGTAAATGATCGATTTCCATTCCAACTCAGTAAAAGTATGTAATGTTTTTTAAATTGTATTATAGATGACTGAGAAAATTTGAATGGACAAATTTTATGTTTGAATTAATTTATTTTGATACGATTTGGAGTTTGATTTTATTTCTGAGTCTCTATATGAAATAATATAAAACAGCTTTAATTAAATATATATGTAAATTACGTTAATATAAATCTCTTCTATGTTATAAAATAGTTACAATTCGAGTGGTTTTTTCATGTCTCAGTAAAAATCAAACAATAAACATTATTCTAAGAAAATACCGTGGCATAAATAAATCTTAGCATCTAAATACGTTTCAATACTATTGAAAGGCGTTTCTTTTAACAAAAAATACTATAACGTATTACAGAATCACAATATCATCGTCCAACAAAGAACGTAACTAAATAAATGCTAATATATTTTAAAAATTTCAAAAGATGCATTATCCTAACAAAGGCGTCTTCGTAAATGGGATGAGTAACGGAAAGGTGTTTTTATTCCACAATGGAATCTTTTCCAAGGTATTAGTGATGATATTTTTTTCATTTTCAATATCGATTAGATGAATACAATTAGTCTATCCTATAGAAATCAATCTACGTTGATTTTTATATACATTAAAAGTGTGTTAGAAAGAATAAAATACTTATTTTGTTAGCGGCTCTACACAAGATAAACAAACAAAAGAAAGAGAGAAAGAAAAAAAGCGTGTAATCCGAGCACCGTGTCAGAAGTGAAACTTCTTTGGCAAGATTCAAAGATATCAAAATGTTCGTCTTACTCCATGACGTGACGGTATTGCGCGACCTTAAATTTTACCAAAAAAAAAAAAGTTCACTTCAAAAACATAATAATTCAAAGAAACAGAAACATAAATCAAAAATATAAAAACATGGTGTAGTTCCATCTCCGGTAAAATTAATTAAATATATTTTAGTTAGTGAGAACCATATTTTAGGCATGTATAATGCAATATTTTGTAAAACTGAAACTAAACTTTACAGAAATATATTTTAATAGGAATATAATGTAGGTGGACAAGTAAAGTCTGCCTTAATCTGTGGGATCGTGGGATCTTTCACCATAAAGACAGATTGACAGCTGCCGAAGGTGACATTCCATGGTGTAAATTTAGCCGAAAGGTATATCGGAGTGAATTATTTATAACAGAAGTAGTCACGTCACGTGAGATGAGGGGTCTTCGTGAAACAGAAACAACTCAGCAAATGTTCATGTAAAAGGGTATTTTATGTGGGTCGGAAGTCGTACTACATGATATTGTAGAGAATGTATTTATTTATATATTCCAAAAAATATGAATGAAGTTGAAATTATCTTATATTTAACGTAAATATTGGATAAGACAATTAACTAAAACAAAAAAAATCAATTCACAAAATAGCATTTATTTTCTTAATATTATATTGACGTTTGCTTTCAAAAATACAAAACTGTAAACAAAATAATGTTAAAGAGTTAAATATTAATAAAATATACATAATATATTTTATTAATGCTCACGACAAAGTGTTTGTAAACAGGAATTCAATATATAATTATCTATTTACCAAAAAACAACGCATATTTACTCATTCATGAACCATCACATCCTCAAACATTTCCACAAACCCTAAAAGAAGAGCCACTAAACATTCGATTAACAAAATAAGAGCGAGCGTCGTCCCATTTCAAAGCAAGATTCCAAAAATCCCGCTCCGAATATGATCAAGGGTTACGTAGGGTTAGCAAAGCGTTTCAATTGTAATCAAATATGTCGGCGGGTCGCCGTCTGACTAAACAAGATAAAGCTCAATGTCGGCGTGTAAACGTGTAATTCTTGCCTTTGACAACCCTGATCTTGGGCTGCGGTGCACGGCGTGAGTGGTAGCGAGTTGCATTTGTTTTGTAAGGGTTTTATTTGTCGTGTAGAATCACAGCTATAGTGCCGTGTATTGAAGCAAATATATAAATACTTACAAAATTAGGCTGGCAGGTGGGTTTTTTGCACTCTCTCACCTAAAATATGTTAAGTATAAAATCGAATAAATGATAAATATTTAAATTTCTTATTTGAAATTATAAATATTATGTTTTACTTCCTAAACCATTTATACAGATAATTTATATGTATACTGGCACATGAGATTAAGATAGGCGCGTTAAATATATTTCATCGATTCTCACATAGAATAATGGCAGTGCATAATTCAATAAATTTGGTACAATCTAGTACACTTATAAAAGCAATAATACTACTTTTTACTTCCACACATTTTATTCTTGTAACCAGCGATCAAAGTTGTTATATAAGTTGATCATATAAGACTATTTTGATGTCCCTAAAATAGTTAACACGCGCTCCGCTTGTGTTCAAACCAAGGTCTATATTAAGCAACGTCTTTCCAGATTCCAGGGTCCTCTTGTTAATAATATTACTTGTACTCTATTACTTCACTAATGATTGTCATCCCGGCCCTCAGACTAGTAGTCTATTAAATTACAGGAGTAATAAGTACAGCTACATTGTCGGGATTTATGCTATGGAAGATTCTCACGAAAATTATAAGGCTATAGTGAAATTATAACAAAGAACATTGTATTGTACGTTTTTATTATAAATACTCCGTTTAATTTCTGTCGAGAATTATTGTGAAATTCCGTGGCTTGACTATTAAATAATTGCTATCTAACGACGACTATTAAATAGGAATTCTCGTGTATTTAATTGGTTTCTCGATAGCTTTAACGATTTTCATGACAATTGGTAACTTTCATGTAATTTTACGTTATTTTTTTTGTAATATGTTTTTTTTATGTTTATAGGGATTATGCTATCCGAGCTTTGCCAGGTTTTTCAGAATTACTATGCTTAAAATAAAAAAAAACTTGAGCGATGTCAAGGGACATCCGGATGGAACGAAGTGTTATGTTAGAGAGATACAGACAGAGAGCCACGCGCACGCCGCACGGCTTACAACTCTAGCAAAAAGTGTCGTGATAACTTTTCGTAAGATTTTTTTCCGTCTAGCCCCCTTTCACAACGCGCGATAAGGAACTTCGTTCCAATAATGATAAATTTATATATTACTCAATCCATACTAATATTATAAATGCGAAAGTAACTCTGTCTGTCTGTCTGTTACTCAATCACGCCTTAACTACTGAACCAATTTGCATGAAATTTGGTATAGAGATATTTTGACACCCGAGAAAGGACATAGGCTATTTTTTATCCCGGGAAATAGGATAGGTTTTATCCTGGAAATCCCACGGGAACGGGAACTATGCGGGTTTTTCTTTGACTGCGCGGGCGAAGCTGCGGGTGGAAAGCTAGTGTAAAATATTTTTCATTTTGTTCGTTGTTGAAATATAAAATAATCCTTGAATTTTATATTCCAACAACGACGATTAACTACTTTAAATATTAATTTCAATACCGTTCATCCATTTCTATAATCTTCAAATAAACGTGTATACAATAAAATATACCTTGAGCACTACCTAACGTTAGACCAGACAGATTAAACCAAATTAATAAACGATGTAACGAATATGAAAACGGGTCATCTTATCACGGCCATTAACAGAATCGGGGGTTAAAAGTAAATTTATGGGTTCATCTGTGAGCGCTTAACCTTCGGAATTAAATACCAAACTCGGTGCGACTGCGGTTTTTAAGGGGTTGTGTTGAATAAATTCATTTAATTTTGCTACTGTGGCTTATTTTGGCCTAATCTGTGTAATTGATTTGTATTGATAATCTCGATTTTGGTCTCAAAATGGTGTTTGGTTATTTGAAATTAATTTTAGTTTACACAATTATTTGATAGATAACTAGCTATTTTCGTATTACATAAATGACAGCAAAACCCTAATGTGTTCTATTTCACTATTTGTCCCGCTTACGTCACGCTTGTAGCAGGTCGTAGCACATTCGTAGCGGAATTAGCTACGCGCTACGTACTCTTTGAATGCTACGGTTTTTTACGATGCATACAATCATGTCACAAAGTGAAACATAGCAAAGGGGAATAAAAATGATTATTCGTGTGTATCATTGATGTTAATGTTGAGTTTTCCTTTTATATTTGTTAAAAAGATTATTTAAAAACTAATATAACATAATGTTTATTAATAAAAACATAAATCTTTGTAACAGGAAATATGCCATATTTGCAATAAAGGGTAAGAAATAGAGTTTTGAAATTTGTATAGGGACGCTGTTACCGTGGAGTGGGTGTGAGCGAAGCCGCGCGTGAAATTGTGTCAAAAATTACGTAAAAAAATAAATATTTTATATGAATGTCGTGTTACTTACAGTGATTCTTATCATCACTCAGGTTTAGATATTAAAAATAGAAGTGATTAGTCTCACCCAAGAAGCTTATATCTAATACACTGGAGATTGCACTATGACCATTAACTTGTCACAAGAAAATATAACCTTGAATGACGTCAGTGTTGTTTTTTGTCTCTTTCTGTGGGTGACCACACTGGTTTGTATATTCAGGATTTTTCGAAATAAAAAAAACTAAAAATCATGGTCTATAAATAATAACGACATATATTTTTAACAGTATTTATATTATAATATTACTGGTCAACTTACATGAATAATTATCATCTTTATAGGTACATACCATTTTAATTGGTAGAGAATGATAGTTTTAAATAACGCTTGATAACTTTTGATCTCATACTACGATTTTTTAATTAAAATGAGTGCTACATACATTAAAACATCGTTTTGGTTACTCAAGCTTCAGTCTAAAACTTTTCAATATTCCAAAGGGAGAGTTGCATCGCTAGTGTTGATGTGTGGTAACGATATTACAGTTCTCAGAAATTCGTATGTCTTTCAGGAGCTGTACTTACGGTTACTAATGGTTTCATGGTGGTTAATTATAATATAATTCAAATTACTTTATCCACAGTTGAGACGCAGTAACAAGAATGTGGTAAATAAAAAGGTATAGCACTTTTCAAAAGGTATTTTTTTTCTGGACCGTAATCCTCAGGCTTAAAATGCAAACTGCATATTCTGGCATGTTGATAAATTTTACCCTTGATAGGCACTATGGACAGCCATTTATTTCTTTTTATTTCATTTTTGGAAAGCTGAAATAAGTAAAACAAAAAAAATTTGGTAAGTTAAAAGAACTATTAATTTCTATGTTAAAGAAACATAAAACCAACATAAAACCACATGTGAGTGCAATATCGATGTCGTGCGTTGTTTCATTACTAGTATAAAAATCTTTGAAATGGTGTTCTAAATGTTCATCATAATTTTGTTAACTATTACAATATTTTCTCTTCGCTATCCGTAAAAACTCGTCATCATGGTTACCTTACTTGTTAAATTGGTTTATTGAAAAATGATGAAATTATTAGGAAAAGAAGATAGATAGAAGATATTTAGCATGATTGATTACTAAAATGATGATAAAATTGATGATTTTTGCCATGAAAATGATTCTAAACAGGTAAATGCATGAGTATTGAGGAATATTGTAAATAGCGTAAATATACACTTGCCTGTGAAATTTTATGCCAGAATTTGGTGTCCAAAAACTTCTGCAATTTTTCACAATGCAATACATTATTTATTTTCGGAAAATATTTATTAAATACGCAACAATATTAACTTAAATATTCGAAGCGACGCAATTTTTTGACACTTATGCCATATTGTCAAAGTGAGAGTTGCTACAATTTTATTATGGTAACTACCCATAATCAGGGAGTATCGCTTTTTAATAATTGGTTCAGATACTTATTTTATTTAGCATAAATAATAATTGTCTCATCCAACAATGCTTCTGAATGACGTTGTTGGCAATTTATCAACAAACTCATGTACAAAAACTAACCTTTTGCACAGAATATTACAGCATACATAGTAGCCTTGGGAAAACTTCGTATTAACAGTGGCAATACCAAGTTAGGTGTGAAAGTGATAAAACACAACAATTTTCTTGTTACACGTCAAATGTTCATACCGAAATCTCCAGTGTATAAGATATAAGCTTCTTGGTCTCACCACTTACTGATAATGATATTCAAAACTTTTTGACATAATATAATTTCATACATTGACATTTTAACTGACAGATAAGTTAAACAAAACATATCCAGAAGTTGTGACACTGACCATAACTTTACCGATAAAATCCATCATATCTCATTTAATAAATTGACCTTTTGATGATTGATGATAGTTTCTAACTTTGACATTAACTTCATTGTATTTTAATTTCCTTAATAGCATTATGGTATTTTTATAGAACATTAGAGACATCAATATTTTTTATTTTGTTGTTTCACTTAAAGTATTTATGTCAGTTGTTTATCCGATTTTTGTACGATTCAAGAAAATATTCCTAAATTATAAAATGTTCATTTTTATACTTTGATTAAATTGTGCAAACCACAGAATGGCTGCACTAATTCTCACAATGACAAAGGCATTATAAACTTAAATATACCACATCAAACAAGTTTTATTGTTAAATTATTTTTAAAATACGATACCCATTTAAATACAATATCATCTTTATTCATAGATCAGCAAGAAACGGAGCATCTGTCAAAATGTTTATTATTTTAAATTTGGAACCCTTAAATCGAGATCCAGAATTTGTGTCAGTAAATTATTCAAAAGTGTCTGATAGCTTTTTTCAGTCACTAATAACCATCGCTATGAATAGCGTTCGATATCCGCCATTCCTAAAAAACAAAAGAATTGTCAACCGATCATTTTAAATGCACCTCTTAATTGACGTATAAAATTTTTACACTTTGATCCTTATCGCCTAGCACTAATGTCGAAAATAGCTTGTCGCTCTAATGGCCTAACCGCGTCAAAGAAAATAGGAATAACAATGAAATCGTTATCGTTAATAAGTCATCGTTAGCTAAATGGACTTCTTTTATTGTGCGATTTGAAAATGAATTGACTCTTGTTTCTATGCTAGAAAGAGTGATTTTCGTTTGTTATATTATTCTCAGCACTTGGCCGTATAGTGCTTAGGGAAGTGTTTTTGTTCAGGTGTGACAAAGCAGAAATTATGGGAAAGTGTTCACTTATATGAATTCATTTTTGCGGCGAGGAAAATTTTGTGAGTTCAGAGCTTCGTTGGGAAGCCAAAGAATGTAGCTAATATTGGAATTTAAAAGTAATCGTTGTTCTGATGAAATGATTTTTAAAACATTCTTTGAAGTTCTAAAGTGCAATAAATAGTCTTTACTATATATGATTTGAAAATATTAATTTATATTGTATTAATTTTTGGTCTCTCAAAAGTTATTTGCCTTTTTAAGTGATCAACAATTTGTATATTTAAAAGAAAAGAATAATGTGTATTACCTTGATAAACCAAAAAAATATATCAATAGTATTTTAATACATTTCTATCAAAAACATTCTATTGAAAGCCACCACACAATTTGTATAATTTAGCACCGATATTTACCTTTGTATACGTCATATCTCTCATAAATGAAATGTATTACAGTAAGCTGAACCGTCTGTGTAGCGATCGGCCGCTGTTCAATCGCGGGAACAAATATTTGTCTATTTGTGCGTCGATTACCACGAATCGGCCGCGCCTCTGTCAACGCTCTCGATACAGCTCATTTCCATAATGGTGGTGTATGCATATTGGTGTGTCAACTTTTTGTTTGTTTTTTAATCATGGGTAAGTTTCCAATAAGGGCTTTTTATGTCAAGGCCAGTAGATGATAGTTGGTCGAAGTCTGTATGGACAGTGGTGTCAGAAAAGCGTAGTACTATTAAGCCTATTTAGTAAAGATGGATCTTTATCATCTATATGTATAAAATTGGTGCAGTTTAACCATCCTATCTTTACCGGCTGCATTCAAAGTCACACAGTACAACTTGCCCCTGCGCCCCGCGTATTTGCCTACATTGCTCCGTTCCCGTTGGTCTTAGCATGATGTTAATAAATGCATTTGCTTTCCATCAAGCAAACAAAAAACCCTTCAGCTTAATAATATTAGTATAGATTAATAGTGATGCTTGAATTATTATACTAACATATCATATAACCACTTAGCCAATAATTTCCCGCGCTTCTAGCGCCTAAATTTAATCCTTAATGAGGTACTCAATACTAGCTGCATTCAATAAATTAATCTCGTGCTAAGCGGCCGAAATTGCGGTCACTCCATTGACGACCTTCTGAGTGTATTGAAGAGTAAAAGTTAATGCTCAAATCTCTATTAAATAGTTTTTATCCTTAAAAAATGCAGTTTTGAAAAACTTTAATGTGAAATTTTGTGTAATTTTGTAAAGATCAAGTTTAACAGAGTTTCTTATCTGTAGAACCTGTATTCCAAACCGTTGGTAAATGGTTAATTTATGTAACTACGATTCAAAAGTGCTTTATGTTTAATTTTTATTTGATATGCCTATGCAAGGAATTCATCAGGCCCAACCACTTTATTCGCTCTGGTTAAAAATATTCTATGATTTTTTCACTGTCTATAAAAAATTTGGTTTCTCGTTCGATCGTGTCGATTTACAACTAAGTTACTAGTAAAACTGAGATGGTAAATCGTAAGTTAAGCAGTCCATACAAATTAGAGTCAACTACATTTTCTCTTTCAGTCTCTTCTATACACTTTAATAACCGTTAATAATTCTGGTTCAAAATATTCTATGATTTTTTTCACTGTCTATAAAAAATTTGGTTTCTCGCTCGATCGTGTCGATTTACAACTAAGTTACTAGTAAAACTGAGATGGTAAATCGTAAGTTAAGCAGTCCATACAAACTAGAGTCAACTACATTTTCTCTTTCCGACTCTTCTATATACTTAAATAACCGTAAATAATATAGCAAATGAACCTTATGGTTATTACAAGTTAACAAGACAGCGAGGTCTTAATTAAAACCCAGGTTGGATAGATTCGTGACACTTTTTGCCGAA
The DNA here is from genome assembly GCA_029959065.1 of Colias behrii. Lineage (NCBI taxonomy): Eukaryota > Metazoa > Arthropoda > Insecta > Lepidoptera > Pieridae > Colias > Colias behrii. The sequence continues at coordinate 1,379,154 of JARWMC010000005.1, read as the reverse complement.
AAAACGCGTTGCAAATGCAATACGGAAGTCTAGACTGGCTCTTTGTGTTTTTATTTAATTACTTACGTATTTCTACGGGAAGAGCGTCCATTTTAAAAGGCAAAAAACACACTGCAATGGAGTTGCGATGAAAGGCATTTCGACAGTGACTTGTCAAATTGACTCGAATAAAAGCTAGGTGTAGATGTTTTATCCCCTCTCTAGGGATTAAAATGCCCTTTTCTTGTTAAGGGAGTTTAAAGCATTGAATATATTTATGTGCAAGGGGAAGCTTCCTAGTTATTTTTATGTAGTTCTTTTGCGCAATGAGATAGTTCATATCACGTTATTTTTATTACAATGCAGTATCACGATATATTATTATTTTTCAAAATAAATGACAAAAAAAACTGATATACAATAAAAAATGTTTTATTGTAATCTGGATGTTATATTCACATCAAAATGGCCAGAATTCTAACATTTTAGGCTCTCAAAAATCATTAGCTATCAAACTGAAATCAATTGTACAATGTCAGCGATGTTCGTGCCATCACGTATCTGTTTTACGTCCGCAACACATGTACTCAAAACAGACGCTGTTGTAAATGCAAATTTTACAATGTTAGAAATATTCGAGATTCTTCTACATAGTACGCGAGTCGGTAGCTATTTTGATAAACAAAATTTACGTAGCAAATATATTTTATTTACATATTAACACATATGGACATTTTAGAGAAAGATCATAGTAAAAATATCGTACGTGCGGAAAAAATCTTCATTGTCGAAGTGGTTACACGCTTTCCAAAGAATTCTTAATGTAATATCACAAAAAAGTTCACCAAAGCTGGAAAACTTCATCTGAATATTTTCAGTTATATTAAATTGTGAGTATATTTAATAACATTTTACAATTAAGTTTATCGATTCTCTTTAAATTTTCAAAAAACATTTGAATAAAATATAACAAAATATTAGCATGAAACCAATCAAACATTATCATAAATGTTCAAACTGATTTATGGAATAAGCTTTTGGCGAACCAAAAAACCTGTGTAATATTATTCAACATAGTTTCATTGTATCTGTGTATGATTTGAAATTTAATCGTAATTAATATTTTGTTGACAGCTGTGATTGATTTATGAAGCAATTGCAATCATTGTTTTTGGTTATTATATTATGATTGTGATTATTATCCTAAACTTATTTAAATATATTATAACAACCATTTTCTGCTAAAATTCAAAAAAATATACAATTATGTACAGGCTATGTTTTGATTACAGTTTAATTTTATTTTATCTATACTTAATGTTATGTATCGTTTCATGATGAAGATTGTACAAAAAAAAACTACGAGTGCTATAAACTGTACCTAGAAAAAGTAAAAAATATTTCAAATATACACTATAATAATGATAAACTTATACTACCTACCTATTTCGTTCGAGGTGAAAATACGTAATAATTTCATTCATAAATACCCCGTTTCTGTGTAAAATACGATAATGTTCATGTATCCTTTGTGTTGTTTATTTAAAGTTGATTCCCGATCTTTTTAATGGTTATAGCGGCTTTTCATATTATAAGTTTGTAACCTATAGAGACATACCTTTAACATACAATTATTTATTTTATTTTACATTTGTTTTTTAACACGTTCACTGCGGCATGTCCAGTATCGGGCCATCAGCGACTACACCACAGTGCGGCGCCCAAAATCGCAGTTTTCACCGTGGTGCGGCGAGGTTTTTTATATGTTAATCAATGACTAGAAAAGAGACAAATATATTTTTGTGATCACAGTTTGAAGTAGGACTCAATTTCGTTTAAAAATCGTATGGCAAAATATTGGACACACGCATAGAAAAGAAACCGTTTCTTTTGTGTGCGGCATGTCAAATATTTTGCCATGGACAAGCACCTCATGCCGCACTGTACTGCGAGCGCGCCGCGTGTCAATCTCGCATAGTGATGTACCAGGACCGCACGCGTCGTAATCAAATTTTTAAATGACAATGATACCTTAGAGGCTTTAGTTTTTTTACTTTCTTTTATTTCGTAGCATAAATGCAAAAATGTGATGACAGTTGTGAAAATAATATAAAACATTAAAACAAAAGTTACTGAACAAATTAAAACAAAAGTTACTGAACAATTTCCTGATCAAGTACCTTGTTTTATATGTGTTTTTTTTTGTATCGACGATCTCGTTATCTGTTAACAAACAGACTGAAATATACAAAATTGATTTATATCGATATCGATGTTTTATTTTACAGTGTTTCCCATCGCTATTACTGTAAACATGCCGTATCAACGCAGTGCGGGATGGCAAATAATTTTTCACAAAATCAGGGGTTTATATTTTCCCTCATATCTTTTAAACTATTGAGTCAAACTAAAAGCTATTTATGCGGTATATACAAGACTATATATACTATTATCCGAAAAAAAAATTTTTGAAATATCTTGAAATTTCATGAAATTATTAACCTTCAAAGTCAGTAGGTGCGATGTGATAAAAATGGCTCATGACGCACAGTGGTGAACTTGCCGATGTGAAGTATTGAAGACATGCCGCAACAACGGTAAGTTTGGCATTTTAGGTGCCGCAGTGAACGTGTTAAGAAATTTATTAATTGATATTGCTTGTTAAATCCTTTTTAATGTGTATTATAAAAGTTAAAGTCTGTTTGTTTATTTACTTGTTTATCTTCATTTTTCGTCGTAATAGAGCGATTTTATGACATGATTTTTGTTACGAAAGATGGAGGTTAGAGAGTAACATAGACATGCTATTTACCGCTTCGTAACATCTAATTCCCATGGAAACGACTTTTAACCATGCTGTTGAAGTCGCGACGAAAGCAACTATTTATCATAAACATCGATAACATTATAACAACCGTAATCCGATTTACAACACGTGTTCCATTAACATATGAAATATAATATTCCATTGGTAACAAAAGGCACATTATCGTACAAAAGAAACATCAAACATCCAGAGCGAAGTACTTCGCTTTGTCACCATTACCGAAACTTAAATCTTTGATAAGGGCTTATTAATGTCCTCGAGAATAATCCCAAAACCCACAGTCAAAGACTGAGTTAAAATTACAGGCAATAATTGCTCAACTCAACGCGTCGCTAAATTTTCAAGTCATTCCAAACTTTTAAAACGCTATCAAATTTCTTCGTCTCTGTTCGCTTGTGGAACGATTTGTAATGCTCTTATTTACATCTGAATGGATGATATTAAATGTTGTATTGGTTTAGATAGAGAAGTTTAGATTTTAATGTAACAGTATCATTTATTTACAGCTAATTAATATACCAAGTTTCTAAAATAAATATCTAAATCAATTTACCTTATGCAACTTGGGAATATTGTAATTTGTAAGTGGTATACAATATTCATAGGTACTTGGTTAAATAGTTTTTGAGCTATAGATCAAATGTTTCCTTTATATGATAAAACTTTAAAATTGAATGTACCTAATTATTTAAAAGAGTCATATTATGAATGTTTAATATTTAGATATTAAACGATGCACACTGAAATACTGAAAAGAATCAAGCCAATATTCTACATTGTTATTAAAATGACAATTTAAAATTGAATAAACGTAACGAAACATTGAACTGGCTAGGCGGATCGGGCCGGGCCGCATCGCAACGGGCCGTCTCTAATGGACGCGCTGTTTGCTCCTGCGTCCACCTGTACGGGGCGCGGCGGACCGCCTAGGCGGATTTTATCTAACAGACGCTCGCCGCTCACATCCGCCTGCCTGCGTCCACTAGACGGGTCGGGGCGGGCCGGGCCGCAGCGCACCGCCGGCAGAAATCCGCCTGCGAAGCGATATCCGCCAATGCGTTGCGGCCCGCCCCGGCCCGATCCGTCGCTAATGGACGATGTTTCATACAAAACATAGGCCGGCGTATTTTTGCGTTGCGATGCGGCCCGGCCCGATCCGCCTAGTGGACGCCAGCCATAATAGAACCGTTTATTGCTCGTAAATTTTATAAACTGGACGATTATATGAAAAGTTTTTTAATAACCACAGATTCGTTAAAATATACTCTAAAGTTTTAATTTTATTTTGTTTTTGGTTGTATAAGACACATATTACGGGGTACAATAAATAAATGTGGATAAAAAATCAAATTAGGGCTGATTTTTCAATCCTTGGTTAAAACTTATTCGTTGAATAATGTATAAAACTACCATTTTAAAAACGTATTCTAATTGCCCGTATTTGACAGTTTACGTGACATTTTAATATTATCGTGTAATACTTTATTGGACGGATAAGTTTTATCCAAGCATTGAAAAATCGGCCCTTATATGAATTCTGACTTCATGACCTTATCTTCTCTGGGACTTAGTTCACTTAGGTTTTCGTATTTGAACGATACCTATTATCATTCCAATTATATCTATGTAGTTTTTCATTCTGACATGAAACTCGATCTAAAATTCTGTTAGGAACTGCCTCCACCGCAAATTTTCTATACTAGCCTATCATAACGGATTCTATCATTCGTGTTATGTGTACTAATCCTGGGTTAGGTTCAAACGGAATTTTACCTCATGTTGCAATCTGGCAAACGGCATCTGTAAATAACTCTGTGGGCTATTGTGAGTTCTAACCACATATCTTTTGTGAACACTATGAAGGATTTGTGGTCTTTGTTATACTAGTAGGTAATCGTACAATTGGATTACAATTTACATACGAGTAGAGTGATTAAGAGGTTTTACCTGGGATTATAAGTGCGATTTATGCATTGAACAATATTTCCGTGGAATGGTGACAGACCCGTTTATTGATTTTTTTTTATGTTAGAGCAAGCAAAGGGGCAGGTGGGCCACCTGATGTTAAATGTTAAGTTAAGTTAAGTTTATTGAATTTAAATTTTTGTGTATAACAGAAATAAAAATGACAAGATATATTAATTTATGAAGATACTAGAAAAATATGTAACTCAAAGGTTTGCGCATTTTTGTATGAATTCGTGTTAAAAAAGGCAATTTTTTACTCTGGTTAGTAAGTACATCGGTAAACCGTTTTTGTATTATAGTAGCATGAAAATAGTTTAATATAGAAACGAATAAACAAACAGACCATCATCTTCTGTTGCAGGATGCCACAGAAAATAAATAAAATAACACAGTTATGCAATAGCTAAATATTATTACACAATTAGACAATCTCATAGCCAAGTTATTCTGTAACAATGAATACGAAAGGAATTTAATTTTGCATAAACGGAGTCTAGACATTTCTTTTTATCCGGGAAGCATTACATTCTTGTAAAACTTTCTTTAGTAAATCTTTATTGTTTTACCATATATACGTATATAGTGACTTTAGTTATTCGTGAATTCCGGTAGTATTGAACCGTTAGACTAAAAGAGATGTACAATGTACTTACATGTAATAACTTTTTAAAATTTTCATTAATTTATTTTTTTGCGCGTTTGTTTCGAATCTTCGACCGAACCTTCGAACTTAGGAATAAACAAAAGAGAGACTTTACTCACTGAAACATTACTGTATAGGAAATAATGACCATCGCCTAATTATGTTCGAAACTTCGTCGCAGTCTGTGAACATTTTAAGAAAACTATTCTCTATAATTGCCTATACAATTAAAACGACAGAATAAAGTCCAACGACTAAGCTTAATATTCAAGTGCAACTACAAAGAAATGTAATTAAAAGTCTCATGTTCACATTCACTCGTTTCATAAAAAAAAAGCACATAAAAACGCAAACATCTTAACAGGATAAAATGTAATATTTTAAGCAAGTCACTCGGAAAAAATGAGAAATAACTCCATGAATATATTAAATCGGATTTGCGCGTGTTGTTTTAGCCTATTACAAAATCTAGGTCACTCTTGTCATAAAGCTGTGTAACTTGGGGAATATGAACACTAGATTTAAGTGACATTTATTTGACGCGCCATTAGGAGTAGTGACTGGTAGTGGGTTTGATTTTCACATATTTATAAGTTGTAATCTATACTAATATTATAAAGAGGAAAGGTTTGTATGTATATATGGTTTTCACGCATAAACTACTGGACCGATTTTGATGAAATTTGGCACAGATAATCTTTAAACCCTCAGAAAGAACATAGGCTACCTTTTATTTCGAAATATGTACCACGGGCGAAGCCGGGGCGGACCGCTAGTATTTGTCTATCTTCTATTCATAAGAGCAATATGGAATTTCTTGCCGATTCTTCTCTATAGATACTGCTTTCCGAATCGGTGGTAAATGGTAAGTGACGATTCTAAAGTGCTTCTAGAAGAGTCTAATTGAATAAATTAATGTTTGAGATTTGAGTTAGAGTCGGAGTTTGAAAGTATGGGGCGCTACGATTTCGTAATGTTACCTAGATTACGTAGATTGTCATACATTTAATATTGCCCTACCTTTTCCACAATTACGCATAAAATATTAATGGAAATTGGCCCGGCTTATCAAAAATATCGGCCAATGACAGACTTGCAAAAATAAAACATTTTGGTATATTGGTATCATGCAAAATAACTATAAGCACTTACGAGAACATATTTACTGAAATAACAAAAAAACACTTCAATTTTATTGATATGAACTGAAGTATTTACATTACGCGACTGATACATTCTGTAAACTTTCCTTATTTTGGGACAATAAAATGTGTTAAACGTTCAGGAATATTCATGAATGTATTATGAAAACTTCGTTTTATTAGAATATTTATTTTTACGGTTTCCGTGCTTACAGACGTTTATGTACATAGACAGAAACTACCGATCCATAATTATTTAAGTTCGATCTATCCGTCTGATTGTTACGCTTAACGGCCAAATCATGGCCAAATGAATGAAAACAGTTGAAGAACCACAACTATGAACTGTGTAAGTTGTCAATCAAAACAATCCATAAAGGGTTGAAATAGTTATTTTTTTGTGATTGTAGCAGGCAAATCGTGCAATATAACTCGAATTTTCCGGGAATAAAATGACATTTTTAAACATATTTCCTTTGTCTACGGTAGCATAATTATAAACTAAATAAAGTCAGCCATCCGCCGTCACGTCACGTCAGACCTAATTGCCGTGACGTGCCGTGACATCTTTCCCCTTTTCCCTCATAAAACAAAGATATTACATTTTTATAGACAGAAATGAAAACATTATTTCGTTGTCTTCATTTCGTGTCGTGGCTCGTTTAAGGATTGCTATAAATAAATGTATATTGTACCATTTGTAATTATTTCTTGTCAGTGAAATGTTCGTAATGTTTAGTAGAATTTGTATTTTCGTAACCTACTTTATAAAACGGTTGGGTAATACATATATGATTGTAATTGGATTGTTTATTTCCATTTGATATTGGTTGCTTATTCTGTCCTCATTTCAACGTTATATCATCAATTATATTATCATCTTATTTTATTTTCACTGCGCAGCAACATGCATGTCAAAAGGTCCTTATAACATGTTATGATTTGTTCTAAAATTCATTGATTTCAACACTTTTTTAGTACAGATTAGTGGCATAAGAAATAGGCATAAACAATTTAATTACACTGAAATATGTAGCTTTTGAACAAATTCTTAATATTTAATTTATATTAGAATAATAATGGTACTTAATCATAGTTCAAGCTATCGTTATAGGCGCGTTCAATCTTTTAATATACTTTAAGGGCCGATTTTTCAATCGTTGGTGAAAATTTATCCGTCCAATAAAGTATTACACGAACATTTTAAAATGTCACCTGTATACTGTCAAATACGGACAAATATAATATATTTTTGAAATGGTAGTATATACGTTATTCGATGAATAAGTTTTAACCAAGGATTGAAAAATCAGCCCTTAGTAAGATAAGTATTCCTTATATATGATACTTCCTCGTATTGCGTGTTAAAAGAGATTGTACTTTCGTAACGGAAGATCTCTGAGAACTTTAAACCCGAAGATTTATGTAAAGCAATACGTGTCCCTATCCACGAATAAATTTCACTAGCGCGACACAACATTTTTGTTACTATAGAATACCTACCATCAATCAGGGGGGCTACCATGATGTAGCAGTATTATATCCAGGGTGGGAAAGTGATGTCGCTATACGATTTCTATAGCGCTGTCATTTTTACACACTGGACAATGTTTTTTTAAGACGTATAGAAACAGGGTTAGAATGCCACATTTTTTCAATCTTCATATTATAAAGTACTAGCTTTCCGCCCGTGGCTTCGCCCGTTGTCTAAAACCTAATAAATTATATACTAGCCCCTTCATGGAGAATTACTCTATCTATTAAAAAAACCGCATCAAAATCCGTTGCGTAGTTATAAAAATTTAAGCATACGAAAAGGTACATAGGGACAGAGAAAGCGACTTTGTTTTATACTATGTAGTGAGAAAATTAATATCTCTCTTTCTTTTGCTTTGAAATATATGAAATAACATTACCTACATTAATTAGTGGTTCAAATTTAACCTCGTTGAAAATTCGTTTAAATCGAAATATCAGACCTCATTATAATAATATTGATGATGAATATTATGAATGTATAATATACATTCCACTCTCACTAATATTCCGAGCCTTGTTAACTAAATTATGTTACCTTAATTAATTCGAAGCATAATATTGAAGTATAAGCCCACTATTAATTAATACTATTCGATAGTGTTTACTTTGACATGCTAAAATTATTCTATGTAATATTCCCTCGCTGAATATAATAATACTGATTTGATGTAACTTTGTCAATATTAAAGATGAGTTAGGTTGTTATAGTTTAATTAATGTGGGTAAAAATTTGAGCTATATTTATAACTAACTTTCCGCCCGCGGCTTCGCCCGCGTTTTCAAAGAAAACCCGCATAGTTCCCGTTCCCGTGGAATTTCCGGGATAAAACTTATCCTATGTGTTAATCCAAGTTACCCTCTATATGTGTGCTAATTTTCATTGTAATCGGTTAGTAGTATTTGCGTGAAAGAGTAACAAACACACTCACACACACACACACACACACACACATCCTCACAAACTTTCGCATTTATAATATTAGTAGGACTGTATTTTCAATACCTACTTAGTATGCAGACGGTCGGAGCTAGTTTTCGCAAAAAGGCCTCGATTATTATTTTCAGATGTTAAGAGTTAGAACAAGATTAGTTTGTTACTAGGTTAGAGATAGCAATGTCTCATAGATTTTTATCACATCAACGATTTGATAGACAATGTAACTACTGCGTCAGATTGAAGGTTGTATACGAAATGGAAAATTTCAAGGAAAATTTTGTGTGTTGAATGTAATATTTTTCCAGTACCGTGTTTCTTTTGTGTCTGAAGTACAAGCTTTGCTTTGATTATTTGTGGGACTAGATGTTTATATAGATGATATTATGTTAGTTAATAGAAGAAAATAATATTATTTTGTAAATATAATTGTATATTATTACGTTATTTGGAAAAGGAAAATCGCCCCAACCCGGCTGGTCACCGTGGGGCAAGAGACCAATACCCCCTAGGATTGCCCCCTCCCAAAAAACACAACATACAGAAACAAGACAATACACACGAAAACAACGGAAAAGAAATAAATGTCATAAAAGATAAGAGAAATAGTATTTACATAGCAACGTTTAACACCAGGACTCTAAGAACAGACGAATCTTTACAAGAACTGGAATATGCCTTAGGTCTTATAAAGTGGGACATTATTGGCCTAAGCGAAGTGAGGAGAATGGGAGAAAAGATTGAACAACATGAAAACTACATATTATACCATATAGGAACCACACCAGGCCTACACGGTGTCGGTTTCCTTATTAAAAAATGCTACAGTCAATACATACAGTCCTTCATTGGAATATCAGAACGAATTGCACAACTAAATATCAACTTGCCTGGGTATGCAACTGTGTCAATAATTCAAGTATATGCATGGTTGACGTTCCATGTACCCGGACTAAGCGGTTCGGATCGTCATTCTTTATTCGAACCGCTAGGGACTGGAACATGCTTCCTGAATCTGTGTTCCCCGATGAGTACAATATGGGGGTCTTCAAGAGGAGAGTGAACAGGTACATTCTAGGGAAGCGCGCTCCATCTTAGGCCACATCTCAGCTTACCATCAGGCGAGATCGTGGCCAAGCGCTTCCCTATTGCAGCATAAAAAAAAAATATGCACCGACAGAGCTGGCACCAAAAGACATAAAGGATAATTTCTACGAAGACCTGGACAGGACTCTGGCAGATGCACACAAGGCAATCATACTGATGGGAGATTTCAATGGCCAGATTGGTAAAAGATTAACAAACGAAAATAACATACTAGGCCAATTCAGCACAGGAAAAAGAAATGATAACGGGCAAAGACTAGTACACCTGGCACAGGCACATAACCTTAGGATATTAAATAGTTTATATAAGAAAAACAAAAATAAAAAGTGGACCTGGATTTCTCCAGATGGGAACGTGAAAAATGAGATTGATTTCATATTGTCAAATAAACCTAAATTCTTCAAGGATATAACCACAATTAATAAGTTCAACTTTAACACTAATCATCGTATGGTAAGAGGAGCCATTTACCTGAATGAGATAAAAAAGAGGAGACAGTACACTAAGAAAGGAATTACACCCAGTCAAATCCCTCTCACCGTCCCAGAAAACTTGTTGACAACATTGAAAGATAATTTACTGAATAACAACAAGAGCGAAAATATTCAAGAAAAATATAATATAATAGAAAAAGCGCTGAAAGAAATATCCAGAAAATTATATACCCTAAAAAATAAGAGAGATAAAATAGGAGACGAAGCCAGACATCTACTTGAGACCAGGAAAACTTTATTAAGAAATAAGAAACAAAATAGAACACAAATAACCCAGCTAAGTAAACAAATAAATGAAAAAATTAGGACTCATAGGAAACAAATTAGAAACAGAACTATCCAATTCCACATTGAAAAATCTGGAGGCATAAAGAAAGCTCTGAAAGAACTGAGAGAGAATACCTGTTGGATCCCATCCATCAAAAGCAAGACATCTAATAAGAAAGCAACAAAACGACCCGAAATTATGGAAATAGCAACAACATTTTATAGTAAATTATATGATGATCCAGACTACATAAATACTCAATACCCACAGGAAGAAGACGAAGAAGCTACCCTCCCAATATTAGAATCCGAAGTAAAAACCGCAATACTGTCCCAGAAAAACTACAAAGCCCCCGGAGAGGACGGAATAGCAAACGAAATTTTGAAGAAATGCCTAGACTACATAATAAGTGATATTACCAATATATACAACGATATTCTGACTAAAGAAACAATACCGCAACAATGGACATCGTCAACCATCATATTGCTCCATAAGAAAGGCGACAGGGCCGAAATAAACAACTACAGACCGATCAGCCTGATCGCCAATCTATATAAGATATTTGCAAAGGTAATATTGAACAGAATTAGCTCAAAATTGGACGAAAATCAGCCGAGAGAACAGGCTGGATTCCGAAGCGACTTCTCAACAATGGATCACATTCATGTCGTCAAACAAATTATCCAAAAGAGCAATGAATACAGAAAGACATACTACTTGGCATTCGTAGATTACAGTAAGGCATTCGATTCTTTGAAACATTCACACATTTGGGACGCTCTACACTCACAAGGAGTGCAACGAAAATATATCAGGATAATAAAAAACATATACAAAGAATCAACGGCAGACTGAAAGGAAAGGAGAGGCCTTTAAAATAAAAAAGGGAGTACGGCAAGGTGACCCCCTCTCACCAAAAATATTCGCATCTGTACTAGAACACATATTTCGTAAAATTAACTGGGATGAGTATGGGATAAATGTAAATGGCAAAAAGCTCAACCACCTTAGGTTCGCAGACGACCTGATTCTGCTTAGCGAAAACCAAGAGGGCTTAAAAACAATGTTAACGCAATTAGACAGAGAGAGCAGAAAGGTGGGTCTGACTATGAATCTAGACAAAACAAAACTAATGACAAACAACATAAAAACACCTATACTGTTAGACTCAAATCAAATAGAATATGTCGATGAATATACATATTTAGGACAGATCATTGCACCGGAAAATCAAATGCAAAAAGAAATTAACATCAGAATAAATAAAGCTTGGAAAAGTTTCTGGTCTCTAAAGGAAGTTATGAAGAATCCACATATGCCCCTTAAAGATAAGACTACAGTGTTCAACTCTTGCATACTACCAAGTTTAACCTATGGAGCACAAACCTGGGCCCTCACTAGCAAACAGAGTGGAGCACTCAGAGTGTGCCAAAACAAAATGGAGAGGAGCATCCTAAACCTCAAGCTAAGAGACAAAGTTAAACTTAAGAATATAAGAAGCAAGACAAAAGTTATGGATGTCACACAGTGAAAAAGCTTAAATGGAACTGGGTAGGCCATATGATAAGAAACAATAAGGGAAAATGGACAAAAGATGTTACTGAATGGTATCCTCGGGATGGGAAAAGAAAGAAAGGAAGGCAAAAAACAAGATGGGAGGATGATATTAGGAAGGTAGCTGGAACAACATGGCAAAGAGAAGCCACAAATAGAGATAGATGGAAAAGCCTAGGGGAGGCCTATGCCAAAAGGCAAACTGATAATAAAGTTACCGATGTCGAAAATTAAAATGAATCTAATTTATATTTATATTATTTAATTAAATATTATTATTAATGATTAAAAGTGCATGTAATCTTATCATAATTGAAATAAAAATGAAATTGCTAAATGTGCATGAAACTAATTGTATTAAAATAAATATGAAAGGCATTGTAATATATTGAAAATTATTTATTACAAGAGAGATAGAACTATAATGTAATGTAATGTAATGATGTTATCAGTAATAAAGGCTATTTTGATTTGATTCGACGTTACTAGAAGAAAATTATAAAGGAAGATGATACGTTTATAACGCAAAAGGAAGCCCACTAACATTAAGCCTCAAATAATCTATATATATATATAAATGAAACCCGTTCCTTGGTCACGGCATCACGCGTGAATGGGTGGACCGATTTCGATAATTCTTTTTTTATTATATTCCTTGAAGTACGAGGATGGTTATTATGTAGAGAAAACGTAAATATGTACCACGGGCGAAGCCGGTGCGGTCCGCTAGTAATTGATAAACTCGTACATCGCTTCATTTTAGCACATCTCAACAAAATCCATGATTTACCACGTCTTTGATCATCGTGTAATTAACAAATACACTTCAAAAGTGTTACACATCCCCAATGATATAATATATACATAATAAAACATCAGCATTGCCGTCTGTGCCCTCTAATGAACGCACGAACACGTAAATATGATAAATTATTCAACGAAAACCACAAAAACGTTGTCATTACGGCTAAAAACGCTAATTCTTCATTTCCATAACAAAAGCAATTAGCAAAGCCTTCATTTATACGAAATTTGACTGGAATAGACCAAGTTTTTGTTGTAAAGATAGTGGATAATGGTTGTAGTCAAACCAAGCGAAAAGCCAAAATTGGACAAAGTTATTTTAGGTTAATAATTTTTGAAAGAAATATTGGAAATATGTTTCTCGGAATTGATAGAGTCAAAAAGAGACGGAAACTGAATATAAAGATATTCAGCTTTCTGGGTCAGCTTTAAAGTATGGAAAAAATAAAAAATATATTAACATATAAATAGGGTGATATCGTACATTGTAATAAGTAAATTGTAATGATGAATATTTAAGCGGGCCTTCTAGTAACATATATTATGGAAAAGGTTGACACCTTGAACACGTGATTTCATCAAAACAAATCTTGTTGTGGAAATTAATATCCTACGTTTATGAAAATGTCAGTGACCTCTACACAATCGCTTGAGTACGATTTAAGACAAGCTTAAATTCCTACATCAGTCAGCCGTCATCCTAACGAGGCAGCTCATGTTAAGGCTCCAATTATCATTAGACAGATATCTCGCAAGCCACATCTAATTGTCACAAAGAAAAGGATATAGGTAGTTACCCCCTACCCCGTAATTTACTAGCACATAACGCCCGCAATCTAGCTCCCAACACGCTATTATGGGGCTCGAATTAAGTGGGTAACTGCTTTATCAACGCGGTAGGTGTTTAGATGTTAGTGAGATCACGTAGGGAGGACCGGGCTCAAATTAATGGGTGGTAAATTAAAAAATAAGGGCGCTGCAACTCGTTAATGATGTCGGTGTGACTTCGCCTTTATGCATCGCAATGGTGTGTTTTATTCTTTATCGTGTGTAGGTATATCAGTTCTTTATAACTATGTAAATACTTATATTGTTAAGGATAAAGATTTGTTACATTTGTCTGTTTGCATGACTAAAGTAAAAAAAAATCACCTGTAGAGAACCACATGACTTCTGACGTATATTTATTTTAATTTATCTTGCTTGATAGGGGAAACCGTGGTATGCAGTAGTATTATATAACTTAAGCTCTTAGTTAAGGAAGCGAGATATACATTTTGGCAAACTTGGCCGTATCGCTATTCAACACTGAAATGCCGGGAGCTGAGTACTCTTCACTTGAATTGGGAATCTTTGGTATCTATCTTATTTGGTTACGTAGGTATTCACTGTCAATTTATTATTATTTACTGTACAAATATTTTGGTTACATTCATTTTTTATTTTTATAAAAAATAAACTTGTACCTATGATGTGAATGGATGTAAAGATGTTTATTGCTTTTCTACGAAATATATAATCAATAATCATAATCAAGAAGATAGCTCTGTGTATCATAATACAGACATAGGTAGCTTATATGATACCGTTATCTGAGTTAACACTGTTTCCACCTATAATTAATTATATTTTAAGCCTCACTTTTCATAAAGAAGTGGACGAATTCAACAAAGGCAATTAATTTAATATTTACCAAATGCGTAAACTGTGTTGTCTGTAATTATCATGTAACAAAAAGTCTCGAACAAACAGAAGCGTAGCGTGTCTTGGCGGGGCCCCGTATAAAAATTTGTTTGGGGGCCCTTAGGAAGGGTAAAGATTTCTCACAAAAGCGCACGTTGGGGGCCCCGTATAATTGATACGGCAGATACGGCGGTAGCTACGCCCCTGCGAACAAATAAACGTAAATTAAGTATGACTGTTAAAAAATGAAACTTGTTAAAAAATTTATAGAATACTTTACTAAGGATCTTTTAAAACATAAAATTTATGGTTAATAATATATAGTTTCGTTTATTGAATAATATTTTATTAGATCACGAAGAGCGTAAAATTTAGAAGGTATTTCATATTTGATATTATGATATTGGAAAAGATCCAGTTTTATACGCATATAAAACGGTATTTATGTTCAACTAAAACATTTAGGTATGGATATTGTACCTAAATAATAAAATGTAAATACTTTTACCCCATAAAACATTTAATACTGTACTATCATGACGTGTATATTTACCTTTCTATGTGTAACAACTATCATAAGCCTCCTTTTTCAGATACTTACACACAACATACTTTACAATTAATATGCCATACAGGGACACAGATTACTTACATCTCAGTATAAAATAAATCTGTAAGCTCATACCGTACATACATTTTTGCACATATACCGTACCTTGAATTTAAACAAAACCTTCCAATACATAATGAAACGTTTACTTTCTGCATTGCGTTATCCATAAGATAAACACAAAAAATATCAAACATCCAGTATATTTCCAAGGAAATATGACATCCTCTCCATCAGTTAAATCGAGTTGTACGAGCCACCTTCTGAAAAGTCAATTTACTGCTCTTGCCTCTTTGACAGTTAATAAAAGCCTCGATAGGGTAATCTGAATTGCTAATGTTATTTTTCTTTAAATTACTTCCTTGGGATGGATTAAGTGTCGATTATGTCTGTTTGTTTGTTTTCTGAGACGTTGATAGAACGGATTCTAGTGGATTAATCAACGCAGAGCTTTTAACCGCTCCCAAAGCGGAGTTTTAAAGCGTATTTTTTTAAGGACAAACATATGGATTTTAACGATGTATACCATTCATTGTGTATCTAGATTCTGGATGATTATATCATAAATAAAATTTGTAATTGTTTTTCATTTTCGTTCATTTATTGTCTAGGCTATCACACCAGTATGAATATTTGTATACATACAGATCTGTTATATATTATAGACCACAGACCACTATGTACTTATACAGACTGTATAAATATGCAAGTGAAGCCGCCGGCTCCAGCTAGTTACCCAACATATTTCAAGACTAAAATCCACATTTCCTTATCCCAAGTTCACAAGTACATTCCCACAAACTGACATTTGTTACATTATGACGTCACAGCTTCGGGAGTTTAATTTTATTCGTCTCAGTATTAGCATTTAATTTCGATCTAGGTATTCGGGTCAAGTGAAGTCTTTGTGCTTACCGCTTGACATTGTTCGGTGACTTTTTGCGTTTTATTTTCAAACTTCTATTATAATTTGCCGCGGCCGGTGATGTGACAGCTCTGTCACTTTTGGTTTGTTTAATAAGATTTCAAAGGGACTAGTGAAAGTTTACTTACATAAGTATGTAGCTATGTCTTACAAAAGAAAGTCGTGTGACTTACATAACTTATAACTTAAGAACGGCTGAATGGATTTTCATATTTTTGTCTCTGCTTGGATTAGAATAAAAGGAATAATATATTATAAATAACTGTAAAGCATTTGAAAACTTTGAGAAATATAGGTCTACCCGGTCCCAAAAGGGCAGCATCGAAAAGTTATAGGTATTATATAAAGGGCTTGATAAATAGGAACACGTGGATAATATAAATATATTCGTTGATTATTCATACACGGATCAAAAGAAACTGTTTCTGATGCTAATTTTGTCTAGTGAAAGCCACGTGTATCTTTTAATATGATTTTATGATTAACAACGCTTTTCAAGTCCCTATCGCCAAGTAATTATAAAATTTTATATTGTGAAAATATCTTACCATCCAAATTGAAAGATTATATCAGTTTATAGCGACTAAAAATCCACCGCGCGGCGTGATTATATTTTGCTGTAAAAAATTCAATCGTGAAAAATCGAGAATCCCAACTAATCCAGCAATTAATGTACGCTCATACAAAATCCTCTCATTTTTATTTAATCCCTTGAAAATTGTGAACAAATAGATAATATTGACACGTCGGAATTAATATCGTCGGATGTATCGCTAAGTCTGCAGTCGATACAAAAAATACACGATTTCAGATACGACCCTTGCTACGAGTGGGGGACTATTTTGAACGTCGTGCGATATAGTTTCGCACGATGAAATTGGACAGAATGTGGTTAAGAGATAATCAATGAGAGAATGTATACAAGTTAATAGTAAAATCTTCTTGATCTGGGGTACATCTTCACACATCAGGCTTCAATGCATTGAAGCCCGATGTGTGATGTCAATTACGCATAAAAAGTAAAGGAAAAAAGCACATAATTGTGGTGTGGCATTGTGTACGAATAAACAATTTTGAACTGTTTCTATCTGTGAAATTGTTTATAAGGTACCTATAGATATAATTTTGTAACTAACAAATTAAAACACAATAATATCTCTCTACTGTAAATTTATTATAAAATTCACACAGCTATTAAAACAAAATAATATCACTCTACTGTAGGTATAACTTTATTATAAAATTCACATAGCTCCAAGAATACACCCCCGTTGATTTATGAGAAGCAGCGGAGTTATTAAGATATCCACGAGCTCAATAAATCACACTTGGATACAATTCGCGGCACCATCCTTGCAGTTAAGTTTTTGTCATCTAACGTACATTATATCGATCTAACCATTTATAGTGGAGCACTTTTTAGTTTGAGAAGGATAATGTATATTTTTATCAACGTAGATGTTTAGTCTACTCTTTAAATATGTAGACTGTAGGTGTATGAATGTTTGTACAAAAAAATATTGAAGAAAAGTGCAAAAAGCATACCGTAGTTTGTGAGGTACAGATTACATTATCAAATCTGTTAGTTTATCCATATTATGTTTTTCTCGTTAAAATTCAGAATATTTCTACAAAAATTCAGCAGGTATCAAATTTCATTGTGATATATTTAAATATTTTCTGACAGTATTACAATTATTCAATCAATCCACCTATAGATAAATATTGTCCCTATAATAAATTCTATATATTCTCTATAATGTGATTTTCCACACAACGCCAATCAATTTATTTGGCACACAAAGACCCACTCGAAATATCTTAAAATTTTCCATGAACATCAATATTTACGTTCAAAAGTAATTACTTCACTACCCACAGATAAGCTAAAAAGCTTTTTGGGGACAATGTATTTATAGTTTAATTTTTTCACCATGTTTTACCGCGTGATAACAACTAAAGGTTTTACCCTTGACGCTATAAAATTTATTTATTAATTTAATTTAATACGAGCTTTCTGGCCGCGGCTTCGCCCACTTTGTCTAAAACCTAATAAATTATATACTAGAACCTTCCTCTTGAATCACTATCTATAAAAAAAAAAATCAAAATCCGTTGCGTAGTTTTTAACATTGAAGCATACATAAGGACATAGGGACAGAGAAAGCGACTTTGTTTTATACTATGTAGCGACTATTTTGCAGACACAGTAGGTAGACAAATACAGAACAAACATAAAATAAATACATGTACAAATGTTGGTCTATTCTCTATGTAGCGATCTCTTCCAGACAACCATATGTAATAGTTTAGAATTAAGATAACTAACCAGTTTATTTATTTATTTAAAACAGTAAGATGACAGAGATTGACTTATAAATTAATGTATAAATCCATAACTTGATAAAATTCATAGTCGTCTGTTCAATTTTTATCTGGTTTTCACAATAGTTTACAACAAGAGACTTTACGCTTGAAGTTACAGTATAGATAAAGAACCAATAACTTGATGTAATGCGTCTAGACTCAACTTTGATGTCGCTTATGGTGAAGCATTACAATCTGAATTATGAGCGCATTCGAGTGAACGTTAAATATATTTGGATGTATATAGATCCGAGTTTTTGTAACGTTTGAGAATCGTCTTGGGTCTTTTCTTTGAGTCTGGTCTTTGAGTATTCTTAAATATATTTGAAACAAAGAAAATGATAAAAGTAAGGTAAGCAATAATGTGTTAGTTAATCTTTTTAACACATAAATACACCACTTTTATCCGTCTGGACTGGTTTTTATGATCGCAATTCGCTTCTAAAACAAATAGCAGAACAACGACTACTAAAACGTCGGAATAAAAAAGTATAAACAAAATTCGAGATGTGATATATCGTCGGTTCACTTGGTAAGCAATAACATTTCTTTGTTTGAATATTTACTACAATCCATTACACTGTAAAATAAAAGCCTATTAATTATTGAATGACAATTTTAAAGCTATTGCATAGCTTCTATCGCGGGCCATGAGCGCGGGGACCGAATCCAGAAATTCCGTAACGAAAAAACCTCACGCTGCCCACTCCGACGGGCACGGAAGTGTGGCTTAAAGGCATAGCATGCAATAGCTTTACCGCGGCAGTCCCCGAGTGCCACACGTCTTTTTTAATATAACTTTTAAAGGTAAATAAGAATTCATACAGATAATATACAACTACATAATTAGTTATTCTTTGCCAAACACAAATTTTCGTTTTATCATGTGTTGGAGTTTTCATATTAATATTTAAAATCTTCCCCGAAAAGGGTTTGGTAGTTACCATAAAATATCTCCAGCCTATACCCCATTAACAAGCTAGCTATAGGGTATCCCCTATATTAGTTAATCCTACCCTCTAGTTAATGTCGAAAAGGCCAAGTTATCACGTTTTTATGGCTGATAAAATGAACCCGAAAGGGACCACAACTTCCTGAGAGAAAGCAAAAGTCATGGAGTGTTTTGTTCAATAGATAAGTGCGGGATGACACTGCATTTTCCGCCCTACAGGTAGGAATTGCGGTATTATGTGGGGTGAAATGTTTTTGGAGTGTATTTACATATGAAATAACCGCTCATTTCGTACCTTTTAACGTAAAGTATAGGTTGGTAGGTGAGGTGAGCGTGGAAAAAATTGTATTATACAATATACATTATAAATTGTAGATACTGTATATTTCGTTTACTCTTTACGTTTTAAGAAGATAATATGGTTGTGATAGTATAAAATATTTTATAGGCATTTGTGTTGCTACGCAAGAGAATTTTAAGATGAAATAATTTTATGACAAATTAATATGACCAAGTTGACCTGCGCCGAATTATAAATATGTAGATAGAGGTAGAGCTATAATTTAGAATTTATATAATTTAATCTGATGTCTAAAATGAATAAAAATTAAACCAGAAATTAATATATTTTCAAAATAAAATCCATGATTCAATAACATTTACTTCGCTCTACTTACATTAAAGTATCGTAAATTCAACTAAGAAATGGCACACGGAAAACACAAAAAACAATTACGCGTGTAAATTCTAAAGACGTAGATCTTATCGAATCCCGTACAAACACTCAATAAGGAATCCCCGATCCCTACTACATTAAGGTAAGCAGGTTGGATAAAGGGGAGACTACGGTAAGCGAGCGAGAGTTTATGATTGCAAATAGAATGAAAATAAAGTTAATCGAAAGTGTACAAATGCTTTTGGTTATAAAGAATAGTACTTGGTAAGAGTTTGTACTGTTGTATTATTTTTAATTTAATTTCATAAATATTGGTGGAAAATAAGACAAAAGGTTCTACCGTCTTAAATTTGTTCTTTGCATTCTTTAGCGGCAGCACTCCGTAACTTTAAATTTAGCTTACAGCGAACATTTAAAAATAATTAACTAAATGCTTAGTTCTCCAATTAAATGTTTATAAGTAAATATTTACAGTAAAAAAGTGTGTTCATTTGTATGATACTACAGAAATTATCGAATCTGTTCATAGGCATGTGTATTTGATTCCGCTCCCGCTACCGCTCATCCGCATAGTCGTAGCCTAAGTAGTCTAAGTCGACAAACAGTGGTGAATAAAAAGGAATCCTTTTAATCTTCGCAATACGACACTAAATAGAGGGAATGGCTGGAGATTACCTGCCTTTTAACAGCTACGGCAGCTAGTGGACAATTTGTGACTAGAAAAACAAAGTTGTTGTTACTGTTGATGATCGTTTATGTGAAATGTTTTTGTGATGGAATGGTTTGTTGTTTTATAGGCAAATATTATCGTTACTTTGTTAGTGAAGAGGTATATTCAATTTGAGGTGTGTAGGGTTTGGAGGTTATGTTTAACTTACGTTTTAAATATTTCGTATATTGTTTCAGTTGTTTTGGTTTTATTTGTGACTAGCTTCCGCCCGCGGCTTCGCCCGCGTCGTGTTTTGATAAAAGGTAGCCTATGTTCTTTCTCAGGGTCTAAAGATTGTCTGTGCCAAATTTCATCAAAATCGGTTGAGAGGTTTAAGCGGGAAAGCGTAACAGACAGACAGAGTTACTTTCGCATTTATAATATTAGTAGGGATTAAGTTATTTGGATAATAATACTTACTATTCAACTCAAAGGTTTCTAAGGATTTTAGTTACTCTTTCACAGCCTACTTCTCATATTCATAATTATCTTGAAAACCATAAAACCTTGTTTTCCTTATATTTACAAATAAATATTAATTATTTCCTTATAGACCCCACCCCTGAGTCTATCAAAGCTTTAGTATATTCATCAAAACATTAAAAAGGTGCCCTAAATATCGTGGCATTAATAAAAATTCAAGTAATGTTGTTCGACGATAATTTTGTTCCCATCTTATTGCTTCCACGTCCTTCTGAATATTAATGAGAGTGATACAGCCTTCAATATTCGTTATTTATACCAAATATCATTGTATTGAAAATATCTTTATTTATACATCGTCAGATTTGCTCAATTTTATTGATTCGTAGCGGTTTAATTTTGTTGTGTTTATTTATGTAGGAAGGAAATTGACGTTGATTTGAGCTTTCTTTTTGTGTTCAATTTCGTATCGGTTTTAGAGCTCATCTACAGAACCACGTGTATACTCGTATATGAACAACAAGTATGTATGAAAATAGAATACATTATTAATAATTTGAACCGATTGCTTACATTGAGTAAGTAATATCTTTGGTTATTCGTCTATAGGATCTTTGAAAAAGTTTCTTGTTGGTTTTCTCTTTACCGAATGTGCTATTTGTATAAATACATTGAATAAAAGGTACAACTATTTTCGTGAGTATCATACTGAAATATTTATTTTACTCGTCACATGTGACAAAGTGCAGTAAAAATAATCATATAAAAATTGTAGCAATTAAAAATTCCAAAAGTACCTTAATAATGCACAGATAACGTAAACCTGTCAAAATTCATCGACCTTGTACAGTCGCGATGACAATTTGTAATGAATAATTTTATTAGGAAAATTAAATACTTGCTGTTTACTCTTTGTTAAGCCCTATATACATTTGTACTTAATAAATAGCTGGGAACAGTTGTTTGCTTTGACTTTGTTTTTGTTTTCCTTAGCTTCATTTGTCACTGTGTTAACGAGTATTTCGGACCTACTTCGAAAAGGAAGTATTGCAATATTTGTATTGATTGTGATTTTATTCTCAGTAGTAAAAATAAAACAATATTAGTTTGTTTTATTTTTTACAACTGAGATTTTATTTTTTGTAAAAATGTTCAATTTGGTGTGTGCTCATATATTAGGTAATATTTTTATACACCAAATTGATTATAAAAAGAGGAAAGAATGAATTACATTTTCCGACGAGGAATATAAAACAATTGTATTGATCAAATATTATCTCGAAATTCTGAAACATTTTTATAAATCAGTGATGTTAAAACGTACCATAGGACGCACTTTATTTTGTCCATTTTCCTTAAAGGGTGGACATTTTATTAGTCCTATGTAATTGAGGGCAGGCTTACTCCCATAATCCGGGAAGAATACCAATATACAGTACTCCAAAATTAATAATGCGCATGCAGATCTTCGCTAATTATCGTATTTCCAGAAACACCCGAATCACCCCGAATCATTGAATCGTAAGTGCCCTAAACAATGCACTTGCATCTTGCACCTTGTTCAAAAGAAATAGGAGTCAATTCAGAGTCATACACAATCGAAAACAATAATTCAGGCGATAGGTGACGGTAGCCTGTCAGTCAAAAAATTCAAAAATCCGTCAGTCGTCTTTATATATGGGTAACGCACGTATTATCTCTGTATGGAATTATATAGAGCTGCTGTTACATACCCTTCTTAGTTTTATTTCAAAGTTGAATTTTCCGATAAAATTATTATTTACACAGGTAGCAGATAGCAGTGGGGAAAGTGAAAATTAATAAGAGCATAATGAAAGTTCTGATCATTCTACGATATCAGAAATAGAGATAATCCCTGATTCTGTAAATCCTTTGGACTGAGATTTTAATGATTAGATTTCTACAATTTAAATGTAAACCAGTGTTTGAAAATCATTTTTTTAAATATAAACTTAGTCTCATTTTGTCTTGTCTTATTTTATTTTAAATATATATTCGCAATCGTGTGGCTTCTCCTCGCTATTAACTTACATTGAATTATCGAAACAAATTTCGTTACTTATCTCTTTTACTATAAAATCACAATAAAACTCATAATACTAATAAACTATGCATGAAGAAAATACATTTAACCACTCTATATACATATCATCTTCGGAGGCTCGGGGAATATGACAGTTGCCGAACATTGACGAATTTTTCTATGCGCATTATCAGTTTGGGAGTACTGTACATGCTTTTTCTCAGAAATTCAATATAAAAAGTCACATAGCCGACAGGCTATAGTAACAGTGAAAATAATAAAATGTTTATATACTCATTTGTATTACACAAAAGAACATAAAATATATACCAAGGATTAATTTTAATTTAAATCTTAAATTAATCGTTTCTAAACTATATAGTTTCTAATCTCACGGTAATTAGTTGACGTGAAAGCACTCAATTGAAACTCGAATTTTTCTGTCAAAGAACTAGTAAAAAAATGAATTTAACGTTTTATTTGTTGTTGAAAGTAGATAGTTCGTAATTCGATGGTGATGATTTTATTTTTCTTCCATTTATTTCTTCTGAATTAGTACTTTTTAATGCGTAATAATTTTATATAAGACTAGCGGTCCGCCCCGGCTTCGCCCGTGGTACATGTTTACGTTTTCTCTACATAACAACCATCCTCGTACTTCAAGGAATATAATAAAAAAAGAATTATCGAGTTATGCGCTTACCAACACATTTTGCGATTCATTTTTATATATAAGATTTGCTCTAATCGACGAAGGAAAATATCCTACGGACACATTCGACATCTGTCAACACACTCGGCCAGCGATTACGGATTAAACCCTCATATTATACTTGGAGTATACACTAGTGGGAACAAATATGATCATATAACATTGCATACGTAGGAATATACATACATATATCTGTTACCTATTCTAGATATAACATGAGCTGGTTGTAAAGAGTAACTAAACCAGAAAAATATTGTAAACTGTCACCATTTGAGTATATTTCTATACAACAGCAACAATTCGTCATTATTCCCATCATTTCACAGTAAATGAGCTCCCTAATAACAAAAGCTAGACATAAATAACTATTCAAATATACCGCACAAAGGCGCACGATTGTATCGAGTGTCTCAGTGGGCCAAAAAGTATAAATGCTGTACATTGTGCGCTCACAATGCGAGCGTCGCATTGAAACGGGTGTTACAGGTTACTGCTTTTCAATTATCTAGCGCGCAATGTATCGCCCACCATACAATGCGGTCGATCTGTTTCTTTTTGGTTAGCTGTCGTTGTATTGGCGTTGATTGGTGCAATATTTTAAACGCCAATTTGGACCTGAAAAAGAAATAAACGATTTGTTGTTATTTATATTTTTGATGTTTGAAGAGGGTTTGGAGCGTCGATGATTTAAAGTATTTTATATCAGTGTAGTAAATTGATATCTAATTCATTAGCGTTTGTATAATATTTGACGATTTATTTTTTAGTTATGAATTATGCACATATTTGATAAATCTAAGTATTGCTATGAAACGCGGCACTGCAAATATTACCTACTCATATGTTAGCAATTATAGCTTATATTAGGAGTATTTTTAAACTCATGAAAATTGCAATTTTATAAAAAAAATCGAGCTTATAGTGTGCTTATAGTATAAGTTTTAAGGCTTCACCGAAAAATTTGATATAAGGAAAAAAATACATCAGTGCAATGAAAAAATAAATAATACAACTAAAGTAATGTTGTATGAAACACAGATAATAGTAAAAATAACATTATAAAACACAGGTATAAAAAGACGCTTGCAAAAAAATCGATACTTGAGTAAAACATTTCACCACTGAACTCAACGAAAGAACACAACCAAACTTTAGCTCATATTTATACTTTACGAAATATTTTGTCAGTAAATATATCAATTCGGTATTTTATTGAATACGCTACGATGCAGTACCCACCGCAGGCTCGCATACCCCTCCCCCTCCCCCACACGTTAAACAAACAAGTGTTGCAAAAACACGCGTGGCAGCTATGTAAACAATCAAATTAATTTGCTGACGGACAAATTTATACGGTATTATACGGCAATGCGATATTGTACGGTTGGCAAAAAAGTTTTAATGGTGTAATTGGCGCGCGTTTGAACTTTCGACTTGTGAACGATATGGTCTAGGTTATTAACCTGGGAAGTACCTTTTCAAACTTAAAAAAATACATGGTTTGTCGATGGAAATAGGCAGTAGTGAAAATACGTTTTCCTGGTTTAGTTTTATATTTGTCTGCTATTTGTGTATGAAATCATATAAAAGAGTAGTACTTACCGCAAGGTTCTATTATGATCTCATGAGTCATAATATTTCTATTCAATTTTTCATTCAATATTTATATTAAAACTTTCATTCGTTGTCGATTGAAATTTGGTTGTTAATGTTTACAGCAGTTAAAGGTAGTGTTACATAAATCAATATTTCGTACTAATATGTATTCTATAAATATACCAGTTAGTTCTAACTTATCAGATACAAAATATAACTCCCACGTGCTCATATTCTCCTCTAATTCTTTACTCTTTCCACGCTTAATTGAGCGTAATTTATTATTTTAGTCAGGTCTCGGTATGGCTTGTCAAATAATATTAGCGGAAAATATCTTCTCAGTAAATAAATGGATATTGTTCGAGACAAAATAGTCTCATACTTGTGTGACCTTCTTTATAAAGCAGTTTAGTTACAAATTATATTCTTAAAAGTTATGTCATGAAGATTTCAAAGAGATGAAACAGGATTTTTTTTATTTAAAGATTTTGAATTAAAAACTTAAATTTTCAGGACAAAAATGTTACGGAAATAGAATAGGCCTAGATATTTAACAACATAACAATAAAAAAATTCCCATCTTCAACTGTTTATGGTTATTTTTGTTGAATGTAGAGCGTACATCCTTCAAATTAACCGACTACAGAACGAAGATATGCCATTTTAGCCCTTAGACTATTAAGTATAAAAAATACTTTCGCATAAACATACTTCTAAAATTACACGTACAGATCTTGGAATTATTAGTTTTCACTGCTGATAAACGAAGTACATCTTCAAGTACGATTTCATTAGTAAAACATTTTCTGAATAAACAAATTTGTGCAAAACAAATTTGTAAGCGATAAAACGATTTTAATAGAAATTCGAATGGCCATAACTCATGCAAGCATATTTGTGTGAAATGTATTGACAAAGGGCCGCTTTGTTAACTTTAGTACAAATATTTCGGCACATTTGTATGGGAAAGCGTTTTAAATATCATTTACCTAACTTGAATTATGTTTTTCCACGTTTGCTTTATGTTGTTCCAGGCTACAATACGTTGTGTGTTACAATACGAATGTGTATGTGTAACGGCCACTTAAATGAAATTATTTGGAACAATAATTAAATAAAAAAAATATTGATATTTTTGTAACAGGATAACAGCTATACGATTATAAAGAAAACTCTATCATTGTGAAAAGCATATATAATACTAAATCGCATAGATAATACTGTATATATAAGAACTAAATCGGTTCGAAACCGGGTTCCCTAACTTATCAGAATATTGCAAAACAACCAGCATCCTACTACTATTATAAAGGTGAAAGTTTGTAAGTATGGATGTATGGATGTTTGTTACTCTTTCACGTAAAAACTACTGAACCGATTACAATGAAATTTAGCACACATATAGAGGGTAACTTGGATTAACACATAGGTTAGGTTTTATCCCGGAAATCCAACGGGAACGGGAACTATGCGGGTTTTCCTTTGAAAACGCGGGCGAAGCCGCGGGCGGAAATCTAGTTTTTATATAAAAACAAAAACGTAGAAAATAATTTACATTACATCAATCATCAAGTAATAATAATTAATTTGATTAACTAAATACGAAATAAAATTCGATACATCAATTACAACGTGCACTTACTCAGTTCACACACGGAATGGGGAGGCAAGGAGGGAAGGAAGGGAGGAGGGGGGGATTAATATAAATTAATTACCGAAAATTTCCATGTCTGTGATGATATTACAACTCGCGCCATCCGAGCCTTCATTAATATTATGGCAATGAAATATCGCATGCGAATTAAATCGTAGTAATTAATTATTATGTGCTGTGTTCCTATTTTAATGTTTTATGCTTATAAAATCGGATCGTGGGTATGTGTTTTTAATTAACAGAGATGGAACGTTTATTTGTGTGTGTAAAAATTAATCCTTATATCAGTTTGTCACAGTTTTATGTGTGAACGGCTGGACCGATTTTGCTAATTTTTCCATTGTTATTTATTTGTTTTTGTTTGAAAGTTTTTATAAAAATGAAACAAGAACAACAAAAATTTTTTTTTACATACACAACAACAACATAGGTTAACCTTAAAATTATTTAGTAATAAAATAACGCCAAAGAACGCATTAAATTCTAAAATAAATATTATTAAAGTCCACTCTATGAATATTAATACATGAAAATTGTGACTAAATTATTCAATGGATCGTAGTAGAGCTTATGATTCTATTAACATTTTACACAAGCAGTTTGCATTTATAATATGGGAACAATTTTATTGTAATATCTCTGCTCTGACCTTCTGTTTAAACAAAAGTATTAGAGTCTCTTTGACTTTATTTATATAAAGGCTTACCAATTGGAGACCATAATTTAGTAACAAGGCAACATTTTTGTTCATGAAGATTATTCTTCTACTGTTGATTTTTATTATAGGTTACAGTTTTTACTAAACAAATGCAAGCGTGATGAAAGAAATGTATTTTTAAAGTCCGAGACTGTAAAGATGTTAACACAATATATCTTTAGATCCTCGGGCTAGTGCAGAAGCATGCTTTTACACTTGAAACTGTACAATAAGTAATAATGCCATTATTTCTAGTAGCTTTAGCACAACTAGTTCTAGTTTTATTTCATATGCTTAAGTTTTAAGTATGCAAGCATGCTAAAGCAAGCATGGTATAATTTGTGTGGTAATCTTTACACTTTTAAACAGTTTATGAGCCAAAGAATGCCTCAATTCCAGCAGTAATTCTAACTTCAAAAACATTAATTTTACAGCGTTTTTAATCGAAATTCGCTCTCGTCTAACTACGCTGTTTAATCTTTAACTATTTTTCAATATAGTCTCGCAATATCGGTTATGAATTTCGTCTAGCTCACTCAGCGATGTACGTGCTCCAAATATATTATTTCGGGGGAAAAAATTGGAATCGAACGCACTAAATATAAATATCTTGAATTGTTGCGCAGAACGTGGTTCCTCCAGATATTACCGGCTGAATATTTGAGGATTAGCACGCTTTCTTACGTTATGACGTTAGCTATTGTTCGTAGATTTGATTTCGAAGTAGGTTATACATTATGCGTGGCTAGATTTTAGCGGCAAATAAGAATATAGATGAGTCATTTATTAAGGCTGTACATAATAATGTCTCTGTATTATAATACGATAAAGTAGGTAAGTTTGCAGGCAATAAACTTAGGCACCATAGGACCGATTTGAAATACTGTCAACAATCTATTGAGTTTAAAGCATATGTTTTATTATTTTTTTTATAGTCAAGCCAAGCCTATAAGTTAGTTATGTCTTATAGACTAGGCAGTATAGGTTCTAAATATGTAAAATTGAGTATATTCTTCGAACTTGAGTTGAGCACGCGTCAAGGAGAAATAGGTGACTCTCTCCTAGGTTATCTAACTTCACAGGAGATCACGTTCATAGAAGCATCAAATAATTTACTTTGTAAAGGCTATGTGAACAATATTGTGAAGAATAAATTTCAAAGGATTTCAGCATACGTAATAATTATTATCCGTAGAGGAACTTTCATAACTTTCTAGTTTTCTTTTATGCCTGCTTGAAATATTTGTTTCAAGTTCTTATGTTAAAAGTAATATAATAATATGGTAGTGTAGTGCTTTAAAAGGCAAATATGTCTGATCTATTTTAAAGAATTAAATACAATTTATAAACATTGAAAACAAAATGATGACTACAAAATACTTAATTATGAATCGGGATGCCACCTTTGCAGACTACAAAATAAAATCATGCGGTGGGATGAAATCCACCGTGACCTTACCTTCCAATAATATCCAATTGTTTCTACAAGCTTCAAATTCAAATACGATGCATTTGTTTGACATACCATTACACATGTCTCAAACATATCTGAGACGGGTATCACGAGGTCTGAGCACAAAGCCTTAATGCAAATAGCCTCGTCATTCGTTTAAGAGAATTTATTCATGAAATTGTATTGCAATGCATGATCCGTTTTTCTTCTAGTGGAATATAAATTGAAGGCAGACAGGTGGATAGTGAATTGTGGGATAGATATTTAAATAATAATGTTTTTGATAAATATTTGGCAAATTAGAAATGTGTTAAGTTAATGCAGAATCATTTGATTTGTTGTGTTAGTGTATTCTTATTTCTGGAAAAATATGTTGTGATACTTCTTGTAACCGTGTGTTTAAATATGATGAATGATGTTAAAAAGATATCTTTAAGAATTGAATAAATATATTTTATTGGCTACACGTAAGAAGTTTTTTTAGTCACGGACAAAATAACTACTAATTGTTAACCAAAAGTTGGATAGTATGTGATAAGTGTCCAAAAATGTTTATTTGTATGTAGTTGTTTTGTTTAGTTTGTTTTCCAAATTAATTGTTGGATATTTTGAACTTTAAAAACGGATTTACAAGCCTCTACATACCGCGCTACATATAACAAAAAATCCTATTTCCCAATACCTAAAACAGAAACGTAACTACCAACAGCAACTGAGTTCTAAACTAAACTTGTATATGAATGCAATATTGATTGAGATTCCAAATATGTCGTGTAGCACGTGGTATATTCGAGATTATCGACCAATTCGCATGATACTTGAGGCTTGACCAATTTGCATGTAGATTTACATGACTTGAGACATATTGTGTTTTATAGATGAGTTAAGAGCTAGCAAGTAAGGCAAGAAAGTAATTTTGCAATTGTTATTGTAATTTTAGCGAATTGTTTTATTCTATACGTAATCGTTTCTCATAGGTCTCATATGTACGTATTCATCGTGATTATTTCACATATCTACAC
This sequence comes from Colias behrii, assembly GCA_029959065.1. NCBI lineage: Eukaryota > Metazoa > Arthropoda > Insecta > Lepidoptera > Pieridae > Colias > Colias behrii. Next base: position 1,348,369 of record JARWMC010000005.1, on the reverse strand, counting down.
TAATATTATAAAGAGGAAAACTTTGTTTGTTTGATTGTAATGAATAGGCTCATAAACTACTGGACCGATTTTGATGAAATTTGGCACAGATAATCTTTAGACCCTCAGAAAGAACATAGGCTACCTTTTATTGCGAAATATGTACCACGGGCGAAGCCGGGGCGGACCGCTAGTAACTTATATTTTAAACATCGATTGACGCAAATTTACAGACCCATGCTGCCGTATGAAGTCATATTAAAATGATATTTAGAATACATTAAGAATACATAATATATTTCATAAGTTTACACATTAAATACAGATATTTCGTATGTTTATTACAAAATCACACCAAAATTACATCGGTAGTAGCTACTGAAAATTAACGATAAATGATAAAAATAAAGAGAATGTAGATATGTTTTTTAGTACAGTTATATTATAAATCTATAAAAGCATTTTTCTTTATTAAACTCAGACAAAGCCGGAGCGGTTATCTATAGTTTTTCCGCACTAGTGCTTGAAACAGACGTGCCAATTGGAATGAACATGAGTGTAGGTAAAAGGTACAGTGCAAAAACGATTTATATAAAAGTCCTAGAGATTTTATACAACATGATTTTATAGAATTTATATAGTACCTAACACCAAAGGCGGATAAAGTTAAAAAAAGTTTTAAATATATTTTGATATCATTCAATTTGAAACAAACATAAATAGAAAGCAATTATAACATGCGTTACATTTCTATCCTCATATCACTATCACTACATAGTATAAAACAAAGTCGCTTTCTCTGTCCCTATGTCCCTATGTCCCTATGTCCCTTTGTACGCTTAAATCTTTGAAACTACGCAACGGATTTTGATGTGGTTTTTTTTAATAGATAGAGTGATTCAAGAGGAAGGTTTATATGTATAATAACATCCATTAAATAGTGGAGAAGTACTGTTATTTTTGAGGTTTCTAATGTGATGTCGTAAAAAATTACATTTTTTCCGCTTACATTGCAAACGCAGGCTGAAGCCTACGAGTTTTATCAAAATAATGTACTAAGTATTATACACATTGAAAAGGTCTACAGAAAAGTCCGCGATGGTATATGTCTATCTCTTATGGATAACCCACAATAACTTTTTTTTGTCATTTACTTTTTACGACCAATAATGGCTAATTTTCGAAGCGATTTTAACCAATACAGCATTAATCCTTAACCAATTAAATACCTTGAATACATTGTTCATTTAATATAGATCTATATGGCCCTTTACACCGTATGATTTAAGTGAATATTTTCGAAGATATTACAGATTTAAAAATTGCGGGACGTAGCGTTTGCGGCGGTACCGGCCGGCCGCCCGGCTATATATTTTATACCCGTGCGAAGCCGGAGCGGGCCGCTATGTTTTTATATACAACGTTCACAGTTTTTCTGTAGTGTATTTAGTATCAGCATTGCACCCGTGCGAAGCCGGGGCGGGTCGCTAGTTTTACATAAAATAAAAAATAAACAATTTTAACCAGGCGTGCATTACATTCGAATATGAAAAAAAGAAGTACAAGATATTTAATCAACGACCAGTTTATCATTATATATTATCTTAAGCAACAATTAGTTATAATCTTGGAATGTAGAGTCAAGGAAACATGCTTATTTTTATGATTTACAAATAGATAAATTCATAATACATCCTTAGGTTAAAGAGCCGTGCTACCCGCCCAGCAGATGCATAATCTACAAACTACTAAACTACTAAATAAACCACTACAGCAACATATTATTAATATCATATATCATTGTTCCAGATCCCACCAATGTGCAAATGTAGGCACGTCGCACTGAGGTCAAAGTCCAGTCCCAAAATGAAGCGCCGCCTCCCCACAGTGCGCGAAGAGACCACCAAACGAAACATTTGCCATAGTGATTGGGCCATCTACACCATGGTGACGGCCACTGCTGTGATTAGTTACTGCAACAGTTTGAACGGAGACTTCGTTCATGATGACATACCAGCGATTGTGACTAATGGTGACGTCACAGGAGGGAATAGTTTGAAGCAACTGTTCTTGGATGACTTTTGGGGCACGCCAATGGTGGATCCGAATAGCCATAAGTCGTATAGGCCGCTGACGACGCTGTCTTTTAGGTAAGTAATTTACTATGTGCGAATTGTTTATATTACATATTACTTGCTTATACGTGTTTTGCCCTAATTGACCCGGGATTTTATAAAGTTTGTGTTACTAGGTAAAGATGTAGCTTTTTATTTATAAAGGAATTTACAAAATTGATCCAGTAGTTTTATAGTCAAATCGTAACAAAGAAACAATCAAATATTTTCTCTTCATATTGATAATGCACCCTATGTGTGATTCCAAAATACATGAAAATACATTTTACTCTTCCGTTAAACATAAGTAAAACATCTATGTTCTAATATGAAATAGGTCTTCTTTATCTGGGCTAAACAAATGTATTACGCTTATATTTATTTTACCAGCCTTAAAGAATGGCCCTAGAACGTATAAATTATTTACGGGTAGTTTCACAACGACACGTACGAATAGTTGAAGCTAGACTTGTGATACATTATTTACAATTTATAAATCATGTCTTATTTTTTATAATCTTTACATTATTCTATTTCCTTTGTATAGAATGCCACGTAGTTTTTAAGCTATTGCATAGCTTTTATCTCAGACTTTGAGCGCGGCGACCGAATTTAAAAATTCCTTAACGAAAAAACCTAACACCCCCCACTCCAACCGGCACAGCGATGTGATGCTATGCAATAGCTTTACCGCGGCAGTCCTCGAGTGCCACACCTATTTTTTATATAGCGAGAAAAACTAGAGTCAACTTAGCGTTGCGTGCAGAAAATCCGCCATTTACCATATCAAAATAAAGAGACAGCTTCAAAACGACGCCATTTACAATCAGAACAATTTTCATATGCACTTCCTTATTCAACAAGAGGGAACGGGATGGCAATACGTTTGTAACTAAAGCAAGAAAAAGACGAATACTCATAATGTCGTGTACCATTCATTCTTAGTCTAGAAGTCGGCAATAAATTTACCTGAGAATCCCCTATTTATCATGAGGCGTGTGGACTGAGAAGTTAATATATCAACACGTATATTATTCAACTATGTTTCGTATACGCAGCTTTTTGCTAATGCATATAACCTTTTTGGGAATAGTATTTTTACTATCTTACATCTAAGTCGATGTATTTTGAAACGTAAGGGTTGTAATAAGTGTATCCCCGTGCTTTAACAATAATAAAAGCGTGTTTAAAAGTACCATTAACTTGCACGCTTTGACATACTAAAAGCTAAATCCTTATAAGATATTTTATAGTGTTATAGGTTAGATAATTTTAATAGAACCAGTAACAACATCTAAATTGACAATGTTTTGTACTTTTGGATTGCTTCAATAAGATAATTTTCCTTTACAACCTTATTTGAAATACCTTTATAGATCCTTATCAAAATTATAGTCAAAGCACACCCCGGACACTCCATACAAAATTATCGTTTTGACAGTCACACTGTAGAGGCTGCAAATGTGTGTGTTAACGCTTTATGGTTGGCACATTTTTGACTAGCGTAAAAAAAAAATTCGCGTTTTTCTGATGAAATACATACGTAAACAGCACAATATCTAACCATTTTCTACGAAAAACGATAATCACAAATCCAAAATAATAAAATTACTATAAGTCAATTTGATTAATGTTGTCAATCTTCGTTGCGTATCGTCCCTGTAGAAAAATATGGACCATTTTTAGACTGATCGTGCGGGGTGAGGTAAGTGTTTAATTTTGGCGGGAGGCGGAGAGTGTCCGTTCTGTAGCGTTTAGCTACTATTATGTATTCTGTGGTCAAAGCATACAAAATATGTTTTCATTTGCAAAACGTTGACACAGTCAAAGAGTCCACATCCGTAATATATAATCTTATATGATATCCGATAAACGCGCTTGCAATTAACGTAAGCAAATGTTCCCAAACTGCAGTATTAATCAGTATTAGTTCCAGGAAGTTTCATGTTAACACAAATATGGAACTCAAGATCCTACTGGTAATAAACTTCGGCATTAGTTGCACGAATTTGATCTGAATCATATTTGTTTTTCGGTGGTTTTGATTGTTGGACTGCTGTGGTGGCCAAATTATGTAAAGCTAGTACTCTACATAGATCTCCATTGCCTCTTTTTAGATTTTTAAATTGTTAATTGTAGAAGGCTTGTTCATTGTTTTATTATGCATCAATGTTTAGATCACGTATTGGAATTTTTTCAATACCAAAATGCGTCGTGGTCGAGCAGCCACGACACGAATTTCCTATGCAGTTTTTCTATAATGTCACAAGGCCTCGTGAGCGTTTTCATTAGAGCCATAACATGAATTTTGCGATGAGGATTCTTACCATGAACATGACGCGTTGTGAGCAAATTTTTCGCTCAAAAGCTTTTCAAGAGCGTAACATGTATGTATGTATATCATTACTACATAATATAGAAGAAACTAGCTTTCTGTATGCTTAAATCTTTTAAACAACGCAACGGATTTTGAGGCGGTTTTTTTAATAGATAGAGTGATTCAAGAGGATGGTTTTAGTATTATTTATTAGTTTTTAGACAACGCGGGCGAAGTCGCATGCGGACAGCTAGTCAGATATAAAGTAGGTATACATAATACACTGTTGTAGTTACCTACTTTCATTGTACTGGAATTATCAACGTTCATTGTTCGTTACACGATCACACTACAGATGGCATTGCATTATTTGGATTTAAACTATGAATAGGAAGGATTAAGAGAGCGAGTATACGTGTCCATATTGCATTTAAACTATAGGTATACTATTATATTTAAACTTCAATATATTCTTGAAATATTTAATGTTTATGTCTTATGGAAAGTAAAACCTTGAGAATTTCTAGTTGATTTCTAATAGAGATGCAGCAATAAATTACAGATGTATTAGAAAAATGTGTACTTTAAAAGAATACTTTTACGTTTTGTATGAAATTTCGTTTAATTCCTTATTATACAAGAACATCAAAGCTCAGTTTCTCCCACAGAGTATAAAATCAAATTTTAATACATTCAAATTCCATATTAAACTTAAAATTGAAATATCTATATCCCACGTGAACTGCCGCTCAGTGGTGGCTATAAATAATGATAACTCGACAAGCGAGCACAAAGAGTCGCTTATCTGTGAATTTGCGCAAATGTGTATTTATGCTGTTTTAGTTTATTTCAAACCTCTATTTTATGTTTGTTTGTGTGTCGTTTTTGGACTGCTTTTAGAGAGATTACGAACATAATATAAGGAAGAATGGTGTGAATTGTATATGGTCGAATTAATCGTAGGAATGAAAATATTAAGTTTTAACTAGATTTTTTTCTACAAGGGAAAGAAGAGAATACAGAAAATTCATCTGCAAATTGGTACTGATCGTTATAGTAATAGTTATATTTTTTATTTTAACTAAGTATCTGAATAAGTGCGTATCCAAAGTTAGCGTATATATTTCAAAGTATATTATAAAAAGTGTTCTACCATCTGTTTTGTCGTTTGAAAACATATATACAAAAATGATACACGCATAAAAATACTGATGGAAACAAAACGCAAAGACACATTTTTGCATAATTCAACACAAAGCTTCGCATTTCGCGTACGCTATCAGTTATTATTCAGATATTATCTACATTCGCACAATATTATGGGTTAAGTCCCATCAATTGTAGCATGTAATTACACAGGCCTTTGTTTGTGGGACAAAGGCACAAATCGGATTTGAAATAACGCCTCTGCTAATATCTGATGGAACAATGTTACATTCGATTCGGACAGTATGGTATTTTGGAAAGTTATGCGTGTGTGTTTTTAATTCAAATTCAAACGCAAACATTTATTTATTCAATGAGACTTCTTCTAGAAGCACTTAGCACTTTTGAATCGTCATATTTTTAACATTTACCACCGATTGAAAATTCAGTATGAATTCTTCTGGGATATGGAGGATGTAATATACATCTTTTTCACCGGTAATCGAACCAAGGATCGCTCGATTCAACGCTCGCACTCTAACCACTCCACCAAGGAAAAGAACTGTACAAGTAACAATCTTGTAAAGATATTTAGTTGGTAGAATAGGTGATAGGATAACACAGTCATTAAAACGATTTTTTAATGTTACGTATGAATGTTTTTGCTATTATAGCTTATATATTCTACAAATGTTTAGATTTGAGATATCTTTTTAATCGAAAGTTTTGGACGTCAAGATGATTGAGAGCTATATTTCGGGTAAATTGAAGCAGTTGTCTTGGATTTATTCGGCTCTTATTGGAAAAATGATAAACTCCGCCAATGTTCTATCTAAGAGTTTCAAATGTTGGTAATATTTCAAGTTCTTTCCAGCATTTCTTTACAATATTCTTATTTTTTATTTTAAATTCGTACTTCTAAGTTTCGTAGGCCTATACATTTCCCTAGAATGGCTCTTCAAATTTATATCGGATTGTGGCGTAGAAAAAGCTTTTGTATGTAACTTCAGTTACGGTTAAAAAGATCAGCTTCCAAATTTGCCGTAGGCCTAAATGTATTCAGTCTATTGGTAAATCCACTTTCTTTTTACATACACTATGTATTCCTATATTATCTTACTAAGAAAACCGCTCAGCCTTATGTAGACAACCTTTAACTAACTATAGAGTAGGGTTCAAGAAACTTTTTTTCATTCACTTCTATTTCTTTCATATAAATATATACAATTAAGCTTACGTTGTATATAGCTAGTAAATTTACGTTGATTAGATGATAAAAATATGGTGCTATCGATAAGTCATAATATTATGTCAGAAATTAGTAACTATATGTACTATATGAAACTCCGTTATTTTATGTATTAGTAGAACCATCGTGTTTAGGCTCGTTGGATTCCTCGTTTTAATATGTACCTATTTTCATTTTTAAAACAGATAGAAACGTATACAATTGAATGTTTTATTGCAATAAATATCCAATTCACACACGTATCAGCCAAAAATAAATTGTAGGTATTAATGATGAATAATTGTGGGTAATTTCAGCAGTGATTAAAAATTCATTAGCCATTTGATGTATCGGTCATTCATTGTTATTTTATTAGACCGTGTGTTGAATATTGACGTTCCCTGTATACTGATTTCGGTCACGAATTTTATTGGTTTACAGGTTTTAATTAATGTCCTAGTGGCTTCGATTTTATTACAGCAGTATGATAGTGGAATTAATTTTGTAGCTTTATATAAATTTATCGGTTTTTCGTTTATTGGTAAAAGAAATTTCAAATTACAGAGACGACCTAGCGGAAATTAAGAGTCGCGGCTGATCACTATCAGTTATTTGCTTTAGAACGTCGCAAAAAAGATCAAAGACAAGTATGAAATTAAGAGTTTGTTATATTAACAGTTTGGTGGACTTTATACGAAGTTTGGTGGACTAAAACTTTATGTTAAAATTGCCTAATTTTGATGAAACAATAGTATATTTCTTAGGTAGATACCTATTGATCTCATCGCAGATAGTAATGACCCGGGCAAGGCCCTATAAATGCTATTTATATCTATTAATAAATATTGAATAAAAATATCACTGCTTCCTTCGGGAAAATAATATAGTTTCCTTCAAACCCGCCCTGCAAAAGGTAATCTTATTGTTTTCATATTTCCAAGAAAACTTTGAGTTTATCAAGTGAACGGCGCTTTGCTATATTGAGTTTCAGCTGTTTGTTATAATTCTTTTAGTTCATTTCTGAGTTTATTAGGTTTCAATTATAAACTATTATTGTGTATAGGTAACGTATAGTAGTATATTACTAATCATCAATACATATAATAAAATTCTATAAAAACGGTGTCTGTACAATGAAAATATGAAAAAAAAATTAGCAGGTGTTATTATTAAATCGATCCCAAACCCAAAACTGTAGTTAAAAAAATTTTTGTCTGTTTGTCTGTTTGTCGGTTTGTCTGTTTGTCTGTTTGTCTGTATGTTCGTGCACGCTAATCTCAGAAACGGCTTATCCGATTTAGATGCGGTTTTCACTAATATATTGGAGTAATCTTCATTTAACATTTAGTGTTTATTTCATGTCAATCGGTTCGTAAACAAAAAAGTTATGACCATTTAAGTATTCACGGCGAACATTTGCTAAGGCATTCTATTTATTGTACACTGTACAGTGTACGATAAAACGTAAGTTATCTGTTACAGTTATTCCTATAAATGTCCAGGTGATCATATCGAAAGTCCCCAAGGGTGGGGGGGGAGTGGGGTAAGCTGAACTAGTAGGGGGGAAGGGGTCAAATTAGAATTATGCTTTTTTCTAGGTAAATTTTATACATAAAATGTCCTTTAAATTATGTCGTATTATATTTTTAACTCCCGACGCAAAAAGATGGGTGATAAGTTTTTGATCGCTATGTTTGTCTGTGTGTGTGTGTGTGTGTCTGTTTGTGCCACCGTAGCTCGCTAACAGGTAATCCGAATTAGATGCGGTTTTTTTGTTAGGCAGCATATTTTCCGACGCTGGTTCTTAGATAAAGTGTATCAAAATCGGTTCATCCATTTATTATATCTAGGTATATAGGGGTAAAAGTGAAATGAAAGTGAACGACCTATCAGTAACAATAAGTCAAATTTTATCAAAATCGGTTCATCCATTTATTTGATATAGGTATAAAAGTGGTAATAAAAAAATGAATTTTGTCAAATATACTCAAGTGACATATCAAATGAAAGGGCATGACGTGTAAAGTATAATTAGACATATTTAATCAAAATCGGTTCATCCATTTATTATACCTATACATATATGGGTAAAAGTGGGAATGAAAAAAACGAATGTTGTCAAATATACCCAAGTGACATATCAAATGAAAGTGCATAACGGGTGAAGTACAGTTAGTTATATTTTTATCCAATTCGGTTAATCCATTTATTAGATTACAGCGGTAAAAGTGGGAATGAACAATAATCGAATGTGGTCAAATAATATACTCAAGCGGCGCATATGAAAGGGCAACGTGTGAATTACAATTAGTCATATTTTATCGAAATCGGTTCATCCGTTTATTACATTTAGGGCACTTTAGGGGCGACAGTGGGTATAAATAAACCAAATGGAGCATCAAACGACAGGATATGACGTGTACAATGTACATATAGGTACAATTAGATATGGTTTACATCAAAATCGGTTCTGCCATTTACTAGGGGTGGAAAGGGCAGGGTTGAAAGTCTGTGAAAGAAGAGGAGATATGGGAGCGAGAGGATAGCCACACCCTGGAAATTTTGAACTCTACTCAAAGCCACATAGGCTTGGCCCTTGGAATTTTTTTTTTCCTAAATATACCACTTCTTTTGCCACTGTGGTCCATTACAATTTGTGCACGGTTACGGCCCAACGTAAAAGATGTCAAGGAGCAACAAACTTATAGATATCAATATGATGTAGGAATGTAATATGGAGGTACATTTGATAGCTCGGTCTCGCTCACTTGAAAATATTACATGAAAATAAGAAACCGAAGTTTAAAATTTTTAAAATTAAAAAAAAAATCCCAAAGCAACGAAGATAAAGGAATAAATCATTTTACAAACTTCCCGACGATCTTAAAAATTAAGGACCATTATAAAAAAAAATATTTATAGAGGTATATGATATATTATGATAATGTTGGCATGGCAGCCCCGACGACTTTGTTTTTTTTTATAAATATTTAAAATGGTATTTATTTTTAAAGATCGTCGGGAAGTTTGTGAAATTATTTATTCCTTTTTCTATGCACTTTGCTTCGTTGCGTTGGGTTTTTTTTTTATTTAATTTTTATTGCACGGTCTAAACGGTTTAGTTACTACAGGCGGGAGACAGGATTCAGGAAAGATCTGATTTGGATTTGGTGCTGGATTTGATAAAAACTGAGTATCGATTAAGCTGATCAGTTGCTGCACGATACATTGTTAATAACATCCATACAAGGAAGGAAGAAATTTGCTCGCCTCCCCCCTGGTGCCTAAAAATAATATGACATAATTTAAAAGAAATTCGTAGAAAATTAATTAGGCATTTATTTTTTTTATTTTTTAGCTCAGTTCGGTAATAAATTTTACTATCAGTTCTTTTAATTATTTATGGTAGTACGTGTTTACTCAATAATTAAGTTAAGTAGTAACTACTATGCAGTCACTATTCCACGCGGACGAAGTCGCGGGCACAGCTAGTATAATAAATGCGAAAGTTTGTGAGGATGTGTGTGTGTTTGTTACTCTTTCACGCAAATACTACCGAACCGATTACAATGAAATTTAGCACACATATAGAGGGCAACTTGGATTAACACATAGGGTAGGTTTTATCCCGGAAATCCCACGGGAACGGGAACTATGCGGCTTTTTCTTTGAAAACGCGGGCGAAGCCGCGGGCGCAAAGCTAGTTATTTATAAACACACACAATATCCAAACACGAGAAACATATTACATAGGATAGTAGCATTAGTAGTAGTACATGTAAGGGAATAAATTATTTTAATATTATTCAAAAAACTTGTAATTTCATTATTAAAAATCAACAGACGCGACGCCTCTTTACAAATTTAACAAAACTACGAGTAGTTTAAAATATGAACTCCAATGATCGAGACAATATTAAGTAGAAATTCAATAGGTAATATCTATTCAGGCATTTAGAATCACGCAAATATTTAGAATATCCACATAATGTTATCTATACTAGATAATATTATAAAGAGGAAACCTTTGTATTTTTGTATGTTTGTATTGAATAGGCTCAAAAACTACTGGACCAATTTCAAAATTTCTTTTAACATTACTTAGAGGGATTCTTCCGAATCCGCATAGGCTATATTTTATCCCGGAAATCGTAAATATGTACCACGGGCGAAGCCGGGGCGGACCGCTAGTAAATTATATACTTACACAACACGTGGGTATACCATGTGGAGCTCTGCCTAATAATTCTTGGAAAATGGGTCTAATATGACGTAAAAATCAGACTGAAACATTATTTATCAATTTGCAAATTAACTCAGTGTAAACATATAAAACATGCATGCCCCATCTTCGCTTGAATAGACTGACTCGACTCGTATCTCATTATAAAATTATTTTAAATCGATCCAACAGTTTAAATCGTCACGAAGAAACATATTTTCTCTTTATAATGTAAGTATACATACAAAATTATAAACCCAAACATTGAGCATGTATCATTGTCTAAATGAAAATTTATAAACACATTTTGGAGTAAGTCCAAATAGTTGCACAACGTTCTGCAGCTAAAAGCCTTTCTTCCATAGATATTTGCAAGCTTAGTGGTGAGGTGTGATATAACAGTTACAAATCACTGTGACTTTTATCAGTCACAGTTGTGACGTTACAACGTTCATAATCATATCTTTTTTACTTAACAGACGTCGAAAATATTATTTTGTCTATAAAGTTGTATAGATACATTTTAGTGTATAGTATCTTGAAGTACAGATAGTTATCCACGAAAGCGTTAATGAACATTGTATTTGAAACGCGAAGACTGTACCTATCTGTATATTAGTATGTATGTTACTTTATGCACATGAAAGCATAAGATCATTTTAGACCTTTGTAAGGAAAACAAAACTGTAATGGAGTGAATTTGGGACCAGAAAAAGTGAAGCCAGCTCACAAAGTATCATATTTTAACATTATAACGAACAAGTTGATACAATTAAAATAAGAAAAAAGTAAAATTGTACATAGAAGGATTCAAAGTTGCAAAATCGCGATAAAATTAATAACTGTTGCCTTGGGTTATTAGATAACTGTTATTAATATTTGTAGTGATTTTTCACACATCCCTATTCAAATTAAATTTAATCTGGTTATTTCGCTCCTCGATTAAAATAGTGTATTTTGTTTTTTCCGTTCTATAAATATTTTTCCGGAAAAATATAGGAATTTCTAAACCACATATATGTATGCAATGCACATTTTTTGTTATAGTTTTGCATTAAAGTAAACAGTGTATAATATGTCGTGGCCATATCGTAGATTTGCTCATTTCATGATATGATTGATCATTTCACGAAATGGTCGCATTTCATGAAATGGCCAACATAGTTTGATCAGATCGTTAAATCGTCCACGTTTCACGATTTGGTCATCCACATTTGGCCAGATCGTATAAAATATAGTGTCCATAAAATATTAAAAAAAATTCAGAATATTCTAAGAACTTGTTTAATGTCATTTAAGTTAGTGCCGCGGCAGCGGCCGGCGAATGCCAGAAGCGAATCGTTTTTGCAATAGAAAACAGTTAGGTTAGGTTAGGTTAGACTTCGATAAACAACGCACGAGCCGAGCGAGCAAAGCGAGCGTGCCGCGGTAGCGGCCGGCGAGTGCCAGAAGCGGATCGCTTTTTAAAAAACAAACAATTATAATAATATAGTAGGATATATAAATATATATCCTAAAAGAAAAAATGCGTCTTAAATTCTTTTATTTAAGACGCATTTTTTCTTCAATACATAATATAAGATATCCACATTTTCCATAGTACTCACGATTACGAACCTCTTCGTCGTAAATTCTTTGCTATGACTTTCTTCATATTGTTATTAAACGAATTATGAAGTTTTTAACTGCGAATAATTAAATTTTCGCCAGCGGCCGCCATCTTATCACATAAACACAGAGCTTGCAGCGCCTCTACCAATAATTAATGTAACTATTTTACGATATGATCAAATAATTTTGATCATTTCATGAAAAAACCGCGCGTTTAGTTGGCCATATCGAGAAACGATTTCTTATCATTGATCTGCTCAAACCACATCATGATGTGGCCAATAGACATTCGATCATTTCATGAAATGCGACCATTTCACGAAATGATCGATCATAATATCATGAAATGAGCAAATCTACGATATGGCCACGACATATATAATATTTATTTGATGTGGTCTAGTTGAATAAATAAATCGCGTTTGAATTAGAATTACATACGAAATACATATCGCAATGTGATGATCTTCATTCAAATTGAAAAAATCGAACGTTCAAAAATTAATCGACAATAATTTATTTATGAATATGAATTATTACGGGCCCCTAGGAACGTTAAAATGTCGAATATTTGTTTATATTGTCGAGACTTTCTCATTTTAAAATCTCACTCGTATTCCCTTGAATATAACATAATTTTAAAGACACTCGGAAAACATTTTTATACAAAACAACGATAAATATATCTCTTGATAAGTAGAGTGAACATTCTATACGACCCAACGCCTTTCCATACAAACATGTCACTTTCAATTTACTCTCCCTGTAGCAAGGAGCTTCCACATTCTAAAAACTACTAGAGCACTTTAATATTCGATACTTCAAAAATATTTATCACTACAGGCCACTTTACGAGGTCATAAAGCGGCTGATAGCGCCTCGTGAGATAAGGATGCATTTTATGGTTCGAACAACCTTTTGGAACATAATGAAGATAATGTCCTGTTTCTCTATGCTTTATTTATTATGAAAATAATATCTTCTATACTAATATTATAAAGCTGAAGAGTTTGCTTGTTTGTTTGTTTGAACGCGCTAATCTCAGGAACTACTGGTCCGATTTGAAAAATTCTTTCGGTGTTAGATAGCCCATTTATCGAGGAAGGTTATAGGCTATATATCATCACCCTAAGACCAACAAGAGCGGAGCAATGCGGGTGAAACCGCGCGGCACAGCTAGTAATTTATAATATCTGAAGCAACCAAATCCTATACTAGCCTTACCATATTGTAACAAAGTTCACAATAATACAGGCATTCGTAAAGAATATTTTATTTAGAGGGTCCTTGGTTCCTAAGCGGGGTCGGGACTGCAATAAAAATATTATATACCTAAGTGCTTTGCGGTCCTGCTACTGGTAATGTGGTGTAAGTTATAAAATTAAGGATATAATTATTAACAAAAACTGACTGACCGGTTGGCTTGGTTGGTAGTGGCCCTGCCTTCCAAGCCAGAGGTCGTGGGTTCGATTCCCACCCGGGGCAAATATTTGTGTGATGAACATAGATGTTTGCTCTGTGTCTGGGTGTTAATTATCTATACATATAAGTATTTATTTAAAAATTATATATGTATGTTTATCAGCCATCTGGTTTCCATAACACAAGCGAAAGCTTAGTATGGGATCAGATTGTGCCGTGTGTGAAAATTGTCCTGAAATATTTATTTATTTATTTATTATTATTATTAAAAAGTTAAAAACCAAAAAAATGTCGATAATGGCGAATTTCTAATTTAATTCGAATTCACAAATGTAGGTACACAAATTTATAATTAATATTCTATTGACTCTTGTAAACCAAAGTTTGAGTAATTTGTTTTAAGATACTCCATAATACAATATCTGTCTTCTGTACTAATACATTAGAAGTACTTACTAATACATTAAAAATGGCTGAAATTATTATGTATTTTATATGACTTGTTTTAAAGAATAATAAACATTCGAGGCGGGATTCGAACCCGCGTCATTTGTTGCGGGCCAAAAATAAAATTTTCTGATTTATTGAATACAATGAAACTAAATATTAAAATGTATTTTTTGCATAATATGTACGCACTTAACTAGTATGTATAAAAATGATAATATTAAAAAAAAATGTTGTGTGGTTTTATGAAACCACGGTAAAAGTGAAACTGTTCGAACGGTTCCGAACACTGCTTTGTGTAGCGCATGTCGCGTGTCGGTCGGCTGCCGAGTAGGTATACCTACTCGGCAGCCGCGATACACGCGACATGCGCTACACAGACCAAAAAGTTTGAGACGATGTAATAAAAGTTTCACTTTAAAAAAACTTTCAAACGAGCAGGCGGTGCTGGGGAGCCTGGCTAGTTTCATAGCAAAAGAAGTAAGGTCTAGAAGGTTCCCATTCCAACGCTAAAATCGGTCAGTGTAACAGATGTAAAATGCATTCGTCTCAAATGGGTCACGGTCTTACTAACAAGTGGGTCTGTTGCAAAATATTGTTTGCGTTTATTTGTGTATTCTTACACTTGCCTTTACAATGTAAGCGTTTGAAATATACTATTCAGAAAGGCTGCTTGACTTCTTCTACAACTGTACTACCTACTTCTACTATGAAAAATTAAATTTTCTTAACTTTTAAGCTTTAATGAGAGCGATGCTTTTTGATGATACATGATGACTTTAAAAGTTATTAAGATTTTATTGAAAGTAAAAAAATCTTTCTCTTATACTTATTTAAGTCATGTATTATCCTGCAATTAAAAATGAACCGTAATTAAACAGCCATAAGCTTGTAATTTGTACCACTCATACGCTTAGAATTCCCCTTTATCCGTGACGCTTACAATCCGTGGCCTGTTTAAGTTTCGCCCGGTTTTATTACGAGAAGCTACCGATCCTAACGTAATTCTTATATAAAACACATCTGTTGGTTTATGTTTTGTATATGTTATGGCGAAATCTTGGAATTTGGGATTTGAAGTATAGGTACAAATTATATCAATACTGAGATAGTTTTCTTATTTCTTTTTAAATGTAGACGGACAATGCATAGTTGGAGCTAAGTGTGTAAAAAGAGTGTGCCGAGCACACGTGTCAGAAGTGAAACTTCTTAGGCAAGATTCAAAGATACCAAAATCGTCCCCTTACTCCATGACGTGACGGTATTGCCATGACGTGACCTTGAAATTTTACTCTCAACGCACTTTAAGAAGTTTCACTTCAAAAATGTGTTTGAATTGTGATTTTGTATTAGGTTCAATTTCTGTTTCAGCAATATAAAAAGGCATAGTGATAGAGTTGTAACGTATTCTACGTTCACTTATGTTTTGATGTACCTACTTTTAATTCTGAAGAATGTGGACCATGCTTGTTGTATCTTAGACTTACCTTTTAAAGCAATTTACATTTGTATTCACTCGATGATATTCTATAAAATTTTATACTTAGGTATTATTGATCTCGAAAAGGTATAATTAAAAAATAAAATTTAAGCATTGAAATGTAATATATTTTCGTGTTCATATTTTTACTTATGTTGGTTTTACTGATTTCATTAATATATTGTGTAAGCTGTCTTTTGTGAATACATTCAGAAGCTCTCGTTTTTGGTACAGTTGTATTTTTTGCTTGTGCAGGTAAAACAGTTTTATATAATATATAGAAAATATTTCAACGAAAACCTTAAAAGGTTTCCCAACGTACAGCTTTTTAAAGATTATTCATTCATTCGTGGATTCGAATTTTTTTGTGATATTTACTCGTACATGCTTCTTGTAGATGCAATTCATGAGTTTAATCCAACAGCGAATTCAAGCATGTCCTATTTATAGTACGTATACGTTGAATCGTCTGTATTGAAGTATGAAATAATAATGCTTTGATATAAAACGTAAAATAAAATCAGGGCGAAGGCGGTGTCTCTTTTACGATTGAGAATAAAACAAGTTTTATGGAATCCGTAACTTCGCTACGTGTTTGAACCTTTAATGTATCTTTTTATTATACGGTTAGGCTTTATAATATTTTCAAATTGCTCTATTTCATACGGGATTATCACTTTTGTCTTTAGTGATCTTTTTATTTTTGCCATGTAATGTTTTGTGGGATGCCAGAGTAACATTTTACAAAATTGTCCTTTTATGACTGTCTGGCAGAAAGCGCAATATTATTATTATATTTAAATATTGAATGAAAACTCTTTACCGATTTTAGTGGTTAGTGTACACAATTTGTGATACACTACTTTAATAAGTGCGTTTAGTTTTGTGTATATTTTTAGGCACACCTTGCCATTTTTATTATTTCTCTATACCCAATTAAAATTTAATTAATATTTTACTAGCGTTAGCTACTATTACCTAAGTACTAGCTGTCGCCCGCGGCTTAATAAAAGGTAGCCTATGTTCTTTCTGGGTCTAAAGATTGTCTGTGCCAAATTTCATCAAAATCGGTTGAGAGGTTTAAGCGGTATTAAGCGTAACAGACAGACAGATAGACAGAGTTACTTTCGCATATTATATTATATAGTAGGGATTCTGTGATTTTTTATAAGATATTACATAATATATCAGATTCCAATGACATTATACATATAAGTAGGTACGTGACGTGACATTTAAGGCAAAGTCACAACAACTTAATCCATAGATTAATAAATGAAACTTTTAAATCAGTTGTAAATTGTTTAATTTCGAATGTAAGATATATAGATAAAGTTTGTGAGTTTGTATGAATGTAAAAGCGGAATATTAATGAAAGGAGAACGGAATCGCGTGTCTGCGCGCAGTTACAATTCGAAGTACGCTGAAATTTTGGCAATCGTACCTAGATGTAGAGAACTGGATGTGACTATTTTTGTTATCTCTAATATCATGTTAACAAATGTAGCCTTATCTAGTTTGTAAGAGTTTGATCTGGGTAAAAAGTCAATAATTTATAGAAAATTTGCGCTCTTGAAATAATTGTAATGATAATAATTTATAGTAATAGGTATCATAGGAATATAAAATTCGGTAAGTAGGTATAATATTATGTGTGTGTTAAATAAAGAATTTTGTACTGTATTGTATTGTATTGTATTATATTATCAAGATTTTTCTATCATTGATTAAACATTATATTAAAGGAAGTTAAAACAGTTCTCAATAGTTATAAAATAAAAAAATATAAGCGACACCTCTGGAAATTCTTATATAAACGTTCTATTTAAAAATGTCTAATCCAAGCACTTAAACCAACCTAATCATCTGTTAAATAATGTCATCCATTTTATAAATAAAATTCTAAATTTAAATATTGCAAAATGTCACGTAACGTTTTAAAATTCCGCTAGCAAATTACTCATTCAAGCTAATAACTGAACAAAAGCCTAGAGTATCATTAAATTGTACCAAGCGAATGAAATAATAAGTACAATTTGCGATTACATCGACAATGATTGAACAATTAATTAAAATTCACATTGCAATTTTGTTAAAAACTGCTTTATAATGAGGTTGGTTTCTAAGGTTCCGTCGACCAATGGCAAAATTATTTTTTTTAGTTTCAAGTGTTTTTTTTTAATCATTTCAAAAAATGAAGTCTAAGGTCGATACGACATAATTCTTATTATTGAAATAGTTTCTCATACTGATTAAGATGTTGAAATTGATCCTTTTTAATAATAAATACTTAAATTTTGAAAATTTACATATATTTTGAATCATAAATAACAACACAAATGAATTTACATGTTATATTATAAAAAAAACTTACGTTACTTATAATGAATGTCAATACTCGATACTACCACAATTGGCAAATACAAAATACTACCTATCTCAAAATCTCATCCAGATTTCTATATCCACGTTAATAACATAGGTACAAGTTGGTACGAGGCATGAGCCTCAATTATAATTGTTACGACTAGTGAATACCGGAAGGAAGTTAGCGCGGAAAGTTTTTTTTTTATTATTATTATTATCTCAAAAAATTGCTCCTTAAATGCTCCATCAGAATCTGTAATTGCTCCACTTCTATAATTATTAGTTTATTTATAATTAATTTTTAAAAAAATCCAAATACTGAAAACTTGATTTCCCTATAGAATGAAAAATATTCACTTTTCATAAAAAAATTTTTTCCAAAAAAATTGCTCCCGATTTGCTCTATCAACTACAAAAAAAATTATTTAATTTTGATAATTTTTACAATAATTAACTGAAAAACTATGTTTGCATAGTAAACTACTGCGCTGTGACGTCATCAATTATTGTCGTTGCGACGCATAAGGGCCATATTTACATGTATCAGCACTGCAGCGATATGTATAGACCTTAATGTTTATGTTTTCTTATTTATATTATTCACTAGATTTCCGCCCGCGGCTTCGCCCGCGTTTTCAAAGGAAAACCCGCATAGGTAGTTCCCGCTAACGCAAACGATAGCAACTTGACACCGAAAGATGAAACAAACGACTGAAACACAAATTAATTAATAATTACTTGAAGTTTTAATAATACGAATAAACGTACGAGTTTAGGGATGGGTAGGGAAATGTTTATAAAAATACCTATAATAAGAATGATTTAAATAGGTACATAATAATATCTGTTCCTTGAAATTTTGCTAGATGAAAACTCAATAATTAAAATATGGCGCCTAGATATTCTTAGAGTATAAATAGCAACATAAGGTAAGTACTAAGTATTAAATAATAATATTATTATTCCCAGCATAAAACTTATTAATGTCATTTTAAGGTTGTATGTATGTATGTATGGTTTTCACGCATAAACTACTATACCGATTTTGATGAAATTTGGCACAGACAATCTTTAGACCCTGAGAAAGAACATAGGCTACCTTTTATTGCGAAATATGTACCACGGGCGAAGCCGGGGCGGACCGCTAGTAATATAATAAATGTGAAAGTTTGTGAGGATGTGTGTGTGTTTGTTACTCATTCACGCAAATACTACTGAACCGATTACAATGAAATTTAGCACACATATAGACCGTAACTTGGATTAACACATAGGATAGGTTTTATCCCGGTAATCCCACGGGAACGGGATCTATGCGGGTTTTCCTTTAAAAACGCGGGCGAAGCCGCGGGCGGAAATCTAGTGAATAATATAAATAAGAAAACATAAACATTAAGGTCTATACATATCGCTGCAGTGCTGATACATGTAAATATGGCCCTTATGCGTCGCAACGACAATAATTGATGACGTCACAGCGCAGTAGTTTACTATGCAAACATAGTTTTTCAGTTAATTATTGTAAAAATTATCAAAATTAAATAATTTTTTTTGTAATTGATAGAGCAAATCGGGAGCAATTTTTTTGGAAAAATTTTTTTTATGAAAAGTGAATATTTTTCATTCTATAGGGAAATCAAGTTTTCAGTATTTGGATTTTTTTAAAAATTAATTATAAATAAACTAATAATTATAGAAGTGGAGCAATTACAGATTCTGATGGAGCATTTAAGGAGCAATTTTTTGAGATATTAATAATAATAAAAAAAAACTTTCCGCGCTAACTTCCTTCCGGTCTAGTGAATATAATACATTTTCGTGAACATCTGCTAATCAAGATTGTCGCAAATTTCATTTGTACTAAGGTTTATTTTTAGTTAAATAGAAAGACATTAGAAAATTACTAACAGCATTTTTAAAAATTAAAAGTAACTATTGCGTTAATGTCTGACTTAATTATTTTAAAGATTCTTCAAAGAACCAAAATATAATAAATCTGAAAAGTTACACATCTATTTTTATAGAGTAGAAAATGCAGTTTTTCCAAAGCTTTTCCATGGAAATTCGATCGATTAAGGAATTAAAACACCCGATTTTCATTATAAATCATCTCTTTTAATTATAAATCAAAACACGCAAAGTCGCGGGCGTTTATAAAACAGTTAAATCAAAAATAATTTCAATACGTGTTTTCGCTCGCGCGGGACCTTGCTTTTCCTACGTTACTCTTCCAACATTTACCTAAATATGCCAAAACCTCGTCTATATGCTACCATGAGAATAAACCACATTCAAATACAATTTCACATAGTAGGTAGATCACTTATAAGAAATCAAAATTATAATCGATTGAAATTAGATTGACAAGTTAATTAAAAATTCTCTCTAAAGACACGTATTTAAAATCCAAATTACAACGAATTTAAAAACTAGAAAAATAATTAAGCTACATAATATGATAATGTAATGATATCTTGCCGCAATTAGACCTCGACTCCTTAACGTGGAATAAATCTACTTTGAATAAACATGCAATTGCTCTTGTAAATGCTTTGCTCTTTTCTCTATTTAAATGGATTATTCGTCTTTTTAATAAGTTTAGTACTAAATATATTGCATGCTTGTTATTCTCGAGTGCAGCTGCATAATATAATGTTATATTTACAGACCTTATAGGCTAATTTGTTTTTTTATTGCTTATAATTTATTTTGATCATAGACATGTTTAAATATTACTTCGTAAGAAGCTTTGATAAGTTGCTCATGAATTATTTCAAACCATAAATAATAAGAGACGATTTTCTTGTCTTTAGGCCTGCTTTCTGTTTTGCTACGAAAATTTCGGACTAAACATTAATTATTTTAGTTTTTAGGTTAACTGTAATTAACTATATAGTCATTAATTTCATAGAGTTAAGAAATCAACAAAATCATAAATCTCAAAAACAATTTATAAAACGACCTATAATTTATCGTCGAAGAAATAGAAAATGTTTACGAGAATTTGGTTTCATACCTTTTAACGTTTTATCGAAGTTTCGGGGAAGGACATAGTATCATATTAATTTTATGAGCGATGTGAGGAAAAGCCTCAATTTTAATATCTACCAATAACAAAGGAATAATTGCTATACAACCAAATAAATGTTTAATGTCTCTATAAATGCTCGATTGGTTAAAACGCTCAAATGTTTTGGTATTTGTATCAGCAAATCATTAAATTTTCTTGGAAATATACTTTGAATTCACGCTGATTTGTTCCCAACACAAAAGAAAAGTTACTATTCGGTATACAGAATTCTCTTATAAATAAATATGAGTTATTGATTAAACGTCAAGCAAGGAACAACAATACAATGATTCCGAGATTTGGCACGTTCATAAACAATGAAGGACGAAGGGAATTTAATTCAAAGGTATTTAAATGTGTCCCTTGTAGGCATACGTTTACATATCCACTTGTAAAATGTATTTGGCGTGTGTGGAATTTATAATAAGCTTCAAGTAAATCGCAACTCATAAATGTTATGCGGCGAACCGTCTTAAAGGTTTCGCAGGGTGACGTATTGGGACCATTTCTGTTGCTTACTTTTAAATGTGCGTGTTTTTTTCTGATTTTCCTTTATTGTATTCATCTGTTCTTTTGTTCTGCTTGCAATTGTTATTTTTAGTGTAGTATTCAAATTAAAGTTTAATAATCATTACGATGAATTTTTCAAATAACACTAACACGGCAAGATACTAACTATCATAGCTCGTGTATATTTTACAAAAATCAATCTAAACTCTGATCGATTCAAACAAATACGAAACGAGGAAAATCCGCAAAATAACACCGGAAGATTGATAAATGTATTTCATAAAAACTCCACGGTAAGTTAAATATTTGAAGGGTTTATTTGTTAATTTGGAAATATCTCATAAAGCCATTGTTTTGTATCTGGCACGTGCTCGAGATGGCGGTGCGTAACAAGCAATCTAATTTGAAATGGAATTATTTAAATGCTACCCACGCTTCTGTATGAATATCGAGATACTTTTAACGAGGGTGTGAGAGGAATTCTAATGTACATGGTTGTGATACGATTTTTTACTAGTCTCAACATTGCATTTTAAACGAATTCATTTTAGAGTAGGTATCGTCCTTACCAAATTTTTATTCGTTGTCTGTTCTGTCGTCAATGTTTACAATATAGGTCATAGATTAACAGCACCCTATTTTCAAATTAAAGTAAGAGTTCATACTTCGGTGAGTGATTGTTAATGAACTTACTATTCCAACAGACAAATATATCGAATTATTATTAAGTTGTTAATACAACGAATCAAAGCAACAAAATAATGACGTCACTCAGATAGACAACCTAACCTCTTCACTAATTAACACAATAGCGTCTACAAAGAAGCGAAATCCCAAATCTTACATCATTCGATGTAATTTCAAGCGGGAAACTCAGTAAGCTGAATACACAGGGAAACAGACAGGTGGCAGGCGGATTGCATCGTAGACTAATATTTGATACAATACGAAATAGGTTTAGGAACAGGGTTATAAGTGGATGGATGTTTGAGCTCGGTTTTGGAACCCGACTTTTGTTAAACGTCTGTACAACGTTTGGTTTAAATCCTTTGTTCTTATTATGATTAGGTTATAGATTATTCTTGTTGCAATTGTATTCTGGTACGACTGTATGTAAGTACATATAAAGTTTGGAAATTAACATGCCCATTGGTTACTTTAATTACGTTATACAAAACTATAAAAACAAGTGTACCTATAGTAAAATAAATATCTTATGAAGCTTAGACTTCTAAACTAATTTCTCATTGTATATTCATGTATCAATATTATTCTAACGTAAAAGTACAATGGTATTCAGTTACTGGCTTGTTTTTATTTAATAAATATTCGATCCTCAAAATACGTTCAATTCTACCCCAAAAACGTACGTTCAACTACCTTGATCTCATAACTTTAATAGTATGGTATCCAGTTAAAAAGTAGCCTGTGTTCATCCAGATTAAAATGTTCAATATCTTAATCTCAATACCATCATACATATTCGATGAGCTGAAAGAGTAACAAAATTCCATACAACTATAAATTCTTACATACAATACTTAAAGGACACAATTTCTATTTTATTTAGTTCCTAGATAGCAAATTCAAAATTCGCGTCACATTTTTCAACCAAGGAGGTATAAATGTGCGTGACCCCGAAGTTGGTTATAAAGGGAAGCTATTGAGGTACGAGCCATAATTCCCGCACTGAGGCCTATCCATTACTATCATTCACCGCAGGCTCGGTACAGTTCTTGGTTCTTTTCACGCAGTAAATTAATGTTGGGGCGCACGCGAGCTTTTTTATTTAATATGACGGTGGAAGCGACAAGCTTTAAGCTTTTGGATAGAAGATGTGATTTGGTAGAAATGTGATTTTTTTGTTAGTTACAATATTTTCTATATAATATTATCTTTATATTTTGGTCTAAGGTCTTAAGATTTTTTTGATGATGAAATTCTTTGTGTATACAGTTTAATTCGAGAATGGTTTTGCAGGCGAAGCTGCGTGCAAATGCTAATATTATTTTTTTATTTAGACTATAAGCTCGGTCCTCGCTTGGTCTATCTAATATTAATTAAATCTTATTTTTCATGCGATATGAATCTACACTAATACATTTGTAGATTTAAAAAATTGTACGAGGTGCACATAAATTTTTCCGATTTCATTATAACCGTAATTTAAAGTTAATAAAATAACAAAACTACCTACAAAGCACACCAAAACTTGAATGCTAATAATATTAAATAGTATTATAAAAAAAAAAACATCGTGTTACCACGAATGTGAGTTTTTTTAATAAAAGGTGTAGTAAAAAATAGATTTTATCGTTCATACCTTGTACCACATAACTCGGGGTGATTTTGTCATGCTTACATTTACTGCTGTGCCAATCAGTGACAGTCGCAGAAATATTATTTTGAATAACTTGCGATGTCGCAATTAGTGCTCAAATTGTACTAACGCTAAACCTAGGTTTTATGCCTCATTTACATTTTAATTATGTGAGGTCAATGAATGTTTTATTGCTTGAAATAATTTTTATTGAAATTAGGAAATAATTATGTGGAAATAGTAAGTAATTTATGATAGGTCAATGAACGTATTTAAAAGAAAAAATTTTTAATTATGTTTACTTTATGCGGAAATCAGTATGAGGAAATAAAGTCCGTTGAAAAAGCCATATTCCCACTTTTTAATGTAATTATAAACATGAATGCTTAGATGTATGGATGTTGGTCGCTAAATCACACCGAACAGATTATCAAAATCCATTGCAAATCAACACGGAAATAGATTTTTAATTTTGAACAGCAAGAATACTTTTTTAATTTCTCCAACATAAAATGGCAAGCTTAAACTATAATTTATTTATGGAGATTTTCAGAATTTTAATATAGTTAACTCACCCCTACTCATATCTTATTCCCTCAAAATTCCAACCCCATAAAGATTGAAATACACTTGGGATTACATTCAAACGAGTTTATACTACGAAGCATCTATTTAAATCAACATAATTTAATGCAACCTCGTTAAATATCTCTTAACCTAGTGAAACGCTTTGTAGAATATTAAAATAATTGCTTGATTCAAATTCAAAGAGAGTTTATAAATAAAAATAAAGACTTGAAAAAACTGGACGTTGAAGAGTTCGTCAATTTATTTTTATACCTTTACTAAAAGCAGTTAAAACCAGCACGCACTATAATATTATTATGACCTTATGTCTAGACTAGTTGTGCTCCGCGGTTTCACTCGCATTGCTCCGCTCCTGTTGGTCTTAGCGTGATGATATACAGGGTGTAATCGTAGGATGCACAAGCGATTATTCCGTAACTATTTCAGATATAAAAAAACTTTAAACTGATATCGAAATTACTTAACCTAATAAGTAAAATGGCCATAATACATTTTAAAAAATAAATGTATCCTTATAATCTAACGGTGCATTTACATCAAACGAACATAGAGCGATAAGGCCGCCGTTTTAGCTTTATAACGTCATATTGTCTGTTTTTTTTTTTACGTGTATTTACTTGGTGCTGAATAAAGTGTATTTATTATTATGTCTCTCTCCATAATACACGGGTACCACCAGAAGGAAGATACCCGGTCCTTTGGAAGGCTTACGTGGGGACACAGGTCCAACACGCAGAGGCCCTTTAGAGAATTTAATGTGTTCTGGGACACCAGCCGCAGCCTGCCCATGACTGCACTATAGAGATACAGCCCTGGGCAGTCCGCGGCCAATGTAGGACTATTGCAGAAAAATGGAATAAACAAAACTGGGTTATGGAAGGGGGTGTTAGATGGACTGGTATATTGGTTCTATGGGGACTATGGACGTCTGCCTTTTCAATATTAAAAATTGAAAATAATGGCAGACGGTGACTCGCCAGTTCGGTCGATGGGCTCCCAAAAAGGTTACCGAGAATGGCAACAAGGGGGCAACATCAGCTGAACGGCTAGGGTGTAGAGAGGTGCGGCACCGGTTTCACCATCGCGGGCCCGCGGGCCCGGAGCGGGTTTCCCCGCTATTACGCCATTAGACACTTCCACCCCCGAGCATATAGCTCTGGCGGCTCCACTCTGGACGGCCAACAAAGGCAAGCCAGAGGTGGGGGATCCTGAACCTCGTCATTGTTCACTCCGGACTGCCACTGGGACAGTCCGGAGGTGAGGACAGGGGCCTCCCCCGGGAGCTTATTATTATTATTATTATAGAGCTAGAGCTAGAGCAAGAGCATTCTTTCGTGAGCTTGTTCTCTACGCCTGTGTACATTAAAATAATTTGACATAGTGGGGTTAGAATGAGCATCCGCTCGTTTGATGTAAATGCACGAAGATCCCAAGAAGATTAATTTTAAATCTGCACGTTACCTAAATTCAATGCATAGCTTATTGTTAGATATTTATTCATAAGTAACATCTTATAATTGATAGACACATAACAACTATAATATAAAAAGCATAATTGATAGACAAATTCTTATCTCCTAATATACGTTGATCTAACTCAATATTTACAATATCATTTAAGCCTCTTCAGAAACATTAAATAATATTAGCGAGATATTGTTCAAACAATTACCCAGCACAATTACCAGCCATTAATTATTAACGTTCATTTATAATGTAACGACACGACCGATAAATAAATTATTATTGGCCAACATTTTATTGGGGATTCGCCAAATTAATTTGAACCCTAGCCCAATATAATAAGCCCCGTAATGGCTCGCTAAAGCCCCGTTCCCCAACTTATACCATTTATTATGAAACCTTTGCGATAGAGGGCAAATATTCAGTACCTTTTCTATTATTACTTGAACTTGGAAAATCTAAATTGTTATCCAGGTTTATGATTATGTGGTACTAGCGGTCCGCCCCGGCTTCGCCCGTGGTACATGTTTATGTTTTCTTTCCATAAGAACCATCCTCGTACTTCAAGGAATATTATAAAAAAAGAATTATCGAAATCGGTCCACCCGTTCACGCGTGATGCCGTGACCAAGGAAAACGGGTTTCATTTATATATATATATATATATATATATATATATATATATATATATATATATATATATATATATATAGATTGTAGACACGAAGGAGAAATTGCATCTCTAGATAGAGTAGGCTTTAGTACGTAAGCCATCTTAGAGCCTTTTTTTTTTTTTTTTTTTTTTTTTTATAGTGGGGAAATCTTCTTAGATACCCCCGGCTCCCGGGGATGGAGCCGTGGTTATGTCGGATTTCTACCGACTAAAACCCCACTCTGTTCCATCGCGCTGCTTTGGACGGAACTGCGGGAACGGTTACGACTCTACCGCGTGTCCCGCCCAGCAGATGCCCGTTTCCAGGCCCACCACTAGAACCCCCCTCGCTGGTGGCTGCAGGAACGAAGGCTTACGCCACCAACGCGCAGACAATGGATCTTTCCCCGCTCCATCATCCGCGTTCCCCCGAACCCCCGACCCCATCACCGTCCGGCCGGAGGGTGCACGCCGGAAGGTCCTCCGATGTGTGAAATACACGTCGGGGGACCCCCCGGCGCACTTTTATAGAGATTATCTCGCAGCTCCCACCTCACCAGAGGTGGCGGCCCTCGGTCCGGCCCCACGGACCGGATTACGAGTTGGCAGACGGCCGTTTTACAGCGGCCGCCGCCCCACACCTCTCTGCAAGAGTCTCCGCGCGTCATCACAATGACGTGTCGGGATCCCGTCCTCCGCTGCACGGCGTGGCTTGCTAAACCAGCGAGCCCGGCGCGCCGCGACCTCTGGCCGCCATCCACCGCCGCATAAAAGCCGGCTCCTCTCTGGCCCACAAACAGGACCTCTGCCGTCGGGTCAGTCGAGGCTTTCCAACCCCAACTGCCGTTCAGCGTTCAGCTGCCGCCAAGCCACGACCTCTGGCCGCCATCCCACGCCGCACATAGCGGCCGCTGGGCCACACCTAGCCCTAGCCGTCGGGCCGGTCGAATCTCCCCGACTCTAAACCAGCCGTTCAGCCCCTCGCTGGTCCAATTTCGCTTCACTCAGAGGGCCATAACTCTGAGCTACTGAGCCCCTCCGCCGCGACAAGGCCTGGACCGTTGGGGGGGAAGCCATCTTAGAGCCTATAAAAATAGCTTTCATAGTAAGCTCTAATATTAAATTTGGTGGATAGGTATCTTAAATAAAAGATCCTTTTATGGTAAAACAATGAGCCCTTATCATGTAACCTAAATTTGATAATTATAGCCGCTTAAAGGGTTGACCAGAGGAGGAATAAATAATTTAAAAATAATTTGGGTTAAACGATGACATTATGGTTTTATGTAGACCATAAATCCTCATATGTATCCTTAACAGGGTCCTGAATTAAATGTTCTTTTATCCAAAAAAACAAAATTTCTTAATTTGGTTCTTAATCTTGTTCAGCCATTTCGTTTGATCTGTGTTTGTTTGTAATTTTCACAGAATAAAAAACTTCATTTGTTTATAACATATTTCTGCACAATCTAGTTTCATAATATTCATATTATCAAAAGTCAATAAATCCACGTTAAATTATTCCTTCATTCGCTATCTGATACAAGTCAAAACAAAGAGTCGAAAAGAATGCAATAGCGTTTACTGATTGAAAAGCTTTAAAGGAAACAAAAACAAACCATTTAAAGTCAATCCGGAACCATAAATACGGCTATAAAGTTAAAAATAAAGGTATAAAGTTCGAAACACCGAACAATACGCGCACGATACGGCTTTTAAAATCATAATTTGAACGACAATTAGTTACTGGGTATCGGAAAGCTGAAAGTCATGTGATCCTTTATTCTGTTGGAGAGTGGTACGTGGTATCACTTTTGTATGAAAGTGAATATTGAGGACAATATGTATCGATAATACATAACATTTTAGTGACAGAAATTAGATTACCTAAAATATCACAAGCCTTTTTTGAAAAGGATCGCTATTGTTTCTATTTTCTTACCCGAGGCCCGTTGTGTATGTAGCATATTTATTCAATATCTGTTTCTTGGATTAATTTTCTTTAAGATTTCCGTCCTTTTTTTTGTCTCCACCTTCATGCATTACCAAAGTGGCGGTCTCTAAAATTTGCATTTTACGTTTCACATATCCCGCATCGCTTACAAACTATGTATATCCCGCAAAGTATAATTATGTTAGAAGTAGAAGAAATCATTACAAATCCATCAAGTGGCTATATTATTATTATGGCGTGTACACTGTACACATCAAAGCCCTGCATTACGGGTCGTAGGACGGTATAATTATGTCAATACTGAGAGTCAACAAGGCTGATCATTCAAATGAAGATTTATTTCAGGCCTGACGTAGAATATATACTTTAGAGATCTGCAAATTTCTCCTCAAACATTCCACATTTAAAGACATTATTTAGGGACAGGGTAAGGTTGTATTTACGTACAGGATTTTAGATAAACGTAGCCTAGATATGTGTAATATCTAAACATAAATTATAGCTGCTAAACAAACTTAAAAGAATACTGTGAGCTGTGCACATATGAAAATGCCGAAGTATTTAACCAATGACGATAATCTTATCATGTGTGCATATCTTATATTATGTAGATACCACGATTCCATAAACAATACGAGGGTTACAACATTTAATTTAAAACACTTCTACAGTTTACCATAAATCTACATAAACAAAGTCAACCAATTCTAAACCAATCCATACCGCACTATGACAATTGACACTGTTTATCCATGATCAAACAACAATTTAGTGGATGCATTTTCAATCATTGAAGCTCGCACGGTATGCTTGCTATTACAGGCTTAGCCGAGCACTTATTGCATTGTTTCAGAGACACGCTTGCCAATTTCTCGCTAGAACAGTTCACGGTTTTTGCTTAGGACTTTTCCGATAGCTAGTTTTAAATTGAGGTTTGTTTGTTTCGGGTGTGGTAATAATTGGAAATTTCTATAGAAGCGTTGTGGCTAGACTTAATAATTATTAGTATAATAGGTATATGTGTACATTAATTTTTATTTTCCATTCAAAAGTTTTGTTTCTGCTGATTAGAAATATGTAGGATACTTCAGAACATCGCTCAATAAGCATAAGAAGATTTGAGATAAGGCATCGTGTATAATGCTTTTTTTCATCATAGATAAAGCTTTTAGTAAAGCAATGGATTTATCACAAAAGATCTAAATAACTGACTACAAATTTTAGCAAAGTTGCAGTTAAAGTTTATAGGAACATGAACGATTAACCTAATACGTGGCTCATTCCCCATATCTTACCCACATTATGACGTCACAACCCGAGTTAAATCATCAGTAAGTATCCGCTCGAATAAGCGCTAGCCTGAAAATGATTCCATAGATGCCAAAGATTTTCAATATTTCAGCCTTCACTCTGGAAGCAAAAGTAGGTTGACACGTAGGCTATATCTCAGCTGTGACATTTAGTGAAGCGGAAAACTACGTTAGGTTTTATGTGCCCGACTCCGGGTTGTTTAAGTGTGATGTCTGAATTTGTGGCGCCAAAATGTCAGGAATTAGACGATCTTAGGTTTTGTGGAGCTTTCTTTATCATCGAGATAAGAGTTAAGATCCTAGTTACAGGTAATGCGTCGAATGATGTATGATTTGGAATGTTTTTCGTAAATTACCTTCATATTTGTAAGGATGTAGGAGCATTTCTTTAGGACCTTGTTATTTAATATATCTGTTTGGTTAGTCCAAATTATTATGTTATTCAAGACGGAAAATGTGTAATAATAAAATTCTATATTCCTGAAATAGAAGAGAATTATATTTTTAGTTGAGGAAATAACGTTTTCGTTAATTTCTGTCATTAAACGCGATTTATTTCGAATTTTACTGACATATTTAGCAATGTAATACGTTCTACAATCTGTATTAATAATTTATACCTAACCATTTTGGGAGAGATTAAATTGTACGATGATTTCCAATATTGAAATCATGACTCGATACCATTATGCAAATCATAATATGTGCCTAAGGGAGATTAATATTAGTCGTATATCATTAAACGAAATGAAATTTATTGATCTAAGCCAGTTGTTATTTATCGTTGGTGCGTTTTATTATGTTATATTATGTTTTTGTTATAAGTGAAGTCCCGTGTCCCCGTAGTGGGGTAAGGGGCAGATGCATTATGCATACATCTGTTTCACTGATTGATTTTCTTTAGGGACAAGTAGGTGATCAGCCTTCTGTGTCCTACCAGACCGAGACATTTTTTTTTCTTCGTCTCCACCGGGAATCGAACCCAGGACCCCTCGGTTCTACGCTCACGCGTCAACCACTGTACCAAGGAGGTGGTCTTTGTTATAAGTACTTCGTAATTATTATTTGGTTGGAAAATGTCAGTCACGGACGTAGTGACATAGCTTTAAATCAAGTCAAATTCCTACCAATCTTACCATAATAAGTTTAAAAATTATTGTGAATACTGAATATTGAATAATGTTTATCTTCAGGAAAACTTCCTTTTACCTACTCGTCTAAATTGTAACTACTACACTACAAAAAACTACTAATACCTTAAAATGTTTTTAATAGTAGCCAAAGTATAAATTTATAAGCCAAAGTAGCTAAAAGTAAAATGATCACGATAACATTTAAAAAGTTATGTCAGATAAATGTCGCATTTGGGTGCGGACTGTAAGACAAAACAATAATGAAGGAATCGCGTGTATTAAAACATAACAAAACTTCAAGGATACTTAGATAATGCTTTTTGTAATCATTTAAATAAATTTTACCACGACAAGTTCTTCATTAATGTTCTTATTAAATACATAGATATATCTTAGATAGATCTTAGGTAGTGTAGTTCAGATATTTCTTAGTACCTTATTTTTATTATTTGTCCCTTCTACGTGATAAAATTAGATTTCTATGTAATACTAGATTTCCGCCCGCGGCTTCGCCCGCGTTTGCAAAGGAAAACCCGCATAGTTCCCGTTCCCGTGGGATTTCCGGGATAAAAACTATCCTATGTGTTAATCCAAGTTACCCTCTATATGTGTGCTTAATTTCATTGTAATCGGTTCAGTAGTTTTTACGTGAAAGAGTAACAAACATCCATACATCCATACATCCATACATCCTAACAAACTTTCGCCTTTATAATATATATTAGATGATATCTAACACCACAATTTATTTCATAATTCGAACCAGTAGAGATCCTGCTTGACTACTTATTTGCATTCTTCGAGACAAATAAAAAAATATCATTATTATATTAGTTACCAAAGGTTGACCACACCTGCCTATGTTCATTACGGTCGAATGCTTCAAATTAGTGTAGCAATGTAATGCTTATAAATGAAAGCTTATAATCGTTTTGTTGCGGTTTCGCTGACTGAATCAGCAATGCTAAATTATTGTTAGTGAATATGCCAATATTAGCTTTATAATAATGAAGCTGGATTATATACTAACGTTATGAAGAAGTTAATCTGATTTGTATGGTTAATTATCTATTTACATTAGAATTTCTTGTTTTAATACTGAATGGTTTTGCTCTTTCTTGTTTTATCTCTTTTTTTGTTTTTCTTGGCTCTTAGAAATGCTCATTTTCCTCTTTTTGTTCAACTTACCACAGCTGTAAAAAGGTTGCCTTCTGTCCGACTATTTAGGAAAGAAGCATTTGTTAAGAATAAATATTTACATCATCACTGCAAAGCATAATAATCAAATTCTTATTCCAACAAGAAATACCAAAATCATTCATCTAACCTAAAGCACCATTTACACTATCGCAAAAAGTGGCGCTAAATCGCGAGGTGCCGTCACCAGAAGTATCTCGAAGCTCATTACGCGCGCTCCGGTCGCCCGTAAATTACTGACCCGTCATTTCGTCGGGATTTAGTAAACTAAACTACAGTAATGTCTATTGTACGTCCGCAGGTTTCAGTGCAATTTGTGGCGCATTTGCGGCTCCGGCGGTCAAATTTAAACACTTTTACGTTTGAAGTCATATTGTCCCTTTGTGTATAATTGCCTTTGTTATCTGAGTGACTTGAACATAATTTATGCAAGCTTTTCAAGTTTAGTGGGATGTGCCTTGCATTGAAATTGGTACAAAGATTTTGTATTCTGTCTTTGTGTACAAACCACTTAACCGATTTTAACGAAAGTTTAACTAAAGCAAGGTAAGGAAGGAGTTCCATACTCGGTGAATACGAAAAAGAACTGCTATGAATCTGGTAGTATCAAAAGACCAAGCATATCCTGTAAAGAATATCAAACAGATGTTAAATGCATCTGCTCCATAAACACGGAACTTTCTTATGAGAGTCACAATATGTGATACTAAATTTAGCTTTAAAAATTCTTACAGTATAAGTACTTTATTTGTCTCCATTTTGCTTTTAAACCCTTCATATAAATAGTTCCAAACTTCCTCAGGACACGTCTCAAACTCTGTCAATATTTTACTTTGCAACAAAAAATAACTTGAGTAAAACTAGTATCGGGAAAAAAGCCTCTCCGAGATAAAATTAAGAGGTCCAGCTGATGCCGGAATGTAGGGTTGTCAGCTATATAAAATAAATCACTGAAAATATTTTGTTTCATAAAGTTTATTTTGAAATTTATTTAAAGAACGTTTAAAATTCAACTTCTGATTCATATTATAATAACGAAACGAAACTAATTTCACTTGTTTTCGTTGAATACGATTTCATGCATTATTTCAAGGGATAAAAATATCACAGATTTTTTGTTCGCTCTATATTTCTATTTATATTGGTGAGGGCTATGGGAGGACAATATCCACGATCAAGTTTAAATATTTTTCTTTTTAATAATTCAGCTGTCCACTATTAAAATAAACTGCAAAGGTGGAAACCCTAAATATACAAGCGTTATACATATTTTAAAAGTTTGCAGTGTCCATGATGTCACCAGATGGTGCTGGAAGCTACATTTTAAGATTTCTTTTAGAATAATAATCAGGTTTTAAATTATTTTAGTTTTGATAGTTTATTTCATCCGTTTTTGTAAAGCAATTCAAGATAAATCTAGCCGGCGCTTGAAGCGTTGAATATGATTCTGTAATAGAATATCGCCTAAATTGTAAAAGATGCATCCAGCTTTTATTTGCTTTCACACTAGCTTTGCCCTACGATAAGGTGTGCGGGTAAACCGTATTGTTCCGCCCCTGTTGGTCTTAGCGTGATGATATATAGCCTTCCTTGATAAATGGGCTATCTAATACCAAAATAATTTTTCAAATCGGACCAGTAGTTCCTGAGATTAGCGCGTTCAAACAAACAAAAAAACTCTTGAGCTTTATAAAATTAGAATCCTGATTATAAACTATGCAATCACTAATGGAATTTAAATTAATAATAAATATAGTTTATCTAATAATTAAGATTATTTCCTGACCTCTATTTAAGTTCAGAACCGCAGCCCAGAAGTATCTTACTTCAACCTTTTGACTTCCTCATTTTGAAAAACTTTTATATCGAACTTTCTGGAAGTGTCTTAACTAAATTAAAATAAAATTATTATGGTAGGTCCTCAAATTGCCGTAAGTATTTAGATTCTAAATAAAACATTGTAAAATATTTGAGGATTGAAGATTTTTGGAATTCTTTTCATTAAACACTAGTCCATGCAGAAGAAACCAGAGGCAGTTAATAGTATAATATTAAAAAGTAAAGTAAACAAATATTATCAATATACAATCTGTATACAAACTTTTCAACTCCGGTCCTTTAGGCGGGAAATTCGCAATGTTCCCGAACCTTCGCCATTATTCATCCGACGATCACGCGTCTTCTACGTGAAGGATAATATAGGTTCTATGAAAAATATGTACATTTTTTGTTGAGTGAAGTGAGATTGAGGCCGAGATTCACAGATCGCACTTTAAATTTACTTTGATGGAAAGATCTACTTTCACAGAAAAATATATTTCTTAGTCGTGTCAAGCTCATCTTTACTTTCCGAAAACTATACTTTACTTAGTAAAGGCTAAGGAGTCGATAATCATGACTTTGGTCTCAAAGTAAACTTTACATGACTATGCGTATAAATCATGTAGGCCTTCATTTTAAACTAATTTCCTAGAACAGAAACGCAATTTTATATGGTTGGGTTATAGCTCGAAACGTCATGTCGATTTGAGTGACATTTTTTTGTTGATTTGTTGATCGTTGCATTGCTTCGTTTGTCTTATAACATTATAATATTTTTCTGACGAATTTTGCTGTGGCTACCGGTTTTTGATATTTCTACAACAATCTTCCCGACCCTGGCTTGTTATAACGGATTTGAAACTGCTACCTGACTGACAATTATTATTGCAAATCCACGTAATACCTACATTGTGTTTTTTTTTCTAATCAATTAATTTTTGATATAAAATAATAATGTTATTATTATATATGGAAATATAACTTAATTCAATAATATGTTCTCAAAAATATAAAATATGCGTTTAACGTAACAGCCACACGTCTTTCCCTGTACTTTACTTTGAGGCCGTACTTTTATAAGGAAAGTCAAGCAATTGTCTCTGAAATTAAATATGTTGAAAGTAAACTTCGGTCATACAAAGTTTACTTTGTGAAGACTCTTTTGCGGTAAAGTAAAGTCACGACTGTGAATCTGGGCCTAAGTTTTTACTTGTACATAGTATTCTTACTGTAGATAGGTGTATAAGGACGTTTAAACGAGTATAAAATTAAGTAAAAGAAAAGACGAATGAAATATAAATAAATAAACATTTCAGAACAATTTTCACACACGGCACGATGTGATCCCATACTAAGCTTTCGCTTGTGTTATGGAAACCAGATGGCTGATAAACATACATATAGGTATAATTTTAAATAAATACTTATACAGGGTGTCCCAAAAAGTAGTGATGAACGAAAGCTGGGAGGTAGAGGACCTAAAGGGCTATCCGAATCACCCCCATGTATGTTATGCGATTTTTCGTATTTTCGGAGTTATGACATTTTTTTCAATTTTTCATCTATCGCTGAGTACGATGAGATTTTTATTTATGGTGACGTGAATTATTGCGCTAGATGCTTGATTTTTTTTTTGTGTGCTAAGCTGAAAGATAGGCAAATTCAGTATGGTAACATTTACTATCGTTAGATCTTCGAATGGAATAAAAAAAAGAATTAAATGCCAAGAAAGATAAAATTACCCAGTGTGTTCACAACTTCAAGGGCCCATAAAAAAATAAAATCACATAAAAAATGTTTTCCGTTTAGCTTTTAAAAACTTGCTCTATCTATCAGGTAGCTATGCTGAAAATTTCATTTTATTATTCAGAAGGCTTCAATCGAAAAATTGAAATCTAAATGTGGTAAGTGCAAAAATTAAATTAGCATGATGATTAATAAAAAAAATATTAAAACCAATAACAAGGTGTTTAAGGTGATTGCTACGATCTGTTCCCAGCCAATGTCCCGCTAGATGGCGCTGAATTCTACATTTCTAGTTTATTTGAGTTTTTGCGTAATTGGAAAACCTTAAAGTCGTAGGAATAGTCATGGCGGTTACTGAATATTATATTTTATTGAAATATGTCATATCATTGCCTTAAAATCCACCCAATTCGGTAAAAAATTGAGTTATAACATCTGTCATTGCATACAGGGTCGTTTACACACACAGACGTATACAAAAATGATAAAGATTTAACTCTAGATGGTGTGAATCTAAAACAAGTTTTCCATTTTTCTGTATGGGTAGACAAAACTTAAAAACGCCACCTGCTACGGTTTATATTATGAACGATTAGCTTTTCGCCCGCATTTAAAAAAAAAACCCGCATAGTTCCCGTTCCCGTGGGATTTCCGGGATAAAACCTATTCAATGTGTCCAAGTTACGTTCTATATGTGTGCTAAATTTCATTGTAATCGGTTCAGTAGTATTTGCGTGAAACACCCTAACAAACTTTCGCATTGGTAGGAAGTAGGATTGTTATAAAAATAAAAGTTATATTTGTTGGCGTAAACTATTTTATTGTAATTTTGGGAAATAAATAATGTCAAAATTGATTACAATAAAACGCAGTTTTATTTTATTATATTACACTATTGTTTTTTTTTTTATCAAAACATGTACATATTTGAAGTAGCATATATGATATATGTAATATAATGCTGATCCAAGCATTTTCACTCAAAACTAATATCACTAATGATTTGTAAAAGTAAATTATTTCAATATACATTTTATAACCAACAAGTAAGAATAATTGAATAATTATTCTGTGTTTTAGATTTGTTGTTGTATGAATATACAACAACAAATCTAAAACACTATTTACTATGGAAAAAAAACCAGGAAGGTGAAAAACATATTTACGATTTCGACGCACTCGACTTTTAGTAAAATATAGGTAGTAGGTAAAAATATGGTTTTGATCACAGAAAATATATGTCTGTGGTTTTGATTTTAGCTACTAGTATCAGAAAGCTGCGTGTTCAATGCACGTCGGGGTCACACGGGGTACATATTTCGCAATAAAAGGTGGCCTATGTTCTTTCTAAAACAAACTAATAAAATTGTGTGTCTGTCTGAAAATTCGGAAAAGCATATTTTGCAAGTTTGTGATTACTTTGATAGTTTACCGATTTATAATAATTGTAATTGTAATTGTATAATATATCATTTGCAATGTGGTGAAATTTCATAAAAATCACGGGCCAATTTTTTGTTTTGAATCCCACCGAAAATATAATTGCGTAGAATAATTAATTACTATACCTACCCACGATCAATTATTACAATATAGTCTCAAATGCATACTAGAGAAATATTGCAATTTGATTCAATGCATAGCATACAAAAATAAATTCACAACACAAGAAATTCCGCGCGCAAATCATAGCGCGTGTCATCAAGCCGACGACGACGCGACGCCGAACAAAAGTACCTACGACGGACGACCACGCTTCGAGTTGCCAAGTTACAACAATAATGAGTAATAAATTGTTTACAAAAAAAAACAAGTTTTCCATTTTTCTGTATGAGTAGATAGAACTTCAAAACGCCACCTGCTACGGTTTATAACGATTGTTATAAAAATAAAAGTTATATTTGTTGGTGTAAACTATTTTATTGATCAATAATTTTGGAAAATAATAATTGTCAACATTGATTACAATAAAACGCAGTTTTATTTTATTACACTATTGTTTTTTTTATCAAAACATGTATTTGAAGTACCATATAATATTATGCTGATCCAAGCATTTTCACTCAAAACTAATATCACTAATGATTTGTAAAAGTAAATTATTTCAATACCTATACATTTCATAACCAACAAGTAAGAATAATTATTATTATTCCTACCTACAACAACAAACCTAAAACCTAAAAATAACCAGGAAGGTGAAAAACATATTATTATTTACGATTTCGACGCACTCGACTTTTAGTAAAATATAGTAGGTAAACATAATATTATGGTTTTGATTTTTGCTACTAGTATAAGAAAACTGCGTGTTCAATGCACGTCGGAGTCACGCAACTGTGGAGGAAGGAAGGTGATTTCCTCCATCGAATAAGTGAAGTTTCTCAACATACGCGATTGGCAGACCGGCCTCAATGAAGTATGTCGGAAAGTTGTATATGTTCTGTGTAATGAAAAAATTTCGCTTGCGCGATTCAGATTCAGGTGTCGTACAGTATACCTAATGAAGTTTTTCACTTTTTGATTTTACAGCAAATACAAAATAAAAAATATACAATGGATAATATGTAAATTCTAAACAAACTACTACCAAAATACAATTAGAACAAAAATCATTTGACTTGTTGATTTCGGCCGCGGCGACGCGACGCGTGACGTGAACGGAGTAGAGTATACTAATTACTGATACCTACTTTGATAAAACAAACTACTTGTTTGTCTGTCTGAAAATTCGGAAGTACTTTGGTAGTTTACCGATTTATAATAATATTGTATATATCGTTGTTTAAAAAATATTCAAACACAATAAAATATGATATACTGATTTATCACTGGTTTCAGTGATGAACTGATGAGTCAATGTTAGCCACTATACTTTCGTCATACGTGTGTATGATTGATGTGATTTGCAACGTGGTGATATTTCAGAAAAATCACGGGTCAAATTGTCCCACCGAAAATATAACTGCGTTATAAGAATAACTATACCTACGATAAATTATACATAATACAATATAGTCTCAAATGCATACTAGTGAAATATTTTATTTGAATCAATAAAATAAAAAAAAAATAAAAAATAATAATAATACAAAAATAAATTCACAACACAAGAAAATCCGCGCGCAAATCATAGCGCGTGACAATGAAATCAAGAACTTTCGAGCCGACGCGGACGACGAAGGAGCCTAACAAAAGTACCTACAATCATAGGCGGCTCGTGACAAAATTGTATGGCCGTGTTCACTTGAAATAAAACAACGAAAATAGGTACCTACAATAGCGTTAGCAGTACAAAAAAAATGAGCACCACATTATAAATGTCTATTTATACACTAAAAATTATAGAGTATTTCAAAACGAATTCAATTATTATTTAGCAATAATTAGAAAATCCCCGAATTTGCATTCGTGATCGTATTCATAGTGTTTGTCTACACTAATATTATAAAGAGGAAAACTTTGTTTGTTTGTTTGATTGTAATGAATAGGCTCATAAACTACTGGACATTTTACCAATGTTTGCAAGTTTGTGATTACTTTGATAGTTTACCGATTTATAATAATTGTATACTTATATCATTGTTTAAAAATATTCAAACACAATATGATATAGGTACTGATTTATCACTGGTTTCAGTGATGAACTGATGAGTCAATGTTAGCCACAATACTAATCACTTTCGTCATACATGTGTATGAACTATGATTGATGTGATTTGCAATGTGGTGAAATTTCATAAAAATCACGGGCCAATTTTTTGTTTTGAATCCCACCGAAAATACATATATTACTAATTGCGTTATTAGAATAATTAATTACTATACCCACGATCAATTATTACAATTTACAATATAGTCTCAAATGCATACTAGAGAAATATTGCAATTTGAATCAATTAAAATGCATAGCATACAAAAATAAATTCACAACACAAGAAATTCCGCGCGCAAATCATAGCGCGTGTCAATGAAATCAAGAATGTAATTTTATATCAAGCCGACGACGACGCCGAACTAAAGTACCTACAGTACCATTTACCTTCAGTGTACAATACAGTTTACAGACCTACGACGGACGAACAATAATGAGTAATAAATTGTTTACAAAAAAAAACATAGTTTCTAAGGTCATTAGTTTTATTTTATTTTATTGTTATTTTCTTTGAACGATTGGAAATGAAATTACTCAATTATTACACATAGAACTTTGATTTATTAGAATTATGCGAATTATGTATAAGATAACGAACGCGAATGCACGACATCTAGCGCGTCAATGTCTAAACATCGCCTTTCGTTTAGACATGACGCGCTAGATGTCGTGCTTTATGTCGTGTTTCGCTTGGCAAAAGTCACGCACACTACTGTAGAAGTGTCAAATTTTGCCGGTATTTCACTGTTGTTTTTCTAAGTAAATAATGTAAGTTATTGTTTAAAAAGGTCGAACGCGGACACATTTCATTGTAGAGAAGTGATAAAATGATTAGTTTTAAAGAAATAGTGTCTGTGTTAAGTGTTTAGTCGTCATCAAAAATGTATGGAGGGACGGTCGGAACATCCACCTTAATAACCAGAAATTTTTAAAATGACCCCGCTGTTGCTCAGTGCAAGTGCGACATCACCGTAAAAAGTTGTCTTTTAAATGTCTGAATGCCCTTTTATCATTTTTAATGGTTTCTTCTGCTACTATGAATTTCCGGGTTATTTCGTCCAAATTGTGGCATTATCTCAAGTAGCCGAGATCTTTTTAGTATCCCCATTGAAACAAATAAATGGGGTTTAGGTCAAGGGACCGTGGATGCCAGGCTTTAAGGCAGGCGTCACCGGCGCATGCGCAGGCTGCAACGACCAATCCATCTTTCAGGGCATCTTTGCCCTTTAGCCTGGCCTCCACGGTGCTCGGACCTAAACCCTATTGATTTTTTTCCATGGGGATACTACAAAGACGAGAGACTGCCACAATTTGGACGAAATAACCCGGAAATTCATAGTAGCAGAAGAAACCATTAAAAATGATAAAAGGGCATTCAGACATTTAAAAGACAACTTTTTACGGTGATGTCGCACTTGCACTGAGCAACAGCAGGGTCATTTTAAAAATTTCTGGTAATTAAACACCTTGTTATTGGTTTTAATTTGTTTTTATTAATCATCATGTTAATTTAATTTTTGCACTTACCACATTTAGATTTCAATTTTTCGATTGAAGCCTTCTGAACAATAAAATGAAATTTTCAGCATAGCTACCTGATAGATAGAGCAAGTTTTTAAAAGCCAAACGGAAAACATTTTTTATGTGATTTTATTTTTTTACGGGCCCTTGAAGTAGTGAAGATACTGGGTAATTTTATCTTTCTTGGCATTTAATTCTTTTTTTTATTCCATTCAAAGATCTAAGGATAGTAAATGTTACCATACTGAATTGGTCTATGTTTCAGCTTAGCACACAAAAAAAAATCAAGCATCTTCCGCAATAATTGACGTCAGCATGAATTAAAATATCATCGTACTCGGCGATAGGTGAAAAATCGAAAAAAAACGTCATAACTGCGAAAATACGAAAAATCGCATAACATATATGGGGATGATTCGGATAGCCCTCTAGGTCCTCTACCTCCCAGCTTCCGTTCATCACTACTTTTTGGGATACCCTGTATAGATAATTAACACCCAGACACAGAGCAAACATCTATGTTAATACATACATATAAGTTACTCACTTATAAAAATTTTTTCGTTCATAAAAATCGATAGTTTCTAGGATTAAAAAAGCAAAAAATATTTCCCAATTTTCACAGTGTCAAAAAGTACAATACTCAAACAATCATCTCAATCAAACTTCCAATTTAACAAAAGCGCTATTGAAATTTACAATAAGCCGTTCGGAAAATATCTGTACTGTATTTTTTGGTGCAAGTACCTCACTATGAACATCTTTTAATTAAACAGGAGCACCCGCTAATTCCAATGACAAGCTGCGACACAAGCCACGAGCAAAAATCCACGGAGCAGCGCAAAATACGCCATTTGCTTCTAATTGGCCGAGAAACAGGCATCGCTTTTTAAAATTCACATCATGTCACCAACGGGGAAAATTGCAAGCGATTTTAACTTCTATCCCCTTGGTATAAAAGCGTCTTTTCCGCAGCAGTTTTCCTAAAAGGTCCCTTGTCTGTAAAACGGAACAAAACAGCACACTTGTCATAGCGAATGCTTACATTTGAACCGCGAAGTTGAGAAATGGTATAACTTAAAACTAAATTGAAGCTTGGAACTACGTAATTCACTGGGTTTTCCTGTGAAGGGTTTAAAGTGGACTTAGGAGCGC
Source organism: Colias behrii (assembly GCA_029959065.1). Taxonomy (NCBI): domain Eukaryota; kingdom Metazoa; phylum Arthropoda; class Insecta; order Lepidoptera; family Pieridae; genus Colias; species Colias behrii. The sequence goes on along the minus strand of JARWMC010000005.1, from coordinate 1,305,940 downwards.
GCTTTTTTAAACTAGCAATACCATTATCTCAAATGGTTTACAAAAAATATTTGAATTGATAACTGGATCTTCTTTCTCTTTCCTGAGATTAGAAATAACTTCAAACATTTCTACACAATCTTTTAAAGTGACTTTAAGAAGATTTTATTTAAATAAGTTTTTATTGTATCTTGAAATGAATTGATTTCTTGTATTTTGTTTTAGGCACATTTAAAACCTGACTTACAAATTAAGTTATTTATACTATGTACAAAATATTGTTATTGCAGATAACTGTGAGTTAAAATATATAATCAGAGAGTGTTTCATTCCCTTAAATGTTATATATGTACTTATTCAGAGTTAAACGAATCAAAATAAACACTCAAATTACTTCAAAACATTAACTCATTCAATCCATTGTTTTGTTACTGAATAAAAGAAATAAAACACAACATTATATAGATATCAAATTACATTAAACAAATCGGTTTATTTATTTTAATGATATAAACCCTATTCGAAGAAATCGGAATTAAATTGATCTGAATAGAGAAGACAGTGATAAAATAACCAAACAAATACACATAAAACTCAATTAAAAACAGATTGTACTACAGTTTGTAATTAATATTATATTTATATTTAAGAAAATATTGCTATCTAATCCTCATACTTGCTTACTGAATGCTATTCCGATATTGTTTTATTGCTATTTTTATTCAAAACTAGCAAACCGGGCGAACTCCGTTTCGTCACCAGAGACACCTTTTCTTTGCTATAAACCTCACAGAGCCCGACGAATGACCTTTCCAACGAACCCGACTTATTTTTATACAGTAGATAATATTAACTATTTTTTGCTACAAAAAACTTCTAGTTTCCATCTAAAAAAATATAAGTATACAAATTCCTTCCATCAACACTGGTTTTAACGTGAACAATATTAGTAGCTGTACCAATAAACTAATCAAAATCTTAAACTATATTAATTATGCCAAAATATTCTTGACATTCTCATAACAATAAATAATATTAATTAAATAATTGTTTGGCTTCGAATAATGAGAATCTGTAGTGTTATTGAAGTACACGTGTAAACAAGATTTCCATTTATAAGCACCATTAAACTTGACCAAGTTTTCAATATTATCTTCATTTAAAAATATTAAAAGCACTGCTTAATTACTCTTAAAATTTTGCGCTCAAAGCGAGTCGGTTTAAAAATAGACTGCAAGGTTTCATGACATTCTTAACATCAATAAAAAATCGTTTTTAATTAATAAAGAAGGGAAGAGGAATCACATTGTTCAACTATATAATATAGAGAATATAAAACAATTCATGAAAAAAATTACACTTCTCGTCGTAAAATAAGAAAACTTTGCTCAGAATTAATTAAGAATGTATCAAGAACTGATAAGCATATCAGTTACTAATTAGGAAATCGTGTAGATATTTAATACATTTCCATATAAATATATTAAAGGGTTTATCTATTTTCTATACTAGAGCGACAGAAGCTTTGTAATTTTTATATCTACCTGTTTATAATTAAACGTATCATGCAATAACTATTGCGTGTAATTAAATGCAGTTTTTATTGATTTGTTGTTCAATATCTAGCTCGAATATAGGCTCTTTAGACACATGAGATTTTAGGCATACAACAAAATAAGCATGATAATCTTTACCCCAGACGAAACGTGAATAGAAAAATGTTATCATGAAACTCAGCAAGCAGAACTAATGGTAATTTTCTTCAGTTCTTGCAAGATTTCTTAGCCAATTGAACGGGAAACTTTGGCAAGGCTTCGTTAGTTCGACGCGTGTTGGGAATCCTCTAATACAGCCTCCGATCGAATTTGCACTGCATTACGCTGCACATAGCGAAAAATTCGCTTGTAACTTACGAATGTACAATTTCTTTGAATTTTAACTAACACTCGATTTTGCAGTTGGAAAGTATGTGCGCAGACTGTGTTGTGTATTCATATTTTTTTATGTTAAGAGTATTGGTTGCTTCTATTGTTTAATCAATGTGTTTAATATGATAATTCAATTGTTCTTTTAGAAATGTGAAGAAGTTGATATTGGGATCTTAATACGTAATCATTATAAATGACATTGATGAATGGACACAAAAACTAGAAAGGCATTATACATTTATAAGCTTCTTAGAATCTTTTAATAAATGTAACTCATAAAAAGCACTAGCCATTCATCAGAACATTCCAGAAGCCTTTTCAATCTCATATCAACGGATTCCAATTGCGTGACGTCATCATTCATACATCAATATAAAAGAAGTTAACCAACAAATCTCACAGTATTTAATATTTTAAACAATGAAACGATTTCAACAATAGCTCCGGTTCAATGCAAAAGTTTAATACATCATTTGTGACGTCAGCTGGTAAATGAATGAACGAATGAAGATCTGAATGGATTGATGGATGAATGAACTGAACTATTTGCAGTAGGATCTGCATAAGACCTTTCAATGGTTCTAAAATTCGTTGTGACGTAATGCCTTTGTAATGTGGGTTTAAAATACGGAATGAACTGCTGTTGCTTCTTTTGTATGATCATTGTTGATGTTGGCTATTTAAATTGTGTGGTAACTTCGTTTATTTTGTATTTCATTTTTTGAATGGCGAATGTTTTCTTTATTTTTTCAGGGAATTTATTTCCTACTTTATTTTTATATTCTGTTGCGTAACTTATTGTTAATAGATTCATTCTTTAACTCTCATATAATTTGCCCTAAATTGGTATGCGTAAGTAAGCTCAAGGTAGTCGTGTAAAAGCTATGAAACAATGTTTTGCTTGGTTTACAGCCTCAATAATTATAGTCAGTTAAGTGTGCAAGTTATATTTAGATGAATTAATATAATTTGGTTTCATGTTTATAGTGTTACAATAAAAAAAATATATTAGTACAAATTTCACGATTTCAAATACATACATGGATTCAATTTTTCAACTAACATAATGGAGTACCTACCGTAAAAGCTAGTTTATTGTATTACTAGAGGTCCGCCCCGGCTTCGCCCGTGGTACATATTTCGCAATAAAAGGTAGCCTATGTCCTTCCTCGGGTATTAAAATATCTCCATACCAAATTTCATGCAATTTGGTTCAATACTTTAGGCGTGATTGAGTAACAGACAGACAGACAGAGTTACTTTCGCATTTATAATATTAGTATGGATTCGGGTAAGTTGCAATAAAAAGCCATTACCGATACCGGTAGGTGTTCCACTGCACTCGATTAGCGAAAGGCGAGCCATGTACTGGAATCAAGCGATAAATGACGAGCGGTTAGTCTTAGTGTGTATTTTAGCTTAGTCAGATTACAGAGTTTTAGGTTGATATCCATCACAATTTGAGATAAACTCCTTATTTGGTCGTAGTCCGTACGTAGGTGCACCAATTGCACATGACATCGACCGATCAACATAAAATTTAATACACAATGCCTTCATAATGCTATCAATGATAATTAATTAATATGAGGACAGGAAAACTGCATTCACGCAATTACTCAACATCAGATATCAATCCATATTATTTTAATCCCACGTCACATTCTGGAGTATAATATATTGAGTTAAATGCGTATAAATAAAAAAGAGTGTGTGTGCCGAGCACACGTGTCAGAAGTGAAACTTATTTGGCAAGATATTTGATTAAGACATGACATAAAATTTCAAGGTCGCGTCATGGCAATACCCATGACGCGACTTTGAAATTTTATTCTCAACGCGCCTACAGTACTTCACTTCAAAAAATCTTTAATTTGTGACAATTTTTTCCAAAATATTCTGTGAAACACATTACGCTATTCTCAGCCTAGGTCAAGCCATATCTGGCCATAACTTATTTCAAATCGTATCCACATAACGGCCCAGTCACACAGGCAGCCAATAAAATACAGCACAACAAACGTCCAGGTGCCGCAATAACTGTAAATCAGTATAAAAATACTGCTCCATTTGATCTTTATGTTTTGTTTTAAGGTATTAAATTTTGTTAGGTATTAGAAGCCATCTTATGGAGCTTATTTACAAGGGGTAGAGGAATCCCTAACTAGTGTAATCGAATAAATGGTGGTTAATCCCCAAACTTTGTATTACCACTTTTACCCTTTTTTTTTTTAAGTGGGGAAATCTTGCATAGATACCCACGGCTTCCGGGGAAAGGGCCGTGGGTTATGTCGGATTCCTACCGACCAAAACCCCACTGTATTCCGTCAAGCCGCATCAACGATGGGGCCACGGGTATAATTACCACTTTTACCTATGATATATAAAAAAGCTAGATACGTTACCTGCTCTCTATTTTGGCAAGAAAAAACTCAGCTAAGTGCCCGAGTTTCACTTAGTCACGCACCATTCAGCGTCGTGGCTGGACGTTCTTTTTTATATTTTAATCGGCAGTTGTTATTACGAAGTACATGAGTGAGACATGTATTATGTCTCGTGCGTGAGAGTGAAAGAGAGAACAACTGTATTGGTGATAATGCGTTAGTAAGTAGGTATGTATTAATTACGCTGTTTTTTAGTGCAATGATGTTGGCGTATGCCGCGTCTACTAGTATAATAGAGTCATTGACTTTTACCGGATATTGAGTAGGTAGTTGTCTACTTATCATGGTGAAAACAACTGGCTTCAATTCAATATATATTTATATAATAGATATTGTTAATAAATAAATAAATCAGTATAAAATACCGCTTCATTTGATCTTTATGTTTTGTAGTTTGAAGGCATTAAAGTGTTATTAGAGGAAATCTTATTTAGCTTATTTACAGGAAGAAGGAAAGATATGACTAAGAAATCCTCTTATATAAGTTACAATATATTAGGGAGAAAATGAAATCGAACAATCGATTCGATCAAACAAGATCAAAAATTTGTATTACCTTATATTGAGTAAGTTAAATAAATAATTCCTTTATTTAACAAGACAGGATTATTACAATATAGTGTATTTCACAATATTTATTAAATTAATAATTTGATATTAATATAATTATGAGATTCATTGGTCCCCGCACTAGGCGAAGCCTGTCCTGCGGGACCAAAGAACGATTAACAATATAATATTATTTATAACAGAGCGGCATAGAATATGTGGTTAATATAGTTAAAACAACATGTCAGCCTCTAAGGCTAATATTATTATGTCGAACATAGAATTGCGCAATTCAGCAATGCAGTTGCTACAATAGGTGATAATATTATGACCTGTTTAGAAGACGGTAACATATCCAATATATTATTATAGTAGACGTGTGTATAGATCAGTCTTCTTTACTCGCAACTCGTAGAATCTTTATCAATCTTTACCGGGTGCTGAACCCAATTCCTCGCGGTTGTAACAAGCAACCACAGAACACCATATTGACCTTATTTGGAAAGAGTAGGCGAATATACAATATGAAACAAAATAAGAATAAAAGTATCACACGTCACGTCTTTTCTTAAAGTTACCCAACCGTTATAAGGTAAATTACAATATGAATTTTTAAGATATCAAAAGTGTACCTTTAACAGAGTTATTGTTAAAGATAAATAATAACGTTTGTTTCAGTAAAGGTCTTGTCAGCCTAAGGGTAGGTCTGAAGATAGAATATTAAGCCTCTTTTTAATATTTTTGAATACAGATGAAGGCTTAGGTCGATTCCAAAATTATAATAGCTTTGTGAAATTGCTAAATTGTTGAGTAAAATTAATAAGCTTTATTCTTTTAACAAATCTTTTTCGTGTAATTCAAATTCAGGTTTTTGGAATCTAAATACATGCCCAGACTTTGCTATGATTGAAATCTAAATAAATTCTTAGATTACATATTATAAATATAATATGTATAAAGAACTGTCAATCGGTGAATTCGATTTCGATTTTATCTATCTAACATACAAACATACAAGCATACACACAATCATACTTGTCGTTAATACCTACTAATATCAATATATAACAAAAAATAATAACTTATATTTGATAATTAAATGAAGTAGGAAATTTAAGAAAATTATTCTTTCAAAGCAGCTCTCTCACATAACTCTAACACAACTATAACGAACTATAACGCAACTAGTTTTACACCAAAATCATTTGTCCTATTTCAAATCAATTTGAAACACGGAGGGCGTCACGCATGGAGAAGCCATCGTGTCACGTCACTCTGTGTCATTTGTCACGCGCGGGATAAAAAGTTTTTGGTCTGCTTACATCGTTACATTGCTTTTTATGTTTATTTGTATTACGTTGTCTGTGTACATTTGGTAAATATATGACATTATTGCAACATAACTGATATTATCTCTATTATAGAGCAAGAGTTAAATTTCATGAGAATCGGTCGAGCTATTTCTTAGGAGTTTTGTAAAATTGTGACACAACTATTTTGAAGAGTTTGAGAAGAAATTATACAATTAAACGAACTTACATGGAGTGAAGTTCTATTATGATTATACGACTGGCTTGATCCGAGATATTCTTTACTATTTATATATACGACTATAGTATCACATCCGATAGAGTATAAATGGGTTTGACTACTGGCTTTTTGGTAGCTAATTCTGTACGTTACCACGTGATAATATTATGTGTTCATACAAATATTTAGCTATTTCACTGATTCAGATAATCAGATTTTGCTTTTGCGTTAAAAGATAAAGCTCTTTACTTCTTTACGATATGTAGGTACTTAATGAAAGCCACTACAATATGTACCGTAAAAATGCTCTTTTGTTTTTCCCATAACTTGTCATTATTAGAACATTTTTACATAAAACAAAAGCACTCATTACAAATATTTACTCAAGTACGTTATCTTTCGAGTGCCACATCCATTCGAATAATGGACAATGTTATTAATGAGTTCATGTGAATATTTAATAAACACCTTGAAACTATCGACCGGCAATAGATTCAAGATAATTAACGAAATGCTATGGATTTGTATTTTTTGTCAGCAAATAAATATTTTATGAGCAAGGTCAGCGTGTGACATGTCATTAAGCAATGGAATTATTGATGTGAGATGGTATCTATAAATAAGGTAATTTTATGTATGGACGTTGGTAAATGTGAACACAAGAATTGCTGAACGGTTGTGAATGAAATTTTGATTTCTGAAAATTGTTCTGCAATTTATTTTATATATATTTTGTTTGATATTTCATAGTTGTGTCCCCATGATGATTGGGGTTCAAGGGTTTGTATAAATAGCAGTAAAATGGGAATAAACTTTACTTAAGAAGAAATTCCTGAAAACAAGTGGTACCTACGTAAGTTTGTTCAAGGACAACCTCCAACGCTATTAATTTTGCCGAAGGTCGAAGTTAGTATTTAAAAAAATTTAAAGATATGCATTATACAATCTAGGAAACCAGTTATTCATACAAAAAGAAAAGAAACTACTACTCAAACAGAATAAAATTGACAATAGGTATAAGAAGAAAATACAATCCTATCTAAACATATAAAATATATAATATCTTAAGTCCTGTATTTCATAAAAAAACAATTTTCTTTAACTGCCACAGCGTATTATGCATGTAAAATAAACATAAGTTTGTATTTAGTCTGCATTTAACGGAAAATATGAGAACTTAATAATACAAAAGGAAATTGAAATAATTGCCTCGTACAGTCTTAGCGGACCATTCATTCTTATAATAGCTTTCTAATAATGAAAAATAGATAATAACGGTGTAGCTGCACTCAATGCTTCAATGTTGAAAGGTTTCAACTATTTTCTATTGTAGATATGTTTAGATTCTATTTTAAAGTTTCGTTTTGTTATTATTTACTATCGTGCCTTAGATCAGACTAAAGGTATTATTGCAATTAAAATGGTCTAGATTTGAAATCTATATTAATATTACGAAGCTGAAAAGTTTGTTTGAACGCGCTAATTTTAGGAACTACTGGTCCGATTTGAAAAATTCTTTCGGTGTTAGATAGCCTATTTATCGAGGAAGGCTATAGGCTATATATCATCACGCTAAGACCAACGGGAGCGGAGCAATGCGGGTGAAATCGCGCGGCACAACTAATATTAAAATAGTTATTAAAGAGTATCAGTCCGGTATAAACAAAATCGATCACTGACACTTTATTCTATTTAAATATAGCTGCTTACCATTTCCGATATTGAACCCAGAACATTTCAATTGTTGAAACAATGCATTTTGGACCACCTCCTTGGTACAGTGGTTACGAGACTAACAAAAAATGTCTGTCTGTTAGGTCACAAGGGTGATCATAATGTACTTGTAAGTATAGAAAATCGATCACAGAATCATGTATGCAGCTACAGCACCCATATAATACTTGAAATAACTTTTTACGTATAGGCGCTTATGAATGCTTAAATATTGCTGTATTGTGTGAATAAAGCTCGATTTTGAGGTAAAATAATAAAATTTTATCTCTAAATAATATTTCAAAACTAGTTAGTTATGTTTGCAAATTGAGAACAATATCAAATTCTAGCAATAATTATAGCCAATACTAGTTTAAAGGAAATCAGTGCTAACCAAGCTATTTTTGAATTTTGCCTCATGAATTATTTATTACAGTGTTAGGGCTTTTTGGATACAAATAGATCGGGTAAAGTTTTAAACATTATTTAGATTAAATGTTATAAATAGTAATAGCAGCTATTAATAATATGGGATACCTTATTTTATTACAAAAAAAAATTGGTTGTCTGTAAAGTCGGTTTACTGACGATAGTTGAACGTGACAACGGCCGATTGTGCTTCTTTGTCGCTCGTTCCGCGCTCTCGCTTGCACTTCAAGCCTTACGGAACGCCTCAGACCGCGAGGTAACGCCGCATGAGTGCGTGCAGCCGGTTATCGAATTATAAGACGTTGTCACGTCAAAATATTCAATCTAATTTATGGATGTAAAATGTGTTTAAAATAACATTTATTCACGTATTTTTCATTAGATTTTGTATTTCTAGTATGTTACAAAACTCAAACTCAAACTCAAATATTTATTTATTCAATTAAAGAATTTCTTCTTATAGAAGCACTTTTGAATCGTCATAACATATTTTTAACATTAACCACCGATAAGAAAAATAAAATATAATTTTATAACTTGTCTATTATATAACTACCTATCTATTAAAAAAAAAGTTAAACAGCACCCTACGGAATCCTAACAAAAAATGTCCTTATTAACCATACTACAATTTCTCTACAAGCCCAATACATCATTAGCAATTATCCGTTAATTAACAACACAATTGATACCGGAACAATGCAAACTAACGAGAAATAGATAATGACACTTGGTAATGAATGAACGAACGAACAAGAGTGTCATCGTGTTGGAGAGATCCATTTTTCAAACGTCATTCCATCGGTCTCACTCCTAGAGCATATTTCACAGGACCAGCTGAATGCCTGTAAATAGTGACGTCATTGTTCCAATGAAAAATGCATTGTATTTTTTTGTAATTAAATATCGTACAATGGCAAATGAAGTTTTGTAGAATGAGTTGATGAAAATAATATAATATAGGTACATGCTTGTACAGTTTCGCCCGTGAGTTGAAAATTTTAATTTTTGTATGGGTTCTGTCGAGGATTACTGTCTCCCAACATAAGTTAGAAACTTTGCCTCTTTACGGTATTAGTATGTATAACCTTGTCGTTGTATTTATCGTGATAACTTTACGTTCTGTAGACTCAATGTTAGTATGTTTTGCTTGTAAATATATTATTATACATAGTTTTATAAGTTCAGCTATTCAACGAATCTAAGAGTCGGGAATATTTTTTTTTCACATTTTCGGTTAAGTGTTTATATTAGGATTACAGCCACTTTTAAAAGGAATTATGCCTTTGTCTATCTGTAACTATATCACTTTTGAATTGTTCAACAGATATTTGCACATAATACAGATGGCATAGGATAAAAATGGATTCTAAAATTATTAACACTATGCATTGCAAATAGTCCTTGTCATTTTTTTATAATCAATCAACTTAACATCCCGCCTCGTGATCAATCTTTTTCTAGTATTTAAAACTTTAATCTTAAATACCTAATTTAACAACATATATATTTTGGATATTCCTTCATCACGAGAAAAACTTAAAAATTTAATCTTAACTATACATTTTGAACATTCCTTCATGCTGAGATAAACTTCACTATTTTTCTTTTAACCTCAAATACGGGTGACGCTGCATAGCCCGTGTTCACGAACAAGTTAGGATAGACGGTATTACCAGCTATTCAAAGCTTGCGAACTCGAACATTGTTTCAAGACTACGGAACCGCGTTTACGAACTTAAATTATATACCTCAGGCATTTCACCTTCATGTTAAGTTTTAAATTGGTTTCGTCGACCGCTGTCTTCGCTAATGAAACCGCGTTGGCGTGTTATATTTTGTGGATATGAATTTGTAATTTTATAGGTGGATTAAGTTTTTTAATTATTGGTGGGATTAGCAGTTGGACTGGATTTGTAAAATTTAATGATACCTTTCGTCGTCTTGATTAATTGCATATATTTTTCGTATATCGAATTTAATTTTCTTTTGCATATTCGATTGAAGCTTTAGATTTAGCTAAGCTTTACAGAAAAGCTACATGAAATATCGATTAGTGACTAAACGTAAAATAAATTCAGTGTAACTTTGAGTTCTGTTCACAGTTCTGTTCATATATTCGAAGTAAGTATAATAGTGAAAAAAGTATATTTAAATGCAGGCTCTACATTACTTTTTCTATTATTTCCCAGTTTAACATTTACATAATATAAAAACACGTATACGTGATGTCCACACCGCATACTATAATGTAACAGGAATATAATATTCACGCTCAAAATAAGCCGTCGTTCATTGAATTCTGATGAAACAAATATTTGATTTGCATTTTAGTTATTATAATTCTATTATTTTCGGTTCGTGCAAACGAATTTAATAATGCACTCAGCCAAATCAATCGGAAAATGTAAATTCTAAATTAAATTTCACACGTAATTTTGTTTTAATGTGAATATATCACATTCATCACCATCATCATTGCGTATTTTTGTAATATCTTTTCGTATGATCGATTTTAATTTCACCTGCATTCCACTGCACTTATCGCGATAAAACTAACATAAAAAACTATATAAGTTGAAAAAAAAAAACACGTTCGTAAAGACTTCGAACTGCTTAGGAAAATAACATAATTTAGGGATATCAATAATTTTCATGTTGGCAGAGTGACTAAATTATTGTGCCTTACAATAATTATTGTAAATGCATATTATTTGACTAAGTTGTATAAAACGCGTACTAATAAAATTTATTTCCCCTCACCTGATGTCTCCAAACTCATACGAACGAAAATATAATCAATACTCATAAAATATGTAAGCGACTAAACTTTTAACAGACATAATAACTTACACTACATCGAAGTATGACGTCATTATTAACCTTAAAATGCTTTCATGATAGTAATAAACACAGTTAGGTATAAAATGTATCCTTCTAGTTAACTTTGCCATAGACGAATCTCATCACGGTACATAATCAATACTAAACTCTATACTATAAAGTACCTATAAAAACTAGGTATCAATGCAAGTCAATAGAAAATAACATGGAATTAACAATACAGACTAAGTATCTATTTTTATATGTACAGTCAGAAGCATAAATATATTACTATTTGCAGATTAGCAAAAATATCTGTCACAAGAACGAGTTCAATAATATCTGTCTGCCCGTATACAGCAAAAATATCTGACATTAGTAGGCAGCATAATAAAGTGGCATCAAAATTATGTGACGAAAATGTACAGCAAATAATTGTGACAACCTCTCACAGCATAAATATGTGACGTCACCTAGGAGGCAATAATATCTGACACAATTTTATCCATACTAATATATAATATTATAAATGCGAAAGTAACTCTGTCCGTCTGTCTGTTACTCAATCACGCCTAAACTACTGAACCAATTTTCATGAAATTTGGTATGAAAATATTTTTATACCCGAGAAAGGACATAGGCTACTTTTTATCCCGGGAAAATGACGCAATCCCGGAAATCCCACGGGAACGGGAACTATGCGGGTTTTTCTTTGACTGAGCGGGCGAAGCCGCGGGCGGAAACCTAGTATATCTATATTTCGATGTGATTCCTCATATAAAGCATAAATATGTGACATCAACTAGGTGGCATTAATATCTGACACAATTTCATATTTTTGCATTTTGCATTGATTCCTCACAAAAATCATAAATATGTGACATCAACTAGGAAGCAATAATATATGACATCAACTAGGAGGCAATAATATCTGACAAAATTTCATATTTTAGTATTTTGCATTGATTCCTCACAAAAAGCATAAATATTTGACATCAACTAGGAAGCAATAACATCTGACATCAACTAGGAGGCAATAATATCTAACACAATTGCATATTTCTGTATTTTGCCTTGATTCCTCATAAAGAGCATAAATATGTGACATCAACTAGGTGGCAATAATATCTGACGTCCATGACATGTTTGATATATTATAACATAGAGCGCCGTTATATATCTAACGCGATCATTGAATGACGACATTCAATTGAATGACTAGGCCGAACGTTGATTTTACAACCGTCACTCAACGTCCAACGTTAGCGGATTATAACATAGCCCTTAACGGATATAAGGCTCGGCATATTGTTGAATGACTAGTGCGTTCATTGAATAACAAAAGTTGCTGAGAATTTACACTATCCACAAGAAGACGTTTGCGAGCAGCGCTGGCGCCTATTTTTGTGTAGTTAAAAATTATAACGAACTCAACCACACCACCATATCCAGACCAACGACTACTGTGCTTAATGACGTTTAGAAATTGACGAGTTGTCCTTTAGTCATTAAATAAATGTAGCCATTCAATGAACGCGCTAGTCATTCAATCAAATAGCACATTCAACCAGATGACTGCGACATAGGTATATATTTATTATGTCAAACGCCGCCTAACGTCAAACACAACAAAAGAAATTCTAAATGTGACATGTTAGCCGCGGATAAAAAATATCCACCCACTTAGTGAATATTTCAATTTGATCGTGATATAATATCATATATCTAGACATAAATGTAGTATGCATACAATAAATAACGTAAAATAATATTTATTTGTTTTGTATTAATTTTACATTAAACTGAAAATATAATCGTGTCAGATATTATTGCCTCCTAGGTGACGTCACATATTTATGCTGTGAGAGGTTGTCACAATTATTTGCTGTACATTTTCGTCACATAATTTTGATGCCACTTTATTATGCTGCCTACTAATGTCAGATATTTTTGCTGTATACGGGCAGACAGATATTATTGAATTTGTTCTAGTGACAGATATTTTTGCACATCGCCCCCTAGGCATATATTATTGCTCGTGACTGTACATATATAAAATAGTTTTTTTTTTTTTATAATCGATAGGCAGACGTTTGACCACAATCCCACCTGATGGAAAGCGGCGATGTGGTCTACTTGGGTGCACGTCTGCCTAGGAGGAGCCTATTCACCCTAGCTTTGAAGAGGTCCAGGTTGTATTCCTCAGGAAAAATAGTGGTAGGGAGTGAATTCCATTGTTTGGTTGTTTTAATTATGAAAGAAGACTCGAAGCGACGAGTTCGAATGTTGGGGATATCCACAATGAAAGGATGAAACCCCTCGGCACGCCTCGAGCTACGATTGAGGAATGGAGATGAGGGAATTAAGTTGTGTAAACCTAACGCACACTCACCGAAGTGCAACCTGTAGAACACCGAAAGACATGCCACCTCACGACGGTGCTCAAGACTCAAGAGTCGAGCATCAACTAAGGGAGAGTTGTTAATAATACGTTTGGCACGTCTTTCAATTGAATCCAAAGCTCCAAGGTGGCATCTAGCCGCGCCTGCCCACAAGTGACTGCAATACTCCACACACGAGCGGACTTGAGCTTGGTAAAGATTAAGAAGCTGTCCCGGTGTGAAGTATTGCTTGACCTTGTTCAGAATTCCGAGCTTTTTGGCGGCAAGATGGGCCTTGGATTCAATAAACTGACCGAAGTTGAGTGTAGAAGATAAAGTGACACCAAGCAACTCCAGACAGTCGGCTATTGCTAGAGGCACATCTCGGAAGATCGGAGTGGATGTTATAGGACTCCGTTTTGCGGAAAACAGACACGCTTGAGTTTTGGATGCGTTAAACCCTACAAGATTGGCATCGCCCCAATCAGACACAGCCTGAAGAGTTAGGTTTAAGCGAACAATCATGTCCTCTCGAAGAGATTCGGTCTCAACCTTTGAAGTGCGGGCACTGGACTTGTATCTTTCGACAATAGTGCTGTCATCTGCATAACTGAACATATTCGGAGCTATCATGTCGTCTATGTGCAGAAGAAACAGTGTTGCCGAAAGAACGGACCCCTGCGGAACGCCGGCATTGATCGACATTGGCTCTGAAGAGCAACCATCAACAACAACTCGTATGGACCTGTCCCGCAGAAAGTCAGCAATCCAAGTGCAAAGGTCTCTTGGAATTCCATAAGAGGGGAGCTTGTTTAGAAGACCTTCGTGCCAAACCCTATCGAAAGCCTTTGAGATATCCAAAGAGACCGCAAGGGCCTCTCCGAATTCCTCAACGGCCTCTCCTACAAGATGTGTCACGTCATGCACTAAGAGGTCGCCAGTAGATCTATTACGCCTAAAACCGTACTGGTGGTCATTCAACAGGATAGTAACTATAGATTAATCCCAATGTATCCAAAATACCTTTAAAATAATGTTTAGTTACATTAAAAACTATCAATGCATGCTACATTTTTTTACGTCTATTCTTCTTCTTTTTTTTCGATTGAGTGACGTCATTGCCTTAAACCATTTTTCACCATGATATCATCATAAACATCATAATATTATTGATTGATATTAACATCAACAAGTTAATTTAGACCACGAATATTCTCAAAGTATACCATCTAAACCTACCTAACCAGAGACAAATCTAATACTATACCTAACACATAGCCTAACCTAACCAGAGACAAATACCTAACACGTATAAATATAATCTATGACCGGCTGAAGTTTCATCGAGGACAGTGGACACCGCTGGCTGATTGCTTTTTAATAGCTTCGTGCCAGATATCGTTGAACACCAATCAGCGCTCTTTTATCTTTTCTCACACTTTGATGACTTGTCTGGCTTGTGTTGATTTCATTAGTGTATCGTGTGAGTTTGTCATGGTATTTTTACAGAGTTTGTATACTGTTCGTATCTGTTTACTGTGGTAATGTTTAGTAATATCAACAATAACGAATAATAATTTAATTCTACATCTAATATAGTAGTATTTAGCGCGGATTTGATATACCTACATGATATACATAGTAGATAGTTTAACTACTAGATACCAATACATATTTGTAAAAATAAAATACGTAGCCTTATCTGTAAGGGATCATCGTCGTTTTCATTAAAGTTAAGAACATCCAAATACAATTTTCAGCTTCTTCTTACGAGAGTAGTGAATGGTTAAAGGAGCTTAAACATTTTGTAATACTGAATGTCGTATTATTTGCATATAACTACGTTAATACTATTCCGAAAACAGAAGCGATATCCCACAAAATAATGATCCAATTTAATATTTCCGCGGAAGTCGCGTGATCCTCGTTCCTAAACTGTCAGTATTGCTATTAATATTGTAAAAAAATAACGTGTCGCTGTCGTGTCGTGCCGTCTGCGCTTAGTTGCATGTCGGATTGTCGTGTGGTATAAATAATACATGGTATTCGAATGACATGTGCCAATCATGTTATCTTTACACGTATTTGCTTTTAATCGTTTGTTCCAATTGCCTTTTCGTGTTTGTTAATAGATTTGAATAAAAAATTCGGGTTTTTTATTGCTGTATAGAATATTGGATGAAAGATTTTTATTTTAATAGGGCAATTATAGGCCCAGGCCATGCTGATTTTGTAATAGCGATCAATTTAATTTATATACTGGCCGAATTGAGAACCTCCTCCTATTTTTTAAGTCGGTTAAAAATAAAAGACGAGAATATTATACACTTGAATGAATTTATATCCCTAGAAAAAATTTGTTTGTTCATTTTTTCAATAATTAAAGTTTTCTAAATTAAAGCCTGATTTTTCAGTACGTAAATATTTCTTTTAAGTATGTTTTAGTCCTGGTTTTATCACAATTATACCTTGAAACTTAACTTCATTTTTTAATAACAACCTGATTGTTTCTAAACGCCCACAAAATCTCAATTACAACCACCACCAATTTACTTCCTAAATAATTATATTTACATTTCAAATATTTAAACCACTTTTATAGTTTCAAGTAAAACATATAAAGCATGAAACACCTTACCACCTTACACGTACGAGCCGGTAAAAAGTACACTTCTAAAGGAAGGCAAAATGAAACGCGTTCTCGGAGTTTTATAAAGAATTTTTCACGCACGGCGCGGCGCGGTAAATTGCCGGGAAAAAGGTCTTAGTATGTAGTTTACTTACCCAGAATAACGTTAGAAATCTACGTAGGTAGGGTGCGCGTTCATTTAGCATGTTTGAACGTTAGTGTTTTATGTGTTCGCTTGAATTAATATAACATTCAAAGGTGTCCGATTATAATTTTCTAATTAAATATAAATTAATTTAGACCATTAATATATTTTACATTATTAGATTATTTTCTGCCTCTTGTATATTAATTTTGTGTTTAAATAAGCAATTGGACATAGTGAAGCTTAAAAAAGGATGTATATTCCCCTATTTCTAAGTTCGTGTCATGACTATTTCACCTGCAAAAATAAATAAGTTTTTTCTTGTTACAGATTAAACTACGCACTCGCAGGCCTCCGGCCGTGGTGGTGGCACACATGCAACGTCGTTCTACACGCGGCGTGTTGCGCGCTCGTCGCCCGCGCGTGCGTCACCATCGCGCGTTTGCAACGCCCGTTTGCGGCGCTCGCTGCACTGCTATTTGCTGTCCATCCTGTACATACTGAAGCGGTAATTATAAAATAATATGTAATTAATAATTGAACTATAATGTGCAAAAAAAATATCTTATAATTTGTGCAACAATTTTTTTTAAAGACACAACATGCCATTAAAAAGGCCCATCCTTTTTATTATTTAAGGCTTCGTTGCATTAATTGTATAACTATAAAACTATTAAGTCTTACACAGTTTCGACTGTAATTAATCCTTAGAGTATATATTACAATAGTATAGAGCGCGTGTATTGCACAAATTGCTTAGTGCGCATCGTAGGCAGATGAGCTATAGATACTATATAGATGTGTGTGTGACCAATAGGGATGGGTAGGTATCAATTGCGTGTTGAACTATCGATAAGTTATGTAAATAAATATGTATCATAAGTAAATTTTATGTTCGATAAGTTATTAAAGGAAAAATATGATTAAAGTATATAAATATGTAATTTTAAATTTGTTTACCAACTGAATACCTAAAGTTTGTTTATTCCATTTGAATATTTCTTGTATTAATTATAAGTACTTTAAAAAAATATGTTTAATTGGAATATCAGAAAAACGTGAGTACTTTTTAAATAATAAAGTTAATAAAATAAAAGATCGGGTTTAGTGCAATTTCTTTAATAATAAATCAAACAATAATAATAATGTTTTAAAAATGTTAAATAAGAAATAATTAATAATTTAAAATGATAATATAATAAATAATATTAATATTTTTTTTTATTTAATTTTATCCATTCTACTATCAAAATCTTCAAAATCAATTTAGCGGTTCAGAAAATATATCGTAACATTACATACTTTACATTTACACTATAATACATTCGCATTCATAATATTAGAAAGTCTATCATACAAAACACACCACAAATTTATTTATAATACATTTTTAAAAGAGTTTTAATTTTATACTTAAATAAATAATTTGTTAAAATATAGTTCTTCTAGTAAACTTTATATCGAGTACAGCGTTGGTCAGGTCACATCACTACGATCACGTGGCGGCAGTGAGGCGCGCGAGCGAGCCTGCGCGTGTCCGCCTCCCACCTCCCCTTCACCCCCGCGACGCTAGATTTATTTTTATAAAAATGAGTATAACAATCGACTTACTGATGAAATGTGATACTGGATTTCAATTTTGTGTATTTTCAAGTATCGTTTTTGCAAGATAGAACTGCACATTTCACCATGTTTATTCGTAAATATGAAAAAAATTCCAGAGCAACGCACTTCGACAGCACTCAACCACGACTACGAGCGCTCGCGGCGGGAACGTCGTGTTGTTCCCACCTGTGCCTACTGTTCCCACTTGGTTGTTCGCACTCTATAGATAGTATATAATATACTCTAAGAATTAATCGCATTTCTCACATATATTTATTTTCAGGTCCCGTTAAATTATAAGTTAGGATTTTCATAATAAATGCTCATGTCAGTACAAAATAATATATTGTCTGTGGCAGCTGTCATGCGAATGTTTATTTTTTTTAAATAACCGCGTGGATTTAATTTGCGTATGTCAAAAAATATTGTAACGTTCGCCTTGGCGGCAAATATAATAGATAATATATTTTATTTTTCGTTATATTACTCTTTTATTAAAATCTAAAAATTGTTTCTCCTTAATAATATATTGTTTTTATTTACAGCAGATTTTAATATTAATTCACTATTATTGTGTAATTTAGAGCGATGATTTATTTCTTATTCACTTTTTATAGCATGTTAAAGTTATCTAATTTTTAGGTATTTTTTTGTTTTGTTTTTCTGGTTCTGAAGTTTATGAATTGTTTTTTTTTTTCTACAGGTAGCAGGAGTAGTAGGGCGAGCAGATGTGTTGGCGTGTATATTTTTTCTATCCTCATTATTGGTGTATCATAGGTAAGTTTATACATATGTGACTTTTTAGTTAGCGATAATTGATTGATGTAATTGAATCGTACTTTTATTATATTCTAAAAAGATATCTAATTCTTTAAAAACTATATCTTGAACTAACTTCTTGTAATTTCTTGAGTTTGTCTAATTTTACGCGACTGTTGTACTTTATTTTTTACGAATTTTAAGTCCGTGACCAAGCTTGGTACATTGTACTTTTTCGAAACGTCTTGTTAATTCCTAGTAATATTATAAATGCGAAAGTAACTCTGTCTGTCTGTTATACGCTTTCCCGCTTAAACCTCTCAACCGATTTTGATGAAATTTGGCACAGACAATCTTTAAGCCCTCAGAAAGAACATAGGCTACTTTTTATCAAAAAAACACGCGGGCGAAGCCGTGGGCGGAAGCTGGTATTGAATAAATCGTTAAAATTAAAATACGTTTAAAAGTCCTTTAGGTACTTAATTACTCAATATTTTATTAATTGTAAATTATTTTACGAAACAATGTAATCATGTATCATTTTCAACGGAACTATGAAAGCGTTTTTCAATTAATATTTAATGCCCTGATCGGACTTTTAGCTACACTTTTCGATAATAACCATAAATAGTAGCCTGAACTCCATTTACAATTTGCCCATATTCCAACGTGATTGAATGAAATAATGGCGGTCTAATTTTAAAATCGTTGGGAAAATTAATAATGGGTCCAAATTGTTCGAATGCGGAAAAATTGTAAGGCGGCGTTTTATTTATATTTTTGTAGATTTTTTTTGTGATTTTAATGTATGGTAAATTGTTTTATGATCCACTGCATTACTTAATTACAGATTTATAGAACAAACGATTAACATCGTAAGAAACTATAATATCAGGAATTTTTCTATTATATATTAGGGATATTTATAAACAGAATAAATACTACAAAAATGGATTAAAACAGTTTGTTGATAAATAATTTAAAATTTCCAAGTATCGATTTCAATAGTTTAATGAAAAGGAGTGTTCACCGAAATATATCCACCAAGCAGTTAATTTGCACAATATTAATCAGTTGGCACGTTTAATAGAGCAAACCAATAATAAATATGAATATTAAAATTTACATTAAAATCGTAATACTTACGCCATTAGTATTCGCATGCATTAAACTTGGTGACATTTTTTAAGTATTTTGATCTTAGTAAATTATTTATTTATATTCACTAAAGTCTTAAAGTTAAATATTTTTAGTAGAGAGTGACTTTTAAAACAATAGACAATACAATAGGTATAGTAGACCTACTGAAGTATTTTTAATGTTCAAACTCAAACTCAAAGCCATTAATCATTTCTTCTAGACCTACAAGTAATAAGAAGAGTGTATGGCTGAGTGTAATTCTCGGAGGTCTTAGTATGCTGGCCAAGGAGACGGGCATTACTATCCTCGTACTGAACCTAGCTATTGACTTCTACCGGTGTTGGCCGTTTGTTAAAAGGTAAGTACTAAGTAACTTATTGTTTAATTCGTTTCATATTTTATGTAAGTACTCTTTTACTAGAGGTTAGGATGTTTCACGCGTTGAATGTAATAGAAATAAGTTGGTTTACTTATATTTTACATAATCACAACACGAATATTTTTTAGAAACAAAATACATTGCCATATTTGAAATATCTTAGATTGAATTAAAAACGTACCTATCATTGTTATTATTTTATAAATATATTACAACTGCAAGTTCTAATAAACGCGTCGTTACGCCTTTACAGAAAATTATACAAAAAAATTATATACCTATGTAGATCAAGAAAAACCTGGGGCCATAGCTACTACCCTGAGGCACTCTACAAGATAATTACCCCCGAATATATTTAAAGAAAGTCTTAACATGCTTAAGGTAGAGCTGTGAGATGAAAGGAAACCTATTTTAATATTTTAATGGAATATTATATAAATTACCAACACTCGTCGTTTCAAGAAAATTTACATTTCACATGAAAGACTGGCTTATTAATTATTTAATAGAAATTTCGCCGCCTTTTGCTCAATTCCTTTAAGTTAATAAGATACAAGACGCTTCCCATGCCATGTTATAATTTATTATTGATATTATTTTATTAAGAAATAGGTAATTACTTCCTTCTTTGAAGCTATTCATTTAGATTTTCGTAGAGATTTATTCTAGTACAAATCTGTTCCATGAAACTTACACACAAAACATAATTTTGATGTCTTATTGATATAACATAAAGACTAGGATTCGCAGAATTTCCCGCGAAAACTGAGTAATGTTTATTCTAACGTTAAAAAAATAGAAGCGAGTAAATTTATTTGCCTACTGGAAAAACATATATGAAATCTACTGTAAATGATTATTGAGATATTATATTCAAATTCCATTAGACATTACAAATTAAAACTATTACTAAATGCTTGTTCTTTAAAATTTTTGATTTAATTAAAATAAAAGTATTGTTTCGATGGCGATATCATAAACTATTGTTGTCTCAGAGCTTTTTGCGCTTTTCTAAAACTGTTTAAACACTTACTGTGTTACAAATACTGTGATTTGTTTATGACTTTAAACAATCGATATTATGCTTTAGCACCACATAGCACGTACCTATATGTATACATATACTAACTATTATGACATTATCACCAAAGATACAATTAGACAGTTATATTAATTATATACAAAAAAAACAATAATTATAGGTATTAACAAGTATATTGTAATTACCATAGTAATAAATACCAGTGTTTTTACACCTCACGATATAAATTAAACTCGTACGATTCGGCACTAATTATTTATCGAATTCTGGTGATTTACAGTTTTATGTGCATTTTGTGCGTACATTTTGTACTGAAATAAAGCTCATTATTGGTTGTTATGTATGAGATAATATTATGTGTTATGAGATAATGTTTAGGTATATTATGTGGATATTAATAATATTAACTAGCTGACGCCCGCGACGTTATCCGCGTTTATTTCTTTGGCTATTTCTTACATAAAACTAGACATATATTTTGTCATTCACACGACTGTCTGACTAGATAGAGAGGCATACATATTTTTTTTACCATTTGGAATATTTAAATGTGAGAAGGTCTAGCGGAATCGCAGTCGCAGGTTCAAATCCTGCATCACAATAAAAGTTTAAACATTCTTATTTTTAAGCTATTGCATAGCTTCTATCGCGGGCCTTGAGCGCGGGGACCGAATCCAGAAATTTAGTAACGAAAAACCTCACGCTCCCCACTCCGACGGGCGCGGAGGTGTGGCTTGAAGGCATAGCATGCAATAGCTTTACCGCGGCAGTCCCCGAGTGCCACACGTCTTTTTTTTTCATAATTATATAATTCTCCTTATCTTTTGCATATCTATTTATGGAAAAAATATAATGATGTTTAAAATAGAAAGTTTATTATTTTCTCATCTAGATTGTACTTTATTCTTAGTCTTTTTCTCCTGGAATTGAAATAATAAATAGCTCAAGTTGCCTATGAAGGACGCCAACGTTGTTAGAAAATGCATTAAAAGTTCTTATATTTTATTACTAGCGGTCCGCCCCGGCTCCGCCCGTGGTACATATGAAAAATAGATGTTGGCCGATTCTCAGACTTACCCGATAAGCACAGAAAATTTCATGAGAATCGGTCCACCCGTTTCGGAGGAGTATGCAGACTAACATTGTGACACGAGAATTTTATATATAAGAAGAAAGAAGATTATACATCTCAAGAACTATCCGTCTAAAAATAACGTGCATCAAAGAAATAAGATGAGGGTCATTTGTTTAAATTTATGATCATGACCTTTCATGTTATTGAAGTGAAACTTCTTTAGGTGCGTTAAAAGAAAAATTTCAAGGTCGCGTCATGGGAATTCCGTCACGTCATGGAGTAAGACGACGATTTTGGTATCTTTGAATCTCGCCAAAGAAGTTTCACTTCTGACTACTCTCACTTTTTTACACAAAATAATATTACATGTAAATACTAATATCTTTACACAGGTCAATATGTACATTGAAGATCGAGAAGAAATGTGCAGGGCTGTCAATCAGGACAATTAAGATAGTGGTGTCTCTAGCCCTATTGATAAGCGTTAGGTTGGCTCTTTTGCAAGGAACCTGGCCAGTTTTTTCACCACAGGACAACCCTGTTGCATTCCATCCAAGTTTTTTTGTGAGGTAAGATTGTTGTATTGTTTTTGGCACTTAATATTTTAGCCCATTGAGCCCCGAACGGCCCGATCGGTCCACGACACAATAGATTTTCTATTGTGTCTGTGGTTCCGGGGCCTGAGTTATTAATAGATAAGTCGTATCCGTTTACTTCGTTGCCTATCAATAAAGATTACTGCAAATTGGTTTTAGAAATGTTTGCGAAATATCACTGCTGAGTAAAAAATACTGAAAATTATCAATTGGAAAATATAGCATTGCTTTTCAGTCAGAACTTTTCAGTAGTATTGGCGGGAAAGAGTAACGTGAATCGTCACAGATTGCATTTCGTAGTAAACATAACTAAACTAGCAGTTCTAAATTGAAATTTTAACTAAAACTCCCAAAAACAAATGAATAAATGATTTTGATAATCTCCCTAATCTGTTCAATTTGAAGTTAATACCCTTCCGTCGCAGTAAAAATCACAATTATATCCCATAATGACTAAATAATACATTTTCCATTGAAAGCTTGCTTTACTTGGCACTAATTTAACCCCCATTGTATCGTTGCCAACTCCTAACTCGGTCCAAATTTGTTTTCTATTGTAAGATCCTGGATAAAGTTTGCGTTACCGTCAATGAGTTTGAATGAAATTTCAAATTTATCTGAGTGATTCCATTATTTTGGGAAATACGTCTTTAATCCAATACAATTTAGAAGTTTTGGGATAGCGTGGAAGTCGAGGCACATTGACTTCCATGGAAATACTAATTTATTTTCCCTTGATTAGAAATTAAATACTTTTTAATAATTTAAATATATCATAATTATCTATGTGTGCATAATAAATAATTGATACTTAAAATAACTAACCCCACTTATAACCTTACGGTTGTTCCGTGCCTAATATCTGGACTTTTAAATAAAAATAATTTATAAATATAACCTTTCACGCCAATCCAATAAAAATATTTTAATTTATACCAGTTTCTGAACATTATCGTTAGGTATGGTTGGATGATAGCATGTTTTAATGAAAGAATAAGTGGAGCTAGTGAATTAAATCCTTTTCTAAAATTCTCAAATGCAGTTCCATCAAGAGGCAACAAAACATAGTATTACTTACGTCATATTCTATAATATAGAGGTTATTAAGTTCAAAGACTTGCCCTCAGGTGCTTTTAGCATTGTAACTTTAGTATGCATTTCGACTAATATGAGCGTTACACTATATACACTATAATATTATCATGTTAACTTTAATTGAAAATGCTACTGCTTTAGTTTTAAGGTATTATATAAATAACAATAAAAGAATCACTTATAACAGAAGACAATTAATTATTATAATACTAAAATATTTATTGAAGTGAAACTTCTTTATCGGGGTTGGAAGAAAATTTAGTGTAACATTTTTTCGTTACGCGTGACATTTTTCCGTTACGCGCCATCTTTGATTCGACGTAGGTACTTCTGTAAAGTTGCATATTATAGTAAATTATTTTTTGAAAAATAAGGTCATAAAGAAGTTTCACTTCTTACGTGTGTACACTTATAGTACACGCACACATTTTTTTTTACTCACTACAGTCTGGATCACAGTCCTTGTCCTGTATATTATTATTATTTCAAGTGTTAACGTTATAGTATTGTAAATCAGTGCATTTTTTTATCAATGTATAAAATTAATGAAGAAATGAATGTGCGTATATCAACGGTTATATACAAACATTTGTTCATTCATTCATTTTCAACTCGAAATGTTTTATTGCCTCTCATTTATATGTGGTTTATCGTGTTATTCAAATGACAGTAAATTTATTTCCTTCTTTCATAAATGTAACGTTCTTACCACACTAAAAATAGTTACCTCATTACCTAGAGCCTAAGAGTGCTTTTCCACCAATAATGTGCGAGGATGTGTAGCGAGGAATGTGTTTGTAACCAATCATATCGCTCCATTTAGTTTGAAGTTTAGCGATTGTAGCAATACTATTGGTTATTTACAAACACATTCCTCGCACATTATTGTGTGCAAAAGCACCCTAATAAGACATATTTCCAGACTCATGACGTTCTGCTACCTGGCTGCTTTCAACTGGTGGCTGCTCCTCTGCCCCTGGACGCTCAGCCACGACTGGCAGATGGGATCCGTGCCGCTCATCACGAGTGGCTGGGATCCGAGGAACCTTCTCACGTGTGCGGCGTTTGGGATCCTGCTGTTACTGGGATATAGGTGCTTGACGGATTTGGAGGTACGTATTTCGTTTTAGATGTGGTGATTTTTTTAATAGGGATGAAAATTTTTAAAATTTTATGTACATTTGACAAACTAAACGAATTCTTAATAACAAACATCAGAATCTGAGTAAAAAATAATTTAGACACTTGACAATAGGGTAAATTTGGAACTATGTATATGAATTATTAAGAATCTTTTAGTAATAACTGTTATAATATAATTAAATATACGACCATTGTCAACATAATGGTCTAAGATCCGAATATAAGTCGAAATGCAACGGCGTGATAATAGAATGAGACCAATTTTATAATAAATTTAGCGTATTAAAAAATGTATTAAAAATGGGTTGACTGGGAAAATCCTGGACAGGACATTTTTAATGAATTAAAAAAAACCTTTTTTTTTAATTAATTGCAGTATCAACATAATAAAAAAAAAATTATAATAGACTTAAAGTATGAAACCTACAGAATGTGCAGGCATAGTCGTTTTCTAATATTTACCGGGACAAACGGCTAGGTTGGCAGGTATAAACAGGTATGTCGGTACCAGTTACTTTCACTTGATAGGATGATGAAAAAAAAATTATGTCAGCGCTGTTTTATTACAAAATTGTTTTATTATCTCGAAACTGCAATTAATAAAAAATAAAAATAAAAGATTTTTTAATAATTAATAAAAAATATTTTGTCCAGGATTTTCCCAGTCAACCTTTTTTAATACATTTTTTAATACACTAAATTTATTATAAAATTGGTCTCATTCTATTATCACGCCGTTGCATTTCGACTTATATTCGGATCTTAGACCATAATATTTTTATGTTCTTTTCTCAGCGATATTAAACGTAACATAATATTATCTAAAGAAGAAATTGCTTTTTACTACAAATTGAATATAGTTCTTAGCTATCTAATTTGTCCGGCTTACGCTTTAGAAAATTTTTTTCCTTCACTATTAGATTAAAACTTTTTTACTGCCATTTAATTTCTTATGTTTCATGGTATAAATATATACTAATATTATAAAGTTGAAGATTCTGTTTGTTTGCTTGAACACGCTAATCTCAGCAACAACTGGTCCGATTTGAAAAATTATTTTAGTGTTAGATAGCCCATTTATTGAGGATGGCTATAGGCTACATAATATCATCACGCTGAGACAAAGCATAGAAATGCGGGTAAAACCGCGTGGCACAGATAGGATAGCAATTAATTTAAATAGCATATGAAGGAATTTATATGAAACACAAATATTTATTTGGCCAAAAGTAATTGCCTGAATACGACCTCTGAAAGGGAACCCTTCATATTTGCTCGAATTAATAATGTTGATTGATGTTTAATCTTTTTTACGAGTATTCGGGGTTTTTATTTTAAGTCTTATGTGTATGACAACTCATTTATAACGCTAATGAGTTTTATTTTTAGGCTACGCTTATTCAAGCCTCTTAATGTCCATTTACTTTGATATTTTTTATGTGTCTATGTGTTACATTTATAATTATTATCTATCTATCTTTATATTTTCTAAATAAGTGATAAATTCATTGCAGTTATTATAAAATTATATGACTTAACAAGCTTATGGTATTATTTATAATAAATCCAAATGTATTGATTCAAGAATAATGAATATACTACTATATTACTGAAACTATGCCATATGACATAATTCTCGAATCCGATATATTCTATGTATTTTATAATAATACGTTTATACAATGTGTCTCGTTATGATAAACTATGCTTAAGGTGAAAGGAGGGTTAATGCAATAAAATTCTATTATACGGTAGAATAAATTGATGGATAATGTGTCAAATTTTAAATTAATGTTGCTTCTTTAACTGTATTGATACCTTATTGTAGGGCCGATTTTTCAATCCTTGGTTAAAACTAATCCGTCCAATAAAGTATTACACGATAATATTAAAATGTCACCGATGTTATTAGTGGAAACAGAATAGACGACATCACTGTAATTATTATTATAGAAAATGTGCTATACTTTTTGTATATGTGAAATTCTTAGTTAAATTTTAAATAAACTTTCGAATGCCTATGAATATCAATACGAATGATAACCAATATTCTTGACCCCAGGTACAAAGGCACACGCCAGCCGTGGTGGGTCTTCTGTTGCTGGTCGTACCGTTCGTACCAGCTAGCAACTTACTGGTCACCGTTGGTTTTGTGATCGCGGAACGAGTGCTGTATATACCTAGGTAATTTCATATATTGTGTTTTTATTAGTACACACTAAACTGTCGAATAAATTTTGAGTTAGGGTGCTTTTCACTGGTGGAAATGGATTCAGCCAATATACGTTTTTTATATGGAAGAATGCGTATCATGAATGTGTGCTATGGATGCGTGCTATGTGCAGAACGGAGCCTACTGTCGATACATCGCATAGCTCGAGCAGTGCATCTTACTTGCACTACTACATACTTAGCTTAGTATGCATGGAAACGGTCAAATAGTCTCACGACATAACTAATAGATTTTCGCAGCAGAGCTACTTATCACATCTTTGGAGGAAAAGCATACTTATAGAGGTGTCAATAGGCGCTCGAAGTGGTTCGTGTAAATATACGGCGCTGAGTCGTCTTTTATTTGAACTTGGGTGGATATGCTACCGCGTGTCTGTCTCGATTTTATCTATACTAATATTATAAAGCTGAAGAGTTTGTTTGTTTTAACGCGCTAATCTCGGGAACTACTGGTCCGATTTGAAAAATTCTTTCGGTGTTAGATAGCCTATTTATCGAGGAAGGCTATAGGCTATATATCATCTCGCCAAGAGCAACACGAGCGGAACATTGCGGGTAAAACCGCGGAACACAGCTAGTTTCTGATATAATAAGATGCAAAAACTATTGCTCATAAGAAAGTTTGTCTACAGCGTGGGTAGCGTAATAATAACGGCGTACGGCGTCCAACTGATGTGGACGAAGCCGGGCTGGCGCGCGCTGCTCGTGGTGGGGCTGGCGGCGCTGGCGGCGAGCGGCGCGGCGCGCACGCACCGCCGCAACGCGGACTGGCGCGACCGGCACACTCTGCTGCGGTAACATTTTTGAAGTGAAAAAAGACGGGTTGCACTCCGGGAGTGCCGGCAGAAGTGAAAACTTGATTATTAACGTTCAGCATGTTTGATATTTTGGAATGGTATCCGTCTTACGCATAGAATATAAGGGCTAAAAAAAACCGTCTTTTCGTCATTCGTCATTCGTCAGATTTTGAAGTGAAAACTTCTTTAGCGGCGTTGGGTATAAAATCTTAAACTCGCGTCAGGACACGTGGCCTGATCGAAAAAGCTTAAGACGGATGGATATCAAACATGCTCAACGTTAATAATCAAGTTTTCACTTCTGCCGGCACTCCCGGAGTGCAACCCGTCTTTTTTTTATTTATTTTTATTTATGACACTTCATTGTACATATAACAGGAATTTAAAATAAATGAATACCTACATAAAATTGGAAAGTGTACAATAGGCGGCCTTATTGCTTAAAAGCAATCTCTTCCAGGCAACCATAAAAATAAAGGACATGTAAGACATTGGTAAAAAGCGAGGGCGCATCAAAAAGATAAAAAAAAAGAATAGATAATACAAATAATTCATTAATAATTAAAGAATAGACATAGATAATTCAGTATATATTAATCAACAATCAACATTTTGATAATCGTGTACAATACATACTTCACGAAATCTTCTGGAACTTTCCAGAACTATCGTGTGACGAGATTTAGCGGCTTCGAATGATTAATTCGGAGTGCGGATTCAACTCCCGCTGGCGGTGGACTATATTCTACATGACACATTATAACGTGTTTATTAGTCTTTTTTGTGTTTGATTATATAGTTCGATTCAAACTTAATGGCGGCTCGGAACATCCTACGGTCCGATGCGCAGAAAACAATTTTAGGTATTGGGACCTGTGCGCACCCGCACTCGCACCTGCACCTAACTTCTGAACCGCCATTAAGTTTGAATTGAACTATATAATCGAACACAAAAAAGACTAATAAACATGTATAATGTGTCATGTCCACCACCAGCGGGAGTTGAATCTGATACCGCTCAAATCATGGCATAGCGTAGGTAAGTGCTCAAATAAAGCAGATGGCAGTGCAACTTAGTATGCGACCCGTACCGCTATAATGCAAATTTATGTGCGATATTGTTTAATTCCTGTTATACCTCTTTATGATAAACAATGAACATAACACCATAAAACCTTTTGTAAAAAGAAAAAAGTAGTAAAATCTTACTAAAAGAGCGTGCAAAATTACCACAACAGATCATCAAATTGTCATCATGTTATATTTTTAACTGTAAGAACACATAAATCTTAAAATGTAAAATTTTTAAAACTCAGTAGAGAACTCAACGCAAGTAGAAATTCGAACCCAACAAATGATAAATGGGACATAATTTGAATACTATTTACCTTTGGATATTTACATTTAGATTTCAGAAAAGTAACTTTCGAGAAAGCTTCCCGTGTTTAAACCATTAGATGCTAAGTGACGAATTTTTAACACTTAAAAAACTTGACAAATGTGACGTTCAAATTTAAACGATAAATCATTTATTCCAGTATGCACTCTACCAGATAATGCAATGTTAATTCTAAATCAATTTAATACTCAATAAAAAAATAAATACCACAACTTTAAATATTACACAAGCTGCAATTCACGTAGTGGTATTTTCATTAGAGCCACAACATGAATTTCGTCTCGTAACTTTTTTACTGTGGCTACAACGCGTGTGAGCTAGTTTTTCGCTCGAATTATAAATTCGACGAAATGGATCTTATTCCGATTACTCCGTTAAATAGACACACACAATGTTTTATATTAACAAGCTACTTAGGTACACTATATTTAGACGTTATTTTCAAAATTTAGATTAAAAAATGTTCCCGCATCCACGTCACCCACACATCACGAAATCTTCTAGAAGTTTCCAGAACTATCGTGTGACGAGATTTAGGCACTTCGAATGATAAATGCGACGTAATGCATTTTGTCCCAATCACTTCGTTAGATAGGTATACACACACAACGGCTTATAAAATTACTAAGCATACAGTCTACTTACACATAATATAAATTTTGCGATTTTTTTCAAATTTCGAACAAAAAAATGTTCCCGCATCCACGTCACCCACACTTCACGAAATCTTCTAGAAGTTTCCAGAACTATCGTGTGACAAGATTTGGGCGTTCAAATGATAAATGCAACGTAATGCATTTTGTTGCAGCGCGGATTTAGCCAGCTTGCCGCAAAACGCCAAACTACACTACAACTTGGGCAACTTTCTTCGCGAAACCGAGCAACAAGAGTCCGCCATCAAACATTATAAAGAAGCCTTGAGGTCTGTAATGAGATATTTTAATGGGACCTGAGATACTTTGATAAGCTTTTGTGTGCTTGCTGTTTCCTTTATGTTATATTTGCATTCTAATTTTTCTGCTTCTTCCACGTTAAAGTCTAGGGAGTTGTTTTTATTGTTTTCGTGATTTTCCTTGTTAATGTAAACGATGAATCTATACTAATATTATAAAGCTGAAGAGTTTGTTTGTTCGAACGCGCTAATCTCGGGAACTACTGGTCCGATTTGAAAAATTCTTTCGGTGTTTGATAGCCCATTTATCGAGGAAGGCGGAGCAATGCGGGTGAAACCGCGGGAAACAGCTAGTCTATAATAAACGTATTTCTATATTAATGTTATAATAGCTTTGATATTACTACGCATAATTGTGTTATAATTGCTTTGTGATTGATATTATGTACAATCATAATAATAAGCTTCAATACTTACATCAATGAGAACGAATATTCGGTATTGTTCGCATACGCATGGATTCCCTTACAAATTGGTCGCCTAATTGTAGCATACGTTTTGTGTTATTTAGTTTCCATGTTAATGACTGAGTGATGTAGATTGTAGATATTGTATTTTAACTATACATCAGTTGCCTTTTATGTGATTTGGGTTACTATGTATAATGTAGAACATGTTTTATCAATCCCCGATACAAATAAAGTTGAATATACACAACTTTTATAATTGTGCATCGATCTGGGGTATTGTAGCATCCTAATGGATGAAAATATATTTTAAATGCCATTGTTCAGTAAAATAAAGCTTCGATGGTTTCTAGCTTAGTTTTGTGGAAATAGAAGTAGTTAGTAATGTGTAGCAACTAAGTATTAAAAATGTTAATTCTATAACAAGCCTATACTGCTGCTTTATTGGGAACGTGTTTATCGATCTAATATTTATAGCTTATTTATCAATAAAATAGACCACCAAAATTGTTGAATCATAACCAACAAAAAGCTGCAGACAATACAATTTTCATACGAAAATTCATACTAAGTACCTCAAAATTAAGTCAATTCAAATTCTTCAGTGGCTCAAGCTCAAAATAGACAGGTATTGCAATTCTGCTATGTTAAGATACGTGCTTGGCTTACAAAAGTACGTCTGGCGTATGAATTTCAAACAGAAATGTAATATGTTAAGATAAACATACGTACCTGCGGGATACAAGGAGTTTTCACAATGGGAACGTAGATAATTGTGTTATGTTTAACTTTTTTCGCTTATTGTTGTATGTCTTGCATGGTTTTGCATGTGATTGACATAGCTTGTGGTATTCTTCACTTTTAAACCAACAATACTTCAAGACTTGAATGCTACGAATGTAGTAATATTAATATTATTAAACCTAGGTTTTCTTTATTCTCTAGTTGCACAAGTAAACAGCATTTACCCAGACTCTCATTCTAATCCAACATTTGCTTATCTTTAAATTATATTATCCATTTCCCATAACGTTATGTTGTACAATGGATTTAGGTGATGCTTGATACAAAGTATTTAGGTGACAAATAAAATTGGTTTCTATTTAGGTTATGGCCAACATACGCCAGCGCTCACAACAACATTGGTACATTGGTCACTGGTTCAGAGAACGCAGAACACCACTTCTTGCAAGCGATTCGGTACAATAAGTATCATGTAAACGCACATTACAACCTTGGGAAGCTGTATAAGTGAGTATAGTTAATGTATATAAAATATATTCTAAGCAAATATACTTTATAGGTGTGTGTTTTTCCATGCTTTTTATTCGAAACCATTTATGAAAATTATAATAAATGAACGATTAATATTATATAATTAATTTTATTTTTATAATATAGTGCAATTCTTTTTGTCAGTTCAGCAGTTTAATATTAACCGTATAGGTATATTATTTTACAAAATATAAGGTATCCATACTCAATATTATAAATACGAAAGTAACTCTGTCTGTCTGTTACTCAATCACGCCTAAACTACTGAACCAATTTTCATGAAATAGTAGTAGTAGTAGTAGTAGTAAAGTAAATAAGTTTATATTTATGTATTTATTATGTATGTAATCGACTTGTTGTTTATTCTGAGAAATAAAATTATCGTGGTCTTCTGGGAAAGTGAAAAATAAGTAAAAAAGCTTTTCTCATTTTTCATTTCGTGGAAACGAAAAGTACGATTTCTGTTTGTCATAAATCAGATTTTCTTAAGAACTGCTCAATGATACTGTACCTACATTTATGTGACATATAAAAAAAAACTTAATTTAAACTACATACTACTTATTAAAAGTACTTAAAACTAGTAATACTTAATTACTATTACAAGTAGGTATATTTTACCGTTATTTAAATAAGTAATTTTCAGAACTGAATAATACATATTCAACTTCTAAACATAATTTATGAAAGTTCTGATGATGACAAACGCTTTATCCGGACAATAACATTTTTAATTCTAATAAAAATATAACATTTTCTTTTTACAAAATTATTTACGATTGGAATGTAGTGTGAATTCCCGTGACCGCTGTCAAAGCAAGCGACTCGATATAAAATTTATTCTGCGACGACAAAATTAAACATATTTTTCATTGGACTTCGTAAATTGTTTTCAATTTTAAGTACAGTTTCATACCTCTTTAATTTTGTAGGTAGAGCATTTACGTAATATTTTTAAAGACTCAGTGCTTCAATTTTGAATAATTTATAATATTAAATGTATATCTGTTGCTCATCTCAATGAAAAGTGAGACTAAGTTCACATTTTTTTATACGTTGACTTTTATGACCTAATAATCCCAGTGACCTTTACCATACTTGTTTATTTTTGTTCACCATGAAGATTATTAGACATGGGGACGATCTAAATGATCGGGTTATAACGACGTCATCCATTCTTATAAATGACGTCATTATGGCTACAAGCTTTTGAATAGTCTCGAAATTTCTCAGGAAAACAGGACGTCCCGAGCAAGCTGTAAAAATGCTGGAGCGATGTATTTCCTTACATCCTCGCTTCGTACAAGCCCATGTAGAATTGTTGTCTTTGAAACCGGAGTTGGAAAAACTGGACATTTTGAAGACGTTGGTGGACCTGGAGCCGAATAATTGGGAACATTATATCTTGTACGGCAACTGGTGGCGGAGTAGAGGTAAGGGGTAGGCAAATAAACGATTTATTCTGTATGATTGTGTTACTTTACATCGTGAAAATTCTTTTATTATGCAGCTTGAGAATAATTTTACAAACTAATGAGTATCAAGCTATATATTTTGTAAAAACCAAGTTCTAAATTGACCACATCATTATCAATATTTAATATTC
This sequence comes from Colias behrii, assembly GCA_029959065.1. Classification (NCBI taxonomy): domain Eukaryota; kingdom Metazoa; phylum Arthropoda; class Insecta; order Lepidoptera; family Pieridae; genus Colias; species Colias behrii. Next base: position 1,271,888 of record JARWMC010000005.1, on the reverse strand, counting down.
AGTACTCTATGTATCTAGAAATAAATGTTTTTTCTTTCTTCTTTCTTTCTTTCTATGTAGTCGAATATCTCTCTAGTAGAATATCTATGTAGTTTTGAAATTATTTTCTGTATGCATTTGTATGTGTTAAAATAAACGTTTCTACCACATAAACAACCTTGCCAGGTCTCCCCGCTGCAGCTTCCAAGTATTACTTAGAAGCGACGCGACTGAGTTTCCAGTCGCGGCCGCACGCGCCACGCGCTGACCTGCTCGCCTTCCGCGGCGCCGCGCTCACCTACCGCGCGCTCGGTCAGCGCTCGAGAGTGCTGCAGTTGTTAACCAGGTACAAAGCGTTAAGTGCTGCAGCTGCTGAACGGGAGCACAGCACTCGCCTTCCGCGGCGCCGCGCTCACCTACCGCGCGCTCGGTCAGCGCTCGAGAGTGCTGCAGTTGTTAACCAGGTACAAAGCGTTAAGTGCTGCAGCTGCTGAACGGGAGCACAGCACTCGCCTTCCGCGGCGCCGCGCTCACCTACCGCGCGCTCGGTCAGCGCTCGAGAGTGCTGCAGTTGTTAACCAGGTACAAAGCGTTAAGTGCTGCAGCTGCTGAACGGGAGCACAGCACTCGCCTTCCGCGGCGCCGCGCTCACCTACCGCGCGCTCGGTCAGCGCTCGAGAGTGCTGCAGTTGTTAACCAGGTACAAAGCGTTAAGTGCTGCAGCTGCTGAACGGGAGCACAGCACTCGCCTTCCGCGGCGCCGCGCTCACCTACCGCGCGCTCGGTCAGCGCTCGAGAGTGCTGCAGTTGTTAACCAGGTACAAAGCGTTAAGTGCTGCAGCTGCTGAACGGGAGCACAGCACTCGCCTTCCGCGGCGCCGCGCTCACCTACCGCGCGCTCGGTCAGCGCTCGAGAGTGCTGCAGTTGTTAACCAGGTACAAAGCGTTAAGTGCTGCAGCTGCTGAACGGGAGCACAGCACTCGCCTTCCGCGGCGCCGCGCTCACCTACCGCGCGCTCGGTCAGCGCTCGAGAGTGCTACAATTGTTAACTAGGTATGTTGTGGTTACAGCGCTGCAGCTGCTGACCAAGTACAAACCACTCGTCATCCGTAATGTATAGTCTTATCAGGTCTAGCCGATGCAGCTGCCAAGAACTATCTATGTACTACAGCTGTTACTATATCGTGGATCCACCAAATCTAACTTGGCCATCGTCGAGTGTCACTGCTGTATCCCAGCAGCGCTTGCAGCGCATAAGCTTGTAGATAATTCAAACTCGAATTCGCAGATTAAACATGAATTATTAAGATTAAATAAAATTAAAAATCAATATAAATTAAATGACTAATAAACATCGAAAACCGTGATATATTTATGTTATAACAAATATTATACAATTATCTTTTACACGTGTCTCTTTTGTCTATTTATAAAGTCCTATAATAATCATATCATAAACCTCCATCAATAAATCCCTTTATAATCTTTATTAAATCAAAATCAAATTAAGAACCTCTTTGAATGCGCACAAACAGCTCATGTCCACTAAAATAGCCCAATAAAATATCCGTGAAACGCGATGGAAATTAATATTCACTACAAAGGAATTTATAAAACAATATGTTTTAACAAACGTGCTCGCCGGAGCGCCATTGATTTTCAATTAGCTTTGTTTGTATTCTCCGCGGATCCTATCGGTGTATTGACAATATTTCAGCTACGACACTTCAACGTAAATAAAACTTGGCTTTCCATGCATTGGTGTTATTGATGACAATTACGGTCGAGCTGGTCATGCGATTGTGGAGTCCAATGTCCAAATTGCTAGAAATATGCTTTGAAGAACTGAAACTTTTATTACATCGTCTCAAACTTTTTGGTCTGTGTAGCGCATGTCGCGTGACGGTCGGCTGCCGAGTAGGTATAAAGCAGTGTTCGGAAAGTTTCACTTTTACCGTGGTTTCATAAATTTTCAGGAATGCAAAGCAATTAAACGAGTATGATACTCAAAATCACTTTTCGTCTTTGTCATGCCCATCGAAACCACCTTTGAAGAGTATTTGTCAGCCATGCCAGCCAACTTTTCTATCATTAAAATTTCTACACAGAATAAATCAGATGGGTTTCTCTTCCAAATCCAACATTTCACATCCAGTGCGCATTTACATGAAAACGAATTCATTAGTAATTCAATCGATGATAGGTTTTGCTTCTATAGCCCTCCTCCACGTTTAGTGTTAACATAAATGATCTTAGTTTAAAGATATCTCCAACAAATCTTATACAGATGGCACACGTGGCGCCGTGGTTGGCCCAGCGCAGCTTCACACATGTACTGGAGAGACTGGTCGTTGAAAATGGAGCTAGAGGGTCGAGTCCAGATCTACACGAAAGCTGTTAATCCTACTGTAAGTTTGTAAAATTTAATTAATTCTTAAGTAGATATATAATGAGACTTCAATTGATTTTCATGAAAGTTTAGTGCTTATATGAAAAATAATATTTTATGGTCGTTTCATAGGCTCATTGAAATATCTGAGATTTTGAGTTAATCTTAAAAGAAGCTTAATAAAATATTGGTAATTATTTCATAAAATATTTCACAACGATAACGCTTCAATTACAAACTATTCAATAAACTTCTAACAGAAATACTAAGATTCAATTATACTTTAAACGGAACTCTAACACAAAGTTTGCCCGCAGAAATCGACAACGTGCCTAGATCACAAACAACTAGTCGTTGAAGCGATAAAAGAAGAAATACCGAAAGTGAAAACGCGCGGCGAACATTTAAGTGAGAGTGCTAAAACTAAAGGAAGCTGTGAGTTCAAATCGTGTGTTAAAAAACGTAACGTTTCCATAGCAACGCAGTTCAAGACTACACATAACAAATCAGAAACAGGACTCAAAAAGAAGTGTACACATAGGGATAGGAAGAAAGATGATATTCTGCCGAAGCTCGGTCAATACGGGGAGCACATTTTGATGAAAACTTTTTAAACAATTATGAACTATGAGTGATGCTAGATAAGTTATGCTGACAATATCGCAAGGTTATATTAAGAGCTGGGTTGGGTAATTCACGAATGGTTTTATGATTATTTGATGTTCAGGAATTGAAGGCTGGAATTGCTGTAATGTGTATGATATTTACTTTGTTTGAAGTTCTATTTAATACCCATTCGTTTGCTATTAACAATATGAAGTGGATTGATAGAAATACTTAGTGTTCAATAAATCTTAAAATAACCTACACCGAATTTTATAATACACTATTCCAACTATGACATTGCACACAACACAGCATTTATTTCAAATCTCTTTTTTTCGTCACTATTTTCGTCTTTTATATACCTAATACGTTCAATAAAGCAGAATATCAATTTCATAAATAGACTAATCAACCTAAGACTACCTTTTCGTGCTAATTCAAGGTTAGGGAATAGAAATAAGCCAGTTATTATTGGCAGCTTTACGAACTTTAATAACAAGATATATTTATTGCAAATATCTTACCATAATATTATCTTCAATTTAATTAAATTCATAGCTTATAACTAGTCATACCTACTTCTTTTGTTTTCAGTTACTGGAATTTTATTTAGCTGAGTATGGCTGAGTTGAATTCCTGTTATTTGATAATGAAAAATCCATTATTTCAAGAAACTAGTAACAACCACTCCAATTATACAAAGATTAATGTTTTAATAAATTAATGAGTTTAAAAATAAACGTTGAAATGAGAAATTAATTGAAATAAAAAATAATCTATACTAATATGTATTATAAAGCTGAAGAGTTTGTTTGTTTGTTTGAACGCGCTAATCTTGGGAACTACTGGTCCGATTTGAAAAATTCTTTCGGTCTTAGATAGCCCATTTATCGAGGAAGGCTATAGGATATATATCATCACGCTAAGACCAACAGATGCGGAGCTACGCGGGTGAAACCGCGCGGCACAGCTAGTTATATTATAAGGAATTGTCATTGGTTTCCTATTTTAATAATAAATCAAAACAAATTTTACATTTCACATTTATCTAACCATTCGTGAATTATCGAAACTGCATAGTATTAGATAGTCAACTAATTTAGGTAAGGATTTTGTAAAGAAATGAGAAAGTATATTTTTGACAGACAAGTGGTGTTTAAAAATAGACCATGCACGGTTTCTACTTTAGTATAAGGATTTGATTGTTACATAGCTCGGCTTTTAACTGTGATTGTAAAGATACTCCTATACGTCTTAAAGCAGTATTATTTCCAATGCGGAAAAGTGACAGCGCTATATAGATCGTCTAGCGCCATCACTTCCTCACACTGGGAATAGTACTGCTATAAGACATCATGGTAAACCTAGGAGGTAATTTTGTATAAACTTAATTTAAGATTTTATTAAGTAGTTTAGTTGTTGTATTGCTTTATTCTTAAGTCCTTCGATTTAGTAGCTGTGTATAAACTAAAAAAAATAATCGACAGCAAAATATATAATAGCTTCATTATCTAGAAAAATATAATATTGATAAAAATGTTTTAGGTCGTCGTCGTTCGGTAATTTTATGTTTTCAACTAAGTACACTTAATTCATTTGCTGTTATTTTTATTACGTTTTGTATTGTATAATATTTTGCATGTATTATATGAAAGTTTATATACTTATGTAATAATTTAAAAATCATAGATGGTAATAAAAAGGGCTATGTAACAAAACATGGAAATATTAGTTTTAAGTAAGCCTTGACTTCACTATAGCCAAAGCTTATGAAATATATTCACTACGGGACAATGTAACTCTGAATAAGTTGTACATAATTAATTTAGGAAGCACCTGATTATGCTTTCAGTGTACTGGAATAAAGTTTTGAAGATATCTGTTGTTTTTGTTACCTGAAACCCAAAATACGGTCGTCACCTGTGGTCGTCACTATAGGAATATTGAAAGAAGATGCATTAGGCTGGCATCACATAGCCGGAATGTTTGCCCTATCTTTTTAGAAAGCTGGTATTAAAATTGGAAATGAATCTATTGTCCTAGTAACATCCTATAGTAATAACATATATTTATTTAAAAAAATGAGTCGTTTTTTTATTTGAAAAAAAAAATAGATAACATAGATCAATAATTACCAGTTACTTAAATGACTTATAAATTAATGATAGTAAGGGCCGATTTTTCAATGCTTGAATAAAACTTACTCGTCGAATAATGTATAAAACTACTATTTTAAAAACGTATTCTAATTGACCGTATTTGACAGTTTACGTGAAATTTTTATATTATCGTGTAATACTTTATTGGACGGATAAGTTTTATCCAAGCATTGAAAAATCGGCCCTAAATGTTATAATTATCACTTGATACCTATGCGTAAACCTGTCGCTTTGAATGGACAAGTGTTATTTAATTGCACGCTAAAAATATTTATTGCTACAAAGTATAGACGAAGTCATACACATGAATGAGTATTTTTCATGCTTTATTGAGCCCTATGATGAAGATGGAATATTTAGGATAAATAAAAGATCTAAGACAGGAATAAGGGAGTCCATAAGAGGACCGATCTGCATATAGGTAAGTAAAAGATTAGATATTTCAGTAGGTAAGTATTAAATAATAAAAAATAACTGCTATATAAATGACAAAGAATTCGATCAGTGTATAATATATCCTCGAATATTCTCTTACAAACTTTCTTTGGTTAATCGTATTTAAATTCACGAAAAAACATTTGACTATTAAAAAATGTACGACCAAAAATTTATTAATATTCATAGCGATTTATAATCATAACTTTAATAACTACTATTTAATCTGTGGTCAAATCCTAATCGGTTTAAATTGAAATTGAAAGAAAATCATTGGCTTGTTAACTCCGCCCTTATTAACCTTTCACCATTTTGACTGGCTTTCTTGGATAAGGGAATTTTAAATGTCATTACCCTTTACGATTTAATTAATATTGTTAACTCATCCAGAAAATAGTGGTTTTATGTGTGAGTTACATTTAGGCTTTATTTGAAGGGCAATGTTATTAATTAATTTTATTCGGCCTTTGCTACTTACACGTGATTCGCTCCAATACCATATCCAATATAATTTGAGCTCTATTTGATAGAGCAGTGCGTATGTATATACGCGATACGCGGGACGACACGACAGGGACCAAGATATAATTAGGGATTTATAAAGTTCAAAGAATTTGATTTCTCTTTAAATAAATATGAAAACAAATAAAATAAGCTTTTATGGCGCTGATATGGCGGTATTTATCGTGAATCTTTTAAAGGTTTATACAATCGTGAATCTTTTTGATAAACATTATTAATGTGGAATGTGGATGATAATAATTATGTTCAGCAAAGGCTTAAATAATGATTTGCGTGCCAAATATTAATTCATTTTATCATACTTTTGAAAAATTAATAAAAATTCAATCATATTTTATTTTTATGTATTTAATGTCGTATGGCGACCAAATCTATATCAGATTTTTTAATAAAGTACGATACATGTAGGTAAATAACGCATCATTCCCAAATGCATTTTCCAAGAATCATACTAGGTCCTGTTACAACATAGGTCACTCTAACCGGATAAAACCGATGCAGTGACAAAACGACCCAAAACTTTTATACACTACTATTCACTATTCACAGTGAATTGGATTGTCTAAATGTTAACATATTATTCGCAGTATCTCTCTTCTCTATCTCGGATAGTTTAAACGATGTCGGTGTATTGAAAACTTCTGATTCGAAAACACTACAACACAAATGTTCGCCATATTCACGGACAAACAGTTTGTTCTGAATAGTTTTCGATTCCTATTTATATTCAAATATTCAATATTGGAAGCTCGTAATTTAAATTGTTTGTAGATTGTTATAATTTCCGCAGCTCGGATGTGAAATAGACGAAGAAATCGTGTAAATACTGAAATCTGTCGAATGTATATTTATATATCAATCTCTATGATATATAAAAATCAATCTATACTAATATTATAAAGAGTTGGTTTGTTTGTTTCAACGCGCTAATCTCAGGATCTACTTGTCCGATTTGGAAAATTCTTTCAGTGTCAGATAGCTCATTTATGGAGGAAGGCATTAAGCTATAAATCATGACGCTAAGACCAACAGGAACAGAGCAATGCGGGTAAAATCGCGGGACACAGCTATTATCCATGTAATATGCAAGGTTTGCAGAATAACTAAGTTTGGCAATATCTATGTATAAGTGTTTTTTCTCTCGTTTATATAATTTTGTCAAGTGTTGATCCACTGATTACTATACATTATTATGATACCAAATGCAATTTCGTACTTTATTAAAAAATCTGATATAGATTTGGTCGCCGTACGACATTTTATACATAAAAATAAAATATGATTGAATTTTTATTAATTTTTCAAAAGTATGATAAAATGAATGAATATTTGGCACGCAAATCATTGTTTAAACCTTTGCTGAACATAATTACCTACTGTCATCCACATTAATGTTTTTCAACAAGATTCATGATTTATAAACCTTTAAAAGATTCACGATAAATACCGCTACATCAGCGCCATAAAAAGGTAGTTTCCCAAGCCATATAACACAAAATAGTTAAAATTTATTGCTAACTATTTAACAAACTTCATTGCTCATTTTACGACGAAATAGCAATTGAAATTTCGAAGCTCAAAACGGCTTGCATGTCAAGTAGCCATAACTGTAAAGCGGAACTGTCTTTGCCTTCTACGATACTCATTTGTCATTACAAAATAGATACGCAGGTTTGTCTTTTGGTAGCGATTAACTGCCGACGACAGTTAAATTTTACTGTATTTAGTGAAATTGGCATTAATTATGCGGGATCACGCTACGTGAAGTTTATGATGGTAAGTATGAAATAAATGGAGATGGTGAACGAGCGGTCATTCGTTAAACAAGGAAAAAAGAATTTTGTTAATAATATTATGTGTATAATAGTAAATGTAATGTAAAAATAATAGTAAATGATGCGAGCCGTGAAAAATATCACAAGATTAGAAATCGTTGTAATACATGTTGTAGAGACGCACAAAGACGGTATTTCCATGCGTCCGTAGAGAGTGGAGATCCTGATGTAATATGGAAATTTTTAAAAACTTTAGGAATCGGTAAGCAACGCAATGTATCAACTACTTCAAATATAAATCTTGAACTACTGAATCAGCATTTTTCGAACTCCCATTTTTTCTATAACAATATCAATAAGCAAATGACATTAAAATCGGTGTCATTAATCCCAGCGCCGGCTTTCCCAGCTTTTATTTTTAAGCATTTTACAGATTGCGAAGTCAGACGTGCTATATTGTCCATTTCGTCGAATTCTGTCGGTTGTGACTGCATTGGTCGTAAAATGATTCTACCCATCCTAGATCTCATTATTTCCATTATAACCCACATCCTTAACTATTCACTGTCCTCTAGCACATTTCCCAAGTGTTGGAAAGATTCCTATCTTATACCTCTGCCAAAGAAAATCAATCCTTCTTCCTTTTCTGATTATCGTCCTATATCAATCCTGCCATTCCTCTCAAAAATCCTCGAAAGATTAGTGTATGAACAACTCCACAGATTCCTAAACATGCACAATCTTCTTAATACTCTCCAATCTGGTTTCCGATCGGGTCATAGTACGACCACTGCACTTGTCAAGATCACAGGCGATATTCGTTTCGGAATGGATAATAAAAAGCTTACAGTCTTAACATTACTAGATTTTAGCAACGCGTTTAATACAGTAGATTACGATGTACTCCTGAGTCTATTACGTTCTCTTAACTTATCGCCTCCGGTAATCGACTGGTTCTCCAGTTACTTACATGGGCGGCGTCAGCGTATACGAATAGATGAGGTAGTATCATCATGGTGTGAAGTCGGTGCTGGTGTTCCGCAAGGCGGGGTCCTATCTCCATTATTGTTTTCCATATTCATCAACTCCATTTCGAACAATTTAACATGCGACTACCACATGTATGCCGACGATCTCCAAATCTATACCCAATCAACCCTTGACGATTTACAGCAGGCTATCAATCTAACCAATAAGGATTTGCAAGGCATAGTTTCATGGAGTTCGGCTTATGGTTTGCAAGTAAATCCTTTAAAGACTCCAGCTATAATCATTGGCAGTCCTTCTTTAATTGCAAGTTTGAATTGGGTGAATCTCCCTCCTATTGTCGTTGACGGCACATTGATCCCTTATAGCGAAACTGTTAAGAATCTTGGTGTGTACTTCGACAATACTTTATCTTGGAGGCATCATATCAAGGAGGTTAGCAAGAAAATGTACGCAACTGTGGCGTCTTTGCGACGTCTACAAAATTTCCTTCCTCTTCCAACCAAAATCCTGTTAGCTCAATCCCTCCTTTTGCCCATACTTGACTACGCCGATGTGAGTTATGTCAATCTCTCCGTAGATCAAATAAACAAACTCGAACGTCTACAAAATCTCTGTATACGATTCATATTTGGTCTACGGAAATATGACCATGTATCTGAGTTCCGGTCTAAACTCAAATGGCTACCGATCCGATTTCGCCGGGATGCTCATGTGCTGCATCTTCTCTATCAGGTTATGTTTAACCCAAAGATGCCGAAATACCTAAAAGAAAAATTTGTCTTCAGGGCTAACAATGATGAACCAGTTCGCTCCACTGAAATGTATCGTTTACGAATGCCTCAACATCTTACTTGTTTCTACGATACTTCATTCACTGTTCAGGCTATTAAATTGTGGAACGCTTTACCTGAGCCAATAAAAAAGGCACAGTCATTGAATAAGTTTAAAATAATGGTACGCGATAACTATCATTCTTCTTGTCGTACTTAATAATCTATATTGTATTATATCTTTGTCGCTTTATATATTTATTATCATGTTTTTATGGCTTTAATTATTCCTTCCTATACTTTTGTGAATATATATTATATTTATACATATTCTTATACTTATCTTAATATTATATTCTTACATATTATATTTATGCTCTGCCCTATTCCTCTCCTCTAACTAATTTCCTTCCGTACTCCGGTTGTCTGGAAGAAATCGCTATTTAGCGATAAGACCGCCATTTGTTTTAATTTATAATTAGATTAAGTTCATATTTAAGTTATCTAAGAGCAATAAAGGATAAATAAATAAATAAATAAATAATAAAATGTAACATGTAACATCCTTATCACCTAGATCGCGCATTACTAGGCTTATTACTTATCAGTAGTGACTTTTTACTGGAAAGCAAGTTTTTAGTTGCTAAAAGATTACAATTTCCAATTTGATTCTGGTGTACAATTTTACAATTAAATTTTTGGATAATCAAATTCATATGAATGTTATATTATGCTTTTTCAAATAAAGTGTTCGAAGACTGGTGATAAGATCGGTTGTCCTTTACAAATCATACTTCTTTCTTTATTCATACACTGTTCGAAACAGACCGCTATTGAGTTCTTTTGTCGACTTTTCACTGCCAATTTTACCTGTTTGCAGTCACATTGATTTGCAAAGCATTGTGCATTACGGTTGTTGTCTATTCTACAAACTATAAGACACTTGTCCTGCAGTTCTATTTTAAGGCATTCACCTTTAATGTTAATAATTCTGTTTTAACAAAAAATAAACTGCCCTGAAATTATCAGAACTAAACCAAATTAAAATGGGGTCACATGGGAGACCCAGCTTTCAAATATAAGATTATCAAAATCCCTCGTAAGATCTGACAAACCCAAAAAGATGTAGTCGAATTGAGAACCTCCTCCTTCTTTAGAAATCATTTGAAAATATCCTTTTACCGATCCTACACCATTAACATTTACAAACCCCACGATCTATTTTCGCACTCAATTAATTTGGTTTCAATATATTTATAGAGCTCTATATTTTCCATTAAATTAACAATAAGGTTTAAAGCAGAACTATCCTTTCTTCAACAATTGTAAGGCTTTTGCAGAGTAATCAATCTATTCATTGTTACGGGGCAAGCAATTAGGTTCCATTGTGTTTCGTTACATGGTCCAAATAGTCTTCAGATGACAATTAGTGTTCCATGAACTTATCCGGACTAGTATTGTTTTCACATGCCTTGGTTATACTTCGATGGCTAGTGTATTGAGTAAAAATTTACATAGTTATTGTTATGTTGTGTAGAATATCAACAGATGTTTATTTTAGAATATAAGTATATCGTATATTACAAAATGTTAGTGGTAAATTACCTATTATTTTTCTGTATTCTGACGATTCAAAAGCGCTTCTAAACGAAGTCTTTTTTAATAAATAAATGTTGTGTTGTGAGTTTGAGTTTGAATGTTATGCCATAAGATAAATAGGTACAGTTAAACTGACGAAGTTCTTATAAAATATACAAAATTATATGGATTTAAGTCTTTTGAATGTGACAATCATTATAAAAATCATCATACTTGTGTAGTAAAATAAACTAACAGATTAAAATCAGGTCATTGCAATCAGGTTAAATAAATGACCTGATATTTATAACACTCATGAATCAGCGAACGTCGCTAGGAATAGAATCATGTCTCGATGATGATAATAAGTAAAACTGAAGTTAAGATCTATTTTTTCTATGTAGTGGAAAGTCTGAGTTATGATTAAGATCACTATTTTCTCAATGAATTGAGCTTAAAAAACGTAACAATTATAAATACTTACTAGGTACACTTTTTCAGTATTTTCTTAATAATTATAAATGTTATAATTTCTTACAACATTAAAAATCCTCGTTATGAATCAAAATTACAAAACAATCCAACAATCTTTTGTAAAAACCCTTTATCCGGTCTTAACCGCAATCACAAAGAAAAACAGTAAAACTAACAAGCGTCGCGAATTTAAATGAATACGTTTAAAGACAAACGCAATGACATTCAGATTTGAAAGAGATTGTAACCATGGGGAAGATGCACTTAACGCATACGTAATCGAATTATGATGCACTAGGACTTGCGCCTGCCGCCTGTTACACGAATGTGTAACAAAAGTGTAAATAAATAAATTATAACACACTTAAATATATGAAATTATTGTATTGTCACCGATTTTCTATAAATGTACAAAGTTTTAATAAAATCTGTATGTTTTTAAATGACTCAATCGAGTATTAAGGAGTCGTTACATACCTACCTTACAAACATACAAATTTACAAAAATACAGGTGAAGTTATTAAAAGCATGTTAAAAACAGTGTATGAAGTTACTATTATTTCACAATAAGTTCTTAAGTCATTTTATCTTTCCCTATTGTAGGTGAATAAATATTTACTTTGTAAAGCAAATAAAAAGAGCCGACAATTACTTGGAAGAGGACAATAATAATTATAGTTCTCAATAATAATTCTATGTTACTAGTAAAGAAAATTATTTTTAACCGACTTCCCACCATACAGTATTACAGCACTATACTATATTACTATTTTATAATCACCACTTGAAATAAATACCTCAGGAAATACATTTATATAAAAAATAAACATTAGAAACATAATTTTAATGCGCGCAAAAGTACGTGAAATTCGCGGACTCATCGTGTTTACGAAGAATTTAATATTTTATGTAAACTAAAACTACTTACAGCATGAATCTTGGAAAGTTATGATTTTATACAAGTTGTTGACGCCATAAAAAGGCAGAAGGCTAGAATTATTAACCTTACAGAAGTGGAACATATTTTTAAAACGTCGTCTTGTAAAATAAATTAAATCCCTACTATAATAATATTATAAATGCGAAAGTAACTCTGTCTGTCTGTCTGTCTGTTACGCTTTCCCGCTTAAACCTCTTAGCCGATTTTGATGAAATTTGGCACAGACAATCTTTAGACCCTGAGAAAGAATGTAGGCTACCTTTTATTGCGAAATATATATGTACCACGTGCGAAGCCGGGGCGGACCGCTAGTATTCTATATTATTACATGGTTTGTTTTTACTCTTATTTATATTTTTAACAGTGGATATTTATAATTAATGTTTAACTATCTGTATTATTTATTTAATGTATTGTTTCTTGATGCAATAAATTTTTTAATTAATAGTTTTTGAGTTAAATAAACACATATTATCTACTTGTAGATGTGAATATTATGAAGTATTTTTTGTTATATTATGCCTAGTATTAATCTTAGTACCATTGGTTATTGACCTATGCACTGTAAACATATAGGTACCTATCTAAACTGTAAGCAACAAGATAATATGCTGCCGGGCAATTGATATAAGCTCCTTGTATTTGAGATACATCAGCTCTCAGAGTACATACGTATAATATGTTATCTTACGTTGTATTGTGTTGTATGCATGAAGTAAGTTGTATTGAAGTACTGTTTCACTTATTTAGCATGTTTCTATAGAGGTAGTGAGGTTAGTTTAAATTCTAGATTCAGAATTATCACATCATGATACTTATAATAATTTGATCATCATAGATTACCTAATATAATATTTTTTGAGAAATATTAATTTTATATAATTAGTCAATAATTTCACTTTACATTAGATGTGGGGTACATTATTTGGACTACAATCATCAAAATTTCAAATAAAACACAATGAAGATATTTCATAAGTAGGTAGGTATATGAAAGTAAGATAAGGTAAATTTAATAGATAACTGCATTATTCCTGATCCCGAGACACCGTTTTTACGTATGACTATCGCTCGATACATGTTACAATACGGTAACAGAGGACACAGGCTCTTCGTCACTTACTAATGAGGCCTACAATCCTACATCTTTAATGCATCCGCAAACACTTTTGTTTGCCTCGCATTAGCATGCTTTGAGATCCTTCCTCTATTAAACATTATGTTACCTATGTCTATTAGTACGCGAAAATAATTTCTATATTGGGATACATTTTATATTTGAAAAATAATGACACAATCAGCTTTCATTAAAAAATTGCATTAATATAATAAAAGTAAGCATAATACCATAATGTTCTTATAAGGTTTTATTTATGTCAGAGCAAGCAAAGGGGCAGGTGGACCTTATGTTAAGTTGTCACCACCGCCCATAAACTAGACGTGTAACACTAGAAGTGTTACAGGTGTACTAATAGTTCTCTTATTATAAGGTTTTGCGTAAAATGTTTCTTTGACACAATATTTGCATACATTGTTACTACAACACAGTTCAATATTTGAAATATCCTCAAACTACCTCAAGAACGCCCTAACTCTATTCAAAATTTCAACATACAAATAAAATAGCAATATAAACAAAATATCGAATAACACCTCCTTCACGTATCTAAAAATACAATTTTAAAATGAAACAATGTTACCATTTGTGACAGCCCTATTGAAATAAAACATAGTTTCATTTATAGTACTAGCTGTGCTCCGCGGTTTCACCCGCATTGCTCCGCTCCTGTTGGTCTTAGCGTGATGATATATAGCCTTCCTCGATAAATGGACTATCTAACACCGAAATCATTTTTCAAATCGGACCAGTAGTTCCTGAGATTAGCGCGTTCAAACAAACAAACAGACAAAAAATAAACAAACAAATAAACTCTTCAGCTGTATAATATTAGTATAGACTAGCTGTGCCCGCGACTTCGTCCGCGTGGAATAGTGACTGTATAGTAGTTACTACTTAACTTTTATTGAGTAAACACGTACTACCATAAATAATTAAAAGAACTGTTAGTAAAATTTATGACTAAACTGAGCTACAAAATAAAAAAGAAATGTCTAATTAATTTTTTACGTAAAATTTCTTTTAAATTATGTCATATTATTTTTTAGGCACCAGGGTCGAGGGGAGCAAATTTATTTACCTTCCTTTCTTGTATGTGTGTTTTTAACAATGTATCGTGCAGCAACTGAGCGCCGAGACAAACGTCAAAACGCAAAGGAATAGAATCCGCTATCGATACTAATTGACATAAGCGTATGATGTTTTGCTAAGGATTTGTTCACCCTACCAACGACGACGACGACCACGAACAAAATTTTCATTCAGTTGCAAAAATTCTTTCACCATCAGAAAGCTGCATCTTCACTGAGCAAAATAGGCTAGGTTTTATCCCGGAAACGGCCGCAGGCGGAAAGCTAGTTTTAAATATTTATAAAAATAAAAAACAAAGTCGTCGGGGCTGCCATGCCATCATTATCATAATATGTATATCATATTTTTTCTTTTATAATGGTACTTAATTTTAAAGATCGTCGGAAAGTTTGTAAAATTATTTATTCCTAAAATTTTTTCTTCATTGCGTTGGGTTTTTTTTATTAAATTTTCTTTTATAATTTAATTTTCTTATTTTCATGTAATATTTTCAAGTGAGCGAGACCGAGCTATCAATTCTACCTCCATATTACATTCCTACATCATATTGATATCTATAAGCTTTTTGCTCCTTGAAATCTTTTAAGTTGGGCCGTAACCGTGCACAAATTGCAATGGACCACAGTGGCAAAAGAAGTAGGAAGAAGGTATATTTAGGAAAAAAAATTGCCAAGGGCCAGGCCTATGTGGCTATGAGTAGAGTTCAAAATTTCCAGGGTGTGGCTATCCTCTCGCTCCCATGTCCCCTCTTCTTTCACAGACTTCCCTTTCCAACCCTAGTAAATGGCAGAACCGATTTTGATGTAAACCATATCTAATTGTATCTATATGTACACGTCATATCCTGTCGTTTGATGCTCCATTTGGTTTATTTATCCAACAACTGTCACCCCTAAAGTAGGACTATATTTTTTAAAATATCGGATTTTCGATGTATCGATATTTTCAAATATATCAGTATCGGAGTTCGATATATCGAAAAAAATATCGATATTTCGATATATCGGCTTTATTTAAAAAAAATCGTAAGTCAGCTCAAAAATGATTACACAATTTATAGTCTAGTAGATTTATTAAACAAATTAAATTATGAATGTACATACGTAGTAGGATATAGTTCTTGGTAATTACTTTTTAAATTTAAATAAGACAATTATGTATACCAACACCAATATTTTTCTGTAAGAGTTTTTAAAAATACTCTTTGTTTTAAATATGTTCAGCTGTTTGGCTACTAAGATTGTTAGGCACTGAAAGATTGATTGAAGAAGCAACTCGTTCAGATGATAAAAAATTGTCAAGCGACTGCTAACATTAAGTTTACGACGATTTTTTAGATTAAATAAATTACGGAAAAAAAATTATTAAAAAAAATATCGACCATCGATATCGATATTTCAATACCGAACTATCGATATATCGTCCAAAAAATATTAGTAATAAATATCGATATTTCGATATATAGATATTTTATCAACAGTCCTACCCTAAAGTGCCCTATCCATACTATATATATATATATATATATATATATATATATATATATATATAGATATCTCCATGGGCACTATGTTGATCAAACGTGCCATATAGTTAGTAATTATTTGATCCGTTTTCACTTGTTGATCCGGTTGGTATTTGTTGATCCATTGCCACACCACCGTCCGTATGTGGATCCGAACGGAGCCACAAGTGTCACCATCAGTAATAATAATAATTACGTGCTTTTTATACAAATCCACCTTTTTTGCGTTTTAGCTCTTGTTGATCCGATTCAAATGAGCCAATCAGAGCCCACCGAGCTCAGCCATTGGTCGCTTGCGGCCTTAGCCATTTGTTTGACCTAAATCTAACATTTTAATTATTTTATCAGATTGATATCAGGATCAGGGCAAAGGCGAACGCTACACGTCTATAAATATTATGATAATTATCTTGATATTTATTTATATTATGATAATAGTTTTCCATGACTTTTTAATATCTTTTCTGTTATTATTAAGCTCAATTTTATCATACTTGTTTTTAGAAGTGTGTAAAATATTACTGCAATGATTCCTATAGCGTTTATATATGAGTTCAAGTTCCTTATTATTTGGATCGTTTTTGTTTCGGCGGTGTAAAATATCTCTGAAACGTATATGTCGTGGCCATATCGTACATTTGCTCATTTCATGAAATGATTGGCCATTTCACGAAATGGTCGCATTTCGTGAAATGGCCAATTTAGTTTGGCCACATCATGATGTGGTTTGAGCAGATCAATGATAAGAAATCGTTTCTCGATATGGCCAACTAAACGCGCGGTTTTTTCATGAAATGATCAAAATTATTTGATCATATCGTAAAATAGTTACATTAATCATTGGTATAGGCGCTGCAAGCTCTGTGTTATGTGATAAGATGGCGGCCGCTGGCGAAAATTTAATTATTCGCAGTTAAAAACTTCATAATTCGTTTAATAACAATATGAAGAAAGTCATAGCAAAGAATTTACGACGAAGAGGTTCGAGTACTATGGAAAATGTGGATATCTTATATGTATTGAAGAAAAATGCGTCTTAAATAAAATAATTTAAGACGCATTTTTTCTTTTAGGATATATATTTATATATCCTACTATATTATTATAATTGTTTGTTTTTTAAAAAGCGATCCGCTTCTGGCACTCGCCGGCCGCTGCCGCGGCACGCTCGCTTTGCTCGCTCGGCTCGTACGTTGTTTATCATAGTCTAACCTAACCTAACCTAACTGTTTTCTATTGCAAAAACGATTCGCTTCTGGCATTCGCCGGACGCTGCCGCGGCACTAACTTAAATGACATTAAACAAGTTTTTAGAATATTCTGTATTTTTTTAATATTTTATGGACTCTTTATATTTTATACGATCTGGCCAAATGTGGATGACCAAATCGTGAAACGTTGACGATTTAACGATCTGATCAAACTATGTTGGCCATTTCATGAAATGCGACCATTTCGTGAAATGATCGATCATATCATGAAATGAGCAAATCTACTTTTTTTTTTTTTTTTTTTTTTTGTGTGGTGTCTCTCAATGTTAGCCAGAAGGGCTTCTACATTTTAACGCGGACGCGGGGGTGAACTGAAGGTTCACCCTGGTAGCGACATGCACAAGGGCGTCCCCCCTTGACGGGGATCTCGAACCTCGGCTTGGGCTGTCGCTTGAGTGGAGGAGGCCAGAAGGGCCCTAATCGGACGGGCGAGCAAATCTACGATATGGCCACAACATATACATCGCAGCAAACCTGGTGTAATCCAGGGTTGTAAAATAGAATTTCTATTAGTTTTTTTAAATAATCGGGAACTATCGCTTATAATATTACCAACGGTATCAAGTAATGAATTAATTATACTATTAGGATCATTTGTAGATAGTAGATTGTGCCAATCTACCAATGACAGTAGTTTTGAAGCTTTTAAGTAATTTATATTGGTTGTAAAACATGTTGTCTTAGCTATACTAGTTTTTGGTTTTTTTGAAAAAGTAAGAAATATCGCAGAATGATTTAGCCACTTTTATATTAGATTTTACGAAACAGTGGTCAAGACAGCTTTTACCACGTGTAGGTAAAGAGTGACTTGGTAGGAATCCGTGACATGCAAGAAAATCTAGATATTCGTCAGATCTTTGATCAGTGTTCTCATTACTGATGTCAATATTTAAGTCGCCAATTATGTAGATATTAGGAATAAACCTTAAGTTACACAATATTAAGTCTAAAGAATGCAGGAATTTGTCTATTGTCGCAAAAGAGGGAGATCGATAAATACAAACAAAAGCATATTGTTTTGCAATAGTTATAATTAGACCATCAGCGTCATCCAAATTTGATTCAACAACTTCGATATCAGTAATATTATTACGTATGTACGCAGTAACCCCGCTGTTTTGATTTATATGTCTTGTAGTGTTGTAACTATGATAGCTCTCTAGGGGTGGAACAAAGTCATAATTTTTTAGCCAGCATTCAGTAAGTATTAATTAACAGAAAAGATATTAAAAAGTCATGGAAAACTATTAAACGCATTTGCCATATAAACAGTAACTCATTAAAAAGCCCTGAAAATGCTTTAAATTTATTAAAACTTAAGAACACTCCAGTCCATTCTATTGAATTTATAAATGATTTCTTTATTAATGTAGGTAATGAATTAGCGTCAAATTTTTTAAATCAACTAAATTTATCAGAAATTCAGCTCAAATCTAAAAATAATCAAGGCACCATTTCACTTAATTCTTTTCTTTTATTGGAAACAGATATAGTGGAGGTTAATAGTACAATTTTGGCTTTAAAAAACACTTATGCTTCAGGATATGATGGCATATCATCTATTTTCTTAAAGAAAAATCTTGCTATATTTGGCCAACCGATCACGCAATTATGCAATATATGCTTATCATCGGGTGTGTTTCCTGATCGTTTAAAGCAATCTCAAGTTGTGCCGATTTACAAGTCGGGAGACAGAGACAGTATAACCAACTATCGCCCTATCTCACTTTTGCCAACCATATCAAAGGTTCTGGAGAAGCTTATTAATAAGCGTCTCGTTAATTATTTGGAAAAGAATTGCATACTTTCAATTAATCAATTTGGCTTTCGTGCAAAAAAATCAACCAGTGATGCTATCAATACTGTTGTGTCTCTTATTGCTAACAATTTAGACAGGAAGATAAAATGTTTGAGTGTTTTTTTGGATCTGGCGAAAGCGTTCGATACTGTCTCTGTCCCTCTGCTCCTAGCAAAGCTTGAATCAATGGGAATCCGTGGTACCCCTCTAGAATTGTTTAGAGATTATTTATCAAATAGGACTCAATTTGTTAAAATTGGTGATGTACAGAGTCAAAAGCGGTCCATAAATTTTGGCGTTCCTCAGGGATCGGTACTCGGCCCTACGCTCTTTTTAATATACCTAAATGACCTATGTAATCTACATATACCTGACGCGAAGATAATAAGTTTTGCTGATGATACTGTTATTGTTTTTCAAGGAGAGACATGGGAATCTGCTCGTTTGGCAGCTGAATCTAATAAATTGGCTAAATCATAATCTTTTAACTTTAAATTTTACAAAAACTAAATATATAAATTTTTCTCTTGAAAATAATACTAGACCTCCCCAAAATTTTACCATAAAGGCGCATACGTGCTTAAATGTAGGAAACTGCGATTGCTATACTCTTTGTCCTGTCGATACTATAAAATACTTAGGGATAACAATAGATAAAAACTTAAACTGGAAGCCGCAAATAGATGATTTAAAAAGTAGAATACGTAAACTTATCCCAATTTTTTTAAAAAATAAGACGCCTTAAAGATGAAACCACGAACAAAATCGTTTATCAGTCTTTGTGCCAATCGCTCATTAATTATGGTATCTCGGTTGTGGTGCACAAAACTCGACCGCTGGAGTCATAATGAAAATAAAGGCGGCCGGCGCGCGAGCGGGGCGTTCGTGCCCCGGCCCCCGCGCCCTTCACATTTCAAAGCGGATGCAGTAATGTATGGAGCACTGCAAATATTATTTATACGGAGCCAACAAATACTGAAGTTTATGCGAAAATTTTTCCTCCGTTTCTTATAGTTTCTTTATGTCGGATCAAATAAAGCGGTAATTTTGAGTATATAAATGGAACAGATCAACATACGACTTATGATTTGGTATATAAAACGGAGTCAAGAAGTGTTTGAGCATTTCAAATTTGAACCGTTACGGAGTCGAGTTCGTCTAGTCTAGGCGGATTTAGCAATGTATGGAACATTACCTAACATAATATGTTTGTGTACGGAGCCAACAAATACTGTAGTGTTTACGAAAAATTAATCTACGTTACTTAATATACAGTTTCGTTTTGTCGGATCAAATAAAGCTGTAATTTTGATAATATATATGGATCTGATCAACATACGACTTTGGATTTGGTATATAAAACGGAGCCAACAAGTGTTTATGGGTTTCTGAATTTCGGCCGTTACGGAGTCGGTTAAGTTCGAGATCTTAGCAATAAAAATGTTGAGTACATCAATTTCTCCATGAATACGTTTGGCAACGTCGCCCAAAAATTTGCGCCGTTGCCACTCCGGGCAAGATCTATGCAACCGGAGTCGAGTAATATGGGGGAAAAGGTGGAGTCAGGAATGCACGGCAGTCGGGCTGGATCAACTTAGTGCCCAGGTTGGTATTTATATATATATATATATATATATATATATATATATATATATATATATATATATATATATATATATATATATATATATATATATATATATATAATTAATATTATAAATGCGAAAGTAACTCTGTCTGTCTGTCTGTTACTCAATCACGCCTTAACTACTGAACCAATTTGCATGAAATTTGGTATAGAGATATTTTGATTCCCGAGAAAGGACATAGGATAGGTTTTATCCCGGAAATCCTACGGGAACGGGTTTTTCTTTGAAAACGCGGGCGAAGCCGCGGGCGGAAAGCTAGTATGTAATAAACGGATGAACCGATTTCTATAAAACATTACTAACTAATTGTAATTCACACGTTGCCCTTTCATATTTTGATATGCCGCTTGAGTATATTATTTGACCACATTCGATTATTGTTCATTCCCACTTTTACCTCTGTAGTCTAACAAATGGATAAACCGAATTGGATAAAAATATAACTAACTGTACTTCACCCGTTATGCACTTTCATTTGATATATGTCTCTTAGGTATATTTGACAACATTCGTTTTTTTCATTCCCCCTTTTATCTATATATAGGTATAGTAAATGGATGAACCGATTTTGATTAAATACGTCTAATTGAACTTTACACGTCATGCCCTTTCATTTCATATGTCACTTGAGTATAATTGACAAAATTCATTTTTTTATTACCGCTTTTATATCGCTACCGCTTTATATCAAATACATGGATGAACCGATTTTGATAAAACGTTCACTTTCATTTAATATATATCACTTACATTCGACAACTTTAATTTTTTTCATTCCCACTTTTACCCCTATAGGTAGGTATAATAAATGGATGAACCGATTTTGATACACTTTATCTAAGAACCAGCGTCGGAAAATATGCTGCCTAACAAAAAACCGCATCTAATTCGGATTACCTGTTAGCGAGCTACGGTGGAACAAACAGATACACACACACAGACACACATAGCGGTCAAACACTTATCACTCATCTTTTTGCGTCGGGGCTTAAAAATATATGTAATACGACATAATTTAAAGGACATTTTATGTATAAAATTTACCTAAAAATAAGCATAATTTTAATTTGCCCCTCCCCCCTACTACCTCAGCTTACCCCCCCACCCCCACCCCACCCTTGGGGACTTTCGACATGATCACCTGGACATTTCATAGAAATAACTGTAGCGTATAACAGATAACTTACGTTTTATCGTACACTGTATAATAGTGTACCATAGAATGCCTTAGCAAATGTTCGCCGTGAATACTTAAATGGTCATAACTTTTTTATTTATAAACCGATTGACATTAAATAAACACTAAATGTTAAATGAACATTACCACAATATATTAGTGAAAACCGCATTTAAATCGGATAAGCCGTTTCTGAGATTAGCGTGTTCAAACATACAGACAAACAGACAAACGGACAAACGGACAAACGGACAAACGGACAAACAGACAAACAGACAAAAAAAATTTTAACGACAGTTTTGGGTTTGGGATCGATTTAGCTATAACCCCTGCTTAATTTTTTTTACATATTTTCATTGTACAGACACCACTTTTCTAGAATTTTATTATATATGTATTGATGATTATATTATCTATGGTTTCACATTGTCAAGCAGTTGCATTCTATAGCGATAAAACAGTTAAAATTATTCAAGCCTTTCAAGTGGGCTGCGTTTAACGTTGCCTAAATTTCATAGGATTTATACACTATTTGGATGCACAAAACATTTTTGCAGCACTCGTAATATGATAGATTATTTGGCGGCAAAATGTTACGGAAATAGTTTTCAGTGTACATTTTCAGTGGATTCCGAGAATTCGGAATACTTTCCAAATTATACCTAGTTACATACGTCTGATCGTATTCTTAATTTTAAAATTTGAGTTAAAGGCAGAAGAATCAGTATTTAGTACTTCTACACTTCCTAACACACTTAGAAAAGGAGATTTAAAGAAAATAGAGAACTACTACTAAGTGAAAAACCATAATATTATTTAAATGCGAATTGTACAACATAGTTAGTTAACTATGTTCTAACAGTAGTTACTGTTAGAACTAATAACCGTAAGGTTACCATTAAATTACATAATATGACGTACTAGTTTAATAATTTTTATTTTTATTAAGAAACGTGACGTTGCCTCCCGCAAACAGTGTCACATTCGTTCTAAAATTTACTTGCAAATATCATTTTTAATCCGTAGCCGTGCTCATTAATTTATAAAATAAAATGATACTCATTTTTTTTTAATAACAGCGATTTCTCCTACATATTTCAAAACTTATCATGTCCTATTTTTAATATAGGTACTTTCATTAATTATTATCATTAAAAATTAAAATTATTCGTTAGGAAGGGACAGTGAAGGATCTGACCTACTTCATAACTATTGAAGTAAATTAATAATTAAAACTTTGTCACTAATTAAGATAACATTTTAATGTGTATAAAGTGTCTATAAAGTTTCTACCTAGTTAAATTAATCTTTATATGAAACATATCAATGCAAATACTATGTATATCAAAGAGTAAAAAAGCAGATATTCCTTATTTTAATGTATTTTTTATTGTTCGTTTAAAACACTTATTTCAATCATACACATTTGCTATTTAATAAAGTTGTTGCTATAATGTTTAATTCATCAGTACAGAGTTATTTAATTTTCATCTGTAAAAGCAATTTTATATCTTTTTCCTTTGCTTTTTAGTGTAGATATGAAATACGAATTAAGTTTTATGAAATAGTTTACATATACAAAAGTTAATACAAATATTATTTGTTATAAGCTTAGCTATTCCAATCTGTATAGTTGAACTAACTGTGCCTTGTTATTTTACCCGCATTGCTCCGCTCCTGTTAGTCTTAGCGTGATGATAATAATATATAATATAGCCTTATAGCCTTTCTCGATAAATAAGCTATTCTGTAGGCACTTGAGATGTTCCTCGTAAAATGTTTTCTAAACACGATATATCACCATTTAAAAAATATTATAACTCAGTAGGTAGTGAAAGATTAAACCTTATTACTCGATAAATATATAGAAACATAGATTTTTCTAAATTAAAAATACATTTTATGAACCACTCACAACGTAGCCACACATTATACCACGTCATAATTAATTTGTGTAATCAAATTAAGAAACTTATAATCCTCTTAAAATGTATTAGATTCCGCCAAGAAAATGCACATTAATCGGTATTGTTAATTATTGTCTCATGTATCACAGTAACTCATGTATTAAATGGTAGTAGTAAATCTTAAATCAATTTACATAATAGTAGTCACCAATAAAGGCCAAATAAGACACTATAAACGCTACTAAAATGTTCATTCAAAATTTCCTCTAATTTGTTCCCACGAGCACTGAAAACTAGCGACCGTCACGCGCATCTTTTTCCTTTTATTCATTACCGCAGCTTTGCATCGGATTATATTTGTTAACTTTTTCTGCGCTTAACTTCCAAACATAACTTAACCCTCCACATTTGTACGTAACACTGGACTCAAAAAGGTTTTAAAATCAACGATAATTCCATGAAACAGCAACGAACTTAAAAAAGAAAATGTAGTCGTCGAAAGAGCGGACTTGCAAATCAGTATAATTTTAACAGGAGATTTGCATTTTTGATTTCAAAAATCGTAACGAGGGTCGACGGAATTTTAGCGAAATTTACGGACAAAATGCTCTCCATGAACTTTTGGTCTTGTATTTAAAAATATATATGGAAATTGTGAAACTGCGTTCCGACTAGAGCTTTGGGGATTCCAAATTATTTTTAAACGGACGAGATGATATCACATATCGTTTATTAAAAATATTTTGCGGCTCATGCCAGCCTATTGGACTTCATTCTACAATATTTATTTAACAACGGATAATTAAAGTATTTTTTGCGTATGCTATTATTAAAAGGCTAGCCGGTTTTCATACCTATTTTTATAGTTCAGTTAATATTTTAACATAGGTATTATATAAAAAAAAGACGTGTGGCACTCGGGGACTGCCGCGGTAATGCTATTGCATAGCATGCCTTCAAGCCACACCACCGTGCCCGTCGGAGTGGGGAGCGTGAGGTTTTTTCGTTACGGAATTTCTGGATTCGGTCCCCGCGCTCAAGGTCCGCGATAGAAGCTATGCAATAGCTTAAAAATAATTTTAATCGTATTTTTTATAAATTGTGGAAATGTCGCTAGTGTTAACTAGGTATATTTTATGTATTTTCCATCAATTGATTTTAAATATGCATCGATTATAATCTTCCAGCATTTCCTTGATCACAGGTTGTCTGGTAGAAATCACTTGTTAGTGATAAGACCGCCTATTGTACGATAATCCTATTTGCTGTTATTCTTTTTGTATTGTTTTATTTGGTGTACAATAAAGAGTTAATTATTATTATTATTTTGTTTCTCATTTCCATAATACTCGGGTACCACCAGAAGGACGGTACCCGGATCTTTGGAAGGCTTACGTGGGGACACGGATCCAACACGCAGAGGCCCTTTCGAGAATTTTAATGTGTTGTGGGACACCAGCCGCAGCCTGCCCATGACTGCACTATAGAGATACAGCCCTAGGCAGTCCGCGGCCGATGTAGGACTATTGCAGGGTATGGAAATTTAATAATTGGGCTATGGATTGGGATGCTAAATGGACTGGTATTGGGGACTATGGGAAACTATGGCACCTGCCTTTCTACTAAAAGAAAGTAAAAATATGTTGGCAGGTGGTGACTCGCCCTCTCACTGTATGGGCCCCCGAAATAAGTCGCTGCAATAGTGCGACAAGGGGGCAACATATTGTGAGCAGCTAAGGGTAGAGAGGCGTCCCTGGACTTTAAACGACGATCACGCGCTCCCTGAGGGTCCAGCATCACGTGCCCACTCGCCACTTATGATTCGCATCCACCCTTCGAGCTAAAAGCTCTCGCGACTCCACTCTGGCCGGCTGGTTAAGGCAAGCCAGAGGTGGGGGTCCTGTCCTCGTCAGGCTTCACTCCGACCAGCCGGTGAAGGCAAGCCGGAGATGAAGACAGGGGCCTCCCCCGGGAGCACTCGGTTCCTGCGGGGTCGCTACTCCCCGACACCCCGCCACAAGGTGTCCTGCGGGTTGACTGACTGCACGGGTGAAATATCTATTGTCACGTAGACAATAGATATTCCAACCGTGGGCGATGGGGTCGTCACATCCCTACGCCTTTTTATTATTATTATTTCCATAATACTCGGGTACCACCAGAAGGACAGTACCCGGATCTTTGGAAGGCTTACGTGGGGACACGGATCCAACACGCAGAGGCCCTTTCGAGAATTTTAATGTGTTGTGGGACACCAGCCGCAGCCTGCCCATGATTGCACTATAGAGATACAGCCCTAGGCAGTCCGCGGCCGATGTAGGACTATTGCAGGGTATGGAAATTTAATAATTGGGCTATGGATTGGGATGCTAAATGGACTGGTATTGGGGACTATGGGAAACTATGGCACCTGCCTTTCTACTAAAATAAAGTAAAAATATGTTGGCAGGTGGTGACTCGCCCTCTCACTGTATGGGCCCCCGAAATAAGTCGCTGCAAAAGTGCGACAAGGGGGCAACATATTGTGAGCAGCTAAGGGTGGAGAGGCGTCCCTGGACTTTAAACTACGATCACGCGCTCCCTGAGGGTCCAGCATCACGTGCCCACTCGCCACTTATGATTCGCATCCACCCTTCGAGCTAAAAGCTCTCGCGACTCCACTCTGGCCGGCCGGTAAAGGCAAGCCAGAGGTGGGGGTCCTGTCCTCGTCAGGCTTCACTCCGACCGGCCGGTGAAGGCGAGCCGGTGATGAAGACAGGGGCCTCCCCCGGGAGCACTCGGTTCCCGCGGGGTCGCTACTCCCCGACACCACGCCACAAGGTGTCCTGCGGGTTGACTGATTGCACGGGTGGAATATCTGTTGTCACGTAGACAACAGATATTCCAACCGTGGGCGATGGGGTCGTCACATCCCTACGCCCTTTTATTATTATTATGTTTCTCGGTTCCATAATACTCGGGTACCACCAGAAGGACGGTACCCGGACCTTTGGAAGGCTTACGTGGGGACACGGATCCAACACGCAGAGGCCCTTTCGAGAATTTTACTGTGTTGTGGGACACCAGCCGCAGCCTGCCCATGACTGCACTATAGAGATACAGTCCTGGGCAGTCCGCGGCCGATGTAGGACTATTGTGAGAAATGGAAGCAAAATAAACCGGGCTATGGAATGGGATGCTACATGGACTGGAATTGGGGACTATGGAAACTATGGCACCTGCCTTTCTACTTAAGGGAAGTAAAAATTTGTTGGCAGGTGGTGACTCGCCCTCTCACTGTATGGGCCCCCGAAATAAGTCGCTGCAATAGTGCGACAAGGGGGCAACATATTGCGAGCAGCTAAGGGTGGAGAGGCGTCCCTGGACTTTAAACTACGATCACGCGCTCCCTGAGGGTCCAGCATCACGTGCCCACTCGCCACTTACGATTCGCATCCACCCTTCGAGCTAAAAGCTCTCGCGACTCCACTCTAGCCAGCCGGTTAAGGCAAGCCAGAGGTGGGGGTCCTGTCCTCGTCAGGCTTCACTCCGACCGGCCGGTGAAGGCAAGCCGGAGATGAAGACAGGGGCCTCCCCCGGGAGCACTCGGTTCCCGCGGGGTCGCTACTCCCCGACACCCCGCCACAAGGTGTCCTGCGGGTTGACTGATTGCACGGGTGGAATATCTGTTGTCACGTAGACAACAGATATTCCAACCGTGGGCGATGGGGTCGTCACATCCCTACGCCCTTTATTATTATTATTATGAAGATAAGTCACTAATTGTTACAGTAACAATTATCCATAAACGAATACAATGTAAAAATTATTTTGTTCCAAAAATTTCCGTTTCAAAAAATAAAAGTAAGGGACTTAATATAATTGTTATTCATGTAACAAAATCACAACCTTTTCCCTTCTTTGTATTATTTAAAAATATTTATCTGCGACCCTTTCCGTAATCGTAAAATTTACAAAGCATGACGTTAGATTAACTTAACGAAAAAAAGGCAAGGTTAACTTAAAATAATACGAAAATCCCTAGTTATGGTTAACTAGCTGTATGTCCCGGCTTTGCTTTTTAATATCTTTCTATTATAGGAAAAATAATAAGTATTCATTCGACTAGTTAAACAGTTATTAAGAATGAATGATTTCGAATTAATCATTTCGTGTGACTTTCTATACAAAAAAGAAGTTCGCCTAAAAAGTTATTCTATAAGCCTTATTCATTAAGAATACTATGTAGATCTCTGGTGCTTACCTTATCAAAAAGTATTAAGGATACCGGTCGGACAATTATAAGCAGTATTTCCGTCTGCTACTTTTAAAGTAAGTCTTAAAAGTAATGTATTATTTCCCCAGCTATATTAAAACTCGTGGGCCGCAATCTGCAGCGCAGGCATTTTTTTGTAAACCCGACACCGATCCGCATACATTTTCATGAAGTTTTGCATTTTTGATGAACTAAAAAGACGATCACACTCTTCGTTGCTACACTGTCGGTTTTTTGTGCGAGAGTTGCTAGCGTCAAAATAAATACGATAATTTTTTAATGCATATAAAAATATTTTCATGGAATTCATAGTGATAAAATTAATACTGTGCTATGAGATTTTGTTTAATATTGGCAACCTTTGCAACTTATTTTTCCCAAATAATATCCAAACAATCCCAAAGAACAAAAAAATGTTATTTTACGGATCATGAGTAAACTCGTAAGCTATTTTAATCTAATATTTTGTATTGGGTTAAATGTTCTAATACCAATCACATATTGCTCAATATTTAGGTACCTAAGTACGTAGTAATTACTATTCAATAATTATTATTCGTACATTTAAGAACTTTATAAACTTCATGCTTATAAAATTAGAAATAAACTAAATAAATTTTAAAACCAATTAATAAAAAATGACAATGAAATTCCCAAAAGCGGAATTTTAAAACGTGAAAAAATACAGAAACAGTCGTTAGATTTGACTGAAACTCGATTTATTTCTAAATACAGAGCATCGTTAATCGCAGTTTGAAACAAAATGGAAGGCGACGTGGAATTTGTAAATAGGCCTAATCATTTTCATTAGCGTTCCTTGGCCTTTGTTTTAGGATTCCGTAGACTCCTTTGTGAAATGTAATTCTGTAATGAAGTTACGAAAGTGAAGCCAATAGTAGATTCTCAATTAGTTGTGTTTTTTGTTGAAAAAATCAACACATACAAATGAAAATTATATTGTAATTAAATTATTCAGTAAATTCTTTAAAGCTGTATATTATATAAATATTAGAACAAAACAAAAAGGATAGATGAACATATTTTGTTTTCTTTTAAATTTAGATTTAAACTAAAAGCTACTGAAATCTTGTTTATATACTATAATTGCGTTATAATAACAATTATATTATCTACGTTATATAAGACGTAATGAATGAATAATTATTTATACTTTATCAATACAAAAAATATTCGAAAATAATTAAAAACTACAGAACCACCGACCAAAATACAAACACACGCTTACCTATACTACAATCTACTCTTGACAAAGCATAATATTCGTCTCATTTTGAAAAACGACGTTAATTATCCAGCTTGATCTTCGAGGATTGAATATTTCCCAGTATTCCGTATAAATCATCATTAAAACTTTGTTTTTACGTTGGATTATTTTAAGTTAGTCGCTTGAAGGGAATTAAGGATCTTGTATTTTTAGAAATAATTACGAAAGTGGAGTACAATCGACACGAATTAGTAGAGTTCTTTGATTGGAAATCCGTGTTTATTTCTGTATTTCAAGTCTTTAAATGCTCTGTTAATAATTATTATGCTGCTAATCTATATTTGCCATCATAGTATTTGCCTTGCTTATTGACCATAGGCATTGACCACGTCATAATATGACGATGAAGTGGCTCAAACACACTGATTTTATTTAAAAATGCTGTCTAAGTAGCAGCGATTCTTATTTTACATTTCCTTCAATAAAAACTATAATACACAATATCTAATAAACATTTAAATTGTTTCTTCACAAATATGCATTCAAAATATAAATATTTAACTTGAACCACAAACGATGGTGGAAAACAATTCAATTTGAAAACATTCGTTCATTTATTTTCTCTTTGAGTTTTTGTCGCTTTCTTAAACATAATCTAGACAATCAGTATAATTACTTAAGGTAAAAGCATCAGTAGATGACCACTTAAGGAAACAGAATATTCTTTTTAAATGTTTGACTTTAATTATCATATGAATTCAGTAAGTTTCTTTTTTTGGAAACCCTGTGAAATGTGTTTTAACATATGAACAAGCATTTCACCACGTACAATGGTCGAATAAACTTAAAAAAAATTAAAAATGTTCTTATATTAGAAATTTAGTAGTTGACCATCTAAAAACTAGAAGATGACCATATTTTGCATCAGTAGGTGACCACTCAGATGCTACAATTTTAATTGGGTTATTTGTTAAATAAGAAGCAATAAGATGAAAAGAAAACGTTTTATTTGAAATATAATAATAATTAGGCCTTTTTAAGCCTATAATTTAAATAAAAACAAGGTTCTAAAAGATCCGACAGATGGTTATAAAACAAAAGGACACTGTCAAACACAAAGCGTAAACGTCAAACTTTTTGCCAAATTTATCATATCAAGGAATGTATCTCTGGAACATCATATACATTTCTCGTAGAACTGGTCTTCTTGGGAGCCTCTATATGAGCAAATACTGCATCCCAGGGATAGTCGAGCACATAACCGGTTACCAACACAGTTAAACATTCCTTGTCATCAGCATTTACCTGCTGGTAAACATTTTTTTCACCTTTCCTAGCAAGCACTTTAGGTCCTTTTGGTGCTAAAAAAAATGCTGTCTCATCGCAATTAAAAATACGCGATGCATCATTCAATATATCAGCATGGCCACTATCATCCAACTCCTTATACACACGTTTGTACCATTCTGATAGGTGAGCACCTGTTACCCTGGCTCTCGAGGCTGTTAAATTTTGTGGTATCCTCTTGGAAATTGTTGGATTTCTCCGAATAAATGCCTTTACCCATGTTCTACCTGGTCTTCCGTGCTTGAATAAGACACATGGACGTTTTATTTCCTTTAAGTATTTCTCTACACTCACAATTAACTGTTCGGTTGTCACAGGAAAACCCGATTTTGCCATTTTTTGTACCCAGTCGCATATTTTATGCTCCTCTTCTAGTGTAAGGATGGATGTCAGACCCATTTTTCGTTCCATCGGTGACTTCCCTTTTACTTTATTTGTAAGCGTTATTCTTGGTACACCGAACTTTTTTGCAGCCGTTCGTATTGGTGTTTTATGAAGACGAACATCGTTCACTGCTGCAAGCATTGCAGCTTCAGTATAATTTAGGAATGCGCCCCTTTTCCCAGGCATCTACAAGATAAAAATTGGTTTTAGTAATAGACCATAGCCATAAATTCGTACCATAAAGTTAGTCAACTACTAAAGAAAATCAATCTATTGTTAAAGTAAATAAAATAGTTTATTTTAATTAATTATTATATGCAGTATATTTAAAAGATACAGAACATAATCAAAAGTTGACCACCATGGTCAATTACTAGAAAATCATAGTCAAACGGTAATTCGGTAATGGACCACCATGGTCAATTACTAGAAAATCACAGTCAAACGGAATCAGTATTGGACCACACCCACATCTCAATTTTGTCAACAAATCTTTAAATTTTAATTACCCTGTCATTTAAATAAACCATAAACGAATAAAAAACGAAAAACACTTACCGTCAACAAGGTGACAAAGTTCCTAGTATTCAGCTTCAAACTTTTTCAATCTCTACGAATATTATTACAAAAAACCACAGATCTAGTACCAGTAGATTTGCAATGATATGGTGAAAAGAGATAGATAGCTACGCTTACATTATGTGAGTGAAGGGGATGTAGATACGTTTTTTTTGTCCTTGTCTGCGTGGCCACTTTTTTGTTTGGCCCAGGTTTGACTACTGTCAAACCTGGGCCAAACAAACAAAGCAGATCTGATATTTAATTAGTTTTCTTGTGTCTAATGTTCTTTTTAGTGATAAATACATTTGGAAGTTAATTATAAAAGTGTTCTGAATGTACTACGTGTACTGAGTGTTTATAATTATGGGTGGTTGCAGCGTATTAGGCTATAACAGCCGCACGGAAACAAACGCCGATGGAATTTCATTTCATTCGTAAGTAAACAATTAAATAAAGATACATAATATCAGAATCATTATAATTGACTGTTTCCTATCAACTGATCATTCTTATTGTCAATATTTCGTGGTAATTTTAGCTTTTAAGTGTAAGATAACCTCAATCACAATGTTGCCTGCAAATGGGAAAAAAAGTCCACAAAATTGCAAAAAAATGTTTGTCCCATAGTTTTCCAACGTATTCTGGCATTTGTATATAATATGGATTGATGCTAGTCGGTAAAATTGGGTACCATCTAAAAAGCGAGAATATGTTCAAAGAATTTTAACGCAATTTTTTTGTTTGCAAACCTAAATTATCTCTCCTTGAGTCAAATGCTACGCCAACAATAAGCATGAATGTAATTACTTATCTACATTTTAAGAAGTTGATTTTAAATCACAATCAAATTCCATTGTTAGATTTCCCTATAACCCTAAGATAGATTATTTTCATATGCGTTTATTAAACTTTGTTACATATTAAATTGCTTTTTATATTAAATCTCTAGTAAAATAAAAGTAAAATATAGATCTAAGAATTTATATTTTTTAGTTTGAATCTGTGCAGTCAGTATCGGCAACACAAAATGATGATCCAAATTCCAATACCATCAACGAGAGAGGAGTTAAAAGGAATAGACAGAAATCAAATGATTAAAATGTGTCCCCAGGTGCTAAAACTCGAAAACTGGTTTGTACTAAAAATACATCTTAATTAATAAAAATAACAAGTTACCTATTTGGTAATACATACTTAATAATGGATAAAAATTTATAACCGGAGTAAATTAAGCATTAATTCCATTTTATTTGCCATTAATTTATTGCATTTCTCTTTAAAAAATGTTTTTATTTCTAAAAGCAGAGTTGTTTTGATGCCATACTTTCAAATTTAATATATTGAAGTATTTTTATTTCTAATTATTTGCTATATATGTATATTACTGTTATACTTTGATACCAATATATTGGTATTAAAATAATTAATATAATGGCCTTGACACAAAAAATATTTTATATTCTAAAATTTATTCTTTCAGTTGCAGAAGCAAAAACAGATATCAGCTAATCGTCTTAAGAAATTGCTTGTTAAATGCTTATAAATATGGAAGAAACAGAAGTTCTCCGCAGCATCGAAAACGGAAATAAAGATTTTCTAAAACTCAAGGAAACGATATTCAAGCCAATTACGCAACTTTTTCTTATGTCTAAATTTCATAAGCCCAAAAGCGTACATTTACGTACGAAAAACATTCGACATCGGGCTACGTAGATTTTGTACCTACTTGATTTGTATGTTCCAATATGTATTTATAATCGGCCCTTAGCACAGAAATTTATACATGTATAAAATAATCTATGATAATAAAACACATTGAAACTGTATCTGAATTTAATATTCCTTTATTTGTGGTCTTCCCTTCTCGAATGTATACTATGTATATCTAGTGCACATCGTTATCTTCAGCTTTTTTGTCAGAACAAAACTTTTAACTCGATGATTTGCAAGGAAAGATAAGAAAGATATACCTAACTTCCTATATACCGGTCTTCTTTCGAACATATAAGTAAAAAAATGAAAGCAGCGGGTTAAAAACGGTTATTGTGGTTATTCCCAGTCACACCCCCAACTTGTCACACTATTACTGAATGAGAAAAAAATATTCTCTACTTATGAGTCACATTAAACATATTTTGCAGGTGATTTTCAGGACATTTTTGAGGAAACTATCAATTCGGAATTTTTACCTCACATTATTTATTTATAACACTGAATTGTAATAAATAATTAATGTAAGAGTGAATTTGAGGACGTAATTTTTATGAAAATTTTTCCCTAAAATGCAGGAAAGTTTATAAAATGGCAACACTCGAAGATAGAGCGAAATGCACTGAGGTGGCCACGCATGTTTTGAATCTAGTTGTAATAGATCTGTGCAAAAAACGAATTTATTGATTTTATGGTCCGTCACTAAACAAACAACTGGCAACCATTTACTATATTTGACAGATATGGATGCGCAATTTTCGCGCCTATTTGACCAGATAGCAGCACTAACTACTTATTAACGAATGAGTTTTTAAAATTGCCGCGAATTCTTATTATAACGGTTTATGTGCATTAGCGGTCAACTACAGGTACATGGTCAACTACTAGTGACTTTACCCCTAATTAGCGAAAATGGACTGTGAAGGGACGGAATGAGAAAAAATGATAGAGAAATGTGTGGAGCTGTCGGATTTTTGTTTCGATTAAATGGTTAGATATGAGTCCGATTATATTGGATATTTTATAAAAAAATGCTTGAAACAATACAAAACTAACGAAGGACTTTAAAAAAATGTGCAGTTTTTTTCATTCATAATTTCTTAACAAATTATTTATGCAACATTTTATATACCTACTTATCTATTCTATCAAACATTATAGTGCAGAATTTCACAGAATATTTATTCATTTTTGAGTTTGAGTTTAGGTATAACCTAAGGGTATAACATCTAAAAAAAATCGGAAATATTTAGAATTAGAAACCGTCACTCCGATCGTATTTTTGCGCCACAGCACATTTATTTATTTAAAAAAAAAATACGTAAAACTGCATGTCGTGCGAAGGATTTTCGCTAAAATACACAGATAAATGTATATGCAAGTGACATATAGCATCAAGCCCGCTTGAGTTATAGTCACGAGGGCTGCGTCGTAAATATTCCACATTTAAAAAAAGCGGTTAAATTCTAACTTGGGAAACATAGGAATTCCGTGTTTGATTTTTTTTTGTTTCTAAAAAGGTATATGCATACTAAAGTCTATGCTAAAGTCTATCTACATAATACACTAGCTTTCCACCTGCGGCTTCGCCCGCGTTTTCAAAGAAAAACCCGCATAGTTCCCGTTCCCGTGGGATTTCCTGGATAAAACCTAACCTATGTTGCTCAGTGAAGATGCAGCTTTCTAATGGTGAAAGAATTTTTGAAATCGGTCCAGTAGTTTATGCGTGAAAACCATACATACATACATACATAATTACATAATTACAAACCTTTCCTCTTTATAATATTATTAGTAGGTATAGAATATCGATGTTAATTAATATAGGTCGATATGAATTGTGTTCTGTGTTTACCTACACTAGTATTTGCGGTACATAAATTCTATTAAAATGTGTCGCTAATGAATTCAGGTGACATTAAAAATAATAACAAAACGTTTGTTTTTCAATGAATTGAAAAAAAAATAGGAAACGATTAAGAGATATTTATTTCGTGGATTCTGGTTTAATATTTTATGTTAACACATCGGCATAAGCATTTTTGTTAAATCTAACAGCAGTTTAAATAATATTATCATATCTTCAATTCGATCGTTTTTTGTAATAACTTCGGACTGAAGCGTATTATTTTTGGTCATTCATTAGAATCCTTATATTTAAACGAGGTTATAATAAGGTTATGGAGAGGGATGAGCTATTTTGGTCGGGAACACTCAACGGGATTAAAATAGGCGGAATCAATATGGTAGTTCATTGTATAATAAATGGAAATAGAATGAGTTTATTTTCGACAAATATATTTTTAATTAATATCTGCAGAATATAACTGGAACTGTTTTTATTTTTAAATTGGATAACCTATTACACGAGCTAATTTTAAACTAATTTGTGTCTAATTTCTGGTCGGTTGTAAAAATTATTGCACAATTTTTAGTTACAGTTTACCGAGTAGCAAAGGCATTTTTAAGTTAGAATATATGGACAGTATTTATAACAATATTTATTAGGTACAAAGTAAAGACAAACAAATATATTATCACCACCAACATCCGCCCATATTCGTTGCCATAATCCACCGCGCCAAATGTGAGTTGGCAGATGTCACATGTCGTCGAACTTTTGGTTCTTACACATGCATTTCCTGACGTTTTTCTTCACAGCCTGTATTTATAGTGCATTTATATTAGTAACATTAGTGGGTCGCCCAGGCGTCCCCCGTGAGTCGTGACATAATTACGTTTTTTCTCCATAAGAACCACCCTTGTACTTCAAATATATAAAACTCAAAGGTGACTAATATAGTGATCTATCAACGCACAGCCCAAACCACTGGACGTATCGGGCTGAAATTAGGCATGCAGGTAGATGTCATAACGTAGGCGTCCCCTAAAAAAGGATTTTAGAAAATTCATCCCCTAAAGGGGTAAAATAGGGGATAGAAGTTTGCATGAAACTTTTTATTCCTTGGGTGTATTTGCATGAAATTGGGCATGTAGATAGATCATATGACGTAGACGTTCTGTTAAGAATTTTTTTTTAAATTCAACCCCTAAAGGTGTAAAATAGGCAATAGAAATTTGTAGGAAACTTTTTATTCCTTTGATGTATTTGCATGAAATTGGGCATGTAGATAGATCTTATGACGTAGGCGTCCGGTAAGAAAAGATTTTCGAAAATTCATACCTTTAATCTTCTTAATAATATATAAAACTCAAAGATGACTGATATAGTGATCTATCAACGCACAGTCCAAACCACTGGACGGATCGGGCTGAAATTTGGCATGCAGGTAGGTATCCCCTAAGAAAGGATTTGGATCAATTCTACCCCCAAGGGGATTAAATAAGGGATGAAAGTTTGTATGAAACTATGTCAATTTTATACCGATTGGGCTTAGACTTTGTTACTTAACAACTTTATATACGCTAAACAAAAGTACCAAAGCCGCAAAAATATACCTAATTAATATTAATACTTCTTAACGCGAGCGAAGCCGCGGGTAAAAGCTAGTATTATAATAAAAGAATTAACGAAAACGGTTCAGCCTTTCTCGAGTTATGCACTTACCAACACATTTTGCGATACATTTTTATACATATATTATATTATATACAAGAATACATGACCCAGCAAATTTGTTCAGCCTTTTTTTATATTTCCGATTGGGCTTAGACTTTGTTACTTAACAACTTTATATACGCTAAACAAAAGTACCAAAGCCGCAAAAATATACCTAATTAATATTAATACTTCTTAACGCGAGCGAAGCCGCGGGTAAAAGCTAGTATTATAATAAAAGAATTAACGAAAACGGTTCAGCCTTTCTCGAGTTATGCACTTACCAACACATTTTGCGATACATTTTTATACATATATTATATTATATATCTACAAGACTACATGGCCCAGCAAATTTGTTCAGCCTTTTTTTATATTTTAGGGGGATGAAAAATTGATGTTGGTCGATTCTCAGATCTACCCAAAAGGCATACCTACTTACAAAATTTCAAGAGAATAAATCTATACATAGGTAGATATTTAATATAATAAACTATTATAGTTTAATTCATTGATTGTAGGACTCACCATTTAAGTATTAACAATAAATTAATATAACAATAATTAATTCCAAAATAAATTTCTAAGCGTAGTTAGGTGAATTCGAGACACGTACTCGAATCACGAGTTCACAGTAAAAGTTAGTTTTTTTGTTGAACCTTTGTTTCAGTGTTTCGTATGCAAGTGCAGTAGGAGCTAATTGCGACTGGCGGCCGGCCAGTCGGGAAGACACTACGTCATCAACGAATTTAATGCTTGGATGGACTCTTTTGGATGTTGTTGTGTCAAGGAACCTACTGTATAGTGTAGTAGTAGTCGCTCTGTATGTACCTACGTATCTAAATGTAAAATCCTACTTATTATGAAAAAAATTGGTTGTCTGTAAAGTCGGTTTACTGACGATAGTTGAACGTGACAACGTCCGATTGTGCTTCTTTGTCGCTCGTTCCGCGCTCTCGCTTGCACTTCAAGCCACATAGGGAACGCCTCAGAGCGAGGTAACGCCGCATGAGTCATGTTTTTTCGTGCGTGCAGCCGGCTCTATCGAATTATAAGACGTTGTCACGTCAAAAACTATGTCTGTCTCTTGTTCACGCATAAAGTACTAAACCAATTTTTGGTGAAAAGCTACTAAGCTCTATGTTATAGAATAAACTTCAAGGTCAACAAAATTGTCCTCAAGCTTGTAATAACGATATTTAGATGTTTTATTATTATATTAATACATCTAATCTTATTTCAAAATTTAAATACAAAAAATCAGTAAAATTGATAAAAATGCCAACCATGATTGTTTAATTGCCTAACTATTTACAACAACGCACCTCCTAAACTTTGTTGATTGTGTCCTTGAAATAAATGTTTTTTCTTTCCCTCATTCTAAACACCACCTATGACTTCGATAAAGGTCAATCAGATTTTCTTCTGATTAAATAATAAATCGGCAACTGGAATATTGTAAAAACTCTGGCAAAGCGCCAGGATCTCCGGTTTTCCGTCGCGGATGATATTTCATCTCACTAAAAATGTACGACAGATTCTCTTTTAGTTTTTTAAGAAAAATGACAACGCCAATTAGGCATTAGGTACTTCACACTTTACTCTGTAAACCGATTTGCGTAACAGTTGAGTAAATAAGTTTTAAAAAAGGGTGTTCTGAATTTCAGTAAAGTAAGGCTTTGTTGACGAAAGAGCTGCTTTCGAGAATAATACAGCTAGTTTAAAGTTAGTCAGTAATTTGAATCTAAAACCTACGTGTTCTTAAATTTGTTTAATATTTTGTTACTTGATATACCTATACAACAATTACGAATAATAATAAATTATTATTTTATTTATTTATCAATTCTTTATTGCACTTAAAGAGAATAAAAAAGAAATACAGACACTTAAGTACAAATGGCGGTCTTATCGCTTTAGAGCGATTTCTTCCAGACTTCTATTAATTACTTCTATTAATTCATAGTGGAATAATAATTAATTATAAATTTTATTTAAAATCGCATTTATTTGTTGGCAGTAATCAATTCTAAATATATTTTTATTTCCAACTATTCTCAAAGCCTTTCTACATTTGCATTGAATTGCGATTGCATTAAAAACAAATTTAAAACACACCTTCGTTATTCCAAATCACTCTAGCATAAATAAAACTTGTGTGAAACCGAATACAAGTTGATAATTGTTTAAAATATGTCCTTCGTTACTGCGAAAGCTTACAACGATTTCATGGTAAAAATCCGCATCATACATTTACAGATGACATTATGTCACATAAAAATGAATCATATGTATTTACAATAGAGATGAGATCTGCTTGTCCCGTATCCAGCTCTGCCCCGTGAAGTATGACTCTCGGAAAACAATTTATGTGTTTGTCCAAGTCGAGACTTTTAGGGTCGTTACTTCGCTCAAGTTTTTTGAAGCGCTGGAGTACACTCGAATTCCGATACTTTGCTAACTTCTAGACAGGCAGTGCTTAAGGAATTTTATAGGCAGCTGGTGATTCGTTGTGATTATAAACCGCGAATATTTTCAAGTAGGCTCAAAAGTATTATTAGGAAAAATTTGACTTATTTAATACACACAATCAAATCCAATGGACTGGATTATTATTCTGTATTTAAGAAAGTATAAAATAATGAATAAATTAATTGGCTATTTCAAAAAGTATATAGGCATAAATGCATACGAAAAACATATTATTAACAAGTGAAATAAATGAACATTATTGGAATTAAATATCATACAATTTACACTACTACTACTAATAAATATTTTAACGATCATCAACTAACGAAGTTACAGGTAAAAATAATAACAGCTTCTATAATTTTACTAACATTCAAATTCTTTTCTCTCGTAATTGCAAAAACTCCGCTCCCGTATTATTTACAAACAAAACAAAAAGCTCCCATTACGTCAACCGATTCTTTGAAACATTACCGAAGACTATAAACGTCGTCATTTATCAAGTTACCAAAAACATCTGTTGTTTTTCCCGCCATTTTTCACTATTCAAAGTTGATTGACACAACACAGCGGGGGACTTGGCCGCCATTAAATTTGTGAAAAGAATTTAATTGCTGCGAAACGAATCAAAGGATTTATTTAATGGGCGGTTTAAGTGGGAAGGTTGCCTTGAACTAAACGTGTGTAAGTTGTTTTATATTCTAGAATTATTTTATCGTTAGTTCTAAAATTTTTAATCGTAGCGGATTCAGAAATTTATAGAGAAGAGAAGAAGGAATGGGTGATTGTTTATTATTGTATGAAACACAATTTTTTATAATCTAGTTACTACGTTTAGCCAAATTTTGAGTTGGGTTATTTCAATAGATTATCTTGTAATAGCATTATATTTGAGTGCTAAGATATTCAAGATTTTAATATTTTGGTTAGTATTCGAGATACAGATCTGTGTTCCGCGATAAAGCGAACAATTTTAGCTTTTTATTTTCGTTTATATAATGTCGATAATATAAACGAAAATAAAAATCCAAGACCGCGCAATAATACCAATGTCACCCTAGGCATAAAATCGTACCAACATAGCCAAACTACGAAACAAAACTTTATTTCCAGATTTATGAAAACCAGAGTACAAGTTTCACACAATAGTCGTAAAGTTGGCCATATTGTCGAAGCCTTTTACGCCTTGCAGTAACCTAGAACAAAGTTAGACATTTAGCCCAGAATATGCTTCGAAAATTGAATCTTGGAACTCGCTTTTAGTGTCTAACTTCACGTGAATGCTTTATCGGTAATAGCCGATGCGTTTGGTACAATTTATTGGCGGGATATGTATATCTTTTGTACCATTTTGTTCGCATGTATGAGAGATAAGAGTGATATAGGGATAAAGAGTTTGAATGCATCTCTAGTACATGGATAAAAGACTGTTCAATAATGTGAAGTTTTATGCTTTGTCGGGTTTGGCACAATATTATATTAAATGATTCAGTAGTTGATTTTGTTTAACGAGTACGAGTTGTGTAAAAACATTGTAAGAAAGGAGATAGCATCTGTGTAATTATAAATTTGGTAACCGTAATACAATACAAACATGTGGCTATTATATTTATTTTTAAACCGGAACAACATGAAATCCAAGGCTAGCTGCCTGAATAAATAATTAAAATTGTCCATGCAATTGATTGATTATCACGAAAATCCTTTACAAATCATGTCGTGAAAATCCTCTTCTCAGTAATTTCAATTAATTTCACAACGAGAATAAACTACGATAATTAAACGAATTATACACGAGACTTACCAATAAATTAATAAGCAATATTCCATACAAACAGTGGAAACATTATTTGTCAATTAACGAGACCAGTAGATGTTTACTGCTACTTGATTAAACCAATTTGCTGTGTTAATTGCATTACAACGTCATTATCGGGACAATTCGTATGTCAACAGTGGTGTATGAGGGGATTGAGAACCGAGCGGGCGGAACGCGGCGTTCTAACTCTTTGTGGCTGCGTTGGTGGCTGCTCTTTGTGACCCAATTATTATTTAATAGAACTGTAAATGTACGGATGTTACCATTTAGGCGGGTCACCACAGAGCGAGCAGCCTCGCGAATGTCACCCTAGTTGTAACTTTTCAGTGTAGACTGCGGCTCTGCCCAGGAAAATGACGTGCGCTGTTATTTTCTTCGAACGAGCGACGTCCACTGCACGCTCTGTGGTGACCCGCCTAAGGGTAAAAACGTACAACTACAACTACAAAAAAATATTAATTAACACTCACTCTCTACAACTATCATTATATATAATACTATAGATGTTTATACAAAAATAAAAGAAGTTACACATATAGATGCATAAAAATAATATTATTATACATAACATGTATAATAGTCAAAGCCACAAAT
Organism: Colias behrii; assembly: GCA_029959065.1. NCBI lineage: Eukaryota > Metazoa > Arthropoda > Insecta > Lepidoptera > Pieridae > Colias > Colias behrii. The sequence goes on along the minus strand of JARWMC010000005.1, from coordinate 1,229,807 downwards.
TAGCGCAAACTCTACCACAACTGATTAGTAAATAGTTACTATGTGAACAGTGAACACTGACGAGAACTTAAAAATATTATTCTTATAGCAACAAATTATTATTATCTTTATAACTAAGTAACCAATTAATGTTGAAACTGATTCATTTTTATCCGATCACACCTACACGAAATTCACAAAGGGCAACTAATATTCAATAAATTAATATTTGAAATCATAGAAATAAGACGTAATATTCGATTATAACTAGTCGTCTAAAGTAAACATTTCGATATTTACTAGTCCTTCCCGTTCATAATAAATAGGATTTTTTTACAAAACATGACGTTATTCAAGTCTAGTTTTCTCTACCTCATCACCTTGATTCTTAATATTTTTTCAGGACATTTTTCACACACGCGGGCAAGATCTCATCCCATAATCAGCTGTCGCTTGAGTTATGGATACCAAATACCTAGCAGCTGCTGATAAACATACCTACATATATAATTTTAGATAAATACTTATATATAGATAATTAACACAAAGAGCCCTGCCCTGGGTAGGAATCAAACCCACGACCTCTGACTTGGAAGGCAGGGTCACTACCAACCAAGCCATTAGCCAACCGGTCAGTCAAAAAACATGTAATTAATAGGTAATAAGATATCCTTATAAATAATATCAATCTCCAATTACTTTACTCCAACAATGATTTCAAACCACATTGTTCCAAAAATCTACGCAGCCAAAGACACTTAAATTTCAATAAAAACGATTTTAATCAAGTCTCAATGGCCAAATTTAAACGTTTAATGATTCATTAGTAGATATGGATGGATCTCGAAGCAAATTACATTGTGGACAGTCTACTGGAAGCTAATGGCTTTCCGATTGCAATTGCCTCACGCAAAGTACAAACTTTCTATCATTTGTGTACGAATTGTATTTCGGTTTATTAAGTACGAATAGTACTCTTCGAATTTCTGCCCGCCTGGTATCTCGGAGAATATGTGGAAAAAAGTATGTCCTAGTTTCAATATTTTTAACTGATTTTATATTTTCTTAACTTATTAATTATTATCTCTATCTACCTTAAAATGATTAGAAAAAAAATGGAAGAAAAGTATAACAATAGTGTACATAGGTATATCGAGTTCTAATTTGATTCTAAAATTTTCAATCATTACGTGAAAAGTACATTTATTCATTCAAGCACAATGTATTCCTGTTGAAAATAATAAAAACATACTTCACATTACAAAATACATTTATCATTTACCACATATTAAAAAGACAGCCATTTTTCCAAGTATTGTAAAAAGAAAATATGCGATGTGAAATGTTTTCTCAATATTGTATTTAAAAGCGAATTCATACACGATTGATTGTACTTTTTATTAATAAAAAAAACATTCTGAAGAATGATAAAATTCATATATTTTCGTTCAAAGAATTCTGTATCGAATACCAACTGAATACGTTGCCATTTTTTTGCCAATGTTGTTTTTCTTTTTTATTTCTTTACTGTATTGAAAATTCCTTTTGGACAAAGAAATCTGAAACAATTAGTCGAATTATGATTATTTCATGGTTGTACCTATTTTGTGAATTATTAATGTTGAATTAATTTTTTTAGTAGGATTATTAATTATTATCTGTATATTTTAACGTTTCAATTTTGTAGCACTAAAGTCACTTTTAAACATACCAAATAGATATTAATTTTTATGATTGTTTTATTGAAGATACTTTCGTATTCAATTCATAAAAATAAATATAATGAATCTACATACATAATCCGTATTTTCACAAAAAAGCTCAAATAATAAGTGTTAGACGTAACTTTTGATTTAATATTTTAGTGGTTGAATAGTTGTCATTATAGTTGTCAACGACGTTCGACCCAACTAACCTCACTTTGCTAATAGTCGTTGACTTGCTGCGATTTGTTATCAACTACCTACATCAATTAGGTAGCTGTGTAGAATCGCAGTACATTCTTATTACATTCAAACTAATATTTAACTCGGCCTCGCGTGTTATTTCTTATATAAGACTAGCGGTCCGCCCCGGCTTCGCCCGTGGTACATACATCGCAATAAAAGGTAGCCTATGTTCTTTCTCAGGGTCTAAAGATTATCTGTGCCAAATTTCATCAAAATCGGTCCAGTAGTTTATGCGTGAAAACCATACATACATACATACAAACCTTTCCCCTTTATAATATTAGTATAGAATATAGATAATTATCCTGAATGCCTCTGGATCTAAAAATAACACAAAATTTCAACGTAATAGCTGCCCACGCATGGCTTTTAATACCATAACATATTATATTGAAATCGTTACATAAATAGACGGAAGACATATTGAATCCGAAAAACGGTTAGAAGTAATATCATTAACTATTGAACCAACGATTCATACAATCTGATTGCGATTCAATTTTATTGATGTTCAATCGTCCCAGCTTACAATGGCGGCTTCGTAAATAAGATACCTATGTATCTTTGAGAACTGCGATAAGATGCTTCTAGTAGGTTGTAGCAATTTTAAATATTTATAATTCAGTTCAATTACAGACTAAGTTCTTTGAGAATTAAACCGAATACCTTACACAATAATTGTGTTTTTCAGGAGATGAATTAATTGTTGATTCCAATTGTTGAATGTTTTTTTTTGTTCTTACTGCTAAGATTCTATATGTGTCATACGCACACATTGCTTGTTGTATGAATATACAATTGCTTATACTATATATTAATTAGTCCATTGAAATGTTACATTTTTTAGGCCTGACCTTGCGTTTTTTAGAGGACGCAATTTTATTTTTTTGATGTGTAGGGGGGTCAGTGTGAAGCTAAAACCAAGTTTGTGGGGTCGCCACCCTTGTCCCATGGCCGCCATCTTGAAAATAGCGGTTGAAATGGTTTTAACGATATATCTCTTAAACTATTTATCTGATAATAAAACAATGTTAACATTATTTGTTGCAAATTAAATTCTCTACAACTTTGATTCAGTAACTTTTCGTCGTAGAACTATAAATAAAAAAGTTATAAGCGAAAATGTTCAGAAATTAGAGCTATTTATATTTTTCAATAAAACTTTTTTTTATCATTTTACGAAGAAATGATATAAGACTATTTTTGTAGATTGTTTTTCGAGGAACAACTTTTATATACAACATTTTTTCATTACGTCAATAGCTAAGGTTTTACAGCGCTCAGAAGTGAGTACTATTTTTCAGTAGTAACTATACATAATATATTGGCTATTGGCTCTTTTCCCAGACTCCACAACAATGGAAGCACACTGCAGAACATTTCAGCCCTGCTTTTCGACGTAAATAAAACGCACTTCCAGACTCTACCTCCTGGGTGGTGGGGAAAAGGTTCAATAATTAATTATTAATAATATTGTAAAATTAATTATTAAAAATATTATAATAACAAAAATAAAATAATTACTGGTGACAAATTATTATTAGTACACACATAATATATCGTATTCTGTATAGTAAAGAGTACTTAAAATAGTACTCACTTCGGAGGGCTGTAAAACCTTAGCTATTTACTTAATGAAAAAATGTTGTAAATAAAAGTTGTTCTTCGAAAACAAACTACAAAAATGGTCTGATATAATTTCTTCGTAAACTTATAAAAAAAAGTTTTATTGAAAAATATAAACATCTCTAATTTCTGAACATTTTCGCTTATAACTTTTTTGTTTATAGTTCTACGACAAAAAGTTACTGAACCTAAGTTGTAGAGAATTTAATTTGCAACGAATAATGTTAACATTGTTTTATTATCAGATAAATAGTTTAAGAGATATATCTTAAAAACAATTTCAACCGCTATTTTCAAGATGGCGGCCGTGGGACAAGGGTGGCGACCCCACAAACTTGGTGATAGCTTCACACTGACCCCCCCTACACATCAAAAAAATAAAATTGCGTCCTCTAAAAAACGCAACCCCAAATGTAACTTTTCAATGAACTAAATATGTTAATAAAAATCATACAACAATCATAGTCTGCGAATTATGATATTATGTAATCCCACAGTTTATATCTATACTAATATTATATGTTTGTTTGAACGCGCTAATCTCAGGAACTACTGGTCCGATTTGAAAAATTCTTTCGATGTTAGATAGCCCATTTATCGAGGAAGGCTATATATCATTACGCTAAGACCAACAAGATCGGAGCAACGCGGGTGAAACCGCGAAGCGCAGCTAGTAAAATTATAAATGTCTACCCTATTCTCTTGTACATGGTATTTCATTATTAAATTCATACCGTTTTAATCTTAACAAAATTCCCTCCACACATAATACTTTAGAAATATTTTTTAAATCTATTTAAATCCTCGCAATTCCAACTCGAACTAAATCAACAATTAAGAGCTTTAAACCGTAGCTTTAGCATGAAGTTCATACCTTACTTAACTCATACTTAAGCTTATGAAGATTTCTTGCCCTTAATATAATATGTCGGCTGGTCTGAAAATTATTGTTATTTAAAACAATGGCCGGAATATTTTTAGTCGTATTGTGTTTCGTTTGTGGGTTTATTTAAGATAAAGGTTTTATTGTGTGAATGTTTTATATTGGAATAACAATATGTTTGGACTTTTTACACTTACCTACATTGATGTATGTTTGAACAATAAAAAATAGATTTAGCCATGTATAGTCTATTATGTTTACTTGTTTATACATTTTGTAATAGCAAAACTTATTAAGCATGAAATGTAAATCAGATCATATTAAATTTGTTTGTACAATTGTAGGTACATATTCTTCCAAAAACGGTAACTTATATACACCTACTTTGATTACTCCCGCATTAAGAATACTAGTCCATGTACATAAATAATAAGCCTACCTAGTAAAGATATCCATAAAACACCATCAGCTCAGTTCGTCATGGATAAATGGCTGATATGCAGGTACAAAGGGACGGACATATGAATTTATAATAGATTGAACGTAAGCCCGCAGCAGATTCATAAAATACATAAATGTACGGATTATTGGTTGCTGGAAGCACTTTACAGATTTTATATTTTATCTTATTATTGTATAGTTGTATCTAGGAATTGTATGCTGTTCGTTTTATGTATTTACTAGCATTCCGGCCGCGGCTTCGCTCGCTTTCACTAAAACCTAATAAATTATGTACTAAAACCTTCCTCTTGAATCACTCTACCTATTAAAAAAAATCTCATCAAAATCCGTTGCGAAGTTTGAAAGATTTAACCATACAGTTAGTGATGTGTTGTTTGTTTAGATTATTCTGTTGTTGATCACAGCAAACACATTACGCTGTTAATCGTTCTTATGTAATTTGAGTGTGTTATAAAATAAAAGTATATAGCCTACGGCTTTAGACTAAAATTATATTTAAACCGCACATGTAGTTTATGTTTTCTTATTATTACCTAGTATTTGTAAGAACTAACTCAAAACTCAAACATTTATTGAAGTGAAAACTTCTTTAGCGGCGTTGGGTATAAAATCTTAAACTCGCGTCAGGACACGTGACCTGATCGAAAAAGCGTAAGACGGATGGATATCAAACATGCTCAACGTCAAGTTTTCACTTCTGCCGGCACTCCCGCTGCCTTATTACGGATCTTGCAGACGATCAGCAACAACCAAAAATTGCACAATAACTGTTGTCAATCGTCTATTTCTTATTACGTAAAAGCAGACAACAAGCAGATAATCTGCCGTCAACAGTTCTCAGTTCTCTGTTGAGCAACTGAAAAACTAAAAATGCAGTTGTCGCTAATGTAAAGTCAAAGGTTGCTTTGCAAACGGTATTATCTATGACTTGTGACAGCAACACGACAGCAACAACTTAGCAATTCATCTGTTAAATATGCGACAGGTCTAATGCTTGTTGTTGACTAGTTGCTGCTTGTGTTATCATCACTAAAGTGTATAAAAACGCCAAATTACTCACAAATATAGTGATTTTATTGATTGTTAACTAAGATCATCAAATATTTATAAATATAATTAAAATATATTGCGGTAAGTGTGCAAAATGTTTTAGGTTAAAATTTTCGACAAGTTTTCGAACATAATTGTAGCATTGTACCAATAAGGAGGTATTAAATTTTGTCGTCGCATACATTAATAATATCTTAATTTACGGTTTTATAAACAATGGCACGAACATGTTTAGTAATTAATAAATGTTAGAGGGAGAACTACGAGTGGCTGTGCTTGTTTATAAACATACGTAGTACCAACAGTTGCCACTGGATTGTGAGTGGCGCTGCTTTCCATACAAAATCAAGTGCATCGGTCGAAGAAAGCAGATGTTGTGCGACAGCGACGCAACAGCTTACATAATACGAATTTTTTTGACGTTTTGCGACCAGTCGCGAACCTGTCGCGCTGCTGTTGCGCGGTGGTCGTTATCTGCTGATTTTTAGCTAATAAGGCCGCCGGAGTGCAACCCGTCTTTTTTTTTCAATAAGACTTCTTATAGAAGCATTTTCGGATTGTCATTATATATTTTGACGTGACAACGTCTTATAATTCGATAGCCGGCTGCACGCACGAAAAAACATGACTCATGCGGCGTTACCTCGCTCCACGCTCTGAGGCGTTCCACGTAGGCTTGAAGTGCAAGCGAGAGTGCGGAACGAGAGACAAAGAAGCACAATAGGCCGTTGTCACGTTCAACTATCGTCAGTAAACCGACTTTACAGACAACCAATTTTTTTAACATTTACCTTGATTCGGAAAGCAGTATCTATGAAGAACCGGCAAGAAACTCCAAACATTTTTTTATTCAATTAGACTTCTAGAAGAACTTTATTACACCAAACTTTAAGTAGGTATAATAAAAAGCGTTTATTATAGAGTAGAAATTAAATTTAAAATACACCAAAATAATCTAGTAATTTATGTTCTATGTACAGAAACAATAGGGCATGGTCGGGTCCGTTGAAATTACTGCGCCACTTACCAGCCGTCTATTATCGTGGCAAAAAGTTAAAGCTATGGATTATTTATTTAACAGAAATGCGTATGTGACTATCGTTATTAATATTAAATGTTTACTGAAACAAAAATTCGAATGTGTAAACCATTTGTCGTGTTGGGAAAGGCTGGAGTCTAAAATAAAAGGAAAGCATTTCGTTAAATAACAGAATTAATAAACATAGATAAAATAAATGGAAGACTTAATACTTTGAATTTTTTTTATATTTCATAAGCGTTATAACGGCTGTATAAATTTAAATGTTTTATAACATTTTTAACACACAAGTTTTAAGTCTCATTAACGAAAGCTTTAATTTTCCATTTATTTTATCTGTATCTATTTACTTCATCAATATGATTTCATTTGTTAAAGCACTCAACAAAAGAAAACCGACTGTATACTGTACAGTGAGCCCAAACCTTATCAACTACAATATCCCTATATAACTAATTCAACAAGCCAGTCAACAGAACCACGGTTTCACTTACAGATTGATAGCTCATCATACAAGCACATACAAGACCGACATTCGATTAAATCCGCCATCTGTACTCGTCAATGTGTTGTGACGTCACTCCTCGATTGACGTGTGAAACAGGAACCCTAGGATCAAGTATGCGTCATCGCTAGGCTTCAATGCAATCTAGAAATCAATCAATTTAAGTCTAGAAGTATAATATGATTGAAAATTGTACCCTTATAGACTACAGGCCCATGTTTAAAAATTTATTTAGATCTATAAGTAGGTAGATCATCTGCATACAAAATTATAGCCAAAATGTTTCAGTACATAATTATATTAATAATTCATATAATTGACACTACTGCTATCTCTTGGCTATTACAACTTTCTAATGCTACTTTTAATAGGAAGAGTAATTTGTGAGTGAATTCTTAACAAGACAACAAAAGAAAAGTTTCCTCTCAGTATTATAAATAATTGAGACTCATCTTTACTAGACACTAGTTTACCACTTTCATCATAAGTAACATCATATTTACCCAACTAAGATTAACGTGACACAGGATCCCAATATGCCAGTATATTGTGGCAACCCTACAAACTCTGCCCAAGCTAGAATAAACTAAATTAGATACGTGGTAATAATAATTCAATACGCGGCCGCAATATTGTTCCCGCCAGTCTCATAAAATTATCATCGTGTGAAGTTTTAGCAGCGATTTACAAGGGAATCTGGCTTAACACTAAAACTAGTGTGGAATTAATTTTCATGAGTATTACTAGCTAGGGTTGGCAACTTGGCGATGCAGTTATATGGTGGTAACGTGGTCGTAACAAACTGCATTTTGAAGATACCAAAATGTACACCTCTAGTGTCATATTATGCAACTTGATTTCTACATGTTTCGGCATTTTAAACGTATTAATCATATACATCTACGATTTAAAAAAGAATGTGAATTATTGAAAACAATAAACAATTTTAATAAGTTACTTCTTCAATAAACAAGTTACAATTGGAGAGTTAAAAATGTACCTTTACTGACTATACAATTACAGTATTCAGAAAAATCCATCACATTAATTGTATCTTTGGAGATCAAAATCAAATGAATAGGTATGCACTGTTTATCTGAAAAAAATTCAATTTAATACTTCAATTTTGATAGAAAATAATACTTATAGTCGTAAAATTCATTATAATTAATATCAACAAGAGTAACTTTTTTACAAACGAACCACAATCGCAGATAAAGATTATTTTAATTGAATAATCCGAAGTTTAATAATTCCATAATAGAAAACCTCTATTCTCCGTATTTATATAAAAACTAGTTGTGCTCCGCGGTTTCACCCGCATTGCTCCGCTCCTGTTGGTCTTAGCGTGATGATATAATATAGCCTATTGCCTTCCTCGATAAATGGGCTATCTAACACCGAAAGAATTTTTCAAATCGGACCAGTAGTTCCTAAGATTAGCGCGTTCAAACAAACAAACTCTTCAGCTTTTTAATATTAGTATAGATTTAACAATTTTTCAGAAGTGACAACCCTACTACATAGTCGCAGGCAGGATAAGTGGTTTTAACGCTTAATAATAAGCAAAGACATACGCCGGATTAAATTTCGGCGGCGCACTTAACAATGTTTGCAGGGTTGCTACATGGCTGTTAATTTAATACACACTAAATATTATGCGCAGTAAAACATATTTTCGTTTCTAGCATTTGTGGTTTATGTTACATTTTATAAAGTAGACGCAATATTCTAATTATATAATATAACGTGCATATCTCGTATTATATCCATTTTCTATGCATGTAAGTAACGTTTTCATGTTTGTATGCACGGTACTCCGAAACAGGCAGACTACTTTTTATACGTCATAAAATATAGGTAAGCTTTAAACTTTTCATTATTCAATATTTTCTCTAGAAAATAATAAAACTAAATAAGACAACTAAAGAGTTACTTTTCTTCAAATCTTAGAGGTCTTATCCAAGGTCATCTCTATGCTCGTACTACATTTCATTAATATCGGTTAAAGACATTGTTTTTTATTTATTTTGCTCTGCTACCATAATACAATAACAATAGCTAAATACATCCTGAGTACATACCTGAAATCTCGTGCGCTGCTTCCATAAATATGTGGTGTGTCGGTCAGTCAATTAGTCAAAACAATAGGGGCCCCTTGGGGAGGAAAATCTATATTTACGGGAATAATTTAAATTACATAAGATAAAATAACAGAAAAGAGACAATTTAATGTATAGTCACCACTACTGCCAGGCACACTACGTCGCCATTAAACTTCACTTGTCACATAAATAAATCGCGGTCAGCGCGTGATTACTAATATCAATAAAAAGTACAATTAACAATTCCGCGGGCCGATTTTACTAATTTACTACGTGGTCAGCACGTAAAACAATCGACGACACGCTCCGATGCGCGCGTAAATAACTTCCGAGGCGGCCGATAACAACACTAAATACACGACTTCACACTAGCGGCGCGGTTGGCGGACTCCGATAGAATGCAATAACCGAATGCGAACCCCGCTTCGTCGCCAATTGAATACATCGCGTTTCCGCTATCAGTGTGACCATTTAATTATTTTATCTATTCCGAACATTCCCCCGTCCCAGTCAGGCAAAACCTGACTGAGTCCAAAACCAGAGGATAAGGATAAAACCTACATAACGGGCAGCCGCGATAAGCCCGCAACGGCTCTTTTAAGGACAGAATTTCCTACCAGGACCTCTGCAACTCGCGGAATACCGTCCGCGCCTAGGAATAGCCGCAAAATTCGACCACGTCTCCAAGACAGTGGGGGCATATTCGTCTCCTTAACTAGGACGAGGTCACCGACCTTTGGTGGATCCGTTTTATCTGTCCAGCGAACACGCTGCTGCAACAAATGAAGATATTCTAAATTAAACCGTTTCCAAAAACTCTGAGAAAGTTGTTGCAGCAGTTCAAAACGTGAGAGCCGATTAACCGGAGTATTCTCAAATGGATATTCAGGGAGCGCATTAAGTGGACCCCCAATCAAAAAATGTCCTGGAGTCAAAAGCTCCAAGTCATTTGGGTCCGATGAAATAGGACATAGTGGCCTGGAATTAAGTACAGCTTCAATTTACAAAATACCGAAGGTGAGAACCGTTTCACCTAACTCCCTATCTAAAGAACGAAACCGCATTAATAAAAATCTAAATTCTGTGCAGGCTCCCTTATAACCGAAAGGACCTTCAAACGCGGGAGAGACTCAAAAAGCTTAATAGAAGCTTGAGGGCAACAATTCTCTGGTTGGAGCAGCCAACCAGGACCCTACCACAACGAATGATTCAATAAAACTGGAGCCTCACACCGCGAGATGCACAATCAGCGGGATTAACATCCCCTGGCACATGTCTACACTCTAAAACAGCAACCGATTGCTGAATTTGCGAATCCCGATTCGCAACAAAAACCTCCAATGCATGAACTGATGCTTGCAACCATGCAAGAACAATCCGACTATCAGTCCAAGCGAAAATTCTTCTAATATTAATATTTTGACCTAACGTCGATTTAACGTGATTAAAAGGACTCGACCTAAGTCCATACGTATTAGTATTCAACCCAAAAAACCGAAATAGGATCTGATTCTTTCTCTCGCCACAAAATCAACTGGTAACGACGATCCTCTGGATGAATAACAGTCTGCCTAAACATCATTTTCATATCCGCAACAAACACAACCTGAGGCCTACGAAAATTTGTTAAAATATCACCAATATCCCGATGCAACTTAGGACCCGAATGCAAACATTGATTTAATGATACGCCATTAGAGCTGGGCGCAGAGCCATCAAAAACTACTCTTATTTTACCACCCTTAAACACCGCATGATGTGGAATAAAGTAGTGCTCCTGCGACCTCCAATCAAAATTAGAAACAGACATATGACCGAGCTCTAAATACTCTTGCATAAACTCAACATACTTGGTACGAAACGCCGAATCCCTCTTCATACGTCGCTCCATAGATGCTAACCCTTTTTCAGCTAGCATTCTAGACTGACCTAATGGAGGACGAGACGGTAGAAAAGGTAACCTCGTGACAAACCTACCCGAACAGAGACGACCTGTATTATTCTGGAAGAACAGCTCACATTCCAGATGCTCTGGGTTATCACGGCGTGCTGTAGGGGGCTCCTCAACTTCCCAAAAACGCTGAACCACTTCAGCGAGAGAGAGTCCTACAATCAAGTTACCGTCCTCTTCACTAAAAACACATAATGAAAATACAGGGCCCATGATGACATCACCAAGGTCTGTTGAGACAGCTACTAACCCATCACGTTGCAGATGAATGCATTTTCCAAACCGTAGCATTCCCAAAACATCTGCAGCGAGTAGCAAATCAACTGGACCTGGAATATTAAATTTGACCTCAGCTAAATTCAATTGAGATGCAAGTTCAAATACCTCCGATGGCAATTTAACAAGCGGATGGTTTCCCATAACATTATCTAAAACAACAGCAGACGTTGAAATACGAGGAAAAGAATATTTAAGAGGAGAGAAGGTGAGTGAGACCTGTCCCACTAAACCGGACACCTTAACTCCGCCTACACCAAAAATACTATTCGCGGCAGGAACAACACGCAACCGCAACCGCTCCACTAAACTTCTCGACACCAAACTCCCCTGTGCACCAGAATCCAAAATCGCTCGCGCCGCAACCTGCTCACCCGATGGGGAGGCGACGCAAACCTGAGCGGTCGGCAACAAAACAATAACAGGAGAGGTCGAAGACTTAGATGGAGACGGCGTGTGTTCTAGTTAATAATCTCGCTGAAATCCCCGCTGTCCTAAGCGAGGCCACTCCGAATACTGCAAAGGATTGATAAAATCAGATCGTTGCTGATCAGCAGCAACCCGAGATACATTGGGCCCCCCAGGGCCCCTAGGGCCCCGGGCCCTAAATGGTCGCGACACATCCGGTGCCCGATATACTTGACGTCTACTACCACCCCCGCCCATGGGGGGACGTGCCTGGCTCCGATAATTTGAGTTAACCCTTCTGCCACCGCGCCTGTAAGTGTGACCAGAAACTCGAGGTCTATTAACCTGCACACCACCTGCCCATTGATTATCAACATTATTACCTTCCAATCGATTGTTGACAACAGCGTCCTGCGCCGGAGCAGCCGGCGGAGGCGTCCCGTTCCTGTTGCCACAAAGTAAAAAGTGGTGATTACCACCACACTGCTTGCACGGTCGAGAATAATTGCATTGCGACACGAGGTGGGAGCCTAAGCAACCGTAACACCACCTGCGCTGTCGCACAATATTACGTCGCGCCTGAAAACGTAATGCCAAAAACTTATAACAAGAAACTACACCGTGACCAGGGGCCCTACAATACGAGCAGCAATTGTCCGGCTGCCGGGCCGCAACTACATTATACACTCGCTGGTCCGGGCGGCGCTCCGCGCGCACCGGCGGCGGCCGGGGCCTCGCGGGGGCCGGGGCCGGCGACGGCAAAGGGACGTTGTCCTGCCTGCGACACTCATCCTCCAAAAAACGAATAAAATCTTCAAACGAAGGGAGATGAGGGGAAGAGTCCCCGCCGTATTCCTGTTCGAACCGGTTACGCATATCAACATTTAAAGTTTTGTAAAACAATATGCAATAAAATAAACGACCAACTGTCTATAGGTAAATTTAAACCTTTCAACGCATTAATCGCCACTAATAAAGGATTTAATAAGTGAGTCCGTAAATTACAATTTTTATTAATATGTGGCAAGTTTAAAATTACCGCAACATGATTATCCGCTAACCGGCGGATGTTTTGATACCGACGCATAAGTAAATCCCGCGCTATAGAATAATTATTATCAACGAGTTCCAAATGTTGGACCAAACCCTTAGTCTCACCGGTGAGACTAGCCAACATATAAGCTAATTTCTGAGCAGGTGTTAAATCACATCTATTATGAACCAAACTATCAAATAAATTAATAAATGCCACCCATTGGCTTAAATCGCCACCGAAATGGGGTAAATCTAGTTTAGGCAACCGACCTATTATTCCACCGGACGTAAATAAATTTTCTTTATATGGTAGATCACCAACAGGCTGGACCGTGGACTTAATTTGTCCCACGGCTTGTCGTATTTGGTCCGCCAAATCCTCAGCCTGATCTACATCCGCACTTATTCTATCCATAACCTCTGGTTCTAAATTCATTGAATACAATGCCCGATAAGAATTATATAAATCATTCATTTTTTCTTCCAAAACCTCTCCCCGGGACAAAAGGGCCTGAATGCGATCTTGACGCGATATATTCAATACGGCTGAACCTAGCCATCGCAAAACACCGGCTAACTGCGCCTTGTGAGATGCAGCCATTTTTAATTAACAAAAACTTTCCGTAAACACAAATGAAAAACGCAAGTCAAAAAACAAATAACCGTATTCGAATAAACAAAGTATAACAAAACATCAAATGCACTTATTCGAATATAGAAAGTTCTATTTTTAGAACGTAAAACACAATTTAAAAAACCGTATTGAAATAAACAAACTATCACAATATATCAAATGTACTTATCCGAATCTCGAATGTTCTATTCTTAGAACGCAATTAATCACTCAACACAGTATGACGCAATTAATGTACCCAGGATTGAAACATTCAACCATTGTTATAAATTGCCGATATTTCTTACGAAAATTATATGTATGACAATTTAAATGCTATAACCGAACATATAAAATACCGTAATGTCATAACCGAACATATAAAATCGTCATTATTATTACCAAAATTTCCGTTTTAACTACGCTGGGCCCTACAACCCAGAGGTCGGTGGATTTTAACCACGCTCTGCTACCAAAATTATGTTTTTTATTTATTTTGCTCTGCTACCATAATACAATAACAATAGTTAAATACATCCTGAGTACACACCTGAGATCTCGTGCGCTGCTTCCATAAATATGTGGTGTGTCGGTCAGTCAATTAGTCAAAACAATAGGGGCCCCTTGGGGAGGAAAATCTATATTTACGGGAATAATTTAAATTACATAAGATAAAATAACAGAAAAGAGACAATTTAATGTATAGTCACCACTACTGCCAGGCACACTACGTCGCCATTAAACTTCACTTGTCACATAAATAACTCGCGGTCAGCGCGTGATTACTAATATCAATAAAAAGTACAATTAACAATTCCGCGGGCCGATTTTACTAATTTACTACGTGGTCAGCACGTAAAACAATCGACGACACGCTCCGATGCGCGCGTAAATAACTTCCGAGGCGGCCGATAACAACACTAAATACACGACTTCACGCTAGCGGCGCGGTTGGCGGACTCCGATAGAATGCAATAACCGAATGCGAACCCCGCTTCGTCGCCAATTGAATACATCGCGTTTCCGCTATCAGTGTGACCATTTAATTATTTTATCTATTCCGAACAGACATAAAAGCATAACTTATAGACAAATAGTTAATTTCGCAATTACAACATAAATAGCCATTGAAACTTAAACAAACGTGACATAAATTCCTCAAAAACCACACATTCCGTTTATTTCGAAAAAAATCTAACATTAAATAATATGAAAAGTGTCAAGAATTCTTTTGTAAATTTGCCTTCCCGCAACCGGCCGCAGTCTAACGTTTAAGCATTTTTCACAAATATTCTTTGTACGTAAATGTTTTGCCTGCAATGCTCTTTTGTGAGCGCAAAGCGGATATAAAATGCAATATCGTATTGAAAATGCACGACATAGAAACGAATTATTTGTCTTTTCCGCGTACGAATGATGGAAACTATTTTCGTATTACACTTTTTATACACCATTGCAATATTTGGATTTGTGTGTCAAATTCTATATAACAGGCTATATTTCAATGGAATACTTATGTAACATGTAACATCATACACGTAAGTTACATAATAGTGTACTTTAATTTGCTTTTATATTTGCTCTAGGTACACGCCTATCCTACTATAGTACTAATATTATTAACATGAAAATGTAGTCTACTATTGAAATACTTTAAAGCTTAAACCGCTAATTAGGCTTGTATGAAATGAAGCAGAGAGAGAGAGTGATATATAGACTACAATCTTCATGAATTTTCTTTCCTCCAGAAATACAATAAATATAAATATTATAAATATAAAAATGTAACCCGTTTCGCGTTGTCACGGCATCACGTGTAAACGGCTGAACCGATTTCGATAATTCTTTTTTTATTATATTCCTTGAAGTACGAGGATGGTTCTTATGTAGAGAAAACGTAAATATGTACCACGGGCGAAGCCGGGGCGGACCGCTAGTATTATATACAAAACAAGTGAAGCCACGGGCTCCAGACATAATAAATCACCATCATTCAAATTTAAGTAAACACCGAATTCATATTAAAATCAATCGGAACGAGAGCCTTTTGTCCGCTCAACAAAAGGCTTCTAATAAATAAGAGACAAAGATGAAAAACATCAATATATTTTCGTCACATACGATCTTATTCTCAATGAATAATACATTAGAGCGATATCGAGATATCGGTGGGGAATGTTAATCAAAGCGAACCGACTTATTGGAAATATTTATTCACACGTAAAATATATTTTTAATTTTCTTGTAAAAGTAAAAGTTGCATGGGAGATAGAATTCTACCTATATTAGAAATTCTAGCAGGAGTTCCCTATTACGTCAAAAAGTCCGAAAGTGTATTAGTGATATCATTCCTTCCGTATAATATTATGTAGTTAACCATCGATTAGTAGGCAATATTCCTATAGTTATAACTATATTAAACTCATACTTTGCGTTATTAAAAAATGAAGTAATATATTATTGTGTAAATTATTACTTCTTTTCGATGGTACGTTTTGTACTAAATTATATGAATGCCTCAATCTCAAATATGTAAACCTACATCACAAATCATAACATTCAGCCTAAATAAAGTTAAATTCAGTGTATATAACCCAAAAACCCCGTTATATTTCAAGTAAATCTAAGCGAAACAAAGTATCACTTTTAAACAGTTGGATCCGCGTCTCACTGACACTGAAATATCTGGAACACTTTCAACCCTGGATTCTTGCTAAATGTGTGTTTTAGTTTATACTTTTATACGTATGTGCATGCGCTTTCTGCAATTACATGGTAAGATGGTTTTATTTTGAAGTAGTGGATGCCATTGTTTCTAAAGAGTATTTAAGGTTATACGTGGTCTCTTACCTTTTTGAGTACTAACTCAAAAAGGTAAGAGACAAAAGTTTATATACTTTTTGTAATTATTGTAAAATAGCTGTTCTTTCCTATCTATCTATCCCACAGATCTATCCTGTTACTTATCAAAATATCATCAAGAGATAATATTGTAATATTTGGTATTTTACACTTTAGAAACAAAAACCTGCATTTGTAAGAGGGCTTATAGACACACCAAACCGAATATACTGACGCAAGTCAATCGTAAAATTCGATACAAAAAAGTAACAGGCTTTCGAACATAAAAACTAACAGCTACACCCAATTGACATAACCGAGCCCATTTGCCTCGGTAACTGGCGAACAACGACTTCACGTTTAAAATTGAAATAAAAATGAAACAGCTCGCTACGGCTTCGCGCTTTGCCCTACGGCTACGTACTCTAAGGGTGCTTTTCTACTAGAGATGTGCATTGATGCTTAAGGATGTGTTTGAAAAGAACCAATCATATCGCTTCATTCAGTTCGTTTCGTTTGGAGCAATGCTATTGTAACATCAAAAGATTTGCGCCTTTTTCACGCGGCGTTCACGCATATCCACATTCACGGCCCCGTGCCATGGTATCCATAGTAATGGTAACCATGGTAGAAGTATCACGGCGGGTTTCACATACGATTGTGAACATCCTATGAATGTAGAGGACACGACTTATGCTGTGAATTCGCAGCGTGAATTCGTGCGTGAATTCACGGCTCTAATGTGGAGCCACCCTAAGGAATATTGTTCACGAAGCGGTGTAACTACATTTGAGATTTTCCAGGATTTTGTTATTTTATACCATAATCTGTGGAGTGGAAAATTAGCGAAGACTAATCTGATTTATTAAGGTAAGATAAACTTTCAGGTTTTCTATATCGATCAGCTTATCATAGTTTCATGGTAACTCTCAGTACCTATGATAAATATTCTAGGTGGCATAATATTTAGAATAGATAAAACTGAAAATTAAAACACAGCAAAATAAAACAGTACCTATAACATGCATGCTGTATGCAGTATAATAAGAAAGGCTTAAAAATAAAAGAGACTTACATCAACATTAAAAATTGAGAAGTGTTTAACTGAAATTTTAATCTACTACATACAGTCATATTATGTACGTACATTTCTTGTACAAATATACTATGTTTTCTAGAAGCATAGGCATGCTTGAAATAAGCAGATTTTAGAAGAGTATACTCAGCCTTCTGCCAAAAAACATTCCCTAAAACATAGTCCCAGTACAACCTAAACATAACACACGCAACGCATTTACAATTCTATTAACTTACGCATAAAGCTCAAAGTGCAGTGCGGTAGTGCGATATTATGAATACTGGATGAAGTTATTCGTACCTACAGTTAATTTAACATTCCGTTTGTATCGCAATCCTGACGGACTTTAAGAGAGTGCAATTTTCTTGCTTTGAACTAAAAACTGGAGATTTAAAAAGGCAATTACTTTAAAAAACCTGTTTTAGGGCGCGTAAAGAGTGAAAACCGAATTACTGTTTAAATAAAATTTAACGCTTTGTTAATATTAAAACAGATTAAATGTTTTAATTTGGGTGGTTCTTTTTATGACGAAAAAATTAAATTGGAAGTATTATAAAAGTAATAAATACGCAGAATTGAGAATGTGTAACTGTACATTTTTGATCCGTGCATCATTCACGCCTTATAGTAATTATTGAGCGGATTCGGATAAAATTTGGCACAAATTCATATGAATGCTTAAGAAAGCAAAATAAAAATGAAACACCCGAGTTATATTTTTATAAACGAAGTAATTGATGCAAACAACCTCGCGCTATTTAGTCTAATAACCAGGCCGACGCGACGTTTAGGTATAGAATCTATACTAATGTTATAAAGCTGAAGAGTTTGTTTGTTTGTTTGACCGCGCTAATCTCGGGAACTACTGGTTCGATTTGAAAAATTCTGTCAGTGTTAGATAGCTCATTTATCGAGGAAGGCTATAAGGTTATATAATATCATCACACTTGGTCGTACCAACAGGAGTGGAGCCACGGGGGTGAAACCGCGCGGAACAGCTAGTAACTAAATATAACAAATAGCTCGCATAAATAACCGAAGAAAATGCAAACCTCAATAAAAGCTTAATTTAAGCCTTTGTAACTCGGGAGCAATATTTTTAATTAAAGCTCAAGCCCCTGTTGTTAATAACTTTCAATTACTTTTATAACAAAAAGGACAAATACCTAAATATTCTTGGGAAATTCCTTTACAAGATGCAAATAACTTTTAAAGTATTTGGCTATTGTTCACTTTCGTTTATTTTTACCGATATCCTAATTCTTACAATTAATAATGTATTTTACGCATATCTTTAACCCTTATTCAAACGCGAGCCTGTGGAGGAGTTAACAAAAAAGTAAGATACGTTCCTGGGTAATTTTGGGTCGTAGATTTCAAAAACACACACAAAAGAGGGGTTAGTGGGGGGGAAGTTACCTTTTTTTGGCGGGAAGTATATATCCCGTCATCTGTTCTCTCTTGTAAAAAGGTTAGAAAGGTGGGAACTATAGCTCCCAGTGTCCAGTATGACACCAATATTTTAAAACACTAGCTAGTTGCCCTGACTCCACTTGTGAATTAAATTTTATCATAAAAAATTATTTAGATCATATTTTTTAATAAAGCAGGTGAAAGCACTCATCAATGCAAGTTTCTTTTACTAAGGGAAGAATTCGGGAATTGAAAAATGAATGACTTCAACATAAACATGGCATTTTTCTAAAACAAAATAAAAGCAATAGGTAAATAAATACTAATGTATTGAGTTAAGATTTCTAATTATCTGATCAGGAAATAACGAATAATAATAAATCAGTTGCTTATACCAACTAAAAAAGATTTTTTAGACACACGGATTTTATATCTACTTATCTAATTTTTTTTTATATCTACTTATCTAATTTTTTTTCAGCACTACACCAAAAACTAAAAAATAACGGTCGTTTTCGGCTGCAAAATCACGTCACCTGACTTTGACGTGTGTTTACCATGACATGTAATAATTCTCTGAAAAGTGTTTCCATGAAAAAAAGTTCTCTGAAATGTTAAGATTGCGTAGATAAATATTACACTGCATTAGGTTTAAGCATATAAAAATAAAACACGATTTACTTCAATCTGAGACGTGGGAAGTATAGCTCCCAGCGTTTTAATAAGGGTTAAAATATATTTTGATTGATGAAGCTGAAGTGATTGTTAATTGTTCGAAAACTTTTTCGTTTGGACCGTAAAAATGATTAATCCAGATTTAAAATCAGCCTAAATTTAAATTGATGTTACATTTAGGTTTCTCAAAAATATAATAAATATTTTGTTACTAAAAGGAAAATCGTGATAGTTACACAATAATATTACCTAGGTACCTATTACTCCAAATCAGCTGTACCGATTTGAAATAAGTTTCTATCTTCGCTCCAATTAGGATAATAACATTCAAAAGTTACAAACAGAAAAACAGTCTAGCGCAGCCGAGTCATTAACTCCTTTTTTATATAATAATAAAATACAAATGAAGCGCCATTCAAAAGTGAAATTACACGACAAAATCCCACAAACAGTATAATTAAAAAAGAAGATAAAGCATGCATACAATGGGATACAGACGTAAAACATAGGCAGAACTCATTTGGCGCAACTCCGTGAAAGGAATAAACCGGTAGGAGCGACTATTATAAGTTCACCACTTTTTTAACACGGTGCCTCGTTTACTAGCCACTTAAATTGACTATTCTGGTGACGAATACGAAATAACGTTTTAGTTTCCTTGTCTATCTGGTTACTAAGATGTTGTGTTGTTTGGTAGCAAAAATGTTTATTAATAAGATTAAGGAAGTATTACTGTTCCTGTGAAAATTGTTTACAATATTATATCACTGTGTTTAATTATTATCAAATATCCTCCTATAAAAATATTTGTAGAGTTTTAAATTTATAATAATTACAAACATCTATTTGGAATTACCTAGGGACACCGTTGCGATGTCTGAGACGTAATAGAGCAATTTACTAATATATTATAATAATTGGTTGTGAATCACATAAAATGTATAGTAATAGGAAATACATTAATACGAATTAATCTTCTATAAATAAAAAAAACTGGCTTAAATATTATTTAAGCCAGCCTGTTCATTCCAAAAATATTTTATATATCTTGACGAACTTACTGGGCATGGACATGCATTTTTTGAACATCGGCAGTTTCTTTTTAAATATTATGTGAGAAAGAGTTTCTGCATAAAAGAGCTGTAGTAACCACACTTGATTAAACAAGCACCGAAATGCGTTTACATACCATTTCCTCTCCTTGTCGCGGTTCGTTCAACATAGGAAAAAACAAAAAAAGCATTTTACTATTGAGTCCAGTAACTTCCAAAGTAGGTACAAACAAAGTACCGAGATGCGGGCGTTGCGTTTACATACCATCTCCTCTCCTTGTTGTGGTTCGTTCAACATAGGATAAAAAAACAATAATTAGAAACTAATCGCTTTTACTCAATATCTCCAGTAACTCCCTAAATACAAACGAAGCATCGAGATGCGGGCGTTGCGTTTACATACTATTTCCTCTGCCGCCTTCGCTCCTTGCGATGCAGCATTTTCGTGTTTTGAATATACTATGTCTCTGTTGCTTTGGATTCACTATTTGTGATTTGTAAGCTCCTTTGAAATTGCGCCGGGGAATGAATGTCTATATGCTGTTACGTTTTAATCTTTGTGAGAGACAATTGCAGAATTTAAATAAACGTTTTCTGTGTAGAATGTATAAAAATTTGGATAAAGATGTCCTTGTGAAAGGAAATAATGGAAAATTATAGAGCATGGTGTTTAGCATGAAAAGCATGTACTTTTCTTAGTAAGTTCATACTTTTTATGGAAATGAAAAAAAACTTTATTCATTTACTTTAAAACTTTATTGTCTCTTAGCTTAGTAACCATACATATCAAATACATAATTTCACCACCAAAAGTTGTTGTAAACAGAAAATTTATTTAAGCAAGCAAAAACTTTCAATTAGATTCATTGATAATTCAAGATATTAATATCATATTTACCTCTCAGAACTACATATTAATAATTGCCATTTCTTATTTACCGAAGATTCAACAACGACGCTGTTCAGGCTATTAAATTGTGGAACGCATTACCAGAACCAATAAAAAAGGCACAGTCATTACATAAATTTAAAATAATGCTACGCGATAATTATCATTCTTCTTGTCGTACTTAATAATCTATTTTGTATTATATCTTTATCGCTTTATATATTTATTAACATATTTTTATGGCCTTAATTATTCCTTCCTATACCTACTATTGTGAATATATATTGTATTTCTCGATAATCTTATAGTTACATATTAATATATTCTTACTTATTATATTTATGCTCTGCCCTATTCCTCTCCTCAAGCTAACTTCCTTTCGTACGTCTGGTTGTCTGGAAGAAATCGCTATTTAGCGATAAGACCGCCATTTGTTTTAATTTATAATTAGATTAAGTTCCTAGTTAAGTTTTGTCAGAGCAATAAAGTATGAATAAATAAATAATAAATAAATAAATAAACGAGCACAAAAATTAAAAATTAATTCATAATTAAAAAAACTCGAATGTTTTAATAATTGAATACTAAATGAAACTAAAGTATACAAATTAATTTAATGTAAAATTTGTCGCAGTACCTACAGTCATCGCAATTTAATTAAGTAAGCAAGTAAACAATAATATAAATCAAACTGAAACATTTATAGTGCTTTAAATATAATAGAGCTTTCATGAGTGGTCATAAATTTATTGCTCTCCGGTATCAGAGATATAAAGTGGGGGAAGGGATGTTGTTTTTCTTCTATTTATGATGTAATGACTTGGTCCTAAAATGTTAGTTTACCATCGTTAAATTCTAGGGTCAGTTTACAATAGTATATGATATGGAAGTGAGAGGTATTGTATATTTTGTACCTATATAGAAATCAGATTACATGTATAACTATTTTAAATGTAGTGCATTATCGTTTACTATAGTATAGTAGCTTTGATTAATGATCTAACATTTAATAGTTACTAGTACGAAACACTAATGATGCAAAATAAAATACTGATTAACCAACTTTTAAACACCTTTTTCAATTCTCAGCTCTATAACACTTGTATTTGAAACACCTATATTTTTTCAATCTTCAGCTCTTTAAAAAATAATATTATGATAAAATTAGTTTCCTTTCTTCCATTTCTATCTAGTAGAGCTTTCTCTGCGTCGTGCAAGCGCATCCAAACGGTCGGTAATGGCCACTCGGCATATTTCGGTAACACTGGCTCACATTTTATCACCCGCGACGTTCCACTATAAGGCTGCGTTTCCACCAGAGATGTGCGAGGATGTGTAGCGAGGAATGTGTTTGTAAATAACCAATAGTATCGCTTCAAACACTAAACGCTTCAAACTTCAATCCGTTTCCACCAGATAATATGATGTTTTTTGCGAAACTGTGTCTTCTAATGTTAAAAATTATAAAACTATTAAACAGAGCTGTGCTGACCGAGGCGAGGCGAAATACAACCCTCGCTACGCATCCTCGCATATCTCTGGTGGAAACTCAACCTTAATACTCTGAACTTGGATAATATCATTCCGATTTTTAATTCTCGGTATGAATTTATAGTGTTCGGTGAACTTCCTGATATCTTTGTAATTTATATTGATGCTTGGATCTTAAAGTGAGCTAATGGATCGGGTACGTAGATGCATACCTATAGTTTTAGTATTAACTTACTTTTCTATATTTGGGATATACTTTATTATAATATTATATTTGAAAGTTCTAAAAAAAATTGTTAGTGAAGAAAAGAGAAACAAATATTTTGGTTATACGTGGTATTTCCTATCGTATTCAGAAATTTTAAAGTTAAGGAGAATTCATGAAAATTTGTAAATTCCATACTAATTTTTACATTGTTTTGCCACAAGTCTTACTAGTAACTAGACATGTAGACCGTAAGTAATAGTACAAGTAGTTGATGTAGACCAATAAACTTTCCCCAAGATAGTCGTCTATAATACCTATAAAATTACCCTATGTTACGATTCTTGCTTTCATTTCAACGTTTGATGTTTGAAATAAATTGAATGGATTCGTTACCTTTCAAGAATTTAATAGTATTTAGTCTACTGAGTATTCAGTAACTTTATACCTCACTCAAGTTTAATTGATGTTATGGTTTGATTGTAGAAGATTCATCTTATTTCGTAAATGTATGATTAAATCCTAAATTTTCGGAAAGTTCAATGAACTACAATACTTGTTTGTACATTACAATAAGTGAGTAAATATAAGGGAAACAAAGCTAAGGGCTTGTGATATCTTATTTAGGAAAAAGATAAATGAATGAAAGGTCATTGAACCACAATTGTACATAACGATAAGTTCTTATAGGTAAATATTGGGGAAAGCAAAGCAAGGGGCTTTTTTCTTCTTCAGGTTTTATAGGGAGATTACAGTGACGCTTTCATCAAAGAGTTTGCTACATACTTTAAAATGGCTTGATAGCCTATCGACTTAGCTGTATGATGTCGACTTAAATACAACAATCAGGGGACAAAACCCTTCTCCTAAAACTTCATAGCAACCCTATCCTTATCTTTGTATGTACAAAGTACATGTCTATCCTATGTACATGTCTCCATGTTATAGAAGGTAAATAATATTACATAATGATTTCTATAATTCAAAGAATATACTGTAATGGCATAATAATATGAAATTAATGGGATAAATAGTCAGAAAAAGCTCTTAAATAGTATCTTCTGTTATATAGAACAGTGACTGCTAGGGACTTCAATAATTGAAATTTTCCAACAATATTTGTGAAATAAGAGAGCATTTTCATTCGTATAGAAGGACTGTGCCTTCATGCAATGCATTTTGGTACAAAGATACAAAATTTGATGTTGGGAAAGAATAAGAAAATTTAGTTTATAATTAGTTTATTTTCTATTAGTATCCAGTTTTGCATTTATCAAATTAGTTACGCTAAAACAAAACAGGCCACTTAAAATTTAAGTAGTTCTATACAATAATAGCCAGAGAATAAAATCAATAACAAAATCCCTTTGTATTAATCTACTTGTGTTATTATACTTGTTTTTATTCGTAGAATCCACCATTGTTTGGAGAAACTTGCAGCACAATATTGATAGTGAAGTATACTTTAAATAATTACGAGCTTTATAAACAATGTGGTTTCAGTTGTTTCAAGGAACTGTTGAAACGATCTCACGAATATTCAAGGAATTACCGAAGCTTACAATAATGGAAGGTAGAAATTGAGATGCGTAATAAAAAAAAATGTGTGCGTGTACTAGTGTACACACGTAAGAAGTGAAACTTTTTTATGGCCTTATTTTTCAAAAAATAATTTTCTTTATGCAACTTTACAGAAATACGTCGAATCACGCGTGGTAGGGATAAGAAAAAGATGGCGCGTAACGGAAAAATGTCACGCGTAACGAAAAAATGTTACACTAAATTTTTTTCCAACCCCGATAAAGAAGTTTCACTTCAATAAAAATACCTACATTTATTTTAGGTATTATAAGCCATGTAAATTATTTGTATAGGTAAGTTTTTATGCGTGTATCCGATAACAGAACTGTAGAATCGTTAAATCGTATTAAATGTTAAAGGTATTAATAATGTAATATTTTATTATAAATTATAAATACACGATCTTTTAACATAAAAAAATAAGTATATTGAGGAAAGACAAGTTTCATATAGCATGTTTCGTACTAAACTAAACACTAATAGAAATATAATAAACTTTACTCTAAATTACAATGTCAAGAAGGTAAAGGTAAGGCAAGAAGCTTATATCTAATACACTGGAGATTTCAGTATGAACATTAACTTGTAACAAGAAAATATGACGTTGAATGACGCCTGTATGTTTTTTTATCCCTTTCACCCCTAGGTAGTTAGTTAGGTGTGAAAGGGATAAAAAAACATACAGGCGTCATTCAAGGTCATATTTTCTTGTTACAAGTTAATGTTCATACTGAAATCTGCAGTGTATTAGATATAAGCTTCTTGAGGTAAGGTGTATATACACAATATTTGAATGATATCATTTAAATACATTGTATACAGCCTTTCTCGTAATGGTTTAAAATCCAAGAAACACAATAGCAGCACGATCTTGGCTTGACAACATGACGGAACCCGAAAATATATTTAAACATAAATTATTGAAGTTTGCCACTTACCAACAAATGCTACAAAAGCTCGCCAAGCCTTAAACAATCCAATGAATCGTTGAAAAGAGTCCAAGACATACATTAAACGCAAACCGAGAATTACAAAACTTAGCCAATATCGTGTTGAGAAATTATCGCGATCCGAAACAAAGCCCACAAATTGTTGGAAAAAGTTAAGAAAAGCAACTCGTTACAATAACAAGAGCGTTAAGCCGCGGGACAATAAAATGTCCGCGACGGTTTAGCTTGGGGCCATGACACTAAAAGCCTTCTAAAAGCGTATTACGTTTGTATAAAATTGTTTCTAGAATTACACAATTATGTCAGACACAATAAAATATCAGATTCTTTGGAATAGTTGGCAGTTAACAATTATTTCAGACGTTCGTAATAAACAATCGTGAAATAACGGGACAAAAATTTTCTACCAGAGATATATTGTTTAGGCTTTCATGACATTATAACTAATAAAAACGTTATAAACTTTACAAATTTAAACACGCTTCTATTTAAAAGAAATTCAGATAAGTTGCATTGCAAAAACTCGATAAAAATATTGCTCAAGTTTTGACTTTTCCGCTTCATTAATGGCCACCTGAAAGTTGCGTAATGTAATGAAAAAAGTGTAGTCGTTGAGCGCGGTCGCGTGAAACGGCCAGTTTTGTTGCTATTTCACACTTATGTTCATGCTCCTGGCACCTACACACTTCACGATGTATTGACAAACTTTTTCGAGTATAATAAAAAAATGCCTGTCCATATTCTATCGAGTTTAATATAATATTATGTAGTTTATGATTAAATAAACAGACATCGTGAATGCATAATAATTAGATATTTTACATATTAAAATATATTTTGTTAACAAAAAGAAGATTCATGAAATACGATTCAATCCAGGGAAATATCGAATACTCGGTCGTTATCTTGTCGGTGTTGTTTTATTTTGACAATTTTGGTACATATTACGTATTTTTTCATTTTTATAAGCGTATCTATTTCTCTGTATGTTGTGATGGTAAGAACATCCAACTTTTAATACGAATACGAATATAATTTTTATTTATTTATTTATTTAAGCCTTTATTGCTGATACAAACATACATATAAAACTAAATCTATCTTAAACATTATTATTTAACACATGGGATTTTCCGGTTTGGTGATCAGCGTGTCTTGTGACACATAGGCCTCTTCCAGCCGCTTCCACTCATTCCTATTGTTCGCATGTCGGGTCCATACTATTCCACCAATCTTTTTAATATCATCTATCCATCTCTTCACTTGTCTACCTTTCCTTCTTTTTCCATCACGTGGTTGCCATTCTGTTAATATTTGTGTCCATTTCGTTTTACTGTCCCTAGTCATGTGTCCCGTCCATCGCCATTTTAGTTGCCTTATTTTCTTTATTATATTTTCCACCTTGGTTATTGAACTTATTTCTTCCGCTGTTTTACGATCTTTAAGTGTTACGCCTATCATACTTCTCTCCATTGCCCTTTGACATGATCTTAGTTTTAAAAGATGTCTTTGAGTTAGTGCCCATGTTTGGCACCCGTAAGTAAGGCATGGCAAGATACATGAGTTGAACACTTTTCTTTTCGATATTATTGGAAAATATTTACTTTTAAATATTTCTTTTAATGACCAATATTTGTTCCACGCGTAAGACACCCTTCTCTCTATTTCTATCTCTGCCTGGTCCCTAAATGATATTAATTGCCCCAAATATGTATAGCTTTTCGCGTATTCAATTGTTTCACCTTGAATTTCAATCGGTATTTCTTCCCTATTAGTCATAACTTTTGTTTTAGTTTTATTCATTGTAAGTCCAACTTCCCTACTCTTATCTTCCAGCTGTTTTAACATATGTTGAAGCGCATTACCATTGTCGGATATTAATACCAAGTCATCCGCAAATCTTAGATGATTAAGTTTTTTCCCATCGATATTTATACCCATATTGTCCCAGTTTAATTGCCTGAATATGTTTTCCAATACGGCCGAAAAAAGTTTTGGGGATAAAGGATCTCCCTGTCTTACTCCTCTAGCTACCGGAAACTCTTCACCAGTTGTTTCTAGTTTAACTTGTGCGTTACTATTCGTGTATACGTTTCTAATTATGCGGATGTATTTCTTTGGCACACCCTGATGCATTAGTGACTTCCAGAGTGAGTTATGTTTTATTGAGTCGAATGCTTTAGTGTAGTCAACAAAAGCGATGTATAAAGGTTTGCAGTATTCCTGACATTTTTCTACAAGCTGTTTTATGACATGCATATGATCGACCGTTGAGAAGCCCGCTCTAAAGCCAGCTTGTTCCATAGGTTGTTGTTCGTCTAAGAGTGCCGTTATTCTTTTCAATATCAACTTAGAAAATACCTTGTAGATATTTGACATGAGACTTATAGGCCTATAGTTCTCAATAACTGTCCTATCTCCTTTCTTATGCAGCAGAATAATTATACTCTTAGTCCATGAAGATGGTATATCCTCTGTTCTTAAGACGGTGTTGTATAATTCCGTGAGTTTTTTTAGGTTTTCTTGTTTGGTGATTGATACTTTGATCATCTCATTTGTTATATAGTCTGGTCCGGGGGCTTTATCATTTTTTTGACTTAATATAGCGTTTTCTACTTCTGATTGTAGGAAATCTGGTATATCTTCTATGTCGTCACTTTCGATATTTACGTTATTTTCTGATATATTATTATCTGCCGCGTAAAGTTCTCTATAAAAGTCGGTTGCAATTTTTATTATATCTTTTCTTTTTGTGGTTGATTTTCCTAATTTATTCTTAACATTTGGTATCCATTTCTTTGTTTCATTCAGTTCTTTTAAAGCTTTTTTGATTCCACCTGTCCTTTCTATGTGATAGTTTAAAATTTTTGTTCTACGTTTCTTTCTGTCTTTTTTAATATTATTACTTATTCTTTTACTTATTTCTGAGATTGCTTTAAGGTTTTGTTGGTCTTTTCTATGTTTTAAAAGGTGTCTTCTTTTGTCAATTAGGTTTTTAATTTCATCATCCATACGACTTGACTTTGGTTTGGAATTAATTTTATTGAATAGAGGTCCAAATATTTCAGTTATTTCTTTAATATATTTTTCTTCAGTTAAATTTATTGCTTTATTTGTGAAATGTTGATTTGCTTTTATATGTGCTGTTACATTGAATTTGTTTCTACTTTTTCTTGGTTCGGTTTTATTTAGAATTGCTCTCACCATTCTGTGTGACACATAATTTGTAAAGTTGTATTAAAATTAAACTGGTTCAAAATGTTTACATCTTGAAATGCTTTTCTATTGTTTGAAGTAATGTAGTCTATTTCATTTTTGTATGATCCATCCGGAGACAGCCATGTCCATTTTTTGTTGGGATTTTTTTTGAAGAAGCTGTTCATAAATGCGAGATTATTTTCAAGTGCCATATTAATCATCCTATTTCCATTTTTACTTCTTCTGCCAAAACCGTATTTGCCTAGTATTTTTTCTTCCCCTGGTTGTTGTACTCCTATTCTACCATTGAAATCTCCCATAACTATAATGTTTTTATGTGCATCTTTCAGAACTAATGATAGTTGTTCATAGAAGAGGTCTTTAGTATGATCTTCATACTGTTCAGTAGGAGCATATATTTGTACAATAGACCACATATTTTTATAACCTTTTAAATGCATATTAAGAATAGCTATTCTCTCCGAGATTCCCTTAAATTCAATGATATTTCTTTTTAAATATTTTTTAACCATGAAGCCTACACCATAACTTCCTTTTGTTTCTCCCTTATAAAATAATAAATAATCTTTATGTTCTTCAATACATTCTCCTAATCTTCTCATTTCGCTTAGTCCTATTATGTCCCATTTTATTTTTGTAAGCGCTTCTTCTAGTTCTATTAGTCTTTCTTGTGTTCTTAATGTTAGACAATTTAGGGTGGAAATATAAAATTTGTTGTATCCTTTTGTTTTTATTTTATTATTATTATATTATTATTATCTGTTATTGGAGCTGGAAGGGATTGGTCATTATCCCCCACGGAGACCAACCGGCTTGGGGGCGATATGGAGTTTATTTTGTTAATGTCGTTAAATTGTTTTGTCTTGTTCGTTGTGTTCTTCCGGTTTCCGACGTGTGTTAGTTGCTATTGTTTATTTAAATCTGACGTTGACTGCGATCTGTTCCTATACATTCGTTCAAATGCATTTATTTTATTAATTTTTGGTCTAACATCATTGACGTCAGTAGGTGTCTTTGGTGAGTTGGATTGCTCTCTCTTCCTTTTATCCCGTGAATTCCCTACATCATCTTTGACAATTAGTTTGTCGTGCTGAATAAATGCTATTCGACCCTTCTTCCGTTCTTCTTTTAGTTGAGGTATGAGTTCTCTCCTCTTTTCTAACACTTCTTTACTAAAATCTTCTTTAACAAAAACTGTTTTGGGCAGACTTTTCCTATTTCGCAATACTTCGTTTCTTTTCCATAC
This sequence comes from Colias behrii, assembly GCA_029959065.1. Classification (NCBI taxonomy): domain Eukaryota; kingdom Metazoa; phylum Arthropoda; class Insecta; order Lepidoptera; family Pieridae; genus Colias; species Colias behrii. Next base: position 1,199,286 of record JARWMC010000005.1, on the reverse strand, counting down.
ATTTAGCATATTCACTAAAATTGGTCTAGCTTTTCCTTTTTCTTTGCCAAGTCTAAATGCTTTATTTATATCTCGCTTATTAATTTCCATGCCAGACTGTTTTAAAGTATTTACTATAGTTTCTATTATGTTGGTGTTATCTTTCGACTCTTCGAAGCCATAGAATATCAAGTTATTTGCCTTTTTCCCAGATTCCAGATGTTTTAGTTTTTCATTTAAGTTTTCTATTTCCTGTTTTAGGTGTTGATTTTCTTCTAAAATAGGTTTGAGTTTATTATTCATTTCCTCTAATATCCCCCTTGTTATTGATTCTGTTAATGTTGCGGTTTGTTTCTCCATTTAAAGTTTTATTTTCGAGAAAAGCATTTGCATTTGGTCGTCCATATTAAAAGTTGCTATTTTTGTCTTGTCTATTTTGTAAAATATTACTATTATTTTTTGCTTATTAAATTATTCAATTTTATTTTTATTTATTTTTATATAGATATAAATTTTAGAAATAGCAACACTCGAAGATAAAGTCACGTAGTACAGAACGTCTTATGAAATTCTTATGTTGGTAGCACTGCTAACTGTAGACTAGAGTGTCAACTGTCAATTGTCACTTGTCAAAGCAAATTTTATAGTAATTGTAGGTTATTAAATATGTTTTGCACTTAATTCGTCTTCTGTAATGAATTGACTCGTTTTATATCACTGTTTTCACACTTCAATCTTAGTCTTATGGAATCACTTGCACAGGTTACAGTTTTATGAAGATTTTACACAGTTTAAAATTTAAGTTAACGGAGCGAACTTCGAAACGTCTGTTATATTTGACACTCGAACCGGAACATCGGCCGGAATTTTTATTTACTTAAAGCTAAATGTTTACTGAACGCTGTAGCAGTGTGTAGCGACATTAGTGTAGACGCAAGACACATGACATGGCCGACCCAAGAACTTAACTTATAGGGGCGGCGGAACAAAATAATGTGGCCCTTTTTCCAACCACTGAATCTTTTATTTCCTTATTTAGGCGGTAAAGGCTCTATTTATTTCGCCACATGAAAAATTTAAGGTTATTATTGGTCGCTATTTCGTATACAATTGTTTTACGGTGCATTTACTATTGTGTTTTACGTGGAATATAATAGAAAGTAATTTGGAACTCATTTATGCATTTAGTTTTCAATAAAACATTTTCTAATGTAGGTAAAAATATTTATTTCTCTAAATGATACAAACATTTTATTTTAAACTAGCGGTCCGCCCCGGCTTCGCCCGTGGTACATATTTCGCAATAAAAGGTAGCCTATGTTCTTTCTCAGGGTCTAAAGATTGTCTGTGCCAAATTTCATCAAAATCGGTTGAGAGGTTTAAGCGGGAAAGCGTAACAGACAGACAGACGGACAGACAGAGTTACTTTCGCATTTATAATATTAACTAGTAGTGATTAGTTTTCCTCCTTTAACCAAGTCATTTCCTCTCACCCAAACTTATTTTATGTATATTAATTATATTGTAGCAATAAAACCACATTTTCTGTCGACACAAATATCTCTTTATTTAATGTTATTTATACAATAAACTATTCGTTATTTTTTTAATATTCTGCGTCTCTCAAAGAATAGTAGAGTTCGAAATGTGTCCATCAGTCTATCCGACTGTCCCGATCTAGCAAAGTATGTCCATGAATATTGAATTCATGGGCTTTTTATAACAGTCCCATTGTAGTGTGTAATGTATCATGTATGTTATGTATGTGTGCGTCATACTATATAGTCCTGTGGTTCTGCAGTTGTAATAACAGTATTATACAGCCTACAGTCTAGTAAAGTGTTTGATTACCACCAAACCATTGCATGGCGACCCTGCCAGTGCTGCCTCGCGGCAGTACTGAGCTATGGATCATTTTTGAAAAATAATATTTTAAAAGTCAAAATTTAAACAAATAATTTTTATGCGTATTCGCAAATCGCAATGTACCGGATAGAAAATTTATCAATATAATAAAAAAATCGACGATCGTGAATATGGAAATTAAGAACAGAATTTATTTGACGAAGAAAGTTTTTTAAAACAAAAAAAAAACTATGGAGATTTGGAATATCATCTATTTATGAAAAATTGTGAAATAAAATTGGAGATTTGGAAGGATGCAGCTGGAGCCGGGAGATCAGCCAGTGTGAATAGCAGACGTTTTCCCAAATTGACCAGAATCCCGAATGTCCCGAAATTCAAGTGACGACGGAATAAAAGTTTAATTTGGTGAAAGAAAAAAAAGCTAAAAGTGAAATTTAAAGTTCAAGCAGTGTATTTTACATTAATGTAAGGTAACGAATTATTTTAGTTAAAAGATTTTTTTTTGTCAAAAACCATTATTATGTTATATTTATTATACATAAATATTATATATAGCTATGTATAATCAAAGTACTTAGTAACAGATAATTCTATTAGTTCATTGTTTGTTTTATAAAGCGCTACCAAATAGGGAAATGGTATGCAGCGTCTGTAATTTCGTCTCATATTTCGTGTTACCATGTAGGTAACTAGGTAGTCACAATGCATCGTTCTGTGCATTTTATAAAATGTTCGTAATGCAATACGATCTTGTCAATTCAATTGAGTGTGAAACTTTAATTTTTTTAATTAACATTTTGGATTCGGAGGATTTAACTAATTTCATAAATAAAAATTATTGTAACTAATAAAATGTAATTAAATTTATATTTCAAGATGATTTAGGTAAGGATAGATAATATAGGTATACGACCATATACGACCCATTAAGTATATTCTTATTTGATTAAGCGAATTACCATGATAAATCTAGAAGAATAGAAGAAGAGAAAAAGTAAATATTTGTCGTTGTATGAGTACAAAAAAAATTACTTACATTGTTTTTTTTTATTAGGATATAGATGGAATCTTAGCTTGATCACCTAAGTTTTTCTTTTATATTCCTATCAAAAATTAAATAATGTGACATTTAATTACTCGAAGAAATAAGAATTAATATTGTATGAAAAATAAAAATAAATTAATATGTAAGCCTGAGAGCTACAATTGAAAAGTGAAATGATATGATTTATTGTTAGAAACAAGGTACACCAGGATACAAGACAGGCACGGAATCCTTGTAATTCTGATCATGATTAGGTCGAGCTACCACTCGTGAAGATAACTTGGACACATGGTATGAATAAAGGTATAAAATATATGATAATGTAATGATGTGTTAAAAGAACTGCCTGAATTAATGTTAATGTTATAAATAAATAAATATATTTCTTGTATCTTGAATTATTGAATATAATAAGATGAATAATATAAAAACGACGGTGTTATTAATTATAATTATGAGGGAAGATTACCCTAAATGAAATTGTGTATCTTGATATTGTTGTACGTATGAGGAAGTACCTACATAAAAAATAAAATATATGAAGAAAATTTAATACAGATAATGAATATTATGTCGTTTCTAAGTATGATGTGTATTAACTGTAAGCACATAAATAAACGTATTCTATGAGGATATATTGTAAGATTTATTGAAAGATAATTATTAGGTATTTTACTCGGATATGACTATTAATTAATTACGGACTGTGACATTTTTAAATACGGATATGAATACGGATACGATAAAATATTTTCTAATATTGTATTATTTTTCCATTATTTTCGTACATGAGAAGTTAATTAAAATTATTTGTTTTAATCTATTAGTATTAGTTACTATGTAGTGTGTAAGCCAATGTGTAAGCGTGTAGAATGTTCTTTTTTTGGGGTTTTAAAAAATAAGTAATAATTATTAATAAGTGGAAATCCATGCTATTGTTTCAATTTTAATTTTGATTTTATTTACTCGTTTATATGATAGGTATTAAGATATGTAACCAAAAACGAAGAAAAAATTTGCATTATATTCAGCTAAAAAAAAATGTTAATTACTATTTTTTTTTATTATTTTCTATGAGGGGAGATGTAGTGTGTAATGTATCATGTATGTTATGTATGTGTGCGTCATACTATATAGTCCTGTGGTTCTGCAGTTGTAATAACAGTATTATACAGCCTACAGTCTAGTAAAGTGTTTGATTACCACCAAACCATTGCACCATGCAAACTGAATATACAGATGGAAAAAGTATCCACTATTGGATGGCTAAATATTTTAATTCAAGAAATTTAATGAATAAGCGTTCCAAATTGCATCAAATTTTATAAAGTTTTCATGTTGTGGTGTTTGAAGTTACTCCTCCGAAACGGCTTGACCGATTTTCATGAAATTTTGTTTGCATATCGGGTAGGTCTAAGAATCAGAAAACATCAATTCATCATTCCCTTATAAGATCAAAGTAAGGCAGAAAGAACAACGTTTACCGAGACAGCTAGTATTATCATAATAATTAATTTGAACACTCTTATTTAGGAATCTTCGTATTTCTTTTAATGTTTAACAAGGTATACGTAAAAAGTTATTAACTTCAATAACAATTAAGTACAGAAAATGGCAATTGCTATTTGTACAATACCAGTATCACCATACAATTTTGCAGAAAATGTCTATCAATCGTGATGTTTTCGTTATTTTTCTCTTTATAGCCACATGCTATTGCCGTAAACAAATAACGAAACGAATGCCAAACAAAATACGCAGCATTTTTTTGTCGGTCCCAACATTTCTAACTCAAACACAACTAATCCAATCCTAGATGGAGTTTTCCATTACACAATAGCAGACTACATATTTTGCTCTTAGCATGAATTAAATGTTCAGTCACAAAGCGGAGATGAAAATAAAATAAAAATTATATAGAATACACAGCATTCTATCTCACAATCGACAACCCGGAGAATGGAATGTAAACTGCATTTTTAGAGATCCGCAAAATAAACATCAAAACGGGTGACGGATGTGATGAAAAAAACATGTTAGAAAAACTTCAACACGGTTTTGTTTCTTGTTGTTGCAGTGTAAACTACTTAATTATTTTTATGTAGAGTTATTTTCCTTTTATATTTACAAGTAGCTACTAGTATAGGTAATATTGAACTTGATTTTGAATTAGGAATAAGTAAAAGAATGTCTGATCTCTCAAACTTTCGCCGCATTTACACATTAATATAATATAATGTATGTTGTACTTTAATTGTTACTTCTTAACACAAAAGAAATATAACTTTATTTTTTCAAAGACATTTCACACATCACGTACTTTTAACGTATTACTATACTTACTGAAATAATTTGTTAATTTTTATATTGTACGGAACCGTTTATATTCATCTCATCTCGCACCTGTCATATTTTTATTCTCCGCATAAACTCCATAAATAAGACGTTTCAGAAATAGTCTGAGCATATTGTTGGAATACCGCTTTACCAAGTATTAAGTAAATGGAATCTTAGCTTTAAGTTGGTATTTTCATTTATAATTTAGCTATTTGCAAACTTTTCCTTATTTTCCATAAATTTTTCATAAGATTTTAAGACGGATGGTTTAATTTATGTACTACCAATGTGTTTTAAATTATTAATTTGTTTCATGAGAAATTAAATGGTATCATTTACGGTAAAACAAGCATTTTTTTTAATAATATTATAGGATATAACAAAGTACATAATACTGAAAAATACCGTTAGTGTTACGGTGACATAATTATATGTATCCGTATTTCAATAGAAACAAAGGTACAGTGAAGTCCCGTGTCCCCTAGTGGGGTAATGGGCAGATGTATTATGCATACATCTGTTTCACTGATCGATTTTTTTTAGGGACAAGTACCTACTTGGTGGTAGGTGATCAACCTTTTGTGTCCTGCCAGACCGAGACATTTTTTTTTCTTCGTCTCCACCGGGAATCGAACCCAGGACCCCTCGGTTCTACGCTCACACGTCAACCACTGTACCAAGGAGGCGGTCAAACCGGAACAAAGGTACAACAATCGTGTTATTAAATTATATCAAAGAATATAACATACGAATACTGAAAAATAAACATTCAAGTAATATCGAATCATCATCCGTGACAGGTATTCGCTCACTCCACGAGCATTTAACTGAAAGTATCTATATGAAAAAGCTATAAAACACAAGCCTACTTGTTTCCAATACTCAAAGGGAACGTAGCAAACATTGTACTCGTATCGTCAGCAAATATTAGCTGAAACTATTGTGTGTAAGCTGTAGGTTAGATCGAGTGTCGTGTTCGATCGATTTCATATGTTTGTTTTGCAAGTTTGTGTATATTATAATTTGCAAGTTTGTGTATATTATAAACGATTTGACGTAAGCAAACGCGATGCTTTGAGTTTAACTTCTTCACGATTAGAAATTAAAGACTTTAGCGGATTTCAAGCGAGTTTTAACCATTATAATATAACTAGCTTTCCGCACGCGGCTTCGCCCGCTGTGTCTTAAACCTTATAAATAATATACTAAAATCTTCCTCTTGAATCAATATATCTATAAAAAAAAACTTCATCAAAGCCCGTTGCGTAGTTTTTAAGATTTAAGCATACGAAGGCGACTTGAAAGAAAGCGACTTTGTTTTATACCTATGTAGTGATTTATAATGTGCATGTATTCAAACACTTTACATAGAGCGTGGTCAGACTTACTGAGTGACATAAATAATAGGTATTTTTAATAAATTGTGTTTTAAATTCGTACCGAATTGTTTTTTTACCCAAGATTTATGTTTGGTTATTGAATTAATAATTATTTCCATAAAGGTAATGATAGAGTAACTAAAATTTGAATTTCCAAATCTGATATTTCCATAGATAATTAATCTTTCTCTCAACAAAAGTATGTTGTATTTTATACGTATATGTTTACTAAAATAAACATTGCTTCATAGTAAAATATAACCTTCATAATTCCGTTAGTCTGAAAAACTACACCTCTATTTCCTATACATCCAATTTAATTCGCAAACAATCCGCAACAAAAACAAACACTCCCTCATATTTCCATTTAAAATTCCAATTAATTCCCTTTACAAAGATGCATTGCTGAAACAATACAAAATAAATAAAATATAAATAAGGACGTCCTTGCTTCGTCCGGGGAGCGGAATACAATATAGCAGAAAGATATTTAAACATAGCTATCTCCGGTAAGAAAATGTTAGAATTGAATTGGAAACAGATAAAGTTCCGCTTTGATAAATTAGGTGTCGAATGCAGATGAAAACTAACGTGTACTTTGTTGTACATGTTCTAGAAGCTTTTATTTGACGATCGGTAATTCAGCAAATGTGTCCTGTATTCGTGAACATTAAATGAATGCGGACATTTACTAACGCTATCTAACCACGAACTATACATATTATAAAGTACTTTTAAATTGCAAACAAAAGAAGATCAGATAGTCTTCCCTCTGAAGAAACTATAGTTAAAGAATTGTAATATGTACTATGCATAAGCAAAATTAGATTGAGATTTTTCTACGTTTCTTGATATTAAAAAAATGTATAAATCTTATTATGATATCGAGATCTGTGGAATGCAGATCATCACAAACATATTCATGATACGCAGGAGAGTCGTAAATATGAGTAAGTCTTTTGTTATTAGTTTGAGCACCAGTATTTCTTAGTGTCTATGTCGTGGCCATATCGTAGATTTGCTCATTTCATGAAATGGCCAATTTAGTTTGGCCAGATCGTTAAATCGTCAACGTTTCACGATTTGGCCATCCACATTTGGCCAGATCGTCGATCTGGCCAAACGTTGATGGCCATTTCACGAAATGCGACCATTTTTGTTTCTTTTTTAAAAAGCGATTCGCTTCTGGCACTCACCGGCCGCTGCCGCGGCACGCTCGCTTTGCTCGCTCGGCTCGTGCGTTGTTTATTAAAGTCTAACCTAACCTAACCTAACTGTTTTCTATTGAAAAAACCATTCGCTTCTGGTATTCGCCGGCGCTACCGCGGCACTAACTTAAATGAGAATAAACAAGTTCTTAAAATATTCCGAATTTTTTAATGTTTTATGGACTCTCTAAGATATTTTATACGATCTGGCCAAATGTCGATGACCAAATCGTGAAACGTTGACGATTTAACGATCTGGCCAAACTATGTTGGCCATTTCATGAAATGAGCAAATCTACGATATGGCCACGACATCTACATAATTAAATTATTCATCTTGTCATTAATATCTACCATCATGTTCAATAAGTTCTTATTTTCACGGCCAGATTTTTCTAATAGTATTTAAATAATTCAAGTCCAACATTCTTAAAACATAAAACCTCACCACCATTGTCGTGACGATAACCATCAGATTATAAATGTTCAGAGTCCAGTAATTTGTTTGTTAATTGTCAACAATAGCTTGATTAGATCGTCCTAGTCCAGTTCAATCGGTTATATGCTCCATCATCCACAATGCCTCACAATCTCTAGTGGATATTAAGTTTCCGTACAACTTGCCGTGGAATAATGAGCTTGAATATGCTAGTAATTCTTAATTCCACAACCGTGGAATAATGAGCTTGAATATGTACACAGGAGAAGCGAGTTGAAAAAGTAGCAATGATCATTAATTACCCTTTTATTCAAGGAAATATTAACTTCAGTGTATCTAGAACACACTTTTAAGATTTCTGGTGTAAGTTTTACTAACATAATATAAAAAATATTCTATATTTAAAGGCATTTATAATGATTGAAACTAGCAAAAGCTGAAGAGTTTGTTTGTTTGTTTGTTTGAACGCGCTAATCTCATAAACTTCTGGTCCGATTTGAAAAACTTCTTTAACTGTTCTCTAAAATTTCTCCAAAGTACAATAAATCAATCCTATTAAATACAAATCAACCACAAGTCCGCTGAGCGTGTGAACAAATCCCCTGTACTAAGAACGCATATAATACGACTCCGGAAATCTTCAAGAGAATGTGATCACTTGCTAGCGATATCAACTGTCAAGGAAATTATGTATCGTGGTACCGGGGCATTAGGTTAGCAAATTTGTTTCTGCAATTTCCACTGGATTTGCTGTTTCCTTCCTTTAACAATGGATGTTGTATTGCGTTAAATCAACATTTCCCTTAAATCAATATTTTTTAATATAAATTCTTTATTCACAATATAAATTTTAAATAACGTGTCTTATGACTGGTGTAGTAGAATGAATATGAATATAATTACCACATAAGCATATTTTTTTATATTCTTTAGATTAGAGCAACAATAAAATAAAAAATAAAAGCAAACTGTGAAAATTTTTTGTCGGTAGGTAGGTACATACATGATATTAATATTAAGCTTTTTAAAATGAACAGCTCGCAGTAATTTGGAGAAATTTCCTTGATATTAGAAATTAATTAAGGTTGAAAATTAACTAATTGAAAACTGCAACAAATCTGCCAGAACTTCGAGATAATTTCTGACATCGCGGAGGTGAAATCCTTCTAACAGGGTTAAATTGATAATTCCGTCCATGATTGTAAGATATATTAAAATTTCATAGAAATAAGAAATCCATGAAAATAAATTAAATTATTCACCATGAACAATTAAATTCCAATATCTCAAACGGTTTGATAGGTTTTATCATTATTAAATCATTCAAAAATGATTAAAACTATATGCCCTTAAAAGATACAACTTACCCTAAAACACTGTAATGTTGAAGCAAAAAATTATTGCTTAAAACCTTTTAGAAATATTACTTTCATTTATTGCGTCTTCGTCATCGAATCAAAGAAGGATTACATACACTATATACGTCGAATGTGATTCAATTCTGTTGGAAATTCCTCAAACCAATGTCCAAAGTTGCAGTATCCATTGAATCGTCAGTACAATAATGAAAGACTGTATCAAAAGCATCGAGGCTGTAACGTAATAATAGTTTCCTCACAGCCGACACATTTAACGTGTGTACGGGATGTCGTTTAGCTGATGATGTTTAAGGGATAAGCGATTAGAGAGAAATAAGATTTTCTGTAATAGATTTTATACAGTAGCACCTCGTTAAGTCGAACCTCGATAAGTCAAAAACCTCCAAATCTCGAAAAAATGTTTTGTTCCCTTCCCTTCAAACACGAAAACCTCCATTACTTGAAATTTTGACCCTCTGTTAGACGAAATAATCACCGAGTCCCTCCAAGCCATTTTGGTACATATTTTCACTCTATAACTCGAAAAATCAAATTTGACCTCTGTATCTCGAACATAGCAACGTTTTATTTTACAACCTTTATAACTTGATGATTTGGAATTTATTACCTCTATTGTTCGAATAAAAATAAGTTACCGACTTTAAGAACTTGCCGACAGTGTAAGTACACTATTGTTTCTTAGAAAACATTTTAGGAGTATACGATAATTAATTTATGACTCACGTAAACACGTGTTTGCATTAAGTATCTGATGACGAAATTATCGATTCAGTAGCTCAGAAAACCGATACTAATGATTAAGATGACATAGAAGACGTGAATAGTAACATGCGCTCCATGGGTTTCCATCAAAGAGGCAAGAACCGCATTGATTACCTTACGAAATTTTATAAAGCAAACCAGTATCTCTGAAGAAGAATTTTCTGCTCTTTATAGATTAGAAAATGCTAGAGAACAACCAAATTATCTAAAGCAAAAAAAAAATACTGACTTTTTTAATGCCATATTTTTTATTTTAAAAGGATTTGAAATAATGTTGATTTATAAATTATAATAAATAAAAACATGTTTGTCACCTCTGCAAGTTGAATTTTAATTTATTTTACCTCTCTAACTCAAAATTTATAAGAATAAACCTCAAACTCTTTATGTCGAATCAAAATCCGCCTAAGTCGAAATCCTCCATAAGTTGAAAACTCTATAACTCGAATTTTTTGGCGTCTCCCTCGATGTTCGACTTATAGAGGTGCTACTGTATCATAAAAAATGTGTCGAATGCGTTAAATGTGATAATTTCACGTTATAAATTAACAGATTTAGATTTTAGATTTTTTTTTTTAAGATTTTTATTTTTCTTTTTAGCCCATTTTACTAAAAGCTTGTTGTTAAAAAGTTTTTATTTTATTTTTTTAATAGTCCACAGAACAGATCTTAAACTTATTACATAGACCGGACTCTCAGTGGAGTTTCGTTTGCAAAAATAGCGGACCTAAATCTGACTTCTGATATATATTGTATAGATCCCAGACATCCTATAGACAGATGTTGCCAACCAGTTTTGTGGTCCCCCTCTCCCCACCCCGGTAATTAAATATGGCATACAAAGAAAAAAATAAAAATTTCCAAAACATGCCGTGTGGGGTATCAAATGAAAGAGCTTATTGAGTAGATCACGAATATATAGCATACTATAACATTTCTTACACTTTCTTTAAGATTTTTTAGAAAATTTACGAAAATGCTCCATTTTGGAGTTAACTTTAAACCACTATAGATTGAAAACTCATGAATATATTTTTTAAATTATTATTTTAAATAATTAACAATAGTCCATTGTTTCATTTGATACCCCACACGGCATGTTTTGGAAATTTTTATTTTTTTCTTTGTATGCCATATTTAATTACCGGGGTGGGGGGAGGGGGACCATAAAACTGGTTGGCAACATCTGTCTATAGGATGTCTGGGATCTATACAATATATATCAGAAGTCAGATTTAGGTCCGCTATTTTTGCAAACGAACATCTCCTTGGAGCCTGCTCTAACAAGTGCTAGAGATTATAACTACAACATAGTGTACATGTTAGAGTTCAAATTCATTTACAAGTAGAGACAACGTCCATACAAGTTAATCCGTAATGTGTAACGTATGAAGTGTATTTTATCAAAGAACGTCAATCATATCGATATCCTATACCCGCTAATCACTTCTAACTTGCCTCCAATATCAAATAGCAGCGGAAGTCCGCACAAAGCTTAGAACTGCGGACAATACTGGCGCTTCCTCGATACCCGCACGTTCACAAAGGTGGCCTTGCTCAGTATGCACGCTGTTATACCCATGTTATGATAGCTGTACTGATTTTTAGTGGAGAGAGCATAAATTGGGTCACGCGAGAAATTGCTGGATTGTAGGGTTTGGTGGCAGTCTTTATTGTTTTTATGTTCATGGAATATGTGGAAAGAGATGGAAATGTAGAAGAAGACATATCTAAACACATTCCATTAAATGATGGATAGAACATGCTTATAATTATTTTATAGAACAAAGATGAAACAAACACATTAAATAAATCACCAAACTATACATGCTAAACTGCATTTCCGTGTCCACAGAGTACGTCATTTCTATTTTATTTACATTCAAATCATCAAGATAAACTCCTTGCTATTTTCGGAACTTTTGCTAACATGCCACCCAATAAAAAAAACATAGGTACCAGGTGCACACAAATAAATCTGACGAAATACCTAAAGCCAGGTGCACAAGAGCGTGAATTTTGCTCCGGATCCTCTTATCAGCCCCTTCAGTGTGCACTATGCATAAACCTCTCCATTGGAAAGCTATGGTCAAGCGGGTACTTGCCTGCTCGAAAATGATCTTTATTTTAGGATGAAGGATATGGAAAATTGAAATTGGTTGATGTTCGTTTTATTTCATGTTATTGAATGTTATATAAGTTGTTTCGTATCGGTGGCATCGTTCTGTCATCAAATTGATCTAAGTCTTTATGTTTGGTGGAATTAAAATGAAATCTGCAGAAAGAAATTATATAAGAGCTATAAATAGAATTGTATATAGAGAGAAGTGTAGGTGCTGTGCTGACGCAGGATTTTCGGCCGCGTCGCACAGTCACATAGCGTCGCCCTCAGTTGTCCCGTAGCTCGCGCCACCGACCCACGTATTGTAGTTAATAAATTAAAATAGTATATTTTTTGTGTAATTTAGAAGAAATATAAAATTTAATTGGCCGCTATCTTTAATTTCATCTCCCTACACACAGCTACACTAAATTGGTGACCCCGACGTGATCTCGACGACAGCTGTATCGACGTAATATTATATCGACGTGAGTGTGTAGTAGGGTGAATAAATATTCAAAATTAATATATAAATATATATACGGACAACTCAAGAAGAAACTACAGGGCGGTGGCAGCGGTAAAATTTAAATAAATAAATAAAATTTAATAACACATAAAATCTACATATAAAAATTTAATTTTACCATGGAACCCGTTAAAGAAGAATTTGCAAGTTTATCGTCAATCTCCATTACGTCCCGCATCCCAGATTTTTGGAAGAAATCGCCGAAAATATGGTTTATACAAACGGAAGCAGTTTTATCGCCACAGAAAATGTCAGATGAAGCGAAATACCAAATAGTAATTTCTAAATTAACGCCAGAAGTCATCGAACAAGTCACAGACATTTTAATTAGCCCGCCGGAGACCGGAAAATACGAAAAATTAAAGATAGCGGCCAATTAAATTTTATATTTCTTCTAAATTACACAAAAAATATACTATTTTAATTTATTAACTACAATACGTGGGTCGGTGGCGCGAGCTACGGGACAACTGAGGGCGACGCTATGTGACTGTGCGACGCGGCCGAAAATCCTGCGTCAGCACAGCACCTACAGAAGAATAGCAAAACTATTCTCTGTAATCGCAAGCCATTTCCTTATTACGATTTTATCCACTGAAATATCCAAGTTAAAAAAATTCCGCACACCACAAAATGTCCGACATTTAAAAAACCACCAACAAAAGTAATTTCACCGAAACAACCACTCAAAATAGCCATCAATATTCAATAAAAGCCGCATGCCTAAACCATTTACCCATTCTATGAATTCTAAACCATTGTTTGTTGCATTCGTTATTAAAACCAATGTAGTAGAAGCCGTTAATTTGTTTAAAAGTGTTCATAAAATCTCGCAAAACTTTTAAAACTTTATGAGTTGCAGGTTGATTAAAAAGGTTTATTCAGTCTAGTACATTCTACTAATCTTGTCCTACTCATATTATAATTGCGAAAGTTTGTGAGGATGTGTGTGTGTTTATTACTCTTTCACGCAAATTCTACGGAACCGATTACAATGAAATTTAGCACACATATAGAGTGTAACCTGGATTAACACATAGGATAGATTTATCCCGGAAATCCCACGGGAACGGGAACTATGCGGGTTTTCCTTTGAAAACGCGGGCGAAGCCGCCGGTGGAAATCTAGTAATATTATAATTAAAAGGTAGGGTAAGAACGATAAAGTTGTTTTAGTGTTATAATTTAAACAATTTTATAACCGTTTATTGTATCTACTAATCCAAGCAGAGACAACAAACTTAAAAAATAAATATTAATATCCGTTAGTTCTTGAGATATACTTGATGTAACTAAAACTTTCTTTTATTTATATCATCATCAGCCCACATGTGAAACGGTACTAGTTTCTCTATAATTATAAATTTACTAACTTCAGTTAAATAATATATTGCTCGTGTAGTAACAGTATGAACTCCTTCAACTACTCATGCAGGGCAAAGTGGCAGGTAGAAGGAGACCTGGCCGCAGACGGATATCATGGCTCAGAAATCTTCGCCAATAGTTTGGGATGAGCACTAAATCATTGTTCAAAACAGCGGTTTCCAAAATTGAAATAGCCCTAATGATCGCCAACCTCCCAAAGGAGAAGGCACTTTAAGAAGAAGTAGTAACAGAATATATGTATGTATCTAGCCAATGTGGTACGTAATTTTTTGATATAAAAGTTTAGCAAACATCACCAAATTCGTACAAATATTTGGACATATTAAAAATAAGGATACGTTGTAACGATCAAAAGCGTTTCTAAGAAACCAAATTGAACGAATACAGTATGTTTAAGTTTGAAAAGGAAATAAGGCAACAAAACTAGATCAAACAGATTTTATGTGATATTCGGTAAATTTTTATACAAATTACTTGATGGCTTGTGTCAATAACACCTTATTGTATAAAAAACAACAATTTATACATTTCTACTTGTTATATTCATGGAAAATATTTTCAAGAAATACAAATTGGTAAATAGGCAAACGCAGGATTATATTTTGTGATATAATGTATGAATTTCTTAATATGGTCTTTTATTTCATACTGTAAAATAATCAATGGTTTCCTCTAACTAATAACCATAACAAAACATGCAATATTTTCAGTTTTGTTCGAAACGCTTCTAAAAAAGTCTTCATGAAAGATATGTTTGAATTTGAGTGTGTTTTTTTTTTCATCTGTTTATAATGTGAGGTCCAACTCACATTATAAACAGATGAACTTTTACTGACAAAAATTTTTTTATTCACGTTGGTTACTTCCATCTCAAGAAAGGTCAGTGTTGTCTTGAACCAAATTCTTCGAATTAGGGTTGTCCAAAAATAAACACGACGGAAAAACTCACGACACAGTAATAAATAAAAATATTACTTGACTACCGCGAATAATCTATAAATAAATTATTTTTCTCCTAATTTTATTTCGGCAAACGTCAAACATCTTCGAAGTATGGTTGCCATCAGCTAGTAAATAATAAAATCTAGTGTAACAGTCGTAAACAAACCTGCACAATATGACAATTTAAATAATAACTAAATAAATAATTTATTTGCACAAAGAAAATTACCAATATAAGTGACCCCAGGCTCCCAAGATAGTAAAAATTTAACTCCTAATTTCAAATTATTCAATAACAAAATAAACCTAACCATTATTAACACATTAATTTATTTTGGAGTTAGCAAAGATCTCAACTACAAGAGAAGGTCGTGCGTAGGACGGCCATATGCATTATATTGTCACGTACAGCTACCCACATATTACTAAAGTAATATGTATGTCTTTAACTCTCATGGTATAGTGGTTGACTTGTGAAAATCAAAAGGGCCTGGGTTCAATGGAAATAACAGATAATTTTCTTTGTAGCAAAGTAGAGCTATTACACTATCTGTGGTAGAGCTATATGTTTATACTTTTGATGCTATTCATTATTTTAAATGTTTTAGTTATCTTATGCAATATACTTAGAAAGATCAAGAATCAATATTAAACATACCATGTATATTATGGGACAACTTAAAAACATTGCCCCCCTCGTAGAAAAATCTATGATGTACGTCTTGTACGTTCCTATCATCTGAATATATGTTAAGCATTATACAATACAACACAACCATTCATACCACACATACACATAAGTAAATATGTAAATGTTGCCATATTTCCCAATACATCATTCGCGTTAGCAAAAGCATTTAAACAATTCCTGGCCACAGCCCGCAAAGCCGCAAATAGTAGAGACGCTAGAAATTCCATCAAACATTTGCTAACATAATATTCGTGCTTCGGACATCGAGACCGCAGCGATCCGGGGTAAGACGCTCCATTAGGCTCATTCCGAAAATTTCACTTATTTCGTTACTAGCTGATACCCTGAGTCCTGACACCGTTCGTACAAGGTATACCTATAGATATTTTAATAGTTAATTAGAAGAAGAAACAAGAGTTAATCAGAACAAGAAAAAAACGGAAGCCCTGTTTTTTTTTCTTTATAAATATTATTATGTTTGTAGAAATAACCGAGACACGAACGTCGAACATATTAATAGATCGAGGCCTTTTAATAAATATCTACGGACCATCATCATCAAATAATATGATGTTTGTACCAAGATATTGATATGAATATTTTGATATATAAACTAAATAATACTCTCGCTAGTAAAACGCAACTTACTAACACAAATTGCTAACTTACACCTATTTTAATTTTATACTTTTTTTAATTCCTCTGTATATTTTGTTCTTTAAGGCATTCATAGGATCTTCTTGAAGTTTGGCGCAGATAATCTTATCACAAATAGTTTTTCCGAATAGCATGCAATTGAAGCCATCATCTTAAGCAATTATAATATATTTTATTCAATCGTTGATTCCGGTTTTATTGTATTCTAAACAAAGAAACTACCTAGTGCGAGTCCTACTTGTGCGAGAGCGTTCACAAGCCATTGGTTATGACGTCAGAGCATCCATTAATAACCGTCTGAAAGTGCCGAAACGCATGTTTTGTGCTTATACGAAATATTAAAAACATGTTAATATATAAAGAGGTTTGTACATTTGATTAATTTGTTGTGTATTATGAAATAATATCTTGCAAGGCTATAAATACAATAGGCAGGAGAAATTTGGATGCGTATATAAACATTCATAAAAACCTACCTAAGGTATGCTTTAAGATATCGGACAGAAATAAATTAAGTGATTATCTTTATCATCTCTAAAAAATGACGCATCTGAATCATATAATTACCTTTTTAATTTTCGTTCTATATATTAACGAGAAAGACTTAAACCGTATTTTCTTTACTCTTTAATACATTTTTAATTAATTGTTTGTTTCACTAAATCAAATGAGAAAACATTTCTACCTAAAGTTTCAACCTTGAATTTATTTACAACCTATAAGTAAATATTATATACATAAGTTTTGTAGGTATTTCTACGATTTTTACCTTACAAAACGCAAAATAAATAATTTAATTTCATCAAATATAAAAGCACCTTAACATTATGCGTTAGGTCGGAGAACACAAGATTGATAGCTGAGAACGCGAACGAATCATCGGCGTGATTTATCGATACCGCACTTAAATCACGAGTATTCCGTTATTTTATAACGATATAGGTATTAACAGCTATATCTATATTAGCTATAGCTATATCTTATTTTCTACAAATACCTCAAGTATGCATATATTTTAAAGAGGATATGATTGTGTATTTGTCTTGCTTTCATTGTGAAACGGAGTGATTTAAGGATATGATTTTTATAAGACTAAAGATAGTAAGGAAGATAGAGTGGTAGGTCATTTTTACCACGGTGAAGCATCTAATTCATACGGGATAAAATTTTTATCCATATGGTTTAATTAATTATTAGGACAGAATAAAAATAAGCAATTTCTTACATAAATTAATAAATTATTTTTCTCTTCTCAGTAAAGTTATAAAGCAGCCGTATTCACTAATTTGCTTTATTTAGACCCAGAATCTACTCAAGAATAAATTGATAGAATCTCCTTTGTACAAAAGTACCTTCCTGGAAAATAAAAATAAACACAATATTAAAAGTTTCACAAAACAATAGACCTCTTGATCACTGAACGGTATTATCTCTTTAAAATTATAACCAACTTCGGAACCCTCAAGTTTTTACCGCACAAAGTTTAATTATTTAAAAGGTTACTTCAAGATGTTTTTGTTGACCACAATCCCGAATTATATCCATTAGAAGTTTGACATGTACTGGGTACTCTGTTGTTCATTAGTTGGAAACAATTTTAGGGGTTTAAAAGCATGTATTTTCAACTAAGTTGCGATTTGTATGGTTATATCCACAATATCATTTATTTATTCGTTTAAGGGCCGATTTTTCAATCCTTGGTTAAAATTTATCCGTCTAATAAACACGAACATATTAAAATGTCACCTGTAAACTGTCAAATACGGACAATTGACAACATTTCAAAATTTTAAGCTACTTATTTTTTTATTTTAATGAAAACTAGATCAAAAATTATGATACACGTATTTTTTGCTTTTTCTAAATATGGAAGTTTTCATTCATCTTTTTGAGTTTTAAAATCATCTCATTCTAAAATGTCGTAAGCGCCAAATGACGTCATACATACGGAGGAATACATTTTTTCCTTTGCCACATACCTAGTTTAAATTAAAAAAAAATCTTGACAGTTGACATTTTGGCACATTTGTCACTTTGATTCGTCAAGCTTTGTAAATATTGTTATTTGTTATTTGCTGATCCAAATTTTAAACAAAAGAAACTTATTCACAAGTACTGATGATGATGACTTTATGCAGGATTTGTTAAGGAGTGCTGAAAATTTCTGGGAAACAAATATACCATCCCAAAAACGTTGGAAAGTGTTAAATAAATACAACTTTTAGTAAGTAAACAAAGTCTTTTATTTCAAGAAAATTATGAACACTATAGGCACTATTTGTATAATATAAATGAATTGGTCCAACTCCAATCAAACAAACATCACGCTAATGAAATTAAATTAGAAAACCAACACAATAACACGATTTAAAATATTGTTTACATGAATAATACACAAAAATGACATTAATATGAAATTTGACACATGCCATACCCTGTAAATGTCAGTGATAGTTTTTTTTTTTTTAATTAGGCTAAGGCGCATTTTTATTCCTCCGTATGTATGACGTCATCATCACATTTATAGTTTTTAATTAATTTCTCTTAAAATATGCGATTAAAAAATGAAATAATTTTTTTTCTGTAATCGCAAGAGCAAAATAAAGAAACGGTTTTTTTCTTTCATGGCCTTATAAAAAATGAAATGTTGTCAATTACAATACATTTTTGAAATGGTAGTTTAATACGTTATTCGATGAATAAGTTTTAACCAAGGATTGAAAAATCAGCCCTAAGTAGATATTAAATGGTTGAGATGACTTGCCTTATTGATATTAATGCCACAGATTACTAAATAATAACAAGCAATGCGAACACTATTTGAAGATTGACTTTTTTTAAGATCTTATGATTTGTTATTAGAAAAAAATACGCTAATTACCTTCTTTCTTTGAAAGCTTATAAAGTATAAAGTTTAGAATCGTATTGAAAAAAGGACTTAAATTTTATTTTTATTCTACTATTAAGATAAAGAAGAACATACATAATAATAAGCAATATAATATAATTTTAAGTAGCTTCTTCATAATTTCAATAGAAATTAAAATAGCAATCAAAGTATACCGTCACAACCACGACCAACTAGATTCCCATGAAACCAAATCATGGCCAAAATAAAGCATCCAAAATTCCACAATCCCATAGAAAAACAGTTTAACGAGATAACTAGATACCATTACTTCTTATTCATCCTTTTATTTTCGAGTAAAATACCGATATTCTGGCATGCGTTGAATCTCATCTTTTTGTCACCGCCTATTGATTATTATTGCAATGGAAATTCAAGTAATTTGTGTCCGTGCGATGAGCCTGTTTGGGATAGAGGCGTGTTTGAGGAGACCATGCAGACAAAATTTGGGATATACTGCGAAAATTCCTGGCTGACAAGTTTCTCGCATAGCATGAATTTCGTCGGCTTACTGATTGGGGCTTTAATGTTCGGATTCCTGTCTGATAAGTATGATATTATTGAAAGTATTGGATAGTTTTTATTTAACCACCACGCCAATTCTTTTGCTGATGCTTTTTTTCTGTTCGAAATTATATAATTTTAATATTAATGCGTTCAAATATATTTTCTTTTATAAATGAAAAACAAATAGGTAGAAGCTATATCGAAAAATTAGAAAATTATTTTTATTACACTTTAATCTGAATTAATTTGATTGCTATTTTGAAATAAACTAGACATCTATTGCAATGCTTTATAAAATACCCACGTACGCAATCAACGTTAAACTTTATTTATAGCTTAGAAATCTGATTCAATTGGTATCGAAAACTAAAGTAATTAAGTATTAACATCACGAATAGCAGTCTTCTTCACATTAAAAATCTTATTTATTTTAAATCTATCTCTCTCAATTAATTTATATACACTGGGTAGCTTTTTATCCAAAAAATAATATAACGATTTACGATGGTACAACCAAATCTATTTACGAGAATTATAAACTTTCTGTTTACTTTCATTGATATTTCATCAAAATAGGTCTCATGGTTATTTATGTTAGTTAATATTTAGTTAAACCTTATTACATTTGTTCTTCCATTAACAATGGTTAGGAAATTACCAAAAGTATATTAGTAGTAAGATTAACTACACATACTACTAACTGTGCTCCGCGGTTTCACCCGCGTGGCTCCGCTTCTGTCGGTCTTAGCGGGATGATATATAGCCTATATCCTTGCTCGATGAATGGGCTATCTAACACCGAAATAATTTTTCAAATCGGACCAGTAGTTCTTGAAATTAGCGCGTTCATCCAAACAAACTCTTTAGCTTTATAATATTAGTATAGATTAGTATAGATTATATAGATTAACGATTGTTTCAGATTTGGTCGGCTATCAATGTACACAGTATGTTGTCTAATCCTTGCTATATCGGGATGTCTCGTTAGCGCCATGCCTACAATTGCAGCTTTCACATTAATGCGATGCCTTGAAGGAATTGGTTGTGGGGGCGCCATCATCACCGCTTTTGTCCTCTGCATAGAGTACTGCAACTTACGGCATAGAGAAGTCATTACTGCTCTATTTCACATACCTTCAAATATCAGTCATATAACGTTACCTGGTGTTTCGTATTTGTTTCGTCATTGTGACGAGTTTCAATTGGCGCTGTCCATTCCTATTTATATTTACTTGAGTTCCTGGTGGCTGGTAATGGAATCTCCTAAATGGTTGATGGATAATGACAAGGTTGATAAAGCAGTGGCTGTCATGCAACGGTTTGGTGAAATGTAAGT
This sequence comes from Colias behrii, assembly GCA_029959065.1. Lineage (NCBI taxonomy): Eukaryota > Metazoa > Arthropoda > Insecta > Lepidoptera > Pieridae > Colias > Colias behrii. The sequence continues at coordinate 1,177,836 of JARWMC010000005.1, read as the reverse complement.
TATGGTTTATGTTTCATCTCTGTTTCGATAGAAATTTGATAAATATGGTAACCAGTTCAATACAGATTATAATTTTGTTATCCTGACTTTGATTCCTAGTAAATCGAAAATCCTGATGATAATGATAAGATTTTATGCACTGTAATTTAATTAAATCATTTATTGCAGAAATGGAAAACCTTGCGAGAACATAAAAGAAGAAATCGAGCAGTATCTAGCCCATCAGAGCAACAAGTCACAAAGGAAAATGAAGTTCTGGCAAATATTCAAACATAAGAAACTGACAATCAACTTGGGATGTATGTCCGTGATATATTTTCTCTGCGGTATGGGTTATTACGGCGTTTCTCAATATATTGGCAAAATGAGTGGCGATATATACGTTAATGTAGCAGTGTCTGGCTTTTTGTTACTTCCAGGAACTTTATCTTCTATTTTTCTATTACAATGGCTAAGCCGTAGAACCTTCTTAATGTTGACAATATTCTTCTCTGGATTTTTCATGATCTTAGTAGTTTGTATGCCAATCAAGCTACTATGGTTGAGAGTCGTGTTGGCTTGTATATGCAACTGCTTTTTCTTCATGTCGTTTATCATTGTATTTCTGTATAGTGTGGAATTATTTCCAACTTCAGTGAGGAATTCTACATTAGGATTTTTATCAGTATTATCAAGGATTGGCCAAATAACTGCTCCGCTTATAAACTCTTTATCAGAAACTGCATCGGGTAGTGTTTTTGGTGCACTTGCTCTGTTAGGAACAATATTATGCTGTATTCTACCTGAGACGAAGAATGCGGAATTACCTTCATCATTAGATGATACAAGAACATTAACTCGACGAAAAACTCGATTGGAAGAAGATGATTCGTTCAAAGACACTAGGAATGTACCACTTCCTGCTATGGAGTAAAAGTGACAATAAATTTTGTTGAATTAATGAACTTTTATTATTCCTTTATTTTTATAGCATTAATTTGCACAGTACAAAAATATTTATCAACCACATGCCTTTTATTCAGATAACTTGCATATGATATAGGAAGTTTCTATCAGTTTATAGAAGAATCTTCATTTTTACACAAATTTACCTATAATACTGAAAGTACTTTTAAAATTTAATCAGTCTATGGGTAATATCCATAAAATGCAGTCTTCTATAGAAAAGTTTCAAAGTGCTTGTGACAAAAGAGTATACAAGCCGATGAAAAGCACGCTTTCGGTGGCACAGTTATTTTCAATAAGCTTCTTAACACCGGGATAATGAAAAAAGTTTTTATTACCACAATATCAGTGTTCCATTCCAAGTTAAAGTATTAAGTGGCTAAGAAATGGTTTAGGTTTTTCAAGTTTTGTATTTCGTGTTTAATGTTAACTGATGTACGTGATGTTGTGGATGAAGTTAAAACTTAAACTTATTCATTCGTGAGTTCTATCGAAGTTAAAATAGGATGTCACCTGTTTGCAAAGCAGTTACTGCAAAGTTGTAGGTTCGAGTAAAAAGAAGTTTTAAAAGGAAAGAGGTAGAGTAATAAATGAATTCGTTTTCGAAATTTATAGTACTCAAGTGAACAGAGATGCTCTAATAATGCTCTAATAATATTGCAATTATTTATTTTTTCGTGTTAGAGTTCAGAACAATCCTCTAAGCAGTTTAATAAAATAAATAAAAATCTCCATTGGACACAGAAGGCTGATCACCTCCCCATGTACTGAAATATCTCTGCCCTAAAGAAATACTTCACTTTTTATCGGCAACTAGCTCAACCGACAAACGATGTCTTGTCCTAAAGCAAACACAGTGTGTGAAGTCTCATTATATGCGTTGAGTTTTTCGAAAATTTCTTATTTCTGTGCATTTATATGAGTCTTCCATTCATAAAAAGCATTCTACAAGAAGAAGGAAACATATGAATGATGAATGAAATAGGTAGCTCTCAATTTCTAATTTTTATAGTCAAGCATCAAATAATGTTATTTGATGCTTGACTATAGAAATTAGAAATTCATCTTCACAAAACACAGAATACTTAAGGATTATCTAAAACCAGCCAGATTAATTAAAACCGAAGATTATTCTTAATAAAACACATTCTCGGTTAAACTATCTTCTAATATAAATCCATAGCAAGTAAATTAATTTCCGTTGTGATGAATAACGCTTGATAGGATCCTCCATAATCCTCTGGAGCCTGGAGGTAGACTGCAAGTGAACGTTGAAATAACTAAGTCAATATTATTTAACTTTTACACCGTCGCGTGCTAATTTAAAAAAATTGAAATTTCATTTATCTATTCAAATATGGCATTTAATAACACATCTGAAGATTGACATGAATTCGTTGAAAAAGATCATGAAGAAGAAGAAAAAAGAAAATACGTTTATTTGGCAAACAGTAAGACAATACATTAAAAGCAAAAAAATATATATAAAATAAATATCACAAATAAATTATAGTAAGCTCGTGATAGATGTGCACTGGGCAACGGTCGGCGCACGAATGACCCGAGTCGTGCGCGCGCGCTGCTTTATATCGGTTCGCCGTTCGTTATTTTTTTAAAACTTCGATGGTGGCGCCGTCATATATATATACATGAAAGAAATGAAAAACAATGTAATTTAAAAGGCAAATGTAATGTGCCAGGCATATAATGCTTGGCGCTGGTTGGTCATGAATTTGAGTAAAATATAACTTTAGATAATATAGGGGAAGTTGATTTGAATAGGTGCAACTGCCGGTAACATGAAGCGCACAAGAGCAAATCCAAGGCCAGACAGCTTTTTTTTAAGTGGGGAAATCTTGCATAGATACCCACGGACTCCGGGGAAGGGGCCGTGGGTTATGTCGGATTCCTACCGACCAAAACTCCACTGTGTTCCGTCAAGCCGCATCAACGACAGGGCCACGGGTACAGGTAGAATTCGTCCGTGACCAAACATAATAACACATTAATACAAATCAATAAATACAATTTAATGAATACTGGTTATTGTTTCTGTTTACAAATTCAAAAACCTATTTAAACTCACAAATACCAAGTGGCTTTTATTCTGATAAGAATCTATCTGAAAAATACATTGATTAATTTGAGTTGTTTATGTTTATTTTAGAATATACGCAAGATATTAATTCTCCACAATTTATAAATAGAGATTAATTTTAATTCCGATACGCAGAAGTTAATCGTGCAGAAATTCTTGTGATTAATAAAGCGACTGATATTCATATCCGAATTTAATTTTGCGTTGCGAAGAGAAAATTTCATTACTTTTCATTAACGTCCCCGTAGGTCATTGCATTACACTTTTCCTTATATATTTTCAAAATATTTTTACTTACGCATAATATTTCTTATAATTTTTAATTACGAGATTTTTAACGAGTCTTATTTATTTATTAATGCATAATAATTATAATTAAAATGTTGATGATGCTTAATTGGAGCGTAGCCTTTAAACTTCTTGCTAGTAATGAGAAAATAACTAAAAAAATACGTGTGGCACTCGAGGACTGCTGCGGTAAATCTATTGCATAGCATCGCATCGTTATGCCGGTTGGAGTGGGGGGTGTTAGGTTTTTTCGTTACGTTTACATTCGGTCGCCGCGCTCAAAGTCTGAGATAAAAACTATGCAATAGCTTAAAATCTAATGGATTTCTTATAAGGGTTCATTAAGTGTATTTAAATCTGTCCTTAATTAAAGAAAGTATTAAAATTCTGCTCATTGAATGTAATTTGGATTAATTTTGTCCTTAAGCACCTAAGCTACTTAAACTTGAAACGTGCTTGGACTTAAAAGACTAGGTAGATTAGCATTATTTTAAGACTTTTCATAGTAATGAGTGTTTATAAAGAAATATTGGAATTGATGGTATTATTTTAGTACATCTAATAATAATAGTAATTAGCTTTTGCCCGTGAATTCGCTTGCGTAAAAGAAATTCCCATGTAAATAAGATGTCGCACCGCGGTAAAAAGTAGCCTCTCTAGCCTCCTAACCATATCCAGAAAATAAATCATATCATAAAATCGCTTGATCGCGTCGTGAAAGAAAGACAAACAAACAAACATACTTTTGCGTGTATAAAATAGCATTGAAGTAATTTATTAGCTGCTTTCACAGTGCGTATGTCCATTTCAGCTTATCGGTTAGTAAAAATGTAATCGTAATTGAAATATCTTTTCTTCATGTCATGTATAATTTAAATTCCACTATTTAATAACAACGTGTAGTTACTTATGTTTAAAATTTCCAATCAAATAACTTTATTGTGCACCAAATTATAATTATTAAAATAGTATGTAAACAATTTCAATTCAAATTCCAATCAAATAACTTTATTGTGCACCAAATTATAATTATTAAAATAGTATGTAAACAAGTGTAAATTTAATGAATTATCACAATATTATCCAATTAAAAAGAAAATACAAAAGTTCTGTAATTATCGTTACGTATGTCTGCTGATGCGTTTTGTTTGGACGTTCAAAGAAAGACCCTATTAGATATTCAGTTAAACGTAATAAATACAAAAGGAATGTCTGCTTATCTTTGTGCTTGCAAATGAACGAGCCTTCGCTGAACCTTTCAAATTTCATCCACGTGCCATATTTTGGTATTTGAGATTGTGAGTATTGGAGTTTTAGCAATGTAATGGTGGTGAAGTATGAGCTGTATATTTTAGCAATAATGTTGAAGACTGTGAAGTATGGGGAAGAAAATACAAAAACAAATAAATTTTACGTAGGTATTTGTTTTTATCATATATTAGCGGTTCGCCCCGGCTTCACCCGTGGCAACGTTGTCTTATGGAGACATGAGAATCATCCTCATACTTCCAGGAATATTATAAAAAAGAGTTAATGAAATCGGTTCAGTGTACTCGAGATTTGCTCTTAGCAAGAAATTTAGCGTATAATTTTTATATTACCTATAGATTTTTAAATGTGTTAAAGCTTTTATCAGGTGACGATATTTCATAATAATACCTGGTGATTCTCATAATTTAACGTGTATAGGAACATTCCATTCAAAAGCTTAAATTATTATTAATCCTTATAACTCTACATTTCCATATTCTCTAATATACATTATTTTTAAGCTTATATTCCTGTATATTAAACTCTCTATTAAAATTAAACATCTCAAATGCTATTCCTCCATAGCTTATACAGGTTTATACACAACCTACATGTCTTGGTATATCTGCAAACAGAGGTGTCGGCTAACCGCTGCCCAGCGGTGACGGATTGTGTTTCTGGGATGTTCTCTTGTTCAAATATACACTGTACATTTTTGGAATATCAGTTTGAACAATGTTAATGGTCTAAGATCCGAATAAGGTCGACCTTCACCGACGTGATAATAGAATGAAACCAATTTTATAATAAATGTAGTCTATTAAAAAATCTATTAAAGATAGGTTGACTGAAAAAATCCTGGACAGGACATTTTAATTAATTTTTAAAAAATATATTTTTTTAATTAATTGCAGTACTTATCAAGATAATAAAAAAAATTATAATAGACTTGAAGTATGAAACCTACAGAATGTGCAGTCATAGGGTTTTCTAATATTTACCTGGACAAACTGCTAGGTTGGCAGGTATAAACAGGCATGTCCGTACCAGTTACTTTCACTTGATGGGATGATAGAAAAAAAATATATATCAGCATGAGCGCTGTTTTATAACAAAATTGTTTATTGTCTCAACACTGCATAATTAAAAAAAAAAAGATTTTTTTTATAATTAACTAAAAATATCCTGTCCAGGATTTTTTCAGTAAACCCATCTTTAATAGATTTTTTAATAGACTACATCTATACTAATATTATAAAGCTGAAGAGTTTGTTTGTTTGTTTGTTTGTTTGTTTGAACGCGCTAATCTCAGAAACTACTGGTTCGAATTGAAAAATTATTTTTGTGTTGAATAGAACATTTATCGAGGAAGGCTATAGGCTACATAACATCACGATATAACGATTGGGAGCGAAGAAATAATGGAAAATGTAAAAAAAAACGGAGAAAATTATTCATCCTTGAGGGCTTCCATTACGTGCGCTGCGTAAACGGTTCGAGATACCAAAAATATATGTATGAAAGAATTATTCCTTTTGAAATGATCTAAAAAAATGTCCGCGACAGTATATGTCTATCTTTTAAGATTAACTCACTAGAACCGTTTTTATGGTAATCAAATTTGGTCGAAATTAATGCATTATTTGTTAAGAGCTGTATCAACGTAATAATATTAATCTTTATCCAAATAAATGTGTTGTTGATTAAGACTATTTAATTGTGAACAAAATTGTCTTTGACATCACTTAATTTCAATGAACATCTTAGAAGATATTACGATTTTAAAATAACACCCGAATCACCCGCGCCGCATGATGTGCAAACTTTGCTTGCGAGCGACGCGGCGGAGAGGGGGGTGTAACTCTAAAGGTACTATGCCGCGGTCGGCTCCCTTCTGAACGGTTCACAGTACTTTTTTTGACCCTTCTTTTGCGACAGCCTAATTTTATTGAATGATCGAATACATGACAAACGCAAATACATGACAAACGCAAGAGTAAAACTCCCATGAAGCTCACTATCATAGTTTTCGAAATAAAATTAACTGCGTTAAAAACAACCGACTTCAAAAACGGAAAAGTAAAAAATAAAAAAGATTTGATATTATTAATTACTACATATTATTTAGATGTGCTATTTACTAAAAAGGTTTGATGTCGGTGCACGGGCTTAATACTTACTGCTTATAGTGTTTGGCACCGACTTCAAACCTATTTAATAAATAGCACATCTAAATAATATAATATGTAGTAATTAATAATATCAAATCTTTTTTATTTTTTACTTTTCCGTTTTTGAAGTCGGTTGTTTTTAATGCAGTTAATTTTATTTAATACTTTTTAGTGTAATTTTCAACACGAATCAAACGAGCCCACACTCTATAAAGTTGAGTCAATATATTACTGAGTTCCTATGGCCACCTTCCGAGTCCATCATCAAATCAGCTCTATGTCATGATAATGTTTCATCGCTATCCAATTTACATACGTATACAAAATTTCAGCTCAATCGGTTACCGGGAAGTGAATCAAAGTTACTTGCTACATTCCAATTAAGTCATCGAGTACAGACAAAAATGCTCATAAAATAAAAACTACTGGGCCTAGCCGAATAAAATTTTTATGGGTCCAATTCGACACCATCCCGCATTGAACAAAAAAAGAATCACGTAAATCGGTTCAGAAACCTCGGAGTAATCGGTGTACATACATAAAAATATCTTATATATAAAATTCTCGTGTCACAATGTTAGTCTGCATACTCCTCCGAAACGGGTGGACCGATTCTCATGAAATTTTCTGTGCATATCGGGTAAGTCTGAGAATCGGCCAACATCTATTTTTCATATGTACCACGGGCGAAGCCGGGGCGGACCGCTAGTATATATATATATATATATATATATACCGGCCGAATTGATAACCTCCTCCTTTTTTTTTAAGTCGGTTAAAAATGCAATCTGAATAAAAAGTACCGGTTTTTTATATTATTCAATTTTTATTTTTTATTAATTTTTCTATCATTATAACAGTTTTTTTTGCACTGCGAGCGTCAAGGCTTGCCATAGGGCCAATTTTCGAACCATTCGGGGAAGAGCTGTGACTTCGCAATTTCGAGATAATCGCATAAATAACAAAATTTCATTTTTTTTTGTGTCTGAACTCTTAAGAAAAAGCGGATTATTTTTACTTTAAAACATAGTTATATGTATGGACTACCTACTTCCACAAAAAAAGTGTGTGTACCTACTTATGTACACGCGTTAGAAGTTATACTTCTTTGGCGTATGGAAAAAAAATACTAGAATATACAACTTGAACATAGTTATCAATTTTCATACCACCTAGAACTAACTTCATGCTGTTAAATTTATCTACGCGGACGAAGTCGCGGGCACAGCTAGTTTATTATAAAATTGGTCTCAATTCTATTATCACGGCGGTACAGGTCGACCTATATTCGGATCTTAGACCATAAATTTTGTGGAGGATTCATTTAGGATATAAATTAAGTAGTGACTTTTTATTTCATGAAAAATATCGAACTTTTCTTACTCCTAAAGTTTCCTCCCTTTTTGTCTCGCTGAAGCAAATCTTTACCAAGATTACTAGAGACAAATAATGACAATAGCATCATAATTATTCAGGTTCAAGAAAATTATTAGGTACAATAAAAACACACATGATTAATTCTTAATAAAATTTATTACAAAATCGTTTTATTTCTAAGTAATGTTTAATTCTAGTAATGAGATCACAATATATTTGAAACAGTTTCCATTTTCAGTATTTTATCGCTAAAAAGCAACATTTCTCATCACACTAAAGTCATTTGTGTAATTATTTTTTCACAAAACTTCGACTACATTGAACTCTGTGGTGACTACAAATCAATTTCGTGAAAACTAAACTACATTTTAAATTTTGTTATACATTATAAAAAATCTAATCAAATATGTCGTAGGTACTTTAGTAACTACCTACTCGTTCATGCAGTAGAAAATGAAGATGATTTTTTTTTCCGTTCCATTTCAATATGTTGTATTATTTAAGAACTAATGACTAAATATTATTTAATTATTTTCTTTGAAATCAACCAAGACATCAAAAAAGAGAATAGAATACACCTTAATTCTTCAAGATTCGAGCAATGATACATTTGTCAAATAAGACAAAAAATTAACTCAATTTAAGAACATTAGTAGGTCTTTGGTTTTTATTTTTACTTTTGCGTTTTTGCTCAGCTCAGGTTTTCTGAATCCTAGGCACTCTCACAATCCTATATACCGTCTAAATTGCAAAAAAAGCTAATTATACCATAACAACAACACGAATTAAACAATTATAGTGTGCGTTACAAAGTTTACATAGACTCCGTTTAACTTTAGCCTCGGCCATGCTGGCACGGCTAGTTACTGTTAACAAAGTTCTGAAGCTCGAATACAACTTGATCTTCCTAGACAAAGGTGTAAGGCTAGACGGATCGGGCTAAGTCTTGAAAGAAAGTTCTAGTATTCACGTTATATCAGGCAGTCGTTGATAGGGATAGCTCTTAATAGGCCTCACAAATTGGTTAGAAACATGACTGTTTAAGCGAGATTGACTATAAACGCACGTAATAATATTTTTGAACTCTTTAGATTAATAATAATTGATATGTTTTGTAGAGTCAGGTATATTATTAGGGATAATAGATAGGCATAAATAAGTAATTTAAATGAACCGAGAACCCTTATAGGTAGTTAATTATTTGCAAAGTAAATCGCTGTAACTGAAAGAAATGTATATTAAGATTAATAAAAAAGCGATGTGTACATGAATACATTCGTCAGAATTGGTGTTTTGTCATACAATAACAATAGCGCAATAGTATTTTATTACAACACTCGTTATTTGTTAGTAAACTATCAGTTTGTTTTCATTTAATTGTTACAGTGCAATCGGATATTACCATTATATTTTTAACAGCTTGTATCAAAAGTGACGATATTGTATTATTTTGAAATAGTAATATTTCTATATCAAGCAGTGTTCGTTAAACAATAAGTATATGCAACAAAAACAAATTATGCAACCTATACAAAACTTAAGGGGAGCCACTATGGGACAGAACGGTATAAACCATCTCTAAAATGGTTTGAGTCAAAATTGTCGTACAGATGATTTTTTGGTGGCATTACATTCCTGAATAAACGAACTATCTGATAAAATAGATGAAATTAAATTTAAATCAGTTTTATCACATTAAAATTCACAGTAAACCTGAGTAGTCATATTTTCTTACTTAGCACATAATCTATTTCTGAAGTTTAACGTATGATAATTTCTAAGTTTTCCATTAAAATTAATATGTATCATACATTTTTGGATTGTCTAGGATCTGAAGTTTATCAATTTGTAAATATTTTATGCGAAATATTTTGCCACATTTTAATTTTAATTTTTTTGTGAATCATTGAATTTTATCGTCTTTTTCATTTTCAAATTGAGCTTTCGTCTTTGCCGAAAGCTGCCGAAGTTGAGTTATTATGATTTTTAGATTCTTTAGTTATTCAAGATTCCAAAAAGGTAAAAAAAACCTGCGTCATTACTGCGCCTTTTCGAGCTAGATGCTGAAATGTGAAGAGAGAGAGAAAAAAATTATGTAAACGAATTTAACGTTTCTACTTGTTATTAAAATTTTAAATGATATATATAACTTAAAATAGTTTTTTTTTTGCGGTTGACCGAACCTTCACACCTATGATAACAACATTAACATTAATTAATAATTATACTAGGTTTCCGCCCGCGGCTTCGCCCGCGCAGTCAAAGAAAAACCCGCATAGTTCCCGTTCCCGTGGAATTTCCGGGATTGTGTAATTTTCCCGGGATAATAAGTAGCCTATGTCCTTTCTCGGGTATCAAAATATCTACATACCAAATTTCATGAAAATTGGCTCAGTAGTTTAGGCGTGATTGAGTAACAGACAGACAGACAGAGTTACTTTCGCATTTATAATATTAGTATGGATTGTTGTAGAATTCATTGCGTTAATCATAATCTGCCTATAGGTTAAATAATTTGTATGGGAATTTTTTTATCAGTATTCTCATTGGTTTTGCATAAGTTATTAAAACTCGGGTCCTATATAATCCCAACAATTTCAGCATTAATAACAAAGTATTGAGATACTTCTTCACAGTAACCTAACTGTTGAAAGTCCAAAAATATAAAAATGAGTGTGTTTGTGTTCGCCGCGATATATGTCCGCTGTTAATAAGTAGCAAAATTCTGAAGAACTTGAAAAATATTTATTAGAAAATTTTCATCTATCAGCGGTGATACGAATACAGTGATTTAATACATTAAAAATCGGCTAAATCACGCCCGAAAGTGTTCGCGTTCAGCTGCAATAGAAGAAACATCTTGCTGTATATAACGGATCCCTATAGGTATATCCGGTATAGGTATAAAGACAACATATTTCAAAAAGACCAAAAATTCCAAAAGAATTGTTTGAAGAATCTAAACAGCTTCTGGTATTTAATAATGAACAGTTGTTTTATAGTAACATTTTTAATATAGGTACTCAACTCAATAATTATTTTATTATTTTCTAAGTTTTAATTTTTTTAAAGTATAAAGTCTTGAAATGTTTTGTTTAATACATAAGCAATGTTTGTTCTGTTAAGATAAGAGGAAAATTATGAAATAATGTAAGATTTTTGTAAGAAAATTTACGAAACCTTGTTTGTATTTGTTTTTAAACAAAAAAATAAAATTACCTAAACAAAAATGGACTTGGTTTATTATAGCGTAGTTAATCAAGAATGCGTATACCAAAATTCAAGTAAAAAGTACGAGAAACTAAAAAGTTATAGATTTTTGAGATGATTTATACCGTTCTGTCCCATACGGCCGGGAGTCCCGTCAGCGAAGCGGAGTAAAATTGGTTTGCAAGATCAAATTTTTCATGTATTTACAATTATATGACGCTTTTAGAAAAAATAATCAATACACTTCAAGATATTGCCTAAAAAGTGTGCTAATTTGTTACACAACCACGTGTATTTTGCTCGATCATATAAAATCATAAAAATAGGCTAAAATAACAATCGAAAACGAATTATTTAATAATGAAATTTCTGATTTTGCAAATAATTTTTATATAAGGATATGTTAAATCCTAAGTTAAGTTAAGTTGTTAAGTCACGATGTTCACCAATAGATGGCGTCACTAGTTGTTTAGATGCCGCTATCGAAATGTTTTATTAAAACCTAATATAACATTATTGTTGTTGACAATATACGAACCTTGGTGTGACCATTGACAAGACACTCTCGATGCGGCCCCATGTGAAGAACGTGGTTGCCCAGACGCGCGCCGTGCGGAACATACTCCGCCCCATGCTGGCGTCTCACCTGCCTCTCCGTACGAAGCTGTGCATTTACAAGGCCTACGTTCGCACGCGACTCACCTATGCGGCCCCTGCGTGGTTCGCGTTGACCAACGAGACGGACCGCAAGTCGCTGCAAGCGCAGCAGTCGCTAGCGCTCCGTACCATCTCTGGAGCTCCACGCTTCGTACGGAATCAGGTCATCTCCAGGGACCTGCGCATGGAGAGCCTGGACGACTTCGTTCGTCGCCTGAGTTCCTCTATGTTCGCGCGCGCCGACGGAGCGCGATCCCAGCATTTGCAGGGCATCGCGCCATACCATCGGAGACCGCCGGACATAAGAGGCCTACCACGTGACCTAGTCTCCTAGGACACGACCGCTTCCTCGCCGCTGGCTGATGGGCGCCCCCCGGCACCTTGCCGGCGGGCTCGACCTCGCTAAGCGGCGGGTGGCTTCACCCACGGACATTCCTCCCTGCAGCAGCTAGCAGATCGCCCGCGATACCACGCGGGCTCGATCGCACTGCAGCAGGACACTTCCCGGACACGACACCTCGGACCATTAGGTCCCACCCAGTGCCCCGCCTGTAGTTGCAGGCGGCGTTGCCACCACTGAAAGGGGCCGTCGCCCCGAACAGTTACCCCGAGGCCTGTGAAGGCCTGCGTGGAAGACCCCGCGATGACAATATACGATTGATACGCCCTCTAGTGTTTTATTTCAAAACTCTTATTGTGGCATTTTTGGGATTTATACAGGATATGTATTTTGATGTACTGCAGAAAACGTGCTAAATTTTGGTTTTCAACTGAAGCCCTGTAATTATTAAATACATATTATATCTCAGAACTTAACGTTGCCCAGCGTTTTTTGACAAGCCGACGCGAGGAGCGACTCGCGCAAAAGGCGCGTTGAAATACCTCGCCTTAAACACATTTGTAGTGAAATAAATCCTGTGCGATCAGAATTCTTAATCTTTAGATACAAAGAGTTTGAGTATTCCAGTGTAACTATATAATTTATCGTAGGAACCAGAGAGGATATTTTCTTTAGAAAATTGTTGAATTGAACAAACTTTATTTGCATTCATTTTCATTTTTTTATATAAATAAAATTCACATCAAGAAGATCACTTGTGAATATGACTAAGTATTATGAGCCTTGTAATACATGAATTAATTTATTCTGTAAAAGATTGACATACAGTTACAGACCGTCATTATCATTAGTCCATTATAATCGGTTTCCTCACAGGGAAACAGGCTTCTTATAAGGATTTAGACCATTACCATAAACATTTATAGTTATTACTCGTTATCTAATTTGCTATCAAACACCAATTTTATGAATTACGTTCTTTCAAACTTCTGTGGCATTTATTTTCTACTCCATCATAATAAATGGACTTAGGAGAGTGTGAGGTTTGTCCATTAACAAAACTTAGTAATTCTAAACATACTCTTCGTGTACATTCCAGATCTAATATTTTAAAAACCATTTTTGCTAAAAGTTCCCTTGCTCAAGAGACATTTTGAGTTGCATTTTACATTGATTGCTGATCTGTCTCATATCTATAAACTGAGTCATAATGTACACAAAATGCAGTTATTTTTTTGACGCTGATGTTTCATTCCCAAACCTCACACAATTACTAGGTATTATCATAAAATTGAAACATAAATCCCCTATTCTAGCTACAGGCTGGTGATCAGTCCACATTCTCGAACCACCTGCTCCGCTGACACTGGGTTGAGGAACACTGAAATAAAAATATACCAATTTGAAACATATTATTTATTCCTATGCTATGTTTTACCTTATTATCATAACAATTATTTACTACTAGCAATGCCCTGCGGTTTCACCCGCATAGATAGCGATATCGTGACAGTGAAAAGTCTACTATAGGTCGGACTATAGGTTTAATTTTTAATCACATGAAAATCACCTTTACCCCGTCCCGCACTACGCCTGCTCATTGTACCTACTATTTTCTGTAGATTGACACTTTTGAAAATTCGTTATATCTTTTGAATGGAATATCCAATTTTTTTCATTTAAAAAGTATTTTGCTGGTATTGAAACAGTCTATAATAAAACATCATTTAATGGGATAAGGATTAATATTAATTTATATGTGTATGGATAACATGGTTTGATTACTGTCGGCACTTCTATTTACTTTGAAAACGTAAAAAAGTTGTTGTAGTTAAAAAACTACTGAAGATGGACATATGGTATCGCGGACTTTCTTGTAGATATTGATCCATTCTATAATACCGTAGATCATTTTTTTGTTCTATCTTCAATAGATTCTGCAGCGCACGCGATGACAGAAGTTTTATTGAGGAATTTTTTACACCTTGGGTTACATTATTGCATTTTTGGTAAGGATCTCAAATTTTTTTGAAAATGCAATATAGCCTATGTTGCTCAGTGAAGGTGCAGCTTTCTAATGGTGAAAGAATTTTTGAAATCGGTCCAGTAGTTTATGCGTGAAAACCATACATACATACATACATACATAATTACATAATTACAAACCTTTCCTCTTTATAATATTAGTATAGATTAATATTCTTAAAGTAATTAGCGAATTCTTGGAGGCAAACAATTGTAGAGATAAATTTTTTCCTATACTTAATTGAGATTTTTTTTAAACTAATAAAGGAAAACTATAAAGCTAATAATAGGTATACGTTTAAAAGGTAATAAGGAACTCACTTGTACTTCCACTGAATATGTCTTGATCCGGGATGATGCTCGCCGCGGCGATTGCAGCTTCATCTAATACAATTACCTGAAATGATACATTACACTCTTTAAGATATAGCTGAATGAATCTCTTATCTATTGTTGTATCTTGTTATCTTCATAATATTATTAACGTGAAAGTTTGTGAGAAGGGATTGATTTAATTCATGTACGTTTGTTCCTCTTTCAAGCGAAAACTATTGAACGGGATTTGATTATACTTAGCAGTAATGTAGCTTATGCACCATAATGCCGCATAGGTTATAAAAGTACCTACTTTATTTTGCCCGCGGATTTGTCCACAAATGAAATCGCGGCGGCACATCTAGAATACGTTTTATAGTTACATAAACACCAGACATCCCGCACTTCGCTAGCGAAACGTATTATGATCTTTAATCCTTACAGAATCTGTGTCCATTAAACTAAATTGGGCTAATTTGCATCCCTAGAGGCAATAAAACGTGCGAGTATAAGTACAGTGTCTTATTCCTTTTCACGGCCAAAGCATTCACTAATAGTATACTTGACTGGCATCTTGAGACATACGTTACCTGTTAACCTTTTTTTTTTGTAAGTGGGAAAATCTTGCATAGATACCCACGGCCTCCGGGGAAGAGGCCGTGGGTTATGTCGGATTTCTACCGACCAAAACCCCACTGTGTTCCGTCAACCCGCATCAACGACAGGGCCACGGGTATAGGTAGAATTCGTCCGTGACCCCATCTGCGGACGTTACCTGTTAACCTGCTCTAAATAGCTTTCTAGGAATACAGATCGGTACCTACATTAATAATACATAATATTCAGTTACAAAGTTATATTAAAGACAAAGGCAGCCCGCAGTCAAATTTTAATAATAACATGAATGAATGATATCTTTTAATAGGAATATTTTAATTTCTGTACCACCGAAACTATAGCCCACATAACTAATGTAGAATTTGTGTGTTCCACTATACATAATGTAGAATTTACCTTAGGACACTCAATCACATGCGCCTCGTGAATCACTTCAGTCTCTTGTTCCTTCCTAAACGGCAGGAGGTCTATAGCATTAGCTGCTAACGACCACAGGTGACCAGCGCCCTGCGACGCCCTCGCCCCCTTCCGAAAGTGCGGGTTGATGGACAGGTTGTGCCGAACCGAGTTCTTCCAACGCTCATCGTTTGCTTTGTAGAATGGAAAGCGATCGCTGTAACAAATTTTAATTTTTAGTTTTAAAAAACTGCCAAGTATTCAAATTTCTATATATAAAAATGAATCCTTATTTCCCTTGGTCACGGCATCACGCGTGAACGCGTGGACCGATTTCGATAGTTCTTTATATTTTATTATATCCCTTGAAGTACGAGGATCGAATTAATGGAGAGAAAATGTAAACATGTACATTGCTTTATAAATTAATTTTTTTAAGACGCACCCTGGTAGGTACAAATTCCACGAAAAAAGCCTGCGAAAGACGACAACGATGCGGGTTTGAATCCCGCCACGTGATCAATTTTTTTTTATTCTAGAAAAAAACAACAATTGTTCTTCTATTTCATTTCCCACCCTATAAAGGAAAAGACAAGTTTCCTTCAATTCTTCGGGGAATCGCTTGAGCCTGTGCTTTATTATAATCGTGAAAATTGTTAGAAGTCGATCGAGTATGCAAAACATGTTGACAACAATAAAATATTCAGCGAACGTGACTGTTGTTTTTGATTAGCTATTGATAGGAATATTATACCTATAATAACACTAAAAAGAAAATGTAATCTTCATATTATTAAGTCAGTATAGATACATTAAGAATTTCTATATTTTAAACGTAACACAAATTATTCAGATTCAACAACGTATAAAACATATAACAAGTGGATCACAAATAATATTCATATTATCGTTTCTTTGAAAAGCACTTAAAAGCTCTTAGTTTATAAACACAAAACGTACTACGCATAAAAACTAAAGTAAGTGAAGTCCCGTGTCCCCTAGTGGGGTAAGGGGCAGTTGCATTATACATCTGTTTCACTGATCGATTTTCTTTAGGGACAAGTAGGTGATTAACCTTCTGTGTCCTGCCAGACCGAGACTTTTTTTTCCCGTCTCCACCGAGAATCGAACCCAGGACCCCTCGGTTCCCGGCTCACGCGTCAACCACTGTACCAAGGAGGCGGTCGAATAAAAACTACATTTACCTATAAAACTCAATAATATTTCTAAACCCTAACCCAATATTACTATTATCATGTTTGCATTTACTAGTAGCAACAACCAAACATGCCTCCGATTTGAAATGATTCCCTCTTTCAAACCTGCGTGTATGCGCAAACCCCGGCTACGTGTCAAGCCGCAAGACATCGTCCCTACCGCAGGCTAGCACGGGGTAGCGATCGATGCCCAATGGGGCCTATCATTTGCCCATTAACCATATATCCGGCAATATTTGAGCACCTGACCGCCTCGCACCTGTTAAACAATGGGCAGGTATTTATCGACAAAGGGCATAAATACCTGCCCATTGTGCGCGGAAATCAAATTATACGATTTGACAATGCATTATTAGTATTGGTAAACAATTGGGGATATGCAATGTTTTTGTGTGTGTTTGTATTTACCTATAAGTTATTGATCATGAATTTAGAGATGCTATTCACTATCAAAATACGCTTATAATATTAGAAATAATTATTGGTATCTTTATTATTATGTACTAGCTTTCTACCTGCGACTCCGCCCGCGTGGATACTTCGTTGCGACGCGAAAGAAAGGCAAACAAACAAAACTTTCTCAATTATAATAATAGTAAAGATAATACAAATAACTAAAGCCATATTATGTTATATATATAAATCTCGTGTCACAATGTTTGTCCTCAATGGACTCCTAAACCACTTAACCGATTATAATAAAATTCGCACACCATGTGCAGTTCGATCCAACTTGAGAGATAGGATAGTTTAAACATGTAGGTACCACGGGCGAAGCCGGGGCGGACCGCTAGTTATGTTATAAAAAGCGTGATATTGAGATTTACAAAAAGCTCCATCCACGATAAACTAATCAGATTTAATTACACATCCACTCTTGCAATACACCGCTAATCATTAGATAAGGTTATCAAGTAGCGGTTTAGTACAATCACACTCTTATTAAATTATTATCAACTGCAGGGGTTTATCTGGTGCCGATACGGAGACCGTGTGGCAGATAATCATCGGTTCAAATTCCTTTTTTTACAGCGTTGTGTTAAAAAACATAAGGTATTGAAAACTATCTAATTATATACATCTATGTAAAATGTATGATCGATGTGTATCTTAAAGAATTTTTAATTTAATTTTTATTATTCTGCACTAATTAGGAGATGGTGAAGCCATTAATAAAAGGATATTTCTTATCAGTCTTTAAACTGTAAATATTATTATATAAGTCGTACTTACTTTGAACGACTGTTGGCATTTAAAAATATATTATTCAAGTAAATTTAACACTACTACCACTTATATTATTATCTACTTAGTTTATACATAAAAGGAGACATATAACAATACAAACTGAGGAACCACAAAGTTCAATTTACTTAAATATTCTAATATCGCATAAATAAAATATTAAACAGAATCAGTAGCCTGACAATAACCCTCCACGACGGACCATTTCATTTCCCATTCCGACCTCCAATAAATTAGGTTAAGAAGCGATAAATTCACTATAATGATGTCAAAATGAAAATCCGTTTTCAACAAAGAAATTACACGTAGAGCGGTGTCATCGCGCAATGAAAAATGTGAATCCTGATAAGAATTGAACAAAGCCCTCGAAATGTGCAAGCTGTATTCGTTGTTGTATGTATAATTCGATAACGTTGAAGTGATTGGCTGTTTAATATAGGTAAAGTGGTGAAAAGTATGAGGAATTTGAGTAATTTTAAGTAAAAAGGCAGCTTTTTTGATGCTATAATTGCATTGAGATAACTATGGACAACTCTATATAATGCATATTGCATAAGAATTATTATTTTAATTTAGCTTATAAAGAAAAATAAAACACACACAAAGAGAAGCTTTGTAGCTCTAGGTCGTCGTTGTCGTCGTCGTCGTCTAAACCTATATTAGTCCACTGTTGGACGTAGGTCTCTCCTATGGCATGCCATTTAGCCCGATTATTGGTCTCTAGGTACTCATCTTTCATATGTTTTAGAACAAGTATACCTAGTATTATATTTTCTGTGATCACTGCAAGACGCACACAAACACGCGCTAAAACTACCCAATCTCAACTCTTTGACGCGCTACCAATTAAATCCAGAACGTTCTCGAAAAACGAACAAAATACTAATTTCCCAGTAAGTTATTCCATCGCGCATTTCCCGCGGGCAAAGTAAAAATGTCAACAAGACACCGGCGGAATGCAAACAAGTCAAAATAATAAATCACCAGCCGTAAACCGATTCACTCGATGATATATGGGTATACACTAACTTTGAACGATTAGAATTTTGATAAAATTTACATAGAATATGAATTTTCAGGTGAATTTTGTACCTACTCTTCAGGTGATATTTATACACAAAATGTTATGAACGGAGATTTTCATTTTTATTGTAACTGAAGAAAATGTAGAGTATTGTTTCTATTAAGAAATAAAAATAATGTTGGTATAAAAAAAAATTGGTTGGTTAGTAAAAATGCTCATTTAAACCTGTTTGTGTTTAAACCATTATATCTTTTGCCTGGTACCTTCTGTTTCTTTTCTTTGTATTTTATGAAATAATTAAGTTTTAAAAGGTTCAAATGTAAATTTGCATGATTATTATTAGCATTTATTTTTTCTCATCATACACAAAATATTTTCTCATTAAGGTTCATAAATACATTCTATTTTGGTAAACAAATAGGGATATTGTTAGGAAAATCATATTATTGTCGTGATTAATGGTGCATTATGTTTTAAAATAAATTAAATAAACCAACGCCTTTATAACCAAAAGCATGACCATCTAGATAGGCTTTCATTACGCAATACTCGAATTATGATGCAAATTCACAAAGAAATCACATACCATTTTAATAAAAATATATTAAGCTAGAATTTTAATACACCCTTCTCCTAGCTACATTTTTCATGCAAATTTCTCGAATAAATTAAATGTAAATACTTACGAAATCCATTGATAAATTGCGGAGACTGTAAGCTCGCCTTTTTCTCTCAAAGCACGTTCAATCAACTCTGGATAGGTGTACGGTGGTTTCTTCTCCACGGGGGGACTCTCATTAGTTTTAACCTCTTCATCAGGCACCTTAACATTGACGATTTCATCCAGTCTAAAGTTTAGCAGCCAGGCTAAGCTGGCGCAGTCGTTGTCATCGTCGTTATGTTTTGTTGATTTTCTTCTTCGCCATTTAGCTTTATCGCCGACCGTTCTGGTTGCCATCACTGACAGAAAACAAAATGAACTGGGGTTCGAATGCGGCTCCGTGCCAGGGCGCGCTATCTCCACAGATAGCTAACCTCTGTTGTGGGACCAAGGAGGTTATGCTTGAAAAGTTTGCATATGCTTTTTATTGGTTGATGCCGATAATCGATAAATTAAATTAGTTCTGCTTATGAAAGAAAGAAAATGAAAGATAAAATGCATTTTTACATGTTTAGCAAGTTTAATACTTCAAATATTTTCTTTGTGAATGTAGAAAAAAATGTGGTAATTAAGATTTAGAAAGAGGTTAGTTATGACAGTTCAATGTTCATAAATAAAAAAAAAAACTCCCTAACCTATTTGAAAAATAAAAATAAAATTCCCCAAAAATAAATGCAAAAATACGTTCGTATTTGTAATTCATAAAATAGCCAAGAGCATTACCAGCGATGACGAAGCAAAATAAAGAAAAACAATGTTTGTTGAGCATTGATCAAAATCCGTGAAATCCTCTCCCGAGCAAATTGGGAGAGTAATTGAATTGAACAATATTTATTTATTTTCGTAGTACGGACAGCTTGGTAATTGTCATTAAATACGACACAATTTTTAAGAGGACCCTTATAAAACGATTAATGAGTTTTTGTTAATAATATTAAATATCACTTAAATAGCATTTTTTGTTAGCTTGAATAACGTTATAGGCAGACATACATTTATTTATTTCACAAGCTTTTAATGATAATCTGTTGTTTTAACTTTTAATATTAAAAAAATACAGTTTTTTTATATTTCATTAAATCATATCAAAACAATTCATATTACTTATGTCCCATGTCAGCAAAGAAAACCTCCATATTTTAGTGATTCTACAAATCAGATTACATAAGGTCTCTATGAATTATTAATTTTTACCCAAGTTTAGTTCCACTCTAACGAATAGAATGAACAGTAATATTTAACAGATAATAACGTGTAAAGCTCACTCATGCGAGCAACCATCATTTAACGAATTATAATTATAATACTGTACGTACAAACATCGCGACCGCAAATTATATCGACGACTCCTATCGTTAAAATTTTCACCAAATGTGTACATGTACACCATTATGGTCTCAATCATGATACTGTTCTGTGGTAACACAACAAACGTTAAATTACTGGCCGAAATAATTTAATTTAGGCCCATTACACACGCGCCGATTTGCGGTTGCAACGCTGTTATTACGGCTGTAACTAAGTTGTTAACGAGATAATTGTGTGAGTGATTAAGTGAAAAATTAATATACAAACCCTGATTGAACATGTACTGGCTAAACCGGCCAATTTAAAGTTCCAACAATTTTTTCTAACCAAGCGCATTTGTTGGGGAGTATGTGACATTCAGTGTACTTCGTATTTTGAACGTGCACGTAAAGCTCATTTACCTAATCGTCGTACTGTGTTAGTCGAGATCTTAGTCGAGATTAAACAGTATACATAATTAGTATAATTAGTATAATTATGTAAAAATAATTATGTAAAATCTCGTGTCACAATGTTTGTCCTTAATGGACTCCTAAACCACTTAACCGATTATAATAAAATTCGCACACCATGTGCAGTTCGATCCAAATTGAGAGATAGGATAGTTTAAACATGTAGGTACCACGGGCGAAGCCGGGGCGGACCGCTAGTAATTAGTATAAGTTTCTCAATGTACGAAATAACGATCTAATGCACTTCTACGTTACTTGGCTTATCTTTCATCGTAATATGTTCTTTTCCTCCTCTGTTTATCAAGAATACTAACTGTTTGTTATTTATTTTGCTCTGCTACCATAATACAATAACAATAGTTAAATACATCCTGAGTACATACCTGAAGTCTCGTGCGCTGCTTCCATAAATATGTGGTGTGTCGGTCAGTCAATTAGTCAAAACAATAGGGGCCCCTTGGGGAGGAAAAAACTATATTTACGGGAATAATTTAAATTACATAAGATAAAATAAAAGGAAAAGAGACAATTTAATGTATATAGTCACCACTGCCGCCAGGCACACGACGTCGCCATTACACTTCACTTGTCACATAAAACTCGCGGTCAGCGCGTGATTACTAATATCAATAAAAAGTACAATTAACAATTCCGCGGGCCGATTTTACTAATTTACAACGTGGTCAGCACGTAAAACAATCGACCACACGCTCCGATGCGCGCGTAAGTAACTTCCGAGGCGGCCGATAACAACACTAAATACACGACTTCACACTAGCGGCGCGGTTGGCGGACTCCGATAGAATGCGACAATAACCGAATGCGAACCCCGCTCCGTCGCCAATTGAATACATCGCGTTTCCGCTATCAGTGTGACCATTTAAATATTTTATCTATTCCGAACACTAACAAAAGTTCTAATCTAATGTCCCATATTCTTAAAAGTAACTATTATAATTTATAAGTAGTAAACTAGGTACTAGTACTAGGTGGTAGGTAGGTATGGGATGTAAGGGAGCATAATAACATCTCAGTGCTCCAATAGTCAACCTCACCTTCCCGCGGTGCATCCTGATGAACAACGGACGAGGCTCTGACGACCGACTGATGGCGGTATAACCATCCGAAGCAGCATAGTAAAATTTTGAAGGCCGGCAACGGGCAGCAGCATTGTTGGTTCGAAATACTATGCTCTGCGGTCGCCAACCCGCATGCCCAGCGTGGCGACTATGGGCATTTACCTCCTATGGCAAGTCACATTCAACCACGGCCCCCAGTTCCCGGTAGTTCTACTATTCCCGGCTACGGCGGCGGTCGTGGTAACGGTAGAACAGGGGGTGCGAAGAATCCCCGGGCTACGGTAGGCCGCCAAACCCAACTGACCCTCGCAACGTACAACGGACGCACGCTACGGCTCGACAAACATCTAACACAACTGGAAGAGGAGCTAGGGAAGATAAAATGGCATATTCTGGGGTTATGTGAAGTCCGCAGAGAGGGGGAGGACACCATAACCCTTGAATCGGGGCACCTTATGTACTTCAGAGAAGGAGAACGCCTTTCTGAAGGTATGGCTTTCTGGTCAATAAAGTCCTCTGTCGCAACATTGTCGAAGTCTCAAGTGTGTCTCCTAGAGTTGCGTACCTTATAATTAAGCTCACCAATAGGTATAGCCTGAAGGTGGTACAGGTTTACGCACCGACATCGACACACTCTGACGAAGAAGTCGAAGGATTGTATGATGACATATCGAAAGCCTTACACAATACCAAGAAGGCACATTACAATGTTGTGATGGGGGACTTCAACGCTAAAGTGGGAGTACAAACAAGCAGTGAGTCGGCTATAGGACCGCACGGTTTTGGAAGCAGAAACCAGAGGGGTCAAATGCTGGTTAATTTCCTTGAAAAAGAGCGACTCTACTTGATGAATTCATTCTTCAAGAAACAGTCCCAGAGGAAATGGACCTGGCAAAGCCCTGATGGTAAAACCCAAAATGAGATTGATTTCATCATTACGGACAAAAGGCGCATATTTAGAGATGTCTCAGTGATTACAAGATTTAAAACGGGTAGTGATCACCGATATCTTAGAGGCACTCTAAATATCAATTGCAATCTTGAGAGAAAACGAATGATGAAGTCAACACTCCGGCCTAGTATTCTAGAAACTGCTACGGATACCAAAAAATTTCAGTTAAATTTGAGCAATCGATTCGCTGTCCTGGAAACCACTGATGATGTTGACCAGAGACTCCACCAAATAGTCAACATCCTAAGAGGCGAAGGCGAAAGCCTTTTTAAGAAGAAACCCGCCAACAAGAAGAGTAAGCTTTCGGGGGAGACTCTGACTCTGATGAATAAGCGACGTGATAACCCACCATCAGCTTTGTCAGAACAAAGGGCACTTAATAAGGAAATAAGCAGGATGGTACGACGCGACCTTAGATCCCATAATGCTCTTGTAATTGAAAAGGCAATTGAGCAAAATCGTGGATCTAAGGTATTTGCACAAAAACTGGAAAGATCCCATCTGACAAAGTTGAAGTCATCCACGGGGAGCGTCCTAACTTCGGAGTCGGAGATTCTGTCGGAGGTTGAATACTTCTACAGCTGTTTGTACAAGTCGCATGCATCTCAACCCGCTCCAATAAATAAAGACCCCAGAGCCACTTTAACCCGGCATTACACGGATGAGCTTCCTGAAGTCAGCCTGGACGAAATGGAGTTGGCCCTAAAGCAACTCAAAAACGGGAAAGCCTCGGGAGAGGATGGAGTTACGACGGAGCTTCTTAAAGCAGGTGGAGCCCCCATCCTAAAAGAACTAAAGGATATATTTAACTCTGTTCTTTTCACCGGGAGAACCCCGAAGGTGTGGAGCAAAAGCATTGTGGTGCTCTTCTTTAAAAAAGGCGATAAAACCCTTTTAAAGAATTACAGGCCCATATCGCTTTTGAGCCACATCTACAAGTTGTTTTCCAGGGTTATTACAAACCGTCTTCAACGGAGACTCGATGAATTTCAACCCCCTGAACAGGCCGGGTTTCGCAGTGGATACAGTACCATAGGCCACATCCACACAGTGCGGCAGATAGTACAGAAAACCCAAGAGTACAATCAGCCCCTGTGCATTGCTTTTGTGGACTATGAGAAAGCCTTCGACTGCATTGAGACCTGGTCTGTTCTGGAGTCTTTGCAGCGCTGCCAGGTTGACTGGCGATATATCGAAGTGCTGAGATCACTGTATGAGGCCGCAACCATGTCCGTCCAAATCCAGAACCAGCGTACGAAATGTATCCATCTACAGCGAGGCGTGAGACAAGGTGACGTAATCTCGCCGAAATTGTTCACCAACGCGTTAGAGGATATGTTTCGGACGCTGGATTGGAAAGGACAAGGCATCAATATCAATGGTCAGTGCATCTCACACTTACGATTTGCCGATGACATTGTCATTATGGCTGAATCGCTGCAAGAGCTGAAGCAAATGTTGAACGACCTAGTTGAATCTTCCTCACGCATCGGACTCCGCATGAACGCAGAGAAAACAAAGGTTATGATTAACGCTCATGTCTTACCGGAGCCAATAAACATCCAAGGAGTCTCTCTCGAGATTGTTCAAGAGTATGTCTACCTAGGGCAAACGCTCCAACTAGGTGGGAACAATTTCGAAAGAGAAATCAACAGGAGGATACAGCTGGGTTGGGCAGCTTTTGGTAAACTGCGTCGAGTCTTCTCGTCGTCACTACCACAATGCCTCAAGACAAAGGTATTTAATCAGTGCGTCCTACCAGTCATGACCTACGGAGCCGAGACGTGGACACTGACAGTGCGACTGGTCCACCAACTCAAAGTCGCTCAGCGAGCTATGGAGAGAGCTATGCTCGGTATTTCTCTGAGGGACCAA
Source organism: Colias behrii (assembly GCA_029959065.1). NCBI lineage: Eukaryota > Metazoa > Arthropoda > Insecta > Lepidoptera > Pieridae > Colias > Colias behrii. The sequence continues at coordinate 1,152,332 of JARWMC010000005.1, read as the reverse complement.
GTCCGAAACGAAGTAATTCGCCAGAGAACAAAAGTAACCGACATAGCTCAACGAATTAGCAAGCTGAAGTGGCAGTGGGCCGGTCATATGTGCCGCAGAACGGACAACCGCTGGGGCACACATGTCTTAGAGTGGAGACCGCGACTCGGCAAACGTAGCGTAGGACGCCCTGCTACACGGTGGAGTGACGACGTCCGCAAGGTTGCTGGCCATAACTGGCAGCAAAGAGCCAACGACCGGGCTCAGTGGCGTGCATTAGGAGAGGCCTACGTCCAGCAGTGGACATCGAAAGGCTGATGATTGATTGAAACTAGGTACTAAAATTACTATCAATTTCCGTAGTCAGTCAGTGTAATATCAATTTTTAAACTTACACGAAGAGGGATCATAGTTACCAGCTATAGATTTACTATACCAAGACTAACTTCACTTCATTTAACTTTCTTAACTTCATTTAACTGTCGGTGACCACAAACATTATCTCTAACTTGCCAATTACCTACATATATTCATGGCTAAATCTTCACTTACTTGAAATATTCTTACTATTACACATTTTCTTCATAATTAAACGTTTCCACTGCAATGACAAACTCCTATGAGAGTTCAAATACATCAAGATTACTTATTCAAAACATTTTAATTTAATATTCTAAGAATTTTCACAATCGGATTAACTTTGATCAACCACGAAAGCATAATCTTTGCGTCTAGCCGCTTCGTATAAAGAAACCTTAATTGAAACTCTTTTAGAAATCAATTGCATCGCAGTACCGAGTAATCGAATTAAAATTGGATTCTGGATCGGTATTTTGTTTTATGTTGGATACAGATTGGGGAATTTCCTTCTCGATATTACTTATCGGTTCAAACGGGAGTTTGATAAGATATTTAGAATCCGTTGTTGGACTGAGTGAAATTCTAGAATGTTCTTAAAATAATAAAATGATTTCAAATACAGACTCTTTCAATAAGAATTATGTAATAGAACGCGTTTGTTAATTTTCGTTCGAAACGCTAACCGATACAAAATGTATATTCTTGAGTATTGGTAGTGTTAATAACACACAAAATATATCACAATTCCTGGGAATAGAGATTCAACCCATAAAAAAATGTTTAAAGGAATATATCGCAGATACCAAAGGAATGGTATTAATAACATAGATATACAATTTCAAAGGCAAGGGTGTGATTACATCAAGTGTTTCTGCAAGCGGACATTAGATACAGGGTGATCTCGATTGCCACTCATAGTCTACACCAACCTGTATATAATGTTGCATTGAACAATGTCACTTTTCTAACAGCCTTTATAATGATGCATTTTGTTAAGTGTCCAATTGTGATTCGTCCTGAAGGGCGGTTACTCACGTACCTGCCGCAGGAACAATATTGGAACAATCTCGGTTGCGGTCGGAGCAATTTCATCTGTTCTCTAAATTGCCCCTGCCCCTATACACATCACAATTAAGGAGCCAATTGGGTGCAATTCCAATATTGCCCCTGCTGCCGATTTTACCAATTTGAATTAAAAATATTTTCTATACTACTGAATATATACGTACTGTAAGTATATTTTATTATATTTAACTGGTAGCTAATTTCTTAAATATTTCTTATTAAGTAGGATGTGTTGTTTCATTAACAGTTCAAACCCATACTATTAGATTTATAATGAACTAGCTGTGCCCGCGACTTCGTCCGCGTGGAATAGTGACTGCATAGTAGTTACTACTTAACACACAATTATTGAGTAAACACGTCTTGAAACACGTACTACCATAAACAACTAAATTATAAGTACTTACAGATTATTTTACAGTTAAGAAATAAAAAAAATAATGACACAAAATAACTGTTAGTAAAATTAAAACTAAACTGAGCTATAAAACTTTGTTACAGAAGAGTTCAAAATTTCCAGGGTGTGGCTATCCTCTCGCTCCCATGTCCCCCTCTTCTTTCACAGCCTTTCAACCCTTCCCTTTCCATCCCTAGTAAATGGCAGAACCGATTTTGATGTAAATAATATTATCTCATTGTACCTATATGTACACGTCATATCCTATCGTTTGATGCTCCATTTGGTTTATTTATCTAACCACTGTCACCCCTAAAGTGCCCTATATGTAATAAACGGATGAACCGATTTCGATAAAACATTACTAATTGTAATTCACCCGTTATGCACATTCATTTGATATATCACTTAGGTAGGTACTATCACAATATTTGACAACATTCGTTTCTTTCATTCCCACTTATACCTATACAGTAAAGTAAAAAAAGTAGTCAAATTTTATCAAAATCGGTTCATCCATTTATTTGATATAGAAGGTATAAAAGTGGTAGATAATAAAAAAAGTGAATTTTGACTCAAGTGACATATGAAATGAAAGGGCATGACGTGTAAAGTATAATTAGACATATTTAATCAAAATCGGTTCATCCATTTACTATACCTATATACAGGGTGTAATCGTTAAGTGTGCACAGGCGATTTTTCCGTAAGTATTACAGATAACAAAAAACTTTAAACTGATATCGAAAGTACTTAACCTAATGAGTAAAATGGCCGTAATAAATTTTTAAAAATAAATCGAGAAATATCAAAAAAATTATCTTTAAACCCTCCCATACATTAAGTATGAAATATGAATATCCCATATACATTTAATATGAAAGATTTTAGATTTCTTTTTCTGTTTTGGTTTTCTGCTTTAATTACTTCGCAAATTTGAAGTGGCATTTTCCACGCTTTTTCCGGAAATTTTCACGCATTTTCCGGATATTTTCCGGGGTTTTTCCGTGCATTTTCCGGGCATTTTCCAGGCATTTTCCACGCTTTTTCCGGACATTTCCACGCATTTTCCGGATATTTTCCAGACATTTCCCTGGCATTTCCGGTTATTTTCCGGGGTTGCCCAGACATTTTCCGGACATTTCCCTGGCATTTTCCGGGAATTTTCCACGCATTTCCCAGGCATTTTCCGGACATTTCTCAGGCATTTTCCGGGGATTTTCCAGGCATTTTCCAGGCATTTTCCGGATATTTTCCGGGAATTTTCCAGACATTTTCCGGACATTTCCCTGACATAGCCTGTAAATGTCTGGAAAATCCCCGGGAAATGCTCGGAAAATCCCCGGAAAATGTCTGGAAATCCCCGGAAAATGCCAGGGAAATGACCAAAAAATGTCTGGAAAACATCCAGAAAATCCCTGGGAAATGCTCAGAAAATCCCCGGAAAAAGCCTGGGAAATTCCCGGAAAATAACCGGAAAATGCCTGGGAAATGCTCGGAAAATGCGTGCAAATTTCCGGAAAACCCGTGGAAAATCCCTGGAAAATGCCAGGAAAATATCCGGAAAATGCGTGAAAATGTCCGGAAAATATCCGGTAAATGCGTGAAAATGTCCGGAAAATATCCGGAAAATGCCTGGAAAATCCCCGGAAAGTGCCTGAGAAATGTCCGGAAAATGCCTGGGAAATGCGTGGAAAATCCCCGGAAAATGCCAGGGAAATGTCCGGAAAATGTCTGGGAAACATCCGGAAAATCCCCGGGAAATGCTCGGAAAATCCCCGGAAAATGTCTGGGAAATTCCCGGAAAATGTCTGGAAAATCCCGGAAAATAACCGGAAAATGCCAGGGAAATGTCTGGAAAATATCCGGAAATTGCGTGGAAATGTCCGGAAAAAGCCTGGAAAATGTCCGGAAAATGCTCGGAAAATCCCCGGAAAATATCCGGAAAATGCGTGAAAATGTCCGGAAAAAGAGTGGAAAATGCCACTTCAAATTTGCGAAGTAATTGAAGCAGAAAACCAAAAAAGAAAAAGAAAGCTAAAATCTTTCATATTAAATGAATACGGGATATTCATATTTAATACTTAATGTATGGGAGGGTTTAAAGATAATTTTTTTGATATTTCTCGATTTATTTTTAAAAATTTATTACGGCCATTTTACTCATTAGGTTAAGTACTTTCGATATCAGTTTAAAGTTTTTTGTTATCTGTAATACTTACGGAAAAATCGCCTGTGCACACTTAACGATTACACCCTGTATATAGGTATAGTAAATGGATGAACCGATTTTGATTAAATATGTCTAATTATACTTTACACGTCATGCCCTTTCATTTCATATGTCACTTGAGTCAAAATTCACTTTTTTTATTATCTACCACTTTTATACCTATCTATATATAATATAAAAATGAATCCCAAAATGTGTTGGTAAGCGCATAACTTGAGAACGGCTGAACCGATTTCGTTAATTCTTTTTTTATTATATTCCTTGAAGTACGAGGATGGTTCTTACGTAGAGAAAACGTAAATATGTACCACGGGCGAAGCCGGGGCGGACTGCTAGTATCAAATAAATGGATGAACCGATTTTGATAAAATTTGACTTATTTTTACTGATAGGTCGTTCACTTTCATTTAATATATCACTAAAGTATATTCGACAACTTTAGTTATTTTCATTCCCACTTTTACCCCTATATACCTACTTACAATAAATGGATGAACCGATTTTGAAACAGTTTATTTAAGAACCAGCGTCGGAAAATATGCTGCCTAACAAAAAAACATCATCTAATTCGGATTACCTGCTAGCGAGCTACGGTGGCACAAACACACACACACACAGCGGTCAAACACTTATCACCCATATTTTTGCATCGGGGGTTAAAAATATAATATTATAAATACGACATAATTTAAAGGACATTTTATGTATAAAATTTACCTAGAAATCCCCCCCCCCCTACTACCTCAGCTTACCCCCCCACCCTTGGGGACTTTCGATATGATCACTTGGACATAACTGTAGCGTATAACAGATAACTTACGTTTTATCGTACACTGTATGTGTACCATAGAATGCCTTAGCAAATGTTCGCCGTGAGTACTTAAATGGTCATAACTTTTTTATTTATGAACCGATTGACATGAAATAAACACTAAATGTTAAATGAAGATTACCACAATATATTAGTGAAAACCGCATCGAAATCGGATAAGCCGTTTCTGAGATTAGCGTGTTCAAACATACAGACAAACAGACAAACAGACAAAAAATTTTTTAACTACAGTTTTGGGTTTGGGATCGATTTAATAATAACCCCTGCTAATTTTTTTTACATATTTTCATTGTACAGACGCCACTTTTCTAGAATTTTATTATATGTATTGATTCTAAAAGTGTAATATAATACCTACCAACAAAAAACATGAATTGCTATCATTATAAAAAATAAATACCTATAAGTAACAACTTACTTTTTGTGGGAACGCATGATGGTGAAAATTCACAAAACACGAAGATTGCATTTGATATTTTTGGTTTTATGGCATTCAATTGCTTTATAAATATCACTACATAGTATAAAAAAAGTCGCTTTCTCTGTCCCTATGTCCCTTTGTATGCTTAAATCTTTAAAACTTCGCAACGGATTTTGATGCGGTTTTTTTAATAGATAGACTGATTCAAGAGGAAGGTTTTAGTATATAATTTATTAGGTTTTAGACAAAGCGGACGAACCCGCGGGCGGTAAGCTAGTAAATTTATAAAATACGAAGATTTTTAAAATTGTAACTAATGAACGCAATCAATATTAGATTAACTGTAGATAATGGTGTCTAGTTTTACTTAACCCGGCGTCATTGTGGCTACTAAACAGAACTTGGCCGTTGTGGCCGGGTAAATTTTACCCATATACATTATTGTACACTGAATCAAGCTTATGTCAATATTAGTTTTTTATAATAGGGAAATAGGTAGTTAAATACATTATTAATAAAAATCAAACATTATTTATCATAAAATGAGCATATTACTCATCAAATTAAATCTTTTTATTCTGCGATAATTTTTTAGAACATAACTTAAAACGTTTATTCGAAAACATAACATAAAAGACATTGAGAGACAAAACATAAAATTTTCTTTAGAACATAAACATGAAATCATGAACTATATAAAACAAAGCTTATTTACTAATAATATACTTATTCGCTATCGAGATCAACGCAGCGTTTTCTGACCTTGTGCTGACGTTGGTCCGAGGTGGTTGCGAAGACCATTTGGTGGAATTGTCTTTACCAATATAAATCTGCTGGTTACTTGTTGAATCAATTACTTCTTGCTCATCATCGCTGCATTCCTGTTCCGTATCACTGCCTTGGCTTCGCTCTGAAATATGGTTGATTTCACCCTCGTCGTCTGAACTGCACTGTTCATTTTCACTGGCGTCAGCTTGTTCAAACAAGGCTAGGAGTCAACGTTGTTCGCTTTCGTAAGACATGGTTCATAAAAGTGTGAAAAACGATATGCAATTTACCAATAAACACTAAAAAACAACAAACACGCTGTCTTTATAAATGTTACGTGGCCATTGTGGCCGGGTATAACTTACCCGCGCGCTCTTTACACACGTCTACACTACGAGGTAGCCGCAGCAACACAAAATAGAGAAGAGAATACGCGAACAGAGGTCAACGACCGCAGCTACTGTAACGGACAAAAGACGCGCGCATTTTGTTTTAAAATTATGACAGTTTTAAAATGTCTCGGGTATTAGATACCCGGCAACAATGACGCCGGGTTAAAATAATAAACATCTACCCTCACTTTAAAAAATGTAGTATATTTATTATTTACACGAAATATACCTTATAGGGAAGGGAAGATATGGGCTAAAGAGTTAAATAAATAACATCATTATATTTAAATTATTAATTTCCAACTGTGTATTCAGTAGTGTTAACATCTAAATTGATTTGATTTTTACGAAATCTCATAGATGGCGCTGTTACAAAATTAACATTATACAACTTACATTCTTTAAACTATGTTTCTCTTCCCAAGTTACTTAAATGGCATAATTTTTATAGTGTCAATCTAGATATTGTCAAACAACATTTATATATGCGTCATTTGATTATTAATTTCCAATAGTTAAGGTGTGTTTGATTTTTCTAACACTTCATAGATGGCGCTGTTTCAAATTTGTCTTTATACTGCTAAGATTCATTTAACTGTTTCTCTGCCCAAATTACGTAAATGACATAGTTTTTATTTTGTAAAGCTAGATAATAGCATGGCTTACTCGAAACCAACATTTAAACATGAGTCTTTAGATTGTACGCTGTCGTAGTACACGGAATATGTAAGAAAAATAAAGGCTCACAGCTCCTCCCCCGAAGGTGATATCATGATAATATGTTTAAACTATCCTCACCCGACCTCTTAGGAATATTCATGCAAAATTTGAATTAAATCTATGCAGTACTTTTCGAGATTAGCCCGGTCAAACATACAGACAAACAGACAAACAGACAAACAGACAAAAATTCTAAAAACTATATTTTTGGCTTCTATATCGATTATAGATCATGGATTATGTATTCTTTAAAAAAAATATTCAATGTACAGTTTTGACTTTCCTACGATTTTATTATATGTATAGATTTGTGAACAACGACAACAGAATTTTTTTTACAGTAAAGGAAAATATATCCAGAACCTCTCTTTTCTTACGAAAGACGATAGACTATTAAACAACTCCAAATCATTTTAAAAAATAACAAGAAAAACGTTAAAAACCGCTTATTTCAAGGTCTAATTCGCTATATAACCGTTATGAACACAGCCAAAACCGCGGCGGCAGACTACGTTGCGACAGCTCATTTCCGCATTTCCAAATAGCGAAACGGAACCCTAATAATCACGTCATGTCCGTCTGTCTGTATGTTCGAATATCCGAAATGTCTCTACTACTGACAGTATGCGGTTATTATTGACGATATTATGTGAATAAAATTGGGTGTAAAATACGTTCGAATGAACTCTACTAATTGAAAGAATTAAAAGTTAGGATATCATTAACTTTAAACGAGGTTGTTTCCATTATATTATTGAAATGTAAAGATAGGTAATAAAATTCTTCATATCGGAATTCAAGAAATTGTCCGACAAATCTTTAAGTTATCTTGGTCTCTATACTTTCTTCTTCTTCACTCACAAACACAAAAAAAAACTTTAAATAATAATTATTATTATTGGATGCATACGATACGACAACTATACCCTTAACCAAACTAACTACATCCAATACCATTCCCTTTAAGTATCAAGAAGCTCTAGTTAAAACGGTATTGCTACGGCCACACTACCGTGATATGCCAATAATTATTGCCACAACTTAAACAACACCTAGGTGTAACTGTCGTGGCCATATCGTAGATTTGCTCATTTCATGAAATGGCCAATTTAGATTGGCCAGATCGTTAAATCGTCAACATTTCACGATTTGGTCATCCACATTTGGCCAGATCGTCGATCTGGCCAAACGTGGATGGCCATTTCACGAAATGCGACCATTTTTGTTTCTTTTTTAAAAAGCGATTCGCTTCTGGCACTCGCCGGCTGCTGCCGCAGCACGCTCGCTTTGCTCGCTCGGCTCGTACGTTGTTTATTAAAGTCTAACCTAACCTAACCTAACTGTTTTCTATTGAAAAAACCATTCGCTTCTGGTATTCGCCGGCGCTACCGCGGCACTAACTTAAATGACAATAAACAAGTTCTTAAAATATTCTGAATTTTTTAATGTTTTATGGACTCTCTAAGATATTTTATACGATCTGGCCAAATGTCGATGACCAAATCGTGAAACGTTGACGATTTAACGATCTGATCAAACTATGTTGGCCATTTCATGAAATGAGCAAATCTACGATATGGCCACGACAGGTAGTGTGGCCGTAGCATATGACAGCACTATTCCATAAGTACCGAAACGTTGCGAGCACAGTACACAAGGGAGCAATAAGCTTTGGATACACCTATCTTGGTATTTTTCTTTTATGCCCCCAAATAGGACCCATAGGCCTCCGATACGTGGATACTGCTGAGGTCAGATGGTTTTAGGGCTCTCGAAAACTATAGTACCTTTATTTGTTTGCTCACGATTATTTTACTGTTACGTTTTATTATTTTTGGCATACTTTTCTACTTTATACACAGGTATTACATTTTCAGAATGTGTTAATCTATAGCTAAATCAAATCTAATCTTTTTCGATCTCTTTAAAATTTCTAAATTATTATACTTAATAAAAAAATGGCACTCGAGGACTGCCGCGGTAAAGCTATTGCATAGCATCGCATCGCTGTGCCGGGTGGAGTGGGGGGTGTTAGGTTTTTTGTTACTGAATTTTTACATTCGGTCACCGCGCTCAGTCTGAGATAAAAGCTATGCAATAGCTTAAAAACTTCAAGGAGAATACTTTAAATATAGTGGACAACTGGTACCATTAGATACATCTACTCAAAAACTTAAACTTGTTATCATAAACTTTTACAATACTAATTTTTAATAAAACAATTAATCTAAAACGATTTCATTAGAACCTGTGTTAGAACCTTAGTTTGATTAGAGGCTATAGTGTACAGTTTTATCCATACGGAGAATCTATAGACACAAAAACGGAGTAGCTTTTAAGGCTTTTATCCAGCCTCCATTCCTCATTCTATACGCACCTGGTGTTAACAACCTTTGGTACACGATAATTAAATAGGCAATTTTCTATTTCAATTTTCAATATCTATTTACAGTACTCCCAAACTGATAATGCGCATAGAAAAATTCGTCACTGTTCGGCAACTGTCATATTCCCCGAGCCTCCGAAGACGATATGTATATAGAGTGGTTAAATGTATTTTCTTCATGCATAGTTTATTAGAATTATGAGTTTTATTGTGATTTTATGGTAAAAGAGATAAGTAACGAAATTTGTTTCGATAATTCAATGTAAGTTAATAGCGAGGATAAGCCACACGATTGCGAATATATATTTGTTGTATTGATTTACTTGGAAAATTCTATACTTAGAACTATTAAAGTGTCTTACTGAAGCTGGCGTAATGATAAGACAAAGTTTATATTTAAAAAAATGATTTTCAAACACTGGTTTACATTTAAATTGTGAAATCTAATCATTAAAATCTCAGTCCAAAGGATTTACAGAATCAGGGATTATCTCTATTTCTGATATCGTAGAATGATCAGAACTTTCATTATGCTCTTATTAATTTTCACTTTCCCCACTGCTATCTGCTACCTGTGTAAATAATCATTTTACCAAAAAATTCAACTTTGAAACAAAACTAAGAAGGGTATGTAACAGCAGCTCTATATAATTCCATACCGAGATAATACGTGCGGTCACCACCAATATATTTTTGAATTTTTTGACTGACAGGCTACCGTCACCTATCGCCCGAATCGTTTTCGATTGTGTATGACTCTGAATTGACTCCTATTTCTTTCGAACAAGGTGCAAGATGCAAGTGCATTGTTTAGGGCACTTACGATTCAATGATTCGGGGTGATTCGGGTGTTTCTGGAAATACGATAATTAGCGAAGATCTGCATGCGCATTATTAATTTTGTAGTACTGTAAAAATATTATGAATAGAGAACATATTGATAACCTTGGCTTAATCGATAGCTTTTCTATTATGATATGTTACATGATATCTGTGATACTAAAATAAAAATAGAGTTCCTCTCTTTTACTGTGGTATGTGGTAGCTCTGTATTTTGCAGTAATTTATATTTTTTTCTATTCTTTGTCACGCAGTATACTGTTTAACACGTATGGTGTAATACATTCTAAAACTCTTAAATGTTTAGAAATAACTTTTACGTCCCGCCATTTACCATAAAATCTAAAAGCCTCACACTTTCAAATCAAACTCAACAGCACTTCCATACAAAAAAGTAAAAAAAAAATTAACTTCAGTTCCAAAATGTAGGGGTAGTCAACCCCAGCAATTGTAAGTATATAACTCGGGTAAGAAGTTAATATTTGCGGTGAAACTCACCTTGAATATTGATAGTAGGAGTGACAAGGGTTCAACACCTCGATTTCTGCGTTTATGTACCTTCAGTATTGATTATTACGTTCAAAATAGCATGGGAAGGAATGTAGCTTATGTTATTAATGATTGGAATACGAGAAATATTAAATTTTCTTTGCAATTTAGAGAGCCTAATTGGTATTTAAAAAAATTAAGTGTCGAGTCATATTCGACCTCCTTGCTTCTTTACCAATATATTGTACAAGGAAAGACCTAAGTACCTACGTAGTTTTTTTATATAGTTACAAATATAGCTTAATTATTTTAGAGACAAAGATTTTATTTCAAATTAAAAAAAATATCATTGGCATTAGCACAGATTACTGTAGGTCTAGTACCTATATATTTTCTTCGAAAACACAATGTTGAAAAGGAATCCCATATTTCTATACTAGATAGAAATATAGGATTCCTTTTCAACATTGTGTTTTCGTGAGTCAAGTTATTTTCATTCATCTCAAAATAGAATAATAATGTCTTTAGTATTTTATAATTTGTGTTCTATTTTTATAAAAGTCATATTATGAAAATATTCATTCGTTTTATCCGGAAAATAATCTTAAACGGTTTGAACAAAATATATTTGTTTTGGTCCACCTGAGCTGTGACGTCATTGACAGGGGTTTAACCACTTTTGCTATCATCTCATGGGTTTAGTAATCTAAACAGGGTATACTCAAAAGTTTCATATTTCTTTAAAAATCTTTTCAAATTTTTGTATAACAAAACAAAATAAATGAATTATGCGTTTCACTAAAATTAAAAATGATTCGGTTTCTTAAAAATGAAGATCCAAATAAAAAGTTGAAGTGTATTTTTCATAGATCGAAAAAACTGAAGTCTAGTTTTTTTCAGAAATAAGTTTAGGTGAGGATAAAATATTTTTACCCATTTTTTTGTATTATAATTAAGCTCTTAGATACACAGCCTTATAGTTGAATGACTTTTTAGATAATTGATTAAGCAATAGTTTTAAATAATATAGATACGATATTTTTTTAGTCTTAAATCTTCTTAATATATATAAATCTCGTGTCACAATGTTTGTCCTCAATGGACTCCTAAACCACTTAACCGATTATAATAAAATTCGCACACCATGTGCAGTTCGATCCAACTTGAGAGATAGGATAGTTTAAACATGTAGGTACCACGGGTGAAGCCGGGTCGGACCACTGGTGTATTATAATTTTTATTAAAATTTAAATTATGTAATAAAAACATTTGCTGTCTCTCGGAGGTAGTAGACTTGCACAAGAGTCATAATATTATCAAAGTATTATTCTCTCGAAAAAACAAATGTCTCGTTTATTTATTTGAGTTCTATGTACATACTAGTTATATTATTTTCTTGCTTCTATCTTCTTTTCTTCGTAATAAAATATTTATATTACTACAAAGGACTAACTAGGAATTTAATAAAAAGATAATACGAAAAACGGTTGACCTGCTCATATTTTTATAAGATGTGTAATTAGGACTGAACAATGTAGATTCAAGGGTTAATACAACCCTACGAATATTGCCTACCCTTCAATATTTATTATGTGTATTATTAATATCATCCCCTCTTATTTTTACTCATTATTTCTTAGGAAATATTTGTAAAATATTTTTTTGGAAATTGTCATATATTTAATTAGGTACTACAAAACTTGTATTATATAAACTTTTTACTTGTGGTAAAATAAAACGAAAATTTATAGTTATAAAATATGCTTTTTTATTTCCATCCATTTCTATAAAATCACAATCAATTTCGGTCCAGTCGTTTCGAAACTCCATTTGTAAAAATACAGTTTGTTATATTTATAGTTATGTCAAACTTACAAAACATTTACCTATTTGTATTAATAACATCACAAAATCGGCAAAAATTCTAATCTTATGTATATTATAACTAAAGCACATTTTCTAACTAAAACTGCTATAGCCCATATACATTCACACTACAGAAATAGACATTAATTCTCCCGCTATATTCCCACATAAGTATTGGATAGCAAAACGACAAGATAAACGTTCCTAAACAATCAAACTGTAAGTAAACAGACGGAAATTGTTCCGGAATAAAATACGTTCGTGTTATGCTAGGCGTCCATTAGAGACGGATCGGGGCGGGTCGCATCGCAACGGGCCGTCTCTAATGGACGCGCTGTTTGCTCCTGCGTCCACCTGTACGGGGCGCGGCGGACCGCCTAGGTGGATTTTATCTAACAGACGCTCGCCGCTCACATCCGCCTGCCTGCGTCCACTAGACGGGTGACGGGTTGGGGCGGGCTGCAGCGCACCGCCGGCAGAAATCCGCCTGCGAAGCGATATCCGCCAATGCGTTGCGGCCCGCCCCGACCCGATCCGTCGCTAATGGACGATGTTTCATACAAAACATAGGCCGGCGTATTTTTGCGTTGCGATGCGGCCCGGCCCGATCCGCCTAGTGGACGCCAGCCATAAGACAATAGATTTGTGGATCCTGTGAAATACCTGTAAGAAGTTTTATTTACTACACTTGGTAACGTGTGCGTTTTTATAAGATGCATCCTACTCGACTTCGACTGGCCGGTTGGCTTGGTTGGTAGTGGCCCTGCCTTCCAAGACAGAGGTCGTGGGTTCGATTCCCACCCTGGGCAAATATTTGTGTGATGAACATAGATGTTTGCTCTGTGTCTGGGTGTTAATTATCTATATAAGTATTTATTTAAAATTATATATGTAGGTATGTTTATCAGCCATCTGGTTTCCATGACACAAGCGAAAGCTTAGTGTGTGAAAATTGTCCTGGAATATTTATTTACTAATGTAATAAATGCGAATATTTGTGAGGATAGATGGATAATGTTTAGGAAAAAACTACTGCACGGATTTGGATGAAACTTGACAGTAATATAGTTTGTTATATGCTTGATATATTGTTATTAGCTTTTTGCCCGCAGCTTCGCACACGTAGTCGAAGGAAAACCTACATAGTTCCGTTCCCGTGGAATTTTCGGGATAAAAACTATCCCATATATCCCAATTATTTATATAAAAAAACGGCAAAACTGACACTGCCCCCGGCATGCTGGTGCGTATGAGCGACAGTATACACTTTCCATCAGGTGACGCGTCTGCTCTGTTGCCTCCTCTTATATATCTTATATAAAAACTATCCTATGTGGTCATCCAAGTTACCCTACATATGTGTGCCAAATTTCATGAAAATCGAAAAAGCAGTTTTTCGTGAAGGATTAAAAAATTAAAAAAATTCGCATTTATTATATTAGCAGAATACATCTGAATATACACATGAAATATAGAAATACTCGAAACCGCGCGGCACAGCTAGTGTTTCATAGATGTTGCTTGTATGACAGGTTCGGGGAATAGCCTTCATAACCTAGTAAGTAATAAACTGGCAAGCTTGATATATTTGCAGTGGCTTACAGGAAATGTAAGACGTAAAGGATTAGAGTATTAATATATGAGTTTTAGAGAAGAAAACAAAACGCTTAAAATTAATGAAGAATTAAGCAAGGAAGATCTTGATATCAAGATGGAAATATAAAAAAAAAACTAATTGATTAATTTTCATAATTTTTTTAATGTTATTAATAGATACTATTTATCAATTCAAGCGGAGCCGGGAAAAGTGGCTACCTAGTAAATACATATAGCAGTCGAAATATAAAAATTAATCACACACAAAATAAAGAGTTTCTTTTTCTCCTTCGAGTAGGAACTCTAAACATCTCAACGACAGATAGCGTATTTACATTAAAGTAACAAACAAAAGTTAATAATGCAGACGAATCGAGTTGTTCTGACTTGAGGACACAAAGAAAGCTATTAGGAGACGATAGCTTGGTGCATTATTAACGAAAGCTCTTAATGGACTTGATCAAACGCTTCTTAACGGTCTGTCGTGTTTCCTGAGATTGTTATTTACCGATGATAGTTGTGAGAAATTGACAGTCATTGATCTGTGGATGTTTAAAGTGTTGTGGTTTGTTTATGTTATGTATCTACTTAAAATTAAATGAAACGATTGATAATTGTACACCATAATAAAAATCACTACATATGACTACATTACATAGGTACATAGTATAAAAAAGCGCTTCCCGCTGTATGTATGTTAGATATTTAAAACTACGCAACGGATTTTGATGTGGTTTTTTAATAGAGTCTTGCTTTAGTATCAAATATGCAACGAGTTCTATGTGAAATCCTCCAAAACGATTTTGCCTCATCATCATAACATAGAAAGATTACTGAGCAAAAGGTAGTTAAGTTACTAAGATTTTTGCATTACACTCAATGTAGATTTTGCCATCTATTATTCCTTTTCATACGAAAAAGCCTTCCAGTTTCGGACTAATTTTAATTTAAATTTGGCGGCTTTTATATTAGAGAGCTAATATTTGTACTTTAACCGAGATCAAGTTTAGTTTCCGTTTAAAAATACATAAGAATACCTAAGTAATAACTCAGGGAAAGGGATTTTAAACGCAACTTTGTATAGATTAATTGTAGTCGTATGTCGTAATATTTCTTGATAGCTGTCTAAGTACCTAGGTATTTCAGCTGAAGAGTTGTCGAAGTGAACCATTAGATATACTTAAGAATCCAAAAGTATATTGTAGTATGATCCCAAGCTTTCCCTACCTGATGATGGATACAAATAATAACAATAAGGCTTATTTTCTCCCTAACCTGTGTATTCAAAAGTACCTTAATATAATGTACTTCAAATTATTAATTTAAGAATTCGGAGAACTATGCAACATCACACATAAAATATAGCTTAGCCTCGTGAAAAACAAAATTATATTTATATAAAAAAACCCGTAAGAAAGAAACACAAAAGCAATTCAACTGCATCCCCAAATCCAACATGTACTCAGGTATGTACCACATTTCGTTTCACCTGAATCTCCAACAAGAGAACATTTAAACATTTGACATACGTACGCTCATACGTAAAGATAAATACATGTGTAATTTTAAGTCGCGTCATGTAAGAAGATGAATAGATGAGCTTCTGAATTCATTGCTACGGTTTTTGCACCGTCAACTTGGATGAAGATAAAATATGACGAGACAAAAACTGAATTAATGGATGCAAATGTCGCTTATATTAATTACGCTAGCTTGTGCGAATGACGCTCATATTTATGAATTGTAAAATTCTGTTCTGTATTTAATGTTTAATGTTTCTTTGGTAATTGTCTTTGAAGCGTCTGGAGGCAAGATTCAATTTCCGTAAATGGCTAGTTGCATTCAATAGCGGATGACAGGTTAAGCAGATAAACGCGCGGTCAATCTTGTGATGGGTGTCAACTTGATAGTATTTCTACATTCACGCTACGTTATTTTATATTTCTTCAGTCGTGAAATAAAGCAAGAGACGGGTATAAATACAGATATAAAATATACCAATTCACATTTACGTAAATAAGACGTTACATAAGGTGCAATTATTCAGTTTTTAATAAATTCTTTGCTACTTACTACTTCTCCTACTAATTACTAATAACGTATCCTACATTCTAGACTTTAATAATGACCCAATATATCAAAACGTAGGAACTTAATTTTTCGTCTCTAATTAAGCAATTATCGAGGAATCTAATGGAATATCGTTCAGTCCGGTTAATGGACCGTTAAATTAATGCCCACCAGTTTTTGACGTTTTTCTATTAACTATAGCTATTAATAAGATCAATTGGCAAGCCTTTTATGTTACTTGGGTTCCGCATCAAGGGCTTACCCTAAGTCTTAAGTTTAAATTATAATTATACACTCAAAACGCTGATACAAAGGGAATTTAATTATTGTACCATGATTGTACCTAATAATTTTTTGTCAAGAAGATAATAATATCTCGTTGCAGCTTTTCAAGATCCATGGCACTTTACATATTAAGACCAAGTAGGCGGTCAAACCACTATAGTGGTTATAAGAGATATATAGAGCTTATAAGCTCTAAATTGTTATTATATGCGCTACAGCCTCCAGTATACACGTATAATAAAAGGATAATGCAATTGATCTATGTTAAGAGAGATTTTTTTCTAGACTAAATTCTCTAATAGATATTTTTTTCTATCAACCGAAGACCAAATAAAAAACCTCTAGTTTGTAACGCTCACCTTCTAACCACTATACCAAAGAACTTCCTTTTCAAACAACTTCCTAGTACTAGTAGTAATTAAATTAATTAATTTGTAGTATCATGAACATGGTATTGGCCTCGAATGAGATGTTAAATCACTGGGAAATAAACTAAATAGCGCGGAACCCGAGCGCAAGGCAAACTCGCCCTTAACTGGATTTCATTAATATCGATATTTCTTTGTGCAAGATTAATGGTAACAGATTTTCCCAGTACACTTGTGCTAATGTTGGGCTTCCGATTTAATACGGTAATAGTGAAGTTTCTATACCATTTTCTTATTTGTTTTAGCTGTTAACGCGTTTTAATACTTGTTTTATTTGAGTGTAGTAGATATTATATACCTACGTCTTTACGTATGTCAATTAGTTTACTATAAAGTAAAATACTATTATTTATCTAACATTTCAATTTACTTTCTTATCATAACATGGAATATTTTATTATTTCTCATACAATTTAACTTTTCTTTTCAATAACAATATACAGAATAATAAAACCTGATACTTGAACTAAACTAATGTTATATGAATATTTACTTTATTAATAAATAACACTGGTAAAATTAAAAACAGTTAATTATCTCAAATGTAAGAGCATCTCAAACACAAACTAAATTAAAGTAGCTAATCAAACGAATAAAGCAGAGCAAGCTAAACTAACAAGGTAAGGTATCTACTAATAAATAAAATAAATTACTATGTAAATTAATGTTGTTAAGTCTTGTATTAAGTAAAGAATGTAAAATGAGCACAGTTAAAAATGGCGTCGGTTCATGTAGCAGAGTTATGCCGCAACTCTACGCTCCCGCGGCGTGAGAGACTACGCACTGTACTGAACAATAATGATATAAGCAAAAACTTGTATATAACAGTTCAAAAGCGCCACACCACACACACGATTAGATGTCAAAGTAAGGTGGCATGATTCTACTAACTATCATCAGTAAAAAAAAAGAAAAATGCTGACAATTCTAGTTGATTAGCTTTATTTCAAGAGCGCTTTCTACTAATAATATCATTGGTGCTAAACAATATCATACCTCAATAATCTTGAGATTTCGCTAAAAGTAACAAAAACACAGTCAGTCAGTCGATCTTGAGAGTGGTGTACCTAACACGATTTAATATACAAACATGTTTATTGTTTCCACTAGGATAAGGATAGTTTTAAAAAACTAAAATGAAATACAATCTAGGTGAACAGCTAGTGTTGAATATAATAAACACTCTATTGTTCCTCTCATTTATTTAAGTATAAAATAAATACATTAAAGAGCCTTAATATGTCTTAACTTGTTATTCCATCTCCTTACTTCACACTTTTCTGGTAATTGTATTTAGTTCTAATGCCAAAGTCATCTTCCTAACTTTTACTGAAAGCGGTCGAGTTTCGCTGCTCCCACGGACACCTGACACCGAACTTTCGCGTTTTATATATAGCATGTTATATTATTCACTATAGTTGGGTGTTTATTTTTATTGTTTAATGAATGTTGGTAGACATAGTTATAAATGATCGATAGTTCTAATTCATTCATCTCTATTTGTATAACAATCAGACTTACTTTAGGTTGTTTTTAATTTTTTCTTTCGTTCTTGTTTCTTTTATATTTATTTTCAATTGGTTAACATGTTTTAAATATAAGGCGATATTCTCCTAAAAGTTATGGACTCTATTTACTTTAACTTACAAATTGTATTTACCGGTTCCAAACTGATTTGAATAAAGTTGTTCTTTAATATACAACATCTATTATTACCATACCACAAATCTTAACATACTTAAAGTATTTCATTTCATAACCTATATTAAGATTCTGCAGCATGTATTACGAAATTCATCATACAAAATCACACGATCTTTTTCAATATTAAATATAAACATTTATTTATCTCTCTCACAGGGGTTTAAAATATTACAAAGATTGTTTATAATCATGATAGATTACCGACCATATTATTATACCTAAAATGTTGTTAATCGCAGCACATTGCGTAAACATCCCGCAGCAGTACCGTAGCCATACAACACTGGGAACATTACGCGTCATGTTAATTAGTTTCATCCATGTAGAGTATTGCTCAGACGATCAGAATGCAGGTGAATAGTTTTCGAGGACTAATCGATATGCTTTCATTAGGAAATGTTCATTTTGAGTTCAATTACTTGTGTGTTTAGTTGATGGGCGTTACAAGTTTAAGACAAGGTTTTGATATTATTGTTTAGTATTAATGAAAATCTACAGTAATTACTGCAAGTTGTAAAATTTTGCATCCATATTATAATGATTGTCAGTGTCATAGAAAATATATCGATAATATATAATAAGACTAGCGGTCCGCCCCGGCTTCGCCCGTGGTACCTACATGTTTAAACTATCCTATCTCTCAAGTTGGATCGAACTGCACATGGTGTGCGAATTTTATTATAATCGGTTAAGTGGTTTAGGAGTCCATTGAGGACAAACATTGTGACACGAGATTTATATATATATTAAGATTACCGATCATTTAATTGTCGTGTACATTATTCGAGAAATGATGAAGTTATATAAATGTAAAAGTAACATTACATTTGTTCTTATTCCGCACCGGTTCATTACTTTTAAGAATGTTGCCAATTTTAGGAAAAATTACTCAGTATTTCTTGAATAAGCTGACTGCATACTAACAAAATATTTTTCACTTTTACGAAGTTCACTAAACTTTTCACTTGTATATTGTCTTAGTCACTTACTGTTAGTCTCACATAACTCAGAAGCGATGACCATTGTTGGCTTCAAATATACTGCTCATACAAACAAAACACCATTGTGTACAGCAAATAGGTCGAGCCTCCAGGTGCAAAGCCAAAGTTTGCAACAAGCATCCATTACGAAGGATTTTGGGCTTATTGTCCTTTCCAAATTAATAACTCCTCTTTTTGTTTACATCTTATTAAACTTGTGGCCATTACAGACTTAGATATTTATGTTGCGATTTGGCTTTAAATATGCGAGTGTTGAGTTTAAATTTGTTCTTGGTCTGCTGAAATTATGCATAGAATGTGGTAATGATTTTCATCGCGAAAGTTTATGTTGAAATATTTCTATATTACTTAAAAATTACACTTAAATTTAGAAGAGATATCAATGTTATCACAATAGTAAATGTCCCAATTTTTAAAGAAATATGATTTCAAATTGCTTGTTCTGTTAAAATAGTCAATCGTAACTTATATTTACAATCTAAAACGACTACTAATTTATATTGACAGATATGCTTATAATGTAGAGAAAAGACGCTTTTGGAAAGCTGTCATGGCCCAATTGGGCTGTTATATTCAAGGAAAATATCCCTGTAACCCACAGTGTTATTTTAGCTGTCTCTTCAAAAAAGAAATATGAGACATTCTATATAAAAATACTTATAAAAATGCAATTTATCTGTTGAACTCAATTTTAATTTTCAATAGTTAAATCCCTTTTTTTAGAATTGTTTATTGCTGATTATCCTATTTTTATAAAAGCTAAAATAACGTACCTATAATCAGCAAGAATTTCTCATTAATTAATATTTTATTACAGTACTTATAACCAAGTAACTGAAGTCGGCTGAGCCTTGATATATGGGGAATATATCAAGGCTCGTTTTGGCACCGATATTAATATCGCAATATAACTGAACAGCACGTGCATTTAATTAGAATTATGAACTAATTTATGAGTTATAAAAACACTCATATAATTTTTATGGGATAGTTGAACCGTAGCACAAAATGGCTGGAATAAAAATACCTTAATTACTGTGTTTATTTGCTTATTTGCGGTACTTATAGATGCAATTATAAACAAAAAAAGACGTGTGGCACTCGGGGACTGCCGCGGTAAAGCTATTGCATGCTATGCCTTCAAGCCACACCTCCGTGCCCGTCGGAGTGGGGAGCGTGAGGTTTTTTCGTTACGGAATTTCTGCATTGGGTCCCCGCGCTCAAGGCCCGCGATAGAAGCTATGCAATAGCTTAAAAATTTAAACAAACAAATAATAATTATTAACATTTTTATTTGTATATGTTTTGTCTTAATGCAGTTTTCTGTAGAAAGCTCTTCGTTCGTAATTTTTTAATTATTTATAACAACCTAAAAAATAAACATTTAGGTGTTGGCAGTATACAATAATAATATCCAATAAATTAAAAAAAAAATATTAGTACCTAATAATATTAACGGAGTGATCATTTGAGGTATCGCCAATTAGGTAACAAAGTCGCATAATTGTTTTTAATAAGTATGAGAATTTGGTTTAGTTAAACACTGAAGGAAAATATGAAAAAGCGAAATATTACTGTACCTATTCCTTCTTATTTTATCTAACAATTTAAGATACCTTACCAAAGGCACATAAAACACCCGGAAACTAATAATTCCTTTATATTAATGAGCTCCCTTCTTCAAGAGACAACTTTAATTATTATTTCAAGTCAGAACATCCACTAGAATCTCGCTTATAATTTTAATCAATAACTCAGTTGACAGTATAACCCCCAACTAGCCTGACTGTGAAGCATTACAAGTAATTACAGATTGTACAATGCGGTGTAATATTGCAATATTAATATTGAGTGTGAACGGTCAAGCTGTATGATGTATGGTGACAGCTGAATTAGTCGCCGTTGGTTCAAAATGCAAGTGCTGAAACTGGTATATATTTTCAGTATTATGAATAACTAGCTGTGCTCCGCGGTTTTTCCCGCGTGGCTCCGTTCCTGTTGGTATAGGCGTGATGATATATAGCCTATAGCTTTCCTCGATAAATGAGCTATCTAACACCGAAAGAATTTTTCAAATCGGAACAGTAGTTCCCGAGATTAGCGCGTTCAAACAAACAAACTCTTCAGCTTTATAATATTAGATATTAGTACAGATTATAAAATGTTCAATATTCCGGAGGTAAAAAGACTTTCATATTATGTGCTTCACTGCACGTATCGCGATGAAATATCCATTTGATTAATCTACCTAAAGACATATAACATAGATTCATGTGCTGTAGATCGAAAGATCCCTAAAAACCTACACATGAAAATACCAATACAAGATCCACTACCTAAATATGACTATAAAGAACCCCTGTGATAGTTGAGATCTTCGGTGTAAAATAGTAATAAATCATTCACAGCACTACTCTATGTAGAAACTAAATAACTGATTTATTTAGTGTAGTAACTTGTATGTTTCGCAGCAATTAATAATATCCTGTGCAATCATCTTCACGCATTCGACAGGGTGATTAACTGCTACCCATTACCAAAATAAAACAAACACCATCACCTGCTTAGACTTAACTAATTAACGACTACATTATACATTCCTGTCATACAAAATATATGACTATCACTGAAAAGGATGGATCTACGGCGAGGCGTGAGACAAGGTGACGTAATCTCACCAAAATTGTTCACCAACGCGTTAGAGGATATGTTTCGGACCCTGGATTGGAGAGGGCGAGGCATCAACATCAACGGCAAGTACATCTCACACTTGATATTCGCTGATGACATTGTCATTATGGCCAAATCGCTGCAAGAACTAAAACAAATGTTGAACGACCTAGTTGAATCTTCCTCACGCATCGGACTCCGCATGAACGCAGAAAAAACAAAGATGATGATCAACCATCATGTTTTACCGGAGCCGATTAACATCAACGGAATCTCTCTCGAGATAGTTCAAGAGTATGTCTACCTAGGACAAACGCTCCAATTAGGCAAAAACAATTTCGAGAGAGAGATCAACAGGAGGATACAGCTGGGTTGGGCAGCATTTGGGAAACTTCGTCGAGTCATTGCATCGTCACTTCCACAATGCCTTAAGACGAAAGTATTTAATCAGTGCGTCCTACCTGTTATGACCTACGGAGCCGAGACGTGGACACTGACAGTACGACTGGTCCACCAGCTTAAAGTCGCTCAGCGAGCTATGGAGAGAGCTATGCTCGGTATTTCTCTAAGGGACCAAGTCCGGAACGAAGTTATTCGCCAGAGAACGAAAGTCACCGACATAGCTCAACGAATTAGCAAGCTGAAGTGGCAGTGGGCCGGTCATATGTGCCGCAGAACGGACAACCGCTGGGGCACACATGTCTTAGAGTGGAGACCGCGGCTCGGCAAACGTAGCGTAGGACGCCCTGCTACAAGGTGGAGTGACGACATCCGCAGGGTTGCTGGGCATAACTGGCGGCAACGAGCGAACGACCGGGCTCAGTGGCGTGCCATGACTGAGGCCTATGTCCAGCAGTGGACAAATGTAGGCTGAAAATGTATGTAAAATGTATGAAAAGGATGCTGAATAAACTTTGTTTCTTTCTGACATATAAAACAACGCAATCATTATTATCATTAATTGCCTCCTTAAAATCACGTCAACACATTCGCTGAACGCTACTTTCAATGCTTCGAGTAATCTTCGTACAATGTAAACAAGCACTCGACTCGATAATGAAAAGTAATTGTTTCTCGGGGATCATGAATATGAACTGCCATCTTATTTGCGACGATAAATGAAGCCTCCGCTACTGTCCCTGAATATAACGAAAATAAATGATTTTTACAGCTTTCTATTAATTGCTTTTATGGCGGGCTTTTGTGTTCGCGCTTTTGTTTCATAATTAACACAGAACAGCTATTAAGTAAAAATAAATATCTTATTTATATTAGGATTATTATACATGTTATTTATATTATAAAGAAATTACGCGCGAATGTATTTTCGGCCCCCCACTGAACAAATTAAGGTGTCATTTTGTATATAGAATATAGATTAAATAACCTGTATTATACATAATATAATCTTTTTCTGGTATGTATTATTTTATTTAGAATGTTCCCGCTATGTATCATGATGAATGTCGCTTTATCAAGTGTATATTTCTTCACTATCCGTGTAGTAGAGCGCTAGTAAGAGACGTTTGAAAAAAAAGGGCAAACATCTACTACCATATTATAATGCTATCTTGGGTTATTTATATTTCGGGAAAGATAAGCACAAGAGCAGCATATTTTCCTATTAACCTCCAAACAAAGTTTAGAAATCATAACATAATCAGGACTACTGGGACATACGATTGCCTTATTTCAAGCGTTTATTTGGTAAGTAACAAAATTTTACGAAGGAAATTTCGTCACCAGCTGTGAGGACGTAATTGTTGGTTGTTATCGGTTTTTCTATGGCTTACAATTGAGATAAACTTTTATGAGCTGCGCGGGATCTTATGAGACTCTAGGAAACCGTATGTGACGTCACCGAGGTTAAGGAGGAAGGGTAATTGAAAAATCCCTACTTACCTGCTTACTTAATTATATTTATCAATACGTATGTAGCATCTATCTGTCTGTCTCTACTTCACGGCTAAACCACTTTACCGATTAGAATATTCTTATAAATATCAAGTTTCTTTGAAAATAATACTCTAGTAATAAGGATTGAATGCAAGGTCATCTTCATAAACCTTTCCGCTTATCCATATTTAGATGCAAATTCATAGAGTGCTTAATAATTTACCATAGATTCAATGTTTTTTTTTTCAAATTCTAATAACACTTGAAGAATAATTGAACACAATATTGTAATATGTATTCTAGTCTATTTTTCTAATTATATAATTAACTATTATTCAACGTTATCCTGAAATTACACAATGATGACATCGTTCATCTACAAGTATCTACATTGTCTCGTAAATAAAACGGAACGTTACAAACAAGGCGAGATTGACGTTCCCTCAACACTGTGCAATATCACCTGTCACCTTAAATTCCAAGTACTTGAGAAGAATCCCAATAAAAGCTGGGAGTACGCAATAACCTTTCAAATATCAGTGAGCTCATAATCTCCAAGGTGTAATTAATTATTTCGAATGTTCCGTGTCTTTCTCCTTTTAATGGCGCGAGATAGTCATTTAAAATTAATGGTCGGCCATTTTGTTTCTCATCAAAATGATCCGTTAAATAATTGGGAGGGTTATTGTAGATAATTTACAAAGAGATCTATTGAAACGGTATTTATTTACATTTTATTTTTGTTGTGAATTTTTTATCGTCTCTGACTGTATTAAGTATTTGTGTTTTTCGAATATTATTGTTATTGTAAGTTAGGTTGATATATTAGGACTACTAATCAATTCTATTTGTTTCCATGCATATTAAAAATATAAATTTAAAAGCAGTTTTGTCCGTATAGTATTTCCGTATAGGTTATCTTACTACTGAATGCACTTTTGTACAAAAATTCTATAGAGATTCAAACGATGTTCATTGATGTGTGGACAGCCAGTTTGCGCTGCTTGAAATTCATAGAAATTTTACTTGAACTATTCCTTATATAATACCAGGATAAACAATGGAAATAAACCTTATAACGAAACTTAACGGAAAAAATATCAGTAAAATATAAATGAAATGTGTTTGTCCTATTCCACATAAGAGAAGCTAAGATTTCTCTTTATTAACGTTATTTACTTTGTAATAAAGAAAACCTGCATCAGAGATCTAATCTTTGCACTAACCTATACATAACGACTCTTAAAAAGACATAATTTACATGACCTAATTAAAGCTAGCTACTTACCAATGCCATGCATTTCTCTCTCAACTTTACCTATACCGGAAATCATACAAGCTACATATATTTACATATTAATGTATTATTATAAGCACACAAAAGAATAATACCTTTGTACACTCAAGGTTCATGAATTTAGAGTAAATCCATTTAGATTTTAATTAAAGAGCGCTTTGGTCCTCAAAGCAGCTTCGTGAGGTTGCCCTTTAATTTATCCGACAATATATTTAGAAGTTAAATTATTTTGTGAGAAATTTTTGCTTAGTTTATTAAGGGTATGAGTTGAGGGAAATTTATGCTTTAAATCCGTGAAGACGTTGTGTGTTTGTTGTAATGCTGTTTATGTGGAATATTATTTATGGTCTTAGAAATTCCAATACATATTCGACGAGTGTATGTAATAATAATAATAATAAAAGGGCGTAGGGATGTGACGACCCCATCGCCCACGGTTGGAATATCTGTTGTCTACGTGACAACAGATATTCCACCCGTGCAATCAGTCAACCCGCAGGACACCTTGTGGCGTGGTGTCGGGGAGTAGCGACCCCGCGGGAACCGAGTGCTCCCGGGGGAGGCCCCTGTCTTCATCTCCGGCTCGCCTTCACTGGCCGGTCGGAGTGAAGCCTGACGAGGACAGGACCCCCACCTCTGGCTTGCCTTAACCGGCCGGCCAGAGTGGAGTCGCGAGAGCTTTTAGCTCGAAGGGTGGATGCGAATCATAAGTGGCGAGTGGGCACGTGATGCTGGACCCTCAGGGAGCGCGTGATCGTCGTTTAAAGTCCAGGGACGCCTCTCCACCCTTAGCTGCTCACAATATGTTGCCCCCTTGTCGCACTATTGCAGCGACTTATTTCGGGGGCCCATACAGTGAGAGGGCGAGTCACCACCTGCCAACATATTTTTACTTTCTTTTAGTAGAAAGGCAGGTGCCATAGTTTCCCATAGTCCCCAATACCAGTCCATTTAGCATCCCAATCCATAGCCCAGCTATTAAATTTCCATACCCTGCAATAGTCCTACATCGGCCGCGGACTGCCTAGGACTGTATCTCTATAGTGCAGTCATGGGCAGGCTGCGGCTGGTGTCCCACAACACATTAAAATTCTCGAAAGGGCCTCTGCGTGTTGGATCCGTGTCCCCACGTAAGCCTTCCAAAGATCCGGGTACCGTCCTTCTGGTGGTACCCGAGTATTATGGAAATGAGAAACATAATAATAATAATAAAAATTCTTTATTGTACACAAAAAGAGAGGATAAAACAATTATACAGCAAAGTACAGAACAAGTACACAGGGCGGTCTTATCGCTTCGAGCGATTTCTGCCAGACAACCACAGCAAAGGAAAGCTGCAGAGAAACGGAGTAGGTGGTGCACAACTGAAAGTTGAATTTTAATACATATAAATATAAATATATATACTATACAATACATACATATACAATATACATACATACATATAATATATACAATAAATATACATACATACATAAATAATACATATACTTACAAACCAGTGTTAAGGTTCATCATCATTATCATCAATCTTGTGATAAGGATGCATAATGGTTCCTTAGCTCCTTTTTAAAAATAGGCAGGCTTTGAGCTCTCCTCACAACCTCGGGTAATGCATTCCATAGCGAGATGGCGGTGACAGTAAAGGAAGAGTGAAAGAATTTTGAATGATGATGAGGGAAAGATAATGTCAGTTTGTTCGAGGATCGTAAAGCTAGGGAATGGTTGGAAGATACGTAGGAAAAGTTTTGTTTCAGGTAAGGAGGAGTTTTAGGATCAAATAAAATGGAATACAAGAGGTGGAGTATGTGAGTATTCCGGCGAAGGCGAATTGGAAACCACTTGAGCCTGGCTCTAAATTCAGAAATGTGGTCGTATTTACGCAGTCCAAATATAAATCGGATACAAAGGTTTTGCAGTCGCTCAAGGGAGTTAAGCTGGCATTCGGTGAGGTCGGGATAACAGACATCTGCATAGTCTAAAATAGGGAATAGAAGGGACTGTGCAAGCGCAATTTTAGTGGGAATTGGTAAAATATTTCGGAGTCGCCTAAGGGAAGCTGCGACACCAAACATCTTTTTGCGTACTGCGTTGAGTTGTACCGTCCAGGAGAAGGTTTGGTCAAAGTGCAAGCCGAGGTTTTTGGCAGTAACGGAATAGGGAATAGGAGTGTTGTTGATTTGGATGGAAGGAATAGCGGTCCAATCAACTTTGGCAATTAATTGAGGACTTCCTATGATAATTGCTTGCGTTTTGGATGGGTTAATAGATAAGCTATATTTATTACTCCAGTCAGCAATACTTTTTAGGTCAGCATTCATAGTTTTCACGGAGTTGTGTAAATCTAATAGAGAGCATTGCGTGTACAGTTGTAAATCGTCTGCATACATATGGTAGGGAGAAGAAATATTTTGGGAAATTGAATTAATAAAAATTGAAAAGAGGAGAGGAGACAACACGCTACCTTGAGGTACACCGACAGAAACATTGCACCAAGAAGAAGTGGAATCATCAATCTTGACACACTGCCGGCGACCTTGGAGAAAACTACGAAACCAGTCAACAGCTGCTGGAGATATGTTAAGAGAACCAAGCAAACTCAACAGAATGTCGTGATCCACGGTATTGAAAGCATTGCTAAAATCAAGCAATGTAAGCAGAGTGAGTTGCCTGTTGTCCATTCCAATACGAATATCATCGGTTATTTTGACGAGAGCAGAAGTCGTGCTATGACCGGAGCGGAAACCGGATTGAAAAGGGTTAAATAGGTTATTTTTGTTCATGAACGAGCATAACTGACCCTGCACTAAACGTTCAAGAATCTTGGATAAAAAGGGTAATATGGAAATAGGTCGGTATTCGGAAAAAGAAGAGGGATTGTTATTTTTCGGGATAGGAATAATAAAAGCATCCTTCCAAGCTGAGGGAAAAGTAGACAACGAAATGGAAGAATTAAGGATAAAGGTAAGGACAGGGGCAATGATGTCAAGGATGGGGACGATCATATCACGACCAATGCAGTCGGGACCAAGAGCTTTCGATGAAATAGACAGAATATTCTTCTTAACATCACAGACAGCGAATTGACAGAAGTTGAACGGTGGGATGTTAGGAGTCGGTGCAGATGAAAGATTATTTAAAGTGTCAATTTTGGTGCTAGCATCAAGAGCGATAGAAGTATTAGAGAAGTATTGATTCAGAAGGTTAGTATCGATTCTAGAGGAAACATTATTTGAAGGTTTACCAACTCCTAGTGATTTAAGAAATTTCCAAATTTTTGCTGGATCGCCGTTCTCGATCGATTTATGAACATAGCGCTGTTGTGCATCCCTACACATAGTATTGCAGCGATTACGTAGTTTTTTTAAATTTTTCAATATTCTCAGCACAGCAGTTTTTCCTAAGCTTGACTTTAGCATTATTTTTGCGATTTATGGCTGCTTTTAATTCATTGGAAAGCCAGGGGGCAGGAAGGTGCTTGAGTTTTACTGGCCTTAAAGGAGCATGTTTATCGTAAAGCTGCAGTATGAGTAGATTAAATATGTCCAGCATTTGGTCTATACAACCAGCAGAATAAACACTAGACCAGTCAGTATTCTCCGCATCCTCACGAAGACGATCCAAATCCATTCCACCAAAATTGCGTTGCATAACAGTTTTGTGTTTCCTTTTGGGAGGTCGGACTTTGTAGGATAGGAATATAAGGTCATGATATGAAAACATCTCAGCTGGGCATTGGCCAAAGCTGGAGACGTGTTCAGGGGAGGAAACAATCATGAGGTCAAGGAGAGATGGGGAGGAATTGGGAAAATGATGTGTTGCGTTGAGAGGTAGGATATGCAGATTGTGTGAGTCGACAGTGGATTTTAACTTATCAGAACGATGATCACTCTTAAGCAGACAGGTGTTGAAGTCGCCCATTATAATAATATGGTCGAAGGAGGGAGAAAATTTTTCAAGGAGGAGATCAAAAGATGGGAAATAGTTAATGGAAAGGTTTGGACTGTAGAACACCCCAAGGAGTATACGAGTATGCATGACAGTTACTTCAACTAAAAGGTGTTCTGCTTCATCAGTGGGAGGTGGTTGAGAGGAGGAACTGAGGATAGTGAACGGGATATTACTGCGAAGGTAAATGGCGACACCACCACCGGTCCTACCAGTGCGATCATTTCTGATAAGCTGGAAATCAGGAAGGGAGTAGGATAAAGATGGTAGACAGGGTTTAAACCAACTTTCAGATATAAGGATGGCATGGATATTTTGGGAATCAACGAGTGCCAGCAAATCAGGATAGTGAGCCGGAATACTCTGGGCGTTAATGTGGATGATATTAAAATGTTTATGGACAGCAAAGTGAGAGGATAGAGTAGAGTGTATAGGGGAAGAGGAAGTGCTATGGAAGCTATCGTTGCTTAGATCAGAATTGGAGGAATTCAATGAAGCATAACTTACAACACTGTTATTCAATGACATAATATATTGCATTAAACGTGAACCTATAGTCAATAAATAAATAATACTAGTTGTTCCCCGCGGTTTCACCCGCATTGCTCTGATCCTGTTGGTCTTAGCATGATGATATAATATAGCATAGCCTTCCTCGATAAATGAGCTATCTAACACCGAAAGAATTTTTCAAATCGGACCTGTAGTTCCCGAGATTAGCGCGTTCAAACAAACAAACAAACTCTTCAGCTTTATAATATTACTAGCGACCCGCCCCGGCTTCGCACGGGTGCAATGCTGATACTAAATACACTACAGAAAAACTGTGAACGTTGTATATAAAAACATAGCGGCCCGCTCCGGCTTCGCACGGGTATAAAATATATAGCTGGGCGGCCGGCCGGTGCCGCCGCAAACGCTACGTCCCGCAATTTTTAAATCTGTAATATCTTCGAAAATATTCACTTAAATCATACGGTGTAAAGCGCCATATAGATCTATATTAAATGAACAATGTATTCAAGGTATTTAATTGGTTAAGGATTAATGCTGTATTGGTTAAAATCGCTCCGAAAATTAGCCATTATTTGTCGTAAAAAGTAAATGACAAAAAAAAGTTATTGTGGATTATCCATAAGAGATAGACATATACCACCGCGGACTTTTCTGTAGACCTTTTCAATGTGCAAAATACTTAGTACATTATTTTGATAAAACTCGTAGGGTTCAGCCTGCGTTTGCAATGTAAGCGGAAAAAATGTAATTTTTTACGACATCACATTAGAAACTTCAAAAATAACAGTACTTCTCCAATGTTTGATGGATGTTATTATACATATAAACCTTCCTCTTGAATCACTCTATCTATTAAAAAAAACCGCATCAAAATCCGTTGCGTAGTTTCAAAGATTTAAGCGTACAAAGGGACATAGGGACATAGGGACATAGGGACAGAGAAAGCGACTTTGTTTTATACTATGTAGTGATAATATAGTATATTATAGTATAGATTATCGAAAAAAAATCTTTGTTATATACGTAGAGTGATTTAATTACTAGAGAAATCTCATGATGAGGAAGAAAAGGGGATATGTCAGTTTTGATAATGATTACAAATTCTTAAAAAAAATTTCTACTATTCTATAAAGACATGATATAATTTATTTTCATAATAATATATGAATATAAACCTGATAATATTAAACCTTGAACTTTATTGTATGTAATATTGTTGGAACAATTCAAGATAGTGATTACGTACGTATGACTAAGTTCTAGATAATGTAGTCTAGACAAACATAGGTTTAATTAGTATTTTGACTCTTGTTTACCTTAAATAATAGTTTGTGTTTCAGCCTCAATTATAAGTAGCAATTCAGGCGTTTTAACTATGAAAATGGTTGTTGTTTGTTGTTATTTTATCTGTGCCATTGCATTTCATAGATAATTTCGTTCGTTCGCAAATATAACAAGAATATAATGCTAATTAGTGAAATTAAAAAAAAAGAAGTATTGAAAAAATATAATCATTTGACCACGATGATAAAAGTAATTGGAGGCAAAAGTTTCTTAAATTTACAATGAGACAAAACATAATGCATAAAGACAGTGAACGAGGTGATAAAAGTAAGTCATATTCAAGATTTTTAAACCGTCACGTAGGTACCTTTTTAATAGTTAAATACTAATTATATTAACTACAATAGTACAGTACTCCAAAATTAATAATGCGCATGCAGATCTTCGCTAATTATCGTATTTCCAGAAACACCCGAATCACCCCGAATCATTGAATCGTAAGTGCCCTAAACTTACTTGCCACTTGCATCTTGCACCTTGTTCGAAAGAAATAGGAGTCAATTCAGAGTCATACACAATCGAAAACAATTCGGGCGATAGGTGACGGTAGCCTGTCAGTCAAAAAATTCAAAAATCCGTCAGTCGTCTTTATATATTGGTGGTGACTGCACGGATTATCTCTGTATGGAATTATATAGAGCTGCTGTTACATACCCTTCTTAGTTTTGTTTCAAAGTTGAATTTTCCGGTAAAATGATTATTTACACAGGTAGCAGATAGTAGTGGGGAAAGTGAAAATTAATAGGAACATAATGAAAGTTCTGATCATTCTACGATATCAGAAATAGAGATAATCCCTGATTCTGTAAATCCTTTGGACTGAGATTTTAATGATTAGATTTCACAATTATTTAAATGTAAGCCAGTGTTTGAAAATCATTTTTTTTAAATATAAACTTGTATTTTAACCTTCCATACATCCATCATTACCTACGCCAGCTTCAGTAAGACACTTTAATAGTTCTAAGTATAGAATTTTCCAAGTAAATCAATACAACAAATATATATTTGCAATCGTGTGGCTTATCCTCGCTATTAACTTACATTGAATTATCGAAAAAAAATTCGTTACTTATCTCTTTTACCATAAAATCACAATAAAACTCATAATTCTAATAAACTATGCATGAAGAAAATACATTTAACCACTCTATATACTTATCGTCTTCGGAGGCTCGGGGAATATGACAGTTGCCGAACAGTGACGAATTTTTCTATGCGCATTATCAGTTTGGGAGTACTGTATTTCTATTCAACTTAATTTAAATAATGAGTATTAAGATAATACACTAAGGGACATGAAACATACGCACATTGATACAGTGATTAGAATGTCAAACGTGTACTAATTTCAGTACATAGCAGAGACATAGGCTTTTGATACATACCAAATCCGCTTTAAGCCCAATCCAGACATTATTTAGATGACTGAAATAGGAGCTGTAATACTATATTCAAGCTAAATTGAAGGGCAAGATTGTATGTTCATGTATAATACTAGTACTAAGGATTAAGCTAGTTTCACAATGCGGATTCGCTCTCATAGCCGGTAACACCTAAAAGCAGCTCTCCTATCCTACTACAATAGTTATAGAATCGAAAAATTATGTGAGAATCAATTAAAGTTTGTTCAATTATAATTTATATTCTAGTTTAGCACATGTTAATCTAATCTTAAGAGTTATTGAACGTGGAGATCCGCAAAAAACTTAGTTGCAACTACTTTTACTTAAAATACCGAATCCCAATAATTCCAAAAAAGCTTCTCTCCAAAAAGCTATAATAGAACGTTAAAAAGAAACGTTAATATTACGAAAGCACAACAAAAATAATAAAAATAAAAACAAATATTAAACATTTTAATAAAATTTAAATGCGCATAAACGTAAAATACTCCACCGATAAATACGTTTGTCACAAACGAGTTAAACCTCTATCAGGCATACACGGCTCAAAGTTAAAATTCCAATATCCCAATAGCTTTTAAAGCTCAGAAGTTTAACTGGTAAGTGAAGCTTCAACTTTGTGCTTTATGTAAAATGGAGCTCCGGAGTTCAGCGGTATCGGCACACAATTTTACGCATGTCGACATTAAATATTAATGCTACGTACTCAAGTTTTTGGGGCCCCAAAATTGTAATGTGCGGAATAAATATTCTGATTTTTTTGTTGTGAAAGTAAGCCAGCATCTGAAATTCTGTGCATTGGAAATATCGTGGTAACCGGTGAAGAACTGATTTATTTTAAACTGATTCTGATAATATTATATATAGCTTAATCAACTAAAGTGTCGATAAATATATCTATATATCTATATAAATATAACAACGACGCTAATTGGGTACAACATAAGTGCTCGCACATGGCTAGGTTAAAGTATTTTCAAAAATATGTTGTTACCTTTAAATTTATTTGTTCGTTGCTTCTTACAAAATTTCAAGATTCTGTGTTCATGGGAAGTACCTTGTAGATTATGCGAATGTCAAAATTTCACAGCATAAACGGTTGTATCTGTTGATTGCGTTCATTTATAAGGTTGATATATTTACAGTCTCAATAGACGGTAGACTTAAGTATTCAATATAAATATAAATTAAACGAGTAATGTTTACAATGCGCACATAATATTGTTTCTATTCCATATATCAAACATCGGGGCCTCTAACAGCAAATATTCCATAATACCTCCCTGTTGAAATTCAAAGAGCACTAAAGAATTCCGATACAACGATCTAGTATTGTTGAACAATTTTCAAACACTGGATAACTCTAGAAATATTGATTAAGTGAACATTGTTTAGCTTCATGTTCATAAATAGTTATGAAATATAATTATACATAATATATAGATATTATGTATAACTATTATAATTTAAGTGTTTTCTTGGTTCATTTTATTAGGTTACGTATAAATGTACCTAACATTTTGCAAATTTAAGTCGGATTTTAAATCAGGTTTTATTCAGTTTTGTTGTTGAAAAAAGTCGTTATTTAAAAATGTTTTCAAGCTTGTTACTCAATTATTTTTATGCAAAATCTCGTCCAGAATAGTCTATCCAATCTAGCGTGATTAGATAACAATATTATACATGATAAATATAAATGAAAAATATATGTCAAATGTCTGTAGTTTAAGTTTTATTGTAAACTAGCTTTCCGCCCGCGGCTTCGCCCGCGTTTTCAGAGAAAACCCCGCATAGTTCCCTTTCCCGTGGGATTTCCGGGATAAAACCTATCCTATCTCTCAAGTTGGATCGAACTGCACATGGTGTGCGAATTTTATTATAATCGGTTAAGTGGTTTAGGAGTCCATTGAGGTCAAACATTGTGACACGAGATTTATATATATTAAGATTATGTTAATTGAATTACTTATTCAAATAACAGCTATCTAATATAAAAACTAGAACGTACCTAACAAGTTAGTTTTTTACTTATCAACCTTTTTATTGTTTTAATTGCCAGAATTAATGTGTTGTTATGACCATTAAATTTAAGGACAGTGCTAGTCGTCCGCTAAACGGATGAATAAAATAAATTAGTCGTCCGATTACCGGATGAATAAAATAATTTAATCGTCCGATAACATCTATTTATCTATATAGTTAGGTTATCGGGGTTTCTTTAGAGAACTGCCGCACGTATTATAGGTTTTTTGTGGGGGGAGGAGGGCACACGTAGGTATTTGATTTTTTTTTTGCGCGTCGACGGAGCCCCGCTTCGCGGGGCTCCTATTTCTGTGTAGTTTTTTTTTAAGAAACCTAACCTAACCTAACCTAACGGCTAACCTAACCTAAACTTGATTTTTTTTTGCACGTCGACGGAGCCCCGCTTTGCGGGGCTCCTATTTCTTTGTAGTTTTTTTTTTTGAAACCTAACCTAACCTAACCTAACGGCTAACCTAACCTAAACTTGATTTTTTTTTGCGCGTCGACGGAGCCCCGCTTCGCGGGGCTCCTATTTCTGTGTAGTTTTTTTTTTAAGAAACCTAACCTAACCTAACCTAACCTAAACTTGATTTTTTTTTTGCGTGTCGACGGAGCCCCGCTTCGCGGGGCTCCTATTTCTGTGTAGTTTTTTTTTTTAAGAAACCTAACCTAACCTAACCTAACGGCTAACCTAACCTAAACTTGATTTTTTTTTTGCGCGTCGACGGAGCCCCGCTTCGCGGGGCTCATATTTCTGTGTAGTTTTTTTTTTAAGAAACCTAACCTAACCTAACCTAAAGGCTAACCTAACCTAAACCTAACCTAACGAATTGAGGGCGAATATGTAATATTGTTCCTATAAAACATGCTTATATTAGCGTAATCTTTACGATAAAACAATAATAAATAGGTGTTATAATGACACCAACTCCATCAAAAATTTTCTAAGTCCTGCGCCCCCTTTGCTTTAGTCCAACCCAACTAGCTTTAGTGTTAAAAGGTTATCTGGTAATCCGAATAATCGGACGATTAAATTATTTTATTCATCCGGTAATCGGACGATTAAATTATTTTATTCATCCGGTAATCGGACGACTAATTTATTTTATTCATCCGTTTAGCGGACGACTAGACACTTCGTAAATTTAAATGCCACTCATATAAATTACTAACTTGTTTTTTTTTTTTTAGTTGGTATTTAGATATTTCTATACAAAATATAATTTATTGCTGATTGTTGTAATTGTTATGTACATGTAAATGATCTCAAGAAATGAACAATTTTAAAATAAATTGAAAATTGAAGAAAATCAATTAGATTTCGATTTGAGAAATTGAAACTTTCCATTAAACTCCTCATTTAACTTAAAACTTAGAGGATGATCTTTTTTGTTTTTATATTTTTTTTTACATGAGTAAAAAAGAAAATCTACACCAAATTTCTACAAGGTACCTTACCTGTAGCACCACAGCGTACAGGTAAATACCTACAGGATCGTATATATACAGGTACGTACGTATATAGTAGTTTTCTACATAAGTGCAATTAAATCTTCAATTTTATATTATACTAGCTGTGCCCCCGGCTTCTATCTTTATTAGCCAACCAAAATCTAGAATTCCGACCCAAAACTAATTGCTTAATAATTTATATCAATTTAACTGAACAGAAAACGAGGTAAACTAACCGGTTGCTTACATCTCAAAATTTTCCCTTTTAACGGCCCTATTAAGAATATTATATGTATTAACTTGTAGTATTTTATAAGACGTTAAATATGTTTACTTTGTCACTTCATCATACGCGTACTAGTTTTTAGTACAACCTTATATGGTGCGGACGTTATTTTCCTATAATTCGAAGGTTGCTGTTTTTATAGTCAATAGATCAATTGATATCAATCCCTACATACTATTTCGATCCTTATTCATTCGTGATACAGCTGTAATTCCCATGCTATGATATTTCCTTACACCGCGACTCGTTTTACATGCTGTATGCATTTTTTTATTCTTATGAACAGTCAACGATAATACTCGATAAGTGCAAGTAAATATGCGGAAAGTGGACTAATTATTTTCTTTTTTAATTGATAATATTGTTTTTCCTAACAAATTGTTGTTGTCAGTTAAATATGCACAGAAGGAAATAAGTTTTGTGACATGTCGCCGATTCTTAGACAAGTGAGTTATTTTGTATTTTTCGTTACATTCGTTCGTATTTTTGTTGATATTGATTTTATTACATCTATGTAATAATATTTGTGAGATCTCATATACCTAGTATAAGTGCGATATTAAGTGTAGGTAAGCAATTAGATAAATAATTAAAAAAAAATGTTTATTACTTATCCATCACTGTATAATACTATTTTTTCTCTTTCATAATAATAATATGTGGTATTTCACAAATTTCTTACAAAGGAGATACCTAAAATTTTTAATTAGCGGAAACTTTTTGCTTATTTCATCACGGAGAGGGTTTTCGTATGTCTATACAGTAAGTATACAATAAATACATCCGTATATCCGTATATATTAATTTTTCAATACATCATTTTGGTACAAATTTTCAATATAACTAATTAACATTAATCTAGTTCCTGTTATTATTTCTTAATTTACATGTAAATTTCTCCTTCAGTCAAATTAAAATGTTTTATTCTATCAAAGGTATCTTAAGTAATTAACCAACCTAATTTTTTTAATAAACTTATGCTAATTTTAAACGTGAACTATTTTTAGTACATGTGTAGATACGATGAGTTGAAATTAAAATGTAAATTTTTGATGAAAATGGTCCAGTTTTAATTGAAATTGAAAACTAAAACGTACTACCTAAAACGTGTTTATCAAATAATTATCATACTAACTTTTCGCCCA
This sequence comes from Colias behrii, assembly GCA_029959065.1. Classification (NCBI taxonomy): domain Eukaryota; kingdom Metazoa; phylum Arthropoda; class Insecta; order Lepidoptera; family Pieridae; genus Colias; species Colias behrii. Next base: position 1,114,518 of record JARWMC010000005.1, on the reverse strand, counting down.
CGGTTTCACACTTTGACCCATGTCAAAGGAAATTCCCATTTAAATTTTTCCCGCGGTAAAAAGCACCTTATTTATAGCCACTATCTGGCCTCATATCACCAGACACAAAAAATACAAAAATATCTCTATTGCAACGTGAAAGAAAGACAAAAATATGTAGACATCATCATTGTCATTTGTCATCATCATCATTATCATCACCACGCTGGCCAAGTGCGGGTTGGTTGATGTCACAAATATCGTCGAACTTTTGATTCCTCGTCATGTCGGTTTCCTAACGATTTTTTCCTTCACCGTTCGAATAGTGGTGATGTTATCAACATGCACATATATATTGAAAAATTTGAATCACCACGGCTTTTTTATTAAATTCTTAGAAAATTAAAGCGTAAATATACCTAGAGTCAAATAGAACTTAATTTGATTCCATAAAAATAAATTTCATTGCTATATTATAAGATAATAAAATTCATATGCATATTATCTAATAAAATACTCATTTAAATTCATTTTATAATATATCACGTATAAAATATATAATGTCGAAATAAATATCTTTATTCGTTACAAAGAAAATTACTATTTAAGTAGAACGTCGATTAATTAAAAACTCGATTATTTCTTGGCTGTGTTGATGATTTTTACCAGTTACAAAATAAGCACAAATTTTTAAGTTTATCTTATCTGCATTAAAAGGTTTCTTTGTGAAATTAATGACTTATGCATATTAGCATAAAATTTGGCATGCAAAAATAAGTATAATGCATTTCGAATAAAACATACATAATGAATTCGAATAAAATACTAGCTGTTTTCCGCAGTTTTACCCGCAGTGCTCTGCTCCTGTGGGTCTCAGCGAGATGATAACCTTAATAACCTTCCTCGATAAATGGGCTATCTAACACCGAAATAATTTTTCAAATCGGACCAGTAGTTCCCGAGATTAGCGCTTTCAAACAAATAAACAAACTTTTCAGTTTTATAATATTAGTATAGATTAAACTTTAACATATTTTAAATTACCTACCATTTAGTTCCAAAGTACAACTTATAAACCTAACTACACTTAATGCCTTCTTCCTTTTAAACTTATATAACTACTTCACATAACATAATTAATCTCCAAACACTAGAAAACCACAATGTTCATAACGCAATTTTTATGGACACAACCAACCATCGAACCGAATCTACTATAGTAATTTATAATACGACCGATTTTAATAGTGCATTATTTTGTACCTTTCAGTTATACGTAGCTGCGTCACCACAACTAGCCGCGATATCAGCGGGAGGATTAATCGGATACCCCAGCGTGCTACTGCAGCAATTTAAGAGTAATGACAGCTCCATTCATGCCGATGTCCATACTGCATCGTGGATTGGTAATTATCGTTATAGAGGAAAAATATTCAATAAAGGCCATGTTGGCTTTTAAAGGCTATACAGAATGAGTAATTAATTTTGATGTGTCATTTGAGTGAGGTACAAAATTATCAACGGAAAAATAAAACAAGATATCGGCTATTAGCAGTTATATTTCATTAAATAAGTGAATACACTTGAAAACTTTTCTATTCTGAGTACTATCTCAGTCAATAATAATTCTCACATTCATTTTATTAATGTTTCAGCTTCAGTCCATGGCCTCGCCGGCGTTCCCAGCCTCTTCATTCCCTACCTAATGCAACTCCGCGGAAGAAAGTTTGGCTTCCAGACATGCTGCTTCCTCGTCACCCTCGGCTGGACCATCATCTACTTCGCCAGAAACGCCGCAACCATTATCATCGGAGAATCCTTCCAAGGCCTCGGAGCTAAGAGCCTTTTAGTCGTCAGTTACATGACTATAAGCGAAATGGTCCATCCTAAATACAGGAACATTCTGATGCTCTTCTATAGTATCAACCAATCTGTGGGCGTAACACTTGCTCATTCCATGGGACGCTTCTTCCATTGGAAAACTGTTAGTCTCATTTTGGCTCTGCCTACAATAATCGCTTTCTTAATGAGCTGTTCATGGCCTGAGTCACCAGCGTGGCTAGCTTATAAAGGTAGATTGGATGAATGTAAGAAGTCTTTTATCTGGCTTCGAGGATTAAACGAAGAATCAGTGTCAGAAATGAATGCTCTCTTAAAATCTCATACAGAAATGAAAGACAGGACGTTAAAATCTCAGAAGAAGAGTTTAAAAGACTTTTGGTCTCAAATAACTAGCAAAGATTTCTATTTGCCCAGCTTTCATATGTTGGTATTGCTCTCTGTTTATTATTGTAGTGGAAATTTGGTATTTCTTGTGTACGCAATGAACATGATCGAGAATGTCACTAAAGACGAGAAGTCCGCGTTCATAGGAATGATCATTATGGATTGTGTTACTGTAGTAGGCAATTCCATAGCATACATATTTTTCAAATACTTTAATAACAAACCTGTGCTCTTGACTAGTGGTGTTGGAAGTGCTGTGTTCTTATTAGCGTCATCCATAGTTTCATATTTGCAGTTTTCAAATAGATTATCAAGTGACTCTTTATTATGTTTATATTTATTAGTAGGGTTTATGATAGCTTCGAGTTTAGGAATATATACGACTCCATATGTAATGGCAGCTGAAATAATGCCTGTGAGACACAGAGGTGCTGGAGGTGCTTTGATGGTGATAATAATTTGTGCCTCATACAGTTTTACTCTTAAAATAGCCCCATTCTTGGTGCTGTATCTTAAATTGCATGGAACCTTTCTGTTGTACACCGTTACATTGAGTTTATGTCTGTTTTGGGTGTGGAGATTTGTTCCTGAAACAAAAAACAAAACTTTACAATGTATTGAAGAAAGTTATGTGGATAAATCTGTATTAGAAGTGAAACCACAGAAAGATGAAGTAAATGAAGTAGACAAACTACATGTAAGATTAGTATTAATCGCAAAACCAGAAGAAACCAATGAAATTGTTCAAACTGTGATACCTAATGAAGTTATCCAAACGTTACTTGAAAACGAAGAAAAAAATATAGATGTGGTGACTACTATCGAACGAGGTAGCTAACATACGAATATTATTATAATATTATACACCCTTTTATTACAATCTTCTCACTTAAGTAATAAATAAGTTTTATAAGTATACCTAAATAATTGCTTATTATTTGTTTATAACTTAAGTAATGTCAAAAATACGATGAAAAATTAAACTCAAACCGAAATATATACGTTTAATTTCTTTTACATTATGTTAATCATACCTACTATAAATGGGTACAAGCTTTTCATCAAATGAGTTTTAGTAAAAACAAGTTATTTCGTTTAGAATCAGCAATAATTATTAATAGAACTATCATAAAAATATTGCATTAAAAGAAGTGAGTGGATTGTAGGAAGGAGACTAAAACCTCGACAAATTACATTACATCGTACTTACTTTGACAGATAATAATAGATATTGATTGCGAATTATGTCTATATTAATTTGTAGGCTTATTTAATTAGCTTTGTAATTACTTGGTGAACCTATAGATAGCTAATCAACGATATCGCAGCCGCAAGGAATCCAATCAAGGCTGGGTTTACTCAGTTGGGTCGAAAAATACATCTATATGTAGAACAACGTTTACTACTGTAAAAATTGTCTTTTAAGATCTAGAACTAGAAATTAACCTACTTTCTATACAGGGTGTCCCACTGTTGGTATACTAAGCTCAAAGGAGGTTATAGTTTTGCATACGCTGAGTACCTAAAAAATACTTATAAAATTCCAGACGTAGTTTTTTTTCAAATAGATGGATTCTTAAAACACATACATGTACACCCATAACAAGCAACCCGCCCAGCTTTGCTACCAGCACGTGACCTATCGTTTAAGATTATGTTTTAATAGACAAAATGCTCACATTAGCCAAACGGTATATGCCGGCTGCGCGAAGCTAGAGAAGAAAACATGGATTTTCAGGAAAAATTTAGCAAAAATTTTTTGATGTAATTTTTTTGTTTTAGTATTTTTTACGTGATCAGTGTATGTAAAACTACAAGTCCCTTCGCGCTTAGTATACCAATAGGTATATTTCACGTCATGGCAATACCGTTATATCGGGGAGAAAAGCGACGATTTTGGTATCTTTGAATCTCACTTCTGACGCGCAAAGAAGTTTCACTTCTGACGCGTGTGCTCGGCACACAATCTTTTTTTATTACAGAGTGTTATTGGGAAGTATATACAGGTGTTCTACCTAAATAGTTTCAATTAATTCACACGGTTACAGCTGAGACGGTGTTAGTAAACAGTAATTGTCTCCGTCCCACGCAAGAGCTGAGCAAATGTTGACGCTGCGGTAATTAAACTCAATACGAGCTTGAAAAATATACAGAGATTTCAACTGAACTGTATTTCCGAACGGATTCCAGTGATTGTACAGGGAAGTATATTTAACGACGCGACGGTCATCGACGTCTTCTAATTGTTTATTGATTTGTCTGACAATATTATCTCCTTGGAAAGTTTCTAGGAACTTATTATATAGGTTATAGTTGGAGACTAATAAGTGTGGGAGTAAATAAGTTCTAGTAGGATAAAGTAGACTATCTACTTTTTTTAAAACGTTGATCAGTGGTAAGGACAAAAGCATTTGCCCCAAAATCCTTTAGAGCATTTTGAGTTTATGGAGGCGGACTTTCAATGCACTTGAATTCCAAATAGTTACCTAATGCACATCATCAATGATGGAATTTCTTTAATTAAACTCATTAAATTGTTACATAAAGAAATATCTAATGCTATAGACAAAATAGATTACATACTGTATAGTAGGTAACCTTATAGTATTACTACTTTTAATAAAGCGTAGTTACTCAAAACTGTTAATATACTTAATGTAAAATGTATTGATTAAGACTATGTAAGCCTCTGTATTCAGTTAAAAACCTTTAATTTACAATATCACACACACCCAAACAAATACTAAACCCATTTCGAACCGAACCTAAAATACCGATCATTACCAGAACGTTCCAAAAGCTTCTAGAAACTTCTTAATTTCAAAATTTACTAGAAAATTCTTCATTCAATTCAATAAGACTGTGGGTGGACGCTTCAAAATTCGTTACACTTACGTGCCTCGGGTAGCTCATGTAATATTGATACAGCTACCGCAGTTACCAATATATTATATTTAAAAACCCTTCGTATATAGTCTCGGATGCAATTTGTATTCATGACACTTATATTTTGTGGATTATAAGGTGTTTGCTCAAAAAATGAGGTACTAGTATGTTGTTGTGAATAATGTTGGTAGAGTCTTGTGGTATTTTTATGAAAAGGATCGCATATTTTTGCTTTTTACAATTTTAAAAAGGATTTTATGGTTTGAAAACATTTTGACTCCTTTTACAATAAAGGTTTAATTTCAATATTGGTTACAAAAAAGGGTCTTTTTTGTGTTACTTATTACAGTCATGTAAGTCAGCATTTGTCGAGTAAAAAGCACCTTTAACAAAATTGCATTCAATTACATGAATTAAATTAAATTAAATTAAATTTATTTATTTTTCTCATCACAAATGCACAATATATATACATTGTTAATCTATATAATATCTTAACACTAACATTTGTGAGAGACTGGTGCCCGCGAAAAGTATAAAATACTTGTGTTACGGGAATATATTATAATAGATAGTTATACAATTGATATTGTATTTGTGTGATTTTAAGAATTATTTAATTACTACTAATTTTTGTATACGTTGAAATAATGCCAAATTTCTGAAATATTATTAAATTCAACGGATATATTCATTTTTTAGTCCTGTGCTGTATTGTGATATTTTCGCTTACCCTGTGATCAAACAAATATTCCAAAAGATTATACTTTAGTATAGTATTTTAAACTTTTAATCATCTCACCTCATTACAATATAAAACTAATTAAGAATCTTCCTAATACAATGTATGATACCCTCTAAAAACCCATAAAACCTATGAATTTGCAACAAAGGCACACAACTTACAAACGTACTAAGTAATTAGTCTTGTAATTAAAAGGCTACTTCCAAAGCAAAAACCTTAATCGCCGTAGCTAATGAGACTACGGGACTGCATAAACAAAACTTTATTAAACTTTATCACTCTTGTAGCTCGGAAGTATTATAGTTTCACAGCGGAACAAATAGGCTATAATGTTACAAGAAAAATAAGCTTTTAATAGGCTTGTTTGCAATGCAGCTTTTTTATTAATATCTGTATTATGAATATGATATTTAACTAAGGAATATAAGATTTAAAAAACTTATTCTTATTATAGAGAGGGTTTACGAAAATTGGGTTACAGAAAAATATCAATAAATGAAAAAACTAAATTATAAAAATGATTAGGTACTACCTAATTTACAAATTAAAATTGTAGAAATAGAGGTACAAATCATGACAAAAAGCTCAAATAGTCAAATCAAATAGAGGTAGATCAAACCATAAACACTATAAAGAACAAAACTTATTTTTAAATCTTATTTTTTCAAAACAATACCATAAACAAATAATTACAAAATTATAAAACAACGATGTAACCTACAACAAACAGTTAAAATCTCAATTAAACAAACATTTCGTAGCAACTACGTAATACATATGAATATTGAAAATTAAACTATTAAGTTTCCGTTTACATTATAACCGACATGACAGTCGCAGTTAATATTGATATTTGCTATAATTTTGATATTCCTGTCGTTATGTTTAATCGGATATTCGGTAATTTCGGCAAAGCGAGTGCACACGGTTGTACTTGAATTATAAATGATGCATATCCGCATTATAGTAAAGTGAATTTTTGATAGTGGACACAGTATATTTATGGTGTGGTACAAGCATTATTACCGTACCTATTTTATGAGTAATTCTGCACTTGTAACTATAATTTATTAATACTATAGTTAATTATTGTATTAAATTATCTGTGCTTCTGTTAAAAATAGAAATTATATTTATTTGAGAGGTTTATTTATTAGTTAACCGTTATTGATTTTAATAAAACAGATGAATCGATTCCACTTATCCTGAAAAATAATGTTAACGTGTTCTTTTTTCTAAGAAATCTTATTTCTTAATCGAAATTGAATTATTACCTTTTAGATGTTCAGTATCCTGTATCCCATTAAAATCTATTTGGTCCTAGGACCTAACGAATATTCCCTTTGAGGCTGAAGCAAAATTATCTTAAATTTTGAAAAAGATATCATAAAAAACTAGGTTCTTTTAAAGTTTATTGAATTCAACAAATGGATGAAGTAAAATATGGGGTCTTCCAGCGTAGAGTGAACCTTACGTTTATCTACTAAGGAAGCGCGTACGATCTTAGACCACATCTTAGCTTAACATCACACAAAATTGTGGTCAACTGCTTTCAAATCGACATATAAAAAAAATCTACAAAACCGCTCGTCTCCTGTCCCTTGTGCCGCGTCTCAAACGATAGCTTACAGAGCCCCCAGCGGGCCCGTTTAGTGCGCCCGATGACGATTATAGCGGCACCGGACTGCACCGAACGTAAATATGATATATACGCTTTTTAACAAATAAACCCAAAGTGCAACGGCCGCTCGAAAAAACTGCATTGTCGCGTCCACTATCCATACTCCAGTATGAACTATTTACATGGCTACAAAAATTCTCTTTGACTACGGTTTCAGCGGCATGTGGCAATGTACTTGTCTTTTTTCTTAGCATTTATTATCTGTAGTATAATATCTTTTTCATTTCGATATATGCTTTGCGGACGGGGAGTCCTTTTTGCCACCATTGCTATCTTTTTTTTTTGTTCTGTGTGTTACATTGTTAAGATTTATATGTTTTACATGGTAGCAAATAAAACGCTTTCTATTTCTATATAAAAAATACATGTATTACCATAAGCTATTATTACTTGATGATATTATGTACCCGGTAGCATTTACGAGTTTATAGTAGAGCCAATTTAATAGGCAACATTTGACGTCTATCAATGTATCTTCATAGGGTGGTAACCTGCTTAAAAACATCGATTAAAGTGAATTAATCGATACGGACTTGAAACATTTGTCAATCGAACTTAAAACACACGTCAATAATTTATGATAATTTTTCACAGATCTACTACAACTAGATTCCGAACATGCGTGGCCACCTCAGTGCATTTCGCTCTATCTTCGAGTGTTGCCATTTTATAAACTTTCCTGCATTTTAGGGAAAATTTTCATTAAAAATACGTCCTCAAATTCACTCTTACATTAATTATTTATTACAATTCAGTGTAATAAATAAATAATGTTAGGTGAATTTGAGGACGTATTTTTAATGAAAATTTACCTTTACCTATAGGTTTTTAAAATTCCGAATTGATAGTTTCCTTAAAAATGTCCTGAAAATCACCTGCAAAATATGCAAAAAATGTTTAATGTGACTCATAAGTAGAGAATATTTTTTTCTCATTCAGTAATAGTTGTTGTTCACAAGTTGGGGGTGTGACTGGGAATAACCACAATAACCGTTTTTAACCCGCTGCTTTCATTTTTTTACTTATATGTTCGAAAGAAGACCGGTATATAGGAAGTTAGGTATATCTTTCTTATCTTTCCTTGCAAATCATCGAGTTAAAAGTTTTGTTCTGACAAAAAAGCTGTAGATAACGATGTGCACTAGATATACATAATATACATTCGTGAAGGGAAGACCACAAATAAAGGAATATTAAATTCAGATACAGTTTCAATGTGTTTTATTATCATAGGTACAAAATCTACGTAGCCCGATGTCGAATGTTTTTCGTACGTAAATGTACGCTTTTGGACTTATGAAATTGAGACATAAGGAAAAGTTGCGTAATTGGCTTGAATATCGTTTCCTTGAGTTTTAGAAAATCTTTATTTCCGTTTTCGATGCTGCGGAGAACTTCTGTTTCTTCCATATTTATAAGCATTTAACAAGCAATTTCTTAAGACGATTAGCTGATATCTGTTTTTGCTTCTGCAACTGAAAAAATAAATTTTAGAATATAAAATATTTTTTGTGTCAAGGCCATTATATTAATTATTTTAATACCAATATATTGGTATCAAAGTATAACATTAATATATGTACATATATAGCAAATAATTAGAAATAAAAATACTTCAATATATTAAATTTTAAACTATGTCATCAAAACAACTCTGCTTTTAGAAATAAAAACATTTTTTAAAGAGAAATGCTAACAATTAATGGCAAATAAAATCGAATTAATGCTTAATTTACTCCGGTTATAAATTTTTATCCATTATTAAGTATGTATTACCAAATAACTTGTTATTTTTATTAATTAAGATGTATTTTTTAGTACAAACCAGTTTTCGAGTTTTAGCACCTGGGGACACATTTTAATCATTTGATTTCTGCAGTCTATTCCTTTTAACTCCTCTATAGTATTATCTCTAACGTTGATGGTATTGGAATTTGGATCATCATTTTGTGTTGCTGATACTGACTGCACAGATTCAAACTAAAAAATATAAATTCTTAGATCTATATTTTACTTTTATTTTACTAGAGAGTTAGTATAAAAAGCAATTTAATATATAACAAAGTTTAATAAACGCATATGAAAATAATCTATCTTAGGGTTATAGGGAAATCTAACAATGGAATTTGATTGTGATTTAAAATAAACTTCTTAAAACTTCTTATCTACATAAGAAATTACATTCATGCTTATTGTTGGCGTAGCATTTGACTCAAGGAGAGATAATTTAGGTTTGCAAACAAAAAAATTGCGTTTAAATTCTTTGAACATATTCTCGCTTTTTAGATGGTACCCAATTTGACCGACTAGCATCAATACATATTTTACGAATGCCAGAATACGTTGGAAAACTATTGGACAAACATTTTTTTGCAATTTTGTGGACTTTTTTTCCCATTTGCAGGCAACATTGTGATTGAGGTTATCTTACACTTAAAACCTAAAATTACCACGAAATATTAACAATAAGAATGATCAGTTGATAGGAAACAGTCAATTATAATGATTCTGATATTATGTATCTATATTTAATTGTTTACTTACGAATGAAATGAATTAATTCCATCGGCGTTTGTTTCCGTGCGGCTGTTATAGCCTAATACGCTGCAACCACCCATAATTATAAACACTCAGTACACGTAGTACATTCAGAACACTTTTATAATTAACTTCCAAATGTATTTATCACCAAAAAGAACAGTAGACACAAGAAAACTAATTAAATATCAGATCTGCTTTGTTTGTTTGGCCCAGTTTTGACAGTAGGCCATCAAAAAAGTGGCCACGCAGATAAGGACAAAAAAAACGTATCTACATCCCCTTCACTCACATAATGAAAGCGTAGCTATCTATCTCGTTTCACCATAGCATTGCAAATCTACTAGTACTAGATCTGTGTAATCTTTATTCCCAAGTAATCAATGCATTCGATTCTAGATGCCAGATTTCGATTTTTAGAGTAACGTCTCTGGTGTTTAAAAAGAAAAAAGGTTTATTGACACAAAATTGTAGCGACGTCAGTTCTTTAAATCAGAAATTGTTTATTATGTTTAGAATGGTTTATCAGTAAAATCAAATCCTAAAATTACTTGTATTGGTCATTATTATTATAAATATGCAATCGTAATTGAAAAAAGTTAAACAAATGTGCAGTTCTAACAAAACGAAATATCATGTTATTCTATGTCGTGGTTACTAGGTTACGTTGTTGAATTTTGTTGAACTGTCAAATGTTGCCTATTAAAATGGCTCTACAATAATTGCTTCCATAATTAAGTGGAATGACAGCAGATTATAAATACTAAATTCTATATTATTAATGCAATATTGTTCTTATAATTGCGCTGGCTTACGTTTTTAAATTGCTAGCGTATATCTATTTTATTAGAATATTTATCATATACAAGAAACGAGGCCTATACATTTCAAAAGTGAAAACATGAATGTCCTAATTTTGTCTATAGATAATTGTTTCTGATAGATTCCAATTAATTTATTGTAAACTAATTTTTGACTATTATGCCTACCGCGCTAGTCAAGAGAGAGTTACCTACAAAATTTTTGATTCTTGGACATATCTATAGTTTCCCTCACGATGTTTTCATTTCAATTGTTATCGTATCATCTAGTCTTTTGAATTTTTACTATATTCAAATCCAGTAATTTAATGGGTCAGTTTCCATCACGGTTCTATAAATTAAACTCTTATTACACGTACTCACAATCTGCCATCAAAACTCAATTCATTTGGCAAGCATTAAAGTATGAAACAGGCAGGTGTGAGTCTCTGGAGGCCCCACAGCTCCATGATTAAAATCCCCTTTTGTTACACGCGAAAATTATCGCTTTTATTTACATTCGCCGGGAGGATTGTTACATGCTGTAGGCTATTGTAATATTGAAAATTTCATAGGAATTTTGAATAAAATTCAAGGGTTTAGGGATATTGTAGATAGTTAACAAAAGGTCTTTAAAAGGTATACTGTGGATAGGTTTTAAAATATTTTTAAGGTCATAAGTAAGATGTAAAGATTAATTACCTATATATCTGTACATAGTTTCTTTCACACATTGAAACCATGTGTGTGCTGTACCTATTTGTCTTAACTTGGACACGTTTTAAAGGACCTTGATAACCAACAAATCCTGCCATAAAGCAAAAGAGGCTCTTAATGACTAACAATTTTATTCTTCTCATTTATAAAATTGTTTACAGCGAACTTCCTTATTCAAATTCAGTAGCAAAATTTCAGTTTGCAGCCACTGCGATTCAAAGACTAATTCGATTCCAGCATCTTCATCTTATTAAGTCGGCTGATAATCTGGAAAGTTCTAATTACAGTTTTGATTGATTAGCTCTTGGGATTTAATCAAATCGATGGGCTGCTGAATCATAAAACAAGGAATCTCTCTCTGAATTTCAATTCTCATTATTTTAATTGGCGGGATCTTGTGCGCTCCATTTGCTTTTAAATTTGAGAATTGCTTGATTTGTAGACGCCGGTTCTGATATGTAAGTTCGAATTAGTCTCTGATTCATTTTAATAACTTTGTATTTAGTTTTGATCACATGTTTTGATATTCAAAATGAATCTGCTGTAGTTATATTTTGTAAACGTGAGCAGAATCATCAAATGTCATCTCATAGCTTCAACTTTTTAGTTTGTATTTGCTCCACCCATTGAATGAAAATTCAGATGCCTTACTATTAAATACATCCAGATACTATCCAACAAATTTACACCATTTGGTGTATTTGTCGTGGCCATATCGTAAATTTGCTCATTTCATGATATGATTGGCCATTTCACGAAATGGTCGCATTTCGTGAAATGGCCAATTTAGTTTGGCCACATCATGATGTGGCTTGAGCAGATCAATGATAAGAAATCGTTTCACGATATGGCCAACTAAACGCGCGGTTTTTTCATGAAATGATCAAAATTATTTGATCATATCGTAAAATAGTTACATTAATCATTGGTAGAGGCGCTGCAAGCTCTGTGTTTATGTGATAAGATGGCGGCCGCTGGCGAAAATTTAATTATTCGCAGTTAAAAACTTCATAATTCGTTTAATAACAATATGAAGAAAGTCATAGCAAAGAATTTACGACGGTTCGAGTACTATGGAAAATGTGGATATCTTAGTATTGAAGAAAAAATGCGTCTTAAATAAAATAATTTAAGACGCATTTTTTCTTTTAGGATATATATTTATATATCCTACTATAGTATTATAATTGTTTGTTTTTTAAAAAGCGATCCGCTTCTGGCACTCGCCGGCCGCTGCCGCGGCACGCTCGCTTTGCTCGCTCGGCTCGTGCGTTGTTTATCAAAGTCTAACCTAACCTAACCTAACTGTTTTTTATTGCAAAAACGATAGTTTTTAGAATATTCTGAATTTTAATATTTTATGGACTCTTTATATTTTATACGATTTGGCCAAATGTGGATGGCCAAATCGTGAAACGTTGACGATTTAACGATCTGATCAAACTATGTTGGCCATTTCATGAAATGCGACCATTTCGTGAAATGATCGATCATATCATGAAATGAGCAAATCTACGATATGGCCACGACATATTAATAAAAACGTCAACCACAAACCAGTAACTGTATAATATCTGAATAAGTTACAAGATCCGCCTACAATGCTTCCAACAAGCGCACACACACAGGCGCAAACACTTCACGCACACACACAAGCCACAATAATTGCAGCGCCGCTGTTAGTCGCACGAATTTGCATGACTAATGAATGAAGAGGTTTTTTCGGTGAACTGTAGCAATATAATTTATACGTGTTTTGTGTTGAGAGGTTAACGGATGGAAAATTTGAGGTTTTTTGTCTTTGTAATGGAATTGTTTGAATGGTTGAAAATTTGTGAGATGATAAAAATCTTAAAATAGATGGAGAGTAGAGAGTAGGTACCATTTGGGTTTTATTCATTTATTATATGAACTCTGAAACTCTTGAATATATCGATTCGATTGGAATTGTATGTAATCAATAGTATGTATAGATTAACGGGAGATGCGTGTAGAAATTAATAGATAAAAATAGGTAGTAGCGACTGAAAAATAAAGTTGGTCTGGCAGGACATAGAAGGCTGATTGTCTACATGTCCGTAAAGAATATTGATCAGTGACACAGATGTTTAATGCATCCGCACGGACTTTACAACATGTAGTACATTATCTAAATCCTTATAAAACCTATGATAAACTAGTACATCGTAAATATATCGATAGCACCGAAGCGTCCCACATAAATGCTTGTGACAGGCGAGCGCTTTGCTCTGACGGCAGACAAGATTGCGTGAGCTCACTACAATATATTAGTTTTGTTAGTGACTGTACGTGAAATAAAATGGATAATATGTTTACAAAATGATATGTAGGAACGTATATATCTGCGTTTAGATTGATGTGAAATCTAGACATACGTTGCACCATTTTAAGATTTAATAAATAATAGTCACATACCGTAACAACATAATATTAACTATAAATTTATAAAGCATTTGAATGCCATAAAACCAAAAACATCAAATTCGACATATTAACTGCTTAGAACTTAGATTCGTCTAAGAGGAGATGTTATGTAATTTGTATCGGAAATCCATTCGTGAATAGAATGTAACTTAAATATCTTTAAAAAGATCTTTCTTGACAATTGTTTTCAAACATATTTCCAAAATGAATGTATCGAAACGCATGCTTCCCTATACCGATTTCCCTTGAGTACAACGAAAATAATTTAGTTTGGTTTGACCGCTTAAGACGTTATAAGCCCTATGTAGTTGTCCCGTGAGACAAACCCTGGACCTTAATAATTATGATCTTTCCAAATTCTATAAGATATAATAAATTGCTGTCTCTAGTTTAGTAATTGTTGAGGTTTCGGGCATTTCTTGTTACTAGTACTGGAAAATATAATTACGAAAAAATATATTTACGAAAATGCTCCATTTTTTGAGTTAACTTTAAACCACTAGATTGAAAACTCTTGAATATATTTTTTAAATTATTATTTTAAATAATTAACAATAGTCCATTGTTTACGATTCAATAGTTCGTAATATAATATAAGTGAGCTATATGTATATGGTGGATTTGATGACCCCACAAAATGTTTTAAATTGCAAGGCGCAACTTTCACTGAAGTTACCGATTTGAAATCTAATCACACAGAGGCTGATTCAAGAATGTTCTGCCATATTTTTCATTCTGTCAAACACAACGACAGTGCAGAGATAATTATTCTAAGCCCTGACACCGATATTTTTGTATTAGGCCTTTATTTCTGGCATAAACTTGAAAATATACTCGCCATCTTTGAATGCTCCCCCCACTCCCCCATGCAACTATTTCACTGTACGAACTATTGAATCGTAAACAATGGACTATTGTTAATTATATAAAATAATAATTTAAAAAATATATTCATGAGTTTTCAATCTATAGTGGTTTAAAGTTAACTCAAAAATGGAGCATTTTCGTAAAATTTCTAAAAAAATCTTAGAGAAAGTGTAAGAAATGTTATAGTATGCTATATATTCGTGATCTACTCAATAAGCTCTTTCATTTGATACCCCACACGGCATGTTTTGGAAATTTATATTTTTTTCTTTGTATGCCATATTTAATTACCGGGGTGGGGAGAGGGGGACCACAAAACTGGTTGGCAACATCTGTCTATAGGATGTCTGGGATCTATACAATATATATCAGAAGTCAGATTTAGGTCCGCTATTTTTGCAAACGAAACTCCACTGAGAGTCCGGTCTATTTATAGTGACATTTCAAGTTTCTAGGAAAGTAAAAATTAGTCTTTAATACTAACTAATGTTATTAAATCTATACTAAAATTATAAAGCTGAAGAGTTTGTTTGTTTGAACGCGCTAATCTCGGGAACTACTGGTCCGATTTGAAAAATTATTTCGGTGTTAGATAGCTTATTTATCGAGGAAGGCTATAGACTTTATATCATCACGCTACGACTAACAGGATTGGAGCCACGCGGGTGAAGCCGCGCGGAGCAGCTAGTATACTATAACACGTTCACTGCGGCACCTAAAATGCCAAACTTACCGTTGTTGCGGCATGTCTTCAATACTTCACATCGGCAAGTTCACCACTGTGCGTCATGAGCCATTTTTATCACATCGCACCTACTGACTTTGAAGGTTAATAATTTCATGAAATTTCAAGATATTTCAAAATTTTTTTTTCGGATAATAGTATATATAGTCTTGTATATACCGCATAAATAGCTTTTAGTTTGACTCAATAGTTTAAAAGATATGAGGGAAAATGTAAACCCCTGATTTTGTGAAAAATTATTTGCCATCCCGCACTGCGTTGATACGGCATGTTTACAGTAATAGCGATGGGAAACACTGTAAAATAAAACATCGATATCGATATAAATCAATTTTGTATATTTCAGTCTGTTTGTTAACAGATAACGAGATCGTCGATACAAAAAAAAACACATATAAAACAAGGTACTTGATAGAGTACTATCAGGAAATTGTTCAGTAACTTTTGTTTTAATTTGTTCAGTAACTTTTGTTTTAATTTGTTCAGTAACTTTTGTTTTAATGTTTTATATTATTTTCACAACTGTCATCACATTTTTGCATTTATGCTACGAAATAAAAGAAAGTAAAAAAACTAAAGCCTCTAAGGTATCATTGTCATTTAAAAATTTGATAACGACGCGTGCGGTCCTGGTACATCACTATGCGAGATTGACACGCGGCGCGCTCGCAGTACAGTGCGGCATGAGGTGCTTGTCCATGGCAAAATATTTGACATGCCGCACACAAAAGAAACGGTTTCTTTTCTATGCGTGTGTCCAATATTTTGCCATACGATTTTTAAACGAAATTGAGTCCTACTTCAAACTGTGATCACAAAAATATATTTGTCTCTTTTCTAGTCATTGATTAACATATAAAAAACCTCGCCGCACCACGGTGAAAACTGCGATTTTGGGCGCCGCACTGTGGTGTAGTCGCTGATGGCCCGATACTGGACATGCCGCAGTGAACGTGATAAACTACCCAGGTATACCTACCCAATCTTAGAACACCTCTTAAACTCTCTTCACGTTATAATTAAAGTTAAAATTACAAAGAACTCAAAACAAAACATTACAACGTAGAATATTCCTCTTAATTATGTCCCAAACAATATTTATCAAACAGTTTTGCAGCGGACATATTTCATAAGCTTTATTTCTGTCATGCAATTAACGTTGTTCATTTGGGAGTCAAATCTCCTAAATACTTTTTGATTTACTGCAAGGCGTAACGGAATAACTTCCCCAATTTAATATACAAATAACAAATTGCCAGCAGTGATGCTTTCCGAATGTTGTTTACATAATTTGACATTGTTTTTAATACTTTACCAGTCATTTGCCAATCTGGACAGCTATGAATCATCAAACTCACTTTGCAAATTTGTCACCCTCGTTATTACTTATGTTTCTCATTTTTAACATGCTCTATGATTTCAAATTCACATTTAATTCGAGTTTTGTTCCAGTAATCCAAATAATGTTAAACTAACGTAAAAACAGATTCAATCTAATCATTCCTAGAAATGTATTTCCAAATGCCAAAAAGATTAGTTCCAAATTCCAATAAAAAATTAAATACATTACAAAAATAGATTTTTTAAATTTCTGGAATTCTATTTTGTAAATGTCTAAAAAGAGTAGATATTGATAGATCACTAAAAAAGTATCAACTGAATTTTTTTTTAATTTCCAGCTTTTTTTTTTAAGTAAAAAATCGAAACATTAGTCCAGAAATGGGAACTATAAAAAGGCGAGCGCACTCAATCAAGAGGGTCTTCGTGTTATGATTAGCAGTTTGTCGGCATTCCGCGCACGTGGTGATAATCAAGAAAGTTGGCCGTCAGCCGACGTGACGCTCCGCCAATACGGCACGTGCCCGGATGTGATGAATAGACACCGGTTTAACTTAAATAATTCCTGTTTTCGCTTTATAATGGGAAGATTACGAGCGAGAGGACCTCTATCCTTAGATTTGAGACTGTGTATAACTGAAGACAGTTTCAATTGTCAAAGTTTCAGATAAATTATAATTCAATTATTTTTTTCTGTTTTATAAAAATTTAGAAACTGTGATCGACATCCCTTCCAAGTTTTAAAAAGAGAACAAATAATGCCTATTATAAGCGGTCCACACTTCATAATATCTGTGGGATAAATCTGTTAAAAGTATTTCCTATCGACCGACATTGATTAAAAAAAAATATTATTTCCCTGTTAAACGTTTAAAGTATGGTACTTTTCAGTAGGAATTTTTAATATTGAGCATTTTTTTTTTAACATTGAACTCCTAAGGAAAAAAATATTGAAAATTAATTTCATCTGGCATTCTTCAATCCCATGTTAATTATAAAATATATGAATCATTTGTGTGATTCATATATTAATAACTTATTTTGTGAAACCTACTTCCAAATAATAACAAATGAAGAATTTCCTACGAGATCGCCTTCTCAAATTATAAATTATTTTATGTCCTATAAAATCAGAAAAAATCCTTTCTGAGCTCACATTTCTCCTTACCAAGTCACACAATTCAATATACATCGACAGAAGCATTCCGTTGCCTGTGCTCTTTTATGTTGTCAAGTCATAAAGTTAATTTTTAGAAAAAAAACAAAAACCGACTTCAAGACTATACCTATATGTACAAATTTAAACTGAAAAGTAGAAAATAATATTAAATAATAATAATGATATTAATTTTTTATTTTAATTACTTTAAACATTCAACGAAAAGGTTTCCTAAGTTATTTTTGAAGTCGGTGCCGCCCAAGAACAGTTTTATTGTTGCAAAGGCAGCAACAAATGGAATGTACGGCGGCGCGACGCGGCTGCGCGTGAGGGCCACAGAGCAAGTATGGTGAGGGCAGACTGTAATAAGTATATAGTCTATGGGGCAGACGTCGTTGACGGTTGTGTCTCTATGCATAAAAATTTTGATGCGCTTCTTTGCAATTTATAAGTAAGCTTACGTGCGATTTTCTGTTCTCTAGTAAAAGTTAAGGTAATTAATATAATAAATAGTGTAATTAATTATTAGGTTATTTTTTTATTAAGGATATTTATGCTAATGCATAGCTTCTATCGCGGGCCTTGAGCGCGGGGACCGAATCCAGAAATTCCGTAACGAAAAAACCTCACGCTCCCCCCTCCGACGGGCGTGGAGGTGTGGCATGAAGGCATAGCATGCAATAGCTTTACCGCGGCAGTCCCCGAGTGCCACACGTCTTTTTTTTGTTTTGGTTGGCACCAACTTCAAAAATAACTTAGGAAACCTTTTCGTTGAATGTTTAAAGTAATTAAAATAAAAAATTAATATCATTATTATTATTTAATATTATTTTCTACTTTTCAGTTTAAATTTGTACATATAGGTATAGTCTTGAAGTCGGTTTTTGTTTTTTTTCTAAAAATTAACTTTATTTTTAATTTTTAAGTGGAAAGTTAGTGTATTTTGTTTGTATATAATATGGATAGGCCTACTAAACGCGCTTTTCAAATGAGAAAGCGTCGTTTGGAAGAAAGTAGGGACGAGAGGGAAGATCGTCTAAAGAAGAGTAGGGAAAGATTTGCAATAAAAATTGCAAATGAGAGTGATGAGCAGCGGGCGTATAGACTTTCGCATACTCAAACTTATCAAGGCTTAATGAAAGTCCAAAAAGTCATGCTCAACGACTCAGTTTGATTCACGAGCGTTTATCAAACGAAAGCGAAGAGCAACGTTCTCATCGCCTTGGTTTGATTCACGAGCGTTTGTCAAATGAATCTATCGAATCCAGATCGGCTCGATTAGATGCTATGCGACAAGCTAGTCGCAACCGCAGGAATGTTTTCGAACAATCTATATGATCAAACATACAAAAAGAAAACATACTGTCGAATCAAAAACCCTCCTTTTTTGATGTTGGTTAAAAATCGACTAGCATGAAGCTCCTAGTCGAGACGAATCAAATGAGCACAAACACGGCGGAATTGCTTTATTTTATTACAGAGTTCCCATGGCTATTTACCGTCTCCATCATCAGACCCTGAATACCACATAGGATCGGAGTACTTATTAATTAGACTCAAACACATTCAAATTCGATGGTATTACATAATTTTGTTACAGAGATCCCATACTCCTAAACCATTCATCATCAGCTTCATCATCAGCTCAGCAACATCAGATGGTGACCATTAGATGCAAAAATCTACATAGATTAAGATAATTTCTGATAAACAGTGTATATGCCTACAAAATTTGAGGGTTTGCCTCGATTTCCCCAGGATCCCATCATCAGATCCTGACCTGGTGACAATGGGACCACCTCTGACGTATGACCTACCAAATAAAAAAAGAATTATTCAAATCGGTTTATAATTGCCGGAGTAATCGCGTAACAAATATACAAAAAAAAAAAAATACTGTCGAATTGAGAACCTCCTCCTTTTTTTGAAGTCGGTTAAAAAGAGCCATCGTTCCATTACAATAAGTGAACCTGGACAAAGCTTTAAAATAAAATAAGTATATTAAAATACCTAATAATATACCCAACGTCAAATACACTCTTTGAAAAGCCAATACAACAGTGTAAAACCTTGACATTCCCAAAAGCGGTTATTACTTATTACTAGTGTTGCCCAAATTCAGTCTTGGTCTTGCAGTCTTGGTCTTGTTCTTGCGTTTTTGCAAGACCAAGACCAAGAACAAGACCGCGTATTTTTAGCAAGACCAAGACCAAGACTGACCGTGCAAGACTTGAGCAAGAACAAGACATAGCCTGCAAGACTCTTGCGTCTTGCAGCTAGGACTTAGCGCTATTTCACTGAGTAGTTAAGTGTAACAGTTCGGTGTATAGGTAGGTACGCATAGGAATTCTATGAGACGCAAAAAACTGTATCAAAGAATATGAAAAACTGGACCTATGCGCATTACGACTAATACCATAAACATAGCGAATAAAAAAATATCTATTAAAATCAAACTGAGTGCATGCATAGTTATTTTTTAACCATCGGCACTTTGATAATGCGGCATCAAAGGTTTTGTACTTACTTCTCAAAGAAATTTGCCGCTTTTCGGAAGTACATGGTTATGATACACGCGCCGGCGGCTTCTTTTGAAATCTAAAACAATCGTTGCCGCCACGCCGAAATCATTAAGGTGGGTTCCCACGGCCTGATTTATTCACAGACCTCGGCAAGCGACAAGCGCCTGTCGCCGTCCGTCGCGATCTGAACTGAGCGTTCCCACGGCATGTGTGCGTCCGGCGAGGCGTGTGGACGGTCATACCTACTGATTAATAATTTAATTCAACGATAGGTATATTCCATGAGTTAAGTTGGTTTTTATTCGTAACCACGCATCATTAACATAATTTCTATTTTTATGTTGAGGTTTTGAACAATTCCATAGCGCTGGTTCATTTTGGTATAGAGTTAAAAACTCGAAAATAAGTTCGTTCGTCCACTCTATCAGCACGTGTACTCGCATACGCGGCCGCAGGTGAAATGAATAATTACAACCGACGCATACGCGCTACAGACGGCAGGCCCCGACGCACCACGACGGACGTCGACGGACGCCGTCGCACCGCGCCACGCCGCACCTTTGATCTTACCGACTTCCAATGGATAGCACGGGCCTCGGCAGACGTCCACAGGCGCACCGATTCCCACGGCATGTGGTCTGGTGTGGCGCGGTCGGGTTTGTGAAGAAATCATGCCGTGGGAACCCACCTTAACATTTGACACTATTTGATTGCCGCCATAGGGCGTAGGTATACTCATGCAAAATAATTTCGAATTTTTTTAAGAGTACCTACAGGTGTTCCAAAGAGTAAATAAGTTTCAGAGTGCTTAGAATGAAAATGAATACATTATACTGATCACGCAAGTAGTATTATGATTAGGATAAAATGGTAAGGATAGGTAGTAGATGTCATATTAATTCATTCTAGTAAGTATATATTATAATATTGATTACTTATATGGTTTTAAAAGTTTTTTTCTTTTTTTACATGTTTTAGCAAATGTAAGCTTATAAATCATAAATGTTTATTAAGAAACAGTTAAGTACTTCCATGGAAAACGACATATAGGTCAGTTGATTTTTCGAATTTCTTATCAAATCTTCAGTTATTTATTAATCTGCTTGATCTTTACTATGGCTATGTTAATTCAAGCTCACAATGTTCCAATTTTAATACGTTTTTCTAAGATTTAAAGTAAACTTTAATAAATAGTAATAGACTAATAGGTAATTGCAAGACTTGCAAGACTCTTGCTGCAAGACCAAGACCAAGACCAAGACTGGGAGCGCAAGACCAAGACCAAGACCAAGACCAGGTGTATTGGCGCAAGACCAAGACCAAGACTGGCTAAGTCTCGTCTTGTTCTTGCATTTGGGCAACACTATATTACGCAACTCGTTCGACTAAGTATCGCCCGAATTGATCCCAGGCTGACGTAGTGCTCCCACTCCGAGTAATAACGCTAAAGAACCGGCGCATCTAGCGAAAATCACGACGTTTGATCTCCGACTCGCGACGTGATACGAATCCGTATGCGATATTGATCCGATAATGTGATTCAGAATATGCCCCTTGATAGGTTTTGTGCAGTATTTATCTTTTCCGTGCGACGCTTCGTGAATTTTATTTTAATTACATTTCGTTGTACGCTGATATTAGAGATGGATACATATCTGTTTCAGGTGTGAAAAACTATTATCACATCATCCATTAATTGATACGAATTTTAGAATAGTGAGAAAAAGGGTTTGTAAAGTATATATTATAAAAAAATATTTATTCATTTATTAAACCACTTTCCAAAAACACAAAATTCATTTATTCCATACCATTTAAAAATAACTAGGTTTATTAGAGAGTTAAGATAGAATTTTTACAAAAGCTGACCTTATCACTTATCAACTGCCTTCCAACCCACCTAAAATTATTTATTTATTTTATTTATTTATTGAAAGGTTTACCAGTAATTGTTACACAAATAAACAAGTATACATAAAATTAATCTTAAAACTAAGTGTACAATTTTAAGTAGGTAAACACCACATGCATACATTTATACATTAAAAGGTTTTATACAGAAAAAAAAATAACTAAAATCTTAAACTAAGTGATGGACAAGGTACTTAAATTTATTTAACCCAAAGGAGAACATATCTAGATCCTTAGCAAATTCATTGTAAAGTCTACAGAGTCTAGGAATCGGAGAACTGGAACCAAGGACAGTCCTACGTAATGGGAGAGATAGAAGGTATTATGAATTGTTATGTAATGACTGTAAATTAATTAAAAATAGTTCACAGCATGGTTAAAATATATAATTTCATATATTAATTTGCAACAAAAAGCAATTTACATGTGACGATATAATAATGTCTTGCACAATTCAAATAATATCTATTAATAACACATTCAACCATACTCTTCTCCAAAAACAATTCCACCATTTAGACTTGCACAAGGCTGCCAATGCTCGAGCGAGTGGCACTTCCGGCCGTGACGTCACAGCAGATGTAGCGCCCAGCTTCCGGTCGGCCACTTCCGATCCACGGAAACACCTCGCCCACGTATTTCACTAAATACTACTGAAATTGACTCGCTTAAAAGCCTTTTAACGATGGAACGTTGAGGAATCTATAGCGAACCAGTTCCTGGTGGACCGTGACAGTGCATTTCATGAGTGTTATAGTGGTCTCTTTGGTTTATTTTATTCTTTATATAAGATATAATATATAAATATCAGAATTCCTCAAAATGGATTAGGTTTAACCTACTTCTCCAACCTACCCCTAAGTAAGGAAATTTACCAATACCTCTTCATATAAATAATTATTTGTAAAAAATTACTTGACATTCTTATTCATATTTTTTTAAATATTTATTTAAGTACATTTTTATACAGACATAAAAAAGTGTTTTTAAAAAAGGGGTTTCCTTGCAATATATTTCGACTGAATTTAATATAGGAGGTTTCTCCAATCAATTTCAAAATATTAAAAATGTATGGCATATATTATTAATTTGTCCGTATTTTCGAATTTTGCGCATGAGAAAAATTCATGGGTCTATAAAATATTTTCGATAACTAATTAAAAATTCTTTCATACGATTTAATTTAAAATAATGGCTCTTTAGAAAACAAAGAACACAAATATCATAGTTCATACTCCAACGGTCATATTAAAAGCATAAACTCTAAATGAACACTTTTTTTTCGTCGAATCGCCAAACGACCGTAAATAATCGAATTTCATTCAGTTGACTTAGACTGCTTCAATTCCTGATTTATTCCTTGTTTATTTTTACGTTATAATAGGCATTTTTATTTTTATTATATAGGAAATTCCATCGTCATATTTATATGCTGCTTGACTAAACCGTTTAGAAAATATTCTGCCTCACTATTTATAAGCCCCTCCGTGTTCTGGCTTAATTTTTATGAAAAATATGACGCCTGGCAAAATCACAAAAATATATATTTAAAAAGAAGAGACTATCGAAAACCAGTGAACTACTTTTTTCTTTTCAACTTACATAATTCTGAGCCGTATCCAATTTTGAAAGCTGATGAATACAGAAAGAAAGTTTTTACTAAATTTTAGAAATATCTTACTCTTATATAAGGAAGTTCGGTATGTATGTATGTATGTAGGTTGCTTTTACACAAAACATTGTTTTTCACAGAATTCTTGTAGATACATAACAACTTTGGAACTAGCTACCCTCGGTCAGACTCTAAAATTCAATTATTCCACACGATTCTTGGAAATACACAGTAATTATCTTTCGAAGAAATACTGAGAGAAAAATGTCATTTACTAGCAGGAATTTAAAAGCTCAAATTGAACTGGGAAATCCGTTTTGGGATACATAAGGCGGTTTGTAAATTACTTTTAAAACGCTCTGATCAAATATTAAAACAACGCCATTCATATTTACCTAATGGCTTTATAAAACTTTATGTAAATTTACTAATACATTTTTTTTTACATTTCTCATTTTCCTGAGCTCACATATTTCTTGAACTTTTCGTCAACAGATAAATCAAGCCTTAATTAATAATAGTTAAATTCTAAATCGTAATTCGACTGTCTATTTGATTCATATACGTAACCTAAACCTTCATTGTAGCAAATTCCTTATCATTATAGAATTAGTATTCAGTGCCTAACTTCCAAGGCGACAATTAGTTCTGGATACTTCTTAAGTAATTGAGATGGTGTTAGGATAATACGCAAAGTTCGACCTTTAAGTTTGACACTTTGACAGGCGTTCGTTTCGCAGTATGACAGGTAACGGTAATTACCCGGAGTTGTTACAATTCCACTAATTGTTTTTTCAATTCCTTATATTTCAGAACAAGGTGATATAATAAAAATAAATCATGAAGTGTAGGTAGTAAAAGCTGCATATATGGAGTATATTTCGCTTAGTTTTCAGTGAAAGTGATGAAAGTTTTGATAGAATAACAATAATTTACTTTGATTAAAGAAAACTGCTATTATTTTTAAAGGTTCTAAGCCGGCCGTTAAACGAATATTACAGAGAAAGAAAAAGAAAGAAAGAAAAAACATTTATTTCAAGGACATCAATAAAGAACATCAATACAAAATATGAAACAAAACTAAACTAAACAAAAAAAAGAAAATTACATAAAATTTACACACAGGAGAAAAACGAGGGTTTGAGTTGTTTTGAACTACTCAGTACTCACTATATATGTGAATATTAATATTGTGTTAACAAATCATAACGCAAAGTTTTAAAGCCAAAGTTTTTCGAAAAACCATGAATCTGTTACAATAAATGACACCATGAATATTGAATACAAAATGAAACGTCGCAGGCGGCCGCTCGCGTCCCACTCCCCTAAAGTACTTATCCCTAAGACAGGCGTTAAACAAAACGTGCCAAAAATCTAAAACGGCTATTCGCGGGAAAATTATACATTCCAGTAAGCACTTTTCACTTCGACCGATCAAGAGCTGGATTACTCGAATCTTTGGATTACCGCCCTCCATTTATTAGCCGCGGCCCTATTTGATCCCGTAAAGTACTGTATGGAGCCAGATTTTTGGGACGTCATTTTTTATTTGGCGTTATGGACACCTTTTGTGCTGTGGGCGATATGGTTATTGGTGAGCTGAAACTTAACTAGCACATTATCTTGCTAGATATGATAAGTATAACATCGAATTCTATTAAAGTGCTACGCCAAATATTACAAAATTGTTTTAATATTATTTCAGTTAATGTGCTTTTTGTCAAGCTTATATATTTTTATTTATTCAATCCCAACCAAACTAACGTTAGTAAAAAAATATGTTGATTTTATTGTATGAACTTTTATGTACAAACTACAAAAATATGTAAATTTATTAAAATTTTAGAAAATCTGTGTAATTTTCTTTACTTCGTTCCATTCATTAGAAATTAGCAGCAGACTTACTCTTACTTAAAATTGTTTTTTCACGATAATCCATCAAAATGATTTTGAAACAGTTTTGAAACAACAAGACACCATCAGATTGCGATAGCAAACGTAGCGCAGAATTTTTATGTCCAGTCACGAACTTGAATTTTAATAGAACTACATTAGGTGATGTTAACAACCGCCGACTAAACGTCGTCAATAACTAATTAAAAATATTATTTACTAGCTAACGGCCCTTCACTCGCATCGTAAGCCTACGAACTAAGCCATAATTAACCTATAATATTATGTGTGTTAAATATCATAGATACGTATCCAATTTAAAGTTTATAGCATGAAAAAGTTAAAAATATTCGTCATGAACAAATTCACAAACTTTTATGTATATAATACCAGATTAGTCAGGATACAAGTAAGAGAATTATAATAGATAATGTCGATCTAAAAATGATATTATCATTATAGCATCTTGAATGTTTAATTTCAATATTTATATTAAAAAAGCTCTCCCTTTTTTATTCCGGTTTTTCGTATCTACTTTATTCACATTCACACTTAGTTACTGTTATAGCTAAAAATATAACGTTAAATTAACTTCGCCCCCTAAAATAGCAAAGTTACAAGCTTTGCAAGAGGTTCTCTTCGGTTCGTTTGTAATCGTCCTAAAAAAGATAATATTTTTGTTGACAGACGCGTTTTTAGTAAAAATCCTACCATTAGAGAAGGGTACATTTGAGGTAAGGGCAAAAAGGGTTGGTTATTAGGGTCTGCTCCAAAATAATGACATTGCAGGCACAGCTTAATAGTAGGAGTTTAAAATCTTTTTTTTGTATGAAAAATATGAAATATAAGCGTTTTCTTGTTGATTTTGCTCTATAAGAAATGAAACTTGCTTAAAATCTTGCTTGAACCATCGTATTATGTTAAGTGTCTTGCCTGCCGTGTATGTTTCATCACTGCACATCGCGTGATCGTTAAAGTTGTAAATAATTTTATAAAATTATTATTTTTTAGGCAATTCGAAAAATTTCATAATAGAAAGTAATAGTGAAACTACAGAAAATAGTAGAGCTATTTTCCTTCAAGTAAAATAATTTTCTGTAAATTTCCATTTCGTGGAACTTTTAAACTTATTTCAATTACATATTAAGGAAATTGCTACCAAGGAATAATCTATATATATAAAAATGAAACCCGTTTCGCGTTGTCACGGCATCACGTGTGAACGGCTGAACCGATTTCGATAATTCTTTTTTTATTATATTCCTTGAAGTACAAGGATGGTTCTTATGTAGAGAAAACGTAAATATGAACCACGGGCGAAGCCGGGGCAGACCGCTAGTTTTAAATAATATTCGTACTTAATATTTAGACCGGTGCACAACACAACTCAAAATATTTTATTAAACAACAGTTAAGTAAACGTTAATTTAAAGATAATATAAAATTATCACAGAGGCTTCGTTAATTATTCAACGAAACCGCACTGCTGTAGTCACAACTGAAAATAATAAAAAATATAAAAACAACACATTTGCGGAGATTTAACTGTATTCACAGTAGCATGGCGGCACGTTCATTTTTAAATATTTATCAAATTGTTTTTGAAGTGAATATTAAATGTTGAGAGCTTAATAAATTAAACGAACATTTTTTTGTTTTATACGATGATATTTCTTTAATAAATGCCACTTAAAACTATGTATAGTGTAGGTATAATGTTGCATTTATTGAAGAGGTGGTACGTAGGTACTAAAATAATCTAGGTATACAATATGCGCGCAAAATTGAATTTTCAATTTGATGTAGGCAATTAAGATATCTTAATTTTATGTTAACCTCCAAAATGAAGAGATAATTATTTTGAGTGTGTCTCATAAGAACTCAATATACTTAGTGTTCACTTAAACAAATGAAATAGAAGAAGTTAAAATTGTAATAAAATATAACTTTGGGCTTTGAAAGCATATTTTCAATATGAAAGGCATGTATCCAGCCGCGGAATATTTGAGGGATATAAAATGGTAGTGCATTCGCGATGCTACGCGGTCCCCATAGCTTACAACTATTGCTACCATACATATAGATTTTCTCGGAAAATCATTGGGATTAGAAATGGTCGTATTGTTTATAAACATATCTTGTGAAAAAGGCTCAAATGTTAAACAAGGTACAAAAACAATTTATTTGTTACACTGTCTATATCAAATATGGACGGTTTATGGTTTATAATATTTAATTAAGTACTTGCTAAGAGGCTTTTTGTGAATTTATTTTAGAAGCAAGCTGTTTCTCCTAAGCACAGGTTGCCCAGTAACCTAGCTAGGGAAACATTGGCTTGTATAAATTGTTTTAGTAGCCTTTTTTATATTTATATACTTTTCATGAATATAAATTGTATATTGTAATAAATTGTAATTGTAATTGTATGTAAACACTATGTAAATTATAATGAAATAAATGAAATGAAAAATAATAATTTGTTAGATTAATATCCAGTATACTTAGGAATTAGTATACACTTAAAGTTCGGAAAATAAAGAATGTTAACGCTGCTCACTTTTATGTATTGATATGAATTTTTTTTCTTCTTTTCTTTGTAAATATCCAATCTTAAACATTAATTGTTTATTCAGCTAGACTTTTTAGAACAGTTTTTGAAGTTCATTACCACGGAATCTATCTTTAATATGTATAATATCCAACAAACCTCTGTCTCTATTTCTCTCTATAATAAAGAATTATTTGTATTACTCTACAAATTTATAAAATTAATCTTGAAACCAGTACTAAAATAACACAAATAAAGGACACCATACTCGCACGTGATGATCGTCCGCAAGCGCCGCGCCGTCTCAGTACTGCAATGGCGAATATTTTTCTATTTTCATCTACCTACGTGTCAATGAAATCCATATTCCGTTAAACATGCCGCGGAAATGTAACTAAAATGTAAATCATGATATTGGTTGCGAATAAATAATAAGTAATACATACAAATAAGAAAAAATTAGAGATATACGATTTTTACGATGATATTTTTTACGATGATATTTGGGACAATTTACATAGGGACATATACAGATTGCATATCAACTCTCAGAAGTATTTATTAGGTGCGAGTACTCTTAAGCAATATTTAAATTACGAATATTACGATGCTTATAAACTTGGTTTTAGAATTTGCGCATCTATGGTGTTGTCTTTTTTTTATTGTACAATAGGGGAGCGCTTGGCCACAATCTCGCCTGATGGTAAGATGTAGCCTAAAGCCTGATTCCCACGACATGTTTGCTTCACAAATCCGACCGCGCCACACCACACCACATGCCATGGGAATCGGCGCGCTTGTCGCTCGCCAGTGCTTGCCATACGCACACATGCCGTGGGAACGCTCAGTTCAAATCGCGACGGATGGCGACAAGCGCTTGTCGTCTGCCAATGCTTGTGAAGCAAACATGCCGTGGGAATCAGGCTTAAGATGGAGCGCGCTTCCCTATAATGTACCTATTCACTCTCCTCTTGAAGACCTCCAAATTGTACTCATCGGGGAACACAGATTCAGGAAGCATGTTCCAGTCCCTAGCGGTCTATGTCTATGGTAGAGCGTTATAATTATAAAAAATATTGAGTTTTCCTATATCCGAGTTCCGTTATCTTTCGCAGCCTCGCAGGTCCTCCATTATTCGCAGAATAAATCTTTCAATAAATTCTTATAATAACTATATAACTAACAATCTCTTAGAAAAATGGCAATAAACTTCGCTCAATTACAAAATCTAACATTTCCACCACGTAGATAAATCCTTAACATAACAAAGGATAAGTTGGATATTTTGTATCCATTGTATGTGCACAGATTAATATTGCAACCGCCTCGCAGGTGTGAGCCGAGCCAAATTGAAAATAGCTGCCGACACTCCGCTTTATAGTGCACGATACTTTTTAATAGCGCCCTACGATTTAGCAAGACTAATTGAAATAAAAAAGACAAGATACTCATGATTTTTGGTGTTTTAAGATTCTTGTTCTAATATTTTTTTACTATAAATCTAAAAAGCCACCAAAAAGATATTTAAAAAATAATTCGAGGGAAATTGATGTAAATATTATGTACCTACTTAAGATCTTTGTGTACTAAATCAAGTTATATTGCGAGTGTACTTATCTATCGCAAACAGTTTATTATCTAAACTGAAAATTCACTTAGACTTAGCTCAGAACCATTCCCTATACATGTATAATTTCGGTTTAAATATTATGAGCTAAAAAAATAACTAACGTCAAGTTATAACTGATTTATTTAATGCTTTTTCATTATAAAAAAATGGTTGCCTGTAAAGTCGGTTTTACGGGCGAAGATTTTACGTGACAACGTCTTTTTCTCGGTAGAATATTTATGTGCTGCGCGCGCGGCAGACCGCGGGCCTCTCTCTCGTTCGGTGACTCATCGTAACGTTACCGAGCGTTACACTTTTTCATAAGTGACTCCCAGCCGCAACCTAATTTAAGACGTTGTCACGTCAAAAATAATACTATTAATACATCGCACCTATGCGACTATATTTCTTGACTATTAAAAAGGCTGTATTAAACCCGACACGACAAAAATATCGTCAGCTATAAAACAGCCTAATTGTCGACAGCGCCGCGTGGCATGCTGTAACGTCTCACAATTACATATCCGAATCGACTGGGAATTCTCGATTAGAACAAACATGGAAATTGGCCGGAGTTTGTTCGTTAATCATAGATGTATAGTGTAGATGTATCGTGTTCTGTAATAACTTATCAAACATTTTGGATTAAGAGGAATAATAATACATGACTATGTGGATTTTTAAAGAAATTATAAAGGGGTGTAAAGATCGAGTCCTGGAGAACCTGAACAGAAAAATACAACTATATCTATATATGTATTATGTTTGTTTGAATCTGAGTTTTGTTTGAATTTGAGTTAGATTTTTATATAAAGCAATGTTTCCTCTGAGGCTTGTATCTATGCTCAAATTTATACTCAAATAAGGTAACATTTTCATTTTATTTGAAACTAAAAATGTCATTAGGTCAGTCCCTCTATCCATGTTACTTGTATACGTAGTATATTATTATTAGTCTGTGATATTACTAAAGTAATAACTACAATTGTACTGACATTGTAAATAAAATGTACAACATTGTTAACATTAAATAAAACAACGATGAAAATAAATATTCAATATATTACAACACTTATTCTAATTAAAGACAACATTATAAGCCTCGGGCCCAGATGTACATCTAACTTAACAATAGACATTACAAAAGAAACAAGAATCTCATTAGTATACGAAAACATGGCAACACATTGTTAGAAATATTATTATATATCGTAATAAATCTAGGGGTAATATTATACAAGAATTTTGTATCGAGTTAGGTTTTATGTAAGAAATTTTTCCCGCGACTCTTTCACGTAATTCATAGGTTAAAATAAAAAAAATGGTAGTTTATCATACCACCAAAATTTATTAAAATTCATGCCGCCGTTTGGTCCTAGCTAATACACAAACAAACGTAGGTATTTTTACTTTTACAAGAGTCAACTTTGCCAAATATAAAATACAGCTAATATAGATATTCACCGATACTTTTTTGTTTCCACCGTACAAACCTTTCCTGTTCAAAGATTGATCACCTTTCCACACGTAAAGGAAATCGATCAGTAAAACTAATGTGAACTGCATTCACTCTCTACAAAATGAGATTTCACTCGTTAGGCATAGAGATGACAAAGGTCATAATATTATCATATAGATAAAACGTACTGTTATTTTATATCGACAATATCACTCATATACGAACTATTTAGTAGCGACATGTAGCAAGATGTGTGTTAGGTTTTGATATGTTCGGTTTTTAAAATATAGTTTTTTTTTGTTCTTGTCTGTCATCAAGCGTTTTATTTTATTAGAGGTTATGGGCCCAGATTTTTTAGTTGAAAATGACGACGAATTATCTTGTTAGTGTGCCTAAATTGAAAGGACGAGAAAACTACAGCGAATGGGCTTTTGCGGCTGAGAATTTTCTGGTGCTGGAGGGATTGTCTGATTGCATCAAGTCGGAGACTGTACCAGCAGAAATAGGAGCAGCAGGTGACGCGAAAACCAGAGCTAAGCTGATCATGACAATAGATTCGTCGCTTTATGTGCATATAAAAAGTGTACAAACGACACATGAGCTGTGGAAGAAATTGAAGAACCTATTTGATGACTCAGGATTCACGAGAAGAATCAGTTTGCTGAGGAGTTTGATTTCAATACGACTCGAAAATAGTGCTTCAATGACTTCGTACGTGACACAAATCATTGAAACAAGCCAAAAATTAAGCGGTACGGGCTTTAATATCAATGATGAGTGGGTCGCATCGCTTTTGTTAGCGGGATTAACAGAAAAATATTCCCCTATGATAATGGCGATTGAGCATTGCGGCATACCATTGACATCAGACGCCATTAAAACAAAATTATTGGACATGGAAGAAAGTGGAAATGGCAAAGACAGTAGCGCTTCCAATTCCAGTGGAGCATTTGCGAGTTATAAGATGAAACGGAATGTTGGTAACACTGAACAGATATCAAACTTGTCAAAGTCAAAACCAAAAGTCATTAGATGCTACAAATGTAAACAAACAGGACATTATCGCAATCAATGTACATTTTCGGACAAAAATGCGTCGAATACAAATAAAAATGAACGCACAAGAAGTAACGCGTTTAGCGCCGTGTTCCTGAATGGTGAATTTTGTAAAAGTGACTGGTATATTGACTCCGGGGCGAGTGTTCATCTTACCGCGAACGAAGAATGGTTGTCAAATGTGTCGCGAGATGTTATGATCAAAGAAATTGTCGTGGCAAATAAAGATAAAATACCAGCAGTATGTACTGGAGATGTGCAGATTACGACAAAGACGCATGCCTGTGAATACGATATTACAGTGGAAGATGTATTATGCGTGCCGAAGTTGACTACAAATCTGTTGTCTGTTAGTCAACTTATATCAAAAGGAAACAAAGTTTCATTCAACAATAATGGATGTCAGATTTTCAACCAAGCAGGAGTATTAGTGGCTACAGCGAGTCTGTTGAATGGTGTGTATAAACTAAACATGCCTGAGTGTTGTTCATCGGCTGCAGTGATGGTGTCCAGTGAAGTTTGGCATCGACGTCTAGGTCATGTCAACAGCCAGTATTTGAACAAGATGCAAGATGCTGTACAGGGATTGACACTTGATAGTAAGACTGATATATCAAAGTCATCATGTGTTGCATGCTGTGAGGGGAAGCAGAGCCGCTTACCTTTTCCCAAAGAAGGTAACAGAAGTGCTGAGTTGCTACATATTGTGCATACTGATCTCTGCGGACCAATGGAAAATCTATCTCTAGGTGGTTCTAGATACTTTATGCTGTTCATAGACGATTTTAGTCGTATGACATACATTTATTTTTTGAAAAGTAAAGATGAGGCATTAACATGTTTTCAACAGTATAAAGCAGAGGTTGAGAATCAACTTAATTGCAGCATAAAGATCTTGAGAAGTGACAACGGGACAGAATTCTGCAACAGTAAGTTTGACAATTTTTTGAAGTCGCATGGGATCGTACATCACAAAACGAACCCATACACTCCCGAGCAGAATGGTCTCTCGGAACGATATAATCGGACTGTCGTTGAGAAAGCCAAGTGTCTACTGTTTGATGCAGGTCTCGAGAAAAGGTTTTGGGCAGAGGCGGCACACACAGCAGTGTACTTACAGAACAGAACTGTGACCGCATCATTAAATTATAAAACTCCTTTCGAGATATGGACAGGCAGAAAGCCTGATGTAAGTCATCTTCGTGTTTTCGGTAGTACAGTCATGGTACACGTGCCGAAACAAAAGAGATTAAAGTGGGACAGAAAGTCTGATAAATGTATCCTTGTCGGCTATTCCAATGAGGTCAAAGGGTACAGAATTTACAACCCGAAGACTAATGCCATTACTACCAGTCGAGATGTTATAGTGTTGGAGAAGATGGAGACAGAGAGTGATCTGAAGGTACAGGAAAATTGTTCAGATGAAGTGAATATGGTTCCAGTGGAGGAAAAAGACTTGACACCTCAGGAAGATTCACTTGAACAATCAGAGAGCTCGAACACAGATGACAGCAGTGAACTATATGTACCTTGTGAAGAAGACACATTAGATAGCTCTGAGACTGGTACAACAGACAGTGAAGACTCCATTATATTGAACAATGTCAACATAATATCTGGTCCCCGGCGTAGGCAGCAACCAGACAGATATGGATTTGCAAGTGCTTGTATAAAAGATGACAACATGTTCATGGATGAGATATCCTTGCAGGAAGCTTTGGAAGGTCCAGAGAAAGAACATTGGTTAGCGGCAGTACAGGATGAGCTACAGTCATTCGAGAATCATAGTGCATGGGAACTTGTAGATGTACCAAAAGATGGTACTATAGTGCAGTGCAAGTGGGTGTTACGAAAAAAGTACGATAGTGAAAACAATGTGCGTTATCGTGCTCGTTTGGTCGCAAAGGGCTTCACCCAAAAATATGGTGTAGATTACACAGAAACATTTTCGCCTGTAGTGAGACATACAACCCTTCGACTATTATTTGCATTGTCTGTAAAGTTAGGTATGGATGTTCACCATTTAGATGTCAAGACTGCTTTCTTGAATGGTGATTTAGAGGAAACCATTTACATGAAAATGCCAGATTGTTATAATAGTAGTAGTTCAGATCATAAAGTATTGAAACTTAAAAAGGCCATTTATGGACTTAAGCAAGCCTCTAGAGCTTGGAATAAAAAGGTTGATAATTGTTTGATCAGTAATGGTTACAAAAGGTCAAAAATAGAACCATGTATGTATACAAAGAATATTAATAATTGTAAGACCATTGTGACAGTCTATGTCGACGATTTCTTTATATTTTCCAATGATATAATTGAAACTAATAACTTGAAACAGATTTTATCTAATAATTTCAGCATTAAGGACTTAGGTGAAGCTAAATTATGTCTTGGAATGAATGTAACCTTCAATAAAGATAAAGGATATGTAACTTTGAGTCAGGAAGCTTATATTGATCAACTTTTAAGCAGATTTAATTTAAGTGATTGTTAGACTGTTGATACTACAAGTTGATACTACTTACACAATCCTGAGTCATCAAATAGGTTCTTCAATTTCTTCCACAGCTCATGTGTCGTTTGTACACTTTTTATATGCACATAAAGCGACGAATCTATTGTCATGATCAGCTTAGCTCTGGTTTTCGCGTCACCTGCTGCTCCTATTTCTGCTGGTACAGTCTCCGACTTGATGCAATCAGACAATCCCTCCAGCACCAGAAAATTCTCAGCCGCAAAAGCCCATTCGCTGTAGTTTTCTCGTCCTTTCAATTTAGGCACACTAACAAGATAATTCGTCGTCATTTTCAACTAAAAAATCTGGGCCCATAACCTCTAATAAAATAAAACGCTTGATGACAGACAAGAACAAAAAAAAAACTATATTTTAAAAACCGAACATATCAAAACCTAACACACATCTTGCTACATGTCGCTACTAAATAGTTCGTATATGAGTGATATTGTCGATATAAAATAACACCCCTACTTATCACAATATTCACTAAACAATCATATACAAAATTATTCTATACAAACTATGCCAAGAAGCAACATAAATTTATAATGTTTTGCTGAACATAAACTTTTAGTAAGAATATCAGCTGGCATATCAGCTGTTGGCAAATACAGCACCTTAACAATTTTATCTCTTACTAGATCACAACAAAAATGATATTTAATATCGATATGCTTTGTACGTTTATGAAATGCTGGATTTGCACACAGCTTCTGCGCACCTTGGTTATCATTAAATATGCAAATAGTGTACATCTTATTGGTTATTTCATATTGTAATTCCTTAAGATATAATGCTTCTCTACATGCTTCAGATAGACCAATATACTCTGATTCAGTGCTAGAGAGGGCTACACATTTCTGTTTTCTACACTCCCATGATATTACACCATCAGATAACAAAAAACACATTCCAGTATATGATCTCCTATCTTCAGAGTTAGAAGCCCAATCAGCATCTACATAGCCTGTTATTTCTGAATTACCTTCTTTACAATATTTTATTCCATAACATTTAGTTCGTTTTAAATACCTTAATACTCTTTTTGCATATTCCCAATTCTCTTTTGTGTGACAATTATTAAACTGACTTAAAAAACTTATAGAGTAACTAATATCTGGCCTAGTTAAGACTGACAAGTACATCAAACTACCAATTAGTTGTTGATAGGGCACATGACTATTTGCCCCTACTGGACCTTTATTTACATTTAATTTGACCTCCATCGGAGTATCAACAGTCTTACAATCACTTAAATTAAATCTGCTTAAAAGTTGATCAATATAAGCTTCCTGACTCAAAGTTACATATCCTTTATCTTTATTGAAGGTTACATTCATTCCAAGACATAATTTAGCTTCACCTAAGTCCTTAATGCTGAAATTATTAGATAAAATCTGTTTCAAGTTATTAGTTTCAATTATATCATTGGAAAATATAAAGAAATCGTCGACATAGACTGTCACAATGGTCTTACAATTATTAATATTCTTTGTATACATACATGGTTCTATTTTTGACCTTTTGTAACCATTACTGATCAAACAATTATCAACCTTTTTATTCCAAGCTCTAGAGGCTTGCTTAAGTCCATAAATGGCCTTTTTAAGTTTCAATACTTTATGATCTGAACTACTACTATTATAACAATCTGGCATTTTCATGTAAATGGTTTCCTCTAAATCACCATTCAAGAAAGCAGTCTTGACATCTAAATGGTGAACATCCATACCTAACTTTACAGACAATGCAAATAATAGTCGAAGGGTTGTATGTCTCACTACAGGCGAAAATGTTTCTGTGTAATCTACACCATATTTTTGGGTGAAGCCCTTTGCGACCAAACGAGCACGATAACGCACATTGTTTTCACTATCGTACTTTTTTCGTAACACCCACTTGCACTGCACTATAGTACCATCTTTTGGTACATCTACAAGTTCCCATGCACTATGATTCTCGAATGACTGTAGCTCATCCTGTACTGCCGCTAACCAATGTTCTTTCTCTGGACCTTCCAAAGCTTCCTGCAAGGATATCTCATCCATGAACATGTTGTCATCTTTTATACAAGCACTTGCAAATCCATATCTGTCTGGCTGCTGCCTACGCCGGGGACCAGATATTATGTTGACATTGTTCAATATAATGGAGTCTTCACTGTCTGTTGTACCAGTCTCAGAGCTATCTAATGTGTCTTCTTCACAAGGTACATATAGTTCACTGCTGTCATCTGTGTTCGAGCTCTCTGATTGTTCAAGTGAATCTTCCTGAGGTGTCAAGTCTTTTTCCTCCACTGGAACCATATTCACTTCATCTGAACAATTTTCCTGTACCTTCAGATCACTCTCTGTCTCCATCTTCTCCAACACTATAACATCTCGACTGGTAGTAATGGCATTAGTCTTCGGGTTGTAAATTCTGTACCCTTTGACCTCATTGGAATAGCCGACAAGGATACATTTATCAGACTTTCTGTCCCACTTTAATCTCTTTTGTTTCGGCACGTGTACCATGACTGTACTACCGAAAACACGAAGATGACTTACATCAGGCTTTCTGCCTGTCCATATCTCGAAAGGAGTTTTATAATTTAATGATGCGGTCACAGTTCTGTTCTGTAAGTACACTGCTGTGTGTGCCGCCTCTGCCCAAAACCTTTTCTCGAGACCTGCATCAAACAGTAGACACTTGGCTTTCTCAACGACAGTCCGATTATATCGTTCCGAGAGACCATTCTGCTCGGGAGTGTATGGGTTCGTTTTGTGATGTACGATCCCATGCGACTTCAAAAAATTGTCAAACTTACTGTTGCAGAATTCTGTCCCGTTGTCACTTCTCAAGATCTTTATGCTGCAATTAAGTTGATTCTCAACCTCTGCTTTATACTGTTGAAAACATGTTAATGCCTCATCTTTACTTTTCAAAAAATAAATGTATGTCATACGACTAAAATCGTCTATGAACAGCATAAAGTATCTAGAACCACATAGAGATAGATTTTCCATTGGTCCGCAGAGATCAGTATGCACAATATGTAGCAACTCAGCACTTCTGTTACCTTCTTTGGGAAAAGGTAAGCGGCTCTGCTTCCCCTCACAGCATGCAACACATGATGACTTTGATATATCAGTCTTACTATCAAGTGTCAATCCCTGTACAGCATCTTGCATCTTGTTCAAATACTGGCTGTTGACATGACCTAGACGTCGATGCCAAACTTCACTGGACACCATCACTGCAGCCGATGAACAACACTCAGGCATGTTTAGTTTATACACACCATTCAACAGACTCGCTGTAGCCACTAATACTCCTGCTTGGTTGAAAATCTGACATCCATTATTGTTGAATGAAACTTTCTTTCCTTTTGATATAAGTTGACTAACAGACAACAGATTTGTAGTCAACTTCGGCACGCATAATACATCTTTCACTGTAATATCGTATTCACAGGCATGCGTCTTTGTCGTAATCTGCACATCTCCAGTACATACTACTGGTATTTTATCTTTATTTGCCACGACAATTTCTTTGATCATAACATCTCGCGACACATTTGACAACCATTCTTCGTTCGCGGTAAGATGAACACTCGCCCCGGAGTCAATATACCAGTCACTTTTACAAAATTCACCATTCAGGAACACGGCGCTAAACGCGTTACTTCTTGTGCGTTCATTTTTATTTGTATTCGACGCATTTTTGTCCGAAAATGTACATTGATTGCGATAATGTCCTGTTTGTTTACATTTGTAGCATCTAATGACTTTTGGTTTTGACTTTGACAAGTTTGATATCTGTTCAGTGTTACCAACATTCCGTTTCATCTTATAACTCGCAAATGCTCCACTGGAATTGGAAGCGCTACTGTCTTTGCCATTTCCACTTTCTTCCATGTCCAATAATTTTGTTTTAATGGCGTCTGATGTCAATGGTATGCCGCAATGCTCAATCGCCATTATCATAGGGGAATATTTTTCTGTTAATCCCGCTAACAAAAGCGATGCGACCCACTCATCATTGATATTAAAGCCCGTACCGCTTAATTTTTGGCTTGTTTCAATGATTTGTATTTGATCAAGCGTTTTATTTTATTAGACGTACTTTTATACTTTTATTTAAGAAAAATGCCTAATAAATTTGCTATTAGTAAATTTTTTATCATCTACCTACTGTTAATTTTAGTATCTGTTTTGCCTTCGTAGAGTTCTGTCAGCAACCAACGAGCCGCGCAGTAGGCTCTTTTAATTATTTTTTATGCACTTTTAATAAATTATTTTCGAATTAGTTCTTAAGTTTTATTTTATTTGTTACTCATTTATCTGTGGTCTATCGTGGGTTGTTTTAAATGATAATAATTTTCTTTCTTTCTTCTTTCTTAATAACAATCTTCCACAACACTAAACAACTACTTCTACCAACTTATCAACATTATTGCACCAAATTTCCCTACAATTCATTCATCACAGTACAGCCTTCTTCTCCTTCATGCCCAACGCCTCAGCCTGCATCACGTTGTCTGGCAGAGAATCGTCCGACACGTCCGGTACGAGCAACGTCACTAAGCCGGCAAAGAGAGACGCAGATCCGAAGACAAAAGCTGGGAGTCCTACCCAGTATACTGTCTGAAAGGGGAAAAGCTTTAATTAAGAATAGATAAAAACATGCTTCAGTTAAATATCTGGTTATCTATACTAATATTATAAAGCTGAAGACTTTGTTTGTGTGTTTGAACGCGCTAATCTCGGGAACTACTGGTCATATATGGTATAGCCCACTTATCGAGGAAGGCTATATATCATCTCGCTAAGACCAACGGAGTACTGCGGGTAAAACCGCGGAGCTTAAGTTGGATCCACTATTATGTTGAGCTCATCAGTTAAAAGTATCATAATGTATGAAAATTTACGTCAATTTATCAGAGATGTTTCTGATAAACAATATGAAGAACCGATTTTGCTGATAACATAACAGCAAAACCAGTCTTTCGTCTATAACCTGTAACTTACCAAAAGCGGTGTTTGCTGCGCAACCAAAGACCCCACTCTCCCCAAAGACGAGCACAGCGCATGCATGGAGTTCCTCGTATAAGTTGGAAACAATTCTGACGTATACAGATATGTAATATTGAAGTAGAAAGAGGACATCAACTTCCCTGCCATGTAGAACGTGATGGACAGCCAGGGTAGATCTGTTGAAACAAATTTTGAAAATGGCTTAGAAAGAGAAAGAAAGGGTAGATAAATAAAGTGAAGATGTTGATTCCATTTACTTTCTCCTATAAATAATCGTAGTTTTATGAAAAATTGATATAATAAATAATTACCCTCACCTATATGTACCTAATAAAGTGCTATCGTATTTATGTAAAATTGCAGTACAAGTGAAACATTTTATAAAATGTACTTAATTGGAATTTTTTATTTGAATTCAAGAACAATCAATCGCATTCTAAAATATAATAGAAAGATAATTAAAACTACATAACTCAACATTCTTACATATTTAAAGTATAACAATCATATATTATGACTCAAGTATTGCAAAAGACAATTTATTGGATAAAAAACCTGTATAATAATATGTTTATATTATTATTGTAACCGTAACAAAAACGTGATCTTCTACACATTTATTTTCCATTAGGTTTTAATGGCATATAGATAACTTGGTATACCTATTTAGCATTATCAGTAGCATGCAACAAAGTACTGGTTTTACCAATTTGAAAAACTTGAACGTTAATTGAATATATCATCATCTTTTCAAATAATTTTAATTCTTAAGTTCATTTTTTATTGATACAAATGCCAAGAAAAGTTCTACTGGTCTATATTTAATCTGTATAATATCAAAAGTGGTTGAAAGAGGCTTTAAACATTAGAACCTATCTATAAAAATTATAATTGTCTCAATATTATTGCCTTACATAAACCAAAAGATCGTTTAGGATTAACTCTAACATATAATTATTTACTTACCAGTCGGTATAAACGGCTGAGACAAGCACAACACAGCGCTCATCGCAAAGCAAAACATCAACGGCTTCTTCCTCTTAAATCGGACCAAGACATACGTTATAAATAACAGCCCAGGAATATCTATAATCTGCGTCAGCGCAAAGTTCAAATACTTATTTCCCTGTAAACTTATAGAATTCAGCACCATCCCATAGTTAACAAATGTAGATGTGGTCCACCAGACCAAACATACAAAAAACCTGATCCGTAATTTACTGGACTTCAAGGTACTTATTACCACTTCTTTGAAGTTCGTACTTTCGTTCACTTCACAGTTCAAATTATCGAGCATATTTTGGTCTATCTTGATTTTATTGGTCGCTGCTGCTTTTTCTAATATCTTTGCAGCTTTTTCCTTTCTCCCATTTGATAGATGCCATCTTGGGCTTTCGTCAAGAAGGAAGATGTAGAATATGAAGAGTAAGGCTGGGGTATAAATGGTACGAAGGAGCCATCGCCAGCTTGGCACGAGCCAGGCAACCAGGCCAAGGGTTGTTCCCCCCACAGCATACCCGAGACTCCCTAACATGTTGAATAGCAGACGCTTCTTCTTTGCTACTATTTCTAAAGCTGCAAAGATCGTTATACAAGGATTTAATAATTTCATAGGGTTCTATATAGATATAAATTTATAAAGAATAGAAAAAATTCGATCACGAGGCGGGACTCGAACCCGCATTCCTTTCGCGCCATTCCGGGGCGGATGCCTGACCAACTCAGCCACTCATGACCCGCCAGAGCAATCGAATTTATTCTATTCTTTCAGTTTTATGTGTCTGAAGTCATCTCAATAGATGGCGCGCGGTGTGTCCCTTCAGACACATAAAACTGAAAGAATAGAATAAATTCGATTGCTCTGGCGGGTCACGAGTGGCTGAGTTGGTCAGGCATCCGCCCCGGAATGGCGCGAAAGGAATGCGGGTTCGAGTCCCACCTCGTGATCGAATTTTTTCTATTCTTTATAAATTTATATTTATAAAGCATTTGAATGCCATAAAACCAAAAATATAAATTCAACAAAAAAGGTCGTGTTCCATCGTTACAATATTGTATTCACTGAAAAGTGCTTCATATTGGTTGAAATGGTTGTTAATCATCTCAATAGATGGCGCGCGGTGTGTCCCTTCAGACACATAAAACTGAAAGAATAGAATAAATTCGATTGCTCTGGCGGGTCACGAGTGGCTGAGTTGGTCAGGCATCCGCCCCGGAATGGCGCGAAAGGAATGCGGGTTCGAGTCCCGCCTCGTGATCGAATTTTTTCTATTCTTTATAAATTTATATTTATAAAGCATTTGAATGCCATAAAACCAAAAATATAAATTCTATATAGATGTTTATTATGAATAAATTATTATGTTGAATGTTGTCAATATCATCTGTGCAAAATTATGTAGGTAAGTTGCAGGTTCAAAGTATAACAATTTTATTAAAGGTTCTGAGGAAAAGGTAAAAAGTGCATAAATTGAAATGTACGTACAAAACTATCAACGAAATTATGTTAATATTAATGTGAAATATTTGCATTAACATAATATATATTGAAAATTAGGTACAATTTGCAATCAATAAATTACAGTTTTAATTGGAACTCGTCAACACATAACAAATTTAAAACGTGTTATTCAAAATGATATTCTTAAAAATCTAACTCAAAAATATACATAACTAGCTGTGCCGCGCGGTTTCACCCGCATTACTCCGCTCCTGTTGGTCTTAGCATGATGATATATAGCCTATATTACTCGTGGATAATGTAGCTTTCGAATGGTGAAAGAATTTTTAAAATCGGTCCAGTAGTTTATGAGCCTATTCATTACAATCAAACAAACAAACAAACAAAGTTTTCCTCTTTATAATATTAGTGTAGACTAGCTTGTGAAAGGTGAAGCGGGTGAATCCGCGGGCGGAAAGCTAGAAACGTTGCGTATTTCCAAACTATACATAGCCAGAACGCAACCATAGGAAACTGCTCGTGTATACTTTGTAATGCTGTTTTTAAGTTTGTTATTACAATATATACACGAATTTTGCGTACTGATCGTGTATACTTTGTAACGCGGATGCTTGCTTCTTCGTTCCAAACTATACACGATCAGTACGCAAAATATGTATAACTAAATATAGCTACTACACCACTTACGCTTGAGCGAAATAATAAATATATAGGCAATCAAAGACTTGTACAGCTATATCTATATACTTTTATTTTTCTTGATTGATTCAGTAAAATATGGAATAAAAATATTATTAGGTAAGCTTAGAAAAATAAATAGGTAACAGATATAAGGGTTACCTATGGGTTAGGTTAGGTTCGTGTTTTTTTTAACTACACAAAAATAGGAGCCCCGCGAAGCGGGGCTCCGTCGCCTCGCAACCGTCTTCTTCTGGACTTATTAGATTCTTACATTTTAGCACTATTGTCAATTGTAAGTCGTGCAGTATAGTCGGTAACGAAGACACAAGCATCCTCGATACAAAAAATATACGATCAGTACGTAACATTATATACACAAAACACATGCATTTTAATGATAGATTTCAAAACAGCAATACAATAATATAAACGCGAGCAATGGAAAGACACCGCGCTTACTCCGAAACATACACGATTAGTCCGCATGCGTACTGGCGCTGTATATTTTGGAGCGCTATTCTTACTTACTTCACTACAAAGTATACGCGAGTATTTGCGTACTGCTGCTGTATAGATTGGAAGAACTTTATAAAAAAGTTATTAGTTTCACACCGTTGCGTACTGGCCTTGTATAGTTTGGAAAGACGAAGAAACGTATCCCGCGTTATCAAAGAAAATCCCGCATAGTTCCCGTTTCTATGAAATTTCCGGGATAAAACCTATCCTTTCTCAGGTCTCGAGCTTGGACCAAATTTCATGCAGATCGGTTTCATAGTTTTTGCGTGAAAGCGTAACTTACATAATAATATTAGTAAGGATCACGTGAACATACATAAAACAAAAGCCGGGGAGCAGATGTCCCCAATGCAGGCCTCCAGAAACTCCAGGGCTACGTAGACCCAGTACCAGAGGGTGAAACTTCTTAGCACTCCGATGATTCCCCCTAACACGCCTGTAGCTACTATGGC
This sequence comes from Colias behrii, assembly GCA_029959065.1. NCBI lineage: Eukaryota > Metazoa > Arthropoda > Insecta > Lepidoptera > Pieridae > Colias > Colias behrii. The sequence continues at coordinate 1,070,133 of JARWMC010000005.1, read as the reverse complement.
GGCTTTTCGACCGAACCTATCGAAAGTTATACATAGATATTTTTATTAATTTAAAGTGTAATATAAGTGCAAGTGCTAATATCGTGATAACCTTGTAATTTTGTAATTAATTGTAATAAATAAATTAAATAAATATTGAAATTTAGGTATATTCAATAAAAATAAATGGATATTATATGCAAATGGTCTTCTCGGACGTGTTTGGATGATAAATAAATATAATGTGAATCAATCAAGATCAAGGTTATATTATAATAAATTTTGACAAATCACATAACATAATTCGTCTTGGTTCATCAGTGGATCGTTAACCAGATTATAATCATAATCCAATTGACAAATATTAATTTACTAGCTGGTGCCTCCCATGCACACCATTAAAATTTTGTTTATATCTGACAAACATAACAGCTTTTTTAACCGACTTCAAAAAAAGGAGGAGGTTATCAATTCGACCCGTATATTTTTTTTCTTCGATTTTGTAAAAAAATAATTACCTACCTTCTTACTTTTATTTTACTAGCTGTGCTCCGCGGTTTTACCCGCAGTGCTCCGCTCCTGTTGGTCTTAGTGAGATGATATATAGCCTATAGCCTTCCTCGATAAATGGGCTATCTAACACCGAAATCATTTTTCAAATCGGACCAGTAGTTCCCGAGATTAGCGCGTTCAAACAAACAAACTCTTCAGCTTTATAATATTATAAGTATATAAATATTAAATATAGATTAATCATCAGCATTATTTATCCATACCTATCAGACATGGGCCCAACAATGAGCAGACCAACCATGTATCCAAAGTTATGCGCGGAGCCCACAAGAGTTCGCTTCCAGTCCTGACAGGCGAGGTCAAACTGCAATTATAACTAAATATTAATACTTCCTCGTCTACAACTGATTTATTCATTATAAGAATAAGTAATTTGAAGAAGATATTTATCATTTGGTTTTGCAACTGTTACAGGTATCACGTGGCTTTTATGTATTTTTATGTATTACATTTCTGATGGAATTTTTAATCATTTAAAAAGGACTATATGAAATTCGTTTGATTATTCGCGTAATTTCACCAGCAGATGAACCTGCAGGAAAAAGCAAGTATCTCTTCAGCTCATGTACTATTATATATAGGCACGCGACAACACCGCCAAGTATCATTAAAATCTGTTCAGTGGTTTTCACTTACATACATACATCCTCTTCATTTTTTACATTTATAATATTAACATTACATAATATGTAGATGGAAGAGTAAATATTTCATAGTACTCAAATAATGGACTTAATTTTCTTAGACTCATTTTATTCTGGCTCAAAATAAAAATTAAAATGATTACCGTGGCAACAAAACTGCCGGTGTCTTCATATATCCACTCGGTACAAACATCACTCGAATTACTGCTACATACTGATTGATTGAAGTCATCTTCTTTGCATCTGAAATAATTATAATTATAAAATAAATAGTAATGTATTAAAAGGGCAACTACTGAGTTTCTAGCGAACTCTTCTATGTAAAGACTGCTTTCCGAAACGGTGGTAAATGCGTTAAGGAATATGTGGAAGATGAAAATCCATGGAGGGTTGTCGCGTAAGAACCACAGGACCTGTTCTTTGGCTAATTATGTAGTTAGATATAAGTTACATATTATGTAAAATTGAATTGAAATATTGACATAATTTTAAAAAAAGCAACTATGGAGTTTCTTGCCGGTTCTTCTCCATAGATACTGCTTTCCGAATCAGTGGTAAATGTTAAAATTATGTAATGACGATTCGAAAGTGCTTCTGAAAGAAATCTAATTGAATAAATAAATGTATGCGTTTGAGTATTAATTTTGAGAACAATATAATCTTGTCGATTAAAGATTTAAGTTAAAATTAATTCTAAGGATTATTTATAAACACAGGCGTGTAGAAAAGTTTTTTTTTTTTTTATATTTTAGACATAAATAAAAATCATGTCTTCATAATAATGATGACATAAATCGCTATCATTAAATCCAGAATGACTTAATGATCACGGAACTAATAATAATTTTATGTAATTTTAAGTGTTAATTAATAATTTATTGTTATTTTTATTGTATTTAATTTTATTACGTCGTTTTTTTAATCTATTTAAATCGAATACACTAAAAAACTGCTAGGACCCACGTTCCTGTAATATATTTGACAGGACCGATTGCAAATTCTCACTATCGTCTTATCAATGATATCAAATGGATATAAATATCGGTAGATAAGGGTGTTCTTAAAAATGACACATTAAAATTGGCCTAGTGCATGCTTGATGCATAAGTGCATACAAAAATATTCACACATAATATGAATGTTTTTGACGTGACAACGTCTTATAATTCGATAGAGCCGGCTGCACGCACGAAAAAATATGACTCATGCGGCGTTACCTCGCTCTGAGGCGTTCCATGTAAAGGCTTGAAGTGCAAGCGAGAGCGCGGAACGAGCGATAAAGAAGCACAATCGGACGTTGTCACGTTCAACCACACGTTCAACTATCGTCAGTAAACCGACTTTACAGACAACCAATTTTTTTATGTAATATCGATATTTTTTTTTTAGTATCCTGAGCGAGCCAATTTGTCATCAGAATATTTTGTACAAAATCGAATTTAGAAAACAAAACATTGATGATGATGTTATTTTGCCATATCTGAAAGGCTCTATCTACATTATTTTTATATCATAGGTAATATTATTATATAGATTAGGTACATTTTTATTTTGTTTGTTTACGAGCGGCTTATAAAATACTAGCTTTCCGCCCGCGACTTCGCCCGCGCATTCAAAGAAAAACCCGCATAGTTCCCGTTCCCATGGGATTTCCGTGATAAAACCTATCCTATGTCCCGGGGTAAAAAGTAGCCTATGTCCTTTCTCGGGTATCAAAATATCTCTATACCAAATTTCATTCAAATTGGTTCAGTAGTTAAGGCGTGATTGAGTAACAGACAGACAGACAGAGTTACTTTCGCATTTATAATATTAAGTAAGTATGGATTATATGTGAGTTGAATGCCACCCAATGTCATGTATGTTTGACAATGTTTATCATGACAACACCGTCTAGCCGATAATTTTTGAACTGGTTAAGCTAGACGTGCATTCAACATTCTTAATATTTAACACAATGGTTGACTCGCTAATCTATCAGCCCAAACTACTGGACGATCTGAAATTTGCCGCTATGCTGTAGGAGGCTAAGGGAATAGGGATTAAATTTTGTACCATACGCATACGTACAACAACATAAAAATGTTAATTTAAATTATAATGAATGCATGTTGTGAATGTTATTATATTAAGTAAGTAAGAAAACATTGAAATTTGTATTATCTTTTATATATTGTACTTATTTATTTATTTAAATTAACTTGCCATGCAATAATTCAGTAATTTCTCGAAGTTCAATTGTTTATTTTATTTTGTTTCCGAATTTTTCTGCAGACTCCTACTTCTCGAGAAATTTTGTACAGTTTATTAACATTCTCATGCTTTATAATTGAAATTGTTTTGATTATTATTAGGTATATTATATTTATTTAAAATATAATTTTTTGTGCGTGTAAGGTCCAGCGGTGGGATAAGGGGCAAATGCATTATACGTGTAGGTATATACATCTGTTTTAAGGTTCAATTTTCTTTACGGACATGTATGTACTCTATGTTCTGTTATTAGACTGAGATGTTTTTATTATCCACTGGGAATTGAACCCAGTCTCTCGGCTCTACATTCACACTTTACCCATTGTACCAATGATGCGGTCAGTAATATTAAAATCACTCAAAATAAAAAATAAAACAAGCTATTCGATTAAACTCCAGCCAATAAAAATGTAATATTTATGCGTTTTGAGTTATAATACGTTGTTGATAAGGAAAAATATGCAGAAATTTTAAATGCCAGGCATACGTTTATGACGTTTTTGGATGAAATATTAAAATGCCAGATTATTAGACTGTATCAAATATTACATATCGATATCTACGGTATAGGATCCGACCATGATCCGACCATATTTGGTAAATTTCTTGTTTAACTCACAGAATAAAAAAAATACAAGGTTATATCGCAAACTTTCAGTAGACCCAGCTCATATTTCATTCCCCATTTATTAATCATATTAAAAATTCATCCTTTTAAGGGAATGTGAAATTCGAATTCCTTTGTTTTTAAAGTTGTTTATTTAATTGTAATACAAGAAAACGTTATTTTATGTTGTAGTTACATATACAAAATAAAAAGTATTGTTACAGATTGAAGGAAAACAACAATTACTTGTAGAATCGGAAGTATAAAATAAGAAAACAATAATTGTCCTCTCAGTAGATATAATATAGTAAATATCTAGATATATTACGGGCCTGCCAATAATCCATTTAAAATCCGTTAAAAAGTACTTAATATATCAATTTTCAATTAAATCCCTACTTAATATTATAAATGCGAAAGTAACTCTGTCTGTCTGTCTGTCTGTTACGCTTTCCCGCTTAAACCTCTCAACCGATTTTGATGAAATTTGGCACAGACAATCTTTAGACCCTGAGAAAGAACATAGGCTACCTTTTATCAAAAAAACCACGCGGGCGAAGCCGCGGGCGGAAGCTAGTTGCATTACAAAATATCCGAAATAGTAGATCATATTAAAGATATTAACTTACTTGATCCAACCTATCAGTCTATATATAAATATTTTTAACTAGCGGTCCGCCCCGGCTTCGTTCAAGGTACATATATAGCCTATAGCCTCCCTCAATAAATGGGCTATCTAACAGTGGAAGAATTTTTCAAATCGGACCAGTAGTTCCTGAGATTAGTGCGTTCAAACAAACTCTTCAGCTGTATAATATTAATTAATTAGTATATTAGTATAGATACGAAACGTACCTATATTGTACAATGTACTATATAAAAAAAAATAATTACCTATATTGCACAGGCTCCGTAATAAATATGAATTGATTGCAATACAGGCTATTGCTCGCAAAAGCTATGAACAGCAAAAATAACTTTTGCCGATGATATTTCTTGAAAATACCGAATTTATTCAACACGTCGTCCAAATCGACTTTCTTTTCGTCACTCACTGATACACTCATTTTGAAAGTATCACTAATATTATCTTAAAAACATTTTTCTGTATTTACAAATTTTTGAAAAAAAAAATTGGAAATTTCGTATTACGTTAAATTTTTTGTAATTTACGATGCTTTTGTGCACTTTTCAGATATTTTTATATTTATTTTTACGTATGTTTAATACGAAAGTACTAAACGAACTGATCACTAGGTCACTACAAGTCTACGACAATGAACACTGAATGCGCAAGCGACTGAATGGCATCCTATTGGTGGTCATTAAATAATGAGGAACGAGATTAGCTGTGTCGTTAACTTGATGTGATATTAATATCTAATTTACCAATATTTATATGCATTTATAGTATCTATTGGTCTAAGAGCCCGTGGGAGATCGTCCTTCACCGATCTGATAACCAGATGAGACGTATTTTTTATTAAATATTTTTTATAAACAAATATGCCTATAATAATTGCTTGCCCATCGAAAAGTGGTCATGGCTATTTTTAATTAAATTAACTTTTATCGATTTTTTTTCATCACCTTCATACTTTTGATAACCAAATGAAATTTATTTGACTGATAGTTTTTGATACACATAATATGCCTAGGTATGCTTGCCTACTCATTTCAGTGTATAACTACCTGGCAAGCAGGTGTAAACAGGTAAGTCAAAATAGGTGAAAAAAAAGACCTTGTATAAAATTATATTCGAAATACATTGCTGGTCTTGTTCTTAAAACTATTGACTTTTAATCACATAGAAGTAATGGACGAGAACATTTGATTCGGAGCAAAATAGTATGACTGCTACATAATTAAGTTCCTACTTATCAACAATTGAACAGCAATTTTGGCGTAACGGCCTTCCTCTATTCAGTTGATAAATGGTATTTTCATATACATTTATAGTTATGTAGATGTATATTGTACATTGTGTCTATTTATATACTAAAAACTATTATTACTTTAATGTTATCTAAATCGTTTTAATTCAAAGCTAGTTCTAAGTACATATGTATATTGTAGTACCTACAACGAATTCATATTGTATTCCCTGCATAAAGATTTTGCAGAAAGTGCTATTTACAGGAAATAATAAATTTCAAACACAAACATATAGAGCTGACAAGGAACTCATAAATATAGAACTGATTATATTATAATTCAAATTATTTAAAGCAAAGATGTGTTAAAATTATAAACGGCTCTACATTTGTCTAAGAAACTAAGTTAAATGATCAAATGCAAACCTGCGTCTTATATCTGACTCATACACTCTTACCTAATAAAAACTAATATCAATCTACCATAGAAGAATTATCAATATACCATTGTCTTACAGATGTGATAAAATAAATAATTATTATAGGCAGTTTAGAATTCTCAAACGCATTTGTTACTCGCATTGAATACAAATATATGTTTAACTTTCTGTAATGATGAGACATAGATAATAAAATAAAACTAGATTATAATCTAAGTGTAGAGAATTCAAAAACACTATTTTTCTTTTTTGGCAATATAGTTTGCTAAATAATTAGTCATATTAATTATTATGATACAGTACATGAAGACTGAACAAGAGACTGTATATATTGTAAGTACATTGTAATTTGTATTTTTAATTAATTATTAGTGGCATAATAATTTAACAAATTATTATCGAAAGTGGAAAGAAAGATCATTGTACGTCGAAAGACATTCTTTATCTGAAGACTACAACAAGAAAATTACAGGAAAAAAAGTATCTAATAAAATAAAAAATGTGTGCGTGTACTAGAAGTTTCACTTCTTACACACGTAAGAAGTGAAACTTCTTTATGACCTTATTTTTCAAAAAATAATTTACTATATGCAACTTTACAGAAATACGTCGAATCACGCGTGGCAGGGATAAGAAAAAGATGGCGCGTAACGGAAAAATGTCACGCGTAACGAAAAAATGTTACACTAAATTTTTTTCCAACCTCGATAAAGAAATTTCACTTCAATAATAATAAATAGCGGTAGTAAATTAACAGTCTTCAATTATTTTTATTCGTATTTTTGGGGTATTAATTTTTTAAGTTTATATTATTACTAAAGGATTTTTTCCTATATACTATTGCCTTGATTGCCTGGTAAAGGTCACTATTAAGGCCGTCTAGTGTGCTTAACTTTGCATCATAATAAGTTTGGATATTTTAATAAAATGAACATCTAAATATCTAGACAATTGAACTAAATCTTTACACATTGACTGACACAAGTGACATATTTCGCTTAAATAATGAATTCACCACTAAAATAATTTATGTTTTGCAAAAAGAGAACATTTTACTACATAACATACAGAAATTGACTACGAAGCCAACCCGCGTCTTACAGGCAACCATACTATGCTAAGTCACAGACAATCACGCCTCATATCAATTAGTCATGTAACAAGTTAACAAATTAACACCCTGTAAATGTAACATTCACAAAATACCATTACAAGGTCCTCCGAGCATGTCAATTTTGTTCAGAGATTGGCATATTACGTTGAAATGGCAGTACTTCTTAACGCAATGGAGAATGTTACAAGGTATGCCAAATCCCTTGAAATTGTGTCTCAGTAAAGCCTGTATGTATACAAATACACTAGTTTTTATCGTAGTCAAAAATAACAAGTAGTTTTGATTTTATACGCATTCAAAGTTTCGAAAAATATCGAGTCCCGCTAATAGTCACGTGACCGCTTGTGACGTCACGTCACAACGCGCCGCGCGGCCGCGCCTCCGCGCTTTGTATCAAGTCGGCAGCGCTGCAGCTGTAGTAGGTAGCTTGCGCAGTATTTTGATTGGTTTTCGTCCGCGAATTACGTTAATAGTCCAATAATAGTAATTATTATTTGTTTAATAAAATAACAGTCATGGTTGATTTATTTACACCTTTAGGTTTCAGGTTTACTTGCACTCCCTTCCTTTTTTTTATATTTATAAACACTGATCATCATTATTTCCAAAACTTAATGGATCTTCTATTGGAATATCGTCTTCACAGCTAGCAACAAATGTCTCTTCTTGTTTTTTTCTACCGCCAAAGATTCATTTTTATTTAATAGTTTCTCAAAATATTCTATAGGATAACGTTTTTGCACTGCTGATCTCTGAGGTTTATCTTCCTTTTCCTGTTGACATTTGAATTTGTGTGGAACTATACCCTGTTTTTGTTTAATTCTTCCCCCGACCAACTTATGTTTAGTAGAGTTCTACATATCATTCTCAACATAAAACAAGAAAAAATCTTATTAGCCATCTACCTACACCTAGCCCATACAAGCAGAGCAGAAGCACAGTCTAGTATAGATTAAAACTTGCATAGAAAACAAAGGATAACGCAAAACAGCTGCAATGTTCTCAAAATATTATAATATGTAAGAACACGGAAAATTCTGACACCAAAGGTTTTGTTATATTTTGTACCTCTGACCATTTTTTGTTTACGTCCTTTGGAACTATAAAAAACAACTTATCCGGCGAATTGGTATGTGTTTTTTATACATTTAGGAACACATGATTTTCTGGTATTTGGATTGGACATTTTTAAAAGTATTTAATTATAATTTCGACGGCACGGGCCGCGCGATCGCTAGCGGCCCACAGTATTAGCACAGTATTACCATATTTCCTACAGTAGTGCGACGAATGTACTTGTGCAGAGAAACGGAGGGGAACTGGCGGGGGTCGGGCGACGCGGGCCGCGTAAAGCAATCACGCTGAGATTGCTTTACCTATAGCGAAGGGCAGACGCTTCAGAGTTTTTTTGTGTAATAATTAATTCAAAGTTTTTATTTTAAAGTTTTCACAATAGTTAACATACAAATAGTTTGTTACTACAACAACTTAAAATATGTAATCTCACCTGTAAATTCAAAGAAACGACATTTAAAGTCCACTTATAATAAATCCTCAATTACAGTAAAAGTTCCTTATTCGCGGGGTATATGTTCCATAAATATGCCGCGAATACAGAAACCGTGAATACGGAATGGTAATTTATATGGGACTAGCGGTCCGCCCCGGCTTCGCCCGTGGTACATGTTTACGTTTTCTCTACATAACAACCATCCTCGTACTTCAAGGAATATAATAAAAAAAGAATTATCGAAATCGGTTCAGCCGTTCTCGAGTTATGCGCTTACCAACACATTTTGCGATTCATTTTTATATATAAAGATTATAGGGGATACGTTCCTAGGTGACGATTGAGATTTTTTTCGTGTCGAAACTCGTTTCTCATTTTTTTTTTTAGTTGACATTATAAACTAGGAAGAGTGCAGTGGATCACAATTTTTGTAACGAATGTGAAAGACGAAACAATAAAACACGCAAAGCGGCTTTTACTATAAACGGAACTACATTTAAAAATAGTTTGGAAAATCCAAAAGTGCACGCCTCATAATTTTTTTTTAATAATTATTTATTAATTATTATTTTTGTTTATTTAATAACAATTAAACCACATCGAATCAGACCCTGAAAAATGAAAGGGTTCTATTCCTGAGCATACTCAAGCGTAAGAGAGAAAAAAAGACTCGATTAGTAAAGTATTTCGGTCGCTATCGTGTTAACAAGAAAAAGGATCCGCACATACAGACACACGGACGTCCAAGACAGAACTTTTTTAAACTGTTTTTTAACTAGTTTAAATAACAAAAATGACATCAAAAATATCATGAACGTTAAAAATAGTGTTTTTTCTTAATATGTGTGTGTATGTATTATCTTACAAGTGCAATGTATGATACATAAAGACATTTTAAGTTTGAAAAATCAGATGTTTTGCGCGAAGTGACAGTAGTACCCACCTCAACGCTTCGCTTATGAGGCGTGCAATATACTTTATTTATTGAGTTATAAGGTTGCTTCCATTCTGTTTATTTACATTCTCAAAAACATCAATCGCAGTAAAGGCGGCTTGCGACAAAGGCGGCTTGTGTCAAAGGCCTCGGCGATATCATTTAACAACATAATATGTACTTTAGGCTTACTTGTAATAAGATCTATTTTACTTTCTTATTAGTCCATTTGACAAGGATATTGGGTTAGATACCTATTGGAATAATTTTATTATCATGTATGTACTTATTAAATCCGCGAATAAAAAAAATTTTAATCGTTTTCGCCATTTTTTCTTTCTGCTACGTCAATCCGAGCCACAGATAACATGAACACGCGAAGCGCGCCAAATTTGAATAATGATGAAATGTTATTTCATTACATATAATATATGTTACCGGAAATGTATGAAATCAAGGAATTGTATATGTTACCGGAAATGTATGAAATCAAGGAATTGTATACAAATCCTAGGAAATGTGTACAATTCCGATACCATTTAGGAAATTTATAAAATATTGTTTAATAAACTATTTAATGCATAGATATCCTAGGAAATGTATAATCTTCCTAGGAATTGTATATAATTCCAATATCGTATTAGGAAATGTATAAAGTAAATTTGAGAATAAGTAAATTTGGTTGTTAATAATTAATCAATAGGCAATGACAATGTCACTGCGGCGACATATTATACTATGTTTCTGTATAAATAATTACATTAGATTCAACAATCACAATTATTTTTAATGTACATGTGAATAAATAATTACATATTAATAGCTATGATAAAAATTGTTTTATTTCCCATTTGGTGACAACCCTAGCATATTTACACGTGGCAGCGTGAGTACCTACACTGGCGGCGGCATCGCGCGACATCAAAGGCGATTCCTTACTGTAGGAAAATAATATTGTAATACTGTGGTATTAGGCCCGATTCAGTGCGACGCGGACCGTCCGCACGCGGACTAGGTTTTGCGTCCGTCGCGGATGATTTTGTCGTTCAGTGCGATGCGGATCGGGATCGACTGTAACCCTCTCGGTTTGCACATTTGACGCAGCCGCCATGACAACGACAGTACTTTACATCCGCTCCGCGTGACTGTTGTCCGCCGAGCACTGAACAAATACATTAGAACCAAGCACCGTCCGCCCGCGGACATCCGCGGCGCGGAGGAGCGGCGCGGATCGATTTCGACCGCGCGCGGATAGCTCTCCACGACGCGGACAGCTCCGTGTCGCTCTGAACGCGGTGTAAGGTTTCATACATTTGACCGTCCGTCGCGGACGTCCGCGTAGGTCATCCGCGTCGCACTGAATCGGCCCTTACTTTACTCTATGGCTAGCGGACTGAGTGAGCCAGATTGAGCGTGTTGTGGTGTGACGTCACACCGTCACCGGGCGTTTACAACATGTTTTACTTCTAAATCGGAAACTAATTGACGTATCGAAATAATTTTTTCACTAGTATTTTTTATTTTTGACAGAGAATATGGAATGCTAATAATCAAAATTAGTTAACATTCTCCATTGTGTAGTGACAAGCAATAGAGGGGAACTCCAAACACACTTACGGAAGTTACTGCCAAGGGAGCGTCCGTCTAAAACAATCTACTCGACAACTCGCGTCCAATAATAATATGTGGATGGAATAATTCCTTTGAAAAAGTTCGCTCTCTGGGGGCTTGAGACGCATCTGGAATTCTTATGGAGGTACATTCATGTGTGGTTAATTTTGTTGTTTTATAATTATTACATGCATGAATGTACGACACGGTTTGTATAGTGGGTAGGTAATTGTGTAAAGAATTGGATGCGATCCCCATAGCTGGAAATATATTATTGTCTGATGTTTGTGTAGTGTCTCTACTTCTGCGACTAGAAATTAAGAAGCTTGAAGTGTTATAGTGTCTTTCATGAAAAACCCAATGTATAGATATGAATACAAATACATATTATTATACAAAAGTTGAATTCTTTGTTAATAAGATAAAATTTACCTGTCTTTCACATTATCATAATTACTAGTGTGAAAAAACATACAAGGCCGAAATATAGCTACATATGGAAGGTTTTTATTTATTTAGTACACGGTATTGTCGTCTATATATCGCTCATTTGCTTCTATAACGTGACAAAGTCAAAATCTCAATTGTTGGGAAAACGCATTTGAAAGTTTAAAATTCCTGTAACTTTTTAATTATTATGCTTAGACTATTCAGCTCAATACAACATATAAAAACGTTCTCGTTTTCTTGAATCAAATTGTATTCAGAACAATAAGTCAGTTATTAAATTTATTATGATTATTTATATCAGAAAGGGCCCTTCTTGTTGCGTTTTTCTTGTAAAAAGTGTGCAGTATTGCATTACAAACAGATATGTACCATTTTTCTTGAAAAAAAAATTGAATAAAAATCTAAAACTTTACAAGTTATGTCGTATTGTTACGTTTTATTGATAATCAGTAATCTAAATGTATTGGAAATTTTAATTAAAACGTGTTACTGTAGTAGAAATCTTTTTATTTTTGTATTTTGTTTTACAAAATGAAAGATATTTTTGCGAAATTATTGTGTAACTTTCTCATAACCAGACATTAGTATTTTTGTTTTACTTTTACTCACAACCGTTGGCAATTATAATATTACGACCCGCCCCGAATTCGCACGGGTGCAATCCTGATACCAACGATTTTTCTGAAGACTTTTTCATGTGTTAAATACTTAGTAGGTAAATTATTTTGATAAATCTCGTAGGGTTCAGAATGCGTTTGCAATGCAGGCGGAAAATAATGTAATTATTTACGACATCACATTAGAAACGTCAAAAATAACAGTATTTATTCACCTATTTATGGATGCTATTATACAATATACATATAAACCTTCCTCTTGAATCACTTTATCTGTTAACAAAAACTGCATCAAAATTGCAAAACGGCAAGCATTCGGCCGGGGAAAACGACTTTGTTTTATATTTTGCTTATCTCAGTAATATTAGGAAACTAATCTTTATTGCGGGTCCCGGTCATACATAAATTAAATAAACATATTAGCAAAACAAATCACAGGTTCTTGTCTCGAGACAGCTTCTTGATCTCTCCTAAATTCCAGTAATCTTTCAGAATTTCACGGTGTTGTTCTTCGGAAAAAAAATTGACACTTGAAAATGCAGGTTTCCTTGCAGGATTCTCTTTTAGTTGACGGGGCGGCACAGTTTTTTGTGATGCTTTCGATTAGTAGGACTGTCTTGCATTTTTTAACTGATTTGTAATATTTTTTTTTTTCATTTTTCTTTATTCAGTGGTATTTTTTACTCATTTATGCTATAAAATAAATTGATTGTTTAATTCATTTGTATTTCGAGAATCGGTATGATCTTTTCGTTTTTCTAACTTAAGTGAATGTAAAATAAAATAATGAATATTTTCTCGTACAAGATTTACAAGCTTCCTAGACCATGATTCCATCTGAAAAATAAATTAAGTAATCAGACAACATTTTTATCATTTATAATGCAACATTGTAGCGTATTCGTTGTAAAAATGTATTATTTTTATCAAGAATGTGTTAACTTGAGATAACCAACATAAATACCAAACATTTTGTACTTTTATTATCAACTGTAACGGAACATCTTAAATTAACCAACAAAAAACATTGTTTATTTCAGCAACAACGGGACAATCCTATGTTAACCGTAGCATGCGAATACTATTTTTACTACAATAATGACCCACATACAAATGTCCCGTTATAGCTGCAAATATAAATCAGTAAAAAAACAAAAAGCTGTACTTACCTTTCAGCAAAACCGTGATACAATAAGCTGTTACGTTTTTACAGCAATCGGGCAGCAGTTTCCTTCTCAAGGGAGCAGCGACAACTGACTTAAACCGTTCTTGCATTAAATTCAAGAGCGAAAAGAGATTTCGCTAAACCGATAGTCGCCGACCTTTTCCCTCATAACTCGGTCATTTTTGGAGCTAGAAATATCGCGTTTTAGCAGCAAGTAGAGCGCGATGCGCCGGATTCTACTGTATCATTATTCCATAACGATACATATGCTCGTTAACACGTTCTTGTCGCAAATGAGCGATATTTATTTTCTCTAGTTTTGGACTTATTTTCAACTCTGATATAAATCTAAATGCTTCTGCGGGAAAATTAACGGTCCATTTTGCCTGAAGCCTTGTGAATACATCTAGATTATATTTCACGAGAACCAATTATAAAACAACAATTTAGTTTGGTTTTCTCTCGGATTTTATGAATGAAATTAATTTACATCTTATACCATTTGGATCATATTTATCAATAATTATCATCTCACTAGGTACCTACGTATATTTACTTCAAAAAATATTTTTGAAAATAGCAAAGCATTTTTGGATATTAATTTTTATAAAGCATATTCAAATTGTTTTATTTGTGCAAGATGCATGGTGATAACCACAAAAAACATCTTCAACCGGTCGACCCGTACCGACCGTAAAAACCCAAAATCCAAAGTTTTTGAGAATGACATATTTATATTGAATTTTGAACAAAAAGAATCTATCGAAATATAATTAGTAACTAAATATATAAAATATTAGGCAGGTTAAAAAATAGACGCGTTTGGCAAGTTAAAAATGTGATAATGAATGAAGAAAGAAACCACCGCGAAAAAACAAAAATCTCTTCCTCATACACTATGATATCAAGTTATAAAAGTACGAAACAAAACTTTCACCGGGTCCCGTTTATAAAAAATAACTATTGCTATCCCAGAGCAAATATAAATATGGGTAAAAGGAAAACTTTTTGCAAATACCACGGTACAGAATCACGCCCTATCGTGTAATATGTTACTCTTACAACCAATTTTATAGTTGCGAACTTTTTCGTAAGGCGAGGGTTCATTTGATTTTTATTATAAACTTGCGAGCGTATGATGCAGGAGTCTGTTAAAGTTACAGTTTCCTAGGTACATGAGGTACAAGCTTTGATATTTAGAATTTCTAGGCGATAGCTACGTACAAGTATAGTACGTATATAGTTTCGGAATGTTAAATGTGTGAACTGGAGTCAGTCCTGGTTTGAGATAAAAAAACAGCCTTTTAATTGTTTTATTTTATCAATGCGACTAGACATGAGTGTTTAAGTCTTCATTTGAATAAATTGTACTCTTTCTCTAAAATGTATCAATTACATCTTTTGACTTATTCACTTTTTTTTGTACTTCGTTTTCTATTTCGTTCGACTTGTCTAAAATTGGAAGGTACGGTATTTTTGCTCGCAAGTTTTTAAAGGTGTATAATACGCAGCCACAGCTAGATCCTTACAAACATTACAATGTAGCACGTTGAACTGACTGGTTGTACATGAAACCCTCAAGAGTAATTCAATCTAAAATTATTGAATATTCCTTCAAATACACTGATGTTCCGGCGACAAGTCCCCAACTCGCCGCCAAATCGGCCAAATTCTTTGGATAAGTTTACAAAGGGATTAATTTTGTTTAATTAAAATTTTGAGGTAATAGAATCGAGGAAATTATTTTTAACCCCATCAAAGGAATTTAATATAGCCGAGAACCAGTTTAATGAAATGTTTCAGTATAAATTTCAAAATATTTCGATTAAATTTCAACGTTCTATTGGTGATGTTTATGACTTATTTGTATACATGCCTTATCCCTTGAAAATATAAGTTATGTTCAATATTTATTTTGAGGTAAATGTACCTAACAGGTATGACATCTATATATTTAGAGCAGAGAAAACTTGCCCAAATCGGTTGGTTTAGTTTCTTACGACTATATTATATAATCGCCTTGAATATAATATACATTTCAATTTATTACCAGTAGTAACCATTTATTATCAATCCGTCTAAATTGTTTTTTATAAGTTAATAAATAATAATTAGTATAAATAATAAATAATAATTAGTATAAAACATTAAAGCCCCAGCATAAGTGAACAGATTGAAACTCACGCTACTGTTGATTCATTAAAATCAACATCGCTTGGCTTATTTATTTTTCATCGAGTATTATGAGTTGAATTTTTAACTGGTCGAGATCATAATTCTTTATAATTAATAAATGAAATCCTTTCAACACTTGTTAAATTGTTAATTTAAAGAGGGCTGTAAAAACCATAATAATATTACATACAAAAGAGAACTAATTTCGACATTTCCTTGATCTGAATTGTGTAATGAGTATGTGTACTATGTATGTGTGTAAGATAATTTTATATGATCTTCTAATCACTACATAGTATAAAACAAATTCGCTTTCTTTATCCCTATGTATACTTAAATCTTCTGAAACTACGCAACGGATTTTGATGCAATTTTTTTAATAGATAGAGTAATACAAGAGGAAGGTTTTAGTATATAATTTATTAGGTTTTAGACAAAGTGGACGAAGCCCGGGGCGGAAAGCTTGTTCTTTATAATTACTAACTTAATAATAAAGAGTTATATCAAAAACTGTTCGTTATTACAATAGGACTATTAACCACGTTCATTGTTCAAAACTTTGCCACTATAAAACTCAATAAACAGTTGCACGACAATATATTCATATTAACCATTTCGCTTGTCAGTTGTTCAAATTTTTACTCGACTTTGTATGAAAGCGCGAAACTGCGGTCCGTGGGCTGTAAATTTCTATTACAGTAACTGTTAGTGTAAATAAAATTCACTGGATTTTGTTAGTTAAACTGGAAAATTAATTTCATTTTAACTTGCTTACGTGGATTATTATTTTGTAATTATTTTAATAAATGAATGCTATCTTTTAGCTGTTTTTATCACAATTTACAACAGACATCTAACGGTAGTTTATTCATGCATCCAAACATTTATTCAAACCAGGCTTCTTTGTTATTTCAACATAATTCGATTTATATTTTCAGTAATTACAGTATACTTATATTATGCTCTTCTACAAACATATTTTATTCATTCGCAATATTTTTTAAACCTTATTAAAATCCAATCACAATAATGACCACTCCACAGCCGTTTCGTAGGTATCCGTTGCATACATGCATATAAAGTACTTTTCAATGGAAAAGCGTTCTTCACTCGAATAACTAACGGGGGCATTCACGAGTTTAATCCATATTTATTTTATCGAAGGGTAATTATGGTAATTGATCGTTTTCTTAAAAGCTTTTCATTTACATTGTGCATTTGTTTTTTCGAGTTTTTGGTAATTGCGCTTCGCTTCGCCTTTGTCTCGCAAAGCTTCAATGAGGTATTTTCGACTAAACTAAAAATATTTTAATGATTGAAAAACGTTCTTTGACTTTTCGTTACATGACAGTAGAGTTGGTTCCATTATAAACTTCAGTGCTATAAAACAAAACTTACTTGAGAAAAGACCCAAAGTGAAATAAGAATTTACCAGCTAACTTTTTCTTTATACCATTCCTGTTTACTATAAATCTCAATTATTTAAT
This sequence comes from Colias behrii, assembly GCA_029959065.1. Classification (NCBI taxonomy): domain Eukaryota; kingdom Metazoa; phylum Arthropoda; class Insecta; order Lepidoptera; family Pieridae; genus Colias; species Colias behrii. Next base: position 1,052,700 of record JARWMC010000005.1, on the reverse strand, counting down.
TGTATATGTTGCTTATGCTTATTTGAAGGTAAAAATGGTCATTGTTCTCTCACTTACAACTTAAAGAAAGAATTTAGAAAAAAACTTACGTACAGCGCGCATCCGTCGGTTGAAGCTAGTCAATAAGCGCATTTCTATAAAATAAAACAGTATTCCACAGCATTTTATTAAGCCATACTCTATAGGTAGTTACAGCATTTTTCATTGCAATGCAGTTACATTTTTACGGCACATAAAATGGTAACAGGAGGGCCATTCTTTTGTATGATCTACCCCTTCTATGCGATCGGTTACAGTTATTAGGCGTTTTATTGCTCAGCAGATGCGTACTAAAACAAGATATAGGCGTTTTAAGATGATACATACAGCTGTTTGGAGGAATGTAAAATGAATGGATAATTTATGACAATTTTTTATTGCTATACAAGCAATGTGTTTTATTGGACAAAAAGTATTTGTCTTGAATTAAATAACAAACACACGATGTTCACAACGATCAATAAACTGCTATTTCCATAATTCCTACACAATCTAAATATCTACCCATCTCATAGCATAGTAGTAACTACGTATTTAGTAATCTGTGATCATAGCCACAGGTTACTAAATAGTTACTACGGCAACGGCACTGCCAAAACCATATCTCATGATTCATTGTTTTTCTCACAACACACATAACTAATACACTTTTATTAATTCTTTAAACTCTAAAACCGAAACAATAGCTAAAACCACATCTCACATAAAAATTCACATCTTTAAGTAAACTTAAAATTCTTACTAAAATCTAAATACCGCTATAGCCTCACGAAGTATCGTAACGTTGTTAGGTTGTATACACACTCGGCAGATTTCCCGAGTGCAGGGTACACACACGCTCCGTTGCTACTTGAATTGTTGCACAATCATTATAGCAATATGCTACATTAATTTAATTGAAACCAGGATAATATTTAACGCGGTTTCGCTGTTTTATTTTTACTTGAAGATTTTTTTAATTACATATATTAAATATGGCGCAGCGTACGCCGTAAACTCAACTACATCACTATTTGAATAAACTTAATATCAAGTAAATAATATTGTTCATAGACAGGTATATTATGTTGTAGAAAATACGAAAATGAATTAGAATAAGTTAATTATTTCTATGGTGATCTATGAAACTTTTATTTTGTTTTTGATAGAGTAAATCTTGAAATGAGATTTGTAAACTTTTACTGTTTGTACCGTAACTCACACATCAAATTAATAACACATTAATAATAATTATATCATATTATATGATATATTAGTAATATACCTACAATACTAAAGACTAAAACTGTGTGTATTATCGTGCCTCTTAACCTCTTATCCTACGCTTAGGAAATATTCAACATCTTGCTCAAGTATTGAAAATCCCAAATACCGTGATAACAATTCGTCTCATTACAATTTGATTGGTGCTTCAGAACACAATTATATGGACCCAGGCTCAGCCCTTTCACCGGCCAACTGAATTGACAGCTTGAGTACTTTCGATCCGTTTTTTTGAGAGTATTGGATTTTATTTTATAGTTCATATTTTTCTACTGCTTACCGAAAGCAGTACCTTATAAGCTTTACCTTGTAAAGAATACAGTTTATATTGAGGATCTTCGTTATTTATGACGGCTACGGTGACGGCTTTAAATAATATTTAAACTCTTTGATTATGGTATGATTATATCGAGTTTGCCTTAGCATAATTATTATAATTGTTAAGAATGAATATTTTGAAGGCTCTTTATTCAAATCAATGAATTTTATTAATAGCCTAGATTTCCTAGTAGATAATGTTAGGCTATTTTTATAGTATACTTGCAAATTTGTATCAAGACTTTATATTTTACTACAAAAGGCAATATTTTCTTGTTTTTGTGTTAAGATTTGAGAAACTTGTTACTTTAGTGTGATTACATATAAAAGACAAACGACAAGGTTTTATATCAAAACAATCTAATAAATATCACGACATAAAATCCTGCTCCACAAAATCATATCACGAGGTACTCGCAAAAAGAATACTCATTATTTTCTCTCAATTACCCGTCGTTCAATATTCTTTAGTTAGAGGACAAAACCGAGGGGATTAGGTTCGTCCCGTCCAATTTGTGGGACAGAAGTCATATCAATATATCCATTATCTAGCTCTCGAGTCTAGCGGTGAGTATAAAAGCGAATGCTTCGATCGCCCTGCGATACTGGAGAGGCAATACGAAACTTGGATGTGGTAAAATAATAGATATACAATGGTAGTAACTAGTAAGTAATCAAAAAGTTTGACTTTATTTTGTGTAGTCAAACATACAAAACATTTTACAAATAAATTGTAAATATGGTGATACATTTATTCATAGCTAATGACCGTCTTTGTGTAGAAAATACTCTAATAGAAGTGCTATGACAGTAAACGTATATAATCTGAGTATTCTGTATTTATTTAAATATTATTTACACGTAACAAAAATAAATAAATATAATCACACATTTTAATCCCGAACACAAGCAGGTAATAATCCAAAACAACTGATAAACATAATAAAATAGTTTACTTCTACAAATATTAATACCGCAGACTGGAAGTTATTGCCAGCATTTGTACATTTACCTTGCAAATGGTATGTTGACATCTTTGTTATTCATTGTTTTCCAGTATGAATCACACCCACTGTATATACGTATAGTCAGGGTCATTAACCACTTCATTTTATTTATTTAAAATAACATAATATTATTTATTTTAGTTAATAGTTATTTTATACCGCATCCAAACAATCCATCCTCCCGATCCTGCGTATTTTAAGCCTTCAGCCAATCAGGCCAAATGTTTTTCGCGGCCGTATCGTGCCCCAAAGGCTTCTTATTTCCTCACCACTTGCCCCTACTTGATGTTCTTGAATTTTCTAGAAAAATGGAGATACCATTTTTCTCGAAGTATGGACAACTTTTCGTTTTTGAAATATTATTTCTATATGTTATGCCTCTCATATTACATTGAACTGTAAGAAAAAAATCAATTTAAAATGTCACAAAAACAAAATATACTTGTAACTCAAATCAAATCAAATCTGTTTATATATTATGTTTGTAACAATATAGTTAGTTCAATAAAATTAATAACTAAAAACAACAGTTTCTCTGCTTCAGCGACTTTCACCATCATCAATATCAAATACAATATCTAATGGTTTTCTATAGAAAATATATGATCAATTAAATTTAACAAATAAAATAATAAGAGAATCAATGTTAATATAAATTTCAATATTAAACTTGAATATTAAAAATTAAAATACATCGCACCTGATAGAGCGTCTGTATGATATTTTTAATCAAGTAATTGCAACTTCAAATGATTACAACTGGGAATATGTTTATTATTTTATTGTAATTAAAATTATACCTTAATCAAAGATTTATACACAATGGTTAAGATAATACTATACTAATTACAACATTTCTCTATTTAATTACTTACCAAGTACTTTAATACCACACACCTGTCTATTTTTGTCATTCCCGATCGATCGATCACCTAGTAGGGGATTTTCGAATAGAAACAAGTTTGAACCCACGTCATCCAAGAAATTGAACTCCTTTACCGCGTACCTCATTTTTGGCACTCGAATAAAACACTCGAACAACAGAAAAAATTGAATCCATCTTGTGAAATCGATATCGGCGGTTTTACTGGAATGAGCCTTCTAAAAAGGGATTTGCAGTTTTTTCTACGGGGTTAGTAAGAACAGTGACGTCATCAGATCTATATAATAGATAATAAAGTGTTGTACAATTGTAGTTGGCCTTATTCAGACATTTTACTATTTTGAATAAGGTCAAACAACGAAGATATAAAGAGGTATGTCTTTAGGGATACCTAAGTCTCAAATAAATGTATGCCATTAGACTCTGAAATGTGGGGACAGAGCATTGTTATTTATTTCTATTCTTTACGAGCTATTTGTTATACATTAATCATTAATACAAGAAATTTTTCTTGGAAAAATTTGACCTGGCATCTCGGAGCAAAGAAGAACCTTTGTATCGTGAAGTGAAATTGAAAGACACCTTTAAGCCATATTCCTGATAGACATAATTCTAGGAATTGGATAGCTCGTCAAATATTAAACTTCTAATATAGTATATTAGAAGATAATACCAGTTAAAAAGAAAAAATATAATATTATATCAATAAGAAGAACGTAAAACCTATATTATTAATTAATATGTTTATCAAAGAGATCAAATAATATGCCGAAAGGATAAACAGAATATTATTTAAGTATGGTAAAGTAATAATCATAATCCTACCTTAATATTTATAATAATTGCAGCAGATGAAACAAATCTGTCCACCATCTAAAGATCTCATAAAACTGTTTCTTTTAAATAAAACATAGACATTTAAAGTCTTCATCAAAGGCGTCATTTATACTATGGAGTTAGTGAACAGCTAACAAAAGGCAGACCGGGCCTTCACAACAAAGCAGGTTACGTAATTAAGCTTTAATTTAACCGTTGGGATTATGAGAAAAGTTTCAAGACTCGATTGCACTTCACACCTAAAGCAAACAGACGTCTGTCCGTTCGTTCTCAATCGGGTGGCCATTAGGCTAGATCTTTTGTATTTGTACCTGAAATACTAAATTAAAACGTCTTTGTAGAATTTAGGTTAAGTGTCAGTCATGTTTATAAATAGAATATTGTGTTATATGTATTACAGAGTTTCAGACAGATAAAAATTAATGGGTGCAAGTAATTTTACTCAAATCAAAAACCAAAGAAATACGTAAGTATACCTACCTACACTCGAAAATTCTCCTGTCAGTAAAACCATATCCCAGTATAACATAAATATCCCATTATCCGCTAAAACACAAACGTGTGTCCACCAAACACCAAGTTTATGAGAACACTCAAGTCACAAGTTTAGTTGCTACGACTATAGTTGTATTTACCCCTGCATTCCTTGTGTGATCTTAAACTGTTTGTCAACCTGAACAATTGCTATGAGCTCACTGTTCTAACTCAAACAATTCTGGAGCGTTTTAATAGTATGTTTGAAGTATTTTATGGATTTAACAGTAACCACAGAATTGTTATGTTGTCATAAGTTTTGATTTGGCATTTAATAAAAGAATCGGTGGTTCCAGCGTGCTTAGAAATTTAAAGTTTCTTAGTTTAATTATTTGGAAACGCATTCGTATCCTAATCGGATACCCATACTTAGTATCATAAAAAATATAATATCTTCCCTTCAGTCATTTTCCAAGCTTCATTCTGATTTCATCTTCTTATTTTTGTATTTTTGAGTAATATTTTTCATTGAAATAATTTATTTAAATGCAAATTATATAACATAATATATTAATAACCTCTGGACTAAAACTATAACGACATCACTAATCACCCACATTTCACAAACGGTATATTTACGAGCTTTGAATTTTAAATTCAAATGTCTAGTTTATGTTATTACTGCCCCTCTGTAATAGTGGTTAACACGTTGGTAAGCTAACAAACAAGATTTACTGTGTAATATGTTCGAATCATATTGAAGATATAAAATGAAAAACTCGGTCGATACATAAGCCTAATAATCTACTTTCCCATAAAGGACACGAATTTTCAACATAATTTATTCTGAATTTCACTAATAGTATAATAAGTCTATCATAACATTTAAATATTATTCAATTTCTTACACAAAATTCAAAACTAAAACAAACTACCCTCATTTCCATACATTTAAAACCACATGTCTTGTAATTCATTCCGTACCGATTCGCATCATTGGAGCTGCGCATATGAAATGAACTGTAATCGCCGTAGCAATTAGACGTGTGAGCCTTTCAATTAGGGGATCATTAGCCCCCCTCCCCCCTATTCGCAAATCGACAAGCCGTGTGCGGGTATTATGCCTTCTAATTGAATCTCTTTCATTACTGCTGTCATTGGCGTACTCCAAGTATTTGCATAGACGCTTTAAGTTCGGTTGGTATTGAAAATGTTTGAAGATTTTTCAATTTATTAAACATCTGTATGATGCAAATGGAATGAAAAATATCAAAAGATTGTTAAAGAAAAAAAACAATCATATCATCAATCAAGTGAATAACAAAGCCTTATTTGATGCTGCTCTTAAATATACCTAGTAGAAATAGAAACAGTAATCTACAAAACATTGAGCTGTTGCAACTAATATCAGCCAATACTATAGCAAAAAAATAATAATTTATAATTGTAGTATTTCTTACCTATTGAATTTTTAATTTCAATTCAAACAATAAACGAGAATATAAAGTCCATACTATAAAAATTCGCAGTCGTTTGCATGAATTGAGAATAAATCGAGTACCTATCACATATATTCCACATGTCAAACACGATTATCCCGTTATTCAATTATTTAATCTTACTTTATATTCTGATTTTTTAACCAATATTATTTTGACATTTGTTTTCACTAATTCCGAGTAGTTTTATTTATTCAGCCATCCATATTTGTAAACTCAAACTTTTCTGAGTTCCTTACAATTACGAAAAAGAATTGTAAAATTCTCTGTGTGTATTTTTGCGTTCAATAAAGACAAGAATTGCATTTGATTGACAATCGTCATATTCGTCCTTTTTATTTTTCCATCGTATCCAATCATTCGTGTACTGAATTCAATGCGACACTCGATACACTTTCTAATCTAATGGGAACGGCAAAGAATATTTGCGGGAAGCCAGAGCCTCGCGAATTCCTGTCACGTTTGATACCAAAACTGGAACGATATTGAATCCTGAGCCGTCACTGACTTACACGCTGCCGCATTTATTATCCACATTGCAATGGATCGGTATAATCTACCGGTTCTGATTTATACCTCATCTATGAACCAATCTTTTGGGGCATGTTTAAGTAATGATGCGTTTGGATTTTGATATATCATGCGCGTTTTGCACATCTTTTCCCTTCACATTGATTCCTTTCATGTTAGGTGTGTTAAATGTATCTCGTATTTTATTGCTTCCTTTCAATGTGCGATTCTCCCTTTAGTGTTATAAAATAAGACATTTTTTATTGCATTAGGGAAGCAACCGTAGACCGTCCGTAATATACATAATTAACTTATATTAAATTGTTGAATTGCAGCGCGATTGCAGCGCCTCTCCTGAAATAACAAAGCAACGATATTAGATTACAAGATAACTTTTACTTTTTCAGTACATACCTTGAAAATCTTATAATAATTATTTTCAAAATGCCACGACGTACTTCTATACCTAAATGCAACATTGACTACCATTAAAAACTGATTTCTCATTTTACCTATAATCTAATGTTAGCTAGTCCTATCACTAAGATCCGATGTAACGATCCATCGAAACTCAATTACAGGTGTCTTACACGGATGTGTTTCCAACGTGTTTGTAAGTAGCCGTATTCTAATTCCAGCCCCGACATCACACGTGATGGGAATAGCTCGGGGACTTTAAACTATGCCTTCTTTTAAAATACTGTTGAAGAACTGAGAATTTATTGGCATTTCTTAATAAACAAAGTTAACCTATTCATAAACGTATGATGAAGTAAAGCTCTCGTAAAAAATATTGTAAGAAATATATAAAAACAGATGAACCTGACAATCGTATTATTTCCGATACATATAAACATTTTAGAGTTCACGAGCAAAAATGTCTAATTCAGAATCCAGCCAAAGTGCACCTGATAATGACGTAACTCAAATGCCCCGAATAATAAAATTTCACGTCAGATTTCAAAACATTATCAAAACTTAAGTCGTCCATTGCAAGTCCCCGGTCACTAGACAAAATTGAATACGACCTAGACAACACGTGTCACATTCTATTTGCGGCGAAGGTAGCTCTGCTCTTTGGCAGGCTCTAATTAATTAACCGGACATTATATTTGAAATTAAAGCGTTCCAATCACATTCACTTGGAAGCCGTGCAAATACTAATAAGCAGCGTCTGACTTCCACATTATTAGTTCTGAGAGTATTGACACTTACTAATTTGTAGTTTCCCGAGGGATTTTACAGCGATACGTTTGAACTGAACTTTTGTGACTGTAGAAAGTAAATTATCTTTGGAAAAATGTAACCATAAGTACAGATAAAATGTAATGGACAGCATTTGAAATAAATAACTGTATAGTGGATATTTACTAGAAGCTTTCTTAGTGTCTACCTGTATCAGTATTTATTTGTGTTCTTTGCATAATTATAGAGGCTTAATTTAACACTGCCTGTCTTAAATTATGTAAATTCTATTTTAATTTGTTAACACAGTATAACTTTTGATCAATCTAAGTTCGGGGGCTTAGAAGATACAACACATTTGACACATAAAACATTAAACAATCTGAGATAAAGATTGATTTGCCTATTATTATATCCACAGATTATATCCCACTCTATAATTGACGTCATCAACAAATCATCGCTGGACGAAATTTCGGACTGAATTGCAAATGGCGTCAATGACACGCGTCTATAGGAACGCAAAAATCATATTAACGTCACTTATTCGATTTCCATTCAATGCTTTGTTCGGCTCTTCCCGCGTCAGTTAATAGCATTTTAATTAAAGCGAGGAATTAATATTGCATACTTGTCATGTTTTCTGGCTTTGTGCAGGGCTTTGTAAGGAGACGCTACGTGTAAGAGCGTGGGCTGCTATTTCATAGTTCTAGGCTTTTATAATGGAATTTTTGATAAAAAGTCGAAGTATGGTAAACAAATTTAAGTATCGATCGCCTCCAAACATTTATTTCACCCAATAAAAGTAAAAATTACACATAGAATGCCTCATTGAAGGTAGGTCCCCCAGATACAATCTGCAACCCTTTCGCTCCCTACAAATCCAATGATCGATACCATATTTCCAAATCGCACGATATATCATTTAAAACACTGTCCCACTTTAGTACGGATGTAAAGTATGCCATGCCAAAACCTACGTGCGATAAACATGCTGAATTATCGGCCGCGACCGGACAGGCCGAGATAAGCGCGGCTAACTTTTGTAAAATATTTTTGTTTCATCTCGTATAAAGCCTTTTTTCATATCATTTTATTGCCTTTATACGTTGTGGCATTCGTGGAATATCGCTTTTATTTTCATAGTAGCATTTTATGTTCTGCTAGTGAATGGTACAATTCGAGGTAGCAGGTCCGCGTGAATTTGTGTCCAGTTGGAAAGACTAGAGTTATAGAATTAGACATTTTTTGGATATCCCAATGGAAATTGGACAAAATATTCAGTAGGTAAAGTAACGGCAACCAGACTATCAGCCGTCTGAAAACTGAAACTGTAATTTATTCACATTTCACAAAATGAAGCGCCGATACAGGCTTAACTTACCAACGTCTGCACCGAATTGAATATTCATTTGTTTTGTTTTATGACATACATTACTACCTATCTGAAAAATATTTACATACATACCCTTAATAAAAACGAAATTAATTGACGAAATACTATTTCCCAATAGTATGCAACGATTGCATTCTCTAAACTTTATAATATACACGTCTTGGTTATACAATTTAAGCGTTATAAAATTTAAGCGTTTTCGTTGAAATTAACTCGAACTTCGCTAAGTGGTCAAACTGCATGTTACAATAATAAATCATTCAACTATCAAATTTTCAGTAAATTGACCAATTGATAGCAAATATCGGTATCCGAGTAAGATCTTGTGTCTTCAGAGACTTCAATAATATAATAATGAAAGACAGAATATTGCTTGAAACCAAACTTGGCCGTGTACTTTCCTTTCTGTTTAAATTATCTCTTGTAAAAACTCCCGAGTCCCTTCAATTTGACGTAACACCCTTGTATCTCGGACCTTTGATTTGAGGCAAGAAGATTGCCTGCGTTATCGGATCTTATTTACATATTTCTACCTCTTTTCGTCCCCAAAGTTTTCGTCGCAAATTCGATTATTCCCAAAGATATCAGCAACTCAATAACAATTCCCGCGATATTTGTTTTTTCGGTAGCGATATTTTACTCTCTCCGTATATTCAATTCTTTTTGGTTTGTTTCTGTTTTATTAAGATCGGTGTTTGATATTTTCAGAAACAACGTTCCATCATTTATGTTTTTCTATGAAACGTCGATTGTTTTACGAGAGTATCTACTGGCATACTCTGAAATCTTCGTGTTTTTGAACCTTGAGCTCTTACTCTTTAGTTTACAACATTAGATACGTAACAATTAAGCCAATCTACCCAATCAGATAACTTCTGTATACGAAATATACAATTCCTTCGTCCAATAGCGATTGATAGCGGCTTGGCAGCGCCTCAAACGGACGTCCTGATTTCCAAAGAGTTGGTGCGCTTTGAGCCGCTTATTGGCACATGTTTATTCCGGTTCCGTAGGGAATGCGATGCTTTTGAATTTTTTATTTTGTCACTGTATATTGTTTGAATCTTAATACGTCTGTAAAATAGCAAAATCTATACATACAAGTACATAGTACAGCACATAATAATGTAGTGAACATAGCCTTATTATATTTTTTAGTTTCATTTCTAGTCAAAAATATAAAAGATTGCATTTATTCATTGACACACATGTAAACAGTTTTTCTGTATAATAATATTTATTAGAGCATTTTACTAGCTTAAAATAGCACCGGATAACAAGCTAATTAGGAAAACCAAATTTTGCACCGGGTTATTTAATAAACGTTATCTTCTCATTTATTTCGACATAAACAAAATCAATGTTGTATATTTTACAATGTATAATTAGAGGTTTTCACTACCCAACTCTACCTAATAGTTTTCCACCCATTATTTTTATAACTAACTAGCAATGCCCTGCGGTTTCACCCGCATAGATACCGATATCGTTACAGTGAAAAGTCTACTATAGGTCGGACTATAGGTTTAATTTTTAATCACATGAAAATCACCTTTACCCCGTCCCGCACTACGGCCTTTTTTTTTTTTTTTGTTTTAGTGGGGAAATCTTTCATAGATACCCACGGCCTCCGGGGGAGGGGCCGTGGGTTATGTCGGATTCCTACCGACCAAAACCCCACTGTGTTCCGTCAAGACGCATATTGGTAGAATTCCTCCGTGACCCCCGCACTACGGCCTGCTCGAACAGTATACCTACTATTTTCTGTAGATTGACACTTTTAAAAATTCGTTATATCTTTTGAATGGAATATCCAATTCTTTTCATTTAAAAAGTATTTTGCTGGTATTGAAACAGTCTATAATAAAACATCATTTAATGGGATAAGGATTAATATATGTGTATGGATAACATGGTTTGATTACTGTCGGCACTTCTATTTACTTTGAAAACGTAAAAAAGTTGTTGTAGTTAAAAAACTACTGAAGATGGACATATGGTATCGCGGACTTTCTTGTAGATATTGATCCATTCTATAATACCGTAGAACATTTTTTTGTTCTATCTTTAATAGATTCCGCAGCGCACGCGATGACAGAAGTTTTATTGAGGAATTTTTTACACCTTGGGTTACATTATTGCATTTTTGGTAAGGATCTCTAATTTTTTTCAAAATGCAATATAGCCTATGTTGCTCAGTAAAGATGCAGCTTTCTAATGGTGAAAGAATTTTTGTAATCGGTCCAGTAGTTTATGCGTGAAAACCATACATACATACATACATACATACTTACAAACTTTTCCTCTTTATAATATTAGTATAGACTACCGCTTAATTTTTTATTAAAATATCATGTTTACAAATTATTGTATCTATGATTTTATATGTTATTTTGTTCACAGGTATCCATTATATGAACAAAATATTTTTTACACATGCTGATATAATGTATATAAATATGAATAAAAGTGTTATTCTTTTATTTTGCTACTTTAAAACTCCGGGTGCGTCGACCTTGTTGAAAAACAATACAACAGTTATATTCTTTTATTCTCTCTATCTAGATTATAAGGATTCTTTACAGATCACAAAGTGCCAATTAAGGATCACTAATTGCTGTTTCACACTGCACGTGGACATTTTGTTTCAATAACCTTTTAACTATGTTTCGTACGTGTTTTCAATTAGGTACAATTTGATACTTATGGTTGTGGTAAGAAATAATATAAGAATGTCATAAATTTTATTGTGTTAGTAGATATAGCATTTAATTATTTAATTACTAAACACTTTTGAAATTGCAATAAGAATAGAAATAGAACCGAACCCCCTATTTGCATCCCTATTTAAAGTAGGTACCTATAGTATCGTTTAAATAAATATATATGTTTGTTTTTGATGAAACCAGATGTAATGTAGAAGAAAGGTGGAAAGCGAAGTTTCTTTAAAACACGATAGACTTTTTAAATTATTTAATAATATATAAACGCACCCTAATCTTACAAAATATCTACAAAAATAACTTTATCGCATTCACCAATATTTTAAACGTGTTCTCAAGTAATAACCTAATTAATTGGGCAACCTAAATCAGTATAATAAAAGCTACGAAATCAAATGTGTGCTGAGCATACCTATTTCAAAAATAACCAAAATAGGTAATTATGAAGCCAGAATTTATTCATATCAGTAGTTTGCACATTTTAGCTTAGCTAAAAAATATTACCTTGTTATGCCTATATACTGTTTTACCCTAACAAGCGTACGCACTGCTAACAAAAACAACCATGGTAGGGTAAGCAAATAAAGTATGTTATATAATTTGTAGGGTGCGCATTAGTCGTGCTCGCAGTGACGCCCGCGGCTGCAGGTGTTTGGTGCAGTTAATTACTGGCTGGAGCCCCCAATTACGGGATTTATAAAGTAAAATTAACCAGGATTATATTGTGGTACAGTAACGTAGCTATAGCTTTGGAGGCCCGGCTCAAATTCAGAAAGGATTCTACGTTAAACGTTCTAAAATTGTATTTTTGGCAAGGTTGATTTGGCATGGTCAGCTGACTGGCGTACGGCAAGATTCTAAATCCACTAGTTAAACACATATATAAAACCAACGTTAATATTGTTTTTAAAGATCAAGAATACGTTATACGTAAAAATTATATTATCTACAAGTCAAAATACAAAATATTTTAGTTTCCACTCAGCGTACATTAGGTCTTTAGGGTAAAGTTTAGTTACTATAACGTGTTTTCATGGCCCTGGTCAATCTCCATCATAATTAGAAAGGTACTAATTAGTGTTTGTTGAGTTCAACTTAATTAGTTTTGCTCAGTTAAGTTTACTTAATTAGAATTTATGAAACAAACGTTTATTTTAACAACAGCCTTTACAGTTCTGTATCGTTTTTTCTTTGACGATGAAAAATATTATGTACTTTAAATAGTTTGTTTGATTTAAACTTTAAAATAGAGATATTATATTTCAAAAAAATACTAATAATATCGTATTAAAACCAAACATAGAACATTAATTACATATTCAATGTTTCAAAAAACACCTTTTGATTCATATGTATTTATTTCCAAAGTGCTTTACAATGTTATAAGTAATTACAACAATAATAACCTTGCTAATGACTGAAAAATAAACAAAAGACGATTCACAGCTACATTAACAACATAGCACTTGTCTAAATATCCAGTGAACGGTTAGTCAACCGTAGACCATAGAGAATTAGTAACCAAACAGATTCATAGCACAGACAATACTATACGCCATAGCAATAACTAGCTGCGCCCCGCGGTATCACCCGCATGTCTCCGCTTCTGTTGGTCTTAGTGTGATGATATATAGCCTTTAGCCTTCCTCGATAAATGGGCTATCTAACACCGAAAGAATTTTTCAAATCGGACCAGTAGTTCCTGAGATTAGCGCGTTCTAACAAACAAACAAACTCAGAACTCTTCAGCTTTATAATATTAGTATAGCTTACTATCTGTGGTACTGAATAGTCTCTGGAAAATTAAAGGCACTCGCAAAAAGTCCACGCAATCAGTCCGACAAGCCTGATAAAGGATGTTTTTGCCCTGTATTTATTACGGAAGCTAGGCTCGATTCATTAATACTGTTCGAGAGGGAACTATTTTTTCACACCTTGCTTCGGCTCCTTATTTATGACGCCTGCGGGTGAAATTCTATTTGCCGCGTTCGGGCACAGCGCAGAAAAATCAGTAGCCTAAGTAGAATCGTATTTACTTTAAACAAATAGAATAAATTGTCTATTTTTTAACCGACTTCAAAAAAAAGTTAACCGACTTAAAAAAAAAGGAGGAGGTTATCAATTCGGCTGGTATGTTTTTTTTTTATGTATGTACACCGATTACTCCGAGGTTTCTGAACCGATTTACGTGATTCTTTTTTTGTTCGATGAGGGATGGTATCGAATTGGTCCCATAAAAATTTTTTTCGGATAGGCCCAGTAGTTTTTATTTTATGAGCATTTTTGTCTGTACTCGATGACTAAATTGAAATGTAGCAAGTAACTTTGATTCACTTCCCGGTAACCGATTGAGCTGAAATTTTGTATACTTATGTAAATTGGATAGCGATGAAAGATTATCATGACATGGAGCTGATTCGATGATGGAATCGGAAGGTGGCCATAGGAACTCAGTAATATATTGACTCAACTTTATCGAGTTTGGGCTCGTTTGATTCGTGTTGAAAAATACACTAAAAAGTATCAAATAAAAATAACTGCGTTAAAAACAACCGACTTCAAAAACGGAAAAGTAAGAAATAAAAAAGATTTGATATTATTAATTACTACATATTATTTATATGTGCTATTTATTAAATAGGTTTGAAGTCGGTGCCAAACACTAAGCACTTAGTATTAATCCCGTGCACCGACATCAAACCTTTTTAGTAAATAGGACATCTAAATAATATGTAGTAATTAATAATATTTTAGTGTACAGAGGCTGGGGTCTTCAAATTAAATACTGTATGTTCTGAACTACTTTATTATATTTATACATTTATACTTTATTAACGTTAGCTTAGTTAGGCGAGTGGCAGACGACTGGCTCTCGCAGGAGTGTCGTCATTCGCCGCGCTACAAACCGCTGAATTTACGATATTTGATTACTGTGAATACACACATTACTGTGACACACACTACATACACCCCCTTCTAAAAAAAAAAAAAAATGATTTACATAACTGACAAATATCAAAAAAAAAATATATATATTAGCAAACATTAACATTTGGGAGTCTATGCTGTGGCGTGATTCGCTCCGTTTTGAGCGATAACAATTTCTTCATCTTTCTTTTCAACCGAATATGTTTTTCCCATTTTGTTAAATATTGTTTGATGCTGATAACTTTAAAGTTTAACTTTGTGAAATGAGCCGACACTCAAATTTATATATTATTAATATAATTAACTGGTTGAGCCGAGATTTGAAATAAAATGAATACAAATATTCCTAACAACTACTTATAACATTAATATGTGCTGAGATGACATTACGCAACCTTCGCGTGCCTTCTTGCTTACAAAAATGCCAATGCACCATTAACCTAGTTACAGTCCAAAAATCTTACAGGTCTTTTAATTATTCTGCCACTACGTGATTTCTGTAAAGGCGTGCACACATTAGCCTCTCTATGCTGATCTAATCTACTGTCATGTCTAACTTCATTTTCTTCTAAAATATATGCAGGCTTAAGTCTATCAATCGACACATTACAGGTAAATTAGCTTGGAGAAATTTTTGCATATGTAGTGGTGTGTATATTACTCAGATCTTAGAGCGCGTTTCCACTATATCGTTCTGACCTATACAAAAATGTTTTGATATCCTAACATTACTATTTAATTTTATACTTATTCCTAGCAACACTTTTGTTTTCAATAAAAACAAGTTTTTATTTGAAAGAAAATGGTTTTGACTTTATAAAAAAAAATATATCATTCAATTTTACGTCCTTGAGCAAACGACAAGGCGACTACCGTGAAACAATAAAATATCGTGTCCATAATAATTTGTTTCATAATTAATATTTGACCATAATAATTACGAAACAAAACAAATAAATAAATCGTCACTTGATAGTGGAAAGTGGAAACACGCACAAAACCAGAATAAACCAGTTTACGCTGTCCGCAGGTGCCACGTGCAGTCGTTTGGTACCGTTAGAACATAAAGCACATTTCATTCAAAAATTATAATTATTATGTACGTAGTTTAATTGATAAATTTTGTATTTGTTGATTGTTGTTATTATTTGTTATTATTGTTATAATATTTGTTGAAGTGAATTACATGTCCCGCAGCCGGAGGCCCCAAATGAAAACTCAGATGTACTTAAAAACTACATTTAATAGCTAAAATGAGACTTTTACACCCATGTCTGCACGATGCAGACCGGAGTTAAAGAATGAATTTATACAGTTTAATAATTATAAAGACGTAAGCTTGGATGCTAACTAAGGGAAATCGCATCCACATTCTATTCCCGTGCGAACGGCGTATTCAGCAGTTTTGTATGAAGGCAGGGCCATAACTAGTGTTTAATTTGTGTGTAAGTGTTGTAACTTTATATTGTTAATTCAATATGGCTCCAGTGTTAAAACATGGTCGAGGCAAGCCTTTGACTTCTCAAACTAAAGAATTAAACTTTAAATGTCGTTTCTTTTTCAGGTTAGTAAATTTTTCATTTTAGTAACATTTGTAAAAGTTATATGTATGTTAAATGTGCAAATCTATACATATAATAAATCTGTAGAAGGGTCAATTCTGTACATTGAAAATATTGAAAAAATAAATAGCAGGGAGTGTTACTGGATCGATACCAAACCCAAATATGTGATTAAAAAAATTTTTGTCTGTCTGTCTGTCTGTCTGTCTGTCTGTATGTGAAGACATCACGTGAAAACTAACGGTTCGATTTCGATGAAACTTGGTATAATTATACCTTATTATCCTGGGCGTAAAATAGGATACTTTTTATCCTGAAAAAATACGAAGAAAAAAAATAATCTAAATTTTTCAGTTTTATCCATAGACGTTGTTCTGTAGAACAGCGAACACAAGTTGGGTATTATTATAGGCCTAGCCGTATTTGAGTCCAATAGATATTTATAAGATGTTACTGTCAGAGTTACTCAAAATGGAGAAATAAACCATCCAGGCGAAGACCGACATCCGCGCGGACGGAGTCGCGGGCGGAAGCTAGTATTAAAATAAAGTCTCATCTTTTTCAGAGGAGAAACACATATAGTTTAATTTAAAATCCCTTATATATACAGGGTTACTTGTAAAACACCGGCAACCTCGCAGGACAAGATAGCTAACATCATAAGTAACAACATTTCGACTTTTGATAATTTGTTGGATTTTTTTTTCATACAAAAATAAATATTCATTTAATTTTCCGTCTGAATATTATAAACTCTACGCCTCCCAAAAATTACGTAAACAAAAAGCGAACGAGAGGGGGAAGGGGGCGTCGCGTCGTCCATCCGATAATTAATAGAACATAGACTTACAAATGTAAGGAGAGTACAATAAAAGTTTAAAAAATCATTTAAAAATAATTTATTGCGTTATGCCAAAAGTCGTAGAACAAATGTTGTTACTTATGATGTTAGCTATCTTGTCCTGCGAGGTTGCTGGTGTTTTACAAGTAACCCTGTATAAAATAAAAACTAAAAATAAAATGTTGTTTTATTTTATTTGCTGACCATACACTACTACAAACGCAAAAATTTCTCCAAGCTAATTTACCTGTACACTCTCTATTATCAATTAATATTTTAAAAACTTTACTATTTCTTTCTAAAACTTTATATGGTCCGCTGTACGGAGGCGTTAGCGGTCTCCGTACCGCGTCCACTCTTAGAAAAACATGTGAACAGGAATTTAGATCAGCATGCACAAAAGTACTATTACTATTTTTACATGCCCTTTTTATGGGCTTAATTTTGTTCAAAGTGTCTCTTAATTTAGTTATAAATGAATGTGGATTATCAATTTTCGTACTTTTATCCGAACAAAATTCTCCCGGCAACCTTAAACAATGACCCAGAGCAAATTCCGCCGCGCTGATATTATCAGTGTCCGCTTGACAAGCTGCTCTCAATCCTAACATGACCGTAGGTAGTTCTACTAACCATGATAGATTATTGTTCAATCTAGCCACCAGAGCCGACTTCAAGGACCTATGCCACCTTTCTATCTTACCGTTACACTGCGGGTGGTACGGGGTAGTTCTCGTTTTTTGAATACCTAATAATTTCATTAAATCTGTAAACAATTCGCTTTCAAACTGTCTACCTTGATCGGTGGTAATAACTTTAGGACAACCGAAGCGACAAATCCATCCTTCATAAACTGCTCTAGCTACCGACTCCGCAGTCATGTCCTTCACAGGGCAAATCTCAGGCCACCGCGTTAATCTGTCGATCATAGTGACGCAATAACGGAAACCGTGCTCGGTTTCCGGTAAAGGTCCTATCAGATCCACGTGCAAATGTTCAAAACGCTCGCTATTGTTAAAATCGCTAAGTTTTGAAACAGTGTGCCTAAAAACCTTACTTCTCTGACACCTAACGCACGTCCTGGTCCAGGTCCCCACGTCCTTATTCATGCCTGGCCAAAAAACTTTTTTACTAACTAACACACGCGATGCTCTAACTCCGGGATGAGAAACGTCATGAAATTTATTAAAAATACTTTTCCTAAACTGTGCTGGTATATACGGCCTAATATTCTGAGCTGATGTTTCACAATATATTTTAATATCGTCATTATTATCGAGCGCTAACTGTTTCCATTGCAATCTATCATTTGTTTTCATTAAATCCGCGAGCTCAGCGTCTGTCGCCTGTGCTCTCGCAACCTCCACGTATTCACTCGAACTAGGACATACGATACTCTCGATTCTCGATAACGCGTCGGCCACTTGATTTTCAGTGCCTTGAATATGTTGTATGTCGCTTGTAAATTCGCTGATATACAACAATTGACGCGCTCGCCTAGGTAACTCTTTATTAGAACTTAATTTACTTAAAGCAAAAGTGAGAGGTTTATGGTCCGTGTAAACTGTTAAATTTCTACCTTCGATTAAATCCCTAAAGTAAACTATTCCTGAATAAATCGCTAAAAGCTCTTTGTCATATGTGGAGTACTTCTTTTGCGGTTCCGATAATCTTTTTGAAAAATATCCTAAAGGTTTCCAAGAATTTCCTTCCCACTGATTTAACACTGCCCCTATACTAAAATCTGACGCGTCGGTCATTAACCCTAATTTGGCACTAGATATTGGATGCGAAATAGTAACGGCATTTTTTAAATTTTCTTTACACACTTCAAATGCACTATTCGCCTCGTCTGTCCAATCTATACGCGTCTTATCTCGTTTTTTAGCCCCGTGTAAATACCTATCTAAAACTCCCTGAACTCGGGCAGCGTTAGGAATATGATTTCTGTAGAAATTTAACATGCCCAAAAATCTACGAAATTGTTCTACTGTCTCTGGTTTCGGATATGACTCGATAGCTTTTACTTTTTCCGGCATCGGACTTATGCCTTTTTCTGAAACTAAATAGCCTAAAAATTCTATAGAGGGCTGTCCAAAAACACATTTACTTAAATTAATAGACATTTTATATTTACTCAACCTCTCAAATATTAATCGTAAATGTTCTCTGTGTATATCGGGGTTATCCGATCCTATGATGACGTCATCTATGTAACCGAACACGACTGACTGACCTTTGCCCCCTGTATAGTCGCTGCCATAATTCAATTGTTCTATGCCTGATAAAACTGTATTATTGATAAATCTTTGAAATGTTTGTGCCGCGTTACGCAGGCCAAACGTCATTCTTGGGAATTCAAAAAGCCCAAATGGCGTAATAATGGCTGTTTTTTTAATGTCGTCTGGATTAATACCTATAAAATGATACGCTCTACAAATATCTAACTTTGAAAAAAAATTCTTATTATGTAACCCATACGTAAAATCTTGTACCCTAGGTATCGGATAACGATCTGGCTTTGTAATTGCGTTTAACATCCTGTAGTCCCCGCAGGGTCGGATACCACCATCCTTTTTAGGAACAATATGTAAAGGACTGGCCCACTCACTATTTGAAGGTCTACATATGCCTAGCTCTTGCATCAATTGGAATTCCTTTTTGACCCTATCGTACCTGTCGGCCGGTAACCTCCTGGCACGCGCGTGCACAGGTGGTCCAGTAGTCTCGATGTGATGATACACGGAATGCTCTGGGACATCCTTGAAGGCTGGCGGGCGCGTGATGTCCTGAAATTGTTCCAGTAAATCCGCGTAAGGATGGTTGCTATTTATACTTTTAATAGTGCCGAAAAAATGTGTACTTTTAATTCCACAGACATTTAAACTGGTAACTGAATCGATTAACTTATTATTATACAAATCTACATTTAATTTAAAATTCTTCAAAAAATCGGCACCTATAATCGGCTGTTTTACATCACATACGACAAAAGGCCATTTATATGACCGTCTTAGGCCTAACGATAACTCTAAATTATTTATTTATTTAATTTATTTATTTAATTATTTATTGCACACACAAAGGAAATAGAGACACATAAAGTACAGGTAAGAGGAAAACAAAGTGTACAAACGGTGGCCTTATCGCTAGGTAGCGATCTCTTCCAGGCCACCGTAATTAATTAAATACATATTCCATTAATTAATTACTTAATTAATTACATTCATCCATATCCATTAATTAATTAATTACATATTCCATAACATTTAATTTCGCTGTCATTTGCAGCATACAACTTTAGATCGACTTTTTCGATAGGCTTTCTAACACACCACTTTGGAATGACGGAAATGTTAGCGCCTGTATCGATCAAAAAACTATATTTCGTTAAATTATCTCTGATTAATAAACGATGGCTTTTGGTTACCTGACCTTGAGTACATCCGTCCACCGCGCCCGCATGTACTCCGTCTAGTTTCCCGACTGCTTGGCTCGCCACGCGCAGGGTTGCTCGCAGCGGCTAGCTCTCGATCTGTACCGAAAGTGAAAACGGCACAGCCAGTCCGGGTCTCCAGGTGCTCTTCTCGGCCGCGATGTCGATCTTCTCCTGAAGTCGGTCCGTCTGTCGTTGCTCCTAGAGCGCCCGCGACCCCTCAGTTCGGCGCGGAGCGCTGCAACCTCCAGCTCCAATCTGCTCATCTTCTCGTCCGGCTGCTCATCTGTTTCCTTCTTGCATGACACGGCTGCCACATCCCCGACGTTGGTGTATTCGGTAATCTTGTCTGCCATGGCCGCCAGCTTGTCCAGAGACTGATCTTCACAAACCGCCATGACTGCTCGAACTGATGACGGCATTTTCGACAACCACAGGCTCTTGAGTGTGTTGTCTGCAATTTGTGCGCTTCGACCCAGATCCTTCATGTACCTTAAAAACTGGGAGGGTCTTTGTGAACCCAACTCCAGCTCCGACACCAACTTATGCATTTGTCTTTCGGCACTCTCTTCATAAACCTGCAGCAGCCTCTCCTTAAGCGCCGTATACCTGTCCTGGGCGGGTGGTGACATCACGAGGTCACTGACCTGCTGAATGGCCTCTTTTCCGAGTTTCGATATGACCAGGTTGAATTTGGTCTCTTCCCCCTGCTTCTGTGGGGCCATCACAGACTCGAACTGTGCGAACCATAACCTTGGCAAGTCTGTCCAAAATTCCGGTAGCTTGGTGGACACGCTTATCGATGCCAACGCCGCGCCTGACGCCCCTTCCTTGATCTCCGTGTCTGATGCTGCTGTTTTATTCATTTTGATTGCCGATGAGCTGATGAGCCGCCTGCCGCTGTAGTCGCCACGTGTCACGCGTACTCTTCGATTGCGTCACGCTAACTTCCTGTCACCGTGCCGCGTGGAATTTGATCTCGAACAAAAACTTGCCCCACAGCCAATGTCACTATTTACGCCGATTTTTGATCACGTCGGGGTCACCAGTTTAGTGTACAGAGGCTGGGGTCTTCAAATTAAATACTGTATGTTCTGAACTACTTTATTATATTTATACATTTATACTTTATTAACGTTAGCTTAGTTAGGCGAGTGGCAGACGACTGGCTCTCGCAGGAGTGTCGTCATTCGCCGCGCTACAAACCGCTGAATTTACGATATTTGATTACTGTGAATACACACATTACTGTGACACACACTACAATATCAAATCTTTTTTATTTCTTACATTTCCGTTTTTGAAGTCGGATGTTTTTAACGCAGTTATTTTTATTCAAAACAATTTTTTTTTATCAACTCAATAACTTAAAACTTAAAATCTTCCGGCTACCTTAGTTTGCAAGTATGTATTTTAATTTATGTTATTTTAAATGTATTGTATTTTTATAGAACAAATGTTAAATAGCATTTGTTGTTAGTTGTTACACACGTTTATACCTTAAAATGGCTATAAGATGTGAGAGAATAATTAAAAAAAAAAATATTATTCTATGCGCTACTCTTCTACTCTGTGACTCCAGTTATCAAAGGCTCATCAATTATTAAGGTAATGGTAGAGGAAACGGTATCGCCATGATACGGTTCAGTTTAAGCTCACCTCAACCCACTAAAATGAATTTTTCATACCATTTCCTGCATCCGAACCTTTCTTGTGTATTTTTAAAGGAAATTTACGTAACTGCTTGTAATATCCTTACACGAGTACCAGGAAGCTATTAACTCGATTGGTAATTTTAATTGTTTAGTATTCTTTAAAATTTCATTTTCAATAACCTCAGTTCTTATTTAATTCAGTTTTCAATCCCTCTTTGTCTATCTAGTATCTACCCTTTAACATTATACAACAAAAACCGAAACCCATTAAGTCCTTTAAAACCGTCCAATCTACGACCAAACAAATTACGCATTCAATATACCCATACCAGTAATATAGTGATTCAAAGAATAGCACTAAGAGCTAATGTAATAAGAGAATAAGCTGAAGCTATAAATCAGGCGCCATTAACGAATCTACCTAATTCTGTAACATCGGGAGCAGGCGAAGAGCCAAATGCAGCTTTTTGGTGACATTACTCTCAATGCAAAAACTGGAGGTAGTTTGGAAAGTGAATTTGGATGTTGTCGTAGATTTAATGTGCGATTTTATCGTAAAAGTTCTTAGTCAATTGAGGGATTTCAAAAACGCTTTTAATTTAGGTCCCTTGTGCATATTTTAAAAGCGCTAAATAGCATGTAATAAAATAACATTATCTAAGTAGTTAGGTTGAAGAAATCCCGTAGCTGCCTTCTGTACTGTATTAATCCGTTTATTGTATACTGGTAAATATTTTTTACTTGGTGTAGTATATTAAATTGTCAAATAAATAAAATATAGAACCATTATTGCCCATATTATATCTGATAAATAAAATTACTGAATAGTGTATAGTTTTAAATTAGTCGCTACGAGGACTGTAACAGCAACGAAATGTTATTTTTAACTCTTTTAGCTTATTATTTATCACACAACTAAAAATACTTAGTTTTATTTTGCCACCTGGTAGAGTAAAATTTCCTATATAAAATTGATATAAAAACCAATTTAAGAACTTAACTAGTTTTAATCCTCAATTAGTAGCTACGAGGACTGACTAACGAAATATTATTTTTAACTCTTTATGGTATTATTGATCACACAACTAAAAATACGTTTTGCCACCCGGTAGAATAAAATTTCCTATATAAAATTTATATTAAAACCAATTTGAGAACTTAATTAGTTTTAAGCCGTATGATATTGTACACACCATGTTCAAAAGACGCGCTTTGTAATACGATGATACACTTTGCGCTAGCTTATCCAGCTAGCGGGTTTACTGTTATAATATCTTCGGTTAATTTTATGCGGATTATAGAAAAAACAATCTTCGATAGCGAATATTATTATAATTATTAATTACTAAAATAAAGGTGTCATTCAGATATAAACAACACAAAAAGAGCGTGTGTGCTGAGCATACGTGTCAGAAGTGAAACTTCTTTGGCAAGATTCAAAATACCAAAATTGTCACCGATAGGTGATACTAGTACGCCAAAATTAATAGATATACATTAAGTTTTAAGTTTACCTATCCTAAAGCCACTTGGAAACGTAAAAAATAAGCTAGAAATCCGTCGTAATTTAACTTTTAAAATAATTATGTTAATAAGGGCAGATTTTTCAATGCTTGGATAAAACTTATATTCGTCGAATAATGTATAAAACTACCATTTTAAAAATGTATTCTAATTGCCCGTATTTGACAGTTTACGTTACATTTTAATATTATTGCGTAATACTTTATTGGACGGATAAGTTTTATCCAAGCATTGAAAAATCGGCCCTTAATTACCTACACAAAATACCTACTAATAAGTTTGCGTACTTGGCCGAAAGAATCGTCAACTATTCAACGACAACATTACTGTACTTACGTCTTCAATAGAATCCACATCAGTGACAACCTTTTTTATTAGTTCGCCATAAAGTTCGCTTGATATTTTCCCTCATGACAATGTAAAATATGTAGCCCGACCTTCACACGTGTTGCTGACGAGCTCTGAAAGTTTGCAGCATAAAAGCTCTTTGACGCCCACACTTTGCTATTTCGGAGATTCCACGTTAAAATAAGCGTGATACTTAGCGACGTACTCGTAGATAATGATTAGAAGTATCCTTGTATGCTCTACACGCTATGAAGAAGAAATATTATTTTGTCAAATCGATTAATTCCACGGTTTTTATTCATTCGTGTTTTGTACATCCATCCAAAACTAATCGGAAGACGGTAGTTGGTGACTACGCGTTATTCGTTACAATTATAAAAGACAAATTACCTACCTACTAAACAAGTGCATAACGCACTTTTCCACGTGACATAACGTAGGTACCTACCTAATAATGTGCTAATAATGTAAGTAATTGACAAACATAAAGAAAAAGGAAATATAAAACAAATATACTTACCTATTGCATTAAGTATCGTTGAAAAACAAAACATTTAAAAAAAAAGACGGGTTGCACTCCGGGAGTGCCGGCAGAAGTGAAAACGCGCGTAGTAGAGAGGGGATAGCTGTCTACTCTCCATCCGTCTTACGCTTTTTCGATCAGGTCACGTGTCCTGACGCGAGTTAAAGATTTTATACCCATTACAGAAAAAGTGCTCAACGCCGCTAAAGAAGTTTTCACTTCAATTAATTAACAATTATTTACGATATCCGTAGACAATAATACGACGCGGCCGTCACAATATTACGTCAGTTCTCTTGAGACAGTTTTGTGAAGGCCATAATGAAATTATTGTTCTAACAATACATTCAAATAACAACAGAAAAACTTATACCATATCATATTTACATACCTACTGGTGACGCTCAATCGCGCTTCAAATTATTTGTTATTATGACGCAGACCGATGTAACGGACTCTACGGCAAACTGAAACAGGATAAAACAAAAATAAACACTTAATTTCACTCTGTTTTCACTACTCTCCACATTCGTTTCGAATTTATTCCCCATCAATATTGAGAAACTTACAAATCAGCGCCTGTTTTTGAAAATAGAATGTGCACATTTTTTTTTTCATTGCCAATAATAGTTGCCAATAATTTGATGTCCTGTCGATGGAAATCATAGATAAATCAAAATTTTAAAGTTTGATATTTAGTAAGTATTTTATTACTTAATTATTATTGTAAATTTTAAAGTATTTAGTTACTTCTATGCGATCAAATTACGATCAATTATCTCATAATCACAGGTACACCGTCGACAAAGCTGGAAACATTCCAAATGCAATCCGTTCACGATCCTAGTCATTGTATCGTAATGAACGCAACGTGATCGCATACGATTTAACTTTGAAATTAATATCGAAATGGGAACACGATTCCAATTCACACTACATCTCTTTGTAACGCCGCGCAGCACAAGCAATCAGAGATACGTCGAGGTGTCCATGAAATAAACGGAGCGCTTCGTACCCATTATGTAACAGACTTCTTTTTCGAAACGTGTCAATTGGATTGTGTATCCGCCGCTTTACCGACGTACAATCTACCATAACAGTACTTATCTAGACATTACGATTTGCGCTTTACATTGGATATTGTGGAAGAGATTTTGAATAAACACTGCTTTTGTAACAAGCAATGGTTCACTAATGATGCGAAGCTATTACCGTATATGGTACGGGAGCTATTAACGTTTTAAAAAAAGTCATTTTAGTATAGTTGGGTTTCTGATATACTGTTTCTCTTGCTATTTCGGTTAGAGTCTGGGCTGTCTGGCTGGCGGTAGTGGTTGCGTTTATTAGTGCGCACAAGAAAATATCCGTAATTTAAAGTCATTTATTAACGCGTAATTTTTAATCTTTTGCCTTTAGATAGATCCATCAGACATAATTTTTTTATTGCAAGACGTTTTTTTCGTTGTTAAATAGGTGCCATACGCAATTTTTTATTTCAAAATAATTAAAATGTCATCGAAATAAGTGAAATTACATCAACATGAGTCCGCTTAAAAGGTAAGTAATAACTTTATTACTTATATTATATTATCCATTTTTAATACTTATATTGAATAATTAGTAAACTAATATTTTTAATAGATGGTTTCATATTTATTACACTTTTGGGTATTAATATGAATTTGATGATATTTGGTTTTTATCAAGTTTACATTAACGTCCTATTTGAGGTTCGTTGGGAAAAGGAGGCACCATGGTAGATTGTTGCAAAAAAATTGTAAATAGTAAAATGAATATTATACATTGTATATCCTTCACGGGGACTCATGTTGATGGAATTTCACTTATTTCGATGACATTTTAATGATTTTGAAATAAAAAATTGCGTCTGGCACCTATTTAACAACGACAAAAACGTCTTGCAATAAAAAATTTATGTCTGATGGATCTATCTAAAGGCAAAAGATTAAAAATTACGCGTTAATAAATGACTTTAAATTACGGATATTTTCCTGTGCAGATAAGATGCGCACTAATAAACGCCACCACTGTGGCCAGCCAGACAGCCCGGACTCTAACCGAAATAGGAAGAGAAACAGTATATCAAAGAACCAACTATACTAAAATTCTCTCTTGTCAACGTTGGTAGCTCCTATACGAATAGGTAGGTATTTCAGTTCCTATTGCCTAAAATCAAATTAATCTCGTAGCTGATTACCAAATTGGAATGTCTGACGGTCTGTTGGTTTGTCATTTTTGAAATACGAATAATTAACTTTCTTGTGCACCTTTTTGAAAAAAATAGGTCTTATCGGACGGATGTTTATTTGGTAGTTAAAATTAATTCTCTGCCAGATACAAAAAAAAATACAATGTATGTAACATTTTTTAAATTTTTAAAATAATATCTTATTTTTAGATAATAAATTGCAATTCGGTTGTGCTTTAATGACTTATATTTAATAGGATCGTAAATTATTAATTATTAATTACGAGGACGTGTCGTTAGCAGAGTAAGGGACAATGTCCAATGGCTACCCTTGGGTTTAGGACCGAAAGTGCTTTGCCATAAACTGCGCTGCAAGATTGTATTTTGTGTGAATTATACTTAATTTCAGTTTCATTTATAATGTGTTATCAATTTATATCTATCTGGATATTTACGTTAATAATCGTCTTTAAAATAATGGAAACAAAATATAATTTAGAAACGAGCTAAAAACTTAACTAACGAAATTTTATTTATGTATTTCCATATAATACAAAATAATATAATATAATATATATTATCATAATTAAAATATGTATTCTAAGTTATTTTCTATGAAAATCATTTACTTAAATAATTGTCACATAACAACAACAAAGCATTTGCATAGTAAGTAGATACTTATAATAGTAATTGACTCAATCGTCTCTCACATCGTCACGCATTTCACGGTTCGGTTATCCATGTAATTCGTCCCCGAACTTATTGAATAGGGAAGCGGGAATCCAATAAAAAGCTGTCAAACCCAACGCCCCGACAGGTGAGGGTTAGTCTTATCTTTGACTGGGGAATCGCGAGACATTTAAATTTAAAACAAATCCCTTACAATGACAGAGTTTTCTGGAACATTGAATAGGTATTTGATATATTGATTTTAGGTGATGCGACCTATTTATTATGATTTATGATACCTTCCAAATAAATATATTTGAGAAAAAATACTCTAGTATGTTAGGTACCCGCACCACAGATTAGTAAATAGTTACACTCACATAAAAAAAATATACCCTTAACTAACGCTCCCATACGCTAAGATGTCTTTCAATTTAGTTTGTACTTGAAAGGCAAAGTAATAAAAATTTTATTTTAATGTGTAACAAAAACTGTGTATTTTTAAAATCTATTAAAATATAATATTGTTATACTATACCTAAAGCTATATTGAAGTGGAATATAAATATGTTTAACTTTGAGGAGTTAAAGGCAACCTATGTTTTATGATTATTATTAAATATCCAATTTTATGATAAAAACTTCTTAAAAAGACAAGATATTTGCTCATTTTTGAGTATTCCAGTACAATAATAATTTAGTCATCGTTATTTTGTACTATTCAATTTAAATTAACTGTCATGACCTTAGATCATTAATGATCTTTGATCTAAGGTCATGACTTATTCATCAAGATGAGACCAAAAACCTTGTATCTAAAGTCTTCATTAAAATTTAAAAGAATATGGCAACAAAATTATGACATTGGCATTTGGCACTTGGCTTGGCTGTTTGCTCCTGTTTGACATTGCAATTTGCGTTTTGCACAAGTTTTGCATGTTGAATCATGAATGTTGAATTTCGAATTCGAGATTCCATTTCCAAACACTTTCATGAGCTTTTTCCAATAGTGAATGAAATATTTAAATAATTCAATTAAATAAAAAGTATAAATCTATATAACTTCGATTTAATTATTTACCATGAGCTTCAATGAGCGGGGAATTCTTTGGTAGCAGTTGAAAAGCTTTGTGATGGATAATATTGTTCAATTTGAGTGGTTAGTAATTATTACAAAACTATTTATTATGTGAAATGGACTTTTACACTAATAGCATGTTTCTCAAGTCTTAATTGAATAATAAAATAGTCATTTTAGTAACTTGAATTGTTTTTACTTATTTATGTCCGTGTATTCACTATTGCAGATATAACTTTGTACTTTAAAGTATTTAAATAAATATATATCCTCATTCTTTTTATAGGGTTGAACCTGAACGCGACCACTATTTCCTAAGAGCACAAGATTTAGAGAACTGTGTGACGGAAAGAATCTTAAGAAACACATTCCATGACCCATTGATTTCTAGCAGTGATAGTGAAGAGTCCAATGATATTAATTGGAATGATATTTTTAGTCAAAAACAAAATGTAAGTTTCAATTGATTTATCGCTGAAAATTTAATGAAAATGTTTGTATATTACCTGTATATTACTGACTAGCTGTTGCCCGCAGCTTCGCTTGCGTGGAAAAGATAAATTTTCATGGTATAAGTTTTCATCCCCTATTTTACCTCTTAAGGGGATGTATTTTCTAAAATCCTTTCTTAGGGGACGCCCACATTATGACATCTACCTGCATGCCAAAGGAGACCATTTTTTTTGTTTGGAGAATAGGCCCACCTCAATTTCTTAGCGTATATTAATGAAATGTGTGTTAATTTGTTCCTTGAAGTCCCCAGATTACAGTGGTGACATTACTTTTACATGTTTTAACCGGAATCTTTAGAAACACGATGTGCAAACATTCACCTCATTACTACATAAAAACTAACTGATAATGAGCGATTTGTCTTGTGTGACCCATCCGAATCATTGGGTACAATATATTTCAATAAATGAATAAATAAATATTAGAAAACATCATACACATTGTCACGATTCCAAGCTCGGAAATCGGACACAACGAAGGTACCACAAACACAGAGACCCGATTTGGTTATAAATAGTATAGAAAATAGATATAAGTGGGTGTACCTCAAGTTTCTGGACCTTGATGCGATTTTAGCGATTGGGAAAACTGATTCAATAAGAAATTATTAGTTAAGTAGGTAGGTATTTAGGTACGTGATATTTTATGACTAGGAGTAGGTACATAATATTAGGATAGGTATCCATTTGCACAGCTATTCTATTATTCATGTTCAATTGTAATATTAAACGCTCTTAAGTTGTAGCAATTTCATTTTAAAATAGGTAAAAAAACATTGTTTACATTCATTGCACGCAGGGGCTACGACAGGAGGAATCTGACATATTCCGTCAAAGCAGCCAATAGATATAACGTTTCGTTACACGGATTTTTTTAGCCGAGTAGAAACAAATTGTTTTATTTGATAAATGGCAGGATTTAAAATCGCTATCAATCATATTCTTCCATACAAATAAGAATAAAAACAGTTTCTAAAGTGGTTTATTGAAGGCAATTTTTTTTTGCTTTTTGGTTTTATTTTCATTCTATCGATAAAAACGTTTCGTTCCAGTTTTTTTTAATGTTGGCCATTGTTCTTGGTTTGTAGACAGCACACTACAGCAGGGATGATATCAAAATAAGGCTTTTTAATTCTATTTCATGATTCCGGTTTCGTTTGTAAAACAACGAAGTTACAAAATTCATAATATAATTTTATATTTTTACACGTTTTTTTTTTATGACTATACGTTACCGAGTCTTGGTGGGCCCACAAAAAATAGTCTCCTTTCAGCCCGATACGTCCAGTGGTTTGGGCTGTGCGTTGATAGATCACTATATCAGTCAACTTTTGAGTTTTATATATATAGATTCAGTTACTTGATTATAAAATACAATATTTCATTGATTATAACAATTATAACAATATTTTTTTAAACAATTTATAACAATATTTGTTTAACTTATCATTCAATAAAATTTCATCCATATTAAAAACATTGGAATAGTTTGAAAATAGATTATGGTATTAAGTGTGTTTCGAACAGGTAAAAAATGTAAAAAAATTGTTATGACAATTCAAAAGTGCTTCTAAAAGAAGTCCAATTGAATAAATAAATGTTTCAGTTTGCATTTGCTTGTTGAGTGTAGGAAATAAGTATTCTTGAAATGTTAAACATAATTTGTAAAAATTACTAAAAGACAATCTTTCCTTACAACTAGGCAAACCAAAGCCACCGTCTCTTTGTGCCAGGCTGTCGGCCTGTGCCAAAGTACCCAAAGTTATCGTCGCTCACTGCGATAGAACACACACAGTGCCTCAAAGTGATGTGCGTGAAGAGTCCACACATACTGCCGCTAAAGCCATTCCCGAAGCCTGGTAAAATGGATTATAAGATTTTTGAGGTATGCATTTTTATTTTGCTTTGATTTTATTTGTAAGTTGGTTCAGGTCATTTGGAATATTGTTATTTTGTTTACTATAATTAAGATAAAAGTAGATCTAATTATGTTATCTTAATATATATAAATCTCGTGTCACAATGTTTGTCCTCAATGGACTCCTAAACCACTTAACCGATTATAATAAAATTCGCACACCATGTGCAGTTCGATCCAACTTGAGAGATAGGATAGTTTAAACGTGTAGGTACCACGGGCGAAGCCGGGGCGGACCACTAGTAACTTATAAAGATTTATAAAGATTTTTAATTTGAATTCAAGTGTTATTAACACATATAAAATTTGTGAACAATTACAAGATAGGTGACACTTCAATCTCTATGCCACCTGAATACATTGTATTGGTAAACAGTAGTTTTCATTTAAATCAAAATCCATACTCTATTTTACACTTTTATGTGTCTAATTATAGCGCCAAATCTCTAACTTTCTTTGGTCATTCCTACAACTATTTCACACTACTTCCCTCTATCATATATTTGTTACAGGAAATCAAAAAGGAATATGAAGCGGAACAAAAAGAATACCTATCTTGGGCGAAATCGCTCTGGGCTACCGAGCACTGTATCAAAGCGTTACGACCAAAGCCACATGTGGAATTAGTATATGAAGCACAGTATAAAATGAGGGCGCACGAGTTACAGTCGTATCCGAAAAACTATGAACTAGCCGCACAAATACCTTTGGAAGCAAGGAACGATCAATGTGAATTTGTGTTTGTGGAAGATTTAATTAGCGTGAGTACAGTAATTTGTTAGAAAAAATAGTAGGCAGAAATTTTTAATAACTTTTGCCTTGACAAATTAAAATACTTGAAAATTTTGAAAGAATAGAAATTATATTTGAAGTGAGATTTGGACGACATCTTTATCCATATCGTAGTAATACCTTTCGATAAAATGGCCTCCAATAAAAAAATATATTTAAAAAAAATCTAATTGTTCATTTTTTATATTTTTACAAAGTATTTATTATTTATGCAAAACTTGTTTACTAAATCTTTCCTATGTAATTGCTTTTTACTAAGTCTTTATTATGTAATTGCTTTTTTCCTAGATTGATGCTACAGATCTACCACAGATCCAATATGAAACAGTGGAAGATAAAATTTTCATTATGAAAAACAATGCAGTACCTGAGCCATGCAATAAGCATCCATGCAAGTTTATTTTACCAAGTAAGTTATTCTTTCCTGCTTTTCGTTTTCAAGAAAATATTAACATTTTAATAGAAAAATAACCATTTATTTACAATACTTTAGTTTACAATTTGCATTATTAAAAGGTTTTTGAGTTTGAACAAATTCACCATTCATACATATCCCAGAAGTTTTCTTAAAAAATACCTCTTTATATATATTAGTATACTAGCGGTCCGCCCCGGCTTCGCCCGTGGTACATATTTACGTTTTCTCTACATAAAAACCATCCTCGTACTTCAAGGAATATAATAAAGAAAGAATTATCGAAATCGGTTCAGCCGTTCTCGAGTTATGCGCTTACCAACACATTTTGCGATTCATTTTTATATATAAGAAGAAGACTAGCGACCCGCCCCGGCTTCGCACGGGTGCAATGCTGATACTAAATACACTACAGAAAAACTGTGAACGTTGTAAGTATATAAAAACATAGCGGCCGGCCGTTACCGCCGCAAACGCTACGTCCCGCAATTTTTAAATCTGTAATATCTTCGAAAATATTCACTTAAATCATACGGTGTAAAGAGCCATATAGATCTATATTAAATGAACAATGTATTCAAGGTATTTAATTGGTTAAGGATCAATGCTGTATTGGTTAAAATCGCATCGAAAATTAGCCATTATTTGTCGTAAAAAGTAAATGACAAAAAAAAGTTAAACTCAAACTCAAAAAACTCAAACATTCATTTATTCAATTAGACTACTGTTTAGTAGCACTTTCGAATCGTCATTACATAAGTATTTTTAACATTTACCACCGATTCGGAAAGCAGTATCTATGGAGAAGAATCGGCAAGAAACTCCATAGTTGCTCTTTTAAATCATGTCAATATTACATAATATGTAACTTATATCTAACTACATAATATATCATAATATGCCAAAGAACTGTCCTGTGGTTTTTACGCGATAACCCTCCATGGGTCTTTATCGTCTATATCATAGAAATCTAAATAACAAGACACATAGAAGTGCTATAATGTCATAATTCGTATGAAAACCGCTGTCGCCAAAATCAACACATTCAAACCGAAAGCTAAACAGTACACACAAGTAAACTATGCCTTTTATTGGACAGCTTGATTTTAGTGAAAACTAACTTATCTATTAAATTAAGCTTTTGAATATGTATCCTAACGTACGAATTTACGGTTTATTTTAGAATAACATCCCTAAGTATATGAGACTTTTTGCTCCAATACGAACAAACGTGATAATAAGAATGGTCGACTGTGTCATTCATTGTTATTTCGATTACTATGGTGACACTCGTAATACTTGTAAATATTCTATAATTTTAAGGAAAAACGGCATTATTTCTAAAAAAAAATATTTTCCGATGAAATATTATTCCTTTATAAGTATAATTACAACTTGTGGAAGAATTTCCGCAATGGGAATTGCTGAAACACACCATGTATACACTCATACGTCTCCAGAGCAACTGAACAGTGACGAATGCACTGGTGATGTGAAAATCACCTGAGTGGCGACAAGGTCACGCACGCTTACGACTTCTAGTGTCTTGTTATTTAGATTTCTATGGTCTATATATTCCTGAATACTGTAGTACGCTCTCTGAACTAGTACATTTTTTACAATAATACAATACAATACAATACAAAAAGATTTATTGCAACCAAACAACACAATGATAAGCTTATACATTCTAAGACACCATCAAAAAATACATAAAATTACAAAAATAAAATATATGATAACAATCGAATTATAACTGACATTAATTATATCAAACTTGCATTGTAGCTGCAAAAAGGCCCTGGCTCAGCATAATGTTGCAGAGGCAAACTCCACAACGCTGGTAATTCTGCCAGATACCCACATGACTAGTTTGCGCCTCTAAGATGGAAGGAATAAGATAAATAATAATAAATAGATATACAATAAATATAAAGGATAAGTTATATATATATACATATATAGGAGACAATATTTTTGGTCAAGTGAATAAATGTTTGAGTTTGAGTTTGAAAAGTTTATGGGTAGTATATATCTATGTGTTAACCTTGAAATGAAGTCGATATAAGCAAGCAATAAGTAATAACAATATAATATAATATAATTTTGGATACGTATAATTATAGGTATTAGGTATTGTCGAAGAATATTAAATTACTAATGTTGGAATTTTAGCAGGAACGATTTGTAAGTGCGACGAAAGTTGGACTTACATTTAAGATTTTTTATTGGAGGGGGGATATTGTTCCAACATTTCGTCGCACTATATTTGAATGACCCACGAAAGGCTGAAGTTTTATGCTGCGGAATGGATAGTTCGTGAGTTCCACTCCTTAGTTCACCCCTACAAGTATCCCTACGCCACGACAACTTAGTATACAGATACCCTGGCTGCTTAGTATGTATTGTATCGAATAAGAGACAAGCCAATAATAACTCTTGCCGACCCTTCATCTTTAAAAAGTTAATGCTGTTTAGAAATGGAGTTACATGTGATCTGGGTGGAATGGTAACGCAGAATCTTGCACAGGAATTCTGGACCCTCTGAATGAGGCGCTGTACTTTACCTGTTAAACATGGTCCGTAAACGGGAAGAGCGTAGTTTAATTTGGAAAGCACAACGCCTTCACACAGCCTTATTCGTAGATCGACACTCAGAAAAGGTCGAATATTATAAAGGACTTTGAGTCGATAAAAACAGCTACTAACTAGGTTAGTAACATAATCTTCAAACCTTAACTGAGTGTCGAAATCGATGCCCAAGTTCCGAGCAACAGCAACCCGTTCTATAGAAATGGAGTTTACACAAATCCTGATATCTTCTTCGTCCAAGTGGGAGAGTTGCTTTTTAGAGCCAACAACAAGATATTTGGACTTGGTTGGGTTTAGAACCAGTGCGTTCTTGCGAGACCAGTCGGAAATGCGTTCTAAGTCATCGTTCATGTTACGGACACATTCTCCTATACGAGCTCTGTCCACAGGTATATAAATTTGCAAATCATCAGCGTATAGATGATACTGACAATTTTTTATACAAGATGTGATATCTGCCGAATAAATGATGAATAAAAGAGGCCCAAGAATGGAACCCTGGGGGACTCCTCTACTCACAGGGACAAGTGACGAAAGGGCACTATTTCCGTCATTTTTCAGCAGAACCACTCTCTGAAAACGATGTTGAAGATAACTATTGAACCAAGATGAAGAAATACAATCGAATCCATAGAAATTTAGAATTTTTATATATGTTTTAAATTTAGAACTACTAAACTCTTTAATATTGTGAGGAATTCTATTATATAAGCGTATACCTTGACCCATAAATGAATTTTTAACTTTAGCTAATCGGAAAAATGGCATTTCAATTCTATTCCTGTTCCTTGTGCCATAATCGTGTCTATCTCCTACTCTTGTGTGTAAGTCGGAGCTTTTGTGTACATGCAAAATATTATTAAATATAATATACTGTGATGGTACAGTAAGGATACCAGTATTTTTAAAATGATCTCTTAGTGAGTCCCGAGCACGTAAATTATATATAGAGCGAATGGCTCTTTTCTGTAAGATAAATATAGTTTCTATATCTGCAGCCTTGCCCCACAGTAGAATTCCATAGGACATAATGCTATGAAAGTAGCTGAAATAAACCAATCTAGCTGTATCTTCATCGGTGAGATGCCTTATTTTTCGGACTGCATATGCAGCTGAACTGAGCTTACCTGCAGCGGTGTTGACATGGCTATTGTGGGTTATCCATAAGAGATAGACATATACCATCGCGGACTTTTCTGTAGACCTTTTCAATGTGTATAATACTTAGTACATTATTTTGATAAAACTCGTAGGGTTCAGCCTGCGTTTGCAATGTAAGCGGAAAAAATGTAATTTTTTACGACATCACATTAGAAACCTCAAAAATAACAGTACTTCTCCACTATTTAATGGATGTTATTACACATATAAACCTTCCTCTTGAATCACTCTATCTATTAAAAAAAACCGCATCAAAATCCGTTGCGTAGTTTCAAAGATTTAAGCGTACAAAGGGACATAGGGAAATAGGGACATAGGGACAGGGAAAGCGACTTTGTTTTATACTATGTAGTGATTATAGTCAAATATATTTTTAAATACATTAATTCGTAATATTATTTCCAGGGGAGAAATCAGTATCAGTGCTACCACTAACAGAAATAGAGAGGGAATTAGCGCAATATGCGCTCGAGCACAACACACAGTACATAGCTAGTGAGAGCGCGCTGCGTTGCTTGCTGTCGCTGGACCAACATTGGTACATCACTGTGCGAGTGTGTGACGTCATTGGCTCGGGTAAGGACTACTGTGAGTTAGTTAGAGCACAACACACAGTACATAGCTAGTGAGAGCGCGCTGCGTTGCTTGCTGTCGCTGGACCAACATTGGTACATCACTGTGCGAGTGTGTGACGTCATTGGCTCGGGTAAGGACTACTGTGAGTTAGTTAGAGCACAACACACAGTACATAGCTAGTGAGAGCGCGCTGCGTTGCTTGCTGTCGCTGGACCAACATTGGTACATCACTGTGCGAGTGTGTGACGTCATTGGCTCGGGTAAGGACTACTGTGAGTTAGTTAGAGCACAACACACAGTACATAGCTAGTGAGAGCGCGCTGCGTTGCTTGCTGTCGCTGGACCAACATTGGTACATCACTGTGCGAGTGTGTGACGTCATTGGCTCGGGTAAGGACTACTGTGAGTTAGTTAGAGCACAACACACAGTACATAGCTAGTGAGAGCGCGCTGCGTTGCTTGCTGTCGCTGGACCAACATTGGTACATCACTGTGCGAGTGTGTGACGTCATTGGCTCGGGTAAGGACTACTGTGAGTTAGTTAGAGCACAACACACAGTACATAGCTAGTGAGAGCGCGCTGCGTTGCTTGCTGTCGCTGGACCAACATTGGTACATCACTGTGCGAGTGTGTGACGTCATTGGCTCGGGTAAGGACTACTGTGAGTTAGTTAGAGCACAACACACAGTACATAGCTAGTGAGAGCGCGCTGCGTTGCTTGCTGTCGCTGGACCAACATTGGTACATCACTGTGCGAGTGTGTGACGTCATTGGCTCGGGTAAGGACTACTGTGAGTTAGTTAGAGCACAACACACAGTACATAGCTAGTGAGAGCGCGCTGCGTTGCTTGCTGTCGCTGGACCAACATTGGTACATCACTGTGCGAGTGTGTGACGTCATTGGCTCGGGTAAGGACTACTGTGAGTTAGTTAGAGCACAACACACAGTACATAGCTAATGAGAAAGAGATTTTTAAGCTATTGCATAGCTTCTATCGTGGGCCTTGAGCGCGGGGACCGAATCGAGAAATTCCGTAACGAAAAAACCTCACGCTCCCCACTCCGACGGGCTCGGAGGTGTGGCTTGAGGGCATAGTATGCAATAGCTTTACCGCGGCAGTCCCCGAGTGCCACACGTCTTTTTTTTTTTTTCAGTATAGATTTTTATTAAAATGGGCTAGTAGTAGTTGGTGATCTACATGTCCTCATGAAGATTTTTAAGTGAAACTTCTTTAGGCGCGTTTCAATACCGTCACGTCATGGAGGCGATGATTTGGGTAGCTTTAAATCTTGCCAAAGAAGTTTCACTTCTGACACGTGTGCTCGGCACACACGCTCTTTTTTAAAAGAAACTACTTTGAAACAAAAGTAAAAGTAATATAGGCCATTTATTTACTTTCAGATGGGGAGAAATCAAATGTAATAGTGTTAGGAAGTGAATTTTCCATAAAGAAAGAGTCAATTATGCGCAGGACGTATAAGGCTTTTAGACATCTTCTGGAAGATGCACTTGTACCGTAAGTTGAAAATCTGTCATGAACTCAAACTCAAACTTAAACATTTATTTATTCAAGTAGACTTCTTCGAGAAGCACTTTTGAAACATCATATTTTTACATATTTTTAACATTTACCACCGATTCGGAAAGCAGTATCTACGGAGAAGAACCGGCAAGAAACTCCATAGTTGCTCTTTTTAATCATGTCAGTATTACAATTTAATTTTACAAAATATGTAACTGTATATTGTCATAATATGCCAAAGAACTGTCCTGTGGATTTTACGCGACAACCCTCCATGGGTTTTTATCTACATATTCTGTGTTGTGTATGTTTCATACAGTTGCGATTAAGCAAGTTATATCCATATGAACCCTCCTCAAATTACTTTGTACATTACAAAACCAGCACCTCCAAAACTCATTTGGCAGTTTTAAAGATTTTGTATTCTAGCTGTTTCCTGCCGTTTCTATCATGTAGAATCTCGATTATCTATCTCTTTATCAAATGTTATCTAGTTCCGTTTAGATGTTCTGGCGTGAATGAATAAATGTCAATATAGTAATGTTTTTGTTCGTTTAATCCTACTAATATTATAAATGCGAAAGTTTGTGAGGATGTGCGTGTGTGTTTGTTACTCTTTCACACAAATACTACTGAACCGATTACAATGAAATTTAGCACACATATAGAGGGTAACTTGGATTAACACATAGGATAGGTTTTATCCCGGAAATCCCACGGGAAGTCGCGGGCGGAAATCTAGTAATAAATATTTTATGAATTATTATTTAATATGCATAATATAAATTAATAACATATTCACAAAATTAATGACTTTCAGGTTATCAGAAAAGGGGAGGATCATGAACAAATTGATTAGAAACTCTGAAAGAGATAGTAATGTAAATACAAATGTATCAAATGTCGAAAATAACAATATGGAACCGTCTAGTGATGATGAAGACGACAGTTTGTGTATAGATACAGGTAACAATTTGTTATATGAATAATTCATATTAATTTTGAAAAACGTTCTTAAACTCATAAAATTATTGTATTGTCAGCGATCCTGCTAAGTTTACAAATTTGAATTAAATGTGTTTGTTTAAAGGGGGCAAAAATCGAGTCTATAGGAGTCAATTACATTCAAATATGGAGGCTAATAAAAGCCTGTTTATTTTTTTTATTTAAAATACATGGATATAATTGTATGTAGTGATAATTTTGTTTTTGGAATACCTTTTTTTATTTTATTAACTTGCATATTATTGAAAAATCTAGGTACAAAAAGGTTTTATTTTGGTTTGTGTTTTTATTGAATAAAAACTTCCTTTCTATAATTTTAATATCTATGACTGTTTTCACAATTTTTAGGTGAAGATCTGCAAGAAAATAGTGATGTAGAAACTAAAAATAATCAACAGGAACACCAGAAATCTCAAGAAAACACTAATAACAATTTAGAAAAGTCTGCTAACAATAATTCTACCGCGTCTATAGGATTTTATGAATGCACATGTAAAGGTTTGTATTTTTATCCTTAGTATATTTTAAACATGGGATAATTGTTTAATTGTTTTATTTTATTTTTTGTTTTAAAACGAAGTTTATGCGGTGTTTATTTTTCAATAATCTGTTGTTCATCCCAGATTGACATTTAATAACAACATCGCAGTTGTTTTTGTTTCCTAGTATTCAATGATTTAATTAAAATTTTATTGGAATAAAATTATGTTTGGATTTCAGTCTTTATAACATGTAACAATTATTTCACGCATGTAGTATAAAAGTAACGTCTCTTCTTTAACAGTTATATTTTTTGTTAAAGCATGCATTTATTTTTGAAGTGAAACTTCTTTATCGAGGTTGGAAAAAAATTTAGTGTAACATTTTTTCGTTACGCGTGACATTTTTCCTTTACGCGCCATCTTTTTCTTATCCCTGCCACGCGTGATTCGACGTATTTCTGTAAAGTTGCATACAGTAAATTATTTTTTGAAAAATAAGGTCATAAAGAAGTTTCACTTCTTACGTGTGTACACTAGTACACGCACACATTTTTATTTTGAAAATTTCTTATTTCTCTAAAATTGAATTATTTGCATTCAGATACAATATTCGAGTTACCAGCACAACGGTCATACAAAAAGTGGCAAGTGAGAAGCAAAACTTCTGGCGAAAAATACGACCTCATAGTGCATTGTGCGCATCGAGCGCGGGTGAGTTGGAATGCAAACCTTATGCCTGTTTGTTTAGGGATTCATTTGTAGTTTACAATGTAAAAAAACTATAGAGCAGATTTTATAGTGTATTGTGAAAATAGAGTGCGGGTTATTTTAAATTTAAACCTTAGGTGTTTAGGGTTTAATTTGCAAATGTATTAGTAGCCAAGTGTTATTGTTCGCCTATAACTGACTTAAATATCAAAATAAGTATTTTTAATAGTTTTAAAGGGTTTCTTTGAATTTTTGAAACATGAGTAATAATATTGGACAGAAATAAATATTAAAACATTCGTCAAATTATTTAATTTCTAATTTTAAGCTACTGATATATCTTACATCTGTTTATTTATTTTTTTATTTATTATTATCTGTTTATGTACGTTTCTGTGTCAGTCTACTACTTTTTTTATACTTTGTTTTACTTTCTTTTCCAAAAGGAATCTTCCATTTTCCGATACAATAATATATTTAAATATTTATCCTCTCAATCCAGGGTTCGACCAGCGAAGTAATACTAGAACCGATACCAGAATACCAGCTGGAATTAGGAGCTAGTTCGCTGTCTCAGCACAAATTAGCTAGCTTAGCTTTAGCTCTGCATTTGAGGAGGAAAGCTGCCCTTATGAATGGTGAATATATTAATTACTAGCTTTCAGCCCGCGTCTTCGCCCGCTTTGTCTAAAACCCAATAAATAATATACTAAAACCTTCCTCTTGAATCACTCTATCTAATATAAATAAACTAGCTGCTTGCTCTAGCTTTGAATTAAAAATAGTTAAAGTAATTTGGTAATGATTTAACTTTCTAATGGATAAATATTAAAAAAAAAACCGAATTAATCTATACTAATATTATAAAGCTGAAGAGTTTGTTTGTTTGTTTGAACGCGCTAATCTCAGGAACTACTGGTCCGATTAGAAAAATTATTTCGGTGTTAGATAGCTCATTTATCTATATAGGAAGGCTATAGGCTATATATCATCACGCTAAGACCAATAGGAGCGGAGCGAAATAAAATATTGGGCCAGAATAAAATGGTACCCCTAATGAAATAAACACCATCTAAAAATCAATTATCTTTTGCAGTGCGCTTAGACGGTGTGTCCGGGGAAATAGTGACAATGGAAAAGTTGTATCAAAATGAGTTCAGCGATAAGTATGGCGACATGTTGCCCAACATCGCGAATATATTGCACGCGACTTTGAACCAACTACAGGGACTGTTGCCGGGATATTATGTATTGCATCATGAGGTCAGTAAATATATGAAATCTATAGTAATATTATAAAGCTGAAGAGTTTGTTTGTTTGTTTGAACGCGCTAATCTCGGGAACTACTGGTCCGGTTTGAAAAATTCTTTCGGTGTTAGATAGCCCATTTATCGAGGAAGGCTTATAGGCTATAAATTATATCCTCTCGCTACGACCAACAGGAGTGGAGCACTGCGGGTAAAATGAAAATTTCTACTGAGAAGGGCGAGCTACCGCTCGCTAACTTTGTAACTAATGTATTTTTTAAATCAAAATAAAATAATGATCGTGAAAGAATTGTCCTGTGGTTCTAAAGCGACGATAATTCATGGATTTTTGGTTGTGCATGTAAACTGAGTCTTAATTATTTGATAAAATAATGACTTACACAGATTGTGAACTTTACAACTAATGGCTACTTTTTTTTAAAGGGGCTGAAAGTTTTTACCCCTGGGTAAATCTGCGGGCAAAAACTAGTCATAATAAAATGTATATTTCAGCCAAGCCACGGAACAAACGCCCTACTGTACTGTCCAAAGAAATCAAGTGGAAATAACACATTAACTCTAAATTTGGATCTATCTCAAATGCCCGACGAGTCGAGCGCATTGAAAACTCCGCCCACTATATCTTTGGATATGTTGCCGATGCATAAGTATGGAATTTTATTATTTTTTTAAATCTTTTTTTCTTTTATTGGATAGGTTATGTAGGTTTTGAATGAGCAACTTTCTCTTTTTCGATAAAACAGATTAGTTTTACCGGTATAAAACAAAAAATAGGTATGATGATCGTAAAGTGACATTCGAACTTGTATTTTTTGCTATTTAAGTAATCTACAATATTGTTAAAATGACCAATATGTGTGTAACCCAGTACAAATACATATCTTTTTACTTTTTTAACAAAAAAAAAACTAAATATTAACTTTAAAATACTCTTCTTTTTCTATTATCCGTCACGTCCGCGTCATGGAGAACGGCGATGATTTTGGTATCTTTGAATCTTACAAAATAAGTTTCACTTCTGATACGAGTGCTTGGCACACACGCTCTTTTATTATGTAATAAAAATCTATAAAAAGCATCAAAAAATTGTAAATTTACAGATTTCGCAGGATATTACCATGTGCATTCACACCATACCAAGACCAGTTGCCCCGTAAGCCGATCACTCGCAGTAAAACTCCGCCCCAAGCTCTCAAGGTACAAACATACAAACATATTGTGCTGTTGCGAAGTATGACCATGAATTACATTTGCCCATAATATACAGGGTGTAATCGTTTAGTGTGCACAGGCGATTATTCCATAACTATTACAGATATCAAAAAACTTTAAACTGCTATTGAAAGTACTATACCTAATGAGTAAAATGACAATAATAACTTTTTTTTTTAATAAAACGAGAAATATCCAAAAATGTTACATGAAACGCTCCCATACATTTTATTTCCCATACATTTTGTATTCAAAGCAAATGTTCGAAATGACATCCTCGTTTTGAAATACCATTGTATCCCACTTCGAGCTTTATTTACAGTTTCAAAATGATCTTTTATTAAAATTTCCGAAGTAATTAAAGCATAAAATCAAATAGAAAAGCAAAACCTTTCATATTAAATGTTTGGAATAGTCATATTTCATACTAAATGTATGGGAGTGCTTGATGTAAATTTTTTGGATATTTCTCGTTTTATTTTTAAAAAGTTATTATTGTCATTTTACTCATTAGGAATAGTACTTTCAATATATCAGTTTAAAGTTTTTTGATATCTGCAATAGTTACGGAATAATCGCCTGTGCACACTTAACGATTACACCCTGTATAGTATACTTATATATAATAACTATACAATAAATTTCATTCTTAAATTTATTATTAATATTAAAAGTTATTTTACATCTCATCTCATTTACATTTTTTATGGACGGTTTGCCACGAAAATGAAGGTATGTAATCTACATGTAAAAATAGAGACTCGTTTTCTTTTTGTTTGTTGAATTTTGACATATTATTTTCTTTAGAAACAAATATCAAAAGTTAATCACTTCATAAGCAACGTGTATATTTTATTTTATTATAGTCCATTTCTTATATAGGTGAAAGCAATCAGAAATTAAATTAATTAATCAATTGTAATTATACAATTACATAGTTAAAGAGAAAATGTGTCACTAAAATATACATAATATGTACTAACCGTCATCAATCACTACATATTATAAAACAAACAAAGTTCTGCTCTGTGTCTGTTTGTTCGCGATAAACTCAAAAATTACTGCATCGATTTTCATTCTGTTTTCACAATGGGTAGCGTGGTTCTCGAGGAAGATTACAGAATGTAATTTGTCAAGTTTTACACAACGCGGACGAAGCCGCGAGCGGAAAGCTAGTAAGCCTTTTTATTATAATAGAGAAAATTACACTTAAGTCAATAATTTAGTTCTTAGCAAATAAATATCATTTTAATTTTCAGTCAAAATCCTGGGTTCGAATCCCTGTCCCTCAAAACAACTTTAAATTTATCTTACTTTAAAAAGATAAAATTTACCCCATACTTTAGTAAAAGGCGAAAGATTTATTTCTAATTCCAAGAAAGATCCAAATAAAGTAACTAAATAAGACTTTTATAAAAAGATGGAATATTTTTTGATGTGTTAAAGTTTTTAGTTGAGTGTGAGAAAGGAGGAGGATGTCTGAAGGTATCAAGATGGAGCGACGCAGCATACACACCGGGAAAACTGTGCTTGCAATATTATACTGGGAATAGCAATTAGAAAATACTTATTGATTCTGGTTTATTTTTCTATAATAAAGCAGATACATACGAGGAAA
Source organism: Colias behrii (assembly GCA_029959065.1). Lineage (NCBI taxonomy): Eukaryota > Metazoa > Arthropoda > Insecta > Lepidoptera > Pieridae > Colias > Colias behrii. Next base: position 1,008,006 of record JARWMC010000005.1, on the reverse strand, counting down.
AATATAAGAATTGCCCGTCGATTAAATTTTAACTTCATGGTGCCAGAAATTGAGAATATTTTCCTCCTTCAAATTTTATCTTAAATATCTCTCGAGTACCTTTTTATTATGACCACCTATAATCAATTTAATCATTAATACTTAAAAATGTAATTATGTTTCCCATTATAACATTGCAAGCCGCTAGTGAGGTGCGCTGGCCATCGATATCGATAATCACGTTGCAACCAATCTGTTGGCCAGAGCGCAGCGGGCAGAGCGGGCAAGCGCGGGAAGCGAAAGCGAAAGAAATAGACGCGTGGGATATATACCGCCGCTAGTGACGCGCCACCTGTCGATAGTCGCCCGTAGTGATGTCTGTTGTCGATGGATTCGCCGTGGGTATTGGTAAAGTTCGCGCAAAGTGTTGATGACGTCAGACGGTGCGTCGGTTCGTTGAATAACTACTGAACGGATGGCTCGAACGCTACTGAACCGAGCGGATAAGGGGTTTGCATACAAAATATTGTCTTTTTTTGGAAGTTTTTGCAATTTTTTCAGTTTTTTTGTTGAAATCTTACTTGTAATTTTGACTCACTGAAATCATATTTTTTATGTTTAATATAATTATTGTAAAAATAGTAAAAAAAGACTAGACTTTGTATGCAATTCGTCCTTAGACGCAAACATTGGTAACTTTGGTAAGGATAATCATAACATTTTGATTTTTTTTTACTCGCAGACCTGTTGCCTGATGGTGTGATAAAGTTGCCCATAAGCTATGCACAAGTCCATTTTTCGTAATGTTTGAAAAAAGTCAAAATAAAGTTGAACATGCAAAGATTGCTCTTTTTTTGTAATTATACTTTTTGCGAACTCATCATCGGATTAATAACTGATGCTTAATGATACAATTTGATCAAATTTGACGTGAGAATTTTATTCTACTAAAGTACGGCCAACGAGAAGCGATACCAAATGTAAACAAAACACACACACGACACAATTGTTTTTTAGGTGAAAGACCTTTTGTATCGCTTCTCGTTGGCCTTACTTTACCATTATATTCAAGAAATTTAATAGTACTTTTTTCCTTCTTAAAAAGTGGTTTATTTTATGAGTTCAGTATAAAATCTAGTTTCCATAATGCATTTATATATTTATTTTTGAGTTCTTTACAAATATCTTTTTGTTTACATTATTCATATATTTAACATTTATAGTCTCTTATTCCCAAAGCATTTTTTTATTTCTAAAATTTTAGCGACATTACTAATAGGTATCGATTTTAACCTTCCAAAAATTGTTACAGTGGCCACGGCGAAAGAAAAATAAAAAGAAGAAAGTTCGAGCAAATGTTTAACCTGGCGAAGACACCACTATTTTTTCATAAATGTTAATATATATAAAATGTTTAAATTCAGGATAGATTGTGTTATAAATCAATCATCTTATGTCTTCAATTAAGTTTAAAAGAGATTGAATTGAGGGAATTTTAATACTAATATTTTATAATATTTATAGTATTTTCGACTCTTCGACAGTGGCAAAGCGCCAAATCGTTTAGTCGAATATTTATATTCAAACTACGTTACATTTACACTTAAAAAGTAAATAGTATTAAAAGAAATTGTGATAGGTTTTTGTTGTACTGTTATGTAAATATTAATAAAGTACGAAATATTAAAGCTTGGTTTTATTTAACCTCTAATTGACCCCAGGAATTATTGAAATGTATACAACTTGTCTGGATGATATCCTATCCTTCCTACTAATCCATACTAATATTATAAATGCGAAAGTAACTCTGTCTGTCTGTCTGTTACTCAATCACGCCTTAACCACTGAACCAATTTGCATGAAATTTGGTATAGAGATATTTTGATACCCGAGAAAGGACATAGGATAGGTTTTATCCCGGAAATCCCACGGGAACCTGAACAATGCGTTTTTTCTATGACTGGGCGGGCGATGCCGCGAGTGGAAAGCTAGTAATATTATAAATGCGAAAGTTTGTGAGGATGGATGTGTATGTGTAGGTGAGTGTTTGTTACGCTTTCACGAAAAAACTACTGAACCGATTAAATTTAGCACAGAGGGTAACTTGGATTAACACATGGGATAGGTTTTATCCCGGGAATCAAACGGGAACATGAACTATACGGGTTTTTCTTTGAAAACGCGGGCGGAAAGCTGGTAGGATAATAACTCATAAAATTTTGTAATATTAAGTCACACACATAAATGAATTAGGTACCTACTAAATCAAAGATCATTTTCTTAATTATTGGTTTGACCTCGAATGTACACACATCAACAAAGTCTAGGAATATTTTTTATTGATCAAATCTCTAAAAATCTATGAAGAATTTAGTGATACTGGTACATATTTCGCAATAAAAGGTAGCCTATGTTCTTTCTCAGGGTCTAAAGATTATCTGTGCCAAATTTCATCAAAATCGAACAAACCTTTCCTCTTTATAATATTAGTATAGATAATTCTTCAATTTACAATATCACTAAATTCTTCATAGATTTTTAGATATTTGATCAACAAAATATCCCCAGACTTTGTTGATGTGTGTATTTTTTATCTTATAATTTTTTGTTCAGCTTAATAAATCTACACAATTCTATTTTATTAATACTTCTAAACAAATAGGTACACTAAATGCGACTGTATACCATAGGTAATATGTCTCAAATGTTACCAATGAATGTAGTTTGCAATTTATCTTTCTCAGGATACACGCCTATTAGTGTGGTGTACCACACAATTGTACTTTACATAAAAAGGTTTATGACCAGACCAAATAGTCTTAATAATTCTCTGTTGGAGATTTATCACTCAACTAGCTGTGCCCCGCGATTTCAGCCGCATTGCTCCGCGCCTGTCGGTCTTAGCGTGATGATATATAGCCTAGATAATAGCCTTCCTCGATGAATGGGCTATCTAACACCGAAATAATTTTTCAAATCAGCCCAGTAGTTCCTGAGATTAGCGCGTTCAAACAAACCAACAAAATCTTCAGCTTTATAATATTACCTAGTAGATTATATTATAATAACTACTTTAAAAAATTTCCTTAAAATTGGTTTAAGTTCTAAATACAGTTGCATTGATAGTTTTTCAAAATTATGAATGACTACATTTCCGCCCGCGGCTTCGCCCGCGTTTGCAAAGGAAAACCCGCATAGTTCCCGTTCCCGTGGGATTTCCGGGATAAAAACTATCCTATGTGTTAATCCAAGTTACCTTCTATATGTGTGCTAAATTTCATTGTAATCGGTTCAGTAGTTTTTACGTGAAAGAGTAACAAACATCCATACATCCATACATCCATACATCCTTACAAACTATATTAGATATTGAAAACCTGAATAATTTCAAATTACACAGTAGCAGTTTTAACAGTTTTGGGATGCGAGTTATTAGTTTTTGTCAAAAATCGGTGCAGCCATTATTATTTGATAGTGTTTTTAAAAAAAGAAAAACAGTAAAAATTTCACCAGCGGGGCAGCTTCGCATTATAATGTTTTTTAAGGTAATGAATTCCACTTAATGCTCAAAATTAAGTTAAAATTTTTCAATACATTAGGGGCTTAGCGGTAGAAGTCGGAGTGCAGCAACTGTTTATTTTTACATAATATTTTAACAGTTTCTATATAAGACGTGATTTCTATGTTTTGTTTTTGAAGTGGCTTGGCACACACGCTCTTTTTTTGTGAAACTATAATTAATAAATAATGGGATTACTTATAATAAATTATCCCCCATTCAATGGCTTGTCATCCTTTAAGGTTTTTTTGGATAAAAATAAGACAACGATATAAATTTAAAAATTTATTGATAAATATCTGTATAATACTTAGTATATTGAATTACATAATATTTCAACTAGAAATAGCATAATATAATAAATATATTTTAAGCAGTTTCATCGAAGTAGCCGTCGAGTTGCGTCGCGATCTGGAATTATTATAATTAATTAATTGCGCTCCAAAGGTTCGACATAAACACGTTTTAAATATGTAATGACAAGATCTAACGAGAAATGAAAAAATATAAACTCTATATTTACTCAATTTTCATGTAATTACAAATATGTAATCTCTCATAAATTTGATAAATAAAAATCAAATCAGTTCGACTCATAGGTCAACTAGCGTCATCATTTTACCACATTGCAAATGGTAACTTTTTCCTTACCCTAAACATATCAGGAGACTTTCTATCCAGAACAGTAACTATTTCCTTACCCTAATCACATCAGGAGACTTTCTTTCCACAATAATAACTATTTATGTACCCTACACGTCATATCAGGAGACTTTCTATTCAGAATAATAACTATTTATGTACCCAACACATATCAGGAGACTTTCTATCCAGAATAGTAACTATTTCCTTACCCTAATCACATCAGGGGACTTTCTTTCCACAATAATAACTATTTATCATTTTACCACATTGCAAATGGTAACTTTTTCCTTACCCTAAACATATCAGGAGACTTTCTATCCACAATAGTACCTATTTCTGTACCCTAATCATATCAGGAGACTTTCTATCCACAATAGTAACTATTTCCTTACCCTAAACATATCAGGAGACTTTCTATCCAGAATAGTAACTATTTCCTTACCCTAATCACATCAGGAGACTTTCTTTCCACAATAATAACTATTTATGTACCCTACACATATCAGGAGACTTTCTATTCAGAATAATAACTATTTATGTACCCAACACATATCAGGAGACTTTCTATCCAGAATAGTAACTATTTCCTTACCCTAAACCTATCAGGAGACTTTCTCTCTACAGTTGTAACTATTTCCTTACCCTAAACATATCAGGAGACTTTCTATCCAGAATAGTAACTATTTCCTTACCCTAAACCTATCAGGAGACTTTCTATCCACAATAGTAACTATTTCCTTACCCTAAACCTATCAGGAGACTTTCTATCCAGAATAGTAACTATTTCCTTACCCTAATCATATCAGGAGACTTTCTCTCTACAGTTGTAACTATTTCCTTACCCTATACCTATCAGGAGACTTTCTATCCACAATAGTAACTATTTCCTTACCCTAAACCTATCAGGAGACTTTCTATCCACAATAGTAACTATTTCCTTACCCTAAACATATCAGGAGACTTTCTATCCAGAATAGTAACTATTTCCTTACCCTAATCACATCAGGAGACTTTCTTTCCACAATAATAACTATTTATGTACCCTACACATATCAGGAGAGTTTCTATCCAGAATAGTAACTATTTCCTTACCCTAATCACATCAGGAGACTTTCTTTCCACAAAAATAACTATTTATGTACCCTACAAATATCAGGAGACTTTCTATCCAGAATAGTAACTATTTCCTTACCCTAAACCTATCAGGAGACTTTCTATCCACAAAAGTAACTATTTCCTTACCCTAAACCTATCAGGAGACTTTCTATCCAGAATAGTAACTATTTCCTTACCCTAATCACATCAGGAGACTTTCTTTCCACAATAATAACTATTTATGTACCCTACAAATATCAGGAGACTTTCTATCCAGAATAGTAACTATTTCCTTACCCTAAACCTATCAGGAGACTTTCTCTCTACAGTTGTAACTATTTCCTTACCCTAAACCTATCAGGAGACTTTCTATCCAGAATAGTAACTATTTCCTTACCCTAATCACATCAGGAGACTTTCTTTCCACAATAATAACTATTTATGTACCCTACACATATCAGGAGACTTTCTATCCAGAATAGTAACTATTTCCTTACCCTAAACCTATCAGGAGACTTTCTCTCTACAGTTGTAACTATTTCCTTACCCTAAACATATCAGGAGACTTTCTATCCACAATAGTAACTATTTCCTTACCCTAAACATATCAGGAGACTTTTTATCCAGAATAGTAACTATTTCCTTACCCTAATCACATCAGGAGACTTTCTATCCAGAATAGTAACTATTTCCTTACCCTAAACCTATCAGGAGACTTTCTATCCACAATAGTAACTATTTCCTTACCCTAAACATATCAGGAGACTTTCTTTCCACAATAATAACTATTTATGTACCCTAAACCTATCAGGAGACTTTCTATCCACAATAGTAACTATTTCCTTACCCTAAACATATCAGGAGACTTTCTATCCACAATAGTAACTATTTCCTTACCCTAAACATATCAGGAGACTTTCTTTCCACAATAATAACTATTTATGTACCCTACACATATCAGGAGACTTTCTATCCACAATAGTAACTATTTCCTTACCCTAATCATATCAGGAGACTTTCTCCCTACAGTTGTAACTATTTCCTTACCCTAAACCTATCAGGAGACTTTCTATCCACAATAGTAACTATTTCCTTACCCTAATCATATCAGGAGACTTTCTCTCTACAGTTGTAACTATTTTCTTACCCTAAACCTATCAGGAGACTTTCTTTCCACAATAATAACTATTTATGTACCCTACACATATCAGGAGACTTTCTATCCACAATAGTAACTATTTCCTTACCCTAATCATATCAGGAGACTTTCTCCCTACAGTTGTAACTATTTCCTTACCCTAAACCTATCAGGAGACTTTCTATCCACAATAGTAACTATTTCCTTACCCTAATCATATCAGGAGACTTTCTCCCTACAGTTGTAACTATTTCCTTACCGTAAACATATCAGGAGACTTTCTATCCACAATAGTAACTATTTCCTTACCCTAAACCTATCAGGAGACTTTCTATCCACAATAGTAACTATTTCCTTACCCTAAACATATCAGGAGACTTTCTATCCACAATAGTAACTATTTCCTTACCCTAAACCTATCAGGAGACTTTCTATCCACAATAGTAACTATTTCCTTACCCTAATCACATCAGGAGACTTTCTATCCAGAATAGTAACTATATCCTTACCCTAAACCTATCAGGAGACTTTCTATCCACAATAGTAACTATTTCCTTACCCTAATCATATCAGGAGACTTTCTCCCTACAGTTGTAACTATTTCGTTACCCTAAACCTATCAGGAGACTTTCTATCCACAATAGTAACTATTTTCTTACCCTAATCATATCAGGAGACTTTCTCCCTACAGTTGTAACTATTTCCTTACCGTAAACATAGCAGGAGACTTTCTATCCACAATAGTAACTATTTCCTTACCCTAAACCTATCAGGAGACTTTCTATCCACAATAGTAACTATTTCCTTACCCTAAACATATCAGGAGACTTTCTATCCACAATAGTAACTATTTCCTTACCCTAAACCTATCAGGAGACTTTCTATCCACAATAGTAACTATTTCCTTACCCTAATCACATCAGGAGACTTTCTATCCAGAATAGTAACTATATCCTTACCCTAAACCTATCAGGAGACTTTCTATCCACAATAGTAACTATTTCCTTACCCTAATCATATCAGGAGACTTTCTCCCTACAGTTGTAACTATTTCGTTACCCTAAACCTATCAGGAGACTTTCTATCCACAATAGTAACTATTTTCTTACCCTAATCATATCAGGAGACTTTCTCCCTACAGTTGTAACTATTTCCTTACCGTAAACATAGCAGGAGACTTTCTATTCACAATAGTACCTATTTCTGTACCCTAAACATATCAGGAGACTTTCTATCCACAAAAGTACCTATTTCTGTACCCTAATCATATCAGGAGACTTTCTATCCACAATAGTAACTATTTCATTACCCTAAACATATCAGGAGACCTGTTCTTTACAATGTTTACTATATCTTTGTCTAGCCTCGATCTCTAACTTTATGGTAACTCTGCGCCTGCGTCCTGGTAGTACCTGCACGGGCGTGTACTTGGCGTACTTGTCCGGGTTCTTGGAGAAGGGCAGGTGCGCGGTTGCCGCGTGGAAGGCGGAGTAGCGCGGCAACAGCGCCTCCTTGTTGTCGCGCTTGAGCGTCTCGCGCAGTTCCCCGTCGGGCACGCTGTAGCCGCGCTGCGCTCGGGCGCTCTCCTCCCACTCGCGGTTGAACGACTGACACATGATAAAAACGTGTGTTTATTCATTTACTAGCTTACCTCCCGCGGCTTCGCCCGCTTTGTCTAAAACCTAATAAATTATATACTAAAACCTTCCTCTTGAATCACTCTATCTATTAAAAAAAACCGCATCCAAATCCGTTGCGTAGTTTTAAAGATTTAAGCATACAAAGGGACAAAGGGACAGAGAATGCGACTTTGTTTTATATTATGTAGTGATGTACTACTAGATTTCCAACCGTGGCTTGACCGCGTTCAAAATAACCCGCATAATTCCCGTTCTAGTGGGATTTCCGGGATAAAAAGTAGCCTATGTCTTTCCTCGGGTCTCTCGCTATCTCTGTACCAAATTTGAAGAAAATCCATTCAGTACTTTTTAAGTTTAGCCCGAACATACATACAGACAAAATTCTAAAAACTATATTTTTGGCTTCAGTATCTATTGTAAATCACGCCCCAAATATTCTTAAAAAAATATTCAATGTACAGTTTTGACATTCCTTCGATTTTATTAAAAAATGATTTATAGACAAAGTTCTTTTCGCACAATCGCAAATCGAAATCATAATGGACCGTTAAAATTTCATCCAAAAATGTCCGAACAGTGTTGTGATCGAAATTAATACCTTATTTCGTCACAGTAGTGTTCAAAGTTTATTGTATCGCTCACTAGTAAACTCTGACTTAAGCCGACTGCTTTTTACTGAGTGTGTGTTTGTAAATCTAGTTGTTAATGATACATCAATGTGTTAGTAACACTGATAAAAATTTAAGAAAGGCGGAAACAGCTGGTAAAATTCTCACGGAATATTTATCCTTTAACATCTGCCGATCCTTGTCTCTCAACTTCGCAGGAAGAGGCTCGTCCAATGTTATGTACGATAGCAACTTGTTCCAACTGTAATACAAGATTCAGTAATTATATATTTATATATTTTCACATTGAGTTAAATTTAATAATTTGCGAAAGTTTCATCCTTTTCGATACAGCTTTTAAGAGTATTAGTGTATATTAAACAAAACTTAATCACAAGATCTAAACCGACATTCACGAACGAACATCTTAATTATCTAGTTATAAGTATTAAAATCTAAACACAATGTATAAGCCAACTACTGTAGAAGTGTAGAACACTCACCTATTGAGATACGCAGTCTTGTATTCATTTATCATGTTGCGATAGGACGCCTCACAGTCAGGCTCTGATAGCGCCAGTACGTCTAGCAAACCACTGCGCTGCAAACCCTGTAAAACCATCATCATCACCGTCAACATCATTATTATTAACAATACTACTAGTCACTAATCAGCCAGGAGATCACCATCGTCATAAATTTCAACCATAATGCAAAATGCATCATAATTATTCACAATGCTATCATAATCATCATCATCAACAAGTATAACATCATTATTAATAACAATACTACCACAGTCAACATTCATCACTATCGTCACCACTACCATCATAAATATAATATAATTTTTCATCATTATCATCTTCTATAACATCAGTATTGTTGTAAATCATAATACGACATTATCGACATCATCATCATCACAATTATAAATCAGAACACCAGCCAAACGAGGCTTATAACAATTTATGATAGTACCACTATCGATATCAACCAATACACAATCATTAACATCATTAATGAAAATACCACAATCATCACCGAGAAATAAACTAACACCATCATTACTATCATCATCGTTATCATTGTAAGGAACAAGAACAATATAAACATCACCACTTAAAATCTGTTCAGACTCGAAGGGCCAATTTAAAACATGGTTATTATAATATTATCTTTATGTTTGCATCCCAATATCACAAACCATTATATGAAAGAAAGAAGGAAACATATATATGTATCTTACCTGTAATAAATACAAGGTGTTGTTCAGCAAGAATATAGCCTTCAAAGCATCTGGGTACTGCTCGCTCTTGTTGCGAAGAGACAGGTTCAACTGTGCTAGCACTTTGCCTGAAAACATTACAATTAATACATTTAGAAAAATAAACCTAAATTTAAAAAAGGTAGTTTCATCCCTTAGTTGTCTCCTGCAGGTTAGAATAAAGTGAGCTGGCTGGAAAAATATGCATGCTAAATGAAAACTCAAAATGAAGACTGACTGAGAAACCTACCAGGGTTTTTTATTTTGAGTACTGCGTTACACTGAAATCTAGTAAGATAGAAAAAATATCTTGAACACAACTTCATTCCAACACCCTATTTTTTACCAGCAATTCTCCAAATACATACGCATATAAATAGAGAGCATAAGCGCGTTCTTATCCCCCGTGGTGTTGCCGCACGCGGCCGCCGCGCGAGAGTATGCAGGCTCCGTGCTCAGAGCCGGACCTGAAGCATTTTAAAATTACTTTCAAGACTATTACTTAGTAAAATAATGATAAACAAAATTAAAAAAGTGGTCCCAAATAAGATCCCTGGGGAACTCCTCTTGGAATTATGAATTATGATTAACTAGCTGCGCTCCTCGGCTTCACCCGCGTGGCTCCGCTCCTATTGCTCTTAGCGTGATGATATCTAGCCTATAGCCTTCCTCGATGAATGGGCGAACTAACACCGAAATAATTTTTCAAATCAGCCCAGTAGTTCCTGAGATCAGCGCGTTCAAATAAACAAACAAACTCTTCAGTTCAGTTGACATGATTAAAAAGAGCAACTATGGAGTTTCTTGCCGGTTCTTCTCCGTAGATACTGCTTTCCGAATCGGTGGTGTGCCTACCAATATATTGTATACCTATGTCAGCAATATTTGTGTAACCATATTAGGATGCGAAACCGATAAATGTTAAAAATATGTAATGACGTTTCAAAAGTGCTTCTAGAAGAAGTCTAATTGAATAAATAAATGTTTGAGTTTGAGTTTAATAATATTAAGTATAGATTAGGACGTATAGATTAGGTGTTATGTGTTATGTGTGCGTGTAGTGTGTAGTGTGTAGTGGCGCTCACCGATAACGTGCAGGTGCGCGGCGAGCGCGTGGCAGTAGGCGAGCGCGGCGACGGGCAGCTGGTGCACCGTGCCGTCCACCGCGCCCCCCGCACTGTCCCCGCGCACGCCCTCCACCCACTCCTCCAGCGAGCGGACGCACTATACGTGTGTTATGGATTGATAACTGGTCGTAAATAGTGCACATACACGTCTCATTAACTGCTTATTTGTTTTTTTTTTAACTACTCACAAATTTAAAAATAATTAGTGTCATCATGCGTGTATAAACTTCTGAAATGTCATTGATATTAAATAATTTATAAAAATAGAACAGGCCCTAAGACACTTCCTTGAGGTACACCTTACTTGTTAAATCTTTATTTAGACTTATTTGTTAATTTTAATAAATTTTTTAGTTTCTATTTAAACAATGATTCGAACCAATTTAACACAAGCCCCCTTATTTCATATGCGTCTTAATTTGTTTTCTAATAATGCTTGAGCAACTCGATCGAATGCTTTTGACATGTCAAATTACAATATTGTAAAGAAGTTAATATTTTGAAGAATCAAGTGTGGTTAAAAAGAACTGCATCAACAGTTTTTTTTTTTCAGTTCGTTGTTGCAGCTACAGCGCGCGCTAAAGGTCGGGCTGCAGGCGCTGCAGGCGAGCTGCAGGCGCTGCGGGTGCACTCACGTGATGCTGACAGTTGTGCAGCAGCGCGGTGTACGCGGCGGGCGAGGCGGGGTGCAGCGCGCGCTGCAGGTCGGGCTGCAGGCGCTGCAGGCGGCCGAGCAGCGCCCAGCACGCGGCGGCTCCGGCGGAGCAGCGCGACGCGGACTTGCGGCTGCGGGTGCACGCGCGCTCAACTTCCGTTGCTAATAACGGAACGGATGATTGTTTTTTTATCAAGTCTCAAATCATATCCCGATTAAGACTAACAACTAAATAAACCATTTACATAGTACCAAAAAATGTTGTGTGGTTTTATGAAACCACGGTAAAAGTGAAACTGTTCGAACGGTACCGAACACTGCTTTATACCTACTCGGCAGCCGACCGTCACGCGACATGCGCTATACAGACCAAAAAGTTTGAGACGATGTAATAAAAGTTTCACTTTAATAAAAAAAGTCCTTCTGCAATAACAGCATGTCATCAATGATGCAAATGTTCCCGTCTAATTTAAAAGCATCAAAAAGTTGAAGAACAATAGATGGCACAAATCGTTTATAAAAACCACAAAGAACACAGGTCCTAAATGCGAACCCTGTGGTACCCCAAAAGGCACATTAGTACATTTTCATTAAAAAACCCTCGTTCAGTTACTGATTGAGTATACTTCCACAGAAATAATTCACATCATCCCAGCACAAGACCCCAAATACCAGCATATTCTTATTTGTGAATAAAGAGATCATGATAGACAAGATCAAATGCTTTGGAAAAGTCAGTTACACACAGAATAAAAAAAAAGTGTTTTTCATGGTATAAGTGGTAGATATGTTTTAATATTATTTCTACAAACGAAAAAAATTGCACTGCAATCAATTAAAAACGTATATCTATAAGAAACAACCGGAATTTTCATTTTTTAGATATCGTAATCTTTCAAATGAACACAAAAACTCGGGAACTCTAATAGAAAAGCTCACTTACCCAGCAAAGCGAGACAGTCTTTAAGCACAGCAGCGAGCAACGCTGGGAGGCGAGCTAGCGGCACTAGTCCGATCACGTGACGTTGCTCGCGACGCGCGAGTCGGCACAGAGCCGCCGCTAAAGTACCGGCTGCCTCTGCTTCGCGCTCGTCTAAAGCATCGCTGCATTCTTCCATATCTATACAAAAGGATAAGTAATGTGAAGTTTGGATTAGTTGCGGGTTTATTACCCTTCGTTTTAAAGGCAGGATAAATAGGATAAAGTTCCAGGTAAAGGAAAAAAATTACAGCACTGTTGGCCATTTATTTAAATACAACCATGGACGAATAATATAATAGGACTGATGAACGTCATACTAAAGATCGTACCCCGTAATTTCAGCTTATTGCTAGATGGCGCTCTGATTTGAGCTTATTATTTAATTTGCAGTTTTAAAAGCGCCACTAGTGACCAATTTTAGAACTAAGGAAACAGCAAACTATCGATTTTCAATTATTACATCTAGAGGGCGTTGTTTTAAAAACTCAGGTGTTTTTGAATTATTATTTTAGTTTTTAGGGAGCATCTAAGTAAGTGAGTACCTTTAATAAGATTTCGACACCCACTACAAACATTCGACATAGTGATCAGAGTAGTGTATATAATATATATTATATATATTCTTTATTTTCTGTTAAAAAAAATGTCTATATCTTTTTTCTTCTTAATTATTCCCTTGTAAACAGCATTAATTATATGACCATAAAATACGGGAAAAGAAAAAAAAATGTGGATGTACAGCGATGATTTGAACCGGCATCTATCGATTTTTAAGTACGAGACTCAGTCAATACAGCTACAGGCACTTATACGTCTTATATTGAAATTTATGCTCTAATTGTTCGAGTATTTCTTTGAAAAATACAGTTCATAGCAACGCGGTGGTGGAGCATCTAAGGAAGTGAGTACCTTTAATAAGATTTCGACACCCACTACAAACATTCGACATAGTGAGCAGAGTAGTGTATATAATATATATTATATATATTCTTTATTTTCTGTTAAAAAAATGTCTATATCTTTTTTCTTCTTAATTATTCCCTTGTAAACAGTATTATTTATATGACCATAAAATACGGGAAAAGAAAAAAAAATGTGGATGTACAGCGATGATTGGAACCAGCATCTATCGGTTTTTATGTACGAGACTCAGTCAATACAGCTACAGGCACTTATACGTCTTACATTGAAATTTATGCTCTAATTGTTCGAGTATTTCTTTGATAAATACAGTTCATAGCAACGTGGTCCATGGTCTTAGATCATTAAGTAATGGATGGAGTACGCTGGCAAATGTTCTACTAAACTTTCTGCTGATTTTGGTGCGGGGAAGGTAACTCACGCTATTGAAACACAATCACACATTCACAAAAATAATTTGTATCACGAAAGTCGTAAAAATTTACGACCTTTTAAACGACGAGTTTTTAAATTCAACTCTATCCCGAAGTTCATAAAGATTAAATTTGTATTTCATTCCAAGTTGTCTCGTGGGGAGTGCGGTTCAATATCGCGTTCTAAATTCAACTTTATAACTTAGATGATAAAGATTAAATTTGTATTTCTTTAAAAGATAGTCTCGTAATGAATGCGGTTCATTATCGCGTTTTAAATTCAACTTTATCTCTTAGTTCATAAAGATTAAATTTGTATATTTTCTTTCCATGATAGTCTCGTGGGGCCGCATCAATGATCGAGTAAACATGACTCGATTATTTGTCTTGATCATATCGCTAAACGATACATCGACGATTATTAGAAATTGCATTTAATTAGAAATATACGTTAAAAAAAATAAAAAAATATACACAAATGAAAGGTTATTCCATCTTTTTTAATATTCGACATGTTTGAATTGCTTCTGCAAGACTTGACAGTGCAAAACGGCATTTTTAGCGGAGCACTCGCAGACGTCCTTTCGATGTTTTAGGAAAACGCAGAGTGTTTGTAATCGATTACGCAAGTAGTTTTTATGAAAGCATAAGATTTTTCGATTCGAATAATCTTATACCTCGGCAAAAGGGGAAACGCCTGCGAGTGTTATCGATTACTTAATGATCTAAGTCCATGGTGGTCACGAAGTCACTCTCGAACAGCGATGAACGAAGTGAAAAAATAGGCGGTTCATCCTAAGGAGCGCTGGTGCAGTGAACTCCCATAAATAATTATAATAAAGTTGTGCTCATTCATTTAACAATTAATATATCTTTAATTTTAAATATAATTTATCGTATACCTAAACTCCAATACGAATATCAAATTGTTTAAATCATGTTTAAATAGACATTAATGTGGTGCTCATTTTTTTTTGTAATGGATTTACTACGCTACTGTATTTTCTTTGTTTTAGTTCAATAATTGAACACCCATACAATTTTGTCACGAGTCGCCTCTGGTCAAACTAACCGTTATTAGTGTTACGTTTACTCAAAATACAAAAATGAAGAAAGTATTATTTTACGCTTATTAAATCTTTAAAACTAAAACAAAATGATGTGGAGGTAGGGAGGTGGATTTCCTCAATCGAAAAAGGGAGAGACTAGTCTACTCGACCGGCCGGCCGTAAAGGCCACGTTAATTGATGACGGAAAGTTGTATATATGCTCTGTAGCGAAAACATTTCGCTTGCGCGATTCAGAACAAAAAATAACATTTAAATAAAAATATTTTTTTGTATAAATATATACGTATTATATTTTACGTATTATATTTTACGTTATAGTTTACGGTTTTTGCGTATTATATTTTACGTCAAGATACTATTTGGCACATTGATTTTTTTAGTAGCGACATCTAGTTGAGACAAGAACCATTCAATTATAAAAAATGCCAAATGCTACTGCGAGTGACATCTATCGACTAAATTGGGAACTGAGAAACGAGTTACGCTGTTTACTATGGCTATTGTAAGTCTTCTTGGGTATATTTGTCTATGATACAACTCAGTATTTTTGGTACAATAGATACTTAAATAAAGGCAAGATTGCCACTTCTAGCAAGAAAGAGTAGTCATATTTTTTATACATAAAAGAATTTTGGTGTTTTATTTTTACACTCACACGTGTCATTTACAGATCTTCGCGGGCCAATAGCAAGTCCCGTAGATTGTTCGAGAGTTTGAGATGCTTTCATCATTATATTAATAGCACGTTTTTCAAACCTGCAAATATTAAATACAGCAAATATTAGTTACAGGCATTCAGGAAATGTGATATGGATATTATTGTTGTATTTTACTGTTATACTTACACTTTTTGAATTTTACTAGTTCTTCTTGTAGTACTATCCGCGCGGTGAAGCATATTTTTGGCCCTCTGCAAAAATAAACTTGTAACAACCTGTCCTTTAATATCATCGTTATCATTCTTTCTCTTATTAACCTTTCTTTAATTAATAAAATTTTCATTTTTTTACTTTTATTACATTTGGAAAGGTAAACAAATTAAGAGCAAAGTTTCCTTCTTTCATATTAAAGATTAATGAGGCATAATCTACAAACAGAACTATTTTACACATTTCCCTGTAAATAATAAGATAGATCATTAATATACAACAAGAAGAAAAGGGGACCTAACACAGGTCCTTGTGGAACACCAATATTAATCGACGTGGCGCAATAAGTTTCTCCACTAATAACATTAGTCTGTATTCTATTCTAAAGGTGTGCATCTATGCCAAAATCCTCTGAGCCAAATCTTTAATTATCTATTTATTGAGTTTACACAGTAAAGTGGAATCTTCCACGCAGTCAAATGCTTTGAAAAGGTCACTTAATGTACGTTAGCATATTTTAAGTTTTTCTTATCATGCTTTATATGTGTCTCCACTCTCCAGCATCTATGATCGCGTACCCCTGAGTGAAATCAAATTGTATTAGGCTTTCAAACTCACCATCAGCGGCGAAGCAGCCATGGACCGAGACCGCAGGTAGTCCTTAAACGCGACCAGCGAGGCTTTCGCAGCAGGTCCTCGTATAGCGAGCAGCGGTGTGGCGGGAGGCCGGCCCGCGCGGCTCAGCCAGTCCGCGGCTGCGCGCATTGTGTCCACCACACCACCTGTTGTTGAGTTGCTGCCGCTCACGCTAATGCTGTCTACGCTTGAATCTGGACATTTACACAAGCTTATATAACAGCTGACAATATATTCAATAGACTAACAAAATGAATTATTTTTTACAAGATGCACTATGGAACTATTTTTATTAGTTGAAAATCCTAATATTATACTAGGCAAAGTTTGAGAGGATGCATGTTGTACGCTTGTTATTTTTTCACGAAAAATTTCAATTTTTATTCATAAACAGATTTGAAGGAAACTTTACAGTTATACAGGTAACATAAGAATAACACATGAGCTTTAAAAATACTTCATTTGCATACTTGTTAATCAGCAGCATCACAGCTTGTATTTTTTTTTTGTTAAACATACTGGTGTGTCCCTAAGACACATAAAACTGAAAGAATGGATTAAGTTTGATCGCTCTGGTGAGTTGGGTGGCCGAGTTGGTTAGGCATCCACCCCGGATTGGCGTGAAAGGATGCGGGTTCGAGTCCCACCTCGTGATCAAATTTTTTCTATTCTTTATAAAAGTATATTTGGGTGATTATACAAAAATGGGGTAACTTTTGAGGATATTTTGTTTACTATATTTTTTATATCAGATTGTTACAAATTAGGGTGTATATGATAGCTAATCTAATGAATATATTGTTCCAAAACGGGCCAGCCACTTTTTTAAGTAGATTGTGAGATATTTTAAATTTTTTGGAATTGGCCTCCAGGGGACTGACGAGGCTCACATGGTACTGATAAAAAACACAATTTTGTAATATTCTTAAAGAAATTGAATGAAAATTACTACAAATCTCTCAGTTTTAATAATGGCACATGTCTTTTAAGTATTAAAATCACTTAGTTACGTTTAAAAATGATTATTAATAATATGTGATACTGGGAAAAAACAATGTCTCAAGTTTCAAAACAGCCTTCTGACATTTAACGCTACGTGAATATTCTTACTCTCTTACTTAACTTTTACTACTTTGACTTAGTTTTACTTGATATTTCAAGTAATTCACAAATAATAGAAAGAAAAAAACGGCCAAGTGCGAGTTGGAGTCCTAACAAACCTATTTTTTATTATGTTTGTAACTTAAAATTTACACTTTTAGCAATTTTTCCCTTATCTGTGTTATAAGTCGTTGCTATTTACCAAGTAGAACTATATAGCAGTTTATAGTAGACTGTATACACGGCAAGCATCCTGTGTGTTTTTTTAATTCCCTTGCCAATATTGAATTTTGCGGAAATTTGCAGTATTAACGGATGTAGGTATCTTTTGATTAAGTTGCGTTATAAGTTTGATTTTTTTACAGCCCCAAGGGTTCTTAATCTTGAGTATCCAATATAAATTTCAGATTGATACCTCCACGCGTTCCAAAAAAAACGTCTTAACAGACAAACGGACAACAAAGTTATCCTATAAGGGTTCTGTTTTTTCCTTTTGAGGTTCGGAGCCCTAAAAATCTACCAATATTTATATTAAAAGTACTAATTATAGTAAAATTAAAAACCAAAGGCTCGAATGAAAGTCTCATCTGAGTTTTCATAAGAGCCCCTTGACATTTTTATAATGTTATTAAGTATATTAATTAACTTTTATGTTATTTTGAGGTAATTTTACTTCACAGTATTATACGTATACGTATTTATCTGATAAATATAAAAAGCTATGCCCTGAAAGCATCAAAATCAATAATTAAAATAAAATAAGATCTTTTTAATAAAATTATTAGTAGTTTGTTTCAATAGCTCTTTTCTTTGCCACTCTTTCTTAAATGTTTCTTCCCTAGTCAAATTCAGTTTCTTTTAGCGTGGCGCATGATGTTTTAAACTGAAATATAAAATAGAAATGCTTATACCAATAGCAATCAAGATAAAAGTTCTCAAAAACGACAGAATCATCAGTACTATGGGGTCGCGTCAGTCCTCTGGCACGATATCTGACAAAGGACTGATGCCAGCGGATTGATGAAAAGGGACTTAATATGAGGTTATAATCACAAATTATGTTTTTTTGCCTAATTTCTAATATCAACAAACTATATTTTTCCAAATCATAGTTAACCATTTATAAATGAAAATAAAAATCAGATTAACAATAAAATAACGACTCACCATAGGACTGAAATGTTGACTGGCGCAGCAAGATTTTAGAGGACAAACACAACCCTAGCGCTGGTATAGTTATGACGGCCGTCAAAATATGCGGTGCACAAGTAACTTCATTACCAACATTAACACTTAGACAGGGATTTGACCTCGACTTGGTGATAATTAGCGAGAATTTCAAATTTAAAAAACACACAACGGACTGACTAGTGAAAACAATGACAAAGTTTAATTTTATTTTTTAAATAAAATGGAAAACATTGCGTTATGAAAGTTGTAGTATATAATACTATGTACATCAAAGATTGTAGTGAATTAGAAAGTTTTCTTAAATCGATGATAATGTTTAAACGATAGTCACTTTATTGTTGGTTTTCGGAGTTGTGACATGCCAAAGTACTGACGTTTGAAGTATTAATTAATTTTTTTTATTCATTTGTATTTTAAATAAAGGAGTGAAATTGAGTGACCAAATAAAGGACGCTTCATTGTTTTAAAATAGATTGTTATTTGAATAAAATATAATAAGACTTTCTTTAAATTGGCTGATGACATCGAGTTACCCCATTTTTGTATAATCACCCATTTGCTAAACATGCTTAAATATGTGGTGCATTTATTTACCTTCTTCTAATGCAATCATATCCATAAGAGTAGTGGGAGACAATGGTCTTGTATTTCTACTGAGAAGCTCCTCAAATGCTGCTTCTAGTTTTAGCACCCCAGCATTGTACAGTTGATTCTGTAAATAAAATAAATGATTTTTACAAAATAACTAGAAAAGCTACCTACCATAATAACACATTTACAATGAAATGTTTCAGTTTCTTACTTACAATATTTTCAAGTTCTACACTTTGAGGGTTATTTTTATTAAAATAACTTTGAGCTTCAGCTAATTTATCAAGTGCCTGAAAAAAATAAATACAATTAAGTATTTCAGAAATATCAGCAACATACAACAACAAAATTAAAATATGAAACCAGAAATAAAGAATTTTATTTTAAGTAAGTATCTATACCTATACAATATATAAAAATGAAACCCGTTTCGCGTTGTCACGGCCGCGGCATCACGAGTGAACGGGTGGATCGATTTCGATAATTTTTTTTTATTATATTCCTTGAAGTACGATGATGGTTTTTATGTAGAGAAAACGTAAATATGTACCACAGGTGAAGCCGGGGCGGACCGCTAGTTATAAAATAAAAATGTACACTTACATCAATATAAACATTCAATGACTCAGTAGAAGCACATTGAGGACCAGCTTGTATCAGATCAGCTAATTCTCTAGACACCATGTAATAGTTGATGACATGGTCTAAAGACTTGACTGTTCGCTCCATATCTAAAATTAATAGTTTTATCATCATTCATTTTTGCAAATAAATAGCAATTTAAAAACTCTGTGCCAGTAAAAGTTTTGTAAGCTGTGACATTATTTGTGTATATTTTTGTGTTTTAGAATTTTATCATTAACTTACTATGGTGGATCTGCTGTAGCCTAGCTGTATCTCCATACAGTGGTAGCACAGCTGTCTCCAGCTGCTGCAGCCTTTGCTCACAAGCACCAAGCACATTGCACACATCATTCGCTATCGTAGAACTACGATTAGCAGCCGCTTTCAACTCTTGTATATTCGTCATTTCCTAGTGACAGAAACGCCTCTTTTAACGTGATATAAATTAAGTAGGATAGCGACGTCATTTAACTATTTAAATTAAATAAATGTATAATAATGTCATTTAACCATTTAATGTACAATAAATATAAATAAACTGCTTATAATAACTTACTTTCTTCAACTTCATTTCTATTTCAAACTTTTTCTCTATCGCATACATTATGTAAAGTGCAACTATCTTATATTCTTAATATAAAATTAGCACTCTCTATTACAGTCTATAAACTAGCACTGAACTGAGCTTAATATGTATGGAATCTAGATTTTTACAACATTTTCTTCTAAAATATAAAAATAAATAGCAATAATAAATTATTATAATTTGGTTCACTGCACTGTACAGTGTACACAAACAGCAAGTAAAATGTCAGAACTCAGAAATGTCAAATGACAAAATGTTATTTAGGTAATGACACATGTGAAGGTGTCAAGTGCCAAGTGCCAACTTTGATATTAGATAGGTACTGTGGATAGGTATATCAACACTGGCCGAAATTCAACAAAACTTGTAACTTTCATCGAGATCTACGCAGCTATTCTAGAATTGGTCGAAAATGGCGAAATGGTCGCCATACCGCCGTACATTTTTTTTTGCCAAACGATTTGGAACTGTGCAAAAATTAGCCTGGTACAAATGATTGTATTGTTTTTTTTTTTTAATCAACGCATTCACGTCGGTATGGTGGGCTGTAAGTCACACCCACGTCACACCAGAAAAATATGGCATGACACTACCTTGGACCTTAAAGGGCTGATAGACGTACGAGTAAGTACGCGAACTTTTTCGCTCGTGTATCACCTCAAGTACGCGTACTTAAAACAATTATGCAAGTCTTCCTTCTCTTCACGTATTAGCTACTTCACCAAATTTACGTGAGATAAACGCTCTTTTTTGAAAGTCAGTTTTTCACCCACTTTTGCCGATTTCGTCTTCTACTTTTAGTTTTATGGATATAATATAATATAATTCCTGAATAACACAAAATTCCCTCCGTTTTTGATAAAGTGACGTCCGATATCGGTGACACGTGAGAAGCTACTGACCAAGCTCTACGTGTGTCACCGACGTCGAGCCGAGTAAGTACGCGAACTTTAAAACCGCGATTTTAAAGTTCCTACGTCTATCACTCGTTTTAGATCATTAAGTAATGGATAACACTCAGGCCGCGTTTCCATCTGCAAGAAAACTTCCGCAAGAAATGTCCGACAGTCTGTCTGACAGCAGCTTGCAAGTCTAAGGCCGCGTTTCCACCTGCAAGAAGAGCTTTCTTACCTGTGTTTCTGACCATCATTTTTCTTTTTGTCATTGCGTCTTAGGACCCCTGTAGAACCGCCATCCTGTTACAAATGACACAAAATTTTGTGTCAGTATCTCCCGGCCTACTAAATGATAATATGTACGAAAGGTTAAAAATGTAGCAATTTACTGCAATATTATTAAATTGTGTAACATTTTGGAAAAGAACTTTCCTTTGTTGTTTTTGCCTTCATACTTTCCTTTACTGCTTCATAAAAATTTCTTAATTAAATATTTTAGTATCGCAATATTATCTCATTTTAGAAAAATTATAAATATATATGTATATTTCTTTGCATATTTTTTGCATAAGTTAAGAATAGAATCTAATAAAAGGTTAAGATATATAATTTTTATTACATTGCAACTATCCGAACATTAAAATGGTGACGTGACGTGCTGTATCGAGACGTGGCTGACGTTTTCAATTTTGGATTGTTTTGTCATTTGCATTTCACAAACGTTCAGCCACGAATTGTACGATTTTTGCGAGTTGATAGGCGGATTAATTATTTGTGGTTATTCTGTTCCACTGTACATATCTAATTAATAGGTAAGTGTGTAATAAATAATAACGGAGAGAATGATTTATACGAATTTTGTTACATCGGTGTTAACATTAATTGTTAATTCTTATTTTCAGAAAATGGATCAAATCGTAAAGTTTGTAGAGCCAGGCAGGCAATTCGCCAAGGATTCTATCAGATTGGTTAGAAGGTGCACAAAGCCTGACAGAAAAGGTATGTACAATAATATATCTAAGACAATAAGATTCTTAGTGGTGATTGTTCCACACATTTTGTGTATAGTATACGTACTTAATATGAAGCACCGTTGTTGCGCTGGCATTAGGCCACTCGGTTGGGGTGTAGCCTTGGGGGCGCTATGGAAAAAAGACAACGAAATTTTGAAATTTTTTTTTAGTCAGTATAACACCTATTTTTTATGGTTTTATTGGCAAGAATAGCCTAAAATAAAACCTTTTTATTCTTTGTATTTTTTCTCTAAGGTTGATAGTTTTCGAGATAATCGAGTTATAATATACTCATTTACAATGGGATCTGGACTTAGTCGAAATTTTGAAATTTTTTTTTAGTCAGTATAACACCTATTTTTTATGGTTTTATTGGCAAGTATAGCCTAAAATAAAACCTTTTTATTCTTTGTATTTTTTCTCTAATGTTGATAGTTTTTGAGATAATCGAGTTATAATAATATACTCATTTACAATGGGATCTGGACTTAGACGAAATTTTGAAATTTTTTTTTAGTCTTTATAATACCTATTTTTTATAGTTTTATCGGCAAGAATAGCCTAAAATAAACCCTTTTTATTCTTTGTATTTTTTCTCTTAGGTTGATAGTTTTCGAGATAATCGAGTTATAATATACTCATTTACAATGGGATCTGGACTTAGACGAAATTTTGAAATTTTTTTTTAGTCTATATAATACCTATTTTTTATGGTTTTATCGGCAAGAATAGCCTAAAATAAACCCTTTTTATTCTTTGTATTTTTTCTCTAAGGTTGATAGTTTTCGAGAAACTTAGTGTAGAACATTTTTATTCAGATTTTCAGTCTCAATTTACAGGGAAACTACTACGTAGAGAAAAAATGCAAAGACTAAAAAGTGTTTAATTTTAGTTTATCAAGCACAACCAGCTAATAAATCTTCATTATTATACAAAATTTCAAAAAATGCGAATTTCTGCTAAGTGCTGTTTGTATGGACGCGGCTCTCCTTACGGTAAACACTCAATTTCGATATAAGAAAGTATGTAAAAACATTTAAAAAAACTTGCTTTCGGAAATTTTGCTAATTTCTCTAAAAATAATTCGTCTCTGTTGTCGTTATTGTTATTGTTTTTGTTGATTTGTTATTGTTTTTGTTGATTTGTTATTGTTTTTGTTGGTTTGTTATTGTTTTTGTTGGTTTGTCATTGTTCTTGTTGGTTGTTATTCTTATTATTGTTGTTGAGTTGTTATTGTTGTTGAGTTGTTATTGTTGATTTTAAAGTATGGACAACCAGTATAGGTCCCTACTTTTAATCAATAATTTTTCTTTATGGAATGTCGCCGGCAAAATAAACAGCGAGGAACGCGCTGTTGAAGCTGCCAAAGCGTGGTATCTATTACCACAGCGCGTTCCTCGCTGTCCAATTTGTAGCAGACCCATGAAAAGGGAGGCGAAGGAAAGTTACAAAATGGGTTTTCGTTGGCGATGCAGGCGTCAGGGATGCAATAAAATTATAAGTCCTCTGAAAAATACATTCTTTGAAAGAGTTAATATACCCTTTTTGCCAGTAATTGGACTGATTCTCCACTTCCTGCGTCGAGACAAAGTGACGCAGGCGGCAAAAGACGTAGGGGTGTCAAAAAAATCAGCAATCCAGATATATCATTTTTTGAGGGAGGTCTGCGATACTGCAGAGGCCCATGACCGAGATCTGATCGGTGGTCCTGAAGATGTTGTAGAGGTAGATGAATCCCACCTCTACACGAGGAAGTACCACCGTGGTCGGCTTCTGCAGCATCAAGTATGGACTTTTGGTTGCGTGAGTCGTCTGACTAAGAAAGTCCACGTCGAGTTGGTACCGGACAAGACCATGGAGACTCTGCAGCCTATAATAGGGGCAAATGTGCGCCCTGGAACACACATTATGTCGGATTGTCACCGGAGTTATTTGGGTGTGGAGCGAAGGTTGGGCATGGGTGGCCACTACAGGGTAAACCACAGTGTCGAATTTGTCAACGGCACTGTGGATATACCAGTAAATACAGCGCTTGGTCAGCAAGTACCTGAGATTCTGGACGACCCGACCATGGTGCGGGTAAAGGTGCATATAAACACAATAGAGCGCCAGTGGCTTGAATTAAAACGTCATTGCCGTACATGCCGCAGCGTAGCGCGCTTAAAATGGTATATGGGCGAATTTATGTACCGGCAAAATATATTGAAAAGCCTGCCAAGTGACGCCGCTCGCTTTCGCAGACTGTTGCGGGACATTCACCGGGTGTATCCGGGCGTAGGTCGTCGCGGGATTCGCAGTGAAAACTGCAGATGCAGTCCCGACTGCCCAGGTCGCTGAAAACCACGTTGCCGAAAAGCAACCTCGACCGACGGCTCCCTGTACCTACCCAAATCTACCCACCCCGACTCAGGGCAGAAAGCTGGTTGCTAGGTTAGGTTAGAACTCTTAAGACCCGCACGAGCCGAGCGAGCGCAGCGAGCGTGCTGCGGCAGCAGCCGGCGTAGTGCCAGAAAACACTCGCTTGATTATTTCGATATGATACACTTTCTAATATTATGAATGCGAATTTATTACTTATAGTGTAAATTTAAAGTATGTAATGTTACGATATATTTTCTGAACCGCTAAATTGATTTTGAATATTTTGATAGTAGAATGGATAAAATTATATTTTAGGCTATTCTTGCCGATAAAACTATAAAAAATAGGTATTATATAGACTAAAAAAAAAATTTCAAAATTTCGTCTAAGTCCAGATCCCATTGTAAATGAGTATATTATAACTCGATTATCTCAAAAACTATCAACATTAGAGAAAAAATACAAAGAATAAAAAGGTTTTATTTTAGGCTATACTTGCCAATAAAACCATAAAAAATAGGTGTTATACTGACTAAAAAAAAATTTCAAAATTTCGACTAAGTCCAGATCCCATTGTAAATGAGTATATTATAACTCGATTATCTCGAAAACTATCAACCTTAGAGAAAAAATACAAAGAATAAAAAGGTTTTATTTTAGGCTATTCTTGCCAATAAAACCATAAAAAATAGGTGTTATACTGACTAAAAAAAAATTTCAAAATTTCGACTAAGTCCAGATCCCATTGTAAATGAGTATATTATAACTCGATTATCTCGAAAACTATCAACCTTAGAGAAAAAATACAAAGAATAAAAAGGTTTTATTTTAGGCTATTCTTGCCAATAATACCATAAAAAATAGGTGTTATACTGACTAAAAAAAAATTTCAAAATTTCGACTAAGTCCAGATCCCATTGTAAATGAGTATATTATAACTCGATTATCTCGAAAACTATCAACCTAAGAGAAAAAATACAAAGAATAAAAAGGTTTTATTTTAGGCTATTCTTGCCAATAAAACCATAAAAAATAGGTGTTATACTGACTAAAAAAAAATTTCAAAATTTCGTTGTCTTTTTTCCATAGCGCCCCCAAGGCTACACCCCAACCGGCCACTCACTTCTTGGAGTATTTTTGAATTAGATTTTGTTCTAACATGATTAAATGTGAAATCCATGAGTATCTTGTAACATATTCTTTTGCATTTGTAAGACTTTCACATTTGTGATTGAGTTAGGTGTTTAATTTAGATAAATATATTGATAATAGCATTGACTTACAACATACATACAAAAAATTATGCAGTGCCAAAAACTTTTAAATTTTTTTTATAGTGTGTGAATATAAGCTTTAAAGTAAGGTAGAATGATAAAATTTAACTTATGTTAATGTAATATTTGTCATCAAATTGAGTCTAATGCTTAATTATTAATAAAATTATAAGAACTCTCATAAATTTATCTAATTAGTAAGAAATAACTTATGTCTGTTTCATTAAAATATTAAACTATAAGCTATTTATGTAATAAAAGTTATTATAGCTTCAAGTATCATGCACAAGATTTTTGCAAGAGATATGATAATATGTTTTTTAATCATTGGCTTAATAGTTTGCCACTTACAAAAATAATATCAATGAAACACAATATGTTAAATATTAGACAGAGTTATTAGTCTTATTCTGATAGTTTACAATATTTTTTGATAATATTTTGAATTCAGAACAGCACTAAATATTTGTATTTCTTTTCCAGAATTCCAAAAAATTGCCATCGCTACAGCTATCGGTTTCTGCATCATGGGCTTCATCGGTTTCTTCGTAAAGCTGATACACATTCCCATCAATAACATTATTGTCGGCTCATAGACTGTGTAGACTTAGCTTTAGTTGTAACTTATCTTTAAGCCCCCGATGTGTCTAAGTTAACTCTCACTGTCATTTTATTTCATCCATACAAATTTTATTAGAATAAATTATTTCATTTTTATAGTAATTGTTTTATTACATTTATGTACTATAATTATTTCATGTTATCTTTATAATATATTGTATGCATATTCTTGTTTTAAAGTAATTGAAATTGAAATTTATTTCTTAATTTTTTATCTGTAAAATATGTTGGGTTCATTTATTCAATATATTTATAGCTCAAATATGTTGAAAAACGTAAAAGGTACACTTCTTACATATCTTTTCAAACTTAGAAAAGTTATTAATTATTTTTTTTTAATTGAACACATACTTTGCCAGTTGAGAGTGAGTGAACTTTGCAATTCATCTTCTGTCTATGATTTAAATGATTTTAGATATTTTTATTCATCCCAAATTTAAACGAAGAGTAGGCTTTCAAAATAAAATACAAAATTAAAACAACAATTTTATTAACAAATTTAACCTATTTACAAGCTAAAGTTTCTTCATAACGTGGATATAATACGCGGGCTCCGGTACTTGTGACAGCTCTTTGAAGTCTGCGTAAATGTCATGTTTCGCGCCTTTTTTAAACGCCTCGTCTAACATCTGTGTGAATCTGTTCAGTTTGTGCGGGTAGTAGCAGAGACGGAATTCACTGGAATGGAATGAGGACAATTACTACATATAATGCATAGTTTCTAAAGACTACAAGTACATAGGTAACTAATCATTGAATATTGAAAATGATTCCTTAATTAGACTACTTAGCTCTTAGACTTAGCTCCTGAAATATGTGACTATTCATTAAAATCGGTTCCATTTTGGTTTCATTTGTTTTGCATAGAAACGGAATAAACATACAAAATAAATAAGGTAATTCATAATAGAGCAGGCTCCAAGGAGATGTTCGTTTGCAAAAATAGCGGACCTAAATCTGACTTCTGATATATATTGTATAGGTCCCAGACATCCTATAGACAGATGTTGCCAACCAGTTTTGTGGTCCCCCTGCCCGCACCCCGGTAATTAAATATGGCATACAAAGAAAAAAATAAAAATTTCCAAAACATGCCGTGTGGGGTATCAAATGAAAGAGCTTATTGAGTAGATCACGAATATATAGCATACTATATACATTTCTTACACTTTCTCTAAGATTTTTTAGAAAATTTACGAAAATGGTCCATTTTTGAGTTAACTTTAAACCACTATAGATTGAAAACTCATGAATATATTTTTTAAATTATTATTTTAAATAATTAACAATAGTCCATTGTTTATGATTCAATAGTTCGTAATATAATATAAGTGAGCTATGTGGTGGATTTGATGAAAATAACTATATACTATATGAACTTGAAAATATACTCGCCATCTTTGAATGCTCCCCCCACTCCCCCATGCAACTATTTCACTGTACGAAATATTGAATCGTAAACAATGGACTATTGTTAATTATTTAAAATAATAATTTAAAAAATATATTTATGAGTTTTCAATCTATAGTGGTTTAAAGTTAACTCAAAAATGGACCATTTTCGTAAATTTTCTAAAAAATCTTAGAGAAAGTGTAAGAAATGTATATAGTATGCTATATATTCGTGATCTACTCAATAAGCTCTTTCATTTGATACCCCACACGGCATGTTTTGGAAATTTTTATTTTTTTCTTTGTATGCCATATTTAATTACCGGGGTGCGGGCAGGGGGACCACAAAACTGGTTGGCAACATCTGTCTATAGGATGTCTGGGATCTATACAATATATATCAGAAGTCAGATTTAGGTCCGCGATTTTTGCAAACGAAACTCCACTGAGAGTCCGGTCTATAAGGAGACGATCAGAAACAAATATCTTGTAATATTTTCTTTGAAATATTCTTTTAGAGGCTATGACGCATTATATTAGAAATTTCAATTAGCACGTGAGCTCATTAATCTCAAGCAATTATACCTAATATGTAATTAACCTACGAGCTACGTTGTCATCATTTTTTTATGTTTGTGTATACGAAATTTTGGAAAATAAGTCTGAAATTGACGAATAATATATTCAGTTAAAACCCAATTCGATTGTAAGTAGGTATTTAACTATGTAATTTTCAGGTAATGTAGTTATGTATGTGTGAAGTGTGAAGTCACATGTCCCTTAATGGGGTAAGGAGCAGATACATTATACATCTGTTTCACTGATCGATTTTCTTTAGGTAATAATAGTAGGTGATCAGCCTTCTGTGTCCTACCAGACCAAGACTTTTTTTTCGTCTCCACCGGGAATCGAACCCAGAATCCCTCGGTGTTACGCTCACGCGTTAACCTCTGTACCAAGGAGGCGGTCAAAGTAGTAAGTTAGTTATAAAGGCTTCTAAAAGATTTTTTTTTTCATAATATAAAAAAAAATTGACACAATAATGCCATACCTCCTTTGTGAGACATCTCCGTTCTCTGTGGGGCAGATGCAGTAGTCCAAAGCGACGAGTTCAGGTTTCCCGCGCACCACCAACACGGATGTTTTGATGTCGACTGGGTATTTGCTCTGAAGTAAAAAGGGCAAATAATTAGTAAAAGTAACGGAGAAAAATATTGGCAGCAAGAAAAGCAATAATTGAAATTTAGATTCCTTGCATTTATTGCATTATATCTTAATCATAAAGCCTTTTAGAATGAACCAATTTTCTAATAATTTGCTCGTGTGCTTGGCAGGCGTTTATTTTTGTCATTTATATCTTCACCTTATTCTCTATTAAAATATACTTTTTACAAATTCTTTAATAAAATATTATTCCATAAAATATCCTCACATTATAATAAATAGAATGGCCTGGAGTAGCGCCACTGTCGATCATGGCGTCATAATTCCTGTGGTCAATGAACAGTAGACCTCCTGGTTTCAGAACTTTCGCGAAGTTCTCTAAGCACATCTTCTGCGTTCTTTGGTCTTCGTATTCGTCTAGAAGATGGGCGAAAGAGTTTCCTAAGCAAATAACTGCGTCGAATTTTGCGCCTGGCAGAAATGAGTCGACGTCTTGAGGCAGGGTTTCCCAGGAAGCTTCTTCGATTACTGAAAATGTTTATAGTTAAAATCAATTGACGTTTAAAAACTTATTTTTTACTGAAAAAATGCGAACAACGAAATATAGTTATGATAAAGTTTCCGCGTTTATTCCGCGCTATAGGCTAAAATTATCTATGCCTAATTTATCCCGTGACGCGTCCGGCGCACAGCCGGCACCGATCCCGATAGTGTCAAGGGACTTCACGAAATCTAGCTTTTTTATGACTACCGAGTTTGAAAATTTTATTTACCCTATTGTTCTATAATTATATGCCATGTATGATATATTTTTGGAAAGAGGAAGAAACTAGTTATAGCATAAAAATGTAATCATGACGATATATTTTTTCTATAAAATTATAAAAAATTGATTTTCTTTTGTTTTAATTTTAATTGCTTACATACTAACACTTACATGATAATGCTGAGTCATCAAATGATCATATTCACGTTTTCATATCACTACACGATTGCCAAATACATTCACTTATATTTTCACACATTTAACACAACGTATTTCACTATGAATAATAACAAATCTCCATTATTCACAAACAAGAAAAAAAGCGCCATTTTGCGTCTTCCGCACTGAAAAGTTGAGACACTTTTTCACTGAGTATTCTTCAAATATCCCTAAAACCAATATCATAAACGTATTCTACGTAAAATTTCCAGTAATATACGTCTCAATTATCACTCATCTAATTATTCCTCTCGGCATAATTCACAATCCAAATATTCGTTGAACAAGACAAATGTCACAAACTATGGCCGATGACGCAACTCAATCAATGATTCACTTTTTTTTTTATTTTGTGGTTTTAGTCTTTATTGCCAGCGTCGGAGTCGTACCGATTCGAATTAAAAATGTATAAGGCATAGACAAATATTTTTTATACTGGAAACATTCACTTGTAAGCAGCTACAGGTGACCTTCAAAGTCATTGGCCGCGTTATGAACAGTCGTTGTTACGCAGGACGCTACAGTACAGTTTTAGTTATGAGCAACCGCCTGTACATAGGACGCGTCACGGGTTATTCTTGTAAATTTTAATAGCTATAATAATAATTTGTGGATCAATTATTTAAGAATAGATAAAAACTCGAACTTGAAGCGAGAGTCGAACCTGGGTCTTTTGCCACCGTGCCAACAAAATAATTGTGGTTAAATTAAAAAAAATACATAAGTACCCCACTCATCATACCGCGGATCCTTTCTCTTCTCCCATCGCGCTTTGAGCGCATGTTTCAGCATCTTGTCCGACGCGTCCACCGACACCACCTTGAAGCCTTCGTCTACTAACATCATTGAATCTATACTGGAAAAATAAAATTTACATTCTTTATAAATAACTTATAGTGACTGTAAAAGTTAGTAGTACCTAGGAGCACAGATTATATAACAAATACTATATAGGCTACCTATAGGTATCTAGTAGAGTAGTAACTACCTTGTGTAGTAATAAAGTAGATAGATAGATGTAAATAGGTAAGTACTTATATGAAACCGTTTGTACTAGCTTATGTAAATAGTTAAGTATTACATGAATAATAATTAATAATAGTGTATGTTTCAACTATATATCTAACATATTTATAAACAATTACAAACGTGATGACAAAAACAATTAATAATGTCGCCGTATCACATAGTTACATATTTGTGAAAAACATAATATATTTTAATATTATGTAGTGATTACCTATTGCGGATTGAGAAAATAAGATAAAAAATTCGATTATTTTAAAATTAAACAAATCATGTTATCTCTACATTAATAGCAATAACAACATGCTATAATATAATACCCACGGTAGTAGTACCTACGGTATTAATAGCGAAGTGATTTTTGTTTGATATGTGTTATCTAAGGTTCTTATCTACTGATCGAACCTACACCCTATAGGTCAGCAAATACATAGTATCATTAACCACTGCGTCATACATCAACTGCATACTTACACAAAAATATTTTGCAAGATACATATTAGATACCTAAATGCGTTTAACAACAAGATAATATTTATCTATTATCTGTAAGAAAAACGACCTTTTTGAGATAACAGATTCGTTTCCGATTTATTTATTTTTATTAAATACTAGCTTTCCGCCCGCGGCTTCGCCCGCGTTTTCAAAGAAAAACCCGTTCCCGTAGGATTTCCGGGATAAAACCTATCCTATGTCCTTTCTCGGGTATCAAAATATCTCTATACCGAATTTCATGCAAATTGGTTCAGTAGTTAAGGCGTGATTGAGTAACAGACAGACAGACAGAGTTACTTTCGCATTTATAATATTAATAGTATGGATTTAATATTTAACAGGTGATACATTTCATATCATTAACCAATTTTGGTAAAATTATCATTTAAAAACGCGCCAAATTCGAACCCAAATTACTTTAAAGTAGGTAAGCACCGAGTAACTACATTCTTTACATGTTTTCACCCTTAGAGCTTTCACACAAAATATATGAAATAACATAAAATTACCTTAATATTACCAGCAGTAAAAACTAAAAAGTGCATAGTGCCCTGACCTACACAACTCTCTTTGATTTCCGAACTCATATTATATTGGAAGTTATAGCTGGGAAGCTTTTAGTTCCTTGCGCACAGACATGTATATTTTAGTCCTTGCGTGTAGGTACATTTTGTAACGCATTACTTTGATTCGGTTGAAAGTTGATTTGTCTTTAAGATAACTTACCCTGTACCACAAGCAGCATCAAGCACATTAACGCAGCCGTGTTTTCTCAGTATACCAGTGAGAAAGTCCTTATAATTCTGGGTTCTCTGGTTGCTGTCTCCGATGTACTTCTTCCATATCCTCGCGGCAATGCCATCCGCGTATTGATCCTTGACTCCCTCTGAAGGGATGCCCTGGGATCTGGAGTGGAACACTTTGTCCGCTGCCATGTTGGCTGGAAATCGAGAAAAATTTCAACACATCAAATTATTACTTCAGATGTTTTTTTGCTTTATTTTTTCCTTATAAATATATCTATGAATAGATTATGTTCTGATTCAGATTAGAAATGATTGATCTCACTCAAGTAGCAATTACTTATAGCGGTTTCTATGCTACCTAGTTATTAACTCCTATAATTTTTTTTATGTTCATTTAAATATGATAAATGGATTTTTAATCAAATGTAGGTACAAAGTTAATGTAAAATGCACTGAAGAAGGTTTAAAAAGAAGCCATGATTCTGAATAATCGAGTTTTTTGTATGGAGCCATAAATAATCACTATACGAGAGCGATAAGGCCGACTAATAAACTGTTACTTTATCACAATTTCTATTTTAGGTTTCTTCATGTATTGTGTTAAAGTAAAGTGTTATGAAAAGTAATATTTATTCATCATCTATACGTATAATAAAATCGTAGGAAAATTCAAAACTGTAAATTGAATATTTTTTTAAAGGAATCGCATCCTACTTAGGTCGCGATCTTCAATCCATATCAAAGCCAAAAACATAGATTTTTAGAATTTTTGTCTATTTATCAGTAGGTATGTATGCCCGGGCTAAGCTCAAAATTATTGTATGGATTTAATTCACATTTTGCTTAAATATTACTAACAGGTCGGGTCACCATAATATAGATTATAGGCTATATTATATCATCGCGGCTCGCGCTAAACCAATTTAACCAAAAATACAAGTCGGAGTTTCTGTTGCATATTTCTCTGAAAGTGTTCATAATATCTGCCATTACTGTCATTAAAATATTTTGTGAGATAAGATACATGGTACATTAAATTTCCCCCGAAAGCTCTCACTACACGTGGATCAATCATACATTTCTTATGACGTAATGTTTTGATGTTATTGTAACGACAACATTATTAGATAACAAATCCAGATTCAACCGGATGCTGGGTCTGACACCAATGTAATGAATCTACGAGCAAAGAATAACTTCCTTGATATCAATTTATTATTTATAGTCATCATGATGATAGTGACATGCAGTTTTGGTTCCTATCCCATCTAAGTATTTATCATTTTAATGCAAAGACAAGGTTTATTTTATCGTCTAGACTTAATAAAAGTTTTCTAATGACTCTGCTGTCTAAATCATAAACAAACGGGCTATATATATTACTATATACTACCCATACTGTATATACTACCCACATATAAGGCCATAGGTATGTATAGACCAAGGTATAGACTATAGATATAATTTTGCCTCTTGGTAAACTATTTAGATTTTAGCTATCAAATAATCTCAAGTAACTACACATCTTCCGAAAGTTCCGTTAAAAACTCATAAATTCTTCTTCGTTTAGTAGGTGGGTATATAAAAACATCATCATACTCCTAAATTGGCAGATGGAAGAATTTTAAAAACATTGTTCTTCATTATAACTAGGTAGTTACAACTTACATACCTTAAACAGATGTTATCAAAACATTAATTTTATACTTAGACAAAATATTTGTCGCGCATTTTCCTGACGTAGGTATATTTGCATTATCATGATTCAAGAGCACAATATCGCGATAACAACAAACGGGAATTAAAAAGAGCGAAGCCGAGTACTAAGCGATTTTGCTCTACGAATTGTTTTATTTTCGTTAAAACAGTCATGCGTTAATTTATATAATTTCCATAGTTATTCAGCAGATAAGGTATATAATGATCCGACATATAAAACATATTTTTTTTTTTAATATAACGTTTTAGCGCCATATATATAAAACGTAGAGACTGATAATATCATAGATTACTAAATAGTATATAGTAGTATAATAGATACTACCTACTATGAAACTATAATAATTTTATGCCTATATTATCTGGCATTTTGTCAATTTTAAGAATGTGTTTATAAATAAAGTATCCAAACAGTAAATAATAAATCAAAACTATGGGTGTTATCATTACAGTTATCTGTTACAAAACAAACCTTAGATAGTATATTTCTCAATAATATTCATGATTCGTTTTTTTAAGATTGAAATAAAATAAAAATATAACTACCTATGTATGTACCTATATTTTTTCAATAATATAATATTTAGTTCTTACTTCCTTCCATAGTTTCTTAGGAGGATAAACAAGAAGATTTAAATTTTAATATCAACTCTACATAATTTCATCGCTATAGGAAAATAACTACTGCTTTATTTATTTTCTAAAATAACGAACTGGTTTTCTATTGTTTTAATAGAATTCCATCACGTCTTTCTTAAATTTGTTATATGTTTAAATACATCATGCGATTAACTGTAATATCCATCTAACAGTATTATTAACGCGATGTTAGATCGTGCATGATAATTAAATGTGTACCTTAAATAATATTTAAATAGAACAAAGAATCAACTTACAGCTATAACTGTGATTATTTCACGAGAGTAATATAATGAAATACGTCACTTGTGATATAATATCAAGACTAGGTACAGGTTAAGGCGAACGCGGGCGAGCGTCTGCTACATGTAAAAACATTGCATGGTTTATAAAAACCGGCCGCTCATATGTGAATGATGTAATAATTTTCATCCCTTGCGTTCAAAGTGTTGTTATAATATTATTATGATATCACTGTTTTTCTCCGGTATTTTCTAAGGAAATACTTGATGTATGATATTTTGCTGTTAGAATGTTGATCGTTTACCTATAGGTGCATAAATTATTCGAACATTTTGACCTCTGTAATGGATTTTTGTCTACGTGTGTTTTTACATATTATTTTTAAATTATGTAATAACTTATAACATCGTTTGTTTTAGAAACATGATAAGGTAAAGTAAGAGCAGTTGGTAATTATAATACTTATATTTTATGCATTTTTGTTTAATAATTTAAAAATATGAATTTGAATGTAATTCTGTAGGGAAAAAAACTATTAAGTACTTACATATCATAAAAATTTGAGTGAACTAACCGTTTCATAATAGTCTTGCAGTCTTTACGCTCTGTAAGTAACGTAAAAAGCGTGCCAAATTAATTAGGCAAGAAAATTATTTCCGCTCCATAGTGACGGTTGGATCGTGCAGGTTATCAATTGCAAAAACAACGAGATGTTTGTCTGACCCGCGAGGTGATAAACTGTTATCCACACGCGATGTATCTTGTATCATCTTTCGTACGATATTATCGCGTGTCACTGTTAGCTGTTATAGTCACATTATTATTGTGGTTTTTTTTTGGTAGGGCCGATTTTTAGTTGCGTATGGTAACTTATAATGCGATTAGGGTTTAGGGGAAGCACCCTATTGTAAAATTATTCGTTTTGCAGTTTGCTTATGAGTGTCTGAGTTTTTGAAACTTTTACCTGAAGTTTGTTATGATAAATAAATCACTCTATGTATAATATTGGAATGCACCAACGATAAAAAATATCTAGATACAATTAATTTTATATCACACTCTTGAGTTCCGAGCACTAATTTGATGATTTCTTAAAAGTACTGCAATTTAAGCCGTTTAGATATCCAACAAATCTCTTGTACAACGAATGCCGCGTCCTGACTGTGAGGCAATTATTTATCAAAGTAATAGTCCTGGAGCAGGCAGCAGCACACAGTTCTTCCATCTTCTTCCGTTGTTACTAAAAGAAAAACCCGCATTGAAGAGATTTACTGTGTGCCGGGTTGTAAAACTCGTTTTGCGAAAAATTTTGCATATTATATTGCTCCCTATTTGTATAATTATATTAACAATAAAATTAAAATAAAAGAAATGAGTAGATACCTTTGCAGTAAATCTTTGGACAAATTTCTGCTTCGCCTCGACTACAACGAGACAGAAAAACTGTTTGTGGCTAGTACCATCTAGAACCTATTACAAATCATTAGTGATATTAGTTTTGAGTGAAAATGCTTGGATCAGCATAATGTTATATCATATATGCTACTTCAAAGTTCAAATACATGTTTTGATAAAAAAAACAATAGTGCAATGTAGGTAATAAAATAAAACTGCGTTTTATTGTAGGTAATCAATTTTGACATTATTTATTTCCCAAAATTACAATAAAATAGTTTACGCCAACAAATATAACTTTTATTTTTATAACAATCCTACTTCCTACTAATGCGAAAGTTTGTGAGGATGTGTATGTGTGTGTTTCACGCAAATACTACTGAACCGATTACAATGAAATTTAGCACACATATAGAACGTAACTTGGACACTTTGAATAGGTTTTATCCCGGAAATCCCACGGGAACGGGAACTATACGGGTTTTTTTGAAAATGCGGGCGGAAAGCTAATCGTTCATAATATAAACTGTAGCAGGTGGCGTTTTGAAGTTTTGTCTACCCATACAGAAAAATGAAAACCACAACCCGAAAATTTGTGGGTCATTTGTAACAGGATGGCGGTTCTACAGGGGTCTTAGTACGCAATGACAAAAAGAAAAATGATGGTCAGAACGCTGATACCGGATACCTTAAGATACTGTAATATAAAATATTACAGTATCGATAAAATATTATAGGTAGTATCTTCACCGTGTGTGACGCGCTTTACATTCACGCCATCTAGAGTTAAATCTTTATCATTTTTGTATACGTCTGTGTGTGTAAACGACCCTGTATGCAATGACAGATGTTAAAACCCGGTATTTTACCGAATTGGGTGGATTTTAAGGCAATGATATAACATATTTTATTTTTATTTTTATTTTTATTAAGAATTTCCAACAAAGAAAACATAATTTATAAACTCTTAATACTAAAATAGCTTATCGTATAATAACAATACATGTTTCTTTACTTATAGGAAATTACAACAATCGTATATTTAAACGGATAACAATATCATGTTAGTTTAATGAAAAAATGAATTACATTAATTTCTGATGCAGGAATTTTTACAGTTATACAAAAAAACAAATAATAATTTACCAAAGTAGATCCATAACAAATTTGCAATAATATCGTTATTACTAATATTACTAATTAAAAAACTAATGCGGACTACTATTATTATTATTACATATTTACACTTTATTTATTGTTAATAGTATGGTGCTTATTGACATGTTTCATTGAAATGTTTATTAAGAATACGCTTGAATACCGCAAGTGAATTGTGAAATATATCAATTTCACGCGACTTTGCTGCAACAACGTTGTACTCATGGGTCAGTCTAACTATTGGAGAATGCTTCCCTAAGTTTGTTCGAAATGGAGGAGTTCTGAGTATAGCGCAGGGATATCGAGGGATCCTGGCGGGGACATTAATACATACTCTGCCCAATAATTCAGGAGAATCAATACTGTTATTAATTATTTTATATAAGAAAACTATATCTAACATTGTACGTCGAGTTTTTAAGCTCAACATCTTGAAGTTATTGAGTCTGTCCAGATAACTTGTGCAGGTTTTACCAATTCCAGTTCTGAATGCTAGACAACGGACCAGTAATTTTTGTAAACGCTCGATCCGATTTATATGCGTTTGATAAGTTGGGTTCCAGACTGTACAACAATACTCCAGACGACTACGAACGAAGCTGTTGTAAAGTACAAGCGCTGTTTTAGGATCCTTGAATTCTTTGGAGCACCGTAGGATGAAGCCAAGCGATCGATATGATGCAGCCAATATGTTGTCATAGTGAGATGTAAAACGTAATTGTGCATCAAGGTAAACTCCAAGATCGCGGACAACCTTAACCTCTTGCAACAATGAACCGTGAATATTGTATGAAGACTCTATGATCTTGCGGTTGCGCGTGAATTTTATGTGGTAGCATTTTTCACAATTAAGGAGCATCATATTACAAACACACCACTCATTTAATTTTTCCAGATCTAATTGAAGTAAATTTGGATCTGTTTCTGAATGAATTACGCGAATTAATTTGAGATCATCTGCAAAAAGGTATGGAATAGAGTGTTTGAACACATCTGGCATTACATTAATGAAAACATTGAAAAATAAGGGTCCTAAATTCGAGCCCTGAGGAATACCTGAAGTTGCAATATAACTTTCTGATTGACAACCATTGAGAACAACAGATGATGGCCTGGTATCTAAGTATGATTTGCACCAATTCAAGACGGTGGAAGACACTCCAAGCAGTTCCAATTTCTGTGCTAAAATTGAATGGTTTACCTTGTCAAAAGCCTTTGAGAAATCGGTATAAATTGCATCGACTTGGTAACCCTGATCAACTGCCTCAATAAGGTAACTTACATATGAGACAAGATTTGTATTTGTGGACTTTTTAGCCATGAAACCATGTTGGGAATAAGAGAGAAGACTATGAAGATGCTTGTAGAGTACATCATAAACCATTGACTCAAAAACCTTTGACAAGGTAGAAAGAATGGAAATTGGGCGATAATTTGAAATGAGGTCACAATGCCACTCTTAAAAATGGGAACAATTCGAGCTTGTTTCCAAACTGATGGAAACAAACCATTATTTAGCGAAGTATTAAAAATCAGTGACAGGGGAACGGACAGCCCGTCTGCACAACGCGAAAGAAATATGGGCGGGATATTGTCTGGACCTGGTCCTTTGCTCGGGTCCAG
Organism: Colias behrii; assembly: GCA_029959065.1. Classification (NCBI taxonomy): domain Eukaryota; kingdom Metazoa; phylum Arthropoda; class Insecta; order Lepidoptera; family Pieridae; genus Colias; species Colias behrii. The sequence continues at coordinate 968,559 of JARWMC010000005.1, read as the reverse complement.
GGCCAGTAGTGCTTTTTTAATTGTATGACCTGATATTGAAAATGTACTGAGCACAGAAGCTACGATGGATGCATTAGGTGAAGACATAGATTTGTAGTCCATGTGTTGTGTAGGATTGAAGACAGAGGAGAAATACTTGGCAAATAGATCACATATATTTTTTGGGTTATTACTAGACTCATTACCAAGTGACATGGTGGAAGGATAAGAAAGACTTCCCTTCCTCAAGTTTTTGACATGTGTCCAGAAATATTTGGGATGGATCTTTATAGAGTTTTCAATATTTTTTAAGTAATTAGTGTAGCATTCTTTTGTTAATAACATTGATTCTTTTCGCAAATATTTAAATTCAATTATATCTAAAGGGTTGTTGTATTTTTTTATTCTTTTATGTAAGTTATGCTTTTTATTCAGTAATTTTATAAGTCTAAATGAATACCAAGGGGGATATTTACTTCCACAACTCTTAACTTCAGGGACACATTTTTTAATTATACTATGAATTATACCATAAAATTTATCCACCATGACATCTACGTCTTCCGTAGGACAAAGCTCCATATTCCAGTTTATATTCTTAAGCATCTCATTAATTTCGTCGTAATTTGCCTTATGGAATTGGAACTTTTTCCTCGGCATGGTCTTATTAATTTTTGGCCTCATAATTGGTATTATATCCAACGGCGGATGGAACCTATCTACTTCACGAACAGGGTTAGAACTATGAGTAACGCGTATTTCAGCAATATCAGAAAGTATAAGATCGAGAATTTTGTTTTGAAAATTTCGTATATTGTTGTATTGTTGAAGATTATGCAATGCACTAAAATCGGTCAAGCGGTCTTTGAGATAGCCCGTACTTGTGTCAGAGGTAATTAAGTATGGAGCCCTATCTTGCGCTACCCAGTTAATACCGGACAAGTTGAAGTCGCCCACAATCAATGTGGGATTATCACAAGATCTCTCCAACACAGCATGGCAATTATCAATGAAATGATCAAACATATCACTCCGAATTGGAGGGGCTAAGTAGACAGCGCAAAGCCTGAGCAAACTGTGCCCATTTGATTTTGTCGAATGCAACTCAATTGTGACCCACAAATCTTCACAGTTGCTCTCCCAGGTATGCATACGTGATGAAACGAGTTTACTAGATACCGCTACCAGAACTCCTCCACCTATACTTTTATGTCGAAAAAGAGGAGATGTTTCCCTATCTCTACGATAAACCGTGAACTTACCATCAAATATTTCAGAGTCAAAGATGCCGCTACAAAGCCACGTTTCCGTAAATATGTATACATCGTAATCCTCAGACTGTACATGTTGACGCACCTTAGCAAGACTTCCACGAAGGCCTCTAGTATTTTGGTAGTAAAGCTTAATCGAGTTGAATGTTATACAATTTAAAGCGCAATAATATTTCCAGACTGTAACAATTTTACAAAAAATATAGCTAAACTACGACAATGAGGAAAGTTTTTCTAAGCTATCTATGAAAATGGTGTTTGACGTTTCATCCTTCTTCATGAAAACTTTTCCATTACGCACCCAAACAAATTTATAATGCTGTTCCTTAGATTTAAGTCTGGCAGCCGCGTAAATGGTTTTATTGGTCGGTGAAAGATGCTCAGTGACATATATAGGTGAAGGGGGATTAGCTGCAATTCCTAAATGGCTGGTATTTAACTTCTATTATATTTCAATAAAATATAATATTCAGTAACCGCCATGACTATTCCTAGGTTTTCCAATTACGCAAAAACTCAAATAAACTAGAAATGTAGAATTCAGCGCCATCTAGCGGGACATTGGCTGGGAACAGACCGTAGCAAGCAGACACTACGTATACAACTTAAAGTTACCTAATTATTGTTTATACTCATAAGTTTTATATCTTTTGTATGTGCACCTGAACTTGTATAACGAGAACATTTATAATATATAAACTGTAGTGTAAACTTTGCAAAAATAAATAAATAAAAATAAAATAAAAATAAACTTCCCTGCTGTAACACAGTGGCGTCAGCGACTAGCACGGAGGGAAGTTTATTTGTAATAATTGCTATGTACCTATATCTTACTGAAATAGATTTGATGTTTGATGTTTGATGTAAATTGTTTGGAGGTAAATAAATAAATAAATAAAATACTAATAATCTTGCTTCTCGTTGTTCTCCATTTCTTTCAAACAACAAACACCTTGTATTTATTAATGACTTGATACAGTATATAAATGGAACAGATCAACATACGCCTTATGATTTGGTATATAAAACGGAGTCAAGAAGTGTTTGAGCATTTCAAAATTTGAACCGTTACGGAGTCGAGTTCGTCTAGTCTAGGCGGATTTAGCAATGTATGGAACATTACCTAATATGTTTGTGTACGGAGCCAACAAATACTGTAGTGTTTACGAAAAATTAATCTACGTTACTTAATATACAGTTTCGTTTTGTCGGATCAAATAAAGCTGTAATTTTGATAATATATATGGATCTGATCAACATACGACTTTGGATTTGGTATATAAAACGGAGCCAACAAGTGTTTATGGGTTTCTGAATTTCGGCCGTTACGGAGTCGATTAAGTTCGAGATCTTAGCAATAAAAAACATCAATTTCTCCATGAATACGTTTGGCAACGTCGCTAAAAATTTGCGCCGTTGCCAATCCGGGCAAGATCTATGCAACCGGAGTCGAGTAATATGGGGGAAAAGGTGGAGTCAGGAATGCACGGCAGTCGGGCTGGATCAACTATATACATGTTACAGTCAAAACCCTGAACCAGTCAATATCCTTATTGACCGGTTATTAAGCTTATTGACTAAGGGCGTCGGTTAATATCCTTATTAACTGATTTAAAGAGCAGACATTCAGTCAATATAGGTTTGAATAGATTTTAACACTTAAATCTTTCTATTTAACCGACGCCCTTGTATATATGTCGTGGCCATATCGTAGACTTGCTCATTTCATGATATGATCGATCATTTCACGAAATGGTCGCATTTCATAAAATGGCCAACATAGTTTGATCAGATCGTTAAATCGTCAACGTTTCACGATTTGGTCATCCACATTTGGCCAGATCGTATAAAATATAAAGAGTCCATAAAATATTAAAATAAAAATTCAGTATATTCTAAAAACTTGTTTAATGTCATTTAAGTTAGTGCCGCGGCAGCGGCCGGCGAATGCCAGAAGCGAATCGTTTTTGCAATAGAAAACAGTTAGGTTAGGTTAGGTTAGACTATGATAAACAACGCACGAGCCGAGCGAGCAAAGCGAGCGTGCCGCGGCAGCGGCCGGCGAGTGCCAGAAGCGTATCGCTTTTTAAAAAACAAACAATTATAATAATATAGGGATATATAAATATATATCCTAAAAGAAAAAATGCGTCTTAAATTATTTTATTTAAGACGCATTTTTTCTTCAATACCTATAAGATATCCACATTTTCCATAGTACTCGAACCTCTTCGTCCTAAATTTCTTGCCATGACTTTCTTCATATTGTTATTAAACGAATTATGAAGTTTTTAACTGCGAATAATTAAATTTTCGCCAGCGGCCGCCATCTTATCACATAAACACAGAGCTTGCAGCGCCTCTACCAATGATTAATGTAACTATTTTACGATATGATCAAATAATTTTGATCAAATTCATTTCATGAAAAAACCGCGCGTTTAGTTGGCCATATCGTGAAACGATTTCTTATCATTGATCTGCTCAAACCACATCATGATGTGGCCAAATGAAATTGGCCATTTCACGAAATGCGACGATTTCATGAAATGGCCAACATAGTTTGATCAGATCGTTAAATCGTCAACGTTTCACGATTTGGTCATCGACATTTGGCCAGATCGTATAAAATATAGGTTAGGTTAGGTTTGTAGATTTGCTCATTTCATGATATGATCGATCATTTCACGAAATGGTCGCATTTCATGAAATGGCCAACATAGTTTGATCAGATCGTTAAATCGTCAACGTTTCACGATTTGGCCATCCACATTTGGCCAGATCGTATAAAATATAAAGAGTCCATAAAATATTAAAAAAAAGACGGGTTGCACTCCGGGAGTGCCGGCAGAAGTGAAAACTTGATTATTAACGTTGAGCATGTTTGATATTTTGGAATGGTATCCGTCTTACGCTTTTTCGATCAGGTCACGTGTCCTGACGCGAGTTTAAGATTTTATAACCATTACAGAAAAAGTGCTCAACGCTGCTAAAGAAGTTTTCACTTCAAAAATTCAGAATATTCTAAAAACTTGTTTAATATCATTTAAGTTAGTGCCGCGGCAGCGGCCGGCGAATGCTAGAAGCAAATCGTTTTTGCAATAAAAAACAGTTAGGTTAGGTTAGGTTAGACTATGATAAACAACGCACGAGCCGAGCGAGCAAAGCGAGCGTGCCGCGGCAGCGGCCGGCGAGTGCCAGAAGCGGATCGCTTTTTAAAAAACAAACAATAGGCATGACGACAGTATCCATAAATGATCGTATTAGTGTTTTTAAGGGAAAATGTATAATAGATAAATTACATATAGTGACTTAGAAATCTTAAAAACATTAGGATTAATGAGATTATCAATAAAATAAAACATTGAAATACTGCAGTTGGCCATTTTGACTAAAACACGCGTGACGTCACGCTTAAGTAAACAACTCACGCCAGATGTTTTTTGTTGTTATGAATATGTTGAGAATACGCATTTTTATTTATTTTCTATTGTTTCACGTATGCTTTATCGACTCAGAACAGAAATATAATTGCGAATTCACGAATACATGGTTCGGGGTTCTCCGCGCCAACTTTATACAATCATTTCTTATTATTTTCTCGCTTGAAATAATTATTAACACATTTTTGAGCATTATTTTTATGTGGATTCACACTGCAATACTGCACACCACTTATAAACTTTGAAATTCGTTTCTATAACACATATTAAATAAATATTTTTTTAATTTTCTTCGCAATGCGTACAAATAATTACGTTTTTACCAAAGTGTGACGTCACGCCTACGCCATGACACCTGCGAGCTGTCTTGGCACAGTTAATAAATATTTTTTGGAAAATGACTTTTATCTTCGTTAAATTTAAGTATATTACCGAAATATAGGGTTTTTCTTGTATAGTAAACGTATACACACATTATGGAAGAGGATTTCAAAATCTTTCGTCATGCCTATAATACTATAGTAGGTTAAATTATTTTATTTAAGACGCTATTTTTCTTCAATACATATCATACTTTATACAATAAGATATCCACATTTTTCATAGTAGGTACTCGAACCGTCGTAAATTCTTTGCTATGACTTTCTTCATATTGTTATTAAACGAATTATGAAGGTTTTAACTGCGAATAATTAAATTTTCGCCAGCGACCGCCATCTTATCACATAAACACAGAGCTTGCAGCGCCTCTACCAATGATTAATGTAACTATTTTACGATATGATCAAATAATTTTGATCATTTCATGAAAAAACCGCGCGTTTAGTTGGCCATATCGTGAAACGATTTCTTATCATTGATTTGCTCAAGCCACATCATGATGTGGCCAAACTAAATTGGCCATTTCACGAAATGCGACCATTTCGTGAAATGGCCAATCATATCATGAAATGAGCAAATTTACGATATGGCCACGACATAATATATACAGGGTGGCCCGTTTATAGTGGTCCAAAAATTTTTTTCAGCTTGAGAGCATCATGAGTAATCATTTAAAACAAACTTTAGTTAAGCGAACTTATGGTTTAGAAATTATGATTTTTTTTTATAAATAATCCGGAGTTTCAATATTTTTGTCACAAAACCACTCTGTTATGAAAACTACTGGACCGAATTGCATGAAATTTGGTATAGGTATAGCGCAATAACCTACCTATCGCACTATAGGCTCATCTTGTGTAAATAATTAGACTACATTTTTTTATTTTAACTTTTTCTGTAGTTTTTTGAATTTCTCGGCAAAATATGGATTTTTCGAAAAAATCCTGTGAAAAAAAAATGTACCACCAAGATTTTGCTGGTACTGCTAAAAACTACCTTAACATAGGGTTATTCTTGACACAAAAAATCATAGTTGTCCTTCGATTGTAACATCTTCAAAAACAACATCTAACACTGAACACATGGAAATCGAAAAATTACGAAATTTACCATAATTTAATTGTAATCATTTGGAACGGCCAATTTTTGATTAAAGAACCATTTATTGCCATAAAAGTCATGTTACAAATCAGTATTCACATGGCTTTAAAACTTAAAATGAATGAAATAAAATTTTAACCTGCCAGCCAAGATAACTTAACTTTATTCTAATGTCAATTTATTGAGTTTTTTTTGTTGTTTAGTTTTTATGTTTAAATCTTAATAAAAGGTTAAAACAAAATAAATATTAATTAACATATTGTTTATTTTTTACAAAAGGTTTTCAAAATGCCGTCCGCCTTTCGCTAAACATAATCTGCATCTGCGTAAGAAATTTCTTCGCAGCCTATTAAATGGCTGCCGGCTTTCTTTAATGGCTGTTATAACTTATATCCACTTGAATTTTTAGGTATGAACCTATGGTAATAAATGAATGAATGAATGAATGAATGAATGAATGAAAAATTCTTTATTGCACACACATACAGGATTACAACAGAAGAGCGATAAAAGTTAAAACAAAAATGGTATAATACCATAAATTGGTATACAAATGTACCTATGTATAATGAATTTATGGTTATTTATAGGCATACATTCAAGTGGCAATAACAGCCATTAAAGAAAGCCGGCAGCCATTTAAAAGGCTGCGAAGAAATTTCTTACGCAAATGCAGATTATGTTTAGTTAAGGCGGACGGCATTTCAAAAACCTTTTGTAAAAAATAAACAATATGTTAATTAATATTTATGGTGTTTTTATTAATTCTCCAAACCATTAATTAAGATTTAATCATAAAAACTAAACAACAAAAAAAACTCAATAAATTGACATTAGAATAAAGTAAAGTTATCTTGGCTGGCAGGTTAAAATTTTATTTCATTCATTTTAAGTTTTATAGCCATGTGAATACTGATTTGTAATGACTTTTATGGCAATAAATGGTTCTTTAATCAAAAATTCCCGTTGCCGTTCCAAATGATTAAAATTAAATTATGGTAAATTTCGTAATTTTTCGATTTCCATGTGTTAGATATTGTTTTTGAAGATGTTACAATCGAAGGACAACTATGATTTTTTGTGTCAAGAATAACCCTATGTTAAGGTAGTTTTTAGCAGTACCAGCAAAATCTTGGTGGTACATTTTTTTTTCACAGGATTTTTTCGAAAAATCCATATTTTGCCGAGAAATTCAAAAAACTACAGAAAAAGTTAAAATAAAAAAATGTAGTCTAATTATTTACACAAGATGAGCCTATAGTGCGATAGGTAGGTTATTGCGCTATACCTATACCAAATTTCATGCAATTCGGTCCAGTAGTTTTCATAACAGAGTGGTTTTGTGACAAAAATATTGAAACTCCGGATTATTTATAAAAAAAAATCATAATTTCTAAACCATAAGTTTTCGCTTAACTAAAGTTTGTTTTAAATGATTACTCATGATGCTTTCAACCTGAAAAAAATTTTTGGACCACTATAAACGGGCCACCCTGTATAACGACGACGGAAACCTTCGTGCGCGTGTCCGACTCCCACTCGGCCGGCCGACTTTTATTTAAACATTATCTACATATTCAACGTCAAATTTTTCGCGGACCGTATTATAAACACAGAGTACTTTTTTATATATGGAAATTATAAACTTGACACAGATGATAACGATGTAACGGTGAGATATAAGATCTTGCTAATTATTAATTTTAAACACTTTATTGTGCTGCTAACATAACAATAGTAGGTACAATAAAAACTTAAACAGTTAAACATAAATAGACACACTTATAAAGGATATAAATCTATACTAATGTTATAAAGCTGAAGAGTTTGTTTGCTTGAACGCGCTTATCTCAGGAACTATTGGTCCGATTTGACAAATTCTTTCGGTGTTAGATAGCCCATTTATCGAGGAAGGCTAGACTATATACCTACCTATCATTACGCTAATACCAACAGGAGCGGAGCACTGCGGGTAAAACCGCGCGGCACAGCTAGTATATCATAAGATATATAATACATAATTATTGTCGAACCAATTTAATAGGCAACATTTGACGTCTATCAATTTTATCTTCGAAGAGAGGTAACCTGCTTAATAACATCGATTAAAGTGAATTAATCGATACGGACTTGAAACATTTGTCAATCGAACTTGAAACATATTTATTAATTTATGATGATTTTTATTCACAAGTAATCAACGCATTCGATTCTAGATGTCAGATTTCGATTTTTAGAGTAACGTCTCTGGTATTTAAAAAGAAAAAAGGTTTATTGACACAAAATTGTAGCGACGTCAGTTCTTTAAATCAGAAATTGTTTATTATGTTTAGAATTTTTTATCAGTAAAATCAAATATTAAAATTACTTGTATCGGTCATTACTATTATAAATATGTAATCGTAATTGAAAAAAGTTAAGCAAATGTGCAGTTCTAACAAAACGAAATATCATGTTATTCTATGTCGTCGTTACTATGTTACATAAACATAGGTTGAATTTTTTTGAACTGTCAAATGTTGCCTATTAAAATGGCTCTACTATAGTATTTTAAAGATGCAGTTAATATGCTGGAGTATATTATATTGATTACTGTTCTTAATTGACCCTATCTCCGCTTATTAACATTATTTTGAATAACATTATCAGAATATTAACAAAGCCATGACCGATATCTTTAAGGAAAGTCCAATATGGAGTTTACATAAATCATGACAGTGAAAATCACAGGGGAATACCAGTGTAAATAATAAGGCGTTATCTAAGACCACAGACTAATAATAATATACTACTAAGACGTATTAACCCTTTTTAAGGTAGTGGCAACTATATTGCCACCATCTTTTTTTAATTAGTAATAACTGGTTTATACGAATAGGGTCTTTTTTTTATATAAATGGCAACATTATAAACCAAAGACACGGTAGAATCATTATTCTTAATGACAGATGTCAAAAGTGACATTTGGGTTCAGGAAGAATTGGCAAATTTGTGATTCGTGAAATATTTTTTTTAATCTAGCTGAATCTTGAAATTTTGCTACTACGGTGGTAAGTTTTTTGTATTATTACAGCTACTTTGTATTTCTGATATCATATTAGGCTATATTTTTAGCATTCAAATCAATACATTTTTAGAAAACGGATTTTGTTTAGGTGGCAATATAGTTGCCGCTGCCCTGTAATGGTGATGATGAATATAATGATGTATTACTTTTTCCATACTTACTTTCTTCTTGTAATAAGTTGTGAATTGCATATGTTTGCATGTTTTTAATTTATTTTGTTTATTTTTTAGGTTATCATGTCTAAATGGCGGAGACCTTTGCATGAACAAGAAATTGAAGAGGAATTGAACCAATTATTTGGTATTGATAATCCGTATTGATCTCCGTCCAATTGCGTAGACCTATGCATTGTAAATTCTTTTTTGTTATACACCGCCAACAAGAGGGTGCAAAACCCACTATCGCATCTCCATTTCCGACTGAGTTTAGCCCGAGGCCTCATAAACAACTACTTGTCGAGAAAGAGAAGTTTGGAGAGCGAACCTCAGTACTCGAAGAAGAAGTCAAAAATGTCTACGCATAGCCAGAAGATAATAGGAGTAGATCAAGAAAGAGATAGATTATAACGATAAAAATATCCAGTTTGCTTCAAAACTTGTTTAAAAATCTGATTTTACCACTAATAAATAAGCCATTTTCAGAATTTTTTCGTTTTATTTACAGGCAGTGGCAACTATATTGCCACCCGATAAAAAAAAACAAAAAAAAAAACAAAAAAAAAACTGATATTTTTGGTCAAGGCATTCAAATGCTTTATAAATATAAATTTATAAAGAATAGATTTATAAAGAATTGGTCAGGCATCCGCCCCGGAATGGCGCGAAAGGATGCGGGTTCGAGTCCCGCCTCGTGATCGAATTTTTTCTATTCTTTATAAATTTATATTTATAAAGCATTTGAATGCCTTGACCAAAAATATCAATTTCAACAAAAAAAAAAAAGGTCGTGTTCCATCGTTACAATATTGTATTCACTGTAAAGTGTTTCGTGTTGGTTGAGATGGTTGTTTATCACCTCAATAGATGGCGCGCGGTGTGTCCCTTCGACACATAAAACTTAAAGAATAGAATAAATTCGATTGCTCTGGCGGGTCACGAGTGGCTGAATTGGTCAGGCATCCGCCCCGGAATGGCGCGAAAGGATGCGGGTTCGAGTCCCGCCTCGTGATCGAATTTTTTCTATTCTTTATAAATTTATATTTATAAAGCATTTGAATGCCTTGACCAAAAATATCAATTTCAACAAAAAAAAAAAAGGTCGTGTTCCATCGTTACAATATTGTATTCACTGTAAAGTGTTTCGTGTTGGTTGAGATGGTTGTTTATCACCTCAATAGATGGCGCGCGGTGTGTCCCTTCGACACATAAAACTTAAAGAATAGAATAAATTCGATTGCTCTGGCGGGTCACGAGTGGCTGAATTGGTCAGGCATCCGCCCCGGAATGGCGCGAAAGGATGCGGGTTCGAGTCCCGCCTCGTGATCGAATTTTTTCTATTCTTTATAAATTTATATTTATAAAGCATTTGAATGCCTTGACCAAAAATATCAATTTCAACAAAAAAAAAAAGGTCGTGTTCCATCGTTACAATATTGTATTCACTGTAAAGTGTTTCGTGTTGGTTGAGATGGTTGTTTATCACCTCAATAGATGGCGCGCGGTGTGTCCCTTCGACACATAAAACTTAAAGAATAGAATAAATTCGATTGCTCTGGCGGGTCACGAGTGGCTGAATTGGTCAGGCATCCGCCCCGGAATGGCGCGAAAGGATGCGGGTTCGAGTCCCGCCTCGTGATCGAATTTTTTCTATTCTTTATAAATTTATATTTATAAAGCATTTGAATGCCTTGACCAAAAATATCAATTTCAACAAAAAAAAAAAAAGGTCGTGTTCCATCGTTACAATATTGTATTCACTGTAAAGTGTTTCGTGTTGGTTGAGATGGTTGTTTATCACCTCAATAGATGGCGCGCGGTGTGTCCCTTCGACACATAAAACTTAAAGAATAGAATAAATTCGATTGCTCTGGCGGGTCACGAGTGGCTGAATTGGTCAGGCATCCGCCCCGGAATGGCGCGAAAGGATGCGGGTTCGAGTCCCGCCTCGTGATCGAATTTTTTCTATTCTTTATAAATTTATATTTATAAAGCATTTGAATGCCTTGACCAAAAATATCAATTTCAACAAAAAAAAAAAAGGTCGTGTTCCATCGTTACAATATTGTATTCACTGTAAAGTGTTTCGTGTTGGTTGAGATGGTTGTTTATCACCTCAATAGATGGCGCGCGGTGTGTCCCTTCGACACATAAAACTTAAAGAATAGAATAAATTCGATTGCTCTGGCGGGTCACGAGTGGCTGAATTGGTCAGGCATCCGCCCCGGAATGGCGCGAAAGGATGCGGGTTCGAGTCCCGCCTCGTGATCGAATTTTTTCTATTCTTTATAAATTTATATTTATAAAGCATTTGAATGCCTTGACCAAAAATATCAATTTCAACAAAAAAAAAAAGGTCGTGTTCCATCGTTACAATATTGTATTCACTGTAAAGTGTTTCGTGTTGGTTGAGATGGTTGTTTATCACCTCAATAGATGGCGCGCGGTGTGTCCCTTCGACACATAAAACTTAAAGAATAGAATAAATTCGATTGCTCTGGCGGGTCACGAGTGGCTGAATTGGTCAGGCATCCGCCCCGGAATGGCGCGAAAGGATGCGGGTTCGAGTCCCGCCTCGTGATCGAATTTTTTCTATTCTTTATAAATTTATATTTATAAAGCATTTGAATGCCTTGACCAAAAATATCAATTTCAACAAAAAAAAAAAGGTCGTGTTCCATCGTTACAATATTGTATTCACTGTAAAGTGTTTCGTGTTGGTTGAGATGGTTGTTTATCACCTCAATAGATGGCGCGCGGTGTGTCCCTTCGACACATAAAACTTAAAGAATAGAATAAATTCGATTGCTCTGGCGGGTCACGAGTGGCTGAATTGGTCAGGCATCCGCCCCGGAATGGCGCGAAAGGATGCGGGTTCGAGTCCCGCCTCGTGATCGAATTTTTTCTATTCTTTATAAATTTATATTTATAAAGCATTTGAATGCCTTGACCAAAAATATCAATTTCAACAAAAAAAAAAAGGTCGTGTTCCATCGTTACAATATTGTATTCACTGTAAAGTGTTTCGTGTTGGTTGAGATGGTTGTTTATCACCTCAATAGATGGCGCGCGGTGTGTCCCTTCGACACATAAAACTTAAAGAATAGAATAAATTCGATTGCTCTGGCGGGTCACGAGTGGCTGAATTGGTCAGGCATCCGCCCCGGAATGGCGCGAAAGGATGCGGGTTCGAGTCCCGCCTCGTGATCGAATTTTTTCTATTCTTTATAAATTTATATTTATAAAGCATTTGAATGCCTTGACCAAAAATATCAATTTCAACAAAAAAAAAAAGGTCGTGTTCCATCGTTACAATATTGTATTCACTGTAAAGTGTTTCGTGTTGGTTGAGATGGTTGTTTATCACCTCAATAGATGGCGCGCGGTGTGTCCCTTCGACACATAAAACTTAAAGAATAGAATAAATTCGATTGCTCTGGCGGGTCACGAGTGGCTGAATTGGTCAGGCATCCGCCCCGGAATGGCGCGAAAGGATGCGGGTTCGAGTCCCGCCTCGTGATCGAATTTTTTCTATTCTTTATAAATTTATATTTATAAAGCATTTGAATGCCTTGACCAAAAATATCAATTTCAACAAAAAAAAAAAGGTCGTGTTCCATCGTTACAATATTGTATTCACTGTAAAGTGTTTCGTGTTGGTTGAGATGGTTGTTTATCACCTCAATAGATGGCGCGCGGTGTGTCCCTTCGACACATAAAACTTAAAGAATAGAATAAATTCGATTGCTCTGGCGGGTCACGAGTGGCTGAATTGGTCAGGCATCCGCCCCGGAATGGCGCGAAAGGATGCGGGTTCGAGTCCCGCCTCGTGATCGAATTTTTTCTATTCTTTATAAATTTATATTTATAAAGCATTTGAATGCCTTGACCAAAAATATCAATTTCAACAAAAAAAAAAAGGTCGTGTTCCATCGTTACAATATTGTATTCACTGTAAAGTGTTTCGTGTTGGTTGAGATGGTTGTTTATCACCTCAATAGATGGCGCGCGGTGTGTCCCTTCGACACATAAAACTTAAAGAATAGAATAAATTCGATTGCTCTGGCGGGTCACGAGTGGCTGAATTGGTCAGGCATCCGCCCCGGAATGGCGCGAAAGGATGCGGGTTCGAGTCCCGCCTCGTGATCGAATTTTTTCTATTCTTTATAAATTTATATTTATAAAGCATTTGAATGCCTTGACCAAAAATATCAATTTCAACAAAAAAAAAAGGTCGTGTTCCATCGTTACAATATTGTATTCACTGTAAAGTGTTTCGTGTTGGTTGAGATGGTTGTTTATCACCTCAATAGATGGCGCGCGGTGTGTCCCTTCGACACATAAAACTTAAAGAATAGAATAAATTCGATTGCTCTGGCGGGTCACGAGTGGCTGAATTGGTCAGGCATCCGCCCCGGAATGGCGCGAAAGGATGCGGGTTCGAGTCCCGCCTCGTGATCGAATTTTTTCTATTCTTTATAAATTTATATTTATAAAGCATTTGAATGCCTTGACCAAAAATATCAATTTCAACAAAAAAAAAAAGGTCGTGTTCCATCGTTACAATATTGTATTCACTGTAAAGTGTTTCGTGTTGGTTGAGATGGTTGTTTATCACCTCAATAGATGGCGCGCGGTGTGTCCCTTCGACACATAAAACTTAAAGAATAGAATAAATTCGATTGCTCTGGCGGGTCACGAGTGGCTGAATTGGTCAGGCATCCGCCCCGGAATGGCGCGAAAGGATGCGGGTTCGAGTCCCGCCTCGTGATCGAATTTTTTCTATTCTTTATAAATTTATATTTAAAAAAAAAACTGCCTTTCTGAGGTCCTAATAACATTAATTTCAACCTCTAATTACGTACATGTTGCTATCACTTGTAGTTTCCTCTGCCTTATAAAGGGTTAATAAGTTTATTCACTGTAAACAATAACAAATTCCCCAAGGTTGATATAAATATTACATTTTAATATACTTAAATACTTAGATTACAAAATAAAAGACCAGATGGAGCGTTGCCGAACTAAACCGAATAATTTATCGTCATTTCCAACGTACAGTGCAGCGGCGAAATGACAGCACACATAGCTTTACGGAAATGACGATAAATTATTCGGTTTAGTTCGGCAACGCTCCATCTGTCTTTTATTTTGTAATCTAAGGGCGTATTCAGAAAGAAAGCTTGAAACTTATAAGCGTTTATAAGCGCTTATCGGCGCTTATAAGCGCTGGTAACCCGCGCAGGAAAATATATGAACATGCGCTTATAAGCGCTGATCGGCGCCGACAAGTTTGTTGAAACTTGTTGGAACTTGTCGGCGCCGATCAGCGCTTATAAGCGCATGTTCATATATTTTCCTGCGCGGGTTACCAGCGCTTATAAGCGCCGATAAGCGCTTATAAGCGCTTATAAGTTTCAAGCTTTCTTTCTGAATACGCCCCATGGAGTAAATATTATGAGCATTTTTGTCTGGTCTCGATGACTTAATTGAAATGTAGCAAGTAACTTTGATTCATTTCCAGGTAACCGATTGAGCTGAAATTTTGTATACGCATGTAAATTGGATAGCGATGAAACATTATTATGACATAGAGCTGATTTGATGATGGAATCGGAAGGTGGCCATAGGAACTTAGTAATATATTGACTCAACTTTATCGAGTTTGCGCTCGTTTGATTCGTGTTGAAAAATACACTAAAAAGTATTAAATAAAAACTAATTTACTTTTTACAATTACGATTACATATCTATACTAATATTATAAAGAGGAAAGGTTTGTATGTATGTATGGTTTTCAGTTTTCACGCATAAACTACTGAACCGATTACAATGAAATTTAGCACACATATAGAGAGTAACTTGGATTAACACATAGGATAGGTTTTATCCCGGAAATCTCACGGGAATGGGAACTATGCGGGACAAGAGCATAGACCACAACCGTCTCTTCGAAAACCATGTTGATAAATGCAGAAAATTTTAAAGAAGAAGTTGCGTTGCTGTCGCTTTCGTGTGCGCATCGTTCAAAACTTTGCGAGGAGACAGCGACAGAGACAAAATAGTTGCCGGGCAACTAAATTGCTCGTGCGCGCTAGCTCTAAGAAAATTTACCTTTTTTTTCTTTAATGTATCATTTCAAACTACTTAACGTAACGGCACCAGTCTTGTACAGATTAAGGAAAAAATTGGAGTTTTTTTCAAATTTCTCATAGGTTTTTTAACTTAATTGGATATTGTTTAGTTATACCTTTAGTTCATTGTTAGTTTAACGTAACCAATGTTAGAACAAAGATTACAGTGCATAAATAATGAAGTTATTTATAAATTAAAAAACCACTTTTTTCACCAGTGTTGGACAGTCAAAATCTAATGATGGACACCCAGTTTTGGACAAAATCTAGTTTTGAACACCCATTTATGGACTGTACCTAATGTTGTATCTCACGTTATTTACACTTGGAGAAGACTTATAGTTATCAATAGAATCTTGAAAATGATGATTGAAATGCAATAAATCTGGGATATATGTATTTATAAAAAATAGTATTAATTAATTATTTTGCATACTTAATATTTTAAACAGTCTTAATTTCCATTTTTTACATGCATCGTTATATACAAGTTGTGTCCGTCAAGGAAAAACAATATGGTTTTTTTTTGTTCAATAAGTCAGTGATGAAAAATATAACGAAAAAAAGTACTGCCACACATCCATCCATTTTGGGACCTCTTCTTCTTCGTCGTATCAAGAGTGATACGTGAACCTCATGTTGACCACGTCACGCCACTAGAGAGTGGTGAACGTGGACAAAATGAGGTTTGGGGGGTAGATGTAACCCGCTTCATGATGTTTCGCCATATCTCTCTGTTTCCTGGCATTCCGCTACACTCGTGCAGTGAACCGCCAATATAGCAGCTATAATCTGATCGGTCAATCGATATGGATTCCAAATTCCTTCGACGAGGCAAAAAGCTTCTTTTAAACTGTTGTCAAGATGGTGTGAATGTAATTTAAGCGTGTGTCGTGCTGTACGGTAGTGGAATTTAGCAGCAGACTGCGATCCAAACAGTTCCTCAGTGAACTCCCTACGTTAGAATACGGATAAGGATGCGATTTCTCTACGCAGTGATAGAGAATGAAGCCGAAAACGAGTCACACAGCACATATTGACCCACTGTTCCAAAATATATTCTTCTTGTTTGGATAGATGTAGTATGTTGTTGGACCCATTGAGCAGATCTTAGGACTTTTACCTGACCTATTTTGCAAAATTATTCTTGGCACTTCAAATTCTTCAGCGGCGATTGTATTACATATTTTAACAAAAAATATCATTGTCCATTATAGGAACCAAAGCAAATCCAATCATGGACAATAGGCATGACGACAGTATCCATAAATGATCGAATTAGTGTTTTTAAGGGAAAATGTATAATATATAAATTAAAAATAGTGACTTAGAAATATTAAAAACATTAAGATTAATGAGATTATCAATAAAATAAAACATTGAAATTCTGCAGTCGGCCATTTTGACTGAAACACGCGTGTCGTCACGTCTACGTAAACAACTTCGCGTCAGGTGTATTTTGTTGTTATGAATATGTTGAAAATACGCATTTTTATTTATTTTCTATTTTTTCACGTATGCTTTATTGACTGAGAACAGAAAATATATAATTGCGAATTCACGAATATGTGGTTCGGGTTTCAATGCGTCAAATTTATACAATCATTTTATATTATTTTCTCTTTTCTTGTTTAATACACGTATACACACATTATGGAAGAGGTTTTGAAAATCTTTCGTCATACCTATTGTTGTCCAATACTGGAACCCTGTATTTGAAATTGTCGTGATAGGTATATTATTAATCAGAAAGAAAAGAAAATACAGAAAAACGTATGTCATTAATATCTTTAAAAAAAGTTTATTTTCGACACTTGTCCATAAATGGATATATCCATAGAATTAAATCCAGTTATGGACACTGAAGAATTTTATTTAAACAACATAACCTATCATGCTACTATATCGTGAAATATTTCGAGCACTTAACTACTATAAAATAAAGTAATATCAAATTTTGCTGAGATTAATAAAAAAAATTTTATAAAAAAAATTGTGTCCTCAATTCCTTAAGGATTTCCTTAGTAAAAACGGATTTCTGAGAAACAAGTCGCAGCAACTAAACATAACGTTATGCCATCTTCAAACATTATGACCGAATAAGATGAAGTGTCGTATTTTGATAGTTTATGAACCAAACTTTTATTTTAAGTATTGCCAAATTACATAACGTTAATTTTGGTCTTATTATTTAAATTTAATATTAATTATTTTGTCCATTACTGGATGCTTGTCCACCACTGGTGCCGTTACCTTACAATGTAAAAGTTTAAGTTTAATTTTCTATCCGAACTTTAATCCAATGCGCTTTACAATACATATTCAAGCCAATCAAATACTCACGTAAACTTGAATCGATTTATCGTGAGTATCGAGCACCGAGTCGTGTGGATAGATCTAGACACGCGGCAGCGTGTCAAGCCGAGTTCAAGCGAAGAGAACTGGTGAGCAGCAGCCGTGTGTTTTGTTTTACACGAACCATTTGGAGCCACTTTTCACCCCCTTATGGTAGGCGTCCATTAGAGACGGATCGGGGCGGGTCGCATCGCAACGGGCCGCGGCGCTGTTATGGCTGGCGTCCACTAGGCGGATCGGGCCGGGCCGCATCGCAACGCAAAAATACGCCGGCCTATGTTTTGTATGAAACATCGTCCATTAGCGACGGATCGGGGCGCGGCGGGCCGCACCGCATTGACGGATCGCTTCGCAGGCGGATTTCTGCCGGCGGTGCGCTGCGGCCCGCCCCGACCCATCTAGTGGACGCAGGCAGGCGGATGTGAGCGGCGAGCGCACGTGCCGTGCTAAAAAATAAACGAAAATGAAATGCAATGAAAAAGCATTTGAATGCCATAAAACCAAAAATATCAATTTCAACACGTAAGTTAGTTTATTTATTTATTTATTTATTTATATTTACTACAATAATACAATTCATTATAAATTAAATTAAACTGGCACAAACATAATCTCTTTAGAGATTTACCCCGCGCCAGCGCCGTCGACATAGAAAATAAAGATTCGATAATATAATATTGACAAACAAAAATACATATTAGTTATTACAGACATTCATTCACAAAACTAACAAAAATATCCCGCAACATCTAAGTACAATACATCTTTTATTTAATTATCATAAGAAATAACAAACGTGGGTAGAAACAAAAAAAAAAAAAAAATAATCTACATCTTATCGCAACTGCGGTCTGCACTCTGCACCCACAGGGTGTTGATTTTCGCTTACAGAATTAATTAATTGATAAATTGATTTACATTTTTTACATACACAATTATATGTCAGTAGATAATGTATGTGTGTATTTTATGTATATATACACATATTCAAATACAAATTATGGCGTTAGTCTAAGATAAGTATACATAATTTTAGTCATGGTCGTACTTAATTAAATAATTCATTTAAATTCTAGGTTTTTAACGGACTTCAAAAAATGAGGTTATCAATTCGACCCGTATGTATGTATTATTGTATATTTTCAGAAATGCCCAGTTTTTGGATATGTTAATCTATATCAGCTTCTAATAAAGACCTGTGCCAAATTTCAAAAGTGTTTGTATGTTTGTCCACGCATATCTCCAAAAGTATAGGTAAGATTTAAATATTTTTTTTTGTTGTACTAGATATTGTTCAATTGATTTGAAACCATAACATCTCTTCGTCGGAGCTGTCCATGGTAGCGCCATGTCAGTCCAAGCACGAAAACACGTCTGTTAGATAAAATCCGCCTAGGCGGTCCGCCGCGCCCCGTACAGGTAGACGCAGGAGCATAATGCTAGGCGTCCATTAGAGACGGATCGGGGCGGGTCGCATCGCAACGTCCCGTCATGGAACAAAGTCATTATTTCATTCTAAATATAATATATCAGTTCACAGGGAAATTCTGGCAATAAATAACACAATAATATGTGATAAGAGCTAGGTCAACCTTATTATAATTTTGCATATAAATACTGGCCGATTCAACGAGCACGTATCACATTGTTTCAAACCCGTAAAGATGTACCGCGTATTTGTTTTGCTGTGTACATTCCATTTGTCACATGGCTTTTACTGTTACCATCTGCAGCAGCAAGTACAGCAGCTACAGCAGAACTACGCCACCTTGGAGTCGCAACTAATGAACCAACGTGTGCACTACGACAAGCTGATAGCGGAGGCGCTGCAAAATGCGAATGCTAAATCGCAGAAAGCACAAGCAGCTATAAATCAGTGCCACGAACTAAAGAATCAACAGGCTGCGTCACATGAGCAACAAGAACAACAACTTAATCAACAGATAACGCAATTACAAGCTAATTTGGCTGAACAACAACGGGCCACACAAACGAACGGAACGCAATGCCAGCAACAGGTAGGCGCTTTACAGCAACAAGAAAACACGTTGCAAGCAAAAGAACAAGAACTTAAAAAGCAGATAGAAGAGCAGCAGCGGAAATTGCGTGAACAAGAACAAAACGCAAAATTACAACATGATCAGTGCCAACAGCAACTACAGCAACAGATCGCGTTGCAAAAAGAGCTAGAAAATAAAATGCAGGATCAAGAACAACAGTCACAGAAAAACTGCACAGAAGCTCAAGAAAATATCACACAAACAGAACGAGCTAAGTGTCAGCAAGAACTACAGAAACAGCTAGATTTACAAAGGCAACAAGAAAACACAACGAAACAACAAGAACAAGAGTTACAAAAGCTCCGAGAGAGGGTGCTCGAGTTGGAAAAATCTTTGTCCCCCAACAAAATGCCTCGAAGCAAAACTTTTGATCACCTCGGCTCGTTTTTGAACGAATTGGACTTTTTACAATGTAATATCGACGTTTCCACAACTGTGGCTCAAGATTCCTATAAACTTACTTACCGTCTGCCGAAAAAACTCACCGATGACGATATGGAAGTTAAAATTAATAACAGAGTGATTTCCGTAAAGGGCAGTGAAGGTTCCACAGTTTTGTTTGAAAGCGTTAAATTATTGCCAGCCGGTTTAGATGTGAAATCGACCGATTGGCAGTTGCGGGGAGATAATATGGAAATATTTATTCCATTTAACCTGTCTGAAACTGGCAATAAAATTAAATCATGTATTGCAGATAATCCAGCGATTACAATAGAATCTCCAGAGAGTACTCTTTTCTTCAGTTATAGAAAGAAACCAGAATAACACTGAACACATAGCATTGCATAACCATATTTAAATTCATTTATACTCTTTTTAATAAAAAGTATAAAAGCAAAACTGTGTATACAAATTATTTGAAATCTTCCCTAAAATGATTTTTAATTATTTTACTTATATTACTACTTTCATCATAATATATGATAATATTCATCTTCCAGTATGGTTGACATTTTTCATTTCCAATTAAGCTAAGGTTATATAACAAAGGTTATTTGCTACTTAGAAAATACCCCTACAAAAGCAGATTATATTACCTATAATATGACAAATATTTGTTTTCATTATTCAAAAGATACATTGCATAGAGACAGGGATCGCATCATCACCTATGTATTCTATTTATTTTAGAAACGCTTTTGATTAAAATAGTATTAGTAGTAGTGATAGATTAAAATAGTACCAAATCAGAAATCAGAAATAGTTTCTTCAGAGAAGAGCCGATGCCAAACTTTTTAGTTTTGAACATCGAGAATCGAGATATATAGTACATACTATCTCGATGGTTTTAAATCACTTAGAATTGCTAAACGCGAGTTTTATAATGCTTTAAAGTATATGATTAACTGCAGTAAAAAATCTCAGACAAATATATGATATTCTTCAGGAGATATACTAGCTAGATAGTGTGTTGAAAACACAATATGTACTACTAGTGGTCCGCCCCGGCTTCGCCCGTGGTACATATTTCGCAATAAAAAGTAGCCTATGTCCTTTCTCGGGTATCAAAATATCTCCATACCAAATTTCATGCAAATTGGTTCAGTAGTTTAGGCGTGATTGAGTAACAGACAGACAGACAGAGTTACTTTCGCATTTATAATATTAGTATGGATATGTACAGAAGTTTGACAATTCCTTAACTAGATGGCGTTATACATATTTTACTTGCACAAACATATTTTAAATAGGTATATAAGCAAACTAATTCAGATTTCTTATCTACCCAATTTTAATTGTCACTTTAATTATTTTTTATGCCTTTTCACATTTTCTGCTTTAATAACCTGCATTTTGTTATAATACTAAAACTTACATACCTAGTAGTTTTAATCTGTAAAAATGTAAATTACAACTATTGCATTAAATTATAGCCATACGGGATTTTTTTTTTCATGAAATTAATTCATCTAATCTCACTAAGTAGTAAGTATAGTAAATAATATTAAATAGTAAAAAAAGGGGGAAATACCTTAAAATAAAAAAAAAATTGTACATGTCGAACATTTTTATTATTCATCACATAATATACACAAAAACATAAGAATTTAGTCGTAAACTAAAAATAACGTAAATACAAGTCATGTAATGGTCAATACATGGTATTGACCATAACGATAGATGGCGTTAGTGTCATGCGTAAAATCGGCTCTGTTTATTTTAAAAGTTTAAAAATAGAAAGTGCTAATTATGTACTAGTAAAAAAAGTGTTAGAGCGAGCGCCCACGAGCAACTTTGTCTCCGCAACAATTTTGTCTCCGCAACTATTTTGTCTCTCCGCCCATGGGCTAGTATGAAAGTGCGCGCACGTAGCGACGCAACACCCGGGAGACTTTTTTGTCCGCGGGTTCGGAGACAAGCCCGCGACGCAACTATCGCCCTGTCTATTGGTTTCAATGCAAGTGCGCGCACGGCGACAAAAACGTTGCCGGTCGGCGGCCGCCGGCCAGTTGCCGCGTAACCGGCGTAGCGATAGTATGTATTTATGTCAACGTATTTATTCTCGTACACAGTAGTTTTAACCGACTTCAAAAAAAAGGAGGAGGTTATCAATTCAGCCGGTGTATTTTTTTTATGTATGTACACCGATTACTCCGAGGTTTCTGAACCGGTTTACGTGATTCTTTTTTTTTTTTGATGCGGAATGGTGTGGAATTGGTCCCATAAATTTTATTCGGATAAGCACCGTAGTTTTTATTTTATGAGCATTTTTGTCTGGTCTCGATGACTTAATTGAAATATAGCAAGTAACTTTTATTCATTTCCAGGTAACCGATTGAGCTGAAATTTTGTATACGCATGTAAATTGGATAGCGATGAAACATTATTATGACATAGAGCTGATTTGATGATGGAATCGGAAGGTGGCTATAGAAACTTAGTAATATATTGACTCAACTTTATCGAGTTTGGGCTCGTTTGATTCGTGTTGAAAAATACACTAAAAAGTATTAAATAAAAACTACTTTACTTTTTACAATTACGCTTACATATCTATACTAATATTATAAAGAGGAAAGGTTTGTATGTATGTATGGTTTTAGTTTTCACGCATAAACTACTGAACCGATTACAATGAAATTTAGCACGCATATAGAGGGTAACTTGGATTAACACATAGGATAGGTTTTATCCCGGAAATCCCACGGGAATGGGAACTATGCGGGACAAGAGCACAGACCACAACCGTTTCTTCGAAATCCATGTTGATAAATGCAGAAAATTTTAAAGAAAAAGTTGCGTTGCTGTCGCTTTCGTAAGCGCATCGTTCAAAACTTTGCGAGGAGACAGCGACAGAGACAAAATAGTTGCCGAGCAACTAAGTTGCTCGTGCGCGCTCGCTCTAAGGGGATTACTATGGTCAAAACCGAAAAACACCTTATACATATTGAATTTTGTTGAGGAAACTGTTGGTACGATTCTGTTAAAAAAAATATATGTGATACTCAAGGATATAATTAACAAAGTTTACTTTTAGCCTAGACATAAAAAAATACATACAAATCAACCCCTTTTTGAACATAAAACGCATTTTGTTAGGAAAACGGCTACATATTTATACATGAAATTTATACCAAAAAATATGTTATGATATTTGTAATAACTTGTATTCTTTATTTTTTCAATTTTCATTATTATCGTTAAATTATCAAGAAAAAACTCGAAATTATAATAAAACCCACATAAAACCTCACCTCTTTTGCTTATTTTCGACGAAAGTTGACGGTGTCAGTTCGACTCGGACGGGGGACTGTACGTGCGGTTTTTTTGCAAAATAACGCTAAAATTCACCGAATTGAATGTTTTGTTAAATTAAACCAGATTGTGATAGGTATTTACATGAGCAGTTCATGAAATGAAAGTTAAAATTAGGTATGTAAAGATATAAAAATCTGTTTGTAAATTAGTTTTGTTTTTGAAAGGCGTCATTGAATAATATCCAGTGTAGATAATTTTTGACAGTAAAATACTTATTATCAGAAAACACATACCTACCTATAATAAAACAGTAACCAGACTTTCCCTGTGCCTTGAATATTTTTTTTAAAAAGATTAATTGCTGTTCTATTGTATATTTTAAGCGTCCAAAACAATCCATATACCGGCCGGGAGATACTGACACAAAATTTTGGGTTATTTGTAACAGGATGGCGGTTCTACAGGGGTCTTAATACGCAATGACAAAAAGAAAAATGGTGGTCAGAATAGTGGTACCGGCAGACAAGTCGCGTGGGCGTAAGTCGAACTCGTCGGATAAGTTACGGAAGTCAAACGATTTGTAACACAAAAATTTTAGGATTTACCGATAGCCCTTAAAAAAGAAGTAGGCGGAAGTAGCCATACTTTTCCGGTGTGATTTACAGCCCACAATACCGACGTGAACGCGTTGATTAAAAAAAAAATTCAACCATTTGTACCAGGCTAATTTTTGCACAGGTAATCATCGTCCAGTAGCCATGTACGAAAATCGCCATGCCATACTTTTCAGACAGTTCCAAATGGTCGCCATACCGCCGAAAATCAGCAATTTTTTTTTTCGCTAAACGATTTGTACCACCTTAAATTTTATTTTCAACAGCTCCTGAATAATCAAAAACAGAAGTGTGATAATGCCATACCTATGGGAAGAGGCGAATGTGTATAATAAAGTTTTTCATTGTAAGATTTTATTCGGATTTTGAACGATTTGTAGCAGTATAGCACAAATTTTTAACAGACTTTAAAAGAAAGGAGGAGGTTATCAATTCGGCCGGTATGTTTTTTATGTATGTACACCGATTACTCCGAGGTTTCTGAACTAATTTACGTGATTTTTGTTTGATGCGGAATAGTGTCGAATTGGTCCCATAAAAATTTTATTCAGATTGGCCCAGTAGTTTTTATTTTATGAGCATTTTTGTCTGATCTCGATGACTTAATTGAAATGTAGCAAGTAACTTTGATTCATTTCCAGGTAACCGATTGAGCTGAAATTTTGTATACGTATGTAAATTGGATAGCGATGAAACATTATTATGACATAGAGCTGATTTGATGATGGAATCGGAAGGTGGACATAGGAACTTAGTAATGGTACGGGAGCCAGGAACAGATTTTATGACCAAGTTCCTCTCAAGCGGTAATTAGGAAAATGCATCAAAGTATAGTATTATGAAGCCTCGTGAACGTCAGCTGGAGCTCGGTTGGGGGGAAGAGCGGTTGCAGCCTCCCACGCACGTAGGAGAAAATAATACATTCATTCATTTCCTCTCAGCTAAAAATTTGTCAAATTGTAGCTAACCCAATATCTCAACGAAAAAAAATAATCAGCTGGTTACAACATGGTGTATTATACGCAGGCGCGGTCCTAGCCTGACATTTTGGGGGGGGTCACGCGGCTGAAAATGTAGCAACCCCCCCCCCCTCCATATCATAGATACTCGTCAAAAATCGTAGTCAATACAAGTTTTAATACATACATATTTTTTTTTATATTTCACGAAAATTTTCAGCGTTTACGGCTTAACTTAATAACATAGAAGTTATTACAGCTTATAGATATTATAGACTTGAGTTAATTTAATACATGTAAGCGTTCATGAGTAAAGGGCAACCCCCTTTTTAAGTTTAAAATGATTGAAAATATTTTTATTTATTTTATTTATTTATTTATGCTTTATTGCTCAAGATAAATTACAAATTGAGACTTAACCTAGGATACATTGTAACAAACGGCGGATTTTTTTTTATATAATGTAATTAAAATTCATAATAGTTTTCGTAACTATTCCTATATCTGTGTTATAAGACGTTACTTTGTACCAAATTTCAAGACTCTGCGTTCATAGGAAGCACCCTGTAGGTTTTGATTCCCTTGCGAATGTCGAAATTTGCGAAAATTTTCAGCATTTACGTCTGTATCTTTTGATTGCGTTGGCTTATAAGGTTGATTTCTTCACAGCATTTAGCGGCCGTAGACTTGAGTATTCGATATAAATTTCAGCTTGATACCTCTACGCGTTCCAGACAGATAAAATCAAACGTATAAGCCAACGAAATCAAAAGATACAGCCGTCAATTTTTTTTCGCAAATTTCGACATTCGTTAGGAATTCAAAACCTAGTGTACTTCCCGTGTTAGGCCGGGAGATACTGACACAAAATTTCGGGTCATTTGTAACAGGATGGCGGTTCTACAGGGGTCTTAGTACGCAATGACAAAAAGAAAAATGATGGTCAGAACGCTGGTACCGACGGACTAGTCGCGTGGGCGTTAGTCGAACTCGTCGGATAAATAGCGAAAGTCAAATGATTTGTAACACAGAAAATTTTAGAATTGTAGTGACTTACAGCCCGCCATACCGACGCGAATGCGTTGATTGATTAAAAAAAACAATTCAACCATTTGTACCAAGCTAACTTTTGCACAAATAGTCATCATCGTGCAGCTATTTACGAAAATCACCATGCCATACTTTTCGGACGATTCCAAATGGTCGCCATACCGCCAAAAATCTGAAAAAAATTTTTTCGCCAAACGATTTGTCACGTTTCAAAAATACGACTGTACAATACGTAAAATAATTTTTTACAGTATGGGATCATTATATTCTGTTTGTTTGTATACAATTCTACCTAGAAAAAAATATCGCAGATTGCAAACATGGGGCGGACGATTGTAAGACTTAAGCCAAGACGAAAAAAAAAATGAAAAGAATTGGCGATTTGTACCAGTATGGCATTTGGAGTATTGGAAAGTATATGATGCAACGTGACCATTATTATATTTGCCATACTTTTAAAAGAGGGAAAAATTAGTGCCATACTGCTACAAATCATTCAAAATACGAATAAAATCTTACAATAAAAAAAAATCTTATACACATTCGCCACCTCCCACAGGTATGGCATTATCACACTTCTATATTGAAAAAAAAATTGCAGATTTTCGGCGGTATGGTGACCATTTGGAATCGTCCGAAAAGTATGGCATGGCGATTTTCGTAAATGGCTGCACGACGATTAGATGGTTACCTGTGCAAAAGTTAGCCTGGTACAAATGGTTGAATTTTTTTTTTAAATCAACGCATTCGCGTCGGTATGGCGGGCTGTAAGTCACACCAGAAAAGTATGGCATGACACTACCGCCTTCATCTTTTTTATGGGCTTTCGGTTAATTCTTAAATTTTTGTGTTACAAATCGTTTGACTTTCGCTATTTATCCGACGAGTTCGACTAACGCCCACGCGACTAGTCCGTCGGTACCAGCGTTCTGACCATCATTTTTCTTTTTGTCATTGCGTACTAAGACCCCTGTAGAACCGCTATCCTGTTACAAATGACATGAAATTATGTGTCAGTATCTCCCGGCCTATGTACACAGAATCATGAAATTTGTTACAATGCAACGTTCTAAAATACAGATATAGGAATAATTGCGAAATACATGAATTTTCATTAGATTAACTATGTAAAAAATATTTAAAAAAATCAAACTTCTTGTTTATGCTGAAAATTTTCGCAAATTTCGAAATTCGCAAGGGATTTGAAACAAGTTTAAACGGACATTTAATTGTGCGAGTGACTCCAATTCGCACTTGGCCATTTTTTATATTTTGTACAGTATAATTTTTTTTTCTATATTATCGAGTACGATTTTGGGGGGGGTCATGTCCCCCGTGACCCCCCCCCCCCTGGGACCGCGCCTGATTATACGTCAGCTGGTGTCTCGAATAGAATTACACATTAACAAAATCATCGAGATACGTGGAATTCCATCAACATAAGTCCCCGTAAAAGATAAGTAATAACTTTATTAATTATATATTATACTATTATTTTTTTAATAATTATAGTTAACTAATGTTTTTAGTGGGTTATTTCATATTTGTTACACTTTTAGGTAGTTATGTGAATTTGATGATATGGTAGTTATTTTTAAATGCAGTTTATAATATTTGTAAAAACATGTTTACCGATGTGGCTGAATGTACGTAGTACCCCGATCATGCGCACAACTAACCACCTCCAAGCGTACCATATTACTGTCTACATTATGCTAGCGTGTGTTGCTTGAATTTTTAAAAATAACGATAATAATTAAAGATACGTCATTTCCTCCCAGATGAAAATTTGTGAGGTGATTGTTAATATATTGATGCGATAAATAAAAAAATCAGCTAGCAATAAGTTGAGGAAAATCTAGTCAGCTGATGCATATAAATTGGCAATAGATGCTTCTGTCTAACTCCTATGTAATAAGTTTCAAAGTATCAGCTGACGGTTTTTCCACCAAGATACAGCCAGCTGACCTATATATTTAACCACCGTTACATATAAGCTATCATCAGGTAAATTTTTGTTTGAGAGGAAATCACGGAAAATATATATTTTTTTTTTCATGTTCGAGACACCAGCTGACGTATAATACACCATGTTGTAACCAGCTGATTATTTTTTTTCGTTGAGATATTGGGTTAGCTACAATTTGACAAATTTTTAGCTGAGAGGAAATGAATGAATGTATTTTTTTTTTCCTACGTGCGTGGGAGGCTACAACCGCTCACCCCCCCAACCGAGCGCCAGCTGACGTTCACGAGGCTTTATAATACTATACTCTGATGCGTCTGACGAATTATCTCTTGAGAGGAAATAATGAACCAAATTTGGACCTGGCTCCCGTACCATAATATATTGACTCAACATTATCGAGTTTGGGCTCGTTTGATTCGTTTTGAAAAATACACTAAAAAGTATTAAATAAAAATAACTTCGTTAAAAACAACCGACTTCGAAAACGGAAAAGTAAAAAATAAAAAAGATTTGATATTATTAATTACTACATATTATTTAGATGTGTTATTTACTAAAAAGGTTTGATGTCGGTGCACGGGCTTAATACTAAGTGCTTAGTGCTTGGCACCGACTTCAAACCTATTTAATAAATTAATAATATTGTTTTTAATGAAGTTATTTTTATTATTAGTAGTTTTTCTGTCAATAGTAGAGCCATTTTAATAGGTAACATTGACAGTTCAACAAAATTCACCAACGTAATCTAGTAACGACGCCATAGAAAAATATGTTATTTCGTTTTGTTGGAACTGCACATTTACTTAACTTTTTTCAATTACGATTACATATCTATACTAATATTATAAAGACAAATGCAGAAAATTTTAAAGAAAAAATTGCGTTGCTGTCGCTTTCGTGTGCGCATCGTTCAAAACTTTGCGAGGAGACAGCGACAGAGACAAAATAGTTGCCGGGCAACTAAGTTGCTCGTGCGCGCTAGCTCTAATTTTGCAATGTACCTATTGAGATCTAGTGTTGTGTGAAGTATTATGTGTAATGTAATTTATAATTTAAGATATTTGCACGCTCAACTACGAGCAGAATGTCTAAGAACCTATAAAATTTGTACCTCAGCTATGTAACTACATTCAGCAAATAAAGACAATTTGAATTTGAATTTGAATTTTATTGTACAATTATTTTTAGAACTATCAGTATTGTGATTGACTGACTAACATTATCTTACAGACTAATTCTACATGAAAAATATAAATCTAAAAAAATTATAAGAATTGAGATTGGGACAGAACTTTCTGATCACGCATTTAATACAATTATTGTATTTTATTTTATGACATGGGATTTTTACCAAACTATAAAGAAATAGAATACTACAAATTACATTTTTACCAAAAAACTCATATTCCATATTAAACGCAATAAAAACCCTCATTATAACCGTCAAGTACTTTATTTGTAACATTGTATCCACAAGCCATCACATCCCTGCCCCAACATCCGAGGCATCGATTCCCAGTAGCGCCAATTCATCCAACTCTGCTTTATTCCTCTCTGTCTTCTTCTCCACCGGGCTCTCTTTCTCCTTCTGATTATTCTGATTCTGCAGATTCTGGTTCTGTTGATTCTGATTCTGATTCTGGTTCTGTTGATTCTGATTCTGATTCTGGTTCTGTTGATTCTGATTCTGATTCTGGTTCTGTTGATTCTGATTCTGCTGCTTCTGTCTGTTATTTTTCTGGTTGCGTTTGTTGGACATCATGGGCACGTGAGTGTCGTAGAGCTGGGGCCTCGGGAACAGCGGCGAGTTGAGGTCGAAGGGCATCATCATGGGGGGTTGGCCCAGGAGGCTCAGTTGGGGGAACTGGGGCATCACACCACCGAGGCTGAGCCCCGGGAAGCCCGGGATCCCCTGGAGCCCTTGGAACATGTCCTGCTGGCTCATATCTTGCTTCACTTCTGACGGGAAGATTATGTCGAGCGCATCTTGGAAGTCTTTCGGTAAGTTTACCGGCGGCTGCGTGCCTCTGTAGGTGAGAAAGAAATTTAAACATCATTTATTTGGACAACAAAGTGTGTACTAAAATAAATAAATAAAATCGTCTTTATTTAGTTCTCACAACATTAGCAGGCTACAAAACTTAATAAGTCACCAGCACATTAACAATGACATCGTTATAGTTGCATATAATTAATGTAAAAAAAAGGTACGCGAGGAGCGAAGCGACGAGCGTGTTTGATTATGCGTAACTTGTATGCATAGGGCGGCACAGGTGCGTTTTGGTTTCTATGTTTATTACTTGTGTGTGTGAGTGTATGTGTCGCGGGAGGCGGGGCCAGCAGGAAGGTTTGCGTGTTTATGCATGTGGATGTATGTGTACATATTGCAGCATGGGCGCCGCGTCGCGGTCTATGTACGTCGCGCGTGTGTCCCTTTACGTGCGTGCTATATGTATACGTACGGCGGCACGGGCGTGGCGGCGGGCGGGGGCTGCGGCGCGGGGGCGGGGCCGGGGGCGGGGCCGGGGGCGGCGGGGGCGGGCGCGGGGGCGGGTGTGGGCGGGGCCAGCAGGAAGGCGCCGGGCAGCAGCCCGCCCACGAGCCGCGCGGCCGCCTGCTCCTGCTCGCGCTCCAGCTGCGACTTCGCTATCTTCTCCTTGAACTCCGCCACCTGGAGGTATATATTATACATATATTATATAATAAATAAATAATAAAATAATAAATATTTCAGGACAATTTTCACACACGGCACGATCTGATCCCATACTAAGCTTTTTGCTTGTGTTATGGAAACCAGATGGCTGATAAACATACATATTATATAATTTTAAATAAATACTTATATAGATAATTAACACCCAGACACAGAGCAAACATCTATGTTCATCACACAAATATTTGCCCCGGGTGGTAATCGAACCCACGATCTCTGACTTGGAAGGCAGGGCCGCTACCAACCAAGCTAACCGGTCAGTCAAATATATTATATAGGATTATAGTTCTAGATTCAGTCTCCTGCAGTTTTATAATAGTAGTTATGGAATGTTCTAGCTGGGGATTACATCGTCCCGTTGCTATGGTAACGCAATGTTACAGAAAGTTCGATGTGGAGATCGTATGGTCCCGTTGCTATGGTGACGGATACAACAATAAGGCGAGAGATGAAACAGAGATTTTACAGCCTTAATAAACGTAAATTTTAACATAATCGTAAGAGTTGATGACAATATTTGTACATATTATATTCATCTTGACTTGTTATTATGTTGAAATTACAATCGTATTATGCGACTATTTTCTCTTTTGTGGTTTATTTGCCTTTTATTCGTTAATTATGATTCTTACGTTATCAGTTTATGAAATGCTGCAATTTTATATGATAGTGTTAAAATAAGAATAAAAAAAATTCAAAACTCAAAAACTAAAATAATTGTATATGTACAACTCGATTTTTATACTAGACCATGATACAATTTTTTTTTTTAAATATGTTTCTTTTTTATGACTTCAAAATTATAATTTCAAACGATACATACCTGTCACTATCGATGATGATAGCGAAAATGATAAAATTATTACATTATTCTAATGAAATAAGAATTTATTAACAAATCAAGACAAAAGCCTTTAATGTTGTAAAAAATTACTTTTTCAAGAAACGGTTAGTAATGAAAATTGACTATATACAAAATATTCTAGTGCTAAATAGCAATGTAAATATATAATATATTGTAGCAAATTAGTTTTTAAAGAAGCTATAGCGATACACAAAGCTTTCTTATACTACTTCAGTTTTTTTTTTAATATGCAGTAGTATATTTAAGCCCTTAAGCTCCTAATATGAGATTTGTTTCCTTGTAATGTTGTTGTAAATAAGCTTTCAAATGTACTCAGTATAATATTTAACAAGATGGAATAAAGAATGGCAATGGCAAAAATAAAAATAAAAATAAAAAACTAAAAAATTGATGACAATGCATAATAATATGTTTTCTTTCTTTGTGTTTTAAATAGAAGTTCTAGTGTATCTAAATGAGTAAAGAATAGCTACACGCAGAGAAAAACTAAGCTATAATATTTAAAAAATATATACTTAACTACATAGATCTTATATAAATTTATAAAGAATAGAAAAAATTCGATCACGAGGCGGGACTCGAACCCGCATCCTTCGCGCCATTCCGGGGCGGATGCCTCACCAACTCAGCCACTCGTGACCCGCCCGAGTGATCGAATTTATTCTATTCTTTATAAATTTATATTTATAAAGCATTTGAATGCCATAAAACCAAAAATATAAATTCTACATAGATCTTCTTAAGCCAAAAGCAAGAAAGAGCACTTAAAAAAGAGTAGAACAAACTAACCTTCTTCTGTATCTCCGCGTCGATCTCTTGCTGTCTCTTCTTCAACGCTACGTCGTCTTCCTTTTTCTTTTCTTCTTCCTTCTTTTGCTCTTCCGTCTTCGACTTGCCGAGGTGTTTGTATACCGGCATTTTCCCTTCAAGTATAAGTATACAAACTATTAGTAATTCAATTCATATGACAGATTTTTATAAATCTACTAGCTTCCGCCCGCGACTCCGTCCGCGCGGATGTCGGTCTTCGCGTGGATGGTTTATTTCTCCATTTTGAGTAACTCTGACAATGACATCTTATAAATATCTATTGGACCCAAATACGGCTAGGCCTATAATAATACGCAACGTGTGTTCGCGGTTCTGCAGAACAACGTCTATGGATAAAACTGAATAATTAAGATTAATTTTTTTTTATGTATTTTTCCAGGATAAAAAGTATCCTATTTTACGCCCAGGATAATAAGGTATAATTATACCAAGTTTCATCGAAATCGAACCGTTAGTTTTCACGTGATGTCTTCACATACAGACAGACAGACAGACAGACAAAAATTTTTTTAATCACATATTTGGGTTTGGTATCGATCCAGTAACACCCCCTGCTATTTATTTTTTCAATATTTTCAATGTACAGAATTGACCCTTCTACACATTTATTATATGTATATAGATAGTAGAGCCATTTTAATAGGCAACATTTGACAGTTCAACAAAATTCAACAACGTAACCTAGTAACGACGACATAGAATATCATGATATTTCGTTTTGTTAGAACTGCACATTTGCTTAACTTTTTTCAATTACGATTACATATTTATTATAATAATGACCGATACAAGTAATTTTAAGATTTGATTGTACTGATAAACCATTCTAAACATAATAAACAATTTTTGATTTTGAAGAACTGACGTCGCTACAATGTTGTTTCAATAAACCTTTTTTCTTTTTAAATACCGGAGACGTTACTCTAAAAATCGAAATCTGACATCAGTAATTGAATGCATTGATTACTTGTGAATATAAATCATCATAAATTAATAAATGCGTTGTGTTTTTTAAATTATGTATTATACTTGTCTTATTTTGCTCCTTAAATTTACGAAAGAAAGTATATTACTGGGACAGGGATTCGCCTGATAAATTTTAAAATTGACATGTGTTTCAAGTTCGATTGACAAATGTTTCAAGTCCGTATCGATTAATTCACTTTAATCGATGTTTTTAAGCAGGTTACCTCTCTTCGAAGATACAATTGATTGACGTCAAATGTTGCCTATTAAATTGGCTCGACTATAGTATCTACATTTTCTTTATTATTTTAACAATCCCAATGGTATTTTCTTATTATGAAAAGTAACACAAAACATCTGTGCCGCAAAATAAAAATAAATAACTATGTATATAATGTATTTGCAACTGTTATGTCAGATACATAAATGTTTTTTATTGCATTTGTTAAAGACACGTCATGATAAAATTAAAATAAAATACTGTGGTAAGAAGTCAATAATATTTGATTTGACATTACTAATTGACTAATTCTTCAAAAGAATTAGTCAATCAAACTAATTGACTAATTCTTCAAAAGAATTAGTCAATTAATCAAAAAATCAACCCAACAGACACAAAAAATCAACCTACATATATATTAATACTAGGTTTCCGCCCGCGGCTTCGCCCGCGCAGTCAAAGAAAAACCCGCATAGTTTCCGTTCCCGTGGGATTTCCGGGATTGCGTCATTTTCCCGGGATAAAAAGTAGCCTATGTCCTTTCTCGGGTATCAAAATATCTCCATACCAAATTTCATGAAAATTGGTTCAGTAGTTTAGGCGTGATTGAGTAACAGACAGACAGACAGAGTTACTTTCGCATTTATAATATTAGTATGGATTATTGTTTTTAAGTAACATCAGTGTACTTACCTATAAAGGGCATCTTCCGTATCTCCGGTTTCTTCACATCGGGTGGCGGCGAGTCCCTCCGCTCCTTTTGTTTCTCCTCCCGCTTCTCTTCTCTCCTATCGTCTCTTCTCTCCTCTCTCCTGTCGTCTCTTCTCTCTTCTCTTCTGTCGTCGCGGTGTCTGCTTTCCGTCCGGCGATCCGCTGAACGGGAACGGCGTATGGATTCCCGCCTGTGTATAAATTCAGTCAAATATTTAATATTATTTATATGCAAAATATCACAATATTATAATATTGCGAAGCAATGAGTCATTATACCTCATATTTGGATAAAATTGTTTATGGATAGATATGAATAGGAATAAATTAAGGCAGTCAATTTGAGCAGTGTTTTCCTGTACATTAAAACAAATTAATACATTTGACAAATTCGTAGGTGAGTAATTTAACTATAGTCTCGGAGCAATTAACTAGCCTGGAGAAGTAACAATTAATTGAACTGAACGCACTAGTTTGGCCTTTTTAGCTTATGGCAAAATGTCATGCGAAAAAAGAGGACAGATATATGTCAGTTCGACAGTTTGAAATGACACGTAGCCATTTCAATTTGTTTTGATCACCAGTCTGGTGATCATCGCTTGGTTATTTTAATTATTTTTTTTGAAGTGAAAAACGAGTGTTTTAGTTTAATTTGTTATTTTATGAAAAGACAATTGACTAAAGATTACATGGCTTGTGTTGTTCACGGCTGTAAAAGCCGTAGTACTGGGAAATCGGATGAAGATTGGAATTTGTCATTTCACAGGTTAGTGTTTTGATCAATTTTTTTGTTAATTGTATTATAAATAAGTTAATTTACCTTATTTTCTTAATCATCTATGTTTTATCTAACCGTAATCATTGAAATGAAATCATAATCAGCTAAGTTTTTAGAAAAAATGCAAAATATAACTTCCATAGTGTTGTGCAATTATCGATACTTGAGTAGGAACGAAGTACTTCATTGATAACGACTGCTTTAGGTTAGGAGAAAAAAAAGGTATTTAAGTATGAATTTATTGTTATTTGCAGGTTTCTGGCTTGAGAACAATTAAAAGATGTTTGGGTTAAAGCTATAGCACAGGGAAAATTGGAAGCCTTCAGACCTTCTCGGCCTTGTTTCTAATCATTTCGAACCAGACGGGAAGAAAAGTAAAGTGCTTTGCAGAGATGCTGTGCCACAAGTTTAAGGTGGTATCTATTTTAAATAATAAATATTGTAATTTGGTAATTAAGTATCGAAATAAAATGTTGTAAAAAAAATAAATGTTTATTTGTTTTATTTGAACCAATTTATTTTAAACTTTTACCAATTTTTTCCTGTGGGAATGAGTTATTTGCCCGCGGTAAATTGTAGCCTATATGTTATTCTGATGTTAAAACTATATAATTGTAAAGTTCCATAAAAACTCATTCAGTAGTTTTTACGTGAAAGAGTATCAAATGTCCATTCTTATATATTTTTGCTTTTATAATATTAGTAGGATACGACTATTGATTTGTAAAAAGATCAACCAGGTGGAAGTCAGATTCGCGCACGAAGGGTTCCGTATAATTCTATGAATGAATCTATGAAAACAGGAAAAAATAAGTACCTTTTTACGAAACCATAAAAACAACCTAAACCGAAATACCTAATAATATTTTTTATAAATACCACAACCATACAATGCAAGGCAGTCAATACTCATCGTAAATGAATAATTCCAAATTAAACGAATCTTAAAATTTAGAATTGCCTATCCATAATTCAAAATTAAACGAATCTTAAATTATCTTCAAGCAATTTTATAACTTAATTTTTTTATTTATCGATATTTTAGTATTCGATAAAGTGGCAAGCACTACCTTTTTAGAACAAAAAGTGGCTACATGTGGATTTGAATGCCAAGCAGATAACAGAGTGTTGTCTCTTTCTATCGCATTAATTAGGGTATTGAATAAAAGAGAGCCGCTATATAAGAAACGTTCAATTAATTGTTACTTCTCCAGGCTTGTTAATTGCTCCGAGACTATAGTAGAGCCAATTTAATAGGCAACATTTGACGTCTATCAATTTTATCATTGAAGAGAGGTAACCTGCTTAAAAACATCGATTAAAGTGAATACGGACTTGAAACATTTGTCAATCGAACTTGAAACACATTTATTAATTTATGATGATTTTTATTCACAAGTAATCAATGCATTCGATTCTAGATGTCAGATTTAGATTTTTATAGTAACGTCTCTGGTATTTAAAAAGAAAAATAGAAACGAAATCAATTTTATCATTCTAGAATCATCTCATAGAGAGTAAAGATATGATAGAAGTATGTAACATTCACGGTTAACAGGGACGTTAATATCGCGTAAAATTAGAAAAACAAGTATGGTACAAATATTCAAATCTATGAAAAAAGAACGGTCGAAATAAAACCGGCCAAGTGCGAGTCGGACTCGCGCACGAAGGGTTCCGTACTATGGGGATATATTAAGGGGGGGGGGAAGCTTTATATATATTTTTTAATTTTTAGTATTTGTTGTTATAGCAGCAACGGAAATACATCATTTGTGAAATTTCAGCTTTCTAGCTATCACGGTTTATGAGATACAGCCTGGAGACAAACAAACAACAAAGTCTCAGTAATAGGGTTCCGTTTTACCGTTTCGGTACGGAACCCTAAAAAGGAACCAAATTATGATTTTTTTTTAATAATTTTGAAGTTGATCTACACCATACATTTTTGTTGTAAATTACGAAAACAACATATTAAAAAAAATATAAGAAAAACAAAATAGGACGAAGGAAATATTCGGCACGAGGTAAATGAATAGTCATTATTTCATTCGAAATATATTAAATCAGTTCACAGAGTCTATGGTTCACAGGGAAATTCTGGCCAATAAATAACACAATGATGTGATAAGAGGTCAACCTTATTATAATTTTGCATATAAATACTGGCCGATTCAACGAGCACGTATCACAGTGTTTCAAACCCGTAGAGATGTACCGCGTATTTGTTTTGCTGTGTACATTCCATTTGTCACATGGCTTTTACTGTTTACATCTGCAGCAGCAAGTGGCGGGACTACAGAAGAGCGAATCCGACTTGCGGGCGCAGATAAATAACGAACGTGTGGTCTACGATCAGCAATTAATACAGTTGTACCAAAATGCGGCTGTTACATCGCAGGACGCACTAACACAAATAAATCAGTGCCAAGAACTAAAGAATCAACAGGCTGCGTCACATGAGCAACAAGATCAACAACTTAATCAACAGATAACGCAACTACAAGCTAATTTGGCTGAACAACAACGGGCCGCACAAACGAACGGAACGCAATGCCAGCAACAGGTAGGCGCTTTACAGCAACAAGTAAACACGTTGCAAGCAAAAGAACAAGAACTTAAAAAGCAGATGGAAGAGCAGCAGCGGAAATTGCTTGAACAAGAACAAAACGCAAAATTACAACATGATCAGTGCCAACAGCAACTACAACAACAGATCGCGTTGCAAAAAGAGCTAGAAAATAAAATGAAAAATCAAGAACAACAGTCACAGAAAAACTGCGCAGAAGCTCAAGAAAATATCACACAAACAGAACGAGCTAAGTGTCAGCAAGAACTACAGAAACAGCTAGATTTACAAAAGCAACAAGAAAACACAACGAAACAACAAGAAGAAGAGTTACAAAAGCTCCGAGAGAGGATGCTCGAGTTGGAAAAATCTTTGTCCCCCAACAAAATGCCTCGAAACAAAACTTTTGATCACCTCGGCTCGTTTTTGAACGAATTGGACTTTTTACAATGTAATATCGACGTTTCCACAACTGTAGCTCAAGATTCCTATAAACTTACTTACCGTCTGCCGAAAAAACTCACCGATGACGATATGGAAGTTAAAATTAATAACAGAGTGATTTACGTAAAGGGCAGTGAAGGTTCCACAGTTTTGTTTGAAAGCGTTGAATTATTGCCGGACGGTTTAAATGTGAAATCGACCGTTTGGCAATTGCGGGGAGATAATATGGAAATATTTATTCCATTTAACCTGTCTGAAACTGGCAATAAACTCAAATCATGTATTGCAGATAATCCAGCGATTACAATAGAATCTCCCGGGAGTACTCTTACCTTAAGTTATAGAAATAAACCATAATAACACTGAACACAGCATTGCATAACCATGGCTGATAAATCTAAATTCATTTATGTATACTCTTTTTAATAAAAAGTATAAAAGCAAAACTGTGTATAGAAATTATTTGAAATCTTCCCTAAAATGATTTTTAATTATACTTTTTACTTATACTTTCATCATAATATTCATCTTCCAGTATCGTTGACATTTTTCATTTGATATTGAACTTAATTATACTTTTAATATAAAATTACGATATTTATATATAAATAGAGACGCTAGTTGAAGCGATCATTCTATTTTCCAAATTAAGCTAAGGTTATGACAAAGGTTAATTGTTACTTAGAAAATACCCCTACAAAAGCAGATTATAATACCTATAATATGACAAATATTTGTTTTCATTATTCAAAAGATACATTGCATAGAGACAGGGATCGCATCATCACCTATGTATTCTATTTATTTTAGAAACGCTTTTGATTAAAATAGTATTAGTAGTAGTGATAGATTAAAATAGTACCAAATCGGAAATCAGAAATAGTTTGTTCAGAGAAGAGCCGATACCAAACTCTTTAGTTTTAAATCACTTTAAACATAATATTGTTTCACACATAATTATAGAAGAAAGATTAGATGGTTGGTTCATAACAATTTTACTCAAATTTCACAAACAGAAAGCTACACTATTCCTAAGAGACAGTTTCCCAGGCGGAGGCGGGACGTAATTCTACATAGTTTTCCGCCAGCGGCTTCGACCGTGTAGTCAACGATAAACCCGCATAGCACAGCTCCCATTCCCCTGGGATTTCTCAAGTCCAAATTTGAAATAAATCCATGCAGTACTTTTTGAGTTTAGCCCGGATATACACACAGACAAACAGATAATCAAACAGACAAAATTCTTAAAACTATATTTTTGGCTTCGGTATCGGTTATAGATCACGCCAAGTATTCTTAAAAAAAATCAATGGACAGTTTTGACTTTCCTACGATATAATTATGTAACCGACGCACACTTCCCTGTCCTAAAATCTTTACTAAAACACAATTTGCAAAAAAATTTTATCCTTACTTAAGCACGGAATTATACAACACTCTAGACAAAAAATTAAATTTACTCACCCTTAATAACTACCAATGTAAAATTAAACTAAAAGAATTTCTTCTCACGCTTAACTATGACGACTCTGAGAATCTCCTTCACACCACAATAAATATATAACATACACACATCCATACACACTCCTACACATTCACACACATACACGCATGCGCTCACATTCACAATCATAAACTATAATTTTATTTAAAAAAGGTTATTTTTTGTTCTGTTTTTTTATAATACTTTCACCTACATTTATGTGTTGCATGTAGATTGTAAGTACATATAAATATAATAATGTTATTATGTACGAATGACCCCTATAACACAGGTTTAACCTAGCATAGGGGTCATTGTTTAAACTCTGTATGTAAAATAAAAATGTATGTACCTGCAAATAAGATCTGTATACACCTTGTGCTTTTGTTTTTTTGAGTCAAATAAACTTTTATTATTATTTATTATTATGTTTCTCATTTCCATAATACTCGGGTACCACCAGAAGGACGGTACCCGGATCTTTGGAAGGCTTACGTGGGGACACGGATCCAACACGCAGAGGCCCTTTCGAGAATTTTAATGTGTTGTGGGACACCAGCCGCAGCCTGCCCATGACTGCACTATAGAGATACAGTCCTAGGCAGTCCGCGGCCGATGTAGGACTATTGCAGGGTATGGAAATTTAATAACTGGGCTATGGATTGGGATGCTAAATGGACTGGTATTGGGGACTATGGGAAACGATGGCACTTGCCTTTCTACTAAAAGAAAGTAAAAATATGTTGGCAGGTGGTGACTCGCCCTCTCACTGTATGGGCCCCCGAAATAAGTCGCTGCAATAGTGCGACAAGGGGGCAACATATTGTGAGCAGCTAAGGGTGGAGAGGCGTCCCTGGACTTTAAACGACGATCACGCGCTCCCTGAGGGTCCAGCATCACGTGCCCACTCGCCACTTATGATTCGCATCCACCCTTCGAGCTAAAAGCTCTCGCGACTCCACTCTGGCCGGCCGGTTAAGGCAAGCCAGAGATGAAGACAGGGGCCTCCCCCGGGAGCACTCGGTTCCCGCGGGGTCGCTACTCCCCGACACCCCGCCACAAGGTGTCCTGCGGGTTGACTGATTGCACGGGTGGAATATCTGTTGTCACGTAGACAACAGATATTCCAACCGTGGGCGATGGGGTCGTCACATCTTATTATTATGTTTCTCATTTCCATAATACTCGGGTACCACCAGAAGGACGGTACCCGGATCTTTGGAAGGCTTACGTAATTATTATATGTCTAGATTTGATAACATATGGACTACAAAATGACTGAATATAAATTAATGACCTTGAAGTATTTAAGACAATGATAAAACATCCGGCTGACTCAAATGACCTGATGAATATCGGAATAAACTGTCTCAGTATCTCGTATCTTGAAAACTGAACTTAATCATTGGAGCTTAATTGGAATGCATTAATTTTCGTCACGTTATATAGACAGATGGATTAACAGATGACAGCAAACAAAATTATAGATTGACCTGCGTTTTTAGGGTTCTGTACCGAAACGGTAAAACGGGACCCTATTACTGAGACTTCGTTGTTTGTTTGTCTGTTTCCAGGCTGTATCTCATAAAACGTGACAGCTAGAAAGCTAAAATTTTCACAAATTATGTATTTCCGTTGCCGCTATAAATTGTATAACAACAAATACTAAAAATTAAATTCTATATATTGTATATTAAGGGGGGGTCCCCATAGTACGGAACTCTTCGTGCGCGAGTCCGACTCGCACTTGGCCGGTTTTATTTAAACATTATCTACATATTATTATCAAATTTTTCGCGGACCGTATTATAAATTACACTAAACTTGGCACAGATGATAACGATGTAACGGTGAGATATAGGATCTTGCTAATTATTTATTATAATATTATGAAGAGTTTGTTTGTTTGTTTGAACGCGCTAATCTCAGGAACTACTGGTCCGATTAGAAAAATTCTTTCGGTGTTAGATAGCCCATTTATCGAGGAAGGCTATAGGTAATCTATCATCACGCTAAGACCAACAGGAGCGGAGCACTGCGGGTACAAACGCGAGGCACAGCTAGTATTTCATATATCATAAGATATATATGTACATAATTAGTTTTTTAAAGATGCAGTTAACATGTTGGAGTTATATTATATTGATTAATGTTCTTAAGTGTCCCTATCTCCGCTTGTTAATATTATTTTGAATAGCATTATCAGAATATTAACAAAGCCATTACCGATCTCTGGAAAGTCCAATATGGAGGTCACATAATATCACGACAGTGAAAATCACAGGGGAATACCAGTGTAAATTAATAATAAGGCGTTATCTAAGACGTATTAATAAGTTTATTCACTGTAAACAATTACAAATTCCCCAAGGTTCTTGATATAACTATATTACATTTTAATATACTTAAATACTATTCCCCTTTTTAATTTTCTTTTTTTTTTAGATTTATAAGTCTAGTATGAATATCACATCTTGAAAAGGTGTTTGGGTAAAGTTGG
The DNA here is from genome assembly GCA_029959065.1 of Colias behrii. NCBI lineage: Eukaryota > Metazoa > Arthropoda > Insecta > Lepidoptera > Pieridae > Colias > Colias behrii. The sequence goes on along the minus strand of JARWMC010000005.1, from coordinate 926,239 downwards.
CGTCGTGATGAACTTTCGCGGCCAATAATCAAACTTGGATTTTTTAAAAGAGCAATATATTGTTATCAAAAGTTATTATGGACACAAATCTCGAAACGTATTAGGAACAGAGATATTTGGTTTTGTATTATTCATTTACCTTGAATATAGATAATTTATTAAAAGACTAGCAAACCGGGCGAACTCCGTTTCGCCACCAGAGACACGTTTTCTTTGCTATAAACCTCACGGAGCCCGAGACCTTTCCAACGAATGCAAAACCGTGGAAATCGGTTCGTGCATTCTGGAGTTATAGCGTCAGGAAGGAAAACCCGACTTATTTTTATATAGTAGATTTTTCTGAGTTTTTTAGGTTTCTCCTTTATTTATTTAAGAATTCTAATCAAAACGATGTATATGAACGCTTATATACGCAATATATTGCTCTTTTAAACAATCCAAGTTTCATCACTGGCCGTGAATGTTCATCACGACGCCACCAGCCCATACAAAAGTACCCAATCCCCTTTGTTTGTCTGGTATAATCTAAAGCTAAATCTGGTATATCTGGCATAATTTATATGAAGCTTCAAATATCAAGAGTAACGCTTCGAGAAATGGTAGTAGCGGAACAGAAATAAATCATGAATACTTAACATAATATTATCTTTTAAAGCAATTTAATTTAATTATTGTCACAATCGAATGAATCGACTAACAATTCAACCGATCACTTATCACGAAATAAAAGGTCCATGTTGACAGTTCATGCTCATGAAGTTCTCTATTTTTTACTCCAAAATGTTCTGAAGGTAATTATATTTTTCATTGATGGGTACCGCCCACTCGTTGTGCATAATTAATTTTTTCATACTCCCCGCAAACTATTCATAATCGGTTAGTGAAAAAAATAATTGACGAAAATATTTTTTTTACGCTGGCTGACAACTTTGGCTTATTATATTGTGAAGAAAATGACTGACGGAAGATTCACTTTTTCTCTATTTTATTTTTTATGGTGAATGAGTGAATATTATTGTAACAAAAATATTCAATAACAGAAAATTTACCTTTTTTTTCTTTATTGTATCATTTCAAACTACCTACAATGTAAAAGTTTAAGGGCCGATTTTTCAATGCTTAGATAAAACTTATTCGTCTAATAATCTATAAAACTACCATTTTAAAAACGTATTCTAATTGCCCGTATTTGACAGTTTACGTGACATTTTAATATTATCGTGTAATACTTTATTGGACGGATAAGTTTTATCCAAGCATTGAAAAATCGGCCCTAAGTTTAATTTTCTATCCGAACTTTAATCCAATGCGCTTTACAATACATATTCAAGCCAATTAAATACTCACGTAAACTTGAATCGATTTATCGTGAGTATCGAGTTGAGAGCCTATTACAGCATTAAGGAATATATGGAAGATAAAAACCCATGGAGGGTTATCGCGTAAAAACCACACGACAGTTCTCTGGCATATTATGATAATATACAGTTACATATTTTGTAAAATTAAATTGTAATACTGATATGATTTAAAAGAGCAACTATGGAGTTTCTTGCCGGTTCTTCTCCATAGATACTGCTTTCCGAATCGGTGTAAATGTAAAAAATATGTATTGACGTTTCAAAAGTGCTTCTCGAAGAAGTCTAATTGAATAAATAAATGTTTGAGTTTGAGTTTGAGTTTATCGAGCACCGAGTCGTGTGGATAGATCATTACTTACGTCCAGAAGACAAAACACTATGCATGTCTGATCCTCTGGATATTAACGCGGGTGTTCCTCAGGGGTCTGTACTTTCTGCAACGCTGTTCCTGCTGCACATAAATGATATGCTTCGGCCTAACATTTTTGGGTACGCGGACGACAGTACAGTTGTAGAAAGATACCTATCCAATGCTGCTGCATCCAAAGAAACTATAACGACTGAGAGAGAGGCCATGATTGAACGCGTGAATAGCACATTACTGGATATCTCCAAATGGGGCGATGCGAATCTGGTGAGATTTAATGCGTCAAAAACGCAGGCGTGCCTTTTCACAGCGAAAAAAAGTCCACTTCACCTAGCTCCGACTTTTCGTGATGTGCCGATCGTGGTGTCTGACAGTCTGCAGTTGCTTGGCGTCACCGTCTCGTCGAACCTCAACTTCAGACAGTTCATCGAATCTAAGGCGCAACTTGCTGCTAAAAAGCTCGGCATTTTGGCCAAAGTAAGGCGGTACTTCACACCAGACCAACTTCTTAGATTATACCAAGCCCAAGTTCGGTCTTGTGTGGAGTACTGCAGCCATATATGGGCTGGAGCTGCAAAAACTCATCTAGGCGCCTTAGATTCGATGGAAAGGCGTGCTAAAAAACTTATAGCCGACCCGAATCTGCTCAGCGGCAAACTCTATACTCTGGAGCACAGACGCAAAATTGCTTGCCTTTCAGTCTTCTACCGGCTGCACTTCGGCGAATGTGGGACTGAATTACACCACCTTATACCACCTTCTCCTTTTCAATACAGGACTTCGCGACGGAATACTGGTTTCCACCCCTTCGTGGTCGAGATACCCCATGTGCGCACCAAGCGCTTCGAAAACAGTTTTTTAATAAAAACCGCGAAGATGTGGAACTCCCTACCGCCATCCGTGTTTCCCGATAGATACAATTTGGATCTATTCAAGGACAAAGTGAATAGGCTTTACCTTACTGATCAGGCATGCTAACCTGAAAGACCGCATCTTCACTTACCGTCAGGTGAGATGGCGGTCAAATGCCTGAGCAGTTTGTTAAAAAAAAAAAAAAAAAAAAAAACACTTGAATTTTGTGAAAAGTATAATCAACTGCAACCATTATTATAACTGATATACAATAAACAACTGGAGACTCACAATCACGCTCAAAACTCTGCCTACACATAAGGCAGAGTTTTCTAATGAGCGATACAATAGGTTTTGATCACTACTGACACGAAGTAAGGTGTTTATTTCAATTGATGTTTTATACACGGCTGATAGCGAGCTATAGCCTATACCCATTTTAATAGGCGATTTTAATGTCTATAATACGTCAATGATTAATCTATATATAAAAAAAGAATCCCTATTTCCCTTGGTCACGGCATCACGCGTGAACGGGTGGACCAATTTCGATAATTCTTTTTTTATTATATTCCTTGAAGTACGAGAATGGTTCTTATGGAGAGAAAACTTAAATATATAACAACGGGCGAAGCCGGGGCGGACCGCTAGTCAATTATTATTAACGAACAAATAAACTGACCGGTCGCTAGTTGTTCGCTCCCGGCCGCGCTCGGGTGCGTGTCGTCTTGCTTCTTCCAACTGACCCAGTTTTATCCTGCAAATACATATATTTTCTATTGAAATACTGTTCATAATATTATGCGTAAGATGTTTGATGATTGCGATGAGGGCGATTTATGAAAGATATGTATTAAAATTGACGACCATTTAAAAGCATCATAAATAAGTACTAAAATTACAATGTAAATGATAAATCGTGATATAAACAAATTTGTAAAAGTAGATATTTAATATAATATGTATAAATAACACCCACTTATTTCTAAGATATACATAATTACAAAAACATTAAAGGCCAGTTTCTGAATTGAGAATTAAATTAAGGTTTGAGCATTGAGATAAACATATGGAGACGACACCGCCTACATCACTTATGTTCCGCTCAACATACGCCATATGGCGTATGTTGAGCGGTTTTTTTTAATGGTTTTAAAGTGAAACGCATCAAATATGCCTTCGTGTGTGTTACGATATTGCACAAATAATACAAATAATACGGAAAAGTGCAAAGGAATAACTTTCTTCGGTAAGTACCTAACTAGATAATAATTTTTAAAACTTAGTTAGAGCAAAAAAATGGCGCACAGATTTTGTTCGTGGTGTCTCCTCCATACGTAGTAATATTATCTCAATGGGTTTGAGAAAGTTTATGTGACATACAATATGATATTTGAGCAGCATGTAAGCATATTTTAAAAGAGCAATATATTGTAAGCAAAAGTTATTATGGACACAAATCTCGAAACGTATTAGGAACAGAGATATTTGGTTTTGTATTATTCATGTACCTTGAATCTAGATAATTTATTATAAGATTTCTTGAGTTTTTTAGGTTTCTCCTTTATTTATTTAAGAATTCTTGAGGCGTTCTAATGTTGAATACTCAATCCAGAATAGAATAGTATAGAATAGAAACCAGTTGTTAGTCAAAAAATCAATGTGACTTGCTCAAAATGTTATATATCGCCATTTTATTTAATAATTATAATAGCCTGTTTTCTTTGTTTAATATTATTACTATCCAACTAATAATATAATGCGTTTGTATGTTTGTTTGTTACTCCTTCACGCAAAAACTGCTGAACCGATTTTCATGAAATTTGGCATACACATAGAGGGTAACTTAGATTAACACAGGATAGTTTTTATGTCGAAAATTGGACGGGAACGCGAACTATGCGGGTTTTCCTTTGACTACGCGGTGAAAGCTAGTCACTACATAGTATAAAACAAAGTCGCTTTCTCTGTCCCTATGTATGGTAAAATCTTTAAAACGACGCAACGGATTTAAGCTAGTCCATACTAATATTATAAATGCGAAAGTAACTCTGTCTGTCTGTCTGTTACTCAATCACGCCTAAACTACTGAACCAATTTGCATGAAATTTGGTATGGAGATATTTTGATACCCGAGAAAGGACATAGGCTACCTTTTATTGCGAAATATGTACCACGGGCGAAGCCGGGGCGGACCTCTAGTTTATTTATAAAATGGAACCTGTTAGCCAACGCGTCAAAGTGATGTCTATCAGCTCTACGCCGCTCGTTGAGCGACGACATTAGTTCCTGCACTCGCGGGTCGTGAGCGTCCAACTTCAATTTCTTGCTTTTCTTGCCTGAAAGTTATTATTTTATTATATGAGGTTGTTAAATAATTGGATTTGGTTCGAGACTATGTCTGTGTAGGATACAAGTCATATAATTTTGTGTACCAAACGGAGGTATATTCCAAGGTAGGTAGCGGTAGATCTGTAAATACAGTAGTGACAACAGTATAAATATTGAATATCTAAAAAATCTTAATGTAATTTTATTCACATCAACAATTTATGTATCAATTAGTCAATTACATTCAATTTTAACATTCCGGTGATGAAAACGCGTAAACTAATATAAATTTTGCTTTACTCAAAGAAGATGAAAATGCCAAAATCATAATCCTCTTTATCTACAGTTATTTTTCAACTTATCCAATACAAAATTCACTAACTCTTCTTCTTCTTAACGGGCTCACTATCCGAATCGCTGGAGCTGCTCGACGAGCTGCTGCTGCTGTCCTTCTTCCTTTTACTCTTCTTCTTCTTCTCCTTTCTCTTCTTCTCTTCTTCCTTCGGCGGGCTCTTGGTCTTCGTGTGGAAGCCATCTTTGTTGAATGTTATAGTGTGTGCCGTGTAGGCGTGGTTCTTGTCGTCAATAGATTTGTTCTTCTTGCCGCGAGTTTTTTCGAATGCTTTTTGCCGGTCCGACATCCAGTCGGTCTCCCAGTGCGGGTTTTGTTCTACGAAGTTCTGGAATCAAATAAATATATTGGAATTATACGTAACAAAATAGTATTACAATTATACCATTATAAAAAACATTTTAGCTACATAAATTCGATAGTGTAATTTGTCTTTCACGCAACAATCGATTGACGCATCTTTATCTTTTGGTAATGTGTGGAAGAGCCATTAGGTGTCATAGTAAAAAATAGAACATGTACGAAATCTTTATTTTTTAACTAATCTTATTAATCAACACACAATCACAGCTTCAGAATTCTCGAAAAAGACAATTTAATAATAAGATTTAAGAAATAAATACAAAGAAATATGACCGTATAGTTCTTAGCGTGCACGATGGATTTGAGATGAGCGGATGCACAATGCAAGTCACCGATGAACTGGTCGCACAGCTTGCAGTACCACGCAGTAGACGGCACGAAGAACTGCAGACCTGTATAGACAAGAAAATTTAAAGTTGTGACCATTGATTTATAAATAAAATTATAAGATATTACAACAATTTGTTATGTCATTTGATTGAATAAGATTTTTACTTTTATTAACTTTTTTGTAAATTTGAAATATGTAAATATTATGTAACTTAAAAAAGGACAATTTTCAAAATATTTTTATTGTCATTTTTAAACGATACATAAATTTGAAACACATCAATAAGAAAATTAGATTAGCAACTCGCCTTTGATAGGTGTTCTCTTTGTAGGAGCGGATGAAAACGTTTGAAATCCTTCATTAACTCCCGTCACAGAATGCCACGGCGCTTCCATGTGCGCTGCTGCACTCCTGCAATAATACAACATTACAATTAAAGTTATAATGTCGCGTCATATACGTGACTAGCTTCCGCCCACGACTTTGTACGTGCATCCCCGTTTTTCCCCGTTCCCGCAAGAATTTCGGGAAATCCTTTCTTAGCGGATGCCTACGTCCTAACATCTACCTGCATGCCAAATTTCAGCCCGATACGTCCAGTGGTTTGGGCTGTGCGTTGATAGATCACTATATCAGTCACCTTTGAGTTTTATATATATAGATTTTTTATAGGAGTTCCACAAGGATGTAAACTAGAGCCTTTGATATTCCTTAACCATAACATTGATGAATGTCATCATTTCATTTAGCAAATAATTATTAATAGTAGAAAATAACTTACTTATGATGCGCCGCCGAATGTAAATGATTCAGGTAGTCCTTAGCGGTCGGAGGGAACTCGTTGCACACACGACACCAATGCATCTCCGGATCGTAGTACACATAGTTGAATTTCTTGTTCGACGGCGACCTATAATGTGTTCTCTAGTTAATTTTCCGTCCAAATTATAAATATTTATATATATTACACATTAAATATTACCAACGAACCGATCATAAAAACGCTATATGAAGTGATTCATTTCAAAGATGGAGTATGTAACGCAATGTTATGTAATAATCTTGTACTGAAAATAAAAGGGTAAATAAAACCAAAGAGAAATTAATCACATTTAATTGCCGAATAAAATTACAAATACTTATAAAGAATATTACACATCTACAGTAAAATAACAATTGTTCTTAAACAAAACAGAAAAGTATGATATAAACTTATAAATCTATTATTCTTATTCAAAGCAATTAACAAAATAAAGCTGTCAATCATAAAAACATCTTCAATGTTGGTTGTTTCATCCAGGGGCTCACCGCAATCAAATCATCCTCTGCAATAGTTGTCTCGAAGCACTGTATCAAAGCTAAAGCCATTGTGTCGAAGAAGCAAATCTATAAATTGAATAATAATAAAACTATACATTACTTACCTTAAAAAAGAAGAAAATAAAAACAGATATATCAAACTTTATTCATAAAAACATTTTGAAATTTTGCTTATATATTTTATTGCAAGTACCAATTAATAATATAAAAAAAAAATCGTAAAACAAACCTGGACTTTCGTTTAGAGCCGCGATCAGGCGAATCGTCAGATACCGGTATCTCTGCAGCCTCCTCACCGATGATGCCGTTCAACATGTCTACCACATTGTTTATCGTCTTCAGTTTATTCTGTATCTCCAACTAGACAAACGCAAGGCAAGTTTATGCAAGGTAAGACAAAACTTTCATTTGTGAACAAGCACCATAAGTAGGCAAGCATGAATTTCTTTAATAAAAATTTACAGGTAGCATATAAAGAAATCGATTCATATCATATATTTTATTTTATAAGCATAACTAAACCAAACCTGCAGCTTAGTATTTTCCTTAAGAAAGCGTTTAGTATCGGGACTAGGGGAGCGTTTAGAATCGCCCCGAAGCTCGTTCCGTTGATCTTTCAATGTGTCCAATTCTTTTTTGAGGATTGCACTTTTCTTTATGTAGTCCTCGCGTTGTTTCGATAGAGCAGCTTTCTGGTGACGCATTTCCGATTCGATGGCCGCTGTGGCAAAATTTAAATGTCAGTCAAACGCCGTTGTTATATGTACTAGCAGTAGTTAAAAATTGTATTATAACAGACTTATCTATGATGTACCCAAATTTCATTTAAGCCAAATAATCAACTTTCAAGTCATTCCAGGAGATGAATAATAAAAGTTTACTCAGTAAATAACAACTCAATACCTGAAAAAAATTACACATAAATCAGCAACAAGAGGAAGTGTATGATGGTTTTTTTTTTATCAAATGGTTTAAAAAGCAAGATAGTCTTTTAAGTCACATTCAATGTTGATCAGCTGATATAAAATCTAAGCATTTGTAGTATGGTGAGTTATTAAATCAATATTTTTTTTAAATGAAAAGTTCATATTTAATAATTCTGATTTAAAATATTTTTGGTCTATGAAGGCGCAGATGAAAAGAAACATGCTTATTTCACAGCAAAGACTCATGAACATGTGCAGATGCCTGTGCATCTGTATAAAAGAAGATTCTTAACCATCCTTACCTATGGTAAAAAGACTTTGTCTCGGTCTGATTTCTAAAAGTAAGGCACTTAGGGTTGCCAAAGGTCAATAGATTCCAGTATAACTTTCTTATGATGCCCAAAATACATAAACTAATATCATGAATATTGGTTTTGTTGTATGAATACAAATCTCAGGAACTACTTGACCAATTTAAAATTGTTTTTCATTGTTGGATATGTTTTTCATGCTTTAGTACTATATGCTACATAATATGAAACACAAGCAAAGGGGTGGACCACTAGTCACTACCAAAATGTTAAACATAATTGACTACTTTTTTTAAAATGATGAATTCAATTATCAACATATTTTTTTATTTTTAGTTTTGATCATGTAGGTAGAATCGCTAAGAATTAGTTCAATAGTAATTCAATTAGCACTCTTTTCAGCTCTGGGGAACAGCCAGCCATAGCAATATCGAAATTCTCGAAAGGTTCCAGAATAAAACTATGAGAGCTATGTTCAACATCCCACCATACATTAGCAATAAATATATGAACTTAGATCTCAACCTGCACACAGTGAAGCAAGAAATTGAACTAAACAGCAAGAAATATCAAGGCAGATTGGGACACCATATAAATAAAAGGGTAGTATTTAAACGAGTGACTGTAAATTAAAGTTTTAGTTATCAAAAATAATTAATTGGGGTAACAGAATTACTAACTGACTGCGAGCGATGAAAAATTAATAGATCAGCAACTAACAAACATTAATTTGCGTTACATAAAATACAAAATGAGCAGCTTCATAATATTTGAGCGACCTAATATTAATTGTTTGAGTGACAAAATTACGTCTTGTATTATATTCATTATTTGGTATATGATTTATTTATACTGAGTGGCATTTTATCTTAATCGAGGTATTTCGAATAGAAAAATCACTTTGAAAAATACTATAATGGACAGAGTAGGTACTATCAGTTCAATTTGTTTTTGAAAGTTTTATCAAATAACTATTTGAACAATTTATTCTAGTGTTTTAGTCGCTCTAGATGAGCGTAATTTAGTCGCTCACTTAGTAATCTATTAGCTCAACTAGTAATTTAGTCGCTCATATAGTAATGTAATCACACAGTTAGAATTCTAATATATTATCAAATGGATTAATCACAATCCTCCTTTAGTACACTCAATCTGTATTTTATTATCAACTAATATTCGTTGCTTGTTTAGTTTATTTGTCGATTACTCAAATTCATACCGCTCAAGTTATTAAATCAGTATCTCATAATCAGTCGCTCACTTTATTTTCAGTCGCTCGTTTTATTATTCCCCTAAATAAATTAGCTGCTGAACTGAAGGGAGAATCATGAAAATCAGAGACCATATTAGATTATTGTTTACATAAACAGATGGCTAAGTTGCAGTATAGAAAAAAAAATAGCACTCTAATCTCTTAATATTATTTGATAATTTAAACGTATTACATTTGTTGAACAGTTTATTTTTAAAATCTTCATTTTGTGTAATAACAAAGCAAAATTTATGATTTGAAGTTCAACTTTTTTATCATATAATAGAGAATATAATATAAGAATTGTAATATCTGGGATAAAACATAAAATTAGACGAAATGCATACTTACTTTTATCATGATGGAACTGCCACAAATACATATAAAATACATTATTAATCAGTAGTATTACACAATGAATCGCGAGTAATAAGTCAATGCAAGAAACATAAAATTACCTTCTTTCTTGATCTGATCCTCAACATTATAAACCTGCTGTGGTGGTGGTGGTAGCGACATCTGGTTCCAGGAGGCCATCTCGCTGGAAGCTGGTGGAGCACCAGGTGCGGGTGGAAACTCATCGTACTGCCCAGAGTACGAGGGTTGGTAGTTGTGGTTGAAGGTAGACTAAAGAAATAATACAATCTAATGTAAATTATGCCATATTAGCGGGGTTGTGACTTGTGATGATGAAATGTAGGTTTTAAGTAATTTGTACTGATGATTTTTTAAGAATTCACAATTTAAGTATAAGCTGCTCGATATCTTATAAACAAACTGGTCAACTTTACATTTATTTAGTAGGTCGCTCTAACTACTAAGCTAACAAGCAAATTTGCAAGCTATATTGTTCTTTGTTATTTTATTTGTCCAATACAAATTCAATAAATTAAAATCCTGTGGGGCATTAATGTTTTTTTTAATCATATATTATACCTTTCGCTTTAAGCATCAACAATGTTAATTTTGTGTTGAATTAACCTATTTGTATAAGCTAGTTGTTAGTTTGCATTGTTGACTTATCAAACATAGTGACTACTGACTTATTGATACAATATTTGGCGAAACCTTAATAAGATTGGATAGCGGGCAATTAACTTTAAGTTCGAACTCCAAAATTATAAAACAAACATGCGTACATCTTGTGAGAAATTGGATGCCGGCGCCGTGTAATTATTCTCTTGTTGAAACTGATTGTCCCAAAGTTCGCTAGGCTCGGGCAGCTTAGATATTTCGCTAAGTATATTGTCGTCTATAATATCCTTATCGGGCTTGCGAGGTGACCTGCTTCTCCGTTTATCTTGCTCCCTGTGAGGGCTCCTACTACGCTTCCTTGTCGGCTTCTCGTACCGTCGATACGCATCCCAATTACGATCGCGGTTGTAATAATCTTTTCGACCCATGTCACGAGACATATTTATTGTTGTATATTCAAAACACGATTCGTTCAATGATTTAAAATATCAGAGGCATGATAAATAAATGCGAAAATAAAAGTTTTCAACGCTGATGCGCTGAAGCCAAACTTGACAGGTGACAATCATCAATCGCCAATCGCCATAGACAAATAGTAGTGTTGCTATAATACAATAAATACCTACAAATTTCGCTTGTGATGAAATTAATCACAATTATAATATTAATGCACTAATCTGATAATCAAAAAAGTCATATGTAGGGACTCAATAATATAAGAAAATAACTTAGTACAAGCTAATTTTATTATCCATAACCATAACTTATTAGAAACCGCGGGCTATTTAAACAAAAAGTTGTTGAAATCGCATTTTGATATTCGTGATGTTAGGCCACTGCTATATTATGCTTTGGCATAATATTATGCTTTGTTTTCATTTTATTTAAAGCAGTCAAGCAGTGTATTTAAATAAATATAGCCACGAGTACTTTTTGATAAGCAACTTATCAAAGGCATAGTTATTTGTTCATACATTATATTTGATGATGAAAAGTACGGATAAAAAATACGTCTCACCTGGTTATTAGATGGGTGACGGTCGATCTTAATTCTTAATTCGTATCTTAGACTAATAGATACCATCCTGGCAATACGTTTTAGCAAACTTTTTGGGTAGAGTACCTTGATATTTTATAATAGGTACACAAAGTACCTAAGTAATATACCTATGTACTACATAGGTACAATAACTATATTATGGTAGAAATTAAAATTGTAATATATGCGACAGGAATTTTTTTTATTGGGTTAAACACGCGTGTTTCGAAATTCGTTAATTTTATTAATCATCTATTGAAGTGCCGAAAAGAGAATTGTGTGCCGGTTGTGAATTTAACTAAACGTATAAGTGTCCTCTTGGTCCTCATCTTGCAATTACAAAAAGTATATACATAAACTACCTATGTAATAAGAATATTCGAAAATGAATCGCTTACCTAGGTACTTACAGAAATATCTACACTATTCAGAATTTACATGGGCTATTTATAGTACAGACTACAGTTCAAACAAACTTCGTGTTATGGTATTGTTAGAAACTGTACTCTCGAAAAAACAAATTATCCTACTACTACTAGGTATGTAATCCATACTATACTAATATTATAAATGCGAAAGTAACTCTGTCTGTCTGTCTGTTACTCAATCACGCCTTAACTACTGAACCAATTTGCATGAAATTTGGTATAGAGATATTTTGATACCCGAGAAAGGACATAGGATAGGTTTTATCCCTGAAATCCTACGGGAACGGGTTTTTCTTTGAAAACGCGGGCGAAGCCGCGGGCGGAAAGCTAGTTAATAATAATTATAATATAATGACACACATTCTTATAATAATTCAATGCACCAAGCAGGCGAATACTTATAAGTATCAACAAATCCATAGTTATATCACAGACTAATAATAATATACTGGCATGTCTGGTTCATTACATACAAAAGAGGATTAATGCCATCCGACTACCAATAGATGCCGCTAAGTGTATCATTTTAACCAGCAAAAAATAAAATTAGATTTAATTGCAATTTCATTGCTTTTTATAATTTTTTACATACTTTTGTAAATGGAACCTACCTATTTAATTTCATTTTCGCTCGATTTTAACTAATTTTACAGAAAAGTTTATATTCAAAACAACGCCATCTCATGAAACTACTATAAACAAGTTATTCTCCTCCGATTTGGCGATGCTAAACGAATAATAGATAGCACTACAGACGTTTTTACGTTACTTTTCACGTTTTTAACACAGACTAATAATAATATCACAGACCACAGACTAATAATAATATACTACGTTTTTAATACATAGTCTCATTGCCTTTGCAGTACCTATAAAAAATATTGTAAATGGGTTAAAGCCGTTATTAATTATTACAAACTGCGTTCCTGTAGCGGCTTACATTAGGTAGGTACCTAGTGTATTGATCGTTTTCATACGAAAAATGAATTGTCGGAAAACTTGCGAGATTGTGTGAATATTTGATTGCAAGATCTCATTACAAAATAATATACAACCTATACTTTAACCGTAGTAAGTATATTATTTCTAGTCACATTTAATTATATATAAATTATAAATAAATATTAAAGGACAATATTACACAAATCGACCTAGTCCCACAGTAATCTCAATTAAGGCTTATGTTGTGGGTACTAGACGACGATAAATATAATTTAATATTTTATAAATACATATATAGATAACATCCAGACCCAAAAACAAATAATCAAGTTCATCACACATTTATTTATTTACATTAAGTATATACATAATTACATACTGATATTATATCTACCTATATTACATGTTTTAACTGATGTATTTATTTATTAGTATTTATATATCTATTATATTATTTATATATCTATAAATAGAAATATATCTTTCACATAATATACTCATGTTAAATTATCATTATATACAATTCTAGACTGAAACTCCAATAGTCACTTGGGGTCACTGAAAATCAGTGGTGGTAAGGTATTAATCACCTTGCCATCATATACTGAGTTGGCTCCATTTGTCAGGTCACTCACTGCCACATTACAGTTCTTAGGAATAAGATTATTTTTATTTAATTATTTTTCTTTTTATTTCTTTTTGTTTATAAATGTATCTCGTGTTGTGATCTTGACAATAAATGTGTTTTATTTATTTATTTATTTAATGTCTCTTACTGCATGCTTTTCATGCAGTTGTCCGCACCATATGTATTGTGGTCTTTGTCCACACACACTTTCTCCAAAGCCCTGCTTTGGTCTTGTTTGATGTATAAGCTCCTGTATATTAGTAAAATTTAATCAAATATTTAATTCTTATTTCTTGAAATTTGGTATAGTATTTTTTGTGTGATACAAATCAAAACCAACAGTCAGGTTAGGTAGACTACAATTTACAAAACTGGCAGGGTTGCCATGCAATGGTTGGTGGTTAATGAAACACTTGACTCGACTGTAAGCTTGTATTGAACTGCTTAAACTGTAGAACAACAGGACTATAATATATTCTAGACGCACACATACAATAGATTACACACTACACTGTAAACTGTAGAATTAATATTAAAGACATAGTTCATTATATATTTTGTAGTCTTTGATTATTTATACAACAGACTAGAAATAAATACTATGTATGCGATTATACCTATTCTAGCCATCCATTTTCGTGTTCCTTAAAATTAAGTACATCTTAGTCAAAGGGCAACTTATTGTGCCCTTGCCCGTAATGCACTCATAATTTCAAGTTGAATGTTTGTCATTCTTTATGTACCAAACACAGTCACGGCCACGGCGCTAATTCCATTTTACTGGTATTAAAACAAATGAAATCCTTCATGATCCCATATCCTTCTTAGTAGCAAATGTAGAAATCCCTTTCTTGTGTCTACAATGTTTTTGTGGAGAATCGTATTATTATTTACATTTGGGATGGATTAATTCTTCTCCTCTCTTGAACAAATTTGTTATTGCGAACGTAAGCAATAAGTCTGTAATAAAACAATCTTATATTGGGTTACAAATCCATAAACCAATCATTAAAAATCATGTTTGTAAAAATTTATGTTCAGAGAAAATATCAGTTTACCATATAAAGCTTATTTTCTGCCGTTTTTCTGCCTGTAGATTCTACATAACCTCACAATCCATCCATAAACCATATTTAGCACTTATTTTTAAAATATTAGTCAACAATTAAAAACGAAAACAAACAAAGCTTCTCGTTTTGGTTTTGACAGAATCTCGTAAATAAACTGAACTAAATACCAGTCATAATAATGTACTCTGTGACTAAATAAGTCAGTTTACTTTGTCTAATTAAAAATCTGAGT
This sequence comes from Colias behrii, assembly GCA_029959065.1. Classification (NCBI taxonomy): domain Eukaryota; kingdom Metazoa; phylum Arthropoda; class Insecta; order Lepidoptera; family Pieridae; genus Colias; species Colias behrii. The sequence continues at coordinate 911,159 of JARWMC010000005.1, read as the reverse complement.
AGGTACAAAATATTATGTTGACACTTGACGCCACAGACTTGAAAATAAAAGGTACGTGTACATATATTTACATTAGTGCCATCTAGTGGCTCTGGAAGGAAAAGAACATCAAGTCTGTGTTTAACGTGCTATCTAGTGTGTTAAAAGCAAAAGACTAAGAGATATAATCAAACATGTAGTACCTACGTTTTTTCCCCACTGGCGCTTTAATTGCGCAAATTCATAGTGCAACTTTTTTTGTATGGAGTGCACCGTCTGTTGTATACGTTGTATATTATTATTAGTCTGTGGTTATATATTAAGTATAATTAACAATTCGATAAAAAATCTATCCCATACCTACAAATCACAATTCACACCATATTTAACTTATGACCTTAACCTTCAGCTTTTTTCCAAGCACCTTACAACAATAACTTTAATAAAATAACGCATGTCGCTTAAACGTACCTTAAACTTATACATTGCTTACAATTTTCCGGCTGAAGGAAGTTGTGATGTTGAGATCACGGGTCGTTGCACCTCAATGGCGGGGAAGCAAAACCACTGACACAGCTGAAGCGCAGCTATTGTCGCGCGCCTGCACAGAACGCATGCGCGGCTGTTGAAGTTACCGCGAAAAGACAATCGGATGAGTTCGCCGCGAAAAAGTTTCTTTATTTTTTTGTAATTATTATTTTTGATATTATTGAAAAATATATAAAAATAATAATTTTTACATAGTTTGTTGAGTGTTTGTGAATTAATAAACATGAAGTATAAGGTGAGTTTTGAATTACCCTCAATTTGTGTATTTCTAAACGATTAATGTTTACTTAGTAAATGCCTATGTATTTTGAATATAACTTGTATCATCGAAATGACTATGCGAAAGACAATTCGCATAGATATTCCTTTAGGCAATATTATAGGTACATTATTAAACTTACACGAACGTTAATCAATACATTTTTAAAACATTCAACTATAACCTACCCGCAAATTTCTGATATTGTGAAGAAAGGAAGAAAGTATTAAGTTTCAATTTTTTAAATCTTGATTATAATAAACGTTTGTAAGTTTATTTGATTGATGTTATTCAGAAAATGATTGGTTTATATGAAGATGGATGCAACTTCATAATAATATAATGGCAATAATGCGTACCTAAATAAAATTCTTGACAATAGACAAAACGAGGGTTACGCTTATTAATTATCTTAACTAGCGAAAAACCTTGTGATGGTAGCATTTGTAGGTAACATCATAATAACCTTTATGCTGATAAAATAAAACGAATTTGAATACATTATGTGCAATATACAAATGTTTCTCAATTGTCATTCTACATAATATAATTGTACCTACCTATCTTTTAAATCCATTTGTGGTAATTTGTGAAACTATTGAACTGATTTCAATGTAACTTTTAGTGAATTATGTAGTTTGTACACAATTTATAGTTGGCATTCTATAATAATCTATTGCAAGAAGATCGAAGAAGAAGTCATACTGCCAATGCCGGGTGGTGCCGGTTAGTTTTGAAATAAATTTCTCAGTTCACTTTTTTTTAAATACAAATTGACTCAAATTTCGGGGGAAGCAAGTTATTGCAACAATATTGTTCAATAAACGGCAATTTTTGTAGATAGGCTTTCAGGGCCTACTGAAGGAATTTCCTTGGGATTAATGTTCAGTTTGACAAAAAATATTAAAACTCATTTAAGTAGGTATAATATAATATGCTAAATTATCATTATTTTAATAGGCACTTTAAACATACTTACACATATTTATGTTACTGTATTGTAATTGTATTGTAATGGACATACTAGTTACGAAAAGCTCTAAAACAATCGAACGGATTTTAATTCGGCATTAGTTACATACATAAATTTTATTAATCTGGCACTGACTGACGAATGAATTAATAACAAAAATTCAATATTCATGAACAATACCCATTAAATAAACATAAGTTAATATTTTAATAAGCCAATTCCATTGTTAATTCGGACGAAGATATTTTGAAATTTTTATCAAAACAGTGTGCATGTGGTTAGCATTGATGTAGGTATGTAATTGGCAATCGTTACTAGCTATGCCCCGCGGATTCAACCGCAGACAAAACGAGCGTTTTCATATATTCAGGTTTTAGGTAGGTACGTAATTTTCTATATACTGTGCTACTACACTGCCAGTAGGTACCTAATCATGGTCAGTAGGTTTGAATAACAAACATGCATACTCATATCCATCCTTACTTTCGCATTTATAATATTGGTCTAGATTAGCTACAGAGTAAGAAAATAAATATTTCCCACGACTTCGTTCGGGTGGAGACATTATTCAGAATAGATACCTATAGATAGGCTAGAATCTAGATCCTGAAATTGCAATGAACTCATTTATTATCGATTGAGACTATTTTCATAAAAAATGTCATGCTTATCTTTCAAATATAAATAATGTAAATCATAAATGTTGATAGATAATAATAAAACGATTGCAGTAAATTTGAAATGCATTTAATGAAAAAAGGGGTGAATATTAAAACATACAGTTCGAATCATACTTCACGTAAGTATATATAAATGGTGGTAAGTGATTTATCCATATTTAACTAAACCTGACGCGGACGGACGGTCTCATGACATTCAGCGAAACGATAGAGTATCATGGTTTCTGTGCTCATTAATTTAATAATTGTTATTATAAAGATAAATCCGTATTAAATTATCGCTTACTAGCACTGGCATGTGTCAAACGGCAACTATGAGCTCATTTTTACCTTATACATAAATTCAGTTGTATATAATTCAGAGTTGTAAGTTGTAAGTCGTATAGTAGTCATTTTAGTGGATGGCCACGACTAGACAAAAGCTTCGCCTATAAAGCTTTTAAGCTATTTTATAAAAAAAAAATTTTCATTCTTGATTTACTATAAACCTTTAGGTAATTAATTATCATGAATCAAATCCTAAGTCATTGCTCAGGACTCTAACTATGCGAATTTCATCTAAATTGGTTCAGTGGTTAAGACGTCAAGAAGAGACGGACAGACAGACTAGTTACTTTGCATTTATAATATTAGTAAGAATGGCTTAATTAAAACCAATTTTTAGTGAAATGTATATACCTATGTAGGTATAAGTTGAACAAAAGGACACAGACAAAGGACATAATTGTTACCAGATTACATCTGAGTCACTGAAAATTGAGCCAAAGTATCAATTCCAAAAGTTAACACTCCGGTATAAAAAAAATATCTATGTCCTCGCTGTAGTAAATAGTTATTCACACCCATTTAGAAATTTTTTGAATAATAAAATCACTTCCAATCTTTGTGTATCATAGAAAGTTCACCTTTACTTTGACATTTAAGCTACTTTCTCACTCCGTTGATTTTGTATTAATTTGCTACAAATTCAAATTACATATCTAGGCCACAATCATAAATCTATAATTATAAAAGCGTGTCGTATAATCTAAGACGCCTACATAGTATCGATATCAACACAATGACCGTACAATATTTGGGGTCCCGTTAAAGTGACCCACATTAGCACCGTTATCCTCCGCCATACATTATCCTTGAGGGACGTTGACCGCGTAACAATAGTCGCAATTATGGATATAATACATCATATTATTTGAGCCATTTAACTTGAGCAACAGGTTGTCGCACGTGGCTTCGTAGTAAATATTCAGTGGGTCATCTCACCAGCTCATAAATATACAAGTTTGACGAGTGAGAATAAAGAAAGAAACAAATTTACGTATTATACGGAAAATGAGCACAAATAATATATTCACATTAAGCAGAATTGATACCGAGATGGTAAAGTTCAAAAAGCCTAATAAAAGCTCGTTTAAGCTTTGCTATAGAACTTTATAAAATATCCTTATCCATAACTAGCTGTTTCCCGCGGTTTCACCCGCATTGCTCCGCTCCAGTGGGTCTTAGCGTGATGATATATAGCCTATAGCCTTCCTCGATAAATGGGCTATCCAACACCGAAAGAATTTTTCAAATCGGACCAGTAGTTCCTGAGATTAGCGCGTTCAAACAAACAAACAAACAAACAAACTCTTCAGCTTTATAATATTAGTATAGATACATATGTTATTTGTCGGTATCACTTATAGTATTTGCTTAGTTACTGAAAAATCCAGGTGCCACCGCTCAATATATTAATTTACAGAAATAAATATACTAAAGAACCTAGCAGTTGCGGTGAATCTATAAAATATAATTACCATTATTCTATCGTGACAATTGCCCCGCTATTATATTTATTAACAAAATTATGACAAAAAGTGTGATTCATTCGTTACCCAATTATTGGACAATGACTGTTTCTATAATCAAGATATTCAATTGAATATTAACCGATTGCAGCATCTTATTTAATAACTAGGTGAAATTTTATCACGAATCGTTGGATTATTTGATTAGCGGGCAGTGGAGCAAGATATTGTATTTTATAATTCATTGAAAAATTGCATTGATTTAAAAATTATTTCATGAACGTAAATGAAGTAAGAAGAATAGAATGTAGTTAGTTTTAGTTAGGTACATCCTACAAATAATAGTTGCAATTAAAAGCGTTATCGTTCATCGATATATTTTCTAATTGTCTCAATTCGTTGTAGTAAATTAGTGATATCTTGTGAATTACTCACATGAAATACACCTCATAATTATGTGACTAACACACAATAACAATACTTATGTTATGTTGTCGCGACCAACCACATAAATCTTTATGTATTTAGGCGTATATTTATAAAGTAAAGTAACGCCGAATTGATTATAACTTATTTAATGTCACTAACTTATTAACTCAGGCCCCGGAATCACAGACACAATAGAAAATCTATTGTGTCGTGGACCGATCGGGCCGTTCGGGGCTCAATGGGTTATTTAATGTGCCTCCTAACCACCATTCAGGTGGTTTCCTGTTTACAATATAATTAGTTCATTTCATAATATATGCGTAATAAACGTAATATGAAGATGCTCCATAAATAATACATTGGATGTTGTTGGACGTGGCGCCGTGTCCGCATTGTGATTTAATTATCTAACGAGATCTGCATCTCGTGAATGTTTGTTTTCCTTATCTAGGTAGCTAAGTATTTAATATGCAGTGTCGTCTTCTTGTACTTATTTTAGAGTATGCTCTCCTGGTACTAATAAGAAACACATAGCGCTGTATCTTTTAATTACAATGCAGTGGAGCATATAACGTAAAAATAATGGTGATATTAATTCTTTAAAATGTTCCAACGTTGCACGCGTAAACTCAATGATAATTTTCCTAAAAAATCACAACAACCAACATCTAAACTTATTATCTTATTTCAAACTTTTAACGCTCCGCCAAGTTCAGTGATCGATCTCTAATCTTGAACTTGAAGTGACGAAACAAACAGTTTCACTGTGTATTGCTAGTTCACCGTAGATTATTGTAATCTATGCGAAATCTATTATGGTTGTTATTACAAAGCAGATTTCCAATTCAAGGGTCACGAACCACTGCATCACTTCAAGCGATTATAATGTGAAATACTTGGTAAATATTATTGCATTAGATTATGCATCTGTAAGCGAGATTGTCTTTCCTAATGGCTTTGGTTTTTGTTTATTGTTATTTATGGTATACATTAATGCGTTACCATTACATAATGTGTTTTGTGTATAGTAACTAACTTTAGTAGGTATATGTGCTGTGTATCGAATAGTTTCGTCATTGTTATTGAAAGCTAAAGAATAGATCCACTAACTTAATTTTTTATGAAATGTTACATATATACCGTCTTGCATGCTCAGTCGTACGATTCATCATTCATGGAACATAGGTAAGAAGAGAACTTACCAATGCCACAGATAATATAATAGGTACTATATTAGTCCAATACTATAGATAAAGATAACATGACAAATTAAATGTTTTCATATTATAGTGCTGAATCATTATCCCCTTATTGATTCACGCTATTTTCTAAATAAATTTAAAATTTATGACGAGTATATTGTCTGTATCTCTAGCAATTACCTACTATTCGAAATTTATTACTTATATTACTGATATTATGGAGTCATTGCCATAGGAGAGTTTTGCAACGTCCGCGTCTGTTGCTATTAAGTTGGAAAATGTTTATTCACGTGGGTTCAAATCACGAGGCGGGATTTGAACCCGCGTCTCCTCGTGATCGATTTTTTCTATAATTTTTAATTTTATTTTTATAAAGCATTTGAATGCTACAATAGTAATTAGCAAATTCAAACGTATACAGTGTATTATTATTACAGTGTATTTTTCCTGAAAATTCCAACAATAGACTTCTATAATTATTGTATTCACAAGAAATAAGAACCCATTCGTGCTTCTCATAATTTTTTACTTCCATTACTAACCGTGCTTATTTCACATTCTAAACGATATACTTAATACACCATAATAAACATCCATTTCCTTAGATACATCATACAAAGTGAACAATTTATATGAACAAGACAATATAGGCTCACAATGGAAGGGAAAGCAAAAAGCACGTAAGCCAATTCTCTCACGGGTGAAAACACGCGTGCAATAAATACACTCTCATGATATTATTTTACTAATCGTATGTATTTGTTTAAAATAACGTGACGTCATTATTTGTATATAAGGTTTACAAATCTATCTCTACGCTTTACTATAACCAATGAATAGTGTACTGATGTAATAGTTATAAATTACAATATCCTAATTAGATACAAAGTATTGGCTTGTAGGTTAGCGAACTATCGCATTTTCCGCTAATCTCTGAAAAATTGTGCGTATATTTTTATTTTTTATGGTCATTATATTATGTGAAGGTAATCATTATACCTATATTTTTTTTTAAATAAATAAATGTAAACTGGGAAGCGAGATTTAAATGCATGAACCTACTAATTAGGAGCGTGTTGAAAATGCAATTTGAAGAAAATTCAAGGAAAAGCTAAACTATTTCAATATTCAAATGTTAATATTTGTACATTTTTCTGACCCCCTATGTTTCAATTCAAGTACTCAATCATATTGCATCACGAACATTTTAAGAGACGCAGTTCTTTTTATTCTTGTACCGTCATGGTGTCTGGGTTGCATAGCGTGGATCAGCTTAGCTTCCGCCATGTACTGTCATCAATGGAGAAAAAACATAGATAAAATATATTTATAAAACATTTGTTTGTTTTTAAACGATGACCGCGTTCTAGATACTTAATTTCTTAGAGTATATATTACAGTAGTATAGAGCGCGTGTATTGCACAAATTGCTTAGTGCACATCGTAGGCAGATGAGCTATAGATACTATATAGATGTGTGTGTGAACAATAGGGATGGGTAGGTATCAATTGCGTGTTGAGCTATCGATAAGTTATGTAAATAAATATGTATCTTAAGTAAATTTTATGTTCAATATGTTATTAAAGGAGAAATGTATGAATAAAGTATAAATATGTAATTTTAAATTTGTTTACCAACTGAATAAAGTGTGTTTATTCCATTTGAATATTTCTTGTATTAATTATTATAAGTACTTTAAAAAAAATGTTTAATTGGAATATCTGAAAAACGTGTGGACTTCTTAAATATTAAAGTTAATAAAATAAAAGATCGGGTTTATTACTATTTTTTTTAATAAATCAAAAATATAATAATAGTATTTAAAAAACGTTAAATAAAAAAAAAATTAAAATGAAATAATAAACAATATTATTAATCATTTTTTTACTTAATTTTATCAATTCTATACCTACCAAAATCTTCAAAAATCAATTTAGCGGTTAAATTATAATATCGTAACATTACAATATACTTTACATTTACACTATAATACATTCGCATTCATAATATTAGAAAGTGTATGAAACAAAACACACCACAAAATTATTTTTAATACATTTTTAAAAGAGTTTTAATTTTAAAGTTAAATAAATAATATGTTAAAATATAGTTCTTCTTGTAAACTATCGAGTACAGCGTTGGTCAAGTCACATCACTACGATCACGTGGCGGCAGTGAGGTGCGCGAGCGAGCCTGCGCGTGTCCGTCTCCCACTTCCCCTTCACCCCCGCGATGCTAGAAAAATAAATACAACAATCGATTTACTGATGAAATGTGACACTGGATTTCAATTTTGTGTATTTTCTAGTATCATTTTTGCAAGATAGAACTGCACATTTCACCATGTTTATTCGTAAATATGAAAAAAATTCCAGAGCTGCGCACTTCAACAGCACTCAACCACGACTACGAGCGCTCGCGGCGGGAACGTCGTGTTGTTCCCACCTGTGCCTACTGTTCCCACTTGGTTGTTCGCACTCTATAGATAGTATATATACTCTAAGCTTAATTTATTCATAAATGATAAAATTCTGGCCATAAATAGAAAAAAAAAGAAACGAAGTCAATGTTCCAATTTTGAATTGAGCTTGGAACAAATGCGTGTTTAAATTAGTGTGTGCTAGAAATATTGATGTAAATTAATTATTGTTTTAAAGATTTAAATGTTATTTAGAATTTACATAAGGATTTACATTAAAAATGTCCAGGTAAGCTGTGACTGTATTTTTATCTGTAGGACCTTTATTAACATAATGTATTAGATTATAAATGAACAAAGCTTTGAATTCGATATAAGTAATAATCTATATCTTTTTTGTCTGATAAGTACTTACGTTAAATATTTTAAACGCTTATTGTTATACGATCTTAGTTATTGCTTTTGTTTAAACTATCTACCTATATTTATGACCCGATCTCAATTTCATTAAAGTCACCATTGTAATCTTTTTTCCATATCGAAACATAACACCAAACTTTACAAAAACTAGTAGGTAACAACCCAGAAATGTATAAAAGGCATAACAATGGTGCCACTAGACCGGCATACATGACATAACTACCGGTAAAAACGTTTTATAGGCATTTAGATTAGTTGTTCAGTGGATTTAGGCTGTTAGGTGATGAGGCCATATGCAAAGCCTTGGATGAAATGCTTATTGCTAGAACCTTGGTGTTTTATGATAAGAAATAATTGGTGTATCTATTTGAAGTGATAAATAATGTACTTGTCTATCTGCATGTTCGTGGGGTCCCGGACCCTCTGTTTATTCCCGGGACCCCGAACTACTTCCATTTGATACGTCTGTATAAATAGTTATAGTAGGTAATAGTAGTATAGTATTTTATCATACTGTGGTAGTATTAGTTGTAGGTGATAAAGAAATAGTTTTAGCGATCAGGGGTTTTCCATAAAGTGGAATTAAATCTCAGCACATCTATTTAAATATTTTTTGCGGCAATGTAAATATAATATAGTGAAGAAGGTACGATGTTTACTGGGTAATCCCAAACTACAATTATTAGCAACATGATGAAAAAACGTAGGAACCTACAATTTTAATATTAAAGCAAGTGAAATATTATAATTAACAAATTTTTGTTTATCATTATTAATAACTTAATTGATAATATTTCAAATAAAAAAAATATAAATGTTATGAAATATTTTAACTTTCTCCATTCAAAAATTATTGTATTGCAATGTTTGGCAACAGTTTGCCAATTTAGTATGGCGAATTTGAATATCGTAATAAATGGACACGAATTTTCAGCGACTTTTAGGTCATTAAAATAATGTTTTATTGTTTTTCATAATATAGTGTATTAAAACATTGCTTTCAATATGACAAAATTTAATTTTGTAACCTAATTATTGTGTCATTGTTTTAGTTGTGAATATCAATTTGCGATCTAATAAAATTGTTTTGAAGGTAAAAAATATCAATTGTTATCAATATGCTTGCGAGTTTATTTCCTAAATGAATTAAATTCTAATTGTGTATAACGTGGATATGTGAACTATATCATTCAAGTAAAATTTTACTCGACTATAAAACTATGTGACATTTTATTATATTATCTTTAAATACAATATTTACCACATCTGTGTAGAACTTTTATCTCCAAATATCAAAATGAGATCAAATTTAAAAACAGGGTTTTATTATTTTTAAGAGACAAAACGCAGAAGCAGAACAAATGACAAATTTAGTACAAGGAGTAACTTAAGTGTCTATCAATTAAGTTTATAGCCTTAACAAAAACCGGCCAAGTGCGAGTCGGACTCGCGCACCGAGGGTTCCGTACAAACCTGCAATATATATTTTGTAATGTAACTAAAAATTTAAGGTTTTCGGAATTTTTCCTTTATGTGTGCTATAAAACGTTGCTTCATGCCAAATTTCAAGATTCTAGGTCGACTGGAAGTACCCTTTAGGTTTTGATTCCCTTGCGAGTACTTGCGAGTTTCAAAATATGCAGCTTAAATTGCTGTTTCTTTTGATTGCGTTGACATAAAAGTTTGATTTTGTTACAGCTTAAAGGTATTATAGACCTGAGTATTTGGTATGAATTTCAATTTAATACCTCTACTCGTTTATGAGGAAATGGGTAGTAAGTTTAAAATTATTAAAAAAAAAATATATTATGTGATGTAACTAAAAATTTATGGTTTTCGTAATTTTTCCTTTATCTATGCTATAAGACGTTGCTTCGTACCAAATTTCAAGATTCTGAGTTCACGGGAAGCATCCTGTAGGTTTTGATTCCCTTGCAAGTGTCGAAAATTTGCGGCATAAACGGCTGTATCTTTTGATTGCGTTGGCTTAGAAGTTTGATTTTTTCACAGCTTCAAGGGACAGTAGACCTGAGTAATTGATATAAATTTCAGCTTCATACCTCCACGCGTTCCTGAGAAAAAGGGTCTTGACAGACGGACGGACGGACGGACGGACAGACGGACAACAAAGTGATCCTATAAGGGTTCCGTTTTTTCCTTTTGAGGTACGGAACCCTAAAAATACTTAAAATAATACGACGAACTAAAAGAACATTTAGATAATTTTAATAGATGTACGTTTGTACTTCTGACTTTGGAAAGAAACTATGTGTATCGCTATATGCTTACATAATATTTAGATCCTTTGTTATAGTTTTAAGTTGTGAAGGAAAACAAATGACATTTTTATTTGGGTATCATTTAAGCTATCACCAATTTAATTAGTTTTGTGTTTCTTAAATAATAGGGTTTGTCCTCAAAATAGTAGATCTGTCACCAAAATGTAGTCACCAAACAATGCAAAATCAGTTCCACAATAAATCACCTAAAATCCTGAGATATAAGGTCTAGTACCAAATAAATGTTTTTGTATGTATTATAATAGGTGTGTCCTAATAAGTATTTAAGCAAACTAATTTAAAGAGATCACCAATAAATCATAATTATTATGTTACTAGAAAATTGCATTAAGTTCAAATAAAAAATTAGGGTTGTCATCATCGTTTCAACCAAAAGATTCTCTCCCAAGGTTCTAAATTTCCACTGGTAGTATAAATTATATTTAAATACAATTTTTAGCAGAGTAGTAAATAAAACAATTAATGTCAAAATAATCAATATTTATTGTTTAAAATAATTACCACTGAACAATCAACTTGTCGCGCCAATTTGTCTCCGTCCCTTTGATCATTTTTTCATTAAAATTATAAATTGATGTATTAAATTGGTAACGAATACTATTAATTTAATATCTGAACGAAATAAAATGTTACTACTGTATTGGTGACAAAATATCAAATAAAAAGGAGTCGCAGTCAGGGATCGATAATCGATTTATTTGGTGACAGATCTACCATTCTGAGCACAGAGCTATTATTTAAGTAACAAAACTGTTATTATAAGAACGAAGTTTATATTCATGTAATGCAATATAATTTTATTGGTTATCGATCTCTTATTTTACACATATATTAACATTAATTTGATAATTCATACCGGAACAATTTTTGTTTATCTGAGAACGAAAATATTTCGTGGTGATAGATATATTTATTAGGTGATACAACTTGATGACAAATATAAATTTTGGTGATAGAAAATATAGTTCCCTTTTTATTTATTATCGTTCTTAATTATATCTATCTTTTGGACTTCAGAAGTCATACATAAAAAAATTGTACTATCAAATTTAAGTTTGATATCTGAAATTGTCTCAGAAATTGAATAGATATAGACTTAACTAGTTAAATTCGAATTTTGACTTTTGTTATTTGGAAAATTTGTTATTTCAAATAATTGTTTTACTTTCACAGTGTGTTGATTCAAACATCACAAAAAAATGATCCATATCGATCATTTATGAACGAATACCGTACCCTCATTTGTACAATGTAAAATATGTACGCCGTACTTGCTCTCATTTCCTCTAAAACCATGATGTAAACCTTTGATGATTAACAAACAACACACAAACGTGTACTATCTCTGCTAATTGTTTTCAGACAATACCGTCTGATCTCATTTATCTCAATTCGTTTGTGTGACTAATAATATGCGATACTTACGTAATACACATAATGATGTGCACTTTTACTAGTGTAGCCTTTTCTGCAACTTTGTCATCTGCTTTAACCTCAGTTATTAAATTATTATAACTATTTAAAAATCAATGTTCGATACAATCTAAGGATACAATAAATAATAAACGGAAACAGATAAAAAAAAAAAAACATTCATTTAATTATAAAAATATATTGTAAGAATTTATGGTGTCCCTCAGGGTACAATATCTGGTCTCCTATTTATTATTCACACTTTCACTTCAAATTTGTCTTCACTCTACTATCTACATATAGATCTTATAAAACCATGAGTTTCGTACTCCGTGACCAAACCTCAAGGGCTCCGTGGAGCCTTTGAGGTTTGAATGAAAATCTAGAACTTCCTTATAAGGAGGATCTTCCTGAAAGCCTTTGTGGCTAAGTAATACATCAGAAATACCAGCGGCCACAGGCCAGAGTAAAATTAATTTCTGAGTTTTGACGTCTCTAAATTGTTAACCAAAAAGATTTTATTTCCTGTGTAGAAATTAACTACTTTCACTTCTAAGTTTTATTGTTGACCCACTTATCATTACACCGGAAATATAATAATAATTGGACTTCCTAGGCAATATAAATTAAATTTCCTTTAAATGGAGTATTTTCTGATTTCAGTGGAATATCTATGGAAAATATTTATAAAATGATTATATAAGGAATGTTTTCCACCATTGACGTTCATTCTCAGTAACAAGTGTTTCCCAGTTTCTATTAGTGGTTTTGAATTATTCATAACGTACATAATATTTATTTAAACACATTATCTAGGTAATATAATAAATTATTGTACAAATAGGTATGTATATTTAAAACAAAGGCTTCCAAATTCCGTCCAACATTACCGCGTAAACATCCATGACTAATTGCTGCGGATGCTAGGGGTATTTTTTGCTTATTAGGTGCGCGATGTGTTTATTTACTATCATCACAGCATTATTTTATTAAAAGAAATTTTTTGTAGAAATCTCTCAAAAGATAAATCAGACGACGAAGCACTTAAAAAGTTTTAACTTTTAATCTCTGCGTTACATAACAAAGCTTTTTACATAATTTTTAATATTGTACAAAACAATTTTCTACTCATTATAAACATGACTATTTAAGATTTAAGATCATGTAAAAAATAATTAATGTAAACAATATAATCAGCAGAGAATTTCAGCCAGCTGCAACTGCAAAACAACCTTGATAAAAGCATATTGCCTTCATATTACTTATTTACTTTAAACGTAAAATTCCTGTAATATAAAGGGTAAATCCAAGAAGCTTATATCTAATACACTGGAGATTGCACTATGAACGTTTACTTGTCACGGGAAGGTATGTCCTTGAATGACGCCTGGTTGTTCCTTCATCCCTTTCACACCAACTTGCCAAGTTAGGTGTGAAAGGGACAAAAAACAACCAGGCGTCATTCAAGGTCATACCTTCCCGTGACAAGTAAACGTTCATAGTGCAATCTCCAGTGTATTAGATATAAGCTTCTTGGGTAAATTTAATTGCATTATAACAGTCACGTTTGGTTCCAGGTGAAAAACGCTGACAGTGAGAGTCAACGTCAGCCAGACTCCGTCCTTGAAGAGAAACTGTAAGTGCACATTCAGTTTATAACTGTTTCCATTTGTGTCTTAGAATTTTGTATTGTGAAAATATAGAAAACGGCCAGTTTCTTATTGTAGGTACGTATTTTTTGTTAAACATTTGAGCAATGTTGTTAAACTTACAAATGTTACTGAAATAACAAATTTGGATTTGTATGTTGGTGTAAGAATATTGATAATGGAAACTACTACAGAAAATTTAGGCCTTACAATTATGTACCGAACTTTAGAAAATAATGTAATTGAATTGAAGTCAGTACTAACATCACAGAATTGTATAATAGTACTACCTAACATTGCATTATAATAATTAATAAGTAATGCTTATATTATTACGTATTTCCACTGAATGCTTACTTGCCGATGCACAGGCTTTCTAAAAGCTCGGACTCAATGTGATGTCCGTAAACTCGTAACATAGGTAATGATTGCATAGGTAATGTAACATCATCTCAACTGAATTGAATAATTTTTTTCGTAGGTATAGGCATGTATAGGTAAGAATATTAATTTAATTGTAGATTATGAGGCCTTAGAAAAACATTTTGGGAATATCTATGTTTGGACAGATTTTTATAAGTTTCTAGATCAATGAACTAGGTACATACTACACATTTATTATACTGGTACCTGTTAGTTAGTTACTACTAGGTATAAGTGGGAAGGTAAATACTTTCAACCAGTCATTGCTCCGATCAAAACTATATTGTACGAACTTTTCAATGAAATTACGTGAAAGCGAAGTCATAAACACAATGTTAAGGTCTAGAGATGGTAAGAGCACGTTGTTTATGTAATGTGTATTATCTTTATGTGATCGCTACACGGTTATACCGTGGCTTTGTTTGCATTGAATTACCTTTGTCGACGACCACAACTGTCGAAAAAGATGAGTACATTGTTAAACTGATTTAGTTGTAGGGTGAGGTAAATAGAAGTATAACTTTTTGAACTCCAAAAAGATGAAGGTACAATTTAAAGCATATAGGCTCACAAAAAGCAGACAAAAAATGGCTAACTTGATTCAAAGTTTAAAAAAAGTACTTAGCAGAGCGTGGTTTCGATCCACGGACCTCTGGGTTATGGGCCCAGCACGCTTCCACTGCGCCACTCTGCTTATGAGCGCTAGTTTGAATTTAGGAATTTGTTACCCTTAGTTGTTCCCTATATTCTTTAAAAACTAAGACTAACCTAACTAATAATAATATAAAATATAATTAGCACAGCGTAGTTTCAACACAGTTTCAATCCACTAAAGTTTCGAGTTAGAGCTTACTTTTATATTATTAACTAGAATACAAAAGTAATTTGTTTCCAATTACTCAAGTTAGAGGTTAGCACATAATCTCGATATGTAATGCAATCTTACATAATGCATGAAACATCAGTGATGCGTTTACAGGAAGCTGTTTTGATGTAAATACTAAACGGTTGTAGAATTTCAATTATTGTTTATAGAAGAGGTCCGTGACCTTCGGGCTTAGATAAAATGGATTTAAAACGTGATTTGTTTAATTACACAAACAGATATTTAAGTGCTTTTATATTCTCTTATAGTAAGTGATTAATATCGATTCAATTTTCAATGGGATATTCGATGCCAGGATGTAGTTTCCACTTCTTTTCTCTATACAAATAATGTTAATTTTCTTAGATTTATATGTTAATAAATCATTTCCACTACATTTTACGCCAGCCACTACAGTTCTAGCCAGGCGAAGAAAACGTGTTTATTACGTCAATATTTTTTATCAGCCCATTGTCTCGGCTCAATAACTAGCGTTCTCACATGGTTCTCACTAATCGGCACGTTTACTTGCAATTTGCCATACATTTGATCTAATTACCTAGTAAGTATACCTACAGTGTTTTAGAATACGAATGCAAGAAATTGCGAATTTATAAATATTATAACAGAGGCGAAATTTTCCGTTAATTTTGATATGCTAGGGAAGTTCTGCTCTTCTGTCGGCCTCATCTACTGATCGTACGATACGTCGATACGTCTTCAGGTACCTACCTAGCTATACTTCGCATCCACAACTCACCTAGAAATTTACACACATAACAATAATTTCTCTGTGATCATTTGGTTTACAAATGCTATTTATTTAAACTTGACACCCAGTGACAAATTGGAATAGAAAAATCATAAGATAAAAGCTATTTATTAAAGCTTCCAATCGACCTTAAAAATCAGCAATAACCATAACCTATTCGTGTCCTAGAATTTTAATACTTCCTACTTTAAGATTATCACTTAATAGAAACAAGAAGAAAGAAAATAATTAGTACCATCCCATGGCACATGGCATTGTTACATGTGATTAGAATGCATGGCGCATGCAACTTAGCATATGCAAAATGCTATCAGGCAATTAGCATACATCCCTTTGTTGTCAGCTTTCATGTCTAATGTTTTATGAGCATTACCTTGGAAAGATCGATAAATGATACATTGTAAATTGGTTAGAATATATGAGAAATAATTTCTTTTTCTGCACATGGAGTTAATAAAAAGTATTAATTTACGTTTATACTACACACTACCTGTGCCCTGCGATTTTACCCGCAGTGCTCCACTCCTATTGGTCTTAGCGTGATGATGTTATAGCCTATAGCCTTCCTCGATAAAAAAATTTTCAAATCTGACCAGTAGTTACTGATATTAGTGCGTTCAAACAAACAAACAAACTCTTTAGCTTTATAATATTAGTATATATTGGTGAGGCAATGAAACGACTTAATACAGGGTGTCTCAAAAGAAAGTTTATATTTTGTGGATGAATAAAAAAAAAGTAAGCGGTGTATTGAAAAAATGTTTATTAATTATTAAAGTGCATAATATGGGAATTTATTTCTTAAAAATAATATCGTCCAAATGCAGTCCATTGCGTTCACGGCACTCATTTAATCGAACAGTAAAATTACAGTATTTATGACAGCTCGGCAGGTAGACAGTGATGGCTGCCATTTCGTGCCGGATATTTTCTTATAAATGCTCTAGAGAAGTTGGTTTGTTGGCATACACTTTAGATTTAAGATACACAAGAAATTATCGAGAATAGAAATTAGCGAGGAATTATTGGCCCTTACTTTTTCGAAGACGAAAGGGGGCGTGCAGTTACAGTAAATTCAGAGCGATGGTAGACGAGTTTTTAGTGCCTGCACTGCAAAACTTTCCTGGCTATAACCAGAGAACATGGTTGCAGCAAGACGGAGCTACATCACACACATCCAATATGTCTTTACCTCGAATTCATGAAATTTTTCCGGGAAAATTGATCTCTAGGAGAGGTGATATAAATTGGCCTCCACGCAGCCCTGATTTAACTCCCATGGACTTTTTCTTGTGGGGGTATCTTAAATCTAAAGTGTGTGCCAAAAAACCAACTTCTCTAGTGCATTTAAAAGAAAATATCCGACACGAAATGGCAGCCATCACTGTGTCTACCTGCCGAGCTGTCATAAATAATTTTAGTGTTCGATTAAATGAGTGCCGTGAACGCAATGGACTGCATTTGGACGATATTATTTTTAAGAAATAAATTCCCATAGTATGCACTTTAATAATTAATAAACATTTTTTCAATACACCGCTTACTATTTTTTTATTCATCCACAAAATATAAACTTTCTTTTGAGACACCCTGTATTATGTTTATTAATTGATAAATATGTAAATTTAAAATTACCTCAAATGTAGTCCTTATAATATAATTGAGTATGTAATTATTTAAAAGATGAATTTTGGGACTCATAATAATTTATCTTCACTGTTATTTGCGTATGTATTTTTTTTGTTGAGTATTTTTTGTATCGTTTGGGTTGGATATCAAAAGCATGATAAAATTATGACGTATTTTTCAAATTAAGATATTATCTTTAATTTAAATGGAATTCAAAAATGTAAGTAAGTGTTCATTTTTGAAGTAACAATTATAATTATTTTAAATGCAGTTTGGATTACGTAAAGATTATAATGTCGCAGGCAAATTGTATTATTTCGCCGTTTATAAACGCTCGGCAATTTGTAATATGCTGAGGATTTACTTTTTCTAAATGTGCACAAAAAGACGGTTGCCAGCCGACGGAGTGCCGCTTCAGGGTGCTCCTATATCTGTATGGTTACAAAAAATACGAACCTTACCTTAACCACATCCTTATCCAGACAAAAAAATTATGATTACGAATTCTCGACAGTTTACAAAATGCCGAGCGTTTGTAAACGGCGAAATATTACAATTTGCCTGAAACATATACACAATATATGTATAACAATAAAGGAAGATATCAGGAAATAAGTAATAAATAACACCAATGCTACACTGATCTCCTTGGTAGGCGCAGTGAGATAAAATTACATTACGATGTATCGGGTTCGTGATGATAAGAATAGTCTGTAACGAGGGCATGGAAGTTTGATATTTTCCGTATTTTTAATAAATACCTTAGTTCAAAATATTTGTAAAATTGTACTGATAGAGATAATTTTACTCACTATGGAGTAAAATGAAATATTTTATTGAAAGCTGCGATAAATAAGCTGCGCAAGAATAGAAATTACAAGGTTCTTACACTATATCCTACAGTTTTGTCCCAAACAGTAAGTTACGTTAGTTTAGTCCTAACGTCCCGTCTCTGAACTCTACATTTTTTTTACAATTACATACAAACAAGCTTCTTTCTTTCTACGTTTACTACTTCCGAAACAATCTTCAACCAAAAAGTACACATCCATCGAACCTTACCTTCCACCAAATCAATAACACATCAATTACTACCGCCTTCCTGCAATAGAAACCGAATAACCATCGAAATAAGTGAGGACCATAATTGTGACGCCGCACGCGACGCTACTGCTATAGAGAAGTTAATCGGTCACGATTTTACGCTCCAATTGCGTAATTTATGTGATATGTTACGCTGCGTAGTTTATGTCATATGCTCTTGGAAATAACAATGACGTAGTCATCATCATCAGCCTATGTAAGTAGTACTGTAAAGAAACAAGCTTCTTAAGCGTGTTCTAGCCATAGTCCACCATGCTGGCCAGGTATACGAATTGAACTGCAAAATCAAACTAATGAAGACTTAAGTTATCTAAATCAATATAAAAATTGGCATGGTTCAGATGGTATTTACCTATAGTCTATACTCTATACATATCCTTTATAGTAATGTATAAGATCCTTTAATAAAATAAATACCCATGCACGAACAAATAGGCTTTACACGATTGTATTAATTGCGATATATTTAGCCAACATATTCGTTGACATTTCAAACATTACCTACTGAGTCACTGGCAAGTTACAGTCGTGACACAGGTTCGTGGCATCAGAAATTATGATATCAGTGTATTCCACGTGTATTCCCTTAACTTTTGCAAATGCTAATTTTGCGGCTCATGAGCTCATATGCCTCGTATAAGCGGAATAAAGGTTATGTTAAATGTAATTTCTAGGGGTTTTTGGTTGCTGTGATGGTAAAGTATAAGAAAAAAAAAATACAACAATTATTATTTTATAAAAAAATGGTCAGTAAATGTTATTCCAATTCATCATAAAATATGTATAGGCCGTTTGAAACGAATAAATCTTGTGAAAACGACTGCTCGTTGAAGTCTTTTGCTTGAAATATTGTGTGAAGCATTTTTTGTTATCCATAATATTCATAATTTAATTATAGCTCTCCTTTTTATGGTTATATTCTTCGTCAAGCGTTTTCTGTGAAATATTTGGTTATATCTAAATTTTCACGAGTCTTAGTGGAAAAGGCCATGTACTGATTTTTATACGAGCGAAGCCGCGTGTGATCACTAGTATAAACAATTTAATTATTAATTTGGTATAGCTTACAATATACAGGTACAACAATAGATTTATCTCTGTTATTTCAAGCCTTGAAAACTAATTGAGTGACAACTGACAAGGATGTCGCAATTTTAGGTCGATTTCTGATTCTGCTTTTTGTTCCGCTTTTGTAAAAATAAATGTTTTGCTGAATGTTTAAAGTGAGCTAAATAACTTCTTTCCAATAAAGTTATGTTGAATGTAATTTTATACTTTTAAAGAGTGTAAGATTATTCAAAATGTTAATAAGTACACAAAATGTAATATAGTATCTATCATGATTACCAAAATTAACTATTTCTTCTTATTTTCAACGCTACAATTTTCTTCCAAATCGCTAATAATAAAAACTAACTCATCTACTTAAGAATCGTAAGGTATAAAAACGCGTTAATTATATACACATTCATACTTAGGTATTTATTGAATGTATACTTTTTATAGAACAAGTCTTCACCACAACAAACACAAAGCCTTCAAACCCAGAATAATCAAGTGACAAGTATGACAAAAGAAATTTAACATAATTTATCTCTGCCAGGAAGTTATAGGATACAAAGACCTCGGTGGTCCTGTGATTTCCGTACAGAAATCATCATAAATTATGGATGCGCAGGACTAAGTATAATTTTCATGAATCATTGTCGCTTCGAGGTACCTTCGGGAACAATGAATTGTTGTTTTAATCAACCACGCAGATGTACAAGCTAATTTGTATGGAGGTATAATATGCAAGTCATAGTAATGTTTAACCAACCAATTTTTTTCTTTAACTTGCATAAAGAACGAATTACGATAATGCTCTTTGATTTTTTTGAATAGTTTTAATTTCATAACTCTGAAAAATGCAGCAAATTTATAAATAATAATCTAATTTTCTAAAAATAATAAGTTTTTCAACCCTCCAAAAAAATTTAACGGAGAAAAAATATCGGGAATGTACTTGTATATATGATTAAAATAATATCTGAGGTTAAATTAAATCATAAAAAATCATGAAGAATTGTAAAGAATTGTAAAAAAAAATGAAAAATGCGAACAACTTATGTAGGTTATGCTTTGTATGTGCCAGACTAACATCTGTTTAAATTTATTTTAAAAGTGTTTTAGTATCGCATTGCTTTCACCAACGTGAATTAGTACATCCTTGAAATCATGTTTTTGAATAAGTTTGAATAAATAAAAAACATAAATATTAATAAGTTAGGTATTAAAGATTCATGAATGAAAACTCTCAATGATATCTATTAATAGGCAATATATATTATTTCTTTTTTGTATTATTTTTAAGATACTAGATCTTATTTGGGTTATAATTTCGAAGATCTACATAAAGATAATTTATAATCAAAATAAAAACGCACTTCTTATATATTAGAAGAAACTTAGTTGAGTTAAAAGGGAAAGTAGGAGCCTTAAAAGGGGTTGTGTTCACTGTTATATCAGCATCTGCGTCGTAAACCATAAAGCACGCCTGCAAATTATTAATTATATTATTTCCGTTAGTGTCCAAATTACAAGCATAGCGGTTTTAAGAAAATTATTACCAACTCATCATCATCAGCCCATATACGTTCCCACTGCAGGGACATGGGTCTTCTGTGAGGGTACAAGCCATAATCCACCACGCTGGTTAAGTGCGGGTTGGCGGATGTCACATGTCGTCTAACTTTTGATTCTTCAATATGTCAGATTCCTCACGATGTTTTCCTTCACCGTTCCACCAACCCAATAAATTTGCACATTTGACTAATTTTAGCACGCGGCGTTCATTGTATAGACTATAGAGAGTATTTTTATAAATTAAATGAATTTCCCCGTTAAAATTTATTTTAGCAAATATACGTATATACGCCCACCAATTACGCCCGTGCGTAGGTTGGAAAGCAGCGGACGTGAGGCGGTTTAATTGTTCACAACCGTTGGCCGAGCCGTGGCAATGAACCTGACTGATTCACTATCGATACTTATCCGATGATTTATTTCATGCAGATTTGATTTGGTATTCATAACCGCTATGTCACTTGATTGCTGAGATGAGATAAATTAGTGTGTGAATTATTATTATTGGTTATTATAAGCTGTTATAACAACACGACGTACTGAAGGATCTTGAAAGGTTCGCTAAAGTCGTGCAGATAGAACGAACGAATCCACACGTAGGTAAAGTGTGGATATGTTCGCTCCGGGAAAATTTCCACACATAGTGAAAACTATGGTAAAATTTAGTGTTCGACCGAAACTGGTTTCCAGGCCGAAACCGAAACCGAAACCGAATGTTCGGCCGTGGCTTCAGTTTCGGCCGAAACCGAAACCGAAACCGAAACTCACGTGGTCAAGTATGAAATTTCTAATAATACTGAACTTTGGTGCATTTTACCTATTATTTTGCCTTAATTAGGGCATGAAATGAAAACACAGTTTATTAAATTTGTTGTAATCATTTATTTAATATCTATAAAATAAAAAAATAATATTTTTAAAATATTAATAACTAGCGGTCCGCCCCGGCTTCGCCCGTGGTACATATTTCGCAATAAAAGGTAGCCTATGTTCTTTCTCAGGGTCTAAGGATTATCTGTGCCAAATTTCATCAAAATCGGTCCAGTAGTTTATGAGCCTATTCATTACAACCAAACAAACAAAGTTTTCCTCTTTATAATATTAGTGTAGATAACAATTTTAATTTTTATTATTTTTTCAAATTAAGTTCTCAGTAAAATCAGTCATCTAAATCAAATCAATAATTGTTACTGTTACTTTAAATACTAAGTATTGGTATTTTGAGATCTTTCTCTTTATTAAAGAGTCTTTAATACTTTGGATTGGTTACCATCTATATGTGTGCTAAATTTCATTGTAATCGGTTCAGTAGTATTTGCGTGAAAGAGTAACAAGCACACACATACACATCCATCCTCACAAACTTTCGCATTTATAATATTAGTAGGATATATTTTGCGATGCATCAGGGTCAACAAACGATATACTTTTGATGACAATCACTTACTACGAAACCCAAAAACGAGTTTTGATATGTACGAAAATTTTGCATACCGGACCAGTATTAACGCCTCTCAGGTCAGAGTAGGTACTTTACATTATCTTTATGATAATATTGTTGTTATTTTATAATCTAATATCATATTTTACGTATAAAAATACCTCTCCGAATCTTGAATAGATTAACGGTATTTATTATTAATTTTTTATTTCATTTTAAGAATCGCGAAAAAATTAAAAGAGAGATTCTTAAAAAGGAAATTATTATCCGTTGTAAATAATATCAATTAATTAAAATTAATGAAAATCATATTAAAACATACAAGTGAAATAAGAAACCCATGTCGAGTTTGGAAGAAGCAAAAAATGTGGAAAATCCCGATCTAAATGTGGCTATTTTTTGCACAAATTACAGATTTTGGGTTTTATATGTCGTCATAAGTTCATAACATAACCATGTATTGTTTTTGTCTGTGGTTTTTGTATATAACTTTGAATAATTATACAATAATACAAATAAAATAATGGTAGAGGCAATTTCTATGGATGTAAATTGAATTGAATTTTTACACATACCAATGAAAATTCACCCTCTAACAATAATGAAGGTAAGTACTTAGAAAGTAACAATGAATATGCTGACTCGTTGATTTGATCATAAACAGTTATTAGACCGGACTCTCAGTGGAGTTTCGTTTGCAAAAATCGCGGACCTAAATCTGACTTCTGATATATATTGTATAGATCCCAGACATCCTATAGACAGATGTTGCCAACCAGTTTTGTGGTCCCCCTGCCCGCACCCCGGTAATTAAATATGGCATACAAAGAAAAAAATAAAAATTTCCAAAACATGCCGTGTGGGGTATCAAATGAAAGAGCTTATTGAGTAGATCACGAATATATAGCATACTATATACATTTCTTACACTTTCTCTAAGATTTTTTAGAAAATTTACGAAAATGGTCCATTTTTGAGTTAACTTTAAACCACTATAGATTGAAAACTCATAAATATATTTTTTAAATTATTATTTTAAATAATTAACAATAGTTCATTGTTTACGATTCAATATTTCGTACAGTGAAATAGTTGCATGGGGGAGTGGGGGGAGCATTCAAAGATGGCGAGTATATTTTCAAGTTCATATAGTATATAGTTATTTTCATCAAATCCACCACATAGCTCACTTATATTATATTACGAACTATTGAATCATAAACAATGGACTATTGTTAATTATTTAAAATAATAATTTAAAAAATATATTCATGAGTTTTCAATCTATAGTGGTTTAAAGTTAACTCAAAAATGGACCATTTTCGTAAATTTTCTAAAAAATCTTAGAGAAAGTGTAAGAAATGTATATAGTATGCTATATATTCGTGATCTACTCAATAAGCTCTTTCATTTGATACCCCACACGGCATGTTTTGGAAATTTTTATTTTTTTCTTTGTATGCCATATTTAATTACCGGGGTGCGGGCAGGGGGACCACAAAACTGGTTGGCAACATCTGTCTATAGGATGTCTGGGACCTATACAATATATATCAGAAGTCAGATTTAGGTCCGCTATTTTTGCAAACGAACATCTCCTTGGAGCCTGCTCTATATATGTACGGATATGTTATAATCATAATTAGTAATCAATGCAATGCGTATCTTATTATCTATTGTTACTAAATAGTAAATACTAATTTATACGTTTTAATTTGAATGTTTCACTGTATAAAAAGAAAATATTGATAATAACAAAATATGAGACGTAAATAATGTTTTTCCATTGATTAGCCAACTGTGAATGTTTACAAGCAAAACTTACACAACCATATCTCATCAACTGATGGGATGGAAGATTGTGAACAATTACGCACAATTAGGTAGGTAGCTAAGTACATTTAATGGAGTCTCAATCCATGTGAAATGATTTTCCTTAAATTAAATAAATTGCATACATTCAATTTTAATAACCTCAAATACACACAAAAAATCTCGACCCAAACTAATTTTATATGATTCTGAATACACATATTTATAGAAACTCCCAAATGCCATAAAAACAACTCTGATCTTTTCCATATTAGAATAAGTACCTATGTAATTACGGTTTTAACGTACTCAGTCAACAATTAAAGTGCCTATGTACTATGCTAGGTAGTATGTTTGTTTAGTTATGTTACTATTCTACTAAAATAAAATTTTCAAAATTCAATCGTGGTTTCCAATAATTCGCGCTTAAAGTATCAAACAATACCACTATAATACCATAGACAAATATACTCTAGAAGACTTACAATAGCCATAGTAAACAGCGTAATTCGTTTCTCAGTTCCCAATTTAGTCGATAGATGTCACTCGCAGTAGCATTTGGCATTTTTTATAATTGAATGGTTCTTGTCTCAACTAGATGTCGCTACTAAAAAAATCAATGTGCCAAATAGTATCTTGACGTAAAATATAATACGCAAAAAACGTAAACTATAACGTAAAATATAATACGTAAAATATAATACGCAAAAAAATATTTTTATTTAAATGTTATTTTTTGCTCTGAATCGCGCAAGCGAAATGTTTTCGCTACAGAGCATATATACAACTTTCCGCGATCAATTATCGGGGCCTTTACGGCCGGCTGGTCGAGTAGACTAGTCTCTCCCTTTTTCGTTTGAGGAAATCTACCTCCCTACCGCCGCATCATTTTGTTTTAGTTTTAAAGATTTAATAAGCGTAAAATAATACCACAGTATTACCATATTTCCTACAGTATGGCGACGAATGTACTTGTGCAGAGAAACGGAGGGGAACTGGCGGGGGGTCGGGCGACGCGGGCCGCTTAATGCAATCACGCTGAGTTTGCATTAACTATCGCGAAAGGACGACGCAGTCGTATTTTTTGTGAAATAATTTTATTATACATAGGTACTTACATATTCTATTATGGCGCGCAAAAACTGTTCCGTTTACGGATGTAAATCTACATTGAAATCCCAGAAGGAAACAATATTTCAGAAAGATTGTATTAATTGTATCTGTTGAATTAAAATCAAAGCTATGTATATGTTGTCCTCATTATTTTCTAATCAGATTGTACATCCCAATGCAAATGCATTACTTAGTTAAATGGTATAATATACAATTAAGAACATCCAAAAATAAAGTGTCCACGTAAATAATATTTAGCAGTGCAATATCTGTAATCTATACTAATAGTATAAAGAGGAAAGGTTTGTATGTATGTATGTATGGTTTTCACGCATAAACTACTGGACCGATTTTGATGAAATTTGGCACAGATAATCTTTAGACCCTGAGAAAGAACATAGGCTACCTTTAATTGCGAAATATGTACCACGGGCGAAGCCGGGGCGGACCGCTAGTAATTATATATTTATGAACAAATAATTACATCAGATTTAATAATCCCAATTATTTTGAATGTGCATATGAATAAATGATTTCATCATAATATTAATATTCACAATTGTTTTATTTCCCATTTGTTGCAACCCTAGCGTATTTTCGTGTGGCAGCGTAAGTACCTACGCTGGCGGCGGCATCGCGCGACATCAAAGGCGATTCCTTACTGTAGGAAATAATATTGTAATACTGTGATAATACTTTCTTCATTTTTGTATTTTGAGTAAACGTAACACTAATAACGGTTAGTTTGACCAGAGGCGACTCGTGACAAAATTGTATGGGTGTTCAATTATTGAACTAAAACAAAGAAAATACAGTAGCGTAGTAAATTCATTACAAAAAAAATGAGCACCACATTAATGTCTATTTAAACATGATTTAAACACTTAAAATTATAAAGTACAGGCTATTTCAAAACGAATTCAATGATTATCAATTAATAATTAGAAAATCCCCGAATTTGCTTTCGCGAGCGTATTCTTATTGTTTGTTTATAATATAGGAGTGGCAACGTCGCGCGCAATTGCTGCTGTCATGCGATGCGGCAACATCGCGTGAGAGCGGCGCTCCAAAAATGGCTATTTTTTACTGGTAAATCTTTTGTTTCGCGCAGGACTGTCGCAAAATTTCTCTTTCACTCTTATTGGATTCCGTATTTAGGCATTTGATATTCGTATTGGAGTTTAGGTGTACGATAAATTTAATTTTAAATTAAAGATATATTAATTGTTAAATGAATGAGCACAACTTTATTATAATTATTTATGGGAGTTCACTGCACCAGGGCTCCTTAGGATGAACCGCCTATTTTTTCACTTCGTTCATCGCTGTTCGAGAGTGACTTCGTGACCACCATGGACCACGTTGCTATGAACTGTTTTTATCAAAGAATTACTCGAACAGTTAGAGCATAAATTTCAACGTAAGACGTATAAGTGCCTGTAGCTGTATTGACTTAAAAACTTAAAAACCGATTGATGCTGGTTCAAATCTTCGCCGTACGTCCAGATTTTTTTTTCTTTTCCCGTATTTTATGCTCATATAAATAATACTATTTACAAGGGAATAATTAAGAAGAAAAAAGATAGACATTTTTTTTAACAGAAAATAAAGAATATATTATATACACTACTCTGATCACTATGTCGAATGTTTGAAGTTTGTGTCGAAACCTTATTATAGGTACTCACTTCCTTAGATGCTCCCTATGTTCTTTAGCGTATGACTTGCAGTGCGCTGGAACCAACGATAAGAGATTTTATGCCATGTTACCTGAAAAGAAGTCTTCTTGGAAATGTCCAGCATGTCTTAGCCAGCGACCCAAACTTGATAACACCAACACGCCAATTCGTAACTGCACTAAGCCCTGTGAGGAGCATGAACGCTCTTAACTAAAAAATAATAATTCAAAAACACCGGAGTTTTTAAAACAACGCCCTCTAGATGTAATAATTGAAAATCGATAGTTTGCTGTTTCCTTAGTTCTAAAATTGGTCACTAGTGGCGCTTTTAAAACTGCAAATTAAATATTAACCCCTTGACCACCGAGCGGCCCAATGAGACCGCGACACAATAGATTTTCTATTGTGTCTGTGATTCCGGGGGCTGAGAGAATAAGCTCAAATGAGAGCGCCATCTAGCAATAAGCTGAAATTACGGGGTACGATCTCTAGTATGACCATTATCAGTCCTCTAGATTCTATTTGTCCATGATAATACTAAGTAACTATAAAGGGCACAATATAAAAGACACGTGGAACACCATTGACTGCATCAGACGACGATTACGACATATTAATTAAATAATTAGTTTAATTGTTTAAGGAGCCGCTGAGTCGATTAATTAAATTAACAAGCCATTGTTGTAGTTTTAAATTGAACAGGCAAATGTTTCTTGCGGTATAACTAGAAAATATATGTGCAATTTCTTTTATGACTGATTCAAAATTTTATTAGGTATCAGAGGTATGACTTGAGCCTAAAATATTCGATTAGTGTAATCAAGTATGATCATCGAGGTGAAGGAACTCATCGCGTAGATGGATATAGTAAAAAATATTTTACAATGAAAATCCTGTACACGGCCCCAAGGCATCAAGGCCCTTACACAAGCTATGAATCTTTTAAGTACTTTCCCATTTATGCATTTAAACAGAGGCGGCTTTGAATACTAAGAGGCAATGGTCATTTTGCAGAATAGAAATATTGTTAGTTTTAAAATAATTTAATATTAAGATAGATACCTTTCTTTGGTAAGGTTTATACAAGTAGTCTATCAAGAATGTTATGACTAGATTTAATGTTATGACTTAATTATATAATTATTTCATTTATAATACCAGCATCTTTTACCACGAGAAAAATAAATTCACCAAATCAGCTATAAAACATAATCTATCGAACTTTATCCATGTTTCGTAGCCCGTGGCCCTAGGACATTGCCCCTACTACCACCTGATAAGGCCACTACAAAAGAAATAATAATTACTACTAATAAATCCCACAGCACGTGCATCGAACAACGCCGTGGGATGCATACTAAGTACCATCTACATTATGTATAAAATATATTACGTAGATACCTATATTGTATAGTCACCGTTACATATGATAAACATCTTTCGCGTACCGTAGTTTTCCTTTCGTGGTTGTTTCTTAAAAACAATAACTTTAAGTGTAGGGAATAATCCTTACAATCTAATTGCCTTTACTAAGAATGTCGCGGTATCAAAGACATTAATCGCTGATGTCTCAGAATTTCATTTTCCTTCTAACAAAGTTACATGGTATTACAATGAGCTTACTCATTTTAGCGTAGGCTGTATAGTGGATATATGATTTTTCTTTTAGAAAACGGAAAAACTAGTATATGTGCTAGTACATAATATTAAATAACTAATATAGTAAATAATAAATTGTTACTAGATATTATATGTATACGGAAATAAATAACACGATAAAAGGTTTTTCTAACTTAGTATTACGTAAAATAAAATAACTTTTTACAAGCGAATTTCGAAATACACGGCTCTAAACAATTAATGTACCTACTCATATAATGTTTGCTCAATGTTTAATGCGTCAATCAGCAACTTTCACTGCGCATTAGCTGCTACAAGCCATGGTTGTGCGCTGTGCATAATGACAATCGAGGAACCATTAACAATTAATATAATATTACTCGCTTTCCGGTGTATTATTTGCTCGCACCTACGAATATTGATGATTATGTACACTCTACATAATCATTATTGGAGCCTCTACAATGTCTCTACATTGTAGAGGTTTGCTCTTCAATCTCTATCCCCTATTTTTATCCTTGTAAGCTCTTGGACGTCTTGATCAATTTAGTCTAGGGTCCTGCAGGCAGGTAGTATACAAAGACTTCTACTTGCTTTAAATAAATTCGATTATAGCAATTTCTGTGCTTTCTAGCCTCTAAAGTGACTTCTCCCGCTAAATATTCGACATATTACATCTTTTAATTTTAAGTAAATAAAAAGTTTAAGTTAATTACAAAAATCCCACGATATTTATAAGCTTACTTACACGCAACTCGTTATCCCGCGCAATTACACAATTAAAATATGTAAGCAATTTTCAATTATTTTCACGGCAATAAATTGTTAACCAAAAGCGAACAAGATATTTCCGCGTCATCCTTTAAAATTTAATGTAAACGATACAAAACGTTTCGTACAACAACTTCCTCAAAACGTACGACTACCTATCCATGTTAGGAGGTTTTATATTTATCATCGTATTTATCTTTTAATTAATAGGTAATTGGTCAATTTTTTCAAAGGGAAAATATGGAGGTAAAAGATGAAAATTAAATACAATTTGTCAGCAAGAGTTCGTTTGTTTGTTTGAACGCGCTAACCACAGGAACTACTGATCCGATTTTTAAAAATTCTTTCGGTGTTGGATAGCCCATTTATCGAGGAAGCCTATATATCATCACGCCAAGACCAACAGGAGCGGTGCACTGCGGGTAAAACCGCGGGGCACAGCTAGTTACTTATAAGTCGTGTGGTAAAATACTTAATGTAATCTAAATGTAACTAAGTCAATATTTATGCAACTTTTGCTAAATAGATTTGTTGATTAATATTTTACTACTTCAACTAATAAACTGTAACAACTTAAGTGAAACAATAGTTAAATGTTTCTTGTATTGAGCCAGATTTTGTAATTGAGTTTTACAACAAATTTTATATTCTTCCGTAAACATTGCTTTAGCCATCTTAGGCTTCTTAACGATCATAGCAGACATTTAGTAAGCGAGAAATTATGAATATGAAGATTTTAAGATGGTTATTTAAAGGTTGTTCCGGAGTTTTATTCAATAAAATTATTGTTATTTAAATTGTGATAGTGTTTTGTTCCTTTGTTTTGTGCTACATATTTTAAATGAATTAATTAACATTTTTTGGTTCACAAATTTTTCAGACACGTACCTATTCATATTTTATGACTATTATGACATCGATTTTAATGGTCATTTGTTGATCATTACACATTTTTTTACAATTCTGTTTTGTTTTCCTACCTTTCATAATATTATAATAAAAATAAATAAATCTTCCACAGAGAGAGAACCGTCCGATGTTCGTCGATACTGATCGTGGCGCTTGGGGTGTGCCTGATCGCGCTAGGGGTGTACACCACTGTGTTGGTGCTGACCGACTATAACAGCCCCCAGCCGTGTATGAGCGAAGTGTGTGTTGGTACTGGTAAGTTAAACTTTTTCTTCGTACCTAACATTATTACGTATATATTTATTTTATTTTCACTCTATATAATACTAAGGTTGATTTCGATAGTTAGTTCGTTCCCACAGAACCCTCCAAAAGTTTATTAAAATCTGTTTAGCTATTAGCATTTGTTACCTAGCTTAGCGGCAAAAAATAATTTCGATGTATCGTCATAAAATGCCATTGTGAAGAAATTCAACCACAATCACAATGACACGAAAATTTAAATATAAGATTTAACTCTTCCTCGTAAAATTATATTCCTACCTACAATCTATGAATGTGTAACTACATAATATTATGTTTACACGTTCTTGCATTGATTAATTGCCCCCAAAGAATGCTAAGTAAGCACAATTATTGTATTTGCATAATAATTATTAATTATAGCAGATGGGTATCTGCTATAATTAATAATTATTATGCAGATATCTCAAAAATTGCGTAACCGTTTATATGGTTCAATCATTCTCCATTTGCATACCAACTTTAATAGGGCTATAAATTCCACTATTAGGTACTTATGTTATTAAAAAGCAGTGATTTATAAATAAGATTCATTTATGGAGATGCGTTGTACGTTATGAAAACTATCAAAATCTATTTATCCTCTTTACTGAACAAATTAAATGAAACGAAAAACATTTTATACGTGAAAATAAATCGCATTAAAATCCGTTGCATAGTTATAAAGACAAGAGATCATAACAAACAGCGGAAAGTGACTTTATGTTTTATATTTTAACCAATTTTACGAACCTTATGGAGTATACAATTATTATTAAATCGTTACTATTACTGTTAGGTGTATTTTATCACTTACTCATAGAAATTTGATATTTATGCACGTTATAATAAAGTTGATATAAAGGTTCTGTCACATTCCCCAAATTCCTTTTCCACAGTCGACTCTACCAAAAAATGTTTCTAGTAACATCATCACACTTTTTACATTTACACCACAAGTTAATCCAAAAACATGCTATCCTTAATAATTAAAGCTATATGAGACATCGCAGAACCTAATGAATGAATAGGTAATATTCTTAATCTTACACATTGCTTCAATGTAAAATGAAATAAAAATCATTAAAAAAAAACAATTACTATGTTAATCAAAACATTTTTAAAACGTGTAAAATAATTGCATGTAAGTACCATAATTTTGTATAAAATAAATTAATTATTCATATTGAAGACACGTGTGCTCCATTTATAAAACTGCGCCATTTTCATCAATAGTTCACCACTATTGCATCAACCTAACCAATAACGCGTAGATATAATTAAAATTAACTAGGTACTATCTCTCTATTGCGCCGATCATATGTTTTCATTACAATTAATAAATATTAAATAGGCATCAGTAAAACAAAACAATTATTTTTGCGAGGGCCCTTTGTATGTTCCTAGGACTAATAAATATTCAATTCATCATATGAGAAAACATTAAATTAGATTTAATCAGATCTAATTCAGAATTTGCTTGATTCTTGAATTTAAATAACATAGAGTACATATTTAATTTTAAATCGAGAACCTCTAGCACAGACTAAAAATTGTATATAATCACTAGCTAGGTATGCTCAAATGTACCGCTATCAACCCTATCGGAACGAAAGCTGAAGCTGAATCTAGTTTTAGATTCATCATTTACATTTATTGTATTTCTATTAACTTTTACCACCAAAAATAGAATTAGGGTACATAATACAAAAAATATTACATAAATTAAAAAAATAACATTTTTATCAAATCAGGCGACTAAAAGTAAATAAACATGAAGATATTGTAGTGTATGTAAATCATCAACAATATTTTAAAACCACCATTAATCATATCGATTAAATATAACTTATTTATGAAATCAATCTGCCTTAGCCCTAGTTTTACATTTTCTGTTTATGTTTTCGAAACGTAAACAGAGCCTCGTGGCTTCGTACACACATTAATTAAAAGTAAATAGATTTAAGCTTGATATATGTTGAGATTTTAATTATTATGTGACTAATACAATTGAAAAACACGTGGCGTTTAGGAACAATATATAATTTATAACAAACAAGTTATTATGCGCTTAAATTCTTTGAAAAGACGTTTTATATAAAAACTACAAGCATGTACTGTATGCAATAGTGTTGGACAGTGCATTTAAGTGAAGTGTTTTGTAGTTTTTTTAACTCGTAAATTGGTGAAGGCTTTGCAATGGCCGCTAATATGATGTTATTATTAAACGTCGGTTAGTATCAGTGAATTTAAAATTTTCAGAATTTATCTTACATAAATAATAAAACTAACGCTAATGAGGAAAAGTGTTTTAAATTCTGAGCGCTTAAAAGATGCAAATGTAGTGTATAAATTATATCGAGTTATCAACGTAACTTATTTGTTAATTAATATTATTTGTCGATTTTTATATTTTTTGTTACTTTCTTACATATTCATGGAAGTAGGTATTATTTTTTTCATTTGATCCTGGAATTATTTCATCAATTAATTATAATTTAATATTTTTCCAGTTAATTATACATATTAAATTCATTGTTTATATAATTGTGTAATTGAAACAGAAACTTGTTAACCCATCTAGTTATATTTTCTATTTATCCTCCTCCACAAAGTCGTGACTTTCTTTATATTTTGAACTGAAATTTTGATTGCGTGAAATGCTTACTACACGCAATCGTACCATACAAGTCTCATTGTAGGTATTGGATTTTAGTCTCAAACATACAAGTCTAACTATCAAAAATCCCACAGCATCCCGCGTACTCTCCGCAATGAACAAAGAAGTGGACCCTTGCACGGACTTTTACGAATTCTCCTGTGGTGGCTGGATCAAGAAGAATCCGGTCCCCGAGTGGGCGACCTCCTGGGACCAGTTGTCAAAGCTTCGGGAACAACTGACTTCGGATCTAAGGGATCTGCTTGAAGCGCAAGATGGTCCTAATTCGCCGGAAAGCGTGAAGAAGGCGAAAGCGCTGTATCGCACTTGTATTGATGTTGGTGAGTATTTTTTTATGGTTTTATATTACACTGTACTTTAGATTTTAAATTAGAAGTTTCTTCATTAGTGATTGAATGCTTTTTAATATATTTTATAATTTGTTTGCATATAATTTTCTTGTAAATGCTTTGTGATGTTCAACATTTTGATGAACATTTTCAATCGTTAAAAAATAAGTAATTGTAAATATATCAATGGTGTTTTGGATCATAAACATATTTTTTATTTCACTTGTTTCATTTGTTGGGTATCAACTTAGAGCATTATGGTTTAATGCTCTAAGTTGTAAGGGTATCAAAAATAATTATTTTTATAGGCAATAATTTTTAATTGCCACTTCATAAACAAACAACGTTTTGCCATAATCATGTTACACCTAAATTGACAAAATTGACTTTTTGTAATTTATCTAAATTCGACAACAGATAAAATGGAATCCCGCGGGATCCAACCGATCCAGGACCTCCTCACCGATCTGGGTCTTCCTCCCAACCCTCCCGCAATAAGCAGCAATATCTCCTGGGAGGAGGTCGCTGGTCGTGCGCGGAGGAAGGTCGGTCTCAGTGTACTGCTCAGTGTGCAAGTGTTGGAGGATGTGAGGAATACCAGCAGAAATCGTGTTGTGGTGAGTATTCTGACTAAAAGTGGACAAGCTATTAATTTGTCGCTTTTAATATTAAAGTTTTTTGCAGCTTTCCGAAGCGGGGGTAAATTATTATTTTTTCTAAACGAAGTCTAGTTGAATAAATGTATGTTTCAGTTTGAGTTTGAGAGTTACTACACAGATCTAATTTGTGTATATTATGATCAACAGTGTGAGCGAAGCGTATTCAAAAAATACGAGTGTTAAAAGCTTTAATAACACTACTTAAGCTTTTAATACTTGTAAATATTACAAATGAAGAGACTATCGATCAAATGAAATCACTAATCTGTTACATGAAACAACAATAATGCTATACATAAGCTCATAACATTACGGTATGTGCCTGAACCTTTTAAATATCTAGGCATATTTTTATTCAAGATTTCATATCAGTTTGCACTTTATAGTTGAAGGTCGTGAGGAGAATCGTGATGAAAACCCCATTCACGATTTAATATTATTATTTCAATTATATGATAGTAAAATTATAGAAGCGGATTTTATTGTGATAAAACTATGCCTTCTGTGGGCTTATTTTGTGTTATTGTTTTGGACTTATTTCGTGAGGTATGGTAATATGTAGTATTATTATTGATTCTATTTTCTTTCATTAGCAAGCTAGCTTGTAATTTTTATAAAATTCATTTGTATAAAATGATCTGTTTGATGATTTATCGCAATATCTGCAATATTTAGTCACATTGTAAAGTACCTAACACTGACATTTATGAAATGACGAATTCTACACATTTCCCTTAACACGAAAGTTTATCACTAGTCGTTACGTAAATTATTTAATAATTGTCCTTACGAGCGATACACAGCAGACGCGGGTTCAAAAAACTTTCTCTTCAATTATGATACCATTACATAAATGTCGCATACGTTACTATGGGCTTGAAAGCGATGTGCGAGATTAATCGCTGTTCAATTATAAAAGACTAGCTGTGCCCCGCGATTTTACCCGCATTGCTCCACTCCTGTTGGTTTTAGCGTGATGATTATTAAAGCCTTCCTCGATAAATACCTAGGCTATCTAACACAGAAAGAATTTTTCAAATCGGACCAGTAGTTCCTGAGATTAGCGCGTTCAAACAATCCACAAAACCAAATAAAAAATCCACATACCAATACTTCTCAAAACACCATAATCGCATTAGCAATGAAGAGCATTAGAATACTTTATCAGCAGCATCAGGGCAATCGTGACGAGATATCCTTCGTCCCGGCACGCGGATCCATTGTGTTTATTATAATATTTAATGTATTTAAGCTTATTATTATATGTTATATTTACCGATACACGTATCGATATTCGTATGTGATTATAATATTATGTAAAGGATGTAGAGCCAATTTTCTCGTTGATAAACTGGATGACGAAATTTAACAGCATAAGTTTTGTTAGAATTCTGTGTTAAAACATCAAATAAATAGAAGAGAGCTCAAATAGAATGTCAACTCATTCTCTTTTTTAAAGTTATCGAAACATGAAAAAAAAAAACAATTTTCAAGCCATAAGTTTCTTATTTAATATGTTTAAATAAGCTTAGGTAGTACATTTTAAATATGAAAATTTTCTATAAATTCGTAAAAGCAACTGCACATAATTATTTCCTATTGTAGCTAAAAAGCTCAAATTAAAGAAAGAAGCCTTAATAATTTAAGTGTAATTTTGCATTCCCGTAAACACACTTCAATTTAAAAAATTTTCTTTCAACGTTAAATGGTAATCCAAAACTGTTTTATAATAAACAGGTATATTCCTAGTTGAGGCGATCGTCGTATCTAAATTGTTTTGTACGTATGTATTGTTATAAATTTATAAAGAATAGAAAAAATTCGATCACGAGGCGGGACTCGAACCCGCATCCTTCGCGCCATTCCGGGGCGGATGCCTCACCAACTCAGCCACTCGTGACCCGCCCGAGTGATCGAATTTATTCTATTCTTTCAGTTTTATGTGTCTGAAGGGACACACCGCGCGCCATCTATTGAGATGATTAACAACCATTCCAACCAATATTATTTATAAATTTATATTTATAAAGCATTTGAATGCCATAAAACCAAAAATATAAATTCAACGTATGTATTGTTTCTAAATAAACTATTTATTTTTATTTAATGCCCATTTCAGATCGAGCAAGTAACGCCGGGCTTCAGCGAGCGCTACCTGCTCCACCCGGAGCAGTTCGCCCACGAGCTGCAGCAGTACCGCACCTACATCAGGGACATGATTGCTGTAGTGGATCCGCAGACTGATGCTGACAAGTTCGCTGACGATATCGTCGGGCTGAGCAAGAGTTTGGCCAGGGTGAGGAATCGTGGGAGGAAAATATACATACACCTTGGACACAACATGTAAACATGTACGTACACATAAACGTACACGTACACGTACACATGCACGTATGTCGTACACATACACACAAGGATACGTGCTACATCAGGGACATGATTGCTGTAGTGGATCCGCAGACTGATGCTGACAAGTTCGCTGACGATATCGTCGGGCTGAGCAAGAGTTTGGCCAGGGTGAGGAATCGTGGGAGGAAAATATACATACACCTTGGACACAACATGTAAACATGTACGTACACATAAACGTACACGTACACGTACACATGCACGTATGTCGTACACATACACACAAGGATACGTGCTACATCAGGGACATGATTGCTGTAGTGGATCCGCAGACTGATGCTGACAAGTTCGCTGACGATATCGTCGGGCTGAGCAAGAGTTTGGCCAGGGTGAGGAATCGTGGGAGGAAAATATACATACACCTTGGACACAACATGTAAACATGTACGTACACATAAACGTACACGTACACGTACACATGCACGTATGTCGTACACATACACACAAGGATACGTGCTACATCAGGGACATGATTGCTGTAGTGGATCCGCAGACTGATGCTGACAAGTTCGCTGACGATATCGTCGGGCTGAGCAAGAGTTTGGCCAGGGTGAGGAATCGTGGGAGGAAAATATACATACACCTTGGACACAACATGTAAACATGTACGTACACATAAACGTACACGTACACGTACACATGCACGTATGTCGTACACATACACACAAGGATACGTGCTACATCAGGGACATGATTGCTGTAGTGGATCCGCAGACTGATGCTGACAAGTTCGCTGACGATATCGTCGGGCTGAGCAAGAGTTTGGCCAGGGTGAGGAATCGTGGGAGGAAAATATACATACACCTTGGACACAACATGTAAACATGTACGTACACATAAACGTACACGTACACGTACACATGCACGTATGTCGTACACATACACACAAGGATACGTGCTACATCAGGGACATGATTGCTGTAGTGGATCCGCAGACTGATGCTGACAAGTTCGCTGACGATATCGTCGGGCTGAGCAAGAGTTTGGCCAGGGTGAGGAATCGTGGGAGGAAAATATACATACACCTTGGACACAACATGTAAACATGTACGTACACATAAACGTACACGTACACGTACACATGCACGTATGTCGTACACATACACACAAGGATACGTGCTACATCAGGGACATGATTGCTGTAGTGGATCCGCAGACTGATGCTGACAAGTTCGCTGACGATATCGTCGGGCTGAGCAAGAGTTTGGCCAGGGTGAGGAATCGTGGGAGGAAAATATACATACACCTTGGACACAACATGTAAACATGTACGTACACATAAACGTACACGTACACGTACACATGCACGTATGTCGTACACATACACACAAGGATACGTGCTACATCAGGGACATGATTGCTGTAGTGGATCCGCAGACTGATGCTGACAAGTTCGCTGACGATATCGTCGGGCTGAGCAAGAGTTTGGCCAGGGTGAGGAATCGTGGGAGGAAAATATACATACACCTTGGACACAACATGTAAACATGTACGTACACATAAACGTACACGTACACGTACACATGCACGTATGTCGTACACATACACACAAGGATACGTGCTACATCAGGGACATGATTGCTGTAGTGGATCCGCAGACTGATGCTGACAAGTTCGCTGACGATATCGTCGGGCTGAGCAAGAGTTTGGCCAGGGTGAGGAATCGTGGGAGGAAAATATACATACACCTTGGACACAACATGTAAACATGTACGTACACATAAACGTACACGTACACGTACACATGCACGTATGTCGTACACATACACACAAGGATACGTGCTACATCAGGGACATGATTGCTGTAGTGGATCCGCAGACTGATGCTGACAAGTTCGCTGACGATATCGTCGGGCTGAGCAAGAGTTTGGCCAGGGTGAGGAATCGTGGGAGGGATACATACACCTTGGACACAACATGTAAACATGTACGTACACATAAACGTACACGTACACGTACACATGCACGTATGTCGTACACATACACACAAGGATACGTGCTACATCAGGGACATGATTGCTGTAGTGGATCCGCAGACTGATGCTGACAAGTTCGCTGACGATATCGTCGGGCTGAGCAAGAGTTTGGCCAGGGTGAGGAATCGTGGGAGGAAAATATACATACACCTTGGACACAACATGTAAACATGTACGTACACATAAACGTACACGTACACGTACACATGCACGTATGTCGTACACATACACACAAGGATACGTGCTACATCAGGGACATGATTGCTGTAGTGGATCCGCAGACTGATGCTGACAAGTTCGCTGACGATATCGTCGGGCTGAGCAAGAGTTTGGCCAGGGTGAGGAATCGTGGGAGGAAAATATACATACACCTTGGACACAACATGTAAACATGTACGTACACATAAACGTACACGTACACGTACACATGCACGTATGTCGTACACATACACACAAGGATACGTGCTACATCAGGGACATGATTGCTGTAGTGGATCCGCAGACTGATGCTGACAAGTTCGCTGACGATATCGTCGGGCTGAGCAAGAGTTTGGCCAGGGTGAGCGATTGGGAAGGATAAACATACAACTTGTACACCACATGTACACATGTGCGTACACCTTTACATACACATAAGGGACATATGCTTGCACACATAAATACATTGTGTGCTATAGTAGGGACATGATCGCTGCGGTCGACTTGTGTTCATAAATTCGCTAATGATATTGTTGGTTACAGCAAGAGTTTGGCCAGGGCATTGGCCCTCATTGGCATTGGCCCAAATTTTTCAGAATTTGCAAAATCTTACAGATCAAAATTCGTTTTATCGTACGATAAAACACTACAAATATTTGTCTACACCTTTTGCATAATTTTCATTAACATTCAATAATCACGTTTTATCATCCAATACACTGACGTCTACACCTGTCCTGTACACATGATACACCAATAAATTTATCTCTTTCATACTTTTTCAATTCACTAATGTCTTCACGTTAATTACTTTTGTGTTAAGATAAACTTCAAACAAATAGTTATCTGAATGGAAATGAAAAAACATGAAAAACAAAATATTTTCATTAATGAAACAAACCGACCGGTCGACTGACCGGTTGGCTTGGTTGGTAGTGGCCCTGCCTTCCAAGCCAGAGGTCGCGGGTTCGATTCCCACCCGGGGCAAGTATTTGTGTGATGAACATAGATGTTTGCTCTGTGTCTGGGTGTTAATTATATATATAAGTATTTATTTAAAATTATATATGTATATTTATCAGCCATCTGGTTTCCATAACACAAGCGAAAGCTTAGTATGGGATCAGATGAAAATGTGTGAAAATTGTCCTGAAATATTAATTTGATTTTGAATAATCTGCCAGATAATGACCCCAATGGAGGTCCGTCGCAGCGGCTCGCACCTGTTCCACGACGTGAGCGTCGCGCAGCTCGTGCGGGGCTCCGCTGGCGGACCCGTGCACTGGACTGAGGTATGGAAACATCATTTATATATTGACTAGGTTTTCGCCCGCGGCTTCGCCCGCGCAGTCAATGAAAAACCCGCATAGTTCCCGTTCCCGTGGGATTTCCGGGATTGCGTCATTTTCCCGGGATAAAAAGTAGCCTATGTCCTTTCTCGGGTATCAAAATATCTCCATACCAAATTTCATGAAAATTGGTTCAGTAGTTAGGCGTGATTGA
Organism: Colias behrii; assembly: GCA_029959065.1. Classification (NCBI taxonomy): domain Eukaryota; kingdom Metazoa; phylum Arthropoda; class Insecta; order Lepidoptera; family Pieridae; genus Colias; species Colias behrii. Next base: position 870,297 of record JARWMC010000005.1, on the reverse strand, counting down.
GTAACAGACAGACAGACAGAATTACTTTCGCATATTTTAAGTATAATATTAGTATGGATAGTGTCCTTTCAATTTATTTTTGTGAAAGGAATAAAGGAATCCTCCACTTCGATGATTTGAAAAACATTTCACATGTGGGATTAAGAAATACGCACAATTACAAGCCATATTATATCTAATGTGAAAACTAAGCCATTTTATGGTTTTCCATCTGATTATTTTCTAATGTATTAGTTCTTATAAAGCATGACTTACCTTCTAATATAGCTATTTCACCAATTTCGTTTGTAAATCTTCCCTACATCGCAATTTACAAATATTTATATTAGGTACTTAAAACTGCGTTACGTTTTAACTTTTACCATCTAAGTAATCTCTTATCCCTGAATCTCAAAATTTCCTCATCTACACAATATTTTCATTATCTCTCACCACTTTCAATACTTCATGTCATGAAATATTTCTATTATCTTATAGCACGACTGGGACAAGTACCTGCAAACAGTGTTCAGCAACACGACCGTGGTCCTGGACCCGAATGCGGACCGGCTTATTGTTATGGACCTGCCGTATTTACAACGATTGGCTACTTTATTATCGGAAACTGATCCGTTACTTGTTGGTATGTTATTTTCTATACAATTATTGTAAAGGTTAAAGAAAAGCAAACTATCTAGTGCTTTTCAAAAATTTAATGTCATAGAACGCTTCATGTAGTGAAGCGTTTTTGTAATTAAGAGATAATTTTTTTAGAATGCTTCGTGTGACATGATGTTAGTCATTACTCATTACATTATAAGTACATATTACAAAGCGCTTCATGTGGTCGAGCTTGCTTCTCATTAAATGTTTATTATCACTATTTCTATAAAACGCTTCAAATGCTTCAAATGCTGTAGCCTGATTTTAATTAACTTTATTCTTGTCTCAGATCATTCCATTTGGCGAAGCGTTTAACCACATTGCAAATGCTAAAGATTGTTTAATATTCAATGATTGTGTAACAACCCTAATTGTTATAGAACACTTCATCTAGTATTGTTTCACATTTAAAACTATTCCCTACTTAATTGTTATAGAACTTTTCATCAAGCGTATTTAACATTAATATTGTTATAAACGCTTCATTTCAGTGATTGATAGCGTGTTTAACATTAAATATTTTACAGAACGCTTCATCTGGTGGAGCGTATTCTCCACAGTCTCCCCAATGAGTATCTCTCGTTTCCGTGACCTTGGCTTTGCGTTCAGTCGCTCTGTGTACGGGTTGAGAACAAGAGCTCCAAGATGGAAGACTTGTGCCGCTAATGTTAACGCTAACTTTGGCCTGGCCCTGTCGTTGTTATACGTGGAGCGGCATTTTGATAATGCGTCACGGGTTAAGGTGCGTGTGATATGAATTGCTAGGGTTAAGATGGGTTGAATTGTTAGCGATTTTTCGCTTAATAAAAGTTCGGTTGTGCAAGCGTGCTTACGTTTAAAGTAACGTTTTCTCATACATATTGACTGCATTATCAGCATGTTTAGTGTGGAACGCGCGAAGCTAGATAATATATAAACATTAAACATATAGATTTGGAAAAAATAAATCATTTTTTTACGTTGTGGTGTTGTTTTTTTTTTTTTCTAAATCAATCAAATAACCTACTTGGAAAAACAATAACTTCCATCATCTTGTAGTACATGTAAACAACAAACAATATATTTTATTTCCCAAATCTCCGTGTATATTTCCTCTAGTTTTCCTCTGCCTTAAAAGTTATTTCTATACAATCTCCAACTAAATAAATATTAAATTATCCTCCAGGCACTAGAGATGGTATCAGATGTACGCGCCGCGTTCGCGGAAAGCGTGTCGCAACTCACTTGGATGGACGACACCACACGAGCTCGTACATTACGTAAACTACAGGCCATACGGAACTTCGTGGGCTTCCCTGAATGGCTGCTCAATACTACGAGATTGGACGTACATTATAAACATGTGAGTAGTCACACAAACGCATAGATACACACACAAACACACACATATACATGTGGGATGATAAGATGAGATGTATGATTAATTGATGTTTCTGAACGTTTGTAAGATTAGTTTCTGAACGATGATTAGAATGGAATAACGATAGACTATGAGTGAATCAATGTGTGAATGTGAAGTAGAGAGCGAATAAGGAATGATCTTTCTCTTTCATTGGGATTGTGGGTGAAGACGGCTGTTTCTCTGTTAAAGAAATTTCTAAAAATTAAGATTGTGGTCTGAAAATAAATCTCAAGAAGTTCAAAGTGTACGCACGCACGCATACACATCACCATGTGTGTGCACATGGTGTGCACGTATACACGCATGCTCGTCTATAAACACATACGCAAACACGTACAAGTTTAGGTATGCGCGCATACACATTGGTAAGTCAATCAATGGACACAATGATGTATGACGCTCATTAAAAAAAAGTGTTAAGTAAGTAGACAGGATAAGCTGCAATATCTTCCAAATCAAATATAGTATCTTTTCGGAAAACATCAACTGTGAATCATACAATCTTCATCATTATGGCATTTATTAAGTACTATTTACTGATAAAAGATATAAAAACAAAATTCACGAACCAAGAAATTTAAAAAATGTGTGCGTTTTTCATCGCACACTTGTAACTCGAGTCACTTTTCAACTCTTTTGCACAAGTAAAAAAATGTATCTTATTGTTACATTGTAACTAAATTTTCACACCCTATTACAGGCTGAAGTTGTAGAAGGCAACCTGTTCGAGACCTTCTTGAAGCTAACACAGGCGGCCATCAAGAAATCATTCGAATCTTTACGAGTGAAGCCTGACAGAAATAGGTACTTTTTTTTTATTCTTAATCGCAAATTTGTAGCATTCAAATTTAAATATTTCGAAATACGTTTAAATTTCGCAGTTATTTAAATCATTGTTATTATAATAACTTTCAGGTGGGTAGCGACAGCGACAACGGTAAACGCATTCTACTCTGCGACACTCAACTCAGTCAGTAAGTACTTTAAATTAGTCGTTTTTTGAGTTTTTAAAAACTATGTGACAATTTCAGTAGGTACATAATTTCCTGCGTTTAATTTACGTAAGTAGAATTTAAAGAGTTTATTAAATTGTATTTTTTTTGCTTTTTAGCATTCCCTGCTGGTATCCTACAGCCACCTTTCTATGGAAATGGCATTGAGTAAGTAAAATTAGTCACAATTGTTTGCAATGAAAAAATACGGTTTTAAATACTACTGAGATTAATATTGTTTTGTTATTTCAGGGCAATAAACTATGGATCGATTGGTGCAATAATGGGACATGAAGTAACGCATGGATTCGACGATCAAGGTAAATTATTTATAAGGTGTATTATAGCTTTTATATTTTATCTTGTCCACACGTAAGCAAGACTTTTTTTGCGTGTATTTGCGATCGCGTGCGAATTGTATCCATGTACCTATATGCGAGTGCGTACATGCGTGTATGTATCCACGAATATGCCAGTGCGTACATGCGTGTACGTATCCGCGTATAAGTGCATGAGTGCATGTCTGTGTGTATTCATATATTATCTATGTGTTTGTGTGTATTAACATTTAATACTTGTATTGTATCAGGGCGTCGCTACGACGAAGAAGGCAACCTGAAGCAGTGGTGGTCGGCGGGCACGCTGGAGCAGTACCACGGGCGCGTGCAGTGCATCGTGCAGCAGTACAGCCGCTACCACATGCAGCAGCTGCCCAACTACACGGTAACTAGGTTTTACACATACATATACATAGTGTGCTAATGTTGCCATTTTACAATTTGTGTTTTAAAATAAAAGGAAAATTTTCGTTTTGAAGTGAAATTTTTTTAGGCGCGTTGAAAGTTAAATTTCAAGGTCGCGTCATGGCAAGCCGTCACGTCATAGAGAATGGCGACGATTTTGGTATCTTTGAATCTTGTCAAAGAAGTTTCACTTCTGACACGCGTGCTCGGCACACGCGCTCTTTATTGTAATAAAAATCGAAATAAAAGTGGCACTAGTGAATTGTTTTTTAAGCTATTGCATAGCATTAGCTTCTATCGCGGGCCTTGAGCGCGGACCGAATCGAAATTCCGTAACGAAAAAACCTCACGCTCCCCACTCCGACGAGCGCGGAGGTGTGGCTTGAAGGCATAGCATGCAATAGCTTACCGCGGCAGTCTCCGAGTGCTACACGTCTTTTTTTGAAGTGAAACTTCTTTATCGGGGTTGGAAAAAAATTTAGTGTAACATTTTTTCGTTACGCGTGACATTTTTCCGTTACGCGCCATCTTGTTTTTATCACTACCACGCGTGATTGACGTATTTCTGTAAAGTTGCATATAGTAAATTATTTTTTTGAAAAATAAGGTCATAAAGAAGTTTCACTTCTTACGTGTGTACTCTAGTACACGCATACATTTTTTATCTTAGTTATCATATGGTCCAGGTGCACGGGTTCAACACACAAGGTGAGAACATCGCCGACAACGGCGGGCTACGAGCCGCACTACACGCGCACCGCATCCACACGCGCCGCACCGCACGACCCGCGCCGAGGTTACCGGGTCTGCCGCAGTACACACCGGAGCAATTGTTCTTCTTGGGGTTTGCGCAGGTATGACCATAGGTCACAACACACGCCAAAAAACTGGAACAATTGTTCTTCTTGGGATTTGCTTAGGTATGGGTGGAGCAGCTGTTCTTCTTGGCATTTCAGGTCGGTCACATACTTAAAGCGGTCACTCTCGAGAAATTGTTCTTCTTGGTGTTTAAGTAGCGACACCTGGCTCTGAATCGCGCGAGCGAAACGTTTTCGCTACAGAGCAAAAATACAACTTTCGATATCGTTCATCAGGGTCTTAACGGCCGGCCAGTCGAATAGACCGGTCGACAATCCTCCCTTTTTCGATGGAGGATTCCACCTTCCTTTCTCCACATTTACACAAATGTAGAGCCGAGGAAAACCTCCGGTTATAATAGTTCAACGGAAAACTTCTTCATAACCAATCTTTAGGTACTTTTCCACCAGAGATATACGAGGATGCGTAGTGAGGAATGTATTTGTAAAGAAGCAATTGTATCGTTTCATTAGCTAAATGAAATGAAATTATTGGTTCTTTATGAACACATCCCTCGCTACGCATCCTCGCGCATCTCTGGTGGAAAAGCACCCTAAAACTTTGGTTGAAATTAAAAATATCATAAGTTAAGTTTCGATGAGTTGCTATTTTGCCTTCGGCATATTACACATCAATGATCAACGAGCGTGTGTAAATTGACGATGCTGTTTGTAAACGGTTAAATTATACAATTTGTGATATATTTTATACCGTATTCTCCTACCAAATATAGTTACTTTAACTTCAAAATAAATACTATTTCAGATATGGTGCGGCAATTCGACAGTAGGCGCTCTCAAGTCGAACCTAGTGGAAGGGGTGCACAGCCCCAACAAGATCCGAGTGATTGGAACTCTCAGTAATACAAAGGAGTTTTCAGACGCGTGGCAATGTAAGCCTGGCTCACCCATGAACCCGGAACATAAGTGCGTTCTGTGGTAACGATATAAGTTAAAATGTAAATAAATAAGTGATACTGCCTAAACCTTGAGTTACTTACTCGAGAGTGTAAAAAAATGACTCACTGACGTAAAATACAAGTAATTTGTCATTGACACTAAAACGAAATAGCTAACATGAGATAATCTCAAGTCTAAATTGAAAATAACAATTTGTAACGTAAAAGATATCTGTTACGTTACAAATTGAAATTACTTCAGCACATCACGATTTAAAAAAAAAATAACAAAAACTGTACATTTTTTTTATATTTCTTTTACTCAAATTAAGTCAACTGAAATGTGACTATATTTTAAGTGTTTGCTGAGCAATGACAATAGTTTATAAGTTCTTAATTAAGTTATTAATTAATTGACCAGTTAATTTATGTTACCATCTGATACATATTATATCATGAAGACTGTGAAGAAAATTGTTACCATTTTTTTTTGTTCTAAGTATTTTACTCTAACTCCATTTATTCAAGAAAAATTTTAAGAGAAAAAGTTATAAGTCCACCCGACAAATTGTTAATATAACGAGTGACTAATTGCTAGTTTTTATAAACTTTGTTTTGGACTACCTACAGAATGTTATTTATAATTCCTAGAAAATGAACTAAGTTATGGACCACCAGTGATTCTTTATAGTTACCATGATAATGTGAAAAATTTTGTACATAGAATAAGTATTGACTGTTAGAATAGTATTTATATGTAAGCGTGTAAAAAGCTGTGAATTTATAATCCGTCCGTAAGATAATTTTAATGATAAATTAGTTACCAAATAATTATGATGTATCCATGCATTTTATTTAGTACCAATTGTTAAAATGGCATTAATTAAATAAAACGTGAGATTATTCAGTTAAGTTAGACTTAATTTAAAATGAATGTATTTTTAATGAAATAAAAGAGATTTTTAATACAAAGTACATTTTATTTCTTTCTAAAATATTGGAACTTGTATACAGGTGCAGAAACTGGTGTGCCTCGTTGTACTTTCTTAGGTTTCATGATCTTGGCGTCATGCAGCTGTCGCTTTAACTCCATCTTCTGTTGTGTGACCATCAACAGTTTTTCCCTTTCTATCCTCTTGGACAGCTCTTTGTATGTATTTTCTTTTACCTTCTTTGCAGACAGAAGAGTCTAAAATAGATAGATGTTTTATAAATCAGGCACTCAGAATTCAAAATACTATTTATTGTGAGACCCAATCTTAAACAGACAAAAATTTTTTAGGCAAATCTTTCTTAACAGTCTACTTAGTTACTTCAATTAAAATTGAAAAAATCTTAAATGTAAAGCCAATTTTTTCAACTACTTACTGCTACGAGTAATTTTCTGAACACAATACAGTTCTCATAAATATAAAATTTATGAAAATTACTTCATATAAGTAACAACTAACAACCACTTTTACAACTTACAACCAACTTTTTGTCCTTGCTATTTATTATCTATAAAAAAAATACTAAAATCTTACTTGTTCATCAATTTCCGGCAATTTCAACTTATCCAATTCAGACAACCGAGGTCGATTGGACTTCCTATTGATAAGGGAAGGGTGTGTGTCCAAACGTTTAGCAATGTCAAATTCTTTCTCTTCTCCCTCGTCTACAAAAAATGTGTGTGTGTTTGGTGTTGCGTCTGCTACGTCTGTCATATGGAGCTCTGACTGGAAAATTATAACTATGAAGTTTTAATAGATTCTATAACAGAACATACAAAAAGGTATCTTATATTTACATGCACATAACAAAAGCTTTGTCTTATATTTTCTATTACTTTCTTTCTCTTAAAATCTTAAAAATTGAGCACAATATATATTAGAATTTGTTTACTAAAAATCTCTTCAATTAAAATGGTAATTTAGTTTTATAAAGATGCAAATTATTTGAGATGGATTGAAAGACAATACCTGCAACCTCTGGATCCTGCGGCCCTCAATGGTACGCTTCATGTTGATGTACTTAATATCTTGTGTCTGCATCAACTTGATCTGCTCCACTGAATGTTCATTTTCTTTTTTAACCTCATGATGGACCTGGAGTTTTAATTTTAAAATATTTAATAGTATTATTTGGTTAGTTTTTATTTATTTTTTTACTTTTAATGTTAGGTAGGTATATAAATTACTTAAGTATGTTATACAAGCTGTGCCCCGCGGTTTTACACGCGTTGCTCCGCTCCTGTTGGTCTTAGCGTGATGATATATAGCCTATAGCCTTCCTCGACAAATGGCCTATCTAACACCGAAATAATTTTTCAAATCGGATCAATAGTTCCTGAGATTAGCGCGTTCAAACAAACAAACTCTTCAGCTTTATAATATGTATTAGTATAGATAAATGACAAGACACGGTTTTTGTATGATAAATATTGAAACCCAAAAGTACTTACTCCATCCTTCACTCTAGAATTTATCATGTGAAAATAAAATTCATCCGGATTTTTATCAAGCGCTCTTTTGCGGATGACTTTAAGGGTTTCTCCCTTTTTATGGTAGTCATCGGCACGTTTCTTGTAATCTTTCTTTTTCTCAAGTAAGCCCAAATGTTTTCGTTCAGCGGGTTGATGCCTTTCTCTGTGGGTTTTTTGGTTAGCTTTAGCGGCTTTCTTCCACGACGACATTTTCAGATATTTTTTAAATTACTCTTGGTTTAAATTTATATACTTATATATTATAACTCAATAGCAGACATCAATTTCTTTTCAAATCATTAATAAAAATATTTATTCCAAATATGTAATTTTCACGTGTTCTCCGTGCAATGTTGATTGACGATTGTTGTCGTAGAACCTCAGCGTAGAACTGTCAGGCGTCAACTGACGCAGTGTCGTCTGTCACATGTCAGCATTGATAGCGATCTCTAACCCCTTATTATATATTTTATAAACTATATTAGTGTATCCTGTAGTCTGTAATATATATAACCTGTATTGTCTTATGTGTTTGTTCTAGCCGCTCCAAGTTGATCAAAATTTCTGCATTTTCCCACTCAGTTCCAAATGTTAAATGTCACAACCGAACAAGTCTAACTGGCTGAAATTTGAGTCCTGTCTCTCCCATATATACTGGACATTGGCGAAGTCCCTTTTTATTGGGTGGAGCCATTAATTAAGAGAGAGAGAGAGATCTATGGCAGTATTGGTGTTCTCTGTGGGTGTTCTCGTCGTAGACAGAGAAACCAATAGACAAATTGATATCTTATGTCGCATTCACACAAGAAAAAGAGCAACTTATGCCGGTGTTATGTAAAGAAATGAGAGAGAACGATAAAATTTTTTGTTTCACGCAGCGTGCCGCTTTTTTCAAGAATAGCAACCTACTTTGATAAACAAAGTTTGACAGCTAGCTATCGTCTTCCATAAAAATATAGTTTTTACATGTTCTAAGTTACGTAATTCATGGTATGTTTGTTTTTGAATGATTTAGACTTACTGTTAATACCTTATAAAATAATACCATGGTGCGGTGTAGCGTTAAAGGGTGTAAAAGTGATAGTGGAACGAAAATGCCTGGATTGTCTTTTCACTCGTAAGTCGTAAGTATACAACTCTTTATCAGTTTATAGGCCTTCATGATATTTCAGCGTGTTAATATATTGTGTATCACGTGCTGTTGACTTGAATACATTGTTTAAAAACAACAAAAATAACAATTATAAATTTTAACCTAAAAAATTTTGTGTTGCCAACTTTTCTACAAATTGTTACCCACTATTATGGGAAATAATAATATATATTCTGCAGTGTGTATTTAATTAAATATCTGAAATATTCAATGGCTTGTTCCAGTTTTCCTGAACCGGATAATTTACGACAAATTTGGATTGTAGCTACAGGATGAACAGATTGGAAACCAAAACCGAAGGTTAGAAAGTATTACGGCAATCACCACCACCGCGACGCTGCCCCGCCGAAGACAGTGGACACTCTTGGTTCCAACATTGAACCGGAGGGACGTAGTTAAAGAGATAATTTAAATGTAGGTAATTTTTTTATTACAATAAATTATTATTAAGTAAATTTCGTTTTTTTTTTGCGCCTTCGCGGGTCTGTCAATATAATTAACGTGTGTATCTGTTAATACTTTCGAAAATAAACATTCTTTTATTTTTTATTTTATTTTATAAAAAATAATAAACAATCGAGTTTTCATCTACATTATCATTACGTATACACATTTTCATATGGGATTATGATAATGATATATATTCATATTATTATTATTATTATAATATATAAAGCTACACTACCACTCACTCACTGACATCGCTTTTCTCGGAAACTACGTGGAAAGTTGGGGGGATTTCGACGTGATCGTGTAGAGGTGCTCCGATCGACCAGAGGAAAAATATAGCGATCTCGATCACCTTCGAATACCGAGTGGACCCCTGGTGGTGCGCAGAAGCGGTGGCACTTGGAGGGGGGGTGTCTGAACAAAAAATGCTCGGAACTGGTGGCGATTACCAGGGGTGGTGGAAAAATGGGGATTTTCGCGAAAACAAGATGGCCGCCGTACTTTGCCAAAATCGCCGTTTATGAATCCTTACGTCTCAAATTTGGCACACGTGCTCTGTTCGAGCCGGCGAATCGATCGGTGCCCCGTTCGAGTGGCTCCGGGCCCCAGTTTCCAACTTCCATACAACGTAAAATCCAACGGCCCGCGGAAACGGTGCGAGTTGGGTGGGGGGTCCCGAAACTAAAAATGATCACCACCCTGGGACGCTGCCAGGGAGCCATAGTGGGACGCTCGATTTTGGAATTTTTCCATTTTTGGCGCAAACATAAAAACGTAAATTTAGACGAGGTGGCGCAACGGAGAAATTCACCAATGATGCATTCGTACTCGCCCAGCTCCCAGGATATCCAGAAAAATACGAAATCTTAAACTTTCCCTCATCTCGCGAAGACGGTCAACGGCCCGCGCAAACGGTAGCAGCTACATCTGGGGTGCTCGAACTAAACTTGGAGTAGACCTTGAGCAATTACCACAGAAAGTGAAAAAAATTCAAAATGGCGGAAAAATGGCCGCCGCCATACAAATTTCTAAAACGGCCATCGCTGGTCCGATCGCGCTGAAACTTGGCACAGGGGCTTTAATCGAGACGCACATTAAGTTGGCATACTCATAATCGAGTTTCCACCGCTGGTTTCCGAGTTTCATACAACGCAAAATTCGACGGCTCTCCGAAACGGCGCAAGATAGCTTGGGGGTGTAGAACTAAAAAATGATCAAGAAGATGGGGTGCTACCAGGGCAATCGAGAAATTTTAAATTGGACGCAATTTTTTTTTTCAAAAATGGCCAATTTTTCAAAGCAAGATGGTGGCGCCGGTTATTTCACGATCGGTCTGAAAATTAACTTTTGTGCTCTTATCGGCCATATTTACAAAACTGCATACTCAGAATTTCTCTCCGACCCCCGGTTTCCATTTTCCATACATCACGATATTCGACGGCTCTCCGAAACGGCGCCAAATAGGTGGGGGGTGTAGAACTAAAAAATGATCAGGAAGATGGGGCGCTACCAGGGCAATGGAGAAATTTCAAATTGAACGCAATTTTTTTTTTCAAAAATGGCCGATTTTTCGAGGCAAGATGGTGGCGCCGGTTATTTCACGATCGGTCTGAAAATTGACTTTTGTGCTCTTATCGGCCATATTTACAAAACTGCATACTCAGAATCTCTCTCCGACCCCTGGTTTCCATTTTCCATACATCACGAAATTCAACGGCTCTCTGAACCGGTGGCACTTAGGTCGGGGTCGCCGAAGTAAAAAATGCTTCAAAACCTGGTCCGCTTCCAGGCACATAAAAATTTTTGGTAAAAAGCGAAATTTTTTTTTCGAAAATTTTGTATGGACATTTCCATAGTAGGAAGGGATATTGAATAGCAACGGCAAAAGACGGCGCCGCGGGCTGCTTGCTGCCTGCGCACGGCGCAACCGCGAAGGTCGACAGCCTCCCGGAGTAGAAAATATTTGAATGCGGTATTTATAAACATTTCCGACTGACTGTTGAATCGCTGTTAGCAGATACTTAATAACAAATGGATAGGGAATTATAATACATTTTCAAATGACTGAAGATTATTGCCCTGGGACGCGCCGCGGGCTGCTTGCAATTGCTTCTAAGGAACGATGTTATAATAATATGTATAGCCTATATAATGTTGATCCGACCTTTTCATAATATTTATTCAAAATTTGGAAGTTAATCAATGCAGTACTGTTTGCGTCTAGCTCGGGGTAGCGTATTTTCTTCTTCGATTATTAATTTGTAGATCACGCCCCAAGTGTTATAAAAATATTCAGTATATTTTCCTACGTTTTTTTTATGTATAGATTTTATTTAAGTTGTATGTTATTCGTTTTTTGTTATTTTGATTTTGTATAAATTTATATTTTATACCTATAGATTTTCTTTAAAAATGAAAAAATGTGTTACCATTAGTTGAATAATATAGTCATTTTAATAAAATAATTTTAGTTTCAATTATTGTTGTTTTATTCGCAATTCAAAAATAATTATTAATATTGATTTTATGAAACTTAATATAATTAATCTATGTAGATTGTAGATAGCTGTTTTATTATTGAAATAATTAAAGTTTTGATTAGATAAATTGCCTACCATCTACTACACAAGATAATGTTTAGTACTTACCTACTTAAAATTAGCTTTTTCTTATGCCATTTAATTAATGATCATGAATCATTTTTCACATGTTCGATTCAAAAACACAGTGTATGAAGAACTTAACAAATTAAAAAATTCTACTATGTAAGATGAAATGATGGCGATGTAACATTATATTATTTTATACCTAACTATATTTTTTATAATAAACGTAGGTATTAATAATAAAGGTAGGTAGGCTTCGTAACACCTAATTCAGTAGGTACATAAATTAAAAAAGGCACTATACCTTATCATATAAAAATTAAAAAGAGAAAGAGAATTTTAAAATGATAGAATCAAAAAAACAGCACTGATGAATGAATAAATGAAAATTAAACTAAAGATTTTAACTAATTAATATTAATAGTCCTAACTATTTAAATTGTTGGCTTGCAGCTAAATTACTAAAATACCTAAAGGATTAGAAATATTGAGAAAACAACTTCAATAAAAAATCAACAAAATTCAATTTAATGTAACTAGATAATGAAAAATAACGATAACAAACTATTTGTTAATTTCGAGGTTTTACATACCGAATCAGCTACACTCGACAGGGGGACTTGTTTATATAATTCAGTTTTTTGTTAGTTTATAAACAAGACAAGAGGTAACCATTTTTATTCAAGTAGGTATATGAATATATTCAATGAAATTAAAACACATTATTTAGGTATCTTATTTTGTATTGTAGGTATCTTTTAAAAACACGTTTTGCAAATTTCGAGATCATTTTTTCATTACTTAAATAATTTCAATCTTCTATTTTCATTATTGCTTCTGTTAAAAAAATCGCTTTCTATATCGAAGTCGTTCAAAACTGAAAGAGAAATTAGTGATATTTAAATTTTGTATTATACTGTATAATATATTTAAAGACAAGTAATTTATCGGCTGGGATCTTAGAGACTGGGCTGCTCGAAAACTGAGCATTGACTTATTCATTTTTTCTTATATTTCGTTTTTTTATACTTTTGAATAAGAAAAATACATAGTATAATATGATTAATGAATATATCGATCAAATTATGAAGTACCTACATGGTGTAAGATTTTCAAACATTTGATTATTTTTTCAATTATTTATAATATTATTATTTCAATTCCATAATACTCGGGTACCACCAGAAGGACGGTACCCGGATCTTTGGAAGGCTTACGTGGGGACACGGATCCAACACGCAGAGGCCCTTTCGAGAATTTTAATGTGTTGTGGGACACCAGCCGCAGCCTGCCCATGACTGCACTATAGAGATACAGCCCTAGGCAGTCCGCGGCCGATGTAGGACTATTGCAGGGTATGGAAATTTAATAATTGGGCTATGGATTGGGATGCTAAATGGACTGGTACTGGGGACTATGGGAAACTATGGCACCTGCCTTTCTACTAAAAGAAAGTAAAAATATGTTGGCAGGTGGTGACTCGCCCTCTCACTGTATGGGCCCCCGAAATAAGTCGCTGCAATAGTGCGACAAGGGGGCAACATATTGTGAGCAGCTAAGGGTGGAGAGGCGTCCCTGGACTTTAAACGACGATCACGCGCTCCCTGAGGGTCCAGCATCACGTGCCCACTCGCCACTTATGATTCGCATCCACCCTTCGAGCTAAAAGCTCTCGCGACTCCACTCTGGCCGGCCGGTGAAGGCAAGCCAGAGGTGGGGGTCCTGTCCTCGTCAGGCTTCACTCCGACCAGCCGGTGAAGGCAAGCCGGAGATGAAGACAGGGGCCTCCCCCGGGAGCACTCGGTTCCCGCGGGGTCGCTACTCCCCGACACCTCGCCACAAGGTGTCCTGCGGGTTGACTGATTGCACGGGTGGAATATCTATTGTCACGTAGACAATAGATATTCCAACCGTGGGCGATGGGGTCGTCACATCCCTACGCCCTTATTTCAATTATTATTAAAACTACGTTAAAAAATTGGTTGTTTGTAAAGTAGGTTTACGATCGAGATGTTTACGTGATAACGTCTTATTGGTGTCAGCGCTCGAGATGAGACGGGAGATCGGTCTGTCTCTCTCTCGTTATACCTGCGATCGCGCTCGTGAGGTTTTGGTGTGACACAAGTTTCTGAACATGTCACCCGATTAAAACGATTTTAAAAACGTTATCACGTTAAAAACCGACTTCAAAAACGGAAAAGTAGGTTCTTATTTTTAGTGCCGAAAGCATAATGAATTTGATTTTAAACGAAGCTACTAAAAAGACTGAAGTTTTCAATACGTAATAATATACACATCTTCACACATTTATTGAGTTAATGAGCCAATCGTTCACGCTTTATAAGCGTAGGACTTACACCAAGAGTAGTGTAGTTTTTGTATCGAAAATAACCAATTTTTTGTATTGCGAATAATGTAATTGAATTGCAAGTAGGTAGTTCTTGTATCAAAAAATAGCGTAGTTTAATAAGTGCTTAGTGCTTGGCACCGACTTCAAACCTATATAGTGAATAACACAACTAAATAATATGTAGTAATTAATTATTTTTTACTTTTCCGTTTTTGAAGTCGTTTTTTTTTAAGTATGTAGTTATTTTTATAGTGTAACGATATCTTATTCGATACACCCTTTGACTGTAGTCCTATGGCTTTCACTTAGATATTTTTAGTGCCGAAAGCATAATGAATTTGATTTTAAACGACGCTACTAAAAAGACTTGAAGTTTTCAATATGTTTTATACATCTTCACACATTTATTGTCTTGAACAGTTTATTATGAAAAGTCACCGCTATTGATTAGACACCTCAAATAAATGAAATTCGGGATCACGTTTCAAAAATTTAACCAATATTTGAATAAGTAATTTATAAGCAGTTTCGACTGACTGTAGAATCGCTGTTAGCAGATGTAACAAATGGACAGGAAATTCGAAAGCATTTTCAAATGACTGAAGATTTCTGCCCTGGGATGAGCCGCGAGCTGCTTGCAGCTCGTGCACCACGCACCCTCGAAGGTGGACAGCCCCCCGGAATAGAAAATATTTGAATGGGAAATTTATAAGCACTTCCGATTGACTGTGGAATCACTGTTAGCATATAGTAACAAATGTACAGGAAATTCGAATGCAGTTTCAATTGACTGATGATTTCTGCCCCGGGATGAGACACACCACGCACCTTCGAAAGTGAACAGCCCCCCGGAGTAGAAAATATTTGATTGGGGAATTTATAAGCACTTCCGATTGACTGTGGAATCGCAGTTAGCAGAAAATTATAAATGGACTTGGAATTCTAACACATTTTCTAATGACTGCCCTATTGCTTCAACCCAGGGGCAAAAGGGGCTCGCGGGCTGCTTGCAGCCCGCGCACAACGCACCAGCTAGTTATAATATATAAAGCTACACTACCACTGACTGACTGACATCGGGTTTCTCGGAAACTACGCGGAAAGTTGGGGGGATTTCGACGTGATCGTGTAGAGGTGCTCCCAGTGACCACCGGAAAAATATAGCGAACTCGAGCACCTTCGAAAACCAAGTGGACCCCTGGAGGTGCGCAAAAACGGTGATACCTGGAGGGGGGGTGTCTGAACAAAAAATGCTCGGAACTGGTGGCGATTACCAGGGGAGGTGGAAAAATGGGGATTTTCGCGAAAACAAGATGGCCGCCGTACTTTGCCAAAATCGCCGTTTATGAATCCTTACGTCTCAAATTTGGCACACGTGCTCTGTTCGAGCCGGCGAATCGATCGGTGCCCCGTTCGAGTGGCTCCGGGCCCCCGTTTCCAACTTCCATACAACGTAAAATCCAACGGCCCGCGGAAACGGTGCGAGTTGGGTGGGGGGTCCCGGAACTAAAAATGATCACCACCCTGGGACGCTACCAGGGAGCCGTAGTGGGACGCTCGATTTTGGAATTTTTCCATTTTTGGCGCAAACATAAAAACGTAAATTTAGACGAGGTGGCGCAACGGAGAAATTCACCAATGATGCATTCGTACTCGCCCAGCTCCCAGGATATCCAGAAAAATACGAAATCTTAAACTTTCCCTCATCTCGCGAAGACGGTCAACGGCCCGCGCAAACGGTAGCAGCTGCATCTGGGGTGCTCAAACTAAACTTGGAGTAGACCTCGAGCAATTACCACAGATAGTGAAAAAAATTCAAAATGGCGGAAAAAATGGCCGCCGCCATACAAATGCTAAAATGGCCATCGCTGGTCCGATCGCGCTGAAACTTGGCTCAGGGGCTTTAATCAAGCCGCACATTAAGTTGGCATACTCATAATCGAGGTTTCACTGCTGGTTTCCGAGTTTCATACAACGCGAAATTTGACGGCTCTCCGAAACGGCGCCAGATAGGTGGGGGGTGTAGAACTAAAAAATGATCAGAAACATGGGGCGCTACCAGGGCAATCGAGAAATTTCAAATTGGACGCAATTTTTTTTTCAAAAATGGCCAATTTTTCAAAGCAAGATAGTGGCGCCGGTTACTTTACGATCGGTCTGAAAATTGATTTCTGTGCTCTAATTGGCCAGATTTACAAAACTGCATACTCAGAATTTCTCTCCGACCCTCGGTTTCCATTTTCCATACATCACGAAATTCAACGGCTCTCTGAACCGGTGGCAGGTAGGTCGGGGTCGCCGAAGCAAAAAATGCTTCAAAACCTGGTCCGCTTCCAGGCATATAAAAATTTTTGGTAAAAAGCGAAATTTTTTTTTTTTCGAAAATTTTGTATGGAAATTTCATAGTAGGAAGGGTAATTGACGGCAAAAGTCGGTGCTGCGGGCTGCTTGCTGCCCGCGCACCGTGCAACCTCGAAGGTCGACAGCCTCCCGGAGTAGAAAATATTTATTAACTTTTGAACTACCGCACTAGCCAAGCGAGCGAAGCGAGCAAGTCACGTCAGCGGCCGGCGTAAATATTCAAAGAAGTAGCGAGGAGCGAAGCGACGAGCGAGTTAGGTTAACTTTTGAACTACCGCACTAGCCAAGCGAGCGAAGCGAGCAAGTCACGTCAGCGGCTGGCGTAAATATTCAAAGAAGTAGCGAGGAGCGAAGCGACGAGCGAGTTAGATTAACTTTTGAACTACCGCACTAGCCAAGCGAGCGAAGCGAGCAAGTCACGTCAGCGGCCGGCGTAAATATTCAAATAGGTAGCGAGGAGCGAAGCGACGAGCGAGTTAGGTTAACTTTTGAACTACTGCACTAGCCAAGCGAGCGAAGCGAGCAAGTCACGTCAGCGGCCGGCGTAAATATTCAAATAGGTAGCGAGGAGCAAAGCGACGAGCGTGTTAAGTAAACTCATGAACAGAAGCGACTTTAGGGCGATTCCCACTCAAACAAAAAAACTACGTAGGTTAACCTACTATTAAAACTACGTTAAAAAAAATCGACTTCAAAAACGGAAAAGTAGGTTCTTATTTTTAGTGCCGAAAGCATAATGAATTTGATTTTAAACGAAGCTACTAAAAAGACTGAAGTTTTCAATACGTAATAATATACACATCTTCACACATTTATTGAGTGAATGAGCCAATCGTTCACGCTTTATAAGCGTAGGACTTACACCAAGAGTAGTGTAGTTTTTGTATCGAAAATAGCCAATTTTTTGTATTGCGAATAATGTAATTGAATTGCAAGTAGGTATTTCTTGTATCGAAATAATCGTAGTTCTTGTATCAAAAAATAGCGTAGTTTAATAAGTTCTTAGTGCTTGGCACCGACTTCAAACCTATAAAGTGAATAACACAACTAAATAATATGTAGTAATTAATTATTTTTTACTTTTCCGTTTTTGAAGTCGGTTTTTTTAAAGTAGTTATTTTTATAGTGTAACGATATCTTATTCGATACACCCTTTGACTGTAGTCCTACTCCTATGGCTTTCACTTAGATATTTTTAGTGCCGAAAGCATAATGAATTTGATTTTAAACGACGCTACTAAAAAGACTTGAAGTTTTCAATATGTTTTATACATCTTCACACATTTATTGTCTTGAACAGTTTATTATGAAAAGTCACCGCTATTGATTAGACACATCAAATAAATGAAATTCGGGATCACGTTTCAAAAATTTAACCAATATTTGAATAAGTAATTTATAAGCACTTCCGATTGACTGTGGAATCGCTGTTAGCAGATAATAACAAATTGACGGGGAATTTTAATGCATAATGAATTTGATTTTAATCGACGCTACTAAAAAGACTGAAGTTTTCAATATGTTTTATACATCTTCACACATATTAAACTGAATTCGTAAAGGTGATATTACAGTTAATAATCTGTTATTGTTAAGAAGTTATTTAAAGCTTATATTTCTTTGTTAATTGTTAATTTATGTATGTTATTTTAATTTAGTTAAGTTTATTTTTTTTTGTTGTATAAAATTGTATCTCTGTCGCATTGGGCATTGTCCTGTAATGGCATGTGATGTTTTTTAAATAAATAAATAAATATTTTATTGAGTGAATAAGCCAATCGTTCACGCTTTATAAGCGTAGGACTTACACCAAGAGTAGTACGTCACTACTCTCTGTTTTTGTATCGAAAATAGCGTATTTTTGTATTGCGAATAATGTAGTTCTTGAATTGCATATAAGGTAAATAGCACAACTAAATATTATGTAGTAATTAAGTAGGTATATTAAATCGTTTTTATTTTTTACTTTTCCGTTTTTGAAGTCGGTTTTTTTAACGTAGTTATTTTTATTTAATACTTTTTAGTGTATATTTCATCACGAATCAATGATTTTTTATCATTGACTGTAGATTGTAGAATCTCTGTTAGCATATAGTAACAAAAGGGCAGGAAATTCGAATGCATTTTCAACTGACTGAAGATTTCTGCCCCGGGATGAGACGCACCCGCGCCTTCGAAAGTGGACAGCCCCCCGAGCAGAAAATATTTGAATTGGGAATTTATAAGCACCTCCGATTGACTGTGGAATCGCTGTTAGCAGATAATAACAAATTGACGGGGAATTTTAATGCATTTTCAAATGACTGAAGATTTCTGCTCTGGGATGCTTCGCGGGCTGCTTGCAGCCCGCGCACCACGCACCCTCGAAGGTGGACAGCCTCCCGGAGTGGAGAATACTTGAATGGGGAATTTATAAGCATTACCGACTGACTGTAGATTCGCTGTTAGCAGATGTAACAAATGGACAGAAAATTCGAATGCATTTTCAAATGACTGCCCTATTGCTTCAACCCAGGGGCAAAAGGGGCTCGCGGGCTGCTTGCAGCCCGCGCACAACGCACCAGCTAGTTATATAATATATAGGTATGTGTATATACATAATATGTATTACCCATCTAAAAGTAATATGTTTATTATATACTAGCTGCGCTCCGCGGTTTCACCCGCCTGGCTCCACTCCTTTTGGTCTAAGTGTTATGGTACAATATAGCCTACTATAGCCTTCCTCGATCAATGGGCTATCTAACACTGAAAGAATTTTTCAAATCGGAATCAAAGTAGTTCCTGCGAATATCCCTTCCCTCCTCACCTTCACCCCGTCCCGCACTACGCCTCCTCATTGTATTAAACACCTACTATTTTCTGTAAATTGACACTTTTAAAAATTCGTTATATCTTTTGAATGGAATATCGCGGACTTTCTTGTAGATATTGGTCCATTCTATAATACCGTAGAACATTTATTTGTTCTATTTTCAAAAGATTCCGCAGCGCACGCGATGACAGAATTTTTATTAAGGATACATTAGTGCATTTTTGGTAAGGATCTCTAATTTTTTTGAAAATGCAATATAGCCTATGTTGCTCAGTGAAGATGCAGCTTTCTAATGGTGAAAGAATTTTTGAAATCGGTCCAGTAGTTTATGCGTGAAAACCATACATACATACATAATTACAAACATTTCCTCTTTATAATATTAGTATAAACATGTAAGTATGTAATGTGGATATCTCATTATTATCCACTTATGTTATGTGAATAATGATATTGAGAGATTTGTATCTTACAAATTGCGGGGTAAATTTTCCCTCACACGGTAACCCTAAATATTGTGACGTATTCTTTTTTATCTCTTTCTGCGACACGCATTGCCGGTGTCTATTGGATTCTCTGTCTACGGTTCTCGTGGTGTTCTCTGGGTGCTAAATTCTTTATGCATTCATAGCTGATGTATTAAAAAAAAACATTACTTGAAGTACATAAAAATACTTATTTTTGATATACTATAATATAGCAGTCATCAGACTGCTTGTAATAATTTTTAGCTTAATAAAACCTGCATTTTATTACGAGTCATCCACTTTCCGCTGAAATAAAATTATTACAAACTCATTAGAACATCAATTACCTACATAATATTTATTTGCTAAAAAGAGGACGATCAAAATTGGTCTACACTCTACCTGTTTTTTTTTTTATTTTGCTAGACATTATTACACTAGGTACTTAATATTAAATAAAACTATACTTAAAGTTTGTTTGTTTGCTTGAATGCGGAAATCTCGGGAAGCACTGTTCCAAATAGAAAAATGTACTTACAATTTCAGTGTAAGTTAGGTAGCTCATTTCACGAGGAAGGCTGTACATATCATTATGCTTAGACCAAAAGGAGCTGAGAAATGCAGGGAAAACTGCGGGGTACCTACACTCAGTAATTTTATATTCGTTGAATTTTCCAAGGATATCTATAGTCTATACGCATCAAGCAGAAAATTGGACTGGCGCTCTTAGTTACAGCCTACAGGCATAATACTATTTTTTAAACCTGTAGTTCTAGTATGTACCTAGTCATTACAATTCAATTTCAATTACTTGTCATCTTCTGTTTTTAGTTTTTACCAATGGTTTTTACCAACAATATGAACAAACAAAATGCATCATATTTAATAAAAGGTTATTTATGGACCTTGTGTGTCATGCACTAGACACTAATAAAATGCTAATAAAGAATATTCCAAATTCCAATTGATTACAAAAATAATTAATATACATAATTGTAATTTGTAATCACGAATACAGTACTGATACCTACTACAATAATTATAATTTATGCAATGCAATCTAGGTAGGTATTTAATACGGTATTTTATTTATTTATTTAGCACTAGGTTTCCGCCCGCGGCTTCGCCCGCGCAGTCAAAGAAAAACACGCATAGTTCCCGTTCCCGTGGGATTTCCGGGATTGCGTCATTTTCCCGGGATAAAAAGTAGCCTATGTCCTTTCTTGGGTATCAAAATATCTCCATACCAAATTTCTTGAAAATTGGTTCAGTAGTTTAGGCGTGATTGAGTAACAGACAGACAGACAGAGTTATGTACTTTCGCATTTATAATATTAGTATGGATTAAGATATAAAATAGGTAAGTAATCTTTTATGTGTCTCAATAAAGTAATTTAGATAAATGCATATTGGCATTAACTGAGTAATTATTATTGTGTGTGATTTCCTTTAATATATTATGTGATAGGACTGTAAAATGTCATTAAATTAAATCGAAAATCAGTCATGGATAGAGCCCTCTGTTTTTCTATTTTTCTGGTACGTATACTTTATTCTCTTCGTAGTAATACATATTATTATAATAATCATTCTATTGTTTCCTAATTGTTTTAACTTTTACTGCATTTTTATTAGTACTCAATTACAACCATTTATATTTATAAATGGTTATCATTTTTACAATTTGTATAAAATATGTCTCACAGCTAACCCTGAAGCGGCGAAGCCACGACGAGTAGGTAAAATATAAAAATTAAAGTATTAAAATCCCAAGGTCATCTAGTATAAGATAATCATATGGCAATTGGCACAGTACGGTCACAGTATTACAATATTATTTTCCTACAGTAAGGAATCGCCTTTGATGTCGCGCGATGCCGCCGCCAGTGTAGGTACTCACGCTGCCACGTGTAAATATGCTAGGGTTGTCACCAAATGGGAAATAAAACAATTTTTATCATAGCTATTAATATGTAATTATTTATTCACATGTACATTAAAAATAATTGTTATTGTTGAATCTAATGTAATTATTTATACAGAAACATAGTATAATATGTCGCCGCAGTGACATTGTCATTGCCTATTGATTAATTATTAACAACCAAATTTACTTATTCTCAAATTATTATTTAATTAAACTCAACTTTAATTAAACTCAATCAACTTATTATTTATTGATATATTAATTCCTTGATTTCATACATTTCCGGTAACATATACAATTCCTTGATTTCATACATTTCCGGTAACATAATATATTATATGTAATGAAATAACATTTCATCATTATTCAAATTTGGCGCGCTTCGCGTGTTCATGTTATCTGTGGCTCGGATTGACGTAGCAGAAAGAAAAA
This sequence comes from Colias behrii, assembly GCA_029959065.1. NCBI lineage: Eukaryota > Metazoa > Arthropoda > Insecta > Lepidoptera > Pieridae > Colias > Colias behrii. Next base: position 847,737 of record JARWMC010000005.1, on the reverse strand, counting down.
ATGGCGAGAAACGATTAAAATTTTTTTTATTCGCGGATTTAATAAGTACATACATGATAATAAAATTATTCCAATAGGTATCTAACCCAATATCCTTGTCAAATGGACTAATAAGAAAGTAAAATAGATCTTATTACAAGTTAGCCTAAAGTACATATTATGTTGTTAAATGATATCGCCGAGGCCTTTGACACAAGCCGCCTTTGTCGCAAGCCGCCTTTACTGCGATTGATGTTTTTGAGAATGTAAATAAACAGAATGGAAGCAACCTTATAACTCAATAAATAAAGTATATTTTTAAATGTAGTTCCGTTTATAGTAAAAGCCGCTTTGCGTGTTTTATTGTTTCGTCTTTCACATTCGTTACAAAAATTGTGATCCACTGCACTCTTCCTAGTTTATAATTTCAACTAAAAAAAATGAGAAACGAGTTTCGACACGAAAAAAATCTCAATCGTCACCTAGGAACGTATCCCCTATAATCCCATATAAATTACCATTCCGTATTCACGGTTTCTGTATTCGCGGCATATTTATGGAACATATACCCCGCGAATAAGGAACTTTTACTGTAATTGAGGATTTATTATAAGTGGACTTTAAATGTCGTTTCTTTGAATTTACAGGTGAGATTACATATTTTAAGTTGTTGTAGTAACAAACTATTTGTATGTTAACTATTGTGAAAACTTTAAAATAAAAACTTTGAATTAACAGAGAAACAAATTGGTTTTCTTGAAAATCATCAATAATATATTTTATATATATCTTATAGCTACTTAAAATATGTATAGTCAAAAACATCTTCAACATCTTTGAATTGGTACTAAACATAATTTGAAAAACCTACCTCTCGTCGCGAGGAAATCTATGAAACTTTATGTCCTTGGATTTAAATTTTAAATGTAGATTTGCATCCATAAACCTCAACAGTTTATGCCCACCATTATAGAATACGTAAGTATAAATTATTACACAAAAAAACTCTGAAGCGTCTGCCCTTCGCGATAGGTAAAGCAATCTCAGCGTGATTGCTTTACGCGGCCCGCGTCGCCCGACCCCCGCCAGTTCCCCTCCGTTTCTCTGCACAAGTACATTCGTCGCACTACTGTAGGAAATATGGTAATACTGTGGTACGGTTATCTGCTGATGTTGTGTCCGTTGACCCAGTTGGCCCGTGGCCAATGAACCTGATATTATTAGGCCAAAAGTGTGGGTTCGATCACCACTTTTAGAAAAATAATGTTTTGGATTTTTATTTTTCTAGATCCATGCTTTATACACGTAATAAGTATGAATATTGTGTCTAAAAGGACTTAATAAAGCTTGCTACTTATATCTCTTTATTTTGCAATGCAATATGCTCGGGAATATTATTCTTATATTATTAATTACTAATCACCCTCTATTACAGCTTTCTGGTGTGTATGTGACATACCAACTTCAAAGTAACGTATGCACCAGCAGCGGTCGGTTTGCATCCCCTGGCGACGAAACGTGTACAAAATACATCCTATGCATTCGTGTACCATTTACACAAACATTTAAATATAACAACTATACGTGTCCTACTCCCTCGTTATTCAACCCGAATAATAGCGTATGTACTACAAATTATACATGTAAAGAAACTTATATGTAAATAAGTCTCTATGCAACGCAGAAGGTCGTATCCCCGATCCTACATCGACCAACTGTACAAAATACATACAATGTATCAATATTAACAGTACTTATCAAGAATTCCCCCAAAGCTGTCCAGATGGTACTTATTTTAATCCCAACATAACCGAATGTGATGCGCTTTACTCGTGTCCTTATTTTTCCTGCCCTTCATCAGGCAGATTTGCAAACACTACAGATCAAACTTGTCAGTCCTATATTTTATGTGTTTAATTCAATAATGGCACGTTAGCTCACTATTCCTATACATGTCCGTCGATTTCTGTGTTTAATCCCGCAACAGAATTGTGTACGACTCAGTATGTATGTCCAACGATGAGAAATTCTACACTTTAATTTAATAAATACACTAGGAATGAGGTGATTCAGTATTTACTTTGTTTTAATATTAAAATATTTTTAACTTGCAGTTGTTTAATTCTCATGTCATCATTGCTAGAGCAATAATTGAACGCATCGGAAATTTTATGAAATTTTATATGAAATTTTATGTGTAATATTTAACTAAGATGTGACGAGTTTTCTTATAAAATAATGTAATAATTTCATGTGTTTATATATTATATTATAAATACTGCGGATTGGAAATGAAACACCTTTATTAAAATGTGAACTGGTTTTATTTCATAAAGATACAACTTAGTTACTATAATATAGTTACATAATTCTTATTATATTTTATTAGTTTTACTTACTCCATAAAATATATTGCGTATACAGTACAAAATTTATATTCAAAATTAAGGCTAAAGTTTCTAAGAAGTGTTAGGGTGCTCTATTTCAGGAGATTTTCGCATCACAATGGGTAATCGTAAGAATATCAAGAATAGCAACTCGAGTGCGCTGAAAAATCCAATCCCCAGGAACATGTTGAAAACACCACCTAAGGATGCTGAAAGAAAAAAACATAATATTATTTTGTTTACAAACTGATTTATTTCCTTTACACATACTCAATTGCTCAAATAGAACAATGTAATGCCACGGATAATAAATATAATACTGTACATAATACTCATGTAGGGTAAATAAAACTCTACACTTTTAGTTTTGCTGAACCATGCTGAAACCACTGCTGAACCAAAATTTTGTGAGGATGGATGGATGTTTGTTACTCTTTCACGCAAATACTACTTACCTAACTAACCGATTACAATGAAATTTGCTATGTAGGTAGCTGAAGACCCAGAATAAGACATAGGTTACCTTTTATCCCGGAAATCCCACAGTAACGGGAGCTATGCGGATTTTTCTTTGAAAACGATTGCGACCCCGAGGGCGGAAATCTAGTAAAAAAAACTATCTACTAATAGTTAGGTTAATATAGAAACGGCAAAAAAAATTGTGAAATTAATAACTTGCGTACACAATAATGTAATCCACGTCTCTGTCGGGTTCACGGTGAAAATTCTGGACCCACTGATTCTCATTCGGATATTGATTACACTGTCCAACGATACGTTGACGTTCGCACTGAAAACATTACATGTTTCCAACATTAGCTACTTTTTGAGTGAAAGAAACTGCGCTATAAAAAAAAAGACGGGTTGCACTCCGGGAGTGCCGGTAGAAGTGAAAACTTGATTATTAACGTTGAGCATGTTTGATATTTTGGAATGGTATCCGTCTTAACGCTTTTTCGATCCGGTCCTGACGCGAGTTTGAGATTTTATACCCATTACAGAAAAATGTTGTGTGGTTTTATGAAACCACGGTAAAAGTGAAACTGTTCGAACGGTTCCGAACACTGCTTTGTGTAGCGCATGTCGCGTGACGGTCGCGCGATACACGCGACATGCGCTACACAGACCAAAAAGTTTGAGACGATGTAATAAAAGTTTCACTTTAAAAAGTGCTCAACGCCGCTAAAGAAGTTTTCACTTCAAAAAGTATCAGAGCTCGCAAATTTGTCCTACACAACAATCATCACGTTTTTTGTGTAAAGAAAAGGCTTCTAGTTTTCTTTTATATGCCTAGTCATCTTCATTCAGTAAATCAATAAAACATTAGAATAACTTACTACAAAGTATTGAAAGATTGCTCAATAGCACTCATTCGACTCGATTCCAACGCAAGGGAGGTGGTCACCTTCTTGCAGGTTGGTAAACAGTTGCAGGTATTGTTGTCTGAAATCATGATGTAAGTGTACCTACATTTTTTATCACGAGAATCCATTGTAAAAGTGATAAATAATAAGCAACGAACAATAATATATCTAGTATTGTCTAATTCAGTAAAAAATATAATATTCTCTTGTTTAGTTTAGTTACACCACTTTTTTCATAACAGATAAATGGCAATGAGTTTATGTTTTTAATGATAAGAAATAATACGTGTTACCCCGTTTAAAATCTCTTAGGCAGCTCAACTTTTGTAGGGTACAGGTGGGCGGAACATTCATTTCTTTAGGTGAGTTGATTCGCACTACATCCGAACACCCACATCGTTGTTCCATACATTTCAACTAAAATGGAACACATTTTAGTGGAGTAAAACTTTTTATGTTGCTTATAATGTCTCATTTTATTCCTGTAGTGTTTATGGTAAGACAAAATTACTACAGCAAAATTAATTACGTACGTAGTTAAGTATATAAAACTCATTGAAGTGAAATTACCAATGTTTAGGTTAACAAACGTTTTAACAGGAAAATAAATTACTGAATTTAAAGCTTCAATATGCTACTTCCGAAACTCACCAAGCATCTACTCCTCGAGTACAGTTGATGAGCCGCGCAGGTTCCATCAAAAAGCTTGTCCATGTCGCTATCTATAACCGACACTGAAGTCAAATGGGCTTCATACAAATATCCAGGGCGAAGCGGCGTCGGCTCGAACCATTCTTCCACGTCATATTTGGTAAAGAACTATTTTTCGCATAAAAGACAAAATTAAGAAGTATCATAAAGCAGTAATTCTGACTGGTTTAATTCTCATAGATAGCCTACATCCACCTACAACCATTTAATATTGAAAAAAAAAAACGTAAATAGCAAATTCGAAGCTCGTAAGCTAATGCTTAGTAACTAGCGGTAACTTCTAATAAACATGCACATGATATTATATGTATTTCTATTCTTTATATGATAGGTACTCACTTCACAATTATGTAGCATTGGCTGGTTGTAACACTGCATGGTAATGCTTAATGTCCACATTGTTTCTATTTGAGACAACGAACCTGAGGCCGTTATAAAGCTGCAATTTTGAAGGTCTTTTAAATCTATCTACTATAGAAATCCAGATTATTTCCACTACTTACATAGAAGAACAGGACAGAGATCAGAAACCAAACCCCATACTCCTAAGGACTCGTGGACTAAGGTCTCATAATTGATATTGCTACCATAAAACATTAGAAGTAAGTACCACTTACTCTTTAGGCAATGCAGTACAGCAGACTCCCCATTGAGTCAGCATTTTAGTAAACAACCGCCCACAAGCTATCGCTTTATCCTGCCATTGACATGCCCTCAAAATAGTTTCGCACGCCGGCATGATAGTGAATAAGGCTTGTGTAAAAGTGATGCCATTTTTGTCTATAATAGCGCTGAGAACAGCTAGACGTTCTTCTGTTACGTATTTTCGGCGTAAAATGCGCTGAAATATTCTGGGTAATTGTTTTGCTACTGTTGCGTTTACCTCGCTAGTGGATAAAAAACATACCTAACGTCAGACTTATGCTATAGAAACTTTAGTTCGCATATAATATTTCATAGCTATTCTACTGCAGAGAGACTGCTAAATTATGTATTATGCTGCCAAACAACTCTGAGTTCGAATCATTAAATTTACCACAAATCACAATACATAGTTATTATTGGCTGCCATACACAATAATAAAACTCAAATCATTTTCCTACAATATGAAACTTTCAAACATCTCACAAATGCTCAGAAAACATTCGAGCGACAGTTGCCACGGGCGGGCAGATGGCCACCAGCGGCATGTCCACATCACGGTCTTGCACCATCTCCTGCAGCGTCAGCAGCGCAGGCACCTGCATGAACCGCGCCCACACCACCGCGCACAGCACCGCCGAGCAGCAAGCGCTTGCGCAGCAACATAGTAGCCATCCTAGCCTGGAGGATTGTGGGACAAGTAGAGATGATTTGTTAGACGTGATGTTGTGATGGTTGTTGAGAAAAATACTGTAGTGGTTTTAAGGTCTTTGATAAAGAAGAAATTTACTGACTTAGTCTTAGTAGGTACCTAAATAGTAAAAATGTAGACTTTTTTTTTAAAGAAATATGTTGAGAATAGATTAAGAAGGTAAGTACCTTATTCTACACTCATTAGATACTTACCTATCACAGTAATATTTCGAGTAAAGATACTTAAAACCATGAAACGTAGTGGTCTCAAAAAAATGTCTAATGACACGAGCGTACGATTTCATATTTTATTTAAATTTCCCATGAATGTACAAATGTGCTACAATATTTCATATACAATGAAAAATCACGCATTCAATAGAACTTGAAAATTCTAAAGGTTAATTATCGATGACTATCATAATTGCTGGTGTTTAAATCGATTCTGAACGTTTTGTAGATGGGATCAAAAGGACCTTGATACCTGTAATTATGAACTCATATTAATTAGAACTTAGTTCAAGTTTCATAATATACAAGCTGCTCGTCCCGGCTGGGGCTGCCCCGCACTGCAGAGTCTCCGTGATTTCACTTGGCCTCCATTGTAAGAAAGGAAGTGGATTGATACCGTTTCATATTATTATTGCTGGCTAAATTATTGTTCGTAGCTGGGTTCGAGAAAATGCTTGCTACAGTTGGAAGTTAGAGAACAGACGAGTGTCAAAGATAAAATTAATTTTACAATATACCTACTAATTATCTGTACGGTATCAACATCACCGAGGATTGTGGCCGAGCTTAGATCATTAAGTAATGGATAACACTCGCAGGCGTTTCCCCTTTTGCCGAGGTATAAGATTATTCGAATCGAAAAATCTTATGCTTTCATAAAAACTACTTGCGTAATCGATTACAAACACTCTGCGTATTCGTAAAACATCGAAAGGACGTCTGCGAGTGCTCCGCTAAAAATGCCGTTTTGCACTGTCAAGTCTTGCAGAAGCAATTCAAACATGTCGAATATTAAAAAAGATGGAATAAACTTTCATTTGTGTATATTTTTTTAACGTACATTTCTAATTAAATGCAATTTCTAATAATCGTCGATGTATCGTTTAGCGATATGATCAAGACAAATAATCGAGTCATGTTTACTCGATCATTGATGCGGCCCCACGAGACTATCATGGAAAGAAAATATACAAATTTAATCTTTATGAACTAAGAGATAAAGTTGAATTTAAAACGCGATAATGAACCGCATTCCTTACGAGACTATCTTTTAAAGAAATACAAATTTAATATTTATGATCTAAGTTATAAAGTTGAATTTAGAACGCGATATTGAACCGCACTCCCCACGAGACAACTTGGAATGAAATACAAATTTAATCTTTATGAACTTAGGGATAGAGTTGAATTTAAAAACACGTCGCTTAAAAGGTCGTAAATTTTTACGACTTTCGTGACACAAATTATTTTTGTGTCACGAAACACACATTCCTTACTCTATCCTAAACTCCTCTCCTCAACCTCCGCAAGCCGATGCAGCTGAACATCTGCTGCTTGAGGTAACCCTCTCCCACACAAAAATACTCCTCGGTGTTTTTTATAGTCCTCTTCTTTCCTTTAATTATTTTGATAAATTTGACATTATCCTTGACCGATTCACTCCCCTTTATGATCACACCATCTTAATGGGTGACTTTAATACCTGCCTCCTTAAATCCGACGCACGTGCGCATAAGCTATGTTCCATTGTCAACTCCTTTAACTTACACATACTCCCTCTCAATCCCACGCATTTTTTTCCAAATTGTGCCCCTTCCCTTCTTGACCTAATACTTGTTTCCTCTCCCGATAAGATCTCTAGGTTTGGACAGTGTCCGGCTGAGGGATTCTCCTATCATGACCTCATATTCGTTTCCTATAAAATCCGCCCTCCTAAGCCTAAACCTAAAATAATCCTACAGCGCAATTTTAGTGGTATTGATCTAGATCGTCTTATTGCAGATGCATCCGAGATCGATTGGTCTGTGATATATGGGGCTCAAGATGTTAATGTGAAAGTCGAACTCTTCAATAACCTCGTCATAGGCCTTTTTAATAGACACGCTCCGTTGCGACCTATTAAACTTAAACACCTGCCCGCTCCTTGGTTGACCGAGGAAATTAAAGTACTGTTAGCAGCAAAGGCCAAGGCTAAATCCAAGCTCAGATCTGACAATAGTGAGATACTTCGGGAAAAGTTCAAAAAAATTCGAAATCGTTGCAACACACTATGTAGAGATGCACAAAGACGCCATATTCACAAATCGGTCGAGGACGGCGACTCTGCTAAAGTTTGGAAATTCCTTAGATCCCTTGGTATTGGCAAATCCCCAAATAATTCCTTACCTTCATGCGTAAACTTGGATAGTCTCAATACGCATTTCTTTTCTCATGTTAATAATTTCGACGCTAAAGTTAAACAGCGTACTTTAAATAGAATTACCTCTGACTCTGTTCCTTTGCATCCTCCGTTCAAGTTTAGTCAATTTTCTGATTGTGATGTTAAGAAGAACATATTAGCGATCAGCTCAAAAGCTGTCGGCAGTGACTGCATTAGCCGTAATATGATCATTCCCATCCTAGATACTATTGTTCCCGTAATCACACATATCCTGAACTATTCAATTTCCTCACATACCTTTCCAAGTGCTTGGAAAAATGCATTCATTATCCCTCTACCAAAACATTCTAAACCCTCTACGCTCACCGATTACCGCCCCATATCTATCCTTCCATTCCTGTCCAAAGTCTTAGAGCGCTTAGTACAACAGCAGCTTAGCGTTTTTCTTAATAAGTATGATCTCCTTAATCCTTTCCAATCCGGTTTTCGTCCTGGTCATAGCACGGTTACTGCTCTAGTTAAAGTCACTGACGACATTCGCTTTCATTTGGATCAAAAACAGCTAACGCTACTAACATCTCTGGATTTTAGTAACGCTTTTAATACAGTTGACCATGATATCCTTCTCAGCACGCTTAGTTCTCTTAACATATCTCCAACAGATATTGATTGGTTTCGTAGTTACCTACAGGAACGCCAGCAGCGTGTCCAAGTTGATAATTCTTTTTCCTCGTGGGCTGACGTTACTGCTGGTGTTCCGCAAGGCGGTGTGCTTTCTCCTCTTCTTTTTAGTTTATTTATTAATTCAATATCCCTCAACATCACTTCTCTCTATCATATGTATGCTGACGACTTTCAAATTTATTGTCACACATCGCTTGAAGACCTGCCGAATGCTATTGCAAAAATGAACGACGACGTATCCACTATTGTCAGTTGGAGTTATAGTCACGGCCTAAACGTAAACCCAAAAAAGACGCAAAGTATAATTTGCGGTACGAAACACTTTGTATCCAAAATAGACTTTTCTACTTTGCCTAGGGTAATAGTGTATGGGATTGCTATACCGTATAGTACCGAAATTAAGTGTCTGGGGATTTGGATTGATTCGTGTCTATCTTGGAATCACCAAATAAAGGAGGTTCGTAAAAAGGTTTTTGCTGCTGCGGGTTCGCTCCGTCGCTTACGTAATTTTCTGCCGATACCGACTAAGATTGCGCTCGTCCAAACACTCCTTTTACCTATCATAGATTATGCTGATGCGTGCTATCCTGACCTCTACGAATACCACCTAGACTGCCTTGAGCGCCTTCAGAATTTCTGCATAAGATTTGTGTTTGGCTTGCGCAAATACGATCACGTCTCCGAGTTTCGCACTAAGCTCAAATGGCTTCCCATCCGTCTTCGCCGAAATACTCATATCCTTCACCTCCTGTACTGTGTTCTGTTCGATCCGAGAACTCCACGATACTTAAAGGAGAGATTTGAGTTCCTGCCCCCCTATGCAAGTGGCTTTCTGTTAGCGTAGCGTTCAATAGAATAGACTACGAATGTATGAGATTGAAGTAAGCTGTAGATAAACGTATCTACAGGTTACGTCAATCTCATACATTCGTAGTCTATTCTATTGAACGCTACGTTAACAGAAAGCCACTTGCATAGGGGGGCTTGTGTCTAACGTCAACCCGACGCGTTCCTCTAATAAACATCGTCTAGCAATGCCACCGCATGTCAATCACGTATACAACTCTTCATTCACTGTGCGTGCCATTAGACTTTGGAATGCGTTACCCTTAGACATAAGAGCAGCTCAATCTCTATCTACGTTCAAAAACTTACTGAAGCAATTTTATTTATCGAAGTAGGGGAGCCCAAGAGGGGATTTTGGGATTTACTCGAGCGCGTCAGATTACTATAAGGGACGGTACCTTAGCTATTCATTAGTACCTCTAGTCAATATGAGGAGTTATGGTTGGTGGGTGTGCTCAGGGGCCCCGCTGGAAAATTTGAATAATCCATAATTCCCTAAGGTTGAGCTCGAATCGTCAGATTAGCGAAATGGGGACTTCTTATATTGTAATTAACCCCCCCCATATATTAATCTGACGCGCTCGAATAATATTACTTTAATTTTTTACCCTTTCTTCATAGCGATTAAATCGCCACTTAAATCGTCAGATTAACGTATACTTTTTTTCAGTGACGTCCTGGAGCATGATTATTTATGTATTTTATTAGTCAATTGTGTCGGTGTGCGTTTTTATTTTATGTATGTGTATTTATATATGTATGTTTATTTTCATATTGTAATATATATGTATGTATCTATTTATATAGTTGTATTATGTATGTATATGTGTATCTATGTTTATGTATATTTGTATGCTTATATCAATATATATATATATATATATATATATATATATATATATATATATATATATATATATATATATATTATTTAGTATTTATTTATTTATTTTTTCTGTTTTTAGTGCACTTTGCCCTGTTTTTTTATTACTTTTGCACTGCGTCTCCTTGTCCACCAGGTTGTCTGGAAGAGATCGCTGTCTGAGCGATAAGACCGCCTGTTGTGCTCTTCTATCAATTATTGTATTGTGTCCTTATATTTATATATATATATTATATATATATATATATTATATTTATTTTTATTTATATATATATATTATATTTATATATTTATATATATATATATATATATATTATTTAGTATTTATTTATTTATTTTTTCTGTTTTTAGTGCACTTTGCCCTGTTTTTTTATTACTATTGCACTGCGTCTCCTTGTCCACCAGGTTGTCTGGAAGAGATCGCTGTCTGAGCGATAAGACCGCCTGTTGTGCTCTTCTATCAATTATTGTATTGTGTCCTTACTTGTACTTCTCTCTGTGGTGCACAATCATAGAAATCTAAATAACAAGACACTAGAAGTCGTAAGCGCGCGTGACCTTGTCGCCACTCAGGTGACTTTCACAAACCAGCGTGTTCGTCACTGTTCAGTTGCTCTGGAGACGTATGTGTATAAACATGGTGTGTTTCAGCATATCCCATTGCGGAAATTCTTCCACAAGTTGTAATTATACTAATAAAGGAATAATATTTCATCGGTAAATATTTCTTTTTTAGAAATAATGCCGATTTTCCTTAAAATTATAGAATATTTACAAGTATTACGAGTGTCACCATAGTAATCGAAATAACAATGAATGACACAGTCTACCATTCTTATTATCACGTTTAACACAAATTTCAACCTTATTTCTATGAGTTTATGTTCAAAGTTATATCTATTGAAAATTGACAACTTCTGTTGTAGAAAAGCCGAATTTTTTCGTATTGGAACAAAAAGAAACAAAACGTCTCATATACTTAGGGATGTTATTCTAAAATAAACCGTAAATTCGTGCGTTAGGATACATATTAAAAAGCTTAATTTAATATTTAAGTTAGTTTTCACTAAAATCAATCTGTCCAATAAAAGGCATAGTTTACTTGTGTGTACTGTTTAGCTATCGGTTTAAATGTGTTGATTTTGGCGACAGCGGTTTTCATATGAATTATGACATTATAGCACTTCTATGTGTCTTGTTATTTAGATTTCTATGTGCACAATAAAGTATTTTTGTTTGTTTGTTGTTTGTGAATGTGTGATTGTGTTTCAATAGTGTGAGTTACCCTCCCCGCACCAAAATCAGCAGAAAGTTTAGTTAGAACATTTGCCAGCGTACTCCATCCATTACTTAATGATCTAAGTGGCCGAGCCTACACCATCATAAGCGGATTAATCGGATTAGTTACATATTAACTATATTCTATACTATAGACAATCGTATATTCGTATGGAATTACTAGGTAATGAATAAAACGACAATGTTATATTTTGAAATTATTTATTTATTAAAACAGGAAGACTTATAGAACCGTACGTAGAAATTTTCTGACAGAAAAATTCTTTTATTGAACGGCCGCCCTTAATCCATGGCCTTATGTCAATATGTGTCAAAACTCAAATGTCATTTGAGAAATACAAATAAGGCTAGCTTCATACATTCGGAATAAATTATATTCCAATTTCCATAATCTGAATTCATATTATTATTAATTCAGGTTTCAGAAAGATCAGTTTCTCAGATTATTTCTTTTAGACCTAAGTGTGAGCGTGATGATAGATGCGGAAAAGTTAATTTTGTGCGTCCAAACCCGCCCTTGTATATGGGATATTTACGATGTAGATTATTATGACCGGGAAAAAAAAGATTTAGCGTGGATGGATATTTTTCATATTTTTAATCCAAATTGGGAAACATTAAGTGAAGAACAGAGAAAAATAAAAAGTAAGTTAAAAAAACTTACAGGTATTGATATTATACTTGATATTATAAAATTCAGATATCTTAAAAAATGTTTATTGTTTACCGTCTTTAACAGTACTTATATCATCCAAGCATTTGAGTTTCTTAGAAGTTTTTAATTATGTTAGAAGCTGTGTCGTCGAACCAACATACTTACTTCAATTTTAATTATTGGTAAAAAAATTTAAAATCAATCAATCATATTATATTGTATCTTGGAAGCTTTCACTAGCAGCTCGTATCTGTTTTAAAGTACCTAATAATAAATAATAACACTGTATTTTTTCCAACAGTTGCAGAACTCAAAAAGAAGTGGGGTAACTGTCGTGATTATTACTTGAAAGATGAAGAAAAATTGAAGGGTTTTAAAGGATCTGCTGCCAAAAAAAGGAAAAGATATATTCACGCAGACATTTTAAGTTTCTTGGACAAAATAAAGAAAAACGAAAGAAACAATAAAGAAAATTATGAAACCGATGATTCTGAAGAAGATGAAGATGAGGAACAATGGAATGTTAGAACACACAGAGAGCAAGAAGATATAAAAACGGAATATATACATATTATGGATAGTAATACATATGAAGAATCAAAAGCAAAAAAGGAAAAACCACAAACTGTACCAGCTGATATATTAAAAATATTAAAGATGAAAAAAAACACAGCAACTAAAGATTATGACGATGATGAAAAATATCTTTTGAGTTTTTTAGGTGACATGAAAAAAATGACACACATGCAAAAAATTGACTTTAAGTTAGGAATGGTGCAATTACTTAAAAATATATTCACAGAAAATTCAGATAATTATTATATTAAATCAAACACCCCTAGCCCTCAAAGTAGCTATAATTCGAGTTAACTACATGATAGTAGCTTTCTCAACTGGGCTTGCTAGAGTGGTCAGAGAAAATTAACAATAATTTTCATACATGTCACATTTGTAAATAATATTAGAATTTATACATTTTGGAGTGATTGAAATGCTCTTCATAATAGATCTTCCTGTGAGAATGAGATATTAAACTCCTAACTATGCCCAGAAATAAAAAAAAAAGATGTGTGGCACTCGGGGACTGCCGCGGTAAAGCTATTGCATGCTATGCCTTCAAGCCACACCTCCGTGCCCGTCGGAGCGTGAGGTTTTTTCGTTACGGAATTTCTGGATTCGGTCCCCGCGCTCAAGGCCCGCGATAGAAGCTATGCAATAGCTTAAAAATATATCAATATTGCTGCATTGCAATGTGAAAAGAAGACAAACCAACTTTATCTTTGGCATTTATAATATTACTAAGTATTAAATAAGGATACAAGAACAAGAACATATAGCCCAGCTGATTATATTTTCAATTTTTAGATCTTCTAGACTTGATGTGTCTACAACACTGGTTTTAGCCAGCAGGTTGTTATTTAGTTGATCCATATTTCACAACTAAGGAAACCATCACATGTAAATAGGAATTTTTTATTTTTAATAAATATTTTATTGTATGAAGGTTGTATTTATTGGTCCATATTTATTTTAGAATATTTCCTTGAAATTTTTAATTACTTTTAATAAATTTATAGAAATAATCTTGCAATACACTTTCCTTTCCATATATCGAGTTCCTTTAGTTTGTTCGCATTTAGAGAATCAATCCAGTTCCAAACCAATTTTTTTTTTTTGTAGAGCCAAAACAAACAAAACTTCTGACCAATCTGAATTTTTAGGATATGTGTGAAACTGCCTAACAACTGCCAGAATTTAGATTATGAATCCGGGGGCCATGTTTGAATTCAGATTCTTAATATCATTAGATTCAGTAATCTGATTTCCGGAAGTGCGCCTTACCATAGACTCTAGATAATATTTATTATACACAGCAATCATCACACAATAATAAATTCAAAATACTCATAACTCAGTTTTATTTTTCAGCACAGTAGCACAGAAAAAAAATAATTGATACGTTTTAAATTCATTTTATTGAAGATATTTGTATTAATAACAATAAAAAAGAAAAAGAAAACATTTCATTTTCTGTATATCAATAGAAGGGAGCATAATATATCTAGTCCTAAACCCGTAAATGGGGATAATTTTCTAAAAATAATATAAAATTGTGTCACACTTTATGACTGTATGGAAAGATGTACATTCTGAATACATAATATTAATTATTCCTGTCTGGAATTCAGAACATTTGTTAGTTTTATTGATCAGGGAATTCATAATCTGAATCTGACAAAAAAAAAACCATTTCAGATGTATAAAGTCAGCCTAACATAGATTAACCAAATTATACTGTGTGAGCCATCATGTTTTATCAATACTTCACATATATAAATTTAAAAGTTAGGATTTAAATCTTGAGTTTGCTCTTGTATTTAAATTAATAGATAAATACAAGAGCAAACTCAAGATTTATAATAAAACTTATTTTAATACTAAAATTTTAAAATCCACTTGAAAAATTTATAGGCATATATTTATTATTTTATTTATAAAGATTAATAGAAATAATTGACTAAAATTAAAATACCCGAAAGAAATATCTTGGCTTCATTTCTTATCTTATGGCTTAAACCTTGCTAAATAATCATAATTGTGAATTCTTAACTAAGTCTCATTAAAAATAATATAAAGTTGATCTTTGAATTGAAATACAAAATATAATTACTCCATTACTCTATTACATAATTATGTAAGTACATAATTATATGTACTTTGTGCGCATATCACAACATTAACAGATCACACTCAATAAGTTAGCAAACATTATTGACGTCACATTAGCTGAATCATACTTTACATTTTGCTAATTAAAATCAGATTCTATTCCTCATTGGGCTGTCATTGTCATGTAAACGTAATACAAATCCCAGATGTAATAAAATTTGAACAATGTAAACATAATAAGTATGTCATAATGATGTAATGTATTACGTTGAAATTGTTCAAAACACAAAACAGAAGAGTGTACGTTCAAAACAATGCTTTACCATAGTTATAAATTGCATTAGTACTGCATTATATAATTCGTCCAGTATACATCCAATACACAAAGCATTACTATTTGTCTATTCCCTAGTAGAACGATACACTCACTAATCTTCATTTGTTTCACCATATAAAACTTCCATTCAATCCCCACATCACTATTCACTACACAAGATCACTCGTCAGCCACGGGTTGGGTGGCTGTGCTGGTACAGAAGCAGACGTCGAGCAAGCAGAACACAGCTCGGCAGACGGGGCAGGAGCCGCGGGCCGCGAGCCACGAACTGGGTGCGCCGGCCGCGCGGGTCGCCCACCAGCGGGCCATGCACGCGCAGCACCAGAGCACCCTGCAAATATAGTAATAGATATTTATATTAGCAATGGATAGCAATAGGGAATATGCATAAAATTTGAAATGGCCTAAAATATTTTTTTCTCGAATACTTATTATCGTAATATTATAATGAAAAGGATTTTTTTTTATTTACTTATTATTTAAACCCCTAAAATAATATTCAAAAAGTGCAAAATAAGGGAGCGAAATTCAAACTTCCAAAACGCGCCACCACTGGTTGAACGAAATGTGACGTCATCTGACAAGACATTGTATTCATCACTCCACAGTAAACACTAAGGTGAACACCCACTGGACGTGCCATGTGACGTCACGCAAAGCGCGCGCAAAATGGCAGCGTTTGAACTGCTTAAATTTTTTAAAAGTTTTAAATTTCATTTATAAAAATATCTAGAGTATTTTGAAGCCCATTAATATTTTTTTCTACGTTATAGAATAGTAAACTATTAATTTAAGACAAAAAAGAAAAACATGAATATTCCCCATTATGACGAATTATTGCTCTCTGGGCTCACTGAAAATCGATGCTGTGACGTTTTTACATCACAGATCTTCACCGAGTGATTTCCCCTTTTAATGGCATCATGCTTCACAGACTACACACTTCAATGTGTATTTTTAATACCATATAAGTATTGTATAAATTGGTTGCATTATGTACTTGTGAGGCTATGTGCCATTAAATAAACGTTTTCTTTCTTTCTTTCTTTCAATTGATTATTTTATGCATGTTTTACATAAACTATCTTATCTGTAAAGGCAATTACATAATAAATCCGTTAAAAAGTAAATAATATCTGTAAAACTAGGGTAAAAAATTATTAAACACAGCTGCCTTGGGCTTTCTGGATTGACCAAGGATTAAATAAATGTAAATTTAATAAAGTAGTAACTTTATGATCGTAAAATTATTTGTAAAATCGATTTGTTACTTTATGAGTTAAAACCACAAAAAAAAATTAAAAAAATCTTACCTAGATATATAGATATATATATATAGTAACATAAGAGTTTTCAGGTTCTCAAACTAAACTAGATTCCACACAATACACATACCTGCAGTTACATTGTTGGCAAGGTGGTGGCCCACCTTGGACCTCCTCGGTTGGTTCACAACGCTTGTTAATCTTCACCTCAGCCTGATTCTGCATGCAGCCAATACATTGTTCCAACTCCTGTTGAAATGACTATTATTTTTGTTAAGTTTATGAAATATAAATATAAAGTGCCCATGCAAAAATTATTTTAGAAATGTCCATTTTTGGCAGTGATAATAATTAAAGCAATGAATTTATTAATTATTGAGCACAAAAATCTAACAAACATGGCAACTTTATTTTTCTAATTAAAGCCAAAAAGAGTATTGTAGTCCTGTCAATAATAAATATAAGCTTCGGAAAGTAAAGCATTCAAAAGTGATCTTGTTTAAAATAAAAAAAAATTACCTGATATACAATCTAGGAACACCTAGTAGAGTTTATACGCTCCAAATTCACATCTTTGATATATCATGCTATATTGAAATATTCCCAAAACATGCATACTATTTCACATACACTTTTCTCACCTGATCCACATGGTACACAGGATTCTGATCAACATGTTCCTTGAATACTTGCACAAATCTCTCAATGAGTGGTGGCATTAGGGATATATGTTCAGGAACGCGCACAGGCCTGTCTAGCCTCGGCTGCAACTCGCGCAGGGCTGCTGTAGACATTCTGAACACAAACCGTTCAATATCATCACGCAATGGAATGACTTCTATGTTTACGAATTGTACTTCTTCTTCACCAGTGGGTGTGAGGTTGTGAGTATCAGTCTGTAATAAAAAATAATATGAAGCTAGGTTAAACCTATACTAATATTACTGAAGAGTTTGTTTGTTTGTTTGAATGCGCTAATCTCAGGAACTACTAGTCCGATTAAAAAAAAAATTGGTGTTAGATAGCTCATTTATCGAGGAAGGCTATAGACTATATATCATCCCATTTAGACCAACAGGAGTATGTATAAAAGTTAAAATCTTTTGAAACATTGGAATAAGAAAGTAACTTTTCCATATAATTAATATACATAGTAATAATTAATTGCGTAATTTTAATAAGACATAGATATCTCTATCTATATAGAAGCTTAGAAATGTATCTATACAGAATTCAATAAGATATGCAAGTCTAGTAGTTTTCATACATTAGAAGCTACAGGTGGTTAGCATATTTTATTGAAATAATATTTCACAATCTAGGTATGATTAATTTATACTTACAGCAGTAGCAACAAGGGTGCAGTCTGATTGTTTTATAATATTTACATGGTATTGGGACACTTTGATGACCCAAGTTTGAGTAGCTATAACTTTGCTAGTTGCACTTAGTGGTAAGGAGACTTTGTCCACCCTAAAAATAAATTATATACATTTAAAACATAATATTTTAAATTGTTTCCTTTTATACTGTTCCCAGCCTATAAAAGGGTAAAAATTTAGAACTAACCCTCTAAACTCAATATTAAAGTCAGCAGCTAGCACTCTCCAGTCTTGCCTGTGCCTCACATAAGGCATTAGCGCTTTAACCACAGGATGGTTCGTCTTGTCGTACTCCCACCAGCACGTCACAGTGTACATCATGTAGGCAGGGATCAGCGCCGTCGCAATCAAAGAAGACAGCATCCATTCCCCGCGTTCTCCGCCGCACCACAGCGTAATAACGTATCCCAGCGGCAACGACGCATGTATCAACACTGTTATCGTAATCCTCTTCATGTGGTATTTAATAAAGTTCATGTTCTCCGAACCGAGAAAGCTATCGAACACTTGCGGAATCGTAAACCCAGCGGATACGAACTCCGTAGGCGGATAAACGACGCATATCGAGAAAAGAATGTAAAAAAGTGTTATCAAAACATCCATTTTTTGTGGTGTTTTCGGCGATAACAATAGTATGTTATCGGTTTTGTGATATTATACACTGTTAAATTACAGGAAAGAAAGAATATTTATCATTGTGTTACGTTTACTGAATTTATTATAATTAAATATATTATGTTTATGATAAATTGCCAAACAATCACAACAACCACAAACGCACGAAACAAAAACACCACACGTATGACAACGTTCTCCCTCTACGTATGACAATTATTGATATTGACAACCTCGGTTGACAACAGTCAGTCTTTTAACTTGAAAGATGAAGGCTTGCTTGAAAAAATGTAATTTCTGTCAGACTGGCAACGCACCAAAGAGTATAATGTTACTCTATGGTATAATGTTTAATAGGGCACAACCTTAGATCATTAAGTAATGGATAACACTCGCAGGCGTTTCCCCTTTTGCCGAGGTATAAGATTATTCGAATCGAAAAATCTTATGCTTTCATAAAAACTACTTGCGTAATCGATTACAAACACTCTGCGTATTCATAAAACATCGAAAGGACGTCTGCGAGTGCTCCGCTAAAAATGCCGTTTTGTACTGTCAAGTCTTGCAGAAGCAATTCAAACATGTCGAATTTTTTTATTTTTTTAACGTACATTTCTAATTAAATGTAATTTCTAATAATCGTCGATGTATCGTTTAGCGATATGATCAAGACAAATAATCGAGTCATGTTTATTCGATCATTGATGCGGCCCCACGAGACTATCATGGAAAGAAAATATACAAATTTAATCTTTATGAACTAAGAGATAAAGTTGAATTTAGAACGCGATATTGAACCGCACTCCCCACGAGACTATCTTGGAATGAAATGCAAATTTAATATTTATGAACTTAGTGATAGAGTTGAATTTAAAAACTCGTCGCTTAAAAGGTCGTAAATTTTTACGACTTTCGTGAGACAAATTATTTTCGTGAATGTGTGATTGTGTTTCATAGTGTGAGTTACCCTCCCCGCATCAAAATCAGCAGAAAGTTTAGTTAGAACATTTGCCAGCGTACTCCATCCATTACTTAATGATCTAAGGGCACAACCCTCTACGGGCACAACGCACTGTTGCACATCAATGTCATGATCACAGATTATATTGTATTAAGTTACTACTTACCGAGCTACTTAAAGGCTTATTAGACCACCCAATTTTTAGGGTCCCTAACCCTAACTAAGAGTGGTGTAATAAGACTTAGGGAGTTAGTGTCCCGATTTAGGGCGATCGGGTCTGCCCGATCTGCCTAGCTCCCTAAGCGCCCTGCAGATTGGGTAATGTAATAACGTTTAGGGCGGTTAGGGAGCTCAGTTGCCGCGCGACTAGTACGTGGAGTGGCTGCTTTTGTATGTAAGGTGTCACCAAACTCAACAAGTGTTCAAATTGTTCTGCACCTACTCTAATTAATTCATTAAAAGTTAAAACTCCCGGTTCAAGCACGCTTAGTATTTGCATATTTGAAAGCTTTTCACGTAACCGCAAATACTCTTTCACCCAGATCTTTCTCTTCTTTCTTTTTTTAATACCTATTTGTTATTGCGACAACGGTTGCCACTGCTACAGCAACTTTTTGAAGTTTCGATACTGACGACGGCATAATGTTAAATGCAACAATACGTTTATCTCTCTAGACATTCGCGTATAAACTGAGTTAGGGCCCAATTCGCAGAGAAGTGTAATAAGCGCCACACTAACTAGGGTACACGCCCACCCTGGATGCAGGGCCCTTAATATCGGGTAGTGTAAGCCTTTTACTGTGTCATGATCTGCTGTCAAGACTGCTGTCCATATTTTGAACCATAGACAATTATTTCAACCTGTGATTTCAACTGGTGTTTCAACTGTAAATTAACTGTATTTAAACGATTAATAAAATAGCGTACATTTAATATAAAATTTAACTATCGATTACTTAATTATAACAGAATCCTGCTGTGGGTTTACTCACAGAGTAAGTTAAATCATAAATTATATAAACTACTTAATGCTAATTTTACTTACGTACTTGTAGCTGTATTATGCTAAGCTACTGTTTTCATCCCTTATTTCATCCCCTTGTATAAAATAATATACTAGACTCTTTGAGATGGATGGATTTATCCACGATTTATCCATGAAATAACAATACCTGTGGAATTCAATACTGATTTTTCTATGAAAAAAAAAAGAAATATCAGTGTTGAGTGTCAACTGTCAATGTCACTCAAATGTCTCGATGCGGATAGTGGACACGTCTCACCGAATAGCGTATACACGGCGTACCATACTAAAACAATTTAAAATCTGTGTATTTCGTCATTTATGTATCGGATTATTCATTTTCATAATAATATACTACAAAGTTGTTATTAGTACTGAGAAGGAAACCCTAAAATAAAGGTATGTAAATTGCATATTGCATATTTCATGTGTCTTATCAAAAATAATTTCATGTTACAGCTATGTTTCTATTAAAGTATTAGATAAAGTAAATGATCTGCGATGGGAAGAGCTTAATAATTGAATGACAATAGTAAATCTATTAAATACATACCTTTTCAGAATCATGGGGGGAGTAGAACAACCCTGTTATACTTTGATTAATTTTCCAACCGATTCGGAGCCTTACAATGAGATGCAGCTTAAAATTGACCTTGGTAAGTTGATTTCTTAACTTACTTACATGGCACTTCAGGCACTATTCAATTTAATACATATATAATAAGTGTATTCAATTATTGCATCAATATGTCAATAGGCAAAACATTTGTATCTTTAAAAACACTTGCAAAGTAATATTTCTTTTACATATTGGACCCCATTTCATATTAACCCTTAACACGGCAAGCCCTGAAATAATGTACCCAGATATGACCTGAATTGGTTTTAGTGATAGTTATTGATTAAAAAATACTATAGTAGAGAAAAAAATAAAACAAATTTTCTGTAAGTAGGTTTTTCAGGATGTCCGTTAAAACGGCCTTTGCCAAGAACCCCGTCTTCATTGCTGTCTCAAAAAACGGACAACGCTGTCATACAGCTTATAAAATGAGAATGAAAAAATAAAAAAATTCACTTAATATAACACAATTGAAAACAATTTCAAGTAGCATTTTATTGTTTTATTGTAACACAGTATTTTCACTATCTATTATAACAAAAAATTCTTCAATTTTAACTAAATACCTAACAAATGATAATTGAGCCCTCTCGAGCTCAATCACACTATTTAGTTGTGTGGAATGTTAAATAACATTTATTATTTCGTGTCAAGCAACCTTTGGTTTCATTTAATACAAATAATAATGGTTTTTCTAAAATGTGAAGTGATATTTGGCCGATGATTAGGACATTTAGACGAAATGCATGTGGAGATCGAGGAACTCCCGGTTCTATTGTAGACCCAACAGATTTAACTGATCTTAGATTATATTCGTCTTTTTGAACTTAATTAAAAATAATTCTACATTTAATTAAGATCTCTTAAGCAAGAAAATCCCATAAAAGTGATATTTTATTAAAGTACGAATCATGGCAACGTCCGTTTCTTGGGACATGCCAATGGGTTCTTAGTTACCTGTATCTACGGCACTGTCCCAAAAAACGGACCAGCTATATTTCAAATATTTTGTCATGGAATTATTTGAATATTTCATAATCTTTAGAGCAAAAACAACAGTTTAACTCACCTGAAAGTTAAATCAATAGAAATCAAACATGGAAACTATTTCATTAAAGCTATTATTGACCAGAAACACAAACCATCACTAATCTGGGAATCCCTAAATTCAACAGTCACCTAGCACACGAATCAAATGTTCTCTATAATTGGCATGTAGGAGAAAAATAAAGGATTGTTATCGTACTTTCTCCAACGTAGTCAATTTTCTAGATTTTTTGGAACGTTCAAGATTTACACGGCAATAAGTACATGTACTAAAAAAGTGACAGAAAAGCTTTAAGGGTTAAGTTCCCATGTTTCAGAAAAGGGAGATATTAAAAAGAAAATAGAAGCTCTGAAAAAGACAATTGGAATTATTTTATCCGGGGAGAAGATACCTGGTCTCTTGATGATAATCATCAGGTTTGTCCTGCCGCTACAGGATCATACTATCAAGAAACTGTTGTTGATCTTTTGGGAGATTGTCCCGAAGACCACACCAGATGGCAAGCTCATGCAAGAGATGATTCTTGTCTGTGATGCTTACAGAAAGGTAATACCTAATGTTTATTAAGAAGTTCATAAAATAAAACATGATCATTTTTATTTCATTTTATGATTGATGAAGAGTATTTTTAATGAACAAAATTATAATGCAAGCTAATAAAATGTAATGACGTTTAAAATTTGTTAAAAATGCAACTTATGTCCAAATATTCTGTTTAAAAAATAAATATAAAATTCTTTAATTTTGAGGACTTGCAACACCCCAACGAGTTCTTGCGTGGATCCACCCTGCGTTTCCTCTGCAAGCTGAAGGAGCCTGAGCTCCTGGAGCCCCTGATGCCTGCGATCAGGACTTGCCTAGAACACAGACATTCTTATGTGAGGAGGAATGCTGTGCTTGCGATTTTCACTATTTACAGGTAAACAAATTAAATGATATTTCAATTGAATGTACGCAATTACATTTTGATGAATCTATCTGATTTAAATAAATTTTAAATATTCAAAATAATTATAACTCATGCTAAGCAAATGTGTGTGTCCTACTAACTAGCTGCGCTCCGCGGTTTCACCCCCGTGGCTCCGCTTCTGTTGGTCATAGCGTCATGATAATATATAGGGATAAATCTCGATAAATAGGCTATCCAACACTGAAAAAAATTTTCAAATCAGACCAGTTGTTCTTGAGATTAGCGCGTTCAAATAAACAAACTAACAAACTCTTCAGCTTTAGTATAGATAAATAAAAATCGAAAATTTAAAAGGATGGATCCATTTGTGTTTGTTATGTTCTTCACGAAATAAGGATTGACATTGCAATTATAATGTATCCTAGATTAAGTCTCAATTTGTAATTTTTAAGAGCAATAAAGTATTAATAAATAAATAAATAATAAATTATTCTGAAAAAAATATTCTGACACAATTCTACATGAACAGGAACTTTGAATTCCTCATCCCCGATGCTCCGGAGCTGATAGCCAACTTCCTGGAAACGGAGCAGGATATGTCGTGCAAGCGTAACGCCTTCCTGATGCTGCTGCATGCTGACCAGGAGCGAGCGCTCTCTTACCTGTCGTCCAGGTTGGACAGTGTGCATGGATTCGGAGATATCTTGCAATTGGTGATTGTGGAGCTGATCTACAAGGTAAGAATTATATTTTGAGGTTTTTTTTGCCATTTAGATGATTTTTTATTCTAATTATTTATAGAAAGTGTTTTTGCAATAAAGGTCGGTTTGAATGAGGCTTGAAAAAAAAATGTGTTTGCTCACAATGATCATTTATTTGTGACTGACTTAATTTAATATGATACAGAAAGAAAAAAGATTATTATTTTTTGTAAACACAACATTTTCTTTTTAAAAATAGCTTTCTGGCTCTTCTCTGTTGTAACTCTGAACCAGATTATAAATTCTATGTATTTTGATGACTCAAATCAAAAGTTGATACGTGTTTGAGTGACCTTAAGAAATAATTGTATGCTCTATTTTTTTTTTTTTTTTTTTTTATGCTATAGGATAGCAAATAATGCCAATATAATAGCTCTAATGCCACAATTGATATTTTTGCTAGCAGTGCAAATGCTATCCTGGACCTCTGTAGCAGGTACTTGGATGCATGTAGCAGCACATAATATGTATCGCCGTTTTGTCATTTTTTACGTATCTATACTAATATTATAAAGAGGAAAAGTTTGTAATTATGTATGTATGGTTTTCACGCATAAACCTCTCAACCGATTTTGATGAAATTTGGCACAAACAATCTTTAGACCCTGAGAAAGAACATAGGCTACCTTTTATTGCGAAATATGTACCACGGGCGAAGCTGGGGCGGACCGCTAGTCGTTACTAAATTTAATGTACGATATGGTTTAATTACTGTAAGTACAATGAATAATTCTGTTTAAATAAATAAATACAGGTGTGCCACGCGAACCCGGGCGAGCGGTCGCGGTTCATCCGCACGGTGTACGGGCTGCTGAACGCGCCGAGCGCCGCCGTGCGCTACGAGGCGGCCGGCACGCTCATCACGCTGTCCAACGCACCCGCTGCGCTCAAGGTTTTAAATAATAATTATTTAATAAAATAAAACTGATCTAATGTAGATCACATAGATGTAAAATAATTATTTTCCCGATTCCAAATGCATAGTTCTTATTTTTTGTGTTTTTTCTAAAGCTTTCGATTATGTAGAATACAAAACATTATCAACAAAATTAAATTTTTATGGAATTATGAATAATGCACGAGATTTGACAGCCTCTTTCTATCGTAGTAAACAAAGAAAAGTTTTCTTTAAGAGGCCATACCTCTCCTAGCGCAGTTATGCAAATTGGTGTCCCACAAGGTTCTATTCTAGGTCCGGGTTTATTTTCAGTATATGTAAATGATTTAGTATTTAAATGATTATGTGTGTAAATGATTTTATATTATTCTGGCTTGTTTATTTGCTGATGACACTTCTTTGATTTAAAAGGCAAACAAATTAAGACATATAAAATTATCGACTCCAAAGTGGTGAACAGCTTATAATTTATTTCTAAACACTAAAAAACGGAACAAATAAAAAAAAATTGCTGATAAATAATTATTTCAACAGGCAGCAGCGGCGTGCTACATCGATTTGATAGTAAAAGAGAGCGACAACAACGTGAAGCTGATAGTTGTGGGCAAGCTGAGTGCTCTGCGTGCGGAGGGTGGGGAGGGCGCGGCCAGGGCTCTGCCGGACCTCGCTATGGACGTGCTGAGAGTGTTAGCTGCGTCTGATTTAGATGTGCGCAGGCACACCTTGCAACTTGGTGAGTTGTTTGTAGATAGGGGATTTTAGGATTTTTTTTTTAGAATACCAAATGGTGTATCTGGTTTTGTCTGGTGTCGACTGTTTTTTTGTTTAATTTTTTTGTGAAAGTGATTGTGTTGCGTGATATTTTTGAAGTGAAACTTCTTTAGGCGCGTTGAGAGTTAAATTTCAAGGTCGCGTCATGGCAATATCGTCACGTCATGGAATAAGGTGACGATTTTAGTATCTTTGAATCTTACCAAAGAAGTTTTACTTCTTACACGTGTGCTCGGCAGACATGCACTTTTTTTTTCAAGTATAATTTTTTTATGATTTATTTGGGTGTATTAGCCTTGGAGTTGGCGACGCCGCGCCACGCGGAGGAGCTGGTGGGGGTACTGCGCAAGGAGGCCGCGCGCGCGCACAGCGCGGACCACGACGACGCGCACAAGTACCGCCAGCTGCTCGTGCGCGCGCTGCACCGCGCCGCCACCAAGGTACACACAAATATTATTTTGACGTGACAACGTCTTATAATTCGATAGCGCCGGCTGCACGCACGAAAAAACATGACTCATGCGGCGTTACCTCGCTCTGAGGCGTTCCATGTAAGGCTTGAAGTGCAAGCGAGAGCGCGGAACGAGCGACAAAGAAGCACAATTTTTTTTATTTTAGAAACAAACAGTCATATACATAAAAAAATACAATCAAAATACATAAACAGACCTATAGTTTCATTTTTTTTAACTAGTTATAGTAATTACAATATACCATTACTATTATGTATGCCTAAAATCATAAACATAATAAACCTACTATATATTGCATTGTTGCGCTGCTCATTTTGTATTTTAAGTAACTCAAATTAATGTTTGTAAGTCGCTGGTACATATTGATTTTTCTTCACTCACAATCAGTCGCTCACTTAGTAAATCTATAACCGCAATTCATTATTTTTGTCAATCAAAACTATAATTATTTACAGTTACTCGTTTACATACTGCCTTAAAAAAATTGTAGCCATTTCGTGCAGTGGAATACATTGAAAATTTCAAATATGTAAAATTATTGCTCCTAGCAACCACAATGGAAACATTCATTAATATTATTATTTTATTTATTTATTTACTAGCGGTCCGCCCCGGCTTCGCCCGTGGTACCTACATGTTTAAACTATCCTATCTCTCAAGTTGGATCGAACTGCACATGGTGTGCGAATTTTATTATAATCTGTTAAGTGGTTTAGGAGTCCATTGAGGACAAACATTGTGACTTGAGATTTATATATATTAAGATTTAAATATTTCAAAGTACATAAAATTATCGCTCCTAGCCACCACATTCGAAACATTCACTAATATTATTATTCCGCTCAGTTCCCCGAGGTGGCGGGCAGCGTGGCCCCCGCGATGGTGGAGATGCTGGGCGACGGCAGCGAGGCGGCCGCGCACGACGTGATGCTGTTCCTGCGCCACGCGCTGCACTCCTTCCCCGACCTCGCCTCGCAGGTCTACTCGGTGAGACTTTGTAGACTGGTCACTTGGCACTTCGCCACTTATAACTTGTCACTTGCCATATGACATTTAGCAATAGCCACCCGACACTTGTCTCTTGTCTCTTGTCTCTTGCCACATGGCACTTGCCACACGGTACTTGCCACACGGTACTTGCCACATGGCACTTGCCACATGGCACTTGCCACATGGCACTTGCCACGTGGCACTTACCTTTGACTGTTGTCATTTGGCACTGTCCATTAGTGACACGCATTTGCTACTTACACTTGTCACATGTCACTATCCACGTAACACTTGTGGCTTTACACTTACCACTTTCACCGTTATTTGTGTAATAAATTGATATTTTTGTAAATATTTAATATCTCTTTCACTTGTTCTCTTTCATAAGCCATCAAACATTTCAAGCATCAAAATACATCCCAGCTATTTAAAATCCTGCTGGACACTTTCCAAATTCAAATATACCGCAATTTGTATCAAATATTTTTCCCCTAAAATAACATTTCATGATTTTGTCTCCGTAGAAACTTCTTGAATGCGTGAGCAACATTCGCGTCGGCAAAATCGCCCGCTCAGCGCTGTGGCTGTTGGCGGAATTCGCCGACACAGAGGAACGAGCTTTAGCCGCACTTGAGATTCTTGATAATGTCATACCAGCGGCTAAAAATGCTGATGCAAAGGTATGTTCTTTTTTAACTTATTCTTATTAGAATAAGTGCCAAATAGTTGCCAAAATATACACAAGCCTAATATTTCAGGCTTGCGTATATTTTGTCAATTAGACAAAAAATGTGTGTTGTGTTGTGTTTATGTGTTTATTTTCAGGACTTTGTTTCTTTTAAGTGTTGTGATGTATGGTAATTAAAATTAAATTATATTTATTTGTTGTAAGATTGCTCAAATGTTTTCCAATTGATTAACGAAATTTTAATGGAAAAAGCTTTAGTATAAGAAATGATAAATATAGGCGTGTGTGCCGAGCACACGCGTAAAAATTGAAATTTCTTTGGCAAGATTCAAAGATACCAAAATCGTCGCCTTACTCTATGACGTGACGGTATTGCCATGATGCGACCTTGAAATTTTACTCTCAATGCGACTGAAGAAGTTTCACTTTAAAAATAAATTCCACCAGGAGGAGGAACCAGAGAAAGCCAGCAAACAACCGGAGGCACCGGCTCGTCAGCTAGTTACAAGTGACGGAGCGTATGCCACACAATCTGCTTTCAACTTGCCCCAGTCAGTATTTTCTTATTTACTTTCTATTTTTCTATTTTCTCGTTGTGTGGTACTAATTTGGTTATCTTTAATGAAACAAATTAGGAAATTCATAGAGGTTAAATAAAAGTGGGCCAAATGTTGATCCCTGGTGAACTCCAACGTATATCTTAAATGGTTATAATAAACCCAGCAGCAAATTTTATTGTTTATTGTATTAACTTCATCAAACATATCTTGAATTATTTTCACAAATATCTCTGGTACTTTTTGTATTATGATTTGCTATCCAGTTTTATGTGCACTCTATCAAACGCTGTCTCTAAATCAATGTAGGCAATTTGTAAAAATTATTAGTTGATTTTCTGCAATAAAATCGACTGACTTTCTGGCGTACGTTAAATTAAATTTGTTACGGCTCTTTAAAAAATATATGGACCTTTTGCTAACCCAGTATTAATTAATTGGCATGATGGTTGATCAATGATTATGTACATTGAAGTGTGTTAACGATAAATCCGTGATTGTTATCTAAAGTTCTGTTGTCACGAAAATATCAGATAATTAAAATCGAGGTTAAGTAACGATTGGTACAGTCATAAAGTGGATGGTTTACAATTTTTTTATTTGATTATTTTCACATACGTAGAGTGCGTTTCACGAAAGAGTTCCCCTGCCGTTATGTTGGCTTACCTGACTGTCAAAAACGAAAATATTTTTTTTTTATCAAAAATGACAGAGAAAATATTCTCCTTTCTAGGCAGTCGACCCCGTAAGATACGGGATAAGGCTAGGAAGAGAGGAGAATATTTTCTCTGTAATTTTTGATAAAAAAAAATATTTTCGTTTTTGACAGTCAGGTATGCCAACATAACGGCAGGGGAACTCTTTCGTGAAACGCACTCTACAACCCTCACTATCCGATTCGAACTTGACCGGTATTCTTGACGTTGTATAATTTGAACGCTCTAATTAACTTGAATGTCCGTCTGAAAATTGACCAGTTTTCTTGACGTTTTATAATTCGACTGCTTAAATTAACTTGTGCGTGTATCAGGGCGTCAACAACCGACACTAAAGAGGGTCTGTCCACCGCGATCCGCGCAGGCGACAGCTTCACAGCAGCCTGCGCCTGCTCCGCGCTGTGCAAGCTGGCGCTGCGCTTGCCGCCCGCGAGACGTGCGCACGCGCTGCGGCTGGCCGCGCAGCTGCTGGCGTACCACAAGCTCGGTGAGTGGGGGGAGGGGGGGACAGTTACACAGCAGCCTGCGCCTGCTCCGCGCTGTGCAAGCTGGCGCTGCGCTTGCCGCCCGCGAGACGTGCGCACGCGCTGCGGCTGGCCGCGCAGCTGCTGGCGTACCACAAGCTCGGTGAGTGGGGGGAGGGGGGGACAGTTACACAGCAGCCTGCGCCTGCTCCGCGCTGTGCAAGCTGGCGCTGCGCTTGCCGCCCGCGAGACGTGCGCACGCGCTGCGGCTGGCCGCGCAGCTGCTGGCGTACCACAAGCTCGGTGAGTGGGGGGAGGGGGGGACAGTTACACAGCAGCCTGCGCCTGCTCCGCGCTGTGCAAGCTGGCGCTGCGCTTGCCGCCCGCGAGACGTGCGCACGCGCTGCGGCTGGCCGCGCAGCTGCTGGCGTACCACAAGCTCGGTGAGTGGGGGGAGGGGGGGACAGTTACACAGCAGCCTGCGCCTGCTCCGCGCTGTGCAAGCTGGCGCTGCGCTTGCCGCCCGCGAGACGTGCGCACGCGCTGCGGCTGGCCGCGCAGCTGCTGGCGTACCACAAGCTCGGTGAGTGGGGGGAGGGGGGGACAGTTACACAGCAGCCTGCGCCTGCTCCGCGCTGTGCAAGCTGGCGCTGCGCTTGCCGCCCGCGAGACGTGCGCACGCGCTGCGGCTGGCCGCGCAGCTGCTGGCGTACCACAAGCTCGGTGAGTGGGGGGAGGGGGGGACAGTTACACAGCAGCCTGCGCCTGCTCCGCGCTGTGCAAGCTGGCGCTGCGCTTGCCGCCCGCGAGACGTGCGCACGCGCTGCGGCTGGCCGCGCAGCTGCTGGCGTACCACAAGCTCGGTGAGTGGGGGGAGGGGGGGACAGTTACACAGCAGCCTGCGCCTGCTCCGCGCTGTGCAAGCTGGCGCTGCGCTTGCCGCCCGCGAGACGTGCGCACGCGCTGCGGCTGGCCGCGCAGCTGCTGGCGTACCACAAGCTCGGTGAGTGGGGGGAGGGGGGGACAGTTACACAGCAGCCTGCGCCTGCTCCGCGCTGTGCAAGCTGGCGCTGCGCTTGCCGCCCGCGAGACGTGCGCACGCGCTGCGGCTGGCCGCGCAGCTGCTGGCGTACCACAAGCTCGGTGAGTGGGGGGAGGGGGGGACAGTTACACAGCAGCCTGCGCCTGCTCCGCGCTGTGCAAGCTGGCGCTGCGCTTGCCGCCCGCGAGACGTGCGCACGCGCTGCGGCTGGCCGCGCAGCTGCTGGCGTACCACAAGCTCGGTGAGTGGGGGGAGGGGGGGACAGTTACACAGCAGCCTGCGCCTGCTCCGCGCTGTGCAAGCTGGCGCTGCGCTTGCCGCCCGCGAGACGTGCGCACGCGCTGCGGCTGGCCGCGCAGCTGCTGGCGTACCACAAGCTCGGTGAGTGGGGGGAGGGGGGGACAGTTACACAGCAGCCTGCGCCTGCTCCGCGCTGTGCAAGCTGGCGCTGCGCTTGCCGCCCGCGAGACGTGCGCACGCGCTGCGGCTGGCCGCGCAGCTGCTGGCGTACCACAAGCTCGGTGAGTGGGGGGAGGGGGGGACAGTTACACAGCAGCCTGCGCCTGCTCCGCGCTGTGCAAGCTGGCGCTGCGCTTGCCGCCCGCGAGACGTGCGCACGCGCTGCGGCTGGCCGCGCAGCTGCTGGCGTACCACAAGCTCGGTGAGTGGGGGGAGGGGGGGACAGTTACACAGCAGCCTGCGCCTGCTCCGCGCTGTGCAAGCTGGCGCTGCGCTTGCCGCCCGCGAGACGTGCGCACGCGCTGCGGCTGGCCGCGCAGCTGCTGGCGTACCACAAGCTCGGTGAGTGGGGGGAGGGGGGGACAGTTACACAGCAGCCTGCGCCTGCTCCGCGCTGTGCAAGCTGGCGCTGCGCTTGCCGCCCGCGAGACGTGCGCACGCGCTGCGGCTGGCCGCGCAGCTGCTGGCGTACCACAAGCTCGGTGAGTGGGGGGAGGGGGGGACAGTTACACAGCAGCCTGCGCCTGCTCCGCGCTGTGCAAGCTGGCGCTGCGCTTGCCGCCCGCGAGACGTGCGCACGCGCTGCGGCTGGCCGCGCAGCTGCTGGCGTACCACAAGCTCGGTGAGTGGGGGGAGGGGGGGACAGTTACACAGCAGCCTGCGCCTGCTCCGCGCTGTGCAAGCTGGCGCTGCGCTTGCCGCCCGCGAGACGTGCGCACGCGCTGCGGCTGGCCGCGCAGCTGCTGGCGTACCACAAGCTCGGTGAGTGGGGGGAGGGGGGGACAGTTACACAGCAGCCTGCGCCTGCTCCGCGCTGTGCAAGCTGGCGCTGCGCTTGCCGCCCGCGAGACGTGCGCACGCGCTGCGGCTGGCCGCGCAGCTGCTGGCGTACCACAAGCTCGGTGAGTGGGGGGAGGGGGGGACAGTTACACAGCAGCCTGCGCCTGCTCCGCGCTGTGCAAGCTGGCGCTGCGCTTGCCGCCCGCGAGACGTGCGCACGCGCTGCGGCTGGCCGCGCAGCTGCTGGCGTACCACAAGCTCGGTGAGTGGGGGGAGGGGGGGACAGTTACACAGCAGCCTGCGCCTGCTCCGCGCTGTGCAAGCTGGCGCTGCGCTTGCCGCCCGCGAGACGTGCGCACGCGCTGCGGCTGGCCGCGCAGCTGCTGGCGTACCACAAGCTCGGTGAGTGGGGGGAGGGGGGGACAGTTACACAGCAGCCTGCGCCTGCTCCGCGCTGTGCAAGCTGGCGCTGCGCTTGCCGCCCGCGAGACGTGCGCACGCGCTGCGGCTGGCCGCGCAGCTGCTGGCGTACCACAAGCTCGGTGAGTGGGGGGAGGGGGGGACAGTTACACAGCAGCCTGCGCCTGCTCCGCGCTGTGCAAGCTGGCGCTGCGCTTGCCGCCCGCGAGACGTGCGCACGCGCTGCGGCTGGCCGCGCAGCTGCTGGCGTACCACAAGCTCGGTGAGTGGGGGGAGGGGGGGACAGTTACACAGCAGCCTGCGCCTGCTCCGCGCTGTGCAAGCTGGCGCTGCGCTTGCCGCCCGCGAGACGTGCGCACGCGCTGCGGCTGGCCGCGCAGCTGCTGGCGTACCACAAGCTCGGTGAGTGGGGGGAGGGGGGGACAGTTACACAGCAGCCTGCGCCTGCTCCGCGCTGTGCAAGCTGGCGCTGCGCTTGCCGCCCGCGAGACGTGCGCACGCGCTGCGGCTGGCCGCGCAGCTGCTGGCGTACCACAAGCTCGGTGAGTGGGGGGAGGGGGGGACAGTTACACAGCAGCCTGCGCCTGCTCCGCGCTGTGCAAGCTGGCGCTGCGCTTGCCGCCCGCGAGACGTGCGCACGCGCTGCGGCTGGCCGCGCAGCTGCTGGCGTACCACAAGCTCGGTGAGTGGGGGGAGGGGGGGACAGTTACACAGCATTAATTAATTATTTATTAATTAATTAATGCTGTGTAACTGTTATTAATGAAATTATTTATTAATTAATTAAAAAAAATGTTTTACATTGTTGGTTGGTTGACCTGACAGGTTTTTGCCTACCTTTGCGCAAACTGTCAAACCTATCTAAACTGGTTAGTTTGCTTATCGTATGTAGGTAAATTAAAATAAATTTTGCAAAATTTTTATTTTTTTAGAATGTTTTTTTAAAGATTTTTCATAAAGTTTGTTTCTGACGGCCAATACTTGGAAACGAGAATTAACTAAATCGATCCAGATGTTCACGCGTCACCTTGACGAATAAATTTTACCGTAAACAGATTTTCAAATAATTATTGTTATTATGTTTCTCTTTCCACAATTATACTCGACCACCACAAAAAAGGAAGTCCTAAAAAATAACGAACGAATTTAGAATTAAATTTTTGAAAACTTCTTTAGCGGCGTTGAGCACTTTTTCTGTAATGGGTATAAAATCTTAAACTCGCGTCAGGACACGTGACCTGATCGAAAAAGCGTAAGACGAATACCATTCCAAAATATCAAACATGCTCAACGTTAATAATCAAGTTTTCACTTCTGCCGGCACTCCCGGAGTGCAACCCGTCTTTTTTTATTATTAGAGGGTGCAAACGGTCTAACAGCGGACGACATCGAGCACGCAGCGGTGTGCATACGTGCGGGCGCTGAACGACCTCCAACCATCACCGGAGCGTTATTGACTTCTTCTAGACAAGCACTTGCCGCATTACTGGCTCTGCCTGATCGTGCGCAGCCTGAATTGTTGCCTGAGGTTGAGGTAAGGGAGGATTAAGTGGAAATGAATATATAAACATAGTGCAGGGGCATGTGTAATGTTACAGAACATTTTGGTCCTTCGAGCCGGATTGATAAGTTTTCGTTTTGCTACTGGATTTAGTGAACAATTATGGTAATCATAAGAGTTAGTCATTAACATTAAGCCAACTTTCATATACATAATATATTTAATAATCGATCAATCAATCAATCACAACATACGCAATAATATAATTGAATGCCAAATTATTATAAAACTAGCTGTGCCCTGCGGTTTAACTCCTGTTGGTCTTAGCGTGATAATATCCTATAGCCTTCCATGATAAATGGGCTATCTAACACCGAAAGTATTTTTCAAATCGGACCACTAGTTCCTGAGATTAAGCGCGTTCAAACAAACAAACAAACTCTTCAGCTTTATAATATTAATATAGATAGAAACAACAACCCTCTGTTAAATATCAATAGAATGTTTTAGTGCTTCGGTCCGGTTTAATAAGTGTTTTTTTGCAGGCGGATCGTGCGCTGACAGCTGTAGAAAAACGCGTGGAAGTGGAGCGGGGTATAGCGTTCGGTGCGCTCGCTGGGGCCGCCACCGCGCACCAACACGACATGTTCGAGCTCTCGCTCAACAAGGCTGTTCAGGGTGTGTACACGCACACACAGACATTCAAACACATACACTTATATGCGCCACGCAGATAGAAGCATTAAATATTCACACACATACGCCTACATACAAATGTGCCAAATAGACAAACATTTATGGGTCACGCAGCACATTAAACATTCACACACGCACACACATTTATACGTGAATGTTACACCAAGTAAATGTTATTAAACTTTACAATGGATGAGTAAAGGTTCTTATAGACACTGCGCTTTAAAATATTTGTATGCGATGGTAAATTTTAATTATTTACTGTAGTTATCCCTTTATGGGTACGTTTTGATAATAATCACAATCAAATTTATTCATGTAAATATGTATTAACAAATTTTTATTTCACTTTCTACACCTCTCTTACCTTTCACCTCGTGTTCACAGTTCAATCATCACTCTCACGATTGTAAGCTATAATAAACTATCAAATTATCTAAATAACCCATCCCCCGATTGTAAGCTACAATAAACCATCAAATTATCTAAACAACCCATTCCACACCCAGGTCGTCCATCAGCCAGCAGCACATCAGGCGGCAAGTTGTCCCGCGTGCGGCAGCTGACGGGTTTCTCAGACCCTATTAACAAATTTTTATTTCACTTCCTATACCTCTCTTACCTCACGCCTCGTGTTCAATTATCACTCTAACTATTGTTAGATATTTGGCACCCTATTATCTAAATAACCCATTTCCCACCCAGGTCGTCCATCAGCCAGCAGCACGTCGGGCGGCAAGCTGTCCCGCGTGCGGCAGCTGACGGGTTTCTCAGACCCAGTGTACGCGGAGGCGATAGTCGCGGTCAATCAGTACGATATCGTGCTTGACGTGCTCGTTGTTAATCAAACTGGTGAGTTTTCGATGAGATCATCGTTAGTATCATCGTTACCCTATTTCTATCGTCTAATCGTCGTTTTAAAAATTGTATCATATTAACTTGTAGTATATTTTAGTCGTTAGTAAATCGAACCTTGATTCCTATGACAGTTTGTGTTATTGATGGGTCATATATTTATAATTTTTGTTTAATAATGAAAGATATGTCTGCTTTTTCTTGATTAAGTATAAAACTTCGACTATTTAGCTAGGATATTATATTTTGTATCGTGTTAGTAATAGTAAGTCTCTTTCAGATAGTCAGGAATGATTAAACAATTGTTTCACCGCATAAAATATTAACAAAAAAAAACAAAACATATTGCGTTATATTAGTCAAGTCATTAATATACATTAGGAATAATTATGGTCCAAGTAAACACCCTTGAGGCAAACCATCTCTGTTTTATTCATATTTGAATTTTTATGCAACAATCCTGGTCTTTGTCTATATTTATTCTTTTCACATACGGTTTTTTGTTTGCCAGATAACCTTTTATCAAATCATAGGAGCATTTATGTGTGAAGATATTGTGATTTACTAAGTCAAGAGCTTTTTAGCGATCAAAGTAGACACGTCAGATAGATTTTTACTGTCGTTTTTTTATGGAGACTTAACTAGTTAGTTACCGTTTAATTCATTGAAAACAAGCTGACGTAGTAGATTTATTCATCAGAAAACGATTATTTAGTATGGATAACATTTTTATATTGGATAAAAAGCAATGATGTTTCCTATTAAATACATACACTTCGTGTGTTGCGTGTTCCCAGTGGAAACGCTATTTATCAGAAAACTTTTTCTTTGCAAATTCATAGCATTATATTGATTGTAAAAAAAAGTGAAGTCCCATGTCCCCTAGTGGGGTAAGGGGCAGATGCAATATACATC
The DNA here is from genome assembly GCA_029959065.1 of Colias behrii. Taxonomy (NCBI): domain Eukaryota; kingdom Metazoa; phylum Arthropoda; class Insecta; order Lepidoptera; family Pieridae; genus Colias; species Colias behrii. The sequence goes on along the minus strand of JARWMC010000005.1, from coordinate 811,384 downwards.
TGTTTCACTGATCGAGTTTCTTTAGGGACAAGTAGGTGATCAGCCTTCTGTGTCCTACCAGACCAAGACATTTTTTTTTCTTCGTCTCCACCGGGAATCGAACCCAGGACCCCTCGGTGTTACGCTTACGCGTCAACCACTGTACCGAGGAGGCGGTATATTGATTGAGGGGTGATAATTTCCTTTAAAATATAATACTTTGTCCGCTCGCAGAGGACACGCTGCAGAACTGCACGGTGGAGCTGGCGACGCTGGGCGAGCTGCGGCTGGTGGAGCGGCCGGCGCCGCTCGTGCTGGCGCCGCGGGACTTCGCCACCATCCGCGCGCACGTCAAGGTGGCCTCCACCGAGAACGGCATCATCTTCGGCAACATCGGTACGTGCGCCGGAGTGCCTAAGGGCCACTGACACCCCGCCCACAGAATACATAATAGTAGCTAAAGATCAGATCTCTCTGAAGAAAAAAACTCTGATAGATAGTAAAAAGCAGTGTTTCTGTATATAAGATCGACTTATCATCAAACCAATTACGATTTCATCCTTTCATGTCACGTTAAATTATATATTGCATCTTCTCAGCATCTTTATGCAATAAAAGCGTGTCGTATAGAGGTGATCTTCCAGTTAATCAGACATTAATACATTTAATCTAAATAACTGCATGTCTGGAATTATGTCGGGCTAGGGTTGTCATTCAAAATAATTAGTGTTGAGGCACAGAATACATAATAGTAGCTAAACGCTACAGAACGGACACTCTCCGCTTCCCGCCAAAATTAAACACTTACCTCACCCCGCACGATCAGTCTAAAAATGGTCCACACTTTTCTACAGGGACGATACGCAACGAAGATTGACAACATTAATCAAATTGACTTAAAGTAATTTTATTATTTTGGATTTGTGATTATCGTTTTTCGTAGAAAATGGTTAGATATTGTGCTGTTCACGGATGTATTTCATCAGAAAAACGCGAATTTTTTTTTACGCTAGTCAAAAATGTGCCAACCATAAAGCGTTAACACACACATTTGCAGTCTCTACAGTGTGACTGTCAAAACGATAATTTTGTATGGAGTGCCCGGGGTGTGCCCCGGGCGAAAATATAGTGGCGCCCACTTGAGGTGTTCTGAAGGTTTGCACCAGGAGAGGCAAAAGACTCCAACTTCAGACCTCGGCGCCCCCCAGAATTTGTCGCCCTGGGCCATCGCTCCCTCTCGCCCCCCCCTAACGCCGGCACTGCTCCTGCAGGTGGACACGCACGTGCTCGTTAGTACGTGCACGCGAGTGCAGACACACCACTGTTAGGTGGCAGGATTATCTGTACACATAGACGGAGAGGCGGACCGCTCTGTAGCTCTACCATGAGTTTACGCACACGACACTCGCTAGCGATTGTAGTAAGCGGTTTTTATAAAATTTCGTACAGCGCCCCTAGTGTGCCGTAGCGGAACTAAAAAGCCTACCATGAGGTGCAATAGTATACTACAGTAGATAACGTATAGTAAACTATACTACACTCGCTGTAGTAACCATACAATTTTTACACCATGAGTTCTAATTTTGACATATGTCATAGTTTATAACTATTCGACGATAGATACGTCATTCACGGTAAATAATCTCTTGAAAGTTAAGAACTATTCACGTTTACTATTGTAGTTACGTCAGACGATTTAACTATGTCAACTCATAGTAGAGGCACTGTACATGCAAGCAAGTGCAGAACAGAATTCTATACGTAATCCCAGTCTTTTTTTGCTAAGCAAGCGTCAAAGTTCATTGGATACATTTTTTAACCTTACACAAACAATGCCTATACTTGCGTGATACGTAAGTAAAAGTCGCTAAGAACAGAATAAAAAAATCGCTGTTTGTATAATTTAATTTGAATGTAAAAATTGACACACGTATCATATTTTATTCAAGGTTATTATATTTTTTACATTAATTATATCAGAATACCAACATATTTGATTTCTCTGGTGGCATTATACATCCGTGCTAATGACGAAGATGATGATGATATTGATTATAACGATAACGGTGCTTACAACGATGGTGATGATAATCATAATCATTATATTATTGACGATGGTGACAATGTACGAGGTGTCATAATTAATGATGATGACGACAATGATAATCATGATATTGTTGTTAATGTGCACAGTGTACGAGGTGTCGGTATTGATGCTGATGACGACAATGATAATCATGATATTGTTGGTAATGTGCACAGTGTACGAGGTGTCATTATTTATGATGATGACGACCATAATAATAATGATATTGTTGTTAATGTGCACAGTGTACGAGGTGTCGGTATTGATGCTGATGACGACAATGATAATCATGATATTGTTGGTAATGTGCACAGTGTACGAGGTGTCGTTATTGATGATGATGACGACCATAATAATAATGATATTGTTAATGACGCTCCCAGTGCATGATGTGTCGTTATTGATGGCGACGATGATGATGATAATAATGATATTGTTGTTAATGTGCACAGTGTACGAGGTATCGTAATTGATGATGATGACGACCATAATAATAATGATATTGTTAATGACGCTCCCAGTGCATGATGTGTCGTTATTGATGGCGACGATGATGATGATAATAATGATATTGTTGTTAATGTGCACAGTGTACGAGGTATCGTAATTGATGATGATGACGACCATAATAATAATGATATTGTTTTCAATGTGCACAGTGTACATGTAGATATTAATAATGATGACGTCGATGATAATGATAATTACAATATAAAAGATAATATTATATACAGTGTACGAAGTGTCAGGCGCGTCGCTGGACCGCGGCGTGGTGGTGCTGAACGACATCCACATCGACATCGTGGACTACATCCAGCCGGCCGCCTGCTCCGATGCCGACTTCCGCACCATGTGGGCCGAGTTCGAGTGGGAGAACAAGGTAATCGTTTACAATATTTTATTATTATATATTATACTAGCGACCCGCCCGGGCTTCGCACGGGTGCAATGCTGATACTAAATACACTACAGAAAAATTGTGAACGTTGTATGTATATAAAAACATAGCGGCCCGCTCCGGCTTCGCACGGGTAATATATAGCCGGGCGGCCGGCCGGTACCGCCGCAAACGCTACGTCCCGCAATTTTTAAATCTGTAATATCTTCGAAAATATTCACTTAAATCATACGGTGTAAAGGGTCATATAGATCTATATGAAATGAACAATGTATTCAAGGTATTTAATTGGTTAAGGATTAATGCTGTATTGGTTAAAATCGCTTCGAAAATTAGCCATTATTTGTCGTAAAAAGTAAATGACAAAAAAAAAAGTTATTGTGGGTTATCCATAAGAGATAGACATATACCATCACGGACTTTTCTGTAGACCTTTTCAATGTGTATAATACTTAGTACATTATTTTGATAAAACTCGTAGGGTTCAGCCAGCGTTTGCAATGTAAGCGGAAAAAATGTAATTATTTACGACATCACATTAGAAACCTCAAAAATAACAGTACTTCTCCGCTATTTAGTGGATGTTATTATACATATAAACCTTCCTCTTGAATCACTCTATCTATTAAAAAAAACCGTATCAAAATCCGTTGCGTAGTTTCAAAGATTTAAGCATACAAAGGGACATAGGGACAGAGAAAGCGACTTGGTTTTATACTATGTAGTGATTTTTAACTCAAACATTTATTTATTCAATTATACTTCTTTTAGAAGCACTTTCGAATCGTCATTACATATTTTTAACATTTTTATTATAATGGGTTTTTTGTTTGTTGCATAATTGTGTGATTGTGATGCAATGAAAGTATTAAATAGCAAATGCAGCAAATTTGATAGCTCATAATTGATAACAAAACACTTTCTTGTAATAAAATAACGATTTTTTGTACGTTATAAAATGTTGTGCGTTCGTCTCGCTAACACTGGACAATGACTGAACCGATCTAGTTTAAATTTGATTTTTAAAATAATATTTGTGGAAGTTAAAGGTTTATACGGTTTAAAATAAATAATAATAAGTAGCCGTAGTAATTAAAGTTATTAGTCATAAAAACATCTAAGTGATAGAAAGTTTACCGGTCATCTAGTAATAAGTATCTTTCTCTGAGCCAATCACTTTTCTTAAATAAATCTATATAATTTTCTATAGGAAATAATTTAATCCTTTCATATTTACCAGGTGTCAGTAAATACCAGTATTACGGACTTGCGCGAATATTTGGACCATCTGCTCGCATCTACAAACATGAAGTGTCTCACACCAGATAAGGTAAGTCCTATTTGATTGTGGAAAAGCCATTTTTAGGGTTCCGTACCTCAAAAGGAAAAAACGGAACCCTTATAGGATCACTTTGTTGTCCGTCTGTCCGTCCGTCCGTCCGTCCGTCCGTCCGTCCGTCCGTCTGTCAAGACCCTTTTTCTCAGGAACGCGTGGAGGTATGAAGCTGAAATTTATATCAATTACTCAGGTCTACTGTCCCTTGAACCTGTGAAAAAATCAAACTTCTAAGCCAACGCAATCAAAAGATACAGCCGTTTATGCCGCAAATTTTCGACACTTGCAAGGGAATCAAAACCTACAGGATGCTTCCCGTGAACTCAGAATCTTGAAAGTTGGTACGAAGCAACGTCTTATAGCATAGATAAAGGAAAAATTACGAAAACCATAAATTTTTAGTTACATCACATAATATATTTTTTTTTAATAATTTTAAACTTACTACCCATTTCCTCATAAACGCGTAGAGGTATTAAATTGAAATTCATACCAAATACTCAGGTCTATAATACCTTTAAGCTGTCACAAAATCAAACTTCTATGTCAACGCAATCAAAAGAAACAGCAATGTACGGAACCCTCGGTGCGCGAGTCCGACTCGCACTTGGCCGGTTTTTTTCCTTTTTCTCTATATTAATGTCTTTTTTAATAATGTTCTGTCTCATTTTTTTCAATTTTAAATATGTTTTTTGAGAAGTTGTTATTAAGGGGTAGTATTTAAACGAGTGACTGTAAATTAAAGTTTTAGATATCAAAAATAATTAATTGGGGTAACAGAATTACTAAGTGAGCGACTGACTGCGAGCGATGAAAAATTAATAGATCAGCAACTAACAAACATTAATTTGCGTTACATAAAATACAAAATGAGCAGCTTCATAATATTTGAGCGACCTAATATTAATCGTTTGAGTGACAAAATTACGTCTTGTATTCTATTCATTATTTGGCATATGATTTATTTATACTGAGTGGCATTTTATCTTAATCGAGGTATTTCGAATAGAAAAATCACTTTGAAAAATACTATAATGGACAGAGTAGGTACTATCAGTTCAATTTGTTTTTGAAAGTTTTATCAAATAACTATTTGAACAATTTATTCTAGTGTTTTTAGTCGCTCTAGAAGAGCGTAATTTAGTCGCTCACTCAGTTATTTAGTCGCTCATATAGTAATGTAATCACACAGTTAGAATTCTAATATATCAAATGGATTTTCTCCTTTAGTACGCTCAATCTGTATTTTATTATCAACTAATATTAGTTGCTTGTTTAGTTTATTTGTCGATTACTCAAATTCATACCGCTCAAGTTATTAAATCAGTATCTCATAATCAGTCGCTCACTTTATTTTCAGTCGCTCGTTTTATTATTCCCCGTTATTAAGCCAATTCATCAAATAATTAACTTTTTCATAATAGATGTTGCAGGAGCTTGTTTAACACAAATTTAAATGCATGCGACAGCACAAAAATACTTTAGTGATATTTGACCTTTCTAAAGCATTTGATTCTGTGAAACAATCAATTTTATCCCTTAAACTCAAATGCTATGTAATGATCCTTTTAGCAAGAAACCAAGTAGCTGTATACATTTAGAATACGATACAAACCATGGTTGATAATGAAAAATAATTTAGGCGATGCGTCGTTTAACTATGGTGTTCCACAGGGATCTAGCTTAGGTCCATTTTTATATTTGATATAAATTCAAGATGTATCTGATGTACTTGCAGTTTATGTGTGAATAAGATCTATTCGCAGAGTTCTATATTTCAATATTCTATTTATAATATCGTCTTACTTATTGCTTTACAGTTACTAGTTAATAATAATAATCGTAAAATGATATTCATGGTATTGAATTTGCTCCCCTTGATCGTAAAAAAAACTGCAACGAGTTAAGAGAGGTAATATTACCCTGCGGAAACCTATCTATCTACTTTAAGCGGGGAGACAATATACCTGTTGATTTATCCATCTATCTATCCACCTCTAGGCTTTATCAGGGCAATGCGGGTTCATGGCGGCGAATCTATACGCGCGTTCCATCTTCGGTGAGGATGCACTAGCCAACTTGTCCATAGAGAGTGCGCTGCACCGCCCCAACGCGCCTGTTGTTGGACACGTCAGGATACGGGCTAAGAGCCAGGTGAGCACACATACAGACAGACAGACAGACAGACAGACACCAGTGCACAAGCATACGTGCAGGCAGACACATATACACGCAGTTGTGCAGACTCGCAAATATACACAGACACACAACATACTAGTAGACGAACACACGTGCACGCAAACACATACGTGTACACACGTCCACACACATCTGCACACATATAGTGTATACACACGTGCACAAATGCACACTAGAATACGAAAATAGACCTGATATTATAAGAACAACATAACACATATTATAATATCACTATTTAGCATTAAATGCGACTCGCTAATATAGAATTTTCAAGTTAAAACAACAGCCCCGTTTTACTTAAAATAGCCCTTAAAGAGGTGGAATTTTAACGTGTGCATAATTCTACTGAAAAATTATTAAGTCGGATATAGTTAAAATTTTAATTTATAGAACTTTATTTTTAAACCATTTTTTTATTATGAACAGGGCATGGCACTCAGCCTGGGAGACAAGATCAATCTGATGCAGAAGGCGCCGACACACAAACAGACGGAAAATGCGATTCCCGCTGCGTAAATATATATAATTTAGGATGTAGGTTAGATTTAATATTAATATATCCTCGTATAGCAAGGAGTGTACTTTAAAATTTATTATATGATACAGCCAAAACATTTATAAAAAAAATATTGTCACCAATAGGACATCAGAATCTTTTAATTTTGTTATAACTATTCTTATTATAATATATTTTATGTCGTGCATTTAAATCATAAATTATTCAGTGTATACTTCCTTTGTCAGACATACTATTATGTTGATTGATTTATATTGATATTTTCTTAATAAAATTACTTATTCGATATGTAAAATTTTGTTTTATTTCTTACTTAAATCATATTCCTATTTCCTTCCTATTAGATCCTTGGTCAAACTTTCATCACATGTTGTTTGACAGAGTACTCATATTCATATACAGTATGTATAAGTGTTATCAATGTAAAAAATACACATTTAATAATTACACCTAAGTGTTATTCTAACATAATCTAAGCACTTTTTATAATTTTTTTAAACATCGATTAATTGTTGATGACTTGAATCATTATATCTGGATCCCCGGGTCCGGTCCTGGGTTTAAATATCATATAAATTTCTCATAATTTCAAAAGGAAATTTCTCTTTATCATTGCACTTTATACATTAATAGGGTAAAAAAGTAAGGTCACAGAAAAGATTCTTAACCATTTATTAACATGAAATAAAACCATCAAGTCTTATGTAATAAATTAGTTTAATGCGTCGTCAGCGATGTTGCGACGGGTGTAGTCCATGTTTCGTACAAGTCAACGTATAAATAATAAAAATAATTTATAATTAGTTAATGGATTGGTTATGAAACAGTACAGTCGACGCGGCGGCTCGAGAGTGGCTCCTTGGAGATAGTGTCTGGAAATAAAATTATTTTCATTAGTTTCACGATTACATAAATTTCGAACAAAAATAATACATATTTTGTAAGGGAAAATTAACAATCTTTTAAAGACACTGGACTATATATATATTTTTTGTTAATATTAATTTCCATTTACAGCTTTAAATGAAACGATGATCGCACATTTCTATTCAATCACATTTACTTCAAATTCAGTTCTGCACTTCAGAATATACCTAAGGCCTCATTTACGGAGACACGGGGCGTCTCGCGGCGCGTCGGACGTTTTTCTGTTTACGGTCGCGGTGGGTCGGCGCGTGAAGCGTCACGCACTTAGAGTATACATAATATATTACAATAGTATAGAGCGCGTGTATTGCACAAATTGCATAGTGCGCATCGTAGGCAGATGAGCTATAGATACTATATAGATGTGTGTGTGACAAATAGGGATGGGTAGGTATCAATTGCGTGTTGAACTATCGATAAGTTATTTAAATAAATATGTATCATAAGTAAATTTTATGTTCAATAAGTTATTACAGGAAAAATATATGAATAAAGTATAAATATGTAATTTTAAATTTGTTTACCAACTGAATAAAGTTTGTTTATTCCATTTGAATATTACTTGTATTAATTATTATAAGTACTTTAAAAAAATATGTTTAATTGGAATATCAGAACAACGTGAGTACTTTTTAAATAATAAAGTTAATAAAATAAAAGATCGGGTTTAGTGCTATTTCTTTAATAATAAATCAAACAATAATAATAATGTTTTAAAAATGTTAAATAACAATAAGAAATAATTAATATGTAATTTAAAATGATAATATAATAAATAATATTAATAATTTTTTTATTTAATTTTATCCATTCTACTATCAAAATCTTCAAAATCAATTTAGCGGTTCAGAAAATACATCGTAACATTACATACTTTACATTTACACTATAATACATTCGCATTCATAATATTAGAAAGTGTATCATACAAAACACACCACAAATTTATTTATAATACATTTTTAAAAGAGTTTTAATTTTAAAGTTAAATAAATAATTTGTTAAAATATAGTTCTTCTAGTAAACTTTATATCGAGTACAGCGTTGGTCAGGTCACATCACTACGATCACGTGGCGGCAGTGAGGCGCGCGAGCGAGCCTGCGCGTGTCCGCCTCCCACCTCCCCTTCACCCCCGCGATGCTAGATTTATTTTCATAAAAATAAGTATAACAATCGACTTACTGATGAAATGTGATACTGGATTTCAATTTTGTGTATTTTCCAGTATCGTTTTTGCAAGATAGAACTGCACATTTCACCATGTTTATTCGTAAATATGAAAAAAATTCCAGAGCAACGCGCTTCGACAGCACTCAACCACGACTATGATCGCTCGCGGCGGGAACGTCGTGTTGTTCCCACCTGTGCCTACTGTTCCCACTTGGTTGTTCGCACTCTACAGATAGTATATATACTCTAAGGTCACGCATCATCGCACGCGTAAACACAAACTTATAGCAATATACGACCATGTTCATGTAGGGGAGCCCAAGAGGGGATTTTGGGATTTACTCGAGCGCGTCAGATTACTATAAGGGACGGTACCTTAGCTATTCATTAGTACCTCTAGTCAATATGAGCAGTTATGGTTGGTGGGTGCGCTCAGGGGCCCCGCTGGAAAATTTGAATAATCCATAATTCCCTAAGGTTGAGCTCGAATCGTCAGATTAGCGAAATGGGGACTTCTTATATTGTAATTAACCCCCCCCCATATATTAATCTGACGCGCTCGAATAATATTACTTTAATTTTTTACCCTTTCTTCATAGCGATTAAATCGCCACTTAAATCGTCAGATTAACGTATACTTTTTTTCAGTGACGTCCTGGAGCATGCAAAATATCAATATCTAACGCGCTTGAGTATTTCCAAGCCAATTATTTTCTTTTTTAAATTAAAAAAAATCAAAAAACCCTTCCCCACCGCTAAAAGTGAAAACATTATAGGACCTTTTTTTCTCGCTATGGTCTAATCTACCAATTCTAATAGGTTCCCGTGACGCTCGAGTAAATCCACATTTAGCATCCTGGGCTCCCCTACTAAGAGAAGAGAGACGGGAAGCGTGGCGGTGCCCGAATCCTCGTGTGTAGCGAAGCACGCGGCGGACATAGCTTCATCGAGAATTGCCGCTGCGTGCGCCGCCGCGATAAACGCCGCGTGGGACGCGTCGGTGCCATCCGCGAGCTCGGCCGCTAAAAACGCCCTAATTCAAACGAACGCGTCTAAAATCGCTTCTACGTAAACGCACTCATACAACGCCATATATTTGAATTGAACGCAAAGCGCGACGCCCGCGTCTCCGTAAATGAGGCCTAAGGGCTAATACATAAGAATAGTTAGCATAAAATGTATCGATGCATCGACCTATTCGAACCCAAACATTTATTTATTTATTGAATTAGACTTCTAGAAGCGCTTTTGAATTGTCAAAATACAGAGAAGAACCAACAAGAAACTCTTGATGCTCTTTTAAAATCATTTTACATTACACTCACTTATTCCTCCTCCTCTTCTTCCTCCTCCTCCTCCTCTTCTTCCTCCTCTTCCTCTTCCTCCTCGACCTCTTCCTCCTCTACGACCTCCTCCTCCTCGGGTTCAGGCTCGAAAGTGGGCTCCTCATCATCCTCGGGCTCAGCCTTGGCATCCTCCTCACCTTCGGGAGATTCGGGTTCACCCTTCTTCTTACCGGGCCTCTCGCCGAACCATTTGGGCAGTCTCGCTGTTTTGGGAATTATCATTAGATATCGATAGGATAAATGGGGCAACATTTAGCGCTTTTTTTTAATGAGTCCTAGAGGTTTTTAGGCAAATCAGCGCTATAAAGCTAAAATCTATTTAATGTAAAAGTAAAATATCACGTTGAAACATATTACGATGTTTTTATTCGTATTATCTAAAATTCTTATCTGTTGTGGTAAAATTTTTGCAACATAAGTGTAAAGCATTGATATTATTTGCCATAAGAATATGATATTTACAATGAATCTTATTAAATAATTCAAAGATTAAAAAGTATTAAATTGATAAGATAGAAAGCGTGTTAGTTACAACTTACAAGATATAGCTAAACCTACTTAATTAGTTTGAGATGAAAAGGAAACGATTTTAGTAATGTTACCTGTGTCCTTTAAAAGTTGATAGAAGATTCTTTGAAGAGCAGCAGAATAAGCAGTAAGTAAATTATTATAGATTTTTACTATTGATTGGCTTTTCCTTAGAAAATTTCCAGATTAGAAAATTAAAAAAGCATCGTCTCTATCGACATTTCTATATTATTTTGTTTTATTGTTAAAAGCTTTATTCTCCAAAGCATTTTTGCCTTTCTCTTTACTTACCCTTTTGCCTGCCTCCGAACTGCTCAGCCCTTTCTTGCCACACCTTCTCCATGAAGTCCTTGTTCAATTTCTCTAGGTCCTGTTGTGAGGGAATCGTTATGATTGGGGTCAAATATAGGTATATTGAGGGAACTATGGTTACATTATCGTATGGATTAAATTTTGGGCATTTTTTAAAAGATGTATAAAAATATTTATTCTTTTAGTTATGTCTAATTGAATTTCTAGTTATATCGATACGATAATGTCAGTGATACAGTTGGAATGGGACCCATAACAGCAAGCCACATGGACATGAGTACGACATGCCATCGCGGGGCTAAATGTGGGAGGAACAAAATGCCACATTCGCCGCTTACTTTTTGTTCGGTTCATAAACTCCTCGTGTTTCTCCTTCCATAATTTATCCAAAACCTCCGAGACTTGGGTATCGTATCCCTGTATAAAATGTGGGCATTAACAATGTTGATTTATCAATTCCTATGTTAATCCTCTTTTTCAATATAGGTACATAGGTACCTTGTTATTATGATTAATTCATTTTTGCTACCTTTGATTTCCTATGCTTATACCGTTCCCGATAGATGACTATCATTTTTATTGTTCACTATAAGATCAAATAAATGATCAGCTTTAATAATTTGGAGTATTTCATAGAATTTTCTACTTACACCCTCGAACAACTTCTTTTTGTCGTCGTACGAACGTGTGTCAACGCGTCTTTCATATTTGGACGCTACTTGGATTTTGGGCTGCAAAAGAAATAACATTTTAGAGACATGTTACTTGTAAGGTTCAACTCAACGGATTTCTTAATTAATTCGATACTTACGGGGTGCTTGCCTGTGAGTGCTTCGGGGTCAAGACCCTTTTTAAGGGCCTTGTGCCTCAACTGTTGCTTCTGTCTTTCTTTGAGCTCTTTTAACTGTAAAAAAATACTTGTATTATTATAATTGTCTCAGTAGTTTTTTTTACATCATGCTAACTTTCGACTTGAATCTAACTCATGGAGAACGAACGTTACCAATTTTTGTGGTAGTGAAAGAAAAATTAACTTGTCTCATACAATAGTTATCCGTTAATTTTACGTCTCTATACCCACTATTATGAGTAAAGTTCTTTGTTTTATTGACTGTTTTAATTATGCGCAAATTCTGTTCACGTGCAAAATAAATTCCAATACAAGAAAGACTCTTGAAACTCACGTCATAGTCCTGTCTCTTCTGCCTTTCCTCGAGATCGTATTTCTCGGTCTCGAGCTTGACGATGCACTCCCAGAGCTCGGTGGCCTTCTGCCGCAGCTTGTCCACGGAGAGACCCTCGATGGCCAGCGGCTTGATGCGGATGGAGAGGGAGATCCTCTTCTCCTCCTCCAGCTGCTCCTTTGTCTTGTTGCGTTCCAGTTGGGCGTTGCTGAGTCCGAATTGCTGGAAGGTCACGGTATTTTTAAAAGATGATTTTGCGAGCTTAAGATGTATGAAGATTTATTTGTATGATTATAATTTTATAAAAGCAGATTTGTCTAGAATGCTCATTAAAAATGTCTTGCGAAAGTGTTTTTTTTTTATGATACTTCTTAAATAAACCGAAAAACCTATAATCAAAAATATATCAGTTCATTTTGATCGGTCAGATTCTACAAACGAAGTTTGTCAGACGTGTCTCATAAAATTTGATTGATACAATGAGTGTAACTTACGTTGTCGCTTCTCTTCTGAATGGTGAAGTTGGGGCCTTGCTTGTTGGAGGCGTCCTTCATCGCCTGGAGCATAGCCTGGCGCTTCTTCTCAGCCTCCTCGAGCCGCTGTCTCTTCTCTTCGATGTCGCGCTGTTTCTTCTCCTCAATCTCGCGGATTCGCCTCTCTTCTTCTTCCTTCTTCTTCTGGGCGAGGCGCTTTTCTTCTTCAGCGCGGGAAACCTGATCAGTTAACCAATTAGTTATCAGATTTTAGGTAATTATAAAGATAGTTAGTTTATCTCTTAATTTGATATTGCTGATGAATGGAAACTAAAGTAATCAACGTTAAAAGCACTATGTTCATCATTTTGCGATTAAATTGGATTATTTACCTTGCGCTTGGCCTGCTTCTCTTTGAGACGTTTGAGCTCATCTTCTTCCTTAGACCTTTGTTTACGCCATTCGTTAATGTATTCCTTCAGCTGTTCATCTAAATCCGACCGCTTCTGATCTTGACGCTGTTCATAAAAACATACAATTAATTTAATTACATTTACTATTTAAATGTTTTTATAATAATATATTGCTTTTATTTACATTTCAGTTGCTCCAAAAAATCCAATATAAAACAAATCGAAATAACTTTTAGCAGGTTCGTTAAATATTGATTTGGTAATAAATCCTTTATAACTTATTTGTATAAAAGACGAAATTACCTTGATGAATTCTGGATCTCCCTCACCCCTGAAATTATACAGATTGATTAATGAAATGCTATAGACTTCGGTCTGCAAGTTCCCAACAAATAGTTACGATATATCGTCGTCAAGTTACGCGTAAGCTTAAATACTTATACGATGACTATAAATTATTTTTATTGTTACATCTTCTGTTGGCGTTGGTAGGTCGTAACGATTTATTGAGGACTAGTTAAATTGACCGCAGGTATGTTATAGCTTCTGTTATTGCATTATTTATTATTGTCTTAGTTTTTGTAGTTATACGAGTAATATTATAGTTTGCTTTAACAACACAATTTATTTACTGTTTCTTAATTATTTGAGGTGAATATGGACATATTATCTGTTAATCAATTTATTGTGTAAATTTAACGTATAATATTATTCCATTGGTATTTTATGTTTGATATTTATTTCTGTATAATTGTGTATAATAGTGAGACATTTTGTTAAGATAATGCATATTTATACTGAATATAATGTTTTATATTGGACATATAAAGGAAGTTATAATAATTAGGAAATGCATGCTTTGACACTACCGTGCAATTATGAAAATGACATTAACGGAAACTCATCCATTCGAATTGACCGAATCGATGTGTAAAAGCGGCGCGGGCGCAACGAGAACATTCAAAAATAGAACATCTAGTTTGACCGTTAAAAATAACCGCATTGATTCGCTTGCTCAACACGATGACGGAAAATTTCTGGCAAAAACCATTAATATTAAAAACGCCCGAGCCGCGTTAGTTAATACGACTTTTATAGTTAGTGACACCATAGAGCGGTGCAACTTACGCGATCGACGGTCTACTCCTAGAAACAGAAAATAACAATCAGCATCTACCACACATTGTCGCAGTAATCGTACATAAAGAACATGAAAGAGAAAAGAAGCAGTGGTTTATACGTTGCGCATACAGTCTCCATTACAATATTATAGAGTTATTGAAGTAGAAAATTTAAAATCCTTTTTTTTTCGTTTAGTGCAATATTATTGCCAGTGCATTAATAAACGGCGAAGCGAAGCTGTGAACATTTTGAAGTAATCAATACTACTTACTCTTGTTTGGGAGCGGGCCTAGAGAGCGATAGCAGGAGCGGGGAGGAAAAATAATTGTGATTAAAAATCGTATTCTAATTGTATTTATTTCAAAAGCTAAGTAATAGAAGCGAAAACAATCGGCCACACTATCGGTCAAGTAGATCGTTTGAACGATGTAGAAAGCGAGAATGCGCCTAACGTTCCAAGTCGGTCGGTAGCTGAGAAAGCGTCAACTTAGCACTAGAAGCGAATATCTTAGCCTAATTGAGGCAAGCGTGCGAGTGCCGGAACAAGTCACTTACTTCCTGCAACAAAAGATTTAGGATACGGTGAGGGGTGCATCAATCCCGATACTAAAGAAATTGGAAGACTGAAGCTAATTGAATTTACAGTAGTGGTACTAAATGATAGATCATCTAAACAAGGTTCAGGTAGATCGCTAGGCAAAGAGACCAGGCCTCAAAGCTTAAAGTATCAATCGGAAGAGTTAAATCTCAAAGGGATCGCAGTATTCGTCCGAGTACTCACGTCTCCACGACTTCTTCTTCTACTTCCTCCTCTTCGGAGCCACTGTTGAGAAAATAAAGGGTTTAGGAATAACACAGAGTAACATTTGCAGATAACAATGGATATTGTGGGGCAGTTAGCACATAGGTAACAAAAATTCGTTCTCTATGAATGAAATGTTCTTTGGGGGGTAAAAAAGATGCACATAGTGTTTTGGTTACGTTCATTTGTTTTGTATATAGTATAATATAGAGTAGTGTGTACATTGATCATCGTAAGTTACCTTTAATTTATCTGAAGACTTTCTAATAATTCTGAGTGTTTAAATAAAATAATACTTACGAATATTCCTCTTCGTCAGACATGTTGGTAGTTTGTTATTCTGTAAAAAAAAGTTATTTTTATTTTAAATAATGAACTAACGACGGCTTAATGTGCATTCATTTATCAAATATCTTGGCACAGAATTGACTTGCACTGTTTAGATTTACATTATCTATTTGTTGGCTTTATTTCAAAACGTTGTTTAACTAATATTGTGTTACCTACTACGTCGAGAATAACTGTCTTACCACAAAAAAACTTTAGACAGGGTTTAACTTTAAGCGCGGGTCTGGTTTTGTCGTATTTCACATATACAACTATTAAAGTGACAGATCCCTGGTTTAAAGTTAGACTGTGTTTAAATTGTTTTGTGGAAATACCATAAAGCTCTAATATTCGCATATGCATACAAATTGGAACTAAAAAGTAAAAACGTAATTCATCAACTGTGGTCGAGAGTCTCGTATCAGCGGTCGAGTAGGTACCTACTCAAAGTTGCAATTGTCATGTTTAATCACAAAGCAGCTTCGTATCTGCTTTGTGTGTTTGATATTTTATTCGTCTGCATCAATAAATGCATACTTTGTACGAACTGCTTTCATGAATGGATTGCGTATGTACGTTATAAAAAGCACATGTTACGCAAAAATTTATCTTACCACTTTTACATAGTTACCTAAAATTTTCTGGTGTACAATTTTCTGGTGTACAATTTTCTGGTGTACAATTTTCTGGTGTACAATTTTCTGGTGTACAATTTTCTGGTGTACAATTTTCTGGTGTACAATTTTCTGGTGTACAATTTTCTGGTGTACAATTTTTTTTAATAGAACCGATAAAATAGAAGTTAACTAAGTAGGTACTTACTTCGTTTTATTTTGAGTGAGTTTTACTTTCTTAAATATAAATAAGTAAGTACTTACTTACTTCATTTAACTAGTATCTAAGATGAAAAATACATTTAAAAAAAAAGACGGGTTGCACTCCGGGAGTGCTGGCAGAAGTGAAAACTTGATTATTAACGTTGAGCATGTTTGATATCCATCCGTCTTACGCTTTTTCGATCAGGTCACGTGTCCTGACGCGAGTTTAAGATTTTATACCCATTATAGAAAAAGTGCTCAACGCCGCTAAAGAAGTTTTCACTTCAAAAATTACGGTTAAAATATTTAATAAGCCGTTTGAGTCCTGAATAGTTTAAACTTTTAAGTATTTTAAGAAAAGTCCCTCGCAATTTTTATACTCGAAAATAAATATAAACGACAATATTTAATAATAAATTTCTTAGAACTTAGAAAAATATTTTTCGTAAATCATTCAATATCATAACTTATTCGCATTACAATTAAGTATTACAAGAGTAAATTTTCAAAAATTTAAATTAAAAGTTATTTTAATTTCAAGTAACTAGTTAAACCTACCTAGTTACCTACCTAGTAAAAGTGAAAATTAAAGAAAAAAAAACCTTTCATTGAAAAATCTTTCTATCTTCTACCTTTCAAACAGATTCCGATTAAAAACGTCTATTACAATGTACAGGCTGTTTTTTTTTTTCGAGGAAGAATAAATACTAATTTTAATGTTTAATTTTAATAAATCAATAACGTACCCACCTAAGTCTTAATTAGCAATATACTAATCAGTTTTGTCAATCAACTCAATAATTAAAAATTAGAATCTGATTTCTTAAACTATGTAATCAAGTATTACAATATATTTAACAACAAAAATTACATAAGCTATGTAACCGCTACAACTCTATCATCTCTGTGACGACAGAAAATAGTAGTAAAATAGTCTGATGGTTTAATTAAAGAAGTCGAAGGAACATTGCGTTAGGTTCATTCCATTGACCTATTTATTATGAGCCTCAAATAATCAAATTCTCATTTCCTTTTTGTTTTCTACCTAATTTTATTAAGGCTCCGGTTTGTGTTTAAAATATAAATGCAAGGAATAAAAAATAATGCATATATTTTTCAATGAAAGAATTAATGACGTCACTTTCAGTTTTTCAAGGTCAAAAAATTTTCGTTAAGTTACCGCCAAAAATTCTCAATTATGATTGATTTTGAATTTGGAAACACGTTAAAAACGTTGGAATTTCGAATCACAGTATCCGATAGCCATAGATAATTTACGCATAGTTACGTTCGATTATTTAAAATTAAAATTTCAAATAGTTGGCATTATTGATTGCATGTTCCAAATGTAAATTATATAATCTAAATAAATATTGTTTATGAGCGAATGAAATATGAAGACGTGTAACCTTATTGTTTAAAGAGAGCCGTCTATTTTCAGCGGTTTTATCTTTCGAACCAATAAGCACACCTACAGATTGCGCGTTGGCACTTGTTCAAAAAGTGTATATTTGGCATCAGTATCAAATTGTGCCTCGAAATATTTTTTGCAATACAGATATATATACATTTTAAGGTTGTATTATTATAGTGGTTATGATAGTTTTTAAAAAATTTACCTGGTTAACTTTTTAATACGAAAAAAGAAATTTTGATATAACTACCAAACTTGTAGCTTTTTTATCTGAGCCAAAACTTTTTACAAGTGTCTTAGGTGACATTTAACGAATTTTTATTTGAATCTAGGAAATTACGTTTTACTTATAAATAATATAATATTCTAAAAATTACAATAATAATTTAAATATTTTCTAAAATATACTTAACACGAAATTTTGTGTCCAAAGAGGACGTTTTTCTAGTTTTTCACTATTTATCTAAATATTAACTCTACTAGCAATGCAATCGATGTTCCTTGATATAACTTATTATTAATCTGTGATATTACTCTAATTACTAGTTTATTTCATATTTTTACTGTGAGAATTTTCTTAATTTTTTTTTTCTCAGGATAAATTATCCTCTGAATTTGCAGAATCTGTATAGTATATACTCTATTTTAAACCTAGTGTACAGTGTATAGTGTAAGTGTTATACTTAAAATCATGTGTATCCACACGAAATCACGTAACATCCGTGTAACATAACTCCGCGCTAAACATAGTGTTGCTATACGCTGCCGACCCGATTTGGCAAACTCGCACCGCGTATTTATAGACACATCCTTATTTTCCAAAGACACTTATGGTAAATCTACACACTGTACATTAGGGCACTGCACTACACCACGTCACTTACGTCGCACGGGTAGAAGACGGTCACTCAGTCACTTTAGCACTGGTTCGTAGACCGGCAGCACAGCGACGTTGGAATGTGGAGTCCGCGGCGACCGGGGCGGCTCTGAGCGGTTCCGAGCGATGTGCTCGCGCTTGCCCCGCGCCGCGCGTTTATTTTTAACCGCAGTCATTTTTGAGCTGATTTCAGCCAGCTCCGATTTCTGTAGCGCACGGTGGAACTCTGAGCGTCCTGCGGCGGACGTGAAGGGCGTGGTTACAGTTGTACTAATTATTATATTTATCAAACTTTCACGGAAACTGTAATTTGTTAAGACATGTTAATAAAGATTAAAATAAACTTAAACAAATGCATAAGAACCGGTATGAAAACACTAAGATGTTTTCCATTCGTCGGTCATGAAAAACACAATTTATCGAAGCAATAAAATTATTGATATAGAAAACGCGAGGATATTATAATAATTAATATTTTACGTGCTGTTCCGAACACCAATTCGCTCCTTCTTTCACACAACCAAATTCAAAGACTCAACAATTTATAATGTTTAGATAATGCATTATAATTTGTATTTTGGATTTTCATTATTAGAGAAATTATTTATTAGTAAGACTTGAAGGAAAAGGGGAGAGTATCTAACTTAGATTCTCACAACCTAGTGAATGTTTCGACTTTTGATCACCTAAAATAAAATAAAACTATAATAATTATCAAAGTTCCTCCATTTGTGAGTTACGATGATAAAGATAGACCACTACCTAGATCGGAGAATATACAAGTATCCATAAATTAATATCTTCATAAATAAATAAAACGCAAATGTGTCTGACCACAGTGTCTGACTACGCAGGCACAAGACGAAAGTTTGTCTTTCTTTCACGTCTCAACGAAGAATTATCTCATTTATAAGGAAATTTCCCTTCGAAATTTTTAAGCGCCCTGTAAATAATAATTTAACCATTTTTATTATAATTCAAAAATGTTAAAGCATCTATAACTAATTGCCTTGTACCTATTAAAACCACTATTAAAAAAAACGTGATTGTCATTTGTCACTTTAATGTCAAATCCACGTGACATCTGTTTGTTTTCAAAGTTGTTTACATTTAAATTATTTTATTGCACAAAAATGAACTGAGGGACTATTTCTTTATTTAGTTTTATTATTTAGTGATGTATTATAAAAATGAATTCTCGGAATAAAATACTTTCAGCATCCCCATCAACTCCGAAAAGACGTCGTCTTGGAATAAGAAGAAATGTGCGGTTGTCCCAATTAAGTATCGAAAATATCAAGTTAAATACACCGAAACATTTACAAATCAATTCGAGAGTTAAGGAAAATTGTGATTCGCCGCCGTTACCATGCAATCAAGTGGAGTATTTGTGTGATTCAGAGAGTAATAGTTCCATTAGTAGCGATATACCATGCTCGCCCGGCATATTAGAGACGTGTAATATTTTTCATAATTTAAGTAGTTGGAAATCGTTTCAAGAAACCAAAAGCCCTAAAAATGATGCTGCGTCTGTTAGCACAATTGTTGACGAAGTATTTAATGATTCATTTCAATCGAAATCATTTTTAAATTGTGTGCAAGAATTACCAAAGAATGAAAATTATCAGGATGAAATCGAAAAAACTTTTAATGAGATAAATCAATCTATTTGCCAAAATGATTCATTTTTTGATGAGAAGGATTCGTTTTTGCTTGATATAAGAGAAAGTGGTATAATCAATGAAAAACATGCTAGAGAAAAGGAATTACCTCAACCAAATGTAAATAAAGGAATTAGTAATGATTTTTATGGACTCCCAATGATTACAAAAGGACTTTTTAAATCATATAGAAATATTGAAAAATTTTATGGTAAATTCAATCATGTTTCTACTTTTTTATTGTAGTTTTGTTTTTAACTCAATCTCTTTTGTCTAATTTGATTCAGTTAGTAAATTTATTTATTGTCAAGCTTTCATAAGCTTATGGGCATCTAATACAGGAAATTTTTCTTCCCCATTAATATTTATTTCATATATTATATTATTTATAATAATAATAATTGTGATAAAATGAATATCATCCTTCTCTCAATTATTCAGATTGGCAAGAAGATTGTCTCAATCTAAATGCAATAAAAGAGAGACGTAACTTAATTTATGCTCTGCCAACAAGTGGAGGCAAGACATTAGTAGCAGAAGTGCTCATGTTACAAGAAGTTTTGGTTCAGAAGAAGAATGCACTGTTTATCTTGCCCTTTGTAGCTATAGTTCAGGAGAAGGTAATGATTATATTGTAAAAATGAGTAAACAATACTTTGCTGTGGGATTCTAGACTTTATATGTAGTT
Source organism: Colias behrii (assembly GCA_029959065.1). Lineage (NCBI taxonomy): Eukaryota > Metazoa > Arthropoda > Insecta > Lepidoptera > Pieridae > Colias > Colias behrii. The sequence continues at coordinate 790,306 of JARWMC010000005.1, read as the reverse complement.
GCTAAGGTTTATATTCATTCAGCTGAAACAAACCATTTTTACTTGTAACAAATTAACTTTCAGGGAATTATTGGAAAATTATGTTGGTTACCACAATGTAATCATTCCATTAGTTTCTTTACTACAACAAGTCTTAAATGAATGATTTTCATATATTGGTTTTAAATAGAAACAAGGCTGTTGCGTCTAATTTTTTTTTTAGAAATAATTACCAATTATTTTCAGATATGGTCACTATCACCATTTGCTATTCAATTAGACTTCTTAGTAGAAGAGTATGCGGCTGGTAAAGGCCACTTGCCACCAAAGAAACGGAGAAAGAGAAATAGTATTTATGTAGCAACAATCGAAAAGGGTCTAGCATTGATTAGGAGCCTTATAGAGTTGGATAGATTAACAGAAATTGGCTTGATTGTGGTGAGTTTTATTTTTTAACTAATTAAGTCACATATTCAGTTATACAGAAATATAAAATCAAAGTTTTAGATGATAACTTATTATTTAAACAGCATCAGATATTCTCATTTTTATTCAACAATGTCTCAGCTATTTAAATTTTAGCTAACCTATTTGACATCATTGTAAATTCTTCCTAATCTAGAGGCCTAATTTTTATCTTAGGTGGATGAACTGCACTTAATTGGAGAACCAGGAAGAGGTGGTACTCTAGAAACCTTACTTTCAACAGTAATATTTGCTAATAGTAAGTAGAAAAGTTTAAATTTAATTTAATTTAGTTCTTAAGCAAAATATTAGCTATCTTGTCTCTAGACTTAAAAGAAAATTATAAAAATAAAAAATTGTGAACTTCCCACATTCATAATAAAATTAAAATATCTCCACAGAAGGTATTCAGATAGTAGCCATGAGTGCCACAATAGGCAACTTGCCAGACTTGGCGCAGTTCCTTCAAGCTGAAGTATACCAGCGTGACTTCAGGCCCGTGGAGCTCACAGAATATGTGAAACTCGGCAATGTGTTGCACAAGATTGTATGGGATAAGGGTGGTATGGAGTTAGTACCTGATCGGCAGCTGGCTTTTGATGTAAGTATTTTTATAATTATAAAACAAAAATTGCATAATAAATTAATCTTGTTGTTTCTTTCATGTGAATATTGGTATATAGAGTTGATTTTAAAATCCTGACAACTTTAATTGTTTTGTTTTTTCCACTATCTTGAACAATTCTTCATTATATTTCATGCTCTTATTAAAAATATAAAACTTAAACAATAAAACACCAATATTTGTATAAATCATTTATTTTAACTTGTAAACATGTCTTATTGCTTTAATGAGCTCCATGAAGGCGTCTTTTTTATATTTAATATTGTTTTGCCTCCACAGATATGCAAAAATATGATCTGAAAAATTGTCACTATAATTGTAAAAGAATCGTTTTATTGCTCTTCACTGGGACTCACTGACTCGTGTAAAAATAATCTTATAAGAATAAAACAATATTTATAAAAAAAATGGGGTGGTTAATTCAACATGTTTAAAGATGAGACAATAATAGGTTTTCTGACAGCCCTTTACCCTTAGTACAAAAGCATAGGCAATTAATAAAACCCACCACAGCCTTGCCTTTTTGGATTATCACAAATGGAGATCTAACCTAACCAAAATTGTTGCAATTAATGGTTAATGCATTAAAACTATTACCTCGAGTGTATTTCCTTTTGCCGAATTTTGATTCGAAAATCTGGACAATCTTCTCTGGGACATGAATATTTCCTTCATTTTTATCTTTTTGATACACAGCAACGGTGTCCCTGCAGTGTTTATACCAATCACTTATGGTGACTCGGCCTAAGCACTGTTGTCTAACTTCTTTGTATGGATCTTCAAGAATTACAGTATTATAATTCCATTTTCGTGAGTATGCATATAATAAGTAAAACACATGTACTAAATCTATTTTTACATTTTCAAAAAAAGTTCCTTTATTTCTCGAAACTCTTGATGATTTCATTTTACAAGTACGTTTATAACAACACCATGAACCAAATGATTTATTTGATGATTTCATAATTTTCATTGGAATGCGATGTTTACTACATTGTTTTTCAGAAAGTACTAGACCTTGTTTCTCAGCGAATGCCACACATTGCTCATTAGTGCCCAATTTTTTTATGACTCTCGCCAAATTCCACTGTATTATCACTTCCTCGCTATAGAGGTTCCGATGGATAACGGGCCCCTCGTCATCGAAGTTATCCTCAACTGCCGATCCTCTAACAAGCCCTGAACTCGCAGGACCTGGTGTACACGCACTTCCACTACTTTCAGATGGTGCCATCACAATCTGTAATCGCGAGCAATCAGTGTCCATAGTATGCGAATAAAGTATAGAAAAGCAATCCAATCAAAGTCCAAACATATATAGCCGTCTTAAAAAATCGCAAATGGATAGTATGTCAAAGCAAAAAATAAAAAACACTGAAGTACTGAACTCTGAAGCGCATTCAAGTAAACAAAACTGTGAACAAAACTTTGAAATCAACGGAATGAATAAACCTGTCAAATGTCACTGTCATGTCATTTCTAATACCCAAAATCAAAGAGAAAATTGAAAGAGCGGTTTGCGTTTCCGCTAAAAATTTACGAATTTGCGTTTCCGTTTACGGTGAAAATTTCAAGCTGCTTGAAATATTATATTAAACAAATTTATCGTTTTCTTTCACGAATTGCAAAATTGTCGACAAAATTAAATGTATTTTTTGTATTTTGTAATTCTGGCAGCTAAAATTTATTTGAAGATTGCCAAACAACGTCCCTAAATTTCTTCATCATCATCAGCCCATATACGTTCCCACTGCTGGGACACAGGCCTCCTATGAGGGTACAGGCCATAATCCACCAAGCTGGCCAAGTGCGGGTTGGCGGATGACACATGTCTTCGAACTTTTTAATTCTTCGACTTGTCGGTTTCCTCACGATGTTTTCCTTCACCGTTCGAGCAGTGGTGATGTTACAACATGCGCAGATAAATTGAAAAATCAATTTATTTCCTGCGCGCTCGCCTGGTCTCGAACCCCGGACTTATCGATTCGAAGTCCGAGGTCTCACCACTGAGCCACCACTGCACATTTTCTTCAGTATCATCAAATTCAGGCTGCTTGATTTTAAATCCGATTCTAAATTATATACTACCTGGCTCCGACCAGCTCGTAATTTTTCTGTTGTTTTACAAAATTTTATCACTTAATAACCTAATCCTAATCCAACTAAACAGAAAATCAACAAAAATATCCTTTGGCCATGGACGTATAAAAAAAGACGGACGGTATATCGCCTAAACATGGAGTGAAGCCTAGTAATGGCGGCGACACATCCATGTGTGTGTGCCAGGTTGATTGCCAGATGCAATAAAATTACCCCACACTTTAGTATTTTTATTTTTCAATCCATACTAATATTATAAATGCGAAAGTTACTCTGTCTGTCTGTCTGTTACTCAATCACGCCTTAACTACTGAACCAATTTGCATGAAATTTGGTATAGAGATATTTTGATATCCGAGAAAGGACATAGGCTACTTTTTATCCCGGGAAATAGGATAGGTTTTATCCCGGAAATCCCACGGGAACGGGAACTATGCGGGTTTTTCTTTGACTGCGCGGGCGAAGCTGCGGGTGGAAAGCTAGTTTGTTATATTTTTTATGTGTACTCTAACTATTAGAACCTATGCATAAATACAATTACTATTTATCTTTGACGAATCAACCACTGGACGCGAAACCAAAGGAAAATGTATGAAAACTTGTTCAACCAATATTGGGGGGAGGAGAGGTAATGTCTCCTAAATTATTATTAAAATGAATAAAATAAAATAAATAAAATGTCAGTTTATAACCAAACAGATAGGAAACATGCTTCATACGATTTCAGTATACATACACTTGAAATTTTCAAATAAAATGTCTTATAACAGATGTCGTAGACAGTATTAATTGGCTGTGATATTTTTTCTAAATATGGTTGTTATATAAGGATTAGCATATTATACATGTTTTTGTGAGAAGAAAATGCAAAAACAAATTTGCATTTTGTATGAAATTATTTTATCGTAATTTTAAAATTAATTAACTTTACATAAACTCCCCGACTTTTGGGAGAATGAAATTTTGAAATAATGGCAACACTATGGCAACAGCTGTCCTGATGACAATGGCGGCTGTATTTTTTTCTATTAATTTTGCCGTAATAATTTTTTAATTAAAACATAAAAGAAATAACTTGCTTCCCTGTGGATTGTAATTCTTGTGTTTTGTTATTTAAAATTGTACTGTTGCGACACCATTTAACCACGCAAGACGGCATTTTAAATATTTTTTGTGAAACAGTGACGCAGTTAATCAGTCGGTAGTTCACGACGTAATGGCGGCCGACTAGCTTACTATGGTGAGAGTGTGTGCGTGTTCATTGTCTTTACACGATCGCTAGCTTACTACGGTGGCTTCACGTTGTTTGTTCGTAAAACGGCGTCCGTCTTTTTTTATACGTCCATGCCTTTGGCCTTACATTACTTTCTTATAAACAGAATGTGGCATAATGAATGGACCTAAGGAATGTCTAAATTATAATTCACTTTTGTTGAGAAAGTATAAAATATTCCTTTTTTAATTTATGTATATTCTATTTTGACCGCGTTTTCCCTAATCAGAACTAGTTGAAACAAAGGCACATTTCATTACAACTGGTTCTATGGATGAAAAATATAATCAGAAGTAAGATCCAATATTATATTGTTTTAGTACACAGAAGCTGGCAGTAGGCTAGACCCGGACTTCGTGGGGGGTCTCGTCAGCGAGGTGGTGCCCGGTGACAGCTGTTTACTGTTCTGCCCTACGAAGAGGAATTGTCAGAGCGTTGCAGCGCTTCTTTGTAGCATGCAACGGAGGTTAATGGCAAACAATGTTTATCGATAATTTAGCTTAGGCTTTAGATACTTAACTATATTATTAAACTAGCGACCCGCCCCGGCTTCGCACGGATGCAATGCTGATACTAAATACACTACAGAAAAACTGTGAACGTTGTATATAAGAACATAGCGGCCCGCTCCGGCTTCGCACGGGTATAGAATATAAAGCCGGGCGGCCGGCCGGTACCGCTGCAAACGCTACATCCCGCAATTTTTAAATCTGTAATATCTTCGAAAATATTCACTTAAATCATACGGTGTAAAGGGCCATATAGATCTATATTAAATGAACAATGTATTCAAGGTATTTAATTGGTTAAGGATTAATGCTGTATTGGTTAAAATCGCTTCGAAAATAAGCCATTATTTGTCGTAAAAAGTAAATGACAAAAAAAAGTTATTGTGGGTTATCCATAAGAGATAGACATATACCATCGCGGACTTTTCTGTAGACCTTTTCAATGTGTTTAATACTTAGTACATTATTTTGATAAAACTCGTAGGGTTCAGCCTGCGTTTGCATGTAAGCGGAAAAAATGTAATTTTTTACGACATCACATTAGAAACCTCAAAAATAACAGTACTCCTCCACTATTTGATGGATGTTATTATACATATAAACCTTCCTCTTGAATCACTCTATCTATTAAAAAAAACCGCATCAAAATCCGTTGCGTAGTTTCAAAGATTTAAGCGTACAAAGGGACATAGGGACATAGGGACAGAGAAAGCGACTTTGTTTTATACTATGTAGTGATGATATTATAGCAGAATTTGATACTGTGTGTTTCTATATATTGATATTTGACATGAATTAATGCTTAGAAAGCGTCCGGCGTCATGGCTTTTCTTCATTGTCACAACACGTTTAGATCGAAGCAAGCTACGCTACGAATTTCCATACTTGCTCTTCCTCTGAATGTCACGTGTCGAAAGCGTTTTCATTATAGCCGTAACACGATTTTCGCAACTAAACATGGAGCTTTTAATTTAACCACGTAGCGTGGTGAGCTATATCTTCATTCAATGAGCGTTTTCGGTCATTGAGCGTAATAAAGGTACATATGTACATTGTAGCGAGATGCTGCAGCACCGCAGCGCTGAGCGCGCGTCGCTGCAGAGCGCGCTGGGGGCGGAGGGCGCGTGCGCGGAGCTGGTGCGGTGCGCGCGCGCCGGCGTCGCCTTCCACCATGCGGGGCTCGCGGCTGACGAGCGCGCGCTGCTCGAGCAGGCTTTTCGGTGCGAGCGAGCATATATGTATTCATACATCCGCACACACAAACACCCTTAAATAGTGTATGTAGTGAAGTGCAGAAAGCATTTGGAAACTATTCAATAAGCAACTTTATGACGCTTGAGAAAATCAACAAAATGCAAAGGATATTTTTTGTGATTATTCTAAAGCTTTCGATTCTGTTGAACTCAAAACGTTATTAAGAAAACAATTTTTTTATGGAATCAAAAATACTGCTTTAAATATCATATCTTCTTATTTAACTGACCGAATTCATAAAAGGTTTCCTTGGAAAACCAGAACTCACTGGGAACAATTATGCAAATGGGTGTCCCACAAGGCTCTATTGTAGGTCCGTTTTAATTTTTAATGTATATCAACGATTTGCCATTCTTATTTATATTTTCTTGCTAATTTAATTGGTGTGTCGATTACTTTTAATCATGATAATTTATTTTCATAGGTTTGTATTAGATTTCTTTGATCATTTTGTGTGATAGTTGCAATGAGTTTTCACAAAACGAATATTCTTTAATTTGTTTATTTCTCTCAGTTCGGGCGTGATATCAGTACTATGCTGTACGTCCACACTAGCGGCGGGCGTGAACCTGCCCGCGCGGCGCGTGATCGTGCGCGCGCCGCGGGTGGGCCGCGAGCTGATCAGCTTGGCCGCCTACAAGCAGATGGTGGGCCGCGCGGGCAGGAAGGGGCAGTGTAGCGTGGGTGAGTGATGTTACTCGTGTTTTATTGTAATAATTTAGAATGCGAATGTACTGTGATTTCGAAAATTTTAAAATATTGTTTTTCTTTTGTCATCGGAATAACTTGTAATCGTCAATCGTTTATCGTTCGTCACTCTTTCATTCATTTTACCAGGTTCGATAATAAATTTCATAGACCGTCGAACTTTTTGGTTCATGCCGGTTGACTTTTTAGAATCATTTAATTTCATTATTCATTTCAAACTCACAATTGCCTTTTAAAAATCTTCCAAAAAAGTTCGAGTTGTATAAAACAGTGACTGAAACTAACACCTTATTTCGTGACAGTTATGATCAATCTAACGTATCGCTAGTTAGAAAACTGCTTTATGCTGTACGCGCAGGCAGATTTTCGCTTTGGACAATTTTTGATCGTCATCATGAGTCTAGTTATGTATTGAAAGTTACTGCCTTTAACTGATTATTTTAATTTATTAAGAAGAATTGCATAGTACAAGCGCGAAATTTCATTTTGCTTCGTCACATTCCTTGACCATATAATACCAATCACCAGGGGAAAGCATCATAATCTGTGACGAGCGTGACTGGCCCCGGCTCCGAGCTGTGCTCGCTGGTGGTCTACCACCTGTCCGCAGCCAACTGGCTTCCAGTATTGAGGGGTTGCTATTGAGTGCTGTAGCTTTGAAACTTGCTACTGATGTGGGAACTTTGAAGACACTGCTTGAACATACTTTATTGGCTGTTACGGAACAGTGAGTTTGGATTTTTTCTTTGGCAGGATTTTTATTTTGACGTTATTACGATCAAATATGCTTTTTGGATGTAGAAGTACTAAAATACAATAGATACAATCATATTTATTGCCCACAGGGTTCCCGCAAACAGTCAGGAACCTCCTCCTTAGCAAACGATCAATTTAATATAAACAAATTATAGCATGAATAAAAGAAAGGAAAATTAATATAAAAAAATGAAACACTTCTTTATAATGGTCAGAAATGGCAGGAATAGAAATATTATTTTACCCAAATAATTTCAACAAATTACATATACTTCGGTATAGCATTCTCAAATAAAAAAAAAAATGTTCCAGAACACTCAATATAGACGAAGTATGTAAACAGAATATATTGGCTCTTATAAAAAGCGGTGCTTTAGAGTTTGTTGGCAAAAAAACGACATCAGTTAATGAAGTAGACAATGAATTTAAATTAGCTGTTAGCAAACTTGGTAATGCTGCGATAAAAGGTAAGATACATTTTAATTTAGATTTTTTTTGATTCTGATTCTTCAGAGATTTAAATAACTTACAATAGCAAAACAAGTTTGGAAATTGTAATCTTTCTTGTTTATGGCGAAGGATCTAGCCTTTTTATTTAAGCAAAATCCTGAACTAAGTGAGTCGCGACTAAATATTGACTTTCTGAGCACTAGAATTTTAATGTTAAGTTTTGTTCTCGAAAAACTTTTCCCAAAATTTTGAAATCACTCATGAGTAGCTGGAAATTGAAATATTTCTTGAAATACGTCACTTTTGTGCAGGATGTCTAGATCTGCCTATAGCAAGACAATTATTAGCCGATCTAGACCAAGCTTCTCGCGGTCTAGTGCTTCTGGGCAGTTTGCATCTATTGTATCTAGTCACTCCACATGAAATTGTCATCAGGCCGGACTATAGGCATTATTACTCACTGGTAATTATCTTCTTTATTCATAAGAGTATTTGTAGATTTATTATATTACTTTTTATATGACTCTTCTTCACGATTCTTTCCTTCACCTTCATTCATACCAATAGGCATGGCGACAGTATCCATAAATGATCGTATTAGTGTTTTTAAGGGAAAATGTATAATTAATAAATTAAATATAGTGACTTAGAAATCTTAAAAACATTAAGATTAATGAGATTATCAATAAAATAAAACATTGAAATTCTGCAGTTGGCCATTTTGACTAAAACACGCGTGACGTCACGCTTAAGTAAACAACTCACGTCAGATGTGTTTTGTTGTTATGAATATGTTGAGAATACGCATTTTTATTTATTTTCTATTGTTTCACGTATGCTTTATCGACTCAGAACAGAAATATAATTGCGAATTCACGAATACATGGTTCGGGGTTCTCCGCGCCAACTTTATACAATCATTTCTTATTATTTTCTCGCTTGAAATAATTACTAATGGCGGCTGTACACACTCGCCGAGACACACCGAGACAGGCCGAGAACGAGTAAGTACACGGTGCATTCGTCTTGTCTCGCTCTCTCGTGTCTCGCCTCGGTTGTCTCGGTCACTGGTCGGTTTTTTGCGCCCGAGTCAAAGGGTCTCGTTGAGTCTCGCGAGGAAAACGAGAGCGAGCATGTACACACTTGTTCAGTTAGTTGCTCGCTGACGTTATTTATGAACGCACGTGTTTCACTATGTGGTCTAATGAACGAGAATTACAGTTTTTGGAGTGCTATCAAACAGAACCTTTTTTATGGAACTTATTTTTTATGGATTTATTTTAAATTGGCCAGAAGGTTCTGCCACCAACTCAGCTAATTGATTTTCCATTGTACTTCTGAAACAAAGAAGCGTTTCTATTGATTCCTTAAAAATACAATAAAATACATTAACTATTCAGGAAGTTTTTATATTTATTTACCTGTTTCTACTGCGGTGCATAGTAATCATCCACCATCTTCTTTTTCTCCATGGTTTGAGAATTTTTTTTTATAGTAAATGTTTAAAAAATTATAATAGCTCACGGCACAAAGACAAATAGCAGCAGCTATTTCTACGTCCATTCTCGTGTAAGTCTTCAGTTCAAATGTTAGAACGAGTGTGTACAGGCATGCTCTCGACGAGAGTCTTTTCGGCCGAGGCTCTCGACGAGAGGCTCTCGACGAGTGTGTACAGCCGCGGTAACACATTTTTGAGCATTATTTGTGGATTCACACTGCAATACTGCACACCACTTATAAACTTTGAAATTCGTTTCTATAACACAATTAAATAAATATTTTTTTAATTTTCTTCGCAATGCGTACAAATAATTACGTATTTACTAAAGAGTGACGTCACGCCTACGCCATGACACCTGCGAGCTGTTTTGGCACAGTTAATAAATATTTTTTGAAAAATGGCTTTTATCTTCGTTAAATTTAAGTATATTACCGAAATATAGGGTTTTTCTTGTATAGTAAACGTATACACACATTATGGAAGAGGTTTTCAAAATCTTTCGTCATGCCTATTGCCATATTTTTACTAATTTATTAAATTAATAACTTGCAATTTGTTCAAAAAATGTATTGGAATACTTTTTTAAAGACACATTGACAATTATTAAACACCTCGAAGTACTGAATTTTGAAAAATAAGTGATTTAGGAAACAGGTTTATTTTCAATTTTTTTTATTCAGTATTGTGACTTGGATGAGGAAGGAGCTCAAACAGCAAGAAAATTGGGCATCACTGAAGTTAATGCGATACGCATGATGACTGGCAAACCTATCACGGTATGTTTCTTAGATGTCATTTACTTTAGGTTTTGATATAATATTGTTTATTCACATAAATATAAATATGCTAAATATGGTCTGATCTGTCTCTGGCAAATTTTCGGAAATGAAAAGAGTTTGTGCACGCGATTTTTTTTTTCCAAAAAACAAACTCTTTCTAACTACTTTTGCCTTAAAGTTCCACATATTTTAATAAATTATCCACGAATTACGATTTTGAGCCATATTGCAGAATGTATCGGAGCAAGTACTGAACAGATTCTATCTCGCGTTAATGCTGCGTGATCTTTGGAAGTTAACGCCTGTTCCTGTTGTAGCTGATAAGTGAGTGTCCGAATTTTATGTTTTAAAACGATAGTTCCAAGATAATGCCTGTCGTTTAGAAAATGGATTAGAATAATGGAAAAATATGTATTGTTAAGATTTATAGTTTGTGTGATACGCGATATGACAAGAATACGACAAAAAATTACTTATGACTTTTCGAAGTTAAGAAAGATTCGAATCAAAATTCTAAGTTATAATTAATAGAGCCGTGAATATTTTGATGCAAACTTTCTTTACCTATCTTTGCTTTGACATTTTTGTGGAAAATTTGTTTTTCACTTATCTTCTATATTTTTGAACGTTTGACTACCTAGCTATTATTTTTGAACATCCTGTATCCCTATGTAAACAACTTTTTCATCATATCTCATAGATACAACGTATCTCGCGGGCTGGTCCAATCGGTGATGACGTCATCATCTTCACTCGCATCAAGCGCAGCGCGGCTCTGCGAGTGTCTGAGCGTGGAACCGTTCTGGCAGTTCCACACTCTGTTCCACGAACTCGGTCTGCGTCTGCGCAACTGTGCCGTGCCGGAATTGGAACAGCTTATGGAACTGCCCGCGGTTAAGAAGGTAGGCTTTGGGTATATTTTGATTTTTGATATTAAATAGTAGTGTAAAGGTTAGTTAACTTAATATATTTGTACATATTATAATATCAGAAGTGGCAAGCTAAAACTTGTTTTTTAAAAGCTTGAAGCTTTCTGAGCTTGAAATTTTCCTTAATTTCGTAACTCTTTTCAATTGCTGTTACCTAAAGCACAACTTCTATCTAAAGCGCAAATTCTATTTCAAAAATAAAAATATTCGTACAATACTTTTACCACCACAATTCGCTGTCATTTGAAGCCTATGATATGTAGCTTTAAATCAGTCTCAAAATATTACTTGCAACATTTTCTACAATAAAAATAACTACCAATATTCATACAGGCGCGTGCACTACAACTGTACCGCGCGGGGTACAGGCGCGTGGAGCAAATAGCCCGGGCCAGCTCTGAGGAGCTCGCAGCATCCGTGCCACATCTGGCACACACCGCTGCTAAACATCTGATAAGCGCTGCACGGGTATGGATACTAATAACCACTAAATATAGCTTAACTAAATTTCCGCCCTCGTTATCAAAGAAAAACTCGCATAGTTCCCCTTCCAGGATAAAATATTATATAATAGGATTTCCAGGATAAAAAGTAGCCTGTTTTAGTATGGGTCTTCAGCTACTTACATACAATTTTCATTGTAATTGGTTCAGTAGTATTTGCGTGAAAGCGAAATAACTTTAATTGAGCGTTATATTTATAACTTTATCACCTTTATTTCTACATTGTAAACACATGTACACACACAGGCACGTGCTACGTGTACCACGTTCAGCAGAGGAACGTTTATTTTTTCTTATTTGTAAAACTTTACTGATCGTCTTTGAATTTAAAAATAAATCTTCTTTGGCAAGATGACATGACGGTATTGCTATGACGCGACCTTGAAATTTTACTCTCTACGCGCCTAAAGAAGTTTCACTTCAATATAAAAATAGTTAACTACCTAAAAAGTACCCTCGTTATGAAGAAACAAAAACTTACCATTCATTTGAATCTTTTATACATAAAATTACTAAGATCCGGTTCGAAGGACCACATTTACTTTTCGTAAGCTGAGCATTTTTATTGTTCTTAAGAATTACAGAGCTAATACCAAAGTTATTTAAAATTACTTCTTATTAGAAAGTTGTATAATTATTCTAATTATTGTGTCTATTTAAGAAAAAAATATTTTAATATTGTTAAATTATCTTTTTACAGATGATGTTGATTGAAAAAGTGGAGAATTTGCGTGCTGAAGCCGAAGACGTTATGGAAGAATTGAAGTTGGATGATAGACTGAATATAATATGAGGCAATAATATATAATAAATCAACTATCTAATGTATTGTGTAAATAAATAATTTTTTTTTCAATACAATTGTGTTTTTATCACTCTACTCATAAAATTTTTCCTTATCTTACTAATTTTGTGTATGCCGTAATAGATGTGTAGAGAATCAATTAAATAAATCAAATTGAATCAAATTATGTAGGTCATAATGCTCACGAATAACAATTTACATTTTCATACATGGAAGAATTATAAATTAGTTCCAGTTGTCTTTGAATTTATCAAAAATAACATATTTTACTTTTCCTTAGTATCGACTCATCTGAAATAAATTTTGGTTTGGTCATCAAAAGAATGAAAGTGATGGAACCATAGAAATCTAAATAACAAGACACTAGAACTGCTATAATGTCATAATTAGTATGAAAACCACTGTCGCCAAAATCAACACATTTAAACCGATAGCTAAACAGTACACACAAGTAAACTATGCCTTTTATTGGGCAGCTTGATTTTAGTGAAAACTAACTTAAATATTAAATTCAGCTTTTTGATATGTATCCTAACGCATGATTTTACGGTTTATCTTAGAATAACATCCTTAGGTACATGAGACGTTTTGTTTATTTTTGCTCCAATACGAAAAAAATCGGCTTTTCTACAACAGAGGGTGTTAATTTTCAATAGATATAACTTTGAACCTAAATACATAGAAATAAGGTTGATATTTGTGTTAAACGTTATAATAATAACGGTCGATTCATTGTTATTTAGATTTCTATGGTGACATTCGTAATACTTGTAAATATTCTATAATTTTAAGGAAAAACGGGCAATATTTCTTAAAAAAATACTTACCGATGAAATGTTATTCATTTATTAGTATAATTACAACTTGTTGTTGAAACACACCATGTTTACACACATACTTACGTCTTGAGAGCAACTGAACAGCGACGAACGCACTGTGCACTGGTGGCTTGGAAGTCACCTGAGTGGCGACAAGGTCACACGCGCTTACGACTTCTATAGTCATTTTCACTTAGGATGATTCCTGTGACACTTCATCGTGTTCCGAATTACGTATTTTATGTTTAAAACGCCAAAATTATTTTAGTGCATAAATTTTTTATTTTATGGCGGCATTATTAGCAAAAATATAAAAATGAAACATCTTAAGCTTATAAATCAAAAACAGTATTGTTTAGTTTAATATAATGAAAGATAAAATAAAATAACACAAAAATATAATACCTACGCAATTCGTGTACATGAAATGGATCGTTGAAAAATCATAGAGTTGGAAAATCATATAATCGGCGCCCATCTTGTGATCGTTTGTCAATCGAGTCAATCGTCTGTACGAGTGCGTCAGCCTTGTATAAAAGTTGCATTTTTATATTGATACTTTACGTGGTATTCTGTTATTGTTACTAATTGTTATTGTTGACTTTTTGTTGCTGTTGTTTGCTAAGTTTCCTTAGTTAATTGTTGGCGAAATGCCGAAAAAACTAATTTTGGTACTTTATTCAAATCGATTTCATTTCCATATAAAATATTATCGATTATCGGAAACAATTGATACGATTACAGTAAAGACATCTCTACACGTGTCAAAAATCGATGTGTCACAGAAATCATCTTAGGTGGAAAGGACTATAGAGTCTTGTTATTTAGATTTCTATGAATGGAACCAATTCAATTAAAAAATAGCCATGAGACCTTTTTGGTATGCAAATGATCATAGGCATATTTATGTATAAATAATTATACTAGCTGTGCTCCGCGGTTTTACCCGCATTGCTCCGCTCTTGTTGGTCTTAGCGTGATGAAAGAATTTTTCAAATCGGACCAGTAGTTCCTGAGATTAGCGCGTTCAAACAAACAAAGAAACTCTTCAGCTTTATAATATCCGTATAGATTTCATAAAAAATACGCCTCACCTGGTTATTAGATCGGTGAAGGTCGATCTTAATTCGGATCTCGTACTAAAAAGGTAACTAAATAAACTAAATTTAAATAAAAAGCAAACATATCAAACAATCAATTTATTCATCGCTTCTTATAGAAACAGGGTTTTAACGACAAAAATGGCAATTTGTTCTTCTTTGGCGGCTCATTGACTTTCGTGAACTCCATGAAATAAAACACATTATTGCTTTTATCCAAATCCTTCAGTGAAAAACCCATCCTTTGAACATCGTTTATGAATTTGTCTACATCGTCGAAACGGCTCTCCACTTCTGCTATTAATAGATGCCCGCTGAAATATACATTTTTATTTACATTATCTCTATTTATATAAAAGCGATGGTGAGTAATCAGGACATAATAAAAATTACTCGACTTAACAATATTTAAATTTAGCAGGGAAGTTGTTATTATTATTTTAGGCTGCAAATAGAATTTCGGGAACAGTTAAACTGCTTTATTGTACATGAAAATAATGTTTCTAAATGGTAGAATAACTGTGCTTTGGCCCATATTTCTATCCTAACATTAATAACTTAAACAATTTTAAAATAATTGCTGGTAAACTATGAATTTCTAGGACGTAAATTCACATAGCAAGTGATTACAATCATCATAAGGCATTTATTTAAATTGCAACATTAATTACGAAGCAACCAAACACACGTGACTTTATAAACAAAATAACAAGTAAACTCATAAATTTCCCTCCAAAACAAAACTTACCCCTTCTTCAAAACTCGATTAGCTTCCACAATAAACTGAGTCAATTCCGTGCCCATGAGCGCCAAGCAATAAACAGCTACATTCATTGAACTGGTCAATAGTGGAGTATGGGCTATATCACATACTTCAACATTTGGGCTAAACGCTACTAAGTCGAATGATCTAACTTTTTGTGGCACTCGTCGAGAAAGGATACCTTCTCCACACCCCATGTCAACTATTAGATGGGATTTCGGCCTGAAAACGAATTTTTATTAAAAATCGATTGACCCAACTAAGAATGGGATCGATTTGGTGCCATATTGTGTACGTCATAGCTGTCAAAGCACACAAATCAATAATAGTCTAAGTTAAGCGATAATGTTTGTATTTGGTGTAAGAGTCCGAAAAAATAAAATGTCATTGAAACGGAAAAAAATAGAAGTAAATCCCATTTTTTTTCAATTGATAATTGACACATAAAAGTCATTAACATTACCATTAATTGGCTTGCACTTAGGTGTGGGTAGCTATAGAGCGAAAGATGAAAAGATCAATAGGATTTTTGGCATATTGATTACAATAAACATACATTTTCAATATCCTTTTCACAATAACATCGAGGGGTTTTACGGGCCACTTCTTCACCTGCTGCTGGTAGCCTTCATGGTACGTTTGGAATGCATTGGGGTCCTCCTCAAAGAGCTTTTTGGCATCCGAACCGGATGATGTATAGAGCTTCTCATTTAAATACCTAAATTGTGCAGCTAGAAGGGAGAAAAAATACAGATCCTTCATTATAATTACGATTTTTGTACAGTGTCCTTCCGACTACCGTTAGTTTTTTTTATCCTACTAATATTATAAATGCGAAAGTATGTGAGGATGTGTGTGTGTGTGTTTGTTACTCTTTCACGCAAATACTACTAAACCGATTACAATGAAATTTAGCACACATATAGAGGGTAACTTGGATTAACACATCCCATGGGAACGAGAACTATGCGGGTTTTCCTTTGAGAACGCGGACAAAGCCGCGGGCTGAAATCTAGGGTTTAATAAAATGTTTAGTCAATATGGGCAAAGTTATGACTTATGTTTAGTCTAAACTGTTTCTACTAATATTTATTTATTCTTTATTGTTCCGTGAATGTTACAATAAAACTTAATCTAAGAATACATTTAAACAATTGGCGGTCTTATAGCTATGCAGCAATTTCTTTCAGACAATGAGACGTACGGAGAGAATATTGTAAACAGAAAAATGTCTTTATGTCAGCTGGTAATTTATAACGAAGGTTCTTATGGGCAGAAAACATGAAACCGGTGCAATGAGGTAGAACAATGTCTGTTACAAGCTAGTACAATATAATTATAAGTGGCTAGCTAAGTAAATATTATGTAGATTGTAGATTAACGGCTTATGCTAATAACTAAATTACACATTACCTTTAAGTCGCTGCAGCATTCGTTCTCTCAAATTGTTACCATTAACTTTTACTGTACTTCTAAGATTTTGTTTTTGTAAAACGTTTCTTAACAGTTGTTTTTTACGTTCCTCTTTTGAAAGTGGCTTTTCCTCTACGAATGTTTCTTCCACAGCTTTTTCTTCTTCATGTTTACTTTTTTTTAATTTCTGTCTTTTAGCATTAATTATGGCTTCATCGAGTTTGTCAGTGTCAAAAGTCTCTATTTCAAGGCTTTCATTTAAGTCAGGTTTTTTATCACTTAAGTTACTTTCATGAGGTCTTTTTTTTCCTACAATTTTTGTATCTGAACAGTTTTCACTCCGTTTATTTTCTAGTTTCTTATGTTCTGTTTCTATTTTTTTAATAATATTAGTACTTTTAGGTTCACTCTGTTTATTTGCTAATTTCTTGGGTTCTGTGTTTATTTTTTTACCAACATTCTTACTTTTAGGTATGTCTTTTACTGGCGAAGAATTATTTTTCAATAAATTCTTTTTCTTAACAATACCATTGGATATAATAGGTGGTTTCTTAACCTTTTTATTTTTCTGTGGATGCACAATTCCATTGGGTTTATTAACTTCATTGATATTCTTTTCACTATTTTCTTTTTTAATTATGTCATGATTTTTATTATTCGGCTTGGGTCTGTTTTTCTAAAAATAAAACGTTCAATTCACATGTTAGCCACTGTTACTTTAAAAATAAAATTTAGTAAGACTATGAATTGGACAAACATAAACACTTACTTTTATTTCTTTTAAAAAGTCCAAATTTGAAGCCGGGACGTTAGCCTCCCATTCCGGTATTTTAAACATTTTGATTATTATAACAAATAATAATAATTCAAGAAAGAATTAAATAATTCATAGCGTGTTTACAAATCAAAAACATGTGAGCGTAATTAATAATTTTTACGTATGACATTGTATCAACACTGACAGTGACAGTTGTCAGTTCATCACAGAGCTCGTCACAGACTAATAAGTTTTTTTTTATTTACTCTATGCTAAGTGTGTAATTCGAAATTTAAACACTTTTATTCAAAATTAATAGAAATGGTGGGATTTTATTACCAATAAAGTGAAAATAATCCGACTTATCACAAGGTATGTATAAATTAACTTACATGTATTATATCCGCCTCTCTTGTTTTAGGTCTCTTATATAAAATTGACAAACGTAAAATTAATAACACTTAGATTTTTTTTAAGTGGTTAATGAATATTCGCTCTAAAGATATCAATATTATTAACATTTTGCTGAAATTAAATGAATTAAATATTCATATAAAGAGTACACACTACGCATGTCCAATTTTAGCACATGCGCTTATCAGAGTATCCAGCCCAGCTGTGTATCTATCTAAACAATATTGAACTGTGCAAAATAATATTCAATTAAAAGCTTCTTATCTAAAATATTTACGTATTGAAATGAAGTAAAAAAATGACACAGAGGAGGATTTCATGTTATTCTACCCATTTATAGCAACCACTGTTTAGTTCAATGATTAATAACAAAATATATTAAATTTATTTAATAGATAAAATAAAATTAATAAACGAAGGATTTAAAAGGTAAATAATAAAGCTGCATATTTATTATTATTTATTTATGTTTGGTAGGTAGTGTTAGTGCAATAGTGGGTTATATCATAAAGATTATTAGTTTTGTGTTATAACTGTCGGTATGAAATTGCACATATTAAATATTTAAGTGCAATTTAATGACACGTTTACCAGTTCTATTAGAAATTGCATCGACGTGATAAAATGAAGGACTCAATTTTATACCAAAACATTTATTATTATATTTGTATGTATATTTACAGAACACACTACTATGTCAAAAGTATGCAAGTATCAATGGTGATGTCAGCCTGAAATAATGCGTTTTAACGGATTGCAAAGACCAATGGCGAAGATAAGAAGGGACAAAATTGTAAGTACCTACTTGCTAAAAAACTGCACCCTGGGCCAAAAATTTAAATTTGGAATAAGTTTTATGACATGGTTACCTATCTTTTCGTTTGACTTTTGCACAGACTATAAATTAAAATCATTAATTTTTATGTTGAAAGAAAATATACTTATTGGTATAAATCACAAGGAAATAATTGATACAACCACTTTTTATTAGTAAAACAATTAAGATAAAATTATAGCGTTGTATTGAAAACTGAACGTATTTTATTACTTTGAATTTCAGTGGCGATGGCGGTTACAGTGGAGTCTCGTCACTCTAGCAGCGGTCGCTCTCGTCATCTACAATGCAGCCGCTAACATGTGGCTCTTGCGACCAGCGTCTTGTCCCACACCTAGTACCATACCACCTGCCGTAGTTGAAGCGACTTGCGAGCCATGTCTTGAAACAGCCTCAAACACGGCCATCGATGATGACCCTATTTCTCGTATAGACTTAAATCTGGGAAGATGGGACGGGTCACGGTCCTTCAAACTGTTCGATTACGTCGCTGTCGGCGACATGTATGTCGAAGCTTCCGTGAATAGACAAGTCTGTTTGGCCACGCAGAGTTCTATCGAAAGATTGCATGAACTATTAAGGATCGCTGCACACTGGTCAGGACCGATATCCGTTGCGGTTTTCGTAGCTGGAGACGAATTGAGGCTTTTACGTGCATTCGCAATGTGGCTTTTCAGATGTCAGCCAGAATTGTATTCGAGGATAGCGATGCACGCAGCTATGCCGATCGCTAAGCCTGGTGTGCAGGGTACACTGCCTGTTTGGGCGAAAAATTGCGATGCACAGCCTTTACCCGTGGGGGAAAGACGAGCAGAGACTGTAGCTTGGAGATCAAGGCATCCATACCCCCAGAATCATTTAAGAAACCTAGCTAGAAAGAATTGTCACTCTGCCTATACATTTTTGGTCGATATTGACATAGTGCCGTCGAAAGGAATGGCGGAGGAGCTGGATAAATTTTTATTAAATACTCCCAAATGTCCGCTTTGTGCGTATGTGGTGCCGACATATGAGTTGGACAAACGTGTAGCGACATTTCCGCCCAATAAAAAGGAACTGCTGCGGCTGTCGAAGAGCAAATTAGCGATACCGTTTCACAGAAAA
The DNA here is from genome assembly GCA_029959065.1 of Colias behrii. NCBI lineage: Eukaryota > Metazoa > Arthropoda > Insecta > Lepidoptera > Pieridae > Colias > Colias behrii. The sequence goes on along the minus strand of JARWMC010000005.1, from coordinate 770,466 downwards.
GTGTTTATTTATAATCAGTACGCTTCCAATTTTACAAGGTTAGTGAATAACGCAAGCAAATTCAGCTTACGTGTATATCGCGTGCGAGTTATCGTAAATGAAATAAATGTCAGCAGAGGAATATTCTTACCTTATATTAACTCTTTAGCTATTCATAGAAGGGCTTTGAATCGATTGTTGGATTTGGATAAGAATTTATTATAAATTTTGGCTATAGAGAAATTCAACACTGCTTTTTGAAACCTTCGTTTATTGATACAAAATATTATCACAGATATTATGTTGCTGATTTTATTAGCGCTTTAGTTCGTTTTTTTTTCGCGAATTTGAACTCTGAACTCTTAGACGTAAACATATGAACGTCCTTAACTGAAAACTATGATTTTTATAATTATTCGATAGTTTACAAGATATTTTAACCATTCTTAGAACATCCTATCTTTACTTAATATTCTGGTAGATTAAATTAAAAGAAAAAATCATATTCTGATAGTATTCTAATGACGTAAGCTTTCCAAGATTTTTTAGTTTTGCGTTAATAGCTTAACATTCATCGTTTCTATTTTTTATAAATAAGTAATATTTACCTACAAAATAATTAATTAGTCGTGATTATTTTGCTTTATTATCTTATTACCACAATGGACACAAAAGTTCGTATTTAACAAACCATAATATTCCAGATGGGAATCAACAGGCGGCAACGAAAGCCTGGAGACGCACATCAGCCATAACGTCACCAACTTCGAACTCCTGTATGAGCCCTTCTACGTCGCTCCAGATACCGTTCCACCTCATGATGAGAGGTTCCTGGGATATGGGTTCACGAGGAACACGCAGGTACATGGCTTTTGATGTAGGGAAAATGTTCAATTATGATATCGATTCGCAATTTGCATAGTACATACTTAATTTAATTGTATTTATTTATGTTATCGGCATTCGTCACTACTACACAACTACATTTTAATATAAATTTGATAATATATTTTATGGTTAAAGTAGTAATTCGAAATTGATCAGTGCGATAGTTGAAAATAGGCTTTTACTAAAGGATGCCAATCTTTACTTGTCCGTGTTATCGTGAATTTCACGAGAGTGTATGATTCAACAGATTGTGTTTGTTATGTGTTTATATGCCGCTATAAATCATTACCTAACGACGAACTGAAAAATACATTATGAAGATTTTTATTGCAAATCACTTTTTTATAACAATTCGTCTGTACCTACACATTTTTTGTACAAATTTAATAATTGGAATAATATTAAATTTTTTACATGTGTGTAATTACTTTTAATTGTTATCTCTGATGGATAGTAAAAAGCAGTGTTTCAGTATATAAGGTCGACTTAACATCAAACTCATGTCACGTTAAGCCGGTTAATGAGCCCGGAACTCATGTCACGTTAAATTATATTATATTACATCTTCTGAACATCTTTATGCAATAAAAGCGTGTCGTATAGAGGTGATCTTCCAGTTAATCAGACATTAATACATTTAATCTAAATAACTGCATGTCTGGAATTAGGTCGGGCTAGGGTTGTCATTCAAAATAATTAGTGTTGAGGACTAGTTGATCTTACTTCGTCTGCTCTAAAAAGGAATAATTTTTGGTATTTTTGCAACAATAGCAAAGCAATAGCGGCCCCATCATTAAAGCGGCTCGACGGAACACAGTGGGGTTTTAGTCGGTAAGAATCCGACATAACCCACGGCTCCTTCCCCGGGGGCCGTGGGTATCTTTGGAAGATTTCCCCACTATAAAAAAAAAAGGTCATATATGGACGTTTGTTATTGATTGTTGATACTTATGTCTTTTGAGTCGAATGCCTCTTTTTTATACCGGTGAAAAATAAATGTAGGTATATTTCATCAAACTTTCTATACGAACAAGATTGAAACGAAGTTTTGTCGATATTAGACGAAGATCATTATACCGGAAATTATATTCAACTCTAAAATGCCACACTTTGTCAATTTGGCATGCAAACCCATGCCAATCGTGCTTGATAAAAATTTAACAAAACACATTCATTGCCAACAATGGTGTATATTTTGGGTTGAAGATAAAAGGGGGAGAGGGGGGACTGGCGCTTGTTATTTGCCGCCAAAGCACAATGTTATTTATTTAATATCTATTTCTGATATTGTGCCGTTGCCATCCCTAGCTCTGGCACGTAGGAGGTGTATTGGCAATTTGCCAACATCGACCTATTTCATTGTTACTTCGAATCTGATATGCGCTGGAACACTGGACATAGACTTTTCCTGTCACATCCTATATAAAAGAACCTCCTATGTAATACGGTTATTTTATTTTATTTAAATAGGTACACATCACAGCTGACAATTTTGACTAATTATACACAAATTTAATCACATGTTGTGGTAAAATGCCAGCCAAATTGTATGTACACAGCACAATTGAGGTTAAAAAAAAAATTATTAAAAATTACATTATTTAGCACAATTCATAGATCAAGTAAAATATTTTTTTTAAATACATGTCATAAAATAAATTGAATCTAAATCATAGTACAGATAAATATCACATCACTATAGCTACAATACATTAAATTACATAAAATACATTTAAATCAATAAATACCTATGTTACATTCAATCACATAAAATAAAATTCATTACATTCCATCACAGTATAACAATAAATTATGTCTAACAATCAGTAAAGTATCTAAGAACTATGGGAGTCAAAGATTAAATTATCAACAATTCATTCAAACAATAATTCATAGATCAAGTAAAATATTTCTTTTTAAAATATACATGTCATTAAATACATTGAATCTAAATCATAGTACAAATAAATATCACATCAATATAGCTACAATACAATAAATCACATAAAATACAGTTAAATCAATAAATACCTACATTACATTCAATCACATAAAATAAAATTCATTACATTTCATCACAGTAGTTATAACAATAAATTATGTCTAATAAACAGTAAAGTATCTAAGAACTATGGAAGTTAAATTTTAAATTATCATAGAACTTGTAGATTAGACTTGAGCACGGTTTTGACCTGATTTTTAAATTTACCCAGTTTTGGATCAAATACGTCAAGTTCTGTGTTTGGCTTACGCGAAGTCAAATCATTATACAGGCGACACATACGGACCATGGGATTATAGAAAGAAGTATTATTTTTTAAAACATTTATGCAGAAGAGAGAAGGGTGTCTGGGATTAGGTTTTATGTTAAAATTAAGAAGTGAGAGCAGAGTTGGACAGTCAATATGAAAGTGTATAATATGATGAAGAAATATAAGATCCTGGTACTGTCGGCGCGTTGAAAGTTTCGTGACCTTAAACATCTCCAATTTATCTTCATAGGATATTTTTTCTCCTGCGTTAAATCTGTAGTTTACCAATCGAAGTGCTTTTTTCTGTACTCTCTCGATACGGTCATTATGAATGTGGTAGTAAGGTGACCAAATGATTGACCCATATTCCAGATTCGTGCGAACCAGAGTATTATAAAGGTAAATAAATGTAGATGGTCTGAGAAATTCCTTTGAAAATCTAGAAATAAAACCCAATATACGGAGCGCTTTTCCAATCATCTGGTCATAGTGGTCACGGAATGACAGTTTTTGGTCAAAAAGTATACCTAAATCTTTAGCAACGCATTTATTTTGTAAAACATGATCATTTAATTTGTATTGAAAATTCATAATATTTTTACTTTTATTGGTGAAAGATATACTAAAACATTTATCAAGGTTGAGAAACATTCTATTGTTCTTGCACCATTGCAGTAAAGTATTGAGGTCCGTTTGTAGTTTATGACTGTCATCTGTAGATACAATAGTGTTAAAAATCTTTAGGTCATCAGCATAAAGTAAGCAAGGACAGTTGAGGGTTTGAGCAAGGTCGTTAATAAACATTATGAAAAATAAGGGACCTAAATGAGAACCTTGCGGTACACCAGAATAGGCAACAAAAGGTGAGGATTTATGACCACCAATCACAACTATCTGACTTCGTTTCGTTAAGTACGATTTTATCCAGCGAAAAAGGTTTCCGTGTATGCCAAATGATGATATTTTGTTGCAAAGAACTTCGTGATGGACCTTATCAAATGCCTTTTTAAAGTCGGTATAGATGCAGTCGACTTGACCGCGTTTAGCAAATGAGGAGCAAATGTAGTTTTTGAAAATAAGGAGATTACTGATGGTCGATCTCCCCCTGACAAATCCGTGTTGATTATCGGAAATTAGAGATTTTATATGGCTATAGATTTGGTCGTAAACAAGTGATTCAAACACCTTAGCTGTTGTCGATAAAATACTGATAGGTCGGTAATTTGTACAGTCAGAGCGATCACCCGACTTATGTATAGGAACCACATGCGCTTTTTTCCATTGATTAGGGAAAATTCCAGTCTTCAATGACATGTTGTATATTATTCGGAGAGGTTTACAAAGTTCCCCTGCACACGTTTTAAATAGTTTTGCAGGAATACCATCTGGGCCCATGCTTTTGTTAGGATCTAACTGTTTCAATTTTAATCTGACTTCGTTATCTGTCAGTGTGATCTCCTGAAGACAATCTGTAGTAACACTGGTACCTAAATTTGTGTCGATATTTGTCTCCGACTCCTCGTACACAGAGCTAAAATACTTGGCCAGAAGATCACATATTTCTTGACTGCCAGATGCCATCACATCCTGGAATTTCATAATGTTAGGGTACGTAGTAGTACCCTTCTTTGAATTCACAAACCTCCAGAAGGCTTTTATGTTAGAACCTATCTCGTTCTCTATGGATGTAACAAAGGCAGTGTAGCAAATTTTCATTAGAGATTTAGCTCTCGTCCGCAGTAAGGCAAAAGTATCGTAATCGCGCGGATTGGCGTATTTTTTAAATAGCTTGTGGTACTTATACTTTTCTCTAAGGCAATTTATGAGAGCAGGAGAAAACCATACGGGATGATTACTTTTAGAAATAGAAGTAAGGGGGGTATACTTTTTAATTACCTCAAGCAAAGTGTTGTAAAATTTTTCTACTGCTACATCAACATTCTCAGATTTTGATAATTCTGCAACCCAGTCTATTTGGTCAAGGTGCGATTTTATTTTCTGGTAGTCACATTTATTATAGTTCAGTCGTTTGGTTATTGATCGCTTGAGTCTCTTAGGACATTGATGGCCAACATTTAATTTTATGCATAAGGATGGATGGTATAGATCCAGACGAGATATGGGGTTAGTTTCTGTAACACTTACGGCGTCGAATGTTCCTAGTACTAGATCAAGCAGTCTATCTGATTTATTAAGAACATGATTGAACTGGTTCATATTGCAGAGAGAGATATGTTCAGTTAGCAATTTCGATTTCAGGTCAGTAGGCAAAGACGGTGTTAAGATGTGGGATCGACTAGGTGAGTGGGACCAGGTAAGACTGGGAGTATTGAAGTCTCCTACAACCAAAACGTGATCGTTATTTATTTTATTTAGCGTTATTAATTGAATATGGTCGTAAAACGCACTCAAGTCCTCACAAGTAAGGTGTGGGGGAAGGTAACAAACACATAAATAGAATTTTAATTTTGATGTTCTATTATATTCAATTTTAAGCCAAATGTCCTCAAACTTTGTTTCCCATGAGTAAAGTCTACTGACGTTAATATTTTTATTAATAGCAACAAGTACTCCTCCCCCATCCCTTTTAACCGAGCAAGAGGATTGACGATCCCTTCGGTATACACTGTATCTACTATCTACGAGTTCACTATCAAAAACGCTATCATTTAAATTGGTTTCAGTGAGACATATTATATCAAAATTGGAGTTAAGTATGTTCATATATATTTCATTAGTTTTTGATCGAATTCTATTAACATTTTGGTAGAAGATATCCATAATTTAGAGTGTAAATTTACCTATGTGCTAAGTATGTACCGTTTTCTATTAAATTAAGTTGTCGTCTTATTTATCTTATCAAAACTGCTGGAGTCTTTAATGTATATCGCTATTGCATTGTCATCCTTCCTCATATAAACTTTATCATTACGAACCCAGACGTATTTATATGTAAATTGTTTTGAGAGCTTTCTGGCCTCCGCATGCAACATTTTACACGTTGGAGATGAGTGCTCAGACAAGTAGATACGATGCTTCTCTCCTGGGATCATTAGATGGTTTGAATTAAGAGTATCACATATGTTCTTTCCTTTATTGAACCTTTTATAAGCAGACAACAGCATATCTCGGTCGCGCTCACTCTGTAAAGTCAAGATTATACTTCTAGGACGCGGTGAAGTCGGATTAAGTTTGGCCACTCTTCTGACCGAGTAAATATTATTTTCTTGAATTTGAAACCCAACTGTATCACAGATTTTTTTGACGAGTGAAGGTAAGTTTTCTTCTTTTTTTTTGGGGTACACATTGAATTTCCACGTTACAACTCCTCGAGGCCTTGTCCAATGTGTCTAAGCGCCGTTCTATTGTTTTAATATTGTTAGTAAGATCGAATTTATCTTTCTCTAGTTCCTTTATTTTATCTTTGGCAGCTATTAGTTCCTGTTTGAGGCTGTTTTGCTCTTCAGCTAAGAATTCTATGGACCTGGTAAGGTCATCTTTCAATGAGTCGATGACTTTACTTATTTCATTTCTGACGTGCGAAACTATATCTTGCATAAGTGATGTTTTAAATTTTTCCATCTTGTTGTCCAGCAGTGATCCGAATTTATCGTATGGGATTGAGCATTCACTATCCGACTGGATCAAACTTTGGTCATTGTTTTCATTTGCAGAGGAAGGTGACTGCACAATCTGTTTTGTAGGTGAAGGTTTAGCATTTCGTTCTTCTATCCTTCGTCTCTTGCGATTCCCCTTATTTTTGGTCAAAAGAGGCGGAGATGACTGGGCAGGCTGAATAGGTGTTGTGTCATCCTTACGTCGATTACTGTTCACATTTGTACACAAAGGACATTTCCAACTTCTATCTGTTTTAGAGTAATGTTCTTTGTATCGATCAGAAGGTATATTGACGCACGTGTAGTGATAAGACTCGCAACAAAATGCACATTTTATTTCTTCACAGGAGTTTACGGTGTTATTACATGCTGGGCAAATCATTTCTAAATGTTCAGTGTTCTAAAATCTTTCACAAAAAAAAAAAAAATAAATAAAAAAAAATTAAAGTTCCTTTCTCTCTTCTGTCCTTCTGATTTTATTCCATTAATAAACGACAGCACGAATGTAAAAAAAAAAAAAGTACTCAATTAATAATAGAATTGTCTTTAAGTGATTTGAACTCGGTGCCTCAATGTTTTTTGTACTTCAATCCAACGCCGGATCAGTTGAGCTACGGGAGCTATAGCTTATCGTTTGAAAATATTGGTTATAACAAGTTTCAATAAAACCGTTATGAATTCTCAAGGTTAACCGGTCATTGAGAACAAAGAAACACTGCGTATTTACTGCTGCACTTCTTACACTCAACTTTTTGTTATAATTTGTTAGTTTATTACTATTACACTTCAGATCACTATAGTTTTTCGAAAAGGTTTGTAACTTTTAAAAGATTTCACTGTTCCATCACTGTTTACATTCCACTTGTCGTCGAAAGATTTTTTTACTTATTTATAACTCAAACACTTGTCAATATAATAGGAAAATATATTTGCTGATGATTTGGACCATATACTTAGAGATTAATCACTTTGAATCTATGAACTTGCAGAAATACTATTTTTAACAATTTTTAAGTACAGAGCTGCTGTTAGCTTGTCGCGCGCGCGAACGACCCATTTATTACTCGTTAACAAGTGGAACTCGCAAACCAGAACCCTAAATTCTTAACTATAGTCTTTATTCTAAACAAGCTTTCATAATGGCACCTTCTTTAAAAAATTTATAGTCTAAACATACTAATCAGAAAATAATAGTGTCCGAGGTGTCACATGTGGGACACCCGATTGGAACGAATTTCCTTTCCTTTTGAAATATTAGTATTATACCAATAGGATGTATAATTATATAAATTAGGTAATTTTTAAATTAATTTAGGAGTTACATGATGATATGAGTGCTTAGTGAAGGAATGCTAATACACTTTTGCTCTAGTGCGTAGCGGAGGGCGCAAAAGTGTCGTGAGGATTTTTCGTGACGCTCGCCTTAGCAAGCGTACCGCGCGAGTAAACTTCATTTAAAAAAAAAGAGAAAATAAAATTATGTACATAGTATAAAAAAAGCAATTCCTACTTTTAAAACTTGTTCATTCCAGACTTTTGTACCTACAGACTAATCCTGCATTATTTATCGTTATAGCTTCTTGAATGTTTAAAAAAATTACGTACATTGCTATAAAAATAATCCCACTACTATTATAAATGTATAAATGTGAAAGTTTATGAGTTGTTATATTAATCACACAGTTATGCGAAATTTTGTCGTAGTTCGTATTAAATATCGCTTTATGATTTGGATTAACGGATAGGATACTTTTTATCAAGGTTCAATCCGGGCGGAGTAGTAGTAAAGTGAAGTCCCGTGTCCCCTAGTGGGGTAAGGGGCAGATGCATTATGCATACATCTGTTTCACTGATTGATTTTCTTTAGGGACAAGTAGGTGATCAGCCTTCTGTGTCCTGCCAGACCGAGACTTTTTTTTTTCTTCGTCTCCACTGGGAATCGAACCCAGGACCCCTCGGTTCTACGCTCACGCGTCAACCACTGAAACAAGGAGGCGGAGTAGTAATAGCGATACCTGATTAGTAGACAATTTTTTTCCTGTGAAGCAGGGCCGAGTTATACGCCTGTCTTCCGGTGAACTTCCTGCTTTGGTAACCAATACATGTCACTATAACAATAACTCAAACATAAATTGGTAAAAAAGGTTATGGTCAAAATTATGGTTATGGTTAAGGTTGGAGTAAACCTACTACGTAAACGGAATCGCGGGCAGAATCCGTATTAATATTATATGGTAGAGTCTTTAAATTTGTGAGATGAATATATTTTAGTTAGATGTTTATAATTCTTTCACGCAAAACAAGCAGATAGGATTAGTAAAAAATTTAAAAGGGAGACGAGGAATAATATTTTTTCTTCAGTAATAGTATAAATTCCGACATGCCTACACATTTCTGCACTCAGGATGTTTCTATACAATAATGAGCAAGTTTCGAAGGATACGACTGACGTACAGGTAAATTAGCTTGGAGAAATTTTTGCATATGTAGTGGTGTGTATATTACTCAGATCTTAGAGCGCGTTTCCACTATATCGTTCTGGCCTATACAAAAATGTTTCGATATCCTAACATTACTATTTAATTTTATACTTATTCCTAGCAACACTTTTGTTTTCAATAAAAACAAGTTTTTATTTGAAAGAAAATGGTTTTGACTTTATAAAAAAAAATATATCATTCAATTTTACGTCCTTGAGCAAACGACAAGGCGACTACCGTGAAACAATAAAATATCGTGTCCATAATAATTTGTTTCATAATTAATATTTGACCATAATAATTACGAAACAAAACAAATAAATAAATCGTCACTTGATAGTGGAAAGTGGAAACACGCACAAAACCAGAATAAACCAGTTTACGCTGTCCGCAGGTGCCACGTGCAGTCGTTTGGTACCGTTAGAACATAAAGCACATTTCATTCAAAAATTATAATTAATATGTACGTAGTTTAATTGATAAATTTTGTATTTGTTGATTGTTGTTATTATTTGTTATTATTGTTATAATATTTGTTGAAGTGAATTACATGTCCCGCAGCCGGAGGCCCCAAATGAAAACTCAGATGTACTTTAAAACTACATTTAATAGCTAAAATGAGACTTTTACACCCATGTCTGCACGATGCAGACCGGAGTTAAAGAATGAATTTATACAGTTTAATAATTATAAAGACGTAAGCTTGGATGCTAACTAAGGGAAATCGCATCCACATTCTATTCCCGTGCGAACGGCGTATTCAGCAGTTTTGTATGAAGGCAGGGCCATAACTAGTGTTTAATTTGTGTGTAAGTGTTGTAACTTTATATTGTTAATTCAATATGGCTCCAGTGTTAAAACATGGTCGAGGCAAGCCTTTGACTTCTCAAACTAAAGAATTAAACTTTAAATGTCGTTTCTTTTTCAGGTTAGTAAATTTTTCATTTTAGTAACATTGTTAATGTAAAAGTTATATGTATGTTAAATGTGCAAATATTAAAATAAAGTCTCATCTTTTTCAGAGGAGAAACACATATAGTTTAATTTAAAATCCCTTATATATACAGGGTTACTTGTAAAACACCGGCAACCTCGCAGGACAAGATAGCTAACATCATAAGTAACAACATTTCGACTTTTGATAATTTGTTAGATTTTATTTTCATACAAAAATAAATATTCATTTAATTTTCCGTCTGAATATTATAAACTCTACGCCTCCCAAAAATTACGTAAACAAAAAGCGAACGAGAGGGGGAAGGGGGCGTCGCGTCGTCCATCCGATAATTAATAGAACATAGACTTACAAATGTAAGGAGAGTACAATAAAAGTTTAAAAAATCATTTAAAAATAATTTATTGCGTTATGCCAAAAGTCGTAGAACAAATGTTGTTACTTATGATGTTAGCTATCTTGTCCTGCGAGGTTGCTGGTGTTTTACAAGTAACCCTGTATAAAATAAAAACTAAAAATAAAATGTTGTTTTATTTTATTTGCTGACCATACACTACTACAAACGCAAAAATTTCTCCAAGCTAATTTACCTGTACGAGCTGTAAAGCTGTGTCAATAATATGTAGTTTATTGTGACGCTGCGCACCGGCATTCGCTATTCGCATGTTTAATGGCCCATTGCTTGCTATCCGCGACTTCGCCATTTTGAATTTATAATGACGCCATAACTTTTGATATGGGATGTTTAAAGATATGCTGAATAATGTTTATAGAGGGGTGTATGTCTTTTCAATACCTAAGTTATTTTTTCTATAACATATAGGTACTTAATTAAAAATAAATTTCTATTTGTAAAAAATGCCATATTGCTAAAGTTTACACGATTAAAATAATCGCAAGTTTAGAGTTTGGGTGTATGTCGTAGGTAGTTATATCGTTGCAAATGAAAAAGTGCATAATACATATTATTAAGGAAATAAAAGAGTTAAGAAATTTAAATTTTAACTATTAAATTCAAATCTAACCGTTATTCATGCAAAAATCAAATGAGGGCAAGTAGAAATTTAGGAGACCTTAAATGTATGTTACTATTCACTCCATAAAATGTCGAAAAGCAGCAGTCAAAAAGATCATGATGCTACGAACATTCGTCATTATTAATATACCTTAGATATTCCCTCTACATTTTATTTTACTGTATTACTAGGTACAGGAAGAGTAAACATTCGGCTTCAGTATATTTTTTACTTCTTGTGTAAATAAGAGTAAATTCATGGTTTCTCGCCTGCCCTTTCAGGTAGAAACTGCTTCTCGAACCGGTGTTTAATGGTCAATTTATATTATGACTACTCGAAAGTGCATCTATTAGAAGTCTAATTGAATAAAATGTTTGGAGTTTTTTGATTTGAATACGTTTTAATATTAATTTATAATGACTTACAATACGAAATAATCGAAATACAAAAGCTTAATTCGTTCAATTTTTTGCTCTTAATTGCCACAAACATCTTTGCAACAACAAAATATCAAATTAAAAATACCAGGAAGTAGGATTAATCAATAGATAACAGCTACAAAAAGTGGAGCAAATCGATCAGTTTTATCAGCGTTTTATTGCTTACTGTTGGAACTATGAACGAAACAGAATTTACAACCCACTAGAGTTACAAAAAAGAGATTGGGATCGTATCATCGTAATAAATAACATGGCTTTTTGTCCAGCGCCGGCGAGTAATTGCTCACGCCGAAATTTATAGATGGCGCTACTGGGTTATTGAATCCGATTAATGAGTTTTCGACGCTTCGAATACATTGGATTGGATTATGGCTTATAGGAAGGTAGGCGTAGCCTTTGTGGAGTACGGAGGTGTCTTTTTGTTGGATAGACATTAAGGGCTAGTACAATGCCTGTGAACAAATGTATGTATAAAATAAAGTCACATTAGTGACTGATACTTTGATCGATTGTTTGAAATTATAGCAGACTAGCTGTGCCCCGCGGTTTCACCCGCATAGCTCCGCTCTTGTTGGTCTTAGCGTGATGATAATACCTATATAGCCTATAGCCTTCCTCGATAAATGGGCTATCTAACACCGAAAGAATTTTTCAAATCGGACCAATACTTTCTAAGATTAGCGCGTTCAAACAAACTAACAATCCCTTCCGCTTTATAATATTAGTGCAGATAATAATTAAGGGTATATATGTACGGGTTGGGTTACCGTATATTTAACGAAGCGATCATATAAAAAATAGTTCTCTCGCCACGTCAATGAACAAAAGAAATAGTTTTAAATGAAATCTTTAATATCACCGCAGTTTATTCCGAAACACACATGAATCGAACTTTCATGCTTGATGATCATTATCTAACGGGACCTAATTATTGTATTATATTATGACGATTCAAAAGCGTTCCCTAAATAAGTCTAGCAGCAAGAATAACTCTGGTAGTTTGAATTCATACCTAGATTCAATTCACATTACAATTAAAACAAATGCATATACATAACGAAGAAGAGCCAACTATGCTTTTAGAGCTGGCGTTCAGCACCGATGACTAATAGTAATTATTGTACGTATAATTACCCAATGTTTTACACTGGCGCCCATTCTAAGGGCCGTAAGTGATGTAACACGCTGTATGTCGTGGAGTAGAGCCAAACAGAACCATTTGGCAGACAACTGCACAAATCTATCGCTCCCACTGCTTTGCCGTGACGTTAGCTCACAATTTGTGAAAGCTAATAAATTTGATGAGTCAGTCTTGTGGGGTTAAGGGATGTTATGCGAGTTACTTAATACTTACTAAGATCTAAAAATAACGACGTGAGAAGAAAAGGCAGTGAAATTGTGTCAACTTTAATACAGAACATCGTGTTCTGGATAGACGTGTATAGCTAAACGCGGATGCAAACGTGATTAAGAAAAATATGTGAAACATAAGAAATATATCACACAAATTTACGTACAACTTTAAAAAAGAGCGTGTGTGCCGAACACACATGTCAGAAGTGAAACTTCATTGGCAAGATTCAAAGATACTAAAATCGTCTTACCATGGTATATATTTGCCATGACGCGACCTTGAAATTTTACTCTCAACGCGCCTAAAAAAGTTTTATAAAAATAATCTCGGATTCGAAGGTGGTATCAGAGATATTTCACCCTATAATAACTGCTGGTTTCATAGCGTCATGTTAAATGGCATCATCTTCACGAATACGTCAAACTAAATCCTAGTTCACGGCCAAACATATCAAATGCAGTAAATACACATATACATGTATAATCTCAAAACTTCAACAAATGTGCTATCGTAATAATAGATCAATATTGCATACAATATTGTGTAAATATTGCGTTCCCGAGCGTCTGTTTTGATCCCGAACTTCGTATTGAATGAAAGAAAAAAAGGAATGAAATGAACATTAGAATTCTTGTAACGTCCATCCGTATCGTGGTATAAAAGTAAAATGTCGGAGTGGGCCACGCTCGCTTGTCCACGTTCACCAAAATAGTGTGACTATTTCGGGAACGCGCTGTAACCCGACACTCGCGGGATAGGTGTGCAAAACATTTGAATAATTGTGTGAAAATTTATTTATTAGTTATCAAAACCTGTGTAAAATGTTATTAATATACGGTGGGTCGTATTTTGGAAGCGTGTATTTAAGATTTTATTCAGATTTTTGAAGTGAAAACTTCTTTAGCGGCGTTGGGTATAAAATCTTAAACTCGCGTCAGGACACGTGGCCTGATCGAAAAAGCGTAAGACGGACTTTTTTTTTTTTTTTTTTTTTAGCCCTTATATTCCATGCGTAAGACGCATACCATTCCAAAATATCAAACATGCTGAACGTTAATAATCAAGTTTTCACTTCTGCCGGCACTCCCGGAGTGCAACCCGTCTTCTTTTCTACATAACTATTATATTAATATCATTGGTACACATAATTAGGTAAAGTTCTTGGGTGTATCGTGAACAGACAGATAGACGCGGTGAACTTTGTTAAATAATATGTAGTGTACCTAGTAGGTTAGGTAGTGTAGATGCAAGTTCTATTCTTAAAAAAATTGCTAGGTTTGAAATTTTAGATGCTCGAAATTCGATCTTCAGCCATCTTTGATGGGGTAATTTATATATAAATTAGTTAATTACATTCAAAATTATGTTGATCACGAAATACTATGAATTTTCCTACGCTTTAATACATTAACAAACACCCGAGGTAGCCGTATAAATGAAAATACAATGTATCCAAACTTTTGCTACTTTAACAGAGTCCAATAAAAACGAATAAACTGCCTTATAATTCGGCTGTAAAGTCTTGTATTCCCATAACTTTAATTTAAACTTTATTCGCGGAGTACCCATTGTACTGTAAAATTACTACACCCCAAGAATACTAATTTTATCTCTCAAGTTTATAAATGAAAGAACGATAAAAGTTTTCCACCCCTATTAAATATTTCGATAACAGGGAAGAATTTTATAGGATATGACTCTTACTTATTACTTTTCTTCCAGATATCTATACAATACTAATATGGTAAATATGAAAGTCTGTTTGTTTGTATAGACTAAAGTTTGTGAAAAATAATGTGTTTGGCATGATAGATATATCTAGTGAAATATGTACCTACTGAAAAAATGTTTGGAAATATCAAATAATTTCAAATGGAGTAAAGTATGAGAAAAAGTCAAAATTAAGTTTACGATTAGAGTATCGAGTTTAGCTACTATTATGTATTCTGTGGTATCGAATTAAATCTTTAGAAATATGAATTCTTTCGATTTAATACATCAATTGTATTTTAAAATGGACAAGAAACTTAGAAATTAATTTGATGTAACATGTCTGGCTTTGGTTATTTCACAGCACGACTGATTATTGAGTAAATTAAATCTTTTGAAATTTCTCTATTGTTGCATTCAGATGTATTTTCTATTCTTTCTCATTGTACTTTCCGTATTATAAAACATTGTAAGTTGTTATATAACTAGCTTTCCGCCCACGGCTTCGCCCGCCTTTTCAAAGAAAAACCTGCGTATCTCCCGTTCCCGTGGGATTTCCGGGATAAAACCTAGCCTATGTGTTAATTCAAGTTACCCTCTATATGAGTGCTAAATTTCATTGAAATCGGTCCAGTAGTTTATGCGTGAAAACCATACATACATACATACATACATAATTACAAACCTTTCCTCTTTATAATATTAGTATAGATGGAATTTGCATTGGGTGCAATGTGTAGCCATTCTTAAGATGCAACGGTGCGGTCTAAAACCACAGTTATGGTTTACAATAAAAAATATTTTCTTGCGCATTTGTAATGTTATAATAAAGAGCCCGGGTACATTACATGACCTGATTGAGGAACTGAGTGCGACTCATGTCGGATGTCATATAGGAGGATTTAACATTAATAACCTGAGCTATGCAGATGACATGGTTCTCCTCAGTCCCTCAATCAGGGTGTTGGTGGGAATCTGTCAGAAATATGCAAGTGAACATGGGTTACTTTATAATGAAAAAAAAAGCAATGTTTTAGTGTTTCGGTCGGGGCGGGGTCCTGACAGCGTCCTTCCGATATATCTTAATGAAACAGAGTTGGTTAATGTAAATAAATTTAAATATTTGGGACATTTCGTTACCAGCACTCTGAGTGATGACGAGGATATAGAGAGGGAGAGAAGAAATCTATCAGTTAGGGCAAACATGATAATAAGAAGATTTAGAAAATGTAGTAGGAATGTCAAAAAGCTATTGTTCACAACCTATTGTCAGTCATTTTATACAAGTAGCTTGTGGATGAAGCATACACGAAAAACAATGAACACATTTAGAGTACAATATAATAATGCATTCAGGATGTTCATGGGATTGCCACGTTTTAGTAGTGCATCTCATATGTTTGTATTATACAGAGTAGATGATTTTTATGCTATATTAAGGAAAAAAAAATTTTCAATTAGGGATAGAATTAATAAAAATGATAATAGTATTTTAAAAGTTCTCAATAATGTACATAATTTTATCAACAAAAAATGGCTTGTAACTCTAAAATCTAAAAATAAGTATATGTAGTTTTACTAACATTAGAATAAGTACTACTAACAATATATGGGCAATGCTGCCTGACATAAATAAATAAAAAAAAAAAAAAAAATTACACCCAACATTATATTAATCTAAGAAAATATTGTACTTAGAACAATCTACGTGATGATGATAAAACATAATATCGATAATGCAAGCAGCCAAGCACGCAGGTTTAAACACATCAAACAAAAAAATAATATAAAACTGATCAAAATAATAAAGCAACCAAATTTATAGGTTAAGCCACTTTAATTTCAATACGAAATAATGACAGTGTTATTAATGAGAAATTCACAATTACGGTACAATGTCATTGGAACAAATAAGATTAATTTGCAGTCGACACTGCAAACTAAACTTCGACCAATAACAGAGATGGCAAAGTGATAAGCGGTAGCGGAAATATTCAATTAAATAGTTTGTAAAGCTTTTAACGTATGAAAAGATACGTTAAAAGCATTGCATGCAAGTTATCATGTGCCAAATAGGACCCATCTCGTAACTAAGAGCTTATGGTGGCATTGCACTTCATTTTTCAATAGTTTATTTGAACATTGTATTTGTTGAAAATTAATGTATTTTTGATAAACATAGAAGTGGGAATATTTTTATAATCACTAAACTGAAAATAATTTCACAGTCGAAAGCTATATTATCATCCCTTCTTTTCCATTACTTTTTATCCAGTTCAAATTTGGCTTAGCTAGAGCGGTAAGAAATATATATAGCTGTTCCAACTAAATTATTATCCGCTTTCCTCTAGTAGTGTAGACCCCAGCGTCACGGTCCACCGGCAGGAGCCAGGTGAAGGCCGATGAATCATCAGCATCAATAATCGATATGCGTACAATCAATTTCCAACAATTTAATATCCACCTGCGAGCGCAGACGGATTGACTTTTTCACACGAAAACTTTCATTTCAGCGTGCATATTTCATGCTGCAATCTGTTAAATAAAATATACCCGCGGAAACAAACGACGGTAAACTATTCGACTGTATACAATTTGCATTTACAGTGCGTTTTAAATAACTCGCGAAGAACGTTTTCGTATTTGAGCTTTTGGATTTGCGTGTTTTTGTTACAAACTACGAGTAGTTTCTGGGGGTTTCTTGCGCGATATTTAAATAAAGATGAATGTATCTTCTAGTGTTGTTTATGTATTTATTTTTACAGTGAAGTTTATAATAATAAATTGGATGGCAGTTTATTATATGGAATTTTATGTAATAATATTATTCCAATTTTTAAAATAAGAGGCGTCATACTAGATCTAAAATATCTTAAAATATATCATACGCAATTTTCACATCTATGCTAAATATTAAATTGGGCATTAAATATAACGAACAGTTTTCATAACAGTTCCAGTAAAATACGAATAAAAATTTAATGTTTCTAATAAAAAAAATCAATTAGCTAATAATCACCTTCAACTACATAAATTTTACGAAATATTTAAGGTAAAACAATTGAACAAAAAGTGTATTAATCTAATTATAATCTAAATACCAATATTTCTTTGAAATAATCTGTTGAAAATGGCAACGCTTTACAAATAATAAATGACGTTATATTTTGAATTATATTTTTATAACAATTTTTAATAATAAGTTCTTGGAAATAGATTTTAACTGAAAAACAATAGTAGAGCAAGCTAATTAATTATACTATATTGAACAATGTTTTTGAATGTTTTGTCCTATAATTCGATTGAAATTTACAATAAAGAAATAGAACACAATAATGATGAAAATTCAGTTATGATTTCGTTTCTTTAATATTTATAAAACACAAAAGAAATGATTTCTGAGAATTTTAATATTGTATTGTTAATTATAATATATTCCAAAATGGAATTAATTTTGGGATTAATCAAAATAAACACACATAAAACAGCTCTACTTAATCCTCAAATGTAATTATAATAAATCATATAATTATAAGTAACCGAATACACACAAAATAATATTAGGTAGGTACCGATATTGTAAGGAAGCTACATCGGAAAATTTCAGTCATTAAACACAAATGTCCCATGAAAATACGCCTCCACAAAAAACTTGATAGAAATACCGTTATATTAGTGTAATCGGGTCGTTTATATTTTTACGATACACCCGCCGCCCGCCCAGACTCCGTGCAACGTCTATTTTAAACACGTGTGATTACGTCATCACCGTGACGTCATAATGCACATTGTTTATTGAGCAGCTGATATAAATTATTGGCGGGCATACAAAATCGAACATTCTTATGGTTGATGATGTAAACTCAATCTTTAACTCAAATAAACCTAGCTTTAGAAGTGCTTTTCAATATTAATCATGTAGAAAATTTGAGAAGTAATATCTATATACCTAGATCTATAGGTAATTCTTCCACGTGCCTCTTGACTTATATTCAAAATATTGTATAAGAAAATCAATGAATTGTTGGAATAATTTTACTTTGAACCGCTCAATCCATTGCGTAGGTATTTTTAAACAGCAATGTTTAAGGTTGAGCACGAATTCGTTTTAGATCACATTGTTGGAGTTACTTCATCGTTAAACCAATATTATGGCGTTTGTTCAATTTTGAAATGTTATTATAATCTACTTTATAAATTATATATTGGTCTATGATTTGAAGCGACTTGCCTTATCACTTATCAGTGGTGGTTTAAAAAGTGACTATATTCATAAACACTTGTAAAAGTTACAAGTGTCAAGTTTGAGGAGCTTCTTTCAAATCTTCAGAATCTGAATCAATATGGTATACTTACATCTTGATCATCAAGTTTAGTTCAATATCATTTGCATAGCTAAGTTAATTTTACCCGAGTTAATACGTATGCAAGCTTTTTAAGTTTTTTTTTATCTACAAAAATGGCTCTACTAAGGGCTCTTCATATTAATATCATAATATGTATTACCATTTGAGTGTAATAATTGACAAGACGTACTTCTTTTTATATTTATGTATGTTTGGAGAGGTGTTTGAACTCGCTAATCTCAAGATTTTCCTACCTGACTTAAATTATTTTTTGTACGTTATTACTTGACGATCGAGGATGTAGGCTATGTAACTTTACGCTACAACCAATACGATTGATCCATTTATGAAAGTTTTTCAAATATGGCAAATTTATAAATATTTGTTCCAAATAAAGAATTATTGAATTTCTTTTGAGAGCAAACGAAGTCCTAGTACCTACATAAACTTTCTTATCATATAAGTCGGAAGTGATATTATTTCCTTGATCCAGTTTATTTCCCTTTCCATAACAAAAATAATTCATGGACGATAGAGGACGTATTATAAATCCTATTTAAATGGAAGTTTGGTGAGTTTTTTCACCGGATTGGTAACAAAAGGTCGCGGCCAGTTCAAGCGGTTGCACATTGGGCAACCGTGGTCTGGCCTGAGACCTAGAGAGTGCAGTGTTCAAGTGATAATTGGTCCGGTCTATCATGCGGTTGACAGTTTTGGCTGTTCTGTGCCTCGTGAACGCAGTTGGTGAGTGACTTTTTGTGGCTTTTAGATATGTGTGCACAGCCTTATTTATGTTTGGCTACAATGTATAAGGCGTAAAGAATGTGTATGAAATTATAGAGATTGCATGGGTAAAATGTAAGAGTGGCTTATTAGTAACAGAGAAATTATATCATGGAGGTTAATCATTGTACGAAAACAAATTATTAATTAGTGATTAGTTACAAACATTAAAGAAACAAAATAAATACACAGATTATATTATGCGGAATTCCCTACTTCTTTTTTACTAAGTCATAATGTAAATAGGTAACATGTGATAAAATTGTTGCATTTGAAAAATAGCTTATAAATATTTGTTTATTTTAATGAAAGCGCTTACCCTTATGTTGAAAATTTCAAGACACATGAACTTACAAACACTAAATCTAATACCATTTGTAGATCTGCAAGAAGCGACAGAAGGCGAGTGCTGCAATGATGAACAGGTCCCAGAACTTGACCTGTCCCAACATCTGGAGCTGGAGGCTGTGTGTCCAGAACTCAATGGCCAGATTATTGGAGGAAGAGCTAGCTCTATTAATAGACATCCCTATCAGGTAAGGACTAGGAGTTTTAGTTGTCTAGGAATTAGTTGGTTTTTTGTTTTAGTATTGATTGAGTGTAATTAATGAGTTATGAAGATGGAAAAGAAATGTGAATAATCATTTTTTTAGAAAAAATCATTGAAATGTGTGATTATACGTATATTTTACATACTCAAGATCGCATAATATTGCTCTGTCTAAAAAACATCTTTTATTTTTATTGCGGAAAGATTAAAATATATAATCTAATAAATTCTCCACATTATGGTACATAAAGACAAACTGCCGTGCCATAATATTATTAAATTTACGTAGTTCGACAATGTGTAAAAACAAAATGTTTCCAGGTGTCGATGATATTAAATGGGAACTCGTTCTGCGGCGGTTTTATCATAAGCCCCAACTACGTGTTAACTGCTGCACACTGCGTTCAAAAGTGAGTATATTATTTTATGTTAGTGTTACGATTATTATTATATTATCTGTGGTGTTACTATGCGAGTGTGTGTGTGTGTGAGTAGCTTGAGATATAGTTAAATTATGTTAAAATTAGATATAATATTGAGTGCAAACGACGCGGACGTTAGTTTGACGAAAGTATTAATGGAATACTGAAAATAAATATCATAGCAACATGTATGCTCTAATCGGCCCTAGCATATCATAATTTCTTTCTCGTTAAAACATACATTTCAATACAATAATAACAAATAAATACAATCCAATACAAAAATTCAATTCAAAACGGTGCGGTAGTTACAGAGATTAGCTCGTTCAAACAAATAAACCCACGTTTTATAACATTAACTATGAAGTCAACTCTTTGTAGGAGTATTTTTACAGGCCTGCTTTACTGCTATATTGTTGTTAAATATTCATTAATTCTGAGGCATCGCTATGAATTTTTATCTCTAGTTTAATTGTCTGTTTACAGCGTTGGCACGAGCGCAACTTTAGAATAACGTAATGGTTAATTTGAACTCTCGCGTTATTTTTAAGAGTTTTTGATGAGATTTTAATGTAACTCGGTACTAGGAAGATATCAGATTACCGTTTTGAGTTTCTCCTTTTAATGATGTGTATCAAGGGCTCGTTTTTAACGTATGCTATTAAAGTTGTTTGCAAAAATACTATTTTGAGAAAAGGAAATACTCTTAAATAATTTAATTTAATGTTTATTTTAGAAAAGAATTCGATCTAACCTTTTTATTGTCTAACTAGCGGTCCGCCCCGGCTTCGCCCGTGGTACATATGAAAAATAGATGTTGGCCGATTCTCAGACTTACCCGATATGCACAGAAAATTTCATGAGAATCGGTCCACCCGTTTCGGAGGAGTATGCAGACTAACATTGTGACACGAGAATTTTATATATAAGATTATACCTAGGTGTTAAATATGTCTATGTTATACGATAATAGTGCAGTAGTTTCATTTCTTCTTTCATCATTTGAAAGCATTTCACCACACTAAATGGAGATTTTAATTCCACGTCAAACTATTAACATAGCAATGTCCTATTAAGAGCGGGGGCACACGATGCGTTGCGGCGCCGCACCGCAAAGATTTCACCGTGTCAGTGGGCACACGAGCGGTGCGGCGCCGTAACGTTGTTCTGTCGCAGCGGCGTCGTAGCAGCGTTGCACAGCGTGTCCTTCCTTGTGACGCAAAACAACTGAGCGGTGCCGCTCCGACGTCGCACCGCATTCACCCCTCCCCGCCTCGTCTTGGTGGTTACAAGTCCGGTGCGGCGCCGGAGCGCATCGTGTGACATGCCACAGATATTTCTATGTAAGACGACGCAGCGACACCCCTCCGGCGCCGCACCGCCGCCGCAACGCATCGTGTGCCCCCGCTCTTAATGGAACACAGAAAGCATTTCCACTAGCGCGCACCTTTACAAGCGTGCCACTCGACGTTTCTCGCTCGACCCGGCTCATTTATGCCGACGCATTATCGAATACAATTCAGAGAAACCCGCGCATTGTGTAAACATAATTTTTTCATAGCGTTTAAAATTTATTTATAAGAAGTTGGCGACGTCTTTGACACATTAACCCAGATACGGAACAAAGGACGTAAAACTAAAAAGAGTTAGCGCCGCGCCTCTAGTTATTTTTTCATAAAATTGCACTTTTATGAGCGTGCAAAGTGTAAAAGCATTGTTGCTATTAGGATAATATAAAATTATATTTATTGCGCTTCACGTTCACGTTGGAACGTACTTTAAGTTTGTGGTATAAACTGGGTTATTTCGAAGAAGTTTCATGCTTTTAAAATCTAAATGTTATAGTGCCGCATGCTACGATTTTCTTAGAATTAGCTGAACCTAGCATTGTTTAGATGTTTGTCGCACATTAGAATAAATACATGATTGTTTTTTAATGTAATCTTCATTGAAAAGATAGGATAGTTTGTACAGTTTATTTGTATGTGTGCCATCCATTACCAAGTTCCATTATCCGTAGGTACAAAAAAAATGATTTTCATTCGACCGAATATTAATTCGCCTTATTTTTTCAGTTGATGCGAATTTACAGTTGTAATAACTAGTTAGTTCTGAGCTGTTGTCTTCACACGACGAAGTAGTTTATTGTCCACATGTTCTGATAACATATTTCAGTTGTTCTAAGTTCTATAACTAGGTACTATATTAGGAACTAGCTGCGCTCCGCGGTTTCACCCGCGTGGCTCCTCTCCTGTTGGTCTTAACGTGATGGTATATAGCCTATAGCCTTCCTCGATAAATGGGCTATCTATCACCGAAAAAATTTTTCAAATCGGATTAGTTTCTGAGATTAGCGCGTTCAAACAAACTAACTCTTTAGCTTTATAATATTAGTAAGTATGTATAAGGCCGCCTATTGTGCCTTATAAGTTTGTTCTAGATTTCCTTACATTGTTTTGTACAATAAAGTATTATAAATAAATAAATATATTTCGATTTTATCCAAGCGTCCAACCCTCCCGCGTTCGTCTCCGCGTCGGCAGCACACGTCGCGACTCCGGGGGTCGCATCGTCCCCGTAGCAGACATAACCGTTCACCCGCAGTACGGTAACCCGCGGTTTGATAACGACATCGCAGCGCTGAGACTGGCTCAGCCGCTGACGTTCAGCAACTCGGTGCAAGCGATACAGCTGCCAAGGCGGGGACAGGCAGTCCCGTTGGTTCGGCTCACTGTTACGGGATGGGGGTTGACGGCTGTAAGTATTTAGAATTCAAGAGAGTATAGGTAACATCAATCTTCAAGGTGAAAGCTAGTCACGAGAGGAAGTTCATGCAGATGCATGAACATGATGTTAATATAAATTTTTTGTTTACACAGTAAGTACAGCAGACGAAGTTCAAAGCCGCCATAAAGATTGATGCTACGTGTAGATGTATACTTAAAACACTGGCAAAGCACATCTGTTGTTGAGCGGTGACCACTTAACATTAGGTGCTCTATTGCTTTCTATGCCCATAAAATATTCAGAAAGAATACTTAATATTTACTGACCATTATTCATAGAAGTCTCATCCCTACACGTTTTGAAGATAGCTTTCACAAATATAAACAGTGATTAAGTTATACAGCTTCAGACAGCTTCACTACATAGTATAAAACAAAGTCGCTTTCTCTGTCCCTATGTCCCTATGTATGCTTAAATCTTTAAAACTACGCAACGGATTTTGATGCGGTTTTTTTTAATAGATAGAGTGATTCAAGAGGAAGGTTTTAGTATATAATATATTATGTTTCAGACAAAGCGGGCGAAGCCGCGGGCGGAAAGCTAGTGAAATATAATTTAACTTCATTAAAAATACAGTCTTTTTTACAGTCGAATAATTAAAGGCAAATTATAGAAGTTTTATCCGGCAATTAAAACACAATTAAAATTGCCAAACAATAAAAGAAGTGCAAACAATTTCTAAACTAAATTAAAATTAGTAATTAGATACTCAATCTAGATTTTATAACTGGCTCAATTAGTTAAGGGTTGCTAAACATAAAACCTAGACTGGATTGGCCCAGAAAAAGCTAACATCAAAATAGATAGCATTTTCATTAACTGGGTCAGCACGATTTAAAAGTACTTGCGAAACTTTAAGAGCTACAGTACAATTTTGAAGTAGAGTAAGTACAAAATATTTTTACTCAATTCGATATATATTGGGTTTAAAGCATGAAATTCAATTCTTAATCCTTATACATATCTTCTATTAAACGTCGAACAAATTTTATTTGAAATTTTAAATGTAGCAGAGATAGAGAATATCAGTTTTGAGAGTTTTCTGCAATCAATTTAATTAAATGGATATAGACTACATTACACGAATTATATTTATGTTATCAGCATTTGTGTATGCGTTATCGTTATTTCATAGGGAAAACTCTCGCTATAAGTATGTTTCTTAATTCTTACTACATGAATGTATATTGTACGTCAAATTCAAAGCCTATTCACCTAGAACTTTCTAAAATGATACAAATGAAGTGATACTTCACAACAATATCTTATCTTGCCTAACCTTGTATTATTCGAATAGAAGAATAAAAATCTTGTAGTTAAATAACTCAAATCTAAGTTCTTCTAGGAACTTAGATTCCAGACTTTTACAGATGTCCGTCAATGTTATTATTATCTAGTAAAAAGGTGTAAATGCCAATACAACATCCGATCTTTAAAAGCAGCACTCAGCAAACACGATTTGACGTCAAAATGTGATGGCATAATTTAAATATCGTGAAAGCGTGGTGAAAGCGAAGTAGGCAATTAGGAAAAATGTGTTTAATTCACATTTCGATATACTACTTCCGTAGAGCTATCTAACCTATCTACACCTTTTCATTTATAACTAGCCTCCGCCCGCGGCTTCGCCCTCGTGGTGTTTTGATAAATGGTAGCCTATGTTCTTTCTCAGGGTCTAAAAATTGTCTGCGCCAAATTTCATCAAAATCGGTTGAGAGGTTTAAGCGGGAAAGGGTAACAGACAGACAGACAGACAGAGTTATTTTCGCATTTATAATATTAGTAGGGATTGTGGAAAATCTTCAAGACCAATTACTTCCAGGCCCGCGGCCAAAGGATACCCCGCATCATGATGGAAGCCAACGTGCCCGTGGTGCCGCATTGGCTCTGCCAACTCTCGTATGGAGACGCTCTTACCAACAATATGTTTTGTGGCGGACACTTCTTGATTGGTGGCGTGTCTTCTTGTCAGGTTTGTAGTGAACAATAGAGGTGGTATTAAAGCTTTCTACTATATTAATGATGATTTAATTTGTAAACAAATTTTTGCACGTCATTTAAAATGGCAGTATATGTGAGACTAAACATTGTACCTATATCGTAGTAAACTGTTATTTTTCTTGTGTATTTTTTATGTGTTTGATTTTTACTGTGAATAAATTCTAATTCTTATTCTATATAACCTTTAAATTACCATATACGAGCAAATAAACATATTTGATTTGACAACATTTAACTAACGAACTATATAAGAAGTTTAAAAGTTAATGTGTGTTAGTGCGTTGGCCAAGTTGTGTTGCGAGCCAAATGTTGCATAGTGGAAACGCGGCTTCAATATAATTAATCTATACTAATATTATAAAGCTGAAGAGTTTTTTTTTTGAACGCGCTAATCTTAGGAACTACTGGTCCGATTTGAAAAATTCTTTCGGTGTTAGATAGCCCATTTATCGAGGAAGGCTATAGGCTATATATCATCACGCCAAGACCAACAGGAGCAGAGCAATGCGGGTGAGACCGCGGAGCACAGCTATTGGTTGATATTTGTTGAGCAACAGCTGATCTACATTGTTGATGATTGTGTAAAAGATTATACGATTTGATATGAACAATCAGGTCACTAGTATAGTCAATTGCAGTAAAAAATTTGTTATTTTAAAGTATCAAAAGTTAAATTAAAATATTTGTATGTCCGAATGAGTAGTGTATTTCAAAATTATTGAAATATCATTTTAAGCATCGAATATTTAAGTAGACAAAGCTGGAAATTCTGATAATTTATAATATATAAGATACAATACACTAGTGAATTGTGAAGACCGTACTCCTATTGTTATTTTCTCTAATTTATCGAGCTAAAATTACTGAATTGAAATAGTAATTCAAGACAAAAATTAAGTAATCTATTCTTTGGAGATACAAGTGAAAAAGTAATAGCAATATAATGTGACTATTTTATTTATTTATTTAGTTGGTGAAAACAGACGGAATGAAGCGTATTTTTAGCGCGTTGGATGTCGCCTGTATTGGAGTGGTATTTTTATCGCGACCTAATTGCGTTTGCTAGGGATAAATGCTTTATTCATTAATATTAAAAAATGAATGTGATTTAAATTCATCATGTTGCTGGGCAAAATACATAATTTTAATTAATATTGATTACAAGCTATGAATCTTTGTTTTATAATATGCATACTTACATAATCAAGTAATATATTCATGGTAAATTGGATATTGGTATTCGAATTCTATTAATTCATGGCTAAAATATGTAGAATTCTGAATCCTTAGCCATCAACAAGTTGTTAGTGTTACTTATTAGCCATACTACTGCCAACAAATCACTATTTTTATCAGTGTTGCCAACAGAACTGGCCCTAATGTCGCCGTTTTTCATGCATGAAGTAGCCTAATATCGCCGAATTTCAGTTGTAGTAGCCTAAAGTAGCCCAAACACCAAAATATCAATATGAATAAAATAAAATGTAGTTTTCATCAATTTATCTATACTTACTAATATTATAAAGCTGAAGAGTTTGTTTGTTTGAACGCGCTTATCTCAGAAACTACTGGTCCTATTTGAAAAATTCTTTCGGTGTTGGATAGCCCATTCATCGAGGAAGGCTATAAGCTATATATCATCACGCTAAGGCCTAAGACCAACAGGAGCGGAGCCACGGGGGTGAAACCGCGGAGGGCAGCTAATTTATAATATGTTCCAGTGTGATAAATAGACATAAGCCATCTTTAAAACACGCTATGAGCGTTACTCCCGTTCAACGCGTACCGGCCGCGGCCACAGACATGCCAAAGAGCATTTTCATTTTTTCATTTCATTTTTTTTTTTCACCTTCTAGGGAAGCGCGTTCCATCTCAGACCACAACTCAGCTGAACATCAGGCAAGATTGTGGTCAAGCGCTTCCCTATTCCCAATAAAAAAAAAGCTGTATTTAGAGCAATCTATATCTATACTTCTATACTAATATTATAAAGAGGAAAGGTTTGTATGTATGTTTTTCACGCATAAACTACTGGACCGATTTCAAAATTTCTTTCACCATTAGAAAGCTGCATCGTCACTGAGCAACATAGGCTATATTGCATTTTCAAAAAAAATAATGATCCTTACCAAAAATGCAATAATGTAACCCAAGATGTAAAAAATTCCTTTATAAAAATTCTGTCATCGCGTGCGCTGCGGAATCTATTCCTTGAAGTCCGAGGATGGTTCTTATGAAAAAAAACGAAAATCGGTCAAAAAAAGTACAATTATGTATT
Source organism: Colias behrii (assembly GCA_029959065.1). Lineage (NCBI taxonomy): Eukaryota > Metazoa > Arthropoda > Insecta > Lepidoptera > Pieridae > Colias > Colias behrii. The sequence continues at coordinate 742,608 of JARWMC010000005.1, read as the reverse complement.
ATTATTTTTTTTATTATACATATTAAATTGTAAGTTCGAAGTATATATTATTTTTTCATAAATTGATGGCTTACTTATGTGAATGCGATGGAAGCTATCACTTTGTCCATAGTATTATGTAACCAAATTTAGAATGCAATAGAGTTACATCATACTGTATTTTATTGTGAACTAGCGGTCCGCCCCGGCTTCGCCCGTGGTACATAATATTTACGTTTTCTCTACATAAGAACCATCCTCGTACTTCAAGGAATATAATAAAAAAAGAATTATCGAAATCGGTTCAGCCGTTCTCGAGTTATGCGCTTACCAACACATTTTGCGATTCATTTTTATATATAAGAAGATAATGACTACCCACAAGAACGAGCATGGGCACTAGAGTGCCACGGGGCTGTTTGCGCTTATATGTCCGGGATCGCAGAGGATAGGTGTGCAAAAAAATACGCGTGTAGCGTGACCTGTCCCGATAAAAACGTTTGTTACAAGAAAAGTATAGCTCAGATTAAGAAAAAAATTCCTAGAGTAGCCTAATCGGCGACCAGTCGCCTTTTAGGTTTTTTCGTCGCCGATTCTCATTCTGAGTAGCCTAAATGGCGAAAAATCGCCTACGTTGGCAACACTGATTTTTATTCCTATTTACAAAACCAATACTTGACTGACCTATTCAACTTGGTTGGCTTATACTTCAACGCTTACCAATTGACTGACCTATACAATATGTTCGGTTAATACTCGCTTTCTTTCTAGGGCGACTCAGGAGGTCCAGCAGTATTCCGTGGCACGGCATTTGGCGTTGTATCCTTTGCTAGAGGATGTGCCTTACCGCTCTCACCCACTGTTTTCACTAATATCGCCGCTTTGAGAGACTGGGTGACGCAGACTACTGGAGTTTAATGTAATTCTACTAGAATAATAAGATTTTTTATAGGTCATTTTCTACCAAATTTAGGACAAATTGGTTCGGCTGTTTTTACGTGAATGAAAATATTATACAGCTCCGTTTCATGAATGAATTTTTAGATTTTTTTTAATGTAAAAAGTTAAAGTTATTTTTATTTTTTATACCTATTGTGATCATAAGGTTTAACCATTCCATTTTCAGAGATTCTTTTGTAATAAAAGAAAATTTTGATTCTAGAAACATCTAGAAGTATTATAATCGGTAAATGGGATTTTTGCTATATAAATAAGAGTTACATTAAGAGTTACATTACATAACGAAGCTGATTCCACATCGGAATGTCTGTGATAAAAATAGAGCATGTTTGCCGAACTCTTTTATGTTGACTGTTTTATTTATTTTGTGTATTGTAAATAAATTTGTTACTTTTTCTAAATGTGTTTTCTTTATTGCGTATCTACATCCTGAATAAAGATTAAATAAATAAATTGGTGACTTTTGCTTTTCTTTGCCTGTCTATAAATTAAGTAATGTGATTTGAAATACATAGGTACGTCTTAAAACAAATGAAATATGAACAAAATCTTAATTTTATAAAATAATTAAAATATTGCATTAACGATAAGAAAAAACCTACTTTCGAATCAAAACAATTATAGATTATAGAATCATAATGTTCAGAGTTGGCAAAGATGATTCCAGATTTGTTATTTATATATTTTATAAAATAAAAGATAAGTATTTCTTTTTGAAAACATTTCTTAGAATGACACAATACCAGCTTACAATTTTTGTAGATTTCCATTGACTTCATTCCAAACACAAACAACTCGAAACGGAAAACTACAGAAATAAAACGTTATGTTGTCAGTTCGTAAACTGTTGAAGAATTTACGTCTATTGTGTAATTATAAAAATAATTTATTTTTTTATGAAAACAAAGTCAAAGTTAATATTTTTTTTTTAATAATTTAAACGTAAATTGGTTATTCTTTATTACGTTCATATTCCATGATGATAACTGGTGCATATTTATTTAATTATTTTTTGCTCATAATTTTATATTATTTACTTCATATCCTTATAAACTTACTAACGCCTTCCATTTCACAGGTATACGAAATGTTCCTAATCGGTTACCAGTTCAAAGTCCTGTCACCCATATTCACAATCCACTGGGGCTTACAATTGCGACGCAACCGCCCTCTATGGCGGGAAAAACAGAACGAAAAAAACAGAAAACACTTCGAGGCCTTCAAGCGAGAACTGTTCGCTAGATACAGAAAGGATCCTTTGCACTTACTGCGAAAGAGTGTCCAAGCGAAGAAAACATAGGCCTCGCAAGGCCGTGCGAGTGTAGCCGGCCTTATTTGGACAATTTTTATACTGTTCAGAATCTTCTGACACTCAGTGTCCATGAATTCAGTGAAAATTAGAACTGTGACCACACGTTCACATTTATCGGGACTGTTTTAAATGTTTTTCGTGCCAGTGCTTTTGTGATGCGAAATGTGATCAAGTGATTGTAAAATAGTGAAATTTATGAAAGAATAGGACTAAGTAATAAACAAGGTAAATAGGCAATTTGTGTTATGTATTAAGAGATTGTTATAGGATATTGTTTAATGAATGTTTATTGTATAGTTTATATAATTTTATTCATGTTTAGATCATGCTTTGCCTAAACATCGCATATAAGTACCTATGATTTTGTAACTAATGTGTTTGTGGCATTAGGCTATAAACAGTAATATTATTATCATAGGAATCGGAAAAATGGGCTTTTTCAAATATGCCTAATTGAGACATTCACTATCAATATAATTAAATAATTTGGAAAATCCAAAAGTGCACGCCTCATAATTTTTTTTTAATAATTATTTATTAATTATTATTTTTGTTTATTTAATAACAATTAAACCACATTGAATCAGACCCTGAAAAATGAAAGGGTTCTATTCCTGAGCATACTCAAGCGTAAGAGAAAAAAAAAGACTCGATTAGTAAAGTATTTCGGTCGCTATCGTGTTAACAAGAAAATCCTCCGCACATACAGACACACGGACGTCCAAGACAGAACTTTTTTAAACTGTTTTTTAACTAGTTTAAATAACAAAAATGACATCAAAAATATCATGAATGTTAAAAATAGTGTTTTTTCTTAATATGTGTGTGTATGTATTATCTTACAAGTGCAATGTATGATACATAAAGACATTTCAAGTTTGAAAAATCAGATGTTTTGCGCGAAGTGACAGTAGTACCCACCTCAACGCTTCGCTTATGAGGCGTGCAATAATGCAAGCTTTTCGTCTCGTTAAACGTTTCATACTATCCTTATCACGAGCTTATTTTGTTGTCACTACGGGTTTTTAAGCCGGTTCTAAAAAAATAATATTCCTTTCAGTATATTTTTCATAATCTTATATATCTCCCCATACTAAAATCCTTAAATAAAAATGAAAATCTTGTAAAAATAAAACGTAACACAAGCAGCGATATTCACGTTTTTCGGATTTATTATACGAGCAGACCTGAATATTCATTTCATATTTCATCATTCTCATATTGATATTTTCGGCGTTTAAAAAATTCCTGTCAATGGAAAAGAATAAGGTCACATATCAATATGTTTTTATTAATCTGTTTTTCTGATATCAGTTCACGACCTAAATAAATACGGGTATTTATTGAAATGCCATTAAACTAAGTAGTTTGACACAAAAACAACTGTATAAGGTAGGGAAAATTATATTTATTTTATATAAATGGTAAGAAGTATATGTAAATGTCATGTATCGATATAATTATAATCTTATAGAGCTTATACATGTACCTAACTAATTAACTATTAAATTATGTAATGTTTTATTTCAATCAATGTAACTGCCAAATCTATTGTTGTCTTTGAGCTGATTTTTCAATTGTCTAGTTAACGAACGGGCTGTCTCTTTCTTTTACTCGTAATAATTTGAGATGGCATTATAGTTATTTATCTTTATATTGTACGTTAAAAAATTGGTCTTAGTAGGTTCAATTTGTTACTTTGTAAGTATAAATAAGTTTAAATGTTTATAAAACTTTCTACGGCTGTTATTTTGTAACTAACTATATTATGTTTATTGTTACAATTTTTGCCAATGTATCGGAATGTACCTAAGTGTGAATCTAGAGTCTATTTGAAAACTAATTGTTCAAAATATAGTTAATATTTTTTCTTGAAAATTCACAGAATGTGTTAGTAAGATGAAGAGTTTTAGGAAAGGAAAATGAAAGTCGAAACTTTTTCACTCTGTCGGGTTTTTATTTTCAATAATTACTTGTAATTAGGGATGTAACGATACCGATACCGATACCGATATATCGGCCGATATAATCGGCAAGCCGATATATCGGTATCGCCGATTATAAAACAACCGATACCGATATCAAACAATTCAAAAAACCGCGCCCAATGAACGATGCGGGAGGCCGCCCGCGCGTGCGCACTTTGTTTTTTGAAAAAACTCTACCAATAGTAAACTTTTATTAGGAACTGATTGTATGTGTATAACTTAAAGTTTAACTGACTTTGCAAAATAATAATACTAAAATAAATGGTTTTCTTGTTTTTTGATTTGGAATTGTTATTTAAAAGAATACGATTTACAGTTGACTATTTATTTTTCTACCAAGCCATCGATATCGGTATCAGTATCGGTATCGCCGATATTTTATTACAAATATCGGTATCGGTATCGTATCGGCAAAATAATGTATCGTTAAATCCCTACTTGTAAGTTGTAATGTTAAAACTTCATGTCGCCAGCACATAATCTGTTCACACAAAATTTTGTCTGTGTGACAGAACAAACTAAACACGCACTATTGTTAAGTTTGACTTGTATTATGTTGATAATTATGTGTTGTCTATAAATGTAAAATTGTTGTACGTGTGCGCACAATTTAGTTGTTATTTATCTGTTGTAATTGAAAGGCACAAATAAAACGATCTACATTATTCAGTCTTTTTATTTACAAATGGAATTGCACTAAAATACTATTTACTTAACTAATTTACATTTAAATTTGAACATCAGTAAAATAATAATAATTATAGTTTAGTAACGTTATCATACCCGATTAGGTTAGGGCACAGGTTAGGGGTTAAGTTTAGGTGCAGACTATAAATACATCACTTACACATATTTATAGACCGTACCTACAAAAATAATATAATTAAAATGTGACATTAGTGTCAGGTTTTTTAGTAATGTGTCCATGAATCCAGTCCCATATGACGGGGTGTGCGAGTCTCGTGTATACGCCCGGGAAGTTGCCCCGGGCACACCCTAGTCCCCACGATACAACGCCGATCAGGGTCCCCTCGGATACTATGGGGCCGCCGCTGTCTCCCTATAATGTAGATTTCTTTAGGTCTATGTAAAAGGTACATTATTAATAAGTTTAGGTTTAGGTTAGGCAGGTTTCAAAAAAGATAAAAATTGCAAAAGCTTAAATATTAAGTAATTATGTATATAAAATACAATAATTTCTGAACCGATTTACTTCACATTAGGTATTCTACAAATATTCCCCGTGCTAACTTTCTCTAACAGCAGTTCTAGAATATTCTAAACTTCCTTACCTGACAAGCATCAGGGGCTGGTTGTGTGAAGGAACCCGCGCAGAACATGCTAGCAGGATCTATGGACTTCTTCTCCAGACCAGACTGTCGGCACAGCTTCATGGCCATGGTCTTTATACTTGCTGATTGTAAGAAGGTTGCTCCGGGACCTCCTTCCTAACAAATAATTAAAAATACTAAGGGCCGATTTTTCAATGCTTGGATAAAACTTATTCGTCGAATAATGTATAAAACTATCATTTTAAAAACGTATTCTAATTGCCCGTATTTGACAGTTTACGTGACATTTTAATATTATCGTGTAATACTTTATTGGACGGATAAGTTTTATCCAAGCATTGAAAAATCGGCCCTAAATAGATAAAATTGAGTAACATCAAAAAGGAAAATTTACAATCGCTTTTTATTAAGCAGAAAGCAAATAAATAAATAGTAACTCATAAATACCATTATTAAAATATCAAACAAGAAATGTTTTATTCCTCGTCGAATTTTTAATAACGCGATCCGTGACTGGCTATTTTATTTATTGAGAATTGAATTCTACTAACACAATAAATCATTCGATAGTGATTTCAAATAGCTTTTGAATTTATAAAACATACAAAAAACGATATTATTTCTTACTTTTGCTAAAAAAGCTGTTAAATATCTAATTGATTAGGTACGTATTTTAAAATCACCACAAAACCGCGTTAATACTCTTTCGTTTTGCCCTTTTCAGTCTTAGTCTAAAAGGTGCTTAAATTTTCAAATTTACATTTTAAAATATGTAGTTATTGGACACATTCTTAGACATACTATACCTAGCAAATTAAGTAAGATTTATATTATTCATTAGCCTATAGTAAAAGGCTAGATCGTTATTTTCAATAATGATACCCTAGTTAGGTTCATTATTTTAGGTAAAAAAAACCTTTTAGACATTTACACATAGTTTGGCAGTTATCTAAACATGTAAATCAATATACTCTGTCTAGATATTAGAACATACTTTAGTTCTTCTTTAATTGAACATATATTTATTATGTTTTACTAAATGCTAAAACCATCAAAAACACCTTTATTTAGAACTTACCCGTAATTTCCCCCAACCCGACACAATCGCGACCTGATTAGCCGGGAGCCGGCTATCTCTCACAGCTATCCGGATCGGTAGGACCCTGGATGAGAACCTCAGCGGTGTGTACAGCTTCACCAGACCAGCATCATTGATCTTCGTGCTGCTGACGTACCGCGGGTGCACGTGGGACTCTTTGACGTCATACATCTCGCCGCCGTGGGACTTCCAGGAAGAGCCTAGGCGAACTGTCAGGTCTGCGGCTTGCGCTCTGAAATATGAGTTGAAGTTTATTCTGAGTAATAATAAAAATAATGTTTATTAATCACGGTAGTTTTTATAAATTGTCTTTTATTGTAAGTTCTAGATAATATTTTGAATGTAGAATACTTTTTGGGATTACAAGTTATGTAGACATTTAAATAATTAACATTTTGACGCACATTTTGGTAATTAACGTCTAGATCTAAATCTCAGGGCCAAATGAAGAACATTTATATTTTGGGTCTTCAAGACTCAAAGGATTTAAATTACATTTAGGTACTACAAAGAGACCTAATAGCCTGGATTTGCATATTCTTTGTAAAGAATTATTAATAGCGAGTAATTTGTCCATTTGCTCAAACGAAAATGGTTCAGCCATAATTAGACGTTAATAATAAATGAAATCGTCGATTGAAGGTTAACTTTTTGGTAAACAAATTTACGGAATGAATTGATTCGTTTCAAATCGACAATAACTCCCGAATCGCATTATTAATTCACTTCTTAATTCTGTACATTAATGGACGATAAATTAAAATTGATAAATGCTTAATTTATTTTACGTTTCCGTATAGCAAATTGTGTAATGTACGATTGAACGCTGTAATTCAATCAATCAAGAAGTTGAGAACGTTCCAGAACTAATATAATTGGGGCAAGTCTAAAATTGAAGGTCCAATCAAGTATGGTCTATTGCAGATAATAAGTTTCATATTTCAGTAGTAGTACTGACTGCCATAAATACGTACGTATATTATTAGCCTACATAGTAACTATAAGATTGTTTTTCTCTTATTAAAGATTTTGAAAATTCTGTCCCCAAGGAAGTAAAAAGAGGTAAGTTAATGAAACTCGATCTGTTTCTAAGCTAAATCGATAAAAAGTTAGGTACGTAAAGCTGGCGATGAAAAATTAGCGAAATTAAAAAAAAACAACACCAGAATTTGTTGCTTATTTGTTGCTAATTAGTTGCTATAATGACGATTTTGTTGCTCAACCCGTTCGCTGAAAATCAGCATCAGTTCTAGCTTAACGTTAAGGTAGCGTGAAGAAATCGGAAAAAGGGATGGATCGTTGCAAAAATGCAGGTGAATTTGTTGCTAATTTGTTGCTGCATAAAAACAGTGAAAATTTTGAATTTTTTTCATTGGCGCCAAAAATAACACTGGCCACGTCAACTTAATTGTCGATTTTCGGTAGTGAAACATAAAAAAAAATTTGTTGCTCCTCACATCGTTCACTGGCACAGTGTACAGAGCCAGCAACAAAATAGAAACCGGAAGTAGAGTTAATTTTGAAACCGGTTTGCTAGAAAATCGTCCACGCCAGCTTAACTGTCGATTTTCGGTAGTGAAACATAAAAAAAAAATTTGTTGCTCCTCACATCGTTCACTGGCACAGTGTACAGAGCCAGTAACAAAATAGAAACCGGAAGTAGAGTTAATTTTGAAACCGGTTTGCTAGAAATTCGTCCACGCCAGCTTATCTGTCGCTTTTCGGTAGTCACTACATAGTATAAAACAAAGTCGCTTTCGCTGTCCCTATGTCCCTATGTCCTAAGCCGGAGCGGGCCGCTATGTTTTTATATACAACGTTCACAGTTTTTCTGTAGTGTATTTAGTATCAGCATTGCATTGCACCCGTGCGAAGCCGGGGCGGCCGTCGCTAGTTAAACATAAAAAAAAATTTGTTGCTCCTCACATCGTTCACTGGCACAGTGTACAGAGCCAGCAACAAAATAGAAACCGGAAGTAGAGTTAATTTTGAAACCGGTTTGCTAGAAATTCGTCAATTTATTAACTCTACTTCCGGTTTTTATTTTGTTGCTGGCTCTGTACACTGTGCCAGTGAACGATGTGAGGAGCAACAATTTTTTTTTATGTTTAACTACCGAAAATTGACAGTTAAGCTGGCGTGGACGAATTTCTAGCAAACCGGTTTCAAAATTAACTCTACTTCCGGTTTCTAGTTTGTTGCTGGCTCTGTACACTGTGCCAGTGAACGATGTGAGGAGCAACAAATTTTTTTTTATGTTTAACTACCGAAAATTGACAGTTAAGCTGGCGTGGACGAATTTCTAGCAAACCGGTTTCAAAATTAACTCTACTTCCGGTTTCTATTTTGTTGCTGGCTCTGTACACTGTGCCAGTGAACGATGTGAGGAGAAACAAATTTTTTTTTTTGTTTAACTACCGAAAATTGACAGTTAAGCTGGCGTGGACGAATTTCTAGCAAACCGGTTTCAAAATTAACTCTACTTCCAGTTTCTATTTTGTTGCTGGCTCTGTACACTGTGCCAGTGAACGATGTGAGGAGCAACAAATTTTTTTTTATGTTTCACTACCGAAAATCGACAGTTAAGCTGGCGTGGACGATTTTCTAGCAAACCGGTTTCAAAATTAACTCTACTTCCAGTTTCTATTTTGTTGCTGGCTCTGTGCACTGTGCCAGTGAACGATGTGAGGAGCATCAAATTTTTTTTTATGTTTAACTACCGAAAATTGACAGTTAAGCTGGCGTGGACGAATTTCTAGCAAACCGGTTTCAAAATTAACTCTACTTCCAGTTTCTATTTTGTTGCTTGCTGTGTACACTGTGCCAGTGAACGATGTGAGGAGCAACAAATATTTTTTTATGTTTCACTACCGAAAATCGACAGTTAAGCTGGCGTGGACGATTTTATAGCAAACCGGTTTCAAAATTAATTCTACTTCCGGTGTCTATTTTGTTGCTGGCTCTGTACACTGTGCCAGTGAACGATGTGAGGAGCAACAAATTTTTTTTTATGTTTAACTACCGAAAATTGACAGTTAAGCTGGCGTGGACGAATTTCTAGCAAACCGGTTTCAAAATTAACTCTACTTCCGGTTTCTATTTTGTTGCTGGCTCTGTACACTGTGCCAGTGAACGATGTGAGGAGCAACAAATTTTTTTTTATGTTTCACTACCGAAAATCGACAGTTAAGCTGGCGTGGACGAATTTCTAGCAAACCGGTTTCAAAATTAACTCTACTTCCGGTTTCTATTTTGTTGCTGGCTCTGTACACTGTGCCAGTGAACGATGTGAGGAGCAACAAATTTTTTTTTATGTTTCACTACCGAAAATCGACAGTTAAGTTGACGTGGCCAGTGTTATTTTTGGCGCCAATGAAAAAAATTCAAAATTTTCACTGTTTTTATGCAGCAACAAATTAGCAACAAATTCACCTGCATTTTTGCAACAATCTATCCCTTTTTACGATTTCTTCACGCTACCTTAATGTTAAGCTAGAACTGTTGCTGATTTTCAGCGAACGGGTTGAGCAACAAAATCGTCATTATAGCAACTAATTAGCAACAAATAAGCAACAAATTCTGGTGTTGTTTTTTTTTAATTTCGCTAATTTTTCATCGCCAGCTTTACGTACCTTAAAAAGTTAATGTTTTTCCAACGAACAAAGACGCGCTGAAAAAATGAATTTATGCGGGAAGATAGAGCAACATTTACTTTTCGCATTTATATTATGTACATGTAGATATTATCTCGAATAATATTATACATTGGCAACAGAGCTGCAACAACATTTTATAGATGTATTATCACCTAACATTATCATGACATGACATGTACGCTTTGTATCTCAAACGTAAAAATGAATACAGGGAATAGGAACAAATAGAGAATAGGTATGTTACAAACGGCTGAATGCTGAACATAAAATGACATTCGACACGGCATGCCTTGAATATTATGGGTCACTATTTACGAGAAACTTTACTTAGTGTACTACAACATAACCTAGATAAGTTTTCGAAGATTGTCATAGAGCCATTCTTACTTTTTCGAATTAAATGTTATTATATTGCTAGAGTCTAAACCAACTTTCATAATCATAATATACAAAAAAATATGAATCGATTTTATGTAAAAGACACAGCATTATAAGCAGTGACATAAAAAGAGCGTCTACATCTCAAATACTTGAAATAAAAAGTCAATAAGATAAATGGACGTAATATTATTACACGCAGTTACGGGCAAAATTCAATAAATGGACCCAAATGAAACGGGAGCGCAAATAAAAACTCTATCAATTTGAAGGGCGTCGAAGTGAGCTGAATAGATGTCAGTAATACGAGAAATATGTCCTATCGCCGACAGGATCGCCCAATACTGGGAACGTGTCGTTTCCGAAGTATCTGACTATAAATTTCTGGGGCGCCGTCGTAAAGAGCCGCCGCGTACATTCAACAGAAAAATATACATCTTGTTTTGTTAGGACAGTGCTTCTCAAATGTTTGGTGTGATACTCCCGGGAGAAGATTGTGAAATGTATACGTACACGCTAAGCGTACACGGTACAACTTACAAGTATGATTAGAGGCTTTCATTGTTGATTTTATGTATTGTATTATACTATGTAGTCTTTGGCGTAAAAGTATGATTATTACCTTGATAAGTTTATTGCATATACATATAATATTAAAACTACAGTCTTTTACGTTATATGCTTATACGTTGCTATGAAAGGATTTATGACAAGTTATTTAAATGTTTGCATGTCAGCACTGTGTTATAAAACATCTAGAACAATTAGGCACGTTATTACGTTAGCATAACATACATTTTACATAATGCCCACAACGTATAATCACGACTTTTATTCGCACTTGGGCGTTTTGCATTTTTCCACATATAGGTATTTCAGATTTATAAAGCTGTTATTTTTTTATTATTGGGTATAAATAGGTTATATTATATTGTAAACTTCTATTCTAAACAACCGTTACGTTTATTTATTATAGTTAACTGCAAACAGTAATAAGACCAATCATTCTACAATGTACATCCCATGACTAAAAACTTAAGCCCAAATAAGTATTATTTATCCTCAACAATAAATTATTTTCTTACGATACCCGCTACAATGTTTGAACACCGCTGCTCTAGGTGATTGCTATTTTGCATCGGAAAAAATACAATCGGGCCGAAGGATAAATTGAAATCGTGGGAGGCTGCAATTCACGGGAAGCGCGACGCTAAAGCCTCGGACTTTCTACTCAATTTACTGCGTTGTAGAAACGAATTTCGTCATTGTTGTACCTATTGTAGCTTCTATTCCGTTGATTTGTTTATTCTATTTATTACTTGGGAATAGTTGTTTACGTCTTTTTTTGTTAAAAGACATGAGCTGAAGTGTCTTGTGATAAAAGATGGAGTAGATTCGAGGTAGGAGGGTAAAAGTATAATTGTTGGTCCATAAGTGAGGTCAAAATGGAGTGGAGTTGGAAGAAGGTATTATAATAATAAAATAATTAAAATTATCAAACACAACTAATTTGTCAACTATATAAAGCTATAAATCTGCCTTGTATATTATAGGATAACTTTATAATGTTGAAAGTTAATAGAGTAAAGGCTGAGTTTATCACTCCACATATTTTGAAAGGTGTTATTTCAGAATATAATATTTTCTTTACCTCACTATCTTTTTGCGTTTCATAGAGAAAGTTTTTTACACATGAAACGTTACTATGAAATATCCAGCTGAAAAATCAGAAAAAACCACGAACAAAAAACTGAATCTAGTACACGATCGTCGAATATTTCAGAAATTCATATGAGACCATCAACATCGCCAATATCTATGAAAACCGAAACGCCTTATAAAATGTGCGAGCAACGTGTATTTTATTTCCTCGAGTTTACTACAGGGATTCCTCCTGCTTTGTATACTGACAAATACTCTATTCCTTTATGCGAAAATATAGGCGATACCCTTGACATCCCGAGGGGTATTGTCGAACTTCTATATTTTGAGGAAATCCTTGTTTGTTGGTAAGGATTTACGCTTTCGGCACAATATGTTTATTTTAATGGAGTGTTTATAAGCTTATGGGTTTAAAGGCACGTTTTTGTTTATTCTGTGTTACACCGTTTATGGTTCGTGAATGTTCTGCTTAGAGTATATATACTATCTATAGAGTGAGAATAACCAAGTGGGAACAGTAGGCACAGGTGGGAACAACACGACGTTCCCGCCGCGAGCGCTCGCAGTCGTGATTGAGTGCTGTCGAAGTGCGTTGCTCTGGAATTTTTTTCATATTTACGAATAAACATGGTGAAATGTGCAGTTCTATCTTGCAAAAACGATACTAGAAAATACACAAAATTGAAATCTAGTATCACATTTTATCAGTAAGTCGATTGTTATACTTATTTTTATGAAAATAAATTTAGCATCGCGGGGGTGAAGGGGAGGTGGGAGGTGGACACGCGCAGGCTCGCTCGCGCGCCTCACTGCCGCCACGTGATCGTAGTGATGTGACCTGACCAACGCTGTATTCGATATAAAGTTTACTAGAAGAACTATATTTTTACAAATTATTTATTTAACTTTAAAATTAAAACTCTTTTAAAAATGTATTATAAATAAATTTGTGGTGTGTTTTGTATGATACACTTTCTAATAGTATGAATGCGAATGTATTACTTATAGTGTAAATGTAAAGTATGTAATGTTACGATATATTTTCTGAACCGCTAAATTGATTTTGAAGATTTTGATAGTAGAATGGATAAAATTAAATAAAAAAATTATATTTATTATATTATCATTTTAAATTATTAATTATTTCTTATTTTTATTTAACATTTTTAAAACAGTATTATTATTTTTTGATTTATTATTAAAGAAATAGCACTAAACCCGATCTATTATTTTTTTATTAACTTTATTATTTAAAAAGTACTCACGTTTTTCTGATATTCCAATTAAACACATTTTTTTAAAGTACTTATAATTATTAATACAAAAAATATTCAAATGGAATAAACAAACTTTATTCAGTTGGTAAACAAATTTAAAATTACATATTTATACTTTATTGATATATTTTTCCTTTAATAACTTATTGAACATAAAGTTTACTTAGGATACATATTTATTTACATAACTTATCGATAGTTCAACACGCAATTGATACCTACCCATCCCTATTTGTCACACACACATCTATATAGTATCTATAGCTCATCTGCCTACGATGTGCACTGAGCAATTTGTGCAATACACGCGCTCTATACTATTGTAATATATACTCTAAGATGTTCTGTTTGAAATTCGTAGTTTTGATTCATGTTGGTATATGATAGGATAGTTGGAAAAGTTGAACTACTGATACAATTTAAATAATTAGAAGTACTCATTCGAAATATATGTGTGTAAAAGATAGTGTATAATAGTACCCACCAAAACATTTTCTTGTAAAATGTTGCCAAGACGCAAATATGTTTTTATTTTACTATGAAAAAGTTCTCATATTTAATGTAGAGCCAAGCGTCTAACACTACACGTCATAAATCTACAAGCCCTTAAGTCTTAACTTAACAAACTCAATACTTCTATACCATAAACTTAGCAATTTAATTAGTTTAATTAGCAAAAGTTATAAACAGGTATCATAAACCACTTTTACCTCAGCAAGCAATGCGCAGCGGTCAGTATCCAATATTCAGTCACAACCGATCCACCACAGATGGGGTATGTCTTCTCTCGTATAGACGCCTGCCACGGTACAGCTGCTATGGAGGTGTTCTTGCCAGAGACAATCCGTCTGGTTGACCCTGATGAGTATGATCGATTAACTTGTATAGAGCATGTACAGCTTTTTCATTGGTTGTCTATTAAGGTATGTTTTGTGTTTGTCATATAATATATTGATGTAATACTAGTAAATATATTATTGAGAAAAAAAATACCTAAAAACATTCTGGGTTGCCTATTGTGATTATACTCGTTGGAAAGAACTTATAACAGATTATTGTGTAGTTAAAAGCAGGTGAGAGTCTGTAGAATGAAAAGGTCGGATATAACTTGGCCACTTGGCTATGTAATTTTGCTTATATGTTTTTCAAGAACATTCATTAAAATATTATAGTACATAGTAAGTATAGAGCAAAACAATCAATATAACATATTGGAAATTTAAAAAGGTTATACGTACCTCTTCGATTATTATTCACGCTGGGATTACCTGGAAACAATTTAATTCGTAATAAAGATTTTTCCTCTCTTCGTACGGATATAGTTATTTGTTTATTTGTTGCTTCCGATGATATAAAAGGAAAACAAAATCTAACAAATCGTTATTTAAATGTTTATAAATGTTTGTTTTAATGATAAAAAAGAGATCTCAGTGAAATTTATGAAAGAAAGAAAAATTCTTACCCCTGAGTTTATCCAGTAAAGTTTCGTACTTTATTCTATATCGTTGCTGAACTTGAGTCTTATTCAGAAACTCTAAAATATTGTTTTTGTTAACTTCGGCTTCAGTCGCCAACTCGGAATAGTCCACTATAACAGTTTGAAGGAACCCTGTATCTAAGTTCGCGCCAAATACAACGAGTGAAGTCAACCGTAATACTATAGCTATTTTGAACATTGTTCTAAATTGTACACATGTTAAAAATTATACATTGTAAATTATTTTAGAACATATCATCAAATTATACTTATATGTTTTTACTTATACGTAATCTCAGTCACAATTTAAGACTCCAAGATTAACTTTCCCTTGTGGTATAAAACGTGATTCAGTCCACGTGGCAAACGTATTTACATCTTTTGTAAACGTAAAACGAAATAGCCGTGAAATTGCGTTTCTTTAATATCAATTTCTATGTTATAATCGTGTTTTATTGAATACGCTTACGCACGAATATCCAATTAAGAGCGCCTACCAAATTTAATAGCAATTACGTCAATGTCTGCTATATTATTTTTTGAATAGGCGCTAATTTTAGGTTCGTGTTAAAGTTAAAATTGTTTCTTAAGATTTCAGTCTTAAAGTAGTCGTAGTCATGAACTGAAAGGGTGCGAAGTTTTCATGGCCCAAGGAGTTGTTTCGGACATTTTTAAACTTAGAAAATCCGCTTTTAAATCTAATTAACAAGTTTCAGGTAGTAGGAATTCGCGCGCCAATCTGTAATTAAATTTGTTTCATTCGAGCAAGTTTCGGATCCAAGCTCGGTTTGAAAATGGCCAAGGCGAGTTTGTGTATAACTTTTGTTGAAATTCGAATTATTCACTTAGCAATTTTATTGTGTTACCGTTATTGAAAGCGTCTTTGTTTGGGCTCTTATCTATGAAATGCCTTTATAAATATTCATTGTATAATTTATCGAAATTTATTGGTTTACCTTCACTTAAATGGTCTGTTTCTTTTATTGCTCTAAATATTGTCCTAAAAATTTATGTGTTAAAGATAGCAGTATCTTTATATTTTTACAATTAATAATAATGTACGATTATTGTGTGCCTCTCAATTGTATTCAATTACAACAAAATTTGAAGTCTTTTACAAAGTTAATTCAATGAGAAGACGACTTTGACAAATTCCAAGAAAGGTTTTCCTTGAACGACAATTAGACAATACCCGACTTCGAATTTATTTTATTTATTTAAAATAATATATTGATTAAAAAGACGTTTTTCAAGTAATCCATATTTCATCGTGTATTTGATTATAAAAATAAATGTTCGAACACCGATTGCAAGAAATATTCTTCTTCTTTCTAACATAATAATATTATGTTTGCAAGCAGAATATTGTTATTTATTGATCGTATTCTCATTTAAATACAAGTAGATAAGGGCGTCGCCAGCCGATGGCGCAGGGGGGGGCAAGTTGACTTTACCTACTACAATTCATACTTTTCTTATTCTCTATGAATGAGAAAAGTAGGTATGAATTGTAGGTAAAGCCCATGAAGCTTTTCACTTGTACTACGAGCCTTACATCTACAGCGATTGTAATAGCAACAGTCTGTACAGTGTACAGAGTCCAATGTTTAAAGCTACACGAGCACGAGCTCTTGACTATGCAATAAAAAACTTGTAAATAAGTAATAGGTAAGGTACATTTAGGTTAGAAAAATAGAATAAAAAGGAGTTTGAATTTGAATAAGTGTACAGCATACAGCAATTTTTTTTAATAACAAGTTTTTAATATTATAGTGGTCGTTGTTTGTTTATATTAGGTTAATTAAGACATAATTTTCGGGGATTCATTGTAAACTTCTCGACCACTTTATTACAGGTAAATTAGCTTGGAGAAATTTTTGCGTTTGTAGTAGTGTATGGTCAGCAAATAAAATAAAACAACATTTTATTTTTAGTTTTTATTTGATATATATAAGGGATTTTAAATTAAACAATATGTGTTTCTCCTCTGAAAAAGATGAGACTTTATTTTAATATTTGCACATTTAACATACGTATAACTTTTACATTAACAATGTTACTAAAATGAAAAATTTACTAACCTGAAAAAGAAACGACATTTAAAGTTTAATTCTTTAGTTTGAGAAGTCAAACGTGAAAAAAAAAATTTTGCAGTTTTTCGGCGGTATGGCGACCATTTGGAATCGTCCGAAAAGTATGGCATGGCGATTTTCGTAAATGGCTGCACGACGATGGTTACCTGTGCAAAAGTTAGCCTGGTACAAATGGTTGAATTGTTTTTTTTAAATCAACACATTCGCGTCGGTATGGCGGGCTGTAAGTCACACCGGAAAAGTATGGCATGACACTACCGCCTACTTCTTTTTTATGGGCTATCGGTAAATTCTAAAATTTTTGTGTTACAAATTGTTTGACTTCGCTATTTTTCCGACGAGTTCGACTAACGCCCACGCGACTAAGCCGCCGGTACCAGTGTTCACACCATCGTTTTTCTTTTTGTCATTGCGTACTAAGACCCCTGTAGAACCGCCATCCTGTTACAAATGACTCGAAATTTTGTGTCAATATCTCCCGGTCTATACGTAATAATTATAATTTTTGAATGAAATGTGTGCTTTATGTTCTAACGGTACCAAACGACTGCACGTGGCACCTGCGGACAGCGTAAACTGGTTTATTCTGTTTTTGTGCGTGTTTCCACTTTCCACTATCAAGTGACGATTTATTTATTTGTTTTGTTTCGTAATTATTATGGTCAAATATTAATTATGAAACAAATTATTATGGACAGGATATTTTATTGTTTCACGGTAGTCGTCTTGTCGTTTGCTCTAGGACGTGAAATTGAATGATATATTTTTTTTTATAAAGTCAAAACCATATTCTTTCAAATAAAAACTTGTTTTTATTGAAAACAAAAGTGTTGCTAGGAATAAGTATAAAATTAAATAGTAATGTTAGGATATCGAAACATTTTTGTATAGGCCAGAACGATATAGTGGAAACGCGCTCTAAGATCTGAGTAATATACACACCACTACATATGCAAAAATTTCTCCAAGCTAATTTACCTGTATTAAAGTCTTGTAAGTTTCCATGTATAAGTTTTCGGTGCACACTCATCATGGCCAAACCATTGAGGCGATTTTTACTCATAGTGCTTCTTAGCCAGGTTTTTAGTCTCCTGAGGCTGCTAAACGATCGCTCTACCGTACACGTCGTGCATGGAAGAGCGATCAAAATTTTCAACTTTTTTAGAATCTCTACGGGGGCAACTGCCCCTCCCTGCCCCCCCTGGCGACGCCCTTGCAAGTAGAACCAAATAAAATTTCTCCTTCCTGGACCGGACTTCTTGGTTGGAGTACTTAACGGTTACCATAAACCATAATTGTTATACATTAAACATAAAATCTATCTGTCATAAAAAAGTCCCCTGGCGATAAAATGATACAGCAGACTCGTTAAACGACACCGTACTAGCGACAAAGGCGCTAACTACGGCCACTAGGACGCAAGTGGCTGCTAAGCTTTTTGTAAGCTTCCTGTAAGCTCAGGTTAGCTTCTATTTCATTTACATTTTATAGCTCGCTGTAATAAGAGGCCACGCGTCTTTTAGTTGAAAATGGGACGCGGTACATGTTTTTTTTTGTTTACTAAATAATAATATGTAAAAATTTGCGATATATATTTGGCTATGTTTTGTCTAACTTTCCTGTTTTAATAGTATCACGGTTTCAATTATTAATACTAGGTAACATGGAGAAGTGACTTGATTTGATGATAGAGGAGTATATAAGTTATATTTTTATTTGAGAATTTTATATGCGAGATTATTCATAAAAAATAAAAATCCTTCATAAACTATAGATTTCGATTAAAACCTGCGCACAGTGGTTGGTGGCGATATTACATTACTATAAGCGGAATATTTTTACTGCGTCATGAACAACCTGTAAGTCATACTTTCATCTTTATCTTCTTTATCGCGGTTACGCTTTCATGTAACAGGAAAAAAAATATTCATACATAAAAATAATATACTTACAATAATTCATGATTATCACTACATAGTATTTAAAGCAAAGTCGCTTTCTCTGTCCCTATGTCCCTATGTCCCTTTGTATGCTTAAATCTTTAAAACTAGGTACGCAACGGATTTTGATGCGGTTTTTTTTAATAGATAGAGTGATTCAAGAGGAAGGTTTTAGTATATAATTTATTAGGTTTTAGACAAAGCGGGCGAAGCCGCGGGCGGTAAGCTCATCATAATATATTTAAAATATGTTCATTTTTATAATTAAACATACACAATTCAACTCATTCATCTGTGTAAAAAATGCATTGATTTATAATTCACAAGTACCCCTCTTCTTGAGGAACAACGATTGTGACGAATTTTTATCTCGCGACAAACAGCCAGCATTGCAGTTCAACCAGCACAGGTTCCAATAAGTTCTGCCATCAGTACCACACATTGGCTGATATTCTGGTGGACAGGTATAACAACTACACCCTCGAGGCTGGCACTCCCCATAATAATACACACTTCTAGTACCACCATCAGCAGAATTTGCGCATCTTAAATGACACTCGTTTGTGTAAGTCTTCTGGTCACTACCACACACGGGTATATTCTCTTGTGTGCAGTAACAACCGGAACATTTTCCATAACTAGCTATTGCTAGATGCGAACTTCCTGGCCTCTTAGCTTCACAGTTAAGCTCACATGGATTGTTATAGGTCCTACCATCTGTACCACAAACAGGGTTTTGTTTTGGTTCGCAGTGACACGAATAACACACGCTATCGTCGGCGATATCTATGAAAGGATACTTGGAACAAGAGTTCCTTCTATTCTGGCAAGCGACATAACACGGATTGTTGTAGATACAACCATTACTGCCGCAAACTGGTTGGGTATCTTGCGGACAAAGACATCCATCTAAACAAGCGCCATTATTTTTAACTTCAATGGGTTGATTACCTTGGTTAATGAGGTAGCTGCTAGTGACATCAAGGACACATTTGCTTCTATACAAAATATCATCTGTCCCGCAAACTGGAGAAGCTAGTTCTGTGCATCCAGTTGAAGGTCCAACACAAGCGGCTCTGTACGCAAGATATATGATTGGTTGTACGCTTTTTGTTTTCACAGGCTAGCTCACGTACGTTGGGAAACGTCAGACCTCCCAGAGAACATACCGGTAAGTTTACATTCTGACAGATGCAAGACTCGCATTCACCGTCTCCTATTTTGTTTATAGATGGATTTTGATTGCTTGTACATTGGAGGACACAATCGTTCATGTACGTGATGCCGTCAGAGCCGCAGACTGGGTTGTATTTATATTCGCATGGGCATATTGGTTGAGCTTCAACAACAGATTGTTGGACGTATGAATTAGCAGTAATCAATGCACTCTGTAGCAGCAAGACCAATACATCTGAAAATCATAAAATGAAAATCATCAAGATGTCGTGATTCACTTCATATGTTAAAAAGAAATTGGTACTTATATAATCGCAACATAGTATAAAAGCAACATAATGACTTACAGCTTTTTTCTCTCATTTTTGCGCTTGATCACTTGTTATATAATATTTTTATTTCATCGTCAAGTTGTTTTATACATTACTATCGCAGACAATTGTTTTTAATGAGCTGTAATAATGTCATCGATAGTAATAATGTTATAATGATACTAACGTTATACAATATGTTATTCAAATTGAATCGTTTGCAAAGTATTTTAGTTTAAGGTTTAATAATTGATATGGAAATAGGTATACCTATTTCCTAATACTGACAGGACCATCCCTGTACATAAAATATTATGTAATAAGCATACATAATAATAGAGATCTACATGTACCTATTAAAATATGTGTAAAAGTGAGTTTAATTAAAGGGAAAAACGCCGGGTTATATTATAATAGGTATATAAAATTAAAATTTTTAAATATCCCACTAACCCGTAAATATTTAATAATCCCTAAAAATATATATAACATATAATAACAGTTTGTGTTAAATATTGTTCAAACAGACAGACAATAACATAATGTACCTATAAATGTAAATAACGTAATTATTTTTCAAAATTACCATTATAGTGTCGCTAACCTTGTCAGTGCTCATATTCGTGAATTTATGAACAAGTTTTTCACTTTCTTTTGTTATAATTCATTAGCCAAATTTTATTTTATCGAATGTGAACATTCTAATGATTTGAATATTAATATACGAGGTAGATAATCAAGCATTCTTTGAAATTGGTGACAAAGAATTGCTTATTCGTATTTTTTTATTACTTAAAGTTTATACAAGTGTTCAGAAACTTAACTAAACGAATATATGTGATCATGAGTAGATCATGCATGAAAAACATCGTGTTTAGGTACTTTTGTTATGTACCCAAGTCATTAATGTAATTTTTGTTTGTTAAGTAATCATTTGAATCAAAGAGATAACGTAACTGTAAGTCGAATTAAAAATAATTTGGAAAATCCAAAAGTGCACGCCTCATAATTTTTTTTTAATAATTATTTATTAATTATTATTTTTGTTTATTTAATAACAATTAAACCACATCGAATCAGACCCTGAAAAATGAAAGGGTTCTATTCCTGAGCATACTCAAGCGTAAGAGAAAAAAAAAGACTCGATTAGTAAAGTATTTCGGTCGCTATCGTGTTAACAAGAAAATCCTCCGCACATACAGACACACGGACGTCCAAGACAGAACTTTTTTAAACTGTTTTTTAACTAGTTTAAATAACAAAAATGACATCAAAAATATCATGAATGTTAAAAATAGTGTTTTTTCTTAATATGTGTGTGTATGTATTATCTTACAAGTGCAATGTATGATACATAAAGACATTTTAAGTTTGAAAAATCAGATGTTTTGCGCGAAGTGACAGTAGTACCCACCTCAACGCTTCGCTTATGAGGCGTGCAATATGGATATTCAAATATGAAATAAAATATGAATCTGAAATGTGAAATAAAATTTTGTCCCTTTTATATTGCAACTCTGTTAACAACAGGCGATATTGCCTAAAAAAATTGACAGGCGTTTTTTATTTAAAGGTTTTTCATATATGGGATTTACGGTTGGGCCAATCGTGAAGTAATTTCCTCTAGTGCCCTATTCCCTGCATTGCATTTTTTCCCTGCGGCCGACTGGAATGACTCTCAAAGGGCTTAAAAAATAGTTTGTAGGGCATCGTTTGTGGGCTATTGAAGTTTTAGCGAAGCCCAATTTTTGTTTAATAATTACGAAAACTAATTTGGTTTTTGGGAAGATTCCAATGATTTATGTGATTTTTTAAGGAATTATTTCAAATAATAATTAATAGATAATGTAAGCATGTAAAAAAATAATTGATTATAAAACTTAATCTGTATACTGTGCCGGAATTTATAATAAGTTATCGAAATAAATCAGTTTTAAATCCAATTATAAGTTTTTATAAATTATTTAAAAGACAATAATTATGTTAACAAAAACGTTATACATAGGTATAGGTAGCCTTCAACCGTAGTTAAAAAAAAAAAAGAACATATTCGTATCATAGTTTATTTGTAAAGTCTAACAATGTAATTAATTATTAGAAATTCCGATCTTAAGGTTACAATTTTCGTGCAAAAACAACGAATATGCATTCCATTTTAACAACGATCGTGATCAAATAAAGTCATTACATGTTAATTACTATTAATTTTAACAACATCGACCGAAATACATAATAATTTTAAACTTCGAATAAATTAATGTGACAAGTTAAACGTTGGTCTAACAAGGTCCATTTTTGCAGAGGTTAATCGCAGGAAGAGCTTTCATAGCGTTGGCCATGCTCCTGCAGAGTAAGTAGCATACATTCCAGTAGGTGTTGCCATCGTCACCACAAACAGGGCGGTACAGCAGCGGACAAGCCTTGCAGTTGTAGTAGTTGAAGAAACCACATTGACCTCTACTACTGATTTCCAGTAGAGACCTTTTGTCTTTTTTTCGGATTCTATTTTCACAATTAAACACACACTCATTTCCATATGTATTTCCATCGCTGCCGCATATCGGTTCATATATCTTAGGACAAACACATCCACCACAATCGCCTTTATTAACTATAGAGAGTTTCGTTCCTAGTTTATTTCCTCTGTCCTTTTCGCAATTGAGTTTGCATTCATTGTCGTAGGTGTTCCCATCGCTGCCGCATACAGGTTCATAATCATTCTTTGGACAGTCACATTTGCGACAAGCTCCCGTGTGCTGTACTGTGATAGAGAATTGTTTCGAGCGACTGGCGCATTCTAATATACAAGGATTTTTATAAGATTTGTTGTCAGAACCGCACACGGGGATTACCGATGTGTAGCAGTTGCATGAATTACTGCAGGCATTATTATCCGCCACTGTGAGAGGGGACAGCCCAATTCGTTCTAGACGTTGACTTTCGCATAATAATTCGCATTCGTTTAAATATGTTTGTCCATCGCTGCCACATACTTTCTGAACTACAGCAAGACAAACACATCCATCTGTACATTCGCCATCACTTTTTTTTTTGATTAGTTGTAGACCTCTACGTTTGCGATCCTTGTTTTTGCAATCCAAAGCACATTCGTTGCCATAAGTGTTACCATCTTCTCCGCAAATAGGCGTGTAGTCTAAAGTACACACACAAGGTTCGGCGCATTCACCGTCGTAAGCTTTCATGATTACGGTATTATTTTTTCTTAGTTGTTCATTTGTGCAGTCTAGTTTGCACTGATTATCGTAAGTTTTGCCGTCTTCTCCGCAAATCGGATCATAATTAAATGGACACACACAGTTTCCCGTACATTCACCTTCACTTGCTTTATTTACTGGGTTTTGACCCTTACGTTTCAGTTCTTTATTCTTACAATCTAAAACACACTCGTTTGAATAAGTATTTCCATCCTCACCACATACTGGTGAGTAGTCTGCAGTACAGAAACAAGCTTCAGCACATTTACCATCATTAATTTTGTCAATAATTGGTTTATTGTTCTTTTTCTTTTCTTTATTTTTGCAATCAAGGGCACATTGATTACTATAAGTTTCTCCATCGCTACCACAAATGGGATCATAATTCAACGGACAATTACATATTTCTGGGCAACTACCATTCGTCACTTTCTTTATTGGAATCAAACCTTTATTTTGAAGATTTTTGTTCTTGCAATCCAAAGCACATTGGTTGCCATAAGTGTTTCCATCGTCTCCGCATACGGGCTGGTAGTTGAGTGCACAAACACAAGGTTCACTACATTTACCATCACTAACTTTATTAACTATTGGATTATTTTTCTTTTTATTTTCTTTATTTTTGCAATCTAGGGTACATTGATTACTGTAAGTTTTTCCATCGCTACCACAAATGGGATCATAATTCAACGGACAATTACATATTTCTGGGCAACTACCATCCGTCACTTTCTTTATTGGAATCAAACCTTTATTTTGAAGATTTTTGTTCTTGCAATCCAAAGCACATTGGTTGCCATAAGTGTTTCCATCGTCTCCGCATACGGGCTGGTAGTTGAGTGCACAAACACAAAGTTCACTACATTTACCATCACTAACTTTATTAACTATTGGATTATTTTTCTTTTTATTTTCTTTATTTTTGCAATCTAGGGTACATTGATTACTGTAAGTTTTTCCATCACTACCACATATAGGGTCATAATTGAGAGGGCAAAAGCAAACTTCAGAACATTCACCACATATAGGGTCATTATTGAGAGGGCAAAAGCAAACTTCAGAACATTCACCGTCTCTAAACTTTTCAATAGGATCCTTACCGTTTTGTTTTAGCTCTTTGTTTTTACAGTCAAATGAACACGCATTATCATATGTTTTCCCATCATTTCCACATATCGGTTTATATATTACATTTTTACAATTACATTTTTCATAGCATGGACCGTCATACGCTACTGAGATTTTCTTTATATTTTGTTTATTTTCACAATTAAGTTCACATTTGTTGCCGTAGGTTACATTATTTGATCCACAAACTGGTCGATAATCCGAAGGACACAAACAAAGTTCTTCACATTTACCATCATTTGCTTTTGTTATTGGCTCTTTGCCCTTCCTCTGCAATCCTCTGTTTTGACAGCCAAACTTGCAGACATTGTCATAAGTTACTCCATCACTTCCACATATTGGATTATACTTATCAGAACAAATACACTTTACGGGGGTGGAAGCTTTCCTTCTTATTTCAAGTTCACAATCGAGAGCGCATTGATTGCTGTATGTTTTCCCATCGTCACCTACCACTGGGCTATAATTTTGTGGACAGTTACATTCGTCATCACACTCGTCGTATTTCACTACAAAAAGGGGATATCTCGATTCTTTTCGCTGTTTATTTTCGCATTCCAAATGACACTCACTGAAATATGTTAGAAAATCGCTACCACACACCGGAATATAATCATCTTCTGGACAAGAACAATGTTTGCGGCATGGCCCATCATACGCGACTGTGATTTGTTTGTTTCCGTTTTGTGTATTTTCACATTCGAGTCCACATTCGTTGCTGTAGGTTACATTATTTGATCCACATACTGGTTGATATTCTCGTGTGCATGTACAAGAATTTTGTGGTTTCTTTGTGTAACATAGTGATGTTTGGACTATAATAATTATAGTGAATATACCTGAAAAACAATAAATATTAATTACTGATTGTAAATAAAATATGACTCATAATACTGAAATAAAATTAAAAAAACAAGTTCTTTAGCTAGTTTATTATTTTAGTAACCATTAAAACACACCACGATTACATAATAGTTATGTCCCATAAAAATTATTGAAACACTTTAAAATATTAAGAAGTTATTCAATAATGATTCTAATCAATGATTATGTTAAAAAAAAATGTGTTTAAGAAGGACACAATTTACGATACAAAATAGTAATTTTATATAACCTTGAAACATCTGCATAGCTATTGCGATTAACGTATATAAATTGTTAGATACTACTAAAAGCTAATACTAATTATATTGTATAAATTATAGGTTAATATTAGGTTAACAAAAAATATGTAAAACTTACAAAGATGGTTCTTCATTTTATGGCAGTACTACTCGCCATGAAAATGAATATGCGCTTGCTAAATAAAATTAATAAAGTCGTTTATATAATATGCGGCCTGACAATTGTTTATTCAATGGTATTCTAATATGGCAAATGCGAAGCGTAATAATATGTATATAAACTCTTGTAAAGTGTGCACGTTTGTTTGCAAAATTTGGACTTATCAAACCAGTACATTGCATCCTTTTGTACTAAAGGATGTCATTTAGTAGTCTGGAATATGTCTCATTATAGAAATGCTTATATAGGCCTTAGTTAATGATATTATATTCCTTAAATGATATATTTAAAACAGCGTGAAATAGGTTTTTTTATTTTGCAATGTTATGGATCGCTTATCTTATATCACTTTTTGTGGTTAAATAAATACATAGATGAAGAGGAGGCTGATGAATGGATAAGAAGTTGATCGGTAACATGAATAGAAGTAGCATACTAAATAAAATATCACTATTAAAACGCTTTTGTTCGACCTATCCTTTTTATATTTAAACAGAATAAAGATGATAAATTTCATTTGCTTTTAATACCTACAATCGAATTATAGCAACAACTATTTAGATTTCATTCATAATTTTTTCGTATAAGAGTTAATATTGATTCGACAATTAGATATGTATTATGAAGGACACTTGAATAAGTTTGTGAATCTAAGATTTGTAATATGTTACCTATTATATTTATATATTGAGTTCGTTTTTCTTCACTTTCTATCTATCTTAGGTGTTTTTAACAATTGGTGATAAGTCAGATAATAATTGGGCTCATATAACGATGCATGTAGACCAAACGAATATAGAGCTAGAGCAAGAGCATTATTTCGTGATCTTTTAGTAGCGTTTAGCTACTATTATGTATTATGTGCTTTTAGTGTAAACGAAAACTCGAATTCAGTGTTGTTCAGTATTAAAATATACAAAAACAAGCACAACAACAACAAGTAAAAGTATTTGAATGTAACGTTTATACCAACACATATTTTGGTCAGATAAATTGATATTATTATGCACCACGAGACAACACAAACTCTCTTAATTATGATTATTTCGTCACATAGACGAATGTATTAGTTAGGATAAATTTTGGTATCACTAAACTGAATAAAGAGTGGCTTTTTAGAATGGACCGGCGTTAACTTGTTTATCATTTATATTGTATTATCAGTTATCGTGAATAAAACAATATTTATGAATGATTTTTATTACTGCGATTTTACATCGACAAAATTAAATTAACCTATACAATATAATCTATAATATAAAAATGAATCGCAAAATGTGTTGGTAAGCGCATAACTCGAGAACGGCTGAACCGATTTCGATAATTCTTTTTTTATTATATTGAACTGAATGTAAATAAAGCAAAAATAAAACTACACATAAATTTTTTAATATTTATTTGAGCAACTTAACTAACGTAAACATTAAATCAGATTAAAAAAATATATATATAATTTTAATCTACTTAATCAAAATTTGGCAAATAGTTACTTAGAACTCGCTGCAGTAAAATCATGACTCAGATTTCCAGCAGTTCTAATATTTCTAGCCACAATAATTGTAATAAACTATAAAGAATGCACTAACCAAGCTTTTTACAAAATAAATAAAAGGTAAGCACATTTTGAAATACTTTACACGATAACAGTCTATCTATACTTATGATTAGATATTATATCTACTCTTTTATTGCGTAATATCACCTTATTTTTTTTTTTATTTAATGTTCATCATGGCATGCTCCTAAATACTTTATGGCTACTCTTTTATTTCCTGGAGTTTTATTCTCGCATTCTAATACGCAAGTGTTTGTGTAAGTTTTACCATCACTCCCACATACGGGGATGTATACATCAGGGCAGTAGCAGAAACCACACTTGCCTGGATACACCACGTATATTAGCTTTTCCCCTAGCGTTTTTAACTTATTATTTTTACAATTTAGTTCGCACTCGCTTTCGTAAGTCCTACCGTCGCTTCCACAAACTGGATTATAAACCTCGAAACAGTAGCAGTCTCGACAGAACCCGACGTATTGGACTGTAATTGGAAGATTCTCTCCTGATTTATAGTTACCCTGCTGATTGTTATTGTTTTCGTAATTTCCCCCTTGTTCGTATTTTCTACGCTCTTCACTTCTATAATTACTGTCGGCATTATTTTCTGAATATTTGTAACTTTCATCGTTCAAATTTCGTTTGTATCTATTTTGTGGATAGCCTCCGTATGCATAATTGTCATAAGGATTAAAATAATTTGGACTGAACGTATTGTAATCATATCCATTGTTATAATCATAATTTTCATAGTTATTTGGTAAGTTATATCCATTATAATTTTTAATTTCATTATTATTATATTCATATCCGGGATACGTTTGTACGCGTTCATAGGGACGTATAACATTTTTATTTACACAGTCTAGGATGCAATGGTTTTTATATGATTTCTGATTGCTGCCACATATGGGTTGTACTACGTAGGGACAATCACATGTATACTGGCAAGCTCCTTTTTTGTACATTGTAATAGGAGAGAGGCCAACTTCTTCCAATTTTTCACTTTCGCAGTTTAATTCACAAACGTTTCCGTATGTTTGTCCATCACTCCCACACACTTCTCCTTTTTCAGATGTACAGTTACACGCCTTATTGCATATTCCAGGATATGCAATTTTGATATACGAATCTTTGTTTTCCATTTTTTTATTTTTGCATGATAGCTCACACTTATTAGGGTAAGTGTTACCGTCAGTGCCACATATTGGCTCGTAAATGTTAACGCAAAT
Organism: Colias behrii; assembly: GCA_029959065.1. Lineage (NCBI taxonomy): Eukaryota > Metazoa > Arthropoda > Insecta > Lepidoptera > Pieridae > Colias > Colias behrii. The sequence continues at coordinate 713,594 of JARWMC010000005.1, read as the reverse complement.
ACAACTTTCTGGACATCTTCCTTGATTTACAATTGTTACAGGTCTTCGACCGTATTGTTCCAATTTGAAATTCTTGCAGTTTAATTCACATTCGTTTCCATAAGTCACGCCATCAATGCCACAAACTGGTTGATATACTTTGGCGCAAGCACATGGTCTTTGATCTTTACATTTTCCTTCGTAATCTACGAAGATTGGAAGTTTGTCGAATTTGGTATTGTTATAGCTATCACATCGCAGGAAACACTCATTTGTATATGTTTTCTGATTTGTGCCACACACTGGTTCGTAAATCATTGGACACACACACGATTCATTTTTCTGTTTAGTTGGATCAGCATCAAGCGAGTTACATTTTCCTTCATATGACATAGAAATAGGAGATTTTCTATTTTTAATATTGATATTACTCGCACATTTTAACAGACACTCGTTACTGTATGTTACCATATCTGAACCACAGAGTGGTTGGTAAATGAATGGACAGATGCAGGAATCTTGATTTTCTTCTTTTTCTTTGCACTGCCCTTCATAAGCTGTAGTAATAGGAGGCTGTTCATTTTTAATATTCACATCATTTGCACATTTTAGAAGGCATTCATTGTTGTATGTGACCTTGTCCGAACCGCATACAGGTTGGTTGATGAACGAGCAAATACAGGAATCTTGATCGTTATCTTTATTTTCTTCTTTACACGGCCCATCGTAATCTATTGTAATGGGAGGTTTTCCATTTTTTATATTCTTATTACTAACACATTTAAGGAGACATTTATTGTTATACGTCGTCTTATCAGAACCACACACTCTTTGATAAATGAAAGGACATACGCATGAATCCTCTTCTTTTTCCTTACACTGTCCTTGATAGGCTATGGCTATATCAGATTTACCATTCTTAACGTTTTCATTGCTTGCACATTTCAGCAGACACTCATTATTGTAGGTGGTATTATCTGAACCGCAAACTGGTAAATAAATTTTTGTGCAAACGCACGGATCCTCTTCTTTCTTACATTCTCCTTCATACTCCATAGTTATTTGATCCTCTTCATTTTTCTTTTTATCACTACATTTAAGAAAACATTCGTTGCTGTATGTATTCTTGTCAGATCCACACACTGGTTTGGAGTCTTCGGAACAAGCGCACGAATCTTCTTCCTTACATTCTCCAGGGTAAGCACCGATGATGGGGTTTCCTTCTTTGCTTTCATCATTAGCACACTTTAGAAGGCACTCGTTACCATAGGTTTGATTATCCGAGCCACATATTGGTTGGTAAATCTTGTTACATATGCAAGATTGCCGAGGAATCCTGGTGCTCAGTGAATGTGGTACTTGGATTGCAATTATTATGCAAATACCTGGAAAAAGTATTTATTGTAAATATTTTTTTTATAATGGTATTTGTCCATGAATTGTAACGAAAATGAGAAGTGCTGAGATAAATAAAAATAAACAAAGCAAGGGAAGTTATTACAGAAAAAAGAAAACCAACTGTAAAATGTTTTGAATTGTCTATAAAAATCTTGCTTTTACGCAATATCATCTAGTATATTTATTTTTGCCTCAAGCTAAGTAAATATGATCACTAAGCCTATAATAACTTACACCAAATTATGTTTGTCACATAGCAGTGCGCCATCTTGACGGAATTAATATCTACTAAGCAAATGTTTTGCTTCAGACCAATGTTTCAGCGGAAACGTAATAATGATTATCGAGGATGAATATCATGTAGGAATCGATTTACAATATTGAATTATAGCCTCTTCATATACAGGATGGTTAAAATGATGTATGTTTTAGTTTGTTTGATTTAGCCTGAATAGCATAATATGAATGCAATATGGGTAAAAACATTACTGCATGAGGTTTACGGTTTACCCGAGAGAAGTCATTGGAATGGTAATAATAAATAATTTTAAACTTAATTTTTTATTCAGTATATACGTTATTGTACATGTGTTTATTTTTATATAATATTTTAAAAAGTTAGATGATTTTTTGTTAAATTGACTGATGATATGGCATTGATTTCAGAAAAAAAATTTTTGAACCTATCTACACTTTCAGACTATGCAACTTATGACTATCTACCCTTTTACTAATACATAATATTTAAACAGGAAGAAGCAAGAAGCAACAAACATAACCATAAAACATATTATGTCCATACGAACTCTTTTTATTAAAAAATCCTAAAACAGTCAATGAATGCACCCTGTATCGCATGAAAATATAATTTAAGTAATAATCTGAACAACTGATGAAACTCGCTACAGGCGTAAGTACATACGGATAAACGGTAATCATTGTTTCCTTGCGTGATCTATGCAATTAGCTAATGCGCCTGACTCTCTCCAGTTACCTTGTGATGATGTGTCCATTTGTGATATGGGGCAGATCTGTTTCTCTGATTGATTTTTGAAGTGAAACTTCTTTAGGCGCGTTGAGAGTAAAATTTCAAGGTCGCGTCATGGCAATACCGTTTCGTTGTGGAATATGGCGATATCTTTAAATCTTGCCAACGAAATTTCACTTCTGACACGTGTGCTCGGCACACGCGCTTTTTTATTGTACGATAGGGAAGCGCTTGACAACGATATCGCCTGATGGTAAACTAAGATGTGTCATGTGAACTAAGAAAGAGCGCGCTTCCTGACAAGGTACTTGTTCAATCTTCTCTTGAAGTCCTCCATATTGTACTCGTCGGGGAACACAGATTCAGGAAGCATGTTCCAGTCCCTTGCGGTTTGAATGAAGAATGTCGTGCCGTATGACGACGCTTAGAGGAGGGAGAGACTTTTTCTTTTCTATTCATATTTTATTAAAATTGAAAACAAAAATAAGCAAGGAAGAAAATATAAATTATAGATTGAATAAAAAAATATTTATTAAAAATATTTAAAATCGTAAAGATAATATTTGTATAGTGTGTACGTCCGTCGCGCATTTATATTTTATATCTATTTATTGAAGAGCAAATGTTGATTACTCATAGGTATTGTTTATTGAAGTTTTTTTGTTTGAAAAATATTCATGTGTATGCAAGTTTTTTCTAACAGTTGAACAAATACATGTATGCCTTTTAATGAAAAATATTTTCGTCAAGGAATCAGATATGCGTATCAAATATACGTATGCCTTTTAATGAAAAATATTTTCGTCAAGGAATCAGACTTAATAAAAAGAGTTTTAAAAATTATGAAAGGTTTTAATTAAATAGAAATAAAACTGAAATATCTCTTCAAAGTTTCAAAATGAAATATCAAATATATCTGTATACCTTTTTAGTCAGGGAAAGTCTTTTCTTGATCTGACTTGCACTGGGGAATAGCTAAAGTAAGAAACTGTTTGCTGCTACCATTTTTATCTATTTATTTTAAACTTTTACACAAAATACTGTAAATATAAACAAAGTTCTGTATGTCTGTCAATAATAAAACCCGTCTCATTAAAATTCGAAGCACGGGAAAGGTCAGATATGCTATAAATAAACGAGAGAAGTGACGAAGGGTATATTGGGGCGAGCAGAAATGAATGATTAGAAGATGATTTATTTCGACTTGTTATTTCATTAGAGCATATTGGTAGTTTTTATGTCGTCACAATCGCCATAAAGCTTTTGACACTGTATATTAATATATAAATACAGGAATGTATATAAAAAATTCAATTAAGTAATAAAATAAATACAGAAATAAAAAATTCCCTTACACGAGTTTCTATTTCATGTAACCTAATCAGAATATTCGGATGTGATTCGGATAGATTTTTTTTAAGCAAAAATTTAAAAGATTTTCAAAAATAATTGTTTAAGAAAGAAGCTGGTACATACTTAGAATAAATACCATCCTAATCTCTTCGGTAACCTTTCGCCATGGGATTTCCTTCAATAATAAAAATATCAAGAGCCTGCCAATGTACACGCTCTTAAAAATGTGATGAGTAAAAATACCTAAATTAAATAAACACTAAACAGCTTTTTTGAAATCGTTAAAATAGTTTTAAATATTTAACTCACGTGATTTGCTAAACTACGATACATTTTTGGTAATCATCATTATATTGTACCTACGTATATTTGAACTATTATCATAATGCTTGAACATTATATAATTATTGAAATTATTATTGATTGATGTGTGTGTAATTATAGTTTTTTTAGTATGTATTTATGAATTATGGTTGTACATCCGCGTCGATACACTCGATTTAGCGTATTTTCGACAAATTTTAAATGTTAATTATATGCAAATCTATATCTATACCTACTAATATTATAAAGCTGAAGAGTTTTGTTTGTTTGTTTGTTTGAACGCGCTAATCTCAGGAACTACTGGTCCGATTTGAAAAATTCTTTCGGTGTTAGATAGCCCATTCATCGAGGAAGGTTATAGTTGTATACGTAGTATATTATTATTAGTCTGTGGTTATAGGCTATAAATCATCACCCTAAGCTCAACAAGAGCGGAGCAATGCGGGTGAAACCGCGGGGCACAGCTAGTAAGCTATATGTATAAAAACGGAATAATATTTCAGGATAGAAATTACTGCACATTTTTCCAAATTGAAATAGTAAGAACTAAAAATATCTTATAGTCTATTGTTACTATTACAATGTGATAATACCCAAGCTTCTTTATTATTATTTTTTTGTTTACTGACAATTTTGGTTTATAATAATACCTTCAGAATTTTATTTTTTAAATAGCTGAAAGCTACATGTTTTACCTACTTAGGTACCTACTCCATGTAGCAGAAAATTATTTGAATTTATAAAAGTAAAGGATAAATATGTAGATAAGCAAATTTTATTTATTTATTTTATTTTAAATTTGAGATATTTCTGGTGGGTGTTTTTTACACCTTATAACGATGTCACAAAGAGAAATAGGGGAATAGTAAAAATAAGCAAAATATTCAATTTTCTTAAATAACCACTTACAAATAAAACGTGTCCGTTAAATAAAAGTTAAGTGCTGTTAAGATTCCAAATTGAATTACTTGGCTGCATGTGTGAAAACATTCCAACTAGTGGAATGGTGTAGCCTAATGGATGACTTATTTTTAGCAAGAACGTAGATTGTTCGACATTTTGGTGTGTTTCTTAATTTTTTTACTTTAAAATGGCGGTATTTTCAAGAGTTTGTTGTGTAATGCTAATTTAAAAATCAGAATAAGATGCGATGCTGGTATGACATTAAAATTTCATATTTTGGAAAAATAATTAGGATTATTTTTCCGACCCAAATATCGACCAATAGAATTGCACCATTCGACGTCACGTGGTACAACCTACATGGTATTATACTGATAATTTTTTGAAAATTTTCTCTGGTCGTTGACGTCAAACTGACAGGTTGAATTCAATTGTGAAATTATTGGCCGACATTTGGGACGGAAAAATAATCCCCCGAATACCACACGAGCTTCAAAATTATCTGGCATTTCCCTCAAGGTTCCCTGCAAACAAATAAAGTCGTCAAGTTTTTCAGGAAAAATCACTCGCGCTTCGCGCTCGTGATTTTTTAACCTTGACTAAAAACTTGACTCCTTCATTTGTTTGCAACGAACCTATCGGAAAATACCCGATAATTTTGAAGCTCTTGTGGTATTGTAAGTGAAAAATATATTTATTTAATATTTTTTTTAATAAAAAACTAATCAATTATTAAAAATAAAATCCGAATTAGAATAATCCAAATCGCTTGACCCAGTCGAAAGTGTTAAGGTAACAAACAAACAAAACATACAGGCGAATTGAGAATCTTCTCCTTTTGAAGTGTTTGAAAATAATGAACATTGAGTGACAAGCATCATCAGAAGGAAGGTTAAAAATAGAACAAAAACAGTACCGTGTTATTTTCAAAGCACACATGAACAAACGCATAAATCCAGCTACATTGGCTTTCACCTCGCCATGTTTTCCTTATTGAAATAAAATATTTGCGTTACGCTCAGTTTGAACTTAAGGCTCATGGGAGTTCCCAGTTATTGTGCCGTTGACCGACTTTTTGTGATCAATTTTTATAGCCGGTTAATAAAAACATGGCATTCCGTGTTGGAACGTTTGTTTTGTATTCGCTTCAGACTTTTCAATCGACTTTAGCAAGAAGGTACGAGTTTGAATGTGTTATTGTATTCGAATGTTTGGCGATTATTCCGCCAATTATGAAGGAACTAGCTTTTCATACGCAGCTTTGTCCGCGAAGTCAAAGGAAAACCCACATAATTCCCCTGTACGTGGGATTTTCGGGATCTTAAAACTATCCTATGTGTTAATCCAAGTTACCCTGCATAATCTCTATACGTGTGTCAAATTTCATGAAAATCGGTTCAGCAGTTTTTGTGTGAGGGAGTAACAAATAAACATACAAACTTTCACATTTATAATATTTATTGATTTTCGATACTCCCTTTTTGTTTGATAGATTCGGTTAGTGTGTGAATGTTTTTGTCACGGTTTTTAAATTTGTTTCTATATTATCAACTAGATTTAGGCCTGTGGTTACGGCTGTTTAAAAGGAAAATCCGCATAGTTCCCTTTTCCATTGGATTTCCGGCATAAAGCCAAGCCTGTGCCTTTTTTCAGGTATCATTCAAATCCGGTCCGTCGTTTAGGCGGGAATAAGAGACAGACAGACAGATAGGTAGATATATTATGTACATAATTATCAATTTTGAAATAAGTTTTATGTTTGTTAGGTCACGTGGAACAGATTTCTATGTTTACAAGTGGTTGCTTACAATTTTATAGTAGAAAATAAACTTACAAATGATTTCTTATTTATGGTCATAAATTGCCTTTAAAATTCTTTATCTTTCTTTGATTAATGTTATATTGAATAGCATAAAATATAACTCACGTAATTGAACTTCCGAGCTTTTAAAGTGAATACTTTTTACAAAGTGTATTGGTATGTTTTGCTTCTATTTTGAAAGTATCTCTTTTGAATACGCAATTTATTAATTGGTTGCTCGGTGTAAACATCGCACAAAAGTGTTGAAAGCAATAACATTTAACATTGCATTGAATAATTAAAAATGTTTTGTTTTATCGTCTGGCAGACTTAAAAAAAGTTAGCGATTCGACGTACAATAGATGTAGAATCTGTTTTTAATCGAATTTATTTTAGAAGGTTTTTCATACTTGGACCATTTTTTGGTTGATTTTTACCGGATACTAAATTCCACTTGAACACATTAGCTCAAAAATTATGTTATGTACCCTGGATAATTTGCAATAATATATTATTAAGATTGGCAGGAGTTTCAACTTGTATTTCTTCTCTTTCTTTCACATTTTTTTTGTATATCTAGAAGTCATCGAGTTCACTAATAATTCAATATTTTCCTTACTATCTACATTATGTACGTTTAACTTATAAATACAATCCAAAAAGAAATTTATCAGCAAAAACGATCCACATCAGAAGTGGGATCAATCTCCGAATGATCACAGGCACGTACAAAACGAATTACATTTTCGCTAAATCACGCTATGCCAATATCTACAGCAATACTATCATTGTAATACGGATTTGAACGTAACGTTTGCAGTTTTCAAAATAATTGTTTGGTGCAAATTGAATTAGAAACTTTTTTGGAATTATAAATTCTTAATTAATTTGTTAATGCTATTTGTAATAACAAATACTAGAAGTTATATTATAATAGAGGTAGTTAAGTCAGAGGCTTTCTGCTACTCGGGTAACGGTGCATTTACATCAAATGAGCGAATGCCCAATCTAACTCCATAATGTCAAATTCTTTTAATATAAAGGCGTAGAAGAGCATTCTTTATTGTTCTTAGTGCGTTCGAAAACATTATATTCAATGTTCTTATACTGAACAACACTGAATACGAGTTTACACTAAAAGATCACGAAAGAAAGCTCTTCCTCTAGCTCTAGCTCTATGTTCGTTTGATGTAAATGCACCGTAATATACAAGGAAAATAAATAAACAACTTCTCGTTAAAAGTTTATTTCATATTAATGTAATAAACGATTTAGCGTAAAGCTTGATTCCGAAGCGCCGTGTTTGCAGCATGCCACATCAGCATCAGAATCTCCAGAACCGTTAACATGCTACAGCCGAAGAACATGTTGAATACTCCTCCTAGTTGCGCTGAAACATAATATTCATATATTATATATTATAATAGTATACGATGCGTAAAATGACGGTGATATACGATTCAGATTTTATTTCTCAGTATGTAGTCATGTAAAAAAATGCAGAGCACTGACATTTGAACGTATTAATATAGATTATTTTTCCGACCCAAATATCGACCAATAGAATTGCACCATTCGACGTCACGTGGTACAACCTACATGGTATTATACTGATAATTTTTTGAAAATTTTCTCTGGTCGTTGACGTCAAACTGACAGGTTGAATTCAATTGTGAAATTATTGGCCGACATTTGGGACGGAAAAATAATCTCCCGAATACCACACGAGCTTCAAAATTATCTGGCATTTCCCTCAAGGTTCCCTGCAAACAAATAAAGTCGTCAAGTTTTTCAGGAAAAATCACTCGCGCTTCGCGCTCGTGATTTTTTAACCTTGACTAAAAATTGACTGCTTCATTTGTTTGCAACGAACCTATCGGAAAATACCCGATAATTTTGAAGCTCTTGTGGTATTATAAGTGATTATTAATTCAAATACATTTTTATAATACAGTAATAATATTATTAGCTTAGTATTTCTACAGCATAGAAAACAGTAGCTATAGCTGAACACTTTCGAAAATTACTGTAGGATGTAGTTTATCCTATAACTATCAGGGACTTCTGAAAAAACAGCGCTGTTTTGGATAGCGATAGCTGAGACGCCATTTGATTCTTTGTTGAGAGTTATTACCAACTGTAGTTTATTGTATAATCTATTGTTATGAGAAATGAGAAGCCATAAACGATTTTTTTACTTTAATTATATATTTTCCAATGATTTTAGAAATCACTCACCAACCAAGTTGAAGCGTGTGAAATAAGAGCGCCGCGAGAATATCATCTTGTTAAAGTTCTGCAGGTACACTCGGACAATGCTTATCCTCGTTAAATCCAAGCCTTCACTAAATCCAATAAAATGTATTTGTTGGGGAATTATTGGAGTTATGGTAGGTAACTAGATGTTGTTTTGACATAATGTGTTCATATTCCTTTGTGTAAATTTTATCATGCTGATGGTCGGATCATACGACATATCGATACATAACATATAATAATATAATATAGTATGACTACATAACATAAAACAAAGTCACCTCACACTGTCTGTCTGTCTCTATGTATGCTTAGATCTTTAAAACTACTCAATCGATTTTGAAGTTATTTTTAAGAGATAGAGTAGTTTTCGACGACGCTTTTGGTATAAAATTTGTTAAATGTTAGACAAAGCTGATGAAGCCTTGGGCGGAAGGCTAGTAGTGTTTATATTATAGTGTTTATATAGGCTAGTATTATACTTACTAGAAGGAGTCAATTACAGGTGTATCTGGATAAATCTTGAATGCAAATGGCATGCTGATTTGTATATCCCTGTCACAAGTCATGGGGCAGTCACATACCCCAGCTCCAAAAGGCACTGTAAAAAACAATAAAAATAACAAATTATCGTATATTGAGTGAATAAAAATACCGGTAACAATTTCACAAAGTCTTGCGAATGTCTGATGTGGTCGCCAATGAGCAGTGGTGGGCATAATTGGCCCACTTGCTCGGTAGCACGATCCTACTAATACTATAAATGCGAAAATTTGTATGGATGGATATTTGTTAGTCTTTCGCATAAACACTACTGAAGCTGAAGACCCAGAATAAGACATACCTGATACTTTTTATCCCGGAGCGGGAACGGGAACCATGCGGGTTTTTCTTTGAAAACGCTGGATAAGCTGCAGCCAAAATCTAGTCTATTATAAAAAAACAACGTACCAAAAGACGATCTAACACAGCGCACGTCCCTAGCACCGCACTGCCGTACACCTGGCAGCACGGGATGCTGCACCTGTGTGCAGTTGCAGCGCTCCATGATGCGCGCCATCTCGCATTCCATGAGACAATAGGTCCTGTATTATACATATACATAGACCATTATTAATAGTATGGAACAGTGCTAAAGGGGTAATGAATTACAATTGAAAAAAAAAGCTGCAGGTTTTGAAGCGAGTTATGCAAACAAAATTCATGATGAAAATCGTAGAAGCAAATTTATCAAAAAGTTAATTTTTTTGCTAGTAGCGGAATAAGTATAATTGATTATGATGATTATTATTAGCTATAACAATGACTTTACTTTTTACGTCTGAGTTAAAAAAATATTGCGATCGACTTTCCACATTTAGAAAATTTAAGGACATAATCATCACACTATCATAATAGGTAGATATATTTTATAATATAGTATATTTTGTGCCACTGAAGTACAATATTGTTTTGATATAAAACAGAAAATGCTCTTGCTCTCTGGTAGCGTTAAGTAAAACGTCGGATATTGTAGCAATGTTTACTTCTTATAAGTCAAAATTTTAATTAAATGCCTTCACCTATGGTATTCCGGAAAGTACTTCAAAGGCTCATCAGTCATCCGACACCGTAGCAGGCTGTGGCTGAGGTCCTTCACCTCGTCAGCGATGTGGATGCCCTTGGTGGAGTAGCCCGCCCACACCTCGCTGCCGATCGGGACGGGCGTGCCGTTCGACAGCATCTCCACGTAGTAGTAGCCGTTGTTCTTTAGACTTATCTGGGGAATTCGGTTAAACCGACTTCAAAAAAAAGGAGGAGGTTTTCAATTCGGCTGGTATAGATTTTTTTTTGTTATAGATTTTAGGTGGTATGAAGCTAGTTTCAGTCAGCTGAATTGGCGTGAAATACAGATAAATGTAGCTAAGTAATAAATATATAATTTTATGCCTTGTAAATCATGATAGGCATAATATTATGTATTAATTGAAATGGTAGTAGAAAACATATATAGTGATTTAAAAATTATTAAAAAGTACTTGATAAGGTAAATTTAAGTATTTGGTAACCTTGTAATTAATAATTACAAAAATGATATAGAAATTGATAAATTATAAACCAGTTTCCATGTTAGAAGAAAATGATTAAAAAGTATTTCAAGAAAGATATTAGTGCCCAACTTCATCAAGATAATATAGCATTTCTTTCCATGCGTTTATTGTACACTCAAACACAAAAATACCAAATAATCTGGTCACAGCGTTTCCTCTGCAAATAATATCTTACCCACTTATAATAGAGGTCAGTATTAACGGGAGGGCGCGTGTCGTTTTGTGAAATGGCCACAATCAATCCTCGGTTGGGTCCCACTTGACTCACGTGGAGCTTCTGAACCGGCCGTTTCTTATTATAGCCGGGATTCTTCATTTCTCTGCGACAGTGAGAGAGTCTTATTGGTATAGTTTTGGTATTGTGAACATATTGATAAAAGTTAATTTTATGTCACTGAGTAATTAAAAATGTTTTGTAAAATAGACTTTTCTTTTGTTTAGAATAATTTGACAGGTCGTCTACAAATTGTCGGTGTTTATTTGGTGTTTATGTAAACTAAGCTATTTTTCAATACCATTATCACTATTTAATGCATTATTGATTATATTATTTCATTGTATTTAGTATGTACAGTACGGAAATAAATAATTTAAACGCATTAAAATCTTAGTAACGGAGATTTTTAATTTCGAATTATTGCATCTTGTATGAATCACTGTGGTACACAGAGTAATTAAAAATAGTAATACGCAGAGACATTAGCATAAACAGTTTCTAGTAATAATTTGTAACATTAACACAGCATTTACAATAACTTCCGTGCTAGTTATCAGAACTAATCGTGCGTGACTTCGCACATACGATTTCTATAATGTACGTAAATTAAAGAAAATTATACAAAATTGTAAATTACGTGCGGTTTTATGCTTTTACTTATGAACTTTTTAATTAAATTCAAACTCAAACATTTATTTCATTAGACTTCTTCTAGAAGCACTTTTAATTGTCAAAAACCTAGTTTTACCATTATTATTTTTAAATATGTGCTTATAAATAAGATAAACATCGAATTATTCTTATATGTAACGGCCTTATTTATGCAAAGAATTATGTTTTTCGTTTTATATTTATGTATTTGAACCATTTTTCATTGATATTCTACTACAGTGTTTATCATAATGTAACTGAAATGAGCATGTTTAATTTAATTTAAATAAAAACTTATTAAACAAAGCCTACCTCTTTAAAGATCTTCCATTAAACACGCAGCAAAACCCATAGCTCGTCATCTCCATTCGAAATAATGATAAACAGGGTATATTTTTCCCATGCCACCTACATCTGTACAGATTGTTTTAATTAATTCTGTATGAAATTTAGTGTAAAATAATATATTAAATAAATAGTAAAAGGACGCTATTGTTTTTGCAAGAGATTGCAGCAGCTTAGTCAGCGTGAAATATGGCTCAAGATAAAAACATTATGAACCTACTTATTTGACTTGAGATAGTATGAAATAATATTAATTTTATTTTCCAAAATTTATATGACTACCAAAGAATTGAGGATGATAATTAAAACTCAAACTCCAACATAAACTTAAATTTTCATACAATTACTATTCCTCTTCTTCAAAAGTATGTCTATACTACCTATTACTTGATACCACGATGTCTACAGCCATCATAACATACATACTTAATCAGAATTTCCTCGCACGTTGAAGTGAGCATCATTCCAGCTGTTTCCACATCCAGATCATTGTATTCCAGCAGCTTCTGGATGTTCTCCAGGTCTTCCAGCTCAAAGGTGACATCTCGAGAGTAGATGGCTCCCAGTTGCAATATGATGCCTTCAATGTAAGTGGCATTTACGGTGGGAGGATATTTTCTATGAAATAAAAATAATATAATGTTTAAGTGAGTGTAAAGATATCATCACCATCATCATCAGCCTATACACGGGGCTCCTATGAGGATATGAAAAGATATATAAATATAGTATAGCACACAATATTATCTAGAAATTAAAAGTTATTAAAGTCCTTATCAATTGGTTGAGTATATAACTTGGTAGTGAAAAATCTACTACTAAATCTTCTTCTTCTTCTTCTCTTAATTAATGGTTCCACCAAGTAACTACTCTTAAATCTGTTCAAGTTATTGAAATTCAAGCAATTATTTAGTTAACATTGAATTATTAAGTTTTTCGTTTTGTCGAGTTATAATTATTGTAATGTGGCAAAACTTGCATACTTATTTACACGAGAAGTACAATGCAAGATTTATTACTTATATTTTTTAAGTATTAAGAAGTCTTATTGTATGATTGTTTTGAATACTACATTTTAGCAGTTGTATATTCAAAGCGAGTAATTTATTTTTTATTCATGCATATAATAATGTAGAGTCGAGTTATTTCATTTCATTTGCATTTTTCCCTTTGTATTGGTTTTCTGTTTGAAGTTTGTCTGGCTTCTACTGATTGATTCGATTCATATGATTATTTGGATCACGTGCATTGAGATCAAATTTATTTTTATTATTACATTTTCACACACAGAGGAGCTTGTATAATCATGGTTATGTAGAATTTGAAATTCACATGGTATATCAAATATTTCAAGTTATTTAAGATGACTCTACTTTTTGGATGTTTCAAATGTAAAAAAAAAAGACGGGTTGCACTCCGGGAGTGCCGGCAGAAGTGAAAACTTGATTATTAACGTTCAGCATGTTTGATATTTTGGAATGGTATCCGTCTTACGCATGGAATATAAGGGCTAAAAAAAAAAATCCGTCTTACGCTTTTTCGATCAGGCCACGTGTCCTGACGCGAGTTTAAGATTTTATACCCAACGCCGCTAAAGAAGTTTTCACTTCAAAAATGAGCGATGTCAAGGGACATCCGGAAGGGACGAAGTGTTAAGTTAGAGAGAGACAGACAGAGAACCACGCACACGCCGCACGGCTTACAACTCTAGCAAAAAGTGTCGTGACAACTTTTCGTAAGAATTTTTTCCGTCTAGCTCCCTTTCACAACGGGCGATAAGGAACTTCGTTCCAAAAAAAACATTAACGTTATATTATGCTGTTTTGTTATGTAAATATAGAAGGTGCAATAAACTTTAATGACTCAAACTACACTTCTTGCCTGAGAAATGTACAAAATATATCGACGGATCAGTATCTATGTAAGTAAATATTTTTTTTTGTGATAGTACCAATGTTTTCAATATAGTAACATTATCGTTTACATTTAAATATTGATTTTAGTAAGTAAATTTGATTTTATCAATTGATAAAACAATAAAATCTGCGCTCTTGCAAAATTATTTCACCATGAAAAATACTCTCGAATTAAAACTTTCAAAAAAATTCTTTAAATTAAAATACAAAACCTTAAAGAAATTCCTTCCAACTCGCGTGGTTTACGCTAACGTGTGCATTAGCCATTACCCGTTGGATTTCTCTTTTCTTTTTAACAGCCTTGTGTTTATGGACTTCGCTTTACCGAGCTTATACGAAGATATAGATAAACCTAACTAATGTGTGAAAATACTTTCAGGATTATAAAAGTCATAATATTATATAATTTGTATCTACTTTCTGAATTACATATTTACTAAAGAGTATTTAAGACTACTTTATTAAGCTTTTTTTATCAAATCTATGTTATAATATGAAGTAAGGCTAGTAAGTACACGTCTTGGATCGTCGGTGTTTTCGTCAATCAAGAACGAAAGTTAGAGGTTCGAAGGCGATTGTGTATAATTAGGATAGTACCTAACATCAATATCCATTAGATTATTTAAAAAATATATAACTGATAGAAGCGTACATGTATGTTAAAATATTTGAGTAAAACAGCTACAATTTTAATCACGTCAAGCTAAGCAAGCGAAGCCAATAAGTATGGTTTTATATTGACAAATGATTAAATACTTACATTTTACCAAGAAACTCCTGTATTTTCTCTTCCGGGTAACTAATTTCAGGGCACACGACCACCGTGGGGAAGGTCACCCAGTTCTTGAGAGCGGTCATTTGGACCATGTAGGTCGGGTTGCTGAGGTACCGAGTGACCGTCTCCCATACCACGGCAGTGGAACAGCAGAATATGAGGATGTGGGTTAGCAGCCAGAAGTTTCTAGAAGTTATTATGATCATGTATTATCAACATAATTTCACTGATAAAACTCAAAAAATGGATTCGTTTAAACTTTAACAAGTATTTATGAATAGTAATTTCATACTTTAATAATTATATGTATCTTTATTTGTACATTATAAACACAGTTACAAACGTTCAGTATAATATAATAATTTTCTACCAATAATATAGGAACACGACAAACATACAAAAAACAAAATAAAAAAAGACAATACGCAGTAATCAAACGTTTTGTTGTATAGGGCTGATTTTTCAATCCTTGGTTAATACTTATTCGTCGAATAACGTACTAAACTACCATTTCAAAAATGTATTCTTTGGCCGTATTTGACAGTTTACGGGTGACATTTCAATATTATCGTGTAATACTTTATTGGGCGGATAAGTTTTAACCATGGATTGAAAAATGGGCCCTTAATTGATTAAATTGTTAAGATAGGCGTGGGATGATGAAGGATACGAATACGGGTTTTTATTTTACAATAAAAGGTGTGAGTAACGGAAAATGCATGTACTACAATATAATATGGTAATATGCTTATTATACGTTATTATATTAAAGTAATTTAATTCGCGGTACAAGAAGTAACCTTTAAAAATGTTTAAATGAAACTGAACCTTACATTAATATCAGTCCATAAAAAGTTATGCATTTATAATATCGGTTTCATCATTTTGGACAATTGGATAATATAAAAACAAAAAGCTGTCTGCTGTACTGTGTTTCACACGTTATAATTTGTATACGATTTTCTAAATACACATTTGAACGTACTCTTTGAAGTATGATATTTGTACTTGAATGTTATAAGCAAATAAAAATCACTACATAGTATAAAACAAAGTCGCTTTCTCTGTCCCTATATCCCTATGTCCCTATGTCCCTTTGTACGCTTAAATCTTTGAAACTAAGCAACGGATTTTGATGCGGTTTTTTTTAATAGATAGAGTGATTCAAGAGGAAGGTTTTTATGTATAATAACACCCATTAAATAGTGGAGAAGTACTGTTATTTTTGAGGTTTCTAATGTGATGTCGTAAAAAAATACATTTTTTCCGCTTACATTGCAAACGCAGGCTGAACCCTACGAGTTTTATCAAAATAATGTACTAAGTATTATACACATTGAAAAGGTCTACAGAAAAGTCCGCAATGGTATATGTCTATCTCTTATGGATAACCCACAATAACTTTTTTTTGTCATTTACTTTTTACGACAAATAATGGCTAATTTTCGAAGCGATTTTAACCAATACAGCATTAATCCTTAACCAATTAAATACCTTGAATACATTGTTCATTTAATATAGATCTATATGGCCCTTTACACCGTATGATTTAAGTGAATATTTTCGAAGATATTACAGATTTAAAAATTGCGGGACGTAGCGTTTGCGGCGGTACCGGCCGGCCGCCCGGCTATATATTTTATACCCGTGCGAAGCCGGAGCGGGCTGCTATGTTGTTATACACAACGTTGACAGTTTTTCTGTAGTGTATTTAGTATCAACATTGCACCCGTGCGAAGCCGGGGCGGGTCGCTAGTCTACTATAAAGATAAAATATAATAATAGATAAAATTTGTAGAAAAACCTTTCTCATTAACAAAAAAAAAAACTGTTTTAGTCATATCTCATTATAACTAAATGATACCTATGTCTCGGATACACAAGCCTCTTGGCCCCATGAAACTGGGCCTGCTCCAGCAATCTAGAACTCATTATAATACAAGAACCACGCGATATCAACGATTGCTCCCGATCTCAACTAAATGTCCCAGATCATTATACGTAGAGATAATTTATCAAAGTGACAGTAATTAGGTACCATAATGTATGAGAAGCAATAAATTTTATGCATACTGAATTATTTACTGCTGACTTTATGGTTGTATAGTGGATGGTTTTATGGATGGTATATATATTGTAATTATATGTTCGTGTCGTAAAATTGTACATTAGTAAATCTAACCGTTTATGGCTATTGATTTAGTAGTATACGATAGTCAGCGAAACATCGTGTTCTGAGTTATGGCTGTAATCATAAATTAAATAACGAAACGTAAATGACTATTTTTTCAATACGTACAATTTAGTACTGAAAATCATTACTACTATTACCTACTATAAGAGTAAATAGAAACTTACAGAGTCTTTTAGTCTGAGATAAACTCGCGTTCTTTTTATGACATGAAACACGTAATGTTCGTCTTACATCTCGTGTCACAATGTTTGTCCTCAATGGACTCCTAAACCACTTAACCGATTATAATAAAATTCGCACACCATGTGCAGTTCGATCCAACTTGAGAGATAGGATAGTTTAAACATGTAGGTACCACGGGCGAAGCCGGGGCGGACCGCTAGTATTTTATTAAATTCTTTGATATAATTTCACAATCGAACCACTGCACCGATTTGGACAATTTTTATCAAGATCGAGACCTTAGAAAGACTGACAAAGTACAGTCCAGATTCCTTTGCATCGCTTTAATATTTTGAATTCGCGTTATTCAAAAGCAACTCTTTATTAAAATTATTGTCGTACAATACAAGAAATACAGGTGCAATTTGTCTCGTTTCTTTTTCAGACAAAGGGAATATTTTTTCAAAATAATAAGTTGCATCCTCGTGGGAAATAGAACAAAGTGGTAAGGCGAGGACGGTTGTAAATCGTTCATCAGATGGGATAGACGGGGTGAGGTGACTTTATGGGATCTATGAGCATAAACTTGTCCCTATTTTAAACAGGTAATAGTGGGATCGAGGATAACATACCTATTGGCAAAATGTAGATATTGGCATTAGTTCAAGTTTAATCACTAGATCTGGGTCTCACTAGATCTATTATCATCTTTGATAAGATACAGTGAAAAAAAGTTCATGGAGTTTCGTATCGTAAGCATATTCAGTAAGCTGTAAAAGCCTTGAAAATCGTATAGCAATTTGGCTCGTTTGAAAACTGACGTGATATTCTGCGGTTTCTTATATTAAAAAAAAATATCTACAGTGTTTCAAAAAACAATTAACATACAATATTTCCAGCAATAGAAATATACAGTGGACACACTTCAATAATGCAAATACAAACTTTACTGCATACAATAACACTCCAACTTTCAATACTTATTACACTAGATTCCAATACATCGTTACTGTACTAGGTATTAGCGGAAGTACAGACTATCCTAGTTACGTAGCCATGTAAGATGTAACGTGTACACGACTAGTGACGTCACCATGCCATGTACAATTAGTGAGAACGCTTTTCGTCAATGATTTATGCGAGCTAATGCATTGGAAGCAAGTTATGAGATGAATCTTGTGAAGTAAGTAAATCGAAAGTTTGTATATTTTGTTTTTATTTTTTATTGGTTGTTTATTTTAATAGACATAGTTGAGTGGTTTTCCTCGGCTGAGCCACGTTCACACTGGCGAAACCGCCTTATGGAAATGCATTTTACTCTTTCAAGCTCAAGCTACTGAAATGATTTCCATTCCAAATTATATAAAAAAAATCAAAATAGATTTGTACATTTTTTGAACAAAAAATATCTAAACACCATCATAAATGTACGTGAATATAAACCTAATTAGTACATTGTTATGTATCGTAGAAAGAGTAGGTAAATTTACGTGTGTATAACTTCAGCCTTATTGAATAACAAACATGAATGTATATTGCGCATATAGTCCAACCCGCGATCGCCTTTAAATCGGGCCACACACCGTGACCCAGGCACTTATTGGATCCGTAGTTATTACAGATATTAGCAGCGTTTCGGCAGCACGCGCGATATCTTGCAAGGTTCCGACTTAGATTGTTTGCCGATACACCGCCTGTTTCGATATGGGGGTAACGACCTGTGCTATGTAGTGTTCTGCCTTCTGGTTATGATGGCTTTTAGAGTTGCCGGAAGTCGAAGGAACTATGCGCAGAAAAGAAAATGGAGAGTACGTTGAAGTATCAATCAAAATAAGTGACAAAAAATTTTTCTCGTAGCTGGTTAGATTTTGGTAATCTAATGTATAATATCAAATACATTTTAAAATAGTATTTTGAAAAATTAAAAGCCCGGCACGAATAGTTAAAATATGTTCCTACTTCAATTACGTAATTGTTTGTATTTATCTTTCTTTAATGTGACTTTAATGGTAGTGTTCAGATAACATGACGTACATGTATTGATTCTTTCTATGTATTAATGAATAAATTAAGATTTCGTAAGTGAATTATTCACAGAGGAAAAATGCAAGGAAAAAAAATTGGCGCTCTATGCGCCAAAATTTGCATCACATTAATAAATAAAAAATAGCAAGAGTACTATTAATGCAGGATGGAAATGAAAATATTCCCTTTGTCTGTTACTAGAAAGCAAAATGACCAACACTTCACTAGTAGCTCTCTCCTAAATCTTTTTGCGTCCAATATTTTTAGGTGGAGCATAATATATTATCATACGTTCCTGATTGTTATTAAAATATTTCAAGTTATCATTAATAATTTTGACGTATTGCTTATTTCATTTATGCACACTGTCATTACTGCATCTCTAAACACCCCAGTTCCGATTCGTTGAACAAAATCTCCAAGCACTCGTCCTTTCATTCCCAAATACAGTGTAATTACGAGGTGTGATTTCCCCACGGACCTGGTCACGGGTCAGACCCAGTGTATGTCGCGGGTTGGCATATGTTACATTGGGTTTATGTGAATAATTTAAGCACGTCTATGGTTTGGCAGAATTATAGACGTTTTGACAGTTTGAAGGAGTGTGGAAGATTTGGTATTGATTATAATTAAATGTTATTAATACTTGACTTGGTTCAGTTTAATATGACAGTAGTGTTTATGTTATATCGACTTTTTAATTGAAACTAAGTACTTTTACAACACGATGTATGAGTATTTTTATTTTATATAATACTAGCGGTCCGCCCCGGCTTCGCCCGTGGTACCTACATGTTTACGTTTTTTTTTCATAAGAACCATCCTCGTACTTCAAGGAATATAGATTCCGCAGCGCACGCGATGACAGAATTTTTATTAAGGAATTTTTTACACCTTGGGTTACATTATTGCATTTTTGGTAAGGATCTCTAATTTTTTTGAAAATATAGCCTATGTTGCTCAGTGAAGATGCAGCTTTCTAATGGTGAAAGAATTTTTGAAATCGGTCTAGTAGTTTATGCGTGAAAACCATACATACATACATACATAATTACAAACCTTTCCTCTTTATAATATTAGTATAGAAGTATGTATTCGTAATCTAAATGAAATTTTTGAAAGATGGATGATAGTTACTAAATTACGCAATATAAGTTTTACTTAGGTATCTGTATAATATAAAAGCGCAGTTATAGTTCATATTGCGATAATAGTATTGTATAGGTTAGGTCAATTTTTATCCTGGAAAATGGCAGAGTTGGGAACTCTGCCATTGTAAACATATTTTTTCATCGCTTGTACCACCGCGGGGTGTTGCGATACTGTTATTTATCTTCTTTAGGAAAATATTGTATGACTAGCATGGTTTAATAGAGTATATTATGTACGATATGTATGTAACAAGTAAAACTTTTAATTAAGTGTTTTTATCAATTGTATTTAGCAGGAAAAGTTTTGCGTATGTTTACTTAGTTCTATTCATCTTTTATTATTTTTCTACAATATCACAATGGACACTGATAATCCGGGATAAAATCTATGAATACAAAATAATAATAATATGAATGATGATATCGGTACAGGGAAAACCGGAAAAACATGGATCGAGATAAAAAGGAACAGCTGGCGTAGCACTTTGTGTGTCCCTTGCCTTAGCTAAGGAATATAGAAACTTATAACTTATAAATATATAATTTGGATATTATAAAGAAATGGTAAATGTAATCCCATTAGGTAAAATAACAATGTAATGTTACGAGCTATCTCAGTGTTATTAAATGAACGATATTACCCACGATACTTTTAAATACTCTTTGTATATCAATGTTATATGAACTTTTGTTTTAAGGTTGAACAAAAATAGTCATAATTACATTATAAAGTACGATTTTAAAGTCGCCTTTTCATGTCTATCAGGCGTTATCTATGAATCTTACAACTAAATATTTAATAGCACTATATTCTCCTGTGACTTGTACCACACCCCCAAACAGCAATCGCTGAGCACTCGCGTTTACAGCCCAATATCGTCCAATTAGTATCATTGGAAGGAGTTTCAATTACACAAATCAACGCAGCGCTACAAGCGCTGTATTGGCGGAAATTAAGCCTTTTACAATCCATTATCTTTTGTTCTAGAAATTTCCATCGTTTACCGTTGTGTAGATGATTTTAATCTATAGAAATGGGCTCTATTATTCGTCACACCCACGGCTTCCTGTTAAATCCTTTCGTGAAACTATCTTCGTCAATTTATGTAAATTGTAATTATATACTAGCGGTCTATCCCGGTAGTAGTTGTGATTCGCCGGTTCTGGCGCAAGCGCCAGAACCGGCGAATCACGTGTTGGCGAACCCGCAAATCAGTGGTACCCCATCCTAAAAAAAAAAAAAAAAAAAAAAAAAAAAAAAAGTTTGGACTCTTTTCCCACTAAAGCGGCCACGCTGAGTCGATAGCACTCACTCCCGAAGCGATAGGATGCACGGTTTCGGAGATGTGCAGATCGATTAACTCTTATCTAATTGATATCCGGTGGGTCATTAGCGTCCCATGGTTCACCTTTTCCTATTAGCTAATTACACCGTCCGGCGTTCTTATCTATTACTCATTGTGCACCTCGCTTATCACTGCTTTTGTATTAAACTTCTTTGTTATGACCTACCTCACTATTCTAACCAAACGATGTATTATTATATTCAAGAAAAAATACGTCTAAAATCCTATAACTATATTTATATATTATCGTACTATATTATCATAATTGTTGCTTTTTTAAAAAGCGATTCGCTTCTGGCAATCGCCGGCCGCTGCCGCGGCACGCTCGCTTTGCTCGCTCGGCTCGTGCGTTGTTTATCAAAGTCTAACCTAACCTAACCTAATTGTTGCTTTTTTAAAAAGCGATTCGCTTCTGGCGTTGTTTATCAAAATCTAACCTAACCTAACCTAACCCAATTATTTTTCCGGGTAATCTGATGTATCGAACTTTGTTACGAGCTACCTCGCTATTCTGAATCATCAATAAAACACATTCATTTTACTGCCATTTTTATTTCCAAAATGTTGTTGCTTATTATCTACTGGTTTGTGTATTTGGCGACCATTTGTCCATTTTGCTATATAAAAATAATTATTGATGAACATTTGAATTGTAGCCTTATCTACTTATAAAATAGGAGCGAAACATCTCATCCACTAAAATATCGTTGTACAGTGTGTTCCCTGTAAATATGCTCGTAAAACTATGCATTGAATATCCCTGAAACTTATATAGCAAATACATTAAGCAATATTCTCCACAAACTGAAGTCCAATCATTCTGAATCCTATCAACATTCCAGTCCCATCTCTTACAATTCCTTTTCAAAAACTGGAGATGATATCGCTCAGGTGTTCGTCCATATGAATCAAAATATTGACCGATGCCATTCGTATCGATATGTACAGCTACCCAGTGTGAACCCGGTTTATCATCCGCATCCAAATTGCATATTATATACGTTGGTACATGGGTATACATAGGCAGTCTATTAGCAGCATAAACATTATTTTCTAGACTGGGATGAATCTTTTTCATATGTTTTTGTAATTCTAGTGTATCCATGATATTACTGTTATTAGCAGATTATTACAGTACCAATCTATTCAATGGTTGTCATAGGAATGTTCAATTATAGTGTTTTGTATAAGATTAAATAGGAAGTTTGTAATGAAATAAAAAATAGTAAATTGCATACAATTTGTTTTATTTAATTTTATAATGTTTCCTTTAGTTACATATACACAAAATGCATTAAGCATAACACATAAATCTAAAATATAACACACATTATAACCTTAACTACTATAGTCTACAGTAACATTTCTATTTTTATCTATTTCAATAATATTATCAAACTCAGCATAAACAATACAGTTAATTGTTTGTGTTAGTGAGGATTCAAATCGTACTTCTAATCTTACACTACCATGCTTTATGAGATTCCAATGAGCTGATGAGTTAGCTGATAAATCAGGAGTTAAATCAAATGCTAAAAGACAGTAGCCTTTGGCATACTGTTCACGAGAGATTGCATTTCCTTCATTAAGAAAGTGAATACCAGTCCCCGAGAATAGAGTATGACAGGTTGATACCTGTTGCGAAGCAATTTGAGATAAGTTTGATGATTCATAGAGTTACTATCGGTTTCGTTTTGTAAATATTTAATCGCATTCTTTTGTGAGAGTCACAAAGCAGGTTGATGTCATTTGCGAAGGAACGTGAGATAAGTTTGTTGACTCATAGAGTTACTATCAGTTTCGTTTTGTTAATATTTAATCGCATTCTTTTGTGAGAGTCACAAAGCAGGTTGATGCCATTTGCGAAGGAACGTGAGATAAGTTTGTTGACTCATAGAGTCAAAACAGACAATCAGTTTCATTGTACTTAAGAATTTGCTTTAGATAAGAATGGTGCTATATATGATCGAACAGTTGCAGTCATGCAGTCAGTCTATGGTCGTTGGACCACAGTGGATTGTATACGTCTACCAATACTACGTTTGTGTTGTGTTTTGTGTCATCAATGATCATGGAGGTAAGTGATTATTCTATTGACAAACTTACTTGTATTTCTCTTAACATGTGTGTGTGTGTGTGTGTCAGACTAAGTGTAAACAAATTGATATTAACG
Source organism: Colias behrii (assembly GCA_029959065.1). Lineage (NCBI taxonomy): Eukaryota > Metazoa > Arthropoda > Insecta > Lepidoptera > Pieridae > Colias > Colias behrii. The sequence goes on along the minus strand of JARWMC010000005.1, from coordinate 689,547 downwards.
CGATAACTCTGTTGTTGCAGAAATCATTCAACTTCGATGAAAATACCTATAAACTGTGTTACTACTCGCCACTCTCTCCTCAAAACGAAGAAGAGAGTGATGACATCATCGTTAATAACACAGACGATGGCGGAAAAAGGAAATTGCAGTCAATTGATCAATTTTTTGAAGTGGCACCAAAAATAAAAAGGAAGAAGCTGCTATCGTCAACTGTGGCACGAGCTGCTAGAGATGGCGTATCATACATCTCTACAAATTCTGATGACGGAGACCAAGCGATGCATCTCATAAAAATTGAAATGTATGATATGAAGAAACTATCCAAGATTCCAACTAGTGATCACTGGAAGCACGCTACCACGAGGATTAAATATTACGTAAAGAAAAATAAGGATAGCATCTATGACAACACAAACGCCCTCGTATACAATATTACAAAGACAATAGCAGAAAGTGAAAAAGTGAAAAAATACTTTTTTAACAATGATCATTAGTTAATGTTACTATTTTAACAATGATCATTAGTTAATGTGATTCTGTTTTCTTAAATTACTTCCATGTACTCATTAGATTTTACAAAACTTTCCTAATCCTATGCTAGACTATAAATATTGAACATTTTTTAAATTGAGTATCAGTTACTCTACCAACACTTAACTGTTACTTACTGTGCTACATACTTTCTTCTTTATTATAAAGATGGAAAACTTTAGTGAAATGTGCACCAGTGCTTTCTTTTCCGCACCCATTGAAGAGAATATAGAACAATTCAACAGCGAATTCAATCAGGAGCTGCATAAAGTTTGTGATGAAATGGAGAAGCGTGAACTGTTCGATTCATCGTATGATGATGAGTTGTATAATCAATGTTTGATGGTTGAAACAACGTTAATGTAAGTATTAGAAGTACAAACTCAATAAGAAATATTATTGTAGTAATGTTTTATTTTAAGATTTATCTAATAATTTTCTTTTTTTGTTACAGTCAACAACAAGTTGGAAGAGGTATCAAACGAGGTATCACTACAGATGAAAATAAGGTTACCAAGAAAGCAAAATTTGATGAGGGAGCTTCTACATCATCAATTGAAACCAATGACGTGGACAACAATAAGGTGGAATGTGATACATGTCATGTTTATATTAATAAAAGGTATCTAAACAACCATTTAAAAAGTAATACACATAAAAATAATCTTTTAAAATCACATAATTCATTAACAAATGTAACAGTTGTTGAAACCGCTTTTGGTAATCGAATTTTAACATACAGAATTAATAGTAAAACACTTCAATCGGGGCAATATTTTGTAACACCGGAATCGTTTTTAAATTCACTAAAAATCGATATCTTATTTTTGATAAATGAATGTATTCAACAACATACAATTTTAAAAATAAACTTCATATTGCATGCTGATTTCATACAACAAACTAAAGATATTAAAAATACGTTTGATTTTCAAACGTTTAATTACATCATTTGTCAGGGAGATGACTTAAATATTTTTTATTCATCATTAATAGACACTGTAGTTGGTAAAATTTGTCAATTTGAAAAAAAAGATAGTGGTTGGAGTCTTAATCAAATTAAATACATAGATATGAATGTTAACAAATTCAACCCCCTACGTGGTAGTTCATATATCGACCTTCCTCAAGATATTAAATCAAAAAAAGCTGTAATCAATGTTAAAAATAATGATAATATGTGTTTTAAATGGGCATTACTCTCTGGTTTATATCCTGTATGTAAAAGTGTAGATCGGGTAGCATCTTACGCAATTCATGGAAATAAACTAAAATTTACTGGTATTTCTTTTCCGGTTAAAATTGCAGATATATCAAAAGTAGAGAAATTAAACAATATTAGTATTAATGTTTTTGGCCTAGAATATAATAAAGAAAAAAAGTGTAATTCTGTTGTAGGTCCTTTATATTTAACAAAATGTCGTACACCTAATCATATTAACCTACTATATATATCGAATGGTACTAACAATCATTACTGTTATATTAAAAACTTATCGCGATTAGTTAGTTCACAAATATCAAGTCATCATCATGCAGTTTATATATGTGATTCATGTTTACTTCATTTCCCATCAGAGGAAAGACTTAATAACCATCAACAATATGATTGCGCTCACATTTGTACGGAATTACCAAACGGCGAGGATTCCAAATTGAATTGGTTTGGTAAAGCAACCTCAAATAATAAATTAAAATTTGATAAATTCGCAAAAAAGTTGGAAATGCCCTTTGTGGTTTATGCAGACTTTGAGGCATTTTTGAACCCGATAGAATCATGTAGTAACGATCCATCCAAGCCTAGTACAATTAATATTCAAAAACATGAAGTGTATAGTTTTGGTTATTACATTAAATGTTCATATGATAACAGATTATCAAAATATGAGACGTATAGTGGGCCAAACTGTGCACAAGTGTTTATGAATCGCCTTTGCGAAGATGTGAAAACAATAGTTAAAAAAAATAGTTTCCAAAAATGTCCCGTTCCATTATCAGATGAAGATAAAATTAAAATTTCAAATTCAAACATGTGTCATATTTGTGAAACTGAGTTAAATGGAGATCCTTTTAACGATTTTGATTGGTACACTGGTAGTTTTAGAGGTGTTGCACATCAAGTGTGTAGTACTAAGTACAGAACCCCTCGTCATATTCCAATATTTTTACATAACCTCAGTCACTACGATGCTCATTTCATTGTCCATGCATTAAACCTCTATGATGGCAAAGTTGAAGTTATTCCGCAAAATAAAGAACGATACATATCATTTTCAAAACAGTTAACAATAAATAATAATCAATCAGTAAGTTTAAGATTTGTAGATTCATTGAAATTTTTATCGTGTAGTTTAGATCAACTAGCTAAAAATCTTAATGATGATCAGTTTACAGAACTAAAAAGGAACTATCCTAATAATGAAGATTTTTCACTTTTAAGACGGAAAGGTATTTATCCTTATGAATTTATGTGTAATAGTGATTGCTTGAAACATCCATCACTTCCTGATCAACACCATTTTTATAGTTCACTCACAGATACAAATATTTCAAATGATGATTATAATCATGCAAAAGATATTTGGCAACATTTTAAGTGTAGTAGTATGTCCGATTATTCCGATTTATATTTAAAAACTGATGTTTTACTTTTGACTGATGTATTCGAAAACTTTAGAAAGCTTTGTATTAAAACTTATGGATTAGATCCTGCTCATTACTATACTGCCCCAGGTTTAAGTTGGGATGCAATGTTAAAATTTACCAAAATAGAATTAGAATTGTTAACGGACTATGACAAAATTGCTTTTTTTAAAGCTGGTATTAGAGGGGGTGTATCTCAGTGTAGCAATCGTTTTGCTAGAGCAAATAATAAATTCATGGAGGATTATGATAGTGAAAAACCTAATTCATATCTAACATATTTTGATGCGAATAATTTATATGGTTGGGCAATGTCTCAATCTCTTCCTGTTGGCGGTTTCGAATGGATAGATTCTAATACAGATTATAATGTGCCGGATAACTCTGATTTCGGTTATGTTTTAGAAGTTGATTTGGAATATCCTGATGAACTTCATAATTTGCATTCTGACTTTCCGTTATGTCCTGAAAACATATGTGTGGGTAATACTAATGAAACTAAATTAGTTCCTAATTTAAATAATAAAAATAAATACATCATTCACTACAGGAATTTAAAACAATGCATTGAAATGGGAATGAAATTAATTAAAGTACATAGAATTTTAAAATTTAAACAGAGTTCTTGGTTAAAGAAATACATAGACTTAAATACTACTTTGAGAACGTTAGCTACATCAAACTTCGAAAAAGACTTTTTTAAATTAATGAATAATTCTGTCTTCGGTAAGACTATGGAAAATATTGAAAAAAGAGTAAACGTTAAACTACTAACTCACTGGGATAATCGTGGTAAAGTTTTAGGTGCTCAGGATTGGATTGCAAAACCAGAGTTCCATAGTTTATCAATATTTTCAGAACATTTAGTTGCAATACAATTACGTAAAACAAAATTAATTTATGATAAGCCGATTTATTTAGGATTTTGTATTTTAGATATATCTAAGACCCTTATGTATGAATTTCATTACAACTACATGATTAAAAAGTTTCATAATAAAATTAAGTTATTGTACACCGATACCGATAGTTTGATATATCAAATTTTTACAGACAATTTTTATGAGGATATAAAACCAGATCTACCTCACTATTTCGATACATCAGATTACCCGGAAAATAATATTTACGGATATCCAAAAATAAATAAAAAAAAGTTAGGTTTTTTTAAAGATGAGAATAATGGTAAAGTATTGAAGGAATTTGTAGGGTTGCGATCAAAAATGTATGCCTTAGAAATAGAAGATAAATTTATAGCAAAGGCAAAAGGGGTTAACAAAAGTGTTACCAAAAAAATGAATATGGAAAATTACAAATCGTGTTTGTTTAATAAAAATGTATTATATTGTAGTATGCTTCGATTTAAGTCAATCAAACACACTATTTTTACACAAAAAAATAAATAAAACATCTTTATCATATAATGATACCAAACGATGTATTATGAACAACAACATTGATACATTGGCTTGGGGACATTATAAATTACGCTAAGTGACTTTTTACTATTATTTCTGTGTGTATATACAAATAAGTGACTTTTTACTATTATTTCTGTGTGTGTATACAAAATTTGTACTGATTGTAAAAAAAATTATGATATTGCTATAATGTTATATAATAGTTTATTAATAGTTTTATAATAGTTTAGTATTGTTTGATTGTAAATAATGTAAAATAATTGTAGTTTTTATTTGTGTACTTAAATTTGATGTTGAGGTGATTGTGAAATTCTGATAAGTACTAATTGTGTTAGAAATAGTAAACAGATCATTTATTTTTAGCAATATAATATATATATTAAATTTTTACACCAACATTTTCATTTTTTATTTCATCCCTTTAAACTCTAGACGTGTGAAATGTTTCACTTTATCCATCCGTTTACTGCTATTGTGGCCGGACCAAGTGGATGTGGGAAGTCAAATTTTGTAACAAATTTCATAAAATCAGTTAAGGAAATATGTAATTGTGATTTTAATCATATCACATGGTGCTTTGATGAAATGCAACCTTTATATAATTTACCAAATGTTAACTATCATCAAGGAATTCCAAATCTTAATATGTTTGATGGTGAAAACCCACACCTTATTATTATTGATGATCTAATGAGAGAGTCTGATGGAAGAATTGTGGATATATTTACAAAAGGCAGTCATCACCGGAACCTTAGTGTATTTTATTTAACACAAAATTTATTTCATCAAGGTAAAGGTCAAAGAGACATTTCTTTAAACTCAAGTTATATAATTTATTTTAAAAACCCTCGAGATAAAACTCAAATAAGATATTTAGCACGACAAGTGTCACCAGATAACACAAAATTCATTGAAGACGCCTACAGGGATGCAACTTTAGAAGCACATGGATATTTAATGGTAGATTTAAAACAGAATACAAATGATTTTTGTCGTATCAAGACAAATGTATTCCCATTTAATGGTCACTGTACAGTCTACGTCCCCACGAAAGAGTTTAAATACACCAAGAATCAAACAATTCAAATCATTTCTAAATGATGCATCGTCGAGTCACAACGCATAAACATTTGCTAAATGCTTTGCATACGCTTAAACCAAAACATCAAAGAGCATTACTTAAAACGTGTGATGAAAAAGAAATAAATTGTATTTGTGAATGTATTCATAACGTTTTACAAGGAAAGATACCACTTAAAGATCAAGATAAACAAAAATTGAATAAACACAAAAATATACTCCGTAAACTGGTGCGTAAGTGTAAACATAAACTAAGAAAAAATATTATTATACAAAAAGGAGGGACTTTCTTACCAATAATATTAGGTGCAATATTGAGTGGATTAGTAAGTGGACTAGCCAGTTAACATGGAAAATGCTAAGAAAATGATACTTATTGAACCTGGATTGATTGAAAAATTAAAACAAGAAAATAAGGATACAAGTAATTTGTCTCGATTAGATATTGAAATGCAAAATATTATGAATAGTAAGACGGAAGACCGAAAGAAGTGGATGTTATATAATTACAAACACTACAAAGATACCTTCACTTTACCGAAGAGGATCGTCAACCACTCAGATTACCAATTTATTCTGATACATCTAATGAATATTCAAATGAGTCTAAAATTGGTTTTAAAAATAAAGATAGAGATCTAAAAAGTTCAGTTGATGCTGAATCTTTGTTGGAGGAGAAAGGTTCCATTAAAAGTATAGAAAGTGAGGCAAATCCACTGTATTCACCAACACAAATACTCAGTTTAATACCAAAAACTTATAATAAAAAAGGTGAGTCATTATTAAACTTAATTGGAACAAGTAAAAGTAAAATACGTTGGGATAATGAAGGCACAGTCATAATTGATAATGAAAAAATTCCAGGAAGTAATATTGTTGATTTAATAAATGATTCACTTAGACCCTTAAAAAAAAGTGATCCGATAGGGTGGGATAGATTTGCTAAAGCATTGAAAGATATTAAAGTACCACTTACTTATATTGGAAATCCAAAGAGATGTGAGTTTATTAACCAACTTCAAGCGAAAGATCTGAACAAAACCTCTGAGATTGAAGTTCAAGAATTTTCTACACCGAGCAGTGGAGATAAAAGATATATAACTAAAATACGTAAAAAGATCGATTGGGAAAAATGGACCCCGTACTAGAAGAAATTAACAGGATTTATTATGATCCATCTAACCCCGCTGGTTTTGGTAGTATTGATAAATTATCAAAAGCTATGAAGGGTAAAATGGATAAAAAGCAAGTGAAGGAATGGTTACAATCACAAGAAACATATACATTACATAAACCCATTCGGAAAAAATTCCCGCGTAATAGGTACATTCTATCAAATATTAATGAGCTGTGGCAAGCCGATTTAAGTGATATGCGAACTTATTCTCAATATAATGATGGTTTCAACTACATACTTTGTGTTATTGATGTATTTAGTAAATATGCTTTTGCAAGACCAATGAAAAAGAAAAACTCAGAAACAACTAAAGAATGTTTTGAAAGTATATTTACTGAAAGTAATTCAACCCCTACTCACATACAATCTGATAAAGGTACAGAATTTGTTTCAAAAGATGTACAAAAATACTTTAAATCCAAAAAGATAAATTACTATACCACTAACAATCCTGATATTAAGGCTAGTATTGTTGAACGATTTCAAAGAACTCTAAAAATGAAAATGTGGCGTTATTTCACTCATAATAATACTTATAGATATATAGATGTTTTACAAGATTTAATATACTCTTATAATCACAGCATTCACTCGAGTATTAAGATGTGCCCATGTGATGTAAGTTCCAACAATATTATGACAGTTTGGACTAATCTTTATGATAGAGGGTCAAACAAACTTTCTTTAGAAAATTCAAAACCAAATTTCAACGTGGGTGATTATGTTCGAATAACTAAATATAAACATGTTTTCCAAAAAGGATATGAATCAAATTGGAGTGATGAAATATTTATTATATCTTCAATAATTGATAGATCTCCATGGGTTGTTTATACAATTACAGATTTACAAAATGAACCAATAGTTGGTACTTTTTATGAAAGAGAATTACAGAAGGTCACTTACAACCCCACCTCACAATATAAAATAGATAAAATAATTGGTACTCGTTATTCGGGCAACAGAAAAGAAGTATTAGTGAAGTGGAAAGGTTATCCAGATAAATTTAACAGTTGGATTTTAGCTTCTAGTTTAAAAGAAATATGAATAAAGAAAGTTTTTATTTAACTTTGCTCAGCAATAGTTCAATGGAATACTTTCCTGATAACAAGACCACAAATTTTTCAACAAAATTACCAAAAGCTATGAAATTAGAAGGTGAATGGTTGGTTGGAGTTGTCGAGTTTCAATATCCATGCACAATGTTTACTGTTCAAGATCATGAAAATGTTGTATACATCACAAAAACCATGTTAATTCCTAATGAAGATAAACCATCAACAGTGTACTACAAAAAACATATTCCCGCTACCAACTACGATAACGTTGAACATATTTTGAGAGCATTAAATGGTATCGGAGAGAACTTGAAATTTCGTTATGATGAAATAACAAAATTTGTGTCTGTTTCTGTTTTGGATAAAAATATAACATCCGTAACATTATCACCCAAATTAAGTTTACAACTAGGTTATGAACCAAATACAAATCTCCTAGACAGAAATTTTGGGAAGTGTCCTGCTAATTTACATTTAGGGTTACCATCTCAACTATTTCTATATTGCGACATTATTGATCCTCAGATTGTGGGTGATGTTATGACTCCGCTATTAAGAGTCATTTCATTAGATCCTTCAAAATACATTTATGGTGCGTATAAAATGCACGTTTTCTCTCCACCTCACTACTTACCCGTTATGCGAAGAGAGTTCGATACGCTGGAAATGGATATAAGATCGAGCGCAGGACAAAAAATACCATTCCAGTTTGGGACCGTGTGTATTAAACTACATTTCCGCAAATTATAATAATGTATTCTCCTCATGATCATCATAAATGTCCATATGAAAATTATTATTCACATCAAGCTGGATCAGGAGTTGGAGTAATTTATAAGGGTTCACCATACCAACGCGGTCATGGTATTGGGAGCTTCTTAGGAGGGTTATTTAGATCAGTTTTACCTTTACTTTCAAGTGGTGCTCGAGTGGTTGGTAAGGAGGCATTAAACGCTGGAGTAGGACTTTTATCGGATATGATTCAAGCCCGTCCTATGGAAGCCTCAATAAAAGATCGTCTAAAGCAAGTTAGTACGAACTTAAAACGAAAGGCTGATAACAAAATTGATCGATTAAACATGACAGGATCTGGGTATATAACTAAAAGAAAACGATTGGCCTCGTTCATTCCACCACTAACAGCTAAAGTGAAAGCTACGAAAAAACTTGGTCTAAAACCAAAAAACATCAAAGATATATTTTCAAATTAAGTATGTCTTTCCTTCATAATCATTCTTGTGAGTGCGTTAAGTCAGAATTAGATTTGTTTGCATTACCGTCCACACAAACAAGCATTGAAAATGGATTGTGGATTCACTATAAACCAATTTCATCTCTTGCTGATGATGGACCTATCGAGTTTCAAGTTCCTGGAACAGGCGATGACTACATAGATTTGTCTCATACATTACTCCACATAAAGGCAAAAGTATTAAATCAAGATTCAACAAACTTGTTATCAGCTACAGTAGTAGCACCTGTAAATAATTGGTTGCATTCACTTTTTAGTCAACTCGATGTTTATTTAAACCAAAAACTTGTATCACCACCTAATAATACCTATGCCTATCGAGCATACATGGAAACCCTTTTAAACTATGCTCCTGCTGCTAAACAATCTCATCTTACTTGTAGTCTTTGGTATGATGATACAGCAGGCAAAATGGATTCCACAGATGGTAAAAACACAGGATTTGCTAAAAGACAGGAATTAGTTAATGAAAGCCGGGAAATAGAAATGATTGGTCATCTTCATGGTGACATTTTCAATCAAGATAAATTTTTAATTAATGGTGTTGAAATGAGTGTAAAATTAGTTCGGTCAAGAGAGAGTTTTAATTTAATTGCTGGGTCAAATGATGAAAAGTTTAAAGTTTGCATTACGGATGCAACTCTTATTGTTCGAAGAGCACGAATTAATCCAAGTGTATTACTCGCACATCAGAAAGTTTTAGCTTCTACAACTGCTAAATATCCTATTACTCGTGCTGAAGTTAAAGTTTTAACAATTCCATCAGGTGTTCAAGGAAAAACTCTTGATAATATATTCTTGGGACAGGTACCCAAAAGATGTATTATTGGATTTGTGAACAATTCCGCATTTAATGGTTCACTTACTAAAAATCCATTTAACTTTGAAAACTATGGTATTAACTCTTTCAGCTTATATATTGATGGTCAACAAATACCTTCAAAAGCTTTGCAACCATCTTTTAATAATAATATATTCACATCGGCATATCATACTCTATTCTCGGGGACTGGTATTCACTTTCTTAATGAAGGAAATGCAATCTCTCGTGAACAGTATGCCAAAGGCTACTGTCTTTTAGCATTTGATTTAACTCCTGATTTATCAGCTAACTCATCAGCTCATTGGAATCTCATAAAGCATGGTAGTGTAAGATTAGAAGTACGATTTGAATCCTCACTAACACAAACAATTAACTGTATTGTTTATGCTGAGTTTGATAATATTATTGAAATAGATAAAAATAGAAATGTTACTGTAGACTATAGTAGTTAAGGTTATAATGTGTGTTATATTTTAGATTTATGTGTTATGCTTAATGCATTTTGTGTATATGTAACTAAAGGAAACATTATAAAATTAAATAAAACAAATTGTATGCAATTTACTATTTTTTATTTCATTACAAACTTCCTATTTAATCTTATACAAAACACTATAATTGAACATTCCTATGACAACCATTGAATAGATTGGTACTGTAATAATCTGCTAATAACAGTAATATCATGGATACACTAGAATTACAAAAACATATGAAAAAGATTCATCCCAGTCTAGAAAATAATGTTTATGCTGCTAATAGACTGCCTATGTATACCCATGTACCAACGTATATAATATGCAATTTGGATGCGGATGATAAACCGGGTTCACACTGGGTAGCTGTACATATCGATACGAATGGCATCGGTCAATATTTTGATTCATATGGACGAACACCTGAGCGATATCATCTCCAGTTTTTGAAAAGGAATTGTAAGAGATGGGACTGGAATGTTGATAGGATTCAGAATGATTGGACTTCAGTTTGTGGAGAATATTGCTTAATGTATTTGCTATATAAGTTTCAGGGATATTCAATGCATAGTTTTACGAGCATATTTACAGGGAACACACTGTACAACGATATTTTAGTGGATGAGATGTTTCGCTCCTATTTTATAAGTAGATAAGGCTACAATTCAAATGTTCATCAATAATTATTTTTATATAGCAAAATGGAGAAATGGTCGCCAAATACACAAACCAGTAGATAATAAGCAACAACATTTTGGAAATAAAAATGGCAGTAAAATGAATGTGTTTTATTGATGATTCAGAATAGCGAGGTAGCTCGTAACAAAGTTCGATACATCAGATTACCCGGAAAAATAATTGGGTTAGGTTAGGTTAGGTTAGATTTTGATAAACAACGCCAGAAGCGAATCGCTTTTTAAAAAAGCAACAATTAGGTTAGGTTAGGTTAGACTTTGATAAACAACGCACGAGCCGAGCGAGCAAAGCGAGCGTGCCGCGGCAGCGGCCGGCGAGTGCCAGAAGCGAATCGCTTTTTAAAAAAGCAACAATTATGATAATATAGTACGATAATATATAAATATAGTTATAGGATTTTAGACGTATTTTTTCTTGAATATAATAATACATCGTTTGGTTAGAATAGTGAGGTAGGTCATAACAAAGAAGTTTAATACAAAAGCAGTGATAAGCGAGGTGCACAATGAGTAATAGATAAGAACGCCGGACGGTGTAATTAGCTAATAGGAAAAGGTGAACCATGGGACGCTAATGACCCACCGGATATCAATTAGATAAGAGTTAATCGATCTGCACATCTCCGAAACCGTGCATCCTATCGCTTCGGGAGTGAGTGCTATCGACTCAGCGTGGCCGCTTTAGTGGGAAAAGAGTCCAAACTTTTTTTTTTTTTTTTTTTTTTTAGGATGGGGTACCACTGATTTGCGGGTTCGCCAACACAACTACTCCCGGTTTTGCACTGCTTTAATAACTCACGCCCCGGAATCACAGACACAATAGAAAATCTATTGTGTCGTGGACCGATCGGGCCGTTCGGGGTTCAATGGGTTAAATGTATGTGAGATTGAAAAGATAGAGCCATGATAGAGCACACAGGCACACAAATACGTTCACATAATATTTTCAATTACATATGATTAATTTTTTCCCTATTGAAATGTACAAGAGAAAACTGTAACAATCATAACAATTTCATCTGAAAGGAAAAATCATGAAAAAATACCTTCAAATATGTTGAAGATAACTATAGGTAACGATAAGAACTATTATGCGTTGATTTTCCTTTTTTTTCATTTAAAAAATACTTTATGAAAAAAATAAAACATATAATAACAAAACATCAATAAGAATATAATACGTCAAACGTCCTTGGCTCATTGTAAACAATTTTCCTGAAAGAAAACAATGTTTTGTGCACACTGAAACGATTTTAATTTGCACGTAAATCGATGTTTTTATTGCATGTATGTTTGTTCAACAGTGTTTCAGCTGTTAGATGTACACAGTGGGTATTCAAATTTGTTTAAACATTACCATTATTAGCGTATTAATATCCCTGGTACGGGTAGATAAACTTACAATAGTGCTATAAATCAGAATTCATTTTGTTAGTTTCAGTTTAAAACAGAATACTTCACGAATGACTTCACGCTTGTATTTGTTATACATCACGCTTTAGTACATGTCTCCTCCTCCTCCGAATATGTCATTACATTAAATCGGCATTTATCAGAATATAATTTTTAGTTTTTAGGTGATAGAGTCCAGGAAAATGTCTCTAGGAAACTGTCTCTAGTAGCGTGATAAAAATAATTACTTATAGTCAGAAAATATAAAACTAAGAGCAAAATGGAGATTTTACATGTTCTATTTTTCTTTAAACCATTATATCTACTCTGGCCACAGAAAGTTACTTGCCGTATTTTGTTTAGCCACCAGACAAAATAATGTATTAATTTCAATCGGGTACGGGGTATCAAACTAAGGAAGTCTTAGTGTAAACTGTAAGTACAAGAACATCGTTTATAGGTAGGCAGGTCATCCTTTATTCCATATGAGTTTATCCAGATATTTTACAAACAACGTTTTATAATAGAAAAAAGATACAAGCAAAGATCAAATAGCAAAGTATTAAATACCTAATTGTGAAAAACATTACATTTAACGTCTGCAATAAAATACACCGAACAACTAAGTAGGCGTTGAGAAATGTTCAAATATTATCTCGTAACGGCAAAACAAATCCTATATTTGATAACTCGTAGTAATGACGTCGTAAAAGCAAATGGTTGAAAATTAGTGAGCGTCGATTATCGAAGGGGCGATGGAAATGCGCTTAGATGCCATTTAATATCCATTCGCGAGATGTTTAGTGAAATTATACGAATCACAACTGTTATAAGGTTTTATTTGAGAAAATATTGTTACGTTACGAATGTCTGTTACACAATTCTGTTAATACCTGCCTAAATTATCATCAGAAGATTTTAGGTTATTTTTTTTATTTATTTTTTTATTTATTATATTTGATTCAGGTAACAGACAATAAATTGTACAGACCCATAGAATAAATACCTTACAGACTAACATACATATAATAATTTAAAACTAAAACTAAGAATATATTAAGCACTACACTATACACAATTCACGGCACTGGCGGTGTCATATTACGCTGAACGAGCTTCGGCTGGGTGTTGCGAAGCCGCCCGCGAAACCGCCGGAACACAACACCACGGGGCCAGAACTCCTCGCTCATGAAGGTCGACAGCTGCTCGCTCGGTACACGCACAACAAATGAATTAAAATTCAAATTGTTGCGCGGCTCCAGGCGCTGGACCCTCAGGATAAACTTGGTCTTCACCCGCACATACTCCACTACATCAGAAGCTTGGGTGGAGTGGTGCAGGCGGGACACGTACAGCTGCGTCGTCGGTATGGCGGGCCGCAGCAGGTGGTTGTTACAGGTCGGGGCGGTACCGCACTTGTTGGAGGAGGGCTTCTTTTTCTTCTTCCTTTTCTCTACCTTTGTAAAGCTCTCCTCATCGAGTGGATGACTATTCACGCTCGACAAGGGTGCCGCACGGCGCGGGGAGTCCCTGTGCTTAACGGGATCTCCATCTCGGGTGATTTCTTGCCGCTTTACGGGAGGCTTGGCGGCAGCGGCCGCGTAGCCTGCCGGTGTCGGGTTGGCTACACGAGGCGGGCTCTCCAGGGGAGGCGCGGGTCGGGCGGGGCGCGGCGTGACGCGTCGACGGCCGGCGGCGTCGTCAAATTCGCTGACTCAAAAGTCTCACGTTGCGCTCCACGACGTGTGTTCACATTTGAAACCTCCGTTGACCTACATAATGAAATTAACATATTTAGTTAACATATTGGATTTCCAAATCACTTTGGACTCCATGCGTGTCAATAAATCTTTTCGAATTTTCTATAGATGAGTACCTACCTATTACATTTTTAGATGCGAAATATTCGTCTAAATTGGTGCTATTTTACTGGTTTCTTTTTGTAACTTGTGTTTTTTATAAAGTTTAAGATCTATTATATAGTTTATCTGTTTGTTTGTTATATTTATATAATGAATTAAAGTATAATATAAATAAGTAAAGTGAATTGATTTAAAATTTCAATAGAAGATAGCTGACTATTATTATTCCTACAAGTAACTGAGTATCATAGCACTATTTCCCAGAAGCACTGTATAAATTTTCACGATTCAGTAAATTTATCAGAGAATGATATTAAATATTTTCACCTTTTTACAAATCAGCTTTGTATATTTCTATAAGCTACGACATCCATTATCGTCCGAACAACTACAGGATTGTATACAGTAGTACTATATGTATGAACATCATAATAAACTACATAATATGGTTGCAGAATTATAGCGAAAACGTGAGTCTTGTACAGGTTAACAATTGCATTCGAAGTTAACAAGTTTTGGTTAACGTGGAGTGTGTAATATAGCCAAGTATCGTTTCTCCATACTATTAGAAGACTGACTTTAAAACTATAGGTACTTATGCAAATTTAAACTCTCCAAAGTTTTTTGTATCAGTTTATACATTTGATGAAATATAACCTTTACAAGTGTATAAAAAACAACACAACACACATGCAACACAAGTAAAAAAAAACAAAAAGTTACAAGCAAAATAAAAATAAAAGGATTTTCATGATCAAAGCACATTTCCAAGTTGCATAGGCATGATTGGGCATTGTATTTCTCTGTCTGCATTATATTCTATAGGTACTAGCTTTCCACACGCGGCTTCGCCCGCTTTGTCTAAAACTTAATAAATTATATAGGTACTTAAACCTTCCTCTTGAATCAGTCTATTAAAAAAAACGCATCAATATCCGTTGCTTAGTTTAAAACATTAAAGAATACATAGGGACAGAGAAAGCGACTTTGTTTTATACTATGTAGTGATTTTATATAACAGATCCTTATTACCATTCAGTCTAAAACAGCAAGGCTCTCTATTCTCGTAGTATAACAGAAAAGCTTGCCTTAAACGTGTAAACAGCATTATTACATTCAACGGGATTCCGCGACATAATACGAAGAACAAGAGCCAGTGGTTCAGAAAATGAATTATGTAAATGGGATCCGACTACTGTGTAATGGAGTGAACGTTGCTAGCTCGGAATGGCGTAATAACGTTTGTTTCTGTTATCACGAAATTAGTTGTGGGACTCTGATTGTGTTACATCAGGGTAGGTTTCGTAGTGGCGAATTTGTTGGGCGATCGAGGCTGAACCTGGGCTATGCTGCAAACAGTGCAAATAAATATGATTGAATTGTGAAATATAAGTAGATATGTATGTGTACTTTATATTTGTTACAGGCATCCGGCATAATATCTTCTCTCTAGTTGCAATCTAATCATGGATTGGATGGATGGATTATAATTTGTTTTGGATTTATTCAATGAAGGAATCTTCGATTAATATCAGGCAAGATCGCCTGAGAAACGCCTGAACAGTTTAATATAAAATAAAATTATAGTGTTAACATCAGGCGAGATCGCGATCAAATGCCTGCACAGTTTTAAATAAATTAAATTAATTATTCAAGAATATTTGAGTAGGCTTATACAAGATGTTAAAGATTTTTATAACAAGGGGGGAATAGTTTTACAATACTGGATTGCAATATACCTACAGCAATAAAGATTATTCAAAAGCACCCCAAAGTTCTGTCAGATTGTCTATATTTATGCGGAACACGTCTAAAATATTTAAGTGACGACATAAAGTAACGTATTAGCTGTAATGTTGCCAGGGAACTAACTTTTAAACAACCATAAATATCCCGTGAACGCGAATTTGTTTTTAAAAGTTATCCAACTTCTTGTGTTTTGTTGATGGTGCTCTCCTAACGTTTGTCTCGTGCTGTTTTCACTTACAAATTTAATGTTAATCTTGTTAGCGTATATTTAGTTCCTTGAGATGTCTTTTTCTATCGTGAATGTACTTTACGGCATGCTGTAGTAGAAGAGAATGTAGAGAGAGATATTTTTCTGGAAAACGTGTTGTTTTTGGATGAAAAGGGTTTGCGCCGAATAAAATTATGATATAATCTTTTTTATTTGTTGTTTAATGTGACTATAATACCTACTGTGTGCCACTTTATCTAACATTGGCATATTTCATGAAAAGTAAAGAAATAACCATCGCAGCAAGACAACAAGCACTTGGTTGTTTTTATTATGATAGGCTGCGATTCTGAAGGGAACACTAAAAGTGCTCTTTCCATGAACGCCATTGTACATAATATTTTACTGTCGTATATTCTATACAGTTATTTTGTCAAAATAGCTGCAGATATTTTGTCAAATTTATATTTTATCGCGTTACATGCAATGAAAGGGTGAGTCAATAGAACGAAGCGGTCGAATCCCGACCACCGGACGATGCTAGTATTAATAAATTTAATAATCCCTCATTTAATATACGAAGGTAAACCAAAGCCATTTTAATTAAACAAATAATCCGAAACCGCAAATTTAATTTGATGAAAATATACAACTTACATACGCTTCTATTTTGTATATTTATTTTGGTTTCGATAGCTGTAGTAGCAATCATATTAATTCCAAAGATATATCGAGAGAAATACGTAAAATAATATCAATTACCATAAGAGAGGTAGGTATCGTATAAATTAAGTTTGATGGTGCGGGGATTGTGATTGTTTGATATTTGAACATTTTTATTGTTAAAAATATAATAATTATTTAACTATTCCTGCATCACTTTAGTTCATTTTAGTTGAAACGGGATTAAAATAACATTTTACAATGTGTTTAGTGATAAACGCACGCGGGTGATTTCGTGGCACCAGTTAGTTAATAAGCTAGTTCGAACCTTAAAGTATCATTTCCGCCGGTCGCAGTACTCGTCACAGCGCGACGCAGTGGTTACCTGAATATTCATGAGATTAACCCACACTGACAACAACGCTGGTCATTCGTTAAGCTTTTTATCAGCACTGCATTTATTAATGTGCTAAATATCTTTGAGCGAGTGATCTTGTTGTTTTGACAGGCAGATGTTGCATAAACTCATAGTAAAGTTTGGTAAAGTATCATGAGGTTTGGAGATGTGCTACACTGATTGATTTTACACATGACTGTACATAATAAGTCCAAATGTTTAAAAAGTAGCAAATATAGAGGTTGTTGCATACCAGGGTGGATACTGGATAATTCTACTTAGGAACTATCAGAAGAGAATAGGGAGGATACTAAAAATTCATCTCATAAATTATACTATTTTATGAAACGTAAGAAAAGGTACCTATTGGAAATCTTTTCCACTTCAATTAAAACATGTTTTAGAATCGTCCATAATATCCAATAAAAAATTTCTCACAAGTACACGAAGACCCACTAAAATAAACCCCGGAACACATGAATCAGTTCCACACACACTTGACACATGTACCGAAAAGCACACATGAACACACCTTATTAATACCGGCTTGTAATTGTTATAACAGACAGGCGTGATCCCGCGGCGGTGCTTAGATTCATTAACTGAAAGTGGCTGAACTGCCGTTAAACACCCAAGGGTTAGTTAAGGCTTCTATTAATTGGATTTATCATTGAATACGTAATTTTATTGTCCGCAATTTGGTTTCCGGAGTTCGGGGTTTGTTTTTAGAAACTATCGCCCTTGAGCCCTTGATCCTTAAAGTTATTCAATACATCCGACTCAATATGCTCTTTATAATCAAAGTGAGGGTCATTCATTGTTTAATTATTTTCTGTTTAAAAAATAATATAACTTCGTTTTGTAGAAATTTTAATACAAGCTTTTTGGCGCAGCTTCTTTGTGAAGAAGTATTACGATGAATACAAAACGCGACAAATCTACTTTAGAAATCAAAGATTTTAACGGATTTTAAACGCGATTTATTCATTATAATATAATTATTCCGACGTTTCGCACACTTTGCAGCGAGCGCGGTCACGGGGAGACATAACATAATGAAAAAATCGCGTTTAAAATCCATTAAAATCTTTAATTTCTAAATGTATAATACTCACGTAAAAACAAACACAAGGTAATAGTAAATAAACTTTAACTACTTATAAGACTGTTTATACGAACCTCATCCATCTCTAGTCAATACAAAATAGCAAGCCAACAATATTGCCTAGATGTATAGAATGGCGATTGGTTGCTCTTCAATTAGTATGCAAGCCTGGTACGTCAGGCGTATCACTAGCGTACAGCCCAAAGGTTGTGAATAGCCCTTGTTTAGGGCTAAGGATCTGACAATGATCTGGCCTAATCTAATAAATATTAAAGGAGATACAACTTTGAGGTCTGAATATAATTTTATCGCTTGGCTTAGTGGGTGGATGGAAGCGAATTTTAGCTAAAAGACAAATTTCAATGAAAGGTTATAAATAGTGTGGTTGTAAGCAAATCGCATTCTGCCTACGAAATATTCTAAAATAAGATATAGAAGACTTTGAATATTTGGTCAAAAGTGATGCTCTATTATTGTTGTATCGTATCCTTATTTAGTAGCAGTTAAAATGCATGTATTCCCCTTGAAAAATTGGCGAGTATAAACTTAGTGAAACTATTATTTAAATCCACATTACACAGAAAAACTATTCTAACATGCCCACTTGAAAATTCTTAAGAACTAACAGCCAAATGAATTACTTCAACCTTACTTCAGCATTCCAACCACCTGCCCTAATATGAAAAGTGCAAATTAGTGTTATAAATAAATTACCAAACTCAAAACTATTCGTAACATGTACGCCGCATGTCAAACAAGAAGTAAGTTGAAGTTAGTTCACAGTCCAACGCCACCATTACGCATGTAGATTAGTTGCCAACTCGAAACTCTAATAAAAACTTTGCACCGACTTAAAGCAATTTTAAATTCGCGAAATTTAATGAACGTGCGCGCTGCTGACTGTAAAATGTTAGTGTATGTGTCGTGGCCATATCGTAGATTTGCTCATTTCATGAAATGGCCAACATAGTTTGATCAGATCGTTAAATCGTCAACGTTTCACGATTTGGTCATCGACATTTGGCCAGATCGTATAAAATATCTTAGAGAGTCCATAAAACATTAAAAAATTCAGAATATTTTAAGAACTTGTTTATTGTCATTTAAGTTAGTGCCGCGGTAGCGCCGGCGAATACCAGAAGCGAATGGTTTTTTCAATAGAAAACAGTTAGGTTAGGTTAGGTTAGACTTTAATAAACAACGCACGAGCCGAGCGAGCAAAGCGAGCGTGCCGCGGCAGCGGCCGGCGAGTGCCAGAAGCGAATCGCTTATTAAAAAAGAAACAAAAATGGTCGCATTTCGTGAAATGGCCATCCACGTTTGGCCAGATCGACGATCTGGCCAAATGTGGATGACCAAATCGTGAAACGTTGACGATTTAACGATCTGGCCAAACTAAATTGGCCATTTCATGAAATGAGCAAATCTACGATATGGCCACGACATATGTTTGATTGTTTAAGTTGTTAATATGTTATAGTACTAAGTTTAACATTAGATGGCGCCACGCGCTCATTGAATGGCGCTATTGAAATTCTTTCTGCAAATTGTATAAGTGTTTTGTTGTCTTCATTAAAACGATCTTTGTGCACAATAATTTGTTTTATTTCCATTCACCTTGGTTAGAGAAATGTACATGGTCCTTTCTTGCTGGATATAAGCAAAGAGTTGACAGTGCACTAGTACACCTCGTTTGCTAAGTGGAGCACACAATCTGGAGCGAAGAGCGACCCCTGGTAACCTGGAAGATCCAAGGCACGGGAGGCTTTAACTGAGCGGGAGGAGCACCCCCCGAGTCATCGAGCTGCCTACGTGAGGGAACAGTACATCAGAGCGGATCACCTCTTCGCACAGGATCGGTGTCAGTTGTCATCTGTCATCACTCATATATGACAAGAAGCCAGCCTAGGTGACGTATGAAGTTTGGCAGACTGGAGTCTGTCATTGAAGATCATTGACATTTGCTGTCATTGAAGATTATTGACATTTGCTGTCAAATGTCATCTGGAACACGATTGTGACGTTTTAAGTGTCAGTAAAAAAAAAAAAAGGAACAAAAAAAACTTGAACTTGAACTTTGAACTCTATATTGTTGGTCAATTTAACTTAGAAAAAGTGAATCATTTGAAAACTTATATTCGTTTACGTGTTTGCATAAACTTAGAATAGTCGTAAAAAAGTGGAGTGACGGGAAACCTATGCCCAATTTATCACAAAGGTTATATGTGTGAAGCAATAATTTTGGATTGTAAGAAAATATTGTTAGAAACACGTGAGTAGGTAAATTTAAGGTTATCCGCACGTATTGTTGTTTACGTATTTAATTGTTATATTTAATATTATTGTTGCAGTGTTATTAAAATGGCTGAAAACTATTTTAAATTGCAAGACGATCTTGCATCTAAAATTGTTAAGGGTAAAACTAATTTAAAGAAATCTCCGAAAGAACGTCTGACTCTGTCCTATTTAGAAACACGCTTAGAAAATTTAGAATCTCAATGGAATGAATTTCATAATACTCATAGAAAAATTGTATATGAAATGAAAAGAGAAGACTACCAACGAACAGAGTACAATAAAAGTGAAGTGTATGATACAGTTGAGGAGGAATATTTAAATTATAAAACATTATTAAAAGAACAAATAAGCGAGTTTAAGGTAAAATGTAATAATTTAAGTGTTAGTTCAAATTGTCAGGAACCAAGGAAGGTGTTTGTAAAATTGCCTGAAATTGCCTTGCCTTCATTTTCAGGGCAATATTCTGATTGGACTAATTATAAAGATCTATTTTTATCTCTTATACATAATAATTCATCGCTCGATGATGTTCAGCGACTACATTACTTGAAGGGTTCACTTACTGGCGAGGCTGCAAACCTTGTAAAATCTATCTGTGTCACAGCAGACAATTATAAAACTTGTTGGGATAGGTTGATGCTTAGGTATGACAACAAAAGGCTTATGGCAAATTCTATTATCAGAAAATTAATGAATCAAAAATCTTTGTCGCAGGAATCTGCCATGGCTATTCGACAGTTGTTGGACACTACTAGAGAGTGCTTACAATCTTTACAAAACATAGGAGTTGACTGCAGTTCATGGGATTTAATTCTCATTTATGTAATTTGCCAGAAACTCGATCCGGAATCTAGAAGTAAATGGGAGTCTAAGGTTAGTGAAACTTGTGAAGGGTTGCCTAAGTACAAGCAGTTGGAGGATTTTCTTGAAACTAGATTTAGGTCACTGGAGTATAAAGTGCCTGACAAAGGCCAAAATGTCGTACAGAATGCTTCAAAATTCTCTATGGGAACAACTATAGCGACTAGTGTATGCTTGTTCTGTTCTGAAAAACATAAGTTGGCTCATTGTAAGGCGTTTGCAAACGAAACTGTTGATGTGAGACGGCAGTTTGTGCAGACTCAACGATTATGCTTCAACTGTTTCAGTTCTGAACACTCTGCTTATGCATGTACAGTGTCCACTACATGCCGTGTATGTAAGAAACGTCATCATTCATTGTTACACCCTAAATTAACACAGGGCAGTAAGATGAATTCACATATGGAGACAGGTAAGGTTGTAGCTGTCGTGACTGAAGCTGCATCACCATCATCAGAAATAGATTCAGATTGCAACGAATCTTCTGATATAGTCACAAGTTGTGTTGCCACCTTTAGCAATACCGTGTTACTGGCTACTGCTTTGGTGAATGTCAGATCACAAAATTCAGATGGTTCAGCTACCATTTTGAGATCTTTGTTAGATCAAGGTTCACAGGCAACATTTATCACTGAATCGGCTGTTCAGTTGTTGGGCATTAAGAAGCTTAAGGAAACAATAAAAATCTCTGGTGTAGGTAACAGCAAATCAATTATATC
The DNA here is from genome assembly GCA_029959065.1 of Colias behrii. Lineage (NCBI taxonomy): Eukaryota > Metazoa > Arthropoda > Insecta > Lepidoptera > Pieridae > Colias > Colias behrii. The sequence continues at coordinate 667,137 of JARWMC010000005.1, read as the reverse complement.
TAAGGCATCAGTGAATATATGTCTTACATCATGTTATGATTCCAAATTTACATTGAATGTTAAGGCCCATGTTTTGGATAAGTTGACAACCTTGTTGCCAAACAATAAAATTGAGGTAATGGATATTTCTCAACTAAATTTGCCTAAATTAGAGCTAGCTGACCCTTCATTTAATATTCCAGGTGGCATTGATTTACTTCTAGGTGCAGAGGTTTATTGCAAAATCTTAATGCAAGGTTTACATCATGGTGTAGGTGGTAATTTTATAGCACAAAACACTAAATTTGGCTGGATTTTATCTGGATTTATTGATAATTCCAATACAAACCAGCAAACTGAGAAGGGGGTTAATTGTCATACCATAACAACTAGTGAGCATAATGATGATGCTTTACTCAAGTTGTTTTGGGAACTAGAATCTGAACCCACACAACACATTAAGATGATGACTGAAGAAGAAAAGGCATGTGAAGAGCTATTTGCAGCTACCACAAACCGAGATGAAACAGGAAGGTATATAGTCAAACTTCCATTTAAGGATCATGACCCTGCTTCTAAGTATGGTGAAAGTGAAATCATTGCATATAGGCGTTTTTTAATGCTTGAGAAACGATTGTCTAATAACCCTGGCTTAAAGGAGGAGTATTGCAAGGTAATAAAGGAATACTTGGATATGGGTCACATGGAGTTATGTAAAAAGGGGGAGAAACAGGGTGCCATATACTTACCCCATCACGCGGTAATTCGAGAAGATAAAGACACTTCAAAGGTCAGGGTTGTATTTGACGCCTCATGCAAGGGATCAAATGGGGCATCCCTTAATAGTGATCTTATGGTAGGTCCTAATTTACAACCGGAATTGAGACATTTAGTAATGAGATGGCGCTGCTTCCCCATATCATTAGTTGCAGACATAGTTAAAATGTATCGCCAGGTTAAGGTGACGGACGAAGACGCTGATTACCAGCGTATTCTCTGGCGCGTGAACCCTGATGATCCGATTCAACATTTCCGGTTGCTACGGGTCACCTTTGGAACTTCATCGGCGCCTTACTTAGCCGTTCGTGCACTACAACAGGTAGCCCGAGATGAAGGGTCCAATTTCCCGGCGGCGGCGGAACGAGTTTTTACTGATTTTTTTGTCGACGATTTAATGACTGGTTGTCATACAGTGGAGGAGGGAATGCAAATTTATACGCAAATGACTAAATTGCTCAAGTGTGCAGGATTTCCTCTTCAAAAATGGTCTTTTAAAGAATATCGGGAAGAGTGACGCTCCAAACCTCGAGATCAAGATTGACGAAATTACTAAGATTTTAGGAATAGCATGGAACAGAGAAATGGATAATTTTCATTTCAAGGTGAAGTTACCAACCCTGGGTAATAATTTGGTGACGAAACGACGAGTTATATCCGATATTGCTAAATTATTCGATCCTTTAGGCTGGATAGCACCGGTTGTAACGAAGGCTAAAATCTTTATTCAAAGGCTATGGCTGTCAGGTATAGATTGGGATACTCAATTGAGTCCCCAGTTACTAGAGGAATGGTTAAGTTTTAGAGAGGACTTAATCAATCTGGAGTCTTTCGTAATTCCTCGTTGGATGCAACTCAATAAGGGTGACTTGGTTTTGGAACTCCATGGCTTTTCAGATGCTTCCAACTTGGCGTATGCAGCCGTCGTTTATGCTAGAGTTGTTGATAAAAATAGAAATATTCATGTTCATCTCGTTACGTCTAAAACTCGTGTAGCACCGATAAAGCAGATTTCAATACCCCGCCTGGAATTGTGTGGGGCAGTCTTACTATCAAAATTGCTACACGAAGTAAGCAATGTATTGAATGTTTCAAAGAATAACATTCATGCTTGGACAGACTCAACCATTGTACTCGCATGGCTTAGTAGCCATCCAAGTAGATGGAAAACATTTGTTGCAAATAGGGTTTCTGATATTTTAACTTCAATGGACGGCAATCAATGGTCTCATGTTTCCAGCGAAGACAATCCTGCAGATAGCGCGTCGCGGGGTCTTCTGTCTAGTGAATTGGTTTGTAATGATCTCTGGAAAAAGGGACCCGATTATTTACACAAGTTTGAGATAAAATACAATAAAACCATTTTAAAGGATACTCACCTTGAAGAAAAACCATCAAACCGGAAGTGCAACCTAGTTGTTGCTGACGATGATGATGCTGAAGAATTGCTTTCAAAGTTTTCTTCACTGAAAAAACTTACCCGGGTGATTGCATTCTGTCGAAGAACACTGCGTTGGAGAAAATCTGAGAAGAAGAATACACATCTAGTAAATAGGTTATCAGCGAGTGAAATAAAGGAGTCATTACGTACCTGCATAAAAATGTGCCAAAGAAAATATTTTACCGAGGAAATTCGGAGTTTGTCGTCTTCGCAGATGGTCCATCGGAAGAGCACGCTCATTTCGCTGGATCCGTATCTCGATGATCATCAAATTTTGAGAGTTGGTGGTCGTCTCAATAATTCTGTTTTCAATGAGGATATGAAACATCCAATCATAATTCCCCATAAATCGCATTTCACAAAATTACTTATTGACGAAGCTCATGTAAGCACATTGCACGGAGGTCCGCAGATAATGCTTAATTATTTGCGGTCCATGTATTGGATTATTGGTGCCAAGGGATTGGTTCGCCAGTTTGTAAGAAGATGTGTAACTTGCACGCGATATTCAAATCAAAATAATCAGCCAATGATGGGTCAATTACCGACAGTCAGAGTAACATCACATCGCCCATTCAGCAAAACGGGAGTGGATTATGCCGGTCCAATAGCCATAAGAGCTACAAAGGGAAGGGGTCATCATGCAACAAAGGGTTACATTTGTGTGTTCGTTTGCATGTCAACAAAGGCGGTACACTTAGAAGTGGTCAGTGACATGACGGCAGAGGCTTTCATAGCAGCCTTTAAAAGACTAGTTGCTAGGCGCGGGCATGTCACAGAAATGTGGAGCGACAATGGCACAACATTTGTGGGTGCAGCTCGACAACTCACTGAGTTATTCGACATCGAGAGCTCGATTGTTGCCACCGAAATCGCCGACTGGTTAGCGTCAAATGGAACGGATTGGCATTTCATTCCGCCTCATTCACCAAATTTCGGAGGATTGTGGGAGGCGGCTGTAAAGTCAATTAAATTCCATTTGGCCAGAATTGTGGGAAATGCCACACTTACATTCGAAGAGATGTCCACCACTCTCGCTCAAATTGAGGCATGCCTCAATTCATATTATAAGAAACGCTGCACATTTTTTTTTGCATTAACAAATTTAAATCTAAAAGACAAATTAACTGTAACAAAATCATATTAAATAATTAAACGTAATAAATTATAGCAACAACAAAGTATTGAAATATTTTAGGCATTTATGAAATACTAGTATGTATTATGGTTTAAATTAAAATTGGCTTACTAAGTGATGCTATAGCAATGCTAAAAAATAAATTTATGTTTCTTTATAGATGTATAATAATATTGTGTTACTGGTAAAGGGTTTAATGTATTACAACACATGTATTTTAATTGTCAATCAACATTAAGTTTTGTTTTATGGACTAGGTCCATGGGGGGCGGTATGTTTAAGTTGTTAATATGTTATAGTACTAAGTTTAACATTAGATGGCGCCACGCGCTCATTGAATGGCGCTATTGAAATTCTTTCTGCAAATTGTATAAGTGTTTTGTTGTCTTCATTAAAACGATCTTTGTGCACAATAATTTGTTTTATTTCCATTCACCTTGGTTAGAGAAATGTACATTGATCCTATATATTATGTATGTATATGTGGTTGTAAGAGTAATTCTGTAACGCTTTTGCAGGATATTGATAAGCTTATTTGAAAATAAAAGGTAAATAATACTGTATGTATTATTATATATTGGGTAAACCTTCTGTTAATAAATTACAGAAGATTGAAGAACCGTGTTCTATTACTCTTAAGATTGAAGACAAGGTAAATTGTATGGAAATCTTTTTATAATGATGTATTTTTACTTTAATTCAAATTACCAATTGAATAAATAATAAAAAGTAAGTTCAAACATTATTTTCCACTATCTCAAATCGAGATAATAAAATATAGGAGTTCCCTTTTTAAACGCAATTTTTCAACAAAAAGAACAATATGAAACTAAAGAGACAATTATCGTGAACTTAGTTGGAAAATTTTTCGCAATCTGTTACGAATTTTAAAATTGTTACTGGAAAAATTATTTTACAGAGTATTTTCTAGTTCGTAAATTTAGTTTGAGGTAAATATTATGGAAATATATTTACCGAAAAAATGTACCTGAAGCTTGAATTTCCTCCAATTAAAAACTGATGATTACTATCGCGTCGCAAATTAAAAAGGCTATATTGGTAAACTTCAATTTAAAAAATTACTGTTCAAACATTAGAACAGAAATTTTATTTATTGAAAAATTTTTTCGTAGTTAAATTGACTATTAATAATGACAATAGAAATTAGCCTGTGTTACTCCTGAAGAATACAACTTTCTATTAGTGTAGACAGAAATCATTATTGTAATTTATGAGCGGATCAATACTTTGAAGTTTACACCACAACAAACTTAAGATAAAATTTTTACCTCTCATATTTCCAAGGTATAAGTATAGATGACAGTGGCGTAGCTAGGGGGACAAGGGCCCTGGTGCATAGGGAAAGAATCGGGCCCTCCTCCTCCCCTCTTTCCGCGTAGTTTGAACTTATATTTGCCTTCAAAATTATTGATAAGAATAGAAAACAGTAAGTGAACTTATCCCTAGTAGGCTAAATCCATACGTCGTCTCTATTAGAATCTCCATGTGTTTAATAGAAGAAAAAGGGAATAAATAAACAACGACGCACATGACAATATAGAATATTTATTATACAGATGAGATTAATTAATGGAAAAAACGATTTTAACAGAATTCCAATTCAATTCACAATCTCTTGCGCGCTTTAATTTTTGCGAATTCGTCTATAATTTCACTCAAATCCAAGTTTGATGCCGCCTCATTTTCTATTGCAATTAACGATAAATGTCGGAGGCGATCTTGTCGAATGCTGTTTCTTAAATAATTTTTTATAATCTTCAGTTTACTGAAAGATCTTTCTGCTGCCGCGGAAGTAACAGGAATTGTATGAAACAGTAGCATCGCTGTATACACTTCCGTAAGGTCACATTCGAGCACGCCAAATTTTGTTATAATTTCTTTGCAAAGCTGGCGAATAGACCACGTCTCCATCAATTGAGGGAGAATCAGATGATATACATTAAGAAATTGGAGCGAGAAATTGGGTCCAATTATATCGCAATATTTCTTCTGAAACTGATCACATTTCTCGAGTAAAATCGTTTCATTCCAGCTAAGCAAGTTTTTTGGCATCAGGAAGTCGAACAAGTGCTCAAATTACAGTGTAATCCAAAGTAAATTTTAACAGTTCAACACTGTTAAACACAGTGTTGTGCGTGTCCGTGTATTGGTGATAATGTCACTAACCGTGAAAAAGAACAGTGAAACAACCGTGCCACACTGTAAAATTAAATGAATCGCTCTGTAGTCAATACTGTAACACTGTAACCGTTGCTGCTGCGTACAGTATGAAAATCGGTGATGTCATCTAATTTTGACAGTTTAACACTTTTACTGGAAACATTGATGAATTTAGTGTATCGAAAAAATTTTTTTTTTAATTGAAAAAAAAATTTAATTTTTTTTTCAAAGCTGAGGTTTGAGGGCCCCCTGAGCTCCGGGGCCCTGGTGCACTGCACCACCTGGCCATATGATAGCTACGCCACTGATAGATGATTATCTAGAGTTATTAACACCCACAGAGGTGACAATAACGCAACACCGGAGCGTCAGCGTGAAGCGTAAATGTGGGGATTTTTCCGCATCCACGCCGGAATTCCGAAACAGCTCGTGAATTCAACAAAATGACGCTTGAATTTCTATTTCCAGGACACAGTATCTGTATTATTCCTTTGTGTCCTAATTGTGAAATTTTACCTCGCCGCTGTGCTGCGTCAAGCGCGGAATTTCACCGTTTATTTATTTAGCTTGATGTAGTGACCTTGAAAATTGTTATGACTATTCTATAATGGGTATCGTGTTGCGTGTATCTGTTGGCGGGTTATAAATGTTGTCATTTGTTTTGGTAATAGTGAATTTCGAACGTGTTGTATCGAATTGGTTGCTGTTATTAAAAGTTAGACAATCATAACAGTTTTTAATTATTTTATATATTAAACGTCATTCACAACCACATACACATAGACACACGTCTTTAAAATTTCTTACATATAATAATAGATTATAGATAGGTAGATTTAAACTTTTTAAGATTGATTGATGTAATATTATAAGAACCTCCAACAGCATTGCATGTTAAATACGTCTCAAATGGTTCATCTTTGTCAAAGTCGGTTAAAAAGCGGATAATCTGATCCATTGTGGAAGCGATCACATTGTTACCTTGTAATTAACGATATAATCTATAGTGATTGGTCGTTAAGCCGCACATGCGACGTAAGCGCGGCCGTAATTAGATAAGTCAATGTATAGTTGTAATAAATAATGTAATATGGTAATTGCGCTGGTTTGCCGTCCAGTTTCGGTTTTCGTCCATTTGACTGACCTGCTACAATCACGTGCGTAAAACTTGAATACAAACCTACCTTCCCGCGCAAGTTTGCACTTTTTACGTTCCATAATGTGTAAGCAACAGTACTATCAACATGAAAATTTGATTTGACAAGAAGAGAGTTCAAAAAATTAACGTAAAAGTGGCCGCTTCCCATCCGTGCCTTGCAGATGTCATCGCGCGAGAGAAAAATTTGCCGGCGAGAAAAGTTCATGGTAAGTTAAATCACTGTTTTAGCTAGTTTACGTAATGGTTTTGGTACGTATGTTTAGTTATAAGCCTATTAAACGCAATTAGAAGTGTTTATTATACTTTTTTTATAATACTCTTCGAAAAATTAAGTGGACGGATACTAGGTTACCAAATTCTCAAAATATTTGGTTTTCGTCCAAGTGGACGAAAACTCAAACAGCTACGTGAATATTTGTTAGGTTCTTTTTACTCTATCGGACCTTTAAAATACTGAATAGTTTCTCCCGAAGTGATCTTTATTGCTATTAGTTTAGATTTTTTGGTTTCCGTCCACTGCTTTGTCAGTGCTGCCAAAATAAAAAAATATTTAAAGAAGTGGACGAAAACTAAATTTAGCTTTAAACGTTTTAGTTTTCGTCCATGAATGAGTATTGGAGTGGACAAAAATTAAAAATAGCTATTCTTTTGCATTACTTTTCGTCTTTTTTACGTATTGAAAAGTTTTCTATTCAGTATCTTCCTTATAAATAATTGGTGAGGGCCAGAGTGCTGTAGGTACCTAATATTGTCATTCATTCAGTCATGTATCATTCTCCTTATGTGAAGTAGAGTCAATTATTCGTAGCATAAATGGGGGAGGTAGGTCAGACATAATACACTGTATTTTTCTTGATTATCATTCACTTGAGTATCATCTTTTATTCTAGGTCTGTTTTGCCAATGCAATATTTTTTTATTCTACTTACTCAACGTATCCTAAGAAAGATCCTATTGTTTTTAGATGGCCTCGAAGGAGTCTAAGAAAGCTAGAAAAAAAAACGCTACGTACACTGAAGAATCTTTAATAAAGGCATCAGTAAGACAATAATGCATAGTTCAGTAAGGTATACTATAGTTTATTTTAGTAGCTAAAACGTATTATTATGGCTGTGTTTAATATAGTACGTTTCATTTGATAAACAAAGTATTAGAATGAATATTTCTGTTTTTTGATGTAATTTCTCAGTCCTATAATTATTACTTTATTCATTTACATTGTAAGTAACGCATTCCTTTCTTTATTACGAATGATTAAACAGTCATCACTAACGCATATAAAGACTGCCAAGTGCTACATAGATCTCAGTGTTGACTAGTTATATTGATTATTATTAGTAAAACTAAACCTGTAAGGTAGTGAGAAATTGTGATGTTGATTAAATAAAAGTATATATTTACCTGTAATTGGTTTTTAACTTAATAGTTGACCTACCCTCCTTTTTCTACACGGTGGTCGAAAACTAGCTTACACTAGGACGAAAACCAGTTTTTTTGGACGAAAACTAGCATATACCCTACTTTTGCAGAAAATAATTTAAATAAAAAGATAAGTCAAAATGATTTATTTTCACTTAATATTATCTTAAAGAAGACTATATAAGGACTAAATAAAAATATTATATGTTTAAGGAAGGGTGCTCCAAAATATTTATTTCGCATCACAAAGTTGGCAACTCCCATAACTGGACGAAAACCAGCGCAATGACCCTACCACAGTTGACAGATATATACGTACATACAGTTAGGAAACTAAGCCCCTGCGATTAAATTATGACGTTAGCACTGTTATAGCTATAGGGCTGTTACCTTTTTGATATTTAACCGACTTCAAAAATAAAGGAGGAGGTTATCAATTCGGCCTGTATATTTCTGTTTGCTTTTTTTTCACAGTCGATTTTGTGGTAATTTTGAGATTAAAACTCGTTAAAATACAAAAATGGTGTAGCCTAAATATGAATTTACAAGAAGAAACAATCCGAATTAATACACCTTGTAAAAGTAAATACGTTTTTATCAGTGCTATATTTCGAAATCTTGTTTTGTTATGGACGCTGAAGGTTATAATGTACCTAAATTATTTATAATGCTTATTTGTATTATACATATATTCAATAATTATTTTAAACCAGAATTTACAATACTTGTATGTAGATATACCTACAAAATTATTTTTAAAACGATAAATTAAATTAAATTAAAAAACACAAAATATGCAGAAATAAATTAAAATTATTATTATACAAGCATAGAACCTCCACCTTTTTGTTTTAGGATGAAAAATAAAATAGTTTGACAGGCTTAGTGCTTGACAAAGTGGTGACGTCACGTATCGATAAAAATACAATAATTATAATATCTATCTTTTATGTATTTATGTTTTAACATTTTGGTGAAATATATTATTTCAGTTTAATTTGAACACGTGCTTGTAGATAAGTTGATTTCGGCGATCATTTTAAAAATGCCACGTACTAATTGCGCAAGTATTCGGCTGCTTCAATTCAACTATACCAATTATACCACCAGATGATTTTGTTCAATATGTCGAGAAAATGGATAACATTTTCGTTGCTGCTTTAAGAGAGATAAGAACACATAAACTGTAATGTGGCTGAATTAATTTACAACGAATTAAACATAATCAGTTACTTAAAAAAACTGTTCATAAGATTGAGAATATTTTACACTATAAAATTTAACAATAAATTCCGAATTAGTCGTAGTACTTAGACGAAAGTATTTTTCAGTAAATAATTTGTAATTTTTTTTTCGAATAAAGGCATATTTATGTAATGGTTATTTTAATATCTATACATATAATAAAATAGTAGGAAAGTCAAATCTGTACATAGATTGAATATTTTTTAAAAGAATACTTGGGACAATAGATACCGAAGCCAAAAATATAGTTAGGCTACAAACTGAAACAATCGATATTTATTTAACGTGAAGTCATTGACATCACTTTTCTATACTATGTATCTTTGTCATTCAAAATCTGTGGATGTGTCACCCGCTACTATCGATCCCCCTGAATACCCAAGAAGCTTATATCTAATACACTGGAGATTTCAGTATGAACATTAACTTGTAACAAGAAAATTTGACCTTGAATGACGCCTGTATGTTTTTTTATCCCTTTCACACCTGACTTGGCAAGTGGGTGTGAAAGGGATAAAAAAACATACAGGCGTCATTCAAGGTCATATTTTCTTGTTACAAGTTCATGTTCATACTGAAATCTCCAGTGTATTAGATATAAGCTTCTTGTGAATACCCTTATGATTCTCGTAAACACTCTTGCTTGTGTGCGTGTGCCATTTCGAACGTTTTGTATGAAGTTTCCTTACTGTATGTATCTGTATATTGTGGTAATACTAAAGCCAAGTGGATAACGCTGAAGACTTAAACAATGATAAAAAGAAATCAATTATACATATACACACATACACACATTATATACATGTAAAGACATAGTATAAAACAAAGTCGCTTACCGCTATCCTTTATAGATTTTTAAAACTACGCAACGGATTTTGATGCGGCTTTTTTTTAAATAGAGTGATTCAAGAGGAAGGTTAATATAATATAATTTGGTCACTAGTTGTTTATATAGTAAAAAGTTCACAAAGTCATTGAAGAAATGTCTTTTGAAACTGGTGTATATTGTAGAACCAAAAAGCTGAACGACGTGTGACATCTACCAAATCGAAGTTTGGGCAGCGTGGTGGATTACGGTCGGCTATATTGCCTCTGCAGTTTAATCGGTACAGACTTAAGTGGTGTTTGTGTGTAAAAGTCGTTCTAGGAAATATAAATAAAATAATCTAAAGATTTTTAAAAGCCTTATATGCAAGATTTTTACGAAGCTCGAGTAATATTGCAACTAATAGCACAAGTTTGGGAAAATTATTTTGTGTAGTTGGTTGATAGGATAAACAAACACTGTTATTATATTTGGCCCGTATCGTATCTCATGAAAATATATATTTTGGTATTTTTAATCAAATCTCAATAATAAAAATAACGTTTTTTAACAACCTTTTTTAAATACAACTCAAATAACATTGAATACACGAAAATTAAATTCGAACAAACCATACGAATCAATTAATAAATTCCTACTAGAAAACAAAAAATACATCGGACTTTATTGCTTCATTTCCTCCAAAAGGCCTTTAAACTTGATTGGATGAAATTCTATCGGTACTGGAATTTTTAATTTAACCCTTAATACATGTATCTAGGCTGGCTTTGTGCTTTTGTGGATATCCTGTCTGTTTGCGGTGACCATCCGTTTGGAAGGATTGCCAATTCATTTATTGGATATGTCATTTTTCAGGGTTCTTCTGCTAAGTTACGAATTTATTGAAGCTTTGTGAATTTTAGAGGAAAATGTTTACGGTTTTCTACTATTTTTGTTAGCATAGATTATAGGGTCTTTCTCTCAGTAACACGCATGGATATTAAACGTCATGCTTCACATAGAAGTCAGGGATATAATAATCTCAAAAATGTACTTAGTTTGAAGATATTTCGACGGTAGTTCGCAAAAATTTTAACTGTGACAACTACGTACCCCCACTTGAACCAAACCATGTCATAAAATTTACTTCATTAAAACTATTATTTATGTAATTACTTTAAAATCAATATAAAATACCTTTCATTCATACATGTTATTAAATGAAATTAAAATAAAACAAAACCGAAAATACTTTAAAATACCCTAATAAATAACTGCTATACCCAAATAGTAAATTTATACTGAACTAATACGTATATTTTAATTCATAATATTATGTTCCTTAAGCGGTCCCCAATCCCATTGTAATCTGAATGTTAGTGCCCCTACACAAACCGCAACATTGGTCTGTAACAGCTATATTTATTCACTCTAAACTATCCTCTATTATCTGTGCAATAGGGGCTAGATGTGTTTTATAATGAACGTATGACCAGTGCAGGCCTTGTTGGCCGTTTTAGGATTCCATATTGTCGATTTAAGCTCAAATAAGGAAATTGCTTTCATTATGTAGCTCTATTTGTGTGCAATCAGAGTCTGGACGAGGGGAAGATAATATAGAATCTATAGCAATCTATGTTTGATACAAAGGAACCAATGTTTAGACTAAAATTTATATTCGTAATATACGTCTGTTTCTACAGAAATGTCTGCCAAATCTGGCACACGTGTGGTGAACCGAAATGACTTTTATAAAAATATTTGTATCTTTTTGGACAAATTATTTTAAAAATTATGAGCGGTAGGGAGGCGGTAGGTAATAAAAATTCCCAAGAACGAAAATTTTTGTATTACAATGAACACACGTATAAAGATGAAGATATTACATTTGGAATTCTTAAAATAATTAATATGCTTCTTAGTTAGTGTGGGAAAATAAAAAGCATTAAAAACAAACGTTGATAGCAGAGCGTGGTTTCGATCCACGGACCTCTGGGTTATGGGCCCAGCACGCTTCCACTGCGCCACTCTGCTTATGCTTATCTAGACAAAATTATGCATCTATTTTAAAATCCATTATTATAAGCGTCATAAAGTAACATACACAAATCTTATTAATAATAGTTAATATTTAAAGTTCGTTCCAACTAAACCATAATACAGGGTGAAAAGAAATCCTTGCCTATACATTGTACAACTTTTAAGCTTATAACAACCCCTTAGTAAATGACTATCTACTGGAGTTATAACTTGAATACACAGATGTAGGGCTTTTTGCTTAATAAGTCATAAGGTAATAACTCAAACCCAATATAATAAGTCATGACGAGTTTTAAAATCGTCGTGGATAAATTTAGAGACAATCGACAATTGAAATATCCTTATTCAACGTCAATTCAATCAATATTAAACCACAATTAATAATACCCGTTTGAAAAGCACACACGAGCCAACCATTAAATTAGTTGACACATGTCAAATCTGTCAATTCTGACATGTGTCAGCCAATATATCAGGTGTGCGCTGCTGAAGGGAATGTCAGCTGTCAAACGTAAACTGTGTATAGATTTGGCATGGCGAGTAACATTTGAACGACAGTATTAAAAATATATTTGTTTTGTAGATAGCTCTGAATTCACCATCGGAGTGATGGTTTTGTCTATAAAAGTTCTTGGTTATTTACTTAATTTAGAAACTCAAAATTAAACAATTTTCTAATAAAAGTAACAATAAAAATTAAAAAAATATGGTAAATTTTCAAAATACCTATGCTACGACGATTCAAAAGTGCTCCTAGAAGAAATCTAATTGAATAGAAAAATGTTTGTGTTTTGAAACAACTTCAAAAGATTTTTCAAGCAAAATTTATTTATTTATTTATTTATTTATTTTATCATTACATCAAATTACCATTACAGGCTTAACCTAATGCGGTATTGACTTACACTAAAAACTTTACACAGAAAACTAAAACTAATAATAAAACAACTTAAACTAACGAACTAGATAGTAATCTAAGGAATGAATTAACACGATAATAATACAATAATTAATAGCTAATAATATACAAAAGAACCTTTACTAATTCACCCAATGGGCACGTAAAAATGTCCACTTTGCCATGGACGTCATTGAGAATGCGTAGTGCTCGCACGAGAGGAGACTTCGCGAGCAGCATGGTTCGCGCCTGAGGGACGTAAAGTAGCGGCGGCCTGTGACGCTTCTCAGTGTACTTGTCCGGCACACATAAAGAGAGGGATTGCAGCATTCCAGGGTTATGTGCAAATCCCCGCAATAATTTAATTAAATACAGCGCAAGGGAAAATTCCCGTCGCACTCTAAGTTCATTGTACCCTACCATACCCAGTATGAATAAGGTAGGATACATTAATGGGTAAAAGGGGTATACCCCGTAAAGTTTAAAATAAAGGTGTCTAACGAATTTATTTTGAACCCGCTCTAACATGACATTATATTTTTCTTCGTGTGAAGACCAAATAATGGAGTTGTGCTCCATGTGGCTGCGTATTAACGCGTTGTATAGCACTTTTACAGTTGCTACATTTGTAAAGTCCCTTACGTGCCGCAGTAGAAACCCAAGATTTTTGTAAGCCTTTTTGCAAATATTTGTGATGTGCTCACGAAACATCAGGTCCGGTGTGAAGTATACTCCTAGATCACGCACCTTATTCACCCGTTGAATAGGTACGGATCCAAGCGAGTAGTTGTAGTGTATACTCTTATTCGCGCGAGTGAAACTGACTACGGAGCATTTAGCTATATTGAAATGTAGCTTGTTTTGCTGACTCCAGCTGAAGATGTTTAGCAAGTCACTTTGTAGACGCTCACAGTCCATCTCCTCGTTTATTCGGAGAAAAACTTTCAGGTCGTCGGCAAAAAGTAGGCACTGACTGTACTCCAGAACATCCGGTAAGTCGTTAATCATTAGAACGAACTCCAGAGGACCGAGATTGCTGCCTTGACTTACGCCAGACCTTGTAAAGAAGGGCTCGGACTGACTTCTATTGTAAGAAACATACTGCTGCCGGTCCTGCATATACGATGCCCAGAATTGCAAGAGCTTCGGTGTGCATCCTACTTCCGCCAACTTCCTCAATAAGACATCATTGTCGACGGTGTCAAATGCTTTTTGGAAGTCCAGGTATACTACGTCTACCTGTACTCCTGCATCCACCGCCGGAACTAAGTTCGCCATAAGATTGAGTAAGTTAGTGGAAGTACTACGCGCGGGCCGAAACCCATGTTGTGCATCGCACAGCTGCCCCGATACCTGCTCGTACACCCTGTGATGTATAGCGGCCTCAAAAACCTTTGCAGGCGTTGATAGTACTGCAACAGGTCTGTAATCATGTACGCTGATACACAATTTAGCCTTGGGCACGGGTATCACTCGCGTAGTTTTCCATAGTGTTGGAAATGTATTTACATTCAAACATGTATTGAAAATATGCAACAGTGGCTCAGCCAGCACTCGAGCACAATCTTTAAAAATAAAAGCCGGTATACCATCCGGGCCGGCTGAACGTTTTGGCTTCAACCGTGTTAGCGCCTTCCTCACGTCGGCAATGCTAAGAGCATCTAGACTTATGCGCGCGCTGTTGGCTCCGCACTGACTCGCTACCTGGGTGTCAAGAACTGGTGGCCCTTTGTTATAAACCTTTTTAAAAAAGGCTGCGAATTCTTGAGCACACTCTTTATCCGTTAGAGGTATACCTTCTTTCATAATAACATTAGCCCTATTTGATGAACCACGTCTCGACTTTATATATTGCCAAAATTGTTTGGGGTCCTTAGAAAATTGGTTTTGAATTTTATTTACATGTGCTTTATAAGCATCATCAATACCATTTTTTACTATTTTCCTATACAGTGAAAATTCTCTATAATCACAGTCTAATTTTGTTTTTTTATATTTTTTATGTAGTAGAGATTTTGTTTTAATATTTTTTATTAAGTCTACAGTATACCAATCTGGATAATGATATTTTAAGTTGGTGCTCTTTTCTGTTTTTTTGGGAACACATTCCTCTAGTATACTGTTAATTGTAAGATAAAAATAATTTAGAATATCCTCCATATCGTGCATTTTATACAGTGCGTCCCAATTTACCGACATTAGCTTTGAGTATAACGTGTTATAGTCAGCTTTATAAAAGTTCCACCTCGGCCGCAAATCATGAGCTCTCGAATCCGTCGGGTGGCGGACAGCGGGCGCAACGGGCGCTACGGGGGCGAGGCTCACGCGCACTGCGAGCGGAGGGTGATACGCGTCCACCGGCACGAGCGTCTCGTCCGCCGCCGACACACATACCGGCTGCTTCGTTCCCGCGTCGAAACCCGTACACAGCACCAAGTCTAACTGACGGCCTAAGCTATTCTGAACGTTATTACATTGGGTGAATTCGCAAAAGTGTATAAAATATTCAAAATAATTTTTAACATTCACTGAGCACGAATACATATTAAAATCTCCAACAATTATTACTTTCCTATACTTAGTACAAAATTCTTCCAGTATTCTAAATAAAAGTAAATAGTCCCGGTCCGGACTGTTAGGCGGAATGTATACTACACAACACAGAAACAAATAATTATTATTTATAAAAATGTTTGCACAGGCCACTTCAAACTTACAAGAGTCTATAGACACGAACGGTATACATACTTGTCGCAGCTCGTACCGCGGCGCGGCCACAAGGAGCGCGCCGCCCTGCTTGCGCCCATCAGCCCTGTCGCAGCGCACTATGTGGTATCCCGCCGGTATAAGTTCCAAGTCGTGTATGGAATCAGTGCAGCCAGATTCGGTGATCGCGAACAAATCGGCATTCATCAAACCTAGGTTATTTCTAAATTCCGTTACCTTTGTTCGAAGACCCCTTGCGTTTTGATAGTATAAGTTAATAGTTCTATTTAGTGGCACCTTTTTTTGTTGATTTCCGAAACCAAGTCCACTCACTAAATTGTGCATTCATTGGCCAAATTTCCGGCTGGTTTAATTTGTTATACAGTGACTCTGGTAGACCAATTATGAACGAAAATGGTTTTTCAGTAATATCATTTGAATAAAAAATATGAAATAATTATATTTTATTTCTGTACCTATATTATACTATTTACCCTCTATATACATTCAATATGAATTCCATATCTTACCGATTTATTGCGAATCAAAGACAACACACACGCCGACCGCAACAATCAAACGAAAACCAATAACAAATTCAATTTATAGGCGCAAGTCGAAACACAAAGCGGACTGTTGTTTGCACGAAAAAATATTTTTCGCCGTTTATTCTAATTGTATTGTTCTTTCTTTATCCCCAAAATAAGAAAAGAGTCGTCCATTTAATTGAGTTTTTGATTAATAACAGGATCGGGGTTACCTGTTCAGGGGTGGGGGAAATTTAAAAAGATCCCAGCAAATCGGGTAAAAATATCAACGTAATTGTGTTTACGGCTGAGGAGCAACTTTTTCTATCAAAAGTTACGGCATTCTATCGTTATAAAAATATTTAATATCTCGCTTAAAGAGAACGTCGCGATGTTAAGGATTATTTTTTAATTTTGTCATGGCATCATTTGGGCGAGTGGGGAATTTGGAATTTTAACTTGTCCCGTAACTGAAATTAGTACGAAGCGTGATTAATTTTGTGTGTAGGGAAATTTTGTTTCTTCTCGGAATATTAATTTTGTGTAAAGAGGCTCTTCGGCTTGAAGAGTTAGTATAAGATTCACTTATGTTATTTTTGGATGAGATTTTGAATAATATTATCCGTTATATATTTACTCATTTTAAGTTATTATATAAGACCATGTAACAATATTTGTGAAAGTAAGTCGGCCCCTATATTCAAATAACATTTATATTTTATTTAAAAAAGGTGACCAATAAAATCTTTATCCTTTAAAATAGCCCAAATATTCTTACTATGGAAATAATCCTTACCATTTTAGAAATATCAAAACCATATTATCACAGAACTTCACCTCAGCTATGAACACAAGTCTAAAGGCCACAATTCTAAAGTATATTAATTCAACAATCCAATGCAGAGCTATTTGTCAGAATCTACCATCTGCGGAGAACACCAGACTGCCTTTGTATCTTCATTTGCATCTGCAATTACTATGTAAATTCGTCTGATTTTCGCATGTAAGCACTTTATATATCTAACTGGAGTGTTAATGATATAGTTTGCTCTGATTTGCGTTGCCTTGATTGTTCTGTTTAGTTTGGGCTTCACTTGTATTTGTAGTTGAAATAAACTCGTTATATTATGTATGAAAAAAAAAAGGAAAATTATATAAATTAGTTTTAACGCAGTAGAAAATCTGGTACCTACTTTGAAACGTTTCAATAGTATTAAAATGTTTTTTTTATTATTAAGCTATTGCATAGCTTCTATCGCGGGCCTTGAGCGCGGGGACCGAATCGAGAAATTCCTTAACGAAAAAACCTCACGCTCCCCACTCCGACGGACACGGAGGTGTGGCTTGAAGGCATGCAATGATATTGCATAGCTTTACCGCGGCACTCCCCGCTGCCACACGTCTTTTTTATAGATTTTATGAAACTTTTTGAGATGGAGTAACCGTTGAGGGACTTGGTTTAACTATTTGGAGAAAAAAGGAAGCTGACTCTACATTAAAAATTAAAACTCAAGTTGATACATTTATTCATTCATAGTCCAGGATCCTTCGCCCATTTTTGCAAGTGATTACTATCAAGTTAATTTTCCGTGAGTAGCTTTATTTTGGTGAGAAGCCCCATAATTTCTTGTACGAAACTCTCGATTGTGGTAGCTAACAGAGGTAACAAGGATAAAATTTTTTGATTTGATGGTTCTCAAATATTTATTACGCAATTTGTAGGACAATATGTCTGTTGAATTATATAAATATTAACTAAGTGAAAACAAAAAAATCAGCTGGTTAATAATCATTTATGATGACCTCGTTATCGATACACATTGGAAAGAGGGGACTCTTTGATCAAACCATAGATTTTGTAGGACAAATATTTTTTCGAATAATTTAGATAATTATCTTGAGATTGAATAAAAAAAAAATCAGTTAGTAGGTAATAATTAATATTTGAGAACCATCAAATCAAAATATTTTATCCTTGTTACCTCTGTTAGCTACCACAATCGAGAGTTTCGTACATGAAATTATTGGGCGTCACATCAAAATAAAGCTACTCACGGAAAATTAGCTTGACAGTAATCAAGTGCAAAAATGGGCGATGGATCCTGAACTATCAACTATTTTAACAAATTGTTACCTACTATACTACAATATACTACTACTAATGCTAACACACTTTTGAATCATTTGATTGCTCAAGATTTTTCATTATTTTTTTATGTGTATTAATTTCAAAATAACTTTGCAACACAACTGAACAAATGTTCGATTGCACAATAAGGCAGGTAAAAAGGTTCCACAAGCACTCATCACAAAGGACCAATTAGAGGGTCTCCACAGGGTGCCACTGTAGGGCGCTCTAGGGCCCTCCAGGTCCTCGTGGAGCCCGTTAGGTTTAACGACTTGCAGGAGGCACGTGCATGTCTAATTATTGTTGCAGGATTTTAATGATCGTTCTTACGTGTTGTTTACATTCGATATCTGTGTAATACAGTTATATGTTTTAACTTTTAATTCGCATCAAAATCCATTGCGTAGTTTTAAAGATTTAAGTATACATATTGTAAGAAATAACACGTGAGACCGGGTTAAATATTAGTTTGAAATGTATTTAAGAATGTACTGCGATTCTACACAGCTACCTAATTGATGTAGGTAATTGATAACAAAACGCAGCGAGTCAACGACTATTAGCAAAGTGAAGGTAGTTGGGTCGAACGTCGTATAAACAACGTCCGAGCCCCTAGGCACGATTCGTACGAATGCGCCACGAGACAAAGGAACGCGGCAATTTATAGTATGCGACAGCTAAGCATGTTCGGACAGGAAACAGTGACAACTATATTGACAACTACTCATCCACAAAAATATTAAATCAAAAGTTACGTCTAACACGGCCATACTGACAATCGTACGTCCTCGTACGCCTTTTCTCGTATTAAAACACTACGGTAGTTCATCTCGGAATTACACAACCATCCTGCCTCGGCCACACTGACCTGACAGAACAATAACCACGTCCACATGACATAGGCACTCCGTTCGCGTATCATGGTATATCTACGCTCGTTCGACTAGTGAAATACATCACTACGATACGTCAGCGACTAGACAATACCTCAACGCCAGAGTTTAACTAGCGATTTGGATCACTACACACAATTCCTTCGATGAACTACATTCCCGTTACAATAATCCACGTAACAAACTTTTACTTTACACAACGCACGAAAAAACACAAACGCCAGTATGCCGTTACAAAACTACGTAAACTTTAAACACATTTAAAAAGTATGGGCTTGAATTCTATCCCGCTTCTGATGTAAGAAATAACACGTGAGACCGGGTTAAATATTAGTTTGAAATGTATTTAAGAATGTACTGCGATTCTACACAGCTACCTAATTGATGTAGGTAATTGATAACAAAACGCAGCGAGTCAACGACTATTAGCAAAGTGAAGGTAGTTGGGTCGAACGTCGTATAAACAACGTCCGAGCCCCTAGGCACGATTCGTACGAATGCGCCACGAGACAAAGGAACGCGGCAATTTATAGTATGCGACAGCTAAGCATGTTCGGACAGGAAACAGTGACAACTATATTGACAACTACTCATCCACAAAAATATTAAATCAAAAGTTACGTCTAACAATATATTAATTAATTATAGGGACATAGAGATAGAGAAAGCCACTTTTTTTTATACTATGCAGTGATGTTTTGTTAGTCTTGGTAGTATATTTCTTGGTACTTAGTAGTATAGTTTTAATATCTTATGCTCTAGCGTTATACATAACAACAAATTATAAACAGCACGTATAATAACAATTTCGTGGTAAGAGTGATGTTCAGTCTAATTTTTGCTTTAAATCCGGTAAAAAACGCTTTTCACATGAAATTAAAAGTTAAAATAGTGAGTTTACCGTGTGACTATCTATCCACGCGATTTTCATTACTCAGCAAGCATCCTAATAAAATAAAGTGATAAAAAGTGCGATAACAAATGGATTCAAGTAATAAAGAAGCTGTGAACAAATAAATGTGTGGAAATGTAAGTTAAATCAGTACAAAGGAGAGCTATCGCGTGTCGGACGCAGAGGCACTATTGTAGTAGTACTATAGTACTAGAATAGAAGTATAGTAGTTCTAGTTCTATTACAGTAATAGGCGTGAATCCCGCTAGCTCTATAGCTTTCATTTCTTGAAGACCTATTGTGCGGTAATGGGATTTTTAAATAACAATTAGAAGACACGGTTGAAATTGCGGGTGTTTGCAGTTTATGCACATTCTATAAAAACCAAGTTTTGCTATATTATGTTTATTTCCATTACTTACTTGTATTTAAATGCTGACAAAAATGATATTAATTATTTATAGTCTCACTTTTATCTGAACTCTTTTATATTTCCGTATAACATGCAACATTTAAAACCATCCTCTAAAATGTAACAATGTTGCTCTTCACCTACTTCACCAATTCTTTAAAGTACATTATTTTAACAGCACATCAATTAACTAATAACACAGCCAATCGCAAATCGTTCCCATTCCATCCACGCCTGTTACATTCCAGTTTGCTCTCAATAAATATTATAAAAAAAAATATTCACAAAACTGCGAAATACGTTCCAGAAACGTAGCAGAGTGTGCAATGGAAGACTAAAATAACAATTGGGGTGCAAAATTTTTCCATTTCATTCGACTTCTATTACCTCCGGCCGGCTTTGTTTGGGGCTTTTTTATTTGTAATTTGTATCCAGCCGGCCATTGGGGTTATTAGAAACAACTGGTCGGATCATGATGCAGTTCTATTGATCGAGCTAAGTTGTGGAGTTTTGGAGTATAGCGCTAAATGGGGCATTTCTATTATTTTGAGACGTGTGTACTGAGTACGTATTTTAGTTTGAATAATGGACTTTAAACAAGTAATGGTATCTTTATATTATTAGGTATATTGTAACGATATCTATGTTGGGCCAAATTGTCTATGTAAGAAAGAAAGAAAGACAGAAAATACGTTTAATCACAAATACTTTTACAAATTTTTGACTTATAACTAAACACTTTACATGGAAAGAAAAAAAAAATTAAATCTTAAAATACAATAAATACATTCAAAAATATCTTAAATCGTATTCGTGATTAGGTGGACTACTCAGCATTTGCCGATGTGTGCATTATTTTAGCACATTATATATAGATTTATTTATTTTTTATTTTATTTTATTTTTATTTTATTTATTTAGGTCATCCAACATTAGTCACAACAATACAAAAAATTAAATCTTAAAATACAATAAATACATTCAAAAATATCTTAAATCGTATTCGTGATTAGGTGGACTACTCAGCATTTGCCGATGTGTGCATTATTTTAGCACATTATATATAGATTTATTTATTTTTTATTTTATTTTATTTTTATTTTATTTATTTAGGTCATCCAACATTAGTCACAACAATACTTAGCTAGGGTACATAATATAACAAAAAAAAATTACAATTGTGACAAACATTTACAGGATAACACAACATGATTTTTGAGTCAAGTCACTATGTGGTACACAAAGCAAAAAAATAAAAAAATAAACAAAATTAAGATAATTCCTTTAAATACTTGCGGATCTTATTACAATTGTCGTGAAAAATATCAATAAAATTGGCATGCTCGTTGACCAGCTTACTTAATCTACAAATGGGTGAATTTCGGCCAAATACGGTCCTACGCAGAGGAGGAACCAAAGGTGTAATTTTATTACGCGGGTACCTAGTAGGAACTCTGAGATTAAATTTATTTAAGAGTTGCGGACAATCAATTTTATTCTGGAAAATTTTGGTGACAAAAATAATATCTGAAAAAATAAAACGGTTTTCTAGAGATAAAATGTGAAAATGCGACAAACGCCTTTGGTAAGAGGTGAGCCTTTTGCGAGATAACCTGCTAGAGAAACTCAGGTGCCATAAGAATTTCTTTTGTATACGTTCTAGTCTTAAAATGTGAGTCGCGTAATGTGATCTCCAGACAACCAAACAGTATTCAAGAATGCTACGTACGAGACTGTTGTATAACATAATCTTAGTTTTGGTGTTTTGAAATCCTTTAGAGTTTCTCACAATAAAACCCAACATCTTTGAAGCACGATTCGTAACATATTCAAGGTGATTAATAAAAGTTAGCTTAGTGTCAAATAGCACTCCCAAGTCTTTTGTGACAGAATTCTCCTTGATTATCATATTGTTTATCTGATATTTGAAAGGAATAATTTTAGATTTTCTAGCAAAGCGGATGAAAAAGCATTTTTCAGTGTTCAATTCCATACCATTGCTAAAACACCATAAGACTAGCTTATCAAGGTCTTGTTGTAGTTTCAATGCGTCCTCAAAGCAATTAATAATTCTACAGAATTTGAGGTCATCAGCATACATGAAGCAACGAGAATTTTCTAATATTTCTGGAATGTCATTAACGAAGAAATTAAAAAGAACAGGACCAAGGTGCCAACCTTGGGGAACTCCCGAGGTAACACTGTGTGGCGAAGCATCAAACCCGTTAACAGCAACAAAAAATGTACGATCGCTTAGATAGGAATTTATCCACTTCAAAAACATAGGTGAGAGTCCGTATCCACATAATTTTTGCAGCAAGATGTGATGTGGAACCCTATCAAAAGCTTTGCTAAAGTCAGCGTAAATAGTGTCAACTTGTTTATTTGAATCCAGCTCGTGAATAATGGTTTCGGTAAACTCTGTCAAGTTGGTCATAGTAGATCTATGCTGAACAAAACCATGTTGGTGATAAGAGAGAAATGGTTTGAAATGGTTAGTGAGAGATGGACAAATGAACGACTCAAATATCTTGGCAAAGGTGGAAAGAATTGATATGGGCCTATAATTATTTATTAGTTCTTTTGAACCAGACTTATGTATAGGTATGACCTTAGCCAGTTTCCAGACTGTAGGGAAGAAACCAGAACTCAATGAACAGTTAAAGATTCTTAAAAGAGGCTGCACCAGATTTTCTGCGCAAGCAACAATGAACTTTGGATGTATGCCATCCGGTCCAGCGCCCTTATAAACATCGATAGCCTTGAGTTTCTTTAAAAGAGGCCCATACTCAATATGCGGTAACGTCAGAAGAAGGTCGTTATTATCGGAAATTATAGATGATGGCTGCTGTTCTTCAGGATCGGGACCCCTCTTCGAATACACAGACCCAAAATATTTGGAGAAAAGCTCGCATATTCGAACACTATCCGAGGAGGCTTCATCACCTAGAGACATAGTAGGTGGATATGCCCCATTACCACCTCGTTTGGACTTAATATATGACCAAAAGTATTTGGGGTTAGAATGAATTTTATCTTCTACAGACCTAATATATAGATTATAGCAATTATTTGCAGTTTTAGAACACCTAGTGCTTATTATATGCAGTTCAATTTTATCTCTAGGATTGTTGTACTTCCTATAACGCTGTCTTAGTTTAAACTTCTCCTTCAACATTTTTTTAAGATTATTATTGAACCAAGGAGGATATTTATTATTTTTGGGCTTAATTTTAGGCACATATTTATGAATAGTATTCCTAATCTTAGCATATAAAATATCCAACATTGAGTCTACGTTATCAAGGTCGCAAAACAGTTCATTCCAATCACAAGTGCTAAGATCGTTGTTTATAGACTCGTAATCTGCTTTAAAGAAATTAAATTTACAAGCAAACCTATTATACGGGAGTTTAGCTTCAATTTTATTAGTAACTAGCGGTCCGCCCCGGCTTCGCCCGTGGTACATATTTCGCAATAAAAGGTAGCCTATGTTCGTTCTCAGGGTCTAAAGATTATCTGTGCCAAATTTCATCAAAATCGGTCCTGTAGTTTATGCGTGAAAACCATACATACATACATACATACATACAAACTTTTCCTCTTTATAATATTAGTATAGATAACTATATCTAGAGGAGGATGATACTTATCAAGGTTACACAGTGGAGACACAGACTCAATGACGCTGCAAAGGGGCACGTTATTAGAGATTACTAAATCCAAAATTCTATTTGTTGAGTTAAGGACATTGTTGTGCTGCTTTAAATGGTTAAGAAATAAGAAGTCGACTAAAATTTGACAATGGTTGGGAGCAAT
The DNA here is from genome assembly GCA_029959065.1 of Colias behrii. Taxonomy (NCBI): domain Eukaryota; kingdom Metazoa; phylum Arthropoda; class Insecta; order Lepidoptera; family Pieridae; genus Colias; species Colias behrii. Next base: position 642,678 of record JARWMC010000005.1, on the reverse strand, counting down.
ATATTCATTCGTTCCAACTAAGTCCCATTTAATATGACCTAGATTAAAGTCTCCAAGTATTAAGTGACCATACGACAATTCAAGTAAACTATTACAATTATCTAAGAAATGCTCCAGTATCGAACGATCCGCCGGAGGTGGCAAATAAACGGCACATATTGCAATATGACGAACAGATTGAGACAAAGGCCAGTCCAATATAACCCAGAGATCCTCAAGCTGAGTTTCCCATTCAGGCTTACGTCTCGATGTAAATTTTGAGGAAACAGCAATAAGTACCCCACCTCCATCCTTTTTTGATGAGAAACTGGAATCGCATCTATCCCTTCGATATACAATATAACGGTCGTCAAAAAGCTCACTACTTTTGATGTTATCATTTAACCAGGTCTCTGTAAGTACAATTAAGTCATAATTAGAGCATGCCAATTATCTAAAAAATTCGTGCGTTTTAGTTCGTAAGCCCCTAGTATTTTGATAATACAGATTTAGCGTACCAAATTTAAATGAAAACAATCCACATACATCAATCAAAAAAGAAAAGAAAGAAAAATATATATACTAGTTCTTAGTCTTACTTATCTAAAACATTAAAGTTCTGGACCAGAATATATGGGGCTTCCTCATTCTTCCTCATAAAAATACGTCCACCTCGTATCCAGACAAACTTGTATCCTTTTTCTTTGGCTCTTAGTCGAGCTGCTGCGTGCAACCCTTTATAAAATGGTGATAAATGCTCATTAACGTATATAGTTGATGGATTTCCTGAAACCCCAATAAGGCCGCTGTTTATTCTATTTTTATCATGCTTTTTATTATAATTTTGAACCATAGCTATGACTTGATCACGAAGTCTTGTAGATGACAATTGAACAATAACAGATCTAGGACGGGGACTAGTCTTGTTAATCTTTGAGATACGGGTACAATGAATAATGCTTTGATCTTCTAAGGGGCAGCCAACAACATTACCAAGGTTTTTAATAATATGCAATAAGTTCTCATTTTTATTTTCGGGTATGTATGTAGAGTCGCATAATATTTTTCAGGCTGTCATGAATTTCAACTTAAACAATCAATGAATGTAATGCTAAATCTAATTTACAACTTCCTGTGTAAGTCCCGTAAGTAAGTATAGTCCCGGTCACCAACCACTACGTCAATAGCTTCGTTTCCTTTCCTCGAAATAATTAAACGTTTAAAATCCACCGCGAGCTGTGTACCAAGCAAACAGTTACTCTAACAAAACTTCCTCACTAACCAAATTTAGAGTCGCGGTCTCGTTATTTACTTTGAAAGTAAAATATTATAAGGAAGGAAATTAAGCTCGGATTGGCTCAAAGCCCACATGTAATTAAAACAGTGCTGTACATGCAAAACTAATAAATAAATAAAATTTAACCGGCTCAGCGTGTACGGTATATTCTGGCTCCAAATCCACAAAATTATAAATTCTACAATATTTGAGGAGGGTTGCCATGGCTTCGGCCATAATATTGTTTAATAATATTGTTTTCTTCGCTTTTTAAAAGTTTGACGGCTTCTCCCAAGATGCGGGAACGTCAATTTGGAATTTCGGTCGTAAATTAATAAAAATTAAAAGTGAATCAATTAAAAAACCTTATGATGAATATTTGAATTTTTTACATTTTTCATAAATACATACATTCCAATCTTTAAAAGTACAAAAAAGTGCTCTCCCTTTTTGTTTCTTTTTACTAAACCTTTACAATATTTGTCATAGATAGAGCCTAATTTATCATTCATTACACAAGCGCAATACAAATTCCTCCCGATAAACAGCGCGTCCACTTCAAATTCTAGTGGTCATTTTCCAGGACGTGTCCCGTCAAACGCGTCACGTTGGTCGCCGCAGATGCGTCTAACCGGTCCAAATTGCCGCCCTCAAGTGTTGTTCGCAATCCGGGACTGTTATGAAATTTTTCATTAAGCCAAATGTCAACTATCGTGGTCGTCTTTGAGTTTAATATCGCAGCATTTTCATTAGCACGTTAGCTGACCGCTCCGGTCGTAACGGTTTATTGCAAGAGTTAATTGTTTAATTTTATTTTTTCAAATATCTCGTTCGCTGTGCGTTTCATTAGCTGGCTTGTTCTGTGGTTGGGATGTTTTGTTATTTTAGAAAAGCAGGCAAAAATGTACTTTATGTTATGTATAGATGTATTTGTTTAAAAAAATGAAGTTATTAAATATACATAGTTCAAAGCTGTTGTAATCTAATAAAATTATAGCACATCAGAAAAAGAACAAATCATATTTAAAGTAAAAATGTTCAAATCAGATTTGAGTAATAAAATTTGATTACACAAAAAGTATAGTAAATATTATAAAATGTTATACTTAATTTAATATTTATGCGTTTTTGTACATAAAAATATTTAATGTCACATTGTAGACTGAACTTAATACGTTATTAAATTTATGCCATAAAGCTCTACGAGCGTAGCATAGTGCTACGTTTCTGTATTATTCGTAGCACTTCCTCTACGTTTAATAAAAGCTTTTTCTATCTAATTCAGAGAGCGTATCAGATAAACAAAATTTTTGTAAAATACACGGTTAACTACATGTAATTAATATCCTGCGTACCTTTGTGGGGGCAATGTGTATATTTATTTTGCGTGTCTATTTCTTTCAGAAAAATTGTATTAAGTAATTGATTTTACTTTATGATTTGCAGAAATATTGGTTGCAGCAATTATATTTTTGGTAGATAATAATAATATGTGATAAATCAAAATGTAGAGTCTCTGAAGAAATGTAAGATATGTATTAAATTCAGTCTATCTAATTTAAAAGAGACGAAATACTTCCAAACATAATAAAGAACCAGAGGAAAATAATATACAGTAACTTTTTAAATTGTTAATTTTGTATGTCTTCCTTGCGCAAGCGAAATTAAAATTTACAAGGTAAAGAAAGCCAGACGTATCACCGGGACTGATGTTGCAAATAACTTTCCTGCCTTCAATGTTTCATATCGATTTATTTCAACATGGATAAACTTTAATATTACAAAAACGATCTCTTTTCTTATCACTTGATACTGACACAGTGACCTTAAGTGGCAGCCGTCAGCTGACAATCCCATTTAGCTGTTGCGCATGCGTAGTACAGCCTTCTCTGATGCGGGATGAAAATCAGGATATTCTGCAGTAGGTCCCCGACCTTCGTGGGGAGAGGGCGCTTTTGTCGCCTCGTCTCGCGGCGTTCGGAATACGTGTGCGTATTTTTGTGACTCGTGTTATCTAGCGGCAAGGTGAGTTTTGTAGCTTTTTAGTTAGTGTACCTGATTATTTTAATGTGTATTATTTTTTACATAGTTGTTTTGGTTCATAAATATTAAATAAGAGTTTCTAAAATGAAAATAAACGAAAGTATTTTGCGAAGACTTATTTATATTATTATAGAGCTTATGGGTTAATTTTAAAATACCATTTTGCATTATTATTTGCTAAATAACTGAAATTACTGATTTAAATAATACTTCTTTTATTGAACTAACTATTGATAACTATTCTTTTATTCTAAGAAATTTAAATTTTTTAATCTAGACTCTAGCTAAGTGCAAATTAAAATATTGCACCAATACTTTTTGAGAAATACATTAGTTTATACAACAATCTCCAAACATTATTTTAATTGTTTTATTAACAGTTCACAATCTACTATCCCAACAATTACCAATTAAAAAGCAAAAAGAAAACAAGCAAGGGATAAATACTAAACGCCCTGCTATCAATTCTCCGTCAAGCTAACATGTGTCTATCTATCCCCAAGTGGGGTTTGTGTTTGGAGCTGATTGTTGCCGGAAATTGAGCTAAATTTATAACTAAGCAGATCGATATGTGATTAGGATGCTGTAGTGAATCGGTAATATGTTTAATATTGGTTGATAAGTGTCGATTGTCTTGCATAAGAACTCTACAAATTTTAGGCTTTGAATTTTAACCATTATTTTATAACTATAGAAAACTAGCTTTGGGTCCGCGGCATCGCTAGTGTATCTAAAAAAAACTCCGAGATATTCCACCCCGGTAAGGAGCCTCTGTAGATAATGATGTAATAATGAAGCTCTAGGTCTATTCCTATCTCATCATAAAATAGCTCCGCTGTGACATAAAAGTAAGCAAACACTCATTCGAAATTATAATATTAGTAAGGCTAAATCAATGGATTTGGATAAGACTGAAGATACTTTAATGCTGTTATTAAAGTTATATTTACATCGGAAACTATGAATGCGGATTGGCTTATCCAATATTTATGTTAAAATTGTTGAAAGATTTTGATGAATAAATATTATCCTTAGAAGAAGGATAAAGTACATTTTGGGTTGATAAACGTGGATAACATTTTGAAGATGACATGATGTAGGTCCACTGGAGTTCGTCGCTGCGGGGAGAAATGAAAATCTACTTATAATATTATAAATAGGGAAATTTGATTGTTTGTTTTTATTATATAAGTTCTTAAACTACTGGGCAGATTTTTAAATTGGCTTACAGTTAAAAAGCGCCATCTTTAATGCGTGACATAGTTACTAAATATTTTATTATAACAATTTTAGAATCTTGATTGATTCCGAAGAGGTTTTGAAGCTTAGAAATGCTGCATCATGTGAACAATCTTTATTACAATTTATGAAAATATTTATAACTAGCTTTCCGCTTTTCAAAACAATAACTTCATAATATAGAGATTCTTTCGAAATTGATCATATTTTGTGAAAATATAAATTTGATCATACCTATACTGGTTATAAAACCAACAAATTTTTATCTGTTTTTAACCGACTTCAAAAAAAGGAGGAGAACGAAACATCAGAATATAATAATATACTGCTATGGATAAACCAATTTGAAAGTATTTTTATTACATATTACTGAACGATTCCTTACTTAATAGTATTAATTACGATAACGATTTAGAATTGACTATGTTATCTTTTTAGTTTCATTGTATTTTAAATTCTAACAAGAAACTAAAAATTTTCGTACACTGAGTTACTTAAACAATATGGATGGCTGACAAGAAGTAATAAATAATTTGATAATAATAAAATCGTTGTGAAATTCGTCTATTATTTAGGAAATGCAGTATAAAACTCTTTTACCGCACTTGTGACGCGTTGCAGTTTGAGCTAAAAGTTTCTGGACATATTTTGAACTTTGTGGTAAGCACTTAAATAATAGGAAGTGTTTTTGTAAGTCCTTATCAATTTCAATTACCTTTTACTGTTCTATAAAAGTTTGTACGAGCGATATTGTAACGGATTATTCATTTATTTTATTTCCATTGATTATTTAAAAATATGCATATAACTATAACTAAATAATACTCGGATTAAATAGACTTTTACACCGTATCCTTACCTATATATACCTACCTAATACCTACTCGAAAACATTGAGAACTAAATAAAAAGTCTGAAATTTAGAGGAATTACAGGATTAAATGTACAGTTTACCAATGTAAAGCCAAGATAAAATACTAAAAAAACACTACATCAAAATTAAGATACCTTAAAGTATTTTTTTATCAACTCGTAATTCGTTATGTACACAAAATTAAAAGCTTAAAACAATTTGCGAAACTAAATTTAATGTTGTATTTACGGCATCGTAAATCCACTCCGAGCACTCTATTTTGTTTCACGTCAACGAAATCAAATATTTGCTCTGATTGGTAACCTTTTTATTTGCAAGGACCTTAAATAACTTGTTTTGCTTCTACAAACATTGAAATTAAATTACGATACATGTAGGTTTTACTTTAAGATTGTAAATCAGATTTTATGTTGTTAACCTTGTACAATAAATTATAAATAATATTATAATTATATGAAATATATAATATAAAAACATTTTAAAGTTTTAATTCATTAAAGTTACTTGGTAACATCACATGTGATACTAAGTTTTGTAAATTGGTTTTCAATCTTTTTCAATACATATTTTTGTAATAAAGTTCACAATTACATGTCGAATATTTGCTTTATTCGTAAAAACAAAGCCCACAGACCATACAAAGAATCAATTGAACACAACGAGTTGCATTGCAACAGGAAATACCTACGGGCGAAACGCTAAACGGCCGGAACATTCAAATATTTTAAGCATATAAACGTTTAATGCGGGACCAATCCGATTACAATGTTTGAGGAGTGATTGTCCGCGAAGCACGCCTTGGGGTGGCGTTATCGAGTAATCTGTGCAACTTTGTTGGACCTTTTTGGGATGTCTTGTGCGTGAGGGCCCTTAACGGTACCGTTAGTGGAGACATATGAAATCACGTTTGTTTTTCGAATGGTTGTTTTCGGCTATCTTATGTTTTGTATTTTAGCCGTTTATATTTCAGGATGGAGCGTAAAAATAATACTTAAATTGATTTCTGTGAAAAATTTTCAACAAGATAATCCAGTTCTACGTCAATCAAAATGTCATTAATATGTTTTTAATAATTAAATTGTACTCAAGTAACAAATTACACAGCACTAAAACTGCTCCTGCAAAGGGAATAAAGTACTATTTAATCAGAAAAAATGTAATCGAGATAGCATTTATTTTTGTCCCGTATGACACAAGCTTATAGATTTTCATCATTACAATACTATCTCTATCCATTTTCAAAGCGATTTCTTCAAAATAATATTTAATGGTCGTATAAAAAGGTTGGATAATGAAAAGACGACTTTTACGTAAATATCATCAAACGTCTTTGTGAATCTTGACCTTTGTAGGTCAATGAGGGCGAGTGAACTGGGGTGATCCGATTAGCGTATGTTACCGGCGGGATTACTTGCTGGACATTTACTTGAAGGTCTCTCGTATTTATCGAGTTATGTTATTTTACAAACAAATAACGGTAATACGAAATTAAGCTCTGTATAACAACATTTAGGTACAATTTGTAATGAACTTTATCCTTATGTAGAAAGTTTTATACTAAAACATCTCAAAGCTCACGTATATCTCTAAAATTATTGTACAGAATGTAATAGTAACGGAGAGGACGGAACAGCGTCTTTCCAAACTATACAAGGCCAGTACGCAACGGTGTGAAACTAATCACGTATAGTTTGGAAATAACTTTTTTACAAAGATCTTCCAATCTATACAACAGCAGTACGCAAATACTCGCGTATATTTTGTAGTGAAGTAAGTAAGAATAGCGCTCCAAAATATACAGCGCCAGTACGCATGCGGACTAATCGTGTATGTTTCGGAGTAAGCGCGGCGTCTTTCCATTGCTCGCGTTTATATTATTGTATTGCTGTTTTGAAATCTATTATTAAAATGCATGTGTATTGTTTATATAATGTTGCGCACTGATCGTATATTTTTTGTATCGAGGATGCTTGTGTGATGTGTCTTCGTTCCCGACTATACTGCACGACTTACAATTGACCATAATGCTAAAATGTAAGAATCTAATAAGTCCAGAAGAAGACGGTTGCGAGGCGACGCGACGGAGACCCGCTTCGCGGGGCTCCTATTTTTGTGTAGTTAAAAAAAACACGAACCTAACCTAACCCATATAGGTAACCCATAAATCTGTTACCTATTTATTTTTCTAAGCTTACCTAATAATATTTTTATTCCATATTTTACTGAATCAATCAAGAAGAATAAAAGTAGATAGATATAGCTGTACAAGTCTTTGATTGCCTATATATTTATTATTTTGCTCAAGCGTAAGTGGTGTAGTAGCTATATTTAGTTATACATATTTTGCGTACCGATCGTGTATAGTTTGGAACGAAGAAGCAAGCATCCGCGTTACAAAGTATACACGATCAGTACGCAAATTTCGTGTATATATTGTAATAATAAGCTTAAAAACAGCATTACAAAGTATACACGAGCAGTTTCTTATTGTTGCGTTCTGGCTATGTATAGTTTGGAAATACGCGACGGAACATAAAATGAGACCAAGTACTAATTATACCTATATAATATAAAAGCTATAATAATAATTGGTAGCAATATTATTAAATCAATTAATATCGTAACAATTTAATTAAAATACGAAAATTTCATAACAGATTTAAGTATTCTGCAGTAACAGCATTTGAGAGCTCATTAAGAAGAGACCTAGGTATCCACGAAAGATAAATAAAATACCATTTATAAATTTAAATAAAAGAAAGCAATCAAAAAATTATCACGATAAATTTACGCTTTCTGTTGTAAAATATAAAATAACCAGTAAATAAATATAAAGACACTCCAATAAATTAAAGAGGGCGTCGTAAAGCAGACATTTCATATAAACACACATTTCAGTAAGTGGCAGTAGCGTAATTTGTTTCGTGAACAGTCCACGCGTTTAATTTGCGCATGAGTTATTTTGTTTGTGTTTCATTAAAACGTTTACAGTGACACACGCTTCTGTAGGCGCTTTTATTATGTAACAGGGAAATCCGCGGAAACGGGCATAAATAAAATTTATTGTTAATTTTTTATATGGCTATTAATTCATCCGGAATTATGCTTTATTATGTCGCGGATTGGTCGGCTCTTTGCTTCCTTTTAACTGTATTTTTAACGCCTCTTTTTTGTTAATACACCATACGCCATAATTATTATGACTTCTATTACTTGATATGAATTATAAATTACCCAACACTAAAATAATTCTCACTTATAATACCACAAGAGCTTCAAAATTATCGGGTATTTTCCGATAGGTTCGTTGCAAACAAATGAAGGAGTCAAGTTTTTAGTCAAGGTTAAAAAATCACGAGCGCGAAGCGCGAGTGATTTTTCCTGAAAAACTTGACGACTTTATTTGTTTGCAGGGAACCTTGAGGGAAATGCCAGATAATTTTGAAGCTCGTGTGGTATTCGGGAGATTATTTTTCCGTCCCAAATGTCGGCCAACAATTTCACAATTGAATTGAACCTGTCAGTTTGACGTCAACGACCAGAGAAAATTTTCAAAAAATTATCAGTATAATACCATGTAGGTTGTACCACGTGACGTCGAATGGTGAAATTATATTGGTCGATATTTGGGTCGGAAAAATAATCAATATTATTTCAATTAATTACAACATTATTTAAATAAAATACCTAAACTTATTAGCAGTGTAGAAATATCTCGTATTTCGGAGGGTTTGTTGTGTTTATACTTACATTAATATCTATTATATTAATAGAAATATTATAAATAATTGCTTGTCCTTAATTATATTCGGTATATGGTAAACCTTCAGTAATGGAGAAGATATTCGGGAGTCTTGAGAAGTGATAAAGTACTTATCCTTGGAAATAGCAAATGAAGCCGCGGGTTATTATTATAAAAGATGACTTCCACAGACACCCTTTACTTAAATTCTCACATAAAATACCTATAATATAATTATAAGAGCATTGCATTAACATAACTCTCGTAATATTTCAATGGTCCTCAAACCTCTACCTGAAATACGCCATAATAAAACAATAATTATGAAATGCGAATATAAAACGGAATTTCGTTATAAAAAACGTTTTTTGAAATAATGCGTTTTGCGCTTGTGATAAAAATATTATGATTATGAAAGCAAATGAAGTGTAGAGTGAAATTTAGTGAAAATGCATTAAATATAATAAAGGCGTTGATTTAAATGGAGTTAAAATATTGTATAATGGATTTTGTGATTTGCGATTAAATTGAATGAATTGTATTAAAAAGTACTTGACAATTTGTTTGTGTGAAACTGTTTTTTGAAATATATTTCCTTAGTATATTAACTCATGGTCAATGTGACAGAGGTCAGAGATTACAAAAAATATATAAGGAATATTTAACAGCTGTATCTACTTGTATTTGCGAATGTTAATTCTTGATTTTGAATCATTAAATTCTGGTGATTAAAACAAATTTAAAACTTTTTAATTCATGTACAGATAAATAAGTTTTTTTCTAATAAAAGCTCAATCTTTTCAGGATGATGTATCTTTTTCCATCAAATATATCTAATAACAATTTCATCGTATATCGGACAAAAAAAAACTACCTTATAAGAGTATCTAGTTTAAAAACCGCAGCTAAATCAATTCACTCATTTGGATGTCACAGATATACATACTACACATATCAAACTTCTTTTGATAAAGCAAATATTTTTGTCATTGTTTTAAAATACTACCATGTGAGTCAACAAACACAAGGAAAGCTTAACATGAGCACTCCAGAGACCATATTTTATTCATAGAGACCCTACGAGTAATAGGATTCCATGATCAAAGATTTAGCAACCCCGTTTCTGAGAAATATTTGATATGGTTAGAAAGTTTAGTGTTTTTCTACCGTTGTGACTATACACAAACTAATAATGATACAAAATATTGGTGATGGTGATAAAGAAAATGGTTTACCAATAAATTATTATTAAAAATAGTTTTTTGTTAAAATACTTGTAGTGTAAAACTTTCTTTCCTGTAAATTCATTATTTTCATATCTTATTCAGAAACTTTCTAGCAAAGAGGACATTTTCACACTATTTAAAACAGGCTTTGAATGTAACAGCATTTATTATATCTAATGCAGATATCCAAATATTACAATCGATTTACATAATTTTTTCCAAATATTTTGATCGGTTTAAATTATTGACATAATTTTTATAATGTTCAGAATAACCTCGAATAAAAACAGCAAATGTTGGAATAATATACCACCACCATTAAAACAAATCAAATCAATTTCTAATTTTAGACTAAAATATAAAAAACACATTTTTGAAACATCACATTACTAAGCCTTGGTGAGCAGAGTATCTTAAAAATTAATTTGAAACCTATTTATATTATTGTTATATTTTCTCTCTATTTTTATTTTTATTTATATCTACTTATATACATATTACATTATGTTATGTTTCTCTATTCTATACTTATAATTATAAGATAATATAGTATATGTATGACACGCCGTAATCTTTACCTAATTTAAATATAAGTATGTATATACAATATATATTATATAATATGTATTTTATTTATTTAATTTTCTATTAGTTTTGTACTGTCTACTCCATGTGTCACAAGGGGTTGCTGAAAACCAGCGTTGTGTAAGGGCCCTGGCTCTTACACAACTATTTGCTGAGTCAGCCCCTTTTGTCAGCAACCGACGAGCCGCGCAGTATGCTGATTTGGCCTTTTTTTATATTAGTTAATTAGTTTTAATTTTTTCTTTTCTTTTAGCTTTTATGTATTTTGTTGTATTGTGTGGCAGATTGTGTTGTTACAATAAATTTCTTTCTTTCTTTCTTTCTTTCTTTCAAATGCAAAATGTATGTCGTACTATGTTAATTAATGAGAATAGTGCAAAAAGTAAAAGTCCAATTAACCCAATAAATAAGCGGGAAAGATAATATATTTTATCAATTAGAGTCCTAAACAGACTCATTTCTCTTAATTACAAGTGAATAAACAAATTTACGTTCAAGTTTGGCATTAACATTATAACAAGCCTGTGTACATTCCTCTTAATTGTTTATATAAACATTGTTTTACTCTTAGCATATTGTGTTCTTGTTAAAATGCTTGATGTATTTCTTTATAATTAGTGTATTATACGCATATTAAGAATTCATCTACTTGAAGATATTATACCCTTATATAATTGAGCGTTGAAAGTATAAACAAATCTATACTAATATTATAAAGCTGAAGAGTTTGTATGAACGCGCTAATCTCAGGAACCTGGTCCGATTTGAAAAATTATTTCGGTGTTAGATGCCCCTTTTATCGAGGAAGGCTATAGGCTATAATATAATATCATCACACTAAGACTAACAGGAGCGGAGCAATGCGGGTAAAACTGCGAGGCACAGCTAGTCGTATATATTATGGTTTCTTCTATCTAATACTAAATTAGAAACTACACAGTTTAAAATATGTGACAATGTAAAGCGATTTTGTGTGGATTACCTTATACTATTTATAAAGGTAGTGCTCTTTATATTGGTTAGGTACTAGAGGTGGAAGTTAATACAGCGTCAGACTTCTTTATGTAACAAAATGCTAAGCTACCTGCCCCGGAGAAAACACCCGCGGCTTACACAAAAAATATACACATTATAGTATGTTTTTGAGTCAATTAACGCATGTAAATATATTTTTGGGTTTATATTTTATAATAATATCGCTATAAAAGTGTTATTGAAGATGTGTTAGTAACTACGAATTTAGGTTGATTGAGTTGTATTTCTCCGAACTTAATGAACATTTAATACAACACACTAATTTTAGAATTACAGACAGACATGATAACTAAGTATAGATGTGAACGGCTTATAATAGAAAATTTGCCGACCATTTTATTAACATTATGCATAACAAGATGGCCGCCGAATTTTCAAAACTACAGAACTCTCAAGCAACAAGTCAAGTCCTAACCTTAATAGCCTGTAAACAGAAACATGAATATCATCTCAGAACCAATTACCCGCTAAGTTGGTAGTGCGATTCGGTTTGTAGTTCACTTCAACTGTGCTTTGTTATTGACAAGGGGAAATGGATTTGATGCTCTTTCATTTATATGGGCCTGAACTTCGGTTACGGCGCGTTTGAGTGTGCGTGTGCTAAGGTTGTGTGTGTGTGTGTGGAGTGCAAGCGTTTGTGTTGGTTGTGTGCGTGCGTAAGTGCATACGTGAGTGTGAATGATTGTAATTAAATTAAACTTTTTTACATATTCCTATTAATAGAGACGTAACCTATTTGAATTAAATATTTATTGAAATTGTAGTTAAAAAGCTAACAAATATAAGAAACAAACACCTAACTAGTTATTAAAATTAAAACATTGGAACCAATTGAAAAAAATTAAAAGCACGTGATATTTTTTCTTAGATAGAGAGAGCCCTGTAAAATTCCAACACTTAGAATATGAAATCCGGTTTTACCATAATATAATGCATTCAAAACACAATCTATTCAACCTAGCATTGTACCAGATAATTAAATCACGTCCAAACCCATTGTAGAATCTATACATTCTAAGTTTGACCAAGTACACCACTTCCAGCTAAAGTTTAGTACATCACTTAGTTTTAAGTTTTGCCTAGTTTCCGAACGCTCTAATATATCGTTCTTTACCAAAAACGTGACTTATGCCATACAATATTTCAATACAGGGAACCGCACAGCAACATAATTAAATTCTTCAAGCAAACACGGGATTGCAAGACATATTTCTGTGAGGGAATGCGGGCGGTAATAAACGTGGAGCCATGAATTTGCTGACGTCACAGTTTGTTTGCTACGTAATTGTGCTTATAATGGATTTTTGGTACTTTTTTTCGACGAGTTCATACAGTGGATGAAACATGAGCGTTTAAATGAGAGCTTCTTGGTTAAATTTCAGTAAGATATAAAAAAGGGCGTAATTGTCGAGCACACGTCTCAGATGTGAAACTTCTTTGGTAAGATTCAAAGATCAATTGTCGCCCACTCCATGACGTGATGGTATTGCCATAACGCGACCTTAAAATTTTACTCTCAACGCGCCTAAAAGTTTCACTTTGCCACAGATTAGACACTAGCTCTAGCATAGAGGCTGATTCCCTGATTAAAACTAAACTCGATAAATAAAGCGAATGTGAAATGCATCTCTACCTATTACTATAATTAATTGATACCTTTAATTTCTTTACACATTTATAATACCTATGTTTTCGATAGAATATATTTCACTTTATTACTTGCTTCTAAATTAACATTATAAAAAGGAAAAATCGATTATTTTTTGTTTATTTTTGTTCATCACAATGTTAAGCTTTTACGCAGTTACACAGGTTCTATTTATTGTTTTTATCCCGGATCCGGGCGAAGCGACAAACGGCTAGTCATTAACAAAAGGAATCAGCTAATGCTCAAAACATGTTTGAAAATCAATTACTATGAGCTGAAATGTTACCTACCAGTAAAACTTGAAAAACAAAAAACCATTTCTTTTTTTGACCTTATAAACAGCTGCGTTTGATTTTTCTAATGTAATCTTACATTACAATTTGCCTATATAAAAAAAAAAAACTTACAAAGCAATCATTATAGTATTAATTTAATTATCTTCAAAACAACATATGTACCTATTTTAAGTCCCACAAAATAGGTACCGATTATTCAAATGGTACGTTTTCCCTCAAAATAAAAGCGTACACATGTCATAATATAAATGTCATACGGTTTATAGCAACCCAGGCACTGGTTTATGGCCGTTTAACATCAAGTATAAGGGAAATCCCCGTTCATGGTTTATTCCTTTGATAAAACTTCCAAGTTCGCTCCAAGTTTAATGAAACTCTGAAATATTTACGTCTTTACGTATTTTATAAAGTTCGAGATTGTTTTTGTGCTGGCCTTGTTGTGAATATAATCGTATGATAAGTGATGAAAAGAGCTTATTTGTCCGGCAAAGCACCTTTAACACTTCTAGTGTTACAAGTGTTTATGGGCGGTGGTGACCACTTAACATCAGGTGGCCCACCTGCTCCTTTGCTTGCTCTGACATAAAAAAAAATGTAACATGAAATAGAGAAGTTAGTGTAATAGAAGATTGTAATAAAAACGTGTCTATGTATCGTGTTAAGCTGAAGGAATATTTTAAAATACATACTGTTATTAACAACTTGGCCAATTTTTCAATCCTTTTTTACATCTTAAAAGTACAGTTTAGATACCTTGATTAAGTTAAGAGAAGAGAGAGAAGTTCCATGCTCTATGCAGTTATGTACCTACCTATACACTTCACATCTACATATTTTAATGATAATTTTTTCTTCGCGTTCAAAAAATATATAGGTACCTACTTCATTATCTGTTAAATGAGTTTATTTTTTACCTAAGATTCCTATACCTTCCATAACAATGTATTAAGAAGCCGTTCTATCTAGTATCCCTTAATTTAAAAAAAAGTTTGGAAAATCCAAAAGTGCACGCCTCATAATTTTTTTTTAATAATTATTTATTAATTATTATTTTTGTTTATTTAATAACAATTAAACCACATCGAATCAGACCCTGGAAAATGAAAGGGTTCTATTCCTGAGCATACTCAAGCGTAAGAGAAAAAAAAAGACTCGATTAGTAAAGTATTTCGGTCGCTATCGTGTTAACAAGAAAATCCTCCGCACATACAGACACACGGACGTCCAAGACAGAACTTTTTTAAACTGTTTTTTAACTACAGTGGACACCCGATAATCCGGCCCCTGTCTAATCCGGCGCCCCCTGTAATCCGACATGACTTTAAATAGTAGATCACGCAGGTTTGAACAGATTACAACTTGTACGCACCACCGCTATTGTGCTCGACGCGTACGCATTGTTTTACTTAGTTTGAATTTGACTACTTGTGAATTGTGATAGCGGTACGGCCTAGCGTGCGTTCATTGTTTACAATTTATTCATTGTGTATTAGGTATAGTACCTAGTAATGTTATCACAAACTCAGAAGCGAAAGCACAAAAATTGACAATTATAAGAAAAATGTGATATTTTAGACCGCTTAAATCGCAATGAAACCATCAGTAGTTTAGCAAATGAATTCTTGATTTTATAATAAAACGTAAGCTCTCTATTGTCATTTAATTTACTAAATTCGACATACATAAATTAAGTATGATTTGTACTTCAAAGTCCATATAACATATAGAATCTTATCATTGGACATGTAATTTGTCGGATTACAAGGTACTCTTTTGTAAAAAATTCCGGACTATAGGGGGTCTTAGGCAGTACTCTATAATCCGACGAATTCGATATAACGTTTGTCGGATTACCGGAGGTCCACTGTAGTTTAAATAACAAAAATGACATCAAAAATATCATGAATGTTAAAAATAGTGTTTTTTCTTAATATGTGTGTGTATGTATTATCTTACAAGTGCAATGTATGATACATAAAGAAGTTTGAAAAATCAGATGTTTTGCATGAAGTGACAGTAGTACCCACCTCAACGCTTCGCTTATGAGGCGTGCAATAGTAATTTTCAAAATAAATTTCCCATAATATTGGATCATAAAATGACAAAGGCTTTGTCCACATATCGCTTTATATTATGAATGCCTCAGACAGTAGCACTTGATAAGTTATAATAGTGAAGGCAATGATATAGTGAAGGACGCTGCGCCCTCGGCTTTGTTACCTTCCCTTCTATATTGTGAGGTAAAGGTATATTTTGAAGTTTTCTCTGCCTTTGCGTACCTATTGTATATTTAGAAATTTAATTTTATAGTGTTTATCATCATCATCATCATCAGTCCATACACGTTCCCACTGCTGGGACACGGGCCTCCTATGAGGAGTAGAGCGTTTAATTTATTATGACAGCTTAGTTTGCTCGTGGTAAATAATTGAAAAAATCTTTATCCATATTCGTTTTATAATAATTATTTATTAACTAGCGGTCCGGCCCGGCTTCGCCCGTGGTACATATTTACGTTTTCTCTACATAAGAACCATCCTCGTACTTCAAGGAATATAATAAAAAAAATTATCGAAATCGGTTCAGCCGTTCACACGTGATGCCGTGACAACGCGAAACGGGTTTCATTTTTATATATATAGATGACAGAAGCAATTATATCTACTAGTAGAGAAGTTGTAGCTTTATATTTAAGTAGATAAAACATACATTTCCATGTAGAAACAACAGTGCTTACATTTCAAAGCTTCTTTAATTCAAATCTAGATTTTAATCAACGTAGGATTTAAATTTACATATAAACTCAGAGAAGTACGATGTAATTTTGTTCAAGTAAGGATAAACATGTTTCTGTTGTACAATGTCCTTTAAAATTGCATATTTTTTAACATTTAAATTTACTTTTATTTCAAACTGTACAAAGTCATTTATTTTAAAAGAAAGTAAAGTTATTTTTAAATTCCATTTTTTTTACCATTTCTCTTTTCTGTAAAACAAGAACAAACCACTTCATAGATGATCATTTTATTTCTATTATAATAAAATAAATACATTAATATAATTAAATGATGACCCATTTTGTTTCGTAATTATTATGTCATTATTAAATAAGTGAAACTAGTGAACTGAAAAGTTTTATTTTGCATTGATATAAAAACGATCCTATATAATATCTATCTATAGTTTAAATATGCAGTGTGTCGTCTTGTACGTGTTTTAAATGGTAGAGCAAGCAAAGGAGCATGTAGGCCAGCTAATGTTAAGTGGTCAACATCGCCCATAACTAATAAGTCTTTTAAGGCATACACGCTCTTTTCTAGATTATTCTATGTCGTATCCTCCTTGCATAGTTTTATTTCTACGCATAATATACATATGCATAAATTGATTTCCTATTACAATACAGATTTGTGAATATATTTTTCCTCCTGACATATTATGTAAGGAAATGATCCTAATATTATAAATAAACGAAGGTAATGTGTTTGAAAAGCGAAACCCGATCGAAGTAAGGGTATGCCGCTAGTACAATAAACTCAATCAAATATACTAATGAGTTATTCGAGCTGATATTAATTATAAGGTATTCCGCCAAGCTGTCAACGTGGCTTATTGTTACTCGTGATATAAGGGGTCTTACCCGGATTAATATTATGTTTATTAATAACATTTATCTGCTTATAGAGTTAATATGTATGTCATGTTTTATAGGCTGAGAGATGCCGAAGTGTTTGTAGCATGTATTTGTGTTGAATAGGGCTTATACTACGGCACTTGAAAATTAGAAATGCAATTGTAAAAGATAAAACGACGACGCTGATCGCTTACCGGTGTTGCGTCTGCTCTGTTGCCTCCTCTCTCATAACAAAACTGTTTTACATAATGCAAATCATCATTTAAAAATAAAAACAATATTTTTATTAAAACACGCAATTATACAAAATGATTTAAATTTGTTTAAAACATAGATCACATGAGTTAAGTCTTTAATTTATTAAGACAAAAGTTACCCAGACGTTATCAACATCGTTACCATAATATTGTGTGCTTGAAAATTAGAAAGTCAATGAATAAATTGCGTTATAAATCCACCATTATTTTCTTACACTGGCTCTCAAACTATCCAAATTGCAAGTACATGAAGCTGAGCCCATCCATACCCGCTCAATAAGCGGAAGGCGCACTCAGTAACCCGAAACATAGCATCAATCATGGCGGCTCCACACCAGCCTACATCCATCAACTAGATATGTGTATATACATTTATTTGGAGCCGGCCGATTGGCGTGTGGTGTGAGGCAGCCTTTATGTTTATTAACTCGGCTGAGTATTGTGTGTATTGTAGGTTATTTTGTAGGGTAAAGAAAAACATAGAATTATGGTAGAGTCCGAACTCCGACTTTAAAGTTTTTTGTCTTTATTTATTATTATCTAATTGTATAGTAATATTGACGTGACAACGTCTTAAATTAGGTTGCGGCTGGGAGTCACTTATGAAAAAGTGTAACGCTCGGTAACGTTACGATGAGTCACCGAACGAGAGAGAGGCCCGCGGTCTGCCGCGCGCGCAGCACATAAATATTCTACCGAGAAAAAGACGTTGTCACGTAAAATCTTCGCCCGTAAAACCGACTTTACAGGCCACCCTTTTTTTTTTATTATAGCGTTGTAAATGTGTGTCTCATTCATAAGAATATGTACAGAAATATACAGGATAACTTTCCCCTTTACCGTTAGGTGTCAGGAAAACAGCCAAAGATTAACTTTACAGTTACATGAAAGTATTTGCTTTACTTGCGATCAATATTATTATTGGCCATCTTAGAATCTTCCCTTTTTTGTAGAATAATAGTTTCACATAACAAAAATATTTTCATAAACACAATTTTCTCACTTCTCGATGTCTATAATATGTATCCTCAAAAAATGTCTATTCCACATTTTCCTTGAAGTAATCGGAGAGAACAAAACTTTATCAGCATATTTTTTCCGTTGTACTAAATATTTCAGAGAATTTCTGCCCAAATATTTGCAGTTATTTGTTTGATTAAATAAAGTGTTGTTTTTCTTTTTCTTTACTATTTTACTGCCAGTAAGTTGTCTTCATGTTGTACATATGTATCCATAAAGGATAAACGCAAAAGAGAGATAAAGATGGTTTTATTTTTAAGTATGGCTGCTTATATATGTTTTGTAAGTGAAGATTAAAATTATATAGATACTAGCGGTCCACCCCGGCTTCGCCCGTGGTACCTACATATGAAAAATAGATGTTGGCCGATTCTCAGACTTACCCGATATGCACAGAAAATTTCATGAGAATCGGTCCAGCCGTTTCGGAGGAGTATGGCAACGAAAACTGTGACACGAGAATTTTATATATTAGATGAATGCAATAAGATACGGGCTGTTCTTATAAAATGGATCAGATATTTCACCGATTTTATAAGACTTTTCATTATGTGTTCTTAAAGTAGAAATAAGAATACGATTGCAGGAAACTCGATCTAAATTTAAATAGGGTAAAAAGGATAAATTAATTATTTATAGAATTGAAGGGTAATTTTTCTCGGAACTATCGAGAAGGTATTTCTTATATCTTCGTAAGATATTATAATCTTCCACCCACATTGTATATTAATCCTATCGTACTAATATTATAAACGCGAGTTTGTGAGTATGTATGTTTGTCACTCTTTCACGTAATAACCACTGAAAGGATTTTGATGATACTTGGCAGTGATGTAACGCATGTACCAGAGTAACATATTAGTTGCAGAAATACTTGGTTTTACCCCGGGTTCGTCCGCGTATGTAACCGCAGACAAACTTGTACACCGCAGGTTAATCTATACTAATTACTTATAATATTATAAAGCTGAGCTAGAGTTTGTTTGTTTGAACGCGCTAATCTCAGGAACTACTGGTCCGATTTGAAAAATTCTTTCAGTGTAAGATAGCCATTTATCGAGGAAGGCTATAGGCTATATATCATAACGCTAAGGCCAACAGGATCGGAGTAATGCGGATGAAACCGCGGAGCGCAGCTAGTTAGATATAAAACAACCTTCTAATAAATTCTTCCTACAATTTTCTCATGGGAAAATGCTAAAATCCATTTCAGTTTCATACGATAACCAAATATCTGAGCAAGGGCATCCATACGTCATCATTTGGGCGATGTTCACACGCCATTTGTTGGGAAACTTTGCGAGTTCCCGATGTTTAGTGGCTTGTCACATATTATACGCTTCGTGGATTAGTGCTGTAGTGTTATAGTGTTGTAGTTACATGGATACGTCAATAATTGTGTTATGTTCTTGTTTGTGAAATATTGGAATGCTTATGAAATTTTAGACGAAGAATAATTGTGCCACATGGAGTAGAACTATATGATTCAGATCTGTCCAACCATTAAGAATTGGTTGTGTAATAGAAATCTCATGCAACATAAATCTTGAAGTTATTACAACCTTTTTAAAAGTAAAAATCTACCGTATAGAAGCATCAAGTAAAAATTATTATCAGAATTTGTAATTTCCAAACAGTTGGTATACTGAGTTATTTTTAAATTTTGTTATTTAATAGGCATATTTATGCAATTTGACCAGGGCGAAGATTTGAAAGAAAGCTATGTAAAAATAACTGTCTTTAATAGAAGAGAAATCACGTGCTGCAGCTAGTTATATAATCTAAAAGAATCTTATATTTGCCCCTGGGATCAATAACTCACTATCAGAGGAAGAGGGTATTAAGGTTGTGTCTGTGTAGCGTTGTGAGCGATAAGCGGAGCGGGCGCGGAAGCGATAGTTAAAATTATCAAAGTAAAAGAGTAAACTTATGTTTTGTTCGGAGACAATTCGTTACTTATGTTATCGGCTATAGAGTTGTCTATTTCTTTAAGGGCCGATTTTTCAATGCTTGGATAAAACTTATTCGTCGAATAATGTATAAAACTACTATTTTAAAAACTTATTCTAATTGCCGGTATTTGACAGTTTACGTGACATTTTATTATTATCGTGTAATACTTTATTGGACGGATAAGTTTTAATCCAAGCATTGTAAAATCGGCCCTTATTGTTGCAATAATTTTCTTATTCTTCAAATTGTATACATTAAATAAAAATTAATACAACGCTTTCATTATTTTATTTCATGATAGAGCTTTTTAATATAAAAATAATAGTATTTTTTCTGTGTTGTTTACTACTCGACCCTATTAAATTTGCCATAACGTGACGAACAACACACTTCTTTACCTTTGTATTTGATAAGTATTTTAATACACATATTAATTTATCTCGCTATCGCTATCTCTCATATAACCACGTTGTTATGCACACACCTTTACTGTGAAGATGATGAAAAATGTTTCCTGGTAATGATGTAAGACGACCTTTCTTGGAATTATGTTTGGAACGTACGGTTTCAAAATTATATTTAAATGAAGAGCCTTCTAATACATAAAATATTTATTTTAGTTAGCCACGTGTTCTGGATAATATCTCGAAATCCAATCTTTATTTCACAAAGAAGCTTTTAGGTGAATTGATAAAGAGATTTAATACTAGATGATAAAAAATCGATGAAGTATCACAAAGTCGTCATCTATAATATAATACCTACTTATGTAAAATTTAACGTTTCTGTATGTCCTTTGTTTTATTAGACATACATAGAATCGTAAACTATGCATTTGATCTTATGGTAATATTCAGCAAAGTGTTGTGCATGAAATCACGAAGGTTTCTGAATTAGTAGAGCGGGAAGGTTAGGTCAATCTTCGACAGTTTATAGCTGCACAGCTATTGTAAAATATAATATGCTTCTTAAATTCATATAAATGGAGTCAAACTAGACATAAGCTTTATTCTTAATTTCTCAAATAACAAGATGAGGTAGAAAAATGATCAAGTTGAATATTTTATGAAATAAGTTCGCTCCACGTTTTTAAGCCAATATTTTGTGATCTTTAACCTTCACATTACCTTAAAACAATTTGAAATTGTCATACTGACATAACTTTGAGTCTATGTTTATTAATATTAGAACTAAAACATACATAGTTATAAAATAACAACTGATATAGATCTTATGGTCAATCACAAAATGTAAAATTAATATCTTCCCACCAAAAACATTGAATCAAAGACATCACCAAAGAAAAACAGGCCTCAAACGTAACATAATGTTTTATTAAAGATACGTTAAGAGGGTACTCCCTCTGAAGGGAGTTATTAAGAGTAAGGTTGCTCATAAATACAGCTTAGAAAATTAAAGGTTGTCCGTGCCTTTGAGAAGCAATATTAGAATAATATGGCCATTATTCCGGCTTCGTGGAAATTTTTCAGTAGCGGTGGACTCGCGCGGCATAGTAATCGAACTTTATGAGTATTATATTGATAAATAATAGACCTTTTTATATCCTTTCTTAAAATAAAGTAGGCAGTAGAGGGTCTTTCATGACAATGTTACGCAAAATATCAATTTATATACTAATATTAAACAAAAGAATATATGAATATTAACTAATATTCAACATTCTTAACAATGAGGTTGGCTGAATTCCTGTTGTGGGTTTTATTGAGCATTGAATATCTTTTATAAAAAACTTTCAATACTATAAAATCACAAACATAGTTGTAATTAGTGCTAAAATACACCCTAGAAATAAACAATCTACCAACATTAAAAGCATAATTTTACACAAAATTTATTTACTATTTGTTTCAATAAACTGGAATATAGAAGCATGCGCGGTTAAAACCATGAAAATATATTACAATTCTGAATTTATATAAGTTTTAATGTGTCTTATATACTATGTATTTTACACTCCATTAACGATTTAACAAGTCATTGAGTATCGAAATATTTGACTATATTTCACACATAATTTAAAACTTTCGATACGACCTTTCCGCAAGTCATAAAATTAATTAAATCTTCAATCAATCATCAAGTTTCCTCTTTCACTTGCAAAGCCTCAATATTAAAGTATGCACTTCAAAAGTAAGTCTTGATTAAAAGATTTTAATAGCAATTAATTATTCATTGAGCATAAGCTTCTAATGGACTTCATAGTGAAATAAAATTTACATACTAAGCGGCTTCCGCTGTTTTCTACCTAAATTTTCAGTCTTAAAATAAATTATTATTTTTTTAAAATAACATAGCATTTTACTCACCGGCTGTTTAAGTTATGTTTGGGCTACGTGTGATATTTATTTTGACGTGTTTTGTTAATCTTTGTGTGATATGTTTAAATATATGTTAAGGAGAATACAATAGTATATAGATGAATGTAATACTCTTTGCCCGACTTCCTCCTTGGTACAGTGGTTGACGCGTGAGCGTAGCACCGAGGGGTCCTGGGTTCGATTCCCGATGGAGAAGAAGAAAAAAAATGTCTCGGTCTGGTAGGACATAGAAGGCTGATCACCTACTTGTCCCTAAAGAAATCGATCAGTGAAACAGATAGATAATGCATCTGCCCCTTACCTCACTTGGGGACATGGGACTTCACTTTAATACTCTTTGATGTCTTCATGCAAAATGAATTTAATGTTTTTGAAGATAATTGTACTGTTTATAAAATTTGAAGCAAATGCCAGTCTACAATAGAAACAAACTGAGAATTAATATTAATGTAAGTTTTTGTTCCAGTGAAAGAAAAACATATCCAAGATAAAATAAGAGCATATAATGAGAAAGAGAGAGACATGATCGTATTGGTAAATATTGACTCTAAAGCTTTATACCTTTAGAATACCATATCCTCTGAAAGTTTCTTAATAATTAGAGAATAAATTTTATTTCCGTCGAATTAATATCCCAAATTGGGTAAACGTGGGCTGAATAAGCCGTATTCGAAGCCGATGTAGATACGATATCTCAATTGCGTCATTTAGAACATTCGAGAACACTGTTTGTGCCAGACGCTGCTAATAGCTGTATTAAGTACTTATTAGTTGTACCTTTAACGTAAGTAATTGTATTTATTGGTGCTATTCCGTGCCTTCAAATTTTATTGGGTCTATTTAGTGGCCTATTTCGTAAGACGTTTTCATTTGTTTCGAATGGAATTGTTTCTTTAGTTTATATTTATTAATGAATGCTTTAACAAACATAAACAATATCTAGATGTTTTGGATTAAAATGCAACTGTCGAGAAATGATGTAGTATGTTCTCTATCTGTTATATACTTAGTGATTCAGAGTTCGTTCACTAACGATTTGCAAATCATGAACATTGAACATGCGATAAACATGTTGTTATTTTCATACGACAAAATACTTGAAGTATTTCGCCACATTGCGCGAAAAATAACTTGTTTTCGCTTCAAAATTTTATTGTTATTTCGTTACAAATATTCGAACATTAGCTCCACCGGAGGGCATGAGTTTCTTTTGAGCAATTTCGTTGTTAATTATCCTCCACTGAAACAAAATTGGAATGCTTCAAAAGTACACTAATAAACAAGGAATTTGTATTATCTTTTAAGACTCGCAATCTCTGTGTGATAGACATAGTCTCGAATGTTCGGAGCAATTATATTTATTGATTAAAGCCAAGATCAGATCTCAAAGGAAGTCGTAATAAATCTTCGGATTATATTGTCCGTTCCGAAAACTTGTTGCTTAATACCGTTTGGACGTTGATTTAATTGTGGATTAATTGGTTTTTACTTTCTCAAACAATTAAACACAGGTATTTTATAGACAATACTTGCGTGGATTTGAGCGTTGCCTTTTGTTATACAAACTATTACCTATTATAAAAACTGTGTGTTGTTAGTTTAATTTGGAAAAAAATATTTATTTTTTATTTGTAGGAATAAATTGAGTTCTTTCTCAAAAAAAACCATATCAAAATCCGTTGCGTAGTTTTATGTTTTAAGCATATAAAGAGACGGATAGACAACTACAGAGACTGCTTTATACTATGTAGTATGTACCTAGTGAAGATTTCCCAAAGCCTGTGGTTTTATATAAATACAAGATGTTGTCTAAGCAATTGTGTGAAACTGTAAACACTTTATAGGAACATTTGGGGGTTTAAGAGCTAGAATATATTAGGAACATCGAAGTGTTTGCGATGCTATTCAACTTGCAAATGCCACTGTTAAAGGTGCACTGACTTATAGGAATGTTATCAGCTATTGTATAGATAAGTATATCACCGATTTCTTTAGACTCGATTTTGCGCCACTTTAAACATACAAATTTAATTAATTTAATTAAAACATTGTACACTAATCAAAGGCAGGGGACCATAAAATAATTTCATGAATTCATCTCAATAAAGCGTATTTAGTACTGAAGCAAATGAAGTGTAAAATATTTATGAACAGATAAGCTTTTCCACAAAAGATAGAAGTTTTCAAATTACACGAGTATCCAGGACAAGTTCTGCATAGCAATCGATCTAGGAATAGAGAAGTAAAACTGAGTATCATTGACGTCTGAACGAAGCGAGTCGCTTCGTTCGGTGTAGTTTTGCAATTCTAACTTCCCCATATCTGCTATTCGGACGAATGGTTTAGCGGTCCATGTTGTGAGCGGATAGCGTTATTTTGATTTACTGGTTTGTGCAGAATCAATTCTCTGTGTCGATGTTAAAATTTTATAGATATTATATTATATTTTATACTTTTGTTGTTTTTTATTAGTTGTGTTATTAGTCACTATTTTGTCGCTTTCTATAGAGTTAAAGTTGCGCATTAAGATAAATGTAATAGGTTCTTAAATTTTGTAATTTAACCTTTTTTAATTTTATGTTTTCATCTTTAGAATCTTATTCTATCTATATTTGATTATATTATGTTTGGGGATAAGTGTATCTTTATAAAGTGTACATTGTAATAAAATGCAATATTTTTTTGTTTTTAAACTTATTGTAAACTGTGTTGTTGATGGTAATAAACGATTATCATTATTTATTTATATTTTACATATTTACAAAATGATGTTCAATGACTCAGCTCATGAAAAATTTAAAAACATTTCTTTTAAAATGGCAAATTGTATACGCAATAACTCATCGCTCATAACATGCAACATACACCATCACTATGACTTTCTGATACAGTGGTTCCAAACGCGACTATTTGTTGACATCCTGAAAAACACCAGCCTCTCCACCACTCGTAGTTTTAGCGATGCATTTCAAATTGATATATCGTTGTAGTAATTGTCAACAATTATTGAAACTGGAACTATGAGTGATGCTGGCGAAAATGTTTGTAAACATTGTGAATATTTTGGAACTCGAAACTTTTATGAAAACTTTTTAAGTTAAACGCTTCGGTGGTTTTTATTGCATAACTGCTGTGCTTAACTGTTTATTTATGTGTTGTCTCTTTGTAGTTTCTGATACTAAATAATAAAATAGGGTTTATGGAAGGTCATCTTTTAAATTACCTCTGTTATTAAGACCTAGAGATTACCTATAATGAAAGAAAAAGAAAGAAAATAATTATAAAATAATAATAATCAATGCTCTATCTTACTAATGATCTTAAGCAATGCTTTTCTTTACGTTCATTATTATGTAATGATCGGTTGAACACCTCTGTAGTACAATATTTATTGTGTACACTAAGGCCGGTTACTCACATACCTGCCGCAGGGGCAATATTGGAACAATCCCGGTTGGTCGGCCGTCGTCGGGGCAATTTCAGTTGTTCTCTTAATTACCCCTGCTTGCCTATACACATCGCACATTAAGGAGCCAATTAAGGGTCCAATTTCAAAATTGCCCCTGCTGCAGATACACGAGCAGTTGGTTTAAATGTCACAGGGCTTACATTCGATCCAAGTATTAAAAAAAATCATTAAACAAACAATTGTTTCAGCTTCAAATGGACACTAACAAATACAAATTGTCGCCATAAAATACCACTCTCACCGTGAAAATGATACATCGTAGTCACATTAAATAATATAACGTGTACTTAAAATGATGAGTTCAAGTCTTAACCCTTCAGGGTCCTCCCAGTGGACCCATAAACAGCTGATGATGATGAATATGAGTGTCGTCCGCAGCATGAAATTCTTATTTTATTTCATATGTTTTCCCCAGTGACCCGCCCCTAAAACAGCTTTTATGTAAGTATCTATAGATTAAGATTGCTTTGGTTTGTATTTTTTGCTGTAAAAAATATAGAATTATAAAATTTTGTATTTTATAATTATCCAAATACCGCTACAATACCTATTTTTCATTGTGATCACGTATACCTATTTTTTATTGTTTTGTTATAAAAATTGATTTAAATATTATGGAATAGAGTTAATTACATATGGTATAATTTCATCCATGTACCCCACAAAGCGTTTGAACTAGTATACAGGATTTTAACACATTAAAGTATTCAATTGAAACTAAAATGTTACAAGACATTGAAAGTAAAATAAATCTTTAACAAACATGGCTAGAAATGTTTGCCTTAACGCTCGTTAGCTATCAGCTGAGCCCATATTAAGCTGTCACGTAGACTGACCCGGTTTCGCAGAAACAACATTCGAACAAAATTTTGAGAAGCGTGTATTTTGCGAAATTAGATTGACCATTAGAACTAATGTTTATTAAAAATATTGGAAATGTAGAGTCATGCTTTTTGAGAAAATAGCATGCATTTTAGATATTTTTTCATAGGAGGGTAGACATACGAGCATGTAGACCGCCTGATGGTAAGCAAATCCAAAGCCCAGGCATCTACAGATGTGTCCGAAGATGTGTTTCCGACTTTTTATGGTTGATTAGGTAAACATATGATTATATGTATTTAGATCATTGTTATAAATATTATACCAAACGGTCTT
Source organism: Colias behrii (assembly GCA_029959065.1). Lineage (NCBI taxonomy): Eukaryota > Metazoa > Arthropoda > Insecta > Lepidoptera > Pieridae > Colias > Colias behrii. Next base: position 614,905 of record JARWMC010000005.1, on the reverse strand, counting down.
CAATTACCCCCGTTTTTGTCAGTAAGTCAGTTTGTAAAGGTGCTAAATTTCTTAAAAAACATATTTTATAATAAATATATACATTAATTGTTTTAAAGGAACTTAATATATCTAACCTTAATTTTAAATATTTATTACATCACTTTAGAGGAAAGGGAAACTGTTCTTTGATGTTTAGAAAACAATATTTCCTAGTGTCGAAATCTAGTTAACTTTAAGTGCTTCAAAAGTTCATGGATATCCATACTAATATTATAAATGCGAAAGTAACTTTGTCTGTCTGTCTGTTACTCAATCACGCCTTAACTACTGAACCAATTTGCATGAAATTTGGTACAGAGATATTTTGATACCCGAGAAAGGACATAGGATAGGTTTTATCCCGGAAATCATAGAAGCCGCGGGCGGAAAGCTAGTAGAGTTATAAATGAAAATAGATTCTATATAATAGATATCTTTACAGCCTGCCTTATTGGACTTGGTATGACAATAGTAGCTTAGAATAACGATTTTCACATTAAACATCACAATAAACATTGAAATAAAGCACTCTATTTCGCTGTCGGTTAAAACAAAGATCACCCGAATCCCCAACGCATACGTTCCGCCAATAAAAAGTTTTGTTTACGCTCTCGGAGGGACAAGATTTTCGCATTTGTGTAAATGTCTCAGATAAGTAGATACCACGACCCGCCGTGATTGCCTAAATACGTTAGTGTTCGGTTACATTGATAACATCTTATATTATCTGATTTCAACTGTAGTGCTGTTATTTTGAGTTTATAATAAATTTAGTTCACTGGACGTGTTAAAATCATTCGTTTAGATGTTGTTCTATACTTATTAGTGAATATGTAATGTATTAATATGATTAATAGACTTAAGTTATTATTATAATAATATGATGTACAATAATATCTCTAAAAACGTCATCAACACTTAAGATTAATATTACCCTAGTAGGGAATTACAAATTCTTCTCTCTATTTAATAAATCACTTTTGAATCATCCATAATACAAAATTGAAGAGATATAGTAACAAAAGTTACTCAATCTCAGCAGTAAATCTCGGAGCTAATCAAAGCCCAATTGAAATGTTAACATTTATTACAACGTTATCTAAATGATGGAAGGAAAGCGGAATGAATCATTTGTATTAATTATTCAAGGATTTCTATCTTTCCGGATACGAAAATGACCTCTTAATCTTAGATGATAAAGATCAAAATCACGTTTACTGGTTAATTAGAATCAATTGAAGAAGGAATTTGTCTTGAAAATGATAAGAATTGTGAATGGTGAAATTATATTAATCTCGTCGACGGTTGTCAAGACTTCATCAAGATGTTAATTGTGTATTGATAATAATCTTATCTCCGTTTCTAAATAAGGTGAAACAATTCATTCTTGGAAGGAAAATATACTTAGCTTTCCACCCGCGGCATCGATTGAACTTTACTTACTCCATAAAGTAACCTATTCTGAGGACGTACATTTCTGTGTTAAAAATTATTTAGATATACAGTCCTAAGCAGTTCAGATTCGTTCGATTAAAATTTCCTTTAATTTGCTGATTCTAGTGATGAAGGATATATCGGAAAAAAGTATAACTGTTTTTACTTATTTCTTGGACACTCGAATATTCTTTAAAGCCACTGCGCGAAAATTCATGGTAATGGATGTTTGATACTATTTCTTTTCATTTATTTGTTCGTTCGTGATATAGATCACAGAGATGCTGATTGGATCTTGATGAATATCACAAAGATAGAGTGAATTAACAAATAGTCAAGTTTTCTATAGCGAGAGAAGCCGGGCGCCGCAGCTTATAGTAGGCACTAGACATTGGCTGAATTTCATTCGATTTAGAATACCTTTGTAATTCTTTATTCCCAAAGGAAGAAAATAAGGATCGTGAACGAATAACCTCTTTCATTAGATCACAATACAGATAAATTATATTCTAGGGACTGTAGGATTTCTATCAGATAAAATATTAAAATGCCGGGGTATTATTTCAAGATCCAAATTTATTACGAACACTAGTTTACAAACGTGACTTCACTTGAGTCTATAACGATTTATTGCTGGAAATCCTGTTTTGACATTGGTAACGACAAAAAATGGTTTACCTAACGCAAATTTGATTAGGTATATTTACAAAGTTTATGACGTAGACTGAAAGTCTTTGAATTTCTGGCAGGACAAACAAAGAACATATAAAATTTTAATTTCATTCTTTAATACATCGACTACCCTGGGTAATAAATGTATCTCCAGCCTATATTAAATCAACCTCAAAACCGCCGTCAAATTATGTCAAAGGATAATAAACTTTTATAAGAGCTGTAGAATACATTAAACACGGTAATCTCATAGAACACATTAAACACGGTAAGGTACACTTATATGCCGACGATACACAGCTATATTATCCTATAGATTCCAAGAATTCTACAGACACTGAACGCCACATTAACGAGGATTTAGAACGAGTGTCGTTATGGTCTAAACAAAACGCCCTGGTTCTTAACGCGTCCAAATCTAAATACATAATCCTAGGTACAAAAAATCAAATTCAAAAAATAAAAAAACCTTAATTTTAATATAAAAATTAATAATGCACCATTAGTTGGAGTGGATAAGGTTAGGAATCTCGGCTTGATTTTGGATGGGCAGCTTAAATATGAGGATCACAATCAGAAATGCCTTCTACAGACTGAAAGTACTGTATGGTCTTAGGCAGGATCTATCAGAGAGCGTCAGAGTAATGCTGACAGAATCATTGGTTTTGTCGCATCTTAACTACTGCGATACTGTTTATGGCCCCCGTCTGTACGCCAAAACCGAGCGAGCAATTCAGCGAGTGCAGAACGCATGCGCTCGTTACTGTTTCGCCATACCAAAGCGTGCGCATATTACACCCTACCTGAATAGCCAGAAAATCCTCAAGATGGCGGGTCGTAGGCAGTTACATTTAGCAAATCTGGTACATAGGCTGGTGCACACTGGGGCTCCTGTCTACCTATATAAAAAACTAACATGGACTCAAGAGTACCATACGAAAAATACACGAGGTAGAAGCGACAATGCCTTAATCATACCGAAACACCACACGTCAGGTTTTAAGGGTGGATTCAAGTATTCTGCTTCAAAGATCTGGAACGACCTTCCACCACCCTTAAAGCTTAGTATGTCTTATGTATCATTCAAGTTTAAATACAAAAAGATACTCTTGAACAAACAGACAACAGACTCAACACTCAGGTAAAACAAAATTCTTGATTACCAATATTCCCATCCATATATCCTATATATATCCATATATATTATATTATGTGCCCACCTATCCATCTGAATTATTTAAATATCTATGTAAGTATATTAATATTGTTTATTTTATAATATTTATATGCATATATGTACACAATATGTAGATGTATTTATAAATTTTTATTTTTATTGATAGGAACAGTTATAGATGTAATTTTTTATTAGTATTTATATAAATGTAGGACCTCGGAAATACGCGCGCAGACTGAAAATCAGCGCTGTTCGGGTGTTAGCCCACAGCATGGCTGAGTCTGTTCCGATTGCCTAATATGTGTTTACTTTTTAAGTTAAGATAGTCTTAGTTTTTGTTGGCAATAAAGCTTTTTTTCTTTCTTCTTTTCTTTCTTTCTTTCTAAGAATATACCTACCTCGATACAATTGTATAAAAGTGTCCACATTTAGATATTTATCACGCCTCTAACGAGCGTCTTAGCAGAGGCCTCGCAATTTACTTTCGTTAATAGTCGTTTAGGTGACGTCATTATTTATTACCAGCATCAGTTTTAGTCAACTGCAAAATTATAATGTTTTCTTTTTGGTAGATTTTCTGAAAGATGATTCTTTGGTCGAATATAATTAACGGCTACTAGACGATGTAGCATTGAAATATACTTAGAGGTTTAAAATGTCTATTATGGAGCCTTTTTATGTTTTATTATTTAACCTTAATGATTACGTAATAATTAAGGCTTATACCTTAATGATTACTAGACTTTCAACATAATTCAAATTATTTCAAAAAATAAAAACACGAATCAAAAAAGATAGTCCTACGTCACAGGGTACGAAAATTATTAATTTACGTGGTGGCTTAGTCTTGAAATTCAAACTTGTTAAACAGCTACCTATGTCCTCTAATTAATTTATACACTATCTCTACATCACATGAATTATGACGAGAGAAAATACATCTGCGCACTCCATGCGTACATAAACCTTACATATAGAAGAGGAAAAACTTGAGTCGTATTTAGTACAGTAAAGGGAATATTTATCTATCTGAATAATCTTACATTTAGTTTTACTTATCGAAATTTAGAAAAGCATCTGCCTTCTACTGTAGCATTATTTTTAAATGAACTCTAATGTAAAAGTAAATCCCCATATCACTTCGAAAACAATCCACAAGAAAGTCCCATTTCCGCAAGACGAAAATAGCGTCCTACATTTTTGTACTAAAATATTGATAGTTTCAAGCCAAGGCGGGATGGTAATATTCAAAAACACCTTCTGTTACTTCAAGCGGTTATTTATTCAAGGCGCAGTCCATTGTCGGTATTGAAGCGAATGTTGTTAACTGGGAAGGAACTGAGCGTCATAATCTGGAATGGGATCCAGCGGATTAGCATTTTAAATGGAGCTCTTGGACGCTTGCAGCGCTTGAAAGCAGTTAGGAGCTGATTCATCAAAGTTTCCAAACTTTTATACGTCTATTTGTCGTGACTGCTGATTTTGCTGAATGTTCATTGTTGAACGCTGGTGTTTAATTTTATTGTTTCGTTTTAATTCGTTTATCTGTTGTCTTTTTGCGAGTTTCGTGTAAACTCTGCGATAAAATAACGAAATTACATGGTTTATATCAAAAGGATTACACTGTCTCAATGTTGCGTATTATTTTTCGTGTATCTTTCTATTTATTTCCTGTAAAAGTGTTAAAAATGTGCTAACAAACAAATAAGGGTCAGCAAACGAATAAAATTATGTTTAGGTAGGCATCGTGTATTTTAATCAGGTAAAGAATATTGCTATAATTTGCCAACAACTATAACAATATTCTTATTATTCGTATAATCCACCAACGTATGACAGAAGGATTATACTAATCAAATAACTAAACAAATGACACTAGTAATCAAATAACTGAAGCAAACATTAAATTATGAACAAAAATAATCAGCAACATTCATCGGGTTAGCTCTCACTTCATCAATCATCAGAGCATCGATCGATCCACGGCAACGGATAGTTTTTCTATTTTAGTAATCCACTGCTGCTTTGTCACTGTCGAATTATCTTGTCCTACAAATGTACATTACTGGCCGTACAGGTACTTTGATAGATTGCCTGATAGTGTAATGGTTGAGTTATGGAGATCTGGGGTGTTGCCAAGTGGACAATTTTCCAAAACTAAATTTATTTTGGGCAAGGGAAAGTCTCTATTAGAAAGATACATAATTATAGAATACATTATATGTAGTAGTGTGCGTTAATATAATAAATACTTTTTTTTGCTCTTTTAAGGGCCGATTTTTCAATGCTTGGATAAAACTTATTCGTCGAATAATGTATAAAACTACCATTTTAAAAACGTATTCTAATTGCCCGTATTTGACAATTTACGTGACATTTTAATACTATCGTGAAATACTTTATTGGACGGATAAGTTTTATCCAAGCATTGAAAAATCGGCCCTAAATAGATAAGCCTTTGAATATGTGCTCCTTCGCCGACTTACATAAAAAATAATTTTACAAGAGGAAAAAATATACGCCGCTTCATAAAATTGACAAATATGTGGATTTCCAAATTGAGAAAAATTGGGTACAGACATGATATGTGTCGACAAACATTGATCTTTCACAATCTGTAATCAGTCGTAATGAACTCGTACGGTATTTAATGACCCAATTTTTAAGGAAACAGTACTCAACCCGTATTCATAATACTTTTCATTCAAAACAATTCCACAGCGGCATGTACATTCAATTAAATATTAAAATCTCTCCATTACAAACTAAGCTCAAAATTGTTTTCTATTTCCGTCCGATCAAAATATTTCGTCACCAAAGTCAGTTAAATTTAGGGCTACCAATAAAACTGATTGACTTAGCCGAAACAACGGCTCTGTTCTCGATACAGCGCACAAACAAATCGGCCCGGGATAATTTATTCCCTTCGACATGAAGACTTTTACAAACACTTCCAGCTTTGCCTTTGTTTAAAATTCGGTGGATGTTTCTGGAGCGACAGTTGAAGGTCAAACGTGTTTTTAAAATGTACGGCAACGTAAATTAAAATGGGATCAATATTCATTAACTGTGAAGCGTTTTTAATTTGATCTTCCCTTTACTTCCACCGTTGATGAATACGCTTCATGGGGTGACCATGTACTTTGTAAATCATGGTAATATTCTCTTATTGAAACTAGTGAATCAATCACACCCACTATTTAAATTAAGAATTTCATATTGCAAATATTAAGTAGGTAGTATAAATATTAGTAGTTCGTATTCAATAGTAAATTTTAATGAAATTGAATTTAAAAAAAGCCATCAGACACTTGTTATCAATTATAGCGTATCGCCGATAGTCCTAAGATGGAATAACTTGTCCCCAAAGTGCAATACACAACTTTTCATTAAGTTTAATAGCACTCCAAATATCTCCTAGTCATAACTAACCAATATTTAGCTTGTTACAAATATTAGCATTTGTTCAATACCGCTTGAATCTAAACAATGATGTAACCACAAACATTCATACACATTACAAATAGCGCATCCAATAAATGGCGTTCATAAAATGGCCACGATCGGAAATTTCGGCGCAATAAATTTGTCAGTTATGTATTCAATAGAGTAATTAAGCCGACTATATCATGTAACATTATTGGTTTCAATTTGCGAAGATTAATATTGTACGTACCTTTGTAATTTTAAATTTTAATCATGAGCGTTATCACCTTTGCGGTATTATTTTTAATGTATGTGTTCATTTTCAATGCGCTTTTTGGTTTTAATCTATAGTTAAATAAAAAAACTTTCGCATATTCTGAAATAACACAAAAACCCATATTTCGTTACAACGCGTTTTCTCTAGTTAGAATTAGTTGTAGGTAAATAAGTTAAGTGGTGCTCATAATTGAATATTAGTTAAAGTTGTATTTAACATATTATCATAGTAAAGCTAGTATTAATACGTTTTCTAATACTAAGTGTACGTATATAATAAGATACGTATATAATTTATACAACAGTACACATTATAGAAACTCCTGATTAAACACTTTAGCGAGCTAATTTCAAATAACCAATGTTTTATATTTACACCATAAACTTACATTAATTGACTAAACCGAAAATACCCAACAAAGTTGAAAATATTAATGAATAATGGGTGTTCGCGTGGCTTGAGGCGAAACAAAAGTTAATGAGCTCTCACAGCGTGAAAGTTTAATCGAATTACGGACCGCAAGACACACACACCCGCGATGTGGCGATGTTAACAATTACCCGGCTTTGCGCGAAAAAATATGGCAAAACATTTTATCTGTTTCGTAAATATGTTGGTTTCTTTTGTGTTAGATTTATGTGCTTTTGTATTTAGAACTTTCAAAGCTTTTTTCTTCTTATCTTTTTCATAGATATTTAAAATATTAAATACAAAGATACAAGTTACCAATTCCAAATCTTGTTCTGAGAAGGTCTGATCACCGATATCTGAAAATAATATATCAAAACAGATGTAGGAACTATAAATAATCCTGCCATATTGTTTCAATCCTTTATGGAGTTTCTTGCCGGTTCTTCTCCATAGATACTGCTTTCCGAATCGGCGGTAAATGTAAAAAATATGTAATGACGTTACAAAAGTGCTTTCGAAGAAGTCTAATTGAATAAATAATTGTTTGAGTTTGAGTAAATGTTTAATAATATCCACTAAAACTTTCTACAAATACAAACACGTATTATATAAAATAGAAAACGGGATTATGTCTTGTTACCATCACGCAAACACTATTTGAATATAGTCAAAAAGTTGTCAAAAAATATTAATCGTTTTTTGAACATCGAGCGGCTTTATTTGAAATTTAATCTGTCAAAGCGATGAAAAGATTCCTGCTGCCGTGAATTTGAATAGAATTGAATAACTGAACTTATTCATTAACACATATACATGGGAATCATTTCGATAAGTGCCTTATTGTGTTTGAATTGCATTGATTCTGTATCGAGTCTGTAATTGCGTACCTGACATTTGCGTTAATTAACGATTTTGTCTTATACTTTGTTTCGATCTGTAATTTGCGTTAATATCGATTTTATCATAAACTCTTTGGTTTTAGGAAAATATACAATGGTTATAGTTTTAAGGTTGTTGTATTGCTCCTTTATTTGTTGACTACATATTTTACTTTTTATTTTGTTCTATGATTGATATAGAAATGTGAACTTAACTCGCTAGATTGTTTATTACTAAGGAAGGTATAGTATTTTCTTATAGTTCTACATAGGTACATTTTAGTATCATTTAATTTTCAATATGTTTATACCAAAAAAGCAAATCAATAGTAAAATGTATATTATGTGCAGTTCATAATGATATTAATTGCTTAATCTACAATGCGTAGCCTTCTTTAACACTGTAGAGCTACGATTCACCTGGCGTAGACGGTCCGATCTCACGTAGCGTATAATTTTTATGATGTAGCAGTAGAATATTTAAAAAATAGACTTTATAAAATAACCACAAAATTCAAAATAGATTATATAAGGGAATGCGCAAAATTGTGTAGAGAAAACTAAATAATATGATAAGACTCATCATAGACTTGACGTAGGTTGTCCGGTCTACGCGCGTAGGATGTTTATGTCCTGTTGTGGTGTTTAAAAATATAAACCTTAAGATCTATTGATATAAATTTCAAAATTGTTTAAGCGTGTTAAATTTGTGGTTTTTAATCTTAATATATATAAATCTCGTGTCACAATGTTTGTCCTCAATGGACTCCTAAACCACTTAACCGATTATAATAAAATTCGCACACCATGTGCAGTTCGATCCAACTTGAGAGATAGGATAGTTTAAACATGTAGGTACCACGGGCGAAGCCGGGGCGGACCGCTAGTAGACAAAATAATTTTGGGACTGGTCTCAATACTTAATTAAATATTACCTAACAATTCTAAATATAAATTTAGCATTATGTTTGTTTCAAAATTTACTTTTGTACGTAAATCACGAGAGTTTAAACTTAAGTATAAAATATATTTTTATAGAAAAGCTACAATATGACAAATTAATAAAGAACAGAAATAGAAATACATCATAACAGAGATGGGCCAAGTTTTCCCATTGGCTTGAAATTATTACGAACTTTCTTGTTACTTAATGTTATAATATTTTAAAACACGAAACAAAATGACTCGCTGCGTTAGCCACGGGCGGGAATTCTCTTAAATAAATGAATAAGAATACTAAATAAATACAATATTTAACTAAAGCGCGTCACACACGGTGAAGATACTATAATATTTTATCTTAAGATACGGTAATATTTTATATTATAGTATCTTAAGGTATCCAGTATCAGCGTTCTGACCATCATTTTTCTTTTTGTCATTGCGTACTAAGACCCCTGTAGAACCGCCATCCTGTTACAACTGACCCGAAATTTTGTGGGTCATTTGTAACAGGAATAAAAAACTCTATATAAGTACAATTCAAGACTTGTTACATAATTCTAAATGAATCAATCACAACATAAGTTATCGACTATACCTATTACATCTTTATTCAAAACACTTATAATACAGAAATAGATTACTCCCCACAACCACATTAATTTGCCGTATTACTAACATTTAATTGTTTTACAACCACTGAACACGACACGGCGTGACAAATAATATCGACGTGACTAGCTGTGCCTCGCGGTTTTACACGCAGTGCTCCGCTCCTGTTGATTTTATCGTGATGTATATATGTGTGATATGTATTCTATAGCCTTCCTCGATAAATGGGCTATCTAACAACGAAAGAATTTGTCAAATCGGACCAGTGGTTCCTGAGATTAGCGCGTTCAAACAAACAAACTCTTCAGCTTTATAATATTAGTATAGATTACAAACACGTCACATAATGTGACATTATCCCACGAGTGGAATCTCTAACAAGATGAATGGAGGACGCTAGTTCCCGTAATTCAAGAAATACAAATTGTTTAAAAGTTTTCGGTTTCGTTCCAGTTAGATAAGTGTTATTGTCAAGGTGATTTTCAGGGATCTTTGAATGTATGGGATTTATAGTATCTGCCACATATTTTAGCTATGGTATAGAGTTTCTAAAGTTAGGGCTTGTAAAGTTAAATCATGTAGAGTTTGATCTTTGGCCCTACATTAAGTCTTATGGATTTTTATAAAAAAACTAGTATTCCACCCGCGGCTTCGCCCGCTTTGTCTAAAACCTAATAAATTATATAGTAAAACCTTCATCATGCATCACTCTATTTATTAAAAAAAATCGCATCAAAATCCGTTGTGTAGTTTTAAAGATTTAAGCATACAAAGGGACATAGGGACAGAGAAAGCGACTTTGTTTTATACTATGTGTAGTGATAGTGATGTATACATTATAAGTGTCTTCCTGCTATTTCAAATAAGTAGAATTTACAAAATACCTTATTGCTATTTATTCCTATGAAAGCATTACGAGTAATCATTACCAGAAGCCTTGCTGCAATGTAGTCAAATAGTAATAGTATTTCATGAAACCAGTTACACATAAAATGCGTACAATTTTTGCTGGGTTAAACCAGTGTTACCTAAATCAGCTTATATATTATAACAGTTTACAAGCGTGCGCGACATTTCTCCGGTTTCCCCATGATCCAATGCACTTAGAGGCTTCCTGCTCTTAATAAGCAATAATATCATGATAAAACATGGATGGAAAAATTGAATTAAATTCTGACGCGGTCTTTCAGATAACCACAGAATACATAATAGTAGCTAAACGCTAGTATAACTTAAATCTATAACTAGGTTTTCTAAGCTTCGTAAAAAGCAGGTTATTTATATATGTCGCAGGCAAATTGTATTATTTCGCCGTTTACAAACGCTTGGCATTTTGTAAAATGCTGAGGATTTACTTTTTCCAAAATTCTACAAAAAGACGGTCGCGAGCCGACGGAGCCCCACTACGCGGGGCTCCTATTTCTGTGTAGTTAAAAAAAAACACAAACCTAACTTAACCCACCCCCTTATCCAAACCAAAAACTTCTGATTACGAATTCTCGACATATTACAAAATGTCAAGCGTTTGTAAACGGTGAAATAATACAATTTGACTGCGACATATATTGTGTGTATGTGTTGATTATTGAGTAATAGTAATAAAGATACGGGTTTTTTAAATATTATATTTACTATAAGTAATGATTGTATATATAAGTAATGAGTTGAATTAGAAATGATGTTCGATTTGAAAAATATTAGGTGCAGAAGCATTCATTCGGAATTCAGCATTCAGAAGCTCTTGTTATAAAACGATTTCTAATACGGAATACAATAAAAATATTTTAACAATTCAAACTGTTTTATTTTTACTTAATACTTTTAACAAATACGGCCAAAAATACGCCTTAGTCATTATTAAAAATTTAATAACCTCCTCTAACCGCCTCCCGCACTTTACATTTTAACGTAAATAATTTACAATCAAAATTAATTAAACCGAAAGTACCTTTGTCAGAATCGGCTGGGCTTTATGAAGGCAAGTTCTTAATTAGCGAAGTAGTTGAGAGGATTAGCTTGGCATAACATTAGCATTACAAACGAGGCTGGAGATGTGAGCTTTCCACTGTCGTTGTCGACAGGGTATTGGAATTATCTACGTTAAGAAAACCTACATTTGAAACGTCTTGTAGGATGAGATATGCCTTTATTCACGATATAAGAAAATGTCAAGTCATACTCACATCGCAGAAGAAAATATTGATTTAATTAACATTTTCCTGATTAATGCGTAATTTAATATTTCTCTATTTATAAGAACTATATTTTAACTTATATGTTCGATTTTACACCAAAATATTATTTTATAAGATATAAGATAACCAGAATTAATAACACAACTATGAAAAGACAATATTATACATGAATATATCACTACTACTATTCACTTAATCACTTAATAGTCGTAATCATTTTGTGAAATGCCCCAACATTTAACAAACCATTCTATTGTTTCAGGTACTTTCGATATCTGATGCGGAAGCAGAAAAGCCGAAACCATCTACAAAGGGAAATCTTTCTCCGAGCCGAGCTTAGGGCCTCATGAATATGACATTAGCTGTGGACTGACCCACTATGTTGATTTATATGGGGGCGATCCATCAACCGTGATAAACGGACCGACGTACAAGCTATACGCGCTACATTGTGAACTTCTGAATGAGGTTCCCATAATGGACATGCTAGAAAAACGAGTATTACAAAGCTAATTTTTGATCCGGAACTAATGTACGTTCGTAATAAATCATAGAATATTTTAACTAACATACTCAATATATTATAACTTAATCTATATCGTGTATACTTTAACTTTTCGATTTAGTATTTCTTATGGCACATTTAAACAGTGTTAACAATTCCATAAACTCTACTCTCAAACGAAGTGAATAAATTCCTCGTAAAGACCAAACAGAAATGTAAACATGCGTCGTCGCCCCTTGCCATCCGTGCGGGAGGAATCCAGCTCGAAGTCATGGAAGAGTTTATGCGAGAGTGAATGGACGATCTACGCGCTCGTCGCATCAGTTGGTGCTCTGACGTATTCAAACAGTCTGAATGGGGACTTCGTGCATGACGACATCCCGGCGATCGTGTCTAATGGAGATGTTAATGGCGCGAATTCCGTACTGCGGATATTTAAGGATGACTTCTGGGGTACGCCGATGTCGGATGTGCATAGCCACAAGTCGTATCGGCCGCTGACCACGCTAACCTTCAGGTGAGAATATAGTTTATGATATAGACACACATTTATTTAACACTCAATAATGAAAGAAATAAAAATGATTTATAAAAACATAAAATGGTTAAATACACATCATTTTTGGAACGCTTCAGTGACAATCGACCTGTTATATTTTATACAGACTTAAAGATATTGTGATAAGGTTAACTGAGAAACTCATTATTATTTATCACTTATTACAGTAGAGACTTACTACTCACGTTTAAGTATAATTGGTCGAGAATAAAGTTTAATATTATACTATTCAGAAATTTCATGTTTGTTACTTATTATCAAAATACAATATTATTATAATACAGTACCTACCAGTGCTATTATTATAGTAGTTCATTGCCTCACTTGCCACCAATTCAAAGCCATGATATCAAGATAATTTAAGGAATGAAATATTGCTAATGCTTACCTTTAATTAATTTAATTATAATTTCAAATGCGTTGTCTCCAACCACCGCAAGATAATGAACCGCCGAAATCAAAATATACATGCTTCGGTATGTAAGTTACCGTACAACTAGAAATTAAAGGGGTACCTAACTAAATTAATAAATTCCATATTTAATTGGTTAAAAGTTTTATTAATTGCGTAACTATAAATTAATTTAAAATATTTTAAAATTAATATATCCTATTTTGAAAAACTTTGCTTTAATCAAAATAGGTACCAATTTATTTCTACAGATAATCATAAGGGCTCATTAAAATTTTAATACCTTCACAACTCATTAGTTAAATAATTTAGAGAACGTGAACTCAAAATTAATCATAGATTAACCCGTACAAAAGTTGAACAACCTCACGCAATTAACGCGAGCTTTTTTACCGATATAATTACTAACGTTTTAATTTTTAATATTTTAAATACACCTTTCGACTAAAATAAACTAACTCATTACAACAAACTAAACGTTAGAATACACAAACGGAACGAGATGCAAATATTAGCTTTCATAACTTGTTGGGTCGATATAACCCGACCGTTGCCGGCGGGTGGCTACAGCCCTTTAAATGTATTACGGCGCGTGTATTTTTGTTTCGGCGGCATTGTCGTGAACCCTCACAAATCAGAACTTGTTTTCTTGGTGTTAAACAAAGACGACGTCATTTTCGGCGATAATAGCTAAGGGAATAGCCTCCAGTGATAGATGGCGGCAGTGGATTAGAGTTTCAGACGATAAATAACACTTTCTTTATGTTTTATGGTCTCATCTAAGAGGATTCGGTTAGCGAATTTGCTTCACTGAAATGTTTTTCGTAATAGTCAATCGTAAATTAGATTTTCATTTTTTCTGTTTCTTTTATAGACGGCGTGATGTATGATTATTGGTGTACGGGAATTCAAAACTTTCAGTTTGCGTTTCAGCGAGTAATTGATTACAGCAGTTTTATTAATGTTTTGTTTTTATTGTAATATATTTTTTGTTATTTTATATAGTTAAAGACAAAGAAAAATACTCTTTTCACAGATATCGACCATCTTATGCGAATAGATAGACCACTATACTTACACTGCATTCTTTTTAAGCTATTGCATAGCTTCTATCGCGGGCCTTGAGCGCGGGGACCGAATCTAGAAATTCCGTAACGAAAAAACCTCACGCTCCCCACTCCGACGGGCACGGAGGTGTGGCTTGAAGGCATAGCATGCAATAGCTTTACCACGGCAGTCCCCGAGTGCCTCACGCATTTTTTTTTGTTTCTTGTACTCTACAGTTTAGAACAATTCCGTATTTACTATTTTATTTCACGCTCTTACATCTTAAAACTGTTTTATCATACAGACAGGGGGTACACTTACTTATAAAGAATATCGATCAGTGAAATAAATTTTGAAATGCATATCAACTCTAGGTACACCTTACTACCTATCTATCTTTAGATGTTTTTAATATCGATAAGTTAATAAATCTTATTCCCTGTTGTCCCTTGTAGTCTTAGGGCCGTTAAAATTTATCCGTCCAATAAAGTATTACACGAACATTTTAAAATGTCACCTGTATACTGTCAAATACGGACAAATATAATATATTTTTGAAATGGTAGTTTAATACGTTATTCGATGAATAAGTTTTAACCAAGGATTGAAAAATCAGCCCTAAATAATAAAATGAGGGGCTTTATTCCGTTATTTTCAATGGTATTTGTTCAATAAACATTTTGACGTGACAACGTCTTATAATTCGATAGAGCCGGCTGCACGCACGAAAAAACATGACTTATGCGGCGTTACCTTGCTCTGAGGCGTTCCATGTAAGGCTTGAAGTGCAAGCGAGAGCGCCGAACGAGCGACAAAGAAGCACAATCGGACGTTGTCACGTTCAACTATCGTCAGTAAACCGACTTTACAGACAACCAATTTTTTTTTATTTCTATCTGTTCATCATGTCTGCGTAAACATCAAGATCGTATGCTCCTTACAAAAACATGTCAAACAGATATCCAATTCTTTGTCACACCGTACCAGGAAACCACGCGGCAAGCACATTCGACTGACGTGCTCTATCATAAAGGAATCAAGAAAATATCAGTGCGTTGTCACTTTTTGTACAACTATCCGATTCTTTGGTACAATTTTTACAATATCAACGACTTAACAACATACCAATAAAGCTCTTTTATCATCGCGATAAGGTCCAAAATTGTCTTGAAAGAAAATAAATCGGATTTTTGCGTTTAAGCGAAATGGGTCGTGTGATACGTAGATTTGAATATCTTTTTGTACGTTATAATACAACGTCTGAATAGAACGAAATGCCATTTATTTTCAGTATGTTGAGGTTCATTTTGTAACCAATAATGATATTATGTCAATGTTGCTTTTTCGACTTTGCTCCGCGTTTTAGTTTCAGACGGAATATAATGTGTTTTTGTAAGCGATTTCTGATAATGTAGTATTTTGCTTTAAATATATCTTATATGAAATTGAGACTTGTGCTCTATGCTTCAGAAGTAAGAATTGCGTAAAACGATAAGATGATTTGGTTGCCTTTACTGTGATGTGCTCAGTGCTTCCATTATATAAATAAGAACGTTGATTATTATACGAAAACTTGCTTGAAATTAAGAGTAGAGAAGAAAATTAATTTAAGTGTGAGAATCCATCTTAGTATACATTGATTTATTATATATCTATCGAGTTAGTGGAATAGGGGGCGTCTTCGGCCTTCATGGAGGTGAAAGATGGAAAAGGGATTGCAGGCCAGCTAGCGAGGACGGTGGCAGATGTCAGGCACCGCGTTCGGCTTCGCTCTCTTGTTATTCGATACACGGATCGGAAAGACGTCACCATTTTCGCTTATTATAATTGTTAACATTTAATATTAAAAATTGTGATTGTTCTTTGAAAGTATTTTCTTAAAAATAAATAACCGTCTAAAAGGCTAATTATCGATAATAAATGAAGGAAGAAGACATAATGGCATTTCAATAAAGAAAGATAGCGTATAAGATAATGAAATAGCCTAAAATAACTTTCTCTATTCCTTCCCTATTCCTCTTAATATTTATAACTTGAATAAAAATTATTTGGCTCTATTAAAGTATAGTATATATTTATGGGATATTTTCTTAAACGTTTCCATTAAGAATTAAATCTGTATCTATATTATGCTATTAGTTACGAGATATCTACCTATACGAGATATAAAGCTAAAGAGTTTGCTTGTTTGAACACGCTAATCTCTGGAACTACTGGTCCGATTTGTAAATTATTTCGGTGATAGATAGTCCATTTATAGAGGAAGGATGAAGACTATAATATTATATATCATCACGCTAAGACCAACAGGAGCCGAGAAATGCGGGTAAAATCGCGGGGCACAGCTAGTAGTTAATATTAACCATTGTACTATAGATTGTAATTATATCAATACAGGGGTTGTAAAATTTCTTTACTCATCCCTAAATCTTCACAAAGATGAACGATGTGCTCTTCTTATAATTGTGTTAATTTCTTAGTATTCAGGAAACGGCTAATTATTTATTCCGCGTAATATCGGACAACTGTTCTCTATTTTCCATCTCTTTACTTGTTTAGAGATTTATTTTCTAAGAATCGTATTCATAGTACGATTAAATAAAATTTTCTGCTTTTACCAGTTTTAGCAAAATGGCTATTGTTAAATATATTATCTACATTTAAACAAAAAGTAGAGTCCGAGTAAAATATTTTATTCAATATTATAAATCGTAAACAGACACGATATTAATACTTTATTTAAAATGGTAGTAGAAAATGACCTCCTTAACTTTTCATAATAAAACAAAGTAGATTATTATGTGCTTGTTACACTCTTTTACTCAAAACTTAAAAATTTATTTATTTAACAAGATATCTTCAGAAGCGCTTCAGAATCGTTATAATACACTTCACTCCTTTTACGTCCTATAACCGAAATATACATTATGCTATTGTCCTATCATGTGTAGAAATAATAACGCATCGTACTTGTAAGATAAATCTTACAAGTACGATGCGTTATTATTTCTTTTTTTATATATTTTTTTTTATTTAGATGCGTAAGTTTGTAAGTTGCGTAAATACCAAAATTCTTAACTAACTCCTTTAATTCAAGCTCTGAAATGAATTTAGGGCACTGATTACACATTACGGAACTATTCGTCCTAATTCACGCAACTTTACCTGCATTCTTTTCCTACATTCTTGTTTGATTTTCCCCAGAATTAACCAGAAAGTTAAAATAAACCAAGAATGAAATCACATGACAGAATAATTAACGTTCTATGTAAAGAGCGCTACTATTAAGTAGTCTGTGCCTAAAGGTAAAACGTATGTAAAACACCTAACATGTGTATGTGTGTGAATTTCTAAAAAAACATTACCTATATGCTTTCTAGTGTTTGGAGTGCATATTCGCATGCATTTGCTATTTAAGCATTTTCTATCGCGTACTAAATACTAATAGCGTACTACTTATTAAGTTTTTTTCACAAATAATGTTGCTACAATATGATATAAGTATTTCGGTTTCGTATCTAATATATTTTATTTAGTTTACGTTAATACCAAGTAACCATTTCGTAAATAAAACAATTAACAACAAGTTTTTACGTTGTGCAAGTAAAACAAACAGAACTTTCAATTCTAACTGTTTATTCAGTTGTGGCACAATAGCATATCGTATATCTCTATTGATCACAGATTCTGCCAAAATATTAGGAATAAACATCCATTCTTATGTCAATATTATATTATTATTATATATTTTTAAACCACTAAATTCAGCATTAATTTAGTGTCAGAACAATTTAATCATTAGCTGGTTACTAACTGCATTAATATTGATCTTCTAACCACGCTTCGCGGTTTTGGATTATTTTACATGACGTTTTGTTTGCCAACTGCGTAATTTAAATCAGCAAACGTCGACAAATTGCAACGGCATTATAAATGACATGTTTAATGCAGAATTTAATATACGTACTGCGAGAACCATTGAAATATTTGACGAGCATGTGTTACAGAATTTTGCGTCAATTTTTTGATTCGCAATTGTTATTCACACAATGTTTAAAACGTAATTAGTATCAAATTAAACGAGGTTACTACTGGGACGAGGTAAAGTAGACAAATTACTTATCATCATTCTCATCGTCATCATAACAATCGGCGTGTAAAAAGAGAAATTAAATTAATTATTGTTCTAAGGTTCATCAAGAGAAGAAAGCCCTAACCTAAATTCATGAATTCATCTACAGAATGAGAAACAAAGAGCAAAAGAAAAAGAAACAATTAAACTATTAGTAAACATCATTGCCTACAGCACACAGCAAGATCTTAACTATGGCAGCTGAGAAGGAGCCCTCACTCCTTGCCATAAGTGATAAGATCCCAAAACAATTCATCTTTGACAAGAAATATAAGATACAGTTACGTGAATACACGTCAGAACACAACAGCGTTGAAGACCTACTAATCTTCACGGACGGGTCCAAGACTGGAAATGGTACGGGTGCTGGGGTCTTCTCTGAGGACCTAAACATTAACATCTCGCACCCCTTGAGACCCCATAATACAGTCTTTCAGGCTGAATGCCTAGGACTTCTACTTGCAGCTTCGGCCATAATTAAAAGAAATGTAACAAACTATTCGATTCGGATCTTATCGGATAGCAAGGCAGCACTCATGGCAATCAAAAGCCATGAAATCACTTCAGGGTTGACCCTTGAGTGTCACTTAGCCCTAACTAGGGTATGTGATCTGGGAAATTCCCTAGTATTACAATGGATAAAAGGACACAGTAACTCCCGTGGGAACGATGCTGCTGACCTACTAGCCAGAAGGGCATCTGAAACACCGGTCATGGGACCTTTTCCCATTATACCGCTACCTGCTAGCTGGACCCGGATGAAGATTACCCAGCTAACTAGCACTGCGCAGAAAGCAGAATGGTCAAGCAGATCTGACTGCAAGCAAGCCAGAGAAGCCCTACCGGACATTGACTCCAGACTTGCACGTCGGCTTCTCAACCTACGTACAGTGCAACTACGTGTAATAACAGGGACCCTCACAGGGCACGGCCCCTTTAACAAACATCTCTTCAATCTAGGGATCACAGACAGTCCGCTATGCAGAGCATGCTTGGCGACCGAGGAAACGGCAGCCCACGTCATCATGGAATGTAAGGGGGTTGCGGAGTACAGGGCAAGACACCTGGGGTCTCCCGGGTCCCTCCCTGAAGCCTTTGGCAGCCCTCACAAGCTGCTTGGCTTCATGGAGGAGCTCGGGTGGTTTCAGTTTTAGCTGGTTTCCCCCACCTCCCTCTCTCACGCAAAATAGGCGCATAGACGTCGAGTTGCGGAGAAATGCCCGTATTATTATTATGTTTCTCGGTTCCATAATACTCGGGTACCACCAGAAGGACGGTACCCGGACCTTTGGAAGGCTTACGTGGGGACACGGATCCAACACGCAGAGGCCCTTTCGAGAATTTTACTGTGTTGTGGGACACCAGCCGCAGCCTGCCCATGACTGCACTATAGAGATACAGTCCTGGGCAGTCCGCGGCCGATGTAGGACTATTGTGAGAAATGGAAGCAAAATAAACCGGGCTATGGAATGGGATGCTACATGGACTGGAATTGGGGACTATGGATACTATGGCACCTGCCTTTCTACTTAAGGGAAGTAAAAATTTGTTGGCAGGTGGTGACTCGCCCTCTCACTGTATGGGCCCCCGAAATAAGTCGCTGCAATAGTGCGACAAGGGGGCAACATATTGCGAGCAGCTAAGGGTGGAGAGGCGTCCCTGGACTTTAAACTACGATCACGCGCTCCCTGAGGGTCCAGCATCACGTGCCCACTCGCCACTTACGATTCGCATCCACCCTTCGAGCTAAAAGCTCTCGCGACTCCACTCTAGCCAGCCGGTTAAGGCAAGCCAGAGGTGGGGGTCCTGTCCTCGTCAGGCTTCACTCCGACCGGCCGGTGAAGGCAAGCCGGAGATGAAGACAGGGGCCTCCCCCGGGAGCACTCGGTTCCCGCGGGGTCGCTACTCCCCGACACCCCGCCACAAGGTGTCCTGCGGGTTGACTGATTGCACGGGTGGAATATCTGTTGTCACGTAGACAACAGATATTCCAACCGTGGGCGATGGGGTCGTCACATCCCTACGCCCTTATTATTATTATTATTAGTAAACATCATAAATTCAGCCTATCTGGCTGTTAAGATTATTTATTTCGGTGTACTTTAAAATATTTCTTTTGCGCGTTATCTAATCTCGAGATTAAATGTTGTTTTTAACTAAGACCTAAGGCTCTACGAAATGTTCCTTTGAAATTCTAAAGTGAATTATTAAGGAATGATTTGAGTGGAAAAATTACGTATTCAAAAGAATTTGAACTCGATTCTTAAACCTCTGAACTTGGCACGTTTGAATTTTTCATCCAAAGGTTTCGATGACAATTTCGTTAAAACTTATTTCTGGTTTTAGTAATATAATCTTAAAAATAATCTTAGAGTCAGCATTTTAAAGATTTTATTGAAACCAATCCGTAATAAAAAAAGATAACTGTTAAGTAACAATTGTTTAATTATACTATTGATCAATTAATTCTCCATTGCTAATCGGAAAAATAATTACAATACATTTAAATTTTTCGTCGTTCTCCACCCTTCTAGCTAAATAAAATTAATTAATCATAACAAATGAATCCTTCTAGCAACCGAATAGTATCTACTACATATTTAATTATATATAAAGTTGATCTTCATATAAACAACATCACACGGGTGACTAGAAACGGAAGGTAACAAGGGACAGAATAATCCGGAAATTCCTCGGCTTATTGTGAAAGATTAAAACGTCCCTTTTGGGTCATAATATGTTTCGAAAATCACTGGATAATATGATGAAATGTAAGAACAAAGTGGATTTTCCTTTGTTTTATTTGTATGTATCTGCTATGTTATTATGTTAAAATCTGAATCGATTGAGATGTCCGGCATGGAGATAGATTATGTGGGGTTGTTTAAAAAAATATAAATGTGGAATTATTAAAAAAATATATAAACAGATGAGATTTTGTGAGAATACATTAGTATGTAATTTGTGTCGAGTGAGTGCAAGCAAAGTCGCGCGCAGCAGCTCAAGAAAAAAAGCATCAACTCAAAAATCTGAATTTCATAGATATAGGTAAAGAATATTTAACTTGTTTTAGGAACACCTAACAGACATACGTGAAATTTCTGAATGAACTTTTTCTAAACAGCTATTGAATCATCATATTACATAACGACAATATGAATAACAAGAATCTAAAGAAATATATCGAATCTATTTTCCAGAGAGTTACAAAATATGCAGCGAATATTGTATCAAAAACAGCGTCATATTTCACATAAATTGTGTATAAAAACACTTAGGTATTAAGCGTTCCTACATACTGTTATAATAAAAATCGGGATTCAAAGGAATTATGGAAATAATTTTTCCCCCAGCCACGGGTCGGCTGGTCTAATTAATGACTCTTCGATGAAAGCAATTTGAGTATCAAATTTTTATCGGGCTATCGATAAAAGAGCATTGCTAGCGGCTGCCAATTAATTACGAATTCTGATACGAAATAATAACGATTTACCGTGACGTTGCACATTTTTTATATTAAATACGACGTACTGTGCTTCTCATAGCTTTGATTTATGTAAGCGAATATTAATTATTTAATTCAGTGTTGTGTACACAACAATTTATCAATATCTAGACAAATAAAGACAAAATAAAAAGTATTGCCTACAAATTCTAAGTTTGCAAATCAATTTTAGAGGTATTCATAATCGGTTCGAAATACATTCTATCATATTATAATATTATGTATACCTTATACTAAGTAGTTAAGAATACATAGAGTAGTATGTTATCTCAGTACGAATTACGTAATGGAGTTCAAATTTCTAGTTCTATTATCTATCTGAGACCTAAAGTCTGTCATATTATCTAAAACTCAGGATTCTAAGTTTGCAAACATATCTGCTTCAAGTGAATACTAAGTTACACATCCATAACTTAAGTTAGTCTACTCGAACACCTTCCTATCATATTTCGTTATATGAGATTGCAATTTAACTAGTAATATACGTTTGAAAGTGTTTATTTATATGTTTTGTAATTATTTTAAATCTTAGAGGCTTCAAGTGAAAGTTTGGCATACTTTTGAAATCTTGAATAGTATTTCAGAAGCATAGGTAAATATTGTTTCTTCTAATAGTATGAGTATACTTTAATATCATATCCACATTATGTGCTACCTATCTTATTATAACAATATGGCGATGTTTTCATATTAAAACATACAGTACATACTCAACACTATTTTTTATGTGTTTTTAAATGAAAATTTCACAATTGAAAATCTTTCTTGTACATTTTCAAATACCTACATAACATTGACACTCACTCTACAAAACCGTAATTCATCAAAATAACCTATACCGTGTATCGAACCCAATCGAAAAAATACTACACCGTTCCCATTAATGGAAAGCATTTTTCACGTCTCCAATAATCCAACGAAAAATTTGATACCTCAATCGCGTAACCCTTCCCGGGATCGTTAATTAGATCGGCAGCCGTTCCCTTTCCGGGGAAAAAATTTAATTTCCCCGGTATAGGCACACGTCTCGTTTTAATTAAACGAATTAATCAACCTTTTGCCCGCGGCCTCCGATCTGTGTCAATCATGTATGGGCCTTTATTTTCTAATTTCTATGCTTTAGAGTTTAGACATTTAAGAGCCTTTAATGGATTCTGTTACCCGAGATGTTAATGTTCGGGATTTGGAGTAGGTATATTATTTTCATTGTGCAATTAAAACATGAGTGTTAAATGGAAGCTTTCCCAGGTTCGTCCTTGAAAATTACGATGGATAAAGAAACGTATGACATTCTATCACAGGTTGATTTTTTAATAGCTTTTTAGTGGGAATGAGTTCTGTACGCAAAATTCACATTTATAACTCGTATTAGAAGAATACAAAATTTAATATATTCACCCTAATGCCTACATATTTACTCCACTAAAATGCATTTTGAAAAGCATACTGTTGCATAGTTTAATACAAGGAACAGTGTGTTACAATTTATTGGCTCTATTTCGTTGAGACGTTGATTGATGACGACAGGCTGCATCAAAAATTGCACAACAGTCAACAACAGTGCGCGCAATCAAGTGAAATATGTGCACGCGAAATTGATTTCTATGCTAAGTGCATTTGATTGCATTTTCCTGTAGCCGCCGAGATTGATGGGACACCTGATAGATGCCTTGAATACTGTTAACACTCGTAAAAAGACAATGACGTCACGAGTGGTGTGAGTGATGTGTGTTGATATTTGGATTGTCATTTGTCAAATAGTTTTCTTTTTTTTAATAAATTAAATACATCCTTACTTAACAATTAACATAACTAAATAATAAATACCTAATTAATGATTAACTTTTGTATATTTTCACTAATATCTTATTTTGAGTCGCATCCTTGTTTCTAAGTAAAGACTTAAAGTTACTTTTCAAAGGAAAATGTTGAAAATAAAACACATTGACGCACCAGCAGTAATTAATTATTCTGTTTTAAATACCTTTAAATATTATCAGTTGTGATATATTTTACTTACACAGTGATTATAAATGTAACTATTTCTATTTTAAACTCCACCATATAACTTCACAATAGAATTGGGTTTTATATTAAAACCCAAATCGATAAAACCTCCCAGTGCGTGATATTGAGTTGATCAATGAAAAATAAATAGTTTCCACTCTCAAAGAGATTTAATTGGGTCACTAAATTAGCGATTCTTTGGAAACATATTCAAAAATATTTATTTACAGTTGTTAAAAATATTACCATTATAAATTGATATTTGATTAGAATTCAAGAGCTAAAAAATTGGACAGTTTATTTAAAACGCTATTAGTTATTACTGTATATCATAACATTCGAATTATGTACATATTTTTAATTGAAAAACATGAAATAAGTCGACTATGATGCGAGATTCGAACCTGCGCGGCGTCCTTCTCCTTACCCTAGCTATATTTTTTTCACTCGATTTATAATTAAGATTGTCGTTTCAAATTACAAAAGTAGGAATGAGCAGAATAAATCGTGTTATTATAAAAAAGGGCGATAACTAAAACTACTATCAAGTTTCATAGCCACACCATAAAACCGCAGATCTTTTTAGGCCGTAACACGGAATAAGTTGAAAACTTTTGGGTAAGTTCGTCCCGACCGCAACCGCTGATTCCATATCGAGTGAATAGGGTCTAATCGATTAGATATTATTCCATAAATTTACTACAACTTTCAAGGCAATATACGGACCCTTACGTTACGCAATTAAACTTTATTCTACACACTATAATTACGTCTAGAGTACATGTCGCAGTCATTTGATTGAATCTGCTATTTGACCAGCGTGTTCACTGAACGACGAATAATTGCAAAAGTAAATTCTCAGCAACTGTTGTTATTCAATAAACATGCTAATCATTCAACAATATGTCGAGCGTTATATCCGCTCTGTTCTACGGGCTATGTTACAATCCTTCGGCCCAGACATTCAATCAAACAGCAGATTTAACTAGATGACGGCGACATATACATTATACAATGTTCAAGTTTTCATTATTGTATGTTGGGTGATGGTGTAATTGACATTCATTTGACATGTTCCCTTCGTGATGCCTTAAGGGAAACACCCTTAAACATGTCGGTATAAGAGGAACCCTTTCAAGTACAAATCAGCACCGTTCACGTAAGATCCAGTAGTGTTATTGGAACAAGTTAAATAAGTTGAGCATCTTTTTTAATTTTGTTAAAAATGCAAAAGTGCAACACCCATTATAGTTATCTATCTCTATAGAGAGTTTTAAACTAAAAAATATGCAAGAAAAAACATCTTGAAACTACTCTTCATCTGAGTCGGGTAATACAATAGGACCTATCAGGCGCCCTCTCCACGCTACAGGCTGGTCAAGGACCTCCATTCTCCCATCCCCACTTGTTCAACCTTTGTCAAAGATCAAAAAAAACTACACCGTTAAATTCGAAGCATTTACTATTTAATCTTGTATAAAAATAATCTTTTAATCCGACGCATATATCCTCTCGACCCTTTTCAAAGCGTAACCCTGTCCATAGTTTCTCTTTGAATTCAGACCTTTTTCAATCCTTACATCTTTTGTAACGTTCACCTCAAATTTAGAGCACTTTCACAGATTAAGCACTAAGATCTCGTGTGAACGAGAAATGCTATTTACTCAGCGTTTAGTGTGGACGTTAATAAAACAAGCTTGCTTACAAACTGTGTGCTAGGCGCTTAGAAATACCTGTCGTGATGTATTCTTTTAATCTTCTTTTATATAGATTTATGTTCCATTTTTTAAAACTATATGATAAATTGAGTATCGATGTCTTGTATTTCACACTACTTATCTTATTTTAGGCTAATTTTATATAGAATCATCTCATGCTATCTTGACCTTCATTAAAAATAATAAAAAAATTATAAACACCAGAAACATCAGCTTTGAGTCTGAACTGCACTTCATTTTATTTTTGTGTAATATTATTTAACAACATACAACCAACAAAAATTGAGCGCAACACCGTAATTCACACATTGCCGAAAGATGTAATTAAAAATAATTATGTTTTGGATATATACGCGGCATTATTCTGTGCCATAATTGGACATAATTTGACGCATAATTAATGACGTCATAAGGGCATGGAAGAAATCGCTTGGCGTGTTACTGATTACTGCATTGCGCTGCTATGGCATTAGTGTTTGTATGGGATAGTTACTGGAATAGCAGCACCTCTTGTGTCTAATATTTTAGTCCATCGTTAATATTCTTGCTATAACAAATGAAAGGTAATGGCACTCTGTTATTAGCATGAATGAATTTCGTATAGGTACGTTAAGTTTAATGTTTACAAAATATCTCAATTTTGTACTTGGGTAGTTCTATAATAAGAGGTTTTACATCTATTGAGGAGACGGCTAAGGAGAAAAGTTTGTTGGAGTCACCAATGTAGGGGCTTGTTATGTGCGGGTGTAATAAAAGATGAATAACTACGCAAAGGTTATATTTCGTTAACTACATAAATATATTCGTATGTAATTAATATTCGACCTAATGCGACCCACCCGCGTCCCGACAAGCCCGTGACTGTCTATGCATAACGCACAAACTGTTTATATACGAGTTACCGTGTGAACCGATGGTGTGAACTTTCTTAGTAGGTACTACACTTGAAATTCGGTAACTCGTAAATTGGCTTGTCGTCGCTACATCATTCCCCCCTTAAAATAAAAAGGGTATACAAGTAAAAAAAACTTACAATAAAAGTAAACTAAACAATAAACAGATGGGTGTATATAAAAAGTGTCGCTATATAAGGTTACAAAATGTTTACAATATAAAGTATAAAAAATTTTCACAATATAAATCAATCCTAACGTATACAAGTGGTTAACAGTTAACACCTAATTTAGTTAAACTATTTATGTTATTACAAAAACTCGGTTGGGTCTTCTAAGTGGCGTGCGATAATTGTTACACGTCATCTAACACTTAGTAACATTAACATTTCAAATCCCAATACGTTCTTTACACTTGTATCGTTTAATATTACAAAGGCTATTACTATACACTCATAAGCCATAAATCAAAAGTACTTAAATTTCTAAGTAGTAAACATTACAATAAAAACTCAATACAAACATAAATTTGAAATACCATACTTAAAACGTTAAACAATGAACTCGTTTCAAAATTACTTAAGTTCTATTATTTATTAAATACGATGTGTTGATTACTAAGTATTTATTATACATTTCTATGAAGTCTTATGAAAACTTATAATCATCGTAATTCTAATAAATATAAAATAGTTGAAACAATTACAAATACAATACTATTACCTAAATCGTACCGGTAATCGTATAGCTCTTCCACTACGCGTGGTATGTGTATCTATTGGGCAATTCGCTACTTTGAATTTGTAATGGAACCTTAGTATCTACCCCAGATGTCGTATCACTATCATCATTCAAATAATATGCAGGTTTTAGACGGTCTACAGATATTCTAACTTTCCTGCCAGTCATTTGAATGTAAAATACCTTTTCCTCTCGACTCAACACACGATAAGGACCGTCGTATGTTGGTTGTAAAGGCTTACGTACTGCGTCGTTTCTTACAAAAACATAATCGCACTTTTCTAAATCGGGGTGAATAAATATGTTCCGTCTTTCATTCTGCCTAATAGCTACTGACTGATATTTCCTAATAGAGTCTCGTAATTTACTTACATACTCAAGACTGCTATCTATTTCAAAACTCGACTTTTTATCGTAATAATCACCTGGTAATCGTAAAGTTGTTCCGTACGTAATTTCTGCTGCGCTTATGCCGGTATCACTTCTTACTGCTGTTCTAAGTCCTAGCAACACAGTTGGTAATTCCGTAACCCAAGATGATGATATATTGCATAAACGAGCCGTTAATGCCGCTTTAAGCGACCTATGCCAACGCTCTACCGCCCCGTTACTCTGTGGGTGGTAAGGTGTCGTACCCAACTTATTAATACCTAATAACTTCATTAGTGTAGCAAATAATTGACTTTCGAATTGGCGTCCTTGATCGCTTGTTAGCTTTTTCGGACAACCAAAACGAGAGATCCATCCTTCATATATTACACGCGAAATCGTTTCAGCAGTTATATCTTTCGTAGGAAAACATCCTGGCCATCGCGTCCCCCTATCACTATGGTTAGGCAATACGTCCTAAAACCTTCGGGTGAAGTGGGTAAAGGTCCAATTAAATCAACATGAATATGTTCAAACCTATCGCACTGCAGAAACGATCCTAAACCTGACACTGTATGTCGATTAACCTTCGATCGTTGACATTCAATGCATGTTTTAGCCCATTGGCCAACGTGACGATTCATATTTGGCCAATAAAAACGATTTTTAATCAATTTGCGTGTAGTCCTTATTCCGGGATGACATACATTATGTACACTATCAAAAGCAATACGTCGAAATTTATCAGTCAAATAATATATACATGAGTATCCGATGCGTCCGTCATAAGTGCGAGCGATGCATCGGCCCTAGGGTGCTAAAAAATCTGCACTTTATAAACCAAAACATAGTTTGAGTTACCTCGGCGATAAAAAATAATGACCATTTATACGGTCGCCGTAAACTAATATATAAAGTCATTAACTTACTACCAAATGTCTTAATTACACTACCGTTTGCCGCGTATGGCTTATAATCACTACACAGTACACTCACTCGCGGATCGGTTATTTTTCGACACTGGTAAAATTATTAAAAGTCGGCTCTCCTGCTGCTTCTGCCACGCACAACAAGGTTGAATAAACTTGCTGGCGTTATGCTTAAAGCAGTAATGAAAAAACATAACCAATTTGGTTTTCTCTGTTTTGAGCTTCCTGCACGATTGCGACTTTGCGATGCGGAACGATGCGTGCTATTTCCATACTTTCGACTGCTAAACGATTTGCCTCTCGAGCCTGCACATTCCAGCTGGTTTATCCGCTGCTTTAGTTGTGCTAACTGCTCGAGGTTTAACGGTACCGACGAAACTGCTCTAACTGGAACTGCCGGATTCATTTTTAATTGTTAACAAACGATATCTATGCAATTCACTATAATAATGTTCACTTTTCGTCGGGAGTCACCAATGTAGGGGCTTGTTATGTGCGGGTGTAATAAAAGAGGAATAACTACGCAAAGGTTATATTTCGTTAACTACATATATTTATCCGTATGTAATTAATATTCAACCTATGCGACCAACCCGCGTCCCGACAAGCCCGTGACTGTCTATGCATAACGCACAAACTGTTTATATACGAGTTACCGTGTGAACCGATGGTGTGAACTTTCTTAGTAGGTACTACACTTGAAATTCGGTAACTCGTAAATTGGCTTGTCGTCGCTACAAGTTGGAGTTTTTCCATCAAACATATATATCATGACTTTTGGCCCGTTTATGTATCTATTCACGTAAGGGCAAGTTACTTTATAGATATTTTGTCACTTTTTTGATGGCCAGGGTAAATACATCAGGCAGGGTAGAGACATGAAGATCAGGGTAGATACGTATTTGACCAGGGGAGAGAATTAGAAGCAATAAAACAAAGAATACAATATAAATAATCGACTTTTATTAAAGATTGTACTTGAAACTTATAATCAGGCAACATTTTTTATCACATGTATTTATTTATTAATCAGGCTAGGTAAGTATCGTATTAATCATAAATCAGACTTTTAATAATTATTTATCACTAATTTTATACTATCTAATTACAGCCTTTTTTCAAAACTAAAACGAAAATAAATGAACATGTTTTAATTATAAAATACAATTATAATATAGCAAATTGAAGGCATTCTCTTGCCTATATGAACAAAAAATCCTTTCCTTGCCTTTTTTTCAAATCTAAAACGAAAATAAATGAATATGTTTTAATTATAAAATACAAATATAATATAACAAATTAAAGGCATCCTCTTGCCTATATGAACAAAAAATAAAATTGTTAAGCTTTCTCAAACACATTGACAGACTTTTTGAAGGAGTAGAACATCCTCTGCCCTCTCAAAACAATATTTGGCGTAGGTAGTGTCTCAACAACCTGACTTTCTGAGATGAATGATACATCTTTTTCATCAACTTTGAATAATTTTCCAGTGTTATCTGCAATTTTACAAAAAACGACCTGTATCTCGTCATCTTCTTCCAAACCCGTACGTGACATGGCCACATAACGGTACTCTGTTTCTTTGGTTAATAATTTGACTAGAATAAAGTCACCGTTCTTTAGTATTTTTTTGGATGTCGACGGTTGTTGAGTATCTATTATTTGGTGTTTGCCATTTTTTGGAGTAATTGTTTTTTGAATGTCAAATGGAGTCTCATTTTCGGACTCTGTATCCGGTCCTTAAATATCCTCGACTTGGAGACGATATCCTTTATTAACAGAGTATGTCATAACACCAAGCTTAAAATGATTGCAATGTTCATCTTCATTTCTGGATCATTTTTAATCTTTTGATATCGTGTTTTCTCTGCTTCACGTTTCTTCTGTAATTTTTCTTCACGTGTTAACTTTTTCGGTGGTGCCATAATCTAAAACAATAATAATAATAATGAAAAGCTAGCACTCAAATATAAACTCATTCAAAACACAGACACACTGTTGGGGCTTGTTATGTGCGGGTGTAATGAAAGATGAAATAATTACGCAAAGGTTATATTTCGTTAACTACATAATATATTTATCCGTATGTAATTAATATTCAACCTATGCGACCAACCCGCGTCCCGACAAGCCCGTGACTGTCTATGCATAACGCACAAACTGTTTATATACGAGTTACCGTGTGAACCGATGGTGTGAACTTTCTTAGTAGGTACTACACTTGAAATTCGGTAACTCGTAAATTGGCTTGTCGTCGCTACATCATTCCCCCCTTTAAATAAAAAGGGTACACAAGTAAAAAATCTTACAATAAAATTAAACAATAAACAGATGGGTGTATATAAAATGTCGCTGTATAAGGTTACAAAATGTTTACAATATAAAGTATAAAAAATGTTCACAATATAAATCAATCAATACGTATCGTATACAAGTGGTTAACAGTTAACACCTAATTTCGTTAAACTATTTATGTTATTACAAAAACTTGGTTGGTTCTTCTAAGTGGCGTGCGATAATTGTTACACGTCATCTAACACTTAGTAACAAATCTCAATACGTTCTTTACACTTGTATCGTTTAATATTACAAAGGCTATTACTGTACACTCATAAGCCATAAATCAAAAGTACTTAAATTTCTAAGTAGTAAACATTTCAATAAAAACTCAACACAAACATAAATATGAAATACCATACTTAAGACGTTAAACAATGAATAATGAACTCGTTTCAAATTTCATAAGTGCTATTATTTATTAAATACGATGTGTTGATTACTAAGTATTTATTATACATTTCTATGAAGTCTTATGCATACTTATAATCATCGTAATTCTAATAAATATAAAATAGTTGAAACAATTACAAATACAATACTATTAGTTATTACCTAAATCGTACTGGTAATCGTATAGCTCTTCCACTACGCGTGGTATGTGTATTAGGCAATTCGCTACTTGGAATTTGTAATGGAACCTCAGTATCTGCCCCATATATCGTATCACTATCTTCATTCAAATAATATGCAGGTTTTAGACGGTCTACAGATATTCTAACTTTCCTGCCAGTCATTTGAATGTAAAATACCTTTTTCTCTCGACTCAACACACGATAAGGACCGTCGTATGTTGGTTATAAAGTCTTACTTACTGCGTCGTTTCTTACAAAAACATAATCGCACTTTTCTAAATCGGGGTGAAAAATATGTTCCGTTTTTCATTCTGCCTAATAGCTACTGACTGATATTTCCTAATAGAGTCTCGTAATTTACTTACATACTCAAGACTTCTATCTATTTCTAAACTCGATTTTTTATCGTAATAATCACCTGGTAATCGTAAAGTTGTTCCGTACGTTATTCTGCTGCGCTTATGCCGGTATCACTTCTTACTGCTGTTCTAAGTCCTAGCAACACAGTTGGTAATTCCGTAACCCAAGATGATGATATATTGCATAAACGAGCCGTTAATGCCGCTTTAAGCGACCTATGCCAACGCTCTACCGCCCCGTTACTCTGTGGGTGGTAAGGTATCGTACGCAACTTAATTAATAACTTCATTAGTGTAGCAAATAATTGACTTTCGAATTGGCGTCCTTGATCGCTTGTTAGCTTTTTCAGACAACCAAAACGAGAGATCCATCCTTCATATATTACACGCGAAATCGTTTCAGCAGTTATATCTTTCGTAGGAAAACATTCTGGCCATCGCGTCCCCCTATCAACTATGGTTAGGCAATACCTAAAACCTTCGGGTGAAGTGGGTAAAGGTCCAATTAAATCAACATGAATATGTTCAAACCTATCGCACTGCGGAAACGATCCTAAACCTGACATTGTATGTCGATTAACCTTCGATCGTTGACATTCAATGCATGTTTTAGCCCATTGGCCAACATCACGATTCATATTCGGCCAATAAAAACGATTTTGAATCAATTTGCGTGTAGTCCTTATTCCGGGATGACATAAATTATGTACACTATCAAAGGCAATACGTCGAAATTTATCAGTCAAATAGGGTCTAAATTTATCATTATCTAAATTACAATAAATAAATGTACCGCTTTCAGGTAACATTATTTTCTTTAACCTATTATTAGCGTCTTTCGAATTAGATAATTGTAACATATAAGAATCCTTTTGTTGATCCTTAGCAAGTTCCGCGTAATCTATTACTGTGGGACAACTTATTGTTGCGACTCGTGATAACGAATCTGCAACGACATTATCTTGCCCACTAACGTGTCTCAAATCCGTTGTGAACTCACTAATGAATATCAAGTGTCGTGTACGTCTGGGTAACTCTTTCTCGGTATTTACTTTAGAACATGCATAAATTAACGGTTTGTGATCCGTATACACCGTTAACTGTCGTCCTTCGACCATATTCCGAAAATGACGAATAGCTAAGTAAATTGCTAATAACTCCCTATCATACGTACTATACTTGCGTTCAGTCTTAGATAAATTCTTAGAAAAATAACCTAAAGGTAACCATTCATTATTTGCACGTTGTTGTAAAACTGCACCTACATGAGTATCCGATGCGTCCGTCATAAGTGCGAGCGATGCATCGGCTAAAGGGTGCGACAACGTAATCGCATTACACAAGCTCGACTTACATTGTTCAAATGCTTGTTCGGCGATTGATGTCCACACAATGGGTGTTTTATCTTTCTTTTTAGAGCCATGAATGAAACTATTGAGAATCGATTGTGAGGAAACTGCGTTAGGTAAATGCGCTCTATAAAAATTTACCATACCTAAAAATCGTCGTAATTGTTCAATGTTTTCGGGCCTAGGAAATTCATTAATAGCTTTTACTTTATCATCAAGCGGGCGAATACCATCTGACGTAACATGATAACCGACAAAGTCGATTTCCGTCTTCCCAAATGTACATTTCGCTAAATTAATTGTAATATTGTACTTATTAAATTGTTTAAATAATGATTCTAAATGTCTACGGTGTTCGTTTTCATTTGATGAAGCTATTATTACATCATCAATATAACAAAAAATATTATCTTTACTGTCCGCGTCTAGGTCCTGAAAAACAGTATGATGCATGAATCGCTGAAACGTCTGCGCAGCGTTACGCAAACCGAACGTCATGCGTGGAAATTCGAATAACCCAAACGGCGTTATTATTGCAGTTTTCTCTACATCTTCCGGGGCAACAGGAATACAATGATAAGCCCTATTTATGTCGATTTTAGAAAATATTTTCTTACCAGCTAATAAATACGTAAAATCTGATAAGCGCGGTATAGGATATCGGTCCGGCTTGGTTATAGAATTAAGCTTTCTATAGTCCCCGCACGGACGTAACTCGCCATTCTTCTTAGGTACCACATGAAGTGGACTAGCCCAAGGACTCTTAGAGGGTCGGCATATACCTGCTTCCTGCATGTATCGAAATTCTTCCCTGACTTTTTTATATCTAGCTGGAGGTAAAGGTCTAGCCCGGGCAAACACTGGAGGTCCAGTCGTTTCAATATGGTGAAAAACACCGTGGCTAGGTATTTCCCTGTACGATGAAGGCTTTGTTATATCTAGGTACTTACATAACAAGTCGTGAAATTGATGAGTTTCCTCAACTGTTGTCACAGACGGTTGATTCACCTTAATAACACTAGCTACTGATTTTAATTTAGTTAAACTATCAATTAATCGACATGATCTTAAATCTACAATCAAACCATGATGTGCTAAAAAATCTGCACCTAATATAGGTTGAGTTACCTCGGCGATAATAAATGACCATTTATACGGTCGCCGTAAACTAAGATCTAAAGTCATTAATTTAGTACCGAATGTCTTAATTACACTACCGTTTGCCGCGTATAGTTTATAGTCACTACACTCACTCGCGAATCGGTTATTTTTCGACACTGGTAAAACTGAAACATTAGCGCCGGTGTCCACTAAAAACTTAAGATTACTTTTCCTATCTTTTATACACAGGCGTTTATTTTCGGTGGAACAGACATCCGCCTCTGTCTGTACCGTATTTAGTTTTTTGGTCGGCTCTCTTGCTGCTTCTGCCACGCACAAGGTTGAATGCACTTGCTGGCGTTATGCTTATAGCGGTAATGAAAAAAACATAACCAATTTGGTTTTTTCTGTTTTGAGCTTCCTGCACGATTGCGACTTTGCGATGCGGAACGATGCGTGCTATTTCCATACCTTCGACCGCTAAACGATTTGCCTCTCGAGCCTGCACATTCCAGCTGGTTTATCCGCTGCTTTAGTTGTGCTAACTGCTCGAGAAAGTATAACTGTACCGACGAAACTGCTGTAACTAGAACTGCCGGATTCATTTTTAATTGTTAACAAACGATATCTATGCAATTCACTATAATAATGTTCACTTTTCGTCGGGGTCACCAATGTTGGGGCTTGTTATGTGCGGGTGTAATGAAAGATGAAATAATTACGCAAAGGTTATATTTCGTTAACTACATATATTTATCCGTATGTAATTAATATTCAACCTATGCGACCAACCCGCGTCCCGACAAGCCCGTGACTGTCTATGCATAACGCACAAACTGTTTATATACGAGTTACCGTGTGAACCGATGGTGTGAACTTTCTTATTAGGTACTACACTTGAAATTCGGTAACTCGTAAATTGGCTTGTCGTCGCTACAACACCATACTACAAGTATTAGAAAATAACACACACAAAATGTACTACGATCGAGCAATTTTAACAGATAAAACGATACACTACAACAGACCCAATATTACAATTCATGATAAAAACAAAAAACCAGCATACATTATTGATATTGCAGTCCCTAATTCACATTACTTACTTAAAACCATCACTGAAAAAATAAATAAATACACAGAGTTACAGGAAGAAATAAACAGAATATGGAATGTTAGTAAAGTATACATAGTACCGATAGTTATTTCCACTACAGGAATAGTCCCTAAATACTAACACCACAGTTTGAAGTTAATAGAATTACCACATAACACATATATTAATCTACAAAAAGCAGCCATTTTAAACACTTGCAGGATTGTGCGAAAGTTTATGCAGAGTGACGAAACACCTCACAACACACCTACTTAAATAAGTCTCAAATGGCAGTTACTTGGCTAAAAAGCCTGTATCTGTCATTTCACTCTAACGGTTTTAAACCGAGAATAAACGAAAATTCCCAAATAATGATAACAGTATAAATACGATGCATATTATCTCCCCTGGTCAGTAAGTCTCTTCCCTGGCAATAATCTCACCAGGGGAAATACGCCAGGGGAAAGACGTTTTCATGACATAATGAATTATTTTGATTCACACAACAAATGTTTTAGTTAATAATAAAGCAAGCTTTGACTATTACAGTATTACTAAGTTCGGACAGGAAATGCAAATAAATTAAGTGATTATTATAACTTTTATTACTTACCAGTGGAGAGACACAATGACCTTGCGAAACCGTTACACCGCACGAACGCGTCGGAACAACTGTCAAATGGCGTCGATCTAACCGTTTCTGTGCTTAGTATTGCTAACTTCACGTCGTTACATGTCGCTCAGCGCGTTAGGGAATATGGCCGTCTGATATTTTATATTACAGCGGCGGTGCGAATATTGCCAGGGTAGATACACAAAAAGAGCGGGACAAAAATAAAGTTTAAAAATTATTGAAAATAAACAAATATTGTTGAATTTTTCTTTAATAACATTTAAGTGTATTTACTTAAATTTGAGGTAAACATAGTTTGCTTTATCAAATAATATAAAGAGTGAATGTATTGTATGTTAGTTAAGCTGAAACCGATAAGGGGACAGGCCAGGGTAGGGATTTTTTTACATTTTATAACGAATTTTACAAAAATATGCTTTAATTGGATATTTAATTGTAATGTTATTTAATAAAGGGCATTGAAGTGGTGTGATTCATTGCACAAAAAAGCAATGCATAGATCAAAAAAACACTTTTACATAGATTTCCGTAGTAGTCACCTCTTATCATAGAATTACCCACTTAACTTACTGCGTTAGTTATGTTAAGGATACGGTTGTCACACTGTTAAAGATCTTATTAAAACGTCTAATGCATTAATTATTTCTGAAAACGTTCTTGAACATTTAATAAATGAATCATAATATACATCTACTCATGTTCTATTCAACCATGAACGTCAGCACGATTTATTAATGCAAATAAAAATATATTTCCATAGATAAGTGATATAAAATCTGAGTAATAGTTCAGTGCATCTCAATTCAGGTCGAGTAAATTGTAAAGGGGTCACCAGAAAATTGCTGTACATTAGTAAAATATTCGTTCAAACCGTGGATTGCGGAAAATGCGCTCTTTACGTGGAGTCATTGCGATCTAATAGGGTCTTAAAACTTAGGCGTTTTACCCGATTGCGCTAGAAGGGAATTAGGTTAGCAAGACTTGCTAAATACACTTAGTGTGTGTTCGCTCCGTTGGGAAAATGGCTTGATAGATTTCAGGTGTGTCGTTAGATTTATCTTAAATCTTCAAGTATTTTATAAAACTGTATGTGTGTGACTACCTACTAGTGAGATGTTATGATAAGATAAGAAAGTTATATTTTAAGCATTGTTCTACGATTTTCTGATCTATGTCAATATCAAAGTGAAGACTTTCAAAAAGAAACGCTTAAAACGAGTTCAGACTAGTTTATCAAAATCGTTCATTTTCCAGTTTACGTATCTACTATTTTGTATTTGTTCCCGCTTTAGGCATGGGAACTGGAATTTCTTTAGGGAAACTCAATATTCCTTGTATAAAGATTTTATTTTCAACACCAACGCCCCATTTGTACAAAGGTTTCTTTATGAGTAAAAAAAATACATTCTACCCGGCCAATAAATAATAAATAAAAATGACAATCCATGTCGGTGCGCGCGCGATTGCTATTATAAATTAACAGGCGTAGACATAATCCTCCCCCGGTGAAAAGCGTAGATTTTCAAGCTTGAAGGTCTTCAGAAGTGGGCAGAGGACACAGTCGAACCAAAGGTCTTCGAACGCAGCCTCTTGTAGTTTCAACCTCCGCAACTCGACAAACGCCGTCTGTTCCATGGAATAATCGAACGATACGCCCCATGCGCCAACAAAGTTTTTTCGGCGGTAGGCAGAAAATAAATAAACACGTGTTTTAAATTGCTCCCAAATTTATTTTTAAATAATATTAATAACTTTTATCAAACTATGCTTTAAAGTCCCTAAAATACTCACCTGTACTTTTTCCTTCAAAACTACATAAAAAGAGCTCTTAAATAATACAATCTCAACTATATAAACTTCACTTCACTTTGTCACTATGGAGTCTATTAAGCAATCTGTTGCTCAAATGTCTGAGACTTTTAATAAACGTATGATGGAGTTCCAAAACGATCTGCAGAAGACCAGCACTACTTCATCCTTGGCTAGTCCTCCATCAAGACTAGCATCAGATTTCACTGCTTTCCGAGCGTTCGTTGTCACCTCGCTTCAGTGTCTGCAGGCTCAAGTTGATGCTCTGACTCAATTGCACGACAACCTGGAGATGAAATACAGGCGTAAAATTCTTTTGGTGCATGGAATACCCGAAGGCAAGGATGAAAACTCAACCTCTGTCACTATTGCTGCTATATCCAAACACTTAAATGCATCCCAACTGTCTGGTAATGACATCAGCCGCTGCCATTGGATGGGCTCAATTAAGGAAGGCAAACCAAGACCTGTTCTTATCAAATTTCGGGAACTTCAAATGAAACAACAGATCTGGTCCTCCAAGACAAAGTTCAAGGGTTCGGGTATTACACTATCTGAATTCTTGACCAAGGGTCGGCATGAAATCTTCATGGCTGCCAGAAATCAGTTTGGAGTGCCCAAGTGCTGGACCAGGGATGGTAGGATCTTTGTTTTGGCTGCTGACGGAGTCCGCCACCGTGTGGATAGTATGGGTGACCTCAAGAACATCCCCACCAGTGCGGCAGAAAGTAACAAAGCTCATCCAAGTGCTTCAACGTCCTCTGGTGACCCTTCAAAACACATCAGGGGTGTATCACGCTCTAGGAGGCCAACAAGAGCTAAGTGATTGTCCTTACAGTAAATTTGTTCGGTTTTATTCAATGTTCAAGTTCTCTCACTATTTAAATTATCTTTTCCCTCTGACTACCTCTTTAATTATATCAATTAACTTGCTGTTCTTATTGAATCTATCCAATCTGTAATTTCTTTCATCATAACTTATTTTTTAAACTGTAAATATGAGGTATTCACAAAATGTTTCAAGTTTTAATTATTTCTATGTTGTAAGTTTGGACTTTGGACTGTCACTTGTTGTTATTCATTTCACATTTGTTACTTTATGTCAGCTGTCAAATGTCGTCTGTCATTTGTCCTAAGTTGTTACTACCATAGACTATATCAGCTATACTTAAGGCTTAAATTATTATTATTATTTCTTTTTATTCTTTTTTTTTTAAGTTTATATATGTAATTTTTGAGTTAATTAACGGTTTATATATTATGCTCTAAATTGTTATAATTGTAAAGGTGGGTACAAGGTAACCAAGCGTGAACTTGCATAAAATAATATTTGCTTAATTTTAATCTATATTATTATTATTTTTTTTTTATTTATTATAAGAAATTGTAGTATATAACTTATTTATTATTTATATATATATACATTTTATTTATTTATATTTAAATGTCAGTCGATACAAATTTGAATTTTAATGATGATCTTTTCTCACACTGGTCCAATCACAGAACAGTAAAGTAGATAGAAGTGTGATGTGGGCGTGGCCCACGTGTCACTTGTAAGGTAAGATCACCTAACTTGCTCTCAGTTGTGCGCAGAAAAATATTCGAGTCGGTTGTCAGCTGTCAAACCTTTTTTCCATATTTATTCATTAATTAGGACGTGTTGTTCGGTATTAGAGTGCAAAAATGATAGCAGACGAAATAATATCAGCAATGGAGGCATTTCATACCATCGGTAAGTCTTATTTTTATTTATTTTACATATTATATTTTATGTTATAACTTCGCTTGTAATTTGTCAAAATTGTATACAAATATCTAGTCAAAATGAACCTTAATCCGTAAGAAATTAGTACTATTATAGATTGAACAGCAAACAAGACTTTCTGGAATATTATTGCAATAAACAAACGAATGTCGCTTTAGTGATGCTTGAGGCGCATATCGACAGTATCGATACTTTAGAAAAGACAAACATTATAAATATTAAATTTTATTTTATTTTTCCTTAGCTTTCATTTGTCCAATTTATTTATAGATTTCCCAAAGAGGCTAATTTAAAAGAGAAATGGATAAATGCAACGTGACGAGTTAACTGGATGCCGAACAGCACTAAGCGGTCTAACAAAGGCCACCGATACAGCAAACCTACGACAGTTCCAAGATTTAAAATAATGCATATTTTCTGTTTGTATTTTGTAAATATAGATTAATACTATTCTATTCCGTTTTTCATTTAATAATAATAATATAAAAAGACGTACTTAGTAGTAATAAACATACTCCAAAATGTGACAAATTATACTATACTCATATAATAGAAAGAAAAAAAAAATACACAAAAAATATTTATTTGTGAATTATCGATAACAAGGCTGACATCCCTCAGGGCATAGCATCAGATAAATATCAAGTTAATGTCATTAATGTTCAGTGACACAAATTTCAACCTTATCTCTATGTGTTGAGGTTCAAAGTTATATCTATCGAAAACTAACGCCCTCTGTTGTGGAGTAGCTGGATGTTTTCGAATTTGGAATTTCTGTGCAATGAGAAACAAAACAGCTAATATACCTAGGGATGTTATACTAAAATAAACCGTAACATGGTGCGTTAGGGTACATATTGAAATGCTGAATTTATAACCTAAGTCAGTTTTTACTCAAATTAAGCTGTCCAATCAAAGGCATAGATTACTTGTAGTGTACTGTATAACTATCGGTTTAAATGTGTGGGTTTGGCGACACTGGTTTTCATAGTAATTATGACATTATAGCACTTCTATTTGTTTTTAATGTTCTGTGGGTCCAATTCATCTCTCAGTAGTGATGATAGTTTTCACAGTTCTATTTCCCCTCCTCTAGATGCTACCCTTGACTCCTTTTTCAACAACGTCCCTAAAAACTTTAATACCATCCATATTAATGCGCAAAGTATTCCGGCACATTATCCCGACATGCTTTCATCGTTTATATCAAGTAATATCCATGCCATCCTTGTATCAGAATCCTGGCTCAAGCCGTGTCATCCCTCCTCAGCTTATTCTCTCCCCGGCTTTCACCTTATACGCAATGATCGTGTTGGCAAGGGCGGTGGTGGAGTAGCTATCTACCTTCGCTCTCACATTCCCTTTAAATTAATTTGCTCTTCCTCTCAACCTCCTCCTGCTTCTTCCACTGAACATCTCCTTATTGAAGTCCTTTTGCCGCAAGCTAAAATCCTTCTTGGTGTTTTTTATTGTCCTTCTCACTCCATAGATTACTTTTCCTCCTTCGAAACTCTTGTAGATTACCTCTCTCCCCAATATGAGCATTTAATTTTCATGGGTGATTTCAACACTTGTCTGCTTAAAGGTGATAGCCGTAGTAATAAGCTGCTTTCCATCCTGAATTCCCACAATCTCCATGCCCTTTCCTCAAATCCAACTCACTACTTTCCTGGCTGCAATCCTTCACTACTTGACCTAATGATAGTCTCCTTACCCAACTTCATATCCAAGCATGGTCAGTGTTCAGCCGATGCTTTTTCCTTTCATGACCTCATTTACCTTTCCTACAAGCTCCATTCTCCGAAACTTAAACCGTCTACCATTTTGCTGCGTAATTTTGGGGGAATGGACGTGAATTTGCTTCGCTGCGATGCGCAAAACATTAGATGGGAAGAGGTGTTCGATGCGCAGTCTATAGATGAGAAAGTCTCCCTATTCAACACATTTGTTTTAAATCTATACGACAAATTTGCGCCACTCCGACCTGTCAAAAAGAAGCACACACCGGCACCTTGGCTTACTCCGGAATTAAAATCTCTTTCTTTAAAAAGAAACCGTGCCAAGTCTAAGTTAAAAACCGTACAAACGGATGAAGCGCGGGCAAAGTATAATAGGATACGTAATCGTTGCAACGTATTGTGTAGAGACGCTCAGCGACGCCATATCCACAAATCCCTTGAGAGCGGTGATTCAGGTACAAATTGGAAATTTCTGAAAAGCTTGGGGATTGGTAAAGAGTCTAATGCTTTTCCTAATACTATTGATATAAGCCAACTCAATATGCACTTTACATCATCCTCCTCGCTTGACCCCAATATGAAACACCGTACTCTCAAAAACCTCTCCACCTTTCCTACCCCTGCTTATCCTCCTTTCCTTTTTAAGCAAGTCTCCGAACGGGATGTTAAGAAACACATATTGTCCATCTCATCAAATGCTGTTGGCTGTGACCTTGTTAGCCGTACTATGATCATTCCCATCCTTGATATCATTATTCCCTCCCTTACTCACATTCTGAACTTCTCCATGTCCACCGGTACACTTCCAACTGTTTGGAAAGATGCTCAAGTCATCCCTTTACCCAAAAAATCCAACCCAAATTCCTTTTCAGATTTCCGTCCAATTTCCATATTACCTTTCCTATCCAAAGTCCTTGAACGTATAATACATCAGCAACTTACCTCTTTCCTGAACAAACATAATATCCTTAGTGATTTTCAATCCGGATTCCGTCCCGGTCATAGTACGACTACAGCCCTGGTCAAGGTTACTGACGATATTCGTGCTGGTATGGACAATAAGCAGCTCACAGTACTTACTCTTTTAGATTTCAGCAACGCTTTTACAACTGTGGACTTTGACGTACTGCTGGGTCTGCTGCGTGTACTTAACATTTCTCCTTCCGTAATTGACTGGTTCCATTCCTACCTGCACGGCCGGAGGCAGCGTATCTTGGTGGATACTAAGTACTCATCTTGGTGTGCGGTCTCTGCCGGTGTGCCTCAGGGCGGCGTTTTGTCTCCTCTCCTCTTATCCATCTTCATTAACTCCTTATGTTCCCGGCTGACGTCTCTGTACCATATGTATGCTGCCGACTTACAGATTTACACCCAGTCCTCCCTTGCTGACTTACCTATGGCTATCCATTTTTCTAATTCCGAATTAGCTAACATAACCAGCTGGTGTAACGAATTTGGACTAAAACTCAACCCAGCTAAAAGCAATGTCATCATCATCGGTAGTCCTTATCTAATTTCGGAAATTGACTGGGGTATTTTGCCAAACATCAAAATCGGTGACGTTGTTATACCTTACAAAACGGTAGTTAGAAACTTAGGTGTGGTTTTTGACCAAACCTTGTCCTGGTCTCACCATATTCAGGAATTAAGCCGTAGGATCTATGCTGCTTCTGCTACGCTCCGGCGGCTTCGTAACTTCTTGCCTATTCCTACCAAAATTACGCTTACACAATCCCTTCTCCTTCCTATACTTGATTACGCAGATGCATGTTTTCCTGATTTAGCAGTCGAGCATCTTGATAAACTTGAGCGTCTCCAAAATTTCTGTATTAGATTTATTTTCGGCCTTCGAAAATATGACCACGTTTCTTCTTTCAGGAAAAGGCTCAAGTGGCTCCCTATCCGACTTCGCCGGGATCTACACTATTTGCAACTACTGTTCCGTATCCTTTTTAACCCCTCCGCTCCCTCCTACCTCAAGTCCAATTTTTCCTTCTTGCACAGTGAAAGCTACTCACTTCGCTCTGAGGATAGACTCATCTTGCGTGTTCCAAGCCGACGCACAAATTTTTATGGCAAGTCTTTTGCAGCGATATCAGTCAATTTATGGAACTCTCTGTCATTAAATATTCGTCAAGCCCAGACCCCTTCGGGTTTTAAAAATCTTGTGCGACAACATTTTCTTTCCGCTGCTGATCCGGACCAGTAATATCTTTTTAACTTTTTTATCTTTCTTTTATATTTTCATTATGTTTCAATATGTACGTGGTATCTGTATTAGATTTAGATGGTATTCGTATAATAATTTTATCTTATTCAATATCAGTGTGTTTCCTTCTAAGTATATATTTATTTATGTATATTATATAATATGTAATTGGTATGTATATCTGTTTATTTTATTTATGTATTTGTATATTTATATATTGTGTTTGTATATGTATAGTATATGTGATATTGTATATGGACATGTATTATTTAAGGTAGATATATATTATTAAAGTGAAACTTTTATTACATCGTCTCAAACTTTTTGGTCTGTGTAGCGCATGTCGCGTGTATCGCGGCTGCCGAGTAGGTATACCTACTCGGCAGCCGACCGACACGCGACATGCGCTACACAAAGCAGTGTTCGGAACCGTTCGAACAGTTTCACTTTTACCGTGGTTTCATAAAACCACACAACATTTTTTATTTTTTTGTTTTCTTGCTATTCTTTTTCTGTTCTCGTCCCGCCAATTAGTGATCATTTTGCTTGTTTACCTTTTACCGTGGTTGCCTGGAAGAGATCACTATTAAGTGATAAGGCCGCCAAAATAGTGGTACTCTGTTCTATGTGTAAGTAGTTCTAAGGCTTCTGTACAACTGTTCTGTACAACTATTAAAGAGTTAAATAAATAAATAAATAAATAAAGTGGTGGAGAATTATCCTCTTGAAGCAGTACGAGGTCTCCGACGTTTATTTTTGATTTGTCAACCTTCCATTTGGTTCGTAGTTGCATTTCTGAGATATACTCTTTCTGCCATCTCTTCCAGAAGTGTTGGCGAATTTGTTCAAGTCTGCCATATCTATCCAGGGAGCTCTCTTTAGCATTATCCAACAAAGGAGCCGGCAGTGCATTCAATGGTCTTCCGATTAAGAAGTGCCCTGGGGACAAGGAAAGGAAGTCATT
This sequence comes from Colias behrii, assembly GCA_029959065.1. Classification (NCBI taxonomy): domain Eukaryota; kingdom Metazoa; phylum Arthropoda; class Insecta; order Lepidoptera; family Pieridae; genus Colias; species Colias behrii. The sequence goes on along the minus strand of JARWMC010000005.1, from coordinate 570,100 downwards.
GGGAGAAGATGACATGGGACACAGAGGACGGCTATTGAGAATGGCCTCCACTTGAGCAAACAATGTCGAAAGTTCCTCAAATGTGAGATGAGTATTGCCCATGACTCGTTTTATATGATATTTAGCGGACTTAACCCCGGCCTCCCATATTCCACCAAAGTGAGGAGCGTAAGCGGGGATAAAAGAAAATTTTATTCCCTCCTGAGTAGCAAACTCAGACAGAGGTTCTTGATTAGCCTTTACAAAACTATTTAATTCTTTCGCGGCAGCAACAAAATTTTGACCGTTGTCGGAAAACATTTCGGTTGGCTTTCCACGGCGTGCCACAAATCTGCGAAGTGTCATAATATAAGCGTCTTTTGTCAAATCAGACACGACCTCTAAGTGAATGCATTTGAAACGCAGACACACAAACAAACATAAGTAGCACTTAACTACTCTAGCACCGCGTCCTTTACGATTAAGAATGAAGAAAGGGCCCGCATAGTCCACTCCAACAGACTTGAAAGGAAAGTCAACGTTGACACGATTTGAAGGTGAGTCAGCCATTTTTGGATTATAGGTCTGACCACGAAGACGAGTGCAGGTAACGCAGTTTTTGAAAAGAATAATTTAATTCGTCAATTGATAAAATGCCGGTAAGTTTATTATTTTTATTTTGCTTTTTAGAGTTGTGTAAAAATCGTAAAATGTAACTAAAAGTTCTTTGAAGTTTTGTAAATTTAGCATATTTTTTAAATCAAAATTAATTTCAGATTTGACGGCTGTATGGACCTTGACTTCAGGTAAGTTTTCTTCGTATTTTTTGTTAAGTTGAATTTTGAAAGAAATTTTAGATTATCTACAATGTCCAACCAGTCATTTTTGATATCCTGCAACACAGGTTCATCCCACTCAACACCCTTGAGCCACAATTTTTGGAGCAACATCTTTGGTTGAATAATACACGGGCTCAAAAGACCTAAAGGATCGAAGAGAAATGAACTTGAGAGGATTCTCTTTGTGATTTTGTCACTATGAAGTGGAATTTCGATAGGAAAATTAAAGGCATCCTTCGATGGATCCCAACAAAGTCCGAGAGTGCTCGACGACTCACTGATTGTCAAATGTTCTGTATTACTTTCGTGTAAATTTTGAAATAAGTTTTTTGAATTAGTTTTGTACTTTCGTAGAGGAAAACAAGCTGAATTTAGAGCGTTTGAAACTGAATTTTGAATGTATTTAAGTTGATCTTCATCATCACAGCCGGTGATCAGATCATCGACATAAAAGTCGTGCTGAATAATATTTTTGATCATTTCGACCCCACATTCCTCTCCAACCTGCCAAAGACATCTCGTGCTCAAGTAACTGGCACTTGCGGTACCGTAAGTGACAGTACTCAGTCGCAGAGTTTTCAGAGGCTGAGACTCATCTTCTCTCCATAATATGAGCTGCAAATTTTGATCTGAACTCTCAACTTGGACGTGACGGTACATTTTGGCAATGTCACCGGTCAAAATGAATTTGTGGTGCCGAGCTCTCACTAAAATGGAGAAAAGAGAGTCTTGAATATTTGGGCCCACCATGAGGATGTCATTGACAGAGAAGCCTGAGGTTGTGGGGGCTGAGCCATCGAACACTACTCGGAGTTTGGTAGATTCACTATTTTCTTTTATGACAGCATGATGACACAAAAAATATGATGGATTTGGAATAGGAGTAGGTGGTTCAGATAGATGGCCCATATCAGCGTATTCACGAATGAATTCAATGTATTTAGATTTTAGTACTTTATTTCGTCTAAATATTTTCTCAAGATTTAGGAATCGTTTTTTAGCTTGAGAGTATGAATCGCCGAGGCAGTCAGGTGAGTCCTTTAGGGGTAACTTCACACAGAATCTGCCGCTTTCTAAGCGAGTGGTGGTATTTAGAAAGTGTTTTTCGCATGTTATGTCATTTTGACTTCGAACAGTTTTTTGGGGTAGCTCTTCAAGCTCCCAGAATTTTGTGAGCATTTTGTGAATTTCGTTAGAAGTAGGGTTTGTAATTATGGCATGATTGCAATGAATTTCGTTACTACGAGAATTATTGATTGGGCCAGCTATTATCCAGCCGAATTTAGAATTTTGTAATTTAGGATTATTAGGACCTAAAGAAAGCTGTTCGCTTTCTAGAATGTCCCAGAAGATATCTGCTCCAATTAAAACTTCAATCGGAGCTGGCTTGTAGAACTCAGGGTCCGCCAAAGTTAAAGAATTAGGTATTTTGAGACCTTGAATGTCAACTGGCGTCTTAGGTAAGCGGCCCGTCAATTCGTTGAGAACAAGACATGAAAGAGTAACGCTATAGTTGCTATTTAGAGATTTTAATTGAGTAAGACAGCCTTCGTACACTGTATTAGAAGAATTATTGCCAATCCCAATGACATTCATTGCCTGCAATGGGCAAGTTCTTAATGACATTCTTCGTTGCAGGGATTTAGTGACAAATGAAGACTGGCTGCCACAATCCAAGAGAGCGCGAACCTTTTCTACCTGCTTATTAATAGGGTTAAAAACTTCTATCAATGCTGTAGATAGGAGAACATGTTTGGACATTTGTCTAGAAAAGGCTGCTACAGATTCGTTTGGTTCAACTTGTTCATCTGTGCTGAAGTTGGCAGTGACGTCATCATTAGAATTATGGAGAAGAGTGTTGTGTTTTTGCTGGCATTGTCGACATGAACCCATGCGGCAGTCACTGACAGGATGCCCTTGTCTGAGGCAATTTCGACATAATTTATATTTATTTACATACGACAGCCTATCTTGAATGTTTTTAGACTTAAATGTAGGACAGTCATAAATTCTGTGATTTCCGTTACAAATTATGCAAAGATAAACGTTTAATTGATTTTGATTAGATGTAGAAAATGAATTAGTATTTCTATTTGTATTAAATTTATTATTTTTTTGTGAATTTAGTTGTGAGGGACGTGACGTGAATTGTGATTTAGAATTATTTTGGGATTCATTATTAGTGCCTATCTTATTGCGATTTAAAGATTCTAGCACATCTGCACGGTTGATTAAAAATCTTTGAAATTGTTGCAAAGTTGGAATGTCACCAATAGTATTTCGATACTCTTCCCACTTAACAAGAGTACATTTGTCCAATTTAGAAGATAAAATAAATATTATAAGTACATCCCAATAGTCAGTAGGCTGACCCAGGCTAGACAAGGCTCGCAGATTTTTTGTAACATGATCGACTAAAAAACGTAGTGACTTGTCTGACTCACGAGTTAAAGATTGAATATTAAGTAAAGAATCTAAGTGATGATCAACAAGAAGCCTTTTGTTATTATATCTGTCGCAAAGTAGCGTCCAGGCTGCCTGGTAGTTTGCTGTTGACACTTCGAGATTAGAGACAATCCGTGCCGCATCACCCTCAAGGTAAGAAATTAAATAATGAAATTTATGTATATCAGTAATATTTTTGTTTTTATGAACTAAATTTGAAAATGTATCGCGGAACTCAAGCCAACGGAAGTATGAACCATCAAACTTTGAGATTTCGATTCGTGGTAATTTAACATTTGAGTCTTGATGGAAAGAGTCTTCATTGCCCATCGATTTCCTACGATTTTCGTTGTCATTAAATAAATTATCATATTGTTTAATCATTATTTTAGCAGAAGCAATACCTTGGACGAAATCGTTCTCAATGTCGTCTCTTTCATCAATCTCAGAATCTATATTTTCAGAATTAAGAACCTCAATCTCAGTCTGCAACACATCAAACTTTGTTGACAATGCTTCAAATTTGCTAAGTTTCAATTTAAATTCAGCCATTAATAGTTCATGCATTGAAGTGGACTCGCTAATTCTGTCCAAATAATTTTTAAATTTTGTAATTTGGCCCTTAATAGCAGACCTTTTTGAATATAAATCTCTTAATAACTTTGGATTAGGTTCCGTAGACATTTTGTAAAATAGTTTAATCCAATATTGTTATGAAACAGAAAGTATGTAATTATTTTCAAATTATGTAATTATTTTTCGATTAATTAATTATTTCAAAGCACGTCAACAAGCTTGATAAAATTATGGAAGAAATAAAAAGCTTATCTCACGCTCCTCGCCTGGTGGAACCTGCCGCTGGTAGCCGGGCTGCTGCTCACACGCAGCTGCTTCGCAGAAGATCATGCAAGCGATATTTAGTCGCCTGAGAATACGGCTCCTGAAATTATTCGGCGAAGTCGAGTTTATAAGCGAGAAGGGCTAAGATATTCGAGATTGTTGTAAACAAAAAATGAATTTAATTTGGAACAAATAAATTACGATTTACATGCCAATTCCGCAAGGGAATCTGGCGTGAAGAAATGATAATAGGTATTGATAAACCAATATTACTATAATTTAAATTGTTTTACACAAATGGAAGCGAAATTATAGGTAATTTTTGGATAATTATGAACGTAAATTTTATGTTATAAGGTTAGGTTTAGGAATGTGTTATTGGAGTTAAGGATTTGCACTTAACTTGGTACTATGAGCTGCACTCCGGCACGACACTTTAGCTGTATCGTTGTTCAGACGAGCAGGTTATCCTTTTCGACAGGAATCAGTCCCAAATTGAAGTCGTCAATTCCAAAAACAATGTTGCGTAGATGTGTAGTTTATCGCAATTAATTTCGTATTTTTCGGTGAAATCCGTTTTCGTCCTGTCACGGTCGCCAATTTGTTCCCGCTTTAGGCATGGGAACTGGAATTTCTTTAGGGAAACTCAATATTCCTTGTATAAAGATTTTATTTTCAATACCAACGCCCCATTTGTACAAAGGTTTCTTTATGAGTAAAAAAAATACATTCTACCCGGCCAATAAATAATAAATAAAAATGACAATCCATGTCGGTGCGCGCGCGATTGCTATTATAAATTAACAGGCGTAGACAGTATTCCTGAAAAAGAGTGTGTGGGTGATCCTGATGTGAGTTTAAACAGAAATATCAACATTTCTCAACCAGAATTCTGAAATGTTTTCGATGTAGATACGGGAAAAATATTATTTTTGCTTTTTAAGCTTCAATGGAGCCAGGAAGTTGTCGGTGTCGGAGCATCGTGCCTCACAGAGCGTGTAGCTATTGATTAGACCCGACTCTGCTCGCTACATCTATCTTATTGGACTATAAGAGCAATTTAATTAAAGAGTGCATGTAGTTAAGCTTGTACTCGTAAATAAACTCCTGTTAAACCAAGACTAAATTAAAATAGTCCAATGATCAATTGATCATTGCTTGGCTGTATTTTTTTTGTTTGTTTTTTTTAGAGCTGTTGAGTGGATTAACCCATTTTGATGCTTATTTATTTTTGAAAAAAATACTGCCTCTCAAATATTGGTTTACTTCTGACACTTTGAAGACTGTTTAGTTTTTTTAATAATTGTGTTATCCAATTATTTCCATCGCTATGTCGAAATTTGTCTAAGCACAATAAAATAAATTCTTCCAAAACAAAGCTTATAAAAGGCATTAACGAGAAAGCTTGCAAAAACAATGGGACAATTAATTTTATATCGGCCATTACGCTCCGATCGTTATTACGTGTGTACGTGGTTCGAAAACGGATGATTTATCTGAGAATATAATATGTTCGGGTTATATGGGATACAGTTTATTACTGGCCAAAAACGGGGTTTCGTGGTATATTATGTATGTGATCTTTCCTTTCACATACACAGTACTTTATTAAAGTTTGACTTTTGAAGCACAATTTTGAATGGTAGAGTTATCTAAAGTAGATGATTATAACACAGTTTGTGGGCTTACGTGTATGTGTACCTTTGTTTTCAAAATCCCCATCACTGGAAAAAATAATGCAATGGACAGTTTTTGCAATGCCTGGGGCAATTTTTATAAGCCAATATTTTTATAAATAAACATGTTTATTACTAGCCTGGCTTTGCGAGCTTTAGAAAATCGGTTCAGCAGTTTTTGCGTGACAGAGTAACAAACATCCAAAGTATAATATCCAGTATGTATGATACTCACCAACTTTCGCATATATAATATTAGTATGATTCCACTTTTGTCATAATTGAACTGCAGAATTTCAATTATTTTCCCTGTCGATATAGAAGCGTCTCCGTTAAATCGAGTGCTATCAAACATTATACATCTTATCTTTGAGCAAGTTCAGTTCCCCTTAATACTGTCATTTATCACTTCTAAGCATTGTCTTCCAATCCACTGACCCACTTGAAGACTTAATGTGAACATCAGACTTCACTTAACATCGTTAAGCGCTGAATCCGATGCATTTTAATGTAGTGCATTTATCAATGCACAGACAGATAATGCATTTATTAATAAGTTTAATATACGGGTACTAGTTATAGGTCAGCATATTTAATGTGAGATTCAAGTAACATCAATTTCAAAGTCGTTTCAATATCTTTATTGTTTATATGTAGCACTCAAAGTAGTATAGAATCAAGTAATGAAACCAGAGAAACAATATAATCCCTGAAAGGTGGTGAATTGTTGATCTAGAACAACTACTAAGAAAAAAATAGGTACTCTATCGTTAAAAGATGGCAGATTGACGGCGAAGTTGACGACGGCGTAAAAGCACGACAAATTTAAAAGAGATCACATAACATTTAAAAAACCTCTATCTATAGGTATATCAAAGCAAATATAATTCAGGACAAAGCTCATTAAACTAGCTCGTAACTAAATCACCTAAAATAAGTACGTAATATACTTGTAGAAGGACCATAACGTTAGAAGCAGCATAATAAAGTCGTATATCAAGACGAGTTTTCAAAGAGGAAATTGTTTAATATAAGTACGAGAGAACTAATATCTTGCTATCAGAAAATGACATCTCGCCTGCAATGTTTACTCGTTTTAGATTTTATATCTTAATCGAATTTTTCGTGAATATAATGTTACTTTATAAAATTTAATCGATTGAGTTTTAAACTTCATACGCTGACACATTTCATATTAATAGCTAGTAAATTCTTCCAGATTCTTGAGAACATACAAAACATGTAACGGAAAACTCTTTTGGATACATTGACGAAGATCCAGTTAGGATTCTAGACGTCGATGACCTTTATTGGTTTATAAACTATAAAAAAAAATGTTTAGGGGAATACGTTGTGATACGCCTTATTACCTAAAATACACAAATAGAAATAGAAAACAGATAACATTCAAATCAACTCATAATGCAACAAATAAAAAAGAATTACTATAGTTTAGTCCTTTTACATTTGTGAATTGTGTTCATATATTATCTGTTTTATCTATGTCGGTGCATAGATTAATCTTGCCGTCTGTCTGTCAGTCATGCGTTTCTACGTCGCGAACAATTAACCTGATGTGTTCCATTTTACTGTTGGATCGCTCTATTATATAAGATTTATGACATCTTTTGCTACGCTAATAAAGCGTTTCCCTTTGAGGTCATGTTTTATTACACATTCACAAAACCTCATGTTGATTATGTTATTAGTTATTATTAGCGGATTATGGCCAATTTTCATAAAAGAACTGTTGAATCTCTACATAAAAAAACAATAATTGCTATTTTATGGAATACTAGATTTCCACCCGCGGCTTCGCCCGCGTTTTCAAAGGAAAAACCGCATAGTTCCCGTTCCCGTGGGATTTCCGGGATAAAACCTATCCTATGTGTTAATCCAAGTTACCCTCTATATGTGTGCTAAATTTCATTGTAATCGGTTCAGTAGAATTTGCGTGAAAGTGTAACAAACACACACACACACACATCCTCACAAACTTTCGCATTTATAATATTAGTACTCGGAGCAATTATCAAGCCTGGAGAAGTAACAATTAATTGAACAATAAAGCACTAGTTTGGCCTTTTTGGCTTATGGCAAAATGTCATGCGAAAAAAGAGGACAGATATATGTCAGTTCGACAGTTTGAAATGACATGTAGCCATTTCAATTTATTTTAGTGACCAGTCTGGTCACTAACGCATGATGATTTTAATTATTGCTTTTGAAGTGAAAAACGTGTTTTCTAGTTTCTTATGTTATTTTCTGAAAAGATAATTTACTAAAGATTACATGGCTTGTGTTGTTCACGGCTGTAAAAGCCGTAGTACTGGGAAATCGGATGAAGATTGGAATTTGTCTTTTCACAGGTTAGTGTTTTGATCAATTTTTTTGTTAATTGTATTATAAATAAGTTAATTTACGTTATTTTCATAATCATCTATGTTTTATCTAACCGTAATCATTGAAATGAAATCATAATCAGCTTAGTTTTTAGAAAAAATGCAAAATATAACTTCCATAGTGTTGTGCAATTACCGATACTTGAGTAGGTACGAAGTACTTCATTGATAATGACTGCTTTAGGTTAGGAGAAAAAAAAAGGTATTTAAGTATGGATTTTATTGTTATTTGCAGGTTTCTGGCTTGAGAAAAATTAAAAGATGTTTGGGTTAAAGCTATAGCACAGGGAAAATTGGAAGCCTTCAAAACATTCTCGGCCTTGTTCAAATCATTTCGAATCAGACGGGAAGAAAAGTAAAGTGCTTTGCAGAGATGCTGTGCCACAAGTTAAGGTGGCATCTATTTTAAATAATAAATATTGTAATTTGTTAATTAAGTATCGAAATAAAATGTTGTAAAAAAAATTTTAAATTTTATTTGTTTTATTTGAAGCAATTTATTTTAAACTTTTACCAATTTTTTCCTGTGGGAATGAGTTATTTTCCCGCGGTAAATTGTAGCCTATATGTTATTCTGATGTTTAATCTATAATATGTTTATTTGTAAAGTTCCATAAAAACTCATTCAGTAGTTTTTACGTGAAAGAATATCAAATGTCCATTCTTATATATTTTTGCTTTTATAATATTAGTAGGATACGATTATTGATTTGTAAAAAGATCAACCAGGTGGAAGTCAGATTCGCGCACGAAGGGTTCCGTATAATTCTATGAATGAATCTATGAAAACAGGAAAAAATACGTACCTTTTTACGAAACCATAAAAAACAACCTAAACCGAAATACCTAATAATATTTTTTTATAAATACCACTACCATACAATGCAAGGCAGTCAATACGCATCGTAAATGAATAATTCTAAATTAAACGAATCTTAAAATTTGGAATTACCAATCCATAATTCAAAATTAAAAGAATCTTAAATTATCTTCAAGCAATTTTATAACTTAATTTTTTTATTTATCGATATTTTAGTAATTCGATAAAGTGGCAAGCACTACCTTTTTAGAACAAAAAGTGGCTACATGTGGATTTGAATGCCAAGCCGATAACAGTGTGTTGTCTCTTTCTATCGCATTAATTAGGGTATTGAATAAAAGAGAGCCACTATATAAGAAACGTTCAATTAATTGTTACTTCTCCAGGCTTGATAATTGCTCCGAGTATTAGTAGGACTGTAAAGAAAACTGAGGTTAGTAAAATAATTTAAACATTGCCTTTAAAATATACGTTACGTAAACAAAGGGTAAAATGAGACTCCACCATAAAGGTGCAACCCACGCTTTATGAGGAAAGCTGTACAAGAAAAACAATATTAAACGACCATGTAGAGAAGTAATTGTTGAGAAAATAATCTTCCCGCCTTTATTGGGTTAAATGAGTATTTGCGAGAGGCATTAATTTTCATGACCCAGACCTCAGATTAAATTAGACCCCAGCCATTAATGCGTGTGTTGTCTTACCTTTGCTAAATGCTGAGGTATAATGGGCTAATTTTACCCATGTTATTGCAACGATTTTTAGGTTATGTCGCAATATTTTCGCTGCTAATTTTATGAATCGTTCTGCGAGGATTTTAGGTGTTTATGCGTGTTGTTTTGTTGTGTATTATGTTACAAATGAACGTTTGAAGCTATTTAATTTGGTTTAGCGAAAGTAAAGACGGTAGTCTTTATTATTATTACAATGTTATATAATTTCGGAAAACAATAATGTGGCTTTAGCAGACCTTCAATGAAATCTTTCCGATTTAATTTCACTTCTTAACTTTCTTGTTTCAAACTCAAGTCTTAATCCAGGTCGAGATTACGTTATTTCATAAAACCTTAATAAAAATTCATACTTAATCCAATTTGAAGTTACATTCAACGCAAATATAAAAATTAACAAAGGACAAATCAAAACCCGCCGAATTAAACTCAATACATAATTATTCCGCCGACACAAATGAAACGGTTTTGTACGGAAAAATTTCCTTTCATTCATTAAACATAAACGAAATAGCTCTCTTTATTATACTGTTGTATTATTTTTCCTTTATAATAAACCCGCGGCGCGTGTAATTTGTAAAAACAATGGTGGCTGATTTGTAAAGGGAGGTATTTTATTTTACACTTGCATTCATAATATTTAAGGGCCAAATTATCTTTCACTAACATTTCTGTAAAGGCTGGAAACATTTAGGAACAACGTTTTTTATTCTCTTGTTTGGAATTTAGTTGTTCGTAGGATTGTTTATTAGTGTGAGATTGTACAAATGTTTTTTGGAAGGGCGTCGCAAAAATTGGCAGCCTTTTAACTTTTTCTTTTTACGCGTAGGCGAAATAAAGTTTATTGTTTAAATAGCTATACTTTTTGGTATTATGAAGTTATCTAGAAAGCTTTGATAAGTAATTATTAATCGAAGTTTCAAAGATATGACGTCATTAATCCTTTTTCATTCGCCGTAAATAGAAGCTTAAAAACATCTCAATAGTAAGCAAAAAGATAATAAAGTATAAAAAGCAATGCTATTCAATCAATGAATACAATCAAACACAAGGAAATACTAAAATCAATGATGTTTTGCTCCGAATTTATTATGCATCAACAAAATTTTAAAGTGCCATAAACATTGTAAACCTCATATAAATAAATAAATAAAATTAATAAAAACTTTATTGACATAAAAATAGGTACAGCTTATATATTCCACCATGTAACAATAAATTCCAACTAACATAATTGTATTGTACAGTTGCCTCAACTCATAATGATTGTAATTAATATGCAACTATAATAAAACCCTGTCTGGAGCAAAACTTTAATTGCCTCTTAGGAACAACCTTGTTATAATAATGTGGGATACTTCGAATGTTTTATGTTTGCTTCGGTTCGAGTTTTGTTACATTAGTAGCGACAAGTAATTTAAAACGTATATAATATGTTAATTTTATCATTTTGTCCCGACGTTTCGATAACTTTTTTATAGGTATAATATTATCTAAACGGGGACCCAAACACTTTTTAGTAAAGATTTTTAACGTCAGGATAAATAATAAAAATAATTAATTGCATTTAGTGTCCGTTAAATTCGTCAACTTTACATAAAAGCTTGCAGTCGCATAACTCATAAGATCAAACACATAATTTTTCTACTTATAGTATTATTTCGCGAAAAAGAAGAAATGTATTCAGTTAATAGAAGAATTTTATAGCCTTTTGATTCCCTTTATACCTTACATTATTTGGTAATGATGGAAAATAACAGCTTGGTCCCTAATTCTTATGTGGTACAATCCACCATAAGGATCAGCTTATACTGGTTACATTCTAATCCAAAGAAAAGCAAGAGCAAGCCGCTAGTATTAATTATAACTTAAAAAATCTGGCGAGAAGATTTAACTTTAAGTATTCATTATTTGCTGAACTCGTTTTGACCCTACTCCGAGTCGGAGGGTGCGTCATTCATTTTAAATTAGGTTAGATTTCTACACAAATTAGCTTATCCTATTATCCTTTAAGAATTATGTGGTAAGTAACAACCTCTTTATTATGGATGTGTACTTTTTAACCGCCATAAATAACTAATCTTGCATAGAAACAAGAGCGGAAAGCGATACAGGAAAATTGACTTAAAAATGTATTGTACTTTTACTATTTTATAAATATAATATAAAAATTGCATTTTTGAAATAGGTGCTAAAAGTCGATTTTGTTAATACGCACAAGTGATTGGATTTAAAAATATGGATAGCAAATGACTCCCCTAAAATATTTACGGATGCTACTGCAGAGAAACATACATATTATATGTATAGCTACGAAACATCTACGAACATACTCGTAGCTGCTCTACAGCAGTTCATTTCGGTGTCAAAGAGTGATACGAGTATATTTTGATAAACTTACAATTACTTCCTAACTATATTACTTTTTTTATAGTTTTTAGTGTGACTACTTTTACTTCTTTTATTAAATCATACCTACTTTAAACTTACAAGCATTTTTAACTTTGCTAATATAAGAAAACAAACTAAAAAACACGAGTAAAATACATTGAGTTACTATATACTACGTACTAGAGAGGACAACAAATAGCGTAGTAGCGATCTACTACACTATTTGTAACACGAGTCAATCGTCTCAAACCAATTTTTTTTCTTACATTGATTGGTTTTAATTGATAAGTTTATTCATATTTTTTTTAATAAGATATACAATATTTATGTGTTAGATTGATTGGTTTTAATTTATAAGTCATAAGAGGATGTGTGTGGATGATGAGTCAGAATATCTACAAAGTGACTCACTAGCCGCCCCGCGCCGCCGCGCTTGTCGCACAGATTTTGTTCGTGGTGTCCTCTCTATACGTAGTAATAATACCTCAATGGTAAAATATAACTAATAAGTAATATTAAATATAAATAATAAGTTATATTTTACCAGGTATTATTACTAATAACTCACTATTAATAAACAGAATCGTAAACAAATTATAAAAACGTACCTCGATTTAAACATTCCAAAATCGCAAACAAAAGATTCGCAAAAGAAAACACATTATTCCCCGCCATTATTCTCAAGTGAAAAATAAAAGGTTTCTTGCGAGATCAATTAAAGAGGAATACTAGAAGCTCAAGGGGTGAATTATTGATACCTTCTTGTTCCCAGAATTAATTTAACTTCTAAATCTAGCTCTATGGTTCAACAAATACCTGTTTTTATCTGTGCTTTGTGACAATTTGCGATTTTCTTCTGTTATTCGTGTTATATTGGCTATTTACGCGTAGTCTAAAATAATATTACTGTGTGTTACGTGTTTGCTTACGATATGATAGATAGATGTTGTAGAGTATAAATGTTAGTTCGTTTTTAATAATAGTTTTTTAACTTGAGAGCGGCGCGGCGGTCTGGGGCCTGGATCCATAACTTTTCATTTATATTATCATCTAAAAAACTTAATGCATAAAAATTGTTTTAGAATTCAAGAATTTTTCATTTTATTGTTATTTGGTTTAGTCTATAACTTAGTCAACAGATACATCATTTACGACACTATAAGTAAAAACACGCGATACAATATTTAAGACTACTGAAAAAGGAACAATAAAAGTAGCTTCTCCATTATAATTATATTGGCTAAATCGTCCAAACTTCACACAAAATGAGTGAGCACATTGCACAGATCATCGATCTTTATAACCCCATCGCGGGATGTAATTAAAACTTCCTTCCTCATTTAACTTGTTTAAATTAAGTTCCGCAACTAACGTCTAGAAATGTGCCGTTCCGGGATGCAGTTTTTGTTTATATTACACTTTGGGATACAGCTGGTGTCTGTCAAATTGACCCTTATAGTTGGGTGGCTAAGAGTCAATTTGTTTTCTGTGGTGTGGTAAGTTGTGATGGGCAATTTGAATCCCTTATAAACAGATAGCTTCAGCCAGCGGCTTCACGCGCTTATTACTCGGATATATTTAATGTGTTTAACCAGATTATAAATAGATCATTCTTTGTCAAATTTATTTCCAGATCTGATCAGCATGTTTTACTTGAAAGAGTAAAAAAAATTTTCATTAATTTATCTGTAAATCAAAAAACATATTATATTGTAACTATTTTGAATGTATAAGAAAAATGCATTTCCACTTACACATTTTCTTTAGAAGCCTCTAATTTTAGTCTACTTCGGAGATTGAATCCATGTTAAAGACTATTAAATATTTGCTTCAATAAGACGATAGTTTAGAGCATTTAAAGTTAAAAAACATTTCATACATCTTTCATATAACATATTTTAATATAAATGAACTCAAGCAGTCGGAAAAACTGCGTAATAAACCTCTATTATAACTAACGACGCTCCTCCGACAATATGATATTCCATATCCGACGCGCCATTCCCAGAAAAATTCAAGGATTCTCCCGTCTAATAAAATTTTATTATCTGCATTCATACCAAAATTCATTCACCCCTGTTTTGTTAGCTGAAATTTGTTACTATTCTACCTTTCCCTCTAAACGTATCGTTGCCTCCACTTATTTCTTCTGAGTTTTTTCCTCCAGAATAAATATTATTATTGCAGAAGTTCTCCATTTTTATTTAAACCATTTTTACCTCAAACTTGAAATTCAATCGCCAAGGTATCGATTTACATCCGAATGAAAGAGTAACTTAACTTTTTTATTTTTATTCAATATGAAAAGTTTAGCCTTTGGATTTTTCAACGTATTTTCGGAGCGATCGTTTGTATTATTTCAGGATATTCGTTTATGTGTTTTGTAGATTTTTCTTTATAAATGTGAAAGCTTTTACCTACGTTTAACAAGTTGTATAATGGATCAATAGATCAGTGAATGGAGAAGACAGATTAGATAGACACTGTTAATCTCTTATTTCGTGCTCAGCTTTGGATAAAAAATATATTTTTAAATTGGGATTCAATTTTATTTAATGAACCCATACTTGATTAGGCGTTGTATAGTTCTATAGTCATACTGATTTTTAGTTAAACTTTACTAATCTACATAGGTAACAGTTTTGCAATTATTAACGTTGGCATATCTACTGAAACAATTAACAGCTCACTGTCACTTTTTAGAATGTTATACCATTCTGGTTTGTTTGTTCTAATTCCTACCTATTTTCCCTTACACCTAATTACGTCTCAGATTTTCCACAAAGCCCCACAATTGAGGTCGTTTCCATAATAATTATATTCACAATACTGAGTTATGATTGTAATTTAAAGAAAACATCATTCTTCACAATATCAAGTTAGCGGCTCGTCGAGAGTCGCTTAACTTTAAAATATGGATGTTGAAATACAGTTTCTCTTTCAAAATTTTTGTATAGAAGTATCTGAAAAGCTTTTTGCTAATGAATGTTTCTATCTAGTCTTTTTGTTATATAGATAATGGCCGTCTTGAGAATTGTAACATTTCTTATTTTTTGTTATAGCCTTTGTTATATTCAATTTGTTAAGTGTGAAAACCAGTTTAAAGTTATCGTAAAGCAGTCTATATTATATTATATATATTTTATTTGTTAATAGTAGAATGAATGATCACATTCCTTTTTTCCAGTTTCTCTATATAAATACAATTAAATCGCTACAGTTTTAGATTTACAGTTTTTTTATGCATTAGGATGTAATTATTCATTGGTTTATAGAATTTATATTTTTGGTTTTATGGCATTCAAATGCTTTATAAATATAAAATTAGTTGGTGTGTCCCTTCAGACACATAAAACTGAAAGAATAGAATAAATTCGATCACTCGGGCGGGTCACGAGTGGCTGAGTTGGTGAGGCATCCGCCCCGGAATGGCGCGAAGGATGCGGGTTCGAGTCCCGCCTCGTGATCGAATTTTTTCTATTCTTTATAAATTTACATTGGTTTATATTTTCATCGAATCTCATTTCATGAATTTAAGTTCGCACCATGCTTTAAAACGTATTATTAATTGAAATGTTTCATCTAGTACCGGAGATTCGAAGATATGTTAATTTCGCCCTGTATCACCCTTCGTAAAAGGGTCTCGGGTAAAACTACCAACTAAAACCCAACCCAAGAAGAGAAATAATTCTCGTTCCAATTCATTCACAAATTAGAAGACATGCCTTTCTTTATGACCTTGAAAAATTAACAATAATAGTTCTTCCTTAAACTGAATATATTTGTTTTACTATTTACAATTAATTTGCATCCAAACATAGGTCGTGACATATTCAAAAGACTGTAACACGAATATTAAAGGAGGCTGTTATTCCAAGTATCTCAATAGCCGTAACAATATTTTATATACCACGTGACGTATAGAGCCATGTTTTGTGGAACTTGTGTCGTGAGCTCAAAGGATCATACTGATGTTGTGCCTGAATACGTAATGTTCTGTTTACCTTAACAGTCTTTATTTGGAGCTGACCTTGTTGTATGACTAGTGTTATATTCGTTTAAGTTGCTTCTTTTTGCTGAGAATATTTTAAGGGAACTCTTTCTTCATGGACATATTGCAATTAATCTATGTTAATAGCAATAATATATATTTTCATAACTTAATAACACTGTAGAGCAGCATTATAAAGAGTAACACATTATGTATGTATGTGTGTCCATTTTTGTGAATGAAAAAAAATGTAACTCAAGATAATTCTTCAGTGATAACGTCTCTGTGCCGGTTTAGTTTAAAGTTATCTCTGTCGATAGCTTGCTGTTGGCTGCAACTTTATATATGAATTTTATTGCACAGTTACTAAATTACTTTTTTTTTAGATAATTGGCATTGAAATCGCTGTAAAATTCCATGTATGAATACAAATAGTTCTCAGTAGTAAACAAATAAACACATAAAATAATTGAATAAAAAAATACCTAGATTGCTATTTTCGTAATAAATCGCTCTATCGCCCCCAATTTAAGAGTAAGTACTTACTTACAAATTTTACTTTTTCTTTTATATTTTTAATTAGAACCTAAATTTTCTGAATTCTATATAAATGAATGACATCTTAAATCCATGTCTTTGATTTCACCCCTTCACATACAGATATTATATCTCAAAGCTTGTGGGAAAGCTAATCGTATCACTCGAGACAGATGTAACGAACATGTGCTATTGTTAATGTTGTTTTATATTCATTATTTAGAACGATATGCTAATTAATGTCAACCGTTTAAGTATTATAATTGATGAAGTTGGTTGTTCGTTGTTGTGTATGTATAATAGATGGAACTCTATATTACTTTGATTGTTAGATAGTTTATTTAATAAGCTACATACACTCTACAGTTTACTTTTAGCTGACATCTGTTCTAAGTAATTGAGTTTATCTTCAGTCAATTTGAAAAATAATAACGTAAAAGAATACTTTCATTCCTAAAGTATGTTCTCATACTACACAGCACTCCATTTCCACTGTAATAGCAATCAAAGCCACATTAGCAATGCGTCTAACTTGCACAAACAATTGTTTCTAGTTATAAACCCCGAAACATCACTCATACATTGTGCACGGAACGTCGAGCGGGCGATATAGTCGCTTCGCGCTAGCATCTGTTCGTGATTTTATGTCCCAAATAAAACGCTTTTCCCGCACAAAACCTTTCCTTTTTTGATTGATACAAAATTCTTACTCCCATTCGAAATAGAAGTCCTTTCAATTTGTTACCCAGTGCCGCTATTTATTTAAGCTGAGGCTATAATGTATGGTGTGTAGTAGGTATATTTTTGTGTTATGCTAAAAGAATGAAAATACCATGGTGGACGATAAAAACCCATGGAGGGTTGTCGCGTAAAAACCACAGGACAGTTCTTTGGTATATTATTAAAATTAAAATATATGATGTTACTTAAGTATTTTGTAAAATTAAATTGTAAAACTGACATGATTTAATAGAGCAACTATGGAGTTTCTTGCCGGTTCTTCTCCGTAGATACTGCTTTCCGAATCGGTGGTAAATGTTAAAAATATGTAATGACGTTTCAAAAGTGCTTCTAGAAGAAGTCTAATTGAATAAATAAATGTTTGAGTTTGAGTTTGAGTGAGTTCTTCTTTTCCTAACTTGTTTTATTATGTGTTGTTATATGGCGTAAATAAGTAAGCTTCACAATGTTTCCGATTAATTATTCTGTGAACAATAGTAACACTGCAGTCTGCATTAGATAAATTTTTTGATTCATTTTTATATTCTATTTGAGGATCTAAAGCTCTTAATTCCTCATATAATTTCATCAATTATGTTATTATAACACGAGTCTTAAAACAAATACTTATAAACCTCTGCAATGGTCATTAAATTTCATACACACCGTTAGATTTCATAATTGAATAATCTAATGTAATATATCTGAAGATAAAAGGTAATCAAAACCACATCACATGTGATGGAGGTAATTCTGCTTATAAATTCCCAGTGTGGAAGATAACAAGTTAATACGTCAAGATAAGGGAGCTTCGTTCTCGGTTGATTGAGTAACAGCCAACCGCACTTCCCAATTTTGTTGTATAATCTCACTCCAAAACAAGCTATGGAGATTAAATTAAAATACCTACGGTTAGGCTGAGAAATGAGCTCATGTTCAGGGTAAATTCTCGATTTATGTATAGTGTAATATCTATGTCAGAATTTTTTAGGTTATATCATAGTCTAGATGACATACTTTGGAATAAAGAGTGACAAATGTGAGTGAGTTTCGAAATGCAGTTGCATCTTTACAGATGTGCGATTAATGAGAAATGTTCACACAAAAATAATAAACAAAATTCGTCTCAAAAGCACTCTACACAACCGCAGTCGTCAAGCAAGCAACGTTAACTATAATAATATGAGATATCTAAAAGATTCTCATTTGCGATAAAATTCATAAAATTTACTTAAATGCTTTCAAAATAATTAAAAGTAAATATGGGTCGAGTGTATTCTTTTGAAGGAGGTCGGAAACATTTTGCGCGGGATTTAGGACAATTGCTGGGAATTCCATCTCAAAAATTCTCATTTCGTTGCAACCGCAGAACTATAACATGAGACAATGGTAAGACGGAGCCTTTAAGCGGCAGTATGTGGGGCGCGGACGGAATGCCTTGAGTGTCGACGTAAAACTATACTTATCGCGGTTATTTATGGCGGGAGAATGAATTGTGGCGTGCGAGCCGTGTTGGCTTCAAATGCAGCTTTGTCAGCCAGGGAAATGATTCCTCTAACGTTTGTAGCACCTGATTTTATGTCGTGCGCTTACTTAAATGTTTATCTTGTACTTGGAAATCTATTGTCACTCAAAGTCACTCGTTTTATGTAACTTATACAGAGAAACCATTCATATAACTTAAGAGGTTTCATTTTTTATCTTTCTCGAAAAATTCACCAAAAATTTAATAAAATGGTTGAGTGAAGTTATTCCGTTTATCTGTTAAGGATATCGTAAACTGAAGCAGATGTGGAATGCATCTATCGCTTGTCTTATTAAATTTTTCGGAACTCCAGTAGAAAATTGGAAGTATAAAATCTTATATTTTATGAAAGTTTTTTGAGGACCGTATCCAATTATATGAGTATTTGTATGAATGTATGTTATGTAAGTAATTTAGAAAGACCGACCCAAAATAATGAAGATAAGGGATCAAAAATAATATTTTGTGAAGATATTATTATTTTTCTTGTTACTTCTATTTCGCTTTGACTTTAACTAAATCAATAAACGAACAGAAAATATCGTTTGTAAACAAAAAAAAACCAAAACCTTTTTATTTACTTTCTAAAGAAGCTTCTCAAGAAAAGAAGTAACCATCCATAACTTAAAACAAATTAAAAAAAAAATTGGTTGTCTGTAAAGTCGGTTTACTGACGATAGTTGAACGTGACAACAGCCTATTGTGCTTCTTTGTCGCTCGTTCCGCGCTCTCGCTTGCACTTCAAGCCTACATGGAACGCCTCAGAGCGAGGTAACGCCGCATGAGTCATGTTTTTTCGTGCGTGCAGCCGGCTATCGAATTATAAGACGTTGTCACGTCAAAAATCAATAACACGATCAAGGAGCCTCACTCTAATTTGAAAGAAAGAAAGAAACCATTTATTTCAACATACATATCAAATAGCATACAATTTATACCTATTATAACCAAATTAAGATGATATTTATTTATTTATACTTATTCCTCAGATTAAACTACACGATCTGCGGGCTGACAGCGTGGTGGTGGCACGCGGTCAACGTGTCACTCCACGCCGCGTGCTGCGCGCTTGTGGCACGCGCGGGCGTCGTGGTGGCACGCCTGAAGGCCCCCTTCGCGGCGCTCGCGGGACTGCTGTTCGCTGTCCATCCTATACATACTGAAGCGGTATGTAAATAATAATATTTAACGGGAGTAGAGATGCTAGAGAAAATTATTCAACACTAGCTGCTGTGCTCCGCGGTTTCACTCGCATTGCTACGCTCCTGTTGGTCTTAGTGCGATGATATATAGCCTATAGCCTTCCTCAATAAATGGGCTATAAGCTATATATCATATAAGATTTTTTTTAATTGGACCAGTAGCTCCTGAGATTAGCGCGTTCAAACAAACAAACAAACTCTTCAGCATTATAATATTAGTATTGATTATTTTTGAAAAATAAAAATAATAATATACAGGTACTTATTACTCAATAACAATGTTATATTTTTTATAAGTACCTAACTAGTATTTCACTAGCGACTATACTTGCGTGTAAAAACAAGTAAGTAGGTACACGTTATACACGATAATGTCACAGTTGTGTGTTTTCCATGTGTTTTCAAAACCTCCGGGAAGTTGGCACCGCACTTTGAAGTTAGAAAAATTTTAAAGGTTGTTCCAGGTTGTTCTAGGTTTGTTCTACATTGTTCCAGAATTGCATACAGCTGAGATTAAAACTTTTCGAGAAAAGTCAAAAAACCCGATTTTTGAGCTGGCACCGCACTTTTTAGATATCGCGATTCTGGCGGTTGTTCTGAGTTGTTCTAGGTTTGTTCTATATTGTTCCAAAATATCGCGTCCGAAAAAGATTTATTTTCCACAAAATTCGTAAAAAACCAAAAAGAAGTTGGCACCGCACTTTGAAGTTAGAAAAATTTTAAAGGTTGTTCCAGGTTGTTCTAGGTTTGTTCTATATTGTTCCAAAATATCGCGTCCGAAAAAAAATTATTTTCCACAAAATTCGCAAAAAACCAAAAAGAAGTTGGCACCGCACTTTGAAGTTAGAAAAATTTTAAAGGTTGTTCCAGGTTGTTCTAGGTTTGTTCTATATTGTTCCAAAATATCGCGTCCGAAAAAAAATTATTTTCCACAAAATTCGTAAAAAACCAAAAAGAAGTTGGCCTCCGGGAAGTTGGCACCGCACTTTGAAGTTAGAAAAATTTTAAAGGTTGTTCCAGGTTGTTCTAGGTTTGTTCTATATTGTTCCAAAATATCGCGTCCGAAAAAAATTTATTTTCCACAAAATTCGTAAAAAACCAAAAAGAAGTTGGCACCGCACTTTTTAGATATCACGATTCTGGCGGTTGTTCTGAGTTGTTCTAGGTTTGTTCTATATTGTTCCAAAATATCGCGTCCGAAAAAAATTTATTTTCCACAAAATTCGTAAAAAACCACCTCCGGGAAGTTGGCACCGCACTTTGAAGTTAGAAAAATTTTAAAGGTTGTTCCAGGTTGTTCTAGGTTTGTTCTATATTGTTCCAAAATATCGCGTCCGAAAAAAATTTACTTTCCACAAAATTCGTAAAAAACCAAAAAGCAGTTGGCACCGCACTTTTTAGATATCACGATTCTGGCGGTTGTTCTGAGTTGTTCTAGGTTCGTTCTATATTGTTCCAAAATATCGCGTCCGAAAAAAAATTATTTTCCACAAATTTCGTAAAAAAACAAAAAGAAGCTGACACCGCACTTTTAAGATATTATCACGATTCTTGCAGTTATTCTGAGTTGTACTAGGTTCGTTCTATATTGTTCCAAAATATCGCATCCGAAAAAAAATTATGTTTCAAAAATTTCGTAAAAAAAATGGCGAATGTTGAGTCTTGTTAGCAATTGGGGGCAGTCAATATTATTGTTTAAAAGTTTAGGTACGAAAATTAGATAAAAATGTCCCTTCGATTTTCTAGTGAAATCATATTGAAGTTAGAGAGTCGGTCTTTATAAGAGTGTAGGTGGTTTTTTACGAATTTTGTGGAAAATAAATTTTTTTCGGACGCGATATTTTGGAACAATATAGAACAAACCTAGAACAACCTAGAACAACTTTTAAAATTTTTCTAACTTCAAAGTGCGGTGCCAACTTCCCGGAGGTGGTTTTTTACGAATTTTGTGGAAAATAAATTTTTTTCGGACGCGATATTTTGGAACAATATAGAACAAACCTAGAACAACTCAGAACAACCGCCAGAATCGTGATATCTAAAAAGTGCGGTGCCAACTTCTTTTTGTTTTTTTACGAATTTTGTGGAAAAAAAATTTTTTCGGACGCGATATTTTGGAACAATATAGAACAAACCTAGAACAACCTGGAACAACCTTTAAAATTTTTCTAACTTCAAAGTGCGGTGCCAACTTCCCGGAGGCCAACTTCTTTTTGGTTTTTTACGAATTTTGTGGAAAATAATTTTTTTTCGGACGCGATATTTTGGAACAATATAGAACAAACCTAGAACAACCTGGAACAACCTTTAAAATTTTTCTAACTTCAAAGTGCGGTGCCAACTTCTTTTTGGTTTTTTGCGAATTTTGTGGAAAATAATTTTTTTTCGGACGCGATATTTTGGAATAATATAGAACAAACCTAGAACAACCTGGAACAACCTTTAAAATTTTTCTAACTTCAAAGTGCGGTGCCAACTTCTTTTTGGTTTTTTACGAATTTTGTGGAAAATAAATCTTTTTCGGACGCGATATTTTGGAACAATATAGAACAAACCTAGAACAACTCAGAACAACCGCCAGAATCGCGATATCTAAAAAGTGCGGTGCCAGCTCAAAAATCGGGTTTTTTGACTTTTCTCGAAAAGTTTTAATCTCAGCTGTATGCAATTCTGGAACAATGTAGAACAAACCTAGAACAACCTGGAACAACCTTTAAAATTTTTCTAACTTCAAAGTGCGGTGCCAACTTCCCGGAGGCGTTTTCAAAATATAATATTTTTTATTACAATAGATGTCACCTATTTGTTTTATTAAAAATTCGTACCTATATCATCTGCTGAAACTAAAACTAATATGATTGAATTTTTTTGATGAAGAAAGGCAGTCTGCCAAAAAAATCATTATGTAATAAAAATCACAGGTATAATATAATATAGTAAAATTTTATGTGATTTCAGTGAAAAATGTGTTCAAATATAACATTATTGTATTTCCCTGCGATAAATTATTTCTCTTTCAATCGGTGTTTTCAGTATTCAAAGCCGAACAGAGTCCGAACCGAATAACAAAATTCTACAAAGAAACTACATTATTATTTTAAATATAATATTTTACAATAGTACTAAATTAACATGACCAACTTTATAAAACTGAATATTTTCAAAACGAATAGGTCACATTCTTCACATAACCCACTGAATCTCAGCTCAGCATTCAGCATAAAACTTAGAACTGAGAAAAGACTAAAACGAACTTTAAAGGCAGAAGAACTAAATGGCTGCACTCAGTCCAAACCATATAAACAGAAAATATTCAAAAGATGTGCAAAACTGAGATGATGACGCTGAGAGTTAATAAATAATACCGTCATTAGCCGCATCTTGCTTCATGAATAATTCAATGCATAGTTTGTCAGTAATAAAAGATAAAAGGAAGCGTGTACCGCATTTTGAGTTTAATGCTCAGGCTTCAAAGATACTGCATCGAAAAGGAAATTATGCCTTAAGTGCTGTATAACATGTATTACATTATTGGTACGTTGAACTTTGTGAAAAGAATATTCTATCATCGTTGATCAGTATAATATAGATGAATCTTGTATCGTTTCTTTGTCTTCAAAGGCATTTTCTTTAGAAAGTGTAGTACCATATAAAATTGTAGAGAAACTTTCAATCTTATAGATATTTATAATCTGCAGTAGTATCTGCGATGAAACTAAAAAAACACAAAACATTGATATTTTAAAAAGCCTCTATCAATTAAGGGCTTGCAAAATATTTGCGAAATTCCGCCCTTGATAACAGAAAATTCAATTGTCTATCCTTTTTTGAAGTGAAACTTCTTTATCGGGGTTGGAAAAAAATTTAGTGTAACATTTTTCCGTTACACGCCATCTTTTTCTTATCCCCACCACGCATGATTCGACGCATTTCTGTAAAGTTGCTTATAGTATTTTTTTTTTTGAAAAATAAGGTCATAAAGAAGTTTCACTTCTTACGTGTGTACACTAGTACACGCACACATTTTCCTTTTTGTTTATACCTAAATAACAATTTAAACTTAAAAGACGCTGTGTAACGTAGAAACTCCTTCTTTTATAAACACGGTTAAAAATCATACTTTCAAATATGGCTTTAGTTTACATACCTTTACAAATATATTGCTCAAGTTCAATATTATTAGTGCAGTAAGAATAGCATAAAGCGTTTCCCAACAATATTTTATTCCATAGTATAATAACTTCAGTTAGCTGTATCGTGTAAGATAAATCCTGCCTCACGTAGCTTTGAAATTCCTTTCTCTCCGTTTTCTAGCAAATTCAACCTTAGTTGCGATCCCGTAAGTAAGGTATTTAACAATAGATAAAAGACAAAATAACTTTTTACTTTGTTTATCTGAAATTAATCATGATTTTATTAATATGAGAGAACATTTTAAAAGTAATTTATAATAACTTTATCAAATATAATATAAAATAATAAATATCCGCCCGCCCTGTCTCTACCCAGTAGGGCAAGGTACTGACATTAAATTGATTTACCTTATTTATACATACTTACACATATTAATTGTGTAGTTTTTATACAGGATTTTTAAAATTTATGTTTCTAAATGTCAGTTTGTAACTTGTTTATCTACAACACATGAAATAAAATATTTATTTAAGAAAAATAATATAATACGTAGCCAATCCGCCCCTCCGTGCCTCTGAACGCAGCCTTATCCCCATATTTAAATTGCGATGAGTATGACATTCCTGTCACGCTAATGTAAATGTATTCGGGAAGGAAGCTGTTTTTGCGTTGAATTATTTTATTTATCCTCACGTCTGTGTTTTGTCCGTGTGCTTTTGAATTATGTTTCGAGAACGATACAGGTTAGAGACATCCGGGTTTCTGTTCGTGCATTTTATAAGATATTTTCTAAATTTGATTGTATTGTACATAGAATACAATTTTACAATACAATCAACCTTACTTACAATTAACCTCAATAACTTTTTTATCTTTTAATTTTACTATACGTAAAAATAATAGCACCTGTGTATATTATTCACATTAATATTAAAAAACATGTTATTTACCTACCCAATAGATATGTTTTTAAAATTTTTATTTTTTAAAATAGTTTTTAATTTATTTATGACTTCTCATCAAATCAGCCCAAAACTTGATAAATTAATACCTACTACTTTACTTGAAAGGCTAAAAAACATGGCCCTTATTTCCTATTCAACTTTGATCAAACAACCACAATGCATTATTATCCTATATTTAGTACTGTCACGCCTTCAGCCCGTAAGAAAATAACAAATGATCCCAATTACCGACTATCATAAGCAGAAGGATCAACATGAATAGTGAAGTTCAGACCGGACAAAGGCGTGTTTTCCATCTTTAAGTGACACATTTTGCTAAACATTGTGAGATTTAACATATTTCTTGACCTCCTCGTTACTGTCGGCTGCATGAATATTATTCACGATACAATTCTTTAACTGCATTTAACTTTAACGAGTTGTTTACGCTTTCAGTTGAGATTTAGTTACTGGAGTATAATATATTGTACATATCTTTGGCAAGCTCTGAAGTCTCCGGTTTGATCGATTATAATTTATGAAGTTTCGAGATTCGTGTTAAGTAAAGAAAATAGAGACTTGGGGATAATAAATGGATTGGATACCATGACGAATTGCGAAATAGTATTTTAAGAATTATCAAAAATGTGAATAATTTATAAGATTTTTAAGTAAGTTATGATGTGATTTATATAGTAACAATTTATGTAAAAAGACGTTTTTTTAATGTTATAATAAATTCAATCACAAATAAACAGACCATACCATATAGAGCGAGCATCCTCGCGAGGCAGCTCGCTCTGTGTAGATACGCCTAATAAATACTGTCCCATGAACATACTTAATCAATCTTTCTATATCTAAAATTATAATGTATCAATTCCAAGTTATATGCCAATCATTCACCTCATTTCCTCCAAAATACTATATCCAACTTCAATTTGAATTAAATTCATGCAAATAGCAAACGTATTATATAAATAGCAGCAGACAAGCCGATAACACAGTATTACAATATTATTTCCTACAGTAAGGAAACGCCTTTGATGTCGCGCGATGCCGCCGCCAGCGTAGGTACTTACGCTGCCACACGAAAATACGCTAGGGTTGCAACAAATGGGAAATAAAACAATTGTGATTATTAATATTATGATGAAATCATTTATTCGTATGTACATTCAAAATAATTGCGATTATTAAATCTGATGTAATTATTTGTTCATAAATATATAATTACAGATATTGCACTGCTAAATATTATTAACGTGGACACTTTATTTTTGGATGTTCTTAATTATTGTATATTATACCATTTAACTAAGTAATGCATTCGCATTGGGATGTACAATCTGATTAGAAAATAATGAGGACAACATATACATAGCTTTGATTTTAATTCAACAGATACAATTAATACAATCTTTCTGAAATATTGTTTCCTTCTGGGATTTCAATGTAGATTTACATCCGTAAACGGAACAGTTTTTGCGCGCCATAATAGAATATGTAAGTATCTATGTATAATAAAATTATTACACAAAAAATACGACTGCGTCGGTCGTCCTTTCGCGATAGTTAATGCAAACTCAGCGTGATTGCATTAAGCGGCCCGCGTCGCCCGACCCCCCGCCAGTTCCCCTCCGTTTCTCTGCACAAGTACATTCGTCGCCATACTGTAGGAAATATGGTAATACTGTGCCGATAGCTTCTAAAAGAAATCGATACTAAAAGCAGTGCGAATCAGGTCGTGTTAGCATAAATTAGGCCTATCTGCTCTGGGACACGACCCTCGCTGGATTACTTTATCTCTGTACAGATAAATGTTTAACAAGTCGTAAAAAGCTTATATGATAGCTTGATGAGAATGTACTTATCAGACTCTGATTGAATGTTTTTTACTTATTTTCGGCGCTGTTTTTTATATTACTTTGCTTTATGACTGTAGTTAGGTAATAAGGTAGTAGAAAGAGGGAAGGTTATCTTATACAAGTGTATATAAATGTATATATTATGTGGTATACATATAATATTTTCTTTGGCACGCCCTACAGCCCAAACTGCTGAACGGATTTTGACTTATAAGGTGTCGTTGTAGTCTTCAGACCTATGGTAGTGAGATAGGCTACTTAAGTAAGCAGTCAGGTTTTTTGTTTTGCATAGTTATTGTTGTTAAAAATAGTTAATCTGTTTAATTTGACTGTTTTTATTTTACTAAATATAGGTAGGTATCTGTGGATTAACATAGCATTAAGTACGTAAATTGTGTGACTGAAAATGAAAAATGAAAATGAAAAATTATTTGTTTCAGCAAAAAAAGACTTTATATCATAATTAATAGCCAAGAAAAAGCAACAATTAATACAGCCATGTTCACAACTCAAATTATGCAGCCGAAACTAGACGTTCCGAATATCTGGTTAATAAGCGAACAGATGCCATTTTAATTGGTTCCCCAGGGGGTGTGGATCTTGATGAAAATGTTCGCACCCTGATTATAATCGAACCAATAATATTCAAACTGCGCTATAATATTAATGAGAATAGACCTTGGAAATTAGGTATTGGCTTAAAGAGATTGGCTATTGTTTTAAGAATTTTCATACGTAGTCTTAGTTTTACTAAGGCTAAATAGCTAGCTATTGTAAGCGCAAGTAACGTAATTAGACAAATTTGTAAACGCATCGGACCCAAGAAACAAACAATTCATGATATAGTTTTTTATGGGATTAATCGAACACTCGGCCAAAAAGTAGAAACAGAAACTCAACGAAGACTCCGCCTATAAGCTATCATATTGTCTTTTATTAGTCGCAATGTTGGCGCTAATCAGATTCTACTGCCGTTCAATATATCATAACGTTTCTAATGAGTTCTCGCAACTTACCCGCATTTAATATTACCAAAGACTTGAACGTACAATGATTACTCAAAATTAAAACAAGCTACGCTACATACGAATCCACTTAAATTTCGCGCCGTAATAAATAAGAAGCGAGCTCCTGGTTCCCTCATCAATTTCATAACGCTACGTTCGCATCGTGCGAAGTATTATTCCTAATTACCCCCGTGTGTAACTTGAAGGGAACTGTTAAATAATTCTCGCCGAGATTCCGACAACTTTTGCCGAACATTTAAAATATTTAAGAAGGATTCACGTCGCCGCGTTAAAATCTGGGGCGCTTCGGATTTTACGTGAATAAATGGGACGTCTTGTTCCGTTGTGTGCACTTGTGGAAATTAAAAAAGCGTTGCGTTGTGAAAACTATTGGTATTAAATGAACCGCAGAAATGGGACGTTCGCCTTTTTGTTCTATTATGAGTTTTAATATTCTCGTATAAGCAATCCGCTTCAGTAGCGGTGCTATCTGCGATCACACTGCAATATCGCGGCAAATTAAATATTAGTCACAGAAGATAGATTGTCTATAAGCGTAAAAATACTTCAACGTGAAACTGATGTGAAATATCCGGCAAATATAAGGAGACTTAAATTTTATTACAGTGTGAATGGAGGGCTGCTATATATATTATGCGATATAATAAAATGTAATGATAGCATCTATGTGTGTGAATAAGCTTATATAATCTTACTAGCTAGTGATTCTGCTAAAAAGATAAGATAAGATTGCCATTAAGCACTCCAAATTTCATGGATCATGCAAAATAATGGTAATCCCAACACCAAATATCGAATTGAGTTTATTAAATAACATAGTAGAAGGACATAAATAGGATATTCTAATATTTGCATAAACATGTGATATTTAGGGAATTGTCCTTATTGTAATTTCTTTCTGAGAAATGGTAATATGATTTTATTCCCCGTCGAGAGTAGGTATCACGCTTGAAATATGACGCAGCAGCGCCATAACTTAGCTTAAGCCTCTCCTTTATACATATTTATACAATGCAATTTATTTTTGTATTACATATCATTCTGACGTTTAAGAATTTCATGTAATAGAAAAACAAATAGAAAGTTTGATGGGTTTTGTGAAGAATGTATAAGGAAGTTTAATGATGGTAAGAAGGGAGAAGAATCTGCCGGTAATTATTTATTATGTGATAGGAAAAGCTTCTGAAACAAGTATAACTATACTTGTATAAATAAATATTTAAGTTTGAAAGTTTTGAAACTATGTTGAATGAACAATACCGCTAAAACTTCTCGGTAAATGTAAATAAACAGTCAACTCAAACTAAATCAGGAAGAGAAAGAATTAAAATGTAGCTCTTGTTAATTACGGATAGATTTAGTGGTTGCCTATAATAAATTAAAAATGAAAAATTGCTTATACATCAAAATCATTATAAAAACACAAACGGACGATCGATATCAGACCTTTAAAAACCTCTAGCCTGTACAAAACATACTTTTTCCTGAAATACATGAATGGTATTATTTCGCATTAGGTCCTAGACAAAACGAGTCGACGTAACGTGGGCAAGGACAAGCTCAGATTTAAGATACCTAGGTACTAGGTACTTATCTTACTTAGCATATTTCACGCTTATCTTTCCTTGGTTTTAGAAAAAAAATCTCACCTATTACAAGTCTGCTTATTTCCATCCTAAGACAGTTAGACAGCTTTACATATCTGATGGGCGATATATTCGAAACTGTTTTTTTTAATAGTTCGTACTTAGGTATTATTGTGATGTGTGTGTGTGTGTACAATATATCACCCTAAGTTATTTTCAAATCAAGGCTAAACTGATACTTTTTTGTGATAAAAACGTCAATAACTTATACATATATATATATATAGTATATATTACATTTTTTTTGGAAATTGGATTAAAGGAAAATTAAAGTTTAATGCATGTTCTTCTAAATATGAATAGTTATAATTGTAGACAATTAAAACTATTCATATTTAGACTCGATTTAAAAGTGTTTGATAAGTTTTATCCTTACACTTATTATGCCAAGTTGTACACTTACCCGTGATCCAGACAGCAAATCAGAAATAGAATAATAAACTAGCAATCTCCATCCCAGGTCAGTACTTTCCTAAGTTATACCTTCGTTTCTTTTCTAGAACTCATTATGCGCAGTCTAATTTGCTGGGAAGAGTTGACAAGCACTTCTTGGAAATAAATTATATGAAACTTTTCCCCGTTTATTTTTTACTGGCCCACTGCGTCCTTCTCTAGAACGGTCAATGTTACAATTTACTATCAAAATTTGTTGTATCTAGGATATGATACTTAATGTTTTTAATTATTTTCTATTAATTTTATAACAATATCCTTAACTGTCAATTTCTCAACACTTTTATATACATAAAACTAGCGGTCCGCCCCGGCTTCGCCCGTGGTACCTACATGTTTAAACTATCCTATCTCTCAAGTTGGATCGAACTGCACATGGTGTGCGAATTTTATTATAATCGGTTAAGTGGTTTAGGAGTCCATTGAGGACAAACATTGTGACACGAGATTTATATATATTAAGATAAGGAGTAGTTTACACAGGTCGTCTTTAAAATTTTCACTTTAAATAACGCCTGAATCTTGCTTGAATGTACATCAAAGCTTTCCAAAACTCATGTTTTTTGAATTAACTGAAGGGAGTAGAGCAAACGCAACATTACTAACGGATAGCTAACAAACTACACACTACGTTCAACACAGAGTTGATATTTGTACACAGATTGCCGAAGCTGCGTACGGAGAAATGTGATAAAACTCGTAGAAAATATGGACTTTCTTTTACTTTACAAGCATTATAAGTATTATAAATTTTAATTCAAACAAAACCTTCATACATTGGTACAATTTAACCCATCTAACCAAATTTAAATCAAATCATTTGATTGCCTGCATATTACCTTATTTCACGATCACAAAGATCTCTAGTACGAAAACAAAAATAAATTATTTTTTTAAATTGCTACATAAAAGAAAAGATAAGATAAAACACAAATCGTTTACAATCGACATGCCGGCTACACACACGGCTAGCATCCAATTAAATTTCAGAACGCTTAATTGAAGGTGCCCACAGCAGCCGGTAATTTACTTACGAGCCCAAGGAAAAATCTCGATAAAGGAAACATCGTTTTCATTATTTCTTTGAAGATTGAGCAAACGGAAGATAATATTAACCTTTAGCGCTGGGATTTTCCGTTATTTAATTATTGAACATTAAGCCTGGTTTACATTTTTCCAGTTACAGAAGAGTATATTTTGGACTAGAATATTGAATAATGTAAACTGAGGTTAGCTTTACCTGCGACGTTTCTGTTTATTTATAAAACTGTAAAGTACCCTCATTAACAAGAACAACTTGAATAACGGTCTCATTCAAAATTCAGTTACACATAATTAAAACGTCACCGTTCGATGATCTGATTGGCTGAGAGCCAAGCCGCGTCGCTCGACCAATCACAGCGCGTAGAATTGTTCAAAGGTTTTTGGATTGCTAATAATTACTTCCCCACAAATGAATAAGTAATATCTCATTTTCGTTACTAAACAAACTAATGAATTTCGGTTAATTTAATCTTTTGTGCCGGTTTCATTATACAGCGGTAGTTGTATTTGATAAATTTTAATTAGATACTTGATTACGGTGTAAAACAAATTTGGATGGAATTTTCGTAATATAAATTATATATTAAAAGGGTCGCTCAGCAAATTTAACGTTAAATTGTTGGTACAATATCAATAACGAATTAATGATATTTTTATATTTTATGTAAATTTGCTGATTGTTATTGAAATACATATAAAAGTATCTCTAAATTGAAATTGAAGGCGTTCTTTGTTTATGTAAAAATCGATTTCATATTATTTTGCTTTATATCCTCACATAACAACTACGTTTTGAAACTAGTTTCTAGAAAATTTCCAACAAAATTATCTGATCACCGTGAAAATCTAGTAAAATATAATTTAACATTCCAACTTTAACATAACACGGTGAGCATCACTAACTCTGACCTAAATTACGTCATTTTGACATAATAATGTGTAATTTCTAAAATCTCTAGTGGAAATATTTCCAACGATATTCCTGCTGGAACTATTATGTTTCCCAAGTAATGAACTAGTATTCATTAATTAATGCAGTGACATTTTGCTGGAAAACGTTCAGACTTCTGAGTAATTTATGAAATTTATATTATTTTATATTACACTGGAAAAGCGTATTTACTTTACACGCGGTTATTCCATTTTCGCAAAACCAGCGATTTTTTTTTTTAGTTTTTTTGCAAATATTATGATTATTATTTGTAAAAAAGCTGGGACTTCTCTGATTAAAATTTTAAATAACATTTTCAAAATCTTATTTTTAAAACTTAGGTTGATATTTTTTACACATAACAATTTAATTTAGATTCTGGTCTGTATATTCTTTTTTGACGTCGCGTAGTCATATGAATATATTATTTAGTATTGATGAAAAATGTTGGGGTTGCAGCATTACAGGTTAATAAACATGCAGTATAAGAACTGGTAGGTAATATTCTGGAGTTTTAGAAATTTCATGGTCACATTATTATGAATGTTTATAAAAATTATTACAGCATTTTCACAACCATTCTGATGATACCTTTCCCTTCGTGTTCATATTATTATATGGATCACATTTCTATATCTTCAATCGTGTAATCAAATCTCTTTCGAAAAAAAGTAAGTAGATTATCAAATTTTACATCAAATGTCCTGTGTGTGTGAAATTTGTATTTATGTTTTGTATGCAATAAAGATTATAAATAAATAAAATAAAATAAAATTATATTAAAGGTGTTAAGGGGAAAACATAATTAATATTCTATTCACGATTTGTTGTTTATCCAAAACACAACACTTAAATTCAAAACTATCCAAGTCCTCTTCACCACTACCATACCTAGAAACTCTTGAAAACTATAAAATGTTGGCACCGCGCCAGCCACCATAAAATAGTGGTACAATAATTAAATATTATCAGCTTGTAAGCATTAACAAAAGCGACATTACGCGCTATCAGTGGTTATTTATCAGGCGGGAAACACTCGTTAACACGGCTACCTGTCTCATAACTCAGTCCTCTTAACGAGCAGTTTGTTAACCGCTGGATAAATGCTGGCCCCGCCCTGGAGGAAGTATTTTGACGGTGGATTGCGTTTTGCAAAGATTATGCTCTTGTGAGCCACTTCTTGCTTTAATTCTGACTGGTAATTTAGAATGCGGGTTGCGAAAATGTTAAGGCATATTAGTTTCTGCTACTTTGTATAGATATTTTTCTTATATTTTTTATGTTATATTCTATAGATAATGTTCATATTTCCACAATTTGCAAATCACTCAAAATATTACAATATTTGGTTTCCACATCAGCCAAAAATAATATCAATTTAAACGTTTCGTTGGTTATCTTTACATAAATAGGGGACCCCTAACGGATCACAACGAGCGGTAGAATATTCCTGAAGGCTTCATTGTTCGTTCCTTTTACAGTATTTGCTGTGAAAAGAAAACCAATATTTATATTTATTCAGCGGCAAAGTAAATGATTTGGGTCGCTTTGTAAACGACTAGTTCATTTTGGTTCATAGATTCTGTTGGATTTAATGAATTGTTAATTTTTGGTGTTTCTATGAAAGATAAGGGAACACAAAACACAAACGATTGTAATAAACAAACAGATTTAACCACACTATAATGAAATGCAAATTATAATTTTTTTCTTTCGTTTCTTGTAAATAGCTCAAAACAAAATCTTTTCGTTGATACTCGTAACAACCACTATATTAACTCATAACTTGCGATTGTTCTACGTCATATTATTATATACTCGTAAAAGCAACTTACATCACGCCAGAGACATTTAAATTTTCTAACAACTTCTTGCAATTATTCCCATGTAGTCTACTTCGGAAACGAGGGATCCAAAGATCAAAATATGAAGCCACAAACTGCGTGGGTCGCCGGTTAATTGGCCCAAGTGAATTAAACTGATAGGATCTGCGACGAAGCGCCGAGATTTATGGCTTTCGTTCCGCCTTGAAGCCATCCTCTATCCTCTACAGACTACTCTATAGATGCTGCTGGGTGTGATTGCAATATCAGTCTAGTGGAGAATTTATTACGTCTTAGTAAGGCTCAATGCATAGACAATAAATTGTGTGTGGTGTTGGCAGGTTTTTACGGTGATTGTATTAGAGTATGGTGAGAAGATTAGTGTGTAATATATATTTTTTTTTCAATCGTTACACTATTAGGTACGTTGCTTTATTAAAAGCACAAAATCTACATATTTGTGTCGATTCCCTATTCTTGAAATAGATTTATTATAAACTTGTGAGTCTCGTTTGCTATAATAGAGCAAATTTGTGATATCCAATTTTCTGAAAATAACACATTAAAAATAACTATCTATAGTTATGTCTAAATTAAGAATGTTAAACCTTTTATTATAACCTATGTCTATGTATATCTCTATTTTCTTATTCTTATTTAAAAATGACTAAATCTAAATCGAGAAAAAAAGATCTCCTTGAAAGATCGTCACCTGATATAATATTGAGAAAGTTATAAAATTTTATAGAAAACTAGCTTCCACCCGCGGCTTCGCCCGCGTGGTGTTTTGATAAAAGGTAGCCTTTGTTCTTTCTCAGGGTCTAAAGATTGTCTGTGCCAAATTTAATCAAAATCGGTTGAGAGGTTTAAGCGGGAAAGCTTAACAGACAGACAGACAGAGTTACTTTCGCATTTATAATATTAGTAGGGATAATTGAAACTTACCATAAATGGATTAATCTAACACTTAAATTTCCACTTGCGGAAATAGAGTGCATTATACATTAATAAAGACAGGGCATGGCTCTCTGTAGCAGCGAGTTGAAATATTTATTTATAGTGCTTTTAGCGGAGGATTCCCGGGTCAGGAAAAACATTTGTACTCTATGTACTCTGGTGTACTGTATATTGTGTACTGCACTGTCTCTCGCGGGATGAATCCACGTTATATTATATAGATCTTTTTACTGTAACTACATTGTTGCCTGAATTAAATAAATGAATATACCAGCTTTTATACTGGTCATTTTGTATTGAAGAAATAAGGAAGCTGCAGCTGATATCCATTTTTATTGACTTGATTGAGAATACTTTTTGAATTAATTTACGAATATAGGAACCTAACCTTACCTTGTTTTAGTTTAGCAATGTTTTGTTTCAATGAAATAATGACGTAATTAGGTAAAGGTACATACCTTATAGATAAATGCAGATCACGGCTTCACAAGTAAATTACCCGGCCTTTGTGCTTATCCACACTAAATCTAACTACTAAATTTCATACTATTAGATGTTTTTCGTGTAAGAGTTACACAAGCATCCTCGCCGTATTATTCATTTTAATGGTATTAATGTCATCATTTTATTATTAAAAATTACTCCTAATAAAATACAAAATTATAACTCTACTCGTCACCTCTACGAACAATTACTCTACACCGTCCCTTCGCACACACACACGCACACACACACAAGCAAAATATTTCCACAATCCTTTATTACGGATATTTATTTTAAAACCAGCATTACATTCTGTAAAATCAAAGCTCACATCAAACGGAAGCGAATAATAGCCAGCTGATCAATGGTTTTCCTGCATATGTTTACGCGAATTATAAAGGGAATTTCTTAAAGCCTTTGCATATGCTTAACTTGAAAGGGAATTTCGTGGGTGTAGGTTCGTTTCACTTAGCAAAGATAAACACTTATTTAAACAAGCTTTATTAGAGTTGTTTATTTAAAGTGGCGTAATTTCGTTTCAGTAAATATACTTTGAAAACTGGTTTACTTTAGACTAAAACAACGACGGTAACAGCTGATGAATGTATTTTAAAATTTTCGAATTATTATCGAGTTCTACGTATTCTAACAACTACAGCTCCACTTTTGTTGCACTAAAAATTGACCTATTGCATTGCAATACCTGCATAAGGTTGCTAATATGTGTGTAAAAATGTATTGTAATGCAATGAATGATTTAAATTTGAAAAAAATTGTAAGATTTGTATTTTAAGATCTATATACTTTACCTATATATACTAAAAATATCATAAGGACACGAGAAAAGTAAGCCGCTCTATAGTTTTAATTATTCACATTTATTTATAAATGTCACTTCTTTATTTTCAATTTCAATTCCGAAATCACATCTACCGTAAATAATAATTAATACGCACAAGAAACTCGATAGTCGCTCCATTAAGAGCAATTTTCCTCGTTATTAAAATGTGTGTTTTCGAACGAAAATCCCAAATGTAGATACCTACGCCGCTAAAACCTGCACGTTAAAGTCCATTTGCAAACTTGTGTAATTCAAAAGGCGAGTAATTCAGATATGAGATAGAACGTTCATACCTAACAATGCGGTCCCTCTAAGAGAATTTCTTTCAAGTTCACAACTTGGCTAATTGCCTCCCTTTGTACCCTAACGTTAATGTAATTTAAGATGTCCCCTGTTTACTTTTGTTGGCCGTAATCCTCACCTAGCTTTAATGAAAAGCTAGCTTATGGCAATTGCGACCTCGCTATATACTCCACGAAGCATTTATATCCTTATTATATTGTATTATGGCTCGCTGGAAACATGGTCTTAAATAATTTAGATTAAAGTTTAATTTACTGTAATTTTAAACTAGTATTCACGTTGAAATTGATATTTTTGGTTTTATGGCATTCAAATGCTTTTAAATATAAATTTATAAAGAATAGAA
Organism: Colias behrii; assembly: GCA_029959065.1. NCBI lineage: Eukaryota > Metazoa > Arthropoda > Insecta > Lepidoptera > Pieridae > Colias > Colias behrii. The sequence continues at coordinate 533,201 of JARWMC010000005.1, read as the reverse complement.
AAAATTCGATCACGAGGCGGGACTCGAACCCGCATCCTTTCGCGCCATTCCGGGGATTTTTTCTATTCTTTATAAATTTATATTTATAAAGCATTTGAATGCCATAAAACCAAAAATATAAATTTAAAAAAAAAATATCAATTTCAACAAAAAAGGTCGCGTTCCATCGTTACAATATTGTATTCACTGAAAAGTGTTTCATATTGGTTGAGATGGTTGTTTATCACCTCAATAGATGGCGCGCGGTGTGTCCCTTAGACACATAAAACTGAAAGAATAGAATAAATTCGATTGCTCTGGCGGGTCACGAGTGGCTGAATTGGTCAGGCATGCGCCCCGGAATGGCGCGAAAGGATGCGGGTTCGAGTCCCGCCTCGTGATCGAATTTTTTCTATTCTTTATAAATTTATATAGTATTCACGTTGTAAACCATTTGTATGTTCTATTAAAGTAAAGGTAAATAAAAATACAAGTTTTCAAATTGAGACCCGAACGTTAAAATGAAAGTTATTTAAAGAAATGGGAGAAAAGAACGTGTTTATAAAACCTTAACGTAATTTTCAAAGGTTCATTCAAGTCTGCTTTATTATTTTTATTCTTTTAAATTAAAGCCAGCTAAGTTTTAAATGTGTAACTAGAAGACCTTTGAAATAATGCTTTTAAAATACATAGATAGGTACATAATTTATTTTATTTACATACAGACTAACCAAAATTTATTTTATTTCTAAATATAAGCAAACAATAAATTAATGGATAGGTATACAATTTGCATTCTTTTTTCCTCCAATGAGATGATTAACAAAATAAATCAAAATATATCTATTTTTAAATTACTCCAAACAAAACTACTAATAATTATTGTAAATGCTTAATACAACGAACATTAAAACCAAATTAGGAAAAAGCTTTACAATAAGCTACAACCGACATTATCTCAGAGGCTTATTATATTCTTAATACTAAAACATCGGCTTTGTAATAATTGAAATTCTTTCAGATAACTTTGACACGCTACACGTGTAAAAAATTGATCGCCCCCGTTTGGTCTGAGACAATAACAAATATGCGTGCGAATTTTTTTCCTATGTAGGTAACTTAGAAACAATGTAGTTTCCCGATGCTGTAAGACATCTTTTCTAGTCATTCTTCAGGAAGCCAGCCGTCCCAATTCCCATGGAGTCGCACATAGCAATAAAATTCATGTTAGTTACAAATTGATTAGGTGGTATAAAGGATGTACCTATTTAGTACACGTATTAGTTCTTTTACAATAGAATACGAAAACTACAATCTTACATGACTTCTGAATGATTTTGTGAATGTTACATACCTCTTGGGACTAGCATGTGAAAGATTTTATTAACTACTAGCGGTCCGCCCCGGCTTCGCCCGTGGTACATATTTACGTTTTCTCTACATAAAAACCATCCTCGTACTTCAAGGAATATAATAAAAAAAGAATTATCGAAATCGGTTCAGCCGTTCTCGAGTTATGCGCTTACCAACATTTTGCGATTCATTTTTATATATAAAGAAGATATAGTAATAATAAAAATAAATGAGTCGTTACTACTGTAAATGATCATTTCGACTCATCTGATGCAAACATTATTTCAGTCCAATAATATATGATATAATAATATTACATAGATATTCACACAAACGGAGCCCTCAAGCCGTGACGCAGTTATTTGCGTAATACAGCGGACTTAATTCAGTGTGACGTTGACGTGTGACGCTAATGTACGAGCGATGTGTCACCGAACTCAACACCGAAACCAATGCTTTATTATAACAATCTTTATATGTACTTAATTATGTCCATGTACCTACTATATATTAAGATGTATTTAGTATCATCTGAAAATGATCATAATTAACAAGTAGGTATAATATCTATAGGTATCGGTGTATTTACCTTTTTCTTGCCTCGTGCCTCGCACGTAATTTAATACGTTGCTTCCACATGTATCATTATTTCGTATTACAAAGCAATTTCGAATGTTTATTATAAAAATAGCCCTTTATTTTATTAACCGACTTCAAAAAAAGGAGGAGGTTATCAATTCGGCCCGTATATTTTTTGAGACCACTTTCTGATATTTTAGATTCTAAAAACTTTATAAATAAATTTATTTCTTTACTAAAATAAAGATCTGAAGGGCCACTTCAAGAAGCATTGTAGTGTAGAATGGTACTTGTTGCTTGCGGACCGCGATGTATGGATTTTTTATGAGCACTACCCCACTTTATTACTTCGCTGTGTACTGTGTACCTACTTTATGCTTTTTATGCTGTTTACATTGTCCAAACTATAACATGCCGTCATTAAGAAATTTACTGTGAATAACCTATATTTAGATTATTACAATGATATGTGAGAGAATCATAACAGAGTAGTTGTTATGTGGCTATACCTTCCTATTATAATGTACTCTATGGTGTACAACATAATGTCGATATTGAATTGATATGAAATGCATGGGCTTACGGGCCATGCTATGGTTTATATTCCTTGAGTCAGTAGCTCGATGATATAATCTCGGTACTACCATCGACCGCGCAAGGTGTGCGCACTGAGTCATTATTTAATATTATTTCACATATCTACCTAATTATAATTAATTATGGAGAGTTATTTAAATTCTCCGACAGCAGCGGTGGGATCGGCACTTATTACCCCCGATTCCAATACGAATAAGACTTTGTTAAACGGTGCAAATCTGCAAGTGAGTGAAACGAGTGATAGTGTTAGTGAGATTCAAGAAGATATAGCTAGTGTTAATGAGGTTCGAGAAGAACCACAGTTTCCACCAATAAATCATGAGAATGTTAGCACGACAACGACAATGTTGTGTGTGGGTTTCGCAATCATCATGTCGTGCGCATCCCTGTTAAAAGAAATGGCAGATACACTTTCCCGAAACGAAACATTTTGTTTCCGGGTCTAACGCATAATTAAGGAAGGTAAACTATAATGATGTTTACATACCGATGTACGACCCGAATGATAGCGAGTTTACGGCAGCACAATGGTGTAACGAAATAAACTATCATCGGATTCCTAGACCGACTACGAAGCCAGCCTTCATCTACCTGTGAGGACATTATTTTTAACTTGGAAAGAAGCTAAGAAGCGAGAGGAAATACCTTTTTCGAGATATGAGCGAGTTTCAACATACATCGAGTGCTCCACTACAAAGTTGGTGCTAACCGACCGGCTGCGAAGGGGCTGGAACTACGCGAATATAGTAAATTCGTGGTAGAAGGTATTGCAGATGACCAGGTATGATCTGATTTATTATGATACACGCCGATTGATTTTGTGGGTCTTGATAGACATTTTGGCACAAATCATTTAAAGCGTCGCATGTTGCAAATTGTTTGCTATAACTGTGTGTTCACAGGTCATTACAAACGTGACGGTAAATCTCGCCTATGAAACAAAATCAGTTAGTTTAATCAATAAGAATAACAAAGGTCCGTTGAATATTTAAGAAATAGTACAACAACGCACTTATAGTCATAAATTTGGTCACATAGAAGAGGTTTGTTGTTGATTAATTGGTAATTAATTATTTATTTTATTAGTCAATTGCGTCGGTGTGCGTTTTTTATTTTATGTATGTGTATTTATATATGTATGTGTATTTTCATATTGTAATATATATGTATGTATCTATTTATATAGTTATATTATGTATGTATATGTGTATCTATGTTTATGTATATTTGTATGCTTATATTAATATCTATATATAAATATATTATATATATTTTAGTAGTATTTTTTCTGTTTTTAGTGCACTTTGCCCTGTTTATTTTATTACTTTTGCACTGCGTCTCCTTGTCCACCAGGTTGTCTGGAAGAGATCGCTGTCTGAGCGATAAGACCGCCTGTTGTGCTCTTTTATTAACAATGTATTGTGTCCTTACTTGTACTTTTCTCTGTGGTGCACAATAAAGTATTTTTGTTTGTTTGTTGTTTGTTGTTTGTTTTTCTAAGCAACGGGCGGCACGCTCTTAAAGAAACAATACCCTGTTAATGTGTGTTTACAGCACGATACCCTGCTTACAGTCACAGATGTTGCCGGCGTTAATTTCAAGTGCCTTATTGACAGCGGATCTGATTGTTTTTTTTTTTTCTTTGTAAAAGGATAGCCGATGACATGACCAGGTCTCTAGAGTTTGTATACACTCGCGTAGCGGGAATTGGCGCTGTATCAACCTATTCATTCGCCCGTACAACATTACCTATAACTGTTAATGATGTAAATATTATGAGCTTTGTTTATTGTAGACTCTCGAGTACTTCCGGGGATGAAGTAACAGGTTGAGATGTTTTTACTAGAGCCGGACGTAGTTTGATTATGGATAACAATGGGACTCAAATTATTCGTGAATTTAAAATAAAAAAAAAAATATTTGTTTTAGCGGACAATAATTTTGAATTTAAGGACGCGGATTCGAATGATTTTAATTATGTTCATCGTGTGAGATCCATTATTGAAAGTAAAGCACGAATTTTGTGAAATGGAAATAAGACTTGTGAATACAACACTAGCACAATCTATAGTTCTTTCAACGTTTATAAGGCTTTGTAATGCCCTTGTTGTTAACCAAGGACTAGATAAATTATGTGACTTCATAGCTACTTTTTATATTCAACGATATTCTCGAGTTTTCAAAATCATAAGAGGTTACATTCTTTTGTTTAAGAAGAGTATTGAAAGTCTCACTTGCTCAGAGTTTTCATTTAATTGGAATAAATGCAAGTTGCTGTTGCAACATTGAATAGGTATTCACCGCAAGGTTTCATAACATCGAACGGTAGCTTCGTCAGATAAATAAGAGATATTTATTCGTGAGGTATTGTAGAGAGATTACTCCTAGCTTTTCTTAAGTCTTAGCCCCTTTGTATGAAATAAATAAAAAAGACGTAAAGTAGGATTGGTGCACTTCGCATACGGACACCCACCCGCGGAGAAATTAAAGTAAAAAACAAAATATAAGGACGTCTGCTTCTTTATTAACGATTTTCGGACAAATCTCGTTGTTGAAGTACACACAGATTCCTGTTCAATAGATTATTATGGTTCAGTTTTCCTATAAGAAAGTAATGATTAACTTAAAAATCGAATATTATAATCAAAGAATCACTGACACAGAAAGTTGTTATCATATTTATTGAATAGAGTTAAAAGGTTTAAGAAGACCTCAAGCATAATCAATTAAGCGTTAACATTTTAAAATATTAACTGACTAAAATAGTCTCAAAGCATCATGTCATAAGAAAAAGATTTTCTCCTCGTGTTCATAGATGATGGGCTTACATACAAGCTTTTGATTTCGATGTCGGTACCTACGCAAGGGTGCAAGAATACCGCATGTAGATTTTATTAGTAGAAACTAGTTGTCTCCACATAATGTTCAATTCGGGCAAAAATAGTAAAGATTCGCGACATGTGCGATGAAATGACATTATTGATTTAAGTTTAAGGTTGTCACATACGATAAAAAGAATGCCTGCTATATAAACTTCTTGTTTTGTTAGGTGCAAATGAAGTGTTACCATTCATTTATTGATACAATCATTTCATGATTATTTGAAACATTTAAGTTTGGAAAAACCTGCAAAAATTTAGTGTAGTAAGTTCGTTAGAACATATATTGAACATTTTTACATCGCAAAGTTAATAAAAGGCCCTCCAGAGCTAGACAGTCGACTTAACATCCGATAGAAAATGTATCAGAACCACTTCATACCTTACAATCGATACGAATGGCACTTACGAGTTTATGGAATCGCATTGGTAATTGTTGACGCATTTACTGGTAAATATTGTCACCTAGCTCCTGTTAAAAATGTATCTTCGAAAGAAAAAGAGCATGTTAAGCGCTTTGTTTTTGTTGTGTTATTTAAGGCGCTGAAAGGAATAGTAGCCGATCAAGCTACGTCATTTGCAGGTAGCGAACTCATAGCCTTGTGTTGACAGTGTTCTTTTGAGTTTTACAAAATTACAAGCGGGATGAGTTGCGCTAACGGGTTATTTTAAAGGTTTATGCTGTTCTTAAGTTCATTGTTTCATGATCGCTGAAAATCATGAACGTAGATATTGGTATTCTACAATTATTGGCGAAATTCAATAAGTTGAATTGTATTGTATGAAAAAAACGCACAGCACAGGCGACAGCCTATTGCAATTAGTCTATAGGCTGCAAGACCACCGCGTAATAATGTTTTGGTACGAGTGTCAACACTTTAGTAGTTAACCTTTTTGAACACAAAAGTCAGGATGGACGAGCAATTGCACGTCTATAAGGCTCGTATTGAAAAAAAAAAAAAAAAAAAAGCATTCAGATGATTTTGTGTTAGTAAGAAAGAAAAGCCGATTGTAACATCAATGTTATTTTACTTGTTTTGACAGTCATTTATGATTATTGAATCGTCTGAAGGTAGACTATGACAATGTGATATCGTCAGTAGTGGTAAATGATATGGAAGTCGATGCGACTTTAGAACCGGGTTCAGTCTTCGTAAAGTGTTGTTATTATACCTAGTATACCTACATCATGTTATAAGTGCAAGGTGGTGTTGAGTATACCTGTAAATAGTTTTACTGGACGACGAATTGATGGCGTGTTATACGATGTTAATTACTAAGTTAGGATAGAAGTTCTCCAGTCCATGCAAAATAATCTAAAATTTGCGATAACGAGAGGTATCGAATCGAGCCGCAAACTGGAGGCCGTGTTCAGTATATGTTTGTCTCAACTTCCAAATTTATCTAAGCAGTTGGAAAGTGAGCCAATGAATTTAAAAAAGTGTAATCCACAAAAGTTACTCCTTACTTCCAGTAATTCCCAGGTTGCCTGCAGAGATTGCTTTGTAGCAATAAGGCCGCATATTGTGCAAAATATTTGTACCTTATAAGTTTGTACTAGATTTCCTTACATTATTTTGCACAATAAAGTATTATTAATAAATAAATACATACTCCGTATAATTTTATTTTTGTTTTATTTTATTATTTTTACCTATTTATTTCGTCGGTTGTTACATAGTTCCGTATAGTTAATCTAAGTATTACACAAAAGTTTCATAACACACGTGCTCACCACACTTTAATAGCTCAATAATAGCTCTGTGTTTGACATAGCAAGGCGTGTATGTCATATTGTACATTGGAAGCTCCGCGCTTCGTGTAGTTGTGGGTAGCGCTTGCGCTCCTTCTGATCACAGTACATGACAGGCTCCGCGCTGCATGTAGTTCCAGATGTTATGGGTAGCATTGTGCTCCTTGTGATCACAGTACATTGGAAGCTTTGCGCTTCGTGTAGTTCCAGTTGTTGTGGGTAGCTTTAAGCTCCTTGTAGTCACAGTACATATGAGGCTCCGCGCTGTATGTAGTTCCAGATTTTGTGCGAAGCATTGCGCTTCATGTGACTACAGTACATGTCAGGCTCCGCGCTGCATGTAGTTCCAGTATTTGTTCAGAGCTCTACACTTACAATATAATACACACACACCAGTACATGGCAAGCTCCGCGCTGCATATAGTTCCAGATGTTATGGGTAGCATTGCGCTCCTTGTGATCACAGTACATGGCAGGCTCCGCGCTGCATGTAGTTCCAGATGTTATGGGTAGCATTGTGCTCCTTGTGATCACAGTACATGGCAGGCTCCGCGCTGCATATAGTTCCAGATGTTATGGGTAGCATTGCGCTCCTTGTGATCACAGTACATGGCAGGCTCCGCGCTGCATGTAGTTCCAGATGTTATGGGTAGCATTGTGCTCCTTGTGATCACAGTACATGGCAGGCTCCGCGCTGCATGTAGTTCCAGATTTTGTGCGAAGCATTGCGCTTCATGTGACTACAGTACATGTCAGGCTCCGCGCTGCATGTACTTCCAGTATTTGTTCAGAGCTCTACACTTACAATATAATAAACACACACAATACAAAGCTTCGCCTTTAGGCGACAGTAGCAGTTATTGATATCGCCGATGATGACGATGATGAGTTATCATTTGTGAGTCGGTGTGAAAAGTTACAAACCGTGAAGGGAAAAGAGTTTGAATACAACAAATGGCATAGTGATGCAGAAGTTATCTCGCAAAATTACTTGTCGAATTGTTCGCGCGAGAACGCGCTCGTTGTCAGAATGGCCGTGTGAGAGAATCATAACAGAGTAGTTGTTATGTGGCTATACCTTCCTATTATTAATGTACTCTATGGTGTACAACATAATGTCGATATTGAATTGATATGAAATGCATGGGCTTACGGGCCATGCTATGGTTTATATTCCTTGAGTCAGTAGCTCGATGATATAGTCTCGGTACTACCATCGACCGCGCAAGGTGTGCGCACTGAGTCATTATTTAATATTATTTCACATATCTACCTAATTATAATTAATTATGGAGAGTTATTTAAATTCTCCGACAGATATAATATAATTATCATTGTAATAATCTGTAATCTGTAAAAAGAATTACACGATTTGTAACACAAGACTAGCCTAAACCTCATCACATAATATAATAAGACCAAGTCTTGTTAACTATGATGATGTTTATTTTAGCTATGGAATGAACTCCCTCTAGTAGTTCGACAAGCTCAAACTTTGGGCAGTTTCAAAAACCTCCTCAAGGCACACTATCTATCACTTTCTTGACCCTTCCTCCATTTTATTGCTGTTGTCCTTTTCTTTTCTCCTCTTACGCTGTATTAAGTTATTCATAATTATTTATTTTAGGTATTTAATATATATTATCTGATTTATTATATTCTTATTTTATATAATGCATGCTTTATGTAGTTATACGTAATAAAATTTATTTATTTTTCCCAACGCAATAATTTTTGCTCACCCACCTCCTTTAAATGTGTTTCCCTGTTAATATTAATGGTAGTCTGGAAGAGATCGCTGCCTAGCGATAAGGCCGCTATTTGTACATACTTGCATCTGTTTGTCTATTTCTGTGTTTATTGTAAATCTTGTGTGTGTGCAATAAATAATTATCTATCTATCTATCTATCATTTTACGAACAACATAAAGTAATTCAAAAATACATTATTAAAAGCGTTTTTCAGTTCGGTGTAAACCATAATACCTACTCAGGGCTGTCTTTCAAAAGCTTTCAGCCGATATACTGTATTTTTCCTCACAATCGATGCTATTTACGAAGCACCGCTCGGAGCTCTTAATCCTTCAATCGACCCTTAAATGGAAGAACCGTAATAAAAAGATATGAATATTCATCGTGACGTAGTGTTGGGGGCTTTTATTAGATCAGCGCTGGTGCCTTGCTATAGCCTTTTATTTTGCCTGATCTTGATGGGCCGTGAATTTTTATAGGGTAGAGATGCATGTGTTTTTACTAGATGTCGTATGTGATTTGGGACGTATTGATCTAGTCAGCTAGATGGTTACTTTTTACGCATATCGTTTATAGGATAATTTCATTTGTTGTTTTTGTTTACGAACAAGTACGTGAACCTAGCAGCCTATTTTTGTATATAATAGAAATCGACAAATTTGATAAATTTTCTCTGCTGGAGATTGAACTCAAGTCATGTTGCTAATAATACAAGAATATCTACAATAATTAACACTGTACAAAGTAAACTGCCACAACATCCTACTATGTAACTATATCAATCTTTGCATAAAGTATAAGATCCGTTTATAAGACCAGAGTCTCACTATACTTAACTAACTTGAATAAGTTGAAAGTTGGCCAACTAAGTGAACTTAAGTTCGTCTAATTCATGAAAATTCGGGTCACGATGTGGGCACAATTAGCGCTTTCGCGAGATGAAAGCCGCCATTAAATTTCTCAAAACCGTTCCATTGTTTATCGCCTAGTTTGAGTTCTGCTATCATTGTTTAACTCCGCGTATAAATCAGAAAATGGGCGCGTTTGTGCGCTGAAAGAAACCCTGCTTTAAAGCTTAGCGTATAGCTTGTACTATTTATAGTTCACAGATGTGTAAATTAATTAATTAAAAATTAAAGATTCTTAATTATTGTGGTAGGTATGAATTTTTAGGTTTGTATAATAATATTATGTATACTCACATAATATAAAAAGTAGATACTTATCAAATTTTACATTACTCGTATAGACTAAGAAAAACATAAATTTAGTATAATAATATCTAGAATTAATTGTTTGTAAAATTATTAGGCTCTATGTAAACTGGTTGGATTATTACGCGATATAAAAGATACAGAAACAAAAAAAAAAAAGACGGGTTGCACTCCGGGAGTGCCGGCAGAAGTGAAAACTTGATTATTAACGTTGAGCATGTTTGATATTTTGGAATGGTATCCGCACAGGGTATCCGTCTTACGCTTTTTCGATCAGGTCACGTGTCCTGACGCGAGTTTAAGATTTTATACCCATTACAGAAAAAGTGCTCAACGCCGCTAAAGAAGTTTTCACTTCAAAAAAGAAAACTTATTTCTTAATAGATTATAATATTCTAGATAACTTTGTTGGTAATAGACACGTATAGTGGAAATTCAACTAGAATTACTATTAAACAGAACATGAATAAGCTTTACTACGATTCGATTACGTTTTAGTCGAGATTAGTATAATATGTTTACGTGCAAGTTTAGCATATTTACCACCTTGCTCAGAAACGTTCGTCAATTTGATCTTAATTGATATTTAACTAATGCACTTAAACTCTGTTAACTAACGTCATATTATACACATTAAACGTTAACTACAATATTATCTTAAGAGTAATTTTTTAAACATATCTTTTTTAACGAATAACGGAATAAATTAAATTAAATCAATTAACTGTATGGAAAGCGCGGAATACAGTTCGATTGGCGGTTCGGAAGTTAGCTTTACGAATGCATATGCGCCAACATCCATCCCCTAACGTCCCGCTGATATGTTTGCTAAAATTGTTTTCTTCGCATCGGATCGTACGATGTTCCGAGCCGCCACGTACTGTAACAGAAAAAGACAATGTATTTAGGTATTCGACCTATATCTAAACGTGCATGTGTATACCTTATACACTACATACTTATCAAAATTAAACAAAATCCCTTACAACGCCACCAGGGTTTGTCTTTCTGATTCACAGGCAAATAAAATTTGCCTAATCACGAGTAACTTTAGCGTCCCTATTTGGCCCGAGTTTCCGTTTATCTTGGCAATATTTGGAAAATCAAACAATATTAAATTTTACGGCTGAAAAGTTGTATTTGTGTGCTATTCCGCTATATAAACCCTTCATTGGCCTTTGTTGTCGTTCATTATATTCAACTTTATGGAATGTTTGAGTCCGGGATGACAGGATTTTTATTATTAGGTACCATAACATGCTTTCTTTTAACGATTTAATTTAATCATCAGGCGAGATTGTGGTCAAGCGCTTCCCTATTCTCAATAAAAAAAAATATAATAAAATACGAACCAGATTAACTTTATTTCTAGGGCATAATATTATAAACGAATATTAGGTACCTATATTTATTGTACGTTCTTACCACAATGGGAACAACGTTTGCTCCTCATTGTACTTATTCATCTTATTTACCAAAAAAGTTACTTTGAGACAAAATTACATAACAGCTGTCTATTCGACCGGTACAATTTTTCTGATAAATATATTAAAAACTACATTATAATATACTAAATTAACACACAGAACAAACAAACGTTATAAAATAAACAATTTTCACATTATGTTTAACGGTGGTTTTTGTGAATTTACGAGTAAATCCGGCTGATTAATTGTGTTGATAACAGCGCCTAGCATTTAGCACTTACTAATGTACTATTTACTGGGCTTACGTATAATGATATTATTTCCTATACGGTCAGCAAAAAAACCACTCAACTTATAATATGTATGTAAATCTAATAATTAAACATGTAAATTCTGTATTATTAGAGTACGAACTTTATTAGATAGGTAGATGTTAAGCTAAGTTTTATTTCTATTCCTTAAAATTCTCATTTATAAAGCAATTGAATGCTTTAAAACTAATTATCAAGTTATTACTACGTCATCATTTTTAACCATTTCGGTTTTTTTATTTATTTGATTTTTTATGTCTTATATTTTGTTGATTGACTCGTTGCTGTCTGTACGTAATTCGTTGTACTTGGTTGTACTGTTCTACTTCCACTGAGTCACGTAAGCTCTTGTTTTTTCTTACGGTAAATAAGGTTACAAACTTTTATTGTAGGTAAGGAAGGTAAAATACTGTATTAGCAGTAATATGGAAGAATGGTGTTTTGTAAAAACTACGTACAAGCAGTTTGCACGAATTTAGAGCGCTGATATTCGAAAATTATTAAAATTCTTGGGCAAAATTCGACCTTCTCATTCCACACTTTCGCATGCGTTCCACACACCGACGATTACCTACATTCATAAAAGTATATGAATTTCTTTTGCCAGCCCACACGAAGGTATCCTCAACGCACGAAAGGCAAATGCCACGTAGTCAGCCCAGCAAAGCGAATGCTCGGAATTCTTCCTAAAGTCGTATAATGTTCCAGCATGTTCCGCGCATTGTTTCGGTCTGCATTCGTGGTACATTCCTCAAGCCTGGAATACTCGCTCATTTAGTTCGAGAACTGTTTGATATGCCTTAGGTTCATTTTGGTATTCCATCTCTATTAGACTTATTAGTACTTATAAACACAAAATGCAAACTTAAATATTTAGACGCACGTTTTACCGTTCACCACAGGTTCGGAAAGCAGTTTCTATAGAAAAGAGCCGGTATGAAGCTCTATAGTTGTTGTTTTATATCGTGTCAATACATAATAAAGTCTATATTATTCTTTATCAGTTACAACCTATCCAGGAAGTTCTTTAGTCCTGAGCAGTTTAGTCAAAATCTAAAGATTTATGACCGATGTTATTTTGGCTTTCGATTAATAATTTTCCCTAACTCAGAAATCATAGAAAATTGATTCCCGAGTTAGGAACTGCTAGTTTGTTCCCAGCTGCAGAGAATATGTGCTGTTGGAATAATGCTAGATATTGTAGAATATTCTGCGTCATTGAACCGTTTTAGTAAAGGAATAAAGGCGGCATTTGTGCTAATGTTTGCAACATTGTGCATCGTGTATGCAATTGCTGCCGAGATCGTAATTTGAATGCTGAAAATTTCTTTGTATTTGTGTTCATAATATTTGAATTGAATAGGTACATTTTAAAACATTCATGATTGTTCTTTAAACTCGATAACGGCAACAAAGATTTGAACTTCTATTTTTATAAATACCTACATATTGGAGTGACTAATAAATTGGAAGAAATCTATCAATCAATATTTCTGGTAGAATAAACCACAAAAATTGGTTGATTTCTTTCTACCACTAAAATAAGCACATAATATGTTTTTCTTAGATTTAAAATAAACTAACACTTTGAATAGGTATTGAAAAACCGAAATCGTTGATGACTGAACCATGAATTACTACCTAATCAATTTCTTATTAAAAATAGGTGTATAAAACTCAGGTGAGAAACTCAGGCTAAAAGTATCTAATTCAACGTATTTCGCGAAATTAATACTTATTCCGTACCAAGTAGAGCGTATTATATCGTCCAGTCCATTGCAGTTATATCAAAAATGTCTTGTAAAATTCAGTAGAGATCCGCTAACTCCAACGAACTTAGAGCTAAAGTCTCTGTGAAGTGTTCTACAAGTGCTATTGTATGGCTGTAGCTTGATTGTCCATTGTACAGACTTTTATCACGTTTTCTTTATATAGCGTTAGTTTGAGATTTTGTTTGTGATTTACAGTTGTCTGAATTACTGGAAGTAGGTACTATTCTACTAATGCCTTCTATAAATGGGAATAAAAGCTAAATATGTATTGCTGAATTGATTTGATTGACAAGGCTTATAGACCATAATATGCGAGAAAAACCGCAAGATGAAGCAAGGTAATATTATATTAGATGTAATTGGAGAACTATTTCACATAGACATTTTTATTATTTGAAATGTTTATTCAATTTTCAACACAATAAATAATGAATAAATGGCTTATGTAGAAAATAACAATTATTTTCAAGGATTGAGCGGAAGATTCGTTATTGTAACGTTACTAGAGTAATATTTCTTTGTTCATGCAGTGACATCTGCCAAGAAAACTTGACGGCGGTAGACACGAAGCTACTACGAGTATTTTGCAATAGTTGAATGTCATTTGTTTTACATGCGTGTAATTCTTTTATCAACGTAGAATTAACCTTTGCGTTTATTGATTACCAGCGCCATTCAAAAGCAGTAGGTAGCATCCTAATAAAGTGAAAAAGTTATTTCCTGCAGTATCAAAATCCAATCCTTCGTTTTTTTCTATTTCAGACCATTAAATCTATCATTATCTATCTGTATTCTTGTGTATTCCTACAACTCAACAAATATCCCCATCTTGATTGCTTCCCTTTTTCTCTGCTTATGATGAAACATACGTAAATTTGATAATCTTGCATACTTACACAAAAATATGAAACATGTGCAATACCTTTATAGAACACTATAATATTAACACGCACAATATTATAACTCTGCCATTAAAAATCAGCTTAGCAGCACCATAAATAATCATTACATTATGAACGTGACAGGCATAATCTATTACAAACCGAGAAAACAAACGATTGAAAAAAGGAAATAGACAAAAACATCGTCAAACGAACGGTTTTCCTGCTCAAGGAATGTTCCCGAAAAAGTGACAAGACGGAACGTTTAAAGCTTGAAAAGGGACATCAATCATCGTGAGGTCAGACTGCGGTTCCAATGATGAGTTAGCCACTTCCAATACGGAAGTTTAAGAAACATAATATGAGAGAAATCGATATATCTATCTAGATATATAATACTAGCTTTCCGCCCGCGGCTTCGCCCGCTTTGTGCTTTAAACTATGCTATCTCTCAAGTTGGATCGAACTGCACATGGTGTGCGAATTTTATTATAATCGGTTAAGTGGTTTAGGAGTCCATTGAGGACAAACATTGTGACACGAGATTTATAATATATATTAAGATAGTTATCAATAATAATTCAAACAGTTTTTGAGTTATCACGACGTCACACCCCGGACACTCCATACAAAATTATCGTTTTGACAGTCACACTGTAGAGACTGCAAATGTGTGTGTTAACGCTTTATGGTTGGCACATTTGTGACTAGCGTAAAAAAAAAATTCGCGTTTTTCTGATGAAATACATCCGTAAACAGCACAATATCTAACCATTTTCTACGAAAAACGATAATCACAAATCCTAAATAATAAAATTACTTTGAGTCAATTTGATTAATGTTGTCAATCTTCGTTGCGTATCGTCCTTGCAGAAAAATATGGCCCATTTTAATCACGATCGCGCGGGGTGAGGTAAGTTTAATTTTGGCGGGAGGCGGAGAGTGTCCGTTCTGTAGCGTTTAGCTACTATTATGTATTCTATGTCTTCACGAGTCTTTACGAGTAGGTGTGCGTTTGAACGCACACCTAGTCGTGAAGACTGAATAGAATAATTGTAGATGTTAATGTGGTATATTTATCGTTTGCGTTTAGTTTGGTATGTCTTGTATGAAACTCAATTTATAATTCTAACATTTCAATTGCGTTACTTATATCATAGTCTATAGTGTATAATTTTATTGTAATGTACTAAAATCTATGACTTTATATATGTATAAAAAAAAAAAACAAAAAAACTTAGACATACTATTATCACAGTCTAACATTCTATATACTGTGCTATTATGTACATTATTCACATTATAATGTAGTTAAAATATTTTTTATATTCTATTTCAATAAATTCTATCGCCAGCTGTTACCAAAGTTTTCAATACATAGCTAAACGGATTAGTCCCGTCCAAAATTATTGATGACTGAATCTATAGCCGAAGTTTGTCCCGGGACATTATTACAGATTATAGTTTACTGCTATTTAGAAGATGGTCCCATCATTTCGGTAGCTATCAGCCCCTCGGAGGTCATCACAGATATTTCATAATATCCAACCATCAAAACTTTACGACCCTCTCAGATAAACCTACGATACAAATCGTAAACTATTTTAGCACTTTTTTATGTTTTATTAAACGGATTATTCTTCACAGCCAATCAGATATTGATGTATCGTTCGGGCGAGTTTATGCGCCCATAAAATCATATACAAGATTTGATAATTAGATTTATGAATAAAAATATATCATAAACATTTTTCTTTGCATTGCTCTATTATTCTGACTACGCCAGACTACGTGTTGTGGGAAATAAACAACTGTTATCAGTTATTGTTTTGTAAAAATATTCTGTGGCGAACATGAAAAACAGGACTAGAAAAACATGCTGTTCGTGATAGATAGAACACGTCCATACTATATTTATATGTTGCGTGTGTTTTAAATTTTACAGAAATATTTCAACTCTTTTAGCAAGACTGGAGCTTTTTTCTATTAGTTCGCATAAGCTTCCACCGTGACTTCGTCCTTCGCATTATAAATAAATATTTAAACTCACCAAACCAAATTAACATCATTCCACTGTTAAATGTTTTTTGTAATACGTCCAACTTCTTTCTTTCTTTTTTCTAATAAAGTCATCCTATCCGAAGAGTACTGTACTCTTACAAAATATTTTTAAGATCAAACTTCTACGCTTCCCAAGTAAGCTTTCTGTTATTCTCTCCGCCGATCGAATTTCCTATATTTACGGAGTTTTATTCAATGTTCTGATATTTTATATCGCAAGTTTTTGTGTTTGCTCTGAGATTATGTTTCCAGGCAGAGCAACCATACAAGTTCAATCATTCTTCGTGCGAATCGAGTAAGTTGTCTTATTGATTTGGTAATTTGATTTCACAATAATTCAGCTTTGATTTCATGTTTTCTTTATTTTATCATTGGTGGGACATTTAAATATTTGCAAGTATAGCTATAAATGAAACTGAATTTAATGCAATATTAAACATCAACAAATTACTGATATTTTAAGCTGTAAAAATTCAGGACGGATCGCCTCCATAAGAAACAGCGGAGCACAACAAGTCTAAGATATAAATTTATAAAGAATAGAAAAAATTCGATCACGAGGCGGGACTCGAACCCGCATCCTTTCGCGCCATTCCGGGGCGGATGCCTCACCAACTCAGCCACTCGTGACCCGCCTGAGCGATCGAATTTATTCTATTCTTTCAGTTTTATGTGTCTGAAGGGACACACTGCGCGCCATCTATTGAGATGATTAACAACCATTTCAACCAATATGAAGCACTTTTCAGTGAATACAATATTGTAACGATGGAACACGACCTTTTTTGTTGAATTTATATTTTTGGTTTTATGGCATTCAAATGCTTTTATAAATATAAATTTATAAAGAATAGAAAAAATTCGATCACGAGGCGGGACTCGAACCCGCATCCTTTCGCGCCATTCCGGGGCGGATGCCTCACCAACTCAGCCACTCGTGACCCGCCTGAGCGATCGAATTTATTCTATTCTTTCAGTTTTATGTGTCTGAAGGGACACACCGCGCGCCATCTATTGAGATGATTAACAACCATTTCAACCAATATGAAGCACTTTTCAGTGAATACAATATTGAACTGAAAGAATAGAATAAATTCGATCGCTCAGGCGGGTCACGAGTGGCTGAGTTGGTGAGGCATCCGCCCCGGAATGGCGCGAAAGGATGCGGGTTCGAGTCCCGCCTCGTGATCGAATTTTTTCTATTCTTTATAAATTTATATTTATAAAAGCATTTGAATGTCATAAAACCAAAAATATAAATTCAAGTCTAAGATAATAATATTGTAACTAGAAATTATGCTACGTGTACTATAAATCTTGTTAGAACGTATAAACAACTTAATGATGGAATAATAAACCGCTGTAATACAACTATACCGGGAATTTTATCGGAATTTATCGGTAGATGAACGCAAAGTTAGTGGAAATAATTACCGTAACTAGCTGAACTTCTAACGATATTATCCATAATGGCTTGAAAATAGATTATTTAATTTAAAGTTGTTATTACCAGGCGTTAAACGACTGAAAAGTTTATCATCTTTTTAAACCATGCTTACTTTTTTGTTCGTCTGCATATATATAAGGCACCACCGGGACACGGACCTTCAAAAACATATAAAAGAGCGTGTGTGTCGAGCACACGTGTCAGAAGTGAAACTTCTTTGGCAAGATTCAAAGATACCAAAATCGTCGCCTTGAAATTTTACTCTGAACGCGCCTAAAGAAGTTTCTCTTCAACAAATATTTTTTATAGAATGTGTTACATTACGTGTTAAATCCTAAGTTAAGTTAAGATGTAAAGGCACAATGTTCACCAATAGATGTCGTCACTAGTTATTTAGATGCCGCTATCGAAGTGTTTATTAAAACCGTAATATAACATCATTGTGGTTGACAATATACGATTGATACGCCCTCTAGTGTTTTATTTCAAAACTCTTATTGTGGCATTTTTGGGATTTATACATGGTCCTTCGAGAGTACCGGGACTGGTGCCTTGCGGTTGACTGTGAATAAGTCCGTTCAGCGCCTTGCGGCAGTGGTACTTGCTAGTACCGAGGGGAGAGTGCCCCTTTGACACCTGCTTGCGCCTGAACTTTTACCTCAGAGGGGAGCACCCCCTGAGACACCTGGGAGGTCCGAGAGACGATTGCGGAGGGGAGCCCCTTGGTCGCCTATCTGAAGAGGAGCAGCCATTGCAGAGGGGAGCACCTGGCAAACCTGCCAGTGTCAGCTGTCAACTGTCAACGTCAGTGTCAACTGTCAGTGTCATCAAGTGTCAACCTTGACACTGTCACAGCAGCCGTCAACAGTCAAGGTCAAAAGACAAGTAACGTCACTTGTCAGATGTCATCGTAATGGAAGTTAAGTGTGTATGTGTGGGACAATTACCGAACATTAATCGTGAGTACAATTTTGAACTTTAATTACAAGGAGAAGTTAACTTAGAAGATTCAAGATATTGCATGTTTCAAGATACAAATATTAACTTAGTAAATTCAAAGTGATTAGGACTTAGAATAATTCGTTAAAAAGTGATCCGACGGGGAACCTATGCCCGATTTTCAAGTGAATAAATGTGTTCAAACACTTAGAATAATTTTAACGATTGTATCATTAACTTAGAAAAATATTGTGTTTAACCTTGTCAAGTTGTGAAGGTTATATTTTGTATCTAACACTTGTAAAATTTTAAAGTCAGTAATATTTATAGTTGTTAAAAATTGATTGTTTTACTTATAAAAATTTAAGAACTTTATTTGGGTTACATTTCTTATTTTATGTTTACAGTGGTATTATACGTGTTAAAGTAAAAGGTATTATAATTGTTGTAGATTTAACCAACATTTAAATTAAGTGTTATTTTGCATAATCATATTATTATATGAAGTTTAAAGGTTAGTTTTGTTTTGTGAAGAATTAATTTTGATGATTAGCTGATACAATTTGTAAAATTTAAGGTATTGTTTTTGCATTTCTGTGTATTTTTTTCTGTTCAGTTTATTGATAACTCAATTGTTTTACTTACAATCATGGGTGAAAATTATATAAACCTTCAAGATGATATTTTCAGTAAAATTAAAAGAAATTTATGTAACTTTAAAAAGTCTCCAAGGGATAGAATTACTGTAGGATATCTTGAAGCGCGTTTAGAACTTTTAGAACAATTATGGTCGTCTTTTCACTCAAATCATCAAAAAATTGTTTATGAATTTAAAAAGGATGTATTGATGCAAAATGATTATGTTTTAAATGAAGTGTTTGATAACTGTGAAGAAATGTACCTAGATTATAAGTCCTTATTAAAGGACAAGTTGTTAATAGTAAGAGTGTCAAATGTCGGTTCTGAAAATAATTCAGGCCACAGTGTTAAGTTACCTGAGATATCCATACCCAGATTTTCGGGGCAATATACTGATAGGTCTTTAGAGTTTTTGGACTCTAATTTAAGTAAGGTAAGCATCGCCAATTCTAGTATTGATTGTTTATTTTGTTTAGAAAATCATAAGTTATTTAATTGTAAGAAATTTTCTGAAGAAATCGTTGACTCACGACGTAAGTTTGTTCAAACCCACCATTTATGTTTCAATTGCTTGACACCAAATCATTCAGTTTATCAATGCAATAGATCTACAGGTTGTAGAATTTGTAAAAAAAGGCACCACACTTTACTTCATACCAACACTCCCAAATCAGCCAGCTCAACGCAAGCTGATCAACCTGGTGAAGGAAATGCTTCAGTTGTAGGGAATGTCATTCATTCTTCCCAGGATCAAGAGGAGAGTATTGATCGTCATAAACACACTACCACACACACCAAGTCCACAACTAATGAAGTTTTGTTGGCAACCGCCTTAGTGAAGGCAGTTTCACAAACTAATTCAAGTCCGGTGGTGTTAAGGTCTTTGATTGACCAAGGGTCTCAAGCCTCATTTATTACGGAGGCTGCAGTTCAACTGCTAGGTCTCAGAAAGAAATCTGAGACAAATTTTATGTCAGGTTTAGGCGGTGACCAGAGATCACCTTGTTTATCAAGGTCCTCTGTTGTGGTTAATATTCAGTCTCGTCTAAATCCGAGCTTTGTCATCACAGTCAAGGCTCATGTGTCTCAAGCCTCATTTATTACGGAGGCTGCAGTTCAACTGCTAGGTCTCAGAAAGAAATCTGAGACAAATTTTATGTCAGGTTTAGGCGGTGACCAGAGATCACCTTGTTTATCAAGGTCCTCTGTTGTGGTTAATATTCAGTCTCGTCTAAATCCGAGCTTTGTCATCACAGTCAAGGCTCATGTGTTAACGAAGTTGACCTCATTCTTTCCAAGTAAGAAGGTTGAGATACACAATCTGCCAGTGTTTGCGTCACTGCAGCTAGCAGATCCTTCGTTCCACACACCTAATAAAATAGATCTTTTATTAGGTGCTGATGTGTATAGCCAAATTTTGTTGAAGGGATTAGTCAGGGGTCCGCCAGGAACTGTAAGTGCTCAGCATACAGCGTTTGGTTGGATCCTCTTTGGCAAAATACACAATGAGGGTACAACTGTAGTTGAGGATGATATTGACAATCCAGATGCCGTTTATCTGCCACATCATGCGGTGATACGGCAAGATAAGGCAACGTCTTGTTCAACGTCGGTTCGGGTGGTGTTTGACGCCTCATGCAAGGGCACCAACGGGGCATCGTTAAACGATGACCTGATGGGCAGTCCCACAATTCAGCCCGAATTGCGACATTTACTGATGCGGTGGCGTTGCTATCCGATTTCACTTGTCGCAGACATCGTTAAAATGTACCGACAAGTGAAAGTGGCGGAAGGTAATGCTGACATTGTTGATAGTAATGGTAATGTGCATGTGAGTTTAATCACATCCAAAACTCGTGTAGCACCCGTAAAACAGGTCTCAATTCCACGTCTTGAGCTGTGTGGAGCTGTTGTGCTAGCAAGACTTTTGGATGAAGTTAGAGGTATTCTTGATGTTCCGAAACATCAAACTCATGCTTGGACAGATTCGTCTAGCGTCTGCGCTTGGCTCAGGTTCCATCCAAGTCGATGGAAGACCTTCATTGCCAACAGAGTGTCGGAAATACATACCTTGTTAGATGGAAGTTGGTGGTGCCACGTTGTATCACAGGAAAATCTCGCTGACTGCGCCTCCAGAGGAGTATCTGCAACAGAGTTTATAAACAACGACCTTTGGAAACAAGGTCCTGAGTGGTTGTACGGCAATCACATAGATTATCGAAGGGGAGAAGATGCAGACACAAACCTGGAAGAACGGAAAGAAAAGATTAGTAGTCACGCTGCAACCAGTGATCAGGAAGATACTATAATTTCGAGATTTTCGTCTCTTAGAAAATTTACCAGAGTGTTGTCATTCTGCCGTCGAGTGTTGCACTGGAACAAACCTGAAAAAGAAAGGTATATTAGTAAAACGTTAACTGCTAAGGAAATACAAGAAACTCTAATTATATGTATTAAGATATGTCAAAAAGAAAATTTTGAAGAAGAAATGGAAAATTTAAAGAATAATGAAAAACTGAATAAGAAAGGTAAACTTACCTCGTCACACAAGTCACACTTTACTTACCTGCTTATACACGATGCTCATGAAAGGACTCTTCACGGTGGTCCGTGGTCTCGGGAATACTTGACGCAATTGCAGCATAGATACAAATGGAGCGCAAGTACTCCTGAACCGGAGATTGGGAGTGTGGTGTTAGTAAAGGAGGACGATTTGCCCCCAACCAGGTGGCTTTTTGGTCTTGTCGTAGACAAGCACCCAGGGTTAGACAAGCTTACACGTGTGGTCACACTTAAGTATAAAGGAAATTTGATCAAACGACCGTTATCCAAATTAATTTTATTACCTGTAAAGGTTAAGTTTAAGCTTGAATTGTTTTTTTTTTTGTTAAGTTATTTTGTTTGTTGTTCTTTTGGCTGGACTACGTCCATGGCGGCCGGTATGTTAAATCCTAAGTTAAGTTAAGATGTAAAGGCACAATGTTCACCAATAGATGTCGTCACTAGTTATTTAGATGCCGCTATCGAAGTGTTTATTAAAACCGTAATATAACATCATTGTGGTTGACAATATACGATTGATACGCCCTCTAGTGTTTTATTTCAAAACTCTTATTGTGGCATTTTTGGGATTTATACATTACGTTTATGATATTAATAGCTATTAGCTATGCCCTGCGCTTTCACCCGCGGACATAACCACGTGCAATAACTTTCGTCATGAATATCCCTTCTAGAATGTTCCATACACATGCAGTAATGTAGCACGAATAATTGCCAAACTCGCTATTGTATGACTGTCACATTTCTCATTAAAACTACGGAAAACTTGCTTTATCCTTTAATAGCTTTAGTTTCAAAGACAAATATTAAGAAGAGCGGCTAATATAGTGCAGGGTTACCAAATCACACTTAATACACTAATGTACATTGTAGGTACATAATGTTCTATGATTTAAAATAATAGCAGCAAATAATACGAAATAATAAATAGACATGGAAAATCGAAAATATTTATTTATCTACAGTTTTTTTATGTTGAGACATAAGTTAAATTGCAAGTGACTTCAAAAGTATTTATTGTAAATGGTAATGCCTACCGACTGTATATGAATATCACTTAAAATAGCAATGTATTTTGTACTTGTCGATGTAATGTGATTATAATAATCCCTCATCAATAAGAATACAATGTTACACCTCGACTTCTATCTCCTCAAATCCACGTTGAACTAACCTTTTTTTTTATTTTGATTTTTTAATAAAAGTGCCAACCCTATTTTAAAGCGAAGTATTGGAAGGCAATAATCTTGGAAGTTTTGCTATTAGACGGCTGATTGCAGGCTTGTCTCCGCCAGATTAATTTGAAAACTTATCGCGGTTGCAACTCCCATTTAAATCATATTTTCACGTCTATTTAATAACCCCGAATTGTGTTAATGCTAGATAAATTCAAAATCCTAATAAAATTTTGTAACTTCCGATTATCAATTAGGAAAAAACAATTTACGAATTTCCACCTCAAGAGTATCGTAATAAGGTAATTAAAATAAAAGCAAGGAGAATAAAAGCGCTGTAACGAGCTGACGGATCAATGGCACCCGATTGTGATCATTAATTTGTGCGATAATTACTGAACCACCAAATTAATTTCACACTTTCATGGTGTAGATAGATATATTGTGAAATGCTGACAGGCGTGATAGTAATTGATTTCAATATGTTGTGGTTATTAATCTATAGTTAGTAATAAATAGGTACAATCTATTGTATATTCAGTGTCACTCTTAACTAAGAAGAATCTGCCGATGCATGGTCGATGTTAATGTCGATGGTCATTCCAAGTCAACGTCATAATCTCTTGAAATAACAACTCTTCGGGTAAATTCAAATTTCAAATAAATAATAAAATTCTATTTATTCCAATAGGATTTAATACGATACAAAACTCATCCGTCGTTTCCATTTACATCCATTTTAGGTTTGTACAAAGCAAGTAGGGGTCGGCTGCGTTAGGATTTGCTATAATCGTTTCGAAACAATTCGACCCAACATTTTGGTCATTACGTGCTTATAATGTGTGTTATTTTAAGTTCGGTTGGTTGGAGACTTATTGGAATGATTATTATATCCTAACTAGCTATGCCTCCCGCTATTACCCGCATTGCGCCGCTCGTTTAAGTCTTAGCATAATGATAACAACATAATATATCCAGCCTTCCTCGATTAATGGGCTATCTAACACTGAAATATCTTTTCGAATCGGACCCGTTGTTTCTGATGTTAGCGCGTTCAATCAAATAAACAAACAAACGAACTCTTCAGCTTTATATTTGAGAATATATAAAAATGAATCGCAAAATGTGTTGGTAAGCGCATAACTCGAGAACGGCTGAACCGATTTCGATAATTCTTTTTTTATTATATTCCTTGAAGTACGAGGATGGTTTTTATGTAGAGAAAACGTAAATATGTACCACGGGCGAATCCGGGGCGGACCGCTAGTTTGAGATAAATATTACAATATTGTTCTGATTCTGCGGTATAAATACTTGAGAGCCCTTGTAGGGTTTTCAAATGAGACGTTGACATGTGTTTTATTGATCGATTTTCTTTAAGAGCCAAGTTTTACGAGTCTCGAACGACGTTACAAGCTAAAAGTTTCGGGTTTTCCTGCCCAGTCGTTTACTGATAAAATATACTAAAGTATCAAGAGATTTGATTTGTTTATTTAACTTTGAAGAGTTTCACTTTACGGCAGTAGTCAGATTATGAAAGTCTTGCGGTAAATTAGAAAAATGTTGTTTGTAATAAATAATTATTATTAATATAATGTAGGTAATAAATTTTTGTTTCAGGTGTCTGGTGTGGTCGGTCGGGCTGATGTCTTAGCTTGCTTCTTCTTTCTATCATCTTTACTAATGTACCATGGGTAAGTTATTTCTTATTTCTTTCAATCAATGCCTTGAGATTAATCTATTCACAGTGTTTTCAACCATAGTCTCCTAACGGCTGGACCTATTTTTATGAAATCAGAAGAAAGTCCGAGAATCGGTAACTAGTGATATATTTTAAGTGTGATAAATAAGGGTGTCCTATTTTAGCATAAATTTCACCTGCTAGATTATAAATAATTTTTATTCTTTAAGAAAATCAATAGAAGCATGTACCTAAACAAATTTATTCTGTCAGCCATTTTGGTAACTTAAAAAATGTGCCAAATTCGTCCCAAGGTTGAACATTAGGCTTGTTATGTGATGACAATCGGTACGATGTCGCAGCTTGATACGATTTAATGTGACTTTGATATTATGATAGCTATAACATCGCTTGGCACGGCATCATATCACTTATTACATATCCCGTAGTTTCGACACATTAGTCGACATCGATCTCGACCGAAATCGGTCGGTAACTAACGATTTTCAGTAACTATAGTATGGACCTAAAAAATTTAGTGTTGTTTTTCCAAGAAATTTACCTTGATATTATGGAATATATAGTAAATTAAAATTAGTTACATAAATTTTTCGCATTATTACAAATACAATTGCATATGAAAAAAGCACATGTTATGCACAAAAAACATGGCAGTTAATTTAATTTTAATCAAATTCGATATTTTTTTATATCAATCGTTTAATTAATGTTCTATTTATTACATATTCATGGAATCCAAAATTCCATGTATGGCAATCTCTTTATTTACTTTTTTGACATTTGACATCAATCAATCAAAATAATATTTCTATCAAAATAAATATAAATTTTGTGTTTTCAAGAGGATAATTTTTAATTATATTCTTAAAAATCCTATAAATCTATTGGATAACAAATATCCTAAGAAAATATCAGTCTGCTTTATGTTTTTAATTTTTATATAGTTAAAGCTATTAGTTTTAGTTTAGTAATATTTTGTTATTTGTGAAGTGCAATAAAATTCTAATCAAAAGACTCTAAAAGATCTACAAGATAATTCTGCTCAATTCGAAGCCTTTCGAGAAATCTTTAAGACATCATAGAAACGGACGGAAGTTTTAGGACGGAACGGATAATTTGTATCACTTGTATTTTTAGCTTGTATTATTATATTATATTATGTGCATCATTGTATATTTTATTACAGTTAATAAGCAAAGGATGAATATATGCAATTGATTTAGCGGTTCACGGGTAATTATTTATGTAACAAATATAAATATTTATCTATAAATTTTATATTTTACAGATGAACAAGTTACTAGAATTATGTTGGTGAGAGATGATGGTTTTGAGCCAAATTTTCAACTTCGCTATTATAAACTGTTAAATTAAATTTTTCTAATAAATTTTTTTCGTAATCGGATCGTTTTTATTTTATTTGTATTCATCTGTATAATTTTATTATCCTAGAAGTTCAGAAAGAAATTAATCGAATATGAATGCAATAATTTAGGCTGAATAAATGCAGACAGCAGTACACTATTTTAATATTTATTTAATATAATATAAGAGGCTTCTTAACATTTTCAATAAAATTTTGAAACCATCTTAAAAATAAAACATTATTTGTTTATTTTATTTTAATTGCAATAACATTAAATAAGTGAAAAAAATATTGCGTTAAATCATATAGCATCGGAAGTGTGAAATATCTTCTATCTATTATAAAATTATAATAATCTATAATGTTTCCCACAGATGTTTCCGATATTATCAACCGTATATCTACAAACCCACACAAACCGTAAGGCCCTTCTCCCATTTCGATACTTCTAGAATACGATACTCGAGTAGAATACTAGTTAGATATTTGCTCGCTGCCCGATGCTCGCATATTAAGCGACTGAAAAATGACTAAATTCATCATTATTGTGCCTCGTTTTTGTAGACGGACGCTATGTCGAGCGATTCCAGTGACGACGTAAAAGTAGGAAGTACTGGATTCATCCATATATTGAAAGAAACATAAATTGTAGAGTTTTTATAGCCGCACGAGAACTACAACATGATGATAAGAATTTTTTATCTTTCTTCCGAAGAGATACGCGCGAAACGCGACGCAAAAGCGACCAACTATACTAGTCGCGGACGTGTAGGATACCGGTAGCGTAATGGGAGAAGGGCCTTCGAGATCTTGTCGAGATCAAACGTCGGTATCATAACGATTGACAATGTCAAATAATAATTTGTTTTGACAATATTCGAATGTGTTGCAAAGAAATGATTTTCCAAATCCATGAAATCTATATTTTATTTATTTTTCATATATCTACGGAATTGAAATAATGATGTTATTAATTTAGATAAAAATGCATTGCTACAAGGCTATTATTATATAAATATTTTGACGCATAACGGAAAGTTTTGTGAAGAATAAAAATTATAAACAAATATGTATCCATTGTATACTTCCATCAAATTGGGGAGAGGTATTAAGCGACATCATTTTCATTGCTGAAGACGGGACTATAAATTAGTTGTCGGTAATTACCGACTAATTTGTACAGACTAGGGCCCATTTCAAATGGTATGTTTCGTAATACAATACGTTGGTAATGATCTATCGAATACATTCTGTCTGTCTTTCAAAGCCGTTAACCCAGTTGTTACTATCGTTCTTTTAAAAGGACGCACCATAAATAAAATTATTATTAACAATGAGGGCATTTTTGAAAAAAATGTTTATATTCATTTGGCACCTCACGGTTGTAGGAATTGGAAAATTAAAGTGTTGTGTCGTTTTACAACAGTGGTATATTTTTAAATTATTTTAGAATTTCTGCTATTTTCCATTGATAAATCAAGTTAAATGTATTATCAATAAATTACAACAAATTACTTGATTTATTTTAAATACACGTAATTTGAAACGTGTTTTATCAGAAATATATATTACCTACTATTAGATTACATTTTATTTGTGATATTTATGCAGTTTTAATTGCCGTTCTTTTAAAAGGCCAGTAGTAATATGTACTACTATAGAGTACTTTTTTGCGCATGCACTCTTTGAAGAGCATCACAGCATTGACGAAGCCATGGTTCCCTACTATGGCGGCCATCCATGCAAGCAATTCATAAGAGGGAAACCGATAAGATGGAGGTATGAATTTTGGGTCGGAGCGACACGGTTAGGTTGCATAGTTTGGTGTGATCCATACCAAGGACAATCGAATGATGTTGGTAATCAATACAAATACCAAAAGTCTCTGGGATTGGGTGCAAGCGTTCTATTACAGTATGCCGATGTACTGCGACGAATATAGGGCAAAGCTGCATTCCATTTATTTTTTGACAACTAAACTAAACTAAAATGGACGTACATTCATCTCATTGATGAACTTCGAGTACGAGGAATAAAGGCTACTGGCACAGTACGTGAAAATCGCGTCGTGAAATGCCCTTTGCCTGCTGCCTTCGAGAATTGAAAAAGACACCACGAGGTACATTCAAGCATCAATCGACCAGAGCAGAACAAATTTATTTTGCAAATGGAATGATAACAGTAATGTGACTGTTGCATCAAACTCTGATACGATTCAGCCTGTGCTTACGGTAAAGAGATTTTCACAACAACAGAAGAAACATATACCTACTTGTCGTAAAAAAAGTACAACGAGAAAATGGGAGGGGTGGACAGATCCGACCAGAGCATCGGTTTGTACCAGACATCTATCAGAGGCAAGAAGTGGTATTTTTCTTTTGCTTGTCATGGAATAGATATGGCAATACATAATTCTTGGCAAATATAAAAGTAAAAGGGGGCCATTATGATTATCTCCACATTCGTAGAAGTGTTGGAACTGCTCTGCTCGAAACATATAAGAACGTGGAACGTAAAGGTGCTAGAGTTTCCGTAAAACCTCTGGATTTGATGGAAAAGATCACATCATTAGGTACAGAGACAAGCAGCTTCGGTGTATAGAATGTCACAAGAAAGCCAATTTCTATTGTCCTAAATGTAATGGAACCTTGCATCCTAAATTATGTTTTGAAAACTTTCATATTGCTACATAAATATATGTGAAATGTATGTTGTCATTTTAATATCATAGTCTACCTACTTAGTAGTACATATTACTACCGTCCTTTTAAAAGTACACCATTTTCCGAGATTTCCACAACAGATAAAATTTTTATACTATTTTTCCAGTTAAACTTTTTGCAATATGGACACAATATGTAAATTTCACCTTAATATGATAACAAAAATTGTTTCAGTAACATCTGGGTTAAATTCGATAGGGTAAGTCAGGGGTAGTTGGCCATAGTTTTTTCTAAGCTCTATCAAAAATGAAATACTGTTGTTTTTGTGATTGTATTTATTTTTTATTAAACTTTAAAGATTCAACTATGATATTCAAAACATAAAAGTAATAAATTCCAATAAGATCACCTTATTAATTTAAGTTTTTTAAAAATCACAATTGGCCATCTCCCCCGAGGTGTCCGGGCGTGATGGCCATGGCACTAGAGGTAATAGCCATAACTCAATTATAGGCTTACGATTCCTTTTTAGTCCCATTTCATAGTTTTAAGTCTTCTTTATCTTCTTCGCCGCGTTTTCTCGGTTGGTGTCTCCCCCTTTTCAGTTGAAGTCACTGTGGACACCGCTTTAGAATCTTTTTCAACAAGCACGTGTCCCGGACGACTGTTTAGCTGTAGTCCAGATTGATCCATATTAAATACGCAGTTAGAAGATAACATCTCATTAGATAAGGACGCATTCAAGCAGTTGAAATTATGCATTTACTTCTAATTTAACTGTTCGGCTAATTCGTAAGCTAAAGCGCCTTTACTTTTTAGCTTGCATTGTTTTTAAGTAACAAATTTCTTCTCGTTTTCTTCTCCAAATGAGGTCCCATTGGTCCTTTCTTGATATTATTTTGTAAGTGATACTTCTTTAAGCGTGTTGAGAGTAAAATTTCAAAGTCGCGTCATGACAATACCGTCACGTCATAGACTAAGGCGACGATTTTGGTATCTTTGAATCTTGCCAAAGAAGCTTCACTTGTGACACGTGTGCTCGGCACACACACTCTTTTTATTTTTATTCGTCATTCTAATGTTTTTATAGGTATTTGGTACTGGAGCCCTGCCGTGCGCACCGATAAGCTATCATTACTGCATTAATAGTTGCTTTTAGCGATTCTTCCAACCTCTCACAGCCACTGCCTTTCTCTTGTATTTATTAGGCATCTAAAACAAATATAAAGATAAATCAATTATTTGTACAAAACATAATTTTTATAGTATGTAAATATGGCCATCATATACCGACTAGAATTGGCCATCTGCCCTTATATTCCGCGAGAGATGGCCACATCAATATCTAAAACAAATAATGACATGAAACAAATAATTTTGACGTTATAACGTAGCACTGTTCGTATACTGTACAACAAATACAAATATCACCATTATTTTAAGAAACTAACACCACAGTTGTGAAAAACAGTTGACATCTAAAAAATATTCAAGCTATTCGAATCAAAAAACAAAAGATTTACTTACTTTTTCTTTGTTTTCCACTTAATATTTTGCCGTACCTTTGCCCTCACACACGACGCGCAGCTAACTAAGCGCTAAATAGTGACATCTAGTGAACGAGTCCCTGAAATATTTCGATTGGCCATCTCTCCAGTATGGCCATCTACCCCGGAATTACCCTATGGTATTTGTTGTAGCGATTAATATAATATTTAAATTTATTTTTAGGAACATTGTGAATATTATGTCTTTATAAAAAAATGTTTGAGTGTTGTGTACTATTAAATTACTGTATTCAGCGCTGTACTCACTGATTTTATTGAATTTACTACAATAAATGAGTGAAGTAAAAGTAAAACTACTTATGCATAGTTAAACTATTTATGTATGCATGAAAAAAAATAAAATAATAAAAATTAAAAGACAATTTCTCTAACCATAATAAGATAAAGCTATAATCTAGACTTGCCAATTATTAGTCCTCGTAATGAATCATGATACATAATGTCACTCACATCTTTATAAAGTGTAAACGAAGTAACGTCGTGCGAATAGTTCCCAAGTCCTGATGTTGTTACCGAGTTCCTTCTTGTTTTGGGACTTTGGGATAAAGGCCTCTGAAAGTTTGACGCGTATTACGGGCCCTGGGGACGTTCCATTGTTAGGGAATTATATTATTAGCGCGGGTATGATGGCCGTTCATCAATATGGCGGATTTGGTGATTTTCAACGTGTATATGAATAAATTCTGTGTGTTTGCGGTACTGTATTAAAATTACTAACGCCTTTAGTACAGTACTCCCAAACTGATAATGCGCATAGAAAAATTCGTCACTGTTCGGCAACTGTCATATTCCCCGAGCCTTCGAAGACGATATGTATATAGAGTGGTTAAATGTATTTTCTTCATGCATAGTTTATTAGAATTATGAGTTTTATTGTGATTTTATGGTAAAAGAGATAAGTAACGAAATTTGTTTCGATAATTCAATGTAAGTTAATAGCGAGGATAAGCCACACGATTGCGAATATATATTTGTTGTATTGATTTACTTGGAAAATTCTATATGTACTTAGAACTATTAAAGTGTCTTACTGAAGCTGGCGTAATGATGGATGTATGGAAGCTTAAGAGCGCTTATTCAATTTAACGCAAGTCAAAATCTCCGCGATCTATTACGATAGATCGCGGCTTGCGCTATCCTTTTACTATGAACAGCATAGGTCCACAGGAGAGCGCCCAGCAACATGTCCCCTCTCTGGAAAGGCTCGCTGCCGACTGATTTGAATCGGGTCGCGCGCAGTGTTTTATAGTACTTTTAAAAAAATTGTAGAAAAATAATATAGGTACCTTAGTTGATTTTTTAAATTTTATCTTATAAGTAAGACATTCTTTTACTGCAATATGTATAAATTATATTCAATTAAGTCAAATATCTTGGTGAAAATAATCATTTTGTCGACTATAATTTCTAAAAAAATTCACATTGTTCGGATTTTAATTTCGTAAGTTAGGAGTCCAAAATAAAAAAATCTTTTAACTAACTATTTTAATAAGGATTTTTGCAGTTAGTTAAAAAAAATTGTTTGTTAGATCTGTCAGTAATTTCAGATATTTTTAGCTTCGAAATTGACACTAAAAGTGAAATCGAGTAATCATCGGCTCAGTTATCTTGATGGTATTCACAAATACTGTATTAATTGAAAAAAACTCTTAACTAACTACATAGACAATAAAATTTCCTAAAATTATTAGTAATTCATATGTTTGTAAGATAAGTGGTTGATGGACAATGTGGTTTGAAAAATCACATATTTGAGCCAAACAGCGCACGGCCCGCGTGCACGGCCTTAAAATAAGACAAAGTTTATATTTAAAAAAAAATGATTTTCGAACACTGGTTTACATTTAAATTGTGAAATCTAATCATTAAAATCTCAGTCCAAAGGATTTACAGAATCAGGGATTATCTCTATTCCTGATATCGTAGAATGATCAGAACTTTCATTATGCTTTTATTAATTTTCACTTTTCCCACTGCTATCTGCTACTTGTGTAAATAATCATTTTACCGGAAAATTCAACTTTGTAACAAAACTAAGAAGGGTATGTAACAGCAGCTCTATATAATTCCATACAGCGATAATACGTGCGGTCACCACCAATATATAAAGACGACTGACGGATTTTTGAATTTTTTGACTGACAGGCTACCGTCACCTATCGCCCGAATTGTTTTCGAATGTGTATGACTCTGAATTGACTCCTATTTCTTTCGAACAAGGTGCAAGATGCAAGTGCATTGTCACAGTATACATAATAGTAGCACAGAATACATAATAGTAGCTAAACGCTACAGAACGGACACTCTCCGCCTCCCGCCAAAATTAAACTTACCTCACCCCGCGCGATCGTGATTAAAATGGGCCATATTTTTCTGCAAGGACGATACGCAACGAAGATTGACAACATTAATCAAATTGACTTAAAGTAATTTTATTATTTTGGATTTGTGATTATCGTTTTTCGTAGAAAATGGTTAGATATTGTGCTGTTTACGGATGTATTTCATCAGAAAAACGCGATTTTTTTTTTACGCTAGTCACAAATGTGCCAACCATAAAGCGTTAACACACACATTTGCAGTCTCTACAGTGTGACTGTCAAAACGATAATTTTGTATGGAGTGTCCGGGGTGTGGCATTGTTTAGGGCACTTACGATTCAATGATTCGGGGTGATTCGGGTGTTTCTGGAAATACGATAATTAGCGAAGATCTGCATGCGCATTACAGGTAAATTAGCTTGGAGAAATTTTTGCATATGTAGTGGTGTGTATATTACTCAGATCTTAGAGCGCGTTTCCACTATATCGTTCTGGCCTATACAAAAATGTTTCGATATCCTAACATTACTATTTAATTTTATACTTATTCCTAGCAACACTTTTGTTTTCAATAAAAACAAGTTTTTATTTGAAAGAAAATGGTTTTGACTTTATAAAAAAAAATATATCATTCAATTTTACGTCCTTGAGCAAACGACAAGGCGACTACCGTGAAACAATAAAATATCGTGTCCATAATAATTTGTTTCATAATTAATATTTGACCATAATAATTACGAAACAAAACAAATAAATAAATCGTCACTTGATAGTGGAAAGTGGAAACACGCACAAAACCAGAATAAACCAGTTTACGCTGTCCGCAGGTGCCACGTGCAGTCGTTTGGTACCGTTAGAACATAAAGCACATTTCATTCAAAAATTATAATTATTATGTACGTAGTTTAATTGATAAATTTTGTATTTGTTGATTGTTGTTATTATTTGTTATTATTGTTATAATATTTGTTGAAGTGAATTACATGTCCCGCAGCCGGAGGCCCCAAATGAAAACTCAGATGTACTTAAAAACTACATTTAATAGCTAAAATGAGACTTTTACACCCATGTCTGCACGATGCAGACCGGAGTTAAAGAATGAATTTATACAGTTTAATAATTATAAAGACGTAAGCTTGGATGCTAACTAAGGGAAATCGCATCCACATTCTATTCCCGTGCGAACGGCGTATTCAGCAGTTTTGTATGAAGGCAGGGCCATAACTAGTGTTTAATTTGTGTGTAAGTGTTGTAACTTTATATTGTTAATTCAATATGGCTCCAGTGTTAAAACATGGTCGAGGCAAGCCTTTGACTTCTCAAACTAAAGAATTAAACTTTAAATGTCGTTTCTTTTCCAGGTTAGTAAATTTTTCATTTTAGTAACATTGTTAATGTAAAAGTTATATGTATGTTAAATGTGCAAATATTAAAATAAAGTCTCATCTTTTTCAGAGGAGAAACACATATAGTTTAATTTAAAATCCCTTATATATACATATAAAATAAAAACTAAAAATAAAATGTTGTTTTATTTTATTTGCTGACCATACACTACTACAAACGCAAAAATTTCTCCAAGCTAATTTACCTGTATTAATTTTGGAGTACTGTACACCTACGCATACGCAGTGAGACATATCATATGCGAAAATCTGCCATACTACTTACAAAGGCGTAAAGGCGTAAAACGCTGAATATTCATAATATTCTAATGTTTAGAAATAATAATTATAAATTTAAATAAATACATACGAATGTCCAATGTTACGAATAACGACGTGTAAATAAAATCAGAAGTTAACATCGCACATTATTCTAAATTGCAATCTACAATAAATATAATTTTAATTTACTACTTCGCCAATCTAATTTTTTTTAGAGAACTAAGAACTAAGATAATTAAGGTTCCTCCAGATCGAGGCTAATTTTTACACCATAATATCAAATATG
The DNA here is from genome assembly GCA_029959065.1 of Colias behrii. Classification (NCBI taxonomy): domain Eukaryota; kingdom Metazoa; phylum Arthropoda; class Insecta; order Lepidoptera; family Pieridae; genus Colias; species Colias behrii. The sequence goes on along the minus strand of JARWMC010000005.1, from coordinate 498,308 downwards.
TACATACATTAACCACTGCATCAAGGTGGCATACAAAAACATGTAATACGTAATGTACGTTTCCAGTTTCTAACAAATATATTTATTAAGTTATTTCACATTTCAGGTGTGCAGGCAGACATCGAGTGATGTCCAGCATAGTCCTGGCTGCTCTCAGCATGCTGGCAAAGGAGACTGGTCTCACAGCATTGCTTTTTAACATTGCCTTCGATTTATATCGATCCTGGAGCTCGCTAAGCAGGTATTTACTTTTTACCTTTCTTATGTGTTTTATCTATGTAAAGATAATGTAGGTTATTTTTATTTAAATTACTAAATCTTGATTATAATAATATGTAATATTATTACAGCGAGCCAAAATATTGTAACAACGCAGCGCCACAGATTACTAAATAGTAAATATGTACATAGTTACGCAGCGCGCTTTATTCTATTTACGGCGCCAAAATTAACATGAAACTATACGAAATAATTTAAAATAAAGACATACCTATATAATATATATATTTTTAATTATTTAATGTTTTCTTATTTTATAACAAGTAAAACAAAACATATTTAATTTAGAATAACGAAATAGTATTTCAAAAGGTAAAAACACATAAGCCGCACAAAAAAAAAAACGAACGTGAACATTCTATATTATTTAAAAATAGTGCGGGCGCGCCAAAATCTTAAGTTAAAAATTAATTAATAGTTATGATTAAATTGAATTCGATATTTTTTTACAATAATCAGTAGATATAATTTTACTTTTAATCTGTATTAAAATTATATTATTATAATTTTATTAAATCATGGACCTATTGCCATATTATGACGTAGAAAAAAAACAAATCGTATTCTAGAACATATTTTGAATCATGTTACGCACACGTGATATAACTTCCAATTGTTTTCATTTGTAAAAAATGATAAAACATTATTGTGATTCCTTTTGCACGGATTTATTTTATTTACTTATAGCATATTATACTTTTTACAACAAACATACAATAATAAGGTAAGATTAAAAACTTTCCTTTCGACGTAAAGAAAATGTTATATTGTATATTTGTGGTTTATTTGTCCTAAATTCACAAGTCTCTTCGTAATTTTTCCAGGTCCCCAGTACGTTGGCGATGGAAAGGGGATAATGTTTGCAGCAGAGTCAGCCGAGGTCTTGCAGCTTTGATCATTTTAGCTGCAGCAAGGCTGACTCTCTTACAGGGATCTTTACCAGCGTTTTCACCACAAGACAATCCACCTGCTTTTCATCCTTCTTTTAGCGTGAGGTAATTATTATGTACCTATACTAAATTGTTTTCTATCATAATTTATGTGTATGTGGTCCTTGTGTGCGTGTGTTTATCACAATTCCTAAACGGCTGAACCGATTTTAAAGAAATTTTTTCTCGAGACTGAAGAATGGTTTAAATTTAAATTCGAACGTAAGCGAAGCTAAAAAAGAAGCTATAATAATTATAAGATTTACTTTTAATTTGTGACGACCGAAGCTATGAACCGAATGGACAAAATTTGCAACGACTAGTGATAGCTAATACTTACATCTGATAATATTATTTTCTTAACTAATATATTTAGACAGCGTGTAAATTATAACAGGATTATTATTTGCATTTTACTTAGAACGAACATATTATTCACTACATACTTTATCTACTATAAAATGATAATTCTGTTATATTTGTATTTCTATGTAACATACATCACTATTACTATTATCCTTGACAAAAAGCCGCTGTTTCCAGACTCATGACGTTCTGCTACCTCGCGGCTTTCAACTGGTGGCTGCTCCTCTGCCCGTGGACGCTCAGCCACGACTGGCAGATGGGCTCCATCCCGCTGGTCACCAGTTTGTGGGACGCGAGGAATCTGTTGACTGGCGCCGCGCTGTTGGCGCTCGTTGCTTTGACGTATCGATGCGTTATGGACTTGGAGGTGAGTGTGTGTGCGTGGGCGGGCAGGTGTGTGCGTTCGTTAGGTGTGTAGGTATATAATTAGGGCTGTTTATGTGTTTATTTGTGTGCATGTTTATAAGAACGTGTAGCTGTGTGTGTGTTGCATTGGTACGCTTCATAATGTCCTGTTTTATTTCACTTGAAGTATGTTAAATAATTACCTATGTGTTCTTTAAATAAATTTACTCTGATTTTGTTAACAACTAATTAAATTACAATTATTTTATTCTCTCACCTATAAAAATATAAACAATCTCTATTAATTAATTTATTTTTTAGAATGAAAGCTTTTAACATGCAATTTGATCAATAAAAATAAATGATTCAATCCGAGATAATTAAAAAACACTCCTGTAAAACGAAGAATTTATAATATTTTCAGCTACAACGACACACGCCGGCAGTAGTGGGGTTACTTTTGCTTGTGATCCCATACCTACCTGCTTCCAATTTGCTGGTGACTGTCGGCTTCGTGGTCGCCGAACGAGTGCTGTATATACCCAGGTATGTATCTAGATAATACAGAAATGTATAAAGAGAAGAGAAGCTATTGAGTTTCTTCTGTGTAAAAAACTTATTTTTGAACTGGAACAGATTGAAGAAAAATTTACATAAAATATTTTCTTCCACTTTATCGATTCAGCGATAGGATATTCTTCGTACGTACTTTTTGAGTTCAATGTGTTTGTTATATTTTGTTTTAATTAATAATTTTCATTAATTTATTCATATAAAAACGTTTGATAATTATGCTATGTTAGATATCTATATATGTGATAAATTTCATAAATATCTAATATCCATACATTCTCACAAACTTTCGCGTTCAAAATGATATTAGGATAGGATAGGTACTATTTTGTCTATGCTCGCAAACATAAAAACTGTTAAACTGTCTCTTTATCTGTAACTTTCACTGGGTTACAATACAAACTTTCCAGGAAAACTTTCTAGTCACGAAAGGAACAAGTTTTGCTAAGATAATTTATAACCATTAACCAGGTTCGGCAATTACCCACTAAATGATTAGGATTTAACACTAAGAGAAATAAATTAAATTAATTCATTAAACTAAGCTTTGAAATCTGAGTATTGGTAAAATTGTTACTAATTTATTATATCTGCTTCCTTTATCTTACTTCTTTCTACATAGATTTGGCTTTTCTGTTTTCATGAGCTTTTAAGTTTTTCTATAAAAATAGTAAGGCAAAGGAATAAGGATGTGTTTTATCTATATGGTGTTTCTTTTAATAAAGAAAAGGGCATCACTCTGTTTCTGATTAAAAAGAATCTTTATATCTATCTCTATTCATTATTAGCTTATTTGGTTCAACTGCAAGGACAATCTTTTGGAAATAGTCGATTCGCAACGTGCATCTGACGGATTGAATGTATACGTCTGACGAGAAATAATGCGTTAAATTGCAGGCCAATGTTACAGATCACAATTTTTCGAAAGTTTATAATTTCGCAAGTTAGATAATAATTTAACAATGTTTATATTCTCACGGATATGTTTAAATTTGTTTGAGATATTTCATCCTTATAATTGACTCTTACGATCGATACAATAAAATGTACAGTTCGTTTGATTCACGTGGTAAGCGTATTTTCGAAAATCTATAAATGCAGTTTTATGTCCACCGAAAATTTCCACCCTGGGCCTGTATAATGTTTCAGTCGCAGCCATCTGGTTGAATCTGCTATTTGATTAAATGACTAGCGCGTTCATTGAATGACGACATTAATTAAGTGAATGACTTAAGGACAAGTTGTTAGTCATTCAATCAAATAGCAGATTCAACAGCGAAATATCCACTTCAGAGAGAGATGTTACAATCTGCTAACTAAATGGACGTCGCGTAACGCTTGTTAAATAAACGTTTGGACTAGTCTTTTAATCAAATAGCAGATTGAACCAGATGACTGTGACTTATATTCTCTCATTTTTACTATTGTAACCATTTGTGTGGCGCAGTGTGGGCTCGCTAGTAGTGACAGTGTACGGCGTGCAGCTGGTGTGGGGTCGCGGTGCGCGCGGGCGGCGGCTGGCGGCGCTGGGCACGGCCGCGCTCGTGGCCAGCGGCGCCGCGCGCACGCACCTGCGCAACCGCGACTGGCGCACGAGGGAGACGCTGCTCAGGTACGTGAGAGACAGAAACACACACAAACACACAACAATAAACATTATAAATTAGTATAACACGGTATTTTCTGATGTTTGATTTTACGCGAGTATTATACATTTAGAAATTAAAGACTTTTTAACGGATTTTAAACGCGATTTATTCATTCTATTATTTTCCCGACGTTTCGAACACTTTACAGCGAGCGTGGTCACGGGGAGACTGAGATGTTATACGTCTTGACGGTCATTCAAAAATTGCTGTTTGTAAACTACCTCCACCTATTCCTCCGTAAACATAGTAAATTCAAATACTGCACGGATAAACAAAAGCAAAAATTTGAAAGATTACTGGCCAAGAAGAATAACTCAATGTCATCTGAGTATCCAAACGTCACTGAATGTCAACCTCAAGTGACAGCAGTTGTCAATCTGTCAAAACAAATTCTTGATAACAAAACTATTGAGGTACTGAATAGAGGTTTAAACTTTGCTCCTGCGCCGCAAAAAATACCTTGCGAAGAAATAATAAGTCATGTGGAGGAAACTTTATTCAAAAACAACATTCTTAAAGAAGACGCAGAGGCGATTCGGCAAGACATATCTTGTGTACTACGCACTTGCAAACCGCCGAAACCTAACATCTCTCGCTCTGAGTCTATCGCTTTAAAACACCTGCGAAAGAATGAAGATATAATAGTACTCCGAGCTGACAAAGGAAACGCAACGGTTATAATGGATACGTCAGATTACAACAACAAAATGTCGGAAATACTGTCGGACGAAAACACCTACAAAAAAGTCGACAAGGACCCAACAAACAAGGTAATGAAACAAACAACTGACCTTATAAACAAACACAAAACGACATTAAATCTTGACACTAAGTATCTTATTCCATCTTGCGTGAAACCTCCTAAGATGTATGGCTTACCTAAAATACACAAAACTAATACTCCATTAAGACCTATTGTGAGTCAAATTGATACACCCACTCAAAAACTATCACAACACATGTCTAGGGTGCTCGCTCCCCTCAGAGGTAACACCAGTGCTTATGTTAAGGACTCATACCATTTTGTTGAGATATTAAAAGATCTAAATATCGCAAACAATGAAACCATGGTTAGCTTTGATGTGCAGTCTCTTTTTACTAATCTCCCGGTGACTGATTGCATCAATATTGTTAAGAAAAGGTTAGGGGAACACAATATGCCATTAGAATATGCAGAGATCTTAGAACATTGCCTTACATCTGGCTATTTATTGTGGAATGGTGAATTTTACATGCAGGTTGATGGGGTGGCCATGGGCTCTCCAGTATCACCCGTTGTCGCTGATATTTTTATGGAAGACTTCGAGGAGAGAGCCTTGGCCACAGCACCAGTCAAACCGAGACTTTACAAACGCTATGTAGATGACACCTTCACAATACTCCCTACTGAACATATACCTGCATTTTTAGATCATCTTAACTCCATACATAAAAACATCCAACTTACTATGGAGTTAGAAACTAACAACCGTCTAGCCTTTCTTGACATTTTAATTATGAGGGGACGGGATGGCATGCTCAACCATACAGTGTATAGGAAAGCCACTCATACTGATAGGTACCTCAATGGTGAATCTCACCACCATCCTTGCCAACTAGCTTCTGTCGGTAAATCTTTGTTTCAGAGAGCCCGCCACCTCTGTGATGCTGCCCACCTCAGCGGGGAACTGCAGCATGTCAAGCGAGTACTACGTAACAACAAGCTGCAGGCGCCTCCACAGCATCACAGGAGTCGAACGAAGCCACATACAGTTGAAAGACAACCGGCCTACCTACCATATGTGAAGGGAGTTACTGACAGAATTGGAAGAATCCTAAGACGAGCTTCAATTAAAACTATATATAAGCCGCACAAGAAGATAAACCAATTCTTGAGACCAATTAAAAGTAATATTCCTCTACAAGAAGCAGGCGTGTACAAGTTAGACTGTGACTGTGGACTCTCATACATCGGCCAAACAAAAAGAAGCATTGCTAACCGACTGAAGGAGCACATTGCGGATATCAAGCATCGGCGTCACAAGAAGTCTGCGGTATGTGAACACACACTGGACAACAACCACTTCATAAGATTCGACCAACCACAAATCCTTGCCAGAGAAAATAATTTTTTTCCAAGACTTGTGCGCGAGGCTATTGAAATTAAAAAACACCCAAATTTCAATAGAGAAGATGGTTTGAAACTTTCTAACACCTGGGATCCTGTTATTAAGAATTTAAAACCCCATGTCAAACATACCAAAAGACTAGAAGACACGATCAGCCAATACTGCCAACATCCGGAAAAATACTCCACATACCAACTACGGAGGAATAGGTGGAGGTAGTTTACAAACAGCAATTTTTGAATGACCGTCAAGACGTATAACATCTCAGTCTCCCCGTGACCACGCTCGCTGTAAAGTGTTCGAAACGTCGGGAAAATAATAGAATGAATAAATCGCGTTTAAAATCCGTTAAAAAGTCTTTAATTTCTAAATAGTATAACACGTTTCATTAAAAAAAGGAATCTTAAATGGCGTCCAAAGCTGACATTGACAGATGATAGGGTCAGCAAAAAAGAAAATAAAAATAATAATCATCATCATCAGCCCATATAAGTTAACACTGCTGGGACACGGGTTTGGGGGACGGGCCATAATCCACCACGCTGGAAAAGTGCGGGTTGGCGGATGTCACATGTCGTAGAACTTTTTGATTCTAAGACATGTCGGTTTCCTCACGATGTTTTCATTCACCGTTCGAGCTGTGGTGATGTTATAACATAGCAGATAAATTGCAGATAAATTGAAACCCCAATTTATTTCCTGCACGCCCGCCTGGTCTCAAACCTCGGACTTATCGATTTTTAAACATTAGTACCTACAAGGTAAATAAAAAAAACAAATAACACAATCTTAAGTTAATGTGTGGCTGCATGCGTCAAAAAAGTGGTGATCCTAAGGCTTCTAAAGTACGTGGAAGAACAAGCTTGCAATGCTTAGATCAGTTGGTACGGTCGGAAAAATGACGAGGTATAATAATGAAGGCTCTGCTCGGAGTGATAATCGTCTTAGGGTATTTTTGTTGGAATATATCTATCGGTTACTTATAATTTAGCGATCTGTGTCTAAAGTTTATACCATCGGGTATCTAATAATTGCCTACTTAGTACTTACTACTATATGAAAAAAATGTAACGCCTACGTGATAATATTACCAACGAGAATTATCTTATGTTTTGCTGTTATAAATTAACTATATGCTGTTTTTATACCTATTTATGAGTAGGTTCGTAACTATTACACCAGGATCAAACAAAAAAATGACTAAAATACTTATAATATAAAAATATAAACCAAATAATGATAATAATGTATATTATTCTAACAATTTCAGGGCCGATCTCGCAGTTCTTCCGCACAATGCAAAACTTCACTACAATTTTGCAAACTTCTTAAAAGATATCGAGCAACAGGAAAACGCGATCAAACATTATAAAGAAGCATTGAAGTAAGTTGTTTATTGGTAGATATTTTTGGCCTGATATTGGTGGCCATCTCCTGTGAGTGACATAATAATATATCAAAAATATATTTGAATGTTCAGTTAAATATGCCATTTTACTATATCAAGTTACACGAATAAAGAACAGACATACCACGATCGTCGCCTTACTCCATGACGCGACGGTATTGCCATGACGCGATCTTGAAATTTTAGTCTCAATCTCGACTAATGAAGTTTCACTTATAAAAACATGAATTTTTATTATTTTTTGTAAAAACGTTACAATATGACAAAATTCTACACAGTTTTTTAAATATTTGATGCAATACAAAATATCCCTAGATTCTGTTTATGTGTGTATACTCGAATTGAATCGGCAAAAATCTGTAAAAATTACATTCCCCTTCAGGTGGCATTACAATTTTTCACCAAGTATATTTGTATGTGTGTATCATAATAAATTTCCCATGAAACAGACTATGGCCAAGCTACGCGAGCGCGCACAACAACCTGGGCGCGCTGGCGGCGGGCGAGCGCGCCGAGCAGCACTTCCTGCTCGCGCTGCGCTACAACCGCCGACACCTCAACGCGCACTACAACCTCGCCAAGCTCTACCGGTGAGTGCACACACACCGCACACCAAACACTACACACTACACACTAAATACTAAACACAACACACCAAACACCGTACACTACACACTAAACACTACACACTTAATACTACACACCAAACACCGCACACTAAACACTACACACCAAACACCACACATTACAATTACCGGACACTCAGGCCTCTCACGGACGATTGGCCAGTTGTGACCTTTGTTCACTTTCGTGGGCTGGTCGGCTGATCAGCCTTCCAGCCGCTCGCTGATCCAATTTCACTTCACTCAGAGTACACAAGGGGATTATTGCACCCCACCAATTCCCTTTTCTATTCATTATTCATTAATATTATATAAAAGTACTACCAAGTTAAAATTTATTTCTGAATGCTTGTTTATTACAGTAAGTAAAGTATGTAGCAATTTCAAGTGTACGCTACGCAAATAGTGCAACTTAAAGATTTTATCGGTCAAAGACACGCACCTAACAAAGGAACTTTGATTGACGTCAATGTTATGTCTATATGAGCTTCGCTATTTAGTTTATAGAGATAAGCTTAATTACACAAACGTTCAGAAATTAAATACTAGAAAAGGATATAATATTGACGTCCAGCTACTTTAATGCATAAAATCCAGCATTAACTTAATTATTATCAAATAATTAAATTTAATATCTTAAATTATGATTCCATTTAATAATAAAAATAACTGCGTTAAAAACAACCGACTTCAAAACAGAAAAGTAAAAAATAAAAAAGATTTGATATTATTAATTACTACATAATATTATTTAGATGTTAATAATATCAAATCTTTTTTATTTTTTACTTTTCTCTTTTGAAGTCGGTTGTTTTTAACGCAGTTATTTTTATTTAATACTTTTTAGTGTATTTTTCAACACGAATCAAACGAGCACAATCTCGATAAAATTGAGTATATATATATATATATTACTGAGTTCCTATGTCCACCTTCCGATTCCATCATCAAATCAGCTCTATGTCATGATAATGTTTCATCGCTATCCAATTTACATACGTGTACAAAATTTCAGCTCAATCGGTTACCGGGAAGTGAATCAAAGTTACTTGCTACATTTAAATTAAGTCATCGAGTACGGACAAAAATGCTCATAAAATAAAAACTACTGGGCCTATCCGAATAAAATTTTTATGGGGCCAATTCGACATCATCCCGCATCGAACAAAAAAAGAATCACGTAAATCGGTTAAGAAACCTAGGAGTAATCGGTGTACATACATAAAAAAAAATTATACCGGCCGAATTGATAAGCTCCTCGTTTTTTTTGAAGTCGGTTAAAAATTACACTGTCCTGGAGAGGTCATTTTGTATATATATTTTATACTAGATTTCCGCCCGCGTCCTCGCCCGCGTTTTCAAAGAAAAACCCGCATTGTTCCCGTTCCCGTGGGATTTCGGGGATAAAACCTATCCTATGTGTTAATCCAAGTTACCGTCTATATGTGTGCTCACATAACGTATAAGACTTTAAATTTATAAAGAATAGAAAAAATTCGAACACGAGGCGGGTCACGGGTGGCTGAGTTGATCAAAAATCCGCCCCGGATTGGCGTGAAAGGATGCAGGTTCGAGTGCCGCCTCGTGATCGAATTTTTTCTATTCTTTATAAATTTATATTTGTAAACCATTTGAATGCCATTAAACCAAAAATATCAATTTCAACGTATAGGACTTTTTATTTACACACACTAATTTCCAGCAAGAAAAACCGCATATCAGACGCGTTAAAAATGCTCGAGCGTTGCATCACTCTCGAGCCTCGCTTCGTGCAAGCGTACCTCGAGCTGTTCCTCGTTGTACCGGAGCGGGACAAGCGAGCGGTGCTGGACAAGCTGCTGCAGCTGGAGCCGAGGAACTGGGAGCATTACTATTTGTATGGGAATTGGTTGAAGGGGAGAGGTGAGTTTGGCATTTGATTTTGCTTTTTGAGATTAAAATGTATAACGTTCAACTTGAAATTAGAACAAGGATAACACAATAATTAGTGGTATAATTTCCTAAATTAGTGAAGCTCATAATATTATGCACAATATTTTATATCACATATAATTATGTTCTATGTTCAATAAAAAATTAAAAATAATGATTATAGAACAATTGCTATGAAACACTTTTTAATAATTAGTTAGGTACCTAGTAGTTAATAAAATTATGGTAGGAGGATGGTTATTAATGTTTGTGAGTTTTTTGTCAATTTAGTATTACTGTAATTATTATTGATCAAATAACTGTTGTCAGTAGGTACTAAAGTCATAATACTGAGTTTTTTTTTCTAATAATGATAATATTCATTAATCCATACTTATAAAAGTTAGGTGTGATAAATTTGAATAATGACTGTGATAATGATTTGGTAAACAATAAACGAAGCACACATCTACAGGTCTATGGCCGCTCGCATACGACTACTACGTCCGCGCCCTAGCCGTGTCACGCACACACACCACACACACCACACACACCACACACACCACACACACAAGCGGTGCTGGTGGTGTGGCACACAGCGGCGGGGGCAGCGCGGCGCTGCGGGCGGCGGGCGCGCTGCTGCGGGCGGCCGGACAGCGAGCTAGACTGCTGCACTTGCTTATAAGGTGGTTTGTTTTATTGTGCTGATTATTTCCCATCTTGTATAGTTGCATTTAACAATTCAAAATATTAAACTATTGTTTTTGACGTGACAACGTCTTATAATTCGATGGAGCCGGCTGCACGCATGAAAAAACATGACTCATGCGGCGTTACCTGGCTCTGAGGCGTTCCATGTAAGGCTTGAAGTGCAAGCGAGAGCGCGGAACGAGCGACAAAGAAGCACAATCGGACGTTGTCACGTTCAACTATTGTCAGTAAACCTCGGCAGTAAACCGACTTTACAGACAACCAATTTTTTATTTCAATCAAAATTGGATAGAAAAATAAGTAGTTATATATATCTAATATGTATATTGAGGTTTTGATTTATTTTTATCGGTTTACAAATTATTTTATTTAAAAATATTGTAAACGTCAAATGACGTCTCTCATGGTACTAGATACATACTTACATTTTTCACCAAATTCTAAGAAATAGGACTTTTTTGTGTATAGTAATGTAGTAGTAATTTATAGAAAATGTTTCTTTCAATATTAACAAAATAAAATCGCGTAATATAATATAATATATATATATGTATGTATGTATTGTGTAGTTTATGCGCTCCTGTCTGTCTTAGCGTGGTCTTAAGAGCGCTTATTCAATTTAACGCAAGTCAAAATCTCCGCGATCTATTACGATAGATCGCGGCTTGCGCTATCCTTTTACTATGAACAGCATAGGTCCACAGGAGAGCGCCGAGCAAGATGTCCTCTCTCTGGAATGGCTCGCTGCCGACTGATTTGAATCGGGTCGCGCGCAGTGTTTTATAGTACTTTAAAAAAAATTGTAGAAAAATAATAGAGGTACCTTAGTTGATTTTTTAAATTTTATCTTATAAGTAAGACATTCTTTTATTGCAATATGTATAAATTATATTCAATTAAGTCAAATATCTTGGTGAAAATAATCATTTTGTCGACTATAATTTCTAAAAAAATTCACATTGTTCGGATTTTAATTTCGTAAGTTAGGAGTCCAAAATAAAAAAATCTTTTAACTAACTATTTTAATAAGGATTTTTGCAGTTAGTTAAAAAAATTGTGTGTTAGATCTGTCAGCAATTTCAGATATTTTTAGCTTCGAAATTGACACTAAAAGTGAAATCAAGAAATCATCGGCTCAGTTATCTTGATGGTATTCACAAATACTGTATTAGTTAATTGAAAAAAACTCTTAACTAACTACATAGACAATAAAATTTCCTAAAATTATTAGTAATTCATATGTTTGTAAGATAAGTGGTTGATGGACAATCTGGTTTGAAAAATCACATATTTGAGCCAAACAGCGCACGGACCGCGTACACGGCCTTAAGCCTTCCTCGGTGAATGGTCTATCTAACACCGAAATAATTTTTCAAATCGGACCAGTAGTTCCTGAAATTAGCGCGTTCAAACAAACAAACAAACTCTTTAGCTTTATTATATTAGTATAGATGTGTGTGTGTGTGTGTAGTTAGCGGCTCAAAGCAGTAATGTATATTACTTACGTAGTATTTGTATTCTCTTTGGTATCATCACTACATAATAGTATAAAACAAAGTCGCTTTCTCTGTCCTTATGTCCCTATGTCCCTATGTATGCTTAAATCTTTAAAACTACGCAACAACTACAACTACTTTTTAATAGATAGAGTGATTCAAGAGGAAGGTTTTAGTATATATAATTTATTATGTTTTAGACAAAGCGGGCGAAGCCGCGGGCGGAAAGCTAGTATTATAATATATCGTGTGTGTGCAGATGGCAGCGCGCGGGTGCGGCGGGCGGGGCGCGGCGCGCGGCCGCCGCACTGCGCGTGCGCGCGGAGCTCGCCTCGCGCGCTGCTAAGTATGCGAAAGCCACGCAGGTAATATATTACGTGAATACTTAGGCCCGATTCAGTGCGATGCGGATCGGGATCGACTGTAACCCTCTCGGTTTGCACATTTGACGCAGCCGCCATGACAACGACAGTACTTTACATCCGCTCCGCGTGACTGTTGTCCGCCGAGCACTGAACAAATACATTAGAACCAGGCACCGTCCGCCCGCGGACATCCGCGGCGCGGAGGAGCGGCGCGGAGCGATAGCTCCGCGTCGCTCTGAACGCGCTGTGGCTTCATACATTTGACCGTCCGTCGCGGACGTCCGCGTAGGTCATCCGCGTCGCACTGAATAGGCCCTTAGTCACTAAGTTTATGGGTAGTATTGTTCAAATTAAATACGTACCTATTAATTAAAAAAAATATTATACAAAAATCGATCGAAATATACTACTGGCTAATTAATATTTTAGAACCGATTCTACCCGCTTGATATCTAATAATGCCCATATTTTGATAGCTTTTGACCTAATTTCTTAAAAAATATTAAATCTAACTACACAAAATAACAGAACATTATGCTATGAACCTGATCATAAATGTTCAATATTTAAAATGCTATACTTATGCAATATTTAATTTCAAATAAATCCAAAAAATAAACTTACCATTAGATTATAATATAAATTTTAACAAAAATTATCAATAAATAATTTGAATAATGCCAACTACAAATAACTGCTTTGTAACCTCAAAAAATATAGAAATCCTTAACTTTTCGAATTTCTTTTAAGAAATGAATAAAAGCACCAACTCATCCTTTCCAGGTGAAGTCCACGTGTCTCCACCACAGCCAACTAGAAGTGCCACCAAACGCGTCACCAAGCAAAAACTATAGAACATTACCAAGTGAAGTGCTAGTGAAACCAAGTTGCCAAAAGAACACATTACCCATCGCATACAAACAGACACACAACAAATCAGAAACCACTAAACAGAAAAGTTGTCCCTTAAATAAAAAGAAAATAAAAGATCCCGACCCGTTTTCCATAGTTTCAGATCATTTAATAAAAACTTATTGACGTGAATGGCGGAAAAAAGAAAAAATAAAGCTCCCATTCATGGAGCGTTTACGCATGACATATGATAAGACAGAAATTAAAAATAACAATAAAATGGTCACACTAAGCAATAGAAACATGCAAAAACAATTATTGTTGATGATAATATTCCAATTAATATTAACTGTTTTGTGTAAATAAATGAGTTTTATTTCAAAAGTATTAACGTGACTCTATGACTTTCGCTTCCATGAATGGAGGAATTAAAATTAGGTATCATCTCCTACAAAGTTTCTAATAAAATCAATAAGTACAAATACTATTTTTCATCAGAACGTGTTCTTTTTAATATCGAAAATTTAAGCTTTTCTTCTATTTCAAAGACTATTTGAATTGAATAATCTTTGGATTCTGACTATTATTTATCAATTGACAAATACCTAATGTAAATACGGGCACATGTTATTAATTTTGCTCAATCGAAGATTAAAAACAACACGTAGGTACCGTATACGAAATAAGAACCGTTTAAAAACTGGGCTATTCATTAAATACAAATAATATCACAGTATTACAATATCTATATTGTAATACTGTGATAATATTATATAATATTCATCATATTTTATACAGACAGCAATATATTACTTTACGGTATGATCTAAAAAAATACAGAACAGAACATTAATATTTATAATATTTTCTTCAACGTAATATTGTGAATTTATATTTACGCAATCATAATAGGATGAGAAGTTTTATTTGTTCTTATGTATCCTTTAACATAAAACATATTAAAATGAAAACATTGTACATAGCTGGAAATACTACACAAATAAATATACCTAATTAATAAGCTACATCAACCATTTTGTAAATTAAAAGACATCATAGGAATTGTATGTATTGTATGTTATTTGGAATAAAATTAATGAACGCTATCATTTTTGAGTTTTATTTTCCTTTAACTAATAATAATAATTTAAATAATTTTGCAAATAGGTTAAGATTTCATTTGTCCTTTCCTTTCTTCTCAACTTTATGATGCTGAGATCGCAACGCTTTATTTAGAAAAAAATTAGGATATATAGAATCGCCTATATAAAAGCAATTTTTAGCTTTGTTGGTAAATTATTGACTTAAATTGAGAAGCAAATGACCTACTGTTTCAGTTAAAGGTACATAGGTAATCGAAAAAATATGAGGACACGGGTGTCTTAATCTAGGGCCTAGGCAACCAGAAACAAATATAAAGATAATCATATTATTACATTTTTATACTAACATTTCAAATTCTCAATAATTGTAAAAAAAGACGATGTCGCCAATAACAGAGAGGCTGTGTCAAATCTTAATTACATTGTTGATTTAAAATAATTAAAACAGTGAACAAGGTCATGCGTAGCAATCTAGAGATTTTGTAAGATTATCACTTTTTTATAAAATTTAACCGTAAAAAATTATAATCAAACACTTTACAATATTGTGACATGGCAACAAGATGTCTGCAAATGCACTAAATTAATATAAAAAAAATCTAAATCGAAAAAATGGTATTTAGTTAACTACAATTATTTGACTAAAAAGTAATAATTACGTAGGTACCATTTTTAAAATAATGCTCAGGGCAATGTTGTTATGGTTTAATTGCTTATAATGAATTCATGAATTTATTGTATTCTCACCGATGCACGATGCCTGGTACAAAGTTTGAATTAAATCTATCTATTTATTGTTAGTCGATATCGAGTCTAAAGGAGCAGATTACATACAAACATACAGGTGAAGTTAATAAAGGCGTGTTTAATTAAAAAATATAGCTAAGTAACTATACACTTTACTCGCTTTCATAGTATAGTGATTTTAAAATTATTTTTAACCGACATCCAAAAAAGGAGTAAGTTCTCAATTCGGCGGGTATATTTTTTTATATATCTGAATAACAGTTCACCAACCTCAAAATTAAAGCCGCCACTGAAAAGCGTGTCAAACGCATTATCTATTACAAAACGCACGTACATAATGTAATGAAAGTGTTTACATAATGTTACATTTCGCTAATTGCTGATGTTTTATCGAGAGTACATCTTTATCACGGCTTCTCGTAAATTCTGACTGTTATGTGACTTTCTAAATCGTGATAATATCACTTTCTATGGCAGTGTTGTTCATTGATACATGGGTGATATGATACTTACAAAAGAAATGTGATTCAATTTGTAAAGAGTCATTTTATCTGTCAAAAATAATTATTAACAATTTAATAGCAATGAGAGTCATTAATGACACTATGGTATACCTATTAGACACAATGATGACTCATTGATATACCTATTAGAATTTATTTTACTTTATACATAACTAGCTTCCGCCCGCGTGGTGTTTTGATAAAAGGTAGCCTATGTTCTTTTTCAGGGTCTAAAGATTGTCTGTGCCAAATTTCATCAAAATCGGTTGAGAGGTTTAAGCGGGAAAGAGTAACAGACAGGCAGAGTTACTTTCGCATTTATAATATTAGTAGGGATAATATTATAAAATAAATACAAGCTTTAGTATTATAGACGGGAGAATTACTGTACCATTGTTTTATAAATAACTATCAAACTAATAATTGTAGATGTGTAATTGAATAGCTTTTGACGACAGACTTAACCTTTTCTATTACAATAATTTTAAATTGTGGTGGAATACATTGAAAATTTTAATGGAATTATATGGATTATAAAGAAATGTTCCTTTTATTATTAAAATAAATATTCAAAAAAAAAATGAAGAAAAATACCTTTAGCTAAATAATTTAGTAGGTAGGTATACCTTTTTCGATAAGTATAGGTATAACATAAAAATATTTTTTCAATTCGAATCAGTAGTTCCTGAGATTAGCGCGTTCAAAGAAACAAACTATTCGTAGCTATTAGCTATGTGACAGACATTATTCCACGTAAGCTTTTAATTTTCAAGTTTCATAATATTATCGATATCTAATAGAATGACCTGTAAAGAAAATAGAGTAGGTATTACAGTGAGAAGGTAATCATTACACAATGATATCAAAGAACACTGGTCAAGGATTGTTGCAGAATAATTTGTCACTTTAGACTTGAACGAATATTTAATTATAAAAATTAGAGATCGTAAAGATTTGCTACCTACCTATGTATAAAATATGTAAAATATATTTTTTTAAGAACATTTAATTAATGCTTAACTAATCTAAAATCCACACTCTAATAAACTTAAAAACATATACTATAATCATTTTGATTAAAGCTCAAAACTCTGCAGTTATAACCATAATATTACAATTCGGTAATTCAAACGGAAACGTTATTCAACATTTAATTTATGTGAATTAAACAAAACACCAGTTGCCAAACAGTTCTTTGTGCTTTTAATAATGATATTATCTTATGCAAATCCATCTAATCTTTCCGATTCACGGTCAACGTTTATTAAATTCGGTAAACCGCGAATAATGGAACCGATTTGCGTGGCTATGAACGCTTTCTACACTCCGTAGTTCCTCTACCGCGGTCGGTCTGCGCAAACGCAGCAAACAGTGTGTTTACCCACCCCGAGGTATAAAGTCGTGTCGCCAGCAGCACCGCGACGATTCCACAGTGGAAGGCGGTACACACGGAGAAAAAATGCGCGCGGCACTCTTGGTCGTCGCCGTCGCCGTCGCCCTTTCAACCGAAGTCTTCGGTGAAGCCGAACCTTGGGTCGAAGAAGAAGACGTACAAGACTACAGCGATTACAGAGACTATCATGATAGGGAGAAGCGTGACGTGCACATCGAAGGGCCGTATGACGAACACGTTCGCGTCAAACGTTGTCACGATGATGGCACAGAAGTGAATAGAGCAAAACGATCGGCTCAGCCCGTACATCAGTATGAAGTATACGAGCCCTTCGAGGAAGGCTCTTATCCCGCGCCATCCTACCAGGAAATGTTGGCAGCGAGTGCGGAACATTATCACAAAGTCTATCTACCCCCTAACGCACGTGTAGCCCGGCATTTGAATACGCAAATCGACGCGGGTCCTTTGACATTTGGTGTTCATCCAGACCCCATAGAAATTGTCCCCGGACCGGTGAATCTTGCTCCTGCGCCTGCTAATTTTAATCCTGTACAATTCACGAATCAGCCTGCGTCTATAGGCGTAATTCAACAACAGAAGGAAGACTTGGCCCCTGCCGCTGGGCACCACGTTGAAAGTCACAAACCACATGCTTTTGGTTATGAAAAGGGGTTCGGACATGCGCAGGATGGAAGTCATTTCGCTGATCATGGAGGAAAGGTAATTATTAACATTTTAATATGTAATTATAATCATAGAAATGAAATTTAACTATTTTTCTGATACGTAGACACTGCTCGCATAAAAAAAGTAAAGAATTTAACTAAATAAATGTAAATTTTGTATTGCATTATGCAGTTTTATAATAAATCAATAATTGATATTATTAATGGTAATCTGCACACTAATTATTATTTGTAACTACATTCTTGCAAATAAATATAATTTGAATTTGAATTTGAATTAAAGCACATTTAATTAAATAATAAAGCATTCGTGTACATATAAAAAAGTTTATTTCAAATTATATTCAATTTAGTAACTAGTTAGGTATCTATTTAAAAGAATAATATGAGACATAAAATAATAATCTAATAGCAAATTAGATTACCTAATTCTTATGAAAACCAAGTAAACAAACAACGAATTAAAATCATCCAAAATAATGATATCTACTTTTTCAATATTATGAGTTCCCTAAAAATAAATCATCCCTAAATGGGCCATGGTCAATGGCCCACAATAACGTCACAGAATCACCTGGCAACGTCAGATGAATGTATTTATAGCATTTAACAGTCACGAGATTAACACTTGTGTTTGTTTATCTGTCTACTTTCTCAAGTCTAGACAGGGCTGTAATTATATCGATAGTTACATGCCCTAGCTGTCAGCAATACTGTGATATTTCGTGTAACTAATATCCGGTATTTAAATATTATCTAGAGAAAGTTCGATATTTAGCCAGTTAAGATATTAATTACAAATAGTGTAAATTGCGAAACTCGTAATTGATCTGATATTGAAAACAATGTTTTTTCTTGAATGGCGATAATTTAGTTTCAAAATACACAGAAACAATAGTTGAGATATCGAAATTAATGATGTAAGTATTATTTTTCTCAAATAAATATTTAAAATATGCATAAATTTTTCAAGTTTTACATAATAGTGTAGTAATAATTATAATTGAAACTACAAAATCATAAAACAATAAATTATGCATTATTTTGTAGTATTAAATACGGTTGGGGTTCAGAGCTTTTGGACGTAGATATAGAAGTTTTTTTTTTTTTTTTTGTAAATTATCATGTGACTGATCATGTGCATAAAATAAAAAAAAAAGTTTATTTATTTGCGACAAGACTGAATATTATAACTATTTTGTCATCTCTTCCATCCATTTCGTTAAAATAATATACCTAAACATTTTGAAAGAAAAACCTGCATAGTTCCTGTTCCTGTGGTATTTCCGGGATAAAAAGTAGTCTACTCTCGGTCTTTAGCTACCTACATACAAAATTTCATTGTAATCGGTTCAGTAATTCGTGAAACATCCATTCTCACAAACTTTAGCATTTATAATTTCAGTAGTACATAATATTATGTGTCGCATTGTCTTTGTTTACAATTTTGTACCTACATCAGCTATTTTATGTGAGTATAGTTCCTCCATCTGAATACTACATGTTTTTGAACAAATTAATTTAATCTCTCTATCTTGTTACGTGACATTCGTGTTAATCAGTTTTTTTTATTCCACTCGTTAAACCAAGTGTTAAACTAATAAAAATAAAAAATATGTTCGCTTCTTTGCCTTTCTCCCCGTGGTTGCCTGGTAGAGATCACTGCATTTGGAGTTTTTTTTTTGTTATTGTACAATAAAGAAATAAATAAAATATAGTTTTCTGTTTTTCAAACATTTTTAAACGTCTCGCGTAATCTGAAAATCATCAAAAATATATCATACATATTTTTTAGAGTTTAAGTTCAAGATATTATTAGATAATAATTATAAAATAAAATACAATTGTTTAAATTCAATAAACAGTTGACTGTGATAATTTTATGGTGTGCAGGTGAGCAAAAGCTTAAAACAATAAAGATTTTAAGAATATTATATAATTGAAGAAATGATTCCAAGTCTTTTTTGTAGAAGTGTAGAGAAAATAAAAGAAAGCGAAATACCACAGGTAGTATGCCTTTCTCATATTAGTAAGTTAATATGTATGAAAGAAAATCAGATCCGTTTGGAAACTACGAAAGTGTAACAGATCAAGATTACCTCATTTGTTTATAAAATTAATTGTATATAGTTACTTAGTTTTTATTACAATTAGTAATAAAAGTCTTTAATAGTTGCTTTCAAGTTAAGTAACTATGTTAACTACTTTACTAGTTACAAAATTAATTTACCATGAAATGCGTACAAATATTACCTACCTAGTACTTGTTTACTTATTGTTTCAATGGTCTGATATTCAACAATAATATAATTTTACCCGCGCCTTTATTAAGTTCTAACATTGGCAACTTACGGACCTATCGAAATCTAAGTTTTAATAAGAAGGCAAAGTTTAACATCAATAGTTCTCTATTTAGATTTAACTATCATTACACGATTAATGCATCTAGTACAAAAAAAAAACATACCTAATTATAATATTAAAATTTTGCTTTATTTCTCTACCGCGTATTCTAACTACGTAGAATAGTTTTATATGTTTTCATGAATTCACGTGTTTTATTTTCATGAAATAAAAATGTTAATTAGCCACGTTCCGAAATCTGCATTCGAAAATAATATTTTGAATAATAAAATCATCCTAATATGAAGAGGTATCACTTTCAAATACCTGCAGACGAGATGATACAACACAAATTCAATTATAAGAGAACTTAAATAAATAATTAATAATAAACAACTAACATACCATTTCAGTCAACCAAAGGTTCCAAATCGAACCACTACCTAGACAAAGGTGGTAAGGGACACAAGACTGATGAGCTACACCGCAAGGAGTACGAAGAAGCAGCCGGCAAGAAGAGAAAGCATCACGACCATGCTGGCCATAAGGGCAGTCATGAGGAGGAGGCTTTCGGACAGAGGGGAGCGCACTTTGACGAGAAAAAGGGACACAGGAAAGGACATAAGACAAAGGGTGAGTGACCAGATCTGCAAAATAGTGAAAATAATCTGAAATTATTAACGTTTATAAGCTTCATTACATGAAGTTGTACATGTACAATGTAAAATGTGTAGGTAATATCAATTAAAGAGGTGATTTTTATTTTCAAAACATTAAAAATATCGGTTCTGAAATATTGACATAGTTAACATGAAAATGATGTAAGCAAATAATATGAAAAATATTTCTTAGCACAATAGGTATGATCTAATAAGCAAACCTTTTGTTTTATTTTGGTTATGTCTTCGAAGTTTTGTAGTACGTACCTAATGACCGAGTATATTTTTTGTAAAATGATTCCATCAAATCCAAATTCCAACCGTTCTCATTAAATTTGTAATCAATTAACGTTCCAGAATATTCAAAAAAACTTTCGTTACAAATCAATTTTCGATTACATCACAACTTCCATGTCCGTGAAATTTTAAACGAATTAGACTCGAGGTCAATAATCAATGAATTGTATCAAAATAACTTTATATAACAGGTGATACACTTTCACTTTGACCGCAAAAATAACAAAAGAGAACAATACAGTTCAATGTGGAAGAAAAAAAAAGCGGTGGTCGGTGCAATATTTGGTAACTCGGTCTAGACTGAGTAACGTGATAGATTTATTAAATGGTAATATTTCGTGACTGATATTGCGAGTGAGATTTGCATAACTACCTATTGTGTATGCAATTACTATTAGAATAGAATGCGTTCAAAACGTGTCAATTATTGCACAGCAGTCACTTGCGAGCTGACGACATATTATAAAACGATCGAAATTGCGTTAAAATCATAGAAATCTAAATAACAAGACACATAGAAGTGCTATAATGTATGCTATATTCGTATGAAAACCGCTGTCGCCAAAATCAACACATTTAAACCGATAGCTAAACAGTACACACAAGTAAACTATGCCTTTTATTGGACAGCTTGATTTTAGTGAAAACTAACTTAAATATTAAATTAAGCTTTTTAATATGTATCCTAACGCACGAATTTACGGTTTATTTTAGAATAACATCCCTAAGTATATGAGACGTTTTGTTTATTTTTGCTCCAATACGAAAAAAATCGGCTTTTCTACAACAGAGGTTGTCAATTTTAAATAGATATAACTTTGAACATAAACTCATAGAAATAAGGTTGAAATTTGTGTTAAACGTGATAATAAGAATGGTCGACTGTGTCATTCATTGTTATTTCGATTACTATGGTGACACTCGTAATACTTGTAAATATTCTATAATTTTAAGAAAAAACGGCAATATTTATAAACAAAAATACTTACCGGTGAAATTTTATTCCTTTATTAGTATAATTACAATTTATGGAAGAATTTCCGCACCGGGAAATGCTGTAACACACCATGTTTACTCACGCACGTTTCAGGAATAACTGAAGAGCGACGAACGCACTGGTGGTATAGTGGTGGTATGGTAACCACCTGAGCGGCGCGCCGCGGCGACAATGTCACGCGCGCTTACGACTTCTATTGCCTTGTTATTTAGATTTCTATGGTTAAAATACGAAACGCGCCATGCAATTTAGAGATCTCGTTCGAGAACCTTCTAAAAACTTCTAAACTTCTAGAGTGATTGAACTATATGAAACTTCAATCATGTAAATCTAACTACTGATATAAGACTGAAAAAATATTAACCAAAAGTTTGTGTGAGATTATTAGTGAAACACAGCATCTCCACACAGATCTACAGAAAGAACAAAATATAATTTCCTATATTATCTAGTGAGTTGTGAGTAATTAAAAAAAATAAATATTTTAGATAATATAATTATTAGATAATAATAGGTTTTTTTAACTAGTCGTGTAAGTAACTACTTAATAGCCTTTTTTGCAGATGCTTTTGCAGATGATTTTTTAAAGATGCTTGAATTAATGAAATGATGTAAAAAAACACTTTTGTAGTAAATTATCTGAGAATGAAACGTTGACATGTTTCGTTAATAATTTTTTTTTTTTAATATGCGATTGCCGATTGCGATTTTTATGATCAGTGAATAAGCCGGGTACATACGAGTGGAATGGATGCAAATTCATCATTTTCAAGAAGCCAATATCTCATCTACGTCCTTATCATCATCCTCATTTTCATTTAGCAAAACGTTATCTACTGAACCGAACATGATTATCTACTTTGGATATAAATTAATTATTCATAAAGACCTTTCTCAAAATTAGCATCACATCGACACGAACGTACACCTTAATCCAATAAGATATAATACGAGCGTACACGAAATAATTGATGTAATTAGATTCATCCAACAACGTTCCACTTCCCAGGCTTCCACAACAAATACCACAAGGACGAGTTCCACAAGGAACACAAGTTCTACGACGACTTCCACAAGGGCGGCGAACACCACCGCTACGGCAAGTTCAACGCCCGCCACGCCACCAATGAGAGCGGCAAGAAGAAGGCTCACCACGTGAACGCTGGTCACGACTTTGTGGAGAAGGGCAAGAACGGATATAGGTGAGAAGGCATAAATGTAATACCTGTAGGTAGAAGGCAATAAGGGCTTAGGTCGTCATGCTTCAACTTTTTCTTCATTACGACTTTACGCTTTACTTTTCGTGTATTGCCTTCTTATTGTCCCTATAGGCTTAATAATATATTCATTTATTCGAGCAACTTTAAAATCTCACTTTGTTGGGAAAATTATGCTTAAAATTATTTTCGTAACAAAATTTATGTGTAAGGAATTAAAAGCTAAAAGCAATAATTTTAATATATTTAAAAATGACTTGAATGTATGAAAAACTAGGTGACTCTTTTCTAGCGAACTTTGCATTATCTTATAATTAATGAATGATATTGTATTAAAATGACATGATAATCTAACATTCACTGTTAATAATATTATGATTTATATACATAATTATTTATTGTTAGTATATTCCAGGTGGAGATAAATCCAATAAAGTTTAAATCATCAATAATAGATCAAAGTGTCGAGTAACATATAAGTGTAATTAAAAGCTTCCATATCGTAAAGAAATGCTAAATTAATACTTTTTTCCAACAGCAAAAAGGGTCACGTAGACGCCGACCACCGGGGGTACAAAGGTCAGGCCGGTCACGAAGACCACCACGAACACCACTCGCAGCACGGCAAAAAAGGCGCGAAGGAAGGCGGCTCCCAGTGGGGATACGCTAAGAAGAATTAGACTTTAGCCCCTAGTGATTAGGTTTAATTTTGTAGAACCATATAACGAAAATGTTCAAGCCCAGAAATTTGATTGTGTCAAATTTTTGCTGCACATTTTCTGTGTCTGTGATTTCTCTGTTGTGGTATGTAGGTATAGATATATTAAGGTTGATTTCTTTTATTATCATTACATTATGATTTCTGGAAAAAAGTCTTAAAGAATCTTGCCGAATGATGTTTTTCCGATAGTGAAGTATAGATTTAATTTTAGCTTCAATTTATATAGATCAACCGTTCATTAGGTTATTACTTCTTTGCGTCATTTTCTAAGTTTAGTGTTGTGTTGGTTTTGATGTAGTGAGTAGAGAATAGCCTTCATCACCCTTCCTTATACCACAATAATTAGCATAGCATTTGATAAGATATAACATTATTATACGGTTGGTGTTGAGCAAGCTTTGGTTATTATTTGTATTGTGATTAGAGGCTATTGTTCCTGGCTCAGAAAATACATATGGCTGGCAGCGAGGTTGCCTTAGAAAATATTTATTATTTAGAAAAATTGCTTGTGTACACTTTGTTAGTGTTACAGAAATACCTCAAAGTGTTCTCGATGTGCAATTTAAATATTAAGACATAGATCTGCTTTTGTTTGCACATCAATTGATAAAGTTTCATTTTGTCTTTTATTTATTTAAAGTTTCTAAAGAATAGGTATAAATATTGCCTTCTGATTTCAAATCTTTAATATTGTCATCTTTCCTTGAACTTTGAAAAGTTTAAGCATATGAAAATGTACTATAATAATTTTAATTTTTAATACTTTTTCGCCATGAGATCACGCAACCTGCTTTGAAGTGTATATGGTGTTATTTATAAGTATAAATTATTTCGCCTATCCCAGTATTAGATATTATTACACAGGTTTTGTATTTTTTATAATATAAAGTTGTAAATAATAAATAAGTGCCTCATTTTTATGCTTTCATTTCTACATTAAATAAAAGGCCTATAGGTACCAACAATATTTTTCAGAATACTGCTTTGCTCGCTAAACAAATCCTTACTCATCCAATGTTGAAAAAGAAATATCCTTTGTTTCACGTTGTATTTATTTAGAAAAGAAAGATATTGTATCTCCAATTTAATCAAAATCGGTCGAATAGTCAAGTCATTCAAAATATTGAGTAAGTAGGGTAAATTGAGAGTTACGAGGAAACAAAAACCGTATATTTGGGTCTATGATTGTATCACCAAGTTCCTATCATACAAAATTATCTTGATTATCAATGAAAATATATAGCATTAAGACTAGCGTTAGCTACTATTAAGTATTCTGTGATCAATACAATATTCCTTCAGCTCGATATTGGTTAAAGAGAGAAATAAAACAACTCTTGAAATCATAAAATACAGTTTAATTAATTTGTCCATTAAATACTGTATGATACATAATTAAATTAGAACGGAGGTAAGCATGGACAACACATGCAACACCTTGACCTGACACTTCCGCAGCAGTCCCAAGAACTTCAACCTGATAATCATTAAATAGATATCAGTAATCGATAAAATATTTACCATAATTCAATGTTAATTATCTATTTATCATCCGCCGGCAATTTATGAAAATATTAATTGAAATATCATCGTTTAATCATGTAGCCTATCTTCATTTATTTGCTTTATTATAGTTTTAATGATATTTTTGGAAGAAATTACACTCACATCATACAAATACGCAACATTAAACTTCTTAAACAAGTTAGGGCTCCGTATGCAATGCGCACAGAAGTACATTCGGTTCCGTTCTGGCCTCGAGGCAGTGTAATGTGCCCACTCCTCCAGCTCGTCAACTGCCCAGGGAAACACTTTGTTGGCGACACACACTCCGATCAGTTTGTTCTCTCCTGTCCTTGGAATGTACTCCCAGGCAAGGAAACGATCACCTGATAAGGAAAGTTTATTTGAGGAACGTAACTAATATTATGAAGATTTTTTCTACCTTTTTAACATTTGATAATCTATTCTTTATGAGAGCTTTTCAATATAGTTTACTACTTAAAGTGCATAAAACAAATATTTCGTAAAATTTTTGGTTCAACTTTATCTGTAGATATATTTTTTGTTAATCAGTCATAACGCTGTGGTTGTAGAACGTCATATTATATAACTACGGTGATAAAGAGCCTAACAGATTTTTTAACAGAGAAAAAAATTCAGGAAATTTTCCGACAAAAAAAAATCATACCCAACACAGTTAAACTTACCAGAATGCGCATACTTGTCAGACAGGATATCTAGATAGGAAGAGTTGTGGCACATCCAGAGACCAACAACGCTAGGCTCACGGGGCCAGTACTGGTTCTCCAGAAACGAGCGGATGATCTTGCCGTGCTTGTTGCCTCCAATCTCGATGCTAACGTTGCGGAGGTCGAAACACTGATGAGAAATATGAAGAAGGGGATTAAAAATATTAACATTAATCATTGTGAAATTAGCAGCAACTTATAGCTTATTTACTAAATCTTTATCTTATTTGCAATGAAGCAATTAGCAGATAAACTAAGATTTAGTAAGTATATTTAGATCAGACTAAGTAGCTCTCATAACTTTTTTCCGAAGTAGGAAACATGTAATTTTTTAGAAAAAAACAATGATGATGATGATCTCATCTACCCTAATATTATAAAGCTGAAGAGTTTGTTTGTTTGTTTGAACGCGCTAATCTCAGGAACTACTGGTCCAATTTGAAAAATTCTTTCGGTGTTAGATAGCCCATTTATCGAGGAAGGTTATAGGCTTATCATCACGCGGAGTACAGCTAGTCACTGATAAACACTCATTCGTCTTTTTTTATATTTTAAACAGTAGATATGTAGATACTAACTGGTTTCTTTTCTGGAGGAAATAGACAGACATCGCAAGGAGATGGTTTTCTAAATCTTTTGAATTGCAGATTGCAAGACTGGCGCGGAATACTTGAAAGTTTTAAAACATTTCTACCGAACTTAAGGCAATTCATTGTGTTTGTGACGATGTAATCTATTTCAACATTTTTTGGATAGTTAATTCACTTTTTATACGGCATTTTTAGATGAACGATTAGGTGGTTTTAATTTGTGTTTTTATGGCAAAACATGTTCAAATAGTGACAGAAAATATATTTCTTACTGACAAGGCGTTTGAGAAAGAAAAATAATTACAAAGAAGAATTTAAAGCATTATATTTAAAAAAAATATAAAAATTATACATTAATGCTTATGGCACCAAACTTTTGCATTTAAGCGTCTTAATCTTCCTGTGGAATTAACTAGAAACTAGAAGAGAAGCTCAATATTTTATTATCTGGATGTTAATATATTATAATGTGATGTTATATATATAAGATGATGTTAATATATATATAAGTATATTAATATTATTTTTTCCTTCTTTCTCATTTTAATTGAACCTTCATGACAATACAAATGACATTTTAAAACACACATATCCGTCAGAACAGCCGTCACCATGCCACCATTGTACTACTTCGGTATTTTATAAAATTATACAAAAATAAACAGCCGTCAAGATGATAAGCCGGTGAAGGAAAATCGCTCCAATTTTTATTATTTTCTTCCACCAATATGTCAATAGCATTCAAACTAATCAGACTGCTGTCTCCGAGGGTCCAGTCACCGGCTCTATGCTCCTGTCATGTGTTGAACTATCGAAATTATGCTGATAAACCGAAAGCTCCTTCATCTTCTAAACACTTGGTAGGACGTATTATCTCATCTATACTAATATTATAAAGCTGAAGAGTTTGTTTGTTTATTTATTTATTTGCTTGTTTGTTTGAACGCAAAAATCTCAGGAACTACTGGTCCGATTTCAAAAATTCTTTCAGTGTTAGATAGCCCATTTATCGAGGAAGGCTATAGGATCACGCTAAGACCAACAAGAGCGGAGCAATGCGAGTGAAACCGCGGAGCACAGCTAGTTAAATATAACATAACGAGAGGGCTATGATTTAGTCACGCTTTAACATTGTGAAAATACATATAATCCATTGTTCAACATTAATAATTTCTTAAATTAGTAATTTAGGTAACTCTCTAAGTAGTTCTCTTATTATATCAATAATTCTCATGATTCAATAGAAGATGCCTAAGTTAATTTACCATCTACACTTATCTTCTATAATATACAATCAACAAAGCCACCACGTTTTTAAAACTATATTTATTCAAGCAACTACTTCTATATCGCATAGGTGCCACAAAATGAAGAAAGGATCCGCGTCCGGCGAGCACGACCAACCGACGTGCCGCGCATCCTGCGCTTCGTCAAGGAACACGCCCGGGTCACGTGGCCAAACCTAACACCTAACAGCTCACACAATTTGATTCTGGGAGACTTCGTCGCTAGGACTCTTGCTCAGGGTTACTTTGAAAATACAATATTCCTTTTTTCATAGATAACTTAAAGCTTTCTTGATGCTTTTAATTAACTTGAGTTAACAATTTTAGATTTCTTAAGTTATTCTATATTTTTAGTTTGGAAGCAATATGTTTAAAAATTGCACAAACGCGCTTGTTCTTTGAGCTAATTCCAAGAAGTATAATATTTCAATTACGAATCACCGACAAGTAAATCAAATACCCCGGAAATTCTAAGACTTACATTTACCTTTGTTTGCTCTGCCATAAAAAAGCCTTATATTTCCCAGGTCACTCCATGCTAGCCGAGCAGCAAGAGACCAAGCGCACTTGGGGCACCATCCGCGGCCTGGCCCTCAGCACCTCCGTGTGTCCCTGGGACGCCACGCTCCTGGAGAAGTGGGCCCGCTGCGTGCGCTGCACCAAGTCCAGGCAGCTCATGCTGTTCACTGCGCACTGCTTGCGAGCCCCAGGGCTGCATGATAAATACAATGTGCATACTGTTATGCAGGTATGTGTATGTCTAATAAAATGGAGATAGTTACAATCTATCCTTTACTGAAAAGTCCTGTATGTAGGTACATTACTCACTCGATAAAATAGCTCAGATGCACGAACTCCAGAACTTAAAAAATAGGTAACTTACAATAATTGGCTTTTGACGCTACAATTGTAATAAATTGAAATTGCAATGTAATGAAAATAGCTTTACACACTGTAATTCTAAAAGAGCAAAGAAGTAATCATGGCCATTTTCTATAGGTAGTTCTGATGATACCTCCAGATTCTCCAAAGTCTGCGGAAATTGCACTAATGCTAGCAAGAAATACGCTACAAAGAGGGAGGGACACGGGATTTCCTCTCGTTCGATTTGATGTTACCAATGAATCTATGTGAGTATTTATTCGTAAGCGTTCTAACAGACGAATGGCAAGTTGTGAACGGCAGAGGCTACTTCAGCCGTCGCCACATGTGTGGCATGTGGCAGTCGTCGAAGCGTCGGCGGCAGCAGTCAAAACGTCGATGGGTGCCGTCGACAAGTGGCGACGCTTGCAGTTTTGTGTTGACGGCAAACTGCAAGCGTTTGACGTTTGTCGGCATCCGTTTTTGCGTGTCGACGGCAGCCGTCGACATATTGACTGCTGCCGCCGACGACTGACGTCGACATGTGGCGACGGCTGAAGTAGCCTCTGCCGTTCACAACTTGCCGTTCGTCTGTTAGAACGCTAACTCTTTATTTTCAATTTGGCAGGA
Source organism: Colias behrii (assembly GCA_029959065.1). Taxonomy (NCBI): domain Eukaryota; kingdom Metazoa; phylum Arthropoda; class Insecta; order Lepidoptera; family Pieridae; genus Colias; species Colias behrii. The sequence continues at coordinate 468,408 of JARWMC010000005.1, read as the reverse complement.
AACTGTTAAAATAGAAATAAGATTTAGGGTCGCTACCGTTACATTGGAATCCACTTCAGTAAACCTTCCTTTTTTCAGAATTATTCATTGTTTTTAGAAACATATCTGTCTTGTGCTTGTTTTTATTTTACTTAGACGATCTTGTTTGCAGAACAAAAGCGCTCAGTAGCCTGAATCTCCAGAAGGAATGGGAATTTTCCTACGAAGTCCAACGCGACGCAATCAAAGATTGCGTCAAAGAAACATTCAAAGAAGATAAAGGTGGAGGGCAGAGTTCTGAATCGATAAATCATATCACTGTTTACACCGCTTTTCCCTTGCGAAAATAATTTCTACCTATGTACCTATTGTTGACGGCTGCTAATAAAATCCATTTTAAAACAACTGCATTTTAATTTTATCTCCCTATACATTTGTTTCGATTAAAGTAATTTCATTCGTCTTTGGTAGTATTTACCAAACTGAAATGACTTTTTTATCCTATGATAAAGTAGTAAAGGTTATTATGACCATCAATCACTTCCCATCATAAAAACGCGCAAAGTTTAGTGTTCAACTCCACTATTATCAAGGCTTTTAGTAAATTAACACAGATTTTCATGATGAACGACATTCTGTTAACCTAAGCTATTATCGATGTAATGTAAACGCACAATTGTAACAAAAATTTCAGTTGTCCGTAATTGTTTACTATAGGTAATATAGAACCAGTCTAAGCATAAGTAGACCAAGAAAATAGAAACCATAATATACTAGGTACATACCTATTATATAAAATACGTTTTCTATAATAATATATTGATTTACATAATGCGTAGTAAGGTGTTTAATATGGTTTCTATTCTCATAAAAAGTAATATTCAATTTAAACTTAAAATAACGTTGACCGCAAATATTACGCTACACCGAACATAACAAAAGAACTTTCAACACAAAAACTTACATTTCATTCTACTATCTTTTGTAGGAATACGTGCAATGGTACCTTGATGACTCAACTAGTGTTGAAAATAAATCTTTTGTATTTTTTCTACGCGAAGCTTACGTTACGACCACAACACGTTTAAATAGTTTAATAAATGAATAGATTACTGATCTGATTCAAAATCGTTCAAAAACGATTTGAAAAAATTGGTATTAAGAAGCGGAATAGAGTAAAACCCAGCTCCAGCCGTTTTTTGTACTGTTTTCTGGAGCTATTACCTTCTTATCCAAAAGATATATCAACTAAATACAAAATACATTAAATTTCTACATATTCTTGGCTCAAAAATGGTAAAAGTATTTTGTTATTTTATTGACCTTGCGTTCTCATATTTATTATTATTATTTGTTTTAAATTACGATGATACCTTTACCTAAAAAATTTCGTCAACTACGACTGCCTGCATCGAAACCTAATATGCATAGGTAGTGCTAAAAGAATAAAATTATGTATATAAAACACCAATCCGTTCCATTTAAAGAAATACAAAACATTCTATCAGCATGTATTTAATGTTAACAAAAAACAATAAATCTAAGAAAAATAGTTTACATTTTCATTAAACTTTTTTTTTTTTTTATGTTATAGGGAGGCAAACGAGCGGACGCACCGCCTGGTGGTAAGCAGGTTGCGTCGCCCATAGACCATAACGACATAGGGTTATGGTTGTTGCCTACCAGTTCCAATTATTTCAACGATAAAAAACAGTTTTGTAAAGATCTTAATTCAAACCGTTTGTAAGATAATTTAGAAACCTATATTGATTCACCTAGAACCTTTGGCAACGCAGTGAAGCAACCGTTGTTGAAATTAAATAAAAAGCTATTTAAGTATCGGACTGTTGTGCATGTAACTGGAAAATCGATCCTTGAATGAGATAATTATCTAATTATACCTTTAGATCAGTTCATTGGCTTACGTATTTTGTTGTTAAGTGCAAAAAACTAACGCCATTTTTTTTCACGGTTCAAAATGTTACAAGCATTAGAGAGCATTAATAATATTATGTTCATAACGTGGATAGGTTATTTTATAAGCATAAGATCCGAATTGTTCTGGATAGGCTACATTTAGCAAATATGAAAATGTATTTTTCAGATTTTTACATTAATAAAATAAGAGAATATTGCTATACCTGGGACTTACGCTTGTAAGTATGCAAAACTTATGCCACAGCGCGGCGGCTAGCTGGTTTAAATTATCATGAATTCTTAATGTTACCGATGATCATGATTTTTTTGCCGTCATGTTACTTAAATTTTTAATGTGTTCAGTATATCATAGTTTTTAATTTTTATAGCCATTGAATACCAAAACCATAAATGAATTATTTTGAAGTACAGATTGGGAAAGATAAATCGTTGCAATCAGCTGTTATATAAAAAGAGTTGGTTTCTTGTATGAGCTAGTCTGACGGTTGGTTCGGAGGGAATTTTTTGTTGTAAGTAATAAAATTGGTTACTTTATCTTAAAGAAACAGTGTAATGGAATTTTTTATCAGTTTTTTTTATTCTTAAAATGAACAGAGATGTTGAACTTTGAAGACATGACCTACGTTGTGTCAGTAAAATAAATAAAATTTGACGCTTCTTGGCGCTCTTTTCCTGTGAAAGGAAGCTCATAATTATAGGAGTTAAAAATAAATAATTATAAATATGAATTTACAAATAGATAGATACCTAGTTACAAAAAAGTTGTTTTTTTTTTTTAATATTATCATGATATTCACATAAATTTACAATTGCAATATTGGGTAATATCAAAGGAACCGAGCTTTTAACATTTAGGTACCTACCTAGATCAGCAAATTAAATGAAAATAAATTGCCATTAAATTATTCCTGTAAAATATCACACAAGTATTCCGTCGCTTCAAAAGTAAAGTAGAAATACACACTAGGTAATTATTAAAATCTTCGAATTTAAAAATTGACTAACAAAAACAATTTTCAGAAAACATGAAGTTAAAGATATTAGCGCTAAGTTTACTACAGCTGGCGGTAGCGTCGCCCGTGCTGCAGGACCTCATGCTGGCAGACGATTCGCACACCGTCGGCACCTACATTAGACCAGCTCGGTCTGCGGGGGTAAGTAACTTACTATGAATCATTCGTATTACTTTGTAGAGAACTAGCCTTTGTCCCGGTTTCTCCCGGATTGACCTAAGTTAGCAACTGTAACGATAAAATATATTTTTTCAAATCGGTTAAGTACTTTTTGAGCAGCAGTATATATTTTGTTAGCATACAAAAAGTATTGATGTTGAATGTTCTCATTCAATGAACTTGCTAGTTAGTCATTCAATCAAATAGCAGATTCAACCAGATGACGGCGACATAATACTTATACATATTATATCACACTATTTTGCTGGGCACTAATACAATACACATCAGTTTCTTTAATTGATTTTCATTTGTTACCTTCACTAACTACGCGTGCAAAATAAAATCTATATACTAATATTGTTCTTTTAGCCTGAAGATTACCACAGATCCTACGAAAATGAGGGTGATGGTGAGATAGGTTACTCACGGAAGAAGACAGGCGGTGGAAAGAAAGGCTACCAACATTTTGACTCGTTCCACAAGAAGGCGGGTGACAACTACGAGTTTGAAAAACAGGACTCCTATGGGTTAGAAGACGAGGGACAGGCTGGTGCTCACAGTCATAAGAATGAGAGGAAAGGTGATACAGAGATTTATTATTACTTATTATTTATTACTAATAAAAAAATATTCATTTAATTAATGAGCGTTACAGAGAATAGAGCAGTATTCTTTTAGACAGAATTATTTTCGTAATGTCTGCGACATAGTAGGTAAGGTATTAAAAAATGTTGTATAAAAAAAAGAATTCTATATCTAAAATATCACCAATGTTAACATAATAAAAAACATAACAAATATATTTACAATCGATATAATTATATACTCAAAAAATGTATTAACAAAGCACAACAAATAAATAATCAACGATATATTCTTAATGCTAAAAATAAAAGTAAAGTTGCGTGGACTATAATTAATGGACATAAGTACGAATAACAATATATTTAAGACCGAAATTGATAAGATTCACGTTGATGGTAAAATGTATGCTAAACCAAACGAAATATGCGATCTATTTAACAACTACTTTACGTCATTATCATCACAATCAAAAATTACAAACAAACCCAATGATAACTCTTACCCTAATCTCCCTCAAAATTCTAAAAGCATCTTTCTGTCACCGGTAAACGAAGAAGACATTTATAAAATAATTACTTATGACGCTAAAAAACACTAACTCCGTAGGTTATGATAACATGGACACTAAAGTTTTAAAATTGTGTGCAATTTACCTAATTACCCCTCTAACATACATAATTAACCTATCGCTGACTGAAGGAATATTTCCCAATAAATTAAAATTCTCAATTGTAAAGCCACTCTACAAAAAAGGTTTAAAAACAGAAATGAGCAACTACCGACCCATTACTCTAATTCCCATATTATCAAAAGTCTTTGAGAAAGTTATGTTTCAGAAAATTGAGAATTTCTTTACATCTTGCAATATTCTTAAAAAAGAACAATTCGGATTTAAAAAAGATAGCTCCACCACCGTAGCATGATTTTCATTAATCAAACAAATTACAGAATGCCTCAATAATAAAACACTCATTAGATGTGTATTCCTAGACATGACAAAAGCTTTTGATTTTGTCTGTCACAAAACACTACTCTCTAAGTTGTCGTGCTATGGAATTAGAGGTAACGCCTATAATTGGGTTAAAAGCTACCTAGAAAATAGACTACAGTGCGTGGAAATCACTAAAACCAATAAATCCCACCAAAAATCATACAGATCTACATATACATGCAACAACTATGGTACACCACAAGGCAGCATATTAGCCCCCCTCCTATTTTTGGTATACATTAACGACCTCCCAGATGCAATAAACGTAGACAGTATACTTTTCGCAGACGATACTACACTTATAATAAAAAGTAAAACTAAGGAAGACTTAGAAAGGGACATAATTAAAGCTCTAGACGACGCTATAAAATGGTTAAAACTAAATAATCTCCAGATTAATATGACTAAGACAAATATAATTAATTTCCAATCATATAATACAAACATACAACTTGACATAAAATACGAAAATAATCAATTGACTACTGTTAATGAATGTGTATTTTTGGGTATAACACTAGACAAATTTTGTAACTGGAAACCACACATTGCAAAAATTATAAATAAATTAGATCGTTTTGTGTATGTACAAAAAAAGTTGAAACAGACCATTAATTTAGATGTTGCTATGATCGCTTATCACGCGTACGTATCATCGGTACTTAGATACGGCATAATAATATGGGGTAACTCTGTAGCAATACAACCAATATTTAAATTACAAAAAAAATGTATTAGAGCAATGTGTGTGAGTACATTTTATGGATAGCTGCAAACCCCTCTTTAAAAAATTAAAAATCTTGCCATTACCTTGTCTATACATTTTGGAAATATGTTTATTTGTTAAAAAAAATATGATCTTCTTTGAAAAATATGATAAAACAAATACTACACGACACAAAGAAAGATTGCGCTCACCTAAGATCCGCCTTGCACTATATAGAAATAATGCGTACCTATTGCATGGCTATAACTATTTATAACCACTTACCAATTAACGTTAAAGAATTGAAACTGAATTTTTTCAAAAATAAACTGTATAGACTGCTACAAGCTAAAAATTATTATAGTGTTAAGGAATATTTAAATGATCGTGACATTAATATATTATGAATCTTAATTTAATTTAATTGTAATTTTATGTGTAGGTAATTGTTGTAATTGTTGTAATTGTTTATTAATGTATTTTGTGGGTAATTTTGTGTATTTTATAATTTGACTGTATTAATTTGTAAATTTTTGCACGCCATTTAAAATGGCAGTATATGCGATAAAAAAATTTTGTGTAACACCCTTATGAACCATATACGAGCAAATAAATATATTTGAATTTGAATTTGAATTTGAATTTGAATAGTGTTATACCTTGTACACTTAGCTTGTACATAAGATTTGTTGGTAGATACGGTCTACCGTATCTATACCTATACATATTATATGCGGGACGCTATCAAATTAATGAATTTATAATAATTTCAATTGTCTTCAGCTGATGCATATCGTGAACCAGAAAATGACGAAGAAGAACACGAAGCAGAGGAAAAACCAAAGAAAAAAAAGAACCACGAGGAACTCAGGTATGATTTGTTATGATACTTACCTATTTGCAATATTAGGATTATTATGATGTTTTGAACATGATTTTATTACTGGAAATGCCCACTTATAAGAATATTATCGCAAACGCTTGCCTATGATGTATTTTAACCATGTTAATAATATTCAAAGTTTGAACTGAATATATATAAGGATATGATAAGTCCATGACTAATCATTAAAATTACCTAACAATTATTATTTATTTGAATGTTACATAATATTATTCTTTCCTTTACAGAGAAGGACCGAATGACCACAACATAGAAGTTTCTGGTTATGATCCAGCAGATTATACTCTACCAGAAAAATATACGTATGGAACAGGGGAAGAATATAATTTTAAGTAATTATAATTGATAAGCAATTGAAAGTATGTACCTAGTTAATGTAAAAAATAAGACTTAGAATTTTTTATTTCTTGCGTTGGTACCAAAGAATTGTTCAACATTTAAAATAACGCCCTCTTTTGGAGTTTTTGTGAAACAGTATAAAGTTCAACACTATATTTTATATTGTTTTGTAACATGGAAAATAAATTAATAATAATATAATACTTTGTTTTATTTATTTAAACTAAAAGAAATAAATAATCTATGTACTAACGCCACAACACGCGTTATGACGTGATGTTCAAGGCCCGTGCCCACAGAACAGTAAAGTAGATAGAAGTGTGATGTGGGCGTGGCCCACGTGTCACTGGTAAGGTAAGATCACATAACTTGCTCTCAGTTCTGCGCAGAAAAATATTCGAGTCGGTTGTCAGCTGTCAAACCTTTTTTCCATATTTATTCAATAATTAGGACGTGTTGTTCGGTATTAGAGTGCAAAAATGATAGCAGACGAAATAATATCAGCAATGGAGGCATTTCATACCATCGGCAAGTCTTATTTTTATTTATTTTACATATAATATTTTATGTTATAACTTCGCTTGTAATTTGTCAAAATTGTATACAAATATCTAGTCAAAATGAACCTTAATCCGTAATAAATTAGTGCTATTATAGATTGAACAGCAAACAAGACTTTCTGGAATATTATTGCAATAAACAAACGAATGTCGCTTTAGTGATGCTTGTGGCGCATATCGACAGTATCGATACTTTAGAAAAGACAAAAATTATAAATATTAAATTTTATTTTATTTTTCCTTAGCTTTCATTTGTTCAATTTATTTATAGATTTCCCAAAGAGGCTAATTTAAAAGAGAAATGGATAAATGCAACGTGACGAGTTAACTGGATGCCGAAGAGCACTAAGCGGTCTAACAAAGGCCGACCGATACAGCAAACCTACGGCAGTTCGAAGATTTAAAATAATGCATATTTTCTGTTTGTATTTTGTAAATATAGATTAATACTATTCTATTCCGTTTTTTATTCAAAAATAATAATATAAAAAGACGTACTTAGTAGTAATAAACATACTCCAAAATGTGACACATTATACTATACTCATATAATAGAAAGAAAAAAAAAATACACAAAAAAATATTTATTTGTGAATTATCGATAACAAGGCTGACATCCCTCAGGGCATAGCATCAGATAAATATCAAGTTAATGTCATTAATGTTGAGTGACACAAATTTCAACCTTATCTCTATGTGTTGAGGTTCAAAGTTATATCTATCGAAAACTAACGCCCTCTGTTGTGGAGTAGCTGAATGTTTTCGAATTTGGAATTTCTGTGCAATGAGAAACAAAACAGCTAATATACCTAGGGATGTTATACTAAAATAAACCGTAACATTGTGCGTTAGGGTACATATTGAAATGCTGAATTTATAACCTAAGTCAGTTTTTACTCAAATTAAGCTGTCCAATCAAAGGCATAGTTTACTTGTAGTGTACTGTATAACTATCGGTTTAAATGTGTGGGTTTGGCGACACTGGTTTTCATAGTAATTATGACATTATAGCACTTCTATTTGTTTTTAATGTTCTGTGCCCGTGCCTTTGAACATGACACAACAACAAACGTTGACGTTAGCTTTGCTGTTTCATGTTTGACAGTTGACGTTTGACTTTTGTTTTGCTTGCGCGATCCGAATCAAGGCTGGATTTATCGGCAGCAAAATATGCCAAAAACTTCTATACTTTCCAACGATTTGTGATGTGATAACCGAAGCTTAAACTATCCAGAAACAATGGGTATAACGGTCATCGAGATAATTGCAACGATACTACTAAATCTCATACATTGCACGAACACGGGTAAGTAGGCTATTATTTAATTGAATCAATTCGTCCGGCTTGTGTTATTGTAGAGCTTTATTCTTTTTAACAGAGCACATCCTGTCCTGCAATACGAGCATTTTAGAGACGTGTCCGGGTAAGAACGAAGTATGTAAAAACGATCAGTGCGTATGCCCCGACGACTTAGTGAGGGAGGGTGAAGATTGCTTGTTCCCAACCCCCGATTCGGCTGCAAGTCACGATGTCACTGCTGCTATTGTATCCATCTTTACTATAGCGCTTGTTATCGTCGGTCTAGTATTAGTTATAAGGAAATATAATTTAATTGAGTATGTAAGGCAGAAGATTGACTTGAGAAGAAACAACGATGTTATGTATGAAGACGTTATGATAGGGCAAGATGATCCCCCATTAAGTCCTTAGTCTAGTAAAGATAAGCTTTTCTAATGTTTTACAAGGTGACATCAGAAATGTAAGTAATATTGTTGATATTGTTGTTTTTTTTTTAAATATATATACCCACTTTCAGTTTGTGTATTTTGTCATGAATGGGTATTTTGACTCTCTGACTTCTAAGTTTTTTTATTGTTATATGTTATTTAAGCTCATACTCATTTCATTCTTTAGGCTAGTCAAACCCCGAAGCTCGGGCACTCTTAGGTTGGACTGGTCAAACCTCAGGTCTGGCATAATGATTTTGTCAAAGCCCAAACTACCTACCCTACGCCCGTGACTGCTGCTGACTTCAGTCAAAGGGTGAAATTCAAATATATTTCGAGGATTGCCTGATTGCTTTTGCCAAACCTAAGATGAACCAATCTTTGCGCAAAGAGATTGTGTTTTGGGATTTCACTACAACATATCAAAATAACATAATATTATGATGGAAGCAATCAAATAGGAATGTCAAGAAATTTATATATTTTTAATATAGGTTACTTTAATCTTCTCACAATATTGTCATTGATTGCACAAATATTACTCATTATATTGATTAACATATTTGTTCACTTTATTATCAAATTTTTGTGAAACATAATACTGCATTAAAATACATGTTGAAGTGTCTATTCGGGTAACAAAATTGAAGTTCTTATACATAATATAATATCTCTCATTCATAAAATACCTATAATAATATATTAAATGCCTTCATAAATAAATGTGATATGAATGTTTATTGCTGTACAAAGCATTGTACATAAATACAGAATGTATTTATGTATGTGCAATTATAATCATGTGAACATTCTTAAAATAACATAAATTGTAACATAATATTTTTCTAATAATAAAGTTTTCTATTTTTATATTAATTTGTTCATTTGCTGTGTATAAATTGATTTTGTTTGAAAAACATTGTTTTTAAAATATCTGTAAGTACTATTTTCTTGGTGCATTGGTGTGAGAGTCACAATGAAGAGCAATTCAGATCATTTCAATCATTATTGAAGTGATACTTCTTTAGGCACGTTGAGAGAAAAATTTCAAGGTCGCATCCTGGCAATAACATCTCGTCATGGAGTAAGGCGACGATTTGGGTATATTTGAATCTTGCCAAAGAGGTTTCACTTTGTACACGTGTGCTCGGCACACACGTTCTTGTTTTATTTGCATCAGAAAAGCTACTCATTCTCTAATTTTGTTTATAGGCACAAAACTAACCAGTGAAATAAAATGTATGAAAAAACACACATTATAAGTACAACTACATATTATATATTCTGTGGTACAACAGTATATATTCTGTGGGACAACGGTATATATTCTGTGGTATAACGGTATAATATATTCTGTGGTATAATGGTATATATTCTGTGGTACAACAGTATATATTCTGTGAGACAACGGTATATATGTATTGTTAATATTATATGATTGTAAAATTTGTAATGGTACATAAAACTGTTAAATAAATAAATAAATAAATATATTCTGTGGTACAACGGTATGCAAAGTGGTGCTGACAATACGACAATAAATGAAAACACGGACAATGCTATTTGATAGGAATAATTGTAAACAATAAAAAAAATCCTAACATCAAAAATTAAAAATTAAAAATTTCAAACAAACTAAATAGCATAAAATTAGAAAAGGAATAGAACACCATTTGTAAACATTAGTTCACTGACCTGTGATAAGAGCGGCAACAGCGCGGTCCTGTAGCGACTTGCTTTCTTGGCGCCATTATTATTAAAATTTAGTAAAAACAATTACACTGAATCACAAATGTATTAACCTAATAATCAGGTAACTCGCACCAGCATGTTATTTATTAATCAAATCAGGATCGGTGTTCAATCACGTAGGTAATTATGCAAGTCACTAAATTTTTCGTTTTTCAATGTAGCCACCATGAATTTGAATACACAAACTGCACCGTCGTATAAGGTTATTTCTAACGTTTAACAAGGGGTCCCTTATATTATACATTCGCAGCCATGTGTTTTAATTTATTAAAAGATAATATTATTCTATTTTTTAAATCATCAATCGTATTAACAGCTGTTGAGTAAACTTTTTTAATATGACCCCAAGAAAAAATCCAGTGGTGTTATACTTACCGTTGATACCTAACAAACACGAGCGGCGGGCGGCGGCTAAGCGCGCTACGAATGTACCTAAGTCCTGCAGCACTCGTGCGCACAGAGCGATGACGCGTGAATCGTCACAGGATTCCACCGACACACTGACCTACATTTGAAATCGCAAGTTTCGACAAGAAAACGAAGTAATAAACGACACTAGATTTATCTCTTTCGCACAAAGCAATTGTTACACGCTTTATGACTCTTATTGCTCAGACTTTAGGTATAATTTGCGATGAATCAAATGTAAAAATAAATTTGGCAAAAGTTTTCAAGTAGCGTAGTAGTTGGCAACGTGTCTTTTATGTGTTATCTTTTTATGTTTATACCGATGCGGCGGTCGTCAACCTGCACATACATCATGTTGCAAATTTTAAAAATGAAAAATAATTCCCTGTGACTAAACTACTGCGTATATTCAAATGATTTTTATACAGTAGACTGAGAATGTGTTGAGGTATGCGAAGTTTAATTTATTGTCGTATTGTCAGCACCACTTTGTATATTCTGTGGTACAGCAGTAGAATCTGAATAAGTTTCAATATTGTTTAATTTATTTTATAATTTGTTTGTCTATGCTCAATGTCGCCAAAGACTGAATGTGCATAATATGTTATTCTTTTTAAATGTATCTTTATATTGTTCTAACCCTGTAAACATATTAATGATGTATGACTTATAATGTTTCTTTGAACTTTTCATAGTTCAAACTGGTTCCTTAGTAAAGGTTCACACTATTTATAGATTTAAATTATGATTCTATATTTTAACTATATACAGGATATATTTGCAGACAGTACAGGAATTTCCCTTTTCTACCAATCAAGGTAATTCATTACACAATCACATTCAAAAAAATATCCTGTACATAGAATATAGTCTATATTTTTTTGTATTTCTACAACAATTGCTACAAATTTACTTCTAGATGTAAGTTAAGATTGGTTTTTATTAAAAAGTGTGAGCCGAAGTTAACCATTAGTTTATTTTAATCACTATGTTATATTATACAGCATGATATTTTAACTCATGTGAATTAGTGGATCATTTTAGTTTTTTTTTTTCTCTATGATTATTACTTCCGTTATATTATGTTAAACGGATAAAATAAATTACAAATATTAATTACAGGTAGATCTTCATTTTCAAGGTAATTGTTTTTATAGTGTTAATCATAAATTTCAATACTAAAACATCATGTTTCCGCATAATTAATAGTAAAAAAATAACTAAGTTTTCCTCATCTCATATTATTGAAACATTGTTTAAAATAAAGATATTATTTTTAGTAAAACATGCATTGTAATTTTTGGCAAACTTCCATTATATGCAATGTTAGAAAATTATATTTTGAGTTCCTTATATTTTGGAAGTAATCCATTCACTTGCAATTTAAAAATAATTAATGTACAAAGAGGTGTCAACCTAATACATCTATAAAATGAGATCTAAGTGAATTGTATATATTTTTAATACTACACATTTAAGCTATCATTTTTTTTTTAACTGAGTTACTCCAATTTGCATATTTCTACTGAAACTTTCAACAGAAAAATTATGAAAGAACTTTTATGTTTTCTTTATAGCAGACCTAATAATTCAGTGTCTATTTCAAATTAAAGTACTATAAAACTATATGACTAAGTTTATCAGTTATTGAATATCCATTTACAAAACTAAGCAATTGGAATTAGTATTACGGTGCATTTATATCAAACGAACATAGATAGAACGTGATAGTGAAAACGAAATTGGGTATTCAGTGTTGTTCAGTAGTAGAACTTTGCATGAATCTTTTTGAACGCATTAAGAACATCGCAAGAATGCTCTACACCTGTTTACACTAAAAGAATTTGACATAGGTAGAATGAGCATTCGCTCGTTTGATGTAAATGCACCGTAATATGAGATTCCACACACAGTCAAGCTTGCCACCATGCAAATTGGAATGTAATCATTGTGCATACAGGTTGTGTTATTGAAGTATATAATTACTTCAACATTCCATATATTTTTAATTCATTTCATGTGCTTTTCTTGTCTTCGTGTATTTAGATTAATATAAATATGTAAATTATAATAAATATATTTTGAGAATAAATACTCTGTGATATTTTGTGTGCATTTTTATTTATACTTACCTTAATATCCATTGCTGACCATTTGCTTAAGGTGATTGCTACGATCTGTTCCCAGCCAATGTCCCGCTAGATGGCGCTGAATTCTACATTTCTAGTTTATTTGAGTTTTTGCGTAATTGGAAAACCTTAAAGTCGTAGGAATAGTCATGGCGGTTACTAAATATTATATTTTATTGAAATATGTCATATCATTGCCTTAAAATCCACCCAATTCGGTAAAAAATTGCGTTATAACATCTGTCATTGCATACAGGGTCGTTTACACACACAGACGTATACAAAAATGATAAAGATTTAACTCTAGATGGCGTGAATCGTGAAACACAGACGTATACAAAAATGATAAAGATTTAACTCTAGATGGCGTGAATCTAAAACAAGTTTTCCATTTTTCTGTATGGGTAGACAAAACTTAAAAACGCCACCTGCTACGGTTTATATTATGAACGATTAGTTTTCCGCCCGCATTTAAAAAAAAACCCGCATAGTTCCCGTTCCCGTGGGATTTCCGGGATAAAACCTATTCAATGTGTCCAAGTTACGTTCTATATGTGTGCTCAATTTCATTGTAATCGGTTCAGTAGTATTTGCGTGAAACACACACATACACATCCTCACAAACTTTCGCATTAGTAGGAAGTAGGATTGTTATAAAAATAAAAGTTATATTTGTTGGTGTAAGTAAACTATTTTATTGTAATTTTGGGAAATAAATAATGTCAAAATTGATTACAATAAAAAGCAGTTTTATTTTATTACATTACACTATTGTTTTTTTTATCAAAACATGTATTTGAAGTAGCATATATGATATTATGCTGATCCAAGCATTTTCACTCAAAACTAATATCACTAATGATTTGTAAAAGTAAATTATTTCAATATACATTTCATAACCAACAAGTAAGAATAATTATTCATACAACAACAAATCAAAAACACTATTTACTATGGAAAAAAAACCAGGAAGGTGAAAAACATATATTTACGATTTCGATGCACTCGACTTTTAGTAAAATAATAGGTAAAAATATTATTTGACTGGTTGATTTCACCCAGTGCAGAGGCCAGAGGCGGCTCGTGACAAAATTGTATGGGTGTTCACTTGAAATAAAACAACGAAAATACAATAGCGTAGCGGGATAATTTATTACAAAAAAAAAATGAGCACCACATTTTATAAATGTCTATAACACTAAAAATTACAAAGTACAGGCTATTTCAAAACGAATTCAATGATTATCAATAATTAGTAAATCACCGAATTTGCATTCGCGAGCGTACCTACGCGTAGGTATCCATAGTGTTTGAAAGGAATGGCAACGTCGCGCGCAATTGCTGCTGTCATGCGATGCGGCAACGTTGCGTGAGACTCAAAACGCTACCTGCTACGGTATGAACGATTGTTATAAAAATAAAAGTTATACATATTTGTTGGCGTAAACTATTTTATTCATCATTAATTTTGGAAAATAAATAATGTCAAAATTGATTACAATAAAACGCAGTTTTATTTTATTACATTACAGGTAAATTAGCTTGGAGAAATTTTTGCGTTTGTAGTAGTGTATGGTCAGCAAATAAAAAAAAAACAACATTTTATTTTTAGTTTTTATTCAAGTATATAATATTAGTATTATTAATATTTTATTAGTTCCAAACATTACAAGCAGTGCCGATTTTTACTTCAGTGAAGACGTGTATGAATTAGGTGTTCTCCGGCCAAAAATGTAAACCACGGTAAAAGTGAAACTGTTCGAACGGTTCCGAACACTGCTTTGTGTAGCGCATGTCGCGTGACGGTCGGCTGCCGAGTAGGTATACCTACTCGGCAGCCGCGATACACGCGACATGCGCTACACAGACCAAAAAGTTTGAGACGATGTAATAAAAGTTTCACTTTAATAACAAACAATAACAACAATAACAAACAATAACAACAATCAACAAATACAAAATTTAACAATTAAACTACGTAATAATTATAATTTTCGAATGAAATGTGTGCTTTATGTTCTAACGGTACCAAGCGCAGCGACTGACGCCGGACTGCACGAGGCACCTGCGGACAGCGTAAACTGGTTTATTCTGGTTTTGTGCGTGTTTCCACTTTCCACTATCAAGTGACGATTTATTTATTTGTTTTGTTTCGTAATTATTATGGTCAAATATTAATTACGAAACAAATTATTATGAACAAGATATTTTATTGTTTCACGGTATTCGCCTTGTCATTGGCTCAAGGACGTAAAATTGAATGATATATTATTTTTTTTATAAAGTCAAAACCATTTTCTTTAAAACATAAATCAGAGTATTGCTAGGGATAAGTATAAAATTAAATAGTAATGTTAGGATATCGAAACATTTTTGTATAGGCTAGAACGATATAATGGAAACGCGCTCTAAGATCTGAGTAATATACACACCACTACATATGCAAAAATTTCTCGAGACTAATTTCACTGTACACTATTGTTTTTTTTTATCAAAACATGTATGTATTTGAGTAGTTAGCAGCATATAATATTCTGAATTTCTGATCCATGCCTATTCACTCAAAACTAATAACACTAATGATTTGTAACAGTAAATTATTTCAATAGGTATTTGAACATTTCATAACCAACAAGTAAGAATAATTCGTATACAAGATACAATAACAAATCTAATACACTATTTATTATTTTAATATATTTCATTATGTGAAAATAACCAGGAAGGTGAAAAACATATTTACGAAAACAAAGTAACATATGGTTTTGCTATTAGCTATCAGGAAAAAAAATCGTATTGGAACAAAAGAAGGATTGTAACTGAATTAGGTAATTAGGTATGTTTGTTTCTGGGTGCACCGTTTTCGACGACGCGACGGCCGACGCGTGACGTAAACGGAGTAGGTACCTACTTTGCTAAAACAAACTAAGTAATAAAATTGTGTGTCTGTCTGAAAATTCGCTAAAGCATATTTTACCAATGTTTGCAAGTTTGTGATTACTTTGATAGTTTATCGATTTATAATAATTGTATACTTATAATTATCATTGTTTAAAAATATTCAAACACAATATGATATAGGTACTGATTTATCACTGGTTTCAGTGATGAACTGATGAGTCAATGTTAGCCACTATACTTTCGTCATACGTGTGTATGATTGATGTGATTTGCAACGTGGTGATATTTCAGAAAAATCACGGGTCAAATTGTCCCACCGAAAATATAACTGCGTTATAAGAATAACTATACCTACGATAAATTATACATAATACAATATAGTCTCAAATGCATACTAGTGAAATATTTTATTTGAATCAATAAAATAAAAAAAATAAAAAATAATAATAATACAAAAATAAATTCACAACACAAGAAAATCCGCGCGCAAATCATAGCGCGTGACAATGAAATCAAGAACTTTCGAGCCGACGCGGACGACGAAGGAGCCTAACAAAAGTACCTACAATCATAGGCGGCTCGTGATAAAATTGTATGGCCGTGTTCACTTGAAATAAAACAACGAAAATAGGTACCTACAATAGCGTTAGCAGTACAAAAAAAATGAACACCACATTATAAATGTCTATTTATACACTAAAAATTATAGAGTATTTCAAAACGAATTCAATTATTATTTAGCAATAATTAGAAAATCCCCGAATTTGCATTCGTGATCGTATTCATAGTGTTTGTCTACACTAATATTATAAAGAGGAAAACTTTGTTTGTTTGTTTGATTGTAATGAATAGGCTCATAAACTACTGGACATTTTACCAATGTTTGCAAGTTTGTGATTACTTTGATAGTTTACCGATTTATAATAATTGTATACTTATATCATTGTTTAAAAATATTCAAACACAATATTATATAGGTACTGATTTATCACTGGTTTCAGTGATGAACTGATGAGTCAATGTTAGCCACAATACTAATCACTTTCGTCATACATGTGTATGAACTATGATTGATGTGATTTGCAATGTGGTGAAATTTCATAAAAATCACGGGCCAATTTTTTGTTTTGAATCCCACCGAAAATACATATAGGTATTACTAATTGCGTTATTAGAATAATTAATTACTATACCCACGATCAATTATTACAATTTACAATATAGTCTCAAATGCATACTAGAGAAATATTGCAATTTGAATCAATTAAAATGCATAGCATACAAAAATAAATTCACAACACAAGAAATTCCGCGCGCAAATCATAGCGCGTGTCAATGAAATCAAGAATGTAATTTTATATCAAGCCGACGACGACGCCGAACTAAAGTACCTACAGTACCATTTACCTTCAGTGTACAATACAGTTTACAGACCTACGACGGACGAACAATAATGAGTAATAAATTGTTTACAAAAAAAAACATAGTTTCTAAGGTCATTAGTTTTATTTTATTTTATTGTTATTTTCTTTGAACGATTGGAAATGAAATTACTCAATTATTATTACACATAGAACTTTGATTTATTAGAATTATGCGAATTATGTATAAGATAACGAACGCGAATGCACGACATCTAGCGCGTCAATGTCTAAACATCGCCATTCGTTTAGACATTGACGCGCTAGATGTCGTGCTTTATGTCGTGTTTCGCTTGGCAAAAGTCACGCACACTACTGTAGAAGTGTCAAATTTTGCCGGTATTTCACTGTTGTTTTTCTAAGTAAATAATGTAAGTTATTGATTAAAAAGGTCGAACGCGGACACATTTCATTGTAGAGAAGTGATAAAATGATTAGTTTTAAAGAAATAGTGTCTGTGTTAAGTGTTTAGTCGTCATCAAAAATGTATGGAGGGACGGTCGGAACATCCACCTTAAAATATAATCTACACTAATACAATACAGAGAAAAGATTGCTATTTTATGTAACAAATGAACTCAAATCTACTTCATATAGAGCACTAGCTTTCCGCCCGCGGCTCCGCCCGCTTTCTCTAATACCTAATAAATGCTAAAACCTTCCTCGAGAACCACTCTATCTATTAAAAAAAACCGCATCAATACGTTGCGTACTAGTTTTAAAGATTTAAGCATACAATGGGACATAGGAACAGAGAAAGCGACTTTGTTTATACTATGTAGTGATTATCTGTGTTCCACCAATAAATACTATTGTACCGTGGTATTTATTGAATGTGTAACTAGAGTACTGTTAAATGTAATCAAATACATCAATTAAAGCAGACATCTATTAGTAAATATTGAACTGTATTGCTTTCTTTCAAAACTATTTGCCTTGGAAATAACTTGTAATGTTACTTACCAGTGTAGCCCGCAACTTTGTTCACTTTTGTGCATTTTTATAAGGACCTGATTTTCAATAGAATCTTTCGTTTTTAAACATAAAAATACAATTAATATTTCTTAACCCACATAAAATTCACTCAATCAATTATTTTTTACCGGTGAGCATGCATGGATTAAATAAAATATCTGTAATTTTGATATTGTAGTTATACTTACATTTTATTTCAATGAATAATATTAAATAACGGTCATAATTGCATTAATTATCACCTGTGTTATCACTTAAATCTATATTTACATAATATAATATTAATGTTGCAGTCTTACTCTCTTTTTGGAAAAGTTCATCATTGGGACCTTGATATAGTTTCCTTTTTATGTTAAAAATAAATATTAAATACTTTTTTTCCTAGACAGTTGTAGGTTTTTAAGTTATCATCCTTCTTATGAATGGTGTGGCGTGAAACGTGATCATGTACTTCAACAAATTGCTGGCTAGCAGTACCATTATTGTAACTAGCCTTGGGCTCTCGTATAGAACTGAAAAAATAAATACAGCAATATTATTATGAGAATTCTTAATTTTAATGCTACTAGCAGCTTGATGTTCTTTTCTTTATACTAATACTAGCTTACCGCCCAAGGCTTTTCTCGCTTTGTCTAAAACCTAATCACTACATTATAGTAACAAAGTCGCTTTCTCTGTCCCTTTGTCCCTATGTATGCTAAAATTTTTAAAACTACGCAACGGATTTTGGCGCGGTTTTTCTTATAGATTCAAGAGGAAGGTTTAAGTATATAATTTTTAAGGTTTTATACAAAGCGGGCGAAGCCGCGGGCGGGAAGCTAGTGTAGCCATTTTTTGCAATATACTACAGGCTAATAATTTTAATATCAGCATGAAATATAAAACTGTAAGTAATATTATACACATAACTTCATCGCAGTTTTAATTAACTAAGTATTAACTGATATTCAACTAGTCGTAATTAAAAACTCATACATACCACCAAACATATTATAAAATACAGCAAACATATACAGGAATACGAGTGCGTAATGCACTAGCCTCGTACTCGGCTCTGTCTCCCCGGAGCCCCACACTAACATCGGTAACGTTAGGAGAAGACTCATGTTCGCTAGCGAAAATGATTTAAGTAGCTGTAGAATGCTCACTGAAATGAAAAAATTGGTTGTCTGTAAAGTCGGTTTACTGACGATAGTTGAACGTGACAACGTCCGATTGTGTTTCTTTGTCGCTCGTTCCGCGCTCTCGCTTGCACTTCAAGCCTTACATGGAACGCCTCAGAGCGAGGTAACGCCGCATGAGTCATGTTTTTTCGTGCGTGCAGCCGGCCCTATCGAATTATAAGACGTTGTCACGTCAAAAACAAATAAAATAATTATTCAATGTCTTTGTGTAGGTCCACACTGCGAGCCTAGCGCGGTTGCGACGGCGGGCGCGAAATATCAAACGTATGAAACGCGCCTTTGCGTCCACATTGAAATGACTATGGCGGAAGCCTAGTGCGACGGTAATGAGCGAGCCAGCGCGCGTAGTTTTCAAACTCTCCTATCCGCGCTTTCGGGCCACACTACGGGCCTAGTCAGCGAGCGACCCAACGCGCGGCTAGCGGTGATAACAAACCATTTCAGTCTTGTCGCTCGACTTCTTATATTATATTCTGTGTATTTGTTTTTCGTTGTGTGTATTTGTTTTTCGTAAAATAGCGGTAAATACTTAATTGTTTATACGTGCGATTCAATCTAAAACACCACAGTAATTTTGTAGGGTATAATCTCAATTCTTCATATTATAAGATAATAATTCACCCGTTATTCCTCTGT
Organism: Colias behrii; assembly: GCA_029959065.1. Lineage (NCBI taxonomy): Eukaryota > Metazoa > Arthropoda > Insecta > Lepidoptera > Pieridae > Colias > Colias behrii. The sequence continues at coordinate 448,097 of JARWMC010000005.1, read as the reverse complement.
TTTTATTTATTTCGTGCACAACATCTATAATGTACAATACCTCCCATCTCAAAATCGGACTGTCCAGTAAAAATAGCAAATCGTCCAAAGTTTGCAACACCCGATATACGTCGAACCGCTACATGAGCTCGCGCGTCGGTGTGGCCACCGCGAGCGCCCGCTCGTCGCGCCCGCCGGCCGCCGCCACCGCGCATTCAGTGTGGACGCACACTTTGGTTATCAATTATTATTAGGTGGTGGGAATAGTTAAACCATAACATCAGAAACGCAAACACCTAAACTAACGTCAAGGTATTTGTATCGTCATCATTTATGAAGATCGTGTGTGCCGAGCACACGTGTCAGAAGTTAAACTTCTTTGGCAAGATTCAAAGATACCAAAACCGTTGCCTTACTGAATAATGTTACGGCATTGCCATGACGCGACCTTCAAATTTTACTCTCAAACACAGTCTGCATAATTGGGAGATGATACACACCTTCATTTTGTAAGGAAAATCCTTTCATTAGCATCATTGCGCTATGAGTGATGTTTATGAAAACAAAAATGCCTGAAATTTAACAAAAAAATAAAATTAGTAAATGTCGTATTACAATATTAAAAAGTTTTATTCAGGGAACTTTGTCTAAAACCTAATAAATTATATCAAAAGCCTTCCTCGAGAACAGTGGTTCTCAGGTAGATACAGCGGTATCTATTAAAAAAACCGCAACAAAATCTATGTATTGCGTAGTTTTAAACATTTAAGCATACATAGGGACAGAGAAAGCAACTTTGTTTTCTTTCTATAAAGTGATATTGTTAAAAGTTTTTGGCAGCATGTGAGTAAAGCCAAATATAAACTAACTAATTAGTTATTTAAGATTTATTATTTGTTACTCATTTATTTGTATTCCATCGTGTAGTTGTTTCAAATAGCATCAAATTTGTCTTTGTTCTTCCTTCTTTCTTCCTTTCTAACTATATACATTGTGATATTTATCAGCTTACCTGCAAATGTAGATAAGAATTGTATATAGAAATCCTTCTCCCATATAAACAGGTCGACTCCATCCTTTTCTTCATGCGCCCAGTCCAAACAATCACTTTTAAATGGTTCCACATGGTTTAAAGTCATGTTAACTGGAAGTTTTCTGAAATGTATGGATTTCAAGGTTTAATACTGATGATGATGATTGAAATTATGTAAAAAAAGTATTAGTTCAGAGAGCCTATTACAGCATTAAGGAATATATGGAAGATAAAAACCCATGGAGGGTTGTCGCGTAAAAACCACAGGACAGTTCTTTGGCATATTATGATAATATACAGTTACATATTTTGTAAAATTAAATTGTAATACTGAAAAGATTTAAAAGAGCAACTATGGAGTTTCTTGCCGGTTCTTCTCCATAGATACTGCTTTCCGAATCGGCGGTAAATGTTAAAAATATGTATTGACATTTCAAAAGTGCTTCTCGAAGAAGTGTAATTGAATAAATAAATGTTTGAGTTTGAAGACCGCAATTTTAAAGAACAATGCAAAGATTAGTATAAATACATAGTCTAAAACCACTGAGCTACATATTATTATGTTCATTTTATGCTTTTATTTTTAGTTTACAAACTAATCTTGGTATGGTTGAGAAAAGCTTTGTTAGGCAAACCAAGATGTTTTTGTTAGTAGTGAATCTCAAACTAAGTCATTCATTTATAGTGTTGAAGTAAATATTTTTAAAGACTTTTAAATTGTCATACATATGAGATAGCAACAGGGCTAGATGAAATCTTTAAATGCTTGTTTGAATGAATATTTTCCTGTAAAGTTACATATTAAATTTTATATCCTACTAATATTATAAATGCAAAAGTTTTTGAGGATGTGTGTGTGTGTGTGTGACTGTTACTCTTTCACGCAAATACTACTGAACCGATTACAATGAAATTTAGCACACATATAGAGGGTAACTTGGATTAACACATAGGATAGGTTTTATTCCGGAAATACCACGGGAACGGGAACTATGCGGGTATTACTTTGAAAAAGCGGGCGAAGCCGCGGGCGAAAATCTAGTAATTTCTATTTTTAGCGGCCATTTGTCAACAAAGGGAATCAATCACCATAATGGAAGCTGATATAACTAAATAGGTACCTATATAGAACACAGGATATATGTTACACTAGCTGTTCTAAGTGGTTTCACCTGCATTGCTCTGCTCTTGTTCGTCTTAGCGTGATGATATATATAGCCTATAGCCTACCTCAATAAATGGGCTATCTAACACCGAAAGAATTTTTCAAATCGGACCAGTAGTTCCCGAGATTAGCGCGTTCCAAACAAACTCTTCAGCTTTATAATATTAGTACCTATAGATATAGTCATAAAACTAAATAAGTGTAATTCTTAATGTAAGTACTAAGGTATCTAGCAGCCCACTTACATGTGCGTAGAATTAATTGTGCTATTGTTCTGTATGTCGCAGATAGAGTTGACCATGATGTTAAATAAGCTGTCGTTCCTCCACACTCCATATGTCTCCAGCATCATCAATATGATGAGCAGCTTCCAATAAGCCTGTAACATTGAGATTTTTTGATTAAATTATAGCAATATTAAGATTTTAGAAATATTAGAATTCTGATAAAATAATATTGTTATTATTGTTTAGAAACATGATTTTCAGAAAAGAATTTGAACTTTGGAGCAAAATTATTGTCAACGTGAAAGTTAAATGAAGATACTCAATAATGAAGAATTACTAAATTCATAAAAATTTACCTACTTTAAAATCAGTGTTGAATATAATATGCCTTTGTGCTTCTTTTGATATTAGTACTAGATCTATCATGACTATTACTGGATCATATTCTATGTACTTATCCACTATGCCATTACATTTTTCCTGAAAGTAAAAGAACATTGTCGTAGTATTTACTTTATTTTATTGAACACAGAGTTGAAATAGAACGGCATTAAAAATCCTTCAAACTACATGTTGCAAATAAGCTAACAAATTAAATATAGGCATTCAAGTATAATTGTTGAATAAATAAATGTTTGAGTATACTAAGTTTTAAATTATACTGCAAGATATCTTACGCATTTCGTTAATTTTAACACAGAGGGTCCGTAGGTTCTGTACAGGGCGCCGGCTCCTTCTCCACAATTTACACATTTATATTGCATTTTGTCAGTCATTTATCCTTTATCCTATATAACCTACTATATACCAAATTGTAATTTATGGGATAAACATTTCCTCAACCCTATTCAAGAAAATAAAAAGTTAAAAACAACAATATTTAAAAATCGGCCGACTGCGGATGTCAACTTTGACACTTGTTTTTAATGACAGTTGGCTTTTTTCCATTTCCATCTAGACGGTAAGGTAATAATACTGAACTATTTGATTATTTTAAAACAGATTCTACAATATACAAGCAGCGGATTTTTTTAATGCCGGCCCATATATTCGCAGAATTGAAATCTGAGTAAGTAATAATAATTATTATAGTTTGACGGGAGCTTCCGAAAACATGCACACAGGGCCACAGTTACATGCCGCTACTATAAGTAACAAAGTGTAATTATGCTATTGCATAGCTTCTATCGCAGGCCTTGAGCGCGGGGACCGAATGGCGAATCTAGAAATTCCGTAACGAAAAACCTCACGCTCCCCACTCCGACGGGCGGAGGTGTGGCTTGAAGGCATGCTATGCAATAGCTTAACCGCGGCAGTCCCCGAGTGCCACACGTTTTTTTTATAATATTTTGTGAAAATTAGAGAATATCGAATATTGATAATAGATATCGAATATCAAACAATATATGGACCCATTTATGCAAACAGGGACCAACCCACAACGAATCAATTTCGAGAAAATGAGGTTTTTGTGAAAAGACTTTGCAAATCGTATGCGGTGTAAAGTTTGGAGAAAATAAGTTGTTAAGCGTATGTATCATATTGAATACTATCTAGGGATACCAGATTCATGGATATTGATTAAATTTTAACAAAATAATCCTTAAAAAACCGCCCGGTTCTGTATTGCAAAAATACAAATTTGTGGGTTGGTTCTTTAGTGCAAAATTATTTTGGTTTTTATTGTTGCCATATTTAAAGAAAAACGTTAAGCATCCGATCAAAGCAGGCTAAATAAAACAGCGACAGTTCACTGGAACTAATTGCAACTTACGTATGACCATAAAGTTAACAGGGAACATATACAAATCCTTGATTAAACCTATCGTACTGTATGGATTGGAATGCTGGGCAGTGAAGAAGATGGAAGAAAAACAATTGCATTTAGCGGAGATGAGAATGTTGATATGGATGTATGGGGTGACAAGAATTGATAAAGTAAGGAATGAATATATAAAATGAAGATTTAAACTGGCCTTATTACAGCAAGATTGAAAAGGAATTGTCTGTCTTGGTGGTGAGGATAAATGACACGCATACGACTAAGAAAGTGATGGATATGAATGTTGATGGATGAAGAGCAAGAGGAAGGCCAAAGGAAAGAGGTGTTTCTGTGTAAAGTTATATTATGAAAGAAAAAAGAGTAAAATATGCCTTGATGTTTGTCAGGAGAATAGAAAAAGAAAACGTGTTATACCGACTCCAAATATCATGGGTTAAGGACAAGATGAGCATGATAATATCGTAATAATGTCAAAATACATAATATATTTGTTTCACTTTAATGACACAACTTTGGTATCTAACTAAGATACGGAAGACCGATCTTCTGCTTTCTTCTGTCTTCGTGATAGTGACTTTCATTATTTATTTTTTTTATTTTTGAATAGATTTGTGAAGACAAAGTCTTTTGTTTTAGTCTTTTAACATATTTAATGATTTACATGTAGTTTTCCAGGATATTAACAGCCTTTGTTTTATTGGGCACACTCAATCGGCCAAAATCGGTAGCTTTGGATAAAAAACTGTGACCAGACACAAAAAAAATTATGACTGATTTGTTTTACTGTTGGATGGTCAATCATGAATGCTTTAAGCATCCACGTTAGTTTGAATTGGATCACGGAGAGATTAAAAGGTGGTGTTGAGCGTTTAATACTCTGAAATAACTCCTGCGGAGCTCTGCTTACTCTGGCCCACAACGATACGTACTCCCGAGGAGAAATTAACAGATTTAAAAAGTATTATGCATCTCATTCCGAGCAACGCTCAAAATTTTTTCCCAAAAAATAATATAAAAATGAAGACCAAAGATATTGTAGAAGATGATATCAATGGTTTTTCCGGACTCCCGATTTTGAAGTAAAAGATGTTTAGTTTTAAGTAGATACATTTTTTTTTGTAAAATTGTAGTATATCAATTTGAGAATTCTTATTTAGTGCTTTTTAAAAAAAAAACATGATTAAAGTTAAATAAATAGAACATATAAATGAAATTCAACATAGAACCAAGCCATTTGCTAACTTAAAGACCAAGAAATTTCATTATGCAAACAAGAACCAAAGTCAGTTGGTTCTGGTTACCTTGAAAAGTAATGAAGCTTTTTATGATCAAATAGAACCAACCAACTTTGGTTCTAGCTTGCATAATGAAAGTTGGCGAAATTGGGTTGGTTCCGCAACTGACATGCAAAAAACTGTACTTACAGTAGTCAGAAATCTACAAATTTTTTTGAGAAGGTAGAAAACGTTTTTTTAACACTATCTGTGTACTTAACTCAATTTCACAAAAAATGTGGGTTGGTCCCTGTTTGCATAAATAGGTCCATATTATGTAATATAATATCTAAATGCGGAATCAGTAGTTATAACCAAAATCATTGTTAGTATTAATAATAATTTTATGAGTTACTTACCATAATATAGATGTAGTTTTTTCAAAATCTTCGAGCAACAAAAAAGACGACCCGAATATTTCCTATTTTTATCCGCTTCCATAGAAAATAGACTTTATACTATACCCTTGACCATACCTTCAAATCTGCCTTCAAAATGTATTAAAAAATACAGAACCGTAGAAAACTTACATGTCACCGCTGACCGCAATATCAATTTCGCTTTTCATAAAAACGTTCCCTCTTTGATCAGGCTTGAACCGTCAATACGATTACTTGCAATATCCGATACGACAAACGATTCATATTATTATAAGTACTTTTCTTCTAAAATATATATCCTGACTTGTAATCTTAAAAATATGGAAATTAAAAAAATCCCGGTATATGTACCTGTAGGTATAACAGTTTACTTACTACTGAAATTAGTAATAATGTTTACATAATCATGAATTGTTATTAAGCTATTGCATAGCTTCTATCGCGGGCCTTGAGCGCGGGGACCGAATCGAGAAATTCCGTAACGAAAAAACCTCACGCTCCCCACTCCGACGGGCTCGGAGGTGTGGCTTGAAGGCATGCTATGCAATAGCTTTACCGCGGCAGTCCCCGAGTGCCACACGTCTTTTTTATTTTACAACATGTGTAGATAATACGAGATTGACAAAATGATTTTTGGTGTTTATTATCTCGATAATTAATCAATCGGTGTGCGACTTTGATGAAAATATATACGTAAATCAAGCGTAAGTCAAACACTTACGGAGATTAGAAAGTAATTACGGATTTCCGTACGAAAAAAAAGGAAAATGAATTACAGGTAAATTAGCTTGGAGAAATTTTTGCGTTTGTAGTAGTGTATGGTCAGCAAATAAAATAAAACAACATTTTATTTTTAGTTTTTATTTTATACAGGGTTACTTGTAAAACACCAGCAACCTCGCAGGACAAGATAGCTAACATCATAAGTAACAACATTTGTTCTACGACTTTTGGCATAACGCAATAAATTATTTTTAAATGATTTTTTAAACTTTTATTGTACTCTCCTTACATTTGTAAGTCTATGTTCTATTAATTATCGGATGGACGACGCGACGCCCCCTTCCCCCTCTCGTTCGCTTTTTGTTTACGTAATTTTTGGGAGGCGTAGAGTTTATAATATTCAGACGGAAAATTAAATGAATATTTATTTTTGTATGAAAATAAAATCTAACAAATTATCAAAAGTCGAAATGTTGTTACTTATGATGTTAGCTATCTTGTCCTGCGAGGTTGCCGGTGTTTTACAAGTAACCCTGTATATATAAGGGATTTTAAAGTAAACTATATGTGTTTCTCCTCTGAAAAAGATGAGACTTTATTTTAATATTTGCACATTTAACATACATATAACTTTTACATTAACAATGTTACTAAAATGAAAAATTTACTAACCTGAAAAAGAAACGACATTTAAAGTTTAATTCTTTAGTTTGAGAAGTCAAAGGCTTGCCTCGACCATGTTTTAACACTGGAGCCATATTGAATTAACAATATAAAGTTACAACACTTACACACAAATTAAACACTAGTTATGGCCCTGCCTTCATACAAAACTGCTGAATACGCCGTTCGCACGGGAATAGAATGTGGATGCGATTTCCCTTAGTTAGCATCCAAGCTTACGTCTTTATAATTATTAAACTGTATAAATTCATTCTTTAACTCCGGTCTGCATCGTGCAGACATGGGTGTAAAAGTCTCATTTTAGCTATTAAATGTAGTTTTTAAGTACATCTGAGTTTTCATTTGTAATTCACTTCAACAAATATTATAACAATAATAACAAATAATAACAACAATCAACAAATACAAAATTTATCAATTAAACTACGTACATAATAATTATAATTTTTGAATGAAATGTGCTTTATGTTCTAACGGTACCAAACGACTGCACGTGGCACCTGCGGACAGCGTAAACTGGTTTATTCTGGTTTTGTGCGTGTTTCCACTTTCCACTATCAAGTGACGATTTATTTATTTGTTTTGTTTCGTAATTATTATGGTCAAATATTAATTATGAAACAAATTATTATGGACACGATATTTTATTGTTTCACGGTAGTCGCCTTGTCGTTTGCTCAAGGACGTAAAATTGAATGATATATTTTTTTTTATAAAGTCAAAACCATTTTCTTTCAAATAAAAACTTGTTTTTATTGAAAACAAAAGTGTTGCTAGGAATAAGTATAAAATTAAATAGTAATGTTAGGATATCGAAACATTTTTGTATAGGCCAGAACGATATAGTGGAAACGCGCTCTAAGATCTGAGTAATATACACACCACTACATATGCAAAAATTTCTCCAAGCTAATTTACCTGTAAGAAGTTTTCTATTATGTATTACCTTTCTATTAGTTACCTACATTATTATTGTAATTTTTTTTTTATATTTCAACACTTGTGGCGAATACACGACGATAATGATTTTTATTTAACTGTATCTATAATGTTAATATAATAATAATGTTATCTGTGACGTTTGGCGAGGAACGCACTTAGCTTTGATACAAAACAGCCGTTAATTTTTTCTCGCAGTATTTTAAAAATAGAGCAACTCAAGTTACTAATTTGTTTAATTGATCTCGTTGGGAACACAAACTTTTACAAGGTTTACCTATAGGACAGAAGAACTAGTGCATGACAATTTTAACTTATTTTTTCCTATTAAATTTAAAAATCGCTTAGTATAAAGAGTCCTAGCTATAATATGAGGACAGGTTATTCCATTAGTGAAGCGCTCTGGTGCAGAGACGTGCACTTTTATCGATAGGTGGGCATGATTCAATCGGGTTTACGGTTTTGTATACGGAAAAAAAATCTATGATTTAATAATTTCATTGCATGTGTGTGCATTGAAATTTTGATCATATGTTACGTTTAACAATGTTTTTAAAATAGTAATTTATTTAATTTAATACTGTTAGCAGCAGCTTTTTAAAGTGAAACTTTTATTACATCGTCTCAAACTTTTTGGTCTGTGTAGCGCATGTCGGTCGGCTGCCGAGTAGGTTTAAAGCAGTGTTCGGAACCGTTCGAACAGTTTCACTTTTACCGTGGTTTCATAAAACCACACAACATTTTTTTTCAAATTAAAATTTTAAATCCAAATCATTTATTACATAACAACCAATACATTTTTCATACATATCTTTTATCATATTTCATACATAATATTAGCAACCTTATATTCAACCTTTTGGCTAAACATAAGGCACAATAACGAACTAAAACCGCTTTCATTATAATTAAGTAGGTAAGTACATATTTAACAATTATTAGTAGGTACGTTATCATAAAATATTTTTATTGTATCTCATTCCATAATACTCGGGTACCATCATAAGGAAGGTACCCGGTCCTTTGGAAGGCTTACGAGGGGACACGGATCCAACACGCAGAGGCCCTTTAGAGAACTTTACTGTGTTGTGGGACACCAGCCGCAGCCTGCCCATGACTGCACTATAGAGATACAGTCCTAGGCAGTCCGCGGCCGATGTAGGACTATTTCGAGATATGGAAAAACAAAATAAACTGGGCTATGGAGTGGGATGTTAAATGGGCCGGTATTTGGGGACTATTGGAAACTATGGCACCTGCCTTTCTACTAAAAGAAAGTAAAAATATGTTGGCAGGTGGTGACTCGCCCTCTCACTGTATGGGCCCCCGAAATAAGTCGCTGCAATAGTGCGACAAGGGGGCAACATATTGCGAGCAGCTAAGGGTGGAGAGGCGTCCCTGGACTTTAAACTACGATCACGCGCTCCCTGAGGGTCCAGCATCACGTGCCCACTCGCCAATTACGATTCGCATCCACCCTTCGAGCTAAAAGCTCTCGCGACTCCACTCTGGCCGGCCGGTTAAGGCAAGCCAGAGGTGGGGGTCCTGTCCTCGTCAGGCTTCACTCCGACCGGCCGGTGAAGGCAAGCCGGAGATGAAGACAGGGGCCTCCCCCGGGAGCACTCGGTTCCCGCGGGGTCGCTACTCCCCGACACCCCACCACAAGGTGTCCTGCGGGTTGACTGATTGCACGGGTGGAATATCTGTTGTCACGTAGACAATAGATATTCCAACCGTGGGCGATGGGGTCGTCACATCCCTACGCCTATATTTTTATTATTATTAGTCTTCAAGTATCATCGTCCTAAACCAGAAATGCTTTCCAGTTTGTTTTATTTGTGTGTTTATACACAACGATGTCTACTACCTAAAGAAATAGGCTGCAAACATATTATAAATCTTTTTTTATTACCATATCAATTATTCATAATCCAATTATTATAAGAAAAAACAGCATGAAGTACTTACGAAAGTAGTTAAAAATTGTTTAATGAGCTAAATGGTTGCCCTAATACTGCGATAGATGGTCGGGACGCCGCTAACGAGGAAACATGGACCCCAGAAATTAGCAGCATTTAGTGAACCGACATGCAAAATGGCTTTATGGAAAATGTTCTAGAAACTTCCAGCTTACAGCTAAAAAAATTGTGTGTGGTAGCGGAAAAAAGACGATTAGTAGGTACACAATTGACTCGTAGAGAACAAGTTCGTAAAAACCCAGGTTTGGATCGGAATTAATCAATAGAAAAAGAAGAAGAATAAGGGAAAAGTGGAGGTAAACGGAAAGATTTAAAATGCCTACAAGAAATTTAAAATTCAAATTTGATCGTACCTAAATACCTAATTTATTATGTTATCGGTTATTAAATAAGATTCCCGTCAAATTTATATTATCCTTTTTTTACCCACTAAATTCTTAAATTATTCAATGTTCATAATTTTAATTATTATTGCAGACTATTTGAATCATTACAAGCAACTTGATCAGTATAAATTTTCGTAGCACTAACCCTAAACCTTAGCTTTGCATTAAAAGGACATCTCATTAATCTCGCGACGCCATTACAAACGCCTCCACACACCAGTTGCATAGCCTCAGCCATTTGCTTTTAGACGTGAATACTGAATAACTTGAAGAGCTTGGCTTATGGGTCACCAGATTTAAGTCAATTTTAACTGAATAAGGTCTGAATCATTAAAATGTAGCCAAAACTCTGTTTTTTGTTGTAGGTACCTTATTGTCTTCATTGTCTTTGTGTTGGCATTTCTATTATTTTATTCTTTAGAATCAAAAGATTATATTAAAGTGTCTTAAAATCAGATTTAAGCTAAAATAAACTAAATACAAAATGACTACTATCGGTATATCCAAGCATTTTTTTGCAAATTGATGTTATCTTCTAAGTTGCACCAGATTTTATAAAAATGGGAAAGTGCCTTATGAAAGACCAACCCGATTTACATCGTTCATAGCGCAGTTCCAAAACGTATCTTTCGATTTAGTGTAAAAGGAACATTTAGTTCACCTCACACGCTTAAGCGTTTATTAAAAGATAGCGGAGTTCCATCCAGGCGATGGAGGTAGGAAGCAATTTCATTCCGTCTTGTGAAGATTACAGAAACCAGTAATGAAGCCTTTGTGACCAAGACGTCTTTGCCTTGGTCGCACAGTTTTTGCTTTGAAAATTAGAACTTTCGGCGAATATTCTCTCTATCAGATTTTACAGAACTTTTTATCAGTTGTATGGAGTCGACAATTCTAAATTCAGTTATTCAAATCAGTATTATTTTCTTTGATGTATCTTCGATATAGTTCCTTAATACTTAGAGCATGTGCTTTTTTCGAAAATATGAGTTAATAGTTAACTACTGTACAACTAAAAACAGACCGAAGGTACAAGTGCAATACAAGTTGCAGCAAAACTGATTCGAGCTAAACCGCTGGCGAGGGCTTAACATAATTAGTCAAAACAACATAATATTATTATCATTGATATTAAATGGATATTGATTCATTATTAATTCATACAGAATTTATTGCGTCACCGTCTATGTACATATGTAATGAAATAAAGTTTCATCAATATTCGAATTTGCCGCGCTTCGCGCGTTCATGTTATCTGTGGCGCGGATTGACGTGGCGGCAGGCGGTGAAAGAAAAAATGGAGATACGATTAAAGTATTGTGTGCTGGTGTGCAACGCAATTTATAATAAAACTTAAAGATAGAATGGATATAATTGGGGATTTATTATATGTGGACTTTAAATGTCGTTTCTTTGAATTTACAGGTGAGATTACATAATATTTTAAGTTGTTGTAGTAACAAACTTGTAAATTAACTATTGTAAAACTTTCTAAAATAAAAACTTTGAATTTACAGAGAAACAAATTGGTTTTCTTGAAAATCCTCAATAATATATCTTATAAAACGACATTTTCGTTAACTAAAAGAAGATGGACCGGTTGCAGTTTGAGTTTACGATGATAGCTTCAAATGATGGCAAATCCAATGTGTTAGCCATAACCTCAATTACTACAGAAGAAGGGAAATGTTATGTCTTACCTGATGATCTGAAACCGGTCATTCACCATACATATATTATAAACATACTATATTATACTCAGAGAGAAATTAAATAATGAAAAACACAATCTATTATTTCTTCCAGCTACAAGTTTTCAATAAAATATAATCGGATGCACGCACCCAACGGATATAAGCTGAGAGCGCCTCGCGGTAACTCTGAAGTCTGTACTCTGTACCCATAGTTGCAGGAAATTAGACTTCGATTCAACATGAACGCGTCGGATCATTTCCTTACTAGTTATAGATTAGGGTTGTAACGGAGGCCTACTTAGTGGAGGCGGAGGCGGATGAGGAGGTGAAGAGGTTCGCCTCCGCGGATGCGAAGGTTAACGGAGGCGGAGGCGGAGGTGAAATTTGTTGGGAAAATTTATAATTATCGTCTACTTCTACAAAGTACTGCCAAATTTCACTAGTTTTCGGCTTCATCACGTTATTTAAATAACAATAACTAATAATTACGCACAAAATTACTTAAAACAATCACGGCTCAATTGCAACTACGCGGTACCGAACGCTTTGACAAGTTGATTCCTGTTATTCATTCATTCACACTCCCACCACCCGCTTGGCCGTGTTCCCGCGGCTTAAGCAAACTCTCGACCATTTCACTTGAAAACACGCAGCCGAGTGGCCGCGTCGCCTAGCGTCGCTCCTTGCGCGTTGTTTGTGATCGTAAATGAACTTCCGATATGACTCCGCATAAATTTTGCGGAGGCGGATGCGGAGGCGGAGGTTAAATTCTTTGCGGAAGTTCCGCAGTAACGGAGGCGGAGGCGGAGTTCCGTTACAACCCTATATAGATTATATTGTGCTGACGTTTGTGTATGAGATTTTATATATTAAACCGACCAGATTCCTTTTAGAAACTACGAGTATATTATGCTTCGAGCTTGTTAATTTTGAGTGAATAAGAAGGTGCTTGAGTTGATTTAATACCCGATGGTCTTCAATTTATTGCGAATTTCTACCAATGATTTCCGGAATTTTAATTACAATAACTTCACTGAAATTAAAGACTTTTTAACGGATTTTAAACGCGATTTATTTATTATGTTATTTTCCCGATGTTTCCCCGTGACCACGCTCGCTGTAAAGTGCTCGAAATATAAAATTAAAAAGTATAAAATTAAACACTAGAAAATACTAACTTCACTGAAATAATTAATTTAACACTGATACAATACCGGTTGAAACCAACGTTTCAAAATAAAATTATCTTATTGATCAAATTATGTAATACTAGCGACCCGCCCCGGCTTCGCACGGGTGCAATGCTGATACTAAATACACTACAGAAAAACTGTGAACGTTGTATATAAAAACATAGCGGCCCGCTCCGGCTTCGCACGGGTATAAAATAGATAGCCGGGCGGCCGGCCGGTACCGGCTACCGCCGCAAACGCTACGTCCCGCAATTTTTAAATCTGTATAATATCTTCGAAAATATTCACTTAAATCATACGGTGTAAAGGGCCATATAGATCTATATTAAATGAACAATGTATTCAAGGTATTTAATTGGTTAAGGATTACCTAATGCTGTATTGGTTAAAAACGCATCGAAAATTAGCCATTATTTGTCGTAAAAAGTAAATTACAAAAAAAAGTTATTATGGGTTATCCATAAGAGATAGACATATACCATCGCGGACTTTTCTGTAGACCTTTTCAATGTGTATAATACTTAGTACATTATTTTGATAAAACTCGTAGGGTTCAGCCTGCGTTTGCAATGTAAGCGGAAAAAATGTAATTTTTTACGACATCACATTAGAAACTTCAAAAATAACAGTACTTCTCCACTATTTAATGGATGTTATTATACATATAAACCTTCCTCTTGAATCACTCTATCTATTAAAAAAAACCGCATCAAAATCCGTTGCGTAGTTTCAAAGATTTAAGCGTACAAAGGGACATAGGGACATAGGGACATAGGGACAGGGAAAGCGACTTTGTTTTATACTATGTAGTGATAATAATATACCAATTAATGTGATGCGACCACGAACATAACGACACAAATGCAAAAATGAAAAGTTAAAGAACGTTCTTGTAAATTTAGATAAAACGGTACAAGAAACTACGACATTTATGAAAGGAAAATAAAACTTGTAGTATTTTATAAAGGTCACATTGAATGTGGTAGTAATAAAAAGCCACGCGAACACTGTACACGGCAATCACAATAAAATGTACAACGTTAATAAAAAGAAATAGAAATTAAAATTCCATTTAAATACGAAGATAAATGAATGCTTCAAGTGGAACTGAAAGCCGGAAACTGTGTAGTTTGAATAAGAAAACCTTTATAGAGCGTTTTATATTCACGAGAATTTAAAGAGAAAAACTTTAGAGAATTCTTGGAGGAAATTGGAAAGTTTCTTGCGAATAAAAAGCGCTGGTCTCGCGCTGTCGTCGCCGCGCTTTGGGGCCGGGAAACTAGCGGCTTACTTACATGCCCAAATTGTCTAAAATTATGTTTATACTCGTTATACTCGTTATAATTGACGTGAAAATGTAATGTAAAAGAAAAGCGTAGTCATATTATATTTCACTAGCAGCGAGTTTAATAATGATGAATAGTGAAAACGATAAGAGAGAGGCAAAAGCTAAAGGCTTTTGGTAAGTGATAAGAACTAAACAAATAGAGAAGGAATTTTAAATATAAAAAAGATGGATATTAACCAATTTATATGTTTATTATGTAAAAAGCTAAAGTAAATAGTTATTTTATTTTTAGAATCACTGGCTATTAGTAACACTTTGCACTTCTGTAAACAAGTTACCCACGCTACGTTTAAAAGTTTAAACCCTATTTCAAATATAAAATTTAATTAAAGTAAAACAGAAATCCGTTTCGTAGCCCCGTAACTAATAAGGTGCTAGCCCTACAACGCTGCACAGAATGTTACTAAAGTTTACCTTCGGCTTTCAGACGCTACTCAACATCGGTTGAAATTCAATTAGTTACATTTAAAACAGTTCCTGTTATTCCACAATTATACTTATTATGAGATCTGTTCAATGGAGAGCTATAGAGAGTTTTGACGAAACCAATTAATTAAGGTTTAGATTGGTTTTAGAATTAATGATTGGATGAGAAATCTTGTGGGCAGCTTGTTTGTTGTTGTAAGAAATGTATTCGTAATTAAGTTTACAAAATACTTAGGTATAGGATTTAATTGTTATTTATAAGTTTTGTTTACGTACACCGCGTATTTAACTTTATTGACTTTGTAATATTTTATGTATAGATAAATGTCTTTCTACTTCGAAACTTTAAGTAGGTGTGAAACTTTAAGGATGACTGACCGGTTGGCTTTGTTGGTAGTGGCCCTGCCTTCAAAGCCAGAGGTCGTGGGTTCGATTCCCACCCGGGGCAAATATTTGTGTGATGAACATAGATGTTTGCTCTGTTTCTGGGTGTTAATAGTTATCTATATAAGTATTTATTTAAAATTTTATGTGTATGTTTATCAGCCATCTGGTTTCCATACCACAAGCGAAAGCTTTGTATGGGATCAGATCGTGCCGTGTGTGAAAATTGTCCTGAAATATTTATTTATTTATTTATTTGTGTATTACCCGTTGTATTTTGTCACAACCAGGAGATAAATTATAGATACATTGATATCATAATATGAAGATTTAGCTACGAAAGACCCCCAAGGTTCCTTGCTAATTCTACTACTTGGCAAGTATGCTAAGTTAACGGTAACTCAGTTGGAAAATTGTGATATCTTAACAGGCTCCACATAACTTGTGTAAAGTGCTCGGGTCATCTGATAGGAAACTATGTGGTCCTCTAATGTTTAGAGGTATTTTATGTTGCTTACCTTTTGTTGTGTTTTAATTGTAAATAAATAAATAAATATTATAGGACATTATTACACAAATCGACCTAGTCCCACAGTAAGCTCAATTAAGGGTGCTATTACCGATTTTCAACAAAAAACGCTATTTTACGGTACCATTTTAACTCAAAGCAATTACACGTGAGAACAAAGTAATATCTTAATTTAAAGATAATATATTCAGTTCTACGATCATCTTATAAAAATTGTACGACGTCATACAAAATTGTCGCTGAAATACGATTTTCCCAGCACAATGATCGCATAAAATGCAAAAAAATGGGGTCTAAAACGGTACAATTTTAAGAAAATTAAAAGCCTAATCTATCTTCTTACCTATAAATTATTGAGGGATATATAGTCCTTTATAGATTCTGATAATTTTTTTGTATCTAAATCAAAATTTTATTTCAATTATTAGCTAAATTAAAAATACTTGTCGATTTCTTCATACATTTTGCTCTCGCGGGTCGTCAGACCGCGCTCAGAAGCGCTCTTGGAAGGACGGGTGTATCGCTCCTCGTCCCAAAAATAAAACGAATTAGAAAAAGATTATTGTGCGTGCACTGTCGTTTTCGTGATTTGAAATATTTGATACTTTATAAGAGTAAACTGTATAAGTTTCATATTCCAATTATTTGTAATTTAAAATTATGTTTTAAAAATTACCTTGCCTGAGATGCTCTTTTTTATGGGTTGTTGAATAGATTGGTGGGGTAAAACAATTCAAGATGGCGCCGACGAAAATTTGACTTTTTTTCGTGATGGGTGTCATTTTCATAGTTTTTGGGGTAGCTATTAACGAATATGAGGTCAAAACTGAAATCCAAGATGGCGCTGACGAAAATTGTACATCTTTTCGTCATGGGTGTCATTTTCATGGTTTTTGGGGTAGCTATTAACCAATATGAGGTCAAAACTAAAATCCAAGATGGCGCCGACGAAAAATTTGACATATTTTCGTCATGGGTGTCATTTTCATGGTTTTTGGGGTAGCTATTAACGAATATGAGGTCAAAACTATAATCCAAGATGGCGCTGAAGAAAATTTGATTTTTTTTCGTGATGGGTGTCATTTTCATGGTTTTTGGGGTAGCTATTAACGAATATGAGGTCAAAATTATAATCCAAGACGGCGCCGACGAAAATTTTACATCTTTTCGTCATGGGTGTCATTTTCATGGTTTTTGGGGTAGGTATTAACCAATATGAGGTCAAAACTAAAATCCAATATGGCGCCGACGAAAATTTTACATCTTTTCGTTATGGGTGTCATTTTCATGGTTTTTGGGGTAGCTATTAACGAATATGAGGTCAAAACTATAATCCAAGATGGCGCCGACAAAACTTTTACATCTTTTCGTCATGGGTGTCATTTTCATGGTTTTTGGGGTAGCTATTAACCAATATGAGGTCAAAACTGAAATCCAAGATGGCGCCGACGAAAATTGTACATCTTTTCGTCATGGGTGTCATTTTCATGGTTTTTGGGGTAGCTATTAACCAGTTTGAGGTCAAAACTAAAATCCAAGATGGCGCCGACGAAAAATTTGACATCTTTTCATCATGGGTGTCATTTTCATGGTTTTTGGGGTAGCTATTAACGAATATGAGGTCAAAACTATAATCCAAGATGGCGCTGACGAAAATTTGACTTTTTTCGTGATGGGTGTCATTTTCATTGTTTTTGGGGTAGCTATTAACAAATATGAGGTCAAAACGAAAATCCAAGATGGTCGTCGAATTTCAAGATCGCGTCATGGTAATACTGTCGCGTTATGGAGCAAGGCGGCGATTTTGGTATCTATGAATCTCGCCAAAGAAAATTCACTCCTGACACGTTTTCTCGGCACACACGTTCTTTTTTATTTTATGCTCTTCGTTTAAATGTTTTAGATAAACTTTATTTTAAATAAAGTTTAGCGAATATATTTAAAGTTAATAATATCTGTCAGAATATAAACACAGATGATGATTGCCACAGAGTTGCGTTTTATATTACATTTCTAAATTCTAAATATGCATTTCAATGTTCTTTAAAATCGTTTTTTTTAAGACTTTCTACAAAACTGTAGTTGTTAACGTTTTTGTTATTTTATTTAAGTTTACTTTAAAGGAGTAAGAAAAATATACCTAATTATCGACGGTTACATTGGGGATTTGGTAATACCTACTTACATAGCTGTCTCAAAAACCTTGAAAATGACACCCATGCCGAAAAGATGTAAAAGTTTCGTCGACACCATCTTGGATTTTAGCTTTGACCTTATATTGATAAATAGCTACCCCAAAAACCATGAAAATGACACCCGTGATGAAAAGATGTAAAATTTTCGTCAGCGCCATCTTCGATTTTAGTTTTGACCTCATATTGGTTAATAGCTACCCCAAAAACCATGAAAATGACACCCGTGTCGAAAAGATGTAAAATTTTCGTCGGCGCCATCTTGGATTTTAGTTTTGACCTCATATTGGTTAATAGCTACCCCAAAAACCACCACATTTGCAAATGTGTTTGCTACTTAGGAAAAGTTCAGATTTAAAGATATAGGTAATGTGACGAATTTAATTTATTTCATTCCGACTGTTTCTCGGAATAACATACATTTACTAAGAATTGCATACAATGCCGGGTTTAATATATTGCCGGTAACATAATATTATGTATGATAATAATTCTTAAAAAAGTATTTTATACATTTCTTAAAAAGCTTCGATATTGTATACAATAATACAAATCATTAATTGATTATTATTCAAATTGTTGTAAAATAGTCACACTTTTTTAAGTTGGTTGAATACACTAAAATACTTATAAGGATCGTACCTACTAATAAAAGTAACAAAATGAATTTTTAAAGTTCCCAGTAATCTTCTGGAATCAATTTCAATAAAAATATAAAAAAAAAAAAATATCAAGTATGAAGATGATCTATAAAATGGATTGCGCTATGTTTACGTGATCGTGATGTCCTGCGAACCACGTTGCGACGTTAAATACAGTATTCCAAAAGTAATAATGCGCATTGAAATCTTCGTCGCTGTTCGGCAACTGTCATATTCCCGGAGCGTCCGAAGATGATATCTATATAGAGTGGTTAAATGCATTTTCTTCATGCATAATTTAGTCAAATGATATATTTTGTGCTAAAAGAAATTAATATGTATTTGTAAGTAACGATTTTGTTTCGATAATTCCTTGTAAGTAAATAGCGAGTATAAACCCACGATTGCGAATATATCTTTGTTGGATTGATTTACTTGGAAAATTTTATAGTTCTTTTAAAGTGTCTTACTGAAGCTGGTGTAATGATGGAAGAAAAGAAGGTTAAAATAACACAAAATTTATCACTACATAGTATAAAACAAAGTCGCATTCACTGTCCCTATTTCCCTATGTCCCTTTGTATGCTTAAATCTTTAAAACTACGCAACGGATTTTGATGCGGTTTTTTATAATGTATAGAGTGATTAAAGAGGAAGGTTTTAGTATTTAATTTATTAGGTTTTAGACAAAGCGGGCGAAGCCGCGGGTGGCAAGCTAGTATTGTATAAAATATGGTTTTCAAACACAGGTTTATATTTAAACCATATAGTTACCTAATCATTAAAATCTCAGTTCAAAAGTATTTACAGTACTGATCATTCTTCAATATTGTGACAATTATAAAAAAATAAAAATAAAAACAATCAAAATCAGGGATTATCTTTATTTCTGACATTTTAGATACATCGGAACTTTCATTATGCTCTTCTTCATTTTCACTTTCCCTACTGCCATCACCTGTGTAAATCATTTCATCGATTAATTTAATTCACCTTTAAAAACAAAACCAAGAAGGGTATGTGATAGCAGCTCTATATAATTCCACACAGAGAGAACACGTGCAGTCACCACCAATATTTAAAGACGACTGACGGATTTTTGAGTTTTTTGACTGACAGGCTACCGTCACCTACCGCCCGATTTGTTTTTGATTGTGTATGACCGTGAATTGACTTCTATTTCTTTTGAACAAGGTGTAAAATGCAAGTGCGTTGTTTAGGGTTCTTACGATTCAATGATTCGAGTGTCTTCGGAAATACGACAATTAGCGAAGATTTGCATGCGCATTATTAAGTTTGGAGTACTGTACCTAAATTTGAGTAGCGCAGATTTGTGACAGCGTCCTTAAGGCTTGTGTTGTGGGTACTAGGCGACGATAAATATAATATTTAATAAATACATATATAGATAATAACACCCAGACCCAAGAACAAATAATTGAGTTCATCACACAAATATTTGCCCTGACCGGGGATCGAACCCGGCACCGTCGGCTCAGTAGGCAGTTACTTTACCACTGCGCCAACCGCGTCGTCGATTTGTGGGATTCTGTGGGAACTAAGAAGCGAATTCAAGGCGTAATTTTATGTTTTACATTATATTATTTAAAAGTTCTAAACTTAAGAAATTTTCGATGGAAAAAGTGAGAAATGGGGAGTTTTTTCAATACTTTGTTTATTGATGTCATGTTTTAATCGACGCGGACGTAGGTATTATAATTTAATTATAACGCGGCTAACACATTCAATTACGCCTATAAATAAATTTATAACAAACGCACTGTTTAGAATATTCATTGTTTCTGCACTTAGTTGAATTGAGAAGTTTGTCATAAAATACTTAAATAAACAGAAGAAAACTAATATCCAGATATATAACCAGAGTGCGTGAAGATTTAATACACAGATAGCGATATAATCTCAACATTATAATATCATCATTACTAAAGCGGGAATCGAGGGTACATAAAGATTTTAGACGCTCGCTTTATGACGCGCAGTTGATTGCTCGTTACAACTTTACGTTCTGCCCGTTTGTTCTAAACCTCCGTAACGTAGACTTGTGGGTTTAAGAAGCGGAATGTCTGGGAATCTATAGCATTTATTAACAGGCAAACGAGGATCGTGAATTTTACCATCTATGTCTGTATTGAAGCTCCCGATATTGAGTGCGGTTTTATCTGTTTGGTGTAAATCAAAGCAGTTGTATTGAACAATATTTTTGTCTTGATACTGCTTAAGTATGAGGA
Organism: Colias behrii; assembly: GCA_029959065.1. Taxonomy (NCBI): domain Eukaryota; kingdom Metazoa; phylum Arthropoda; class Insecta; order Lepidoptera; family Pieridae; genus Colias; species Colias behrii. The sequence goes on along the minus strand of JARWMC010000005.1, from coordinate 426,889 downwards.
TATTGGTCAATATTGTAGATTAAAAAAATTCCAAGCACTTCAATAGAGTTTTCTATTCCACTATTAATTTCGCATCGGTATGTTTTGTAATTATTTTCGATTATGAAGATCATTATCGAAGAATGAACATTTTTATTATAGAGTTCAATTGCGTATTGCGTTGAAATAAGACTAAAAAGTACAAAACAATGAAAAAGCAATACCTACTCCATTTAAATTAAATTCTTTTTTAAATTAATTAATTATATTTTTATATATAATGAAAATATTATGTTATCTATTATTATCTTATATTATATTCCTTTCAACAGTTTTTCTAACAAACTAGACTGAAATGTCTAATGACCATTGTGAGTGGGATCAATGGAGAGAATCCCGAGGTCTCTAGAAATGTCAGTGATGCTGTTAGGAAGTTTGTGGCTTTGTTACAAAGGTGCAACTACAAGTGTCAAGTCTTAATTAACTATCTTCTAGATTGTTGAATGTTTGTCCGCTCTTTCAATAGATGGGGGAATGGGAAGGAATTCTTTACTCTTTACTCTACAATATATAATGCATCAATTATATCGGTTTAAATACGTGTGTACCTAAAGGTCTACACAAATCTGGAACAGATATGGTAAGAAGATAAAAATACCTTAAAATTATTAGCCATAAAAGTATATCAGATATATTTTGCGTTCTATTTTGTTATAGAAACTTGTTCAACGAAAACAGACTATTTATTGTGCTTTATAATATAATTTAAAAGTTAGCTAAATCGACGTAAGTTTAATATGATAAACAAAACCAAAGCAAACAGTGTTGCAATAACGGAACGAATAAACAAGCATAATCCTACAACCAAACATTATAATAACAACACGTAATAACTTCCGAAAATTTCATTTCTCAGCGCTATTATTTTATAAAGCATACTTTATCTCATAATAACCGCAAATATAAAATAAACTGGATGAAAGCCAAGAATATGATTGGGTATAACTCGCGGTAACAAAGTGCAAAATAAGTTTTTCAGTGGAATTATGGCGGGAAGTTGCCTAATTTCCAATGCAGGTGGGACCCGAACCTCGTTATTTCACAATCCATTTAATGTGAATTGTATTCTGTAAGTTTATTACCGCTTAATGTGAACGGGATGAGGTTTTCTCATCAAAGGATGTGGGTGGATGAGCGTTATGAAGATGTAATGGATATTACGCGACTGCTAAAAGAGGAGCGTATTCAAGTTTAAGGATATAATCGTTTAAGAATCTAGATTAGATTGAGAACTTTTGAAAAAGTTACCTGGATAGTCTAGTTTTCGTATAATAGGTATTAAGTCTACTACCACTTTAGACTCTTGTAAATGTGGTAGTAGGTAACAAATCAAGTGATATCAACACTTAAACACAAGGTATTTCAAGCATTAGACATGTACCACAGTGGTTTACAGCGAACTATGTAAATTTCGCACGCGAACACGTAGCGGGCTGTTTTGTTCAAAATAATGAGGCTAAATTTCGAATTTTGCGGTTAAAACACGGCAGTTCATTTTACGGTTTTTATTTATGCTGTTTATGCGAATATTGTTAATTATGCTACATGGTATGTTTCACATTTGTAAGACGTAATAAGGCAGTTATTAAGAAAGAAAAGGAAGAAAAACGTGTTTTATGCTTGTAGGTAAGTAGGTAGTTTATGGCAGTACCGTTCATTAAATGGAACATGCATTATTCATTTTTATAAAATAATCTGTTTTAAAGAAATATTTATTGCTGCTTATTAGTTATTATATAGATGTTTAATTCTAATTATTATGCATTGAAATCGTACAATCTTCCTAAGTCCCAGTCCCAGTGTCATAACGGAATTAGTACCTAATTCAAAATTTCTTTTATATGCTTAGTTGTATGTAGGATAGTCTCAATTATACGTGTACACATAAAACAAAACTTACCAAATATAACTTCTCTCCTAAGCGGAAAACAGAAGTCCAGTTTCCGTGCGCCTGAAAATTAAAATATTCGCGGTTGGTCCTTATCCAATGTTTTCTTTATAAAATGAGTGACAGAATACATAAAGAAGCGACAGCTACTTCAATACTTATTATTTCCGTGTTGGCAGGATTTCTGTAAATTGCTTTCTTAAGATGAGCGAAACTCTCAGACAGCGATCGTTGTGAACGAAGACATTATTATTTTTTACTCCTGGCTCTTTAAAATGTCGGAGACTGATAAAAGATGTAGTCTTTTGTGTGGTTTTATGTTCTTAACTTGTTATTGTGTTTATTTGTAAGTGTATTTCGAGCGAATGCAGTAATAGTCTAGGTATTTCCTGAAGAAAAGTACTGTAATACGTTTTTAATAATTCTTATAAAAATATTTTCAATGCCAATAACGATCACGATTGAATATTGGATGTAAATACCGAATAATTATTAAACTGACAAAATATAGAAACATATACTTAAATCGAATAACACAACCCACTTACAACTTACAAAAAAATATAGAAACTAAAATAAAGCCGCAATTCACGGCTGTCATAGTTTTAAATTGTTCATAAAATAGACAAAACACGTACACCGCGCAGGTAAGTTTAATTCGTTCAAAGTTATAGGATAAAAGTCGGCAGCAGATATTTCTGGAAGTGAAAAGGCGTGGAAACTGAATCCGATATTAATTAAAACTTTTGCCCGCACTCGGTAATACAATTAGTGGCGGACTTTAACGAATTCAGACTTTCGCTTACAAAGGAATTTTTCTAGAATTGTTCACCAGTGAAACAGTAGCTAGCTGCTAGGGTTAAGTGTTTCCGAGACGGTAATTTCGTGTTTAATTTGAGGGCGTTGAGGAATGTACGCTCATTGGTTTAGTAGAGTAATGGAGTACTTACCTTATATTTGAGTAATTGTGTTTTCTCGTTAAATTTTTCTAATTTAATGATAACATTATTTTTATTCCATGTAAATTTGCTTGTGAATTTTGAACCAACATTTTATTTGGCTTTGATTGCAAATAAAATGTTATTTGGTGTGCACTATTCAAATATAAATAAATACCTAGTACATTAAACGTTATTATAGATAAGCTCTCGTTCATTAGAACATACGATACGTTTTGTTAATCACAAGTAGGTACAAATGAAACCCACCTTGCGGCATGTCAAATTCCTCATGAAAACATTAATCGATTGAGTTAGAAATTCAAATAAAACGCAACAATTTTCCGTGTGTTGGAGCATTTATTAAAAAAGTTTTCTCGCTTTTTCAACTGTCCGTGTGTTACAATTTCAGTTGTAACTGTGTGGAAATTTTGTTTGATGTTCAATTAAGGGTTCTATTGAAAAAAGTTCCTTATTGAACGCATTTAAGACATTGTATGATATCCGAAGGTCCAAAAGTCGGTAATCTACTATGATACGTGTGTCGATTAGAAGAACCTATTATATTAATATTAAAAGGAAATTAATTCTACTTGTCAGTAAAGAAAATGGCTCAATTAAACAGATATTTTATAATGAATCTTCCTCATACTCCACTAAGGGATACATGACTTCACAACAGTGATTACAAGCATAACATCTGAAAACCTTAGTTTAAACCATAAAAAGTGATTTAACGATAAAGAATGAAATTAAAAATTCATTAAACCGTGGAAACTGCAGTAGTTAATAGCATTACGTTAATCCAGTTAAAAACGAGGCATTTATTTATTTATGGTTATAAATGGATTATAGTTATTGTAAATGAAAGCGGTTTATTTGAAATGTGGCTTTGATTTTATGAATTAAGTGGCAATCTGCTTTGTATGCTTTATTTTTAATGACTCGAGAACGATGTATAAGCTGTATTTATGGCTTATCAAAATCATTTAATGGTCATTTATTATACACAATTTCATATACGTAATTGTATTTTATGAAGTCATCTTGTTACATACAGGCTTGCCGCTTGTTAAATTTTAACGACAATAGACAGGGATGGAAAATGACTCAGACATACTTATTACCCGCGTTTAAAATGCAGTTATTTTGTTATAAACTTAGGTTTATCTTCGAAAAATAGCAAAAGCAATGTCTGGGTCTAACAGGGTAATTATTTTAAACACGTAAAGAACATCGATCAGTGAAATAGGTAAGTAATAGGTAATTACGAAATGCATCTACTTCCTGCTACTGCGGTCTACAACTTCTAATATATTACTTTATCTGTCTGTATATCCAAAGTTTCCACTTCTCATAACTGAAGCGCAACGTTTTTAAAAGCAATTACGTTATTAATCGCTCTAATTTGAATTGTAAAGCGATGTATCCTTATCAAGTAATAAAGTGCCATAAAAGCGGAATGTTTTATGACTTTGTGAGCGTTTTACTTCGGAAACATGTGCTCTCGTTTTCCATTTACGTGATTAAATTAAGATTTGCCAATTTTGTAAAGTATATCGTATGTTTTCTACATAATAAATAAAAACAAAATCTTTAATGGCTACATGTATTTTTTAAATATTGTACGCTTCTAGTGGGTAAAATAAATAGTATCAAAACCTTTTAACAACTGTAAAAGTACTAATTTATATCTACTTAATGTTATTGTTGTGTGTTGAAATAAAAGCTTTATTTCTTTATTAATAACAAAGGTTTTAGTAAAATTCAGAGAAATGACGAATAGCATCAGATTTTCTTTTTATCAATCCCAAAATTAAACTGTTTCCTTGACTTGTAGCTTCACGTTAATTTCATCACATTATTTTTAAGCATAAAATATTCAATTCATTTTCGTTACTTTCCAATACCTACATTAATTATGTAGGTACCTATATAATAGTATTACGTCACAGTGACCAAAGTCCGTGAGGTCAGTGCATTAGCTGCACTCGGTATATTGATGAATACCTCGCTCAATCATCGCGAGTCAAACAGTGATCGATGCATTTTGTGATGGTACTGCAGAAATACAATATTAAGACGTCTATTGGTAGTGTTTGCATGTCTACGGATAAAGAGGTCTATGGTTATCTACAGTTAGCTTGTTCTAATCCATACTAATATTATAAATGCGAAAGTAACTCTGTCTGTCTGTCTGTTACTCAATCACGCCTTAACTACCTAACCAATTTGCATGAAATTTGGTATAGAGATATTTTGATACCCGAGAAAGGACATAGGATAGGTTGTATCCCGGAAATCCCTCGGGAACTATGCGGGTTTTTCTTTGATTGCGCGGGCGATGCCGCGGGTGGAAAGCTACTAGGTAATAAATTAGCTTTCCGCCCGCGGTTTTGACAGTGTTTCCTATAAAACATATTATGCTAAAACTTTCCTCGCCTACCAAGCTAGCCGTTGGTGAAAACAGAGATATGAATAGGCGTTGAAGTTATTTGGTTTATCGCAAACAGACAGGCACTTTGTTTTACAACTTTTAGTGGTACCTAATGAAAATGAAATATAGAATGCGATAGTTACAAAGCGAAGCCGCGGCCTCTACCTAGTTCTACAGTAAAAATATAAATATGGTCATACAGAAAATAATTTGCAAAATTTAAGCACGAAACTTTGGCAGCAGGTTCTATCAATTTAGAAGATTTGTAAGATATTTGCGTCTTATGCTGAAAATGCTAAGGAATATAATATCTATAATAATATTTATAATTCAAGAATCTTGCAAGCGTTTTTACTTCAGAGTCGATTTTGTTCTAATAGAATAGTAAAATTTTGTACTTAGTATTTTCAAGACCTCTTTATTGCACGCCTCATAAGCGAAGCGTTGAGGTGGGTACTACTGTCACTTCGCGCAAAACATCTGATTTTTCAAACTTAAAATGTCTTTATGTATCATACATTGCACTTGTAAGATAATACATACACACACATATTAAGAAAAAACACTATTTTTAACATTCATGATATTTTTGATGTCATTTTTGTTATTTAAACTAGTTAAAAAACAGTTTAAAAAAGTTCTGTCTTGGACGTCCGTGTGTCTGTATGTGCGGAGGATTTTCTTGTTAACACGATAGCGACCGAAATACTTTACTAATCGAGTCTTTTTTTTTCTCTTACGCTTGAGTATGCTCAGGAATAGAACCCTTTCATTTTTCAGGGTCTGATTCGATGTGGTTTAATTGTTATTAAATAAACAAAAATAATAATTAATAAATAATTATTAAAAAAAAAATTATGAGGCGTGCACTTTTGGATTTTCCAAATTATTTTAAACTGAATCGGATTAACGCATCTTTCTAATAGAATGCGAATAAATATTTTCTTTGTTGAAATTGATATTTTGGTTTTATGGCATTCAAATGCTTTATAAATATAAATTTATAAAGAATAGAAAAAATTCGATCACGAGGCGGGACTCGAACCCGCATCATGGTCAGGCATCCGCCCCGGAATGGCGTGAAAGGATGCGGGTTCGAGTCCCGCCTCGTTATCGAATTTTTTCTATTCTTTATAAATTTATATTCTCATTGTTATTAAAATATTATGAAAAATATTTATATTTTAAAGAAACAATAGCGTTTCCCCAGTGAAACCTAATTCTTATTCGTTGTGATTGAAGTACGCTTCTAAAAGAGGCTTTGAAGAATAAATAAGATCTTGAAATATACAAAATACGCACAATGTTGATTTGATTTTTCTGTAAACGTAACATTTGTTCTGTGAATTATTATTATTCATAGCTTTTCTTTACAAACTATAAAATTGCATATAAATAAGATTGATTCAGTTTTGTCTTCGTTTTTTGGTCACTTTTACTGAGAGTATGAAAATTATTATTTATCTGTTTCAGAACATAATATTATTATCATAACAAAAAAGAGCGAGTGTGCCGAGCACACGTGTCAGAAGTAAAACTTCTTCATGAAAGATTATCTTATTTATGTACTTACTTTCAATTTTGTATGTACTATCTATCTATCTATCTATAGCTAACATTTTAATAGCTTCGCTGTTTATCTGTTCCGGACCGAAGCAGCGAGGTTAAGAGATCCAGCGGCAACATCTGCCAATTTCCGTAATGACGTTACGGAACGGCTGCACCGCCATTGACTTGAATATGTTTACGCTTAAGATTATTGTATTAGCATAATATTCACGTCGATGTAAAGGGGACAATGCAATTGATTGAAATTGTTGAAGTAAACAGTTTTTTTAAAGATCGGTATATATATATATATATATATGAAACGATTTTCCGATCGGAAATAATGTCCGGAAAGTTAAGTAATTATGATTCCATGTGGTGTAAATATGGATATTTACATAAGAATGTAATAATACCTAGTTTATTAATATTTATACACAAAATATATTAAATTTGACTTATGCAATTGAAATATCATTGGGATCGGAAAGGTTCCCACTCGGAATGTCGTTTAGGAATACGACCACTGATCGAGTCATTGAAATCCTTTTTATTATTTCTTATAGGTAATATCTTTTACTATGGCGTAAGCTATGAAGCTGCAGTTATCGAAATACGAAAATAGGGGTATCCACATAAATAAAATGTTTAAATTGGATTAATGTTTGAAAACTATATTATGTCCTGTAAACTATGAGCATGTAAAATATATAATTTTTCGAAAAATAAATATTATATCGGACAAAGTTAATATGCATATAGTTTAACAGTAAGAACTTACAGTCACAAACAAATAAAAAGAATCCTTCGTATCAGAAACCTCATTTTTTATACTCGGCTAAAAAATACAAAGTAAATGACTAAAAGTAGTGTAAGAGCGATTAATTGTGTTAGAAATCCACACGAGGTCGCTCGCTGCCGCGCTCCGTTTATTTAGCAAATTTCTCAGCGTGTATTGGCTCTTTTCATTTATTTCTCGTTTCTATTTATTACCTACGTGGTTTGCTTTTAGTATTGCTGGTGGAAATTTAATCCACAAGTAAACAATTGTGTACATGATATTACATTTTAATCTATCACATTTATTATATTATTTAATTCAAATTTGGATTCTTATCAAGGATACTGGATAGGCGACATTACAATAATTTCATGAGTGAGAGCGTGTTTTTTTTTTTCAACTACATTAATTATTAATTGAAGTATCTTTACAATGCACCTGTAAACTTAAAAATCATAATGTATATAACAAAATAAACATATTTTATTCAGTTTCATTCGGAACCCATAAAACATTTAGGGAGCAGTCCTAATCCCCGGTATTATTTGTGCTCTATTTCTCTCGGTATGAAGTTCGGGTAATTGCAGGTACGTCATACACAATGCTGCGGTTCGTTTAGTGATTACAACGTATGACTGTAGTATGCAGCACATGGTAAGGCTGATACTTGCTAGTTTTACAGCACTTTTTATATTTACGGTCCGGGTAAGTAGAAAGGTGTGGTTATGTATACTTGTATAATAGAACACTATACCACAATATTTTTTTATATAAAAATGAATCGCAAAATGTGTTGGTAAGCGCATAACTCGAGAACGGCTGAACCGATTTCGATAATTCTTTTTTTATTATATTCCTTGAAGTACGAGGATGGTTCTTATGTAGAGAAAACGTAAACATGTACCACGGGCGAAGCCGGGGCGGACCGCTAGTTTTTTTATAAATATACACAACCTGAATTTATTGAAATTTGAATTTTACCTAACCAAATTTGTGCAATTTTTAAATAAACAATAAATAAGCTAACTAAATTGAAATCTGTTGGTTCGATAAGCCTTTGAAATGTATTACCTAATTAAAATTTTAATGAAATGTATTTATTTGTATCCTTCTATTAACCACCTAAGCTAACATTTTGGTATCCATGCAATAAGATACTTTTCAATAAGTCTTGATATTTGATAAAATTGCTACAAGTGGCAACCCTACGTGGCGACCACACCGCAAATATTCAAAGCTTGCGGAAACGTCCTGAAGTTGGCTTTTGAAGTTATTTCACTGGACTCTTGATTAGACCAACATAACTAACATAATATTATTTATGTTTATATCTTGTTTGTGAACAGGATTCAAAAGGAAACCTTTATATTTTACTGAAATGAAAGTGTATTTTTGTTGTATTTATAGCTTTATTATTTTCTTCTTCGTGTAAACATCAAAGTCCTTTTCTTGAATTTAATTTTCTGTAGATTCTACAGTAAAAAATAAAAAATAAAATAGAACTTCAGGCTGTCCTATAAGAGAAAATTCGAAGCACATATTATTTTGTCATAACATCAAGGTATTTATCATATTCTTAAAAACATTACTTACAAAATAACATTTTATATCTTATCACAGAGCCCTTATAACATGTCTTGTAAACAGACCAAAATTTCCACAAACATTCGCAACAAAAAGACATAGATATGTTATCATTAATCAATTTCAAATAGTATGAAGGGATAGGAAATGAAAAAGGTTTTGAATATATTGCCGTATCTTTGGATAAACAATTTACACTTCGATGATTTAATGATTTTAAAAACAAACAAACTCGTTTTCCAATCCTCTTTACTCCATGGATATTGAATACATTCATGCTTTAAAATTTCATGACTTTAAAACTTGGAGCGCTATCTTCATCTAAAACACTTAAACTTTTATTTTCTTGATGCTTCGGTACTCTTCTTCATTAACTATGTGCAGTAAGTTTGAGAATTGATTGTGTATTGCTGAACTTAGAAGTTGTAAGTACATATTAGACTTGGATAAACAAGATAGATCTACCGTTTTGATTGTTTTGTACCAATTGTACCTATCGATTCTATAATAATAATCTATAATATTAAGTAAAGTGACCATCATTTTATTATCGATATTCTATATGTGCAAAAGTAGCGACTATAATGAGAAACAAACACAAAAACCCTAATCTATTCTCGTATTGTGACTTCTTCCTACACTAAGATTAATTTTATCCACACATTTCTCTTTGTTTCACCCTGAATATAAAACATAGTCTTAATATTTAACGGGGCCATGTAATGCTGGGCAAATGTAATATTTCGTCGTCCGTATTGGAAATCGATCGATGTACGTGGTGTCGTTATTAATGTTGGCCCCAACCACAAATGTGTCTATATTTTTATTTTTGTTGACGCAAATGCGATAACGAGAAACTAGGACTTGTTCGTGTTTATGCAAAATTTACCGCAGTGCGGAGCGCGCTTGTTAACTAGTCGGAGCCTCCGGCGCTGTCCCTTCAATTACGATTTTTAGCACTTCCTGTTAACTTTAACGTCACCGCAGTTCTGCGAAGTGCTCCTTTTAATATTTTAATAGTCAAAGTTGTTTTGTATAGCTTTTTTGCCAGTAATAGAATATAACAAGAATAACAGCTCTTAATAGATTCCCACAATCATTTCAATTTATGGTCCAATTTTTCCTTGTATTTGTATTTCCGAAAATGTTATCTTTCATACACAAATACACAATTAAATAAAGGTACTTAATATTCCCAGTTAGGAGCTCTTTAAATACAAATGTAGCGTTTCTATGAATCTTCTTATAATTCAAATAATCACAACATGGTTCGTTCAAATGAAATTGTAATTGGCTTATAGAGACCTCGCCTCCAAATCTTGGCGAATGAATATTCAAGATCTGCGAATTTGCCTTTGAAATAAGTACATTTAAAAGTGTAAAATGAAATGCTAATGGGCTTTTTATATTTATCCTGTATTATCAGGGATTTTGTCGAATCTCTGCATTGGCGAGAGGCCCCTTAAATAAGGGTTTTCGGTTTAATATTGTTGAAAATATACTCGAACATTTTGGAACAAACAGAATTTTGGTTGGTTTATTTTGTTATTTTCTTTCATTAAGTAGGTGTATTTATACCTACTTAATGAAAGAAATCTGCCGTTCTTCCAGTGTGTAGGTATTAGTAGTTAAGTTAAATTTAATCTTCAACTACCTTCAATTTCATATAACTGCAAAACAAAACGAAAAGAGAACTGACAATTATTGTCCGATGCGCTAGAATGTAACGAAAATTTCTCGGAAACAAAATGGAATGGAAAAGTTGCTGGCGGGAGACCGCAAGCCCCAACGGCTCTGCAATGAACTCAAACTAGATGTAAACTTATAGCTTGGAGACTGTTTATGAAGCTAATGCCTTTACACATACTTGTTGTTTATCGTGCTTAATGCATCTATTAATGGCCTTTACAAAAAGTCGTTGTAGTTGCTGTGCATTTGGCATGTGTTTATCAATTATTTATTAACTAATTATTAGGAATTACTTCATAGTTTCTTGTTTTAATTTTTAACCGGAACTTATTAGTAAGTGTTAAAATTACATATACGTTATTGATTACAGGCTCAAATTATTTGCTCGTAGTTAATTGCATTATTATATTAATTGCGTTTGTACAATACTTCTTTGACAGTTTAAATTAATTAACTTTTATCATATTATTCATATTTATGAATATGAAAAATAAAACTTTCACACCATTTAATTTGTTTCAACCTTTGCCTTTTGCATTAGTAGCCCATTTCAGACATCTGTCTCTCACAACAGTTTCCTCTAATTTATTGCATATTAGTTTTTGTAGTCTTATCCATAAGTTATGCAGACGTGGAGAAAATTATTTTTGTTATTTTATACATTACTTGTGTCTCTAGTGCCAGATTATAATTTATTTTAGTCATAAATTATATTAAAAAGTAATTAGCTAATTTTATTTTCCTTAAAATAGTTCATCTACCCATCCGTCCCTTTTCATAAACTTTCACGATTGTAATAACAGTAACAGCCGTACAAATAAAAACTTGCTTATTCAAACCTTATGCAATGAATAGATATGATAAGAATAAATAAAGAATAAGGATGTCATAAATTCTTACAAATAAATTTGGAATAACGTCGATGTAACTATGCTCACGCTATGCAATAGGCGCGAAGCGGCAACGTAGCAATTCATTCACAAAATTATGAAAAACATTGAAATTGTCTACGGTTAAGCCTTGGTGCTGTCATTTTGACGCTCGTTTGACTTCGTCGAATTTGTTGTGAACAAGAAGCTTATATCTTATACACTGGAGATTGCACTATGACCATTAACTTGTCACAAGAAAATATAACCTTGAATGACGTCAGTGTTGTTTTTTGTCTCTTTCTGTGGGTGACCACACTGGTTTGTATATTCAGGATTTTTCGAAATAAAAAAACTAAAAATCATGGTCTATAAATAATAACGACATATATTTTTAACAGTATTTATATTATAATATTACTGGTCAACTTACATGAATAATTATCATCTTTATAGGTACATACCATTTTAATTGGTAGAGAATGATAGTTTTAAATAACGCTTGATAACTTTTGATCTCATACTACGATTTTTTAATTAAAATGAGTGCTACATACATTAAAACATCGTTTTGGTTACTCAAGCTTCAGTCTAAAACTTTTCAATATTCCAAAGGGAGAGTTGCATCGCTAGTGTTGATGTGTGGTAACGATATTACAGTTCTCAGAAATTCGTATGTCTTTCAGGAGCTGTACTTACGGTTACTAATGGTTTCATGGTGGTTAATTATAATATAATTAAAATTACTTTATCCACAGTTGAGACGCAGTAACTAGAATGTGGTAAATAAAAAGGTATAGCACTTTTCAAAAGGTATTTTTTTTCTGGACCGTAATCCTCAGGCTTAAAATGCAAACTGCATGTTGATAAATTTTACCCTTGATAGGCACTATCGACAGCCATTTATTTCTTTTTATTTCATTTTTGGAAAGCTGAAATAAGTAAAACAAAAAAAATTTGGTAAGTTAAAAGAACTATTAATTTCTATGTTAAAGAAGAACAAACATAAAACCACATGTGAGTGCAATATCGATGTCGTGCGTTGTTTCATTACTAGTATAAAAATCTTTGAAATGGTGTTCTAAATGTTCATCATAATTTTGTTAACTACACACACCGGCACAATTAGCGGAACAGAAACCGATGCGCGAGAACATCGTCTTGGATTTGAACGAATGGCAGCAGGTTCTCTTTACTGATGAGTGCAGAGGTCTTTTAAAATAGATCGATGGGAGAAAGCGAATATGGAGACGCAAAGGAGAACTCCACATACAGTCTAATTTTGAACACACAGTGGCTTATGGTGGCGGCTCGATTATGGTTTGGGGAGGGATATGTTTGGGAGCTCGCACGGAGTTAGTGATAGTCACAGGAGGGACCATGACAGCAGATCGATACATCAGAGACATTTTAGAAGAACATGTTGTACCATTTGCCCCATTTATTGGCGACGACTTTATTCTAATGCAAGATAATGCTCGTGCTCATAGTGCACAATCGGTACAGGCATATCTGAGCCACGTAGATATACCTGTGATGCAGTGGCCAGCAAATTCCCCCAATATGAATCCGATAGAGCATGTCTGGGACTTGATAAAAAGAAGGGTTAAATCCAGAATGCCACCCCTCAACAATCTGAATGATCTTGGAAACGCATTACTTGAGGAGTGGGAGCGGTTGCCTCAAGAAATCATCGATAACATAATCTGTAGCAGCCCAGACGAATGGAAACCGTAATCAGAGCAAGAGGGGGAAACACTCGTTATTAATTTTGCTTTAATTTTATTGTTAAATCGTTTTAATTCTTAGTTTTTTTATTTTTTGTGATGGTTCATAATCATCTAAAAATTTCACTTATTTCAAATTTCTTTATTTTTCAATAAAAAATAACGAAAACTTTTCAAAGTCGTTGTTAAAAGATGTTAATCAATTTGTTATTTTGTTTCTAATTACATTTTCGTCAAATATATGCGTTATTATCACATAGTCTCACTTTTTTTTCTGTTCCGCTAATTGTGCCGGTGTGTATATTACAATATTTTCTCTTCGCTATCCGTAAAAACTCGTCATCATGGTTACCTTACTTGTTAAATTGGTTTATTGAAAAATGATGAAATTATTAGGAAAAGAAGATAGATAGAAGATATTTAGCATGATTGATTACTAAAATGATGATAAAATTGACGATTTTTGCCATGAAAATGATTCTAAACAGGTAAATGCATGAGTATTGAGGAATATTGTAAATAGCGTAAATATACACTTGCCTGTGAAATTTTATGCCAGAATTTGGTGTCCAAAAACTTCTGCAATTTTTCACAATGCAATACATTATTTATATTCGGAAAATATTTATTAAATACGCAACAATATTAACTTAAATATTCGAAGCGACGCAATTTTTTTGACACTTATGCCATATTGTCAAAGTGAGAGTTGCTACAATTTTATTATGGTAACTACCCATAATCAGGGAGTATCGCTTTTTAATAATTGGTTCAGATACTTATTTTATTTAGCATAAATAATAATTGTCTCATCCAACAATGCTTCTGAATGACGTTGTTGGCAATTTATCAACAAACTCATGTACAAAAACTAACCTTTTGCACAGAATATTACAGCATACATGCCTTGGGAAAACTTCGTATTAACAGTGGCAATACCAAGTTAGGTGTGAAAGTGATAAAACACAACAATTTTCTTGTTACACGTCAAATGTTCATACCGAAATCTCCAGTGTATAAGATATAAGCTTCTTGGTTGTGAAGTTTCATCATACGATGTTCTGTTTATTTATTTTTTAAATATTTATTGGAAATAATTTAAATATATCATTAAATATGCAAGCAAATGAAAGAGAACGCTATCCAATATCTGGAGAACAGAAGATAAACCCACCTTGAGATAGAGAGTTGCCAAATAACTGGTACTCAAAACATACAACTCCAGGCTTAGAAGATTTATATTTTCAACGAAAGTTTACATTATTGTGATAAGTTTAGAAATAAGTTTTATGTATGTATGGCTTGGCGCATGTCGTAAATAAATAAATCATTATAAATATCAAAAGGGTTTTTCATAATTTCGTATATTTTGACATTTCATACAAAATTTTCCATTTCATTAGGTACGTAATGAAATTATTAATTTGCTCAACTTTTTCTACTTCTCGTATTACTCTCATTGCTATTATCTCAAATTTAGATTGAAAATTGCTTCTAAAACTTGTAAAACACATCACAATGTACTAAAAGATATGTTATAACTCGGTTATGTCAGACTTATACTAGGGTGGTAGCCGGAATAAGGACGAAATAGCATTAGTATGAATACTTATTACGAAGTTATACTAGGTTTCATTTATTACGTGTTTATTTGTATGATTTTTCCTTATTCTTAGTTTATTCTTTTCATAAAATGTTATAACTCGTTTATTTGTACGGCTGAAGTGTTTAATTTATTATGTTATTTTAATTGTTTAACTTAAAATAATTTTACAGGTATTTATTTAGTTTTTAAAATATATTCATTATTATTAAGTGAAGTCCCATGTCCCCTAGTGGGGTAAGGGGCAGATGCATTATCCATACATCTGTTTCACTGATCGATTTTCTTTAGGGACAAGTAGGTGATCAGCTTCTGTGTCCTATCAGACGGAGACATTTTTTTTTCTTCGTCTCCACCGGGAATTGAACCCAGGACCCCTCGGTTCTACGCGCACGCGTCAACCACTGTACCAAGGAGGCGGACATTTATTACTGACTAGCTGTGCCCGCGACTTCGTCCGCGTGGAATAGTGACTGCATAGTAGTTACTACTTAACTTTTATTGAATAAACACGTACTACCATAAATAATTAAAAGAACAGTTAGTAAAATTTATTACTAAACTGAGCTAAAAAATAAAAAAATAAGTGCCTAATTAATTTTCTACGTAAAATTTATTTTAAATTATGGCATATTATTTTTTAGGCACCAGGAGGGAGAGGAGCAAATTTATTTACCTTCCTTCCTTGTATGGATGTTTTTGACAATATATTGTGCAGCAACTGAGTGCCGAGGCAAACGTCAAAACGTAAAGGAATAGAATCCGCTATCGATACTAATTGACATAAGCGTATGATGTTTTGCTAAGGATTTGTTCACCCTACCAACGACGACGACGACCACGAACAAAATTTTCATCCAGTCGCAATTTAATAAAATTGTGCAAAACACAATTAAAAATCAATTATTAAAATTTCCTGTCGTTCTGGTGATTGGAATTTTTATTTTTGAGATCAACGATGAATGAAAAAATAGATTTTTCGTAGAAACAGTGGCTCCTAGAAAAAAATGTATGTGAAGTTTTTTAAAGATAATTTTATAATCTACAATTTTGGTAAAAGTTAAGGATACCATACCATACCATCATTATCATAATAATATATCTTATATATATATATTTTTATAATGGTACTTAATTTTAAAGATCGTCGGGAAGTTTGTAAAATTATATATATTCCTTTTCCTTCGTTGCGTTGGGTTTTTTTTTTTAATTTTTAAACTTCGGTTTCTAATTTTCATTTAATATTTTCAAGTGAGCGAGACCTACCTCTACCTCCATAATACATTCCTACATCTGACATCTTTTAAGTTGGGCCGTAACCGTGCATAAATTGTAATGGACCACAGTGGCAAAAGAAGTGGTATATTTAAGAAAAAAAATTGCCAAGGGCCAGGCCTATGTGGCTTTGAGAAGAGTTCAAAATTTCCAGGGTGTGGCTATCCTCTCGCTCCCATGTCCCCCTCTTCTTTCACAGACTTTCAACCCTTCCCTTTCCATCCCTAGTAAATGGCAGAACCGATTTTGATGTAAATAATATTATCTAATTGTACCTATATGTACACGTCATATCCTATCGTTTGATGCTCCATTTGGTTTATTTATCTAACCACTGTCACCCCTAAAGTGCCCTATATGTAAAAAACGGATGAACCGATTTCGATAAAACATTACTAATTGTAATTCACCCGTTATGCACATTCATTTGATATATAACTTAGGTAGGTACTATCACAATATTTGACAACATTCGTTTCTTTCATTCCCACTTATACCTATACAGGGTGTAATCGTTAAGTGTGCACAGGCGATTTTTCCGTAAGTATTACAGATAACAAAAAACTTTAAACTGATATCGAAAGTACTTAACCTAATGAGTAAAATGGCGGTAATAAATTTTTAAAAATAAATCGAGAAATATCAAAAAAATTATCTTTAAACCCTCCCATTCATTAGGTATGAAATATGAATATCCCATATACCTACATTTAATATGAAAGATTTTAGCTTTTTTTGTCTTTTTTGGTTTTCTGCTTTAATTACTTCGCAAATTTGAAGTGACATTTTCCACATTTTTCCGGACATTTTCGCGCATTTTCCGGATATTTTCCGGGAATTATCCAGGCATTTTCCGGACATTTCCCTGACATAGCCTGTAAATGTCTGGAAAATACCCGGGAAATGCTCGGAAAATCCCCGGAAAATGTCTGTAAAATCCCCGGAAAATGCCAGGGAAATGTCCGGAAAATGTCTGGAAAACATCGGGAAAATCCCCGGGATATGCTCGGAAAATCCCCGGAAAAAGCCTGGGAAATTCCCGGAAAATAACCGGAAAATGCCTGGGAAATGCTCGGAAAATGCGTGGAAATTTCCGGAAAAACCGTGGAAAATCCCTGGAAAATGCCTGGAAGATATCCGGAAAATGCGTGAAAATGTCCGGAAAATATCCGGTAAATGCGTGGAAAATCCCCGGAAAATGCCAGGGAAATGTCCGGAAAATGTCTGGGAAACATCCGGAAAATCCCCGGGAAATGCTCGGAAAATGCCTGGGAAATTCCCGGAAAATGTCTGGAAAATCCCGGAAAATAACCGGAAAATGCCAGGGAAATGTCTGGAAAATATCCGGAAAATGCGTGGAAATTTCCGGAAAAAGCGTGGAAAATGCCTGAAAATGCCAGGGAAATGTCTGGAAAATGCTCGAAAAATGCGTGGAAATTTCCGGAAAGACCGTGGAAAATCCCTGGAAAATGCCTGGAAAATATCCGGAAAATGCGTGAAAATGTCCGGAAAATATCCGGAAATTGGGGGAAAATGTCCGGAAAATATCCGGAAAATGCCTGGAAAATCGCCGGAAAATGCCTGAGAAATGTCCGGAAAATGTCTGGGAAATGCGTGGAAAATCCCCGGAAAATGCCAGGGAAATGTCCGGAAAATGTCTGGAAAACATCCGGAAAATCCCCGGGATATGCTCGGAAAATCCCCGGAAAGAGCCTGGGGAATTCCCGGAAAATAACCGGAAAATGCCTGGGAAATGCTCGGAAAATGCGTGGAAATTTCCGGAAAACCATGGAAAATCCCTGGAAAATGCCTGGAAAATATCCGGAAAATGCGTGAAAATGTCCGGAAAATATCCGGTAAATGCGTGAAAATGTCCGGAAAATATCCGGAAAATGCCTGGAAAATCCCCGGAAAATGCCTGAAAAATGTCCGGAAAATGTCTGGGAAATGCGTGGAAAATCCCCGGAAAATGCCAGGGAAATGTCCGGAAAATGTCTGGGAAACATCCGGAAAATCCCCGGGAAATGCTCGGAAAATGCCTGGGAAATTCCCGGAAAATGTCTGGAATATCCCGGAAAATAACCGGAAAATGCCAGGGAAATGTCTGGAAAATATCCGGAAAATGCGTGGATATGTCCGGAAAAAGCGTGGAAAATGCCTGGAAAATGCCCGGAAAATGCTCGGAAAATCCCCGGAAAATATCCGGAAAATGCGTGAAAATGTCCGGAAAAAGCGTGGAAAATGCCACTTCAAATTTGCGAAGTAATTAAAGCAGAAAACCAAAAAAGAAAAAGAAAGCTAAAAAATCTTTCATATTAAATGTAATGTTATCCTTTCTTGTCAATTTATCTATGGAGCAAGGCACTTTTCCTAATGTTCTAAAAACATCAGTTATAAAACCGTTATATAAAAAAGATGATCCAAAAGATATTAAAAACTACAGACCGATAGCACTAATTCCAGTTTTATCTAAGATATTTGAAAAGGTAATTTTAGAAAGATTTCAAAATTATGTTGATAAAAACAAGATATTATGTCGGGAACAGTTTGGATTTAGAAAAAATAGTTCTACTTCTTTAGCATGCTTCGACATGGTGAAAGAAATTATTCAAGCCTTTATTGAAAAAAAACCAGCAGCCACCATATTCTTAGATATGAGCAAAGCATTTGATTTTGTGGACCATCAATTACTCTTGTTTAAGTTGGAGAAATATGGGATAAGAGGAATTGCTAAAGAATGGGTAGCAAGTTACTTAAATGATAGATATCAGTATGTGGAGATTCATAAAATGATAAATCAAACACGAAATTCATATAGGTCAGAGAAAAAAGTTAATAAATCAGGTGTACCACAAGGAAGTGTGCTCGGCCCATTTTTATTCCTCTTATATATTAACGATTTACCGAGATCAGTGAAACACAAAACAGTTTTATTCGCAGACGACACTACCCTTATTGTTAAATGCACGGATAAAAATACATATGAGAGAGATATAAATACAGCATTACATAATATAGTAAAATGGCTACAAAATAATAATCTGAAAATAAACTTAGTAAAAACAAAAATAATTCAATATTATACAAAGAATTGCACCAAAATTAATCTAGATATAAAATGTAATGATCAAGTAATCGAACAGGTAAAACACCATAAATTCTTAGGTGTTCTGGTAGACGAAGGTCTAAAATGGGACAGTCATATTGAATATATTTGTGATAGGATAAATCGTTTCGTTTATGTATTACGTCGCCTAAGAGATACTGTATCTATGAATGCTGCAATAAATGCCTACCATGCATATATATCGTCGATACTATCTTACGGAATAATTCTTTGGGGACAGTCTTGCGAGGTGCGGAAAGTATTTGTGGCACAAAAGAAATGTATCCGAGCCCTGTGCGGATTACATCAAAGGGACAGTTGCAAACCAATGTTCGGTAAATTACGTATCCTTACACTGACCTGCATATATATAAGAGAAGTATGTTTATTTGTTAAATACCACCCAGAATATTTTAAAAAGAAAGGAGAAGTAAATTCGCATATGTTAACGAGGTATCAAAATAAACTGCACTTTCCAACATGTAGAATAAATCAAGCAAAAAATAGTGTGATATTTATGACTATTACAATATATAATAAAATACCGGATAACTTTAAGGATCTCCCAGTAAATATATTTAAGAAGAAACTGACGAAATGGTTAATGGAGAAACAATTTTATGATATTCAAGAACTTATTACATTGCGGAATCTGTGACAAGGAAGAATTAGTGACGTTTAACAATAGTGATTAGTGACGCGAAGAATTTGTGTAGTGTTGGTGTAGTGTAATTTAAGTTATTTCCATTTAAATATTTGCACACCCAGAAAGTGGGTAGAATGTATTAGCACGTTAACATTGTAATAACACCTTTTTTGTAACTACATTCTTGTAAATAAATGAAATTTGAATTTGAATTTGAATTTGAATTTGGGATATTCATATTTCATACTTAATGTATGGGAGGGTTTAAAGATAATTTTTTTGATATTTCTCGATTTATTTTTAAAAATTTATTACCGCCATTTTACTCATTAGGTTAAGTACTTTCGATATCAGTTTAAAGTTTTTTGTTATCTGTAATACTTACGGAAAAATCGCCTGTGCACACTTAACGATTACACCCTGTATATAGGTATAGTAAATGGATGAACCGATTTTGATTAAATATGTCTAATTATACTTTACACGTCATGCCCTTTCATTTCATATGTCACTTGAGTCAAAATTCACTTTTTTTATTATCTACCACTTTTATACCTATAAATCAAATAAATGGATGAACCGATTTTGATAAAATTTGACTTATTTTTACTGATAGGTCGTTCACTTTCATTTAATATATCACTAAAGTATATTCGACAACTTTAGTTATTTTCATTCCCACTTTTACACAATAAATGGATGAACCGATTTTGATACAGTTTATTTAAGAACCAGCGTCGGAAAATATGCTGCCTAACAAAAAAACATCATCTAATTCGGATTACCTGCTAGCGAGCTACGGTGGCACAAACACACACACACACAGCGGTCAAACACTTATCACCCATATTTTTGCATCGGGGGTTAAAAATATAATATTATAAATACGACATAATTTAAAGGACATTTTATGTATAAAATTTACCTAGAAATAAGTATAATTTTAATTTGACCCCTCCCCCCTACTACCTCAGCTTACCCCCCCACCCTTGGGGACTTTCGATATGATCACTTGGACATAACTGTAGCGTATAACAGATAACTTACGTTTTATCGTACACTGTATGTGTACCATAGAATGCCTTAGCAAATGTTCGCCGTGAGTACTTAAATGGTCATAACTTTTTTATTTATGAACCGATTGACATGAAATAAACACTAAATGTTAAATGAAGATTACCACAATATATTAGTGAAAACCGCATCGAAATCGGATAAGCCGTTTCTGAGATTAGCGTGTTCAAACATACAGACAAACAGACAAACAGACAAACAGACAAAAAATTTTTTAACTACAGTTTTGGGTTTGGGATCGATTTAATAATAACCCCTGCTAATTTTTTTTTTACATATTTTCATTGTACAGACACCACTTTTCTAGAATTTTATTATATGTATTGAATATCTTAAATATTTATGTCTGACAAGGCCCTAGCAATCTTTAAAAAAGTTAATTGTCGTTAATTAAATTCTGGTGCAATATTTTAGTTCTTAAAGAAGATATTTTAAAGTGATTTTCTTCTAAAAGGCATAAATATTGTTTATTTACACTTTAAGTGGTTTTGTTTAATTCACACTATAAGACACTAATTTAAATGATTCTTAATCTTCTTATAAACATAATTAGTCGGAAGGTCCAACAGAGCTCTAGAGAATTAATGAAAAATGTTTATTTTAGTATAGGTACTGTAGCAAAATGCAGATGCACATGCAGAAGATGTGATTTCCAAAGAAAACCATTTGCCATATAAGTTTTGTTTAACCATATATTTTGAACATAGTTTTTACTTGAAATAATATGTAACTGTCTGTACGCGAAGTCATCACTACACATTCTGGTCTTGGATTCGAACCTTTACCCACTAGCATAGCATCCTCCACCACTACCAGACCATTCGGCCACCGAATGAATCAATCACTTCAAGTACTGGAAAGTTAGAAAATTTAGCAATTACATACATCTAAACAAAAGCAATCGATCAGAAGAAACATTAAAACTTCCATAAAACAAAAAAGCCTGTAAATTAAGCTAAGTAGGAGTTTTGTTATCTTGCGCTATAACTTACCTTTATCTCAATGCTTTTACTTTTAAGAGTTTTACGAAATAAAGCACGCACTGATTACTCTGCGTTTTAAATTTAGATTTAGTTTTTTATGTTTGAATTATCTCCATTATCAACAGCACAGATAACAAATTTATTGCTAGGCCTTTAATAGATCTGTAGCGACGACAAGCCAATTTACGAGTTACCGAATTTCAAGTGTAGTACCTACTAAGAAAGTTCACACCATCGGTTCACACGGTAACTCGTATATAAACAGTTTGTGCGTTATGCATAGACAGTCACGGGCTTGTCGGGACGCGGGTGGGTCGCATTAGGTCGAATATTAATTACATACGAATAAATATATGTAGTTAACGAAATATAACCTTTGCGTAGTTATTCATCTTTTATTACACCCGCACATAACAAGCCCCTACATTGGTGACTCAACATTGGTGACTCCCGACGAAAAGTGAACATTATTATAGTGAATTGCATAGATATCGTTTGTTAACAATTAAAAATGAATCCGGCAGTTCCAGTTAGAGCAGTTTCGTCGGTACCGTTAAACCTCGAGCAGTTAGCACAACTAAAGCAGCGGATAAACCAGCTGGAATGTGCAGGCTCGAGAGGCAAATCGTTTAGCAGTCGAAGGTATGGAAATAGCACGCATCGTTCCGCATCGCAAAGTCACAATCGTGCAGGAAGCTCAAAACAGAGAAAACCAAATTGGTTATGTTTTTTCATTACTGCTTTAAGCATAACGCCAGATTGTACTATCTTCAACCTTGTGCGTGGCAGAAGCAGCAGGAGAGCCGACTTAAAAATGTTTTAATTTTACCAGTGTCGAAAAATAACCGATCCGCGAGTGAGTGTACTGTGTAGTGATTATAAACCTTACGCGGCAAACGGTAGTGTAATTAAGACATTTGGTACTAAGTTAATGACTTTAGATTTTAGTTTACGGCGACCGTATAAATGGTCATTTATCGCCGAGGTAACTCAAACTATGTTTTGGTTTATAAGGTGCAGATTTTTTAGCACCCTAGGGCCGATGCATCGCTCGCACTTATGACGGACGCATCGGATACTCATGTAGGTTATTTTTCTAAGAATCCATCTAAGATTGAACGCAAGTATAGTACGTACGATAGGGAGTTATTAGCAATTTACTTAGCTATTCGTCATTTTCGGAATATGGTCGAAGGACGACAGTTAACGGTGTAGGTACACGGATCACAAACCGTTAATTTACGCGTTTTCTAAAGTAAATAGCGAGAAAGAGTTACCCAGACGTACACGACACTTGATATTCATTACGAGTTCACAACGTCGCGTGGGCAAGATAATGTCGTTGCAGATTCGTCATCACGAGTCGCAACAATAAGTTGTCCCACTGTAATAGATTACGCGGAACTTGCTAAGGAACAACAACAAGATTCTTATATGTTACAATTATCTAATTCGAAAGACGCTAATAATAGGTCAAAGAAAATAATGTTACCTGAAAGCGGTACATTTATTAATTGTAATATTTTAGATAATGATAAAATTAGACCCTATTTGACTGATAAATTTCGACGTATTGCTTTTGATAGTGTACATAATTTATGTCATCCCGGAATAAGGACTACACGCAAATTGATTCAAAATCGTTTTTATTGGCCAAATATGAATCGTCACGTTGGCCAATGGGCTAAAACATGCATTGAATGTCAACGATCGAAGGTTAATCGACATACAATGTCAGGTTTAGGATCGTTTCCGCAGTGCGATAGGTTTGAACGTATTCATGTTGATTTAATTGGACCTTTACCCACTTCACCCGAAGGTTTTAGGACGTATTGCCTAACCATAGTGATAGGGGGACGCGATGGCCAGAATGTTTTCCTACGAGAGATATAACTGCTGAAACGATTTCGCGTGTAATATATGAAGGATGGATCTCTCGTTTTGGTTGTCCGAAAAAGCTAACAAGCGATCAAGGACGCCAATTCGAAAGTCAATTATTTGCTACACTAATGAAGTTATTAGGTATTAATAAGTTGCGTACGACACCTTACCACCCACAGAGTAACGGGGCGGTAGAGCGTTGGCATAGGTCGCTTAAAGCGGCATTAACGGCTCGTTTATGCAATATATCATCATCTTGGGTTACGGAATTACCAACTGTGTTGCTAGGACTTAGAACAGCAGTAAGAAGTGATACCGGCATAAGCGCAGCAGAAATAACGTACGGAACAACTTTACGATTACCAGGTGATTATTACGATAAAAAATCGAGTTTTGAAATAGATAGCAGTCTTGAGTATGTAAGTAAATTACGAGACTCTATTAGAAAATATCAGTCAGTAGCTATTAGGCAGAATGAAAGACGGAACATATTTATTCACCCCGATTTGCAAAAGTGCGATTATGTTTTTGTAAGAAACGACGCAGTACGTAAGCCTTTACAACCAACATACGACGGTCCTTATCGTGTGTTGAGTCGAGAGGAAAAGGTATTTTACATTCAAATGACTGGCAGGAAAGTTAGAATATCTGTAGACCGTCTAAAACCTGCATATTATTTGAATGATGATAGTGATACGACATCTGGGGCAGATACTAAGGTTCCGTTACAAATTCCAAGTAGCGAATTGCCTAATACACATACCACGCGTAGTGGAAGAGCTATACGATTACCGGTACGATTTAGGTAATAGTACTATTGTATTTGTAATTGTTTCAACTATTTTATATTTATTAGAATTACGATGATTATAAGTATGCATAAGACTTCATAGAAATGTATAATAAATACTAAGTAATCAACACATCGTATTTAATAAATAATAGAACTTAAGTAATTTTGAAACGAGTTCATTGTTTAACGTTTTAAGTATGGTATTTCAAATTTATGTTTGTGTTGAGTTTTGATTGAAATGTTTACTACTTAGAAATTTAAGTACTTTTGATTTATGGCTTATGAATGTATAGTAATAGCCTTTGTAATATTAAACGATACAAGTGTAAAGAACGTATTGAGATTTGAAATGTTAATGTTACTAAGTGTTAGATGACGTGTAACAATTATCGCACGCCACTTAGAAGAACCAACGCAAGTTTTTGTAATAACATAAATAGTTTAACGAAATTAGGCGTTAACTGTTAACCACTTGTATACGATACGTATTGATTGATTTATATTGTGAACATTTTTTACACTTTATATTGTAAACATTTTGTAACCTTATACAGCGACATTTATATACACCCATCTGTTTATTGTTTAATTTTATTGTAAGATTTTTTACTTGTATACCCTTTTTATTTTAAGGGGGGAATGATGTAGCGACGACAAGCCAATTTACGAGTTACCGAATTTCAAGTGTAGTACCTACTAAGAAAGTTCACACCATCGGTTCACACGGTAACTCGTATATAAACAGTTTGTGCGTTATGCATAGACAGTCACGGGCTTGTCGGGACGCGGGTGGGTCGCATTAGGTCGAATATTAATTACATACGAATAAATATATGTAGTTATATAACCTTTGCGTAGTTATTCATCTTTTATTACACCCGCACATAACAAGCCCCTACATTGGTGACTCAACAGATCTATCTCGATTGATTTTCCAGTTTTTTCACTGGAGATCGCATTTTAACGAATCTCAATCTCAGTTCTAGTCGTAACATTTCATCATTTACCTTTATTTGTCATTTACCCTCCGTACTAACGATGTACGAATTCTAGCCGACTAGCGAAACAAAAACTACGAGTCCATGTTATTTTCAAAGTATTAGTGTGCTTTTCCACCAATAATGTGTGTGTGAGGATGTGTAGCGAGGAATGCAAAGAACTAATCATATTGCTTCATTTAGTTTGAAGTTCGGAGCGTTTAGCATTTTAAGCGGTACTATTGGGTATTTACAAAATATACATTCCTCACTGCGCCATTTTGCGTATTCCGCACTGAAAAGTTGAGACACTTTTTCACTGAGTATTCTTCAAATATCCCTAAAACCAATATCATAAACGTATTCTACGTAAAATTTCCAGTAATATACGTCTCAATTATCACTCATCTTTTTATTCCTCTCGGCATAATTCACAATCCAAATATTCGTTTCACAAGACAAACGTCACAAACTATACATTACCACAGTGAAGAAAAAAAATCACATCTTTATAAAAAAACGTTGTTACAGTAAAGAAAATACGAAGAAATTTGTAAATGCTCTAAACAGCTTATCCTGGACCGAAGTTCTACAACAAACCTCAAGTAATGAAGCTTTCAATGAATTTCATGACATCATTAAATTATTTTTTGATCTATGCTTTCCTATAAACAAAATCAAATTAAAGAACAGTGTAGCATCACCCAAATGGATTTCAAAAGGTATAAGAATCTCAAGTCGGAATAAACGTAAGCTTCGACATACATACTACAAAAATAAATCTGAAAATAACAGAAATAATTATAAAAAATACGAAAGAGTTTTAAGAAAGTGTATTGTATCTTCTCAAAAATGTATTAACTGTAATTATATAAATAAATCAAAAAATAAATCAAAAGCGACATGGAATATAATATCAAATAAAACCACTAATAGTAACATGTCTGAAAATATCGAATATATATCACAAAACGATATTGTAATAACTGAACCAGCTAAAATTGCAGAAGCATTCAATACATTTTTCAATAGACATAACTCCGCTAATGGTTCTGGTTCTGCTAAGTATAGTATTGTGTCTAACGAATCCTCTATTTTCTTATCTCCGTGCATAGAATCCGATGTTTATAAAGCTGTACAATCCTTGAATAATACTGCAGCAGTAGGATATGACAATATACCAACATGTACTATTAAAATGTGTATTAAAGTAATTTGTCCTGTATTAGTCCATCTGCTTAATCTATCTCTTACACAAGGTATATTCCCTGATAGACTCAAATATTCAGTCATTAGACCTATACATAAAAAAGGCAAACGTGAGGAATTAGTCAATTATAGACCAATTACCCTTATACCAATAATAGCAAAGATTTATGAAAAAATTATGTATAGCAGGTTAAATCGATTTATAAGTAAATTTAATATCATTAAACAAGAACAGAATGGATTTCAACAAGGTAAATCGACCACACTCGCAACTCACACATTGACTAAAAATATAATTGACAACATTGATAGGCGTAATGAGGTATCTGTAGTCTTCTTTGATATGAGCTGTGCATTTGACTGTGTGGACCATGAATTTCTACTCAGCAAATGTTTTCTGTACGGAATAAGAGGTCCAGCGCACAAGTGGCTGACCTCATACTTGACTAACCGTATGCAATGTGTAGAGATATCGTATATAGACAACAATTCGTTAAAAAAGTCGGTAAGATCACAATACGTACATAATAAATACGGAGTGCCACAAGGCAGTATCCTCGGGCCTCTCCTGTTCTTATTGTACATAAATGATCTTCCTAACGTTACAGAACATAAATGTACTCTGTTCGCGGATGATGTATCCATCACCATACCTCGTAACAAATTGACCACCTACAAAGAAGACATTTATTTGACTATCAAAAATGTAACAGAATGGCTAAAATATAATAATTTAACTCCTAACATTACAAAGACAAAACTAATGCAATTCTGTAATTATCATAACATTAGACATAACCTTGACATAATTTATAATGGACAACGTATTGACGAAGTTACTGAAACGGTATTTTTAGGTATCACATTAGACAACCACTTAAATTGGAAAGCTCACACGGATTCTGTTTGTACCCGTGTAAATAAGTTTGTATTTGCCCTCAGAAGAATTAAACAGATTATTGATGAGAGAGCGGCAATCATTGCATATCATGGTTATGTTTCATCGTTGCTTCGGTATGGTCTTATTTTATGGGGCAACTCTACAAACGTAAAAAAAGTTTTTATAGCTCAGAAAAGGTGTGTCAGAGCAATATGTGGAGTAGGGCCCTTAGAAAGTTGTCGGGACTTATTTAAGCGACTCGGACTTTTAACACTTACTTCCTTATACATCTTGGAGGTTGGAATATTTGTGAAACAGCATCCCTATATGTACATTAAAAGTTGTCAAAATAGTCAGTACCCAACCAGGGATCCTCACAGATTGCAACTTCCAATTTGTCGCACTGCTTTATGTAGCAAAAACAGTCATGTTATGAGTGCGAAGATATATAATAAAATCCCGATGGCATTTAAGGAATTGCCCATGCAATTGTTTAAACTTAAATTAAAAAAGTGGCTGCAATCTCATTGCTTTTATAATATAAATGAGTTCTTTGCTTGTAAACACTAAAGAAAGAAAAGGTAGATAATAATAATAACTGTAATGCAAAATGTTAAAATTAATCTAAATATATATTGTATTTTAGTTAGTTAAATACACATAAATATTTGTATGCCAGTTTGCTGGCGAATTGTGCGGACTTTATTGTAATATATTGTAACACCTTGTAGTTAACCACAATTCCTGCAAATAAATTATTTTATTTATTTATTTATTTATGCCCGATGACGCAACTCAAGTATGTGTCACTTTTTTTTTTATTTTGTGGTTTTAGTCTGTATTGCCTGTGTCGGAGTAGTGTCAATTCGCATTATAAATGTTTAAGGCATAGAGAAATATTTTTTATACTGGAAACATTCACTTGTAAGTCACTACAGATGACCTTCAATGTCACGCCGCCGCGTTAGGCACAGCATTTGTGCGCAGGACGCTACAGTACCATTTTGAGTTACGCACAACTGCTGTGCGTAGGACGCGTCACGGGATCCTCGCACATTATTGGTGGAAAAGCACTCTTAGTGCTGTAGGCATCACGAATGCCTCCTCAGCCACAATTTACATTTAAATTGCCGCAGCCTTCCGAAGGCTCGCTGTAAGATTTATAACGCTTTGTATATTAAGTGCTTCTTTGCAGTGCATTTTTGGACTATAAGAAATAGTGACTGTTGATAGAGTGTAGAAAGTTTGGAATAAATTCGTATGTGGGTATGTGTGCGTGTCAAAAAGTTTAGTGATTCATGAGTGCAAATGTGCGTAGTTTGGCTGCGTTTATATATAGCGACTGTTCACTTGAAAACTTGAAGATTAGATACATTTTTTTATGGAAAACTAACTACTGTCCAATTTGTGTTTCTATTTGCATTCATAATTTCACAAATACTAAATTACACGGAATTAAACATCTCAATATAAAATTATAATAGTATCAAGTATGTTGACCAAATAAATACACATTATATTAAACAGCTTACAACCCTTAAGTATCTTCAGCTCTGAACCTAATTAGCAAGTCGCAAGCACTCGGGATATAGGCACAAACCAGCTTAATCCTACAAAGAACGGGCTTAGTCTGTAAAGAGCACATTTTTCCATATTCTCATACGAGAAAACCGATACTCTAAGCTCTGTGGACATCTCTGGGTATTTACATGTAAAGGAAATGTTTTAAAGCCTTGACTTTCAATAGTTCAGAAAGTCGCCTGTATTTTTAGAATAAAATAAAATATGAAATGTTCGCTATTTATTTTTTGTTTTAAAAAGCAAATATCTCTTCCATTTCAGGTAAAATGTGTACTGCTGGCTGAATATTTACTATTATATTATTTATGGATTAAACCAAGTCCACGTAGAAGTACCATAAAAAAAACAATATTGAAAAAATTCAAGGCCAATGTAGTAACGAAACTACCGATTTCACTATCTTGAAAACGGCTATTAGACATTGAATTAAAAACAACATTGAAAAGCATAACAAATTCACATTGTTATTTTCAATTAGATATCTCTACATAAATAAATATAAATTATTTGAAAAATAAATGTCTCTAAACCTAATAATATAACTATTCATTTTCCCGCGTCAAAGCGAACCACTATAAATGCTCCGTAAATATTGACAGACGCGGAAATTTTAGCAAACACATTGGAAATCGTTGCAGTGTACTTTGTGCTCCTGTATCACATAGCTCTAAGATAAACACGTTATTTGTATAAATATTATTTCTATTAAATGCTTTTGTAAGACTTTAATGGTAAATGTTGCCCTATTTTATAAAGTACCGATATTAAAATAAATATTGTTGGTATACATACCTAAAGGTACCAAATTTATATTCATTTAAATGTATAGGTGTATCTTGATCATAAAGAATAATATGAAAATACTTAACACTATCTCATCTTGGTAAAATTTGCAAAACTTTACAGATAAAATAGTTTAGCCCTGCAGTTTCTCTTGCGGTGCAAAAGTCTGTGTAATTTCTTCAAAATCTGTTGAGAAGATTGGCGTAACGGACGTTCATAAAGTTTATATTTAAACATATTTATTCGTAATCTGTGCATATTTTGTATTACTATCTACCTTACTTATCGGTTTTTACATAATAAATTATCATATCTCATTCATTCAAATCTAATTACTTAAAATAATGAAGAAAATTGGCGTCGATGTACCTAAAGTCGAAGTGACTACTGACTAGTCTAGGACTTTAGTTCATTACTTAAGAGCAATTTCATTTCACGTCACAGAAGACATGATGTGTACATTTTTCATCTTGAAGTATTTAATCAGTGGTTGTTTTTCCGAGGCTCGCTGTTGATTACTTTCTTTGAAGCGAGTTTTCATTAAGAAGTAGTTATCTCATAATTAGGAAGATGTTCAATTATTTGTTTTCCTTTTTTGTATCTTTGTAAAGGATCTTGAAGGCAATAATGTTGGAAAGCTGAAGGAATGTTATAAACAAGATACGTACCTAGTATAAGTGTTGCTCTGTATTTTTTATTAACAATTATTGTACTTTATTATTTTGTATGTTTACTGTGTATAGGCAAGTAACTAGTTATTATTCTGTGGTATAGGTATCACATTAACTTATTCTTTTAGATGAGTATAATATTTCCAATCTATTGTATACTTTACAAAAACTGATTTGTTTAATAACTATACTATTTGTTTACGTAAATATATTTTTATTTATAAATAAAATTAAGGATATTTTCATATTATGTAGTTACTAGTTACTGTCATAATTATTATTGTAAATTTATATTTTTTTCGAAGCTTCATAGTCTCTACCACGTCAATACACCATGATATACCTCTATATAAAAATTGATAATATTACAAAAAGTATACACAAAATTACAATGCACCTACGTTTTGTAAAATCACGCCATTAAATTATAACATGACAGCAAACAAGCGATGACAAACACGATCCCGTATCAATGTATCATGGCAGCCACATTTAAACAGCTTCATTTAATACTAACAATACTGAAAACATGCTGAAAACTCGTTAACGTAATTTTATATTTTCTTGGTACGTCGATATTAATTGTATTTATTAAATCACGATTTTAAATACTGTTCTCTTTAAATAATATAACCCATTGTTCATTGGTTAAATCGATTATATCTTCTATTATTATAATATTATGTTCAGCCCAGTAAATATTATAATTTCATAGTTTATACCAAAATCAAAGATTAATAAAATCTAAGATTAATAATTACAGAACAGTAATAGTAAAGGTACAGAAAAGTAATTAGAAATTCATGATTATTAATTATATAAGGTAGGTATACGTAATAATCATGAATTTCACGACTCTACATTTTCTAGTTTTATACTTACTTAATAATATTTATTTCATATAATTTAGACAAAAGCTTCAAGATTAATGTACAACATTGTAAATAAGAGACAGACACCTTCGTGTGAATGTGAGCACTAATAATAAATTTCTCTACCTACATTATATTTTAAGCTACAATAGTAATTTGAAATAATACCTAAACTACTACGAATTCACTGCATAATAAAGACTTACGACTTGCAGTACAATGTAAGAGGTATAATAATAATTATTTCAGTTGCCGCAATCAAAAATCCATCATTACCGTGTTCAAAGCAATAACCAGCGCAAGACTGTAAAATCGGCGATCAGTTTTAAAATGGATGACGTCAGCGAAAAAGTTCGTTGAGGAATAGGGGAAAATTCTGTTCCATTGGCGATAAGGTCGGCCATATTTCAGTTCTAGAAGTTTCCACAACTTCGGAATTTGGAGGCGACGGCTATACGTCAGTGAGATTTAACGATGATTTTTGAGTTATGGCTCTGACAGGATGCTTGGCGGGAAATGCCGAGTAGGGCATTTTTGTGCACTTACGATGTACCTACAATCACTCCAATATTATCATATACTTGACTAGCCGCTCGTCCCGGATTTGCACGCGATACCCATGTGAAAAAATCCAAGTCTGTCAAAATAATGTTTCTGCTGATGAAAGAATTTGTCAAATCAGTTAGTTACAGAGCCTTTACGAAGCCAATTCAATGCAAACAAGCAGACAATGAAATCTTTATTTTATATCAGTATTGATATAAGAATATTATTATTCCTATAGGTTTAAGACATTATAAACTTATATTTATTTTGTATCTAATATTTGGGAAAAATTTACGAAAGTCTTAAGACTTAACAACAGTTTTAAAGTGTAATTTATTCAATAAATTACAGCGTTCCGAACAATATTGCCAACTCGTCGAGAGAGTGGTCACTGTAAGATTAAAATTGTTTGCAATTTCTTATAAAGTTGTTGTCTTCTAATTTATAAATATGTATTGTTAATTCATTTAAAGAACCTAATAATTATATTTTAATGTAAAAACTATTAAAAAAATACGTGTGGCACTCGAGGACTGCCGCGGTAAAGCTATTGCATAGCATCTCACCGCTGCGCTGTGCCGTTTCGTACGGAATTTTAACATTCAGTCGCCGCGCTCAAAGTCTGAGATAAAAGCTATGCAATAGCTTAATAGGCTGAACTATTTGAACTTACCTGTGGGATAGGTCTCCTTACCTTCCACATTGACTTGGATTTAATTATTTTTATACCATAAATGCAATACTATAACAATATTAAACTGCTGAAAACAAGCCTTTCACAAAATTAGCATGTCATAGAATACTCCAGACTACAGCACATTTAAATTTACAGCTCTATACGGTTTTGAAAATTTGAAAAACAAAACAAAGCCCTAAGTAATTAAGATTGAATGATTTATGTTGGTTTTTAATAAACTTCGCGCGTAATTCTTATTTGGGTCTTAATGAAAATTTACGATCTCCCTATTAATGCGAGAGTATTTTTTACGCAATTATGACTCTTTGAGCCTTTTATATACTTTTTAAGGGTCTTATTAAAAGGTGTAATGAGGTGGAAGGGAATAACGGTGGGTCATGGAAAACCTTTGGATGTTATTTACGGAAAAAAATTATATTTATGTATGAAATTAATGAGAATTGATTGAGGTATTTTGGCGCCTCTTATTTATCTTACACACTGATTATGATTTCATTCTAAGGTAGTCAATAAAAAGTTAATCTTTTATTTACTAAACCTTCCAGCAATACTTCAAATACTCGTATATATATGCATTCATAATATACTAGCTTACCGCCTGCGGTTTCGCCCCCTTTGTCTCAAACCTAATAAATTATACACTAAAACCTTCCTATTGAATCACTCTATGTATTAAAAAAAAACGCATCAAAATCCGTTCCGTAGTTTTAAAGATTTAAGCATACAAAGGGACATAGGGACAGAAAAAGCGACTTTGTTTTACACTATGTAGTGATGCATACACACATACAAAATCTATTAGCTCAGACCACAATGATTAAATAAAAATACCCAAAATGAAATTAGTCAAAGTCTAATAAATAATGCGTATCACAGCGAGCCGCTATTTGCCGCACACAATAAATTTTTTATTTTAATTACGTTCACTGCGGTACTTTTGTCCCTTTGTCCATACACCTACTGTTTTTGACATTTACACCATTTTATTATGAAGGAATAAATTGTTTAGTGTTTTTATTTTTTTTTTCCTTCATACAATTGTTATTCTGATATAACAATAAAATGGAATTTGTAGGTATTCGGCTAAATATGGGCCGTAAAAATTTATTCTAAGAAGACTTTATTGTATTTTTTTCCCTAAAATAGAACAGGCATGAAAAATATCAGCTAAGTATAGTATCTTTATAAATGAGAAATAAAATTATTATTAATTTCCTTAGAAATGTTATTTAAAATCTATACGTGAAAAGAAACAACAAGACAGTATAACCAATAATTTTCTAAAGAAGCAATTTTAAACCCGCCTTGACTAGAATTGTAAAATGAAACTGCAAATAAAATTTTAAAGGGATCTTACAATGGGACTAATGACTCAAGTTGCTGCAATCTTAAAGTGGCGCTGAGAGAAATAACAGACGGACAGAATGATTCAACTTTTAACTTTATTATACGTTATGGCTCACGACTGCGTCATAGTGTTTTATTTTAGAAAGATTGTTGTAAAAGGTGTCATTGTTATACTGTAAAATAAGAACGATAATTTGGATTAATGCTTGTGCCTTGTTAAATTTAATAATTTTACAAATGAAAGCCTTATTTTTTTGTAGACTTTTTGGAATTAAAGTAAAGGAAAATATTTATTACTTAATCAAGCATACTGCTGTTCTCGTTGATACATATAAGGCTACAAAAAATTGTAACACAGTAAATTAAGTATAATTTGAGCCAAGATGTAAGGCAATTAAACTTCATTTGTTCTAGTGCTGCATTTTTGCTTTTTTTAAAGGGTTTTTAACAGTATTTCTTCACGAATAATATACACCCACATTAGTATGTGTATCTATATTAATGTTCATAATGTATTTAATGCTATTAAGAAGCAACACACCATACCAATTTCACAGAGCTCTAAACTCAAAAGGAAAACCTGAATTTAAATCAATGCTCCAGTAACGTAAAAAATATCCAATATATTTGAGAGTAACGAAGCGCACTAAAGGGAACATTGTCTTCAAAGAATCTATTTAAGTGTTGCTATTTAATACCGAGTGATCCGGAAAATCCCTGCCTTTAGAAAAATAGACGGAATTACGAGAATGATTCGAGGAAAGCGTGGGCTGATGGGATTATTTATAACTAACTAATAGGTAAGCGAAGTAGGTGGCAAGAATTAGTTTAACGCATTAAAGTTTCTAGGAATTTTTACACGAATATTTACGAGTATTTTACTTACTTTAAAGATGTTATTCATTACGAGCTGTGCCCCACAGTTTGTTCAGCATTGCTCCATTCTTATTGGTCTAAGCGTGATAGTAATACTTATATGTCTCAAAAATCTTTAGGGAATTTGAAAAAGTCTCCAAAGTTTTATCTTCATTTAAAATTATCTAGTAAGTAAGTAGATATTAAATAAATTAGATAATAAATGTGTGTTTCTTTATAATTTTCACATTAAACAACAACGCTTTTCGATGGATACTCAAGGGAGGGAGTGAGGGATGTCACTCCGTACACATGTAAACTGTACATTACTACTAATGAACCGGCATCCTGAGGGATATTACCCATTTTATGTTTAATTTAAATTCTTTTGCACTTAAATGAAGTCGATTTCGATTTAAACATTTACTTATTTTCTTTAACTACTTGAATATCAGTTTTGAATAAACTTTTATACCTTTGCTATCTAGGTATATGAACAAATACGATTTCCACATGTAAGTATGCTAATTATATAGAGCTGAAGTTTGATTGTTTTAACGCGCTAATCTCTGGGACTACATTTTTTAGATATTAAAAATTTAGTTAGCCCCTTTATCTTGGAAGGCGTAAAAGTGAAGAAAGTCTTCATTTATATTCACTGTAAGACCAATAGGACCGGAACAGCAACGACAATATTGTGGTTAAAACAGGACGAGTTAGAATCATCAATCACCGGATAATCCTATATTATTAAGCTATTGCATACACAGAACATAATATAAAAGCATAGCTTCTATCGCGGGCCTTGAGCGCGGGGACCGAATCCAGAAATTGCGTAAAAAAAACCTCACGCTCCCCACTCCGACGGGCACGGAGGTGTGGCTTGAAGGCATAGCATGCAATAGCTTTACCGCGGCAGTCCCCGAGTGCCACACGTCTTTTTTTTTACAATAATATTTACAGGTTTTCATTTTAGATAACGATTAATTACTATTATATCAAAAAGGACAATATAATATGTAATGATAGATTAAACAGGAAACTCAAATGGGTCGGAGATAAAAACTACCTACGAACATTAATTTGTTCCTCTCTTTTCCCTGAAGAGATGAGATCCATTGTATTACAAAATACAATGAAACATACAATGTTTATTATGTTATAAAATTGATCACGCCATTTTAATACTTACATGGAGGGTATAGGGAACATTATCCTGCTATCAGTTTACGTCAATTAATTTTTAATTGAGTTCGGAATTTTCTTGCTGTAGTATGGTGAAGAAATTATTATTAATGTTATTAGTTGGGTTTATAGTCCGTTTTCTTATGGGCATGCTTGTATGGAAAGGTATACATTTTTGAGTAAAACAATGCCATTTGGTACGAATGTTATACTCGTCCACCTAAGCCCAAATCGCCCGGTAGCCAGTCATTACTCCCCGGCAGGAGGGAGGGAGGGGGGGTTAAAGAACAGAGCGCTCAGCGCTCCGAAAAAAAATTCTGGTGGATTAATTTGGATCTTTGAGTCGAATTTGGTGTCGTTATCAGGTAACTAGATGATGCCCGATTCATTCCCCATACCAGGTTTTTAGAGTTCCATAGCAAAATATGTCACAATCCTTAAAATAACAAAGTTTTAGTAGTGTAAAAATCCAAACAAACCTGTATAGTTTTATATTTTTGTATCAAACTTGGTTTACAAAAAATACTGTCTGAAAGGCCATTTAATGCAGATTCTAAAAACATTAACATGTAACATATATTTTACCATTTTAAAGGTGGACTTCCGACCAGCGCGGCTCTATCGCAACGGCCGCAGCGTCTTAGCCGCTACGTCACTGTCGCAGCGGCTTAGACGCAGATTGGCTTCCGAGCAGCGCGACTCCGGCGTCAGTCACAGTTATTAGTCCATACCTGACGGTTGTGCGGTACAGTGGGAATGAACCGATCAATTAAAAAATATTATTAGAAGAAGAGGATGATGATCTTTTGCTTCGTTACTACTATAGTATGGAGCGAAGCCCAGCAGACCCAATTTACAAAATTGCATGTTGAGACACAAAATTTATTAGTGCCTCGTCTTGCTCATCCGTAAATATGTTACTAACGTCCATTTTTTAGATATTCTCTCGAAAATAACTCGATAATAACCTAAAAACAACGTGCTTTCGCAGCCTGCCACGCGACAGTGCTTGCGCGAGCATTGCACGGCCGCTACAGCCGCGCGTCACTGACGCGGCGACACTTTCGCTGCGACAGTGGCGCTGCGCTCGAACGTTCCATCATACATTTCCGTACTGTATAATACTATCGCTCTGTCGCCGCGTCACTGTCGCTGCGTTAGTGACGCCGGAGCCGCGGTGGTCGGAAGTCCACCTTAAATGTAAAAAAAATTATACAAAGTACAGAAACGTTCGACAGCGCAGCGTAGGGGACGGCTAATAGACCCGAAAAACAAGCAATACTAACAAAAAACAAACAGCCAAGTGCGAGTCTGACTCACTCATTGAGTGTTTCCTACTTATTTGTCCCATACCATGTTAACTGGTCTGGTAGGACCTGGATATCTGATACTCACAAACTTTCGTCTTTATAATATTCGTGTGATTTTTAATCATCTTTAAATTATAAATGAAGTCAGGTAACAGTGTTAAAAATAAAGATATATAATAATAGAACGTTAAAGTATTAATAATAATGACAACCACCTCCACAATTACATAATTAGGTACCTATATTAGAGCTGGCGTTTAAAACACTTCAATCTAGAACTGCAAGATTTCACGCACCGATATCTTATTAATTCAAAGCTTCTCTTTTCTTTTTATTTCAGATGGGGAAGGAATATTCAGATTTTTTTGTAGGCCCCCCAAATATACACAGCCTGTAAAACTGCCCTTAAGGTGTGTTGTTTAAGGGCAGCTTCTGTGGAAGCCAAATTTTCTATTTGCTTATATGTTAATAAATTGTTTGCGACCCTCATTTACTGTCACAGCGGGGTATGATCTGAAAAACAAACATGTACTTATAATACTTATAAAAATATAAGTTCTGGTTAAGAGTATCTTTAAAATATCGTGACCGTCCTTACCTATCATGCATTGTAATCACAAACTTTTCAATTTCACTGTCTGCATATTTCGTATGACATTCGTAAATGCCTTCCATGCCTCAAATGCATGTGTACCCATCGTTCTTTTAGACCTTCTAGCTTTGGAACACATTATATTCTGTACTAGCTATATGTGTCGACTGTTCTTAACATTATTTTGGCTACTACTACTATATCGTGTGTTCCAAAGCTAGAAGGTCTAAACGAACTATGGGTACACATCGGCACAGGACGAAGTCATCAATACCTGGCATGTAACAATGCTAGCTTCATGTTTAACTAATGGACTTATTAGTAGTTACATATTACTATGTAAAATTAAATTTTACCTTAATATTGACACGATTTTAAAAGAGCAAATAAGGAGTTTCTTTTTTCCGGTTCTTCTCCATACATACTGCTTTCCGAATCGGTGATAAATGTTAAAAAAATGTTATGACGATTCAAAATTGCTTTTATAAGAAGTCTAATTAAATAAATAAATGTTAGAGTTTCAGTTTAGTACCCAAATTAATTTCTTGACAAATAATAATCTTGTATCAGGTCCACAAAGAACACACGTTTTGCCCTTATTCCATTCTTTTACCAGATGTTACACAAACTCATATTTAATGCAAGACGCTAATAAACTGCATTTGAGGCATGGAAGACATATCCTAAAGCCACACGAGGGTATGAAGCACTTTACAGTGGCAAATATGCAGACAGTGAAATTGAAAAGTTTGTGATTACAATGCATGATAGGTAAGGACGGTCACGATATTTTAAAGATACTCTTAACCAGAACTTATATTTTTATAAGTATTATAAGTACATGTTTGTTTTTCAGATCATACCCCGCTGTGACAGTAAATGAGGGTCGCAAACAATTTATTAACATATAAGCAAATAGAAAATTTGGCTTCCACAGAAGCTGCCCTTAAACAACACACCTTAAGGGCAGTTTTACAGGCTGTGTATATTTGGGGGGCCTACAAAAAAATCTGAATATTCCTTCCCCATCTGAAATAAAAAGAAAAGAGAAGCTTTGAATTAATAAGATATCGGTGCGTGAAATCTTGCAGTTCTAGATTGAAGTGTTTTAAACGCCAGCTCTAATATAGGTACCTAATTATGTAATTGTGGAGGTGGTTGTCATTATTATTAATACTTTAACGTTCTATTATTATATATCTTTATTTTTAACACTGTTACCTGACTTCATTTATAATTTAAAGATGATTAAAAATCACACGAATATTATAAAGACGAAAGTTTGTGAGTATCAGATATCCAGGTCCTACCAGACCAGTTAACATGGTATGGGACAAATAAGTAGGAAACACTCAATGAGTGAGTCAGACTCGCACTTGGCTGTTTGTTTTTTGTTAGTATTGCTTGTTTTTCGGGTCTATTAGCCGTCCCCTACGCTGCGCTGTCGAACGTTTCTGTACTTTGTGTAATTTTTTTACATTTAAAATGGTAAAATATATGTTACATGTTAATGTTTTTAGAATCTGCATTAAATGGCCTTTCAGACAGTATTTTTTGTAAACCAAGTTTGATACAAAAATATAAAACTATACAGGTTTGTTTGGATTTTTACACTACTAAAACTTTATTATTTTAAGGATTGTGACATATTTTGCTATGGAACTCTAAAAACCTGGTATGGGGAATGAATCGGGCATCATCTAGTTACCTGATAACGACACCAAACTCGACTCAAAGATCCAAATTAATCCACCAGAATTTTTTTTCGGAGCGCCGAGCGCTCTGTTCTTTAACCCCCCCTCCCTCCCTCCTGCCGGGTAGTAATGACTGGCTACCGGGCGATTTGGGCTTAGGTGGACGAGTACAACATTCGTACCAAATGGCATTGCTTTACTCAAAAATGTATACCTTTTCCCATAAGAAAACGGACTATTATGTTGTCATTGGTAGTTAAAGTAAAGTGTTTAGAATAAAATCAAGTTGTTTAATTTGCTTACTAGTTAAACCAGTTAAAGCTTATAAATAAATATTCTTTGGTAAATAATACTTGTAGCTAAATAAGGCTCTTTTTGCGATTCAGAAGTAAGGAATAATGCGGCTAATAGAATTTTCAAAATAAGTGGTGCTTAGTGTTACGCAAAAATACCCGTTGAAAGGTAGTGATAAATTACTTACCAAATTATATATTTTAGATATTTACTCGAGTGAAGTCAGGTTAAATATTTAGTATTATAATACTTTATCCACAATCCAGGTTATCTATGCTAAATTGTACCCGGTATACAAACACGAAGTTCGAGTAAATACGGGTCGCAAACTAGCAAACATGACGAATTGAAATACCCTATGTTTAATATATGAAAATTAAACTGTGTATTTAAAAGATGAAAAGAAGTGATAATATTAAACGTTTCAAACATGATTGTTATGGTTTGTTTTAAATGTTATAACACTATAAAATAATATCGCATCGATAGGTATCTATGCTTAATGCTTATGTTTTCTCTTTGTGGTCGTTCAATACTATTTTTATCATTTTACAAATATTCAATTTTTAGGTACCTGCTACTTCTTCTGTGTTATATACCTAACTGAAGATGCATTAATTGCATGTCGCTTGTAGCAGATGCATTTCAAAGATTTTCACACGCAAGGAGGTAATTAGTCTATTTTTATCTTCTCTTTAAACATGAACTCCTAGTACTTAAAAAATACGAACAAAATAATAGGAAACTATTGGAGTAATTTAACTGTATTTATTTGCTAAATAAATCCCACAACATTTAAGCTGTAACATAGTTCGCAGTATTTATTATACTAAATTTCACACCGCAGTTGAAATTACCGTGTGTAACATAATATAACATGATATGATGCCATGTTAGGGAGCAGTTAGCAAATATCTATCCGTTTAATGTACCGTGTTCGTAGCATGTACTAGCGTAAATATATGTATATTATGTATAAATATATTGTGCAATGCAGCAAACAGTTTTCTCGCATTTTATATTCTGAATTTCTAAATAAAATAAACGGGAACCTTTTACTTAATTTTAAAAATTCTGAACTTGCTTTAAACGTGATGGATTCGTTAAATTTGATTTGAAAGAGAAAGAAAGAAAGACTTTATAATAACATTTATTTATATAAGTGACAGAAGAAAAGCGTATACTTTGAGCTCTCTATCAAGAACGATATTTCAGTGAAATATTAATTCGTATTAACAACTGCAATGTTTTTGAACTATTCTAACACGTTAAGAGCATCATGTGACATTTAACCTAACCATCAAACCGCACGCTACAATTTATGTAAATTAATTAAAACTAGACTAGTGTTAGCTGAATGCTGCGGTTTTGCTGTCGGTCACGTTCAATAGCTGAACCTATCTAATCAATTAAATTTAGGAAACTTGTATGTTTAGTGTTTATAGTGATAGTTTAGGATAGTTTGAAGGTTGTTCGACAAATTTAAAGGTCGTTTGTGGGAAGGAGAGTGTTTCAGAGGTTGGGGTAATGATTCTTCAATATAATTAAGTCATGGATGTTTTCTGGTTGTTCTTTCTGGCCATCACTGTATATTAATAGTATATGAGTATTGAGTATACTACATAATATACACAATAGTTTTAAATGGAATTGTGCAAGTTTTAAATCTATCATAACTACGTTATAAAAGATTTAAAATTGAATTTAACGTCAGATAAAATTGAAACATTTTTACGCTAACGAGTGTGTGAGAAAAATGTCCGTAGGGCATGTGATCCATTTTTACAACTAGAAACATAATATTATGTTGCAGCTATGTGTTTAAATTTTTAAACCTTTATTATCCCTACATTGGAAAATAATGTTATACATTTTTTAAATTCCTTAGTCACAAATCATAATCTAATTGATTGTTAATGAAGGTAATAATTGTGTATGAGTATAAATATTCGCCAAAAGCGGATATTTATATTTCACAGTTCAGGTTTCACAGTTCTGTGATAAAATCCTGTTATAATTTACTATTGTTAGTCATTAGGACAATTCCAATTACGAAATTACCTTTACCTATCTTTATCTATATCAAAAACATATATAACTACTAGCAATGCCCTGCGGTTTCAC
This sequence comes from Colias behrii, assembly GCA_029959065.1. Lineage (NCBI taxonomy): Eukaryota > Metazoa > Arthropoda > Insecta > Lepidoptera > Pieridae > Colias > Colias behrii. The sequence goes on along the minus strand of JARWMC010000005.1, from coordinate 384,411 downwards.
CCGCATAGATAGCGATATCGTTACAGTGAAAAGTCTACTATAGGTCGGACTATAGGTTTAATTTTTAATCACATGAAAATCACCTTTACCCCGTCCCGCACTACGGCCTTTTTTTTTTGTTTTAGTGGGGAAATCTTTCATAGATACCCACGGCCTCCGGGGGAGGGGCCGTGGGTTATGTCGGATTCCTACCGACCAAAACCCCACTGTGTTCCGTCAAGACGCATATTGGTAGAATTCCTCCGTGACCCCCGCACTACGGCCTGCTCGAACAGTATACCTACTATTTTCTGTAGATTGACACTTTTAAAAATTCGTTATATCTTTTGAATGGAATATCCAATTCTTTTCATTTAAAAAGTATTTTGCTGGTATTGAAACAGTCTATAATAAAACATCATTTAATGGGATAAGGATTAATATATGTGTATGGATAACATGGTTTGATTACTGTCAGCACTTCTATTTACTTTGAAAACGTAAAAAAATTGTTGTAGTAACATAACTACTGAAGATGGACATATGGTATCGCGGACTTTCTTGTAGATATTGATCCATTCTATAATACCGTAGAACATTTTTTTGTTCTATCTTCAATAGATTCCGCAGCGCACGCGATGACAGAAGTTTTATTGAGGAATTTTTTACACCTTGGGTTACAACTTACATTATTGCATTTTTGGTAAGGATCTCTAATTTTTTTGAAAATGCAATATAGCCTATGTTGCTCAGTAAAGATGCAGCTTTCTAATGGTGAAAGAATTTTTGAAATCGGTCCAGTAGTTTATGCGTGAAAACCATACATACATACATACATACATACTTACAAACTTTTCCTCTTTATAATATTAGTATAGATAATCTCGATACAATATCACAACAACACAGTGTCACTAGGGTTTATGTAGTAGTTACCACTTAACATCAGGTAGCCCTTCCCCATTGCTTGAAAAAGAAAACAATTACAAACTCATAAACTACTAGATAATAATCCGATCAACACTTTCACATAATATTAAAAATCTGTAAAATTTACCTGACAAAACAACCGAAAATCTTGTATCAAGTAGCCTAGTACACTGATCTCAATGGATCCCATCAAGTGGTGCTGAGTGAACAGAAAGCAGTGCTCAAGTTCGAAATCAGTGCAGCCGTAAATCAGTGTCGCGAGCTCATGCACGTCGATAAACGTGATTTGTCGTGTATTGAACGAGTTAAGGCTGCTTGTGCACGAGGATTTAATTATTTTTTGTAATCGTAATAAAAGAAGTTTGGTATAGATAGTGTGAATACGAAAGATCTGTAATACAAATAATTGACTACGAAAAATTTCAAAATATTTATATGTAAACAGCACATCACACTGTACCTATTGATGTATGCTTTTAAATTCATAGTATTGTATATGATAATATACAGTTACATATTTTGTAAAATTAAATTGTAATACTGATATGATTTAAAAGAGCAACTATGGAGTTTCTTGCCGGTTCTTCTCCATAGATACTGCTTTCCGAATCGGTGGTAAATGTAAAAAATATGTATTGACGTTTCAAAAGTGCTTCTCGAAGAAGTCTAATTGAATAAATAAATGTTTGAGTTTGAGTTTGAGTTTGTATAATTTGTGACATAATTTAAGGTTCTTCTACCATTAATTGGGAAAGTTTAACATGGACAAAATTTTGTTGAACTTAATATGATAAATCTAACAGTATGTATCTATACGTTAAGATGTGCAAATTAAATAAAGGACACAAAGTGAGAAGCTGTGGGCTACAACATATCTCATTCTTGATATCTCACAAGATATTTACTCAGAAACTGTAAGCACTCGTGCCGTTTTACTCTTCGTTTAGATTAATCCTAATATTAGTCTAGTATTGATTGATGTTTTTACACGTGCGTTATACATTTATGTATTATTCCAGGCAGCGATTGATGATGAAAAGCCCTCTCATATTTCGTCAAATTCCAGCCAAAGAAAAAAATGTATTTGAAGGAGTTTTCTGAATGTTTTAATTGAGCAATTTAATTTTATTATTCAATGATGATGATGAAGTCAAGTTATATTTGGCAATATTGTGATAATATTATTTTTCTTCATAGGTAAATGCATTTGACTTAGATAATCCAGACCATACAACATTAAGCATTCCAATAAAAAGGCTTATTATATTTACACTTGCGATCCAGCCGTTCGTGCATAAACAGCCTAACCAATACGAACATAAATCAGTGCCACGAACCTCATAACCGTCGCCGATAAACGTGCATTTGTCGCTTTGAACACTCAAAAATATACACTGAACGCATGTAGCGGGTCAAATTGAACCACATTACACTGCATTAAGGTTACATCTCGTGTGCACATTGTATCGCTTCGGTTGCAAATGTGACGTACATGATGTGTGATGGATTATCGAGATTGTACAAATGGGTTAAATACTTGAGTTTCTGTTGTCACATCTTTTGTTTGAGTTTGGGCACGTTTGGGGTTCTATGGAGATCCATTTTTAAACTTTCCTTTTTTTTTGTTAAATCAATCATACAGCAATTGAATTGTCTTTCCAAAAGCAGCTCCATGAGTGCGGACGTGTAGGTATCAGCCGAAAAAACCACCACCACGGACCACGTGCTTTACGCGTTCTTTGTGACATGCGAAAGGCTTTGTAAAAATAATAAAACATTCGGCTTGGTAAAAATTTGATATGTATGTATTATTTAAATATGCATTAACTATGTATACTACTGTGTTTATTATCTGGGTTCCAGCTGAAAAAATAAGGGTTGAGAAATTCACTCTAATAGGACAGAATTTCACAGCACTGCACACTATACATAAGTAAACCCAGTAAGATACTGTAACTTTATATTTCATGTCTAACATTTTCTATCCGATATCAACTGAACAACCTAGTTAACTCGACTCTACCAGTCCGCCCATACATAAAGGAACAGTTTTGCAGAACGTTACAATGTTCTGTGTTCATATATTTTCTTTACAAGTCGTACAAAGACGTAAGTAAACAAGAAAGCAACAAAAGATACGTCACAAGGATACGAATCTTCATACATCAAGCAGACAGTGGAAATTTAAGGTTTTTCTCTAAATTATCCTGTATCCTACATCCTTTCATTTGAGAAAAGGAATGGAAAGGAAGGATGAGAAAGGAAGAAAATAAAGACTTACACTGACTGTATATTCTAAAGAAATGAATGTACAATATTATATTTTTACACAAAATATACTTTATAACGGATTTAAAAGGCAACTTCTTTTTCTGGCTTACCTATTACGGTTCAAAAGACTTTCATACGTTATTATAAAATACATTAAAATCACATAACATACTTACTTTACCCTTTTTAAAAGCAATATCTTCTCTGCCATTGATTTAACGATGTTAATTATTTCTGAAACACATCCTTGATTTTTATTATATACTACATTAAATTAACATAACATATTTATTTACTTTTTTATAAAGCAAGCAAGTGATTTAAGTTCAACAATGTCCATTGTTTTTATCTTTAAACTTTTAACATCGCAAAACGATTATTTTTGATCCCTTAAACGTAACACCAATAACAATATTAAAAAGTATGTATGTATCATAACAGAATTATGGCAAACCCTGAGTTATTTAAGCGTGTAATTTTCAGGACAAACAAGTCTGTAACAAGGTGACTCGGGAACGATATTATCAGCTTATTACAGAGTTTATCACTAACTTCCTTGTTCTGCTGTTTACATCAATCTTTGGGTAATTGTTCACAGCTTAAAAGTCTAATTAATTATTAATTTTATTATATTTATGTTGTAAAACATTTACTTGTGTATTTTGGAGATTTTGAATGTTGTCTTGGAGTTGTAAGCAGATTTTTTTTTAATTATAGAAAACTAGCTTACCGCCCGCGGCTTCGCCCGCTTTGCCTAAAACCTAATAAATTATATACTAAAACCTTCCTCTTGAATCACTCTATCTATGTATTAAAAAAAACCGCATCAAAATCCGTTGGGTAGTTTTAAAGATTTAATTAAGCATACAAAGGGACATAGGGACCTCTGTCCCTGTCCTCTGTCCTGTCAAAGCTACTTTGTTTTATACTATGTAGTGATAGTAACGATAGTAGTTTATGAATGGAGATAAAAGAACGATCTGCGAATTCTGTGAATTGTAGATAGTAAAATGGTTCCCTACATTGCTTTACTTATCCACAAACTCGATACATACCAAAACTTCAATATAACAAACAGTTGTTTTTACCGAGCCAATCGAATTAAGGCTTATCGAGTTCTGAGAGGTTAGTTAAACATACCAAACATTGGTAAATCAACTCGGCTCGATAAATAGCTGGCGGAATAATCGATTCAACAAGTGGTATTATTAGCTTATGCTCATTGCTCGTGGCATGCATTATTGTGCATCAATTATTCTGAATGAGTTGAGTGGTAAATTGCTGTTTTCATGAAATCTGTTCAGCTGAGCATTCGGTGGAACTAATTTTGTTGTTAAGCTATTGTTAAAGAATTATCCTTACTAATATTGTAAATGCGAAAGTGTGCTTGTTTGTCCTTCTTTCACGATGCAAAGGAGCGATTTAATCATATAGTTTTTTATGCCTGGTGACAGTCAGGAGGCTAGAGAGTAACATAGGCTTCTTTTTACCTTGAAAAGTCCAATTTCCTTTGATCATGCAGGCAAAGCCACGTGCGGAAAGCTAGTAAGTATGTGTAATAATATTATATATGCGTAATTTAAACATGAATGTGGGTACCTTTATGTATATTTTATTACAGCACTTCTCAAACTTTTATATGTTTGTTATGGAAAATGTTCTACGGTAGTATACGATTAGGTAGATGCATCACTGTTATGTTATAAGACACAAGTGCTCATCTTCGCAAGTGAAATGTGCAATTTTTGTTACTTTAATATTATAATAATGCTTCGACATAAATATGGTAGGTAATGGTTTTGTTTTGTTTAAAGTTTTGAAGTTGTTTTGTAGGTGGAGGACAATTTCATAAGTTATATTGAATGATATTAAAGAGAAATAAGTAATAGCCGTATATATTCTCAGGCTCTATAACTGCTCTATGTCTTTGAAAAACTGTTGTTAAAAAGTCTTTTTCTATTTTTTTTAATCATGACTGTAAATTACCGTGACATGCATATGTAATATTAAACATTTGTTCTATAGGTAACATAGATTTATGCACTGGTATAAACTCAAACTGTTTTGTTATTACCACAAGTATTGATTTATGAGTACCTACTTCATTTAGAAGCGCTGTTGAACTGTAATAAAGCATAAAAATACATATTGACATTTGATTTCCATATAATATATTTTATTTATTTAATATTAATTAACAGGAACGTAGATCATCCCAAAACATTTTGCTATCAACAATTCAATATAAACAATGCATTCACATTATAATTTTATTGTAACATTGTGTACAATAACACAGAATAACAATAAACTTCATTTGCATTACAATTACTGAATTATAATCAAAATATTACACAAATATTGAACTTAGCGACTGCGTCGAGGAACAATTGTTTTTAATTAAAACGATCAAATAATAATTAATAGAATCGAATGAATAGATATTGGAAATAGAAAATTAATTATTAATGGTATGCTTTTAATTGCTTTATTATATTTCTCAATTAATAATTAATTAAATTCCTGGTGAAATTTAAACCGATGCATATGCTTTGACTGAATAAGATTATTGAAAATAAATGGATTTAAATTACACGTTGTGAATTTTAAAATAAACTCCTGAGTAGTCCAAAATGTAACTAAATATAATCTAAGATCCTAATACTATTGTGAGTTTTATTTCATACGGTACAAAATGTGGCGAATGAAAATTTTGACAAAAAACTCACTCAAATTTAATGATACAAACATAAAGGAAAACATTACCCATTTAGGAGTTAGAGTATATTTTTTTATCAGATCATAAACTACTCATAAATAATCATTAAAACGTCCACTATAAATACACGAATAGCACCAAATAACCAAAACACAAATAACGAACCAAATCCCCTATAAACAGGAACTAAAACCATTTCAGTGTTGGGGCTAATTGAATCCCATATCAATCATTTGGCTCGATAATGTAATCTTGTTCCCTGTTTATTGCTAATAACTTTGGATTTGGGATGTGGGAAATTATAAAATTATCAATTTAATACTTGTATAATAAACGTAAGTAAATACTAAATACTTAAGCAAAGAAGTTTTATCTGTACAAATTAAATTACCAGATTTTTATGTTATAATGTTGCGTGAAGATATTTTCGTTAATATATTTGATTTCCCTTCGATTCACAATTATTGTTAAAAATTCATAGTTTCTTTAAATTATGTGCGTCTTAATTTCTCCATTTACGCGATTCAAATTATTCACGACAAAATATATTTTATTCAATACATAAATTCATAATAAAAAAATCGCAACAAAAGACCAACTACCATTTGTCATATTATGCGCCATTCATGCAACTTACAGAAACGAAAACTCATACATTTTGCACCTGAACGTGAAACCGAACTTCGGGTTTCATATCAGAATCGAGAAGTTTCCGTCTTGTATAACATTTTAACATTGAATATAAGTTATTCGATGCCGCAGTTCAGAGTTTTAGCTTTGGAAAGATACGTAAATTGCACGAGAGTTTACTAGACGTATGAAATTTAATAGTGCAAACTATTCTTGCCTGTTTACGACGCTGTCTAATCTCTATTGAAACTCAAATTCGAAGAATTATTTGTAAGGCTTTTGAAACGTAAACAGTACATAGAAGTAAGATACAGTTAGCGTTTCGGAAAGCAGTTGCTACATATCAATAGAAGATGACGTAGGAACACGGTGTGATTCAATGTTATTGTAATAATTTTAGTGATATCAATTATTAATAAATAAATTGAATTGTGCTCTAAGAATCATCAATATTTAAAATTTCACATGCGATCAGGACCAAATTAACAAAGTATCTTTTGAGATACGTCATAGTTATGCTTAGCAAACTATGCAATATTGTATTAACGTACGTCTATGATTAATAGCGTATGTTAGTCGTAGCTTGACAATATCGTGTCTGCCTGAGATTGTATTTAGCCAACACTATACCCTGTGTAGTGTTTGATAACATAACGTTGCTTGCATTAAATAATTATATTGGGGAATGGCACTTCAAATACGCAAGGTTATAAGCACTTAATTCCTAACTGATGTTAGGAAATCTGGCTTGTATGAGGGACTTCATAAGGTTACTAGTGAGAGAGAATGAGGGACTGAATTATATGTAAATGTTATTTCAACGACGTTAACTATCATTTAAAGCAATATCACAGAATTGATCAGTATTATTACGACCGATAGTTTTACATTATGCTTATAGGAAAACTTATGTATTACCAAATTACAAATAAAAGAATCTCAATTTTTTTCCTTATTTTGGACTAATAATAAAAACTTGTATTTCCTAGACCCATTCTTGCTTATCAAACAAAACCTTGAAGTTTTAATATTTATATGTAGTGACTCATAGTAATAATTTTAAAAATATAGTCCAGAATAAACAACTTCATAAAAATAAACCCATAAAATCCATTTGTCATTAATGAGAAATGCTTAAAGCGGAATCCAGTGGCTTTTACGACAATTTGCTCAACAAAGACGCCATTCATGTTTATCGCATAGGTACTCATAACATTTTTAAACAGATTCTAGAGCTTCATTTAAAGAGATATTAGTTTTATTGTTGCTCATGTATGGATAGCAATGCGGTTTTATGGAATCGTTTCATTATACTGTATTGTGGATTAACGTTGTACGGTGGTAGTTTATTCATTTGGAAAAAAGATAAGCTTTATTCATCTTTTTAGTGTTAATTTAGGATGTGGTTTAAGATATTGACTTGTAGAATAAATATAGTGATACCTACTGAAAATCATCATCATTGACCGCCTCCTTGGTACAGTGGTTGACGCGTGAGCGTAGCACCCAGGGGTCCTGGGTTCGATTCCCGCTGGAGACGAAGAAAACCTACTTGTCCCTAAAGAAAATCGATCAGTGAAACAGATGTATAATGCATCTGCCCCTTACCCCACTTGGGGACAAGGGACTTCACTTTTTTTTTTACTGAAAACCATAAAGCTCATTCTCTTGTTTATCAAACACAGATATGCACATACACTTCTATGTAGTAATAATAGAATATAATATTATGTATGATAATGAAAATATAGTAGTAAAAGCGTATCATAAAATTAAGATGTCAGACACAGCAATCACATTTGTGAATACCACATAGTCATCCATTTTTTTTGTGTTCAAAATTAAAAACTGCACTCACATTCGCTCAAACTCAGCAAAAAGCATGAAAACATCAAAAAGAACAGATTCGTTTTATACAATTTGAGGTGAAATTAAAAACGCAAGGCTTTTCCCTGTGAGCCTTTTCGTTAACACAATTTCATGGATCCAATCTCATTCCACTTTGGAGGTTTCTTGTGAGCGCTTTTATGGGATTTGCAGCGATAATCCGCCTTGTTGCTACACGCTTTTTTCTGTTATTTCACTTTTTGCTAGTAAATATTATAAAATAAGGATAAACTAGATTCGTCGCACGACTCCTACTTCCTAGTCGGTTTACCTTAGCAACGTGTATTTTGTGGAAACACGAGTAAGGTATTTTTGGATTTGTTATATTTGGCTCTGAGCTTCTTTACGATTTAGAGGACATGTTCAAGGTAGCAATGGTATTACTATATTTTGTTGAGGAATTTTGCAGCTCATTTTGTTATTATTAAACTTGTTTCTTAGTTGAACCACATAATATAATAGCAACAATTTTTAAAACACTATTTCAAATTCAATATAATTTTCAAAATTTCTATTCAGAGCACAATAAGATTCTAGGATTTATATCTAGGATTAATACCAGCTGATATTAGAATTACGTGTTCAATAAATTGAAACCGAAGCATAGATTATTGACTATGGGCACATTAATCTGACGTCACTAAGTCATTAGCACGTTGGAGGCAATCTCTCACCGATGTATTGAGATTTTATAGCGCCATAACTCACGCCGAATTTAACAGATTGCTTCTGAGAACTTTCCAGAATGTTTTTCTAGATAAGACGCCTTTTTAAGGATAAAACATAATTTATTACGTTTTACAGGCGTAAGCGAAATTTTGGGCGTTTCTCTCGAATTGGTTATGTTTATTCATTTACTTGCAATCTGTCGCGCTGCCGCGTTCAGTAACGACAGAGAAGAAGAGATTGACAGACAAACCGACAAACATAATATTTATTTTCACATTTATAAAATTAGTAAAAAATGCAATCTATGTATTATAAGAAGAGAAATTAGTCACCACCCCTACTGAAAGTGCACCTTTACAATAAATTATTACAATAATCTCTAAGATTTTTGGATACATAATTCAGTCGTATTCCAACCTCCCATACACCATCCAAGAGCCTTTGCAAGCATATCTTGTCATCCACAGCATCCCAGTAGTCGAAATGAATTAACTCCCAGTTTGCCTCTTGACGCATGTAATTAATATAAATAGCCTGGAGCGGTGTTGTGCTGTCGTCAATTGTAGTCAGTGTTAATAATTTCATTGGTGCCTATTTATTTTGATAGGAAATAATAAATGGTTGGTAAATACACGAAGTAATTAAGCAACATACGGCCAGAAAGCAAGGGTTTTGTATATTTTAAGAATGATATAATTATCATTGTGTTTATTTAGGCAAAATTATATCTGCAGTTAGTATTACTTACAAAACTTGGACTAGTTAGTATAAATATATTAGCCTGAGTTTTTTATACTATTATGTGATTAATTTCCAAAACATTATTCAAATAAAACAATAAACAACGTAGGTATATTCAATCATAAAAGATAATACGTGAACGCGTAGGCCTATCCTTAGCAGCGTAGCGGTAAGTAAGCATATTGTAGCAAATACGTAGATCAGTGTAGCAATGCTACGAAAATCGGGTCATGTTTTATATAGAGCTTCTACAGAAAATAGTTTTTGAGAAAAAAGAGATTTAATAAGTTAAAAGTAATATTATAATAAAACGTTGTTACGTGTTAATTTGTTGCCTACTGTTAAAGCTGTGTTGGCTCTAAAAATACATAAAATATATACAGTAAAAAAATTTCATACATAATTTAACATGAAAAAAATTGTGACGTCAACATACTAAATGAAGTACTTTTCTCAATAGGTAATTTATTGCGTTCAATTTGTAACATTGTCTATGAAATATGGCGCGGTTAAAATCAACGGTTTTCATAAGATATTGAGCGCCAACTGTTTATGATTTATTGTGCTAAGATAAGTGAATGATTGATTTATGATTTTTACGTGAAATGTGCTTCATTTTGCCTGAAGTAGATCTAGATTTATAGCTTTTTTATTGATTTTGCGATGGCAGTTGTATCTCGTTTTGGATAGTTAGTGTAGTTGGTAATTGTTTGAATTTATTAAATATTCTTAACCTTAAAACAAACACATACATGCTCTTAAACCCACTTATTAACTCAGTACTAATTCATATACCCAAACGTTGTTCACTTTGCGCTTATTTTGCGTAGAGCATGTGAAGTCATTTTTCCACAACTTTTGTTCATAATACCCAACTGTCCTTGCTTACCAAAGTACTAGACGATGTCAACTTTCAATATTACATTCTTATGAGTTCCCAGAAGTACTCAGAAACTATATTAATATAGAGGGAAGTGTATATTTATATTGCACTAAATGGCCTTTGCGAATTTGTTCAAAACTTTGCAACGAGGAAAGCGTTTTATTTATTTTATACGAGCTCTTGTGTTTATACGAAATTATATTTACATTTATTTACTATTCTAAGCTATAAATAGCTTTTATAACTTCTCATAATACAGGCTAGATTTCTATGATCATTTTATCAGTCTTTATTTAAATAGCGATGCATGGCAGCAGTGTTACCTACGTAAAAACATGAAACAGTTGATCAGGTAACGCACATGTTCGTTGTATATTATGTCCTTGCCATATTTAATTAAACAAACCGTCAGAAAGGACTTTAAAAACATTAATTTCATTATAAATTTTAAGATATCTATCAAATGCATCAATAATTTTAACAATCGTGAAATCAGTAACAATTCTATTCCTTAATGACACTTCGAAATTTTAAAATGGCGCCCACTCTGTGAAAAGATTTATCACAGAAGTATAAAATGGATTCCCGAACATAAGACGCGAGTGTTGAGTTTTGATAAAGCGCAGTGTTCAATGAACAAACCTACATTCAATATTTCTGAAAAGATTTGAATAATGGCGTCGTTTATTATGAGATTTTCTAAGTCATTTGTTAAATTTTAGTGAGAAATGCTTTTATATAATAGGAGCGTAATAAAGTTGGGACTACATCCCACTTGTTATATTGAGGATAGAGAGTACAGTAATTTGCGGTATTATAACCTTAATTCTGTCCATTGTTATTTAGGGTTTCCATTTGGAAGGACCTAATAGTATAAAACCCAGGGTCCAAACGAGTGACCGTAATAAGTAATGCGTGTTGTTTTTATTTCATGTTTATTACTTTTTCTGCTATTTTCTTTTATTTAGTATTTGTATTTACTCTATATTTTGTAACCCTCACATTTTTACGCTCCTTAAACATATCGGAACCCTGCTATCTGCTTAATTTTTAATTCATTTTCCTAAATTCATTCATTTTAACTCTGCAAGCGTATTTCAACCCTTAGACTAACAAGGCCGTTGAGGTAATTTAATATAATTTAATAATCCAATATACCTTCCATTTGTATCACATAAAGAGATTTCCAACGTTTTAACCCATTTAGCATTGGCCTAGACACACTTAAATACAAAAATTTAAAGCGAAACATGCAACCATTTAAATCGCAAACCACTCACAGTTTGAAAACGTTTAAACTAAATAGCAAAGAAGTGAAATAGTCGTCAAGTAGTTTGTAATTAAGTTTCTCGCAATTGCAGTTGTTTAAGTTAAAATACAAGAACTCATTTTGAAGTTTTATTTATCATGAGAATGGGGAGCGCTTGCTCAACGATTTGCCGTAGTCTAATTTGTCGTGGGTTGCTACGCGATTACCTTCGTAATCTAGTAGCTTGTCTCTTGTAGAATACATTTTCAACAATACAAGATCGTCGTAGTTTTTGTGTGTGAATAAATTTCAACAATACAAAAGCTACGGAACTTTGTTAGTGCTTTTTTTGGACAATTCTTCCTTTGGTGAGACAACAGAACCTCCTTATTTATTAAAGGCATTAATCATTTACATTGTGGTTGTATCTATTGACTAAATTATAGATTAGTAGTTATTAGATTAAAAAAAAAAAATTGGGAGACCGAGCCTAGAGGCTGTGCTAGAGGAATATTAAATATTATATTTTTAAACATTTAATAAATCCTCTCATGGTTCACACGAACACTGCTTCTATCGCCTTAGAAAAAACATCACGAGGAAATTGGCACATTGTGCAGCCAAAAAAGTTCGAGGGTAAGTAACATCTGCCAAACTTTTGCGGAGACAATTTCTATATAGTTACTGTGACGATTTAAAAACCTTCTCATTAATTAAACAAACATTTCTCACTACATTCAATCTTAAACGACTTAAACTCAAATGTTTGTAATTTGTTTGCAAACAATTTTTAAGCAGCACATTTTAAGAATTACCAAAACCAATTTTCTTACATAAATGCCTCTATATTCTTAATCAAACAACTACAACCATAGCCGTAGTTCGCTTGACAGCACTTTACACGGCCATGAATAATTAACGAAATGGAACTAAATCAAACCATTTATTTTCGTAGCCTTTGTCAACAATTTATTCATAAATTAATTAGGAAATTATCTGGCTGTTCCACGCGAACACTTTGCGATGAAAATCATTTTATTGTACGGATTGTTAATGGAAATCATTTTATTGTACGGTTTGTTAAGAAATTAATTATCGGGTTTCATTCTGTTAACCGTTAACGGATGGTGAACGTTGAAAAGTTTTATTAAACCTGTTGGTTTAATAAAACTTTTCAATGGATTTTAATGCAATTTATTTGTTATAGCGAATCGACTTCGATATAATTTGTTTGTGTTATTTGTTTACTCGACAAATAAATGGGAACATAATATTATTTAAATTATCGGTAACGTTTGACTCGACCATATTATCACCAAATGCAATACCTACTAGGTAAAGAAGCATAAATTAAATGAAAAAATAAAACCTCACGAAAGGAAAAAAATCAAAATTACATTTATAAGAAACATATTTTTCGACCCATAAAATCATTCCAAAGTCGCACCTGTGGACCATTGCACGTATCATAAGGAAATATACATTTGTCAAATCTAAATTGTAATATCATTCAATAATATGATATTAAGTACCGACATTGCAATACGTGGTCGGAACACTAAACAACATAAAAACTCCATTCTTAATATGCGTATGAAATTTCCGGAAAAACTAAGGTATACCTACTGAAATTCAAAACCGAACATAATATACCTACCTCCTATTACAATTAGTATACAGAATTTATATAACGTTAAATATTGCATCTTATGTATTACATTTTAATGAAAAATATATTATTATAGCATAACTAGCGGTCCGCCCCGGCTTCGCCCGTGGTACATATGAAAAATAGATGTTGGCCGATTCTCAGACTTACCCGATATGCACAGAAAATTTCATGAGAATCGGTCCACCCGTTTCGGAGGAGTATGCAGACTAACATTGTGACACGAGAATGTTATAAATAAGATTATTCATAACGATTAAACATGAACCTCTTGACCGGGAGGACGAAGCCGAGGGTATAACGTGACGAGCCTGCAAAATTAAATAATATGCTAAACAGCTCTTAAACTGGATGCTCTTAAACACCTGCTTAATTAATCGTTAGCTTGCTCTTTAAGGATACTTTTTAGATTTTTTACCTGCTCGTTTTCAGGGTTTTAATATAGTCTTAAGACTTCTACTGTACCTACTAAAAAAAAATGTAAACTCTAACAGTAATTTAGTAAATTTTTAGAAGGGTTTTTGTCACAATACAAGTAGAAATAAAACTAAAATACACAAAATAATACAAAAAAATAATAATAATAATTTTTTGTATTGTTTTCCACATAACAGGTTCTACGTAAAACAACCAATTGAAAAAGCCTGGAAGGGATTACAATTTTATAGAGATGGGTTTTATCAGAAATGCGTCATTGAACTTATATTGTATTTCTTAAAGTATTTTTACTGGATTGTATATAATTATTATATTCTTCATAGTTTTATAGTTTTAAAATACTGCGTCATAAAATATATTTTATATCGTCTCATTGTTCTTGTAGATATACAATAGGCATTAAACGCGCGAGTCGAATTTAATGCGATTTTTACAACCGATCCAGTGCTCCTATAAAATTTTATTCCCGTTAGAGATATGAAGATTGTTTCGCTGTAAAACTCAATAAGTTTACGATTTATTGCTCCTTACATTGAATGTTTCACAAAGTATTTGAAGTTACCTTTAAAGAAAATTGTACGATTTGATTTTGATAAAAAAAATCTTTCCAGTTTTATGTTGATCTATTCATATAATTTAAGATGAACCTATTCATCTTAAATAATCTTCCGTAAATAAATCTATACTTAATATTATAAAGCTGAAGAGTTTGTTTGCTTGAACGCGCTAATCTCAGGAACTACTGGTCGGATTTGAAAAATTCTTTCGGTGTTAGATGCCCATTTATCGAGAAAGGCTATAGTTAATTATATATCATCACGCTAAGACCAACATGAGCGGAGCAACGCGGGGCACAGCTTGTACTCTTTAAGATGCCAAAATTATTATATTTTTACATAATATTACAACTCATTCACGTAAAAAAGCTGAATAATGTAGGACGATATATAAATACGTAAATCTTCTTATATATAAAATTCTCGTGTCACAATGTTAGTCTGCATACTCCTCCGAAACGGGTGGACCGATTCTCATGAAATTTTCTGTGCATATCGGGTAAGTCTGAGAATCGGCCAACATCTATTTTTCATATGTACCACGGGCGAAGCCGGGGCAAACCGCTAGTAATGTATAAATATCATGCAATCAGAGACTTAATCAGCAAGTGATGAAAAGATGTCTGAATGTCAATTTTCGTTAAAATTATAAATTAAGTTTAGATAGAAATATCCATTATTATTCCTCAGATTACGGCGTTTATTGATATTTATTAAATTGTATATGTCAAAATAAACCCGGGCATTTCCTCCCCGGGGCACCTGGTTATTATTTCCCGGGATTCATAAATCATAGCAGATGAACTCGGACCCACTGACTAAATCTCTATTGTTCTTAATTGTGTTTCGCTTTTACTTTAAACGCTCACATTTTTATTGTGTTGGGTAAAGTTTGAAAATGATGTAAGTGTAGTGAATAGTTCGTGGATGTAAGCTTATATTTAGTATTACATCTGTGCTTAATGCTTATGCTTAATTTTAGTATTCAAACTCGAACTCAAACGCTAACATTTATTTATTCAATTAGACTTCTTCTAGAACGTCAGCACTTTTGCAACGTCATTACATATTTTTAACATTTACCATCGATTCGGAAAGCAGCTGTATCTACGAAGAAGGACCGGCAAGAAACTCCATAGTTGCTCTTTTAAATCATGTCAGTTTTACAATTTAATTTAAACTATAGTATAAGTATGACTATTAAATACGTGTTTCGAATAATTATATTCAAGAGGTCATTTTTACAACTGAAGGAGATTCATAAACTACGTACCTACTAATTATACATAAGTAGGTAATATTAAAAACTGCAGCTGATGTAATTCTGCTATGAATAATTATTAACAGTATTTAACTGTTAATAATTACATTAATGGTGCTGAAATTTTGATATGATTAACCATATTAGTAAATAATCTTCGTATTTATTCATACCCTATTTTACTAGAACATTCATCATTATTTTAAACAGAATAAATATGCAAAATGAATTTAAATCATTAAAAGGAAATGTGCGAGATAGGAGTGCACGGTTCACATCCGAGCGAGGTCCATTTCCTCTCGCGTTTATACCTATAACGAATAAGGTTTCAATTTATCATACATAGCTGGTACAGGTAAATTAGCTTGGAGAAATTTTTGCGTTTGTAGTAGTGTATGGTCAGCAAATAAAATAAAACAACATTTTATTTTTAGTTTTTATTTTATACAGGGTTACTTGTAAAACACCAGCAACCTCGCAGGACAAGATAGCTAACATCATAAGTAACAACATTTGTTCTACGACTTTTGGCATAACGCAATAAATTATTTTTAAATGATTTTTTAAACTTTTATTGTACTCTCCTTACATTTGTAAGTCTATGTTCTATTAATTATCGGATGGACGACGCGACGCCCCCTTCCCCCTCTCGTCCGCTTTTTGTTTACGTAATTTTTGGTAGGCGTAGTGTTTATAATATTTAGACGGAAAATTAAATGAATATTTATTTTTGTATGAAAATAAAATCTAACAAATTATCAAAAGTCGAAATGTTGTTACTTATGATTTTAGCTATCTTGTCCTGCGAGGTTGCCGGTGTTTTACAAGTAACCCTGTATATATAAGGGATTTTAAATTAAACTATATGTGTTTCTCCTCTGAAAAAGATGAGACTTTATTTTAATATTTGCACATTTAACATACATATAACTTTTACATTAACAATGTTACTAAAATGAAAAATTTACTAACCTGAAAAAGAAACGACATTTAAAGTTTAATTCTTTAGTTTGAGAAGTCAAAGGCTTGCCTCGACCATGTTTTAACACTGGAGCCATATTGAATTAACAATATAAAGTTACAACACTTACACACAAATTAAACACTAGTTATGGCCCTGCCTTCATACAAAACTGCTGAATACGCCGTTCGCACGGGAATAGAATGTGGATGCGATTTCCCTTAGTTAGCATCCAAGCTTACGTCTTTATAATTATTAAACTGTATAAATTCATTCTTTAACTCCGGTCTGCATCGTGCAGACATGGGTGTAAAAGTCTCATTTTAGCTATTAAATGTAGTTTTTAAGTACATCTGAGTTTTCATTTGTAATTCACTTCAACAAATATTATAACAATAATAACAAATAATAACAACAATCAACAAATACAAAATTTATCAATTAAACTACGTACATAATAATTATAATTTTTGAATGAAATGTGCTTTATGTTCTAACAGTACCAAACGACTGCACGTGGCACCTGCGGACAGCGTAAACTGGTTTATTCTGGTTTTGTGCGTGTTTCCACTTTCCACTATCAAGTGACGATTTATTTATTTGTTTTGTTTCGTAATTATTATGGTCAAATATTAATTATGAAACAAATTATTATGGACACGATATTTTATTGTTTCACGGTAGTCGCCTTGTCGTTTGCTCAAGGACGTAAAATTGAATGATATATTTTTTTTTATAAAGTCAAAACCATTTTCTTTCAAATAAAAACTTGTTTTTATTGAAAACAAAAGTGTTGCTAGGAATAAGTATAAAATTAAATAGTAATGTTAGGATATCGAAACATTTTTGTATAGGCCAGAACGATATAGTGGAAACGCGCTCTAAGATCTGAGTAATATACACACCACTACATATGCAAAAATTTCTCCAAGCTAATTTACCTGTAATGTATTTTGTTTAAGATTAAAAGCATTGTAATGCTATATAAAAAAATAATTGATATATTTTACAACTTCGAATATTACGTCATCTCACTAGTTCTACGTTATAAACTAACGTTGAAAGTAATTATTAGATATCCTACAACTAGTTAGAAATAATGCTCTAATGTACAATTTGGAATAGTCACGCTTAAAAACACAAAATAAGCCCGAATAATACGTAATTACTTCACAAATTGCAATCGACAAAATCTTACTGTATATTGTATAACGCTTAACAAAACCGATAATCTTTGCTTACTGTTTAGTGTTTATCCTACTAATATTATAAATGCGAAAGTTTGTTCGTCTGTTTGTTTATTTGTTACTCCTTCAAGCAAAAACTGCAGAACCGATTTTTATGAAATTTGTCCCATCCGATAGGAGCGGGAAAATGCTATGATAGGATATAACGCGGGCACAACTAGTATTCTAATAAAACCTTTGCTATTTATTATTATTGTCTATATCTGTTTAATCTGCAAGACAAATTGTAGCGTCATTAATATTCATTAAGCGAAGTCGCAGGACTTTGACAGCGCAATTGCAACGTGAAATACGACGCTGTTGGATTTTCTATTTCCTTAAGTAAGTTTAGCCCTTGTCTCGTTGAAGCGTGTTTGGGTATTAGTTCCGAGACTTATTTTTCTTGGTAATGTTTCAATATTTTAGATATTTTTGTTGATATAAATTTATAAAGAATAGAAAAAATTCGATCACGAGGCGGGACTCGAACCCGCATCCTTCGCGCCATTCCGGGGCGGATGCCTCACCAACTCAGCCACTCGTGACCCGCCCGAGTGATCGAATTTATTCTATTCTTTCAGTTTTATGTGTCTGAAGGGACACACCGCGCGCCATCTATTGAGATGATTAACAACCATTTCAACCAATATGAAGCACTTTTCAGTGAATACAATATTGTAACGATGGAACACGACCTTTTTTGTTGAATTTATATTTTTGGTTTTATGGCATTCAAATGCTTTATAAATATAAATTTATAAAGAATAGAAAAAATTCGATCACGAGGCGGGACTCGAACCCGCATCCTTCGCGCCATTCCGGGGCGGATGCCTCACCAACTCAGCCACTCGTGACCCGCCCGAGTGATCGAATTTATTCTATTCTTTCAGTTTTATGTGTCTGAAGGGACACACCGCGCGCCATCTATTGAGATGATTAACAACCATTTCAACCAATATGAAGCACTTTTCAGTGAATACAATATTGTAACGATGGAACACGACCTTTTTTGTTGAATTTATATTTTTGGTTTTATGGCATTCAAATGCTTTATAAATATAAATTTATAAAGAATAGAAAAAATTCGATCACGAGGCGGGACTCGAACCCGCATCCTTCGCGCCATTCCGGGGCGGATGCCTCACCAACTCAGCCACTCGTGACCCGCCCGAGTGATCGAATTTATTCTATTCTTTCAGTTTTATGTGTCTGAAGGGACACACCGCGCGCCATCTATTGAGATGATTAACAACCATTTCAACCAATATGAAGCACTTTTCAGTGAATACAATATTGTAACGATGGAACACGACCTTTTTTGTTGAATTTATATTTTTGGTTTTATGGCATTCAAATGCTTTATAAATATAAATTTATAAAGAATAGAAAAAATTCGATCACGAGGCGGGACTCGAACCCGCATCCTTCGCGCCATTCCGGGGCGGATGCCTCACCAACTCAGCCACTCGTGACCCGCCCGAGTGATCGAATTTATTCTATTCTTTCAGTTTTATGTGTCTGAAGGGACACACCGCGCGCCATCTATTGAGATGATTAACAACCATTTCAACCAATATGAAGCACTTTTCAGTGAATACAATATTGTAACGATGGAACACGACCTTTTTTGTTGAATTTATATTTTTGGTTTTATGGCATTCAAATGCTTTATAAATATAAATTTATAAAGAATAGAAAAAATTCGATCACGAGGCGGGACTCGAACCCGCATCCTTCGCGCCATTCCGGGGCGGATGCCTCACCAACTCAGCCACTCGTGACCCGCCCGAGTGATCGAATTTATTCTATTCTTTCAGTTTTATGTGTCTGAAGGGACACACCGCGCGCCATCTATTGAGATGATTAACAACCATTTCAACCAATATGAAGCACTTTTCAGTGAATACAATATTGTAACGATGGAACACGACCTTTTTTGTTGAATTTATATTTTTGGTTTTATGGCATTCAAATGCTTTATAAATATAAATTTATAAAGAATAGAAAAAATTCGATCACGAGGCGGGACTCGAACCCGCATCCTTCGCGCCATTCCGGGGCGGATGCCTCACCAACTCAGCCACTCGTGACCCGCCCGAGTGATCGAATTTATTCTATTCTTTCAGTTTTATGTGTCTGAAGGGACCACACCGCGCGCCATCTATTGAGATGATTAACAACCATTTCAACCAATATGAAGCACTTTTCAGTGAATACAATATTGTAACGATGGAACACGACCTTTTTTGTTGAATTTATATTTTTGGTTTTATGGCATTCAAATGCTTTATAAATATAAATTTATAAAGAATAGAAAAAATTCGATCACGAGGCGGGACTCGAACCCGCATCCTTCGCGCCATTCCGGGGCGGATGCCTCACCAACTCAGCCACTCGTGACCCGCCCGAGTGATCGAATTTTTTCTATTCTTTATAAATTTATATTTATAAAGCATTTGAATGCCATAAAACCAAAAATATAAATTCATATTTTTGTTGAGGCCAAAAATAAGTATTTAATGAACTCTATATTCATGCTATTTTAATAGCATAATTTGATATAGAGATTCGATAAAAGAGTTAAAAAAAGAATTATTTTTCTCTTCGTTGCGTGAATTATTACATTTATAGAATATCTAAAATTGTTCACTACAAAGTGAAACTCGTGTAATAACAAACTAAAATACTTTATTGTGCACCAATAAAAAGAAGTGAATAACGATCTTTATAGTATTGCTAAACTCTATCAACTTTATTTTGCCCTATTTTTTACTCAATTTTTGTCAAACCAATGTTCAACCGTTCAATAGTCTATACACCCTGGATTTAATCACCCATAGTTCAAATCGCAAGCCACCAGCATGCCCACATATGAGACTACCTAAGGCATACGTAATGTCCCCGGAATGCTATTACCAAGCGTGCGCTAGAGAAAGAATGTGGAATTACACATTCATAGATGCTTCAACGTAATAATTCTTGGCATGATTTATTAGAGCACCTTATCTTTTAAGGCATTGCAGTACTGTCATCGTATTTGCGGTTGTTATGTAATATTAATAGTTAATGTAACTGGCTTTTTACTTGCGGATTTTCACGATTTTTTATTGCGTTAAAGCTATTTTTCAAACAAATGTAATGTTCTCATCGTACCATAAAATAAATAAAATAAATCTGTTTTCAACAGTATATATCTAACAATAGGTACGCAATTACATACTAAATAATTATTATGTTCAAAATGTTACCATACAAGGGAAGTAATCGATACTACCTTATTTCTGTATAATTAAGCGATTTCCAAGTGCCTTTGAAATAAAACTAATTGAATGAATAAATGTTTGAGTTTGAGTTTAACTTTTAATGCAAGGCGGGCGAAGACGGCTAACTTTTCTGCGCTCAGTAATATCAACATTTGAGGATAAAATTAGCCATATTGTTACAGTCCGCTTCCAGCAGTAGATTAAACAATGATCATTCATTTATTTATACGCTATTTTATTAAGAAATGTTATAAACTAAAAATATGACTTCAGATATATTTTTATTGTTACAAAATATAAATAGTTAGTTATTTCATATACAAATTTCATGCTACTACAGCACCATGAAGATAGTAACAATACGTGTCACAGATTGAATTGGCTAATATTCTTCTCTAACTATTCATACCACTACAAATTCCCAATGACTGGACACGGTTCACCCGCCCATGTCATAAACTTGATCTTACTGTTCCAAACCCCACAAACCAACAGAACAGATGTCGTCTCTCATCTCACAAATCGTCGCTAAAACGTGTACCGAATCAATTAATAAGCAACGAAATTAATAAAGTTCCTCAAACAACTCCCAACTTGTTATTGTTCAAAGGGATTCTTATTACAACAATTATCTCTATTATCCCTAAGTTTCGCTATTTAAACCGCTAATCTTATTAATTTCGTTATTCAGTTCATTATTCGAAGTATTTTCATATTGTTTGAATTTAAAGGCGTTATTTTAATTGCCCCGTCGATTGTCAAGGGGTACAATGATGGCGGCTTATTGCGTTATTAATTTAGATGTTTCTATTTACATTACCGATTATAACCATTATCTTATTAAATTTATAATGCCATGCCATTACGCTGTTAAATTATTGAATGTTATACCCGTATAATATTGAAGACGGTAAAACCCTTTGTTGTTTGAGACTGCTCTTAATTTTGGAAGTAATATAGCGAGAATAACATACTATAATGGTTTATTTAATCTATTTTATTTTATTTATTTTATTTTCTCTGATAGTAGAGCTTACCTTACTCGACCTATAAATAGGTGTTTGTCAGTAATATTAATTTGATACTAAATGTTTGTCATGCTGCATTATCTACGCTAATCTAGCAGATTGTACTATTAATACATCCCAGTAAAGCCCAATGTAATGAATATTTTAGTGTTGAATATTAAAATTTAGTGTATCTACTTTCCTTACTTAATTATTTACTTCATAAAAATGCAACAAAACACCAGTATGTTTCGGGGAGCCAAAAAGTATTTTTTTGCATTTATATTAAAAACAAAAATTGTTTTGAATTTTGTAAAAGTTTCATAAACTGTTTCATGTAAAAAAGGTAAAAGTTCCACGATAAAATGTAGACGCTGTCGCTATGTGGCCACAAAATTTAGATTTTTTTGCTTTATTGATATCTATATATTTTTGATTTTTTATATAATATACATAGTGAGAATAAGTAAATAATCGTAACTTTTAATTCTACAGTAGTACATAATTCTGGGAAGCCATATTCTTTGAAGATAACCTTACAATCAGCCCCTATTGGTTTCAGTGCAAGCAAATGTGGGCTTATTGTGCTGCTCTATAATATACTTACTATGAAGGATATTTCAAAACAATGGCTTAAAATTAATGAAAGGAGTTAAACCTCTTTATGGATATACTAGCTGTTTACACAATTTTTGCCTGGGTAGTTAATGATTTCAAATTTTCTTCAGATAAAAATCAACCAAAATCATGAAAATCCGCTTCTCTGGAGTGTACCGTTATCTTGAGTTTTAACACGACTTTCTTTTACCTATATAAGTATACCAAATCGATTATTTCGAAGACTACACAATTAAAACTTTCTTTTCTTTATCCAGGTTAAGGAGTGTACCAGCTTGGAAACCGCGTGGTTGCTAGCCCAACCGCCAATAAGAAGCAAGAGCAAGTTAGCAGCATAATACCGTTCACCTGCAGCTGCCCAGTATTTACATCCCGCCATAATTAGTGACTTAATGAACTCCGCGACGTTCTGTCAACAGATATAGCTTGAATGAATTATTTTAGTTTTGTTCAAGCTTTTCTGAAGGGTTTTAAATGTAGTTGATGAGACTGATAGAGTTACAAGAATTTTCTTTTCATACATTTTAGGTCAATTAATATTTTGTAAATGCGTTTTTCAGGGGATATCGTTTCTTACGTATGTAGTACCTATGGTGTGCAAGATTATCTATATGAATACACAATAATATTGTGAACCATCGAGGAGGTTTCGACGAAAATTTGAACCGATGGCAATTGACAAGTAAAATACGTGTACATATTTACGCACATTCATAGGAAACCTAAAATTCCGAAAGAGACAAGTTCTTTATCATCTTGTGAGATGATCGGGTTCCATATTATAATCTTAATAATCTAAAGCTTTTCATTTTCATTGGAACATTATTAACAAACTACGAAATTCTTATTAGAAGCTTACATTTAATAATAAGTATTAATTGTTTAAAAAAAAATAAAAAATAAAAATTGTTTATTTCTTTTAAACAAGTTTTCATCTTGGGTTGGTAAGTGCCTTCATTTAAGTGATAAATGGCATTTTTACTTGTTAGTTTCTGGATCTTATTATAAAAGAAAGTACGAACAAAACATACAAACTCCGTCTCAGTGAAAAGTAAACAATAATCTTTACTCGCTCGAAGTGGGCGCCCTTTCTTTTCTTATTTGTAAATGGGAGTCGATAACATTTTTATTAAGAAGTTTTTATTAAATCACTTGTTGTCTTTTAAAAGAAACGTTGATTTTTATGGAGTTGTTTATATTTTCTTTTGACACTTTAAGCCTCATGTTATATATTTTATTATTTGAAATGTATATTTCATTGTTTGTCATTTTTAATACATAATATAAATGTATTTAAAATAGCAAACGTGCAAATCATTATAGATTTAAACGGAGCATCGCAGCATCTCTGAAAATTTTTATAGTGGGCATCTTTGTGACACATTGTATTTTTTCATGCAATTCCTATCTCAAAGAAAAAACGGTGTTAAATATTATGTATTTTAACGATTCAAAAGCGCTCCCAGGAGAATTATAATTAAATAAATAAATGTATTCATACGTACTCTAATCGTAAAGACGTAGTATTCCATATTATCCAAACATAATATACGATAGATAAGTTTAAACCAAACATCCGAGAGTCTAATAAGGGGTAGCAGTCTGCGGACATTCATTAGGACTTGGTGTTAAGGAAGTGTAGCCTGACTTGCAGACTTGTTAGTTCTCAACTGTCTAAGATGTTAGCACTGTTTATAAGAGGATTATTTATTGAATACGTTATTTTGATTCTTGTTTAGTATTGGTGTGAAGTTTGCGTGGGATTAGGTTCGTTTTTGTTAATGTAGGGAAGAGGTGTATTTTCTAGGATTTTTGAACAATGTAAACAATAAGTACAACCAAAATAAAATTGTAATAAAATATTTATTTGAAAACAATGCACTCATTAGTAATTTCCTATAATTATTTTAAATAATACTGGAAGTTATGTTTAAATATATCCATGTTTTTCGCAGATATTATATCGGTCAGAAAACAGATTTAAATATAAGCATTGGTTTTCATCGAAATGAATCTGTTAAAAAACTTATTCATTTAAAACCGCATATTCATTACAAACAGGAATTTTAACTTTATTACAAAGCCAAATGGGAAAAATTTTTCCCTTTAACCCTCAAATATTACCTGGAATTGAAACAATCTTAATCCAAATTAATAGTTTCCTAGCCGCAACCCTCACAAGGGATTACCTACTCGTAGTTTAATTAAAGATATTTCATTAATCACATCGCAAATTAATATGTGTTAAGGTAACACATATACGATAGAGACGAGATAATAATTAGGAAGATGTTTATTTCTAATCATATAATTATTGTTACATAATGCCATTATTTTCTCAATAATGATATAGCAATATTCAGATCATCATCATCAGGCCATATACGTTCCCTCTGCTGGGATACGGGCCTCCTATAAACAGGGGCCTCAGGTAATGTAATCCATCGTCCGGTGCGGTGAGGCGACTTGAGACGTGTTCCGCTCATGCCGCCAACGGTAGGGAAGAGCAGGCAAACCACCTTTCCTGTTCTTGGCTTGCGCCTGGCCTGGAGATGGGCTGCCGCCGAGGGGGTCGCGGAAGAATTCTAACATATACCCGCGGCCCCATCATTAAAGCGGCTCGACGGAACACAGTGGGGTTTTAGTCGGTAAGAATCCGACATAACCCAAGGCTCCTTCCCCAGGGGCCGTGGGTATCTTTGGAAGATTTCCCCACTATAAAAAAAGGGGCCTCAGGTACCTCTTATTTCCAGTTTAAAAATTGGATAAATAAATTCATAAGAATAAGTTCATGTACATCACAATTTCAGATTAGTGTCATTAAAAGCAGTAATGTTTTGATAATAAATAGTAACATGAGCTTATTTCATAGCCGTATTCAGGTTAACCATCTTAATCGAATGTATTCCAATAATCTGGTAACAAATTGATATTAATTTTTAATTTAAACAAACAGGCATTACGTTGCCATATCCACGTGAAGCATTACGCGTAATTAATGCATTTATAAATCAGAATGCATCGATTACAAATAAAATAAAGGCAATTATGATTATTTTATTCTATACCTTTTAGGATTAAGCGCTTTAATGTGGATTAAAATCACTTATTAATGTTAAGAAACAAGTTGAACATTTGTTCGCGTAAAATCAAAAATTAGTATTCGTTTGAAACTGCAGAGCTAATATGGCTATTATTACAAAATGAAATAAGCATGAAAATACAAGAACTACGCGTTAATTTCACCAAAATATTCGTTTCATTTAGCTATAAATCTGTAAGTATCGGCTGCTCCTAATTTCAAGGCATGTAATCAAATTCAGGCTTCACTAAGTAGGCTTTTATGAAAGCAATTACGTGTTTATGAGTTCGGTTGATTAATTTGAATTTATGTTAAGAAGGATGCTCGTAAAATACGTTTCTATGAGTTAGAAAGTTTGGGTTATTTGATAGTTATTGAAAAAATAATATAATAGATATATCTATTGTCCTTGTATTCGTACATTTGAAGAAGTGTTCATTTAAATCTTGTAATATTGATATAAACAAGTTATTTATATAAATGAATAGAACCTTTTTGTACAACTGGAGCTTGAACAATATTTAATAAAACAGACCCAATACTTATTATCTATTTCATTGCTATCTGAGGTATTATTAAAAATTAAAATACAATATACAAATAAATTGTCTTATCACGATGAAGACGCGCTGTCGTTCCTTAAGCATTAACTCTACCAAAAGCCATTTCAAAGAAAAAAGATATGTAGACTTTTTGTCGACGTCTATGAAGAAAGTTCCAGAAAGTTCTAGTAAGTTCGACTTTTTTGTTAGAGCTCATCCGACTCCCCACGCTCTGTATATCACGGGTACGATCAACAGGTTACTTGAATTATATTCTTAAATACGCTTGCTTTACGGTTATCAAGTTTTTAGTACAAATTAAATTATCATAATGTCTTATTATATGGGATTGTGTCGTTTGTCTGTGTTAGAATTTATGTAGCTATATTTCTGGGAGGTAATAGTTTTAGTTCAAAAATAATACAGGAACGAAAATGTTATGAACGAATATGTACCAGTGTGTTAAATTTTCTATCAATTCTATCTTATAATCTACTAGCTGTGCCCCGCGACTTTACTCGCATTGCTCCACTCCTATTGGTTTTAGCGTGATGTTAATATATAGCCTCGATAAATGGAAATCGGACTAGTAGTTCCTGAGATTAGCGCGTTCAAACAAACAAACTCTTCAGCTTTATAATATTAGTACCTACCTATAGATATAAGTAATTTATTCATTAAATCAAGCCTCTTTCCTTAACACAATGATAATCTGAAAACCGATAGCAAAACAAAAACAGCAGATAAGCGGATAATAATCAATCAGGCGGTTCAATGATAGATTGCTCCTAATTACTGCGCTCTTGTGGAATACTTCAACTATGATATATGATATTTTTTATGGTTTTATAAGAACATCGTGTATCCGCTTTTGTAGGATAAAAATAATACCTATATAGTTGATATTGCCTGGATTCTGCTATTTCTGAAACACTCTATATATCTAAACATAATATCTATTTTATCTTAATCAGCGTTCCAGGAAGATAAATAACTGGTAAATAATATGTCTCATAGTCAGCAAGAGACATATTATTTACCAATTAACAAGAAATACTTATGATAATAACTTTGTGTTTATCGTGGCTTCAATACTAAGAATTAAATGAAAACTAAAACTTTATTCCTACCTTTTTCTCTTCACTGTATGAACACACATAATTAAAGCTGCGCTTTTTAAACAAATATTCCACCCGAGTTCGCTTATTTTTATTAATATAATGAAAATTATTAAAAAAACACGTACAGTACCATGCGAACAAAGACCGCGGATTACAATCTTAGTACGAAAACAAAATATTTCTATTTTCATTCCGCTTTTGTTAGAGCAAGCCTTAAGCGGATTATTTTAAAAGGAAAAATTGAAACTACGAGAAACAAAGGCAGCAATAATTTATTTAAACGAAATGGCTTCGCAGAATTAGTTGAATCACTAGCGCTTTTGAAATTTATACACAAAGCATTATTTATTTGACGTTTCACTAGAAATATGTTCAACTAGAAGCAGAATTTTTGCTGTAAAATCCCTTAGTATAATCCTTTCATTTTACTCATATACTATGCTAAAACTAGCTCTCAAAACCACCTTATGACGCAACCTCTAAAACCATACTTGTTTTGAATACAAGCCAATCCAGACTTTATATTAATCTTTCTTTGTGCCAATGTTCGTACAGGTCAGCATTTGCATGAAAGAGTAACAAATTTTCATCCATATATTCTTCAAAACTTTTGCGTTTATAATATTAGCAGTATATCAGTATATCTCTTTTTGATCTTCTATAATCGTTTAAAAAGAAGCCTTTGCCTCTTGACTCGACACATCACACGGAAAATCTTGGAAGTCGTTCCTCTTAAAGCGGGCTTACACGCGACTTACCCGCAATAAGGAACATTAGTAAATCAGAGATGAAAATTTCGGTTCACATTTTCACGTGAAAGCACCGTATGAGAGATATCTCGAACCCGGAGGGCCTGTGAGGAATTATATGTCTTGTTTGTAAAGGTTAATACCGTAGAAAGATATGAGTGTAATACAGTAAAATTAGATTTTAAATCATTCCAACTTTATCATATAATTCGTAATATATTATAACCATACTAGCTGTGTCGCGCGGTATCAAAAATAAAAATCAAGTATATTATATTACTGTAAAGTTTCATCGAAATTCAAATTTCCAGTAGTTTTTTGTGAAAGAGTAACAATCATACATCCATCCTCACAAATTCGCATCCATAATTTTAGTAGGATAGAATTATAGCTGAAGTCAGAAATTTTTAAACTTATATTTATTGCAATTTTTCTTTTTCTCTCATTATTGCAGCGTTGTTTGTTTCTAGATAAATCTTGTAAAGGATTATTGTATCTTCTTCGAAATTCGCAGACAGCGTAGGGTGGGTAAAGCGCTATTTATCAAACGGTAAAGTGGTCTGCTTTCGTCTGATAGGCGTCTAGTATTTTACTACAGGCAATTAGTAGAATAAGCCTTGCATACTAATTTATGGAATTAAATTTAAATGGAGGAATATATTAGTTATGATCTTAACATTTAAACTACCTACTAAATATATAAAATCTTATGTGGTATCAAAGCCTCAATTTCGACTCAAAGTTAAAATCTGAATTATTTAGATGTATAATTAAGTAGCGTTCCTCTTTATAAAGCATACAATCAAGAAAGTATTAAATAAAACACAGAATTTACATAAACTATAAAACATTTCTAGCTCTCATAAAATACGCGACGAACAGACACCCCATTAGCGGTACATTCTATATTTTAATATAAATTTACAAGTAAAATGACATTATTTCGTCGAGGAAACGCTTTCTCAATGCACAAGGCACGTCTGGAATATTCTATTCATAATATTAAAATATATTTTTATGAAATGATTATAAAATGTCTAACGACTGCGATTTCAATCGGATTTTATATTAAATTAAATGCTTATTAGAAGGTTTATTTAATGAAATAAACCATTAAAATAAATATACGATAAGGATGCATTTCAAATTAATTAATTTTAATAGCTAAACATTATACACAAATCCTTCATATTTTTCAAAAAGGAAAATTAGGTATCTCTTATCGTGGGAAGCTTTCGCTTGCAGTTTTTCTTCTTACTTGCGCTTACCTTACAAATCTTAAAGCTTTGATAAAAAAAGACGGGTTGCACTCCGGGAGTGCCGGCAGAAGTGAAAACTTGATTATTAACGTTCAGCATGTTTGATATTTTGGAATGGTATCCGTCTTACGCATGGAATATACCTAAAAGCTAAAAAAAAAAGTCCGTCTTACGCTTTTTCGATCAGGCCACGTGTCCTGACGCGAGTTTAAGATTTTATACCCAACGCCGCTAAAGAAGTTTTCACTTCAATAAGATCTTCCATTGATTAAATTGCCTTATGAGCGATACTTCTGAAGGACTCACAAACAAATATTCAACTTGCGACATCTGCGATGAGCCAGCTGCTGCTCTTGATAAATTATTTTATCTCCTACAATTACGTTTAGATTGTTTTGATTTTGATTTTTATATATATCTTTTTAAAGAGTGGTTTACCATTTTGTCTCGATTTAATATAAAAACTAATCGACTGGTTTTAAATCTATACTAATATTATAAAGCTGAAGAGTTTGTTTTTTTGTTGGAACGCGCTAATCTCAGTAACTACTGGTCCGATTTGAAAAATTATTTCGGTGTTAGATAACCCATTTATCTATGAAGGCTTTAGGCTATCCTATATCATCACGCTAAGACCAAGAGGAACGGAGCAATGCGGGTAAACCCGCAGAGCACCACTAGTATCATATAACAACATATACAATACCAAGTAATATAATATTATGATATACTTTCTGACATTTTTTATTCAGGCTCTATCAGAGTTAAGTCGGAACAAACAGAGCAAAATAAACATTTTAAATATCAAATTCCTTGCTGTATCTTTATTATGAATGAAATTATCCATAACATTAAGATAAGATTCACAAGAGTTCAATACATTTGTGAATATTAACAGACGTTGTAAGGTAAATGCGTAAGCTTTGTGCCTACAATGTCAAATTAATTCAATTACGCACATTACAATAGGCTGTAATCCTGCTCCATTATGCAAATAATGTTTGTCTGTTTGTCATTTAAATATAAACAAGGTTATTATCAAATCCTGTTAGAATTTCGCTTATTTTGCTTTGATCAAATACGTTGCTCGAAGCTAATACTATTTTTAGAGTTTCGCGAATCGAAACTGTTATTTATTCTGCGTTGTATTCTTAATTAAGAATAATGAAAATAAATATGAGCAAGTTTGCCTAATAGAAAATAATTAACATAGGTAGGTAGATCTAAATTAGAAAATTTGTATGGTAGAGTTATACAATCTTAAATTCAACTTTATTAAAATATTTTTAAATAACAAAATTATTATCTTATTAAAATAGAACGGATGTCGTATAATAATTGTATATGTAATTAACAATAATGTATAAAATTATTTTCGTAATTTCAGAGAAAAATATAATCATTTTAATATTTCAACCACGCAAATACGTATACTTTCTATCTTCGAGAAACTCTATACCTAGTCTCTAGTAGGTATCTAATCTGTGACCTAGTGCAGTTCCTACAAATCTGACGTCACGGATCCTATCAGACCTCACGTGACGGATCCGACATAATATGCGAGCGGATATTACGGGGAAATAACGATACCGGCTTATGTGCCGTATGAAACAGGTAACGTCACTAAATATGACAGCTTTGAGCTGGCTGTTTGCTGGTTGATTTTGACAGGCCAAGTAAAATGGTCAGGGTTTGGTTACTGCTTTGCGGTTTCGACTGTGCGTCAGGGCGTAGAAGGTAGTCAAAGGTTGTTTGATATATGACAGCTCTATGTGCTAAACGGGAGAAGTAATTAGAAATTAAACATTAACAGAATTAAAAATGTACTTATTTCATATATATAATATGATATTTATTTCCACGCTACGAGTATATTCAGGAAGCATAATGTGATCGATAGTGGAAATCGAAAAGAGGACTATGAAAAATTTGTTGTTAAGTTCTTAATATGAATTAATTTTCTAGAATAATTTTTCTTGCAAACTTTCTGGTATAAATAATATGATTGCTAAACTAATGATGCTACGAAGATGACGACGTCCAGGAAATAGGCAATATAATTACAGTTACAAAAGTGTAGCCAAAACATAGACATAAAAATCGGTTTCGTAATTTTAAAGTAAGTACCATTTGAGTATTCAAACATTAATCTATACCAATATTATAAAGCTGAAGAGTTTGTTTGTTTATTTGTTTGTTTGAACGCGCTAATCTCGAGAACCACTGGTCCGATTTGAAAAATTCTTTCGGTGTTAGATAGCTCATTTATTGAGAAAGGCTATAGGCTATATATCATCACGCAACGACTAACAGGAGTGGAGCCACGGGGGTTAAACCACATGGAGCAGCTAGTTTATTATACAGTGTATTAAATTCATGTGAAGTGTAGTTACGCCTCACTTGTATTAGTTAAATATGCCACAAAATCCATCCCACCGCTTAATTGCAAAACAATCGAGTTCACACACGATATAATAACATAAATTATACATTTATTACTCTGGTAATTATTATAATTAATTATTTTATTTACAGTATTAATGAACTAGTGTATTGCAGTAAAAGGCGTGATTTATTTGTTATTTATTCATGTTTAATATTCATAGTACGTATATAATAAGTATTTATTATGCGCAAAATAATCCATTTGTTGCCATTATTATTATAGTACAAGCTGTGCCCCGCAGTTTCACTCGTTGATAGCATCAAACACAAAAATTATTGGGTACATTATTTCAACACAGGAAGAGATACAGCCAGACATTTCGCATTATTTTGTGATAATATGAGTATAGTCTATGGATGTATATTTGAATATAAACCACGGCAATATAACCGCAGGGTGATATTGTTCGTATTTTTTCAGTTTGAACCCTATAAAGAGCAGACATAAAGTCTAAAAATAAACGATACAATATATTTTATTCAGCACAATACAGAAACAAAATAACATAAATATAATATGACTAGCGGTCCGCCCCGGCTTCGCCCGTGGTACATATTTACGTTTTCTGGGATAAAATGTAGCCTATACGGATTCGGAAGAATCCCTCTAAGTAATGGTAAAAGAAATTTTGAAATCGGCCAGTAGTTTTTGAGCCTATTCAATACAAACATACAAAAATACAAAGATTTCCTCTTTATAATATTAGTATAGATAATAACCATTATTATTTCAAAATAAATATACATTGAATAGGGTACTTCCATAGAACAAAGGCCTTTCATAAACGCGAATGAGGTACTGATAAGAAATAATTATGTTACATACGTACAGGGTGTTTATATTTATTATATTCGATGAAATTCCAGATAAGTCCATACTGAAATGTTATTATACTTCGTTATTTACGAACAATATACTTCGTATACTTTTAACAAAGATATTCACAAATAAATAACAAAACTCATTCACATACCTACTACCTACGTGATTTATGTTCATAATACTTAAACAAAATATTTTCTTCGAAATAGCTAATACAATAATATTATACAGAGTTTTCAATGGGAATGTACAATTTTACTCGACATTCAAAATAAAGAAACTGTTATTTATTTCTAGAATAGAATAATATCGTATTATTTTTGGGTCTACTTCTATTATTTGTACTAACATAGGATTTTTTTATCATACAATATTTAATTTAAACGTACACAATAAATCTTGCTTTAACGATTAAGGTGAGACAAAAGTTACTAAATAATAACATGTCCGATTCATTCGCTGTATTGTCTATATGATAGGAATACACAAAGTATACCTAGCTATAATAAGTAACATGAGCGAAACTGTAGATGAAAATAAGTTTAAAATAAAAAATTCCATTAATTTAATATACATTATTACTTTTCACCTACCAAGCAATCACCAACGTTCGCGTTAAACCATAATTAAATTAAATACAAAAAATAACAACCCCAATATAATTG
This sequence comes from Colias behrii, assembly GCA_029959065.1. Taxonomy (NCBI): domain Eukaryota; kingdom Metazoa; phylum Arthropoda; class Insecta; order Lepidoptera; family Pieridae; genus Colias; species Colias behrii. The sequence goes on along the minus strand of JARWMC010000005.1, from coordinate 350,767 downwards.
TATAAAACATAAATAATTCTGATCCGTTTTATCGGAATCATATTGGAAAAACATAATTACAGTAATATGTAAAATTCAGCTCAATATTGAGCGAATCGAAAATTAATATTCGTTCAGTTTCCGATTCATCCAACTGATACGAGTTAAATCAAAACTGATAACGGATTTTTCATCGCAACACATTTCCATTTTTAACTGGATATTTTTAAATTCTGCGTTGGAAATTGTGGCTCGCTTTTAATTATTATTCTTCCTAGAAGCCGTTATAATGTAGACGATTAAACTGCTACTGCAACTAGATTGTTAGGTTATGTTTTTGACTCTTTAATGTCAAAAAGGCTGATGAGTTCAGGGTAAAAGGCACAAAATTTTATATTATAGTTAAACTGAACGAATATAAGTAATGTGGGTTAACAAAAATACGTTGGGTTTTATTTACGATGCGTCAATGTTCATCACCCTGTTATAATTTAAAATCCCGGAAATCTTATCAACATTGTCTCAAAGTATAAACAACTTTTACATACCATTAATTACATTGGTAGGCCACAATATATTCAACAACTCTTATGAAATTTGTTAGTCTTAAATTATTTTGATAGCAAAATAATTAATAAGAAAAATTAAACTTAACCCCTGAAGAAAATTACGAGAGAATACAAAACTTACTCCTTTACAAAGTTATGTGCTTAAACCGCTTAAGTACTGGCGTAGACGAGCCATAAATTCTTCAACAATCAACTCGTAACAGAGTTAAGGCGAAAAGTTGATAATATTATTTATTTCTTTAGAAACATTAAAACAATTTTGTCTTATTGCTGGAGTCGTTCTAAGTTATATCTCTTCTAATTGAATATAGAAGTTGATGTGAAATAAAAAATTCTTTCTATCTAGAATTCAATGAAATATAGTATGTAATTTCATTCTGGAATGTCGATATTACTAAGATGATAGATCAAACATTACACCATTCGTAAACCAAAAAATATTTGTATCCTATAACAAACAAAAAGAAAAACAATATTTATAATAATTTTTTTTCCATTCAACTGTACATTAGTACAGTATTATTTCAAGTACTATGACTAGGTTATTTCGTAAATGGAACGTGAAGCAAGCGAGGTTGCAATCCAATTCTACGTATCCTTTATGTTGATTGTGACAGCACTCGACTGTACTCGTTAAGGTACAATCACGTGCAAACGTTGCCGCTTTAATACTTGGCCTAACTTGCTTTGTACACTTGGCTAGGAATTGTTTTGATTGTTGATTCTGGTGGTGAGTGTACATTTTTGTGAACTGTTTTTAATGAATTTAATTCTGTGGTGTAAAGGATTTTTGTTTGTTTAAATATTGTGTTATTTGTAACAGCTAATTGAACTAAGAAAAATATGTTTGGTATATATTATATTAAAAAGTATAGGTATATCTCAAAGTCAGTTTTATGAGAAAACCATAAAATAAAACAATAAGTGATCCTATTGTTTTACAAAAAATATACAACTCAACCAATAGATACCTTATACAACATCATTCTATCACCGCCACAGTATAAAAACAAGAGTCCAAAACACATTCAATTGCGTTTGCAGTTCAAACAATCTTCATAAATCACGGAATCCAAATAAAATCCCGCCGACTCTGCGTTTGTCATCGCGATTGTCTCTACTCTATATTTTACTGTGGTATCCTGTTTCTGAGATACGAGTTTTCCTTTACAGATTATTAATGGTATTCAGAATATAAGGAACGCTTTCTAGTATTTATATGTTAGTGCTTTAAATATATCAGTGTCGGAATTTCTTTTGTAATATTCTTTCACAGGATTTAAAAGGAAAAACTTTGAAAAAACTTTATATAAGATTTTTTTACGTAGGACGTACTGTTACAATAATTAATCAAACAATTTTAAAGAAAAAAAAACATACGTGTGGCACTTGAGGACTGCCGCGGTAAAGCTTTTGCATCAAGCATTTGCAAGCATAGCATCGCATCGTTGTGCCGGTTGGAGTGGGGGGTGTTAGGTTTTTTCGTTACGGAATTTTTACATTCGGTCGCCGCGCTCAAAGTCTGAGATAAAAGCTATGCAATAGCTTAATAACATAACTTACTCTATCTTTACCACTCACTCACCTATCCTTTTCTCTAACAAAGCTCCTAATACCATCTAAAAATATTTCTTTCAAATTCGCAGGCACGCTATAGCCACCTTGGAAGCTACCAATTATCATGTACCTATAAAACCCCTTCGTTGGAAAAAATACCTCAAATTTTGTCACGCTCTAAAACCTGTCTAGTCTATTATAGTGCTTTTTCTATTCCACCTCGTATCATTTCCACTGCGGTTATAAAGAAATTCCGCTCGAAAAACCTCGAATTCCGCCCGAGCGAAGCGATCGTGACCTATAAAATTTGCGGGGACAAATTTGTTTTCGGGGCCATGATTCTATGCGATTTGTCTATTTTCTACGAAAAGCATACTGTTTCTATAGAATATTGGTTGTGAATTCTGTTGCTGTATGTTTGTTTCGTGATTCAAAATCAGACTAAAAAAATAATAACAATATTGTGTCCCCAGTTATAATTGATATAAGTACCTGTATGTATAGGTACTCTTTGTAGGTACGGTTTCAAATCCCGTTCCAAATCTGCAAAAATCTAAAATTATAGAGGCAACGCTTTAGGCCACGGGTTGACTGGAGAAAAAAAAATAGATAAAGATTAAAATAAACTTAAAAAGTTATAAGATAAAATAATATTAAATGACTACATTGTAGACTGTCCTCCATTCCTCTCACAAAGCAAAAATGCAAATCAAGATATATCATATGCCCCTTTTTTCAATTAACACACAGTAACAAAAAGGCAATTCATAAAACGTAGCAAGAAATGCTTGAATTTATATTTTTTGGTTTTATGGCATTCAAATGCTTTATAAATATAAATTTATAAAGAATAGAAAAAATTCGATCACGAGGCGGGACTCGAACCCGCATCCTTCGCGCCATTCCGGGGCGGATGCCTCACCAACTCAGCCACTCGTGACCCGCCCGAGTGATCGAATTTATTCTATTCTTTCAGTTTTATGTGTCTGAAGGGACACACCGCGCGCCATCTATTGAGATGATTAACAACCATTTCAACCAATATGAAGCACTTTTCAGTGAATACAATATTGTAACGATGGAACACGACCTTTTTTGTTGAATTTATATTTTTTGGTTTTATGGCATTCAAATGCTTTATAAATATAAATTTATAAAGAATAGAAAAAATTCGATCACGAGGCGGGACTCGAACCCGCATCCTTCGCGCCATTCCGGGGCGGATGCCTCACCAACTCAGCCACTCGTGACCCGCCCGAGTGATCGAATTTATTCTATTCTTTCAGTTTTATGTGTCTGAAGGGACACACCGCGCGCCATCTATTGAGATGATTAACAGAAATGCTTGTATCATTCCATCATCCCCTCATTACGCCCCCTACTTTTGTTTTACGAGCATCTCCTCACTTTTAAGGTCCCATAAATTGTTCGGCGTTCAACCATTTTATTTGCACGCAATATACTTCGAAGTTGTTATGACGTCTTGTGAGAATTAAGTTAAATATGCTTCTCTATTATGTTATAGCTGACTACATTAAGGATAAAGAATGTTCTATTTCTATTCTAAGAATGTTTCCACCTGCAAGTAGACTTGCAAGCTGCTGTCAGACAGACTGTCGGACATTTCTTGCAGATGGAAACGCGGACTTAGCGTCTATTCCCTGATATTAGTCTAGGCCTGAAGTTTATATTAGACGAATCTAAGTACGTGATTTTGTGGTGTTTCCTTTATTTCAAAGCTTTTGCTTGGGCTATAGTCACATTGGTGTTTGATCCAAATCTGAATATTAATTTTATGTCATTTATAACACTTATTGATTACAAATACATTAATCTACATAGATAATATCACTACATAGTATAAAACAAAGTCGCTTTCTCTATCCCTATGTCCCTATGTCCCTATGAATGCTTAAATCTTTAAAACTACGCAACGGATTATGATGCGGGGTTTTTTAATAGATAGAGTGATTCAAGAGGAAGGTTTTAGTATATAATTTATTATGTTTTAGACAAAACGGGCGAAGCCACAGGCGGAAAGCTAGTTAAGAAATTAATAAAGCTTTGCTTCATAAAAGCTTGTAGTTGTCAACTGAAAATATTATCCTACTGAACCGATTACAATGAAAATAGCACACATATAGACGAAAACTTGGATTAACACATAGGATAGGTTTTATTCCGGATATCCCAGGAGAACGGGTACTATGCCGGTTTTTCTTGGAACACGCGAGGAAAGCCGCGGGTGGAAATCCTATAGCTATAATGGTATCCAATTTATAGTAGATAGTGTTGTTTATTCCATGTTCTATTGCGTATATCCCTCTAAAATTTCCATAATAATATGTAAATAAATATAAAAATGAATCGCAAAATGTGTTGGTAAGCGCATAACTCGAGAACGGCTGAACCGATTTCGATAATTCTTTTTTTATTATATTCCTTGAAGTACGAGGATGGTTTTTATGTGGAGAAAACGTAAATATTTACCACGGGCGAAGCCGGGGCAGACCGCTAGTATGTAAATAAATTGAATACTGTAACAAAATAGCCCAATTATCCAACAAACTAAACAGAGTTTAACAAAACGCTGTTTTACAAATGAGAGCGAGTTTAACTTGGAGCTTCTAGCACAATAATAACGGAACTTTATTCATAAAAGCGCATTTCATTAACATCTTTGCTAGTAAAATAAGTTTTAAACCTATCTAATGAAAATTGAAGTCTAACTGAGTTATTAAAGAATATTACAATTATTCAAGATACGAAACTCTTTAGGGCCGGCGCCCACTGCCGGCACGGCACGGCATGGCACGGCAGAGCATCCCGCGGCGTGCAATGGCATCCCGCGGCGTGCAGTGGCATCCCGCGGCATTCAGTGGCATGCCGTGGCATCCTGCTAAAAGCCCAGCCACTCTGGCATCCATCAGTTTTGCTCCGCGCTAATGCTGAATAAGTTTCAACCTTATTTCAACTAGCTAGTAATCATAATTCCTCGACCCCAAAGTGAGGCATACGCCTCGTGGGATACAATGGCGCGCCGCGGCATCCCTTGGAATGAAACAGCAGGACACGTCATGCCGCCGCATCCTGCGGTGTGCCGCGTCATGCTGCAGCATCCTGCGACACGTCGCGGCATCGTGGCATTGAAATAAAGTAACTTGAATTCTAAACTGATTGAAATAAGATTCAAAATAACTTCATTAGTAATAAAAACCTCTGCCCTGCCATGCCATGTCGTGCCGGCAGTGGGCGCCGGCCCTTAGTTAAATAATTTTAAATATTACTTACAAGAATGAATGTACATTTATTAGTTGAATATTTTATCTTCACATGTGTATTATGTATTTGTATAGGTATGTATTTAAAACTATTAATAATAATAATTAATTTTGAACATATTATTACAGATAGACATCGCCTTTACAATTACTTTTCAATGATTAATTTATGTTCTCGATCAATTATTATTTTCACTAATAAAAATACCTACCGTCATGTAAAGTCAACAAACAACCAGGGTAATTACCTGCCAAGTATACATGAGACACCAAAATGTTCGCCAAAATACGAACACAGATATCAAAAACAGCTATTTCTACAGTGACATTCTAATCAGGAAGAAAACTGATCTATTGCCGTATTCGTGACAAATGTCGTGTGACCTGGATCAAGGGATCTGGGCATTTATAGCTTGGCTAATTTATTCCGGGATATAGTTAAATAACAGGAATATATTTACCGGTAGTATAATGATATAAAAGTGAAGAGTTTGTTTGTTTGAACAGGCTAATGTCAAGAACTGGATGGAACTGGTTCGAGATGAAATTTTATTTGTGTGGAATAGACCATTTATTGGGAAAATATTATGTAAAAGTCTATATTAATACAGTATAACCTTAATATAACGTACCTCAATATAACGATTTCCTCGATTTAACAAATTTTTCGTAATCCCCTTGAATAGGCATGACGACAGTATCCATAAATGTTCGAATTAGTGTTTTTAAGGGAAAATGTATAATATATAAATTAAAAATAGTGACTTAGAAATATTAAAAACATTAAGATTAATGAGATTATCAATAAAATAAAACATTGAAATTCTGCAGTCGGCCATTTTGACTGAAACACGCGTGACGTCACGTCTACGTAAACAACTCACAACAACTTCGCGGCAGGTGTATTTTGTTGTTATGAATATGCTGAGAATACGCATTTTTATTTATTTTCTATTTTTTCACGTATGCTTTATCGACTCAGAACAGAAATATAATTGCGAATTCACGAATATGTGGTTCGGGTTTCTCTGCGTCAAATTTATACAATCATTTCATATTATTTTCTCACTTTAAACAATTACTAACACTTTTTTTGGGTATTATTTTTATGTAGATTTACATTGCAATACTGCACACCACTTATAAACTTTGAAATTAGATTCTATAACAATATATAAATAATAAATATTTATATAATATATATAATAAATATTTTTTGGAAAATGGCTTTTATCTTCGTTAAATTTAAGTATATTAGCGAAATATAGGGTTTTTCTTGTTTAATAAACGTATACACACATTATGGAAGAGGTTTTGAAAATCTTTCGTCATGCCTATTGTCCATAAGATTCAATATAAAATATCCCTTTACATTACGAACATTTTTTAACTATCAAGAAAAGTATAAATACCTCTAATTAACAAATTTCGTCAACCCAAAACCTTTATATAAAGTTCCAACCAATGTAATGATTCTTAATCTCATAGTATGTGATTCATGTCGCGACAGGTTTCGACATGCTTTTGTTCGTAAAACGATCATTTTTGTTTAATTTAAATTGGAAAGCAATGTGAACACTGCTGCTCGTCACTATTGTTAAAGATTCAAGTTGAAATGGATCAGAAACGTAAAAGACCCACAAAAAGACCTCTTTATAACGAATTTTAGACCAACCTCACCTCAACATAACGAACCTCAGTTCAACGAATTACTTGAAATAACGAATATTTATTTGTTCCATTCAGATTTGTTATATCGAGGTTGCACTGTATAATAATTTTATAAAAAATGATGTATTGTAGAGATATATTTTTCCAGAGATAAAGTATATCATACGGTTGTAGGAATAAACGAAAATAATAAAAATGCAACCAAGCTACAACACATGTAGATATTCTATTATCAATAATCAAACGAACCGACTACAAAATCCGCATAAATTTTTAAATCGCGTTAAAATTCATATTCAGCATTGAATTCAGTAAGTTGTTTTATTTGCCGATATTCCGCATCTCGTCATTCCGAAAGCATAATATCATTTATGCATAACGTTGGGAACGTGAATATTTTTGCTGACTCCTTTTATTGAAATGCCAAGCGAGTTATTTGCTAAGTTTTCTCATCCATCGACACCTTTCCTGTACCTGTATTTTATGAAATATTATACTTAATATTTGTGTTTGATTGCTATTCATGATTTACTTCGTGTTTTGGTTAGTTAATTTAGATTGAAGTTTATAATAGTTATAAATGCTTCAAACAATTGCTTGTTAAAATACTTGGGTATGGAATTGTCAATTTATTATGAAAAAAATGTAAAGAATAGATAAAATTTTATCACGAGACGGGATTTCAATGTAGATAAAGCTATCTTTAATAATTGTTAAGAAAAATTTGAGTGATATTATGTTCCAAAAGAATCTTAGAAACAGAAAACTGTTTTAAAATAAAATTTGTAATAAAACTTGATATTTCACAGACATTTTAGACAATTCTCAGAACATAAAATAATAATATTATATTGTCTACGTAAAATTAGGACCTAAGTGACTGTAACTCATAAGTTTTCTCGAGAATAAATGTAATAGGTTAATAGTCAGTGAAGACAGTTCCCTTGAGGTATAGAGTAGGGCTTTCGTATATTTTACGGATCGATTTTCTTTACAGGCAGCCTACGAAGTACTTGCCAAGATATTTTATAAGTCTAGTAATATCAGCCAAGTAAAATTGAAATAATCTCTTTTATCGTGAACTAGCAATGCCCTGCGGTTTCACCCGCATAGCTGATAGCGATATCGTTAAAGTGAAAAGTCTACTATAGGTCGGACTATAGGTTTAATTTTTAATCACATGAAAATCACCTTTACCCCGTCCCGCACTACGGCCTTTTTTTTTTGTTTTAGTGGGGAAATCTTTCATAGATACCCACGGCCTCCGGGGGAGGGGCCGTGGGTTATGTCGGATTCCTACCGACCAAAACCCCACTGTGTTCCGTCAAGACGCATATTGGTAGAATTCCTCCGTGACCCCCGCACTACGGCCTGCTCGAACAGTATACCTACTATTTTCTGTAGATTGACACTTTTAAAAATTCGTTATATCTTTTGAATGGAATATCCAATTCTTTTCATTTAAAAAGTATTTTGCTGGTATTGAAACAGTCTATAATAAAACATCATTAAATGGGATAAGGATTAATATATATAATATGTGTATGGATAACATGGTTTAATTACTGTCGGCACTTCTATTTACTTTGAAAACGTAAAAAAGTTGTTGTAGTAACATAACTACTGAAGATGGACATATGGTATCGCGGACTTTCTTGTAGATATTGATCCATTCTATAATACCGTAGAACATTTTTTTGTTCTATCTTCAATAGATTCCGCAGCGCACGCGATGACAGAAGTTTTATTGAGGAATTTTTTACACCTTGGGTTACAACTTACATTATTGCATTTTTGGTAAGGATCTCTAATTTTTTTGAAAATGCAATATAGCCTATGTTGCTCAGTAAAGATGCAGCTTTCTAATGGTGAAAGAATTTTTGAAATCGGTCCAGTAGTTTATGCGTGAAAACCATACATACATACATACAAACTTTTCCTCTTTATAATATTAGTATAGATATAGATAAAAGCAATATCTATCGCCAATATTTTTCAATAATAAAGCTAACGCAAATAAAAAAGAAATAAACTCATACATTTCGATTGTAAACACGTCTTGATACAACGAATTCAAGATCTGTTTCGGTATTAAATAAATATCTTCATCCATTGGTCATTGCGAGTGATATTCCAATCACGTTTGGCCCTATCATAAAGTAATGCATGTTGAACATGGACCCTAAGGTCGCAATCATGGTGAGAAGAAAAGCGATGGAGGAAGATAATATGAAAATAATTAGTTTATAAACCTACTAGCTTTCCACCCGCAGCTTCGCCCGCGCAGTCAAAGAAAAACCCGCATAGTTCCCGTTCCCGTGGGATTTCCGGGTTAAAACCTATCCTATTTCCCGGGATAAAAAGTAGCCTATGTCCTTTCTCGGGTATCAAAATATCTCTATACCAAATTTCATGCAAATTGGTTCAGTAGTTAAGGCGTGATTGAGTAACAGACAGACAGACAGAGTTACTTTCGCATTTATAATATTAGTATGGATTGAAACATTTTAGGACCCGTCAGTCAGTTTGTGCGAGTTTAGGCTCGAGATAATTATTATCTGCTATACAGAAATCGTAGCATTTTTCAAAACTTGGTTTGACTAATTATCATAACCACCATTTTACCACTGCATCATTTATCAGCTCATTTACCCATGGCTTGGTTAGTAAATACTGTTACCAAACATCAGAAAGTTTTTGAATAGCATAAATTATAATGTAAAATATTCATGTTTTAAAGATATTGGGATTAATTCAATGCTTTTAAGTATTTTAACGAAAAATGAACTGGTTTAATTAAAGTCAGCATGCTTCCTTAAACATTATCCATGCAAATATTTATTCCATTATACCAAATCGCTACCGCCTCCGCTTATCCATGGTAACAGCCATAAACACGGATCGTAATGTATTCATCCCGTCCGTCTGTTTAATATTTAAACGACGATAGATTTTTTTGTGCGAATTGAATACTACATGTTCGTAATCATTTATATTGCTGAGTGAAACTTTTCATTCTGTTTAAATGTGACAGATGATGGACAGTCCCTTTTACACATTTTGAGATTTTGTTATTGTTTATTTATTAGAATTTTTCACTATTATATCGCTTGAGTAAAAAAATAACTCTCTTGTTTGTATGTTCTCAAAAACGATTCAATAGTAGAGCTCAATAAATGTTAGTATTAAATTACGTTGTACCTATAATATTTTAAATACCTAGTATTATTTTTATTATTTATATTGTAATGTTTAATTAATTTATTGAATTTGCGCCAAGTCGCGTTTTAGCATACATTCCTTACCAATCAGGGTTGCCTGGAAGAGATTGCTTTTGAGCAATAAGGCCTCCTTTTAATACGTATGTGCCGTATTTATGTTTGGTATATTATGTACAATAAAGAATAAATAAATAATATAAATATTTTTATAATAAATTCAAGTATCCATCGAAATTCCACCAATAAGTCCAAATTATATAATTCAATATGAATCCAATATATTTGGCTCATATAAATAAGCCGAAGAGTCAACAGTAATAAAAAACTCATCTATCATTTGCTCAAATATTTTTTTGTTTTACAAATCGGAGAATTGGCGGAAATTGCGCCGTTTTATTAAAACCTAATCTACTTTATTGATGGGTATTCTTGGTAAAATAATTTTATTCGCAATCAAAATAAAAGGTTTTTTTTTTACTCAATGAATGATAATAATCGTTTATTACGTGTTAACAGAACATTAATCAATTACCTTCAGTTGAGTAATTTAAGTAATAAAATATTATTATATCATTCGCACTTATGTATCTTAAAATCCAACAATTTATATATAACTTTCACTTATAAGCAACGTTACTATGAAGAATAAAAACATATAAATAAAATTAAAAAAATGTGTGCGTGTACTAGTGTACACACGTAAGAAGTGAAACTTCTTTATGACCTTATTTTTCAAAAAATAATTTACTATATGCAACTTATGGTAATATCCTATGTGTTAATCCAAGTTACCCTCTATATGAGAGGGTAACTTGGATTAACACATAGGATAGTTTTTATCCCGGAAATCCCACGGGAACGGGAACTATGCGGGTTTTCCTTTGCAAACGCGGGCGAAGCCGCGGGCGGAAATCTAGTTTAAGAATAATTTCAAGATAATTCATACCAAAAAAGGGCTAATTTGGCGCTACCGACGCTCAATTAATAGGCTGTAGTTCCGTTGTTTATTGCTCGATTGTCATTATTGAAGGTTTATTAGAAAGGTGATAAAAGTAGCTAGATGTTTTATAATAAGCTAAATTCTCATAATTCTTACGGTTACCGAGATTTTTACATTTAAAAAATATATATATTTCATAAAATGTTGTTTTTTTTTAATATTTCAGTTGGTACTAGTTTTACATTAATGAATCTTAGGAATCAAATAATTTTTATTTAATTATCTTTCAATTGACACCCTTTTTAAGTAAATCGGTCCAGTAGTTATATAGATATAGCGCACAATAGAATGGCCCGACGGCCACCTTTGCTACGTCATAGCTCCCCCCTCCATACCCCTAGGAAGTGACAACCGCACTTTTTGTGTTCAGAAAAACATGCCGATTAAGTGGATATCAGTAGTCCGTATGGCGTAGGTGAGTCCCACGGAAATTAATTTTATTTCAATTGGGGACTGTACTATTATGAGAGATAGCTTTTTGTATACTTTCCATATTATGATAGCATGCTAATTAAAGAAATTCTTAAACCGTGAGTTATGTTTTCAGATATTGGGTGTATATTTGATACAATACCAATATATTCGGATGTATTAAAATATTTTTAGAGTAATTTTAGAGGCAGAAATGGCATCTTTTGCAACAAAAATCAAAAATACTAAATCATACGTAACATTTCATTTGAAAACAATACTTACTAATTTGTATTGTTACTTACTAAGTTGTATTAATTTTTATTAAACAAACACAATATAAATCATTAACACTACTCACAAGCGACGAAAACACATACAGACATTCGTACCAAAACCAAGAACAAAATGTAATAAAAGGATTCACCTTGCATGCAGCGGTATAAATCGTGAGCCATGATTATTGTGTCTCAACGTAAGTTTCTCGAGAATGGCCATCCTTTACCTCTTGAGTACAATACTGCGATGTAAATCTTGCAGCTTGTATGAGATTATATAAGGCTTTCAAGTTAAATAATTGGTGGAAGATTTAATAAAAGTTGTAAATGTGTGTCATAAATTTAAAAAGTTTTTTTTAATAAATCATGTTGTTTTGATAATAATAATCAACCTAGCATAGAAATGCTTTAAATTGAAAGTAAAGATTATATATTCGATTCCTGATGTTACGCCATGGAAATACATTGCATTAAATAACAAATAAGAAACATAAACAAAATTGACCAGAAACGAGGTCTTCATTTAGTTTTATTTGTCCGCTACAATGCTACGACATTAAAGTGCTACGAACACTTACAACTTGCCGCTACGCCGTGCTACGAGCTCTACAAAATAATATTAGAGAGCGCGGTAATAATAACGGAAACATTTTCGTTCTATTCTTGTTCGAGAAATTTCTTTGAAATATTGGCATTCAATTTAGTTTCATAGTAATATTGATTTATTCATCTCATTACTATTTTACACGTCTTGATTACTGCATTTTAAGTTATTACGTCATAGCTGTTTTCTATACAAGTTTAAAACTCCAATTTGACCCAATTTATTATAAGAATTGGGTCAAACGAGCTATAACCTCGGGCACCTCGTGAACAAGGTCACAGGATGAACCTAGTATTTTTTTTTATTTAAGCCCAGTTATCGAACCTAACGCGAATACTTCATAGAGAGTTTATACTTAAAATTTCTTATTGTTATTTAAATAATTTCCTTGTTCATTGATTGATATGTTCTTGAATATTTTAGTCCCGCATTTTTAGTAGTAGGTAATAATCAATTAAAAAAATAACCTACGCGTAAATATAAAATACTGAAATTGGTTATGGGGGTTTAATAGCATTTAAAGTCTTTCATCAAATCTTAATATCTAGATAAACTCAGTTAAATATAAAGAGTAGAATAAATTCTACTTCTGAAATCAGTACAATATGGTTTACCAAACTTTCCAAAGCAGAAGACGCAATCAAAAAAAAAAAAGACGTGTGGCACTCGGGGACTGCCGCGGTAAAGCTATTGCATAGCATGCCTTCAAGCCACACCTCCGAGCCCGTCGGAGTGGGGAGCGTGAGGTTTTTTCGTTACGGAATTTCTCGATTCGATCCCCGCGCTCAAGGCCCGCGATAGAAGCTATGCAATAGCTTAAAAAACGCTCGTTAATATTTTTCCATCCATTTCAATAAAAAATATTCAACACCCCGTACAGAATAAAATACATAATTAATAAATATAATGAAGTGACCATTAAATCCCTTAATTAAGAGAATAAATCCATACAATATTTCAAACGCAAAAAGGCCTTTCATACGACACTGTAAGCCTTGACCCACGCTATTGAAGGCTCTTCATTTTACATTCTTTTGGTTAATTAATTTAAAATACCGCTGTTCGTGAGGCTTTAATGAATTAAGTGGATTTTACATGAGATAATTGTCCTGTTACGTAATTGTGGCGCTTTTTACAGATTCGTCAGACTTAAATATAATCATTGTATTCTTTACTTTGTTTATCGTTAGCACACAGCCTTTAAATACAGCTTTTATTTTTTTAATAAAAATTTACATTAAAATGCCTTTTTTCTTTTACATTATTGTGTCTGTGTTAATTTTGAAGACCCCCAGTTTTTAATAATCATTAGTGAATATGCTACTATTCGGGTTTTATGCAAGTTTTTTTTCAATTTTAAATTAATTTTGTTTCATTGTTATAATATCGTAATTTATCGCTTATAATTCGTTTAAATAATAATATGTACTATTGTGAAAACATTAGGAGTTTAACTTAGTGTTGTTTAAATTAATTTTTGAAGTGAAACTTCTTTATCGGGTTTTTATTATTAAAAAAAATTTTGTGTTACATTTTTTCGTTACACGTGACATTTTTCCGTTACGCGCCATCTTTTTCTTATCCCTACCACGCGTGATTCGACGTATTTCTGTAAAGTTGCATATAGTAAATAATTTTTCGAAAAATAAGGTCATAAAGAAGTTTCACTTCTTACGTGTGTACACTAGTACACGCACACATTTTTGTTCTTATGTAAGTGATAACAATATACTTCAATTATTTATAACATACTCGGAATAATACATAAATTTATTATGCCATACATACAATATTCATTGTACATTGAATTCTGTTCGCTGCGAAGTTTCCATTTTAAAACAACAATGAGTCGAGTATTTGCGGCGCTTAATGAGTAACTTATTTGCTTACTTTGAATGTAATACAACAATTAATTGAAATGCTTGTGTATTTGGCAGATAAATTATTATTTAACTTGATCAATGTTGGTTACCGGTAATTCGTATTTACAATTTTAAGTTCAGTGTTAATGGAATTGAATTAAAAATATTGAATCATTATGATTCTATTAAAGAGTTGTTTTTGTTTTTGTCAGATTTATATTCGGAATATTATCGTATTATTTTTATATAAACCTATACTAAACAATACATGGAGTATAAAAAAATCGTTTTTCATCATATTATGAATACAATAACGTGGTCTATGCAATGAAAACATATCCCTACAAGAAAGAAAGAAAGAAAATAAATTTATTGCCAAAAACAGCCAAAAGCATTATAAAATTTATCTTAAAATTAAGCAATCGGATACAGCCTCAGCAAAATGCTGCACAAAAGCAGAGCTGATTTTCAGGCTGTACCGGCGATTGCGGTAAATGAAGAGACTATTTGTCTTTTCTATTGCCATAATATATTCTGAAATATCGAAAATAAATTTGCAAAATAGTCCACATGACCTGAAATAAAAATCATTCAGTCAATTATGTATGTACATCGATACACATTTAATATAAAGCAATTTAATTGTTATGCATCACTTGTATTGTTAAACGCTGCAATACGTTTGCTTTGTGCCATAAAAAAGTGATACAGCAAGAACAGTTATTGTTTGAAAATTGATTGAAATATTACAATAACCAATAACCATACATACAATACTGTAAAAAAATATAATATACTTAGTTGTTATATTATAATATAACTGAAGAGTTTGTTTGTTTGAACACACTATTCTCAGAAACTACTAGATCGAGTTGCAATTTTCTTTTTGTGTTTAATAGTTCATCTATTGAGAAAGTCTCAGTAAATGAATGTTATGATAGGCTTCATAATAATATGTTCTGTATAACTTGTGTGAAAATGCGGGGCGATGTTAGTGTGTCAATCATACCATAAAATAATGATAGCTGATTCATTAAAGAACCCACTATGTACCACATAAATTAAATAACTCCCTTTAAAACTAAAGAAATCTTTCTAGAACCTTCTGAATCTTATAGATCGGCCATTACATAAAACAATGGGTGATCGTGTCTCCAGAACGTTATCAATACCGCTTGTGGCCGTGGGGACATCTTAGCGTTATATTACTGTCGATGTGTTACACTAAGTTTCTTATCGAATTTTCTGCAGCGATTTATTGCGAAAATAGCATTATTTTAAAGAAATCCTTAGGATAGTTCATGGAAAATAAACATTCTTTAGGTGGGAAATAAAAACATGATATTAGAAGTGACGATGATTTTATTAAATGTGTATAGTATTGTAGAATTCTGTTTCATAAAATAACGTAGATATAACTTTACGTAGATTTTTCTTTTAATTATCTACATTGCTATCTTCATAATTTTATTTACCTAATCATGTTAACATTGGAGTTATTAACGATTTGTACTTTCAATGTTTTATATTAATGTTAAATTACAACAGTTGCTAATAATTACTGAACGAAATATTTGAAATACATAAAAGAGCTTTCGAACATGCCTAGAACCCTTCTGGAGCTTCATTCCTAAAATGTATTATAATTTAATATTATATGATTAAAACAAAACACACATTATTCCAAGCGATCGTCCCAAAATGCTGAAAGGAACGATTTTTAGGTCCGTTCATATGAAAACTACATGTTTCGTCTCATGTTAATCCAAGGGTCAGGGGATCGATCCCTGCCTAAATATTTTCTTGTCATTACTTACACGGGTTTGGACGCTACAAATGTCTAGAATCCTTTAGTGTTATTTCTTTTGTATTTTTTGACTATGAATCCTTAGCTTTAGATGTGTGGAAAATTGTATTTTTTCGAAGAAACTTCTAAGAATAGAGATTCTTTCTTTGTCCCTTTTTGTTTAGGTATTTCAGGGATACGCTTTGACTAGATTCCTTGATAACTTTAGTAAGTCTTGCAAGTATTATTAAAATAAAATATTTGACAAGCAAAGATAAAAGAATAATATAAGCGTGGTATGAAAAATCGGTGGGAAAATATTCAATTATTAAATCGGAAATTACATTTTGATTCACGCATGTTTTTACGTAGACTCCACAATATAATATAAAAGATAATATTAAATTTACGAGAGAAGACATACCTCAGGGGCCATTATGGGCACAAGTTCCGCTCAGTATAGTATTCTATGTATAATATTATTTACTATTATTGTGCATGAAAACCAAAAATACATAAAAAAATATAACAGAAAATATAAATTATAGCACAATGGGCGGCTTATCACTATCTCTACTAGACAACCTCGAGTGGAAAGTAAAAAAACTAAATATATTGTAAAACTTTTTTTATAGAGCTAAAGTTATATTATCTATGGTTCCTTACTGAAAGTGATACTTCCTCGCTCTTACACGAAGCCCATTCCACGCTATCAGATTATTTTCGCGGTTATTCTAATTTATGTAGATTGTGTTGTAAATAGAATCTTGTTTGCTGGAATGGGATATTAACGAAGTTATCTTTGTGAATGGCATTTTGCGAATGTCACGTTTATGAATATAGGGAAGTAAATTAACTTTTAATGGAGGTTTTATATTTATGGTTGTATGTACTTATGGTACCTAGTGTACGTTGTAGGCCTGCTGCCACGTTTGTGCTTCTTCAATATTTAAACAAATAATGTTATAATGAATGTAGAAAATTTTAGATGTATAAATGTTTGTTACTCAAACAAAAAGTAAATTGACGGTAATGCAGAAGAAATACAGTCAAGTGTTTATAGCATTGGTTTCAGTTCTATGATTTCCAAGTCGAAGTTGGGCGAGTAGCAAGATAATTATATTAAATTGGATTATGTTTAATGTGTTGTTGAAGTTCTGTTGTTAATTGGAACATACTGCGCTCTCTGATACATATTCGATCTGTTACTGATTTATTTTTCATTTTATCTGGATTTCAAATAACGACGGTAAAACATTTATAATAAAAGTAATATTGTATTTGTTAATTTACTTTGGTATGTGTCTACTGTCTATAGCCAGTGTTAACACGATAGTTTGAGTAGTGTAATGAAGTTCCTTGAATATAACAGAAGTTACATACATACAAAATTAGAGCTCTATTACCTATTCTTCATCGCTGATACCCACGAGCAGAACCTTAGAACCAATCCCAAATTTAAACACACAAATGGAGTGTACCCAAAAAGCCAAATAATACCGTGACACCGATAAATCTGGACGTAGCAATATGTGGGGAATGACGTCATAACTCACGGGAGGTGATAGCCAGATAAAGTCGTAAGTCAGTGGTCGATAGGGGATATATGGCCTCATATTGGATAACACGCCCATTATATTTTATAGAAGAATCCTCCAATAGGGTCTAATGTTGCAGTTTGGAGGTAAATGGAATTTCTGGTTTGCAGTTTTCTTGGTAAGAATCAATGAATTGGGATGCTATGTAGCGCTTATAGAAGTTCTTTTACGGTTATATGAAGCTTCTGATCCTATGAAATATGTTAAATTTACAAAAAATGCTAACATTCATAAACCACAGCATAAACACTTGCAAAAGTATACATGAACAAAAATAATTGAGTTAGAGCCTGTAAAAACATTGATATTTTAGTGCAGAAGCATTGACCTGGTTATAGGTATGCCCATGTAGTTCAAGAATTAAATAACTATTAACTCTAAAGTTACCTCTATAAGATGCAAATTGCATCGTCCCATGTCCCAGGGAACAGAACTTTCTCACATTGGATTGCAAATTATAAACCCCAAAGTTTGTGGGCATGAATATGCTTGCTGCTGTTTTATGCAAAAATCACTTCCTCAATTAAACAATAAGTTGTCATTTTGTTTGTGAAACTGCTCCGAAACGGCTTGACTGAATTTTATGCAATTTTGTTTATTTTGTTAATTGCAAAGATTTTTTTTTAATATATTCGGCAGGCAATATTGCTATACCTTTACGTGAACTAGCATAACAATTGGCAATTGACCTGGTGACCCATACCAACAGCTTACAGCTACAACAAGCAACGCCGCGGGCTAAGTCTATAGTATATAGATAACATATTGTAACACATGTTGTCAGTCCATCGATCACCGACAACAGCTGACAAATCCCGAGATCAGTGTTCTGTAAGCGGGGATTAGTGAGATTGCTGGTAATGTCCGCTTCTTATTCTTTATGTAATCACTTTAATAAAACATCTATAAAATATATTTATTTGTTTAATTTAACCAAACTTTTCTACTACACAAAATATAAAAGTCAAAATAGAAAAATGCTTGGTAAATCCAAAAAGAAAACATGCAAAATGACTTTAAATTTTCAATATACACTATTCATTACAATAACAAAATATAAATCTGAAGCTAAATGTTCGACGACATTCAAACTCAAACATTTATTTATTCAATTAGACTTATTTTAGAAGCACTTTCGAATCGTCATTACATAATATTTTTTACACTTACCACACACACATTAATTAGTTCAAGGTTGAGAGATACAAAATAGTAATAAAGAATGCACAGATTGAATGGGAACATACAAAATTATATTGTATGTTTCCATTCAATCGATTTTTTATATTTTGTGAAGTTTCATGTCAAAATCTAAAAGCTATAATCTAAGTACACTCTATTACAAAATACGTACAATACTAAAAGCTAGTTCTAAATAAATCTATTCGAATAGCGAACAATCAGTCGTCACTTGTTGAATTGTTATTCAAGTAGAATCGGTCCATTATTCGATTATAGCAACGGCAATCGAGTGGAGCGTATTGAACGACTTCCAAGAGGTTTTGATTCTATGCCAATGTGCTATGTCAGATAAGGTATTGCTTTGTTTTCTAAAGTATGTTATGTGCATATATGTTAGGTTCATTTTTATAGTATCAGTTGACCTTGTGAACTTTGTTATTATTACGTTTATTCGTGGAATGTTTCCGCGAATTTTGTTGAGCGCTTTGGATAGAAATAGATTCAACACAGCTCGTTTTTTACGTAAAACCCTTCTTGAACGACAATGATGAATTAAATCCGATACTGTT
Source organism: Colias behrii (assembly GCA_029959065.1). Classification (NCBI taxonomy): domain Eukaryota; kingdom Metazoa; phylum Arthropoda; class Insecta; order Lepidoptera; family Pieridae; genus Colias; species Colias behrii. The sequence continues at coordinate 331,199 of JARWMC010000005.1, read as the reverse complement.
TTATTAATCAACACTTGTACATCTCATTAAAAAATGCCAAGGCTTTTTGTACGAAAACTTTACAAATATTTTCACCCAAACACTTAAATTTATAATAATAAAGATGTCCGCTAAATGAATTTAAACCAAAAAAGGTTTGCATATTATAAAAGCTTTACAGGATAACCTAAAAGTTGAGCACTAATCCCATAGCCTATGCCGGCTACATCAAAGCTGGTAATGTACTAAAGTTAAATTTAATACAGAGCTAAGCCTACGCTGATGTTAAATATTCAAGCCATTTACATGGGACGCTGTGTTACGAAATATGAGAATTACTGTTCATAACATACACCGTTTTGTTTTATTTAACCCGTCCGCTTGAATATCAGATATAATAATGTATATGTAATGTATAGGCATATTATGGTTAGTGGTTAGCACTTTGACTCTCAAATATAGGTTTATTTTGGGTAAAAAATAATGAATTATTATCAATTAATATCAGGCCTGAAACCTACGATTTTACTACATTCATAAAAATCATATTATTACTTCCTAAACAATGGCTTTTCCTTCTTCGACAGTAGCGAATGAGTTCAAAATTCAGTCAGAACATTGCCCTTTTACTGTGATTGCCTAAAAATTTACGATCACATGTAGGTAAATCCAATTCCCGCTGAACAGTTTAAATATGCATTTTATACGCTATAAAATTCACAAGAGAGACACAAAGCCGCATGGAAGTAAAATAGTGAAATAATTTATCAAAGAAGCGTCTCCATTACTGTCCCCCTGCGGGCTATACCTTACATTGTATTGACACACCTCGGGCTTAACGAAAATAAACCAAACGCTTCCACACTCGACAATGGACCCTAACACCAGGGTGTAAGGTTGCGAGTGTGGCTCCATTGCCCCATTGTCATGGGACCAACGTCGACACACAATACATCTTGATGCTATTCCAGCATGATTCCAGCAAATGCAAATAAGTTTCGTTCGGAATGCGCATTGAAGTAGAGAAATTGAATACAAGTATAATCTAAGTGACCTACATTTTGTTATTTATTTTTTGGAAGAGCCGTGTGACTTTTTGTAAAACAACGTGGTAAATAGTAACTTTTTTCGATTTTATTCCATTATTCACATATTCAAAGTGCTGCGGTTTAAATAAACGCTTTTTTTTCTCATTTTTTTTATTAATCGTTCATGTACACTTAAAACTGTTTCATCATCATCATCATCATCATTATCAGCCCATGTTTGTCCACTGCTGGACATAGGCCTCAGTCATGGCACGCCATTGAGCCCGGTCATTCGCTCGTTGACGCCAGTTATGCCCAGCAACCCTGCGGATGTCGTCACTCCACCTTGTAGCAGGGCGTTCTACGCTACGTTTGCCGAGCCGCGGTCGGCAAAACTGTTTATAACAATGCAAATAATAGTCCAAATAAACACAATATTACTTAATTAGGATTCAGTCGAAGATAATTTTGTATTATAAGCACATGGCTATTAAACAAACTGTTACATTATCTCTAAGTGATCTTATATCACATACATAATTTTTATATATTATATATTAATTAATATGATCAATAAAGATAATTTTAATGAAGGACTACATCCAGACCCATACAAGAATAAGAAGCTTGTCTCCCTTACATTCATAGCAATTCTATTTAAACACATAATTTCATTGAACAAATATATAGATAAAATAAAAATATTTCAGTTTCTACCTCCACTCCACAGATAACATATAGCCAACATTATTCTCCATTCATCACCAGAGGGTTTCAATCAGGGCCACCCACGTCGTGAATTCAACATGATTGTCACTTATAGGTTTTGTTTTACCTTGAATTTTCAAAATAAATAAATAATTTAATAAATAGCACCCTTGGGTGTTGGTTATTAAACACATCACAGGCAATAATGACGATACGAACTGTATTTTTTCTTGGTTTAGACCAAATTGAAATCGAATATATTTAATTTGAGTACATTCAATTTTGAATATATGAAAATTCTACTAGAATAACTAAAGTTAGATAGATGCAAATAAAATCACAATAATGAATCAAAACAGGAAGCAAGACTCACCATGACAAAATAACATCATATTCATAACAGCTTTAAAATGGTTCAATACAAAACCTTTGTTCGTCCATCGAGGCAAAGATAATTCGATAACGGCTCAGTTCAAACCGACCATTAGTCTAACAACAACGATTATTCACAATCTGAACTTGTATTGATGGATGCGAAGCCACATAAATCGCTTGTTTCGTACGGACTTGCGTGAGAGGAGCTAATTTGAGAAATAGAAATAAAACCTTCTTAGATATAGCATTTTATTAAGCTTCTTTTCTCTCACATTAATGTAGCTCCTTACTTACCTTATCGTAGCTAATTAGTTACTTCACTTGCTATTGTAAACATTACCAACGTTTTAAAATTAGTTTCGCATTTAGCGCAGAAGAGCCGCGTTAGTAAATTAACTTTCTCTTGAAAATCAGTTATCTGCGCCTGTTTGTAATTTTTATTTCTAACTAACAACTAAAAACATTGTCATTTACACAGTGAAAAAGCTTTCCTATTTCTAACAAGTAACGTTTGATTCAACTAATGCAGTGTCGATCGTTCAAACTGCGACACAAAACGCATCAAGTGTTGAGTAAATAGACTGTAGCGAAGTTTCCACAACTCGACTTGTCAATGGGCGACACTTGAGGGAGTTTTCTATCTCGTGGTAAGAATGATGTACCATAATATTATTATATATTCCATAGTCTGGAAGAAATCGCTGCATATATTAAATATGCCTATACGCCTATGTACACACGCAGATCTATTTTCCAACTTCATTACATCATATAAAACATTAAAAATTCTCTTCCAGCTGTCTATCTGTCTGTCCCTATGTATGCTTAATCTCTAAAACAACGCAATAGGTTTTGATGTAATTTTTTTTGTTCAATAGAGTTATGTTTTAGTAGAGCCGACTCCCTCTCTATATCTTACTAGCGGTCCGCCCCGGCTTCGCCCGTGGTACATATTTACGTTTTCTCTATATAAGAACCATCCTCGTACTTCAAGGAATATAATAAAAAAAGAATTATCGAAATCGGTCCACCCATTCACGCGTGATGCCTTGACCAAGGAAAACGGGTTTCATTTTTATATATTTAGATTATTATTTTTTGTCAAATACGTTTATTTGAACTTAGGGAAATAGGGAGTTAAAATATACATAATATATGGGATGCCATCTGAATAGATTTCTATACTATTTAAGATTGGTTGAAACCTGGTAAAATACTCACTTAATAAATTATTAATATAAGAAGAATAAAATGAATCCATTAGGACGGTACCATATTTAATTTCGTAACAGCATGCCCGGTACAATGAGTTTGTAAAAGTTGCCAACTTTTTGCCCGGGACATACCCAAATTAATTACTGTTTTGTTTCGGTCAGACTGTTCTTATTTATTATTGTTTAATTAAACACACAAATATACGATTTGTACTGCGTTAAAACCTCACGCTTCAGTGATATAGTGGGGCTGATAATTCGGTACGTAAAATAGAAACTAGAATAAATATAGAATAGAACGATCACTTTCACGAATATCGCAAACTTTTCAGGTGTATTGTTGTGCTTGAGTAAATATACCAAGCATCATTGCAACTATTAAGTTCGTCCTTACGACTTGACGACCTTATAAAAATAATTATTTTTAAGCTAGATCTATGTTTTTAAGTTAAAAAAAACATCAATCCTATATAATCATTTAAAAACAACATTTTTAACCACACTAAAAAGCCGCATTAAGCCATAATGACACAGATTAAAAACAACCATGAAAACCTACCAAAAGTGTGTCAGCTTAAAATGCTGAGAGCGTGTGTATCGCTTCCACAAATTTGTTTAATATTGTGCAGCGACCGTGGCTGTGGATTATTTATATACTGCATTATTACACTGAATACGAGAAGAATTGTTCAACAATCCCCCTGTATTGTATTTTGTTTGTCTTATTTTGCACTAGTTGTGTTTTATGAAATGAAACTGCAGGGACTTACGTGTTTTTGTTTGAATAGATGATTTAATAGAGCGTTGTGTAATCAATAGCTCTCACGGTGTGTATGAGTTTATCCATGAAGAAAACTTTTTTTCAAACCATCAAGAAATTTTTTCTTTGAAATATTCTATTTTTGTTTTACATATTTCATTTTGTAACAATTGAATATTTTGGGACATAAAGCGAGTTGGTGAAGCTAAAATTTTAAATATAATTCTGTTCACAATTGTTTATAATTGAATAGAACAACTGACTAGACTATTAATAGATTTTACCTGAACAGGAATAAATTATATTTATAGTTTAGTTACTTAAATAATACGCACGGGTTGCGAAGATGTCTTTTCCTTAATTTTGTGCTCTATTCCAAAACTAACAACGCCCAAAAAAGTACCTATAAGTAAGGTCACAGCACACATTAAAAGACGATTCTTCATATTGACACTAATCCGAACACGAGTGGGCACGGGACATTTATCGCGTCCATATTGCAGACGAAGGTCCCATCACATGTACTGGACTGTAATAACGAGTCCACCTTAACCACAGTAAATGGTATGCGAGCAGTATGGAAATCACATGCGAAATCTGTGATATTTTAAGTAGAAAGGTCTGGGTTATTAGCGGCTGGCAGTGGCACGTATATTTTTTCGTTGTCTCTTTTTCATTTTTTTAGTTGAATCATGCTATTTTAATTTTACGTCTAATCGTGAGTGAGTGTGTAAGCGTAAGATCGCATGTCGTGTTGTTGAGTTGTCGCGATACATCTTTCTTCAACGGCTACGGCGTATCACCTAAATGCTATAATGACAAGATATAGATTAACAGAGTAACAACCCTATTGCTTCGTAGTTCTATTGGTACGTAGATAATTATGTTATAGTTTCCTTACCGTTCTTATTCTATTTACTGTGCCATAACTAGCGGCGTGTGTTGGGACACATCTGATGTGAAAGCCGGCTATTATCTCTCGAACTGTGGGTAATAGCGTGGAATAACTAGATCTCGGTGGATTCACTCATTCTTTTATTACTTTCTTCTTTTTCTGACTAGCCGATGTCATCCGCAATTTCTGGGTTACGTCGTATTACAGATTTTTTTGTGTGTTAATCTCTAGTGACTTGTAATATCTGCCATTATGCATAATACGTTTTTTAAGGAGAATAATCTAGATTATTCTCCTTAAAAAAATGGATTAAGCAGGACAATATAATTATGAAAGAACTTTTTCTTGTCAGTAAATCAATGACCAAGATTCTAAGAACAGACCTTCGTATGTTATACATTTTCAGTTTTTCCCATACTGATTAATCTTATTATTACATCCCACATTTTTGCCTGCAAACACAAGAAATCCTGTAAGACACTTCGATTTCATTAAATTATACTATTTTATCTGGAGACAAATATGGTTGCTTCTCAATACATATATTTTTCTACACGTACCACAGAAAATATGAGCCAACAGTTAGCTTATAACACAGACACACACAGACAAAGCTTGTATAAACAACGGATGCGATACCAACTGTGGCGATACAAAGCTGTCACTCACACAAGCAAACGGGTTATGTTTCCCCGTTTTTGACACTGATTACAGCGTGACGCGTGACGTTTGTAATTAAAGGTTACACGTAAACAGTTTGGAGCTTCCCTAAAATTATTTCAAATCATACAAAGTTATGTTATTTCACCAACTTTAAAACTGACCATACTAAAAAGTCTTATCAATATATTTACTAAAGTAATTAAAATGAAGATTTTTATCACATTTTTTGAAAGGGGTTTGTTGAATGAGGCGTTGTGACTATGAGAAAAAATATATTTTACATTAATATAAATAAGTTTATTATATTTAGTACGTAGGTACTTATAGGTATATAAGTTCCATTTAGCTGAAAATAGAAGTGAAAACAAGTTTTAATTTTTTTAATTTATTATTATTATCCGATTAAATTAAAAATAAATAGAGCAGTGAAAACTCTATATTCATTATTTGTTAAGCCAAACGATTGTACGTTTCAGTCTGTCTAAACCACGCTCACTGTAAATTCACTTAAGCATTTAATTGAATGCTTTCCTTTGTTTAAATTCCCGTTTATTATAATTAGATTCTAGAAAATATAAAACCTTTTTGTATCGTTTTATTATCTTAACATTGAGCTGTTCTGAGAGCAAGTCTTGAGATCCTTCCAACTTTCCACATTTATCTTTCAAAGGTATTTATTCAAGAAGCTAAGTATACTCCAAGTTTATAGCAAATAACAAGATGTTGTTTATTTTGAACTTTGTAGCAACAGGATAAGGTCTGTTTTTGTGTATTCGTTGATTGCACGTGTTCGAACCCTACCAAAAATGGGAAGATTAGTATAAACAATACTTTCGTATATATATACACAAACATGAAACATAAACAAATACAAAAAATACGAACATGTAAGGTTAAAGGGTGTTTTATACAGTAGTGATACTAGTGATAAAAATAATATATCTTAATCGCAGTAGGTACTCATAATACATTCAAAGAATCTATTTGAGCTCAGGCATGAGGCATGTTTTACAGTTTAGAAGATTAAATTGTTGAACAATGTTTTAGACATACTTCATGTGAGGCTAAGAAAACAGGCAACTCATAAAGACGATACCGGGGATTTTATTTTAATGGTTACTTTTATATACTTTAATATCATTACTGAATCTAGAGATAAATAAAACTTAATTAAGGAAAGCTTTCTATGTGTCTAAAGTATTAAATAGCCACGGTCGTATAGAACTATTAAAATTCAGTTGCTTCTCTAAGTTTATAAACTAAAAGCCTTTTGTAATCCCCTAACCTTCACCTTTAAACCTAAACTTTTCTTAACATTTATTTCGAATAACTTAAATGTTAAAGCCTTACCTTAAATTTCATTCGGAATAAGCGTAGAATATTAAATCGTTATGAACATTGAAGAAATAGGAAAGTATATATAATTTAACTTGGTCAAAATATAGCAAAGGTATATTGTGTAGCCGTCATTGAGAGCTGATAAAACTGCCTCAAGGGTTCGTTTTGATGAGCAACAAAATGATAAGGAGGCATTCAAGCAAATGTCAAATTTTAACAATACTTGATATTGTTATCTCCTGCTGATGAATTTTACGTAAATTTATGAATATAGGAAGACAATATTAGAAACAAGATGTGAAATTTACCTCAAGATTTAATATAATAGATATTTTTGTTGTTATAAATACAAAATATTTCATTGTATTTGTATTTTCAAGTTTAGACGGTTTATATTTTTAACCGACTTCATTAGATAAAGTTTTCACCTCTTTTTGGAAAATAAAGGTTTGTGTGATGAAACAAATAGCAATTTGTACGAACACGTTTTATATTGAGTGAAGCAATGTTTCGAGCTAAAATCTAGTGGATTAATATTATACGCAGCAAATAGAAATTGTTATATTATCTGACATAGTCTGTAGCTGGCGTTCGCTGACTTCATAATAAATATAGGGCCAGTTTCCGCGAATGGAAGTTCGCGATAATGTATGTATTCGCTTCCTATTTATAATATTGCACTTTCTACGAAATATTTTATGATATTCCTTTGCTTGGACTCGTATATCAAGCATGCCTTTTAGAATATTTTTCCTTGAAAAATTTGAAATTGTTGTATTTTTTAATGTAAAACTAATGTAGGTACTCAATCTAAAACTATCAATTTTATTACAAATTGTTGAAGTTTATTTGTTGAAAAGATATTTGTAGCACTTATAAGGTATGCAGTACGAGCATAATAATTAATAATATTTGCCTCTACATTAAATGTTATCTGCGAATTTCTGCTTACAAACTTATTTTTAATTGCTCTTTCATAACAAATTTAAAACATGGATACTACAGAATTAACTACATAATTCTATCAATGCTACTGCAACCACAGTGCAATAGAAAGTTCGCTTACCAGAATTAGGTCACGGCTAGAAATAAAGCGCAGGTCAGCGATAAATCTGCACAAACAGGCGAGTCGTAAGTCGGGCAGCGTGTAATTTAAATGTAAATTACACAAGGAGGCATTTTGGTACGAGTAGCCGTAAATGGCCCGTAAACATCGCTATCATAAGGATATTATAGCATAAAGGTAGGGTTATACTCTTTTATACTATCATTAGTTATGTTTAGGCACTGTTTCTTCGTTTTATTCAAATTTGAGGGCGGTTTAACATTGAAGTGAACAACGAACCTTACTAATATTGTAAATGCGAAAGTGTGCTTGTATGTTTGTTTGTCTATCTTTATGATATGATTTTTGTGTCTGGAAAAGTTAGTTGTCTAGAGGGTGATATAAGATTTTTTTTACCAGGATCAAATATCTCATTGCTATGGGAATTTCCTTTGAATATTATAACATTGCCGTAAGCTAGTAATGCTTAGAATATGTATGAGATAATACATACTATGCCCCCTCCTTGGTACAGTGGTTGTCGCGTGAGCGTAGAACCGAGGGGTCCTGGGTTCGATTCCCGGTGGAGACGAAGAAAAAAAATGTCTCGGTCTGGCAGGACACAGAAGGCTGATCACCTACTTGTCCCTAAAGAAAATCGATCAGTGAAACAGATGTATGCATAATACATCTGTCCCTTACCCCACTTGGGGACACGGGACTTCACTTTAATACATACTATAAGTAGTAATATTATAAAACTACTAAATAAAATGAAAATAAACCACAATAACTAAAAGTATAAGTAAAATTATAAAACAGTCGGCCCTATCGCTGATACTTTAAATTATTTTGTAGTGGGAATTCGAGCGGTGAAAGCTAAGGGTTTACTTAATTCTAGTAAAAGAGCTGCTGAAGATGATTGGAACAAGTGATGCATAAATGAAATGTTTACAAGTTGAAGATATGTTTTTCTACCAGGTACTAGTTTATTTATAGCAAAGAAATATTACTGCGAACATTTTTCTTGTTAATTTCTTCAGTTATGGTTTATACGTCATTACGAACCTAAAAATAGAAATATTTGCGAGTTGCTTTCTTTACATCTTAAAATTATGCTAACACGAAGAATAGAACATTTTATTGAAATATTTGTTTTATGTTTAAAGCTAAAGTACCTACTGCTTTAGAATTCTAATTTCCCATCTATATAATTATAATGTGCTGTATAACGTGAATGTATAGCGTAGCAGTTTCATTAAGTTAGTGCCGCTTGTTGAGATAGAAATGTATTAGTTTGTAGAAACGTAATTAAGTTCGTGACGTTATACCGCACTCGCGAGCGGTGCCGCTGCGGTGGAGGTGCGGTAGTGCGTTACAACTAAAATAAAATTTTGAGAAGAATATTAGGAATTTTAGGAAATTTATTGTGTGTCAATAGCAAGTTGTATGACATGTTAACATAGATATGGAAGCAAAAGTTTTCGATGAAAGCAAAAAACTTTTTTCATCGTTGTAGTTTCCCGCTTTCTACGAGAAGTTTTCTTTAAATTTATCCTATTTAAGCAATATTCATTGAGGATAGTGTGCATTACCTATAATGAAAAATCAATTGAAATTTTGCACACAACGCATAGCATGTCAAGTTCTAAGTCCACTACCTTTTTAAAGTAGAAGTAAGACTAAACTAGAGACAAGATCCTCCTTATCATAAAACCGCCATACAACTATATAGAAAATGATAACCTTAGCCGACTTGTTCCAGAGACTATAATTACTGCGAATGTAAATAGGGTGGACGGTGGACGCATGAAAACACCTGTAATGCTCTTTTACCGTTTCAGGCTGACCATTAATACGTAAGCGTGCTTCATAAAATCAATGGAATCGATACCAATTAAAATATCGGTCACAAACCACAAAGTTCGTGTAATATTGAAGCGTGGCTCTAATTATTAGTTCGTGACATTTCCCAGGTGCCTTTAATATTGTAGACAATTGGATTATCGTTCCGTTGAAATGATCCGATATTTTCAAAAGCCAGGGATTATCCATTTTAATAAATTCGTTGGGATGAAACCGTGTTATTAACGAGGTGTCATGAGAATCCGTCACAATATGGAAATTAAAAGATTAAAGAGCGGCAGAACGAAAACTTAAAAAATTAACTTGAAAATCTTATTATTATGGTGCTCCTAATTGTATTTATACAACAAATCGGATGCTTCAAATAAAAAAAAGCATGACTATCCGTAGGTATCCTCAAATTTACTCTCAACTCCCACGTATCAATAATAATTAAACACAAAAGTGCTCTTCAGCGAACAACATCCAAACATAATATTAATATTAGTACAACGCTAAAAGTCTCTCAAGTATCTACCAACGTATAACGAGTCAAATTAAACGCACCCAGTATGCGTAACGACTGGAGTTAGGAACTGCCATAAACCGCCGTTACAAGATTATAATGAATTATTTTTATGGCTCTATCCTCGAAATTTGTTCAGTATTATATTGGTGAGATAATTCTACATAATAAAATAGGGTCAAATACGTGGAACGAGATCTAAATATGTGTTTAATTGGCTTCTTATAACTTACCTTATCTTCGATTATGATTAAGTATATTAGGTTAATCCAAAGAATATATTAATTCTTTTGAATATCTTAGTTAAAATAACTCGAAATAATATTAGAAATAGTTTGTTAGTATTAAAAATTAAGGTAAAAAATTACGTAGCACTTACAGTTAATAAGGCTATATTTGCCGTTGATTATATTTTGCAATACGATACTAATGGCCTTGTTCTACATATTGAATAAACCAAGTAAGAATCTTTAAAAATATAGAACTATTTTTGTACCCGAAAAAATTCTGATGATTTATTTTTTGCGTGACTCTAGCTTCGAAATGCGAATATTCCATGCTAATAATATTTGGATAAGAAATGTACCGGATAAATCATATCGATTTCCAACTTAATTAGCTTTTCCAATGCTGGAACTATATCAAATTTCCTTACAAAAAAACTTACAACTTATTATCTAATCTGAGGCACTCTGAGGGCTCGGAATTTTCTCTAAAAAAGTGGAAATATTAACATTTGAAGGTGTTCTACACATCATCATTCCAGCAGTGCATCAATCGATAAAGAAAGACATCGCGTTGAAAAATTTAATAGCTCGTCTATTTAATTTTCCACCTTGATTTCTTCCTTCTGGACAGTACATTTTCATCGGCCAAGCCACGTCCATAATATTATATTGAGCTGCTTTGCGAAGCATTGCGTTGGGAAGCAGCTCACTCTGTGTCAACCCGGCTATGGGTAATATGTGTTATGAAACTTTTACCTTAGTCGGTGCTGAGAAATAAAAAGATAATGATTACGTGACTCTATATACCTAATTATTCATGAATTTAATTTGAAAGCGAGCAAGCATAAAGCTTCTCTTCTCTGTAAAACCTATTTGGTAGACTGGCAGCCTAATTGACACGTAATGTACATACAAAAGCACTTCTTAAAGAAGTCGTATAGAATAAATAGATTACCTGAGTTAGATTCCAGGAGCGTATAAATTATACTGTCTCGATGTAACCATATTAGCACAGAATACGCAATCAGTCTCTCAGTATATTGATTTATTTGACAATATGTAGAGCACAGTAATTGCTGAGGCATTGTCTCTGCTCTGTGTATTGAGGTCACATCCCCTCATTTCGCTTATAATGAACCACCGTCTAGGCGTTATGATTCATAATGCTACATTGTTTACGAATTTTGCGATAATGAATGTTCGTTCGTAGGGAATGATCGGGAATCTGGTTTGATAATTATTTCATCGTCAGTATATGATTGTAACAATGGCAAGCACTAACAGGGTTGAAGGGCTGACCTCTGACCACTGTTTGTTGTCTTTCGGACTGCTTACTTTTTTATTAAAATCAAATGCCTTTAAAAATTCCAGTGTAAATAAAAAAAAATATCTACGTGGTATGTTAAGTGATTTAATTTAATTAGAATACGTACATTTTAAAATCCAAGAAAAAAAAGCACATAAATCAAGGAAACACAAAGTGGCCTGAACATGTAAAAGACGAAAAAAGCAAAATATATGATTACCCGCAGTTATAGTAACGCGGAGGGAAATCCTCAATGACATAACGCGTAACACCGCTTTGAATACCGAATAGAGGGTACTTGCCATTCACGGGACGACTTCCACGCGATTTGGGTGCTATTTATTTCGCACCGTGAGTGTACGAGTTAAAGCCATTGATATAGATGAAGCTATTCTTTGGTTAGTTTTACGTTTTATAAACGTTTTAGTTGGATAAAAGTTTGTGTTAAGTTTGTTCTGGATTTACTGAGATTTACAAAATAATTTAAAATTTTAGCCCCTGCCCCATTTAACTTAACGGGATTCTATATCTTAATTTTAACATATCATTCTTGAACATGTACAATGTACATGTCTTTGAAACGCATTGCTTGTATTATAGCGCTCTAATAGATTAATTCATTAATAATTACATATTATTACAATGTAATTGAATTTCCCTCCACTTATGCCATCATAACCAATCAAAGCACGATTCCAGCGCCCTCTGTCTCTTAGTAAAACATATTACACTTAAGATTAATAAATAGTTTAAGCTGCTGAATATGTTATGTTTGTGTTGGATTTATATTTAATATGTTGTTCTCGAAAAGCATCAGGTGAACAACAAGCTCTAAAAAAAATAAATGTATCTGCATATTATTTATTTGTACTACCGGTGTACATTTCAAGCTTCTAAAGTTCTAAACAATAACAAAACAACATATAAAAGCACACATAAAACTATTTTCATCGCGTCACATGTAAAATTCCAATTCACTTTAGGCGTTAAATGAAACGTTGGCTTTAACAAAAACTTCGCGTTCGAATATACGAAGCCGTTTGCGTCGGACACAAATACGTTCCAAATTAAATTGAAGGTTCGCTGGGGATTTTAGAACACAATAAAATGGAATTAATATATTTGTTGGAACAGCACGCGATATTGCGCGCCTTGGAGGGTTAAATGATTCGACTAAATACATTGCTGTTTTAATTTGAGCTTAGAGTATGTAATTATACGTTTACCGTACTTATAAAGCAATGTATTGTGTTATATTTTGGCAATTTAATGAGGCTTGCAGTGAATTAGACAATTTTAATGTTAGTAAATAAAAACAATGGTTAATTTTCTTCATTTGAAATATGAACAATAGTTTAATTTGTCGAAGCCATGTCTTATCAACATATTTTATTTTAGTTAAATACAGTTTACACTAAATATGTAGCCCCCCCCTCCTCCTCCCTAATTTGCTTCGTTTTACCGACTATTCCCGTTCGCATGGTAACAAAAAGGCCTCTGATACAAGTAACACAGTCGTTCCCAGGCTGCAGAGACAAATGGCCTGAATCGCGTGCAGCTCACGTGGAAATCATTCTGTTTTAGACTTTTATTCATTGCTGTGCTGGCCTACATCAATGATAAGGGCTCGTACACACTGGGTAACATTTTGATGTGAAAGCTTCTAGAGCGATTGCGAATATACTTTAAGTAACGTGACAGAAAAAGAATGCTTAAATTTTCACTACTGTTAGTCTATAGGTAGCAGCTTGGTAGCAGCCTACTAGAAGTTTTATGAACTTACAATAGCGTTTATTTTTTGACATGTAACATGAAAAGAAAAATCTTTACAAACACAAAATATACAAAAGATTTTTAACAATTACTTACTTTTAGTATAAATTAATTAAAGTGGGTGTGATGTCTGCTTCCTCAGGCTACAATCTTCAACAGCTAAATTAATTCCAACCCCAACTAACTAACAATGAATCACTAACTTTCCAAATAATACAAACTAGCTGTGTCGCGCGGTTTCACCCGCGTGGCTCTGCTCCTGTTGGTCTTAGCGTGATGATATATAGCCTTCCTCGATAAATCGGCTATCTAACACCGAAATATTTTTTCAAATCAGACGAGTAGTTCCCGAGATTAGCGCGTTCAAACAAACAAACTCTTCAGCTTTATAGTATTAGTATAGATAATCATAAATTCACGCGTAAGTCACGTGCGACAACTAGCATAAAGCATCTACTCTACCGTCATTATATTATGGTCAAATTCCCGTGTTAACGCACTGCTAGATTTGTGAACAAGCATTCAGCATCTCATTTGAACATTTACATCATTTCAAAATGGACGTCGAATGAGTCGATGTTATTTATCGAGAATCGAATAGTCCGATGCGCTAAACGGGTTATACAATTGAGCCTATATTTAGATCGGCTGGTAATTGAATAGGGCGTGAAACTAGGTTTCATTTGGTAGCTGAATTTTTACGCATGTAATCAATTTAATGTTTGCTTCTGTGAGTGGTTATGAAATAGTTTGAGTGGTTATGTATGGTAGGAGTAGCATGGTAGCCAAAAACTTTTCTACAGAAAAATGACCACCAGTGTAGATAATATTATACCTTCAAGTAATTTTTATAACTTGAATGGTAATTTTTCATAGACATAGTGCATAAAATTGTGTATAATTTTAATATTGTGTATTTTAAATAAATATGTTTGAATGATTATAATAATATGTAGGTAGATACTTCGTGATTCCATTCAACAAAGCCTACAATCGGTAGCGCTATCGGATATTATAGGCTCTTTGTTATCATAATATTATAATAATTATGAAAGCAATGCTAATATTTTGAAAACATTGTGGTTTAAAACATGAGATTGCACATTATAATGCATACATAAATAATTTCTATAATAATAACAAAAATATTTTTATCTCAAAAATATATCATAGGGTTCAGGCCATGCATTTGTTTTGTATTATACTTCATTTATTTTTTATGTATTGTTTTGTCTATGTTAAAATATAAATTAATGACTATGTATTTATCTATATTTCCTACGTAAACCTCATCGATTTCTAAAATACCTCACAACCATTTATATGTTTCTTTCTAATAAATCTAAGTATTAAAACAGGAAAAATTTATCCTTACTTTTTTAAATGTTCCTAGTAAGTAACAATGTATAAGAAATAAGACTAAGAAGCACTTTAGCCTCCCGACGTATCACTTTGAAGTCATAGCCTTCCTAAATTTAATCTGACGAGAAATGGTCGCGAATTATGCTTTCTAAGAGACTGTGATATATCCTCTTATTATTTTTAAAAGACTATAAAAAGCTCAAAAGTTATACGCAACATTTATGAATATAACTTGCACATTTTTTTGTAAAACAGAATTTTATTTAAGCAGTAACGTAGTAGTTGGTAGTAGACTTATAAAACTTACTAGCTTTCCACCTGCGACTTCGCTCGTATAGTTAAAGGATAACTCGCAAAGCTCCTGTTCCCGTAATATTTCCAGGGTAACACCTATTCTGTGTCCTTTTTCAGATCTCAAACTATATTATTATAAAAGATAGACAGACAGAGTTACTTTATTCTGATTATTCGGAAAGGATAAGGAAAATATAAGTAATAAAAGGAGGTAAATCAATCAATGAAACAGACGTGAAATGCACCTGCTCCACAAGGGGACAGATATATTACGCTGAAAATACAAACTGACATTACAATTGTATTTGGTTGATTAATAGATAACAATATCAGTAGCTTGGTTATTTATTCATTATCATTTTACAAACTATGTAACCTCTGATTATTATGTTTTTTAAAAAATATATTTATGGAAAAGCATAAAATCTTTTTCTATTCATGCGCTTTTTAAGTGCTTATGAAATAGACATTTTGTACAATATAATTTAAAGACATGTATCAATAATTACGTTATTCATTATAATAAAACTTTATACTAAACTATACGTCCAACAACACAGCATTTACTGAAGCAATCTGCAATTAGCGAACCGCAGGACATGCTCTTACAAAACTAAGCCAGCACTAGATAATGTGAATTTAGCTTTAGTCTGCCATTTGGAGTTAGGCTGGCGTGAAATGCATTTCGGATGCCATTTGCCAACGTTCTGATGAATGTACGGTTATTGTTGGATAAATTAAAGTTCAGTGCAGGAATTAAAAATAATTCTAGCGATGCTATTTTGTTGATAAAAACTTGATTTATAGCAGCGTCGGTCGCTGTAATAAGGTAAAGTTGTATCAATCTTGAACATTGTAAGTCTTGTTACTACGCAAGGCTAAAATATGCAGATAATATTCATCTATACTAATATTATAAAGCTGAAGAGTTTGTTTGTTTGTTTGAACGCGCTAATCTCGGGAATTACTGGTCCGATTTGAAAAATTCTTTCGGTGTTAGATATCCCATTTATTGAGGAAGGTTATAGGCTATATATCATCACGCTAAGACCAACAGGAGCGGAGCAATGCGGGTGAAACAGCGGGGAACAGCTAGTTTACAAATAAATATCGTTATAAAATACAATTTCCTTCTGTCCTATTAAATATATTCAGCCGACAAACCAAGCGCAAACGCTCATATAGTACCGAAATAAAAATATTCCCATTCATGTATTTGCTAGAGGCTGAAATCAATATTAACTAGAGAATTCATGAATGCCTGTTCTTAATACATTAGCGCAATTTTACGAGGGTCGTGGAGGAACATTATATATTTATTGAGGTCACGCGGGTCAAGTGGGAACAACAGGTGGCGCCGGGACGAATGCTAATGGGAATATATTTTTTGGTAATGTAGAGTTTTTATGTTATTTTGATGAGACAATACTTGTCTGAGCTAGCGTGTTTGTTGCTTGATAAAAAGTTCATCATGAAAATGTGTATTATTCTAAACTAATAACTGCAAGCTGTAATCAATAGTTTAAGTTTTCTTAAATTCATGAGTATGTTTGAATGTTTGTCTATGTAGTAGTATAAGGTAGTGTTTGAGAGACAGCACAACATAAAACAGGGTCATCTCGTGCTCATTTTTCAAAAATGTTACTCATGACATTTGAAAAGTATTTTCTAAACAAGATGTACATATACCCGCAAATCAAGCTAATGAAATGATGTTAGTGATGTTAGTGTGCCGCACATATCCGCGGATTGATTAACTAATAAATGATTCAATTATGGCGAAGTCAAACAGGAGCTTGATCGATGTTACCGCACTACAACTGGGCGTAGAGTTTAGACAGAGATTCTATCTTCTATTCTATAATATACTTTTCATTTAAAAAGTCCAGCTTTCGGCTGCATTGAACAGATGCTACATACCCATGGAAATAAGACACATTAGTTATCATATGGCAATATAAAATAATATATCGGTCTAAAAAAGTTATCTTTTTATTTTAATTTATTACGTTGCGGAATCTCTCCCCGAAAATAACATTAATATTCATGTTTGAGTTTTAATTTCAGTGCTTTACAGCAATGTTAAAACAAACATAAGTTTCATAGCAGTAAAGGTTTCACTGAATTTGTACCCTTTATTTGATTAAAATTCAGAACAAACATACCACAAAATTGTACAAATTTTATGTGTCTGTGCTTTAGGTAATATTATATTTATTTAATTCGATTTCATTAATTTTGAAATCAAAATGTAGGTACTATGTAAAATGATTGTATTTATAAATAAAAAGAAACTTTAACTTTCCTATATTTAAACAAGAGTGAATCAACAACCTATACAACACATAATTTATTCAATACATTCCTTTATCTTCCACACTAGGTACAAACAATACAAGCGCAAGCGGCAAGACGCAGATCTATTCATATACATCATTTAAAAACCAACTAAACAGTCACAAATACAAACTACATACAACAGTCTCTCCGTCTACAAAACAGATGATAAGCGGCACACTACGACCGCAGTCGCAGTTGTTCCCGCGGTCAGGCCTTTAGTTAGTTATTCTAACATTATTTACACCAAATTTACACACGTCTCTCTACTTTACGCACTCCGCATAACATAAATCACGACTTCTTTGTGTAAATAAAACGGTAGTGAAGTCTTGCAATACAAGTATGACTAATATAGCCCAGGGGACTGTTATGAATACTTTGATACGATGTTTTCTTCATTTCATAAGTAACAAAAATGTAATAATTCAGAATAAATATCTCATACTCCAACGAAAACAATTTACAAGTCGAGTAGTCTATATAATTTATATGTCAAATAACTTTACGCCCCTCTTCCGTGCAGGTACTAACTTTTCCAAGTGATATAGAGAGCAAATGCAAGCATTCGCCCAGTTCAAGAGACACTTTTGAATTTAGTTCATTTTCTATTAAAGCATATCTATATAAATCACGCAGCATACGATGATGAAGGTATGAAACAAAATCGTAATGTACTTATCTTTCATAAATCCCGCGAAAGCCTTCATAAATTCCTCGGAACCGCGCGTAACTCGCTCCGATATAACACTCTGTTACACAAAAATACGGCCTTTTCAATGTTATTTATATTTTTTGTCGATCCTAAGTCACTCAAATTCGGCAGCTTTTCAGGTTCAAAGGTTTCTTTTAGTATTATATAAATGTCTTAAAGTCTGCATTGAGTATCTATTTTTAATTCATCTTGTCTGTTTATTTAAGCAGTGAGACGTCTTTCATTCAGCCCACTTCTTTTTGAGCGTGGGTCGTGAGTGTCTGGTTCATGAGGGTTCGATTACGGTCTGTGTGTCTAGACGTAATTAATACAAATTTATGTAGAATAAAATTTGTGGTACAGATAATTATTTTCATAGAAACGGAATAATCTAACTTTTGTAACAGGCATCACTGTCAAAACTAATTTGATAGTTTAAAAGTATTAGGCTAGCAGAAATATTCATTGCTCATTGAAGAAGAGATTTAACTTTTAAAGAAATTGATATTATACAAATTGATATCTCATAATTAATCCAATAATCTTTATAGATTTACAGAACTTTAGAAGCTTATTAAAATATTGTTTATTCGTCTATGATCAATTTAACACTCTGCTTTCTATGGCCTATTCGAACAAAGATTTTAACTCGCTTTTATTAGCTTCATGGGTATGTTTGTAACTGACTTCATTAGACTCGATTTTGACCCACATTAAATGGACAGATTTAATCAGACGTCTATACAGTTATCAAGGATCGGTGACAATATAATAGTTTCATGTTTTTTTTACTTTAATCTTATTTGCCGATCGAACATAAAATCTCTTCTATCTATACTCACGATAACTTCACCACAATGTTACTCGCGGATCCGTAGTTAAGTAAAAATAAACACTCTAAGCGCTTCAGCGAAGCTACGTAATGCAGAATGTTTTCGGGCTATAAAACACACGCTTTTCAAATATTTTTGTATAAATAGTCTCGAAGCTGACCGTCGCTTGAACAAATATTATTCATAACTGAGACCCTTACAGTGTTTGCTTTTGGGTATATCTTGCGGTTTCGTTAAAATAAAGAGATAAGGAAATTGGGTACCGTTTTGTTGGTATACATCATGTTTTGTATGTATAGACAATAATACGTATATGAATAGAAGCTTGGAATTGTTCTTTATATTTACATAGGATTGGTAAATAGTTCTATTTAGTGGTAAATAGGTAAAAAAATTGGTAAATAGTTCTATTTGTTTAAGATAGAAAATAGTGACCGATTGTATCTAATGTGTTCTTATGTAACAGTTTTTAGCGTATAAATGAAAGAATAAGCGTTTTAAAGTTGTGTTCTAACTTTTTAAAAAGAAATTGAAACTTTTTCACTTTTCATGATTTACAATGAAAAGAACAAAGTTTTTTGTTATTATTACTAGATTTTAGTTGTGCAACATTTTTTAAATTATTTTTAATATGTATTCGAAAATAAGTATGTTTTCTTTCTTAACTTAAAAACCACCACTCAACCATTCGGATTAACCACAGATATTCTTCAAAGTGGTCGTGAACGTTATCATATTTATTATAAGTGGTCTTATCAGCCCCAGCTCGCTATATCACCACAAACACGGGCTTGGCCACACGCCATGTATACTGTGTCCATAACTAGAATGTATATATGTATTACAATTTATTGAATTACAACTTGCATATTATGCGAAACTGAAGCATTTAAATATATGATGTTAAAATTTTGTTGCAAAATCTATACCGATATTATAAAGCTGAAGAGTTTGTTTGTTTGAATGCGCTAATCTCAGGCACTACGGGTCCGATTTGAAAAATTCTTTCGGTGCTAGATAGCCCATTTATCGAGGAAGGCTATAATAATATATCATCACGCTAAGACCAACAGGAGCAGAGCCACGCGCGTGAAACCGCGGAGCGCAGCTAGTGTTTTATATTCAGGTAACATATCGACGTTATAAATAACAATACTAGGAAGGAGGAATATACCTTGACGCATTGCCATTGATTCTAATTCATACCTACGCCAAAGAGGGAAACAAAAAAAGTTTTTTTATCAACCGTATTACGTCACATATAAATAAGCAAAACTCCAAAAAATTGCGTGCGTTTGCACGCCAATTGCACGCAACACAGCTGTTTTTCAGTGGCTCCTGTGATGGATATGACGTGACATTTGGATACGTACTTATTTATATTTATTAGCAGACTAGCGGTCCGCCCCGGCTTCGCCCGCGGTACATATTTCGCAATAAAAGGTAGCCTATGTTCTTTCTCAGGGTCTAAAGATTATCTGCGCTTATATTATTATTAATATTTCATCAAAATCGGTCCAGTAGTTTCCAGGAATGGAAGGATAGATATGGGGCGGAAATCGGTCCAGTAGTCCGATTTCCGCCCCATATCTATCCTTCCATTCCTGTCAAAAGTCCTAGAGCGCTTAGTACAACAGCAGCTTAGCGTCTTCCTTAATAAGTATGATCTCCTTAATCCTTTCCAATCCGGTTTTCGTCCTGGTCATAGCACGGTTACTGCTCTAGTTAAAGTCACTGACGACATTCGCTTTCATTTGGATCAAAAACAGCTTACGCTACTAACATCTCTGGATTTTAGTAATGCTTTTAATACAGTTGACCATGATATCCTTCTCAGCACGCTTAGTTCTCTTAACATATCTCCAACAGATATTGATTGGTTTCGTAGTTATCTACAGGAACGCCAGCAGCGTGTCCAAGTTAATAATTCTTTTTCCTCTTGGGCTGACGTTACTGCTGGTGTTCCGCAAGGCGGTGTGCTTTCTCCTCTTCTTTTTAGTTTATTTATTAATTCAATATCCCTCAACATCACTTCTCTCTATCATATGTATGCCGACGACTTTCAAATTTATTGTCACACTTCGCTTGAAGACCTGCCGAATGCTATTGCTAAAATGAACGACGACGTATCCACTATTGTTGATTGGAGTTTTAGTCACGGCCTAAATGTAAACCCAATAAAGACGCAAAGTATAATATGCGGTACGAAATACTTTGTATCCAAAATAGACTTTTCTACTTTGCCTAGGGTAATAGTTGATGGGATTGCTATACCGTATAGTTCCGAAAATAAGTGTCTGGGGATTTGGATTGATTCGTGTCTATCTTGGAATCACTAAATAAAGGAGGTTCGTAGAAAGGTTTTTGCTGCTGCGGGTTCGCTCCGTCGCTTACGTAATTTTCTGCCGATACCGACTAAGATTGCGCTCGTCCAAACACTCCTTTTACCTATCATAGATTATGCTGATGCGTGCTATCCTGACCTCTACGACTACCACCTAGACTGCCTTGAGCGCCTTCAGAATTTCTGCATAAGATTTGTGTTTGGCTTGCGCAAATACGATCACGTCTCCGAGTTTCGCACTAAGCTCAAATGGCTTCCCATCCGTCTTCGCCGAAATACTCATATCCTTCACCTCCTGTACTGTGTTCTGTTCGATCCGAGAACTCCGCGATACTTAAAAGAGAGATTTGAGTTCCTTGTGTCTAACGTCAACCCGACGCGTTCCTCTAATAAACATCGTCTAGCAATGCCACCGCATATCAATCATGTTTACAACTCTTCGTTCACTGTGCGTGCCATTAGACTTTGGAATGCTTTACCCTTAGACATAAGAGCAGCTCAATCTCTATCTACGTTCAAAAACTTACTGAAGCAATTTTATTTATCCAATTAGTCGGTAATTCATTATTTATTTTATTAGTCAATTGGGTCGGTGTGCGTTTTCTATTTTATGTATGTGTATTTGTATATATGTATATGTTTATTTTCATATTGTAATATATATGTTTGTATCTATTTATATAGTGATTATATTATGTACATTATGTATGTATATATGTGTATGTTTATGTATATTTGTATGCTTTATATTAATATCTATTTATATATAGATTTTTATTTTTTTTTTCTGTTTTAGTGCACTTTGCCCTGTTTTTTTATTACTTTTGCACTGCGTCTCCTTGTCCACCAGGTTGTCTGGAAGAGATCGCTGTCTGAGCGATAAGACCGCCTGTTGTGCTCTTTTATTAACAATGTATTGTGTCCTTACTTGTACTTTTCTCTGTGGTGCACAATAAAGTATATTTGTTTGTTTGTTTGTTTAGTAGTTTATGCGTGAAAACCATACATACATACTTTCCTCTTTATAATATTAGTACAGATTTAACACATTTATACATTACCTTATTTTTATTTCAAATTAAAATGTTTTCAAGGTTAATAACCCTGACAATTTAACTTTTATATCTGAGTGTAAAAAATAGTCTCGTATAGGTATAATATAAATTCATTGAGTCGATAGTAATCATTACATAAAATTCTTCTCGAAGTATTTATTAGAAAAACCTTTGTTTTTCGTATGACTGGCGTAATTAACGAATTCCGAACACTTTAATTTCGTTCGCGAAATGCTCGGAATGCTGACTGGACGTTATTTCAATTAAACTTGTAGAAATATTCCGTTAAGTCCTATGTTGTACTTACTTTTCTATAAAACAATTATAATGATAAATAATTAAATATAAATATACCAAACGGATAACCAGAAACAATTTAATTATTTTCGAAAAGTTTAAGAAAATTAAAGAGAAACACAAATACGAGATTGTAGATTATAACCCTGTTTCAAAAGTCAACAGAAGGACACAACATGTGCGAGGGTAAAAAGATGGAACAAGATAAAATAACGAAACTCAGCACAAATAAGGTTTCCATCATTTTAATTAATTGACAAATGTGCTGTAATTCAAACCCTTTTCTTTACATGTGTGTTTTCAGGACACACACACATACAATATGTACGTTACCCTTAGTCAACCTCTGCTACTGATAGATAATATAGTATATTACTTAACTTTTAACTTATCTGTTTATTAATATTAACTACAATTACGATAAAATACATTAAAGTTAAAGAAATTAGATTACATTAAATTAAAACAAATAAGAGATTTTAGATTTCAAAAGTCTGCAGAAGTTCGTTTGTAACTAATGTATATTTGTTCATAATAATAAGAGTGTACTTCTAAAGTGAAAATAAATCTCTATTAATATAAGCTGCCTTTGCATTTCTGTTTTTAATAAGCCTTACGTTTGTATATTTTTTGTTTGAAATGATTTTCTCATAAAAATCGTCTCTACATAGTACGATAGAGTTGTTTCACTTTTCAGTCACAATAAATCATAATAAACTAGCTTTCCGCCCACGGCTTCGCCCACTTTGTCTAAAACGGAATAAATTATATACTAAAACTTTCCTCTTGAATCACTCTGTCTATTAAAAAAACCTCATCAAAATCCGTCGCATAGTTTGAAAATAATAAGGCATACATAGTAAGGACAGAGAAAGCGACTTTGTTTTATACTATGTAGTCATAGTGTAGATAAAAACGCAAACTATATTCTAAAAGATAAACTAATATCATATCCAGATGTCAAATGCATGATAAAAGCTACAATGGAAATAACAAACGTTAGATTCTGTAATTAGATCAGCTATCAGCCCTCAGGTGTTCACGCGGGGGCTTGATAACAACATTAATAGGTGTGATATTTTCTTGAATGTTATTTATATCATGACCTATATATACAATTGTTGTTTCGTAGTTAAGTTATAGGTTTTTAAAAAGACGAGCTTCCGAGGCGAATGCGCGTGTAAAAAATTAATGGATTATTAAATATATCCTTCAAATCAATTGATGGATTGTTTGATGAAGGAAATGAGAGGAAATCGAAAATCGTAGAACCAATAAGTTCACTGATATGATGTGACTCGCCAACTCGAACTTGGCCAGTATTCTATATAGAACACACGTAAGTTATTTATAAGCAACGAACAAAAATGAAAGCATAATACAAGAGAAAATCGAAAAATAAAACTCTATTTTCAACTGATTTAGTTGAAGTTTTGCGTTTTTTCGCTAATAATCTTTATAAAAAGTACTAGTAGATATTGTCAAACGTGATTAAAATTCATGTTTCACAATATTTTTATACAAGTTTATTTTGGAAATATCGTGTCTTTTTTTAATACTTTAAAAACATTGGCAGCGACAAAAACAATTTGTGTTTGAATAGGTTGCGTTATTTTTACAGGCCTATAAAAAATATATCTACAATATAGTATGTATGTTTACTTACGAAGATACGGTCTAGATCTGGCAAGTATCATCAAAATCCGTTCAGCAGATCTACAGTAGGTATGTATTTCATTTAACAATAATAACATAAGATAATTTAGAAATTAATTATATTATCACTCATTCAAATCGCAGTTTATACTTAACATTTTAAACCTATTTAAACATATTAAAAGTCCATAATTTCTAACCGTTTTTATTGATTACTCAATAACCGAACAGTCCAACTCCAAACATTTACGAATGTTAGTTATATTTGTATTTTACGTTCGCAATAAAGTGAATACTATGTAATACATAGTTATTGTGTCTCCGTAAAACTGCAAATAAAATTTTATCTCGACTATCACGAGCGACCCCTATTGAAACAATAAATCCCTTTTACGTCCACAAAAAGGTTACCTAACTTAAATAATAATAGTTTGGACCTTTCATACGTTATGTTTCATTTTCCTAAATTGGAGATTGTTTAGATAGTAATATTATTATAACGGGTTTGGAGGTCGTAATTTTCAAACACAGTAAATAAGGAGAGAATATAATGTTTATTGTTATATTAAGTGAATAGAGTCTGTCGTCATTTTATAACAAGTGTTTTGAAATTAAATTAATATTATAATATGTAGGTACCATGTGGAAAGGTTCTGTAGTCTGCAGTACACAATATTATCTCTTTCAGAACTACTTATCTAATAATACTGCCTATATTACTATTTCTGTGATATAATTATTCTACATATTATATGCGTACCTATTATAAGGGGAGTAGTTTGAACTATTTTTTCAACCAAGTCAGATAAGTATGTCGAATTTCATTCAAATCGATAAAACATTTTCTTTTTCAGTGAATGAAAAATAGTTATTTCAATGCAATATTGTCACGTTTTATACAATAAAGGCCGTAACAGCTAAATTAACACTAGCACAATGCGTCGTAAATCCCAAAAATTCGCCATAAAACATTTTACGGCACGGAATTTAAATGAAAGAGGATTTTGCGATGTGTTGTGAGGGAGATAGATTGACTGTGTTTTATTGTCTGTCGATATGTGTGTGTGTTATGTTGACAGGTCTAGCTCTGAGATAGAACTAGTGCATTGTGTCAGAGCTAGATCGATAATAGGCGTGTAATGTGATAATTGTCACAATGTTAAGTATAACATAATTGATCTTGATCCAGTAGGATCAAGCCTACTTGTAGTAGAGGTCTCAGATGATGATGAATGAAATAATGTATGGAAAAATGTATTTAACTAATCATAAAGTCAAATAAAGGTAAAACATACGTGTACAGCGGGAGGTATACCATTAAAATCTACTCTGCGATAAATTTTAACATAAAGATGATTTTAGAGATTCATAATTGATCCTTATGAGCATGTAACTTTACTAACAAAATAAAATGGAATATCCTGATATGAATAAAAAAATAATATAATATGAACGATTTCAATTCAAAGTTTACCCAGAAAACGTTGATATTCTTCCAGTAAACCAACGGGAAATCTCGTGTAGCGGGAGCATTTGCACAATATTTGAAAGCTAAAGTTTCAAATAAACCGTCGACACACGATATTTGTGATATTATGTCAAACGGTGACGCAATACCGACGTGCAGTTCGCCTCACCTGCCTTACCTCCATTGCGATCAGAATTTCTAGCTATTTGAACTCAAAACTTCTCATTTTACGAATTGATTCTTTTATATGTGCTAGCGTTTGAAATAGATTTAATGTTTACCGTAACATAAGGTAGGAAAATATTGTAATGGCAGGAGACTGAATCGAAGTAAAAAAGTTTTGCAGGAAGTTCGAATCTCGCCCCCACATGAACGATTCTTTACATACCTATTTTTTATCAATTTATTAAATTTTCCTTTCATTTTTAATTTTGTCTAATAATATTTTTTAAGCTTTATAAGCTATACTGATAGAAGCGGACACTCAAATGAATCACAATGGCTAGAAAATTGCATTTTATCATGTAACTCTAGTTCACGAGCTAGTTTATAATATTATAAGTTAAAATAACTATAGTCTGGGATACATCGCCCATTTTTGCGAGTGATTACTATCAAGCTAATTTTCCGTGAGTAGCTTTATTTTGATGAGACGCCCAATAATTTCCTGTACGGAACTCTCGATTGTGGTAGCTAACAGAGGTAACAAGGATAAAATATGTCGATTCTATGGTTCTCAAATATTTATTACTAACTGATTTTTTTTTTGTTCAATCTCAAGATAATTATCTAAATTATTCGAAAAAATATTTGTCCTACAAAATCTATGGTTTGATCAAAGAGTCCCCTCTTTCCAATGTGTATCGATAACGAGGTCATCATAAATGATTACTAACCAGCTGATTTTTTTTTGTTCACCTAGTTAATATTTATATAATTCAACAGACATATTGTCCTACAAATTGCGTGGTACGTTATCCTGGTCCTACGCTAAAAAGTTGTAGTACAGATCCTTGATATAAAAATAATTACTATCAAGCTGAATCTTCGTGAATAGCTTCGTTTCGATGAGTCGCCCAACTATTTCCTATGCGAAAATTCTCAATTGTGGTAGCTAACAGAGGTAGCAATGATACAATATCTCGATTTGATTATTTTCAAAAATTTAAAAGAAGTTAGAAAAATTAATAATCGTCAATTTAAATTCAACAAAAAATTGATAAAAAAATTGTGTTGCTTGGGTTTCTGTATTTTGTGTACCACATTTGTCAATTTAATACTAACTATCGTGTGGAGATACATTGTACAGATTCTGATATACCAATAATAATGTTGGCAAATTTTAAGCATTTAAGA
This sequence comes from Colias behrii, assembly GCA_029959065.1. Classification (NCBI taxonomy): domain Eukaryota; kingdom Metazoa; phylum Arthropoda; class Insecta; order Lepidoptera; family Pieridae; genus Colias; species Colias behrii. Next base: position 303,821 of record JARWMC010000005.1, on the reverse strand, counting down.
GATAAAATTCAAATATTCATTAATTTAAGCACGAATAAAAAAAAATTGTACTTAAACATAAATGAAATTTATGCCAAGCTTGGAGATCAATTATCTTGTTCACTCGCCATATGCCATATTTTTACAGGGAATGATTACAATCCTGCTTTCTTTCGTAAAGGAAAAAAGAAACCTTTCAGTATTTTAAAGCAAAATGAAAATTTTCAAGAGGCTTTTATTCAACTTCTACGAATTAAAAATACAGAATTAACAACAACGAATGAGGTAGTTCAAATTATTGAAGAGTATGTATGCAGAATGTATTCATTAAAAACAAAAAGTGATCTGAACAAAGGACGGTATGAGTTATTTGAAAAAGGGTATAAATCAAAAAATGACGATGAAAAAATTTTAAAACAAAAAATCGTAGAATATGATCCTTCCAGTTTGCCACCAACAAATCAAGAATTGTTGCAACAAATTAAACGAACTGTATTCATCTGCAATGTATGGTGTAATGCACACTTGCGGTGCCCCACGGAAAAATTGCCAGAAAATTTTGGATGGACAATAATTGATGGTAAATATCAATATTATTGGTTTGATGGTCCCCAAAGTCCATCATTTGAAGAATTATCCTCTGACTTACAAGGTACCCTAATAATACTATTATTATTTAATGATTGATTATTCATTATTATATAATTTACTTAATTTTTTCATGTTATTACAGAGTCAGATATCACGAGTGAGGAAAGTGAAACAGATGAAAATGACAGCGATGTTAGTAGCGAAGATTTATCAGATGAATCTGATGAAGATTAACTTTTATATTCACAAATTTTTGTACCTGGTTTACTAAAAAATAAAGTTGTTTAAATTTTAAAAAGCTTTTTTTCACTGTATCTTATTTTACAAATAGGAAAACGAAAAAATTACAATTCTTGTCGGACTAGTGATACATACCTGTTTTCTTGTAGGACGTTGTTTCATTTGGGCAGAGAACACACTAACCTTTTATGTAATATTTTTGTCCTACAGTTAGTAATGAAAAAAATGGTCTCGTGGTATCAACAATTTCTAAGCGTAGGACCAGGATAACGTACCACGCAATTTGTAGGACAATATGTCTGTTGAATTATATAAATATTAACTAAGTGAACAAAAAAAAATCAGCTGGTTAGTAATCATTTATGATGACCTCGTTATCGATACACATTGGAAAGAGGGGACTCTTTGATCAAACCATAGATTTTGTAGGACAAATATTTTTTCGAATAATTTAGATAATTATCTTGAGATTGAACAAAAAAAAAAATCAGTTAGTAATAAATATTTGAGAACCATAGAATCGACATATTTTATCCTTGTTACCTCTGTTAGCTACCACAATCGAGAGTTCCGTACAGGAAATTATTGGGCGTCTCATCAAAATAAAGCTACTCACGGAAAATTAGCTTGATAGTAATCACTCGCAAAAATGGGCGATGTATCCCAGACTACTAGAGATAAACTACGATAACATGGCGCGCCCCTCCAAAATTCAAAACGTTTGAAAGTATTTGTGAAAGTATTTACAATGCACCACCAAGATTCACAACGCATGTGTGCGTAATGAGACGGCCGTCAAACAAAAACAAATCCACGGATTTGTTGCTCGACTAGTCACGCTCTAATCGCTCATTATTATTAGTAATGGCGCTGCTGCAGCTGCACTGACGTATTCTATGAAAACGACACGTGCGTTGTCTTGGCGCTCGGCAACTTATGATTGGTTGACCAACAAATCTGGTAATAAGTGAGATATTACGAGTACTGATTGCAAAAGAACTATGAATTAATTTTATTGTGTTCAAATACTGAAATTTAATTTTATTATTTACTCTATATCTTGCATGTTTAATGTTTTCAATAAAATGAAATCTTTATTATGTATTTATAACACATTTATTTTTAGTGACTAGTTAAGACATCAAAATCATTTACAAAAATACGTAATCATCATTTATTTTTTATTATAAAAAAGTTTATAATATTATGTTACGAGCCAAGTGATAACAAAGGCATTATTCATACTGCCTGGGCATTAATAATAATATCCTCATTAATCACTTGGCCCACAACATTAATAATGAACTAAATTGATATGTTTTTGTATTATTTCAATAGCTGTGTAACTCTTGTATTTTTTATTTTTGCCTAACGGATCTTAGTCGTCCATTAATCTACATAATAATTCAATAAAGGATATTTTATTTATTATTTATTTATTTATTTAATAAAACATAAATCAAACAAACTTAAATCTTATTGATCTCTATTGGCACTGGAACTAAAATTTTCTTCATCACTGTCATAGAAGCTTGATGTGTCATTTTCAGAATCGGATTCTCCTACGTGAATAATAAATTCTTGCTCATTTTTTTTCTTGAATTTTCCATTACTAACTTGTTTTGCAATCAGTACTTTCGTATTACTGAGCGACGTAGAATTAATAACTTGACTGTCTCAGACCGCTGCCGGCCTGCTACTAAAGACGAATACGTACAACTACATACAAACTCCTTCGTAAGGATGTCACTACACACATTGAAACAGTAATTTGGAGGGGCGCGTCATGTTATCGTAGTTTATCTTTACATATTCATATTACATAGCGCAAAGCAAATTCCCTTTTCCCTTAGTCATAGTTCGACGGGACGGAAATCCGAGACGACCGGAGATGAATCAGGCGCAGGGTCACTTTACCTGTTCTCTGCTTTCTGACGCTCTGAGGATACCAATTTCCTTACCACGATAATATCCATACTAATATTATAAATGCGAAAGTAACTCTGTCTGTCTGTCTGTTACTCAACCACGCCTAAACTAATGAACCAATTTTCATGAAATTTGGTATGGAGATATTTTGATACCCGAGAAAGGACATAGGCTACTTTTTATCCCGGGAAAATGACGCAATCCTGGAAATCCCACGGGAACGGGAACTATGCGGGTTTTTCTTTGACTGCGCGGGCGAAGTCGCGGGCGGAAACCTAGTTTTTTATATATTTAATCCCAATATGTATGAAGTAGTTCTTAAGAGATGGTATTTAATTTTGATTTTAACATCTTCCACTTTTACGCTCAATTTTGGTAAGATATTGTTATATTATGTTTTAATGTGTGCTGTTAGATATTAGTTAGGTAATTGCCTTTTGAACAATATTATTTCATTGTTTGTTTCAGAATGATTTTGCAAAATGCTAATGATGGAAATAGGTTGTTTAAAAACAAAGCCGATTTGGTGAAACGAATTTCCAATAACTTCAACAAAAATACGAAAGGTGTTTCGTTGTCTTTTGTTCGACGAAATATTATTTTGCGTTTAAAACAAAAAGTTAGGCAGAAAGGCGAAGTGTGAACAATACTCAATCAATTTCACAATACGGTAATATTTTGCTTCCAGCCGCCACAGATATTCTTTTATCTTGCGAATGCCTATATTGTTTGATGGGAATGTTTGATTAAAAAAACTTCAGCCTTTTCATCTTTGTTGAAGTTTTCTATGTATATTAATGAAATGTTTTGTTATTTCTAAATAATGTGTTTTGAACCAACTTCAAAAAAGGAGGCAGTACTAAATTCGTCTAATATTTTTGGGTTGGTTAAATCAGAACTTATGGCTGGATGAACCGATTATTAAAATTTTGGAAATCTAGTGCTTACGTTACGTTACGTGTTGGTCTAATTTTGAAAATTTAAAGGCGGTTTAGTTTTTTATTAAAAATAATGATTCTTACAATTACTTAATATCAATCAAAATGTTATTTAATGATACTTTGATATACTTTGCTGAATTTGAAATCTTTCGATTACGCTCTATTCTCTTCCAGGCAATTCAATACTTACAACAAAGGCGATGTTACAGTAAAACTAGAAACGTTTGATCGAATGTTGTATGGATCTGATAATGCATAGAAATCTAAATAACAAGACACATAGAAGTGCTATAATGTCATAATTCATATGAAAACCGCTGTCGCCAAAATCAACACATTTAAACCGATAGCTAAACAGTACACACAAGTAAACCACAGTATTACCATATTTCCTACAGTAGTGCGACGAATGTACTTGTGCAGAGAAACGGAGGGGAACTGGCGGGGGTCGGGCGACGCGGGCCGCGTAAAGCAATCACGCTGAGATTGCTTTACCTATCGCGAAGGGCAGACGCTTCAGAGTTTTTTGTGTAATAATTTATACTTACGTATTCTATAATGGTAAGCATAAACTGTTGTGTTTATGGATGCAAATCTACATTTAAATCCAAGGACATAAAGTTTCATAGATTTCCTCGCGACGAGAGGTAGGTTTTTCAAATTCTGTTTAGTACCAATTCAAAGATGTTGAAGATGTTTTTGACTATACATATTTTAAGTAGCTATAAGATATATATAAAATATATTATTGATGATTTTCAAGAAAACCAATTTGTTTCTCTGTTAATTCAAAGTTTTTATTTTAAGTTTTCACAATAGTTAACATACAAATAGTTTGTTACTACAACAACTTAAAATATGTAATCTCACCTGTAAATTCAAAGAAACGACATTTAAAGTCCACTTATAATAAATCCTCAATTACAGTAAAAGTTCCTTATTCGCGGGGTATATGTTCCATAAATATGCCGCGAATACAGAAACCGTGAATACGGAATGGTAATTTATATGGGATTATAGGGGATACGTTCCTAGGTGACGATTGAGATTTTTTTCGTGTCGAAACTCGTTTCTCATTTTTTTTAGTTGACATTATAAACTAGGAAGAGTGCAGTGGATCACAATTTTTGTAACGAATGTGAAAGACGAAACAATAAAACACGCAAAGCGGCTTTTACTATAAACGGAACTACATTTAAAAATATACTTTATTTATTGAGTTATAAGGTTGCTTCCATTCTGTTTATTTACATTCTCAAAAACATCAATCGCAGTAAAGGCGGCTTTCGACAAAGGCGGCTTGTGTCAAAGGCCTCGGCGATATCATTTAACAACATAATATTATGTACTTTAGGCTAACTTGTAATAAGATCTATTTTACTTTCTTATTAGTCCATTTGACAAGGATATTGGGTTAGATACCTATTGGAATAATTTTATTATCATGTATGTACTTATTAAATCCGCGAATAAAAAAAATTTTAATCGTTTCTCGCCATTTTTTCTTTCTGCTACGTCAATCCGAGCCACAGATAACATGAACACGCGAAGCGCGCCAAATTTGAATAATGATGAAATGTTATTTCATTACATATAATATATGTTACCGGAAATGTATGAAATCAAGGAATTGTATATGTTACCGGAAATGTATGAAATCAAGGAATTGTATACAAATCCTAGGAAATGTGTACAATTCCGATACCATTTAGGAAATTTATAAAATATTGTTTAATAAACTATTTAATGCATAGATATCCTAGGAAATGTATAATCTTCCTAGGAATTGTATATAATTCCAATATCGTATTAGGAAATGTATAAAGTAAATTTGAGAATAAGTAAATTTGGTTGTTAATAATTAATCAATAGGCAATGACAATGTCACTGCGGCGACATATTATACTATGTTTCTGTATAAATAATTACATTAGATTCAACAATCACAATTATTTTTAATGTACATGTGAATAAATAATTACATATTAATAGCTATGATAAAAATTGTTTTATTTCCCATTTGGTGACAACCCTAGCATATTTACACGTGGCAGCGTGAGTACCTACACTGGCGGCGGCATCGCGCGACATCAAAGGCGATTCCTTACTGTAGGAAAATAATATTGTAATACTGTGAGTAAACTATGCCTTTTATTGGACAGCTTGATTTCAGTGAAAACTAACTTAAATATTAAATTAAGCTTTTTAATATGTATCCTAACGCATGAATTTACGGTTTATTTTAGAATAACATCCCTAAGTATATAAGACGTTTTGTTTCTTTTTGTTCCAATACGAAAAAATTCGGCTTTTCTACAACAGAAGTTGTCAATTTTCAATAGATATAACTTTGAACATAAACTCATAGAAATAAGGTTGAAATTTGTGTTAAACGTGATAATAAGAATGGTAGACTGTGTCATTCATTGTTATTTCGATTACTATGGTGACACTCGTAATACTTGTAAATATTCTATAATTTTAAGGAAAAACGGCATTATTTCTAAAAAAGAAATATTTACCGATGAAATATTATTCCTTTATTAGTATAATTACAACTTGTGGAAGAATTTCCGCAATGGGATATGCTGAAACACACCATGTTTATACACATACGTCTCCAGAGCAACTGAACAGTGACGAACACGCTGGTGTTGTGAAAGTCACCTGAGTGGCGACAAGGTCACGCGCGCTTACGACTTCTAGTGTCTTGTTATTTAGATTTCTATGTGATAATGCTAACTAACTTTCCGACAGCTGATTGGAGTTTGTAATTAAGTTTCGATTTATCGTTTCGTTCGACGCAAAATACAGCTTCAAGGATTTATTGGAAAAAATAACAGAATGAGCACGTTTACACATTGTTTAAAATGTAATTGAAAATATTGAATCTTGAAGTAGCGCGCTTTCCTAAAATCTATACTAATATTATAAAGCTGAAGAGTTTGTTTGTTTGTTTGAACGCGCTAATCTCAAGAACTACTGGTCCGATTTGAAAAAATCGTTCGGTGTTTGATAGCCCATTTATCGAAGAAAGCTTTAGAGTTTAGGCTATATATCATCACACTACGACCAAAAGAAGCGGAGCCACGCGGGTGAAACCGTGGAGCACAGCGAGTGTGTTTATAAAAGATCATTTTTGTAAAAATATGGTCCATTTATTTTTATCCAAGTTTTTATTTATCTACTTACACAAATAAACAAAAAATATTCGCTTCTAAAAGCCAAAGCTTTCTATTTTAGCGTGTTTACTCTGGGATCTATTTCAAATAGCCATCACAAAGAAAGGTAAACAATATTGAACGGGCACCGTATAAGATGCCTGCACGTGACAGGACCAGCTGCACGATTTTATAGTTCACTTTATTTAATACTAGCTTTTAGCCCGCAGTTTCGCCCACGTAGTCAAAAGAAAACCTGCAGATACATTCTGTAAGATTTTCGGGATAAAACTATGCTTTGTGTTAATCCAAGTTACTATCTATGTGTGTGCCAAATATCATGAAAATCGGGCAAGCAGTTTTTGCGTGATGGAGTAACAAGCATTCGCATTTATAATATGAGTAGGACTAGTTACTCGCATTGGCATCTCTTGGGTTTGATATTTAGTTTTATAGCATTTCTTTAATAATTAGAAATTAAAAAAAAGAAATTGCGCGTCATCGTTGCGCATTTTAATAATTTTTCATCGCCTGGGTTGAGTATTAATGCATAGTTATGCGCTCTTGCCATAGAAATCTAAATAACAAGACACTAGAAGTCGTAAGCGCGCGTGACCTTGTCGCCACTCAGGTGACTTTCACAACACCAGCGTGTTCGTCACTGTTCAGTTGCTCTGGAGACGTATGTGTATAAACATGGTGTGTTTCAGCATTTCCCATTGCGGAAATTCTTCCACAAGTTGTAATTATACTAATAAAGGAATAATATTTCATCGGTAAATATTTCTTTTTTAGAAATAATGCCGTTTTTCCTTAAAATTATAGAATATTTACAAGTATTACGAGTGTCACCATAGTAATCGAAATAACAATGAATGACACAGTCTACCATTCTTATTATCACGTTTAATTTAATATTTAAGTTAGTTTTCACTAAAATCAAGCTGTCCAATAAAAGGCATAGTTTACTTGTGTGTACTGTTTAGCTATCGGTTTAAATGTGTTGATTTTGGCGACAGCGGTTTTCATATGAATTATGACATTATAGCACTTCTATGTGTCTTGTTATTTAGATTTCTATGGCTCTTGCACTTGGCATTAAAAACACAGCTTATGTCATTTGGTAGAGATGTAACTTTCTAATTAGCCTAAGAGTTTTTGTATCATATATACATGATACAAACACTATATTATGAACTTATTATGAACATATTAAACGCAAGGATGTTAGTTGTCAACCCTTGTTTGCCTAAGGGATGCAACACATCTCCATCCCTACCCTTTAGGCCTGGATAATTGAGTGTAACGATAGATACAAGTTATAAGCAAACAGTGTAATTAACTCCTGAATGCCTGGTTAATAGTCACTTAGCTCGCGCTCACAAAGCGGTTTGATGAACAAAACAATTCCTAGCAGCCCTTAGATACAATCTTCCTTTGGTTTCTTGTTATTTATGTACATTGATGTGTAAATAGGAGTGATTATAATGAGAATTGATAAGGTTGTGTGTGGTGACACTTTTTAATACGGTTTCTTTAATATAGAAGATAGCTAGCTCTGTCCTAATTATTTTTTGCAAAGAACGAATGACAAATACTAGGCTATATAATATATATATATATAATTCTCTACAAAAATAAATTTTTGTAGAGCCTTATATTCATACTAATTCGTGATCTATAAAATAAAAACACCAGAAATTGTTGAACGAATTAGTAGATTATACTACATACGTAGACCAACTCAGCAAAATAAAAATAGAAATGTGCAAAAATAAAATTCGATGGCAATATTGACTCTAGCGTAAGCTTAAAATTTTCACGCAAAGTGCGGACTTCCTGCGTAAAGGGGTTACGTTAGTGGGTAAAGAGCTTAACTTAAACACAAGCCTCCTGACTATAATAAGCTCTTTAAGACGTCAATAATACGCTCTTTGTTTTTGTAGTGAATAAACTCTGGAACTACTGAATCAATTTTGAAAATAACAGTACCCATTTCGATGGATTTGATAACTAAATGCGAATAATTATATACTTTAAGTCGCTAAAATGTTTCACTTTCTCTTAAGTTTTTATGTTTGGAGGTTTTTCTTATTTATTTCAAATACAAAATGTTAAAAGATTAAAGCACATAGTCTTGTATTTGTACCGTTTTGTTCTTAAAATTAATCTTCAAATTCAAATTAATTTACCTTGTGTGTGAATAATAACAATATAATTTCTATGCGTTGTTGACTCCACAGTCCACAACCATAAAGAGGAAAAAATATGCTGATTGAAATTGAATTGAAAACAAATATTGACTTTTTATACTATTTTAATTAACAGCAAGCACTTTGTTACATAAGTCTTACTCATGACCTGAAGCAATAGTTGAAAGAAATACGAATAAAAAGTATTCATTTTAAACTTACTCGTATATTTCTTTTCAAAAACAGTAAGTTAACTCTACGCTTTTAATAAATTTGTTCGCGCATAAATTAAATACTAATTAATTATAAAAAATAAAAGGTAGATGAGAAATTATTAAACTTTAAAGTTAATTATGCCTTTCAGTAGTGGAAAATGCAAGTATTATTTACCTTAGAAGAGAAATGGAATTATATTATTAACATTATAAACGGGTAAGTTTTTGAGGATGAATACTCTTTCACTTAGTTTGGATCTAGATGAAATTATGAGAAAAGTAGCGGGCTTAAGCTAGTCTGTCATATAGGTAGGTATATAATGGCATTAGTATAGGTCGATAAAAATATCATTATTTATTAAATAAAAATATCATTTTCTTATTCAACTATACATAAATGTTTTGCTATAAAAGAGCCCATGGATTAAGCTCTTTATTGAGGTCAGATAACCTTTAATAGAATTATCGGATTTGATTGTCCTGTGGGATGGACAGGAAATGTTTTTCTCATAAATAATTCTTGGTCATAACGTAAATATGGCACTTATAGATACTCATCCTCAATAGTCTTTAATAAGACTCGAACTGAAAGCCCATGACTCGATTTGTATAAAAAGGTAGTCATTATTAATTAACAACAGTTATTTAAAAGGCTCTCCCAAAACTGCCTAGATCCTTTAAATTATAAAAAAAGAAGAAGTGTATTTCAATTTATTGCTATAGATCATCAATTCTTAATATAGATGAAGCAGCCTGAAGGCTTTGACTTATTGCCATGTCATGTAACAATGTTAGTGGTTTTTTTCAAATTTCGAATAAATAAGTTATCTTCGATGGAAGTCATCTTCAAAACTTCTTTCAAAGCGTTTAACCTTAAAAAATAAAGATAAATCGCGATTCCTCTTAAAATAAATTTGAACAAATCCTTTTTACAAAACGTTCGAGGGTTTTCCGTAAAACACATTGGGCTTTCATCGAATATATCTTACTTTACAATATAATCCCTCGGGTATAATGAGAAGGAAATATTTACAAAGGCTGAGGATCGGACCTTGAGGATTAAGAATTGTGCTTACTTTATATAATGCAAACGCTTTCAATTTGTTTGTTATTTTTAATTGTGTATTCCCGAACGGTTTATATTGAAAGCTTGTTATTGTTGAATCACGGGAATGTGATTATAACTTTGATATAATATAATGAATACTAGAACTTCGTTTTCTAAGATTTAAAATATCAGAGAATCAGTTTCAACATCAGAAAAATGTTGCTCTTCTTAATTGATACTTTTTACCGGCCATCAAACACAGAACATCTAAACTGTAACTCTAATAATTAATATTATTCTAAAGTTTTATTATTCTAAAGAAGCGGTCACAACTTCAAATGCATATAATAATAGGCTATTCATTCCCGTGAGTAGCTAACAAAAGCATACCTTACAAAACGTTGAACATGTAAGGAACTTTCAGTATAGTGCACCTAAACTCTAGATAATTCCCGGATCCCGTTAACTAATTGAAGCGTACAGCGCTGCACGGTAAGGCCGTCTAATTGCGGACGTCAAAGTGGTCTCAAGTGCAGAAGTAATAAAGCGCTTTGAGCGCTGCAGGTGACGCGGGGACACTATCACTAACCGCTTTATGGTGGAATTAAATTCAGTTTGTTACATGTACGACTTTACTACGTAAAATAAATGACGTTGTTTCAGAAATTTATAATTAAGTTATTTACATTCAAATTTATAATATTATAATTCAAAGCGTTTAATTTCTTATGTTAAAATCAATTATTATTAATTTGGAAAATACGAATATTCAAAAATTTTAAGCTACTTCTAAGTGGAGATATTATGATAACGCCTTCTTCTTGTTAGCATTTCAATACTTATTACTTCATATTATGTAATATCCATCCCCTGTTTATCAGATATTTCTATTTTATTCTCTTCTTTTATATTTAAAAAAATGTAATTATGTCTACTGTTAAATTGGTTAACAAAATATTTTCAATACTAATAGATTCTCGTGCTCTCGACTGAATTGTCCAAATTAATTACTGATCAAATTACCCCACAATCTCACAAACGTTTACTATAATAACACCCATAGCATAAACTAAAGTCGAGTATGGAAGAACACGTCGCGTCTGCCACAAGCATCCATCTCATTCAAATTTGTCGGCAAGTTTTTATTGCTCGCTTGTTTTACGGCTCCAAGATATCCATTAACCGACACTTGACGACCTCTACTATGCAGAACTTGCAGCTGTGGCTTACATTTCTTTTTAATATTTTTGCATTGTTATTAATGAATTGGACACTACGTTCGCGTCTGTAGAAATACAATGAATTAGTTTTTGAACCTTTTTGAACATTATATTTTATGATTTGTCTTTACTGCGTAATATAGGAAGCTATCGTATTTATTAAGGTGCTGTTTGTATACATTTAAATCGTGTAAATTAAAAAAATGTTCTGCAGTGACATTTAGAAATAAAAGATTCAACTTGAAGTCAACTAATGATATTGAAACGTGTATATAAATACTACAGATGTTATTGAAAATAAAATGCAACATAATGAGTTCTTAGATTTGAATTGAAAATATAAAGAAAAATAAACACAGAATGGAAATGGAAATGCCATTGTAATTATAATTCAATACAATTACCTAATTGAAGTTAGTAGTAGTAGTACCTCAAGACAATAATACGTACCTACGTATTATTGTCTTGAGGTAAAAATGGTTAGACATGCGTTTAAAACAACGTTAAATAAGTGCACACAATATTGAAGAAAGGAGATGAAACTATGCATCCTAGGAGTAGTCTACACTTTTTTTCCAGTTCATTACATATTATCTGGCTATAACAGTTTACTTATAGATAAATGTGCTGTTTCACACAGAGCAAGCAGCCTCGCGAAGCATTTTCCGCGCGAAGCAGCTCGGTCTGTGTGGACGTGCCTCGGCCGAGGAAAGCGTGTGCCGCCAGCGCGATTTCCCGCGTAAATTTCTTCTCGAAGCTGATCCGCTCGTTGTGGATCCGCCTATTTAAAATGATAACATTTCATATAGTAATTTTTGCCACAAAACATAAATAAAACTTAAAATCCCCGACAAAAATACAGAATTTCGCATTAAAATATGAAATTTCATTCGCAAATAATGAGTCGATATTGGAAATGCCTCCGACCGCAAGTTTAAAGAAAAAATATTATTTCAAAAGGTTTTTGCATTTAATATTTATAGATATCGCATTGAGTTCTTTACTGTTACAACTTTAGCGTTCAAACGCTTTGTGATTGATTATGCATTGTCGGTTGCATTGTAGATATTCCTTTTTGATTCATATTGTGTCTTTTTACAATATCGAAGATATATTCTTCATTTTTATTGATAACACAACTTGTATAACAATATTTGTATTTGTTGAGATGTTTCAAAGGTTTTTCGATTTGTATTTAATGGTAAATGTTTTCTTATGTGAGTGAAATATATATCAATTGTTTTTTATTGAATACTAGACTAGATTTCCGCCCGCGGCTTCGCCCGCGTTTGCAAAGGAAAACCTGCATAGTTCCCGTTCCCGTGGGATTTCCGGGATAAAAACTATCCTATGTGTTAATCCAAGTTACCCTCTATATGTGTGCTAAATTTCATTGTAATCGGTTCAGTAGTTTTTACGTGAAAGAGTAACAAACATCCATACATCCATACATCCTTACAAACTTTCGCCTTTATAATATACTAGACTAGATTTCCGCCCGCGGCTTCGCCCGCGTTTTCAAAGGAAAACCCGCATAGTTCCCGTTCCCGTGGGATTTCCGGGATAAAACCTATCCTATGTGTTAATCCAAGTTACCCTCTATATGTGTGCTAAATTTCATTGTAATCGGTTCAGTAGTTTTTACGTGAAAGAGTAACAAACATCCATACATCCATACATCCATACATCCATACTTACAAACTTTCGCCTTTATAATAGTATTAAGACTAGATTTCCGCCCGCGGCTTCGCCCGCGTTTTCAAAGGAAAACCCGCATAGTTCCCGTTCCCGTGGGATTTCCGGGATAAAACCTCTCCTATGTGTTATTCCAAGTTACCCTCTATATGTGTGCTAAATTTCATTGTAATCGATTCAGTAGTTTTTACGTGAAAGAGTAACAAACATCCATACATCCATACATCCTTACAAACTTTCGCCTTTATAATATAATATTAGATATTAGATTATCTTTTGTTCGATTCTTAGATTTCATTGAAATTCAAAATATTCATAAGTGAATAATTTTGCGTTTGAATAAATAGGTTAAAAGTTGTAAAACGACTATTTTATTTTTCCCATGTAATGTCTCAATTTTTGATAATGAAAAAGGCGATAACGACAAAATAATTGAAATCTAATATAACTTTTGTCGCAAGCCTTTATCTCATTAAATCCAATCCTAACGCATTAAAATGCGTTCCCAAAATGACCATTAGAATATTCCCATTAGCAAAGTATACATTATAACGATTATACTTCGGCTTCCACTCAAGTAGACTCTGATAAAAGCGATCGATTCAATCCACAAAGCCTTAAACAATAGGAAAGAAGTCACTAATTGGGCATTCAGGACAAATTAACTGCCCTTTTGACCTCATTTATACGGAAATGGTTATGAAGAGTAATTTCAAGTTAACTGTAAATTATATGAGATGGTTTAGCTTTTGTAGTGTTGCAGTTTTCGAAAAATTTGATGTTCCGGGATGTCTGTAAAAACATAAAAACATTTGTCAATTTAACGGTATGGTTATTTGATTATTTTTTACAATAAAACTTAATTTCAGGTCGATTCGTTATTATTTTTATATATTATTAAGTATTAACTATTACCTTTTATGCCTATGCTAACATAATAAAATCAACTCAAATATCAATTAATAGTTTAATTGCTCTTGCATTATAAGTATGTTTAATGTTGTTCAGTCATTCAACATACAACATACGTACACATACAACAACGACGTATCCATTGCAACAATAATTATAATTTAGTCATCCCTCATTGGTCTTCATCAAATACCGTCATCTTCCTTTTTTAACCGATTTCAAAAAAAAAGGAGGAGGTTCTCAATTCAGCGAGTTTTTTGTCAATCAGCATGCTTCGTCTCAATAAATATTCGTCTTTCAAAAACATTAATATGAACCTAAAATGTAGTCATAAGCTTGATGCATAAAAATAAGCTGATATTTATTTTCATTTAAGTTACAATTCAATTTATTTTATTTGCATATGATTGCTTTTTTCAAGAAAACCGTCTGACAAGTTTCTTAAAAAAGGTAGAAGTTATTTATTTTCTAAATTAATATGAAGTGCCTTTTAACTGCTAAAAAGTTTAGCTATTATTTTGTTTAACGAGAAAATTATAAATTGGATAAAATAGATCAATTATTGCAGAATACATCTTAAATTATTATTAAATGTCTAATAGAAAGATGGATTATTTGTTCGAAAATTTTCCAGATACTAATATATTATCATTAATTAATTCAAAGTAGGTTTTTTATGGAATATTGATTAAATGTCTTTGACATTTTAATATGTTGTTAGGCAGTTTTCAACAGTACATCCCGTAAATTATGTTCATGTATACCTACGTAAAAGTAGCAAAAGCACATGTACTGTGGAAATCTGTTTATGGTCGGTTAATATTATATTCTATTTCAAAAAAATTGTCCCTCAACCGTCTACATCCTAAAATTTATCAATGTAAGTAAAAAAATAGAACATGTTGAAATGTTGTATAGTGATATTGTGACTCAAAACCGCCCTTGAGCGCGTGAGTTACCTACTGTTTGAATGGTGATAGACAACAGAGACACGATGAAAATAAATCGTCAAAACACGGCACTTATTAGATGAAATGAGACCCGACCTCTCTTCTTAAAAATAATTCCAAATAGCATTTTATTAAAGTAAAAAATTAATTAAGTTCTGTAATATGCCGGCAGAGACGGACCCAAATAACAAATAATAAAGACGCGGTAAGCAATTTTCAACCTTTAACCTTTACGATAAGATTTATTTTAGTTATTCGAGCGTGGCTAATATTTCGGCACTTATTTAAGTATGAAATGAATTAATTAACTCATATTATATGAAAGTGTTACCTTCAGAACCTAAAATGGCGTGATGGGGCTAATTATGATTTGGTTCACACTTCAAAAACAAATTTTGTCGAACATAATTTCGTTTTATGGGAGCGAAGCGAAGTTTTATCTTAATAATTGGCATATTTTCGAGGAAATACAATATCCATGAAACCGTTTCAGTTATGATGTTGTATCAAAATAAAGGCACCCTCCTCAATTTTAAACAAACTCAAACTCAAACATTTATTTATTCAATTAGACTTCTTCTAGAAGCACTTTTGAAACGTCATTAAGTACATATTTTTAACATTTACCACCGATTCGGAAAGCAGTATCTACGGAGAAGAATCGGCAAGAAACTCCATAGTTGCTCTTTTTAATCATGTCAGATTTACAATTTTACAAATTACATATGTAATATCATAATATATTATCATAATATGCCAAAGAACTGTCCTGTGGTTTTTACGCGACAACCCTCCATGGGTTTTTATCGTCCATATATTCCTTAATACTGTAATAGGCTCTCTGGACAAGTACATTTTTTATATAAGTTTTAAATTTAGAACTACTATAAACTCTTTAATATTATGAGGAATTCTATTGTAAAAGCGTATACCTTGGCCCATAAATGAATTTTTAACTTTAGCTAGCCGGAAAAATGGCATTTCAATTTTATTTCTGTTTCTTGTGTCATAACAATGTCTATCTCCTACTTTTGTGTGTAAGTAAGCGTTATTGTATATATATAAAATACTATTAAATATATACTGCGACGGTACAGTAAGGATACCAGTATTCTTAAAGAGATATCTTAGTGAGTCTTTAGCACGCAAATTATAGAGATATTAGAGCGTATGGCTCTTTTCTGTAATATAAATATAGTTTCTATATCTGCAGCCCTGCCCCATAGCAGAATTCCATGGGACATTATGCTATGAAAGTAGCTAAAGTAAACCAATCTAGCCGTCTCTTCATCGGTGAGATGCCTTATTCTTCTAACTGCATATGCAGCTGAGCTGAGCTTAGCAGCGGTGGTGGTAACATGGGCCCCCCATTGAAGCTTCTCATCTAATGTCAAACCAAGAAAAACAGTCGATTCCACAGGGTATAATACCTCCCCGTTTAAAATAATATTCCTTTTCACCTTTTTTACATTTGGGAGGATAAATTCTACACAATTTGTTTTTTTTGTATTTAATAGTAAATTATTAGCATATAACAAAAAAAAAATATATAAAAATTCAATCAATATCTGATATTTTTATAAGCACATTGAAATGCTTCTTGTTACTTTCGTTTATTTGCGTTAAAATAATAATTAAAAGTTTCTGTTCTTCAAAAATTTAAATAATAAAAGGAACCGATTTATTCCCTAAATTTAACAAAAACCTTAATTCGATAAACTAAAAACAGCAATAAAAGCGGATAAATTAAGCACTAAAATATTATTTAAACCAGCTTTACAGACCACTAAACGCGGTGCCGCCGCATTCTATACCACAAATCGTTTAAAATAATTCAAATATATCAATTCAAATAAAGCGATCAATTGTATTTTAGACACACAATTATTTAACTTAAATTTTATACTGCAAAACTAAATAATTACAAAGGAAAATACAGAATTTAGAAGCCCCGAAACAATACTAAAGATTTTGATAAGCTCGCCTAACTTCGCCGAGAACAAGAAACCATTCAATAACTTTTTAAAACGCAAATAAAAAGCTGTCCAGTATCGTAGGAACAAGACTTTTCTTTACTAGCAGAAAAGTCTCACGGTGAATGACCCATTAAGGTCCATTACGGGCAACATGATCGCCCCTGAATATCTTTGCATAACCAAACACTGACGTTTTTTCGTGACGACTCATTGAGAGATTTATTATGGAAATAAATGAGTTGAAAACTGTACCTTGGTGACTGAATAAGGCTTTTTTTGTTTTTTCTTCGAATTAGCTTAAGTTTATATTAGTGTGCGTGTTGTGTTAGCGTATGTGTGTGTGTGTGTGTGTGAGTGCGGTGTGTATATGTATGTGTGTGGGTGTGAGTTGGTTAATACCTATTAGGTTAATTCTAGCGCAGTTTTTTGTCTACATTTGCTTTATATCATTTAACTAGCTGCTCCGCGCGGTTTCACCCCCGTGGCTCCACTCCTGTTGGTCGCAGTGTGATGATATATAGCCTATAACCTTCCTCGATTAATGGGCTATCTAACACCGAAAGAATTTTTCAAATCGGACCAGTAGTTCTCGAGATTAGCGCGTTCAAACAAACAAACAAACTCTTCAGCTTTGTAATATTAGTATAGTGTTAGACGTAACTTTTGATTTAATATTTTTGTGGGTGAATAGTTGTCAATATAGCTGTCACTGTCACCTGTCAGAACATGCTTAGCTGTCGAATACTATAAATTGCCGCTTTCCTTTGACTCGGCGCGCAATCGTACGGATCGTGCCTAGGGGCTCGGACGTTGTTTATACGACGTTTGACCCAACTACCTTCACTTTGCTAATAGTCGTTGACTTGCTGCGATTTGTTAATCAATTAGGTAGCTGTGTAGAATCGCAGAACATTCTTATTAAATTTCAAACTAATATTTAACCCAGTCTCGCGTGTAATTTCTATTAATAGATAAAATACTTAATACGCAAAAGACGCGCTTTATTTTGGTACGACTGACATTAGCCTAACTTTATAATACCATATAATACCCAAACTAATAATACCTAATACTGCCGTACTTTTGACTGAACTTCAAACAAACCTTGAAACATCTGCTGTATTTACACAAAGTTGTTGAGCCGTTAATCCCCAATATTCCTGAATATAAATATTTATCTCTAAACAAGAAAATAATATTGGATCATTTGTATCAATCCGTAGCAAGCCAGACGGTGGAATTAATGCGTAGAGACTCGGCAGCCGCTGGCGACCCGACGCAATAATATTCATAAGTTATATTTTATGTATAATAAATAATTAATTGGTGCCACAAAAGTTGTTTATGTTGTATATAAGATTTACAAGTTTTCTGTTTCCTTATTATTTGGGGAAAAAAGCCTTATTATTCAATTCATCAAAACGTAATTTGGCAGCTTATTTAAAAAACAAAGTGATTATCTACCGTGGTTTCCAAGCACTTATAAAAGTAATCAAGGAATATCGAATAAAAAAGTCCACTTAATATGTCTCAGAGTTTAATACGAAAATTGTTTTGTAGAAAAACAAGAAATGGGCAAATTGCGTAGACGTCTTTTGTTATTCTTGCAAACTACGAGCAAAGCGCTTCCGAGAATTAGTTTGAGATGCAATTGGAAAACTCATTCATCATTCGTGAAGATTAACTAACTTTCGAGGGAAATACTTTGGGATATTGACACAGCTCCCTCTTTTTATGTGGGAAGTGACTTGACTCGTTTACTTTTTGCGGTATGAAGCACCCTACGCACGGGATGAAAGTTAAAACGGAATAAATCTATACTAATATTATAAAGCTGAAGAGTTTGTTTGTTTGTTTGTTTGAACGCGCTAATCTCAGGAAATACTGGTCCGATTTGAAAAATTCTTTCGATGTTAGATAGCCCATTTATCGAGGAAAGCTATAGGCTATATATCATCACGCTAAGACCAACAGCTGGAGCGGAGCAATGCGGGTGAAACCGCGCGGTACAGCTTGTATATTATAACTTCGTATCGCCTAACAGTCAATATGTCTTGTTACCTCTTAGCTGAACTAATTTAGGCTTTGATGTAAGACAACGATACGAAATAAATATTAATATAGATGAATATATCAAAGTATTTTATTATTCAGACCTTAACAGCTTTGATTCTGGGGTAGAGTCGGTAGAGATCAACCTAATATAATATTATAAAATGGAGATATTTACCAGTAGATAGGTATAATGTTAAATTGTTTTATGTACCATTTTCATTTTAATACCATATGGTATGCAAATTTTCGACAGCTTAGGTTCAATAGCTGCAATATTAAAATGCATAACTTTTACAGATCATTGTAAATTTTTAATTTACAAACAAAATACTAACAAAATACTACTGCAATCAACTTTAGAGTGGTGTAAGTTTATACAGTCAGTGTGCCTAGTGCCTACCCCATATAAAATGTTAAGAAATAACGCCAAAACTAAACAGCCACAACACATAAAAGTTACATTTTGTACACGATAAAGCGCCAAAAGAAATGCAACGTTAAATAAATATACGTTTCCTTTGAAGTCGCGTGGAAAACGGCACGAAAACATAACCGATTCAGAAGCGATACAATATTCATACGTGTTTCCTTGTTTAGGATACAAACACACACGCACACTACACGTTGCATATTTATGAACAGACGATAGTTTGGTTATATGTAAATAAATAAGAGGATAAAGAGCACGAGAGTGACGAGGTTAAATGTTTGGAACAAATAAAGATGCTATATTTCCTGAGATGGTGTAGAATATAGCATAATATATTCTAGTAAGTACATTATGATTGGCTGCCATAAAGCAATTTCCCGGCAGTGGATAATAATAATTATTATAATAATATGCACTGATGATGATGATGGAATTACAATTTTCATAAAAGTGCACTATTTCGGTTTGACATACCTATGTACTTGTTGAGGGATAAAATTGTCCATCTATAGTTTCTACATGCAAAATATTCGCGTAAAATCAAACAAGAAAACGGAAATGAAAATAGGCAAACTTAAGATTATCCTCCAAATCCACGAGTTTGTTTATAAAGTTTAATAATGAAAACAAAATTTAAAATTGAGCCACATACAGTATATTTTGATAGTAGCTAACGCTGGTTGAGCTCTATAATTTTCGTTAAGAATTCATTTTATTCGTTTATAAACTGTTGAATAATATTTTTTCTGTTTCAATAAGTTCCATCCTTATTTTTATAGTTTTTTCTGTGTGCTCGTCTTTTTATATAATATTTTTACAAGCTTTATGCCGCGACTTTATTCGCGTGATATCCAGATGAAACGTAGTCTATGTGCAAACACAGACTATAGGTAATCAAATTTCATATAGATCTAAGATTTACAATACTTACCTATTTCATATACCTACCTTCAAACTAAAATTTAAATGATTCCTTCGATACAATATTATCTTAATACTTCGAAACAAGAAAACCTCAGAAAAAACGCCATAAATAAAGATACATTTTTCTCAGAACGCATTTTTGTATGACAGTTGTTTCTCGGAAAGTTCTCGAAGAAATGTTCGATATAAAAAGGTTTTCACGTCATCAATAGAGACTGCGTGTAATCGATGGAGAAACTTTTTGAATAACTCCAACAATTTCAATAAGAGCGCGCTCTGAAATATTTTAATACCTTTTCATGCGTCTATCTCCAGTGAAAGAGAAAGTATTTTTGTGTTATAAATAATGCATACAATAATTTTCTGAGTATTTTATAATACTTATTTATGAAATAGGTATGCATATAAATCAATTTTATTTTATTAGCATGGAAAGAACATCAAAATTGGTCAAAACTACAAGGTCTGTCTACTCATCGTACAAATCTACTGTAGTTTATTAAATTAAAACTTATTAAGTCAAAAGTGAATAAAATAAGTTAGTAATAGTGCTTTTGTAATAATGGAAACACAATGAACACTATAAAGCTATAAAGGGAAGTCGATAAAAATCTCATCGAAGTAAAATTAAATATAGCAGTATTCAATTATAGTTTTATTTAACGAGGTTCGCTTGATAGCACTTTATTTTTATCGAGCACATGACATTTCCCATTTACATTGTAAATACTACACTATTGTTATTTTTACCCAGGAGGCTTGTTCGTTTACAAAATATAAACACTGATGAAGAAAATGTATTTTCTAAGCTACTTCGTTAACTTTGTATAATAATATGTTTTCATAGACTTAACGCTTTCTGTTTAATAATTACTAATTTTAGAAGGCTCCATATAATTATTAAGGTTATGTTAGAAGTAGTCTTAGAATATGTTAATCATCCTATAAATAGTGAAACTTTGTAACTAAGCAAGAACATTCATAGGCAATTCTAATTAAAATTCTAAATACGCCTCCTGAATTATTAATGTAAGTAATTTGAAGCATTTGGATTTCTGCGAATTTCCAAATATAATTTATTGAAATGGGAACGTCGTAATAGAAAAGTGATAATATAAAAATAATTGAATTTTTAATATTACGGTCGAGGTCGTGAGAGGCGCTTCGGGATCAACTGCGCATTATAATGAGATTGACACAGGGATCGCTTGTATTTGCGTTTTGCGAATAAAAGATTTATTTCTGGCGAGGTCCAAATGGAAAAAATTATACAGGTGCCAATATTCCACGTAGTGCTAATGAAAGAATAGATGGTACGAAGAGCGGTTTCTAGTATGATCTATAAAAAAAAATATTTGAAAAAATCAAGAAAATAGACCGAACAAAATAGATTCAGGCATGTCCTACTATGTTTTTTTAATAAGGATTTACAGTCGCTGCGTATGTAAAATTTACGTAAAAAGTGGTGTAGATATATTATGTACGTCTATTACAAACAAGTATACTTCACTTTACTGGTATATTAGGTAAACTTTTATTCGGCATAATTATAAGTTTATTATTTCAGAAAATTAGTATATCTAAGAGTCCATCTATCTATCAAATCGTGTGCAGTAAAGGCTCCTACTAAATTTTATAAATTACCGATCAGATAGACGATAACGTTCATCCCTTGAGAT
Organism: Colias behrii; assembly: GCA_029959065.1. Classification (NCBI taxonomy): domain Eukaryota; kingdom Metazoa; phylum Arthropoda; class Insecta; order Lepidoptera; family Pieridae; genus Colias; species Colias behrii. The sequence continues at coordinate 281,684 of JARWMC010000005.1, read as the reverse complement.
AAGTTCTCAATAAATAAGAATAGACTATATCTATAATACAATCTTTCAAGTGCTTTTATCAATACATATAATAAAATTCTAGAAAAGTGGTGTCTGTACAATGAAAATATGTAAAAAAAAATTAGCAGGGGTTATTATTAAATCGATCCCAAACCCAAAACTGTAGTTAAAAAAATTTTTGTCTGTTTGTCTGCTTGTCTGTTTGTCTGTATGTTCGAACACGCTAATCTCAGAAACGGCTTATCCGATTTCGATGCGGTTTTCACTAATATATTGTGGTAATCTTCATTTAACATTTAGTGTTTATTTCATGTCAATCGGTTCATAAATAAAAAAGTTATGACCATTTAAGTACTCACGGCGAACATTTGCTAAGGCATTCTATGGTACACATACAGTGTACGATAAAACGTAAGTTATCTGTTATACGCTACAGTTATGTCCAAGTGATCATATCGAAAGTCCCCAAGGGTGGGGGGGTAAGCTGAGGTAGTAGGGGGGAGGGGTCAAATTAAAATTATACTTATTTCTAGGTAAATTTTATACATAAAATGTCCTTTAAATTATGTCGTATTTATAATATTATATTTTTAACCCCCGATGCAAAAATATGGGTGATAAGTGTTTGACCGCTGTGTGTGTGTGTGTTTGTGCCACCGTAGCTCGCTAGCAGGTAATCCGAATTAGATGATGTTTTTTTGTTAGGCAGCATATTTTCCGACGCTGGTTCTTAAATAAACTGTATCAAAATCGGTTCATCCATTTATTGTGTAAAAGTGGGAATGAAAATAACTAAAGTTGTCGAATATACTTTAGTAATATATTAAATGAAAGTGAACGACCTATCAGTAAAAATAAGTCAAATTTTATCAAAATCGGTTCATCCATTTATTTGATATAGGTATAAAAGTGGTAGATAATAAAAAAAGTGAATTTTGACTCAAGTGACATATGAAATGAAAGGGCATGACGTGTAAAGTATAATTAGACATATTTAATCAAAATCGGTTCATCCATTTACTATACCTATATACAGGGTGTAATCGTTAAGTGTGCACAGGCGATTTTTCCGTAAGTATTACAGATAACAAAAAACTTTAAACTGATATCTAAAGTACTTAACCTAATGAGTAAAATGGCGGTAATAAATTTTTAAAAATAAATCGAGAAATATCAAAAAAATTATCTTTAAACCCTCCCATACATTTAGTATGAAATATGAATATCCCTTATACATTTAATATGAAAGATTTTAGCTTTCTTTTTCTTTTTTGGTTTTCTGCTTTAATTACTTCGCAAATTTGAAGTGGCATTTTCCACGATTTTTCCGGACATTTTCACGCATTTTCCGGATATTTTCCGGGGATTTTCCGAGCATTTTCCGGGCATTTTCCAGGCATTTTCCACGCTTTTTCTGGACATATCCACGCATTTTCCGGATATTTTCCAGACATTTCCCTGGCATTTTCCGGTTATTTTCCGGGATATTCCAGACATTTTCCGGGAATTTCCCAGGCATTTTCCGAGCATTTCCCGGGGATTTTCCGGATGTTTCCCAGACATTTTCCGGACATTTCCCTGGCATTTTCCGGGGATTTTCCACGCATTTCCCAGACATTTTCCGGACATTTTTCAGGCATTTTTCCGGGGATTTTCCAGGCATTTTCCGGATATTTTCCGGACATTTTCACGCATTTACCGGATATTTTCCGAACATTTTCACGCATTTTCCGGATATTTTCCAGGCATTTTCCAGGGATTTTCCACGGTTTTTCCGGAAATTTCCACGCATTTTCCGAGCATTTCCCAGGCATTTTCCGGTTATTTTCCGGGAATTTCCCAGGCTCTTTCCGGGGATTTTCCGAGCATATCCCGGGGATTTTCCGGATGTTTTCCAGACATTTTCCGGACATTTCCCTGGCATTTTCCGGGGATTTTCCACGCATTTCCCAGACATTTTCCGGACATTTCTCAGGCATTTTCCGGCGATTTTCCAGGCATTTTTCGGATATTTTCTGGACATTTTCACGCATTTACCGGATATTTTCCGGACATTTTCACGCATTTTCCGGATATTTTCCAGGCATTTTCCAGGGATTTTCCACGGTTTTTCCGGAAATTTCCACGCATTTTTCGAGCATTTTCCGGGCATTTTCAGGCATTTTCCACGCTTTTTCCGGAAATTTCCACGCATTTTCCGGATATTTTCCAGACATTTCCCTGGGGCATTTTCAGGCATTTTCCACGCTTTTTCCGGAAATTTCCACGCATTTTCCGGATATTTTCCAGACATTTCCCTGGCATTTTCAGGCATTTTCCACGCTTTTTCGGGAAATTTCCACGCATTTTCCGGATATTTTCCAGACATTTCCCTGGCATTTTCTGGGATTTTCCAGACATTTTCCGGGAATTTCCCAGGCATTTTCCGAGCATTTCCCGGGGATTTTTTACGCATTTACCGGATATTTTCCGGACATTTTCACGCATTTTCCGGATATCTTCCAGGCATTTTCCAGGGATTTTCCACGGTTTTTCCGGAAATTTCCACGCATTTTCCGAGCATTTCCCAGGCATTTTCCGGTTATTTTCCGGGAATTTCCCAGGCTTTTTCCGGGGATTTTCCGAGCATATCCCGGGGATTTTCCCGATGTTTTCCAGACATTTTCCGGACATTTCCCTGGCATTTTCCGGGGATTTTCCAGACATTTTCCGGGGATTTTCCGAGCATTTCCCGGGGATTTTCCAGACATTTACAGGCTATGTCAGGGAAATGTCCGGAAAATGCCTGGAAAATTCCCGGAAAATATCCGGAAAATGCGTGAAAATGTCCGGAAAAATGTGGAAAATGTCACTTCAAATTTGCGAAGTAATTAAAGCAGAAAACCAAAAAAAGAAAAAAAAAGCTAAAATCTTTCATATTAAATGTAGGTATATGGGATATTCATATTTCATACTTAATGAATGGGAGGGTTTAAAGATAATTTTTTTGATATTTCTCGATTTATTTTTAAAAATTTATTACCGCCATTTTACTCATTAGGTTAAGTACTTTCGATATCAGTTTAAAGTTTTTTGTTATCTGTAATACTTACGGAAAAATCGCCTGTGCACACTTAACGATTACACCCTGTATAGGTATAAGTGGGAATGAAAGAAACGAATGTTGTCAAATATTGTGATAGTACCTACCTAAGTGATATATCAAATGAATGTGCATAACGGGTGAATTACAATTAGTAATGTTTTATCGAAATCGGTTCATCCGTTTTTTACATATAGGGCACTTTAGGGGTGACAGTGGTTAGATAAATAAACCAAATGGAGCATCAAACGATAGGATATGACGTGTACATATAGGTACAATTAGATAATATTATTTACATCAAAATCGGTTCTGCCATTTACTAGGGATGGAAAGGGAAGGGTTGAAAGTCTGTGAAAGAAGAGGGGGACATGGGAGCGAGAGGATAGCCACACCCTGGAAATTTTGAACTCTTCTAGAAGTTCTTCTCTTCTTCTTCTTCTTTTGAAGCCACATAGGCCTGGCCCTTGGCAATTTTTTTTCTTAAATATACCACTTCTTTTGCCACTGTGGTCCATTACAATTTATGCACGGTTACGGCCCAACTTAAAAGATGTCAGATGTAGGAATGTATTATGGAGGTAGAGGTAGGTCTCGCTCACTTGAAAATATTAAATGAAAATAAGAAACCGAAGTTTAAAAATTAAAAAAAAAAAACCCAACGCAACGAAGGAAAAGGAATATATATAATTTTACAAACTTCCCGACGATCTTTAAAATTAAGTACCATTATAAAAAAAATATATATATAAGATATATTATTATGATAATGATGGTATGGTATCCTTAACTTTTACCAAAATTGTAGATTATAAAATTATCTTTAAAAAACTTCACATACATTTTTTTCTAGGAGCCACTGTTTCTACGAAAAATCTATTTTTTCATTCATCGTTGATCTCAAAAATAAAAATTCCAATCACCAGAACGACAGGAAATTTTAATAATTGATTTTTAATTGTGTTTTGCACAATTTTATTAAATTGCGACTGGATGAAAATTTTGTTCGTGGTCGTCGTCGTCGTTGGTAGGGTGAACAAATCCTTAGCAAAACATCATACGCTTATGTCAATTAGTATCGATAGCGGATTCTATTCCTTTACGTTTTGACGTTTGCCTCGGCACTCAGTTGCTGCACAATATATTGTCAAAAACATCCATACAAGGAAGGAAGGTAAATAAATTTGCTCCTCTCCCTCCTGGTGCCTAAAAAATAATATGCCATAATTTAAAATAAATTTTACGTAGAAAATTAATTAGGCACTTATTTTTTTATTTTTTAGCTCAGTTTAGTAATAAATTTTACTAACTGTTCTTTTAATTATTTATGGTAGTACGTGTTTATTCAATAAAAGTTAAGTAGTAACTACTATGCAGTCACTATTCCACGCGGACGAAGTCGCGGGCACAGCTAGTATTATAACTAATAATTCAGTTCTTCTTCTTATCAGGCTGAGGTGAAGCTTTGCTTTCGATAACACTGAATTATTACCCCAACATTTACGACAATTTGAATTCCAATCAAGGAGTTAATTAAAGTCTCGAATAGCTATTAATTCGTAAACTAAGCGAACGTCAGCTTAGGTTGCCTAACGGTAATTTATACCAGGTAGTGTACCTTCGATAAATCAACCGGTATTAGGGTGCTTAGTACCGCGGGGCTCAGCACTAAATTAGCAAAGTATTAATGCTAAGCCGCCCCGAAGTGAGCTGTCACCAGTTGATCGTATCGGCGATGTAGGTCGACGTAGATAGCTTGATGGAATTTAGATAGTGGAGTTTTGTTTTCTCTTTTAGTTGACTTGAAGATGTAGTTTTAGTTGTTAGATTTGCACACCTTTACAAAACAATACGAAAATTATTTGACGTTGAATTTATCTTATAGTGACTTAATTTATGTTTGTATTGCTATATTCTAAGTAAACGCTCCAATTAAGTTCAGTTAATCATACCTCTCATCTACTATACATATAGTAATAATTAAGAACATCAAATTGTGAAGCTATTCCATGTGTTTGCGGAAATACGCATATAAATATATATGTACCTATTTAGATTTAGTTCCTGATAGTAGGTATTTCTCTGAGTTTCTCTACACTTACAAAACTCAGCATTCATAACTCCAACCAGCTATTACGTCATAATTTGTCCAATACAAAAAGGGATATAAAAAGGTATTTTTCAAAGTGATTGATATATTTGGCGAAGATAAAAATCGGCTTTTACCAAACCCGTGCAGATTAGTTAAAAGACAACTTTGATAGGTCGTTTGTTGTGCGTGATTTACGTCCATACATTCGATTCTTTTTTATATATGGCGTATGAAATACGCACATTCAGCATATTAATCTTTTACCGCTAAATAAAATATAACAGTATCTTAAGATAAAATATTATAGTATCTTCATCGTGTGTGACGCGCTTTATGTAGCAACTATGCAAATACTTCCAAATTTTGAATACCACAGCCTCAAACTCACACACAACTCTTACATTCACAGAGAGCTTTTAGCATCGCTACAATTTGCGCATGTCGCCGCCTCCACCTGTCTCAGCATGACAAGCAAGCATGACATGCCCATTACATATTTCACATTACAGGGCCCTCATAAAAACATCAGGTGTCATAGAGTACGTGAGGCAGATTTGTTATCTATGTTATTTATGGCGGGATCGGTTGCCTCGTGTCGAGCCAAATTACAAGTTATACATTCGCGTCAGGTCATGAAAGGACTGTTTCTATTTACGCGAAATGTAGGGCAATGGCTTTTTTCTTAATTAGGTAACAGGTGAGCGAATATGGCTGAAGCTTTTCGTAGCGCTGCCTTTTCGGTGCCAAAATACGAAATACATTAAATATGAATCCGAATTCAACTTAATATATTTTATATTTTTAGGGAGAAGTTACATCGGTAACCTTTTGAAATACATACTTTAATAATATTAAATAATGTTCATTAAAAAAACGAATGTAGTTTAAAATAAACCTGAGTACACCTTCTAGTATCATAATAGGTTTACTGAGAAATAAAAACAATTGCGTTTATGAATTAAAACATTTTATTTGATATCTAACATTTTAATCAAAATGGAAATTCAATTATGCTTTATTTCTAGTTTAGTTCTAACACGAAACATTTTATATTATTTTATTCTGTTTGCATAAATCAAGTTTTCAACTGAGTTAACTCATCCGCTTTGTGAAACTTTAGTGTTTACAAACGGACAATTTCATTTGTTCGCTTTAATTTTTAATGCAATACAATGAATCTCTATCTAGCTCTAAACAACGGTTATATACCGCTTACAACAAAAGTTTTTAGAAGAAATTCTATTCATAGGAATTGTTATTTTAACAATATTAATATGTTTTTTTTTTTATATTATGCATACGGCGACAAATGATATTTTCAATCCTATAATAACTAATTTTAAAAACGGTCTTTAATTTTAACTTGAAGGAAACTGTCGAATTTTATTAATTAATAGATGGAGCTCTTAGTCATACTAATTAATGTAAAAATGAGTAAAGTGAAAGGAAAGGAAAAACATAGAAATAGACCGAAATACTTTGAAATAATATTTTTTATTAAAATAATACGTTTCTTTTTATATTCAGTTTGCGAGAAAATAATTCCGTAAACGTGTATAATTCGACTGAAAAGTCGTGTCAGTAAAGTTGACATTAAAATAAAGCATACTATTCATCTCTATACATTTTTATCTCAAAACTGGATTAAGACTAATTTCAGTATTATCTAAGTATAGAAGATTTTATGAATAAGCGGAGCGAAATAGTTTCAAATAGCCAACTAACTTAGAGGCAATATTAATAATATAAAATAGTTACACTAGAATATTATAATCAAATCTTTCTTCTCTATAATATTTGTGTGCTCTACATTAAACATACATGCTGAAGAGTATTACCTAACTAAATCTTTTCCATACATAAATCACACGTCTTGAAATACAATAAATATTTTACGCTTCGCTTTATGTGAGATGAAGTTATAATATTATATTTGCTGGGACACAATATAGGCCCGTAACACCTTCGTTTCGCACATAACCTTCCGCTTCTCATTGGGCTTAGTGCTCACAAAATCGTAAAATACTGTCAAGTATGAAAAGATTTGATGGTGGTGTGGTTCCGTAGAAATTGCTACTATAGTATCAATAGGCGCATGAATTCATTGTGACTTCGAGCTTTGCAAACCTTGTCTAAAATTTCATAATAAGTAGGTAGGTATACTGAGTAAATGCATTTTTCTTTCTTTTTGATGTCTTCTTAACGATATATAACTATGTCTTAACGTTAAAAATTAATAACCAAAAGAAACGTCTTTATTATCCCCAAGTTGTTAGGCTGTGTCATGTCAGACTAATAAAATATGGAGTCCTCCAGGGAGCATATAACTTTATTTCTTTTCAGAAATTAATCTTTGTGGATTTCACCTTAAAATTAAAATAAAACATCAATAATACACTCATCTATGGAAGCTTCTGAAGCTTACACACAAATATATATCACTTATTTAAACAACAATATCATAATTGGTTGATACTCCAAAGTTTCTTTGCAAGAATTCACTAGCAAAACTAAAACAAAAGTAACACAAAGCAAAGTCGACATAAAGAGCGCAACTTTAGGCGGAACCCCAAAAATTGCAGCTTCATTTTACAGCTAGCCGGTGTCATATCTGTAGTGGCGATAAATTTTTATTGGCACAATACTGAAGTTGCAGTAAAACCCGTATAAAATGTAGCAAGCTTGTGTAATGGCTCGTTTATTCCCGGCTACGAATGGGCGCGTCCGGAACGGTAGTCAAACGTTCGCGTCCTTCAAGGGGATTTATTTTCCACTGCTCTAAGTTTTCTATGGCCAATTTGGTATATTATGGTCGAAGAGGAAATCAAAGCCAACGACGCGCTGCTATTTTTAATGTTCATCGTGTAATATAAATGTACGTTCTCCCTTAAATCACATTAATTATTTGAAATTATAACGGTTTTTTAATTATTTGCTCTGTTTAACTATGAAATAAACATCTAATACGTTTAATAACTTTATCTTAGCGCATATGAAATTTATTATGAAAGCAGGAAGCTTTACCTACCTGGTACTCCGATCCAGGTAGGTAAAGCTTCCTGCTTTCATTTAAGTGTTTGGTTAACACTTTAAATACAGTCAGTAATTTATTTGTTATATGACTGAAATTACTATTATGTGATTATTTATTTTATTATCTTTATGATATATACAAGAACGTTAATGGTTTCCTTATTATTTCTTTTAATTTACTCATCTTTATCGCGATGAAAGTAGAGTGATTTTATTTTGTTAGGCTTATTATAAAAATAAAATAAAAAAAAAATAAAAATAGCATTTATTACTGATAACATCATTACATTGCATTACATTATACATAGTTCTATCTCTCTTGTAATAAATAATTTTCATTAAATTACAATGCCTTTCATATTTATTTTAATACAATCAGTTTCATGCACATTTAGTAATTTCATTTTTATTTCAATTATGATAAGATTACATGCACTTTTAATCATTAATAATACTATTTAATTAAATAATATAAATATAAATTAGATTCATTTTAATTTTCGACATCGGTAACTTTATTATCAGTTTGCCTTTTGGCATAGGCCTCCCCTAGGCTTTTCCATCTATCTCTATTTGTGGCTTCTCTTTGCCATGTTGTTCCAGCTACCTTCCTAATATCATCCTCCCATCTTGTTTTTTGCCTTCCTTTCTTTCTTTTCCCATCCCGAGGATACCATTCGGTAACATCTTTTGTCCATTTTCCCTTATTGTTTCTTATCATATGGCCTACCCAGTTCCATTTAAGCTTTTTCACTGTGTAAGTGACATCCATAACTTTTGTCTTGCTTCTTATATTCTTAAGTTTAACTTTGTCTCTTAGCTTGAGGTTTAGGATGCTCCTCTCCATTTTGTTTTGGCACACTCTGAGTGCTCCACTCTGTTTGCTAGTGAGGGCCCAGGTTTGTGCTCCATAGGTTAAACTTGGTAGTATGCAAGAGTTGAACACTGTAGTCTTATCTTTAAGGGGCATATGTGGATTCTTCATAACTTCCTTTAGAGACCAGAATCTTTTCCAAGCTTTATTTATTCTGATGTTAATTTCTTTTTGCATTTGATTTTCCGGTGCAATAATCTGTCCTAAATATGTATATTCATCGACATATTCTATTTGATTTGAGTCTAACAGTATAGGTGTTTTTATGTTGTTTGTCATTAATTTTGTTTTGTCTAGATTCATAGTCAGACCCACCTTTCTGCTCTCTCGGTCTAATTGCGTTAACATTGTTTTTAAGCCCTCTTGGTTTTCGCTAAGCAGAATCAGGTCGTCGGCGAACCTAAGGTGGTGGAGCTTTTTGCCATTTACATTTATCCCATACTCATCCCAGTTAATTTTACGAAATATGTGTTCTAGTACAGATGCGAATAGTTTTGGTGAGAGGGGGTCACCTTGCCGTACTCCCTTTTTTATTTTAAAGGCCTCTCCTTTCCTTTCAGTCTGAATTTTTGCCGTTGATTCTTTGTATATGTTTCTTATTATCCTGATATATTTTCGTTGCACTCCTTGTGAGTGTAGAGCGTCCCAAATGTGTGAATGTTTCAAAGAATCGAATGCCTTACTGTAATCTACGAATGCCAAGTAGTATGTCTTTCTGTATTCATTGCTCTTTTGGATAATTTGTTTGACGACATGAATGTGATCCATTGTTGAGAAGTCGCTTCGGAATCCAGCCTGTTCTCTCGGCTGATTTTCGTCCAGTTTTGAGCTAATTCTGTTCAATATTACCTTTGCAAATATCTTATATAGATTGGAGATCAGGCTGATCGGTCTGTAGTTGTTTATTTCTGCCCTGTCGCCTTTCTTATGGAGCAATATGATGGTTGACGATGTCCATTGTTGCGGTATTGTTTCTTTAGTCAGAATATCGTTGTATATATTGGTAATATCACTTATTATGTAGTCTAGGCATTTCTTCAAAATTTCGTTTGCTATTCCGTCCTCTCCGGGGGCTTTGTAGTTTTTCTGTGACAGTATTGCGGTTCTTACTTCGGATTCTAATATTGGGAGGGTAGCTTCTTCGTCTTCTTCCTGTGGGTATTGAGTATTTGTGTAGTCTGGATCATCATATAATTTACTATAAAATGTTGTTGCTATTTCCATAATTTCGGGTAGTTTTGTTGCTTTCTTATTAGATGTCTTGCTTTTGATGGATGGGATCCAACAGGTATTCTCTCTCAGTTCTTTCAGAGCTTTCTTTATGCCTCCAGATTTTTCAATGTGGAATTGGATAGTTCTGTTTCTAATTTGTTTCCTATGAGTCCTAATTTTTTCATTTATTTGTTTACTTAGCTGGGTTATTTGTGTTCTATTTTGTTTCTTATTTCTTAATAAAGTTTTCCTGGTCTCAAGTAGATGTCTGGCTTCGTCTCCTAATTTATCTCTCTTGTTTTTTAGGGTATATAATTTTTTGGATATTTCTTTCAGCGCTTTTTCTATTATATTATATTTTTCTTGAATATTTTTGCTCTTGTTGTTATTCAGTAAATTTTCTTTCAATGTTGTCAACAAGTTTTCTGGGACGGTGAGAGGGATTTGACTTGGTGTAATTCCTTTCTTAGTGTACTGTCTCCTCTTTTTTATCTCATTCAGGTAAATGGCTCCTCTTACCATACGATGATTAGTGTTAAAGTTGAACTTATTAATTGTGGTTATATCCTTGAAGAATTTAGGTTTATTTGACAATATGAAATCAATCTCATTTTTCACGTTCCCATCTGGAGAAATCCAGGTCCACTTTTTATTAAATTCTATTATTTCTCAAGTCATTAACTTTTAAGGTTGTTGAGTATCGGTGCAGTATAGGCAAGAAACGGATAGTGGTAGTTCCGAAGCAATAAAACTTCACTCTTGCGGTATTAACCCAAATTATTATCGGCGCTTTAACGCGCACTCTCTAGTTCACCCAAACTTCACGGATATATTAACTTCACAAATAATTAAGAAACTCTCGAACTACCCTAATGAGGCAATTCTTTAAAACAACGAACAGTACAAAGCAATTTCAAATTCCCTATTCCAAAAGCGAAAAATTACAAGTGAGATTTTCGCTCATCACTTCAGAAACATCAAAAATTAAAACCGTAATATAACTGAGTAGCTAATTTGAAACTAAAAGAAATTTAAGTTTCTCATCAGGGAAGTGTCGGGCAGTTTTAAAAACGAATAAATAAAGAAATAGTCGTCGCTGCACTTCCCTTAATTAAGTTGCATCTGATTCGTTGATTGCGGTTTGGTCAAACTTGCTCGAACCGACTTCTGCACTGAACTTATGCAATATTCAATTATTACTAAATATGGTTGGAAGACATATCAAATAGCTAACGAAACTACTAATTAATTTTACTAGGTAAAACCTATTTTCATGAAGGAATAACATTATATTAAAGCAAATACGCTAGGTATTACATTGCAATGATTTCAGGCATAATTCTACAATTCGTCCATTGTTTTGGTAACCTAAAAAAAATATTGAGCAGTATGAAATGCTTTGATTATTCTTTAAGAAAATATAATCATTTTTAATGCTATCTAATATTATGCTTATTAAATGTCAATGTTCACCTCTCCACGTCTCGACTAGCTGTGGATTACCCTTATAAGGGTCCAAATCTCCGCGGGAACATTAATAAGTTGATAATGAGGGCAGAAATAAAGCAGCCGCCGCGCAGCGCTGATCAGCTTTTATTGATATTAATTGAATTGAGGATTACCTACAATCCTGGACATTAAATATTTTCCTCCGAGCCTGTACCTGCGTTATTGTTCCTCCCCGGGGATTAATAAATCACAGCGATAAATTGGCCCGTGACGTGAGCTAGCTGAAATAAATATTAGCGCTGTCATAATGTTGCAATCATTCCGGATTTAGGTATGTTGCCAGTTTTTGCCAGTTTTTTTGCGGTGTACTCGAAGCGATCTTATTGTTCTATCTTCCATTACTCCCTTGTATTTATGGCAATATTCATTTTTCAATAACGTCCCCAATAATGTCGTATCACGTAGGTTTTCGGAATATTTTATTAAAAATTACCGTCTCCTGGCTGCAGATGGTTTTTATCAAAAAGGTAATAATAAAATGATTGGTGAACTATTAAAATTTTCTATACGTTTTACTCTTTTGATGAATTCTAGGAACTTTTCTTACTATAAAAAGATTCATCTTTCCTTATATGAATTTAAATAATACGATTTCATTTAATAACCTATTTATTAATGAGTAACAAATACAGAAATCCACAAAGTGAATGTATAATTAAAGTATAAATTAATTTAAATACGAGCTTTTCGTTCATTTTCCAACGTAAGCCCCAGTAAAGGTTTGCGTTTAGGGAGATCGTCACAGCGAATCGGTTCGTATGCAGGTAACGTAACATATGAAAATGTGTCCAAAATAATGTCCAATAGTGGAGCGTTCGTGCATTAGCAGTTTATTTAATCACATACAGTACGTTTAGGGGAATTTAGATGATTTTCCTGATTAGCGTATACAGGAATATAAGGAGTTTCATATATATTTTAAACGTGATTTATTCCTATTTATGAATAACAAAAAATAAACACACAAACATTGTGTCAAACAACATTTTTATTTGTGTTTATCAAAATGACAAATATTTTTTTTTAATGTTAACACCATCAAATGCAATGAACGGTTAAATTAAGTAATATTAAATTTGATCTTTTATATCTACACTAGATTTCCGCCCGCGGCTTCACCTGCGTTTTCAAAGAAAAAACCCGCATAGTTCCCGTTCCTGAAGGATTTCCGGTATTAAAATAACCCATGTCATATTCTGGATTAGCTGAAGCTACCAGATAATAAAATTTAATTTTGATCGGTTTAGTAGTAGGTATTTACGTGATGGAGTAACAAACATCTATCCTCACTAACTTTCGCATTTATAAAATTTGTAGGATATAACATTTTAAGTCGTGTACCAGTTATTTAGAATCAATATTCATATATTTGATAACAAATTAATTCATAACTGTTTTAAATACTGACAAAACATTAAATATTTAATTAAATTAATTAAAAGCTAACACGATAAAGCTAAATCGGTGAAACAATAATTGGAATTGGATTAAACATAACATGTTTTATAAATGTGTGCGTGCAATCAATTTGAACACTGATGAAAAACAATAGCATTCATTATTTGTTTAATAATCCACATAAAAAATGACTAAACATGGAAATATAATAATTATTTTTATATAAAATTATTAAAATCTTAATCAAAGTTAAATATCTCTAGACTTAAATAATACAGAATGAAATGAAATGAAACAAAATTAGTTTTAGTTATCTATTTATTTAGTATATCCCAAGATTACTTAATATCTTTCCAAAAACTTTAATCTAGTTAACGCTTAAACGTAAGAAAATTTTAGTTGCAAAATAAATAATGTAGTCAATATTAGTAGAAGTTTTTTATTCATAAAGTAAAAATTTAGTATGCTTACATATTATTATGGAAAACCTACTTGTACAGTTGCATTTCTTTCCAGACCTTTAATATACTTCAGTTCTTTTCTCTAACGTCTCACTTTAGTTTTGTTCAAGAAAACCACGGGAGGTAAATCATTCTAAAGATTCGCCGTACATGGACGGAAATAGTATAGTAGGTAGTTTTATTGGATACTCGTATAGAAACGCGAACGTAAGATTTTTTAGGACATTCTTGGTGAAGTCCGGGTTAAGTCAAGCGTTAAGAATCAGTAGGAGCAATTGAATTTGCTGACTGTTATAAAATTACTTTGTATTTGAAGGCGTTAGAAGGCAATAGTTTTTTTCGCAGAAAGAGAAAAGAAGAAAGTGTACCTATGTTTTATGCGGATATGCCCATATTTATCACTTAGTTTTAGTATCATGAAATTACATAAAAAGACAAATGTAGATAAATGCTCAAGTACTCACATCCTTTAAAGGATACGATAAACGTCCTATTGCCATTATATTCTAATAAATTTCTAGCTATCCGTCCAAAATAAATGTCGCTCTTCAAATATGGACGTAGTACAAATACATGTCATCTATAAATAGTGGAGTAATAATTGAATTTAGTCCAACATGCAGCTTTCAATCCCGAAGCGATGGGCTCCACTGAACCTCACTGTATATATCAACCTCACTATTTGTACTATATCGACTTTTTGCTGAAACCAATTTAAGGGAACCTTTTTAGAAATAGATGGACAGGTAAATCACATTTTGTTCTGTGATACTTGGATCAGCAATCTTGCGTGACTCTTTTATAGGAAATTGAAATACCGAATGGACTTGGTACTTTATTTTGTTTCAATGTCACAGCAATTATTGGATATTTAATAAAAATTATTAATTAATATAATATCTAAGAATGGATCTTATTTGCTATCTAGCTTCTTGATTGGTGTCTAGACTTAATAGACAACGTGTATGCTTGCTTCTTTAATAGCAAAAAATTCGGGATTTTTTTTTATTTCATAACACTTCCAGGACAATTTACTACGATGTAAAATAAATTCTAAATACTTTGAACACTACTACGATGTTCATTATGTTGGTAACTTAAAAAATAAATATCCATGAAAATAAGTAGATTACAGGTTATATCGCTATAGTTCTTTTTATATCTCAATCAAGATGACAGTCAAGTTGAAGGACATTAATTATCAGCAAATCAAGTTGGTACACCGGCGTAACATTTTTTCTGTAAGTCCCGAATATCTGAGCAGTTTGAACGGAATTTTCCGTCAAAGCCTCTATCGAGGTCAACGTTTTTGTCACAAAGAAGTTGCGAGACTTTTTGTTCGAGCTCGATTTTACGCTAATTTCATTTCAATTTAATGAACAAAGCTCGCTGAACAAACCTTTTTGTGATCTGTGTTTGTGTTTAGAAATAGCTTATGGAATCAACAGTATTCATCAACTTCGTTTTTCGTATGTATACCTATCATCTACATTATTAGGAAAGAAAATGTATTATCTATATAGATACAGAATACATTATTAAAATGTAATCAAGTTAACGTAAAATACGTAAAGCAATTGAACAATTTCTATTTAGAGGAATTTCAACATGACGCAGCTGAATTTCATCCCAAAAATATGGCCAAATCTAACAATCGAAGTGTCCAAAATGAAAACCGTCAATAACACAATACGAGTATTTCACGGCGGTAATTTTAGTTTTTCGTGTCGTCCCGTAGAGCCGCTGCAATCACTAAATTGTACCAACGTTACGTTATTTTTCCAGCATTGCCCAAAATATTGCCGTAGTTTTGTTCGACGTTGTTCCACAATTTCTTTACTGCGATATCGCATTTTCGTTTGCGATTTTAATATTTTTTAAATTCATGATTGCATTGATTATTGCACTTAGATCTGTAAATTTGGTTTCGTTTCCGAGTTTTTTATTTATTGGTATTCGTTAATTTCATCTTGCCATCCTCGTTATTATACTTTCTTTAAAGTCTACAACTGACACAGAATTGACTGAATTCAGTGAATACATATAGTGGTTCATATTATTGAAAAGTAACGGTTGCCGGTATTGAGAGGAAGCCTTTTTTATTTTAGCACGCCGCTACCTTCTTATACTCTTATACACCGCATCCTAAAATAAGTCAGTTCGATCTAAGTCTTAAGCATATTTCCAAGAACATCTAATAGGTTTTGAATATTTAATATGCTCTTGTTTCTCAGTACACACGAACAGCATTGTTGGATCACCTTTAATAATTCACGTGTTGTTTTCGGCACGCGTATTTACGTTACTTCTAATGAGAGAAAATGGACATTACGCAGAATACGGTTATAAACTATACTGATGCATAATGTATTACAGAAAAACAATTGTTATCTTTAACATTAATTTCTCCTTCAGTTAATATTAAAATGTAATAAACAATAATAGGTACTGTTTTTTAATTCAGCTGATTTAGAGTATCTGTAATCGCTGATAATATAACTTCAGAACATGTATATTTCGTACATGAACGTACAAGGAAATAAAATAAATCTTGTAGATAAATTCTTTTGTATGATTTCGATGGTATTCTTATTAATTAGATGACGTTTAATTCAAATAAAACAATTGATTTATTTGAAATAAACGATTTATAATGGATTCCTAAAATAGGAATCTTATTAAAATTTTAGAAATAGATATACCTTCCTAGATATAGTTTCTTTGAAAAATAATTTTTAAACATCTTTAAAATTTCTCCCTATTTAAAAATACACTTTCAAACTCTTTTAAAATACCTCTTTATTATCCGTAATCACATCCGTAATAGATCTTAAACAGCGGTGCAAAAGCACGTTTTGTTTAACGACACAATATTTCAGGCCACACATCAATCCTGCACTCTGCACAATTATCTCCATAAACATTTTATGAAGCGTGTTTTACTTGTTGAATGCTTTTTAATGGACCAGGAAACTTAGAGGAAATAGATGATAATGTTAAACTTTACTATCCCAGTAATTTTGAGTAATACGTTTAGCTGTTGTATTCATACTGTTCATACAACAACATATTGTTCTATTTTATATTAGGTATATAATTTACCTACTTAGCTCTATATTCATAGCTAAGTAGGTAAATTATTTACCTGTCAACTTCGTTAACGTTTTCATTCACTTTACTCCATTTTCCTTGAGTTTCCTTGATGTTACGTTAAAACTGTTGTAAACATTTAATTCTTATTTTAACCCCACTGTAGATAACAGTGTTAATTTCACAGCCATTTTCACGGACAAATCTTCAGGTTTCTAAATGAAGCCAATTTACAGGTTCATCAGACGCCCACCAACACATAATCGTAAAAGTATTGATTCAACCGATAATGCGCGGTCCTCTATTCTCATAAAGACTAGAGTCGCTTGCAAAGTTCATCATCTTGTTAGTATGCGGTGAATTGTACGTGTATCAGTCAGTTGTATTGTGCAACACAATGGGGCTCACCTTTTCACTGAAACATAAAAGGACGTACAAATTACTAGAGGCATTTTTTTCACATTAGCACTACGCGCTATTTTGGTATTTATTCCTAGAGCTCTACGTTTCATTCTCGCGTAAATATACTGTCACTGATTTATTTATAAAATAAATGCACAGGTTAGTAAAATGGTTTTAACAATATAACGAAAATGTTAACCAAAAATATTTAAATGTCAAAGGAACTTTGAAATATTAACACGTATGATATTAACTTTCAAATTATGATTAAAAGGGATTTTATATTCACTAATGAGAATATAAAGGATATCATTATAGATAATATTATCAACAACTTTACCTTACGACGTTAATTAAAAACCACCAAATTAATACTGTTATTAATTATAATTAAATTACTACCACAATAAGGTTCCTCTTTTGCTATTATTAATTTTCAAGTACAGTAATATTGTTTAAAAATAAATACAGATCATTTATATCCATCTAATTCGCTTTCCATTACCATTTGACCTAATCATCTAGCCTCAACAAAATTCTATAAATTTTATTAACTACAAGAACTATCAACAGCAAAAAGCCTCGTATTTTCTTAGTAATTTATGATAACACACGAAAATAGCGTCCATTTACGCGAGCGAGCCGCGAAGGGCCCTGGAGAACCTTTTAATTACGCTCTTTTGTTCCCGGCCTTAATATACAGCGAAATAATTAGATTAATAAGCTTCAGTCAGTCCCAAAATACTGTATTGTAGTATACATTATTTACATTATGATGATAAAGTGATATTTGAGCACAAATATAGCGTACTAATGTATAGCTTTTCTTATTAAAGTCTACTTAATTCAAGAGATGTAGTCTTAGATAGAGGTGTCTCGTCAGGTTTCTTTTCATCGTCCACTATTTCTTAGATTAGACTCGCGTGGTTCTTATATTGAACACCCAAAATATAAAACAATTTATATAAGAAATATTGCACGATTTTTTTAGATGAGAAGAAATGAATGAGCTTTTCAATAAAATGTATAAATACTCAACTTATAAACAGCAAACTTTATCAATGTATTCAATAATATTTCATATAAAAGGACCAATTACCTAAACGTTTAATCCTGCCGGCTGCGCGGAATCGCCGAGGGACTTAAAATGCGAATTAATTGCCGACTGTTTTTGTTTAACCGGCTTTGTTATCGACCCACTGATTGACTCCATTATGCTATTCTAATTACGTTGACATCTATGCAGCTTTTGTTTTAGTTCTATATCGCTTTGTGTATGTTTGTCTGGTTGAGTGGGGTGTTTTGATAGTTAGGTACACCATGGTTTTAGTGCTTTGAATTGATATTAATTTGTCAATTATTAAACCTGGCCTGAATTTGAATTATACAAATATGCATCAAAATCTATGAAGCTTTTCTCTTTATTTGTCGGGTCAATTATTTAGAAGATTATTGTTCGCAAAAAAATGATTTTGCAGGTTTTTGACGTGACAACGTCTTTTCGATAGAGTCGGCTGCACGCACGAAAAAACATGACAAAGAAGCACAATCAGACGTTGTCACGTTCAACTATCGTCAGTAAACCGACTTTACAGACAACCAATTTTTTATCTTATTTATTCATTTTAGAAAATATGTTACTAATGTTTCACATTTGCTTTAAAGTTACCTGTTGTAGCTTGCGATGGAATGAAATAACAAATTTTCTTATTAAATTGGAGACATTATGAAACCAGAGCGAGTGTCACGGCATGACGTCATTAGCCTGGAACCACGATGCTATAAACATTTTTCACAACCCGACGAGGGTACATTGTTAGTCTTAACATGGGATCTGATTTCTTGCAAACTCATCTACACAAAGGTGTATATTGGCCTAAATAATAAGTGTCTCTATGTGTGTATTTTATTGATGGAGAAAAACTACTTGTTTTGACTTTATGTTTGTTTAATACGTAAACTATCAGTTGGTACTATACTTACAGTTAAGTACATAATATACGTGGGCTTATTAAAATCTGAATTTCTGTATATTATGATATACGCAGTAACAGTAGGATAGAGTTGGTCAATATTATTCTAGCAAAGCATTACCTTAATAATATGTACCGAAAAAAACTAACTTGATATTTAAAATGCTATAAAAGGGTTTGCATTATTTTTTATATCTTATATTTTTTATATTTGGGAGCATCATTATTTTAAAGCGTACGAAAAATCTCAAATTGCGTTCTATTTAGCCGCATTTCCTGGTCACCACCCATTTACTATACGTGTAGAACAATGTGGCACGCGCACCGCCACATTACGTGACGCAAATGCGTGAGCCTGCGATATTAATGGCCATGGGGCTAGTTATATTAAACCGCTAACAATCGTCATAATAAGGGATTTCATAAGCCCTTCTAGAGGTTGTGATTTTGTAGGTTAAGTTCACTATTCATGGTATTTGAAGTTTCCGTAGCTTATTGAATAAGTACTAAGTCAAGATTTTGACACTACAGTTTCTTGCCGGCTCTTCTTTGTATAAATTCCGATTTGGTGATAATTATTATTTTATGTATGTTGACGATTCAAAAGTGCTTCTAAACGAAGTTTATTAGAATTTGAGTTTGAAGGATCTATTTTAAAATTAATTAATTTAATTTAGTAAGACCTTACGTCCCAATAAAATCTAACTTTAAATATTGAAAATGCCCCACACTCCATAGTCTATTAAAATACACAAGAATCTGTACGTGAAAATGTTAAAGCTGTATTTTTATGATAAAGTTCTAAAACATTGAATAGCAAACAAAGTCTGTTTGTTAATACGTCACGAGGCTTCTCGTTCCCAACGCCTGAGTTTTCCTCGTATAATATCTGAACCAACAAGCTTAAAATAAACGTTCTATTACGAATAACCCATTAATTCTATAGAAATTGATGTTTATTTTAAAGGAACTTTTGTTATATTCAGACATCATGATTGCTTTATTGATGGTGAACTTTCCAAACCGGTGTTAAATATATTTATATAATTAACCTAATGATTAAAATGGCCATAGTAATTTTTTTAAAATAAAACGAGAAATATCCAAAAATGTTACATTAAACGCTCCCATACATTTGATTTCCCATACATTTTGTATTCATAGCAGATTTTTGAAATGACGTCCTCATTGTGCAATACCATGAGGAGCTCTATTTAAAGTTTCTAAATGAACTTCCCTTCAAATTTGAGAAGTAATTAAATCAGAAAACCAAAAAAAGAAAGAGAAAGCTAAAATCTTTCATATTAATGTTCATGGGATATTCATATCTCATACTAAATGTATGTACATAGGTTTAAAGATTTTTTTTTATATTTCCCGTTTTATTTTTAAAAATTTATTACGGCCATTTTACTCATTAGGTTACTTAAGTACTTTCGATATCAGTTTAAAGTTTTTTGTTATCTGTAATAGTTACGGAAAAATCGCCTGTGCACACTTAACGATTACACCCTGTATATCTATGGATTATGCCTATTCAAAAGCTGTTCGTAAAGAATGTTTACTTGGAAAATTAATAAACAAATGTTTGAGTATAATATCATCAACATCATCACATTTTAGTTCCCACTGCGATGTTATTTATTTATTGAAGTGAAACTTCTTTATCGGGGTTGGACAAAAATTTAGTGTAACATTTATGCGTTACGCCGTACGCGTGACATTTTTGCGTTACGCCGTACGCGTGACATTTTTGCGTTACGCCATACTCGTGACATTTTTAAGGTCATAAAGAAGTTTCACTTCTTACGTGTGTACTCTAGTACACGCATACATTTTTTTTCTATTTATTTACTCGTTAATAATACAGCTAAACGGTCTTAGGTACAGAAATAAAATCAAGAAACAATTTAGTGTATTTGGCGTCCTTATCACTTAGTAGTGATCTCTTCCAGGCAACCAGCGCAAAAGGTTGTTATATGTATATTATATCCACAATATATTTCATTTTTCACGCCTATTGCCACCGGATATTTCATAAACCCTAGCTGGTTAGTTAATAAGTATTAGTGTGATTTAAGGTGTGATTATTGAAAGTTATTAAAATGCAATGACATCACTTTGATTGGAACAATAAAAAGCCATTTTACACGTATTTGTGATGCAAATGAATGATAAATAGGACGCGCGTGAAGCAATTAGTTGTGGCCGCGTCAATCTCTAATGGGATTGTGGTTAAAAATGGAATGTGGACGTTTGTGCTATTTTTAAATACTAGCTTATCATTTGTGTAAACCAATAAATAAAATTTGTGTTTCTTTATAATAATAATTTCAAAATATTGGGCATTTCAAATAACAGGCCTTAACTTGCATTTGAAGGATCCTGGGCACCCGGAATACTTATAATCATACAAGTTTTTAAATTTTATGTTACGCAGTTTAACGTAACAGTGCTTAGTCTTAAAATTATAGCTTAAATATAGCTTCAATGCTAAAGACAAACATTTATTTCTACAACTGTTATAAGAAGACTAATCTAACTTACTAAGAATCTTACCTAGGCAATTTTATTTTCGCGACTTAAATCTCCGAAACAGTTCACGTTCTTGACCTTATTCAACATAAAGAACTATTGACAAATTTTTCCCCAATGATTATTCACCATTATTTAATTCTTGAAAATAAAACAAAATAAGTGGAACAGGAAGACTTCCTTCCAACCGGGAGATCATCATTAACGCCGGAAATATAAATCTGGTTTCAACAGTTATCGAAATAAATCCCTTCAAGCTCCAAAGTATTTACAGCTGAATTAACGTTCCTTTAGGATTTGTCACGTAGAACGACTAAATACTATACAATGTTATTTCGTCTGCTCAATTTCAGTTTCACAGAAAATAACAATAATATTTTGACTTATCTAACATTTGAGATGAATACTTAATGGAGTCTGGAAATACTTAGTCTGGAAAGATAATTTATATTATTCAATAGTTTGAAACTACGCTATTTGAAACATCACCAGTACCATATTCTAGGAAATTAATAAAGATTTCCTTGCTGGAAAATGTACGATATTGCTCCTCTTCAAATTTTCTATGTGTAAACATATTATTACAATTCCCATCCTCCAAACAAATATGTCCTCTCCGTTAAAAACAGTTCTAAAACGTGCAGCGAACAATACGTGTGAAGCAAATAACAACGTGGAGCGAAGTTACAGTACAAAGTTGTTCGATACCGGATATCAGGAAAGTTGAATGAATATGTGATAATGGCACCAACTTGTGTTATTTAAAGTCGGTTTCCACGCTGGGTAATCTCTTTACGCTGGGAGCACAGTAATGTGTCCGATTGCGCTAGATAAGGAGGATAATGTTTTGTAGGTAATGTATTATGTAGGTAAGTTGTTTGTAGAGTGTAATGTGTGGAAGATGGTAGAGTTTAATGTCCGGGAGATTTGCGATTATTTTATAGAATAAAGAGCTGGTGAGATTTCAGTTTGTGAGGTCTAGTTGCGAATAATTATGTTCAAGCGATATATTATTTTAAACACCTTTTAAGGAAATTTAACGCGATTTATTCATTATAATGATATATTTATCCAATCTTTTCAACACTTTACAGTGAGCATGATCATAGGGAAATTGTTCACATTTTTAGAAGCCTGAATAGATTTTTAAGCGTTTTCGACATGCACTATATTAGCGGTCCATCCTCTCGTAGTTGATTTATGTCTTCTTTTGTTGATCATGATTCCCTTATTTCTATACCTACAGTATTCTATGAATCAACTGCCACAGCACGCAAGTTTGCAAATCAAACACTCCAACAAGTACACATTGTTGCAAGGAATGAATAGCGCCACCCGTTTCATTCAGATCAATGGTCCAGCGGCACACTGTCGGGAACTTCGCGCCTTGCGTGACAATGCAGTGGGTTAGAGTACTGGATGTTACAGGAGTTTTATGTTAAAATACATATTTCTGTTTTTGGTGATATTTATTTATTTAAATAATGTATTGTACTGCCAACAAAAAAAAATTGGTTGTCTGTAAAGTCTGTTTACTGACGATAGTTGAACGTGACAACGTCCGATTGTGCTTCTTTGTCGCTCGTTCCGCGCTCTCGCTTGCACTTCAAGCCTTACATGGAACGCCTCAGAGCGAGGTAACGCCGCATGAGTCATGTTTTTTCGTGCGTGCAGCCGGCTCTATCGAATTATAAGACGTTGTCACGTCAAAAATACAAAAAGAAAACTTATGCTAAAAGAAGACACAGCACAGATGGCGGCCTTATCACTTACAAGTGATTTCTTCCAGGCATCCAAATGAATATTGTGATGAACTATACCTTTTATTGTACCTATTTAATACGTTCCGATGTATGTTTTCATACATTTCAACGGCTACCTAATAGAAGAAGAGATAGATGCATTTTTAATATATTCCAAAAGACAGCGAAACAAAATAATATATTCTGAAATATTGAAATATGATCTAAGACCTAAGTGTTTCGGAAAAAAAAACTATTAGTTTTGTGTGCATTCGGATTAGTTCTTCGTTAATTGTGGAGATATGTATAAGTCCTATAATAAATATCTAACTATCCTCAATGGAACCTGACTGACGTTCCAGAAAATCCTAAATAAAAAATGTAATATCGATTTGAATAAACTAATCCCATGATTGTTGTTAAAATATTATTTTTTTATAAACAAAAAACACTAAAATCGAATGTCACATCTGTCAGTTGTGACATCTATGGGTGTCGATAACGCGGTAAATGGAAATTTAATAAAAGCGACGCGACAAAGAGCACAATGATTTTTCAACCTACTTATCTTACTCACACATAAGTAATAATATTATAAAGGTGATATTTTTTCGAGAATGAACGTATGGATGAAAGCTTGTATATACGGATGGATGGATGGAAGGATGATACTCCTTCATGCAAAACATATCATCTATGTGAAATTTGGTATAGAGTTACCTAGCTATTTTATATTTAAAATCAAAGTTTAAGACAAACATGAGAATTTAAGCTAGTGAACGTAATGTACAGAATATAAGTTTCAGACAGTATACACAGTTGGCGAAGACGACTACTCGTCTTACGCTAAGTTGCTAAGTTTTATTTGAGTAAGTAGAGTTTAAAGATGTTTAATCGTCAGATTTACATTATTTCTATTTAATATACCTATAACATCTTTATAACTCTAAAAATAGAGTCTCAAAAAGGAAATTAACTTATCAAAACAATCTAAACCAGTAAATGTAATAATGTAATAAAGTTTACTAATTCAATGCTTAAAATAGCTGAAATAGAATGTTTGCAACCGCAAAGTTGGATATTTTTTAAATATTTTTTTATTAAAAGTTACATGCATTTAAAATGTTTGTGCAGTCTAGCTGATAAATTATCTAATAGTCTGGTACCACGCGATTCATTTGATAGATATTAATTTTAAAGCAATTTCAAAAAGAATATAATATTGTGTTTTTAGGTAAACCTATTTTGCCGTAAACATAATATACGATGTAAAGTTCTGTTTCTTTTTTGTTAAAAATAAGCCAATTAAAGTTATCAAACTTTTATTTCCTTCCCTTTTTTATAAGCAAACTAGTCACTTGTCATACGGTTTAATGAACAAATAATAACAAAGCTTTGAGTTCACAAAATTAAATAACTTCTTAACATCATTAGATATTCAATTTATATTTAGGTTCAGTAATAACTTTTATACTTTTTCAGCCCCATCTAGTTGCGCAGACGACGCGAGGTGTTGGATCGGAAGCGTGCCGTTTTCCCGGCCGCGCCGCGGCGTCGCATCGCCGTCGTTCCGGTCCCGTCCCGCTCCAGTCGCGCCTTTGTTTATCCACGATATTGTATTTCTATTGTTTCACTGAATATACGTTCTATCGAGTACATGCATTGTTCCGTCGTCTCCTGCATGCGTTTGTTTTTATGCAATTCGTATAAATGATTTGCTAGGAAGGTATCGTAGTATATTTATTTTGTTGATGAGATTCGGTGACGTTTTTTAAATTTAATAATATATTTTGAATTTGGTATTTATAAAGTTATAGTAAGCCTGTAGTATTCGATATAATATTCCGGAAACATGGATAATATGTGAATGAGACATCTCCATAAAATCTTACCATTAGGTATAACATTTTAATAAACGTATATCAAAGTATTTCAACTGTGTAAATTATAGCACTTCTAAAATATATGCTTATTATAAAGTAAAATAAAAAATACAAACCCACAAGTCAATTCGACCAATTAGAAAATAAATTGTCATTGTCAAACAGTCATGATCACGGGAGAAAACGGCAAGGGGTTGTTTTCACAGTGTAGGTCTGTCGAACGAGGTATTCCTCAAGGCTCAATTTTAGGCCCTCTATTATTTATTTTATACACCGCGGACATTATTAATAATATTCACTTTTGTAAATTTCATTCGTACGCTGATGATATACAACTGTATCTCTCCTTCAAGCCCGATGACACACACGACTGCTTAGTTAAACTAAATGGCGATCTAGATCGAATTTCTACATGGTCAGCAAATAATACCTTGCTGCTAAACGCTGACAAAACGAAATTCATGATTCTAGGTACACCAAAACAGGTAAAAAGCGTCGAGCAGCATAATCCAGTACTTAAAATCCAAGGTAGGTACTATCATCGAGCGTGTACGTGAGGCTCGTAATTTAGGAGTTATATTCGACGAACAACTTAGATTCGAGAAATATATCAATTCAATAATAGCAAACTGCTTCTACCGCCTCAAAGTTTTGTATAACATAAGAGCACATTTGAACACAGATCTACGTATAAAGCTTTGCGAATCACTTGTGCTCTCAAAATTCAATTATGCCGATGTGATGTATGGTCCTAGATTGCTGATACGCACTAAAAACTCAATACAGCGTATACAAAATGCCTGCGCTCGTTTTTGTTGGGACATACCGGCTCGGGCCCATATAACACCAATCCTAAAGACCAATAAAATCTTAAATATGGAGAGTAGGCGGCGACTTCACCTAGCTTCCCTACTTTTTAACGTGATCTTGACAAAAGCTCCTGCCTACCTCTACAACAAACTCAAGTGGATGGATGACGGCAATCGGTTATATGAAACACGGGCGTCTATGTATAAGCTCTCAGTTCCCTGAAATCACACAGCGGCTTTCAGGGGAAGCTTCACATACAGCGCTACTAGGTGCTGGAATAATTTGCCTCCACCAATAAGAAAATGCAAAACACTGCAGAATTTTAAATATAAGTACAAAAAAGTCGTTCTTGCACAATTTCTTAACCAGCCCTAATAGCGCTAAATGTATAGCCTTATATATCTATATTATTATGTATATTTTTCATTTTTCTATATATATGTAATATGTATATATTCTTTATTTTAATCTCAGTTATCCTTTTATATTTAAATATTATGTATGTACAAGTAAGTTTATTATCTACATATTATTATGGATTGTTAATTTTAACTATCTATATAACATTTAATCACCTATTGTTTTTTCTTTTTTACTTTTTAAATTATGTATTAGCTCTTATAATTTAACCAGCCAGAAGACCGTTCTGATGCTCCAGGCGTAGCAAGTCGAGGGGACTACTGAAAACCGGCGCCTCTCCTCTAATACGGAGAGGCAAATGCTGAGTAGTCCACCTAATCACGAATACGATTTAAGATATTTTTGAATGTATTTATTGTATTTTAAGATTTAATATTTTTTTCTTTCCATGTAAAGTGTTTAGTTATAAGTCAAAAATTTGTAAAAGTATTTGTGATTAAACGTATTTTCTTTCTTTCTTTCTTTCAAATTAGCGAAAACAAAAGTCAATAGGAATGAAACTCAAAATAAAAGAAAGTTATCACTTGACTCGGAATAAATCGTGCTTTAAATAACATTAATTAAATTAAACGGCCGCTAAAACGTTGTCGAGGTTTTTCCGACAGGAAAAGATACGATTTAATTCTGTTTATATTGAGTCGTTGGGTATTTTAAGTTTGTGATACTGTGATTAATTAATGTAATTGTAAAATAAGTTATAATTACATCAAATTAATTAAAATGTAATACAATGATAAATGATCATGATGTTGAAGAATGTTGATTTGACTTAAAATTAATAAAGCACCAATACAATTGAATAACAATAATTTAATTTCACGACATCTTAATCTCAGTCATCTAATTATTTATTTATTACAAGCGGTCCACCCCGGCTTCGCCCGTGGTACATATATATGAAGCCTATGTTCTTTCTCAGGGTCTAAAGATTGTCTGTGCCAAATTTCATCAAAATCGGTTGAGAGGTTTAAGCGGGAAAGCGTAACAGACAGACAGACAGACAGACAGAGTTACTTTCGCATTTATAATATTAGTAGGGATACTTAGATTTTTAACCCTTTTCCAGTACAGTCGGGTAAGCCCAGATGCTTAAAATAAAACGCAATAACTAGGTATCTCATCAATAATCAGTGGACAGGCTGCTAATTGTCCATCAATTAATTATCATTGATTAATCCCAAGAGGCTGCACCTGTGTGACCTCACTATTAGCTAAAATACAATACTATTAAAATCAGAGCCAAATTATACGAGGTGATTTTATAGGTACCGATATAGATACAGTTTAAAATCCGGATATATTGTATTCTTTTTCGCAACGAAATTCAGAAAAGTGTCTTTTGTTTGTAGTTAATTGTAAACTATGAAAAAGTCTTTGATCTTAAATGGTTTTATATGCTATAATTGTTCGCTTATCGTTATTTTAGAGCAGCTGCTTCTACAACTACAATTCACCTACTACCTACCTACCTTTTTCACTGCTATCGAAATAAAAAATGGTTGCCTGTAAAGTCGGTTTTACGGGCGAAGATTTTACGTGACAACGTCTTTTTCTCGGTAGAATATTTATGTGCTGCGCGCGCGGCAGACCGCGGGCCTCTCTCTCGTTCGGTGACTCATCGTAACGTTACCGAGCGTTACACTTTTTCATAAGTGACTCCCAGCCGCAACCTAATTTAAGACGTTGTCACGTCAAAAATGACTAAATGACTAGGTACGTCTTGCTAAAAAATGGTTGCCTGTAAAGTCGGTTTTACGGGCGAAGATTTTACGTGACAACGTCTTTTTCTCGATCATAGTTGAGTGGGAGAGAGACGCAAGGCATTCGGCGGGCCTCTCTCTCGTTCGGTGACTCATCGTAACGTTACCGAGCGTTACACTTTTTCATAAGTGACTCCCAGTCGCAACCTAATTTAAGACGTTGTCACGTCAAAAATGGTTGCCTGTAAAGTCGGTTTTACGGGCGAAGATTTTACGTGACAACGTCTTTTTCTCGGTAGAATATTTATGTGCTGCGCGCGCGGCAGACCGCGGGCCTCTCTCTCGTTCGGTGACTCATCGTAACGTTACCGAGCGTTACACTTTTTCATAAGTGACTCCCAGCCGCAACCTAATTTAAGACGTTGTCACGTCAAAATAACGTCCATCCTAACTTTTTGTATTTAAGTAAAAAAAAAATTGGTTGTCTGTAAAGACGGTTTACTGGCGATAGTTGAACGTGACAACGTCTTAAGGCCGATTGTGCTTCTTTGTCGCTCGTTCCGCGCTCTCGCTTGCACTTCAAGCCTTACATGGAATGCCTCAGAGCGAGGTAACGCCGCATGAGTCATGTTTTTTCGTGCCTGCAGCTGGAGCTCTATCGAATTATAAGACGTTGTCATGTCAAAAATAATATAGAAAATAACAGAAAATCTTATATCAACATTTCTAGCTAGATGAGTCTTTATCTTTTCCACATTAATTATTTTTTGTCCTGGTGGATTCTCTGAAAAAAACAAAGAGAAGAACATAGAGAATTATTTCAAAAGAAACTATTATTTTACTTAGAAGTTTCAATTCGATTTATCTCTATAGAAGCCTCTTAACGTAATCAAGTTCCCATTTACACTACATCTACAGCATTTATTTAAGTGCCAATCACGAAGCTGAAATTCGTCGAAGCAATAGTAAAGTGGATTAGTTGTGGAGCAGAATCGGCCGCAAAGTGAGAGTTGGATCGTCAATACCTGAGGGGCTGATAACGGTCTTAATGTAAGGGCACACCGCTAATTCTCTTAAGCGACGATCTGCCGACCTTGTACGATTCGATTATTGATATTTTGAAATAATGTCTAGACTCTAGGTGATATTTGGCAATATTAGAAAAGTTTAAGGATACATATTTTGTTTGTTATCGACTTTTTTACGCTTCTTAAAAATGTTTATACATTGGTACAATTTCGTAAAATACTTCTTTTAACTTTTTTATGGATTGATTTTAAACAATAGAAACCTAAATTAAATTTATTTGTCGACTGCCGTAATCATAAGTACTTAAATTTTGAAAACTGAGAAGAATTAAGTGCCTTCTTTCCTTTTATTTTTTCTCGTTATTTATAAAAAATATCCTGCAAGCTTATGATGAAAAATAACCTGAACAACTACAAGGTTATAATATATCAAAGTGGATTAGAATGGTTGCCAATCCATGCCCACTGAACAGTCAAAAGTACCACTGGACCAGCTCTTCAGACCAATTAAATGAAAATAAAATGACTATCAATATATGAAGTTAATTAAAGGTTTAACGTTGAGGGCGGAAATGGAATTCCGAAAGCCGCTTTCGACTCAACAACTCTATTTATGAGTTCAATCAAACTAATTAATGAAAAATATATTATTGGCACTGCTTCTAGTGGTCTGACTGTCGAACTAGGTACTCAGACGAATTCAAATTATGCTTGATAATCACTTTTTATGCGAATTTGACAATAATTTCTTCTTCTCTTTTATAAATTGCTAAATGAAATTGTGAAAGAAATATTCTACGCGATTCTCGGAACTATTGATTGTAATTGATTTTGTAATGTTATCAATAAAATTAAAGTTTTTGTTCAATCAAAATAAGTGAATTTAATGAAATTAAATTACGATTTCGAATAGGGCGACCAAAATTGTATATTATGTGTCTTTCTAAAACACACAGCGTTGGATGAAGAAAGCTGTCTATGAATCCCCTAAATCTATAGAAATAAGTTCTACCTTACCTCTTGTCTATGGATCTTTCACCTCACTAGCAAGGGCGCGTCCCTTTATCCACTTCCGCCTCGACGCGCCGCCATCTTCCAAGCGCATAGCGTTTGTGAATTCCGAAGCGTCAACATCGCTTATATATCAAATCTCGATATTTCTTATAAATCTCTTGTTAAAGTGTTAAAATTTACTGTAAATTCAGTTTGTAATAACACACAGTGTTGTTTTTCAGTGTTATTTTGTGTCTTTAGTGTTTAAAGTCGAAATGCTTTCCCATAAGGAAGCAACAAAAAGCACGTTGTCTGAGGACGATTCAAAGACCGGTGTTTCGGATGAAAACCGGCATCCAAAGTGTAGTGGTGAGTCGTCTTCCTCGTCCTCGGAGGACGAGAGGAGCGACAGCTCGTCCCCTCGCAGGAAAAAGGCAAGAAAGGAAAAGTTCCGTAAGTACAATCAAACTGATACTTGCTCCGACCCACGCATAGAGTCCCTCATGCAACAGGTGGGATACATCTCGCAATACATGTCACAATTACCACAATATTTATGTGAATTAAGTAAGATGCAAGAGGTACCTAGTGACGTCGCTACGTCAACAGGTTTTCTATCATACCCAGGCACGGCGGCTACTGCGTCAGGGGCAGGGTTAAGTCAGTCTGGTGAGTTGACGTTAGGCGACCTGGATACCGAGTGTGACGCTGCGGTGGTCGTCCCTCTGGCCAACAAGGAGCTCCTACTGGAGTTAGAGCGTCTCCAGCACTTTGACCGTCCTACTTGGAAGGGGATTAGGTATAAAAAAGTGCTTAACTCTTGCTTAGCTTCCCCAGGCTTCACAGCCCTTAAGGTGAATGAGGAATTTTGCCACCTCAATAAGAACAAAGATTTTTTAATGTCGACTGAGTTACTATTAGCAGGCTTATCAAATAATATCCTAGAACAGCGTCGCTTGCTTAAAGAAGGCTTACAGGACATTGTAAATTGGGCACAGGAGAATAAGTATAACTTAAACCCAGGTAACCTGTTTGAAAAGATAACCTTATTGTTTGGTCCTGATTCTCCATCCTATAAAAGGTCAGAGATGACCATGCAGCTAATTTGTGGCAAGAGGTCGGAGTGCATTGAGGTAAGACGAGAACGTATCTTAAAAGAGCTAGGAAATGTCAACCTACGCTCTATACTTCATAATGTTCCTCCGAGTAAGGAGTATTTATTTAGCAGAGAAGCCCTACAACCTATCATAGCTTCTCTGGGCGGAACCCAACAGTGGTTGAACACTCCCATCTATGCCAGAGAGAGAAGACAACAACAGAGAGCTGCTCCTCAACACGGTAGACAGTCTCACCGCCCAGTGTCCAGGAACCAGCCTCAAAGAGGGGACAGGAGGCAGGTTGCCAAAGTAAAGAAGAACCGGCCCTTTCGTGGCGGCTTCCGCACCAACCCAGTGGTGCAGAAATGACAATTCGGAATTGTTCAGGGCGGGGTGTTTAAAGAAACACATAGAGAATTGGGTTCGCTTAGAGGCCAACCATTTCATTTTAAAAAACATTACCAACTCTCGAATTCCATTTACCAAGAAACCTCCCATGTGTCTGCCCAGCAGGCTAGTCTTGAAGAGATGTTCTACGAGGGTGTCCCCTGCCATGACAGAGATGGTAGACCTGTTAAAGAAAATAGGGGCCCTAGAGAGGCCCAGAAAGATAGACGCCGGCTTTCACTCAAAAATGTTTCTGGTAAAGAAAGCAGACGACTCAGCAAGACCCATCTTCGACCTGAGGCACTTAAACACCTACGTGTCTGCCAGGCATTTCCAGTTAATTTCACCAGTTACCGTAATGGAGTTCTTACAATGCCAAGACTGGCTTGTGAAGATAGACCTCCATCAAGCTTATTTTCATTTGCCCATAGCAAATTCTCACCGCAGGTTTTTAAGAATAATTTACAATGGGGAAATTCTACAATTAACGGCCCTCCCTTTTGGCCTATGTTCTGCCCCCCGGACTTTTGCAGCCATATCAAATTGGGTCGCGGAGACCCTGAGGGCTCGGGGTATTCGCATTCTAGTGTACCTAGACGATTACCTATTGGTCCACCAGAACCGAGCCAAATTAACCTCCCAGGTCTCGGAGACCGTAGGCATCTTAAAGAAACTTGGTTGGCACATCAATTTCGAAAAGTCAATCCTAGACCCAGTGCAGAGACTCGAATATGTGGGACACGAGACGGATGTCTGTGTCTTTACCAAACAAGAAGGTTTTAAAAATAAGGCATACAGTGGCGGCAATGGAATCAAAAATGTCCTGCACTCAAAGAGACTTACAAGTGGTCTTAGGCATGATGAATTTTGCGAATTTAACGCTGAGAGGCGGCAGACTCCACAGTCGCCAGCTCCAGATATTTCTCAGAGGTTTTGCGCGGAGCAGACCCAGAGAGAGGAGAGCCTTTCCTCCCCTTGCGACACAGGACCTCATGTGGTGGAGAAGAAACATAGGCAAGAACGGCAGATCCTTTATAAGGAAACAGGTGACACACTTCCTTACCACAGACGCAGCGGATGCGGGCTGGGGTGCACAGCTGAACAGCCGTTACCTGTCAGGGAGATGGACAGGCAAACAGAGAACTTGGCACTCGAATGTCAAAGAACTATATGCTGTGTTCGCTGCAATAAAAAGACTCCAAAGTACACTAAGAGGGGCCCACATATTAATCCAGTCCGACAATCGGACTCTGGTCGCCCACATAAGGAACGAAGGAGGGACAAGGTCATTAGCCCTCTTATTACTAACATCCGAGGTGCTTTGTCTGGCCGAGAAGTTAGAGTTAACTCTGTCGGCATCCTACCTCCCAGGCCGCCTCAATGGGATAGCGGATCGCCTTTCGAGAGGACAACCCCTACCAGAGTGGCATCTTCTACCTCATGCCACAGAGGTGTTATTTCGGAAATGGGGAGTACCAGACATCGACCTGTTCGCCTCTCAAAGAAGCGCAGTAGTACCAAGGTATGTAAGCTTAGATGCAGCAGATTCCTGCGCAGAGTTCTGCGACGCCTTCAGGCAGCAGTGGAGCTGGCACCTGGCCTGGGTATTTCCTCCACCCAGTCTAATCCCACAGGTACTAGCTCACCTCAACAATGCACAGGGCAGGTACATTGTAATAGCCCCCCAGTGGGCTCAGTGTTATTGGCTTCCGGACCTGAGGTCGAGAGCACTCAGTCCACCATTTGTCATACCGAACCTACGGAGTTGCCTCATAGATCTATCGACGGCTTTGCCTCCCCCACAGGTAGAGAACCTGAGACTGCTAGCTTGGGAGATTGGGGGTGGAGGAAACAAATAGCCCACTGGAATACAAAAGAAAAGGATTTGCTGGTGGCTAGTTGGCGTCCCTCCACACTAGCAACTTATGGCCCTCCAATTCGGAGGTGGCTGGCTTGGTGCAGATCAAATAACAAGGACCTCAAGGCGCCTTCCGGTAATGACGTTGCTCAATTCTTAGCAAGCCTACATTTAGAGCACAATCTGGCTTACAGTACAATTCTACTGCATAAGTCAGCGATATCAACCTTCTATGGTGCATCAGAGGAGAGAATCACCACCAATTTCTTTGTACAGCAAGTCCTAAGAGCTATTGCTATAGCAAAACCAAGACAAAGAAAAGAATCAATCTGGGACATAGAGACCCTGGTTAACTGGCTTAAATCATCAGAGGGTAATTCAACCCTGTTTGAGATATCAAGGCGAACAGCCTTAATCCTATTATTAGCATCGGGCAGAAGAATCCATGATCTTACTCTTCTTAAGATCTCTAAGGACTGTTTTGTCAGACAGGAAAATAAAATTATATTCTGGCCTGAGTTTGGGTCCAAGACAGATACAGCAACACACCAACAGTCAGGTTGGTGTTTGTCAAGGCACCCAGATGTTTCTATATGCCCGGTAACCCACGTAGAGAGGCTAATTCAGATCTCAGAAGATAGGCGTTCGGGCACAGAAATAGACAATTTATTTTTATCAATAAAGGGTCAAGTTAAACCTGCTACTCGTACTCTGATCTCAGGTTGGATAAGGTCAATATTGAAGTCAGTAGACATAGCAGACCCTCCTGGCAGTATCCGGTCAGCGGTTGCGTCAAAAGGTTGGTTAGAGGACCGACCCATTGAGGAGATCCTTCAGAGGGGCAATTGGAAGAGTATGCTGACTTTTAAAAATTTTTACTGCCGACCAGTAAAGCTAGCCAGAGACAATGAGTCGGTTTTACTTTTTGATAACTTTACACCCATCTAATAAAGTAATTTGGTATTATAATCAGTGTGATATTTAGTATTAATACCTAGGGCACAATTTTGCCAATGTTGATTGTTTTGTATCTCTTTCTTTACTATATTAGTTTAATTGTTTAATAAGCAGAGCTTGTTTATAAAGATATCAAGCCTTAGAGGCTTTATTATTAAGATTTGACTGAGATTGATCTCTTTTATGTTCCTTGGAGGATAATAATTAATTTATATTTCTTTATTTCATTTCTAGTACTGTTGCACAATAAACCAAGACTGGTTAAGATATTATATAGAAGCACTAGGCATATTATATAGTCCAGATTTTAGTCAGTGTCATGACACTAATGTGTATTAAGTTGAAATGTTACCCAAAGATAACAATTTAAGAGAGTTTGTTAGTTTAGGTTTTAAGCAAGGAAAGATGTTCATTTTCTTTATTTTTGTGGGCAATAGCCCTTTATTATTGTATTTTGAAATTTCTATAATATAGCTTTATTTAACAATACCTACAGCATTTTCATTTAGCATTAAAAAGAAAAAATTTTACTTGTAATACAGCACTTTAAGTATTACAATGTCAATAGATGAGTTATATTTCAACATAGCGTTTGTAGCTCTTTCTTCACCAGCAGATATCAAACACATCTTCATCCAACGCTGTGTGTTTTAGAAAGACACATAATATTGATGTTTTGCATTAAAACAAAACATGTATTATGTGTCGAATAAAACACACAGCGTTGAGTTTTACTGCTTGCTGATGAAGATGCTATGCGCTTGGAAGATGGCGGCGCGTCGAGGCGGAAGTGAAGCGAGGTGAAAGATCCATAGACAAGAGGTAAGGTAGAACTTATTTCTATAGATTTAGGGGATTCATAGACAGCTTTCTTCATCCAACGCTGTGTGTTTTATTCGACACATAATACATGTTTTGTTTTAATGCAAAACATCAATATTATCGGGTCTTTGTTAATATAGCCGGGTCAATACTTTGAACCGAATTTATGTGTAATAATTACTTTCTGAAATATTGAGTTGACATAAGTATTTAACGAAATCTTAGAACTATTCATTTGATTTCACACAAGAATAACAAAGATTTATGTTTTCAATTTATATGTAAAATATACAAAATTAATGTAGAATATTATTTCTTTTAAAGAAAACATTTGTCAGTCTCAGTTCAAATAAAATTCGGTTAAGATATAGAATAAATAAAATGTCTCCAAAAGTCGACATCAAAGTTAAACGCAAATTGAACGAATATAACTTCAACGCTTATTTGAAGAAATAATCAACCCCCTCCCACACTTTTCTTTAATAATTCCCGATATATAATAAAAATTTGTGAAATGTGTGTATATCGCAAAGCAGAGAATATCACGGTATTTTTCATAAATTGAAATAAATCGATGTATTAGTTATAATATCACTTAGCAATAAGCTGTTGATAAAGCAGCATGAATCATCATTACTTATAATCAAGAAACATTGCAATGGTAACTCGTTCAGTAATTTTGTAAGTTGCGATCTCTATTTACTTTGCTATATTCTCCTACAAATGCTCTAATAATCCTACAAATATTCAAGTCAATCACTAAAGCAAGATATACATAATATAAACGTCAGCATTTAATGATCTAGTTATATCTTCGCCTGTAGCAGCCAGCGTTCCCAGAATTCTGGTTAAAAAATCTCAATTGCATTAGCGTTGGAAAATCGTGTATTTTTGGTAAATGAAAAGACAACATAGCGTTGGAAACAATTGTCAGTTGTTTGCGTTTGGTTTAGCGGACTGCGGCTGTTTAACTACAGTTCATATGGTTCATATCTCTGAATGTTTCAACTGGCTACTAATAATACATTACACTATAATAAGCTTTATAAGAATATTATCTATATTATGTATGATAGCTAAGGGAAAAGTGAAATATAATTGATTCGCTGTTGATACAGTTATATCTAGGTTGTACAGAAAAGCTCCAGAACAACTCACCAATAACTGGTTATGTAGCTTACACACACCTTAAAATATATTAAGTTATCAAAATAGCTTCAAGAAAATAAAATATTATTTCAAATTGAGAACCTCCATAGATTTGATAAAGGTAGCTTGAAAAATTTAGACCCATTGGTGAAAAATTTAGATATTGAAAAGAATCTTGAGCACGCAGTAAAATTGATGTTCCACGTTTCATAATTAATTATTTCTTCCATTCCCCACACTCGGAGGTTTTATTCGAATGTCACGTGATTTTCGGATCATCTTAAATAAATTAAAGGAATCCATTTGATCGTACGCTCAGTGGAGACGTATAGGATTACAAAAGTAATTCCCAGAGGAAGCTACATATTCTGGATATTCATGTTTCTGTCTAGCGGCAGCCATGTTCAAAATATTATTGATCAAAATGTTTTGGATTAGCTGAGAACGTGATGTGATTTTTAAATGGCACTCACGTTTCTATTTTCAATATTTTAAATATATTTGCAATTCAATACTTCAATCCTATAATTCTATTTACATAAAATTCCAAATCCACTATGATAAAATTGATTGATGTTATTGAACAAATATGTTGTGGTTTTCACCACTTATGTATTTTCAGAGTGATTGAGTTGAGCGTATAACTGTATACCTGTTCACTATAATATTATAGTTGTAAAAACCCCTTTTTGCGAACTGGATTAGTTTTAAACTACTAAAAATCCATACATGTTTCGAATAAGAATAATCTAAAACGAAAAACTTGAACAAAACAAAATCCTCGAAGGACTTATAGGACTTAACATGACTCAAACCTAGAAGCTAGAAACTATACAACTAGAAGATTTCGTCCTTTGTTGCTTAGCTTTGGATAAGTAACATAGTCACGTCGTAATTTTAGAAAATAATCTTCAAACGACATCTTTAACATCCGTAAACATTACACATATTGTTTCAAAATACATTTCTAATATAGCAAAGTATCTCGCAGTCAGTGAAGGATTTATGTTATCTCTTAAGTAAAAAGTTTTGGCGTAGTGTTGCCAAAACTTTTGTTCCCAGCTGTTTGTTGCGAAATTTTACTGTTTTTTGGCTGAAACTCGTGTTCTGGTTGGTGACGCTGCTATTAATCAGGGAATTGGGGTAAGAACTGGTTAAGTTTATATTTATATCGCAAAAAATGAGGGTAGGTCTTTTAATTAAATTAAAACAGAAAAAAACTAAATACAGCGTTTTTGCTGCATATTTTAGTACTGTGTAGTGTGTAGTGTAGGTATACCCAATAATACATAATTTGTATTTACTTAGTTCACTTTTTCATACATGAAAATAACATTTATAATTATAGGTAGGCAATAAAATAATGTTATGTCGTATAGGACGAGAAGTAACTCTAGGACATCGAAAATAGGTATACTAAGTAAGTATAATTTTACGAATAATATTAGAAAGAAGAAGAACGAAAGAAAACGGTTATTTAATGGCACATAGCCTCACAAGGACATTATATTATATTACAATCCTTATTAATCAATTTATCGGCCAAACTTTAAGATGTTGATTGAATCACGAAAATATCATCAGGTCATTGTGTGAATGAATGAGTAAACAGTAAAACGCATTTCATATTTAAAACGAACAACTAAAAAATGCACTGTTAATTTCAGCAGTAAGAGTTAACCTGAAAGCGTTCAGAGTTTAGAAGAGCGTCCCAAAATACTGATCCTGCGTGACGCGCAAACACGCACCGTCCACTGCTAGTTTTATTATTTATGTTCTTACTCAGCGGTTGACAACCTTAACAATGTTTTTATTAACACGCTTTTATTAGATTCACCTGTATGTTTGTATGTAACCGACTCCTTACGACTCGATTTTGACCCACTTTAAACCGACGGATTTCATTCAAATTTTGTACACTTATCAAGTACCTATACATGACATTACAATAATTTCATGAATTTATCTTATTATCCTTGTAAGGATGGCCAGGATTAAATATTTCCTTACGTAAACTAACCGACTTCTTTACACACGATTTCATCCCACTTAAACGGTCAGTTGTAATTCAAAATTTGTACACTTATCAATTATTATTATTGGTGACTACAATAATTTTATGAGTTTTCTTATTATCGACTAAAAAGTAATAATGCACAGCTTGTCGCACGCCTGACGTAGGGCGCCGTTCATATCACAACGACAGAAAATCATTTCGTGACGCATTATTTTAA
The DNA here is from genome assembly GCA_029959065.1 of Colias behrii. Lineage (NCBI taxonomy): Eukaryota > Metazoa > Arthropoda > Insecta > Lepidoptera > Pieridae > Colias > Colias behrii. The sequence continues at coordinate 242,943 of JARWMC010000005.1, read as the reverse complement.
TTTTGCTATAACTCCAAAATTATTAATTTAATATGAAAGATGTAAAAGAAAAAATAATCTGTATGAAATACTCGAGCTAATAACGTATTTAAAATGATAATAATATTTAGTACCGTATCTCTGTAAGTAGCTTTCCAATTACTGCTTTGTAATTGCCATTTTTTTAAAGTAATAAAATGGATGTTCTCTTTTGAGATACACATGTCCCATAGCGGACTTTTCTGGAAACCTATATATTATAATACACAATTTCAAAAGCATTTTAGTCGACAGCCCCTGTACGCCTATTTTTTTTCCAAGATAAGGTTAAACATAAGGTATATTTTAGGTAATTTGTACAAAACCTTAATACATGATAAACTCATTTGAAATCGTCATATCTATTTAAATAAACTGAATTAAAATCCGTTGCGTAGTGTTAAAGCTCTATGCATATACACATTATACAGGGTGTCCCGTAAGTCACTACTTACCAACGGGTTATGAGGAGTAGAGAGACTTATTATAACAAAGCGAGCGTGAGTTAGCGTGAGTGAGCGTGGGTTAGCGTGAGTGAGCGTGAGTGAGCGTGAGTGAGCGTGAGTTAGCGTGATTTTGTCTGAGTAAGCGTGTGTGAGCGTGAGTCTGCCTGAGTTAGCGTGAGTTAGTCTTAGTTAGCGTGAGTTAGTCTGAGTTAGCGTGAGTTAGTCTGAGTTAGCGTGAGTTAGTCTGAGTTAGCGTGAATGAGTTTGAGTGAGCGTAAGTGAGCGTAAGTTAGCGTGAGTGAGCGCGAGTGAGCGTGAGTTAGTGTGAGTTAGCGTGAGTGACCTTGAGTAAGCGTGAGTGAGCGTAAGTTAGCGTGAGTGAGCGCGAGTGAGCGTGAGGGAGCCTGAGTTAGCGTGAGTGAGCGTAAGTTAGCGTGAGTTAGTCTGAGTTAGCGTGAGTTCGTCTGAGTAAGCGTGAGTTAACCTGAGTGAGCGTGGGTGAGCATGAGTTAGCGTGAGTGAGCGTGACTTAGCCTGAGTGAGCGTGTTAGCGTGAATGAGCATGAGTAAGCGTGAGTTTGCGTGAGTTAGTGTGAGTTAGCGTGAGTGAATTTGAGTGAGCGTGAGTGAGCGTAAGTTAGCGTGAGTGAGCGTGAGTTAGGGTAAGTAAGCGTGAGGGAGCGTGAGTTAGCGAGAGTCCGCCTGAGTTAGCGTGAGTTAGTCTGAGTTAGCGTGAGTTAGCCTGAGTTAGCGTTAGTTAGCGTGAGTTAGTCTGAGTGAGCGTGAGTTAGCATGAGTTAGCGTGAGTTAGCCTGAGTTAGCGTGAGTGAGTGTGAGTAGTTGGCGTGAGTTAGCGTGAGTGAGCGTGAGTGAGCGTGAGTCTGTCTGATTTAGCGTGAGTGAGCGTGAGTTAGCCTGAGTTAGCGTGAGTGAGTGTGAGTAGTTGGCGTGAGTGAGCGTGAGTTAGTGTGAGTGAGCGTGAGTGAGCGTGAGTGAGCGTGAGTCTGCCTGAGTTAGCGTGAGTTAGCGTGAGTTAGCCTGAGTGAGCTTGAGTGAGCGTGAGTTAGCGTGAGTTAGCGTTAGTTAGCGTGAGTTAGCCTGAGTTAGCGTGAGTGAGCGTGAGTGAGCCTGAGTGAGCCTGAGTGAGCGTGAGTTAGCCTGAGTGAGCGTGAGTGAGCGTGACTTAGCCTGAGTTAGCGTGAGTGAGCGTGAGTTAGCGTGAGTGAGCGTGAGTTAGCTTGAGTGAGCGTGAGTGAGCGTGAAAAGCGTGTTTTTTAGTTTTTCAAACTATATCTATTTGTAAAAAAATAAATTAATATAGTAATAATTGTTGTAAGCTTTGAATATTTCTTTTTTTAATATTATATGCGTTTTTAATTTTATTACAATTTTAGTATCATAATTTAATATAAATACGTACTAACTTATGAACTAAAAATATGGTTTTAAATATCAAATGTTTTTCGGCCTCGTTAACGATTGATTCAAAGATTATTAAGAAGAATGAAAGCTATTGAATATCACGCAATAAAATTTAACGTGAATTTGATTATCCGCTTATAATAATCGAAACCAATAATTAAATTGAACTGAATAAATTTACTGAGTACTTTGATAATATTAACCAAAACCCTAGGACTCATAATTAAAGAATTAAGGAAATATTTAAAGCTAATTTCTTCGTCAGGAAACAGTATTTATTAAATCGCCATAAAGTAATCCGCTTATAAATTTTATAAGATACCAATAATTTAATAAAATTTTCACCATTAATTCGATAAAACTCAACGTAATTTTTGGTTTACGATTTTTTCTTTAATTCATTGAAAATCACCTCTTATGCAAATTAAAGACGTCCATTTTATAACTATTCGACCTTGCATCAATTACGTACAAGTAAAATATCATTGAGTGTATAATAAAGAGTAATTTTAAAGAAATGAAACAACATGAAAATGAAAAATGGCCATTATGAAGAGCATTAAAATCTGAGCTACAATGCAATGTAATTGATTTCATTGAAAGCCTTTCAACTCATTGATATCGGATGTAATAATTAATATTCAGCCTTAAATTTCATAGGAAATGAAATAAATACATAAATGTGAATAAAAACCGCACCAAATGTTAACAAGCGCTTGTCGGTTAATATCGAGTAAGCCGGTAACATCAGCGCTATTTGCCTGCATTCGTAGAGCTGTATGGATCCTTTCAAAGGATTTCACTACTAATATCAGCTTCAATATTTAATTGCTTTATCGTATGCCACGCGGTTAATACAAATTTAATTCGAACACAGATTTTTATGTTCAATCTATATGCTACAGTCAAAACCCTTAACCAATCAAAAAACTTATTGACCGGTAAAATTAGTCAATAAGGTTATTGACTATATTATTGGTTAATAAGGTTATTGTGGGTTAGGTTAGGTTCGTGTTTTTTTAACTACACAAAAATAGGAGCCCCGCGAAGTGGGTCTCCGTCGCTCCGTCGCCTACACGAACCTAACCTAACCCACACCCTTATATGTTACCTATTAGTCAATAACCTTAGTGACTAATTTTACCGGTCAATGAGGTTTTTGACTGGTTAAGGGTTTTGACTGTAACATATACATGAACAAATAAATCAATTTCAAAATGAAAGCGCTACACTACAAAACATCTGCATCGATTTGACTATTTTGTTTCTGTTAAAAATTGTGTACGTGAAAGTGAAAAATACGCATGGAAATTCTCGTGAAATACAACTAAAAACAGACTTTTTTTGTTACAGAAATGTGAGGCTCTTTTATTGGATTTGAACGGTTGTTTCATTAAATTTATTCTGTTTCGCACACTATGAGCGAGTTACTCTTTAATTTCTAAATGTGTTTTAAACAAAAAAGCAGCAATATACCTATTGACTTTAGAATTAATATCTCTGTAAGTAGGTAATTGGATTTTGAATACCTACTCTACTTATAATATGAAATTAATAAATCAATTCTCGAGGAAAATGTAACATCACGCTATGGCAATAGTCGTTCGTAATAAGCCAAGAAAACGGTTTAATACAATGCGTTCGGGGAAGTTACGTAGAGGTCGATGACCGAAATAGCCACTAAATTGGTTTCTTATCAAAATTAATACTTTCTTTAATGTAATGTAAGGTTCCTTTCTTTTAAGGATATACTGCAATGCCATACACTTAAATAGTTGTAAATATACTTATATTTAGTTATATTTTCATGTGTCTTCTTCACTAAGTACCTATTTCTGTGTAATGCCTCCTTATTTGTACGTATACCTGTGAGTATATTAAAATTATTCTGACATGAAAAACATAAATAATGCATAATTTTGAATGGCTTATTCTTAATAATATGTACAATATTATGTTAGGGATTACAGTTTTCCAACGATTATAACGACAAACTAAAGATTACAATAAAAATAAAGCTTTCTATCTCTACCATTTATTACCATTCATTTATTCCACAGATAGCATAGAAGATTAAAAACATTGGAGTTTGAAATAATATTCATATCCAGCGCTGTCTCTATGACTGCATATTTCACCGACGCCGGCACGCGACGCTGAATTGTAAATACGTGACCGATGTCACGGCGTCACGGCGAACACGTGACTCCCACTAGCCAAGCTATCCTAGTACTATATGATAGTCTCGAAGTTTGGTAAATAGACCACACTGCGGCTTAATAAATAGGATACCTTTTGTTCAGAAATTTCAAACAGTTCCCCAGAGTCTACATAAAACGGTTCTTAGATATGAAACACTTATTCCTACATATAAATCAAAGAAGTTCTTTGATGTATGAAGGAGTGGGAACGCAGGGCGCAACAAGTATAACGATAAAATAAACCATAAACAGTTAAATGAATGTACCTAAGCATTCTTAATCACTAACGATATATTAACAAACTACCATTATTATTTACCAAATAATTGAAAATAAATATAATGCTCACTCATCAATGTGTTTCATTCAAGCTTTGTTAAAACCATCAACTATTCGCAAACATCACAAACAACGAATTCATCAAAGTACAACACGTCCAAAGCAACTATTGTGCCTTTCAGAGCACGTAACCCTTTAATTAAAGATATAAAGGAATTCTTTTTGACAAATTCTCAAAGGAGGCACAAAGCCTACACTGGACTCGCTAAATAGGATCAACGGAGCAAATAACATCGCCCGAATATTCGGCTCCAGGGAAGGCAGAAGATTGGATTCGTTCGGATCGGAATCCATACTAATATTATAAATGCGAAAGTAACTCTGTCTGTCTGTCTGTTACTCAATCACGCCTTAACTACTGAACCAATTTGCATGAAATTTGGTATAGAGATATTTTGATACCCGAGAAAGGACATAGGCTACTTTTTACCCCGGGAATTAGGATAGGTATTATCCCGGAAATCCCAAGGGAACGGGAACTATGCGGGTTTTTCTATGACTGCGCGGGCGAAGCTGCGGCTGGAAAGCTAGTATTTTATAAAATCGGCCGGATTGCGGCCTCGTCGGCTTTATTTCGATACGTTTGCATTATCATCACTCGTATTACTTCCAATTTTTGAATTTAGCGAACGTACAAACGTATTGGGGATATTCGTATTAATATATTATTATTGTCCGTCTATATCAATAGACATTCTAAGGATACATATTACGGTATTACCTGATCTAAATTTTATTTGCAAAAGCTAGTTATAATAAAACTCAATCCGCTTTTCTTTTCAATATGTCCAAGCGAATGTTTAGGTAACTTTGTCAAAGCGTGCACCTATTCTTTGGTAACATACATTCGGGCATCGAGTTCATCAAAGGTGCGAAATGCGAATTCCCGAAATACCAAACACTTCTGTGACATACAAGTTCGTCCCAATTCGTGAAGCACACTGGACGCCTACTAAAACTTTCTATTGACATCCGACAAATTGTGAAATTCGCAAACAAGATCACTGTAACAAACCCTCAGAATGCGAGAGTATCAAACTTGTTAGAGAAGTTACCGCTTATTTATGATCCGAGCTCGTTATTCCATAAAAGTATCCATTGTATTGAATGGCTGTCACGATATTACGTTATTTACGTAGTGCTTGCGGTGCAGCGGGCTGCCAAACGGCCTTCCCTTGCTCTCTTATAAATATATCACAAATTTTACTTGACAACGCTATGCTACGAATGCTTTTCGTGTTCATATAGACACATTTACTTGCCCAATATGTCACCACTTAGGTGCAATAACTACTTACACCAACGATATAATATACTCATAGATAAAAGGGACTTACACACTTAGAATAAGCAGTTCATTTTCCTATATTTATTTTTATAATATTCACTCCACAAGTACTATAAAATATTTTCATGAAATTATTACCTACTGGACATAAAATTAGTATCGCGATTGCCAAAGTTCCTCAAATAAATCCGCAAATCTGAGTATTGCCACGACTAAAAAATTGCTTTGACAAGTATTCGTAATTAGTTTAGTTCAGTTTCTAATTAAAGTTCACGTTTTCTTCGCAGTCATTTCACTCGGTTGTTGGTATGGAATTCAAAATGGAAATAAGATCTTGTTACTGAGAGGCAGTTATAATTCCGTTTTGCAAAACTTTTCCATAATCCAGTATGAATCGTAACGTTAGGAAATTTAACTAGTAGATAATATAAGAAATTTGTTATATTAATAATTTTATGAAAGGTACGCTATTAAAGGACATAATATGGTCAGAAGTGTAAAGTCGGTAGAATATTCTGGAATAGGTTTATTTAGCTTCATTTATCGTCGTAGTGTTTATCTACATTCTTATTATTTATGGATAAGTTAATGGATAAGATAGAAAACAGTGGATTGTTTTATAAAATATTAATAAGCAAAATTACTTTTCTCTAAAAAAACCCTCATCAGAATAAAGTTTATTCAACAAAAATAAACGATGTAATAAATGAATCTAGATTTAAACGCTTATTACTTAGCTGACACAAACAGACAACAACTGACGAGAACAATAAGTCTAGTGCTTTCTCGAAACCCTTTTAACAAAGATAAATAATACAGTGAGTAAATCACGTTTAAAATCCCTTAACAAAGTCTTTAATTTCTAAATGTATAATACTCACGTAAAAACATAAAATATTATAAATATAAATTTATAAAGAATAGAAAAAATTCGATCACGAGGCGGGACTCGAACCCGCAACCTTTCGCGCCATTCCGGGGCGGATGCCTCACCAACTCAGCCACTCGTGACCCGCCTGAGCGATCGAATTTATTATATTCTTTCAGTTTTATGTGTCTGAAGGGACACACCGCGCGCCATCTATTGAGATGATTAACAACCATTTCAACCAATATGAAGCACTTTTCAGTGAATACAATATTGTAACGATGGAACACGACCTTTTTTGTTGAATTTATATTTTTGGTTTTATGGCATTCAAATGCTTTTTATAAATATAAATTTATAAAGAATAGAAAAAATGATATATGATGATGAAATAGATGGCGCGCGGTGTGTCCCTTCAGACACATAAAACTGAAAGAATAGAATAAATTCGATCGCTCAGGCGGGTCACGAGTGGCTGAGGTTTTCACTTATATATTGTGGTAATCTTCATTTAACATTTAGTGTTTATTTCATGTCAATCGGTTTATAAATAAAAAAGTTATGACCATTTAAGTATTCACGGCGAACATTTGCTAAGGCATTCTATGGTACACTATTATACAGTGTACGATAAAACGTAAGTTATCTGTTATACGCTACAGTTATTTCTATAAAATGTCCAGGTGATCATATCGAAAGTCCCCAAGGGTGGGGTGGGGGTGGGGGGGTAAGCTGAGGTAGTAGGGGGGAGGGGTCAAATTAAAATTATGCTTATTTTTAGGTAAATTTTATACATAAAATGTCCTTTAAATTATGTCGTATTACATATATTTTTAAGCCCCGACGCAAAAAGATGAGTGATAAGTGTTTGACCGCTATGTGTGTCTGTGTGTGTGTATCTGTTTTTTCCACCGTAGCTCGCTAACAGGTAATCCGAATTAGATGCGGTTTTTTGTTAGGCAGCATATTTTCCGACGCTGGTTCTTAGATAAAGTGTATCAAAATCGGTTCATCCATTTATTATACCTACCTATAGGGGTAAAAGTGGGAATGAAAAAAATTAAAGTTGTCGAATCTAAGTGATATATATTAAATGAAAGTGAACGTTTTATCAAAATCGGTTCATCCATGTATTTGATATAGGTATAAAAGCGGTAATAAAAAAATGAATTTTGTCAATTATACTCAAGTGACATATGAAATGAAAGGGCATGACGTGTAAAGTTTAATTAGACGTATTTAATCAAAATCGGTGTAAAAAACAAAGAGTATTTTTAAAAACTCTTACAGAAAAATATTGGTATTGGTATACATAATTGTCTTATTTAAATTTAAAAGGTAATGTTGTGGACTGTATATATTGTTGGGGGTTCGTGGTCAAAATAAACACCCTTCCTTCGACATACATATATTTTCCCTTTTTACATTATTACAATTTATACTTAATCACTATTACTTATTCACTACTAGTCTGGAATAAGAACTTGCTGCAACTGATCACTATTAGTACTTATTCACTACTGGTCTGGAGTAAGCACTTGCTCGAACTGAACGCAATTTGAAAATTTGGGCTATTTATATTCGTCGCCGGCGGCGATATTCAAAGCGGCCGCCCGGCGGCGAGGCACAAAGCGGCGGCGGCATCCAAAAGCGGCGAGACTCAAAGCGGCGGCGGCATCCAAAAGCGGCGGCGGCTGTCTTGCATGTGCCGCCTAGGCCACGCCTCCTCCACGTGTAAACGCAATACACGTGGCGTACTGAGTACAGCGCGATAGGCGAAACCGCGGTGCGCCTCGTCGAAACCGCGGTGCGCCTCTCTTCCACGTGTAGCGTTGATACTTCGCCCCATACACGTGGAGCCGCTGCGCGGGGAGCCCCGTTGCCGCCTGCGTGTGCTCGTCCTTTACAGTCCTCCCCCCGGCGTAGCTTGCGTAGCCTCCTTCATCACGACGAGCTTGCTGACGGGGCGTCTGAAGATCCCGCTCTTGGTCTTCACTTCGGCTACCCGCACAGCGTCGTCCGGCCCGGCGTGAACGCGCACCACGACCCCCATGGGCCATGTGTTGCGCGGCAAGACGTGATCCACGATGATGACCACGTCACCTTCCTCGAGGCGTCGCGTGTCCTTTCGCGCCTCCCCCCGTGGCACGAGCGTCGGTAGGTACTCCTTGATCCATCGGCGCCAGAAGTGGTCGGCGAGCGCCTGGCTGGCGCGCCAGGTCCGTCGGTCTGCTTCGTCGCACGGCCCCGTCGTCGGCAGTCCCGTTGAGGAGCCCAACAGGAAGTGGTTGGGCGTGAGGGCTTCGGGATCGTCCGGGCTCACGCTCACGTGAGTCAGCGGCCTCGCGTTCACCGCGAACTCCGCCTCGGTGAGTAGAGTCTGCAGCACTTCTTCCGGTGGCGCCTTCTCCCGTAGTGTCGCGCCGAGCGCGGTCTTCACTGACCGCACCAGCCGCTCCCATGCACCGCCTTGATGCGGCGCACCCGGCGGTATGTAGCGCCACTCCATCCGGTGGCGCAGCGCTTCTTCTTGTAGCGCCGGCGCCCACTCGTTGTATGCCTTCTTCAGTTCTTGATCGGCGCCCCTGAAGTTTGTTCCGTTGTCTGAGTACATCAGACGAGGCCACCCTCTGCGCGCTGCCATCCTTCTCAGCGCCATGATGGCTGAGTCCGTTGACAGAGACGCGACGAGCTCTAGGTGCACGGCGCGCGATGTCAGGCATGTGAACAGCGCGCCCCATCTCTTCTCTCTTCTTCGTCCGATCTTGACCATCATTGGCCCGAAGTAGTCGACCCCGCAGTTGGTGAAGGGTCGATGGAACGGGTCGAGGCGAGCGCGCGGCAAGTCCCCTTTGGCTGGGACCTGCGGCATTGCTCGGCGTACTCGGCACAGCGCGCAGTTCTTCTCCACAGCGCGCACTGTAGGCCGCAGGTGGATGACCCAGTAGCGCTGTCTCAGGTCGTTGGTGACGCGCTCGCGGTTGGCGTGTCCGGCGGCACAATGTTCCTGTAACACTATTAGTCTGGTTATTCTGTGCCGGCCGTCGAGGATTACCGGCTTCTTCATTGTGTCGGGTGCCGTGGCTGCGTTTATGCGGCCCCTTACTCTCAGCACGCCGTCTTCCATTACCGGGTCCAATTTGTACAGTCTACTGGATCTGCTGATGGGGCGCGCGTCCTTGATTCGCTTTATGTCTTCTCCAAAGCTGTCGTTCTGTGCGCGCTGTACCAGCAGCCGTTCGGCTTGCTCTAGGTGGCGACATTCTAGTCTCGTCGCCGTGTGTCTGATGCGTATGTCGATGAATGCGAGCACCCTTGCTGTTGCTCCCACCAGTGTGCGGAATTTGGAGAAGCGCTCTGGATCCGGCAGCCATTCCATCTTCCGTGGCAGCTCGCTTACATGCAGTACATCAGCCTCGTCCGTAGTTTCTCGTAGTTCCTTCTCCGTGGGCCACTGGTCCTCCGTCTTTGTCAGGAATTCTGGACCCTGGAACCATCGATCATGTCCCGTGGTGAAACTTAGGCGGGTGGCGTCGTCGGCAACGTTTTCATGAGTCGGCAGCCACCGCCACTCTTCCCTTTGTGTTAGTTCTCCAATCTCACCGAGGCGATGCGCGACGAACGGCGTGTATCTCTTTGCATCGTTGCGCACCCAGTGCACCACCGTCGATGAGTCTGTCCAAAACCAAGTACGAGATATGTCATACCTGTGCTCTCTTCTTATCTGATCGGCGAGTCTGGCGCCGATCACCGCCGCCTGCAGCTCTAGGCGCGGGATTGTCTGCGCGCGCCGTGGTGCCACCTTCGCTTTCGCCGAGACGAGTTTCACTTGTACGCTGCCGTCCGTTCGCCGCATACGCCAGTACGCCACGGCTGCGTACGCTTGTTCACTGGCGTCGCATAGCACGTGCAGCTCGATGTCTTCGACGTTGTCCGTTGCGTAGCATCGCGGCAAACGTAGCGCGCCGACCGCTTCCAGCTGCGCCAGCCAGCCCGCAAACTGCTCGCCCTCTTCTTCAGGTATTGGTTCGTCCCATGAAATTTGGAGGCGCCACAGGCTCTGCAATATGATTTTAGCACGGATGGTGAAATAACTTAAGAGGCCTAGTGGGTCATAAATTGACATTACCGCACTTAATGCTTCGCGCTTGGTTGGCGGGCGCTTGCGATCTCGCACCTCCACCGGTACCCTGTTCATTGCTGTGTTGAATCCTAGCGCGTCTTGCTCAGCGTCCCAAATTAGCCCGAGGATCTTCGGGGCTGGCTGCGCTCCTCCCAGCTGCGTTGGTGTGCTGGCGTGCAGTTCTCGTGGTACGTCCCTCAGCACGCTCCTGTCGTTGGCGTTCCATCCTCGTAGCTTGAAGCCTGCCGCCGCGTGCACCGTCCGTATTTCTTCGATTGCTTGTCTGGCTTCCTCCGCGTCGGCGTAGCTCACCACCAGATCGTCCATGTAGTGGCTCTTCGTTATCGCTTCCAACGCCATTGGATACTGTTCTGCGTGCTGCTGCGCATTATGATTACGGATGTAATGCGCCATGAACGGAGAGCTCGCTGCACCGAATATCATGGACGTCATCTTGTAGTGCTGTGGCGGCGTGTCGCGTCGGCTCCCCCTCCATAAAAACTGCTGCGCTGGCTGGTCTTCGGGTCTTATTTTCACTTGTAAGAACATCTCCTCTATATCTGCCGTGACTGCCACTGCCCTTTCCCTGAATCGAAATAATATACCTGGCAGTGATAGTAGCAAGTCTGGGCCCTCAAGCAGTTCGTCATTTAAACAAGTCCCGTGGCTTTTGGCTGCCGCATCAAAAACCAATCGCTGCTTCCCTGGCTTGTTGGGATTGGTCACAGCGAAATGCGGCAGGTACCAGCACACGCTGCTCTCGCCTTCACTGCCATCGCATGGAACCGCATACCTTTTCTCAAATAAGTTGTTCATCTGCTTGGTGTACTCGGCTGCGAATTCCGGCGCGGCGTCCATCTTGGCTTCAATCTTCAGAAGTCTCCGCAGCGCGGCATTGTAGCTCGGCGGCATGCGGACATTATCTCTTTTCCATGGCAGGCCGATTTCATACCCGCCCGGCGTCTTCTTCGTAGTCATCTCGACGATTGACGTCGCTCGTCGGTCGGCTTCACCTATGCGCGGTCTACTGGCTATGTTCAATGATTCTATCTTGAAGTGTTCTTCCACCAGGTTGTGTAGCCGTAGGTCCGCTTGCTGCTGTTCTCGGACATGAAGCACGTAGTCCCTTTCGACGATCATTCGACGCGGCGTTGTTCCATGTATCACCCAGCCGAGATTTGTCTTGGAGGCGGCAGGTTCGTCGGCGCCGCCCGTCCGAAGTTCTCTTGTCACGATATGCTCCCAGTGGTCGGTACCCACCAGGACACCCGCGCGTGCTTGTTCGTAACATACCTCATGTTCCGGTATGTCGCGCAGGTGTCTGTACCGAAGCAGGGAACCCGGGATGGACTGCTGATGCAACTGTAGCTTCTTCATCGTGCGGGCGCGCAGGTCGTGTAGTGTCCCGTCGCTCTGCCCCCGCAGCTGCACAGTCACCAGTCGACTTCCTTCTTCAATCTGCTCCATGTTCGCCCCGTGGATGCGGAGCGGCGTGGCGGGACCTTCGGCGCCGATCTGTTGCGCCAGGTCCTCATCAATGAGGGTGATGGTGGAGCCCTCATCGAGCAGTGCGTGCGTCGATACCTCCCCCCGTGGGCCGACGACGGTGACTGGACACATCTTCAGCAGGACGGCGCGGGGCGGTGCGGTTGCGCGGTCAGCAACCGCCATGACGGTTTCTTCGGTCGACGCAGCAGGCTCTTCTCTTCTTACGTCGTGCAGTGATGAATGATGCGGGCGGCGGCACTGGTTCACGCCGCATGGTTTCGCTCGACAGTAGATGCGCCGATGTCTCTTCGTGGCGCACTTGAAGCAGGCGCCCTTTTCCCTCACCAGCGCCCACCGCTCATCCACCGACAGCTTGGCGTAGCGCGGGCAGGCAACCATGGTGTGGTCGCGCCCGCAGCACAGGCAGAAGTCTTCTTTCTTCTCTTCTTTCTTCTCTTTTTTCTTCTCTTCTTCATCACCACTGGAGACTATGGTGTATACTGCCGACTTCCTTCTTGGTGGAGCAGGTCGCGCTGCTGCTGCTGCCGTGGTGTCTCTGCGCGCTGGCGCAGTGCTGCTCGTCGGCGCGTATGTGTAGCGAAGCGCCTGGTCCGCCTCTCTCATCAGGAAGCGGGACAGCACCACAATTTCCGGATCTGCCGTTCCTTCCTGCGAATATGCATAGTCACACCATCTGGACCGCAGGTGCGGACTTAGTTTGTCCAATATCTCCCTTGCTAGCATAGGATTGTATAAATATCCCTTTCTATCTATGGTTTGAAGTATGCATACCACGTTTTGCACCTTTACCGCGAAGCAGTTGATGTCCTTGGCCGCTGCTCCAGGTCGCGGCAGCTTTCTCAGGTCTTCCATGGCCCTGTCGATTATTATCTCGGGCCTCCCGAAGCACTGCTCCAAAGTTTTCATGACTGCTTCAGGTGATGAAGCAGTGTGGAGCAGCGCTGCCACGGCGTCCCTTGCTTCCCCCTTCAGGCATGTACGCAGCCGCTGGATGTTTTCTGCGTCGGACACTTGGTACATGCTGCTTGTGTCCCGGTAGGCTGCTCGGAACGGCAGCCACTCTTCGATCGCACCTGAAAATATAGGAAGGTCCGCGTGGCGTAGGCGCGGTCGCGCCATCTTCTCTAGGGACGCCGCCAGCTGCTCTATTCCTGTTCGTCTGGTCGGCGTCGGCGATCTTCCTCTTCTTAGTTCGGATCGCTGGTGTCTGTCATCCTTCGGCACAGGATGTGACTGGAGCCACTCGTCCACCTTGTTTCGTTCTTCTGTCGCGGTGACGATATCTTCCGGCAGGCCCTCGTCTTCCTGTATGGCGGACACCTCGAACTGTAAGCGTTTATTTATTAGTTCTTTCTCAATTTGTAGTTCTTTTCTCTGGATAGCGGCGAGTCGCTCTGCCGCTTCTAATTCCGCCGCCTTAATCCGCCGCGCCGTACTCGCCGACGACCGCACCGATCTAGCGGATCTCGCTGGCGAATGCCGTCGCGGTTGCGGCGGGATCTCCATTGTTTCTGTGGCTGACGTCAAGCGTGCGTCAGACGGCGATGCTAACGGGTCCAGCACCAGCCGCCGCATTCGTTCTTGCCGCACACGCTCTGTCTCCTGGCTCCGGTCTTCAACTTCCACAGCGTCACCCTGGCTGCGGGTTACCACCATGCCTAAAGAGGTGACGCACCGCAGGCTTATACTGGCAGACTCGTTCCGCTGACCAGCACCCCTGATTCCCGGCGCGTACCACTAGGTCACCACTGGCGGCCCGTGTCTGCCCGTAAAAAACCTTACGACTCACCTTATTGGACTAGTACCAACAGCGCGGCCCCGTCGGTAGGTACCTGACTCGCCTGGTGACGATCAAAAACACCAGCAGGCTAGTACCAACGTTACCGGTTTGCCGATATTCGTCCCTCGAAGGTGAGCTCGTTGCCGATGTGCACCTCTCTTCGGCAGGATCTGGTCTTCCACGTGCAGCGTTTCTTCCTTGAAGTATCCGGCGCTCGATGAACCACACGTTGTTATTCGGCGATCGAAGGACCACACTTTGTTATCCGGCGATCGAAGGACCACACGTTATCCGGCGATCGAAGGACCACACGTTGTTGTGGACTGTATATATTGTTGGGGGTTCGTGGTCAAAATAAACACCCTTCCTTCGACATACATATATTTTCCCTTTTTACATTATTACAATTTATACTTAATCACTATTACTTATTCACTACTAGTCTGGAATAAGAACTTGCTGCAACTGATCACTATTAGTACTTATTCACTACTGGTCTGGAGTAAGCACTTGCTCGAACTGAACGCAATTTGAAAATTTGGGCTATTTATATTCGTCGCCGGCGGCGATATTCAAAGCGGCCGCCCGGCGGCGAGGCACAAAGCGGCGGCGGCATCCAAAAGCGGCGAGACTCAAAGCGGCGGCGGCATCCAAAAGCGGCGGCGGCTGTCTTGCATGTGCCGCCTAGGCCACGCCTCCTCCACGTGTAAACGCAATACACGTGGCGTACTGAGTACAGCGCGATAGGCGAAACCGCGGTGCGCCTCGTCGAAACCGCGGTGCGCCTCTCTTCCACGTGTAGCGTTGATACTTCGCCCCATACACGTGGAGCCGCTGCGCGGGGAGCCCCGTTGCCGCCTGCGTGTGCTCGTCCTTTACAGGTAATTACCATGAACTATAACCTACTACTTATGTACATTCATAATTTAATTTGTTTAATAAATCTACTAGACTATAAATTGTGTAATCATTTTTGAGCTGACTTACGATTTTTTTTAAATAAAGCCGATATATCGAAATATCGATATTTTTTTCGATATATCGAACTCCGATACTGATATATTTGAAAATATCGATACATCGAAAATCCGATATTTTAAAAAATATCAACAGTCCTACTTTAGGGGTGACAGTTGTTGGATAAATAAACCAAATGGAGCATCAAACGACAGGATATGACGTGTACATATAGACACAATTAGATATGGTTTACATCAAAATCGGTTCTGCCATTTACTAGGGTTGGAAAGGGAAGTCTGTGAAAGAAGAGGGGACATGGGAGCGAGAGGATAGCCACACCCTGGAAATTTTGAACTCTACTCATAGCCACATAGGCCTGGCCCTTGGCAATTTTTTTTCCTAAATATACCTTCTTCCTACTTCTTTTGCCACTGTGGTCCATTGCAATTTGTGCACGGTTACGGCCCAACTTAAAAGATTTCAAGGAGCAAAAAGCTTATAGATATCAATATGATGTAGGAATGTAATATGGAGGTAGAATTGATAGCTCGGTCTCGCTCACTTGAAAATATTACATGAAAATAAGAAAATTAAATTATAAAAGAAAATTTAATAAAAAAAACCCAACGCAATGAAGAAAAAATTTTAGGAATAAATAATTTTACAAACTTTCCGACGATCTTTAAAATTAAGTACCATTATAAAAGAAAAAATATGATATATTATGATAATGATGGCATGGCAGCCCCGACGACTTTGTTTTTTATTTTTATAAATATTTAAAACTAGCTTTCCGCCTGCGGCCGTTTCCGGGATAAAACCTAGCCTATTTTGCTCAGTGAAGATGCAGCTTTCTGATGGTGAAAGAATTTTTGAAATCGTTCCAGTAGTTTATGCGTGAAAACCATACATACATACATAATTACAAACATTTCCTCTTTATAATATCAGTATAGATGGTATTTATTTTTAAAGATCGTCGGGAAGTTTGTGAAATTATTTATTCCTTTTCTATGCACTTTTATTCGTTGCGTTGGGTGTTTTTTAATTTAATTTTTATTGCATGGTCTAAACGGTAATTAATTACTACATGCGTGAGACAGGAAAGAGCTGATTTGGATTTGGTGCTGGATTTGATAAAAACTGAGTATCGATTAAGCTGATCAGCAGGCCAAGACTAATGTCAGAGAATAGAATAACGCTAAAGAATAGAAACTACTATCGCTAATTTTTTACATAAACTCATGATATTTTAGTAATGGTTCGGTCACACTACCAACGGCGACGACGACTACGACCAAAATTGTCCTCCAGACAAAATTGGTTTAAAAAAAATATTAAAATTTCCCGTCATACTGGTACTCGAAAAGAAAAAAAAATTCGAGGATAATTAATATAAAAATAGGTTTTTTGCGATTGTCGGCGAGACGGTAAGTTAATCATATAATCATCTTTCTCCAAAATTGTAGATCATAAAATTATCTATAAAAAACTTCAAATACATTTTTTTCTAGGAGCCACCGTTTCTACGAAAAATATATTTTTTCATTCATTGATCTCAAAAAAAATTCCAGGCACCAGAACGACAGGAAATTTTAATATTTTATTTTTAATTGTGTTTTGCACAATTTTGTTAAATTGCGACTGAATGAAAATTTTGTTCGTGGTCTTCGTCGTCGTTGGTAGGGTGAACAAATCCTTAGCAAAACATCATACGCTTATGTCAATTAGTATCTATTAATATAGATTTCTAATTAGTATAGATTTCTTTTGTGAACTACTGAACCAATTTGCGTGAAATTTGGTATAGAGATATTTTGATACCCGAGAAAGGACATAGGATAGGTTTTATCCCGGAAATCCCACGGGAACGGGAACTATGCGGGTTTTTCTTTGACTGCGCGGGCGAAGCCGTGGGCGGAAAGCTAGTTACAAAATATACTTTAATATTCGAGCGATAAGCGAAACCCCATTAAAAGTGACTAAACAAATTCGCTAATAATGCTGCTTCGCATTAACCATTAATAATGCAAAACATATTAGACGTGAAACTCCGTGAAATCGAACTCGCGCGGCGCGGGCGGTTGGAGCGAAGCCGAGTTTTCCGCTTACCTACAACTTTGTACCTTACCGAAAACTCATTAATAATTATGGAGACCTTTGTTTTATTCAAGCACTGGCGGCCGTCTACTCCTTTATTTCCATTGTTCTTACTTGCCAGTCATCTATTTATTTTTGAATAAAGTTTTTGCTTATTTTTTAACAAAACACCAGCCGTGTTTCATGATATTTTTGTAATTATTTTTAAAATTGCTCTATCATAGCTTTTGTTTCTTGCGAACATTTAATTTGCTTAGCAATTAGCATGCCTGGATTTTAAGTAGCTGTTACATATTCATTGACTAACAATGTTGGGCGCAATTACCTACTTACATTGTACTTAACACTAAGCACTGTAGGACACAATATACGCTACTCATTTTATATAAAAAAACGGTTTGTATCGAAAATAGTCATATTAAGTAATACAAGTGCAATTAACGCATATTATTTTTATTCTTGCAGTTCTGAACGCGTCAAGAAGATTATGTGTCAGCCCGGTCGGTGCCGTTGACAAATGGATGATGATATTTATTTATTTATAAAAACTTTATATATTAAGTAATGAATGTTTCTAAGTGCAAGCATTGCTCCGTTATGTATTCTGATCCTAAACCATTGTATATTACAAAACAATCCATACTTTATATCATATGTTTCATTGCACTCATCAATGACCTCACTAAGAAGTGCAATATGGGAATAAATGTCATCGTACGAGCAACAAATCGGCCAACATCGCGCCATATTGATGCGAGCGCGCCAAGTGGCAGCCATTCCCACACCACTTATTTACGACGCTCATACATTATCGCTGAATTCCCTATTTCGTATGGCTTTCAACTTGTGGTGACACAAATTGCATATTCTTTTTATGGATGCGCATAAGTGGCTTTCGGGAAATCGACTGTGAAATTTCCGTAAAGAGGTGCAGTATTTTGGTTAAATCGTTGCTGGTTTCGTAGATTTATGTATGTTCGGTGTATTTTGGTCTATATATACCTAGATAGGAAATACTAGGTGTAAGAACTAACGAGTTCAGAGTGAAGATATGAGATGAATTTTACTTATTTTTCATTAGATTTACTCAATAGCAATTTTCAATTTGTTCGTGCAAACTTTTTTTCTATTAAAATGTTCACAGAATAAACTCTAAATTTAATCAATTAATCTATCTTCTCAGATAATCTCATTTAAGATATTCAAAGTATACAAAGAAAATTGCATTTAAAATGTTCGCCTCGTAAGATAAACAGATTTAGAAAATAAAGTCTACATTTAAAGAAAAATGTACACTAAACTAATATCAGTAACAAAAATGATTAAACTGTTTGAAATGAGTACCTAGATGCTATTTATATTAAAATTCTTCATGAAAATTAAACAGACTAAGTAACTAATAAATGGAAATATGAAAATTTTCCACAAACCAAAGGAAACTTTTAATGCAAAATAGAAAATAGAATACCTGGATATTTTATCAAAGCGAAATTTACTGAGAGGTTTCATGATTTATTCCTTATTGTGGTTATTTGACTTGCTTTTAATTAGCAAATTAGTTTCTTGTACTGTAGTATCTCAAAGCAAAATATTATCGTTTTAATTAGTCTTAATTATTATAACTAATTATTATTCGACAATCGCAAAACCATTGTTTGTTGGAATATCTTCGTAGCCTTGAATTTTAACTTAAATACCAACTTTGCGTAGAATTACTTCAAAACTATCTACTTACTTATTCTATCCTTATTAATTAGTTTTGTTATAGAAAATTCTATAGCTGATCTATTCATTATGTAGGTACCTACTTCCCATTCTAAAGGTATCATAATACACAAATGAGTGACTCCAACCATCGTTCTATTGACAGATGTTTTATCTCCTATCTAAGCTCCTATCTATATAAATGGTTGTGATAAACAATGCGTATAATTAGGAAGAGTGGAGGCAAAACTGGGTCGAAAGCTAAGTCGCTGCATCGGCGCCTGGCTCCTGCAGGCGCTTAATCGTTCGTATACTTGTCAGGAGCGAGCCACTACACGGGATAGGAGCTTTGAATATAAATTTAATGCAAGTCCATTATAATGACTTCAATTAATTTCTAAGCTGAAACAATTAACTCAAAAACCATACAGATGCTATAGCTGGTTAATTGCATAAAATAACGAAACTTATAGGTCCTAAATAAATTTGATTGATGCTTTACAAAACTCATTTTATTCAACATATTATGCCAAACAAAGTGAATTTTGTAAAAGTATTTCTTTAATATTCTATAGTTAAAATGAAACAATTAATATTATGTTATGCTTTTCATAACCATCTGAAGCTAAGACTGTTAAACAATTTACATAATAACCTATCTTTTATAGAGCTTACGCAAATGGTTAAACTCTAAATACTAAAGAACCTCCCTTTCCCTGGCCCATAGGCTCGTAGTAAGGCAGGTGCTCTGATTGATTTGCACGCGACGCCTGGCTTTGTTTATGGTCGCCCGATGTAGGGCGCTCGCGGGAAATATCGCTTGCGAATTATCTATGGTCGCAATGCAGATACGCTAATTAGTTAATTAAAATATTTTCGCAGTTGCTAATAAGAAATTTAAGTAATAAGAATATTGTAATATTATGTGAGCGCGTATATTATTTACTTATTTATTTTATGTAATTCATCAGATTCATTGTTCGCATTTAACATTTTTAGTTTCCATGTTGAGATACAAAATTTGATATAGTCTTAATACCTGTCATGTCTAAATTATGGTTCACCATATAACAGCGCGATACCATATTAAGTTACTTGAGACATAATATCGCATTATATATGTAGTTGTTTTTCCTAATACCTATATGAAGTCTATATACCTAAATATAGACTTCAATTATACAATAAAGAAGAAGAATAAATAACAAGAACATTAATTTTATACAAAATTCAAAACAATAACAAATTTCATTTAAAAGATAAATTGGAACAAAATAATCAGGCCGAGCTTGTGTTTCACATATGTATTATAGAAATAACAAAACCTTGTTTCAATGTGTAGCACATTGTTTGTGTTTATTTCAAAACAAAGAGCCGTCGAGTAAAATCAGGCTTTCAATGGCTTGAAATTCGTTCGATTATATCGTCAGTTCTCTTTCTAAATTTAGCTGTCTGAATCGATGTGTCTGATGGTATGTATAAGTTAATAAAAATTTTAAAACACAGGTACTTTTATGTACGATTAGTTTTATTTTCGTAAAATATATCGTAGCGATAGCGTATAAGGTACCAGTCCATATATAATTTTCCAATTTTCTTCATAGCCGAGTAGGCGATACCTAGTGAATTTTATCAGTGAGTTCATCTTAGTTGTCCACGATGTTCTCACTCTATTAATGGAGCATTATTCTAACTCACCATTTAAATAATAAAAGAGTCGACAAAGTAATACTTATTAGGTGCAAAGGATAAACAATATGAACTAGACTAAAATATACTTCAAAGACGAGTTTCTTGATAGTTGGTGATAATATTCTTGTCTTTGTTAATTAAATAAATTGTATTATTTTCAGCTTATTTTTCTTCGACATCTGTAATTTCAGATAGCTATTAGAGAGAAATTAAATAATAGATTCAGAGACAAGACACTTATATAAAATGGTATAAATGTAATAATATATTGTACATTGCTATAGTTAAATGTAAAGCTTTTCTTAATTTAAAATAAAAATAAAAAGCATAAATTTATAATATACATAAATTGTATTGTTGTACATATCAATCAATCTTAAGACATGAAAACGCCAATGTGCTTATTTGTAAATAATATTATGACAAAACAATCTCGAAGTGCACACTGCAAGGAACAGTCCCAGACGCAGACGTTAATGCGCTCGCGAAATGCTCCGATATTCTGGAAATAAATCGAAGCTAGTTTTGTTCGAGAGCTTTTAAAATTCAAATATGGCTGGAGTGTTTCCGAACAGTAGAGGCGCTCCATTCAATTACAGGGCAGTGGGTGCAATCAACGGTATTGGAAGCTAATCGATCAGTCAGGTGCCCGATGGTCCTTGGTACGAGAGGCCGTGGGAGAATCCACTCAAATGCCATCTGGGTTTTGCGGGCCAATTACCTCACATTGTTTGTTTATTCAGTTTTTCGTAAGCTATGAATTATTTCCTTTCTTGTGGAGCGACTTGGCTGTAGTTATATACGTCACGTTTAAAGCGTTCCTTCGAATGATATTTTGCTTATATTATTGTGTACCTACTCGTCATTTGATATTTGATAAGGGTCTGCTGCGTGCTTTGTTGTTGTGGTTTAATTACAGATATTTAAATGCTATGAAACAAGCTTGCGGCTACGTAAAACGTGAAACGTTTCCAAAGCTTACCAAAATGTAAAATGCCATACTCACCACTTTGATAGTCGGCGGTAAGCTTATCAAATTTGAATTAAGTTAGCGGCTTTTAACTTTAAGCAATGTTTTCCTTGAAATATTCACGCTGTATTGTAATTCTTGCAAGAATTCGCTAATTGCATTATATAATTTATGGATATTCCGTTCTGTGTTGTTTTTAGATATAGGTATTATGTAGGTAGTTATACATGCCAATAACATGCCATGACGCATGTTTCTAGAAATAAATTTTCACTTCAGTTTACTCAAGAACCGACTTAGATCACGAGAGTGCACACACATGCTAAGCTTGGCTGCCTCCTTTAAAATTTAAACTCCTCCCAAAGATAAACCATCTCGAACTGTAACTGGATTTAGGAACACTTGGAGAAGTTAAAAACGAGTCGCAGTTCCGTCCAGATACTGTGAATTTATGGCGGAGCGACGCCGGGCGCTCGGGCGACAGGCGACGGGCAGAACTCCGGGGGCCGCATTAAGCTGGACAAATATATTCGGGGACGGGCGAGTAAATCTCCCGGCGGGTCTGCGAGCCGCTAATGGTCCAACTTGTATTGTTTACGGTTTGCTCCAATTTCACCCATTTGCACGCCAATTGAAATGGGATTCCGACATGAGGGCCAGTGAATTAATCGGGGACCGTAATAGGTTATCCGGCCCGAATTAACATCGGTTGCAGGTAATTTACGGAGTTGCTACAAATAAGGCGATTGCGCTAAGCTCCGTCCTAATTGGCTATTATCTATTATCTGTTGCTGCAACTGAGTCTTGCTAATGAGCTGATGATTACGTGCGCAATATGATCGATCAATTCTATACATAAGATGAAATCTAATTGAAAAATGTCCCTATTAACGTAATTATGTAACAATGTTATTTTGTATTGGTCTACAATTAAAATTATTCATATAAACAATGAAAATAAACGCCTTACTTATCTGCGCTTTTGTTTTACATGTACCTTTATTTTAAGCAAGCAAGCTCGAAATTTATCACTAGAGCATACCTTGCCCTTTGTTGAAACTTAACTACTTAGAAACTATTAAACAATTTTGGGATACCGAAGTACGCCATTACGGAGCCTTAACAAACATCGATAAGTTCAAACAGACATGTATCGTTTTGTTAAATCATTTAAACTGTCTTCCAAAACGATTATAAATTATTATTATTATTATCTAATTATCACTATCATAGTATAAAACATGTTGTCTCCCTGTCTCTATGTATGCTTAGATTTTGTTTTGGTTTTTAAACATTTCGTTCTCGTTGAAGGTTTTAGTGTATAATTATTTTGTTAATTTTAGACTAAGTAAACGAAGACGAGAACGGAAATCTAGTTCATAATATCTTTATGAATCTTAGTAGATAGAATAAACGTTACAGCAATATTTAGATTGTGAATTTCAAGTCTGAATCAACAGTTGTTACGAAAAGACATCTTAAATGTAATTTCAAGTTGTGATATTGTATGTAATATTATTTCAAAATTTAAGAAATAGAGCAAATTTCATAAAGAAGCGATGTCTAAAGCTAAGTGTTTTGTACATAGCTGACACGGATGAATAATTCAGCCTGTAATGGAATGATGTAACCGCAGATTGAATCGTAAGTCAGGCGGCCTTCAGCAAATGTATTCAAGGCACAAAACCAATCTTGTCATACTAACTTCGTAATTATGTTCATTTTCAGTACATAAAACAATGTATGAATTCTACAGACATATCTATGAAATAATGTTCGTGGAAATTTTCTATGTTTACATAATATTATCTATTACCTACTTTATAAATGTAATGTTTATAAACATTAATTTAGTCGATTTAATGTTTAACTTTTTAAGAGCATTGTTTATAAATAACGATGGCGTTGACAGCTATAATTAAATGTAATAAAAACAAACATTGTTTAAAAGATTATTATGTTCATATGCTAACTATAATGTAAATATTTACATAAGGCTTAGTACACATTCCTTATAAACTATTGATACATTGAGGTTGGTAATATTGTAAGCTGAAATAGTGTATGAGAAACTTTTAAAGAAAAGAAAAAATTTGATCACGAGGCAGGACTCGAACCCGTGTCCTTCGGCTAAGGCAAAGACGAAAAAGCATTTGAATGCTATAAACTAAATATCAAATACAACGAATAAATTGTATTTGTATGTCTGTATGTTATTTCAATCATATATTTCTACAATACGTTGAAACATGACTTTAAATGAATAAAGTATATTTGTATACGATAAGAAATACGCACAGTAATGGCTCAATACAAACCACTTTCCGACCGGAAGATTCCCGTTTTCCATCTCTCTAAAAATACAATTCGCAGATTGAGATATTTTATGAGATTTCACTGATGTTTCGAGTTGAGTGCTTTATTTCAGAATTTAATTCATTGAATTTTACAGCAAAAATAATCTTGTATTGGAGAGCTATTTGTCAATAAGGATCCAATAATAGGGCATAAACATGAGTGCTTCAATTGTTCTGTCAAGATGTATTGTTTGGATTTGATCTGAAGGGGATTATTATACAGAAATAGGAAGGGGTTTTCGTAGAATTTAGAATTTCTCTTATACACGTGTTACTTTTTATATATTTATTTAAAACTTTATTGCATACACATAAGAAATATAGATACAGAAACTAGAAATGACATAAAATAAGAAAAAATCATGTACAAACGGCGGCCTTATCGCTAGGTAGCAATTTCTTCCAGGCTACAGGTAGAAGAGATGTATAAAGGAGGTACTTTGAGTTTAAAATTATATTACAAAGCTCTTATACTAGCTCTACATGTAATATTAGCTAATAACTGAATGCCACTTTCCCGAATATTAATTATTTGTCTATGCATTGAATCAATCTTCATCACTATGAGTAGGTAATTAATGTAAATTAAACATTAATATTCAAAGTTCAATACCAAATCGTGTTGTGTTATGATGTATATTGGATACGTTTAAATTACAGTAGATTAGTCGATTACCTATTTATTTTTAATGGTTTCTCTTAATGATTATATTTTTATACTAAAAAAAATACGAGGCCGTTCATAAAACGTAAAAATTGCAGTTCTCTACATGTGCTCAAGACACACACACAAACAAACACACGAGGGTGTATCGTGATGTAATCACACTTTTATCATTATTCATAATATTACTAGTTCAACACTATTATAGCAACAATATTTATGTTAAACCGTCTTTCTCGCATCGAATGGTTATCGATATCCATCAATTTGACCACATAACCAAAACTTACATCGAAGGTATCAGTCACCGTGACTGACTCCAATTTGTCATCAAAGCAGCGATTAGCATACATTACGTGCCGTGGTAGACGTAACGCAATCAGAGCTTGCGGCCAGCGAGCATGTGATGCGGCCCTTCATTAGCATGTCAAAGGCGTCGCCCGCAATGCCGGCAGGATGGAAACCTTTGCGCTGTATCAGGGCACTAGGCACAAGTCATACATTGTTTCTATACAACTACGTATAGTTATGATATGTTAGAATTCCAGATTGAAATAGTATTTGGTGAAATATATTTATAGTAGGTACATAATTTATGTATATGTATATCACCTTTTGCATAGAATCCAAGGCTGATGGAAAGCGCTACCACCATCCATGAACATTTTTCGGAGTGATATCGTTCGCAGATCTTAGGCAAGGGGATTAAAAAAGGATTGATGACAGGAAAAGGTAAGAAAATGGTTATACTTTTATTTATTGATTGAACATGCAAACATACAAACTTTCCTTTTTATAATGTGGCAGGATGGTAGAAAATAATGTCCACTACGCTGTCAAAATGTAAGTTGATAAACATCACGTGTCGTGTGACGTCACATGCAAATTGTAATGACTTTGTATTAATTATGAGGTCGTGACTGAAGCATAAATCATGGCGTAACTATAACGAGAAGGAAAATCACAGTAGCTTATAATGATACGATTATTTAAAGTCATACGATATCTCTACAAATATCACATACGTATTTGCGATTATTGTTTATACATATTAATTGGATGAAATTTAATGATCCTCAGAAGCCTTCGTAACGAATATTTTGAACACGTGTTGTCGTATCAAATAATAATTGGCAATTATAGGTAGACAATATGCTATATCTACCTCTGTCTGATTTTCCGGACATCTCCTATATTCTACTTAATGAGACAATATGCTATAAATAGGGTTTACCTTCCTCAAAGGCGTGTTAGCTTCTCCGGAGCCTGACCCAATTCGCCCGAAGCATGCCAAACTACCACAATCGCAAAATATTACCTTACCAATAGCCTACAAGCTATGTCTCTTAACTCCTAATGATTACTATATTAAAACCTCCAATACGTCAAATCCATACATAAGTACAAAATTCATTAGGAGCCCTTGAACAATAAATCATTCAGCAAACGTATTACCGACAGCATTTGACTTAGTGACATTGACAAATTCACAAATGTACGGCTAATGGATTTTATTGTATCACATCAAAGGTATCGAGGCTCCTTCAGGGTTGTGCCACATTATTCAGCTTCTAAGATCTTGTTGAACATTAATGTAATTTATTGACACTGATCCTTTGCAACGATAGCGCGTGTTGGACTTTGCCCCGTTTACAATAAATGGGTAGAATATGTTCATCTCCATTTGACATTATCATTTACCTCCCCTATTTTCTAATTGGCTACCCTCGCTTAGAAGTTAACTAAGAATGAACACTACTTCAACTTCTTCTCCACACTTATTGGCAAACGTCGATGAGAACAAATCCAGAAAGTTCTAGAAAATAAGTACGCTAGTGTCAGAAGGATAAACAGAAAAAAATGCCATAAATATCTTATACGAATGTATTTATTCTTTTGGAGATTTAGATGATTAAACATCAAAGTTAATAATGATGTCAAGATAAGTAAATGGTTTGAGCGAGGAGAGGTAATCTATTAGAATATTAGGGAAGCCCGATTTGGGACGATCCCTCGGGACATCTCAGCATCTCTGATACGTTTATTTGCGACATATAAATGGAATATGAATTGATTTTAAGGGAGGAATATTTTATTTAATTACGTGAATGTATTTTTAAAATCAATGCTTGACTTTTTATAAATTCGTTATCTAGAATGTATTTTATATTATTGTTAACACGCTAAATTTTTAGTCATGTTGCCCGTTTATTATTTTACTAGACTATCGTATATATAGTACTAGCTTTCCACCCGCGGCTTCGCCCGCGCAGTCAAAGAAAAACCCGCATAGTTCCCGTTCCCGTGGGATTTCCGGGATAAAACCTATCCTATGTCCCGGGGTAAAAAGTAGTCTATGTCCTTTCTCGGGTATCAAAATATCTCTATACCAAATTTCATGCAAATTGGTTCAGTAGTTAAGGCGTGATTGAGTAACAGACAGACAGACAGAGTTACTTTCGCATTTATAATATTAGTATGGATTATTCAATAACACATATTAGGTATATAAGTATATGGCCTATTGTCATCATCGATAATGACGATCATCGTTTTCGTGGCCAATTTATTTCTTGCCGTCTTTTTGTGTGGTCTTAGATCTGTACAATACAATATTTGTGACAGTATAAACTAGTTGTTTCATTAGCAATACATCAATCTCAATATATTTATTTCGTGAAAATAAGATCATTAAATACATTTTCCAGTCACAGTTCGGTCAACTGACTGGAGAATAATTACTATAACCTAAACCTGCTCAAGTAGAAGTCCAACAAGGTAGTGGATAATAAGCTCTATGTACAAGTGATATGGTTCAATATTGAACTCATCCAGCTCTGTCATGTCACACCACGCCGACACCCTCGCCCAACGTTTAAGCAGCAAGTAAACACGTATTAATTACGACTCGTTAATGTCAAGAGACGTTTTATTCCAAAAATGGGTCGTGACCATAGAAATCTAAATAACAAGACACTAGAAGTCGTAAGCGTGCGTGACCTTGTCGCCACTCAGGTGATTTTCACATCACCAGTGCATTCGTCACTGTTCAGTTGCTCTGGAGACGTATGAGTGTATACATGGTGTGTTTCAGCAATTCCCATTGCGGAAATTCTTCCACAAGTTGTAATTATACTTATAAAGGAATAATATTTCATCGGAAAATATTTTTTTTTAGAAATAATGCCGTTTTTCCTTAAATTTATAGAATATTTACAAGTATTACGAGTGTCACCATAGTAATCGAAATAACAATGAATGACACAGTCGACCATTCTTATTATCACGTTTGTTCGTATTGGAGCAAAAAGTCTCATATACTTAGGGATGTTATTCTAAAATAAACCGTAAATTCGTGCGTTAGGATACATATTCAAAAGCTTAATTTAATAGTTAAGTTAGTTTTCACTAAAATCAAGCTGTCCAATAAAAGGCATAGTTTACTTGTGTGTACTGTTTAGCTTTCGGTTTGAATGTGTTGATTTTGGCGACAGCGGTTTTCATACGAATTATGACATTATAGCACTTCTATGTGTCTTGTTATTTAGATTTCTATGGTCGTGACCGCTGATCGATCTTACGTCAAGTTACTTGGCAAGAATATATATGGAAAACAAGCTCAGGTAATGGCTCAGGCTCAATGTTTTTAATTCATATTATGAAGATATTCATTCAAGAATATTAATACGTATGTACCAAATGGTATAGCTGAAGTCCATTTCGCAGAACAATCGTGTCTAAGTTACATATTGTGTTGTGGAACTTGAATGATACTCTATCTATCTATGAAAAGTGTATTCTCTCGATATTATATTGATGTTCAAAATATGATCGTCATGTTCTCAATTCTAATTTACGATTTCCTTTTTAAGTTTTCTCCATAAGAATTGCAATAAGCGATGCTTATTTTAGTATCAATATAAATCTATTGTAATAATACTAAGAGCTATATAACATAACACAAGAAACTACTACAGATAATATATTATGTAGCAACCCCCTGCCAGACGTGACATACGTTTCTCTGCAAGAGAGTTGCAAGTGCATGTTGTCTCAATTTCTCTCAAGACACTATGTATTAAAGCACTAGCATTATGCTTGTCTATTTATATGCTAAGTCATAGTTTATTTACACAAATTACATTTCCCACAGCCGGAGGCCCCAATAGAAAAACCAGATTTACTTTAAAACTACATTTAATAACTTAAGTGAGACTTTTACACCCATGTCTGCACGATGCAGACCGGAGTTAAAGAATCATTAAACAATATTATTATTCTAAAGAAATCTTAAAACTAACACAGCAAAACTACGCTCGCATTCCGTTCCCATGCGAACGGCGTAGTCAGCACTTTGCTGTTAAGGTCGGGACGTAACAATCATGTAAGATTTCTAGACAATCAAACATGATTGGAGCTAACAAATTCCATCATTCTTGAATCAAAACTGTCTGTTATCCTTCCTAGCTTCTTCTTCTTCAATCTTTTTTTTTCACATGAAACGTCATGTGAAAAAAAAAGATTGACTGAATAATATATTTTTGCATTTGGACATTCTTGACAAGTCATCAAATTTAAAAATAAATATTATTACTTACCTTAAATTAATTATAAATTCGTTTGCATTACCAACTACGACGACGCCTGAGACGACACACGACCATCATACTCCTCCGAAGCGGCTTTGCTGATTCTCATGGAATTTTGTATGCCTGAGAATCGACCATCTATTTTTCATACACCTAAGTGACAAGATAACGTTAGAACAACGTTTGCTAGTATCTTATAAAATACGTAAAGAGCGATATGAATATAAAAAGCCCTCGAGGGTCGGTCGGGAAGGAGAGGTGTCGGTGAGCGACAACCGACCTTTCAGCACACTTGGCGCCCTCTCAGCTCACACTTGTGTAGGCCATCGTTTTCTTTGCATTCTTCAATAAAAATAACTCCGCGACTAATTATAATTTCAATTCAAAGAATAAATTTTACACTCTAATAATGAAACAAATTATTTGTTTTAGTTATTGCTAAGACGTTTAGAGCATGACGTAGGTAACCTTAACATTTAGCAATGAAAATAATTAAAGAAATTTAATTTCATCTAACAGTTTGTCTATTTTTTGTGCCTTAGGAATGGAAATTCAAAATTTTTTTTTGATGCGTAAACTATTATCACGTAATAGTATATTGTAGCTACTACGAAAACAATATTAATTAAGGCAGCAAACATCCTCTATATAATTTAAAACTTCGTATGTTCATAAAAATATTTCAGATTATAGTCAGTTGAACTGCATTATTTTCTTACACAGGTAGTATTATAAATTATTTCCAAACATTGCTACTATTAGATACTATAAAAATACTCAATCAAAACTTTTTTTAGCAAACTACAATCAAATACACAATATTTACTTCACGACTAGGTACATTTCAAATATCACGAAACTTCTAGAAGCGATTCCATCGCAAACAACAAACCGACCAACATCTAGCAAGATACGTCAATATCATTCGGAAAATTTACCGCATTTGAGTCGGCGAGCCCTTGATGGATTATTGCATCCGATACGAATCTCCAACTTGAACTGTTCAACTTTCCTAACTTCTTCCAAGATCGAAGAAATATCCCTAGTTTCGGGAAGTTCCAGGGAAATTACTAAGGGAAAATCAAGTTCTTGAATGAGCCGCACAGTGATAGTAGACAGAATACTGCTACACTGAAAATTAATATACGTATTTATTACTTTTATGGAGTTAGCACAGTGTGGTGCCAAATTTTACATATCGCACAATATTATTATGTGGCACGTTTTGTGTTAAATATTTTGAAACCTTCGTCTTGTTTTAATTATTGTCCTTAAACATAAGTTTTATGGCACGAGTGAATAGCCAAATAAAGAACATACTCTATGTATTATAAACAAAACTCCTATAATTTGATTAATAAGTTTTCTGTAAAGAAGCATTAACTCAAAAGCATAAATTAGGTCACGTTAGCGAAACATATTATAATGTCATGCGGCGCAAAATTCTTGAATCTAATATGAATCTAATCCTATTTTTCATTCATTTAGTTTGCAATAAGTTATAATTTCTTGATATAACAAAAATTGAGTGAAATTACTGACTAAAACAATAAATGCAACTAATTGAGGTGTTCCTTTATCATCTAATTACTATCTGACTTTGCTCTTCTTATTTCCTTTACCCCTTTTCCTTATATTTTATCACATTCTCCGGTGATTAGAAAACGATATAAAAGTAGCCGCACTCCACAGCACATGCAAGATATATCGTTATGAAGATACAATCGAGGTCGGGTATCAGCGCGGGTTCATTAGTCCCGGCCTGCCATCCATCACGGCACACTATTACGGCTGGCAAATTTATCTACCCGGAAAATATACACATCTCTTTATGAATGATAACGGGGGAAATCGCAGACGTTTCTTATGTTCTCGACTACATTATGAAGTTTTTGCGCTGGATCGTAATTCGTAGATAGATCCATGCTAATTGTAGATACGCTAATGACTCGAGCTTCGTACTGATTGCAAAGGTAATATAGTGAAAACGAAAATAGAAAATATATCTCACGACTGATCTGAATGTTAAAGTTAAATTATCATAAAACATATCATGAAATTACAACATAACATTTAGATAACGTTGTAATGTCTAAGTCTGAATATTCTAATGATATTTAGACTAACTAATGAATATTATAATCTAAACATTAAATGTACGACTGGTAACCCATTACCATTTCACCAACTGTTACTTTACCACGTATTAGATGTTGATGTCTGGATGTAATACAGTTCGTAACCACAAATGCTCTGAGCCTTAAAAAGGGAACTTCTATTATCACTTCTTGCAACATTTATTAAACACGATTAAAATTACCATTTCGGTTCCTTTGGAGGCGAAGAACCTTGTTTGCAAACTTGAAATTACCTTTGTCTAAAGTACTTTTACCAAGCTCTGACCCGGACATACATAATTCAAGTGACCTCCCCCCATCCCCTCGTCTTAGAATGTTTCCGTTACGAAAGTCTTGCGGTGGAATTTAAATTCAATTTATCACTAACTAGCCGAGTTTGGCGCAGTTCTTATGATGCCGTGATCTGACAGCTTGCAGGATAAATAAGTATTGTTTTGTTGCAAGATGACAAAAGGCACTAGTGCTAGACTAGAGTACAGCAGTACGTTATTAAGGATTTTTCTTCTGAAATGAAAAGAATCAATTAGTAGAAGGGAAACGCGGGAAAAATATTCAATAAATTATTTTACTAACCTTACCTTTCCTTATATTTATGTATTTCCCTTGACATCATATTGACAGCGAAGGTTAATACATTTTGAGGAAGGATAAATAATATTCCGTATAACATGACTTGTTCTAATTAGGTCTAAAGGGAACACGTTTCTCGCACAACATTCGCGTCTTTTATGATTCTTTTGAAAACGAAATTGCAGAACAAGCTATTAACTTTTCAAAGAAGCAGTGTTTATAGCTTATACTTAAGTATTTCTTAGTGCACAATTATGAAGCAAAAAGAGTCTTCAATTTCTGAAAGATTTATTAAAGAAAGAAAAGAATATAAAGCAACCCAAACCTATACAAAAAAATTATTATACTATTATTACTAGGATCAAACAAAAACTTCTTGACATACCAATTTCAAATCTAGGAGCCCTTTTTGCCCTAAATGAACCGTAGCAGCTGGTTACAAAGAATCGATATTGTTGTACGTGGACATTACTTTCTTTAGGACTGTTTGCTACATGCTAACGTTTAACTTTTCAGTAAAAAAGGAATAACAATTTGTGACTTTGGTAGTAGTAACTATGTATGACTTTATGTGCCAATGCCCAATTAGTTCAATACTGTTTTGTTTTAAAAAGCTGTTTTAGAAATGTTATATTTTATTTGGTAGGATATTCAAAATTTAAAAATAATGTGTGCATTACGACTATATAATGAAATATATAAATATACTAGCTTTCCGCCCGCGGCTTCGCCCGCTTTGTCTAAAACATAATAAATTATATACTAAAACCTTCCTCTTGAATCACTCTATCTATTAAAAAAACCGCATCAAAATCCGTTGTGTAGTTTTAAAGATTTAAGCATACATAGGGACATAGGGACAGAGAAAGCGACTTTCTTTTATACTATGTAGTGATAGTGTCCAGGCAATAATTTTATCAATTTTTGATTATTTCTTTTTGCGAAATGCTCACATGTAACCTAATACATAACGCGCCCAAAAATTGTCAAACAATAAATTCAGTTGTGAGGTCAGAACAACCGCCTGGGGTCGCTTGGCTCCTCGTATAAATAAGGAAACTGTAAATCTGAGGATGACCCACAAGGACTAATTTATCGCCTTAACTTGCGGACGGCGATGTCGTCATTAAGTTGCGCTTAATTCTCAGCTTTTGTTACCTTAATAGTTCCTGTGTGAGGTTTTAATTTAACATTTTTATGCTTAAAGTTCCTCATTTTATACTTATTATGAAACTTTATGAAAATCTATTAGTGCCTTTGTACTCTCTTTTACTATGAAGCGTTTATATTTGCTTTAGCTGAAACGCCAACAATAATAATCATCATATTTTGTACTGAATATAATTTTAACCCATTTCGTTCGCATGATTAAACAAATATTTAAACAGCGAAACCAAACATTCATGTTTAGTATTATTTTCCTTTCATAATTCATTCCCAATCAATCAAAAAATCATGTCCAAACATTACCAAATTATTTTCAGCACAATGTATGCCAAGTAAACACAGAAACTGTAAACAAAAGTTACAGCACATTAAACAATGGCGATATTTCTAAACACCATTAACCCTACAGCGTGGTGCTAAACGTCCTGTGTTCCGACAAATGCGGGTAGTGAGTAATATTAGTTCGGGATATCGTAATCCGTGTCACATGGCGGCGCGCCAAGTCGACCCGTGCCGTAGGTCAGTTACAGCCTGCGCTCAACTTTGCCACTAATTTCAATTGATTCCACTTTTATAACTATCACCCATGACCCAGACAGACGAGTCAAATGCTATTATAGTTACCCCCTCTACAATTTGTACTATAATAGTGTTTAAATGCACATCAGGAGATGCATCCATTGTCTTTTTTCATTGTTATCATTTCGTTATTTAAGTTTATATATAATAATATGTAAGTGCGTTTGTCGACGCATTTGTTCGAATCTATGCATGAATTTCATTATTTGTTCATAAATTGCTTCAATAATGTGGCCATTATTAAATAAAGTAAAAAAAAATGTTAATGGTAGAGTTTCTTTTTGTAACAGTTTGTACATTTCTCGCATTCGTATCTGAATGATCAACTATTTCCAGGCAAAAAAAAGTTTGTTAGTTTCCTTTTCATAAAATAACAAAAACAGACTAGCGGTGCGGTCCATGCTTCAGTTCAGTTTTCCGAAACAATAACTCACTAATGGGATAGGTCAGTTCAAAACTATGCTTCGAACTTTGTGTAACGAACTCATTTCAATTAGTTTGGGAGTTTTGGGTTATACACCGTTAACGACCCGTCTTGCATCACACATCAAAACAGAAATTGGACCGAAAAAGCCGATGAAACAGTGGATTTTATTTATTTAGGTCATCTTTAATGACCAAGTAATAATGAAATGGTGTGCGTTCAATTTGCTTATCTTATAGTTTCAGTATGTTATTATTACCGAAATAATGGTTTTGTCGTCCAGATTATAACCTAGATTTTTCCAACCAAACTGTTTTTGTTTTACAACATTTACAAGTTCACTGCAAATATTTGTACTGCTACAACCTACACGCCAAAAGCAAGCCAATTATCAAAATTCATCTTCATTCCCCTCAAAGAAAAAGTAATCAGAAATGTATATAATTGGTAAAAAGCCTCGAGCAAGGTTGAAATGAAATATATTTAGCATTTGAGCCTAACAACGCGACGGCGAGTTACAAGCCGTGAATACAGAGTTAGCTGGTCCCGGTATAACGAGCTACAAACAAATTTGCAGTTTCACTTCTAAAAGGTACGCGCTATACGCTGTACGAAGCTACACTTATTTTATTTAGCTTTCATTCAAACCAATTCTATGATGCTTCGAATGAAATGAAAGGGTTTTGTTCAATCGTTTGTTTATTGAATTGCTTCAAGCGTTTTATAATTAACGTTCTTGGTATTTATAGTGAAATACATAGAATTTATAATGGCTACTTGGATATTGAAATTGATCGGTAAAGTTTATATTATTCAATTTGATAGACAATAGTTTAAAGTTACAGTAGTTGGATATCTATGAAAACAATTTAATAAAAGGAAGAATGTAAACTCATATTGAATATTCAAATTGGCATATTTTAGTGTACAAATTGTTATTTAATTGTGTATATAATTTTTCAAATATACTTTCTTATTAGTGATTTAACTTATTAAAAATTTTGCCCAGTTTTGCCCCACAAGGTGCATCATCATGTAATTTACGCGACATAGTAAAAACGGTAATGCGATGAGTCCTCTCAGTGATTCACTAAAATTGTTTAAAATATCACATACTCTGTCTATGGGGCTTAATTTTTATGCCAATTAGCAACGTGAATTAGGGGCCGTTCAAGTATTACGTAAGCACCAAGGGGGGTGGGGGGGTCTCTGTTTTGCTTATTTTGGATGACATGGGGGGTGGGGGGGTCTAGATGATGATTACGTCATCGTTAGTTATTTAAGTTTTTTCGGGGATTCCCGCAAATAATACATATGCGTAGGCACTCGCTTTGAGAACTGATTAGGGGAACTACCGCGCATTAGGGAAATTACCGTGCGCTATTCACTTCACTATATAGTATAAAACAAAGTCGCTTTCTCTGTCCCTATGTCCCTTTGTATGCTTAAATCTTTGAAACTACGCAACGGATTTTGATGCGGTTTTTTTAATAGATAGAGTGATTCAAGAGGAAGGTTTATATGTATAATAACATCCATTAAATAGTGGAGAAGTGCTGTTATTTTTGAGGTTTCTAATGTGATGTCGTAAATAATTACATTTTTTCCGCTTACATTGCAAACGCAGGCTGAACCCTACGAGTTTTATCAAAATAATGTACTAAGTATTGTACACATTGAAAAGGTCTACAGAAAAGTCCGTGGTATATGTCTATCTCTTATGGATAACCCACAATAACTTTTTTTTGTCATTTACTTTTTACGACAAATAATGGCTAATTTTCGAAGCGATTTTAACCAATACAGCATTAATCCTTAACCAATTAAATACCTTGAATACATTGTTCATTTAATATAGATCTATATGGCCCTTTACACCGTATGATTTAAGTGAATATTTTCGAAGATATTACAGATTTAAAAATTGCGGGACGTAGCGTTTGCGGCGCGCGGTACCGGCCGGCCGCCATTGCACCTGTGCGAAGCCGGGGCGGGTCACTAGTGTCTAATAATTCATTCTCGTGCCGGCAGGCTGCAAGTGCGCATCTATCAGTATTGTTTTGTTTGGATTCTAAACGTATTGTAAGCATTGAAAGTTATTATTTGTGTTTATGTTGATGCAATTCTTCTTCTTCTTCTTCAATTAGCCAAAGTTTAACGTTTTAATTATTTAAATTTAAATATCTTATTAGAATGTCATATCATATAGACAAATCCAAGTTATACCAAAAACTGTTCGAAAGTTTTAAAAAATCTCATACTGGGACGAAAGTGCAAAATGTACAAAAGTTAGTTAACGAAGTTTGGCGAAATTATAAATTACAAGCAAAGTCAGATAAGGAACTAGATATTATTGTATCTAAGAGAATTGAAGAAGAATTGCAAGCGGCGACTAGAAATAAATTCAATCTGCTTCATTTTTTTCCAAGGTGAGTAAAAAAAAAAGCAAACACGCCCACAGAGGGAAAAGTTAGACCTGTAAGAGTCGCTGCTCGTCGTGCTAATGAACTGATGTGCATTATTCAAAATTTAGAGCACCAAGATGTTGAATGGCTCGATGAGAGTGACGTAGACATTCCAAAATCGGATGAAAGTGAGCAGACTCACAACACTGAGCAGCAATCCAATGTCATCGATAACTTAGAATTATAGATTCAGGTTTCATGGACTGAAGACTGTTAATGTGTTCCGAAAATATTCTTTATGTTAGTTATGTTCTTTATTTCTGATTATATTTTTTTGTCATTTACTCTATGTGTATCAGTTAAACCTAATATTTTCATGAATTTTCCTATTTTAAAAATAACAATATAAAAAAACACTTATTACTAAAAATGTTTACGTAAGCATCGGGGGAGGGGGTAAGTGCTTTGCTTACTTTTGATGACAAGGGGGGCGGGGGGGTAAAAAATGGTAAGAAATCTGCTTACGTAATACTTGAACGGCCCCTTAGTCATTCGCCCAAAAATGTTTGTGACTGTATTAGGCACAGTTTGCCAGTTTACAACATAATATGATAATTGATATCGTTATATTAAGATGAAAAAGTATGACATAAGATACATCTTTTATTACCTTTACGAGATCTCTACATAGTCATCAATATTTTATTACACTCAAACGTTAAACATAAACAACATTGACACATTGAACTAAAAGGATTTTCGAATTTATCTCCAAAGGAAACATCCGTAACTCGGAAGACACTAAGTTTAGAATAAAATCGTATTCCAAAGTAGACAACGCTGAAAGTTCGTGAGGTTTATCTGTTCACAAAGTAAGATGAGGAAGAGTGCAGTCCGAGTCGGAATTACAATGAAGAGGCGGGGCTCGAGCTAGGTGAGAAAATAGGACTGTTATTTAAGATTAGTGAAAGCTCTGAAATATGCAACGGATATTCACCATGTAAATCTAAAAAAAATGTCATAATAGATAAAATAAATTATCGGAAATCGAGATTGGACGTTCAGAAACATAGACGAAATATTTGCCTGGCAATCACCATAACATCGAGGTCAAAACAAAGCATCTTAATAATAATATTAAAAGGTCGTACCTATGTCTTATGTATCGTACGTATGTATGTCGATATGAATTAAAATATAAGTCAGTAGTAATTAAGATGATTATATTTTTAAAATAATATTCGTGTATCAATGATGAAAAGCTTCGGTCCATCGAAATCTCTCATTTATAAGCCCTTGGCGAGGATTAATAGCGTATTACGAACATAATGGAATTTAACTTTGTATCGTTCGATTTAAATGTGAATCGAGAAATAAATTATGGCTGATACGAATTATTTTAATTAAACATGAGTGATCATTAAATATTGAGTTTTAACGTCTTTTATGATTTCATAATGATGTGATATTAAATGATTTAAATATCTCATGAAAATTTAATTTACACAATATGAACATAATTATTAAATTATTTAATGTGTTTATTTATTTCTTAATATTCTACAAAACTCTCACGTCGAGTAGATAGTAGGTACCTTTAAACTTTTCTTACCAAATATTACAATAGATTTCTTGCGTCTATCGTACCAAAAATATTTCAAACACTAGAACGCCATTTTGCGGTGTCAGGAGTTCAAGCAATTGCCAACCGCAGCAGAAGCCACATCAAGGTGTGTTCAGCTATCTCGAATATTCTCGAACATTCTAGAATATTACTTTAAAGTTAATTTCCAAACAAATGTGATGTATTCAGTCGTAACATCCAATTTTATGAAGTACCGATTTCAATATGCAATGGTCGACGTGTTGGTGATAGTGTTGCCCAAATGCAAGAACAAGACGAGACTTAGCCAGTCTTGGTCTTGGTCTTGCGCCAATACACCTGGTCTTGGTCTTGGTCTTGGTCTTGCGCTCCCAGTCTTGGTCTTGGTCTTGGTCTTGCAGCAAGAGTCTTGCAAGTCTTGCAATTACCTATTAGTCTATTACTATTTATTAAAGTTTACTTTAAATCTTAGAAAAACGTATTAGAATTGGAACATTGTGAGCTTGAATTAACATAGCCATAGTAAAGATCAAGCAGATTAATAAATAACTGAAGATTTGATAAGAAATTCGAAAAATCAACTGACCTATATGTCGTTTTCCATGGAAGTAACTGTTTCTTAATAAACATTTATGATTTATAAGCTTACATTTGCTAAAACATGTAAAAAAAGAAAGTAATCAATATTATAATATATACTTACTAGAATGAATTAATATGACATCTACTACCTATCCTTACCATTTTATCCTAATCATAATACTACTTGCGTGATCAGTAT
Source organism: Colias behrii (assembly GCA_029959065.1). Taxonomy (NCBI): domain Eukaryota; kingdom Metazoa; phylum Arthropoda; class Insecta; order Lepidoptera; family Pieridae; genus Colias; species Colias behrii. Next base: position 204,246 of record JARWMC010000005.1, on the reverse strand, counting down.
AATGTATTCATTTTCATTCTAAGCACTCTGAAACTTATTTATTCTTTGGAACACCTGTAGGTACTCTTAAAAAAATTCGAAATTATTTTGCATGAGTATACCTACGCCCTATGGCGGCAATCAAATAGTGTCAAATGTTATGATTTCGGCGTGGCGGCAACGATTGTTTTAGATTTCAAAAGAAGCCGCCGGCGCGTGTATCATAACCATGTACTTCCGAAAAGCGGCAAATTTCTTTGAGAAGTAAGTACAAAGCCTTTGATGACGCATTATCAAAGTGCCGATGGTTAAAACATAACTATGCATGCACTCAGTTTGATTTTAATAGATATTTTTTTATTCGCTATGTTTATGGTATTAGTCGTAATGCGCATAGGTCCAGTTTTTCATATTCTTTGATACAGTTTTTTGCGTCTCATAGAATTCCTAAGCGTACCTACCTATACACCGAACTGTTACACCTAACTACTCAGTGAAATAATAAATAATAAATAGCGCTAAGGCTTGCTGCAAGACGCAAGAGTCTTGCAGGCTATGTCTTGTTCTTGCTCAAGTCTTGCACGGTCAGTCTTGGTCTTGGTCTTGCTAAAAATACGCGGTCTTGTTCTTGGTCTTGGTCTTGCAAAAACGCAAGAACAAGACCAAGACTGCAAGACCAAGACTGAATTTGGGCAACACTAGTTGGTGACGAAACAATAGTTTTTTTTTTCAATTGTTTTTTTATGAAGCGTGAGATTTCATTTTCAAATTGCGTCAATTTCAAGGATATAATATAACAATTTTAGTCATGCTCTCAGTATTCGTGCAAAACCACAATATGTTTTACAAAAAATATTTTGTTTATGGGCAATATTATCATGACCAAAAAAATCTGCATATATAACTAGACAGAACCGTGTTTAAATCTCCGGTAAACTCTAATAAGGTATTTTATGTAGAAATAGCGGCTTTTGACTCTTATCTATCTATCTGATTTCAGTTAATTTATATCAATGAATGCATTCGAGTTCGGTGTAAGTAATTTTACAAAAAAAATGTATTAATTCTAATCATAGTTTCTTCGTTTTCTTACGAGGTAGTTTTTTCTTCACAGCTTCCTAAAACAAAACGTGTGATTATTCCAGCACATCATAATTATCGTGTATTGTCTAACTTCAGCCGTGTCTCAGTTAGGTGAACCCGGTTCCCTTTTCATGTTCAACTTTACACCAGAGGTTTACCCGACTGGCGATATTCAAAGTTTAGACACACGTTAGCTCATATTATAAGTGCTTCGAGACTGACTTATTGGTTCTAATCGTTTTCTTGATGTGAATACTGTATGTGTCCGAAGATACAACACTTGTATACATACAGGGTGAAAGGTAAGACGTTTGACGAATTTAGACAGGAGCTTCTACTCATGAAACTGAACAACTTTTGTTCTACAACTTTGCTGAATTCGTAGAAAAAAATTTGAACTTTGTATGGAAATCGGTCAGCTGATTAGCGAAGTTTCCTTACAAAGTCCAATTTTTTTTTACGAATTCAGCAAAGTTGTAGAACAAAAGTTGTTCAGTTTCATGAGTAGAAGCTCCTGTCTAAATTCGTCAAACGTTTTAACTTTCATCCTGTATAGGTACCTTTAAATATTAAAATTGACAATGAACTTAAATTTTTTTATAGATCTGTGTAGTTATCTTATCAATCGAAATTTTGATATTTTTTTTTTAAATATAAAGTATTTTCGTTTATAAGATAAATTATTTCATTGTAGAAACGTAGAAAGCTACAAACTTCAGTACTTTTCATGAAAGCTTGAAGTTGTATCAGTGAGAAGCGAATATTTGGGAAATTCGCCTCTGATGCTAAGGCCCACGATACACGAATGAAGACGCGACTGAGTAGTGTGAAATAACTGCTAAATCTAAACTTAATGCTAAAGTAATCTATAACTCAATTCTAAATAATTATGACAATATTTTAACACGTTCCTACTTCAATAGTTTATTAAAACAGAAAAATGCGATGAAGAATTAGAACTACACGGCTCGTTATCTTGAAACCTCTTAATATTAGTCATCCCAGTACTCTCACTATAATTATTGATATACTTTACTATACATAATATTTTGCATAATTAATTGTCACCACTATTTAGAAGAAATATTGTTATAACAATATTATACATTATTCTTCTAAATTAACTTCACAGTTCGGCTTCCTTCGCATTGTGTGCCACTGCACTTCAAGCAAGTTCGTTTAATTGTAGATTTACATTCGACATAGTCGCTGGTCTATAACATGCCTTTCCGCCAGCGCCTCGCGCCGGCCGCTCGCCATAAAACCCAAATATTTGCCCCCAGCCCGCCTCGCAGTGTTTATGTTGCTTTTCAATTCCCCGCTTTTTATCATTTATTAACTGTATTGTTACTTCAACTACACTTTCCTTCTAAAACCAACACAATATTCCAAACCTCGAAATTCGCTTTGAAAGTGGTATTGCTGTTTGTTAAAATTTTTCTTGACATAGTTCTATTTCTATTACATTTTTGTAAATCGGACTATTATTAAAAAATAGAAAATCAAAATAAGATAATTTTATTATTCTAACTGTTCATGAGTAGGTAATATTGTTACTTGTTCTCTATTTGTATTAAATTTAACACGATGAAAGTGTTATAATTTATTAAAACACATACACTATTACTTTTAATAATACAATCATATAATACATAATATTATCTACCTTAACAGTAAAACAGGTTCTGATGATACAGTTGCATAATTAAACTCTGTACTAGGATGCTAGTCGTAGTTAGGTCACAGGCAAGTTTTTATAATCTAGATCTCGACAAACGTAGCGGTGCGTACCTGAATGGACCCGTTTCTAATTACACTTTTACATATTACCCACAATATGTATTTTTTAATTAATGTAATTTTTTCTTGGAATAAACGTGTGTTTATATTTTTCTAACTGTTATAAGTACTAAGCTACTTACAATGGACGTTATAATATTCTCTTTAGTAATCGACGCAGATTTAATGTTTTTGGTGATTGACACAAAAATTCGATGTCATTACGGATGAAGCTTTGTATGTAAGTATCTATAGTCGAGCCAATTTAATAGGCAACATTTGACGTCTATCAATTTTATCTTCGAAGAGAGGTAACCTGCGTAAAAACATCGATTAAAGTGAATTAATCGATACGGTCTTGAAACATTTGTCAATCGAACTTGAAACACATTTATTAATTTATGATGATTTTTATTCACAAGTAATCAATGCATTCGATTCTAGATGTCAGATTTCGATTTTTAGAGTAACGTCTCTTGTATTTAAAAATAAAAAAGTTTATTGACACAAAATTGTAGCGACGTCAGTTCTTTAATTCAGAAATTGTTTATTAAGTTTAGAATGGTTTATCAGTAAAATCAAATCTTAAAATTACTTGTATCGGTCATTATTATTATAAATATTATGTAATCGTAATTGAAAAAAGTTAAGAAAATGTGTAGTTCTAACAAAACGAAATATCATGTTATTCTATGTCGTCGTTACTAGGTTACATTGTTCAATTTTGTTGAACTGTCAAATGTTGCCTATTTAAATGGCTCTACTATAATTTAAAATATCTTAAACAAACAACGTAACGAATAGCAGATGGCCGCCAAACAATACGTGAGTTTTCCGCAGATATTAATCTAACGTTTAAACTCCAAAGTTCCGAACCCTTGAGTGATGAGTCATTACAACCTCGTATAACATTTAGCGCAGACCCAGTCCATCTGCCAACCAGCGATGTAAGCGGTAAGCGGTTAGTGGTAAGCGGTAGATAAGATAATTAATTCGATTCGTTAAGTCCGTGAAAGCCGAGGTGTCTCCAACTAACTGCTTGATTATAAGTTTGCTTCAATTAAAATGATCAAACGAATCACGTTCAGCTTATTACGGCGGTCGGAACTTGGAGCAATTAATCGTAAAGGGCTCCGCAAACAAATCGGCTCGGATATTATTTGGAACTAACAGTCTTTCTGGGTTATGACGTCATTAGCACAGATACTGTTTGCAATGAATATTAATTGGCAAGGATATAAATTTCTTAAACTATTGTAGTTTGTGGCGAATGAAGTTACTAAAATTAACTACCTAAGCGTTGATTCGATAGTAGTATCTATGGAAATCTAAAATCTAATCCATGAATTTCAGTAATTCAAAACAAGAAACGCTTCCCTGCAAATTCATTTCATGCGCGAAACTTAGAGCCAGAAACTTGTTTTTAAAGAAAACAAAGTTTCGACATGCACATAACATGTTCGCAATTTTCAGTCACAAAATATAACAAAAGAACTTTTAGGATAATTATCTTGCGGCTCTAACTTCGAATGCAATAGAGAAATGTTCATAATATATGAAAAGAAGTTAACAATGCTTTTGAATGAAATAGGGTCGAATGTAAACACAAAAACATTTCAATTAAAGCGCATTTTCAGCTGTCGCAGTTGAGTCCCGTTGCGTATGAAAGTTAAGCTTTTTATACACTATGTGTTCAAAACTTTACCATTCTACCAATAAAAACATTGGTACATTATGTTTACAAAAACAATCTAGTGTATCAATGAAAATTAATTTAAACTACGTCGCAAAATATGCTGATATTTCATGAAAGAAAATTTACTTTATTCTAGTTGTTTTTCAACTTTTACAGGATAGAAAAACATGATCGTGTGGCGGGTAGAAACTTGCAATAGAGTTAATAGAGTTACTCGGTTCAACATACACACTGACCTTAAACTAAGTTAATTATGTAGAACCTTCACTCGATGTTATCTCGAAATAACCTTTCCTTTCCCCTTTCAAGCTCAAGTTTTCTTTTCGTGACCAAAAGCCTCTACGAGTACCCTTCTGCGATTCCATCTATCCTTAAACTAAAAGTCATGTAATCATCTTGTGTTAAGAAGGATAGACGCAATAGACAGAATATATATGTAATTACATTCCCCTAATTGACAATTTTTATTAAAATTTTCAATAAATTTACATTTCTGCATAGCAATCGTGGCGTTTTGCAAGCCCGCGTGTCGGAGCCCTACCGTAAGCTTTTTATTTTGTTTTTGATTACTCTAGAGTTGCATTGCCTGTCTCTCCGCGTCGTCAAATTGAATTAAAAATATTTATTTCCATTTTATAGTGTTCGTTTATTATTCATAAAAGCGTCGCCGAATTTCATGATAAATTAAGTAACAATTTTTTCGCCGGCACAAGGGTTGTTTCGGGAAACGTAATCAAGTGAATTTACGAGGGGAGGATCATTCTTCAATTGAGAACCGCGGATAGGACAGGCCCTTCGCATAAAAAACTCATTTCGTAACAAATAGATGGGCAAGAATTCAGTACGATTCGCCCAATTCGAGATTTGGGGACCGCGGAACGTGCGCCGCGATTGCTCTGAAACATCTTGACGGTCGACTCGTTTGCATAAACTTTACCGTCCTTGTAAAACACGACTTCATTACGTTACGACTCTACTGATAATTTAAAGACCCATCTCAAATTTGGGGAACACGCGAACTTTATTTACTTACACGCAGATAACGTAGACGAATAATAATTACTTCATGTTCAAATGAATTCGTAGCAAAATATTTTCCTACGTTATTCTGAGTTAATCGTTAACATTGAGATGAAAAGCAATAGAAATGTACGGATTCTTTAGCATATTAGTATATGGTATTTGCCGAGTACGTTAAGAAATATAGAGGATAATATATTTATTTCTGTGTGTTGGTATATTATATTTATGTTTCATATTACATATAAAATGAGAGAAATAACATTTCATAAAAAAATGTACATTTCGTGAGTTTGGCTGGAGGATATTTTATGCATACAATTTGCCTTTTATGCAGTATTTCTTTTGTAATTAGCATCTTAAAAATATGAAATCTGTAATCTGTAAACAAAATTTTTAGTCACTCTGTCTGTCTGATTATACTACCATATATAATTAGGTGGAGAAAATAATGCCATCATTTTTCTGATGTACGATGGTTTAATATTTCGCATCAAAGCTAGACAAACAAGCTAATACATATGCAAATAAAATCATAGCGACTGGATGTCACTTGTTAACAACCACAATATATTTTTATCACTTTCAACCCATTCTAACCCCAGCTCTTTCGTTTATTTCAGAATGTAAACATATTACGTATAAAACAGGACATTAAATTTTAAAGATAAGAAGTACAAAATCTGCATGAAAAGTCGAAGTAGTACATTTAAATATGTATCTATTTGGAGCTCTTAAGCCTCTCAGACAGTCGGATGCACTCAGGCACAATTTGCTAAAGGTTACCTAGGCTTAAACTTGTATGGCCTAGAAACTCAGCTTGACTTCAGCTCAATGTTCTCGCATCATTTGGATTAAGTATCTCTCTATTGAACGATTTAAGTTTCTTTTAAAATATATTATAAGGTAAAACAGGAGAATCTTTAATCTAAACATAATGGTTGGCATGTCTATTGTCTATATACATTTTTGAATGACCAAAATCAAATTTATAATCGTAAAATATCAATTATATTTGTTGTAATAATTTTAAATATTTTATCGTTAGATCGTATAGATTTTTAATGTCTCCTATTATGATTATTTAATGATTTCAAAGATCTATACAAGCAGACTACGTGCCCCGTTAAATTTGTAACAGCATTAGTTAGTTCGTACATCTTCACTTTGTGCCAAGTTCTATGATCCGCTTACGAGTTGTAACTTTGACAGCACCTAGCTCACGAAGCTCTTTGTTTTCTAGTATTTATAAGTCATTGTTTTAAACAATACGTTAGAATATATCTAGAACAGTGGCAGTGTTGTTACGCGTGGTTCTTGTATACTATCTGCATTCTGATGTGGCTATTGTTTGATTAAAAAAAGAAATGTACAGTGATTTCATTTAAATGATATGTTTGTTTTCAAGGAATATTGTTTTAAAAATCGATGTTCGTTAAAATGATTATCGAAAAATGAAATTACATACACGTATAAGTTAACAGGAAGGTGGTTATAGCCAGGCGATTTATTTATGGAGCTTTTTTCCTTAAATGCTTTATAAAAGGATCTTTCAGATGAGTGTGATTGATTGACAGTGGAATGTAAATAAACTCATGTAGGTACATATTTTGTAAACGGGTATATGAATCAAAATATAAAAGTTTGAGTTGTGTTTTGTAAATAACAAACATGACGAATGTAACTGAAATTCGTTATAACTTTTTCTACTAATTCCACTTTTACGTGGAAATATAATTATAATAACGTACGGCGTACCTACTCAAAGTTCATTATTATCCAACATATTCCAGATACTCTATCCTCTATATAACGTATTTGTTTTCACTTCCCTTAACATTTGACACAGAAGCTAAAGACAAACGGCGTGGCGATTGGAAATGTAACATTTGATTCCCAAACACTAAGTACACAGTTCAATATTGAACAGTAGCGAGTGGGCGGAGGGGGGAGGGGGGTGGTTGGCTAGAGAGGGGAGGGGGGGTAGTCTCGTTGAAATTCATGAAGATGTTAACGCGACAACAATTGATGGCGTTTAGGTTGCGTCGGTAATGAAGCTGCGCGAACAAACATATGAAGGGCTTGCTGATTGTGGAACTTGTACCCTTTGTGATATTATAGCGTTGTATTTTGTTTAATTGGTGCTCTATTCTAATTGGCTTATAACCTATACTAGTTCAGTGGTTGAGGCATGAAGAAGAGGCAGATATACAGATAGATAGAGACTTTCGCATTTATAATATTAGTTAGAATTTGGATTGTTAGCAATAATAGAAATTATATTTTTTTAATATCTCAATTAAACGGTACTTTCAATTTTATATCAGTTATAGTTTAAAATCAATACTTGAATTGAAAGAACGAAACAAAACTTCGACATACATTAAACATACATTTTCTGCAGAAATGTGCAAATTGTATTTTCAGAAAACAAAAGGTTTACGAATTAAACAGAAAGCTACCTGTCATTAACAGTGGCATTGTTAAAAAAGCGGTTTTTCTTTATGTTACCATTAATTTTATCGCAGTACATTTCGTGTCAGCGCGTTTTTAAGCCCTAGGCTATAAAGCTGTCGCCCGCTCCAGTACTTAGAGGTCTAAAATAGTGCTCAGGAGTGCTTCATACGATTACGTCACTTCCCCTAAGGCTTAGTTATGAGATGCCCAAATGTAGGTCCCCGGAATTGTTTTAAAATGTAATTAATTCTGGCTACAAAAATTACCTAATCTTCGTGCTGCGGGAAAACTTTCTTGTCGTGAAATTTTTAACTATATGTGATTATGAAGGTAATTTGCGAAGTTTTTAATTTCATTTTTTTGCTTGCACTTTCACATCTCTTACCAAAGAGACAACCTCTTCGATATGGCAAGAAGTGATTAATGATTTAAGAATATGAAGTATTTTTAATGCATGTGTGAATATTATAAAACCTGAAGAATAAATTAATAAAATTGTGCGATTATTTTGTAACTAATTCAAATTCATGTAAAGTCAAATTAATTAAAACTTTTCAATTCATGCTTTATTAACGAGTAGTAATTTAGTAAATTACCTATAACAATCTATTCCACCGTAAATTTTTACCCCCGAACGATACATAAATCGATAGCATCGCAATAATTCATTTTGAACACTCCATAAGACAGCGAGATAAATCATAAGATTACTGGGACCCCGCGCTAAGTCCCCCAATGTGTGCCGGGTCAAAGTCAAGGTCCCGGCTTAAGGGCCATTTGCGGGACTTGCCCCACGATAATGTCGTACAACCCCGCTCAGTAAAAAAAGGTCGGAGACGCGAGCTCTGTCACGAATGCTTGACCTTCATTTGAATTAGTCCGTGTTACCGCTTTATCTACAGGCTTTTAACATTTAGCGATGGTTATTTTAGACATTGTTAAGACTGAATAGGATGAGAAAAGAATGTAATAGGATTTTTGAAATGATATTACTTCGTTAGTAACTTGGTATAAAAAATGTCTTGATTTACAAGGAAGCACGAAATTGTTACATTAACGTGATTATTTTTTACATTATCACGACAATTCTTCCAGACGAAGGGTACACATAATATAAAGCATAATTTGCTCTATTAATCATATGATTACACATCCTGCCTAGCCTTTTCAATTTATTAAACTATAAAAAACCCTTATACATTGTATAATCTAAAATGACATAGGTCAGGCGCCAATCGCAAACAAGGAGTCAGTTAATACTGAATTAGTAAAGCAATAATAATGTTCGGTCTATTTAGCTGTGTATTTACGGCTACAGGCGACAGGCGAGCTGTCTCGTTACTCGCAAATGTCAAGCGACGAGCGGTAAAGATGAATGGAGCGTTGGCACAGACTGCGCTAGATTCGCTAGAATATACCAATGTGCTTGTGTACGTAGCTTGAGCAATCAAAATATGTTTTAATGACTTTTGTTAACTTCGAATGTGTTGTGTTTAGTGAAATTAAATTAGTAATTATAATTGTCTTTATTATAACTTTTAAATTAGAAAGAGAGCACACCTGTCATACACATTCGTTTTATTTTATTCATCCCATATTTCATGGTTAATATTCGCATAAACAAGAGCGTGTTTGTTCTCAACACATTCGTTAGATAATACTCAAAAAGGTTCAGTGCGGTTTTGAATATTTAATACTATTAGTTCAGGGTCCATCGCCCATTTTTGCACTTGATTACTATCAAGCTAATTTTCCGTGAGTAGCTTTATTTTGATGAGACGCCCAATAATTTCATGTACGAAACTCGCGATTGTGGTAGCTAACAGAGGTAACAAGGATAAATTTTTTTGATTTGATGGTTCTCATTTGATGGTTCAAATACTCACGGAAAATTAGCTTGATAGTAATCACTTGCAAAAATGGGCGAAGGATCCTGGACTATATTGGATTTATGTTCACTTCTCTATTATTTCAAACCTGAAAAAAACATATTCGCAGATTTTATAGTCGATATTAAATTGAACAAATAAATTGAAAATATCAGATTGTATTCGTATTTTTCTTTTATTATAAAATATCGTGGAGTATTTTTGTGGTAAATTGAATCCAATTAACACACCCGGCTTCGCGTTAAAATTTTAATAGATTCTCTGAGAAAATAACGTTAAAATATAGTTTCTAGTCTAGAACAATTTATAATCTAAGTGCGAGACAATAGGTACTAGGTACCAGGCTGTAAAAACACGCGAGAGCTTGCTTTTAGCTAATACCATTACGGTCAGGTGCACTTGAAGCAGCACATATTTGCAAACGACTTATTTATACACTTATAAATTGGGTCGAGAAGTAATTTCATGTGACCTTATGAAAAATGTTTACGTCGAAATTTTCTTTAATGTTAATGTTTTAACTTTTAAGTGGGTCATGCTGAGTATTTTTAGATTGATTTAAAGTTATGTCAACGTTCTTATCTTAATATCTTAATACTATTATTTGTATACGTAGTATATTATTATTAGTCTGTGCTATTATAAAGGCGAAAGTTTGTATGGATGTATGGATGTATGGATGTTTGTTACTCTTTCACGTAAAAACTACTGAACCGATTACAATGAAATTTAGCACACATATAGAGGGTAACTTGGATTAACACATAGGATAGGTTTTATCCCGGAAATCCCACGGGAACGGGAACTATGCGGGTTTTCCTTTGAAAACGCGGGCGAAGCCGCGGGCGGAAATCTAGTGAGTAATAAATGTATAAGTTTTAAACATACATAATATACATATGTAATTTTAAAATGGTATCCACCACCTACAGTTCAGGAAAACGCTTCGGTATACCGCATCCTAAACTATATCATGAGTATTTATTCATGTTTTAGAGAAAACTAAAAGGAATACACTTTCCACACAAGACATACCTATAACAGCTAGTTTATCACATTACCAAGCGTTCGATAATCCCGTTATTTGTATCTCACATTACTGTTACGATATTTCTCATAATCATAAAATAATTTCATCAACTTTCTAACTCCAAATACATCGGCTAAGTGCAAAAGAATAGTCAATTTAGTCTTAAAGGCAAGATGGTAAAAGTTGTTTTTGTTTTCGGCCGTTCAAAATGATTAATGGCGAAATGAAAAAGTTCTGGCAAATTGTTATGATAATTATATAAAAACGCTCTGAGTCTGTGCATAATAAAACAATACAATAGCAAAATTGAATAAATAGCTCTACATTTTACTTTTAACACGTTTTATCATAGAGGCGTTGGGTCCGATCCGCGAAGTAAACTATAAAATCAAAAGCCATTCTTTGTTAAGGAAATAATATACTGATTACCCACTTTACTAAAAAGCAGCAACGCCATGTCATCTAACATAGAAATGATCACAAAGACAATACAGAGTATAAAAACCCACACATCTGCATTGTCTCTAACACACTTAGAGCAAATGTACTAGAATGCATCTAGCTCGGAACTGCCACGAGCAGGTAAATAAATTGTTCCAAGTTGAGTTTGCGAGCATTATGCAGCGCGTCATAATCCACGCCGGCTTACTGCTGAAAAATGTACTGAACTAAGTTTAGGTACTGTTGGAAATTTAGAGAGAATATTAGCCTCAATTGGGTCACGCTTGCTATTCAATTATAACGTTTCGGTTACGCTTATCTGAATTTGAACTTGTTACTTTTTTATGTGTATGACTTTATGCTAGTTTTTATGTATAGGTATTTAGAAGTTTCAGATCATGTGTATTTATTTATTTACCCAAAAAAAAGTCTACCTGAGATTTAGACAAAGATCTAACTTGATACTACTCCAACACTTCAAAGAAAACATTTTTTCAATGAACGGTAAATACTCAAAAAAATATACTTAATTCATTAACAGCTGGTATCGCAAAAGCCGGAGCTACAGCCGATAGCGTCGCAGGCCGCAGCGCTTACAAGCGAGTTGAGTCCGCAGTCCACCAAACAACATGCAAAGTGGATATTAAAAATGTGAATTTCACTTTGCATGCAAATAATACGATGTAAACGTTCCACATTCATTAGGCTATCTGCGTTTGTAGGAAAACACTCATTATGCCGAGCTTTTTGTTTTCGCTAAACGGTACATTTTAATATTGCACTGAAATTTTGAATAAAATATTTTGATAGATTTATTTGCGTTCTATTTGCCCGCGCATTCTAGTGCCGGTTCAAGCTAGGAATATTTCAAATTAAAATGGCAATTCGTTAAATTCTAATTATTTGGATGGATGAATTTTCATTTTGTTTTTCATGAACAATGGAATTATGGCTATATTCTAAGTAATGTTGGGTACTTCTAACATTTTGTATACATTTAAGATTCTATTGAATATATTATTTATATTAATATCTTTCACAGAATCAATTTTCCAAACGTTTAATTCACTTTCGAGCACATTTAATTGAATTCATTTCAATTATCATCATAAAACTACCATTTTAAAAACGTATTCTAATTGCCCGTATTTGACAGTTTACGTGACATTTTAATATTATCGTGTAATACTTTACTGGACGGATAAGTTTTATCCAAGTATTGAAAAATCGGCCCTTAATTGAATTCATTTCAATTATCATCCTATTTATTAACCTGACACACATTTAATAAAAGCTTATTTTGTTTGTCAATTTATTTCAGAAATTTTATATTTACTCCATTGAAAAGTTACATTTGGGGTTGCATTTTTTAGAGGACGCAATTTTATTTTTTTGATGTGTAGGGGGGGGTCAGTATGAAGCTATCACCAAGTTTGTGGGGTCGCCACCCTTGTCCCACGGCCGCCATCTTGAAAATAGCGGTTGATATGGTTTTTACGATATATCTCTTAAACTATTTATTTGATGAAAAACATAGAGCAACATTATTTGTTGCAAATTAAATTCTCTACAACTTTGGTCCAGTAACTTTTTGTCGTAGAACTATAAATAAAAAAGTTATAAGTGAAAATGTTCAGAAATTAGAGATATTTATATTTTTCAATAAAACTTTTTTTTATAATTTTACGAAGAAATGATATCAGACCATTTTTGTAGATTGTTTTTCGAGGAACAACTTTTATATACAACATTTTGTCATTAAGTAAATAGCTAAGGTTTTACAGCGCTCCGAAGTGAGTACTAATTTTCAGTACTCTGATCTATACAGTATACTTATATTATGTGTGTAAATAATAATTTGTAATCAGTAATTGTTTTTTTTTTTGTTATTATAATATTTTTAATAATTAATTTTGCAATATTATAAATAATTAATTATTGAATCTTTTCCCCACCACCCAGGAGATAGTCTGGAAGCGCGTTTTTTTTACGTCGAAAAGCAGGGCTGAAATGTTCTGCAGTGTGCTTCCATTGTTGTGGAGTCTGGGAAAAGAGCCAATAGCCAATATATTATGTATAGTTACTACTGAAAAATAGTACTCACTTCTGAGCGCTGTAAAACCTTAGCTATTGACGTAATGTAAAAATGTTGTATATAAAAGTTGTTCCTCGAAAAACAATCTACAAAAATGGTCTAATATCATTTCTTCGTAAAATTATAAAAAAAAAGTTTTATTGAAAAATATAAACATCTCTAATTTCTGAACATTTTCGCTTATAACTTTTTTAATTTATAGTTCTACGACAAAAAGTTACTGGACCAAAGTTGTAGAGAATTTAATTTGCAACAAATAATGTTAACGATATTTTTTTATCAAATAAATAGTTTAAGAGATATATCGTAAAAACCATTCCAACCGCTATTTTCAAGATGGCGGCCGTGGGACAAGGGTGGCGACCCCACAAACTTGGTTTTAGCTTCACACTGACCCCCCCTACATATCAAAAAAACAAAATTGCGTCCTCTAAAAAACGCAAGGTCAGGCCTAAAAAATGTAACATTTCAATGAACTAATTTAAATGAAACTTTATATTGAATAATAATGTCAATGAATTTATTTTGACATGACCGCAGGTTAAATTAATCTTGATTATTGGTTTATTCTTTTGAAAAGGTTTTGAATATTTTGATAGAACAACTTTTTCAAATTATAATACTCATCCCTGGAGATAGATCACAGAAAATAAAAGTAAGAAATAACTTAGAGTTATGTCGAAACAAAAGATTTTCGTTAATTTATATTCAAACATTAGTTTGCCTGTCATCTCGCCTCTAATGAACCCGCTAAGAAACTTAGTTACGTTTGAGTAGGGTTGCCACAAGTAACTAATAGTGAATGAAAAATCCAGCAAAGATTTTCACCATGAAACATAGAAAAAAAATAGTTTCTTCTTTATTCTTATCTTTTATAAGTATATACATTATAGTTGTAGACATTTTTATAGATTTGTTAAATGCAATGAAGTTTAAAACATCGGGTAATCTGTATTCCCGTACAGTGGTTTTATTATAATGCATTTATAACAAAATACTAATTAAGTTTTATGAAACCACAATAATAATTTGCGATGAAACTGCATGCATTACAAAATTTCAGGAATTTTGTCATGATATCGCTTTAAAATTTATATATGCTACGTAAATAAAAAAGTTATTTTAAAATAATATCTTTATTAAGGATAATGAGGTGCAATATTTGTGCCGTAGCGATTTTTTTATCTATATATATAAAACTCAAAGGTGACTGATATAGTGATCTATCAACGCACAGCCCAAACCACTGGACGTATCGGGCTGAAATTTGGCATGCAGGTAGATGTTAGGACGTAGGCATCCGCTAAGAAAGGATTTCCCGAAATTCTTGCGGGAACGGGGAAAAACGGGGATGCACGTACAAAGTCGTGGGCGGAAGCTAGTATTCAATAATTTTAAAATAAATATTTCATCTCTGCTCATGTTTCATTTCTTGAAATTATATCTATTCTAAGTCTTACTAAAGTCATCAACAACGCAAAGTCCTAAAACTTAAAAAAAACCTACATTAGTAATTATTTATTTATTAATTATCCATTAATACTATAAAGAGGTAGCCCTATTTCCTTGTGTATCTGTTGTCGTCACGAGCTTACCATTAGCACTTCGAGCGCTGCGTCACCGGCGCGGGCGCCGCGGCCGTTCCCATAGTGAGGAAAGTTCAACTATCTTGAAAAACACATCAACGCTAACATTACTCTAGTGCGAGATTTATTGAGAAGCTGTGGTTTATATAACTGACTATAAAAGTTAAGGGAGTGGTAATGAGTGAGTAAGATAATAATGAATGTAATAATTTGTGTTGTCAACTTGTATTTCACCGTCTAAATTGACATTTAAACATTGTACAAACTAGTAAATTAATATGTAATCGTAATCAATTCTTACAAATTAGTCTTCAGATTGATGTTCTCTCTAAACTTATAAATTACTAGCTTTCCACCCGCAGCTTCGCCCGCGCAGTCTAAGAAAAACCCGTATAGTTCCCGTTCCCGTGGGATTTCCGGGATAAAACCTATCCTATTTCCCGGGATAAAAAGTAGCCTATGTCCTTTCTCGGGTATCAAAATATCTCTATACCAAATTTCATGCAAATTTGTTAAGTAGTTAAGGCGTGATTGAGTAACAGACAGACAGACAGAGTTACTTTCGCATTTATAATATTAGTATGGATGGTGACAATTTTTGTTTCGTCAATAAGAATAATCAATTGTAGAGAAAGCTCTACATCTCAATATTTTTATTTTCTGTTATATTATAACGTCTCTCTTTTTTACATCAAAATTACGCGGGCTAAATAAAACGTCAGTTTAAATCGCAACCTTTCTGACATCGCTCCATTGGTGTCCATTTACATCGAACCCGTACCTTCAAAACCTTTGTCATTGATAAGGGTCAATTTATTACATATAATATATGTATTGTACGTCAAGGTGCAAGGTGACAAGCAAGCCGCTGTTTTTATTATGAGTATGTTCAAACCACTAGCGCGCTCACAAACATTGTTGTGAAAACACACACAAATATCATTGTTTTCAGTTTACTAATTAGGCAGCAATGGTTAATTGATTACTTAATTGTTAGCCTTTATTTGTGTGTACCTTTTCACAGAACTTTATAAAATTTATTGCTCTTTCAGTAATGCTATAAAGCAGTTTGTTTATGTGTAATCCTCTAATAAATATAAATATGATCAAACCCAATTAATTATCAACCGAATACTGGAAAAGGCTTCGGACCATAATCCTATAATCCCTCTGCTATAATATGTACAAGTTACAAATAATATCCACTGGGGCAAGGGCGGATCCAGCCTTAGTGCCAGGGGGGGGTCACATAGACGTGGGCAATTTTCAAAAGCTATATTTTGGTAATTTAATTGATACGTAGATTTAAAAAAAATTGGTCAAGTGCGAGTCGGATTCGCGAACCAAGAGTTCCGTACAAACATTTTTATATGTTTTAATATTAAATTTATGCTCTTTGCAATTTTTTCTTTATCTGTGCTATAAGACGTAAGTTTCTATTAAATAAAGATTAAATATCAAGATTCTGTGTTCACGGGAAGTACCCTCTAGGTTTTGATTCCTGGCAACACTTGCGAATGTTGATAAGCATGAAATGTATGTTTTAGCAATTTTTCCTCCATCTGTGCTGACATTGCTTTTAACCAAATTTCAGAACTCTGTGTTCACGGGAAGTAGTACAATACTTATAGATTTTGATTTCCTTGCGATAATGTCGAAATTTGCGATAACTTACAGCATAAACGTCTGTATCTTTTGATTGCGTTGGCTTATAAGTTTGATTTTTTCACAGCTTTAACCGTAGATTTGAGTATTCGGTATGAATTTCAGATTGATACCTCCACGCGTTCCTGAGAAAAAGGGTCTTGACAGGCAGACAAACTTGAAAAAAATATATTTTTTGCAATTATTCCTGTATCTGTACTATAGTTAAAAATTTTTAAAAATATTTTTTTATATTATAATCTAAGGAAAGATTCATGCTTTTCGCAATTAGTAAACAAAGTCGTTGTCTCTGTGCCTATGTCCCTATGTATGATTAAATCTTTAAAACTACGCAACGAATTTCGATGCAGTTTTTTTTAAAGATAGAGTGATTCAAGGGGAATAGTTGTTATATAATTTATAAGGATTTAGAGAAAGCGGGCGAAGCCGCGGGTGGTAAGCTAGTCTGCGTTATAAGACGTTTGATTGTACTAAATTTCATGACTCTGTGTACTCGGGAACTACCCTGTAGGTTTTGATTTCTTAGGGAGTGTCGAATTTTGCGAAAAATTTCAGCATTTACAGCTGCATCTTTTGATTGCGTTGGCTAAAACGTTTGAATTTTTCACAGCATCAAGGGACCGTAGACCGTAGGATTTCGACATTAGCAAGGGAATCAATACCCTGTCCCGTAAACACAGTCTTGAAATTGAGTAAAAAGTATCGTGTTATAGCACAGATGTTGTAATAACTGCGAAAACCCTAATTATTTAATTAAATTAAATAAAAATATACATGTATTTAATTGATATTCACATCAGAACTCAGGTCTATAATAACTTAAATCTGTTATTTAATTCAAATTCTAAGTCAACGCAATCTGAAGAAAAAGCAATTAGAGCCGCATATTCTGTAATTTGCAACTATACTTGCAAGGGAATCATCAATCAAAACCTACAAGGTATACTTCCCGTGAACACAGTCTTGAAATTTGGTTAAAAGCAACGACTTAAGCACTTACAAGCACAGATAAAGAAAAAAATCCTTTAAACAAAATTGTAAGATACAACATAATGAAAAAATATGTTTGCTCGGAGTCCTCGGTGCGCGAGTCCGACGCGCATTTGGCCGATTTTTTGTTGTAATTTGACTGTATTTTCTGTTGTTCATTTAAAAAAAAATTTTGCTATTTTATGTCTTATCCACGAACTGGGATGTTTCGATATTTGAGGTTTTGTGTGAAAAGTGTAACAGCAAAAGTTGTAGAAAAAAAATTAATTACATACAACTTTACCATTACACTTTAATCCGCAGATATAGATTTTTTAAAAAATCGAAATACCTGTTTTTTGTCCTTTAATTACGACCACAGGTCGACCCTAATAAACTTTTTCTATAATTTTTGTTATATTCTCTTCCGTTACCGTTTGTAATTGATTTCATTGTTCTATATTACTTTTATGTCTCAAAATTCAATAAAAACATCATGTTGAACAGTATTAATTTGTTAATTTAAAAAAGTTAATATTAAATTAGTGGTCCACTTAGGTCGTGGACCTAGCCCAGGGGGGGGTCATGACCCCGTGACCCCCCCCCCCTGGATCCGCGCTTGCACTGGGGTCTAACGGTCGGCCAGTCGGATCCAGCGAAGAACTCATTTTAATTATTTTAAGCAAGAGGATGAACATTTAATTAAGAAAACGCTGTGTTTAAACGTTGGAAGTATCAGTAAAGAATCAATAAAGAAGGAAACGGTGTACGTGTTAGTTTTGAGAATAAACTTCCTTACAAAGAGTTGAATATAATTTGCATTTTGAGAAAACTTCCTCCGCTTAGTCCGTTATTTCTTAGTTTTATTAAAACATATTTAATATAATAATTCCCGTGAGAGCAGTGGACGAGGGAAATACCTACGTTGAGTATATTTTCAGGTTTTACTTAGAAATTCGGCGAAATATTTTGTTTTTGTAGTATGCTATATTTACACTCTTATTTAAAAGTTGCTTCTCGTCCAAGCAAAAATAATTTGTGTTTTCATTAGATAGTAATTAAAAAGAGGATGGAGATCTACCCATATATTTTGGAGAAAGGTTATATGTCAAAAAATAACATTCTGTTGAGCTCTACAATATCCATTTTCCTACATAGTTAATTTTATTAGTATCTCAAAATTAACCTAATTCCCGTCTTTTCAGGTGTAAACCATCAGATTTTTTATTCTATTTATGAAATAAACATATTTAAAAGAAACTCTTATAGCCATTTAGACTTCTTACAAGTGGAATGTAACCGATACTCCGCTATCCCATTCATCTTCAGAAGCGTCTCCGTTAATCGCCTCGCTTTTTATCAACTATTTAAAATACTGTGGAAATATTTATAGCATTCCACTTTTCATCCGTGAAGCAATATCGAAGATATTCTAAATATAAAAGTTCTCGTATTTTTTCCTGTAAATAAAAATGTTTCGAGTACTTTTCAGGTAACATAACCTACACGAAAAATTCTTTGTAAATTACATACGCGATTGTAATTTAAAACATTAAGGTTTATTTGATAAAAAAATTACTCTCTATAAAAATTGCATCATTTTATAAGTAAATGTTTTGATATTGAATGTAAAAATATCATTGTTTACAGCAAACAGACTAATTTCAATAAAAGCTGATACGATTCTCCTTATCCCTTATCATGCGCATTATCATTATCATAGCGACCGTATCACCCACGCTCGCTATTAACCTTACACTGAACACAAATCCATGTACCCCATTTACTATCAAATAAATAACACATTTGATATTACCATTCAATCCACGTGTCTCTAAATCTTGTACGTAATTCAGGAAAATAGTTTCAATCGCTTGAACTCAAACGTCGCGACCCACGTCCCATCCCACCCCACGCCACGCCACGCGACGTTGCGTACATTCTGATTTACATCACTTGATATTCCGAACTACCCTACGCTGCTAAGATATAACGACTTAATATTGCTATGTATTCAACACCTCATTTTGATTTTAATATAGTTTAAAATTAGATATTGTAGACATTATGCTAAAAAGGTTTATTAGCTGGTATATTTTAATTGCACTGAAGGTTATTTATTATATTTATTATTTAAATAATCAAAATATCAAGCTCCACAGAATACTAAAAACTATTATAGTTCTAGACAAGTACGTATTTTCTCACACATTACGAAAGATCGTTTAACCCTCTCTTCCTACGCCGCTTTTATCTCTCTGACATAGGTGTTGGCTTTATTGCTTAGCTAACAAAAGAGCATGCGGGTCAACTTATATTATGACTCATGGCTATATATATAAAAAAGGCTTTTGAGGAAGAACTTTAAGTTTGCTAATAGATATAATACCTACGTCTAAAAGATATTTCAATATAATATATAAATTTTAAAGATTTTATACCTTCTTGGAAATCCCGCTACATCTCAGACCAAATCTTCGCTTACCACCAGGTAAGATCGTGAACCGTGGTCAAGCGTTTCCCTATAAGTACGTATAAAAAACAGTTTTGGTTATTTGCTCATAACTCATTAAAATACGTATTTATATGAAATGAAATTCATAGGATGGTTCTAGTACACAATTCACCTCGATTTCCATATCTATATCTCGTGAAAAACTCAGCAAGCTTCATTCAAAACAAAAATATAATTGTTAGCCAGGCTTCGACGTCGCTTGTGATTCAGGAGACACTCCGAGCATCCACTTGACGTCTCTCGACCTACATCTTACTGCCGAATGTTTTCCTCACCGCTCGGAATTAACTTAGGACTTTTCGCTTAAATCTATTGACATTTTCTTATTGGTTCCTTCAATTGTTTTGACTTTTGTGTAATGATGTCGCTTTCGTTTTCTCTTGGCGGAAAATGTTATATTTGAGAATTGAAAGTGTAATTATATTGTCAGCTTAACCGACTTCGAATACGAATACGATTATTTTTACTATTATTATTATGTCTCTATCATTCTTTTCAATATGTTTCCACATTAATAAATTAAAATAAATTTATCGATAAAATCGTTTTAAAAAGCTAAGCTTATTATTTGTTAAAATATATGATTTTTTAACGGTGTGCTTTGTAAATCAGTCTACATTAAATATACTCGAACATTCTATACCTTGTCGACATTTAACCACTTCCGTCCGGCCGAAACAGGCGTACAGTTGTACATGTACATGCATGTACACTTGTACAGGGGTGCAATCGCATTCGGTCACATGTTGTGGTGGTAAGGTGACACTCAGGAGATAAGATACCTTCTGGCAAGGTGAAGTTTAATATATTGAAGTGAAGGGATAGTGCAATTTATAGCTTTTATTTCACATGTTTTGTGTGTAAGTCGGAACCTACTATAAATTACTTATTTATTTTTTACTGTGTAGGTAATGATTGAACATTGAAATAAAGAAATAAAATGTTCTTCTCAAGCAACAGACTAAACAACAGCAAACTAAACATTTGATCGGCACTAACTAAGAAATACGCTCACACTTATAATGTTAAACAAGAACATTTTCTAAACAAAGCGTTGTTATAAGTTCCCTGTTCACTATAAAACTGGGTCGTAACAAACACTTACGTGTAAATTAAACAGTATTGAAGGTGAATTTCTTTGAAAGAGCGTTTAAATTTCTTAGCGAGTAGTGAAACTTCGACGTTTCAGATCTACGTTTGTGAAACATCGGGAAATTTGTTAAAACTAGCACGTTTCCGCCTACGGGACAAGTCACCTGCAAAAAGGGTTAAAGAAACTTGGTATTGTTCGTGACGTTTGTATAATACTGGGATAAAGAGATTTTTATAAATGGATGGAGTTTTTTTTTCAGATGATTCGATGTGATAAATACCCAAAAAATATACAATTATTATTAATAACATAACAAATATTTAGTATCACATAACTTCTTGCACACAAGTTCACACAGCTATATCCCGATTTTTATTAGTATTTAGACTTACCAACGAATCTGGCCATGTACCGATGATATAATAGTATACAAACAGAGGCCAGCGAGCCCCGGCCTCACCAGTCAAGAATGTTGGAGTACCAATCAGGAGAATAGGAACAATTAAGTGCGAACGTTATTCTCTGAAGATACAATTACTGTGCAACCCGTTTTATAGCTCTTATCGCATGATGATAAGAGCTAATTTAACTTGCAGCTCGAGTGCGCCGGTCACGCCATGTTCCAACACATGCCAATCCATTTCTTCGAAGTGAATTACGAATCAATTTTGACATTAAACTGGCTGAAAGCTAATCTTTGCGTTTACGTACAATTACGGGATAATATATTTTTCACCAGCTTGTGCTATTTTGTTCACGTAAAGGTAAAAGTGGCATTTTATTCAGGGACGTAAAATTTGTGAGAAAATAAACGCTTGCACAATGTGTTACTTTTGAAAAGTACTTGCGTATAACCTATTCCTACTTGTCCTTTTATGAGCTCTCATAAGTTAACAAGATTATAAAATTGTGAATTTATTGATTGTGTACCACAAACCCTACTTATGAATTTTATAATTTATTGGATGTGCCCCAAACATTGGTTTTATTTGGTTCATAAGCATGACAAACGTTTATTACCTCAAACCCTTGTTCATGTTTCGACGCAATAAAAATGAAATGAATAACATAATTTAATTATTATCACGAAAAGTTGCCAGGAAGGGAGATGTTATTTTATTAAAAAAATAAATTTCCCCTTCTAGGAAAATTCTTCGTAATCAGATTGTAAATCAATATCATCGTCATGTTAAAGTTATTATTTTTAATATCATGAGCTCTAAGTGTAGATTTATAATACATTTGTATTATTTTTATGATATTAAACCTAAAAATATATACCATACTAAATTAGTAATTTTTATTTCATCGTTTATAAAGGTATGATATTTCATTTTCAGTTCCGAAAACCAATCATTTGATTTAACCTGATAAACGAAATGCTATAAATTGGTAAGGACAAAGGTGAAAAGTCACCTACCGTGTTTTATTGTAGTACTAGCGTACGACCCGCGGTTTCGCCCGCATATTTAGAGTAAATATTCCACTCCGGTAACTAGTAGCCTGTCATTCTCTAATCTCCTAATTACCTACAGAAACAAAAACCATATCATAAAATCGCTCCGTTGCGACGTAAAAGAAGGACAAACAAACACACATAAGTAAGGAAATTGCCAAATTCAAATGACGTCTTTAATACATACAATGTAATATCCGTATGTGTGTATATGTCTTCCATTTCCGCAGGTGCTGTGTGCGTTGCAATTACTATTACCTATGTATTAATGCCGGAACATGCACTTCGAATGAATACATTGCTAGTATTGGACTCGTAATGTCTGCTGAGACATGGAGCTCATTACCCTTCATTAGCTTGACGTATAGCAGTTTTTGGAATCATATATGTATAATTCAGAGTTATGATAAACAATCTATCTGAGGCTCTTAATATCGCACACATTATAATATGACTTTTTACATTTTAATCTTTCAATTTCATTCCCAGATATTTTGTAAATAATATTATATCGTCTGTAGTAGGTACCTTTTATAGTTACAGTTACTCTTTATGTTTAAAGTTCCCGATCATATTAATACACGAATTAAGTTTTTTTTGCCTTTTTGCTATTTGCAATAGCAAATCTATCCAGTCATGTCCATTACGGCTTCAATGATTATCTATATTATATGTAGAGTTTTTGCTCGAGTAATTCAATCGTTATGACTTCTATATAATTATTAGAATGAAAGCATTTTAACTTTCATTTCATACCGATATAATTTCCAAAAAAAGTGAATTGTTCCTTGGATATAAGGAGTACTTGTATTTTTATCCGTTAGCTAAATTGAAATATAAAAGACATTTCTCAAGACTCAAGTGTAGTTTCTACTTTCTACGTAGGTACTCTATGACGCACATTAAGATTAGGGAGGTACTTAAGTATTATTAAACTTCATACAGACGGTTCCAATAGTATAGTAAGTAAAAGAAATAGTATTATATTCCTAACCTATCCTAATTCTGGATCGCTAATTTTCGACAAGGTAGAAACTTAGATAACAATCAGTAACAAATAACTTCACGTGTGATATGGAGCAGGCCATTAGCACGGGCATAAAGTGTGAACGTCGTAAGTCACTTTATCTCGACGAGAAAAAGTAAAAGCCGCCATTTAAAGAGGTCGATCGAGTTCACGATCCCAACTGTTCCCCAATTCTTGTTCAAAAACGAAATATATGTACTCTATAGTGTGAATCGTGAAAAGAAGTAGCTAAGAAATATAAGGAAGCTTTTGTCCACTGTTGGAAAATGATTTTTATACTAAAGGTGTACGTTCGTAAAGTAATACTGCCTGTATCCCGCGACTTTACGTAGAGGTCGTGCCGTATGCACATTTTCATCAACTTTGCTTCTTTCCTTTTGAAGATTTTTAAAAATTCTGCATAACTAGATCATCTAGAACAACGGCCTGGGCTCATGTTACTAACCTCATGAAGCCAATTAATCTACAAAATGAGTGTAAAATTATTCAACAACGAACAGTCAGTATGAAAAAAAAAAAATGGTTGCCTGTAAAGTCGGTTTTACGGGCGAAGATTTTACGTGACAACGTCTTTTTCTCGGTAGAATATTTATGTGCTGCGCGCGCGGCAGACCGCGGGCCTCTCTCTCGTTCGGTGACTCATCGTAACGTTACCGAGCGTTACACTTTTTCATAAGTGACTCCCAGTCGCAACCTAATTTAAGACGTTGTCACGTCAAAATTGATTTAATTAACATAAACAAAGTAACTTTGTCGTATGATATTATATTATTTGGTTACAGTCTAGCAAAACGTTACAGCATGCATGACAAATAAAAAAGTTATTGAACGCTAGTATTTTTTTTATTATACAATTAAATGTGAAAAGTTTTTCGTTCCATTTAACCAGAAATAACAGGAGCGGGTCGCCAGTAAGTAAGTAACGTAATATTACACACGACTACTTTTCTCAAAACATCCATAGCTGACATCAGCAAATCTCATTTATTCCGAACACGAAAACAAGCAAGATTGCCCGAAATAAGACTAGCTTCTACGGCCTTGGAAATTTTCTCAAATTATTTTCGAAGGAGTCCATCTTTATTACTTTATTTGTTGAAGCAAATATCGTTACAATTATACATAACATTTCGTAGCATTCACTATGGGAACGTATTTAATTATATCAGCAATGTTAATTAGATTAATTGACAGGAACATGGCAATGTTAATACTGGTCGAGCTAACATTGTTACACTGAAACACTGACTTTGAGTATAGAAAAATATATAGTACGCGTGTTTGTTTATACGTGCTGAAATTATACCTATTCAAAGATTTATTCTGTTGGAAAATATTAGAATAAAAAGCATGCGAACCAGTTGAATGTCTGCTATTCACGTGCTTATTATAAAGCCGTGCTTATTATATTAAAACACAATTAGAAATTAGGTACATAATATCACTTTTGTCAAATAAAATCACTTCATTGTTTAATTCTACCTCAATATCCATGACCCAACCGTGAACCTAGATCCCAGTTATAAATCTAAACTGTATCGAATTTCAAGTCAAGCTTAGCAGGTCCGGAAATAAATGGGTTCGACTAGCGAGTAGCGACCGACGGACCTGACCGGATCTACGGTAAGGAGATTTGGCTTTAAATTACGGAACCGTGATGCTGTAAGCGTTCTATATTATGTGCGACCCACCTGCATACTGCTACACTAGCCACGAAACGTGACTTTGGTTTCAAATAATATACCTTTAAATGGCTAAGCTTCAACATGTGAAACATTGATAAAATTAATTGCAGAAAGACATAGAAGGTATCTTTGACTTAAAACAAAGTTAAGATTAGTCTTATCATTAATTATAAGAGTTTTTAAATGGGTGTTTAAAACCCTACAAGAAATGAAATAAAAAAGTCTGGAGTTCGTTACATTAACTTTATGAAACGTGCACCGTTTCCAAAGTCGAAAATAACGCTATTAAACTTGAAAAACCACAGTGAAAACTTTTCTCATCAAAACGTGATATTTGAAGAAAGGGATCAATAGTTACTCCAGTTTCGCGGTTAGAGTCACCGCAATATTTGAATAAGGTATATATTGTGTATATTGAATCAGCGTTTTTACAAATGTATAAAAGTAAAGGAGATTATTCCGTTTGTAGTCGCGGCATTGTGCGGCCCCGCCCGTATGAGACGCTCCAGCGGAATTAGATTGGTTCCCTATGTATCGCTATCGAGACAAAGTCACAAAGAGCCTTTGTGTATCGCATGTCAGGCTTTTTGATAAAGGTACAATTTAATTATAGAATACCTAAGACCTAATAGCTTTCCGAAACGAAATCAGGTACATTGATTAACATTACGTTCG
Organism: Colias behrii; assembly: GCA_029959065.1. Taxonomy (NCBI): domain Eukaryota; kingdom Metazoa; phylum Arthropoda; class Insecta; order Lepidoptera; family Pieridae; genus Colias; species Colias behrii. The sequence goes on along the minus strand of JARWMC010000005.1, from coordinate 178,106 downwards.
GAGCGATCCAATAAATAGGGCGCTTACCTTGCTCAGACATTCCTCTACCAATTGTTGTTGCTTTATATCATCCGTTTATTTTATGAAATAATAGCATGAAATATATTATAGAGATGCCATGAATTACTGTTTCGGTTTGATCATTTTAATAGAGTTATAACACAGAGTAATTGCTATTTCCCTAATAACTATGTATTGAACTAAACAAGTACAAAAACACGTTTTAAAACTTTAGAAGAATGTATAAATTGAATATGACGAAAAAAATAGTGTTGCTATGTATACAGCTACGGTGCCTCAGGACTCAGGAGACATGAATGGACGTCCAAGGGCCTCACGAATAAGTTATGTGCCCCCGCCCTTACGCGAGAGACCTTAAACAAAGAACATTTCTGCATCTTTAACTACGTACAAAGTAGAGCAAATAAAATTCTCGTTACCGTTATAACATTCTGACAAAATTAAACTGGATTAAGGTTTTAATAATGCATAAACTTTTATTACGTAAGATAGAGAGGGTGTGGTATCGGAGTTAATGCGGGCTCATTTGGCAGCGAGCGGCCATTACGGCAAATTCGGCTCTCTGCTAATTACCATAGGGCTTAAAATTAAACTCGTTCCGGCGCACGTCTGCGATTAGCGCGTTCCGTTTAGGCGCTTCTAAACATTTATATGCTGATGACGCAGTACATCGGACATTAGTGGACGTTGCAGTGCGAGGCCGCTGGAACTACGGAATTGGCGTTGTTTGGTAACTCGATGGCCGCTCGTTAAAGTAACTTTGCGCGTCAGCCCGCGAATTATTGTCAAAACGTCTGGTCGCGCCATCAAGAGGGTAGAATATTGGAATTAAATTTCATTACGGGCTCAAGCGCGTACATTGAAATCTCGTGTAACTATACAAAAGTTGGTGTAACGTTGATAATAAGGACAAGGTTGATTAATATTAGATTAAATAAGCTAATAAAAATTTATTATGTTTATTACAAAATTTCTGAACTTTTGCGTACAAACAACTAATAATGGATTACAGAAGCGAGTATTATAACGTGGTTTGTTACGTAATATGTAGCCATGTTACCACATGAGTAGAATTCCGTCTTTCTACTCATGTGATGTTACAGCCATTTCGTATTAACTTTCATTGAACTTGAATTACCTGATACCTTCCACACATGTGATCCGGTAAACATCATCAAACTGCACTTGAAAGTTCAGGAGTTACATTGAAACTGCTAAAAGTTCGTTCATGTAACAACTGAAAGGGGACTCGTTGCACACTGCATCGCTTGAACCTTTCAACATTAGTTTTTAGTGGGCTCTGTACGACCATTTAAGATGCAATTAGACTGCACTGTTACAATAATACTGCTTTTGTAATATAGGAATACATGAAAATAGAATATACGTGGCGAGCATACGGCAAGGCCGTGGTAAGTTCTGAAACTAGGCGAATGAACAATGCTGGAAGTCATCTTAAGAAATAACATTAATATTATCTGTTTCCTACTGATACTTCTTCATACCAAAGGAGAACGTGTGTTCAATACGGACAGAAAAGACATAATAGCTACCGTGTGAAAAATGATTCTCAGGGATGATACTTCTTTATGTAGAGCTAAAAAAAATATACTCCACGTCTTAATCTTCACACTTCGATCGTGCAAGAACTGCTATCCACACAAGTTCTTTTCGTCTAAATATAATGAAGATAATGTAAGCAGTGATATATAAAACACGACACAAGCACTTCGGTAATCGTGCTTTGATGGAAAAACGCCTTCACCGCATTAACTAAATTGCTCATAATATTTCTTCAGCGCACATGTTTTATAATGCGAGTTTTGAGGAAAGAAATTGTTAACTTTTTGTCAGGACTCTTGACTTATGTAACAGAGAATTTTCTCTAAGTAGTGAATTTGTTTATAAAAAATGTAGCCTTATTATAGAACCAGTGCTGTGTGCACCAAGTTTTTATAATAATCGTAATCTTGAGCTAGATTAAAACTGCCCCAGCGAGGGCGAGCAATTAATAAAATTACTTAGCCATTATTTAAAAGTTTCAGTGTAATGGAAATAAATGTTAAATGTTGGAGAGCTGAAATAGTGTCCTTTATTTATAATGTATGAAGCGTGAGTCCGGGCGGAGGGCCGGCGGGGGGACAGGCCGGAGGGACAGGCTCGGTAAATAGATTCTTAAGGGCTTATGAAAACAAGCTTACATTTCGACAGGCTTTTTGTTATTGGGATCGGTTTGCCGCTAGTTTTTGCCCAGTGGGTTGGTCTGAACTAGCGAGTGTATGGAATAACTGATTTCGGTCTCTTGGTATTTGAAAGTTTTGGTTTATTAATAAATAATGATAGAATAAATGAATGAATTCGTTTGCTAGTTGCGGTAATTACTTGCGGGAATATGAAGCTTACTGAAACGTCTGATAAATTATCGACAGTGAAGCTTTATTTTTAAAAATCTGTAATATAATTTAGAGCTATTAAAATCAAACTTAGCATAAACGTATCAAGCGTAAAGCCACATTCAATATCCGATGCTCAGTTAATAGAATTACAGCTATAAGGCGCCTGCACCACGTGTAGATGTGGTGTCTGCGGACGGGCGGCCACACGCGCCGTTACTTACCACACTATTGATGTGGTACGACTACTCAGCTAAAGGTAAACAGTAGGTACGTATTAACTTCAGACAGAGCTTTAAATAAAAATATATGTTGGTTGTAATTGAAATATTATAAATATTTATAAAATAAATAATGTAACTTGAGTTTCTCCAAACTTTAAACCAATTATATTAAATCTATGTCATAAGAAATTATATTGATTATTTAAAGCCTTCCAAAACTTACTTGCAAGTCTTAAAGGATTTACTTGCTTTTTATCTATTGCAATATCCCTTTGTGTAGATTTTGGCAATCAATCACAAAAACCATTCGATACAATCGTTTTAAGTCATAAAAGACGTACGTAAAAAAGCTCTCTCTTTATATTATGAAACTCGTATATTCAAATCCACGAAACAAACGATATTGCCATAAACAGCTAGTTTATTTAAAATATATTTCTCCTTATACTATTGAATTGAGCAATAAATGAGAGCTTGCAGATTGTGTTCATGGATAGTTGTCGATTTATTATGCTAACGCAATAAAAATTCATGTTTGTAGACGAGACACGGCGAGTGGAGACACCCCGCGCTTTGCGTCGAGGGTGCTCATGGGAGAAGCTTCGACATTCTGCTATATTTTATATAAATTACATTATATATCAAACTCTTATTTTCTCTCTCTGTCTTATTATCTTGTATTAACCTTACCTTAATCTTATACCGACATATTCATTGTTTCATTCTCAATCATGCGCAAACTAAGAATGGAAACATAAAACAACATAACTTTTTTTGTTGTTTGGTTTTTTTAATGTTTAAGCATTTGAATAACTGTTTTAAAAAGCATTTTATATTTTAAGATTTTGCGAAAAGGACATATTATTGTAAGCAAAAACGATATAGAAGTTGATCAGTGATCTTTGACACAGATTTATGCATCACTTATAAGCAAACAATACGCAAATATTACTCCGTAATTCATTCTTTCACAACCATTCTTGTATTATTGAAATACTATAAAAACTTCGGGATAACTCCAATAAAGACAAAAAGTCGGTACGCGTCATGAAATTAATACTCTTTTGAGTATTATGTATGAATAAAATAAATTATTCTCCTCATGGATTTGATATAGAGAAAACAAAACATTATCTGCAATACACTCGGCTGATCTTTTTCGTGATTTACAAAAGAAAGATAATATCGAATAGTTATAGCTCAGCATTGTGACAAGAAGTATTCAGATCGCTCTATGGCTCTCGAGGTATTCAATAGGTCCGGGATCTGGAACGTTATTATTGCTTTTATTTGTAAAATATACTTGTGGAAATTCTATTCAGACGTCACTTATTAATAAGAGTTATTGTCGTCGAATGATAGAATAGGAAGTATTGCAGTTTGACGTCCGACTCAGCGGTTTTGTGCTGAAGTCAGCGTTACATTTGTGATGTTGTATTACAATGTCCGTGAGCTAATTTGTTTCTTGTAATTTAAATGTTATATTTCCCTGCATATGCAAAAACTTTGTTATTGTTCTGTTTTGTTAATAGCCAATTTCATGGTGTTATGGATGCTTGAAGTAGTATTATTATCTTATTATTTCAGTTCTTTAAAGGCTTTGTGTGGGATTATTTACAACTATTTTATTCTTATAATAAATGTATTTTAGAGGATAAAATATAGTTTAACTACCTCTATTTTAAATCATTTACTAAATATAAAAATATGTATTTATTACATTCAGAGAACTTAAAATCAATTTCGCAAACAATTTTTACAGTAACCTGACCTTGTCAGTAAAGTTTTGATCGGATTTGGAGCGGTTTTGTAAAGCAAACTCAATATAAACTCCGGCTATATTTTATTTCACCGGCCCTTCGAGATTTTCATGTCAATAGAAGTTGAGTAATTATTTTATTTATTTATTTTTATTTTTTATTTATCAATCCTTTATTGCACTTAAAGAGAATAAAAAAAAAGAAACACAATTTTTTTAATTTGTATACGTAGTATATTATTATTAGTCTGTGGTTTAATATTACGTCATCGTCCGTATTTTGTTTCTCATTTAATTGCGAACGAATCAAAACAAAGTATTTACGTATTATAAACTGAAATCAGATATAGATTTATCTCAAAATGTTTTCTATTACAGAAAAAGGTATGTAAAAGGTAAAAGTGCATACGATGTAACAAGAATAATAGCGGGCAATTTTCTGTAAATCGACGTCAAGCCATTCGCTGGCGTGAGAAAATAGACTGACGTACTGCGGGTGCTCTCTTGAGGAAAATATAAACAATAAAACATTTTTCATAATATATCTCTGAGCTGAAGCCTTGAAGGTCACTTGAAAAGGTCATGTTATTTCAGATATAAAGAAACCTCACGTAGACCTAAGTCAATACAAGAACTAATAAGTCGAGATTGTCTCTGTATTCAATAGGTTATTCTGGAACTCTTCACTTCAGACAACATGGTTTTTCAGGAACGTATTTCAGATTTTATTTTGTTAGACAATTTCGCATATTTGTTCTCTTCTGTTAGCAGTTTCGATTGTTTTAGATAGTTTGCTAATGCAAATTACCTAGATGACTAAAGATCCGTATCATGTATGAGAAGCTAGTAAGACTAGCTAGCTTGTATTACGAGCTAGTTACGTCGTTAGTCCGTAATGTGACACAGTGGAAGTACGTCAAGTGTCCATGAGCGCTTGTTCCGACACAACTGAACACAATTAGGCGGCGCGCCAGCGGGGCTGTGTCGCTCTAACTATGTTACTGGCGAGCTAGCCTGAAAGGACTGGCTCCAGCACGCGGCACGCCTCGGGGTAAATGCCTTTTATCGTAGAATACAATGATCTCGCGATCGAAAGTAAAAAAATAAATTTGTGTGTCGTGTGCGTAGAAACGTATTGATTTTATCAAGTTTATAATATATTTATATAGGTTATATCTAGAGGAAATCAGTTGTTACACAATATTATATAGATATTATAGATTGTCTGACTTTCCTAAATAAATAAACGTTTCCAGTTGAATTATACACAGCTAGGAGCCTTGGTAAACACAAAGGCTTGGTCACAAAAAAAATTAGGAAGCGGGCAAAAGTTTGTATGGGAAGCGAAATCGCGAACGGAAAGGCAGTTCAAAATAAAAAATTGAAAAGTTATTCATAAAAGGTCGGTCACAGGTATATAAATCAGGTAGCAAATGAAAAAGCGCGTTGGACATATTTTCACTCCCACGTTGTTTTTATTATCATCTTGTTTGACGTCACCGCACTCGATGGGTGGATTTAACTCCGCTCTTTTGACCACTACACACCAATATTGAACATTTCAATGGCAGTAAACACTTAACGTTCCAAATTAAACGATAATGTTTTCAGAAACAAGTGTTATCATTTAAAAGTAAACGTGACTAACGTAATTAAGTGTGTGTATACTTATTTAATCGCAAAGTGGGGCAAACATTGAAATTTTCATTTCATTAAATGGTGAATGAGATCTTTATATCATTTTAAGGCAATAATATATTTTTATACTAACGATTTGAGGTATAAAATTTCAGGAAAGTGCAAGTCTCGAATTCATCGTGACTTTGTGTACTAGGTATTCTTTGTTTTATATATTTCCATATTATTATAAATCATTAAATGTCTACAATTCGAACATGTAACCAAAAGAAAAAAAATTCTCAAACTCACTAAATTTCGTTTCCATATTGTACAAATTCACCACTCTCCAAAATTCACGTCGCCGTAAAAATACAGACTACATTATGCAATTATCGATAGTTCGCTTCACAAGAGTAAAGTCATTGGGGCCACTTTGAAAATATTAACCTTCCTATACTCGCGCGTTGGTCTGTGAGACCGACGAAACACATTTTCGTAATTATTTTTATGCAGGTAAATCCTGTGAAGTCGAGTTCCTTGCTAGTTTCCGGATTTGGGGCTAACTTCATTTTAGTGCACGTCGCGTGGTCGGCAGAAGTTCACGTGTCATAGCATTTGGCGCCAATCGGTCCATGAGACCGACGCGAGTATAGGTGCAACTTTTTGTGTAAGTATTAATATTATATATTTTGTACATTTATATATTTTTTACAGACTTTGAATACTTTATGAAGTATGTATAGTAAAATATATGTATGAATGTTGCTCTAAATTATATTTTGACCAATTTTTTAGGCCATACTTCATGTCAAAATGTACGATGATCAAATCAGATTGTTGCTGGAAGAATCTAGTTCTGGTTCTGCTATGAAGACGAAAATGACAGTGAGCTGGAAGACAACGTGGAGGTACAAGAAGAGACACCGAGCAAGACGATGACACTGAAGATATATCTGAGGAAAAACACAGTGAAAGTTCCCGTGATTTTTACTTGGGAAAAGATGGACAGACAAGGCTCAAAACTAAGCCAAACATAGATAAATATGTGCTTTGATATGTTTATTATTATTATTTAGAAGTTTATTTTGTTTTGAAAAAGAAGTTCTGTTTTTAATTTAGTTTTCCCTAGTACTTAAGAAAAACATCTCAAATTCGAGGACTAATTTGTGATAGACAAGTCAGTAAAATAATTAATAAACTAAGTATGATCAATACTATTTTGTTTCAGTACATCCTAAACTTTAAAAAAATTGTTATAGTTTTCGGTTTTCTTGTAAATATATATAGTGTAGGGGTAAACACTATCGGTCTGTGACACCGTGCGCGAGTATTACAAATGGTAATACGCACGCATGGAGGTGTTACAAAAATTGGCGCGAGTATAGGAAGGTTAAAGAAAATACTTTTAAAATATGAATAAGTGAAGAATATTGCATGAAGCGGCATAATGTGCGCTGCCGAGCGGTTTCGAGGAAATTTTCAAATAATCGAGTGGAAAAATAGCTTACCTTTGTTTTCGATGATTGAAACGAAGTGTTTTTGATGAAATCTCGTTGGGGTTTTTGTTATATAATCTGATTGTTATCTACTGTTTAAATACTGGATTAAATGGAAGTCGGATTCTATGCACACATTGGCACGCATAGTATCAAAAATAATAATTTTTATAAATTTATTTGGTAAAAGTTGTTTCAATTTTCTAAATAGCATGATAGCTAGTGCTTTTTTATAAGTCTACTATATTTATATTTTAACGTTTGTATTCGTATATAAAATAACTTCCTTTAATCAAGCAAGCGCGCTCAAAATCAAAAGGACGCAACTGGAAGTTTTTACGTTAAAATGCGGCAGGAGCTTCTGAAAGCTTGTTAATTATGAAACTCAGTCACCCTTTCGATTAGACGAAAGTTTGCTCGTTCCTCATTTAGCCAGTAACTTATATCGTAGGTTCAATTCCCCGAGGCAGTAATTTCATATTAAGTTTTGGCTTACATCATAAGTTAACATTTTTGGATACTACGTTATATGAAATATACGCCCTGGATGTTCTATTATTATCCTAACATAATAATATTATGTGTGATAAAATTAGATGGGAGATAGAGTATTAGAGAAAATTCAATATGTCTCAAAACAGCTGGTTGACCTTCAAACAGTAGCAGCCTTGGGAATACAGTTCAGGAAAATCTTTCCCGAAAAACTATTTTTAAAATAAATATCTTAATAATAAGGTTACAGCGTATTTTTAGTTAATGTACTTTTACGTGTATTAATGAGGAGGTAGCCCCGTCACTATTGCAACACTTTTTATGAAAAATAACCAAAAATACTCAAAGCCACATTACGTGTAACAAAATACAGCGCCACTATCACGAGGTCACTATATAACACTAATTTACATAAAACTACACAATCATTTTGCGTACGTAGCGTGACGATGCCACGCGTGCCGGAACCTTCCCTGTAACTACAACGTATTTAATCCTGTTTCTTTATAGCTTTTCTCCTTGATTATTCAGAGGACCAAATTTCTAGACCTAACGCTGAATATTTGTAGACCAATATCTTTGTTGTTAGAGTCTTTTCCTTGACGTGTACTAAGCGCCGGTTGCCATGTGCGTGATCTTTCACTGCAAGAAAGAAGCTAATGACCATTATGGGTCATTTCCGTATTGTAGAAACAAATGGTTTACTATTTATTGCTAATGAGTGTTATTATTTTAAATTATGGTATTTTTGGAACGACATTCCTTATCGCACGTAACACTCGAGACACGGGACGAACGGGATTTAGATTATTATCACGGTATTTTTGCTATGTGCTGTTGTTTTAAAGATTTTAATCGAGTATGTGTTTATAAATATTAACATTTTTTTTTAATAAGAACAACACGCAATAATGGAAAATCTAGAATTACTTGTATTGCATTTAAATTACAATTTAACTCCCTGTTAATTGATTACATCTATTAATACAGATATACATTACATCTCTATGATACGTTAATTTAGTAACCCGATACGTTAAGTGCAATAGTTTGAAGCGATCTCAAATTTCGAAATTAATATACAACCATAATTATATAGCCGTTGTGCTATTTCAAACTGCAATATTTTTACAATAACATAAACATAATTTGTCCAAAACGTGGAGATGAGACAGCGGGCGCGCGTCCAACTCGTTTCATTCATCTTCATGGAAGTAAATATCGAATCACGGAATGGGGACAAGCCGACTCAGCGTTACGTTTTACTAGTGCGATGTTCACTTGTGTTTTAGAGGAAAATAGTAGTAGTAAATGGTAGTAACTAGGGATGTGTGACCTCTAAATTGTTTGAGAGTGACATAATAGAGACCAAGTTGTAGGTTATACACTAGAATCTAGATAATATAATGAACGTATAAAGTTAGTGAGTAGAGTAGTTACTCTATATATCAATATAGAGTAACTACTTACATCAGTTAGTAGTATTTATGATGTATATACATATTATACCTATTATAGAAAAGAGGGGAAACAAAAACTACCATAAAATCCGTTTTATCTGAATTAAAAGAGCAATTTAAAGATTTAATCTACATACACGTACAATTTGAAAAGCAATAGTTACAACATGACAATTATTTCATTAAATGTTCCTCCTACAAACATAATATTATTGTCTCATAACCATCACAACTACACATGTTATACACACGTAAACAGGTTGTCTCAAACACATGATCCGTCTCCATCATGTCCCAACACAAAATGTAGCGGACGATAAGCTCCGAATTGACAATTTTTTTTATTTCTCTAAGTAACAAGGGACGGCACAAGTTTACGTATGAATACGGAATGAAGCTCCCAAATTAGAGCCATGTTCCACGCGCGCGAATGGAACTCGGAACATTAATCTCCGACTCAAATACGCATTTGGATAAAAGCAATAATTGAAAGAAAACACGCTTTTTCCTTCGTCCTTTCTTTTCTTTATTAATTTTCAATATTTCCATAATGAAATTGAAGAGATCGCATTAATTTTTCCGCTAATATTGCCCTTCTGAGACTTACAATCGAATTTAATACAATGGATCCATTGTTACAAATGAAGGCTTATTGAAATAACTTTCAGGCAATTAAACCAGTAAGTGAGCTACAAATAGGCTGAATTATTCGAATTGTTACTTGTGTTATATTAAATTTTGATGATTCTGTCGTCATGCAAACAATATTTGATAACTAGTTATTAAACCGTGTATTATACTTACTATTCTACAGGAATGTGTTATTATGCCGCTATATTATTATACCACTAGCTGCGCTTCGCGGTTTCACCCACATTGCTGTTGGTCTTAGCGAGATGATATATAGCCTATAGCATTCCCCGATGAATGGGCTATCTAACACTGAAAGAATTTTTCAAATCGGACCAGTAGTTCCTGAGATTAGCGCGTTCAAACAAACAAACTCTTCAGCTTTATAATATTAAGTATAGATTACTACGTCTACACTACACGAGCATTAAATGCGCAATCATATACATATTATATTGTTTCAATAAAACCACATATACCCAATTTATATATTTGCTCTACCCCATAAAAAATGTCACAGCTACAACTATTTCTACGATGTTTAGGTCCAACACAACTGGCGACATTTTAAAATTCATTTACGTATACAGTTAACATCCCATGAGCCCGGAGCCCAGAGCCGAGGCACGCCGCGCTGCCAAACGATGATAAGGTCAACCCATTATCGGATAGCCGGCCAAGTGCGCCAACCGACTGAACCTCGTACCTATACAGCTGGAAAGTCGTATTAGTCCGTTTTCTTATGGGAAAAGGTATACATTTTTGAGTAAAGCAATGCCATTTGCTACGAATGTTATACTCGTCTACCTAAGCCCAAATCGCCCGGTAGCCAGTCATTACTACCCGGCAGGAGGGAGGGAGGGGGGGTTAAAGAACAGAGCGCCCGGCGCTCCGAAAAAAAATTCTGGCGGATTAATTTGGACCTTTGAGTCAAGTTTGGTGTCGTTATCAGGTAACTAGATAATGCTCGATTCATTCCCCATACCAGGTTTTTAGGGTTCCATAGTAAAATATGTCACAATCCTTAAAATAATAAACTTTTAGTAGTGAAAAAATCCAAACAAACCAGTATAGTTTTATATTTTTATATGAAACTTGGTTTATAAAAAATACTGTCTGAAAGGCCATTTAATGCAGATTATAAAAACATTAACATGTAACATATATTTTATCATTTTAAATGTAAAAAAAAATATACAAAGTACAGAAACGTTCGACAGCGCAGCGTGGGGGACGGCTAATAGACCCGAAAAACAAGCAATACTAACAAAAAACAAACAGCCAAATGCGAGCCTGACTCACTCATCGAGTGATTCGTACTTATATATCCAATACCATGTTAACTGGTCTGGTAGGACCTGGATATCTGATACTCACAAGATTTCGTCTATATAATATTAGTGTGATTTTCAATCATCTTTAAATTATAAATGAAGTCAGGTAACATTGTTAAAAATAAAGATATATAATAATAGAACGTTATAGTATTAATAATAATGACAACCACCTCCATAATTACATAATTAGGTACCTATATTTGAGCTGGCGTTTAGAACACTTCAATCTGGAACTGCAAGATTTCACGCACCAATATCTTATTAATTCAAAGCTTCTCTTTTCTTTTTATTTCAGATGGGGAAGGAATATTCAGATTTTTTTGTAGGTCCCCAAATATACACAGCCTGTAAAACTGCCCTTAAGGTTGTTTAAGGGCAGCTTCTGTGGGAGGCAAATTTTCTATTTGCTTTTATGTTAAAAATTGTTTGCGACCCTCATTTACTGTCACAGCGGGGTATGATCTGAAAAACAAACATGTACTTATAATACTTATAAAAATATAAGTTCTGGAGTATCTTTAAAATATCGTGACCGTCCTTACCTATCATGCATTGTAATCACAAACTTTTCAATTTTACTGTCTGCATATTTGCCACTGTAAAGTGCTTCATACCCTCGTGTGGCTTTAGGATATGCTTTCCATGCCTCAAATGCAGTTTATTTGCGTCTTACATACTTGGTAAAAGAATGGAATGCAGGCAAAACGTGTGTTCTTTGTGGGCCTGATACAAGAAAACCATTTCTTAAGTATTATTTGTCAAGAAATTAATTTGGGTAGTAAACTGAAACTCTAACATTTATTTATTTAATTAGTCTTCTTATAAAAGCAATTTTGAATCGTCATAACATTTTTTTAACATTTATCACCGATTCGGAAAGCAGATGTATGGAGAAGAACCGGAAAAAAGAAACTCCTTATTTGCTCTTTTAAAATCGTGTCAATATTAAGGTACAATTTAATTTTACATAATAATATGTAACTACTAATAAGACCATTATTTAAACATGAAGCTAGCATTGTTACATGCCAGGTATTGATGATTTCGTCCTGTGCCGATGTGTACCCATAGTTCTTTTAGACCTTCTATCTTTGGAACACACGATATAGTAATATGTAGTAGCCAAAATAATGTTAGGAACAGTCGACACATATAGCTAGTACAGAATATCATGTGTTCCAAAGCTAGAATGTCTATAAGAACTATGGGTACATATGCATTTGAGGCATAGAAGGCATATACGAATGTCATACGAAATATGCAGACAGTGAAATTGAAAAGTTTGTGATTACAATGCATGATAGGTAAGGACAGTCACGATATTTTAAAGATACTCTTATCCAGAACTTATATTTTTATAAGTATTGTAAGAACATGTTTGTTTTTCAGATCATACCCCGCTGTGACAGTAAATGAGGGTCGCAAACAATTTTTAACATAAAAGCAAATAAAAAATTTGCCTCCCACAGAACAACCTTAAGGGCAGTTTTACAGGCTGTGTATATTTAGGGGCCTATAAAAAAATCTGAATATTCCTTCCCCATCTGAAATAAAAAGAAAAGAGAAGCTTTGAATTAATAAGATATCGGTGCGTGAAATTTTGCAGTTCCAAATTGAAGTGTTTTAAACGCCAGCTCTAATATAGGTACCTAATTATGTAATTATGGAGGTGGTTGTCATTATTATTAATACTATAACGTTCTATTATTATATATCTTTATTTTTAACAATGTTACCTGACTTCATTTATAATTTAAAGATGATTAAAAATCACACTAATATCATATAGACGAAAGTTTGTGAGTATCAGATATCCAGGTCCTACCAGACCAGTTAACATGGTATTGGACAAATAAGTACGAATCACTCGATGAGTGAGTCAGACTCGCACTTGGCTGTTTGTTTTTGTTAGTATTGCTTTTTTTTCGGGTCTATTAGCCGTCCCCTACGCTGCGCTGTCGAACGTTTCTGTACTTTGTATATTTTTTTTTACATTTAAAATGATAAAATATATGTTACATGTTAATGTTTTTATAATCTGCATTAAATGGCCTTTCAGACAGTATTTTTTATAAACCAAGTTTCATATAAAAATATAAAACTATACTGGTTTGTTTGGATTTTTTCACTACTAAAAGTTTATTATTTTAAGGATTGTGACATATTTTGCTATGGAATCCTAAAAACCTGGTATGGGGAATGAATCGGGCATTATCTAGTTACCTGATAACGACACCAAACTCGACTCAAAGGTCCAAATTAATCCGCCAGAATTTTTTTTCGGAGCGCCGGGCGCTCTGTTCTTTAACCCCCCCTCCCTCCCTCCTGCCGGGGAGTAATGACTGGCTACCGGGCGATTTGGGCTTAGGTGGACAAGTACAACATTCCTACCAAATGGCATTGCTTTACTCAAAAATGTATACCTTTCCATACAAGCATGCCCATAAGAAAACGGACTATATTCATTGAGGAGTAAATCAAACATTTAACAGTTTTCAAATGCTTTTCTTCTGTAATCTTTCTGCATAGATTTTATGCCTCTCTGACTATAGGAGTAATTAAGGTGAATAAATATATAAACCTAAAAGGTTAATCAAATTTACTGTTATTGTCAAGGGAGCTTTTTATATGCCATGTAGAATCTAATTACATTGGAATTAATCATTTCAATGTAATTCTAACATTACACATATTTTTATTGTTCAACCCAAATAATCCGTAGAACATAGTTCAAACTAAAATCAGACGCCAACATAAATAATTACACCAGGCGTAAATAAAGAATTTCATCAATCAATAATAGAACTCTTGTATCCAAAGAAATTTTGAACGGTAAATAAGGTATTTTTTTATCAATATCTAATTTTTATATTCTTGTGAACTACAACAGCTTTCTTTCGCTTTTTATCAATTTAAATATATTTATTGAATTTTTTTTTTAATTTTTTTCCTGGTTTGAATGGTGCGTATGTTTGAGTTATCAAGACAGTTTTCCTTTTTATTTTATATTTAAACTAGATTTCCGCCCGCGGCTTCGCCCGCGTTTTCAAAGGAAAACCCGCATAGTTCCCGTTCCCGTGGGATTTCCGGGATAAAACCTACCCTATGTGTTAATCCAAGTTACCTTCTATATGTGTGCTAAATTTCATTGTAATCGGTTCAGTAGTATTTGCGTGAAAGAGTAACAAACACACACACACACACACACATCCTCACAAAAAATTCAAATTCAAATTCAAATTATATTTATTTGCAAGAATGTAGTTACAAATTATAGATGTTTTAATTACAATATTATGTGGCTAATACATTCTACCCATTGATTGGGTGTGCAAATATTGAAAAGAAAGTTCATTAGTCTAATTATTTAAATGTACACACAATTCAATTTTCACAATTACACGAACGCACTACGATTAACACGATTATATCACACACTTATCACACACAATTCAGTTTACACTACTTCAAAGTCATAAATTCTTCAATGTCATAAAATTGTTTTACCATTAACCAGTTCGTCAGTTTATTTTTGAAAAGATTTACTGGTAGTTCCTTGAAATTGTCCGGTATTTTATTATATATTTTGTTAGCCATAAATATTACACTGTTTTTAGCTTTGTTGATTCTACACGTTGGGAAATGTAATTTGTTTTGGTATCTTGTCAACATATGCGAATTTACTTCTCCTTTCTTCTTAAAGTATTCCGGGTGATATTTTACAAATAAACATACTTCTCTTTCGCACTTCTAAACTTTCGCATTTATAATATTAGTAGGATCAAAACTGCTTTTTACATTATCTCTGATTATTTTTTTTAATTTATCTATCAAATTAAATACTTAATTAAATAAATAATAATAATATTACCTTCACAATCGCCTAACAACGGTTTAGAGCAATCTTCCGTATCCTCTCCTATCTCACGGAACCGTTGTATTAAGTTCTCTTCTGAATTATTTCTGAGAAACACGAAATATAAGGTTATATTTTATTATGCATACCATGTTTAAATATAAATTTATAGTTGAATCGTTTCTATCGCCTTAAATACGTATTTTATCATAATTTATCTATAATATTATTTTTCATTGACTTATCGAAATATACCTGACTTATAGAAATTTTTGCGGCAAAGAGAAATTTTCCTCACGCATAGAAATTTTCCTGGCTTATAGAATTTTTCCTGACGTAAAGAAATTTTCCTGGCGTATATAATTTTTCCTGACGTATAGAAATTTTCCTGACGTATAGAAATTTTCCCGACGCATAGAAATTTTCCTGACGGATAGAAATTTTCCTGGCTTATAGAAATACATAGAAATTTTCCTCACGTATAGAAATTTTCCTTGTTTATAGAAATTTTCCTTTCTTATGGAAATTTTCCAGCTTATAGAAATTTTCTCGACTTATGGAAATTTTCCTGACTTATACAAATTCTTCCTGACATCGTAATTTTCCCGACTTATGGATTTTCTTGTCTTATAGAAATTTTCCTCACGTATAGAAATTTTCCTTGTTCATAAAAATTTTCCTTTCTTATGGAAATTCTCCAGCTTATAGAAATTTTCCCGACTTATGGATTTTTCCTGGCGTATAGAAATTTTCCTGACGTATAGAAATTTTCTTGTCTTATAGAAATTTTCCTTTCTTATGGAAATTTTCCAGCTTATAGAAATTTTCCCGACTTATGGAAATTTTCCTGACATACAAATTTTTCCTGACTTATCGTAATTTTCCCGACTTATGGATTTTCTTGTCTTATCGAAATTTTCCTCACGTATAGAAATTTTCCTGTCTTATCGAAATTTTCCCCACGTATAGAAATTTTCCTTGTTTATAGAAATTTTCCTTTCTTATGGAAATTTTCCTGACTTATACAAATTTTTCCTGAATTATACAAATTTTCCTTATCTATATAAATTTTCCTGGCGTATAGAAATTTTCCTGTTTTAAAAACTATTTCCTGACTTATACAAATTTTTCTGACGTATAGAAATTTTCCTGGCGTATAGAAATTTTCCTAACTTATAGAAATTTTCCTGGCGTATAGAAATTTTCCTTTCTTATGGAAATTTTCCAGCTTATAGGAAATTTTCCTGATTTACAGAATTTTTTCCTGACTTATCGTAATTTTTCTGTCAATCGAAATTTCCCTAACTATTGTTAAAAGCATTTTTCAAATCTTCCTAAAATTGGAAATTTTTACGACTGATTAAAGTACTACCAACCACCCACCTATTCCCACCCACATCCCGTACGCTATGCTCTCTATCCACAGGCCGCGCGTGCGCAGAATGGCTCAGTATCTGCATAGCTAGCGAACGTATAAACTCGCCCGGTACGGGCGCTTTCACCAGGGCCCTGGAATTATGGAATTATTATTAATTTCATGAACAATATCATCATCATCATTTTTATTGAAAACAATATTCATATATTTTTCTTTGCCCGCGGATTCCCCTGATGTTAAATTCGCATTAGTATGAGTCGTTTCACCGCTGTCAAAAGTTACCCATGGCCATGTCACATTAAAACGAATAAACACACTTTCGCATTTAATATTAATAATATGCTAGAGGTCCGCCCCGGCTTCGCCCGTGGCACATATTTCGCAATAAAAGGTAGACTATGTCGCCTCGGGTATCAAAATATCTCCATACCAAATTTCATGCAAATTGGTTCAGTAGTTTAGGCGTGATTGAGTAACAGACAGACAGACAGAGTTACTTTCGCATTTATAATATTAGTATGGATAAATCGTTTCGATCTCGTTGTGTTAAGCTACAAAAATCCTAATACTAATTAAATCAGCTAACATCTCAAAGTAATACAGACAATCTCGGCTGATATCCATTCATCACTGTAAAGAATACAATGTGCTTGCTTGAGCCGCTGTCATAACATTGAATCAGTGACTCATTGCCTCATTTTAGCTGAATTATTTTCGAACTAATATACTGACTAAAATATCGATGTGTTTTATCGAGATGTTTAAATCCCAACAATCGCCTTAGTTTAGTATTTAAAAATGTTTACTTTGCAAGTTTGTAGCAAACTCGACATAAATTCTTCAACTTCAACTTCATTGTTTAAGCATAAACAATTATGAAAGGTGATTTTCATGCAGATTAGTAGGTACCTACCTAGTTTTTGTGTGAAAGCGTAACAAACTTACATTCACGTTTATAATATTAGTAGAGAATATACATGATGATCGGTGTTAGTCTCTCAGGTGCGAATTACGCCAAATTTCCTGAGTATAATAAGCACATAGTTATCGTCTCCCCTGAGAGCGGGATGTGACGACAATCGCTCGCTTCCGCGCTCATTCGATACTATTTTAATATCAACAATGGATAGATCAACTACTTATATGAGAAACATCTAGAAGGATCAAAGGACGTTGTTTCCACATCTGATTTTTACTGTAAGTTACGTAAGTTTATATTATTTTAAAAATTTTAGTTCTTGGTGTAATACGATTTTGTGTATTTTTAAGAACAGACGCCGATTTGAGAAATTCACAATGTTTTCAATTTTCTATATATATAAACATACTTCATATACTACAATAAATAGAGTCGGAAATTACTATTTACAAGCGCTTTTTGCTTTAATTACCATCCATATGAATTCTTTCACATGATTCATATTATTCTGTACAAGCAATAGTGCTAGGCTAGACATGAATGAATCATTAATTATCTAAAAATACTTCAATGTCATCACAACAACACAACAGTTAACAGTTCATCCGTGCGTGAGTCAGAGTGACCTAAATATGACACTAGGTACGAACCTAACACGTGTTTCTGGGTTAATGCCTGGTTATTCATTTTTTAGTGACCCTTGACGCAAAGAGCTGTTTTAATAAGAGTGAATTTTATAATCTATGGCGTCGTTGTTTCCAAACACATGACTCGATTTTGTGGTAATAGCAAAAGTGATTAAGAATAAATTCCAATTTTTGTGATAAGTTATAAGCGCCTCTGTTTCATCCATTTCATGAATATACAAACAAAAAACACAAGTAGTAAGAACGTTATCTCTATCAAAAATTCGATTACATTTACTGTTTAATTTCCCAAATGCACTTTACAGTTTACAACTGCAGGTACAATAATAATATTATTATTATAGAGAGAGTTCTCTTGCGCACAGTTTAGTATTATTATATTATCACCAATAACGCAAAAGCAGCGGAAGAAAACTATTATAAAATTGCATACTCGTTAAAACTTGAAACATTAGAGATGCTGGAACGTTCTATAAATGTTCAAAGAGATTGTTTAAATTTTCAAGACCCACGAAATAGTAACTAAAAGCTTACACTCTACTATGAATATAATAATATATTTTTTTTTTTTTTTTTTATAGGTACAGCTTATATATGAATCCATAGGCTCCTGAATTAGTTAAATACTGTGTCTCAGGAGCCAGTGGCTTCTCCCATTAATTTCTTAACAGTATACCTACGTTATACAAAAGAAAATTTTAAAAATTTACAAGTAAAGGTGGAAAGCGCTTTAATGTTTGTGTGTGTGTATGTGTTAGTGAGTGTGAGTGTGTGTGAGTGTGAGTATATGTGTGTGTGTGTGTGTGTGTGTGTGTGTGTGTGTGTGTGTGTGTTTGCGTGAAAGTTGTACTTTTATGTGTGAAGTATATCAATATAGTATTTATTTATTATTATAATTTTTATTTCCATTCTTTTAGCACGCTTAAATTATACATCCTAGCAAGGTTTCAATTTCGTCGTAGTCAAACTTCTCTAGCCACGTAAGAATACATTTTTTTAATTTATGATTATTCAATTTTTTTATTTTAATTTCCTTATTAATTTTATTGTATAGAAGAGGTGCAACTACTTTGTAGTGTTTCTGTGCGAATTTTGATTTTGTTATAGGAAACGGACACCGATCGACACGTTTGTTACTTTCCGGTAAGTGTGGAACATCATTTTTATGGTAGCGACGTAAGATTTCAAAAATGAACAGCTTTCTTATACTAAGTACATTGGCTTTTTTATATACATCGGTTGTTGGGTGACTACATGGAAGTTTTAGACAGACTTTGAGTAATGCTCTCTGAGCACGCTCCACTAATATAAGGAGGGATTTGGATGCATTACCCCAAGCACATATACAATATCTTATAATACATTCGCACAAAGCTTTATAAGTAGATATCACTAGATGTTGTTCTGCCACAGATTTTAAATTATAAAAGATATAAATTAGCTGACGTATTCTTGAAGTAAGTTTTGAAATATGTGAAGTCCAATTCAATTTATCATCAATCTCAACACCTAGGTATCTAATTGTATTAACCCGCGAGAGTGTGGAACAATTGCAGGGGGCCACATAATTACTACGGTTACATGGAAAGGTATGTATTTTAATGATCATGTCTTGACTTGCGGCACCTTTAGATGTCATACTGTAGCACATGTATTTAGTTTTACTAGTATTTATTGACAGCAGACTATTTTCGAGCCAACAGGTCACTACAGAAAGACATTTTTCAGCAAGCTCTGCCACAGTTCTCCAAGACTTTTCATGAACTAGTAGAACAGTGTCATCGGCAAACATAAGAAGATCCAGTCCAGGTAAGGTGATATCACATAGTTCGTTGATATAAACAAGAAAAAAGATAGGTCCCAAAGTACTACCTTGCGGGACGCCATATGTGCATTCTAGACAGTCACTTTCATGGCCCTCTACTTTTACAGACTGCCTTCTACCCAATAAGTAGTCAGAGAACCAATCAAGCGTGATTCCCCTTATGCCTACATTCTCCAGCTTTTTCAGAAGGATGGGAATGGATACTGTGTCGAATGCCTTTTGTAGATCGAGAAAAACTCCTAAACACTTGTACCCATTGTCTAGGTATTGAACAATTTTTGAACTCAGTGACAGGACTGCATCTTCAGTTGAAGTTCGTTCTCTAAAGCCAAACTGGTTGACACTGAGAATATTGTTGCTCTCCAGAAACCTCATTAATCTTTTTTTCACAAGTTTCTCTAGGACTTTAGATAGCGTTGAAATTAAAGAAATGGGTCTATAATTTGTTGGATTGGTTTTATCTCCACTTTTATAAATTGGGCTAACAATAGCTCTTTTAAAGGCTGATGGAAACACTCCAGTTTCCAGACTTAAATTGCACAAAAAACAAAAGGGTTCGGCTAGAAAATTTACAAATTTTATAAGTATATTAGCTGGAATATTATCCCAGCCGGGAGCGCTATGGGGTTTTAGGCTTAGAATAACATTTCTCACTTCAACTGAGTCAGTGGGGAGAAGCGACATGGAATTGAGTGGTGAATTTGATTTTTTACAGTGGGCAGAGAGTTCATATTGTGTCGTGTTTAATTTTTGCAGAGTAAGATTTGCCAGCGAGCTACCAACGGAGGTAAAATATGCGTTAACATTGTTCAATGACCCGATCGGGTTGTTATCTGTTTGTAGTAGTTCTCTAGAAGTATCTTTTCGTTTTGAAAATTGCAGACATCTTTAATTACTTGCCATGTTTTTTTAATATTTCCTTTACTTTTGAGAAGTTGATCCTTATAATATTTCCTTTTAAGTGATTTTATGATATTATTGCAGACATTTCTATATTTAATATACCTATCTCTAAGATTTATATTATCTGGTGCCTTTTTAACCTTCATGTGTAATTTGTTTCTCTTCCTTATCGACCTAACTACGCCTACAGTAATCCAAGGTTTCAAAGGTTTTAGCTTCCTGTTTACTATTTTTGTTTGGGTATGTTGAATTATAAAGGACGAGAGTTTTTGTATCATCAAATCAGCAGCAACATTTGCATCACTAATTTCATATAACTCCTGCCATGTTTCCTCTGATAATGATTTTTCCATACCCATAAAATCCATAGTTGTTCTATGGTACGTTTTGTTTTCTGCAAAGCATCTTTTAATATTTACTCCAGATATACATAGCAGAATAGGTGAATGGTCGGTCAATACTTGTTCAAAGACAAGTGTTTTCCAGACATTTTGGCATTTAATCATGAAGTGATCGAGACATGATGTCAATCTTGTTGGTACATTAATTCCTTGAATTAGGCCATGCATGGCTAACAGATTCAGATACGTTTGTGTTGCTGTAGCCAAAGTACTAGACAATGTATCAATATTAATGTCGCCTGTAAATATAATATTTTTAGAAGTGATAGTTTTTAGAGTAGTATCAAGAGATTCCAGAAATTTTGATGTATTTCTAAATGACGGAGGTCGATATGTACATATTATAGTCAGGCACAATATTAACAACTAAACAGTTTCCCTTCGAAAATAAGGGTTCGTAAGCCGACGCTTTGATTCCTTGACGAACGTATACAACCACCCCGTCATTTTGATTTAAACTATTTTTCGTCCAAAAAACTTGATAATTATCCAAATTAGGAGGTGGATTTACAATACTAGTCCAACATTCAGTTAAAACAAAAATGTCTATAGTTAGTTCTAGGGTAGAAATAAATGCCAGAAATAAATCAAAATTACAATTAATGCTTCTGATGTTAACAGTTAAAACATAAAAAGAAGCTTTATCGCTGTTATCAGATTTCAGAAGAGATCGACAATCATTTGTATCGCTAACCAAAAAGCACTCTATATTATTTGAATTATCTACTTCTGTTGTGATATAGTTATTATCCATTATTTAGGTGTAAGTATATTAATATAGTGCAAGATTTTAAAATGTATAAAAACAGAAGGAATATTATTAATCGTCGTAAGCGTAAGCAGTTTTTGTAACCCGACAAATATGTCATGTTAATCATGTTAATTGTACAGGTGGTGCTAGTATAACAAATATTGCAATATATAAATAATATTAATATCTGAATTTTATTATTATGACGTAAAGGATCTTTCATCGAGTGTGTGTTGTGTGTAAATGTAAGGTAATGGTAGGTAATGTTTAAATATTTAATGCGCTTTCTTATTACAAATTTAAATTTAAATAAAGCTTTAATAACATTTTGATAATTAAATAACATGCAACAAAATCTAAAAATATAAGAAAAACTTAAAACTAGTCACTTAGACTTAAGGTTCTCTATGTCATCCTCATTATTAATCTTTATGAGAGGTGAACCTTCAGCTCTCCTTAAGTATATCTTTCCTCGAGACGTCCAACAATGTCTATATCCATAATTTTTTGCGTATTCTCTAGCCATGTAAAATAATTTCTTCGTTTTAAAAGTCAAACTTTCCGACACATAAATAGGCTTAACGGGTCCTTCAATTTTTAAATTCGAAGTACTGTATTTACTTGCTGCATATTTCTTGTTGTATGTTTTGACAGAACTTATTATCCTATCTCTGAGTGGAACGCTCGAGAACTCTGCCACAATAGGTTGGTTTATATCCTTTTTATTATTTGTATTTATGCGATATATATCACGAATATCAGTCTCTTGTACGGGCACGTTAAGTGAACTACCCATTTTATATATAATGCCAATCAGATCAGCTTTTGATTCTACGGCTTTTTTGGGCACGTTACGTATTTCAATACTTGAACTACGGATATGACGCTCCAGTTGTTCCAGACGACCTTCCAAAGCCTGTATATATTTTCGATCTGAGGCTTTCTCCTGTTCTAGAACTCCAATTTTAGATATCAGCTCATCATACTTTTCGGATATAAATTCAATTGAAGCGGATATTTCTTTATTTTGTTCCGTGTGGCTGTTGATTCCAGATTTAATTTCTTTCATGAGAGCCGTAAATTTTTGCTCCTGCTCGTTTTTTAGAATAGAAAACATTTCAATTATTTCCGACCGAGAGATCTCATCCTCCGTATCTCTTTTGCGTTTTCGCATAGTGATATTTGGATCACTGGCCGTCTGATCTCTTGATATCATTGGTGCCGACAGCTTACAAGTAGTCGTACTTAAGTTGGAGTCAGACTTACAGTGTGTGAGAGTCTACTCAGAATGAGAAATTGTCGAAGTTTTTGGAGGGCTATGACTCAAAGGCATCCTTTGCTTTTTATCTATCCAGCAGTCAGTCACACGGAGTGAAATTTGATCGTAAAAAAAAAATTAAAACGAATACAAAAAAATGAATCCGTAGTATCCGGCAAGTAGAATTGTATAGGAGTTCACTAATCAACCTGAACGTGTGACGTCTTTTTTGCGTTGTTATGCGTTGATTATAACTAGTCGTCAACGGCCACTGAGTACCAGGCAAGCAATCACAAGCGATGTATCTTGCGTCTTGTGTAAATGTGTGCGTTACTCACCCGTAGCACACAGCCGTGTTCGAATGATTCAACTTTACTTTACAATGCACTCTTCACTATTTATGCGATCCTAATATTCAACTTTTTTAACAAGAATAATTTATATTTAAAATACTGCTTAATAAACAAATGCGGTTCAAACTTAATACGTCTGCTTAGTGCAGCGGTCCAAGGGAGAAGGAACTCTCTGAATTCTCGAGACGTGCTAAAACACATGCCGCTCCTACGTGAGCTCAGTAAAAATACATCGTACATTGCTTCTTTGAAGAACTCCTAAAGCACTCACTTTAGTATTCATCAAGTTGAGCAAGCAATGTAATGTAACAAAGTGGGTTAGTCGTGGAATAGCACGTCGGAGAAATCAAAACACGTCCGTTTAGAACATTAAAACCGTTTCTATATTTGGCTAAATTATATAAAGAGCGTGTTTACATAAAGTTTACGGTATGCGTGTTTACACGGAGCGACTGCATTCTTTGATTTAAACCACGACCGGATTCGAAGGGAAAATAAATGAACAATAAATTACCCTCGCGCTGAGACAAATCTGTTGAATGTCCGATGAAAGTTAAAACTGGCGCTCAGTCACTTTAGTTTTCTTTTTTCGCGCTGATTTATTTGAAAACTCTAAACGATTTTGTATGGGCCATTTATACAGGGTGTCCCACTATTGGTATACTAAGCGCGAAGGGACTTGTATTTTTGCATACACTGATCACGTAAAAAATACTTAAACAACAAAATTACGTCAAAAATTTTTTGCAAAATTTTTCCTGAAAATCCATGTTTTCTTCTGTAGCTTAGCGCAGCCGTCATATACCGCTTCTCTAATGTGAGCATTTTGTCTATGAAAACATAATCTTAAACGATAACTCACGTGCTGGTGGCAAAAATGGGCGGGTTGCTTGTTAGGGGTGTACACATAGAGTTTTAAGAATTCATCTATTTGAAAAAAAAAATGCGTCTGGAATTTTTTAAGTATTTTTTACGTACTCAGCGTATGCAAAACTATAACCTCCTTTGAGCTTAGTATACCAACAGTGGGACACCCTGTATATTGTGTTGGGAAGTGCAGATTGATTTCATGTTATTATTTATTTTGGTACTAGCGACCCGCCCCGGCTTCGCACGGGTGCAATGCTGATACTAAATACACTACAGAAAAACTGTGAACGTTGTATATAAAAACATAGCGGCCCGCTCCGGCTTCGCACGGGTATAAAATATATAGCCGGGCGGCCGGCCCGGCCGGTACCACCGCTAACGCTACGTCCCGCAATTTTTAAATCTGTAATATCTTCGAAAATATTCACTTAAATCATACGGTGTAAATGGCCATATAGATCTATATTAAATGAAAAATGTATTCAAGGTATTTAATTGGTTAAGGATTAATGCTGTATTGGTTAAAATCGCTTCGAAAATTAGCCATTATTTGTCGTAAAAAGTAAATGACAAAAAAAAGTTATTGTGGGTTATCCATAAGAGATAGACGTATACCATCACGGACTTTTCTATAGACCTTTTCAATGTGTATAATACTTAGTACATTATTTTGATAAAACTCGTAGGGTTCAGCCTGCGTTTGCAATGTAAGCGGAAAAAATGTAATTTTTTACGACATCACATTAGAAACCTCAAAAATAACAGTACTTATCCACTATTTATTGGATGTTATTATACATATAAACCTTCCTCTTGAATCACTCTATCTATTAAAAAAAACCGCATCAAAATTGGTTGCGTAGTTTCAAAGATTTAAGCGTACAAAGGGACATAGGGACATAGGGACAGAGAAAGCGACTTTGTTTTATACTATGTAGTGAAAAAAACATGCATGCACATTTAAATGCACTGTTTGGTATGTTGCTCTTTACGATTAAACTATATTTCATTCCCTTTTTTATAGTACGTCACAGTCGATTTCGTATCATTAACACAATGTATCGTTAACGTACAAATTTAGACATAAGACATATTTATTATGATATACATAACATATTATATACCCTTCATATTTTAGTTCGACAATTCCATTCAAATTTTCCCATTGCGTGAATTTGCATATGCGATTTATTAAAACTCGTGCCACTTCAATAGGTACACAACATATTGCAAACAAATGATAAGCAAATAGGATCACACCCAATACTAGAGACACGCCCCGGGCCACGGACAGTAACTAGTAAGTAATAACTACACTACAATGTTCACTTAACCATATTATAATGCCGCGTTTTGCGGCACCAGCCATTTCAGCCAGCACTAATCAAAATTTCTAGCTCAAACTGAAATATTGTTCTACGGTGAGATAATGTTAATTTATTTCTCTTGCAGCTTGCCTTACCTGAAAGGATATGCTCCAAATGACTTTCTGAAGCAAACGAGTTTTCTATTATTTTTTTATGTATTTCTAAGAAATGTTGCTTTACAGAGGTAGGTTACTTGGTAACGCTTATACCGAGAGCACTAAACAAAAACCTCGAGTATTTAATATAGAATACACATTAAATAACGCTTTTATTCTCTACAAAGGTTCGGCCTTTGGAAACAGTATAATATTAATACAAATATATTAATTTATCTTACAAGACATTTATTTTAAACACAAATTATTTTAACAGTTCCAAGAGAATGGTCGAATACGCAAATTAATCAACTAACTACATTAAAAAGGTCCCATTACTTATTCTGAGCTTGCACAAAAACTTTAACTACAGGAGAAGCCCCTTTCCAGCCTGATATAGTATATGAATACTGATATAGTATCTAAAAATACGTAATTAATTCATCGAAAAGTGACGTTTGAAGCGGCAAGTTCAATGATATGACTTCCCAATGACTTCCTGGGTAATTTGTGCCCGCATTGTGCCGCAATTGTGACGCACCCAGCCCCACTCGCCACGCATGGATAATAACCAACATTATAGTTTTAATGAGTTAATAATGTCATTGAATAATTACATGTAGAGCACAACTCTACATTGTATAGTTGAAGAACCTACCTGTTACGCATGCCATAATATAAATTATACATCCTGCTATGTTTGTTTATTTGTTAGTTACTCCTTCACAGAAAAACTGCTGCACCGATTTTTTTTTTTTTTTTTTTTATATATAAGAGGAGGCAACAGAGCAGACGCGTCACCTGATGTTAAGTGTACTGCGTCGCCCATAAGCACCAGCAATGCCGGGGACATTGTTAGTGCGTTGCCGGCCTTTAAGGTAGGAGTACGCTCTTTTCTTGAAGGTCCCTAAGTCGTAACCGTTTGGAAACACCGCATGAGGAAGTTCGTTCCATAAACTCGTTGTGCGCGGAAAGAAGCTTCTTTTGAAGCGCGCAGTCGTCGATCGCCAGGAGTCAAGGTGGTGTGGGTGGTATTTGAGTTTGTGGCGTGCAGTACGGTGATGGAACTCAGCGGCAGGTATTGTTCCAAACAGCTCCTCAGAGCACTCCCCATTGTAGATGCGATAGAAAACACACAGTGAAGCGACGTCTCTTCGCAGCGCCAAAGTATCAAGCCGATCGGTAAGACTTGGCTCGTTAACGAGTCGTACTGCTCTCCTTTGAATACGGTCAAATGGAAGGAGGTGTTGTTGAGGTGCCCCGGCCCAGATGTGGGAGCAGTATTCCATGTGCGGCCTAACTTGCGCCTTATAAAGCATAAGGCGGTGGTGCGACGTGAAATACTGCCCCGCTCGACAGAGCACACCAAGTTTCTGTGAAGCCAATTTGGCCTTTCCTTCCAGATGACAGGAGAACTGTACGCTACTCGAGATTTCGAGACCAAGAATACCGATGCTAGCTGTGGCAGAGAGAGGAATACCCTGAAAACGAGGAGTTACGACAAAGGGAAGCTTTTTTGCGGTGAACGCGCAGACCTGTGTCTTCTTGGGGTTGAATTGGACTAAGTAAAAGATTTTCATGAAATTTGGCACACATATAGAGGTTAACTTGGATTAACACATAGGCTATTTATCATAACGCTGAGACCAATAGGAGCAGAGCAATGCGGGTAAAACCTCGGGCCACAGCTAGTATAAAATATATCTAGTTAGTTAGAGTTGTTCTAAATTGTTCTCCTTCTCGAAGATGAAAGCTATTAAGAAGTTTCTAGAACTTTCTGAACAAAATAATTGTAGCGTGAGCCTTCATTGGTAATAACTTAATAAGTGTATTAATAACTTATAGAACTTATAAAATAATAGTGTATTACTTTCATACTGAACCAAAACAAATCACTCTCAAACGTAAATGCCCATATTATAGTAATTAATCTCATATTATTATTTAAGTATTAATTTATACTTCAATGAAAGCTTTAGCGTCCAGAAAAATACGGAACAACAACGGTCATAAGATGGGGATTAGGTCCCGCGTCTTCCACACTTCAACCGAATGAACCTTGAACAATTTGACCAGCCGCCCGCCCCGCCGAACCCCTGTCACACGTCAAATTTCCTCCGTCCATTCTTTTCTGGAGTTCCGCGAGCGTTCGCAAAAAGGGAACCCTTATTGATTGTGACCATCTGTTCCTATGTATCAGCCCCTTTTTACGAAACTTATAGCCATAATATATATACATAGACATTTTGTACGTTCGTTTATACTTCACGATTGTACCTTAAAATATGAATCAAAATTTGAGCATCATCTACTATAAATATTGTATAAACTTCCACCAATAATACTGTAATTAGTTATCTGAATAATTAATATTATAATAATAGAATATTAATTTTAGTACGTAGTCTAGTGAGATGAACTGTTTTCGGGTAGTAACAAACTCTACCAATTAAATGGAATATATTAATAATAATTGATCAACAGGCTGCTAACAGCTCGCTCCAGGCTTAACCATAATTACTATCAAGACTTAAGAGTACCGATATAAATAAAAAAAACAGTCAATCAAAAATGGCAAAACACACGTAAGAAATATCATATTTATACTTATACAGGTAACAAAAAAGCATTTTCATCTAGCATAAACAAGACACAGGTTTGAATAGGTCCTGTAATACGCAGTGATCGGCTCGGTCGCAACACAAACAAATAGAATATCTTTCGGATTTGGTGGATCCACGCGTATAATCCCGGATCAACTTGGTCCCCGGGAATCCCGGTGGAATACACACAACAATGTCATTAATATTCGTTAATAATGTGTGGATATTCGCTTCTTGGAAATCATCTCTCTTGATGATATTGCAGCTTATAGGTGTACATTCATGTTATAGAACAAATAAGACTGCCGTCTTTGGATACAGAGGTATCACTTTTCCCACCGTTCATTTAAAAGGCGTTAATTAATAATATTATAGGAGGTTAAAGTACGTAATATTTTTCTGTTTCAATAATTCAAATATTGTTATGAATTTAGTAACAGTCTTAAATCGATGAACACAAGGGACCAGCTGCTTCCCACGCCTTGCCGCGTGTAGTTTGGATTAAGTTTTCAACCAAGCCATATGACCACAACGTTACATTTCACGATCTCATGTTTCAATCCTGTCATAAAATATTTATGTTAACGTATTTTATGATATCAAAACTGCTTCAAATATAATTCTTCGTTACGAGAGATGAGTAAAGTTGACAAATGTTTATTAATTTCGCGGGGAGGAAGACTTGCTATCAGTTGAATCAACAATTTATTAAAGTATCTTTCGGATAACTCATGTCAAACAATAATAACAAAGTGTAAAATACTACAATTTTATTCATTGTTCATTTGACTGTACGACGAGTACAATAGGAGTAGGTTCATGATTTTTATTTTACTTGACTTTTAAATTAACAGAAAAACTTTCATTACCAATATTATGTTGTTTAGTTTTTGAAGTGAAACTTCTTTATCGGGGTTGGAAAAAAATTAGTGTAACATTTTTTCGTTACGCGTGACATTTTTCCGTTACGCGCCATCTTTTTCTTATCCCTACCACGCGTGTTTCAACGTATTTCTGTAAAGTTGCATATAGTAAATTATTTTTTCAAAAATAAGATCATAAAGAAGTTTCACTTCTTACGTGTATACTAGTACACGCACACATTTTTTTTTATTAATGCTCGTCAATATTATCATCTCATCAGACTTACAATTATTACGTAGCCTTATCTACTGAATAAATGTGTCAATATGTTTAATGTCTTAAATTCATGAATTTTCATAAATTATGTGAATTTGGATAGTAAACAACAACACAAAGGTACAGTTTAAGTTTATAAATGCGCTCCATTACTTTACAGCTACAGCAAAGTACGTTTAATCAAATGGAGTTAAAATTCCAACGCGAGCGTAGATAAATGGCGTAGAACTGATAGCTTCACGTAAAATCGATACGATTCTTCATCAGCTATTTAAACCCTATACTTCATAATCTAAAACAGAATAAACAGTCCAGTCGGCACTCGGCAGTGTAACATTTATTATATAGTATGTACACGTGTAACATTTATTATTAGTCACGAATTGTGTGACTTCGTTATTGCAATTGCTTTTAATTCCATGAGTAATAGCGAGAAGCTACGACAGTACTATAACAACATAAAAGGTTGAATTTCAATTCGAACTAGTTTTGCCCCACGGTTGATGCGCATTGCTGCAGTTCTATTGGTCTTAGCATGATGATATAAATTCCTTCCTCGATAAATGGGCTATCTAACACAGAAAAAAAAATCGATTCTGACCCATAATTCCTGAGATTAGCGCGTTCAAGCAAACAAAGAAACATAGTCTTAGCTTTATAATATCAGTATAGATAAAACAATTTACACTCTTGTTTCTTTTCCATATTTATTTCTTGCACCTGATTTATTATCTAAAAGTATCTTCTCTTTTTCTAACGATATGATATTGCTACCTCAAAGCATATCACATTTTGGCTGACTTATTACCGTATTGTGGTGCTAGTAAGCCGACCCTTCTTCGTCCTTGTGACCAATGCAAATGGCCGAAATAAAATACTTGATAGAGATATATCAGTTACTATAAATAGAATTTATTGTATAGCAGCTTTGTAAAATGTATATTATACATGACGTGATGTGTCGTAGATAATATGGCCTTTATAACCATGTTATAACACTTATAGTTTAACTATTAACTATACCTTTGAAGAAACACAGAGCTTTTCGCCATTTTTTGTGCAATTAAGTTAAAAATTTACATTACTTTTTAATCAAATTACACATAATGAAATCCATAGGCATAACATTAACATTAACCTTTAAAACCTTTTAAAGTGTTCGTGAAAATCAGACAATAACACTGAAACATAATAATAGTAATGTACAGAAAGAGAATGGTTAATATTATAGACAATCCCGCAGTTCACGTCGGTGACGCCCCGTAAGCGTTACGACGTTATTACGCGGAACGTGCCTTGTTGCCGTCGCGTTGTGACGCTGTGACGTCACTTTATGCTAACTCGCTACGTTTCACTAAACTTTATATTAACCTGTTATTGTTAGGAACATCACTGCTATGTTGAATTCTGTTTGAGGCGCTTAAAATTTTAAATGTTACTCTTATAGAGTCTGTATAGTTAGACTTAGTAATAACTTTTTTATGATTATAATATTAGGTATTTATATATCTTAAGAATTAGTTTTTTCATTTAACCTTACAACTGAGGGAGTGTTACAAAACTTTATTTCAAACTTTTATACCCCTTGCAAAGGAGAATTATTAAAAATACCATCTCAGTGCTCAGTAAAATGAATCATGCTGCAATATTCAAGTTTCTAATCTTTGTAGTTTGAGTATCAGTTAGTCAGCAATTAATTCAGTTTTCCTTTTTGATGTGCTATGACGTAAATAAAATGGTGAGTGATTCCTGTAACCTCCAGATTTTATGCGGTAGATTTACTACTACGTTTAACGTCTTTTTCATTGCCAATAAGTAACCGCTGCCTTTTATCTTGACGAACCTCTCTGATTAAACTACTAATATAAACAACATCTGAAGGTAAACTTTATGACTTGTTTTGTTTTATTTCACTCCTATCTATAACATTATATTGTGTAGGACATTTAAGTTATTATCTACCACTTTTAAATTCGTTTCTAAGAGCGATAGAGCTGATGTCTCTATTTCGAAACTTTTTGTATATTTAATCTTATTGCAATATAAAATACTAGCGGTCCGCCCCGGCTTCGCCTGTGGTACATATTTCGCAATAAAAGGTAGCCTATGTTCTTTCTCAGGGTCTAAAGATTGTCTGTGCCAAATTTCATCAAAATCGGTCCAGTAGTTTATGCGTGAAAACCATACATACATATATACATACAAACCTTTCCTCTTTATAATATTAGTATAGATAAATTACGTCAGCGCATAAAAAAATCACAAAATGGATCTTAAAGAACTTAATATATTCTATAACCTCACTAGACCGCAAATGAAGGTCGAATGCCTTAATCAAGATCCAAACTAAACGCCCAAGTTATAGAGGTGCGATAGTATCTAGGAACAGGCGAAAGCACTAAAGCGCTCCTGTCCTTACATTTGGAACATCGCTTAGAAATCTTCAGTAAATTAGGTCTCAGGTAAGAGCACTAGATCCCGCGCTAACCGCCGCCTGTCTGATGGGATCTTCAATAGCTTTCCGAGAACGACTAGTGTTCGCACTCGGGTTGTATTGACGTATTTTTTTATTCGATTTAAAAATGTTTGTACTGAAATAAAGTCGGTTATAGCAAAATGATTAGCAGTGAAATAGTTTAGTTAGTGTTTTATATTGCTCATAATCTGGATGTAGTTAAAATAATGACTATATGAATTAAAATAATTTATGATTTAAAATAAGTTGGTTTTAATTTTTAATCGTAAATTACCATAATTTCCCCTCACTTCCCAATATTATTATATACGTCCTTATTATGTAAATACTCGATATTTGAGATTGATCGTAAAGAAAAATAACTGTGCGTTTCTTATCAAGGAAAAGTATTACAACATCTGTTTCATCCATTTCCAAGTTCATTTACATCGATTTTCCTTCGCTCGTCATTTTTTATACAACTGAACATGACTGATGCGCTATGTAATTTATTTTGACCTTTGGTAAAATTAGAATTACTGATAACTCAATATCGTTAAGTGTAATGTCGTTTTCTTAAACGAAAAATAAATGACTGTAAATAAAGTAAGTGAAGTCATCATTAATGTTAATAAACAAATTTCATTGGAAATATAAAGTATTAAAACTTTATGTTATTTAACCAAGTGATCAATCAATCCAAAACAAAAACACAATCTGCAAATAAATATAATAGAGATATATTATAAAACTGTTGCTATAATAGACTATGCTGCGACTATGCTGCGACTGTGCTGCAACTAAAACCTTTATAAGATGCATTAAAATATAAATTTTACACAGAAATAGATTAATCATGGGTTTTATATTTTCTTAGTATTTGGATCCTTAAATTGTTTCAATGGTCAATAAACAAGATTACTTCTGAAGTCACAACGTAATTAACATTGCAAAAATACGAGCGTAATTCCAACAAAAAATACAACTCGTGTAATTTTAAATCTCTTCATGAATCGTAAAAATATGTTCGATGTCCTTGTTGTTCTCATTTCGTCGCATGCAAGTGAGCCGATAAATTCACAAATTTGCTGCAAACCAAGAAGTTCGTTGACCTTGCAGCTCGCCGCGTCTACTCGCCAACTGTGAACGAGAGCTCTTTGCTAACCCACAATATATACTATTTATTAACGTGTTTTTTTTTTAATAACCAGTGTAGAGTTTTCTGAATTATTTTGGCAAACTTTTATTTCGCTTTTGCAGGATTTGTCAGTGGGAGTGGGAGAACAAACGAAACATTGTTTTGAAAAATAAATCATGGAGGAAAATATTAGTACACTAAATAACAAACAATATTTTTGGAGCATTGCAGGAATACAAAATATTAAAACATCCTTAAAAGTAAAGTTACCTTTCACGATGCAGATAATTATTAGTCATATTTAATCAGCCATTATAAACATTTTAAGTATTAATAATTATTGTACTAAATAGGCATGGCATATTCATTTGAGCCCTTTCTTAGTAAATTAGAATGGAACTACATTTTATGCCTTCAATTTCATAAACAGAAAACTAACAATTACAATATCAGCATGACAGTATTTTTTCAATCCTTATGTTACAATTGCACAGCGAATAAATACGATACGAGTACTTGAAGCAAAATATAATGGTGTCAGGCAGTGAGCTCATTGCGCCCTTGACTCGTGATGCCGCGTGGCGCCTCAACAGTGAGTCGCTGTGCACATACCATAGTTGGATATTTTCATAAATACCCAGATAATATGGTATATTTGATTTTTTTATGACAACTTAGAGTATAGATTTAATAACTAAGCTAAAATCATGTATTAAGTGGTAATAGTGTAATAAGTAATAATTCATTCATTATTAAGTGGTACAAATAACATAAAATATGTTAGCATATTATTATTTATTAAGTACTTTTTTTTCCTGTCTAACCTCATTTTTTATCTATAATATATTACTTACAATTAATATACAAAGGTATATAAAATTTGAACTAATTAGTAATTACACGAGAAATAATATAAACAACTTTTCCCGACTTTTAAAACGCTTCTTACACTTTTAAACCGTATTTTCTAAAGCGCGATAAACTACTTAATAAGTTAAATGTTGTATGGGTGAGTGGAGCTTATGCCTGACTTATAAGTGGATCAAACGTGATCAAACTTTCCAATCCCAAACCAATCGTATTTGTCTGAAAATCCTCGCGTTTGCTGCGCATTATAATAATACCAACGTGGTTTACTTATGAACATATTTAAAAAAAATGTGATAGTGCGACTTAAATGTATTTATAGTTATTTTCAGCCTGATCTACTTGCATAATATCTAGTTGTAAAGTACTTATATGTAGTGATGCAGTCTGCATTATGGAGAGTATAATCTGCCTCTATGCCTAATTTAATTTTGACCGTTACAAAGCCAACACAGATATTTTTCGTGTTTATAATATTAGTAGTTTGTTTAACTCATCACTGTTAGTCTGTATGTAAATTTTTTTTTGTGTACAATTTTCGCTGTTTAAAAAAGCTAGGCACATTTGAATATGTCCACATTCGCGCGCAACCCCCGACATGATACACACCACGATTGGAGATTCTTCTCTTTGGAAATCGACTTTTCAACAGCGAATGTAGGTCAAAACATTACAACTCGGCTTCGAACTCGCTACTTTTTCGTTTCGTGTGCATTTCAAGTGCTCTAATGAAGCCGTATAGAACACTTTGGAATACTGTTTAAAAGTTCAGCGTAGTACCTTAGCTGTAGTCTGCAAATCAATTTAACGAGCTCGTTTTTGATGCAGGAAAATTACATCGATTATTTAAAATGTAGATGTAGATTCTTAATACATATATAATAATCTTAATTAAGAAGTTGTAAAGAAAACAATAAAAACAATTGGCTAGTTTCATCGCGTAAATAACCTATTACCTATTTCATAAACTTGATAGATGAATTCACACTGAAAAAAGTATACGATAATCTGTACAATTGAATCCTTTCCAATTTAACACCTTGTCTCTAGAATTGCACAAGAACGAAGGATATTTAACGACATCGGTTCCTACAATCAGAGAAACCGAACCGATACTTATCTGTAACTATCAATAGTAAAGCCAATGCTACCGAATGTCCGGCGAACGACAAACCCGTAAATGTCACATAAAACTGTTTACGTGAACTGCTTCCATAACTTTATGTCATCAAATCGGATTGAGATTAAGTGCTGATGGGAAACTTTATTGATGTTTTGTGTTTATGTATTTCGGTCACTCGGAGCATTGCCACATACTTGTACAAAGGAATTCACACACTGATAAAATTGAAAGCCTTCGCCAGTTGCTAGTCGCTTTTCTCTTAGACTTTTCATAGGAGTGATATTTCAATACTGTATTTTTTATTTGGTCGAGTACGTTTTTATGACACGCGGTTAAAAGTATTTAGTAAATTCTAAGAAAAAAGGAAAGATTATTTCCTTTCGACATGACGTTTAAAATGTATCATTATCAAGTCATTTGCAGTAACTAAACTCCCATTTTCAAATCTGATAGCAACAGTGGTTTATTGCATTGATAACTAGTGCTCGTATGGTATAGTATCACTATGGATTCGAGATACCGTCAGAATCAACAAAAGTTTGAAGCAGGCACACGCTCAATGTTTTCGCATCCTGTGGACTTAGAAGTTGAATTATTCCGTCTTCGTGGTTTGTTCAGCGCTCATCTGTACGAGTTAATATGAGCTAATTAATTCCCTCGCTATTAATTCATGCGTAAGTAAGATAATATAATAGCGTTCGGCGTTGTCTTCACAAAGGGCATTGAACTCGCTCAATTTATCATCCGTATTTATCTGTCTTTGATCGTTTTTTGATTAGGAAAATGGTGGATTTTATAATTGCAAGATATCGTTTGTCAAATAAAATTAGAACTTATACATGGTGTGTTAAAAATTATTCTTTTGACTAATTATATTTAATCTTCAATGTAGAGGTATTGCTCTACATTCGGTTGATGTATAAATTACTTAAAGGTAAACGCGTGAATCACAATAGAAAGTATATTGTAAATGACGAAATTTGCATGAAAATGCTAGCTCAACTACAATCTTCCGCCTATCTCGGAATAGTCAGAAGTGCATGAATTGAAACAAACTGGCCGCTGTATCTGCCCCAAATCGCGTATACAGTAACAGAACAAACTGCATCGGCCGTAAATCTCCTGAGTGCGGTGATACGGCCGCATAAAGTCTACTGTAATTGGTTTCGCCGCAGTTAAGAGTACAAGTGCCACAATATTTAAACGGATAATCCCAACCTGACACTTGTGACGGACTTCTTCGCTTGTTTTTAGTGCTTCGCCCCAATTTGGAGAGATACCAGTCTTGATGAGATACCAGTTGAGTAAAAATACCGCGCTTAGATCTAAATTCATTTAAGTAACGTCTTAAGTATTAAGATAATTCAAAGCCAGCTTACTTAGTTAAAAGTAGTCTAGAATCTGTTATTTACGTTTTAATTAATGGACAGTGACATTGAACTAAAATAGATAAAGTATTTATATTATTAGACCTTCAGCTATTCTCGTAGCAGCCTATAAAAACTACGTCTCGAAATAACACTAATTTATGAAAATGAAATAGGGAATGTGAAAATTTGTTTTCACGCGATAATGTGAAATACACGAGTGCAAAGCCATGGGCGAAATGTAGTAAGCCATATAAATTATCTAACATATTATTTAGATGAAATTGATCTGACACGTGCCAATCCTTCACCTCTGAAACACACTGCTCTCCGTTCACTCTAGACCAGAAATGTAACACCATTAACATTTACAAAGTGACGTGGCAGTGAGCACCTCTGCTGCTTGCTATATAGGTCATATCGGCAATTGGAGTGATGCATGTGCGTGTCACCTACGTGCTTGTGTGTGTGTCACGTACATATTGTGTGTGTGTTTGTGTGATGTACTTGCGTGTGTGCGTGCGCAGATCAAACGCGCCGCTTCCTATCGCAGGAGCTTCGTATTTCAACGCTATCAACGTTTAGACGGCAGGTGATTTCGTTTAGATTATATTTTACTGCATTTGTAGTTAGTTTCCTGGAAATTATAAGTGTGATGAAACGGGAATAAATCAAACTATGATATTATTTAGTTTTCGTTTTTGGTACAGTGTAAATGCGTTATTATAATATCATATTTACATCGCTTGTTAGTAATTGACTTAGGTATGCGACTATCTATACATATAAAAATCTATGCACGTGTTAAGCGCATCACACACGGTGAAGATACTATAATATTTTATGTTAAGATTCTCTAATATAAAATATTACAGTATCTTAAGGTATCCGGTATCAGCGTTCTGACCATCATTTTTCTTTTTGTCATTGCGTACTAAGACCCCTGTAGAACCGCCATCCTGTTACAAATGACCCGAAATTTTGGTGTCAGTATCTCCCGGCCTATAGATGGCTTATCGCTTGGTATTTTAAGATATTGAAGGTAAAATATATATTATCTTGGTCGTGTGTTATGGCTCATAGGATTTGTATGGCGAGCGATAATCGGAAATATGCTCTAAGATAATATATATTTTACATTATCTTCACCGTGTGTGATGCGCTTTATTAGAGTAAGATCCCAGAGCGATAAGACATAACTTATTTTCTAAAAGATGAAACTTTAAGTTCTCAGTAGTGTCTCATGTACTTTGTATACCTGCGTGATTGTGAAGTTTGCCCAGTGACACCTGGGCAGGTACCAGGTGAGAAAGGTGACTAAAAATAAGAGTTACTTTACTTAAATTTAGATGGCTGATTTTTAGATATATTTTATAGAATATCATTCTCAAATGGTATCGCAAGTATCAGACACTTTTCATGGACCAAAACTTTTGTCAGACGCTTTAAAGCTCCACCAAAAATAAATAAACTTTACTTATTTTTTAATGTCTGATTTTTTAATATGTTATCAACATAACTATTACAAAATTATATTTAATCAGTCAGACAAATTGGAATGACCAAAAATCCACTAAACACAAAAAATATTCGGCCGTGAGTACGAACGCGAGAGCATTATGCATGCGTTTCAGAGCGAGTGAGACGTCCATAGTAACCCGGTTCTCCTTCTTTAACTCACATTCTGTTTCAGTCTACTGTGTATGTGCGCGCAATGTATACTATACATTGCGCGCACATACACATGTCTTATCGCTCTGGGATCTTGGACTATATGTTTATTCATATTATAAGCATATGCGCTTATTAAATTGAGCTCTATTTTTAAAAAGATGTGAAAAGAAACAAAATAGTTTCTGTGTCATTATTTTTTTCGAATAATAATAATATAGAAGCCAAAATTCAATACTTTTAACAATATAGTTATTCAGTAGAGGCCAATAAAACTGTTTTGATGATCTACTTGAAGACACAAACAGGATAATAGATGAGCACTCATCTAGCAAAAACTGAAATTTAACATTACTTACCAGACGCTTTAACTCTTACTTCAACTAGCTGAACGGACAAAAGATTATAAACTCGTAAACAAATTCTCGGTACTCCCATAAAGAAATGAGAATTTGTGAAATTGTAACAAACGAAATATTTATTCGCAAAGGAAAGAAATGTTTCTCGTCGGGTCGGAAAGGATTGTATCTTTTGATCGCGGGACCGGGCGAAATGCTTTAACATTACATTGGACATTTTAATTTCATTATTTTTTATCTGTTACATCCGATGAACGATAGCGCCGGGTTCTTATCTTATCTTTAACTGCCTGCGAATGTTTAATGCCCAGTAAACGTGTAGTAGCTATCAAAATATGTGAAATTTGAAACACCTGGAATTCATAGAACACCAACACTAAAAACATTATTTCGAGAGATGATCCTAAAATATTTCTGTACCTTAAACCGCGCATTGTTCTCAAATTAGTCGGCACTAATAACACAGACTATTCGCAAGTTTCAATGAATATTGACTCATAGCAATGAGCTTGGTTCTAACTTATAAGCTCATCGCTGTTTCTAGGGAAAACTATAATAACACTCAATCTATCAAAATATCAAATTAAATCAATCTATAAAATCAAATACCTGTATTTGATAACCCGCCTATTTAGGCTATTTAGCTACCTACATCTGTTGTATAATTCCAATGAGGCCTTGAATGCTAATTAAACTGAAAAGATTTCCATCAAAACTCTTAAGCAGAGTTAATATTTTAGAACATTGGAGTGAAATGGATCAAAACAGCATTAATATTTATCGCTCTCTCTAAACATTGGGAACTTTATAACGGCTGAGTGTAAATCCTCTCCGCTTTGCCTAAAATGTGCCTAATTGAATGATCCGATACCGGCAGAGCTCAGCAATATTAGTAATGGTCCCTTAAGCACTGTTTTCGCGTATTTTATCATTCTTTATGAGTATTCTCTTACTAAACGATTACGAGTGGTTATCGCTTTATTTCTTGTGTTGTACGTTACGTTTTTAATTAATTATCAACAAAAATTTAATCTTACACTTGTAAAATACAAAAGTCGAAAGTCAAAAGTGCTTTAAATAATATTCCTATAAAAGAAAACGACTCATCGAGAAAAAACAGAATTCGTGAATCGTTTGGTAAAGCTCTACAAAGTTGTAATTCACAGATGGAGACAGGCAAATTATGTGTTACATAATAAAATGCCAACACTAATTTCGTAATAAACTCAACCGAATTATAGCAGAGAACGACAGTAAAGCGACTCCTTCCGCGTGGAGCAATAAAAGGATGATACTTAAATAAAAAGTGGGATAAAGAGAAATAATAAAAAGTAATTTTAGTATCGCATTAAATGCAACGTAAACGGAACGTAAAGCGGTGTTAAAAGCCCGTCAAACGGCGCGATTACTGCCAACAAGACGCGCTCGAATGTTAAATAGATGCCTGGGATTAGCCGAGCGAAAGGATTGTGATTGGCTATTTGTAACATTCCATTTCACGTAATCTTGCGCTTAAAAATGTCTTCAGGGGATGTAGTCGAGCATGCTTCGGCATCAATTCGGTCACGCTTGCATGTGAGAAATTATAGACTCCACAAGGGTGATACGAAATTGTAATACCATAGATTCCTAATAGACATCCTAATACGAGGGGAAGTCCCTTAACTTATAATATGGATCATGGGGTGACTTGTGTTCTTCAGGAATGCACCAACGATGCAGCAAATATTTATTATCTAAAATGTAATTACCAGCCAAATTCCCATTTATACGCACGATGAGTTAGCAATAATAATTATGTAAAGCTCCTAACGAGTTTTCGCCAAACGCCACCCCATTCGACGTGTCTTGTTTACCAATAAATGTATGAAATATAATAATTAATAATATAGTCCATAGAATATTATCAAATTTACATTTACTTATAGATTTTACAACAAAATAATTTAATCAATATTATGTTAAATATTTTACAAGCCCTTTTATCAATATTGAAGCAAAACTCTAAAGAGCATTGTACGATGTTTTAACTAAATCATCCCTTATCAAATATTTAGAGTTCGCTCAACATGTTTGTATCGGTTTTTGTGAGACTTAATTACTTACTATGAATTTTAAATGTATTTCATTTTAACATTTGACACGGTGTTTAATTAAAAATATATTAAACTAGCTTTCCGCCCGCGGCTTCGCCCGCATTTTCAAAGCAAAAACCCGCATATCTCCCGTTCCCGTGGGATTTCTGGGATAAAACCTAGCCTATGTGTTAATCCAAGTTACCCTCTATATGTGTGCTAAATTTCATTGTAATCGGTTCAATCGTATTTGCGTGAAAGAGTAACAAACACACACACATCCTCACAAACTTTCGCATTTATAATATTAGTAGGATATAATATTTAACCGCTTACTTATAAGTAATAAAACTCAACTAAATCAGATGAGAATAGAAAGATTAGAGAGATTTTCAGTTTCGCAGAGATTGATAGAGATCAATCGAATCTCATACAATTGTTTTAGCGTAGCAGAGCTTAACTCTTCATGGAACTGTATATTCCCACAAACATTCACATTTATAATCCTAGCAAGAGTAGAAAAAATACACGGAACATACGCGATGCCACCGTCAAAGC
The DNA here is from genome assembly GCA_029959065.1 of Colias behrii. Lineage (NCBI taxonomy): Eukaryota > Metazoa > Arthropoda > Insecta > Lepidoptera > Pieridae > Colias > Colias behrii. The sequence continues at coordinate 136,695 of JARWMC010000005.1, read as the reverse complement.
TGTATTTTATAAAGTGTCGCAAAATGAATATTGAAATAGAGAAGGTGTATAATGCCTGGCGGAGACAAAAGGAATCGGCGAGTGTCTGTTAACACGGCGCGGTGGACGCAAGACGCTGTAGGGCGAGTGTCAACGGCAGACCTTTAGGCTGATGATACACGAACGACTGACAGTGAAAAAGTTACACGATATTAATATAGTACTTATATTTAACTAGCTTCCGCCCACGACTTTGTACGTGCATCCCCGTTTTACCCGTTCCCGCAAGAATTTCGGGAAATCCTTTCTTAGCGGATGCCTACGTCCTAACATCTACCTGCATGCCAAATTTCAGCCCGATTTTAGTCCAGTGGTTTGGGCTGTGCGTTGATAGATCACTATATCAGTCACCTTTGAGTTTTATATATATAGATTTTACTGTTGTTTCAAAAAGTGGATTTTAGCTCATTGGGATGTAAAATTTGTCACGTATCGAAATAGTAACGTAAAGATGGATAGGGTTGGTACTTACACTAATTTATATGCTAATTTTAAATTTGGATATTTGTTAAACTAAAATTAACAATTACATTCAGTAGCAAGAAATTAATTGTTATTTGTATTTGTTACTTTATACGCTATCGGATACACAACATTGACCATTCAGTAGAGCGTCTATCGACCACATAGTACCCCTCACTACACAAACAGAAAGACAAGCCTCAATAATTTAATCAGCTCGACAAACGATCGCACGTACGACGCCTACAGCCTAGAGCACAAGCAATTTGCAACAAAAGCGGTGCATTCAGCATTAAACGCATCACCCACCCTTCACCCCCCCCCACACATCACCACCCCCTCTCCCCTCACCCCGCACCCCGCGCCCTTCTGTACACGCTCGCGAAGTAATGACAATGCAATGAATTATAAACAACAATGTTTAAACCAATCGAATTGATTTCAAGTAAGTTCCACGTACTGTAAAGTTGATAAAAATGGGAAATGTTTTTCGTTCGGGAATTTTAAACTGTAATTTACTTCTCCTTTTATTCAGGTGCGAACTAAATGCATTGTATTTACAATCGTGCTAGCAGATTGTGAAAAAGATTCACTTTTGTGTTGTTGCAATAAATTAATGCAAGTTGTTGCTACGCACGTAAATATTGACAAATATTTCAGTAAAATGTAAAGTTGTACTTAGTAAGGTAAACCGAATTAATGGTTCGATGATAAGGCGACTCATAAAAATATTAAATAGTCCATTAAACATTCAACACAACATCATAAAAATACTAAATAGAAATTTCCACGTACATTGAATATGTGTCAACAGGATATTTGTCATAAAATTCGCTGAAAATATCATGAAATCAGCAAAGATAACACGACGATGCGATATACTTCGACATGAAACCTGATGGTCTAAGATCCGAACATAAGGCGAAATTCAACGGCGTGATAATAGAATGAGACCAATTTTATAATTAATTTAGTCTATTAAAAAATGTATTAAAAATGGGTTGACTGGGAAAATCCTGGACAGGACATTTTTAATGAATTAAAATTTTTTTATTTATTTTTATTTTTTATTAATTGCAGTTTCGAGATAATAAAACAATTTTGTAATAAAACAGTGCTGACATAATTTTTTTTTTCATCATCCTATCAAGTGAAAGTAACTGGTACCGACATACCTGTTTATACCTGCCAACCTAGCCGTTTGTCCCGGTAAATATTAGAAAACTATGACTGCACATTCTGTAGGTTTCATACTTTAAGTCTATTATATTTTTTTTTATTATCTTGATACTGCAATTAATTAAAAAAAAATGTTTTTTTTTAAATTCATTAAAAATGTCCTGTCCAGGATTTTCCCAGTCAACCCATTTTTAATACATTTTTTAATAGACTAAATTAATTATAAAATTGGTCTCATTCTATTATCACGCCGTTGAATTTCGCCTTATGTTCGGATCTTAGACCATGAGGTGCTTCCAGAAATTATACCTTTAAACTGAAAACTTAGCAAATAAACCACGTATAAAAATTTCAGAGCTACATAGTAGTTAGTACATACCATTACATAAGTAACACATAGTGTCGTAACACAAACAAATTTTATTGTACTTAAATCATTACACAAAATGAGGAAAATACAAAAAGATCAAAATTATTTCAGCGTTTTTTGTGTGAACCTGATCATACATACTTGCAAAAATACATAAATTAAAATTAGTAATATCAGTGGGAAAGATACGAGCGGCGTTTCTTTACGAATCAGCTGGCGAGTTACAATCCATTAATAAGATTGCGGCGCTGTAAAAACGTAATGGAGACAAATGAGCACAAGAGAACCCATTTCCTCTCCAACATACGATGTTTATGATAACAGCCATTTAGCCCGATTCGAACCAATTGCTGATAAAATTGGCGAATCTTTAGAAGGTTACCCATCATGTTGATTTGCAAGCAGGCACTTATTACTGTTGTATTGAAAATGTTACTGTTATCTGTTTGTAATGTACCATTAAGTGTAATTTTAGTTTTAATGCCCTCTTCATTATGCGGTAAAAGGTTTGGTTGGATAGGATTTCACTTCATACATGATCAGACACTTACTGGCATTTTCCTTCTCAAGTAATTAACATTTGCAACAATTGTATCATAATATATTCCGACTTTGTGATAGCTACAGACGTATGACGTTACCACGCTCTACTTGCAGACATGCTCGTATAAATTCTCTCAGACAGAAAATGAGCAAAGCGTACATATTATCTAACATCTAACTACTCATAACAGAGTATCTATAAAATGATAATAATATGTGGTGTTTCAAAATAGTTATAATATTAATTGCATAATTAACAGAGATTCCTTCCACCCCCGCCAGAGGAAATTAGCAAGTCATTAGAATTGTCTTCACCCACGCGTGGTGGAAACTAGGCAACAAGCTTTCCTTTAGCTTGTTCACGAGTTTCACGGTGTAACGGACTAGTTATTATAAGTATCGATTAAATCTTGTATTTTATTTCTAACGGGTTACATTCGTTTAAATAAAAGTAAGCAACATACTACGCACTAAAATTGTATACATATTTCTTTCTATTAACATCAAATCCAGTGCCAAATGTTGACTAAAGTTGATAGAAAGATTGATAAAGTCTTCTAATAAAGCTAGTAGATTTTTATAAAAGTAGCGGGGAAAAGCTAGCATACCTTAAAAATACGTGTTCGAGGTGAGATTAAAGTTCACAATAAGATAGAAGAATGATGAATTTCACGATACATAAGATGCGATATGCGTTGAGTCACGCGCGGCTAATGCGATAGCGTCTGTGATTGTTTCCATTTGAACACCGAGCGACGCGGACGGAGTATTTCTGTATCGGATGTAGTCTCGGATACATTACACACATTACGGCTTCAATTTTATATTTACCCGATACAACAAAAGAGGGTATTTAGTTATTTATTATATAAATGTTTAAATATGGGAGCTCAATTAAACTTTTTCTATCAACTTTATATTATCTAAGTTGAAAGACCATAAATTAATAAGATATTTTTTTTCAACAGAAGGAAACTCTCGTAATACTAACTTAATTGATTAAAACATCACTCTAAAAACTCTTAAAATGAGAAAAGAATCTGACTTATAATTTAATTGAATTAACTTCACTTTTCTAATAGACGACGTTAAATTTTGATGAGGAAAGCAAGTCGCGTAATATTGTTCATACACTCGACTGACCCTTTATGAATGGAACAGATGTAAAGTGCATATAGTAGCGTGGAGAATACATGCACAGGGACAATTAATGAGATTCACAGTGTAATGAATAATCAACAGCTCTTGCGCTGTCTTGTTTTCAAACGTGTCGGCGTGTGTGTTTTAGCGCGAGTTACGACATCGGGTTAGCGCACTAACAGCTTACAGGTGCGCTTCCACTGACCTCAACTAGGAAGTGAACTGTATGCTTTATTCGTGTACTATAAACTCAAATGAATAAGAAATTTAGCAATAGATAATATTACCTAGCTACATAAACGTAAACTCAATTGAAAATCTTAGAATTCTTAGATAAATTTAGAAGAATAAGTTACTTTTTTTTTTTAATTTATTATCAGAAACAAAAAAGGTTTACAGATAATATATTAGTGTACAGTTGTGAATTAAAAAACCACTGAGGTTTATAGTAATGTTCGTATACAATAATTTATAAACAAAACAATTTCGGTTTAACTGTAGAATACATAAATTGAGTCTAAAGATTGCACAAAGATAACAGTTTTTTTTTTTTATAGATACTTATAACTATAACATCAACTACAGTTTGTCTAGATAATATTGCTTAAGTTTACGTTTTATGTTTATTTTAGTAATACAATTTCTTAAATTAATATCCAACCCATTCAAGATATTATCTGGTATCAAGAACGCGGTACGTCGTTGGCCATACATGTTTTTTGAGAATGGTTTAATTAATTTATTAAGAGTAGTGTTCCGTGTATGGTAAGAGTGTGAATTTAATGTTTGATATTTTGTGTTGAAGAAGTTTTCTTTGAGCAACTGAAATTCAAATTTATAATTAATTGGCAGGACACTGCAATGTTTGAAAAGTTTAGGTATGTCATTTTTAAATTTTATTTTTATTTGCGGCGACACAATTTTTTTGAGAATTCGAACTTGTATGTTCAGAATCCTTTGCATATATGTTTTATAAGTCCTACCATAGCTACTTAGGCCGTATGATATTATAGAATCAGCAAAAGCAGTGTACAGCAACAGTCTTGTTTTATGTGGTAATCTGTTTTTAATAATGTACAAGACTGCCAGAAAAGATCTAAGTTTATTGCACACCTTTTCAATGTGCATCCTCCAGTTGAATCTGTTATCGATTATTACACCTAAGTAAGTGTAGGAGTCGACAGCCTCAACAGTTTCACATTCGCATGTTGTCGCACGTGGTTTACAATGCATACACTTATGCGTATGATTTTTTATACTTTGATATAGATTACCGTTAATGTGGGGAGATTTGATATGCATTAATTTCGTTTTGCGTGAATTTATTACTAATCCAGCATCATGACACCATCTGCACAGGTTATCGAAGTCATCTTGAAGCAAATTCATCGCTGTGTCAACATTTTTATGGGATACTAAAAGGCATGTGTCGTCAGCAAATTGAAATATCTTGGAGTGTTCTATTGCTTCTCCCATTTTATTCACGTATGCCAGGAAATGCAAGGGGCCCAGCACAGAACCCTGCGCTGTTCCCATGTCCACCTTTGTAGCATCACTATACGTACGACCAATTCTGACAAAGTTGTTGCGATTTTGCAGATAACTTTTGCACCAAGCCAGTAAAGTACCGGCCAATCCACTATCCTCCAATCTATATATTAGTTTCTCATGATCAAGGGTTTCAAAGGCGCGGGAAAAATCAATAAATAGCACCAGAATGTGTTTTTATTCGTTCAGATTTAAGTTTACGGTATCAGTAAAGTCTGATAGAAGGGCATTGGTGCTTTTTCCAGATTGAAAGCCGTATTGATTAGTAGAGATTATATTATTATCATTATAAAATTTATGTATTTGATCACTAATAACTTTTTCGACTATTTTATCAATTGACGAGAGTAATGTAATTGGCCTATAGTTCACAGGGTCATCGTGCGTCCCTTTTTTAAAAATTGGTCGGATACATCCTACTTTTAGCTTATCTGGATATTTACCTGTCTGGACCGAGATGTTTATTAGGTTAACTATAGCAACAGTAAGATTTTCTGGTATATATTTAACGTCCACATTTCTTATTCCATCTATGCCGGGACTTTTTTTATTGTGTAGATTTTTAATAACACTGGAGACCCTATTGTGTGTTGTTTTTTTAAATCTCATACATACATTTGGCGGGACATTTTTAGACTCTTTAAATAGGCGTTCAGTGCAGTTTGGAATAATATTTTTTATAGAGTTATAAAATTCAACGGAAAATTTATTTGCAATTTGTTTCACTGATATATTTTGGGCTTCAAACGCTTTAAGTATTGAGTCATCAATACTTTTTGACTCCCTACCACATATGTTATTTATAATTTGCCATAACTTGCTCGGATTGCCGTAGTTAGTTTTTATTTTATTTTCATAGTATTTATTTCGGTAATATTCAAGTAGTTTATTAGTTTTATTTCGAACTTTACTACTATATCTGTGTGATAAGTAAAAATATAACTATGAAACTTACAAACTTTTTCACAACTTTCAATAAAAGAGTTCACATTTGTCTTTTAATGAGCTCACAATTACATAGCATCGGAGCGAAATGGGACGGACAGGGAAATTATTTGAAGCGTAACGTTTCCGTTCAACCGTATGAATGTTCAAATGCGAGTAAAGGCATTTAGGTTTATTTCATGAAAACGGTTCTATAAAATAATATTTATCTAACAGTTTAACAAAGCACATCATAGAAGTTAATAAATAAACAAACCAATGCTAATTCCCGATTTAATCCTTGCCAAATTTACTATCAGTGAAATTACGTTAATAAATAACACAGTTGCCGTTAAACAGCGATTCTAAGGGAGTAATTTAACAAACAGCGGATTAATTTTGAAATAAAGTGGAAGTATTTATTACAGTGAGATGGCGACCGGCCAAGATGTAAACAATTCTGCAGAACTAATACTGCGTGTCCGAGCCGCTCTGCCAATAACACCCTGCTAATTTCCCCATCAACTGATACTGTATAACTATGAACTACATTATATTATACTTGCTAAAATTATGTGCTATGCGTAATAATCATAAACCGGAAAAGAACATTTTAACAGATCATAGTTACAACTTGTTGTTACCAAACCCAATTAATGTAAGGCCTATATAAAAAAGTTCATGTCGCGTTATGGAAATTAAAGAAAGGTCACAGCAAAATTTGATTCGTGACCATTAAAAATTTCGAACAAGTAAACCTGTTCGTGTAATCTTTTTTTAGCTCTATGCGTGTTATGGTAACCTATTACGCACCTCTCGTAGAAAACAAAGTCGAAACTCGAATCATTCAATACGCCACTGACCAGCTGGCAAATTATTATTGGCTGGTAAATTATTATTGAAATATAAAATATTTAAATATACACAAGACGTATTTCTTACAGATTATTAATATATTATTACCTAGTAGTTGAGAAAAACTCAATTACATACTCCACCAGTTATTGAATATTTCGGCTTTCAAATAATATTTGAATGTTCATATTCATTTTGTATAATTTTGATTATTTTTCCGACCCAAATATCGACCAATAGAATTGCACAATTCGACGTCACGTGGTACAACCTACATGGTATTATACTGATAATTTTTTTAAAATTTTCTCTGGTCGTTGACGTCAAACTGACAGGTTGAATTCAATTGTGAAATTATTGGTCGACATTTGGGACGGAAAAATAATCCCCCGAATACCACACGAGCTTCAAAATTATCTGGCATTTCCCTCAAGGTTCCCTGCAAACAAATAAAGTCGTCAAGTTTTTCAGGAAAAATCACTCGCGCTTCGCGCTCGTGATTTTTTAACCTTGACTAAAAACTTGACTCCTTCATTTGTTTGCAACGAACCTATCGGAAAATACCCGATAATTTTGAAGCTCTTGTGGTATTATAAGTGAATATTGTATAAATGAATTTCAATCGAATTGTAACAATAGATTGTATCAAATAAGTTTTATTTGGTTGAATTTTTCGTGAAAAAGAATTTCACGGACGCGGTAGCGTCACCGTAATAATAAAACATATCGGAATCACAATATTCATTGTATTACTGAAAATCTAAACGAATAAAATATATAAAAATGATGTCTCTATTGTTAACGAAAATAAAATACTCTATTCGACGCACGTGACAATATTATTATGTACAATATATTATATAACGTACATAATAATAATATAATATAAGTACACAATATTATTATGTACGTTATATATATACCTATAAGGTAAAGAACGATTATAGAAATATTGGTTTCTGTGTGCTATTTTATCCTTGCAGCTCTTCAAAACGGCTAAACAATTTTTATAGCAATATCATGTACCTAAGTGTCGTTACAAGAATTAATTTATGAAGAAAAAATAATATAAGTAATTATGACGTAAATGTCAGATAAAAATGGAGTATAACAACATATTATACAATGTATAATATGCTTCTTACCTTCATAATTATTATGATAGTGTGTTATAATAAAATAATAAATAACACTGAAACAAATGTTTCTAGGTCGTACTTCTGAAGCTTATACCTACATATTATTACGTACATACAAAATTCTCAGACGAATTTAAGTGGTCCAATGTTTATTAATTTAAAGCTTTGTGAGAGACAGCTCGTTCGTATAAAAGATAAACCTTATTTCAACTAATTGAATGCGTTATTTCGGACCATAAAGATTGTATGGAAAGGTAATATTATACTATCTCGGTCGCGTGAGGGCCTTTACAATATTTTGTAGAATGTTTGCTCATTTCGGTCGGCAGCCCACATACTGCGTGAGAAATGGCGGATCTCTCGAGGTGGGTGTACACTTTTAAATATTTTCGGTGTTTAATATCTTTGTTGTTCTCCGATTTGATATGTTTAATTGTAAAACAAAGCGAATATTTATCTACCATGTGATATATTTTTTATTCTTATCTGCAACTTCTGCATTAATTTATTCAATACATACTGTTTCTTTAATTATTTACGAATGTATGGAGAGAATAACGTATTAATTATTATTATGAAAGGAACCTTATTCATTAAAATTTAAAGTGCTTTCGTTAGTTGTAAGTTTCAAAGGAATATTAGTAATGATACATAGTTTAACATAGCTCACTAATATTGACCCTTGTGTGCTGAGATAGCAGACACCAAGTAATAATTTACACAAACACAACCGAAATATTCAATAAATTACAATTTTAACGAACAATAACCGTGTTTTGTTTTTCTATTCCAATACTCGAATACATTTCAGTTTTTATTTCAAAAAGCACTGCAAATGTTTAAAAAAAGTAGCGATAGATGATGAGAATGAGGTTAGTTTTAAAATTCAAACCTCAAATCGATTGATAGTTAAAACTAATGAGGTCGCAATGAAATAGACTAGAATCATTAAAATGAAGGTGAAATAAAAAATGACAATAAAATACATTGTTTATCGACGATAGAAAGTTTTGGGTGTTCCTTCTGGGTCAGCATTGAGACGTGATAGCGATTGCAGCTGATAATACTTAGAGAAATTATGTGCCATGTTGTAAACTTTTATAATTCAGCCTAGTTACAACGATAATCATTTATTACGACTTAGAGCATCGGTATTTCAAATGTAACAATATATTTTTATGATTTTTGTTTGACACAAATTCTATATTTCTTGTATATGAATGAGAGAGTTTTAATAATTTTTCATTTGGTCTCTATAAATAGTATTTAAGAGCTCTAACATAATATTATTATGGAGGTAGAGTCGTATTATTTTAGTTAATTATTAGAACAAATCCATACGTAATTAAAAGTACGTATATTGTACTATACACAAATAATAGGTACTATAAATGATGTACAGTAAATTAATAACTAACTAAAATTGAAAACTACAACTCGATCGCGAATTCAGAAGTACTAAGTTGTCAGTTTTAAAGTTCTCCGTGTACTCTCACATGACTCTCACGGATAATCCTGGATAATCATGTCTTCAAACTATACGAAACATTCAACTACTTAATCTGTGATATAATTGGCTCTCAACGTATGAATTATACGTTATTTTCATATTCTAAACACCATATAATACAAAAAAAAACTTGCTACGCAATTGTAAGCTCTGTAACGTAAACAAACATAATAACACACTGTAATTTGCTGCAACCCATGTGGAAACAATATCAATAGATCAAAGAATGCACACAAAGGACTAAAGAATTTCAATCAGAAAGTTTCGTTTAACTTTTATAGGCGTGTTAGCTGGTGTTTGCATTCTTCTGACCAAATTAGTAACAGAGCGATATCCCGGGGTGTATTTAAAGAATCGGTACCGTTCATGTCATTGACTGAGAGGGCTGATGGCAGACATTACGGCCGGAGAGCGTGCGTGACTCCCGCTGTCTCACTATTTGTAATTGAACACTATTGTAATGTCTCTGCTTTTATTTTTGTGAGAACAACATTGTAATACACGCAACTTCAGTAGATTCTTTTGATTTTAAACTTCCTCTGGGTAATTATTGTCCTATCTGCTTATATAGACTGATTGATTTTCGATGTTCTTAAAAAATGTCTTTAAAATTAATGTCAATACATTTACAGTTTAAGTTGGTAAAATATAATTTATTATGATTAGCATTTATAATAAACGCGGAATATTTACGAGCGGAAACAATCCCTCAGCATCAAATAAAATAAACAGATCTATCCGTTTCAGTGAATTTAGTATAATTCCGGTTACAATATCTAAAGCAAATACACCATAACCAGAGAACGAATGAATGAAAACAAATAACATGGCTTCTATATGCGGGAGCCTGTCGACATAAACAGAGAAGTTTGACATTAACCACCGTTCGGTCTATTCCTGCACTACGCTGTATACGCCCTCTACACTATGGGCAGCGTTAGGCGAGTAGAGGCCATCACGATACTGTAGAAGGCCTAAATATCTATGATCGGCCGTCATTGTAGATAGCCGCAATGGCGGCAAACATCGACGATCATTCTGTTGGGCCAACAATACCCATTGTGTAGAGGGCCTATTACATCAAGCGAGCTGCTCGGTCGATATCCTAGCGATGTTCATCACCGCTAGTTACATATTCACATATCCACGGTGCATGTTATAACATTTTGTTAACTAGATAACAGATTTAATGAGCTTATGCTGCAAGCTCTACATGGAACATCATTGGTTGATTAGTTTTTTTTTTTTTTTTCATTTCAGAATCAAAGAGACACAATATATACATAATATCATAATACTCTGCCAAACTGTAAAACAGTTTGTTGGCAGATGTAGCTCCATTTTACAAATGTACTTCCATTTTACTTATAAATACAAGAAATTTACACTACACTTTAATTTAATTTAACACTTTGATATTCTAACTAACAATGTTACTTTTCAACGGCCACAGATCATCAACACATAGTGATTGTCAAAGCCATTTTCATATTTCAATTTTTTGTGTGGTTCATAAAATATGTAGCACATTAATAACTACCATTAATTAGGTTAAGTAAGGTGACATGAATTAGATTAATTGATCAGCTCTACATACAACTCTTTACCCCGTAATTCTACGATCAACACCAATATTTATAAGTCATGATATAACATAACGTTACTGGAAATATTTAGTCGATAGAACCAAAACCAGTGTACGTTTTAACCAAAAACCAATTAAGTTTAATTCTGACTCATCAAAATGTTATGTAGATGTTATTCACAGTGTATCAATTTAAAAATGTAAACACGCGTCCCTCCTTTCCAGTTAATTAAATAATAACTAAAAGACATGGCGGCAGCATTACTTGAGAGTTGAGACTGATACGACTTGCAGATGGCTGCAACGCTGCGTCCAACATCAATTTGTTGAATTTATTTCGAGCATCTGCTCGATGTAACGTGTTTACAAATATGTGGTAAACGAATCTGAAGTGACATGTTTTGTTTTGGTTCTGATTTTGATGTTTTTACAGAATGTATTTATATTGAAGCTTAAAGCGGGCAGGCGAATATCGCTTCACTACATCGACGCGGACAGCCAGGCAGAATAACCATCTGCGAAACCATGTTACAGTTTAGAATTTGTGCTCTTTTCACATTTTATTTTAAATTGAATCACAACATGCGGGCTCGGAAACTTGCAATCAAATTTTGTTTTAGAAAAATAATACCCAACTGTGGTTTAAGTAACATTTTCGATTTTTTTAAAGACTAGTGACATTAAATTATCTATTAGATGATCAGTATTTCAATCTATTCTATCAATATTTTATAGATCTCCGAAATAAAGTGTGAACATAAAATATGTTAGACAAAGCAAAAGCTAATATGAATTAACCCGATAACTGTAGGATATGTTAATGGCTAACACCTTCGAAGCAACAGACAAATTAATAAAAAAATATGCTCATATAATATAAAATTATCAAAGACGCGTGAAGAATAACGCAAACACGTCTCTCGGAGCCACTTCAAACGTCAGCGGAAGACGAGGCGTGTTATTTTCGGTGTTTAATTTCCCCTCGAGACTTCCTCGCGCTTAACTCTTCCGAATTCACCTTTTTCATTTAAATAATTTATAACGTTATAAAAGGCAAGGTATCGTCTTGAAATGTCGTATATCCTTGTGGTGTATGAGAAAGATGCATTATTGATCTGAACAAATTTTTCGTGATTGGGAATAGGTATGCCTTGTATCACATTCAGGGAACCCGTCATTGTCGACTTGAAGTAAAACCTGTTTGCTTATTTAAACCATAACTCTACTTTTTATATTGCTATAAAATGTTTTTTTTTAAACATATCTTGTCCTAGGCCCTTTTCAAAATGAAGTTCAATCCATAATTATTAAAAGGAACATAGTTATTAGTTTGCGTAGCCTATTAAAAAAACTTTCAGAATCAGATTTCTCTATAATAACGGTTTTAATAATAACTTCTTGTTATTCTTAATACTGGGTAATGGAAAAAGTATTGTCTTTAAATAGCTGCAGAAGACAGAACTTGATAGTTATCCGTGAGACGCGACTGACGCCCTGCGGCTCAGATTTATATTAAAGATATTTACATTTTTCTTCTGTTCAGTTTCTTGTGGGCTTATACATTAATTATTTACTTTTAGGACGATTACAATGTAGCATGATCAAATATTTTGCATTACATTTATAGGTCGAACCGGAACCCTGACTTGATTTTGATTTTATAAACTCTAGCATTTACGTTGTTTGTTAAATATTTCACAGTAAATTCCCATACTTACAACCGGTTGCATGTCAATGATACAAACTAAACGTTATACCCTCACCAGCTGTAACCGTTTCGAGTAATCACAATCGATTGACGCAATAAAAAGTTATGCGGGCAACTACAAAAAACAAACATTCGACAATTTAAATTTAGTTACCAAGAATTTGCAGTTTAATTTATTAAAACGCCCACATATTTCCTTCACTTCACTTGAGATTACAGAACTATACATGTATATTTTGAAAGAGCAACTGTAGAGAAATTTCTAGTTCCAGCACGCTCTTCTCTGTAGAAACTCTTTTCCAAACCAATGAAGACGGTAAAACTATATTATAAGAATTCAAAAGTGTTTCTAGAAGAAGTCTTATTGCATACCTAAATAAATGTTTGAGTTTAAATAAAGTCAATGCTGAGAGAGTTCTTTGTTGTATGATATGTCCTACGTAGGAGAAACTTATCATTATAAATGTAACTTGATACAAAGCAGAAAAGTGATCAACACTCCCTAAGTAGGTACATTTATATTAAAACATAATCAATGTCCGGAGCGCTCCCCTCGCTCGCTCAGCAATAATTATATCTGAAGCACGCGACATAATGACGTGTAATGATTAACTTCGAGCCGAACTCCAATCTGCTAAATCTGTTTTTAATTCCCGTCACGTCGGCTTATCGAGAGAAACTTACTCATGCTGACTCAAGCTGCACCTTATTTGTCCAACTGTTTTGAAAACTGTACGCTGGTTTCGCCGTTAATGCGAATTGTTTAGTTTTGATTAATATACTCACTCGTAAGGCGATTAGGTATGACATCATGCTTTGCTTTGTTGTTGGTTTTAAAAATAATACGTGTTTGTTTGCTTTTGTTGTGTGAGCAATCTGGTAGGTTAAAGTTAGTAATTTTTCGAAAATTTTATAGATTTTTGTAAGTAATTCGTTTACTTTTTTTGCGTGCGGATCCCTAACAAAATTGCCAACGCCCCATAAACATGTAATATTATGTCATAAAGTGTATAAATTTTTAATAGTCATTATTTATTATACTAATAATGAAACCGGCATACGATGTTATTACTCACGTGAAATGATTATTCATAGTCCTCTGGAATAAATTAAACAAAACAAAATTTTATTTAGGCTGAAATAACTTAATTAACGTTGAGTAAGAGTAATTCATTATGCCAATAAATTCTAAAGGAATTTCGTTCCCACGGTAAAATTCATTTCACACAAAACGTTAATAATTTTTATTTCTTAACTACTATAAACCGAGCATATTATAACAATAAAATCTCACTATCCCAAAACATTTCTAATAGGTCTACTACTGAAAAACTTAAAGATTAAACTTTTCTCTCTGAATACACCGAGTAGTAATTTCCATATTTAATATTAACTATAGCTAGTATAATATTATCGTTACATTGTACACTACGCCTGTCCAACTTAAGTGAAAGAAATAACGTGTAAGATGTAGCGATAACAAATGTACTGAATATTTCAGAATATTTACGCCCGAACAAATGAATAACAATATACTTACCTCAGAAATATTTATAAGAAAAACTCCACCTCCAATAACTCGAGCATTTGACAGTTTTATGTGTTGACGAGAGAGAACGGTATGTTAGTTTATTATTAAGCTGTAAAACGTTGTCTGCGATCATCATTTATGTTCAGAAACTTGCATTTAATGCAGTATTCGTTATTCTTTCACTTTATTAATGGAACAGCCTGTTGGTTTTATAATTTGTTACAAAATCGCATTGTTCTCAATAGTTTCAACTTCAAGAGTGAAAAATTGAATAATAACAAGTTATCATTGATTGTTTCAGGCCATTGCGAACTACGGGGATGCAGCAGGGGCCGTTTCAACGCCTGAAAATTGAACAAACGCTATCGAAGCCAGTGCGGTAGATAAAAGAAGTTCATTAAACCGTTTGCGCCGTAGACAAAGGCGCATTCACACCGATCGGCTCTCGCGAGTGTTCACGTTCATTATAAATCCGGACTAATTGGCCATGTCTGCTCCAATTGTAGCCCTACAAGTGTACTAACAAATGAACGCAGCTTGTATTCTCAATAATCACCGCTAACGAGTGAGTCACACGCGCCGCTGCAGCGCTGCGAGCGGCCCTGCCCGCTGCGCCTATACATACATACAGCGGCTGAAAGTGCTGGACAATGTTGACCAGCTTACTGCTTTAATAGTATAGAAATAGCCATTGATATTGTTTTTGTTGACATGATGTAAGAAATAAGGTATATACAGTTAGTAAGCTGCTAAATAGAGCAATAGTTCATCGTTACATTTAACATGAATACTATCGGTTGTCTAGTTTATGTAAATAAAACAGTTTTGCTTACTTAGTATGTATTATATAGTACTAGCGACCCGCCCCGGCTTCGCACGAGTGCAATGCTGATACTAAATACACTACAGAAAAACTGTGAACGTTGTATATAAAAACATAGCGGCCCGCTCCGGCTTCGCACGGGTATAAAATATATAGCCGGGCGGCCGGCCCGGCCGGTACCACCGCTAACGCTACGTCCCGCAATTTTTAAATCTGTAATATCTTCGAAAATATTCACTTAAATCATACGGTGTAAATGGCCATATAGATCTATATTAAATGAAAAATGTATTCAAGGTATTTAATTGGTTAAGGATTAATGCTGTATTGGTTAAAATCGCTTCGAAAATTAGCCATTATTTGTCGTAAAAAGTAAATGACAAAAAAAAGTTATTGTGGGTTATCCATAAGAGATAGACGTATACCATCACGGACTTTTCTATAGACCTTTTCAATGTGTATAATACTTAGTACATTATTTTGATAAAACTCGTAGGGTTCAGCCTGCGTTTGCAATGTAAGCGGAAAAAATGTAATTTTTTACGACATCACATTAGAAACCTCAAAAATAACAGTACTTATCCACTATTTATTGGATGTTATTATACATATAAACCTTCCTCTTGAATCACTCTATCTATTAAAATAAACCGCATCAAAATCCGTTGCGTAGTTTCAAAGATTTAAGCGTACAAAGGGACATAGGGACAGAGAAAGCGACTTTGTTTTATACTATGTAGTGATGTAGTGATGTATTTGCCAAGATATCTGTTTATCAATGTTACATAATATTTTTTTATTATCTTTGACCCATATAACCGTATTACACTAATAATAGGAAGATTTGATATGCAAGGATTTGTTTCACTATTATATAATTAGAATTATCAAGGATGAAGTGATATAATAGTACCTACTATTTGAATATGATAAACAATAGTCTCATCTATTACCGCATTGTTGCATGCAGTGTTGAGTCAGAGAGAACAATGCACCTGCTCTAAGACCACTTCTCATATTGAGATTTTTCCGTATTTATAGGCTGTATAAACCTGATTTTAATTAAGACCCTTGTTTAAAATTCATACATATGTACATACGTTATACATACATATGTTATACATTATGTAATATTACGTACTAAGTACAAAACAAAAATTTGACCCCTTTTATTACCGGAAAAAGGTAGCTACGTGATTCTAGGTGTCAACTATTTTTATTCCAAATTTCTGAATCTTAATGGATTACTTAATAGATCTTAGCTGTTTTTTTTACAAAATTTACAATCATAATCATAATATGCGCCCTACAAACCTCCGCTTATAGTTACAACTTTAACGGCCATATTAAAATGAATGGTTGAAGAATCGTGTCGCAAGTGTGATCCTTACTTAATGATCTAAGGATCCGAGTAATATAGTTCATCGCAGATTCACGGCAGCGTCGCCGGACCCTCATTATAATTTAACGGCGCCTGTTATGGCCTGTTCCTGACCTTTTGTCCTGATTTGGCGAAAAATCTTCACGCGATAGTGTCTTTTATAATACACATAACTATTTCTGCTTACTTTTCAACGTTCCGTTTTAATATCGCTATCATAATGACCGTATTATATCGATAGCTTGCAAAACTAATTGGGCACAACTATAATGTCGATTGATCATTAAATTTAATGATTATTATTATTGTATCGTTCCATATCAGATTTTGTACGAATTTGTTTGATCCTAAACAATATTAAAGTCATATCAGTTTGAGGGTTTTCTGTTGGAAAATCAGGTAAATGATAAGAAATATAAATTCTTATTTATTTAGATTTCATGTCGTTATTTTAATGATGTTCTCAACATCATTAAAGCCATGTAAATCTATTTATATATCATGTATTCGTCAGTTGAAATCATTAATTGTATCGTTATACTCTCTGTAACTCTTGAATAATCCTTTTGGTAGAGTTATGCAATAAAATTTAATCTATTTTATGTACAATGAACGTAAATAAAATAAAATCATCTTTATTTCGCTTACAAAATATAAACCCAGTCAATGAACGTCTCTCTTCCGAGCAAGCGTAACCTTACCTGAAAGAAGTCACTTCTACAGAAAGTGTAGGAGAATATTACTGAAGGATTCAATTAAAAATGTTCACTAGTAGCGAAACACTTGTCGTGGTGAAGTGGATAAAATGCTCTCATCAGATAGAAGTAAGAAATGTGTCATGTCGCAGCTTTCCGCCGCCATTACACGATCGCGCTGGACTCTCAGCCGGCTGCTCTTGACCTACAAACTACTCAAACTTAAGGCTTATACATGCGCTAATAACCTTGACCATACTTGACGGATCTCAAACCTCTCCCGCTGCACCTTCTTTTTTCCTCGCATTTTGTATTTAAAAAGATACCAATCAGTGAAACAAAAAATCCTCGTCAGGGATTGTTGTGTAACTGATAATTTATTAAACATAAAATTTTCAGAGCTCTAAGTCAGCAGGTTACGAAGTTTATAGAGTATTTGCGGAAAAATCGATGACCACGGCACATTTTTTTTCTAGAAATCTATTAACTTTGGAAAAAAGTCCTCGCGAGCAATTAAAGATCAAAGACCATCCTATTTTATATATTTTTTTCGGTATTGTGCTTTATGTTGTACCAGACTTTATAGAGGTTGAACATAGTCGAAATTGCCGGGTAACGCCTTAAGGGATCGCTCCACTAACATTGATATATTCTTTTAAGTGCTTTTTATTTGCTGATATTTGTAGAGAAAATATTGTGAAACTTTGTGTTTTTCTTTTGGTATTCGCATTTAATTAAAAGATTCGTCACAAATATCGCATTGTAGCATCAAAATAATATTATAAAGAGTAAATATTTGAGTACATATTCTTTTTTCCATCCTATGTCCACCCGGGTGAAATAAGCACAAGCTTTACCTAAGTATATAATTAACTATTTGGTATCCTTATTCATATTCATTCTTTGTTTTTTTCTTATGATTAAAGGGGTGGGAACTTGATAGCACAGGAAATTAATCTGGTAAAATACTAACCGCTGTATGCCTCTGAGGATGTTTCAAACCACAAACTTCCTGTCTCAGTGGCCCTTCGATTGATCAGTTTTCTTTTTCACCTAATCTCATGATCACAGCACTTAACCACAAGCCCTTATAGTTTCCTTGGGATTTTTATTGTAAAGAGATTTACAGGTTATCCTATGAACATAACGGGTTAGCCCAGCAGTCCCTGCCGCGTCACACAGGCCCATCACAGTCGAGGCGCTGACCATCAATAAAGGCACAATAGCATCAATTTGTCGAGTGTCGTCGCTGGCTGATGTTCCGCAAATTAATTCCTTCGCCGCTCTCCGGTCAGCGAAACCGTTTGCGCTTCACCGACCACAAATTATCTTCTTTCATTGGACGCCCATTATCCTACGTTTATTCAGAGCCATTGATCCAATGATGTATTGTTATAGAACGGCTGGATAGACGGACACTAATCACTGTAGTGCCTTATGTCATTTCATCTAACCTTCAAATAACGTGAATGAATTTGCATGTCTTGTTGGGGTTTATTACAGATGTAATTTGAAATGATATTACATACGATGACTATTGACTACAGTCACATCGGCAGAAGACAAATTGGCAAACTCTAAATGTCGTGACTCAAACAATAAACGAAATTAATATAAAACTAGATAAATACGGACGTCTGAGTAAAAACAATTTAACAGAGTGTTGAATGATAAAATGCCTCATAACTAATAATAGTGCTATAAATCTGAAAGCTTCTCAAGATCGCCCTTTATCACCGGTATAGTCTCTACTCTCTACCTTAGTCATTTATCCGTTGAAAAAATTCGCTAATGGTATTCGTGAAAAGGATAATCCTAAACCGTAGCTCAATTGAAAAAAATTAGGACATGTATTTTGAATTGAATAAATGAATTGTAAAGTCTGGTTAAAACTGATCCGATTCGAATAACTGTCCTATTTTATTGAAGTATTAATCGAAATATTCATCTCTCTAGAAATCCTTTCTCTATACTTATAAAGAATAAGTAAAATAAGTACCGGGTATATAAAAATAGTGCACAATATAGTGTAGAGACAGTAGAGATAATAAATATAAGCAAACATTCCAACTTGGCTGCGCCGCGCCGCCGTCTCGCGTCTGAAGGACGCGCGGTGACCCGACCGCGGCTTTTTGCGCTCTCTCGCTTCGGTGGAAGGTATCTGTGCTTAGCGAAACATTTTCAAAAGATTTTCAAGAAAAAAATCATTAAAAATAAAGAATAATTTGTCTCTCTCAAAAATGTATTATTTAAAAGGTGCAACTAGTAGGGTCTATTGGCCATTGCCTTGTTCAGAGCATTGTCTAGTTCAGAACAAAATCATCAAAAAAAGCATCTTTTTACATAATTATCTACTACCGAGTTCCACGTGTAACATATCAAACTAACTTGTAACTTACAGCCAATCATAATAAACTGTGTGTCGAACTTCATTCGATTCACGCGTAAAGTCGTTTGGAAGTTTTATCGTTGGCCACATAGCTCGAGCGTTATACTTACAAATTGTTTGAATGATGTTGACACTTTCTTAAGTTAAAACATAACCTTTACCGCGGTGGTCTGAATCGCTTTCACCGTTTAACTGTAATGTGCGACTACGGTCGTGTCATGAAGGATTGCCGAGTTGCCGGCACCGCGATATTTTTGTGCACTCGGCGCACCCACCCATCCATACACACGTTTCTCTCTTACATTCTTTCGGCTTGTTTCAATTACTATACGAAGATAATAATTTATTTAAATTATATACTTACATCCCAAGTTTAATAAATTAAGTCTTGTATTCGATCAATAAAAAAGTTACACATTTATAATCTTCAGGATCGGGGCAAAAAATCGTAAGTAGGTAAGTAATACCAAAAAGAAATATGAATTTGATGGCATTGACTAGTGATTCATCTTCATAGCTGAATCATGTTTGTACGCCTTATTCATATGATATGCAAAAACAAAATGTGCAACCCGATCTTGCTCTACTCTACAAAGTTGCGCACAAGCTCAAAGCTCATGTTATGAGTTTTTGTCTTGTTTTTATTAATATTACATTCTTGTGCATTTTGTGTAACTAAGCTTTATTTTATTTATTCAACATAATACATGCAAAAATCAAAATATAAGTAAGTTCAAAAAATATTAATATTTTACGAGTGAAAGTAGTTATGTACTTACTTTCACTACGTAAAAAAGCACTTCTTATGCTAAAATAAAGTACTTGTACAATAAAAAAAATAAGGTTTTTTCTGGGGTACTGCATGATCCATAAAATTATATTAAATGTGTAATGTAGATCAAAACAATTATATCGAATTAAAGTACATATAACACTAAAAGTAAAAAATTATTTTATATACCTAATGTTTTATATTCTTATGTTTGTAATAAATAAACACAGGTTTTGTTCCAGTTCTTCCCAGAAACAGGCCTTAAACAGCGTTGACTATAAAAACGTGACATTTCAAAAGATGTGAAGCCCGCCGTAAAATATGACTGTGGCTCTTTCGACCTTGATTTCGAGAAAGATCATATTCCTGCAGATTACAATCATGTGTGTATTATCGAAGTGGAGTGTGGATAACAATCGAAACTTATCAGTTTACAAAGGACTAGCTGGTGTCGGCTCTTGTGCGTGAGTTCCCGGGGCCACCGGGGTAACAAGATCCGCACCGGCCGGGGAGGGGTGCAGGGTGATTCACAGGGCTGTCAACTATTTCATAATTACATACTCTAAAATCTAAATATCTAGCTCAAATCTAATTTCCCTCTCTAATTTATAGCTATACCACAGTATTACCATATTTCCTACAGTAGTGCGACGAATGTACTTGTGCAGAGAAACGGAGGGGAACTGGCGGGGGTCGGGCGACGCGGGCCGCGTAAAGCAATCACGCTGAGATTGCTTTACCTATCGCGAAGGGCAGACGCTTCAGAGTTTTTTTGTGTAATAATTTATACTTACGTATTCTATAATGGTGGGCATAAACTGTTGTGTTTATGGATGCAAATCTACATTTAAATCCAAGGACATAAAGTTTCATAGATTTCCTCGCGACGAGAGGTAGGTTTTTCAAATTCTGTTTAGTACCAATTCAAAGATGTTGAAGATGTTTTTGACTATACATATTTTAAGTAGCTATAAGATATATATAAAATATATTATTGATGATTTTCAAGAAAACCAATTTGTTTCTCTGTTAATTCAAAGTTTTTATTTTAAAGTTTTCACAATAGTTAACATACAAATAGTTTGTTACTACAACAACTTAAAATATGTAATCTCACCTGTAAATTCAAAGAAACGACATTTAAAGTCCACTTATAATAAATCCTCAATTACAGTAAAAGTTCCTTATTCGCGGGGTATATGTTCCATAAATATGCCGCGAATACAGAAACCGTGAATACGGAATGGTAATTTATATGGGATTATAGGGGATACGTTCCTAGGTGACGATTGAGATTTTTTTCGTGTCGAAAGTTTCGACGAGTTTCGACTCGAAACTCGTTTCTCATTTTTTTTAGTTGACATTATAAACTAGGAAGAGTGCAGTGGACGTTACTCGATCACAATTTTTGTAACGAATGTGAAAGACGAAACAATAAAACACGCAAAGCGGCTTTTACTATAAACGGAACTACATTTAAAAATATACTTTATTTATTGAGTTATAAGGTTGCTTCCATTCTGTTTATTTACATTCTCAAAAACATCAATCGCAGTACAGGCGGCTTGCGACAAAGGCGGCTTGTGTCAAAGGCCTCGGCGATATCATTTAACAACATAATATGTACTTTAGGCTAACTTGTAATAAGATCTATTTTACTTTCTTATTAGTCCATTTGACAAGGATATTGGGTTAGATACCTATTGGAATAATTTTATTATCATGTATGTACTTATTAAATCCGCGAATAAAAAAAATTTTAATCGTTTCTCGCCATTTTTTCTTTCTGCTACGTCAATCCGAGCCACAGATAACATGAACACGCGAAGCGCGCCAAATTTGAATAATGATGAAATGTTATTTCATTAATCATTACATATAATATATGTTACCGGAAATGTATGAAATCATGGAATTGTATATGTTACCGGAAATGTATGAAATCAAGGAATTGTATACAAATCCTAGGAAATGTGTACAATTCCGATACCATTTAGGAAATTTATAAAATATTGTTTAATAAACTATTTAATGCATAGATATCCTAGGAAATGTATAATCTTCCTAGGAATTGTATATAATTGCAATATCGTATTAGGAAATGTATAAAGTAAATTTGAGAATAAGTAAATTTGGTTGTTAATAATTAATCAATAGGCAATGACAATGTCACTGCGGCGACATATTATACTATGTTTCTGTATAAATAATTACATTAGATTCAACAATCAAAATTATTTTTAATGTACATGTGAATAAATAATTACATATTAATAGCTATGATAAAAATTGTTTTATTTCCCATTTGGTGACAACCCTAGCATATTTACACGTGGCAGCGTGAGTACCTACACTGGCGGCGGCATCGCGCGACATCAAAGGCGATTCCTTACTGTAGGAAAATAATATTGTAATACTGTGGCTATACTATATAATACATGCAACTCAGCATTAATCTGTCCTCTACGTTAAAAGTGAATCAATTACTTGTAAAAATAAAACGGAAGATAGATATTAGTTGTCTCGCCAACCCTAGCCGTGACATCAATCTAGTGAAGTAATTCGTCGGTCGCACATCAATTGTCGATACGTCCTTACTCCTAGCTCCCTTATACCAAACTTGCCGAGATCCCTGTCGCGTTAATATCGTGAGAGAAATATATACTCGTGTGTATGAACTTCTATTATACCGTAATTAATGTAATGGAAAGGGTCTAGTTCTCCCTGTTTTTCTAGACTTATTGATGAATTTTCTTGGATATTTTTATTAAAATAAGTTTCAGTATGTACCTGCACGCAAAATATATTTGTAAGTATTGGATATTAATTATAAGAGAATTTTATTACTTTGAAAACGAAATATAAAGCCATTATAAAGCCTACAATTTAACGCTAACAATCAATTTATCTGGATTAGTGGAAAACATTTCAAGCATAATTGGGCGATCGGATTCGTGGCGGCTACTGATAACCGATTAATAAACACCTAAATATAATTTATAAGTAAACATCGATACCGAGCTGGTACAAGGGTCATGAGCAAGGGCTTACTCCAGATTAAACGCATCACTGGGCAAAGTTTACTGCGCGATTGATTGGGAACATTAGGTGAGCATCGAGCATGCTTTTGTAAAAGTTGGCGAACTGAAATATGTGCAAGTTGTTTAAATAAATAATGTGTTATCTATATATACAAAATAAATTAATTAAGTTAAATCTCGTTTATCTCAAGAATAGATTAGAATAATAAGTCGACAATAATTACTGTTTCACATTGAAAAACTACAAACTTACTACCATAAAAAATACTTAAACGTTATAACTCATTATGTACTTAAATGCATGCATTTAATCCATAACAGAATACAGAGTCTTGTTCTATTTGTATAAGTGATGCCTTATAATATTACAAGCCTTTTGTCTTTAAAATTGCAAGCGACAGGTTTCGATACAGCCTCCTAATTCCATGTCAAGTTTGTGACACGACAAATAATTGTCGTGGATATTTATTGCTGGCATTTATCGTCTACCAGGCTTGTTGGCTTTCCTATGAGACGAGAGTCGGATACAATATCAAAGAAAGACTTGGCATGTTTATACTATTTGCTAATATTATTCAGATAATTTATTGTTAATTTCATAAAATTCTAAGATAAAAATATTGCAATAAAATGAAAGGCCTATAGACTTATATTATTACCTTTATCGTTACGGATAATAAAATTATGTAATAAATGTATGTTATATAGCTCCTACAAAACCGGAGCCGTAATAATATGTCACAGCTGTTTTGTTTAATTACCCATTGAATTAACTAAACGATGTCATTACATTAAATTACCGTGGATTTTACTGTCATCCAGATATGATACGATATATCGCTTTCATTTTATCATTTAGGTATAATTTAATCATCGACGTAACCGAATCCAATATGTTATAATTGTTTGGAATATTAATCAACACCATATTAAACATAAAACTAAATGACATAAATATTATGTTTACATAATTTATTAATAATAAATTCTAGGTAGAGCTGCTACCTCTAAAAACATTATTTTACAGTTATCGAAAGAAAGTAAATAAGATATATTTTTTTCTAGATTATAAAATTTAAATAAAACTTCCGTGTTTAGTAATGAGGCCATCAGCAAACATCGGAGTAGCGACTAGCGTGTGTACAGTACGTACGAGTGTAGTGTCGAGTACACAGCGGACAGATAATCAGTGTTTATTCGGAGCGCGGTTACGTGTTATTGCTTATTGATAGGCGCCAATTACGGGTAATCCTGGAAAGTAGCGGCTTATCGCGCTGCTATCAGTGATAAGGCGCCCCCCCCCTCCACCCGCACCCCCACACCCCGCCCGCCCGCACCGCAACACGACGCCACCGCGGAAGCCCGACAAACACGCGAAACCCTTTAAGGCGATACTAAATTCTTCACTTAACTGTATAAAATTACATTACAACATATTAGTCACCGTATGACATAGTTACAGTAACAGTGTTGGAAAAATAAGTGGGTCTAATCGGATAATTATTTTTTCAAATGATGATAAAGAGAAATTGATAAACGAAGAAAGTTTATAGCTTCGTTTCGTTCCGAATAAACTTACATAATCTGCGAACGTAAATATGAATTATAAGCACCTACCTAATTATTTATGTGCTCTAGCACATAAATAATTTGGTAGGTGCTGACCTCTAGGTCGTTGTATTATAATATTTTAGTAACAAGTAACAACCACATCTGCTATATCTGTATACGACAATTTTATTTTATTAGTATTGTATAAATAATTAAGTACACGTTACAACGATTAGTTACCAGTAAATGTTTGATACAAATGTTGTCAGCGAAGACAATGATTATAACAATATTACACAATAATGTTTACTTACCTAGATGATAAAACAGATGTAGTTAAGTTCATAAGGTGGTGGTTAAGATGAAGGTAATTATAAAATATTATCGGCTGTATTTCGTAGATTTTCGCTGCTTATTTAGTCATTCTATTTTTTTTATATTATTGAGGGGTCGTCTAATAAGCAATAGTATATAATGTGTACGCAGTACGCTACCGGTACGGTCGTAATGAGCACTTCCTGCGCGGTAATGGAACCCACGACCGGCGACCGGCCAGCGCTGACCACGGGGTCACGTAATCAATAACCAGCTGCGGCTTGTAAGTCTTCTATATCCACGTATTTCCAAACCAAGTTTATATAAATAACTAAAACATAGTAAATATGAAACCATTGTTTTAATAAAACATAAGTACATAATGATAAAACTCTATATTTTATATCCATACATTTAGAGATAACTTCGATAGTAATTTATCACAGTTCCGAATGCGACCTTCACCTATTGCCATCAAAACAATATCACTGCATCATCAAAAATCGATGTCAGCTAAAAAGTGCGCAAAATAAATTATTTCAAACATACTCATAAAACATTTTACAAACATTGTAAAAATATGATTGATATTAAATTATATTTTTTACCAAGCTTACTTGATAAAAATTAAGTTTTCGATACCTTTAGGCAGGACGAAATTTTAAAAGGATAAAATTAACTTAATATAAAATCAGTGTAAGATAACCTACACCTTTCTAGGTAAAGCCAAAGCACCGGGTCTTCGCTCCGTGATGACTGCACACAGGACCATCTGCTAATCGATTCCCTGCAGCCGGCGCCCTGCCCGCAATGCCTGAGAGGAATTTCATTTGCCTCTCATCTCCTTTATTGCGGCGACCTTAATGTCTCACATGCTTCAATATCCTCCGCTGCTGGAGGTACGCGAACCATCTTATCGTCTTCTATTGTTGCTGCATCGAGCACGCGCGCTGTAGCCCTATACTTCATATTAATACCTGGAAACTAGAGGTCACAAGAATTTACTACGTGAACGCTGACTCAATACGTTTATTGTTTGTAAGCGGATATTATGTCGTCCCTACGAATTGGGTAAACAAATTTGACACGAGAATATTATTGTGACGACTATAATAGCTGACAGTCGGATAATATTGTGATAATACCGTTCATTAATAGTGAGCTTTATTAATTCTGATGTCGCTCAATTTGTACGTCTTGACGTTTATCAGGCAAGTCCCATGTTGAATTTGTGGATCGTTAATTAATCAACAGGTATATATTTATGTAATAAGCCAGCCTTCTAAGGCTAGGTACTAGGCTTCGTATGTCTGATACAAGTATCTCTTGCTTATATCACGAAACGTAAACAGGACAAAACAGAATAATTGCTTGTTAAATAATGCGGTAAGTCGATATACTTCCAGTTTATTTTGATAAGGCCCACACTGCCGGCATTGTGAAGTGCGCGTCTTACTGCAATATGACGAATTGGGGTCCTTAGCGGGAAGGCCGCGCCGAAAGGGCTCCGACAATAAAACACGGCACTCGTAGGGGCGCACCGCGCACAGTATCTAATTTCCCCGATCTCGAGGGGATCATAAAAATAAATAAATTCGGTTGGGAACAGAATTGCCGCTGTGAAACGGCGAATGTCTCAAATAATACTTAGTTTAATGCCACTACCAGTTATGTGTGCGTCGGGTGCAGCCGGGTGGACTACTATAATTATTATGTAATGTTCACTGGTACTGACATTTTCTTGTGTTTAAGTTAATAATAATAATTTGCCATGCGTCTTAATAAAGACCCAATTGAATTTGCACCAAATTTATGACATTATTAAAGGACAATTAGGTATAATATGTTGCTATACAAGTTTTAGATTTCAACATTCTAGTAAAAGTTCTTGAATGTATGCATGCAACTCGCTTTCAAAGAATACCCGGAGATTTCCTGATATAAATATGTAAAGCTAAAATCTCTTTATTCTAAGTGTCGACTGTATCTCGCACGAAAGTGTTATTATGATAACATTATGTGTTAGTGATCGCGCTACAGTAGACTGCATTCGGAACGCAAATAAAACAATCTAAAGAGCAGTACACCTTGGCACACATTCGTATCAGCAGTTATTAGAGTTTTAATAAGATTTATCGCTTTACCTGCGAGTCCACAGCGTTATCTGAGATTGTGAGCGCCGAGCGCCGACTGCCGACCAGCAACATTACTCTATAACTCATTATGAGAATCTAGGACTTTCATTTTTTTCTTTATAAGGATGTTATACACATAAAACATTAAAAAAATCAATACACTTTTGTCTTTTTATACATCTATTAACCATAGAATACAGAACAAACCATCCATATACATATCTTTGCTACATACGTTAACTCTACATGCCTCTACATTTGTTTGAAACTAAAGATAGCGTTAAAGCCTCTTATGGAGTTTCTGTTCAAGATTAATTAAAGGCCACGAGTTATCAAATCGATAAACGTACACTTCCTGGTATGTCGCCTTTGTCTCACTGCACCTTTCAACGATTCCTGTAATCAAGAAGCGAAGACGCAGTTCGGTCACGCGTGTGGCGGCGGCGGGCGGCGGCAGATAGCTCCGTTAATCACACCGAGACAATACGCGGACCATTATCCAGTGTCACGTTCTATCACAAGAAATATGAACCATTTGTTTGGAATAGCGATAAATATACCCTTTATTACAATAAAACACGAAATACGATACAGTAAATTAGTTGCGACACGCGTTAGCGATGTCGCATAAATTGGATTTAACACCTACTATATTTATTATTATTTTATTGTTTTATATTTATATCTTATAGCTTAATGATTCGTAACATTTGGTAATTCTGTTTCCTTTTGTATTTGTCATCTGATAATATGTAGGCGATACGTGTTATCTTCTCTATACCTGCTTTACATTGTACATTCACTTCGATCGTTGAATTAGTTTTAAAAATCCAAAAGACGAAGATTTATTAAATATGAAACGAAAAAGAGCTGAGGTCAACTAAATGCCGGCGATGTCGGCTCCGAGGTGAGTCAAGCGTGAGCGGACCTTGGCTCTTGTGACAACTTTTGGCACCTCCGTGTGACCAGGAGCAAGACGCTTCAAAGCTTATGTAATGCAATGCCATGCATACCTGTAGATTTATTATTGTATCCTTTATTAGATCGTATATTATAATATTTTATCTCTACTATGTTTGTTCAATGAACCAGTAAAAATTAACTGATATTAAATAGGTGAATGAACTTATCATAAAAGTTATCAAGATTTATTTATTGATATATCGGTATAACGTTGAGGACACACCTACAAATAAATTATTTATTCATAGGGACACACACTGTCCTTATCATGCCAAAAAGTAAATAAAAAGTTGAAGTCAGTAGTAAGTAAATAAAAGCTCTATTGGGGTTCGTTTCATAATTTTATTATTAACCCCATTATGGTCACATATTATTTTATAACATTTTAAAAGAACAAATAAAAAATTGTTACCTCTAAAATTTTAAATTATTAATTAATTTTAACGTACCTTTGCGACCATGTTATTATAAGATCTTTAGAAGTAAACAACTTGATGTCGTGCATAGTCTTACTTGAATAAAGCAAAAATAATGATTAAATACATGCACATCGAAAAAAATGCCTATTCGATGTTCCACTATACATTTTTTGTAACTTAATACTGATATTATTCTAAAATATAAATATCTGATTTGATGAAGCTGCAGTAGTTACAAGTATAATGACAATTATTACGCCCACGGTAACAAACGAGTTTCAGTTACAATATCTTGAATCTTGATGAAACTGCATATGAGATACGAAATAATCTTTCACGGATGTACAAAACCGCAGAAGTGATGTAAAGTTCTGGAAATGAAGACTCAGATATCTGGCATGCGAACAATCTCTGAGCGTAGGTATCCGTTCCCAATTGGACAAAGACGAATAATGGAATTTAGGAGTCATAGTGCTGCCGGCGCGGCCCAACGGCTCTCCGGCCCACCGGCCCACCGGCCGACCGCAGCGACCCGCAATGGCTCGGAAAACTTACCCGCCCGTGCTATTTTGTGGACCAGCAATTTTATGACTACGAGCCTATCATCGATATTCTACTCGTTGTCTTTTCTAACAAATAAAAGAGCTTAAACAATGAAAGCCGTTGTATTTTGTTGGTTCGGTAAACATAGAATTGATTATACTTATAGGTACTTCTCACTCAAATTGTTAGAACAAAACTTCAAAAATAGGTGTAACGCGTTTAATTAGGTGAAGGAGTAATTTAAAAGCTTCTCAACAAATGCACACCTATAATTAAAACAAAATGGTACGAAGCGTCGAAAAAGTTAAAAGCAAACACTTCCATTAGAACGTTTACATAATGAAGCAAACCAGGCTTGTTCTAACTCAAACTAAGAGGTAGCGCAAACACGTGGTATATTATTCCCGTTCGTTAGCTCGGTGGCTTTACTATCGACGTTTCGTAATTTCCGTCTTAGCGCAGATTAGCGCGGGCCCACTCGCGCGCCCGCGGCGGCGACCAGGCCGCTCATTGAGCCCAACCGGGCCAACTGCCCACACTCCGCCGGTGGCTGCTCGCACAGTTCACGGCGAATCGTGAGCTCCATTCAGAGCCCGCCTACGACCCATTTATCGTTTTCTATTTGTTTTGCAACGACAACAGGTTTCCACGTCTGTGCAACCACATGTAGTACCATATCAAGTGGTAAAGCGATGCAACACCCAATTTCAGGTTACACGGTACGGGCTAAATGGCTCTACTAGGACCGAGTCCAGCTTCGTGCGTTACATAGAGTCTAGACAATATAATATATTTGTCGATACAAAAACACAACAATTTGTAAGGCAAATATTATATCTAGATGCATCATCGGCGGTCATATTTTTGATAAACATATTTAACTAAATTATCATTAAAAACATCATTTAAATATAAGTATTCGTAGTTCATATTATCAGATTAACAGAAGGAATGTTAATTTCAAAGATGAGTGCAATAAATGAGTGCCTAATCGTCTTGAAAATTAAAGCACACAATTTCACAAACGGAATATAAGCTCTTTTGCATTCAAACTTTGATTGGTAAATACCAATGCAGGTACCTATAGTTGTGTTCAAACAGGTATCAAATACGATGCAGTGCAATTTGCCTTTCACGAACTGCACGAGGAGCCTGCCAGCCTACTCACGATATGAGAGCGGGCAAAAAGCAAGTTTATAGGGCAAGCTGCGGAGCGCGCCCCGCGCCGCCCGCCGCCGGTGCAGGCCAGTCAGTCAGCCGTTAGCCGCGGCAGAGACAGCACGTGTCGCCGGCCGCTGCGACCCCCCTTCGCCCCGCACACACACGCGCGATCTCCACGCGAGTGACCATCGAGGATCTAACCTGTGTGATATCTAATCATTGTTACTGTGAATAGTGCTAAAGTTGCTATAAGTGTTGTGAAACTGCTGGCGTGGGGCTAGCAGCCGGTTCTGTTGGATGCCGAGCGACCCGTTCGCCTGTGCTTTCTAAATGATCCCGCGATCCCCGGCTCTACCATGTTAACATGTTATGAAAGGAGCATTAAAATGAATGCCAGATAGATATATTATATGCTAAAGGTGAGCATCTAACTTGCATGTGTGACGGCCGTTGGTGTAAGTTAAAACGAACGAGGTTTATGAACTATAAGAGTAAAATGTAAACCACAACGAAAAGTTTCAAATATAAGTTCATGTTGTCATATCGGTGCCTACAGCGAATGGACAACGACAGAATTATAAACAAGTAGAAACGTGTTTAGGAGCGAGCTTAGCGAACACCTTTCAAGATCCTTGCGCTCGAGCAATAAATAAGTAGTTTCATGTTATTACGAAACTTTCCCGACAACTGCACTTTGTGTTTAACGCTGCTTTTATTGTTCTTCACAAATAAAACTTAAATTTCTCGGAACATGGCGCAGGTAGCTTCTAATGAATGGCTCAACAGATTGAGAAGAATAAAAGAATGCATCATCATAAATCCATTGAAAGTTTTAAGTGAGGGTCGAGACTCAATGAACAGAATAGAAAAAAAAACAAAATAAAATTAACAAACATGCATTAATATAGGTAATATAGAACATTCAAGTTCATGCTGAAATTTAAGCTACATTATTGTTATTTTACCTACTTTAATAATATATCCTAATAAAACATTAATGACTTCTTCCTAACGTGAAGAGTGGAGAAATAAGATGTTAAGTATTTTCCAACTTTAATTGTGGATAGGGCAGCGCTTGACGACAATCTCGCCTGATGTTAAGCTGAGATATTGTGATCTAAGATGGTACGCGCTTCCCTAGAAGGTACCTTTTCACTCTACGCTTGAAGATCATCCAACTGTTTGGTAAAATAGGGACAGAGTATTTAATATCAATCCGATATAAATTGAGAAATGAACATAAATATGTCAGGCCATATTATAAATTAAGAATTTGTGTCATTTTTACACTTAATAATTAATTATATTATTAACAAAAAACTAAACCTACTTCAAGTTGTCAGAAATAAACCAAATTTAAATAGGACCACACGAAAGGAACCAGATTTCAAATAAAAAAAGAATCATCAAAATTGGGTCATCCAGTCAAAAGTTCTGAGGTAGGCAAATTCGAAAAAACAGTTGAATTAATAACTTCCTCTTTTTTGAAGTTACTTGAAAAACAACAATGATAATAAAAAATCACACAACAATGATTTAATCAATTGTGCCACTAAACTACATTTACATTGTTACAAAATATCGAACGTAAAAGAACTGTTCACTCTTGACTCTACATAGAGATGTAGAGTCAAGAGTGAACAAAATTTTGGGTATGTACCTACATAGAGATGTACATACCCAAAATCTTTATAAATAAGTGGAAATGTAAAGCATAGGATGAAATAGAAAAATTGAAAAATAACTGCGATGTGGAAGGATAAGAATTTATTATTTCTTTATAAGTAATAATAAGTTCAATAGGCTATAAAATTAAAAGCCCTTTTAACTTAATTATAATAGATAATCATGAAAAAGTATCCTCTTGATAAAATTAAATTAATTTCGTAATCAATCCTCATTCATTTACCCTAGGAAATTATCAGCAAGAAATAACTATGTTTATGAAGTAATGCCCAATGGAAGTTCTTTAACGAAATCGATTTACGCTGCGCTGATAAGTCACCGCGTTAAGATACTGCGAGTAATGTGGGTTAGGTGGAGCAATCGCGGAGGCGCTGGCGAGCCCTGACGCCACTTTTGCAATACCACGCTATTGATAAGATAATAATTATCCATACTTTTAAGGAAAATTACTCTTCCTGTCTTTCCTTATTCTTGTGAGAGTCTATTTTAAGGAAGATCATGAAATGTTGCACTTTAACAAGAATTTGGAAAGAAGGCTAAAAATCCTCGACTAGCAATTTTGGAAAAATAATATTGTAAGATGTGCTACTCCTTGTAAACTATAGCACCCATTTCATACATTTACTTATCCATGACAAACAAATAAATGTACTACTGATGCATTCTAATCATAACACTGAAATATAACGGACACAGAAATTAATGATATTATAAACATGCTCTACTAACGAGCGCATACCACACCACACCTTTAATAAGTTTCAATTTTCTCACGGTGATTTTAATGCATTCGTCGAGCAAGACTTTTTTTTAAACGTGATAAACAGGCGAGTGTTGTCGGGACACAATTAGTGGCTGCGATGTCGCGTGGGGACCGGGGAGCTCTACTGATCCTCTTGTCCTATTGTTTACCTTTACCCTATACTTTTCTACTGTGCCTATCGGCACGGCAATATGGCTTGTGCTCGATACGACAATACTCTTAATATTGCACAATAGTATTTTTATTAGCTTTCTTTAGCTTTTCGTGGTCAATGTCCTATATGATCTCACCAGATTTCCATGATACCTACTTTCTGTATTTAATCTCTATTAAGTATTATTATCAATGCAAATCTCGTGAAAAACGGCTCAACCGTTGAGAAAAGTACCACCATTAACCTATACATACCTATAAAACCTGCACATATTTGTAAATCGCAGATAAAAAATGTATTGTACCTACTTATGTACGTATAAAATACTATAAAATACCTATAGATAATATAAATTATGATAGTTGGAAATTAAAATTAATTATGCTTATCAATTGGAGGAGCGGACAGGTTAAGCATTTATCATATATTTTTATTGAAAATAGCCACAATATTATCGGAACTATTAATATAAATATGCTAATCTCATGAGTTTCTACTTCAATAGCAATTATCATTGTTTATTATAGGTACTCTTTAAAAGCTTAAAATATACAAGCAATTTCCCATTAACTCCATACCTCCACTGCTTATAATATTATGGCTTATGGCACTGTCAACTGTATGCAATGAAGTCTTTCCTTCAGTCGGCGGAGCATCGAACAAAGATTGTGTCGTTTTAATGTTAATTAGCCTTAATAGCGGAGGTCGTGTGTGTTAAATTGTCAATTATCATTCTGGCGACGAGACTGCAAGTGTTGTGTAATGTTGTGCCGTTTAATCCCACTACGAAGTGGGAGATTTTAATAAAGATGGAATGTTAGCGTAATTAATGCAATCCAACAAGGGCGGGCCACTCATACGTAGGTATAACGTTGCGAAATGCAAACTGCAAATAGGTTACTGTTGATGCCACAAACGATAAATCTATCACGCAAAATAATTCTGCAGTAGGAACTTTGCTGCTTTCACTGTAACGATAAAGTGAATTCATTTTTAGTTGGTTGTTTACTACCTATTCACGAATAGTTAAACACCTAAATTAAATTAAGAAATATGAAAGAAATGGCCAATATACCAAAATCTTTCAGCGCCTAAAGTTGACTTACAGTGTAAAAGGAAGTAGAAGTAATCTCATATTTTTGATCTAAAACAAGCATATAATTATTATAAAAAACAATAATATGGTACCGCAATTTTAATATTATTCAAAAATCCACTATTGGTCTCGAGTGTCAATCATGCGAATACTTAAACAGCATAAAGTATTCAATGAGTTTCCAGTGCTCGAGTCTCAAGTAGGCTATCTTAATCTAGAATAAAAAACAATGAAACATAATAATGCAAATATTGCATCCACACCGGGAACTGTTTATCGGTATATTGAGCGCTGAAGTGCTCCTCCGAATAACGAGACCTTTTGTTGGAAAGTAGTTCACGATATTCATCACAATAGTTTTATTTAGAGTGCGATTATACGCGAACATCTTATGATTCTCAACGAAGGCAATAATACTTGTCGACCTGAATAACGCTTTGTCAGTCGCAGGCCGCAGCGGCCGCCAGCTCGGCCCGCGTTAACTTTATAGTGACGGCTCCCAGCATTTATTGTAAATTATTTCACTAATCAGCTCTGAATGCAATTGCGAAATACGAATAGGATGTTTTCATGGCCAATGTGCAAACTTGAAACTTTGCTGCGAGTTCCTCCCATTTTATTGCCATATTAAAATCTGAGTTAATATAATACTCGTTTAGAATAAAGCTAATCATATTAAAGAACGTCACTGGAGACATAACATGCACATGTTCTTTAATTAAATCCACCGCGAATGTGATTCGAGCATAACGTGCCTCGTGCGCTGCTCAGTAAATGTAGTTAGTAGTTCAATACGGAACCGGCGACCCGAGGGGAATGGCGGATAAATTAGATTCATCCAAAGTTAATGGCATATTTATACTGCGCTCTTTGGAGGGTGCCATTCATTATCGGCCGCGGCATTAAACTTGCATGATCCACTTGTTCGAGCGATCCATCGTCCTCCCTCTAAGCCGCCGACTCTCATCTCTCCTCGCGACACCCTCTGTAATTACACCATCTGTCGTCAGACCCTTATCTTCAGTAAAATGTAACTCCGCCGCTCTGACTTCAGAGACAATTTACGAGCCTGCAATAAATGCTTCAGGTCTATACTGCGGTTAGCTACTATTAAGTATTCTGTGCTGCGGACAAGATTCTTAAGAACGGAATAGTAATATTTCTTTATTGCATTGGTTTTATTATGTTTTATCATGTTTGGCAATAATGTTTGGCCTTTGTTACCAAATTGATCTAAAATTTTACCAACTATAACCGCACCTAACATGTACGTAACTCTTGAACTTTTCAGATACCTTTATAATTCAAATACTCAAACATCTTATTCCACATACCCATATTACACAAATACAGTACTTACAGTGGTATATAACGTGTCAAAAGGCAATTTACTATTAGGTACATATTATTATAAGCCGGCGACCTACAAACAAGCTTACTGCGAAATGTATCTGCTTCTGTTACATTAGTATTAATAAAGCAGCTACATTCGGGACTTCGAGACGCTCCGGCTGTTCGATACTTAACGGCTGGCACTTAGTGAATAATGACTACGAGCTGCATTTAAACCGACTGTTTTAATGCACTCTGTTTTCTTCATAGACAGCTGGAAAATAGCCATCAATATTGAAGATATAGGATGAAGAAAATTAAGTTTCTTCCTTTATTAAATTTAATTTGAATGTGATCTAGGATGAATGCCCTTATTAACTAGAAATACAATTGCGTTGATTCAAACACAAGCTTGTAGTGCCATCACTTAGTAATCAAATATTAAAATATGATTAAATATACTTTGTAATTTGCATATAAGAAGTTATAGGTCTATGTATTATAGACATCAAATCATTTAATGGTTAACATGTACGAGTAGGTCTATATTCTTTTTATGGGGAAAATAGGGAAATAAAAAACCTCTTAACTACTACTGTTTCTGTCCTCTGGTGTCGATTCAGTTTTTCTCAGGTAGCTCGTAAACTTATATTGAGAGCGTAAAACAGAGTAAGTATTGGCAAATAGTCGACAGCTGTTTAGCTGTTGACGGAACCGTTTGCTACCTGCGGGAAATCGATTTACCTGCAAGCGACCTCTATTCCGACATAAAAACAACTTTCCTCAACTCTACTTCAGTCCGTTTTAAAATAAATTATGTTGAAAACTGTTTGAGGTTCTGAACAATTAACTATAAATAAATCGAGGAGCATCGATGGATTTCATGTAAATATTAAATCTGTCTATAGATTCGAATATAATACCGCTATTCATAGTTTGTGTACTGTTATAAGTTTTCATTTAAACACCGTTTGCTAGACTTATAACTGTGATTTTTTTAAACAAACACAGAGCAACTTAATTAAGAAATATTCAATCATATATCAATCTTTTAAATAACTGACATGAATTGACTCAACTACGCGTACAAAGCAAAAAATATTCAAAAAGGAAATCTTCATTGCAAAATCTTTGATTCTGTAAAATTGATCGAAGATATTAGGAAGGCATTTAGGCATTTATAAGAATGGATCGAACTTTACGGTTAAGACAGGACGAATTGAGAATAGTCTGGTAGAAGGTAGTGTCGTTGCATATACCTATTCGTAGTGTAGAGCGGTGTAATAATAACCAGGCGTGTTCGGAGCGGCTCGCAGACTGGTGGCCGCACCAGCCCCTCACTCACTCGCGCTATTTATATGTACGGGATTAATTCAATGGTTGACTCACGTTCGAGACTTGTACCGTGGAAAGTACGTATTATGTAACATCTCTACAATGAAACCGTACAAGTCATTTCACCAAATTCATGAACTTTTAAAGTTAGGCTTTATATATTTTACGTAAGTAACGTTTACGTAAAAATAGGAAAATAATTCCAATATTGGCTAGGTACCTGTATTTCAATTCGTTAATATTAAAATGGTGCCAGTGGAACAAATCCTCTCGTAGATTATACGAACCTACATAGTAGTTAACACAGAATTGACTTTTAACAACCTTTGTAGTTCAGAGTTCTATTTGAAAAGGAAAAAATAACGCTGCATAGAGTGAAGTATTTCATTGAGTAATTAACGTGCGTTATTATTCTCCATATTACCACAGCAAATATTTATCCTACCTCAGCAACCGACTAAAATAGATGTACATATTGTTAGAAATGGAGGGTCTACACTCTACAACCTAAATAAAAAGTGAGATGCTGAATTAAGGTGAAATATTTGGGAAAATAATTATGTTTCTTAGCATCTATTTTTTGATGATAGTACTGCATTTCAAGTACTGGCCAGCCGCCACTGCATGTCCCGTGAAGTCCCCAACTCCCTTATCCTTATCTGCAGAGCGCGGAGTGACAGCGACTGGTGAGTTATCTGCTTCCCATAATATCTGTGGATAAGACGTGACGCCTGCTTACGATACATAAAAACCCTAACGTTGCGTTCTTACTTTTAAAATATGACGCATTAATAGCTTACCTACGGTATTTCAATATAAATATCCTAAATAAGGCTTACGAAGGTCAGAAAGATAAATACAGTCGCGTCTGTCTTAAATGTGATTTACGCAACTTTGTTTATGGTATGGGAAACTCTGATTTCCTATTTGAGAAAAATCATAGACAAAGTGCCACGGGCTTTTTGTTTTCTTGTTTAGGAAGATAACTTTGAAAGATATGGTTTTAGTTTTATAAATGCTGTTAGATAGGTAGATTAGGTCTATCCCAGGATTAGTCATTGTTAATGTATTCTAAACGGTATGTTCATTATTATTGTAAAAATATACGCTGTTTGCATTCTTATTAATACACCTTGAAAACATAAGATATTCCGCTTTTATCATAAAAACAATGTTTACTCTCTGACGAAGAGGTTTTATTACTTACAGTTTATTGACCGACCTGCTTAGTCTGTTATCTGCTGACTTATTTGACTATTACTGTGTCGCTCTGAGATTACAGTTCGTATTCTCAACCTTACAAAATATTTGGTCTAAATTTGGGCTGAGGCATATTGTATATGGTATTACGAAGCGAACATAACAAAAACATGTGTCTGTACGTGGTCGAGAGCGGTTAAGTGTGCCTGTGCGCAGCTGTCACTCGCCGCGCCCCCCGCTCCCCGCTCCCCGCACCGCTCGCACCCCCCGCGCGCCCGCGGGCTAAGCTACGGGATGTTTGCCGCATACCTGAGCCGACCCGACACTGTTTTAAGTTTTAACCTTTGTTATCGCACCGTGTGAATTTATTTTATAAAAATAATGCATTTAAATATAAAATTTTATTGCATAGAGAATAACTCAATAAAACTTCGATGAATATCGATGTAATCATCCATCATTGAAAGTTTCGCTGATGGATGATTAAGAATTAAGATAAGGAAGGAAGGATTCTGTGGAATAAACTCTTGAATGTGAACTTGGAGCGATGTTATCTGTACCGACTGTACCAGATAATATTATAAATAAGGAAGGTTATTCACAATTTCCCCGGGGACCTTGAACTGGATGTAAACACGCGCGGTGGCCGCTCCTGCCTGCGATTCCTGCAGCAGTCAGAATGTGTCTCGTTAGGTAGATATAGCTCGCTAGTTGCAAGTCGCTGGACGCTAGCCGCTACTTAGCGCGATCTGCGCGAAGGTCAGGGCGACGACCGGCGCCGCTGACGTCACGCCTTCGCTGAAGCTCGCAGCCCGCGGTACCATTTGAAACCTGATCCCTGCACTAACACTTATACAGTTACACGAAACAAAACCTCGTCAGTAAACAGCGTCTCACTGGAATTTCTCGTTCCGAGATAAATTATTATTGCCGGCAGCATCTACAGGAGATCGTATCGTTTTGTATAATTGAGATTTTTTGCTGAACTTGACATAATTATTATTTTTGTATAAATTTTATGTATAAAATCATTCACAAATCTTCTGTTGCCTATGTCATAAATGTATCATAATATTATTATCTAAGTTATAGGTAGGTAGTAGGTACATATTCCGTCTTTCGATCACAGTATTACCATATTTAATAATATTGTAATACTGTGTTTCGATCGTTAATAGAGTTGTTTAAAATGATTAAAAAATTCAGTGTGTGTTCTTTAACAAAATATTTACCTATGTACACATAGAGGTCAAGTCACCTAATTAACGTAGTAAATAAAGTAACTAAAAAATAACCATAAGAAAATAAAGCAGTACACCTTTCTAATAAAAAAGGAGAGCAAGTAACTATAATAATATGTATGTGTTAAGAATTTGAAAGAATGGGGTTACGTTTGCAGTAAGCGTATGCGCTGATATGAGACGCGAGTTGCGACAGCGCCCGCGCCGCCCGTGGTCGCCGGGCGACAGATTAGCGCGTGGACGGCGCCGGCGCCTGCCCGCTACAGACTACTCAACTATTTATATACGCTATTATCATAATTACATTCATATTCATCCCTCATCATTACGCCTGATGTCACTACTTTCAATTAGCAACTTCAAAACAAAGAATAGGGTGTGAATATGGAACTATTAAATCATTGCAAGAGATATTAATGATTTAATAGTTTTCCGGACTCTGTAATAATTATTGGACTTGCTTAAGTGGAAGACGAAAATTTGAAGTAAAATAATAGGAAACTATACTACCCTGTAGTTCAATAACCTTATTACCACAGTATTACAATATGTGTTATTACACTGAATGACTCGTGTCACGAAAGGCGATACTTTACATATTGTTATTTACTTCAGTACTCAATCCGCGCTACCGCAGTCCGCAGCTAACTGGTAGCATGCTTCTATTATCAGCTCACACCGCAATAAAACTAATTATTGTCTTTTTTTTATAAAATTATAATCATTTAAACAGAGGAAACTTAATTTCCATATTCAATCATATAAATACATTGAAACTGGCATTTTATTGTGTCGAGAGACTTGCGTAGGACATTCAATTTTATTTTTATTTATTTATTATTATTATATATGATTACCTATTTATTAGGTTAGGAATACATTGTAATCATTAATGAAAGATACATAGGTATAGATCTCATTATCGCATGGAACCTCATGAAATAATTAACGTCTGCTATCAACTAGTTACCTACCTACATAATATTAATATGTGTTATGTTAGTTTAAAATACCCAGGTAGGTATATTGCAAAGGTGATGAATTATTAAATTGTCCGTATTTATGCAAAATGGAACCACTCAACAAATTTCGTTTTTTACTTTTATTGAAGAATACTCATTCAAAAGTGGTCTAAATTCTTATACAAACAAGAACCACATGATTTTTACGTTGGAAACAAGGTATACTAAAAGCAGAAAGGAACCACCAGCAACAACGAATAATACCATATTAAGCAAAACCGAACCACAGCACCACGGGACTGCTTTGTTCAAACAAATAAACGATATTACTATCATGTCATTTTATACAAAACAGATCCACACCTACTTGGTACCATTATACATTACACATATTTCTATTAATAACAATTATTTTTAATACACAAAATGGAACCAGGTTTCTGTGGTATGGTTATGCGTAAAATAAATACATAATTTAATTGTAATTTTTTATTGCAAAATAAAACCACAAGCATTCGGTTCTATTATGCATAAATAAATATTGTAAAACATTCTGAAACCCATTATCGCTATATGGAACCAAATGCCTTGACTTGTTACAATGCTTCTCATCTTTAACCCGGCGTCATTGTGGCTACTAAACAGAACTTGGCCGTTGTGGCCGGGTAAATTTTACCCATATACATTACTGTGCACTGAATCAAGCTTTTGTCATTATTAGTTTTCTATAATAGGGAAATAGGTTGTTAAATACATAATTAATAAAAATCAAACATTTATTTATCATAAAATGAACATATTACTCATCAAATTAAATCTTTTTATTCTGCGATAATTTTTTAGAACATAACATAAAACGTTTATTCGAAAACATAACATAATAGACATTTAGAGACAAAACATAAAATTTTCTTTAGAACATAAACATGAAATCATGAACTATATAAAACAAAGCTTATTTACTAATAATATACTTGTTCGCTATCGAGATCAACGCAGCGTTTTCTGACCCTGTGCGGACGTTGGTCCGAGGTGGTTGCGAAGACCATTTGGTGGAATTGTCTTTACCAATATAAAACTGCTGGTTACTCGTTGAAACAATTACTTCTTGCTCATCATCGCTGCATTCCTGTTCCGTATCACTGCCTTGACTTCGCTCTGAAATATGGTCGATTTCACCCTCGTCGTCTGAACTGCACTGTTCATTTTCACTGGCGTCAGCTTGTTCAAACAAGGCTAGCAATCGACGTTGTTCGCTTTCGTAAGACATGGTTCATAAAACTTTGAAAAACGATATGCAATTTATCAATAAACAATAAAAAACAACAAATACGCTGCCTTTATAAACGTTACGTGGCCATTGTGGCCGGGTATAACTTACCCGCACGCTCTTTACACATGTCTACACTACGAGGTAGCCGCAGCAACACTAAATAGAGAAGAGAATACGCGAACAGAGGTCAACGACCGCAGCTACTGTAACGGACAAAAGACGTGCGCATTTTGTTTTAAAATTATGACAGTTTTAAAATGCGTCGGGTATTAGATACCCGGCAACAATGACGCCGGGTTAAACAACGTATTTCATTACTTAAGTGCAAAACTCCAATTTTTTAAGTAAAACGTCGAACATCTGTCAATATAGGTGACATTCAGCGAAGTAGTTCGAATACGTGACGGTGTTTTTTTCCTCCGCGAAGTAAGTTCTATTGTTTTTGTTAATTACCTTTAAAATTAAATGTGAAAATGTTTAGTAATAAATAAATAAGCAAGCAATTGGTAAGAAAAGCATTGGAGACGAACACCGAAGATAATAATGAAGATACAACGGGTAAGTAGTTTTATTTAATGCATTTAAGTACTTATTGAATCTGAGATGCAGGTACGCTTTATCCACTTTTGATTCATTCCCGATTGTGGCGTGATTTTAAGAAGATAGTTCATTAAGTAAGTACAAGAGGAATCCTCTGTGGATTTACGTATTTTAACGACAATGTCGTTGTTCACGAAGGCGCGGCGAGTCGAATTAAGAGATCATTTTGTTACGATTCATCTGTCATTGTGAGATAAAACTACTAAAGTCTAAACCCTGTTTTAAAAATAACTGTCGATGATCTAGGTACCTACCTACTATTTTGGTAAAATACGTTTAGATTCAGATTCAGTACAGTACATTCAGCCACATCATTCAGCGCATATAATTATTTGTTTGATTTTAAAACTCGCGCGGCTACTGTTTTGACCGGAACAAGGCCCTAGCCTGCGAAATTCAAAATTTTAACAAGTTTATTTAATTTTTTGCTAGGGTTGCCACTGTTGCGTATGATTTTTAGGGTTCCGTACCCAAAGGGTAAAACGAGACCCTATTACTAAGACTCCGCTGTCCGTCTGTCTATCCCTCTGTCTCATGAACCGTGACAGTTAGATAGTCGAAATTTCATATGATGTATTTCTGATGCCGCTGTAACAACAAATACTAAAAAACAGAATAAAAAAAGACGTGTGGCACTCGGGGACTGCCGCGGTAAAGCTATTGCATAGCATGCCTTCAAGCCACACCTCCAAGCCCGTCGGAGTGGAGAGCGTGAGGTTTTTTCGTAACGGAATTTCTCGATTCGGTCCCAATAGCTTAATAAATATTTAAGAAGCTCCCATACAATAAGCCGTGATTTTTTTGGCGTTTTTATAGATAATGGTACGGAACTCTTCGTTGCGCGAGTCCGACTCGCACTTAGCCAGTTTTTTGTACATGGCGCATGTACATACAACATACTTAGTCGTCTAGTAGGGACACGGCTTTATAAGAACTAATAATATTTTGCTGTCGCCATATACCTACCTACGTATAAAAGCCACGCGGCTTTATTATTTTAATTTAAAGCTTTTTTCTTTTTATTACAGAAGATAACGAAGAACCTTATACGTCGCTGCCTCTGGAGAAGCTTTCTTCACCTTCTAGCGATATTCAGTCCATATTACATCTCATTCCACAAGATGCACAGTTTTTATAACGGTCTCATTAGTGATGATGCAATAGAAGACCACATAGATGGACTAGACACGGTGGATTTCGAAATCCAATTTGATGATAACGTCGAATAAACGTCCTATATAAGTATTATTTTATATATTTTATTAATTAAAGCTTTAATTACGATATTATAAATACATAGTTTCATTTATATCATTAAATCCCTGGGATGTGGTTCCTTTTTGTATAAGAGAAAACCTATCAATTGATAAATGTTAAAAGGAACCACATGCACATTTTCTTAATTATCTAGAAAGTTTAAGAATATTCAGAGCAAATTTATATACACATACTTAAATAAGTAATTTATCAATGAATTTAAATAAAATAAATGTTAATTTTACTTCATCTAACAGAGCTGCAAATGTTTTTGTAAATCCTTTGATATCTCAGAAGTGCGTTTTTGCTGGGTGGTTCCTTTTTGCTTAAATACGGACAATTGTGGTA
This sequence comes from Colias behrii, assembly GCA_029959065.1. Taxonomy (NCBI): domain Eukaryota; kingdom Metazoa; phylum Arthropoda; class Insecta; order Lepidoptera; family Pieridae; genus Colias; species Colias behrii. The sequence goes on along the minus strand of JARWMC010000005.1, from coordinate 92,727 downwards.
TCTAGCTGCTGCATAAATTTCAACAAACGATAGTTCGACAATGGAACAAACGACTCACATGAAGACATAGGTATTACTTATGAACATAATTATTTTGCTAACATACTTACTAAAATTTATAACCATAAAGAGTCACATGGGAAACGATGTACAGTGCTAACAAGGGAATGATGTCACCGAGTCATGCTGCTAGCACGAACAATCAGTAACGAACTAGACTTTGATTAGTCTTTCGTTACAATATCAAATACTAGACAAGATACAAGATGTCCCTTCTTTTCAAAATGTTTGCTTTTCGTCAAATGAAAATCCTATATTGTTGAATCAATTTACTTCACCTTTCAACCGAATTGCATTACAAAACAAGTCCATAATCGTTCAATGTATTCCGAATAAGTACGAGCATAAGAAATGGAACGGATCTGGAAACTAGATAACCGTATACAGAATGTTTGCAAACGTTACACGGGCGCTTATGGATATGGAGTAATCTATTGTATCTGTGAGTCACGGCTCACGGCTCACGTCTGACGTCACGCTCGCGCCTCGAGCTCGCGCTCCGCTACGTCACGCGGCCGGCGGCGCAGCTGTCTCGCGCTCGCTACCAACCGCGACACTACAGCAACTGCCCCGAACAAAAACTCGACTTACCTTTATTTGTTCACACGACTCGTCATGCTTTCATTCAGAACTCTTACTATCACTTGCATACTGAATGCTGATCGCTTGACATTAGACCCGCTCCGTTGTTTTATCTTAAGTAGGTTAATGATATTAATTATTATTAGTTCGCTCGATAGTTAGTTCACTTTCGATCGGTGTTATTATGTATTTCGTTCAATAGGAAATCTAAAAGTTTTATGAACGATTAGGTAACTAGGTAGTTACATAGTTACCTAATCGTTGACCAGAGTAACGGCTGTCGGTATAAGTAGAGTGAGATATATGTATATTATTGAGTACCTAGTATTTAAACACTTACGTGACTAAGGGCCGATTTTTCAATGCTTGGATAAAACTTATTCGTCGAATAATGTATAAAACTACCATTTTAAAAACGTATTCTAATTGCCCGTATTTGACAGTTTACGTGACATTTTAATATTATCGTGTAATACTTTATTGGACAGATAAGTTTTATCCAAGCATTGAAAAATCGGCCCTTAAGTGACAAAAATAACTTATTAGGGTTATAGAATTGCCTACTGAGAGTGATCAGAAATCCTCAGAATAGCAAATTACAAACCTTTATTAGAGTTACCTTATACCTATTTAAAATACAAAATGAAATAGCTCTATAATAACATTTGAGTGTCTTAATATTTATATGAGAGCAAACGTTACGCCTGCATCTGTTTCATTATTTCGACAATTATTTTTCAATACAACAATGAGTAGAGTAAATAAGGAAAACGGAACATAACAGAAAATCTGTCCTATTTCTTACGCTTTGAAAGACTCTGAATATCTTTTACAATAATTAAGATATGGCAAAAAGGAAAACGTAAGAACATGGCTAAAGTTACCATAGATTAATAGTAAAAAATATATTGCTCTAGTGGCACAATCCAGGGAGGAAACAGGGGACTACATTTGTTTGGAAAAGCGGCTCTTTTGTTTGCTCTTAATAAAGCTTACAAAACCTTAGCTTAGCTAGAAATGAACTTTTTAGTAGAGCGTTTTGTAAAACCTCTATTGGAAAAATCGTCTCTATCTTAACATTGTCGTTGCCCTCTAGATGTATTCCTAGTCGCTCTGCGCTCACCTTGTAGGTAATTCAGTCGAACGGCTAGTATTTATTTTATCATTTGAAATGTATTAGACACAACCCACATTTTATACGCTCCAACTATATTTTAAGATTAACCAATGTTTACTCTATTTTAAGATTAACATTGGTTAATCTTAAAATATAGTTGGAGCATACGAATATTGATTCGTCGAGTTAGCTTAATAAGATTCATACCGTTCAATCATCTATCTCTATTTCCTAGTTTTTTTTTGTCACTAATTTTATAATTCCCCTATTTTATACGGTTTCACCCGCTTAATTAACAAATTATGCGAGTACTTCCACAAGAACGGAAGAACCACTCTATCCAAAAAAACATGAAAAAACCACATCATTATCCGTTGCGTATAGCTTAAGCATACAATATAGAGACATAGGTACACATTACACGCGACTTTGTTTTACACTATGCTAGCTTCGCCCGCTTTGTCTAAAACCTATTAAATTATATACCTTCCTTTTGAATCACTCTATCTATTAAAAAAACCGCATCAAAATCCGTTGCGTTGTTTTATATTTAAGCATACAAAGGGACATAGGGACAGAGAAATCGACTTTGTTAGTGATGATATAGAGATTATAAATTGTGTTTCCATTGCCAAGCTAATTTTCAACGATTGATGGTAGACAGACACGTAGTTATAAGGGCAATAAACGTAATCAAAATAAGTTTTGATTGCCATAATTTTTCCTTAGAATAAGAAATAGCAAATGTAAAGAACTTATATTTTAGATTATTTCCATTGTTATATTACCATGAAAATGAAAATATTTATTTCAGCAAAAATACAATATGTACCTACAATTAAAATTTAATAATACAGGAAAAAAAAATGCTGTAGCCTGTTAAAATGTATGTTGACAATTATTAGGGATCTGTTCTATTAAATAAAAAGAGGAGGCTTTCAATTCACCCTTTTTTTCGGTACATTTATTAGTCGAAGGCTCCGTTGAAGGTTATACGTATGTATGAAGTTACATGTGGTGCACCAGGATATTCTTCAATAATTGTTATTATACTATTTACTTATTCCGTTCATTTGTTTTTTCTTGTTTTACGTACGCTGGCAAAATTAAATATGTTTGTACGGATTACTGATTGTTCATATTATGTACCTACTTAATATAAATAGGTATCCAGTATCTATTACGTTTTATCCTTTTATTTTTAATCTAAGCGTTTTATCTAATCGCATGATAATTATTATTATAGGCGTATCAAAACGCAATCGAGTTAATCATTTAAATTATAGACTCTATGCTATTTCATTTAGTTACTTACCTATTATTCAGATATTGCGCTTCATTTTGCAACTTCTTTTATCATAGAGCCTTCCTCTTGAATCATTATATTTAATAAAAAAAGACCACTACGAATCTGTTGTGAAATTTTAAAGATTTAAGCATACATAGGACATGGGACATAGGGACAGAGAAAGCGGCTTTGTTTTATGTACCTAGTGATCTTTTAGTGATGATATACAAAAATATATCGTTTATATCTAGACAAGAAAATTATTGTAATCACTGCAAAAATATAGGTTTGTAGGTAACTATTTGCAAAAATAATTTTCGCTTTGAAATTTAATATAACATTTGAAGGTAACGTTTTTCCAGCAGAGAAAATAAAAGCACTCAACAATGATTTCATCGTGCTAGTATTATATTCATAAGCTTCAATTTTATGATTACGTTTCGTGTAGCGACGGCGTCATTAATAACTGAGCGCGTGGAGTTCCATAGCGCCGCGCTCACTCGCTCGAGCCACGCTCACTCGCTCGGGCCGCGCTCACTCGCTCGGGCCGCGCTCACTCGCTCGGGCCGCGCACGCCACGCCGGCCGCTACGCCATTCTAGTCCTAACCAACTCCGCCACGGCTTTGCAGTGAACTTTCAAATCATTTGTTTCAATCATATGTACTTATTCCAAGGGTAGAAATAACTAAATATTAACACATTAATATGTAATAAGAGAACGTACTATTTGAACTTAATTCTGATTTCGTAATCCGCATTTGAGACGATCATGCAGACGGTTTATATAAAATATACATACATACTCGTAAACTTGTTTTTATACAAAAACCATGTTAATTTACTAAAACAATGAAATAAATAGAATTTAAACATGAACATTTGTAAGCCAAATTCAATTTGCTGATGTAAGCTCGCACACGTTGCAGTCGGTCCCGAGGCGTCCCGCATCACAATGAGTCCTCGCGAATAATAGAGAGGGTGGAAAAGCTTCCGCCGTCCGCGCTCGACGCTCGCGACACTACTCAATAGAAGGCCGCCCTTAGAAACGCTTGTAGCTCGCAAATCACGTTGACTTTCCAATTTTCGCTTTATGGAATAATAACGTGGTGTCGTTACAAAACTTTAGATACTTTTACCAAATACTAGCGGTCCGCCCCGGCTTCGCCCGTGGTACATATGAAAAATAGATGTTGGCCGATTCTCAGACTTACCCGATATGCACAGAAAATTTCATGAGAATCGGTCCACCCGTTTCGGAGGAGTATGCAGACTAACATTGTGACACGAGAATTTTATATATAAGACTAGCGGTCCGCCCCGGCTTCGCCCGTGGTACATATGAAAAATAGATGTTGGCCGATTCTCAGACTTACCCGATATGCACAGAAAATTTCATGAGAATCGGTCCACCCGTTTCGGAGGAGTATGCAGACTAACATTGTGACACGAGAATTTTATATATAAGATTAATATTTCATACATTTAAATAAAAAGCTTCTCTTAACTTACATCATTAATTAGTTTGAATTGAACCTAAAACTACAAACAGGACACAAACAGCACAGAATCGATCGTATTGGTTAGTTGACTCGCATAGTAAAACAAAAATGTGTAGATATTAATACAATAATTTAATATAATATATTAATAAAAATATATTAATTACTATGCCTACATAATAGACTACAGGCCCGTGTTGAAAAAATTATGGGTCATTTGACCCACCAGGTGACCTATCTAGAACGATATAAGAGCATAAAATAATAAGATTCAGCACTATGACGTCACTTGTAAGCTGTCCACCTGAGTGCAGATGAGAATTCGAAGGTTCAGGTAGAGATTTTCTCCCCTTGTCTCCATGATTTTTGTACGGCGTTGCGGAATAATTGATTAAAAGTAGTATAAAAATAGTATGACACAGATGCCGTACAAAATCAAATGACCAAATTTACCCCGGCAACTGTCGAAAAATAAAAATAAATTCCGACTTTGTGGACCACCATTTTTGTACGGCATCTGTGTCATACTATTTCTATACTGCTTTTAAGCCATTATTCCGCAACGCCGTACAAAAATCATGGAGACAAGGGGAGAAAATCTCTACCTGAACTTTCGAATTCTCATCTGCACTCAGGTGGACAGCTTACGAGTGACGTCATAGTGCTGAATCTTATTATTTTATGCTCTTATATCATTCTAGATAGGTCAGGTGGTGGGTCAAATGACCCATAATTTTTTCAACATGGGCCTGTAGTCTATAAAATGTATATTATTATAGCTCAATAAAATTATAAAAGTATCTACTCTCCTTTCATTTCAGATTTGGACGTCACTCCACGCAACTTCAGTGTCGTCTCAACTACATGAGGTAATTAAACATCGATACTACCAATACTAGCTCAAACCAGTTTCACACAGAATCTCGTTTTCCCTGGCGCGCCTGCATACTGAATGACCACTGACTACAGACTACACACGAGGTGTTTTAATTTATCTTTTGTAAGCGCAATAATAACGATTAACCAACTACATTCAACATAATAGTCTATACTATAGACAAAAATGGCTATACCCAAACGGGTATATGTACACATAAAAATAATTATCAAAAGAACTACATATATTTTCCTAGATATCTATTTTATTAACACTATGAAGTCTGAATAGAAAATGAACATCATTTTAATCGTTGAGCCTGTTTGTTTTTCGATATAATATATGGGGTATTCTTTGGAACGCCTGAACCTGAATGGTTTTTTTATTAATTATTATTTACTACAATATGTGCCCTGCGGTTTTACCCGCAGTGCTCCACTTCTGTTGGTCGTAGCGTGATGTTATATAGCCTTCCTCGATAAATGGGCTATCTAGCTAGTAGTTCCTGAGATTAGCGCGTTCAAACAAACAAACTCTTCAGCTTTATATATTAGTATAGGTATATAGTAGCATTTGTAAAACGAAAATCTATTGTGCCGTCTAAGGATGCATTTCATTTCACATGCATATTTTTTACATTCATTTCCTTTACGAAAACGCACGGTTTTGTATTGGGGGTCAACCCCATTTATGGCCGAAGTGATCAGGTAGGTATAAATAAAGTAATTTAGTAATACCAGTACTTTATAGTTCGATCGAGTGTTATCAAAAAGTTTCATAATTTATTATGTACTAGCGGTCAGCCCCGGCTTCGCCCGTGGTACATATTTCGCAATAAAAGGTAGCCTATGTTCTTTCTCAGGGTCTAAAGATTATCTGTGCCAAATTTCATCAAAATCGGTCCAGTAGTTTATGCATGAAAACCATACATACATACAAACCTTTCCTCTTTATAATATTAGTATAGATTGTATAGGTAAGTATGTCGTATGTACATATATATGGGATTTATATTATATTATGTTGCAGTTACTTTGACCGATAAGTTTTATCTATATATCTTATATATAAAATTCTCGTGTCACAATGTTAGTCTGCATACTCCTCCGAAACGGGTGGACCGATTCTCATGAAATTTTCTGTGCATATCGGGTAAGTCTGAGAATCGGCCAACATCTATTTTTCATATGTACGGTCAGCCAAGAAAGTGGTGTACCAGTTTTGATTTAGTTTCCCGGTCATCGAAAATTACAACAAGGTTCGTTATAAAAAGATATTACTGAAAGAGACAACATTATCATGACGTAAACCTATGTATTTAGTATTCATACGTCATATGTCACATATAAGTACATGACATTTTAACCTTTAGTATAAATGAAAAGGACATTAGTTTCTACAAAGCAATTGAAATGTTTCCAAACAAAAGTAATAAAAACTATTTAAATAGACAACCGAATTCCATTTGAAAAAGAAAACTGACAATTGACATTTTGTCAAATATATGCAAAAAATCGATATATTTTCCGTGTTATTTTTCAATCAACTGCATATAAAATCATCTCAATGCCTGCCAACTTGACCATTGCCGAAAGAGCACAAATAATTGCCCAATTTAATGAGGGAAGCAGTATCAGTGCGATATCCCGGAATTTGAATATATCGAGGCATTCTGTCCGCTTTTGGATTCGTCGTGAAGGAGAGGAGGGAAGTTTATTGGATCACAGAAGAAGTGGTCGCCGGCCTGCACTCTCCAATAACGATAGAGAAATCATGAGACGGGAATATGAAATCAATGGTTTTAAGCCCACAAAACATTTTGCGGAGATGTTCGATGTGAGTGCCCAAACAATAAGGAATCATCTACATTACATGGGGTTGCACCACAGGCATTACGCCAAGAAAATATATTTGACGGATGCTCACAGACTTGCTCGTCTGAACTTCGCCAGAGAGCACTTAGAGTTTGATTGGTCTAATACAGTGTTTTGTGATGAAAAAACGTTTAAATCCAGTCAGCATGGACGTCTTCACCTTTGGCGATATAATTCAACACGGTATAAAGATGATCATGTAATCCCAAATAGAGAATCAGGTCGAATTTCCGTAAATATTTGGGGCTGGATGAGTGCGGATGGTGTAGGAGAATTGTGTTCTCTACCTCCTCGAGCGACGGCTGTAAATTATATCGACGTGCTTCAGAATGCAATGCTACCGACAGTCCGTAATGTTTACCCGGAGAACGAAGTGCCACAATTTGATTTTGTTCAAGATAATTGTTCAATTCATAATGCGAGGATCGTAAGAGCCTGGTTTCGTTCACACACTGACGTAAGGGTAATTCAGTGGCCCTCAAGATCGCCGGACCTCAACCCGATAGAAAATCTTTGGGGCCTTATGGTCCAACGATGGTCGCATCAAAATGAAAGAACCAAACAAGCTCTTATTAGTCACTGTAATTATATTTGGGAGGAAATGCGGGGAACCGATATTTGCTCACGGCTTGTTGGTTCAATGAGGTCTCGTCTTTTAGAGGTTATAGAGGCCAAAGGCGGTTACACCCGTTCCTAATTTTTAAAAATTTTCAATATCTTCTAAATATTACTATATATGCTATGTTTTTGTTTGTTATAAGTATTTTAAAATTGATTGTAGAAATTTAATAAAAGGATAAATCTATTTTTAGCTTGTTTTTTATTGATATTGTAATTACAAGTTTACAGAAATTGTAGGTTTGTGGATTCGCCTTGTGCCTTTACAATTTTATGTAACTTGTTGATTACAATTCTGAATTTGTAGATACAATTTTGTCATCAAAATCTACAGCCCCCCGCCGTTGATTTTACGACGTCATTGGTTCCATCAAGTTCAAACTAAGAACAGCTGTCACGTTACAAACAGTAATAGTCGTTATCAATAATCAGATAAAGACAGCAATAGAAGTTGTCAGATCGATCTGCAAGCGAAACTAATCTTTATCACCTATGAATCTGCAAGCGATATTCAAACTTAGGGTGGTACACCACTTTCTTGGCCGACTGTACCACGGGCGAAGCCGGGGCGGACCGCTAGTAATATATATATCCGTTTCACCAAAAGTTTTATCTATCCTTTATGCCCGCAATATTTTGTTCACGTAAAAACATAAATAACATTTGATGCGTCTATTTTACCTTATGCTTCCCCACAATTTTTCACATCTTTCAGAAATTATATAATATCAATATTTATTTAAACTTGTATATGTAAATTTAATGTTTTATTATTTCAGATATCCGAATGAATTATGGCGAGCGCGCGCGCGCTGCTGGTGTTGGCGGCCCTGTGCAGCGCGAGCGGCGCCGGGCCCGGCCCTCCCTTGCCTTATACGATACAGTTCCAATATCCGCTGTACAATGTGAGCATACCGGAGAACAGTCCACCGCGCACGTACGCAGAACAGCCGCCCGCCTCCGAACCGCTCGGCCTACATCTACCTGCCCAGAACATAAAAGTGCGATACCGCATCCGCCACGGTGACCGTGACAAATTCTTTAAAGCTGAAGAAAGAGTCGTGGGCGACTTTTGTTTTCTATCGATAAGAACCCGAGTGGGACATTCAGATGTTCTCAACAGGGAGCGACGAGACTCATATCGTTTGGAAATTCGTGCAACCGCTTCACTCCCCGACGGTCAGCAGTTAGAAACAGATACTGTTGTCGCTGTTGAAGTTACGGACGAAAATGATCTCAGTCCTCTTTTCTATCCAACTGAATATGAGGTTCAGGTTTCTGAAGATACACCACTTCACTCAAGTATAATAACAGTTTCGGCTGAAGATGCCGACCTTGGTATAAACGGTGAAATTTATTATAGCCTTTCTGAACCAACCGATCGCTTTGCTGTTCATCCGACAAGTGGAATTGTGACAGTTACGAGGACTTTGTCATATGCAGAAAATAAACGACATGAAGTCACTGTTTTAGCCCACGACCGCGCCTCATTGTTATCTCTTGGGAAAAATGCACCATCTGCAAAAGCTTCACTGACAGTTTGTGTCCAACAAGCGAATTTATATGCCCCTGAATTACAAATTCGTAAACTACCTGAACTCCTAGAGAATTCCACTGCTGAAATATATGCAATTGTACAAGTTACCGACCGCGATGTTGGTGAGCATGGTCAAATTGCTGCTCTTGATATAGTAGACGGTGATCCAGATGGGCATTTTCGAATACGTCCTTCAGTTCAAGCAAATGAGTATGACATTATAGCGCACGCTTTGTTGGATCGTGAGTCCGCACCACAAGGATATAATCTTACATTGCGGGCCACGGATGCTGGTCAACCACCAAGATCATCCTACTTAACTCTACCAGTCACTTTAACTGATATTAACGATAATGCTCCTGTATTTAGTAGAGAAGTATACGAGGCTAGCATATTAGAAACAGCGCCACCAAATACGCCTGTTATAAGATTAAAAGTCAGCGATAGAGACGAGGGCCAAAATGCTCGCGTGTATATTGAAATAGTAGGAGGTAATGAAGGTGGTGAATTTTTTGTGAACCCAGAGAGTGGCGTTCTGTATACAGCAGTACCTTTAGATGCCGAGCATAAGTTTCTTTATACTCTTACAGTTTCTGCTATTGATCAAGGAAATGCCGGAACTCGGAAACAATCTTCAGCTAAAGTAAAAATATCAGTTTTAGACGCGAATGACAATGATCCTGTTTTTGAAAAACAAGAAATGGAAGTTACCGTCGTAGAAAATGGAGTTAGTGGGGCAATTGTCGCCAGAGTTGTAGCTCGAGATGCCGATTCAGGTGAAAATGCATATATTTCGTATAGTATCGCAAATTTACAACCAGTTCCATTTGAAGTAGATCATTTTTCTGGTGCTGTGCGAACTACCAGATTATTAGATTATGAAAGTATGCGTAGAGAATATGTTTTACAGATCCGAGCAAGTGATTGGGGCTTACCGTATCGCCGACAAGCTGAAATGCGAGTCACGATCCGCGTAAAAGACGTCAATGACAATAGACCCCAATTTGAACGCGTTGACTGCGTTGGTTACTTACCACGTCGGCTTGCCATTGGCCACGAAATAGTGACGTTGTCCGCAATTGATTTCGATTCAGGCGATGTAGTCTCTTATCGTATTATTGGTGGTAACGAAGATAATTGCTTTTCACTCGACACGACAACTGGAATTTTAAGCCTTTCTTGTGACCTTAGCGATATTCGAACCGAAACACGTGTACTTAATGTTACTGCTACTGATGGCACTCACTTTGCTGATGCAGCTACACTTACATTACATCTGGTAGGTGGAAACACGGTGGGTAGTAGCAGTGTTGATTCAAATAATCTTGAATGCCGTGATACAGGAGTAGCAAGAAGGTTAACTGAATTATTTGCGGCTGCAGAGCGCAGCAATGCTCCTCTTGACTTTACAGAGGACTTTCCTTTGGCGTCATCACGTTTTGGTGAAAATCTTCATTTTCCTGAATTCGTCGATTTTCCCGTGGAAATAAAAGTAAATGAATCCGTAGCGCTTGGTACTTCTTTAGTGCGGTTACGGGCTAGAGACCGAGATCTGGGATACAATGGACTTCTCGTTTTTGCAATATCAGGTGGAGATGCAGATTCTGCTTTTCGTATTGATCCGGACACTGGAGAACTTAAAGTAATAGGATATTTAGACAGAGAACGAGAAAGCGAATATTATTTAAATATTACCGTCTACGATCTGGGTCAACCGCAGCGGTCATCGTCACGTTTATTACCAGTAACAGTGTTGGATGTGAATGACAATGCACCTCGTTTTGAGAAGACTTTAGCAAGCTTTAGAGTTACAGAAAACGCAATCAATGGAACAGCAATATTTCGGGCAAACGCAACCGATCGTGACGGCGGTGATTTTGGTCGTGTTACATACAGTCTAAGCAGCGGCTGCGAGGGGGAGTTTTGTGTCGACAAACAAACTGGTGTAGTGTTAGTGTGTGCACCGCTGGACCGTGAACGGCATGCGTTGTACGAGCTGACAATTCGTGCCACTGATGGTGGAGGACTGAGTGCTGAAGCTTTGGTGCGCGTTGCAGTTGATGATGTTAACGATAATGCTCCAAAATTTGCACTTCCTGCATATAGTGCTCGTGTAAGGGAAGACGTTCCAGTCGGTACACTAGTAGCTGTACTGGAAGCGTTCGACCCAGACTTGGACGCAGGAGGCCTGGTCACCTACACGCTGCCTGATCAAGATGATGTGGTATTTACAGTTGACAGTACTTCAGGAACTCTACGTACTGCCAAGCGACTTGATTTTGAAGAAAGACAGGTTAGTCATATACGAGTTATTATTTGTTTTACTTATAAAATATGTATATCTATACAGGGTTACTTGTAAAACACCAGCATCCTCGCAGGACAAGATAGCTAACATCATAAGTAACAACATTCGTTCTACGAATTTTGATATTTTGTTAGATTTTATTTTCATACAAAAATAAATATTCCTTTAATTATCCGTTTGAATATTATAAACTCTACGCGAATCCCAAAAATTTCGTAAACAAGAAGCGAACGAGAGGAGGAAGGGGGCATCGCGTTGTCCTTTCGATAATGAATAAATATAGACTTACAAATGTTAGGAGAGTACAATAAAAGCTTAAAAAACCATTTAAAAATAATTTATTGCGTTATGCCAATAGTCGAAGAACAAAATGTTGTTACTCATGAATTTTACTTATTAGATATCTTGTCCTGAGAGGTTGCTGGTGTTTTACAAGTGACCCTGTAATTTACAATTATTTTGAAAAATATTTTTTATGATTTTTTTTCTTTATAATTCAGGTATACGGAGTCACAGTACGCGCCACGGACAATGGACGACCTGCGCTATGGGCAGAAGCGACACTTATAGTGGAAGTAGTAGACGTCGACGAGAATGCTCACACGCCTGCGTTCAGCGACCGTCAAGTGCTTCGTGCGAGCGTGCCGGAGGATGCTGCAGTTGGCACGCGCGTCCTTAACGCCGCAGCGACCGACGATGACCCGCCCGGTCGAGACTCACGCCTCGCTTATTATATAGTTGCTGGCTCTGGAATGGCACACTTTTCTATCGACGATACAGGTATGAATATTATAACTATATAATTTGAACTATGGTCATGGTTTATAAAATTTTCCATAAATTCATTCTCAAAATCGTTGTATAACATATATTATCAATTTTAACGCAGATAAATTATATAAACGTTCTATTTGAAATTAATTCATTGTTCACAGGTGCTATACGAACTCAAACCCCACTGGATCGGGAGACGATCCCTCATTATTGGCTCACAGTATGCGCTGAAGACCATGGCCTTGTGCCTCGCTACGCTTGCATTCAGGTATAATATTCATCTCAACGTTTTGCATGAAAAAGGTTTGAAATAGGTCAGTTGTTCTCTGCAAACATAGATACAATATTATGATTTCATTTTTGTTTCAGGTCTACATAGAAGTGGAAGACGTGAACGACATGGCACCGTGGCCCGAGCATGCGGAATACTCGGTGACAATCCCGGAGCACTGCGCGGCGGGCACGTTCGTGGTGCGCGTCACTGCGGTGGACGCTGACGCCGCGCCCGAGCCGCCGCACCTGCGCTACTCGATCGTGGCCGGCAATCCTGACGGCCTGTTTTCTATCGATGAAAATACCGGTAATATTCAGAGTTAATACAAAAATCGGGTGTATTCATCCTTTACATTTTTACACTTATCTATCCTATCCATTAATAGATTTGTCGATGACATTAACACAAAGAGAAACAACTAAATTTTACTTAGTCATTAACTGAAATTTGATGTGGTCGCAGGGGTAATAGTGACAACGGGTCGCACGCTGGACCGCGAGGCGGCGGCGACGCACGCGCTGGAGGTGGCGGTGCGGGACGGCGCGCTGAGCGGCTCGGCGCGCGTGCGCGTGGCGCTCGCTGACCTCAACGACCACGCGCCCGCCTTCACGCAGCGCTTCTACGACGTGCGCGTGCCGCCGCGCAACCACAACATACAAGTACACAAACACTCGCTTTTATAACTATGTATTACGAATATATATTTTTATCTACTTAATTAATTGTTACGATAAGGTTACTCTTGAACATGGTAGTAACATGAAATCTGAATAAAAATAAAAGTATGCGAAATCCATGTAGTTCTATCTACATGCATATTATTAATACCAATTAAAAATATAATATTTTGCAGGATGACGAAGCATCAGCGGCCGAAGGAGAAGAGAGCAGTTCCGAAGGAGACGGAGAAGGCGAGGACGACGAAGAGGGTTCCGGGACGCGCCTGCACTGGGACGAGTGGGACGGGGACGAGAACACGATGGACCACACCTACGTCACTACTGTAATTTACTTAACTATCACGTATATTTTTGAAGTGAAACTTCTTAAGCGCGTTGAGATTACCTAAAATTTCAAGGTTATGGCAATATCGTCACATGATGGAGTATCTTTGAATCTTGCCTAAGAAGTTTCACTTCTGACACGTGTGCTCGGCACACACACTCTTTTTTAATATTCATCACAAATTCATGAATTCAGTTGCAATGCTTTAGATATGCATCTGACATAATTTTAGGTCTGGTTAAAGTCTGGCAAAAAAGTATCCTATTATAATATTCGATGTGAAATTGTGAACGTATCACCAGGTGACGGCGCTAGACAGTGACGCCGCAGAGAACGGCACGGTGCGCTACAGCTGGCGCGCGCGGGCGGCGGCGCGCGGGGCGCTGCGGGTGCACGCGCGCTCCGGCCGCGTCTACTGCGCTCCGGACCTGCCCCTTGCCTCGCATCTCGCATACGATCTCACCGTAAGTCATACAGTAAATATTGTGTTACAGCGACACATAATATGTCGAGAGCAAGTCGAGACCATATTGAAACATCTCTCATCTCTCTCAATTTAGTGTAACATTTTTTTGTTACGCGTGACATTTTTTTCTTATCCCTACCACGCGTGATTCGACGTATTTCTGTAAATAGAGCAGGCTCCAAGGAGATGTTCGTTTGCAAAAATAGCGGACCTAAATCTGACTTCTGATATATATTGTATAGATCCCAGACATCCTATAGACAGATGTTGCCAACCAGTTTTGTGGTCCCCCTCCCCCCACCCCGGTAATTAAATATGGCATACAAAGAAAAAAATAAAAATTTCCAAAACATGCCGTTGGGGGTATCAAATGAAAGAGCTTATTGAGTAGATCACGAATATATAGAATACTATAACATTTCTTACACTTTCTCTGAGATTTTTTAGAAAATTTACGAAAATGCTCCATTTTTGAGTTAACTTTGAACCACTATAGATTGAAAACTCATGAATATATTCTTTAAATTATTATTTTAAATAATTAACAATAGTCCATTATTTACGATTCAATAGTTCGTAGAGTGAAATAGTTGCATGGGGGAGTGGGGGGAGCATCCAAAGATGGCGAGTATATTTTCATGAAAATAAGTAATAAGTAAGAAATGTTATAGTATTCTATATATATCAGAAGTCAGATTTAGGTCCGCTATTTTTGCAAACGAACATCTCCTTGGCTGGAGCTGGAGCCTGCTCTAAAAGTTGCATATAGTAAATTATTTTTTGAAATATAAGGTCATAAAGAAGTTTCACTTCTTACGTGTGTACACTAGTACACGCACACATTTTTTTTGTATGTACATGTACCAAAAACAATAAAATATATTTTATAAAATATTCTTTCACTTAGTTAATTAAACTGGGATATTATTCAATATTCACTACTGAGTATTGTCACTACGATCATAAGTTAATTGATCGGCTCCGTCGTGTGCACAAGGTCCGCGCGTGCGACGGCGGGGCGCGCGCTCGGTGCGGCGTGTCGCGCGTGCGCGTGCGGGGCGCGGCGCGCGCGGGCGGCGGCGCGGCGCCGGCGGTGCGCTCGGGCGGCGCGCTGCAGGCCGCCGAGCTCGACGCGCCCGGCTTCCTGCTGGCGCTGCTGCAGGCCACCGACGCGGATGGCGATGCGCTCTACTACGATATCGTCGGTGAGCTTATTAATAATTTTCTCATAATATGGCCCGCGTCATTACAGTAGGAAGACGATAAAATTGTAAGAAAACAAAAATTTGCCTACTCCCTATTTTTATCAGTGTTGTCGCTACTAAAGATATTTATGAAACTTTTTTTTATCGTTAAGCAGGCAAACTATCAGGCGGGTCTCCTGATGGAAAGTGATGCCCGCCGCCTATTAATTCGCGAATGTGTTCTACACCAAAATTGACTATCTAGGACCTAGGTGTTCTTTTAGCTTTCGAATTACTGGAAGTCGTAGTCCTTATAGTCCTTATAGTCGCTTCTTGCCGGTTCTTCTCCATAATTACTGCTTTCCGAATCGGTGGTAAATGTAAAAATATGTAATGACGATTCAAAAGTGCTTCTAGAAGAAGTCTAATCGAATAAATAAATGTTTGAGTTTGAGTATAGTTATTAATTATAGTGGCATATTAAACAGAGACTTTTATGTCGATTTTATTTAACATTTCATTAAAAAATTTATTAATGTTTCAAATTACTTAGACGGTGACCCCGATCGAGATTTTGTTATTGGCCGTGAAGACGGGAGTCTCGTGCTAGCGCGGCGTCTTCTGTGGGAGCGGCGGCCGCGGTACTGTCTCAACATCTCCGTCACTGATGGACCAAATACTGTTTACACTGTGGTGAGTATATTAGCATAATATTTAAATGTCAAATAAATATAATTTTTAGTTTCAGAAGACGATATTTCAAATTTTTCGAGTTTTTATATTATTTATACATATATGAATATCAACTAATTGGTAGCCAATGTCCGTCACCAGGTGAACATAACAGTGATCAACGACGCGAACGAGGGCGGCGTGTCGTTCACACAGAGCGAGTACGCGGTGGAGGTGTCGGAGGCGAGCCGCGCGGGGCTGGCGCTGCTGACGCTGCGGGCGCGGGTGGGCGGCGCGGGCGGTGCGGGGGGAGCGGGCGGTGCGGGCGAGCCGCGCCTGCTGTACGGGCTGCACGCCGCGCGCGCGCCCGCCGACCTGCCGCTCTTCCGCCTGCACGAGCTCTCCGGCCTGCTTGAGCTCGCGCGCCCGCTTGACAGGTAATCGTTGCACGCGTTATGTCCAGCGATAATAATAATTAATTTATCAATATACTTACCAGAAACATCCACATGAATATTTTCAGTGCTGTCTACAATTATTTGTTCCTTACTTTCTATTAAATATAATATAATATCTCCAGTTGCTTAAGAAATAAATTATATCTCACAATAATATTCCAAAAAACTTCTCATTATTTTTTTTTTAAATAAACAATCACTATCACGATATACATACAGAATAGATTTCCGCCCGCGGCGTCGCCCGCGTTTTCAAAGGAAAACCCGCATAGTTCCCGTTCCCGTGGGATTTCCGGGATAAAACCTACCCTATGTGTTAATTCAAGTTACCTTCTATAATATGTGTACTAAATTTAATTGTAATCGGTTCAGTAGTATTTGCGTGAAAGAGTAACAATCACACACACACACACACACACATCCTCATAAACTTTCGCATTTATAATATTAGTAGGATTAAAACTGCTTTTTACATTATCTCTCTGATTAAATTTTTTAATTTATCTATCAAATTAAATACTTAATTAAATAAATAATAATTACCTTCACAATCGCCTAACAACGGTTTAGAGCAATCTTCCGTATCCTCTCCCATCTCACGGAACCGTTGTATTAAGTTCTCTTCTGAATTATTTCTGAGAAACACGAAATATAAGGTTATTTATTATGCATACCATGTTTAAATATAAATTTATAGTTGAATCGTTTCTATCGCCTTAAATACGTATTTTATCATAATTTATCTATAATATTATTTTTTATTGACTTATCGAAATTTTCCTGACGTATGGATTTTTCCTGACTTATAGAAATTTTTGCGCAAAGAGAAATTTTCCTCACGTATAGAAATTTTCCTGGCTTATAGAATTTTTCCTGACGTAAAGAAATTTTCCTGGCATATATAATTTTTCCTGACTTATACAAATTTTCCTGACGTATAGAAATTTTCCTGGCTTATAGAAATTTTCCCGACGTATAGAAATATTCCTGGCGTATAGAAATTTTCCTGGCTTATAGAAATTTTCCCGACGTATTGAAATTTTCTTGGCGTATAGAAATTTTCCTGGCTTATAGAAATTTTCCCGACGTATAGAAATTTTCCTGGCTTATAAACATTTTCCTGATTTATACAATTTTTCCTTATCTACATAATTTTGGGGCAAAGAGAAATTTTCCTCACGTATAGCAATTTTCCTGGCTTATAGAAATTTTCCCTTCTCATGGAAATTTTCCTGGCTTATAAACATTTTCCTGACTTATACAAATTTTCCTTATCTATAAATAATTTGGCGGCAAAGAGAAATTTTCCTCCATTATTTCGTAACTATACGAAATAATCGCCTGTGCACACTTAACGATTACACCCTGTATTCAGTTGTTTCCTTTTGTCTACTAAAACATATTTTTCCGTTTTTATAATCTCTTCATATTAAAGTTAGTGCCCTCATGATTTTAATGAATAAACAATAATAATTGCAGGGAAAGCGCTGCAATCCACGAGCTGACAGTGTGGGCGCGAGACCAGGCGCCGCGCGCGTCTGTCGCGTTCGCGCGCGTCACCGTGCGCGTGCACGACGCGGACGAGCACGCGCCGGAGTGGGGCCGGCGCCTGTGGGAGCTGCGCGCGCCCCGCACCGCCGCGCCCGGCACGCTGCTCGCCCCGCTGCGTGCCGCCGACCGGGACGTTCCCGACGCCGACGGTGAGCTTCTTCGACAGTTCCGAATGGACAGTTTGACTTTCTAACAAGTTACCTTTAAATATAAATAAATGAAAATTTATGAAATTTTACAAAAAGTTACAGCCACACGTCGTATTCCTTAAATAATACCAACCTTAAGGAGATAACCCAGGGGCGAGACTTAGGCGTAACATTGACAACATTGGTCCGGGAGCCAGAAGCAGATTTTATGACCAAGTTCCTCTCAAGCGGTAATTAGTAAAATGCATCAAAGTATAGTATTATGAAGCCTCGTGAACGTCAGCTGGAGCTCGGTTGGGGGGGTGAGCGGTTGTAGCCTCTCACGCACGTAAGAAAAAAAAGTATATTCATTCATTTCCTCTCAGCTAAAAATTTGTCAAATTGTAGCTAACCCAATATCTCAACGAAAAATAATAATCAGCTGGTTACAGCATGGTGTATTATACGTCAGCTGGTGTCTCGAATATAATGAGACATTAACAAAATCATCGAGATACGTGGAATTCCATCAACATAAGTCCCCGTAAAAGATAAGTAATAACTTTATTAATTATATATTATACTATTATTTTTTTAATAATTATAGTTAACTAATGTTTTTAGTGGGTTATTTCATATTTGTTACACTTTTAGGTAGTTATGTGAATTTGATGATATGATAGTTATTTTTAAATGCAGTTTATAATATTTGTAAAAACATGTTTACCGATGTGGCTGAATGTACGTAGTACCCCGATCATGCGCACAACTAACCACCTCCAAGTACCTTATTACTGTCTATATTATGCTAGCGTGTGTTGCTTGAATTTTTAAAAATAACGATAATAATTAAAGATACGTCATTTCATCTCAGATGAAAATTTGTGAGCTGATTGTTAATATACTGATGCGATAAATAAAAAAAAAAGCTAGCAATAATTCGAGGAAAACCTAGTCAGTTGATGCATATAAATTGGCAATAGATGCTTCTGTCTAACTCCTATGTAATAACTTTCAAAGTATCAGCTGACGGTTTTTCCACCAAGATACAGCCAGCTGACCTATATATATATCCACAGTTACATATAAGCTATCATCAGGTAAATTTTTGTTTGAGAGGAAATCACGGAAAATAATTTTATTTTTTTCATGTTCGAGACACCAGCTGACGTATAATACACCATGTTGTAACCAGCTGATTATTTTTTTTCGTTGAGATATTGGGTTAGCTACAATTTGACAAATTTTTAGCTGAGAGGAAATGAATGAATGTATTTTTTTTTCCTACGTGCGTGGGAGGCTACAACCGCTCACCCCCCCAACCGAGCGCCAGCTGACGTTCACGAGGCTTTATAATACTATACTCTGATGCGTCTGACGAATTATCTCTTGAGAGGAAATAATTAACCAAATTTGCACCTGGCTCCCTAACCAATAATGTCCGAGTGTCATAAAAGACTTACGATCGTGTCATGAAACCTTCCAGCGGGCGACACGGCGCGGGTGGTGTACTCGCTGGCGGGCGGCGACGCGGGCGGGCTGTTCGCCATCGACGCGGCGCTGGGCGACGTGCGCCTGGCGCGCGCGCTGCCGCCCGCCGGGCCCAGCGACTACACGCTGCACGTGCGCGCCGCCAACCCGCCGCCCTCCGACAAGGCCTCCACTATCCCGCTCCACATTGTAATCGTCGACCCCGACGACGCTCCACCTAGGTATCTATTTCATTTCAATCTACACTCATTATTTATTCGAGAGTAACAGAGTAGAAAGAACACAAAAGATAGAAATTTAAGAAACAATACTTAAACTAATACGTATACAAATATTTTATAGAACGCAATCGAATCATCATCTCCTGTAATTTTGAAAAAAATTAAAAATTTATAAGAATATTAATCGAAAGAATAAAAATTTGTAAACTTGAATAGATTCAAGTTGTAAGAATGTTCATTATTGTATAGAATATCGATAGATCGACACATTATAATGGTGTGTACATCGGTATGTACTGCCAACTCACAATAGAGTACACGACAAGTCAATAACCGCGTGCAGGTTCGTGTCGGACGAGGTGGTGTGCGAGGTGCACGAGAACGAGCCGCGCGGCACGCTGGTGGCGGCGCTGGAGGCGCGCAGCCCGGGCGGCGCCGGCGTGCGGTACGCGCTGCGCGGCGGCGCGGGCCGCTTCCGCCTCAACCCCGCCGCCGGCCTGCTCACCCTTCGCGTGCCGCTCGACTTCGAGGAGCGAGACACCTACAACCTCACCGTCACCGCTTACAACATGGTAACATTGTTGAATCACTAGGGGATCACTAAATTAAACACTCACAAAACTTGTAAAAAAACCAAACTATGTTTCATATACCAGTAAAATACTTATCAAATATTAAAAGTATTTCTATAGCGCGAGTTAATACGCGAGTGAATACACCTAGCGTCATCTGTTGGTCGAACATTGTAACTTTAACCTATGATTGAGTAAACATTCCGCCCACCGAGGACTTGTCCTCCTAATCAACATAAATACATTAATACCTATAAGTGAACAAAGTATACAAAAAAAAAAGAAGTTACGACCTTTAACACTACAATACATACTCAAGACAAAATAAGTAATGAAAATATTTTTGTATTGCTGCTACAGGCAAAAAAAAAATATACATTGATAAATTCGTAACTCTGTTAACAAGTATGCGTTGAACAATACATTCTCTGTGAACAGATATCTATTACTCTAGATACAATACAAAAGTATAAATAATAAAAAAAAACGAAAATAACTTCTCACAACAAAAAAGAGAAAACTTATTAGACGGGCTCAGATCTGCCGCCCACCGTGAAATAACTTGGATACAAAAAAAATAATCATTTAGGCAATACACAAACTTTACTTAAAGCGCGTTTAAATAGACCGTTCTTACATTTCACAGTTACTACACGAGTGATTTTATCTGGGCCCGGGTGTTTGTCGACAATTTTACCTAATGCCCATTTACAAGGCGGCAGCTGTTCATCTCTTAAAACAACAATATCGCCAATATTTGGTTCAGGAGTTTTAGTGGTCCATTTTTGACGATGGGCCATCGTTACTAAATATTCTTTGGACCATCTTGTCCAAAATTCATTAACCATTTTCTGTACTGTTTTCCATCTTTCTAGATGAGATATGTTTTGGACAAGATGATTTTCATCCGGAATATTAATGAGCGGTTCTCCGACTAGAAAATGGCCAGGTGTCAGGGGTAGGGGATCGTCCGGATTGTTATTAAGTAAAGTAATAGGACGCGAGTTTAAGCAAGCTTCGATTTGGTGAAGTACAGTAGTAAGTTCCTCGTAGGTTAACGTACTATCACCTATGACCTTACGCAAATGTGTTTTAACACATCGCACCCCTGCCTCCCACAATCCACCGAAATTTGGCGAATATGGAGGGATGTAATGCCACGTCGTAGTTTCGTAAGACAACAAATCCACTAATTCATTGGGATTTTCTTTACGTGCCTCCCGTAACATGCTTTGCAAGAGTTTGTCTGCTCCTACAAAATTGGTAGCATTGTCGCTATATAAATCCTGGCAGTGACCTCGCCTTGATGTAAATCTTCGGAATGCAGCTATAAATCCTTTTGCACTCAAATCAGAAACTGCTTCCAAATGAATAGCTCGGGTCACCATGCACACGAAAATACAAATGTACCCTTTATAGGCTTTGGAACCACGACCTGGAGAGAAACGCATTAATATAGGGCCAGCGTAATCAACTCCGGCAGATCTAAACGGTTTGCTCGGATTTAATCGAACATCTGGGAGTTCACCCATTATTTGCGTTTTCTGAGCTTTAGAATGACGTAAACATGTGATACAACTTCTATAGAATTTTTTGACACGGTCTCGTGCTCGTAGAATCCAATATTTTGCTCTAATAACATTGAGCATGAGTTGAGGGCCTCCATGGAGAGTACGACTATGAGTATCCGAAATTATTAGTGTAGCCAAATGACTTCTTCCGGGAATAATAATAGGATGTTGTTTAATTCTTCCACCAACTCGCACAATACCTTTTTCGTCCAAAAAAGGTGTGAGTTTGTGAAGAACGCTCTTCTTTGTAACGTAGCCTTTTGATGACAGATGTTTTATATCTTCAGCAAATTCATGGTGTTGAACTTGTTTGATACACATAAATAAAGCCTCGTTCAATTCATTAGATGTTAAGTACTTCGGTAATTTCGATTTTTCTCTATTAAAAAATCTACGACACCATGCCATGACTCTCAACATTTTAAACAACGACGAAAATCTAATCCACTCAAAATCTTCTTCCTTCTGATGTTGAACACAAAATGATTTAGTATTTCTTTCTTCTTCTGTATCTGGTATAATCGGTTGATCGATATCAATTGTAGAATTACACAACCAGTCAGGACCCTTCCACCAAAGTGAGTAATCCTTTAATTCTGTAGATTTAAGACCACGAGAGGCGCAGTCCGCTGGATTTGATTCCGAAGGTACATGTCCCCACTGATTATAATCTAAAATGGTAAGTATTGTCGACACTCTATTGCTCACAAATGTAACCCAACGAGATGAATGACCTTTCAACCATGCAAGGACTACAGTTGAATCCGTCCAAGCGTAAGTATTTTCTTTAATTATACCCATGACTTGAGCGACCTCAGACACGAGTTTAGCTGCAAGTGTCGCACCGCAGAGCTCTAATCGTGGAATGGATATTTCTTTGTCGATGGGCGCAACTTTAGTCTTCGCTGTGATTAAGGTAACATGCACAGATTTGTCAAGTTTATTAACAACTCGTAGATAAATTGCTGCTGCGTATGCAGCTTTAGAAGCATCCGAAAATGCGTGTAGCTCCATATCGCAATCTTTGCTTGTATGAAGCCAGCGTGGAATTACGATATTCTTCAGATCATTCAACTCTTTCCTGAAATTAGTCCATTCTATCAATAGGTCTTCTGTCAAATTTGCATCCCAGTCTAATCCTGCTTTCCATACCTTCTGTATAAATATCTTTGCTTTAACTACTACCGGTGCTATCCAACCTATCGGATCATATAATCGAGCTATATCAGATAATATTTGGCGCTTCGTTACAGGATGTTGACCATCTGGTAAATTAATTGTATATTCGAAATTATCAGTCTCTCTATTCCAAGATAATCCGAGAACTTTAAATTGATTATCTGATTTGATGCGTACGGAATCATCACTCATTTTATCTTTACCAATTTTACTTAGAAAGTTGGTGTCATTGCTACTCCACTTTTGCATTTGAAAACCACCAGACTTCATTAGACTATTCATTTCATTGTATATGTGTAAAGCTTCATCTAGATTTTCGCACCCGGTCATTAAGTCGTCGATATAAAAATCACGCTGAGTAATTTCTGACGCAGTAGGGAACCTGAGCTGCTCTTCCTTTGCTAATGTCTGTAATGTCTTAACTGCTAAATAAGGAGCACAAGCAGTCCCAAAAGTTAAGGTCAATAATTTATAATGCTTGATTGGTTGACTGCAGTCATGTCTCCACAAGATCCTTTGATAGTTGGTGTCTTCGTCTTTAACCAATATTTGTCGATACATCTTAACCAAATCACCTATGATACATACACGATGAGTTCTCCACTTCATAAGCAGATGTCTCAAATCTTGCTGTAGTTTAGGACCTATGTGCAGATCGTCGTTTAAAGATACATCATTGACACCTTTCGATGACGCATTAAATACGACTCTCACCTTAGTAGTGTCCTTTTCCTTCCTTACTACAGCGTGATGAGGTAAATAAACTGCCTTGGGGTTATCGATATCTGTCTCTTTAATTTCTATCATATGATTTAGTTCCAAATATTCACCTAAAACTTTTCGGTAATCTTCGTATAATTCTAAATTTTGTTTAAGTCTTCTTTCTAACGCTTTCAATTTTCTTACTGCTATGTCTTTTGAATTTCCATACATGCATTGAGGATCGTCACTAGTGAATGGTAGCTTAACTACAAATCTTCCGTCTGAATTTCTCGTAGTTGTTGCGTCATATAACTCTTCACACTTTATTTCACTTGGCGATAATTTTCTTTCTATACTGTCTGGTTCTGCTTCCATTTCAAAAAACTTCTTTAAAAGCTCGTCGCTTCTTTCTTGAACATGCATAGTTATACTTCTATTTGTTAATCTTTCTGAACTTTGTGGAAGCTTACCTGATAAAATCCATCCTAAGGTAGTTTCTTGCGCTACTAGACCCTGTGAACTTTTAAGCACACCATTAAGTAAGATTTCACTGTAAATATCCGCTCCTAAAAGAACGTCTATTTTACCTGGAATATTATAACTTGGGTCAGCCAATGTAAGATTGTGAACATCTGGCCAACTGGGCGTATGCAATCTATGAGATGGAATATGAGTAGTCAACGAACTTAAAACGTGAGCATTTACTTGGATTGTGGTAGACGGGTTGTGATACGATTCAATGAATAATGACACCATGTATTTACTCCTAGCTATACCCTCACCAAGACCTGACACCAAACCATTTATGGGAATGCGTGGAAGTCCAAGTAATTGTGCAGTCTTTTCAGAAATGAACGATGCTTGTGAGCCTTGATCAAGCAACGCTCTCACGATATGTTTTACACCATTTCTAGAATACGCTTTGATTATGGCTGTGGCGAGAACCACATCATGATGACTATCTCTAGTGGTATGGGCTGAGACATGAATTTCAGTTGGGTTGACTTTCGAAAAATGGGCTGAAATCTTAGTCTCAGTTGATGAGTTTGATGGGGATGATTTGTCCTGGTTCTGTGAGTGCTGATTATGCGTAAGAATCTCTTGCGCATTATCCCTTTCGCGATGAAGCAGCGAATGATGTCGCCTTCCACATTTTTTACAGCAGGTTGAATGGCGGCATTTCTTAACAGTGTGGGTAGATGAGAGGCAATTGAAACATAATCTTTTATTTTCTACTGTGCTTTGACGGGCATTCACTGGCTGCTGAAGAAAGCTTTTACAGCTGTATATAAAATGTGGCCCTTCGCATAATGCACAAATGTTGTCAACAGATTCCTTATGTTGAATGGAACTGTGAAAAGATTTATGTTTAACGACGGGAGTAGCCTGCTGAGACTTTGGTGTATGCTTCACAGCTTCAAACTTTTCCAAAGATCTAAACCTTGTCTCCAAGAAGGATAAAAGTTGTGTCCAAGTAGCCAATTCCTCTGGATTCAATTGGCTGTCATGATTCTCCCATAATCTGTGAGTTTCCGCATCCAACCGAGTAACAACAAAATAGACAATAAATGTATCCCAATTATCAGTTTTAATTTTCATGTTGTAAAGTGACGTTAAACAAGATGATGTAGTATCAATTAAACTCTTCAATCCAGTTGAAATCTCATGCGTTATCTTCTTTTGTGAAAAAAGCCTTTTCATAACAGTATTAACATTATATTTCTTATTGTCATAACGTTTCACCAATTGTTTCCAGGCTTCCAAATAATTTTGATCCGTTGTAGCATAATTATTCAAATAAGTTGCAGCTTCTCCGGTTAAACTGGATTTCAAATAATGAAATTTTTCAACATTGCTCAAAGATGCATTATTCTGAACAATAGAAATGTGCATGTCATGAAACGCTTGCCAATCTTCATACTTTCCACTGAATGTTTGTAGCTGTATGGTGGGAAGTTTCACTTCTTCTTTAGTTACATTAGGAATATTATTATTGCTTTTAGGTACAATTGCACAGGCATCCTTCAAGACACATTTAAACGTTGTGTAGAATTCCTCAAATTCTTCATATAAATCATCCGAGAAATAATGGCTTAATAATGTCTTAGGCTTTTCCGCTGCAGATATTGAAGCAATAATCTTCCGATGACCAGCTTTAAATTCTCTCCATAAGTCTTCCAAATTCTCTAAACGAGTCTCAATATATGATGGTTTAATTCTTTCCTTTGGTGACTTCCGGAAGTTCAGTTCCGCCTTCTTCAATTTCTCAAAAAGGTCATATTGAATTGACATATGTGCTTCCATAATTGTTCAAAATGCAATCTTCTATGTGACAAGCAAAAGTATAAGAAATCTTCAAAATATACTCGACGAAAAAATTCTAAGTCCTTGACATAAACTCGATGAAAAATTCTAAGTCCCAAGCACAGACATCAAAATTTTTCTAAGTGTCCATAAAATTATTGCAAAATTTTCTAAGTGTCGGATCACTGCAAAATTTACTAAGTCCAGAAAATATTCTAAGTGTTTGAAGAAATGTTCGTAAATTTTCTAAGTGTTAAATCACTACAAATTATTCTAAGTCCACAAATTAATTTTAACGAAAATTCTAAGTGTTTGAGATTTGCTAATTTTTTCTAAGTCCTAACTTCACTTCACATTTACCAAGTCCAATTCCGGGGTTTCGGCACCAATGTTGAATCACTAGGGGATCACTAAATTAAACACTCACAAAACTTGTAAAAAAACCAAACTATATTTCATATACCAGTAAAATACTTATCAAATATTAAAAGTATTTCTATAGCGCGAGTTAATACGCGAGTGAATACACCTAGCGTCATCTGTTGGTCGAACATTGTAACTTTAACCTATGATTGAGTAAACAACATACAATATTTTAACATTTGATTCCATAAAGTAACAATCTTTATTCTTAACAATTTGTTTTTATGCCGCCATAATATGTAGGAATGGTTTAGCTAACAGATAATTGAGATTATCAAATAATCGACAAAAAATAATTTGTAACGATATATTTTTGCGTTTATAAACTGAGATGTAGCCTAATCTTATCTTTCAAGTTAGATAAAACGTGTGCTCGCGGGGTGCAAATCAAATTTAAAAACGGTTCTTTAGGTTTGGAATCCATCGCGGACAAACAAAATGACACGTACTTTTTATATATAAAGACTAGCTGACCCGACAGACGTTGTCCTATCTTAGCAACACGCGATGCAATTAAATTGTAGCTTATATAAAATTGTTGTATTTTTAATATAGCGCCATCTATTGGAGATTTAAGGCACATTATATACTATACTGCTGTTCTCCGCGGTTTTACCCGCAGTGCTCCTGTTGGTCTTAGCGAGATGATAATATTATAATACAGGGTGTCCCAAAAAGTAGTGATGAACGGAAGCTGGGAGGTAGAGGACCTAGAGGGCTATCCGAATCATCCCCATGTATGTCATGCGATTTTTCGTATTTTCGGAGTTATGACGTTTTTTTCAATTTTTCACCTATCGCGCGAGTACGATGATATTTTCTCTCATGGTGACGTCAATTGTTGCGCTAGATGCTTGATTTTTTTTGTGTGCTAAGCTGAAAGATAGGCCAATTCAGTATGGTAACATTTACCATCGATAGATCTTCGAATGGAATAAAAAAAAGAATTAAATGCCAAGAAAGATAAAATTACCCAGTATGTTCACCACTTCAAGGGCCCTTAAAAAAATAAAATCACATAAAAAAAACGTGCCCGGGTGACGTATCTATACTTTAAAAAATCATTGCAAGCGTTCCTACAGCTACATGATATTTCATAGCGTTACATCTGTGCTTATGGCCTTTCACGATACTTCTGAATGAATTCATATACCTACTTGAGTTTGGACATTATAAATAAGCATATAGTTTAGTAAAATATGACCATCACGTAATATAACTCTCTGCTACGCACAACAGTAAGCCAAATGTCACTTATTGAAAATCTGTGCCTGTCGCTCGCGACTGCGCTCGACAGGCACAGATTTTCACACAGAGATTTTCACACAGAGATTTTCACACAGAGATTTTCACTCAGATATTTTCACACAGAGATTTTCACACAGCGATTTTCACACAGCGATTTTCACACAGCGATTTTCACACAGAGATTTTCACACAGAGATTTTCACACAAATATTTTCACACAGAGATTTTCACACAGAGATTTTCACACAGAGATTTTCACACCGAGATTTAAATACAGATTTTTACACAGATTTTCACACAGATTTTCACAGAGATTTTCACACAGAGATTTTCACATAGAGATTTTCACACAGAGATTTTCACACGGAGAGTTTCACAGAGATATTCACACAGAGATTTTCTCACAGATTTTCACACGGAGATTTTCACACGGAGATTTTCACAGAGATTTTCACACAGATATTTTCACACAGATTTTCACACAGAGATTTTCAAACCGAGATTTTCACACAGAGATTTTCACAGAGATTTTCACACAGACATTTTCACACAGAGATTTTCACACAGAGATTTACACACAGATTTTCACACAGAGATTTTCACACAGATTTTCACACGGAGATTTTCACACGGAGATTTCCACACAGAGATTTTCACACAGAGATTTCCACACGGAGATTTCCACACGGAGATTTTCAGAGATTTTCACACAGATTTTAACACGGAGATTTTCACACAGAGATTTTCACACAGATTTTCACACTGAGATTTTCACACAGATATTTTCACACAGATTTTCACACTGAGATTTTCACACAGATATTTTCACACAGATATTTTCACACAGAGATTTACACACAGATTTTCACATCGAGATTTTCACACGGAGATTTTCACAGAGATTTTCACACAGATTTGCACACGGAGATTTTCACACAGAGATTTTCACACAGAGATTTTCACACGGAGATTTTCACACGGAGATTTTCACAGAGATTTTCACACAGATTTTCACACCGACATTTTCACACAGAGATTTTCACACAGATTTTCACACGGAGATTTTCAGTTTTCACACAGATTTTCACACTGAGATTTTCACACAGAGATTTTCACACAGACATTTTCACACAGATTTTCACACAGAGATTTACACACAGATTTTCACTCAGATTTTCACACACAAATTTTCACACAGAGATTTTCACACAGAGATTTTCACACCGAGATTTAAACACAGATTTTCACACAGAGATTTTCACACAGAGATTTTCACACAGAGATTTTCACACCGAGATTTTCACACCGAGATTTAAACACAATTTTCACATAGAGATTTTCACACAGAGATTTTCACACAGATTTTCACACCGAGATTTAAACAGAGATTTTCACACAGATATTTTCACACCGAGATTTGAACAGATTTTCACACAGAGATTTTCACACAGAGATTTTCACACAGATTTTCACACAGAGATTTTCACACAGACATTTTCACACAGAGATTTTCACACAGAGATTTTCACACACAAATTTTCACACAGAGAATTTCACACAGATATTTTCACACAGATATTTTCACACCAAGATTTAAACAGAGATTTTCACACAGAGATTTTCACACCGAGATTTGAACAGATTTTCACACAGAGATTTTCACACAGAGATTTTCACACAGAGATTTTCACACAGAGATTTTCACACAGAGATTTTCACTCAGATTTTCACACATATTTTCACACGGAGATATTCACACGGTGATTTTCACACAGAGATTTTCACACAGATTTTCACACCGAGATTTAAACAGAGATTTTCACACAGAGATTTTCACACCGAGATTTGAACAGATTTTCACACAGAGATTTTCACACAGAGATTTTTACACAGAGATTTTCACTCAGATTTTCACACAGAGATTTTCACACAGAGATTTTCACACAGAGATTTTCACACAGAGATTTTCACACAGAGATTTTCACACAGATTTTCACAGAGATTTTCACAAAGATTTTCACTCAGATTTTCACACAGAGATTTTCACACAGAGATTTTCACACAGATATTTTCACACAGAGATTTTCACACAGAGATTTTCACACAGAGATTTTCACACAGAGATTTTCACACAGAGATTTTCACACAGAGATTTTCACACAGAGATTTTCACACAGAGATTTTCACACAGAGATTTCCACACGGAGATTTTCACACGGAGATTTTCACACGGAGATTTTCAGAGATTTTCACACAGATTTTAACACGGAGATTTTCACACAGAGATTTTCACACAGATTTTCACACTGAGATTTTCACACAGAGATTTTCACACAGAGATTTTCACACAGAGATTTTCACACAGAGATTTTCACACGGAGATTTTCATGCAGGTTTGCTAAGCTGAAAGATAGGCCAATTCAGTATGGTAACATATACTATCGTTTGATCTTCGAATGGAATAAAAAAAATAATTAAATGCCAAGAAAGATTAACTTACTCAGTGGTGAACATCACCACTTCAAGGGCCCGTATAACAATAAAATCACATAAAAAAAGTTTTCCGTTTGTTGAACGAAATAACCCGAAAATTCATAGTAGTAGAAGAAACCATTAAAAATGATAAAAGGGCATTCAGACATTTAAAAGACAACTTTTTACGGTGATGTCGCACTTGCACTGAACAACAGCGGGGTCATTTTAAAAATTTCTGGTAATTAAACACCTTGTTATTGGTTTTAATTTGTTTTTTTATTGATCATCATGTTAATTCAATTTTTGCACTTACCACATTTAGATTTAAATTTTTCGATTGAAGCCTTCTGAATAATAAAATGAAATTTTCAGGCTACCTGATAGATAGAGCAAGTTTTTAAAAGCCAAACGGAAAACTTTTTTATGTGATTTTAGTTTTTTAAGGGCCCTTGAAGTGGTGAACATACTGGGTAATTTTATCTTTCTTGGCATTTAATTCTTTTTTTTATTCCATTCGAAGATCTAACGATAGTAAATGTTACCATACTGAATTGGCCTATCTTTCAGCTTAGCAAACAAAAAAAAATCAAGCATCTAGCGCAATAAATTGACGTCACCATGAGTGAAAATATCATCGTACTCGGCGATAGGTGAAAAATTGAAAAAAAACGTTATAACTCCAAAAATACGAAAAATCGCATAACATACATGGGGGTGATTCGGATAGCCCTCTAGGTCCTCTACCTCCCAGCTTCCGTTCATCACTACTTTTTGGGACACCCTGTATAGCCTATAGCCTTCCTGGATAAATGGGCTATCTAACACCGAAAGAATTTTTCAAACCGGACCAGTAGTTCCCGAGATTAGCGCGTTCAAACAAACAAACAAACAAACTCTTCAGCTTTATAATATTAGTATAGAATATAGATCAACAAAATTCTACAGTTAAAAAGAGTTAATTAATTATTAATAATTAATAATTACTTATTGAATTCACAATAAATAGAAAAAGATACTACAAAAAATAAGAGAAATATTATGTTGCAGGTGAGTGAGAATGAATAATAAGTTAATTTAATTTAATAAAAGTCGAGTTAGTGAACTAAGTCAATTATTTATATGTATTATAGATCTATCACTAAAATGAAGTTCTATCACGTTCCATCAAGAAACAGCAGTACAAAGTATAATTTATGCCTTTCTGACGATATTTTATTTTCTTTTGTCATTAGGGTGGAGGCAGCGCCGAAGCACGAGTCATAGTTCACGTGCTGGACCGCAACGAATTCCCGCCCGTGTTCGTGCAACGTAACTTCCGCGGGATCATTTCAGAGGTGTGGTTTACACAATAACTTAGAAGAATATGTCATAATCTTATTTATCCGCTTATCGTATAGTATTATGCTAGAAGTGCTATATATTATATAGGTAAGTAGCTAAGAAGTGAAACATATTTTTACCGACTACATTTCCATTTGATATTATAGTTTCTGTCAATTATAAATTAGAAAGTAAAATATTTACGTAGTACGTGTGAGTTGACACATAAAGTGGTCGCATCGCGCAGGCGGCGGAGGAGGGCGCCGTGGTGTGGGCCGCGGGCGCGGAGGCGGGCGCGCCGCTGGTGCTGCGCACGCGCGACGGCGACTCGCCCGCCAACCGCCAGCGCGCCTTCGAGCTGCGCCAGCCGCCCGCCGCGCCCGCCGCGCCCTTCCGCGTCGACCCCGTCACTGGCGCGCTGCACCTCGCCGGGAGACTCGACTTCGAGACGCAGCGGACGCACCGCTTCACTGTCAAGGTATGTACGACGTTACATTTCACTTATATCTATTTTAGTTATACATTACGTCTCTTATCTCATGCCACACGAGTTATAATATTTGCATGTTCAAAAATAGGAGTGTGAGAAGCCAGGATGTAATGTTTTATATTATATTTATATTTATATTTATTAGGCACACCAACAATAAATACATTTGACATTCATACATTAAACATTATAAATTCATTAATACATATTATGCATTTATCAATAACAGGTCTACACAGCATTGACAACAGTTCTCGAAATTATAATATAGAACATATACATTAACAAATTATTTAATTACAATAACAATTTTTTATTTTTATTAATCTTGATTACTATTTTTACAATTATTATTGATTAAGTAATGGATAATTTTATGTTCGTATTGTGCAAGAGATCCAAAGAATATATTATGTCAAAACTGTTATTTCGATTCAAAAGTGCTTCTAGAAGAATTCTGATTGAATGTTTGAGTTTAATTTTTCAGGTTTTAGATATGGGCAAACCGAGACTACCTTCCGACAGTATAGCGCATGTCACCGTCGAAGTTACGAATGTGAATGACTGTCCGCCGAACTTCTCTCAAGCTTCGTACGACGTGACCGTGTTGCTGCCCACCACGAGCGGCGTGTCCGTGCTGTCGCTGACCGCCAGCGATCCTGACGAACCGGACGCTCCAGAGAAACTCAGATTCGACATAATCGATGGGAACCCACAAGGCGCTTTCGCTTTATCTTCCGTTGGCGAACTGAGCGTCGCCGACCCCGGCGTCCTTGACAGCGAACATAAGCTACGGGTCCGCGTTTCCGATGGAGTATTGTCGAGCACGGCGCGCGTCAACATAAAAGTCCGAGAACCGGATAATTCCGGGCTCGCCTTTCAAAAGACTGATTACTACGCATCGCTCGTAGAAAATTCTACAAAACCTGTAACGATCATCGTGCTCAACGTCCTCGGAGCGGCGCTCAATGAGCATCTCGAATTTCGCATTCTGAACCCGGTCGAAGGATTCGAGGTGAGTTTAGTGACAGATGTTTACGCTAGAATGATTTTTTGTTCTACCGGCTGCATTCACTTGTTTCGTTAAAAAAAATACACTAAAGAAACTGAATTCCCAAATATCATAAACGTTTTATCAGCCAGTCGTGTTGAGTGGCGTATATTGTGTGCAACGCAGATCGGCGCGACGTCGGGCGCGGTGCGCAGCACGGGCGCGGCGCTGGACCGCGAGGCGCGCGACGCGTACACGCTGCTGGTGCGCGCGCGCGGCGCGGGCGGCCGCGTGGCGCACGCGCGCCTCACCGTGGCGCTCACCGACGTCAACGACAACTGCCCCGTGTTCATGGAGCGCCCTTACGTGGCCGCCGTGCTGGCCGGCGCCGAGCCGGGCACGCCCGTCTTCACCGTCAAGGCCGTCGACGCAGACGCCAACGATAACGGCGAAGTGAGTGATAGTAATGGTTACGTTGATGTTTAAAAAGTAATAATTATTAGAAATTAAAGATTTAACGGATTTTAAACGCGAAGTATTCATTCGTTAAAATCATTAATTTCTAAATGTATAATACTCGCGTAAAGTCAAACACTAGAGAATACCATAAAAAATACGTGTCGCATTCGGGTACTGCCGCGGTAAAGCTATTGCATAGCTCCTCCGAGCCCGTCGGAGTGGGGAGCGTGAGGTTTTTTCGTTACGGAATTTCTCGATTCGGTTCCCGTGCTCAAGGCCCGCGATAGAAGCTATGCAATAGCTTAATAATTATTTTTTAATAATTAATTTTACCCCAAAACAGTGAGCTTTTTTTGACGATAAAAGTCCTAACATTAAAAAAACTACTGCCTGATACAATATCAAAAAAAAGACGACAGTATCTAATCGTATTGAACTTCATAATTGACCTTTTCCCCAAAGAATGATAATCTAAAATAATAATGTAAAACATCGAATTGTCTCCAGGTACGTTACGAAATGAAGCGTGGGCACGGCGAGCTGTTCCGCGTGGAGCGCCGCTCCGGCCTCATCTCGCTGAAGCAGACGTTGGACGCACACAACCAGCTCTATACGCTCGTCATAGCCGCCTTTGACGGAGGTACTTACGAGTCAACTTTGAAGTGAAACTTCTTTATGCGCGTTGAGTCATGTGGATGTGGTTGGTGTTCTGTTAGGTCAGTGTGGCCGAGGCAGGATGGTTGTGTTATCCCGAGATGAACTACCGTAGTGCGTATATATATATATATATAGTGCGTATACGAGAAAAGACGTACGAGAATGTACGATTGTCAGTATGGCCGTGTTAGACGTAACTTTTGATTTCATATTTTTGTGGATGAATACTTGTCAATGTAGTTGTCAGTATTTCCTGTCAGAACATGCTTAGCTGTCGAATACTATAAAATACCGCCTTCCTTTGAATCGTGGCGTGGCTCAGACGTGGTTCATACAACGTTTGACCCAACTACCCTCACTTTGTTAAAGTCGTTGACTTGCTGTGATTTATTATGAACCGACTACATAAATTATTTGTCAGTTGTGTAGAATCGCAGTACATTATTATTACATTCAAACTAATATCGAACCCAGACCCGTGTAATTTCTAAAAATAATTCATATCATATCTAAGCATCACATCCTCGAGTTTGAAGAGTATGCCACCGGTCACCCTGTCCGGTGTAGATAAAAAATATGCAATATTAATATGGCACAATTGACTGAATGAATAGGTGTAAAGTAGAAAGTAGATACGTTATAAATATTCACGTTAATCAAACGTCAAGCTGCGGTAAATAGAGATGAGTAGGGGCAATAAGTCGACGGCTTCGTTGCAGGCGTGCCGGCGTGCGGCGCAGAGGCGGAGGTGTCGGTGCGCGTGTGGGGCGGGGGCGGGGCGCCGCGCTGGGAGCGCGCGCACGAGGCGCGCTCCGTGCGCGAGGACGTGCCGCCCGGCGCGCCGCTCGGCCCGCCGCTGCAGGCGCGCTCGCCGCTCAACCGCCAGCTCATCTACACGCTGCACGACGCGCCCGACCTCTTCGAGATACACTTCGACACCGGTGAGCGCTCCCGCGTGCCGAGCCGGGATCGCGGGCGCTGCTGCCGGCCCGCGCCCTTGCCCGTAGTCACGTTGTATTTGAATCGCTAAGGGTGCGGCCGGCGTAGCGCTCGTCTTCCGTGCCGCTAGCCGTACTAACGATTTCATTTTGTCCCGCAGCCCGCGACGGGGGGACTAGCCCGTGTGAGTATAGGCCGTTATCGCTTGGTTGCGTTTTCATCCGACCGTGTAGTGTGAGCTGATTCATTTGCCTCGTTTGAGATATTTTTTTTTATTTGACCCTTCAATCCGAGATCCACCCGCTTTTAAATAATTTACTCCGCCTTTTATCCCGAATCGACCCGACTCCTTTGTTTCACGCATCATCAATAATCGCACAAATTAGTTATTTATTTGTTTGTATGTAACAATTTAAATAAAATGATATTATGCTTACTTAATTTGAGATTTCAAGGTTTGAGCTGTTGAACGCTTAATTTTTTTTTTTTTTTTTGATTCCTTGTATATTACTCGAATATATATTTTATGAATAGTTTCATTCTTTGTGTGTTGAGATTTTTTTTGTTATCTAAAAAGACGAAAATCCGAAAATATATTAGGTATGTAGGTATAAAAATTAGAGAAAGAAACTATTAGCTAAATGTTTTCACTGATCACGGTTGTCTGAGTAGTGGGATTCGTTGTTATAATTTTTTTAATGCGGATTATTAAACATTATTTTCTATGTTAAACATGGTTTACGTGTTAATAACCCACACCTGCACACGTACATTTTCATTCGCACTGATTAAGCTTACAAAAAATCATTTGGTAAAATACGCTTAGCTGGTTCATTCGTGCCGCTGGTTTGCAATAGATAGATATGTTTCGGAACATTTGACGTTCGATCGAAATATAACAAAATAAGCGAACCGGCGTCACAAAGGGACTAGACCAGGAGGTGACCGGGTTGTGGGCGCAGGCACGCTGGTGGCGACGGGCGCGCTGGACTACGAGACGGCGCGCTCGCACGCGCTCACAGTGCGCGCCACAGACGGCGTCACGGGCGCCTACGCGGACCTGGCGCTCACGCTCACGGTGCTCGACGTCAACGACTGCGCGCCCGAGTTCGCGCAGGACGAGTACCGCGCGCACGTCTCGGAGGCGGCGGCGGTCGGCGACCTCGTCATACGAGTCGCTGCGACCGACCTCGACACTGGTAATTAATGTCTATTTTAATTTCCTAATGAAAAAAATTAAAAATTCTAAGTACCCATTTTATCTTAGCAATCTACCCATTTTAAATAGCAAAAAAGTTTGTCATTTAATAACTCACGATTAACGAAGTAAAAGAAGAATAAGAGATAAGAAATTCTGAGGTCTGTAAAGCTGGCGATGAAAAATTAGCGAAATTAAAAAAAAAAAACAACGCCAGAAACTGTGTATTATGATTAATCAAAATATCGCACGCTGAGAACGAAAGTGACCTAATTCAAAATTTTGCAAAAATGAGTTATACTCATAAAATGACTCAGAATAAGGTATTCTATCATTTAATAAATCAAAAACTTTCCTATGTCACCTAGAAATCGAAAAACACGTATGTTGCGTCTCTTTATAATTTGCGTATTTTAAAGGTCCCTCCGCTAAAATAGTGACGGTTTTAGTATTATGTCGGCACGGTGATTACATTTCTTAGTTTTAAAGTGATTCAATCCTGATTGCGGCGTTTTTTTACCGAAAGGTAAGTAAATATTTTGTCAATGTTCTAATCTTTAAAAGACCGTTATTCGTATTAGGTCACTTTCGTACTAAAATGCAGTTTTTGAATTGTGACTTAAATCATATTAAGTCATTTTTGTATTATCAACTATTCTAAAGGTAACGACATATTTCACGTTATGCCTGTACTTTATTAAATGCTTTCTTTGTTTAAGTGTATTATGTATAAATAGGCCGTTTTAATAATATTTTGATAAGTTAATTTTATGGCGTATTAAAGTTTATGTCGTTGTTTCAATAATAATTTGTTTAAATATTTATGTTTAGGTCATTATATGAAGAGATTCAAGATGATTTTATATTACAAATGGTTCAAGAAAATGAAAAAGAAAACGAAAAATTCATACCCAAAAAGTTATCATGAAATACAAGAGTTTCCTCGCTGAGTGATCATCATCATCTGAGGCTCTACAGCTGCTAGTGGGCCTTGGCCTGGTCCAGTATTTTCTTCCAGATCTCTCGGTCCTTTGTCTGAGTTCTCCAGCTTTTCACAGCAATCGTTCGATGCCATCCAACCATCGGAGCTTCGGCCCATCTGGTTTTCCATAGAGAAGACGCAGAGGTGCCTTGTTGTCGTCCATACGTGCCTCGTGTCCGGCCCAGCGTAAACGGCCTAGTTTTATGGTCTTTATGACATTCGGCTCCTCGTACATTTCATAAAGCTCATGGTTATACCACGTTCTCCAATGTCTATTTTTCAGCACAGCACCGAAAATCCGTCTAAAGATTTTTCGTTCGAACACCAGCTGGCAATCCTCATTTTTTTGCTCAGGACCCAACTTTCGGACCCGTATGTTAGTACTGGTCTTAGTAGGGTCTTTTATAGCAGTACCTTTATGTTTCGGGATAGCAGTTTCGATCGAAAATATCTTAGAAGGCCGAAGCAGCCATAATTCGTTTACATATTTCTGCAGATATTTCGTTCTGGTTTGTTATTAATTATGCCAGGTACACAAAGTCACGTATAGCCACGAACTTGACTTGTAGACCGAGCTTTTGGGCAGTTTGGTCTATAGGGTAGTAGAGGATCACTGCTGGTAGGGTCCTCCCGATCCAGGTCTATATCATCCGCGTATCTCAGTATTTGTATGTATTCGAAAAATAAAGTGTCCGATGTCTCAATTTATGGAATCTCGGATGCATTTTTCTAAGGCTATGTTAATCAGAAGGCTGGAGAGCGCATCACCCCGCCTAAGGCCTTCCATTGCCCTAAAAGGTTGCAAGATACTGAATGGATCCGAACGACGCTTTTTTATTTTTTTTAACGTCATTGCTGTGAGTAACACCAATTGTGGTGGAATGCCGATTTCAGTCAACGCTTGGTACAGGAAATTTCGGTGAACATTGTCGTATGCAGCCTTGAAATTCACGAAAATAATATGGTGTGTTATGACATTGAACTCAAGTGTTTCAAAATCTGATCAGTAGTCGACCGGTTAGGGCCCCAAGCGCACTGGTAGTCGCCTAGTTTGTCTTCTGTGTATGGAGATATTCTATTGAAAAGGACATAGGCGAAGATTTTATATGCCGTGTTTAAAAGAGATATACCGTGATAATTCTGGCAATCAAATATGTCACCTTTCTTGTGCTGTACACACCGCTGTAACCCTATATTACAGCGATGTTCCACTCATCGGGCGTATTAGATTATATTAGAAAAACTTAGTTAATTTTTCTTATGTCACTGTTGTGGCAACCCTGTACTTAGTCTGTGGTTCATGTACCTATGCAATGTGTAAGGCAATGTGCTTTTAGAAAGAATAAAGAAAATTTTGTGCTAAATAATCGTTGTTGTCATTAAAACCCATAACTTAACAGGGCGTCGTTTCAGACTTCCACACTTGGACTATCAGCTCATAAAATTTCTCCTTAAAGCTAGTTTCAGCATATTTAAGCTATTCCACAGAGATGTAATCAGTTCCTGGTGGCTTATGATTTTTGAGTTTCCTAATGGCCAATTTAACTTCGTCTATTTGTAGGCAGCGAGATATCTGGGATGTTAGTATA
This sequence comes from Colias behrii, assembly GCA_029959065.1. Taxonomy (NCBI): domain Eukaryota; kingdom Metazoa; phylum Arthropoda; class Insecta; order Lepidoptera; family Pieridae; genus Colias; species Colias behrii. The sequence goes on along the minus strand of JARWMC010000005.1, from coordinate 53,643 downwards.
ATTTTGTATGGCAGACGATGTTTCAGCAGTTTCTGTGCTATTTTGCAGTTCTTGGAAGTACTAATTCCATCTTTTAATAATATCGTTCTTACTATTTAGTAGCTCACCATCTTTACTTTTACAAGCTGAGGTTCTAGGTTTGAAATGTTGAGAAACTTTTAGCAATCTCTTCAAGTTAGTTGACATCAACACATTTCTTCTTCTTTCTCTTGTGTAGTTATTTTTTTCCTTCGTCGCGCTTTATGCCCTGGCCCCTGACTCACGTCTGCAAGTGTAGGTCTGCTGTAACGATAGGTATGCTTCATTCTTTTCGATAGTAACCTTTTGGCATTCGTCGTAAAACCACTTGTTTCTGCATCGTATCTCATTACCTAGATTTTCACTCGCAGCTGTTAGTAGAATTTTACTTAGTACTTCCCAGGATCTTACTTGGGTTTTGTTCGCTATTTATCTATCTGCTCTGAGTCAAAATTTTTAGATAAACTTTCACTTTAAGAGTTGCGAAATAAATCTATACTAATCACTACATAGTATCAAACAAAGTCGTTATTTCTGTCCCTATGTCCCTTTGTATGCTTAAGTCTTTAAAACTACGGAACGGATTTTGATGCGGTTTTTTTTAATACATAGAGTGATTAAATAGGAAGGTTTTAGTGTATAATTTATTAGGTTTGAGACAAAGCGGGCGAAGCCGCGGGCGGTAAGCTAGTAATAATATTATAAAGAGGAAAGGTTTGTATGTATGTATGGCTTTCACGCATAAACTACTGGACCGATTTTGATGAAATTTGGCACAGATAATCTTTAGACCTTGAGAAAGAACATAGGCTACCTTTTATTGCGAAATATGTATCACGGGCAAAGCCGGGGCGGACCGCTAGCTCCTAACTAAAACTGCATTTTTGCATTACTTTTTTTAATTAAATATACTAAAGTATAATTTTTTTTTGATTAATAATACCAATATTAGAGTTGATTGCCCATACGTATTAAGTAAATAGTAAAAATGAGTCTTGAAACAAACAATAAATATAATTTCTTAGTTAAAATTTGGTTTCATTAGACTACTTCTCATTAATATTTAAATACTAAGTTGACATAATTCAGGTTACGTCCAAATGCATGCATAGAAAAAAAATACTAAAGTGACTCATTCTAAACTAGTCAAAGAGTCTAAAGTGACGCAATATCTAATGGTAATTTTTAAAAAAAGATAAAAAATATTTAAATTTAATTTTATTTTATTTTTTTGGGTTGTATGGGTGGACAATATCCTCTAAAATGATATCAGACTTTAATATCTTATATAACTTTGCATGCGAACAAATTATGACATGATTTGTAAATAGTTCTGTAAATTACGAACACTTTTTTGATGATTGCCAAAAAACAAGAATTTCGTATTAGGTCACTTTCATTCTCAGCGTGCGATATATTATAATAAATTTAAAATCATTACTAATTACAAAAGTTCGATTTCGTTTGCATCGCAGGCGACAACGGCGAAATAGTATACACCCTGTCTGCGTGGGGTGGACAGGGGAGCGCGGACGACGCGGCGCTGTTCGCGGTGGAGCGCGGGTCGGGCGCCGTGCGCGTGGCCGCGCCGCTCGACCGCGAGCGCCGCGCCGCGCACCACCTGCTGCTCACCGCCACCGACCGCGGCCAGCCGCCGCTCTTCACCACTGCACACTTGTTCATTACGGGTTCGTTTCATATCGATGATCATAACATTTATTTACTCAAAGTTAAAGATCCTAAAGTACTTATATTTTTTTATTTGTAAGTTACATGATTGCAGTTTATTAGCAAGACAAGTACACGCGCAATGGGTAGGTATCTATTTTATTGTATAACTAACACTAATACACTGCAACTATGAATAGATTCAACCAGATGACTGCGATAATAATATTATTATGTTACCGCATCCTCTGTGAAACATTTAATGTTGTATAAAATAAAATAATTGTTTAAATATAAAAAAAACTCGTAATTAACGGAATATAATAACCATCCATACTAATATTATAAATGCGAAAGTAACTCTGTCTGTCTGTCTGTTACTCAATCACGCCTAAACTACTGAACCAATTTGCATGAAATTTGGTATGGAGATATTTTGATACCCGAGAAAGGACATAGGCTACTTTTTATCCCGGGAAAATGACGCAATCCCGGAAATCCCACGGGAACGGGAACTATGCGGGTTTTTCTTTGACTGCGCGGGCGAAGCCGCGGGCGGAAACCTAGTAATATAATAAGTGAGTCATGCGAGGTGTTCATAATAACCGTCGGCGATGAACTGACTTAATAAAGTGTAAAATATTGGAAACAATTTGGGTTGCGAAATATGCAAGCAAAGCGCCTTTATGCACTTTTTACGTGCTTGCTCGTACAAATATCATAGTTCTTGAATAATAATTATTGAATTATTATCAGTTCAAGAAAAGTTATTTTTAAATAAATTGATGACTGAAAAATAAACCAATAACCTTTTTAACCTCATATTATTAGTTTCGAATTTATTTTTGAATTACTAAGAAAAAAAAATATTTTTCTTTGTAATTTTTTACAAACTTAGCATATTTAAAAAAAATATGTTAATCTTTTTAACCCTAGATAGATAACCATATTTCACTGTACATTAAAGATAACCATACGTCGACTCGACGTGCGAATGTTTGAGTGAGCATATTTTGGACTATGTATATTTTAGGTTTATGAATGTGATATTATGTGTTAATATATGTTATTTTATTATGAGTAAATGAAAAACATTACAGTTTATTTATATTTTAATTAGAAAAAAAAGTTAAAGAACAAAACAAGGTACTTCTTACTTTAAAAAACTTAAGCATTCAGGAAACTCTCCGTCAGTCTTATAATTTACAATGTAAACTTTTCAAAATCAGTTTTTTGTTATCTCTATAATATATAAAACCTAAGTAAGTAACAGTTTTTATTCATTTTGGCCTCAAAGGCACTTAGGAAAGGCGCTGGACTTGTGCTCTCCACAAATGGGATTTTTGCAGCTGTCGCACATTGTCTTTGTCATCCTTCTAATTTTTGATGGACAAAAGGCACAATATTTTCTTTTCTTTGGCTCAGGTACACCTTCACGTTGTGTTGAAGGTTCGGCTTGTCTTTTAGGCAACATGCCACCACCACAATATCATCAGTAATAAATATACTCAAACATTCAAAAGGCTCATAAAGGCAAATTCATCCGAGTGGGACCCCTAGATGTCAGTATAATATTAGCAGATGATACTCTGCCACTTGTTCTGCCTTTAGTGGCCGTCCAACGATGATCGTTTTTGCCTCTAAGAATTTGACGCTGTGGTATGACAATACAACTCGGCATATTTGGCGAAGCTCTTTCAGGAGTTTCAGGGTCATTTTCAGAGACATCTTCAGTATTCAATGAGTTTACCACTGGTGGAGCACTCACCTCATAGTCTTCGGCATCACTCTGTACTTCATCTTCTAATAAATTGTCTTCAGTTTCACTGTCCGACCCTTGAATCTCTTCATCGCTCGTTTCATGCAACAACCGGCTGATTTTTGCATCGTCTACACGATTTCGTGACGTCATTATGTTATTTTTATAGTGGCCTATAACAAATAAAAAAACTAATAAAAAACATGTACATTTATTCTCAAAAAAGAAAATAACACATTTTCTCAAATGTCTAAAAACTGACACTAAAGATAACCATACGTCACTTCGACGTACGGTAGGTAAATATTGACGAAAGTATTGCACTTACCAGAGCGATACGGGTGTGTCCTGCAAGCTCCGACAGCCGACTGAGTTGGCAGGAACGGGCAGTTTAGTGACGCGAAAAACAAACGAGCTATATCGATTTTTCAACATCGATTACGTCGTTTCGACGTAGGTTATCTATCTAGGGTTAAGATCATTTAATAAATGGCTTATATAATGCTTAAACTTCATACATAGTTCTAGAGTGGTCATAGCAGCCGTTTAGAAGCTACATGTATTAAAGACGAAGCGCATCAATATCCCTATTTTAAAAACTAAGCTTCTAAATGCAAAAAAATTTCGTATACATACCGAGGATAACGATAAAAACCAAAATCTAAAACCTGGCCTTGAAATCTGTGTCCGCTTCGCGTGAAATGCCCCAACGTTACAATGTTAATAGTTCAGGATCCATCGCCCATTTTTGCACTTGATAATTAATGATATTTGATTTGATGGTTCTCAAATATTTATTACTAACTGAATTTTTTTTTTGTTTCAATCTCAAGATAATTATCTAAATTATTCGAAAAAATATTTGTCCTACAAAATCTATGGTTTGATCAAAGAGTCCCCTCTTTCCAATGTGTATCGATAACGAGGTCATCATAAATGATTACTAACCAGCAGATTTTTTTGTTTTCACTTAGTTAATATTTATATATAATTCAACAGACATATTGTCCTACAAATTGCGTAATAAATATTTGAGAACCATCAAATCAAAAATTTTATCCTTGTTACCTCTGTTAGCTACCACAATCGAGAGTTTCGTACAGGAAATTATTGGGCGTCTCATCAAAATAAAGCTACTCACGGAAAATTAGCTTGATAGTAATCACTTGCAAAAATGTGCGAAGGATCCTGGACTATAATGCCTGCTTCGTTTTTAAAACAGTGGACGACGTGAACGACAACGCGCCACGCATGGAGCGCACGGTGGTGACGGCGCTGGTGTCGGAGGAGGCGGCTCGCGGCACGGCCGTGGCGCGCGCGGCCGCGTGGGACCCGGACGAGGCGGACGCGCCGCGCCTGCGCTACGCGCTGCAGGGCGCGCCCGAGCGCCGCGCGCTGGCCGTGCACCCGCTCACCGGCGTGCTGTCGCTCACCGAGCCGCGCGCCTGGAACGCGAGCGGCGCGCGCTCGCTCAACGTGTCCGTGTCGGACGGCGCGCGCGCCGCCTTCTCGCGCGTCAAGCTGTCGCTGGCGCCGGCCAACCGCGCGCCGCCGCACTTCCCGCACCTCGTGCACGAGGCTCGCGCTCTCGAGAACCAACCGCCGCCGCTGTTGCTGACTACGGTGAGTTATCGTTTCACTTCTCTATTTACGCCTTCGTACGAAACGCGATAAGTTTATCTTTGTTCTTTAGTTTGCTTTGTTTAATACGTGGTATATTTTTAGGTAAAAGCGTATGACGACGATGCCGGGGAATATGGCGTCATCACCTATTCAATTCCATCGGCGAAGCTACGTGAGACGTTCTCAATAGATGCCACTAGCGGCGCTCTCAGCACGCGTGTACCGCTGGATAGAGAGACGCGCGCTGAATGGGAGGTAATCTCAAAAACATCACTAGTAAAATTTTATCCTACTAATATTAAAAATGCGAAAGTTTGTAAGGATGTGTGTTTGTGAGTGTGTGTGTGTGTGTTTGTTACTCTTTCACGCAAATTCTACAGCCAGATATTATTGAACTCTTTCTTGTGACAGATATTTTTTCTAATCTGCAAATACCTAGTAATATGCTCGTGACTGTACTGCGTCTCTACACAACTGCCTAATTGATGTAGACAGTTGATAACAAATCATAGTAAGTCAACGACTATTAGCAAGGTGAGGGTAGTTGGGTCAAAACATCGTATTAACGTCATAGGCGCGATTTGTACGAATCCGCCACGATTCAAAGGAAAGCGGCATTTTATAGTATTCGACAGCTAAGCATGTTCGGACAGGAAACAGTGACAACTATTTATCCACAAAAATATTAAATCAAAAGTTACGTCTAACAATATTATAACTGTATTAATCAATCTACTATATCAATCAATTATTACTACTGTACCTAGTCGTAAATACTTAACAAATTTGTATAACTAGGTGCCAGTGATGGCGAGCGACGGCGGCGGGCTGGTGCGGCACACGGTGGTGCGCGTGCGCGTGGGCGACGCCAACGACAACGCGCCCGCGTTCCCGCTGCGCGAGTACCGCGCCGCCGTGCGCGCCGACCGCGCGCCGCTCGCGCCCTTCCTCACGCTGTCGGCCGCCGACGCCGACGCGGGCGAGAACGCGCGCCTCGTCTACTCGGTGTACGAGGGCGAGCTGCGCTCCGACGCCGCCGGCCTCTTCGCGGTCGACCCGCTCACTGGGGCGCTGTCGTTTGCTCGCAATGCGTCCGCATACGGTAAACTGACGATGTGTTATTTTCTGAAGCGAAAATTTTTTTATGGAAAAAAGTTGAAAAAATCCATTAAATGTACCGTGAAATGCCAACATTGCCCCCATGGGTATCTTTGCCCGAAGATCAAATCATAAGAAAATTTTTAAATTACAAAAATACCTTCATACTTTGGCAACATTAATAGTACTCGGTGTAAAAAAGGTTATATATCTAACAACACTACCTATTGTGTGTCGCTAACTTAAATCAGCAACTTGTTGTACAAACTCGTCGAATTTTCAACAAAGTGTTCAAACTTAAATGAATCTCTGTAACGCTATTATAAAAACAATTGTAACTTAATCTTGTAACCCTATCGTAAAGAACAAATGTATCTTAATCTTATAATTATTGTATCTTCATCTTGTAATCAATGTAATGAGATAAAATATGAGATTGGGATTGAGATAAAGAGATATATTTATTTTTAACTTTAATAGGATGAGATGATGTAGCTCCGCCCGGTACGGAGTCCGAATGTGAACTGACTTATTGTGTGGTAAAATAATAATTAATATACAGTATAATAAAATATGCAACATCGACGCATTGCATTCCGGGAACATGTATTGTCTGTACGATTAGGTAATCGTACATGTTCCCGGGGGAGAAAAAGGTGAAGGTTAGTAACTTGATGAAAGATGAACTTAAAAATAACAAGATGATAAAACAATTTAGTGTCTATTTACTAAGTGATTTGGTTAGTTATGATTACAAGATGAAGATACAATAAGTATAAGATTAAGATACATTTGTTCTTTACGATAGGGTTACAAGATTAAGTTACAATTGTTTTTATAATAGCGTTACAGAGATTCATTTAAGTTTGAAAACACACGAAAGATCTTTTTTTATTTACGCGCACATAACACTCACAAACACTTATCACACAATCACTTTTCACCGGGGTTGGATATGGCCGGGCGAGGACCGCGACACTGGTCGCAGCCTCCACCGCCGGCTCTGCTGAAGCTCGTCGACGACGCAATTGTTTCCAATACGTTATTATTTCCACAAACAACCACAACAACCAGGATTTCAATTAAAACATACTCATACAGCTCCCATATCAAACGAATCACTCATAAATAAAATGTTATTATAATATTCCAATTCGCCGAACTCGTGCTCAAGATGTAATATTATAGCGTCGCATTGTGTTTAAATGTTCTCTTATCATGGGACATATTGTTTCGAGATATGAATTCTTTGTTTTAATTTCTTCCTTATCATAGTCGGTAGATTCATTAATAGTATTTATATTATAGTATTTACGAAGGTAACAGTGATAGCTTAACAATAGATCGTTTCATAGTAAGATAATTATAATAGTCCGGGATCCATCGCCTATTTTTGCAAGTGATTACTATCAAGCTAATTTTTCGTGAGTAGCTTTATTTTGATGAGATGCCCAATAATTTCATGTACGAAACTCTCGATTGTGGTAGCTACCAGAGGAAACAAGGATAAAATATTTTGATTTGATGGTTCTCAAATATTAATTACTAACTGAATGTTTTTTTTTTGTTCAATCTAAAGATAATTATCTAAATTATTCGAAAAAATATTTGTCCTACAAAATCTATGGTTTGATCAAAGAGTCCCCCTTTCCAATGTGTATCGATAACGAAGTCATCATAAATGATTACTAACCAGCTGATTTTTTTGTTTTCACTTATTTAATACTTCTACAATTCAACAGACATATTGTCCTACAAATTGCGTAATAAATATTTAAGAACCGTCAAATCAAAAATTTTTATCCTTGTTACCTCTGTAAGCTACCACAATCGAGAGTTTCGTACATGAAATTATTGGGCATTTCATCAAAATAAAGCTACTCACGAAAAATTAGCTTGATAGTAATCACTTGCAAAAATGGGCGATGTATCCCGGACTATAATGATCACATTATTTTATTATGTAATCTCAGCTTATAAAGGCATCAAACAATTAGGATTTGAAGGTCTTGTTGCAGATTAGGCGCTCTATACATGAGATCATTAAGGGTTAATTGATTTAAAGTTTTGTAGGATGCTTCGAACACAACTCGCAAGGTTGTAGTTGATGACTCTGCGCGTAAGGTGCGCGGTAAGTGGCCACATGCCTTAAGTCGGCGTGCGACACACAGGGTATCATATTATGTCTGAGTTCTTTGTATTCCGATATGAATAGCTTATACTCGCGTGCTAATTGAGGTTGTTTAATTTGTTTTCTAATTGCATAAATTAGGCGATACATTTTAAGATTAGATTAGATAAAAATCGATACAACTTTGATCTTCTTGAGATAGATTTAAAGTAAGATTTAGAGTAAGGTACATGGACATCCTTCATTTTCCATAACTGCAGGACGTCGCTGTTTCAAATAAGATTACATTGATATATTCATTTACAGTTTCCGCTTAAGATTCATCCTAGTTGAGTTTGTTGGGCGACGGGAAGCATAGCATTAGAGCGGCAAATACCATCCATAAGAATTTTAGAATAAACATCAGCACCTAATAAGATATCAATAGGCCGACTTTTATAAAATTCTGAGTCAGCTAATTTTATTTGATCAAGCATGGACCAATGGGGTTTTTGAATTGTACGACTTGGTAAATTCCTCACAAGCTTTTTTATTATAAACGCATCCGTTTCGAAGGTGAAATTGTTGACTGATGACATGCACTTTATGGTTAGTTTACCCTTACAATTATTAATTTTCTTTCCAATACCAGAGATATATCCATTGCATTTTTGACGGGGTACTTTTAACAGATGTGCAGCGTTTTCGCTTATAATTGAGATATGTGAGCCCTGATCTAAAAGCGCTCTCATGTTAAGGTAAGTGATAATTGCAGTAGCGAGTAATATGTCGCTGGGGTCACATGGAAGGGATACTAATGTGTTCATATTTTCTTGTTGCTGGCGTAAAGGTTTCGACCGAGGCACGTGTAACCTCGAACGTGAGGCTTCCGGTGTCATATTCTGTGACGTGAAACATTCATGTAAAATGGTGTTATGATTTTTATTACATTGCTTACACAATATCTGTGAAAAACATTTCTTTCCTTCGTGTGTACTCGGTGTTCTTTCCTTCTCATAAGGATGCATTTGTAACAACGTCGGACATGAATAAAGGCGATGTTCGCTAGAATTGCACATCGGACACCGCTTGCGTTTTACATTTGTTATAATATTACTGGAATACGTTCTTTGTGAAATAGCTTGCTTTGTACAATTTGGATTATTGTAACTTTGTTTAAATTTATTATTATAATTTTTAGAAAAGGATGATTGATTATTATAGTTTCTTAAATGTGTATGCTGATTTGATGGTTGATTCAATGCTTTTGTAGTGTAGCTTTCATGCTTTTTCCGTGAGGTCTCTAGCGTCATAAACTTGGTTTCTAAATACTGTAAAAAGTCTTGCAATACAGGTATTTCTCTGGGCGACTTTAAAGATTGCATATAATCATTGTATGTTTCTGTGTCTAACTTTTGAGATAATATACAAACAAGAAAAGGGTCCCAAGATGACACGTTAATTCCAAGGTTTTCGATTGCATTAATGCTCTCATATGTTACATCATGAATCCGTTTAATATGTTGATACGACTGATATTGAATATTAGGGATATTTAAGAGATTATTAAGATGAGATGTAAAGATTAATCGCTTATTATCGTAACGATGACTGAGGATATTCCAAGATATGAGATAATTGTCGGAGCTGATTTGGAGATGTTGTATCATTTTTTCAGGCTCGCCCTTAACTTTACTCTTAAGAAACTGTAACTTTTGTGCATTAGATAGTGACGGATTATTGTGAATAGTTTCCGTAAATAGATCTTTAAAGGAAACCCATTGCATGTAATTTCCTTCGAATGTAGGCAGCTCTACTTCTTTATGTTACGTCTTTATGTTATTGTATTTTTTCTTAATTTGATCATACCTATTGAATGCAAAATACTCATGAGAGTGATCGTTAAAAGATAGAAGTATCATATGGTTGTTGTGGAAGTCTACAAAATATTTTTCTAACGTTTCTAATCGTTTTCGTATATAATCGGGAGTCTTTCGCTCCGCTCCATCCTTTTTAAAGTTTATATGTAGCTTATCCAATGCATCTATTAATTGCTCTTGGGTAGCTAAAATATCCTCCATTGACATGTTTCAAAATAAGAGATAAAATAAGAAACCTTACTTGGTTAGCTTCAAGTTACGCTTACGCCGCGCCGAGATGTGAATTATTCCGTCGATGTGTAGAGGTGTGATGCCTTTCCAGGGCACCAGGGTTGAGATATGTAGATGTGTGGTGCCTTCCTAAAGCACCGAGGTTGAGGTGTGGTGTCCCCCCAAGACACCAGGGTAGAGATGTGAAGATATGTGTGGTGCCTTCCCAAAGCACCGAGGTCGCGATGTGATCACGGAAACCCGAACCACGCACACAAACACAGCACAAAATTTATGCACACTTTTTGTCCCGGTCCCGCAATTCACCGTTTGCTCGAAGGACCAATGTATGATGGGGGAGGATTTGGGGTAAATTATAAGATTGAGATTTGAGATAAATTGAGATATTTATTATTAATTAACTATAATGAGATGAGATGATGTAGCTCCGCCCGGTACGGAGTCCGAATGCGAACTGACTTGTGTGGTAAAATAATAATTAATATACATTATAATAAAATATGTAACATCGATGCATTGCATTCCGGGAACATATATTGTCTGTACGATTAGGTAATCGTACAATCATGTGTGATTCCGCGGGCAAAAAATGGTGAAAATTCAAGTGTGCAACCACAACAACAAACTATTTGTGCATGATGGTGAAAACACAGGTATAATTTTTACTCATAATGTGTTATGAAATAACGTTTGAATAGTATTTTAATGCTATTATTAGGCTGAAGGTTGTTTTAAAACAAGTTACAATGGTGGGCAAAATTACCCAATAATGTAGCGATCTTTATTTTACAACATTACCTACCATCAAAAAAAAGCTTAGGGTTAGCACATTTCATATTACCACATAATTTGATACGTAATAATATTACTTCTATTCGGTTCATTTCTGAAAAATAAGCTTAATTTGGAATCCCGGAAAGAAGCATGGTAAATAAAGTTAAATCGATGAAATAGTCACTGAACAATATTCTGTTTTTATGCTATTGCATAGCTTGATGAGCGCAGGGACCGAATCGAGAAATTCCGTAACGAAAAAACCTCACGCTCCCCACTCCGACGGGCTCGGAGGTGTGGCTTGAAGGCATGCTATGCAATAGCTTTACCGCGGCAGTCCCCGAGTGCCACACGTCTTTTTTTTATCTTTTTATTGCATACAACATAATCCTTACAGTAATCGAAATCGAAAGTCATGCACATTTTACTAAGATGTACCAACCCTAGGCTTTTAGGAAAAGCGAAATGCGATTTGTATGAAAAAGAGAAAAAATACCTGATGTTGAAGAATAATGAAATTTGCTACAATAATATATTATGCACACGATCTAAGAAAAACATAATATTATGTTAACAGACAATACTAAGGTTTCCATAGAAAAATTTTGCAAAAATTTAATTTATTAAAAAAAAGTGGGCAATGTTGGCATACCTATTTTACGGTATGTATTTTACTATTTTATTTTATTCGTTACTATAATTTTATTTAAAATTAGTTTATATACATTGTGTCTATAATCGTCCGTACCGCGTGTGCAGCGGGGCGCACGCTGCAGGTGTGGGTGCGCGCGCGTGACGGCGGCGGGCTGTCGGGCGAGGCGGCGGTGGGCGTGGCCGTGCTCCGCGCGGGGCAGGCCGCGCCGCGCGTGGCGCCGCCGCCGCCCGACCTCTTCCTGCCCGAGGACGCGGCGCCGGGCACGCTCATCGCCGAGCTGCGCGCGCCCGCCGGCCCGCCGCCGCGCCTGCGCCTGGCGCCGCCCGCCGCGCGCGCCGACCTGTTCGCGCTCGACGCGGCGGGCCGCCTCGTGCTCGCCGCGCCACTCGACCGCGAGACGGCGCAGGAACACGTCATAGGTGATGAATGCTCCTTATATTATGAGTCCCCATTATTCGATTGCGTCGTATGTGATGAGCGCTTTGATTGTGATGTGTCGCCCTTTACACATAAGTTCTTGTTTATTAATTACTAGCAATGCCCTGCGGTTTCACCGGCATAGATAGCGATATCGTGACAGTGAAAAGTCTACTATAGGTTTAATTTTTAATCACATGAAAATCATTTTCACCCCGTCCCGCACTACGTCTGCTCATTGTATTAAACAGTATACCTACTATTTTCTGTAGATTGACAATATAAATATCCAATTTTTTTAATTTAAAAGTATTTTGCTGGTATTGAAATAGTCTATAATAAAACATCATATTTTAATGGGATAAGGATTAATATATTATGTGTATGGATAACATGGTTTTATTACTGTCGGCGCTTCTATTTACTTTGAAAACGTAAAAAAGTTGTTGTAGTAACATAACTACTGAAGATGAACATATGGTATCGCGGACTTTCTTGTAGATATTGATCCATTCTATAATACCGTAGAACATTAATTTTTGACGTGACAACGTCTTATAATTCGATAGAGCCGCCTGCACGCACGAAAAAACATGACTCATGAAATTTTTGCGGCAAAGAGAAATTTTCCTCACGTATAGAAATTTTCCTGGCTTATAGAATTTTTCCTGGCGTATATAATTTTTCCTAACTTATACAAATTTTCCTAACGTATAGAAATTTTCCTGGCTTATAGAAATTTTCCTGACGTATAGAAATTTTCCGGACTTATGGAAAGTTTCCTGTCTTAAATTTTCCTTTCTTATGGTAATTTTCCTGGCGTATATAAATTTTCCTGGCTTATAAACATTTTCCTGACTTATACAAATTTTCCTTATCTATATAAATTTTCCTAACGTATAGAAATTTTCCTGACTTATATAAATTTTCCTTGTTTATAGAAATTTTCCTGGCGTATAGAAATTTTCCGGACTTATAGAAATTTTCCGGACTTATAGAAATTTTCCTTATCTATATAAATTTTCCTAACGTATAGAAATTTTCCTGACTTATAGAAATTTTCCTTGTTTATAGAAATTTTCCTGGCGTATAGATATTTTCCGGACTTATAGAAATTTTCCTGTCTTATCGAAATTTTCGACTTATGAACACGTATAGAAATTTTCCTGGCTTATAGAATTTTTCCTGGCGTATATAATTTTTCCTGACTTATACAAATTTTCCTGACGTATAGAAATTTTCGTGACGTATAGAAATTTTCCGGACTTATGGAAAGTTTCCTGTCTTAAATTTTCCTTTCTTATGGTAATTTTCCTGGCGTATAGAAATTTTCCTGGCTTATAAACATTTTCCTGACGTATAGAAATTTTCCGGACTTATGGAAAGTTTCCTGTCTTAAATTTTCCTTTCTTATGGTAATTTTCCTGGCGTATAGAAATTTTCCTGGCTTACAAACATTTTCCTGACTTATACAAATTTTCCTTATCTATATAAATTTTCCTAACGTATAGAAATTTTCCTGACTTATAGAAATTTTCCTTGTTTATAGAAATTTTCCTGGCGTATAGAAATTTTCTGGACTTATGGAAATTTTCCTTATCTATATAAATTTTCCTAACGTATATAAATTTTCCTGACTTATAGAAATTTTCCTTGTTTATAGAAATTTTCCTGGCGTATAGAAATTTTACGGACGTATAGAAATTTTCCTTTCTTATGGAAATTTTCCAGCTTATATAAATTTTCCTGACTTGTGGAAATTTTCCTGACTTATAGAAATTTTTCCTGACTTATCGCAATTTTCCCGACATGGATTTTTCCTGACATAGAAATTTTTGCGAAGATAAATTTTCCTCACGTATAGAAATTTTCCTGGCCTATTTTTCCTGACGCATACAAATTATCCGGACTCATGGAAATTTTCCTGACGTATAGAAATTTCCCTGGCTTATAGAATTTTTCCTGACGTATAGAAATTTTCCCGACTTATGGACTTTTCCTGACTTATAGAAATTTTTGCGGCAAAGAGAAATTTTCCTCACGTATAGAAATTATTTTAGACGTGATTGAGTAACAGACAGACAGACAGAGTTACTTTCGCATTTATAATATTAGTATGGATAAATACTTTGTATTGTTACCTCTTGATGGAACTGCATTTTTGTAGTAAAGATTTTTTAAACAAACAGACACTTGACTAGTTCCACTTTTATTCAGATTGTTATGGCAAAAAACTACGACCGGTTTTGATACATCATCGTCAGGTGATGATCACCAGACGATGATCTTTAAATACCTAAAAAATCAATTCACACATTCAAAAACCTACATTTATTTTGTTTTCCATTAATTATATTTATAATATGATCTACTACTTTATATGTTTTACCACCTAACAAATTATTAATAAATACCGTATGAACAGGCATAATAGCGGAAGACGAGGGCAGTCCAGCGGTGGGCGTGATGGTGACGACGCGCCTACACGTGCTGGACGTCAACGAGTTCGCGCCCGAGTTCCACTCGCAGCCCTACGTGCTGCACCTCGCCGAGAACACGCCTCCGCACTCCTCCATACTGCAACGTAAGTAAACGTTACTTTTATCTTTGACGGAAAGTTCGACAACTCTATCAATCTCAATCGGGCTCTATCTATTTTCAGTGATGGCGGACGACGGGGACTCCGGGTCGAACGGCGAGGTGCGCTTCTCGCTGGTGGAGGGCGCGGAGGCGGTGCCGTTCGCGGTGGAGGCGCACAGCGGCTGGGTGCGCACCACGGCGGCGCTGGACCGCGAGGCGCGCGCCGAGTACCGCCTGGCGCTGCTGGCCGCCGACCAGGCCGCCGCGCCGCGCGCCGCGCGCGGCTCGCTCGTCGTGCGCCTCGTCGACTACAACGACTGCCCGCCGCGCTTCACGCAGGAGACCTACACCGCCGAGGTGACGAGCGATTCGGAATTGTAGTGCGCCAATTACTGGACGCTTCGACTCGAACCACAGACCCGTTCGATACGAACGCTCCTAGCTATCTTCGAAACAAATTCATATTGTATTTGAACAATTTTTCTCTCTTTTTGGCGAAATTGTATAATCTTGAAAAGTAATTTGTTGCTTTAAAATAGTTAATGTTGCGGATAGTAGATATCTCTTAGAAATATTAGAGTCAGCCCAGAACAATATATACAAAATATGTTATCATAATCACTACATAGTATAAAACAAAGTCGCTTTCTCTGTCCCTATGTCCCTTTGTATGCTTAAATCTTTAAAACTACGCAACGGATTTTGATGCGGTTTTTTTTGACGTGACAACGTCTTATAATTCGATAGCCGGCTGCACGCACGAAAAAACATGACTCATGCGGCGTTACCTCGCGCTCTGAGGCGTTCCGTAAGGCTTTAAGTGCAAGCGAGAGCGCGGAACGAGCGACAAAGAAGCACAATCGGCCGTTGTCACGTTCAACTATCGTCAGTAAACCGACTTTACAGACAAGCAATTTTTTTTAATAGATAGAGTGATTCAAGAGGAAGGTTTTAGTATAGTAGCCGCGGGCGGTAAGCTAGTTAATATTATAAAGTCATGTCGTCAGGATGGCTGGCCGTGAGGTGTTAAAAATACAAGTTTCCTTCAAGAGCTTTAATTCTATGATCACAAGTAACGGCACTGATTACCACAATTTTTTAAGCAAATAATATTAATTGTGGTTTTATCGACGGCGTCAAGAAAGCAACTCAACGAATGACACAACAATGAATTATGCCTACCTACTGTAGGCAAATTAAAATTCTGAAACTTGTATTAATTGAAAGTGTTAAAGGAATGCAATGATCGCTCGCACAGGTTCGCGAGGACGCGGCGGCGGGCACGGTGGTGACGCGCGTGCGCGTGCGCGACGCGGACGTGGGCGGCGCCGCGCTGGCCTTCTTCGTGGCGGGCGGCGACCCGCGCGCGCGCTTCCAGCTGCGGCCCTCGGGCGAGCTGTTCGTGGCGCGCCCGCTCGACCGCGAGACCGAGCCCGCCTACTCGCTGTCCGTGGCCGCCACGGACGGCAAGTTCACCGCCTTCGCCGCCGTGCACGTCGTCGTTCTCGACGTTAACGGTGAGTGAGATTTTGACATGTTCATTCTTTCGCTTTTATCAGATTTCCGTACCGTAGCCCGTACGTATCGTACGCTCGATTTAACTCACGATTCACATTCGAATCGTTCCGTGTCGATATCTCTGTATTGAACGTTTTCAACCCCTGCCCGCAGACAACCCGCCGTACTGCGTGCGGCACCGCATGCGCACGCGGCTGCGCGAGGACGCGGCGCGCGGCGCGCGGGTGGCCGAGCTGCTCACGCGCGACGCCGACGAGCCGCACAACGCACGCTTGCGATACTTCCTCACCGGAGACTACGCTGACCATTTCGCCATCAATAAAGTACATATTATTGATTTATTAATTTAATATTTTGAAAACGAACGAAGCGTTCACTCTTTTATACATATAGACATAGACGAACAATTATAGACATAGATATACTATAACCGACCTTACGAATACGATACAAGTAGGTGGTGCATACCAAAAAAATGATACAATGATAATAATATAGATAGAACCAAGAAAGTAAAAATATAAATAATATACAATTTGTTAAAATAAAGAATTGCATGCATTTATTATAATAATCTGTACTAATATTATAAAGCTGAAGAGTTTGTTTGTTTGTTTGAACGCGCTAATCTCAGGAACTACTGGTCCGATTTCTTTCGGTGTTAGATAGCCCATTTATCGAGGAAGGCAACAGGAGCGGAGCAATGCGGGTAAAACCGCAGGGCACAGCTAGTATAAATAATAAAAAAAAATATAAAGTCGACACTTAATTAAGGAGATGTAGTAATCAAAAAGCATTTTTTTTAAACATCAATGGATCTCGCTTTGCTTATAGCTATTGGTAAGTCTGTATCACAAAGGACGGATCGGCGGCCATTGATACACAATTTCCAAAATAAAAATAATTAGACATTACCGAGATGAAACCCTAGGTACATACCTGTTACCACGTTGCGTAGACAATACATATGGGGTGTGTCGGTCGAGCAAATACTTAATGTATAAAGATTTAAGACAATAGGGTACCCTTGGCCTTGGGCCTCCCCAATTACTGAGAATAATAGATTCAGCAAAATACTATAAAAAAGGCTACAATTTACGATGTACGTCACCACTGTTGTACAGCCAGGCACACTACGTCGCCATTAAATACTTGGTTCATATAACGAACAATTCTCGCGTTCCTTTTGCCTTTTGTTCATTGAAATCTCTACTTTCATATGGTGTAAAAAAAATAAACATTACCTTAGTAAATGTTCTCAGGAAATGCATACAAACAGTGTGATAATGAGCTTTTACTAAATCAGGCACACTTCTCGAACTCTATAATATTTTCTCTTGTGTCGGCTTTTCGGTAATATTTCAAAAGATAAAAAATCATCTGTTGTAAGTAACGATACAACTAATATTTTACAGCATATTCAAAAGCAAAATGATGTCGATAAAAACATTTCAGGTCGTTTGAGAAATTTGCCTGATTTAGTAAAAGCTCATTATCACACTGTTTGTATGCATTTCCTGAGAACATTTACTATGGTAATGTTTATTTTTTTACACCATATGAAAGTAGAGATTTCAATGAACAAAAGGCTTCCCAAGTTTTTGAAAAAAGCTGATATTTTGATGGGTGAGTTTTCGATTGAAAATTAGGTTGTTTTTTTGGTATTAATTCAAAATAAGGCGAAAAAATAAATATTTTCAATCAAATAAATTAGTGTATTTGGGACATAATAAAGTAAGTTTCCACCAAATTTCGTAGAAAAAAAAATAAATTTTGAAGTAGATAAAAATAAAAAACCAAAAACTTGTTTTTTTTTTTTAATTTTTCACCTTAAATTTTGAGGTTATGTGAAATAATTGCATATACAAAAGTTGTAGATCTTTTTATTACCTACAACTTTGCCATTGAATTTTTTTCCGTAGGACTTGTAGAGTTGTCGGAAATCGAGAGAAACCATTTTTTTCTCTTAAAAGCTCCCCCCTCCCACTTCCAGAACTCAGATTGACCGTAATTTATTTTTCCTTACATTTTTATCATATTCTCCTCCTTTTCTAATGGGTTTCATCCTACTGCGATTTTTTTGCATTTTTATTATTTTTAAAGAGATCTACCCTGGTGTAGTTAGTTTAAACTCGATAAAGTATTTTTTTGAAGTGTTGAATAAAATTATTGTTTTATTTTTACTGTCGAAAACTGTGGCTTATTTACATAAAACCTTTAATTATTATATCTTAAAGTACTAATATCAATCTTTAAATATAATCTTTGAATAAATAAATAAAATTAAGCTATATTTCATCTTGACACATTAAGTTTGATTGCGATACCAAGTGCCATAGTCACTTGGGCATTCTCCTTTAGTTTTATGTATAGGTATTTTAATTTTAGTTTTGATTTTAATTGCGATTTTTATTTTGTGCATGTGCATACTATCATAAATTTTAAATTTTAATTTAATTAATTTGACTAACATAAAAATATGTAGTTTATAGTATGGATCTCTGTGTCTGAAATAAATCATTATTTATTTATTTATTTATATTATAGTATCGTTCGATCTCAGAGTTAATCCGTGGTTACACTAGCGTACTCAAAGTTATTTAAAACAAAAAAATGAAAATTGTACACGAATGGGTTTTTAATGGAAAATTCCATTCGTTTACCATTTTCATTTTTTGTGTTTATTAAATTAAAAACATTAATAGGAAACTGGGGTGATAACGGTTGGAAGCGAGCTGGACCGCGAAAGTGTTCCGCGCTATCGGCTGGTGGCGCACGCTCAAGACCGCGAGCGGACCGACTGGGCGTGCAGCTCCGACCTCGACATCGACCTGGACGACGTCAACGACAACGCGCCGCGCTTTTCCGCTTCACTGTATAGCGTCACGCTACCCGAAGACGCAGAAATCGGCACTCTAGTTGCGAAGGTATATAAAAAATTTTACGTCAACGAACCGACCAACGTTTAATCGTTCCAAAAACATTTAGCCCTTATGAAACGAGAATAATTCAAAAATTATTATTAATTTTGATTTTAAAAATAATATCAAAATGAAACTAAAATTGTATTTTTTAAACAGCCTTTGTGTAATCGATTTAGACGTTATTAATTTAACGCGAGCACAACATCTCGCACGGGTATTATTAAAAATAATATTCCACCCCTCTGTAAATTAGTAATTGTTCAGACTGGTGCTGTTTTTTTGTAAAATATTACGTAGAAATGTCGTCGTAGATTTTATTTTATTTGCATGTCGGACAAATCTTTGTCTTTTTGTATGTAAATAATTATACTTGTATTTTTCTTTTATTATTAAAATAAATAAAATAATACAACAACAACTACTCACACTCATGACCGCAAAATATCGTTCTCTCAAGTTTTACGGTAACAATATTTCGAAATAAACCTCTATAATATTTCAGGTTCACGCGTCCGACGCCGATCTCGGAGAGAACCGTCTCGTTAGATATTTTTTCGTGGAAGAAAACGAGTCGTTCGATCTCGCGGCGGAGAGCGGCATCATCACGCTGCGCGCGCCGCTGGACCGCGAGACGCAGGCCGAGCACCGCGTGGTGGTGCGCGCGCGCGACGCCGGCCGCCCGCCGCGCTCCGCCACCGCCACCGTGCAGCTCACCGTGGCCGACGTCAACGACAACCCGCCCGAGTTCGAGTTCCGCAAGTACGAGGCCGCCGTGCCCGAGATCGACGCGCCCGGCACCGAGGTGCTGCGCGTGCGGGCCACCTCGCGCGACACCGGCGTCAACGCGGACGTCTTCTACTCTCTGGTGGGAGGAGATGATAGGGACGATTTTGCCGTAGACCGGACTTCCGGCGTCTTGACGGTCGCGCGCCCGCTGGATTATGAACGTCGAAAAGAATACTATCTAACGGTGCAGGCGGTGGACGGCGGGGCGCCCCCCTTGAGCGATCACGCCACCGTAAACATAACCGTGAGCGACAGCAACGATAATGCACCCGTTTTCTCCCAATTGTCGTACGGTGCGCGGGTGAAAGAAGACGCCTCGCCTGGAACGCACGTGCTGCAAGTGATCGCTAACGACGCCGACGCCGGAGACAATGGACGCATCGCGTACTCGATTACCCGCGGTGATAAAGAGGGCCGTTTCACTATCGACGTGGACACTGGCTACGTTTCTGTACTCACTCCGCTCGACCGAGAGACTACTCCTGCCTATATTTTAGAAGTACGCGCAAGAGACCGTGGTATCCCCGCCTTAGAGTCGACTTCACTAATTAATGTCGAGGTCATGGATGCAAATGATAATCCACCTTTATTCACTCAAAGTAATTACACTGCAGTGGTTCAAGAAGATAAACCGTTGGGTCATCCGATACTTAAATTTATAGTCAATGATGCCGATGCGCCTCCAAATGGTTCACCGTATACTTTTGATTTTCAATCTGGTAATGAAATAGGTGCTTTTAGATTAGAACAAGATGGCTATTTAAGATCCGCGACACGATTTAATCATCGTATTAAAGACCACTATGTACTACAGGTGCGGGTGTTTGATAACGGAACTCCACCTCTCTATTCAGATGCGTGGGTGTATATAAAGATAATCGAGGAATCTCAATATCCGCCCGTGGTCACACCTTTAGAAATCATCGTTAACTCGTATCTAGATGAATTTCCTGGAGGCGTTATCGGAAGAGTATTTGCATCGGATCGTGATGCATATGACACCCTGAAATATTCATTAACTCCCATGGACGGGGCGACCTACCCAATCATAGATCTTTTTGAAATCGATCACAATGACGGCACATTAAGGGCGGCTCCCCGCTTAGATATAGGTGATTATCGACTTAACGTCACAGTGGATGACGGAAAATTTAAAGGTTTCGCTATAGTTAAAATTTCTATCCTTTTAATTTCTGATGAGATGCTTGCCCAGGCTGTCATAGTACGGTTTCGTGAAGTGACCGATCGTGATTTTATTCTGAGCCATCGTAAAGGTTTTAACAAAGCTGTTAGAGAAGCGACTGAATGTCAACCTGGAGATGTATTCATTGTAAGCGTGCAACCTTCCGACGAAGAAATTAAAACACATCCAAGGCGAGAGAGAAGACAAATTGCCCAAGATTTAGACGTCGCTTTTGCGGTCCGTTCACCAGGCATCGATGGATTCTTACCGGCTGATACCTTGCGCCGTCGTCTTCACGCTCATCTTGAAAGACTAGAAGAGAGAACACGACTAGTGGTAGAAGAATTGGTCCGTGCTACTTGTGGCGGCTGCGTGCACGGTGCGTGCGTGGAACGCGTGGAGCTGCAAGCCGCCACCCAGCGCGTTGTCGCCACAGATGTCATATCTCTCGTCGCGCCAGCACATCGACTACGCGGCGAATGCTCTTGTGCGAGAGGCTTCACTGGAGAACGTTGCGAGAATATCGCAGTCGACAGCGTCAGGGCGTCCTGCGAGTGTGGAGTCCGATGCGACGCTTCATCTTTGCCGCCGGGCTATAAATGTTGCACCGATCTAGAGTGCGATATTCCCGCTCCAATAGTTCAGCTGAACGGCGACGGATACTTAGCGTATCGTTTAGAAAGAGGAGTGGTGGAAGGAGCTCGCCTACTGGACGATGAACTGATTTTATCTTTGAGATTTCGCACTCGATCCGCTCGAGGCACGTTACTGTGGGCGGCGGGCCGCGTGGACTACTTAGTGTTAGAGGTGGAGGACGGCCACGTACAGGTCCGCATGGAGCTAGGCGCGGGCGAGGCGAGGGCGCGCGCAGGCGGCCCCGTGGCCGACGGCGCGTGGCACGAGGCGCGCCTGGAGCGGCGCGGCGCGGCGCTGCGCCTCACGGTGGACCGCCGCTCTGCGCACGCGCAGGCGCCGCCGCCCGCCGCCGTGCTGGACGTGCGGGCCGACCGCCTGCTGCTGGGCGCCTCGCTGCAGAGACACGCCCATGCCCTGGCGCCAGAACAGGTACGCTTAACTTCTTGATGAGGTCATTTTTTCCACATTTATGATCAAATTTCACTTCGTTATTATATTGCAACGGAGTCAATTTCCTTACAGATTACCTATGGATTTTACGGATGTATAACCGACCTGAAACTCGGTGGCTCGGGGCTACCCGTCGAAGAAGGCGGCACCTCTTCCGACGGACGAGCGCAACTATTGAGACGAGTACGTACACGCGTCGGCTCGTCGTGCGCGCCGCTCCCGCCCCCCGGCCCGTGCGCGGCTCAGCCTTGCTTCAACGGCGGCACGTGTAAAGAGGCCGACGATTTCCTCGAGGACGGGGTCAATCACGCCGGGTACACGTGCGCGTGTCACGCGCGCTTCGTGGGGCGTAACTGCGAGGTGGACACGGACCCGTGCGCCTCGCAGCCGTGCCTGCACGGCGGCGTGTGCGCGGCGGCGGGCGACTCGTTCCGCTGCGCGTGCGGCGCGGGGCTGGCGGGCGCGCGCTGCGAGCGCGGCCGCTGGTGCGCCGCGGGCGTGTGCGCGCACGGCGGCGCGTGCGAGGAGGGCGAGTGGGGCCCGTCGTGCCGCTGCCGCGGGTACTACGGGCCGCGCTGCCAGTACGACGTGGACGAGTGCGCCGGCGAGCCCTGCCTCAACGGAGCGACGTGTCTCAACGAACCCGGTTCCTTCCGCTGTCTTTGTCCACCAGATAAAACAGGTAAACTTTTGTTTAACTTTCATGGGTAAACATACCCATGAAAATTCACGTACATATCAAATATAAACCTATATATACACTACGTTAATTTATATATTACTATACAGGGTGTAATCGTTAAGTGTGCACAAGCGATTATTCCGTAACTATTGCAGATATCAAAAAACTTTAAACTGATATCGAAAGTACTTAATCTAATGAGTAAAATGGCCATAATAAATTTTTAAAAATAAAACGAGAAATATCCAAAAATGTTACATTAAACGCTCCCATACATTTTATTTCCCATACATTTTGTATTCATAGCAGATTTTCGAAGTGATGTCCTCATTGTGCAATACAATGGAAAGGAGCTCTATTTACAGTTTCTAAATGAACTTCCCTTCAAATTTGCGAAGTAATTAAAGCAGAAAACCAAAAAAAGAAAGAAAGAGCTAAAATCTTTCATATTAAATGTACATGGGACATTCGTATCTCATACTAAATGTATGTATGTATTTTCAAGTTAATTTTTTAGATATTTCTCGTTTTATTTTTAAAAATTTATTATGGCCGTTTTACTCATTAGGTTAAGTACTTTCGATATCAGTTTAAAGTTTTTTGATATCGACACTTAACGATTACACCCTGTATATAAATTAACGTAATGGAATAAGTAACTATAATAATCTGGTATAAAAATTACGTTAAAAACAACCGACTTCAAAAACGGAAAAGTAAAAAATAAAAAAGATTTGTTAATATTAATTACTAAATATTATTTAGATGTGCTATTTAATAAAAAGGTTTGATGTTCACGGGCTATTAACTAAACGCTTAGTGCTTGGTTGCTTACTTCAAACCTATTTAATAAATAGCACATCTAAATAATATGTAGTAATTAATAATATCAAATCTTTTTTATTTTTTACTTTTTCGTTTTTGAAGTCGGTTGTTTTTAAACGTAGTTATTTTTATTTAATACTTTTTAGTGTATTTTTAACACGAATCAAACGAGCCCAAACTCGATAAAGTTGAGTCAATATTACTGAGTTCCTATGGCCACCTTCCGATTCCATCATCAAATTAGCTCTATGTCATGATAATGTTTCATTGCTATCCAATTTATATACGTATACAAAATTTTAGCTCAATCGGTTACCGGGAAGTGAATCAAAGTTACTTGCTACATTTCAATTAAGTCATCGAGATCAGACAAAAATGCTCATAAAATAAAAACTACTGGGCCTATCCGAATAAAATTTTTATGGGACCAATTCGACACCATTCCGCATCAAACGAAAAAAGAATCATATAAATCGGTTCAGAAACCTCGGAGTAATCGGTGTACATGCAAAAAAAAATTAAATTAAATTGATAACCTCCTCTTTTTTTAAGTCGGTTAAAAACGATGTTTTATTTGGTTTCGATGTTTTTTTTGTACAACGATGTAAATGCATCGTGAGAAAATTCTAATTTACTACCTATTAAATATATGTTTTGTACATGAAGCTCAAAGATACGCTATCGGTTCAGGTATGAACTGCGGCAACCCGCTGTACTCGGACGCGGTGATGGCGGGCGAGGCGGGCGAGTCGGGGGCGCGCGCGCTGCGGGACGTGTGGCGCTGGGCCGTGCGCGCGCGCTGGCCGCTGGGCGCGGCGGCCGGCGCGCTGCTGCTGCTGCTGCTGCTGGCGCTGCTGCCGGCCGCGCTGCGCCGCGCCCGCCCGCGCGCGCCCTCCGCGCCGCTCAACAGCGCGCTGGACAAGCTGCCGCCGCGCGCCTGCAAGCTGTCCAACCTGGAGGCCGTGCGGCGCGAGCGGCCCGCGTCCTGCGCCGACCCGCCGCCGCTCAACAACATCGACACGCTGCGCTCCTACGGCTCCGCGGGGGACGAGCTCGAGGGGATCCCGCCCGATTACCTGCGCAACCTCAACATCGACCACGACCGAAAGCCGTGGTCCGAACAGATGCATCTTCAGACGTTCGTGGACAACAAAATTTATAATGGTAACCTATGCTCTATAAATATAAATTTATAAAGAATAGAAAAAATGTGTGCGCGCGGTGTGTCCCTTAGACACATAAATTTTATTTTATTATTTTATTATAAAACTGAAAGAATATAATAAATTCGATCGCTCTGGCGGGTAACGAGTGGCCGAGTTGGTCAGGCATCCGCCCCGGAATGGCGCGAAAGGATGCGGGTTCGAGTCCCGCCTCGTGATCGATTTTTTTCTATTCTTTATAAATTTATATGAATGCCATACAACCAAAAATATCAAATTCAACCTATGCTCTGTTTATGTCTATACAGTCTACGTCATTATTTAATATTAACTGGTCGTGCCCGCGACCCTTTTTCTTTGAGTCTCATATTTATCGTGCGAGTCTTTGTTCACTTCTATATGTTTCATGATATAGGTACTATACGATTTATTCAAATCTATTGTTGTTTTTGTCTATTTAAATAATACTAGCTGTTGCCCGCGACTTCGTCCGCGATTACGTCGTTTTTCGTCATTCGTCGTTTAAAAAAAATACGTGACACTTTATTTTTGAATGTTCTTAATTGTCTCTTATAAAATTTAACTACATTAAAATTGAATACTCTGATAAGAAAATCTTAAAATCATCGAAAATCATAGACATCGAAAATATGAAGAAAACATGAATGAATGTGATTTAAATTCTACATTACTTAGTAATTAAAATAATAATCTAAATTAAATGTAGATTAACAGTTTGAGCGCACCATTATAGAATATGTACCCAAATAATAAATTACGTCAGTTTACATAGTAACTTTACTAAAAACACGATGACTTTCTTTCGCGCTCGGTACCACAAACTAAGCATGTTTGTGGTACGTGGCCCGCGTCACTTGACCCCCCACGAGTTCCCCTCCGTTGCTATGCGAAAATACATTCGTCGCCCTACTGTAGGAAAAATTGTAATACTGTGGCCTGGGCGTTATAACACGCCCAGGGAATTCCTGAGTGCCGATAGACGTCCGTCTATCGGCATTTATACCAATTTTATATTAATATCACCATCTTGAGGAAAAGCTTCTAATGTCGATTTAAAACGCATACATACGAATTAACCTGATGAAACATGTTCTAAAATTGTGAAATGAGTTCAGTTTTAAATATGAGAAATATTGATTTCTTGTATTCGACTATTCGTCGTAGTCGAATACAAAATATATTTAAAGAAACTTAGGTTGGCCTTCAGGCAAAAGGGATCCTATCAAATGATAAACTTGACCTTGTATCTTAAAAGTAAGCATGAAAGGACTCTCTGATAATTGTTGAGCACCAAAGGATCATTTAAAACGCACTACTATAAGAGCTAATATTGTCTAAGAACTGTTTAGATTGCACATGTTCCTCTAAAAGTAGTGATTTCAAAGGTTCCGGTGTATCTTCAAACGAAAGCCGACTCCTTACTCCACTTTAAAGCATTACAAAAAGAACATACTACGTTAATATCACCTATACAGAAGATGATCTGTAATCAATTGTGAGGTCATAAGCAAACCCACTTTTATATTTGTCGGACCACACCACCGAATTTGTAGATTGATCTTCTATGTTTACCTCTAAGTCATTAAGACTATGTCGAAATCTGTCTGCAGTAAGATGGGCCTCTCGCTATTCGTCCGTTTCAAGAGACCAATAGTTTCAATTCTTAATCTTTCATTAAACAAACTTATTAATCGTTCTTGTCTCAAATAATGGTAATATTCGCGTCCCTACTCTAGTCATTGCTTATGCTCATGTTCATCTTCGAGAGATCGAATAATATTATGGTGCACCCTATTATTTGTCAAACGGTCTTCATATTGAGTAAAAGTTTCAGATTCTCGAGATAAAATATGACGATCGTGATCAGCTGTGAGACGTAATTCCCTCTCAGTGAGGGTTTCGGTCTCACGGGATAGTATAATATGCCATTTGCGATCAGCTTTGAGACGTTATACCCTCTCAGTGAAGGTTTCGGTCTCATAGGATAGTACATGCCGTTCGCGGTCAGCTGTGAGCCGCAATTCTCGTTGTGAAGCGGTTTCAGGTTCGGCATAACACATGTTGTTTTCGGTCAATAGTAAGCCTCTTATCACTAACGATCCTTGAGAACTCTTATTTCTCATTTTCTTAGCTTTGCTCGAATTTCGATATAAAGATTTTTTAGGTGGCACTGATGCGGGTGAATAAAAATTAAGTTAAAACGGACTAAGTGTTATAATCATCAATCATCATCATCAATACATATAATAAAATTGTGGAAAAGTGAAGTCTGTACAATAAAAATATGTAGAAAAAAATTAGCAGGTGTTATTATTATCGAGAAATCGAGAGAAACCATTTTTTTCTCTTAAAAGCTCCCCCCCTCCCACTTCCCGAACTCCGATTGACCGTAATTTATTTTTCCTTACATTTTTATCATATTCCCCTCCTTTTCTAATGGGTTTCATCCTACTGCGATTTTTTTTTGTTTCAAAAATTATCTACCCTGGTGTATAGGTAAATTTTCCACATAAAATGTCCTTTAAATTATGTCGTATTATATTTTTAACCCCCGACGCAAAAAGACTGGTGTTATGTGTTTGACCGCTATGTATTTCTGTGTGTGTGTGTGTGTGTGTCTGTCTATGGCACCGTAGCTGGCTAACAGGTAAACCGAATTAGATGCGGTTTTTTTTGTTAGGCAGAATATTTTCCGCCGCTGGTTCTTAGATAAAGTTATCAAAATCGGTTCATCCACTTATTATACCTACATAGGGGTAAAAGTGGGAATGAAAAAAATGAAATTTATAATTTATTTTTAAAGATCGTCGGGAAGTTTATGAAATTATTTATTCCTTTTTCTATACACTTTTCTTCGTCTAAACGGTTTAGTTACGTGCTCTCTCTCTCTTCAGCCTTTAGTTACGTGCGTGAGACAGGAAAGATCTAATTTGGATTTGTTGTTGGATTTGATAAAAACTGAGTATCGATTAAGCTGATCAGTGGCTACACCATAGATTATTAAAAACATCCATTTAAGAAAGGAAGGAAATAGAATTTGCTCCTCTCCCCCCCTGGTTCCTAAAAAATAATATGACATAATTTAAAAGAAATTTTACGGAGAATTAGTTAGGCATTTCTTTTTTGATTTTCGATATTATATACTAATCATAATTTTTAATTACAATATGTAGTAACTATTTGGTATAGGTTAGGCATTTCATTTCTTGATTTTCATTAATAAGTTGGTACGTAAGTTTTTTAGCTCAGTTTAGTAAGAAATTTTAATAACAATTCTTTTAATTATTTATGGTAGTACGTATTTACTCAATAATTGTATGTTAAGTAGTAATTCAGCATGGGTGTAGCCACGGTGGGGCTGGGTGGAGCGCTTACCCTGGCTTTGATCTGGTAGGTACTAATTGTGAAGGGGAATGGGCGTGGGCGTGGGATTGGAACTGAACGTGGCATATGGCGTGGTGGTGGGGGTGGGCGTGGGGGTGGGCGTGGGGTTGGGAGTGGGTGTGGGAGTGCGAGTGGGCGCTGGAGTGGGAGCATGAAAATAAAAATGAACATGAAAATGATTTTTTATTGTTGCCCCACCCTGAGCCCATAGTCATAGGTCCCATAGTCACTATTCCACGCGAACGAAGTCGCGGGCACAGCTAGTAGACAAATATAATCAGAAAGCTTTGAACTCATAAGCTCAACCATAAAAGATAGACAATTATGATGTCGGGAGATATTTTTTATATAATATGGAGAACATTTCTTTCATACTTGATTTCTGTGTAGCTTTAACCATTAAGGTTGCAAACGCGACGAAAGCTTAAAAATGGAGTTACTGCTCTGCTCACGAATATGAAAAATAATTGTACCAAGTTTCGTTTAAATCCGTCGAGTAGTTTTTGTTTCTATAACGGTTATACAGACAGACAGACGGACAAAAATTTTTGGCGTCCTCGTGATAGTTATTTAGGAAATATATTTCATGTACAGAATTGACCTCTACAGATTTAATATAAGTATATAAGTATACATATATTTAGATTCCAATTTTCATGTTCAACGTTAAATTCAACTATACAATAACTAACAGACAACGCAGGTTACTCTCGTTTCCGTAAGTTGAGGCGGCTACATATTCGGTCCTCATAACATCACTTTTTGTGAACGAAACGACAGCGCGGTTTAATTCGATGCCAACACCATCAGAAAAAAGGAAATATTTTTAATTGTGAAAAAATATTATGATTTACACTATTAATACTATTTTAACATTAATACAAAATATAAGACTGTGAGTGAGTAAAAATAAATCCAGCTAGTTTCACATCACACTTATGTTTATAATTAGGTATACGACATGAAAATATATTAATTACCAAGCAATAATCATACAGATAAATACTGAACAAAAGTATTAATAGTCAAAGTATATTTTTACTAACAACATGTAAATGATGAAGGAATAATAATTATCAACGAACTAACCTTTTTGTATTAGAGAGTCCCGCCTCGTGATCGAATTTTTAAAACACGAAGATTTTTAAAAATGTACCCAATGAACACAATCAATATTAGATTAACTGTAATGGTGTCTAGTTTGACTTAAAATAATAAAAATCTACCCTCACTTTTAAAAATGTAGTATATTCACACGAATTATAAGCGCACCTTATAGGGAAGGGAAGATATGGTTTAAAGAGTTAAATAAATAAATAACATAATTATATCATAGAGATAGTATGTACTACGTATGTACTAGAGTGGCTATTCCAAACAAAAACATTGCGCGCGGCCGATGTGCTGGGGTACGTGTGGAACGAGCGGGGCGTGGCTTTAAGTTCAAAGATTAAGCAATGCGTGCAGATGCGACACATTGTGCAATCTGTTTACTCGGTACTATCTGGTGGTACTGATACTAGGGAATTAATAAAAAGAGGATTTTATATTAAACTATGTATTTTAATTTCCTTTAAATAATATCAATTTAGTAAGCTTTTGTCGTTTTGTGTAGTAATCAATAGTTTTATCAGTTTTTGCTTCATGATGTAATCGAATTTTGGAGTATTGGTTTATAATAGCCCTAATTAAATGGATACGATGATTCAATGTTGATGGCGTTTACGTATAAGAAACTCACATTTTGAAAAATCTCACGTGAGATTCGGGGATGGGGGAGGGGGTTGAATAAAATCTCACGACATCTCACCAGGGGGGGAGGGAGGGGCAGAAAATTAAAAATAAAAACCGGCCAAGTGCGAGTCGGACTCGCGCACCGAGGGTTCCGTACAAACCTGCAAGGTTTACAAAGTTGATTTTGTTACAGCTTAAAGGTATTATAGACCTGAGTATTTGGTATGAATTTCAATTTAATACCTCTACGCGTTTATGAGGAAATGGGAAGTAAGTTTAAAATTATTAAAAAAAAATATATTATGTGATGTAACTAAAAATTTATGGTTTTCGTAATTTTTCCTTTATCTATGCTATAAGACGTTGCTTCGTACCAAATTTCAAGATTCTGAGTTCACGGGAAGCACCCTGTAGGTTTTGATTCCCTTGCAAGTGTCGAAAATTTGCGGCATAAACGGCTGTATCTTTTGATTGCGTTGGCTTAGAAGTTTGATTTTTTCACAGCTTCAAGGGACAGTAGACCTGAGTAATTGATATAAATTTCAGCTTCATACCTCCACGCGTTCCTGAGAAAAAGGGTCTTGACAGACGGACGGACGGACAACAAAGTGATCCTATAAGGGTTCCGTTTTTTTCCTTTTGAGGTACGGAACCCTAAAAACACCTCACGTAATTTATGGACGCCCCCTTACTCGATCACAATTTTTGTAACGAATGTGAAAGACGAAACAATAAATACGCAAAGCGGCTTTTACTATAAACGGAACTACATTTAAAAATATACTTTATTTATTGAGTTATAAGGTTGCTTCCATTCTGTTTATTTACATTCTCAAAAACATCAATCGCGGCAGAGGCGGCTTGCGACAAAGGCGGCTTGTGTCAAAGGCCTCGGCGATATAGGCAAACTTGTAATAAGATCTATTTTACTTTCTTATTAGTCCATTTGACAAGGATATTGGGTAAGATACCTATTGGAATAATTTTATTATTATGTATGTACTTATTAAATCCGCGAATAAAAAAAATTTTTAGTCGCGAATATAGAAATTGGGTCGCATTTTTTTAATCCGCGAATAGTGAAAACGCGAATAAAGGAAGCGCGATTAAGGAACTTTTACTGTATTAGTTTCTGTGAATGTTGTGTTTATTTGTAATTGTTGTGCATAATAATTTATAAATCCTATTGGAACAACTGTTGATGAACCTTTTTTTAATAAATAAAAATAGGTAAATAAATAAATATTACTTAATATAACCTACCGTTTTACTTTGCGTAGTCGGGTAAAAGTATAAATATTTAGGTACTACACCACGGTAATCTTTCCTAGTATATATTGTATATTCATAGTTAAAAAATCCAGTTACATTTTTTTAACAGACTCATCGATAGTATCACGTCTGTGCTGTTAGTCTATGAAAAATGGCGCGAAACGCAGAACGCGTGGTGATTTTTCGCAAAATGATAACAATATTAGTAAAATGCATGACTTACTCATAATAAGGAAACTTACTGGTGAAAAGTCACTCCTCGGGCTTTGTTTGTATTATAGGAACTGTTAAAACAATATCTTAGCACACACGAAGGCATTTTGAACAGAGCAATAACACGTGTTGACGCGGCAAGCGGGGGGCACAGTCCGGCACAGACTAAATGAGACTTGTGACTTTTGCCTCTAGCTCGTGTTAAAGAGAGTGTAGTAGCGATCGCCTCTCTAGTACGTAGTACATATTATCTCGATGAATTATATTTAAATTATTAATTTTTAACATTGTGTTCAGTAGTGTTAACATGTAAATTGATTTGATTTTTACGAAATCTCATAGATGGCGCTGTATCAAATTTGTCTTTATACTACTAAGATTCATTAAACAGATTCTCTGCCCAATTTACGTAAATGACGTAGTTTTTATAGTGTAAAGCTAGATAATAGCATGGCTTACTCAAAAACAACATTTAAACACGAGTCTTTAGATTGTACGCTGTCGTAGTACACGGAATACGTAAGAAAAGTAAAGGTTCACAGCTCCTCCCCCGGAGGTGATAGCATGATAATATGTTTAAAAAAGCCTCACCCGACCTGTTAGTAATATTCATGCAAAATTTGAAGTCAATCTATGCAGTACTTTTCGAGATTAGCCCGGACAAACATACAGACAAACAGACAAACAGACAAACAGACAAACAGACAAAAATTCTAAAAACTATATTTTTGGCTTCTATATCGATTATAGATCATGGATTATGTATTCTTTTAAAAAAATATTCAATGTACAGTTTTGACTTTCCTACGATTTTATTATATATGTATAGATAAAGCAAATTATACATAATACTAACTATTATCTCAGATTTGAAGAGTTGCAAGCCTCGCGTGCGCGCCCCGTCGCCGGCCACGGTGCGGCGCGCGGTGGGTGCGGTGGGCGCGCTCGGTGCGGGCGGCGCGGGCGGCGACCTGGTGGGCGGCTACCACTGGGACTGCTCGGACTGGTGCGGCGGCGGCGGGCTGCCCGGCATCAGCGAGGTGGCGGGCTCCGAGCGGCCCGACTCGTCGTCCGCGCCCTCGCCCCCCTCGCCGCGCTCCCCGCGCTCGCCCCGCTCCCCGCGCTCGCCCCGCGCTCTGCCGCTCGACACGGACTCCGCTCCCGATGATCTCGAAACGCAGAGGTTCACGGACGGTGAGCTTACCTTTTGTTCCCATGTTGTTCTATAAAGTATTTTAAGAAATTCCATAACGCTAAAGATATATTCGGCTTCGTTGCAGCCTCCTCTTATTTGCTGCACCCGGACGAGTACTTACCGGTGACGGACGAGGACGCCCTGCGCGGCCGGTCGCTCCGGGACACGGACGCTCACAGCCTCATAACGATGCTAGGTCGGTTTATATTATTATGATTAAACTGAAACGTGAGGAAAATGCAAAATTAAAAAGAAAAACCACAAAAAATGGAGAAAAATGTTATATGTATGTTAATTATATAATAATTATGTGCTATTGCGCGTCTGACGTCATTATCACATTACGAACATCAAAAATATTATTCAGGGACTACATAGACCTGAAATACTTAATTTATCGAAAGGAAAATAATATATTGTACTCTTTCAGAGGAACGACACTCGTTGCTCGGCGGCGGAGGATCGTGCAGCGACCTGTCGACCAACCTGTGCGAGATCGAGGAGTCCGAGGGCGAGGAGTGCGGTGCGGGCGGGGCGGGCGGGGCGGGGGGGGCGCGCCACACCGACGTGTGACGGCGGCGCGCGGCCCGCGAGCCCGCGCCGCGCTCGCGCGCCCTCTAGCCGCACCCCGCCACCCGCCACCCGCCACCCCCGCGATCCACTGAGACATTGCCACGGTTGCGACTGTCCTAGACTCTGAGTTCATTTTTAAAACGTAAAATAGCACTGAATTCCTTGACGATTCTAATTTCCAACGTTTGTATTTTCATAGTATGTTTTTTTAGTTATTAGATAACTTGACTGGTCCGTTTGTAACATTCCGATGATCTAAACCCGTGGTAACCTAAGTAGTGAACGATGTCGACGTTTTATGTTTGTATATACTCACTTTAAATGTACGGCGTATATTAATAATTGTGCGTGAAGTGATCGCGAATAGGGATGATTTTAACTTTGTGCCGTGTACGTGTTGGTGTGTCGTTTCGCGTGCGTCTCCGGTGAGTGAACGCGCTCCACGATGCATTGCCTTTTGTGTATTATATTAAAATAAGTTGTACATTCAATTGGGGCGGTTCACTGCCTCGACGAGACGGAGACCCCGTGTGTATGTGTGTATCGAATAATGACTTGTACATAATATTATGTCTGTGTTATTAGGAATGATGTATGTATATAATGTAGATAATGCATGGGAAAAGCGTTCTCGGCGCCGAGAGAGGCGGGCGGTGAGCGGCGCGCGAGCTTGCGACCGCAGCGCCGCCGCGCCGCGTCGGAGAACTAAATCGAAATGGTGCTCTGACTATAGTTTTCATATCATAACTTTAAATGCATTTACAGAACTCTATCCTTGTAGGCTAGCGTATTGTTAAGGATCTATTTTTATATGTGTACAGTGGAGCGTGCGGCGGCGAGCTGACTGACCGCTACGATCGCCGCCGACGCGCTCGATTTGTTAATGAGCAATCGTTCGCGACTATTGTACGAATTATAATTTATTTTACGAATGTTGCGTAATTTTTGACACGACTAATAAAAAAATTGAAATTATATATTGACTTTAATTTTTCACTTCAACCCTTTTAACTCTCTATATATATAAATACTCAACGTAGTAGTAGTAAACTACTATAATAGGGGACGACTGGGTTTGTTAGTGTGATGAATACTAGAGATGAAACGGATATCCGGTAACTATCCGGTATCCGGTCTATCTGGCCGCCATAATACTATCCGGCCGAATACCGGATAGCTACTATTCGGCCGGATATATATCCGGCCGATTAAAAAAAAATAGCTGGATAAAAGAAACATATTTTTGAGTAATTATTTGCTTTATTTAGCAAGAATCACATTTCCCCGAAATCAATAATTATTGAATATGTTACGAAACTTGCAAGATATTATTTTACTTGATAGGTATTAAAATTATTGCAATTAGTTTATTTATTATTAGATACATTACCTGCTTTTTTCGCTTCGCCGCCACGAGAAATATTAACATTGCATAATAAACAAAGAGCTAACTTTTTATTTTCACTGCTTATGTCAAAGTATTCCCATAAAGACGATCTTTTCTTCACCGATGCCATTTCTCGCTGCTAAATCTTTTAGACCTATGTATATATGTATGTACTTAAAATAATAAGAGCACAAATAAAACTATAACCTAAAAACGATCACGCACGTGTCTGCCCTGCATGCAATCGACACAATAATAAAATTGTACAATTGTTAACTTCACTCATCAACGAAAAGACCTGAATCGAACCGAGTCCATCCTATCGTTCGCGCGATGCCTACGCAAACGGCTAAGTTTCGCCGGATATTCGGCTATCCGGCCACTTGGTCGGCCGAATATCCGGTATC
Organism: Colias behrii; assembly: GCA_029959065.1. NCBI lineage: Eukaryota > Metazoa > Arthropoda > Insecta > Lepidoptera > Pieridae > Colias > Colias behrii. The sequence continues at coordinate 18,477 of JARWMC010000005.1, read as the reverse complement.
CGGTATCCGGCCAAACTGCTATCCGTTTCATCTCTAATGAATACTGAACGTATTAATCATAGTAGAAGTAAACTACTATAGGGGACGACTGGGTTTGTTAGTGTTCCGAACCTCAAAAGGAAAAAAAGGAACCCTTATTGTTTCTTTTATCTGTCTATCTGCCTGTCTGTTAACACCCTTTGCCTGTCGGTTAGGTTAGGTTAGGTTAGGTTAGGTTTTTTTTTTTATAAGCACCCGCCATCTCAGGGTGTTGTGTGCTTTTCTCTGGAATATAGTCCAGAGGTGTTTTTTTCTTTTAATCAAATAAATACCAAACAATTATTTATTCACAAATTAGGCCTAAATTAATACATTTAAAAGTAAAAAATACAAATTAACAATTTACAATAATATTTCCAAAATAATAATAAGATACTAAAATTAAATATTACATTTAAAACTTACATTAATTAAAAACATTACAAAGAAAATAATAAAAAAGTAATAAAATAAATTAATACAATTAAAAGTAAAAAATACAAATTAACAATTTACAATGAAATTTCCAAAATAATAATAAAATACTAAAATTAAATATCACATTTAAAACTTACATTAATTAAAAACATTACAATGAAAATAATAAAAAAGAAATAAAACATTACGGCACAACACTTATAAAACTTAACCCTAACATCACAACTTATCACAGTGTCTTTTATTTACAACCCTCACAATTCGTTCACAATATTCCAAGAATTCAGTCCTCATCTTATCCCCCAGGACCGCAGGCAGATTCTCACCCGTCATCGCGATGGTTAGGTTAGGTTAGGTTAGGTTAGGTTAGGTTTTGTCTGTCCGACATCAGCTGGGTCAGTTTCTCATGAAACTGAGTCCAGTTTGCCTTGTGTGTGTTAAATATGCGTGTAGTTCGTATTATGTTCGTGCCTGTGGATTTATGTTGTCTGATGCCGAAGGATATGCCGTTGTGGTCCGAGCTCGTGAGACTCTCCTCAACCCTCCAGTTGTCCACTCGGTTCAGCAGATCGTCGGAGCACGCTGTCACATCCACGTGGCTGGAGTACCTTTTCCCACCTCTGATGGTATCGAACGTAGGGATGTCCCCGGTGTTGAGTATGTGCATTCCCATTTCTTCCAGTACAGCAGACACGTCTCTTCCTCGCGGATCTTCCACTTCGCCACCCCACCACGGGCTTTTTGCGTTAGCATCGCCTCCCAGGACCATCCTATGGATACCCAGCTCTCTCCCTATCCGCCTAAGATGGTCCAGGTAGAGCCCCACTGGTTTATCGGGCTCGAAGTAGAAGGACACTACAATCATCTCCCAGGCTTTGGTTCTGAGAGTGGCCACAACGATGTTGTTACTGCTAAGGCGTGTATGTAGTTCGACATCCAGTGTGTCGTCGAGTACTACAATACACGCCTTTACTGCTCCACCCCCTTCCCCTTCGCTCTGGAAGATCCTCACTCCATTGTATGTCCTCATACTTTTCACCCCACCAACGTAGGGCTCTTGCAGCAACGCTACGCATGCCTTACGCTTGGTGGCTTCGAGCAGTAGCTCCCGTGTGGCGATTTGGCTCCGCTGGAGATTGGCCTGCAGCATTCGGTACTGGAAGGACTCACCTTGGGCAACCCTAGCAATACGCTACCGCCGATCTGGCTAGAGCGTCCCACTTCTTTCGTTCAAAACATTCACGATCAAAGGCGCTGTGCTCAGCGCTACCTTTCTTGGCCTTAGTGCAGTTAATGCACTGAGGCGCTTCTCCCCGCAACCACTTGTCGCATTCAGTCCTCATATGAGGACCGGCACAGTGGCTGCATCGTTCCTTTTCCGGTTAGGTTAGGTTAGGTTAGGTTAGGTTAGGTTAGGTTAGGTTAGGTTAGGTTAGGTTAGGTTAGGTTAGGTTAGGTTAGGTTAGGTTAGGTTAGGTTAGGTTAGGTTAGGTTAGGTTAGGTTAGGTTAGGTTAGGTTAGGTTAGGTTAGGTTAGGTTAGGTTAGGTTAGGTTAGGTTAGGTTAGGTTAGGTTAGGTTAGGTTAGGTTAGGTTAGGTTAGGTTAGGTTAGGTTAGGTTAGGTTAGGTTAGGTTAGGTTAGGTTAGGTTAGGTTAGGTTAGGTTTTTTTTTTTTTTTTTTTTTTTTTTTTTTTTTTTTTTTTTTTATAAAAAGCACCCGCCATCTCAGGGTGTTGTGTGCTTTCCTCTGGAATATTGTCCAGAGATGTTTATTTTGCTTTTAATCAAGTAATTACCACACTATTATTTATTTATACATTAGGCCTAAATGAATACAATTTAAAATAATAAAAAAGATACAGGTTAACAATTTACAATAACATTTCCAAATTAATTATAAAATACTAAAATTAAATATTACATTTAAAAACTTACATTAATTAAAAACATTGCAATGAGAATAATAAAAATAAAATAAAATAAATTAATACAATTAAAAGTAAATAATACAATTTAAAATTTACAATGAAATTTCCAAGATAACAATTAAAATACTAAAATTAAATATTGCATTTAAAACTTACATATATTAAAAACATTAAATGAAAAGAAATAAAACAATACGGCACAACACTTATAAAACTTAACCCTAATATCACAGTAGCTTATCACAGTTTCTTTTATTTACCACCCTCACAATTCGTTCGCAGTATTCCAAAAATTCAGTCCTCATTTTATCCCCCAGGGCCGCAGGCAGATTCTCACCCGTCATCGCGATGCCCAATTTTTGCTCAATAACATATCTATCTCTTGCAAAAATCGGACACTCGAGCAACAGGTGAGAAACCGTCTCGTCGACTCCGGGCTGACACAGACACGATGGATTCTCCTTCAGCTTGAATCTGTTCAAGTAGAAGGCGAATCCACCGTGTCCAGTCAGTGCTTGTGTGGTGTGGTGTGTGATGTCTATTTTCCGTACTATTTTGTATGCAGCAGCAGCGCTTGGGAAAAAGAGCTTCGTGCCTCCAGCCGTCTCCCCCACATCATATCTCCTGTCCCATTCCCCGATCGTATCCTGTCTCAGGATACGCTTGACGAATGAAACAGGACACAGATCGTAGTCGGGTTTCTTCTTCGACCCCAGAGCGGCCTCCTTGGCTAACTGGTCCACTCTTTCGTTCCCCCTTAGCCCTGCGTGCGCCTTGATCCAAAACAGAGCGACCTCCCGCCTCTGCGAAGCAGCTTTTCGGAGGGCCGCCCTTGTTTGCACAGCAAGGGGGTGGGGGGAACCGAGTGTGACTGCCTGGAGGGCCGATCTGGAGTCGCTGAAGATGCCGACCTTCGACACTCCACTCTTGCAGGCTCTAATTACTGCTCTTTGGAGCGCTAGGAGTTCGGCCTGGTAGACGGTGCAATACGGCGGCAAAGCAAGCTTGACGGCCTTCGTCTCGGCCTCCCCCTCCCATACGGAAAGGGCGGCTCCGACTCGACCCTCAATCTTGCTGCCGTCCGTGTAGATCCTATGTACGTGGCTATTAGCCACGTCGGAATACGAGTCCTCGTCCACCAGCCCGAACCCCAGCCCTTCCTGCTCTGCCGGATGTGGGTCCTCAATCGCCGGAGCCATTCTTTCCACCTCCCTGTCTCCCAACGCTGGGTGCGACACCCCCTTCTTGATCCCATATAGTCTCGAGACTTCGAGAATTCTGAGGTCAAGGGGGAGTATCCCAGCCAACAGCATAGCTGAGTTCAGGGAGACGGTCCGATATGCTCGGCAGATCTTTTGGGCGAAGCCCCGTTGTACGGTGTTCAGCCTTTTTTGGACCCCCATCTTTTCCACGGTGGGTGCCCACGCTGCCGATGCATACATAATAGTCGGTTCGATAACAGCTACATAAATAGTCTTAATAATATCTGGGCTAAGTCCCCAACCAACTCTGGCTGCCTTAGCCAAGAGTTTATACCGGGCTATTGCCTTTTGGCATACAGCCCCGACGTGGGCGTTAAAGGTGAGGCCGCTGTCTATTGTTAGGCCCAATATTTTTATATGGTCAAAATATTTTATTTCCACATTCCCCATAGCGAGCCGTGGCACGTCATATTTTAATCTCCTCGTGGAAAGGAGGGCACAAGTTTTATGCGGTGCAAATTTTAGTTTGTTTTCCTTTCCCCATTCATCTATTGCATTTAAGACACGGTTAGCTTCCATTTCAATTTCAAGGGCCGTGTCACCCTCAAAGACCAATACAATGTCGTCGGCGAACGCCTGACAGAATACTTTCATCTCCTCTAGCATCCATAGCAGAGGGTCCAGCAAGAGGTTCCACAGGATTGGTCCACCTATGGATCCCTGCACGCACCCCTTGCTGGTCCCCCTACTCACTTCCACGCCCGCATATCTAACTTTCACTCCCCTTTCACTCAGGTAGCTGCTGATCACCCGCCTCACGTTCCCCGGGCACCCAACTTCAGCCAACCGCACCTTTATGGCTGGCCACCAGGCGCTGTCGAAGGCTCCCTCTATGTCCAGCGATACCACAACAGAAATCTTCTTCTCCTCCCTCATATTTCTGATGTGGTTCACTAGTCTATAGAGGGCGTCCTCGGTGCTCCTCTGTGGCATAAAGCCATACTGGTGGGGGCTTATTTTGGGCAACAGGTAAAACCTAAGTCGGCCGACCAGCATCTTTTCGAAGATTTTGCCGAGAACAGGTAAGAGGCCGATCGGTCGATAGGCTTTCGGTACCCGATATGATTCCTTGCCCGGCTTTCGCAGTATAACCACGGTCGCCCACTTCCACTGTGCGGGGAAGTAGGCGGCAGAGAGGCATCTGTTGAGCAAGGCAAGGAACCATCCCGGGTTACAATCCACAGCGTGCTGACAGATGTCGGCCGTGAGTCCATCAGCCCCGGGGGCCTTCTTGGGGTTGAAGGACCTTACGGCTCTCTTCAACTCCTCCATGATGAAAGGAGGGTCATCCGGGCCCGCCGGTGGTTCGGTGTCCAAGGACTCCGCACACCTGCGCACCCGACGATGTCCCTCACTTTCACCACTTTCCTGGTCCTCGGGGTAGAAGGTCTCCGCCAACAGTTCTGCCGAGCTCCGGGCATCGAGGGTCTCACCGCCCCTCGAAAGGGGCAGATCCTCCTCTCTCCCTGTGGCTCTATTAAGCACCCTGTAGATGCCCTCCCAGACCCCCTCCCTATCCTGTTTCCGGCAAAACTCCTTCCAACTCTTCTCTTGCGCTTCTTTCACTGCCTTTTCATACATCTCTCTTTCTTCCAGGTACAATCCAACCACGCGGTCTCTGCGATCAGGTGCTGCGTTTCGGATCCTGCGTCTCCTCGTGGCCACCTGCTTCTTCATCTGCGCGAGCTCATCATTCCACCACGACAAGGTGAATTTCTGTGTGTGTTTTTTTGGTCGGCATTGTGTCTCTGCATGTCTGTGTGATTGCTTCAGTGTATCTGTCTATTGCGTCATCTATTTGTTGTGTGCTGTGTATTGTGTCTATGTCTTGTATAGTTAATTGTCTGTCTGACATCAGCTGGGTCAGTTTCTCATGAAACTGAGTCCAGTTTGCCTTGTGTGTGTTAAATATGCGTGTAGTTCGTATTATGTTCGTGCCTGTGGATTTATGTTGTCTGATGCCGAAGGATATGCCGTTGTGGTCCGAGCTCGTGAGACTCTCCTCAACCCTCCAGTTGTCCACTCGGTTCAGCAGATCGTCGGAGCACGCTGTCACATCCACGTAGCTAGAGTACCTTTTCCCACCTCTGATGGTATCGAACGTAGGGATGTCCCCGGTGTTGAGTATGTGCATTCCCATTTCTTCCAGTACAGCAGACACATCTCTTCCTCGCGAGTCTTCCACTTCGCCACCCCACCACGGGCTTTTTGCGTTCGCATCGCCTCCCAGGACCATCCTATGGATACCCAGCTCTCTCCCTATCCGCCTAAGATGGTCCAGGTAGAGCCCCACTGGTTTATCGGGCTCGAAGTAGAAGGACACTACAATCATCTCCCAGGCTTTGGTTCTGAGAGTGGCCACAACGATGTTGTTACTGCTAAGGCGTGTATGTAGTTCGACATCCAGTGTGTCGTCGAGTACTACAATACACGCCTTTACTGCTCCACCCCCTTCCCCTTCGCTCTGGAAGATCCTCACTCCATTGTATGTCCTCATACTTTTCGCCCCACCAACGTAGGGCTCTTGCAGCAACGCTACGCATGCCTTACGCTTGGTGGCTTCGAGCAGTAGCTCCCGTGTGGCGATTTGGCTCCGCTGGAGATTGGCCTGCAGCATTCGGTACTGGAAGGACTCACCTTGGGCAACCTTAGCAATACGCTACCGCCGATCTGGCCAGAGCATCCCACCTCTTTCTTTCCGTACACTCTCTGTCAAAGGCGCTGTGCTCTGCGCTGCCTTTCTTAGCCTTTATGCAGTTGATGCATTGAGGCACTTCTCCCCGCAGCCACTTGTCGCACTCGGTCTTCATGTGAGGACCAGCGCAGTGGCTGCATCGTTCCTTCTCTTCCCTACACATTCGTCTCGTATGCCCGTACCCAAGACAGCGCGAGCACTGCACTAACGGACTTTGATCCATCACTTTCACTCTACTTAGCCCTATATGGGCGTATCCTTCACTCGTGCATCTCTTCCATACCTGTGGACTCACCCTGGCCACTACGTGGTTCTGGAGGTGGTTCCTTGCTTTCATCACGTACGCTACTTCTACCTTTCTCTCTTCCCCCTTCAGGCCCTCAAGGATGCTTGCATTTTGATTACTGAATGCTGTGACGAAATCGTCAACTTCGCATTTCATTACATCCCTGAAGACTAGTAGAGGGCTCTTATTTTTTACATCTTCCACTACTAATCCCTCATTCTTTCTCAGCCTTTCCTTCACCTTGATTCTTTCTTCCTCATTCGCACAGCCGACGACCACCTTCCTGTTCTTCACCTTTCTTACCCTCTCTACTTTCACCCATCCGTCCTTTGCATCCACAGTCTTTCTGATCATTTCTAACACCTCATCACCCGTCTCTTGTTCGTCTTTGGATGACACCATGACCGAATGCAGGGCTCTTGCTTCGGGGAGTTTCTCTATGACTCCCCTCGAGACAACGCCCGCATAACTCGCCGTTTTGGCGACAGTCATGTTGCCCTCCAAAAGCGAGCTCAATTTGTCCATTTTATTTTCATTCTCCCGCATGCTTACTCTCATCTCTTCCATTCTTGTCATCATCTCTTTCATACTTTCTTTCATTCCTTCACTTAGGTCCAGATTTCTCACCAATGCGTCGTCAACTACGCTGGGACCAGCATCGGATGGCGGGGGGGGATGTATAGGGTCCCCACTACGCCCTCCACTACCAGCCCTGGCATTGGTGAGTTCAAACTCCATCTCTTTTATTATTTCATACATCCTTTCTAGCGCCGTAATAACCCCATCTTTTATGTCAGTCTTTAAATTTCGAGACTCTCGCAGGTGGGCTTTCCCTTTCAGCAGAAGGGCTTTCCCTTCTGCAGTCCGACTTTTAGGTGTTGCAGGCTTCTTCACTGGTTCGGAGATAGTGAACGTGTCACTGGCACGCCTCTGGGGAGTGTGGATCATGATGACTTAGGGAAAAAAAAAAAAAAAAAAAAAAAAAAAAAAAAAAAAAAAAAAAAAAAAAAAAAAAAACCCCTGTCAATAATAATTATTCTTAACACTATTAGGTCTCCCAATAGGGGAGATACCTGTCAATAATTACAATTAAAAAAAATTTAATATCACAGATATAAATATAAGATATAAAATATTAATATAAAAATATAAAATATTAATAGGTCACTGATAGTTAAAAATGGTCAACTTAACACTATTAGGTCTCCCAATAAGGGAGATACCTGTCAATACAATTAAAATAAATATCACAGATATAAATATAAGATATAAAATATTAATATAAAATATAATTTAAAAATATAAAATATTAATAGGTCACTGATAGTTAAAAATGGTCAACTTAACACTATTATGGCTCCCAATAGGGGAGATACCTGTCAATGATTACAATTAAAAATGAATGTCACAGATATAAAATATAAAAATATAAAATATAAAATATTAATAAAATATTAATAGGTCAGTGATAATTAAAAATGGTCAACTTAACACTATTATGTCTCCCAATAGGGGAGATACCTGTCAATGATTACAATTAAAAATGAATGTCACAGATATAAAATATAAAAATATAAAATATAAAATATTAATAAAATATTAATAGGTCCGTGATATAATAGTTATACTTAATCAGTCTCCCAATAGAGGCACCTGTCAATAATTACAAATAAAATAAAATTAAAAATAAAAATGTCAAAATCGTACGGTTTAACCTAGTAAGCTAGCTAGTAAGCTAGTCAATACTAGGCACTCAAGTCAATAATTATTATACTTAAAACTATCAGGTCTCCCAATAGGGGAGTCGCCTGTTTATGAATTAAGATAGAATTAAAATATAAATAAGATCAAAATGAATACATATATGGACAAATAATACATACGAATAAAAGATAATAATATTATAATATTATTGTGTTGTGTGATATATGGTCCCTAAGCACTCAGTATATAATACCTTAGTCTAACAGCTACACCAAAAATGATGTAGCTGGTCTATTTTTACAAAATACTAATATACAAATACAAAATATAAATCAGATTAAAAAGAAAACATTCCTTCGCCACCACGTGTTTACTGTTTTGTTGATTGCACCCGTGACCTACTTAGATATTTTTCCCGAAAAACGTTATGAGGAGTTATGATAATTTATTATCTTTGTTCGGGAAGGTGTAAGGAGTCCCAAAACACTTAGTTAAGTAGGAAGCACGGTGGGGGGAAAGGGGAAAAGTACAGTTTTGGCGGAGAAAGTTTCTGTTTGTAGGTTAAAAAACACTCTTTTGCGTCTATCTCCGCCAATTTCACTCCGATTTCCCCGGAACAAAAACCAGGGGCTTTGTTTTAGAAAAACGCGTCTATTTATACTATTATCATTCACTAAACACTGAGTAAAGGGGGATTGCCACCGCCCGGCTTACCAAAAAAATGTTTGTTTTGCTTGATTTATGAGTCCTAAAAATCCCAAAATTTGCACAGACACTTGTATCACTAGCACACACAACACTGCAGTTCCGGTTCGCGAAGTCCCCGATATAAATCGGGACTTTCCAGCGACGACGTAACCCTTGTTAATTTCGTGAATATTTCTTTATGTTATAACTTTTAAAACTCTGACTCGATTTTAAAACTGTTTTCGCGTCCGTATTGGTTGTTTTAGCGCGCATCTACTGGTATATAACACTAATGTGTAAGTTGAAAAAATACCACTTTTGCAAAAATAAACTTACGAGCGATGCGATTTCGCTGTCAACGGACCGCGTTCGGGCAAATGACTGGTTAGGTTAGGTTAGGTTTTTTTTTTTTTTTTTTTTTTTTTAAAAAAAGCACCCGCCATCTCAGGGTGTTGTGTGCTTTCCTCTGGAATATTGTCCAGAGATGTTTATTTTGCTTTTAATCAAATAATTACCACACTATTATTTATTTATACATTAGGCCTAAATGAATACAATTTAAAATAATAAAAAAGATACAAGTTAACAATTTACAATAACATTTCCAAATTAATTATAAAATACTAAAATTAAATATTACGTTTAAAAACTTACATTAATTAAAAACATTGCAATGAGAATAATAAAAATAAAATAAAATAAATTAATACAATTAAAAGTAAATAATACAATTTAAAATTTACAATGAAATTTCCAAGATAATAATTAAAATACTAAAATTAAATATTGCATTTAAAACTAACATATATTAAAAACATTAAAATGAAAAGAAATAAAACAATACGGCACAACACTTATAAAACTTAACCCTAATATCACAGTACCTTATCACAGTTTCTTTTATTTACCACCCTCACAATTCGTTCGCAGTATTCCAAAAATTCAGTCCTCATTTTATCCCCCAGGGCCGCAGGCAGATTCTCACCCGTCATCGCGATGCCCAATTTTTGCTCAATAACATATCTATCTCTTGCAAAAATCGGACACTCGAGCAACAGGTGAGAAACCGTCTCGTCGACTCCGGGCTGACACAGACACGATGGATTCTCCCTCAGCTTGAATCTGTTCAAGTAGAAGGCGAATCCACCGTGTCCAGTCAGTGCTTGTGTGGTGTGGTGTGTGATGTCTATTTTCCGTACTATTTTGTATGCAGCCGCAGCGCTTGGGAAAAAGAGCTTCGTGCCTCCAGCCGTCTCCCCCACATCATATCTCCTGTCCCATTCCCCGATCGTATCCTGTCTCAGGATACGCTTGACGAATGAAACAGGACACAGATCGTAGTCGGGTTTCTTCTTCGACCCCAGAGCGGCCTCCTTGGCTAACTGGTCCACTCTTTCGTTCCCCCTTAGCCCTGCGTGCGCCTTGATCCAAAACAGAGCGACCTCCCGCCTCTGCGAAGCAGCTTTTCGGAGGGCCGCCCTTGTTTGCACAGCAAGGGGGTGGGGGGAACCGAGTGTGACTGCCTGGAGGGCCGATCTGGAGTCGCTGAAGATGCCGACCTTCGACACTCCACTCTTGCAGGCTCTAATTACTGCTCTTTGGAGCGCTAGGAGTTCGGCCTGGTAGACGGTGCAATACGGCGGCAAAGCAAGCTTGACGGCCTTCGTCTCGGCCTCCCCCTCCCATACGGAAAGGGCGGCTCCGACTCGACCCTCAATCTTGCTGCCGTCCGTGTAGATCCTATGTACGTGGCTATTAGCCACGTCGGAATACGAGTCCTCGTCCACCAGCCCGAACCCCAGCCCTTCCTGCTCTGCCGGATGTGGGTCCTCAATCGCCGGAGCCATTCTTTCCACCTCCCTGTCTCCCAACGCTGGGTGCGACACCCCCTTCTTGATCCCATATAGTCTCGAGACTTCGAGAATTCTGAGGTCAAGGGGGAGTATCCCAGCCAACAGCATAGCTGAGTTCAGGGAGACGGTCCGATATGCTCGGCAGATCTTTTGGGCGAAGCCCCGTTGTACGGTGTTCAGCCTTTTTTGGACCCCCATCTTTTCCACGGTGGGTGCCCACGCTGCCGATGCATACATAATAGTCGGTTCGATAACAGCTACATAAATAGTCTTAATAATATCTGGGCTAAGTCCCCAACCAACTCTGGCTGCCTTAGCCAAGAGTTTATACCGGGCTATTGCCTTTTGGCATACAGCCCCGACGTGGGCGTTAAAGGTGAGGCCGCTGTCTATTGTTAGGCCCAATATTTTTATATGGTCAAAATATTTTATTTCCACATTCCCCATAGCGAGCCGTGGCACGTCATATTTTAATCTCCTCGTGGAAAGGAGGGCACAAGTTTTATGCGGTGCAAATTTTAGTTTGTTTTCCTTTCCCCATTCATCTATTGCATTTAAGACACGGTTAGCTTCCATTTCAATTTCAAGGGCCGTGTCACCCTCAAAGACCAATACAATGTCGTCGGCGAACGCCTGACAGAATACTTTCATCTCCTCTAGCATCCATAGCAGAGGGTCCAGCAAGAGGTTCCACAGGATTGGTCCACCTATGGATCCCTGCACGCACCCCTTGCTGGTCCCCCTACTCACTTCCACGCCCGCATATCTAACTTTCACTCCCCTTTCACTCAGGTAGCTGCTGATCACCCGCCTCACGTTCCCCGGGCACCCAACTTCAGCCAACCGCACCTTTATGGCTGGCCACCAGGCGCTGTCGAAGGCTCCCTCTATGTCCAGCGATACCACAACAGAAATCTTCTTCTCCTCCCTCATATTTCTGATGTGGTTCACTAGTCTATAGAGGGCGTCCTCGGTGCTCCTCTGTGGCATAAAGCCATACTGGTGGGGGCTTATTTTGGGCAACAGGTAAAACCTAAGTCGGCCGACCAGCATCTTTTCGAAGATTTTGCCGAGAACAGGTAAGAGGCCGATCGGTCGATAGGCTTTCGGTACCCGATATGATTCCTTGCCCGGCTTTCGCAGTATAACCACGGTCGCCCACTTCCACTGTGCGGGGAAGTAGGCGGCAGAGAGGCATCTGTTGAGCAAGGCAAGGAACCATCCCGGGTTACAATCCACAGCGTGCTGACAGATGTCGGCCGTGAGTCCATCAGCCCCGGGGGCCTTCTTGGGGTTGAAGGACCTTACGGCTCTCTTCAACTCCTCCATGATGAAAGGAGGGTCATCCGGGCCCGCCGGTGGTTCGGTGTCCAAGGACTCCGCACACCTGCGCACCCGACGATGTCCCTCACTTTCACCACTTTCCTGGTCCTCGGGGTAGAAGGTCTCCGCCAACAGTTCTGCCGAGCTCCGGGCATCGAGGGTCTCACCGCCCCTCGAAAGGGGCAGATCCTCCTCTCTCCCTGTGGCTCTATTAAGCACCCTGTAGATGCCCTCCCAGACCCCCTCCCTATCCTGTTTCCGGCAAAACTCCTTCCAACTCTTCTCTTGCGCTTCTTTCACTGCCTTTTCATACATCTCTCTTTCTTCCAGGTACAATCCAACCACGCGGTCTCTGCGATCAGGTGCTGCGTTTCGGATCCTGCGTCTCCTCGTGGCCACCTGCTTCTTCATCTGCGCGAGCTCATCATTCCACCACGACAAGGTGAATTTCTGTGTGTGTTTTTTGGTCGGCATTGTGTCTCTGCATGTCTGTGTGATTGCTTCAGTGTATCTGTCTATTGCGTCATCTATTTGTTGTGTGCTGTGTATTGTGTCTATGTCTTGTATAGTTAATTGTCTGTCTGACATCAGCTGGGTCAGTTTCTCATGAAACTGAGTCCAGTTTGCCTTGTGTGTGTTAAATATGCGTGTAGTTCGTATTATGTTCGTGCCTGTGGATTTATGTTGTCTGATGCCGAAGGATATGCCGTTGTGGTCCGAGCTCGTGAGACTCTCCTCAACCCTCCAGTTGTCCACTCGGTTCAGCAGATCGTCGGAGCACGCTGTCACATCCACGTAGCTAGAGTACCTTTTCCCACCTCTGATGGTATCGAACGTAGGGATGTCCCCGGTGTTGAGTATGTGCATTCCCATTTCTTCCAGTACAGCAGACACATCTCTTCCTCGCGAGTCTTCCACTTCGCCACCCCACCACGGGCTTTTTGCGTTCGCATCGCCTCCCAGGACCATCCTATGGATACCCAGCTCTCTCCCTATCCGCCTAAGATGGTCCAGGTAGAGCCCCACTGGTTTATCGGGCTCGAAGTAGAAGGACACTACAATCATCTCCCAGGCTTTGGTTCTGAGAGTGGCCACAACGATGTTGTTACTGCTAAGGCGTGTATGTAGTTCGACATCCAGTGTGTCGTCGAGTACTACAATACACGCCTTTACTGCTCCACCCCCTTCCCCTTCGCTCTGGAAGATCCTCACTCCATTGTATGTCCTCATACTTTTCGCCCCACCAACGTAGGGCTCTTGCAGCAACGCTACGCATGCCTTACGCTTGGTGGCTTCGAGCAGTAGCTCACGTGTGGCGATTTGGCTCCGCTGGAGATTGGCCTGCAGCATTCGGTACTGGAAGGACTCACCTTGGGCAACCTTAGCAATACGCTACCGCCGATCTGGCCAGAGCATCCCACCTCTTTCTTTCCGTACACTCTCTGTCAAAGGCGCTGTGCTCTGCGCTGCCTTTCTTAGCCTTTATGCAGTTGATGCATTGAGGCACTTCTCCCCGCAGCCACTTGTCGCACTCGGTCTTCATGTGAGGACCAGCGCAGTGGCTGCATCGTTCCTTCTCTTCCCTACACATTCGTCTCGTATGCCCGTACCCAAGACAGCGCGAGCACTGCACTAACGGACTTTGATCCATCACTTTCACTCTACTTAGCCCTATATGGGCGTATCCTTCACTCGTGCATCTCTTCCATACCTGTGGACTCACCCTGGCCACTACGTGGTTCTGGAGGTGGTTCCTTGCTTTCATCACGTACGCTACTTCTACCTTTCTCTCTTCCCCCTTCAGGCCCTCAAGGATGCTTGCATTTTGATTACTGAATGCTGTGACGAAATCGTCAACTTCGCATTTCATTACATCCCTGAAGACTAGTAGAGGGCTCTTATTTTTTACATCTTCCACTACTAATCCCTCATTCTTTCTCAGCCTTTCCTTCACCTTGATTCTTTCTTCCTCATTCGCACAGCCGACGACCACCTTCCTGTTCTTCACCTTTCTTACCCTCTCTACTTTCACCCATCCGTCCTTTGCATCCACAGTCTTTCTGATCATTTCTAACACCTCATCACCCGTCTCTTGTTCGTCTTTGGATGACACCATGACCGAATGCAGGGCTCTTGCTTCGGGGAGTTTCTCTATGACTCCCCTCGAGACAACGCCCGCATAACTCGCCGTTTTGGCGACAGTCATGTTGCCCTCCAAAAGCGAGCTCAATTTGTCCATTTTATTTTCATTCTCCCGCATGCTTACTCTCATCTCTTCCATTCTTGTCATCATCTCTTTCATACTTTCTTTCATTCCTTCACTTAGGTCCAGATTTCTCACCAATGCGTCGTCAACTACGCTGGGACCAGCATCGGATGGCGGGGGGGGATGTATAGGGTCCCCACTACGCCCTCCACTACCAGCCCTGGCATTGGTGAGTTCAAACTCCATCTCTTTTATTATTTCATACATCCTTTCTAGCGCCGTAATAACCCCATCTTTTATGTCAGTCTTTAAATTTCGAGACTCTCGCAGGTGGGCTTTCCCTTTCAGCAGAAGGGCTTTCCCTTCTGCAGTCCGACTTTTAGGTGTTGCAGGCTTCTTCACTGGTTCGGAGATAGTGAACGTGTCACTGGCACGCCTCTGGGGAGTGTGGATCATGATGACTTAGGGAAAAAAAAAAAAAAAAAAAAAAAAAAAAAAAAAAAAAAAAACCCCTGTCAATAATAATTATTCTTAACACTATTAGGTCTCCCAATAGGGGAGATACCTGTCAATAATTACAATTAAAAAAAATTTAATATCACAGATATAAATATAAGATATAAAATATTAATATAAAAATATAAAATATTAATAGGTCACTGATAGTTAAAAATGGTCAACTTAACACTATTAGGTCTCCCAATAAGGGAGATACCTGTCAATACAATTAAAATAAATATCACAGATATAAATATAAGATATAAAATATTAATATAAAATATAATTTAAAAATATAAAATATTAATAGGTCACTGATAGTTAAAAATGGTCAACTTAACACTATTATGGCTCCCAATAGGGGAGATACCTGTCAATGATTACAATTAAAAATGAATGTCACAGATATAAAATATAAAAATATAAAATATAAAATATTAATAAAATATTAATAGGTCAGTGATAATTAAAAATGGTCAACTTAACACTATTATGTCTCCCAATAGGGGAGATACCTGTCAATGATTACAATTAAAAATGAATGTCACAGATATAAAATATAAAAATATAAAATATAAAATATTAATAAAATATTAATAGGTCCGTGATATAATAGTTATACTTAATCAGTCTCCCAATAGAGGCACCTGTCAATAATTACAAATAAAATAAAATTAAAAATAAAAATGTCAAAATCGTACGGTTTAACCTAGTAAGCTACCTAGTAAGCTAGTCAATACTAGGCACTCAAGTCAATAATTATTATACTTAAAACTATCAGGTCTCCCAATAGGGGAGTCGCCTGTTTATGAATTAAGATAGAATTAATATATAAATAAGATCAAAATGAATACATATATGGACAAATAATACATACGAATAAAAGATAATAATATTATAATATTATTGTGTTGTGTGATATATGGTCCCTAAGCACTCAGTATATAATACCTTAGTCTAACAGCTACACCAAAAATGATGTAGCTGGTCTATTTTTACAAAATACTAATATACAAAAACAAAATATAAATCAGATTAAAAAGAAAACATTCCTTCGCCACCACGTGTTTACTGTTTTGTTGATTGCACCCGTGACCTACTTAGATATTTTTCCCGAAAAACGTTATGAGGAGTTATGATAATTTATTATCTTTGTTCGGGAAGGTGTAAGGAGTCCCAAAACACTTAGTTAAGTAGGAAGCACGGTGGGGGGAAAGGGGAAAAGTACAGTTTTGGCGGAGAAAGTTTCTGTTTGTAGGTTAAAAAACACTCTTTTGCGTCTATCTCCGCCAATTTCACTCCGATTTCCCCGGAACAAAAACCAGGGGCTTTGTTTTAGAAAAACGCGTCTATTTATACTATTATCATTCACTAAACACTGAGTAAAGGGGGATTGCCACCGCCCGGCTTACCAAAAAAATGTTTGTTTTGCTTGATTTATGAGTCCTAAAAATCCCAAAATTTGCACAGACACTTGTATCACTAGCACACACAACACTGCAGTTCCGGTTCGCGAAGTCCCCGATATAAATCGGGACTTTCCAGCGACGACGTAACCCTTGTTAATTTCGTGAATATTTCTTTATGTTATAACTTTTAAAACTCTGACTCGATTTTAAAACTGTTTTCGCGTCCGTATTGGTTGTTTTAGCGCGCATCTACTGGTATATAACACTAATGTGTAAGTTGAAAAAATACCACTTTTGCAAAAATAAACTTACGAGCGATGCGATTTCGCTGTCAACGGACCGCGTTCGGGCAAATGACTGGTTAGGTTAGGTTAGGTTAGGTTAGGTTAGGTTAGGTTAGGTTAGGTTAGGTTAGGTTAGGTTAGGTTAGGTTAGGTTAGGTTAGGTTAGGTTAGGTTAGGTTAGGTTAGGTTAGGTTAGGTTAGGTTAGGTTAGGTTAGGTTAGGTTAGGTTAGGTTAGGTTAGGTTAGGTTAGGTTAGGTTAGGTTAGGTTAGGTTAGGTTAGGTTAGGTTAGGTTAGGTTAGGTTAGGTTAGGTTAGGTTAGGTTAGGTTAGGTTAGGTTAGGTTAGGTTAGGTTAGGTTAGGTTAGGTTAGGTTAGGTTAGGTTAGGTTAGGTTAGGTTAGGTTAGGTTAGGTTAGGTTAGGTTAGGTTAGGTTAGGTTAGGTTAGGTTAGGTTAGGTTAGGTTAGGTTAGGTTAGGTTAGGTTAGGTTAGGTTAGGTTAGGTTAGGTTAGGTTAGGTTAGGTTAGGTTAGGTTAGGTTAGGTTAGGTTAGGTTAGGTTAGGTTAGGTTAGGTTAGGTTAGGTTAGGTTAGGTTAGGTTAGGTTAGGTTAGGTTAGGTTAGGTTAGGTTAGGTTAGGTTAGGTTAGGTTAGGTTAGGTTAGGTTAGGTTAGGTTAGGTTAGGTTAGGTTAGGTTAGGTTAGGTTAGGTTAGGTTAGGTTAGGTTAGGTTAGGTTAGGTTAGGTTAGGTTAGGTTAGGTTAGGTTAGGTTAGGTTAGGTTAGGTTAGGTTAGGTTAGGTTAGGTTAGGTTAGGTTAGGTTAGGTTAGGTTAGGTTAGGTTAGGTTAGGTTAGGTTAGGTTAGGTTAGGTTAGGTTAGGTTAGGTTAGGTTAGGTTAGGTTAGGTTAGGTTAGGTTAGGTTAGGTTAGGTTAGGTTAGGTTAGGTTAGGTTAGGTTAGGTTAGGTTAGGTTAGGTTAGGTTAGGTTAGGTTAGGTTAGGTTAGGTTAGGTTAGGTTAGGTTAGGTTAGGTTAGGTTAGGTTAGGTTAGGTTAGGTTAGGTTAGGTTAGGTTAGGTTAGGTTAGGTTAGGTTAGGTTAGGTTAGGTTAGGTTAGGTTAGGTTAGGTTAGGTTAGGTTAGGTTAGGTTAGGTTAGGTTAGGTTAGGTTAGGTTAGGTTAGGTTAGGTTAGGTTAGGTTAGGTTAGGTTAGGTTAGGTTAGGTTAGGTTAGGTTAGGTTAGGTTAGGTTAGGTTAGGTTAGGTTAGGTTAGGTTAGGTTAGGTTAGGTTAGGTTAGGTTAGGTTAGGTTAGGTTAGGTTAGGTTAGGTTAGGTTAGGTTAGGTTAGGTTAGGTTAGGTTAGGTTAGGTTAGGTTAGGTTAGGTTAGGTTAGGTTAGGTTAGGTTAGGTTAGGTTAGGTTAGGTTAGGTTAGGTTAGGTTAGGTTAGGTTAGGTTAGGTTAGGTTAGGTTAGGTTAGGTTAGGTTAGGTTAGGTTAGGTTAGGTTAGGTTAGGTTAGGTTAGGTTAGGTTAGGTTAGGTTAGGTTAGGTTAGGTTAGGTTAGGTTAGGTTAGGTTAGGTTAGGTTAGGTTAGGTTAGGTTAGGTTAGGTTAGGTTAGGTTAGGTTAGGTTAGGTTAGGTTAGGTTAGGTTAGGTTAGGTTAGGTTAAGGTTAGGTTAGGTTAGGTTAGGTTAGGTTAGGTTAGGTTAGGTTAGGTTAGGTTAGGTTAGGTTAGGTTAGGTTAGGTTAGGTTAGGTTAGGTTAGGTTAGGTTAGGTTAGGTTAGGTTAGGTTAGGTTAGGTTAGGTTAGGTTAGGTTAGGTTAGGTTAGGTAGGTTAGGTTAGGTTAGGTTAGGTTAGGTTAGGTTAGGTTAGGTTAGGTTAGGTTAGGTTAGG